>OV656843.1:0-5000000 GCA_927399475.2 Acleris emargana
CTTTTCAACCACCCCCGCCAAAGCCCCCTCCAGGCGACTGGTTAAGCTTTCCGGACCAGAAGCGGCAAGCACCAAGTGCACTCGCAACTGACCCTTCAAGCTACCCCAGCCACCAACCGTCAAAAATGGCGACAGTAGGAAGCTGTCCGGGATGGAAGCGAAAGCGCACACAACCACCCCTTCCAACGACCTCTGCCACCACCCACCAAGGGTGACGAGAAGACTTTTCTAACGAAAAGCCTCTCGTCACCAAACCCTCCCCAGGTGACAGAGTGAACTTTCCGGGGCAGAAGCAGCCCTAAGGCACGCGACCGCAACCCTTCCAGAACCCCCTGTCACCTCCCCAGAGTGCCGCTCTTCGTCTGGACCCTCACCACGAGCCTTTCCGGTATGGGTAGCCCTGTCCGGTATAGCCTCGCAGATCATTGAGACACGCAAGCCCCCCCACCACGGCAAGGTGGCAGCACTATCGGGGGGGAACCTAACCTAACCTAACCTAACCTAACCTAACCTAACCTAACCTAACCTAACCTAACCTAACCTAACCTAACCTAACCTAACCTAACCTAACCTAACCTAACCTAACCTAACCTAACCTAACCTAACCTAACCTAACCTAACCTAACCTAACCTAACCTAACCTAACCTAACCTAACCTAACCTAACCTAACCTAACCTAACCTAACCTAACCTAACCTAACCTAACCTAACCTAACCTAACCTAACCTAACCTAACCTAACCTAACCTAACCTAACCTAACCTAACCTAACCTAACCTAACCTAACCTAACCTAACCTAACCTAACCTAACCTAACCTAACCTAACCTAACCTAACCTAACCTAACCTAACCTAACCTAACCTAACCTAACCTAACCTAACCTAACCTAACCTAACCTAACCTAACCTAACCTAACCTAACCTAACCTAACCTAACCTAACCTAACCTAACCTAACCTAACCTAACCTAACCTAACCTAACCTAACCTAACCTAACCTAACCTAACCTAACCTAACCTAACCTAACCTAACCTAACCTAACCTAACCTAACCTAACCTAACCTAACCTAACCTAACCTAACCTAACCTAACCTAACCTAACCTAACCTTTTTTTTTTTTTTTTTTTTTTTTTTTTTTTTTTTTTTTTTTTTTTTTTTTTGACGAAGTGGAAATGCATTTACGCATCTTCCCTGCCTGGGGTAGGCGGTGCAATGGGAAGTATAACGGACTCTCGTACGAACGAACTACCGTTTAAAACCACTCCGGCGTTTAAACCCTGCCGGTGGTGAGGCGCCGCGGTACATGCCTAAGCTTTGGCCACTGACGCGCCTCCCGGCTTGCTCCGAAGAGCCCCCCCCCAATCTCCGCCAAGGAGGTGTCGATTGTGAACAGCCCACGATCGTCACCCAGACCGGTAGAGCCGGTGCAATGTGGGTCCCCAACCCACTGGCTCTACAAGGTAGTTAAGGCGAGCAGCCGGGCCGGACGACCGAGCACCCGTAGCCTCGGCTGAGTTCGCCAGCCCTCCAACGGTCTGCCTGCAGTGGATGGTGCTTTCCGGATACAAGTATCCTTCAAACACGCCCCACCGCAACTGTCCCTTCAATAACTACAGTGCCCCCCGGGATTCCGAAAGACACGTAGAGAGACCCGCGGGTGACATGGGAGTACGACGCACGGGAACGCGCAACGCATGCCTGCGATGCCGTCCCTGCCCGTAAACCCAGTCACCAACCGCCAACTGACAGAGGCAGCTGTCCAGGATGGAAACCACCCTTTTCAACCACCCCCGCCAAAGCCCCCTCCAGGCGACTGGTTAAGCTTTCCGGACCAGAAGCGGCAAGCACCAAGTGCACTCGCAACTGACCCTTCAAGCTACCCCAGCCACCAACCGTCAAAGAGGCAACAGAGAGTGAAGCTGTCCAGGGCGGAAGCGGTCCTCAACGCGACCACCCTTTCCAACTTCCTCTGTTGCCGCCCACCAAAGGATGGCGAAGAAACTTCGCCACCCAACCCACCCCAAGTGACAGAGGCAAACTCGAAGGGAGAGGAGGTCAACTCTACCCAAGCCTCCGAGCCACCCCTGTCACCACCCCAGTGTGAAGGTGATAAAGCAGCTCTTCTTCGGAAAGAAGAGCTGCTCTGTCACCCTCACCAAACCCCCCCAGGTGACAAGGGAATCTTTCCGGGGCAGAAGCGGCCTGTCGCGGCAGGCACGCAACCGCATCCCTTCCAGAAACCCTGTCACCTCCCCATGGCCGCTCTTAGTCTGGCCCCTCACCACGAGCCTTTCCGGTATGGGTAGCCCTGTCCGGTATAGCCTCGCGGATCATTGAGACACGCAAGCCCCCCACCACGGCAAGGTGGCAGCACAGTCGGGGGGGAACCTAACCTAACCTAACCTAACCTAACCTAACCTAACCTAACCTAACCTAACCTAACCTAACCTAACCTAACCTAACCTAACCTAACCTAACCTAACCTAACCTAACCTAACCTAACCTAACCTAACCTAACCTAACCTAACCTAACCTAACCTAACCTAACCTAACCTAACCTAACCTAACCTAACCTAACCTAACCTAACCTAACCTAACCTAACCTAACCTAACCTAACCTAACCTAACCTAACCTAACCTAACCTAACCTAACCTAACCTAACCTAACCTAACCTAACCTAACCTAACCTAACCTAACCTAACCTAACCTAACCTAACCTAACCTAACCTAACCTAACCTAACCTAACCTAACCTAACCTAACCTAACCTAACCTAACCTAACCTAACCTAACCTAACCTAACCTAACCTAACCTAACCTAACCTAACCTAACCTAACCTAACCTAACCTAACCTAACCTAACCTAACCTAACCTAACCTAACCTAACCTAACCTAACCTAACCTAACCTAACCTAACCTAACCTAACCTAACCTAACCTAACCTAACCTAACCTAACCTAACCTAACCTAACCTAACCTAACCTAACCTAACCTAACCTAACCTAACCTAACCTAACCTAACCTAACCTAACCTAACCTAACCTAACCTAACCTAACCTAACCTAACCTAACCTTTTTTTTTTTTTTTTTTTTTTTTTTTTTTTTTTTTTTTTTTTTTTTTTTTTTTTTTTTTGACAGGGTGGAAAATCCTTTATGGATTCCCCTCACCATAGGAGTGGTGAGGGGATATGTGGGACTCACCCCGTCACCCCCCCTCAGAATGAGGGGGGGCAAGGGAGCGCAACCCACTAAAAACCACCCTGGCGTACCCTCCTGCCGGTTGGTGAGGCACCCTGGTGCCTGCCGAAGCCTTGGCCAAGGTGCCCCACCGGCTGCCCCAGCTGTTGCCGGGGCTACCCGCGCCAAAGGAGAGAGGGGCCGGACACGCATGGCCCCCCTCCCAGACCGCCCAGTGACTAGCCTACGGCGGGCAGGGGACTCCTATCCCCCACCCGCAGTCACTAAGGGTTCAGGCGGCCGGCAAAACGCCGCCGCCTGAACCCCTGCCGTCTGCGCCGGAGCGGATGCGCGAGAGAGGACTCCTCGCGCTCGCGCTCCGAGGCCTCCTTCTGCGAAATGACATATTCGCAAAAGGAGGCCACTGCCTCCCAAGACCTCTCACTGTAGAGCATTGCCTCGACAATGCTGTAGAGTGAGAGGTCCTCCCGCTGTATGGCTAGTGCCATAGTGCGGCGCTCCGGACTCCAACGACTGCACACCGCAAGGGTGTGCTGAGCCGTGTCATCCGGATCCCCGCACTCATGGCACTGCGGGGTAGGCTCCCTCCCAATTTTGTGCAGGTAATGACCGAAGCACCCGTGTCCGGTCATTACCTGCACAAGCCGAAACGACGTAGCGCCGACTGCCCTGTCCAACCAGAGGTCCACCGACGGGAGGATCGCCCCTATGGTATAAACACCATAAGGGGAATCCCCCAGGTCGGCTTTCCATCTGTCCCGCAGTCGGCGCTCCGTCATGCGGCGCGTCCTCTCCACCTCCTCAGGGTCCGGGCGTTCACCTCTCGCCCGGGCCCTGGACCTAACCATGTAGGTCTCAGCCTGCACCTCCGCATCCAACTCCCAGGGCGGGGTGCAGGCGAGGAGGCAGGCCGCGGCGTGGGCCACCGTCACGTAGGCCCTCACCATACGGAGGGCCACCAACCGCTGAGGCCTCCGTAGCAGGGCCCGGTTCCGGGCGGACAGCTTGTCCGCCCAGATGGGGGCCCCGTACAGAGCCATGCTCCTTGTGACGCCGGCATATAACCGGCGGCACAAGGAGCCCGGCCCACCCACGTTCGGCAGCAGCCTGCTCATTGCTGACGCTGCGCCCACCACTCGGGGAGCCATTTGCGAAAAATGCTCCCCGAAGTCCCACCGTCGGTCCAGAACAAGCCCCAAATATCGGATGTGGGGCTTGATCGGGACCGACTCCCCCCCCAGGGTGAGCGCCGCGCCCGCCGGCAGCCGCCACCCCCGCCCCCCGAAGACTATCGCCTCAGTCTTCGGGAGGGCCACCCTCAGGCCGAGCCGACCAATCCGGTAAATGGTCAGCTCGGCCGCCGCTTCCGCCCGGCACAGCGCCTCCCTCATGTCGGTCCCGCGCACGGCCACCATTGTGTCATCTGCGTAGCAGATGGTGGCCGTCCGCGGGAGCAACTCCCCCCTGATGGCCCAGTCGTACCCCAGGTTCCATAGTAGTGGACCGAGCACGGAACCTTGGGGCACGCCGCAGGCCATCCCCGTCGACCCCCGTCGACCGTCCTTCTGTTCATAGAGCACTACCCTATCCGTGAGGTAGTGCTCTATGACCCGCCTTAAGTAGGGAGGCACTCGATGGTAAGTGAGCGCCTCCCTTATCACCCCATAGGGGAGGGTGCCAAAGGCATTGGCGATGTCGAGCGACACCGCCACTACTCCCTCCCCTCTGCTCGACGCGTGCTCACAGAAGTCCCTGAGGGACTTCAGCGCGTCGAGCGTAGACCGCCCCTCTCTGAACCCGAACTGTCGCTCCGACACGTTCGGGCCGGCGGTCTCTAGGTGCCGCTGGATTCTGGAGGCCAGGATTCTTTCGAAAATCTTCCCAGCCTCATCCAGCAGCACGATGGGGCGATAGGCGGACGGACAGTCCGGGGGTCGACCCTCCTTCCGGAGGAGGCAGAGCCTCCCCTCCTTCCACACCCTCGGGAACCTTCCCTCCCTCAGGCAGTCGTCCAAGATCTGCCTGAGCCGGTCCCCGAGGTGTTGTAGGGCGATGTGGAGTACCCGGCCTGGTACTCCGTCGGGCCCCGGGGCTTTTTTGCAGCCCCGGAGCCGGTCCATCGCCCTCTCGAACTCGTCATCGCTTACCGGTGCGATGACGAGTTCGGCTGGGTCCTCCAGGTCCCCCGGTGGCTCGGTCATCACCGGGGGAACTATCGAAGGGGCTGCCGGAAACAGCCCCTCGACGACCCTCCTGAGGAGAGGGGGCTCCAGTGAGTCCATGGGGGGGGCGGTGCGCATTTTGTTGCGCACCACCCTATACGGCCGCCCCCACGGATTCCGGTCCAGTATGGCCAGGAAGGAGGTCCACCCCTCCTCCTTGGCCACCGCAATGGCCTGGACAAGGGCCCTCTTGGCTTCTCGGAGGGCCCTGTGGAGCTCCTCCTCCTCCTCCGGGGTGTGCCGCCGGCGCCTACAGTGTTGGTAGGCGCCGCGGGCCCCGTTGCTGGTGGTCCGCAGGGCCGCAATATCAGCGGACCACCAGTACACCGACCTGCGGGCGAACAGGCGCCTCGCCCGGGGCATGGCTGCTCCGCACACCGACTGCAGCGATGTGCGGAACAAGCGCGCCCTCTCCTCCACCCCTGAGGCGGCGGGTGGGGCGTCGCACCACGCCTCCACCATGGCCGCCTCATCCGCCCTGGCCCTGTCCAGAAGGGACAGGGACCACTTGGGGAACTCCCCCCATCCCCCCCCCCTACGCCCCCCCCCAGGGACTGGTGGTGGCTGGCCTGACCTCGTGGAGACCCTGAACCTGATGTTCAAGTGGTCCGAAAGGGTCTCCACGTCCTCCAGGACGCGCCAATCTGAGACGCGTGCGGCAATGGCAGGGGTCGCGAACGTGACGTCCACGATTGACCCCCCCTGCCGCCGCACGCAAGTGTTGGCGCTGCCCTGGTTCAGGACTACCAGGCCCTCCACCACCAACCAATCCCTCAGCACACCCCCGCGCACATCCGTTACGGGGGAACCCCACGCCGCACTTTTGGCGTTGAGGTCCCCCAGGATTACTATTTGGCGCGGGGCCACCCTCCTGGCCACCCCCCCGAGGGCCTCGAGGAAGGCCTCAAAGGCGACCAGCGGCCTATTGGGGGAGAAATACACCGCGATCAGTGCGGTGTCATTCCCCCATCCGGCCGCCGCGTACCCTGGGCCCACCTCGAGTTTTACGAGGGGGGGGCCGTTGCCGATAGCCGGCACCACCACGGCAGCCCTCTCGTCCCTCGACCCCACCCAGTTGGGTAGGGGAGGGACGAAGTAGGGCTCCGTCACCACTACAACGTCAATCGACCACTCCGCCATGACCTGCATGAGCAGGTCCTGTGCTCTGGCGGAGTGGTTGACGTTCACCTGCAGGACCTCTAGATGGTGTGCTGGCATCTAGAGGTCCATGCAGGTCTCCTCCTGGGCCGGCTCGACGGCTGCCGTCGCTGCGGGGACTGCTGGGGCTGGGCGGGGGCGCTGCGGCCTTGTGTCCCTCCCTCTCGTGGCGGGGGGGGAACAATTAGCCCCCCCTAGCCGGTGGTTGGCCGGGAGCTTGGCTTGGTGGCATACCGCACACCAAGCCTTCTCCCAGCAGTCCGCCATTTTGTGCCCCTCTTGGCTGCACCGGAAGCACAGATTGCTCCGGTCAGTCTTAGAGGGGCACAGCTCCCTCGAGTGGCCGACACCGAAGCATTTAAAACACCTCATCGGTGTCGGCCCCACCGGCGTGACCCTGGCGGACGCCCAGCCCACCAGGATCCTCCCCGCCCTGGTGAGGGCAATTGCCGCCTGCACTGGGCACTGAATCAGTACTGACCCAGTGCCATCGTACAGGGAGCGGACAGCCCCCACCCTGACCTGCACCGGCAGGCACGCCCCCGCTGCGGCGACGGCTTGCGCCACGGACTCTTTAGTGGCCGACTCATCCAGGCCGGCCAACTGGACGTCGGCCATCTTGACGGGGCGGCGCACGTTGGCGACGTCCCCAACTATCCCCTGCAGCTTCTCTGCAAGGGAGTCCGCCACCCTCTGTCCATCCTCTCCGGGGACCTCGATGACCCGGGCTCCCGTCATCGAGGTCCTCACCTTAACGTGTTGCAGGCCAACCTCGTTTAGGCTAAGGCCGTTTATGGCCTTAGCCATGGTGGCCTGCATGGTGGCGGTGGTCCCCTCCTTTAGGGAGACCACCACCGCCGCCGTCTTCGGGGCGGACAGACGGACTGGTCTAGGCGCCGCCTTGCCGGTCTTCGGGGGTGGGGGAGGGGAGGCCTTGGCCTTACCCTTCCCCTTCTTCCTCACCACCTCCGACCACGCCATCTGCGTGGGCGGAGGTGGCATTCGGCCCGAGGGGCCAGGTTCTCCCTCCGAGGGCCGAACGGCTCTCGGGGCAGGGCCGACGTTCACCAGCCGAGAAGGCTTCCTGCTGGCGGGTACTACCGAGGGGGCCGGGGCCGCCGCCTTCTTCTTCCTCGGGGTGATCACCGGGGACAGGGGGCAGGGCGGGTCAGTCACCCTCCTGGCCACCGTGGCCCTTGGCCGTCCGTCACCCAGTCGGGCCCTAACCTCCGGCTCGGTAGTCTCCATGGGGGCTGCAGAGGGCCGAAGAGGTGCTGCCACGGCGGGCTTTGCTGCCCGTCTGTCATGCGCCAGCGGGGGGCGGAGGATGGGCTCCGCCGGGAGGCGCCGGTTTACCTCCTCCATCCGGTCGTTCAGCATGCGACCGAGGCTCAGGAAGAGGTCCCGCTTCATGACCTCGATCGCCTCGGTCAGCTCGGCCGTCCCGAACTGAAGGGCGGGTGCGACGGGAGCGACCGGAATCTCCCGCTCGCTGAAGGCCTTGCGGAGGGCCTTCAGCTCGGCCGAGTTGAGAGCAAGTTGCTCCCGCATCCTTTTGTTATCCGCTTTTAGGATGCGGATCTCCTCACTCTCTGACCTGGCCGCCTCGGCCTCGTCCATCGCCCCTATGATGGTCCGGCAGGCCCGGTTCATCCGGCCCCACACTTCCCCCTTCAGGTTGCCGGATACCCGGGCCGCTTCCAGTATGTCCCGCGCCGCTAAGCGGGCGGCGTCCAGCGGGTCGACTTCGTCCTGGGTCGCTAGCTCCTTCACGGGCTCGGGGGAGCGCGACACTGAGCGAGAGCGCTCGGCGTCAGTCGATTTCCCCTTCTTTGCCCCCCTGGGGCGAAGTGCGGGGTACTCCTTCCGGTAGCTTTCAGCTGGGTCGGGTTCGGCATCGGAGACCTCCTCGAACTGGGGCGTAAGCTGGTACAGCTTGGCCCTCAGTTTGGCCGCAGCCAGCCCAGCGTACGCACCCTTGGGTTTACCCCTAAGTGCCGTGTTGCACTTCTGAGGAGGCTGCCTATGGGTATCCTCCTCCTCGTCCTCGTACGCCCGTTTGGATGTCGACGGGACATTCTCGTCGACACCTCCGAAATCCTCCTCCATTTCGGAGTCGGAACTAGAGGTAGCTCCGCGCTCTAATGGTGGATCCTCCCACGGTTTGGCAGGCGAGGTCATCGTGACCTCGTCTACCTGGCCCCCGAGTGGGGTCCAAATCCGACCGCTACTTCCAAAGTTAGGAGCTAACCTAACCTTGAAAGCGTGAAGTGCGAGTCGGATTTAGACTTTCCCATACAATGGTGAGTTTTGCGCCTGAATTTTTAAAATAGCAATCGGCTAAAAAATTCGGGATGCACTTTCACCCACCAAATGAGGTAATAAAAATACACAAAAAATACACAAAAATACCCTCCAATAGAATCTAATCAATTAAAAAGAAAAACACACAAAAAAGTTAAAAACTGAAAAGATATACAATTTACAAATTTTAAGCAAAAGCTTAAGTTTGTAAACTGAAATACCCTACCTATCTACTTATATATAATGGCTTATAACTTTTGACCTAGTGGTCAGAAAGCTAAAAACCTAATATAAAAAATTTAAACTAACAAATAACCTACACTAAACTATCAATGAAAAAATTTACACAGTACTTAAACCTAGCAAAAAATTAAATTGAATACAAAAAGTTAGAAAAATAAATTTGAAAATTTCAAGAATAAACTTGAAATTTTAAAAAACAAAAATAAATTACCTAACCTAACTAAACCAAAACCTAACCTACACCACAATTAGCGGGACCGTTACCCGTGTCCCCGCCCAAAAACTGAGCAAGGTGGGACAAAGGCAACTCCGACAAAATTACGATGGAAAAATGTAAACAAACCTTATAATTACGAAAAATTACAAGGAAAAAATTTACACTTTGGCAAGGTCAGCAATTTTGAAACTAAAGCTTCGAAAATTACTGAGCCTAAACCGTCACACAGAACAAACAATCCGCTATCTTCTAGCCCTGAAAAGGGCTAAAAAAGACGCAAGAAAGAAAAAGCAAAAAAGAAACAAAAACGTACCAAAACCGAACAAAAAATAACAAACCGCAAATGCAAAAGTAAGAAAAATAAGAAAACTATAGTAGATAAGAGAAAAGGGAAAACTGCAAAGTAATGAGAGAAAATTATGAGATTTGGGAACCAAAAATCATGAAAATCCACCCAGTCACACCAAAGTTGGGGGGAACCTAACCTAACCTAACCTAACCTAACCTAACCTAACCTAACCTAACCTAACCTAACCTAACCTAACCTAACCTAACCTAACCTAACCTAACCTAACCTAACCTAACCTAACCTAACCTAACCTAACCTAACCTAACCTAACCTAACCTAACCTAACCTAACCTAACCTAACCTAACCTAACCTAACCTAACCTAACCTAACCTAACCTAACCTAACCTAACCTAACCTAACCTAACCTAACCTAACCTAACCTAACCTAACCTAACCTAACCTAACCTAACCTAACCTAACCTAACCTAACCTAACCTAACCTAACCTAACCTAACCTAACCTAACCTAACCTAACCTAACCTAACCTAACCTAACCTAACCTAACCTAACCTAACCTAACCTAACCTAACCTAACCTAACCTAACCTAACCTAACCTAACCTAACCTAACCTAACCTAACCTAACCTAACCTAACCTAACCTAACCTAACCTAACCTAACCTAACCTAACCTAACCTAACCTAACCTAACCTAACCTAACCTAACCTAACCTAACCTAACCTAACCTAACCTAACCTAACCTAACCTAACCTAACCTAACCTAACCTAACCTAACCTAACCTAACCTAACCTAACCTAACCTAACCTAACCTAACCTAACCTAACCTAACCTAACCTAACCTAACCTAACCTAACCTAACCTAACCTAACCTAACCTAACCTAACCTAACCTAACCTAACCTAACCTAACCTAACCTAACCTAACCTAACCTAACCTAACCTAACCTAACCTAACCTAACCTAACCTAACCTAACCTAACCTAACCTAACCTAACCTAACCTAACCTAACCTAACCTAACCTAACCTAACCTAACCTAACCTAACCTAACCTAACCTAACCTAACCTAACCTAACCTAACCTAACCTAACCTAACCTAACCTAACCTAACCTAACCTAACCTAACCTAACCTAACCTAACCTAACCTAACCTAACCTAACCTAACCTAACCTAACCTAACCTAACCTAACCTAACCTAACCTAACCTAACCTAACCTAACCTAACCTAACCTAACCTAACCTAACCTAACCTTTTTTTTTTTTTTTTTTTTTTTTTTTTTTTTGACAAGGTGAAAAATGCGTTACGCATTTCCCCCGCCATGGGAGTGGCGGGAGGGTATGTGGGACTCACGTCCCCCCCCCTTCTCCGAGTGAGAAGGAGTGGGGGAGTGTTACCCACTAAAAAACACCTTGGCGTACCCACCCCTCCGGTTTGTATGGACACCGTGTTTCCTGCTCGGCATCCCCACGGTGTCCACCGGACGCCCCAGCCATTGCCGGGGCTTCCCGCGCCAAAGGAGAGGGGGGCCGAGTACGCCTGGCCCCCCTCCCAGACCGCCAAGTGACTAGCCTACGGCGAGCAGGGGACTCCCATCCCCCACCCGCAGTCACTAAGGGTAGAGGCGGCCGGCAAAACGCCGCCGCCTAAACCCCTGCCGTCTGCGCCGGAGCGGATGCGCGTGAGGAGACTCCTCGCGCTCCCGCTCCGCGGCCTCCTTCTGCGAGATAACGTACTCGCAGAAGGAGGCCACAGCCCTCCAGGACCTGTCGCTGCACAGCATCGCAGACACGACGCTGTGCAGGGAGAGGTCCCATTGCCCGATGGCCAGTGCCATCGTGCAGCGCTCCGCACTCCAACGGCTGCACACCGCGAGGGTGTGGCGAGCCGTGTCGTCCGGATCGCCGCACTCATGGCACTGCGGGCCGGGCTCCCTCCCAATCTTGTGCAGGTAATGACCGAAGCATCCGTGTCCGGTCAATACCTGCACAAGCCGGTACGATGTAGCACCGACTGCCCTCCCCAACCAGGTGTCCAGCGACGGGAGGATCGCCCCTATGGTATAAACACCATAGGGGGAATCCTCCAGGCTCGCTTTCCACCTGTCCCGCAGTCGGCGCTCCATCATCCGGCGCGTCTCCTCAACCTCCTCAGGGTCCGGGCGATCACCTCTCGCCCGGGCCCTGGACCTAACCTTGTAGGTCTCCGCCTGCACCTCTGCGTCCAACTCCCAGGGCGGGGTGCAGGCGAGGAGGCAGGCCGCGGCGTGGGCCACAGTCATGTAGGCCCTCACAATGCGGAGGGCCACCACCCGCTGTGGCCTCCGTAGCAGGGCCCGGTTCCGGGCGGACAGCTTGTCCGCCCAGATCGGGGCCCCGTACAGAGCCATGCTCCTCGTGACGCCGGCATACAGCCGGCGGCACAAGGAGCCTGGTCCACCCACGTTCGGCAGAAGCCGACTCATCGCCGACGCGGCGCCCACCACTCGGGGAGCTAACTTCTTGAAGTGCTCCCCGAAACTCCACCATCGGTCCAGAACAAGCCCCAAATATTTTATGTGGGGCTTGATCTGGACCGGTTCCCCCCCCAGGGTGAGCGCCGCGCCCGCCGGCAGCCTCCACCCCCGCCCCCCGAAGACTATAGCCTCAGTCTTCGGGAGGGCCACCCTCAGGCCGAGCCGACCGATCCGGTGAATCGCCAGCTCGGCCGCCGCTTCCGCCCGGCACAGCACCTCTCTCAGCTCGGTCCCGCGCGCGGCCACCATGGTATCGTCTGCGTAGCAGATGGTGGCCGTCCGCGGGAGCAGCTCCCCCCTGATGGCCCAGTCGTACCCCAGGTTCCATAAGAGCGGACCGAGCACGGAACCTTGGGGCACGCCACAGGCCATCTCCGTCGACCCCCGTCGACCGTCCGCCTGCTCATAGAGCACTACCCTATCAGTAAGGTAGTGCTCTATGAGCCGCCGCAGGTAGGGAGGCACTCGGTGGTATATGAGTGCCTCCCTTATCACCCCATAGGGGAGGGTGCCAAAGGCGTTGGCGATGTCGAGCGACACCGCCACTACTCCCTCCCCTCTGCTCGACGCGTAGTCGTAGAAGTCCCTTAGGGACTTCACCGCGTCGAGCGTAGACCGCCCCTCTCTAAACCCGAACTGTCTTCCACAGACGTTCGGGCCGGCGGTCTCTAGGTGCTGCCGGATCCTAGAGGCCAGGACTCTCTCCAACATCTTCCCGGCCTCGTCCAGCAGCACTATGGGGCGATAGGCGGACGGGCAATCCGGGGGTCGACCCTCCTTCCGGATGAGGCACAGCCTCCCCTCCTTCCACACTCTCGGGAACCGACCTTCCCTCAGGCAGTCACTCATTAACTGCCTGAGTCGGTCCCCGAGGTGCTTTAGGGCGATGGGGAGTACCCGGCCTGGTACTCCATCGGGCCCCGGGGCTTTCTTGCAGCCCCGGAGCCGGTCCACCGCCCTCTCGAACTCGTCATCGCTCACCGGTGCGATGTCGAGTTCGAGTGGGTCCTCCAGGTCCCCCGGTGGCTCGGTCATCACCGGGGGAACTATCGACGGGGCTGCCGGAAACAGCCCCTCGATGACCCTCCTCAGGAGGGGGGGCTCCAGCGAATCCATGGGGGGGGCGGTGCGCATCTTGTTGCGCACCACCTTGTACGGCCGCCCCCATGGATTCTCGTCCAGCGTGGCCAGGAAGGAGACATTGCCCTCTTCCTTGGCCACCGCTATGGACAGGGTTAGGGCCCCCCTGGCCTCTTGGTGGGCCCTGTAGAGCCCCTCCTCCTCCTCCCGGGTGTGCCGCCTACGCCTGCAGTGCTGGTAGGCGTGGCGGGCACCGTCGGCGGTGGTCCGCAGGGCCGCAATTTCTGCGGACCACCAGTATACGCACCGCCGGGCAAACAACCGTCTTGCCCGGGGCATGGCCGCTCCGCACACCGCCTGCAGCGATGTGCGGAAGTGACGCGCCCTCTCCTCCACTCCCGAGGCGGCAGGTGGGGCTGAGCACCAAGCCTCCACCATTGCCGCCTCGTCCGCCTTGGCCCTGTCCAGAAGGGACAGGGACCACTTGGGGAACTCCCCCATTCCCCCCCTACGCCCCCCCCTTGGGACTGGTGGTGGCTGGCCCAGCCCTGTGGAGACCCTGAACCTAATGTATAGGTGATCAGACAGGGTCTCCACGTCCTCCAGGACGCGCCAACCTGCAACGCGTGCGGCCATGGCGGGGGTCGCGAACGTGATGTCCACGATTGACCCCCCTCGCCGCCGCACGCAGGTGTTGGCGCTGCCCCGGTTCAAGACCGCCAGGCCCGCTACCACCGACCAATCCCTAAGCGCCGCCCCGCGCGCATCCGTTACGGGGGAACCCCACGCCGCACTTTTGGCGTTGAGGTCCCCCAGGATGATTACTTGGCGCGGGGCCGCCCTCCTCGCAACGCCCCCCAGGACCCCGAGGAAGACCTCGAAGTCGGCCAGCGGCCTATTGGGGGAGAAATACACCGCAATTAATACGGTGTCACTCCCCCATCCGGCCGCCGCGTACCCCGGGCCGACCTCGATCCTCCCCAGAGGGGGGCCATTGCCAACCGCCGGCACCACCACGGCAGCCCTCTCGTCCGTCGACCCCACCCAGTTGGGTGAGGGAGGGACGTAGTAGGGCTCCGTCACGACCACTGCGTCGATCGACCACTCCGCCATGACCTGCATTAGCAGGTCCTGTGATCTGGCGGAGTGGTTGACGTTGACCTGCAGGAGCTCCAAATGCTGTGCTGGCATTTAGAGGTCCATGCAGGTCTCCTCCAGTGGCCCGGCGGCGGCTTCCGCTGCGGGGGCATTGCTTGCTGGGGCGGGGCGGGGGCGCTGCGGCCTCGTGCTCCTCCCTCTGAGGGCGGGGGGGCAACAATTTATGCCCCCCATCCGGTGGTTGGCTGGGAGTTTGGCCTGGTGGCACACGGCACACCACGCCTTCTCCCAGCACTCCGACATTTTGTGCCCCCCCTTGCTGCACCGGAAGCAGCAATTGCTCCGGTCGGACTTGGAGGGGCACATCTCCCGCGAGTGGCCGACGCCGTAACAACGGAAGCACCGCATCGGCGTCGGCCCCACCACCGTGACCCTGGCAGAGGCCCAGCCTACCTGGACCCTGCCAGCGTTCTTAATCGCTATCGCCGCCGGCACTGGGCACCGGATCATTGCTGACCCAGTGCCGTCGTAGAGGGTGCGGATGTACACCACCCCGACCTGTTCCGGCAGGCAGGCCCCAGCTGCGGCGACCGCCCGAGCCACCGATTCTTTCGTGGCCGACTCGTCCAGTCCGGAGAGCTGGAGTTCGGCCAATTTAACTGGGCGGCTCACCTTGGCGACGTCGCCCACTATCCCTTGCAGCCTGGCCGCAAGGGAGTCCGCCACCCTCTGCCCATCCTCCCCGGCGACCTCGATGACCCGGGAACCGGTCATCGAGGTCCTGACCCTAACATTTTGGAGGCCCACCTCGCTTAGGCTAAGGCCGTTGATGGCCTTCGCCATCGTGTCTTTTAAGGTGGTGGTGGCTCCCTCCTTGAGGGAGACCACGACCGCCGCCGTCTTCGGGACGGACAGCCTTACGGGCCTGGGCCCGTGCGCCGCCTTGGTGTTCTTCGGGGGTGGAGGGGGGGCCTTGGCCTTGCCCTTCCCCTTCCTTCGCACCACCTCCGACCACGACGACTGCGCGGGCGGGGGTGGCATGCGGCCCGAGGGGCCGGGTTCGCCCTGCGAGGGCCGGACGGCTCTCGGGGCTGGGCCGGAGTTAACCAGCCTGGTCGGTCGTCTGGGGGCGGGTACCGCGGCGGGGGCCGGGGCTGCCGCCTTCTTGGTCGCCGTGGCCTTCGGCCTCCCGTCGCCTAGGCGGGCCCTGGCGATCGGCGCTAACGCCTCCGCCGGGGCCGGGGGGGGGAGGGCCGGTTTTGCGACAACCCTCTGAGGAGGGGCTGCGACGGCGGGCTTGGCGGCTCGCCTGTCGTGCGCCAGCGGGGGGCGGAGGATGGGCTCGGCCGGGAGGCGACGGTTGACCTCCTCCATCCTGGCATTTATCATGCCACCGAGGCTAACAAAGAGGTCATGTTTCATGGCCTCTATGGCCTCGGTGAGCTCAGCCGTCCCGAACTGCAGGGAGGCAGCCACCGGGGCGGGAGTGGACGGTTTCTCCCGCTTGCTGAAGGCAGCACGAAGCGCCTTCAGCTCCGCCGAGTTCTGAGCGAGTTGCTCCCGCATCCTTTTGTTGTCCGCCAAAAGGATGCGGATCTCCTCGCTCTCGGACCTGGCCGCCTCAACCTCGTCCATCGAGCCCAAAATTACCCGGCAAGCCCGGTTCATCTTCCCCCAGATCTCCCCCTTGAGATTTCCGGATGCCCTGGCTGCCTCCAGGATATCTCGCGCCGCCATGCGGGCGGC
Source organism: Acleris emargana (assembly GCA_927399475.2). Taxonomy (NCBI): domain Eukaryota; kingdom Metazoa; phylum Arthropoda; class Insecta; order Lepidoptera; family Tortricidae; genus Acleris; species Acleris emargana. Next base: position 16,090 of record OV656843.1, read on the forward strand.
GTCGAGCGGGTTGACTTCCTGTATGCAGGCAAGGCAATTCGTTGTCTCGGGGGAGCTCGAACCGGGGCGAGAGCTCGAGCGCGAGCGCGAGCGCACGGAATCCCCGGTTTCCTCCCTCTTACCCTTCCTGGAGCGGAGCTCCGGGTACTCCCGCCGGTAGCATGCCCCCGTATCGGGCTCAGCCACCTCAGCCGCCTCGGCGAATTGGGGCTCTAGCAGAAACTGCTTCGCCCGCAGTTTCGCCTTGGCCAACCCGGCGTAGGCGCCCTTGGGCTTCCCCCGCACCGCCGTGTTTACCTTTAGAGGACGAGGGTCGTCCTCCTCATCATCATGTGCCCTTTTAGGGCCCAACGGAGCGTTGTCCTCGACCTCGATGAAGTCCTCCTCCATCTCGGACTCCGAGCTGAGGACAACTTCCCCCCCCTCCGGTGGATCCTTCCAAAATTTGGTAGGCGAGGTCATTGTGACCTCGTCTACCTAACCCCCGAGAAAGGTCAAAAACCGACCGCGACGACCAGAGTTATGAGCTAACCTAACCCTGAATCGTCAAGTGCGAGTCGGTTTTTACCTTCCCTATACAAAACTGAAATCGACGCCTGAATGGAAAAAATAGCAACGCAAATTTTCCTTTCGGAGCCCGATTTCACCCACTTCCAGAGGTCGTGTGAGGTCAGAAAGGGAAACCAAGATGCTTCTCGCGAAGGCCTAGATGGCCAAAGCGAGAAAACAGAAAAAGGTTAAAAGGATAAAAAGTTATGAAATTTCCAAACTTTCGCCAAAAAGCTTAAGTTTGTAAACTTCACAACAAAATATACAAAAAACTACCTAACCCTAAATAAATTCTAATAACTTTTGACCTGGTGGTCAAAAAGTTAAAAGACCTATTAGAAAAATTTAAAGAAATACCTAAACTACCCTACACTATAACTTAAATAATTTACAAACTACCTAAGACTATTTAAAAACACACCCAAACACAAAAAAGTAAATAAAGTTTTTCAGAAGCTTTGCGCGAAAACGCAAAGTTCTAAAAAAATTAAAATTAAATACCTAAACTAACTAACCCAAAACCAAAACCTAACTATAATTAATTTTACCGCTGCCGGTACCTTCGCCCAAAAAATGGGCAAGACAAGATAAGGGCAACACGGAAAAAATTAAAAACAAAAAAGGTAAACAAACCAAAAACTACAAGAAATTACAAGTAAAAAATGTGCAAATTTTCAGGGTCAATAATTTCGGAACCCGCGAACCGAAAAAATTAAACCTAAATATACAAACTAACCTAAGTTTCCGCAATCTTCTAGCCCTAAAAAGGGCTAAAAAAGACGCAAGACTAAACTACCAGAAAATAAAGAAAAGTACCAAAAAACCGCAAAAATTAAAGAAAAAATTAACACAAAATTACCAACCGCAAATAGTAAAATAAGAAAAATAAGGAAACTAAACAAGATAACTCAAAAAGGAAAGGAGAAAGCAGATGAGGGAAAATTATCGGTTTTGAGATCCAAAAACAACAAAAATCCACCAAGCAACTACCAAGATACTACCAAAAACAACCTCAACCTAACCTAACCTTTTTTTTTTTTTTTTTTTTTTTTTTTTTTTTTTTTTTTGACAAGGTGAAAAATGCGTTACGCATTTCCCCCGCCATGGGAGTGGCGGGAGGGTATGTGGGACTCACGTCCCCCCCCCTTCTCCGAGTGAGAAGGAGTGGGGGAGTGTTACCCACTAAAAAACACCTTGGCGTACCCACCCCTCCGGTTTGTATGGACACCGTGTTTCCTGCTCGGCATCCCCACGGTGTCCACCGGACGCCCCAGCCATTGCCGGGGCTTCCCGCGCCAAAGGAGAGGGGGGCCGAGTACGCCTGGCCCCCCTCCCAGACCGCCAAGTGACTAGCCTACGGCGAGCAGGGGACTCCCATCCCCCACCCGCAGTCACTAAGGGTAGAGGCGGCCGGCAAAACGCCGCCGCCTAAACCCCTGCCGTCTGCGCCGGAGCGGATGCGCGTGAGGAGACTCCTCGCGCTCCCGCTCCGCGGCCTCCTTCTGCGAGATAACGTACTCGCAGAAGGAGGCCACAGCCCTCCAGGACCTGTCGCTGCACAGCATCGCAGACACGACGCTGTGCAGGGAGAGGTCCCATTGCCCGATGGCCAGTGCCATCGTGCAGCGCTCCGCACTCCAACGGCTGCACACCGCGAGGGTGTGGCGAGCCGTGTCGTCCGGATCGCCGCACTCATGGCACTGCGGGCCGGGCTCCCTCCCAATCTTGTGCAGGTAATGACCGAAGCATCCGTGTCCGGTCAATACCTGCACAAGCCGGTACGATGTAGCACCGACTGCCCTCCCCAACCAGGTGTCCAGCGACGGGAGGATCGCCCCTATGGTATAAACACCATAGGGGGAATCCTCCAGGCTCGCTTTCCACCTGTCCCGCAGTCGGCGCTCCATCATCCGGCGCGTCTCCTCAACCTCCTCAGGGTCCGGGCGATCACCTCTCGCCCGGGCCCTGGACCTAACCTTGTAGGTCTCCGCCTGCACCTCTGCGTCCAACTCCCAGGGCGGGGTGCAGGCGAGGAGGCAGGCCGCGGCGTGGGCCACAGTCATGTAGGCCCTCACAATGCGGAGGGCCACCACCCGCTGTGGCCTCCGTAGCAGGGCCCGGTTCCGGGCGGACAGCTTGTCCGCCCAGATCGGGGCCCCGTACAGAGCCATGCTCCTCGTGACGCCGGCATACAGCCGGCGGCACAAGGAGCCTGGTCCACCCACGTTCGGCAGAAGCCGACTCATCGCCGACGCGGCGCCCACCACTCGGGGAGCTAACTTCTTGAAGTGCTCCCCGAAACTCCACCATCGGTCCAGAACAAGCCCCAAATATTTTATGTGGGGCTTGATCTGGACCGGTTCCCCCCCCAGGGTGAGCGCCGCGCCCGCCGGCAGCCTCCACCCCCCGCCCCCCCGAAGACTATAGCCTCAGTCTTCGGGAGGGCCACCCTCAGGCCGAGCCGACCGATCCGGTGAATCGCCAGCTCGGCCGCCGCTTCCGCCCGGCACAGCACCTCTCTCAGCTCGGTCCCGCGCGCGGCCACCATGGTATCGTCTGCGTAGCAGATGGTGGCCGTCCGCGGGAGCAGCTCCCCCCTGATGGCCCAGTCGTACCCCAGGTTCCATAAGAGCGGACCGAGCACGGAACCTTGGGGCACGCCACAGGCCATCTTCGTCGACCCCCGTCGACCGTCCGCCTGCTCATAGAGCACTACCCTATCAGTAAGGTAGTGCTCTATGAGCCGCCGCAGGTAGGGAGGCACTCGGTGGTATATGAGTGCCTCCCTTATCACCCCATAGGGGAGGGTGCCAAAGGCGTTGGCGATGTCGAGCGACACCGCCACTACTCCCTCCCCTCTGCTCGACGCGTAGTCGTAGAAGTCCCTTAGGGACTTCACCGCGTCGAGCGTAGACCGCCCCTCTCTAAACCCGAACTGTCTTCCACAGACGTTCGGGCCGGCGGTCTCTAGGTGCTGCCGGATCCTAGAGGCCAGGACTCTCTCCAACATCTTCCCGGCCTCGTCCAGCAGCACTATGGGGCGATAGGCGGACGGGCAATCCGGGGGTCGACCCTCCTTCCGGATGAGGCACAGCCTCCCCTCCTTCCACACTCTCGGGAACCGACCTTCCCTCAGGCAGTCACTCATTAACTGCCTGAGTCGGTCCCCGAGGTGCTTTAGGGCGATGGGGAGTACCCGGCCTGGTACTCCATCGGGCCCCGGGGCTTTCTTGCAGCCCCGGAGCCGGTCCACCGCCCTCTCGAACTCGTCATCGCTCACCGGTGCGATGTCGAGTTCGAGTGGGTCCTCCAGGTCCCCCGGTGGCTCGGTCATCACCGGGGGAACTATCGACGGGGCTGCCGGAAACAGCCCCTCGATGACCCTCCTCAGGAGGGGGGGCTCCAGCGAATCCATGGGGGGGGCGGTGCGCATCTTGTTGCGCACCACCTTGTACGGCCGCCCCCATGGATTCTCGTCCAGCGTGGCCAGGAAGGAGACATTGCCCTCTTCCTTGGCCACCGCTATGGACAGGGTTAGGGCCCCCCTGGCCTCTTGGTGGGCCCTGTAGAGCCCCTCCTCCTCCTCCCGGGTGTGCCGCCTACGCCTGCAGTGCTGGTAGGCGTGGCGGGCACCGTCGGCGGTGGTCCGCAGGGCCGCAATTTCTGCGGACCACCAGTATACGCACCGCCGGGCAAACAACCGTCTTGCCCGGGGCATGGCCGCTCCGCACACCGCCTGCAGCGATGTGCGGAAGTGACGCGCCCTCTCCTCCACTCCCGAGGCGGCAGGTGGGGCTGAGCACCAAGCCTCCACCATTGCCGCCTCGTCCGCCTTGGCCCTGTCCAGAAGGGACAGGGACCACTTGGGGAACTCCCCCATTCCCCCCCTACGCCCCCCCCTTGGGACTGGTGGTGGCTGGCCCAGCCCTGTGGAGACCCTGAACCTAATGTATAGGTGATCAGACAGGGTCTCCACGTCCTCCAGGACGCGCCAACCTGCAACGCGTGCGGCCATGGCGGGGGTCGCGAACGTGATGTCCACGATTGACCCCCCTCGCCGCCGCACGCAGGTGTTGGCGCTGCCCCGGTTCAAGACCGCCAGGCCCGCTACCACCGACCAATCCCTAAGCGCCGCCCCGCGCGCATCCGTTACGGGGGAACCCCACGCCGCACTTTTGGCGTTGAGGTCCCCCAGGATGATTACTTGGCGCGGGGCCGCCCTCCTCGCAACGCCCCCCAGGACCCCGAGGAAGACCTCGAAGTCGGCCAGCGGCCTATTGGGGGAGAAATACACCGCAATTAATACGGTGTCACTCCCCCATCCGGCCGCCGCGTACCCCGGGCCGACCTCGATCCTCCCCAGAGGGGGGCCATTGCCAACCGCCGGCACCACCACGGCAGCCCTCTCGTCCGTCGACCCCACCCAGTTGGGTGAGGGAGGGACGTAGTAGGGCTCCGTCACGACCACTGCGTCGATCGACCACTCCGCCATGACCTGCATTAGCAGGTCCTGTGATCTGGCGGAGTGGTTGACGTTGACCTGCAGGAGCTCTAAATGCTGTGCTGAACCTAACCTAACCTAACCTAACCTAACCTAACCTAACCTAACCTAACCTAACCTAACCTAACCTAACCTAACCTAACCTAACCTAACCTAACCTAACCTAACCTAACCTAACCTAACCTAACCTAACCTAACCTAACCTAACCTAACCTAACCTAACCTAACCTAACCTAACCTAACCTAACCTAACCTAACCTAACCTAACCTAACCTAACCTTTTTTTTTTTTTTTTTTTTTTTTTTTTTGACGGAGTGGAAATGCATTTACGCATCTTCCCTGCCTGGGGTAGGCGGTGCAATGGGAAGTATAACGGACTCTCGTGCGAACGAACTACCGTTTAAAACCACTCCGGCGTTTAAACCCTGGCCGGTGGTGAGGCGCCGCGGTACATGCCTAAGCTTTGGCCACTGACGCGCCTCCCGGCTTGCCCAAAAAGGGCCCCCCCAATCCTCGCCAAAGGAGGTGCCGACTGTGAACAGCCCACGATCAACACCCCAGACCGGTAGAGCCGTGCAAGGTGGGTCCCCAACCCACTGGCTCTACAAGGAGTTCGGGCGAGCAGCGAACCGAAGTCCACTGAGTTCGCCTTCCCTCCAACGATCTGCCTGCGGTGGATGGTGCTTTCCGGATACCAAGTATCCTTCAAACACGCCCCACCGCAGCTGTCCCCTCAATAACTACAGTGCCCCCCGGGATTCCGAAAGGCACGTAGAGGGACCCGCGGGTGACATGGGAGTACGACGCAAGGGAACGCGCAACGCATCTCTGCGATGCCGTCCCTGCCCATAAACCCAGTCACCAACCACCAACTGACAGAGGCAGCTGTCCAGGATGGAAACCACCCTTTTCAACCACCCCCGCCAAAGCCCCCTCCAGGCGACTGGTTAAGCTTTCCGGACCAGAAGCGGCAAGCACCAAGTGCACTCGCAACTGACCCTTCAAGCTACCCCAGCCACCAACCGTCAAAAATGGCGACAGTAGGAAGCTGTCCGGGATGGAAGCGAAAGCGCACACAACCACCCCTTCCAACGACCTCTGCCACCACCCACCAAGGGTGACGAGAAGACTTTTCTAACGAAAAGCCTCTCGTCACCAAACCCTCCCCAGGTGACAGAGTGAACTTTCCGGGGCAGAAGCAGCCCTAAGGCACGCGACCGCAACCCTTCCAGAACCCCCTGTCACCTCCCCAGAGTGCCGCTCTTCGTCTGGACCCTCACCACGAGCCTTTCCGGTATGGGTAGCCCTGTCCGGTATAGCCTCGCAGATCATTGAGACACGCAAGCCCCCCCACCACGGCAAGGTGGCAGCACTATCGGGGGGGAACCTAACCTAACCTAACCTAACCTAACCTAACCTAACCTAACCTAACCTAACCTAACCTAACCTAACCTAACCTAACCTAACCTAACCTAACCTAACCTAACCTAACCTAACCTAACCTAACCTTTTTTTTTTTTTTTTTTTTTTTGACAAGGTGAAAAATGCGTTACGCATTTCCCCCGCCATGGGAGTGGCGGGAGGGTATGTGGGACTCACGTCCCCCCCCCTTCTCCGAGTGAGAAGGAGTGGGGGAGTGTTACCCACTAAAAAACACCTTGGCGTACCCACCCTTCCGGTTTGTATGGACACCGTGTTTCCTGCTAGGCATCCCCACGGTGTCCACCGGACGCCCCAGCCATTGCCGGGGCTTCCCGCGCCAAAGGAGAGGGGGGCCGAGCACGCCTGGCCCCCCTCCCAGACCGCCCAGTGACTAGCCTACGGCGAGCAGGGGACTCCCATCCCCCACCCGCAGTCACTAAGGGTAGAGGCGGCCGGCAAAACGCCGCCGCCTAAACCCCTGCCGTCTGCGCCGGAGCGGGTGCGCGTGAGGAGACTCCTCGCGCTCCCGCTCCGAGGCCTCCTTCTGCGAGATAACGTACTCGCAGAAGGAGGCCACAGCCCTCCAGGACCTGTCGCTGCACAGCATCGCAGACACGACGCTGTGCAGGGAGAGGTCCCATTGCCCGATGGCCAGTGCCATCGTGCAGCGCTCCGCACTCCAACGGCTGCACACCGCGAGGGTGTGGCGAGCCGTGAACCTAACCTAACCTAACCTAACCTAACCTAACCTAACCTAACCTAACCTAACCTAACCTAACCTAACCTAACCTAACCTAACCTAACCTAACCTAACCTAACCTAACCTAACCTAACCTTTTTTTTTTTTTTTTTTTTTTTTTTTTTTTTTTTTTTTTTTTTTTTTTTTTTTTTTTTTTTTTGACGGAGTGGAAATGCATTTACGCATCTTCCCTGCCTGGGGTAGGCGGTGCAATGGGAAGTATAACGGACTCTCGTACGAACGAACTACCGTTTAAAACCACTCCGGCGTTTAAACCCTTGCCGGTGGTGAGGCGCCGCGGTACATGCCTAAGCTTTGGCCACTGACGCGCCTCCCGGCTTGCCCAAAAAGGGCCCCCCCAATCCTCGCCAAAGGAGGTGCCGACTGTGAACAGCCCACGATCAACACCCCAGACCGGTAGAGCCGTGCAAGGTGGGTCCCCAACCCACTGGCTCTACAAGGAGTTCGGGCGAGCAGCGAACCGAAGTCCACTGAGTTCGCCTTCCCTCCAACGATCTGCCTGCGGTGGATGGTGCTTTCCGGATACCAAGTATCCTTCAAACACGCCCCACCGCAGCTGTCCCCTCAATAACTACAGTGCCCCCCGGGATTCCGAAAGGCACGTAGAGGGACCCGCGGGTGACATGGGAGTACGACGCAAGGGAACGCGCAACGCATTTCTGCGATGCCGTCCCTGCCCATAAACCCAGTCACCAACCACCAACTGACAGAGGCAGCTGTCCAGGATGGAAACCACCCTTTTCAACCACCCCCGCCAAAGCCCCCTCCAGGCGACTGGTTAAGCTTTCCGGACCAGAAGCGGCAAGCACCAAGTGCACTCGCAACTGACCCTTCAAGCTACCCCAGCCACCAACCGTCAAAGAGGCAACAGAGAGTGAAGCTGTCCAGGGCGGAAGCGGTCTCCAACGCGACCACCCTTTCCAACTTCCTCTGTCGCCACCACCCAAGGATGACGAGGAGACTTTTCCGAGGAAAAGCCTCTCGTCACCAAACCCCCCCCAGGTGACAAGGGAATCTTTCCGGGGCAGAAGCGGCCCGCCCGGCAGCAGGCACGCAACCGCAACCCTTCCAGAAACCCTGTCACCTCCCCATGGCCGCTCTTAGTCTGGCCCCTCACCACGAGCCTTTCCGGTATGGGTAGCCCTGTCCGGTATAGCCTCGTGGATCATTGAGACACGCAAGCCCCCCCACCACGGCAAGGTGGCAGCACAGTCGGGGGGGAACCTAACCTAACCTAACCTAACCTAACCTAACCTAACCTAACCTAACCTAACCTAACCTAACCTAACCTAACCTAACCTAACCTAACCTAACCTAACCTAACCTAACCTAACCTAACCTAACCTAACCTAACCTAACCTAACCTAACCTAACCTAACCTTTTTTTTTTTTTTTTTTTTTTTTTTTTTTTTTTTTTTTTTTTTTTTTTTTTTTTTTTTTTTTATGCATACCACCACAGTGCAGTTTGGTTCTGCAGTGTGGTTGTTATGTGGGACTCTCCCCCCGCCTCCTTCCCCTAAGTGGGAAGGGGGGGCTGGGGTGTTACCCACTAAAACCACCTCGACGTTCCCTCTTTGGCCTTAAGTGTTTTGTGGCCGCAATGGGGTCCCATGGGAGTCTACCAAAACTGCGGCCACGGCCTCCCTGGTCAGGTGGTTGGACCAGGGTATTCAGCGCTGAATCGAAGGGAGCAGCCGTGAACGTGTGGCTGCTCCCTTAGCGGCTGGCGGGGTAGTGATGGCCCCACTAGGAAGGAACAGTTCTGGCATATTGTCGCCTCCTCCTTCCTCTTCTTCTACGCCTGATGGTGTCAGCGGATTCGTCTTCCTCGCGAGCCCTTTCTGCTGCCTCCTTTCGTGAAATTACCTCTTCACAAAAGCTGGCGACGGCCTCCCACGATCTGTCACTGATCAGCATAGCTGATACCACGCTGGGCAGGGAGAGATCGTTGCCTACATTTCTCTTCAGTTCGAGGCGCTCCATTTGCCATGCAGTGCATGTTTCCAGGGTGTGCTGCGCCGTATCCTCCAGCGCACCACACTCATGGCAAATTGGAGACGTCTCCCGTCTTGCGATCTTGTGCAGGTACTGCCCGAAGCAGCCGTGCCCGGTCAGCACCTGCACAAGACGGTATGAGAGTAGCCCGTGACGCCTCTCTTTCCACTCCTGGAGAACTGGTCGGAGAGCCTCAATGGTGCGGACTCCATAAGCAGGGTCCATGAGGCTGTTGGACCAGCTCTCCATCATCCGCTCTTGGGCACTGCGCTGTGCCCTCTCTACGTCTTCAGAGCCAGGGCCTTCCCCTCTTGCTCTGCTCTCCGTACGAGCACGGTAGGTGTCAGCTCGCACTACGGCCTCGAACTCCCACGGAGGAGTGCCGGCCAGTGCGCAAGCAGCCGTGAAGGAGACCGTTCGGTACCCCCTGATCATCCTCAGTGCCATAACCCTCTGCGGTTTTCGCAAAAGGGCCTTGTTTCGAGCGCTGAGAGAGGCCGACCATATGGGGGCACCGTACAGGGCCATACTTTTTATGACCTCCATGTAGAGACGCCGACATGAGGCGTGAGGTCCTCCCACATTCGAAAGCAGCTTTCCAAGGGCCAAAGCAGTGCCAACAATGCGTGGCGTGAGGCGTATGAAGTGCTCCTCAAATTTCCACTCAGGGTCCAGGATAAGGCCCAAGTATTTGATATGTGCCTTAAGCCGGACCATCTCTCCGTCTACTTCGATGCTGAGTCCAGTGGGAACCCGCCATCTTGGCCCACGGAAGACGATAGCCTCCGTCTTAGAGAGGGCCACCTCCAGTCCCAGCATCCGGATGCGGTTAACTACAAGGGTAGCGCCCACTGTAGCTAAGCGCATCGCTTCTTCCCGGCTGTTGCCTCGGACGGCCACCATCGTGTCATCCGCGTAGCAGAAAACCGCCATCCGGGGCAAGAGCTGTCCTCTGATGGCCCAGTCATATCCCAGGTTCCAAAGTAGGGGTCCCAGCACGGACCCTTGAGGAACACCACTGGACATACGCTGGGCCATCCGCTCTCCGTCCCTACTTTGATAGAGCACTACCCGGTCGGTCAGGTAGTGCACTATCACCTTTCTCAGGTACAGAGGCACCTGGTGGAACTTGAGTGCCTCTTCAATTACTTCAAAGGGAAGGGAGCCGAAAGCGTTGGCTATATCTAAGGATACAGCTACTACTCCTTCTCCCCTCTCCTTAGCCTCCTCGGTGAACCTTCGAAGAGCGGATAAAGCATCCAGTGTGGACAGCCCTGCCCTGAACCCAGACTGCCTCTCGGATATTTCCGGGCCATCTCTGGCTAAGTGCCTACTGATTCGCAGTACCACTATCCTCTCAAATACCTTACTGACCTCATCCAAGAGAACGATTGGTCGGTATCCGGAAGGAGAGTCAGGTGGACGACCCTCCTTTCTCAGTAGGCACAAACGCCCCTCTTCCCAACACCTGGGAACCTGTCCTATCTCTAGGCAGTCATCAAATAGCTGCCGGAGTCGACACCCCAGGTGTTTGAGCGCCAGAAAGAGCACTTTTCCTGGTACTCCATCCGGACCCGGCGCTTTACGCGATGATTTTAGACGGGCCACCGCTTCCATAATCTCGTCGTCTGTGATTAGCGGGATGTCAACGCTGCCCTCGTTTTCTTCTGGGCCTGTCATCCTAGGAGGAATAAAGGCTTCCCGCTGGGGGAATAGGCCCGTTATAACTGCTGAGAGAAGGGTGGGCTCAAAGGTTTCCGTGGGAGGCGCGTGCCGTAGTTTGCTGCATACAGCACGGTACGGGCGTCCCCACGGGTTCCTATTGAGTGTCTCTAGGAACTCCTCATTAGACGAGTCTTTAGCCTTTGCAATGGCAGTCTGCAGTGTGACTTTGGCTTCACGGAGAGCTCGGCGGTAGAAATCCTCCTCCTCAGCTGTGTGTGACCTGCGTCGGCGGCATCGCGTGAATGCCCGGCGAGCAGCATTACTGGTGGTGCGGAGAGCCTGGATCTCCTGTGACCACCAATAGACTTGCTTCCTCGCCGGTATTCGCCTGGTCCGAGGCATGGCAGCGTCACAGACTTCCGTGAGGGCAGCGCGGAAACGGACAGCTCGCTCCAACCTTTTTTTTTTTTTTTTTTTTTTTTTTTTTTTTTTTTTTTTTTTTTTTTTTTTGCCGGGGGAAAATCCTCATGGATACCACCACGTCACGGGAAAACGTGGTGGTTATGTGAGACTCTTACTCACTAAAAACCCCCGGGTGTTCCTCTCTCCGCCATGTGGCAGGGTATGAGTATCGCTTTCGCCTGCTTTCGATACCCTGCCAAGCGGTTGTCTGCAGACCGCAGACCCTGCACGGGAGACACATCTGTCCCCTATCACCGTTTGTGGCGTGCCGGGAACACTTGGCACGCCACCCAACTCGAGAACCCTAGTCCGTTCGGCAATAGAACGTCCCCGTTTCTATTGCCCGGTAGTCCTCACTATGGCGGCAGGCGACGATCGTGAGCCAGTCGCCTGCGGCCCACTCTCTTTCGGCGTTGTTGGGATGCCCCTTCAGCGTCCTCTCTCGCTCGTTCGGCGCTCTCCTTCTGTGACATCACATCCTCACAGAAAGAGTGCGCCGCTCGCCATGCCTCGTCGCCCTCGACCATCGCCCTGACTACACTGGGCAGCGAGAGGTCGTCCCCAATAACCGCGACCAGGTCTGCGCGCGGTTCCATCCAAGCTGGACAATGCTCCAAGGTGTGCTGAGCATTGTCTACGGCCTCGCCACAGTCGTGGCACTCCGTCGTTGGCTCTCTTCCGGCTACGCGACAAAGGTACTTCCCGAAACACCCGTGCCCGGAAAGCACCTGTGCAAGCCGGAAGGTCACCTGGCCGTGTTCACGGTCAAGCCATAGTGAAAGGATTGGCCGGATAGCGACCACTGTGCGAAGGCCCGCACTTGGTGCCTCTAACCTTTCTTTCCAACTTTGTACTGCCTCAAGGCGCAGTTCATCGCGTTTCGCTTGAGTCTCTCGGGGTGCCGGCCAATGGCCCCGGCCTCGTGCGTCCTCATGCCAGGCATGCACTTCGGCAAGGGTTCTGGCCTCAAGGTCCCAGGGTATTGAACCAGCCAGGACACAGGCCGCCTCTGCGGATATCGTTCGATAGCCTCGTATGGCCCTGATGGCCATCGCCCGCTGCGGTTTTAGCAGCAGGGCAGAGATCCGGCTATTCAGGGCATCCGCCCACACTGGGGCTCCATACAAGGCCATCGATCGGACCACGCCTAGGTACAGCCGCCTGCAAGAGGTCTTGGGCCCTCCCAGGTTTGGGAGTATACGCCCAAGAGCAGCAGCTGCACCTAACAACTTCGGTATCAGACGCTGGAAATGTGGCAGGAAGCTCCACCGGCTGTCCAGGACAATGCCTAGGTACCGCATCGTCGACTCGATGCCGATGGTGACACCCCCCACCACGATGTGCGCACCCGCTGGAGGCGCTCTTCGAGGGCCATGAAAACAGATGGCCTCGGACTTGCTTAAGGCGACCTCCAGCCCCAGTCGTCTGATCCTGTCGACCACCTGCGCTACGCCCGCCGTCGCTAGTATGGCCGCCTCCCTGAAAGTGGACCCCTGAGCAGTCACCAACGTGTCATCAGCATAACAGGTTACGCCGACTCCACGCAGGCGAGCGCCCCGGAGCACCCAATCGTATCCGATGTTCCACAGGAGCGGGCCAAGAACCGAACCCTGTGGAACGCCGCACACCATCTCCTTTTGACTCCACTCCCGTTGTACAGGGTAGGTCACGAACCTATCAGAGAGGTAGGAGTCAATTACTCGGCTCAGATACCGTGGAACCTGGTGGTACCGCAACGCCTCCTGTATGCACTCCCAGGGGATGGAGTTAAAAGCGTTGGCGATGTCTAAGGACACCGCCAAAACCACATCCCCCTGGGAGACAGCATTTTGTGCTAAGCTCTTGACTGCCAGGATCGCACTCACCGTCGCTCTACCTGTGCGAAAGCCATACTGGCAGTCTGCCAAGTCCGGGCCAACGTTGACGAGGTGCTTGACAAGACGAGCTGCTACTACGCGCTCGAAGAGCTTGCTCACCTCGTCAAGCAGAACGATTGGCCTGTAGGCTGATGGGGAGTCCACTGGGCGACCTTCCTTCTTCAGGAGCACGAGCCTGCCCGTTTTCCACTGTTTGGGAAAACGGGCCTGCTCCATGCATGCGCTGAACATGCGCCGGAGCCTGGGCTCGAGTTCTCCCATCACCAGAACCCACGCTCGACCCGGTATGCCGTCCGGTCCAGGAGCTGTGTTTTTCGCCCGTAAGCGCAGGACGGCTGCTCCCAGCTCCGCTTCCGAGACTGCTGGCGTGTCCTCTCCCTGACTAGAAGTCTCCTCCGTCGTAGGCGCCATAGTTGGTGGTTGATATTCTTCCCTGCGAGGGAACAGGGCTCCTACTACCTGGTTGACAAACTCCGGCTGCAAGCTCTCAGTAAGCGGAGGAGCCCAGGGCCGGAGCTTGTTCCTTACCATCTTGTATGGCCGCCCCCAGGGTTCTCCGTTTAGGGTCTCCAACAGTTCTTCCCTCGAGAGATCAATGGCTTGGCGAATGACGGCCTTGAGCTCTTTTTTAGCCTCCTTGTAAGCTCCATAAAGAGCGGCTTCCGCCAATTCATCGCGAATTCGCTGTCGCCTCTGTCCCTGGTACCGGCGCCTTGTCGCTACGCATTCCTCGCGAAGTTGCGTTAGCTCCGCAGTCCACCAGTACACGCGACGCCGTGGCGGTTGGCGTTTGGTCCGGGGCATTGCTGCGTCGCAAATTTGCGTCATTGCGTTCTGGAACCATTCCGCCTCATCCTCGACCTCCACTGTGCCCTCGGGTACTGGGAGCCATGACTGCACGATGGCGGCCTCTTTGAGGAGCTCTCTGTCCATCCTCGTCAGTGCCCAACGGGGGCCTTGCAGGGATGGCGCACTCCGGCTTGGGCTGTTCGAGGTCATTGAAGGAGCGGAGACCTCGAATCGGATATAGCGGTGGTCCGACAATGTCTCCACATCCAACATGACCTCCCAGCCCTGGACACGGCGCGCCAGGACACCTCCTGCAAACGTAACGTCCACAATGGAACCACCCTGCTGTCGAACGCACGTGTCGGCCGTTCCTGCGTTCAGAAGCGTCAGACCACTTGTGACTGCCCACTCCGTGACCTTCCGCCCCCGTGCATCTGTTACCCGAGAACCCCACGTCTGTGAGTGAGCGTTGAGGTCACCAGCAAAAAGCACCATATTTGGCTGGTTCCTACCAATAATGGCTCCAACCTCTAATAGGAACCGCTCAAATTCGGCCAGGCTCCGGTTTGGCGAGAAGTAGGAGCCGATTAAGAAAATATCCCCCACCGCCGCTGCCACGTAGCCTCTGCCCTTCAGGATCCTTTCGAAGGTTGGTGCTCCCGTACCCGTGTGAGTGACGAGGGCTACCGTCCCATCGTAATCCCCAACCCAGTTGTCCCTCGGGGGTATTGAGTAGGGCTCCGCCACTACAGCTATGTGAATCAACCACTGCGCCATGCTCTGACACAGAAGGTCTTGAGCACTGGCGCAGTGGTTGATGTTCGCCTGAAGAAACTGGAGCGCCATTTATGATGCGGTCGTTTCCATAACCTCCTCGATCTGACCATTAGAGGGCAGGATTGCGATACTCGAAGGGGCACCAGGGGGCACATTCCCCGCCTTCTTTTCTTTCCCCTTTTTTGGTTTAGGGGGAGCGCATAACCTGCTCCCTGTGCGGTGGTCCGCACTTTTGCCTGCCACCGCGCATACGACGCAATATGGCGTGGCCACGCACTGAGCCGTTTTGTGACCCGGTTGACAACAGCGGTAGCACAGGTCACTGCGGTCTACCTCATTCTTACATTTTGCCTTAACATGTCCCGGCTCCAGACAACGGTAGCAACGCCTAGGTCGGGCAGCCAGCAGCGTGACCCGCGCTATCACCCATCCAACCCTTAAACGACCAGAGTCCACTGTTGTCACCTTCTTGGCCACCTCGACCGGGCAGCGTAGCCACGCAGAACCAAGGTCATTGTGGTCTCTGCGTATTTCACCACATTTGATTGCCTCGATAGCGCAGCCTCCCGCTGCCGCCACCGCAGCAGCGACGTGACTCGCCTCGACTGAATCGTCCAGGCCTGTCACCCGCAATTCCGCCGTCTTGGTGGGCCTGTCAACGCGGACGACGTCCGCATCAAAGGCCGTCCTCAGGGCTGCGGCTAAGGAGTCTGCTTTGCCCCCGTTAGTCGCTCCTGGCACCTCCAAAACTCTGGCTCCAGAAGCCGCCGTTTTAAAACGGACACCTTGGATGTTATGGTCCTCCAGGTTGACCTTTTCCCTCGCCTGGGCCATTATATTGGCATACGTGAGGCCCCTATTTTCAGCCTCTGGACACAGGGTCAAAACGACGGCAGCTGATCGAGGCGGACGCAGTTTGCGTGGGTCAGGACGCGCTTGCGAGGTGCTCGGTTTTGTGCCTCTGGAACCTCTTGCACCTTTCTTGGCTACCACGTTCCAAGGCTGGCTCATGGGTGCTGGCGGTGGTAACGGTCGTGATCCAGGCACCACGGGAGTCTTCGCGGTAGCAGAGGCAGCCGCTATTGCGGCAGCACTCTGCTTTTTTCTCCTCGGTTTCGGCTTTCCAGGCTCCACAGTTAGGTTTGGAGCCGACTTGGGAGCCTGAACCTAATATATAGGTGGTCAGACAGGGTCTCCACGTCCTCCAGGACGCGCCAACCCGCGACGCGTGCGGCAATGGCGGGGGTCGCGAACGTGACGTCCACGATTGACCCCCCTCGCCGCCGCACGCAGGTGTTGGCGCTGCCCCGGTTCAAGACCGCCAGGCCCGCTACCACCGACCAATCCCTCAGCGCCGCCCCGCGCGCATCCGTTACGGGGGATCCCCACGCCGCACTTTTGGCGTTGAGGTCCCCCAGGATGATTACTTGGCGCGGGGCCGCCCTCCTCGCAACGCCCCCCAGGACCCCGAGGAAGACCTCGAAGTCGGCCAGCGGCCTATTGGGGGAGAAATACACCGCAATTAATACGGTGTCGCTCCCCCATCCGGCCGCTGCATACCCCGGGCCGACCTCGATCCTCCCCAGAGGGGGGCCATTGCCGACCGCCGGCACCACCACGGCAGCCCTCTCGTCCGTCGACCCCACCCAATTGGGTGAGGGAGGGACGTAGTAGGGCTCCGTCACGACCACCGCGTCGATCGACCACTCCGCCATGACCTGCATTAGCAGGTCCTGTGATCTGGCGGAGTGGTTGACGTTGACCTGCAGGAGTTCCAAATGCTGTGCTGGCATTTAGGACTCCATGCAGGTCTCCTCCGGTGGCCCGTCGGCGGCAGCCGCTGCGGGGGCATTGCTTGCTGGGGCGGGGCGGGGGCGCTGCGGCCTCGTGCTCCTTCCTCTGAGGGCGGGGGGGCAACAATTTATACCCCCCATCCGGTGGTTGGCTGGGAGTTTGGCCTGGTGGCACACGGCACACCACGCCTTCTCCCAGCACTCCGACATTTTGTGCCCCCCTTTGCTGCACCGGAAGCAGAGATTGGTCCGGTCAGTCTTGGAGGGGCACATCTCCCGCGAGTGGCCGACGCCGAAACAACGGTAGCACCGCATCGGCGTCGGCCCCACCACCTCGACCCTGGCAGAGGCCCAGCCTACTTGGACCCTGCCAGCGTTTTTCACCGCGATCGCCGCCAGCACTGGGCACTGGATCATTGCTGACCCAGTGCCGTTGTAGAGTGTGCGGATGTAGGCCACCCTGACCTGTTCCGGCAGGCAAGCCCCGGCTGCGGCGACGGCCCTAGCCACCGCCTCGTTAGTGGCCGACTCGTCCAGGCCGGAGAGCCGGAGTTCGGCCATCTTAACGGGGCGGCTGACGTTTGCGACGTCGCCCACTATCCCCTGCAGCCTGGCCGCAAGGGTGTCCGCCACTTTTTGCCCGTCCGCACCGGCGACCTCGATGACCCGGGAACCGGTCATCGAGGTCCTGACCTTAACATTTTGTAGGCCCACCTCGCTGAGGCTAAGGCCGTTGATGGCCTTCGCCATCGTATCCTTCAAGGTGGTGGTGGCTCCCTCCTTGAGGGAGACCACGACCGCCGCCGTCTTTGGCACGGACAGCCTGACGGGCCTGGGCCCGTGCGCCGCCTTAACGTTCTTCGGGGGTGGAGGGGGGGGCTTGGGCTTGCCCTTCCCCTTCTTACGCACCACCTCCGACCACGACGACTGCGCGGGCGGGGGTGGCATGCGGCCCGAGGGGCCGGGTTCGCCCTGCGAGGGCCGGACGGCTCTCGGGGCAGGGCCGGAGTTCACCAACTTCGTTGGTCGTCTTTGGGCGGGTACCGCGGCGGGGGCCGGGGCTGCCGTCTTCTTCACCGCTGCGGCCTTCGGCCTCCCGTCACCTAGGCGGGCCCTGGCGATCGGCGCTAACGCCTCCACCGGGGCCGGGGGGGGGGAGGGCCGGTCTTGCGACTT
The DNA here is from genome assembly GCA_927399475.2 of Acleris emargana. Taxonomy (NCBI): domain Eukaryota; kingdom Metazoa; phylum Arthropoda; class Insecta; order Lepidoptera; family Tortricidae; genus Acleris; species Acleris emargana. The sequence goes on from OV656843.1 coordinate 33,856, forward strand.
CCCTCTGAGGAGGGGCTGCGACGGCGGGCTTGGCGGCTCGCCTGTCGTGCGCTAGCGGGGGGCGGAGGATGGGCTCGGCCGGGAGGCGCCTATTTACTTCCTCCATCCTGGCATTTATCATGCCCCCGAGGCTCACAAAGAGGTCGTGCTTCATGGCCTCTATGGCCTCGGTGAGCTCAGCCGTCCCGAACTGCAGGGAGGCGGCCACAGGGGCGGGAGTGGACGGACTCTCCCGCTTGCTGAAGGCGACACGAAGTGCCTTCAGCTCCGCCGAGTTTTGAGCGAGTTGCTCCCGCATCCTTTTGTTATCCGCCTTCAGGATGCGGATCTCCTCGCTCTCGGCCCTGGCCGCCTCGACCTCGTCCATCGAGCCCAAAATTACTCGGCAAGCCCGGTTCATCCGGCCCCAGATCTCCCCCTTGAGATTGCCGGATGCCTTGGCTGCCTCTAAGATGTCTCGCGCCGCCATGCGCGTGGCGTCTAGCGGGTCATTCTCCTGCACACACGCCAGACATGCTGGTTCCTCCACTGCCTCGGGGGAGCTCGAACCGGGGCGAGAGCTCGAACGCGAGCGCGAGCGCACGGAGTCCCCGGTTTTCCCCTTGTTCCCCTTCCTGGAGCGGAGCTCAGGGTACTCCCGCCGGTAACATTCGCCCGAATCGGGCTCAGCCGCCTCGGCCGCCTCGGCAAATTGGGGCTCTAGCAGAAACTGCTTTGCCCGCAACCTTGCCGTGGCCAACCCGGCGTAGGCGCCCTTGGGCTTCCCCCGCACCGCTGTGTTGACCTTGGTGGGACGGTCGTCCTCCTCGTCCTCAAGCGCCCTTTTAGGAGCCAACGGAGCGTTGTCCTCAACCTCAATAAAATCCTCGTCCATCTCGGACTCCGAACTGAGGACAACTTCCCCGCCCTCCGGTGGACCCTTCCAGAATTTGGTAGGCGAGGTCATGATGACCTCGTCTACCCAACTCCCGAAAAAGGTCAAAAACCGACCGCGACGACCAGAGTTATGAGCTAACCTAACCCTGAATCGTCAAGTGCGAGTCGGTTTTTACTTTTCTCATACAAATATGAGTTCAGCGCCTGTTTGAAAAAAATAGCAACCCCAAAATTTCTTTCGGAGCCCAACTTCACCCACTTCCGGAGGTCGTATGAGGTCCAAACAAACACCAAAAGATGCCTCTCGCAAAAGCCTAGATGGCACAAGCGAAAAAACAAATAAAGGTGAAAAGGTTACAAAGTTAGAGAATTTACAAAATTTAGCAAAAAAGCTTAAGTTTGTAAAATCTACAACGAAATCAACAAAAAACTACCTAACACTAAATAGACTCTAATAACTTTTGACCTAGTGGTCAAAAAGTTAAAAGACCTATACGAAATATTTAAAAAACTAAATAATCTACCCTACACTATGACTTAAATAATTTACAAATTACTTAAGACTATTTAAAACTACACCTAAACACAAAAAAGTAAGTAAAGTTTTTTGAAAACTTTACGCATAAACGCAAAGTTTTCAAAAATTAAAATTAAATAACTAAACTAACTAAACCAAAACCAAAACCTAACTATAATTAAATTAACCGTTGCCGGTACCCCCGCCCAAAAAATGGGCAAGAAAGGATAAGGGCAACACAATTTAATTTAAAAAGAAAAAAGGTAAACAAACCCTAAAACTACAGAAATTACAAATAAAAAATGTGCAAATTTTCAGGGTCAATAATTTCGGAACCCGCGAACCGAAAAAATTAAACCTAAATATACAAACTAACCTAAGTTTCCGCAATCTTCCAGCCCTGAAAAGGACTGAAAAAGACGCAAGACTAACCTACCAAAAAATAATCAAAAGTGACAAAAACCGTAAAAAATGAAGAAAAAATTAACATAAAATTACCAACCGCAAATGAAGAAATTAGAAAATTAAGGAAACTAAACAAGATAACTCAAAAAGGAAAAGAAAAAGCAGATGAGGAAAAATTATCGGTTTTGGAATCCAAAAACAACGAAAATCCACCAAGCAACTACCAAGATACTACCTCAACCTAACCTTTTTTTTTTTTTTTTTTTTTTTTTTTTTTTTTTTTTTTTTTTTTTAACGAGGGGAAATGCTTTATGCATACCACCACAGTGCAGTTTGATTCTGCAGTGTGGTGGTTATGTGGGACTCTCCCCCCGCCTCCTTCCCCTAAGTGGGAAGGGGGGGCTGGGGTGTTACCCACTAAAACCACCTCGACGTTCCCTCTTTGGCCTTAAGTGTTTTGTGGCCGCAATGGGGTCCCATGGGAGTCTACCAAAACTGCGGCCACGGCCTCCCTGGTCAGGTGGTTGGACCAGGGTATTCAGCGCTGAATCGAAGGGAGCAGCCGTGAACGTGTGGCTGCTCCCTTAGCGGCTGGCGGGGTAGTGATGGCCCCACTAGGAAGGAACAATTCTGGCATATTGTCGCCTCCTCCTTCCTCTTCTTCTACGCCTGATGGTGTCAGCGGACTCGTCTTCCTCGCGAGCCCTTTCTGCTGCCTCCTTTCGTGAAATTACCTCTTCACAGAAGCTGGCGACGGCATCCCACGATCTGTCACTGATCAGCATAGCTGATACCACGCTGGGCAGGGAGAGATCGTTGCCTACATTTCTCTTCAGTTCGAGGCGCTCCATTTGCCATGCAGTGCATGTTTCCATGGTGTGCTGCGCCGTATCCTCCAGCGCACCACACTCATGGCAAATTGGAGACGTCTCCCGTCTTGCGATCTTGTGCAGGTACTGCCCGAAGCAACCGTGCCCGGTCAGCACCTGCACAAGACGGTATGAGAGTAGCCCGTGACGCCTTTCTTTCCACTCCTGGAGAACTGGTCGGAGAGCCTCAATGGTGCGGACTCCATAAGCAGGGTCCACGAGGCTGTTGGACCAGCTCTCCATCATCCGCTCTTGGGCACTGCGCTGCGCCCTCTCTACGTCTTCAGAGCCAGGGCCTTCCCCTCTTGCTCTGCTCTCCGTACGAGCACGGTAGGTGTCAGCTCGCACTACGGCCTCGAACTCCCACGGAGGAGTGCCGGCTAGTGCGCATGCAGCCGTGAAGGAGACCGTTCGGTACCCCCTGATCATCCTCAGTGCCATAACCCTCTGCGGTTTTCGCAAAAGGGCCTTGTTTCGAGCGCTGAGAGAGGCCGACCATATGGGGGCACCGTACAGGGCCATACTTTTTATGACCTCCATGTAGAGACGCCGACATGAGGCGTGAGGTCCTCCCACATTCGAAAGCAGCTTTCCAAGGGCCAAAGCAGTGCCAACAATGCGTGGCGTGAGGCGTATGAAGTGCTCCTCAAATTTCCACTCAGGGTCCAGGATAAGGCCCAAGTATTTGATATGGGCCTTAAGCCGGACCATCTCTCCGTCTACTTCGATGCTGAGTCCAGCGGGAACCCGCCATCTTGGCCCACGGAAGACGATAGCCTCCGTCTTAGAGAGGGCCACCTCCAGTCCCAGCATCCGGATGCGGTTAACTACAAGGGTAGCGCCCACTGTAGCTAAGCGCATCGCTTCTTCCCGGCTGTTACCTCGGACGGCCACCATCGTGTCATCCGCGTAGCAGAAAACCGCCATCCGGGGCAAGAGCTGTCCTCTGATGGCCCAGTCATATCCCAGGTTCCAAAGTAGGGGTCCCAGCACGGACCCTTGAGGAACACCACTGGACATACGCTGGGCCATCCGCTCTCCGTTCCTACTTTGATAGAGCACTACCCGATCAGTCAGGTAGTGCCCTATCACCTTTCTCAGGTACAGAGGCACCTGGTGGAACTTGAGTGCCTCTTCAATTACTTCAAAGGGGAGGGAGCCGAAAGCGTTGGCTATATCTAAGGATACAGCTACTACTCCTTCTCCCCTTTCCTTAGCCTCCTCGGTGAACCTTCGAAGAGCGGATAAAGCATCCAGTGTGGACAGCCCTGCCCTGAACCCAAACTGCCTCTCGGATATATCCGGGCCATCTCCGGCTAAGTGCCTACTGATTCGCAGTACCACTATCCTCTCAAATACCTTACTGACCTCATCCAAGAGAACGATTGGTCGGTATCCGGAAGGAGAGTCAGGTGGACGACCCTCCTTTCTCAGTAGGCACAAACGCCCCTCTTTCCAACACCTGGGAACCTGTCCTATCTCTAGGCAGTCATCAAATAGCTGCCGGAGTCGACACCCCAGGTGTTTGAGCGCCAGAAAGAGCACTTTTCCTGGTACTCCATCCGGATCCGGCGCTTTACGCGATGATTTTAGACGGGCCACCGCTTCCATGATCTCGTCGTCTGTGATTAGCGGGATGTCAACGTTGCCCTCGTTTTCTTCTGGGCCTGTCATCCTAGGAGGAATAAAGGCTTCCCGCTGGGGGAATAGGCCCGTAATAACTGCTGAGAGAAGGGTGGGCTCAAAGGTTTCCGTGGGAGGCGCGTGCCGTAGTTTGCTGCATACAGCACGGTACGGGCGTCCCCACGGGTTCCTATTGAGTGTCTCTAGGAACTCCTCATTAGACGAGTCTTTAGCCTTTGCAATGGCAGTCTGCAGTGCGACTTTGGCTTCCCGGAGAGCTCGGCGGTAGAATTCCTCCTCCTCAGCAGTGTGTGACCTGCGTCGGCGGCATCGCGTGAATGCCCGGCGAGCAGCGTTACTGGTGGTGCGGAGAGCCTGGATCTCCTGTGACCACCAATAGACTTGCTTCCTCGCCGGTATTCGCCTGGACCTCAACCTAACCTAACCTAACCTAACCTAACCTAACCTAACCTAACCTAACCTAACCTTTTTTTTTTTTTTTTTTTTTTTTTTTTTTTAGGGGGTGGAAATGCATTTACGCATCTTCCCTGCCTGGGGTAGGCGGTGCAATGGGAAGTATAACGGACTCTCGTGCGAACGAACTACCGTTTAAAACCACTCCGGCGTTTAAACCCTGGCCGGTGGTGAGGCGCCGCGGTACATGCCTAAGCTTTGGCCACTGACGCGCCTCCCGGCTTGCCCAAAAAGGGCCCCCCCAATCCTCGCCAAAGGAGGTGCCGACTGTGAACAGCCCACGATCAACACCCCAGACCGGTAGAGCCGTGCAAGGTGGGTCCCCAACCCACTGGCTCTACAAGGAGTTCGGGCGAGCAGCGAACCGAAGTCCACTGAGTTCGCCTTCCCTCCAACGATCTGCCTGCGGTGGATGGTGCTTTCCGGATACCAAGTATCCTTCAAACACGCCCCACCGCAGCTGTCCCCTCAATAACTACAGTGCCCCCCGGGATTCCGAAAGACACGTAGAGGGACCCGCGGGTGACATGGGAGTACGACGCAAGGGAACGCGCAACGCATTTCTGCGATGCCGTCCCTGCCCATAAACCCAGTCACCAACCACCAACTGACAGAAGCAGCTGTCCAGGATGGAAACCACCCTTTTCAACCACCCCCGCCAAAGCCCCCTCCAGGCGACTGGTTAAGCTTTCCGGACCAGAAGCGGCAAGCACCAAGTGCACTCGCAACTGACCCTTCAAGCTACCCCAGCCACCAACCGTCAAAAATGGCGACAGTAGGACGCTGTCCGGGGTGGAGGCGGCAAGCACCAAGTGCACTCGCAACCACCCCATCTAACGACCTCTGCCACCACCCACCAAGGGTGACGAGATGACTTTTCCGAGGAAAAGCCTCTCGTCACCAAACCCCCCCAGGTGACAAGGGAATCCTTCCGGGGCAGAAGCGGCCTGTTTCCGGCAGGCACGCGACCGCAACCCTTCCAGAAACCCTGTCACCTCCCCATGGCCGCTCTTAGTCTGGCCCCTCACCACGAGCCTTTCCGGTATGGGTAGCCCTGTCCGGTATAGCCTCGTGGATCATTGAGACACGCAAGCCCCCCCACCACGGCAAGGTGGCAGCACAGTCGGGGGGGAACCTAACCTAACCTAACCTTTTTTTTTTTTTTTTTTTTTTTTTTTTTTTTTTTTTTTTTTTTTTTTTTTTTTTTTTTTTTTTTTTTTTTTTTTTTGTCAAGGTGAAAAATGCGTTACGCATTTCCCCCGCCATGGGAGTGGCGGGAGGGTATGTGGGACTCACGTCCCCCCCCTTCTCTGAATGAGAAGGAGTGGGGAGTGTTACCCACTAAAAAACACCTTGGCGTACCCACCCTTCCGGTTTGTACGGACACCGTGTTTCCTGCTCGGCATCCCCACGGTGTCCACCGGTCGCCCCAGCCATTGCTGGGGCTTCCCGCGCCTAAGGAGAGAGGGGCCGAGTACGCCTGGCCCCCCTCCCAGACCGCTAAGTGACTAGCCTACGGCGAGCAGGGGACTCCCATCCCCCACCCGCAGTCACTAAGGGTAGAGGCGGCCGGCAAAACGCCGCCGCCTAAACCCCTGCCGTCTGCGCCGGAGCGGATGCGCGTGAGGAGACTCCTCGCGCTCCCGCTCCGAGGCCTCCTTCTGCGAGATAACGTACTCGCAGAAGGAGGCCACAGCCCTCCAGGACCTGTCGCTGCACAGCATCGCAGACACGACGCTGTGCAGGGAGAGGTCCCATTGCCCGATGGCCAGTGCCATCGTGCAGCGCTCCGCACTCCAACGGCTGCACACCGCGAGGGTGTGGCGAGCCGTGTCGTCCGGATCGCCGCACTCATGGCACTGCGGGCCGGGCTCCCTCCCAATCTTGTGCAGGTAATGACCGAAGCATCCGTGTCCGGTCAATACCTGCACAAGCCGGTACGATGTAGCACCGACTGCTCTCCCCAACCAGGTGTCCAGCGACGGGAGGATCGCCCCTATGGTATAAACACCATAGGGGGAATCCTCCAGGCTCGCTTTCCACCTGTCCCGCAGTCGGCGCTCCATCATCCGGCGCGTCTCCTCAACCTCCTCAGGGTCCGGGCGAACACCTCTCGCCCGGGCCCTGGACCTAACCATGTAGGTCTCCGCCTGCACCTCTGCGTCCAACTCCCAGGGCGGGGTGCAGGCGAGGAGGCAGGCCGCGGCGTGGGCCACCGTCATGTAGGCCCTCACTATGCGGAGGGCCACCACCCGCTGTGGCCTCCGTAGCAGGGCCCGGTTCCGGGCGGACAGCTTGTCCGCCCAGATCGGGGCCCCGTACAGAGCCATGCTCCTCGTGACGCCGGCATACAGCCGGCGGCACAAGGAGCCTGGTCCACCCACGTTCGGCAGGAGCCGGCTCATCGCCGACGCGGCGCCCACCACTCGGGGAGCTAACTTCTTAAAGTGCTCCCCGAAACTCCACCATCGGTCCAGAACAAGCCCCAAATATTTTATGTGGGGCTTGATCTGGACCGGTTCCCCCCCCAGGGTGAGCGCCGCGCCCGCCGGCAGCCTCCACCCCCGCCCCCCGAAGACTATAGCCTCAGTCTTCGGGAGGGCCACCCTCAGGCCGAGCCGACCGATCCGGTGAATCGCCAGCTCGGCCGCCGCTTCCGCCCGGCACAGCACCTCTCTCAGTTCGGTCCCGCGCGCGGCCACCATGGTATCGTCTGCGTAGCAGATGGTGGCCGTCCGCGGGAGCAACTCCCCCCTGATGGCCCAGTCGTACCCCAGGTTCCATAAAAGCGGACCGAGCACGGAACCTTGGGGCACGCCACAGGCCATCTCCGTCGACCCCCGTCGACCGTCCGCCTGCTCATAGAGCACTACCCTATCAGTAAGGTAGTGCTCCATGACCCGCCGCAGGTAGGGAGGCACTCGGTGGTATATGAGTGCCTCCCTTATCACCCCATAGGGGAGGGTGCCAAAGGCGTTGGCGATGTCGAGCGACACCGCCACTACTCCCTCCCCTCTGCTCGACGCGTAGTCACAGAAGTCCCTTAGGGACTTCACCGCGTCGAGCGTAGACCGCCCCTCCCTGAACCCGAACTGTCTATGACAGACGTTCGGGCCGGCGGTCTCTAGGTGCTGCTGGATTCTGGAGGCCAGGACTCTCTCCAGCATCTTCCCGGCCTCATCCAGCAGCACTATGGGGCGATAGGCGGACGGGCAATCCGGGGGTCGACCCTCCTTCCGGATGAGGCACAGCCTCCCCTCTTTCCACACTCTCGGGAACCGACCCTCCCTCAGGCAGTCACTCATCAACTGCCTGAGTCGGTCCCCGAGGTGTTTTAGGGCGATGGGGAGTACGCGGCCCGGTACTCCATCGGGCCCCGGGGCTTTCTTGCAGCCCCGGAGCCGGTCCACCGCCCTCTCGAACTCGTCATCGCTCACCGGTGCGATGTCGAGTTCGAGTGGGTCCTCCAGGTCCCCCGGTGGCTCGGTCATCACCGGGGGAACTATCGACGGGGCTGCCGGAAACAGCCCCTCGATGACCCTCCTCAGGAGGGGGGGCTCCAGCGAATCCATGGGGGGGGCGGTGCGCATCTTGTTACGCACCACCTTGTACGGCCGCCCCCACGGATTCTCGTCCAGCGTGGCCAGGAAGGACACGTTGCCCTCGTCCTTGGCCACCGCTATGGACAGGGTTAGGGCCCCCCTGGCTTCTTGGTGGGCCCTGTAGAGCCCCTCCTCCTCCTCTCGGGTGTGCCGCCTACGCCTGCAGTGCTGGTAGGCGTGGCGGGCACCGTCGGCGGTGGTCCGCAGGGCCGCAATTTCTGCGGACCACCAATAGACGCACCTCCGGGCAAACAACCGTCTTGCCCGGGGCATGGCCGCTCCGCACACCGTCCGCAACGATGTGCGGAAGTGACGCGCCCTCTCCTCCACTCCTGAGGCGGCGGGTGGGGCGGAGCACCAAGCCTCCACCATTGCCGCCTCGTCCGCCTTGTCCCTGTCCAATTGGGACAGGGACCATTTGGGGAACTCCCCCATTCCCCCCCTACGCCCCCCCCTTGGGACTGGTGGTGGCTGGCCCAGCCCTGTGGAGACCCTGAACCTAATATATAGGTGGTCAGACAGGGTCTCCACGTCCTCCAGGACGCGCCAACCTGCGACGCGTGCGGCAATGGCGGGGGTCGCGAACGTGACGTCCACGATAGACCCCCCCTGCCGCCGCACGCAAGTGTTGGCGCTGCCCCGGTTCAGGACCGCCAGGCCCGCTACCACCGACCAATCCCTCAGCGCCGCCCCGCGCGCATCCGTTACGGGGGATCCCCACGCCGCACTTTTGGCGTTGAGGTCCCCCAGGATGATTACTTGGCGCGGGGCCGCCCTCCTCGCAACGCCCCCCAGGACCCCGAGGAAGACCTCGAAGTCGGCCAGCGGCCTATTGGGGGAGAAATACACCGCAATTAATACGGTGTCGCTCCCCCATCCGGCCGCTGCATACCCCGGGCCGACCTCGATTCTCCCCAGAGGGGGGCCATTGCCGACCGCCGGCACCACCACGGCAGCCCTCTCGTCCGTCGACCCCACCCAATTGGGTGAGGGAGGGACGTAGTAGGGCTCCGTCACGACCACCGCGTCGATCGACCACTCCGCCATGACCTGCATTAGCAGGTCCTGTGATCTGGCGGAGTGGTTGACGTTGACCTGCAGGAGTTCCAAATGTCGTGCTGGCATTTAGGACTCCATGCAGGTCTCCTCCGGTGGCCCGTCGGCGGCAGCCGCTGCGGGGGCGTTACTAGTCGGAACGGGGCGGGGGCGCTGCGGCCTCGTGCTCCTCCCTCTGAGGGCGGGGGGGGAACAATTTATTCCCCCCATCCGGTGGTTGGCTGGGAGTTTGGCCTGGTGGCACACGGCACACCACGCCTTCTCCCAGCACTCCGACATTTTGTGCCCCCCTTTGCTGCACCGGAAGCAGAGATTGCTCCGGTCAGACTTGGAGGGGCACATCTCCCGCGAGTGGCCGACGCCGAAACAACGGAAGCACCGCATCGGCGTCGGCTCCACCACCGTGACCCTGGCAGAGGCCCAGCCCACCTGGACTCTGCCAGCGTTCTTTATTGCAATCGCCGCCGGCACTGGGCACTGGATCATTGCTGACCCAGTGCCGTTGTAGAGGGTGCGGACGTAGGCCACCCTTACCTGGTCCGGAAGGCAGGCCCCGGCTGCGGCGACGGCCTGAGCCACCGCCTCCCTGGTGGCCGACTCGTCCAGGCCGGAGAGCTGCAGTTCGGCCATCTTAACGGGGCGACTGACGTTTGCAACGTCGCCCACTATCCCCTGCAGCCTGGCCGCAAGGGTGTCCGCCAATCTTTGCCCGTCCGCACCGGCGACCTCGATGACCCGGGAACCGGTCATCGAGGTCCTCACCTTGACATTTTGGAGGCCCACCTCGCTGAGGCTAAGGCCGTTTATGGCCTTAGCCATTGTTTCCTTCAGGGTGGTGGTGGCTCCCTCCTTGAGGGAGACCACGACCGCCGCCGTCTTGGGGACGGCCAGCCTGACGGGTTTGGGCCCGTTCGCCGCCTTCTTCGGGGGTGGAGGGGGGGCCTTGGCCTTTCCCTTCCCCTTCCTACGCACCACCTCCGACCACGACGACTGCGCGGGCGGGGGCGGCATACGGCCCGAGGGGCCGGGTTCTCCCGGCGAGGGCCGGACGGCTCTCGGGGCGGGGTCAGAGACCACCAGTTTGACCGGTCTCCTGGAGGGGGGGCTGAGCACCGGCGACATGGGTGTGGCCGCCACCTTCTTGGCCGCCGTGGCCTTCGGCCTCCCGTCGCCTAGGCGGGCCCTGGCGATCGGCGCTAACGCCTCCACCGGGGCCGGGTGGGGAAGGGCCGGTCCTGCGACCTTCCTCAGGGGAGGGGCTGCCGTGGCGGCGGCTCGCTTATCGTGCGCTAGGGGGGGGCGGAGAATGGGCTCGGCCGGGAGGCGCCTATTTACCTCCTCCATCCTGGCGTTTATCATCCCACCGAGGCTTACGAAGAGGTCATGTTTCATAACCTCTATGGCCTCGGTGAGCTCAGCCGTCCCGAACTGCAGGGAGGCCGCCACAGGGGCGGGAGTGGACGGACTCTCCCGCTTGCTGAAGGCGACACGAAGTGCCTTCAGCTCCGCCGAGTTTTGAGCGAGTTGCTCCCGCATCCTTTTGTTGTCCGCCAAAAGGATGCGGATCTCCTCGCTCTGGGACCTGGCCGCCTCGACCTCGTCCATCGAGCCCAAAATTGTTCGGCAAGCCTTGTTCATCCGGCCCCAAATCTCCCCCTTGAGATTGCCGGATGACTTGGCTGCCTCCAAAATATCTCGCGCCGCCATGCGGGCGGCGTCGAGCGGGTCAGCCTCCCTCAGGCAGGTAAGGCCCTCCACTGCCTCGGGGGAGCGCGAAACGGAGCGAGAGCGCACAGCATCTCCCGCTTTCCCCTTTTTGCCCTTCTTTGGGCGGAGCTCGGGGAACTCCCGCTGGTAGCTGGTCCCCGGCTCAGGCTCAGCTTCCCCGGCTACCTCGGCAAATTGGGGCTCTAGCTGATAGAGCTTAGCCCGCAATCTAGCCGCAGCCAGCCCCACGTATGAGCCCTTGGGCTTCCCCCTTAGCGAGGAACTCACCTTCGAAGGAGGCTTGGGGTCATCCTCCTCCTCCTCAAACGGCCTTTTCGAGGGCAAGGGAACATAATCGTCCACCTCAATACAATCGTCCGCCTCGGAGTCGGAACTCGAAAGGTTTATGCCCTTCTCTCCTCCCCCCACCAGCGGATCCTCCCAAAATTTGGTAGGCGAGGTCATCGTGACCTCGTCTACCTAACTCCCGAAAAAGGTCAAAAACCGACCGCGACGACCAGAGTTATGAGCTAACCTAACCCTGAATCGTCAAGTGCGAGTCGGTTTTTACTTTCCCTATAGAAAAGTGATTTCGACGCCTGTTTTAAAAAAATAGCAATCGAAAATTTCCTTTCGGAGGCCAATTTCACCCACTTCCAGAGGTCGTGTGAGGTCCAAAAGGGAAACCAAGATGCCTCTCGCGAAGGCCTAGATGGCCAAGGCGAAAAAACAAATAAAGGTTAAAAGGTGAAAAAGTTATTGAATTTACAAAGTTTAGCAAAAAAGCTTAAGTTTGTAAAAACAACAACAAAATCTACAAAAAACTACCTAACACTAAATAAACTCTAATAACTTTTGACCTAGTGGTCAAAAAGTTAAGAGACCTATAAGAAATATTTAAAGAACTAACTAAACTACCCTACACTATAACTTAAATAATTTACAAACTACCTAAGACTATTTAAAAACACACCCAAACACAAAAAAGTAAGTAAAGATTTTTGGAAACTTTACGCGAAAACGCAAAGTACCAAAAATTTAAAATAAAATAACTAAACTAACTAATCCCAAACCAAAACCTAACTATAATTAATTTCACCGCTGCCGGTACCCTCACCCAAAAATTGGGCAAGATAAAGTAAAGGCAACACGGATAAAATCAAATAGAAAAAATGTAAACAAACCCTAAAAATACAAAAATTACAAATAAAAAATGTACAAAATGGCAAGGTCAATAATTTCGGAACTTGCGAACCGAAAAAATTAAGCCTAAATCCACAAACTAACCTAGGTTTCCGCTATCTTCTAGCCCTGAAAAGGGCTAAAAAAGATGCAAGACTAAACTACCAGAAAATAAAAAAAAGTACCAAAAACCGTAAAAAAATGAAGAAAAAATTAACATAAAATTACCAACCGCAAATGAAGAAATTAGAAAAATAAGAAAACTAAACAAGATAACGAGAAAATGAAAAGAGAAAGCAAATGAGGGAAAATTATAAGTTTTGGAAATCCAAAAACCACAAAAATCCACCCAGACACACCAAAGTTACGACCTCAAACGACTTCAACCTAACCTCAACCTAACCTAACCTTTTTTTTTTTTTTTTTTTTTTTTTTTTTTTTTTTTTTGACAGGGTGGAAAATCCTTTATGGATTCCCCTCACCATAGGAGTGATGAGGGGATATGTGGGACTCACCCCGTCACCCCCCCTCAGAATGAGGGGGGGCAAGGGAGCGCAACCCACTAAAAACCACCCTGGCGTACCCTCCTGCCGGTTGGTGAGGCACCCTGGTGCCTGCCGAAGCCTTGGCCAAGGTGCCCCACCGGCTGCCCCAGCTGTTGCCGGGGCTACCCGCGCCAAAGGAGAGAGGGGCCGGACACGCATGGCCCCCCTCCCAGACCGCCCAGTGACTAGCCTACGGCGGGCAGGGGACTCCTATCCCCCACCCGCAGTCACTAAGGGTTCAGGCGGCCGGCAAAACGCCGCCGCCTGAACCCCTGCCGTCTGCGCCGGAGCGGATGCGCGAGAGAGGACTCCTCGCGCTCACGCTCCGAGGCCTCCTTCTGCGAAATGACATATTCGCAAAAGGAGGCCACTGCCTCCCAAGACCTCTCACTGTAGAGCATTGCCTCGACAATGCTGTAGAGTGAGAGGTCCTCCCGCTGTATGGCTAGTGCCATAGTGCGGCGCTCCGGACTCCAACGACTGCACACCGCAAGGGTGTGCTGAGCCGTGTCATCCGGATCCCCGCACTCATGGCACTGCGGGGTAGGCTCCCTCCCAATTTTGTGCAGGTAATGACCGAAGCACCCGTGTCCGGTCATTACCTGCACAAGCCGAAACGACGTAGCGCCGACTGCCCTGTCCAACCAGAGGTCCACCGACGGGAGGATCGCCCCTATGGTATAAACACCATAAGGGGAATCCCCCAGGTCGGCTTTCCATCTGTCCCGCAGTCGGCGCTCCGTCATGCGGCGCGTCCTCTCCACCTCCTCAGGGTCCGGGCGTTCACCTCTCGCCCGGGCCCTGGACCTAACCATGTAGGTCTCAGCCTGCACCTCCGCATCCAACTCCCAGGGCGGGGTGCAGGCGAGGAGGCAGGCCGCGGCGTGGGCCACCGTCACGTAGGCCCTCACCATACGGAGGGCCACCAACCGCTGAGGCCTCCGTAGCAGGGCCCGGTTCCGGGCGGACAGCTTGTCCGCCCAGATGGGGGCCCCGTACAGAGCCATGCTCCTTGTGACGCCGGCATATAACCGGCGGCACAAGGAGCCCGGCCCACCCACGTTCGGCAGCAGCCTGCTCATTGCTGACGCTGCGCCCACCACTCGGGGAGCCATTTGCGAAAAATGCTCCCCGAAGTCCCACCGTCGGTCCAGAACAAGCCCCAAATATCGGATGTGGGGCTTGATCGGGACCGACTCCCCCCCCAGGGTGAGCGCCGCGCCCGCCGGCAGCCGCCACCCCCGCCCCCCGAAGACTATCGCCTCAGTCTTCGGGAGGGCCACCCTCAGGCCGAGCCGACCAATCCGGTAAATGGTCAGCTCGGCCGCCGCTTCCGCCCGGCACAGCGCCTCCCTCATGTCGGTCCCGCGCACGGCCACCATTGTGTCATCTGCGTAGCAGATGGTGGCCGTCCGCGGGAGCAACTCCCCCCTGATGGCCCAGTCGTACCCCAGGTTCCATAGTAGTGGACCGAGCACGGAACCTTGGGGCACGCCGCAGGCCATCCCCGTCGACCCCCGTCGACCGTCCTTCTGTTCATAGAGCACTACCCTATCCGTGAGGTAGTGCTCTATGACCCGCCTTAAGTAGGGAGGCACTCGATGGTAAGTGAGCGCCTCCCTTATCACCCCATAGGGGAGGGTGCCAAAGGCATTGGCGATGTCGAGCGACACCGCCACTACTCCCTCCCCTCTGCTCGACGCGTGCTCACAGAAGTCCCTGAGGGACTTCAGCGCGTCGAGCGTAGACCGCCCCTCTCTGAACCCGAACTGTCGCTCCGACACGTTCGGGCCGGCGGTCTCTAGGTGCCGCTGGATTCTGGAGGCCAGGATTCTTTCGAAAATCTTCCCAGCCTCATCCAGCAGCACGATGGGGCGATAGGCGGACGGACAGTCCGGGGGTCGACCCTCCTTCCGGAGGAGGCAGAGCCTCCCCTCCTTCCACACCCTCGGGAACCTTCCCTCCCTCAGGCAGTCGTCCAAGATCTGCCTGAGCCGGTCCCCGAGGTGTTGTAGGGCGATGTGGAGTACCCGGCCTGGTACTCCGTCGGGCCCCGGGGCTTTTTTGCAGCCCCGGAGCCGGTCCATCGCCCTCTCGAACTCGTCATCGCTTACCGGTGCGATGACGAGTTCGGCTGGGTCCTCCAGGTCCCCCGGTGGCTCGGTCATCACCGGGGGAACTATCGAAGGGGCTGCCGGAAACAGCCCCTCGACGACCCTCCTGAGGAGAGGGGGCTCCAGTGAGTCCATGGGGGGGGCGGTGCGCATTTTGTTGCGCACCACCCTATACGGCCGCCCCCACGGATTCCGGTCCAGTATGGCCAGGAAGGAGGTCCACCCCTCCTCCTTGGCCACCGCAATGGCCTGGACAAGGGCCCTCTTGGCTTCTCGGAGGGCCCTGTGGAGCTCCTCCTCCTCCTCCGGGGTGTGCCGCCGGCGCCTACAGTGTTGGTAGGCGCCGCGGGCCCCGTTGCTGGTGGTCCGCAGGGCCGCAATATCAGCGGACCACCAGTACACCGACCTGCGGGCGAACAGGCGCCTCGCCCGGGGCATGGCTGCTCCGCACACCGACTGCAGCGATGTGCGGAACAAGCGCGCCCTCTCCTCCACCCCTGAGGCGGCGGGTGGGGCGTCGCACCACGCCTCCACCATGGCCGCCTCATCCGCCCTGGCCCTGTCCAGAAGGGACAGGGACCACTTGGGGAACTCCCCCCATCCCCCCCCCCTACGCCCCCCCCCAGGGACTGGTGGTGGCTGGCCTGTCCTCGTGGAGACCCTGAACCTTATATTTAAGTGGTCCGAAAGGGTCTCCACGTCCTCCAGGACGCGCCAATCTGAGACGCGTGCGGCAATGGCAGGGGTCGCGAACGT
Organism: Acleris emargana; assembly: GCA_927399475.2. Taxonomy (NCBI): domain Eukaryota; kingdom Metazoa; phylum Arthropoda; class Insecta; order Lepidoptera; family Tortricidae; genus Acleris; species Acleris emargana. Next base: position 49,582 of record OV656843.1, read on the forward strand.
GACGTCCACGATAGACCCCCCCTGCCGCCGCACGCAAGTGTTGGCGCTGCCCTGGTTCAGGACTACCAGGCCCTCCACCACCAACCAATCCCTTAGCACACCCCCGCGCACATCCGTTACGGGGGAACCCCACGCCGCGCTTTTGGCGTTGAGGTCCCCCAGGATAATTATTTGGCGCGGGGCCACCCTCCTGGCCACCCCCACGAGGGCCTCGAGGAAGGCCTCAAAGGCGACCAGCGGCCTATTGGGGGAGAAATACACCGCAATCAGTGCGGTGTCGTTCCCCCATCCGGCCGCCGCGTACCCCGGGCCCACCTCGAGTTTTACGAGGGGGGGGCCGTTGCCGATCGCCGGCACCACCACGGCAGCCCTCTCGTCCCTCGACCCCACCCAGTTGGGTAGGGGAGGGACGAAGTAGGGCTCCGTCACCACTACAACGTCAATCGACCACTCCGCCATGACCTGCATGAGCAGGTCCTGTGCTCTGGCGGAGTGGTTGACGTTCACCTGCAGGACCTCTAGATGGTGTGCTGGCATCTAGAGGTCCATGCAGGTCTCCTCCTGGGCCGGCTCGACGGCTGCCGTCGCTGCGGGGACTGCTGGGGCTGGGCGGGGGCGCTGCGGCCTGGTGTCCCTCCCTCTCGTGGCGGGGGGGGAACAATTAGTCCCCCCTAGCCGGTGGTTGGCCGGGAGCTTGGCCTGGTGGCATACCGCACACCAAGCCTTCTCCCAGCAGTCCGCCATTTTGTGCCCCTCTTGGCTGCACCGGAAGCACAGATTGCTCCGGTCAGTCTTTGAGGGGCACAGCTCCCTCGAGTGGCCGACACCGAAGCATTTAAAACACCTCATCGGTGTCGGCCCCACCGGCGTGACCCTGGCGGACGCCCAGCCCACCAGGATCCTCCCCGCCCTGGTGAGGGCAACCGCCGCCTGCACTGGACACTGGATCAGTACTGACCCAGTGCCGTCGTACAGGGAGCGGACAGCCCCCACCCTTACCTGCGCTGGCAGGCACGCCCCCGCTGCGGCGACGGCTTGCGCCACCGACTCCTTCGTGGCCGACTCGTCCAGGCCGGCCAACTGGACGTCGGCCATTTTAACGGGGCGGCGCACATTGGCGACGTCCCCAACTATCCCTTGCAGCTTGGCTGCAAGGGAATCCGCCACTCTCGCGCCGTCTTCCCCGGGGACCTCGATGACCCGGGATCCCGTCATCGAGGTCCTCACCTTTACGTGGTGCAGGCCAACCTCGTTTAGGCTAAGGCCGTTGATGGCCTTAGCCATGGTGGCCTGCATGGTGGTGGTGGCCCCCTCCTTTAGGGAGACCACCACTGCCGCCGTCCTAGGGACTGACAGCCGGACGGGTCTGGGCGCCGCCTTGCCGGTCTTCGGGGGTGGGGGGGGGGAGGCCTTGGCCTTACCCTTCCCCGACTTCCTCACCACCTCCGACCACGCCATCTGCGTGGGCGGGGGTGGCAGTCGGCCCGAGGGGCCGGGCTCTCCCTCCGATGGTCGAACGGCTCTCGGGGCAGGGCCGACGTTCACCAGTTTGGTGGGCCTTCTGTGGGCGGGTACCGCGGCGGGGGCCGGGGCCGCCGCCTTTTTCTTCCTCGGAGTTATCACCGGAGAAAGGGGCCCGGGCTGGTCAGTCACCCTCCTGGCTGCCGTGGCTTTTGGTCGTCCGTCACCCAGTCGGGCCCTAACCTCCGGCGCGGTAGCCTCCATCGGGGCCAACGAGGGCGGAGCAGGCCCTACTACCCTTCCCTGAGGAGGGGCTGCCACGGCGGGCTTTGCGGCCCGCCGGTCATGCGCCAGCGGGGGGCGGAGGATGGGCTCCGCTGGGAGGCGCCGGTTTACTTCCTCGAGCCGGTCGTTCAACATTCGACCGAGGCTCAGAAAGAGGTCGCGCTTCATACACTCTATGGCCTCGGTCAGCTCGGCCGTGCCAAATTGAAGCGCGGTGGCAACGGGAGCGACCGGGATCTCCCGCTCGCTGAAGGCCTTGCGGAGGGCCTTCAGCTCGGCCGAGTTGAGAGCAAGTTGCTCCCGCATCCTTTTGTTATCCGCTTTCAGGATGCGGATCTCCTCACTCTCGGTTCTGGCCGCCTCGGCCTCATCCATTGCCCCCAAGATTGTACGGCAGGCCTTATTCATACGGCCCCACACTTCGCCCTTCAGGTTGCCGGATACCCGGGCCGCCTCTAGGATATCCCGCGCCGCCATGCGAGTGGCGTCCAGCGGGTCAACCTCGTCCTGCGTCGCTACTTCCGCCACGGGTTCGGGGGAGCGCGAGACGGAGCGCGTGACGGAGCGAGAGCGCTCAACGTCCGTCAACTTCCCCTTCTTTGCCCCCCTGGGGCGAAGTGCGGGGTATTCCCTCCGGTAACACTCGGCTGGGTCGGGTTCGGCATCAGAGACCTCCTCGAATTGGGGCGTAAGCTGGTAAAGCTTTGCCCTCAATTTGGCCGCGGCCAGCCCAGCGTAAGCGCCCTTGGGTTTACCCCGTAGCGCCGTGTTGCATTTTGGAGGAGGCTGCCTAGAATCACCCTCCTCCTCGTCCTCATAAGCCCGTTTGGATGTCGACGGGACATCCTCGTCGACATCTTTAGGATCTTGCTCCATTTCAGAGTCGGAGCTAGAGTTAGCTCCGCTCTCCGATGGAGGATCCTCCCACGGTTTGGCAGGCGAGGTCATCGCGACCTCGTCTACCTGGCCCCCAAAAGGGGTCCAAATCCGACCGCTACGACCAAAGTTAAGAGCTAACCTAACCTTGAATCGTGAAGTGCGAGTCGGATTTGGACTTTCCTATACAAAAGGCGGTTTTGCGCCTGAAATTTTCCAAATAGCAATCTGCAAAAAGTTTGGGACGCACTTTGACCCACTATATGAGGCAATAAAAATACACAAAAAATACACAAAAATACCCTCTAACAGAACTTAAACAATACAAAAGAAAAACACCCAAAATAGTTAAAAACTGAAAAGATATACAATTAACAAATTTTACGCAAAAGCTTAAGTTGGTAATTTGAAATACCCTACCTACCTACTTATATGTAATGGCTTATAACTTTCGACCTAGTGGTCAGAAAGCTAAAAACCTAATATAAAAAATTTTAACTAGCAAATAACCTACCCTAAGCTATCAATGAAAAAATTTACACAGTACTTAAACCTAGCAAAAAATTAAATTGAAGCACAAAAGTTGGAAAAATTAATTTAAGAATTTCAAGAAAAAACTTGAAATTGTAAAAAACAAAAATAACTTATCTAACCTAACAAAACCTAAACTTAACTTATACCGTAATTAGCGGGACCGTTACCCGTGTCCCCACCCAAAAACTGAGCAAGGTGGGACAAAGGCAACACCGACAAAATTACGACGCAAAAATGTAAACAAACCTTAAAATTACGTATAATTAAAAGGAAAAATTTACAATATGGCAAGGCCAGTAATTTCGGAACCTAGGCTCCGAAAATTGCTGGACCTAAACCGACACACAGAACAAACGCTCCGCTATCTTCTAGCCCTGAAAAGGGCTAAAAAAGATGCAAGAGTAAAAAACCAAAAAATAAACAAAAACGTGAAAATCCGAACAAAATAAAACAAACCGCAAATGCAAAAGAAAGAAAAATAAGGAAACTAAGGAAGATAAGTGAAAAGGGAAAACTGCAAAGTAATGAGCGAAAATTATAAGATTTGGGAACCAAAAATTATGAAAATCCACCCAGTCACACCAAAGTTACTACCTCCCAACCTAACCTAACCTAACCTAACCTAACCTAACCTAACCTAACCTAACCTAACCTAACCTAACCTAACCTAACCTAACCTAACCTAACCTAACCTAACCTAACCGAGTTGCGTTCCATCCGCCACCCCGAACGCCACGTTTTTTGCATCGCTCCGCACTTAAAAATTCGAAAAAGTGGGTTTTTCTGCTCCGATCTCAACGAATTAAGTGTCAAAAGTTGCGGGTCAATCTTCCGGACCCGCCCGTGAATCGTTAATTAGCCGGAACGCTCACTAACAAGGAGAAAGTTCAGTGAAAGTGCCTTTTTGAGGTTAAACAAAGTTTACAAGTGGTTTTTTGTGTTGTTTTTGGCTAAGCGCCCTAAAGTGCGATACGTCTCCAAAAGCGTCTCAACAAGACCTACGCAACGACGCCTCAACCATCTCTGGGCGACGCACCGCTGAAGCACAAACTCCAAAAAAAACAAGTACCACGTGGGCACGAGGTACCAGTTCCAGTCGTGTGAGGCAGCTGAGCTTTTGCAGAAACCAAGATCTTTTATCCTGAAGCAAAAACGTGCAAGTAGAAAAATTTTATCATTAATAGTTTTTGGACAATAAAATTAACAAAAGTAAAACTTTAAACGATAGTATCTCAAGAACCATCTTAGACGCGCGGGATTTGCAACTGCAGAAAGTTGCGCGCTGCTTTATAGAACGCAACTACTTAGATTTAAGATTTTTAGTTATTAAATTTTCAAAGTTACAGCTGGAAACGCTGAAATTTTTTAATTTTAGTTTAAAATTGTCATTGCAAATTATTCCTGAAAATTTTATCCTGTTACGTTATAAAGCATAATTAGTCCTATTTTTAAGTATTTTTTGTGTATTTTTTTAACTTCTGGTTGCTGAGATATTGAATTTTAAGTGTTTTTTCCAAATTAAATCAAATTTAATAATAATATTGTTATTCTGAAGGCGGAATTGGCTTCAGAACACATATTCCAAGTATACTTACCCAAAACGCGGGTCAAAAATCTGTTAGAACAAGAAATTTTGAAAAATTCCGCCATTTTCTTTAGTGGTACCAGAACTTGAATCCGTCATATCTCAGGAACCAGATCAGATAGAGGACTCTTGTTTTCACAGTTAATTGTTTTATCCCTCGCACTACCGACTCTACCTGGTCTTGGGCGTTTTCCAGCCCAAAAGTTAAATCGAGTTTAAACCGATTTCAGGGTGTAGGGTGGGTGACGCCGAGCTGTACCTAGAAAACCCGGAGTTTCTCCGACTCTTAGTTGCGGAGATATAAGCTCCCAAAGTCGACGTTTGACAGCTCGGCAGCCATCTTGGTTTTCTTCAGACCGCTGTAACTTGGGAACCCGTGGACTTAGCGCCTAGCGGACTTCACTTTTGTAATCAGGGGACTCTCCTCTACCCCCTCCCTAGGTTGCACGCGGTTTGGAGCTACTGAAATTCATCATCCTGAAATCGGCATCAGTGCAAAGGGCAAGTCCATCTTTGCCTGTATAGTCCGAATCCGGGCTTTCTGCGACCACGGGGAGCCAAGCTATCGCCTGTCAAAGTTTGACTTTGACAGTTGCGCCGCCATCTTGAAAAAAATCAATCATCCATTGCTCGCGAACCGTAGGTCGTACAGAGCCGGGAAAAGGTCTGGACATATCAGGAGACCTTAGCCTATCAGGCGGTCCTACTAGTGGGGGGATTTTGTGACATTTCAGGAACCCAAAGTTCCCAAAAATTTCCAGGCCTGAAATCGGTGTCATCCGGTAGAGCTCATCAAGCCGAGCACGGAGAGCCCAAGCGCGGGTCTCTAGGACCGGCGGTTCCGGAGTTACAGCCAGGTACCGGATTTGGGTATTAATACCGGTATCGGTACCGGAAACTTTGAACTGCTGTGGCTCCGTCGCCCCTTGGGCTGTGGACCCGTGCTTGGTATCATTGGAAAGGGCTCGGGGAGAGCTATCCGTTGAGCACCGAGTTTTGACTCTATGTAGAGCAATTTTTTTTTTCTGTATATGGAAAATTGAAATTTTATTTTTGTAAAATTGTAGTCTTGATCTTGACGCTGTATTATTGTACACCACACTAAACGGCTCTACGTAGAGCAAAGGTAGAGACTTAAAATTTTATTTTGCCTTTTATTTTGTATACTGATTCTCTTTCAGCAGTGACTCTTGTTGACACTTACTGTTATACGCAGTGACCAAACGAATCTAAATAAAAATTTCTTGTTCTTTTCTTTTTTACAACTTTTACAAATTTATTTAATTTTAAAACTGTGTGACTGTGTCTGGTTCCTATTGACCAACACACCCAACTACCTCCAACAATGTTTGGTGGCATTAGGACCCCGATAAAGCAGGGGGCCAGCAAATCACCCCTTAAGACGAAGTCCCCGGAACAAAATGTTAGACGAAGCATTGGTGAGTGGGAGGCCACATGTGGCGATAACACACCCACTTTGGCACCCAACGCCTCAACAACCTTGACACAGGTAGGTCCGTCAAAGTCAAAACCACCACTGTCACAGGACAAAACAACCGTCTCTAAGAAGATTCCCACTCCAAAGGGGAGGGTGTTCTCAAACAAAACAGCGGAAGCACGGGCCTGCCACGACAAAGCGAAAGCCAGCATCAACAACGGAAGAAACATCAGGACCGACATTAAAGCAGACGTCATAGAGGCCCTGGACAGACTCTACTACCTAGTCAAAGAGACAGAGGCGGAATTGAGAACCTACAAGCCACGGGACGACAAAGACTGTCCTTCCGGGATAATTGACTCCGAAACCACCTTCACGCTGAGCAGGGAATCCGACCCAGTCATGGCCAAAATCCAGGAACAAACAAGGCTGATACTGGAAAACAGCAGAAAAATGGACGAACTGAAAGCCGCACTAGAGACTCAGAAGGAGTCCCTTGAGAGAGTGGCAGCAACGGCAACATACGCAAGCGTGACTGCAGCGCCCCCTTGTGTGACCCCAAGCGCAAACCCGGCACAAAAAAGGAAAACGCTGCACTCCGTTGTCGTCACCTCAAAAGATGATTCAGAGAGTGGTGAGGAAGTATTATCCAAGATAAGGGAGGCAGTGGACGCAAAGGAAGGATGGGTGAAGGTGGAGAGAGTCCGGAAAGCAAAGGACAGGAAGGTTATTATAGGACTACAAACTGAAGAAGAGAGGGAAAAGGTAAAGGAAAGATTAAGAGGAAAGGGAAATCTTGTGGTGGAGGACGCCAAGAACAAAGACCCGCTACTGATTCTTAAGAATGTCCTCACTATGAACACGGATGAGGACATATTAAAAGCGCTAAAAAATCAGAATCGAACTGTGTTCCGCGACCTTAATGAAAAAGACAACAGGCTCGAATTTAAGTATCGAAAGAGGACCATGAACCCCCACACTTGTCACGTTGTGATCAGCGTCTCACCTACCATATGGCAGAGAGCTACCGAGATCGGGACCGTACATGTGGACCTGCAGCGCGTCAGGGTGGAGGACCAGTCACCACTGGTACAGTGCACGCGCTGCCTGGGCTATGGCCATGGCAGGCGACATTGTACTGGGCCAGCGGACCTATGTAGCCACTGTGGTGGTCCTCATTTGCGGTCAGAATGCGCTGAATGGCTAGCAAAGGAACCACCCAAATGCCGTAATTGTGTAAGAGCCAATGTCGAAAGCCCAGAACACAACGCATTCAGTCTTGACTGCCCAACAAGAAGGCGATGGGATGGGATAGCTAGGTCCAGCGTGGCATATTGCTAAGGGCGTCCATAACAAATTAATCCCCTACCAGATGGCACAAGCTAACCTGCAAAGGAAGAAACTCGCCACGGAAGAGCTCTACACCGAAGCAAAAAAGCGTGGCATATCCATCGCTCTTGTACAAGAACCTTATGTAGGAGGCGCTAAGGTGACAAAATGCTACAGGGGCATGCGTGTATTCCAAGATACTGGAACGGAAGAGGGCACTGTGAAGGCTGCGATAGCAGTCTTTGATGACGACATCAAAGTCACACAGCACCCGAAACTTACCACTAAGAACGTCGTAGTGGTGGGGATCCAAACCAGGACAGGGGAGATCACGCTTGTCTCGCTGTACTTCGAGCCAGACCTACCCATGGAGCCCTACCTCGAACACCTTGAAAAAATAGTGGTAGAAGTAGGCTCGGGAAGATGCATAATCGGTGGAGACGTCAACGCAAAAAGCACATGGTGGGGAAGTCCAACCATCGATAATAGAGGGGAGAACCTGTCCACAACACTCGATGAGTTAGGCCTTCACATACTCAACAGAGGGGAAACTCCAACATTCGACACTGTCAGGGGAGGTAAGCACTACACCAGCTATGTCGATATTACAGCCTGCTCGACCAACATTCTGGACCTGGTAGACGACTGGAAAGTAGATCAAGGAGTCACGAGCTCAGATCACAACACCATTCTCTTCAAAATTAGGCTACAAAAATTAATAGGAATTAACATACATAGAACAACAAGAATTTATAACACCAAGAAAGCAAATTGGTCTGAGTTTCGTGGAAAACTAAGACAAATTATGCTAAATAATAAAATACAGACTAGTGAAATAGAAAAAATTAACAACACAGCTGAAATAGAATCTCTAATTAATAAACTTAACAAAGCCATTGAAGACACCTGCAAATTAACTATACCTAAAAAGAAAACAAAAGAAAAACTTACCATGCCATGGTGGTCCGAGAAACTTGAAGAACTGAAGAAAGCTGTCGCTACCAGAAAACGCAGAATCAGATGCGCCGCCCCTGTACGAAGGGCGAAGGTTGTCGAGGATTACCTGAAACAGAAAGAAGAGTATGAGTTGGAAGCTGCCAAGGCTCAAGTGGAAAGTTGGAAGGAGTTCTGCCGCAAACAGGACAAAGAAGGTGTGTGGGAGGGAATTTACAGGGTAATTGGAAGAACAGCAAGAAGGGAAGAGGACGCGCCACTTGAAAAGGACGGTAAAACGCTAGACGCACAAGACTCGGTACGCTATTTGGCACAGACGTTCTACCCGAGTGATTCCACCACCCTTGACAGCGAATATCACCGCCAGGTACGAGATAGAGCTGACAAAGTCAATGATGGTGAACAAACTGATCCTTGCGAACCACCATTGACGATGTCAGAACTCAAAAGAGCGTGTGGCTCCTTCAACCCCAAAAAGGCTCCTGGAGCGGACGGCTTCACCGCCGATATATGTAACCACGCCATAGAGAACAACCCCGAAGTTTTCCTAACCATACTCAACAAATGCCTAACGCACGGATACTTCCCCAGGGCCTGGAAAGAGGCAACTGTTGTGGTCCTGCGAAAACCCGGAAAAAGCAACTACACTACACCGAAGTCTTATAGGCCGATCGGACTGTTGCCAATTCTGGGTAAAATCTATGAGAAAATGCTAGTAGCACGTCTTAAATTCCATCTGATACCCAGGATGAGTCCTCATCAATACGGTTTCATGCCGCAGCGCAGCACCGAAGACTCCCTCTACGTATTAACGACACGTATATATAAGAACTTAGACCAGAAGAAAATTGTTACGCTAGTATCACTAGATATAGAGGGAGCCTTCGATAGCGCCTGGTGGCCAGCTATAAGGACTCGTCTGGCGGAAGAAGACTGTCCAAAAGACCTAAGACGGGTAATAGACAGTTACCTAAAGGAGAGACGAGTAACAGTGAGATACGCGGGCGAAAAACATAGCGTCGACACCAGTAAAGGTTGTGTACAGGGATCGATTGCGGGCCCCATCCTGTGGAACTTACTACTGGATCCACTTCTGAAAAGCCTAGTAGGCAGGGGAGACTACTGCCAAGCATTTGCAGACGATGTTGTACTTGTCGTCGATGGAAACACTGCACTGGAAATAGAAGCTAAAGCAAACGCTGCCCTCGAACATGTTCAGGAATGGGGCGTCAGAAACAAGCTCAAGTTCGCTCCTCATAAAACAAACGCATTAACCATAACGAGGAAGCTTAAATATGACACCCCACGACTGACCATGGGTGGAGCAAGTATAACAGCAGTAAAAGAGCTGAAAATTCTAGGTGTCACCATCGACGACAAGATGACTTTTAACACCCACGTCTCCAACGTATGCCGAAAAGCCATAGGAATACATAAACAGCTTTCGAGGGCAGCCAAAACCAGCTGGGGACTTCACCCTGAAGTCATACGAGTAATATATGTGGCAACTGTGGAACCCGTAGTCCTGTACGCCGCCAGTGTGTGGGCACCAGCCGCTAGCAAATTGGGCGTCATAAGGCAGCTGGGAACTGTACAACGCGGAATCGCACAAAAATTGTGCAAAGCCTACCGCACAGTCTCCCTCAACTCAGCCCTGGTGTTGGCCGGAATACTCCCTCTCGACCTTCGAATCCGAGAGGCGGCCTCGTTGTACAAAGCCAAGAAAGGAGGGCACCTACCAGCACTTGGATCATGGGAGGTTGAACGGATGACACCAGCATCAGAAGCGCCCCATCCTGCAGAATGTGAAGAAATTAGGGTGGAACGACTGGTAGACAGGGAAGATGTAAACACTCATAGTGAATATGAGATCCGGATGTTTACGGACGGTAGCAAGATTGGGGGCAAAGTTGGAGCTTCACTTTCCATCTGGAAAGATGAGACCGAGACAAAAGCCCACAAACTCGCTCTGCCTAAGTTCTGCACTGTCTACCAGGCGGAACTCCTGGCCCTGTGTAGGGCATCAAGGGAAGCCACAAAGCATCCAGCGAAAACGTTTGGGGTCTACAGTGACTCTATGGCAGCTCTCCAGAGTATCCAGAACCACGGTTGCCTCCACCCCTTAGCAGTGGAAACACGAGAAAATATAAAAGCCACGTCTCTCCGAGGTAAAATTGTAAAATTGCACTGGATTAAAGCACACGCGGGGTTGGAAGGCAACGAGCGAGCGGATGAGTTAGCGAAAAGAGCCGCTGCAGACTCCAAACGAAAGCCGGACTACGACAAGTGCCCTATATCGTACATCAAACGTGACATTCGCGCAACTACACTCGACGAATGGAACAAACGATATAAGGGCGGCGAAACGGCTTCCATCACTAAGCTCTTCTTCCCGGATGCGGTGGCGGCCTACAAGATTATAAGGAAGTCCGAACCCACAAACATAAAAACCCAACTAATGACGGGGCACGGTGGATTCTCCGAGTACTTGTATCGTTTCAAATGCAAGGAGAGTCCATCATGCATCTGCGACCCAGAAGAACCGGAGACAGTGCCACATATATTATTCGACTGCCCCGTTCACGAATTAGACCGATTCGACTTAAAACAAAAAATAAAGCTGGATGTGACACAACACAATATGCAGGAATTGATGAGTTGTAAAGATTGGAAATTATTTATAGAATATTGCACCTCTATTGTAAAAAAGGTTATACAAAGAAACAAAACGTAAAAGGAAATATGTTTTCCGGATATAGTAAATATATTACAGCAAAGCATAATAAAATAGTATACAAATGAACAAAGCCAGAATTGTCAACAAGAGGTCACTGTTTTTAATAAATAGTAATGTTATAAATTAGACCTAAGGATGTACAAATGTCATTTCTACTGTACTGCATTGTATTATTAGAATAAGATTTTAGTAAGATAAGATAAAATAAGACACTTAGATAAAATGTGGAAAAATTCCTGTACAATAAAAAACACCCCTGGCGTTCACTCCCTAGACTAAGAATCCCCTAAATAAAAAATCCCCTGTGTTTTAGTCCCTCAAAAATAGAATAGGTAAATAGCTTAGAGTAGATTTAGATGATATGAGAAACTTCTCATATATGATAAAGGAATAAATGGGATGAATGAAAGAAAGATACAGTATGAAGAATAAAAGTACGAGAAGCATAATTGCGAGAACTGGTATGTATGAAAAAAGACCAAGCATAGACTCCGATTACGATGGAGGTAGAGGAAAAAAAAAAAAAAAAAAAAAAAAAAAAAAAAACCTAACCTAACCAAACCTTTTTTTTTTTTTTTTTTTTTTTTTTTTTAAGAGGGGAAATGCGTTACGCATACCACCGTACCGGGGGAAGGCACGGTGGTTATGTGGGACTCACCCCCCAACCCCTCCCCCTGCGGGAAAGGGACGGGAAGCATACCCACTAAAACCCCTCTGGTTGCCATCAGCGTCATTGTCCGCCGGGATGAGGGCACACTGTAGAAGCATTCATCTACGTCCCGGTGGTGACTGGCTCTATGCCCCTTCTTGGTGTTACGGGTTTCTTGTTTAACCCTTTTAGCCTCCATTCGCGCGCGAGAACTTCGTGCGCGCCCTCTCAGACTTGTGCTGAGTGATGGGCTTCCCCTAGCCCGTCACTCAAGTCTCGGTTAGGGTGGGACGGTTAGCGCATACGCTCTCCTTCTCCTCCCTGTGCGGCGGCTGCGGATTGAGTTAGGGGCATTTGCCTCCCTAATTCTCTCCGCCTCTTCCTTGAGCTCCATGACCGCCTCACAGAACTTTTGGGCGGCACCCCAAGCTCGGTCGGTCTCTACCATAGACTTTACTACGACCGGCAATGAGAGGTTGCCGCCCACGGCAGCCACGAGCTCCCGGCGCTGTTCATCCCATGCAGGACACTCATCCAGCGTATGCTGGGCGGTGTCTTCGAGACACCCGTCACAGTGGTGACACACCGCAGTCGGCTCCCTTCCAATCCGGTGCAGGTACTTGCCGAAGCAACCATGCCCCGTAAGCACCTGCGACAATCGGAAGGTGAGCACACCGTGTTTCCTGTCCAGCCACTGTGTGAGGACTGGACGAACTGCCTCTATTGTTCTAACACCCGCTCGCAATTGCAACAGGTTGCGTTGCCATTTCATCACAGCTGATGCTCGCTGTTCCTCCCTCACGGTCTCGACTTCCTCCTTTAAGGGTGGGAACCGGTGTACTGCGATCTCATTCTCGCGCCATGTAAAGACGGACGCGAGAATATCCGCTTCCAGTTCCCACGGCAGGGAGCCAGCCAAGACGCACGCTGCTTCGTAGGACACTGTGCGGTATCCACGGGCAGCTCTGATGGCCATTGCCCTCTGCGGACGATGCAGAAGGGCAATTGTCCGGCTATTCAGAGCGCCATTCCACACAGGTGCCCCGTACAGTGCCATTGAACGCACAATGCCCAAGTACAGGCGCCGGCAGGCCGCTTTCGGGCCGTTAAGATTCGGCAGCAGACTACCGAGGGCAGCCGCCGCGCGCAACAGCTTGGGCACCAACCTTCTAAAGTGGTCCTCGAAGGTCCATCGGCTGTCCAGCGTGAGCCCCAAATATTTCATTTGGGGCTAACCTTTTTTTTTTTTTTTTTTGGCATGGGGAATGCATTTACGCATACCGCCGGGTCAGGGGATGAGCCCGGACGGTTATGTGGGACTCAGGGCTGAACCGCAGCCCCACTACCCACTAAACCCCATGGTGTCCTCTCACCGGTAATTTGCTGACGGGTTACGGGAAACATACGTCCGCGACCCCGCAACCGGGTATCCTGGCTAGGATGCTGTCTCTGTGGAAGCGCTTCCGGGACACTAGGTCGCGCTTCCATCCGTCTCAGGGAGCCATCAAGCATGGGCGGGAACGTCCCCGTGTTCTCCGCCCGCTGGCTCTTGTCATGGTGGCAGGTTCCGCTCATGGGCGGCACGCCTGCGACCTATTCGGCGGCGGCGCATTTGATCAGCCTCGACCCAGGCTTCTCGTTCGCGCTCTGCCGCCTCCTTATCCGTCATAACATGCTCGCAAAATGTGAGCACCGTCTCCCAAGCTGTTTCGCTGCCCAGCATTGCCTGTACCACAGCTGGCAAAGACAGGTCTTGTCCTAGCTGCGCTACCAGCTCCTGCCTCTCTTCGCCCCAGGCCGGGCACTCGGCCAGAGTGTGCTGTGCCGAGTCTTCGCTAGCTCCACACTCGTGGCACTCCGGAGTCGGTTCTCGCTGCGCGACTTTGTGTAGGTAACTGCCGAAACAACCATGTCCCGACAGCACTTGCGTCAACCTAAACGTCAGTACCCCGGAGCGCCTTTCCACCCAGTCACGGAGGACCGGGCGAAGAGCTTCTATAGTGCGGGAGCCAGCCCTCGGCCGTTCCAGCCGATGCTCCCAGACTTCCAGCGCCTCCTCTAACAGCTGCGTACGCCGCCCTTCCACCTCTTGAGGTGCCAGCAGGTCGCCTCGAACTCGCGCCTCCCTGCACCACTGGTACAAGGCCGCAAGGGCCCTCGCGTCCAGGTCCCAGGGCCGGGAGCCAGCCATCGCGCATGCAGCCTCTGCGCTCACCGTCCGGTACCCTCGGATTACCCTCAGAGCCATCGCTCTCTGCGGTCGCCGCAATTGAGCGATATTATGGCTGCTGAGGGCATCCGCCCATATTGGGGCACCGTAAAGCGCCATCGACCGCAGGACACCAATATAAAGGCGGCGACACGACGCCTTGGGCCCCCCCAGGTTTGGGAGTATACGCCCAAAGGCTCCCGCAGCGCGCAGTAATTTGGGCGCCAGGCGCTCAAAGTGCGCTCTAAAATTCCATTTGCTGTCAAGTACGACGCCAAGGTAGAGCAGCGTCGGCTTGACAGCAATTGGGATTCCTCCCACGACAATCCCTGCGCCAACTGGAGGCGCTCTCCGTGGCCCGTAGAAGCAGATGGCCTCGCACTTTGTTAGGGCCACCTCCAGTCCGAGCCGTCGAACTCTTGCGACAGAATGGGCGACTCCTGCTGTCGCCAGTATGGATGCGTCGCGGTAACTGGGTCCCCGGGCCATCACGAGCGTGTCATCGGCGTAGCACACGACTTCGACTCCACGCAAGTTTGCCCCCCGTAGGACCCAATTATAGCCAATGTTCCACAGGAGTGGACCTAGGACCGACCCCTGCGGAACTCCGCATGCCATCATTCTCCTCCCCCAGCCCTGGCGTGCTGGCCAGGTGATATACCTGTCCTTGAGGTAGGCCTGTATTATGCGGTACAGGTGAAGGGGTACCTGGTGGTACCGCAGTGCCTCCAATATAGTGTCCCAGGGCAGGGTGTTAAAGGCGTTGGCAATGTCTAACGACACTGCCAAGACGACCTCACCCCGGGACACGGCTTCCATTGCGGTCTCCTTCACTCGACCGATGGCGTCGACGGTTGAGCGGCCCCTGCGGAAGCCAAACTGGCTGTCCTCCAGATTAGGCCCCTCGCGCCCCAAGTGCTTGATGAGGCGAGCTGCGATCACCCGCTCAAAGAGCTTGCCCACCTCATCAAGCAAGACTATCGGCCGGTAGCCAGACGCAGAGTCCGCCGGCCGCCCCTCCTTCCGGATCAGGACTAGCTTCCCGGACTTCCACTCCTTCGGGAAGCAACCCTGCTCCATGCACGCCGTCAATAGGCGCAGCAGCCTCGGCTCCAGGGATTCCATGGCCAGAACCCAAGCACGGCCCGGAATGCCATCAGGCCCGGGGGCCGTGTTCCTGGCGCGGAGCCGGTCGACCGCCACGCCCAGCTCGGCTGGAGTAACGGCTGGGACGTTCGCCTCCTCCCTGGGAATCACCGCTGGCGGCGCCATAGATGGTGGTCGATGGGGTCCCCTTACAGGGAAGAGCGTCCCCACCACGCGGCCTACAAACTCCGGTTGGAGTGTTTGAGTCAGCGGGGGTGCCCAGGGGCGCAACTTGCTCCGAATCAGCTTATATGGCCTTCCCCACGGGTTGGCATTGAGGGTCTCCAGGAATTCGGCACGACTCGCCTCAATTGCCTCCCCTATGGCTACGGAGAAAGCCAATTTGGACGCTTGAACAGCCTCATATAAGCGGTGCTCCTCATCCTCATTTCGCCGCCTGCGCCTTCTCTGTCGCATATGCCGGCGCCGCGCGACTATGCAGTCCTCGCGCAATTGTGCAAGTTCGGCGGACCACCAGTACACGCTTTGCCGTGGCGGGAGAGCACTGGCCCGGGGCATTGCCGCATCGCAGATTCGCGTCATGGCCTCCCGGAACCAAGACGCTTCGGTCTCTACCACCACGACTCCTTCTGGTACGGGCAACCAGGCCTGCACAATTGCCGCCTCCTTCATTACTTCCCGGTCGAGTTTCGTCAGTGACCACCTTGGACCGCTGGCGATCTGACCAATCCGGCTTGGGCCGTCCGGGGACAGTGAGGGTGCGGAGACGTCAAACCGGATATACCGGTGATCCGACAGCGTCTCCACCCCCACCATGACCTCCCAGCCCTGGACACGGCGCGCCAGGGAGGCACTCGCGAACGTGATATCCACGATAGAGCCACCCTGTTGCCGCACGCACGTGTCTGCCGTTCCCTGGTTGATGACCACCAGGCCTAACACGACCGCCCACTCTTCTAGGATTGCGCCTCGCGCATCCGTTGCCGGGGAGCCCCATGCCATGGATTTGGCGTTAAAATCCCCGGCGACGATTACAGGGCGCGGGAGAAGCTGACCGACTTGAGCCCCTACTTCGTCCAGGAACCGCTCAAAGTCAGCCAGAGATCTGTTTGGCGAGAAATATACTGCGACGTACCAAGTGTCGCCAGAGAGTGCCGCCACATACCCCTTCCCTTTTATGGGACTGGTCAACGGTGAGCCGCCAGTCCCTGTCCGCACAACCAGTGCTACAGAGCCGTCCACATCTCCTACCCAGTCATCCCGGGGAGGGATCGAGTACGGCTCTGCAACCACAGCAACACTAATCAACCACTGTGCCATGGATTGAAACAGCAGGTCCTGGGCCCTGGCACAGTGGTTGAGATTCGCCTGGAGTAATCGAATGGCCATTTTATTCTATGGCCATTTGATCCTCCCTCTCGTGCGCTTCCGACCTGCTGGTGGATGGCTGAATAGGCTGGGATGACGCCCGGGGGCCGGTCCCAGCCTTCTTCTTTGTTGCCTTTGGGCCTGGAGCTTGGCATGCCTTGGCGCCCAGTCTGTGGTCTGCCTTTTTGCCCGAGTTCGCACACATTGAGCAGTGTGGCGTCTTGGAGCACCCAGCCGCGTTGTGGCCTGGTTGGCCACATCGGTAGCACAAGCCACTTCGATCAGCGTCGCTGGTGCATTGTGCCTTAACATGCCCCTTCTCAAGGCACTTGAAGCACCGCATAGGACGCTGATCTAGGAGCTTCACGGCGGCGCGGACCCATCCAACCTTCAATCTCCCTCGGTCGGCTTCGATCACCTTTTTCGCTGCCTCAATTGGGCAGCGAAGCCAGATAGTGCCAAGGCCGGAGGCATCTTCACGAATTTCTCCGGTCTTTATCTGGCTATGGCTGCAACCGCCAACCGCCGCGACAGCAGCAACTACCTCGGCGGGTGTCACGGAGTCATCAAGTTGCGAGAGGCGCAGCTCAGCACACTTTGTTGGTCGTGACACCCAGACACTGTCTTCTCCGAGCTTCTCAGCCAGCTCTCTGGCCAGTAAATCGGCCTTTTCGCCACTGGCTGTTTCGGTCACCTCGAGAACCCTGGCGCCGGTTGCCGCTCGTCTAAATTTTATTGAGTTGATGCCATGGCTCTCAAGGTTCATGCTCTCCTTCGCCCTAGACATAATTTGCGCGTATGTCGTGCCCTTCTCCACAGCCTCCGGCTTCAGCGTCAAAACAACGACTTCCGACCGAGGAGGGCGGAGTTTGCGTGTTTTGGGCTTCGTTGGTTTTCGCCCCTGCGGCTGTGGCTGGGAAGCCGATGGAGAGTTTGCCGTCTTTTTCTTTTTCTTTTTCCGGCGCTCCACAACTGTGAAATCCTCGGACGTGCCAGCCGGAGGCAGTGGCCGAGGAGCTGGAGTTGCGGGATGAGGAGTCGTCGTGGTGCTTTCGACGCCTGCACGAGGCGCGATCTTCTTACCTTTTCCCTTCCCCTTTCCCTTATCCACCTTTCGGGGTTCCACCGTTAGGTTCGGGGGACCTCGCTTGGGAGCTGGTTTAGGAGCTGGCTTGGCAGCCGATGACATAGGAGCTGGCTTAGGAGTGAGCTCGGGGTCTTGGCTCTGGGAAGCCCCCTGCCAAGGTTGCCGACGCCTGTCAGCGGCCAGTGGAGGCCGCATTATTTGGGCCGGCAAGAGCCTGCCCTCGAGCTCAAGGGCTCCCAGTCTGGCGTCCAGCATCACCCCCATCTGAGCCGTCACAGCACGAACCAACTCTTCGGCACTCAGCGGCCCAGGAGCCACTCTCCGGGAGCTGCTGGCAGGCTGCGTCTTCTCCGGTAATGGGACCGGGGACTTTCTTGTGAATTGGTCCCGAAAGTCCGTCCTCATTTGAGCCATTTCCGAGCGCAGCTCTGCCAGCTCAGCTCGCAGGCGGTCATTTTGCGCCTGAAGCCGCCGCGTCTCCTCCGAGGATGTGCGCCGGAACAATTCCTCAGTCGCACCTTTAAGCGACGCGACGGCTTCGTTCAAGACCTTTACAAAGGTGCCCTTCAAATTACTGGACTTATTGGCCACAAGGCCAATCGCTTGGAGGCTGCTCTGAACACTCTCGTGCACAGAAGCTGCCGTAAGCTCGTCGTCAGCACGGGATTGGCCAGGAACTGGCTCGCTGCAGCTAGGCTGGCTGCGGGTGAACAATGACCGCGCCTGGCCAGCAACCTCCTCCTCCGCCCTAAGCCGTAGCTCTTCTCGCTTGGCGCGGTTGAGCTCCTCCTTCGCCAGGGCCAGGCCAACGTACTTTCCCGTGGTGGGTGGGCGACCACGTCCTCTCTTTAGCCCTTTTGAGGTCCCCTCGGAATCCGATGAGTCGGATAGGTTCGGCTTCCTCTTTCGCCAAAACCTGCCTTTTCGTGTATCGGCCGAGCTACAGCTCATGGCCGAGTCTGACTCCCCTAATCCTCTCAAACCCGGCCCGGAGTGTACTGTTTCCAGGGTCCCGGTGTCGGTGTCAGACAGATCTTTGTTCTGATCCTCCAGGTTTGACACAATCTCCTCCTTTTTCTTCTCCGCCACCGGCTCCGGCACCCTAGGGCTCGCCGACCGTGGCCTGAGCGCCATGCGCTCTAATCGGACAACGGGGGTTGGAACCCGCGTCCTACCGTCTCCAATACCATTATCACTATTTTGGCCCTGAGAAGGGCCGTTTTCAGGTTGGCCCTGAGAAGGGCCGTTTTCAGGTTGGCCCTGAGAAGGGCCGTTTGTTTTGGTTATTTGATCATACATTTTTGTACCCACGAATAGTAGGGATAAGGGTCCATCCAGGCGGTGCCCGTGCACCTGGATAAGCCTAGCATTCCCGTCAGAGAGTCGGCAGGTTCTCTGACGGGGCAAAGCACTAACGACTGACTACCTCTCAGCCATGCATCCCCTCGCGGTGCTGCGCCACTTGGGATTGAGGGATTTTTTAGTGAGGTTTACTCCTCTCGACCCAGCCAGTTAAGGCAAGGTCCTCGGTCCGTCGGAGCCGCGAGACGTGATCCACGACACTCCAGACGGGAAACGAGTTGGTCCGACGTCGGCTAAAGCCGAGTGCACCTGGCACATCGTCGCACCCGTTGTACCTCTTTCGAGGACAACCCCACCAACAACCCCCCCCCACAATGCTGCATCGACAGCACACTCTCCGAAGAGAGTGGCTGGGAGCAACTCCCCCCCCCCCCCCTACTCCCCCCCTTCCCCTCCCTATACACCCCCCCGCCGGATATTCGCCATGGGCTGAAAGAATCTCCCAAAAGAGAGAAAGTTTCAGCCGATGCCCAGGGTGCACCAGCCCAGATGCTGCGTTCTCTCCGGATCGAGATCAAGAGAGACTGCAACACCCAGGCCAACGTGGAGGAATCCGGCCTGCACCCCTAACCTAACCTAACCTAACCTAACCTAACCTAACCTAACCTAACCTAACCTTTTTTTTTTTTTTTTTTTTTTTTTTTTTTTTTTTTTTTTTTTTTTTTTTTTTTTTTTTTTTTTTTTTTTTTTTTTTTTTGACGGAGTGGAAATACATTTACGTATCTTCCCTGCCTGGGGTAGGCGGTGCAATGGGAAGTATAACGGACTCTCGTACGAACGAACTACCGTTTAAAACCACTCCGGCGTTTTAAAGACCCTGGCCGGTGGTGAGGCGCCGCGGTACATGCCTAAGCTTTGGCCACTGACGCGCCTCCCGGCTTGCTCCAAAGGAGCCCCCCCAATCCTCGCCAAAGGAGGTTTCGAAAGTGCACAGCCCACGATCGTCACCCCAGACCGGTAAAGCCGTGCAAGGTGGGTCCCCAACCCACTAGCTTTACAAGAAGTTCGGGCGAGCAGCGAACCGAAGTCCACTGAGTTCGCCTTCCCTCCAACGATCTGCCTGCGGTGGATGGTGCTTTCCGGATACCAAGTATCCTTCAAACACGCCTCACCGCAGCTGTCCCCTCGATAACTACAGTGCCCCCCGGGATTCCGAAAGACACGTAGAGGGACCCGCGGGTGACATGGGAGTACGACGCAAGGGAACGCGCAACGCATCTCTGCGATGCCGTCCCTGCCCATAAACCCAGTCACCAACCACCAACTGACAGAGGCAGCTGTCCAGGATGGAAACCACCCTTTTCAACCACCCCCGCCAAAGCCCCCTCCAGGCGACTGGTTAAGCTTTCCGGACCAGAAGCGGCAAGCACCAAGTGCACTCGCAACTGACCCTTCAAGCTACCCCAGCCACCAACCGTCAAAAATGGCGACAGTAGGAAGCTGTCCGGGATGGAAGCGAAAGCGCACACAACCACCCCTTCCAACGACCTCTGCCACCACCCACCAAGGGTGACGAGAAGACTTTTCTAACGAAAAGCCTCTCGTCACCAAACCCTCCCCAGGTGACAGAGTGAACTTTCCGGGGCAGAAGCAGCCCTAAGGCACGCGACCGCAACCCTTCCAGAACCCCCTGTCACCTCCCCAGAGTGCCGCTCTTCGTCTGGACCCTCACCACGAGCCTTTCCGGTATGGGTAGCCCTGTCCGGTATAGCCTCGCGGATCATTGAGACACGCAAGCCCCCCCACCACGGCAAGGTGGCAGCACTATCGGGGGGGAACCTAACCTAACCTTTTTTTTTTTTTTTTTTTTTTTTTTTTTTTTTTTTTTTTTTTTTTTTTTTTTTTTTTTTTTTGACAGGGTGGAAAATCCTTTATGGATTCCCCTCACCATAGGAGTGGTGAGGGGATATGTGGGACTCACCCCGTCACCCCCCCTCAGAATGAGGGGGGGCAAGGGAGCGCAACCCACTAAAAACCACCCTGGCGTACCCTCCTGCCGGTTGGTGAGGCACCCTGGTGCCTGCCGAAGCCTTGGCCAAGGTGCCCCACCGGCTGCCCCAGCTGTTGCCGGGGCTACCCGCGCCAAAGGAGAGAGGGGCCGGACACGCATGGCCCCCCTCCCAGACCGCCCAGTGACTAGCCTACGGCTGCCGTCTGCGCCGGAGCGGATGCGCGAGAGAGGACTCCTCGCGCTCACGCTCCGAGGCCTCCTTCTGCGAAATGACATATTCGCAAAACGAGGCCACTGCCTCCCAAGACCTCTCACTGTAGAGCATTGCCTCGACAATGCTGTAGAGTGAGAGGTCCTCCCGCTGTATGGCTAGTGCCATAGTGCGGCGCTCCGGACTCCAACGACTGCACACCGCAAGGGTGTGCTGAGCCGTGTCATCCGGATCCCCGCACTCATGGCACTGCGGGGTAGGCTCCCTCCCAATTTTGTGCAGGTAATGACCGAAGCACCCGTGTCCGGTCATTACCTGCACAAGCCGAAACGACGTAGCGCCGACTGCCCTGTCCAACCAGAGGTCCACCGACGGGAGGATCGCCCCTATGGTATAAACACCATAAGGGGAATCCCCCAGGTCGGCTTTCCATCTGTCCCGCAGTCGGCGCTCCGTCATGCGGCGCGTCCTCTCCACCTCCTCAGGGTCCGGGCGTTCACCTCTCGCCCGGGCCCTGGACCTAACCATGTAGGTCTCAGCCTGCACCTCCGCATCCAACTCCCAGGGCGGGGTGCAGGCGAGGAGGCAGGCCGCGGCGTGGGCCACCGTCACGTAGGCCCTCACCATACGGAGGGCCACCAACCGCTGAGGCCTCCGTAGCAGGGCCCGGTTCCGGGCGGACAGCTTGTCCGCCCAGATGGGGGCCCCGTACAGAGCCATGCTCCTTGTGACGCCGGCATATAACCGGCGGCACAAGGAGCCCGGCCCACCCACGTTCGGCAGCAGCCTGCTCATTGCTGACGCTGCGCCCACCACTCGGGGAGCCATTTGCGAAAAATGCTCCCCGAAGTCCCACCGTCGGTCCAGAACAAGCCCCAAATATCGGATGTGGGGCTTGATCGGGACCGACTCCCCCCCCAGGGTGAGCGCCGCGCCCGCCGGCAGCCGCCACCCCCGCCCCCCGAAGACTATCGCCTCAGTCTTCGGGAGGGCCACCCTCAGGCCGAGCCGACCAATCCGGTAAATGGTCAGCTCGGCCGCCGCTTCCGCCCGGCACAGCGCCTCCCTCATGTCGGTCCCGCGCACGGCCACCATTGTGTCATCTGCGTAGCAGATGGTGGCCGTCCGCGGGAGCAACTCCCCCCTGATGGCCCAGTCGTACCCCAGGTTCCATAGTAGTGGACCGAGCACGGAACCTTGGGGCACGCCGCAGGCCATCCCCGTCGACCCCCGTCGACCGTCCTTCTGTTCATAGAGCACTACCCTATCCGTGAGGTAGTGCTCTATGACCCGCCTTAAGTAGGGAGGCACTCGATGGTAAGTGAGCGCCTCCCTTATCACCCCATAGGGGAGGGTGCCAAAGGCATTGGCGATGTCGAGCGACACCGCCACTACTCCCTCCCCTCTGCTCGACGCGTGCTCACAGAAGTCCCTGAGGGACTTCAGCGCGTCGAGCGTAGACCGCCCCTCTCTGAACCCGAACTGTCGCTCCGACACGTTCGGGCCGGCGGTCTCTAGGTGCCGCTGGATTCTGGAGGCCAGGATTCTTTCGAAAATCTTCCCAGCCTCATCCAGCAGCACGATGGGGCGATAGGCGGACGGACAGTCCGGGGGTCGACCCTCCTTCCGGAGGAGGCAGAGCCTCCCCTCCTTCCACACCCTCGGGAACCTTCCCTCCCTCAGGCAGTCGTCCAAGATCTGCCTGAGCCGGTCCCCGAGGTGTTGTAGGGCGATGTGGAGTACCCGGCCTGGTACTCCGTCGGGCCCCGGGGCTTTTTTGCAGCCCCGGAGCCGGTCCATCGCCCTCTCGAACTCGTCATCGCTTACCGGTGCGATGACGAGTTCGGCTGGGTCCTCCAGGTCCCCCGGTGGCTCGGTCATCACCGGGGGAACTATCGAAGGGGCTGCCGGAAACAGCCCCTCGACGACCCTCCTGAGGAGAGGGGGCTCCAGTGAGTCCATGGGGGGGGCGGTGCGCATTTTGTTGCGCACCACCCTATACGGCCGCCCCCACGGATTCCGGTCCAGTATGGCCAGGAAGGAGGTCCACCCCTCCTCCTTGGCCACCGCAATGGCCTGGACAAGGGCCCTCTTGGCTTCTCGGAGGGCCCTGTGGAGCTCCTCCTCCTCCTCCGGGGTGTGCCGCCGGCGCCTACAGTGTTGGTAGGCGCCGCGGGCCCCGTTGCTGGTGGTCCGCAGGGCCGCAATATCAGCGGACCACCAGTACACCGACCTGCGGGCGAACAGGCGCCTCGCCCGGGGCATGGCTGCTCCGCACACCGACTGCAGCGATGTGCGGAACAAGTGCGCCCTCTCCTCCACCCCTGAGGCGGCGGGTGGGGCGTCGCACCACGCCTCCACCATGGCCGCCTCATCCGCCCTGGCCCTGTCCAGAAGGGACAGGGACCACTTGGGGAACTCCCCCCATCCCCCCCCCCTACGCCCCCCCCCAGGGACTGGTGGTGGCTGGCCTGTCCTCGTGGAGACCCTGAACCTTATATTTAAGTGGTCCGAAAGGGTCTCCACGTCCTCCAGGACGCGCCAATCTGAGACGCGTGCGGCAATGGCAGGGGTCGCGAACGTGACGTCCACGATAGACCCCCCCTGCCGCCGCACGCAAGTGTTGGCGCTGCCCTGGTTCAGGACTACCAGGCCCTCCACCACCAACCAATCCCTTAGCACACCCCCGCGCACATCCGTTACGGGGGAACCCCACGCCGCGCTTTTGGCGTTGAGGTCCCCCAGGATAATTATTTGGCGCGGGGCCACCCTCCTGGCCACCCCCCCGAGGGCCTCGAGGAAGGCCTCAAAGGCGACCAGCGGCCTATTGGGGGAGAAATACACCGCAATCAGTGCGGTGTCGTTCCCCCATCCGGCCGCCGCGTACCCCGGGCCCACCTCGAGTTTTACGAGGGGGGGGCCGTCGCCGATCGCCGGCACCACCACGGCAGCCCTCTCGTCCCTCGACCCCACCCAGTTGGGTAGGGGAGGGACGAAGTAGGGCTCCGTCACCACTACAACGTCAATCGACCACTCCGCCATGACCTGCATGAGCAGGTCCTGTGCTCTGGCGGAGTGGTTGACGTTCACCTGCAGGACCTCTAGATGGTGTGCTGGCATCTAGAGGTCCATGCAGGTCTCCTCCTGGGCCGGCTCGACGGCTGCCGTCGCTGCGGGGACTGCTGGGGCTGGGCGGGGGCGCTGCGGCCTGGTGTCCCTCCCTCTCGTGGCGGGGGGGGAACAATTAGTCCCCCCTAGCCGGTGGTTGGCCGGGAGCTTGGCCTGGTGGCATACCGCACACCAAGCCTTCTCCCAGCAGTCCGCCATTTTGTGCCCCTCTTGGCTGCACCGGAAGCACAGATTGCTCCGGTCAGTCTTTGAGGGGCACAGCTCCCTCGAGTGGCCGACACCGAAGCATTTAAAACACCTCATCGGTGTCGGCCCCACCGGCGTGACCCTGGCGGACGCCCAGCCCACCAGGATCCTCCCCGCCCTGGTGAGGGCAACCGCCGCCTGCACTGGACACTGGATCAGTACTGACCCAGTGCCGTCGTACAGGGAGCGGACAGCCCCCACCCTTACCTGCGCTGGCAGGCACGCCCCCGCTGCGGCGACGGCTTGCGCCACCGACTCCTTCGTGGCCGACTCGTCCAGGCCGGCCAACTGGACGTCGGCCATTTTAACGGGGCGGCGCACATTGGCGACGTCCCCAACTATCCCTTGCAGCTTGGCTGCAAGGGAATCCGCCACTCTCGCGCCGTCTTCCCCGGGGACCTCGATGACCCGGGATCCCGTCATCGAGGTCCTCACCTTTACGTGGTGCAGGCCAACCTCGTTTAGGCTAAGGCCGTTGATGGCCTTAGCCATGGTGGCCTGCATGGTGGTGGTGGCCCCCTCCTTTAGGGAGACCACCACTGCCGCCGTCCTAGGGACTGACAGCCGGACGGGTCTGGGCGCCGCCTTGCCGGTCTTCGGGGGTGGGGGGGGGGAGGCCTTGGCCTTACCCTTCCCCGACTTCCTCACCACCTCCGACCACGCCATCTGCGTGGGCGGGGGTGGCAGTCGGCCCGAGGGGCCGGGCTCTCCCTCCGATGGTCGAACGGCTCTCGGGGCAGGGCCGACGTTCACCAGTTTGGTGGGCCTTCTGTGGGCGGGTACCGCGGCGGGGGCCGGGGCCGCCGCCTTTTTCTTCCTCGGAGTTATCACCGGAGAAAGGGGCCCGGGCTGGTCAGTCACCCTCCTGGCTGCCGTGGCTTTTGGTCGTCCGTCACCCAGTCGGGCCCTAACCTCCGGCGCGGTAGCCTCCATCGGGGCCAACGAGGGCGGAGCAGGCCCTACTACCCTTCCCTGAGGAGGGGCTGCCACGGCGGGCTTTGCGGCCCGCCGGTCATGCGCCAGCGGGGGGCGGAGGATGGGCTCCGCTGGGAGGCGCCGGTTTACTTCCTCGAGCCGGTCGTTCAACATTCGACCGAGGCTCAGAAAGAGGTCGCGCTTCATACACTCTATGGCCTCGGTCAGCTCGGCCGTGCCAAATTGAAGCGCGGTGGCAACGGGAGCGACCGGGATCTCCCGCTTGCTGAAGGCCTTGCGGAGGGCCTTCAGCTCGGCCGAGTTGAGAGCAAGTTGCTCCCGCATCCTTTTGTTATCCGCTTTCAGGATGCGGATCTCCTCACTCTCGGTTCTGGCCGCCTCGGCCTCATCCATTGCCCCCAAGATTGTACGGCAGGCCTTATTCATACGGCCCCACACTTCGCCCTTCAGGTTGCCGGATACCCGGGCCGCCTCTAGGATATCCCGCGCCGCCATGCGAGTGGCGTCCAGCGGGTCAACCTCGTCCTGCGTCGCTACTTCCGCCACGGGTTCGGGGGAGCGCGAGACGGAGCGCGTGACGGAGCGAGAGCGCTCAACGTCCGTCAACTTCCCCTTCTTTGCCCCCCTGGGGCGAAGTGCGGGGTATTCCCTCCGGTAACACTCGGCTGGGTCGGGTTCGGCATCAGAGACCTCCTCGAATTGGGGCGTAAGCTGGTAAAGCTTTGCCCTCAATTTGGCCGCGGCCAGCCCAGCGTAAGCGCCCTTGGGTTTACCCCGTAGCGCCGTGTTGCATTTTGGAGGAGGCTGCCTAGAATCACCCTCCTCCTCGTCCTCATAAGCCCGTTTGGATGTCGACGGGACATCCTCGTCGACATCTTTAGGATCTTGCTCCATTTCAGAGTCGGAGCTAGAGTTAGCTCCGCTCTCCGATGGAGGATCCTCCCACGGTTTGGCAGGCGAGGTCATCGCGACCTCGTCTACCTGGCCCCCAAAAGGGGTCCAAATCCGACCGCTACGACCAAAGTTAAGAGCTAACCTAACCTTGAATCGTGAAGTGCGAGTCGGATTTGGACTTTCCTATACGAAAGGCGGTTTTGCGCCTGAAATTTTCCAAATAGCAATCTGCAAAAAATTTGGGACGCACTTTGACCCACTATATGAGGCAATAAAAATACACAAAAAATACACAAAAATACCCTCTAACAGAACTTAAACAATACAAAAGAAAAACACCCAAAATAGTTAAAAACTGAAAAGATATACAATTAACAAATTTTACGCAAAAGCTTAAGTTGGTAATTTGAAATACCCTACCTACCTACTTATATGTAATGGCTTATAACTTTCGACCTAGTGGTCAGAAAGCTAAAAACCTAATATAAAAAATTTTAACTAGCAAATAACCTACCCTAAGCTATCAATGAAAAAATTTACACAGTACTTAAACCTAGCAAAAAATTAAATTGAAGCACAAAAGTTGGAAAAATTAATTTAAGAATTTCAAGAAAAAACTTGAAATTGTAAAAAACAAAAATAACTTATCTAACCTAACAAAACCTAAACTTAACTTACACCGTAATTAGCGGGACCGTTACCCGTGTCCCCATCCAAAAACTGAGCAAGGTGGGACAAAGGCAACACCGACAAAATTACGACGCAAAAATGTAAACAAACCTTAAAATTACGTATAATTAAAAGGAAAAATTTACAATATGGCAAGGCCAGTAATTTCGGAACCTAGGCTCCGAAAATTGCTGGACCTAAACCGACACACAGAACAAACGCTCCGCTATCTTCTAGCCCTGAAAAGGGCTAAAAAAGATGCAAGAGTAAAAAACCAAAAAATAAACAAAAACGTGAAAATCCGAACAAAATAAAACAAACCGCAAATGCAAAAGAAAGAAAAATAAGGAAACTAAAGAAGATAAGTGAAAAGGGAAAACTGCAAAGTAATGAGCGAAAATTATAAGATTTGGGAACCAAAAATTATGAAAATCCACCCAGTCACACCAAAGTTACTACCTCAACCTAACCTAACCTAACCTAACCTTTTTTTTTTTTTTTTTTTTTTTTTTTTTTTTTTTTTTTTTTTTTAACGTTGAGAAATCCTCATGGATACCCACCGCCAGGGGAGAAGCGGTGGGTTATGTCGGACTCTTACCGACTAAAACTCAACGGCGTTCCTGCGTTCCACATAGGTGCTGTGCATGTGATTCCTGCGTGGCTTTAGTGTCACGCACACAGCAGTGGTGGCCCATTTCACTGGGCTCCGTCTTTGTTGTTCCTCTGAGAGGCGCGCGGGAACACGCGCCACGCCATCTCAAGCCTTTGTGAGTGACTGATTTCCCCAAATCAGTCACTCAGGCGTATGTCAGGGCACTCCCTGGCTGCCTGATCTACCTGGATGGGCGGTAGATCAACCTGCATGTTTGTTGCTGCTGTTGCAGGCAACTGGCTGGCTGGAGTTGCTAGCCAGGTGGTCCTTCTTTTCTTGGGTGGCGCCGAACAATCCTTGCCACCCAAGATATGCTCCGAGGGTTTTGTGCTCGCAGCGCAAATTGTGCAATGCGGCTTGGCTGAGCACTTCGCTGCCTTATGCCCCTTCTCACCGCAGCGGTAGCATATGCCTGTCCGATCGACCTCGGATTTGCACTGCACCGCTACGTGGCCCTTCTCGAAGCACCTGAAGCAGCGCATGGGTCTTGACTCAAGTAGTTTCACCTGAGCCATGATCCATGGCAGCCTCAGTGTACCGACCTCACAGATGGTTTTAGCCACCTTAACGGGGCATCGAACCCAAACGTGGCCATTCCTAGCCCAGTTTCGGACTATTTCCCCGCATTTTAACGCCTCTTGGGCACACCCTCCAGCATCGGCCACTGCAGCCAGGACTTCAGCCGGGGTGATCGAGTCATCCAGGCCAGAGACACGGATGGTTGCGGTCTTACATGGCCTGGATACTCGGACCAACTCTGGATCAAGCACCTCTGTCAGTTTTTTAGCGAGAGCATCAGCTTTGCTCCCACTATCCTCTCCCGGCACCTCCAGCCTTCTTGCACCCGTCACGCATATTTTGAAGATGACTCGCTCCTCAATCCCAATATCAGGCAGCTTTATCTTCGATTTGGCCTCTGCAATGGCCATAGGGTAGGTCATCCCCTGCGCTTCAGCCTCCGGCTGCAAGGTGAGCACCACAGCGGAAGAAGTCGGTGTGACAAGTTTCCTAGTCTTTTTTTTTGCTTTCTTAGCCTTTTTTGGCTTTTTTGGGGCTTGAGAAGCCTCTGCCTGCTTGTTGGCTGTCTTTTCCTTTAGCCCCTTTTTTAGCACTGAGCTATAGGGATCCTTCGTCAGTTTTTTTGATGGTACACTTAGTGGTGGACCTTTTCCTCCTTTTGTGTTTGATTTTGGAACCCGTGTTGTTCCAACCACCTCCGGAAATGTTGTCTCGGGTTCCGAGGTCAGAACAGGAACGGGAACTGCAAAATCGTCCACACAAAGAGACAGTCTCCGGTCTGCAGCTAGCGGAGGTCTCAGTCGCGCTTCTGGGAGCAACCGTTCTTCGATGCCATCGAAGCGGGCGGTAATCATGTTGCCCACCTGGCTCATTATAGAGCGCACCAGCTCATCGGTGTTGATTGGCATTTTTGGTGGAGAGGCTGCTCGAGGTGGTGCCTCCACCACCACGTTCGGCCGTCTCCTATCCTCCTCCATTTGCGAGCGCAGGTCCGCCAACTCCTTGCGGAGCCCCGCCATCTCGTCCTTCAGCCGGTCGTTGTCCGCCTTCATGCGACGCGTCTCGTCGGAGGTGCAGCGGACCATCAAGGAATCACAAGCGTCCTTGATGTTATCCGCTGCATCTCTGAGGACGCGGACAAATGTCCCTTTCAGATTTTTCGAAGTTTTGGCCACCTTATGGATGGCAGCCACACTATCGGTCACCAGCTTTGTAAGCTCTTCGGTGCTTCCAGCGCCAAAAGCCGTCTCAGCAGGCTGAGACGAGACGCCAGGGTTGTCACGTAAGTGGCGGGTTGAGGCGATGAGCTCGGACTCTGCCTCGAGCATCATTTTTTCGCGTTCGGCCTCAACCAACGCCATTTTGGCCTTCGCCAGGCCAACGTACTGTCCGGTTGTTGGGGGACGGCCTCGCCCTCTTTTTACAGCCTGCACGCGCGGGCCGAGGTCGTCACCAGCTTCCACATTTATCGAGCGTTTCCGCTTTTGTCCACTAGGACTGTCGTAATCAAGCTCCTCCTCACTACTGCTATGTACAATATCATCTTCCTCCTCATCCGTCAATTTGTAGTTTACATCAAACATTGTTAGTCCCACGAGTAGTAGGGAAAAAGGTCCATCCAGGCGGTGCCCTTGCACCTGGATAAGCCTAGCATACCCGTCAGAGGGTCGGCAGGTACTCTGACGGGGCAAAGCACTAGGAACTGACTACCTCTCAGCCATGCATCCCCTCGCGGTGCTGCGCCACTTGGGATTGAGGGATTTTTTATTGAGGTTTACTCCTCTCGACCCAGCCGGTTAAGGCAAGGTCCTCGGTCCGTCGGAGCCGCGAGACGTGATCCACGACACTCCAGACGGGAAACGAGTTGGTCCGACGTCGGCTAAAGCCGAGTGCACCTGGCACATCGTCGCACCCGTTGTACCCCTTTCGAGGACAACCCCACCAACAACCCCCCCCCCCCAATGTTGCATCCACAGCGCACTCTCCGAAGTGAGTGGCCGGGAGCAACTCCCCCCCACTACTCCCCCCCTTCCCCTCCCTATACACCCCCCCCCGCCGGATATTTGCCATGGGCTGAAAGAATCTCCCAAAAGAGAGAAAGTTTCAGCCGATGCCCAGGGTGCACCAGCCCAGATGCTGCGTTCTCTCCGGATCGAGATCAAGAGAGACTGCAACACCCAGGCCAACGTGGAGGAATCCGGCCTGCACCCCAACCTAACCTAACCTTTTTTTTTTTTTTTTTTTTTTTTTTTTTTTTTTTTTTGACGAAGTGGAAATGCATTTACGCATCTTCCCTGCCTGGGGTAGGCGGTGCAATGGGAAGTATAACGGACTCTCGTACGAACGAACTACCGTTTAAAACCACTCCGGCGTTTAAACCCTGCCGGTGGTGAGGCGCCGCGGTACATGCCTAAGCTTTGGCCACTGACGCGCCTCCCGGCTTGCTCCGAAGAGCCCCCCCCCAATCTCCGCCAAGGAGGTGTCGATTGTGAACAGCCCACGATCGTCACCCCAGACCGGTAGAGCCGGTGCAATGTGGGTCCCCAACCCACTGGCTCTACAAGGTAGTTAAGGCGAGCAGCCGGGCCGGACGACCGAGCACCCGTAGCCTCGGCTGAGTTCGCCAGCCCTCCAACGGTCTGCCTGCAGTGGATGGTGCTTTCCGGATACAAGTATCCTTCAAACACGCCCCACCGCAACTGTCCCTTCAATAACTACAGTGCCCCCCGGGATTCCGAAAGACACGTAGAGAGACCCGCGGGTGACATGGGAGTACGACGCACGGGAACGCGCAACGCATGCCTGCGATGCCGTCCCTGCCCGTAAACCCAGTCACCAACCGCCAACTGACAGAGGCAGCTGTCCAGGATGGAAACCACCCTTTTCAACCACCCCCGCCAAAGCCCCCTCCAGGCGACTGGTTAAGCTTTCCGGACCAGAAGCGGCAAGCACCAAGTGCACTCGCAACTGACCCTTCAAGCTACCCCAGCCACCAACCGTCAAAGAGGCAACAGAGAGAAAAGCTGTCCAGGGCGGAAGCGGTCCTCAACGCAACCACCCTTTCCAACTTCCTCTGTTGCCGCCCACCAAAGGATGGCGAAGAAACTTCGCCACCCAACCCACCCCCAGTGACAGAGGCAAACTCGAAGGGAGAGGAGGTCAACTCTACCCAAGCCTCCGAGCCACCCCTGTCACCACCCCAGTGTGAAGGTGACAAAGCAGCTCCTCTTCGGAAAGAAGAGCTGCTCTGTCACCCTCACTAAACCCCCCCAGGTGACAAGGGAATCTTTCCGGGGCAGAAGCGGCCTGTCGAGGCAGGCACGCAACCGCAACCCTTCCAGAAACCCTGTCACCTCCCCATGGCCGCTCTTAGTCTGGCCCCTCACCACGAGCCTTTCCGGTATGGGTAGCCCTGTCCGGTATAGCCTCGCGGATCATTGAGACACGCAAGCCCCCCCACCACGGCAAGGTGGCAGCACAGTCGGGGGGGAACCTAACCTAACCTAACCTAACCTAACCTAACCTAACCTAACCTAACCTAACCTAACCTAACCTAACCTAACCTAACCTAACCTAACCTAACCTAACCTAACCTAACCTTTTTTTTTTTTTTTTTTTTTTTTTTTTTTTTTTTTTTTTTTTTTTTTTTTTCGGAGAGGAAATGCATTACGCATCATCCCCCCAGGCTAGGGCAGCCATAAAGGGGGGGTATGACGGACTCTCAACCGCCTCAGTCTCCTGCGAGAGCTGAGGCGGAAGCATACCGTCTAAAACCTCTCCGGTGTTAACCTCCAAAGGCTGTTACCGGGGGCACCGTGGGCTGATGACTATGCCACCACTGGGTGCCCCCCAGCCGCCCCAGCCTATTGCTGGGGCATCTGCGCCAAAGGAGGGAGGGTTCGGTTAACACCCCGAACCCTCCCCCAGACGTGTAGGACCATACTGTGGGACCCTATCCCCACGGTCCTACTAGGGGTTCAGGCGGGCAGCAAACTGCCTCCGCCTTCGCCCCACACGTCTACGCCGGAGCGGGTGCGCATCTACGTCCTCCTCGCGCCCCCGCTCCGCCGCCTCCTTCTGCGAGATAATGCTCTCGCAGAAGGAGACGACCGCCAACCACGATCTCTCGCTGCTCAGCATGGCCGACACCACGCTGTGCAGCGAGAGATCGGAGAGCCCTGTGTCCGCAACCAGAGTGCGGCGCTCCGGATCCCACTTCGAGCACACCTCTAGCGTGTGCTGGGCCGTGTCGTCCGGGTCGCCGCACCCATGGCAAACCGGACTGGGCTCTCTCCTAATCTTGTGCAGGTAATGACCGAAGCAACCATGCCCGGTCATCACCTGCACAAGACGGTACGTGGCGGTACCGTACCTCCTATCCAACCAGCGGTCGAGCGACGGGAGGAGTGCCCCTATGGTGTAAACTCCATAGGGGGAGTCCTCCAGGTCGCTCTTCCACCGGTCCCTCAGGCGCCGCTCCGTCATTCGACGGGCCCCCTCCATCCGCTCCGAGTCCGGGCGCTCTCCTCTCGCCCGGAACCCAGCCCTCCTCCGGTATGTCTCGGCCTGCACCTGAGCATCCAGCTCCCACGGCGGGGTGCAGGCCAGGACACACGCGGCCGCATGTGCCACCGTCGTATAGGCCCTCACTATTCGGAGGGCCACCACCCTTTGGGGCCTCCTTAGGAGCGCCTTATTCTTGGCCGACAACGTGTCGGCCCAGATCGGCGCTCCGTACAGCGCCATGCTACGCACGACGCCTGCAAACAGGCGTCGGCATGGCGCTTGAGGCCCTCCCACATTTGGCAACATGCGGCCCAGGGCCGAAGCGGCGCCTACCACTCGGGGAGCAAGTTGGCGGAAATGCTCCCCGAAATCCCACCTCCGGTCCAGGATGAGGCCAAGGTACCTAATGTTGGCCTTCACCTGGACCGCTTCCCCCGCCACAGGGATGGTCGTCCCAATACGGGGACGCCATCTCCTCCCCCCGAAGACAATAGCGTCTGTCTTCGGGAGGGACACCTCCAGACCCAGCTGTCGGATGCGGCCGACAACCAGGTCTGCCGCCAACGACGCCCTTCGGAGGGCCTCCTCCAGCTCACGTCCCCGCACGGCCACCATGGTATCGTCGGCATAACAAAGGGTGGCCATGCGGGGAAGGAGCGCTCCGCGGATCACCCAGTCGTAGCCGATGTTCTACAGCAGGGGGCCTAACACGGACCCCTGGGGAACACCGCACGACATCGGGTGGGCGATCCGCCGACCTCCACGATCGTAGAGCACTACCCTGTCGGTCAGGTAGTGCTCCACGATCCGCCGCAGATACCCGGGCACCCTGTGGTAGCGGAGGGCCTCGGTGATGACCGGGAAGGGCAGGGAGCCAAATGCGTTGGCGATGTCTAAAGACACCGCCACGACTCCCTCACCCCTCTCCTCCGCGAGCCCACAGTAGTCCCGGAGGGACGATAACGCGTCCATAGTGGACCGTCCCTCACGGAACCCGTACTGCCGGTCCGAGATGTTGGGCCCCACGTCCTCCAGATGTTTGACGATGCGACGGGACAAGATGCGCTCAAGCATCTTGCCCGTCTCATCTAGGAGGACAATGGGACGGTGACCGGCAGGGGTATCTACAGGCCTTCCCTCCTTTCGAAGGAGGACGAGGCGCCCCTCCTTCCAGCACCTCGGGAAGCGCCCCTCTTTGATGCAGTCATCAAAGAGGGTCCGCATGCGGTCCCCGAGGTGCTCCGCCACAATGTGGAGGACTCTCCCCGGTACCCCATCCGGTCCCGGTGCCTTCCTGCAGGACCGGAGACGGTCGACGACGCTCTCCATTTCATCGACCGTCACGGGAGGGGGATCAGCGTGATCAACCTCCTCAACCGTGGGGCCCACGATGCCGGGCGGATGAAAAGCCGGCGTGGGCGGGAAGAGTCCTTCCACAATCCTCGTGAGGAGTTCTGGCTCAAGAGAGTCCATGGGGGGTGCGCAACGCATTTTGTTGCGCACGATTCGGTACGGCCGCCCCCAAGGCTCCCTATCCAACGTGGCCATGAACTCCTCACGCGCCTCGTCCTTCCTGCGAGCTATCTCCACAGAGAGCGCGTCCTTCGCTGACGTCAGCTCTCTGTGGAGATGCTCTTCTTCCTCCCGCAGGTGTCGCCTCCGCCTGCAGTGGGTGTAGGCACGGCGGGCGGCGTCACTGGTGGTTCGCAGGGCCGCAATCTCCTGCGACCACCAGTACACCTGCCTCTTAGCGGGCAACCTTCGGGCCCTTGGCATGGCCGCGTCGCACACCGACGTTAGTGCGACGCGAAAACGGGCTGCCCGCTCCTCCACTCCCAAGGTGACCGGTGGGGGCGCACACCACGCCTCCACCATGGCCGCCTCCTCCGCCATTCCCCGGTCGAGGCGGGCCAGGGTCCACCTTGGGAAAGCCCCTCCACGTCCTCCCCCACACCGCCCTCTTGGGCTGGGTGGCGGTGCCCTCGGCGAGGTGCTGACCCTCATCCGGATATAGCAGTGATCGGAGAGGGTCTCTACCTCCTCCAGGACGCGCCAGTCCGTGATTCGTGCAGCGATAGCAGGGGTCGCGAACGAAACGTCCACGATCGACCCCCCATTTCGCCGCACACACGTGTAGGCGTCGCCCCGGTTGAGCACCTCTAGCCCCATTGCCGCCACCCAGTCCTCGAGGGCCACCCCTCCCGGGTCCGTGATGGGGGAACCCCATGCCGCGCTCTTCGCATTGAGGTCCCCCATCACCACCACTGGCGCCGGCGCCGCACCTCCGACGACTCTCCCCAGCCCCACCAGGAAGGCCTCGAATTCCCGCAGTGGCCTATTCGGGGAGAAGTATACTGCCACCAGGACAGTATCTCCCCACTTGGCCACTGCGAAGCCCGAACCCCTGGCCATTCCCGATAGGGGGGGGAGGTCACCCATCGCCGGCACCACGATGGCAACCGAGCCATCCGTCGCCCCGACCCAGTTGGGCTGGGGAGGGACAAAGTACGGCTCGGCCACCACCAAAACGCCAAT
Source organism: Acleris emargana (assembly GCA_927399475.2). Taxonomy (NCBI): domain Eukaryota; kingdom Metazoa; phylum Arthropoda; class Insecta; order Lepidoptera; family Tortricidae; genus Acleris; species Acleris emargana. The sequence goes on from OV656843.1 coordinate 84,811, forward strand.
GCCCCACTCCGCCATGACCTGCATGAGCAGATCTTGTGCGCGGGCGGAGTGGTTGGCGTTCGCCTGAAGGACCTCTAAATGCCGGTGTGCTGGCATTTAGAGGTCCATCTGGCTAACCTCCTGCCTAGCCTCGTTGGTGGCTTGCCTGGCGGGGGGGGGCGTCGGCTTGTTGACCTTGCCCCTGGTGTGTGGCGGGGCACACCGCCATCCCCCCATCACATGATCCGCCGGGCGCTTCGCGCTGTGGCACACGGCGCAGTGTGGTGCAGCCTGGCAGGCGGCCCTCCTGTGGCCCTGCCCGCTGCATCGGTGGCACATATTGGAGCGATCCACCGTTGAGGGGCAGAGGGCCCCGCTGTGTCCAATGCCTTGGCACCTAAAACACCGCATGGGTTTCTGCCCCAGTGCCACAACGCTGGCGGACGACCACCCCACCAGTAGTCGTCCTGCAGCCACCAGCGTGTTCGCCGCGGTTACCGGGCACCGGGCGATGACTGATCCGGATCCGTCATAGCGGACCCGGATGGCTCCAACTTTGATCTGGGTGGGGGAGCACCCAGTCTTTGCCGCCATGGCCTCCACTATATCTTCCGGGGAGATGGTCTCATCGAGACCACCTACCCGGACTTCCACCATCTTGACGGGTCGGTACACGTTGGCCACGTCGCCAACCAACCCGTCAAGCTTCGCGCAGAGCGCGTCCGCCGCCGCTGCACCGCTCCCGCCCGGGACCTCTATGAGGCGGGCCCCGGTCTGCGTCTTGCGGACCCGCACATGCTCGAGGCCGACCTCCGCCAGCGAGAAGCTCTTCATGGCCTTAGCCATGACGCTGGCATAGGTGGCCTCACTGCCCTCCTTCACTGCTACCACGACGGCAGCCGTCGAGGGGGCAGGAAGTGTCCTGGGGCCCGTTGCGGGCCTTTTGCTTTTGTCCGTCTTGGGTGGTGGGGCAGCCTTCTTTTTCCTCTTTCCCCTCTTCACCGCATCCGACCAGGACATCCGCGCAGGAGGCAGGGCCTCCTGCATTGCTGGGACAGCCGGGGCAACCTCGCGGATTGGAGGGGGACGGGGGGCGACGTGTGGCCTTCTCGCCTTCGCCAGTCGAGCAGGACGGGCCGGCTTAGCGGGAGGGATCGCTTTGGCTGGTGGAGCCACCTTTGCCGGGCGACCCGACCTCGGTGGTTGAGCCGACCTTGCAGGGGGAGTTGACTTGGCGGGGGGAGGCAGCCTGGTGGATGCCTGCTCATCCGTCTTCCTCCGGTCCGCCGCCAGAGGGGGTCGGACGATCGGTCCAGCGGGGAGAAGGGCCCGGACTTCCCCAATCCGGACGTTTACCATCTCCCCGATGGATATGAGCAGGTCTCGCTTTAGGTCCTCCCTCAGCTCTAACATGGCCTGCCCCAAAGCTTGAGGCAGGCCGTCATCGGCGGCTGGAGACTTCGAGGGCGGCTTCTTCCGCTCGGAAAAGGCAGTCCTTAGGGCCTTGACCTCCTTTTGCATGAGGGCGAGCTGCTCCCTCATGCGCTTGTTGTCTGCGCGCAAGGCCCTTATTTCTCCGTCCTCTCCTTCGTCCCTACTACCGAGGACGTCTGCGGCCGCCAGAATGTCGTTGCATGCCTCATTCATGCGGCCCCAGACGTCTCCCTTCATAGTGCCGCACTTTCTAGCCTCGGCCAATACCTGGCGCGCACCATTTCTGACGACAGCGACGTACCCCCCATCACTGTCGTCATCATTGACCGGGCTGCGGCTACGGTCCCGCGGAACGGACGAGCTCCTCCTATTTTTCCCCATCTTAAGGGGTTTCCGCCTTCGGGTAACTTTAACCTCCTCAGCTCCAGGGAATCTCAGCACGGTTGCCGTGCTGAGGCCGGAATGTCCGCCCTTGGTTGTGGGGCACTTCCCTCTTCTGGCGGTATTGACTTTCGGCTTTACAGCCGGTCCGCTCAATACCTCATCCTCCCCCGCATGAGGCCTCTTTGCTGAACGGAGGTGCACCGATGGAAGAGTTGAGTCGGAGGCATAATCTGCCTCCAGAACCAACTCCTCCATCAGTTCCGCCTCCTTCTGCCTCGCCATCTCCATTAGGTGGTTGTCTTCTATATCGGTGTCCATTTTGGGTAAGCTTGGGTCGTGTTCACGAAGGCCAGCAGCACTGTGCTGGCCTACGACGTGGCTATTGCCCCCCCCAGAATACAGGGGGCAGCCCGTGTCCGTAGACACGGGGAGGGATTCTCCCGTTAGGGTACCCTCCTGGGGTAGTTTATTTTTGAAGCCACAACTCATCATATTCCTGCGTGCGTTTTAGGCCCTGCACCAAAGGCCATGTGTGGATTTTTTAAAGAGGTTGTCTCCTCGCGGCCCCACGCAGCGGCCATCGCTCTGGACACCTACGGGTCCAGGTTGCGACTCGACCGACGGAAGCCGAAGCAAACCGCCGCTCAACAACCTCCAAGGTCCATCTGCCTCTAAGGCGTCCTCTGAAAACAGAGGACGCAGTTGCACTCCACTGGGTACTCTCCGAGGAGAACCGCCATAGCAATTTTGAGGAACCAAACGATTGCGCGATCTAATCGACTTGCAGCGCCATCTTTCGGTTCTTTTTTTTTTTTTTTTTTTTTTTTTTTTTTTTTTTTTTTTTTTTTTTTTTTTTTTTTTTTTTTGTGTTAGTAGCTCATCAACTTAAGACTATTTCACACCGGTGCGCTATATGCAATTGCATCCGCCGATGCAACAGCGCAGACTCCCAGCGGTCCTTGAACACATTCAGGATCCTGTTCGGGCTGGCACGGAGCCGCGACAGGCGGGAGGCGCACCGTTTACGCATAATCGCGGCAAAGCAGCCCCAACAGCACCTTGAAGGCGTTGTTATATTGGACGCTCAGATCACTGATTGCCCTCCGCGTAAAATTGACCCACAGTCCGCATGTGTAAAATGATTGGCAGTAGGCTTTTAAAAAAAAAAAAAAAAAAAAATCTCTTAAACGGCGCAACCAATGTGCTTACAATAATATTATTATATTTCAGAAGAAAAGTAGATACAACAGGCAGGTTAAGTAGGTAAGTAAGTTATCAAAATTGTCAGTGTTCGAGATATTTAACAAGTTAAGCTAGTTTTGGCTATTTGACAACAGATGGCATAAGTTGTACTCATATTCAATATGAAAATAAAATATTTTTACAACAGCAAGACAAGTCACCTACAATAAGAATTAAAATTACACTTCAATGGCAAATAAATATTCAAAATAACACGATTGTTAACGAATAAAATTTAGCTACTTGACGATAGATGGCGAAAGCTGTACTCATTTTTGGTCTAGAAATAAAGTATATTTTACATAACAACGACTGCGGCTAGAAACTTTAACGATACAAATTAAAGTTGAATTTAATTCTGGTACTAAACAATACATGGCAAAGATAATTTTGAATTAAAACAATATTAATTTGATTGTTAATGAATGTTATTTAGCTACTTGACGACAGATGGCGCCAGCTGTACTCACTTTCAGTACGGAATTAAAGTATTTTATACAGGAATGGGTGCGGCTAGGACCATTAACGATACAAATGAAAGTTAAAGTTAATTCTGGTGCGATACAACAGCAAAAAGTGAAACAATATCAATAATATGATTCTTAACTAATGTAATTTAGCTACTTGACGACAGATGGCGCCAGCTGTACTCACTTTCGGTACGGAAATAAAGTATTTTATACAGGAATGGGTGCGGCTAGGACCATTAACGATACAAATGTAAGTAAAACTTAATTCTGGTATGATGTAATGGCAAAAAGTGAAACAATATCAATATGATTCTTAACGAATGTAATTTAGCTACTTGACGACAGATGGCGCCAGCTGTACTCACTTTCGGTACAGAAATAAAGTATATTTTACATTTTACATAACAACGAGTGCGGCTAGAAACCTTAACGATACAAATTAAAGTGGAATTTAATTCTGGTACTAAACAATACATGGCAAAGATCATTTTGAAATAAAACAATATTAATATGATTGTTAACTAATGTAATTTAGGTACTTCACGACAGATGGCGCCAGCTGTATTCACTTGCGGTACGGAATTAAAGTATTTTAAACAGGAATGGGTGCGGCTAGGACCATTAACGATACAAATGAAAGTAAAATTTTACTCTCTTGCGATACTATTTAAAAAAAAAAAAAAAAAAAACATTTTGAATAAAATATTTTTTTTTTTTTTTTTAATGACTTTTGCTGTTAGTGTTTCTCACTGTTACAGCTTCGCACTTGACTTGAAAAACAATATTATGGTTGCGAACATAATTTAGCTACTTGGCGAGAGATGGCGAAAGCTGTACTTACACATTTTTAACATGGGATGTCATTCTGGTGCGATAGATAGCACCACATGCAAGTTAGATCGCATTAAGAAAGTGGTAATGTGTACAGATAGTAAAAGTACGTTGCAGCATATTAAACGGTGTGTTCGGGGTGAAAGGGGGTACCGATGGTCTGTGGCATTTTGGAAAAGTTTATTATTATGAATCGAAATAATGTGTGTTTGCGATACCAATGGGTTCCATCACACATTGGGTTGTGACGTAACGAGAAAGCAAGCAGACATATTGGCAAAGCGTGGTATAACGGAAGGAAGTGAAATAGTTATTGCGCCTTGTTATTCAGAAGTTACAAGTATTTTATAAAGAGGAATGTTACAGATTATGTAAGAAATATTTTGATGAAAGGTCCAGGGAGAAAGGAATAAGGTATGAATGTATCCAGAGCGAGTCTCCTTATGTACCCTGGTTTCAAACATAGATCTTAATCGTAAAGGTATTGTAATGGCGCATAGACTGCGGACCGGACCCATTCCACTTAATGTTTGGTTTTCTTATGAAAAAAAAAAAAAAAAAAAAACTTTCCATTTTGCGACACTTGTAGCAATATAGAGGATGTGCAGCACTTGCTGATGGGATGTAGCCGGAATCGTGCTCAAAGCACGTCGTAGATAGCGGCACTCAATCTCAGCCCATATGATTCTGGTGCGTTTATAGGCGTCACCACGTCACCACACGTCAGATTTGGCATTAACGCTGTATAGGTAAGCTGAACTAGAAACACATAGTATTGTAGTGTAATGTTTTGTATTACCTACATATATGTTAAGTTTTTTTCAATTATTTAATGTTAAAACGGTATTCGACTTAACAGGGCCGATGTATACATACGTATAAAGCCCCTTTAAAAGAATAAATTATATCTTAAAAAAAAGAAAAAAAAAAAGTAGTATTTGTAGCACCGCCTAGTCAACACCTAGTAGGTACTATTAAAAAAAAAAAAAACCTTTTTTTAATGAAGGTTAAATGGGATAGAAATACAATAAACAATCGCGATCGATAATCTTAGGCTCATTATCAAAACGTTAATTATTCCTAGTTTTCTTTGATTTTTAGGGTCCCGTCGTCAATCTAGGAACCCTTTATAGTTTGGGCATGTGCGAGTATCAGTCTGTCCGTATTTCCATCTGTTTGTCTGTCCTCGGATTAGCTCAGAGACTCTTAGCTATTAAGTTCGAATTTGGCATAATCAAACATTTTAATTACGCCGACAAAATTGTAAAATAACATTTTGAGAAATAATGTTATTTTTGATACATGTTGACCTCATCCAATGAGTTAGGTATCACTGGATAGCTCTTGAGAAAGGTAGGTAGATATGGGGTAATACTGTTTAAGAAATATTGAACTCGAAACGTATAATTTTCGCTAGAGACGTGTCTCCCCCCTCCTCCTACAAACAAAAACTTCAATTTCTAAAAATCTGAAAAATATCTTTAATGAAAGCATATTATATCATAATTTAAAAAAAAAAAAAATGGTTCCTGGATGCCTGTGTCTTTCGGCTAGAGAAAATTAGTTCATACGTGTTGTTTTTTGAGATATTGTTTGCGTTTGTTGTAACGGCTTCGCAACCCTACACTGAGTACGATGCGAGACGCTCATCTGCGTTTGGAACCTGAACCGGACAAAGACAGCTAGAAGCAAAAAAGGGAATTAAGAGAAAGAAAAAATGTTGATTGACATATAATTATGTTATAAAGTTTGTTCAATTTGATTGACAGTGACTTGTATATTATATTTTTCTAATCTTCTCTTGTATTATTAATGATCAAGCCATTTTTTTAATATTTTGCTCTAATAACGTACATAACGAAGAACATTTATTTATATCGTCGACTAGGGCAGATAGTCACAGACGGACCGAGGAATATAACTTACAACACTCTGTTAGGTTATAATGATAGAACTGAAATTAAATGAAAGCCACCATCTTTGCTTATCGCTTTTAATCATCTTATCTAGTATCAAGGCTTGCAACCTGTCACTAATACGCTGGTAAACATCTTAGCCTATTTGTGCAAAGTGTGGTTACAGAATTATCAACAAGTTTTAAAAGTTGTTGGTAATTCTGTAGCTCTGCCTACCCCACTTTGGGAATAAAGGCGTGAGTTTATGTATGTATGTATGTATCTAGTATCACAATTCGGTTTGTTCCACTTATCGGTATATCATTTAACGCTTCACGCTTTAAACTCTTAGGAACTTTGTGAGGGTTCCTGCATTAAATCTCTACTCTACTTAAACATTTAATATTTCAATGTTCATAATTTAAAAATTGTTAGTTCTTTACAACTATTTCTTTTCTTTTGTTAAATTGTATTTTAATAGAACAGCTCTATGTACACAACATTCGTTTTGGGAAATTAGTCCAACTAACGACCGCGTCCATAGTTATGATTATGAGCAATTATCAGAAAACATGTCGACGTCACGGAGAGTAGTGTCACACGAGCACGGGGGTGCGGCGCGGCGCGCGGGGCCGTCGGGGCCGGCTCAGCGGGCGCGGCGCGCGGGGGGCGGGCGGCGCGGCGTGCCGCTATAAGGCGCGCTCGGCCAGCGGCGGCGCGGGCGGCTCCTGCAGCGGGAAGGGCGGCAGGCCCCCCGCGCCCCTCGCGGCTAGCGCGCGCGCGTCCAGCTGCAGCTCGGCGGGGAGCGCGGGCAGGTCGGGCGGCGCGGGGGGCGCGGGTAGCGTCGGGAACTGCTCCACAGGGTCCGTCTGCACCTGCCGGTCGAAGCACGAGCTCGGCGTGCGGTCTGCAACAACAATTTGTTCTTTTTTACAATGTTTTTAATAATTAAATGAGTTTGTTGGTATATTAGTAAGTACCTACCTTAATTTGTTTACTCGCAATCTTATCAATTTTGGAACAGTAGTACGATATTTAAATAGAATGTTGTGCGCAAGACATAAATTCGATGCCATTGTGTAATGAATGATAATGGAAGTAGAGGGTTGCGAGAAAAAATCTTCCAAAAGTTAGACGTATCTACGTTTCAACATGAATAATAAAAAGCAGAATGTACTTGTAGCACGTTACTAAGATCCGGTTTTTAGTGTTAATTGTGAGCAGCACAGGAGTGTACGCATTAACATGAAAGTCGAGTGTCGGACCGGTGTCGTTGAGCGTGGAGCGGTCGGTGGAGGGCGTGGCGGTGAGCGGCGCGCGCGGGGGGAGCGGCGCGGCGGCGCCCACGAGCGCGGCGCACACGGCGCCCCCCGCCGCGCCGCCCGCCGCGCCCGCGCCCCGCCAGCGCCCGGGCATGAGGCTCGCGCGCACGTTGCGTTCCGGCCGCAGCAGAATTATGTACACCTGCACAATAACACACAAAATATTTACACAATTTAATATCAGAGAACACGGCATGTAGGGTAACCGTGTCCTGTGTGGCGGTGGTACCTTGGGCGCGAAGAGGCAGGCGAGCGTGACGGAGGCGCTGAGCGAGATGGTGACGGCGATGGTGGTGACCCGCAGCGCCACGTGACTGGCCGTGCCGAAGTACAGCGGGACGAACGCCAGCCAGATGACGCACGTCGTGTACATCGTGAACCCTGCGGACCACTCCGGTGCTCAATCTTAATATCTCCCCAAATGTTATTGGTAGATAGTTGCCCCCAAGTGATTAATCTAGTTATAGAATAATAATAAACATAATTTAGATTTATTCAATAGGCATATCAAATGTTTGAGTTTTGGCGATGTTTTAGCCTCGAATTTGAATTTTTAAATGACGATAGCCTACCCTTATAAATAATAATCAATAATTGCGCATTTTATTATAACTACCTATATTAATTAAGAATACAAATGACTTCATATTTAACTATTTGAACTCTAATTACCTATAAACTACTGGAATGCTTAATTGGATGTAATATTTAATTGATGTTTGGACATTCACGAATACTATTTCATTATTTAACTTTATTATAGATATAAGTTTGTAGTTGTTTGTTTGTGCTACGTAATAGATGCTTGCCTTAAACAAGAATTCGTACGCCTAAACGGCTCAGCATGGTTGTACAACATATAAACCTTTGTCACCTACCTGTTACCTATGTTGACGAAATAAAGGAAATTTGAAAGGAAATTTGAATTTGAATAATTATTTCTAGATAACTATTCTAGATTATGAAGTTTAGGAGTACTGTTTATGATAAATACGTACCCATCAAGGGGACCCTCTTCCACAGATTGCCTTATTTATGGGTAGGTACTTAACAATGATAAACACACTTATATGTATAGAGTTTAGAAATAAATACTTCAATAGGTACATCATATTTCATACAACCGGGTAGTATTAGCATAAGTATAAAGAGAAAAGTAGCTCGACTCCGGCCCTTTAGGAGATTCTGATACCTATTGCCTCTGGGGCGCCCGGAGTTGTCCAAACTTTTTTTTCAATTTTAGCCACCTACTTGGTCATACTTTGATCTATGGTTTATAATCACAGTAATTTTCATAAATTACGCAAACCTAAAGTACCTAAGTATAAAATAAAAAATAAAAAATATTGTTAGGTAAGTACCAAATTTAAATTATTTTACTTACTTACATACTTTTTAACAGTTGACACTAAATAACCAATACTAGGCAAATATAAACATACTTATGTGGTGAAAAATAAACATTTAATATTATACAGTTACATAATTATAAAACACCCAAGACTCAGGAACAAATACCTAATCGCACTCATCACACAAATATTTGCCCTGACCGGGAATCGAACCCAGGAGCCGCTTTCTTCGCAGGCACTAGGCAGGGTCACTACTTAGTCACTGCCAACTACCTAGGCCATCCACGTCGTCACATGTTACTTAGCTTGTATTAAATCTGGGTAAAGTTATACCTACCTGAGCTAGGTTTAGGCACAGTTTAGACCTTTTGAAACGAATGAAAATGTCACGCTGGCAATAAAATAGATTTAACAAAAGCTTCAAGTGGGCAATAATAAATATCAAAAAATAAACCGCATTCTTCACAACACAATCTCTAAATAGGTATTTAATATTAATGACTTTTCGGCAAAGACATTGTCGCTAGATATGTTAAATAGGTAAGCGCACTATTACAACCAAACGTGATCAAACGCAATGAAGCCGCGGCCCCGACTAAGTCACCCTGTGTCACTCCGAGGTGTAGTTCCGTGTGGGAGGTTCGCCCCGCCCACAGCCGTGCGGACGGCATACGCACACATGCAAGCCGCGCGATGTACCTTTGTTTGAAGACGATCTACTGTTCTCTATACTGCGGTAGGTATTAGCCATCAATCCAACCGGTATATTGTAATGGAAAGTGAGCGAGAGGCTAACCGATGTGCTTGCTCTCGTTGAAGGCCTCGGGGATTTTGCGCGTGAGCACGGCGTACACGGTGCAGGTGGCGATGAGCGCGGCGGGGTAGCTGAACGCCAGCGTGTAGGAGGCGTCCACGTACGCGTCGCACACCAGCACGGCGGCGTCGCGGCTCGGCAGGTGCCGCACGGCGCGCGCCGGCGCCGCCGCCTGCCACACGCCCACCACCACCAACTGCACGCCCACCTTTACAACAATACAATGCAACAATAGTAGTTTTCACCTCAGCAGCTCAAACAAGCAGGTTTTGCTGCTTAAAAACAGTGAGCAAAATTCAACTTCAATTGAACTTCACTTTGTTCTGTCACTTTCACTTCGATAGGAAAAAAGCGAGAGATAGAAACAACTTGATTCTTAGTTCGATTTTCAAATTCCACACATAGTAGTCCCAAAAAGAAACGCACGTTCGGATGCACACATAACCGTAAAATTGCAAATAAAACTATATGTTTGAAATGTGTTTATTATAACTATTTTTTACAGTAGGTACAATCATTTTTTTCATTTAATGTTTTGAAGACAAAATTAATGAAAAATAAGAAGTTTATCATGTATCTACATAATTTTGTTATCGTTTTAACAATCTTTAATTTCGTGACATAAACCGCGGGACAGTTTCAGAACGCAATTCAAAAATAGCGGGATTATTGTAGCCTATAGCCATAGACAAGGCCTAGTTAGGTTTTTTTTAAAGCCACAGACTACATAAAGCTGTATAAAGTTGTGTTTGCACTACGGCATTATCAAGTTGAGTGACAGGTTTTATCTGTTTCATGTTTATTTTTTCCACTTTTTATTTCATTAGTATTTTGCAAAAATGCTTGTGATTGATGCAATATGCGATCGTGTCGTTATTTAGTCGTGTATTCACCAAATGGTCACAACGGAAGACCTGCGTTGGCCCTACCAGCTTCACGCTGTGTTGTTCTCGCTGCTGAGGTGAAAAGTTGTATGTCTCACACGAGACCAAAGTTTTTTACGTCTCGTATCTTTGAATCCCTCGCTACGCTCAGGATTCTAACCTAGAATCACTCGCTACGCTCGTGATTCAATAATAGAATCCTTCGCTTACTCGGGATTCAAAATCATCACTCGCAGCAAAAACCAACTTTGCTCTCTTGTTGAACAAATAACTATTTTCTACACGCGCGCAATGAAGCTAAGTGCAGTGAATGTGCTAATTGATGTAAAATATTAACAGTAATTTAAGAAGGTATCGTTATTTTATAATTGACTTTACCGCGCTAGAACAGCGTGTATCAAGATAACGTTATAGTAAATGCCCACCAGCGCGGCGCAGACGGCGAGCTGCGAGCGCGGCGAGATGAAGGCGGGGCGGCGCGCGGAGCGCTCGCCGGCCGCGAAGATGCGCGCGATGCGGTTCGTCTTGGTCAGCAGCGCCGCGTACACCACCGTGAAGCACAGCCCCGTGCCGAACCTGCCGAACCAGACCACCTCGGGAGTCACAACACACCGTCCATTGTAGCGATACTAGCTACACCAGGGTCGCATGGAACAATTCGCCAAACCACCCGGCAACCTTTCAACGGAAGTAACGAAGAAAGAAGTACGGTTCAAAACCAACATACGAGTAGCTGATAATACCTATTTGAGATGCGTTACTGTCCAGACGTTCTTCGTTCACTTTTTAAATTGCCTAAGGAAATCGAATCTCTAAATTTAACTTTGGTCACGTAACATGTTATCTCTGAAAATAAGACAGGGACTGACCGCTGCACGGTGCAGAGCGCGTCCGTGGGGCGCAGCACGAGCGCGAAGGTGACGAGGTAGCACATGAGGATGCCGCCCAGCAGCACGTAGCTCAGCTCGCGCCCGCTCGCGCGCACCACCGGCGTGTCGCCGCGCCACACCCACACGCCCAGCACGAACCTGACGCACAACCCATAACCAACACATACTTACAATACACCTTAAAGCATATAATGTAATATATGTATAGTTTACTATGTCACGGGGCATAAAATGACTAGCTAGTTCCAACGAGGGTTTATTTAATCCTGAGACACGAAAACTAATTCTATAGTAAGTAGAATTGCAAACTAGCAAGGGACTTAAGCAATATCGACCAAGATGAAAATAGCTTCCACCATTGAAGAAAAATATAAATACCATTTTTTGGAAAATGATAAACAAAATATGTAACTACTCACTAACGACTCATTAGCGAGAGTAATATAAAGAACGAAAAAAAAAATCAAGTAATATAATTTATAAGCCTAAATCAAAAATCGAATACAAAAAAAGCGAACTTGACGCATTAAACAAACGCCCTCACACAAAAAGTTAGTGTTAAAGTAAGGAGGGTATACGTACACGGTGAAGAGGATGCCGAGCGCGGAGAAGGCCATGGCGCCGCGCGCGGCGGGCGAGGCGGGCCGCAGGTACTGCGCCGGCAGCAGCGCGCAGCGCGTGCGCGCCGCGTCCGGCAGCGTGCCGCGCGGGCACTCGCGGCACGCTGTCTCCGACTCCGGCGCGCGGATCTACAAGCAATACCAATTAAGTACCACTCCAGTGCAATCGGTACACTCTTTAAGTCTTTGTTTCACTAGGATAACTCGCCACCCTCTAATTCACCAAGGCACAAAGTGACAGCGCGCAGCTTAAGGCGACAGTAAGTTTATTGTTTTTTTTTTTTTTTAATGCTTATTATCGGAATAAAGCCGTAGCTGCAGCGATATGAGCAGCACAGAAGGGTAATTCACTTGTTAGGTCAGCTAGGATCATAAGGACACGGAGAGTTAGTTGAGGATCAGGAGCTTGGACGTAAGAAGGATCGCGGAAGTAGTTGCAAAGACTAACGTTTGGATAGTTTGCTTAGTGATCAGACTTCTCGTTATTGTACGTAACGGGACTCCTTTATTTTACAGTCGGTAACAGAAGGAGGCCTCACCTCGTACTGCGTGCAGTTGAAGCAGTGCCAGCAGCAGCTCTCGCCCTCCACGTACTGCTTGGCTTGCCCCAGCTCGCACTCGGCGCTGCAGACCGACTCCGGAGGCCGGCGGGAGTCCCACTTGAACTGGATCTCTGCAATTTTATCAAAACAGTTACTTGCAATGACGTTTGTTTGACATGTACTCAATTTAGTATAACTAGTATACTTTTACTCCACGGCCGGATTTGATCGAGTGTTCATGTTCAGAAATAGATGTGACGTAGAGCTCCACAAAAAGCCGTCCCATATCTACGTATGCTTTCCTTACTTTAACACGTCCAAAATTAAGCTAAATAAACGTTTTCTTTTATATTATATTTTTGTATTCAAAGTTTTTAGGTGGTATCCTTGAGTTAAAGGTGAATGGACGAACGGACTTATGGACAAACCGAAATAGCAAAACTATAAGGGTTCCTTCTTGACTACGAGACCCTAAAAAGTAGTTCAATACCAGGCAAATAAACAATCGGTCAAGTGACAGGTCTTTGCTTGATAATAGTAGTCAACGAGGTGCTGCTGCGTCTCCCTCGGTGGCCGTGGAGCGGCACTGACCGTCCATGTCCAGCTCCAGCGCGCCGTCGAGGTAGCGGCCCACGCGCAGCCAGCGGAACACGCCGCGCTCCACCTGCTTGAAGTGCAGGATGTTGTAGCGCGCCGGCCCGTCGCCGTTCGAGTCGAAGTGGAACTCCTCACCACTTAGTCCTGTCAGGGACAAAATGTACCGTGCTGTAGGTACTGTACTGTGCTGTGGTAGCCAAAGTTGTCTTCAGTGTTTAAAGATTTAATACAATGTCTGAAGACTCCGCCCCGTAAACCGTATGCGAGTAATCTGTGTGGACGGGTGGTAAGTATCATGCAGGCAGTAAAACACCCATTTGAACTTACAAAAATAATAACCCTCATTGTTAAATAAATAATTTTGATACAATATTTTATAGTGTGAAATTGACTGAAATAGAGACCCAGCATGAATGTCGTATATTGGGTGGTAGTAACTCTTGCTGACTTCGTATCTGACCGCATGCATGCCGACCCGTGAGAAGGCGTAGCGGTGACGGAGAGCTAACCGGTGAAGCTGACGTTGCGCAGGTAGCGCAGCAGCAGCGGGCCGGCGGGCTGCGCCAGCGCGGCACACAGCCCCGGCCGGCCGCCGCACTCCGCCGCGTGCATGTCACGCAGCGCGTGCGCGAACGCCAGCACGGCGTCCGCCACGAACTGCAGCTGCGCCTCCAGCTCCGTGTTATCCGCCGTCAGCTGCTCGCGCCCCGTGCAGCGCCGCGCGTGCCCGTTGTACGGCGTGCGCGCCGCGCCTGCGCCTTCCCAGCGGCACTGGAACTGCTCCTCCCAGAACTCTGAAATTTACAACCATTTACTAACCGTTTGAAAAAAAAGACAAGGCTACTTAAGCTAAAGCTACACTGAAGGTGGTACGTTAAGACTAAGCTTAATAAAACTGGCAAACGGGCCATAAGTAAATCACGCAATACAATAATCATCATGTTCACTAAAATATGTCGTTGTTATCCAAGCAAGAAGTGGAGTGCTAAGCGTACCTCGTCTCCAGTGTGGCCTTAGCCCGGCGATCTGAAGCTGAGAGGGTTTACCTACAAACCAGGGGTTGCGGCGGTTGTTGTGCACGGTGAGGTTGAGGAAGTACTCGCGGAAGCCGCGCACGGGACGCGCCAGCGGCTGCACGGAGATGGTGCCCTCGACGGCGCGCTCGCGGCCCGCGGCCACCAGCGCGCGCGCCGACCAGCCGTCCGAGCCCACCCAGCCGAACGCGCCCTCCGCGCCCGCGCGCACCACCGCCTCCATCACGCCCGCCACCTCCTGGTCCGACCCAAACACGATCACCCCTGCAACCCAAAATCTCATTATTGTAGCGATACTAGCTACACCCAGATAGAAGTAAGATACAACCATGCTTAGACCGCGTGGTTAGGGTCAGACAAGACAACAAAATCAGACGATGCAACAAATTAATGAATGACTTCCAAGTTTTGGAACTTCCTATGGACGTACCTGGAGAGAGATCTTCCTATCTCTCTATATTTTAAACCATCACAAACTTTAGTATCTTGTTGTATAAAGTCCAGCAGAAAAAATATTTTCTCCTATATCCTTGGAAATTACTACGTCACTGTTGCAAAAGCGTTCCACGTGTAAATAACTAGTTGCAGCACAACATAAAAATAAAAACAAAAACAAAGTCATTACTGTCGCGTAGCAGCGGGCAGCGGGCAGCGGGCAGGAATTATGTATGAAATTTGATTAAATCCCAGTTTTTTTCTTTTTTAAATCATGTTCGGACTAGGGATACCAACTGAAAACAACTAAATACTCGTTACTACTTAAGTCCGGGTGAATATGCTATTATGAGTGAAGTAGTGTTCTTTATAAAAATAAGGAAATAATAATATGGTACTTTACAAAAATACATACATACATACATAAACTCACGCCTTCATTCCCAGAGTGGGGAGAGATTCCGAGAGCTACAGAATTACCAACAACTCTAAAAACTTGTTGATAATTCTGTAACCACATTTTGCATAAACAGGCTAAGATGTTTACCAGCGTATTAGTGACAGGTTGCAAGCCCATCGCCTAACAGTACTCCAAGCCTTTATTCCCTTAGTCGCCTCTTACGACATCCACGGAAAGACATGGAGTGGCACTATTCTAACCCGGCAACAAAAATACAAAAAATAAAATTTCCTCGCATCGTTGGAGGAAAGCACTATACAAATACAAGTCTCGGCCGTGAAGAGCGGTTGCAGAACTGGTATACAGCGTGGCCTCGACTGTGTCCCTGCCGTGATAAATCATACTCGTCCTGCAACCGCTTCCTTCTCGGTCTCTGCAGTAATGTACTATTGTAGAAATAGCTATTATTTGTCGTGTACTGACCGCGCGCGCGCGGGCGGGACAGCAGGCGCGCCACGATGGCGTCGTAGGCGCTGGCGGTCGCCTCGCCGGAGTCCTTCACGAGCCGCTCCTTCACCGCAATGCAGATCTCGTTGCGCGCCAGGAGCGTCTCCAGCTCCTCGAAGGCCTAGCGACAATACTCGAATAGAGGATCACAGAGTCAATAGAGGGAGGAAATCACGAGGGAGCAAAGTTATATATTTCAAGCGAGGGCAATTAACTGAATCCAGAGCGAAGCGAAAAAATCTTTGGAAACTACTGGAGAAGAATTCGTTGGAGATTGTTAAATAGACTTGAGAGCATAGCGAGCGATTCAAGTGACACTGTTTGAGACGAAAATAATTTACTATGGGGAAACTGTCCAGCCCCGCCTGCTCCGGCGCCGGCTGTCGGCGGCAGATACTGGCGGAGGCGTCACACAAACTGTACGACGAAGGTTGGTTACATTGATCCCTCTTTTGAAAATTCAATATCTTGTTTTTTGAACAGGTTGTGTACAAAATCAAATATAGGAGACGCTGCAGCGCTGTTTACTTTAATCCCGTAGTTGGACTCCTCGTAGATGATGGAGACGTATCGCCAGCCGAACTTCTTGACGATCTCGACCATGGCGCGCACCTGGTGCAGATCGGAGGGGATGGTGCGCGTGAAGTACTCGAAGCGCGCCTTGTTGGACAGCTCCGGGGACGTCGAGAAGTACGACACCTGAGACAGAATGCCGGGAGTAAGGATCTAGTCTTTGCTTTCCTAGTCTTCTCTAGCTCCCGGGTTTTATTTTAGCTGTTTCTTTGTGAAGAGCGCAATCTCCTGGGCGTGCAGGTACCTGCGGGATCTTGAAGAGGCGCAGCAGGTTGGCGACCTGCACGGAGGTTACGCTGGACGCGGCGCCCACCACGCCCGAGATGACCTGCCGCACGCCCGGCGCCGCGCACGCGTACTCCTCTTCCTCGATGTTGCCGATCGAACCTGGTGAGAAGAATGCTTAGATTAATTACATTGGTAATAGCGGCTTTGTCGGTCGGTCGGTCGGTCGGTCGGTCGGTCGGTCGGTCGGTCGGTCGGTCGGTCGGTCGGTCGGTCGGTCGGTCGGTCGGTCGGTCGGTCGGTCGGTCGGTCGGTCGGTCGGCTGCCCTTAACAGTAATCGGCTCAGTGTCAATAAAGCTAGTGTTAAATAACCTCATTACGTAAAATCGACTCGTTTCACGAATAATCCTCCCTGTGTAAATGACACTAATAATCATCATTATCATGTCAGCCGAAAGACGTCCACTGCTGGACATAGGCCTCCCCCAAGGCTCTCCACTCAGACCGGTCTTGAGCTTTTCGCATTCACCGCTTTCATTATGACACTAATAATACGAATTTTGTATTCATTTCACTTTTCAAATTACTTTTTTTTTTTTTTTGGAGGTGGGAGGACCTTGTGCAGGGTCCGTCCGGGTTGGTACCACCATCTTATCCATTAACCTACCGCCAAGCAGCAGTGTTCGCATTGTTGTGTTCCGGTTTGGGGATAAGACAGCCGGTGAAATGACTAGCATAGAGGCATTCCATCTTCGGCCTCAGGGTTGGCAACGCATTTGCAGTCTTAGGATTGCGGTCTTATGAATGCGAATGTCTATGGGTCACAGTTTCCACTTACCATCAGGTGGCCTGTGTGCTCGTTTGCCTTCCTATGATATAAAAAAAAAAAAAAAAAAAAAAAATTACCTTACTATAATATATTAAATGTTTAGTAAATTACATAGTAGCTTATAGAATGTTTAACTTTTTAGATAATAAGCTTAATAAAATGGCCTGTAAGTATAGGTATATTATCTGTTGGCAAACCTAAATAAATATATAAATAATAATAGTGGTTGTGGTGGCAATATGAGGGTGCGTACCCTTGATGAAGTCGAGTGCCATCTCGAGGCCGTAGGTGTCGTTGTCGCAGTCGTCGAGCACGAGCGCGCCGAGCGTGACGCCGGGCGGGCCGAGCTGCGCGCGCGCCGCGTGGTCGAGCGCGTACAGCATGGCCTCCAGCGCCTGCACGCCGCCCTGCGCCATCACCGGCCCGCACGTCGCGCCCTCCGACCGGCCGTGCACCTGCACACAGACATATCGCGCCTAGTTATAACATCTAATATTTTTTTTCTACTCCATTCTCCTCCTTCTTCATTATGGTGTGTCGTGGACGTTGTCACGAACGGCGACACAAAGGCAGGATAATAATCACGTGTATTAAATCAGTGTTCTATTGTCCATAATAGCAACGTCAGTAAAGTGAAATGTCGAATGGAAAACCAACTTCTTTGACATTTAATTTGTGCGAATAATTAATCGATTAATTTATGTGGATGGTTACTTTAAATATAATACGTTGTAATAAAATAAAATAAAAAACCAAAGTTAAGTACCTAAGTTGAGTATTTAAAGTAACAACTATAAACAATATCAATCGAAAAAATGCATTTGGACTCATGCAATTTTGAGATTTCGATTGGTGGAATCCGGTGATTTCTTGCTACTAAGTGTAAAAAGTGTTATTTTTATTCTGTGAGAGTAGTCGGTGTGAATTCCGATAAAAAAAAAACCAAGTGCGGGTAGCGGGTGCGGGCCACTCGTACACAACGTAAACACGCACGAGCCTTCTGCAGTCTGCTCGCGACCACGACCGTTGCAAAGCGATCTATAAAATTTGGTATATTAAATAATTACGTTACCGTCAGAAGTCTCAACAGGTCAAAAGTAATTTTAACTACAAAAAACAGTCAATAGTACTTTTTATTAAAGCCTGTGATCAAAAGTAGGTACTTATAACTAAGAAATATTGGTTAATAGTGGCTCTGACCAAGAGTGTGAGGTAAGGTTAGTACTTTTGACCACTGGCTTAAGTTAAAAGTTCTTTTGACTGTTTTTTGCAGTTAAAACAAGTACTTTTGACCGATTAAGTGTTCTGACACAACCTATTCCCCTCTAGGGGTTATGGAGGAGAACATTTGCAATCATTTTGGTCCCATAATACCCTACGCAAAAGTAACTAATTTTTTCTGTTTTTGTGTCATCAAAAAAAAAGATTTAAAGTGCTTATTTTTTTTTTGGAAAATTATGAAGATGCTTGCCTGACTTTTTAGCAAAAACCTTAAATTTAAATTATCTCAGAAATGGTTCACTTTTGCATAGGGTATTACGGGACCAAAACGATTGCAAATGATCTCCCCCGTAACCCCTAGAGGGGAATAGGTCGACTTATCAAGAACCCTGTATACATTTAATGATTAAGTCCCGTTTTAGATTTATAACAGTAGACGGAATTACATTTCATCGGTAAGTGACAATAAAATATACAGTTACGTCTATTTTATCACGGCACATTAAACAGGGCAAGAGAAATTAATCGCATGACATGTATATTGTAACGTGACATTAATTTAGCTGTGACAACCCCGGTACATACTTCCGATTAGAATAACACAGTTCTTGACTACGTCAGTTCCGGTCGGTCACCGTTGGTAATTTAACTCACTCTGGAACGGGACGTCTTCGAGTAAGGTTAGTAATATTTTGATTATAAGATGAACTTCTGTGATAATAAACAGTCATAACATATTTTAATGTTTTAATTATCATTCCCTTCTGAGGTATCGTAACATCTCAGAAGTGGGAACGTCGCGAAATAAACAAGTTTTTGCATACCACGCCACGAGCTCGACCGCCATTCAAATAAGGTTAAACTGTAATTGTAAACAAATAATCATTAAAATTTCATGAAGATCGAAAGAACTGTGATATCTTTACCAATTAAGTACCTGTTCTTACCAAAATAAGCACCTGTTTAGCAGATGAATCTCGATTTACAATTAAAAATGGTAGCCATTACATTCGTAATTTGTATACGATATGGCTAAAATACCTATAAATGCTGTTTAACCGTACGTGGTGAATAAAATATACAGGAAAAAAAAGAGCTAATTAATTAAAGTAATATTTTATCTTTGTTGTTCTTGTCTATTTTTGTTTCTTTTATTGAATGATACGTAATAAACGTATCAGCAGGTGCATCTTATATAAAGTATTATAACGCTTTTACCAAAACAACTCATTAAGGTTCTGACAAAAATTGCTAACATAAATCGGTCTGAGTTTCAGAGAATGAGCGATAGAACTACGGATGGGAATCTGCGAAGAGGCTCGCGACGCAGTCGCAGCCGTAGTCACTGTGATGATCGTGGTCCGCGGACTCGACGCAGCCGCAGTCGCAGTCGTCGTGATCCTCGTGCTTCGCGGACACGGCCCAGTCGAAGCCGCAGTCGACGTCGAAGTCGGAGCCCCAGCAGTGCTGGATCACTTCGAGAGCGAGAACGTGAGCTTACCCGGAGACGGGAACGGCTGAGGACCCTTGAAAAGGAGGTACGTAGGGAACGTGCACGAATTCATGACGATGAACTTGACATGCGATCTTTAACGTCTAAATCTGGTCCTAACGATCATATAAATAAAAGTGTGCATCAAAGCGACCGTCATATTCGTGAGCGTCACCTGACAACCCCTGCAAAAGAACGTATATCCCCTGATCGAAATGAGAATACAGATAATAAAAAGCGTAGATTAACATCAGATTTATTTGAAGAATTTTTAAGTGTATTAAAATCAAGGTCGGGAGATCGTGAATCATTCTCTGGTGCAAGCTTAAATAATGTCGTTCCTGAGTTTGACCCGATGTTAAAGGAACAAACGATTAACATTTGGCTTGACAAAGTTGACGAGTGTTCAGATATTTATAATTGGAGCGATAAATAAACGATTCATTATGCCTTGCCTAAACTAACCGGACTTGCGAAGGTTTGGTACCAGGGCTTACCCTCAATTAAGCATACTTGGATTGAATGGAAAGATATGTTGAGAGAATCATTTCCAGCTACTGAGAACTATGCTGAGCTACTAACAGATATGCTTAATAGACGGGTGCGCTCTGGAGAATCGTTTGAAATGTATTATTTTGCAAAGATTAATCTTTTGAACAGATGTAAAATATTTGGAAAGCAAGCGGTGGACTGTTTACTTTATGCAATTGATGATAGGGGAGTACGCGTAGGCGCTCAGGCAGCTAAATTCGATAAGCCTGAAGACGTACTAGAATTTCTTAAAACTATAAAGTCAAATGATCGAGACCAGTTAGATTGGCGTCACGATAAACGTCTCAGTAACATACCTACAAGTAACAATCACCCAAGATCCTCCGAAATCGTCAGTGGTACGTCTAAAAACAATAGTCTCAGGGGACCTATTCGATGTTTTAATTGTCAAGGTATAGGTCATCCCAGTTTTAAATGCCCGAAACCAGTAGTAAAGTGTACCAATTGTAATTTTCTCGGTCATGATTCGTTACATTGCCCAAAATTTAAAGAAAACCCGCCTAAGGATAAAAGCGTTCTTGAGGTTTTACATACATTTTAGTCACTGTAGACGCTTTTACAAAGTATGTCTGTTTATTTCCGGTTCGTAGCACTAAAACACAAAAAAGTATACATACATACATACATACATACCTTCACGCCTTCATTCCCAGAGTGGGGTAGGCAGAGCTACAGAGTTACCAACAACTCTAAAAACTTGTTGATAACTCTGTAACCACAATTTGCACAATTTGGCTAAGATGTTTAGTGTTTATTAGTGACAGGTAGCAAGCCCATCGCCTAACAGTACTACAAGCCTTTATTCCCTTAGTCGCCTCTTACGACTTCCACGAAACAAGACAAGAAAGTATAAGAGCATTTAAAATTATTTTTAGTTATTTTGGGTCCCCCACCCGTTTAATAACAGATAGAGGTACAAGCTTCACGATCACGAGTAAGAAATTTAAACTGTTCGTACAGTCGATCGGTATAAAACACGTTCTGAACGCCGTTGCTACACCACGAGCCAACTGGCAGGTGGAACGTTACAACAGGACGATTCTGGCTGCCCTTGGCTCTATGGTACATGACAAAAATAAAAACACTTGGGAGGATATGCTTCCGCATGTACAGTTAGGATTAAATACCTCGGTTCATGACGTAACAAAGAAAACGCCTACGGTCAATAATCCATCTCAAGGTGTATTAAATGAAATAGCGAATCACATTGAAGGAACTGAGGAGGATAATAAGACAATAGAAGATATTCAGATTCAGATTCAGATTCAGATTTTATTACTCAATATAACACAGTATAAATTACATGGCATGTCAAATTATATGCAGTTACATTGAGGTCGTCAGAAATAAAATTAAATGATAATATTAAAAGTCAACACAAATACAGAATAAAGTAAAGAATAATAATTTAAAAGTCAATCTTCGATCTGAGGCCTCTGAGAGGATTAAACAAAATCAGGAAAACAATGAAACAGCGATATGTTAGAAAAAAAAAAAAAATAGTACCTACTAATTACAAGGAAGGTGATTTGGTTAGGATTGCGAGAACAATAGTAACGGGACCAGGGCAATCAAAAAAAAAACTAGAAGCAAAATGTAAAAGGTCATATAGAATTAAAAAAACTTTTACCAAACGATCGTTTCCTTGTGGAGGATACTCCTCTTACTAAAAATGGGGCTAGATAGGAGACAGTGGTAGCAGTGGACAAAATATTTCCTTGGCTCAGTTTCAACACCGCGGCTTGCTCTTCAAGTGAAGATAATGATGAAGATGAAAGTAGTGATCATTAAAAAAATATATATATATATATATATTAACAAATATATATTATATACAATACCTAAGGCTAAAATACAATTACTTTCAACTATCGTCATTGTCGGAAAAGTAATAATATTATCTAGTTGTTTACAAATTAATAATGTGAATCAAATGATTTAATAATTATGTACTTACTTAATTTTATATTGTGTACTTATAATGAAAAAGAAAAGATTTAGTGACTATTCAAAAGAAAGATAGTGGATTTGGACCGCCCAGGATTGGTTCAAACTCCAAAATCAGTAAGGTTTTAGTGACTATTCAAAAGAGAGATAGTGGATTTGGACCGGGCAGGATTGGCGTATGAACTCGCCGCCCAGGATTGGTTCAAACTCCAAAATCAGTAAGGTTTTAGTGACTATTCAAAAGAGAGATAGTGGATTTGGACCGGGCAGGATTGGCGTATGAACTCGCCGCCCAGGATTGGTTCAAACTCCAAAATCAGTAAGGTTTTAGTGACTATTCAAAAGAGAGATAGTGGATTTGGACCGGGCAGGATTGGCGTATGAACTCGCCGCCCAGGATTGGTTCAAACTCCAAAATCAGTAAGGTTTTAGTGACTATTCAAAAGAGAGATAGTGGATTTGGACCGGGCAGGATTGGCGTATGAACTCGCCGCCCAGGATTGGTTCAAACTCCAAAATCAGTAAGGTTGTTTTCTTTCACACTCTGGAACCGGGCATGATTGGCGTAGGAACTCGCCACCCAGGAGTGGTTCCAAGCATCGCAGCCGTGATAGCGGGACGGGATAAGAGGCAATCCCCGTCACGCTTCATAGCTATATTTACGATTATAGTAGACTACTCGTAATAGAGTAGTGGCTCCTGAGCTGAGCATGATAGACGTATGAACTCGTCGCTATATTGACTAAAATGTATTATGTCATACTGTAGTATGTGATTGATTATGTAAACTGAATACCTATCGTAACAAAAACTTGAATTTAATGTGATGTATAATTGTTTACAATTCACGTAACTAATCTAAACTTAGAACGAAGAGACTCGTTCCTAGAGGATGGCCGACTGTAACGTGACATTAATTTAGCTGTGACAACCCCGGTACATACTTCCAATTAGAATAACACAGTTCTTGACTACGTCACTTCCGGTCGGTCACCGTTGGTAATTTAACTCACTCTGGAACGGGACGTCTTCGAGTAAGGTTAGTAATATTTTGATTATAAGATGAACTTCTGTGATAATAAACAGTCATAACATATTTTAATGTTTTAATTATCATTCCCTTCTGAGGTATCGTAACAATATATTCGTCCCCCTTTTTCCTAGCGCCATCCTCGTAACGTCATCTCATTCTCTTCATGCCCACTTGTTACTAGTGTTGCATGACATAGCATAATGAAAATTTGTATCGATAATTACAAGTAAACTAAATAATTAACGATATTGGGTTTTTATTTTAGCAATCGGTAAGGTATGAAATTGAAATTGCATTCTAAAATTAAATGGAGATATTTTCTATCGTCGTAGTGCTGAAATATGCATTTAACTTGTCGATTATAATGAGGTAGCTCAGATGATTATTGTTGATCAAATAATAGAAGGTGTGTGGTATTGGAGTAGAACATAATTATTTAATGATATTATTAAGTAGGTGGCTGGTTGACGTTTGACTGTCAAGGTTGACGGTTGCAAATTTTCTTCGATTTAATTTAAATTATATTTTATTGTAATATTTTGTGAGTTTGCGAGGAATATGAGTGAAGCAAGTAGAGGATCTTGTGACTCAAGTGAGGAAGGAAGTGTGATATCCTCCGATTTTGTTTGTGGCCAAAAAGTGTGTGAGTCACTTCCATTGGATAGTGTGAGCGTGGTGGACTCGGCGGAGCCCTCCCGACACGAAGGAGTGGATGATGATGATGAAGCTATGTCGTTCGTGCGACGGGTACCGGAAAAGCGAGCTGGTGGTCCCAGTGACGAAAGTGGTGTATCCGAAGCAAGCTTTATTACCGTAGGGAAGAGACCCAAGCGCTTGCGAGTTGCACCAGCTGCGGCGGCAGAGTCAGGTGTGGATGGGGTTCCCGATAGCTTTTTCGAGGTTAACGTGGTATCCAAAAAGGATTTGCCAAAACAGATTGGCTTAGCCAAGTTGCTGCAATGTAAGGGCATTAAAGGTGTTTTAAAGATTAAGTATATGGGTCCATGTAAGGTGCTTATGCAGTTTAGTACGAGAATTGAGGCAGAAAAACTCCTGGCTGCGGAAGAGTTCAATAACGAGGATAGACGTGCGTATTGGTCAAATACTGTATCTTGCTCATATGGGATTGTCAGAGGTGTAGAGTTGGAAGTTGAAGAGGTCGAGTTTATGAAGAGTATTGAAGGATCGCAGGATATCTTGTCAGTGCGAAGGCTGAACCGCTTAGATTGTGATGGCAGATGGGCTAAATCTGAAGTAATCCGCTTGTGTTTTAAGGGTTCCGACTTGCCCCCCTTCGTATATGCATATGGATGCCGATTCAAGGTGAAGCCTTATAATTTTCCAGTTACCCAATGCGCAAGATGCTGGAAGTTTGGACATCTGAGTAGATTTTGTCCATCTGGTAAAACTCTTTGTCCGAAATGTGGAGGAGCTCATGCTAATTGCGAGGTTACAGAATTCAAGTGCCTGAATTGTAAAGGTGCTCACATGGCCTTAAATAAGTCATGTCCGGTTTTTTTACGAGAAAAAGAAATTCGTGGTATCATGACCTCTGAAGGTTGTATATATAAAAGAGCTTTGTGGCTGTACAACCAAGGCAAGTGTGTGCAGGTAAAGTCCTGGAGTCAAGAGGTGCCGTATATTTCGGAGGAACCTACGCGTAATAAGTCCTATAGAGACGTTGTTCTATCCAATTCGACCGTTGTTCTAGAAGATCAGGCGTCTACTAGTGTCTTCAACCAGTCTTTAGTTCAGAGGCCTATTGCTTTGAATAAATCTGTGCGGGGGTCGCCTCAGGAGCCTCGAAAGAGAAAGAAGGCTAAAAGGGGTCCTAATTTGCAAGAGTCGAAGAGTCCGGTAGACGCGCAACCTGTGAACATTGTTCATCAGGAGCCAGGTCGGAGAACGGTCAAGAAAAAGAGGTGTATCGATTTTGAGAAGGTGAAGGATATTTTGCTCTCCAGTGACAGCTGGGGCGAGAAGTTGGCGTTAATTTTTCGAGTTATCGTACATGACTGTTTGGAGATGTGTAAGGAGTTTTTTAAAGAGACTGATTTAATTAAGTTTTTTTTAAATAATCTAAATGGCCAGGTCTAATGACAGAATTAGTTTGAATATAGTACAGTGGAATTCGCAAAGACCTAAGCTAGTTGAGTTTGATCTTTTCTTGAATAGAGAAAAGGTTCACATTGCATTAGTCAGTGAGACATGGTTAGACCGTAGTTCGGCTTTTAGAATAAGTTCTTATAATGTGTTTAGAAGAGATAGATCGGATTCGTATGGTGGTGTGGCAGTTTTTATACATAATTCTATAAAGGCTCATGCATTTCATGTCCCAATTAATAATGTTGGTATTGAAATAGTTTGTGTTAAAATTTTGAATTGTGCCTCTTTAAATTATGTTCTGTCTCTGTATTGTCCTTCTACAGTACGGACAACTCAGGGTGACTGGGACTCTATTTTTTCGTTGTTTTCGAGTAAGACCTTGGTGGCAGGCGATTTTAACGCTCATCACACTAATTGGTCATGTAAACGTGACTCTAGAGGCATTCAGTTGTTTGATTCAGCTCTTGATCATGGTTTCGTGTCCCTTAACAGCGGTAAGGCGACAAGAGTTAAATTGGTGAATGGATCGCTTCAAGAAAGCTCACCTGACGTCACTTTTGGTTCTTCGGATATAGCTGTAGATTGCGCGTGGGATGTTACCAATGAACATTTGGGCAGCGATCATCTCATTATAAAATTTGGGTTAAATTATTGGAACAGTCGACAGCTTGTGCAAAAATTTAATTTTAAGAATGCTGACTGGCCAAGTTACCGTGAATCTCTAAAAGAGTATTTTTCCAACGACTTAATTTCTTTTCCAAACAATGTTGAGGCAATGTATAATTTTTTTGAAACTAGTATCAAAACAGCTTTAGGCTCTCATGTTCCGTTAGTTAAAATTTGCGCTGATCCTGCGCGGAACTTCAAGCCTAAGAGCTATTGGAGTCCATTGCTGTCAAAGATTGTTGCACAAAGGCGACTTGCATTGAGTCAATTTAGGCGGAATCCGACTCCCGATAATTTAAAACGTTTGCAGGCAAAGGTCGCAGAGGCACAGCGTGTTATTCGTAACGCCAGATATCAGAATTGGCAGGAGTTTTGTCAAAGTATTGATGAGACTACCTCTGCTTCTGATATGTGGCATCGTATGAGGTGGATGAAGGGTTATAATCGATCTAAAGTAGTTGCATCTCAGGAGAGAAAGGTGGATCTATTGTGTTCCCTTGCTCCCGATTTTGTGCGGCCCGACAAACCAACGTTTTTTTCAGTTAATTCTCTTCTTGAGGTGGATTTTTCTATGGAAGAATTAAGTAGATGTTTAAAAAAGAAAAATTCTGCGCCGGGAGTTGATGGTTTACCGTATGCAGTTATATATAATTTACCATTTATCGCTAAGTCGTTTTTGCTCAAGCTGTTTAATTTAATCTTCGCTTCCGGCGTTGTCCCTACGCAGTGGCGAAATATCCAGGTTGTACCCATTCCTAAGTCAAGTCAGGTGGAGGATCATTTATCGAAGTTAAGACCCATTTCCTTAATGTCCTGTGTGTGTAAGGTATTTCACACAATGATGGCGAGACGCTTGGAATGGTTTGTGGAGAAGAATGAGGTTTTATCTCGGAACACAGTAGGTTTTAGGAGAGGTCAGTCGTGTGTAGATTGTTTGGCTCGCCTAGTTTCTTACATTCAAGTGGGGTTTTCTAAAAATATGTCAACTTTGTCTTGTTTCTTGGATATTGAAGGTGCATACAATAATGTGTCTGTTGAGGTAGTCGTTCGTAATTTAGACAGTTTAGGAGTTGGATCTAATTTTTGTAATTATTTATGGGCTTTCTTGAGCGAGAGACATCTCATTCTTCGAGATGATGATATTGGTTTTTCTATGGAGCGTTGGACTGATAAAGGTTTGGCTCAAGGGGATCCACTTTCTCCCCTTTTATTTAATATTGCTACCTATCAGATTTGTCAAAAGATAGACAAGGTATTTATTTCTCAATATGCGGATGATTTCGTTTTATACGTTAGGTGTAAGAATTTACAAGATAGTGTTTGTATAATGCAGGATTCTTTGGATATAATGGTAAATATTTTGAATACATTAGGGTTAGATATTTCGGTTAGTAAGTCAAAAATTTGCATATTTGGTAAAGGTCGTAAAATTAGTCACGTTAATCTCGATATACGTGGTAATCAGGTGTGTTCTGATCTTACAATGAAGTACTTAGGAGTGTGGCTGGATAGATCGTTGCGTTGGGGAAAACATATTGGATATGTTGTAGAAAAAACTCAAAAATTTCTTAGTATTTTAAAAACTTTGGCTGGAGCTTCTTGGGGAGTTCACCCTAGACACCTGCGTAGATTATACATGTCACTGATTCGTAGTAGGATGGATTATGCATGTTTTTTATACGACAGTAGTGCCAAATCGCATTTATATAAGCTTGAAAAAGTTCAAAATCAGGCGTTGAGGGTCATTGGAGGGTTTATCAGATCATCACCTATTCATGTTATGGAAAGTGAGCTTTGTATAGTTCCTTTACATATCAGAAGGCAGTTTCTGGCTTCAAAATTTTGTTTAAAAACGATAACTTGTTCGAATAGCCTTACCCTTGATGTGGTTCGTGAGTTGGGGTCTTTAAGCCACAAGGGTTATTGGAGCGGAAAAAAGAAACTGTTGCTAGCTGAGGTTTTCGAGGAGGTCTCAGTTGAGCATATTCATGTGTCGTATCCATTACTGATGTTTAAATTAGATGTGTGGGTGTCTAAATTCGAGTTAGAAAACGTTTTATTTTGCAATCTTGAGTGTGTTGTAGGTGCGAAACGTTCCTACAACCATTATTCTCTTCGTTCTGAAGTTATCTTAGAGCTGGATAGGAAATATTCAAGTTTTTATAAACTTTTTACCGATGGCTCAAAGTGTGGTGACAAGATAGGTGCAGCATTTTTTGATCCACTTAATGGTAAGAGGGCACAGTTTAGGATTTCTTCTGGTGTATCTGTTATGTCCGCGGAGCTTTGTGCAATCTCTGAAGCCTTGTTGTACGTGGAAATGTTGAGTTATTCTAATATAGTGATCCTTACTGATAGCAAAAGCGCCATTCAGCATATAGCTCGATGTGCTTCGGGCGAAAGGTGCTTTTCATTGGCTTACAAAATTTTAGAGCGTATTAGTATTATACAGGGATCTGGAAGATGCCTGAAACTGCAGTGGATTCCGTCACATATCGGCTTGTCAGGAAACGAGGAGGCTGACCGGCTGGCCGCAACGGCCGCTTCTGATGGTGTTGAGACTGTAATTGCGCCTGATTTTTCAGAGGTAGTCGCTCGGTTCAAAAACAAATCTTATGGTCGCTGGAAGGAATATTTTGATGAACGTTCTCGTGATAAGGGAATTTGGTACAAAACTATTCAGTGTGAGCCTCCTCGGGTGCCTTGGTTTGACTATGCTCGGCTACGCAGAGCAGAGGTTGTCAGCGCGCATAGGCTTCGGTCCGGACATGTTCCTTTAAATCAGTTTGCGCATCTCATGAGGAAAGTAGAGTCGCCCAACTGCGAAGAGTGCGGGATAGTAGAGGATGTGCAACACTTTTTAATGGAATGTGCTCGGGCTCGTGCAAAGAGGGAAAAGTTGTTTATACAATTTGGCATTAACTGTTCAAATGTTGGCATCTTCCAATCCATATTGGCAGAACCTTTGTCAGAGGTTGCTAAATTTGTTTATAGTTTTTTTTTGTAAATAAGAGTTTCAATAACATTTTTTATTTGTAGCGTTTTTTTATGTGTGATGTTTGTCAGTGTACTTGTATTTAGGCCAGCCGGAGCTGACATGTTCAAGGTTGAACAAAGCTTCAAAATAAATAAAGATTAAAAAAAAAAAAAAAAAAAAGTAGGTGGCTTTATTGGAATAAATCTTAGCCTGAACATCAGGTTCTCTACAGACTCGTTCACTTCCTTTGTAGGAGGTAGGATTAAAGATGATGAAAAAGTATTGTAGATGATAATGTAAATGTATAATAATTTAATTCCTTTTTTTATTTGTTATAATATGTACGGTCACAAACGTTAATTAGTGACCGGTTTAAAAAAAAATAGGCGTGTAGTCGTCATTGTCAATAGTGATGCCAAATCATTTGTAACTTACAGGAAACTGAACCTTATTGTTGTAGAATGTCAGATGGACTTAAGACCTAAGGTGGCTCCCAAATTTAAGTTCTCGACTGCACAGCGTGTTCCTATAACTGACACAGTTCGGGGAAATCCAAGACCCTCAGAAATACAAAGAAACTGTTCTAGGGGGAGCCCATGACGCTATTTTTGATAAAACCTTTTTACTGGAGTAATCTTTAAGATCCAGCTTTGGTTTTGGGAAAAAATAGTTCATTTTGCAGATTGACTAAAATCATACTACTTCTAGAACTTAAAGCTACATGACAGTTTTTCCTTTACGCTTTTAAAACATTTATGACAATTTATGACAGTTTTTCCTTTATGCTTTTAAAACATTTATGACAATTTATGACAGTTTTTCCTTTATGCTTTATGGATTTAAAAATCCTCGCGCGTTCTCGTCTGTGTTACTATGAAAAAATCGTTTACACTAATCGGTGACCGGAGACGGCAGTCGAATACAGCCAAAATGAATAATGTAATCGAGCTATTAGGGTCGGGTGGCTGGCGCCCCGCGTCGGACAGGAGTAGTTCCGTGTACGGGAACTGGCGCTCGTCGCCGGACCGATCGGATTACCTTCGTCACCCGCACGACACTACAAATCAAATCAAATCCAAATATTTATCCGCCGAACATAGTGGGTTATACCGTTACATAGTGGATGTCTTGCAGTACTTAAAATGTGGAAATAATGTCGGGATATTTTTGATCCTAAGATATTTTTATAAGTGTATTGTGTGGCTTTAGTTATTTCTCTATCCAAGGTTGCATTCAAAGATCGCTATTTAATGGTAAGACCGCCTTTTGTATACCTGAAATAAAATGTATGGTTCCAAGTTTTTTTTTTATGTTGTTAAATAAGGAGTAGGTGCTGTATTGTATTGTGTTTGTTCTCAAGTGATGACGTCAGAAACAGGCAACGTCGGGGAAGCTGACACACTCGTTAGCGCGGCGACGAGGCTGGGCCGCGCAGCCGGAGCAGCGGCACATCCGAGACCACACATTGTTCAACATATTATTATCTATGGACTATCATTAAACCCCGTTGTCTAACGCTCGGTTTGGGGGCAAACGTCACAATAGGGTAGTCTGGGGACTAAATGGAACGGTGTTCATAAACACAATAAATTACTTACAAGTCAATTGTCAATTGATTAATTTATCAATGATTCAAAACTAAATAATCGACAAATAAATAAAATCCCGGAAATAATGGCTAGTCCTACTTAATTGACTTTGGTCAGCACTTAATGTTTTTACTACCAATGAATAAATAACCGCGCGCAACACTTGGTCTGTAACTTAAAATGAACACTTGGTTAGCTTAAAAAATATAATCCGACTGTTAAATAAATAATTATCATACAAAATATGCAGTTAATTGATCAGTAAAAGAAATCATCGGTTTAGTAACTAAAAAATGTGACCTTGTCTGTCCTATCCCTCCTCCTAGTGTTTTAGCAAATCTCAGAACCAGACACTAACGGGAAAGCCTTTGGCCTCTAATTCTAAGGGTATTAGAGTATTAGGGTCCTCTGATATTTATTTATTTTATCCCGAAGGAACAGCGGGCCACGGCTTCTACACGGACAGAGTCGGGGTCAAAAGCTAGTTGTACCTACTTCTTTAGCTAAGCGGGATTTACGAATACAAAAAACTATGTTTGAACGTTGGAACTTGGCCAGGGCAACTAATTTGATAGTATAGCAGTAGAACTTACAACAAAATATTAATATTCAAGTATGTTTTGCGGCATGCAGTTTATGGTTCTTGCTTTACCCTTTTTAGGATAAGAACCCTTATAGTTTCTGCATAGGCGGACATGCAGAAACTATAAGGGTCCGTCTGTCCGTCTGTCCGTCTTTCCATCTTTTTGCGGTTTAACTCAGGGGCCCGTAGCGCTACAAAGCGCCGTAATTTTAAATTAGTTGGCGTAATTTTAAAATAGTTATACATTTAAATTTCGTTGACAAAGTTGTAAAGAGAAATCTTGAAACAAATATATATATTGTATTTGTTCCAACATTATGAATTCGAGAAAGAATTTTTGGATAACTCTTAAAATAACATTATGTAAATGCCATTTTTACTGCTTGTTGCAATCCAGCCAAAACTACAAATCATAAAAATCTTAATAATGTCTTAAATAAATGAAAGCACATATTATTAACGAATCAAAGGAAAACTATTTTGGTTTAGTAGACTATGTTGGTTCCGGGGGTACAGGCGACTGGAGTGTGTATATGCCTCCACAAAATGCTATAAGGCTTTAAATAGAAACTTAGTTCACAATTGTTGCTTTATGAGATAGTATTTAAAAAAAACCACGCTCTTCTTCGGTTTAATTCAACAAATATTTAAGTTTTTTGTGTCTAACCACACGTGCTAAGTCGACTTTTCAACGTACAACGACATTTGACCAATATGTTCTCGCCGACAGTACGGACGTCTCGTTCTATCACACAATAAAATACCAAGACAGCTATTATTGCCGGTTGTACAGCTATACTTTAAAACATGATATAATATTATCGCCTTAATAGGGTATCTAAGACAGTGCTTTCGAGGATTGAGGCAGTGTACCTTTTCTTAACGGTAGATTGACCTGACGTTAAGAGAGCTAGTTAGAGAAGTAAGTGATATTTATTTGTTCAAAATTGCCTTCGTCGTGTTACCATATTGTTAAAGTAACAATAGCTCTTATTTTCTTAACAGTAATGGCGGCCGAGTTTTAAACCATACCATAAGATGTTGATGACAATAGCATGGTTCTACCTGGTAGATTAGAGGCTCAGTGAAAATGTTGAGCCTGCTGCCAGCCCTTTTTTTTTCTCGGAGTGGAAATATACGCATCATCCACCGACCTAGGGTTGGCCATGCTATAGGAGGGGTATGGCGGACTCTCTCCTCTCGTCCACTCTCTCACGAGAGTAGAGGGAGCAGCCTACGGTCTAAAACCACTCCGGTGTTAACCTCCAAAGGGCTGTTAACGGGGGCACCGTGGGCTGATGACAATGCCACCACTGGGTGCCCGCCATGCTGACAGCCCTGCCATTAGCAGGTTCATTGAGTGTTTTTTTTAATTGGGTGACCGTATGTATGGATCGCTCGTCTCGTTCTCTCAGGACGCATGACTCGGCAGTCTGCGAGTACATACTGTACAAGGCCCGCGCGTGTTGAGGCGGGTTATCTAATCCACGTGCCTATCATCTCTGAGACTATCATGGATCATAAAAAATATCCAAGACTAATAAGAGCAAATACTAATCACACACTATTTTCCCTTACCGTGAATCAAATCTAGAACCACTAGCTTCGTTGGCAGGGTGACTAACAACTAGGCTGACCACGTCTGGCTCATCCAATTAAGTTGTTAGCCGCCCTTTGATTTCGGTGTGACATTAAATGACATTATGTTGCAATTAAAGGTAATTATTTGAATAATAATATACATACTTGTATGTATTTCCGTTTAACAGGTCCGAAGGAAATAGAAAAAATAAATACTACGGCTTACGGTTTTTAAGAAAAAGTCTCTGTGGGTTCATCTTTCAAAGATGACGATGCACCAGGTAGATGGATATACTCACAAAAATAGCGAAGTGTTTATGGTTATCAGAATAATATATACTGTCACTAACTATTGGAGAGGTGCAAAGTTTGATCAGAAATAATGCAAACGGCAGAGAGGAGAATAATAGGTAAACAAGGAGTGCGGCGCCGGCGCGCTGCACGGGCCGCGCGGGTACTCTATCCAATTGAAGTAAATAAAATGCGGCTGTATGAAAAGCGCACTCGTGCGGCCTGCTGCACTCTCTACATAATTATTATTTTCTCTGAAATATGCCGTGTGCTTGCAGCTTGCAGCCGCACTAGCAAAATAATAGGGACGAATTATTTCTTACTCGTAACAGCAACTGCGAATATTTCGGCTTAATATTATGGTAAAAAATATCAAAGAAATGGTTAAGACAAACTGAAATTAGGCCAAAACTTGTTGGATCAAACAAAGTCAATAACAATTTAACAATAGACGACATTTCTGAAGAAAAGCTTCGACAGCTTTAGCATTTCAAGGGCAAAAAGAATATGGTCTCACCATCATGAGGCCGCCGAGGATGATATCTCCGTCCACCACGGCGGCGTGCTTCACCGGCCAGGGCTCCTCCTTCTTCTTGCTGGCGCCCGCGCCCGCGCCCGGCGCCGCCCCTGGCCCCGCTGCGCCGGCGCCTGCCGGCCGCGCCGAGCGCCGCGCGGGCACTGTAGAATTACTGTTCACCTTCACTTTTCGTGATTTCCCCTTTGGTTTTGGTTTCGGTCTTGAGCCTTGGATCGATGTAATATTTGTTTGATTCTTTTGGCGTGGCGTTGAACCAGCCGTAGACAATACAGCAATGGATCCTGGTGTAGTCATTTCATGATCTTTTGGCACATTTGCAGGTGTCTGCGTAGGTGGCAAAAATATCTCGATTACTTTAGAGGTTTCGGGCGATATAAGACTTGTGGTTGAAATGGAATATCTAGGCGAGGACACTGCCACTGTATCAGGCGTAGCTGGGTTAGCGGGTGGTGTTTCTGATGATGGGGAGAGGCTGGGTCGAGGTTCGCCTTCGGGTGGGCCAGCGGCGCGGAGGGAGAAGGCGCTGGGCGCGGACTCCAGCTCCGACTTGGACTTGGCTTTCTTCTTGTTAAATAATTTGCTTAGGTCGAAAGGGCCTAGCAGCGAGTGCGGCGTACGCTTGTGGCGTGTGTGCTTGCGGGGCAGCAGCGGGCCTGCGCCGCCCCCCGCACCCCCGCCCGCGCCCGCGCCCGCCAGCGCCAGCGCCAGCAGCACCAGCAGCGCGCCGTGCCGCATGCTCAGCGCGTCATGCTTGCGCCGCCGCGCACGGCACTCCTTGCATCACACATAACTAAATATTTGTCTTTTGAAAACTATTACATTATAAAAACTTGTTGCGCCACGACATTACTTTGTTAATACTCGAGTATATTGTTTTCATAAGTTTCCTAATACGAATGATAAGTTTACCACGACGATCAAACGAGGAGATACACGAATGTTCTTAGTGACATGACATGTGTAGAAAAGTCAAATTTATTTGAAGATTAATTTTTTAAAACGACAGAAAGTTTTGCAACAAAGTTCATTCAAAGTATTATAAAGCACTCAATGTAATTTCCGTTCATTGTGTTAATAATGTACAGGTTCAAGAGAGATGAGATAAGTAGAGCTTGAGACGAGAGTAGTTTTCGCGCGATCCGTGGCGGTCGGGGAGCGGCACGAGACGCGGGCGAGCGGCGCTGGCTCCGGCCGTGGACTGCCGCCGCCGCGCGGTGCCGGACCCAGCGGCGGTACGTACGCGTACACCACAAAATAATTATATCAATGTATCATTCATCCCAATCAGTGTACTCATTACTGTGAAAATTCTCTTTTAAATATCGAATCATAATACGTTTTTAGCCTGAACTAATCAACTTTTGGCCCCACATTGGGCGCCAAGGTTTCAGCGTCATATTCAAAATATAATAATTTGATACTCAATTTTCAACTGACTTAATAATTTTACACAGCTTTAGTGGGTCAAGAATTTCATAACAAGACATTTTTGTTCTTTTGATTGGATCTAGATGATTATTAATATTATTGTTATAAAATACATGGATTTTGTCAAATTTTATAAATAAACACAAAGGTTAATAAAAAAATACTATGCAACCGGATGTTACGTTTTTTTACAAGCTTTTATTTGGCTGCATGTTGGAAACTAAAACAAAGTACCTCGCTAATATTACTATTAACGTTATAATGGTTGTTCCATAGCGAAGATCCAGAGAGATTTTGCTTGGAGTACTACGAGGAATTACGTGAGTGAAACAAAACAAAAGGAATTCCGTTGGTAATTTATTACATTAGGATTTCCTATTTTCAATAGCATTGTGTCCCGCCCGGGAATATTATTGCTGCGAGTTAATTTCAGTGAAATTATTTTAAAATACATTAATATTTACTCAGAAATTTAGCTTAAAATATGAGTTCAGCTTGATTCTTGTAAAAGCTATTGTAGTTATTATGGCTTGGGAGTCGCAGGCCGCGGCCGGCACGCGCCGGCTCCCCGCAAGGCGGAGTTCACCACAGCGCGGCGCCCGCTTGGATTTAATCAGCGATCATGTGCGCGGAGCACTCGAGCGCTGCGAGCGAGTTGGCGGAGAGTTGGTGCTCGATATCGGTTTTCATTTCAGTGTCGCCGAAATGGGCGGGTTACGTTGAGGCGAACCGCAAATCGAAGTTTGCTTTCAACTGAAATACCAAATTGAAAGCCGATGGGTAGTTTGGAAAGCTGTTGCCAAGAAATTATAGAACACCAGCTCCCGCGGGATATATGACCGTGTAATGTTTATATACCGTGACTGTCTTGGGAGTTTGGGACCCTTCCAACGTTTTGGCGTAAGCTGTTTCGTATGTTATTATCCAAGAACTTGTCTATTTGGGGTTTGACTTTATCCATCTGCCATTTTGTAGAAATATGAGTATTGAGTATAAAAAAACATACACAAACTTTAACGTTTGATTTTCGTGGCAAACAAGCGTGCGACATAAACTAGTGGCAGTTGCTCGTTGGATAAGATAAGCAGTTTATTAAAGCCTCGTATCTTTTGTTTACCGGCTCCATGAGTGGGCTATCAGTTCAGTTTTGCCGCACCCCGCACCCCTCGCCCCGCTGAGTCGCAGCCGATATTAGGTTCCAACACTTCCAACCCACGAACCTGTCGCAGATCAACACACAATAAACAGCCGGCTCTAGTGGAAGATAAATAACTGATTGTTCCAGACCGTTATTAGAAAACTGTTGGAGAATGGTTCCGATTGCCGCACTCGCCGCCCGGACGCTTGGGCTTCCTGAACTTAACAGTCAACATCTTTGAAACTGTCGCTTTCTGCTGGTCGTTTGCTAGCAAATATTGGGTACAATTATTGTAGCTACAGTGCAGGAAAGATGGGAAATAGATCCTAACACCAGTCATTTCAGTACAAATTATAACCCCAAATCCAAGGTTACTAAGTCAGGGTGGACTTCCTATGTTCAATGTAGTGTAGCAAAGCCTTAAACCGTTTAGTGTAAGCATGGATGGTTATTTAAAATTTCTTAACTTATTAACTTTTACGATGTATGTACACTTAATAAAGAATATACATACGACTATGACTCTATTGTGAGGCCACGTTACTTTTGCTATATTTTGGTCGGATATGAAAAATCCTTGAGATATTGTCGCTATATTCACTCGCTATTGATGATTGATATTATGACGACGCGTCTGGCCGAGTTGATCGTGACCCTGCCTACGAAGCTAACGGCCCAGCGTTGAAGTCTCAGTGCGCCAATAAACTAGAGTGATGAGGACGGTT
This sequence comes from Acleris emargana, assembly GCA_927399475.2. NCBI lineage: Eukaryota > Metazoa > Arthropoda > Insecta > Lepidoptera > Tortricidae > Acleris > Acleris emargana. The sequence goes on from OV656843.1 coordinate 121,938, forward strand.
TATATGTATTTTAGTATGTTTACATACATAAACTCATGCCTTAATTCCCAGAGTGGGGTAGGGAGAACTACAGAATTACCAACAACTCAAAAAAAAATGTGGATTATTCTGTAACCACATTTTGTACAATTAGGTTAAGATGTTTATTAGTAACAGGGTGCCCTTATTTTATTTCCTTAGTCGCCTCTTACGACATCTACGGGAAGACATGGAGTGGCAATATTTTAACCCGGAAACTACACGGGACCGCATGGTGTTAAGTATGTATATCTCTTTGTAAGTATGTATATCATTGTCTAGCATCCAAAGTACAACCCTAGAGTTTAGAATGGGTCGAATTTCCCATAATATTTATTTATGATGCTCCATAAAATCCTACATTCTAAGTTAGATTTAAAACCACCCAAACAAAGTATCTTGAGGACTCAACAGCTTATCTTAAAGTGGTTTCTAGCGAAAGTTTTTAAATATTTGAGCCACTTTCTGAACGTTGCCTGGGGCGGAGCCAGTATCGCGCTCGCAGGCGGATTCAGTTCGTTGCTCACTTTATTTTCTGATATTTTGACGACGTTATAATCGTCATAACTGGGAACTTAAGTCACACTGTTAAAATAGAAATTGCATGCTGTTTGCACTAAACTGTGATTTTGTTAGTGGACAGTAATAATATTGTTGTCTACTCTCAAGACTAAATAAATACATAGAGCGGCTAACATAAACCGTAATTCTGAGTAGTTAATCTAAAGTAACATGTAAGAGTACTTTAACTTGCGGGTGATAGTGAGCCGGGGTCAGCGGGTGAACAGCTGATCTAGCACCGGGACTGTGCAGGGCCGAAGGCCGGGGGCAAGGCGCGGGCGCCAGGCTGAATGCCTATAATCACTTTTTATCTAATCTAGAAGGTTCGAAGATTGATTCAGATTAACTGACCCAGATTCAACGAGACGTGTGTTATTTTATTGCGAACCAAAGGAATTGCCCTCCGAGGTGACGCTATTGACTCTCCGAGCAAGTTTTAATGACCCGGGATCAAAGACATGAGACAATAAATAAGAGCGAAAGTTCTAACCCACTTAAAGTGCAGAGAAAGTTGGGAGTGCAGCTGCAGGGTGACTCTGCGCCGCCGCCGCCGCATCAGGGTGTAATCAGGGACCGGAAAACCCCTTTATTTGACTAAGTGTATCGATCGGGTAACTACATCATATGCTCTCCCAGACGTTAGCGTATCCCTATCGATAGGGTTACCCTATGATATGGAAACTGCTTCGAACTAGTAAACTACAACCAGTGAGGCTACCAGTTTCGTAAGGGTTTCGGATTTAAGCACTTAGCATTACGTTAGTGTTACCCTATCGATTCTCCCTCTCCGTTGATTCTGTATCGCAGATTCGTGTGATTGGTTGGTTTCAAGTGTGTGTGTGTGGGTAGCCAATCAATTGCTAAGTAGTGCAAAAATATTTTGTATGGACTGCGCGTAGAGATTAAAATAGCTTGAAGCCGTTCAATAAACACTTTAAAGGGAAAGCCTAACGAGGGTTTTAAGGAAGTGGTAAGCGCTTAGTCGAATTAATTGTATCGTATGGGATAGCTTTTCATATGGGTAAGTCAAAGATACGCTTATCGCATCGTTATGGTTTGGAAAAACCAGTCAATTATATACCCTAACGAAAACCCTTTAAAGGGTAAGCGGTTCCGGTCCTTGGGTGTAATACCAGGAATACTAATTTTATCGCTATGTGATTCTATATTGGTGGAGTTGTGAGAGTTGAGGACAAACACTACATCTGGTATTGGACCACCTAGAGAGATTTACTTAGTGACACACCAACCTGTTGACAAACTAATAGCACGGACGAGTATTTAAGTGATTATAGTAAAATTTCGAGGTAAAGTTTTAAATGACGCATATAAATTTTCTATTTGGCTAGGTAGAAAATTCACACTACTAAGCTCCTATGCCGAGTCGGTTATCCATTACTGGAGTCATTAGTCACGCTTCTGAACGGAGAGTCGTGCAGCCTCCCGGCCACACACTGTTCACGAATCAAACCATTAGCCAAAGTAATGGGACGTATTCACCTGTAACGGGCGCCGGCCGCGCGGGGCGAGGGGCGCGGGGCGCGGGCACCGGTAGTGATGGTAACACACAAACTATCGCACGGCGGTACAGGACAGGGCTCTATTCTTCTCAGGATAAACTTCATTGCTTTTGACATGTTCCCGTATTGTCAACGTTATGATAGCTCTTATTTACTTGACAATAATGGCAGCTGAATTAAAAACAAATGGATAACAATATTGCTTGTAGAAAGCTGATAATTTTCCATTAGGTATTAAATTTGTGTTTTAAGTAAACAACATCAAAATAAATAGACTCGTTTAGTATCTCATGACTATGCATTTAAATGGGTAATTTGTCGTGTTGTTCCTGGCCGCTGGGGGCGGCGGGCAGCGCCGGCGGTCACGGCATTTGCATTGAAATCTGTTTCCGAAGGGCGCGGGCGGCGCTGCCTCAGCTCGTCGTCAGCTCGGGGAACGGCTTAGGAATTCATTGGCTAAGGTTACACGCCGTTTGAGCGTGTATTACTCGGTCGTTAGCGATAGCAATCGGGGCGGAGTGTAGGGCAAACAATTAATTAGGTGTTTTACGGAGAGTGCGGGGCCGGCGGAGCGCTAGCGGCGAAGGTGATATAGCCGTCGCGCGCGGGATTTACTACGCGTGGCTGATTTACGCGCCGGCCGCTTGCGTCCCCGCCAGGACGTGCGTGAGGAGGTTGTCTGCGAGCGTGTCTCTGCCAGTACAAATCGGACGCAGGAGCCTCCGTGCGGCATGACATGGGATCACTGGAGTAATTACTGATCCACTTCACCAATAGAAAGGATAGTCGTACGGCCGGATTGGGTACAAAAATAAGTAAATGTCGAAGTGGTTTTGGTTAGTATGTTAAACATCTGTTTTTCATCTGTGTTCTTAAGCGACGGCTGCGGCAGATGTTGTAGAAATTGTCCTTGTTGCCCAACTGTGCGTATTTCCGGTGCCATTATCAAAAAGATCGGGTACCAATTGCCATCGCACGAAGCACATCACACAAATGTATGAAAACGTTTGAATGTAGGTAATTGTTGAAATTTTTGACACGTTTGACAAAATGTTCATTTTTCATGGAATTTCCTTAAAAACTTTAAATAATTGCCACTCATTGTTATAATGCTGCAACCGACACGTTCGGTCGATAATTTTACCATTTTATTTAATGGCACGCGCTCCTTTTTCACTATCACCATGTCAATGCGTGGTCGTGATGTATCAATTTGGGAGTAGGGGAAATCAAAATGTGAAATATCCATCTCTCTCCCGCTCGCGCTCTTACTTACTGAAGTACATCACGTCCCTCGTCCCGCGGACGTGCGCGGCGCGGCCACTCCGCGACAACATGCCGCCTTCATTTCATGGCTATTGAAATCGCGGGCCTTTTTTACCAGTATTACTATTTTCATTGAGAATAGGGCAGCGCAGTGAGAACGGAGGCTAATCTCTCTCTCACTCATGATTTCACAAATGTCATAGAGAAGAATATAATAGTATAGAACACCTTTGTTTCAGGCAAATCAACAGGTATTTAGTGGTTATGAATTCTACTTAAATAAACATAATTATGGAAGGTATAGAAAATGACAATTTTTAATCTCTGAATAATTAGATTAATGTTTCTTGGTAATTTATTCTTCTTTATATTTAAATCAAACGTAAGTTAAACATTTTTAGATTGAATTTCTATATAGTACATGCCGATTGCCGCTGGATGCATGCCAATATAGGTACACGCTATTTGTACGCCTTTTGGTGAAACAGTGCACAAAATGGTTTACAACATCTACTTAATAACATATTCAAACAAATGAAGATTTTGTTAGATTAATTCATTGATTGATTGATTGGAATCTCTGGTCTTCATTGGATAGTATAGCGTTAACCTTAACTCATACATTTAATTGCTTCCGTTACATAACGTAGTTCTGCGGTATTTACTCGCCTTATAACATTGTTTTAATCCGTGGTTTGTGTTTCATTGTTATCTGGTTTCACATGTAAAAGGCCCGTCTGAAAATAAGTTAAGATATTTATGAGGATGTCACATGTTTAGGTACAAATATGTCTAGACAAATTTAAGACAGCGTATTGGCGCGACGTGACCGATGGGCTTCGGCCTGAGGGACGCGACTCGACACCAGACGCCTCGGCGTATTCAGTGATACAATATTTCTCTGTAAACACAAGGAGTTAGTACGCACATAAAGCTGTTAAGAGCTCCAATATTCCAGGAGTATGTTTCGTATAAAAACCTCAACAGCGAAATCCTTTTCAATATTCAGGGAAGGGGTTATTTAGCAAAAAAACCGGAGTTGACAGAGATCCTTAAGTGCGGGGCCGTGTTCGCGGGACGGGGCGGAGGAGGGGCCCCTGCGGGTGTCTGCGCGCACTCGACGATGGGCCAGCCGCGCCGCGCCTCGGCCCACCGGCAACACTCCGCGGTTGCTGACGTTAACGAAATATTTTATCAGCGTCACGTCAATGTATAAGTTGCACTCCTCCTGTCCTGTTCTATACGTTTGCTTCCGGGAATTATTTCTCTCGTGTCCAATTATACACGCATCGTGGCCGAACGTTATCAAATCTCAATTTGCTTCTAAATTAATAAATTACCTATCTATGTAAAGTCGAAAGATTAAAAACGATTTGTGTGGTACATTTTCCCATATATTTATTATCTTGTATAAAAAAAACCAATTGCCTTCTTTACTGTTATATTTCATGCTACAAATAAAATAATGTACTGGTAATTTCGGTGATTAAAATAAATGTCTTTTGTGAAAATGATTTAATAGTAAATATGTAGGCACATAGGGAAAGAAAACGTCGGATTTATTTAAACAAGAAAATGAATATAACATTAAATAGGTCTACAGGGAAAGAAGGCGTCCGGAATTTTTTATACAAGAAAATACATATGCCTAACAGTAAATATGTCTATAGGGGAAAAAGGCGTTCGGAATTTTTTATACAAGAAAAGAATAATACCAGAAACATACGTCCTACAAACCCGTATTATTATTATACGAAGCACAAATATCCAAGCACAAGATATTCCGGCTACGTACGTATACCGAGACGGTAACCTGAGAATCTAATCTACGTTCCGTAGGAATTGCAAATAGCGGTAGTGTTTGCGTTTATCCATTTTTTATCGAAAAAGTTCGGTGGAGAGGCGGGGCGGGGCGGGGCGGGGCGGGCGGCGGCGAGCGGCACTCGGGGCGATTGCACTGCAGTGCGAGTGCGCTGCACGGTGCATCCGTAGAATTCATCTTGTTTGCTGCCACCGAATTGTTGCAAATCCAAATCAAATACGAGCATGTTGGTTTGACGCTTCTTGACACATATTCTGTAGAGAAGCGCAGCACAGTTGTTCTAGGCTCTACGTTCAATTATTTATATTTGCGATTTAGTTAAATCACACAATAGTACGTTGCAACAGTGACGGCAGTCACCCCAGCTGCAGCCGGCTTTGACTGATGTGGTGGTATACTCTTCGCACTTTTCGTATTATGTTCGATACGTCAGTTGGCCCGAGATCCAGAAGTAGCTCCGCGACCGGGTCGAGCGCCGAGCGCGTATTGGGAGCGTGTTGCGAGGTTGACACGGGTCGGGTGGAAATGCCCCACGTCGCACTCCACATATTATGAGCATCATAAAATTGAAGTGAATAAAACGACAATTCTGCCACCAATATTTTCAATCTGGCACCAATTGGATATTGAGCCACTAGCTATACTGACAAGTAACTGTGTCATTCCAAACATTTATTAATATAGAACTTAGTATTGTCGCCCTGATCATGATCAATACGGCCGTTAAAAAGACAACTTGACGAGGATAACAGGCGGTGTGACTGCACCGTGCATTTAGCTTGCGGCGTGGTCGGCGCTGACGTTCGGCGGCCGCACTGGCTGCCACTGCGCTCTCCTGCATCTAGGTACCCACTTTAAAGGATATGATATGCAATTTGAAAAACATCGATCAAAGAGGATGTTTTATCATATTTTCCGAGGATTCAGCCTCTAGTAATATTAGGTTCCCTAGTGAATTTACCCGTGCGGTTTATTACACCCGGATAAATAATGTAAAAGATACACCGGGTCATGAGCGAGAACATGGTGAAATTTATGAGCGTAACAAAATTAATAATGCCGACCACAACTTAGCTAATGTGATGTGCGTGTCTCGCGGGCGGCGGGCTGGCCGGTTATTAATGGACGCGGCAGGAAGCGGAAACGGCTCTGCACCGTACGTTAGCGAATATTTAGTCCATGAATTTGTAAAGCAAGTGTAATCATCAGACGGGCAGCCAATCATGCCTGCCGGTGCCCGTGAGGGCAACAATTAAGATTAAGGTGCAGGGGCCGTATTCTAGTTTGTCTTTACACGTATAGCTATCGTAACGCTTTGAACCTGGCTGCCATTACAGTCAAGTAAATATAAGACTATCATTACGTTGAAAATACAGTAGCAATGGATCAGAATAAAACCCCTGAAAATTATTATCGTGAATGCACGTTTTAATACTTTGAAAATCTGACGCGGTACTAAGAATTTCTCGCTAAAACGTAGGTACAAACCTGCATTTAAGGTAATCACTCACGTTCACATAATAACGTGTTCTCACCGAGCTCAGAGGAACTTCGTTCGGAAACGCGTCGCGCCGGCGCGGCGAGAAACTCCCGCTCCGCGCGACCGACTTACACGCTGCGCAATACATTCACCCTTATTGCATTTGACTGAATACTGCTAAAATGGGAATGCGGGGATGGATAAAAGTATCTGTTTACGAGTTCAAACAAATACACCAATAAATAGGGTCTATATCATCTGCCAATATTATTAGTCATCATGTGTTTTAGGTCATAATTATCGCAAGTCTTTACGTATTTTTTTAAGAAAATTTATCTATTCCATGTTTTTTAACCTAGCCTTAGATATTTAAAAAATTACAGAGGTGACAGCGATATAAAGACTGTGACAATCAATAATTATGTCAAAAATGACATTATGGCCAAAAAAAGGAAACAAATGGCTCCTATTTTAAACTAAGGAATAACTTAACGTCATCGCTTGTCACAAATCTGTTAAATGAAGGCAGAGGTTCCATGCTGAATTCAAACGTGATTGTTCCCTCCCATCAATCGTTTCGTTAACCGGAAAGGGCCTACATCTCCCTTTGAAGCCGTATTCACTAGTTAGGTCTGCTGATGTCCCGAGCCCTTTGTCGCGTCGTGAATGACCCTTTTAATCTATAGTCATAGAGCCGTAACTGTGTATTTTTTTAATGAACCTTTTTATGTTACGTCCCTTGGAAAACAAAATACGATGAAATAAGACCACCGTCTCTGTCGTCTTTTTTATTTTATTAGATATTATCTAGACACACGGCAGTGTGTCCGCCAAGTTCGAGCAAAAAAAAGCGACACACCGGCCGTTGGTTATATTACACGAACCATTTCGGGCCAATTTCGACCACCCTATAACTCAACACATATTTTATCTACGCACGCATATGAAATTTCGAGTGTCTGTTGACATCCCCTTAATTGTCTAGAATACAAAATTTCATGATTCTACCTATAGCAGTTCTTGAGATATCGACGTCAGAAAATCGCTATTTATATATATATATATATATATATTTATATATATACACTCACTGACTCATCAAAAACCTAGACCACTCCCAAAATGGTCGTACTGACTTGAAATTTGGCATGGAGATAGGTCTTAAGGTCAAAGTAAAGGGAAAAATCTGAAATCGGCCAAGTGTGAGTCAGTTTTAAAAATAGCGAAGGTGTAACTTTGTTCTACTATGAAGTCATAATGAACTAAGTGGGTCTATCTTCCAATGGTCGTACCGACCTGAAATTTGGCTCGAAGGTTTGTCTTTAGGTCGAAATAAAGTAAAAATCTGAAAACGGCCAAGTGTGAGTCAGTTTCGAAAACAACGAATGTGTAATTTTGTTCTACTATAAGTAGGTATGGAGTGGAAATGAGATAAGACTTATTTAGAGTTAGATACATACCAATTTAAGACAATACATGTTTGTCTTAAAGACAAGAACAATAAAATTGTTCACCACTCTGTCTGTGTCTGTTGCGGGTACACTAGGTGCGCTAAATCAGTCAAACAAAAATGAAAAGAATATAACCGACTACGTACATTATACCGCCCTGACTTGGCAAGTTTATCAGTTAACAGAAAACGTGTAAAAAAAAGCCAAGATATTAAATGGGCAATGCGCTCTAGCGTGTCAGCTGTACAAGACAGTATACAAAATGACAAAACGAAAAAGCAGACAGTGCCACGCAAGCGTAGAAAAAAGAATTAGACGCTTAGTATAAAGGGTATAGTATAAAGTACATACCTAAGTGGAATGAGATATTTCTTAAAGCAAAAGTGATAAAAAAAAAATAAAGAACCTACACCTAACAAAAATAAATGAAATCCCATCAAAAACATAAATGTGAAAGGCTACCAAGTTCGATACTATGGAAATGCTTCGCCTATAAAAGAAGTGAGATCAGAATAAGTACCAAGTTCCATAAAAATACCTCAAATTATAAATAGTTATAGGAATGCAAACTTGATTTCCAGCAGTTTTTAAGGTACATTTTGAATAAGTATCACGTTACATAGAAATACCTAAAATTATAATAGTCTGAGAAACGCACACCGGTTTTTTTAGCAGTTTCCTGAGAACATTTATTATTTTCAGTACTTTTTAATGATGTTACTTGGCAAGTTTTAATAGAAAATTATATACTTGACACATTGCAGTCCAAAGGTGTCGATTCATTGCATTGAAAAGGTGTGTGGTGTGTGAAAACTTGTAGTGAATAAATGTTTTTTCCTTTGTTTTTTTTTCTTTCTTTGTTTCAAATTCAGGTCCTGAAAAGGTCGAGGCGGCCTAGATATCTCTAAGTGGTGGAGCTCCACCCGTCCACCATCCACCATCTATCCAATACGAGCGTTGTTGATGGCTCGTCCGGTGCCGGCTGTCTGTCCGGCGTCCACAGGTGCCCGGCGACGTAGACGATTGCAGGCGATAGAGAGAGCCGGTCGTTGTGCGTATGGCGGTCCCTAATTATGTGGTAAGTAATTAATCCCTTAGTATGGTGCTGCTATCTTTCCCGGTCTCCTATGTACTTCTTTTCCTGTTAAATTTGATCCCACTTCATTTTCTCAATCTCTCAAGTGGAAGAGATCACTTCAAGGGATAAGTTCTCCTTTGTACTTATTTTGTTCTGGTTTTACTTTTAAAGTGTTTCAATACATACATACATATTATATCACCTTAATTATGTTTTCTTATAAAATAGAAAATAAAATATATAATTTTATGAATCTCAAATATACGCCCCGATTGAATTGTTTGAGGATAAATTCCAGCGAGAAAATCTCTCTGTTATGACGCATCTAAATTACTTAAGAGAAATTATTGAGCTTAATGGAGTACTCACTCTGATGAGAAGCTGGGAGTGTCTCGCCGACTTGATTATTATCGGCGATACCTCCCGCCAACACCAAAGCGCTCTCGTTAACCTCGCAGTTGATTGTGTGGAGAGATCAGCCAAAACTAATCGAGTAGATACGTTCTCGAAGCGATACGAACCTTAGACAAATAAGGGCGGCAGCCAATTAGCAGAAACATCACGCAACGAAAGCTCCTCGTTACTAAAGAAATACCTACAAGTACACCACCCAATCTCTCGAGATACAACACCAGAAAAATCTCCAAGAAAAGTTGCTGGACAAAATACTTAACGGCAGTTTCATTACGACAGTTGGGCACCGCTGTCTCCCACGCGCCGGTCGCGGGCGGAATATGGAATAAGTTGTTTGCGAGCGCTGAGCCTCGCTGAGCGCCGTGCGGGCCGACGCACGTGGTGCGTGTTGCGGCGCGGGCGAGGGGCCGGGGCCCGGCGTGCGCCCGCGACGTCGCGGCCGCAAGGGACCGTCGTCAACTCTACGGCTCTCCGAAAGCCGAAATATGTGTACTTGACTATCACATACAAACATTTTTTTTTACTTATAACTGTTAAACATCTAATGCCCGGTTCCTATATTCAACAAACGAATCGTTTTCCTTTTGCGCAGTAGCGTTATGACATTTGCTACGTACAAAATGTGTCAAATTTTAACGAGACGTCACAATTCTACCAACGGTTTTTAATATAGGAACGCACCATTAGCCTAATTCAGGGGAAATAAATAAATAAATATCAGGGGACAATTGTACACAATGTGCTTACAGAATTTATCAACAAGTTTTTATAATTAAAAGTAATTCTGTAGCTCTGCCTGCCTACCCAACTGGTATTATAGGCGTGAAGGTATAAAATGTATGTATGCATATTTTAAAAACTCGTTACATACGTTAAGAAGATGAAGTTAAAAACTTCTACAGGTGTTAAAGTCTTCCTCTTTTAAGGTGGTTTTCACTGCTTGAGTGTAGTATTCAGCCAATCGAAAGGCAGCTTTGCTTGAATGAATATAAAATAAATTTAAATTACAAAAGTTATAAAGATATTAAATGTCAGTAAGTCATAAAGGAAGTTTGTAGTGTAACACGGCCAGCGCCAGCTCCCGCGCCGGCGCCGCGACGCAACGATGGGATGTAAATCACGGAAACTGCCCGCCCCGGTACCTGCTGCAAGCTGTCCCGCCGTGCAGCCTGTATATTGCACCTCCACTTTTATATTTAACTTTAAATAATATTTTGATGCAAATGCGGAAAGTAGTCCGGAGTGGTGTCGACAAGACTCAGGCCAAATGAAAATGATGGTTTTGCACGTGTAACAAACAAAGTTTTTTAATAAATTGGCCAAAAAGTTACAATTAAACGATAATAAAACTGTAATCAAAAGAGAGAATTTAAAAAATAATTAAAATTCACAGTGCATTTTAAACTATTGAGAGTAAAAATGGAAAGGAAAAAACACAAGTGAGAAAAATTCAAGATATGCAGCTACAAAAAGTTTTAAAGCACTGAATTAAAAATTATCTTCGTAGTCATGCGATGTGCAACACGTAATAAAAGTTAGCCTTGCTTAAAATATAGTGGTACCTATTTGTTAGTTTGCTTTTATTACAAAGGGTACATACATAGCAAATGACCGTCGACAATAATCACAACAAGCAGCAGACATTTACTTGATTGATTGAATGACGATGAAAAATGTTGGCCGACCTTTGCCATTTAATTTAACTCTGCAATAAGTAAATGTTACTTGGAATATCCCGCATCCCCACCATTTCATGAAGTTACTCGTACATGCAGCCTATGTTTTCCATGAGCTTGTCTCTACTGTTCCCGCATTGTTCACATTATGGTAGCTCTTTTGCTAGGCGGACGAGTCATAAACAATTCAATGGAAATAGGGATAAAAACCACTACAGACCCCAGTGAATGCTGTTTGAATGCCTTTGTTTTCTTAAAGGATTTATTTGCTCTACAACTATGAAAATGATTAAAATTCAATCCGTTCTTGTTCAATAAGTTACGAATTGGATCTGACATACAATACTTTTTGGTAAAAATGTTAACAATATAAAAATCTATTTGAAAATCAAAGTCCATACTCAGATTAAATCATTGAACGCCCCGAGCTCGCGGCACCGGGTCTGTATTTTCGGCCGACTTGGATGCTATTAGTTTTCAATCACCTGGTAACGCTGACAAATGAAATGTTCGCTAAAGCCGGCGCTCGTTACCGCTAACGACACGCTTCGCTAATAATGCCCGTAATACCAATAATGTGGGCGACCCCCGCGCCTACTATTTCGACGTGTGCCGGGAATACTGCGAGGTCGCGATTTTACTTATCAGCACCAAGTCGCTTGGCCTCGTCGCGGAGAGTTGCCAATAGTTCCGCTTGGAGTATTCCGTGTCAAGCCGCCGCGGGTGGCAGCGGCGGGGCCGGCGCGGCCGCGGCCGCCGAGCGCCGGATTAATCGGCCAAGTGCAGCCAATTTCATGGCACTGGGCAACGACTCATTGCTCTTAATAATGACTCGCCCTTTCTGTCGCTTCCAAACTTCATGAACATTCACAAACGTTCAGCTCGTCGATTGAATGGTATAATGTTTTGTAAAACGATTCTTAATGACATTCGAAATAGGCCGTTTGTGTAAAAATCGACATAAATGGTGTATTCACTGGCGAGCTGCCGCCCGAGGCGCGGCGAGGTGACGGCGGGACGGCGCGCGATTATTGTCCGATGAATGAAAAGAGGAGACATGCCTTGCTAAATGTAGTTACGTAGGTATAATACTAATACCATACGATCTATTATTAATCTAAAACGGGACTTATACATATAAAAACATTATTATATACCTTGAAGTTTCGAGCATAATATGGCAACGGTGGTGGTCACGAGCAGACTGAAGAGGGCTGGAGTTTATTTATATTGCTTGCGATTTTTCGAACTACCTTCACTTGCACTTGGTCCTGTTTTTTTTTAAATTATTTTTTAGGAACACTTACAGGCTTATACAGAAAATTATAGGTTTAAAACTCAAGTAAATGACCTCTTGCATGTAGTTGTGTATAGAACTTATATGAAATATACGTCGAAATTTAAATATAGAGTGCCAAACGGTCTATACAGATGTGTTACAACTAGGTACCTATATATGCATGAGGTCATTTACTTTAAGATTTTCACCTGTAAGAATTGGGTGTAAATTGTAAATTGCTGACGACCAGTCACCAACTTGCAACTTTACAACAAGTTTTATCGGAATATCCACCAACCCGCATACAACACTCGCATTGCGTGTCCGCAGATTTGTCCGACGATACATGACGACGATTGCACTCGCTAATTACCGGATTCTATGAAATAGAGGGCTGGCATTCATCATCCCGATAGAATTCTTGAATTTCCTGATTGGCACCGCTTCGCGCACTATATTCTACTATAGTAGAAATTCCGTTCGTTACCGAGAATTTAGGGATAGTGAAGTTTAATCCCATGGTTTGGTCCTGATTCCGACAAGTGCTCCGCTACAGCAGACCTGCAAGCCTGACGACGACAGTGCACTTCATCTGTCTCTGGTGTCGTGTAGGTAGCTCGCAGCTATGGTAGCTTGACATTGGACATACAAAGAACACACGTTGAAACAGTCAAGGTGCATATTATTGAGCAATGTTTATTGCTCAGTAACGGCAGTCAGAACGCCGGGCTCTCAACAAGAAGATTCGCAAACTGGGGCGACACGACGTCCAATGCTTCAATACGTGCCGTAGGACCGATAATCGCTGGAGTTATCGTATTCTTGAGTGCAGACCGCGAATTGGCAAACGTAGTGTAGGTCGCCCTCAGACTAGGTGGAGCGACGATCTTCGCAAAGGGGCTGGCAAGAACTGGATGAGATTGCCCACAAATCGTGCTCGTTGGCGTGCCATGGGAGAGGCCTGTGTCCAGCAGCGGACTAACATAGGCTGATGGTGATGATGATGAACAGCGATCGATATCGTGTATTTAACGGGGGCCGCGCGGCTCAGAGCCGCTGCTCTCGTCTGCTGCAGGCAGCTGAACCCATTGAAATGCATAATCAATTTGATATTGAGGGATAATTACTTAATAAATACCTAGTAAAGATAGTGATACATTCCAAACTTTCAGCCCCATAAACGTGCGCCATTTCTATCGCTTGTTTTTGTTCTTGTCTAATGTTGACTATCTGAACATATGCGAGTTTATGACCACCGATGACAGCATCTAAAAGGGGCTTAAACTTTAACTATTTAAACTACTCCGATACTCCTACGTCCTCATACGTCCGTCCGCTAATTTGAGTCGCAACCAACTCCACTTATTTTCTACTTCGAATACGGTGAAGTGTCGAAGAACTGGGAACTCGAGGTAAGCTTAGAACCTTCAGTCGAACATTGTTAATGCTTCACAATCTATTTGAGAAAAGGTTTCCCAAAAGGTGTTGTTTTGGGACACTCTCTTAAGATTTTAGTTTTTACAAAATCACATAAAATAGATAATATTCTGTTAGGTATAAATTAACAACACATACTTGCGAAGAACCGAATATAGTAGAGTTCATCGACGGCACCGACCTCTACGAGCAAGACAGGAAATTGAATATCTTATCGAAAATCAATGTGATGTCTGATACCGTCAGAAACCTATTAACATAATTTACCTAAAACAGACGCTTACATGTCACAGGGACACCATCTCACGAACAAGAGCCCGCTCACCTCCTTAGCGATTTATTCAGAGTTAAGATATTCAAATATGAGTCATCTTTTGCAAGATCTGGATTTGTCGTGAAATTATCTAGACACGCGGGAGCGTGTCAAGCCAAGTTCAAGAAACAGAACTGGCGAGGCGCACCGTGTGTAATATTACACGAACCATTTGGGGCCACTTTTGACCCCCTCATAAATCAAAAACTATTTTACATAAACGTATCAAATTTTGCTCATATATTGAGACTTGCGAGATACATATGTGTTCTAAATTTCATAAGCTTATCTCAAACGGTTATTTAGATATTAATGTCCAAAATTCCTCATTTTTATCATTGACTGACCTATAGACCAAAACTCTAACCCAGTTCCAGATGACCTAGAGAGTTAAAATTTGGTATGCAGATAGGTAATTAGATGAATACAAAGGAATAAATAAAAAACTGTCAATTTTTAAATAATTAGATTCTATTATGAACGCTTAACATAAATACCTAATATTACTTAGGGTACCTACGTTATTAACTGGGATTAATTATTATTTTTATATTTAGCGCACATCAATAGTGTAAAATCATTACCTACTCATAAATAATGATAAAATAATAGGCATTTAGATTTTCGGTATATACACGACGCGCGCGCGCCGAGTGACGCCGGAGCGGCGCGGGCGCTGTGACGATCGAATCGAACCGTTGACGCGAACGTGGCCGAGCGAGCGGCAGCCGCGCTCACAAGCGCGAGCGCCGGCTTGCTGTCCGTCCGGTTGTCTCTCGATATCTGACCTATAAGGTTGCAATTTATGCTGCGAAATTGCTAAGTTTTCTTAAGGAAAACTTATAATTTGTAGTAATATTATTATTACAATTTCTTTAATAAGTTGGTACCTACGTACGTATAGTATTATAGTATAGGCTATAGTTTAAATAAATAATAATTTTATAGTTATAAGTAGGGAGGTGTATATACTTATTATTATTACAATTCCTATAATAAGTGGGTACGTAGGTTTAGTATAGTATAGGCAATAGTTTAAATAAATAATAATTGTATTTTTTAGTAAGTAGGTAAGTTAAGTATAGTTAAAAGTAAGTAGGTGTATATACCTACTTAACTCTGAGTTTGAGAACTTGTTGATAGTAGCAAATAGTTTTATCTTTTTATTACGTAGGTAGGTACCCACCAAAAACATAAATGTAAAAAAGGAGAGCCAAGTTCAATACAAAAATTATTCTCTGCTGTGGGCTTGGCAATGCAATTGTTTTATATTTATAAAGTCTACTTTTAGTTTTGAATTTGTCCTTTTAAAAGGACCCACGGCGTTACGAGGATATGTACTTACCTACAAAAAGTAATGATATCCCACCAAAAACATAAATGTAAAAAAGGAGAGCCAAGTTCAATACAAAAATTATTCTCTGCTGTGGGCTTCGCCGCAAAAAGAATGGAGATCTGAGATTGAGTGCCAAGTTCTATGCAAAATCCAAATATGTAGTCTAAGGGCTCACTTGGCTGGTTTTCCCATACTAATTATATAGCCTTCGCATGTTCTAAACCTGTTACCTTTCGGTTCTTATTTTATTATTCCGAAAATTTGGCTTGCTGGTAGAAACTACCCATCGAACATAAGGCTCTTCCATGACTGTGTAAAAGTAGGTACTTAATAATAATTCGTATGGGAAAACCAGCCAAGTCAGCCCTTAGACTACATATTTGGATTTTGCATAGAACTTGGCACTCAATCTCAGATCTCCATTCTTTTTGCGGCGAAGCCCACAGCAGAGAATAATTTTTGTATTGAACTTGGCTCTCCTTTTTTACATTTATGTTTTTGGTGGGATTGAAATTAAGCGAACCTCTCCATCCCATTGAGTTCATTGCTATGAAGTCCGAGTATGAGGTGTACTAGCCGGTGGGCAGTTGGTATTGCTAACATAAACAGTTTTTTGGTACGGTTCCGCCATCCCTATCATCCCGTAGTGTCAGAGAGCCGGTTACCCTGCGACACGGTTCGCGTACCGAGCGGCGTGCGGGCGCGGCGATGGTCGCCGGCCGTGCCGCGCCGCTGTTGCTTACGCAAGCCGCGGGCGACGCGCCTGCATTGTTTATGGCCGATTTGACTATTGACAACACTCAAATAATAAAAAAACAAACAGTTTATTTGGCACGTCAAAGCTTTTTTACATGTCGATAATAATTATGGACTGAATTTGCTAGTACTCGGGTCAAAAACATCACTGTGTGATTGCGCAGTGGAACATAATTCTAGCATTCGTTTGAAAAAATTATGTTAACAATTATAGTCGAGTCCGGAATTAGGCGAACTAACTTGACAGCCGAAAATATTGCCAAACATAGGAAAAAATAAATAGTGATAGGTTTATGTCGACACAAATATGTCGATATAACCTTTTGCCTTCTATAAATCTGATTATATTTATACAGGGTGTATACGGAGGGGTGGATCAAACGAAGGTCAAAGGTAGGGGACCTCAAGGGCTACCGAATTGACCCCCATGTATGTTCAGCGATTTTCATTTGTTTCAGAGTTACGAGCTTTTTTGTGAAAATTTCAGAAATGTCGGATTTCCGGTATAATTCCTTTGTGGTAGCTAAACTATTCGACCTATGACTGAGGTTTTTATTTTGGAAGTAGTCAGATAGCGGACCTAACAAATAACAATGCCATTTTGAGTCATAGCATCATACATTTTACAAGAAAAAATAAAACTCTCAATAATTTGAGCACATTGAAATTTTCCATGAACATTCACAGGTCAATTTTTTTAAATTATCACATAACTTTTTTTTTGCAAAGTACTTTATAAACTACCTTGGTTTATGGAGAATTAGCCCTGTAATTTTCTTTTAGATAGTCTCACGGCATCACCTTGAAAATAGTATGGAAAGGGAATAAGTAGTAAAAATCACTTTTTAAATATCCAAGTAAAATATTTTTTAAATAGGACTAGTACATCAAATACATACATACATACATACCTTCACGCCTTCATTCCCAGAGTGGGGTAGGCAGAGCTACAGAATTACCAACAACTCCAAAAACTTGTTGATAACATCAAATACATTTTTATTATTTAAAAAAATAGTAATAATTTTAAAATTAATCAAAATTACAACAATAATAATGATCTAAATATCCACGAATTAAAAATGCCTACATTGGTTTGTAAGGTTGATTTAAGAGTTTTTTTTTTAATTTTACTGGCCATTAGTACCGGGTTAGCAAAAAAATAATAATTGAAAACAATTGAAAAAATAATTCTTTGTCATTCATTGCCTAATTAACTAATTAAGCTAATGCATCTGGTTAAAAATAACACATTTAATTAACTGAGTGATTACATTTAAAGGGTAACGTAATGAGTTATACCCCACGAGAGTATGCAGAAATGCATTATTGCTACGGTGCAGCTCAAGGAAACGCTCGTGCAGCTGCCAGGATGTACCAGGAACAACTTACACGAAGAGGAGAGCGAATCCGTTCTTATCCTGACTATCGCGTCTTCATACGCGTCCATAACGCGTATTTAGAAGGTCGTATACCTGGAACTGCTCAATCTGAAGGAGTGCCAACGATAGACCCAGATCAAATATCCAACGTTTTAGAAGAAGTGCACCGCGATCCATCAACAAGCACGAGGGTAATTGGTAGTAATATTGGTCTTTCGCATAGAGCTGTCCATAAAATTTTACGTTCACTAGGCATGCATCCCTACCACTACAAAAAGGTGCAAGATTTATTACCGGCTGATTACGCACGACGAGTTGCTTTTTGTCAAGATATGATAAGCAGATATGAGGCTGATCCTGATTTTTTTAACAATGTAATGTGGATAGACGAGTCATGTTTTACTCGATCAGGTATTTTTAACATGCATAATTACCATTCTTGGACGTACCAAAATCCTCATTTGGTCCGACGTCACAGTTTCCAGCACCAATTTAGTATTAACTTGTGGACAGGAGTATTTAACGGACAACTGATGGGACCTTGTGAGTTGCCAAGTCGAATGAATGGAAATAATTTTTTATCGTTTTTACAACAGAACCTTAGTTCCATGTTAGATGATGTTAATTTGGAAACACGCAGGAGAATGTACTTTCAGTGTGATGGAGCACCGTGCCATTTTGCTCGAATTGTGAGACAATATCTCGATCAAGAATTTCCACAGAGATGGATAGGTCGCGGAGAACCGATAGCTTGGGCTCCAAGATCTCCGGACCTCAATCCTGTAGATTTTTTCATCTGGGGATTTTACAAGGAGGTAGTTTACAAATCTGAGTTTGATTCAATTGAAGAATTACGCGTAAAACTAACACAAGCCCAAAGAACTATCAGTGAAAACGTACAGGCATTCCGCAAACTTAAACGTAATTTTTTTAAAAGGTGCAGAGTGTGTATAGCAAATAATGGTGGAAATTTTGAACACTTACTTTAATTAATTACAATTAAGGAATAAAGGCGTTACATTTAAGGTATTTTGGTGTTTTAATCTTACATTCTCTTTTTATATCATTTTCCGTTTTCATTTTCCATTTAAAAAATATTTTACTTGGATATTTAAAAAGTGATTTTTACTACTTATTCCCTTTCCATACTATTTTCAAGGTGATGCCGTGAGACTATCTAAAAGAAAATTACAGGGCTAATTCTCCATAAACCAAGGTAGTTTATAAAGTACTTTGCAAAAAAAAAAGTTATGTGATAATTTAAAAAAATGTACCTGTGAATGTTCATGGAAAATTTAAATGTGCTCAAATTATTGAGAGTTTTTTTTTTTTTTGTAAAATGTATGATGCTATGACTCAAAATGGCATTGTTATTTGTTAGGTCCGCTATCTGACTACTTCCAAAAAAAAAACCTCAGTCATAGGTTAGGTCGAATAGTTTAGCTACCACAAAGGAATTATACCGGAAATCCGACATTTCTGAAATTTTCACAAAAAAACTCGTAACTCTGAAACAGATGAAAATCGCTGAACATACATGGGGATCAATTCGGTAGCCCTTGAGGTCCCCTACCTTTGACCTTCGTTTGATCCACCCCTCCGTATACACCCTGTATTTTATCAAGTAATTGTCGTCGAAACTTTCACACTCATACATACTTGCCAAATAGGGAAAAACTACAGCAATTTTTACGATATAATATGATCTGAAGGATGTACGGCTTAAAGCGGATATTTACGATACTTACTCCTCAAATTAGGAATAAAATACAAAAATAATGCTGACATTACAACAGGCCATTGTGATGAAAATGAAAATGAAAATGAATTTTAGGGGGCTTCCGTCGGGCTAGTACGGTACATTTCATGTACCATACATATAGCATGCATTCCTTTCTTGCTGGCAAATATGAAAGTGCGATAGAGACAAACGCTATATATCGTCGATGATAATTCCAAATCCGTTGTGTTCGATTTTAATTAATTTTATACGCTAATAAGTATTGTTGCTAGGTTATAATTATTAATTAGATTCCAAACACAATAATAATGATAAACTAGACTTTTTAAGTATCGATATTAACAGCACTGGCCAAACTGTGGCAACATTAGTGTACAATGAACTGTCAAGTTAGTTCGCCTAATTCCGGACTCGACTATAAATGTTTACAATGCTTTACAATAACAATAACGTGTGAAATGACGATTATACAACGAACGAAATGGTTTCTCAAACTGGGAATAGTACTTTAAATCAGACTGGAGTTTTTACGATAAACGATAAACTTGTTTTAGCGGATATAAATGCGTGTATCCCGCGGCCCTTTTCAGGTCCGATGTCACGCGTCACCTCGTCAGTCCGTCCAGACCGATAAGGGCGCGTTTCCAATCATGTCACTGACAGTCACTATATCAGTGTTAATAAATTAGTATTTTCCCTTTTAAAATAAACTTAATCTACTAAAAGTTTCAAGCTCCTAGGTAGTTCTAATTTTAGTTACGGCGTACTCAAAAGTTCTATTTTAGTTTCGAATCAAGTCTGATATCGCCAGAGTAGCTTGCGGACGCGTGTCACTGAAGTAAACATCTCGCACTGTTTGCTCTCTCGACTCCCGGCCATCTTCCGGAGTGGGATTTAATATTTATGTGATTCGCGCGTACGTTTGCTGTAATGTCAGTATACGGTGTTTCATTTAGTTAAGCTAAGTGCTCGTACAAATTATCCAAGTTAGCGTCACAAATTAGATATAAATCCCAATTTTAACATGTTTATATCACAGTTGAGAGTGGTTAGAGTAGCATTAGAGCGTATTAGAACAAGGTTATGTAGTTCACTTAGAAAAAGCTAGCATCTTTGATGAGTTCCGCGACACTGTCGACGAGTGTCGTTGACTCGGCCAGCGAGTCAGCCGACGGGCGCTGGCCGAGTGCGCTCGCGAGTAGAGCAATCAGTGCCATTGTTCATGTTTAGCGCAGACTATTCTCCGGGGGGTGCGTTTGGAATTATGCGTCACCAAGTAACGAGCATTGAGTTTTGAACTAGCACCCATTGTTTATGCAGCAACGTGTAAAGAACAACTAACCCACACGTTTCGAGCTCTTCGGCAAACCTTCGTCAGGGCCGAGTGTGGCCACGGGTGCGACACGTTAGAAAGTCATTTAAATATGTTAGTTTAAATATGAATGGACGATTTAATTTTGAAAACGTTGAAAATTTAAAAGAGCTATCCGGTTTATTTTTAGGCTTCGGCTTTTATATTAAAAAGTTTCCTTGTTCGGTAAAAACTTTCAGGGTTTGGAAAGAGAACGTAAGGAATAATGGAAACGGCCGCACACTTGCCATTTTGACCACTTTAGGACAGCGGCGCGGTCACGGTGACGTTTGTGTCAATGGTAGTTACTTTTCAATTGCCTTTCTTTTGTTTCATATAGAATGGTGATAAACACTTTTTTGTTGAACTTTTCTTAAGTTAGGTACTCCTGGTTGCGGCACTAATGGACCGGAATAAACGAGGTGGTATCACTCTCTAAAAGATCGACGAAAACTTTGTAAAAGTATTAGATTTCAGCTTAATTTTTTTGGCTATTTCAGCAGCGACGGTATTTATCGCAAATTGGTAGTCGTTGAGGCATAACCCTGTCACAATGGTGTATTAAACATATGAAATACATGTCAAAATGTAATGACCGACTCTGCAATTTGGTTCTTGTTTAGGCTTAGCTACCTAATGGTAAGCGGGTAGCAATTTCGAGGCCCTCACGTGTGTGACACGCCCCGGGTCGTCGGGCTTGAGCAACACGCCCCGGGTCGTCGGGCTGGCGGCTGCAGCGGCCGCACGCAAACATCGGTTATGGTAATGCGGGCGTTTGTTCTAAAGCGCGCTTGTAGCGTCAACCCCCCGCCCCCCCCCTAGTGAGCCCGTGATGCGATAGTTCCTGCAAATTGCTCGTTATTTCGGCATTTGATCGCAATTGGAAGGAGGAATCCTCGTTTGATGTTCGCAGGGATCGGCTCCTCGCAAGGCTTCACGGATTTGTTTGCTATTGATACAGCGTGTTACAGAACAAATTCGTCTTATGTGCGAGGGAAAACTTGAGCTTAAATATATATGTTATAACAGTTAAAACAAAACATTCAATGCCTTGAAAAAGTCGTTGATGTCGAAAGCTTACTAGAGGGTCGAGGCCCAAATTAAAAATCTAAATAACTTAATAATAACTTAGTCATAAAAATATGTAAACATTTTATAAAGTCCAGGGCACACGGTTTCTGTAGGAGAATGTATCCAAATTTTTTATGCGGTTGTTTTGCATTGTTTCTTTAATATAACTATTTATGAGTTCTTCGGAACATATTGAGTTTTGACACAATATTTTCCTGGTCAACTACGCATGCTAATATTATATATATAATTTAATGTTTATTTTATATAATGCAGGGTTAAGTTTTATAATTGTATAATAATAAGTAATGTTTAAAAACGACTGACTGTTGAGCTTCTCGCGGCGTTTCTTCTCAGCAGTGATCTCTTGGTAGATTTTGACGAGTAAAACAACACCCCGTAACAAGTATGGAGGAAAAGACAAATCATAACATTGTGCACGGTGATTACGTCACGGCGCATGGTAACAACAATTAATTGAAATAATGGGAAAAATTTAAAATGCTATTTCTCTGACCTCCTAAGGTTTTTTTAATTTTTTAATGTGATATTCGGATTCAGCATTGATTAAACTATCTATCCTGTTTTGGAAGTTGTTGACCAAAAAACACCCTGTATATTAGAAAAAAAACCTCTGCAGATTAAAAATTGTAAGCTTCTAGTCAAGTCATATGTAAATATACCCATACATAAAGTGTTAACCTGCACTAAATATCCTTCATTCCGGGGCTCAAAGGCCCCGGTGTACTGCGCCGCCGCCGCGCGCGCCGGGAGCGTCGCGCGCGCTTCAGAGAAAGAAACACTAAACATGGGGACATAATTGACGTGCGGCGTGCCGCCTCGCGCTCGCAGCGCCGGCCGAGCCTCGGTGAACACTCTTTTCCTACGTCCTATATTTACGGGTGGTTTAACGGCGAAATCCGAGCATACGTCACGCGGTAATTATAACTCGTTTGGGTACGACGGGATAAAAATAAGGTCGTTATAAATATTAATCCGTAATCTGTCTGTGAATTTGTGTCTGATTAAAATAGTCATACACTCTGAAATGTTAATGTTCAAATGTATACAGTTGTTATATTCCTATTGATACAACTTTAGATCAGTGCATCTGGAGTTCCATAGTCTCTGCCTACCCCATTGGGAGACAGGCATGAATTTATGTATGTATGCATGTTTGATACAACTTTATCTGAAGCGAGCAAGCAATGCCTGTATGGAAAAAAGAGTTGTTGCTGTCTCTGCCTATAAAATGAAATATTTTCAAAAAAATAAAACTTTTTTTTTTAATGAAAATAGGTCCTGTAATTTTGACGCGATATGCTCAGACAAAAAAAAGCAAATACAATATAGGAGTCAAAGAGAGTTGAAGTCAGATTCACCCTAAAAACCATACCTACTAATAATACTATCAATTTACAGATATGCTTTTGTCATCTGTTTTATAATACTCTGCTATACATTATACATATACAACGTTTTATGGATAAAATGGAAAGGATCATGGGCATTTTTGTATGGAAATTGGGTGTGGCACCAACAGAATTAAAACCTTTATTTTTAAAATAAACTTAGTGAAAACATAATTTCTTATTATGGCCGCAAATACCTAGCCCACCGGAGAACAAAAATATGATCTCTTGAAAACAAGACGGTCCATAGAAACTTTTTCAGTTAAGTTACTTAATCGAAGGTTATGTTGATGATAGAGTTCTACGAGATACTTTGTTATCTTGCGAGTAAAGTGTTGTTACGAATATTTTTAAATATACTTTTTTAGACAAGTTCTGGAGAAGCACGAGCACTACAGTTAACATATTTTTGTATATCAAATACCTTACACGCAGTTCTATAATAAACTATAACAATTATATATTAATAAGCCGAAGTTCTTACGGACGATATATCTTGTTTTCAAGTGCCCATATTTTTGTTCTCCGGTGAGCTAGATATTTGCGGCAATACTAAGAAATGATGCTTTAACTAAAACCTTTTTAATGATATAGGTTTCAATTATGTTGGTGGCACACCCAATTTGCCCATGATCCTTTACACGATACATTTAGGTACCGTAAAACCTGGTAACTATGGTCCAGTACTTCAACTGTGGTCCAAGTCTAATTTGTTTCATTCCTCATAGATGACTTAAGTATAAGCATTTTAAAACTTTAGTCAACAAGAAATGTCTATAAAACAACACGTTTCCTTAACTAAAGATAATGGGAACTTGTACTTTTGGTCATTGATTTTGGACCATAGTTGGAAGATTTTGGACCATAAGTTACCAGGTTTTACGGTACCCTAAGAAAAATATGCCCAAATATAGTTTATTTTTTCCAGCTTCCTTTTGTAACCTGGATAATGGAATATCTCCGTCCATTGTCCCTCAACATTGTGTTCTGATTGAGAAGGGCAACGGTCGCCCCGCATCGCGCCGCGGCACGTCACGTCATGTCTCGTCACGTCACGACGCGGCACGTCGCGTCGGCAATTGAAAAGGCATCAGTCGGCAGACAATATCTGTTTGTTTTCAATAAAACTTCCATCTGTTATTTGGGTCGGGCCGAGTCAGTCGAGAACTTTTGGGAGAAGGGAATTGAAGCCTTATTCGTGTAGCGTGTAGGTGTCGTGGGGTGCAGACACTCGAGGCAAGCGGCAGTCGTCCCGAGTAGCGCGGCTGCCGGCGGAGGGGGGAGCCCCAAGCGGGGGGCGGGGCGGACCGGGACCACGGAGGAATGTAAATCCGGCGGCAACTACTCTTCTTCGTGTTTATAAAACATTTAATACTGTACGTTAAGTACGTGTTGCGGCACCACTCTCGTTGAGCGCACCCCGTCATGCGAATAAACAATGTGTCGGCGGTTATTGATTTCGTTTTATTATCAATAGCGTATCCAATATAACTGATTCAATATTGAATTATTAATAAAGATGCAATGAAAACAATTCTGCCGTGCTAGTGTAAAAGGCGATCTTTCGACATTTTGACCAAATTGAGTTGTTATGACCATCGTGATATGGAGAACAAGCCGCGTCGACCCATCTTATCCGTTTGTCGATAAGAGGCTTGGTTGCGAAGATACGATAAGGAAAAAGGCCGTATAACAGACTATTTTCCAGCAAATACTAATCAATAAAGCGGTAACTACACAATACTACATTAGAAAGACGTAAAACAAGACACTCCGCATTATTGTCTGGTGTAGGTTAGATTTATTAATAAGTTGAACTACTCTATAAGGCCGTAATTGCAGATTACTAAGTAAAAAGAACGAATAACATATTTTACCGCCTTTTAACTTAGTAGTTCAAATGTTTTTTCTATTTGCTCATAATCTAAATGAACGTAACATAGTTTTCTAGACAAAAAGACCGTATGTCAGTATTTTGCGGTATTTTAGTCTAGCTAATGCCGAGTTTAAATAATGATAAACTTGTTTAAAAAAACGTTTATTTTGTGATACGGTATTTTTACTTGGGACAGAGGTAGTTTTTAACGCTTAATTACTATTCGAATATCCACAGTCGACCCATGCTACTTAATAAAACCGTATAATCTCCAATCTCCTACATACCCCCCGCGGACGGGAGTGCCCGCGTTCGGGCGCCCTTCAGTTCGCTGACGTTACGGGTAATGAAGGTGCGTGTGCGCTGGCGCCCGTTATCACGCGAAAAGACGAGGACGACGAATTGACGATAAATCATAAAACTGAGTACATAATACCATTTTAAATATTTGTTACCTGAGTACAGTAAAAATAAAATAAATAAATAAATTATTATGATATTTTTTTTGGAGAACTAACAATTGGGATAGACCAAAAAAAATAACTCACGGTTTTTATATTCTAATACATAAGAATAGGTAATTGTAAGAGACAAATTTCATCAATTTTGCATTTGACCGAATAGTTTTGTTTTTATATCTTTATTTATTTAACAGACATTTTATCGATGACATGATTATTTTAAATGTGGGTTGGCATTTTCTAATAAATTACAACAATTACATGATAAGTAATGATAAAAAGTGATTGTAATAGTATAATAAAACATATTATTTCAAGCGGTTTACGCCTAACCCGTAAGACACACCTGGGAGGGCTTCAAGCCAAAAACGAAAGTCAAACAACACGGTCAAATATACTTTTGTCGAATGTTTGAAATATTAAATATAACAAAAACTTAATAATGCAGAACGGCTTTAAAACCCTATTCCTTGAAATGGTTTTCTAATTAGAGTAATTTAAAAAATATGAACAATCCCAATTATGATATTAGTAAGAAAAACATGAACAATAAAAAAACTAGAACATCAATAGTTAGCTTATAGAAATAAGTCCTTTTTCAGAATATATATTTTATAATGCATAATACAATTATACCAATAAATAATAAAGTTATTATGGAGAGAATTTTATGGAAATAAAGCAAATCTAGAATATCAATAATTAGCTTCCAGAGATGGTTAAGTCCTTTTATAAAGTGAATATTTTATAGAGCATAAAACAAATATATCAGTAAATGATAAAGTGACTATAGTGAGATTTGTCTGTTTACTTTTCATAACATATTTTACTAACATGAGGACTCAATCTAGCTAGAAGACAAAATTACTTCTGTATCCCATTGTTTTACTATAAAAGATAAACATGGATACTTGGTGAAATTGAACATCTCATTTAGTTATATAAAACTCAAGTCAAATATAGACTTAAAGGTGAAGCAAGCAATATCAATCTTGAGTCACAATATTATATGATATAAAAATAACATATTATAACTATCGCTTTATTGAACGATAAATAATCTACTGTATAATTGAGTTTTTAAACACTCAAATTATATTTTTACCCTTTTCTTCCCTTACTATACGACTGACTGACTAATCGTACATATTGGCAAGGAGTCTGACCTGTCTATGGAGGATGACTATTGAGGAAGACTAAGGTCTATGGAAAGCGATCCCAGAGCGTATGGAGGAGAACTCCTTATTTTTTTTTATGGCATAGGAAGGCAAACGAGCCAACAGGCCACCTGATGGTAAGTGGAAACTGTGACCCATAGACATTCGCATTCACAAGACTGCAAATGCACTGCCAACCCTGAGGACTAAGATGGAATGCCTCCATGCTAGTCATCTTACCGGCTATCTTATCCCTAAACCGGAACACAACAATGCGAACACTGCTGCTTGGCGGTAGGTTAATGGATACGATGGTGGTACCAACCCGGACGGACCCTGCACAAGGTCCTCCCACAAGTAAAGGTCCTCCTTCCCTAAGGGGGCCACAAAACCTTTAAATTCTTAGATTTGCTTTAATCTAGACTTCGGTTTCATAAATTATACTATAGGTACATATTAACTTCATCTTTAAAACCTATTCACTTAGTAGGTAGGTTGAATTTCAAGTGGTTAGGAGTCATTAAATAAACTAGGATATTGTTAGGTAAGTTATAAATTATAGTCTAAATACATACATACCTTCACGCCTGTATTCCCAGAGTAGGCTAGGCAGAGCTACAGAATTACAACTTTAAAAAGTTGTTGATAATTCAGTAACCACAATTTGCACAAATAGGCTAAGATGTTTACCAGCGTATTAGTGACAGGTTGCAAGCCCATCGCCTAACAGTACTACAAGCCTTTATTCCCTTAGTCGCCTCTTACGACATCCACGGGAAGACATGGAGTGGCACTATTCTAACCCGGCAACCACATATTATTGTAAATATTTAGGTATCAATATTCTAGAGAGTATTAGTATGGCTAGGACTTAAAACAAAGACTTAAAGAATTCTAGGGTTACTATATTAGGTTCACAACTATTGGGTTATAATTAGATTACTTACTTGACGATCACATGCCAAAACTAATATACTTTTAAAAAAGGTTGTTAGGAATAGGAAGCTTTATAGACTAGGAATGTTACTTATGGTGACTAAGTTATTAGGTTAGGTAGATAGATGTAGGAGGAATTAGGTAAAAATAAAATAAAAATAAAATTTTAGCTTAGGGCTATTATAATTGGTTCCACGAGGACCAGGATTTGAGTAATTCTATTTAAAGGTGCTTAGGCTACATTAGGGTTATTGCAAGGAGAATATATTGAGTTTAATTTTAGTAAAGAAACATTTACCAAAGTAAAAGGAAATCGCCCGATGCTTTCATCGCACACTCACTTCCGAGGGATAGACAGACGCAAGTCGAAAACAGAATTTAGTACGTAAACTAGGTGCATTCATGCCTGCTCTTAGCTTGAAATTTTGCGAGGATTTGCCAGAATTCAACCAAAAAAATGTCGACGAATTATAGGTTAAGTATTTTTAACCTATAATTCATCGACTTTTTCATGGTTGGATTCTGGCAAGTCCTCCCAAAATTGCAATTCAATTACTTTATGGGACTGATTAAATTTAAATTAAAATAATTAAAAAAGAAGTTATGATTAACAATGCGTCATACAGACGAATCAAAGAGTTGTTGATTTATTGAATAACTAATAACACTACACCAATCTTAGAAGAGATAATATTTCCTGTGATTTAACTGTTAATTTTTGTTTATTTCAAATATATTTGTACCGAATTTATGATGGTTTTAATTAGCAATTAGTCTAACCTTTCATCGTTGTACTAAATTAAAAAACCGTATTTCGTCTGACTTTTGAAGACATACGTTTTTTTAGACTAGTATATGAATATAAAATGATCGATACGAAAACAAACCATATTTTTTTGATTTGCGTACTAGACAAGATAAACGTATTTCTTTTATTCGGCGTTATTATTTAGATCAGAATTATTCAAAAAATATTTTGTACTAAGCAATAAGGCGGTATGTTGCAAATACGTCTTTTTAATTAAGCATTATTGTGATACGTTCAAGCCCTAGTTTATTATGAAGACGTATGAAGGAAAATCTAGCCTATAAGGCGGTATAGTGCTCATATACCGCCTTTTTGCTTGTTTTTCAGTGGCAATTATTAATCGGCAACTAAACAAAAAGGAAAAAATGCGTGTAAAAAAAAAACTGTAGGTAATAAAAATACATTACTTGTGTATAAAACTAGTAAAACACAATGTCTATCCGACACAAAAAGTTTCATTTCAATATCTATTTAAATTACCTAGAAATATGAAAATGAAGATTTCGGACACTTTTTTGCGATTATCTCGAAAGTGTCTTTTGTCGAACAGTCGCCTTTTACACTAGCACGGCAGAATTAAAGTCCCGCATGCCATGCTCTGGTTGGCAACAAATTATTACTGAATGATTAACAAATAGTAATAAACCCTAAAAAGCAATACAAACCTTTCAACGTACCTCAATAAAATCACGGATTTCAATAAAATGAACGGACAATGGGGGTGGAAATTAGATGCGCCTGTTACTGATATTATGTTCGGAAACAATAGCATTAATAAAGACCAAAAAACCGCCTTCACAAACGCAAAAAATATTTTCTTTTAAAATGAAAGGAAATAGGCTAACCCACCATTTTAAAAGGATATTTTTTGCGTTTTTGAAGGTGGTTTTTGGTTTTTATAACTTAACTACTTACTATAAAAAGTTTTCAAAATTTTCTTATGTGTCCCGTATTTTTGGCTACTTTGGATGCTTAGAAACCTTCGGCGTTCTGGATGTTGCTGTACTAACGGCGGCGCCGCGGCGGGTTGAATGTTACCAAGTATATGGCGTTGTGGATGCTCCGGTATATTTGTATACAGTGGATGGCCTGAACAATTTGATCACTTGGAATGAGTACGTATTTATGGCTATTTTGGATGGTGCGGTATATTTGGAACTATTGACTGCCACTATATTTATGATGCTGACTGTACAAGGTGAGTCATCCCTATATCATTATTAACAAAATTGGTATATAGGTTTTTGTTTATTTGGGGCACACAGCTCCAAAGAAAGTCGTATTTTACCACTTAAAGTATCAATTACGAGTTGGAAGGGCTCGCCCTAGGCGTACTTATTTCAATCAAATCGGAGAAATACTGGAAAAGGGCCAAATATTAAGTACCCGAAACTAACGTGCATGCATGACTCGATGTGTGAAGTAGGAAGAAGCGAAAGGGATTTGTCAGGATCGTAGCAGGTGGAAAGAAGTGGTGTCTGCCTACCCTCTGGGAAACAGGCGTGATTTAATGTATGTATGTGTGTACGTAACTATCAATTACAGTTACTCAAGCATTTTTTCCGTTTCAAAAATTGAGCCCTTTTATTTGCACACCAATTTGAAAAAGTTACCAAAAACCATCAAATATAATCTGGAACCATTTTTGCCGCAATGTGCTAGAAACAAGCGCAGCCTTAAAAGCAAATAAACCTACGTATTACGGCGGCGGGCCGGATGAGGTCGTAAGGGGTTCACAATAAACCAGTTAGCCGCGTGATCCGCACCTAATTGACGCCGGGCCCCGGCGCCGCGCGGCTGCCCGCAGGTAGCCCTCAAGCCCTCAGGGAGAAGGAAACTATTTAAAAATCGCTCCACAAACTGTTATAGCCGTGGATCCAAAAACAGTAAATGTAACCTCCAAAAAACCATTAAAAAGAGGTAAGATGCTCAAAAGGCAAAATCATTTGCGAATTGTCAATGATAAAGAAACCTATTTGAAATAACCGGGCACCACCATCTACCTGCCGGGGGTTGCATGCCAACAAGAAACTTATTAGAGGTCACTTGTTCCGATATAGTTGGGGCAATTTACAACGTCATAATGACAGTTTCAAGTCCGGACAAAGAAATTATGTAAAAGTTAGTCCTTCATCGGTTATCTGCGACAAGGTTCTATAGTAGTTTATTTATTTATTTATTTATTTGCTGAATACAGTTTCTTAAGTGGTAGTAAACATTATTATAAAAGTCGAGTGTATTCAGCCTGCATGCAGGTGTGCAAATATTAATAGAATGTCAAGTTAAATTTAAAGATATAAATATAAAATCGCAAAACAATAAAAATAAAAAACAATTAAAATCGAAAGTCAACAAAAAAATTAAATAAAATTACAAATTAATATTAATATTACGCTCGAGAATACCTAGTTCAAATGTAGCTCAACGATCAAAGTGGCTAGTGAAGGAGTAATCGACTCTACAAAGTACTAAGCCCAGTACAGACAAACTCTGCAGAACCTAAATGAAGTTAGACAAAAATAACTTTCCATCTGAATTATTCAGTGAGTCAACTGGATTTAGATTCTATTTCGTTTCGAGTAGCGTTATTCAATTGCCGAGCGGCGACCGGCGCGCGGCGCGGCCGGCGGCGGTCGCGCCGTAACAGAGATGTAGGTAGATAGATAGATCTTTGTATTGTGGCATATGTCATTTGTGTTGCCACTATGATATCGCCAATGTCAGGTTTAAGGAAGACACACGTTTTAACGGAAAGATTGAATTACATATTTTGAAAACGGAATAAAATACAAAGAATGTTTTGGTTTCATATACTTACAAACAAAACAAATATTTACATGTTTACAACTTAATTCTATGTTTATGAATGAAACTAACTAAATGTTTAATGAGAGGACTATTTACAAGAGTTAAATGGTTATTCATATTTACAGGACGAGGAAATTCCAAAGGGATTAGGTTAGTCATAACTTAGGGCACGAAAAGAAAATATGATCAGGAGAGCCTTCGTCCAAACCGCACTCACAAAGAGAGCCATCCTTGATCCTGATCTTAGCTAGTCGACTGGGGTAACAGAGATGTAGAGATGCGTAATGTATGTACATGGGCGCTGCCATAGATAAAATAAGCCATGTCGGTTTCTCTGCTTGCTCCGTGTCATGTAAAGCTAAGGGACTGTTGCCCTTTCCGTCATTTAACGGCGGGCATGGAAAACTTTTTGCTAAAGTCAGTACCTCTTTTGCGTTATTTTTATTTTTTCTTGTTTTATTACTCGCGTAATATCGTACATCATTAAAAAGTACTGAAAATAATAAATGTTATCAGGAAACTGCTAAAAAAACCGGTGTGCGTTTCTCGGACTATTATAATTTTAGGTATTTCTATGTAACGTGATACTTATTCAAGTAAAATATTTACGGTCCCTGTTTACATTTCTGTTTATAATTAGAAAATTACGATAATTTATTGATGTTAGTGCTCAAAGTTATTGCTTAAGACACAACAGTTGCGAACTTAAGTTATCTAGCGGCAAAATTTTGTATATCATCCATAAATTCAACAAGTGTTAATCAGCTGGCTAACGGTCGGAGTGTGCATAAATTTATGCTTCTACAGTGCAGCGAGATACAGTAAGTGACTTTTGAACTTACCCAAGTTGTGTCCATCTACTCCACTGCAATGGAATGCGTCAAATGCCACAAAGTCACAAAACCAGAGGAACACTTGAAATGTTCGTCATGTCTATACTGCTTTCATTTCGTCTGTGCGGGCTTATCGGAAGCCGACTTCAAGAAAATACTACCTATGAACAAACCCAAGTGGAAATGCAGTTCGTGTAAGCAGAATAAAAGGATGAACAGTCCCATTATTATCCATAAACCCGGTACTGACACTATCGCAGATAACAGCCAACCATCGACTTCGATTGTGAATATTGACACAAACGCACTTATTTCATACTTCGACGCTAGGTTTAACGCACTTAATGAGGCTCTCGTTGCACTTAGTAAACATGTTGACGATAGATTATCCGAATTTGCTTGTAGTCTGAGCTCGTGGGAAAGCCGTATCTGTTCTGTCGAGTCTAGTTTAGAGGCAGTCACCGAACTGCGAGCAGAGAATGAACTACTCCGGAATGAAACACGCCAGCTGAGGACCCAATGTGAAGACATGGAGCAAAAGGCTAGAATGTGCAATATTGAATTACAAAACATTCCTGAGAAAAGAAATGAGAACCTTATTCACATTACAGAAGCCCTCGGCAAGCTTTTGGGCGTGCCTATCCACCTTAACTGCATTAGAGACGTACACCGGGTTGCTCACAACGCGTCAACGGACCGGCCCAAAAACATAATAATACAATTAACGACACGGCGATTACGCGACGAAGTGCTGGCCGCCGCAAGGGCGCGCAGGGGACTGACAGCGGCGCAATTGTATGCGGCAGGCGGCCTAGGCGCAGGTACATCATCAGCTGACGTCACGGCTGCATCTCGCTC
This sequence comes from Acleris emargana, assembly GCA_927399475.2. Classification (NCBI taxonomy): domain Eukaryota; kingdom Metazoa; phylum Arthropoda; class Insecta; order Lepidoptera; family Tortricidae; genus Acleris; species Acleris emargana. The sequence continues at coordinate 155,039 of OV656843.1, forward strand.
GATTTACGTAAACGAGCATCTAACCCTCAAGAACAAAATCTTGCATGCCCGCGCGCGTGAAGCAAAAACTCACAAAAATTATAAATACGTCTGGGTCAAGAATGCGACCGTTTTGATGCGTAAAGGTGATGACACACGGGTCATAGCAATTAGGAACGAGGCAGACTTCCAGAAACTGTGACGATTGTCATCACATTTATTACCACTATTATTTGTAGCTAAAACAGTATTTTGCCTTATTATACTTCACAAGCAATGTTACAGTCTTACACTACTGACTCATATCTATGTACAAACTCACAGCGTGGCACAAAACAATAATACTTACCGTGTACTGCAGAGTAATGAAACTTCCAATGAGTGTCGGCAGGCCATTGTCTATCTATTAAATAGTACTACAATTATTCCCCACAAATATAACTGCATTTCTATCATAGTTTTAAATATATTAATATTACAGTTATGATGTCCATTAAAAGTGATGTATTTTTTTATTACCAAAATTGTGGAGGATTGAGATCAAAGCTTGCCGACCTTCGCCTAAATGTGTTAAATGCATATTATGATATAATCATGTTAACCGAGACTTGGTTGCAACCGGGTATTTTAGATGCGGAGCTGCTGAGTAATGATTACACTGTTTACCGCCGGGACCGTGACCTCGCCACCCATCTCAAGAGGGACGGTGGAGGGGTGCTGATTGCCGTACGAAATACCATCAAAGCCACTCGTCACCTGGACTGGGAAAGCCCTACTGTCGAGGACTTAGTTTTAACCATTCCAACCACATCTTTTAACCTTGTATTATGTGTTGTATATATTCCTCCTGCTTCCCCGAAAGAAACGTATTGCGACCATTTTAGGTCTTTAGAAAAAATACAAGACCTAGTACATGACTGTAAATTTTGCATCGTGGGAGACTACAACTTGCCAGAATTATGTTGGATTAACTCATCAGGATCAGTTTCAGTTGTGGCACACTCTGTCCGTAGTGAAACTTCTAAAGTTTTGATTAATTCTTGCGCATTTTTAGATCTAAGTCAATATAACTACTTCCTAAACCATAACAACAAAACCCTCGACTTACTGCTCTCGAGCTTGGAGTGTGCCGTTTCTCCGCCTGATGTGGTTTTGTCCAACATGGACAGGCACCACCCTCCATTTCAATTTTATATTAACATACAGCTCCGCCTTCCACTTAAAGTTAACAATATAATCAAACGCAACTTTTTTAAAGCCAATTACCCGGATATAATTGAAGAATTAGGTGATATAAACTGGTCCCAACAATTAAATTTACTATCAGCAACCCACGCGGTTGATAGGTTTTATGATGTTTTGTATAAAATAATTGATAAATACGTGCCAATACGGAAAATTAGACGCACTACTTATCCAAAATGGTTTTCGGTGGCACTTATAAAGTCCCTCAAACGTAAAGAAAAGGTTTGGGTTAAATGGAAAACATACCAGTGTCGCCGCGACTATGGTGAATTCTCCCTCCTCCGGGCCCGTTGTAAAACACTGATGGAGAACTGTTTTCGCACTTACACTAAATACACTGAGGAAACAATGAAAGTAAATATAAAGGCGTTCTGGTCCTATATTTCGTCCTTAAAGCAGTCTTCATCGAACTACCCACATACTATGCATCTCGGGAATAAGGTTGCCAACACACCTAATGATATAGTTGAACTTTTTTCGGAGTTTTTTACTTCGGTCTACGAGGATAGGGAGCAATGCAACGTGTCCGACCTGGAGAAACTAGCTTGTTCATCAACTTCGGGTATTATAAGCGATATGTCTATAACCGAGACTGATATTTTAAAATTACTTTCGAAACTAGACTCTAAAAAAGGCCCAGGCCCTGATAAAATTAGTCCCATCTTCCTAAAACGTACTGCACCTTCTATAGTTATTCCACTTCGTATTATATTTAATAAATGTATCGCTGAGGGTACTTTTCCAGAATGCTGGAAGATATCAGCGGTTACCCCAATACACAAACTTGGCTCAAAATCGGTAATAAGTCACTATAGACCAATCTCCATACAATCATGCATCCCCAAGTTACTTGAATCTCTTATCCATGATGTTATATACCCATTTGTACAACATAATATTATGGAACAGCAGCACGGCTTTATGAAGCACAAGTCAACTTCTACTAATCTCCTTGTTTTTTCCCATTTCTTGTTCAAATCTATGGACAAGAGGGTCCAAGTAGACACTATATACACTGACTTCCGGAAAGCGTTTGACAAAGTAGACCACATTATGCTCCTGCGCAAGCTGGCGTATAATGGTATCAAGGGTAACTTGTTAAGGTGGTTCGCTTCCTATCTAGAAAAACGAACGCAAAAAGTTGTCATAAATGGATACGAATCACGTGCATCACAAGTCTCGTCTGGGGTAATTCAGGGTTCAATTCTTGGGCCGCTCCTATACACGCTGTTCATCAATGACGTAGCTAATTGCTTCCGGAACTGTTCATTTGAGATGTTTGCGGATGATTTAAAAATATACAGGACTGTTTCCTGTCAGACTGATTGTGTATTAATCCAACAGGACCTTGACCGCTTCCATGAATATTGTATAGCTAATAAGCTTTCTCTTGCTTATGACAAATGTGTTAAAATATCGTTTACTAAAAACAAAAATAAAATTATTGGTCAATATCGCATAGGCGGAGTGACACTGCAAAGCGTTACTGATGTCAAGGACTTGGGAGTGACACTGGACGAGAAGCTTACTCTTGACGGACACGTAAACCGCATAACGTCCAAGGCATACCGAATGATGGGATTCGTACTTAGAGCAGCTAAACCTCTTAAAAAACATTCTTCGTACATACTGTTGTACAAATCCCTGGTCCGTCCTTTACTGGAGTATGCATCTGAGATCTGGAATCCCCACTATCTAACCTATACAAATCTGGTTGAACGTGTCCAGAAGAAATTCCTAAGAGCCCTTCATTTAAGGCTTTGTGGGGTACATTTATCATATGACGAGCTCTTAAAGCGATATAAACTACGTACACTTTCAGTCAGACGAGCGGTTCGGGATGCGGTGGTTCTGTACAATATATGTACCAGCAACTACAATTGCCCAAAACTACTACAATACTTAAATTATCGTGCCCCTACATATAGAACTAGATCCACCCTCCTTTTCGCTGTCCCGGCGAGTAAAACAAATGCTGGTGTCCGCGCGCCGCTCTGTAGAATGTGCAATGCCTACAACAAGCAATTGTCCTCGGTTGACATGTTTAACTGTGCTAAAATTAATTATAAACGCAGCGTCATTAAGGTCTTAGATGCTAGTGTAAACGTAGGCTAATGTTGATGTTAATTTGTTGTATTGCTGAAGTTTGTGTGTTAATGGAGTCATTCATATATTTACAGTGCCGTTTATTTTATTGTAAATTAACTGTTATTAGTTTTAGTTGTGTTGACCATATTTTTATATACTCAACTTTAATTTATTATATCTTAATTCTCTAGACTAGTTATAAGCTCAAAATTGCACCACAGTCACCGCCCGATCTAGAATTTAACTCTTAGTGGGATTTGTTTCAGGATGTAGACTAAACCTAACTTTAAGAGATCCTTTGTTTTATAATATTTTGTAATGTCTATATCTGTTTTTTTCCCCAATAAATAAAATAAAAAAAATAAAAAAAAAAATGTACCTTAAAAACTGCTGGAAATCAAGTGTGCATTCCTATAACTATTTATGATTTAAGGTATTTTTATGGAACTTGGTACTTATTCTGATCTCACTTCTTTTATAGGCGAAGCATTCCCATAGTATCGAACTTGGCAGCCTTTCACATTTATGTTTTTGATGGGATTTCATTTATTTTTGTTAGAATTCTGATGTAGGTTCTTTATATTTTTTATCACTTTTGCTTTAGGAAATGTCTCATTCCACTTAGGTATGTACTTTATACTATACCCTTTATACTAAGCGTCTAATTCTTTTTTCTACGCTTGCGTGGCACTGTCTGCTTTTTCGTTTTGTCATTTTGTATACTGTCTTGTACAGCTGACACGCTAGAGCGCATTGCCCATTCAATATCTTGGATTTTTTTTACACGTTTTCTGTTAACTGATAAACTTGCCAAGTCAGGGCGGTATAATGTACGTAGTCGGTTATATTCTATAATAGAACTTTCTTGAGCCTTTATTTGGCTAGGATCTAGGTTTACAAGATGTAGCCCATCAATAGTTTTCACTCGAGACAGGGCTACATAGGCCTGTCCTTTGCTAAATATTGATGATCCTATGTCAAGCAGGGCACTGTCAAGACTAAGGCCTTGAGATTTGTGGATAGTGATGGCGTATGCTAAACAAATAGGGAGTTGTTCCCTATGAACAAATGCATTACTCAATTTCTGGAACTTAGTCAAATTTTAAGTTAAATTTATTTATAGGTGATTTTTACAAATAAACTGGCTCCCTACACTATAAAATGTACCTACTTACATATAATTACATACATCAATAACGTACTTTATTATGTTTGTAAGTACGCTACCTACATAGATAATTCATAACTTGGTAATACCTACCTACCAGTAGGTATTATAATTGGTGGCCTATTATGTAGCCCTAGAAGTGCACCATCCCATCTCATCCCGTGGCGTATGGGAGGGTGAGATGGGCAGTAGTATATATAATTCCATCTTAGAGTATATATGATTTCCATGTTCTTGAATCTGCGATTTTATTAGTTGTAAAATTAGAAATGATTTAGACTATGCGAGAAAAAATAGTCTTTTCATGGGTTCGGTTCCCGCAACAGACACACACAGAGTGGTGAACAATTTTATTGTTCTTGTCTTTAAGACAAACATGTATTGTCTTAAATTGGTATGTATCTAAATTTAAATAAGTCTTATCTCATTTCCACTCCATACCTACTTATAGTAGAACAAAATTACACATTCGTTGTTTTCGAAACTGACTCACACTTGGCCGTTTTCAGATTTTTACTTTATTTCGACCTAAAGACAAACCTTCGAGCCAAATATCAGGTCGGTACGACCATTGGAAGATAGACCCATTTAGTTCATTATGACTTCATAGTAGAACAAAGTTACACCTTCGCTATTTTTAAAACTGACTCACACTCGGCCGTTTTCAGATTTTTCCCTTTACTTTAACCTTAAGACCTATCTCCATGCCAAATTTCAAGTCAGTACGACCATTGGAAGTGGTCTAGGTTTTTTGATGAGTCAGTGAGTCAGTGAGTCAGTGAGTGTATAGTAAAAATAGCGATTTTCTGACGTCAATATCTCAAGAACTGCTATAGGTAGAATAATGAAATTTTGTATTCTAGACAATTAAGGGGATGTCAACAGACACTCGAAATTTCATATGCGTAGATAAAATATGTTTTGAGTTATAGTGTGGTCGAAATTGGCCCAAAATGGTTCGTGTAATATAACCCACGGCCGGTGTGTCGCTTTTTTTTGCTCGAACTTTGCGGACACACTGCCGTGTGTCTACATAATTTACCCATTATTTCTGCGCTGTACCTCTCCCATTCCATGTTTCGAATGCGAAAAGAAAAACAAATGAACACACTGTCACATTTACAAAACTGGGGTTTTGTAACCGATTGCCATAATGAATGTAGGTATTTAAATGTCTTAAAGAAATTTCAGTTGTTTGGTTTGCAGAAGATATGAGAGGGTTGTCTACCTACGAGTTTAAAGAGTTTCGCCGACCAACAGATTACAGGCCAACCGACCGTACAAAAACAACGAAGCGCACATATTAACCCATTTATGGCTGCCGGCAACAATCGCACCAACTCACCACACGTTGTCAGGTTTAATAAAAACTGCCAAGTGACGATGATCGTCCGGCCACCTGCCGGCCACCCCTCAATGTATACTAGGGTGGCCCAAAAATCATTTCTGTTGTTGTTTGACCGGGGCACCCCGGTAATTTATTACTTCCTACTACCTTATTACGATACCCAAATTATAGCTTTCTAGTTTAAGTGCAAAACGGTGCTCAAAGGACATTAAAAAGCATTTTCATACAAAATTATCAAAAATATTTTTTTATACAGTTAAAATATTAATTCCAAACGTAAAGAGGACTATTGAATTAAAAGCCTTAAAAGCATTTTTAACATCAGACTAGGGTTAAGAGTTTAATTACTAGTGAGTGCCAAAGTGCTAAAATGAGTAAGTTTCTTACATGAATAAAACTAGTATTTCGAAATTATTTATATTAAATATGATTAAAAACTATAATAGATAACGTTCATATTACACGATAATGTTCAGTAACTAATTTCCGGATACATTGGTTTTTGAATATTCGCAAGCCGGATATGCAACCTTTGAGGTCGTTGACCTCCGCTTTATTTTTGGTTTAGGGAACTGAAAGTTCATATAGATTCGTTTTGAAATATAAGTAGCCAAATAAGCGGGTGCCGTGACTTTTAACTGCACTTTGTTTTTTTCCATACAATCGTGGGCCACCCTAATGTATTCCTATCACTAAACTTGCAGATTGAAGAAATTGACAGGCTGGCGGACCGTTAGCCTGAGTTACCCTTAAGTTATTCAATACCAACCTGCCTAGATAGCATCTTCCTGGAATATGGAAGCCAACAGAAACCACGTGCCAGGCGGGCACCACGCCTGCCGGGCTTGTGGTTGTATAGATCAAGTGTCCTAGTTTATGATTACATCTCGTTACCTCAGGGCCATAAAATGTCACAAGTGCCAAAATAGGGGAGTATGTAGGCCGTTTGAAACAATTTAATATTCATTTTAAGTTTATCAGCTGCCTGAACGGTGTCCTGCCGTTTGACCAAAAGTCAATTGTAAAAAATACACTTGACAAACAACGTTTTGCAAAAAAATGTTTCGTCAATTGATCATTTTTACTACTAGTCATTTTACAAATGACTTACTTTTCCAAATGATCAACAGTTAAATTTACATTTTACGAGCAAGACGAATCAGGGCAGAACCGACTCGGATAGGTTAGGTTAGAAGGCCAAGAAGGTTTTTTTTTTGCTGCCCTGAAATGGGCAAACTAATTGCTAATTGATCAATTTCTACGTGAGTTTTTGTCAAATGTCTCGTTTGCCAAATGATAATTTCTCTCCTCTCTATCGCTTGTTCCGCGCTCTCTCTTGCACACTCGGCTTAGTCACGCTTTTTCGTACGTGCAGCTGGCATTTATCGATTTATAAGACGTTATCACGTCAAAAAATAAAAAAATAAACAAGCGATGTCTATATTTTTACACAACATAAAATGGTTTCCCTGCACAGCACGGGTAGCACAAATTGTATTTTCCCCCATCCGCGCAGCGCGTCTCTATCGTTACAGACTAGATAGAAAAAGAGATCCGAGCGACAAACAAGTCGCGGACAACATTTGCAGCCGTGCAGGACTCACTATTTTCATCTTCATAATAACATCTTAATTTTCAAGCCTTATAGTCTACACTTAAATAGTAATGCTCTTAGTCATTTGTGATAGTTATTTTTAAATAATAATTTTTTACTTACAATAAATATCAAACTGCCAAAAACCCCATGTATCCCAATTTTGCTGTCACTGCCCTGAGAAAACGAGGTATATTTATCGGTCTGACACCGTTGACGCCTCGCTCTGAACGAACTGCACTGGAGTTTACCAGATACCCACATCATTCACGACAGACTGTTCTAATGATGAAATGGCAGATAAATCAAAAAAGGCAAAAAAATAGTTTTATAATTCTTAATTTTGAGCGAATAGTTGAAGAAACAGGAGAAAACATCGGATGAAAACAATACTGACAGTTCCATACATTTTAACACAATCAAAACTATAATAATTTCTTTTGACTGCTATCCTATTGTTAACGTTACGATTAATCTTATTTAACTGACGGTAATGTCTGCCGTTTAAAAACAATACGGTAACATGTCAAAATCAATATGGTTTTACAGAGTTAAATACTACGCAAGTACTTGAGCCTGAAACTGGATGTATATATTTGCTTCAAGAGGCCATAAGTCAAGACACATCAGCTCCTTCGATTCGACTCTAATTCCGTTACCAGCCGGCCTGCAGCGCAGCCCAATTAAGAGTATTTATCAGGTTCTCACGATCACGAGCGCGGTCGGCCGACGCCGGCGAGAGCCGCGTGCGCGTCGCCCGCGCAGCTTCTTGGATGGGGTACTCATTAATTGCGGGCGCCGGCTTTCCCCAAAATGTAACCCCTGGGTATCTATTATTTTTATTAAATATATGTCTTTGCCTGATATTTAGGTATGAATTCCTCCAGCAATATACACTATCATATCGAAAATGGGTCATAAATTCGAGGAGCAGCTTTCCAAGTCATTCTGCATGAATTATATGCAATATCACATCGTTCAAGCTCAGGACGGAATACTTTTAATGTTACTTCACGTGTCTGCTCGAGTGGAAGATTTTTAGTGGAGCTGTGAGCACGTAGCTGGTAATATTAAACGAAAGTTCTTTACTGCCGAGCGTCGTCACATTTGTCTGAAGCTAACTCGTGAAATAGTGCTCAGTGCGTGTTTTTGTCAAGAATTTTATTACGATGTTGGAACTGGCTGACTCGCAAAAATTAGCGAGCGGTATGTACGAGTAAAGTAAGGTACTGTTGGGTGAGTCATTAAACATAACAAACACGAGTAAAAGTCGAAAGGAAATCATTTTCCTGACAAAAAGTTAACTTAAATATTTTAACGAAGAAAGAGGATAAATACTTGTGACAGACTGAAGAATTTACCATTTCAGAATTAAACTGCATTCAGTCAGGGCCCACATGTTGTCTACAAAGTCCATTCATTGCCGGGTCAGTAGAGGCGACTGGCGGCACACAGCCGCCCCGCCCAACATCTGCAATGTTTACGAACTCGAACCCTCGACAAGTCGAACTGTACCTTCATTTCAAAATTTCCTACGTCTGCAAATATTTTGACTATGAAATGGCAAAATGCTGTTTTATAGCTCCGATGTCTTCGCTTTCTTCGGCTGTCCGTCGGCAGAATAAAACGTGTTTTATGTGTTTGTCCATTACGCAAACTGCTTGCCCATTTGGAGATAAGCACGCGGGCAGTAAAATTGGAACTTATTCGTTCGTTTGGGAAAGTTATAAAATTTAACAACTTAATCGAATATTGGTTACATTAATGTTTAGATTTGTGTGTTTTAGGTAATCATAAGAATCGTAGCTATTTAGATTTTTATAACACATAAGTCAATATAATTTACGTTGGTGTCAAACCTTGTAACAAACCTGCGTGATTCGTTTTTATTCAATTTAAAGATTAGTCTACTTTTGCATGAATTGGTCGCTCCAACGTAGCAAAGTAGCTTCGTAGCACGAGAATAGCGTAGCAGTCTCGTAGCAAAGAGAGAGAAGTGTTTGTTGTTTGGGGCTACGGAACTAAACTTACAAGTTGAAGTTACAAATCATTTCAGACAAAGATTTACTGGAGTTTAAAATAAATAAATCTCGCAGCGGTTGACCCAATGACGTAGTCGTGCGTCTCACGGTCGGCGATTGCGTTTATTGAAATAGTACCCGCGAGAGTGCCGCGGGCCGCGAATAATGACAAATGTTAAGGGAGTTCTGCTAAGAAGCGTACTTTTTACGAAATGCTTTATTTGCAACCATTCTTCTGTTTGTCTTGATAGCAAAGTTGCCACGGTTAACGTTAGTGATATGCGTTCAACACTGATCGGCGGAAGCGGAATGTAACTGAACTGCTAAGTCCGCGCGGCCGGCCGGACGCTGCGTTGCTAGTGTTGCTACCTGGTTTAGCTATTTGTTCGCACAGACAAGGTCTTAAGTAAGTGATCACTTATTTTTGGCGGCTTTAAGAGTATTGTGAAGTTACAAATCTTAATACCCAGTTCACTACTAAACACACTACACTACAGTACTAAATTTATATTTTACTATCAAAAAAAAATTAACAATTGAATAAAAGACTTCATATTTTTCCTTACGCGTAAGTTTCGCAACTATTTCTTCTAATAAATAACGTAAAGAGCGCAGTTTTGTTGTTTCCCTTGGTTGCGTGCCGCCAGCCGTCTAATTTGCCGCAAAATGTGCGTCATACGCGTCGGCAGCGCCGGCCCATTACCCGCGACCAGCTGTTATTCCGTACACTTGTACAGAACAGCATCGAGTTTCGATTGTGGTCGGATCGTTTGATCCCAGGACTTGCATCATGTTCCGATCGCATGAGGCTATGTTGACGTCCGACTCAGATCGATTAACGACTTAAATGACGATAGTATTATGACTTTCTGTCCCTTTGGTGAGTGTTTTTCCCGGGTCCCTTTTGACGCAGTCTTTAAAATTACACTCAAACATAACGCATACCTGGTCAGGACCAAATGGTTTATATCGTCTTAGCTTAATAATTACAAAACAATGAATATTAGAAACATAAACGTTGTGTCATTATTTAGCTTAAGCCTATAGTTAGCTTACTGTTATGACCTTGAATTTGCGTCGGAGTTGACCGCCATGGCGGGGAGGGCCGGCGGGCAGGATGATCGAAATTGGCGATTTCGATTCGTTTCTGTTTAGCGCAACTCACGACTCACGACGTGATGTTGCGGCGGTTATTTCGTGTATTTATGAAAATGTAAAGGAGAAAGATTATTTTTTTACAAAACAATAGCAGCCAGCCAGAAGTATGTACGTCGACGGGCCACGCACACCCTGATGTGTCACGCCAGGCGAGTGAGGTTGATCCGGAAGCATATCAACCAACCAACTCATACACTAAGTATGTTTATAGATAGTTATATCAATTTTGACATGTTTGGCTTTACAATTCATAGTAGTTTACTAGGTTTATGAGCCTCATAACGCAGGGGCACAGGGTTTAGGTGGCGGGCACCATATGAAACAAATAGAGGTTTGTTCTGCAGTGAAAGTTTTAATATAATTTTACTGACCGAATCGCTTCTTGTTAAAGGTGTTTTACAGAATATCCCTCTCTGTTTCATGTGTGTGAGCAATATCACCCGCGCCGTAACGCCGGTCGGCGTACAAGGATTTGTCCACGCTGCTTCCGGGTACCTCGATAAATAACGTCAATGCTTCTTGGATACTTGACTTTTCATTGCCTGCTTCAATAGTTCCCATAAAAGTTCTGTTTTCCTGCAGCACGCATGGTACGTCGTGTTCATCGCGGTATCGCTGCGTGGTGCGGGATCGATTACGCGCCTCGGTCGTTCGCCGACAGCGCTATGGTCGCCGGATTTCGGCTCAAATCAAAATCTAATTTATAGGTTCTCTGGAGGTGATGGCGAGATTGCGTTGAGAACAATATGTCGCATGTCCCTCAGCTTTAATCAAACAATTCAGAAATTATTTGGCTGGTTTTATTTAGTTCGTATTGCTCACTACTCCTTTTCGCAGGAGTTTAGCAAATATGTACATATCGCTAACTACAAGACGGTTTCTTGACATTTGAGCTATTTACGATCTTGAAACCATTTCAAAGTGGAAATTGATGTAATATCGGTTTATCGGTCGCCCGCGGCAGCCGTCGCGGGCGACATCTGATCGGCCAGATTGCTCCGGATCGGTTGATCGCGCGGGACTCACCGTGTCAATTACTAATTGAGGTTTGCTCTAATATAATATTAACTAATTAAGTTTTGGCATTATTTGTCTTGAGAGTGTATCAATTTTATTAATTTAATAAAAATTTAATATTTTAATTGAGAGTGTATTTAAAACACAAATAAAGTTGTGGTTCTTTTGTCAAATGATGTCCGCCGTGCTGAAAGTTGTTTACTCGCTACACAACACTGTAAATTCCATCAAGTTAATTTCCAACAGCTCGCGGGAGTCGAGGCGAGCTATCAGCATGCACCTGCAGGTAATGTGTTTGCAGCGTGCCCGGCCGCGCCGCGGGAACCTCGCTCGGCGCCGAGCGGCGGTTACACACAGGTAGTCAAATACAAAAGATTAACACAAGCGGTGAGCGTACATCTACATATGTAAGTCTACAATAACTTTTGTTAATTGGCACTGCAAATAATTAAAAAAATGAATCAAATTCAATGCTAATGCTAAATAAATGATATCAATTTCCAAGAATATCTAATATGCTGTTTAAAATAGGGTGTACCTGTTTGCAGAAAACTGGTCTGGTCTCTGAAGTTTGTTTGGTACTTAAATTGAGCGAGTAACAAATACAACATCGCCGCGCGTGTTGATCATATTCGGGATTGTACGATCCAATATAACAATGTTGTGATTCAATTTTGTGCCTACACTAGTCTTAGTTGCCGACATGAAGGTATTACGTATCTGCTCATAATATTTATACGTCCACATACTCCCCTAATATGTTATGCACAAAGGTCTTGCTCATGCGATTAAATAAAACCCGCTGAGCCTAGGCCTCTGAGGGCCCTTTGTCAGCTGAGGAGGGCCTCATTAGGACTTCAGAGACGAGCGACGTGCCTGTTACTTTAATTTGTCTCAAACTGCGGACAAACAGAGCTGTTTGCATGCGAGGCGGGTTACACCACTGGGGGTCTATTCTCCCCGGCCGCCATTACCGACGAGAGCTATCACAACGTTGACAACACGGTTACACGTCGGTAATAATAAGGTAATACGGTTTGAACTCAGTGCACTGGAGGCGCTGCACGGCCGCGACAGGCTGCGCCACTAGTGCTACACCACCAAACTCATAAATAGTTGGTCTTCTTTTAAAAGGGCATTTCTTTGATAAGTCTTTGACGGCTCACTGTCTCGGGAAACAGCCGCCATGCGTCAGGTACAGTGACGTTCATAATGAAAACGCAGGAAAAGCTTTGAACTGTACGAGCAATGTGCCCCACCACGGTAAAAGGATTTTTTCGGCATTACAATCTATATCAATAGGTATTCAAACGAAGCTACAATGAGCTTAGTCCAATTCAAGAATGCTCTTCTATAGTATTTTTGAGATACGTCCACAAATGTTCGACGTTGCGAGTTTTTAGTACGTGATCTAGAGGGAAACAAGGTTTTTTGCTGAACCCTCTTGCGTCCCAGTGTAGACCGTGTTAGTGTAATAATGAGCCAGCGGGCTCAGAGGTTTAACTATAAATTATTAAGGTGCGGCTGCGTGAGGTGCCAAAGCCGTCTGGCGCCGCGGGGGCGCCGGGGGCGCCGGGGGCGCACTTTGTGGCGAGATTGCTTCCCTTTATACATATCAGCGTGATATTTGATTTTGCGACTAGGTCATAGGCGAATACAATACTTATCTTTAATTAAATGTGATATTGCATGCCATTGTTCGCGGACGGTAAGTACCCTTTTGTGGATCCGTGACAATGACTACGTCGGCCTGATAAATGGGCCGCCAGAAAATTCACTAAGTGAGGGAGGATTTTGGTTTATGCTCGTAAGTTATTCTCTTCAAGGTTAGTCTTAATTTAGGAGGAATAAAGATATAATAATATATTAATATAGTTACAATATCGAAGCACTTTTGAGGTTTCCGTAGTCAACTAGAAACTCTTATAGTTCCACAATGTCCTACCGTATTAGCTTAAATACCCTTCTAGTCTTAAAGGCTATTTGGCATAAATATACATATTAGTCACGCCGACAATGAAGTACAAAAAAAAGAAAAAAAAATCTTTTAGCGTACCTCCCCTACTCGTAATGTGGGAATGCTTTCTTTTGTCTACTCCATAGTGTAGGGTATTGTTGGGGTCTTTCAAAAATATTGCGGGTTATGGGTATATACTATCACGACTAAGTAGACTTGATTGGTTCGTGAGCTACAGGCGCCTAAAGTGTGTACACCTACTAATATCATCTAATATAGCACCAAATAACTTTAAATAGAGAGAGACGTAGTTTATGCTTGTACTTTTTTTTGAGTTTTTTTTGTGTAGTAACGTCTTCAGAACCCTTACTGAGCTTGGTCCGATATTATGCTCTTGCCCGGTTTCAGGGCTCCGTACCTCAAAAGAAAAAAAAGGAACCCGTATAGGATATACTTTGTCGTCCGCCCGTCTGTCTGTCGAGACCCTTTATCTTGAGAAGATATCAAGTTGAAATTAAAACCATTCACTCAGATCCTTGAAGCTGGAAAAAAATCTAACTTACTCCCCAAAATACCTACATATATTTCGACACTCTAAAGGAATCAAAATTTGCTGCTGCCCTAGAACTACCTATGAAATTTGGCAAGTACTTAATACCGTCTTATACTTCAAGTATAGGGAAAAGTCTATATACATTTTTACTAAACTCCAAAAAATCAGGGTCTTCAGGTATGCAAGGAACGGCGCCGCGGCGGTCCAAATTTTGAATTGAGTTAACCGTGTCAAGTGCGGGACCCTCAGTGGGGGAGTTCGACTCGTACATACTTATCTGGTTTTTATTATGTTTCATACTAAAAAAGTTTATATTAGGATAAAAAGACTGGAGTACAAAATTTTATCCCAGGCAAAGACAAAATATATCATTTTTAATTGACCGATCTGAAGCGAACGAACCACGGCTTGCCCTCACGCTGGCGTCACGTGCACCTCGTTATATGTTTGTTTGTCACACACCGTCGTCTTTATGGCCATTGCTCCTCCCCGACCGCCCGTCTGCAGCTGGGCCGCACCACTCCGGCCGGATTGGCTTCTCCGATGAACTCATTCACATTGAATTTCATTTTTCACGTCGTGTACCTACTTATTAAGAATTTATCAATCATTTTTACAAAAACAATACTCTCTTCGCAGGTACATCTATAGCTCAACGTCAACATTATCTAAAACTGTCTGCTGTAGGTAAAGATTCAGTTACTACACTCTCGGTCAAATAATAAGGGTAATGGTGCGTTTTTCATACAAACGAGGCTATGTCAAAGCCTTAGTTCCTGGCCAGGGGTTGTTTTGAGTGAGGTTTAATGGTGGATACTTCGAGGTTCAATAGAGAAGGTCAAAAGTGCTTAAGATGCCTAACTGATCGCACAATCAGTTAACACCACAGCGAGAGAGTTTGGGTCAGCATTTGGATTTCCTTACATTTTATTGCCATTTAAGATGTTTTTCTGAACATGATCAATTCCGGTGTTAACCGCAGATTCAATCAGTTGGGTATCCTAGGCACTCTGCAAGTCCTGTATCGGTGCTCGGGGTGTCAAACATCAGATTTCATTAAAAGCATCCTCTGGCGAGGAACCAAGGCTTCGAAATAGCCTCTATAGTATGAAAACGGAACTCTGACCCGTATTATTTGACCGCGAGTGTATAAATTTACCCATTGTAGTTTTTTTTTATTCTATTTGAATTTCTTGCGTCATAGGATATTAGTTGAGTGATATAATTATTAAAAAACTAGTAGATATAATTATGTAGCAATTAAAATTATAACGTTATTTCATTAAAAAGATCGATTTTAATCGATAGGTTCTTATTACTTGACTTTTGTACGAACGTATAAAATACGCGGTGTTAGGTAACTTTGACCAGTGCAGGCCAGTGGGCCTAGACAAGTAAATTTTACAAACGTTATTGATATCTTATGTCTTAACGGGGTGGAGCGGGGCGGACTCGTAAGGCGCTTGCATTGCCTTTAAGCTATCTAGGCTCCCTGATTTGTAATAAGCGGTAAAAAACAAAAGGTAAAAAAAAACACTATCATGTTATTATTAAGCACGGCGGGGTCAAGTTAGGCTGGTCTTGAAGAGTTATTTACGATTGTAATATCCCAGGTTTTCCCCGCGCTAACAGGCCGGAGTTGGCGCCCCGGCAGTCGACCACTGCGGGCCGCCCCGGGCCGCCCCGGCAGCGTGCACGCCTATAAGCACCTTATGGTTGTCTGCGATACAATACGACTACTGTTGCTTTTGAATCCTTGTCTTTGTTCGGTTAGGGACGGCATTGTCAAGTAAACAAGTGTTACTTAAGTAATGTGCAGTACGATTGCATTTATATAAACTTTTTGGATATTTTTGTATCACAACACATGAATGGAGAATTATGAATTAGATTATATATACGACAGTTTATTATTGTAAAATTATTGCCTTTTTATCAAACACAAATAATCATAAGTTTTGTACCATTTTGATAATTTTCTTACAGTGTAACTTGAGCCGGCGACTCGAGTAAAACACATCCTCGGCTTGTCTAGCCGCGCCCAGCTCAGCTCCGGTCCCAAAATCGGGCCAGCAGCGAACGGAAACTTTTCAGCTTCTCGTCACGTCTTTTTATCGGAACTCTATCCGTAGAACCTCGATAACTGCGGAGTCGGTTTTTTTTGAGCTTCGTCAACAGAACACAGTATTGAATGATAAATTATCTAGAGGCACATATGGCGCATAGTAAAGTTACTTAAGAAAAGCTGCGTATTTTTAATGCATTCGTTATGTTAATTTTACTAAAGGCTAACTCAGTTTTATAATAACTATTAAGAATATGCTTTATTCTTTGACAAGACAAAAACGTTTAAAATTCCACTAACTTGCTATAAAATCTTCACTTAGCACTTTTCAAGATTGTCTTTTCCATATTTCCAACCTCGTAAATCTTTGTACGTCAACACTCTGTCTTCTCGCTCGCACGTGTCGCTGACGAGGGAGACGGGGAGCTCGTTAGCGAGAACTGATGGAGGATGAGAGGCGACTTAGACCGGATTTGACTTGCAGATGCGGAGCGGCTCCGCTCGCTGGGCGCGGCGCCCGCGGCCTCCGTCATGCTTGTTTGTTCACGCAACTCCAGAAAACGTGTAAGATATTAACTTCAAGAATTTGTTACCACAAACTTTCCCGAGCACATCTGCGATGAATCTGGCAAATGCTAACTCTGAGAACTTTGTAGAAAGTTACGCGAGCGTGAGCAGGCTCACACCGCGGACGACCGCGTGATATGTATGTATGTATGTAAACTCTTTATTGCACAAAAATATAAATATTACAATATAAATCTTAAAGTAATGTACTTATACCTAAATGGGATCTCTTCCAGCTAACCCTGAAGTTAATGAGTTAGGAAAATGCATAGGATTGGACACATACAAGTTTGCACAAAAAATATCAAAAACAGATGATAATAATAATAATAAAAAATAAAAAATAAATACTAAACGAATAAACCAGTAGGTACTCAAAGTAACATAAACGTAGGTACCCACATATACAATACACATATAATATATATATATATATATATATATATATATATATATCGCACCTTTGCGACAAAACTGTGACATCTGGGAAAATCACTTTTTTTTATTATTGGATAATCAAAACCGCCATTTCAAACTCTATTATCTACAAACGCTCTCCTGTAAAATCGCAACTTTGGAGATAGCACAGTTTTGTCACAAAGGTGCGATATATATATATATTATATATGTATATATATAACTATAATCATTATAGGAACTTGGCTTCACGACTCATTCAGCCACAACGTTTTTAAATTTCGCTTTAGAGCAACTACAGTAGGTGATTGTCTTAAGGACAACGGAAGCTCATTCCAAAGTATATATGTATTTAATGCTATCAATAATTAATTTAAAAGGCAATAACTGATTTTAGGATTTGCTTCAAAATAAAGCATTTAATGGTAAGCAATTGACACGTTATACGATGTATGTAGCCTGTTTTTAGGTCGGTATTTTTTATCTCCACTATACTTATTTATTACAAAGTCATTTCAGATATAAAGCACTAACATATTCGTACTCACAGGGCTACAAAATTGATTTTTTTTTTTAAATTGTGTTAACTCGTAAGGCCCTCAGCTGTTTAGCCGAGAGTCTGACTTAATATCGTGTTAACGGAGTCAACAAAGCATTACTGGGGTT
Organism: Acleris emargana; assembly: GCA_927399475.2. Taxonomy (NCBI): domain Eukaryota; kingdom Metazoa; phylum Arthropoda; class Insecta; order Lepidoptera; family Tortricidae; genus Acleris; species Acleris emargana. Next base: position 172,882 of record OV656843.1, read on the forward strand.
ACAATAACTGTCCTGGCTGACCGCCGCCACCCTCTTATTAGGAAATAGCGACTCCATGGATTCTAGAACCACAATATGACACCAAAAGTCCTAACCCTAGTAATAACACAAAATTTGACCTAAAACTTAGTCTGATAAAAATTCACAGAACAAATTGAACAATTAAGGGCCTACGCTAGCTGACGCGGATTATCCGTAACGGACGCCCGTGTAATAAGAAATGGTATGACCACCGCGAACTGGCGCGGGCGCGTGCGGCGGACCGTACTCCGCGCGGCCGCTCCGAGCGCACGCGGCGGGCAGCAACCTATTTTTCAAGAACAGGGAGATCTGTCTACGTTTCCGATTCTGCCGACGTTTATTCGCCAAATAATAAATTTTAAAAAATCCAATGTCTACCGGACGGCTACACCAATAACTACCGGACACGTCTGTGCACACTGCGAACCAAAATTATACTGGTCGCGCTAAGTTAGGCGTGCGCCCGTCGCGGACTCGCTGGCCCGCGGCGGGTGTCCGGAGCGGAACCCGCGAGCGTGCGCACGCGGCGGGCGTCCGCGTCAGCTAGCGTAGGCCCTAAGGGTAAAAAAATATATAGCAATATAAAACACTGCCGCGAATAATTATTTTTCGCACATTATATAGCTACAAAAATACAAAGTATACCTACTAGTTGGAAAAATCTAACTTTACCACTAATACCACTTTTTGAACAACTGTATATAAAAAGCCCTTTTTACATGGGAACGCGCTGCTTCCGCTCTCAGTGCGTTGCCGGCTTAATAATAAAATTCTTAGCTGTATTACATTTTTCGGATATAGATCAATTTATAAAGGCTTCCAAAGAACAGGGTCTCAGCAATTTGTTAGAACGAGAAAGTTATATTATATCATCGGTGATACTGCAAAACTACGTAACTGACAAATTTATGATAGACCAAAATAAACCTTACTCTCTTAATAAAAAGGTGCATTAGCCCTTTATTTAAAATGTTACTTACGTGGTTTTGCAGTTTCACCGACGATATACGTCCCTCTGTCTGTTAGGCCGGTTGTAGGCGAGTATCCACTAGAGCTGTGCAAAGCAGCAGAGCGGTTTGCGAGGAAAAACTCTACTGTCAAATGGACTATCAAGCGGTAAAACCAAGAGAAAGAAGAGTGCGGAGCACCTTTTCGCTCGGCGTGTCACCGTGGCCGCGGGCCAGGATCGTTTGCCACTCTATTACCTTTAACTCGCGTTAGACACGGAGCATAAAGCACCAGTATCCGTTTAAGGCAACGTGGACGGGGGGGGGGGGGGACGACGACGACGACGACGACGACGACGACGATACGACTCACGCGAACTCAACGAACCGTCACCATTCAACTTTGTAAATGCATTTTGCACTTTGTGCACTTTGTACGCGCGAATCAGTTAACCTACAATTTAAGCTGAGGGCGTAAATTGCAACAATGCAGCGACTATTTAATATTTCAACTTTATTGCACAATAAACAAAGCAGGTGGCGGATTAATACTAACTTTAATACTATAATTACTAAATTTAATAGTACAAATAAAAATAAAATCGCTATTCGAAAATTCCACGTCCCTAAAGTACCTAAGTATATAAATCATGTTTTGATAAATACATTCATTTCTATTATAAATGACCTGACGTAGTTTTAAAGTTACCCTTTCCAGCACTCAAAAATTACTTGAAAAAGTCGTAATGTCAAAAGCGCATTATAGGATCGAGGACTATCTAATAGACAAAAATGCTTAGCCTAAACCCGAAACTTAATCAGTAATAAATTTTTTTCTTTATAATTTTTTTTTTATCTTGTCTAGGGGACACCGATGTCGGAAAACATATCAATCTTATGTGGTCGTCTTGCACCGTCTTATATACTCATAAGTAGGTGTTATTTTTCTCCTTTTCTCCCTCTATCTCTATCTCTCTCGTAAACTTTTGGTTTGTTTTCCTGCGGAAACTACATACGCAGGTTATTTGATATATTTCTTAATTTAATATTTATAGATTTATGTAATGCTAGACTAAGTAGTACCATTGTAATATTAAATATATTTAAAAAATATAACTGACTGCTGAGTTTCTTGCAGCGTTTCATTTCAGCAGTGGTCTCCTCTTGTGAAGCGCTGGTACATTCTTGACGTGTAAAAGTACCCGTGTGGCCTACTTACTGAATAAATGTCTTTACCTTTATCTTAATGCCTTGAAGCATTCTCCATCGGTCAACTAATTATAACATCTAGCTTATACTGTAGGTACCATTTGTATGTAATATGAACCTAGCTAATATTTATTTATTATCTATTTAATGGCAAGGAGGAGGCAGACCACGCAGGTCTGAAGGCGCGCCATCTGATGGTGAGTGGAATTAGAGACCCACACACATTGGCATCCTCGATTTTCGAAACTACTATCTCGAGACTGCCATCGTAAGACTGTAGATGTGGCGCCAGCCCGGAAGACTTTTGATTGAAAATAAAAAGTATTGAAAGCCTTTGTTTAGTTGAAAAGTGAGATTCTCGAGAACCGTCACCACTGATGACTTTTTATTCGCTAGTTTATTTTGTCCTAAAGAACAAACCAAATGTCAAAATATTTAGCACGTAGTAGTTTTGTAGTTCCAAATTGAATTTGTCGAATTTGTTTATGAGAGGTAACTTATCAACCATTTTGACCAAGTGTTTCTTAAAAAACTTAAAAAAAATTATTGAGTTTATAATGAGTTCGAACCACCACTTTATCGCAGACATTGGTATGATAAACAATATTAAATTCAGCTCAGACCATAGACACCTCCGCGCAAAAATATTTTACACCATTATCCATCGAAAAGCGTTGTTTAAGAAACACCAGATCTAAATGGTTGATAAATCTCTCATAAATAATAGCGAGCGCCATTTTTCTCCTTTAATAAAATTGGACTTAAACACTGACATAACATAGGAGTCCTCCATGAACTTTGTGGTATCGGTCTAACAACTAGTAGAGCGCACGAGCAACGCAGTGAAAAAAAAACTGTTAGAATATCCCATAATTTACGTCCGATGACGGATAAACTATTTCGTTCAAAATTTTGTGAAAAACAGTCTTTGTTTTGCTCAAATTTACTTAATATTTATTACCCTTTGTCAGCGTGTATTTTTGTTCGTATTTCATTAAAAACTTGTAGTTTATTTGACAGAGCAAAATGATTTATATCATCGTCTAAATTTCAGTTCTCAAACATAGTGACAGATTTGCACCATTATAAATACATTTTAATTATATGCAATTAACGTCGTTTGGTTGATATTATGGAACACAAATATTAATTCATGCAAACACTTATAATTGTGCCAAATGCAAATAATACGTGGATCCCCCTCTCTCCTCTCGCTAAAGGTCTCACTGCCAGCCCACTGGACAGTAATGATGGCCGAGCTGAGGACAATACGATTATCGATTAGGTTCGGTTGGATTAGGTTGAGTGCCAAAACAAAATGAAGTATGATAAGCGATTAAAGTTGATCCGATCTGTTGCATTCGTCGATTACTGAAACCACGCCGCGAAGACAACTAACACAACGTGATGTAACGAAAACATCGGTTCAGCATGAACATCATAGGAGCGATTTGCTAAAGCTCATTACTCGACAATTCATAGCAAATATTTCCAGGGCATTTTCTACGAAAGTAAACGTAATTGGTGTTGCGTTTAAGATTAGCGTTTCTAAGAGAATTAATACATTTGGTTGTACAAGTAAATTAACGATGCTTTAGTGAGAAGAAAATCCGCAGAACCTTTTTAGGGTTCCGTAGTTAAACTAGGAACCCTTATAGTTTCGCCATGTCCGTCCGTCCGTCCGTCCATCCGAAGCCTAGCTCAGAGACTCTTAGTAATGGAAAGCTGTAATTTGCCATAAATATACATATTAGTCACGCCAACAAAGTGGTAAAATAAAATCTGGAAAAACATTATTACGCGCTGACCTAGTTGGTAGTGACCCTGCCTACGAAGCTAGCGGTCCTGGGTTCAAATCCCGGTAAGGGCAGATATTTGTGTGATGAGCGCGAATATTTGTTCCTGAGTCATGGATGTTTACTATGTATTTAGGTATATATTTATCTATATAAGTATTTATATCGTTGTCTAGTACCCATAATACAAGCCTAGAGATTAAATTGGGACTAGGTCAATTGGTGTGACATTGTCCCCTGATATCTATTTATTTTATAATTTTTTTGTGTTCCTCTTCTACGCGGAACGTTAGGATGTATTTTTTTTCTCGTCTACCCCTTAGTGGGGGGTGTCGTTGGATAGGTATTTCAAAGGCATTGCGGGTTTGTGACAACAATTTTTTTTGATTAAAGTATCGGTTTATGAAATCTGAAGCTTTAAAGAACCAAAAATCTGAAAAAATATCTTAAATGAAAGCACATAATTAATGAATTTAATAGGAAAAGTCTACTTAGTATTGATAACTACTAAGTAGACTTCATCGGTTATTAAGATACAAACGGTTTAAATGTTTATACCTCCCGAAAACTTATTTGCGGTGTTGGTAAACTGATCGCGACCTATGTCGGGATATCTAACAGTTTTCCAACGGCCAAGTTCAGTTTGTTGCGAGGTCTAATTTTGTTTTGTAGTAACGGCTTCGGAACCCTACACCGAGCATGGTCCGACATGTTCGGTGTAGGGTTCCGATTGCCCGGTTTTTTAATAGTATATCTTCTCGTGCTTAGACGAATCGTCTTTTCAAAGAAAGGCTTTTGGTCAATCGTGTTGCTTATTTTACTTACGGATGGATTCAGGGATTATTAACATTATATTATTATGTCGGCAGACGCGCTTCACTTGTTACAATTTCTTTTTTGTAGGCTTTCTGTCTTAAATAAAGAAATAAAACGGAATCACGGCATCTTGTGTCAGTCCATCTGTTTTTATAATGTGCGTAGGTACATAATTATAGTCATTACATCTGAAAATGGAAAAATAATTGCGTTCTTTGGTTTTTAATAAGCTAAGCCGACCCAAATCCCTCGGTCCCGGTCCCCATTGCTTCTTATTATGAACAAATGCAATGAGTCATGCCATGCCGCCATGTGCGTCGGGTCAGGAGGGCTAGCCAACCCGGGTACATTATGACATCCTACACACTTTAAGGTGTTACCGAACTTCACAATTTGTATGCTCCTTGCAACATCTGCCAGGCCTTTTTCGTGGTGATAAATCTTGAAAAAGGAAAACTGACAGTTAATATTAAAAACGGGAGAAACGTTTGTCAGAAACAAGTGAAAGCGATGATTGCCCCGCGGAGGCACTCGGGCTGCGCGCGGGGGAAAGAGACTGACAGTCCCGAATTGTTAGACGTCGCCGTTATTGCGCGGGCAGACAAGCGCCGCGAGAGGCTTTCCAAAACAAATCACAGACACTCGAGTTTTATTCATTTTCTGGCATGCAAAGAGCTGCGAATATGAAAGAAAAGAATGTTATTTGAGCAGGCGGCGGGGGAGGAAGTTTCTTGAATCGCTGATTAGGACGCTGTGACGGTCGGGCGGATGACGTAATAACATGGTATGTAGACTACAAAGCGATCTTACAACTGAATAAGAGTCAAAAACTGCGCACAAATTCCACGATAAAAGGATAAGTAAAGATATCGTTCGTGGCTTCCGTTGACCTAGCAACTACTACAGCAAAAATATACATTTATGTTTTATGAAGAAATGTTTTATGGCAATAACTGAGTATCTGCCACAAAAATACATCTGTGCTTCCATAAAAGTGGATTGAAACGACTAGCGCGGCGTACGACAAGAGACTCCATAAGGACCCCTTCAGAACCGAGAGCAGGGGAGACAATATAAATTGTTTACCTCTAAAAAGGTTGGTTTTGTAACTTTTTTATTGTAACCGCTTAAGCTCGAGGGTACTGTTGGGGAGATGGAGTGTTTTATTTGCGACGATTCCGAACGGGGCTGTGGGAGACAATTTCAATAATGTGCCGTTTTATATTGATCTAGCTCTCAATCGGTTGTAACTACCTAATTGTTATCAGAGATCAATAATTCTGAGCAACCCGTGCGTTGTGGGGAACGAAATAGGTTGATACGTCGTTGAACTTTCAATCAATCTGTCCGCCGCTACGTTTGGAAATCCCATCGCCAGAGGAATCAATCGCAGATAGCTCGGAGCTGTCCGCTGTGAGCCATGTGCCGGGAGCCGCGCGTGGTTCTGCCCTGTATTTGTATATTTCGGTTTTTTGTTGAAGACGTTGGCAATTGTGGAACAAACGAGTTTCGACGTTTTTTAATAAATCGTCACATCACCTGCATTCAGCAGCCTTATATTCCGTCGTTCCAAATACATTGTTTTTGTTTATACTGGGTTAGTGGTTCGAGTCCTAGGGACTCAGGGTAACGTAGTCAGGTAATAGCAGCGAGAGGCGTATGAAATTATTTGACAGTTACTTAAAACCGCTCCAGAGCCGGCGTTCAGCAGGTATCAGGACGTGCTGCGGCGAGCACTCGTCCTAGTGAGTCGATTCAATTTCGGAGCGGCATGTGCTCAGTCGCGTCGCGCGGATAATGAAATGAATTTCATACCTAAAGTATATTTGACAATTTAACTGTACGGGTTGATTGCGAACATTCTGTTTGCTTCCGTCCTTATGTTAACTAATGCGCACAAAAAAGTTTATTATATGTTCGTTTACTTAATTGCAGAAACATCGACCAAACCCTCTAACATACAACCAATAAAGAAGCTTGAACTGGCTCTTATTAGATTTTTTTAGTAATCATATTGTACGTACCCTACTTTCCTGCCTATGAGATATCAATGTATTAGATATTCAGCCCTAAATTACGAGTTTTTATTTAACTTGCACGATTCATACGTAGAGTTAAAGTTTGTTAGGAAGTTCTCCGCTTCAACATTTGCGTGTTATTTTTGAACCAGTTCCTGCTAATGGAATGGGGTAAAAGTTGGGTAACCTTATGTAAACCCGGTGGCAATGCAATATTATTGAGTTGGAAGGAGGAGACAGGATCTCCGTTATACTTAACGTAGACCCACCATGTTAGTACTCATTAGTTTGGTATTGATAAATAGATATTGACTTAACAAAAAAAAGTACATTGTCAACAAAAGCTTTATCCAAAGATTAACCTTTAGACAGAAACTTATTTTACCTTCGGTTAGTAAGTATATAAGCAACACGTTGCAAGGGTAAACATAAGTTTACCACGAAATAGTTATGTGACAAGTGAGTACCTATCAACTACCATGATAAATATCTAACATCGTTAACTCCATACCCAGATGATGCAACGTATTTATTATTATTTACCACACGTGATTAAAATGTAAAATTAGGCTTCCGCGATCCATCAAGCCGTCCCGGGCCGCGTTGTTGTCTCCGCACACCCTCGTCGCTCATTTCCATCGCTGATTTCAAAAGACCATCGTAGCATGAACCGTAAGCCAGTAAGCATTATGCCGTATTAGGTGCCTTTCTTTGCCCATGCTTTTGATAACGTACTATCGAAAATCAACCAAGGTCGAAGACACGTACTGTCATGTAGGTGAGACACATTGACGAGTCGAGTCAGGCTCGCCGGAGACTTCGACGATGGAGGGTAATTGAAGAGAATACGACTGTGGGCCCGCGTCCACACCGGCCGTGATCGATGGTCGCTATTTGCCTTCTTAGTTAGCTGAGCGCGAGCGGCGCCGCGGCGTGCAGCGGATAATTATACACGCTCGGGAAATAGATGGCTTTCGGTAAACTTAAGCATTAATCTTAATCTCAAGTAATATTAGCAGGTTAGCCAAACATGGATTAAGCTTCCCTGAAGAATTGGCCCGTAGTTACATGGAAATTATAGCTAAGGGCACCGCGCCCGAAGGGTAGGCCGACGGGACCCTAATAATATGCCTGCGCTGTCCGTCCGTCCGTCCTAACTTTAGAGCTGTATCTGTGTCGTTCTTGCGCCTATAAATCCCTCATATACTCACGCTCCTGTCTCGCTCTCTCATCTGCTAACACTAGACACAAACAATTATTCTCACACAAAAACTCTCAGACATACATACATAGTCACACCACACCATTTAATTTTTATTTGTTTTGTAAAGCAGATGGTTAATATAAAATAATGTATGCATGTTGCACTGTCGTTATTTTTAAGCTAATTCTAATTACCTAACGTTTTTATCTGTGAACCGGCTCACTGGGCCCCAAGATATACTTATATTTATCTTTGCTACGGCGATGAGGCTAGTTGCCACCTGAGCGCTGCCTGTTCTAGTGACTGTTGTTTTTTTGTTTTTATTTTCCTTTTGTTTCATTTCGTTTGTATTAATTTAATATTTATAATGTATGTGTCACCTTCCGTGTTTTCACCGAGCGGCCCCAACGGAAGACCAGCGCAGCGTTGGCTTCACAGCCAGCACATGCTGAGTTGGGACCGTTTCACAACATTAGCACATCTGTTCTCTTGTCTCTTTTTCTTCTTTTTTATTGCTACTTTTATTTTTTGTTGTGTTATTGTTGTGAATAAATATTTTACTTACTTACTTACGATGTTATATTAAAAAAAAAACACCAAGGTGACTCCGAACAAGAAACTTCTTTTAACGTATTTTTATTTTAGTTGTATCATAAAAACCGTCTAACATACAAGAGTCAACTTTAAGAAGAAGAAAAACAATAAATACAGTGGGTTGGGCTCGCGCTGATGCGATTCGAAATCGAGTTCCAAAGCGGAATATTGTAACACCTGCTGTGGCGGCACGAAACCCTCGGTGGGCGAGTTCGATACGCACTTGGCACTTTTTGAAGTTCTAAAATTATTCACATTACAAAACGTAAGTAGGTATTGAATGTTCGATTAATTTCGTACAACCCGCCGGAATGCTCTCGGCGCGGCGTGTGGATTAAATCGACAATCGGTTAATATTATATTATGAAATTATAATCATATGAAATCATATGAAATTTTGAACAAATAAATATGAGCATCACTTAATGGAAAATAACTAAATGGTACTGAATAAATTGAAGCTTTACTATTGGTTCCATTTGATTAATTTCGTATCACTGCACTGGTGCATGCGTGCATGGAGCAAAATGTTGCCAGTTCGATTTAATTTTTCAAAACAACGTTTTTATTTATTTCCCTTCTCGTAGAAGTTTTGTAACATTAAAGTTGTCTCATGGCCGACCGTATCTTCGTGTTTGCGGAACAGCGCGACGAACTCGACAATGCCCGGTCTTGGCAACCGGACCCGTTTTCTTTCGTCTGCTTTTATTTGTTAGTCTTGTTGTTAACCAACATCGATATATTGACGAGGATGTGACCCTGACTGCGGAGCTAGCGAGAGAACTCCTTAAATGGGACAAATATTTAGTGTAATAAGTGTATTTGTGCCTGAGTCTCGGATGTTGTCTATTTTATGTTTTTCTCAATATATTAACAATCCTCAACTTCATATCCTTCTCTTTCTCATTCTGGGACTGATATTTTTTTGTAAGATTGTCTTTTGCTGTTTATTTCTTCATCATCAAAATTTCTGCCGAAATAGGCCTCCTAGAAGGTATGTCACAAGGACCAGCAACCTCAGTCACATCTCCACCACGCTGTTTTTTCATATTATTAAAAACGTACACTAAATCACGCCAAGTTATCTCCGATATCCCGTAGTTCTGACTAGCGACACATGTTCCTAGCAGGATGAGCGCAGCAGTGTTGACGGGCCATTTACGAGACGTACTCGACTGCCACTTGCCTGCCACTGGCCCTTGTAAGTAGAGTTACTATCCGAGTGTCCATGTCCTTATTTGCGACGGTATTTACACTCGATGTGCATATACTATAGATGGTACATCCTAGTACTAATGACGGGTATTGATAAAGATAGATGACGACGGACTGGATGAATATATTGTATATTGAAATGCTAAATAGGTAATAATATATTAATAATTTGACCTCGAGATAATAGTTTTTGGTACTGTCTATGAAATCTCTAGCAACTATATAGTTATTCCCTTATTTATTTATAAAACACTGAGGAATATTTTCATTCTACTAATGGATAATACTCGTCGTTGCTTCTGTCCGAGTCACTATCCCGCCCGGCGCGCCGCACACGGCGCTTTTATTAATCGTAAAACAAACAGCAACAGTTTCATAGGAATCCTCCATTTGCTTCAGTTTTATTCGGAGCATCATTCCCGGGGACATCAAAATAAGTGTCTCAGTGGAATTAAATGAGTACATTTTAAAAATAAAGTTCAGACGATTATTTTTACGTACTTATGGTTTTATTTCAGACCGCAGCAATATTTAACCATATAAATGATGGCACGGTTCAACAGGGCTTACTGCCGGGGAGCGCAGGTGCCGTCTTACTCCCGGTAATTAGAAATGAGATCATAATCGGCTCGGAGCGAGCCGGGGGCGCCATACTTTAAAAAGCAAAATGCTTTAGTAGTAAACCTTAATATGTGCGTAGAACACTTAACGTGATAAAAATTATTAATGCTATTGTTTAATCAGTCAACGGTTGCGTTTTCATTGAGTAGCTTACTGTCATAAAAACATACAATAGACAGTGACAAGTTGACAATGATATCTCACAGCTTTGAAACCAACTGCTTCATCACATTGAATGATTTCAACGATCATCAATAATCCGGTCAAAAACGACTGGCCTGTTAATCAAATGAGTCAGCCCGAGGGTTGAGGCTGCGCCCGCAATCAGCGGGTCAGGGCGGCCAATCACGGCGCTGCGATACGGGCCGGGTCATTTATCAGCCAATTAGCTCTAAGCTTGGGATGAGCTCTTTGTGTCGAGATTAACCTCCACTAACTGAGCTTTGAACTATTTCATTTAGTGAATCGATATCGTGTGTCAACGAAACTATTATCACTTTATTTTATATCTGCCTGTCGCCAGTGCACTATTACTCACACTAAAAACATTTAAAATAGTTTCAAACATTGAGTTTTCAAATATCAGGCGTATGACGTTGAAAGTTTTGAAACTGTTTTGATGCGCCAGATGTCTTACGGATCCAAGTGGATTTCTGTACGTCTGGTAAAATTATAAACATCCTTTAAAATGAGAAAATTCTTGAAATTTTTAATTATTTGCTTACCAACAAGAAATTAGATAATTTATACCTGGTGCTGCAAACCGATACCATCACTTTTGTGTGCCTTTTTAATTTCCGACGACGACGACGACGAGGGGGGAGGGCCGGGGAGGGTTCTTTCAGGTTCATTACAAAGAGACCTTATCTAATGGAACCGTTGTTCCTGAAACTGCTTTTGATTTATTGTTAATTGTTGATATGTAGGTACTGTGAAAGCAAAAGCTTGCTCGTACATTCAATATGTCTAGCCTGCAATGAGGTATTTATTAGAAAAATGGGTATGTTTCGATTGACCTTTATGTGACCTAATCCATTAATTAATTAATTTTAAGTAGAATGATGATGTTCAAATACATTCTTTTCCCAACGTGAAACTTCGTTAAAAAAACAATAATACAATTATAAACGGGAATCGGTCAAACCTACTCGTTAGGAGACTTAAAACTTTCTTCATTAGTTAATTAAATCGTGAACGTACAAACTTACTTAACTTTTAGACCGAACAAAGAATACAAGGACTGTTGTGTTTAGTTAAATAGTTAACGTCCAAAAATTAATAGATTAGGTGGCTCTTCATTTTGTTACAATTTGGAAATTATCTGTAAAATTATTAGGTATTTCCCGCGATTCAGTCTGCGTAGATTTTTTTTCTCGCAGGTAAAAAGAACCTTAGTAACTTTATTAAAGGTTTAGTCTGTCCCCATTTCATCGAAATACGTTAAGTGGCTTAGCCAAGCGTAAAATACATACAGATAGAGTAAGTTTTTAAAGTTGTAGGTAATTCTGTAGCTCTGCCTACCCTACTCTGGGATTACAGGCGTGAAGGTATGTATGTAGAGTAACTTCGTATCTGTATAAATAAAAACCGATCAAGTGCCAGTCGGACTCGCGCATCGAGGAGGGTTCCGTGCGCCACCGTGCAGTAGGTAGGTAGGTATCCGCACAATCTCATTTGTATTAGATTTTGAATCGAATCAGTGCCAGCCTAACCCACACTTGACCATAGTTATAATAGTTCTGTTATTTATTATTTACTTATTTTATGGCATATGAAGGCAATCGAGCACACAGGCCACCTGATGGTAAGTGTAAACTGTGACCCATAGACATTCGCATTCACAAGACTGCAAATGCACTGCCAACCCTGAGGACTAAGATGGAATGCCTCTATGCTAGTCATTTCACCGGCGTTATCCCCAAACCGGAACACAACAATGCGAACACTGCTGCTTGGCGGTAGGTTAATGGATAAGATAGTGGTACCAACCCCGACGGACCCTGCACTAGGTCCTCCCACAAGTACGCTGGGTTGATTTTGACGCTGGTATGTTTTATAGTTTTTATGATAAGTACCTACGTTGAAGAACGCTTCTTATACGGGGTCCCCATTTATTTTTCCACTTTCAGTATTTTTGATATACTGAAAAAGAAAACAACCCAAACTGGTTAAAATTACGAAAATTACGGTTCGAAAATACAGCTCTTTTAAGTTAGGATGGACGGACGGACGGATGGCATATCAATAGAATCCCGCTGGGGTACGGTTTACGGAAGCCTAAAAATGTATCGCCCGAAATGAAACCTTTCAAATGACTGTACCCAAATTGAATAATTATTTTTAGCTGTGTTCGTTATGGTCAGGAAAATGTTTGTATGACTGAAAAGAACACCGGGAACGTCAGAAATTGGCAGCGGTGGCAAAGCCGCTGCCGTTCAGCTAGTTTATAACATTAGGATGCAAACCGTATTCTGTTTCACTGATTGCTTTTTGGGCGTTTCGATACGCTTTCCGAGAGGACTTGGCTAGCCATTTTAGTTGTCCGTTGTGTTAAACCACATGACCGTCTTGTCATAGCATACATTTCATGTTGATGGAATGGAAAACGCTAAGTGGCACTTGGCTAGACATATGGATGGGTTTTGACCACAGATCACAGAAACAAGGGAGATATGTCATGAACGCCAATTCGTACAAGACCCGGTGTCGCCACTTTTAAACATGTGTGCGTCTTACGCTTACGCTCTATTAACTACTACAAAAACAACCTCCTCATAATTGGTTACAGCTTACGAACTAAAAACGCCGTAACATAGTTTTGATAGTAGCAGAAAATTAAGCTTTATACTAAGTTCTCAAGGTTGAAAAATGCTGAAAGATCGTTTTTTTTCCATCGTAGTTCAGTCACTGAACGTAAGGTAGCGCTTACTCGTCACTTAGCTGCCATCTATGCGACGAGTAATTAATTAGTTCCTCAGAGCTAGATGGCGCCAAGATAGTAGTCCCTATGTTCAGCAGGTTAAAGACTACCCACACACAGCGACATCTAGTTATACTTTTTTCAAGAGGTGTGCGTTTCTCTCCTGTCGTCCACTTAGGGATGCCACAAGGAATGTTTCAAAATATATCGATAAACAATTCAAACTTGTATGCAACGTTAATATAGGTACTATTCAATTTACAGGCAATAAGTACTATTTTTATTATTTTATTACTAAGTTAATACAATTACATCATTTAAACTTAGTATATTATTGTTAGAATAGAATAATATTTTATTAGCAAGAATACGGTTTGCGTAAAATTGATACATAAGATTTTAAATTTGGAACGATACCTATATTAGAACGTAACAAAAAAATGGCCGAATTTCTTTGGTTAAATTTTCTGGAGCTGTTAAAGATTTTCGTTTTGATTAGTACATAAAAGTCTAAATTGTAAACTTGGACTTTATGATGTTAATACAAATATACTAATAAAATGGGTTCGGTTGAGTGTCACGTCACAAGATCTCAGTTTGGGACAAACCAGTAGTTTACCGACTTGATTATGTAAACTTTATTTCATAAATGGTACAAATTACTTAAAACAGAAAGATAGACTTAATACTTGGGGCAATCTCTACCATCCAACCTTTAGGCTTGAATCCTTTTAAGAGTGAGTCGGCGCGAGCTGTCAATCAGCGCTGTGTGCAAGCACAGCTCAATACTGAGCCAGAGCCCTTTGCCTTTGTGGTTGGTTAATTTATGTTTATCTTAATTGTATGATTCGCCTACTTATATTTGAATTGCTAGTCCTTCGTCGTTCGTTAATATTGTAAAGAAAATTAAATTTTGTATAAAGTGAAAATTTGTTAAAATTATTTTTCTTCTGTTTTAAGCGTGTCGTGGTAGTGATAAATAACTAGAACTATTAACACATTGAATTCTATTGATAGCTGTAGAATAAGCTATTTATCGATAGTCGATAGAAACCACGTCAACACAACTTTCACAACCTTACGCTCTGAAATCCATTCAAATATAAAATATTCATTTAAAAATATAAATAATGCTTAAAAACAAAATTTACCGGTGGTAAGTTATGCCCTTTGATTTTATATTCACGTTTGTATTTCGATTTTTGCACACTTTCACGCTACATACAGTCATTTTATCATTTAAACGGAGCTTCTATACTGACAGCGTTCAGTGAGCGACTGTGTCAACGCTTGACACGCCTCGTGCCGATATGGTCAATTTGACCATATCGAGGCGACACGAACCACGCCCCCATAACATATCTCCCTTGTTTCTGTGATCTGTGGTTTTGACATTGTGACAGCACTGATCGCTAATTCGGGTGTTTCGATATTCCATAGATGAGGCCGTTTGGCTAGCATTTAGCGTTTCTTTGTGATATCACATCCCATGTATTCAAAGTCGATGGAATGAAAAAACGCTAACACTGTTTGGCTCTTGGCTAAGCCTACAGGTCTGTTAAACTAAACTATTCTTAACAAATGAGCGCTCGCACTAGTTTATAAGTTGCTGTGCCCTACAGGGTCCATAATGATCTCATAACTTTTAAGTTATTTTAAGTACCACCTATGTATACTTTATGGAATGCAATAAAATGTTGTATATTTACATACACATACATACCTTCACGCCTTCATTCCCAGAGTAGGGTAGGCAGAGCTACAGAATTACCAACAACTCTAAAAACATGTTGATAACTCTGTAACCACAATTTGCACAATTAGACTAAGATGTTTAACAGTGTATATTAGTGACAGGTAGCAAGCCCATCGCTTAACAGTACTATACGCCTTTATTCCCTTAGTCGCCTCTTACGACTTCCACGGGAAGACATGGAGTGGCACAATTCTAAGCCAGCAACCACACGGCATCCTTGGCATGTTGTATATTTTCATAAAGAAAATCAGGAAGCCTGGTGCCGAACGCGTAGACAAGATGCTAAACTACCTTTCCCAACAATGTGTAGCATGTATCAAACTCAAAACTCCCCCACGCCTCTTGGGAATACGTGTATCCAATTTCCAAACTAACCATGTTTCCCCTAACTTAAATCTGCCGCCGCCCTCGGCCGAACTTACATTACAGTACACACCGAAGTGAACCCGTGTACGTCAAGTCCCGTATGTTGTCCCGGTAGTTACCTGGGTCTGTAATAAGGTCGCCCTTATCGCGGCGGATAAAGTATCCGTCACTTTCGCACTTACGTACTGGCCAGAAAGTGACAGATAATTTATTCACTTCTATCGACATTGATAAACGCAACTCTAAGTTACGTTAAGGCTCTGTAAAGACATAGCTAACTTTTGACTGAGACCTAGTCGTCCACGTACGATGGGGTTGAAGATGTTTTGAGTGGCGAGCGGGGACTGGAATCATTAGGATCACACGCAGAGTGTGTGTGTGTCGACGATAGGTTTTATTTGACGCTAGCGGCTGGCCCTCGCTTCGTTTCGGTTTATGAGAGTTTCTGTGACAGCCGGACGTAAACCGGAATGTATAATACATAAAAACCTTCCTCTTGAATCACTACATTTGTTGCATTAAAATCTGTTGAGTAGTTTAATAGTAGTTTATGCAACAGTTGTATAAGAGAGGTTGGTTACGCCACAACTAGCAGAAAGCTTAATATTAAATTCTTTATTTGTATTTTTGCGCGCTCGTTGATTGTCTCAATATGATCAGGTATTTAACTGTTCGTAATGTTGGTAATCGAGGGTCTTGCCTATGAAGCGTCGCGAGCGCCCTCTAGTCAAGATAAATCCACCGCGCGACGGACATCATAAAATCTCGTGTCCGTCTTCTTTTCGTTAATTTCCCGGCCGGGTGTGGTGTGAAATACAGCAAGGATCTTCAGGAGAGCTGGCATTACTCGCTGGTGAGTACCTATTCGCTATTTTGACTTTTCACGAGGGCGAAATCATGTTTTAAGGTAACCGAACCAGTGCACCGCATGAAGACGCTTTCTGCTAGCTTAAAGTGATTATTTATTGAAGGATTGATTCGAAGGGTAAAGCTGGTGGCGTCTACATAATTATTGTTCCACCGAACCGGATTGAATTCGGTACTTTGTAAATTGTGTTATCGAATAGTGACCGTTTCGCCTGTAACAGATATATTAATCAAATAGCGACCTTATTACAAGGGGCATATGGTTTACCCGAGCTGCACATTATATCTTGGTAAACATTGTTTTTTGTAGAATTTAAATCTTGAATGTTCCTTGCTTGAAATATATACTAAATATAATTAATTTCACGCTAATACTAAGTTATAGTTACCCCGGATTGCGCAAATACATGATTTATATTCATCACGTTTATTTCTAACAAAATAACGGTACTTGTGCATGATGAAATTTCTACCGCGTAGGGTACTTACGTTCACAGAGTAGTAGGTGAGGTGATTCCTTCCTTTTCATATTATTTAACTAACAATTCCATTTTGGTATTTAATTGCTCAGGTATTAATATAAAATAATTATTAGCACAAATTTTAATAGGTTCAGCCACAGTAAATTGTTCTGTGTTAAGTTTGCTGTACGTAACTGAGCACTTGATACGGCTAAAAATTGTAGTTTAATAGGTATTTGACCAATTAAAGAGGTCACCTGACGCTTCCTGTGATTAGGTATCATTAAAATAAAATAAAAAGGTTAGTGTTCATTTTATTGCTGCAGTTGCTTACACCGTTAGTGGTTTGTTAAATCAATTATTTGCTCAGGTTATTAGTAATTTAATTAAGCATAAGTTGTTTGTTTTAATTATTACTTATATTCGAGACAGTAGGTACCTACTTAAAAAGGGGCCTACTTGTTGCAATCTAAAGATATTGTTCAATAATTGGAAGCATAAGTTACTTGCTTTTGATTGTTACTATACTTAGGTACTTAAATAGGGGTGCCTACTTGCTTAAAGTGTTATAATTTAGGTTTAATATTGGAAAAAGTAAGTTATTTGTTTTTCAATTATTATTATTTTTCCATAACTATTACTTATACGTACTAAATGGGTAAGTACTTAAATAATAGTACCTATTTATTTCGTTCTAACCAGTTCTTATAGTTTAGAGCATAAGTTATTTGCTTTTTTTTTTTAAATATAACTCATTTGGTAAGTGCTTAACTAGGGGTACCTACCTTACCGTGTTTCTCGTATCCGTCGCTAGTCGCAAGGTATTTAGCCGTGCGTCTGCGCTTATCGTTAGTTCGTCCGCGACGTTACCTATCACGCATTTGTTGTTTATCGCGGTTATTGTTTACGCGCCAAACATCGCTGCGTCGTTTCTGCTAAACTTATTAAGTTAAGGTTTTTCAACATATTAATATTTTATGTTGTAGGCTATTAGGCGTTGTGTCGATAGATACTTATAATCAGACTTATTTATTTGAAGTAAAACGATGGCTACCGAACGGAAGCTTAAACTTGCGGAGGGCAAACGCTCTCAATGTTTTTTACGTATGCAATCCATTTACGACCTACTTCCAACATTGGAAGATCAAGCAGTCTGTAGACAATTTATTTCTCAAGCTCGTATGATCGACCAATTAAGGGCTGAATTTGTAGACTTAATGGATGATATAAATTTATTGAATCTGGAGATAAAACCAGACTACGTCGTTAATTATAAATCGATGAACGCGTTTGATGACCTTTATTGCGATGTAAAGTGTAGATTAACAAAAATCGATGCAACGACATCGAGTGTATCGACTATAAAGAGTGAATCGTCTCATGTATGTAGGGAAGAATCCATTAAGATCCCGAGAATCGAACTTCCGAGTTTCGATGGGGAAATTCAAAACTTTCCTTTCTTTTATGAAACTTTTAAAAGAGTTATTCATGAAAATAACAAACTCACTGATTCAGAGCGTGTTCATTATTTGTTTAGTCATCTCACGGGCAAAGCTAAATCTATATGCGCGGGTATTATTCCTGCCGCGGAAAATTATAAAACGGTTTGGGATGCATTAATTGCGAAATATCATGATAAACGTGCGTTAGCTACGTCTTACTTGAACCAATTGTTTTCCATGAAGCCCGTCAATGGTCCTTCGGCAATTAACTTAGAAAAAGTCATTGATAAATTTGCTGCTACTATTTCAGCAATAAAACAACTTAAAATCAGTGAGTTGAGTGAGTTTATTTTCGTTCATTTGGGTCTTAAGTTATTAGATTCGGATACCGCTAAAAGTTTCGAAATGTCTATTCGGGAGTCGGAGACTATGCCTGTATATGAGGATTTTGTTCGATTCGTACGAGAGCAAGTAAAAATTTTACATCGAACGTCACAACGGTCGTCCATTAAAACGGATAATACTCCGTCGGGTGGTAGCGGCGGAGGACGCGCCACCCTGCCTCGCGCACCGCACGCATACGTCAGCACGCAAGCGCAGCCTGCTGCTAGTCCGTGCGCTATGTGTAGTAGTCCTGAACATTCGCAACTTTATAGCTGCAACCAATTTTTGAAACTTTCACCTAATGAAAGGTTTAACTATATTAAGCAGAACAAATTGTGCACTAACTGTCTTAGTATACAACACACTTCGTCGAAATGTCATTCTAAAAAATCTTGTCGAAAATGTAATGGCAAACATCATTCTTTGCTACATTTTAATTCATCGCAGCAAAGGCAAGTGCCTCAACGTGAAGAATCGAGCACTGGTGCTAGTGTTGGTAACAATAGCATGAAATATGTGTTAGCTACCAACAGCAAACCTATTGAAGTCAGCACTGAAGATGACCATGCTTCTAGCTCGAAACAAGTGCCCGTATGCACATTGTCGGCAACCGGACGTATGAAATCGCCTGTGACAGAGATTCTTGCAACTGCCAAGGTCCTGGTAGTCGGTCGCAATGGGAAGGATAAGATGGTGAGATGCCTATTAGATCCTGGATCTCAGAAACATTATATGACTTCCAAATGCAGCCAAGCTTTAGGTTTGACCATTGAACGCGGTTCCATGACAACGGTTAAGGGCATAGGCGGAGCGACTCAACCCGTTCGAGGGAGAGTCAATATTACATTTAAATCACGGTTTGACACTGGTTTGCCATATAAAATTGAGGCTCTTGTGTTAGATGAAATCACCTCACATTTGCCAATTAGCCACGTTGATGTATCATCTGGGGTTATGTTTGATGATGTTCCATTAGCAGATGACACCTGGGCTATTCCAGGTCAAATTGATCTTCTTCTAGGAGTAAAATTGTTCGCTGAAATGCTAATGCTAGGGAAGGTTATAAACCAACCTGGCCTACCTGACGCTTTAGAAACGGCGTTAGGATATATTGTCTTAGGCGATGCGCCAGTTTTAGCGCCGCCCCCCGACTCTACCGTGGGTTACTGCGCTACATACGATATTGAAAATTTAATAAAAAGATTCTGGGAAGTGGAAGACCTGGGCGAAGATGTGATGCTTAGCGCGGAAGAAAAACAGGCTGAAGAAATATATAAGGCAACTGTCAAGCGTCTCCCAGATGGACGCTACCAAGTTGCTCTTCCGTTTAAATTACCTCCCAGCAATCTGGGTGATTCGTACAAGTCTGCGGAACGCAGATTTTTGGCCTTGGAGCGGAAATTCGCAGCCCAGCCGGAAATAAAAAGGTTATATGATGAGGTTATGCTAGAACACCTACAAAAAAACTACTTGTCTGAAGTGTCTGAGAAACATTCTGGCAATGCTTTTTACATTCCACACCATCCAGTCTGCCGCTTTGATAAACTGACCACAAAAGTGAGAGCTGTGCTGGATGCTAGTGCGGCATCTTCCAGCGGCTTCTCGTTAAATGATGTGCTCCACACAGGACCAAGGCTTCAGGCAGACTTGTTTTGTATATTACTAAATATGCGTCTTTTTGAAATGGCTATTACTGCGGACGTTCGACAGATGTATCTTTGTATAGATGTCTGCGAGGCAGATCGATCGTATCAGCGAATCCTTTATAGATTCGACTCTAATTCGCCATTGAAGGTTTATCAATACAACCGTGTTGCATTCGGGTTACGTTGTAGTCCGTTTTTGGCTCTGCGCACCGTTAAGGAATTGGTAGATAATGTAGGAGACAACTTCCCATTAGCGAAGGAAATAGCTTCCCGGGATATATATATGGATGATATCGCCAGCTCAATTATGAATGAAGCTCAAGCTGTCACGGCAGCTCAACAACTGATAGAGTTCTTTCAAGGTGGTGGTTTTCAATTGGCGAAATGGTCTTCCAACTCGGCGCTTGTTATGGATAGTATCCCAAAGGAATTGCACTTATCACAAAGCGTAGCATTTGATGATGAGACTATACTCAAAATACTAGGGTTACGTTGGTACCCTTCTGATGATGTTTTTGGATTCGAGGTCAGTCCGGACGAGCGGCCTTGTACAAAACGTAACATTTTGTCTTCAGTAGCACGATTATTTGACGTGCTGGGTCTTGTTGCCCCGATAATTGTATTCGCCAAGCTTCTAATTAAAGAGCTATGGCTTCAAAAAATTGATTGGGATGAAATTCCTCCTGATCATATAACGCGTCAGTGGCAACAGTTTCAAACTGAACTGCCATTGATTTCAAAAATGAAGTTTCCAAGACATCTTGGTGTAGTAGAGTCGTGTTCGGTTACCGTTCTGGGTTTCGCCGATGCTAGCGAAAAGGCTTACGGTGGTATGGTATACGCGTATGTAACATGCCCAAATAAGGAGCCTTCCATACAGCTAGTGTGCGCGAAATCGAAGGTTGCGCCGTTGAAGATTGTTTCCTTAGCACGACTTGAATTGTGTGCTTCATTGTTGTTGTCTCAACTAATGAAAAAGGTTCTAGATGCTTATTCATCTAGATACCCCATTGATTCGGTTTTGGCTTTCTCCGACTCTACGGTGGCTCTTTGTTGGATTCACTCATCACCACATCGGTGGCAGACCTTTGTGGCAAACCGAGTGGCAAAGATACAAGAAAACTTGTCAAGCAGTCACTTCTTTCATATCAAGGGCACGGAAAATCCAAGTGACTGCCTATCCAGAGGACTGATGCCAGCACAATTGATAGAGCACCCCCTTTGGTTACACGGTCCTCCGTGGGTAAGCCTACCTAAATGTGAATGGCCGGTTACGCCTTTCCATGTAGATGACTATGAAGCTCCAGAAGCCAAATCTGTTTCACTAGTGGCCAGAGATGATGCTACTACAAATATTTTATACGAGATGTCTCGTCGATTTTCTTCATGGAGCAAGTATGTGAGAAGCGTGGTATACGTTTTGAAATTCCTAAAGAATCTGCCAAAAGGTCCTATTCCTATTACGGCCGATGATCTCATAGTAGCTGAATCCAGGATTTTACTTGCGTTACAATTGGTTTATTTTGGCCAAGATATGGCCAACTTAGCAGCTGACAAGCCTTGTTCTAACGTAATGTCCAGACTCAAACCGTTTTTGCATAACGGGCTGATACGTGTTGGGGGTCGTTTGACTAATTCGAACGAAACTTACGATTACAAACATCCAATGCTATTACCTCGTAGCGATCATATTATTAATTTACTCGTTGATTATTATCATCAACGCAACTTTCACACTGGTCCAGAGACTTTAATGTCAATATTGCGACACCGTTACTGGATTATTTCGGCTCGACGGATCATACGTCAAAGGATTCACCAGTGTAATTTCTGTTTTCGGACAAAACCTCACGCCACGCACCCAATGATGGCAGACTTACCTGCGTTAAGGGTAAATCAAGTGGAGAAAGCTTTCATCCATACCGGTTGCGACTACGCCGGTCCATTATATTACACTCCTATAAGGCGAAGAGGTGTGAGGAGTCAGAAGGCGTATTTGTGTCTCTTCACATGTCTTACTACACGTGCGATTCATGTCGAAATTGCTTCGGACTTAAGCACAAGCAGTTTTTTATCTGCCTTTAAAAGATTTCTGTCAAGACGTGGACCAGTCAAATTTATGTATTCCGATAACGGCACAAATTTCATTGGCGCCAGAAGTTACTTGAAGGAAATATACGATTTTCTCTCAAATAAATATCGAGAGGTATGGGAAAACGAATTGGCAGATAACAATATAACATGGAGGCTTAACCCACCGAGTGCCCCTCACTTTGGTGGATGCTGGGAAAGCAACGTAAAATGTGTAAAAACGCATCTTTTCCGTACCATCGGTAAACAAATATTGTCGTATGAGGAACTATCTACAGTTCTAACGCAGATAGAAGCGTTATTGAATTCGCGTCCGTTGTCAGTGCTCAGCTCTGATCCTACAGAGCCTTCTGCTCTAACGCCCGCCCATTTTTTAAACACAACCCCACTTACCTTCCTTCCGGCGCCGCCTGTAGCCGATATATCCGATCATCTTTTGCAAAGATTTCAACTTTTAGATAAATTAACACAATCTTTTTGGAAGAGGTGGCGTGATGAGTATTTGCACACGTTACAAGTTCGCCAGAAATGGAATACTCCTACTCAGCCTGTCAAGGAAGGAACAATCGTAGTCATTATGCAGGACAACATTATGCCTTTACAGTGGCCTTTAGGTCTTATTGTCAGGCTTTTTACTGGGAAGGATGGTGTTGCCCGGGTAGCCTTGGTAAAAACTAAAAATGGCCTGTTGAAGAGGCCTCTAGTTAAGTTATGTCCTCTTCCTATGCAATAACTAGTGTTCATATGCAGTTATTTCATTAATTTAAGTTTAGTTATAGGATACTTAAGGCTCTTAGTTTTATTATACGATAGAGTCACTTATTGATAACACAATTTATTTTCAATTCTGTTTATTGGAAAGACCATCCCTTCAAGGCCGGGGGAAATGGTTACGCCACAACTAGCAGAAAGCTTAATATTAAATTCTTTATTTGTATTTTTGCGCGCTCGTTGATTGTCTCAATATGATCAGGTATTTAACTGTTCGTAATGTTGGTAATCGAGGGTCTTGCCTATGAAACGTCGCGAGCGCCCTCTAGTCAAGATAAATCCACCGCGCGACGGACATCATAAAATCTCGTGTCCGTCTTCTTTTCGTTAATTTCCCGGCCGGGTGTGGTGTGAAATACAGCAAGGATCTTCAGGAGAGCTGGCATTACTCGCTGGTGAGTACCTGTTCGCTATTTTGACTTTTCACGAGGGCGAAATCATGTTTTAAGGTAACCGAACCAGTGCACCGCATGAAGACGCTTTCTGCTAGCTTAAAGTGATTATTTATTGAAGGATTGATTCGAAGGGTAAAGCTGGTGGCGTCTACAGAGGTCAAAAAAGACGAGTGGTGTGTTTACGATGTGAGCCGCAGGCGAAGCCGCTGGCGGGCCGCTAGTTCTATATAAATCAAAGTTTTGATTAATATACAGGTTTATGCAAAACTGCTTTTTTTTTTTTTATTGTAATTAATCTCAGTAACAGAACTTAGTAACCGACTAGGTAGGTAACAAAAATGTTACTGGTTTTTTTTGGTTGTTTAATGTCCAGCAAAGCGGACTACGTCACCCTCTCCGGCTGCCATGACGACGACGATACTTCCACCCCGTAGGTAAACCATTTTCAGTAAGAGGAGCGCGCCGGGCTGGGAGCCCTCAGTGCGCGAGAGCGACTGGCACTTCGCTGTTATTTTTCCTATACGATACAATTTTCCTCTTATCTTTTATTTTTTCTAGTCCCTTTGATGTCAAAGGAACCATTTTAATTACACAAGATGTCAAAGTCAACATCATGGTATACGTACACTGGGTATACGTACAAAGTTGAGGAAAGATCAACATTTTTATTATAATGTTTTGTTACTGGTTTTGCCATAAACAAAACAATATAAGTACATTGATTTTTAATCATTCATACATATCTTCACGCCTTCATTCCCAGAGTGGGGTAGGCAGAGCTACAGAATTACCAAAAACTCTAAAAACTTGTTGATAACTGTGTACCCACAATCTGCACAATTAGGCTGAGATGCTAAACAGTGTATATTAGTGACAGGTAGCAAGCCATTTTTAATCATAAGCTGAATATAACAGCGGAAGGTAATAGAGCCGTAAATCAAGTGTTTAGAGGACGTTGATCGGTGCACATGAATAAGATTCGAGGCTCTCTCGGCGGGGTGAGTGGGTATTTCTGCCAGGGACGTGATTTATATAAGAGGGAAGACACTACTTTTTTCTGCCACCGTCAAAATTTTCAATTTTATGTGATAAACAAAATAAAACATAGAAAACGATCAATATGGTTTAAATGAATAGGACTGCTTTTAGCCTGGTTTGATTTGTTAGTCAAAAAAATTACTTTGTGAACGCTGAAAATACAACATAAAATGAACAAAGTTGTTCAACTTGACTTGTGAGTGTATTCAAGTCCTCGCTTTAGAAACTCAGCCCAACTTGCAGCCGGCCCGCGCCTCGTCCGCTCCCGCCGCATGCGGGGCTCCCGGGGCGGGGCAGGCGGCCGGCGGCGGCCCGGGAAACTTTGCCGCTTAGAGTTGTCTCCATGTTCAAATCGCTTTAACTCTTCTTAGGATTTGTTAGAAATATCTTAAAAGTAGAGTTTCATTTTGATCGACTTTTCAGAGTTGTTCGTGTGTCCCTCATGTTATAAATGAGTGGCGGCGTCACGGTCGTGAGGACTGATGCCTTGTTGTTGTTCCTCGGACTAGTTTGTAGGTACTTGCACAATATCCCCTTGTTTGTCAACTGATATTGATTTATTTAATATAAGGTATGCAATTTTTTGTGCAATTGTTCAATTGATCAAGGTGCTACTAGGAATTTACGATTTTGTTTGGTATTTACATTTTCACTTTATACTCTTTATAGTAATACTTGTGTATTATTACGAATCCACATTTCTTGTAGCTATTTTTTTGAATCTTCAGCGATGGTTCGTAGTTCAAAATTATGGAATCAAATTATTTTAACTCGTTTACATTTTCTATGTTATTATCACACGAATATAGTGTTTTATTTCTTAAAGATAAGATGATAGATAAAATGAATGGCATACCTGCCTAAAGGTAAGAATGGATTTCGTGCTCGTTTGCTTTCGCCTTTTTATGAATAATTATATTAATTATGTAAATAATTGAGATCACTTTGTCCCCTTTACAATATTTTAATTACCTAGCCTGCTAGTAATAGTATAAAACCTCGCAAGCTTCCGACTCAAACCAAACACGAGGACGTCGCCCAAACCACTGAAACAGTTTACTGTATCACAGCCCAGCTCCGAGCCGCAAACTCAATTATCAAGTCCACTTCCGTCGTTGAACTGCAGTCAAGCGACAATTGAACATCAAAACAATGTTCACCAAATAACTTCATGGCTGCTCCACACACACAAATCATCTCAAACTGAAAAATATGCAAAGGCAATACGTCATCACGTTGCGCCGTGCATCACGCGAGACGAGGGTCGGCTTCATTTATTATCACCTTTATGCTCCTATCATCCGTCGAACAACATGAGGTGAGAGAACAAGGGAGCGCGCGGTGCGAGTGACAGTGATGCATATTACAGGCGGTTCTTCCCTGGTTTTGGTGGAGTCAAAACCGTTTGTGTTTTTGCCGAACGGTACTTACGGGTTTAAATATTGGTGCACGGTGTGTTTAATTTTTATATATAAATATTAATACACTGGGAAACATCTTAGCCTACTTGTGCAAAATGTGGTTACAGAATTATCAAGAAGTTTTAAGACTTGTTGGTAATTCTTTAGCTTTGCCTACCCCACTCTGGGAATGAAGGCGTGAGTTTATGTATGTATGTATGTAAATATTAATTAACGATTAAATAACTTCAAACAATGTGTAGGTATCGTACCATTGTTATACACGTGGATGGCGGCGCGGCTTACACGAGTAGGTATTTCATTAGCTCGCGCTCTATTAGCAGGCTTTCAGGTTAATTATATGTTAAATGGCGTTTGTTATTTTTTAAGTTTAAGTCAGTTATTGTTTCAGGTTCTAAAGTAAATAACTGGTAAAAAGAGAAACGGTTCCAGTAAAAACATTTTCGGACTTGCTGTGTGTGATATATTGTCAAATGTACACTCTTAGGTCAAACAGAAATCCTCGTTTTTACCCAACAGTTAAAAAAGGAGGATAATGTTTATGTTTGGTTCTTCGTTCCCTCGAGAGATTGAACGCTGGGCCCCATTTCAACAAGCGACGTCTCATTCATTTCATCTTAGCATCGCAGATCTCACTAACGTCTGACTTTAAACATAATGTCCGGGATGGCGGATATTGAATATCAGTATTAACTTACCTACGACAATATCAAAAACCATGCGGTCGGGTTTCCAAAGCTTGCGTTTCGTTATACTTGTCCGAAGGCTGTTAATAATCAGGCAGCCAAGCACGTACTGTAATTACACGGCGCCCTCTCAGCCAAAGGCGGGCAGAAACGAAAGGTCCATTTTTTGTTTGTTAATCTAATAAGTAATTAAGTACTCGAATTTGGTAAGAAGATAATGTTAATGTAATTAGGTACTTTGACAATTTGCTTCAAATTTCGGCTCGTCCTCACTTAATGTAGGTGTGGTGTTTTTTTTTTAATTAATAAGAATTATATACTTTTGTCTTTTTAATGAACAAAAATATAAATTAGGTATAATTATTTTGTTTAAATATTTGAACTATGACCGTTCCTATGTGATTATGTGGTTATAAAATATGTCTTGCTTGCAGCGCGCTGCGTCGAGGTTCATTATTATTGAGTTGGCAGAGCACATTACATCGTTCGTACAAAGGCCGCGGAGGATTGCTCTTATAGAAATGCTTTTCCTTAAAATTGAGTTTGTCGATAGCAAAATGTATTTTTTTAAAAGCTCGCGGACCTGTAAGATTAACGAACCCTGTTATTCTGTTGCAGATGAAAGCTCGGTTTTATCATCATTAGCATTTCAAGCTATGAAAGTAAATTAATGATATATTATTTCGTCGAATGAGATAAATATACGCATAAGTATGAAGGACATAATACAATGCGACCTTATCAATCTCGCTTGACGCTGACTCCGGTATTACGAGTATATCCCGTTAAAGGAGCTAAGCGAAATAAAGATCTTTTGATATCAAAAGAAAGTGTATATATAATTAACTTAATTAAGGCATAAGAAACTAATGAATAAACACGCTTAAAGGAATAATGTGCGGCTTGTTCCTAATTAATGAAATTACACCGATGAAATATTTAAACATCTAAAACTTACCATGGATTTTCTGACACTTCACAACTTCATATTTACGTTATCGGTTTTGTATGGTTGATAAATGATAATAATTATTATAATTTGAAACGGCATAATAATCTAGGTAATAGACGTACGTAGGTAATTTTCTTTTTATGCTAAAGGAGGTCAACGAGCCGGCGGGCTACCTGACGTGGAGTGGTCACCGCCGCCGGACACCTGCAACACCAACATCGCAGCTTTGGAAACTTCCAAAGTCGTAGTAGTCCGAAAATAGCGCCGCAATAAGCTAAACCCATAAAACTGTCGTGTGCGGTAAAAAGTACCGTATAAACCGCGCAAGAGCATTTCATCATGCTCAGTTCCGAAACCGTTACTACAAACCAATTAGACCCCTGGACCAACTTAACTTTGCCGATGGCAGACTGTTATCCCCATACATCGACATAAATAGGTCGCGGTCAGATTACCAACACCGCAAATAATTTTTCGGTGGGTATAAAAAATTAAACCGTTTGTAACTCAAGAACCACTGAAGTCTACTTAGTAGTGATAGTTTTCCTATTGAATTCATTATAATGTGCTTTCATTTAAGACATTTTTCAGATTTGTAGCTTTTGTAGTTTTGTCTGTAGGGGGGGGGGGGGGACGACGACACTAGACTCTAACAAAAATTTGCGCTTTAAAGTTTAATATTTCATAAACGGAAACCTTAATCGAAAAAAAATCTGCGCAAACTCGCAATATTTTTAAAAGATCGATGTAACACATTACAAGGTATAATAGTAATAAAATATTATTATTTTAAACTAACACAAATAAAATCATTACAAATGTAAGGTCAATAAAAATAAAAGGTAAAATGACTAGGAGAACAACATTACATGACGAGGTCTCTACGTCAGGAACGATAATTAAAAAAACTAAATTGGAAAATAGGTCCTTGCAAGCGAGAACAGACCGGACTCCGCAGACAGCACCCGTTCACGAGTATGACGCGTATCTCAGCTATCGCCTCCCTCAACCATGTGTTCGGGAAGGTGGCGACCATAGAGTACATTGTATATAACTGAAATAGAGAACAAACTCTGGGACTGAAATGGGTAACGGCGTAACTAACGCCATCTGTTATTAATAGTTAGAACTACTGTGTATAAATATGCATAGGTACCTATAGCATCAATAGTTTGTAGTTAGTTTAGGTCCCGTTTCTACGGCCGTCATTTTTACGCCGAACGCGCGTTACGGGGTAAAAATGCAGGCCGTGGAAATGGGGCCTTTTTTGTCAGTTAAGTACTTTAGGTACCTATTAGGAAATAAATGAAATACATACAGATAAAGATAAAGATAAAGACATTTATTCAGTAAGTAGGCCGCACGGGCACTTTTACACGTCAAGAATCTGCCAGCGCTTCACAATTCAAGTTTCAAATGAAATTTGAAACTTGAAGGCATCTCTTCAACTTCTGGTTTTGGAAATTTTAATAAGTAAAATACACAATCCATGCTGCGGAGAGCTAGTTATTTGAAATTCCTACAAGTTTTAGATTTTCGCGGAAAAAAACCGCCTATGTCCTTCTCCAAGTTCCCATCTATCTCTATACCAAAATTCATCAAAATTATTTCAGCGGTTAAGACGTGAAAACGTAACAGACAGACCGACGACTTTTGCATTTAAATATATATAATTTATAATATTAGTATGGATCCCAGCCCTTAAAGTAGCAAGGAAGATGAATTTAATAAGTATGTTAAAAAATTGTGATTTCAGCAGATTGTACACATCCTAAAATCCGGCCAAATGGGAGTTGAACTTGCACACGAAGGAATCCATACAACTATACAACGAACAAAAATATACGAATCGTGTATGGAGACCCGTTTATTTTTTATTTATTGTTATAGCGCCATAGTAATACAAACTCTGTGTTAATTTCAAGTTTCTACTCGTCCTACGGTTCAAAAGCTACGGATACTCTTGGGTACGGAACCCTAAAAACTAATCCCAAAAAAACTGGTCTCCAAAAAAAGTATTAATTGTTATTACAACAATGTAGTTAAAATTAATATAAGGATTAAAATATGTAACGTTACCCTTTGATATCAATGAGTCACTGAAATTTCGTCCAATTAGAACGCCTACTTAGTGAGTGCCCCTTAATCATACATATCATCGTTGTCTCCGACGTAAGTGTGAACGACTGTACTAAGAACTTATTTAATATAGAAAATTACTCAATGAACACAAAACTGCGTGAAAACAGAAGAGGAGGAGGAATCATAATTTATGCCCATAAAAGTGTAACATTCTTGTGTGAAAAAACAAATACTACAAGCTTCGAATGCCTTCTAGGTCGAGTGATACTACCAAGTGGATATAAGACATATTTGTGTGCGATATACCGACCGCCCCACTTAAGTATTAGTGATTTCATTGGTGAGTTGCAACATCTCTTAAATAAATATCCTTTGAACTGTAATTTCTTGACCTGTGATGACATAAATTTAGACCTAAAAATTTCAAATCAGGTAACACGCTCCTATCTAAACACCATGGCATCATTAGGCTTTACTTGCTGCATAACGCAATATACTAGAATTGAAACGACTAAGAGAGGTACATCCAAGTCATGCATTGATCACATATTCATTAGAGATATAGCAACACAAGTAGGCAGAGAACCACTTCATTCAATTAATTCTGCAGTAGTGCGAGATTCTTTCGCCGACCATTTTATAACTGGCATTTCCTTCACTGGTGTTGCAGCGAATAACGCCTTAATACATTGCAAATTAGACAACCGCCGTGTGGGACAGGAGCTTGTTAAAATTGACTGGGACCCAGTGCTTAATCTTCAACATCCTAATGACATATATAACTCTATAGTAGACAAATTTACCAAAATATATGAAATATGCATGATACGTCAACCAATTGTAAACAAAATTAGAAACAATTGCACTTGGATTTCAGGAAAACTTGTGGAGATGTCTGACACTAAAAATAGACTTTTACAAATATACTTAAACGACACTAGCAATAAGCAAAACGAGCTACTATATAAGAAGTATCGAAACAAAACAAATAGCCAAATGAACAAAGCTAAAAATAACTTCATAAAAAAAGAAATCTGTAACAATTATAAAAACCCAAAAAAGATGTGGCAAATAATAAACAAATTAACTGGTAGAATTATCAAAGCTGTGGATGATATGTTGCTGAAGTCTTTTAAAATTAAGGCTAAAGACCTATCGGATAAATTTGCCCATGACTTTGAGAATAATGTACTTTCTGTTTTAACCTCATGCAGTGTGCCGTTGCTTGATAAGAGAACCTATTGTAACTCCCCAAAAGTATCATTAAAAATTGATAAGATCAAAGAAAACACTATGTCGCAAATAATTAATAACATTAACACTAACAAAGGTGCTGGCTTTGACAAGATAAGAGCAAGGGACATAAAATACATAACTAAAGAGATGACCCCTGTACTTACACACCTAGCTAACCGGTGTATATCTAGCTCTATATATCCAGATAAATTAAAAATTGGAATAATCCGACCAATACACAAAAAAGGCAGCTATGCAGACACGAATAACTACAGGCCAATCACAATACTATCTACAATAGACAAAATCATTGAGAAATACCTAGGTAAAAAAATTAATGACTTTCTGTCAAGCAACGACATAATTTCATGAGAGACAATTTGGTTTCCAGAAAGGGAAAAATACCTCACAACTACTAGCCAAGTTTACAGATGAGGTGAACGCCCATCTTAACGACAAAAAACATGTAATAGTAACCATGATAGACTTTAGCAAGGCATTTGACACCCTAAATCATAATGTACTGAATGAAAAGCTTCAGCAAGGTGGTATACAGGGGCCAACGCTAGAGTGGCTTAAAAATTACCACCAGAATAGGTTCAACTCTGTCAGTATAGCAGGAGCCCAAAGCGAGTTACTGCAAACCTCTTATGGCACAGCGCAGGGCTCCATAATTGGCCCAACCGAATACCTGTTATATGTGAATGACATGCGTAATGTATTCCAATACGCCACTGTATACTAATTTGCTGACGACACATGCCTAATAACAGCAGACAATAATGTAAAAATTGCGGAGTGTCAAATGCAAAATGAACTTGATGCCTTATGTAAATGGGCCCACGATGTGGGACTATCACTAAATTCTAAAAAGACCAAAGTAGTGCATGTGCACTCTCCATACATGAAAGCCCACTCTAGTCCCAACATTGTGGCCCATGATCATACATGCTTGCACTCCCATCAAACAAATTGTAACTGTGAGTCACTGGAGCTGGTCAAACAGCATACCTACCTTGGGCTAAGAATTGATGACAAATTTAACTGGAAGCCACATGTTGAGCATTTATGTAACAGACTAAGGTCTATCCTAAGTAACTTCTGTATACTCAAGCAAAAAATGCCATATAATACACTACGCCTACTGTACTTGGCAATGGCCGACTCTGTAATCAATTATGGTATATCCAGCTATGGCAGAACCTACAAAACACACCTAAGACAAATCTACAGTATTCAAATAAGACTCCTTAAATCTATAGTCCCACTGAAAATTAAGCATAAATATAGACACAACTACGCAAATTTATTTAAGTACTGTAGAGTCTTGAATGTGTTTGACAAGGTAAAACTGGCTGTGATACTAGAATACAAAGACATGATAGGTAGACTGGATAGCTATAATAGGCAGTCCAACCTCAGACATTTACCCAATGCGCCTTACTTTAAAATACCAAAGAAAAATAATGAATATGGAAAGCGTGTATGGACCACTCATCTACCCTATATACTAAACAGTTTCCCTAGACATGTCATAGATAACATTAAAGAAAAACCCGAAAGGATCAAAAATATCACTAAGAAGGCACTTATTGACTTTGATATAGAGTAAATATAATTAATTATAATAAATAAATAATAAATAATATGTAATATTCATATGTATACTTTTTGAAATCGTATTTATTGGCTAACATAACAAAATGTAAGAACTAAGCATATATACGTGAATAAATTGAAAATATTGTTTTTTATAAACTAATTAATGATAGTATAGATAGTAATTTTATTTATAGTTAACCCAGCGGAACTGATTGCAGGGGGTACCCCCCTCCGCACTCCTTGGCTAAGCAAAATCTTAAATACTTAAAGATTTCTTTAGCTAAGAAAAAGCCTGTAACAAATCATACTTTCTGAAAAATAAACAGATTAAATTTTTTTATTTTTTATTTGCAGCTCCCTTAAAGGTCTCCTTTGATGAAATAATAATTGGCGGGAAGATAATACTCCTGAAACCAAAAAGTGCATTTAAAGTCGGAGAATAAAAAGGTTCGTCACTTTGAAAACTTTACACATTACCATAGAATCAGAAAGTGGTATCAGCATAAGGGAAATAATAACTTCGGTCATAGCAAGTTCTTAGCTCTCACATGACAAAAGTTGCCTAAAGAACAACAAACAATAAAACAATAGCCATACTTTTGGCCACATAATATGCAATATTCAATTTTCTTACAATAAACAAACCTGCTAAATGTAATGTGGGGACTGCTGCATTGCTGATCCTATTGTTTCTGCACAGAAATCTGGGTTCAAAATGCCTACGGCAAACTCGGCGATATTTATATAATTATGGTCATCCTCCAAACCCACCATATCACTGCAAACGTGAAACCGGAGGCGACAAGTCTCAACTCAACGGATTCGATGGTGAAAACCACTTGTAAGAATAGTAAAAGGCGCACAATCTCGTAACAGTATTTTTGGTAAAAGTAGGTAGGTATTTTTTGAAATTAAGATGGTTGACATATTCAAATTTAGTGTTGCCAAGAAAGGTAAATAATACAATTTGGACCTTATGGATTTTGGATTTTTTTATTTAATGTTTATATTCATGATGTTATTCATTTAAATTAAAATATTATTTCCCGTTATAATGTAAAGATTATCAGAAAGTTTAGGTAATTAACTGTACCTCTGTGCTGCCATCTGTATGTTAAAGTTGAATATTACCTTTTCGACATTACCTTGTTCATAGTACTAAGATTATCCGCACTGGTGGCGACCCGATCAACGACGCCGCCGTAAGCAAAGACCTTAAAGTGAGCATGACATGCTCATGCTGCCGGACAAAGATAACAGTAAAAAAGTATCTGTCCGGTGAGAAACATCATAATGTGTTCTCAATTCTAGAATGTCTTGTGCACACAAGAATCAATAACAAAAAATACGAAAAAGACACAAGGTAAACTCTATGCTCAAATCTGAAACCCATGTATATTTGCATTCTCAAGACTGTAATTCAAAGCCTGACTGCCTCTGCCTGTGAGACAGTTGGAAAAATTTAAAACGTCGACTAATGTATAGGTGGTCGTGCCGGTTCCAATTACACACTGCACAGTTTTTGTTTTGCCGACGGACACGCGCGGGTGTTGGCGTGGGTCGGCGAGCGGCGGCGGACGCGGGGCGCCGAAACTTCTATACTTTAAAGGTTTAATTGAAACTCGGGAATTGAGCGCGGACCCTCAGGACTGTGCACACTGACCGTCCATAGTGTAGTAATATAGACTTGGAATTGGAAAATAAAATTCAAACTTAAACTGCATTTGCTGTTATCTGGTCGAAAAGTAACGTTAGACTTATTAGTTGTGAGCGGTGATAATTAACTGATCTTGAGAGCAATATTATACCTAAATTAAAAAAATGCAAGTAGGTATTTTTGGCGACGTTGTATTTGACGGTACGCGATGTTCTTAACTTCGTATGCGGGTAGAGAAATGTAATCGCTGCAGTCCCCGGCAGTGCGCCGGCCAAGTTCGGAAGCGGGTGTGCTCGTGGATCGTCCCCGCTCGGGCGAAGCGCAAAATTAGATAACAGTAAAACCGATTTGTCGGGATCGGCCGCCGCGGGCTGGCAGCGATCGGCCGGCGAGACGGCCAAATGAACAGAAATCTTTCGACCGGCGCACACGCTCATTACATTTGAAAGAACCTTTCAAAAGGTTATTCTATTGTGCACTGTCCGGTACCAAACTTAGATTAACTGTTTACAGATTACATTGAGCTTGTATTTACACTATAAGGAATACTATTCCGAATAATTTAAAATAAATTGGGATTCCAAAATCGTCTGTAAAGAAATTGCAGAAATAATTTAATCATGATTTAAGTCGTAAATTGGTCATTGGTGAAAGTACCTACATCAAAATGAAAAAACTTCTAAAAATCTACAATACTAGGACGCTTATATATTGTTTCTGAACCGATACAAATTCTAAAAGCAGATAAAGATTTTTGAGCAAGTGTAGTACAATAAAATCTGATTTAAATGAACACGAAAATAGATGATAAAGAGCCCCACGTCACGAATCGTTGCCACTAGTTGGTAATGAAAATCAGGGCGCTATATTATTGAGCTTTGCGTCAATCACCTGTCAATTCAGTCGACTCTATCGTCAGTCTTCATTGAAAACCTCCGTGGCGCTGAAGGACATTAAAGCGTTTACCGTGCAACAGTACAGTCGGGCGGAATATAGAGCGGCTGATTACGGCGCGCGCCGGAGCAGGTCGGGGCTTTGCACTATTTAGATACTCTTAAACTCGGTATGAAAACGTGAGAAGTTTAAAAGATTAGTTTTGTTTTCTAGACAAGTTGAACCGCAGTTGCGTACAATTATATTTTGTTGTAAGTATTGTTATATACCTCTATGTATATTCTCTTAATGGTTTTTGAAATAAAATCACAGATTACTTGACGTACTTGGCAAGTTTATGATTTATTAGGATAATTTTAGAGGAATTGTTGTGAAAACAGTCTATAACACAATTTACAATATAACTTAACAGTTGAATCTGACTTTCATAAAATAAAGCAAGAAAATTGAACGCTTATTTAATAAGACTTAAGCATGAATTCATTAATTTTAATGAAGCTTTATGCGACGTATTAGCGCCACCCCGCTTTGGGTCATTCAAGTTTCAAACGTCATACATACTCGTCGATATTCCCCAAATGTAACAAACTGCTTACGTTACTAAATATCGGGCTGGATTCAGGCCATCGTATTGATCTACTTCTACTGCTATTATGTATGTATGTAAACTCTTTATTGAACAAACAGAAAATAACAAAACAAAAAAAGAAACTAAAACACAAAAAGTAAGTACAAAGGCAAACTTATTCCTTTAAAGGATCTCTTCCAGCTAACCTTGAGCGATTGAGAGATGCTAGAAGTATTAAAAGTGACTTGACAATAACTTCTCATGATTTTCTTCTCCACGTGTCTTCTTCTTCAAAATGTTATGTCGGTTAAGTGATACCTAAAGCTACGTAACTGTTGAACTCTAAGAGAACGATTGCGTCATGGACGTCAAAGTTAATATGTTAACATTTTTGCACCTTATTTCAATGGTATAAACAAAGATAAACATATTTTTGACGTCTAACTTGCGTCACCAATAATTTTAAACTTTAATAACCATAAAGGTTTTAAATGAAAAAAAGTTAATTATGCTGAAAGAAAACATATATTCAATTCCAATGTATTGAAGCAGAAGCCGGGTAGTAATAATTAAAAAAATAAAACGTCGCATCGCATATTCCCCCCCACAGCTCGCAACCGCGGCAGGCGCATGTAAATGTAACACACTGCGCAGAAATAATTACACCTCGCACAAAGCCTTTGAAGTCATTAACTTTAATCAACATAATGAAACGTTATTAAGTTTTCAAAAGCTCCGAGCTTACAAAACGTTAACTTATTACGAGTTCACGCTTTAAAAGCAATAATACAGCTAGTGTTTATAAATTGTGTACTACATTTTCATAATTTAAGTAAAAAATTAAAAACCTACACAATGCTTTTACCTTTCCTAAACGAATTGTTACGGCTTCATTATTTTACAACTAGCTTCCGCCTTTGACTCCACCCTCGTTCTGTTGTCCCCTCAGGAACTATCAAATCATTCTACATCCTAATTCAAAATATGAATGATGTATTTTGTAAAAGTTTTAGCCATTTAGCTGTTTATACGTCACGACAAACCGCTACGCTATTTCATTTCTGCCATTTTCTAAGCCGGCACTTCTAATGAAAGTGATATTGTCATTATTTTATTCCAAAACACTTATGTTTCTATGTTTCACTTGATCAAAATAATTGAGACCACGGGAGAAAGAGCAGTAGTAAAAAACCATTTTGTCAAATTCATTTTAAATATAAAAAGTGTTAAATTCTCAGATATTATTTGTCGTGTATAAGTATCATTAACAGAACTCGGCAGAAGTGAGCTGTTTTCACAGTTTGCATAACATGGACATACCTACCTTGTCATTCAATGGTAGATGCGGTGTAATTGAATAAAATAACTAATTAAAATATTTAATTTGGGCTGCCTTTCTGCTACGATCTATACGTCGCAATAAAGACAAATGAATTTTATAGGAATCTTTTTTAGCAACCCTCTTTAAATAATTTGTATATCCATCTGCTGTTATGCTCTTTACATAGGTAATAATTAGTAATAAATCTATTTAAGGATGCCTATTCAACTGAGTGAAATATCATGCCAACGTCATTATTCTATTATTCTGTTGTTTTATTTTGTAAGCAGCCCTTCAATTGGAAGTAAGCGAATACATACATACATACATAAACTCACGCCTTCATTCCCAGAGTGGGGTAGGCAGAGCTAAAGAATTACCAACAAGTCTTAAAACTTCTTGATAATTCTGTAACCACATTTTGCACAAGTAAGCGAATAAATAATTAATAATTAGAAGAAAGATTATTCCGATTTTGAGTATGCCGAATTTTTTTGTTTTCATTTATTTTAGAGTGTATCTAGATTAATATCTACACTTGACATTAATGACGTAAAATTGGCCCACCCCCGCCGAGCTCCGATCATTAAAGATCACAAATTGGCAGCCACACACATGTATAGTAAACTTTTATCTGCTCTCTTATTCATTTGCTTTGAACTCGTCGTCGTTAAAATAGAAATATACAATTTGACGGAAATATTTTTATGTTTTTCATTTTGGAGGACGCCGTGTAAAAGGCGACCAGTTTTTCAGAGCGGTGCAGTTTTATAGATGTACAGTGTAAAAGCAATGAAACCCCCCCCCCCCCCCGCCGAGGCGCGGGGCGCGGCGGGGGTCGTTATGCACCAGCATCCGTTTGTGGGATCAAATAGCAGCAATATATCTAGTCATCTGGGAAATTCCATTGACACAGATCGTAATACTGGAGTTGATTGAATTTAGCGATGTCCCCTTATTCAATAAATATTCGGAGAATAGAGTTTTTATAAGTATTTTTTTAGGACATTTAGAAGGCAAACGAGCACGCAGCGAGGATGGTGGGACCGCAGTCTTAAGACTGCCACTTGATATTTCTATCAGCAAGTTGTACTTGGAGCAAACTGTCACCTGAAGCCTAGTCAGAGTATACTCGTAGATAATGCTTAGATATCTTTACCTAGTCAGTTCCTCTGCGTGTTGATTTCTCGTTAATAATTGATAGTGTAGAATGACTGTTAAAAAATAAAATAAATCCGTAACTGCAAATGCGTTGCCTTGTGTTGTCATATAATCACACCGGAACACAACAAGTCAAACACTGCTCCTTAGTTAAATACTGTATCCTATTAGATTACTCTTCAAATGTGACGTTTAGCGTCGTGATAGTTAAAGGTAGTCGGGGGTTTTATACTGATTTGAGCTTAATTACAATAAATCCGTAAAAAGGTAACAATCGCCTGTCCACGACCTAACTTTAGTCGAATTCCGGGATTCCCGTTATTGGCTATTTTCAGCGGAGCAGGTTCAAACCAAAATTCCCGGGATTGATCTTCTGGCGGCAAGATTGAATTGTCAAATCACGCCCAGACTTGTTATAATAAGCATAAGGTTTCATTAATCGTTTTGATTAATTATCTAGTTCTGTTATCTTATCACCGTATACATTCAAAGACAGTGAGATTGTAAAACATGCTCGCTTAACTAAATTTCAATACAAAATGTCTATTGTTATAACTGCAAATAGTGCAAGTGTTTTAGGGTTCCGTAGTCAAACTAGGAACCCTTATAGTTTCTTTATGTCCGTCCGTCCGTCCGTCCGCAGCCTAGCTCAGAGACTTTTAGTACTAGGAAACTGTTATTTGGCATATATACACATATAAGTCACGCTAACAAAATAAAATCTTCAAAAAAAATTAAAACTTATTTGCGGTGTTGGTAAACTGACCGCGACCTATGTCGATGTATGGGGATAGAAGCTGTCTAACGGCAATGATAAGTTTGTCACGAGGTCAAATTTATTTGTAGTAACGGCTTTGGAACTCTACTTTGAGCATGGTCCAACATGCTCTTGCCCGGTTTTTGGTTTATCATAGCTCTATAGTAGTCTATTTTACATCCAGCGGTGTTTTGGTTACTAAGACTTGAGAAACGATTGAAGCTGTCTATTACTTGCCGAACAAATTAGCCAATTCAACGTCAAAGTACCCGTAGTCCAATCACGTGAATTAAGAGTCATCAACCTCCTTTCTCGTTATTTTCCCTTTGAAATATGAAATAAATAATAAAAGGTTTTCAAAGTATACCTGTAGTATCTCGGGTATAATTGGCCAATTACAAAATTCTAACGATAAGTAAAGTAAAGTGTATCCAGGGAATAAAACAAAACAGAAGTGCATTCTCCTTCATAAAAGCTCGTTACCAAGTTGCATATCATTTTAATACTCGACATAGTTTTGTAGCGAAGTGTATTCCGGCTCAGACGTAGAGCTGCTACGACGTAGCCCGTAGCGATCGCTACTCGCCTTAGCACAGGGTATTACAATGTATGTTGTTAGAATTTGCATTATTTAGTGCCACAAATGCATTTGGCTTTGTACTATAAAATGTTTTACATAGTCGGTATTTTGCAGCGAAGTTAAGGATCTCTCTTAACTACTCATGTTTTAACTCAATAATAGTTAGTTATGTAACTGGTACATAATTATTAATTAAGCTTCTTAAACAAGAGTGCTGAGGTTAGAGCGGGAGCTTGCGAGTCCTCTCAGTACAGGCACGAGTACATTAAGAGCTAATTATGTACCGTAGCATTCATTTTTTTTTTTACAAGCTTAAAATCATAATTACACAAATAAAAAATCGTTAACTTTTCTTGTATAGGTACTTTCCTCGATTTTTCTGCTAACAAATTACTTACTTGAAGGCAAAGTTAGTTTTATTACTCCGATTGGTGTTAATAGTTTCTGAATTTTATTGCTAAATGTTAACGAATTTAATGCAAATTTTAATACTTAGTTACTAAAACAGTTCTGGCAGTTTATCATAAAAGTTGGAATGCCATTACAACCATGGTAACCAAATAACAAATCGATGGATAATGATCATCTATTTTTAGTAACTTGATAAAATAAAAATTGTCTCAAAATTAATTTTGTTTTTAATTTTATACGTAATTATAATTGGGATTAACATATTTTTAACGGGTTATTATACAAATTAGGACTTCAAGTGTTCACTAAACACGAAGATTCATATCCGGAATGACTGTACACTGGTAATAACAATGCTATAATAATAAATTATAGAACTGTTATTACCATGAAAACGCTTATTAAAGAATTGTTTTCACGCCTCGTTTACGCAGTTTGTGGTATTCTGATACCATTAACAATATCAATATTAGTGATTTATTGTACGCGAGTAGAAAAACATAATTATACACAAAAAAGCATAGAAACCATCTAAAACTTAGGAACAAAACAATCGCGCTCATCATATAAAATGTTGACCTGACCGGGAATTGAGCAACAGACCGCTTACTAGCTAGCTAGCTTTGTAGACAACTAACTGACTAAACGAGACTAAATTATCTACAATTATATTTAATATTAGCTTTATATCCGTCGTGTGCGGACACAGCTGCTGTGTCACTGCCGGTGAAGCATTAATTTCCCCGATGATTCCACCTAAAATAAATTTTACCACATTTCAGCCGATGTTGTTTGGGCTTTGTTGAATGTAGTTATAATTTCAACTGGATTGTAGAATTATTTAATGATCCTTTAATTTGAATGCAGTAAAATGTATACACTGTACAAATGGAGCAGTTTTTGGAAGTATCAGTTCAGTATTAAAATAATAAAATAAAATAAAAATATTAAATTTAACTTATAAAATATAGCCCTCCAATGTACTCACTTGCGGCATCGTATCGAGGACACTCGCAGCGTTACCCCGCTGCACTGCGATGTTCACTCTATGGGCTAAAAAAAAGCCTCGCCTGTTGTCGCCAGAGACGCCGATTAATTAGAGTCATACGTTTTTTTACAAATAATAGGGCTGCGGGTCGTACAGGTGATTTACTTAAATGCTCTTCTCATGTTTATAAGGAGATTTAAACATAAAAAACAGGTTTAAACATTTAAAATAAACAGGTAATAACCGGAATTGAACTAAGTATTTTTTCCCAGTAAAACAAAATCCTGTTATTCTTATTAAATTGTTGAAGTGGAAACAAACGTTTTGCATAGGAGGTCTGTCCTCTAAATAAACAAAGAGCTCGAGATTATGCATAAAATATTTTAGAGGACAATACATACATCCGACAATTATTAATACCCGAATTAACCCGAATTCTTATGGTTCCTCTTTACAGTTTGGACCCTGACAGAGTGCAGGTAAATTAGCTATCGACTCATTCGGATAAAAAATTACTCGCCAGCGCAAAGACGTCGCTTTGGCGTTTCATGGAGCTCAAGATAAAGTTGCCAACTTCGTGTAGAAAACTTACTTCCCGAAATTCGGGTCTAGTAAGTTAAAGTAGGTAAGTTATTTAATATGGGTCTATTTAGTGAAACCCGTTTGAACATTTCACTAACAACGATTGTGAGACTTGCTTAGTTTTTTTGTAAGAATGTTTTTGAAGAACCTAGTAATTATCTGTAAAGGAACTCGTCAAAGATCATAATAGTTTGTTTGGTCTCCCGCAGGTCGCGAACGTACGACCGCCGCCGTCGAGTCGAGCGGTCTGCGGACATCACGCGTTGTCCAGCCTCACTGCCACTCCGGTGTTCTGAAACTACTTATGTCGACACTCTCATAGTGGAAGTCAAACTTTTACTTCGTGCATTAAGATAAATATCACTCC
This sequence comes from Acleris emargana, assembly GCA_927399475.2. Taxonomy (NCBI): domain Eukaryota; kingdom Metazoa; phylum Arthropoda; class Insecta; order Lepidoptera; family Tortricidae; genus Acleris; species Acleris emargana. Next base: position 214,725 of record OV656843.1, read on the forward strand.
AAAAACTCAGTCTTAAGTCCCACTTGGTATTTGTTTATGTACATACATACATACATAAACTCACGCCTTCATTCCCAGAGTGGGGTAGGCAGAGCTAAAGAATTACCAATAAGTCTTAAAACTTCTTGATAATTCTGTAACCACATTTTGCACAAGTAGGCTAAGATGTTTCTCAGTGTATTAGTGACAGGTGGCAAGCCCATCGCCTAACAGTACTGCAAGCCTTTATTCCCTTAGTCGCCTCTTACGACATCCACGGGAAGACATGGAGTGGTACTATTCTAACCCGGCAATCACACGGGTACGGTTGTTTATGTATTAATGTAAAATATTAAAAATATCAAAAGGCTAAACCTAACCTGCTTTGTAGAGAACGTAGTTTTGAAAAGCGAGCAGAAATCATACCAACCGTACAGGATTCCTGCGGAGATCAAAATTGGATGCGGCGCGGAAACCCGTCAAGCGGCGGCCGGGAGACGCTCGTACTGTGTTACGGGTCTGTGTGGCGAAGGTCAAACACAATTCGGTACACGAATAAAGCAGTTGAATGTTGTACTCAAGTTATGTATAAAACAGCTGCCTTATTTCAAAACCTAGTAAGTCTCAAAACCTCAATTTTGCGATTTTTGCATACCTAACACGCGGTTTCTAGCAAGTCCCTACGCGATGCAAATTCATTTAGAGGCCTATTTTACTCAGGTTCACATTTACGAGAACCCCAATGGGCTTGACCATTTCAAAACCTAGTATGTGACATGCCCTCACAAAGTTTGGAAAAAAACAGAGAGGCTTGAAAATCATAGACTCACTAATTTATTTTTTATTTGCATTTAATTCAAAATGCTAGTTTGGCATATGAAATATATGAAATTAAAAGAGGGATATATTTACCTACGTATTTTTTTAAATCTAATTAACCAAGAAAGTATCACTTCTTGAACAAATATTGAACAATTTTGAACGGCTGAGGCAAAACATGTTTTTTCGCTCACTGTAAAATTACCTCAACGTCCCTGCTGGTTTTGAAATGGGGCAGACAAACTGCGTAAACTTTTTGTCAGCGTATTTTAAGCTTCGGTATCATCGATCCTTAAAAGCTAATTCCGTCCGAAACCTGGGCCTCATTGTACACACAGCAACACATCTAGCTATACACTTCAGAAATCTGAAATATTGCATGAAAGAGAGTCGCACTAGAATGCATAGAAGTTGACATAATACACATATATACATCTCTTTCTTTTTATCTTTGTTCTGTCTTTAATGGTTAGTTAGGTGTGATGTTGTGTGTACTTGGTAATGGAATATTGACTCTGACGTGTCGTCGTGTCGTCAACGTGACGACAGCTGTTATTTACTTAGCAGTAATGGCGGCCGAGTTGGAAACGGTACCATAACAATTCAAAGGCAATATGATTTTATACGGTGGAATAGAAGCCGAGCCCTCTACTATACTATTTAGTTTAGTTTAGTTAAGTTTATTTATTTAATGAAATAAATTACGATAAAAGTTTGCATTATCAGTCAAAATTAAAAGTATCCCCATCATGACTGTCAAAAACGAATTAAAAAAAAAACAAATCATTTCTCCAATAGAGATTATCGACTCGGTTACCCTGAGGTAGCTTAGTGATCCTGCTCGAGAAGCCAGCAGTCCGGGGTTCATCCCCGGTAAAGGTATTTGTTTCCAATGTATCTACATCCAATCGGCAAATTATAGAACTGTGACACAGTGACATTTTGATTGACAACTCCAACGATTTCATTTATAACCTGTGACAATTTTATGGGGCATGTTTCATTACAAAGTCGTCAAAATGGAACTGATGAAAAAATTAGTTTGATAATTCCAAGGACTTGATGAATGTCATCACTGTGACATAGTCCAATTGTACCAAGTGATTTTACTATTTATGTAACGTTACCCTTTAATTTATTTTGTTTTGTATGTAGTAGCATCTAAATACCAAGTAATTAAAGCAAATCTTACTGGAGCGTTTCTTACAACTTTATAGTTCTGTTGAAATGTGTCAAGGGACCTCCAAGAAAGTCTCAAGTAAATATGCTCACCGCTGCTGGCGGCTCGCCCGGCCACTCGCCCGGCCACTTGCCGCGGGCTGACATACACAGCTGGCTAGGCGAATTAATAGCAGTTGTAAATAAGCTGAAAACGAAACAAATGGGCGCTCCTGTACTAACAAATAAACCAATTACTTATTAGGTACCGAAGCTTATTATCAGTGATCGGAATTTCGGTAAGATATTTAACTAATTTATAGTAGGAAAACAGTGGATTTACAAGGCGGAGGAAGGAGAAATCTGGAACGAATTGGAGGAGGCGTACACCCAAGAAGGGGTTCCTATCAGCTAACTATTGTGTAATAGATAAAAAAAAAAAACTTCTAGTAATGTAATGGACAAATCCATATTCATACACAGATAAATAAATAAATACACTTAAATACAATAAAACAGAAGTAATTAAATTGTCGTCGCTTCGTATCGCGTTCTGTAGGTGGCGGCGTTGAGTCCGGCGAGTAGCTGTCCTCGTCCACGCAGCTAATGAATTTAGTTTGGTCGTCAACTCTCACGTTACTGCACTCGAAAGAGTCGTTTAGTTCACTCTCGTCCCTACTTAACTACTTGCACGCCGTTGGAACTTTAATTTGTACCACTTGAGATGCTCAGATGAGTCGCAGAAAACTTGAAGTACTTTTGTCGCCCACTTCGCTTAATGGTGGAATGGTTTTGGAACTTAAATCTCTTTTAACTGGTAAATTTAATAATATTATCAAATATAAAGAGAAAAATCTACGAAATAATATTACTGAAACCGTTGAGTCATTTTATTAACGTCTTCAGCATAATTCCAGCGCGAATCGGTTTTCGTCGTAACATTTAATATTTATTCGCCATTTTTAATACTAAACTGAGCCTGGTATTCATGAAGTAAAAAACGAATTATGAACTCCTTATTCGTGTTCTAAAAATAAACACTTAATGTAAGCCGTTTTTTTTGTTTCAAAATCGTTTAGTGTTAATAGGCATCGAGAAGTTACGCCGAAATGTAAATGATGTCTACGTTGATAACTAAATAATAAGATCATTTATATGCTTTATATTATAACTTTGTAACTTAATCAATTAATAAAATGACATAATGCAATTAAATTCATACTGAGAGCTAGTTTATATATTATTGAATCTGATATTATTGTACACCTATAATAATGTAAAACTGACTATGTATGATCATTACAAATAAAGACGTCTTATCTTATCTTATCTTATAAGTAATGAACAGGTTCTAAAGATAGACTGAACCCCTAAAAACAGTGTAGAAGTGCGGCGAGTTTATATTCGCCAAGTAAGGAAGAAATATTTACATACATACATAAACTCACGCCTTCATTCCCAGAGTGGGGTAGGCAGAGCTAAAGAATTACCAACAAGTCTTAAAAATTGTTGATAATTCTGTAACCACATTTTGCACAAGTAGGCTAAGATGTTTCCCAGTGTATTAGTGACAGGTGGCAAGCCCATCGCCTAACAGTAGTTAGTACAAGCCTTTATTCCCTTAGTCGCCTCTTACGACATCCACGGGAAGACATGGAGTGGTACTATTCTAACCCGGCAATATATTTGTATTTGTTTCTTGAAATTGGTTGATTCATTAACCTAAACCTACACCGAACTGTTCACAAGTATGTAGATAAATGTTATAAATTGATACACATAGGCAAAGCTACAGAATAACCAACACCTCTACAAACTTGTTGATAATTTTATAACCATATTTAGCACAATTAGGCTAAGACCAGCGTATTAGTACAATATCCAATAACACTATTATGGGGTGATTATGCTGCTGTAGTCTAATTCTTGTATTCCACATCAGGTGTCATGCTCGCAGCAATGAAGGATTTTAATCTACAACGAGACCTAGAACAACAGAGGGGTTATTATGATGTGGCTATGCAGTTTATTTTACGGGGAGCATAAAGGACGGAGCTATAGTAGTTACATAACTCTGTCCTTTTCTCTCAATGTAAAATGAATTGCGCAGATACGTCATAATAACCCCACAGAACTTCATTGGAATATCAGCTAGTTCTGTTTGCGGCGACGTCCGGTGGGCTCCGCGCGGACAGACTCGCAGAACAATAGCATGCTCGGCGGAGCACGAGCGTTTAATAACGAGCAAGAACGACGGAGAATAAATTACACCTCATTCCGTGGCACTCCAACTAAGGCCGGATATCAATTAATAAATATTATTATAGGGTTCTGGGTTTCTATTCCCGACGACGAGATGACAACAATATATTTGTTACTATTACATAAACAAAACCTCCAATGTGATGGTGACCGCTACTTTGAGAACTAATTTTTGTGACACCTAGCTAAGAACTATCTCGAAAACAAGCTTTCTTTAAAAAAATGCGTACGAATAGGTCGTTTGGGAGTGACGATGCCACAGACAAACTAACAGTAGATACTCAGACAGGCACAACGAGACACAGTCCCATGGATTCACAGATACGGACACCCTTTTTATAACCTTTAAAAAAAACAATCACTAAGAATACATAGTAGCTTATTGTAGAGACCGGGAGGAAAGCCGTTGCTGGACGAGTATGAACTAGCGCTGGCGGGACGCAGTTAAGACCGCACTGTATATGTTATCCTGCTCAACCACGAATGATACATTAATTGCAAATTAATATACATACATACATACATAAACTCACGCCTTTGTTCCTGGAGAGGAGTAGGCAGAGCTACATAATTACCATTTACTCTAAAAACTTGTTGATAATTCTGTAACCACATTAATATACATAATAATATTTAAAGAAATTGCTTACTGCTAAGTTATTTGGGACGTTTTTTCTCAGCAGTGGTGTGTCCTCTTGGGAAGCTGAAAACTGAACCATATTCGTATTCCATACATCGACGTGTCGGTGGCACGGATCGGGGGAACCCATTGGAGATGAAAAGGACAGAGTAGTGCCTATACCTTCTATAGCTCTGTCCCTTTCCCTTAACCTAAACTGAACTGCTTTAGTGTGTCATGGTAGCACCCCGGGATAACCCTTATTGTTTACTTGACGCTGATTGGTTTTACCTTTGCAACTTGTAGGGCTTCGCTAACGAAGTTATTGTTACCCATAAAAGGTATACTCCGGGAATTGTCCGATTACTTACATTGACTTCCGAGTAACGGGAAGTTTCATTTCAGCAATTAATTACTTAAAATATGAAGGTTACAATTCTTGATATTTGGTTTTAATTAGCAAGTTTGAGATGTTACTATTTGTAGTAATCCAATGGGATGAGATCTGACGAAAGCTGAGAATTGTCAAGCTATTAAAATCCATAAATAAATATGGGAGCTCATCGTAACGCAGGTAAAATTTAGTAATCCTAGCAGTGGTTCCCCCACATAGTATCACTAGATTTGGCTTCGAGTCTTAATTGGGATAGACCAAAAAAATAACTTACAGTTTTTACATTCTAATTGGAAAGAATACGTAATTAAAAGAAGTAAATTTCATTAATTTAGTATTTGACCCAATAGTTTTGTTTTAATATTTTTATTTATTTAGCAGACATTTTATGGGTGACATGATTATTTTAAATTTGGGTTGTCATATTATTATAATAAATTAAAACAATTCAATGATATCAAATGATAAAAAGTGATTTAAATAGTGTATTAAAACATACTATTTCAAGCCAAAAACGAAAGTCAAACAAAGGTTAAATATATTTTTGTCGAAATATCCGAAATAGATAAATATTTCAAAAACTTAATAACCTAGATCGGCTTTAAAACCCTATTCCTCGAAATGGTTTTCGAATCAGAGCAATTGTAAAAATATGAATAATCCCAAATCCCAATGATCACCATGTTCGTTAAAAAACATCAAATTAACAAAATCCTCGTATTTCCTGTAATTAAAAGTAGCGCTACTGTCCAGAAGCTCTTCTGATTAATACGAGTACGTGGAGGAGCCACAGTAAATTCAAATAATTAAAATAATATGTAAAAGGCTTGAATTAAATACTATTTGAATTTGAGTAATTGCAATTAGCGTCATTGGGGACGGCACGCGCGCGGCGCGGATCCATACATACATCATACATAAACTCACGCCTTCATTCCCAGAGTGGGGTAGGCAGAGCTAAAGAATTACCAACAAGTCTTAAAACTTCTTGATAATTCTGTAACCACATTTTGCACAAGTAGGCTAAGATGTTTCCAAGTGTATTAGTGACAGGTGGCAAGCCCATCGCCTAACAGTACTACAAGCCTTTATTCCCTTAGTCGCCTCTTACGACATCCACGGGAAGACATGGAGTGGCACTATTCTACCCGGCAACCACACGGTAATTCCAGATATTCGCGTTCGCAAATATTTCCAGTTTCATTTGTAGGAGTACAGTAGGAGTCAATTGGTATGCCGAGCCGAGCCGACGCCGCGCGCCCCGCGTCTTAACCAAGTCAACATTGGATTTATCATGGTATTCATTGGAAGCGTTTGTCATGCGTTTGTGAAAGTAATTTCCCGCTTTACATGTAACATTGCTTAAGAAATGATTTTGAAATTAAAGCTGGCAATGTGATCACGAATGTGGTGTAAACAAGTATATTATAATATATGTCCTGAAACTTTTTTTTGACAACATTATCTGGATCTACTTCTGCTTTTATTTGAATGTATTTATATAGGCAGTCAAGAGATAGCTCATGAACATGTGCATTTCTTCGACCGTTGCCTATGGTCCATATATTTGTCCTTCGACAATCGTTAACTCCGTAATACCCACATTGCCAACGAATCTCAAACAGTCACCAGACGATTGCAAAGTTTTTCAAGCTTTTTTGCGTTGAACCTCCCCGGTTCATACTTAAATACCTAGTTGGTTACTAAGTTCTGTTACTAAGGTTGTTGCAAATAAAACTAACTTATGTTTATTTTTTAATTTCAATATGTATAAAAATTAAAAGCTTAATTAATATACATTTTGAAAAACAATTAAATATTTTTCTTAGTTTCCGCAATTCCCGATACGATCTTTTAACATTCACAGCCGGCATCGATGAAATTACGCATGACTTTTCTGCAAATTTCATTTTTTGAAATCGCTTAAAAGTTAGTCTTTGTTTACCAAAGAACTTTTTTTGTATAATATTATAAAAAATCCTATCTCTGTATATGTTTAGAGACCAAAATTATATTTCTCAACATGACTTAATTCTAACTTATGAAGCAAGAGATTTGGTATGGTTTGGTTTGGTTTTCGTATTTCTGCAAAATCATGTGAAATCTTAAAGTCGATTTAATGAGTCATCAAGATTGACCGGTGTCCAAGTCCAGTCTCGTACCTACATCAAATAATTGCAATAGTTCAGAATACATTATTTTTGTTATTATTCTATATAAATCAAAGTTTTGATTAATATACAGGTTTATGCAAAACTGCTTTAATTTTTCTTTTTAATTGTAATTAATCTCAGTAACAGAACTTAGTAACCAACTAGGTAGTAATTTTTAAAAAGGACATTTATTTAGTAAGTATGCCAGATGGACACTTTTACACGTCAATAATCTACCAGCGCTTCTCAAGAGGAGATCACTGAGAAGAAACGCCGCTAGAAACTCAGCAGTAAGTCATTTTTTAACAATATTTCATACTACAATTATACTACTTAGCATTATACGAGTATAAAGCTATAAATATTAAATTAAATATAATATCAAATTTCATGCAAAGTTCAGCAGGAAAACAATGTCAAAAATATTACGAGAGAGATAGAGAACAAGGAAAAAGCAAAACAACACAAGACGACCACATAAAACTTTCGACATGTTTCCTAGATCAACGGTGTTCCCTACACAATATACAACTTTTGCATTTGCACAAATTATTAGTGACCAAGGTTTGAGTTTAGGCCGAGCATTTTTGTCTGTTAGATAGTCCTTAACCCTATAGTACGCTTTAGACATTAACGACTTTTTAAAGTATTTTTTAAGTACTAGAAAAAGTAACTTTAAAAATACAGCGTATACTATTTTGATATTCCCCTTTGATTTTTTTGGAACAAAAAACCACTGAACATTTTTGAAAATCATCGACAGAAAACGTGGCGATGTGATTCAGAGACCAAATGTATCAAAATCAATATGTTTGATATTTATGTTATGATGATGGCGATGATTTATGTTATATTAACATATTAAACAAAAGTGATTTTCGAAAATTTAAAGCATTCCGCTTCCTCTTAAAAAAAATATTTCGGAAGCGCGCCTCTAGTTGGAAGACCCTGTTCTTGTGGAATTTGGCCGGACATTCATGCCGCTACTGGGTACCGCGGCACCTCTACAATAAGGCAACAGGCAGTCGCAATTACCTACTGTTGATAGGTCAACTGTTACAAATAAATACCTGCTGTGGCTCTGACCTACTGGACTATTTAGCGGCATCTTCCATGAATCATCAGTAGTTTGTCCAAGCTCCTTATTAACAAGAGAAAGTCAAAATTCAAAATATTTATTCAGTAAATTGGCCACATCTTTTACACGGTGGTAATATAGAGTGAATCTACTAGCGCTTAAAAGTCAAATCTAACTTCAGTATTGTGCGATTTTTTTCATTTGATAAGCATTATTACACAGTCTTAAGTATTTGAACAATCCATTTACAAAAAGTAAAACTTTAAATACAGGTGTTAATATAAAGTAACTTATTATAAAACGTAAAACAATAAAGCAACAAAGTTCCAACTTTCCCGTAACAAAACAATTTTGCATTGCTTTCTGAGTCGAGGCCGTAATCCAGTGTCGTTTGTGAAGGAACGCGGATAAAATGCTTCAAAAATAGTATACATTTCCCTTTGCGTACAATTTGCATGCATTCGCAAGCTTTGTTGCACTTTGTCCGCGATCTCGCTAAGTGGAGGGCTTCGTGCAAATGTAAACCTTAATTCCTTTGTGCAGCTTTTGAGTAACTCTGAATTATAAGAGCCATGTAAAATTGGTAAAAGAGAACAAACATTTCAGTTAGATTTCACGGAGTAATATAACAAGGGCCTCTTCATTGTCTTTTGTACTAATGTTATGATAGCTCTCATCAACTTGACAGTGAGGGCGGACGAGCTAATAACAAAACAGTAACAATACGCGTGAAAGCAGAGTGGAATAAGGCCCAGGCTATTAAAATTCAATCAATTGTTAGTCGATACCCTTTACACCCGAGCTGGCACGTTGTTAGCTTTGTTCACAATTGAATATGAACCTTTCTGAAACAGTTATTAAACGGGCAAAGCTTGAACGTTAATATAAATTCGGTGAACAACGTTCCCAGTTATAGATGTCAAGGATCAAAGCGTTTAGAATTGTTTGAGGATCTAAAGCGTGTATATATTTCTTTGAAACTGTATCAGTCTCCCTGTCGTCCGTTTTATTTGTCTAGACAAGAGCAAACATATATGAGTGATCGGGTTCAAATATGTGAACGAACGTGCGTTTCAGCACTTAGCACCCGGAGTGGTGTGATGTGAGCATACACTCTGGTGTGTTTGCCAACAACTAGGTTTAGTATCGTCAAACATGGAGGGTACACACGGCACCAAATAAATATTAGAGAAATGAGTGAGGGACAGACTGGACGCACTCGTCCCGTAATAAATGACTCCTTAACCGTTCAAGACATATCGGGTTATAACTAGAAATATGCGTTTTTTCTATTCATTGTATGACTAAATTTTGCCATTCGCTTCCGGAAGAGTTATTTATTTGGAAACTATTTCGGAATTGCTTAAAGCATTGATATTTCCTTCAAATCCTTTAAACCTTTTATTATGATAATGTGTGGTTATGGTCAGACATTGTTTTGTCGTTCAGCACTCTCTGGTTGCTGTTATAGTTCATTTATTTTAGCATGATACAGAACGAAATAAAGGTATTTTATTGGGCACGTTACGCAACATAATAGTTATACAAAAATATTGCTCCAAAACGTCTTTTTTGACTGCTATTATTTCACAGTAAATATTAAATGAACGTTATAATCTATTGCAGTAGTACTTTAAGTCATATTCGTTAATATTTACATTGCATTTTTTATTTGTGTTCATTAAATTTACTTCAATTAGAAACGTGGTCTATAATTAACCTAAAGAAGCAGGGGTTACAAACCTGTGTTAACAAAATAACGAAACGTCTAAGCATAAAACTCGACTTAATCAAATACTATCCTGTCACCTGTCAAATATAGCGAACCTAGTGAATTTTAAATTGATCATTAATAACGCCACAGTTTGCATTTTTTGACAGATTGAACGTCACAATGCCCTTTTGTGATATCTCCCATGTTATGTTATGTCATTTTCTCCCGAGTTCGAGAGCGTGAGCGTTGATATTGTTCCATAGTTGTTTTCGTTGTGAGTTGTTTGTTGTTCATTTCCTTGTTAAAGTTGGCAGCTGCTCGTTTAGTCTACATCTTTAATCTCTACCCTTCTACTGCACTTTTTAGCGGAGAAACGATGACACTTCATCCGGAACAGTCAGTCTTAAATTAGGTAAATCAGTTAAGTATAGCAGTTAGAAACTAATATACACCGTGGTGGGAACGAGTAACCCACACAAATTTTAAACATCGATTCTAGAGGCAATTTGTAGTATATAATGTAATATAACATGTAGCCCAATAAAGCATAATTTACAAGATACTTATTATTAAAAAAAATATTCCATAGTTAATTTAATTTGAACTTTGTCACCTATACCTAAAGCATTACATACATACATACCTTCACGCCTTCATTCCCAGAGAGGGGTAGGCAGAGCTAGAGAATTACCAACAACTCTAAAAACTTGTTGATAACTCTGTAACCACAATTTGCACAATTAGGCTAAGAATGCTAAGATGTTTAACAGTGTATATTAGTGACAGGTTGCAAGCCTATCGCCTAACAGTACTACAAGCCTTTATTCCCTTAGTCGCCTCTTACGACTTCCACGGGAAGACATGGAGTGGCACAATTCTTAGCCGGCAACCACACGGCATTGCCTAAAGCATTATTTACTAAGAAATTGATTAAATTAATTTACGTTGTACGTTGATGACATTGCTATTTACAAGATGAATCTTTCTTAGAAAATATTGCTTTACGTTAAGGTGACAGAGTTTAAATTCAATGAATTATGATTTTTTTTAAATAATTAAAAACTCTGAAATTATGCGTTATTGGGCTACATGTTAAGTATATCACATTATATACTACAAATTGAATTGGCTCTAGAATCGATGGTTAAAATTTGTCGGGTTACTCGTTCCCACGGTGTACCTATACATAGTCAAATAGTTTACCAATATATACAGATACAATATATTGAGTGCATAGATTCTTATTAATTCTGCCAGCGAGTATTAGAGTTAACGACTACTGGTTCTTTTTCTTTTTTTTTTCTCATCCTAAAATAAATGAACTATAGTGTTATACAAGATGGATAACATATTGAACTATAAACACCAGTTTCCAGTCACGGTGTACAAATTGAATTGGCTCTAGAATCGATGGTTAAAATTTGTCGGGTTACTCGTTCCCACGGTGTACCTATACATAGTCAAATAGTTTACCAATATTATACAACGTGTCCCAAAACTCAACGATAAGCCGGCACCAGAGGATGGAGCTGCTTATGATTAGTCGAGAAAAAATAAGGAAAAATATATATCTCAATTATTTTAGAAATTATAGAAAAAATGAAATCCGGATGTCTTTGAACATTTGGGTACCTTTCTCGATACAATCTGCTAGCAGCGTTAGCATTGCATCGGCATTCTCCATAAATGAGATGCATATTAGCGTATTCCAACGGTGTGTACGGTAGCGGCATGATAAACGCTAAACAATCCAGAATACGGAAAAAGTCCAATACACAAAACACAATCACAGTCCAAAATAATGCCAGGTCAGTACAGTTTGCAGATCACCAGTCCAAAAAGCAAAGCCAAGAGTTGTTAGTATGAGAGCCACATCAATTAATACGGAACGGTGCACAGCGAACAAAGGATCAGAGTGTACTGACTTGAAAATTGTATTAACTACCCACATTTTCCATTGAAATTTTAAAACTTGCAACAACAACCCTTTTCAAAAGTGATTAATATCAACATTTAAAAATGTCGGTTCTTGTTTAAAAATTCGTTGTTTTTTGTTGTGACTAGGTTTCCCGAAGTATTATATCATTTTGGAATCTTGGTTAGTTGCGTCAACTTTTGAAAATAATTGCCATAGTAGTGTCAATACTATTTTTTTACACCATGATGATTGAAAGTGGACTGTAAGAAAAAATCTTTCAAAATTGTAGGGACAAAATGAATTTTGATTATTTTTTGTGTAAAAACTACATGTATTGTGGTATTTTTAAGAACTGTGTTAGATAGCAGGGCTACTTAAGTTTCCAAAAACAAAAAAAAAACAGTAATATTTGAATATTTGTAGACATGGTCGTTAAAAATACCATTAGGGATGTCGATTTTCGATGAATTTCATTTTTTTTCTGTAATTTCTAAAATAATTGAGATATATTTTTTTCCTTATTTTTTCTCGACTAATCATAAGCAGCTCCATCCTCTGGTGCCGGCTTACCGTTGAGTTTTGGGACACGTTGTATACAGATACAATATATTGAGTGCATAGATTCTTATTAATTCTGCCAGCGAGTATTAGAGTTAACGACTACTGGTTCTTTTCCTTTTTTTTTTCTCACCCTAAAATAAATGAACTATAGTGTTATACAAGATGGATAACATATTGAACTATAAACACCAGTTTCCAGTCACGGTGTAACTTGTCAATAAACCATAATGGCGGTTCAGAGTGCGGTTCAGTGCCCCCGCAAATCCAATTTTCATAAAGCGCTCATTACGGCCGCGATGATTGATGGCGCCCTCTGGCGGATCTCAAAGAGATTTGCTGAATTTCGGCGGAATCAGCCGCAAGCTGCTGGAATAAACGATTTTTTAACGCAGCTTTGGTTTAAAAAGGAAGAATATTAAGTGCCGGGAAGGCATTTTGACCGCGAATACAACGGCGCGGATAATGGTGAATTAATAAAATTATAATCGTCGTTTGAGTAAAGACTTGCGTTCCGTATTTGTTTCCTATTTTTGACAAAACGGAACAATAAGTTAATATGACAGTTATTGTACTAGACCTACATCTATTAACAAAGACCTAAAGTTAAAATAACATGTTTCAAATGTTCAGTTATACCTAACTTCTGAATTTAATTTTTTTTACAATTAAATTAAAGGACTTTTTTAAATACCTGTACAATTATCAAAACTTTAATTTATTTAAATTATAAATAAGAACAATGCATAACGAATAGTTTAGCATAAACTATTGCAATTATTTGACGTACAATCAATCAATCGATCAATCTTGATGTCACATTAAATTGACCATATGATTTCAATAAATTTGCAGCAATACAAAAACGCCAATGAAATATCTTCTTTAAATAAGCTTATGAAAGCTGGAATTGAGACTTGTTGAGAAATATAATGCTGGTCTCTAAACAATCACATAGATATAACATTTTATAACATTAAACAAAAAAAAATCCTTGGTTAAAAAATACTAACTATTAAGCGTTTTCAAAAATTGAAATTTACAGAATTTACAGAGAGTCGTGCGTAATTTTATCGATGCCAGCTGCAGCAGTGAATGTTAAGATATTATTTTCGAAATTGAGGCGGCTATGCAAAATATCCCACGATTCCCTTCATGTCGCATAGTCTTGGGACGCCCTGTATAAAATGATCATTTGTTCTATAAATTTACATTAATGAAGCTCATAATTTTTATACATATTGAAATTAAAAATAAACAATAGTTCGTTTTATTTGACTCAACCTTAGTAACAGAACTTATTGACCGACTAGTGCCCGGTTCCTATATTCAAGAAACGAATCGTTTCCCTTACGGGCAGTAGCGTTATGACATTTGCTACATACAAAATGTGTCAAATTGTAACGAGGCGTCACAACTCTACCAACGGTTTTGAATAAAGGAACGCACCATAAGTATATAATACGGTGTGGTAACCGCTTAAGCCTCGAAAAAGGAGTTCACATATTTTGTTTCAGAGAGTTTGATCGTTTGAAGGAATAACAATAGCAAATTCCTCCTGAATGCCGTCTTGGACAACAGCTACACGAAAAAGTATAAATTAGATAATTCGAAAACACAATATACTTCGAAACTAGTTATTGCAAATAGCCGAAGCTTTCGTTTCTTTTCTATCTATTATTCATTTTCTACTTTCAGACAAAATAATAGTATGAGGAGTAAGGAGAAGGCCGATGTAATTTTCGTCATACTCATTATACTCGCACTCTTTACTCCACCTTGAAAGCGCTCGTAGTTTGTGACCAGTGAAAGTGCAAATTTATTAAAGGCATACACACCATAAAAACAAGTGACAAGTAAAACAACACATTTAACATGCCGTTGCAAATTAAACAGCAAGCCGCAGCTGGTTTTTAGAGGGACCCTGACTTAATGACTAAAAAATACTTACTTAATGACTAATGACTAAATTTATCTTCATGTCATCTTTACTAACGGAAAGAAACGAAATATTTAAACAACCCGTATTCGAATACATAATATTCTGGTCTCCAGCAGGGTCGTCCAATCTTGTGCTCACACATAAATATTTATAGAGCATTTGTAAGGAAAAACACGTAATAAATTGTTAACAGGATAGTTCGCGCACGACGCATAAACATGCGGACTGCGCCGCCGGCGGCCGCCGCCAGGAGACGACCCGCCGGGGGACATAACTGCCCCGTACAGTCACGCCAATTGGACTGCTTAGGTGGACTCGGTTATTTTTACTAGATACAAGATAAAGCTAAAACTAAAACCTGACTATGAATTCTACTAATTGTTATTGCTTCTTATAAAATGTATCTATAAGCGTAACGCCAACAGTAACAAACATAATCCTTAAAAACTATTTTCTAGTACTATAATATTGATCATCGATAAACATGGTAATGACAATCATTTTTTTCAATACAACAATGGATATTCTAGGAGCTACAAGGAAACAGATGAACATCCTAACCTACAAACAACTAACATAGTTGCTAATTAGCTTACACAGACTACTCGTAAACACTTTATTTGGCTGCACCGTAGTCGGGTAAAACTACTTTCCGTTATCCTGTTCTTAAATAAAATAGAACGTATTTTTAAATTTCATATCGGTTTGAATTTAAATTTTAAAGGAATTTGAATTTGGAATTATTCGCGTGCTTTGCCGTCTCATTGGCATAACAATCGTTTAACCGCTTATACCGTTCATTTTATAACCATCTTAAAGATAGAAACATTCGATTTTGCATAATCTTTGGTATAATAATGTGCATTCTGAATAAGGCGGAGTATTTCGAAATTGTTTTTTTACGATTGATTAAAGGGATATTATGAGTTAAATTGGTAAAAAAGATAAACATTTTGCAAGAGACTTGCCTTGAAC
Source organism: Acleris emargana (assembly GCA_927399475.2). Classification (NCBI taxonomy): domain Eukaryota; kingdom Metazoa; phylum Arthropoda; class Insecta; order Lepidoptera; family Tortricidae; genus Acleris; species Acleris emargana. The sequence goes on from OV656843.1 coordinate 230,294, forward strand.
CGACGCACTCGACCACCTGTTTGAGATGAGAAGCTGACTGCGCGACCTCATAACAAACCAACAAACCCCGGCCACTGATCTCAGTTGCCAGGCCAAGAATAGTGGTTGTAATACTTGCTATGACCTCTTATTCTAGCGGCCAAGTTTTTGGCCTGGCTAGTGTCACAAAAATATCATACAATCTGAGCCAAAAATTGTTCGTTAAACTTCGATTACAAACTTTTTAGCATGTAAAACGATAGTTAACTCGCCTTTATTTGAAGCCAACTGTACGTGTAAACAAACGAAATATGAAGCACAAGGCCCAAGAAACTGGATTCTAGTGTACACGCCTTCAAGTGTCTCTTTGTCGGCCGCGATAAGGGCCGCTATAACTTCGCTCGCTGATGATCGCAGTAAAAACTCGGGCAAATGATATTACACTTCAGAATAAAATGGGTCCTGCGGTCGGCGGACACGGTTTGTTGTTGTTTCGGTTTAAACCACACAGTTTACGGCCGGACCCAGCTCTCATACACGTCACAAAAACGATACGTGTATACTAAAGTTTATTCCGTTCTTGCCAAAATGTATAGTGAGAACACTCACGTGTATAGTTTGGGCAGGACTCACACTCGGAACACTTAACCGGCGAGTAAAGTGTTAACACCAAATAACAATACAGTCGATTAACATTGATTAACATTGAACGTCGTTTGGTGAAATTGGTACTAAAATTAAAATAGATAATTTCTGCTTTAAGCTGCAAAGGCTTAGCATAAAACGAGTTGACAGATATTAGAATATTTTCAAATGGCAACCACTTTAACTTTGCCTTTATACTTCAAACAGCCGGCGTCTGTTAAAAAACTAACGATTGTTTGTTTTTACATTCTTACATTCACACACTCAAGACAGACTAAAGGCAATGACGTACTTAAAGTTAATTAAAATCTGAATTGTATTAATCCATCGAAGATTTGTGTGTAATTACGTTCAACCGATTTATGCCTAAAAGGTAATTGTTGTGAAACAGTAATTTAGTTAGGATCCGCTTAAAGGTGCTTTAATATTCAAATGCTCTGGTTTCAAATTCAATATCAAGAAACATATTTGGAGCCTTTGCGTATACACTCTGGTAGGCCTTGTGGCTAGAGAGATACCTTTTTAATAAAGGGAGGGGGGTAAATGAAAGTAGTATTGCTGGTATTTGTACCGGTCACAGGGTGACACGAATCGCCAGCCTATTGGACTTGATACTCTCCGGGTTTGCTTTGATTGTCAGCCTCTTTATAGATCTTGTGAGTGACAGTAACTATGAGGCTATTGTAGCATTGACAATACCATAACAGATCAAAAGCAATATGGCTTTACCGCGTAGAATAGAGCTCCTGTGCTGCATATGTATCACGAGTCTGCATATGTATGAAACACGAGTGACAAATTTAATATACTGTCAGTTGCAATTGCAAGTGAGATAGCGATAGCCTGCTACTGCTTCCTGTAAGGACTATCTAAAAGTAAGTAGTTTAGTTGTAGTAGTCCATTTTTGCTTGATTTATTATAGCTGCTTACCTTCTCAGTGCAACTGCATCAAAATATTTTTCATTTGTAGAAAACCTTTCTGCAAATTGACATCGTTAACGGTATCCGAATACCATCATTAGCGTAAATAAACCGTGAAAATGATTATATAGTAAGCTTTGTTATGGTAAATGACAGTTCTATTATACTTATTACGACATTGTTATTACCATGATTACACGTATTAACAATTTCAGTGATGGTGATCGGTAATCAACTGATATCTCAATTTTAAATTATACTTGTCAACCATAACAGGAGCTTTAAACAAAATCATAGAAAAGAAAAGATCAATAAAATTAATTGGTTCGGCTGTTTTGTAATAATAATAATGGCAATATTATTATAGCGGAACAAGAATGAAGTTTGGTGAATAGAATGGGCATTCCAATTCCTATATTTAAATTGATCGAAGTGTAAAAACCAGAAACGTATAAAATTTTCCAAAATACGAAATTAATAAGCTCATCAAAGATAAATATTAAGAATCAACTAGGCTTTATGAGTATGTCCTATGACGTCATACTTTTTCTCTGAACTAAGCTGATTACGACAAACTTTGTAGGTTCCTTTTTAAGCTTGTAATAAGAAGTTTTATTATGTACCAGTAACATGAATAACTATTTTGCGGAAGTAAAAAAATATTCAATGCTTTTTTCTCGTTAAATTAACTTCTTTCATTTGTTACTTTAGTAAATGCTTTGTCATCCTATTACTGCGAGATACTCTAAGGAGAGATTATAGTCAAATGGAATTCTGATGGCTTCCTGCCAACTTTCTTGAAACTCCTACATCAGCAGTAGACAAATGATAAGAGTAATATCCTTGAGAGAAGTCGATTAATTACTTATTTGAGGTCTAACATTGACTTTTTCACTAAATTAGTCTCTACTTTAGTGCCGGGTCATTTTTGCGTACAGCTTAATAATGATCAATAACACTGACTGCTAAATCGTTTTTGGTTCACCACAATTCGTTCAAATTGATCCAGCATTGAAAGCAATTTAGCATTGAGTGGTATGAGCGTGTTTTATGGATATCTAATATTCCGCGAAATTTTGTGGACGGAGCAATCTTAATAACAATTCAATTAATTGTCACTGAACATAGCAGACTACACTTTTACAAAATGTGAAAAAAAGTTTTTTATCTATGGCAAGGACAGAATGGAAAGTGAATTCTGAGACCATCTCACGACTGCAATCTTAAGACTCCAAATGCGTTGCCAACCATGAGTACTAAAGTGGAATATATCAATGCTAGTGATTTCACCGATTGTTTCATGCCCACACCGGAACACAAGAATTCGAACTCTGCGGCTTGGTGGTAGGTTAAATAATAAGATAGTGGTGGGAATCAAGACGGTCCCTGCACAATATCCTACCACCACTTTTCAAAATTAAACAACAAAATATCCCGACACCGGCTGCTATCTATCTAAATTTTTCTCCCGCAGCAGTAAATCCGCGCTTTCGTTAGGTAATGGCTTCCGTCGCTCCGTCACTGCGTTAATTCCCGCAAAATTGAATTTTGGGTGCATTTCACGGAGCTACGGGATGCGCTACGAAGGAGTTACGGCTCTACGAAATTGCTGCGATGCTACGAGATTCAAATCATAGATGGTTGGATTTTACTAGCAAAAGATTTTCGATTATTAAACCCGATAGGAATTGATATTCATACGTAGTTTTTGGCTCAAGCTACAACACCAAAGTTTAAAGGGTCAGTTCTTGCACTCATAAAGAAATGAGTCGGATTTTTATAACTTGTATTATTCTTTGTATAATTAAATTAAGGTCAGGTTGTAGCTTTTTCCAAAAAAATACAGTTATATTTTTGTGCGCATGAAATAAATAATAAATCAAATTAAGATTAACGATTAATAGATTAAAATATTTTTATTGCACAGAAACATATTTAATATAAAACAGACAGACAAACCTAGTCCCAAACTAATCTCTAGGCTTGTATATGGCTACTAGACTACAATAAACTTACTTATATAGAGAAATGCATAGTTAAATACATATAAAACATCCAAGAGTCAGAAACGATATACTCACGCTCATAACACAATGTCCGTCCTTACGGTGCTGAATTACTGCCAACTATGGTAACACGTCGTGAATATATTGCCGCATTATCTAAGAATAGTGTTTGATAATATCGTTATTATAATTTTTAACGAAACACTATTAAATTAACTGCAAACACGGTCATATTGTTGACAATACCAACGATAAAGTTAACAACAAAGTTATTTGGAGGCCCTCTGGCTGTCTGGATGGCAAGACGGAAGGATAGATAACCGGATGGTTGCCTCACGGAGCACTCGAAAGAATCTGTATTGCACAAAGACGAAATACTTTTGGCAACATGTAAATTTCACGACTCTTGTATATTCCCTCGCGGCGAAATCTGCATCGAGAGGTTGTGATCACCGCGGTTTGCATTTTAAAGTATTAGAGGCGGCCTGCCACGCCCGGTGTTTCTTAGATCAAATAATATATTAAAATTTATTCATCTTGCCCAAAGTGGTCCAGGTGGACCCCCAGGGGTCCACAGGAGACTCCACGGGGGCCTACGTTGGCGTGACAAAAAATGGGGCTATTTTTATAGCCTGGATGACTTATAAATACAAGATAGCTTTATTACGCTGCTCCTCGATTAAAATTTCGAAAAATTTAACTGACATTTTATAAAAATTACACCATTTGCCTCCAAAACTTGTCGACTGCAAGTCTGTAATAAATCGCGAGCGAGTTGTTCGACAAGCGATCAACATTCACATTTTTTGCCGAGTTTTGGGAATATGGTAGAAATGTGGTCTAGGGGTCTACCAGAACTAGTTCACTTTTGAAAGTGGTCTATGAGAAAAAAAAGTTTGGGGACCCCTGATCTAGCCTCAATGATAAAATAAATCCTAGGAGAATTACGTCCAATATTACATTTCACGCGAACTAAAAACTTACTTGAAAATACAACCAATAATTAGTTAGTCTTGTGACTTGAGACAAGAGGCTTCATAAAAAAGCGAAAGGCCACTCAAAGGGCGATGGATAGGGAATTTCTGTCAGTTATCGAATCTCAGGAGATCGTCATAGGAATCAAAGTCATCACTTATTTTGACGACGACGCGTTGGCGTAGTCGGTAGTAACCCTGCCTACAAAGCTAGCGGTTCTGGGTTCGAATCCCGGTAAAGGCAGATATTTGTGTAATGAGCGCGAATATTTGTTTCTGAGTCAAGGATGTTTTGTATGTATTTGGGTATATATTTCTCTATATAAGTATTTATATCGTTGTCTACTATCCATAGTACAAGCTTAGAGCTTAGTTTGGGACTACGTCAATTGGTGTGTAATTGTCCCCTGATATTTATTTATTTTGGCAGTCACTCCCAGAACGAATGGCCGATGGGGTTGAAGAGTTCTCGAGTGGCTTATATGTCGTACCGGAATATCCAGCATAGGAAGACCTTCTAACAAGGTCAACCGCGAGAAGATTGCGGAAAATGCATAGGAGCGAGTGCCGCAAGGACCAGTCCTTGCGGCAAACCTTGTGGGAGGCCTGTGTCCAGCAGTTACGGCTGAAATGATATGATGAATTATTAAAGTAGTTTATGACTCCTTCAGTATATCTTATCCAACATTGCACTCAAAAATATCAAACACGTCTCTACTACAGAAACACGAGTCAGATCCCCTGATAATGTTACATAAATATTATTGCTGGCAACTGTACAACTGACACTATATCTGCTCACGCCTAATTCCCCGACCTGGTGGCAGCCTCGCGTGCCGTGCATCTTGTCGCGTGTCTCCGTACATGTTTGTTTGCCACAAGCTGCAAGTGTTGTCAAATGAATAATTCCCAAGGCGCGATTGGTACATTTACAACCGATCAAGGAACTAAATATAAGACTTGTTATGTACATAATGCGTCATTAGTCATATTATTACTCATATGTTCATACTCGATGAAATTCGGAATTCCCGGTGAATGCCATGTAATTTATACCGTGTTATATTGAGTAATAAAATCTGAATCTCAATCTGAAGGACATATTTTTCAGGATACTTTATATTCCAGAAATTTAGTAGAATAATCAGAAAATTTAAAATTTTCAAGGGAATAGCGATAAACAATTTCTACGCAGATGGAGTCGTAAATATATTATAATGCTCGGGTCATTATATTTACGTCCTTAAAAAGGATTCTGTTTGTAATCAAAATAAATGAGTTTCACGTGGACGAAGTCGTCAGTAAGGCGTAAATTGTACAGGAAATTAAAGAGTAATTGGCGCCCGCAAAATTTTTAATTAATTAATTAAATTTCCAACGCGTTTTACCTGTCTGCTCCACGAAGACGAGCAAAACGAACGAAACGCCAGAACCGTTCTCGCGGACGCGACTACTTAAGAAAACTCACCGCGGTTAAATCAACTTGAGAGATGAATAAAAAAACAATTCCATAGCCTTTCAATACCAGCTGAACCAGTGGTTTAGCCATTAAACATAATGAATGTGAAATTAGAGTAGTTGCCAACATAAGTAGTTGAATAAAGACTATCAAAGACCTATACAAATAATATTTAAATGAAAAGCAAGCTTTAACAATCCGTCGGTTTTTTTATATTTTCGTCCAAATACCTTAGCTATGTTAAAAACTGACGTTTTTTCCATTTTCTGAAACTTTGAGAGCCCCCATTTTTTTAAATGTTGCTATACACTTCCAATAACACTTTTATTCGAACACTACAACATTTAACTTTCTAACAAAATGATAATTTTGTGGATACACCAAATAGTTCCTTTTTTTCGGGGTTTCAAGGTCGAATTTTGGTAACTTTAAATGTTAACTTTAAACTTAAAAATAAAAAAAATGGTAATAAAATAAAAAATAAATCGGTATTTAATAGCCCCTAGACAAATTAAGGGTTAAAGTACCTGAAATGGATAGCTAATGGCCTCTTCTATTCACCTGTTTCTTTTAGACAACGCTTTACCAAACACCCTGTATATCCTATGTCACCCAGGGTGGTGAATGGTTTCCAATGACACACAGCTCCGTGCCGTTAGTTATAAGTTGTTAAAATTTCGCATATTGGTAATTCCCTTGAAACACCGACACGTTCACACAAATGCCTGTTGATGAAAATAATGCAAATTCGGCAAAGTAAATCATTCTATAAAATGAGTTTCGGGGCTTTAAGGGTAAATCGTAATTCCCACGTTGCGTTTGGATTTCTACTGTGTGAGTGATCTTTCTGCGCGTCTGCACGGCGAGATGAGATTATTCATTCCAGAAGTCCCGCGCTCTCAGCGTTCTGCCACCGATGGTCTTATGATTTATAAGATTATGTTTGGTTACTAAAGTCGTAGGTAAATATTTGCGGTTAGAAACGAAGAAGATTTACACAGATCGAAGCAAAAGCAAAGATAAATTTATTATTGTTTTATGTTTAAAAAACAAAGTTTGAATATGATATAATGCTGAATGTTTATAAATAAGCTGAGCTGCGCTGAACTGAACTGAGCTGAGGGTCTATGAATGAACTGAGCTGCGCTGAACTGAACTGAGCTGAGGGTCTATGAATGAACTGAGCTGCGCTGAACTGAACTGAGCTGAGGGTCTATGAATGAACTGAGCTGTGCTAAACTGAACTGAGCTGCGCTAAACTGAACTGAGCTGAGGGTTTATGAATGAACTGAGCTGCGCTGAACTGAACTGAGTTGAAGATTTACGAATGATCTGAGCTGCGCTGAACTGAACTGAGCTGAGGGTTTATGAATGAACTGAGCTGCGCTGAACTGACCTGAGCTGAGGGTTTATGAATGAACAACATTAATTAGAATGAGTGTGAGCACTAATTTATTACAAAAATAACCTTAACTATGTAGAATCATATTGTTAAGAGGAAAGATTTATATCTTCTTATTTTTGTATGTTTGTAACGAATAAATTAAAAACGACTGGATCGATTTCACCATAAGAAGGCTTCATTTTCCTTGAGTAACAAAGGCTTTTTTTTCCCAGAAAAATAAACGGTTCCCGTGGGATGAAAAAAATACGAATTCTATACGAGAGAAGTCGCTGGCAGAAACTAGTAATATATTTTAATAATATAATTTAGGTTTCACTAATTGCTCAAAGTTAGCGAAAGGTTTTCCGGCGGTCTCTAATAGCTTAGAAATATTACCAACTTCAGGGCCGCTGAAAGTATTAATTTACCACAAACTAGTAAGCCACTTTGACCAACTCGATCTGTATGAACTAAATGCTCGTTACTTTGGGAATTAAAAACTTCCCCGGAGTGAGCTGAACTACGAGAGTACTTCGAGAGGTCTCCCAAATCCCCTAGACAACACGCTGTGGCACGCATCCACTAAGAGAATCGATATTTTTGGAACTTGAAACATTAAGTTGTAATTCTGTAGCTCTGCCTAGCCCACTCTGGGATTACTGGCGTGAAGGTATGTATGTATGAAATTTTTTGCCATAAGACGAAGGTGTTAATTTTTCAAACTTTTTGGCGGTAAATTTGATTTGTTGTTTAAAGTTTTCGCACTACATTTATTTATTTAGTTTTGCTATAGTATTTGTCTAGAAGTGGGTCAAGCGCTCGGTCACCGCTTCGACGAAGTTTATTTAGCGTGAATTATGATTGATTGACGTACAATACAGAGATAAATGCTTATATGAAAGACAGCTTACACGACCGAGTTATAAAGTTGAATTTTAGTCTCCTAAAAGTTCATTTTATTTCATTACTAAATTCACCTCAAAGATACTTAAGTTACTTATCAGCCTGTCTGCACCGGTCCCTCTGACTACTTGGCACAGCGCGGTGAGCACTCTCCGCGACTCTTGACCGTTACATAACAATAAGTTCATGTGACATTAATACAACATACATACATAAACTCACGCCTTCATTCCCAGTGGGGTAGGCAGAGCTACAGAATTACCAACCACTCTAAAAATTTGTTGATAATTCTGTAACCACATTTTGCACAATAAAGATAAAGATAAAGATAAAAGATAAAGACATTTATTCAGTAAGTAGGCCGCACGGGCACTTTTACACGTCAAGAATCTACCAGCGCTTCACAAGAGGAGACCACTGCTGAGAAGAAGCGCCGCAAGAAACTCAGCAGTCAGTCATTTTTTTAAATATATTTAATATTACAATGGTACTACTTAGTCTAGCATTATATAAATCTATAAATAGCAAATTAAAAAATATTTCAAATATCCTGCGTAGTTTCCGCAGGAAAACACACCAAAATCTTAAGATAGAAAGAGAGAAAAGGAAAAAAAGAACTCCTACGTATGTGTATATAAGACGGTGCAAGATGACCACATAAAATTGATATGTTTTCCTACATCAACGGTGTCCCCCAGACAAGATAAAGATTTTGAATTTGAAAAAAAACAAATAAAAAATATATTATTGATTAAGTTTCGGGTTTAGGCCAAGCATGTTTGTCTATTAAATAGTCCTCGATCCTATAATACGCTTTAGACATTAACGACTTTTTCAAGTAATTTTTGAGTGCTGGAAAGGGTAACTTTAATACTACCTCAGGTAATTTATTATAGAAATGAATGCATTGACCAATAATACAATTTAAGTGAAAATTCAGACAAAGCCGAGCGAACGTACTAAGAGCGCTCGCGGCAACTGCAGTCTGCTGGGAATCACTTCTTCAACGAATTAAAAGGTGACTAGTTTAAGAGAATAACCCCTCAGGGTTCCAGCTCGTAGCCTTAATCTTGAACGTGCGCCTGAACTCATCAAGGCAACGTTTCATTCGTAGTACTCTAAAGGATTTACGCCTATGCTTCTAGGTCGAGTGAGAAACTAGGATACTCAAGCGTATACTGCAAAAAAATATAACTTTTATGATGCAGGTATTATGACCCGGTTTGCTGTGCAGCTTTAGTGCGGGATTTTATTCCTGCTTTGTGTTTATTTACGAGCTGTGGAGCGTATTTGCTGTTTTACGGCGAAGGCTCCGGCCTTGAGAGCGGCGTCGTATAAAGAAATATTTCCTAGTTGGCCAGGGAGCTGGAAAAGCTAAATTCAACTTTGTACGTTCAAAATTTAATATAAATTTGTAGGAGGTAGGTAATCTAACCTTTTCAGACTACACTGCGAATTCTGTGGCAGTAAATTTAACGATATCCTTAATTAATGTTGATATTAGGAAAACGCTCTAGACAACATGAAAAAAAGTGGTTGCATCGTAAAAAACCGACCCAGCGGCCAAAGCGCAGCATACAGTCAAGGAAATTGATTCGTAGACCATTTTGGACTTTGTCACAGTGACGTAATCAATCAACATGTAAGAGACTTCTTATGATTTTATTTCCACTGTCACTTTGATATAGTCCAAAATGGTCTATGAATCAATTTCCTTGACTGTACATGCATCAGTTTAGAGCACAATGCCACATAGATAGTATTATTAGACGTAATTTCTTTCAACAACAAACTTAGGCATCTATGTAGACTTGTGAAAGTTCATTAAAAATGGAGGCCAAAAAAGTGGCCACCATCAAGCGCCAGAAAGCGTAGCAGTTGAAATTCCGACATATTAATATTAAACTTTCGGTTGAAATAATTTGAAGGACAATTTGCGAAGGGTCGGTATTTGAGTTTAGGGACGGGGGGGAACCGATAGCCTGACAAATGCTGGTTCCAATTTGAAAGGGAATGTGTTTGATGATAAATGTACTCACGAATAGAAATACCCACTGGCTTTGTGTTGAAATATTATATTTACATCTATGTTTGCATAAAATTCCTTTTTTTTGCTTAATCAAGATAAATTAAATACGCGAATTAAATTGTTATTGAAATATTTGCTTAAACTATTCTGAACCTAGTTCACACTCGAATCAATCAAAAAAAATATATTCAACAATATTATTTTGCATTCTAAACATAGGAATAAACACCAAATAAATTTAAATGCGGGTAAAAAAACAACCACATAACATGATGAAAAACAATCACGATCTGCCCAGCAAACACTCACTATAATATTCACGAGTAGCTACCCAGAAATAACTTCGTTTTCAAATGAAAATAAAGCAACGACGACGAATGATCCTCTCATTAGGTATTTATCCTCGGAGCTGGAATAAAACGCCGGGTTTATAATTAGAGTCCATCACAAAATTCGAAATTGTTCCATGTTGTTTGTTTTTAATAAATAAATAAATAATACAAACACTGCTTTTATATTTGAAAAGTTTGCGTTCGGCGATTTTGATGGAAAACTTTGTATTAGTTATGTTATTGATTTATAAGCCAATACCCTAAACCACTAAGCAAAATATTCATAACTAAGTTTACGGTGTAAAATACATGTATTATTATTTGTTATGAAGCCCAGTGACAAAGGACTGCAACAACTTTACAGTGTAAAACGAATGTGACCTGTCACAACTTTTTGTAGCCGGCCCCGGCAGCGGGCGGCGGCCGGCGCCCGGCGCGGCCGGTGTTTTCGCCACTACCTACTTTAATTTTAATTCCCCGCGCTGCGCCGCCGCGGAGTCGGGGCACATAGGGCTGCTAGCCTTTTAAGTCCAGGTTCATCATTACATGGCGAAGAAATTTCAACAAACAACAAATACAACAAATGTCGAAACCTATATACACAATTTACCATAGCAGTTTATACATATAATATACTATTACGCCTCTTTCCCGTAGGGGTGAGCAGAGACCACTTCCTTCCACTTGCTAGGATCCAGACAAACTTCGCTTCCTCGAGACTCAGATCGATAGTAATTAATTTTTGTTTATTATTTTAATTAATTAATTACCAGACGCAGCTACTTTGGTGCCGTGGAAACTGGGTAGGGCACTGGTATGGGACGCGACGTGTGTTGACACATTCGCCCTTTCCCACGTCCAGTCAACCCGTAATCGGGCCGGTGCAGCAGCTGATCAGGCCCAAACCATCAAGCGCCGCAAATATTCATCATTATTAAATAATTACGAATTCGTGGCACTTGCAGTGGAGACCATGGCATGGGTCCTTGGTCAGCTGATATGAAAAACTTTATTAAGGCTCTGTCATCCCGGCTCATAGACACCTCCGGAGACCCTAGAGCTGGTGCTTACCTCTCCCAAAGGATTGAGCTAGCTATCCAGAGAGGTAATGCGGCCAGTGTCATAGGGACCATGCCGCGAGCGGACCTGCTAGAGGGGGTGTTCTTTTTATAGTGGTGATTATTATTTACATCTTTAATATTTGAGTAGCTTTGTTTTATTTTAATTTGAGTAGCTTAGTTTAATGTTAATTTAAATAAGTTTAGTTTTAACTTTTAATTGTAGTACCTACATCGGGTTAGGTTCGTAAGGACTAGATTGCATAACGACTCTATAAGCAAAACGTCTTAGTTACATAAAGTCTTGGTAGCTAAATGTCTAATTGTACAAACGTCTTAATAGTAGAATGCCCGGGTTTAAGATTGGACTTAGTTCTATTACGTCTTGTTTGTATAACGCCCTAATATCAAAATGTTGTAATAGCAAAACGACTAGGTAGGCATATCGTCACACATTAATAACGTCTAAATGGCATAACGACTAGATGGTTGAATGACAAGAAAAACTCAAACGTAGGTTGTTTGTGAAGGAACTCTTTGATAAAGAAACTTCAAAGTCGAGTTGCTGGCCACTTAAAATCAAAGATAATGTACTCGTACTTATTGTTCAACAATCTTAACTGTTATGTGTTGTGTTATGTGTTAGATTACAATAATTGAGTACCTACTTGCAGAAGATTGATAATTTAAAATCATTAAGGGATTAAACTGCCCTGCGTGTTTTTTTTAAGTTACTGAACAGAAAAATCTGTAATAATTAATCAAAAATCAAAAAATCAAAATGCGTTTATTTGCTGGAATACAGTTAAAAAGGTGTTACATGTTTTTAGGGTACAGTGTATCCAGCCTGCATGCAGGCGTGCAAAATATTCATAATAACATGAATTTATAATGTCAAAAATTATACTTAAAAAAAATATTATTAAATGTGATAGTAAAATTAAAATAAAATGTCAACTTAATTCCTATCATGCTCGAGGTACATCTTAACACTATAAAAACAGTTGTCCAGAAGCCATTTTGTGAGCGACCGCTTAAAATCGTTACCTTCTAATGACTTCAGGTTAATGGGTAGTTTGTTAAATATAGCAATGCACATATTAAAAACATTTCTTTTATAAATGTACTTATTAATGTCATTAACAATTATTAATGTCATTTTAAATGTTACAGGAAAAATATAACGGTTTTCCACGTTTTTTTGCGATCACTCTTTCGTAATACGAATTAAATAATATATGGCATTTTACATTAAGAAAAAAAAATTGGGTTTAAGAAGAGATGTTTTAAGTTGTATTTGAATAATAGATTTTCTTTTACAAAAGCTTGTATTATTTAAACACTACTTTCTGCCGGCGACTTCGTCCGAGACCTAGACAATAACTAGTCGTCCCTACAGAGATTAAATTCATCTAATATTACCTAGCCGGTATGCAATCATGACGTTTTGCTACCAAGACCATATGCTATCCAGACACTTTTCCTTATGCGTCGTTTTACAATCAAGACTTATTAATAACTTGGACGTAAACTCTATTAGTCATTTTGCAACTTCGGGCGTTATGCTATAGTTGTCGATCGAACAACTAAGACATTCTACTCACTAGAGCATTCTGCAAAAAAGATATTATGCTTACCAAGACCTTATGCAACTAAGATGTTTTGCTTATAGAGTCGTTTTGCAATCTAGTCCTTACGAACCTAACCCCCTACATCGATAGTATCATGAAAATATTAAAATTTGAAACCTTGAATTAATTGTTTATCATTGGCAGCTAATTCGTATTATTACGTTTTTACAAATGACTTAGTGTCTCTTTATAGTCACATATACATCGACGCAACCTAGCAATGTTCATTGGTAGTAAGCTAAATTTATCATACATACATACATACATAAACTCACGCCTTCATTCCCAAAGTGGGGTAGGCAGAGCTACGGAATTACCAGCAACTCTAAATTTATCAATGTACTATTTTTTTGACCATCTTGTTTGTGGCAGCCCTAAAGCGATGCTAATGCGAGATTTACACGAGAACGGTTTCATTCCTTGTTTTTACTTGTCTCCGTTTTACCTGGATATTTCAATTCCTACAATTTAGTTTAAGCACGGATCGTTAAAACTAAGGACTCTTGTGTGGAACGGTTTCCCGGTTGAGATACACCACGTAGTTATAGATTTAACGTTTTAAAAATATGATCCCGTGTGGTTGCCGGGTTAGAATAGTGCCACTCCATGTCTTCCCGTGGATGTCGTAAGAGGCGACTAAGGGAATATAGGCTTGTAGTACTGTTAGGCGATAGGCTTGCAACCTATCACTAATATGCTGGTAAACATCTTAGCCTATTTGTGCAAATTGTGGTTACTGAATTATCAACAACTTTTTAAGTTGTAATTCTGTAGCTCTGCCTAGCCCACTCTGGGATTACAGGCGTGAAGGTATGTATATGTAGAAATATGTAAATGTGAAGTTTGTGGCGTTAACACGTTTGTGAAACTTTGGATGATGTCCGTTATTTAATTAGTTCGTGAATTACACAACGATAACAGATCCTTTTCGACCAGTACCGAGTGTATACCTCACAAGCTTTCCGGTCGAATCACCGGAGACCGCGGGGTCAACGGCCCAGGAAGGTTGCTTTGCTCTATTATCTACCTGTTGTCGTTGAATTGGTGCAAAGTTATTGTTTTTCACTTCTTACGCTCTTAAAATTTTACTTTAGTCACATCGACTCGGGACTAAAGCTCCATATTAATCTCTAGGGATTAAAGTATATATTTTTTATTTACTTTGGAAACCCCAAAACACCCAGTCAAGTTATTTGTGGATGGAGGGCTATCGCCATTTTCAGTGGTACAAATTTGTAATAAACTTTCTTATAATCAATATTCTTATTTTGCGTCGTCAGTGCCTTTTTAATTATTTAAGTTTATAAGACACTTAAAATTATTTAAACGATCGTGTATTAATTGTAAATTATTTGTTATTGTGTATTTTTTTTAATTAAACCTTAATGTTTAGTTTTATGGGTAGTTAAACTGCCAGTTAAATACTTGATGCAACCGCATGCTGTGTTCATCTGAAGTTATGGTACAGTTGTTATATAGAAGACTCATTTATTATATTTTAACTAGCTTTCAGAAATTTGTGTGTGGTGGTGATCCTGTTTAATAAATAAATAAATTGACATCAGAAATGGTAGCTGGAATGATTATAAAAACACTTGTTACTCGAGTTTTTCTCTTCGGTTTGTTATAGAAATTTTAGCAGGACATATTTACTTGGACGAAACACGTATCCTAAACGAATACATATTATAGTGAGAGTTAAGGATACATGCTTCGTACATGTATGCCCCGCTATAAATTCCACAGTTTATAAGAACAGCAATTTGTATGTTTCTCAGAATCCTGCATCCCTCCACACAGCAACAACGACCTTGCCAAATATATCCACACAGAACAAAACTAACCTAAACGTAAACACAAACCCATTGCGAATCCAATCGTATGCAAACTTGATACAGTTTAGTTTACATGACTTCCTCCGTGAAGTTGGAACAGTTTTGTGTTGCATAGTTTTGCATAGTAACGTACACCGGTCCGTTTGAAAAGAACATTTGTATGCCGTTGTTTGCGGAAGTCCGTATGAGGTTGTTTATTGAGGAACTAGATGTGTTTTGAATTTGCTTAACATATTGAATAATACGCTGAATCCGTGGATGCGGGCGGCACGGGACCGACCGTTGTAGCGAAGCGCGGGGAAGGGAATCATCCATGTCCAGTAGCCGTATTTTGGATGACATTATGATGTTGTTGATCATTGAATAATATCCGTATCAGAGAGATATGGTTAAGAAAAGGTTGTGTATTAGAAATGCCTATAAGTTACTTCGAGCATTGCTAACCCAATTTCATAACCTTAAGTATTCTGTTAGTAGGTCAGTGTTTTTTTAAAGACCAATGTAACGGAGACTATAAAACGCTTTTCAAAATTTGTAATTATGCCTATTTTTTGCTGGCCACTGAATATTATGATAAATTAAATTCTAAATTAATAAAATTCCGGAGCTTCTCAAGTCGACCTAAAAAGATTTAAACATAACTATATCTTGCCTAAATTTACTAATTATTATGGTTGTAGAACCAGTAATTATTTGATTCCTCAAATATTCAATGAGCTACCGAGCGAACTCATTAATGACTTAGACGGAATAAAGCCAGATGAATTTAAGTCTAAATTAAAAAAGTTTAATATGTCAAACTTAATTAAGTTAAATTAACTAGTGCGTGGATTACAAATTTCATGATAAGTGTTACTTGTGAGCGTTATTGATAAAATGATTTCCAGGAGTAAGTGCCGACAAACTGCTCTGTAGTTTGGTACGATTATACAATAAGAAACCTTATGTAATGCTTAAAGTAAATAAATATATATATATTTTTATAATTCAGTACTTTGCCAAATTTCAAGTTATATTTTTTATTAGAAATAACAAGCAAATAATAGCAGTAATAATAACAGTAGTCTATAACAGCATGTAATATGACTAAAGTAAAGACATTATGCACACAGAAATATAAGCTAATTAAAATGTAGTATAATAAACTTAATGCATCAGTTAATTCGCGATGACCCCTGAATGCACCTGAGAGGATCCCGCATGCATTAATTACGTTATTAATACCATCCCGCAACCAATCTGCTCGAGCCGGCGTGCCCGATACCGATACCGGTCGGAGTTTCTCCAGTGATTGAGATATGAGTAGGAAGTCAACTAAATAGCAATTTTTTGTTTTCAAAGTACGAGAGAAAATAAAGGAAAAAAGATTTTATGACGGGTAACATCTTAGCCTAATTGTTGTGCAAAATGTGGTGAAAAAATGATCAACATTTTTTTATATTTGTTGGTAATTCTGTAGCTCTACTTACCCCACTCTGGGAATGAAGGGGTAAAGTTATGTAAGATCTATAAAACTGTTGAGCCACTATAAAACCCGGTCGCAGAAAACCAATGATTAATATTGGCCTGTTTTTCCTCGTTGCTCGACGCTGCCGATATGACAGGAGAGCTCTTATAGTGTCTCAGGAATTAAAATTGTAAACCGTAAAGCGAGTTACGCATAGTAGGTATGTACACAAATAGCAGAATAATATCCCGTTTTCTCGTGGTCCTACTGATTTGTGCTATTAGTAGAACCACGACGGAACCCTATTTCTGTCTGTCCTACTTCAGTTTTTACCCCTAATTTCAAATCAATAAGACAGTGTCGACGGAGCTCCGCTACCGCGGAGCTCCTATTTCTGGGTGGTTTGGCCTTCCGGGCCTGCTGCAAAACTAACATAACTTAAACCTACCTACGTATACTATTATAAAGGACGAACATTTTCACAAGCATACATACTAATAAGACTACGAGAAATAGGTCTCCCTCGTGGTCCTACTAATAGGACAAATCAGTAGGGCCACGAGAAAACACCTGCATAATACGTGCCCAAAAGACGCATATATATTTACTGCTAACTCGACTCGAATAGCGGTGAGACTAGTAGCTTTTTGCTCTGCGTCCTCTCCAATTTAACTGGTTTATGATACGCTATAAGTATCCAGTAGTTTCCCTACAGTTTGTGTTTGTTGTCGATTTAAATTGAAACACAGCCCCGACGTGACGTGAGCACGTCGTGGATAAACTGCCCTGTCAATCAGCTTGGTTGTTTTTGTCCACGGCACAAACGCCCGTAGCTTGATTACTGGGGGAATATTTATGAAGCGCGAAGTATTTACGGTTTAAAGGTTGTAGACAATGGAAAAGCATACATTTAGTAAATCAGTTTAATCTTGGTTGCTGGTCGAATATTATTATAATTTAGAAGGTTTCATGGAGCATCAAGTATTACCTTTTGCATGCCGGACGACGGCTGGCTGTGACGCACTTTTGATATTATTATAAAACAACACCACTGTAATTACTCATATTCAAGCAATAAACGATTTCATTTCATTCCATTTCATTTGTTTCTCGTTTTATTTTGAGGAGTTAAGTGGTAGGTTAGGTTAACTAACTCTTATACAGGGTGTCCCAGAAACCGACGCCAACCCGCCTAGGGCTGATAGAGCAGCTCATAAGCTATCGATTTAACCCCCATGTATGTTCGGCAATTGTTATTCGTTTCCGAGATATTGATCATTTAAATCAGAATTTTTGCCATTTTTCGAACGAACGGTACGAAAAAACCCTTAATTCATGTATTAATTCATTTTTTTTTTAGTGTTTTCTAGCTTGATTAGAATCACTGTGAAATAAGGAAGTTTTTAAAGCTACATGCCAATGTCTTTTTTTATACAAATGTTCGAGTAAACGCACAGAGTTACTTTCTCCATACTAAGAGAACCCCGCGTTTGTTTTTCACCAAGTATGGAAAAACAAACTTTGTGTGTTTACTCAAAAAGTTGTAATGAAAAAAAAATTGCATGTAGCTTTAAAAACTTCCTTATTTTACAGTGATTCTAATCATGCAAGAAAACACTGAAAAATATGTGAATTAATACATAGATTTAGGGGTTTTTCGTAGCACGGACATAAGGAAAAATTACAAAAAATCTGATTAAAGTGATCAATATCTCGGAAACTAATAACAATTGCCGAACATACATGGGGGTTAAATCGATAGCTTATGAGCTGCTCTATCATTCAGCCCTAGGCGGGTTGGCGTCGGTTTCTGGGACACCCTGTATAGTTGGGAGCCACTTTACCCTAAAACGTAGATTTTATTTGGTATAACGTCAACAACATAATTTCGAATCGTGTTTCAAATCTTTCTGTATTCTTTATTTTAAACCCTTTTTTTCTAAAAGAAGACGACAAAACCTCTTAGGATCCAAGTAATCTAAGAGTATTGATTGCATGGGCTTCAGAGCTCACTTAACATTGCGGCCTGCGTGCTCCCTTACTTCGAACAAATCATCCTTTTTAGGGTTTTGTACCGAAATGGTACGAAAGGAACCCCTATGGTGAGACTCGTCGTTGTCTGTCTGTTTGTCTGTCCGTTTGTCTGTATATCACAGCAGGTTTTCTCAAAAACTACAAATGCTATTACTTAGTTTTTTGAGTTGTTGGTAGTTCTGTAGCTCTGCCTACCCCACTCTGGGAATGAAGGCGTGAGTTTATGTATGTATGTATGTACAAATGCTATCAACTTGAAATTTCGCACAGTTGTACAACTTGCTTGCCCGCATCTGTTTTTAGTCAACGAAAAATGAAATTCTATTATAAATAATTGAAAAGGGGTCTAGAATGGGGGGTTAGGAATGAAAGTGCTTTGTTTATAGCAAATGGGGTGTCATAATGAAAGGGCTCAACCTGCATATTTCAAAACATTTAATTTTATTTTTTCTTGTATATGTTTGTTTTTATTTATAACCAAAAATGTTCAAAAAATGACCCTTCCCCCCCATAATCACCAAAGTTTATTAATCAAAAAATCTGGCATATAGGTAATGATTTATGTTGTATGGAAAAATGAAATTAAGTGTAACTATTGACAGTTTTTGAGAAATAACAAAACTTTGAAAATACATACATACATATATAAACTCACGCCTTCGATCCAAGAGAGGGGAAGGCAGAGCTACGGAATTACCAACAACTCTAAAACTTGTTGATAATTCTGTAACCGCATTTTGCACAATTGACAACAATTCATTTTGTGCTAAGGTAGTAAAATAAAATACCGTTTCTAGATTTGACACTGCTGATTACTGTAAAAATTTCTAGGGATTTTTTTATGCAGTAGTTTTTTTATATTTAGGAAAAACAGTAAAAAAAGTTGGATTGTGAATGTTAGGAATACTCTTATAGTGCCCTTTGTCCATTTATTAGCAAAGGAATTCAAAAAAATATACAACTGTCATGTTCATTTTTTATCTGTCTGACGGATTACCTACTTGATTCTAATGACACGCTTTTGATTCTACGCAAAATAGTTTATTTATTTTAATGGCGTCTACAAATTACGTAATTAATTAAATTACGCAGAATAACAAATTTGTGAACGAACGGCAGCGAATGATTGACAAGTGAGTGACATGACATGACAGTCAGTTCTGTTTCTGTTTAAAGTTACTTTTTTATTTTATATCAGGCTAAGATCACGACATCAGTATTCCTAACTTTGTATAATTATACGGTCTTTTTAATGACTATTTCTTTAATAAATTATTAACTACGAATTTAAGTTAAATAAAGAAAAACCAAGAAATACGGGTAGTCTAATTTTTAACCAGCTATTATAAACGCGAAAAAACAGTAATGCGTTTTTTTTTGAAATGTTGTCAATTAGGCTAAGATGTTTACCAGCTTTGAAAATCTGTTTTAAAAATTCAAGCTTGTCAAAATGGACCTTATTGCATAGGAAATAAACCAACGGTTACCGAGCATATTATCTTAAAAATGAAACCCTCAGTGCGCGAGTCCGACTCACACTTGACCGGGTTTTTTATAAATCACTCGTACAACGTATCATGGTGGTATAATATTGGCGATAGGTCGGAACAAACAAAAATACAATTTAAGCAGTCCCTAATATATTTCGGCTAGTATGCTGGTTTCCTGATGGGAAGTAATCACCGTCCAACGGTCGAGGGTCGAGTTAGTCAATTGGCATACCTTTTGCGTTTCAGATAAACCCACAAAGCCTCATGATCCTGTGTAATACTCGTATTCACACATTTAAATAATACATACATACATACCTTCACGCCTGTAATCCCAGAGTGGGGTAGGCAGAGCTACAGAATTACAACTTCAAAAAGTTTTTGACAATTCAGTAACCACAATTTGCACAAATAGGCTAAGATGTTTACCAGCGTATTAGTGACAGGTTGCAAGCCCATCGCCTAACAGTACTACAAGCCTATATTCCCTTAGTCGCCTCTTACGAAATCCACGGGAAGATATGGAGTGGTACCATTCTAACCCGACAACCACACGGGGAAATAATAATAAAATCTTTTTATTACATCAAATCTCTCACATTGAACTTGCCCCAAACCAAGGTCTAGGCTTCTTCTAGACAACAATAAACTTAAAATCTATCCAAAACTCAGGAATAAATACTCGCGTTCATCTCACAAATCTCTGCCCTTACCAGGATTTGAACTCGGAACCGCTAGCTTTATGAACTAGGCTAAAGTATCGCCAATTTTAATGAATAACTGCCCCAATCCACCGCATACCGGTTCATCTACTTTCATTACGAGTCCGCGGCGAACGTCGACCGTCGCCATATTTCCCCCGGCACCGCTCGCCACCGGGGAGCCGTTAGTGGGTGTAGTGTGTAAAGCGTTTGACACGAATGCCATTTTGTCATGCATTCAATTAACGCTTAAATTAATAAATGTGTGTTGGAATTTTTTGCAGATCTTTGTTTGGATAATATTTACATGATTGCAAAAAATTAGTTAGTCGTGGCTGTTCCGAAATAAAATGTAGCCTATGATCACGATCGCGTTATTTATCATTGTGTATAAACACATAATTAACACATCAAACTGGTTTGTTTGAGAAAAAAGAGGAAAAACCGATAAATTTACAAATTAATTTTATTTGAAAGTGTGCGCTCCGCTTCGTCTTATACAGAACGTACTAAATTTTTTGGGTGAGAATGTTTGGTAGGTACCTATGATATGAAATAGTTTACTTAGAGTTTATTATAACCTCCTGAGGTTCCTTGTACTAATATTAGTACATAATACGACCATTGAAATAAAGATCTAGTGCAAAGGAAGTAAAGTGGAATTTCTTTTGTTTCAATGAGTAGTGACCAATTCAGAAAATTTACTTTATTATCATCCATAATAGATTCATATTCCATTGACAAATTTCTTTGTATGGTGGGTCTTAGGAGGGTATACATATATTTGTATTCACACTTTTTATCCTATAAAGCACTATTGGTATATATTACTGAAAAGGATAAGTCTATATAAATATAAAATTAAAACCCTAAAATTATGAAATCTACAATTTAACCAGTGACGCAGTACTAAAAAAAACACAATATTGGTTTTCCTTCTTAGTTAACAAATACAAAAAAGTCACAAAATGGAATCTGTCAACCCCAATTCCACGTGGTCTTGTCTGCCCTACCCCTAGAGTGTATATAATGCCGGAGGCGCGGAGCACTTCCCTCAGCACCGGAGCAGTCACAGGGAATACAATATTCGGAGTTACCAAGTTATACATAGGGAATTTTACACAATAACGTCATACGTTAATAATTTTATATTTAACACTTTTTCAACCACACAATATTATGCAAAACCATTTCGACCCATTGTTCATATTTTTACAATTACTCTAATTCGAAAACCATTACGGGGAATAGGGTTTTAAAGCCGTTCTGCATCATTTTTTTTTATATTTCTCTATTTCGGATATTTCAACTAAAGTATATTTAACCTTCGTTTTCGGCTTGTAAACCGCTTAAAATAGTATGTTGTAATACACTATTACAATGAGTTTCTATCATTATATATCATTTAATTGTAGTAATTTATTAGAAAATTCCAACCCAAATTTAAAATAATCATGTCTACTAAATAAATAAATACATTAAAACAAAAGTATTGGGTCAAATACAAAATTAATGAAATCAGTCTCTCAAAATTATCTATTCTTTTGAACTGGAATGTAAAAACAGCGAGTAATTTTTTTTTGTCTATCCCTTGTAAGACAAACCCTCCCCTAAGCCAAATAAGTTAAATGGTGAATAAAAATAGGACGAAAAGTTGTAGACGTCAAAGAAATCAATTTAATTAATTACTGATTAATTACAGATATGAAAAGCGTTATTAAGGCCCTGTCATCCCGGCTCATTGACACCTCCGGAGATCCTAGAGCTGGTGCTTACCTCTCCCTAAGGATTGGGCTAGCTATCCAGAGAGGTAATGCAGCCAGCCAATTTCATAGGGACCATGCCGCGAGCGGGCATGCTAGAGGGGGTGCTCTTTTTATACCTGGTGATTATTATTTACGTCTTTAATATTTAAGTAGCTTAATTTTATTTTAATTCAAATAAGTTTAGTTTTAACTTTTAATTGTAGTACCTACCTATAAATTATATTAAAATAATGAAGTCATTTTATCTATGAATTACTTACTCACTTATCTAAAGATGAGTATAGATTAGAAAAAAATGAGAAGTCAACTTGACTGTTGTGTTTTGTGTATGTTTCTCAATATCTACGATAGGGGAGAGGGGGGCTAGTTTTAACAGGGGTAGGTATTAACAAGCTTGTAGGTAGGTGCTAAACTATACGCGTTGGAAAGCCGAATTCACTAGAAGTCGCTTCGGATGAGGCCCCCGAACGTGCCGAGACACGCCAGTTGTCGGTTGACCGCCGCGTTGGAAAGGTGTGGGCCGGGCGTGAAAAAACGCAGGTGAGCGAACATTTTTACCGCGTCAATTTTTTGATTGATTCTTCAATTAATTGGAGTAGAAATTGCTAATGTTTGGTAAACGAATATTTATTTTATTGTCTGTTATATTTGCGGATCATTTAACTAAATCGATGGGTGGTTTTTTTTTTTTAATATTTGTAGTTGAAAGGTATCTACGGGGCTTGTTTTAACAAAACACACGGGGCAAGTATTAACAAGTTAATACTTGCCCCCGAAGTATGAGTGAGGTTGAAGAATAAGAGTGTGTTATTTTTTTAGAATGAGGACATACGTGCGAAAATCGTCGCGAGGAACAACTCCAAAAGAGGTGTACGAGCAGGCGGTCGAAGTTATTATGACCACAGAACGTGAATATAGGGATGTTGCAACAGAGTTTAACATATGTCACGTAACACTTTATAATTATGTTCAAACGACTAGAGCAGGTATGGAGTTAAATGTAGGGTTCAAAAAGCCTAGAATGGTTTTTACAGAAGAACAAGAAATAGCTATTGCTGACTATTTGGCATGTTAAACCTGTTTATTAGATAATAATACAACAAAGTCTGAGTTAGTTATAAGAACAAATATGTTGCCTGATTGTGATTAGTAGGATTAGTAGGCAGGTCCTTACTTGTAAGGAAACATGTTCACAAGCCATATTATATTATTATAATGAGAAAAAGACTGTTCTAAGAATACTTGCGACGCATTTATTAAGTTAATTATAATGAAAATATCTCAGTTTCTGTAATAATGAACGCAGGTGGTTTAACTATGCTAATCAATAAAGTAATTGTTACTTTTCTTAATAAAAATAATAAAAAATATAGTTTATGTTTTTATTTTCATTAAATTCAACACATATGTAGTAAAAAAAAACTGTTAAACCTTACCCCCGTACTGTTAAAATTTACCCCTCAACGGGGCAAGTTTTAACAATGGGTCTATTTAAAAAAAAAAAATGTTTCTAGCTGAAATACTGCCCTCAAGGCGGTTTTTTTTTCTGAATATGATATTTGAATAAATTACCTTTAATTTGTTACTAATAGACTAACACAAAACAATACACTTTTAGAGATATATCCAAATGTTTGAAATTTGTTAAAACTAGCCCCCCTCTCCCCTACCGTGGACCGATTTTGCAAGTTTTTTTGGTTTTGTTTTGAGGAGGTCATAAGGTAAGGTGGGGTAAGTGCGTCGACGGGGTAAGATCATCAACAGGGTAAGTGCGACAAACCACAATATATATTTCGATAATATATAGATGCACTTACCCCACCTCGCCTTATATTATCAAGTCAGAATCTTATGGTATTTTCTGTAACAAGTCTAGTAAGGTGGAGTCTTGTAATTGCAACTGTCTGGTTATTGCAACTAATTTGAATAACTTCCTCTATGATCACTGTTTTTAACAAAGACAGGCGTGATATTGTTCTTCTATACTAAGAAATGCAATATCAAGCTTGTGGTTGTTCAACACAGTGATGCTACAGGGAGTTATTTAAGTCAGTTGCAATTACCAGATAGTTGCAATTACAAGACTCCACATTACTTCATTTATTTTAGTTTCGTTTCGTTATTTTCGTTCAGAATGTAGGTATCATTTGGTGAAGTGGAACTGACAAAGCAGACCACAGATGGCCAACAAAACTTCTAAATGGACCGGTCCCTATTTCAGGGTGGCCATTAGCTATCACGATTTAGATAGTTTAGTGACTACGACGAAGCAAATTTGAATAAGTATAAATGTATCATATTATTTAAATGTTTGAATGTGGAAGAAGCGAAAGAAATTTGTCAAGATCGTAGCAAGTGGAAAGAAAGAAGTTTACTTGTGGGAGGACCTTGGACCCGTCCGGGTTGGTACCACCATCTTATCCATTAACCTACCGCCAAGCAGCAGTGTTCGCATTGTGGTGTTCCGGTTTGGAGATAAGGCAGCCGGGGAAATGACTAGCATAGAGCCATCCCATCTTAGTCCTCAGGGTTGGCAACGCATTTGCAGTCTTGTGAATGCGAATGTCTATGGGTCACAGTTTCCACTTACCATCAGGTGGTCTATGTGCTTGTTTGCCTTCCCATGCCATAAAAAAAAGTGGTCTCTGCCTACCCCTCTGGGAAACAGGCGTGATTTAATGTATGTATGTATATGCATCATATTTGTACTCTATGACTTTCCCGCAGGTTGCGTTGCTTGCGGCACGCTTGAAATATCCTAAAGAATCTTATACATTAACCGACTTCGAAAAGAACACAAAAGAGGCAGGTTCTCAATTTTTCGCTTTTGTATATTTTTTTAGGAAAAAAGGAAAGGAAAATTGATTTTATTTTATTTGGAAACGGTGTATTGATTTTGTTAAACATTTTTTTTTAATAAGCTAGTTTTTATCTTATTTTATGAGTAAGCTTAGCAAATGGGGACTCGATTACTGAGGAACCAAGTTACCCTACAAAAACACCCAAGTTTAGGTAAATATTCACTACATCTATGTATACTTTCGAACAAAACTAATAACAAAGAATTTGGTTTCCTTCATGAAAAACAGCATAATTTCAAATAACAAGTTTATTTCTAGCAAGCTTGTCACCGTGATCACTTTAGCTGTCACCCCACGCGTGACGACCGCAGCGTAATCAGATAATAAAGCCAGTTCCCGGGTCGCCGGGATCGGCGCGGAGCTAATTCCCGGCACGGGACTAATTCCCGGGCGCCGAGTAATCCCGCGGTTTGCGGCGCCGGGCTGCGCCTACTGAGATAACCCTGGTCTAGTAGTAGTGTTACTATTTTCAAATTGGTGGTTAATAAAATAATTCGTATTTGTTTGCTAGTCAAATGCATATTTCTTAAAAGCCTGTTGTTTATTTTTGCTAAAGTACTACTTGAAATGTGTCTATTGTTCTAGTATTTTTTTTAAATTAAAATTGCAATGAACCGTCCCTAAAAAAGGGAAAAACAGGTTATTTTCAAATGATAATAGGTCAGTCCAAGTGATGTCGACGTCCCACGATATTAAAAACCAAAAACTGACTTCAGTTAAAATAACCACTATCATGTAATTTTTCGTTTATACTTTCTAGATGATATTTCTCAATGATAAAGCAACCTGAAGATATTTGAAGCTCGGTGTTAAGCAACGTTGTAGAGTAGACAGTCGTTATTTAAACCTTTTAAATTAGTTTCGATGTTTTCGCTTACCTATCTTAATCGAGATTTTTAATTGCTACCATTCAAATAGGTACAATTCAAGAGTTCTGGTGGTCATCTGTGGTTTTCTTCATCAGTTCCACTTCACCAAATAATGCCTACTGAATGCAAATGCTAGTTACTGAAACTAACGAAATCGCTATTCCTATAATATTTGTTGAGTTACCTCCATTCCTCACGAAGCTGCGCACGAAACAGATTCTGACTTAATAGCACCTCCTTCCCCAACTTCAAACGAAGAAAATATTTCAAGAGCTGGTCCCCAATTGACGGAGAAATCGGTAAGTAACATAAATACAGCTAAATATAGCCTTATGCCTTTTTTGAAGTCGCATAAAAAAGATCATAATTGATAACTCTCCTGAGAATGGTAAACTCTTTCTTACTACCTTTGCCGTTAGGAGGGCCGTCGCTTAGTGCTAAGGACCATCATGTTCAATACAAGTCAAGAGTGAGTGCTCGAGAGATTGCTTTTATTATAAAAAAAATGAAAAAGGGAAAATCTCCCGGACATGATGGGCTTAGCATTGAGCACCTACAACATGCTGGACAGCATTTGTCTCGGGTTCTAGCACTTTTATTTAATGTTTGTATATGTCATTCTTACGTACCACCCGAGATGATGCGAACACTTGTAGTGCCAATTGTAAAAAATAGAACAGGTGACGCGTCGGACAAGTCGAACTACAGGCCTATATCATTGGCGACTATACTGGCAAAAGTATTTGACAGTGTGCTTAACTCGCAGTTGGATAAACACTTAATCTTGCACGACGCTCAGTTCGGCTTCCGAGCAGGGCTTTCCACTGAAAGTGCCATTCTCAGTCTTAAGCACACGGTCAAATATTATACGGATAGAAAAACGCCGGTATACGCTTGTTTTTTAGATCTCTCGAAGGCGTTTGACCTTGTCTCTTACGACATCCTATGGCAAAAGTTAAGGGAGGCTGGAGTGCCGACGGACCTGGTCAGTGTGTTTCAGTATTGGTACGGCAACCAGGTGAACCAGGTTAAGTGGGCCGGGACACTCTCTGAGCCGTACGGTTTGGAGTGCGGAGTAAGGCAGGGGGGGCTAACGTCACCGAGCCTCTTCAATCTGTACATGAATGCGCTCATTGAGGGACTCTGCAACACGCGTGTGGGGTGTTACATTGACGGTATCAGTGTCAACAATATCAGTTACGCGGATGACATGGTGTTGCTGGCTCCCTCAGTGTGCGCACTCAGAGAGCTCCTAGCCCTATGCGAGGCCTACGCTGTTTCGCATGGGTTGCGTTACAATGTAAAAAAAAGTGAACTCATGGTTTTTAAGGCCGGTAGCAAGTGTCCTGCCGAAGTTCCCCCTGTTACCTTGAGCGGAACTGCGCTCACTAGAGTCAAGCAGTTTAAGTACCTGGGACATTATGTTACCGATGACCTTAGGGATGATGTGGACATGGAAAGGGAACGCAGAGCATTGTCGGTTAGGGCTAATATGTTGACCCGTAGATTTGCTAGGTGTTCAGACGCGGTAAAAATCACCTTATTCAAAGCGTACTGTACATCTATGTACTCGGGTAGTCTGTGGGTCAAATATACCCAAAAGTCGCACAATGCTCTGCGGGTCCAATATAATAACAGCTTTAGGGCGCTGTTACGGCTACCCCGATTCTGCAGTGCCTCTGCCATGTTTACGGAAGCCCGAATGGATGGCTTCCATGCTATCCTGCGGAAAAAAGTAGCATCCCTCCTAGGTAGAATGAGGTGTAGCAGTAACAGCATCCTAAAGATGATTGCGGGCAGGTTTGATTGTCCCTTAGTTGTGGGTCTAATCAGACTTGTAAAATCAAACTTAGATTTTAACTTTTAAATGAATAATGTGTTTTTGTGTTTGTTATTTGTCCTAAAATCGTCTTAATTGTATTTTATTTTATTTTACTAACCCGATATGGATCTCGTTGTCCGAAATAAAAGTATTTTGATTTTGATTTGATTTTGATTTGATTTGCCCCAAACTCTGCCCGCATAGAAGTCACATTCCCACGAGACTAGTAAAATTTCTGGGATAAAAAAAATGCACTTAATTTTTTTTTTTTTTTTTTTTTTATATCATAGGAAGGCAAACGAGCACACAGGCCACCTGATGGTAAGTGGAAACTGTGACCCATATACATTCGCATTCACAAGACCGCAATCCTAAGACTGCAAATGCGTTGCCAACCCTGAGGCCGAAGATGGAATGCCTCTATGCTAGTCATTTCAATTTTACGTCGATCAGTCGAGTTGAACCATGAAAGCAGAACAAACCTACAAACTCAATTTCACATTTATAATACGGCAGCCTGGGATACTTTGTGCCGACAAATTTCAAGTGGAGAGAAAGTTCAATGGCCATTAATTACAGTGCTACAGAGATACAAATAAAACATCCAATCACTGGATAAATGATTTAATCGAAAAATATATTTGTCTGATGTCTGACCGATCGTCGGGACACATGGAGCCCACTGATTTATTGTCCAGATAAAGGGGTCGCTCGAATATAGTACCAGATTTAACTTCGATTTATTTGTCTATTAATACTTCTGTAATAAACGAAATTAAAAAATGAACGATAACGTCATACGTCTTCATCGTCCTCAGTGTCTCCTCAGCAAACAGTACTCTTCCGTATATTTTCGAAAGTCTGTAGCAAAATTCCAAATGGCTAAAGAATCGAATAATATTGGATCAGTTCCGTCCAGTTCTCATTACCGATTTCATCAAACCTTGTTTTATTCTACAACTTTACCATTTTCCGGAACTACGTATAAAAATCAAATCAATTCTGCTTTTTTTGAAGTCAGTTAAAAGCATTATTTATTAGGGTATAGCGAGTACTAAATAAAGTTTCTCGGAAGCGCAGGGCCCTTTATTTTATCGCAGAATAAATCGCGTTGTCTTGTATGTAGATGACATAATAAAAGTCAGTCCGGGAATATTACTATTAACTCCCTCAGGGGCGAGTATTGTTTTGACGCTACTTCTAAAAGCAGCTGTATGTTTGGCGACGGAAGGAGTTCTTTGCAACTAACGATAATGTGTATAGAAACACACAGTTGAAAGAGCTCGGTAGACTATTAGTTATCATTTGGAAGTCGGATTTTATGGAAAAATTACGTTGTTTTTGGAGATTTTTTTATTAATTTTCTGTAATGTTCTTTCTTACTTAATGTATGTGCCTATTTGGCTGTTGCTTGTTTTCTAAGCTCACGTAAAAATGATATAGATTGTTTTTTTTAATTCAACTCAGTAACACCTTTATGCAGGCCACAAACGACAAAAAAATGTAACTAGAAAAACAACTCATAAAAATGACAATAAAGTAACCTATTATTTATTTTTTATACTTTAAGGTTTTTCCTAGAATAGACCAATTACAGTCGACTTCTGGAATAAATTTGCATAAAAATTGTCCTTTACGTTTTGCTTGAAAATTCGTCGTCGTTCGCGTCGGTTTAATTGATTAATTAGAAAACAGTTAAAAGCTCACAAATATTGATGAGACGACATTAAGAATGGATCCGGAATCAACTTCTCGGGGCCGAGTGGCGATGGATTCTTCGACATCATTACAGCGCCCGGATATCCGCCGATTCAAGCTGTTGCGAGCCATCACGTGCCGCAGCCCCGTGACGTCATCAATCTCCCGCGCTTCCTTGTTCCTTCATATAATATATGACGTGTGAGACGCCTTATCCGGCTAATGATTTTTAAAGCCTTTTTCACACGCAACGATGTAAACATGAATGAGTTCGTATTAGAGAGATGATTTTGTAAAATTATTTTAGGTTAAGATAATTATGTATGTGTTTTTATAAATATATATCAGTTAAAAACTATATCAAAATTTGAAAGTCTTAAACACTAATCGAACGTCAATCATTGATCGCTTGTCGATCGATGACCGATTCCTCAGATGACGTTAGTTAGATAAATTTCTTCGATATTTAAATTAAAGACCTTATTATCATAGTACTAAATTGTTGCATTCACCGCGTTCCCACGATCCTTACAAGTTCGTCACTCCATCTTGTTGGAGGCCTACCTACAGCTTGTCTCCCAGTCCGCGGACGCCACTCAAGAACCTTCTGGCGTGCGATGGGCCCCGCCCACTGCCACTTCAATTTAACTATTCTGCTGGCTATTCTGGTGGCTTCTGCTGGTTTCAGATGGATGCGAGAAGCACAAGACCGGTCTGAGTGGAGAGCCTTGGGGGAGGCCTATGTCCAGCAGTTGAAGTCTTTCGGCTGACATGATAATGATGATGCAATTGTGGGACCTACCTAAATAGAAACGCAAATTCTAAAACTAACAATCACTATAAACTATAAATTGAGCAAAGTAGTACACATCACGAACATAAACCTACATAAATCTAGACATTCAATACCCAAATTGCCATGATAACTCAATATCATGCGGCCGGCGCGCGGCAGTAATCGCCCCGGCCGAGCAGTTTGCTGAACCGGGCGGAGATTCTCTTAAATATCTCGACCACGAACCCGTCTGCGAACTAAACGGCAAGCAAAAGCTGTACGGCGAGGTCCTAGCCAAAAGGAATAATTATGTACCTACCACCCTTGGTTGCATGTTTTCATCGTCAAAATAGCTCGGCTAAAGTCAGTGGGTACTCAATTCAACAGACGCGCGCGAGCACGCAGGACCGAGCAGAAGTTCACCGCATAAAAATCCACCGACAAAAACATGGAAACAGAATCAAATCTCTGTCCGGGTCGCCGGACGGCCCGCGCCATTGCCAACCCAACGACACGTGACATCGGGACACATGGCTATGCAAAAATGTAGGGCAAAGGACTACAGTGCAAGTTTTATTTCAATCTAAATACAAAAAGTATAGAAACTCTTTAGCAGCAAAAGAAGTGAAACAGTGAACTGTAAAATAGGACTGAGATTTGACAGTCAAAGAGTGGCGATAGAAATCGTCTATCTAATAAAAACATAAGATACTCAATGTGCCTTTCGTCGTGGCTAAATTGTTTTGGCGATACATAAGTATTTATTCTTTTTTTTATATGTAGGTATAAGGAACTAACTTGACATATTTTTTTTTTTTTTTTTTTTTTATTGATCCATCTGAATAATATTTTGTTAGGCAATGATTACTAAAAGACGGGATTACTTTCCAAATTTAATAGTTCTAGGTCAACGGGACATACCCTTTACATTTTGATTCCCTCGAGAGTGTCGAAATACACGTTTTTTGCTGCATAAACAGCAGTACCTTTTTTTTACGTTGATTTAGAAGTTTGATTTTTTTACAGCTTCAAGGGGCTGTAAACCGGAGTATATGGTTTTAATTTCAACTCGATACCTTCACACGTTCCCGAGATAAAGGGTCTTGACAGACTGACAGACAAACAGACAGACGGACAACAAAGTGATCTTATAAGGGTTCCGTTTTTTCCTTTTGAGGTACGGAACCCTAAAAATATGATTGTTTTTAGGGGGAATGGTATAAACATTATTTTATTATTTAAATAAATGCAATGTAAATAAAATACATGTTTGATGTTGTTTATTTTTTAATTATTTGATGGATGATGGCAATAATGACTTTCTTAGGCTAAGTCTCCAAAAAAGCTTTAGCCTTTACATATGCCTATTACTTGGAAAAAAAGACTCCATCACAAAAAAGGCCTAAAGGCTTTTATAAGCCCATAGGCTTTTTAAAATGACAAGTCTTTTAAAGCCCTGCTTTATTAGGTTAGCCCTAAAAGAGAACCAATAGGCTTTTTAGGGCTAAAAGCCTATAGTCCTCGGGAACACTAGTGGCGACTGTTTCATATTTCAATTATTTTGCCACTAAAGAGCTTCCTTTGTACTGGTATTTCCATTGAAAATAAATTTGGATGTATTTTGAATAAATATCAGTTGAAGTCCATTAACCTTCTGCTTTCTCGTCGTTGATACTTGTATTTTTAGTCCAAGTATATAAGACTTTGCAGCGTCGAGAAAATCTGAGAACTTATCTATATCCTTTAACGATATAGGATGTTTGTACCCTTTATTGGCCAGCGAACTTGAGTTTAAAACGTCAAAAAGATTATTCATAATTTGTATGAAATTCACTGTTGGAGAGACATTCTCGAATTCATGTAATTTTAAGTGATCGGAGCATAACTGCAAGGCCTTGGCAACACTTTCGCTTAACAGTTGAGTTGCCAACTTTACGTTCATTATATTGTTACGAAAGTTTAGATGTTTTTCAGTTAGTTTATTGGCAAAATGAAGACCCAAATTTTCCTGCACTTTTTTCAACTTTCGACTTAGCCCCAAACTAAGCTCTAGGCTTGTACTATGGGTACTAGGCAAAGATAAACTTACTTATATAGATAAATATATAATTAAATACATAGAAAACACCCAAGACCCAGGAACAAATACTCGCGCTCATCACACAAATATTTGCCCGTACCGGGGATCGAACCCGGGATATGAGGATGGAGTACTGGCTGTTAGTGAACCAGCAAACTCCACTCTTAGAGTTTATCGTATTTCAAGCAACATCGGCTACGTTTAAAATACCTGAATACAATATCAACGAATGTTTTCCATTCATTTAGAATCAACCTTGTTAATAAAATAATCATACGAGGGTGGATTGAAAAGTTCTGAGCCTGGTAAAAAAAAGTAACGGGCTCACTTTTTATAACAATTTTATTTTTCGACATATTCTCCATGAAGGTCAATGCACTTAGTCCACCTCGCCTCCGACTTCATTATCCCATCAAAAAAAAAAGATTCGCTGAGGTCGTTAAAATATGAGTGTACTGCTTCTTGTACCTCCATATTTGTCGAAAATATTTGTCCTCCCAAGTGTTTTTTGAGGTTTGGGAAGAGATGATAATCGGGAGGAGCTAGATCCGGCGAGTAAGGGTCATGCGGCAGCACTACAACACTGCCCTTTTCGAGATAGTATATCATGATATTCATGATAACCCCCCTGCAATCCCAGAAAACTGAGGCCATTACCTTATTAGCTGACAAAATGACCTTGGCTTTTTTGGGTGGTGGTGAACCTGGTCTTTTCCATTGCCTGGATTGTTCTTTCGATTCTGGTGTACTGTGGTGGACCCATGTCTCGTCCATAGTTATAAAACGATTGAAAAAATCGTCGGAGTCACGTTAAAACATACATAAGCAATCTTGGGAAATTGTAACACGTACTCGTTTGTTCTCGACTGAAAGCAGTCTAGGCACCCACCTGGTTGACACCTTAGAAAATCCAAGAACATCGGTGATGATGTTCTGTGCCCGCTCATAAGAAATACCCATTGCTTCCGCTATCTCCACAATCTTCAATCGCCTATCCTTAATTATCGCATCTAATATATTATTGACATTTTCGTCCGTAGTAGCCGTCAACGGCCGCCCACTCTTAGGCTCGTCTTGAACAGTCTCCCGGCCACGTTTGAAACCAGCTACCCATCTTTTTATGGTAGCATACGATGGGGCAGATTGCCCTTATGTTTGATTCATATCTTCAAATATTTGTTTTGGTGTAAACCCCTTCTTTTGCAAATATTTTATGACAGAACGGTGCTCAATTTTATCCATTACTTGAAAAATCAGTGACCTTATGTAGCAGTTCCAGCATAAAATGCAAAATTGTGACAAGAAAAAAACAAAAGATAGTGCATAATGGCGACTAAATATGGCACTTTGACCTGCCAGTATTTATTTGTTTTTTTTTTATTATATTCAACCTTAGGCTCAGAACTTTTCAATGCACCCTCGTATTTCTAATAAGTTGTAGATTAAGTTATCATCTTCTACCTTGTAACGTATAGATAGATAGGTGTTTGCATTTTAAATCAGTCATTTTTATCACTTAAACTTAAAAACATGTTGTTATTCTACCATCCTCTCAAGAAGATTACTCTCAAGGTGGCTCGAAACGGGAGATCCCGGCTTCCTGCCCATTACTCTTAAAGCTAAGCATAAACAATCTTAATGAATGGCTCGAAGCGCGCGCTATCGCTCACTCGTTATCAAATCATTACAAATTGTCTCCAATTCATTTCTGTAGCGATGGCGTCGATTGGATGTTGGAGGTCTTCTCATAAAATACTTTACCATGTCCCTTTCCCTCAACTTCGTAATCTCTGAAGAGCGAATGATATAGAGCTTCTGGGTTTTTTATTGTGTGTTTCGTAGTAGCCCGGTGATGTTCGCTCGACCTACTTCTAAAATCAGCCATGTTGTTCTTATATTTGACACTCGGCGTGCATTTTAACGCAGCTTTTCTCAATTAGTAGCTACCCTAAAGAAATCATTGGGCACTTTACTGCCTTATACAATAAAAAAGTCAGTCACATTAATATTGATAAGAATGGGATGGGATAAATTCGCTTCTCTCGTTCGCTGGAGTAAGTTTTTTTTGACGTGTTGCCTGTATATTTCTTTTTTTTATTCATGTGTCAATAAAGAGTATATATATACACAAACAAGGTTCAAAAAGGCTCAACATTTGTAGTAACTAATCTGTACCTTATGCTTAGCCATGTTGTTTGTTATTCTGTATTGTCTGTTGTTGCCTTTTCTACTCTATCAGGGTTGTCTGAAAGATATTGCTATGTATAAGCCGCTCGTTTTTTACTATCAACAACGAGAGGGTCTCACCGCTATCCTACTCCGCTGCACCAAGCACCTGTACATTGCTATTATTTGTTTCAATTGTAATTCCCTGTGGTTTGCAATTGTGGTTTGTATTTGGCAGCAGCACCGAGTTATGACAGCCACGAAGTTGCGCGCGCAGCATTGCTGTCCCAGCTCGTCCAGGAATTCACAGCGATGGCCGACGAACGGCTTTATGAATATTTCATTCAGTATTGTTTTATTAAAACGCGTAAAATTTATCGTTCATTTAAAATCCTGTCAGAAATATTTTTATGCAGAATAAAATGTTTTCGTTCTTTACAATAATGCACACGAGTGTGCGGATGATTAAGCGAGTTGATTATTATTGTACGCTTTAAGTTTTCCACCGCAATATTAAATTGGGGTGGCGGTCTGGTCGCATAACAACTATTGTCATAATATCGATTGTCATAACACTTTACGCATAAAGTTGATGCTCATAATTTTTTTTGGCATAAATTATACTAGGCATAATTGTTCCTTGTCATAATTGTATGGAGTCATAATTGGTTTAATCATAATGTAGAAAGGCATACATTTATTAAGTCAAAATATTAATATAATATAAAGTTAGTGCCAAAACCGACTCGGATCGCGGATAGGTTAGGGTTATTTTTTTATAAAAGAGCGGAAAAAGTTTGTTTACAAAGCCATACCATTATAAAGTATGGTTAAATAATTTTATGCGCATCAAAATGCGCGTTACACAATATGCTCTTAAACATTATGATAAAAAACGTTATGCGCATAAATGTATGACTATTTACAGTTATACGTAGTGATGAGTATGACGAATCCACGTATGTCTATCAAAAATATGGCTTCAAACTTTATGCAACCCAACCCCTACCCATTAAATTGTGTCAATGATTTAATTTTGTTTCCTGTTCTTTAAGGTATATTTAATTAAAAACGCGATATCAATAAAATCGTTTCAAGTTAAGCTTAATTAATTAGCTACTTAAAGTTTAAGATAACCGTGAAGCTTGCCAAAACCGTTTTGAAGGAATACTTCTCTTAGTTCTAACAAATCCCAACTTTTCTAGGCTGCAAAAGTTAGACAAATATCCTTCTTATTTTGAAAGTAATGGATGACTTCCGGGCTGGCAGCCTGCTCCGTGACATGATTAATCTAAAGCCGTGACAGCTTTGACTCAGAAGTTCGGGATACATTTGTGGCGGAAGCAGCACAGTTGTAGACACGAGTCTGGCGCGGGATATTGGACAACAAATATTGATAAAACCGGTCAAGTGTGAGTTGGACTCGCGCAACGAGGGTCTCATGTCGCCGCACGGTAGGTATTATCATATTTTGAATTGAAGCGTATTATACGATCGAGGACTATCTAATGGACACTACTTGCGGGACATTACTTGTGGGAGGACCTTGTGCAGGGTCCGTCAGGGTTGGTACCACCATCTTATCCATTAACCTACCGCCAAGCAGCAGTGTTCGCATTGTTGTGTTCCGGTTTGGGGATAAGACAGCCGGTGAAATGGCTAGCATAGAGAGGCATTCCATCTTAGTCCTCAGGGTTGGCAATGCATTTGCAGTCTTGTGAATGCGAATGTCTATGGGTCACAGTTTCCACTTACCATCAGGTGGCCTGTGTGCTCGTTTGCCTTCCCATGCTATAAAAAAAAAAAAATGACAAAAATGCTTAGCCTAAACCCGAAACTTAATCATTATTATATTATTTCAAATTCAAAAGCTTTATCTTGTCTAGGGGACACCGTTGATGTAGGAAAACATATCAATCTTATGTGGTCGTCTTGCACCGTCTTATATACGTATAAGTAGTTTTTTTTTTCTTTTCTCTCTATCTCTTTCGCAAGATTTTGGTGTGTTTTCCTGAGGAAACTACGCAGGTTATTTGATATATTTTTGGATTTATATAATGCTAGACTAAGTATACCATTGTAAATTTAATATATTAAAAAAATTACTGACTGCCGAGTTTCTTGCGGCGTTTCTTCTCAGCAGTGGTCTCCTCTTGTGAAGCGCTGGTAGTTTCTTGACGTGTAAAAGTGCCCGTGTTGCCTACTTACTGAATAAATGTCTTTATCCTTATCTTTATCTCTAATGATATGTCTTTACCAAATAAAAAGTTGGCGCACGAGCCCTTAACACACTTAACCGGTTTCAGGTTTGTATTATATTTCACTTTGTGGTTTCTGAGGCGATAAAAGACTTCTACTAGACGGAGTCGCGGGAAACATCTAGTACCTACATAATAAATAATATGCACCATTCCAATAATCTGGACATTTGCCTCGCCAGACATTTACTCCTACGCTAGAAGTGCGGGGTAAGTAATAAAAAAAGTTTGGTTTTTAAATTTATCGAGCTGCTTAGTCGGTGCAGCTACTCACTCGAGTAGAATTAAAGGAGAGCTTTTCAGAACGTTACCCTTTGTCGACGTCCCGATGGACATTAAACAAAATAAACTTCTAAAGCTGCATTTCTATTGGAAAAACAACCTTAACGCTTAAGATATAGCTTTGTATTTATAAGGGGAAAGCTAGGGAAAAATATATTTGAGCTAGACACTTTAGACAGGTGGATATGAAAGCGAACTGAGAACTGAAAAATTCTTACACCGTGATTTATCCGGGAAGTTAGAGCGAAACGTCGCCGCGCAATGGACAGGTTGACTCGCAAGTTTTCGTTTTAATCCAATAGTTTGTGACAACAACAATAACATTGAACATTCAAGCAAGCAATTGAACATTTAGCGTCCGTCCGGGTTGGTGCTACCATCTTATTCATTAACCTACCGCCAAGCAGCAGTGTTCGCATTGTTGTGTTACGGTTTGGGGATTAGACAGCCCAAAATCTCAGGATTGCGGTCTTGTGAATGCGAATGTCTATGGGCCACAGTTTCACTTACCATCGGGTGGCCTGTGTACTCGTCTGTTTTCTCTATGAAAAAAAAAAGCGCGTTTTCTATTTTACTCCAAAGTTGAATTAAAATCTAGGATAATTTATGTCGAACTGAATTTTGGGAAAAAATATTATTTTTTTACGTATTTAAATACCCCGTGGCATAGGCCTGGTTAATTCTTTTCTCAAACATGCTCGGAAAAAACGGTTTTCCGATTGAAACACAAGGACGGAAAGAGCCTCATTTTACTCCTAGGAGTAAAAAAACCATATGAAAACACTTTCCGTCCATGTCCATATATTTCTTAAAAATGCTGTCAATTTGCATACAAAATCAAAAGGACCAAGACAAAAATTCCAAACAGCCAAGGTAACTGCTCGCTTTTTTAGCACAGTGCGTGTGTTTCTTTTCGAATTTGCATTCCAATGTCTATGGTTAGTATTTAAAAACAATTGACAGTCGGTAACATTCGTTCATTCTGCATAATATAATTGTGAAACCGAATATTAAACTATTTGTTGTGTGAAATACTTACTATAAAAAATGAGCTCAAGCGACGAAAGCGACTAAATAGGTACCACTCCGCCTATATTAAAATCTGAAGCTGCCTCGGTTAGGCAAAATCTGCTTCCCGCTAAATCTAAGGAAAAATATAACCGAACTTATGACCAACTTATGCTGTGGAGGGCAAACAAAAATGTAAATTAAATTACTTGCTTTTTAGAAATGTATTTGTATTATTTCCTCATATGTTTGAGAAAAGCATTATGTATCCCTCGGCGGAAACGAGGATTTCCTGACTCGTATTTTAGCAGGCCTCGCTGTTGCTCGGCCTGCTAACCACCTCGTCAGGAAAACCCTTACTTTCCGCGCCTAGGCAACAATGTACTATTTAGCATCGGTAGTTGCAGAAAACGCACTCACTCCTAGGCATAAGATACCAAAATACTGAACTAAAAAAAACTTAGTCGAGCCATTTGCCTTCGCCGTATACAAGTTTAAAGTTTTAAAATAATTCCCAACGATTCTTTGCTTTACTTCACTTTATAGTTACCATTAGATACTTTATGGCAGAGTTTTTCTTGAATATTTCCGAGTCAATCTCATCTCAGACTTTTATTTTTTAATCAACTTAATGCAACTCAATAGATTTCCTTGAAGGTATAATTAATCACTAGTTGGATTCAATAAGAGCTTGTTTGAAAAGGACTCGAATACTTTCTCATGCTGCCCTTTTTACTCCTGATCTTGATATGGCAGTGTGACAGGGTCAGAAAGTACATTAATTTCGTTATTTCTCGGCTCTTTAGCCCCTCTGATTTATTCTCTTATCCGCGATGGATCAGCGCATTTGTTTTAGGTTGTTCATTATGTTCAGGAGAACTATTCGGTTAAGTGTTTGGGTTACGCGGAACGGTTTTGTATGAGGTATATTCGATAATAAAGCGCTTAAATATTGAAATAAATTATTTAAAGCTAGAAAATGATAGGATGATTCTAATAAAATAAGTTAACTTATAGGTTATTTTATCTCAATTAAAATAGGAAAACAATTGAATTTTGTTTAGAACTTTCGACCAACAAATATGAAAACATCCAAACGGTTTAACCAACTACGGTTTTTTTTTTTTTTTATGGCATAGGAAGGCAATTGAGCTTACAGACCACCTGATAGTAAGTGGAAACTGTGACCCATAGACATTCGCATTTACAAGACTGCAAATGCGTTGCCAACCCTGAGGACTAAGATGGAATGCCTCTATGCTAGTCATTTCACCGGCTGTCTTATCCCCAAATCGGCCTAGTTGGTGGTGACCCTGCCTGCGAAGCTAGAGGTCCTGGGTTCAAATCCCGGTAAGGGCAGATATTTGTGTGATGAACGCGAATATTTGTTCCTGAGTCATGGATGTTTTCTATGTATTTAAGCATATATTTCTCTATATAAGTATTTATATCGTTGTCTAGTACCCATAGTACAAGCCTAGAGCTTAGTTTGGGACTAGGTCAATTGGTGTGACATTGTCCCTTGATATTTTTATTTTATTTTAATGCGAACACTGCTGTTTGGCGGTAGGTTAATGGATAAGATGGTGGTACCAACCCGGACGGACCCTGCACAAGGTCCTCCCACAAGTAAGTGATTACATGTAACTCGTCTTCTATCGTCCGTCTTTTGGCTCTCTTTGTGGAAAACAAACGGAGTCGCGATCGGACTCGTGCAGCGAGCGACGCATCAATAGTGCAACTCGGGAGCGCAGTGACAGATCAAACAGGTTGCCTGTAGCTTGATACAGGGTGACACAAAAATAAATGTGTTTATTTGTGACACAAAAGTAATTATGTCGGCACAATATTTTTTCCTCTTCTAGTCTTAAGTTTTATTTAATTTACCAAAATTAAAATAAATAATATTAACTTTTTCTGTGTGGTGCATACATAATTTATGATTTTAGTAATTGAACTGTTGTGGGTATATTTCCGGTGTCATTGTTGTCAATACGAACTGACGAAAAACAATGGTTTCGGTCCGGAAATTACATGCTTCCAGACAACGCGGAGATGCGACGTCACCGTATCAGGTAAAGGCGAATTTCAGCTACGTATCTTTGTTTGTTATATTTTTTCTTTTGATCTACACAAAAAACATGGGCGAAACGTTTAGAACAATCATATTATTGATAGACAAAAAGCAATTGCAGGCAAAAATATATTTGTTTTGTTTATTTTTCTTTAAATGTACTCTACATTATTACTTAATATACAATTAATTCAACCAAGGACAGTGGAAGACAATCGACTTACAAAACATTTCACATCAGGGCAATTAATAAATTAAATGCTCACCAAGTAGGTTTTATTACTTGTGATATATTATTTAAACATGTACGAGTAGTAATAGGATATTATTGTAAAAGCCATAACAAAAGCCTAACGCTGGAGTCGGGACCAAGTTAATTAATATTGGTCAACATCAACACCCGGCGCCAGAACATTTGCATAATTATAGCTACATGTGCGGAAAAATGATCAGAAGCTGGAACAAAATTTTGTAACGTATTGGCTAACGATACAAAGACATCCTGTTTATTTATTAACGACCAACTCAGACGGCGAATACGTACTTTAAGAAAGAGATGATCCTATTCGTGGATACACTGTTTCTTGAGAGTACACTTGTTGCAGACATGTCACCAAGTTCTTAGTTTATGCCGATGAGCCTCACGCAATTCGATACACACTCGATATTGTGCTAAAGGGCAACATGTTTGCCGTGACACCTCTAGCAAATCCAACCTCTAGGCAAACGCTGAGGTAGATACGATAGACTCCTAAGCAGATAAATCAGATTACTGTCTGAAAAACTATCGAGCTGCTAAAACTATCGACTCTGACGCACTAGTCTATGATGCCAAAGCATCATGGTTGCAGTAATTTACATATTACTAGTAATACTAAGCAAAATATCATAACAAAAAACCTTTCATTTTATGATAATATTAAACGAGTATTTATCCCCTAGGATAAAGTTAAACAGGAATCCTGCAAACTCATAAACGTATTTGTATTTATGCTTGAAAAAATGTCCATTCTACACATACAAACTCTTTGGGACCGCAGAAATCTAAGTTTCACATCTCGAAAGCCACTCCATTACTGCCTGTTCACTATTTGCTGAAGCTACTCTACTAACAGTTACAATTGGGATCGTATCATCATGTGTGAAGTTCAAAACACATAACGGTTCATAATGGGTCCCTATTTCGCTGAAAGTTTTTACGACGAATGTATAGTAAAGTCATATTTCATTTGCCATTAGGTTAAGTTAAGTTTGTTGTATATATTATAATAAAAAAGTACCATTACAATATATTATGAACCATGATGTAACCAGTTACATTATAAGGATAATAATAACGATAACGCAATTATCTTATTGCATTTATTATTAGAAAAGGACATACTGAGAGGTTACAAGAGTGAGGAAATTTTAATAGTCTTTCTAGTAGAACCTTTGTTTTAAAATATTACTTTTAACATTACTTATGATTTGAGACTTACTAGAATATTTATAAAGCAGCGTTTTTTAACACGTTCGCTTCGCGACTTGAAAGACTTTTGGCTGGTGCGGTTGAGATCGAATCAGCCCAAACTGGAACTCTTTTACAGTGCGGGTGAGGCCGAATCGCTCTCAAATTTCAGTAGTTACTTAGATCCTTCATAACTTTGCCAAGAATAGGACCAGGGTTTTTTTTTTGTGTTGTAGTCATTGCTCAGTAAATATTTTAAATACACTTAGCTTCGCCCTTGGTTCTGACCTCTGGCTTAAGAAAAAATACCTAAAGAATTTTTGAGATCTTTTAGACCTCAAATCGCACTAAATTTTATCTGAGACTAGAGCAGGGAATGGCACTTATAGGTAAATTATCGATAAAAGAATGATCATCTTATCGAACATCTTTAAAGGCGTTTAATTGTGTGTTATAACAAATATTTGTTCCTGGGTCATGGTTGCTTATCTATATAAGTATTTATTTATATATACATACGTTTGTTAATTGCCGCTTAGTAGCAATAGTACAAGCTTTGTTTAGTTTAGAGGTAGGTTTGTATAAATGCTCTATCAGGAAGAAAATAAATTTTGGTTTATGTAAATAAAACCCATTCATTTATAACATTATACAGTGCAGATAGTTATATGTATGATAAATATCTTGTGTCCAGATTTACTTGTGTAGAGTAAATTAAGTAGGTATTTAATGTTACGACTAATCACGATAGGATAGACAAAATGATTATGTACTAAAATATTCGGATTAATAATTTTCTATCTTGTAAGCGTTATTTAAAATAATAATATTCCTTTTGAAATTCTACCTTACAATACCTACCTACCAAAAAAAAATAGACCAAGAATAGTTTTATAGCATGTCACAATTTGGTTAATTTAGATCCCTACAAATGTAGCCAAAAGTATTTTTTTTAAGATCTTGTTTGTATTTATTTCAGACATTTTAGAATTTATGAAAGCCTATTTTAACTTTTTTATCCGCCAATAATTTGTTGCCTTAGAAGAAATTCAATTGCCACAAAAGAAAATCACTGCCAGATAAAATTTAAATAAAACCTCAAACTCATTAAAAAGCCGCCGCTTTCTAGTTAAGATGCTACCTCAAATTAGTCGCCAAAGTAGATTATTTACTATCCATTTTCAGTTATTTTAAGACCCGGCATGGTATCAATTTGTCGCCGCGTTAAATACATGCCTTTATAAAACACACTACACATAAAATAACAACACAATAACAACACAATTATTCACATTTATAAACAATAATTATCTAGCAAACACTATCGATCGGTTACGATCACTTACGTATTCAATACCTACTAAAAATATTTACGTAAAACACGCGTGGTGTAGCATCGATAACTAGCACCGCACTGACGTCAAGCTGTCGACTCCCGCGTCGCCCGCCCCCCGCTCTGTGCGGCGTTGAGGTCAACTTCATTGAGGCTAAATAAACCTCAACCCGCACTGTGTGAAAAAAAAAATGCCCAGTGCGTTTGAGGCTTATTTAGACCTCAAACCTTTTTTCTGTATAAAAGAGTCAGCGTTTGAGAAACATAAAGAAATGTATATTTGACTTTATCATACGCCTTGTAAGTAAGCGGCAACAGCTCCCGCACGAGAGAGATATCACAACTTTTAGCCCCGCACCGACGTAATGTCGAGCTTGAGGCGGTTTTACCTCAACCCGCAGTGAACGTGTTAATGATACTAATGTTTTACAGATACTCGAATTAGAGTGTCATCCTTTTTAATGTGGCAAAAGTATCTCCAAAATTAAGCACCAAACCTTATACTCACGCATTTTTTTAAATT
Source organism: Acleris emargana (assembly GCA_927399475.2). NCBI lineage: Eukaryota > Metazoa > Arthropoda > Insecta > Lepidoptera > Tortricidae > Acleris > Acleris emargana. The sequence continues at coordinate 274,087 of OV656843.1, forward strand.
TGGCTTCGGTTTTATCAAGTCAAAATCTGACAGGAAGTTCGAGTACGGGCACTTATGATAAATACAACAATGAATTGAACAGACGGACATTTTTACAAAATTTGTGAAAATGTGGCAAGTTTTACTCTTATTCAGCATCTACTACCAATGGTAAAACATGGCACTGTGCATATTTACAAAAAAACAGCGCTTTGATAAAATATGAAATTTGTCAGGATCGTAGCAAGTGGAAAGAAGTGGTCTCTGCCTACCCCTCTGGGAAACAGGCGTGATTTAATGTATGTATGTATGTATGATAAAATATGTCGCTTCTACCCTGAAACTACTACTCTACTCTTTGAAACCGCACAGACCTCGGCCTCGACATCTCGGAAGCCACTCCATTACCAAGCGCCCTCTGTTTGCCAACACTGTCCCAAATAGTTCAAGTTGCAATCTCTAACTGGTTTCTCATTGCATCTCTTTCAATACAGACTTATTAGATAAGGACAAATTGAGAGATGAGGTAGTAAGAACATTTTACCAGCACTCAGTGGAGAATTTTGTCTCGAAATGTTATTTCAAACATTACCTTGTTAACCGAGGCGAGCCGGATGTGAGCTGACGAGAAATGCACCGGCTGCCATACTGCAGAGCGGCGGAAATTTCAAGCAATTTGCATAAATATTATAGGTCTTGCTACAATTTAAGTACAATTAATATTAAGGGGGTAACCTGAGGTGGTCGGTGAGTTGTAACTTGTTGAAAAAGGAAAAAAGAGCAACGTGACGTAATAAGCTCAATTTCGTTGGCATTCGATTGACCTCCTCGACTTGACAGAATATTTACTGGCAATAAACGTTAAATTACAAAAAAAAAAAAAATTAACTTGCTGTGACTTATTCTGTTAAACTGGGTATATTGAAAAATAATATATTGTTATTCTGCATGACTACACTCTGCCCATAATTTTAATAAAGTGTTTCTGAATTAATTCTAAGTTAAGAATGTCGTTTTAAAGTAGGCTCTAATAAATCTAGTTTATGAGATGAAAATACATTGCTTGGAATACAATTCGTTGCTTCCCAAGAATAGTGACACAAAGCAAAATAGGTTAATTTTGAGTAATTGATACAGATCGCCACCACCGTACCAATACGGCACATTTTAAAGCGATCTGTATCAATTACTCAAAATTAACCTATTTTGCTTTGTGTCACTATTCTTGGGAAGCAACGAATTATACAACAATTTTTCTGTTCAGCATGCGACTCTGTAAATAAAATAAAAGTGATGTACAACTCATAATATACAAATTGTGAACGTACAGATTGTTCCGGTGGAGATGGCAGCGACCCCGTAAAGTAATACGACCCGGACTAACGTGACGTTGCAGCGCACTACTAAATTCATTCAGCTCAATTTGTCCGGGGCATCGCTTTATTCTGTCCTTTTATTTAAAATGTCTTCTGTTTAAAACTTCTTTGCTGTTCGCTTGTAAATAATCTGAAATTCCTGAGGCAAAAAATCTGGTGATGACTGTTCACTCTAGTCCAGTGTTGGTATGTAGACATAGTAAGAAATTTTTCGTCACGTTTCGACTCTATTTCAACACTGTTAAGGTCCAAAAGTGACGAACCTTTTCTTACCGTGACTATACCAGCAATGCAGCAATAAATTTACCTTGTCTGTTTGTTTTTTTCGTTTTTTTTGCAGTTAAATGGAGCACTAAATTGACGTTATTTTACTTTATTATACTTTTTTGTGTCAAGAATTTATTTTGATACAAATACGTTTTGTCTTACCGTAATAGCTCAAGAAAATTAATTAAAATATGGGAAATAATTCGTGTAGTTTTGAAAATTGGTACATTTATACCTTGCAGCATCCAGTTGAACATAATAAAAGTCCTCATGTGTAGGGGGTGTGCTGAGGGTGTAGGGGGGGGTTGAAGGTACCTTTTTTCAGATTTTTGCTCATATCTCTAATACCTGTACGAATAGCATTATGAGTACTTCTGACAAAAGTTTCTACATAAAATTTCCTACAAATTTGGTCATATTTATTTTTGCTCTACGACCAATACTTTAGGAGCTACAGGGTGTGTAAGTTTTAACAGAGAGATAAAAATAGCGGATTTAAGGAAGATGTGGATTTAGTAGTTCTTCTAATGACTCTATCACCACCAGAGAAACAAATATTTTTTGTCAAGCCAGGAAAAGGAAAAGTGGAAACCAAGATATTTTCGTCACAAAAACTCCAAAAACTCTCCTTTTGTTGTGCTAATCTTTTCCTACATAGTTTTAGCGGCTGCGGCACAACCTCAGCAATTTACAGGATAGGCAAACTGTCAATTGTAAAGCTGTTTGAGAAAAAACCAATAATCAAGGATATATCAGCCATTTTCTATGACCCAACATCAACATCGGAAGCCATAACAAAATCAGGAGAAACGATGTTTTTGACGATATATCGTGCGCCCACTACTCAGCTTGATCTTAACAGCCACAGATACTCGCTTTTTCTTAAATCCAGCACCAAGTCCAAAGCTGATCTCTCCTCTCTCCCCCCTACTAAAGGGTCAGCAAAATATCACGCATTACGAGTATTCCACGAAGTACAAGAGTGGCTGGGTAACGAAATGCCTCCTGAAATGTGGGGTTGGAAGCGAGGAGCTGATGGAACCCTCGAACCAATTACTACCACTGATCCTCCAGCTCCTGACACCGTGCTGACTTAAATTTTTTGTCGCTGCAAAAGTGGTTGCACTGGAAAATGCGGATGTCGAAAAGCCGGTATTTCATGCAGTCGAGTATGCTTCGGCTGCATGGGTTCATGTACAAACGGTGTACCTGTAGATATCATCGATGGAGAAGACGAAGATGTCGATTTAGAAGATGATGAGTGACATAATATTAAGAGAAACTGATTTGCTTTTTCTATTTTTAATAAACAATTTAACACTTATTTCGTTTTTACTTCTTAATTCGTCTATATTTTAGCTCCGTGTTAACTTAAACATCCTGTAGCTCCTAAAATACTGATCGTACAGCAAAAATAAATATAACCAAATTTGTAGGAAATTTTATGTAGAAACTTTTGTCAGAAGTACTCATAATGCTATTCGTACAGGTATTAGAGATATGAGCAAAAATCTGAAAAAGGTACCTTCAACCCCCCCCTACACCCTCAGCACACCCCCTACCCATGAGGACTTTTAGTATGTTCATCTGGATACCGCAAGGTATAAATGTACCAATTTTCAAAACTACACGAATTATTTCCCCTATTTGCCCATATTTGGCTCAATTTGATCAGGCTATTTGAAGGACCGACCTGAAAGTCTCATTTGCTTTAATAACTAAACTGTTTCTGCGCTTAAAGCATAGACCACTGAGCTTTGAACTAAGCTTAGACTAAGCCAGGCTTAGTGGTCGTGTCTCACGTTACGTGACAAAGCGCAAAGGGTAGGGATATTTTTAAACAACGAATGTTAATTAAAATGCCTTCATTCTCCAAACAAAATGTACATTTACATATTTCTTACGTTTGGAACTTTTAATTAAAATTAAACAGACCAGCTGCAGCTCAGCTCAGCTTTTAATTACTTATTTCTATTATCGCCCTGCCAGCGGCATCGTGGGCGATCGCACGGCTTAGATATTACTCCAAATTTACTCTAAAATAAACGATGCATTAGGGGATTTTAGGTTCCAGCACTCCAGAATGAACAACGTAATCCTAACTAAGATTATACTAAGCTTATACGTGTACCTTTTCTTTAGCCCCTTAAATCCCTCTTTTAATATACATACATAAATACATACCTTCACGCCTTTATTCCCAGAGTGGGGTAGGCAGAGCTACAGAATTACCAACAACTCCAAAAACTTGTTGATAACTCTGTAACCACAATTTGCACAATTAGGCTAAGATGTTTAACAGTGGATATTAGTGACAGGTAGCAAGCCCATCGCCTAACAGTACTACCAGCCTTTATTCCCTTAGTCACCTCTTACGACTTCAACGGGAAGACATGGAGTGGCACTATTCTAAGCCGGCAACCACACGGCAAATCCTCGGCCTCTTTTAATATGTTTTATGTACATTATCTTATCTTATTTAATGTTACACAAGGGTCTTTTCGGATACACTTCGACCCTTTAGGATCTTTTGTGCACTGACCCCCTCACACACTCAGAATGTGCAGGTTTCCTCACGATGTTTTTCCTTCGCCGTAAGAGCATCTGGTAATGTACTTAGGTTAGAAAAAAAACATTGATCGGTACATGGCAACCGCGGGGGTTCGAACTCGGTGCCTTACCATCACGATTCAACCTCGAAAGCATAGAGGCCACCGACAACGATCTATCTTTGACGGACTTTTTTGTACATTAAAACCAACTCATTGACTGAGATTTGCGTTATCTTTGGCATTATTGTGGTGCCTTATAAACGCGCCAACCTGTTCAATATGTGTCTAATGAAACAGCACTCTAACAAGCCATTATGTAACTTATGTCAACTACTAACGCCCCAAACTCAATTAGCTACAAGTTCTCATCAACCTGACGGGCGTGTCCAAATATACCTTTGACGCTTGTCACCAAATTGACAGCATTAATTACTGTCAATATTTAGCGCCATCCATGCGTGACAGTGAGCTAATTGTAAGCAAAGTTGGAAACGTTGACGGTGTTGTAACTCACTGTTATTATGTAAATTGTTTACTGAAAGTAATTAGACGGCTGAGTGCTTCGAGTGCTGAGTTACGAATATGGCTCATCAAATACGGTGATCGGGAATACATTCATTACTCGTGAATTTAAGCTAGCGTTACAAAAAACTGACGACGTAATGGAGTTGCCAGGGTTTGCCACGCTAGTGTAGGATGCAACCAACTACCAAGGCAACAAGTATGCCCCTAACTACGTACCTTGTAGGAATACGCTCCTATGTTTAATTCGGTCTGATAAATTTACCGACGTAGTTATGACGTCACGTATCTATCAAAAGTCGCGAAATAATAATGTTATTTGGAAACGTAACAATTAATCCAGATTATTTTATGACTCGTTTAGTAATAATTAAGTACTGGATTAAACCGAAATATAATAATTAAATCACAATCAACTGCTCTTTAACCACAACATTAATATAAATGTCAAAATACGCCAAGTTGTCACATGCCATCAAAACTAGTGATATCTGAAGAGGTGCCAAGTTTGGCACTAGATTGTTAACAGTTTCGCCAATTCATTGTCATTTAATGCATTTTGAGCCCTTACTTGGCAGTTCTCTTTACAGTATCAATGTAATGTGGCTTCATACTTTCGAATGGTATGTAATTTGTCTGTTAAACAAGCATTTTTGCATTTTTTTTAAAGTTCATTAATAAACAGCGTGCTAAAGGTGAGAGTGAAAACAAGTTTGTATAAAAAAGCGACTATTATCATTTTTTTTAAGTAATATTCTTTTCAACCGTAACTAAAACCTTATCTTTTGTTTTTAAAACAAAACCGCAACTCTCATATCTCTAACCTTCATAAACTTTTACAAAAATACAGCGATTAGAAGTTCACGGCTTCACCGCTGTAAGATAAAGAGGGTCCGTAGGGGACATTACCGTGACGGAGGAGACAGCGTCGGCCGTAACGCAGCGGACTGATAGGGACATAGCCGCGGGCGGGACACGTTACCGATTCTGCCTCTAACGAAACAATTGTAGTCACTACAGAGACAATCTAATTTCGATTTTGTTTTGAAACTAGGCGGTTGAAAGTAGATGGATTGGAAGATTTAGTTACGACGGTTTTGTTATAATAGCGTGCTACTTAGCCGTTCCTGTAGATTATGTTGATCTGAAATTCGAGTATGTTAAGGAGTCTTTGTGAATATGGTTTACATGTAGGTAGTACAAGCTAATTAAGTGTTTTGTTTTTAATTTTAAGCCATTTTGACTCTAATACAGTAAAGTAGTTTTTTTTTATGGCATAGGTAGGCAGACGAGCACACAGGCCACCTGATGGTAAGTGGAAACTGTGACCCATAGACATTCGCATTCACAAGACTGCAATGCAATCCTAAGACTGCAAATGCGTTGCCAACCCTGAGGACTAAAATGGAATGCCTCTATGCTAGTCATTTCATCGGCTGTCTTATCCCCAATCCGGAATACAACAATGCGAACACTGCTGCTTGGCGGTAGGTTAATGGATAAGATGGTGGTACCAACCCGGACGGACCCTGCACAAGGTCCTCTTACAAGTTTAAAAGATTAGTGTTTCAGTGTCATTCCTAAACCACCTATCCATACAGCTTTCGCTGTAGCGGCGCCAGCTGTTGTCACTTATCAACCCTTATCACACTCAAAATTGACTTCTGCAGTATTGTACTTATTGCACTTACTGCACAACCTGTCCAGTCCTGTCAGTGTCCGAAAGCTAAATTTAATAGTAAATATTTCGTGACATGGAGCCGCTGGCACATCGCTCGTCAGTGCCCAGGCCTCACATCCAGTTCGAAACCCCGTGGATGGTGGAGTCGCTGGGATATTAGCGTTTAATGAGCCGTGAGCGCATAAAGTGGAGAACTTATTTCGCGGACGATTGCGTTTTATTCCTGTTTATTTTTCCGTCGTTTAACGTAACCGCGGAGACTCTGTAAGTAGACTAGTTTGTATGAAACGGCGTTTTTGTTGGCGTTCTGTGGTAATGACGCCAGTTTTAAGCTCCGTTAGAGATTACCCGTTCGGGCTTTTATGTAAATAGTTTAGGGAGCGTTTTCGAAGTAAGCGTTTTGTTTAATTAGTAGTTCAATACTGCAGTATAAATAGTAATAAACTGCTTGGCGGTAGGTAAATGGATACAATGGAGGTACCAACCCGGACGGACCCTGCAAAAGGTCCTCCCGCAAGTGAAAATTGTATTATCGTTCCCCAAACAATAACTTTGCGGTAACATCTTTAACCATAATTATAATTAAGTTTAAAATAAAACAGCTTACTGGAAAACCCTCCTAAATATTAAGCCGAAATCAATGAAGTAGTTAACTAAGGTAATTAACTTACATCTATATTCCATTTGCCCTCCTTTATACAGCCATAAAGGAAAAAGCCGACGGTAGCTAAAGGTCACAGAGCCTAAGTTTTTTCTATAAATTTTGAAGTAGGAATGAGAATACAAATGGGTTTTTACCCTGAACGCTCATGCTGCGAAATATAAAAATATCGTATTTTTATTTAGAATTGGTCATTAATATTAAAGTAGCTATCTATTTTTTCCTGTTCAAAATGACCAAATGCCGTCATTTGTCTCACAAGAGAACAACACAGGGACAAAAAAGAGGAACAAAGTTTAACTTCACGACTTTTTTTAACCACGTAACAGAAATTAGGTTTGATTAATGTTTTTGAGATGAATTAAAGATCAGTATTATTGTTCGAATTTGAAACAATGACAAGTCCCAAGCCTCACCTTTAGAATCCGCACACAGCTCACGTAATTTATAAATCTCCTACACACAATCTTTTTATAACGCCCAATCCATTTTAATCCATACTTCCATACTAATTTACGAGTATAACTTTGTCTGAAACGCTATCACAGCTAAACCACTGAACTGATTCTAATGAAATTAATTAAAAGATATCTTGGACCTCGAGAAAGGATTATAAATACTATTTACTGCAGAAAACAACACAGTCCTTGCTAGTATAACGATATACGCATTCTACGTGAACGAACTCCCCGATTAAAGGCTAGTTACTGTGTAAAGAAGATCAACGCTCCTTTTTAACCTTTTGAAAAATGGAACAAAGCGCCAGTTGATGGCAGCGCTGCGTGTGCCCCGGCGCCGGAGGCCCGTAATTGCGGCCCTCGGGCCTCGCCCTTATCTGGAGGAGGCCTGCGGGACTCTTAGCGCCGCGTTCGTGACGCTCGGTAAAATGCTCTTTTTACCGCAAAAAGTGCGAGGGCTGTCACGGGACGTCATGTAGTACCTATTGTTTTTGGTTCAGCCATTTTATAAAATAAATATGGATCTTTTCTCTTTTTTTTACCAAATATTTACATTGGATAACTATAACCTCCTAAGACCCACCATACAACGAAATTTGCCAGTGGAAAATAAACTTATTCTGATTGCAATAAAGTCTATTTTCTAATTTGATTGCCATTCATAAAAACAAGAGAAATTCTACTTTATCTTCTTTACAATTGATACTTTATTGCAATGGCCGTATTATGTACATTTTTTTGTACGCGGGGACTTAGGAGGATAACACACAGAGACAAAATTTCTATCTGGTATTTGGTTTGATCACGACTTACATTTTAATGTGACTTAGCAAAACTGTAACATTATTCACTTGAAAAATAGTAGGAATGTTTAGTAAAGAGCGATAAATTTACTTAAATAACCTTATTCAAGATATTTTTTACGACTTTTGCGCATTATCTTATGTCAGGGATGAAAAAAATTCCAAGCTGTAGTCTTCGGATATAGTCCAAAGAAACAAGCTTAAAAAAAAATTGTAGGTACAGATCTGTGTCAAAACAATTCTGAAATCCACCATTCGAGTAAACCCAAGTTGAATAAATGTATAAGTTTGTTTTCCCATTCTCAAGTAAGTATAACTTATTCAAGTAAAGGGTGCGCGGTCTCCGCGTGTATCCGTACAGCCAACATATCCTTGATTCAGAATTAAATAGAGTCTTACAGTTTCAGTCATCGTTTACTTGTACATGCTCTTGCGTCCGTTTTCAGACGCCAAGTCGAAGGGACTAAGCTATTCCAGCCACTCTACCGACTGCGTCAGCCAATCAGTCCGGCCCGTTAAGCGCCCTTAAGACTACCCTACTTAGGAAACTTTTATTTTGTTTAGAACTGTGTCGCCATTATCCTTATTGGAATACTTTTTATTTATCCGAGTCGGACTTGGAATTTTAAGCAAGCCGACTCTATCCCCGGGGACAGTCATTATCCCGTTGTGAAGGATTGTCAATGCTTATTCAGACTTCACGGATGTTGTCAGAAACAAAACTCCTACAAAACTTTAGATTTATTTTGTTGATTTTCGTTTTATAGTCGTAATGATGTCTGGTTTTGACAATAACTTGAATAATGTGAAAATTATACTGAGTTGTACAGAAATAAATAAATAAAGATAACTTCACCCTTTATATCTTTGATTCAAGTTTGCTACTCATGTGCTGGGCCAGTAAACACCCAAAAATTTACAAACAAACAATTTATTACTTTGTCGGAAATTCAAGCACCCTTCCCTTACCTGCTTACTTGCCATGCGACCAGGTGACAGTATTTGCACTGATGAGGGTACTCACTCTTAATGCCGTATTATTGATACGAACTTGGCTGAGGTGCCAGACTCAGGACACGTCAGAAATGACAGTCTTGGCATCTTCTGATAGTTCAGTCCAGTTGGTAACGCATTTGCAATCTTGTCCATGTATCGTCAAACACATGGACACTACACAAGAAAAAATACGAAATAAACTATTCTTGTCTGTAACCCTAAGCAAAGCAGCAAGTTCACACGAAACTATGAGTAATGTTACCAGCACTTCAAGGTTTAGGTATGCGTTGACAAAAAGCAGTTACTGATAGTTTCGCCCGTTTGTTTTGCGATAATTGAAACTGGAACAAGTTTCGCCGTCGATCACAGAAGGGTCCGCATTCTCGTCATACTGCTAGAATTGTTTATATTTATGACGCTAGACGCGTTGTATGAGTTCCTTTCCAGTGGGGGATTCTACGGAAATAATGATTAAGTAGAATCGGCAGAATATAATCCTAGCCCATCATAAATTCTTTTTTGACACAGTTTACAGTTACTCTTTGTCGGGGAAAGTCATCAATTTGACACTGACAATAATACTGGAACTAGATTTCGGTAAATTTGGTTATTTGATCGATGTACCTAGAACGCTTGAGGAAGCAGTCCCATTGGTAGCAGTTCACAAGCTATTTAGTCGCGGCCTGCGGCGTTTGTTGTTAGTGTATTGCTGCGACTTGCTTATTCGTTTCCGAACACAATGTGACAGTCAAACACTGTGACATACGATAGCACGTGATGAGAAGACACACGTCACCGTTCTTAAAAGTTCTTCAAATAACAAAGTAACATCAAATCTCCTGGGTAACTATACCTTTTCCTGTGCCGTAACATGGCTGCGTTTATAGCGTGACAGTTTGGATTATGCATCCGTCACCTTCTGACACGTTAATGAGTACGAGAGTGACAGATGCTATATTCACATTTGACACGCGATATAGACGCAGCCATACTAGGCCCGGTGAACATATTTAATTAAATATTCACCTGACTGCGAAAGAGGAAGAGTTTCTAACCTATTTGTATGAACGATTCTTTGTTACTAGAGACTAAAGGAATATCCTAGATTCGCCGAACGAGGTGTCTTTGCGTCGCGAGTGTCGCTGGGTATTTTTTTTAAATATACCAAGATGGTGGATTTCGAAGTGTAAAAAATCGGTATTTATGTTATTTATTTATTAAATAAACTATTTATAGGTACACAATGTTACTAAAACATGTAATTCGTGCTTTAAATCGTGCTTTTATAAGACTTGCTTTACAGAAAACTACTAGAGGGCTTCTTGCTTGCTCGTCATGTTAAAGACCGGCAACGGTCATTTTGCGATAAAGGTTATCTTTCTTACCCTTCATAACACAAACATTAATTAATAGGATTTTGAGTGAACGTCAGGATCTCCAAATTCTGTTCAAAGCGACAAACTCCAAGTCCTCGCCCGGCATCGTTCGCAGAAGCACCCGGGGCGCCTTAGGAGGCCGCTCTCGCGCCATTAGTCAGTGCCCTCGCAGTGTAATGTATCGCGCGACAACTTGTCGTCTGGGTTATATTAGCATGACACTGGCTAGTGTTCCACTAACTCGTGTAGAAGGTTCTCGAGGCGGGTGAAGGCGGGCACTCACAGCGCCGCACCGAATAGGTGAAAAACTGAAGTAATGTATATACGTCAAATTTCAAATATAGAAGGTCAAACGGTCTATATAACTTTGTTACAACTTCATGAAAGAGAAAGAAAGAAAGAAAATCATTTATTCGTGACATGCATAACAAAGAACAGATTATTAACAAATACAAGGAGAATGTAGCCACGAAATGGTCCCAACTCAGCGTAATGCTGGCATTAAAGTCGGCGCTGGTCTTCCGTTGGAACCATCAGAGGTCATTTACTCATGTTTTTTTGCAGTTTAGCTGACTAGTAGCGATAAAACCGTAACCAACAAACGAACAGGATTTCACATTTATAACATTAAGTGTGGATAATGGTAAATATATAAAATCCCCCTCGCAAAAAGAAAAGCGAATTTCTATAAATATACATCACAACCTCCTAACTAAATTATTACAACGCGAACGCATTACGTGTTTTGCCGCGACAAAGCCACCGATGAACAATTTCCGCGCGTAAATTACGTAGCCCCCGAGCGCATGTCATGTGGACACAAATGCGTAAAACGACGAAAATTTAAGAGGTTATTTTTACATCATAGTAGTCAAAAAATGACGTCGATGTTGGAGAAGAGAAACGCGATATCGATTGTTGTAACGATTCTTAGAAAAACGCGTAACTCAAACTCAAACAAGCAAACTCTCAACATTTATATCACAACAAATAAGTATAATCGAACATTTATGACATAATGATCAGTACGCATAAGTGATAAAAATCATAAATTTGTTCGCATAATATTTTCTACCCATAATGTTTGAGAGCATAAGTAACATAGATTTACAACCCATAAAATATTTAGGCATAAATACCAATCGCCGTGATAGTTTCAAATAAAACGCACGGCAATTAATCATTTAAATCTTTTAACCCCTCTCAGCACATTCGTCAGATTATTTTTTCTTTCGGACGAGAACGGAATTCCTCTTTGAACAGAAAAAACATAGGTTAAACCTGCGTAAATACGTAGGTAGATTTAGGTTATGATACTTTTTCAGCAGGCCCGTAGGGCCTAACCACCCAGAAATTCCAAAGCGGGTCGAGCTATCGGATAAGTATGTATAGAGTCATCTACGAAAAAAAACAAAGTGGGCCACTCAGCCGTCAGCGTAAAAAAAACAGCCCAGATTTTATTCTAACGAAAACGGAATTCAATTAAAGGTCCGTTTTCGTCCGATAAAAAACAGACTATAATTTGTTCTGACGAAACATGAATCTGGCGATTGTGTCTGAAATCACTGTTACATTGTTCACTCATTTTTAATTAAAACTTAGATTTGTCGAGTTTGTTTTGGGTACACAAATGCAGTACTTAAATCTTATTCAAGTCTTTGTGAAATTTGATAGTATTGTGTACATTTTAAACAGTGCCATACATTTTTATTGTTACGTACTACTTGAGTCAGCACTTAAGATAAAGTGTACAGAGAAACTAGGAAAAAACCCTTACTACACAACAACTTATCATCGAAATGTATCTTTTATGGTTATGACAACAACATAACCATAATTAACTTCGTTATCAAAATGAAATCAAAACGCACCAAAACATTTTGTTTTTAATGTGCCAGGGCAAATTTTGAACACTCGGTTTTTAGTTTTAAAAAGTCAAGAGTGTTTCATTTATTTTGGGACAAGCAATTTACAACATGATCTTGGAATTAGGTAGCTAAGAAAGTACTAGGTACTGGACGTGGACACTGATGCCTTCGTCCTAAAAACGAAATTTATTTTTGTAATTTTAATCGCTCCTGTATGTTGCGTCTTACGCCTACTGCCGACAGCCGACCCCGTCTTTTTGCCAACGAATCGTATTTGAAAACCCTTTGCGGTGATTTAGGGCGGTGACAGCCATGAAGCCTGATTTATGCCCCGACCCTAATATTACTAAAGTAGTTTAAGTCATTTCCGCGTATAAAACATTAGTGGTATAAAAGCTATTTAGGGCATTTAAGATCAAAATAAACAGTTGACTTTAATGATTCGGGACCTACCTACTCAACATGCTTTTTGGCAAATTCAATAAAATAAGTAATTGATTTTTTGAAAGGGTACGCTCCAATCAGTCTAAAACATTTTGCATAATTTCATTTAGCTACCGACGAAATGAATACTAAATGCCCAGCATAAAACATTTATTTTTTGTAAAATGATGGTTAAATGATATAACACTCAATTATTATGACAACATTTTGTGCAGCATTCAAATGAAACATTCATATCGAGTAATGTTATTTGATGTTACATACATCAAGTATAATTTATTAAAAGTAATATATGTATGTTACTTGTGGGAGGACCTTGTGCAGGGTCCGTCCGGGTTGGTACCACTATCTTATCCATTAACCTACCGCCAAGCAGCAGTGTTCGCATTGTTGTGTTCCGGTTTGGGGATAAGACAGCCGGTGAAATGACTAGCATAGAGGCATTCCATCTTAGTCCTCAGGGTTGGCAACGCATTCGCAGTCTTGTGAATGCGAATGTCTATGGGTCACAGTTTCCACTTACCATCAGATGGCCTGTGTGCCCATAATGATCAGGTGATATTCAATACAACATAATAACATATTTTGTATCAAATAAATTACAATAACTTGCTGAAATAGGTAAATCTCTTGATAGGTTGTAGGCTTTGATAGGTCAGGGTAGATTAGAGTTGAGTTCAGGCGCCTTCTCTATGCAAATCATTACACACCCATTTGTCATGATGTGTAATTTATACTGAAACATTATATTTAGTGATAAAATCTGACTCTAAACCTGTAAGTTAATTAATTTAGAACTTATACTGCTTTTGAAAACGATTGGACTCACAATGAATTTCTTTGACAGTTGTTCGTAAGTAAACCGCTTTATTTGTCCGAGAGTATACTTTAACACGTGATTTACTGCCAAAGAGTAGAGGTTTTCCTTCATTTGAATTTCTTAAACGATATAAATTGGATGTTTTCGAATCAAGAGTGAATAGGCTTCCACCGAGCGAACCAACGAGCTTCATCCTCGACCTCATCATCATTCACCAGAGATAGGGGTCAATCGCTGGTCAGTCCAGATCTTCGTATCACAATAACTAAACACTACCTAAGGCCGATACCTTTTTCTCTGACCTCTCCCAATCTGTCTTTCTAAAAGCAAAGCCCTTATTGTGATTGTTTGTTGAACTGACAAAAGGTGCAAGGAGAGGGTGTTCGATCAATCCCTCCCCCCGCTTGCCTCGCGTCACCGACTCATATTACCTATATATACCTGTCGCGGATTCCAAAGGCTCCTTAAAGATTGATGAAAAGTTACTGTATAGTCATTTCAGTATTAGTATTCACTGTGATTTTTTTTTGGTGATCAGGAACCAATTTTTCTAATTCAGTTATTAATGCCGATCACGTTTAAGTCGTTGTTACATGAAACAAAACTTCTTTTTTTATTTTGAAAATAACTTTTAATTGAAATTAATTGTCACCCTACTAATTGTTTAGTCTATGAGTTTACAACCTTTTCAAAAGATAGTAAATTTAATGACAGTGAACAAATTATTAGTAAAACATTGTTAGTAAGTAATATCTGTCAAATTTCCCGCCAAAGCGATGGCACTTGACGTATCTACTTCACTTCAATAATTAATGTAGGATGTCCATGTATCCAGTGGTGATTGATTTTAACCATAATATCATTAACTTAAATAAATTAAATAGTGAGTTAATTTTTGGAGACATCAATCATTAAATTTAAATTCCATTTTTGTTGCTTATTAATAATTTTCAACCCTTGATCACCGATAAAAAATCACCGTTTATAAGTAGGTAATTATTCTTTTTTTTGTATTATTTAAAACGGTAATTAAGTTCTTTTTTGATGAAGTATATTTTCATTTGAAACAAAGATTTACGTTTGACGGAGAGGGTTTGTCCCAAAAGTATACAAGGTCGGAGTTCCCTAAATTGATTGAGTGATTGATGATGCTGCTGTGGAAACTTTTGCAATGAACAAGTTTCTGCTGGGTTAATCTCGAAGACAATTATTTGAAAAGTTCTTGTTAGTTCAGAAATTATCGCATTAATGGCGTTAAAAAAACTTTATTGTATTTTTTATTCTATGTGGAACAAAATGTTCTAGAAGGAATGAAAACGTTTCTGACGTACCAAGAATGCAAAAAGAAATTCTCGTCAACATTAAAATGTTTGTCTCTTAATAAAGTTGAAATTTAATCTCAAACGTCGTTGGACTATTTATTTGACCAACCCTGCGGCACCACGACATTATTATATGGTAGAAGTAGAAATATATGCGAGCAGTCAGACTGAAAAATACGAGAATAAAGGAGATGAACTCAGTGCTCTCCAGCTAGACTTTAATTCGAGAGGTATTAGTGAGAATACTAAACAATAAGGAGAAGTCAAAGAATAAAAAAGTATAAAGATACGTAAACAGGACTCAGAGTAATGTTTTTGGATCTAGGTATTGTAGTTGAATCGCAGAAATATCAGCAAATCTTTAGAATATCATTGTAAAGTAGCCAGTTACCAGGGGCTGACCAGTTATACGATTTACCTAACGTTGTGGCAAAGAACATCAAATAGATATTATAGAACAATGAATAAGGTAGTAAATATGGGTACAGTCAACAGCATAAATAAGTGATAATTTTTGTACCTTGTTGCTTTCAATCGTTTCACAATTTTGTATAACATTTCAAACACAACGTTAAAGTGACAAGGTACATAAATGATCACTTATTTATGCTATTGACTGTACATAAGATTATGCAAAAATGTTCCCATATTTCCCCTTTGACAGTTCCCCCCACAATCCGAAGCACATGACTCCCGCGACATAAGACTGGGCTCCCGCGCCTGAGCGCGACGCGATCGAGTATCGATACAAATTCCGGTTCACACATGTCAGCCATTCCTGCCTGAATTATTGCTGTTGTTATACAACTGAATAAAGCTTATGTTGAACAAAACAATTGATTTTGCTTTATAGTGGCAATTTAAAGTGTTTCTCATGATTCATCAAGAAGTTCTAAAATAATTTCATTGATATGGAACTGATCGATTATTGACTAACATTGCAAAATATGCCTATATTGGCAGCATCAGTCATTAGTTATTAAGTATGTACAGTTTATTTTCGTTATTTTTTACTTCATACATATACTTAAACTCACGCCATCATTCCCAGAGTGGGGGAGGCAGAGCTACAAAAATACCAACAACTCTAAAAATTTGTTTATAATTCTGTAACAACATTTTGCACAATTAGGCTAAGATGTTTACCAGGGTGAATAACAGTACTACAAGCCTTTATTCCCTTAGTCGCCTCTTTCGACATCCACGGGAAGTCATGGAGTGGCACTATTCTAACCCGGCAACCACACTTTACTACTTTATTTGGGCATTTTTTTTTGTACTATGGATTCATTTAACTAAGAACTTTAAATGTATTGAAAAGGAATAAATTTGGCTTCAAAATCCCAACCAAAGTCAACAGAAACCCCAATATGACTAAAGCGCTGTGATATCCACGTACTCTATCCCGGGATTTAGCGAAGTGAAATTGATCCATTGAATCAAATCCAGCTCGCGGGGTAAGCGGATAATCTACCTGTCACTCGATCAGAACACAATGCGAGGTTCAGTGCAATCGTAAAGATACGGTAAATTGAACGTCAGCTGTTCGTTGTATCCATATTTTTTTCTACACAAAATCAAATTATTCAACAAAATAAAAACAAAGCGTTGATTTCATATGGGACTGATAGAGAGACTATTGCATTGCAATAAAATAAAACATGTAAAACATGTAAAAAGTATAAATGGCGGACTTAATGCCTGAAGGCATTCTCTACTGTCAACCACATGGTAAACATAGAATACATGGTGCAAGTGGAGATCTAAACAGTGTTGAAAACTTAATTAAATACCTATTGATACTATAAATGTATAGAATACATAAATAATAATATGTTCATATAAAACATACACTATGATTCTTAAATACATACGAAAACAATGCGTGATGAAGATGATGACAATTTACTCAAGTTCTTGCCTGTGTAGATGTTGGCGAAGCTTTCGCTTAAACACGAATTTGCTGGACGCTTGTCGTATTTCTAGAGGGAGCGCATTTCAGAGACGGATGGCCTGAAGGGCGAATGAATTTGACAAAAACCCGATATGGAAAAGAGGAATTTTGAGTTTACGGGAGCGGGAGGAATGCAGTTCACACCCTGGGCGTGGGGCATCAAAGTTAAATTAACATTTGAGATATTCTGAAGCAGAGAGTTTGAACAGGATAGAGAAGAGAGAGCATCCTAAAAGACCTACGTTGATGAATCGGAAGCCAATTTAGTTGGCGGCAGAAAAATAAACATGATCGTATTTAAACCCAAAAATAAAATGCCTCTTATATACCCTTATTGAGGAGACTATCTAAACGATTGAGGGAGTCCTGGTTGACGTTGCTGGTGCACACATCGGCATATTCAATTATGCATCTGATCAGGATCGCCGAAGGGACTTCCACAAACTCACTGTACGAGACAAACATTATCTACTGAAACGCACGGAAAAAGAAAACCATCCATCAAAATCATGTATTGTAGTTTAAATAGATAGCGTCTTAGAGGGTAAGAATCAAAACATCTAGTAGAATTGATTCCAAAAACTCAATAACACTCAACAACATAATCAAATTGAACAACAGTTTGTTTGCGAGCCCCTCGCGGGCCGCTCGGCCCATATTGTGTTGCGCAATTAATTGTGTTTGTGAACTCTGAATGGCGTTATCTGCGATTTGAGAGAATCTTGATTGGCAATGTCCTTTTATTACCTAATTGAAATTTGTTTTCAGAGATATAAGGTTTTGCAAAACACGTGTACGTTTAATTTTAAAGTCTTTAGCATATTTTCTATGGTATTTATATCATAAAAACCTATAAAAATGAAGAGTTAGTTCAGTTTGTAGTAATTCAGAAACAAGTTTGCTCAAGAATAAAAAAAATAACAAAACTGTGTGTATGATAACGACATTAAATATCAAGTTTATGTCCTTCTTCTTTATTTTAAATATTCTATGCTTTTAAAACTGCTAATAATAAATCCCATTTTATAATGATTTCGAGATCAGTACTGCTTAAATTGCAAAAATGAAATGTAGTTTTTTCGTTGACCTACATTTTTAATTGGAGTCGGTCTGGGTTATTACACTGTTATATTACTAACAAAATGAATGACAAATTATACTGTTCCAATTATACTTTCCAAATCAAAATTGTCAACAAATTCGCGGGAATTGTTCATCGTGTTATTGCTTGGTTCAATAGGGATATTCTCTTAAAACCTATCTCTACAGCGAGTTCACTGGCGAGCCTAACTTGAGCTGTTAGCGCGTATACAACTAAGTGTTCATGAGTGTCTGACGCATTATTAATTGATATATTTTGAACCTTGGTTTTTCGTCGCTGACTTTAAAATCCCGTCCACACTATACAGTTTTACGACCAATTTGACTAGATTGGCAATCGAATTATGAAGTGTGGATATATCGAGACCGCTCGACTTGATTGTGTCCAATCAGGTCGGGTGGTGTGGATGCTAGTTGGTATTTTTTTTGACGTAGTTATCGTGCATCTAGACACAATTCCACTACAATAAAATAAAAGTAAAATTGGCAGTCTTCAATGTACGTGTAGGCCAAGGTACAAGGCCCATCTCAACCCCCCAATAATAATAATAATAATAATGTGTGGACGGACAATCAGATTGTACTTAGCCAATTAAATTGGTTAGTTCTCTTTCAAGGTCGTTGGTACGTAACGTCTTGTGCTACCTTGAGCGCACAGGATCATGTCTTCGTTTTTAATAAAAATGAATGTCAAACGAGTCATTTAAATAATAACACCCCGAATAATCCAGACAAACAAATCGAGCCACAGTTTCCGACGACAGGCGTCTTAGGAACGATAGATGTTTGGTAAATTGTTCAGGCAGACAATTTGATTACAATTTCCATTTGTGATAAGCATCGTCGTTTGTACTTTATTATATTAATTTAAGTAATACCAGACTGTCGAATCTACCAATCGAACCGTTGTCATTGGCTGCGAGTAAAAATATGTCGTGATCATGAAGAAAATGTGGCATCCCTTTTACGTGGAATCAATAAAGCGACTACATTCCGTTTCGAGACGTTTTATTTTCCTTTCGCATTGAAAAGTAAGTATGAAAAAGTAAACGAAGTAATGACGAGGACAAGAAAGAACTTTGTAGTTTCAGCCACAGTAAATGCTCTTATACCGCAATCTACCCAATTTGTTACCTGTAACCGTCCAAAAATATAAAGTTAAGGAATGGGAGTTATTCCTCACTTGCGTTTTATTTGTTTTGATATTATATAATAAAACAACCGACGTAGTGCAAGCCGGACTCGCCCAGAGGATCCATAAAACCATACAACAACGGTTCTAGAGCGCAACAATACTCTAATTTTCCTCATTTCATGTTTGAGAAATATGATACACGAGAGGGCGCCCGCGACTTCTTATGCGAAGAATTAGTTTCCCGCTACCCCCCCCCCCTACTTCTTCCCGTTGGGGTGCCTCCAATTTCCAGGCAATCCTTTAGATTCCTTTAGACCTTATAAGTAACTTATGTACTAAATTTGGAATCTCTAGACCCAGCGGTTTGGGTATTTACATTGCACCAAGCTTTTATGTGAGTTCAACCTTTCTCGAATAAAACCGGATTGAGTTTTCAAAAATGTGTCAAAATAAACACGGATTATTGATTGTCTAATAAAGCTATAAGTCTTATGTCTTCTTATCTCAGTGATAGAACTCAAACAGTTGTTGTAAACAAAACACAATCTGATGGAGCTACAGTGAAAATAGGTGTGCCTCAAGGCTCTATTTTAGGTCCTTTTCTATTTTTGGTTTACATAAATGACTTGCCACCATCAGTAGATAAACTTTGTGATATTGTACTTTATGCTGATGATACTTCACTAATTTTCAAGGTAGACAGAAAATCCATAGACTTCAGTAGCATAAACTCAACACTAGTTAAAGTACTTAATTGGTTTACTAGCAACAATTTGCTACTAAATGCTAAGAAAACTAAATGTGTTAGATTCGCTTTGCCTAATGTTAAACCGTTAGATTCTAGTATTATTCTAAATGACGAGTGTTTGCAAATCGTAGATAAGGCAGTTTTCCTAGGCATAACAATAGATAAAAATTTGCAATGGAGTCCCCATATAGCTGTACTGGCAGGTAAACTAAGTTCGGCAGCTTACGCAGTTAGGAAAATTAGACAACTAACCAATGTTGAGACAGCTCGCTTAGTTTATTATAGTTATTTCCATAGTGTTATGTCGTACGGTATTCTGGTTTGGGGTAAGGCAGCTGACATACAAACTATATTTGTGTTACAAAAAAGGGCCATTCGTTCTATTTACAACTTAAATTCCCGTGACTCCTTAAGAGATCTTTTTAAAGAAAATTAATATCTTAACTGTAGCGTCACAATTTATTTATGAGAATATTATTTATGTCATAAAAAATTTGGATTCTTTCACAAAAAATTCTGATATACATAATTTAAATACTAGAAATAAAAATAAAATAGCTATTCGAAAATTCCGCGTCCGTAAAGTACATAAATCATTTGTTGGTCAATGCATTCATTTCTATAATAAATTACCTGAGGTAGTATTAAAGTTACCCTTTCCAGCACTCAAAAATTACTTGAAAAAGTCGTTAATGTCTAAAGCGTATTATAGGATCGAGGACTATTTAATAGACAAACATGCTTGGCCTAAACCCGAAACTTAATCAATAATATATTTTTTATTTGTTTTTTTTCAAATTCAAAATCTTTCAATTTATCTTTCAGTTGATGTAGGAAAACATATCAATCTTATGTGGTCATCTTGCACCGTCTTATATACACATACGTAGGAGTTCTTTTTTTCCTTTTCTCTCTTTCTATCTTAAGATTTTGGTGTGTTTTCCTGCGGAAACTACGCAGGATATTTGAAATATTTTTTAATTTGCTATTTATAGATTTATATAATGCTAGACTAAGTAGTCCCATTGTAATATTAAATATATTTAAAAAAATGACTGACTGCTGAGTTTCTTGCCGCGCTTCTTCTCAGCAGTGGTCTCCTCTTGTGAAGCGCTGGTAGATTCTTGACGTGTAAAAGTGCCCGTGCGGCCTACTTACTGAATAAATGTCTTTGTTTGTCTTTGTTTGTTTGTTAAAATGTAATTTAAACCAAAAGCACTAAGGAGTATTGATATCAATTTCAAAGCAAGTAACCCAAAAATAACTTTCTACCCCTTCGGATAATCCTTTCTTATCCGATGCCTACGTCAACCATAGAACACACCCTCCAAGTTTCAGGTCTCTACCATCATTGGTATACGCTGGTTGGCTGGAGATGGTGGATCCGTCCGTCAGTCGGTCATTCGGGACAGAGAACTCATTCTCTGTATGTATAAGATTACTGCTATTATAGCTGGTATATGAACTGTTTGGCCTAAAATCGTTCGCTCTAAACGCTATGGCTATAGCTATCATATTTTTAGAATAATTTAATGAGTAAAATTGGAATATTGTTGCAGACCAGACCATAACAGCCTGTTGTGTGGTTATACGGTTTCCTACTATCTTTGTATGGGCTTTAAACTTTTTATTTTATTTGATTGTTATAGTTTTTGTTTAGTGGCAATGACTCTGTAAAAAATTAAGGTCGCGTTAGAAACCAAAATATAATATTATAAATGAGAAAGTTGGTCGACCACTGAACGGATCGGGATGAAACCTGGAACACATAGGTTAGGTCCTGGAATAAGACACAGAATAGTCTTTATTTCTCGATGGAATAACGATAATCGAAATGGACGAAGAAGAAGTCGCGGGCAAGAGCTAGTAACACATAAGTTAATATTAATTTTATTAGAACGTTATTGCGATTGCCGTTTAAGAAACCTCCATCAAATTAATTTCAAAAGTTCTTATTCCCAGAAATAATGTACTCATACTTGTTCTTGGAGTAACATTCTGTAAACAAAGTAGACAAATGTTTGAAGTGTTTTTGCAGTTACGGGCTACTTCAAAAGCATTTTGCCTGTCAGAAGTTCGTAAACTTGGTCGGAGGAAATATATTCTTAAATATTACTTTGCAAAAGGAATTTACATTGTAAAGAAGAATAAGTCACAAAAGTCACGATTATTACAATGTATAGAACGTTGCAGAAAATTTTGATAATTTTAGAAGCTTATTTAATTTACATTAAATCTCGAGCTGATCTGATGATAGAGTCGGAAGGTGGCGAGACGATCTCCGCTGAAGGCTGTGGTGAACGTAGATCTACTGAATTGAGAATCGTTAGTTAAGCAGATGTCTGAAAAAAAAGGAGACTCAGCTACAAAAATAACATTTTTGAAACTAGAAAAAGTCAGAAACTTACTTTACGTTAAGCACCAAACTTTCCAATTTGAATTCAGTGTGAATTTGATTGAGTTATTGGCATATGGTTAGGTTAAAAAACCTAACCTCTTCAGTTTGTCCTGGTTAGAAAAACTAAAACTGGGTCAAAGATGTTCTCCGCTCCCTGGCGGGCCCTTAACTCGATCACCTCACTCGAAACAGAATTATTCATAAGCAGTAAAATAACTTCCATTCAGTGTGCGCCATAATTTTACTTCAATTTTACGATTTACGCGGCTCGCATAAAACGTTAATACTATTCCGAGAAAATTACGCACTTGGTAATCTTACTTTGTAAATCTTCGACCCTAACGATTGCATTAAAATCCACTTCTTTTTTAACTTCAATTTAATCCTGCCAACTTCACACAAAGGTAGCAATGGAATGCTACGATTTTTAATTTACAGAGACATGTATTAAAGACTGTAGCGTGGTGTTCTCGCGTGGTTGGGTTATGGCCAATGTAAAGCCTCATGAGGTCTTACTCAGTTCTGTACTCCTGGTCCGTACGTGTCCTATTCTTGTTTTATTATACAGGTTTCCGCTGTAAAATGAAAACTAATTTTCTTTTACTGCCGACATACAAAGTGGTAGTCGAATTTAAGGTTTGGGTTTTAATTCGTTGAAAATACAATTCCGTATTCTAGTAAAATCTGTATTGGGGCTCTATTATTCTACTCGTTAAAACCTAATCGCTTTTGAAATGTTATCGTATTGTCAACGTTATGATAGTCCTCATTGACTTGACAGTAATGACGGCCGAGTTAAAAACAATGCTACAACATTTGAACAGCAATATGGTTTATAAGCGTGGAATAGAGCCTCTCCGTAGCTGCTGTCGATAGTGTGCAGGGATCCTAGTGGGTATTCTGGTCACTCCCGGTTGTTTAGTCCCATATAACTACCTTAGGCTTCCCTGGATCCAGGTGGTATGCGTAAAAGCATCCTACCAGCGAAAATAAAGGTACAACCTGTCTCCATTCTTAATTTCATCAAAATCCGTCCGGCCGTTCAGTGTGAAGGAGTTACAAACATAGCCCACAAACTTTTGCATTTATAATACCTATCAGTGTGATAGCGTCTCAAAGACAAAATATTAAAATGTTGTTCAACTATCTACTACTATGTCGACTATGTCAGTTAGAGTCTGTTTTTCCCTTTAGTGTAATATCGTCATAAATATCTTTCTAGAAGGCTGTCTAGGGACTGAGTCAAAATTACTTTCCAAGCATGAAGTAACCATAATTCCTCGTATGTAGCAACGTAATAATATACTTTTCATTTCACGAACAGCCAGGCAGAAAGTTGCTACGTTCGTGATCTTTTACTCTATTCAAAACACAAAATATTAATTTTAGTCAATATTCATGTTTCATGAATAATGTCAATAGGTACGTCAAACCTTTACGAAGTTATATTTTTCACTTTCTAGTATTTTTTTACAATTAACAGAAATGAATTTAAATACATATTTGGCCGTGTTCAGGATTTGAAATCCTTTCGATTCTTAAAGTAATTTGCATGACGTGTCACTAAAATTAATTGTTGTCAAGATTATTATTTCTTAACCAAAAACAAACTGAATACATAATATGGTCAGTTCTGAAAATTATAAGGGTGAATTGCAAAAATATTGTACATAGTTAAGGGCTCAATTAATAAATCCTTAACGATCCTTAACTGTTTCCTTTGTGTATCAAAGATTAGTCATTATAATCATATGAATAATTTTCGATACATAAATGAAAAACAATGGAAGAAAGTTAACGTTATCTCAATAAACTCCTTAACTATGTACAATATTTTTGCAATTCACCCATAAATTCACATATTAAGTAATTAAAACTTAATTAAGGTATATTATAGTACCGCACTCACCGTCCGCCAACCAGCTCGTCAGCGGCTTTACATTTTGTTCGAGAAACTCCATTTTCGGAAATGTTTTGTTTGTGAATTAGATCCCTGCGACAAACGGACGGATATCAAAGCCTTGATATGAACAATAAGACTTCCTCATCCTCTGTTCTGTAATCAGGCGTTGTGCTGTCGTGGTACACAATGATAACCAGGTTAACGAAATTAAATGTAGTTTATCTGGCTCTTTTAAGTTAACATTTAGGTAATACATTTATTTTCTATTTCTAATATTTTATTGTTAATTTTTTTGCCGTGTGATTGCCGGCTTAGAATTGTGCCACTCCATGTCTTCCCGTGGAAGTCGTAAGAGGCGACTAAGGGAATAAAGGCTGGTAGTATTGTTAGCCTATGGGCTTGCACCCTGTCACTAATACACTGGTAAACATCTTAGCCTAGTGGTGCAAATTGTGGTTACAGAGTTATCAACAAGTTTTTAGAGTTGTTGGTAATTCTGTAGCTCTGCCTACCGTGGGGACTCTGGGAGTGAAGGCGTGAAGGTACGTATGTAATATATTTGATAGTCTTGAAGGTTTATTTATCCTTAATCATATCCACTGTTTAGGGAGAGTCTGTCAGTCTCGAAATAAATATTTTCACAATACCGTCCTCGATCTCGAATAAGGCTCTACTAGGTCTAGGTCATCTAGGCAATCAACTTTGCTCTGCCTCTTTTCGGGAGTTGTGAGTCTTTCAAGCGTTGTCTGTCTAGGTTTTAATGCATGCACAACAGCAAAATAACTCACAATCCGGACTGATTTATTGGCTAATTTAGTCCATCTGTTTACTAAAATAGGCCAATATCTGATGATCAGACCTCAGAATATACGAGGCAAAATTAAATTACAGCTAGGGACCTTATCGATAAACTCAACTATCGATGCTTTTCCCATATACTAGTGATCGCCCCCAGCATTGTTTGTAAGTGTCTATTTTTTCGTATGTACTATTATTCTGGAGACAATTATAAAGTTCACACAGAGCTTATTTAAAATAATCCCTAGGTTATGTGTACTATTGCCGTAGCTTACCTACCTATTTAGGCACTTATTATGAAAAGCTTATTGTCAATCAAAATATGACGATGATGAGTGAAGGTTCAAAAATTACTTTTATAACCAGAATTAAGTTGCTATTTTGTTTTATTTGCATACTTTCAATGAAATTTCATTTTTGAAAACAATACTTGGAGCGATCACTAGTATATCGAAAAAAACCTCGATAGTTGAGTTTATCGATATAGGCGATCCCTAGTTGTAATTTAATTTTGCCCCGTACATTCTGAGGTCTGCTGATGATGACGATGATATCCATCGTATATCGTTCATGCACATTACATATACGTTAGTCAGTTAATTAATGTTAAAGTACCCCCATCTCTCACCGGTGCAAATACCCCAAATACATGGGCGCCTCTGGTAACATTCAAACGTCCACAATCCGCATGCAGCTGCGTTAAAATATCGAAAACTGAATATACCTCGTGTAAAATGTGTTTCTATTACTCTCTCAATTCAAGGAAACCACATCTAAAACTGTAATCTCTCCAGCGTACGGTTCCCACTCAGTTTTCGTTTCAAAGCGCCGCGCCGTGTCTATACCATTCCCTACTCAAGCGTTTTTCCCCGCAACGTCCAGGTATTCATCCTACAATACGCATTGTGCCCGCTCCACGCCTGCGATGGAGTCTGAATACCCGAGTTTGTATGAGGTACTCGCCTTGGCTGTCGTATCAAGTTGCTAGGATTTGCTATTCAAATAAAATCCACTAGTTTTTATCTACCTACCAGAAACTGCACTTGACATTAGCCTAGGTAGGATCAAAAGTACAATTTTGGTTATGTTTTGCCAAGAAATTGCTTGACATTATTTTAATTAGAAGTTAATAAAACTTTTAAGTATTTAGTTAATTTCACAAACTTATTAGCTGATATTGTACGAGCACATTAATTCAAAGCATTGAGAGCATTCACAAGACTTTTACCAAAGTGTGAACACACACGCAGCCCCTAAAGACCGCTAATGGCACTGGTTCTTCCAAATATAAAACACTTCAAGTCCACGATCAACAACATTCAAAATTAGATCTTAATAATATTTTACAAAGTTTCAATACGTTACTTACTTTATTTTGCGATGTTCTTTTTTTATGTGAGAATTAGTATAATTTACTGCGGGATTTGTGGCATTACTTGTAGAAACGCGCGCGTTTATCACGCGCGGCTGTAGCGGCGATACTTATTAATGCCTTTCGGTACTCCGGGGACTTTGAATACTTGAAAAGACTGACGAATTGGGATTTCCAAGCAGCGTTCTGTATGTTTTCCAAAGGTTTTATATTCCGACGTTACATATTTATACTACTGAATGTACTTTAGGTAGGTTCTAAATGCCACGTGTATGTAATGTTTATGGCATAAGTACATTTATTTCTATTTAAGTGGAAAGCAATCAGTTATAGGAAATGTTTGTTTGTTTATTAACGTCACTAAAATAAATTAACATTCAAACCACACTATTAATTATAAGTAGTGTGGTTTTCATGTTACTTTAATAGTACTCGGATTTATTTTGCTGTCACTCTCTCTCTGACGTCTGCCAGTGTATTTTTTGTTATGAGAGAGGGTGAGAATGAGAAAGCAATAAACAGCGATTAACTTTAAATTAAATCATCTCATGTTAACCCAATACCCATCTCATATTCATATTTTGTTGCTTGTCAAGTCAATGAAACACCAAAGAAAGAAAAAGTTATTGTCAAACCCAGAGATGAACATTATGCGAAAGAAGCATGATTCTACGAAAAAACACGCCTGTCCACCATTTTCAGATTTCATCGCCCTGCCAGGGTGCTAATGCTGAACTTTAAATAGGCCTTGTTTCTAAGTGAAATCATCAATTAATCACCAATAATCATCAATTTATCATGCAGTAAACTAATTAATAGATAAATAGGTAGGTACGTTACTAACTAGTGCTCAAATCGTCTTATTTCTACTCAAATGGCAATGCCACAAGTGGTTTGTTTATCCAACCAAGTGGCAATTTCATTAGTACGAGTAGGTACGTGATAGTTATTAACAAATAAGGGACCCCAACAAACAAGTATCCCTTTGTCCTTTTCCATGTCAACTAGATTCGAACCTATTGACCTGTGCCGATACATTATGTATCCGATCTAATAGAATAGTTTGTTAGCCGTTCCATGAATAAATTCCCTATCCGGAGCCTCCGGAATAACATATCGCCATCCCGTGGGACAGCCGGAATTCCGTTACCCTACGCCTAAGAATTCGTAACAACCTATATAAGATCGCTACGTAAAATAGTTGAAACCGTCGATTTTTAGTACGCCAAAAAACGCTGACGTCATATTCGGAATTGTTGGACACAATAAACTTTCTCCGAAAACCAGAGGTATGAGCTAATTTTGTATAAAAAAAAATATGAAATAATTTCGCCTTTCTATGTCAGTCTGTCTGTGTGGCTCAGTGTCTTTTTGTCCGTAGGCTCATAGTGCCTAAACGGAAAGATAAATTCCATGCAGATTTTTTATATTTAAACTAGTTTAATCAGGATGGGACTTAGCCAGGCTAAAATTTTTTTTAGGGGTTTTGAAGTTCTTATTATCTTTAAAGTTAGTTTTTTTTCCTGCAAAATCAAAACAGATCTTACTGAAACACAAGTGAAAAGGATTCGTACGTTTAAACTTATTGATATACTTCAACTGGAACATTGAATCCAAGTTTGTTGCGTCGGTAAAGTGGCGGTGGCGACCCGAGAGGGCCCTGAATAAACCGTACACCGTACGTACAGGAAAAGTTTGTATGAAAGAAAATCATTGCAAAATTCGCCGGGAAGGTCAGACATTTGCAGCGGGGCGAAGCGGCTGGAGTGCCGCTTGTAAATAATTCAAATTTTAATTTACAAACCAATCGAAAGTATGAAGCCTATAGAATATACAAACGTCAAAGTCAACCTACGCTATTTTTTTCCATCATAACTATTGGGTAGGCAGGCATAAACAGGTAAGTCGGTACTAATAATTTGCACCAAACCTAACTGTTACATATTCTATAGACTTCATACTATCGATTAGTTTGATAGTGAAACATCTGAATGATCTTTTTTTTTTGTTTAATCATATAATTATTGGACTGATTTTTTTTAGCTACATTTACTACCAGCCTATAATTATAAAACCAGTCCAAAAACCCGGAACTTCAAAAGCGAGTTAACATGCTCGTTTATTTTAGAAGATAAAGCTGTAAATGTACGTACACCCGCCTTCGATTACAGAGAAATCCGGTCTCTTTCGAGAGATTTATAATTAACTAAGTTAAATATTTAAAGGGTTCTATCAGAAATGTTAAGTTTGTTTGCCGTTAAAATTACTCGAAAAGTTTACTTAATTGATAATTTATTATTAACAAGCTTTAAAATAACAAGTTTTTTTGTACAACGTTGCGATAAAAAATATTTAAAAAAAATAAAAAGAGGTCAGTACGAGATACCTTACACACACAATGACATGCTCAATTTATAAATATGAATTAAAATATACACAGTAGGATAATATATATAAATATATACATAAGGATGGATGAAAGAAGATTGACGAAATAAATATTCAGATCGAAAGTGAGTGGAAGGGTTGGAAGGGCCGCCCTAGGCGTACTTTTTCGAATCAAATCGGAGAAATACTGGAAAAGGGCCGAATCTTAAAATCTTAAGTACCCGAAACCGACGTGCGTGCATGACTCGATGTATGAATGTTGAAGAAGCGAAATAAATTTATCAAGATCGTAACAAGTGGATAGAAGTGGTCTCTGCCTACCCCTATGGGAAACAGGCGTGATTTAATGTATGTATGTATGTATCTTTTTTTTAATCTTTTAAACTCTGCGAAGATTGACAAGTACAACTTGAATCATGTTCAACATGTTCAGCGGCCGACTGTACCAGACTGGGCCCCAGACAAGATGCATTACGCCAACTCGCTTTTCTATTCGTTTCGTTTTTAAACCAATCGCTTCACTTGTAGATGACGTGATACGAAAAGTCACGTGATCTAGCAGTGACGCGATTGGTTTAAAAACGAAACGAATAGAAAAGCGAGTTGGCGTAATGCATCTTGTCTGGGGCCCCTGAATACTACACAAACAGCGCTGCCGGGTGCTCGCGCTCCGTGAGCACTCTTTGTTAGCGACGGTCCGGGATTCGAATGATGTCATTGTGCTCTGGTTGGAATTCTTCTGTATATTTAATTGCCAGTCGTTATTAAACCAATCACCATTTCATAATTCCAACCCTCATTTCAGTGGTGCGAAGTTTTGTACGGTTCGAGACGGTACAGGTATTATTGCTGACTTATATATAGGTAAAGATAAGTTTTTGTTTGTTTTTTGCTACTTTACAGGGTCCTAAATAATTATAATATAACGACTGATTCAGCAATAAAATCTTATCTCATCTACAGTGGGGTTTAAGTCCGTTATTTTTACATGGATGACTTACAATCCTGCGAGTCCTTTTGTTACCTACCACATAGGATGACTTCAAATAGTCTTCTCGTAAACAATTACCACTTATCAACCTCTTTTATTAAATTATAATATGGCCACTTGAAATGAGCAGTACTATATTATAGTATATTCGCGTATTTTCATTCAGATCGACAGATAAATTATCTAGTAATTGCTGCCCCCCTGCTGGTCAGTCTGCAAAAGCCTCTCTCGGACTTAATGCAATAACGTTATCAAATCTCATTTGTACAGTATAAACGGAACAGGTACTGATTCCAGAACTCGGGATATCTCTTCAAGTGCCCGAACAATAGTTCCCTAATACTCTGGAATGGAGCGTTGTATAACTTGTTCAATTGGAAACATTTGGACCCGCCCTAGGGTACTCATACTAAAGCTTGATGATGGAACTTTCTATGAAATTAGAAAGTAAATCATCGTTTTAAGTAGCTTTAAAATAATTTTGCTTGCCATTTTCTCGACCTAAATTGATACTCATAGTTTACAAGAAGGTCTTTAGGGACTCTTTTCCAATAGCCTAACCTTATTGTTATTGACATGTTATGGTATTGTCAAAGTTATAATAGCTGTTATTTACTTGACAGTTATAGCAGCTGAGTACAAAACAAAACCATAACAATGCGTGTAGAGACAAGATAGAACAAGGTCCCTGATTTTTTAACGAATCAAATGATAATACCGTAAGTCACAATAAGAAATAAGAAATAAAACTACATGGATACATAGATATTAAATTAAAGACGCAAATGAAAGTGGATTACACACGAACTCGAGAACACATCGAGTTATTATTAACGATGTTTCCGGAGGAAAATTTGAAAGCGCGTGCTGAATTACACATTTAAATTTACACATTTTAGCATAATCCGTGATTGCAATAAATTGACACAGTAGCTGCTTGTGGGACTTTTAGATTTTTTAGTATTAGTCACGCTACTTTATTTTGACAAACTCAAGACAAGACAAGTTTAGAAGTACGATGAGAGCAATCATAGCTGCGTCAAGACAGCCGTCTCACACTTGTCAAATGACATAAATCCTTAATAGGTGATGGATTTTTGTATTGATTTGTTGCAATAACAGTTGTGCTGAAGACAAAATATCGACCAACTAGTCCAACTTGGTATGACTACAGGACAGTTAGGACATATTTTGATATAAGCTCCTAAGGCCTAAAAAACGTCCTAAATTTAGGACATTGTAAAAGTGACTTTGGACTTTATTTGAAAGACACAAGATAATTTTTTGAACTAACGAAATTTGACGAGGGCCTTACGAGGACAAAAATATTATATTATAACGTCAACGTTTTTTTTTTTTTTTTTTTTTTTTATTGCGTGGGAAGGCAAACTAGCCTACAGACCACCGTGGGCCAAGTTTCTAGTTTAGTTGACCGGCAGCCGTTTAGGTAATCCTCAGTTGATCACAATGAATTCTATACATTTCAATATTCGAAGCTATTGGCACAAAGGTGAATTAAATAAACTAACATTATCGGTACAATTATTGCAAGCATAAGTCTACTCACTTAAATGCTGCCTAAATTTTACGTTTTTTATAAGAGATTTGAAACATTGTCATTTGACGTAATGAGATTTGCTACAATAGAAATAAAAGACAAAACAAATGCTTACAAAGACAATCGCTTCAGTTTTATTGTAAAACCTCGTTTATTAAACTTGAACAGATTATTTCACGTAATTCGCTCGAAGTAGCTTCGCCTTTAGACAGCTGCGTGCGTGGCGCTTCACTTCGCAGAATAACCAATTAATGTTGACCTGGAAGAAAATTAAACTTGTCGATGCTTATCATTATTAGCTATCAATGATTCGACAAATGGGGACGTTGACAGACACATTTCAGCACGTATGAAATACCACACTCTACAGACAAATGACAGTCTAATGACAAATTACATTTGAAAGCCAGAAAGAAACGCAAAAGTGAAGATGAAGAAAACGTTATAGTAGCAATGGGCTAGCCACATCTGACGCAGGGCCGACCACCGCTGGTGCAAGTGTGTTTTAGGTTGGAAACCGCTTCTTGGTAAACGTGAGGTGGGTTGACCCCCGGCCGGATGGTGAGGCGATATTCTTTACTCAGGAGGGCAAGAAGCGACTGCATGCGTCGTGAGAGAAGCCTAAATTTAGCAGTGGACAGCTATGGGCTGAGATACTAATGATGATAAAGATGATGGTGATGGTGATGATGATATTAATGATGATGATGATGAAACGACTCAATAATAATTTTGGTATATTCTTGTTTTGTACGTGCTTACGCTGCTTACATACTCTTATGCAAATTAAATGCTGAAGTAATATAGTTAATCTAAATAATAATTTTCCCAACAAAGAGACAACAAAGCATTATTATTGCATGCATGTGCGTTCCACGATAGACATAAATTGACTAAATTCTAACCGCTCGTGAATAACTAAACAACAAGCGAAATTTATGAGCATAGTTTTGGACGTTGCGTTGCAAAGTGATTACCATTTTTCATTTTTCAAAGGTTGATTTACATTTCATTAGCAATTCACCTGACCTAATTGTTGCATATAGTAAACGTACCAAAAAAACATTTTAAAACCCGTACACGTTAGTCTGTGAACTTTCACGCAAGAAGATTTCTGAACCCAGCAAAAGCTATCAGGAATATGTAAACATTTATTGTTTATTTACATTGTTTTTAAACTACAACACGTATGATGCACTAGCTGCAAATATCTTAGATAAAATAGCGCATTTACAAATCAATAACAATGTTATAGTAAATCTATATAATTTAGACTTCATTAAATAATATACAAAGTAACCATACATTTTCTCCAAAACCATTATTTTCTAGTTAACCACTATGCCCAGCAGGACAGAGAGAAGTAAAACTTAGTATAATTCTAAATCACGTTCGTATTTCAGCTAGTTAAGCATTAAAAAGGCAGTTGTGTCACTTCGTAGGTAGGCGGTACTCCACTACTTTTTTTTATTCCTAGCCCATATGAATGACCCCACTGCCGGGCAACGGCCTCTCCCTTTGATCACCATGGGTCTCTATTAAGCACCTCTTCCGGCCAGTTGCCTACCAGTTGAATACCTCCAAGTCGTCCCACCATCTCCGTCTAGGTCTGCCCCGTTTACGTCGCCCATTTTGCAGCTACTACTATCACAAAAACAAAGTTACTCCTAAAACCACCAAACAAAATCAGTGTAAGCGTGTCTAATACTAGATATAAATGTCAGTTGTTACCCAGCATCCTTGTGTTTTATTTAACACTAGCTTTTGCGTGCGACGCCATCCACGTAGAAGTCGTTTATCGCTCTTTCCTAAGGATTTTTTGTAACTATAATGTATCTTTTTGCCAAATTTCATCAAGAACCGTTCCGGCGTTCTGGTGTAACAAACATTAAAATATTCGCATTTTTGATATTAGTTAGATTCTCTAGGTTTGATAAAAAGTGACACCTACTCCATCGTCTGACGCGTCGCACCAATCCCTAGATGGGCGCCTGCGGTGCGAGGTGCGTGTCGTCGGTGTAGTCGTGCACGGGCACCTTACACTTGTGGTCGCGCGCGGGGCAGGCGCGCACCGGCAGCACCGCGCGGCACCAGTCGCCCGCGCCGGCCGCCGCCATTATTAACACGCAGCCTTCCGCCGGCACAGGGCGACCTGACCATCTGCCGCAAAACCGAATATTTAATGTATTTATGTAAAAAACCTTACTGCGCAACTATGAGTACAGCTTGAACGAACAGCTCTCCGCCATGCTGTCTCGTTTCTACTAGTATACAACAAAAGAGAAGAACTGAGTCTTACTTGGCGGTGTACTGGAGGTAGACGCGCTCGCGCGCGGCGGGCGCCACGCGCAGGTGCCGCGGGTACAGCTTGAACAGCTCCCCGCCATGCTGTCTCGTTTCTACTAGTATACAACAAAAGAGACGAACTGAGCCTTACTTGGCGGTGTACTGGAGGTAGACGCGCTCGCGCGCGGCGGGCGCCACGCGCAGGTGCCGCGGGTACAGCTTGAACAGCTCCCCGCCCAGCCATTCGGTGCGCAGGTCTATGGTCGAGGTCGCTGCAGAAACATTAACCACTTTAACAGTTTGGTGAAAAAGAGTTTGGGAAAATGAGGCCGCCTTGGCAACGTGATATTTTTTCCAAACCACTGATTGACGTGGTGCTTGCTACTTGTAACTGCCTGGTATTGCTCAATCTCTTTTGGCAACACACCTCAGTACTTAAGCAATGCTAACCAGTGAGAGTTTGTCTACTGGCTACTGGCTCATCATCATGGTGGAATGTAATATTGTACCATATATAAACATTGTGGTTGTTCACGTCAAGACAAAAGGTACACCAAAGTCCAACTGTCAGTCTATGCCAAAATTGGCTTATTACACCTTTTTCTAACATCTCTCTCGACAAAAAAATTAATGCAATTTCAATATTATAATTCTTATTTTCATAACAAAATCTACGACTATATTAAACAAAAAATACGCAAAATTAATCCCGACTGATAATCGTACTTATATTATGAGACATGCTCTAATACCGTCTTTCTTTCACCTATTTTTTTTAACCTTTTATAATTTGGCAGCGGACTAAGCGGCTTTATAAGCGGACCTCCGTCAACCTCGCTTTTCATCTTAAATATATAATATTAACACAGAAATAACCTTTTTCTCGTAGTGCATAAGGTTTGTGGTTGTGGTTCTTTATTAACATTTTTTCAAGATGATTATTTTTATGCATTTTGTAATAATGCCAATTCATTAATGTCTTTTTATATTTATGCTGATTGATGTTTAGTCTTTGTGAAGATTATGCTTATTAATTTTATGCGTAAAA
Organism: Acleris emargana; assembly: GCA_927399475.2. Taxonomy (NCBI): domain Eukaryota; kingdom Metazoa; phylum Arthropoda; class Insecta; order Lepidoptera; family Tortricidae; genus Acleris; species Acleris emargana. Next base: position 308,892 of record OV656843.1, read on the forward strand.
ATGTATATCTCAAGATAATAAGGTATATCGCTATTTCAGCTAAAAAGGATTAGGCATAACAATATTATTACAAATTATATTTTGCGATCCCACAGTTAACATCTAATACCTCTAGAAATAGGTAGGCGTCTGAGTCATCATTCATATTTTCAGCGCAATGTCGGATAAAATATTATTAATAAAGATTGTACAACGCCAAGTAAAGAAATAAAAATATATTATATATATATATATATTCTTACCAAGCGTTCAAAAGGAATCACAAAAGCAACGAAATACATAACTGTATCTATTTCAGAGTCTATCAAAGAATTAAATTATAAAGTCAAATTCTTTTCAAACCCACTAGTTGAAAAGGGCCGATACCTTGGATATAATTTAAACAACTGTCACAAAGAAATACCAAGACGTATTGTATTGAAACTGTTCCAGAAAACATAACTGAGTAAAATTTAATTAAATATTTTAACACAACTTTCTCACGATAATAAAATTTAGACATTCAGTTCATTCAGTCATTTTATATCTTCATACAGCCGTAATAAAAGTTCCACGCTCCTGGACATAGGAAATCAGCACCTTTGTAAAAGCTAAAAGGTTTTGTTACACTGTACACGTGTTTGGTTTTAGCGCAAATATTTGTTCCTGAGTCATATAAGTACATATTTATCTATATAAGTATTTATATCGTTGTCTAGTACCCATATTATACAAGCTTAGAGCTTAGTTTGGGACTAGGTCAATCGGTGTGACATTGTCCCCTGATATTTATTACTTTACTGATATTTACTAACCTATATCTATTTATATTTTAAGATGCATTAGACCTTACCTGAAATAAACGAGAGGTTTAAATACTTGGTAGGGACACATTGAAGTTAAGGTTTAAATTCCATTGGTTTCGTAAATAATATCACAATGATTGATGGTAATTTCAACTAAAACAGTGATTATTGTCTTTAAGTATTCTATATCTTCTAGATAGAAAAGTTCTATGATATTGCTTTCATCGTTCTAAAAACCTAGCCTTCATAGGGTCAGAAATAGCAGGGCACTGTCTCTCAGCCGACTTCGAGCGTCGGCGACAGATCGACCGCCAAGCCACTTGTTATCTTACCTTGTGTGTGGGGTCCTTTCGGATACAATTCAACCCTGTGAGATCTTTTGTGTAAATACCTTTTAATTTTTTTTCTTAAAAACAAAATAACATTCCCTTATTTATCACCTGACGGTCTCATATTTCCTGATCAGAAATTATTTTTACACACAATTACATACATTCATGCCATCATTCCGAGAGTGGGGTAGGCAGAGCTACAGAATTACCAACAACTCTAAAAATTTGTTGATAATTCTGTAACCACATTTTGCAAAATTTGGCTAAGATGTTTCCCAGTGTATAAGTGACATGTTGAAACACCATCGCCTAACAGTACTACAAGCCTTTGTTCCCTTAGCCGTCTCTTACGACATCCACGGGAAGACATGGAGTGGCACTATTCTAATTCGGCAACCACACGGAGTCACGATTACAACGGCCAAGAAAATATACATTTTCTTAAAACCACGTGAATTTCTTCGCCCAAACAGATTTACCATCGAGATAACTTGACCTATTTAAAATGTTTTAGCTTGAGTAGACACCGCAGAGCGTCCGTAGTCCGAGAGTCAGCGACATGGAAACCACTTCATTATGATACGAATACTATCTTAAAATTATTTGTTTGCGAGAATATTCAGTCGAAGACGCAGCGGGTTGAGAAGTTTGTTTACATCGCTTTCACATCCATCTTATAGTTTGGCTCTCTGCAACGTACGCAAACAGACGGATGGTATAAATTTAACGTGTGTACCTGCATATGCCAGGCTGTAGCATTTTATCACAAAGACTGATTTGGATGGACTTCATTTTTGAGAAAAGTTATTTAATCGGGAGTGTTTGACGTTAGATACTCTGAAAATCGGTTGCGCCGATAAAAAAATATTTACTTTAAAGTTAAGGTCACCATTGTATCAAGGTTTTTTACATTTAATCGTTTGGAATATACCATTGGAGTATACGTATGTAATTAAGCGGATGATTCGTAATGGTGATGGTAAATGGTACAGTATTGTTAATATCGATGTTTAAACTTTGTCAGTGAAATGTACCATCAAGGAATCTGACTGTTTAGAAGTTTGACATAGTTCGTCAATTAGCCGTGTTATACATTTCCCGACGTGACACGACTAATGACACGTGCGAAATGTATAACCCGACAAATTTATGAATAATGTTAAACAGCTAAATGTCCAAATACAACTATTGATAACCTTGAATTTTTGAACTGAAATGTAACTTTGTACAGTGTTATTCAGACTTGATCGACCATGTAATGTAGGTCGAGCCGATACTTAAACATCGACATTTAATCGTTTATTCTTAACCCGCTCGACTAAAGTCAGTTATAAATCAAGCAGTGGCGCTATCGTGGAACGGACTTTTAAAAAACTGTGTACACTAGTGTGACCAACAATGGGCTAAAGTCTATTTTAATACTCCGCTGAGTAGACTAAAATGATTTGTTAGATGACTTGCTCATAAGCATTTTTTCTTTGAAGATAATTTAGGCGATGGGCTTGCCACCTGTCACTATACACTGGGAAACATCTTAGCCTACTTGTGCAAAATGTGGTTACAGAATTATCAAGAAGTTTTAAGACAATTAACAAGAGTTTTGTTGGTAATTCTTTAGCTCTGCTTACCCCACTCTGGGAATGAAGGCGTGAGTTTATGTATGTATGTATGTATAATTTTATTTTCGTGTTTTTTTCCGAAGTGATAATTACTAGTCGCTTCTTTTTCGGCGGTTTATTTTCACATTCGTGTTTTTACCCTGGCGAGTTTTATCCAGTCACTTCATTTCCTAGCATTGTATATTCACAGTAGTGTGTTACCCACTCCAAAAATTAAATAAGACAGAGTCGACGGAGCTCTTATTTATAGATGATTTACACCTACCTACATAACGATGTTATTACTTTTGGGAAAGAGAGAGACTGGGATAGAAATCGATCGAGAAAAATGCGACTGGGAAATAAGACGACCGTGAACAAAAGCGACGGTAGTAAAATCGACTGGGGAAAAACCAAATTTAGTAAAATTGAGAAAGGGAAAAAATGCGAAAAGAAATATCGCTTCACAGAAATAATGATCATGTGAAATTTATCTAACAAGTCACTAAAATGACAGCTATAAATGTCAAACGTAAAAGTTATGTGGCCAGCTTTTACGAAACAGTGCTATTGTTTGTTTTGATTCGTGGTGTAATTATTAATAACTGATATAATAAAACATACTTAAATGTTCGTTAAAAAAAATTTTTTTTAGGTACTTATCCAAAATTAATAACAAAACATCTACTCGTACATTCTATTCAACCTTTAACCTTCTATTGAACAATTAGTGCCAACATCAAATAAATTACACTGACGTGACGCCAACGCATCGTCATTTGTTTTTCTTATTCGTTGGTATAATTTTTATGTATCATTTTGGAAGATTATCCACTCTGCTTTACAGTCACTTTTTTTTTGGTAAGTATCGGTTGTAAAAAACAGGCGCCCTATAAAATGTATTTTTAGTCTACGGAATAATAAATACTCTTTACAGTCAAGTACAGCGAAGCGAATTATGTAAATGCGCCATTGAACTAACATTGATTTAATGCAAGTACAATAAGTATTTAATATTCGTGATCAAAGTTTTTTTTATAATTAATTATGTATTGCACAATAATTTAATTTATAAGTGACTACAGGCATTAACTCCTGTGGCATAGTCTAGTGCTTTATTTAAAGTTCTGACTTATAGACACTTAAAATTTAATATTACCTAAGCTAACCTAACCAAACGTTTGCACATGTCATCTAGTAAAAAATAATTGTGAAATCAAAAAGAAAACAACGTATTTTTCCGGTCCCTTCCTCTTATTCTACCGCAAATACCGTTCTCTCGTATTAATTTTTTCCCCGGTTTAAGGTTTCAGGGTAAAAACTCCCTCCGCGTCCGTTACGATGGAAAAGCTGGTCAGATAGCGGCTTCATTGTTTTTGTGCCGCGTATAAGGTTACTTCACTCGAGAGCAGTGGGATCGGATCACAGCTAGTATAAATTTACATGCATTGTGACCCGTTTCCATTGCCATTCTGGATACTAGCAATTACTGTCAACATTGTTGATGATAGTTTTAATGTTTCAAAGGAGAACGCGGTGAAAATGAATAATTACGTTTATTTTAATAAATCATTTTCTTTTGTATTAAGGTTTGTTCGTACGAGAATAATTGAGGCTCGTTCTTTTATGGTAAAATTAAATGAATATTTTGGAGTCCTTTTGTTTGTTGTTATTTGTTTGGAGTTACTCCCGACACAATTTTTGGATACGAGTTCCTAGATATTATAATAATCATCTGTGTAACGTTCATCCTTTCCATATTTCTCTACCTGGGTATCTTATATTGTCATCTTTAGTGTTTGTTCACTTCATTTCTATTGTTAGATTAATTAAACTTACGCATTTTTTATCATGTGTGTTCACTAATGAATCTCCAGGTATTTTTGATGCTTATACTGTTTAGTACACAGTACTTCTATATCTCATTCAAATATGACTGTATATTGTGTTCTCAATAAATTAAAAAAAAGTTGATGAGAGCAACAATTTGATAATAATATGTTGAGAGTTTCAAGGTTTGAACCTATTTATTTTTGATTTGTTATTACACAAAAATGTTAACTTAAGTAAGTATCAAATTTGAACCACGTTTAATGACATTTTTCATAGTGTTTTCAATCAACGATAGCACGCCAAGCCAGCCAAATTGATGCTGCGTAGATGAGTAAATGTATTTAAACGTAAACGATTGCGATTGCAAGGTGCGTTAGGCAATAAGCGCACTGGATTCATCTAGTTTTTGCCATGGCGTAAAACAATGCTTTAGTTAAAGAAATTCCTTAAATAAATGCATCCAACACTTACTGCTGGAATGCCACACGGTAAAGTAGGTCTTGCAGGTGTCGCCGTCCGTGACAAAGCCGAAGTTGATGGTCGCCGGCTCCATGAACAGCTGGGGGAAGTCCACCTCCAGCACGAGCGGGAGGTTCTGCCAAAATAAGTTAACTTATCATACCTTATATTATACCGACGGGTCCATGTAGGATCCACTCTGATTTCATAAGATATTTTAAGCATTAATTTGAATTATGAGCACCCCGCCGGTTTTTCTTGTTCTTAGGAAGTTTAGTACCACATATGACTGGTATATGATATGTACTTGTGGGAGGACCTTGTGCAGGGTCCGTCCGGGTTGGTAACACAATCTTATCCATTAACCTACCGCCAAACAGCAGTGTTCGCATTGTTGTGGTCCGGTTTGGGGATAAGACAGCCGGTGAAATGACTAGCATAGAGGCATTCCATCTTACTCCTCAGGGTTGGCAGTGCATTTGCAGTCTTGTGAATGCGAATGTCTATGGGTCACAGTTTCCACTTACCATCAGGTGGCCTGTGTGCTCGATTGCCTCCCTATGCCATAAAATAAATAAATAAATAATAATAAGAGTACCAATAAACAAACCTTATTGGTATAAACGCCATAAAGTATAGTAGAGAATACAGGTGCTCAAAATATCTGCACGCGCTAACGCCTGTGAGTGATAGATCTCTTCGATAAGATAATAATTATGTCTGCGACGATGCTACGTACTTGCCAGTCTAATCTGATGTTGATTACCACAATTAATTAACGCAAAAGTAGAAAGCCTTACAGGTTTCCTAACTTTATGTTAGTGACTTAAGTTCAGAATAACTTTGACTGATATCTAAACGTCCTTTGAGAGGTCTTTGAATTTGTAAATATAGATTCGTTTATTTCGGTTCCGTCAACAACTATTCAATTTCCGGGATAGAAAATAGCATGTCCGTGTTTCCGTACTAGAAACTATTACTCTATCTACTAAATGTCACGTCACGTCACGGTGTTTTCAAGGCAAGAGTGAATAGGCATTTTCTGGATAAGCGTGTACCACCTTCGACCTCGTCGTCACTTAACATCAGGTGAGACTGAGGTCAAACGCAAACCTATTATGGATAAAAAAAAACATTCGGTGGGATAGTTAAATAGTGGAGGTGGAATAACACAAACAAACAAAAACACTAGTACTATCAGGTCTTTATTAATAAGTAACGTTAAACATTCGGAGACAGTCTAACATTAATTGACTTACCGCTGCACTCAGAGACATAGAGACAAGTCTGGAGACTTAGTGAAAAAGGGTGTAAGTAGACTTAACTCGTTATAAGAAACGGTATATACATAAACGGAGTATGCTAGACTTAATCCCTTTTTCACTTGATCTTCAAGAGACTTATACCCTTTTTCACTGGAACCCCAGAATTTAACTCGTCTCTTTTTTATGACTTGTGTATATTAAAATGTCACTAAAGAACGTTTGTTGTAATGCTTTTCTGACTTACGAACGTTAGGAATCAGCTTTGCATACTCCTTTCTTTTTTGTTTAGTAATGGTTTCTGTCCATATTCGTAAATTTGTGAGCTTAAATCTTCGTCTAGCGACAATGGCGCCCCACCCTTTTATTTCGTGGAAAAAGTAGGCGTAGGTAAAAGTGTGTTAAAGATAAAACCTTGAATAGTGAAGAATGGAAATGACCCCACCGACAAAAGCAAAATAGAGATAAAGAGAATGTTTACTGACCTGGATGAACCCGTACTGGCCGGAGAAGGTCATGTGGTCGGCGATGGTCACGCGGCGTGGGTAGGTCGGCGCCGGGCCCGCGTCGGGCTCGCTCGCCGGCCACACCTCCTCCGTGCGCGCCGTCACCTCCACCGCCATCTGGTAGGAGAGGCATTGCGGAAACTGTAGAGCTGCGTTAAAGTTGCTGGCTTTCAGCTTTAAATTAATATATAAGTCACTGCCTAAAAACCAAATCGAAAACCTAGATGTACGTGTAGTCCAAGGAACAGCTTCACGAGTTTCAAGTGTTTTACTACAGACAGCTGTAGCCACAGGCTTCAAACTAACTAGCAGTCGTCACAGGTAATACGTTTCCAACTGCAGATGCCATATATCTACAGGGTTTAACAGGAGGAGTAGATCAAACGAAGCAGGTCGATACAGGACGTAAAGATCTATCAATTTCACCGCCATGCAAGTTCAGCGATTTTCTACTACATTATTTTTTCCTGCACTGTCTTCACTCGCTCACAAGATAAAGCTTATTGACTTACGTTAAGTGTAGCAGCCATCCTTAGGCCATCTTCAAATTCCATCATCAGATCAGTTCTTAGATACCATAATACTGGCTTTTTACTGAGTTTACAAGTATCTAGCCAGAGAGTTTGTAAACAATTGCAGACTTTTGTATTTCAAACGGTATAATACCTTGCTGAAATTACTTTGTACTCATACGTTATATCAACATCTGACTTAAATGACTTCAAACCTTAACTCAATTAATATTTAGTTGATTATCGAAAACATTCGAAACATAAGATCTCTTCATTTTAAAAAGTGGGTTCTTTGGAGTGGATTTGGCAGTCGTTTTTGTTTGAGGTAACCCTTCCATACTTACTTATTATATTTTGACGGGTATAATCGATAGATCTTAACGTGTTCTATCGACCTGCTTCATTTGATCCACTTCTATTACACCCTGTATACACTTAACCAACCAATAACGAGCTTCTGGGCTCTGGGACCCGCACCAGCCTTTTGTAGCTCTCTACTTTCTCCCGTTGGCAACCACAGCTGCAACAGTAACTTTGCTGGAAAGTGACTAATGTGGTCTCTTTTTTTCCGAAACTCCAGAAAGCAGAGATTTATTCTTATCAGGATACCCAAATACCTGTTTACCTCTCTCTTTAAAATAACCTCAAAGCTAACCAAGAACGCGCTTCTAGGCTCCAGAACGAGCTCCAGCTGCTCATAGCGCTCCTCCCTGCCCTGCACGCAGCCGCAGCCGGAGCACCCGCTGCTGGTCTCGCCCATCACGGCGCGCCACGGCGGCCGCGCCTCGCAGAGCAAGCTCAGCGGCGCGGAGCCTATGTTCTGCACCCTCAACTGCTTGCGGACCCTGGGGGAGAGGGATCAGTAGGCCTATGGACAATTATGCTACCCTCCTAAGGAGAAAAGGCGTATCTACTATATGCATTGTATTGAAAATCCAATCTTATTATAACCCTTGAGAGTTTAATATGCTTCTATGAATTAATTGCACATGCGCCTTTTCTCCGTAGGAGGGCAGTATGGCTATGACTGACCCGTGGGAGGAGGGGCTGTGAAGCGGAGAAGGATGACACGTATAACTGCGCGTCACGTACTACCAGTCGACTCAGCTACTGCCACGTCATCCCGCGGGACGGTCAAGGATTATTTTCACTATACGCTTGCTTACGACTGCACAAATATGTCAAAATGTATGGAATTGACACCGAACGTGACTGATGTAACCAGAAGTTTACGTCAATGCACAAAATTTTCTCAAATTTCGCAATATCTTGGCATATTACAGTTTGGAAAAAGTTTAAAAATCTTAGTTGCTCCAACATCTAAACTCTACCTAATGACGTCTTTATAAGGCATGTCAAGCGCGCAGAGCTGTATGCGCAGCTCGCGACACGAGAGGCGCAGCGCTATCTCGCGCGGGGCGTTGCGCAGGGCCAGGCGCGCCGGGGCGGGCTCGCAACGCGCCCAGAAGTCTCTGGAATAACCGCAAGTGTTACTATTTGAATAAAATTCAAATCGTAGTGAGTAAATTAGCCAAATCAGAGTCAGTAAATACGGAATGAATTTACTAGTGCTTTGAAGAATATCATCATTTCTGAGGAAAGAGCACTTCTCAGGCAAGAAACTCTAGCAACCGGTCTCATTTATCAATCACAAAATGTAAACAATAAAGAGTAACCGCTTAGGCCAGCTAAAACAACCAGAGAACACATCTTTACGTCTCACACACGACTATAATTGACAGGCATGGTCCTCAGTAGCAGCAGCCTCTGAGGCTCCAGCTTCTTAGTTAAGGTCAACCATACTTGTGCGCACAGGCACAATATACACAACAACTGGGACTTCACATGTCATGACGCCTCAAGATAGATCACTAGAACAAGAACACTGTTGTCTCTTCTCACCCACGGTAGTAGGTTAAGGCGGAGCCCACCGGTACGCTGCATCCCTTGGGTTCCATATGAAGCCACAAGGTGGCTGGCTAGAACAAGAACCCCCTTGTCTCCTCTCACCCGCGGTCGTCGACAGGCATGGTCCTCAGAAGCAGCAGCCCGGGAGGCACCGGCTCCTCGGCTGCCGGAGCCTTCAGGCTCACCTTCCATTCGACACTCGCGCCCGCCGGCACTGTACACACCTTGGGCTCCACCTGACGTCACAATATCGCTAGATAGAATAGAATAAAAAAGAATAGAAAATATTTATTTTCACGCACACAGAAGAAAAAACAGTAGAAAAAAAAGGGAAAAGAAGTCATTACGTTGAACAGGATTCCTCTCAGCATTGTACCGCAGTGAAACTTGATTATTGATTTTGACTTAAAACTAATCCAGCTAACATAACAAACAAAAGCGATATAGCAACATTATCCTTCTCACTCAGGGACCGGAAAACCCCTTCATTTGACTAAGTCTATCGATCGGGTAACTACATCATATGCTCGCCCAAACGTTAGCGTATCCCTATCGATAGGCTTACCCTAATGAATGATTAAACGTTGAGGTTACCAGTTTCGTAAGGGTTTAGGATTCAAGCATTACGTTAGTGTTACCCTATCGATTCTCCCTCTCCGTTGACTCTGTTTTGCAGATTCGTGTGATTGGTTGGTTTCAAGACGGTGTGTGTGGATAGCCAATCAATTGCTAAGAAGTGCAAAAGTATTTTGTATGTACTGCGCGTACAGATTAAAATAGCTTGAAGCCGTTCAATAAACACTTCATAGGGAAAGCCTAATGAGGGTTTTAAGGAAGTGGTAAGCGCTTAGTTGAATTCATTGTATCGTATGGGATAGCTTTTCTTTGGGGTAAGTCGAAGATATGCTTATCGCATCGTAAGGGTTTGTACAAACCAGTCAATTATATACCCTAACGAAAACCCTTTAAAGGGTAAGCGGTTCCGGTCCCTGTTCTCACTAAATTGTATTTCAATCCATAACACCGTACCGCATATAATTTCAACAGTGTCACGTTACTTTATAGTGTTTCCATACCACCACGTCGCAATCTACTAAGTACTTACTTAGACGTTCATTGAAGCAATGGTGGAACGTATATTTGAGTGGCACGGCGAGCCGTAGTAATTGAAACCACTTTATTTTCTTCGTGCATTGAAAATATGAAATAGTTAAATAACATTTTAATATCTTTAAGGAAGCTGTGGCATAACAGTTTGCTAAGAGAGTTGATCACTTTCTCTTTTTATCACGTGGCAAACTGATCTAGGAACTGCGTTTACCACTATCATTTAGCATCATGCCCAATGCATAATAATTCCAACAACAAACAAGAAGTCTCAGTGGTACAAACGTTGTAGTATTCGTAGTTCTGGGTCCCGTGGTCGTCGGCGAAGAACAGTTCTACCCCGGTGTCCATCTCCTCTTCGATGGAGCTGGCCGTCGAAGACTCCACCTCTATGAAGTCAGCTGTAAAAATCGTCCATATACCGTAATTTTTCTTACTTGTCTTATATGTCGTGTTAACACATTTCTAACCTAAATGCGTAAATTTTAATTACTGAAGAAAATAGCTTCATAACATTACTGAAGAAAATAGCTGTTGAAATCCGAAAAATTACTCTTTTAGATCTTCACGTTGTAGGACTTTATTTTTACATACATAAACACACGCTTTCATTCCCAAAGTGGGGTAGGCAGAGCTAAAGAATTACCAACAACTTTTTTTTTGTTGATAATTCTGTAACCACACTTTGCACAATTAGGCTAAGATGTTTACCAGCGTTTTAGTGACAGGTTGCAAGCCCATCGCCTAACAGTACTACAGGCCTTTTTTCCTTTAGTCATTAGTCTTACGACATCCACGGGAAGAAATGGAGTGGCACTATTCTAACCCGGCAACCACACGGGGACACCCTTACCCTATACCCTTTTTATAATCAGTTAAGTCGACTTGTACCCTTTAAAACTTCAATATTTAAGCAAGTTACAGGTAATGTTCAAGTGTAAGAGGCAGAGCTACAATGATAACGGCTATAAACCCTGTCCCGTTTACTGTTGGGCACCGGCTTAGGATTTAAGTGATCACCATATGGCCCAAGGTTGTTGGGTTAACACCCAATGTAACGTAATACATCCCCGATCTGATCGTGGAACGTTCGCTTTAGCTTTCCTCTTCCAACATTTCCATTTCTTCTTACCTCATGTATCTGTTTTGTTAATCTCACTTTATCCATTCTCTCCACATGAGCAAACCACTCCAGCATTCCTTCATTAATCCTTGTTACTACATCTTCTTTTAAACAACAACGCTATCTTATTACTCTGTGACTTATTTCAACGTTCACCCCAAGTTTACTTCTCCACGCTCACAAACAAAAGTTATACACCGTGCTTTTTTTATTTACATTATCTTCAGCATATAACTAGGTATAAACTTCTGCGAAGTGATACATTCTATGAAATGAGTGTCGGTGAAACAAGAGGACAGCATCAAATCACATTGACATTTACGTCATAACAGAAAACCATTTTCTCCATTCCTTGATTATATAATGCTATTAATATGCAGTCTCGTAGAATATTTTCGAATCAAATCATTTTGCCGGTGCCACTTTTCTTAACACTCATATTTTCTTTACCACTTAGCTAATACCATGATATTAGTCTATGGTCTACGTATATGAGACCAGCTGATACTTACAAGGAACGGCAGTGAGACAGGAGCAAGTTTCCGGCAGCACGTCGAAGAACCGCAAGTAAACACGGAAGGGATATACGTCTTGGACGTACTCTGAAACAAGAATACCGTTTTAGCTCCGGTGATTTTATTGGTTTACCCTTGTGATGGTTACGTAGTCTAACCTTTTTATTGGACTCGGAGGAAATGCCTATGCATACCCGCCCCGGATGGGGCCAGGACGGGTTATGTCTGACTTGCACGTCGTTGCGCCAATTGCTTAAGGAGGGACTACGGAACCGTTATAGCACCAAAACGCAAGAACTAGCTGTTAACCGTGACTCCGTTCGTGCAGAAGTCATTTATCGCCACTCGCGAAAAAAAGTATCGCGTAAGTCCTTTTTTGGTGTTCAAGTTATGTCCCTACCAAAATTTATTAAAATCAGTTTAGCAGTTTAGTTGTGAAAACGTAAAAATAGACAAAGATACTTTTACATTTATAAGAAACATTTTACATTATTTTACATTTATTATGAATTGCAATAAAGTATTAAGTATTGAGTATACTAGTTAAGTATGAATACACCACTATAAACCTATTTCGGCACTATAAACCTATTTCAGTTAAGTATTTATACGTTGTCGTTTTCTGTCGGATGGAAATGTCACAATAAAAGATAAGAGCAAAGCATTTTTCAAGCATACCTTAGCTATTGTACATACATACATACATAAACTCACGCCTTCATTCCCAAAGTGGGGTAGGCAGAGCTACAGAATTACCAGCAACTATTAGCTATTGTGTTTTTAAATAAGAGGTTTAAAAATTACTGTCAGGTTAAAATGATCAATTACTGGAAGATAGACATTATAATTCATAATACATAATTATTTAATCAGTAAGGATTATATATATTGTCATTCATGTTCAGTATTAAAAACAAATTATAAAATAAAAAAAAACAATAATTACAAAACAAATTATAAAAAAATCACTCAAGTTAATGTTTATAAATTATTTTGTTAAATAAAATTATTATTGGGAGACATTTCACATCGTGAAATATTAATAACATACATACATACATACATACCTTCACGCCTGTAATCCCAGAGAGAGTGGGGTAGGCAGAGCTACAGAATTACAACTTCATAAAGTTGTTGACAATTCAGTAACCACAATTTGCACAAATAGGCTAAGATGTTTACCAGCGTATTAGTGACAGGTTGCAAGCCCGTCGCCTAACAGTACTACAAGCCTATATTCCCTTTGTCGCCTCTAACAAATATATTCCCCTATTAATAACATGTATTTGTATTAAATAATTTCTGTATTTACTAACAAATAAATGAATCTATGACAGTCGAAATAAATAATTTTAATTGAATTAATTAACTTGTTCGCGGCAGTAGCGCCATAAAAGCGTAACAGCATTGTAGATAGTTCGCTGCCGCATTTGAAGAACCTGCACACGCCCGTTGTGCAGTTAATATGGAGCTAGAAGTTGTAAACAATGTACCCAAGTGGCACTCACTAACTTCTCACGGAAACTATCCGAGTCGCTTCTGACCTGTCAAATTTAATGTCGCTCGCTGACTTCGCTCGCTCAACCATGCCTCCATGCTCGCATGACCATAGTACGGTCAACAACTTCACTTTACTTCAGTCAGCAATTTGCTCGCTAAATTAATGTTTATTATGTACATACTCGTAGGCGGTAGGCAGAGACCACTTCTTTCCACTTATTTATTATGTTCAAGGTTATAAATAAAAAACTCTGATGTAAATAACAGTTTTATTTTGAAAATATGTCAACGTTTGTCCGTCTTTCACGCTTCAACCACTGAACAAATCGAGATTAAACTTGGCTTACATATTGGTTAAGTCCTGGAATAGGGCATAGGATAGTTTTTATCCCGGAAAATTGGACAGTTCCCCAGAGAGCCGTGATAAACGACTTCTAGTAAAGTTAGTTGTAATATAAAAAATAATGAATTTGCCTATTTCGGAGTAATGATCATTCATTAGTAAGAGGGACTAGTTATGATGTAAAATTTTATAAGAAAAAGAAGGAGTTGAAAAATTATGTGAACTTTGGCGCGTCCAAATTAGGGAAGAACTTGTTGAACTACGTCAGAAATTATTGTTAGTTCGAGGAAGAAGCAGGTAACAAAAGTGGCAATCAAATTTTAATAGCTTTGCAAGGATTAGCCAAAACATGAGATCACTGGAGAAATGAGGGGACACCTTTGCCCAGCAGAGGGACACTAAATAGTTAATATAGAGATGGAGGGAGCAAGAGCCTGTCAATTTGTTTGATACAGTCTGGCGTACTTGGATGTAAACATTTCTAACATGACTTGTCCTGTCTCCATAAATAAACCGTAAATTAATGATGATTGATGAGTTAAAATTTGGCAAGATTGATACGGAGCAAATGTAAAAAAATATCTCAAATTACGTAATCTGCCTGGTTTTAGAATATTGGAAAAGAAAAAAGAATAAACAGCTACTTCAGAATACAGTAGCTGTTTCGTGAATAAGATTTCATTACTCCTTATTTTCTTCGTAATGAATCTGGAGTCCTCGATACATTTGACGAATCGTTACCTTAGTTAGTAGTGATCCTGCCTATGAACCTAGCGGACCTAGGTACCAATCCCGGTAAGAGCAGATATTTATGTGGTAAGCGCGACTATTTGCTCCTGAGTCGTGTATGTTTTCTTTTTAAGTAACTTTATCGCTTTCTTGTACCCATAGTACAAGCTGTTAGTTTGGGATTTATTTATTTACTGGCAACTTTATATTTTGTCAAAGCAGCTATCTCAAAGCAAATTAAATTTGCTCCTCTATGGTCCATAGGTACATCCCTCGAGTAATCACAAACTTTCAGCGTCTCATCTTTAAGTTGAAGAAAGTTGGACACGAGATTAATGACACGAAGGTCTTTTGCAGGCCCCGGGGATGCAATCTTATGGCTGGCGGTGAAATTAATCTTCAGTTTTTTGCCTGCAATTCCATCTTGAAATTGCAGTGCGGTCTGACCTTGGCTTTGCGCAGAGCAGCGACGAGCGGCGAGTAGCAAAAAACCAACGCAAGGAGATGGCATTTATGAATGATGCCACGAAAAGCCGCGCATGCGATGAGGTTATTTCTATGTCGTTGACCATCGCCGCCATCACTAAATTCGTTGGAAGCTTCAAGTGGGTCAAGCATATTGTAGTTAAAAATAATATTTGCATATATCGATACCTTAGTTCACAATTGTACTAATTACATTAGACAAGTTAGTGTAATTAGTATGTTTTTGCACAAATAATAAGTTCGTAACTTTACTGGCAAAATAAAATCATTTAGTGCGATTGTGCACTAAGGTATCGATATAATAATAAAATAAAATAATATGCAAAATGGTGTGTTATACCTTTGATCTGTCTCTGTTCAACGCATAGACGCGTGTGGTGTAAAATTTGGAACAGAAGTAGTTTACAGTCCGGAGACGGACATAGGAAGCGTTTCATATCAAAGAGTTCCCAAAGGAATAGCAATTAAGTTATTTTGTGCCAGACTGGTTGGTAAATTTTAAGCATTGTAATGGGACAGATGAAGTGGATAACCCTTTCACATTGTTATTTGTCGCATGCATTTTTTTTATGTGTAAAAGGAGGCAGCCGAGCAAGCGAGCCACCCGATGGTAAGGTGATCATCACGACCCATAAATACCCGGAATACCAGAGGAATCGCAGGTGCGCTGTCAGCCTTTGAGAAAAGAGTAGGCTCGTTTTTTGAAGGCCCCCATGTCTTAGTCGTAATTAACTGCAGTACCCATGAATAAAGCCTACTGAGAAAGCAAGACAAATACGAACTTATCAGACAAAAAACGATGGAAAGGATTATTTACTACATCTGAATACGGTTTTGCTTCTGACATCTGTACATAAGAAAAAAAAAGGAGAAATACAGAAATAGTTTTTCATAATATCTACAACATATTAAAAAATCGCGGATTTTGGACTTGATTTAAGGTGAGAAACGTTATCGCCCGCGATATTTGTTTCGATTTTTTCGACAGCTATTGAGGCGTTGTTTCAAATTTCGAACTCCGTCCTTTAAATGAAAAGTTATCTGTTTAAAAGAATACCACCTAAGTAAAGAAGGGAAGGAAAGCGTGCAACTAGCAGTCGTCTCGCCTTCCCGGGGCGCAGGCGCACGAATAAGGGTCTCCTCAGACCTATCGACTCCGAATCGGCTTGAGCCGGTAAGAAAAAGTTGCGAAAACGATGTCGCTAGGCTCGGCTCGGCTCGATTCGGCGTTGCGAACGGAACGACGTCGTTTTCGCTCTTATTGCATGGACATAAAACTTTTTCTTACCGGCTTAAGCCGATTTGGCGTCGATAGGACTGGGGAGACCCTAAGTCGATGTATTCACTCACCGTGTTCTAGAAGCATGTACGCATGAACGAGGAGCGAGGAGCGCGAGGAGTTCTTCGCGTGCACCGTGCGCGTAGGGTCCGACGCAGACAACCTGCAGAAGATGCTCTAAATTACTAATTAGTCTGTTAAAGAGAAGGCTCCGAAAAGGAAATAATAAAAAAATTACCCCACCGACAAGAGCATTTAAGTAAATGATGATGATATTAATGAATGAGACAAACGTTATATAAAATAACATATTTACTTTTTGAAATTTAATTGAAACAATACTTCTAAATTATAAATTAAAACGAAATTTTATTTAAAGCATTGAAAATACACCAAACATGACGGCATCCTTAAATGTTACATTACCTAAATATTACACAAAGTAAAATTGGAATTTATAATTTGAAGAATCTTAGTACAGTGAACTAAAAAAAGTTAAGTGTGCTTCAAATTATTGTTTGGTATTTGGAACCTACGTGTGTGCTTGAGTGTGCGTGTGTTTATGTGTGTGCTGTGCATGAGTGTGTCCTGCTTGCGCTTATTGCTTAGTGCTCTAATACTTACATCATCCAATTGGGATTGTCCAAAAAAAATAACTCCCAGTTTTTGCATTCTAATTCGAAAGAATAGGTAATTTTAAGATTCCAATTTCATTTATTTTGTATTTGACCCAATAGTTTTGTTTAAATATCTTTAATTATATAGCAGGCATTTTATGGATAACATGATTAATTCAAACTTGGATTGGCATTTTCGAAGAAATTACAACAATTAAATGACATCTAATTATAAAAAGTGATTGTAATAGTGTATTAAAACATACTATTTCAAGCGGTTTTCGCCTAGCCCGTAAGATACACCTAAGAGGGCTTCATGCCGAAAACGAAAGTCAAACAAAGGTTAAATATGTTTTTGTTGAAATATCCGAAAAATAGTAACATATCAAAAACTAAATAATGCAGAACGGCTTTAAAACCTTATTCCTCGAAATGGTTTTCGAATTAGAGTAATTATAAAAATATGAACAATTCCAATTAGCAGTTACAAAAACGTCGGTAAAAGCAGTGAATCTACAAGCGCTTTGCACAGGACTATCATTACAGTGAGGAAACACCGCAAGAAACTCAAGCCGAAGATTTTAATATTAACAAGTAAGTAAGTATAATATCAGAAGGTCATAAACATGGATCGGAAATTCGGATCGATATTTACCTAAAGTTGGCAAAATCCCGGAAAAAGATAGGTAAACATGGCGTCGGCTTCTTAAAAATATTATTTTAATTATTTAAGTTCTGGGATTTTGGGATTCTACAAAACTTTAATATAATAATTACTTTACATGTAGGATAAAACGTTCTGTTTTGCTCCTATAAATTCGTTAGGTTAATAAGTTACAGGTAAATTAAATAACATTTGGTTAAACATATACATGGAAAATAACTTCAAACAGTTAATATAAATAAATAATTATGAATTAATGCCGGGGTAATTTATTTATTTTGAAATCCCGGAAATTTTATATTAATTATATGATTGAGTCCACCTCCATACAACTGAACAACAAAACCGGCGCTAAAGTATAGGTAAATATCGATCCGAATTTCCGATCCCTGGTCATAAAGCAATAAACAATTACTAACACCTAACACACAACGCTACATTACGGTCACTCTCGCTTCTCCATTGCACAAATCATAATCCTACGTCAAATCCATTGCGGTGCACTCAGTCCAGAGGGGCTATTGTCTAACGCACTCGCGATAGCAACCGGCTTCAAAGTGGAGCAATTATTTTCAGTTTGTATGCAGACAGGCCTTCGATTTTCAAAATGAAAACGATTGCGATTGCCAGTACGTTAGACAATAGCTCCTCAAGTTGCGGAATCGGCTTCCGGCAGGCTTTAGGTAATCACAGTCAGTAGTGGAGAGCAAAAGGCAAATTGAGGAAGTTCTGGCTAAATCTAGCTCCTAAATATTGTATTACGCGTCCTCTACATTAATGTAGTTTATATAAGGTTAAATCTGTTTCTATTTATTGTTGATATTTCAATTTTGTACACCTGCCTTCTAGACGCAAAACCTTTCACTATTCAACCTATTGTTTTTCTTCGTTAAATAAGTCTGTTTATTTAAGTATCCTTTATTTACATTGAAACGTAGTACCTAAGTGAGTTATTGGCGTGATTGTACAGTAGGGTGGATCACTCAATATATGAAAAATAAGCTTCAATCTTACCTTAAAACATTTTTTTCTTTAATAACATAAAATATAGAAGATAATATACTTTAATATTTAATACTACTAATACTGTCCCAAGCTAACGGAACTTTTACAAAACATGGAATAAGACCTTTTTTTTAAAGTTTCATGGGCTTGGTGCAGTACCAAATAATTATTAATGTACTCGTATCTCTTTTATATTTCATAATTATGAATTAAAGGTAGGTAGTTTTTTTATAGTAACCGAAAAGGACTTAAGATAAAAAATGTTTTCCATACATTAAGTGATCCGCCCTATTATATAGGGTTTGATAAAATTGACAAAGACTTTACGTTAAAAAAAACAACAATTGTAGAGTAAACATTCTCTAAATTTTTATCATCATATCTAAATTGATGTATATCTAAATTAGACCGGATAAAATCTAGTACAAGAGTGTCAAAAAGTTTTGAGTTATTTAAAGAACAAACTTGACACTACACGGAGCGCAAGTATTTTCTGTCTTTTTAAATGTCAATACATAAACATTGAAATTCAAGACATTAACTTAAGCAAGTAAACGTATCATAAAGTTAAGAAATCTCAAGTCCACCTCACCACCTCAGCAAGCAACTTGAGCCTTCATTAGAACTTAAATCTATTTACTTCCGTCCTCTGAGCAAATACAAACTACCTCCCCGCAACATTCAAAAGGCTTGAGAATATAACAGTCTCTAGCTACTGTAGACATACGCTCTTTACGAAGCGAGTTAGTTTTAGAATGATGTCTCAGAGGACGGTAAGGCAGGTTAAACCTTTACCAAGTAAATTTGGAAAGAGCTCGAAGATTTAATTAAATTATACCGTTAACAATGGTAGTTGAGGTTCGGGGCGCCCTCGGGGCTATTGCTTGAAATTATGAAACAAAAGGGATCGCGTTGAATATGGAGATCTAGTCATAAATGCCGACTTAAAGTGTACTTTGCAATCCATTGAATTTATTGGAACTTAGAAACAATTCGACCTTCTGCGGTAAGGTAACTAGTGAGGTAAATATAAGAAGAATACATATAAAAACATTACTTTTCTATTAGTACTTTAAAATACTGTTATTTAATGCATACTGGATTGTTGATCAAAGCATTCAAGACATAAAATAAAATCAGGTTAACGCCTACCCACTAGGGTAGTCCAAATAACAAGTGTTGTATCTACTCATGTTTCTTTTTATTTCCATAATACACAAAATTAAGCTAAACCAAGTTTTTTATAAATGAATAAACTTTACAGGTCACCCATGATGTTAAAATTGTATCATATAAATATGTTCCCACACCTTCACACATCTAATAAAGATATCGAATGAGAAAGGCTTTGGTATCACGCTGTATTCTGTGTAGCAGCAGTAGGCACAGAATATTCTTCTTCTGTTTTTAATTATTGTTAAGTCTACAAGATGTATATTTTGTATGAGAGTGAGATCCTTTTGGCACTGAACGTTTTGGACGACAATTTAAAAAGTTTATATTTGACACAAAAGTTACTAATTTAACGTAAACAAAAATAAGGCACGTGGAGTAAGTATTTGATAAAAAATATTTTCTTCATACTATTTTGGACCACCCTACTACCCACATTGAAGATGACATCGCTCGCACCAGTCCTTCCGTCTGTGAACAAAGTGGGGACCTAGTGGTTTACGGAGTCGAGTTGAAATCTTAATGCCCCGAGTTGAACTCTTGTCGTCGCCATGTACCAATAAGTTTTTCCTTACGTAAAAAGAATAACGTCGCGAGGAAACTTGCAATGTCATCTGACTGTAAAAGAGGAGTAATTACACGGTACTTCATGCAGAGTCGTAGTGTATTCAAAAGTGCCTAACTGCATAAGACAAGATAAAATACCTAGTGTATAGTAATTTAGGCCTCCAACAAGATGGAGTGACGACCTTGTAAGGATCGTGGGAAAGCGGCGGTTGCGAAAAGTTGCATGAATGAATGAATGAATAGTAATTTAGTATAATTATAGTTTTGTATGCGTGGTTAGGAACGCTTTGCAATCGTTTTGCCATATGACGTATTTCCGTGATGGCGACTTCCGTTTTTTGAATGATTAAGTTCGGTCACGTTCTCGAGATCTACTCTTATAAATTACATATTGTTAAATGCTTCATCATGTCAGCCGAAAGACGTCCACTGCTGGACATAGGCCTCCCCCAAGGCTCTCCACTCAGACCGGTCTTGTGCTTTTCGCATGCACCGCGTTCCCGCGATCCTTACAAGGTCGTCACTCCATCTTGTTGGAGGCCTACCTACAGCTCGTCTCCCGGTCCGCGGACGCCACTCAAGAAACTTCTGGCCCCATCGGCCATCAGTCCTGCATGCGATGTGCCCCGCCCACTGCCACTTCAGTTCAACTATTCTTCGGGCTATGTCGGTAACCCTAGTTCTACTGCGGATATTATCATTTCTGATTCTATCACGCAGAGAAACCCCGAGCATAGCCCTCTCCATAGCCCTCTGAGTGACCTTGAGCTTAAATGATTGCAAGCGTCTAAGTGCTGTTGTTTGTGATTGGAGTACTCCTGAGCTGATTGTGTGTCAGAAGCCAGGATATAACCAGGGCCCTCGTTAAAGTCAAATGACGCCACCACAAGGTAAGAGATGCATGCAAGACTTCTATAAATGTTCTTCAGTCCACTGCGTTTGTTTATCGTACACCTAGTTATAAATACACAGAGTATCTAAAACTTAACCGTAAAGTAAGGGTTTTCCTAAATCGGCCCGTAAATCAACGAGCTGCCGACGGTTGAAGTTCAAATGATTGGCAATCAATCTTCGGCGCCGACGGAGCGAGCCTTTACTGAAAATGCTTAATCATAAGGCAGACTTTGATTTATTTAATTTACAATTTGGCTGACTACAATGATTTTAGAGTAACAGATATTAAGACTCATTGTATATAATGTTAGGAGTGCGTACCGGCCGGTTTTTAAAATTCCTTTCGCAACGGTTTTTTAATAGTTTATGCATGTCTTTTGATTGCCCGTATGCCAAAAAGGTGGTATTTCAATTTTAATACTTATTTTAAAATATTGAATTATCTCCCGATAGTGAATTCGACAAGAGCATGACTCTTAAATAAAGAGAGACAGAGAGAAAGAGAGAGAGAGAGATAGAGAGAGAGAGACAGGGATAATAAATTCATAGTGAATTCACGAAGCTCCTAGGTATTCAAATTGATTTTAGTCGGCTGTGCCGACGTAGGTGAAATTTAATATCGGGGAACGACGTCGTAGGTTTAAAACACACACACACATTAGTTTGCACATTCTACGAGCTTCGTGGGAGCGGCCGTTTAGGAAAGGCAGGGCGATGGCTTCAATAGCTTTATATGCAGATCTCGGCAGGGGTGAGCTGTTTTAAGAGTTTGCATAACATGGACATACCCTGTCATGTAATGGTAGATATGGTGTAATTTAATAACGAATGAAGTTATTTTATTTAGGCTGCCTTACTGCTACGATCTTTACGTCGCCATCAAAGAAAATAAATTTCATAACAACCTTTTTTGCATACCTCTTTAAATGGATATATATGCTACTATGAAAGTTAATCAAGTGAGATGATATGATATCACCATCATCAAGATAGGTGAAAAATCAGTTTAAGAATGCCTCCTTAACTGAGTGAAATACAACGTCATTATTCTATTATTCTGTTGTGTATGTATGTATGTATGTGTATTATTCCGATTTTGAGTATGCCGAATTATTTTATTTTATTGTTTATTTTAAGGTGTATTCTGGTACACTTGACATTAATGAGCAAATTCCAAATCCAGTCAGACCAAATAAATAATTACATTACGAATAACATTACAAAGTACATTCAGCGATAAAATCCTTAACAGAGTAGAAGCAATTTTCCAACGAAAAAGCACGATATTTTATTGTTAATATCTCAATACAGCATCAGTAAATCATCAACATAACAATCAGAAATAACTCCAGTAGCGCGATGTTAAGGAGATCAGAGGGGTTATTATGGCCGAACTTTGCAGCTCAGTTAACGCTGAGAGAAAAGGACAGAGCTATATAACTGCTATAGCTCTGTCCTTTACGCTTGCCGTAAAATGACTGATGATTTACTTGCGGGAGGACCTTGTGCAGGGTCCGTCCGGGTGGGTACCACCAACCTACCACCAAGCAGCAGTGTTCGCATTGTTGTGTTCCGGTTTGGGGATAACACAGCCGGTAAAATGACTAGCATAGCATTCCATCTTAGTCCTCAGGGTTGGCAGTGCATTTACAGTCTTAGGATTGCGGTCTTGTGAATGCGAATGTCTATGGGTCACAGTTTCACTTACCATCAGGTGGTCTGTGTGCTCGTTTGCCTTCTCTATTATATATAAAAAAAAATGAATTGCATAGCCACGTCATAATAACCCCCCAGTGATCTTGCTCCGGCGGCCGCGCCGTGTCTGGTGAAACATACATCTCCCAACACGCTCAATGCGTTACACACGGTTATGTTAACGTTGTTATTTCAATTTAAAGTCAACACATACATACATACAAACCTTCAGGCCTTCATTCCCAGAGTGGGGTAGGCAGAGCTACAGAATTACCTACAACTCTAAAAACTTGTTGAAAATTAAAGTATACTTTAAAGTCAATAATATTGTTAAATATTAAAACTATGTCACTAAACATCTTAGCCTAATTGTGCAAATTGTGGTTACAGAGTTATCAACAAGTTTTTAGAGTTGTTGGTGATTGTGTAGCTCTGCCTACCCCACTCTGGGAATGAAGGCGTGAAGGTATGTATGTATGTATGTATTAAAACCAGTTTGCAACATTGATTTTGGACATTCGTCTCTCAATCACGCTAAAAACGTTAAACGGATTTAGATGTCATTTCTTGCGGCGCTTCTTCTCCGCAATTATGGTCTTGTCCGAAGCGCTAGTAGATTCACTCCATGTTACCGACGTGTAAAAGAGCCCTCATGTGGCCAATTTACTGAATAAATATTTTGAAATTTGAATTTGAATTTCGAATTTAACACACGGCTTGTCAATTTTCTGGATAAAAATTAAGGGTATTTTTTATCCCAGGCAATTGGGTAGTGTGGACTCGTTCCCGGATTGTATGTCTGTATTTTTATTTTTTTTTGTACTTTTTCGAATCAAATCGGAGAAATACTGGGAAAGGGCCGAATCTTAAGTACCCGAAACCGACGTGCGTGCATGACTCGATGTATGAATGTTGAAGAAGCGAAAGAATTTGTCAAGATCGTAGCAAGTGGAAAGAAGTGGTATCTGCCTACCCCTCTGGGAAACAGGCGTGATTTAATGTATGTATGTATGTATTTATTTAAATTATATCCATCTTATTATTATTTTGTCTTTTATTATTTCCCTGTCCAAGTTTGTCTGAAAGAGATCGCTATTTAGCGATAAGAACGCCTGTTGTATACCTATAGTTAAAATTTACTGTACCGTGTTTTGTTTTTTTGGTGTTCAATAAAGAGTATTTGTGTTGTATTGTATCGTATCTATTGTAGAAAGGATTATTTTCAATAACAATTTAATACAATTTAGCGTTTCGCACCGTTCTGTCCGATTCCCAAAACATCCTTTCCCAAAACACCCGTTCCCGTCACTACCGTTTTCGTAGTAATCCGGTTCCCGATATAGGTGTTTCCCAAAATGTGCATTTCCTAAAAGATACGTTTCGCTTGATATTCGTTTCCCAAAAAGCCTTTACCCCAAAATGACCGTTCGCGTGACTACCGTTTCCTACTTAATCCGTTTCCCAAAACACCCGTTCCCATTTCTGTGACCCAAACACGAACATGTAACCTAATTAAATGAATGCAATTAAAACATTTTAAAAGATATATAGACACTTGATTCTTTCATCAATGGATTGTTCAATACGTTATACGGGTAGTATGCCGTTTTAGATAATACAAATATAGACCCCGCTATCGGAGGTGCAAAATGGTAGCCGTCAAATTCTTAGGGATGGGTAAAAATATTCATGATGTCGGTATCGATATTCTTACTTTTTCTGTACAATTAATTAATTAATATAATTATAATTATTCATTAATCTTGCCCATTTCTTCTGTCGAAGTAGAAAAGTCATTTCCCTTCTTAAAATGGATATTCAGCTAGAGAAGACGAAGTCTAACGCCCTGTAACTTAGAAAAAAATGTAGTAATATATTACGAGACATATATTTCTAAAAATAAATAGGGCTCAGATATATTGGGTTTATTGTTGAATATATTCATCGTGACTGCATTAGATTATTGCAGAGAAACTGAAAAAAAAACTGATCGTTCATACGGGTGTCATGAGCGACGGATGTTTTGGCATACTGATGCTATGAGAATGTGTTGACATACTGATTATTTAAAGAAACTATTATTTTGGAAAGGATTTTTTGGGAAACGGTCAGAACGATCCGAAACAGAATTTAAGTAACGTCGGTGTTGGATCGCACGAAGCAGATCGATAAACTAGAATACACCAAAACCTATAATGTCATAGAAATATGCGATTTCAATTGCTTAGTAACGTTTTTGTTAACTTTTTACTGACTCTCTATGTTACCAGCCTTGTTTTGCTTAGACAGCTACATTAGTCTCAATCTGCTGTGATTTTTCTGTTTTGTTGAAAGTCGGACTTAAGTATCTATAAGTAACGATGAGGTCACAACTATGACCAGTTTTAAGTACCTAAAGTTAAATAAGTTTTAAAAGTTGTTGGTAATTCTTTAGCTCTGCCTACCCCACTTTGGGAATGAAGGCGTGAGTTTATGTATGTATGTATGTAAGTACCTAAAGGAAAGAAATGACGAACGAAATCTTCGTAAATCCAACCTTAAGTTTCAACTTTCAGAGCCATTAGTCAGCAAAATTTTCAAACTATTAGGTTTGCTAAAAGATTTATCTTGTGTACCAGTAACTTAGATCACAGTATCATGTAAAATTTGTAGATTTAAAGATTTATTCATTTTTTAAAGGAAAATATTTTGTATAAAACCCCGAAAAAATATTTTCAATAACCACAAAACATCTTACATTAAATACCATTAAAAAATACCTAAAGCGTCTTTTCCCGGCTTTTCTGTGAATAACTCCCCTAATTAACGGTATCAATGGCCAGTAAACATTTTCCTGTTATTTAGCGAATGCTGCCTTCTATGATTTATCACCTAATTACCTAAATCCAGCTATTGTGTCGAGAAAAAGGCGAACGATAAATGTCGTACGCACCCGGTATCCTAATTTACTACCAAAACAGAAATTCCAAAATCATTTACACCCTCTTTTTCTCTCAAATCGATTATCAACCAGGTGTGCAAGGGAAAGGGCATGTGACGTTTCGTTATAAAGGGCTTTAGAGTATTTCGGCCAATCTCGTTAGGAGGTATTAACCGGGGGTCGATTCAGGTGAAGGCGACAATCAGCAGGTGGGTCTAATCCTGCCTTTGGAATAGCGCTCGGCCTTTGTTCAGGAAATATGTTGTACGTGTGGACAGGGCCTTAGCAATACCTATAAGCAAGAGGTCCTGGCAGTGCCTGAACGTGCCGTCTAAAACAATGACTAAAAGGAGGTATTAAATGAATATAAAGATGAATTCAGATTCGGTCATTCGCTGGGTGTTTCAAGTGTCCGTTGCATTTCTTATTAGTTTTTTACCTTTTCACCTAATTATTGGCGATCACCTAGTACTTTAGCCTACAGCCTGTACAGGCCAGCACGGGCCTTTACTTCCAATAGTTCATTGTATTGAAAATATTGGGTGAGACCACAGATATGGGAACACCTTCAAGTTCCGAATTCCTGATTTATAATATAAGCGAGACCAAAAATTCGGAATTTTCATCAATTCGGAATTATGACTCTTCGGAATTATGTGGATATTACAGTGGATGCGAAAAGCATAAGACCGGTCTGAGTGGAGAGCCTTGGGGGAGGCCTATGTCCAGCGGTGGACGTCGCTTTTTCGTTGCGAATAAATGTCTCTTTGTCTTATCTTATAATAAATTGCAACAGCCCAAAAAAGCTCTTGGTTATTGGTGTGTCCCAGTTGGTAGCAAAAAGTGGTTTTCATACAGATAGAGGTGTTTACGTTATCTACATAATTATGTGTATTTATTTCTGTGGGTGAGACACTTCACCGTTCTTTGCCTTAAGAGATCGATTTTAGAAATGCAGGTAAGTATAGTTAGGTTATCGGAGACCGAAAAACGATTATAGCGAGCAAAACAGGCAGTGGTTGCAGCTTGTAATACGTACCAACATTATAAATTAAAAATAATAATTGAATGTTTTTTAAAAACACTGAAAAGTAACTTTTTCTTGTTTCTTTCGCTTTAAAAGCTAAACCGCCAAAATTGACAAAAAAAAATGGTTTTGAGGTAGTTTTACCGAATATTATTATAATACTTTTTATACCGGAAAACTCGAAAAGGTCTCCAGGTTTGTACTTTACTCTCAATCGGTCTTATGCGAGTCTTACCGAATTTACCTGAACCCGAAATACTTTTTGAAGTCCTCTTTCACTATTACGTAATTAAATATAGGTTATATTGCAGTCACCACATGGTAGCCTCGTAGCCAGGGTCCTGATGGGCCGAGGCCAGCGGGAAGACCAGCGGCGCGCCCACCACCTCGACCCACACGTCGATCACGATCGGGTCCACGTTGTCCACCTGCAACAACAACGGCTGATGCATCCTCGGGAACATCCACTTTTTATAGCTAGAAGAAGGCAAACGGGCACTCAAGCCACCTGATGGTGTGGGATTCGGGACCCAAAGACATATGTATTCTCAAGAGTACAATCTGAAGACGTAAAGCTAAGTCCAGAAATGCATTGCCTGTGCTAATAATTTTATAATCACTAAGGTGCCAATAATCGATATTTTAGATATCAGTAATTGGTTATTTTAAACATACTCGATATACAATGCAATGACGAAGGGTCACTCCAATACATAGACATTTGTTTTCTCAAAACTTCAGAATAAGACTGCAAAAGAATCTCCAGCTCTGAGGACTAAGATGGAATGCCTATACGCTAGTAATTTCACGGGTTGCCCTACGTACCTGAACACAAAGATGCGACACTGCTGTTTGGCGGCCGCCTAAATAACGTATAAGATGGTGATACAGACCCTGCAAAATGTCATCTTCCTCAGATTGGTGCTCCTGTCACAGAACTCTTAACAGTGGAAAAGTTTGTATATGTACGCATTTTTTGCAGATGAACTGGCTATTGCTGCTTATCTAAGATGGAGTCTTAAATAAAGAAAACGCGTTTGTAATTCAATCCGCAAGGCCCGTTTACGTCATCCCTAAACATTTTGTCCATTTAACATCTAGCCTAATGGTTAGTCTCATCGTACAGTCGCCATCAGATATATGGTAGCGGTCAAGGTACTCAAATATTTCGGAGCAGCATTAAATTTCAATATATTAATTACGCTAGATAAGGTCTATAATATCGGCCCATATAATTCGTCATAAATTTAGGAGCAGTGACTTTTCAATAAAATCGTAACATACAATTAGGTAAAGATATCGGAACTTACAGAAGTCAAAAATATCGAAGCAGCCAGGATGATCATAATGATCGGAACATTTATGGAAAATATACCTTAAGTCTGTGTCACATAGTTCATATTTGAATTCGTTACTACACTCATAGACCAAATTAGCGGAACATGTCACAATAAACCACTCTGTTCTTAATTCAAATTGTTGACAACATAATATTAATCATGCGTGTCTGAAACCTTATTATACCCATTATAAGGGTAATTATCCCAACCACATTTTTTAGCGGCGGACGTGATAATTGGGGTGTAAAGTACATTTATTGGAAAACTATTTATTTTCTAGAAAATCTTACACAAAGTACCATGTTGAGCCAAAGTTAAAATTGTTAATAACTTATCATGTTTATCGTAAAAATAAAAAAAACTGTCCAAAATCAATTTTGGTGTCGTGTCCACTACTTGTCGCATACACTGATATACCGTGGTACAAAGTTATTAAGCCTCAACTAGATTGATATTTTAGTTACCTCTATTCCCTATTAGTTAAGGAATTATAAAATATTACAATTATTGCATTTGCAAATAAAAAGAAACTGGGAACAGTGTAAATAAAACTGTCCTTGCGAAATAGTCAATTTTGGTGGTGAATATTAAAATTGATTTTATGATCGAACGAAAAGTGATTAAACAAACAAATATGGCGTCAGTCGTTCGTTCAGTTCCAGCGATAGATTAGATGGTGAAAGATTTATACCATCTTGCTGCATCTTCCCTCTAAGTACATAAGAATCAAATTTTGGTGGTACAAAATACATTTTTATAATTGTGATAATTTAGATAACTTGTTATTTTGCAATAAAAACAATTGTGTTTAAATTATTTTGAGTATGTTAATGGTGTTTTTTTAACTATATGAAGTTAAATTTGTATAAAACTAAAATATTCACGTCAAATAAAATAAAAAAGTACAAGTTCTAATTTTGGTGATACAATTTTGGTGGATTTTCCTAAGACACCAAAATTGACAAAATTCCTTGTTCCACCAAAATTATATAAACACCAAACAATAACTATTTATTATATTAAAAAAATACGTTGTTGGTTTAAAAAAATAACAAGAATGATTCCCTAACGATTATTATTTTAACTATCCCGATATGTCATTATTGATCGTGTGTTTTTCTTAGAAAAGTAATTTTGGTGGATAATAGCAATTTTGGTGGTATATAATTAGTAAATTCGATATATCTTAAAACGACTTGGTATAATGAAGGGCCATTTTAACACTGTTTTAATTATGACTAATGACGTCCCTTACACTTAAAATTGTGAACCCTACTGACAAAATAAAAAATACCACCTAAATTAGGATAATTTGACGCTTGTTGAAATTCACCCATAATAAGGTTCCATCGTAAAGTATTTTGAACTATGTGACACAGACTTAAGGTATATTTTCCATAAATGTTCCGATCTTTATGATCATCCTGGCTGCTTCGATATTTATGACTTCTGTAAGTTCCGATATCTTTACCTAATTGTATGTTACGAATTTATTGAAAAGTCGCTGCTCCTAAATTTATGACGAATTATATGGGCCGATATTATAGACCTTATCTAGCGTAATTAATATATTGAAATTTAATGCTGCTCCGAAATATTTGAGTACCTTGACCGCTACCATATATCTGATGGCGACTGTACCATAAGTTGTTCATCGTTTTAACGATTATTTTAGCAAGTTCCAACATGTGAACTAGTAAATTACTTAAATGTTAGGCTAAAGCTTCAATCATTTACTGATACACATGTTTAAACTTGCTCGAATAAACGTAAAAACGATGAACAAGCTTGTACGTGGAGAACAATTAGCTGACTACATTGGTCCAGTAAAAGCATGCCAGTAGATCTACATTGATGAGTTTGAGGCAGGAGCTATTGAAACGACGCAATGTACTTCTAATAACACATTTTTACTGGACTTATATCCTTTTTAATTATTGTTTTAAAGAGTGACCCAGGAGACGTCACCATGGCAACGAGCTACAACAAAAAGTTGATTGACCCACATACTTTTGCTGAACCAATGTATACCTATATCAGCCACATGCATAGGCCCCCGGGACTGACCATGAGCACCAGCTGCTCGAAGTAGTAGCCCCAGCAGTCGGCGTAGACCTCGACGAGCACGTCGGCGCGGCTCCCCGCCGCGACCGCGCCGCCGCTCGGCGAGCACTGCACCACCACGCCCGGCGCGCGCACGTCGCCCGCCCAGCGGTCCTTGCCTGCCGAGGAACCATCCACACTTCAAACCTCCGATGCAAACATCGTGTTATAAGCAGGGTTTGGAGTTTTCATAGCGCGCTAAGACGAAAGAGAGATGTGGAGTCGACATTAACATAAAAAATATATTCCGAACCATACTCATATTCATTCGTATATACCTCCTGAGGATTCCTGTATTAAGGTTTAAAGACATTTATTCCCATTTTGTTTTACATAATTCACTTAAATGAGAATAATAGTACATAATTCGGCCATTGAAATAAACATCTAGTGCAAAGGAAGTAAAGTGGAATTTCTGTTGATACTGTCTTTATCTAGCAGTGCAATGTAATACAAAGCACTAAAAGCATGTGGTTCTACTTTAATTTTGGGTTAGCTCGTTTCTGATACATTAAAATTCTTCCTACAAAATAGTCTCCTTGTTATTATGATGGGTCTGAGGAAGCTTCGATTTCCCGTTCAATCAGTAAAGAGTATCAAATCCCTTGGAAAACACCACAAGCTAAACATAGTCAGGAATCTATGATCTGTCTGCTAGAGAAAGAATTCTGGTCTATTGCCAGGGGGCGGCCGAGCAAGCTGCAGACTGGTACTCGTAAGTTATCTCGGTGCTCATGAATATATGCAAAGCCGGAATCGCAGAATGAATACACAAGATTGCATTTTTGACGAGGTTACTTGTTGGTACTGACCCTCCCTACGAAGCTAGCGAGCCTGAGTTCGAATTGAAATGCAAATAT
Source organism: Acleris emargana (assembly GCA_927399475.2). Lineage (NCBI taxonomy): Eukaryota > Metazoa > Arthropoda > Insecta > Lepidoptera > Tortricidae > Acleris > Acleris emargana. The sequence continues at coordinate 340,034 of OV656843.1, forward strand.
TTGTGTAATAAGAACTAGTATTTATTTATGGGTTTTAGTCAAATAAAACATATTTTATTCATTTGCTGTAATGAAAATTTGTGTTTCTGATTTTCAATTTTTGAGAAATAACAAAAAACTTGGAAAATCTGTTTTAAAATGTAGGCTCGTCAAAATGAACCTTATCCCATATAAAATAAGGTTCATAACAAAATGTATTTTCTTTTGTGTTACCAAGCAGATTATCCTTAATACAGAACGGTGCACCAGTCCAACTCGTACTTGACCGGATTTTTTATAGCATGATGAAGATAAATAAAAGAAAACAGATCCCACTTGACAGCACGAGGGTTTTAACGATTTCCCATGCATTACATTAGGCTTAATTTTATTGGCAGTTTTGGGAGTAAGGCAGCAGAGTATGACAAAAGGGCAAAAACCAATTTTGGAAAAAAAGTAGTACAATTTCTTGACTGTCTTGCAATTTAATTGGTGCCAAAGCTTACGTTGGGTAGAAACTCAAACGCCTTACAAATTTTTTTGCTTGCTGCAAAGGAAATAACGTGAAAACCATTTCAAAAGAACTTCACCAATTACAAAACCTGTAAATGTGCAGAGGGAATTTAGGGTCTGGAATGTACGTAAAAGGTTGAAAGAAGAGCCGTAGAAATATGGAAAACGAGGAAAATCATCAATGAACAAATTCATAATGGTTTAAAATAAAATATGGACTCACATAGTCTAACCTACTGTACATGCCATGACATTCATTCTTGTTTCAGGTGAATTACTTTTTTATACAAATTGTGTACTATTAATAACATTAATAACGTTGACTTAGGGCTTCAGCTTTCTACAGGCTGAAGAATATAATTGAAATAAAATAAAATCAAATTATTTATTTATAACTTGGTAATGACAATACCAAATGAATGATTCGACATTTAACCATCGGATCGAACACACAAGTCTGACGGAGAGTGTGCTTGGAAGCAAATGGATACATAATCTTAAGATTAAAAACCCTGAGCAATCAATCTAAGCCGCAAGTTGGCGGTACCATGGTGTTAGCAATTTGGAAGGACTCGACACGGCAGTCATCTATACTTACAATAGCAAGACCGAAGTCAAAGTAAAGAGTAACTGACAAATTCTATAAGTTGCAAATTATGCCTTACTGACTTACTGGCTAACGATTATATTACATCTTATTTAATTTGTAAGTTACTTTCATGGGTCGAACTTTTTCATGTCGATGACGTCAATTTGTATGTACAGGCTGATTAAAAATGAAAGGCTAGTATTACAAGTTCTGCATAAACCTACAAAGATTTTATGTAATATGTAGGTGACCAATACTGAATCTAATGCCAATCAGATCAATTCATTTATTTATATTTTATTTTAAGTACATCGACTTAACTATTTGATTCCTAGACAACGACTAATGTGCACATGCACTGCAATATGAGTTGACGCAGCATTCTCTGTCCCTAAAAACCTTCATTTAACTTTCTAAGTTTAATGATATTGACGTTAAAAAGTACAGTATATGATTAAATACTCATAAATACAATTATAGCATCCACATTCATAAAAGAAAATTGTCTACATTTGCCATTTCTAGTAATGTGTGGTTAAAAAAAAAATGATGCTGCCGAGATCCGTATTTTGATTGCAGTTAAGCTGTATTTAACTCTAATAATTTTACCGCTCCTTTTTTTATTTGTACCAGTTAATACATACCTAAACACCTGCCAAATTAAAGTAGAGTAACCTGTGTGTAAAATTTCGTCATTATGACGTCATCGGCATGAAAAGTTCGATCCCAGCCTAACGTATTGCAATATCACCGGCAAAAGTGAAGATTGTAAAGTAATCGCATTATTTACACTTAGAAATGTTCAAATGAAAGTACCCGTTATGCTTCTTTTATTACTGTTTGTTATACAACAGCTGGAATATTATACGTTCCCGCGTTTCCTGGAGCCTGAGAACGACTCCGACGAGCAAACAACTATCCTCTCGAAGTTGTAATTATTATTTACGTCCGTCCCGCCCGACCCATCATCTGTTGTTAGAAAAACTGTTGTTGTTTATTCCCATTTAAAAATTACTTTGTTACGAGTTCCAGCCATTACTTTCAATTAAGTTAAAAAAGCGGTGAACATTTTTATTTGCTGGTGCGCTTTCATTTAACTTTATAATATTTTGTTTGATTGTCAGTTTGTTGAGTTAAAATATTGTAATAAATTGATAATTTTAACCAGTTTTTATACGTTCAATATTTTGGAATACAAAATGTAATGTAAACTCAATGACAACGTTATGATGTTAAAAAAATTAGAAGGTGGCAAAATAAATGCTGTATTCAACGTACATCAACCACGAAAAATTACATTTAACATGTATGAAAAATATTTTTTTTGGGCATATTTTTACAAGTAATAGAACAAAATAAGTTCAGTTTCAGGAGTAGTTACGATTCATGCATTTAAAGCCCCAAGGTCAGAGACCCCCTATAATTTGTTTCCTGACGGGGGTAGATTTAGAAAAATACTTTATTAGAGCACCCCTGTGGTACCCCAAGAAATGTTGCCCCCCAATTTAAAGTCCATTAGGTCCAGCAGTTCAGGCGCATAGCCTGTTTTGTGTCTTTCAGTAAGTAAGTCACGCACAGAAGAGTTTTATATGTCTAGATGTGTCACAGTGTTAGATGTCAGGGGAGGTGAAGCGAAGCAAGTAGACGGCGCTCACCTACGAGGGTTTCCCGCTCTCGCTCCTCAGCCCAACCCCTCTAACACCCTGATGCCTCCTCTCCACTTTCGTCTGTAAGTCCCTCGCAGGACAGTAGCGCGTGAACTTGTCGGCCCATAGGTAATAGGGATTCAAAAAAAATGCCTAAAGTTAGAGGTAATTCAACCGCAGTATTTTCGCTTTAAGAATTAGTATTCCTACAGAACAAAAGCCAAGCCATCTAAACTTTACCTGAAAGCCTTGCCTTTCAATTTCCTTACATTTGAAGCTAAGTATTTGAAATTCCAGACAATACTTTGATCTCTCTCTTTAGTATACGGGCTTATCTACATAACAATATAACAATACTTATAATCTAGTGATTCTAACCTTTTTCCCTGAGAAAATCTTGACATTAATTTACGCAATAAGATAAAGCAGGTTTTTATTTTTAATGAAAGATCTTATTATCAATCAAGACAAGTACGTAACACAACACTACTACAGCTTTATTTACTGGTAACAATTTTTTACTCGTAACTACACATGTATTATCTAGGATTAAAAGAACCCTATGTCATTTTCAGCGCTCTCAAGCTTTTTCTAAGCTCAAATCAAAGCCATAAAAGAGTGATTCAAAGACAAAAAGACAAATTCACTGCCATTTATATAAGTAGGGATCGTTCAACACACACAGACACAATATCGTAACAAAACACGTCGATGTGATGACACAAACTGAATTTAATCAGAAAGAGGGAATCTCGATTGCATAATTGAAATCATACACGAGTGCCATTGGAGTGTAAACTTGGAAATATGCGAGTAATACGAGCGTGGGGAAGCTCCAGGGTCGTTCTAAAAAAAGTGGCACCGTAACCTGTCAATGAGTTTTTGAATACAAAGTGTGTTAAATGTTTGTTTTTCAGAAAAACTAAAAACGTTCATAGATAAGCACCGACCATGTGCATCGAGGCCAAGGCACTTTTTAAAAAAAAAATCATTAAATTTGTTAAAAAAAAATGGTAGGCACCATTTTTTACTATAACCTGTCTTGTCCAAATGCGACTTGCTTCCAGTTTTTAAGGTCTTTGAACTATTTGTGTATATTTTATTATATATGTTTTATAATATATTTCAAGAAGAATATTATGACATTCAATAGTTATGATATGGTTTTAAAAATATATGCATATCCATCAATTTTAACACACGACAGTTTGTCCAGTGATATTTTAACTGTAACCTGTGTGTCGGTGATATTGTATCTCACTCACATACGAAAAATAATAGGCACACCATATTTCTCGGTAAACATTCGGCCTGTGTTTGGCTCTCCACTATACGAAACGGTTGGAGGCTATCTGTCATAGTTTTGTGGAAATTATTGATCAAATGCGGTAATCTGGAGTTTGTAACGGGTATGTTAACTTTATCTTGTCTCGATTATTTAATGTTAACGGTATGGGACATAATTAAATAATCATTTGAACGTGGTATTCTGATGTATCTACTTATATTACTAAGAGTGGAACATTCATATTTTCGTCGGTTTAAGAGTAAATGTCTTGTAAACATACTTTTAACTCTAACCTGTGTAACTTTTACCTGTAACTTGGTTAGATAAGGTTAGGCACAGGTTAATGTAACTCTTGACAGGTTAAAGAGACATTGTGCAGGTTAGTGTGACTATTGGCAAGCTAAAGTGAATGAATATTTTAAATATTTTTAATTTAATAACTTACATATAATTTCCCTGAAAAACTGTACAGATGCTTTATGAAGCAGTACCCATTAACAGTGCTCTACCAAAGTAAATGTAGGGAATTTCTTTTTTATAGTAATTTGTATTTTAATATAACTCTGTTTAACCTGGAACCTTTTCTCTTCTAACCTGTCTAATAACACTTTCACCTGCATCTCCATATTTCAACAAGCCATAATTCTTTTATTTTCATGAATATTCCGTTCCCTTTTATAAATATGTAACAATTGGAACACCAAGAAGCTTATTCTAAGCAAAGAAGGTAAAAAACCACTACTTTTTTTTTTGGAGAAACTTTAACCTGTCTGTGCCACTTTTATTAGAATTACCCTCCAATTATTTTGTGCATTTACTCGCAAAGCAGTGACATTTCCAATTGATGCACATCGTTAGTTTGTGTATTGCACTGTTAGGTATTCACAAAGCTATTTTCTAACTACAGAGCTATTCACCATGTTTTGAGAAGTATTTTTTACGAGCAATGATAATATCACGAGGGTTCACGGGCTATTTGTATTAAGCGACATTCTGGCCGATATTGAGTTATATACATATTTGGAATCGCCAGATTTTTCTGCGTCGTTTGAGCCCGGTTTCGTGGCGATCTGAGCACTTTTTTTTCGCTTGAAACATGAGTAAATTAAGGTCTAGTTTGAGTCTGATGTGATTGATGCGACACAAATTTTATTCATTTATAGAAAAGATGGACTTCATACCGACAAGATATTTCGTGATTTTGACTTAAACGGTTTTTACTGACATACGCTACGTATTATAGGGCGTTTAAATCGTTATGCCTGCATCCTGAAATCCGTCCTTGATGTCGCTTCAAACATTAAGCCTGCACCTGAAATCCATCCTTGATGTCGCTTCAAACATTTAGCCTGTTTCTAAATAAAAGTGATTCGAGGTCATTTTGTATCAAGCAACCTTTATTTTTAGTAAAAACAACTTTAAAAAAATTACAAATGATTTTAAAATCCTGCAAAATAATTTTGTTCTAGCCGCCAATCTTTATTATACACACAGTTTTACTGTCACTTCAAACAGTTTACTTTTAGTGCATCTGCTTTATTATACTTCAGGTGCTTAAGCGGACTATCCTGATTCTATTTTAATATCGCGATGGTTGTTAATACATTTAGCTTTACACAAGCACAACACCCTAGTATCGCTTAAATCCTTTTTCCTGAACCTAAAATGTTCAGTTTTTGGCGCTTGAATCAATTAGCCTGTTTCTAAATAAAAGTGATTCGAGGTCATTTTGTATCAAGCAACCTTTATTTTTGGTAAAAAACAACAATAAAAAAATGACAACTAGGCTAAATTGCGCGGATTTAGATAAGGAAAATAACCTAGGCCACTTTTTTGTAAAAATATTGATACCTTTTTTGTTATGATTTTTTTTTCGAAAAATGAAACTTTGATATGCTCTCCTATAAAGTTCCAAAAATGTCGCTTAATACAAATAGCCCGTGACCCCTCGATGCAATTTAACAAAAGTAAATTTCGAAAACGTAATAATTTTCAAACTTTAATTTCACAACCGCGTGTTAGCGGGTAATAAAACGCTTACAATGTACCTCCAGTACTTCCACTGTACCTCCAGTGTAAAAGGGTTAAACTCGAGTTTAACCCAATAGTGGATTTTGCTAGCATTGTACATATTTTATCATGGCGCATCGTTCGGTCTTACTCTCGTGGTTGTACGACCATTCGTTTTTGAGATATTAATTGTGCAAAAGGGTTAAGTATGAAAAAAATCACAACTATTTTGTACAAAACGGTCAATTTTTATTTTATCTTTTTAACCATAATGATATTTTAAATTGTGTTAATGAATAATGGTTAACGTCTAGTTTGATCTAAACAAACAAAATACATTTTTGAAAACTTGTTGTGTAAAAGAATTAAACTAAACATAGACCATATTACTCCACCGGGCGAATTTCGTGAAAAGTGGTAAATCTCATGATTAATCAATATTCACAAACCATTTCAAGATAATGAATTTGTGTAAAGTGATATTATTTTACTTTGATCACTTAACACAATTAATCTTTTCAATACGATTGCATGTAAATTAATCAATAACAAGATTAACCGTTCTTCACATGCTAATTTATGTTCACTGTACTTGTCAAAGTTAATATTGGCCACTTTTCACAGAAACATTTTATTAAATTGACTTATACATTAGGTAAACTTCATATTCGCATTAAAATTCTTACTAAAAAATTAGGAGCCGGCTTTGTGCAAAAGTGTGAAAGTCTTTTAACCGCGCGGCGGATGGTGCGGGGAGGGGGATAGACACGTTGTTTTGTGTTCCGAAGCTGGACGACGCATTTTGAAGTGAGCGGTAAGTTTAACCATTTTACACAAAGTAACACTTGAATATTATTTTGATTTTATTATGACAAAAGGTGTTAAACTAAATGCCGTATGATTTTGCTTTAAACTTTGTGCTTTTTCAACTATTACGTTAAGTAAAATGCAAGTTATTATGTCATTTTAACATCATAAATAACTCTCAATCTATAAAGGAATTTAGCAAGTTGCTTTATTTAATTAGGTCAAACTCATAAGCTTAGTAATTATCTCATTGATGTCGGCCAATGTATTTTACGAACAATAAATACTTTATAGTATTTAATCCACGATTTAATCCGTACTTGACGCAACCGTATAAAGAAAATTCAAGTAGCGGAGTAGAACTTTTGTTAATAACTGAATATTTTATATAACGTGAAAATGAGTTTGTTTATTTATTTGTTTGTTTGTTTATTTGTTACGCTTTCAACGTTAACCAATTTCGATTAATGAAAATTTGGTATTAAGATAGTTTGAGTTCCGTGGAAGGACATGAAATACATGTTACCTCCGACAAAAATCAACAGTTACCAAAGGAGCAGTATAAGTATTTAAAAAATAGGTGTATAAAAGTACTGCTAATCTATTGCAACTCTTTTAAGTTTTAAATTATAAATATATTGGTGTTTCAGGGGTAAGAATCGACTTCACAATGCTGCGACGAGGCCGTCATTTAGTTTCATTGACACCTGAAAACATATGTATCGACATTTTATCTGCCCTTCTTGACGATGTGGCTTCAATTTGCTTGCAAAAACAACCCGAATGTGTAGTAGAGTCAAATAGTGGCTCTTCTGAAATTTCAGATACAGATGACGAAATACATTCAGCGCCGTATAAAAAGGCGAGGCATGAAAACAATGATAGTATATCATCGGATATAATAAATAAATTCGGTAACTCTATTGAAATGTTGATTGATCAGAATATATTAGACATTTTTGATCCTCTGGCGAGTTTCTCACACCTGGAAAGAGCGCTAAACTCAAGTTCATTACTTGATTCTGACGGTTGAATTATGCTTGAAGGCATAGGTTCACATGCAGAAGTTAATGATGGAAACATTGTTGACGCAATAGCATCAAAAGATAAAAACGGAAGTAAAATGGAATCTAAACGAAGAAAACAAAACACTGTTAAAGAAATAAATGGAAGTAGAAACGATTTGAAAGATATCACAGAAATTAATTTGGACCCACTGTAAAACACTGTAGAACAAAGAAATGGAACATATCCGCTGTAGATCCTGATCTGCATGACAGAGAGAACGAAAATATAGAACCATAATTTTTATTTCAAGTAATTTAATTCATTGCTCTATGTTTTCTTTCTCCGAATGTTTGCTCTACTGCATTTTTTTTGTACTTACTTCATTTTTGTATTTCATTTTTTATGTCATGAATAAATGATTATTTTCTTCTTATCTTATTTTTTTGTCTTAAACTTACTTAAATAAACAATGTTTTAGTGGTTCTTAAAAACTTGTACAAAGTTTGTTTGCAAAATTGTCTCTTTACACAATACCACATTTACGTAAGCAATTAATTCCACTATTTAAGCTCTAGTTATACCCTTTTACACATTTCCATTTTTCGTGTAAAAGGATGTAAGTAAGTTATGAAAGCCAATATTTCTGTTTTTACTGCAAAAAGGACCTTAAACTAACAGTTAACTTATTGTTTACCCTTTTTACTCTCTAAAATGATAGTTAAAAATATACTTCTTTACGTTTTAATGTGAAGAAAACTGATTTCAAACGTTTTTTGGCTCTCCTGAAAAATCAACACTTTTGAGTTTAACCCCTTTACACTGGAGGTACAGATTATGTTACTAAAAAAGTACTGAAATATCTTCTTGCAAAATGACAACTAATGTTAAATGAGACCGTTATAAAAATGATTCATAAGATCTTTAATTTAATTTTCTCAAACATGCTCGGAAAGAACGCTTTGAAAATATTTCTATGCTATTATTGTATAAGGTGTGCAACAAAGAATACTATATATATATACCTCTATATTATATATTTATATTAGTTTTGTTATGTTTTGTTTGTATTGCATGAAAAATTACTCAACCGATTTTTACATAAATATTGATGTAGCTGGACATATTCACAATCTTCTGTGTAGACTCAAGTAAGATCATATTAATGAATAATGACGCAAGAAGGCGACCCTCTTTCCCTCTTTCTTCCCGGCGGGGTTTGATTACAGATAAAACCTTTCTACTCGTAAGTACACCCCTAGGGGACTCGAGGATACTCCTTCCAAATATCAAATTCCTAGCTTCACCGGTTCAGGCTGTGCTTTGTGGTATCAGTCAGCCAATCAGTGAAGAGTTTAATATGCCCAGATTTATTATTTAACATAATTTTTAGTACCCGAAACCGACGTGCGTGCATGACTCGATGTATGAATGTTGAAGAAGCGAAAGAAATTTGTCAAGATCAAATGGAAGGAAGTGGTCTCTGCCTACCCCTCTGGGAAACTGGCGCGATTTAATGTAGGTATGTATGTATGTATGTATGTATGTAAACTCTTTATTGCACAAAAATATAAATATTACAATATAAATATTAAAGTAATGTACAAAGGCGAACTTATCCCTAAATGGGATCTCTTCCAGCTAACCCTGAAGTTAATGAGTTAGGACAATGCATAGGGTTGGACACATACAAGTTTGCACAAAAAATATCAAAAACAGATGATAATACTAATAATTAGAAAAATAAAATAAAAATATTAATCGAATAAACCAGTAGGTAACATAAACTTAGCTACCCACATATAAAATACACATATAATATAATATATATATAATATATATATATATGTATATACATAACTATAATCGTTATAGGAACTCAGCTTCACGACTCATTCAGCCACAACGTTTTTAAATTTCGCTTTAGAGCGACTACAGTTGGTGATTGTCTTAAGGACAACGGAAGCTCATTCCAAAGTTGGACACCACGGACTGTGAAGGATTTGGCATAGAAATGTGTTTTATTAGACGGAACCGCAAGGGAAAGATTGGCACTGGAACGCAGGCGATGACCGCTGCCGCAGGCTAAATAGCTAAATCTTTCAGAAAGATAGGGAGGAGAAGAAGAATGGAAGAGGACATTGAAAAGAAGTGAAAGTACATGTAAATCTCTACGGCGGCGGATAGGAAGCCATTTCAGCTGCGCACGAAACATCGACACGTGATCGAACTTCCTCAGGCCAAAAACGTATCGGATGCAAACGTTCTGCAGACGCTCTAGTCTGTCAAGCAGTCCTCCTTCAGGTCCAAGAACGCTATATCGCCGTAATCTAGAAGTGGGAGTAACAAGGAACGAGCAAGAGTTAATTTTGTCTGGAAGGGTAGAAAATTCTGCAGGCGCCTCAGGGAGTGGAGCGACGCAAAGAGCTTACGACTTACAGCGTTGATGTGAGCTGACCAGGACAATGTCTGATCCATAGTAATACCTAAGTTTTTGACTGTAGAGGAGAAGGGAATAGGAACCCCATCGTAGAAAACATTAGGTACCACGGTTTCAGACAGTCTCGTGATGAAGTGAGGGCTACCAAGAATAATAGCCTGCGACTTCTTGGCATTCACTTGTAGACCGAATCTCTTAGCCCAGCAACGTATCGATTCAAGATCGCTGTTAATTTGTCCCACCAAGGAAGGGAAATCATCAAAACCGGCAGAAGAATATATTTGCAAATCATCAGCATACAAATGATAGGAAGAACGAAGTGACTGCGAAATACTGTTAATAAATATTGAAAAAAGAAGAGGAGAAAGCACCCCACCCTGGGGAACACCAGCGGAGAGTTCACACCACTCTGAGTACTTGTCATCCACCCTGACACGCTGGCGCCTCCCAGATAGGTAGGCCTGAAACCACGAAAGAGTTGAAGGTGAAAAGTTAAGGGTATTAAGAATTCCAAGAAGAATATCAAAATCAACGGTGTTAAAAGCGCTGCTGAAATCCAGTAAGACAAGAACTGTCAGTTTTTTGTTTTCAATACTCAGACGAATGTCATCGGTGACCTTAACCAAGGCAGTGACAGTGCTATGCCCGGGACGGAAGCCTGATTGGAGAGGGTTAAGGAGGTTATGTCTATTGAGGTGGGATAGAAGACGGCGATTCACGAAATGCTCGATAACTTTCGAAAGAACTGGAAGAATGGAGATTAGACGGTACTGAGCATACGAAGATGGGTTAGTGGATTTAGGAAGTGGAATCACATGGGCATATTTCCACGTTGAGGGAAAAGTACCGGATGAGAGAGATAGGTTGATGATGCTGGATAGGATGGGAGTAATATGATCCGCCGCGAGCATGAGCATGTCCACGCTAAGCCCATCCTCACCAACAGCTTTCTATTCTTTGTGTATTATTTAACATTGTGCGTTTCGTAAATTATACAGGGAACTGTAAATGTATGTGTGCGCTAAGTGCAGTACTTCACGCTACACGATAGTTAATGTACATCTCATGTCGAGCATGGCCGCTGCTGGGGCATTACGAAGCTAACCTAGAATAATGTGAATATTATACAACTGCTGTATTTTATGTTCTATAAAATACACAGTAAAATATTAAGATTGTTGTGTAAGCCAACATTACTGCGTTAGATAAGGTAGTTTTTTTTTTCTATATGAATTATACATTACTTTGGCTTCATAGTTCGACTAAAAAAACTCAGAACCAGTGCTTTAAAAAGGGCTCATAGCAGCAGATTGAACCAGTATCTTGTCATGGTGTCGTCGCGGTGGAGTGTATGAAATTTTGATGGATGGCTGGGCCGTGAGCACCTCTTCAATCTCAAACAGTATGAATTTGGTTGTAATAATGTTTGGGAAAATGTATGAAATTTTGACAAATGATGCGATATGAAATGAAAAATTGTTAATTTATATCTTTAATTAATTATGTATTTGATATTAAAACGTTGTTAAATAAAAATATGTCAAATAAATCATTTAAATTATGAATCATTTGTTAACCTGTAGATGCATAACGTTGATTTGCCATATCCCACTTTTGCCAAACGTTGGTTGTGAAATGAAAATTTGCCAATAGGGAATATGCATGTTTTTTTTTTACAGCTTCAATTGAAGCTGATTCATGTAACAAACAGATCACAAAAATCATTTTTTGAATAACTATAAAAATAACCAAGATATAAGCCAACAAAGATTTGTTCCTATCTCTTTCTAGAAAAACGGAATTTTACATGAAGTTTATATGGCCGCAGTGCACAATGACGTCACGGTGCACATCGGATCTCTCTGTCTAATTAGAAGTTTGAAATGCTTATAACTTCCGTATTTCTTGACCGATTTTAATTTTAATTTCCGTTTTGGTGATCTCTTTTACGGTATTTTCATATTTTGATGAGAAATGCGATTTTTAAAATCCATGCATATTCCCTATTGGTTGTCGATAAAATGATAGGATACCACTTTTTACACATTTAAAAAGTATTAGCTCACACCTCTCAACTAAAGAGAAATACTACTACAACTACTACAACTGGGCTTACAAAGTAAGGCTACTAAAACGAGACCGAAATTAAATCTTACATAAACCTTATGCCTTTGGTGAGGGTAAACCGAATCGAATCTCAAGCAACTACTATAAGGCAAGACAGTGATAGTTATAGTCGTAATCGTGCGTTATACCCCATTAGGAACATCTAACATCACGCGATACTCTCCGGGACTCATCCCGTCCCCCACTAATTCTGACACATGGTCGCCCCATTAAATATACTTAACGACCTCTATTCAATGCGCTTAAGGCTCACAATTACTTGATCAAAGTAGTGTCACCACGCAATGGCTTGGGTTGTGCGTAGTAAACAAGAGGTTGAAATTCCCTTGGCCACAAAATATTAGTGAAAAGAAAAGAAAATCTTTAAACTTTGACACAAATTCCTATTAAATAAATATTTCTCAAACATGCAATGAAATATTGATGTTATGTTCCTAATAGGCTGCGAAGTATGACGTTTCAGGTGCGGCTAGAGATCACCGCGAGACTTCAATTTCATTTTAATCACTAATCATTTTAATAAATAAATAAACGTGCGTTGAGACATCTAAAGCCGGGTACTCACTAGCGAGCCGTAATTGTTACTATTGCACGTATTACCGTGCTGTGCGCGGCTCGCGAGCCTGTCCTCCACTACAAGCTCGTTATTGTAACTGCTACGGTTACTGCAGTTACAGCTCGCTAGCGAGTATTCGGCTTAAAATCCAAACGCAGGCTGCGGCGGAGTGGCAATGAAGGTTTATTATGAAGCGTAATGGAGGTTATCACGGCGCGTTGGTCACGGTGCTCCGCGACGGGAATTGCCCTTTTGTTATTTATTAATAGTCGTGACGTAGGCCCAGCCCCAAATTAGGAAAGTACGTTCAAATGTGTGTTATTTTTGACGTGTTAATTGCTCTTTCTATTATTATAAAGACAGTTATATGTACGTACAGTCAAGGAAATTGATTCTTAGACCATTTTGGACTATGTCAAAGTGACACTGTAAATAAAATCATAAGAAGCCTCTTACGTTTTGATTGATTATGTCACTATGACATAGTCCAAAATAGTATAGGAATCAATTTCCTTCACTGTACAAGTATTTCATTATATTTTATTAACCCCCCGTAACATATAGTGTAGTGTAGTATGATATTGTTTATGAACTCCATGATGGTTCAGATAGTGAAGAAGGCCTGTACAACTATGACGAGGACCTCGCAGACCCTGGTTTTATAATATAATTATTATTGATCTCATAACTCAGTGTAAAATATAAGTATATTAAACGTAGTTTCTAAGAATCCATTGGTGGGTATAACCGCTCTATATACTTCCAAAAAAAAATTGTATGTGTAAGCAGGGATGTTTTCTATTTTTAAATTAGCCATGAAAGTGTCACTCCTTTTTGTCCAAAATTAAGAAAATAACCCAAATCTAAAATATTAAAGTCCGAGATCATGAGTGACAGAGGGTAAACACTTAAAATGTAATCTTATCGATGTACATTATCATCACTACTTGAATTTGGTATGTATATTAGTAAAGACCTAGGATTAAATAGGAGTTCAAAACACACAGCTGCATAGTTGCAAGCACTAATCTCGAGAATGCAATAGTCAGCTCAGTTGCTATTCAGAGACGAAATGTGGTTCCGTTCAGCGTTGGCTGTGATATCCATCCGGGGTTATTCTTCGACCCGGCATCTTATATGTTTGATGACGTCAAAAGAGGGTGGTGGTGGTAAGTTGAGCGTGTGTATCGTGTGTCTGTCTGTTATATTGTCGCTCCCAAGCGAATTAACTAATTCGGACGCGGTTAAATAAAAAAACTAGTTTAATTAGGTTTGATAAAAACGGTTGGACTGTTTTAGAGTTATCAGTTCAAGATTGATAGATATAAAAATAAAGATAAAGACATTTATTCAGTAAGTAGGCCGCACGGGCACTTTTACACGTCAAGAATCTACCAGCGCTTCACAAAAGGAGACCACTGCTGAGAAGAAACGCCGCAAGAAACTCAGCAGTCAGTCATATTATTTAAAAATATTTAATATTACAATGGTTCTACTAAGTCTAGCATTATACATAAATCTATACATATTAAATAAAAAAATATATCAAATAACCTGCATAGTTTCCGCAGTAAAACAGACCAAAATCTTACGAGAGAGATAGAGGGAGAGAAAATTCTAAGACTACAAATAAATATGAAAGAAAGAAAGAAAGAAAGAAACATTTATTCGGCTATAACTAAACACATACAATTATAAAAAAATCAAATAACTTCTAAAATTAACTGAACCTATGGACTAAACAACTAAAAACACAAAAAAAAAAAAAAAAAAAAAAATATATATATATCAGGGGAGAATGCCACACAATTTGACCTAGTCTCGAACTAAGCTCTAAGCTTTGTGGGAAGTAGACAACCATAAACTTACTTATATTGAGAAATACATACTTAAATAAATAGAAAACATCCGAGATGCAGGAAAAAATATCCGCGCTCGTCACACAAATATCTGCCCTTAACGTGATTTGAACCCTGGACCGCTAGTTTTGTATCCAGGGTCATTACCAACTAGGCCAAGGCGTCATCAAATGCGTTGTTAACCCTGTAGTGACTAAAATCGATAATAAGTTCACTTATCTTCAAGTAAACACGTTAGATAATAACACCGCAGAAAGTGGTTAACCACTCCGTTTAAGTGAACTTGTATAGTTCTGTAACTGCAACTGGCGGCCGGTAACTGGAAGACAGCTACTTAAGCTCTCAGCAGTGAGTTTAAACTTGTTAAAGTGAATTTCCTTCGTATTTGATATCACTTAACTTTAAAAAGATCATTTCAAATAACTTTTTCAGGAGATCCAGTTTTTCCTCGCGTATAAATTTATCGCTATCCCCGCGAGAGTTGTGAAATTGTTTTCGGTAAAATAAAGCCACTCTCTGACTCTCCCACAGGCCCTACGGGCTCTCTTTAAAAAATGTGTGGGTAGGGATCCCAATAGGGTGGACCTCCTTTTGGAATGCCTGCTCCTTGCCTACTCACACACTTTAGTATTTACAATATTGATAAGTAGTGATCGTTATCAACGTG
The DNA here is from genome assembly GCA_927399475.2 of Acleris emargana. Taxonomy (NCBI): domain Eukaryota; kingdom Metazoa; phylum Arthropoda; class Insecta; order Lepidoptera; family Tortricidae; genus Acleris; species Acleris emargana. The sequence goes on from OV656843.1 coordinate 355,520, forward strand.
CACTTTTCATAGCTACGGGTATGATTGGCAGAAAAAACTTTTATTTATTGTAATTACATACATTCATTAAATCACGCCTGTTTCCCAAAGGGGTAGGCAGAGACCACTTCTTTCCACTTGCTACAATCTTGACAAATTTCTTTCGCTTCTTCAACATTCATACATCGAGTCATGTGTATCGTTATTAATCTATACAGGGTGTCCCAGAAACCGACGTCAACCCGCCTAGGGCTGATAGAGCAGCTCATAAGCTATCGATTTAATCCCCATGTATGTTCAGCAATTGTTATCAGTTTCCGAGATATTGATCATTTAAATCAGAGTTTTTGCCATTTTTCCTTATGTCCGTGGTACGAAAAAACCCTAAATTCTTGTATTAATTTACATTTTTTTCAGTGTTTTCTTGCATGATTAGAATCACTGTAAAATAAGGAAGTTTTTAAAGCTTCGTGCCAATTTTTTTTTCATTACAACTTTTTGAGAAAACACACTAAGTTTGTTTTTCCATACTAGGTGAAAAACAAACGCGGGGTTCTCTTAGTATGGAGAAAGTAACTCTGTGCGTTTACTCAAACATTTGTAATAAAAAAGAAATTGGCATGTAGCTTTAAAAACTTCCTTATTTTACAGTGATTCTAATAATGCAAGAAAACACTGAAAAAAATGTGAATTAATACATGAATTTAGGGATTTTTCGTAGCATGGACATAAGGAAAAATGACAAAAATTCCGATTAAAATGATCAATATCTCGGAAACTAATAACAATTGCTGAACATACATGGGAGTTAAATCGATAGCTTATGAGCTGCTCTATCAGCCCTAGGCGGGTTGACATCGGTTTCTGGGATACCCTGTATAAATAAAAATGAATCGCCAAATGTGTTGCTAAGCGCAAAACTCGAGAGCGGCTGAACCGATTTGGTCGATTTCTTTTTGTTGTTTTCGTCATTGTCAAGACAAGGTTTTTATGAAAGAAAATAATTAAAAAATCCATCGGAAAAGTCAGAAATTTGCAGCGGGGCGGAGCCGCTGCCGGGCCGCTGGTCTATATAATAAAAGTGAAGCTCAAAACTTGAGAACGGCTTAACCGATTTGGCTGTTTTTTTTGTTGTTGTGTTTGTCATTGTCAGTACAAGGCTTTAATGAAAGCAAATAATTGAAAAATCCACCAGGAAAGTCACACATTTGCAGCGGGGTTAAGCCGCTAGTTATAAAATAAATTCATCATTCGCCAATTCAATTCAATTGCTGGAGGATCCAAAACTAGAATTTAAAAGTTCATTCAAAATTGTCTGCGGCTTGATAAAACAATTAGCAAAGTTGAGGTTACATCCCACGGGCAAATAAATTTATTTTAATTTAATAAATGTACTGAAAAAAAACTCCGGTAAGAGTATTGTAAAAGTCGTGCAGCAGCTGATAAAAGGCAAAGAGGTAGATATGCCGGAGGGCGTCAATGAAAATTGCGTGCACTATTTACAAGACTTAATTTACCTTCCTGTGTCTTCTGTTAACGTAGAAAGGTCAGTTAGTAATCGACTGAAGGCCAAATCTGTTGAATAAATTTTAGTTGTTTATTCAGTATAATTTGGATAAGTGATTATAATATAATGTTAAATATAGCACGTTGATAACGATCACTATTGATAAGGATAAGCATATCCGGGTAACACCCATTAGCGAGAATAAGTAAATTGGAAGATGCATGTTTACGTGAATAATGAAAACGTAATGCACGCCCAAGGTAAGGTAGACCTTTGACTCAACACACATTACAAAATACAATAATGGCACGCTAACGTGCGTGTACTATTTCCTCAGGGTTACTCCCGTAATGGGCTATATTTAGCCATAAGAGAGCCATTTGGTATTGACAAGGGGGAAAATCTGTCCATGTAGCTAAATATAACATGAATGACATCATCGTAAAAAGCATGGAGTAAGAATATTTTTGGTGGCATAGCGTATTTATTAAATTAGATATTATGTTTTTTTTTTTTTTTTTTGGGCGTTAAGATGGGCCTTGTGAGCCACTTCGACCATTGCCGATGTTTTGCAGCAGCCCCTCACCGCAAAGGCCCGTTGCGTCCAGGAATTTCCAGATGCTTTGGGCAGTGAGGAATTGTATCGTATAGTTGTATGTCGCCGGAAAGATATGTTCACGGTCTGCGTCTATTTTCAATTATTTCTAAATTTAAAACTTCACCGGATGTGAAGCTTCATTTGCAAAATTAATAAAAACTTTGGCATGATGAAACGAGCCATGATTTTATTTTAATCTATTTCCTATATTTACGAAACGTCTCTGGTTGTATATGCACATTTTTTTAAATCAAGCTAGCTGTCTTGACAGGAGGTTGCTCCGTCAGTAGACTATTAGAAAAAAAAAAGAAAAAAAAACAACTACTCTAAAGTGATGCGTTTGCCAACATACACCATATTTTTATTAACATGTGTATATATAAATATAAAAATGGTACAGCATACTTTTAGTTATTAAATTAATACTATTAATAAAGAAAAATAAACTATCAATCAATCGAAATACACAAACTTTCCTTAAGCATTCACCATATAGATAAATTAGGAAAGATATTGCTTCCCAGTTCCGGTGATTACTCAGCAACATTATCCATCGAAACTTTGTCTACTCGTGTTACGAGATAATATCGGATATTTACGAGTGTCCTTCATGGTAACTAAAAGAAGTTACTTATTTGCTGGTTTGCTGGAGTTATATTTAATGGGTACCTACTGCCTATTATTAGCTACAACAAATCATAAGGCCACAAATTAAACTGCCCTTTGGGAACGGATTCAAATGGGGATTGTACATATTTGTACAATTACTCATTACACCGCGTCCAATAAGTTCGAATACACATCTTTTTGCACTAACCCTAAATACATACATACTACAGGCCATCGAATTCTTATTTTATTTTATAAAGTATGTTGTCGTTAACAAAATACAATCGTTTCAAACGTCAAGCATTTGTAGTTTGCTTTTAATCCACGATGAAACAGTTTCGTGAAACGATTATCAGAAAATTTAGCAATGGCGACAGGCCAGGTGCTATCTTCAAGGCCTTAAAACCCCTTGTAATTAAACGCAATTTAGTTTACACCACCATCAAAAGGTATAAAGAGACCTCCTCAGTAGAAGACAGGAAAAGATCCGGTCGGCCACGTTCAGCTAGAACCGATAGAGTAGTAAAGATTGTGAGAGAGCGACTTCAGCGGAAAAAACACCGTTCTATCCGAAAATTGGCTGCTGAGCTGAAAATTTCAAAAGGATCGGTAGTATCGGTACACAATATTTTGAGGGTGGATCTTGGATGCCATGCCTACAAAAAACGGAAAGTTCATGGCATTTCCGAAGCGACCAAGAAAAAGAGAGTACAAAGATCCAACATAATACTTTTTTGGCACGCAGGGGATGAGTTTGTATTTTCCGACGAGAAACTTTACTGTTCGTGTTAGAACAGCCTCATAACGCCCAAAATGATCGATTATGGGCACCAATGATAGAAGACATTCCGGACAACCAGAAAAATGTTCCTAGGTTCCAGAGCTCACCATCGGTGATGGTGTGGGGTGCAGTTTGTAAGCGGGGTAAACTACCTCTAGTATTTATCGATAAAGGCGTTAAAATCAATGCTCAATACTATAAATCCGAGGTTTTGGAGAAAAATATTGCTCCAAAGGGTCTAGCAGGCTAAGCTAAGAAGAATGGCCCCCACGAGGGATTGTGTTCTACTTTTAGGTGGAGTAGTGGCAGGATCTAAGAACACTGTATGCCTGATATCAGCCTCCGATCTTCTTTTGTTTCAGATTTATTCACGAAAATGTTAAAAAGTCAAGGTAATTTTTAAACTGTAATTATAGCTAAACCTAGCCAGCGAGGGTAACCAAATAAAATCAGAATTGTGGAGGATATAATGGGGTTACTAATACATATTTTTACAGACCTTCATGTCCTTAAACTTAGATGGAAAAAAAATATGTTTTTTTTTTCGATTAATTTTTTTGCCACTTCTCGCGGAGACACAACTACCAAAAAAATTACGTGACAAGCCACAATTGTCAACTACGTATACATTCAAAAACATTTTCAAATATCATGGTGCGTCATGACAACAAAAATAAATAAACGAACGTATATTTTGTCGTCAGCTGCAAATCAAATGTATTAGCTATGGTACTATTATTCTAAATGTGTTTTTTTTCTTTCTTATTCTACACAAATAAGGAAAGTCAAAAATAATAAGTAATAAGAATTTATTGTAGGCTCATTGACAGAAGAAAATGTTAGTACCTACCATTTCATATCGATAAATAACTCAGAAGAGCAAACAGAACAATACAATTCTTTCAATTTTTTGTTGCCTTTCGTTTTGCGTAAACATCTATTACAACATTTACATCTGCTTTCAGACATTATTGCAAGAAACGACATAAAAAATAGCTAGAAACTGTGTAGTCGTAAATATATGACATATGTCATTGAATTATTTTATAATGAACGAAAGAGGATGTTATACCTACTTACATACTCATTTGCTATTACTACTCTATTAATATGACATGATATAGTAAATATACGTTCGTTTATTTATTTTTGTTGACATGACGCACCATGAAATTTGAAAATGTTTTTGAATGTATACGTAGTTGACAATTGTGGCTTGTCACGTAATTTTTTTGGTAGTTGTGTCTCCGCGAGAAGTGGCAAAAAAATTAATCGAAAAAAAAAACATATTTTTTTTTCATCTAAGTTTAATGACATGAAGGTCTGTAAAAATATGTATTAGTAACCCCATTATATCCTCCACAATTCTGATTTTATTTGGTTACCCTCGCTGGCTAGGTTTAGCTATAATTACAGTTTAAAAATTACCTTGACTTTTTAACATTTTCGTGAATAAATCTGAAACAAAAGAAGATCGGAGGCTGATATCAGGCATACAGTGTTCTTAGATCCTGCCACTACTCCACCTAAAAGTAGAACACAATCCCTCGTGGGGGCCATTCTTCTTAGCTTAGCCTGCTAGACCCTTTAAAAAGGATGTTTGAGAACGAATATTATGTTTTCCAACAAGACGGAGCTCCTTCACACACGGCAAACGCTGTTCAAGCTTGGTGTCAGGCTAATTTGACCGATTTTCTGCCGAAACATGAATGGCCACCCAGTTCTCCGGACTTGAACGTATTAGATTATTTCGTGTGGTCGTACATGCTCTCGAAACTACATGATTATAAAATCGCAAACCTGGATCATTTCAAAAAGGTTATCGATCATATTTGGGACGAAATACCAATGGAAGCGGTGCGTGCCGCGTGTGATTCATTTGAGAAACGTTTGAAGCTAGTAAAAAAAGTTAAAGGTGGAGTTATTCCGAAACATTTGTTGTAAATATTGTACATAAGTGTGCGATTAATAAAATATACTTTTCATTGTATTAACTGTTCGTACATTTATTTTATTGAGAATCTAAACTGTATGCAAACTTATTGGACACGGTGTAATTCAAAAACCATTTCGAGGAATAGGGTTTTAAAGCCGTTCTGCATCATCAAGTTTTTAAAATATTTATCTTTTTCGGATATTTCGACAAAAGTATATTTAACCTATGTTTGACTTTCGTTTTCGGCTTGAAGCCGTTCTAGGTGTATAATATACACGGGTTAGGTGAACATCGCTTGAAATGTTATGCTTGAATGCACTAATACAATGACTTTTTATTATTAGATATCTTTTAATTGTTGTAATTTATTAGACAATGATAACCAAAAAAATAAATAATTATGTCATCTATAAAATATCTGCTAAATAAATAAAGATATTAAAACAAAACTATTGGGGTAAATACAAAGTTAACGAAATAGGCCTCTTAAAATGACCTATACTTTCGAGTTAGAATGCAAAAACCGTGAGTATTTTTTTTTGGTCTATTCCAATTCTATAAAAATAAATACTAAAATATAAGTTAAAATTACATCATAGCTCAACTGTCACAGAACACACGGTTCAACAACGAGAAATATTGACAAATATACGATTATATATTATATAGATACGAGTTCATTCACAAATCTTTCTTTTGACTGGAGTCGTTTCAATATCGCAAAGGAGCGCGAGCGGGTCGACCGCAGGACGGAGGATTTATAAATCCTGTACGACATTGCCAGTTATTTTGTCCAGTTTATGAGTAGGGTTGACGCATCATTGATTAAATATAATATTATTATGTTAACGTCCATCGCACCCGGCCAAAACAATGAACGTATCTGGCATAATATCCGATAACCCAAACAAATTAAAGTGATAACAAGGAAAGGACTGGAGGGGCGCATCGATATTCCAGCCAAAAAGCCTTTCTGTGAAGGCGTTTGTTCCGCTGATGGCGCTTTTTTACATACATACATAGATTAAATCACGCTTGTTTCTCAAAGGGGTAGGCAGAGACCATATGCATGCCAAGATGTATGAATGTGGAAGAAGCGAAAGAAATTTGTCAAGAGATCGTAGCAAGTGGAAAGAGGAAGTTTTTTAAAGGTAATTAATAATTTTCCTCTTGAACCGCAATCACAATTTTCACCTTTTACCATCCCACATCACCATTACCTAACGGTAATTGATTTTAATATGACACAGAAGAGACAAGCTATGTTTCTCAGCTTAGGTATAATTCAGGAAATATGATTTGGCCGTCTACTTTGCGATATTTTTTTCTGCATTAAAACATACCGGACCTAACCTTAATTCAAAAATTCAAAAAATCAAATTCGAAAACATTTATTTTGCTACAATATCACGTACATTATTGAAGATGGAAGACAGATACATAGTTTCAGTAATGTTTAACTTATTATAGTAGGCATGCGAAACACAAATCAAAATTATTAAAATGAATACAATCAATATTTTATCATTCCAATATATCAGAGCCTTAAAAAAATTAAAATATAATAAATTAAAGGATGATAATTAAGTTACTAAAAATATTCTTGCAACGAGTAGAAATTATTATTAGATGGCCATTTTAAGAGGGCACTTTTGAATTTGGGAAGAGGTAGCTCAGATATAGCAGGCGGAAGCTGATTATAAATTCTTACCGCCATTCCTACAACATTATTGCGAAAAAGAGCTAAGTTACTCCTCGGGACCCTTAACCCTTTACACCCGAGCGATTCAGACAATGTTTTTTTTAAGTAAGTATATCAATTAAAAAAAAATTTTTTTTTGTGGAGGTCTAATTTTTTTTTTCGGTTGATATTTATTTTGAAAAAAAAACCTCACATTCGTATCACTTTTATTTTTATTTTACACTATTCAAATTCAATTAGAAAAAACCCTCACAATCGTATCAGCTCGGGTGTAAAGGGTTAAGTGATGCTTGCGTTAACGCATCGCCCCAGAATTCCTTTGAAAGGCCTTTCTAAAGAAGTGCTGATTTTTTTACCTTAACCTTTCGAAAACCGAGGGCAGTTTTACGATTACCTTTTGTTTGATTATCTAAAAAAAGATCTCAGTGAAGATTACAGACGGCCAATTCATATTTCCTGCACTATAGGTACATTCGTCGTCATAATAAAATATTTTTTATTCCTAAATGCTTATCTTCTGCATTGAGGAGATATCTTCAAGCGTCATTAAGAAAAATATAAGAACAAAAATAATTAAAGCGTCCTCTTATTTCAGAATATCTATGCCTCAAATTTTGAGCCATAAAACTAAATGGCATTTTACTCGTACAAGCACGACAATTTATTTTAGGCGTTCATTTTGTTTTGAAGAACATTTTTAGTGAATGTCAAGTCATAGAACACAATAATATAAACCTTGTTATAATATGTATAAAAAAACTGGGTAGCGGTAACCCTGCCACAGCCGTCCGGTTTAATTATGCGGAACGGTTGGATGTATTTCTTTCAGATCATTCCGTCGATCGTTAAGTGATCGTCTCATGTTTATGTTAAAAAGAACAACATTATTTTCTGAATAACAATAAAAGCAATTCATTCAAATAGAATCGCAAGACTAAAAATAAAAAACCGGCTAAGTGCGAGTCGGACTCGCGCACGAAGGGCGGAACCAATAAAAAATCACGTTTGTTGTATGGGGTAAATACTTATTTTATTCTGTTTTTAATATTTCTTGTTATAGCAGCAACAGAAATACATCATCTGTGAAAATTTCAACTGTCTAGCTATCACGGTTCATGAGATACCACCTGGTGACAGACAGACGGACAGCGGAGTCTTAGTAATAGGGTCCCGTTTTTACCCTTTGGGTACGGAACCCTAAAATCATCATCAATATGTTAACTTGTAACCTATGTTTGAGAGTGTGTTTTAAAAATGTTGTTTTTTCTTTGGATCTAAGATTTGAACAATATTATAAAATGTTGAGATTATTACTTTCACCAGCTAGGTTTCATGGGAAACAAATTCGGGAGTTATAAAAGACTTTGTAGAATATATACTCTGATTTGCAATGGATAAATAAATACTCGCAAATAAGATGTCATCACTTCTAGGTCTCATCTAACGATCATTTCAATGTCCATGCTCGCACAGTTCATGTATTAGATTTGTTTGTAAATGAGGCATAATACAAGCGGTACTTATAATTTTAATTTGCTAGTTAAATAACCCCTCTTTTCAGGAATCATATACCTAATAAGCTAATAATTTATAAAACAGCTTTTCAATAAGAAAGTCTCGAAATGAACATATTGATCAAAAACGTTCCGGAAAACGAATCAGAGAACTTGGCGTAAACTTTTGCCTCAGCAGATAACAAATTAATAAGATATTAGAGCGAGGAAACATTATCGCTGAATTGCACCGCGGAAGCAACTGCGAGCGAAGTTTTTTATGATCGTGCTAGAAGTTGGCAGCATTATGATTCAATTATATTACTCTGGACGTTCAGTTTTCATAATATTGTTGATAGAAATGCAATCCGCATCGAACTCTTGGACCGATTTTGACAGACTCATTCCATGAATATTTTTTAAATGGCGTGTCGTAGGTATCAAGAGGTAATTAGATTTTTCAATAATCTAATGTTTAATAATGCACTACGCACCTCCTCTAAAAAACTGTCATAACACAAAAAAAGGGATTTTGAGAAAATTGCATTTAAAGTTTTTTTTTCTTCTTCGTTTAATTGTGAATGTTTGTTAATAGTTTATACTATTTTTATTTTTTACACTACTGTAAAATGTACTTAACTATAATGGTAGTTAAATAAAAATGGCGTTGTCATACATTATCATTTTTATTTTTATTATTAATTAAAAAAAGTCATATGTTATGACAGTTTTTCACATTTTGAAAATGATATGGCTGTATACTGCAATAGGTACGAACAAAAGTAGTGTTTGACACTATAAAAAATTGTCATAACCTGTGATATGACTCTTATTTAGATTTAGTATCAGAAAAAAATTTTATATAAAAGAGTCATATTCTATGTTACGACTGTTATGTACAAATAAAGTATGTGATACAGTGTGTGAACTTAACTGCAATAAAGTCGCATAATAGCTTATGCCGGTTTTCACCCGCACCGACACGCGTGCGCCTGCGGCAAACACTGTTAGGGCACTGTTGTAGATTGGCGGCGTGTCAATGTCGCTCCGGATTAAACAGACACTAGTGCCCTCTAACTGCGATTTTTTGAGTTAAGAATATGGCGTTTTTGTAGATTATAAAGAAAAAAAAGTGTTTTTTTTTTTTGTATCATTGGGTTAAAATTTGCTTAAAAACTTGCTAGGTGACTGGATCAAGGCCAGGGCAGATTCTGACATAAGATATAAATAATAAACTCACTATCCCGGGTGGTCGCCGGGTTAGAATATAGCCATTCCATATCTTCCCGCGGAATGTCGTAAGAGGCGACTAAGGGAATAAAGACTTGTAGTATTGTAAGGCGATGGGCTTGCAACCTGTCATTAATATACACTGGTGAACATTTTTAGTCTATTTATGCAAAATGTGGTTACTGAAAATTATCAACAAGTTTTTAGAGTTGTTTGTAATTCTGCAGCTGTGCCTACCCCACTCTGGGAATAAAGGCCTGAGTTTATGTATGTATGTAAATTCACTATCAAGTCCAGTCAAATGAGTCCAAGCTTGACAAAACTACTTTAAAACATTAAGGAGTAGCTTTGGCCACCTTCCGACTCCATCATCATACCAGCAAGGTGGTATCATAATAATCGTATCGTCATCGGAATCGCATAAGTTTGCAAAATTTCAAGTTAATCCGATGATTACAAGTAGGATAACCTTTTGAGATTAATGTCATTATTTGTGTGTTACAAGTGAAGCAAACATAAGTGTGGAAATAAATATGCTAACTACGATGTTGTAAATAATAATATTAATAAGCCAGTTCTCGAAAATGGTCGTGCTATGCTCTATTGGAATCGATCTGTTATCATATCACGGACAGACAGATCTATTGTGGCCAATAAGCCTGATATCGTGTTGACAGATCGATCTCAACGCGCCGGGCAGTGCTCGTTGACGTCACCATCCCGCATGACGAGAACCTCGTGAAGGCCGAGAAGGACAAGCTCAGCAAGTACCTTGACTTGGCTCACGAGGTGACCACCATGTGGGATGTAGACTTGACGATCATTGTCCCGATAGTTGTTTCGGCAAACGGTCTTATACCGAAGAGTCTCGACCATCACCTCAAGAGACTCTCGCTAGATGGCTGGATTAAGATACAGAAGGCAGTACTCCTCGACACGGCACGCAATGTGAGGAGGTAGCTGGTAGCTTGAGCCCTGCCCCGCTGCCGGCGGCGCTCGTAGGTTAGGTTTTTTATAATGTTAATTTCCGTGTGGTTTCCGGGATAGATTAGTGCCACTCCATGTCTTCCCGTGGATGTCGTAAGAGGCGACTAAGGGAATAAAGGCTTGTAGTACTGTTAGGCGATGGGCTTGCAACCTGTCACTAATACACTCGTAAACATCTTAGCCTGATTGTGCAAAATGCGGTTACAGAATTATCAACAAGTTTTTAGAGCTGTTGGCAATTCTGTAGTTCTGCCTACCCCACTCTGGGAATGAAGGCGTGAAGGTATGTATGTATGAATACTTATTGTAAAAACCCAATTTACAGAAAATTTAATAAATATCAAAATATTTATAATACAGCAATGATAAAGAACTAGTTTTCTATAATGTACTTCTGAATTCAAGCGACTGAAATCTTTCTCTTAATAAACTTTAAGCCAGCCCATTAACCGTTAGCAAATTAAAACACGTAGCTCGGCGATAACCAGCCCGGTATCGGCGCGAACTCCCAAACTGTCGTTAGCCGCAGTAATAACTTTAACACGCCTACAGTTAGTGGACTCATAATTGACAATTTATTTGCATAATTGTTGTAGGAAGTTTCGGAGGGCAGGCAAGGATTGCTGTTTAGTGGATCAAGGATGCACAAGAAAATTAGACTAAAGAGCGACGAGTTCGAAACGAGAACATGTGATACGGTAAACAACATGCTATAATGGTTTTAAAATCGGTACAGATAAAGTGGGTCATTAAATTTTAACATCATATGTTAGTAACCATCAAGCTAACTGAGAAAGCTAGAAAATTACGAACTTATATGTCAAAATATATCGTCATTAGATTAGTATTACAGGGCGAACGATATGAAGTGTTACCAAATTCACAAAATCGAGCCTGGTGTCAAAGTAAATGCGACTTACTATCGGGAAAATGTTTTGGAAGCTGCGTTGGAGCCTTGGGCACGCAAACATTAAAATTTAATAATCATGCTATGCACTAAATAAACAATACTTATCATTGAACCATTAGTATTTTTTCTATATTTTATTAAAAATGACGTCACAGTTGCAGAGGGTAAAGCTGTCATTTCTGACGTGTCTTTAGACGGCTATCTCAATTAAGATCAGTTTATGAATACAACCTTAAGAATCGTATTGATAAACAAACTTCGACTTTAATGGCCGTCTCAAGTTGCGTCAAAAATGACAGTTTTCTATGGCTTGACGTTTTGTCGAATATTGTGACGAGCGCTCGGTCAAGATCAGTTTATTAATAAGACCCTTAGTCTGTTTGTCTTCTTCTCCTCTCACGACTTTGGTAACATAAATACATAACTTCACGCCTGTCTCCCAATGGGGTAGGCAGAGACTATTGAACGCCAGGTGCACCGATCTAAACATACAACTTTCGCTTCCTCTACATTCATCAATCTCTTCATGCACGTTCGTCGGTTTCGGGTGCTTTTTATTTGGCCCTTATTCAGTACATCGCGAATCTGATCACCGTACGTCCGTCTAGGACGTCCTCTACCGACATCTCCGCTCACTCTCGCACGCCATATATCTTTCGTAACCCTTCTTTCATCTATCCTTTCTAAATGACCAAACCATCTTAGCATATCCTTTTCGATTTTAGTCACTACATCTTCTTTCAATCCACATCGTTCTCGGATCTCACTATTTCTTTCTTCTTCTTTCTCGCTTCTTCAATTTGGTTTTTCCAGGAACAAAGCTAATTTGACTAAAGGCAGACGTGACTAAACTACTTTTTCAATTTATAATAAAAATTCCAAGGCAACGTCGGCGATCAAACTTCTCCGCCAATCTTTCTCGCCATCAAAATGCTTTCAACCTGTTTCCAAGTAGACTGTACGACTCATTAGAAAGTCCCCCGTACCTCTCAAGTTATTCAATCCTTTATAAACTCTTCCCGGGTTGATTGCGCCGGCTGGGGCAATATAAAGGATATCCATTTTTAAGTACTTATCAGGAAACTTTATTGGGACTTTATAGGAAGTTTTGTATAGAAAAAATATTATGCTTTCATTATAATTATTGTTACGGGAGGTTGATTTTATAATCCGTAGAGAACTGAGTGTTTAATTAATAAATCGGTAAGATCCTAACCTAACCTAACCTTATGCATGCTAACTTTATCAATAAAAAATTACGAAACTTTTTCGTAGTGACACGAAAATTAGCCATACAATTTTAGGGTTAGCTTAAATAACTAAAATACATAAATTCGTTATTTATATGGTTCACTACGCCTAACTATGGTTTTGGTCCTCATTCATACCCTTTTATAACAAACGGAAAAGAAAAAAACTTTAATTTATGTTCATATAATAGGGAATATGCATGTTTTTTTTTTACAGCTTCAATTGAAGCTGATTCATGTAACAAACAGATCACAAAAATCATTTTTTGAATAACTATAAAAATAACCAAGATATAAGCCAACAAAGATTTGTTCCTATCTCTTTCTAGAAAAACGGAATTTCACATGGAGTTTATATGGCCGCAGTGCACAATGACGTCACGGTGCACATCGGATCTCTCTGTCTAATTAGAAGTTTGAAATGCTTATAACTTCCGTATTTCTTGAACGATTTTAATTTTAATTTCCGTTTTGGTGATCTCTTTTACGGTATTTTCATATTTTGATGAGAAATGCGATTTTTAAAATCCATGCATATTCCCTATTACAATAATCACGTTTTTTAGAGTTGTTGGTAATTCTGTAGCTCTGCCTACCCCACTCTGGGAATAAAGGCGTGAAGGTATGTATGTATGTATGTAATCACGAACATTCTTGCGATGTAACAACATAATATTATGATTTTAGAAGCAAGTTATTTTGACGTAAGTATCTCTGGCCTATCTGTTAAGCTTTCATAGCTTAACCCCTGAACCGATTTCGATGAAATTTGGTATGAAGATAGCTTAAATCCGAGTCGCGGGTAAAAGCTAGTCAATATTATTATTCTAATTCTAAGAACCTATGAATATTCACAAAAAATATTTTATTTTATTAAATAATAGTGATGGATTTCTTATTTTTAATATGGTTATAATATAACATATTTAATTTTTTATATTATTCGCACTAGCTTCGGTAAACGACTTCATCCGAGTCGAATTTGTACTGTTGACATCCCACAGTTACCGTTCATTTTTCCGGGATAAAAATTAGCCTATGTTCTTTATTGTTATCTACCTCTTTATAATATTAGAGTAGATTTGCGTTAATAGTAAATAAATAAGAATATTTTTCTGATTCGTAACTTATGCATCGATATCGGATAACTAGCGGATAACTTACAATAACTTTTTAACCCTTCTTTCAACTGATAGCTTTTAAATAATCCAAACGATTTTTATGAAACCAAGTAAGGAATTATCCCGATAAAACCAATCCGTCCGCTTTGGATGCCAGATACAAATAGACACGCAGATACACAGATTCCTGTAATATTAAAACAAATATGTTAATATAATTGCCACCCCACTTTTTGTGTTACTTCAAACTCAAACATTTATTGCTTTCATAAAAGACTTACTTAATCTATTATAATAAAAATGAATCGCTAAATGTGTTGCTAAGCGCAAAACTCGAGAACGGCTGAACCGATTTGGCTGATTTCTTTTTTGTTGTGTTTGTCAATGTCAGGACTAGGTTTTTATGATAGAGAATAATTGAAAAATCTACCGGGAAAGTCAGGAATTTGCAGCGGGGCGAAGCTGCTGGCGGGCCGCTAGTAATAAATATAAGTAGGTACAATTTATGAGCCCTGCAAGGGCACTGCAAAAATGAACACTAAAACAGAAAAAAAAACAAAAAAAAAATGAAAGAAAATAAGAAACTAAAAATCTAAAACTGACATCGTGTGCACTTATATGTTCTATACAATAATTATAATTCTATGTAAATATTTAATTATTTGGTTATTTATTACTCATATTAATATTAATAATATATATTAATTACTTCTCAGCGGATTGGAGTGGTTCTGGCACGGAGAGTTAGCAAATTTACATTTAAAAAAAAAATAGCAGTAGCTTTTGATTTTAGAAATTTCAGGAACCCAAAAGTCGTTCCAACAAAATGACACATTACTGCTCATTTTGAATTTACTGCTTTTAGAACTTGAGGGTTTGGAGGGCTCTTCTCTTTCCCAGACATTAGGGTAGAGTTGTTTTTATAGCCTAATGGAAATGGGGAACTTAAGGGCCGTGTTTTACATTGTAATCTGTACGTTCTAAGTACGCAAATCGGCCTAGAATACATTATACAATTTGTACAAAATGCTTAAGGCTGCTTTTTAATGCGACCTTAGTTGACATCACAGTTTAAGGGTACTTACATAGATAAAAAAAAACATAAACTTCATTTGTTTTGACGCTATCAAGTAGGTAAGTGGTATAAAGAACTTATCTACATGTTCAATACAGCGCGGTCGCCCGACTTGTTACAAAGAAAGACTCCTTGCCAAAGTGTGAAGTTGGTTCAGGTTGTTCAAATTAGGTGCGGTGGAAATTCGAGGAATGCGAGCAGCACAAACAATGTCTTCAAAAACTTTCTTTGTACAGCTATTTTGTATTTTTCAACCAATCTCCATTTTTCGAAAAGCAAGTGAAGACGATATTGTAATGAGAAAACCGTTAGATAACAATTTCCTGTATAGGCAATATTAAAAGAATAAAATTCATCGTTAAGGGCAGAATTATGCCCTGGTCCAGCAGCGTAATTCACTAAAATAACATTACTTTATGTCAAGCCTTTCGATTAACCGTGTCACTAAGAAGGAGACTGAGGGCGACAACATTGCAGTAACTCCACTGTTAAAGTTCTTAACGCCGATCTAATGAGATATAACTCGTTAGATTAGTAGGCATTTTAAAATCAGGTGCTGCCAAAAAATGACGGCCTGAAACGGAAACAAGCCTCGAAAATATTTTGGTAGAGTTTTTCACCAAACTTTCTCGTATCTGCAGTCACAAGGTAGGTAAGGGCGTGTACAACATTTTACTAAATCGTGAACTTACTTTTAATCTCACAAAACGATCGTCTGAATACGAACAGGCTCCGGTCAAAGTTTTGTTATCTGTTTAATATTGTCACGTAATTCAAGTTGGGAAGCAGTTAAAACAGGACGTTCCCAACATTAAGCCAAGTCGTAAGAATCACGCAATCTCTATAAACCCTAAAATGATCGCTTAAATGTCTTTTATCTTTGGCGTAATTCGATAATGGCGAAGTTTTAATAATAACGAATAAAAGACGTGTGACGTAATATTTAACGCAATGAACAACACAAATTTGCATTTTTTTTACATTCTATTTTGTTAACTTTAGGGGAAGGGGAAACCAGGTGGCTTTTGAGTTGGTTATAGTTATATAATTGCAAAAAAACTCGATGTTTGTTGCTTGTGCATTATCTGCCATTTTGTTACAGAATCTGAACCGAGCAATTGTAAAAGCTCAAACGGCAATAAATGATCATATGAATAATGCAGATGTTTTCATTGAAAAAGCACGCTGCGGAAAATTTTAATGTGGGCTCGAAGGCTTTAACAATTATTGTTCGGCGGACACCATTATTAAAGTTTTGATTTAGGTAATAAGAACGGAACACGTTTATTAAATTCACAGTTATATTTTACCGCTAGCACTTTACCTTTTTGCGTTTTACTAACTATTGCAGCAAATATTGGTCTGCCGGCAACAAAAACACACAAAGAAACGAGAGAAGAAAACCAAGAATTACTCTGAAAATGTGAAACGTGGTTGAATTGGAAAAATTAATCTGCGGTGAACCATTCATGGTTTGACTGTCAAATTATTTTAAAACGATTCGTTCTGTAAACCCTGAAATAGTTATAACAATGATTGTTTTAGTCTCTGCATTAACATGCCTCCTAAAGCTATGGCCATCTTTGCTACATTATGGAACTTATTTCCTCGTGATTTAAAATTTATTCTTATCTTAAAAAAATGTTGTGGTTTATTAATATTATTTGTGCTTTGGTAAGGTTCAAATTATTTATATATTTATAGATACATATATATAATCTCACGCCTTTATTCCCAGAGTGGAATAAGAAAGCTACAGAATTACTAAAAACTCATTTTTTATGTAACCACATTTTGCAAAATAAGGCTAAGATGTTTAACAGCGTATTAATGACATGTTGAAAGCCCATAGCCTAATAGAATTACAAGCCTTCAAAAAATATTTATTAAAAAGAACAGAATTAATTTATGTACTACATGGTTGCAGTATTTAACGAAACACTGAGAACTGTCGTATCTATAAATTTCATGACCATAAATAATGTGCAGGGAATAAATCGCACTGCTAGATGAAGACAGTATCAACTCAAAATAATTGTTAGTTTTGTTTCAAGCATATATACGTTGTGTTAAAGTTGATTTTAAAATTTAGTTGTAAGTTGAGTTACTACACTTCTGATCTGGCAGTGCAAAATGTCCTGGCAGAAATGAAGGCAATTCAGTTACCCTATTAGCGACTAAAAGAGGCAGGCTGAGCAAAGCAGGAAAGAATTAAGGCTTAATCCAACTTCACTGGGCTATTACTTACCCCACATTCATTCCCTATTTATTTCACGCTTTTCTTTCCAGCGTAAATGGAAAGAGACGAGATGATTGATAGACAAGAGAACGTAAATTCTATTATCAGTGTTCAGGCTTATGATAAAACTTGCAAATCCATCCCAACCTAATCCTTTCCGTCAGGAGCAAGGAACGGCTGTTACTTTGGCAAATAGTTCGGAACTCGACAAATTCTGTGACGAGTGGGTCTTGTACGTTATTGGAAAAGAAACTTGTTGGTTGAAACTTTTGTAACCCGGAATCAAGATCTTAATATAGGTACCGTAAAATGTGCCTACTTTGCTCCCCCATGGGTAACTATGCTCCATAGTGACTTTTTTGTATGTTACTTATAAGACAAGGCCGATGACGATTTTTCTAAAAATAATTGATGTATACATCCAGCTGCGCAGTGAATGAAAGCACTAGAATGATTAACAATACAGAATACCTCAATATAACGATGGAGCAAGATTACCCGTGGGGGAGCAAAGTAGGCACATTTTACGGTAACGAAGCTGCACTAAATTCTCATGAATCTCAAAGTCTGATTGTCACTGAGCTTAAGTGGAAGTTAATTTCTTGGTTGCGCGAAAAGTGTTTCTATTCAATCAAGGAATATTTAAGGGACTGACACACCATATTTCTGTTGAATAATTAATGGTTGCCGGGGTAGAATAGTGCCACTCCATGTCTTCCCGTGGATGTCGTACGAGGCGACTAAGGGAATAAGGGCTTGTAGTACTGTTAGGCGATGGGCTTGCAACCTGTCACTAATGCGCTGTTAAACATCTTAGCCTAATTGTGCAAATTGTGGTTACAGAGTTACGAGGGGAGGTCCAAAAGTTCGCGGAATGGAGGGGATGGGGGTGGGGATGACTATATTTTTTAGTATAGTACTAATGGCCAACTCATTAAGAGTATATATACCAACTTTCAGCCTGAAGAGCTCATTACTTTACAAAATATCGTCGAGCAAGCAAGTCAATCTGGAAAAATCCTGGAAGTATGGAGCAAATTGAGTATCGAGCCATCATCAAGTTCCTGACTAAGCAAGGAAAAACTCCTCAGACCATCATGAGTGAGATGTCAGTAGTTTACTGTGATCATTGCCCTGGAAAAACAATGATTTACAAATGGCACGGTCTTTTTAAAATTGGCAGAGAGTCCATTGAAGACGACCCTCGCCCAGGACGGCCTGTCGAGGTCACCACATCAGATACCGACGGAAAAGTTGAAAAATTAGTATTAGAAGATGCTCGCCTGAAGAAGAAACAGATTTCTGCATTAGTTGGAGTATCTGAAACCACTATTTTGCGGATTCTACATGAACACCTCGGCATGATTAAAGTGAGTGCAAGATGGGTGCCGAGAATGCTTACGCCGCATCAGCGACAGCAGCGAATCGACGCGTGTAGCAGTTTTTTAGAACGATGTGGAGAAGAAAGTACGTCGATTTTGAAGCGGATTGTTACTGGAGATGAAATTTGGGTTCATCATTTTGAACCTGACTCTAAACAGGAGTCGATGCAATGGCACAAGAAGGGTACCCCCCCACCTAAGAAATTTAAGGTGTCAGAATCGGCCGGAAAGTTGATGGCTACGATTTTCTGGGACTGCCAAGGAATTTTGATGATCGATTACAAAAGCAAAGATGTCACAATTACTGGAGAATACTACTCTAGGCTACTGGAGCAGTTGCGGGAAGCTATCAAAGAAAAAAGGCGAGGAAAGCTGGCTAAGGGTGTGCTGTTACTTCAGGATAATGCTCCAGTTCACAAGAGTCGTATTGCGATGGCTGCCCTCAACAAATGTGGCTTCGAAGAATTGGTTCATCCCCCCTACAGCCCGAACCTGGCCCCCAGTGATTATTATTTATTCCCAAATTTGAAGAAAGAGTTGCGGGGAAGAAAATTTAACACCGATGATGAAGTAAAGGACGCAATTTTGGCTCATTTTGACAGCAAAGAAGAAAATTATTTTTATGTGGGTTTAGAAAAATTAATATCACGATCTAACAAATGTATTAACCTTAAGGGAGATTATATTGAAAAGGAAAAATAGTAACGTCTTTTTATTTAATTATTTAGCCCTCCATACCGCGAACTTTTGGACCTCCCCTCGTATCAACAAGTTTTTGGAGTTGTTGGTAATTCTGTAGCTCTGCCTACCCCACTCTGGGAATGAAGGCGTGAAGGTATGTATGTGTATGTATGTAATTAATTGGTATTTCACTACGCGTTGGCCTAATTGGTAGTGACCGTGCCTACGAAGCTAGCAGTCCGGGGTTCAAATCCCGGTAAGGTCAGATTTTTGTGTGATGAGCGCGAATATTTGCTTCTGAGTCATGGATGTTTTCTATGTATTTAAGTATATATCTGTGCCTCCTGTGACAAGTGATACAACTCGAAAAACACGATTTTACAGGAGAGCAAAAACAAGTTTAAAAAAAATACTGCTTTTAAACGAATACGTTTTTTTGAACATTGCTTTCGATTTTTATAACATGTAATATCACTTTATTAACTGGTTTGACAAAAATAATGATACTAGTTATAGATTTTAAGATATTTGAAGAAACGTCCGAAATGTATCATTTTACATTTCAGATTAATCTATTTAACTCGTGTATGATGATACAACTTGAATTGTATTACTTAACACAAAAAAGTGTAATCAAGGAGCTCTGGTGATCACTGATACAACTTTTTTTTTAAGCTTAATTTTTCTATTATTTCTTGAGTTAGAGGTCTAACCTTTATACACAAGTTGTAGGGAATTGAATAAGTAATCTTTCTGAAAACGAACGGGCGTAATATTTAGGATTTTAGTGAGTTGTATCATTAATCACAAAAAATAATCTTAATTTAAACCGTGACTAATGTTACATATCGAGTTATTGTTAGGTCTGGTAACGAAAAAACTTGTGTCAAATAATACAAGTAATTGATCAAAACAAACGATTGCAATTATGATAATTTTGTTTTTTTAAATATAAGGAATAAAGGAACTAAACATGAAATTAAATCACTGAGGAAACAAATTAACTTATACTCCTTCATTTCAAAGCAAAATTACGATGTTGCAACAATACAGGAGGTAAATTAACCAGTGCATATTGCCATCCAAAACAAAAACTAAATAGGCACAAAAACAAATAACAATTCTCAATCATCAGCATAATCTAATCACCTACAAAACATGAAAATAATGATAACTAAATCTCAGGTAGGTAAGATATGAAGAAAGTTAAATTAAGCTTGCCGTCAGTCGAAGTAGTAAGTACGAATAGGTAGTTAACTGACATAGCGCATGGTCCACCTGAATTTCATCTTACTGAATTTGATACAATAATGTAAGTCACCACAGAACGGTAGCATTTACTAACCTGCCACTTCACAAAATAAAACGTGTTGGTTGGTAAATAACTATTTCTTTCCGTCGCGAGATTTTTACCGTTTTTATCTTCTGTCATAATATTTTACACAAATAACTAGTTCCATACACATGTAAATCATAATATTGTATCGCAGCCATAAAAGGATATTAACATTAAGTTACCTACAATAGAAATCATGCTTACGCGTCGGTTCAGGCCACAGCGAGCGTGTGCTCCCACCCTCGATGACAGGGTGACCATAGCTATGAAGAAAGAGACCAGACTCATTTTTCGGAACATGAGTTAGCTATGCCATCGTAAACTAGATTTTTTAAACTATGTTATGTTGAAAGCGACCTATTTTAGCACGTCAATTCACTAAATTATACATAAACTTATGTATAAAACCGCCAATAACGAAATGTGCGTTCTACAGGGTGCCTCTGACCTTGGGGCTTTAAATGGAATGATCGATTCTACTCGCTAAACGGAACTACTTTTGTTCTGCGACATTAAAAAATAACTTAAGTTTCGATAACTAATTGATGTAAAAGTCTAATTGTAAAATCAGTGTATTCAATACTGGCCATCTAATCACTATCTCATGGTACGGGGCCTAAAGGAAGATACAACTGACTTATACATTTGCAAAGATTAGGAAATATTTGAAAACATTTGATATAAATCGAGTTGTATCAATTAACACAAACCAAAAGAAGCAAAAACAGGTTTAATTTTTGATCTAACTCAAGTTGTAACTTTCGAAATACGCAAAACTCTGGTGATAAATGATATAACTCAAGTTATATCAAAAGACACAGAAAAATTTAAAGGTATAAGAACCGTGATTTATGATACATTTTGAGATATATCATCTGGCACGAGAAAAAAAATATCTCATGGTTTTTTGACGTGGTTTAACTAGAGAAATAGCATTAAACACGGAAAATCAGAAAAAAAAGGGTCAATTGTATCATTTTACACGAAAGTATCTTCGAAACTAGAAGGCCTAGGAACACGGGAGTTGGAGCAAACGATGCGTTATTTTTTTTTAAGGTGTTTCATGTAAGAAAACGAAAACTCCTATAACTCGAGTTGTATCACTTGTCACAGGAGGCACAGATATTTCTCTGTACAAGTATTTATATCGTTGTCTAGTACCTATAGCACAAGTCTAGTTATTAGTTTGGGACTAGGTTAATTGGTGTGATCATTTCCCCTGATATTTATTTATATGATATGAGTATAATGCGTGCCATTTTTAATTTAGGTATGGATAAAACTGTTTGTATATCCCGGTTGGATGGTTTAGTCTTTTTGCATGTAATTGTCTGACCAAACATGTGACAATTACCTACTTTCTAGTGTTAAGAAACTTGAAGAAGCGAAAGAAAGTCAAGATCGTAGCAAGTGGAAAGATGTGGTCTCTGCCTACCCCTCTGGGAAACAGGAGTGATTTAATGTATGTATGTATGAATGTAAAAAACTTGTAATTTTTTATTTGTAATTATTCCTTCTTTCCTGTGATAACAAATTTGATCCCACTGTTTGTATAGCGTACAAATTATTTCCAGCGGTATGAAATTGAATGAGATGAGGGCTGACTCACCACCGACGAGAGCTTCGGTAGCATAGGCGTAGTCCTTGTTGCGGGGCCAGCGCCGGCTGGCCATCCGCCAGTGCGCCGACAGCTTGCCCACGTTGCGGATCACCAGCCTCTGAGCCGTCACTGCACCACAGATAAAGGCTCAGTTCCATTAGTCAATACCTCGCATACTTGTAGTGGTAAATTGCGTCGCTGCAACTCCTTCCAGCGCAATAATCCTAAAACAACTCGTCAATGGATTTCTACAGGCAATCATATAGATTCGTATCATGTGCCAAATATTCAATAGTTCTTTCAGGATATTTTAAAATGTTATTCTATAGGTAAGGTAATGTTTGATTAATTATAATTAGTCCTGAAAATTAAAATGGTTTTTATGAAAATGTGGTTTTCTTTATTATGAAAATATGGAAAATGTACAGTTGGAAATTGAAAATTCGGGCGTTAGATAGGGTACTCGAATTACACCGTCAGTGTTTATTATGTAGATGACGACGACCTCGAGCGTCGCTCAGGTTGACGATGAGCGATTTCGAAGGTGAAATATTGATAGCAATTTCTTAACCTAAGAAACTTTACTTTGTTAGTTTAATAAACAATGTTAGAGCCGCGATTAATATTTACAAGACTTGCTTTTTTAATTAAATTGACAAATTTTCTCGTTCTTAAAGTCATGTTATTTTACAGACGAAAAGGCTGAAAAATACAATTATTTTAACTAGGCCTTGTTTATTTTCGTTGTGATAAAGATGAGAACACAGAAAATATTTTTTCGGAAACGCTTCTAAACGGAAAGAAAAAAAAAGAGCAAAGAAAAACTTCTAAAAATCATTGATATCATTCAGGCCCTAGACAGTTTCTTACCAGTCCTCAGCGGCACGTTTTTGTACTGCAGGCAATATGGAACCTCGTCCACCACGAACGGCTTCTTCTCGTGGTCACAGGGACACACGTGGGTTAAGGGTGGTGGCTCGTACACTAAAGTATTACATTAATTCTGGTAAAAATCTACTAGTGTCTTTTTTATGACAAAGACAAGGCTAATCAGCTCACAAGCTACCAACTTGTCGTAAGTGGGATCTGGAGGGTTATTATGACATAGCCATGCAGTTCAGTTTACGCTGAGAGAAAGGGACAGAGATATAGCAGTTATATAGCTCTGTCCCTTTCTCTCAGCGTAAAATGAACTGCATTGCTATGTCATAATAACCCCTCAGATATTAATAACAGTTTAATGATAAGACATTTGCATTCCCAAGACTATAAACACAGTAACACGAGCTGTGGGTAGGCCTCCAACAAGATGGAGTGACGACCTTGTAAGGATCGCGGGAAAGCGGTGGATGCGAAAAGCACAAGACAGGTCTGAGTGGAGAGCCTTGGGGGAGGCCTATGTCCAGCAGTGGACGTCTTTCGGCTGACATGATGACATGATGATTATGCGTAACCTACCCAGCAGTGCCTCTAATCTAGGCGGTAAAGTCAAAATCGTATTTGACCTGTTATGGTCAAAGAGCGGAATTCTTCATAGCAAAAATCAAACTGTCAGAGGGATTGACCTAACTGTTTTATCGACTTATCGATAAATATTTGTCACTTAACGAAACAAAGTTAAAGTAATGAAATCAGGCTTTTGGATATACATACAAACAAATTAACGGTGTCCCTAATTAGCTGACCGCCAATGTATTTTAGTATAATAGTAAAGAATAAAACAGAAAATACTTTTTTTTTAAATTTTCTATATGAAACTTATCATTAAAAATTAAAAACAAATATTGCTTAGAGTAGTTAACTAATCTTCATTCAAAATAACAAAGTCGAAATCTAAATCTGTACTTAATATGTTTTCTTCATCTTCCCTGTAGTAAAAGAAAATAGTCATTATTTTTTCAACATTGTCACCTTTCAAATTACTCCTTTTTTCATTGTAGATCCATTTATAAGATGAAAACGAGCGTTCTACCTCAGTTGAAGTAACAGGAGCATATTTGTAGTACTCGATAACGGTGTTTTGGCTGTAATCACTTTTTTCTATAAAATCAGCATATCAGGTCAAATGTTACAGAATAATCTTTTAAGTTGATTATGGATACCTACATACATACATACATAAACTCACGCCTTCATTCCCAGAGTGGGGTAGGCAGAGCTAAAGAATTACCAACAAGTCTTAAAACTTCTTGATAATTCTGTAACCACATTTTGCACAAGTAGGCTAAGATGTTTCCCAGTAATATGGATACCTAATGCGATATTATTCCGTAACATCGATAAGTCGATAAAACAGTTAGGTCAATCCCTCTGACAGTTTGATTTTTGCTGTGAAGAATTCCGCTCTTTGGTTATGGTATTGATCTCGGCCGCCATTACTATAAATGTGACTAATTAATACGTTGACAATACGATCACAGGTCAAAAACGATACGGTATTTAACGTGTTGAATAGAGGCCCTTAGATGAAATGCCTGTATGCAAGCTTTTTGTATGAAGAATTGTTAACCGTATCTGTTTCGCATAAGAGATTCATCGAGCGAGGAACATAACATCATCAGCTCTACAAACAAATTACATACATACATACATAAACTCACGCCTTCATTCCCAAAGTGGGGTAGGCAGAGCTACAGAATTACCAACAACTTTTAAAACTTGTTGTTAATTCTATAACCACACTTTGCACAATTAGGCTAAGATGTTTACCAGCGTATTAGTGACAGGTTGCAAGCCCATCGCCTAACAGTACTACAAGCCTTTATTCCCTTAGTCGCCTCTTACGACATCCACGGGAAGAAATGGAGTGGCACTATTCTAACCCGGCAACCACACGGGTATCTAACCCGGCAACCACACGGGCAAACAAATTATATAAAATAATTCTTATAGCATTATCTTGTCTCGTAGAAATTCTATGACTGTCCCTGTCCATACCATTTATCAGAGTTGCGCTACCACTAGTTTTTTTTTTTTTTTAAAGCTTACCTATTTCAACATCGTGTTCTTCCTCCTGTTCTTCAGAGTACATGCGCGGTGGTTTGAGCTTCTTCACCGGCGGAATATATACCATCTCGAAGGGGCAATAGCAGATGGGAGCTGGAACAGCAAAAACGATTTCATTAGGCTTAAACTACAAACTGATAGTACATTTTAAGTGCAAGTTAAACACGCAAACGGTTGTCCAGCACAGTCCAGTTCATAGTTATATGTACACTTTAGTACCTTGTCACTTTAATCGCTGTGACAATTCGTGTATGGCGGTTTAAACATGTCATTAAATAGACAAGGTACTAAAGTGTACACATATTGATGAACTCGACTGTACATACAATAACTATTACATATATCAAAGCCCCCGATGTAATGGCGACCCCTTCTATCGGAGCTGATATATTATATTTCTCAAACAGCCCGACCGAATATTTACACCTACAACGACGATTGAAAAAAAAACTGACATACAATCGACCTAAACGATTTAAACCAAAAAAACATACCGAAACACGACAGACACGTGAAGTTAGTAAAAGCCTTGTTAATGGAAGATTACTTATACAGACAGATTCAAAATTATGCAAAATATCAAATACCATCCGAGGGGCAAATTAAAATTTCCATTAAACAGTGATAAAAACTTTATGTTCATTTTGTTAAACAATTTCACAACGACCTATGGAGCGCCATTATGCATGCAATAAGCACATTAAATTTAAGTTTCAATCACGGTTCATAAGATTTTATGAATTATTTATTACGAAACTGTTGACAATTTACAAGTAAGAAGCTTTTTAAGCTCATTTACTTGCTTAAACATTTTAATATAACCAAAAACAGAGTATTCACAAATAACAACTAGTCTATTTTGTTTTTCAAAATATACAACGCGTGTTGCAATAAAGGATTATAAAAAAAAACTTCAAAGTACATTTTTTGCCTCATTTAATCATCCATCAACAGTAATGGATTTACTCTGAAATTGTTTTCTCGAGGCACTGGATTTGGCTTTGCTCTTATTTAGAAATATTAAACATGTCACGTCTTCACAAACGCTTCATTTGTCATACATAATCATAACTCATACTCGTATTCATATAGATATAAAACTGCTGATTTATATGCTACTTGCAAAAAATGTGTACAGTTATGATTATTAGTTATGATTATTTTTAAACATCTAATATACAACTTTACCAATTATTATTATGTAAATTCTTCTTCTTCTTATATAAGGTGTTTATGCCTCTCCAACTAGCAGTAGTTAGTTTACACATTACACCTAGGTATATTTACGTTGTTTAAGTATGTATTATGCTGTCTAACCTATCCATCGCTAAACTGGTGATATACGCTTGCATACTAATGGCTGAAAATGAACCACAAATAGCACATATTGCTAACAGCGTGGCAACAGTGCTAAAATATTATTTGGATTTTGAATATTCCTTTTTGTATTAAAATTGTATAAAACGTGCAAATAGTTGTCGAAAATTTGGTATACTCTTGGCTCGTCTCAGTCGTTTTTTGTCACGTTCTTAAATTCGTCCCTTTCTGCTTTCGTCACCCATTCTTCATTCGTCACTTTCGATATTTGGCTATTTCTTATTCCGGCTTAGTTCGGTATTCGTCACCATCATCTTTAGGCACGTTCAATGTTAGTCTATGTAGTTTTTAGACTCACTCTTTATTTGTATTTTCGTTTTTGGGACTATTCTAAGTTCGTGTTTTTCTTATTTCGCCTCTTTAGAAATTTTTATATTTCTTTGTTGGACGGATTCTCTGTTAATCTCTTTTGATATTCGCTCCACTCACTATTTGACTATATAGCTTATTGGTTTGTTTTAGGCGGCATGAATGAAAAATTACAAAGCATAATAATAATTAATAACGAAGCTTGTAATTTATAATCATATTATAAATAACCTAGCCTAAGAATGAAAATAAATAAAGAGTACGAAGCTAACGCCATCCAAAGGTCCGGGACACTATTGTCCCGAACCGATGACCGGTGAGGTTGGCGTGTTCTCGAGTGGTGAACACGCACTGGACGACGCAGCGTAGGAAGGCCCCCCACAAGGTGGAGCGACGACCTGGTAAAGGTTGCGGGTGTCCACTGGATGCGGGCAGCTCACAACCGATCCTTATGGCACTCTCCGGGGGAGGCCTATGTCCAGCAGTGGACGTCATTTGGCTGATGATGATGATAATGATGATAAATAAACTACAGTACAGTACAAATAACGATAACATCAGGAAATGAAAACATGAAGTTTCTGGTTTATGGCTTCCTTCATTACTAATACCCAACGCTACGCTAGGAAAAGACGAACAACAAACATGACGAAAGATGACAAAGACTTCCAGCGTAAGTGACGAATGCAGAATAAGATGAATTAAGAACTTGCCAAAAATTCGAATATGACCAACAACGAACCTGCCGTGAAAAAAATGACGAATAACGAGTGAGTCTAAAAACTACATAGACTAACATTGAACGTGCCTAAAGATGATGGTGACGAATACCGAACTAAGCCGGAATAAGAAATAGCCAAATATCGAAAGTGACGAATGAAGAATGGGTGACGAAAGCAGAAAGGGACGAATTTAAGAACGTGACAAAAAACGACTGAGACGAGCCAAGAGTATACCGAAAATTTGGCAAAAAAGGCATACATAAAAGGGGTTCCTTTGAGGTCCTTTCAGGTATGAAGCCCTAAAAACTATTGCGATTGCTCTGCGAGTGTTTGGCGGCCGAATAGAGCACGAAATGGACAACTGCATCATACTTAACCTCGTTAACTAGGAGGATGTTTAAAAGATAAACATTTTTCAAAACCGATAAGAAACGAAGAAGAACTACGGCGATGTGTCTTCGACGCACCCCGAGATACATCGGAAAGTAGTTTAACAAAATTAAACCGTAATTTTATCAGATGTCATTGTGCGTTAGGTAGAGTCGGGGGGAAACAATTTTAACATTTATTGTTAGTAAACTAATGAAAGTCAAACCAGTTTTTTGTATCTTTTAACCTTGATCGATCGACCAAAAATCAATGATATTCTTCAAAAGAGCACAAACAAATGAGATATCGTAGAGTACACGATAATTTTTTACATTATTAGTTTTGGGGTACTAACTTATTCGGAAAGGGGATACGAATTCCTACTTTTTGCATTAAGATATCATGTATTATACCATTTTTAAATTGTCACAATATGCGTTTGTTTTTAAAGTTATTTACTTAGTTTGATTCATGTAAAAAAAAACATGGCAGATGTTCCAAGTCGAAATGACCGTTTTGCTGAAAACTTAAGTTCAAGTTCATTCCAATATATTTCCCAGTTTTACATTAGTTATTGACATTCTAATGTTTTTTTATCATATATAACTATTTATAAAAAAAAAAACTATGTATGTATGATGATGAAAGAGAGAAAGCTGGATGTTCTATGTGTGACTGAGACGAAGAAAAAAGGGGTGAGTACGTCCACACACGGAACCTTGACGGCTTTGTGGTCCGGAGTTCCGGAATCCGAGCACGGTCGTCAGGGAGTCTGTATCGTACTCACAGAGCGAATGGCTGAATGTATGCAAGAGCATGAATGTGTGAGCCCAAGACTTCTCTGGGTGAGAGTCAAGGTAGGTCTCACCCGTTTATTCGTAATTGGGGCTTATGCCCCAGATACGAATAAATCTAAAAAAGAAAGGGAGGAGTTTTGGGAAAGTTTGCATGAGGTTTCAACAAAATGCAAGGAGAATGAGAGGATTATTTTGCTAGGCGATTTTAATGGTTGGACAGGCGTGCAAAGGGATGGTTATGAATCGGTACTGGGTAAGTATGGTGATGAGCGAGTGAACGAGAATGGCAAATGCCTTCTCAATGTATGTTTGGCTAAGAATCTCTGCGTGACAAACACTTTGTTTGATCACAAAGAGATTCATCAGTATACGTGGAGACGTCAGAATGTGAAGTCTATGATAGACTTGATGATTGTGGATGAACGGTTGCGTAACAAAGTTGTAGATACCAGAGCATTTCGAGGAGTTAGCGTAGGTTCAGATCACTACTTAGTGGTAACACGAGTAAGGGGTCTGTTCACACGTTGGCGCCATCGTGTTCCCGTACCGACAACTGCGTTAGAGAGGATAAAAGTAGAGAAACTGAATGACGAAGTTATACAAGATGAATACGTAAGAAAGCTGAAAGATCGTTTTGAATGTGTTAATAAAATGAATGACAGTGAAGTCGAGAATAATGTAAATAATGTATGGGAGATTATGAAGAATGGCATGGTCAAATCGGCCACTGAAGTATGCGGTGTAGTAAAAAGAAGAAAAAGTAAGAATGAACGTCCGGAATGGTGGGATAGAGAGGTAGATGATGTCGTGAAAGAGAAGAAAAAGTGTTGGTTGGATTTTGTAGCTGTAGATCCAGGACAAGATCTAAGCGACAGAAAGAAAAAAGAGTATAATAGATCAAAGAAAAGAGTGAAAGAAGTTGTGGCTAGAAAGAAAGATTTACTGAATGAAAAGTATGATAGGAGTTTCTCTGACAACTTCCGGTCGAATATTAAACTCTTTTGGAGCTTGATTAAATCGGCTCGGGGGAAATCAGAGAAAACTAAATTAAGCGCGGTGAGGGATGAGTCTGGAGACTTAATATGTGAGGAAGAAAAAATGCTTGATAGATGGAAAACTTATTTTGAAAGCTTGTTTGAATGCGAAGATATTTGTCGTGAGCCAGAAAGCATGAGTAAAGAAAGATGCAAGTAGCGAAGATGAAAGTGTGATTAGTATGAGTGAAATCATGAAAGCTTTAAAAAGTATGAAAGCGGGAAAGTCAGCAGGTTGTGATAGAGTGTCGATAGAAATGCTGAGGAGAGGAGATGGCCTGGTGGGTAGTCTGTTGTACCGTCTTTTCAATGCATGTTGGAATAGCGGCCGAGTCCCAGAAGATTGGGTCAAGGCCGTTATCGTCCCTCTGTATAAAGGAAAGGGGTCACAGCAAGACTGCAAAAACTACCGCGGTATCAGCCTCCTTAGTGTTGTCGGCAAAGTATATGCGAAGATTCTAATAGAAAGGGTATTGAATGTTACGAATGACAAAATCTGGGATGTACAAGCGGGATTTCGAAAGGGAATGGGATGTACGGATCAGGTCTTTTCACTACGGTCCATCACAGAAAAGTTCTTGGCTGTGAACCAAAAGGTTTTCTGTGCTTTTGTGGACCTGGAAAAGGCCTATGATAGGGTAGATAGAAAGGAGTTGTGGACGGTGCTGTCTATGTATGGAGTGAGCAGCAACCTGGTGCAGGCTTTGAGGTCCCTTTATGAGGGCTCCAGAGCCTGTGTCAGGATCAATGGGGCATACTCGGCCTGGTTTAATATCTCTAAAGGTGTTAGACAGGGCTGTGTTGCCTCACCATGGCTGTTCAATCTATTCATGGACAGTTGTATGTGGGATTTGAAAGAGTATGATAAGGGTTTGCGTATGCAAGAGTTGCTAATCAAATGCCTCTTATATGCCGATGATCAAGTTATACTTGCCTCATCGGTACTTGAGTTGCAGGAGATGGTGACAGTAATGAATGAGGGATTTAAGAAAAAGGGGATGAAAGTAAATGTTGCCAAGACCAAGGTCATGGTGATAGAGAAGGATGAGGAGATGACTGAGTGCGTGATAAATATAAATGGTGAATTAGTAGAACAAGTGAGCGAATTTGTGTACCTGGGAAGTATGTTTACAAGAGATGGTAAGTGTGAGAAGGATATCGAGAGGAGGGTGAATGCGGGGAATCAAATTAATGGGGCCCTGCACTCCTTTGTGAGCAGACAGGGCGTTTCACAAAAAGCCCGGCTGGCTGTTCACAATGGAGTGCTAGCCCCTACCCTGATGTATGGTAGTGAATGTTGGGTGTGGCAGGACAAGCATGTTAGTCGTGTAAATGCAGTTGAAATGCGTTCTTTGCGTAGTATGTGTGGTGTGAAACTGATTGATAGAGTTAGAAATGAAAAAATCAGAGAGAAATGTGGAATGAAAGAAGACGTAGTGACTAAGATTGAAAAGGGCATGCTTCGATGGTTCGGTCATTTGGAAAGGATGGATGAAAGAAGATTGACGAAAGAGATATACAGATCGAAAGTGAGTGGAAGGGTCGGAAGGGGCCGCCCTAGGCGTACTTTTTCGAATCAAATCGGAGAAATACTGGGAAAGGGCCGAATCTTAAGTACCCGAAACCGACGTGCGTGCATGACTCGATGTATGAATGTTGAAGAAGCGAAATAAATTTGTCAAGATCGTAGCAAGTGGAAAGAAGTGGTCTCTGCCTACCCCTCTGGGAAACAGGCGTGATTTAATGTATGTATGTATGTATAAAAAAAAAAACTAAATTTTACTTACTATGTCAAAATAGGTGAAAAGTAAGAAGAAACTTCCGGTAATCCGAAAATCTTTAATTATTATTTTATCCCGATGGGGATATGTTTGTATGGACTAGACGCCGCTCGCATATCCTCTCGAGGCCAGGCTTTATAATGCCCTACTGTAAATGTGGCGTATTCCACACAACGCCACTCTCGCGGCACATTTGAGCTATAAACTCGGTTGCGGCGGTAATGGCGCCAGATCTACTTTATGGAACTGCTTGATTAAATAAACAAGCTGATTCAGCAAATCACAGTCACAAGCTATCAAGATTAGATTCAAGATTCAAGCATTTATTGATAAAATGGTACATGGTTCATTTTACACGTCAACATTTTCCTTACACAGGATCCTACAGCTAATTAGAGCGGAATGAGGTATAAAATAGCACAAAAGTCAAATGCTGAATTGATGTTTTAATATAAATAAATTCTTGACTTTTGAATAAATTCAAATTTTGAAAATTTTACTATAATTTCATTTTTAAATTATATACATCGATGAATCTTTGTTCATAACTTTATCTTGGCACTAAAAATGAGGATCTGCTGAGTCCTCCCAAAATAAAAGGGTCCTAACCTCCGATATTTTTCCTGTATTATTTGTTGTTTTCAATACCTACCACAAGAAAGAAAAAAAGTACAAGAAAAAAAAAACATTTATTCGTGACAAACGGACAATAACTGAAAACGTTTTTGTAAATAAAACTCTATCCGCGCTTTGTGCTAGGTACCTACTCAAAATAAGTGTATTATTAATAAACATAGCAATCAAAATATCGTGATTATTATTTCACAATGCTCATATTTTAGCGAGATTCGATGGGATTACACTTCTTTACAACTTTTCTCAGGGAACTCGACGAATATTAAAATTTTGAATACCTAACTTTAGTTTCAATTACTTTGTCCGCTTGGTTACTTATCCTGCTTATAATTTATAATATTCAAAAGCGTACTTGCACAAAATTAATGATCTCCAACAAGTCTTTACAAATGCTTGATTAATAATTTAACATTTGTAAGGAAACAGAAATGTGTAACAAGTTCAAATTAACAAGAAAATTGGCAATTTATGATTAAATTTGTAACAGACCTTCTGTTTATTTTATTGAAAATTATATTTCATGAAATGTTTATGTACTAAAATCATCAGAAACTAATTCAGTTGTTTAATTAGTTTTGAAGTTAAAATGATTGCCCTCAGTCATTTATCTGGAAGCCGTAGCTGGAAGGTGTAGTTAGTAGCGTCACGATACGTCTTCTACAATTTCAGATTTCAGCGTTCTGACTCATCATCATCATGTCAACCGAAAGACGTCCACTGCTGGACATAGGCCTCCCCCAAGGCTCTCCACTCAGACCGGTCTTGTGCTTTTCGCATCCACCGCTTTCCCGCGATCCTTACAAGGTCGTTACTCCATCTTGCGTTCTTACAAGTTTCAGAAAAATAGTAGAATTGTATATTTTATACGTTAGAACAATACCTTGTCCAGCAGTGGGCGTCCTCTGACTGATAAAATGAAGATGAAAAGTAATAGTCATTGTATTATTCACTCAGACCGGTCTTGTGCTTTTCGCATCCACCGCTTTCCCGCGATCCTTACAAGGTCGTCACTCCATCTTGCGTTCTTACAAGTTTCAGAAAAATAGTAGAATTGTATATTTTATACGTTAGAACAATACCTTGTCCGGCAGTGGACGTCCTCTGACTGATAGACGAGAGTCGTTCTATCAATAAATAAAAACTGGATTAAATGCGAGGCGGGCTCGCGCACTGAGGGCTCCACACATGACAACGGTTTACTCAATTCTTAATTTGGAACGCCGTTCCTTGCATAAAGACCCTATACGAGTATTTCTGTGATATAATTAAATTGTTTTCAGATATTTTCCTATACTGGTAGAATAAGACGGTATTACTTGCCAAATTTCCTAGTTCTAGGTCAACCGAAAATACCCCATAAATTTTGATTCCCTTGGGAGTGTCGAAATGTACGTTTTTAGTGGAATACAGAGCCGTATCTTTTTTTTTCGTTAAATTAGAAGTTTTATTTTTTCACGGTAGACTTTTCAACTCGATACCTCGACGCGTTCCGGCGATAAAGGGTTTTGAGGGACAGACACATAATAAGGGTTCCGTTTATTCCTTTTGAGGTATGGAACCCTAAAAACAATACCCAATAGTACCCAAGTCGTGTCATCGATAACAGCAGATTGTTTCGAACTA
Source organism: Acleris emargana (assembly GCA_927399475.2). Taxonomy (NCBI): domain Eukaryota; kingdom Metazoa; phylum Arthropoda; class Insecta; order Lepidoptera; family Tortricidae; genus Acleris; species Acleris emargana. Next base: position 389,590 of record OV656843.1, read on the forward strand.
TCGGGTGAAATGTGGTCTCAGAAGCTAAAGGTTCTTAACCCGTCGAGCGATATGTCAAAATTGATGTACATCAAAATTAAACTTTATGTCAAATGAATAAGTCACGTAATGTCAAAAAATCTACGCACACATGTTGTGCGTAGGACACCTGAGGGGTTAATTTATGGGACTGATTTATTGCCGACGCCGACGACATAATGGTGTTATTATCTCACGCAACGAAACCAAGTTCGTTCAATCGAACTATATAACCTTGACCTCTCACGCCGATCATTCTGGCCGAGCACAAGGGTAAAGATACGCCAGATTGATTGAAAGGCAAGCTGGTAGTTACGGAATTGGATGCCACCTTAGGCCGAGGACAAATTTGGGTATCACTCGCTGTATTTGCTGGCCGTTCGCCGAAAAAGGTACCTGTCAAGTAGGGTAATTTATGAAGACTTGTTCTTGGTCGGAATAACTAATTGTATAAAGGCCTTTATTGTCTGTTAGTGTTGCTTGTTATTAGTCCTGAAACTAATTTTAGGCGAGAGAAAACGATATAATAGCTAGTAATAGAATACAGTACCCGGGAGACCGTGCGTCGCTTGAGTTGAAAACTAGTTTTGTAAATATCAATTCGAGAAGTCAATTGACAAGGAATACAAACGAACAAACTTAACAATATGTAGAGGGTTATTGGTGAGTCGCCCTATTCTCCTCTAGGGGTTATGGGGGACATCATTTTGGTCCCATAATACCTACCCTACGCAAAATTTAGTGTCATGTTTATGTGTCATTTATGTTGGATAAACTGAAAGATATATGTTTTTCTTTTCTTTTTGGTCTAGCATTCTTAAACGTGGTCAGATAATTCAATGTTTAATATTGCATAAGAAAAGCCATTTTACCTTGTACAAAAGCTTTTAAAAAAAAAAGATTTATAGTGCAAATATTTTTCGTTACAAATTTTTGAAAATTCGTTCTTGTCTTTTTTAGCAAAAAACTTAAATCTAAATGCTCTCAAAAATGGTTCATTTTTGCATAGGGCTTTTGGGCTTTGGGCTTTGCAACCTCTCCCATAAGCCCTAGAGGGGAATAGGTCGACTTACCAATAACCCTGTATATCACCTACGTTTATGATTATGTAAGAATTAGACGTTGAACATCAAGTTAATATAAGTTATCATTGATAACTTATCAATGTATAGTCAACTACAAAGACATGTTTCCAATTTTATTAACCTTATTGCATTGTAATAAGGTCTAAAAGTGGATACATCTCTTTGTAGTAGCCTATACTTTCCTTTGACAATAGGTTACAAAAGTAATTAAAAAAAAAACTATTGCCAATGCAAAATGAAATCACCAAAACTAATCGCATCTTTAATTTAGTTTTACATTCGCTTCAACACCTCTCGTGACCCACCCTAATAGTACCGTGTCGTCTTGGTGCCTCTCAAAAGCATTAAAAGCTGCCTCACTAACTTTATTCTCTCGTATAAATAAACAGCAGCTTACTTGTTTATTAATTCCGTCCCCTTCCCACCTAGGTGTAATAAAACGTCACAAGGTATCAATCCGGCGCGGTTTACTACCGCACGACGCCGGAGGGTCAAATTATTTATCTACTTCTTATGGAGACTCATTCTGACGTATTTTTATGGCAAAAGGAAGGTAGACGAGCACACTAGGGTGGTCCAACATAGTATGAAGAAAAATGAAGTATATCACCCACCTCACCCCACAAGTTTTTTTTTTTTTTTTTTATAGCATGGGAAGGCAAACGAGCACACAGGCCACCTGATGGTAAGTAGAAACTGTAACCCATAGACAGGCATTCACAAGACTGCAAATGCGTTGCCAACCCTGAGGACTAAGATGGAATGCCTCTATGCTAGTCATTTCACCGGCTGTCTTATCCCCAAACCGGAACACAACGATGCGAACACTGCTGCTTGGCGGTAGGTTAATGGATAAGATGGTGGTACCAACCCGGACGGACCCCGCACAAGATCCTCCCACAAGTAAAGTATCCACAAGTATTTCGACCTGCTACGGTCCTGACAAATCTCTTTCGCTTCTTCCACATTCATACATCGAGTCATGCGTACACGTCGGTTTTGGGTACCTAAGATTCGGCCCTTTTCTAGTATTGCTCCGAATTAATTTGAAAAAATACGCCTAGAGCGGTCCCTCCCGACGCTTCCAGTCACTTTCGCTCTGTATCTCTTTCGACAATCTTCTTCCACCCATCCTTTCCAAATGACTGAACAATCCCTTTGTTCCTCGCAGATAACCAAGTTAGCTAACCAGCAGCCAAGAAGGAAGAAATTTTCTTCCCAGATAACTGGTTTTATAACGGGAAGGATTTTTTCCTATAAGATAACCAGCTCAGGCCTGGTAGTTTACGAAGAATAACAATTTCTTCCCAGATAACTGGTTTTTTAACGGGAAGGATTTTTTCCTATAAGACAACCAGCTCAGGCCTGGTAGTTTACGAAGAATAACATTTTCTTCCCAGATAACTGGTTTTTTAACGGGAAGGATTTTTTCCTATAAGATAACCAGCTCAGGCCTGGTAGTTTACGAAGAATAACATTTTCTGTCCAGATAACTGGTTTTTTAACGGGAAGGATTTTTTCCTATAAGATAACCAGCTCAGGCCTGGTAGTTTACGAAGAATAACAATTTCTGTCCAGATAACTGGTTTTTTAACGGGAAGGATTTTTTCCTATAAGATAACCAGCTCAACAATCTGCCATTCTAGACCACTTCAAATATTTATAAAATTCACTCCGACTATTACCGACGTGTGCCCTGATGTGGCCTATTTACTGAATAAATGACTCGAATAACTTAATACGGAGTCCCGGGGAAGAATAAAGGATATTTTTAATGACAAAAAATAGGACAGTTCCAGAAGGAATAGCGATAAACGGCTTATACGCGGACGGAATCGCGGGCAAAAGCTAGTTTATACTTTATATCCATACAATCGAAATCTTATAGGAAAAAATCCTTCCCGTTAAAAAACCAGTTATCTGGGAAGAAATTGTTATTCTTCGTAAACTATCAGGCCTGAGCTGGTTATCCTATAGGAAAAAATCCTTCCCGTTAAAAAACCAGTTATCTGGGAAGAAATTGTTATTCTTCGTAAACTACCAGGCCTGAGCTGGTTGTCTTATAGGAAAAAATCCTTCCCGTTAAAAAACCAGTTATCTGGGAAGAAATTGTTATTCTTCGTAAACTACCAGGCCTGAGTTGGTTGTCTTATAGGAAAAAATCCTTCCCGTTAAAAAACCAGTTATCTGGGAAGACAATGTTATTCTTCGTAAACTACCAGGCCTGAGCTGGTTGTCTTATAGGAAAAAATCCTTCCCGTTATAAAACCAGTTATCTGGGAAGAAAATTTCTTCCTTCTTGGCTGCTGGTTAGCTAACTTGGTTATCTGCGATATGGCCTCCCAACTCGAACAACGTATAATTATTACTTTAATAAACTCATAGATGGCGTCACAGGTATCGAGCGAAACATTTGAATCAGTAATCGTGAAGATTGAATGATTTTTGCACCTTAATAAATTCAACGTACCTTAATTACATCAAAAACATCCTTCTCTACATAAAGTAGGGTATATTTTATAAGTTTAATAAATGCAACAAATTTTATATTAACTCCATCTAACTCATAAAAAACTTATAAGCTTTCAAGCTTGCTACGCCTTATTAGGTACTGTCACTAGATGGTGCCATCACGGATCGCGAAACTACTATGCACTCACAGACCCCAAGCGTTTCGTTTTTACAAATTCTTGTTTGATGCGTAAAATCAATACTCAAAATACTTCTTTTATATTAAAAACAAAAAAAAAATAGAGAAAATAATATCTTGATGAATATAAATGAATATTACAAAATACTGTTTTGGCGGTTTCGGTGTATTAAAATGTTAGTACAAACACGGAACGAACAACGTGCTATCTTTAACCATTGAAGTATCAAAACGCGCTGACAGTTTGTGTACAAACATTTAAACTACACTCGGCGTCAAAAAATCGCACCTTTTGAAATTTTGACTTCAAGCGAATAAAGCTCTTAACTTATTTATTGTACCCTACCAATATTAGTATCATTTGAAAGCACAGTTAATACACTTTAAAATCGGGCCAAACCGACCTGGTTTTTCCCGTTCGATTTCTAACTCAGTCGCACTTTTCCCAAAAGTATTTACATCGTAATTCGTAGGTAGGTTTAGGTTATGTTAGTTTTGCATCAGGCCCGGAGGGCCAAACCACCCAGAAATAGGAGCTCCGCGGCAGCGGAGCTCCGTCGACTCTGTATCTTCGACAAATTGGAACGGGAAAAACACGACCGTGAAAATATGGTGGTAGGAAAAGAAGCGACTGGATAAAACTCGCAAGCGGAAAAACACGACTGTGAAATAAACTGCCGCAGGAAAAAAGGCGACTGGTAATATCGCGTTCGGGGAAAAATGCGAATGGAAAAATTACTACGAAGAAATAATGAGTTCGGGAGAATGATCTTACAAATCGTTACTACTAGTCATTTTACAAATGACTTACTTTTCCAAAATTATCAACAGTTAAATTTACATTTTACGAGGAAGACGAATCAGGGCATAAACGACTCTGATAGGTTAGGTTAGAAGGCAAAGGCGGGAGCTTGGCTCTTGATGATACTTTTGTCAAATGTCTCGTTTGCCAAATGATCATTTGGTGTAACGTTGTTTGTCAAATGACCATTTGTCAATAATTTTTTGGTCAAACATTAGTGAACCGTATTTTCATGTATTTTGAAATAAATAGAAACTTGTGGAGAAATAATATTTCACTCTTTTGTTAATTGAACCTCCCTAGAGCACGTAGGCTACCTTAAAATAAGTGAGAACTGAGACTCATTAGATTTGTATTCTCCAGACTGACACTTTGCTAGTCTTAACCTTTCGAACGCGACAGTCGGCTCTAGCAACTAAAAGTCGTACCACTGACGCCATTGTCGGCCATATTAGACAAAAGTTCAAGATAAAAGAGACTTTGTATCGTATCAAGTAAGTTGTAATTTGCATAGCAAATGGGTAAGAACCAAAAAGTTGGACCACAGTTAAGCACAGTTAACCATAAAAACAACAATTAAAAAATCCGTTGTTTTTTTTTTTTTTTTTTTTTTTTTTTTTATATCATAGGAAGGCAAACGAGCACACAGATAAATGGCTAATTCTCGTATCACAACGGAAAAGTTTCATAGAAAATTTAATTGAGTGAGTTAGCGTGGCCAACTTTTTGGTCCTTACCCAAATAAATGTTTAGCAAGTAAGTGATACATTTTGTATTTGACGCAAGGCTAGTAATTTAAACGGGTCCTATCCACATACGTTTTTACTCGTAATGCTTGCTTCTGATGAATTCATACACCGGATTAAAGAGGGCAAAAATGTACCAGTGCTAGTGATTCATCAAATATCGACAAAGTTTATAGACAACTGTCGTGACATATGGATCTTACATTTCTTGCAAAAGTAAGTCGTACCTTTATCTTCTATATCTGAATGATCAGCTTCCCATGAAGATAAACAACCTTTTTTCTTTCGAGGCATTTTAAACCGACTTAAAAACAAAAAGGTTCTCAATTCGTCGGAATGCTAAAGAATATTGTTGTAGTGAATGAATTGGTTATTCAAAGTAATTTCAATGGTTGTCAAAAGTGACTCGAGTACAGGGTCACTATCAGATACCAGTTGGTTAAAGTTGCCATAAGTATGAATAAAAGATGTTTGCACATTGAGCATGATTTGAGCTGTGGGTAGGCCTCCAACAAGATGGAGTGACGACCTTGAACGAAAATTAAGAACTTGGAACTAATCGCCGACATCGTAAGGATCGCGGGAAAGCGGTGGATGCGAAAAGCACAAGACCGGTCTGAGTGGAGAGCCTTGGGGGAGGCCTAGTCCAGCAGTGGACGTCTTTCGGCTGACATGATGATGATGATGCACATAAAAGGTATAAAAAGCATAAAAGGTTACGAGGTATTCAAACTTAGCCATTTCTTATGATATTGATGGATGCTTAAAATTTGTTTTTTATCGATGTCGATAAACTAACACGACATTTAATGAATCACTAGCACAGGTACACGTTTGCCCCCGTCAATCCGATCTTTGCTGATGATGGTACAATAATGTTCATCGCCCGATATCCTCATCCGAGAAGCAGGTCACGTAATGTGGCGCAACCCCCGCGACACGAGGTTCCCAAAGTTCCATGCGGTAAACGAATTTGGAAATTTTCTTATTTTTGTATGACGCTCAATTTAACAGGCAACTTTGCGGTAAGTTGCTCAGTGTCGCCCTTGAAAGAACCTTATTTTATTGGATCGTTATACTGCTAATGGATGTTAAATATTACAACTACACAAACAAATTCATTCGCGTCTCGTAGCTAGTCGTTACTACCTTTTTGCGGCATCAAGAAGACGAGACGTCTATTATAGGGCTTGAAGCCTGAGATAGAAGTTTATAATCTCAAGATTTCTTGTGCCAAAACTACATGCTAAGATCTCAGTGCAAAACCGAACGATTTTCAGAAACTGTCAAGATATTATATAATTGACATATTATATAAGCGGCAGCTAACGTCAATCCTATACATTTCCGATAGCGATAACGTTTGCAGATTGACTAGGCGCACTAGTGACAAAACTAGTTGTCGATCTCGACGGACCACGACGTCAGCTGTCCCATTTCAAACCCAGCAAGGGACATAGAGGTAATTTTAAAGAAGAGCGACAAAACATGTTTTGTCTCAGCCGTACAAAATTTTGCAATAAAGCCTGTACCGAAAAGTTTTTTTACATACCATATTCATGATAACAATAAAACTGTAACTAAAAGTAAAGATATTTTATTTTAGTTATAATGAGTGATTGTGCCTTTTTACAATTAATATATACATTTTATGGTTTGAGGGTTTGGCGGCTGAAGCAGCGAATTTTTTTCTTCAAGCCCGCCATTAAGTTCTGCACAGTTGTTTCGGAGACTTTGGTGGCATGCTTTTTCCATTTATTTTTAAAATCTTCCTCTGATACTGCTGGAGCACAGTTTTTACGTAGTTCCGCTTTTACTAACGCCCAATACCGCTCAATGAGTCGTAGTTGGGGGCAGTTAGGGGGGTTCAGTTCTTTCTGCACATATTGCACATTATTCAAAGCTAGACACTCCTGTGTTGCTTTGGCATAATGTGAAGTAGCCAGGTCGGGCCAAAACAACACATTCCGTTCATGTTTCCTTATAAATGGTAATAAAAACCCTTTAATACATTTTTGAACATAAATATCACCATTTATGGTCCCTTTCGTTATGAATGACCCCGTGCGTTTCCCACAGGAACATATTGCTTGCCAGATCAAATATTTTTCTCCGAATTTTTCCATATAAATGTACTTATTCTTATCGCTAATATTCTCTTTATTCTCGGTAGTGAAGAATTGGTCACCTGGTAAAGTCGAAAAATCCTTTTTCACATATGTCTCATCGTCCAAAAGAACGCATGTTCCACTCAAATTGCACAGCAGTTTGTAAAGTTTTCACGACCTTGTTACGGAGGTATTGTATTGTTTTACCGACTGTTTAGGGGCTTTTACTTTTTTGTAGGTTTTTAAATTCTGACGCACTTTTGCTCTTTGCACCATAGATGCACTTGTTTTAACTTTTTTTGCCACATCTCGCACAGACAGATTACAATTATTTTTGTAAGTGGACATTATTTTCTTTTCTATTTTTTTTATTTGAAGGACGTGTCGGTCGTCCACGCCGAGCTTTGTATTGGATTCTATACTCGTTTAAGTATCGGTTAACAATATTTCGAACTGTGGCACGATTCATTTTACTCTTTTTTCGACCGACGCAAAAGTGGAATTAGGATTTTCCAGGTAAAGTCGCAGAACATTTTCTCTTCGAATTATTTTATCGTCCTGCATTTTAAATAAAAGCGATATTTTTTCGGAGATAATTGTGTCGATTGACAGTTCAAAATGACAGAAACGAAGTTATAAAATAAAAAATAAAAAACGATTACTGACTAGTACCTACCATATCATGTGCAGTTTGTAAAAAAACTTTTCGGTACAGGCCTTATTTGTTCAGGAAGTGATACTTTCTTCGTTAATTAGATTAAGACGATTACCTAGGTATATATCTTTTCTTCATTTCCTATATTACATGTTTTATATGCCATACTAGAAGCAGATGAATTCCAAGCCTCTCTGTTTATTTCAAAACATAGTAAGTGCATGTCACATACTAGGTTTTTGAAATAGTTTTGTGACATACTAGGTCTTTAAATGGTTGAGCCTGTTTTTGTACACTTACTAGGTTTCGGGGTTTTCTCAAACGAGAACTTTAGTGAGATAGGCCTTTAAATTATTTTGCATCCGGTAGGGACTTGCTAGAAATCGCGTTTAATGCAAAAATCGCATCATTTAGTTTTTGATACTTTCTAGCATTTGAAATAGGGCAGCCGATGTACATGTACGCTTTTACAGCTAAAATGGCAGATGTACTCAAACAACTCTTAGAATGAGGTTAATTATACACAAATGTATTATTTATGACTCAGTCCGTCTTATTACTGCGCTCATCTTTATTCATGGAAGCGTGACGTCATAAAAACCAGGTGTAAACGCATCACCTCATTAACTAGGGGCGTAATTCGATTTTTCTACGCAAACGCGTTTCGTTAAGCTGGAGGCAGGAGGGAGTGGGGGGGGGGGGGGGGTAATAAATTAAATCACAAGGTGGCACAAAGTGAGGAAGAGTATTCTGAGGAGAAAGAAATAGGGAAAACAAGATCAATGTGATTCGTATTTTTTGCCAGCCTTGACGGTTATCGATACAAAGCAACATTCTCGATTTTTTTTAGAGGCTGGTAAGTGGATTGACATTTGGTGTCTAATTTCACATTAGGGTTGTCAGCCTTAGATTTTCTACTCGATTGTTGGAAAATAAAATAAACATCAAAGTTATTTATTTTTAGATAAATGTATGAAAGTATTTGCTGAACCAAAATTTTGTAAGAATTTAGGCTTCAGGAAGAACAGTAAATAGTTGCTTTCTAAATCAACGGTGTTATTGTTTTATAAATCAGTAATACCAAAGTTGGAAGGTAAGTCGTTTCAGGGTATATTTTGGGGTTAATATTGTGGGAGGGTTTTTGCCGTGTGGTGCCGGTAGAGTAGAATAGCACCACCCCATATCCTCCCGCGGGTATCGTAGAAGGCGATTAAGGGATTATTACATAGGAAAGATCTCCTCCGGGCGAGATAGGCGTCGTTAGCATTGGGCTGCTACCTATCTAGGAGAAGGAAAACTCCGAATTCAAACCCGGCGGGATAGGCGTCGTTAGCATTGGGCTGCTACCTATCTAGGAGAAGGAAAACTCCGAATTCAAACCCGGCGGGATAGGCGTCGTTAGCATTGGGCTGCTACCTATCTAGGAGAAGGAAAACTCCAAATTCAAACCCGACCCTGCATAATGGACCATGCGAGCACCATTTAAAAAGTTTATACTCCAGGAGGGTACTGGCAATGCCAGAGAATCCCTCCCTAGGCCTAGCCTGGGCAGCCCTTCGTACTCTGGGGGGGGCAAAATAGTGCGCGTATGTTCGGATCCCTCCGGGGATCGGAACGGCGGCGATGCCGTTTGCCACGCGTCACGCTGTGTTCGCAGGGGGGTTGGCAAAAAGCGGGCCGCTGAAAGCCGCCTTGCTACGATGAATGTTTGTGGAGGGATGGAACATAAATTAGATGAGGTATGTATGATGATGAAAGAGAGAAAGCTGGATGTTCTATGTGTGACTGAGACGAAGAAAAAAGGGGTGAGTACGTCCACACACGGAACCTTGACGGCTTTGTGGTCCGGAGTTCCGGAATCCGAGCACGGTCGTCAGGGAGTCTGTATCGTACTCACAGAGCGAATGGCTGAATGTATGCAAGAGCATGAATGTGTGAGCCCAAGACTTCTCTGGGTGAGAGTCAAGGTAGGTCTCACCCGTTTATTCGTAATTGGGGCTTATGCCCCAGATACGAATAAATCTAAAAAAGAAAGGGAGGAGTTTTGGGAAAGTTTGCATGAGGTTTCAACAAAATGCAAGGAGAATGAGAGGATTATTTTGCTAGGCGATTTTAATGGTTGGACAGGCGTGCAAAGGGATGGTTATGAATCGGTACTGGGTAAGTATGGTGATGAGCGAGTGAACGAGAATGGCAAATGCCTTCTCAATGTATGTTTGGCTAAGAATCTCTGCGTGACAAACACTTTGTTTGATCACAAAGAGATTCATCAGTATACGTGGAGACGTCAGAATGAGAAGTCTATGATAGACTTGATGATTGTGGATGAACGGTTGCGTAACAAAGTTGTAGATACCAGAGCATTTCGAGGAGTTAGCGTAGGTTCAGATCACTACTTAGTGGTAACACGAGTAAGGGGTCTGTTCACACGTTGGCGCCATCGTGTTCCCGTACCGACAACTGCGTTAGAGAGGATAAAAGTAGAGAAACTGAATGACGAAGTTATACAAGATGAATACGTAAGAAAGCTGAAAGATCGTTTTGAATGTGTTAATAAAATGAATGACAGTGAAGTCGAGAATAATGTAAATAATGTATGGGAGATTATGAAGAATGGCATGGTCAAATCGGCCACTGAAGTATGCGGTGTAGTAAAAAGAAGAAAAAGTAAGAATGAACGTCCGGAATGGTGGGATAGAGAGGTAGATGATGTCAAATCAAATCAAATCAAATCAAAACATTTATTTTACATTATTTTTTTTTTTTTTTTTTTTTTTTTTTTATTCTTTTTTTTTTCGTTTTCGTCGTTTCGTTTTCGTGAAAGAGAAGAAAAAGTGTTGGTTGGATTTTGTAGCTGTAGATCCAGGACAAGATCTAAGCGACAGAAAGAAAAAAGAGTATAATAGATCAAAGAAAAGAGTGAAAGAAGTTGTGGCTAGAAAGAAAGATTTACTGAATGAAAAGTATGATAGGAGTTTCTCTGACAACTTCCGGTCGAATATTAAACTCTTTTGGAGCTTGATTAAATCGGCTCGGGGGAAATCAGAGAAAACTAAATTAAGCGCGGTGAGGGATGAGTCTGGAGACTTAATATGTGAGGAAGAAAAAATGCTTGATACATGGAAAACTTATTTTGAAAGCTTGTTTGAATGCGAAGATATTTGTCGTGAGCCAGAAAGCATGAGTAAAGATGCAAGTAGCGAAGATGAAAGTGTGATTAGTATGAGTGAAATCATGAAAGCTTTAAAAAGTATGAAAGCGGGAAAGTCAGCAGGTTGTGATAGAGTGTCGATAGAAATGCTGAGGAGAGGAGATGGCCTGGTGGGTAGTCTGTTGTACCGTCTTTTCAATGCATGTTGGAATAGCGGCCGAGTCCCAGAAGATTGGGTCAAGGCCGTTATCGTCCCTCTGTATAAAGGAAAGGGGTCACAGCAAGACTGCAAAAACTACCGCGGTATCAGCCTCCTTAGTGTTGTCGGCAAAGTATATGCGAAGATTCTAATAGAAAGGGTATTGAATGTTACGAATGACAAAATCTGGGATGTACAAGCGGGATTTCGAAAGGGAATGGGATGTACGGATCAGGTCTTTTCACTACGGTCCATCACAGAAAAGTTCTTGGCTGTGAACCAAAAGGTTTTCTGTGCTTTTGTGGACCTGGAAAAGGCCTATGATAGGGTAGATAGAAAGGAGTTGTGGACGGTGCTGTCTATGTATGGAGTGAGCAGCAACCTGGTGCAGGCTTTGAGGTCCCTTTATGAGGGCTCCAGAGCCTGTGTCAGGATCAATGGGGCATACTCGGCCTGGTTTAATATCTCTAAAGGTGTTAGACAGGGCTGTGTTGCCTCACCATGGCTGTTCAATCTATTCATGGACAGTTGTATGTGGGATTTGAAAGAGTATGATAAGGGTTTGCGTATGCAAGAGTTGCTAATCAAATGCCTCTTATATGCCGATGATCAAGTTATACTTGCCTCATCGGTACTTGAGTTGCAGGAGATGGTGACAGTAATGAATGAGGGATTTAAGAAAAAGGGGATGAAAGTAAATGTTGCCAAGACCAAGGTCATGGTGATAGAGAAGGATGAGGAGATGACTGAGTGCGTGATAAATATAAATGGTGAATTAGTAGAACAAGTGAGCGAATTTGTGTACCTGGGAAGTATGTTTACAAGAGATGGTAAGTGTGAGAAGGATATCGAGAGGAGGGTGAATGCGGGGAATCAAATTAATGGGGCCCTGCACTCCTTTGTGAGCAGACAGGGCGTTTCACAAAAAGCCCGGCTGGCTGTTCACAATGGAGTGCTAGCCCCTACCCTGATGTATGGTAGTGAATGTTGGGTGTGGCAGGACAAGCATGTTAGTCGTGTTAATGCAGTTGAAATGCGTTCTTTGCGTAGTATGTGTGGTGTGAAACTGATTGATAGAGTTAGAAATGAAAAAATCAGAGAGAAATGTGGAATGAAAGAAGACGTAGTGACTAAGATTGAAAAGGGCATGCTTCGATGGTTCGGTCATTTGGAAAGGATGGATGAAAGAAGATTGACGAAAGAGATATACAGATCAAAAGTGAGTGGAAGGGTCGGAAGGGGCCGCCCTAGGCGTACTTTTTCGAATCAAATCGGAGAAATACTGGGAAAGGGCCGAATCTTAAGTACCCGAAACCGACGTGCGTGCATGACTCGATGTATGAATGTTGAAGAAGCGAAAGAAATTTGTCAAGATCGTAGCAAGTGGAAAGAAGTGGTCTCTGCCTACCCCTCTGGGAAACAGGCGTGATTTAATGTATGTAATATTGTGGGAGAATTTCTTCATTCGAGGGTGGTCCAGGGTGCTCCCGTGGTTGTGTCCTTGAACCATATTGGCTATATCTCAACAATCTATGATAACGTGTCGTCATATTAAATATCATTAGTTTATTTTTTTAGTGAAAAAGGAAAAACTTGTAGGCCAGCATCTGCGTTTTTAAATTGTTTTATAAAACAATTTCTCGCCAGCAGAGTTCCAGTGGATAGCTCTTCATTTATTCAATTAAAACTGGCTACCAATATTAATTTAACGTTTGGATGAACAAACAGATAATAAATTAGCAGATCAACGGAAAATGCGCTGGCGTGTCTCATTATTTGTTCAACAGCAGATGCCGGGCCGTGGAATCACACCAAAGCCTAAACGGGAATCTGCGGTTGGCTATTTATCGCTATAAATGTGGCTTGTGATTTTAACGGTCACGATTCAATGTAAAGGCTTAGTTTCATTAGTTGATAGCACACATTCTTTTCGTACACACTCATCATCACCATGTCAGCCGAAAGACGTCCACTGCTGGACAAAGGCCTCCCCCAAGGCTCTTCACTCAGACCGGTCTTGTGCTTTTCGCATCCACCGCGTTCCCGCGAGCGATCCTTACAAGGTCGTCACTCCATCTTGTTGGAGGCCTACCTACAGCTCGTCTCCCGGTCTGCGGACGCCACTCAAGAACCTTCTGGCCCCATTGACCATGAGTCTGCGAGCGATATGCCCCGCCCACTACCACTTCAGTTTAGCTATTCTTCTACATACTACATACTTCTATTTTCGTACACACTACATCGCTGCAATAACTCTCGGCTCTAGTTATAATGTCAATACAACTTGTCAACGGATTGCTAACTAATGCCTTAAAGTTTCAAAAGGTCACACCGTAAGCATTGTTATGTCTATTTCGATGAGTTGCAAAGATTAGTCAAGATAGTTACTTTTTGTATTTAATATTTTAAATGGTACCGTGTGCTTGGTTGTTCCGTCCTCAGGTTGTAACACCTCAACCGATTGATGTGAAATTGTGGACAAATATTTTATGACCCGGAACTTTTGTCCCGCAAAATACGCGCGGCCCGAAGTATGTTTTGCATTGAAGAAGTTCTCGCAAAAAAAAAGCATTAACTTTCTTATTTTATTTTTTTACTTGTGGGAGGACTTTGTGCAGGGTCCGTCCGGGTTAGTACCACCATCTTATCATTAACCGCCAAGCAGCAGTTTTTCAGTGTTGTGTTCCGGTTTGGGAATAAGAAACCCGTCGAAATGATTAGCATAGAGGCATTCTATCTTAGTCCTCAGGGTTATTTATTTATTTATTTATTTAAACTTCTTTGCACAAAATACAATAAAGTACAAATGGCGGACTTAATGCCCAATGGCATTCTCTACCAGTCAACCAGTAGGCGAAACAGAAAAAGAAGATCGGTGCGAAGAAAAAAAAAAAGCGTTGAAAAAAAAAAAACTGTTTAAAAATATATACAAGATACGGGTATATAATATATAAATATACGTAAATACATAATATAAATATAATAGTACATATAAAATATATAAATAAACAGATATGGCGATGTGTGTTAAGTCGATTTACGACTGCGCTTGTTCCAGCAGATGCTTATGAAGCATCCGCTTGAAAGCTAACTTGCTTGGGGCTTGTCTGATGCTCAGTGGGAGCTCATTCCAGAGACGGATCGCCTTAAAGGCAAACGAATTAGTCATAAAACCAGTATGGTGGGGAGGAATAGAAAGTTTGAGAGTGCGAGAGGAACGCAATTCACAGCCTGGACGGGGGGTATTAAAATTAAATTTACATTTAAGATAACCTGGAGTAGAAGGCTCGAACAGGATAGAAAAAAGAGTACATAATATTCGAAGAGATCTGCGGTGACGTATAGGAAGCCAGTTAAGCTGACGCTAAAAAGAAGAAACATGGTCATATTTTCTGAGACCGAAGATAAAACGTATACCATTGTTGAGTAAACGCTCTAGCCTATTTAAGGAATCCTGGTTGATATTGGTAATGCACACATTAGCATAGTCAATAATAGGCAAAACGAGCGCCCTTACCAGCAATGTTTTTTACTTACTGGCAGAAAAAAATTGTACCGGTATAATGCACGCAGAGTGCCAGCAACCTTACGACTTACCTCAGAAAGATGACCATCCCAAGAGATACTAGAGTCAATGACTAGGCCAAGATCCTTTACTTGATCGGATAAGGGAATAGTGGTATCATTGAACACTACCAGGTGAGACGATAGTGTCCTTGAGCTTTATAAGTTGACGCGGGCTCCCCACGATTATTGCCTGGCACTTGGTAGGATTCACGGAAATGCCAAAACTAGCAGACCAATCAGCGATATGCTCCAAGTCTTTGTTAATTTGGCATATTGCAGCATTCAGACTCAGAACTTCAGCGGTTGCATATAGCTGTGGATCGTCTGCATACAGATGGCAAGAGCTATAGATGTTAGTAGTGATGAGGTTAATGAAAATGGAAAATAGGAGAGGGGAGAGAATACCACCTTGTGGCACTCCTGTGTTTAAATCACACCACTCCGAAAGTGAGCGGCCGGTACGAACAGCTTGGGCTCGATTACACAGATAAGAAGTGAACCACTTAGTGACCTCAGAGGAAACTCCAAGATGACGAAGAGTAGCAAGAAGGAGATCATGATCGACAGCGTTAAAGGCATTGGAGAAGTCAATGAGCACCAGGACAGTTACCTGCGTTGATTCCATCCCAAGTCTGATATCTTCAATTACGTTGAGAAGTGCAGTAGTAGTACTATGTCCTGGGCGAAAACCAGATTGAAAGGGAGACAGTAGCTGATATCGAAAAATGTACCGAGAGAAGTGCTTATGGACAGCAGCCTCAAGAATTTTTGAGAGAAAAGGAAGAATAGAGATGGGTCTAAAGTGATTGAGGGAGCTGGGGCTAGAAGTTTTAGGGAGTGGGATAACAAAGGCCTTGCGCCAAGAAGAGGGAAAATCCCCAGTAAGTAATGAGAAGTTGACGATATGAGATATCATAGGAAGTACATTCTCAAGAATGAGTGTAACCATAACACGGCTCACGTCATCATGGCCGACGGCTTTTGATTTTATGGACAGTAATATATTTTGAAGCTCATCGTCGGTGACTGGGACGAAAGTGAAAGGGACAGTGTCGGGCACGGGTAGGGAGGCAATTAAGGAAAGTGTTTTAAATTTAGTACCAGAATTGAGGATGGATGTTGTTGAAAAGTGAGAGTTTAAGTCATTCAGAGAAAAAGAAGACGAGTTGAATTCAGCTTTGGGTTTACCAAAACCGAGTGATTTTAGGAACTTCCAAGTATCGGCAAGAGAGGAACAGATGACGTTGTCATGGATGTAACGGCGTTTGGCAGCTCTTACCATCTGGTTACAGCGATTTCTGGCAACCTTGAAGAGACTCCAGGTCTCACTGCACCTGTCACGCTTAAAAACCCTAAACGCTTTATCCCGCCTTGTCATCGCCATTCAAACACCCCTCGTAATCCACGGGGCCGGAGGTCGCTACAGCCTGACTGCGCGCACTGGCGCATGTGCATCGAACAGTTTCAAAATTACAGAATTTAGAGAGGCGACTTTTTCATCGACTGTAGGGTTGACATTGCATTTGCAGTCTTGTTAATGCGAATGTCTATGGGTCACAGTTTCCACTTACCATCAGGTGGCCTGTGTGCTCATTTTCCTTCCTGTGCCATAAAAAAGAAACCCTTAACGTTGTGTTACAATTCCTCATTCGTTTCAAATTCCTCCGACGCCTACGACTCAGAATACGCCGCGGGCGCCGCTCTCAGGACGCCACGCTATAATTTATCGCTCTCCCTTATCAATAATTCACATTGATTGTATAAACATGAACCAGCACTTTTCAAATATTGGATAAAGATATTGTTCTTTCTTTTTGTTTGGATTTAGTTAAGATACGGAAAAAGAACAAGATAAAGGCGTACGATAAAGTTTTTCATCTAAAAATAGTTGAACAATAAATACTTCTAAGTTCATCAACATAGAGTAGTGATTTCAGCTACATTTTTGTGGACTTAAGACGTATAGGAGATCATGGCTATGGGTAACCAAAACCCCATGGATAAAAAGGAATGGATTTGATTTCCTGATACGTGCGATAAAAATATTAGTTTAGGGAATCTCGTGTTTCCTTGAGACTGTGGGAAGTGCACTTTCTAATCAGAATTGAATTTAACAGGAAAATATTCCAGACCTTGAAACTGCAATAAATTAAACCTAACCTAAAAAAAAAAAACTCAAACGATACCGTCGCTGGAAAGCAATAATGCTGTAACCCGCACCTCCTACCAAAATCGTTTTTTTGCATATTTTTACTTCATAATTTTTTCTGCGTCGAATGGTCTATGTCTCGTGTTTTTACGATGAAAAATAAAAACTTTACAGCATTAGTTATTTGTGATATTTAGATTATTGGAGAACAAATAAATGTAGTAACCCGCTTAAATTCCGGTATTTTTTGTCGAAATGAGACTTGAGCAATACGAGGTAAGAAACTTAATCTCTGGAACATTGTACAGCGTTTTTGCTTTCCTAACTAATTTGGTCTTATTTTTTTAAGTAAGTAGTAAGTAAGTAATTTCGGACCAAAATTGTTGTAGTGGCTGTTATTTAGTTACAGCAATTTAAAACGCCCTTTCATTTGGTTGTTAAATTACACCACGACATTTCCCTTTTGGGTTACAGCATTCTTTCGGGGAAAAAAATAAAATAAAATGCTGTAACCCGCAAAAATCACCCTTAACCCATTTTATATCAAATTTGAGTATTCAGTTTAACAAGTCTATTTATTTTAATAATATTTGCAAAATGGGACCGAAAAGCCTCCTGCCGTTTAGAAGTTATGATTTTTTTATTTTTTTTGCGTTTGTAATTTGGCTCTAGTATAAAGTTTGGTTTTTGAGGGTTACAGCATTATTGATTTCTAGCGACGATATATACTTTTTAAATTGCGTTATCAAGTTCCGTAGCCAAAATTTGTATCAACTTTTATCTGGAATCATATCACTACCGGTTCAACCATTAGGGTCAGTTTTTTTTTCAAGGTTATATTTAATAGCGACAGGCTTTCTATTCTTATCTAGGCGGTAAAAACTATATCACCTTTGACCTGTTATGATATTGTTTTTAATTTGGCCGTTATTAACTAGGGGCGGAATTTTCATAGCAAAAAGCAAACATCAAGAGGGATTGACCATTTTGTTTTATCGACTATCGGTGATTAATTGACACTTAGCACGTCTATGCTCTGCAGAGACGTGTGTATGAAGGTTACGAAAACAAATTAATAAAACAGAAACATGTTTTATTTTGTTACAATTTACATATAAAATCAAAACGGAAATATTAAACAGTATAACTAAAATCGAAATGTAGGTATATCTGTACTAATTATATTTTCTTCATCTTGTCTGCGCGCATTAATAAAGAATCTTCATTATTTTCTCTACATTGTCATTATTTAAACTGATCCTGTTTTTATCGTAGATCTAATTATACGATGAGAAAGAGCGTTTTACCTTAGTTGAAGTAACAAGAGCATATTCATAGTACTCGATAACACTGTTTTGGTTGTATTAACTTTTTGTTATAAAATCGCGAATTTTGTCAAAGTCCGGAATCCTATCTAGTAAAATCGATAGTCGATAAAACAGTATGGTCAATCCCTCTTGACGTTTGATTTTTGCTATCAAAATTCCGTCCCTTGGTCATTAATTACTGCCAAGTAAATAAGAGCTATCAAAACGGTGGCAACACGATGACAGCTCAATTTCAGGTTTTGACCGCCTTGAACCTAGGCCCTGGTTAGAAGTACCTGTCACGTAGAAAACTGTCACAATGACAGGCCACATCACTGAAGTCTTAAACGCTGGTCCATTTGCAACGTTAAAAGATGGCGGACGTGTAATTTGTTTTAGACTTTAATTTTTGGGTAATTAGGTGTTCTAAGTTCTTTTCTGATAGTGATTTGTACTTTTTATGCCTTTGTGTCGCACAGTGATTGAAGACTTGGACTTATTTCGTGTATCTGGCATCTTTCTTCTCGTTTCAAGTGGTCTCGCAGTGGTGCAGAGGTTAAAACTATCTTGACCTCTGACCTACAAATCACCGTACAACGTTGCCCCCAATCTCCCTAGAGAAGATTGGTTTGTATTTTATTGCTATATTGATTTATACTTATATATATACTTGACACCTGGCGACATCACTTCACGTGGAAACGCCATATCCCCGCGGTAGTAGCTGTTCAAGTCGCCGCGGGGGCAAAGAAAGAAGAAGAAGTAAGTCACAAACGATGTGACGCTAATACGTCACGCGTTTGCGTCACATTTTGTATAGCATTCTACGGTGATACGCAAAAACACTTTTTAGACTACACTATGAAGAAATTAAAAGAAGAAGACTATGAAGAGAGCCTTGGGGGAGGCCTATGTCCAGCAGTGGACGTCTTTCGGCTGACATGATGATGATGATGATGAAGTAATTAGACTATCCTGAGTTGCAATAATTCAGCTGCTCAGTATCATTCATCATTCAAATTAACAGCAAACACAAAGTAAGGACAAATAACGGAATTATTGCCTTTACGCATTTTCTACAAGTCGACTATTACACCAAGCATAATAATAAATAGGTAGGTATGCCAGTTAACCAATTTGTGATATATATCCAAATAATGTAAACCAAGACTCACGGATCCCACAGTCAAACTGTAAAAACAGTTTTGTGGGACATGGTATTAAAACGAAGGTTGTCAACATGTCATAATAAATACATACATACATACATACATACCTTCACGCCTTCATTCATAGAGTGGGGTAAGCACTATATTCATTCATAACCACCAAGCAGCAGTGTTCGCATCGTTGTGTTCCGGTTTGGGGATAAGACAGCCGGTGAAATTACTAGAATAGAGGCATTCCATCTTAGTCCTCAGGGTTGGCAACGCATTTGCAGTCTTGTGAATGCGAGTGTCTATGGGTCACAGTTTCCACTTACCATCAGGTGGCCTGTGTGCTCGTTTGCCTTCCCATGCTATATAAAAAAAAAAAAGTGCTTAATATCTGGATTCATAGTTACCTCGGAACACAGCCCTCTTTCGGTCCTCAAACTCAAAGCACTCCATCGGAAAGGAAGGTTTCCTTTCGTCGTCCCAGGGGTACTGCTCCATCTGCGGCAGATAAATATAAAGTACAAGGATTTTCAATATACAGATATACATATTATAATATACATATTATAATATACAGAACCCTAATTGAAATTCAGTGCTTCTTTTATGGCAAAGTACGTATCACCAAAACCTAAAACCATCTTAAACAAATCGTCAGTGAAACTGCATAACCGCGTAAGTAACATTTTTAATAAGGAGAAAATGTACCTTTTTAATAAGATACGGTTTATTTTGCTCTATCACAAATTTGTTAGTTACACGGTTTTTCAGTATCACCGACGAAATGCAATCCGGGTTAAATACCTACACTGCGTTACAGTGCTACCATTTTGTTAATTGCGATCGGCAATATTAGTTTTTCTATGACACTCGAGTGACAAATATACTGTCAGTTGCGAGTGCAAGCGTGATAGCAATAGCCAGCCGAAAGCTAATAAGATGCTGGGAATACTGCACAGATGTAATCAATATACCTGCGCTAACTCGGGGCACATTTTAGGGATTTGATATCGATAAAAAAGATGTCGATATACATGAGCTCATAGGTCATCCACGATTTCTATAAAAAAGATCGATATCATATCTGATATTGAGCCTCTGAAGATAGTAAAAATATGCGGATATCATTTCAATACAAAATGAAAATTTACTGTCAGTGCCATTCATTATAATTAATTCATTAATATTCCGCTACTATTGTAACGAAGTCCAAAGTTATCATCCCGCCCAAGAAAAACCCACGCCCATGTAAATATTACATTAACTCATGGATTTTACTATATAATTCCTACGTCCGTTCCCATCTAGAATATGCTTCCACTGTTTGGAGTCCTTATTATGCGATACACTGTAAAACTATAGAAAATATTCAGAATAAATTTATCAAACGAATGCAATATAAATTTAAATCATTTACAGGTAACAGTGTTGAAAGTCTGCAATTGCGTAGGGAAATCAAAGATCTCTCGTTCTTACATAAGTTACTGCACAACACCATTGACTCCCCTAATCTTCTTAGGAAATTATCTTTCCGCTGTCCGAGCTTTAGAACTCGTTCCACCAATTTGTTCGCTGTTCCATCTTACCGTACAAAATATGCAAGAAATACATATATAGCGAGGGTGTGTACAAATTATAACAAGAAATACTCTAATATCGATATTTTCAACAATCGTCTCAGTCAGTTTGTTTCTGCAATAAGAAAAGAACATCTAGAATATCAACAGAACAATAATTCATAAATTTAAATAAACATAAGTAGTATGTAAGTGAAGTGATAATAAGTAAGTTATTAATAATGGATTAATTGTATAGGAAACTATATTACACTATTTATCAAAATTGTTAATGTAAGCGTTCATTAGATATAATATATATATATATATTATTTATTATTATTTGAGTCCATAATAAAATTATAGTTATAACAAGTACACTTTTACGTTGCCTATCCTCATAGGTAATATAGGTATGCAATGTTATTGTTATTATTAATTGTCTAACTAGAGCAAATTCGTTAGCTATAAGTGGAAACTGTTTTGGCTAGTGTATTAACTTGTATTTTTTGTCTATTTGTAAAATTACTGCTGTTTGTTTCCCTTGAAATAAATAAATAAATAAATAAATAAATTAGTGCATAATATGCTAACATACAACTTTACTAACCACGTGAGTCAAAGTTATTTGGCCTTAAATGCAATATCAGTTTTCACCCGAAAAAATACAAAGTCACGCGTCACGTCAAATCATCATTGACAGTAACATCGATATATTTTTTTGTCGATAAAATATTTTGCTACGTCACTTTAATTTTGGTGCCCCGAGTTAGCACAGGTATGTAATCAATAATCCTTTCCCATCGTAATTTATCGGATAATGTCTTATTTATCTTGCTTACTCAAAAAGTTTTAGTACTCATCAATAAGCCAACTGAGAAGGCAAGATAAATACAAACTTATCCGACAAAATACAATGGGAAGGGATTATTCTCGGCGACTGTACGTTACAGCGTTTTAACCTTAATAATAACATTACGACGTAAGTTGGATATTAAGTTAATTAATAATGCACCGACGTGTAAATTAATCAGAAAGCCTAATGCAGCAGTAATGTATTTTTCTTTACTACCACATTATGCACAGAGTGGCCTTGAACATGTTCTATTGTGAAACTAGGGGGTTATTATGACGTAGCAATGAAGAATTCATTTTACGCTGAGAGAAAAGTACAAAGCTATATAACTTCTATAGCTCTGTCCTTTACGCTCGCCATAAAATGAACTGCATGTCATTATAAACCATCTGAACTCCCTATTGGTCAGTGAAAGTAAAAGGAAAAAGGAAATTAAGTGGTAAAAGGAATCGCCGGCATGCTCGGCGCGTTAGTCCTAATACGGCGCTAAGTGATACAAAGCGCTTTTAGCACCACGATTGAGTTTTAAACTGGATTAAGTGATCGCATAGCGTTATATCACTCTTGGCGAGCTGCTGGACTATGAAACAACCATCAAACTAGAATCTCTTCGGTTTTTTCGTTTCACAGCCACTTAGAGTTAGAAATAGTACATAGTGTATTAAGGTCGGTAAGTAAGGAATTACGATCGAGGCATTAGTAGAAGCCCGAAGTCGAAGACTGAGGGCTTTCTGAGTCGAGGTTCGTAATTCCCGTACCGCCCGTGAAACATACAATGTTTGTCAGCACAACTATTATTACGACATACTTCAACTTTTTTTAAGCGGATGGCGGGCGGACTCCACAGTTTCGTTCAGAAACGTTAAGGGCAAATACTTACGTAGGTATACATACAGCCATGAAGGAGTGTAAAAAAATCATACAGAAAACTATTAAAATCGATTATTAAGAACATTAATTGAGTATTTAAGTAACATGTAGCGAGATTGCAATGAAATTCCTGTTTAAATAACATTTTAAAACAATTTTTCAATTGCGTGTAAACTCTTTGATTGAACTTTCATGACCTGTGTGCTGTGCTATAAATTAAAAAAAAATACTTACCGACCTTGGGTTTCATGGTAAATTTATAGCACTCAGAAAGCCCTCAGTCTTCGACTTCGGGCTTCTACTAGAGCCTCGATCGTAATTCCTTACTTACCGACCTTAATACATAATGTACTATTACAGTAGTTCCTTTCTACAGAACTATTTATAGGTAATATGACTACTATTTTTACACTAAAACGTACTGCTAACTGTTTCTGCGAATAAGGCGTCATATAATGCAAAACAACATTGTTTTGTACGACACGGCTGAATTGATTTTTTATCGCTGTATATAGGGGTGTAAGGGACGTTTTAGTTTTTAATGAGTTAACTTTAGTATTTTTATTTTTTATTTTATCACAATAAAGAAGTATTTAATTAAACATCGCATAGGGGCGTGGCGGGCATGCCATAACAAATAATACACTGAAAAATTTCATTACTCACGTCGGGTTGCTTCCTGATATTAATATTCAAGCCACATGTTTCTTATTAAAAATATTCAGCATAATAAAAACGTTTAAAAATTCTACGCTTTCAGTTATCTTTCCACTTTTCCAGTCTTAAATAGTGTCAGTATGTCTGCGATTTAGCCGCTAAAACAATAATCTATTTTATTATTCTTCAATAGCAGAAACATGTTCCAACGATCTGTCCCAATCACTACACGAAATGCTAATAAATTAACGTAATGTTGTCATTATTACATTAATGGAGGCTGGATTACCCACGTGAGTTCGGAGCGCAGCGCCGAGTAAGCACTTAACACAACTATACAAATAAATTAATGAATACCTCGATAGATATCCGAATGGAATCTTTGTGCTGCAACATTTCCACGTTAACGAGCTAGTATACTAGTCTCTTCTGCATTTTTGTACGTAAGAAAGGAACAGGTAACTGCCATCGAAGAACAAGAAAAAGTGCAGCTAATGGCTTAGGGCTTGATTCCCTCCTACTCTGACATCGGTCGCTGACGTTGGTCGTGCATACGAATGCACTGCTGACGTCCGCGGCGGATCTTCCATATATTCGTACGCTCGACCGAAGTCAGCAACCGATGTCAGCGTAGGAGGAAATTGATCCTAAGGCTAAGCCCATTGTACAAACTAGTACCTAGATACAGATCACAATATTTATTTTTATTTATTTTTATGTCATAGAGAAGGCAAACGAGCACACAGACCACCTGATGGTAAGTGAAACTGTGACCCATAGACATTAGCATTCACAAGACCGCAATCCTAAGACTGCAAATGCACTGCCAACCCTGAGGACTAAGATGGAGTGCCTCTATGCTAGTCTTTCACCGGCTGTCTTATCCCCAAACCGGAACACAACAATGCGAACACTGCTGCTTGGCGGTAGGTTAATGGATAAGATGGTGGTACCAACCCGGACGGACCCTGCACAAGGTCCTCCGACAAGTATATGTGTTACTTTCTTAATAACGGCTTTTAATATAATTTATATTATTATCTTCTAAACAACGCGTTGGCCGTGACCCTACTTGCGAAGCTAGTGGTCCAGGGTTAAATTCCCGGTAAGGGCTAGTATTTGTGTGATAAGCGCAAGTATTTCTATCCGAGTCTTGGATGATTTTTATGTATTTCAGTATTTATTTCTCTATATAAATACACTCAGGGACAAAACTAATGGGTCAGAGTGCGTTTTTCATACAATAGAAGCTATTTCAAAGCCTGGTTTCCTTACGAGGGGTTGTTTAGAGTGAGGTTTAATGTTTGATACTCCGAGGTTCAATCAATAGAGAAGGTCAAAAATTCATAAGGTACCTAACTAATCGCAATCAGTTAACACCACGGCGAGAGAGTTTGGTTTTCCTTATTTTTTATTGTCATTTTAGATTTCACTAAAAGCATCACCTGACCCGTTGTTTGTGCCCCTGAGTGTATTGGCATCGTTGTCCACTACCCGTAGCACAAGCCAAGAGTCTCTGAGTTAGGGTACGTTCAGATGACAAGCGCTCAACGCGCGTTTTGGTAACGCGCGTTTACAACTACATAACAACTTATTCAGGCCGTACACATGCTAACGCGCGTTTTATTAATACGCGCGTTGAACGCTGCGCTAGCACTCGACTATTGTCAGCGCGCGTCAACGCGCGCTTTGAGATCATTGGTTTTCCATGTTTCCGTTCAGTTGAGCGCGCGCTTTCGCCGCGGATGGACGTATTTTAGGGTTCATCGGGTCGTCCAGAAATCGTCCGAAATGGAAAATGAAGCTTTTAATACGGAATTATTTATAGACGAAATAGAGAAACGTCCTGCGATATGGGACATGACAAGTAGCGATTATTCAGATAGGAATTTAAAGAGACGGGCTTAAACTATTTCTACGTTCATCTTCGACAAATGTAAGAACTCTACTGACTGAACCAACCATGAACGAAAGAACCATGGCGGTCGCGGCAACGCGCGTTCAACGTCTGGCAAGCGCGTGTCATGTGAACACTATACAAAAATTTAGCGCGCGTTCAACGCGCGTTGAGCGCTTGTCATCTGAACGTACCCTAAGGGTTCCTTGTTTTATAGTGAATTTGTTTCAATATTGAGAACAAAAACACACCCTGTAAGGCCCAATTTAGATCAAGCAAACGAACAAGAATTATATGCATTATCTTATCTCTTACGTTTTCTTTGTAAAAATAAAAACAAAACATGTTCTAGGGTACTTCTCCACTGGGTCTAAACGCACCGTAACTCTACAAACTGTCCGATTAGTCCGATTAATGTGCTCTTAAACTAAATGTCTATGTGTTTGTCTCTATCTTAAAAACCGTAAATAATTTTACTGAAATCATCTAAATATGCTATGTAGAAAAAAAACAAGAGCACAGAAACTAGGCAAAGTACGAAATTAATTGTTAAGACTCTGATTTATTATATTAATATTAGCACCATAACCTATCGGCGACACGCCATCGATTGCCATAAAAAGGCCGGTCCACAGGCTGTTACAGCGTGTCGTAAACCGGTGTCGTCATCGACGTTATACTCAAATGAGGCAAACCCTAGTGTGTAGGGTTCACTAATGTTTTACCAAAGAAATATTTTACAAATATTCATTTGCCAAAGAGGTAGACGCATTATTTTACTTTGTTTTGTGGGCAAAAGTTTAACCTAACTTAACTTATTTAATAAGCCCATGAAACCGATGTTATATTATGTAATGGTTAAAAAACAAATCGTCTTTGCAAAATTGAAATTTGTAAATTGAAATACGTATGCATGAATGGACCCCGTGCTGTAATGAGGAGGGTATAGAAAATATAAATTTTACGTTTGATTCCCTATAAGTGTATTTTTACGTATACAACTATAAAAAAATAAAAATAAAAAGCACGCCTAAGAAGCAAATTAAATCAAATCAAATCAAATCAATTTTATTTGTGAAGCATAGGTAGTAAGGATGGTACAGTCTTAAGATTATTTATCACTATGTTCAGCCATTAGGCATACAAATGTTCTGGGATTACAGGCGTGAAGGTATGTATGTATGTATGTTCTATGAAATAAGCATGCGACATGCGTGGCTTATACCATGATATTAATCCTAAATATTGTCCTAATCATAATTAAAGCAAGTACTCGTTTACGGAATAAAATGCCTTTTCCGTTAAAAAAGCTAATAAAAGACTTTTAAATAGGGAATATGCATGGATTTTAAAAATCGCATTTCTCATCAAAATATGAAAATACCGTAAAAGAGATCACCAAAACGGAAATTAAAATTAAAATCGGTCAAGAAATACGGAAGTTATAAGCATTTCAAACTTCTAATTAGACAGAGAGATCCGATGTGCACCGTGACGTCATTGTGCACTGCGGCCATATAAACTCCATGTAAAATTCCGTTTTTCTAGAAAGAGATAGGAACAAATCTTTGTTGGCTTATATCTTGGTTATTTTTATAGTTATTCAAAAAATGATTTTTGTGATCTGTTTGTTACATGAATCAGCTTCAATTGAAGCTGTAAAAAAAAAACATGCATATTCCCTATTGTGGTATGCCACATTCTCTTATACATATATTACGGTAACTTATTATATAATCTCGGTGCCATGCCGAATACACTTTTTGAGAGTAAGGCCGTTTTAAATGGAACATAATTAATTTTATGTTGCTGGCGTATGCTTTTAAAAGCAGAAAACTGATTAATGTTGTACTTAATATACATTGCCGTTTCGAAAATATACAGGCATTGCAGGGTTAATATTTTTAGCTCAATAAAATAAGGTTTGCACGATTCCGTTGGTTGCAGTCCACAAACGGACCTCAAACACTTCTTTTGAGCCCTAAATACCAATTCTCGGTCAGTGGAGTTGCCCCATAATATGATGCCATACCTAAGTGTAGAAGTTACGTAGGCATGGTACGCGGCTAGTACTGTAGTCCGATAAACTATTTTATTCAATTTATACAATGCATATGAAAATTAGTATAATTTTTAACATATAATATCAATACGGTCCTTCCAATTCAACTTATTATCTAAAATCCTGACTTTAATTTATTTTTGGGTTAAAATATCTAGTGGTGTAGAAGGAGAAGGCAATAGAGAGATCTCTCTCCAGGCGGATGTTATGCCTGGGGACCGAAGTCCATTAGCATGAAGTTGGAAGTGGTATATATGTCAACCGACTTTAGAAACTTCGTTAGCGCGTTGTAGGATTCTTAGTTCCGCTGTCTGACACTGTTGGCGCTAGCGAGTTGTTGATACAAGTTTCCGTTAGATGTCGCTAGGTCGCCACAGTGGTTTGGTTCTTATACCTACTCATAAGTAAAGAAGCACTCGCTTTAGCCTCGCTTCGGTTCATACAAGTTTCTCTGTAATACACGTACATAAACTAGACAGTTATATAAAACACAAACTTTAGAAACAAATGCTCTATGATTAGAAGTTGAAAGCACATTAAAACCCGTTGCGTATTTGAAAAAAAATACCGGCCGAATATACAGACGCGAATGTCAACTTTGTATTTTACTACATAGATAAGGTACACCAAAACTACTTAATACTTTTTTTTTTTTATGGCATAGGAAGGCAATCGAGCACACAGCCCACCTGATGGTAAGTGGAAACTGTGACCCATAGACATTCGCATTCGCAAGACTGCAAATGCACTGCCAACCCGAGGACTAAGATGGAATGCCTCTATGCTAGTCATTTCACCGGGTGTCTTATCCCCAAACCGGAACACAACAATGCGAACACTGCTGCTTGGCGGTAGGTTAATGGATAAGATGGTGGTACCAACCCGGACGGACCCTGCACAAGGTCCTCCCACAAGTAAAAGTTTATGAAGGTGAATTTAATTTTTGTAATTATATAATAACAAGATCACTTCCCAAGCTAATCATACATTAGAACGTGCTTTGCACGACGGAAATCCCACAATCCCGCTTTCCCGTCGTTCCGTGTCTAAGCCAGCTTTACGCGCAGACTGCCCTTAAATAATAAAACCTGTCAAAAGCATGTCAGGGCACGTTCAGGATTGGGTTCCGTAGCCCAGAAAAACTGTTACATCCAGGTTTTCCAATATTTTTTGCATAAAAGACATCAATTAAGGCATTCCACTTTCGTCCTTTGGTTAGCAATGCATTTGTAGTCCTCGGATTGCAGTCTAAAGAATGCAAATATCTTTGGGCGTCAGTTCCCACGTACCGTAAAGTGGCCTGTCTGCTCGTTTGCCTTCTTCTTCCGTTAAATAAAATTAAAATTCTTGAGATACTAGTGAATACTTACTAGATTTCCAAAGTTAGTTAGTAGTTTTTTTCTGGTGGGAGGACCTTGTGCAGGGTCCATCCGGGTTAACATCTTAACCTACCGCCAAACAGCAGTGTTTGCATTGTTGTGTTCCGGTTTGGGGATAAGACAGCCGGTGAAATGACTAGCACAGAGGCATTCCATCTTAGTCCTCAGGGTTGGCAGTGCATTTGCAGTCTTAGGATTGCGGTCTTGTGAATGCTAATGTCTATGTGTCACATTTTCCACTGTGCGCTAGTTTGCCTTCACAATGCCATAAAAAAAAAGTTGAAGGTTTGAAATATTTATAAGATCATTGATGTTTGTTTATTCAGTGATACTCTACAAAAAATCGGGGAACGAGTTACCTTGATATAGACAAACAGACTTTGCGATACTAAATAGGTTCCTTGATTGACTACGGAACCCAAAAAACGGGCTAAATACCCGGCTCACGAATTTATGGCCGGACGGTTTATAGCTCCCAACCTTTTTAGGGTTTCACAAAAAATTGCGACGACGCCTTTTACTGAGCCTACAATGTTGCAAACGTCCATTCACTAAATCATTCATTAAAACAAATATCAATGAGCTTAGGCGTGCGAGGCAGCTAAGCGGTGTACGAGGAAAAATCCACAAATATAATAATTAACCCGTGTAGTTGCCGGGTTAGAATAGTGCCACTCCATGCCTTCCCGCGGATGTCGTAAGAGCCGACTAAAGGAATAAAGGCTTGTAGTATTGTTAGGCGATGGGCTTGCTACCTGTCACTAATACGCTGGTAAACATCTTATCAACAGAGGTGGAGATTTACTTCATAGCACCCGTTAAAGAGACATTTATTTTCTTCCACCATTGCTCTCCTCAACGGATTTGCGTTTTCCATATTGGTTAAAGAGATAAATTTGTTCAATAAATACCAGATTTGTAATTCCACGCACAATTGTTAGCTATCTGACGTCTAAGAAGTAAAGTTCTTATTTCTTGTAACTTTGAATGTCAAAGCTATAACTAAATAGTTTTAATGCATATCTGTTATATCCATGACTGAGTTTCAAAAGAAGACTGTATATTCTGTATTGGAGACCAATTTAGAAAACAGAATTATTATTCTTGATTCGAAACCAGGTTTCCAAAAAAGAAAAATAATTCCGTTTTCTCTACTGGTTTCGAACCTACGGTTTCGAAAACGGCCGAAGGGTAAAAATTGCAAACAAACATAATCTTCACCTGAAAAAAGTATTACTCTTTACCGCCTTTATGTTTATGACACGGAGAAACGCAAGCTTTTTTAGAAAAAAAAACTCAAGCTTTTCCACACACAGATAAAAAAGTTACGTTGCGAATAAAATATGGATCTATAAGACTTGTGCCCTCATTTTATTACGGCCGTTTTCACTTTTTAAAAAGTTACAGACTAGATAGTAATGAAATTTGTATGCAACATTGCGGGCTTGTGTAGCGAGCACGCAATGTAATTTTTTTTTAAATTTGGATACTGTCTGTAAACTATGTACTTCGCGTCTCAGTATGGAGTTAGTAATGTCAACTTTTCCGGTCATTTTTGAGAAAAGTATATTTAGAACCGTGATAGGGCTAACTTGAAGACACGAACATGCATCGGCCAATGTGCAATTACTATAAAATATTGTAGGTACGATGGTGATGGCCATTACCTAAAAAAATACAGGTAAAAATAAGTGCACAACTCTAACTTGGCCGGTTTTACTTACGCCTGAGTAATCAGTTACGAAAATCTGAAATGAGGGAGTGTTTGGCCATTGTCTTCGGAACATTTTTCATTTGGACGTCGGACTTTTTAATTTCCAAGTTTACTTGATGAATGCGAAAACAGGGGGTTTGGAGTGGCGTGAATGAGGGTTGCTAAAGGCTTTGAAAGGAACGGTGAGGTTAAATTCTTTAACAAAATAGGACAGGTACCTACTTAATTGTTTGATTAAGTTTAGAAAAAGTGTGAGTAGGTAGGTTATTTTAGTAAATAATTTTATATGTTAACAATTTATTTATCATTCCAAACTACTTAATACTAATGAATGAAGTTACTTACTAAAGTAGTTTTAATTCGAGAGACCAGTATTGACAACGCAAATGCATAAATGTTGCAACAGGAAGGGTAGTGATGCTCATTCAGCTTTTTAAATTAGTGTACACTTTTTAAAATATAGATTGTAAAAAGTTTAACCTAATTTATAAAGCTAAACCCACAATAGAGCATTTGCGAGCCATAATATTAATATGATAAATGTAACTATGAATCGGATCCCTCCTTAGTAGGTTAGTCTCAAATAGTCGAAAACACAAGTGGCCACGGCATCAACTCGCGTAATAATCATCTGGCTGAATTTGCTGAATTTTGAAGTCGAATACGTAATCGGTCCATGAACTAACAAGTCTTAAATCATCTGGACAAATTAAGAGTTAGTCCGACTTGTATCCGGTATCTAGAGGAATTTGCAACAAGATTAAAAATTAATCGCTATTTAAAGCAATTAGACGAATTCGCAACTCGTCTTAAATTTTATAAAGCGTTATCTTATCTTTCATTGATACGCCACTTGTAAAAAGACGAGCTACGAGGGCAGAGTGAGAAGTCTGGTAAAAATCATTAAAGGTATTTTCTTCACAAATTCATTAATGTCAATTTGTAATGCAGCCTTTTTGGAGGTAAATCGTATATTTTCAGCCAGTTCACACGACTAGTTTTTTTTTTGACAGCTGTGAAAAAGAAACAATCACTTCGGTGTTTGCAAACATGGAGAAAAGTGAGTTTCGTGTTCTGATTAAACATTATTTTTTGCGAAAAAAAACTATTACGGATACAAAAAAAAAATTAGACAAATATTACGAGAACTCTGCTCCATCGATTAAAATGATCCATAAGTGGTTTACGGATTTTCGTTGTGGCCGTACAAGCACTGCTGACGCCGACCGACCCGGACGCCCAGTTGAGGTTACTACAGCAGAGATGATCACCAAAATCCATGACATCGTATTGACCGACCAAAGAATAAAGGTCCGTGAGATAGCTGATATTGTAAGCATTTCAGACAAACGGGTTCGTAATATCCTTCACACTTATTTGGATATGAAGAAGCTCTCCGCCCGTTGGGTGCCGCGATTGCTCACAGTAGATCAAAAACGCACTAGGGTGACCCTGTCAGAGGCATGTTTGGCGAAGTTTAGGTGTAATGAAAAGGACTTCTTGCGTCGTTTCATAACTGTTGACGAAACCTGGATTCATCATCATACACCAGAAACCAAGGAGCAGTCAAAACAATGGATTGCTTCAGGTGAACCTGCACCAAAGAAGGCCAAAGCAGTTTTATCGGCGAATAAAGTTATGGCTACTGTCTTCTGGGATGCTCGTGGTGTAATATATGTTGATTACCTTCAGAAAGGTAAAACGATTAACGGCGAATATTATGCCAACTTGTTAGAGCGATTTCATGAAGTTTTAATGGAAAAACGACCCCATTTGGCGAAAAATAAAATCATTTTTCAGCAAGACAACGCACGGGTCCACACTTGTTCAGTTGCTATGGCTAAAATCCACGAGTTGCGTTACGAATTGCTCCCGCATCCGCCTTATTCTCCAGATTTAGCCCCCTGCGACTATTTTCTTTTCCCAAACTTAAAGAAATGGCTTGGTGGAAAAAGATTTGGTTCCAACGAAGACATCATCGCAGAAACCAATGCGTATTTTGAAGGGTTGGAGAAATCGTACTATACGGAGGGAATCGAAAAGCTAGAAAAGCGATGGACCAAGTGTATTGAGTTACATGAGCACTACGTTGAAAAATAAATATTTACTGGGACCAAAAAAAAATAATATTGTTTAATTTTTTCCAGACTTTTCACTCTGCCCTCGTATTTAGACCCCGAGCATGTAAGACGAGTTGTTTTATAGGCAAGCAAGCGACTTAGATGAAATGCATTTAAGACGAAGCTTCATGGGCTGATTACGAATTCGACTACCTGCTGCTATTTAGGCAGATGATTTGCAGGCAAGTTGAAGCCGTAGACCACTTGTATTTTTGACTATTTGATACTAACCCTCTTAGGGATTAAATTAAATCGGTAAAATAACTAGCAATAAGGCAATCGCTCTTAGTCCTCAACCATTTTCAAAGGCTTCAGTCAGAGCACTGTTACCGTCAAAATTAGCCCATACGCTAGCCTTCATTTATGCCATGAAAAAAAAAGGGTGGCGGGCAATTTTATATAGTCCCCGTCCCCACCCTCTAGTCACGGGATGCATGTTTATATGTTCGTTAGTACCCAAAACAAGACAAAATACCTATGTTAGTAGCTAAATCAATGCAATTTTTCTATGAAAAAAACCTTTCAAGAGTCATGCAATGCAAATATGACATGTGATCATTTTTAAACAAATTCACTCCCACACCCAAGTAAACCCCATACACATGGCAATCGTCGCCATAGTAAATATACATCATATTGCCACGATCTATCAACTGGGACATGTTTCATCTCTGTTGGTGGGTGGGGACATTTTTGCCCATTGCCCTTTGTGCAATACTAATTATCTGGCGCTATTATAAAATGAATCTGTACCAAAATCTTGTTTAACCAGCCTACACCACAATCACTCATGTACCCGGCTCCTCCCGAGCGGGTCAGTGATCGAGCGACCCACTCACTCACTACTCATCCACTCATTAATTCATTACAGCCCGCTTTAGCCCCTTGTGCAAAAACATGTCTCGCGCGGATACAACTTTGCGGACGCGGAACAGTTACTTCATACATACATACATAAACTCACGCCTTCATTCCCAGAGTGGGGTAGGCAGAGCTACAGAATTACCAAGCACTCTTAAATAAGTTGTTGATAATTCTGTAACCACGTTTTGCACAACAGATATTTACCAGTGTATTAGTGACAGGTTGCAAGCCCACCGCCTAAGAGTACTAGATGCCTTTATTATTCCCTTTGTCGCTTCTTACGACATCAACGAGAAGACATGGAGTGGCACTATTCTAACCCTGTGACCACAAGTTAGTTCATTTGGGTTGAATATAGCGAAAATTGGATGACAAAGTGAAATAGTTTATAATTCATTATTATAAATGGGGAAATGGATTTGATTGCTTAAGACATTTTTGTACTAGTATAATTTTATAGATGGAGAGTGGGAATGATACTGGGAATCTTTAGCCCTGTAAAGTAAGATCTTTCTAACGAACAATTACTAACTAACAAGATGTATTAAAAAAAATCGTGTCCGTAAGGTAAATAAATAATTTGTAGGTCAATGCATCCTTTTCTATAATAAATTACCTGGCGTTGTTTTAAAGTTACCATTTCCAGTACTTAAAACTAACTTGAAAAAGTCGTTGATGCCTAAAGCTTACTATAGGGTCGAAGACTATCTAACAGATAAAAATGCTTGGCTAACACCTAAATAATTTAATAATAACTTAGTCATAAAACATTAGTAAACATTGTATATTGTCTAGGGGACACGGTTTCTGTAGGAGAATGTATCGAAACTTTTATGCAGGTTGCCTTGCACCGTCACAGGTAAGTATAACTGGTATACTTTCTAATTTTTTTATTACTACTGTTACTTCTTAGTTTTGACACATTTTCCTGCTCAACTACGCATGAATATATTAATTTTTGGTTTTATGTGAGATTCATTGTTTTATATAATGCTAAATTAAGTTTATTATTGTATAATATCATTAGCAATATTTAAAAAACGACTTACTGTTGAGTTTTTTGCGGCGTTTCTTCTCAGCAGTGGTCTCTTGCGAAGCGCTGGTAGATTTTTGACGAGTAAAAGTGCCCGTGCGGCCTACTTACTGAATAAACATTTTTTATCTTTTTAACTAATCATCATTTAAAATTTAACGAAAAACCTTACGAATCACTCAATAGGAAGACTATACGAAGCGATATCCTAATACGATGGTATTTTCACAGTTTTTTTTAATAGTGAGAACACATAGAGTCATATTCGAATGCGATATAGAAGTACTGTGTTCTAAACAATATAAGTATTAAAAAGACCTGGGTTACATGGGGACATACACATTATAAAAAATGTACAAGTTTAAACTAACCATAGAAATGAAGTGAAGAATCACTAAAGATGACAATATAACGATAAGACTGAGTCTGAAGGCAGCTTTTTGCAGACCACGGCTGTACCCTACTGCGGACCTTTACAATGAAGCAGAAGTTTTAAGCGTCCGGAAATTATTTTTATATCGAGCGACAACCACCACTCATAAGAAAATTCTTCAATTGCCATCCTATCCTGACTTATTAAAGAAAAGAGTATTTAGAATTCCCATACCAACAGTAAAATCCACATTTGCAAAGAGATTTAAATCATTTCTATTTCCTAAAATTTATAATAATATTGCTAACGTATGTGATATCAACATGTCTCGAATCCCTGAGGCTAAAAAGCGAATACGAGAGCTCTTGTTATCTTGGTCTTACGATCAAGCTGAGGCAGCTTTGAGGTAATGGGACACTTCGCACCCTTCCCTCTTTACTCACACTACACTCACTCACACTCACACTTTAACACATTCACACTGTTTAAAAATTGTTTAAACAATATTTAAAAATTGTTTAAAAATTGTTTCATAACTCTTTTTGTCTTAAAAATAAAATAAATATATAGTTAAGCAGATAGATTCCTTGGAACTACTGTAATATGTATATAATTTATCTTTCACAAATGTCAATTGCCGCTTTTCTTTGTTTTTGTAATTCACGTGTATGACTTGACTCCCACGATACAGGCTATGCCTAGTGTGGAGGTCACTGTTTATAATTGATTATTTGCTGTAACTTTCTTTTGGTACATAAATTATTCTTATTCTTATTCTTATTCTTATAAGATAACCTTTTAAGGCTAGTATGGGAAATATGGAAAGGATCAATATTACACAGATGTTTATTATAATATCAAGGAACTCGTCTGAAAAAGGTACGTCAGGAGTAATTTGTGCGGGCGAAGCGCACATGAAAGAGAGGTCTACGACGTAAAGGGTGGTGCGGTCCACTGAAGTTAACTAACTGATAATGGTTATTATAAAGGTACTTGTTTCCTCAGTAAGCTTCTGTACGAATCAGAAAGCAAAGTTACATACACACGTACTTGATAGAATACATTATAGGAAATATAAGTTTGAGCCGAAATAACAAAACACGCATCCGTTATTTTTAATGTTCTCTAACATATAATCAAGCCAGTAATTAATTAGCAATTTGCTTTAACAAAAATCTCTAAAGAGCTTAAAGTTATTGGTCATTTTTAGTACTTTGGAGGACAAGTTCTCCGAATAGGTTGAGTTTGGGCAGCTATAAAAAATACGTGTCCGTTATTTTATACTACTCTCTAACATTATATAAAAATAAATCAAATCGGAGTCGGACGGTTCAGCATTTACATCAGGCCCTAGAGAATATGCCTAACGCCAACGTAAAGGATTCTAGGAAACTGACAAAGCCTTTGTCAATTTATTACATTACAAATTGACAAAGGCTTTCACCGCGACCGTCCGGCAGCTTGCTCCTATACATTTTCGATAACAGTATTACGTTCGCCGAATACAATAATGCCTAGGGCACCCTGTTGTTTAACAATAACTTTCGTTGCTACGCTCTGCTACGAGTTAAGAGGTGCTACGCAGCGTAGCTGCTCTTTCCTGCCTTGCTTGCTGCGAAAGCAAAATTATAATCATTAAGTGTTCGTAGTAGAACAATATCTAGGCCTTGTCCAACGTTCGACATTGCCTTTAAAAATATTTTAAATTGGTTTTAGTATTGCCAAATTTTGTCACACTCTTATACGCTTATAAAAGAAAACTTATAGGAAAGAAAGAAAATCAAACAGCAACATTGAAAATACAATACGAATACTACAAAAAAATATTGATGACGGTTCCTTCTGGATTATAACAAAAATATTATGGTTTTATAGTGGGTATGGTGGGTTTTGTATTGTAAATGTAATATATTACAACAATTTTTTTTTTTTAATTGCAAATTATCAAATTTTTACGATTTTATGTGGGCACCAAGTTTACCAGAAAATCACTTTTTAAAAACCTCAACGGTAAAAACTTTTTTACAGCACGCTCCAAAAGGTCTACGAATATCGTTTAGTTAGTGGAATCATTGAATCGGCAATATCTCTCATGTTTTTTAAACTCGAGTAAATATAACACAACATGGCGAAGCAAATATTAAAATGTGTGTACCTTTTAAAAAATTACCCCGCGACTCTTAGATATAAAATAACCACGGGGAGACCTTTGCCCTGCAGTGTGACACTAACACAGGATAAAAAAAAACAAAAATTGAGAGAACCTTCTCCTTTATTTTTAATTCCGTCAGTTAAAATGTGGCAAACAATATCTTCAAAACGCAAAGCTTTTAATATTATTTTAATTCAACGTTCCAAATAAATCAACACTAATTAATTATTCACTTCAACATACAATATGGACGGGGCTAAAACATTCAAACTTGTCTGCCTTGACCAGACTAGTGATATGTACCTATCCCAAACGTAAAATATTTAGCAAACAAACGACTTTCATCCCTAACCTCATCCAAATAAGATACATCACAGACGCAAGTATTAATATAATATCTTGAAAGCTTTCTGCCTGTACAGGTCAAGGTATTCTAAATGTTACACCTTTTTTTTTACTTTGGCCACTTTGTTAAGGAAAACGTTAATAAAATATGCTTTAGGATTTGTAAAAGAAACACGTTGCAGTTCCTTTAGAGAAGGTTACGAATTATTCTTAAATAAAATATTTTAGAGCTGAATATATAGGTATGTATAGAGATTTGTTAGATCATTCTCCCGAACTCATTATTTCTTCGTAGTAATTTTTCCATTCGAATTTTTCCCCGAACGCGATATTACCAGTCGCCTATTTTCCTGCGGCAGTTTATATTCACAGTCGTGTTTTTCCGCTTGCGAGTTTTATCCAGTCGCTTCTTTTCCTACCACCATATTTTCATGGTCGTGTTTTTCCCGTTCCAATTTGTCGAAGATACAGAGTCGACGGAGCTCCGCTACCGCGGAGCTCCTATTTATGGGTGGTTTGGCCCTCCGGGCCTGATGCAAAACTAACATAACCTAAACCTACCTACGAATTAGGTACGATGTAAATACTTTTGGGAAAAGTGCGACTGAGATAGAAATGGAACGGGAAAAAAACCGACTGGGAAAAAAGTCGAACAACAAAAAAAGCGACTGTAATAAAATCGAATGGTGAAAAATAAAATTAGGTAATATCGCGTTCGGGGAAAAATGCGAGCGGAAAATTTAATACAAAGAAATAATGAGTTCGGGAGAATGATTTAACAAACCTGTATAGATTATAGTTCCTTTGTAGAAACTGAGAAGTTTTTTTTTTTTTATGGCATAGGAAGGCAAACGAGCACACAGGCCACCTGATGGTAAGTGGAAACTGTGACCCATAGACATTCGCATTCACAAGAACGCAATCCTAAGACTGCAAATGCGTTGCCAACTCTAAGGACTAACATGGAATGCCTCTATGCTAGTCATTTCACCGGCTGTCTTATCCCCAAACCGGAACACAACAATGCAAACACTGCTGCTTGGATGGCTTTATTTAGACAAAAGGTAAGGTTACATTTGTGTAAACTTCGCAAATGTTACTTTAACAATACTATATTGTTTTGAATAACATAAACAGACCACAATGAGAGAACACATGCATTTGCATTTTTTAAAGCGTACCTTCTTTTTGCAATCACATTTTTACATTTAACAAGGGACACTCGGTAGTTGCTTGACAACTGTGTAACTACAAAAATTACAATAAATAAGTAAATTCACTTTTTTTTTTAAACCAAATGATTTCATCATCATCATCATCATGTCAGCTGAAAGACGTCCACTGCTGGACATAGGCCTCCCCCAAGGCTCTCCATTCAGAAACGAAATGATTTGCGGAGCAACAATTTCGAAAATGCACCAGGGCCAGGGGCGTAATTTTCCTTGCTGAAAACCATTTTTTTTTGCCATTTTTTTGCATAGTTTTCAACTCGGCTGTCATAACTCTCAAGTAAATACGAGCTATCATAAGGCTGACAAAATGATAACATGTCACAAGTGATATGGTTCTATGGTGAGTAGAATAAAGCGTAGGGCTTGATTAATCAATGAATCAAATAAATACATACGTACATACAGGTCTTAATTTAATAATTGCATACATACATACATACATTAAATCACGCCCGTTTCCCAGAGGGGTAGGCACAGAATAATTAATAATTAAGTATCGCATGTTTTGCCGCCATCACATTGCCATCATTTGGCTCAAACAACATTATAAATAGTACAACTGCGTACAGCGTCAAGCATAAAACTTCTTACTCTTCTTTAACTTTTAACATTAAGACGAAAATAATATTAATTCAATGGCGAAACAAATTTAGTTTAACAACGTTCCGAAATAACAAGAGAAAGAAAAGTTTTATTTTTAATTTAGTCTTTTGGCAGGAATTATTCATCACAAGACTTCATTATTTCAGAGTTGATAACAGGAAAGTATAAACTTTTCACTCCACCTACTCAGAAAATGGGTCATTATTTGGGCGTTTGTTCCGAATCACTTTCGTGGTCACATTTTTGTAGAAGTTGCTGCAGATTTCAATTTCGTTTCTGGTTAGGTATCTAAGTTTCCCGGATCTCTAACCAATATCCAAAAACGACATCAAAATATACGTCCTATTTTCTTTAAAAAATATGGGCACAAAAGTGAGGCGGTTGAAACGCTCGAATAATGACCCAAATGTTACATTGATCCCGCAAAGAAAAGAAAATGAAGTAGGTACCTCGTCATAACATAATATAGGTTTATTTAGAACCAAGTACGAAGAAGGAGGGCCATGTTTTTGGCTAAGTTTGAAAAGCTGTTTTTTTGTTTTTTTAGTGCTTACTTATTTAAGCGTTCTTATCTTATCTTACAGATGGGCCCTTTCGGATATCCTTCGACCCTTCAGGATCTTTTGTGTAAATACCCTCTTACACACTCGGATGTCCGAATGTGCAGGTTTCGTCACGATGTTTTTCCTTCACCGTAAGAGCGTCGGGTAATGCACTTAATTTAGAAAAACTCATTGGTACATGGTGACCAAGTGGGTTCGAACTCCCTACCCTGCGATCAGGAGTCGACCCCCTAAGCCACTAGGCCACCGACGTTCTCGTTTGTTGTTCTCAATGATAGTGAGAAGAGAATATTGTTATATTGATATAATATTGTTACCATTCTGGCAGCTTTTTTCACTTGACAGTAAAAGTTGTTATTGTTGTTGTATTATGTTCTTATTATATAATGTTAAACAAGCAAAATTGTAACCATTCGGTTTCACTGCCCCTTCGGTCTGTCTTTAACTATTTTTGTCAAAACTTGTAAGAAACAATAAAAATAGACCGATAAATTAAACTAGTCATTTCGAAATTCATCAAAACTTACTTAATATTTCAGAAAAATGCTACAACGCTTACGCTTTTATATGAATGCTCTCATACATTGCCATATGTTTGAATTTCCTGCGGGTCGCACCGCACTACGCGCCGCTCGACGCTCCGCGTCTCTGATATTGAAGCTGTAGTATGGTAAATAAAATCCAATACGCAAAAGTTATCAAAAAACTATTTAGAGTATTTAGTTATCGAAGTGAAAGTTCATTTTGGCTTTTATAATGCTCGTGTAACGACACTACACAATTAAAGTTCCCGCAGCGACCGTCTGTCTGCTTGCGATAATCATAAAAACTGCAAAGTTTTTTTTATGGCGTTTTCATCAACAGTAAGTAAATTTTTCACGAAAGGTTTTTATGTAAACATTCCGGTTTACGTAAGGGTCAAAGTCAAAGTTCTTTATTCTTCAATTTAGGCATAATATAACGCACATATGAATGTCAAAAAACATTACCACCGGGTCGAAAAATAAAACCTATTGAGAAAAACCGGCGTAAGAAACTTGGCAAGATATTTGTTTGAAAAAAAAAGTTTACTTTATACTTAAGTTTACAATATCACAGTATTTTTGCTTACACTTTTAAGCGTAGGTAGATTTAAGCATAGATTACCCATGCAAGATGCACGACTCACTGCCAAACATTCCTATCCAAAATAATTATTTACTTTATAATATGGGTGTAACAGAAAATTCACATAAACTGAAGCGAAGCGAAGGCGGGCCGCTAGTTAACACTTAACTTGCACTTTCACTCCACTAGCCTAATTTGGGTCTCTAATAGGAAAATTAGGGCACTTAACTACTGTTACACGGTGTAGCCCAAAAGCATTAAGCCTTTATGGGCAGTCCTATAAAAAACACTATATTGCCAACTACCCATCCCTCTGGTACTTCGCCCAAAATTACCCATTCCAAATTAGCAAACTAGCTAAATACTATCTCCAGGGCAAAATAAACCCTAATTAAATCACCATTAAGGTATCAAATGCAACTCGCAACTTATCTTTGCAACATACCAGAATATCTGAAAGGTTTTATATGGTTATCTTCCCCACGTGCGATGCATTTCAAACGGTTACTTTAGTCCCACCGGGGAATGTAACTTTTTTTTAAAGTAAGCATACTATATTTTCCAGTTTCAAAACTAATAGTAGTAATAGATAGTGGTTT
The DNA here is from genome assembly GCA_927399475.2 of Acleris emargana. Lineage (NCBI taxonomy): Eukaryota > Metazoa > Arthropoda > Insecta > Lepidoptera > Tortricidae > Acleris > Acleris emargana. The sequence continues at coordinate 431,166 of OV656843.1, forward strand.
GGGGATAAGACAGCCGGTGAAATGACTAGCATAAAGGTATTCCATCTTAGTCCTCAGGGTTGGCAACGCATTTGCAGTCTTGTGAATGCGAATGTCTATGGGTCACAGTTTCCACTTACCATCGGGTGGCCTGTGTGCTCGTTTGCCTTCCCATGCTATAAAAAAAAAATAAAAAAAAATACAGGAGTGAGAGAGTAACAGTGATAGACACCCGGTAGCTAATATTCAGGTCAACATACTGTACACCGTGTTTTTTTTTATTTACGATAACTTCGGCATATTACTAGGTACATCCATAGAAACTAAGTGGTAGATTAGATTTTTAAATATTGCAAAAAATACGTTTTTTCTGTTTAGAACAAAGTAATTAAATGTTGTATCTTTGATCGTCTAAAAAGCCCTTTAGAGTAACTAATAGTCAGTGTAATGTTGGCGTGACATACACACACAATTAAGAGCCTTTTACACCAGTTCAACGTGATTAACGAATTAAATTTAAAAATTAAATATCTTTAAAACCGTATGAGTTATCATTTGTCTGTCTTCGGGAAATTAACTTTATTTAACCTAAAGAACGTTCCCTTAAAGTCATCATAAATAAAAAAAACCGTGTATATTACGTGTGGGAGGACCTTGTGCAGGGTCCGTCCGGGTTGGTACCACCATCTTATCCATTAACCTACCGCCAAGCAGCAGTGTTCGCATAAGACAGCCGGTGAAATGACTAGCATAGAGGCATTCCATCTTAGTCCTCAGGGCTGGCAACGCATTTGCAGTCTTGTGAATGCGAATGTCTATGGGTCACAGTTTTCACTTACCATCAGGTGGCCTGTGTGCTCGTTTGCCTTCCCATGCTATAAAAAAAAAAAAAAAAATGTTTCATTTTTGGCACATTAAAATTTTCTATGAATTTGATCAAACTCTTGGTCCTACTTATCCAAAAGACCAGTATTCAAATTATTATACAATGTGTTTGGTATTTAGAGGTTGCACACTTTGACAAGTTTTTAGGTAAATTTTCATGATTGTGCAATGCTCCAAAGCCGCAACAGGCGGTAAAAATAAAGTGATGATTGTCAATTATTATCATTAGTGTTTGACATAAGTGGACAGATAAGTTAAATATTGATTGTTATTTTTGGAAAAATAATAAACATTGAAAATTAAAAAAAAAAAAATTAAATTGAAATATAAAATATTAAAATTAAATTTGAAGTGAACCGTGTGCGAGTCCGACTTGCACTTGGCCGATTTTTGTTTTTTTTCTTGAAGTCTGGTCATTTGTATAATTAATTATTGCTATAGTGTATTTCTATGGAACTTGCTAACTATGTAAACAAAAGACTTAAATTTGTTTTGTCACTGTTTCTCCTTGAATTTGCACACCACCTCATCAAACACCATTGAAACCATAAACTATTGAAACGGTCGTTACTGTAAAATACAAAATCACCAAATATATAACTCTATCTTGGATGTTTCATTAAAAGTTTAAATGGTTTCATAAGTTAGGTTTTTAGGACCTGATGGAATGACGTTTTTGTTTCTTAAAAATTCTACAATTGTCTATGATGGGTAGTGTTGTGGCTAAAGTTGGCGACATATTATGGCCCCTACATATTACCTAACTCACGCTGATCACACTCACATATAATATAACGGCACCTTTTGTAATAAATACTGGTGATATATCATCTTCAAGTACCGATTTTTCTTCAAATCTTGATTAAACAAATTAACAATAAGTAAGTACTTGTTTTTACTTTCGGTATTTTATTATTCGATATGGTTTGACATTGGGAGTTATGCCCATCACTAGTAAATTCATCATTCAGAGACAATTTCAATATGGCGGTTTGTTTACATAGTTAGCAAGTTCCATAGAATTAGACTTTACTAGAAAAACCGGTTCACTAATGTTTTACCGAATCATGTACAAATAACAGGACAACTTCAAGAAAGATCAAAAATCGGCCAAGAACGAGTCGGACTTTCACACAAACAGGAGCCCTCTCTGACAATTTAAACTGTCTACATAATTATGGTTCATGAATTTTGTTTGAACACTTATAAATTACAATTATTACGTAGTTTCATATGGAAATGTTGGGACAACTATCTTGCCGCGATATGCAATACAAATAGTTCCCTAATAACGCTAAAGTTTTGGGACTGGGAGATATCCGTCCTAATAGATTTACTTAGTTAATCTGTACCTAAAGTCAAATTGATTCTAGACCATTTAACGCTTTAGAGGTTATACAATACAATACAATACAAATACTCTTTATTGAACACCAAAAAAAAAAGTGTTTCTTTGTACTCACCTGTACATACAGGGTGTCCCAGAAATAGCACGTCACAGTGACACTGGAGATTCCCCAGCCTCAAACGAACCAAACCAGCCTAACATGACCTCAGTAAAAGTTGCACCGTTTTCGAGTTATACCAAATTAAAGATTTTTCCAATTTTTCACCTCTTTTGACATTGTAAGTGCTCGCATTTACTGGGATAGCTTTAGAATTTAGTTTTTTTTATTTGTGCGCGTTTATGAATAGTTGATTAAGATGATACAAGCATTATTATGTCAATAACTAATGTAAAAGTTGGAAAAATACTGTAATGAACTTGACTTAAATTATCATCAACATAGTAATTTAAACTTTGAACACCTGCCATAACTTTTTTTTACTACAAATGAAATGAGCAAATAACTTTAAAAACATGCGTGTTTTATGCCAATTCTAAAATGGTATGACACATGATATCTTAATGCATAAAAGTAGGAATTCGTATGACATTTGCCAATATGGATCCTCGGAAATCAATGCTAATCATCTAAAAAATTATCTTGTACTCTACTATATCTCATTTGTTTGTGCTCCTTTGAAGAATATGATTGATTTTTTGTTGACCTTGGTTCAAAGATAATAAAAAACGGGTTTAATTTTCATTAGTTTTTACAGTAAATGTTCCAATTGTTTCCCTCCGACTCTAAGGCACAAATGGCATCTTCGAATAAAATTTCGGTTTAATTTTCGTAAACTGGTTTCCGATATTATGTCTCGAGCTGCATTGAAGACACGTCGCCGTAGTTCCTCTTCGTTACTTATTGGTTTTAAATAAATATTGTCTTTCAAACATCACCAAAAAAAAAACATTCTACAAAGTGAAATCAACTTCCGTTAAGAGTGCCGAGTAGTCGTTGCAGTTCCACAAACAAAATCAGAGTCCAGAGGAATGCCAAGTCGATTTAATTCAGGAACACAGGAAAACGGACGCAGTGAACATGGGTGATAAGTAATGACATAATTCAAATCAATAAAAATAAAACGTACCTAACTAAAAAGTCGGCTATTAAAACGAGGTTTAATATTAATCAACGAGTATAGCACGAAACGCCAGGTAACGAACTATGAGTAGTTTGGGTCACAGGGCTACAACTGCATTAAATTAATAACTATCCTACAATTCTTTACATGATAAACTTGCAAAGCGGCTAATCGCGTTTCATTTGTTAGATTGGTTTCCGGGATCCTTATTGGCAAATGTGATACGAATTCCTACTTTTTTGCATTCAGATATCATGTGTCACTGCGATTTTGTTTGTGGAACTGAAACGACTACTCGGCACTCTTAACGGAAGTTGATGGGCTTGCAACCTGTCACTAATACTCTGGTAAACATCTTAGCCTATTAGTGCAAATTGTGGTTACTGAATTGTCAACAACTTTTTGAAGTTGTACTTCTGTAGCTCTGCCTACCCCACTCTGGGATTTCAGGCGTGAAGGTATGTATGTATGTATGTATCAAGACCCTCGTGAAGGATAACCTCAGCAAATGCTAAATGTGATAACCTGTAATTGGCTGTGTGTTGTTACTCTTAATTCAATATTTTTATAAAGTTGTTGGTTTTCCATGGATCCGTAAATAAATAAATAATTTGATTTTGCTCAGAGGTGGCCGCCATGCGGAATTTTGATAGTTGTTTCGGCGAATAAAGAAGCCTCAAAAGACTCTCGCTGGATGACTGGATCAAGGGCCAGATACAAGTAGCTTAAGCCCTGTTCCACTAGTCAGGTTTTTGTTTGGATGAGTTCTGTGACTATCGTAATTTTGTAAATATTGTAACTTATTTAATCTTCTGTCAAAAATATCTGAAATAAGTATTAAGTAGAGGAAAACTTCACACACATTGACCTCGTCCGATACTAAGCTCTAACCTTGTATTTTCTATACATCCTGATAACATACTTATAAATAGAAATACATACTAATTCAAAGAAAATATCCAAGATTCAGGAATAAGACATACTCGCGTTCGTCACAAAATTATTTTTGGTGATCGAGGATCATACCCAGGTCCGCTAGATTCATGGGTAGAATCACAAACAAATTGGCTAACCACGTCGTAAATTACTTGAATGTTGTATTTGGGTGTCTATGGTAAAGACATCGTTATATTGTGGCACACCAACACGCTTGTGTGAGATTGTGTGGTTATACATACTACAGACACACAAGTTTTAAAACGATACAGTTATTTTTTATCACACCTGTTTAATGGCCAAACCATGCGCATAAAAAATACGCCACCAAGAATGTTTTCCGGCGAGCTAATCTTTATTATTTCCAACCTCAGCGCGAAATGCATGCAAATAGAGACGTGTATGGAGATTGGCGCATAACCATAACAGTAACAGTAAAAACAGCGGTTTATTCAAAGAAGCTCGCGATGAAGCTGACGCTTTTTGCACTAAGCTTGCTTTTATGAGACAGAAGTAACGTGAAACTTCTCAGGTAAGATCGCGGTTGGAATATACAAATGATTTTTAACTTCACTCTTTTTTCCAGACTCCCACGATACCCACGGTGCCAATATTGTGAGTCTAGATTAAATATTTTTACGGTTCACTAATGTTTGACCAAAAAATTATTGACAAATGGTCATTTGACAAACAACGTTTCACCAAATGATCATTTGGCAAACGAGCAATTTAACAAACGTATCACCTTTCAAAAACTCACTTAGCAATTCATCATTTAGCAATTAGTTTACCTATTTCTGGGCAGAAAAAAAAACAAACTCGAAGGTCAAGGCGGGAGCCAAGCTCCTTCCTTTGCCTTCTAACCTAACCTATCCGAGTCGGTTATGCCCTGATTCGTCTTCCTCGTAAAATGTAAATTTAACTGTTGATCATTTGGAAAAGTAAGTCATTTGTAAAATGACTAGTAATAATATTATGATCAATTGACTTAACATTTTTTTGCAAAACGTTGTTTGTCAAGTGTAATTTTGCCAAATGGCTTTTGGTCAAACGGCAGGACACCTATGTTACCCTCGACAAATGTACAAATATTTAAATCTGCCATAAAGCATAACATTTTTTACATACTTTAAGCCGTGAACTTGATACTCGTACTGACTAAATTTCAAATGAATGACTTAAAAAAAAAAAAAAAACAGGGGACAATGTCACACCAATTGACGTAGTCCCAATTTGAGCTCTAGGCTTGTATTACTAGACAAAGATTGGTTACTAGACAAAGATATAAATACTTATATAGAAAAATATATACTTAAATATAGTAAACATCCATGACTCAGGAACAAATATTCGCGCTCAACACACAAATATCTGCCCTTACCGGGATTTAGGACCGCTAGCTTCGTAGGCATGGTCACTACCAACTAGGCGTCGTTGCTTTATAATTGTTATTTTAACAATATTACACACTTTATTTTTGAATTCTTCGTTAAAAAAATGCCTTTTATTCCGACCAACTTACAGAAAATAAACAATGCTCTTACTTACCTGAGTGCCGCGGAAAGACACAACGGAGTCGCCTCCCAGAGGAATCTCGAAGAGTATCTTCACCCCCTGAGAAATAAAGTAAACGCGTAAGTATTCATTTTTCTTTTTAATTTTGTTCAATATTGCTTTTATTTTTAGGCAGCGCATTTATTGGATTCAAAGACAAATTGAGTCTTTTAAGATACTCTACACATAAACAACCTGGAGCTCTGTTTTTAGCAAATATGCTTGGACCCGTTCCTACCGCCGACGAGGAGCGGAGCGAGTAAAGCCAGCAATTGTTTCGACAAACTAATGGAAAGAGTTCTCTCTGACAGTTTGAACGGTCATCGATTAACTATTTATTTATACGTCTCGTACACGGGATCTATATCTTCGGGAGCGTTTCTTAAAGGAGTTAATAGTTAATCGCTTTCTTACTGGCAGTGGGAAAAGTGCCCAAAACCTAATTTATTTTGATATTTTATCGAACTGTCAACGTTTTTATAGCTCTTACTTCTAGACAGTAATGGCAGCTGAGTTAAAAATAATATGCCGAGTTAATAACAAGCAATTATCAAAAGCAATTAGGTTTAGCCTGAATAGAATAGAGCTCTTTTCTAATGATTAAAGGAGTTTTTCAAGACTTCAAATATGCAAATGACCCTGATAACTAAGTAGGAATGCCTCATTGAATCCTATTGGACTCGTACAGTCAATAAAATTTTTTTTTGGCCAGTTGAAGGGGAATTGTTAATGGCATCCGGGATCCATAAACACTTTTTTTTCATACCACTGTATTAAGATCGCCTACTTAACTTTTTCTGACACCCGATAGCAAAAATGCGAACACGTTGAGACTATCCAGTGCTGCAGTTTTTTTTTTGTCATAGGGAAGGCCACCTGACGGTAAGTGCAAACTGTGACCCAAAGTCATTCACGTTCACAAGACTGCAAATTCACTGCCAACCCTGAGGACTAAGATGGAATGCCTCTATGCTAGTCATTTCTTGTGAATGCGAATGTCTATGGGTCACAGTTTCCTGAAAAAAATCTCCTTGAGAATGAAAGACTCATTTAACGCTTTCTTTGGCATTTTTTTTTTTAAGTATGTCGCACCAAGTTGAAAGAAGTGGTCTCTGCCTACCCCTCTGGGAAACAGGCGTGATTTAATGTATGTATGTATGATTTTTCGCATGGTACTAGCTAATACTATTAGCAGTTTATGTGATTTTTTCCGTAGCTGTACCTTTACAAATACTCGTTGAAAAGTGCTGTCAAAAAATTCTCTGACATTTTAATCATTATTTTTTCATGGAATTAAATATTTAAAAAAAACAGAGTTATACTCCTACCCATCCTTTGTAGCTATGATTTGGTTTGATTGCTCTACCTTATATAGTTCAGGAGAAAAACGACTTTGAAAAATGTGTCCATAAAATGACGTTTTTGACAGTATCTCGGTGACGGTTCAAGATAGGGGGCTGAAAGTTAGGGTGTTTCTATATTATGAGATAGCCAACAAATGACATTATAAAAATCCGATATTCGTCACAGGGGCCACTTCTCCTTCCTTAGCCTGCTAGACCCTTTATGATAGAGCAAAATAAACCTTACAGTCTTATTAAGAAGTAAGACTCTTCAAGCCTATGGCCATTATCCGGCTTAAGGGTGTGTCATATCGCATCGTTTGTGCGAATTATTGTGTGCCATAAACTTATTTTCAGCTGAGTAGGATAACTTTTCAAGTTTTCCAAAAAATGTTAGGTTAAGGTTGTATTATAACAGCGTTAAAAAAACCAGACGGAAATAGTTTTAGGGTAAACGAAAATTTGGACAAACGATGCTTTAGGACAAATGATGGTTAGGGCTTATTATTAGACCCGTGATAGATTAATTTGAAGACACGGACATGGATTGCGGGGCCAAGGTGAAATTACTAGAAAATATTGTAGGTACGATGGTGATTGACGATTGCACATCACATTACCTAAAAAAATTCAGGTATAAGTGCACAATGTCCTTCCATAAGTTAACCCTTTGCAGTGTTTTGAAAACTCTTTTTGTTACAAGTTAAGTACGAATTATACCCTTTTTCAAGACAACGTTTTAGCAGTACGAGCAGCTGACTGGTAATAATATGATAACGTCAGAAGAAGGTTCTACGACGAATTTATTAGGTGTTGTCAGAAAAACGACTGGTGAATATCTTTTCACCTTATCTTAAGCTTCCAATATTTCAGCTAAAATATATTTAGCAATAAAATAACCCTTACTGACACATACAGATCAAATAGATATTTTTCTACTCGCGTACTGTAATCCGCTAAAATTGATATCGTTAACGGTATCAAAATACCATCTACAGCGTAACCGAAGCATGAAAACAATTCTATAATAAGCGTTTCCATGATAATAACAGTCATTTAATAATTTGTGTTACTCCGCTCTAACCGTTTGGTAAATTATTAAGGGCTGTAACTGCGTTGTTTTTTCGCTCGGCATCGAAGGAATAAAACATTACTTTCGCTGCGAATACTAAATAACTCAGTTGTTATGTTTTGAAAACATAAGATCAAGACAAAAATAATACCAGCCTTTTTAGGAAGTCTGCAACATTATACTTTTGCCTTTGACTACGTACTTATGAAAGCCGTTTATCGATATTCCCTTGGAAACTCAAATTTTCCGATATAAAAAGTACTCTACTCGTATGTATGTTCATCTCGGGCTATAATTATATCTCTGTAACTTTCACGCTATCACGTCCATCGGTTGAGGCGTCGTAAAGATAAAACCAATAATCAAACAAGCACATATTATTGTAGCTTTAAGGAACTTACAAAATCACATATTATTATTATGATTTCAAGCATTAGCAAACCTACTTATTTGGCACGCGGCGCGATGGACATTTTACTGAGACGTAACCTAACAGATCGTTTTGAGGGTTTATGTAAATGCGTGGAGCCTGGATGGGCATCCATTTGTCACGTCGCCGATCAGCGCGTCTCCAACGTGCGCCTCAGGTCTGGTCCGGTGAGGTACTTTAGCATTTTGTAAAAAATATTAGGTAATTTTATATTACTAGGTAATGTCACATTAATTACCTGAAACAGAAACCGAAACCGACGTACGTGCATGAAGAGATTAATGAATGTAGATGAAAAGAAAGTTGTATATTTAGATCGGTGCACCTGGCGTTCCATAGTCTCTGCCTACACCATTGGGAGACTGGCGTGAAGTTATGTATCTATGTATGTAATTATCCTATTCCCAAACTAAGCTCCTTACTTGTACTATGACAAAGACAAATATACTTATATTTATTCCTGAGACTTTAAACAAAAACTTTCGTGAGATTTAGATGTATTCAAGGGATCACAACGGGTTAATTATGAAAATAATGACTAAAAATGCTTGACATGTTTCCGACTCGTCCGGAGCCCTTAATCACGAGCAGACAGAGAGACAGATCAGGGGATCCTGATTTTTAGCTGTATTTACTCGTATGTTAATTTAAGTATCACACTCATGTCACAAATACATACATACATACCTTCACGCCCCAGAGTGGGCTAGGCAGAGCTACAGAATTACAACTTGAAAAAAGTTGTTGATAATTCAGTAACCACAATTTGCACAAATAGGCTTAGATGTTTACCAGCATATTAGTGACAGGTTGCAAGTCCATCGCCTAACAGTACTACAAGCCTATATTCCCTTAGTCACAAATAGTTCCCTATTAATAGAAAATATTCAAGCTAATCACTCAAATATTTGCCCGGGTGTATCGAACTGTTTTCCAAACTCGATTATTCCGTGTAGCAATTTTTCCAGTCGGGATAAAATTACATACGAGTAGCTTTTGCCAGGGACTTCTTCCTCCTTGGATATCCCACAGGAATACCTGATGTTTTTTTCGGGATTAACGGTAGTTAACTTGTTAATTCAGGGTTAGAATATCAGCTTATCTCCATTTTAATTATTATTCTAATCAGATAAGCATTTCTGCGGGGACAAACATACAACATCACAACATTATTTTCAATTTTATGCATTTTTAATGAATTCGTAGTAAGACTTATATAATGCTTAAATACTGTAAAAGGGCTTTCGGTTTCAGAAGTAATTATTGAACCCCATATCCTATTCTTCTTACTTAACAAGATTAGGTAATTTCGTTGTATAGAAAGTTAAACAAAAAGCGTTTCTTCTAATAAGATTACTTGTGATGGATATAAATTCAATCCAAGTGTCCGTTGAAAAAATAACAATAAATTGCATTGTCGTCTTGAAATAAATTCCAACCATTTAAAGCCTCATTCAAGTAAAGCGCTTTCATGAGAGAACGTGTCCTCAACAACAAAACAATTTCTTTTAAATCCTTATTCTATTAAAGTCTTATTTTTCAACTCTCTCTCTTGCTTTTGCTTTAAAATAATATTTGAGCACTTAAAACCTGGAAAGGAGCTTTGGAGAACGTTGTTGTTTTAATTGAATTGATGCAGGCTTTATTTATTGATAAAATATTGATGCAGTGCCTTCAAGAGCAGAGACAAAACTTGACTTGGATTTTGGTTAGTCCAATATTTCACTAATATTTTTTAGTCACTTTAGACGTTTAAATTATTAATATTTGAGTTCATTCATTAAAACAGAAACAACTGTCAATCGTTTTATAGAGGTATCTATAGACGATAGCTGGAGTACAGAAATCCTAATGCACCAATGAATTACCATACAACAAACGGCAAATGTCGCTCTTTTAAATCTACCACCTTTTTACAACGCGTCAGTACGAAAGGGAAAGAACCCACTCATCGCTCACACGTCACACGAAAGGACGTAATCAATAACCCTGAGAACACTGGGCAAAACCGTTTGAGCAATGTTTCTAAATGAGAAACAATTTCCTGGATGTTTTTACACTGAAAAAAGGTTGTTTTTCTTGAATACTTAAGGAAGTTTTTACAATGTTGCTGCAATCGAAATACAACTTGAGATTTACCCAAATAAATCAGTTAGGTATATACATAAGTTCTAGTCTTAACAAGAGTCCATTTTCGTCGTTAATCAATACACGTCAAATACTAATGAAAATGATGGCCACAAACAACTTAATTTGTTTGAATTATGTGAATAATAGCAAAACACGCATTTCAAATTATAAGTTAAAATTTATTTAATCGTATGGCATGATGTAAATAATATACAGACAATTATGAGGCTACGAATTAAATTGAAGAGATTTAAGCCACTGGGTGGCTACGTCGTTCAGGATGATCAGATCTTCGGGGGCCCATCGGTGTAAAAAAATGCATTGTTAAAAGGTAAACTAACTTGGCCTTGTCAATAGAATCCAGAAAGAATTCATTTTAGCCTATTACTACCCATGGAGCCCAATTCATCAAAATCTGATTATCAATGAGGACTGTTTAATTAAAGAGAATCCCATTTTAATTAAAACAACTCAAGTACACGAGAAGCCAACGAAAACTGGGTCATCAGGACTCAGAATGAATTGCGTAAACTAATTACGCAAACAGATCCGGGGCACCAAAAAGGTGAAGTTAAACAACGTACATTTAGAGAAGTATTTGTGCAGCGACGCATGTAACAATGGTTCAGGCGCAAGAAATGAAACACGCTACTTGTGACGTTTCATTAGTCGTGCAAAAGAGAATATACGCTTTTGATAAACTTTCATCTTTTGCTATACAGGACTTAAATCTGAATTAGTCAATAATATTATCTTGCCCTTCCCCCCCCCTAATTAATATTTGACGCGACTTTTTGGCCTTTTTTCTCTTAAAATTTAAATTTTACATAATATATGGTTTTGACAAGGAGAACTGAGTTCCAGGTCACTGGTTAATTAATTGCGTGATTTAGCGACATTAGAGATTTGTCAGGACCGTGGCAAGTGGAAAGAAGTGGTCCCTGTCTACCCCTCTGGGAAACAGGCATAATTTATTGTATGTATGTATTTACCGACATGTTGTTGACCTAGGCCCAAGATGTTTGCATAATTTGTTTTCTTCAATTTCTTAAAGCGGTCATTTTGTGATCAAGTATATTTTTATATGTGTTTGTTTCCTAATTATATAGGTACAGCAAATACACACATACATACATACATACATAAACTCATGCCTTCATTCCCAGAGGGAGGGAGAGTTCTTGATAATTCTGTAACCACAGCAAATGCAGAATATAAAATACCATTAGAATAAAATATTTGTGTTTACTGACTGAAAAGGAGACTTCGACCTTTGACTTTTCTCAATCTCTCTCAGTAGCTGGAAGAGATCCCTTAAAGAGAAAAGTTCGCCTCTGCAATATTTTTTTAATATAAATCTCATTGTATTGTTTTTTGTACAATAAAGTGTTTACATACATACATACTTTGTTCGAAAAAAAAAAAACCTAATTAAAAGGTGTTTTACCAGTTCTGTTTGAGGCAACTAAGCGATGTGCTCATAATAAATCCTCTAATAGGATTCAGTAGTTCACCCTCCTAGCTGTCTCCACGTCCGTACCTAATTGGTAAACTTTCACACCGCTTACCTTCCACATGAAATGCAGCCTTATCCTCCAAACGTTTACGTTCTAAGAACAGCATTCTACTTCCTAACATGCTGCAGTGATGTGTGGTTGCACTAGCAAGTTAAACACTAAGCACATCGTTACAAAAACTGGGCAAGCGAATGTTGCACCATGCTCAGTGTAGGGTTCTGTTTCCATACTAAAATATTATTATTTTTCCAAAAACCACAAGAATGCGTTAGATTTTAGGGTTCCGTATCTCAAAAGGAAAAAACAGAACCCTTATAGGGTCACTGTGTTGTCCGTCTGTCCGTCTGTCCGTCTGTCAAAACCTTTTATCCCGGGAGCGCGTGAAGGTATCGACTTAAAATTAAAATCATATACTCCGGTTTACAGTCCCTTGTAGCTATGAACAAATAAAACTTCTACATGAACGTAAAAGAAAGCTACAGCTGATTATGCCGCAAAAAACGTGCATAATAACCATACCTGGGATAACTCGGGGCATCTGTACGAAAGTGATGTAGCAAAATATTTTATCGATATAAAATAGGTATATCGATGTTACTGCCAACATCTAAATGTTATTCGACATAAATAAATATTACTTATTTTCTCCTCATTTTTAGATAAAAAATAAACAAATTAACACGTATATTTATTTGTTTATTTTACAACAGTTTTCATAATATACAATCAATATTTTTTCCATATTCGTCGGTATTAATGATTGCCGTCTAGTTGAAAATATCTACTTTAAACTGCTAAACGTACTCGGAATATGATTGGTACTGACAGTATATTGTCATTTTGATTGGAATGACATCCGCATACTTTTATTATCTTAAGAGGCTCGATATCAGATATGACATCGAACCTCTTTACAGTAATCGAGAATGTGCAATGTGCACATGTATTAATTTAATTCTATCGACATCTTTTTTATCGATATCAAATCTCTAGAACTTGCCCCGCGTTATCCCAGGTATGATAATAACACTCCCGAGGGAATCAAAATGTTAGGATATTCCCTTTACATAGGGAAAAATCTTAAATCTTTACATTTTTAGATATGCAAGGAACGGCGTCCAAATTTTGAATTTAGTTAACCGTGTCATGTGCGGACCCCTCGGTGGGCGAGTCCGATTTGCACTTGTCTGGTTTTTTTTTTAATTTGCTTTGCTTTGCTTCTATCTAGTCATAAGTAACTCAAGAACCAATAAAGTGTACTTGTACGTGATAGTCTTTCTTTATCGTTATATTTTATGCTATTAATCATGTGTGTACCACGGTTAACTGGCCATGAGTGAATCTTCTCACCTTAAAATAAAGTTCATTATATAATGGCCAGATAACAGTGATGCTGTTTGTACAAAGTTTCAGCTTTGTGACAATGACGGTCTCGGAAAAAAAACTGTGACGTATAGTTCGTTCGTTCAAATAGTGTGCATTGCAACCCTTTGAAGTCACCGACACCGCTTTAAGCGCGCCGCGTCAGCTTCTTTGTACCAAGCTGGCCATAGTAAGGAACGTGCAGTTGTATTGGAAGATCATCAACTCACAAGAGTACCAGAAAATGCAGCTAAAACGCATTTTTAACTAACCCGTCCCCCTTACAAACAGCCACACACATAATTGCCCATTAAAGACATAAGTGAGAAGAAAGAGATGAATATACTATTGTTAGGCGATGGGCTTGCAACCTGTCACTTATATGCTGGTAAACATCCACGGGAAGACATGGAGTAGCACTATTCTAACCCGGCAACCACACGGTGAACATGTACAATAATGTTCGGTAAAATAAACAATTTTTATTTTTATTGTGCTGCACTTAAAAGCTTGCATTTTGTTTCAGCGAATGAACTATACACGGAAAAACTATAAGGGTCTCCATCGCTAGTAGTTAATAAGGGAACCCTAAAAACGGGTAAATATATGTTGGGTTCCGAAGAATCCGCACAAAGTAGTTGAGTGTAGTTCTGGGAACACGTTCTGCTAATGAGTGTAGTTGGCGATTAACGAAGTTCCAGTTTGGATCTCCTGACCTAGTGCCGTTTGTTTGCAACTTTTATAAATGATGACGTCAAAGAAAGAACGTTAGCTTTAGAGGCCGAAAGGATAATGCGCTGAAAGATTTGGAATATTAACTGTTTGTAAAACGAGTTTGCCAACAATGTACTTGTTACTGAAATCTTCTTTATTTCTTTGTACTTCATCTAGTTCTAGCTTGTACCTTAACGATAAATGAAACTTCTCATAGAGACAGCATTGTATTTATTTGAAGACCTAGGAATATACGGGGCAAAATTAAATGACCGCTAAATATTTCCTATATCGATAAACTCAATTATCAATGCTTTTCCTATATACTAGTGATCGCAACCAGCAGTTTTTTATTAGTTTGTATTATTATTTTTTGCCCCTACCTCTTCCACAAAATCGAACACTTGAATGACAAAAATCGGTCCCCAGGTCGACACACGTAAAAAGAGCTCCGAGCGGCTATATAGTGAAGGGGATTTGTTTGCGCATGTTGTCTGATAAACCAATAGCGTGGCAGCAAATCGGAGCGGTTTATCTCTCCCCCCGTCGCCCCCACCAATTTGGTCCGTAATTTAGTCACTGCGCGGCTCAGGGCTCTTTACGTGTGTCGACTTGTACTCGCCTCGATCGCGGCGTCGATGACGAGGTAGAGCGGCTTGTACGCGTGCATCACGTGCGCGCGCGCAACGAACAGCCGGCGCCCGCACACCTTGCGCGCGTACACCATCACCTGCACAGGAAAAACATAACTATCAAAAAGAAATAGTACATTATTGCCTAGGCAGTGAAGCAGGCAATTGCGGGGGGAGAATTGGTTTAAACGGACGAGCTTGCGAGTCCGTTTAAAAATACGAGGCTCGCAATTGCCGTTCCTGCCGAGGCATGTATTAATAGTGCTTTTCTCAAAAATCGCAAGAAAAAAATCGCATATAAACAGAAACTTCACGTGAAATAACATCACTCTTTACTGCCTATATTTTTATGAAAAGGAGAAACGCAAACTTTTCTTAGAAAAAAAAACTCAAGCTATTCCAGACAGACAAAAAAGTTACGTTTCGAATAAAATATGGATGTATAAGACTTGCGCCCTCATTTTATTATGGCCGTTTTCACTTTTTAAAATGATTCAAACTAGATAACAATGAAAGGGTCTAGCAGGCTAAGGAAGGAGAAGTGGCCCCTGTGACGAATATTGGATTTTTATAATGTCATTTGTTGGCTATCTCATAATATAGAAACACCCTTACTTTCAGCTTTTCTATGTTTAAAATAGCCATAATTCGAGAACAGTGCACCGTAGAAGAAAAAGTGTTGAGATCTTTTTTGTAGACAATTTTACGATCTACAAACTTTGTTTGAACTTTTTTTCGGTAGCTCTCATTGTTTCAGAGATATACGCAAAAAACGCAAATTTGTGACCTTTGACCTCGAATAAAAAACAACGCACAAGCGGGATCGATGGGGACTTTTGACATATCATTTGTAATGACGTATTCAAGGCCTGCACAAAAATCCAGCTTGTTGGGAATTAATGCAAACTGGAATGTCTATATTGACTGGACTATTAAGAAACTCAGCATTCAGTAA
This sequence comes from Acleris emargana, assembly GCA_927399475.2. Lineage (NCBI taxonomy): Eukaryota > Metazoa > Arthropoda > Insecta > Lepidoptera > Tortricidae > Acleris > Acleris emargana. The sequence goes on from OV656843.1 coordinate 447,144, forward strand.
TTTTTTAGCCATATTTCATACTACAAAATGATGATCAAACATAATTAATTATATATATACGTCATGTACTCGTATATAATATTATTGAATTATTTTATTCATAGTTTCGTATATCGTGTACTTTTATTGATTTGTAAGTACTTTTTGCGTCAAGTATTTTTTTTTTGTAAATGTTTTGTTTGCTTTGTTTTCCGTCTTTCTTTTTCTGTGCACTACTTTTGTTAGTTTCTATATGATTATTTGGTTGATTGGTAGAGAATGCCATCAGGCATTAAGATTAAAAATCTTTGGGGATAATATTTTGCTGATGAATTAATTATTACTCGTAAGCATATTGACTATTTGTTTAGCGCTCATAATATTTCAAACTGACCAAAAATTCATAAATTTTTTGAGGCTATTGAATTCTATATTAAGGCCTTAACTGGTGACCTGTCGTTTCGCCGAGTTTAATTACGCAGATTTTTGTTTCGCAGACAACTATTGGCAGACCTTTCTTTTGGCCGAGTAACGTTTGGTATAATTTCGTTACGCCTATTATTTGTTTCGCGGAATAGTCGGTAGACAGTAAAGCGATACGCACAGTTACGTTTAGTCGATTGTTTGTTTCGTAATTGTTTCATTTTACCGAACAACTGTTCGTCGAAACATGATAAGCAAAGTTGTGACATGGCATCATTATTGTTTAGTAGATTTAAGGTTCAGTCGATTTTTGTTTCGGCATTTTTTTAGTTAAGTATCTTAAAGTATTCGAGTTTTTTTTTTATCTGCCCAGTAAATAACAAACACAACAAAGTCAATTTAAAAATAGGTAAACTATTAATAAACCGAGCCGTTACTTAGGGCAAATGATACTAAGGTACATCGGAACAGTGAATTTTATTTGTTACAAAAATCTATGATTTAAGTACAATTAAAAAACATAGAAAAAAAATATGATGATGAATAATAGTTGAACCGTTTAAAAGCGAACAGTTTTTCGAGCAAACATTCAAAATGTGTAGTGTGTGTGAGTGATTCAGCTTACTGACTCATAAGCCAACTAAAACAGCTGCTAAAGGTTGAGTTACGAAACGTTAGTCTGCGAAACAATACATCTACGAACAAATCCATCGGCGAAACGTTGTCTGCCAATCAATAATCTGCCAAATAATTGTCGGCGAATCATTATGGAACCGCCTTAACTACTTATTTTTTTGTTGATATTCACCCTTATATACTAACATAGAAAACACGCAAATACCTACATTCATAGGCACTACCCACTAGGCTAGTTTCTTCTTTAGGTGAATATAAAAAAATCTCGTTTAGATTACTCATACAAACGTTAAAAACGTCGTTAAGTTATAAAGAAAATGCGTACCTTCTTGATTTGCATTGTCCATCCGATGAAAGGATTCCATTAGTAACGAGCTCAAAATTCAAAATCCCCAAGCAATCAACTCGGATTCGTTAATGTTTTGGGAAAATTATACTTTTCCTTGGAATCCGCTTAAAAATTGCGACGGAATATTTTTCTTAATTTAAACTTCTAAGAATTCATTATATATCTTTAAAAACTTCTTGATTTTTCAGTGTTGCGTACTTAGCTACAAATATTGTTTTATAATAAATACGATCTTGTCAGTCCGCATATCAATAATGTTTTACGCAAATACCTTAAAGACGAATAAATTAAATATTATTACTACTAATAGACGAATTAAATCTGTAAAGACTGCTCAGAGATTGTTACGTACAGAACGAACGGGAGAGAAAGACAAAGAACTCAGTGAGACTTCTGTTAAAAAGCGAACCACTAAAAAGTTAACCAAAATAACGCGTTCAAAACTAAATTATTGTAAAAACAAATGCATTTTACTTTTGAAATCGTTCTTCCACTTTTAAATTGAAATACGACACTAAAAACTATTTCGACAGTTTGAAGGAATGCCAATAAATCCCGCAGCAAGTAAAAGTTCAAGTTGGATAAGAACGAGTTACCAGAATTTTTAAATTTATTTAATAAATTCACCCTCTTTTAAATATTCCAATAAAAAGCCGCTTAAATATCAATTATTTTTAGCTGCAAGGCTTAAACCTTGATTTTATTTTTATAAACTCATACATACATTAAATCACGCCTGTTTCCCAGAGGGGTAGGCAGAGACCACTTCTTTCCATTTGCTACGATCTTGACAAACTTCTTTCGCTTCTTCCACATTCATACGTCGAGTCATGCACGCATGTCGGTTTCGGGTACTTAAGATTCGGCCCTTTTCCAGTATTTCTCCGATTTGATTCGAAAAAGTACGCCGAAGGGCGGCCCCTTCCGACCCTTCCACTCAATTTCGATCTGTATATCTCTTTCGTCAATGTTCTTTCATCCATCCTTTCCAAATGACTGAACCACAAACTTATAGGGGAAAAATATTTTTATCAATTAACAATACCGTAAACCTCTCTGAGACCCCAGTTTTGAACATAATCTTTAAACTTTTGCGACTATTCTAACATTAAAGATGCAAATGTCATTTTAAAATTATCCGGTGCAAACTTGATTAAAAATCTTGGTTTTTAGTAGTTTTAACACTGTTCAAAATTGCTTTAAAGGCAATAAAGAGTTCAATTGTTCATACGATAGAAATTAACGACCCTCCGGGATGGTTATAGTTGGCGCTTCTCCAAATTAAACCCAACGGATTTGCTGGTAACCATGAACGATTCAGCAAAAGCTGAATTGATGCTTCTTGCGAGGCGAGAAGGCGTGACCGAACTTGAGTAATAGTAATAATGATTTCAAGACATATTTCGTTACCATTATTACACTTTATAGAACTCATGATTTATAATCTCTTACTTGTCGACGACGTCAACCAATAAATCAAAATATTTGTAAATCGTAGTTCAAAACTTTAATAAAATGAAGTAGATTTTACAAACTTACACCAATCTAGCAGTGGACTAACATAGCTGGAGATGTTATTTTTTTAAAGTATGGAAATTTTAGTAATTGTGTGGAATAAGTGGTTACAGGATTAACAACAAGTTTTAGGCCCGTATTAATAAACTGATCTCGACTTTAATGCCAGTCTCAAGATGCGTCAAAAATGACAGCTTTGTCATTTTTGACATATCTTGTGATGGGCATCTCAGTCAAGATGAGTTTATAAATACAGCCCTTAGAGTTGTTGGTAATTCTGTAGCTCTAAATTGTCTGCCCCACTCTGGAAATGAAGGCGTGACGGTATGGAATATTGCTGTCAATAACAACCACAGGTAAAATGTGTAAAGTAAACTACGAAACGTTAAAACTAGAAACGATTTAGCACCTTAATAGTAACTTCTCCATAGCTGCCAATATCGAAGTCGTTCGGTAGGAAAACCAAATTCAAGATATCATCGCCTTCTGTGGGCAAAACAAACACACATTCAAAACTACCTCTTAGTCTGAATACTCTAAAGGCGCGAACTATATTAATGACAGTTCCGTCTTTATAACAAAAAGTTTTCTTTAAGAGCTCCCTTAGGCCGTTCTCGCAACATATTTTAGTTTTACCTGATCATTAAAGTAACATTTCACTTCGGCTAATTTCACGTTATACCTACCCTCTTCTTTGGGCAAAGAGGTAAAAATGTTGCCCTCCAAACCTGTCATTAAAGTCCAAATTGCATAAGATATTAAATCAACTATAGAAGTTAGTTTCCTTTCCATATCATTCTCTTAGTAAAGGTTAATAAAATTGTGGAGCGAAGACCCTTGCGCCCGATCCGTCACCATTTAATTCGACACGTCGATACTCCGTCCCTTTCACTAGCGTTTCATTTAAGAGATGAAGACAACATTACATGTTACTTCGCTTTTGAGAATAGGACCTTAGACAACAAGACTCCTTTGTTCTTTGTAGCAACTTCGCTCTCGACAGTTCGCTAACTAGCTTCCGTGGTGAAACCGGAGACTACAAATTAATGTGTACCCAGTTCCAGTAAACGAAATGGCTAAGTTCTGCGGTGTGTTCGTCGCTGTCGATAGGACAGGAAATAAGGAGACTATAATACAATTACTAATTAACAGGGGTCGAACCTTTCATGCCCACGTCAAAATGACGAAATTTTATACACATGATGCTCTGCTTTAATTTGGCAGGTGTTTAAAACAAAATAAGAAGCGGTAAAACGATTAGATATACAACTTATGGTGCGTTCCTATATTCAAAAACGTTGGTAGAGTTGTGACGCCTCGTTTAAATTTGACACATTTTTATTATGTAGCAAATGTCATAACCATAACGCTACTGTCCGTAAGGGAAACGATTCGTTTCTTGAATGTAGGAACCGGGCATTAATCGCAATCAAATCACGGCAGCATCAATTTTTTTTTCACCACTCGTTACTAATAATGCCGAATATAGACCACTTTTTTTTAACCGACTTGCGTGCGTGACTCGATGTAAGTTGAAGAAGCGAAAAAAAAATTGTCAAGATCCGTAGCAAGTGGAAAAAAGTGGTCTCTGCCTACCCTTCTGGGAAACAGGCGTGATTTAATGTATTTATAAATGTTATTGCAATAAATACACTGTCCTTTTCAATGTCAGTATCGTTGAACTCAGAAAGTTAAGTAAGGGTTTGTAGCGGCACAGAATGCTGCGTCAAGTCATAGTGTAAAGTGCCCGTGCGGCCTACTTACTGAATAAACATCTTTTATCTTTTTATCTTTTTATGAGTAGTTGTCTAGGACACAAGTAGTTAAGTCGTTATACTTAAAATAAAATAAAAATAAATTGAATGATCTATTTGGCATTACATTCAGTATTGGTCACCTACATTATGTATTGGATTGGATTGTATGTAATATGATATTACATACAATCCCTATATGTGTATGCAGAACTTATTCGGCGATACTCGAACCAAATTTCCTTTCATTCATTAGTCTTTCATTTTCAATCAGCATGTATACAAATTGACGTCATCGGCATGACAAGTTCGACCCCTGCTAATTAACTATTGTACGAGAACGTCGTATATTTAGTAACTGCCGTAGCGACTTACGCACGTCACAACTCAACCAACCTAAATAGTTTACATTATAAGTGATTGTAATGAATTTTAGCTAGTTCAATAAACTTAATTTTTTGTTATTTATTATGTATGGCAGTGAGCGGGGCACATCGCACGCAGGACTGATGACCGATGGGATCAGAAGGTTCTTGAGTGGCGTCCGCGGAGCGGGACACGAAATGTGGGTAGGCCTCCAACAAGATGGAGTGACGACCTTGTAAGGATCGCGGGAAAGCGGTGGATGCGAAAAGCACAAGACCGGTCTGAGTGGAGAGCCTTGGGGGAGGCCTATGCCCAGCAGTAGACGTCTTTCGGCTGACATGATGATGATGATGATATATTCAGAATCTTCACGGTTGTGCATGGTGTATCAAGATTATTTTTTATCTGCTTAGTTTTTTTAGCCCTAATTGATGTTCCACTGCTCAAAAAATACCTCCTCTCTTTTCCGCCACTGTCGTATTACGTTCAGGCTCACGCTACTATAGCAAGTTAAATAACTTACTTGATAATAATATGTATTTTTTTACGTCATATTCATACACTGAAGAAGAGAAATATTATTTCTGGATTTTACCATGTCAAAGACAACATTTCAGTAAAACGTTTTTTGTGAGCATTTTCCCTTATGACATTCACGCTTTAGCGATTCTACAAAAGAATTCGTCGGAAATTTATTAAATTTAACGAGAAACGAGTCTTGAGACTCACAAAGTGACACGATATCACTCGAAATTGTTCTAAGATTTGACTCTTGGAAGCCCCAGTACCCTTACTATGAGTTACAATTACCGTACTCGCTAGCGAGTCGAATGCTCTGTCCCTCGCTCTCTATAAGAATACTGCGAGGCCTGCAAGGGATAGAGAATTCGACTCTCTGTCCCTCGCTCTCTATAAAAATACTGCGAGGCCTGCAAGGGATAGAGAATTCGACTCTCTGTCCCTCGCTCTCTATAAGAATACTGCAAGGCCTGCAAGGGACAGAGCATTTGACTCGCATGCGAGTACGTTAATTGTAACTTGTGGTTAGGGTACTGTTATTGGCCCTAAACTCTAATGCCGGCGGCAGATAAAGTCAAAGACATATTTGAAGACCTTTGAACAAACATTTGAATAAATGTTGCCATTATCTACCAGACATGTTTTGGACATGTGCCTGTATTTAACTTAACGTTGCGGCAGTATAACAGGCGTTGAACTTTGAGCACTTGATGTGCGCTCAAAAACTGACACCGGTAAAGTGAAAATCTTTACTCAAAGTTCGAACAAATACTCAAGAAATACCCGTGTCACGTTTAAAGACCCTTCGCTCAAATGTTTGAACTATATCTAGCGCACGCATAAGAAAATGAACGGGGAAAAGACGAGGAATAGTCATTTGCCAGTCTTTGGACCTCATCAGGGTAATAAGACGCGGTTGGTAAAATAACCATACATACATACATACCTTCACGCCTGTAATCCCAAAGTGGGGTAGGCAGAGCTACAGAATTACCTACAACTTTAAAAACTTGGTGATAATTCTGTAACCTCATTTTGCACAAATAGGCTAAGATGTTTACCAGCGTATTAGTGACAGGTTGCAAATATTTATTTAGTAAATTGGCCTTATGAGGGCTCTTTAACACGTCGGTAATATGGAGTGAATCTCCTAGCGCTTCGGACGAGACCATCATTGCGGAGGAGGGCCGCAAAAACTCCCGCAGAGGGTAATTTTCTCAATTATTAATTACAATAATACTTAAAAGTAAGTTACATTACAAGGTAATAAAGTAATAAATCATTATTTTTAAAACTAACACAAATAAAATCGTTACAAATGTAAGGTCAATAAAATAATGTTAAAAATAATGACTATTTAGAAGAACATGATGAGGTCTCTACGTCAGGAACGATAGTTAAAATAACTTAATTGGAAAACAGATCCTTGCAAGCGTGCATTTGCAAGCTGCACTGCCAAGTGATTATGCAAATGTCAAGTAAAATTGGCCGTATACAGGGTGTCTGGAAAACCTTCGGAGAAATTTTAACTGTAGATAGGGTGGATGATTTGGATCATCCCTATATTGGTAACTTTTGTTTAAGTTAATATTTGACTGAGTTACAGACAGATTTATCATCGACTTTCCTGACGATGCTCCCAGTGTGCCCCATCTTAACTGATTCATTCATAATATCGTCGGTGATACTGCAAAACCGCGTAAGTAACAAATTTATGATAGAGCAAAATAAACCTTACGGTCTTATTAAAAAGGTGCATTTTGCTCCTTATTTAAAATGTCACTTACGCGGTTTTGCAGTTTCACCGACGATATGTGTCACAACGTAATGTAAATAAACAAGTTGTTCCTTATGAACAATGTTTCCAATCATGGTCAAAAGCTCCATGGAGTTTAGAAAACTGACACATTATCCTGTAATGTGAATGAAAAGACGGTGTCTGATAAGGGCTATTATGTGAAATAATCTAAAACTGAAACTTACGATTATGATTTTTACTCACACTTTTCTCACACTCACACGGCTAAAATAGCACTTGCACTCGTAGGCACATTACTTCTTTTACGAGATCATGAATCATGGCTGTATTTCATTGATTTGTACCACTATCAGGGCTTCCGACGAATAAAAAACACAATAATTAATTATTGACAATTTGACATATTATCTTTTTAAATCTTGGACCATTAAAACTCTTTATGAAAAGAGTTTTAGTTTCATTTGTAAACAAAAAATCCTACCTACACGTTACGTTTTATCAAAATTACATTTAAAGCTGGCATCATAATGTTGTTGCTAGATATTCGTATCATAGAAGAAAGAGAAAAATAGGATCGCTTTGTAAGAAGAGGTCGACGTGATTACACTCTGTGGTAAAAACCCTTAAAAGAAAAAGGCCACTAAAGCCGGCTACTGACACACCTGCTGCAGGGGCAATATGGGAATTGGACCCTTGATTGCCTCCTTAATTGTGATGTGTGTAGGCAAGCAGGAGTAATTTTTAGATTGGGCCTGCGGCAGGGCGGCAGGGGCGCAAGACCTTCCTAGCTCCCTAGATTGTGTCTACCGCCCTGCAAGGTTGCTGCGTGTGTAGTAAGATTGGGGCAATTCCAGTCAGTTCATTGGTGACAACCGAGCGGAGTGGACAAAATGGAAAAAATGGTGTTACCATAGCCAGGAGCTCTTCAAAAGAATCAATATCCATTCGCAAAAAGTTTCTAAGATCATCTACTTCCAATTCTTTCATAATATTCATGTGGCACAATTTGCTTCGTTTCTGCAACCAATTCTTCACCCAATATCTTCTCTTCCTTTTTTTTTTGGTAGCACCACAGAAAGTGCCAAGGCGATACCAATTCTCTGGTGTTTCGACAATACAGGAGGCTTTCTCGTGGACGTGCGTTCAGCGGGACTATCAGTTACACACTGAACGGCAGCACAGTGATTCCGCTCCCATACAAGGGCGGCCATAAATACCTTTACCGCGAAATACAGGTTTTTTCCTATTTAAAACGTTAAAATACCACGAAAGCAATATGTAAAATGAAATTTAAAACATTTTTGTGAATATATAATTAAAAAATACGTTTGTTTAACGTGTAGAAATGTCTCGGAGTAAAGTTGTTTTTGACATTGAATTTAAATAATTTTATACGCGATGTCCATTGGATAAAAGGTGGAAATAGGTGTTTCTTGTTGTTAAAAAAACCATCAAATTAAACAGATAATTAAAAAAAAACATATTATTCAGTAAATTAACATAAAACTGTACAAATATTATCATATAAAACAAATAACACTAAAGCATTAAAATTACTTATTTAAAGATAACAATTCTATTACAGATTTTGATAAAACACTAATTTTTTTTGTGGGATTTTTTTTTAGACTTGATATAAGTGGATCTGAGTGAAGAAGCCTGTTAATCAAGTCTGTGTTTGTCAAAACGCGGTTCATCTTCCGTGTATGCTCTTGTCGAAACGCTTTAATGTGTTTGTTACTCGCTTCAGCTGCTTCTTCAGACAGTTCCCCTATATATGGACTTTTGTAGAGCTTAAGCTGGCATCATCAGCGGAAGCATTGAGCAACGTATTAACAGCAGACCAATCGAAGTTGGATAGTTCAGCAAGTCTTCTCCTTTTTGTACGTTTACTACTGTCATTGAAATCTTTTTTCGGGCAGCCACGCGAACAAGAAGAAGACGAATCGACGTTATCTTTCTGCTGCAAAATACGCGGCACAATATTTCGATTTATGTCAATATACTCTATTACAGCAAGCCAATCTGAATATTTTTCTATTAATTTAGACTTACTAGAATAAGTCTTTTTCCAATAACACGAAAATCGTTTGCATAAATTGCTAATTCTGTCGCTTAAAATCTCCATGTGAATATTTTCAATGTTCTCGGAAAGAAGTGACATTTCAGTCAAAGTACCCAGAACATGTTGACATTTTTCTTTTTCAGTGCCTTGTTTGGAGTGCCACATATCAAAAAAAGTACGCCTTGAAATAGCACATCTCAAAATAGTACCTAAAACAAAGACATAAACATGTTAGAAAAAATCTCATTATTCTTGACCAAGGACACTTATTCGTTGACACCCCTTTAACTAGAAAAGTTGACAACAGACGAGAATGAAACTTACAGCCCTTATTAAGGACACTTTGATCTTTAAAATGAAGTATGCCTCTAATGCGGCACAGGTCGGCATCAAAGTATAACTCTAATTGAATTCGTAGTTAAGAATATTTTTTACGAAACGATAGACCTCCCGTAGAAAATGTGTATAAAATTCAAACACACATATATAATACATGAAACATCTTAGAAAATAAAGTACATACCTTCTTCTTGGATTTCCATGTTTTCACCACGTGTTAATAAACAAATAGTAATAATAATACACGATAACAAAGTCATTAAGTTACGGCGTCAGAAGTGCACTGCTAATGAGGGTTGACATGTTATCACTTTCGTTGCACAAATGTAAATGATAATTGCAATTTATAATTGTGACATTTATTGTATTTGACGGATTGTCTATTAGTGAATCATTTTACTTACCTTTTAGACCGGGATACGCTCATGACCTTTTTCGAATTATGGCCTACTGCGGAATCACTGTGGGCAGGCTAGTGTGTAGAGAACAGCCTAAAATTGGTCCAACCGCCGTGCGACCGGTATTGCCCCTGCAGCAGGTGTGTGAGTAGCCGGCTTAAGGAACACCCAGAAAATATAAAACGTGGACTACAATCACAATAAGTCAAGGAAGCGATGTCACAAGCGAAGCGATGTTTAGTTTGGGGTTTGTTTTGTTTACTTGCATGTGATGTGACTTCACATCACACTCACAGGTTATAAAGTATTTCTAACATCACATAGCGTTTTTGCCACAGATTAAATTTCAAAAAAAATCCTTATTATTTCGTGTAATTTCCAAAAAAATAGACATAATTTAATGTGAAATAAAGTGAAATACGTTATTTTACGCTAGTATCAGATAGGATGACCACACTTTGTAGTATATTTTCAATGTTGTCAAATAGCCTATTATAATCAATTATGCGACGACCTTTATATCCATCGACAAAATGTTTTGCACTTGGACTTTTGGCTACTGCCACAAATACCATGCGGATCAAAAGGAAAGAACCAGCAGCCAGCAGCGCTTTCTCCCCGTCTGGTTGCCCTGAAAATCAGCGCGTGCAGCGTCACGGCATGTCTGACACTATGATGCTGAGTAGCACCCAATTTGGTGCATTATTATTTTATAAAATAGTTTTAAGGTTTTGTTTTAAATTATTTTCTCACTGTATTTAATTTGATTATTATTTTTCTGTGGTTTGCACCAATAAACGATTTTCTTTTTCTCCTTGTTTTTCTTCAATACGGAGAGCAATAATCGGATCGTTCAATCCGTCTATTTGAACTTTGAGAAGTCTATGAATTTATGGCTGTCATTAGATGTCAGTGTTAAATTATGTTATTTTCAATATTCACGTCTTCAATATTTTTGCTGAAAATCAGTTATATGGGCTACTTTAGAGCAGAAAACAATGGTAAATGGTTAGATCTCGACAGTAAAAGACGGACGATATGATCAGTCTCGGCAAAACATGAACAAGAGAGACTGTATATCATAGTTTCGACTACGTACTCTCGGAATATCAGGCTATCGAATGTTCGTTGGCTCGACTGTTATTGGATCGAATATTCGCTAGATCGAAATACTTGTGGCCAAAATAGGTACAATCGACAAAACGTATTTTAGAATTGTATGGTTTCGATCAGTGGTGTATCGAAAGTTCATTAGCTCGACTGTTATTGTAACGCATATTCCCTAGATCGAAATACTTGTGGCCGAAATAGGTATGTACAATCTACAAAACGTAATCTAGAATTATATGGTTTCGATAAGTCATGTATCTAATTTTCAGTAGTCACATCAATACTGAGTCCACCTGCAGGATCGACATTCGTTGAGTCTTTTTAAGTCTAATATGTGATATCTATTGAAAATTCGTACGTTCTTCTTCTGTGAGATGACCATTCCATTCCATTGAACCTCAATTTCGATTTGACGATTTATTGCTGCTACGCTTTTCGACCCATCGAATATTCGATACAGTAACAGTCGAGCCAATAAACATTCGTTGCTGAGATCTTCTGTGAGATGACAATCGGAACCTCAATTTCGATTTGACGATTTATTGTTCCTACACTTTTCGACCCATCGAATATTCGATCCAGTCACAGTCAAGCCAATGAACATTCGATAGTATGATATTCCGAGAGTACGTAGTCGAAACTATGATATACAGTCAACAAGAGATCTAGTGATTTCACATTTAAAACCAATTAGTGTTCAAATTGCAAAAACGAAAATACAGTAAGTTGCACTAAAATTACTCATTTATTTTTATTATAATGCTACCTTGATTTTTGTTTACATGGAGCGAACTGTTTGTTTACATGGAGCGAACTGTTTGTTTACATACCATGTGACAACGTATGGTCTCAGGTCATTGACCTCGGACATTGAATTTTGACGTAAGATACTACGAACTGTTGGAGTAGTATACTATCAACGTCAAAATGTCAAGGTCGAGATATCGGCTGCGATACATCAAGTAACAAAATGAATATAATTAATCCTTCTTTTTTTTTTAAATTAACAGAAACAAAAATGAACCATACCCCCGTGATCAGAATCGTGCGAACTATTACCCCCCCAAATTTCTCCGAAGGTTTTCCAGACATCCTGTATAAAGGAATTACTGAGTAAACCAAAAATGATCTTACCTGGTGGTAAATATCTTAGCCTATTTGTGCAAAATGTAGTTACAAAATTATCAACAAGTTTTTAAAGTTGTAGGCAATTTTGTAGCTCTGCCTACCCCACTTTGGGATTACAGGCGTGAAGGTATGTATGTATGTATGTACCTTACCTGGTGGTTTCTCCCATCGCACAGAGGTGGGTATCGGTGTGATGTTGGTAATACGCAAGTCGTAGCAGGTGTGGCTTCCGACCACCAGCTCCTCGCTGGGTCGGAGTATGGGGGTCCCGCTCTGGGACTTCGCCACCCCAGGGTCCAAGCCACAGCGGTCACCTGGCAGCAAAAAAGAACAAATCACGCTACTTTTTAGTCTAGCATGGGGAAAGTGAACCAGCGCATAGGCCTCAAAATGCTAAGTCATCTTTGAGTCCCTTAGCCGAAATTCTATTTGAAAATTACAAATGCGTTGCATGATATTCGTATTTTTTTTATGGTCATAAACTCAAAGTTTCACAATATTTTAATTTTAACAACGGTTGGCTAAACGATGTGTAAATTTAAACTAATCCAAAATTGCTAATTCTGAGCATTAGTAGAGAAATAAAACTATCGAGATTTAGAACAGACACAAAGGCGTTATGGTTTTAATATAATTATTGAAATCCAGATCGCGGAGCAGTATAAACTTAAGCATAAGTGCCAGGGCTCTTAAGTCTTGTAGGACTCACTTCAGTTACTTTTTCTTAATCTGAAAGTCTTCTCTGGTGCCAACCAATCATATTATAAAAACCGACTATAACGAAACGGCTTGTGTGTAATCAAGGCTATACAGGGTATTTTTTTAATAGGTGCACAAAATTCAATATTTGCTTCGCTATTGTTAATCCATAACACAGTCATATTGTGTTATTTTTACTCTAGCTTAAAAAACATTAGAGATATTGCCGATTCAATGATTCCACTAACTTAACGATATTCGAAGACCCTGTAACGCAGGGGTGCGAGGAGAGGAGCGTGCTGTAAAAAGGATTTTACAGTTGAGGTTCTTAAAAAAATTGTTACGGCATGTGTATTGCCATCTTTAATAGTCTACCAGAGTCGTTTAAAAAAATAGGTTATTTAAATCAATTTAATAGTGCGTTTAAACAATGGCTCACGGAAAAATGTTTTTATAGTGTAACAGATTTCATGAAAAAAATATATTAACGTTAATTAAATTATGACATGTAGGTAAAATAATGACATATTTATAAATAGCAAATTTAAATTCAATTTATTGATATGTATAGTTTCTTTTTTTATTTTGACTTAAGCATGTATTTTTTGTAAAATTGTGTACGTCTGAAAAGACAGGTTTTGGCGAATCTAGTTTTAAGCATTAACACTGTGCATCCCTACCCAATTCCACGCAATAAAGATATTACTTACTTACTTACTTACTTACTAAAAGTGATGACCTGATGCCCACAAGACAACGTAAAAATTGGCTAATTTGAAAAAAAACTGATTTTATTGTTGTAATTATATTATATTAACGTTACGATAAAAAATCGTAACGTTAAAATTTGTGCACGGAAATGCGAAATGAAAATTTAAAACCACTAAGCTCAGTTTCACGGTTGATCACCCGCATGCTTATAAAAGTCCATTGACGAGTTGTTTTAACATAATTGCGCTGAAAGGCATAGCAGCGACGCAATGTACTACTGTACTATGCGAGCTATTGCCTTATGAAACTGACAACACAGGTATACTTGGCGAGTACACCATGTAGTATTGTAAGGAGATGGGCTTGCAACCTGTCACTAATACACGGGTTAACATATTAGCATAATTGTGCAAAAAAAAAGGACCGGCCTCTCTGAATAAGCGTACTTACAGTAGGTGGACTTGTCTCCCTGGCATTCAACAGCGCGGAGGATCAGCCTGGGTGCCAGCACGCGGTAGGCGATGAGCGCGGCGCGCGCGGCTGAGCCCGGCCCGCCCGGGACCTGGCACACGTCGGCCGCCGTCCGCCTGACCTGCACCAGGGTCGCCACGCACCGGTCTTTCTGGGAGATGACAAAGACTGATTTTTAATTTTGTGTAAATGCAAGAGATAGCTTGTCAGCGATCGACAATAAAATAAATAAATAAGGCGATAAAAAAATAAGAAAGATAAGCAGTTGTAATGCATGCAGAAAAAGATCCATTCCAGCCTAAATAAGATTGAAACATTAGTTTAATCCCATGATGCCAAAAAATTAAAAAATAATCAGTCGCATACTCACCAAAATGTTACCTAAAGAAATCTAACAATCAAGTTGGCGTCTAAAAAGCAAGTATGATCGACGGCGTCATTGTTTGGGTCTCCATTCCACCTTCCTGAACACATAGTTCAGGGAGGCGATGGCCAAGATACGCGGCATACTCGTGAACGGATGCCGTCTGTGGGGTTCGGTCTGTTTGCGCTTACAAGAACCTATTTTTCAGTTAGTATTTTAGCTATAGTTTTTGACGTAGATACCTTGTCATGTTGTTCTCCTATAATATCCGCAAAATTAAGTGGCAAGTCGGGTCATAACTCATCGGAATCATGCTCTCTCAATCATCTCTTTCGCACCTGCAGAACCTGCACGGTCTTATGGAGCGGGCCGTGCATCAATAGTGCAGGTAAGGGTAGGCACATAAAGGAATGTCGATAAAGGTAACTGACGTTTATTGCCCGACTCGCCACTTCATTTTTAATGTTATTGATCTTACATTTGTAATTATTTTATATGTGCTAGTTTTAAAAATAAATATTTATATAAATAATTAATATAATACTTTGTAATGTAACTTACTTTTAAGTATTATTGTATTTTATCATTGAAACAATGACCTTCTGCCGGAGTTTCTCGCGGCGCTTCTTCTCCACAATGATGGTCTTGTTCTATCTAGTAGATTAACTTCATATCATTGACGCGTAAAGTAGCCCTTACGTGGCCAATTTACTGGATATTTTGAATTTTGAATTTCGAATGAACTCACAGTGGGCGAGTTGACGTTGTAGTTTATCTTCGCGCTGGCTCCGTGCGCCAGCGTGCCGCGCGTGGGCCCGAGCAGCGAGCACGTGCACGCGCGCTCGTGGCACAGCGAGCACGCCGTCGCGCTGTTCGCGCACGCCGCGCTCGGCTTGTTCTCGCCCCAGTAGCGGAACGGGGTCGCCCACCAGCAGATCTGAACAACATGTAGACACATACATACATATATACCTTCACGCCTGTAATCCCAGAGTGGGGTAGGCAGAGCTACAGAATTACCTACAACTTTAAAAACTTGTTGATAATTCTGTAACCACATTCTGCACAAAAAGGCTAAGATGTTTACCAGCGTATTAGTGACAGGTTGCAAGCCCATCGCCTAATAGTACTACAAGCCTTTATTCCCTTAGTCGCCTCTTACGACATCCAAGGGATGCCATGGAGTGGCACTATTCTTGCCCTGCAACCACACGGGAAATGCTATACATGCTATACACAATGTATGAAAAATCTCGTCCGCAGCTTGTGAAAGCCACAAGTGCCTTCGCTGTGATCGCGACTAGTGGCCTTATGTGCGGCAGCTCTTTAAACCTAATTCATCGCATTTTATCAATATTATAAAACTCCTTATTTTAAGAACGAAAGTGTCTCAAAAGAAGGTGTCGTTAATTTAACATCTGTATCTGTATGTCCTTGTGTCATTCTTGGCATCGTACCTAACTCCCAAATATATGTATAGAATTGGACACGTTGTTTTTAGATTGAAAGCTAATTTAATCAGGATGGTTTTTAGCGTTATGAAAATCAGTTGGGACGGGTAAGACATAGCTTTATATCGGGGATTTTTATCTTTCAAAAAATTACACTACATAAATGATGATGATCTTTCTGACCGTTTTCGGCCTTCGCGACCACTTCGACTCCTAGTCGGTCGGACGCTGGTGCAGCCGAAGATGGCTTTTGCAGCCCTGCTCACTGAGGGCACGTGAGTACGCCGCTACCATAATTGTAGTTGATGGCAGCGTGTGGACGGGCCTACGCTGGGGCTGGGGCTGGGGTTTACGCTGCTCCTCGAAGTCGTGGACTTGCCTCTTCCCAATCCCGAGCCATAAACAGAAGAGACAGCGATTCAAATCCTCTGTTCGTGCGGACCACTAATGCGCAACAGAAGTATCCACCTAGGGCGACATATCATTGACCCACAAGAGATACAACTACTCACTGCCCAAAGCATCTGGAAATTCTTGGACGCAACGGGCCTTTTTAGTGAACTCTAAACAAAGGGCTGCCACAAAATATCAGCAATGGTCGAAGTGGCTCACAAGGCCCATCTCAACCCCCCCAATAATAATAATAATCCCGAGCCATTTCAGATTCTGTGCCCCCAAACCTTCCCATTAAGAGGGCTCAATGTTGCATCTTTTCATTTGCCGCTTCTGAACATCGTTGTAACGAATAAATAAAGCTTGAAACAATCCTAAACTTGGTTAAGCAAACACACTCCATCAGATCCTTTCACAGCGTTTGTCTTATTAATTACATTGCCTCTAATTAATCTTCTAAATATTTTCAAACCAGTAACTAACGCTCCGCTCTCACGCCTCCCCAAATCTCTCGAAACTAATCAGAAGTTATTTTCATTTCATCGCGAATTGTTAGTGTTGTTTAATTGGATGGATATAATTCGTCAGCTTGTCTAACGCTTGTGTTTATGTTTGCCTAGTACCCGATCTCGTATATTGATTAAAATAAGGATAATCCTGAGGGAAATAATCTTACATTTCACTTCTGCTCCATATGGATAAGATGAGCGTCATTGATGAATTGTATTCATTATTTTTATTCTCAACAAATATGGGAACAGGAATAGTTATTATTTATTGTTCGAAAGTGAATGATAAAATTAACAATTTTTTTGTTATGGTTTTAATTTATCGTATCGTGCAATATTGCAAGTCTTATATTGCGTAATAACAATATATTGCATATTTTTTAACTTGTGGGTTAGTTCTAATAAAACCTTTGCAGATGATCGAAGTTATTTAATGTCAACACTGCGCGAAGGTTGTATTTTGAAAACGAAATGATGTTGGTTGTCAATTGGATGTGATTTATGAAAAGAGCAACGAACATAGTTGTGATTGTTGCATGAGTAGCTTCCAATCATCATAATTCATAAATAAAACAAATATCAAATATATAACATAATTACTAATTTAAGTTAATATAAGTTAATATAAAAGCCGTTATGGAATTTGGGTCAAACCCACTCTGCTAATAGAAGAGCGGGATCTCCTGACATAAGTATGAATATGCTTAAAAGGAGATTACAACCTTATGTACTGTATTAACTACGTTTAAACCAATAAACAATTTTCATTTTAATTTTTTTCATCTAATTGTAATTTAACTCGTTACATTGTACTTGTAGGTACTGTTTGCTACCCTAAGAAACATGAATACATATTTTTTAATGTGCCACTGATAGAAATTGAACCCTTGACTAACATATTTTAGAGCAATTTTTATTTACTTTAACTTGGCTCTTTCGCGCGACTCCCACAACTCCATCCGCAAAGATTGTTTGTCGCTGTTCTTGCAAAAACAGTTCCATTTTCCAAGATAAAAATCATCCTGAATATTACCCCGTCTTTAAATTTTACATGGATCAGTGACAAAAGAAACAAACGCTTACTTACATTCAATATTTTATCAAGGACTAGCGACCCGCCCGCGGCTTCGCCCGCGTGGAATGTATTATACATATAAACCTTCCTTAAGAATCACTCTATCTATTAAAAAAAACCGCATCAAAATCCGTTGCGTAGTTTTAAAGATTTAAGCATACATAGGGACAGACAGCGCAAGCGACTTTGTTTTATACTATGTAGTGATAAGGCGTACTACTACTTATAACGTAAATCCGTTTTCCCCTTCAAGACCGTCCGTGTCCGGGAAGTTTAGTGTTTGCTATCGCACCTTCGGTATGACAAGGGCACAATTGCCCCTATAATCATATAGTACATTGTGCCCTTGTTCTACCGAAGGTGCGTGTCTCTTTGTTTAGGATTGTTTACCCCTCGTCGGCAGCTAAGGGGATGTGTGCAAACGTTGTTGTTTGACAATTACAGCGGGATCTGCATGGGTCGGTGGAACTGATCCCAATTGTTAGAGCAGGTATCTATGCAACTACTGGAGACGGAAACAATCATGGTTATGTTGTTTGTCTCAAAAGCATACTTCTTTTAGTGAGTTTCTAGGGTTCCAGTTTCTGTCTGTACGTCCGCAGCCTAGCTCAGATACTCTTAGTACTAGAAATGTACTGTTATTTGGCATAAATATACATACTAGTCACGCCAACAAAGTGGTAAAATAAACTCTTTAAAATCATTTTTTTTGTGTACCTCCCCTACACGTATCGTGGAGATGTATTTATTTTTTCGTCTACCCCATAGTGTGGGGACTCGTTGGATAGTTCTTTCAAAAATATTGCGGGTTTGTGCTGTAAATTTTACCAAAATAATTAACAAACCAAATTGGTACAAATTGGTCAATTATAGAAAAGATCTTTTTACATCCAGCAGTGGACGTGCAAGGAGACCCTCGAGGTGGTTCAAGATTGACAATAGAAGAAGAAGAAGTGGTCGTGCATTGGCTAACATGTTTCTTTAAATGGAACGGAGATGACAATCGAGCACACAAGACAGTATGAACGATCTGGTATCCATAGATATTTGCAAATATAAGCCATAAATCTCACCTGAGGCTCTAATATGGCGGCGTTTATCGCGTGGCAAAGTTTGGAAAGGCATCTGTCTCCTTCTATCACGTTAATAAGTACGAGAGTAATGGATGCTTTATCCACATTTGACACGCGATGTATACGCAGCCATACGCTGTTGTTGGTGATGGTGACTGAGAAACGTGCCTAAAGGTAGCTGTACTAACGTGCTGGTGGGTGGTATTGGTGACTTTCATGGTGGCGGAGACCTTCACGCCCGGCGCCACCACGCCGAGCCACACGCTTGCCGGCGCCAGGGCGGGGTGCCGTGTCGCGCATCCCCGCTCGATCTGGCACTGAGTCGTCCACTCGTTGTTGTCTGTCGTTAACCTGGGTAATGGATAAATAAAATTCACGGTTCCGATGGCTCAGTTAAGTTTAGCACAAGCTTTTTTTTTAAATTGCCAGCTTAAAATCTTGCAAGTCAATTTTGGACGAATTCCCGTAAATACAATGCGCTGTTATTTGGACCAATTATATGTAAACTTGATGACAATGCAGTAACATGGTATGTAAGAGCTGATCTGATGATGAAGTTGGAAAGGGAGGGGTTGGGGAGGGGTGTCAGGATCCCCGCTATGCTTCAAGTTGACCCAGTTGCGACTCATTAATTTGGTCTTGATAACCAATAATGACTTTGCAAAATAAAGTACATAGCATGGAGAACGTAAACGAATCGTCTCTTTTGTTAAGAATTGTGATGTACATAATTTGAATACAAGAAATAAAAATAAAATTGCTATTAAAAAATTTCGTGTCCGTAAGGTTTATAAATCATTTGTAGGTCAATGCATCCTTTTCTTTAATAAATTACCTGACGTTGTTTTAAAGTTACCATTTCCAGTACTTAAAACTTACTTGAAAAAGTCCTTGATGTCTAAAGCTTACTATAGGGTCGAAGACTATCTAACAGATAAAAATGCTTGGCCAACACCTATATAATTCAATAATAACTTAGTCATAAAAAATATTATGTAAATATTGTATATTGTCTAGGGGACACGGTTTCTGTAGGAGAATGTATCGAAACTTTTATGCAGGTTGTCTTGCACCGTCACAGGTAAGTATAACTTGTATACTTTCTATTTTTTATTTTTTTTATTATGTTGCTTAGTTTTGCGACAATTCTGAGTTTTGACACATATTACTGCTCAACTACGCATGAATATATAAATTTTTGGTGTTATGTGAGATTCATTGTTATATATAATGCTAGGTTAAGTTTATTATTGTATAATATAATTAGCAATATTTAAAAAACGACTTACTGTTGAGTTTCTTGCGGCGTTTCTTCTCAGCAATGGTCTCTTGCGAAGCGCTGGTAGATTTTTGACGTGTAAAAGTGCCCGTGCGGCCTACTTACTGAATAAACATCTTTTATCTTTTATAATACACAGACCACCTGATGGTAAGAGAGCTCTGAGAATAGAAATTGGCAATTTCAAGGTAGAATGCTTCTATGCTAGTGATTTCACCGGTTGGCAACACGACGCCGTAAACAATGCAAGAGCAGGTTAAATGGTAAGATTTTGATGTAGATCCGGATGGGACCCTGCTAAAGCGTTTCACAGACAGACGCGGCCTGCGGCTGCGGTGGTGGCCAGTTGTTTTGCAAGCAAAATTGTGCTTTTTGCCCTAGAATTAAAGTTTATTTATTTGTAACGTTTTATTGACCTTACATTTGTAAGGATTTAATTTAAAAATAATTATTTATTACTTTATTACCTTGTATTATTGTACCTATTAAATAGTTGAAAAAATGACCTTCTGCTGGAGTTTCTTGCGGCGCTTCTTCTCCGAATGATAGCCTTGCCCGAAGCGCTGGTAGACATATTACCGACGTGTAAAAGAGCCCTCATGTGGCCGCGTTACTGAATAAATAATTTGAATTTTGTTTTTTTTTCAATTTTGAATGTAAATCAGCCATCAACTTCAAAAATTGCCAATCCCGACTTATCTTTCGTGAAAATATTACTCTAGTTACAAATTGTTATACAGTCATGTAATTCTTATTCTTTTTCCGAAACAGGAACTAAAAACAACAGCTCCAGTTCATTTCCTAATAGCAAACTGTGTTCGTCCCAGCTTTCTTGGCGTTTTGCCAGTAAGTATAATATTACTTACAATTGCTGGCCTTTTATTGCTTTGAACTGTCCGTGGATTGCTGGGGGTAGTTCCACAAAGCTTGCACAAAAGAACTGAGCTAATGTAATGTAAACAATTATCGTATGAGTGCCAAGTCAGTAATATTCATAAACTAAAACATAAATTGTTCGTATTTTGTGCAATCCTAAGGTAAT
Organism: Acleris emargana; assembly: GCA_927399475.2. Lineage (NCBI taxonomy): Eukaryota > Metazoa > Arthropoda > Insecta > Lepidoptera > Tortricidae > Acleris > Acleris emargana. The sequence goes on from OV656843.1 coordinate 468,551, forward strand.
ACCTATGTCCATGTGGATGTGTACAGTGGAATTCATAAATATGTGTAGGTACGTTTTAATATCTTGTCAATTTAATGTCATGTTTAAACTGCCATAATTATATGAATTGACGAAGAGATAAAGTACTAAAGTGTGTATGAACTCGACGGTATGTTATCTTATGTTATCTTATCAGTGGGTTTCTTACGGATACACTTCGACCCAATGGGATCTTCTGTGTAATTACCCCCCTTTAGCGCTTAATCCAATGCAGCCTCCACCCCTTCCAGAAAGCGGATAGTGGTGTGCAATGGCAGTGCCTTGATTTCCCTTGGTTCTGTGTAGCCACAACCGAGAATGTTTATTGTTACTTCGGCGCGACATTCACACAATAAGTGATTCACTGTTTCCACCTCTTCGCCGCACATTCTACAATTAAACAACTTGACGGTAACTATGTTTTGGCTGATAATTAAATACTGTTTCTCAGAAGGCACATAATTTATAAAGCATTTGGCCAATTTCATTTAAAATCACGATCAAATTGGCTTTGGTAAATGTATGAATACGTGACAGTACACTTTAACCCCCTTATTCATTAACTCACAATGATCCTATTTTAGATGCGGTTCTTTGTCCCTTTCAGTCAAATACGAATTTCATAATGACAGATAACGACTGAGCATATCCCAAACACACTTTAGTAAGGTATTGTGCGTTTATCAACCACAATAATAAACATATACCACACTCATAGCAAATATTTTTTTACATTGACTTTGATTACAACGTAAGTTTAATATAAAAGTCCAATGTTTTTGATGATCTTAGACAGATCATCAAAATTCAAAACCTTATCGCAAAAGTAAAGTTTGGTTTTAATTTGTTTAAAATAACGCTGCCATTGACTGGCATGTAAAATGACTAAATTAGACACATTCCACCTTATTCCTCCTTTTGAGAATGCAAGAGTCATATGAGACCCTTACGATAATTGGTTTCAGGTTACATTTCAGTGTTCATTGCGCAGCTGATATGAACCCCATCGGATGTGAAAATTTGTTAAAATTGCAATGTAAAAAAAAATGCAGTGTATGTTTGTTAAATTGTAATTGTAATAGCGAATCGTCACCTATCATTGTCAAGATGATGAAAGGGGCTGGTGGCGCGTGCGCTCGTTTGTCAAGTCAGAAAAAAGTTGAGTGATCATTGTAACTATATACACTCACGGCTCACCTGATGATATCAGTTTCTGAGTACTCGTTGGGCAGTGAAGGCAGGGGCAGAGTGATCTTGGCTTCAACGGAGCACACGGGGGTGAGGAGCGGGGCCGTGGGCAGCTGGGAGGGGGGCAGGAGCCACCGCGTGCGCACGTTGTCGCATCCGAATAGCTGCGTTGCGCGAATCTTCACACGCACTGATGTCACTCTGATATAGGTAAGCTACTTCAATAACTATTAATGGTATAGGAGGCCAGTGAGCGGACGGATCGCCTGATGGCAAGCGATTACCGTCACCTATAGACAACTGCAGGGCGTTTTCACTAAAAAGTGTACCCAATTAAGGACTGAAATTAAGGAACTTTAACTTTGTCAGTTTTGTGACGAAAATTAGCCATACATTGCGGCCGTCAATGTATAGCTAATTTTCGTCACAAAACTGACAAAGTTAAAGTTTCTTAATTTCAGTCCTTAATTGGGTACACTTTTTAGTGAAAACGCCCTGCAGCACCAGAGGAATTACAGGTGCGTTTCCGGCCTTTCAGATGAGAGTACGCTCTTTTCTTGAAGGTTTGAAGGTCGTAACGATCCGGAAATACCGCAGTTAATGGGTTTAGGAATAAAAAAAACTATTCAAAAACTAGTCTGTTACGTGTACGTGTCACTTCTACAGACCTCCGAGAATGTGTCAACGTCAGCACTGGCGGGTCGAGGACGAAGCGCACCGGAACCACCTCCCACCACACTTCCAACTGCGCACAGACCACTTCGCAGACCTCTCTACACCAAGGCTATAACAGTAGAAAAGGACATTCATTTGGATTGGTTACCTATCTTAAGTTCGAAAAACTTTTGTCTGCTGTTTCGTTTGTTCGATAATCATTTTTCTCTGAAACCGTTTAGCTTTTGGATTGTTAAACAAAACTATTCTATTTAGCCTGACCTACCAGGCCCCTATTTCACCAAGCTTGACAAGTACTACAATTGTCAAGAACACATGACAATTGTAAATTGTGAAACAGGCATTGTCGAAATAAGATGACAATTGTAAATATGTCAGGACAATTGTTGTTTCTTATCTTTTTTACCGTATGTCGGTTGTTGACAGGCGTCCACCATTGCAAGATTTATAATACCTATGATCAACCAATTCGATTCCTAAGCCAATATGGACTATGTCAAAGTGACGTTGTCACCCAAAACATAAGATACTTCTTTTAATTTGCTTTACAACGTCTAGTTGACATAGTCCACAGTGGCTTGTTGATCAAATTGGTTGACTGTACCTTTTGCGGGAAGGACAAGACGACTTACAAATAAGGCCGACAGCATCTTACCATTTATTCATTCACTCACACGTCACGTATTAAGTAATATTCAGCAAACCTATTCATAATTTAAAAAAAAAATCCTTTGATTTAAAAATAAATTATTATTGGTTGGCTCTACACCAAATGTACCCTACCTTCTTATTATACTGTTAATTCTCTTTGCCTGGCTCCAAACGTAAGTATTTTTAAAATTTTACATTTACAACGAAACAAAAGGAGGTAAATATCGTATTGTTTTTTTTAATACGGATAAGTTTAAGAAGCCTATTTTATCGCCGGTATTAGTTAATCGATTATTTATGAAAAAAATAGAATTTGACTAGTACTTACTTAGGCATTGTATGAAGACATGACTAAAGGAAAAAACTTTTTTTTATTTTATTTTGCCTATACACGTAGGTATCACTGGCTAAATAGGATTTTCCTTTAACTTATTTAAAACTACTCAATTATTTACAGCGTTTTAAACACAAATCATTTTTAATTCCTTCCACCAATAATGACAACACACAAGCGAGCGTTTCGATTTTAAAACAATAACAGTGGATATGACCAAGAAATTACGATATTGAATTTAATATCGGAAAATAACGTAACATTTGATAGGAAGATCAAAAACTGGAAGGAAATTGCTTAGAAATCACAAGTAGACATACGATATATATCTCTCTATATAAAGTACTTAAGATATTATCACATGGCAAAATTGGCGAAAGAGGACAATAGTAAGTACCGAGTTATAATAATTAATACCCCTAGCAATTGTTGAGATAATTTGTAATTTACTAATTACAAATTATCTCAACAATTTCTAGGGGTATTAATTTTTTTTTAAATTAATTTTGAATTTTGTAGCATATACATTAAATTTCCGTATAGTGTTTTGCTTAGTTGCATTTCATCGCGATCGATGTATGTTTGGAACGCTATTATATTTGACGTATTAATTGACGTTTGCAGTAAAACTCTGCAGGTATCGGTAGCAGCGTTGAGGCCACTCACACACAACATTAAAACATGTCATTATATGTAATGACCGCGAGATAATATTGAAGTTACTGTTCCTTTTTTTTTCTTTGGGATATCAATTCATTTGGGATTCATCTCATTTTAATATTGGAATATTGTCTTTGTTACTAATATAAAAGACAAATGTGACTAAATTATTAGCGGCAAAAAAAACGAAAGAGACAAAAAGTGATACTTTTAATAATTATACAGTTGGGGTGAAATGCGATTAAGTGAAACGTTATAATAATTTTTTGCCTTTGAGGTGAGAGGTAAATTACAATTGTAGCGCTAGGCTGACACAGCCTCGATCTCATGTCAATAAATACCGACAAATCTACGAATATGTCGAGTCGGAAAAATTATTCTTGTTTCACAAGATAATTGTCATTTTATTAAGATTATGACAATTTTAACAAAATGTTAGTAATGTTTATACGCATACGTCGCATTTCTATACAAAATAATTTACGAATTTGTCAGTTGTCACCTGTCGCTTGATCAATTGTCAGTGAGATATGTCGTATTGTCAGCAGACATATGTCATTGACAATTGTAACTTGGTGAAATAGGGGCCGGTATATCTCTTTTAACATTTTGAAAAGCTAATGGGTTCACAGAAAAATGATTTTCGGACAAATGAAAATATTGGACAAACGAAACATCGGACAAAAGTTTTTTGAAACATCCACAGGGTAACATTTGGATTCATCATCTATATCGTCCGCGTACGCGTTAAATCATTTTCCCGCAACTCCCTAGAAAAGAAAGGCTAAGCATCCTAGGCAAGAAAGGTTACTGATATCAAAGAGGCATTGTATCTTGGTTCTAACTGACTGACAGACAACGTCACCTAAAGACGAAGAAGGGAAAAGAAGGTTTCTGATATGAGAATATTCTTCTCGTACATGTGTTGCCAAGTGCTATGCTAGTTATTTGCCAAATATTTCATCCCCTCGCCAGAACATAACGGGACCATTTTTCTTTAGTAGGTTTGTCACGATAGTAGAAATTTAAAGTCAGTCTTTATTATTTCTTGACCTAATTTAGTATCGGCTTCTCTCCCTTCTTGGCATTTATACACTCAGGGGCAAAAGTAACGGGTCAGAGTGCGTTTTTAATACAAACGAGGCTATTTCGAAACCTTGGTTCCTTACCAGGGGTTGCTTTGAGTGAGTGGTTTGTTGTTTGACTTATTGCCTTTTTAGATGTTTTTCTGAAAATTCCCAATTACGGCGTTAATTGCAGATTCAATCAGTTGGATATACTAGGCACTTTGGAAGTCCTGTATCGATGCTCGGGGTATCCATCATCATTTCACTAAATGCATCCCCTGGCGAGGAACAAAGGCTTCGAAGCCTCTTTACGAGTAGTATAAAAAACGTACACTGACCCATTTTTTTTGCAACAACAAACGGACAGAGCTATTGCCGTTACATAGTTCTGTCCGTTTCTATTAACGTAAACGGAGCTGCTGTATTGCGTATTGCATGATATCCCCCAGCTAGCCTTTGTGCTAGTTTGTTGTATCTGTGCCATGGTAAAAAAAATGTTATCATAATTACCTCTTTTTCACCAGGCACCACTCCTTCCACGATCCTCACTCTCTTAACATTTGGCGTGGAACCCAGTGTGAAACTATCTTTAGGAATATCTCTCAGGACCAGCCTGCAAATAAATAAAAAGCAAACTTTAAAGACTCCACTGTATTTTTCAAAACTGTCGTCGACGATATATCGCATGTTAAAAATGGGTGAGCATCAATCAGTATAGAAACATATTGTATGATTTCATTTAACTAATCACGAAAAGCATAATTAACGCTTAGCATTTTAAACCAATTGTATAATTTTATCTGGCATACGATCGAATAACATTACAATCATTTAGTATAACCATCATTTTCTTGTTATTATGCATTTTAAGTCAATTTCTCCTAACTAGGTTAGGTTAGCTTACCACATTAATAGAAAGCCGTTACAAATTGTTATTTTTTCATTTATGAACATTATAGTTTTTGAAATTATGCATTTCGTTTTATGCATCATGAGTTCATGACTATTATATCGATGGTTTTTTATACAGATCGCAATTATGCAATACATGTTATGTTATGTTATGTTATGTTACGTGCATGACTCGATGTATGAAAGTGGAAGAAGCGAAAGAAATTTGTCAAGTGGAAAAAAGTGGTCTCTGCCTACCCCTCTGGGAAACAGGCGCGATGTAATGTATGTATGTATGTTATGTAAAATGATCATTAGACCATTTGTTTTATGCTAAACATTACAAAACCGTTAAAAACATTAACACACGTGAAATATGATAGTATTTTGCACGGTTAAGACACTCGCACCATTAAGACGAATCTAATGACGTATCATTTGTCAAAATCGGGTAACATGTTAAGAATTTACGATGGGCTACAGATCAAACACAACCTCCTTTTGGGCTTCCCCGCAGTTGGATAAAAAGTGCTATTTTCGATAAACTCCCAAGCAACAAAAGGTGGACTAGTAGCTGTCCTGGAACCACTTTTTTTCGGGCTTATAACGGGCTAGTAAACGCTTATAGCCACGGAAAAGGGCCCAAATTATAGGCGTAATTGTGCTAATAAAACACCTATAGTAGTCTTGGTGGATCCCTATTTGGTCTATAGAGACCTTATAATTGGCCTACGCAGAACTAACTGCTCCCACGAAGCTAACTATAAGCGCCTTACAGAACCAACCACGACTCTAGCGCACTCCGTGATACTGTTACAAGCTCTTCCAAACATTTGTGAAATCGCGTGTGTCATAATTATTTAATAAAAATTTAAGTTAACCCATCTTTATAAATTTATTATGTTGAGTGAGACAAGTAAGTACCTACACAAGATTTATAATAGGCGTCTGCATGGGTAACGTATATTTTCTGTGAAGTATGTTATGTTTTAAATCAAAATTTTTACTCGCCTCTTGAAATTAGTGTATTTAATAAGTGCATTTGTAAATTATGTTGGTAACAATAAGACGAACAATGAAAAGTCGCCATGTTTGAAAGCAAGAATTTTCAAGTACATTACCATACCGTTATAGGCGTAAAATATCGCCATATTGTTAGGAATTAGGGTTCCATAATTCTTTAAAAAACCTACTCTTTTTTGTAATGATGCTGTTAGGTACTTTATTTTTAATGTGTCAACCTTTGTCACTGCTATGGTAATTTTTATGGTTTAGTTTAATAATTTGCGCTTCCAAAATGACACTAATAGAAGTGAGATAGGATCATAGCTGGGTACAAGCGTGTTAATCCGTTTATCTTTAATAAACAAATTTAAAAATTCGAGTATCAGATTAAGTTTTAAGTTAGGTAACATAAAAAATGTAAACGGACTCTTAATATTTCGTTAATTTCACATAAGTCCGTTAATCTTTAGTTAAGTAGGTACGTACCTACCTAGTACCTAGTATGACAAAAAGGACACCGCGCCAGACCGGGCGCACTCCGCGCTAAAAATGTGCGGCCTGGCACGCGCGGCTAATCAGTTCGTGTTCTGGTTTTTATTTTGTAAAGGTGCTGCATAGCATACGAAAAGTCGTTTTGTCCAGAATCATCTTCATTACAATTTTCAATGTTCCTTTTTTGTACGGAACCTTCGCCAACTTCTATGGTACGACCTTTGCCCGATAGAAAGCTAGAACCCGACACCTGAATTATTTGTTTATATGTTTTCTGAACTTTTCTTTTATATGAACCACTTTTTTTCAACCGCTTCCATTTATTTAAATCCATTTTTGGAGAATGTCTGTACCGAAACTTATTAAATTTATAGAAAACTTACAAATACGACGACGTACCAAATCAAAATGTCCGCGTAAAGACGCGTCTATAACAGTATTTGCAAGACTATTATAAGCAGTCCTACTCTTTTACGGGACTTCACGAAGATAACTTAGGATTATAGCAGCATTGGGAAATGCACTATAAGACAAGTATATGTTTACTTCTAAATGATCCACAAAGCGAACTTATAAACCCTTATAAATCCAATTAATAAGTGCAAATAGTTTCCAGTACGTTTAGTCTAATTTGATGCTTTTATAAGCATAGTTTACCTATAAAGGTTTTATATTGCTTCTTGTAGACAGTTATAAGTATAGCTTACCAGAGTAAGTATTCTCAAGCGCGTTTACACTTTTTCAATACTTTTATAGGACACATAAGCTTATACTGTGCTGTTAATTTGGACTTATAGACGATAATTAGTTAACGTATAAGAACAGATGTACTTGTAGGCCAAACAAGCTCCGTTCGTGCTATTATAAGCGTCGTAGCAAAAACTAGAACCGTTAAGAGAACGTTATTAGTGTTGTAGGCCTATAAAATGTGCTCTCTGGGATAATTTTGTTGCTAATATAGATAGCTATCTATATCCGGAGTAATCATTCAGCCTTAACACTCAGTATTAAAACCCAAACCAAACCATAACCTTGTAACTTTTTAAACTGGCCATTTTTATGCAAATGGAATACGGTAGCAAACAGATGTACACTTTCAATTTCCCCAGCGGAATACATTTAACAAAATGGATTTAGTACTTTATAAACCTTTTTGGCTTTTTGCTGACGGGCTGCGGTAGAGTAAATCATTGTTTACATGACAAGTTGAACGTTTGAAATGTGATTTTATGCCGTTGTTTTTGAAACGTGGGTGATAATTTGAATACTGACCTTATATGTCTAGATTTTACATAGGTTGAAAAAAAAACATACATAAGAACTTTTTGGTCCCTACTCATAAAATTAGCGGAAATTTTAAAATTTTACCATTATGTTCCTACCCTATGTCTATTGAAACTCACACATTTCAAACTATGACAATCATATAACTCATTTATTAAAATAAATCAATATCAGAGGCCAATTTCACACCAATTGACCTAGTCCTAAACTAAGCCACTGGCTTGTTCTATAAATATGTATACATACACATATATAAATACATTAAATCACGCCTGTTTCCCAGAGGGGTAGGCAGAGACCACTTCTTTCCACTTGCTGCGATCTTAACAAATTTCTTTCGCTTCTTCAACATTCATACATCGAGTCATGCGGGTACTTAAGATTCGGTCTAAATATGTATATAGAGATATAAATACCTACCTACTTAAATACGTAGAACAAATACAAAATTCTTAAACAAATAGGTACTCGCGCGCGAAAACCCATTTAGGTATTTGCGCGCGAAATAATCTTCATAATAATAAATGTCCATTATTATAAACCAAAAATTAGTCACCGTGATTATAATCCTTTTCATAATTTTCAAAACATTTCAACGTAACTACATACCTCACAATGGCGGCCATTAGCGCAAAGTGACATTAGGGCTCGACAGACAGAATCATCAACGTAATAGTGAGGGTGAGTAGAATATGATGTCAGCCAAGTAGAGTTGCGGGTCGTCCACATATTAGCGTAGCCATGTTACTGCCAGGGGCTCTAATGACTCAATTGAGAACAAATACAAGAAACATTTTCAAAAAATAATAATAAAAAAACTATATTTCAGTTTTTTCAAATGGAATTGATGTAACATACATACATACATAAAGTCACGCCTTCATAATGGGTAGACAAAACACTTCTTTCTCTTTTAAATCTATTGAAGATGAAGCTCTCATTTTTTAATATCTGACGCAGCCACTTCAACGATTACAGAACAGCCGCGTCAGCAAAATATTTTATTGCGAATTATGCGTTGGGTGGTACGGTCAGATTGTAAAGCGACAAGGGACATACGTTTGTATCTAGTTATGGCACTGACTGTACCATAAACAGGTATCCATCTATTCCACAGAAACCTCCCCTCAGTCTTTAGCGTCAAGGTCGAAGGGCGTTGTATAGTATGAATCCCCAAACAATAAATGTCACACCGTATGCGTGACACATGCACGCGCAGTCACGCAAGCGGTGTGACATCTGTATGAGCGTGAAGCGTGTTCAATACTGACATGAGGACGGAGCGTTGTATCCCATGCCGCTCGCCCGCTTTAGCCACGTGCACTAACACATCGCACTCGTTGCGCGCGTTCACTCTGCCCGACAACGGGTCGACGAGCACTTCTACCGTTTCTGGTTTGTTCTGAAAATATATACAAAAAAGTTAGTTAAGGAAATAGAAATAAATAAGTTCTTCGTTTTGAACATTACTAAACATTTTGAAAATAATTAAATACAAGTTGAATTTATTGTTTATATAATTGGACGTAGTTATGGGAATAGGCGTCAATCTACCGTGACCTCACTCGAATAATTTGCAGTTTTAAGTTCATGGATCGTTTAAACAAGATTTAAACAATGATAGATTGATTTTACACAAAATGATACTATGGAGAAATGCAGTAACGATCTGACCAAGTAATGGATTGGATATATTGGCGAGGCTATCCAGCAGTGAACGTCTTTCGGCTGAAATTATGTTAATCATGAATGACCAGGTATGGAGGGCAATGGTACCTTGACTGCCTTGGCCCTGTCCTCCAGTGCGCCGGAACAGAGGCTTGCAATGTCCTCCTCTCCTGTGACGTATGATGGCGACCCCAGCTCGTCTGCCCAGCACGAGCACACGCCCCATGGTCGAGAGACCCAGTAGAACGAGTAGGGTATTGGACTGGCGAGGTGAAAATATTTTTTTTGTATGACAACATTAAGGTTTACGCATTACGCATACATACTTTTATTAGGGTTCCATTATTATCCGTATCAACCCAATTAATAATGCCAACGCTGTCCGTCCGTCCGTCCGTCCGTCCAGTTTAATTTTAAAGAGCTGTATCTATTGAAACGTAATAAGTAGATGGGTATAAACCAAAATAAATGTCCAGTTAAAGAAGAGTTAGCTACCGTAACGAAACTGTCGATTAACGTCAAACACATTTTTGTAAAAAAATTGTAAGTTAGACATCATTTAAGTGACATTTAAATAGCGTCTTTATGTACATTTATTTTGGTTTTTACCCAGATAGTGGATTGTTTTTTTTTTTCAAAATATTGTGTTATTACGACACAATATTTATGGTTTTTTTTTAAAGGAGGCGCAATAATAAATAGGGTCCCCTACAAGAAACGTTTTGATTCAATATTTTTAATTTTTTCGAACATGCAATGCATACATTGGTCAAATTTAGTATGATTACATTGATTAGATACGAGGGCAGAGTGAGAAGTCAGGTAAAAATCATATTAAAGGTATTTTCTTCACAAATTCATTAATGTCAATTTGTAATGCAGCCTTTTTGGAGGTAAATCGTATATTTTCAGCCAGTTCACACGACTACTTTTTTTTTGACAGCTATGAAAAAGAAACAATCACTTTGGTGTTTGCAAACATATGGAGAAAAGTGAGTTTCGTGTTCTGATTAAACATTATTTTTTGCGAAAAAAAACCATTACAGATACAAAAAACAAAATAGACAAATATTACGGGAACTCTGTTCCATCGATTAAAATGATCCACAAGTGGTTTACGGATTTTCGTTGTGGCCGTACAAGCACTGCTGATGCCGACCGAACCGGATGCCCAGTTGAGGTCACTTCACCAGAGATGATCACTAAAATCCATGACATCGTATTGACCGACCGAAGAATAAAGGTCCGTGAGATAGCTGATATTGTAAGCATTTCAGATGAACGGGTTCGTAATATCATTCACACGTATTTGGATATGAAGAAGCTCTCCGCCCGTTGGGTGTCGCGATTGCTCACAGTAGATCAAAAACGCACTAGGGTGACCCTGTCAGAGGCATGTTTGGCGAAGTTTAGGTGTAATGAAAAGGACTTCTTGCGTCGTTTCATAACTGTTGACGAAACCTGGATTCATCATCATACACCAGAAACCAAGGAGCAGTCAAAACAATGGATGCACCAAAGAAGGCCAAAGCAGTTTTATCGGCGAATAAAGTTATGGCTACTGTCTTCTGGGATGCTCGTGGTGTAATATATGTTGATTACCATCAGAAAGGTAAAACGATTAACGGCGAATATTATGCCAACTTGTTACAGCGATTTCATGAAGTTTTAATGAAAAAACGACCCCATTTGGCGAAAAAGAAAATCATTTTTCACCAAGACAACGCCCGCGTCCACACTTGTGCAGTTGCTATGGCTAAAATCCACGAGTTGCGTTACGAATTGCTCCCGCATCCACCTTATTCTCCAGATTTAGACCCCTGCGACTCCCAAACTTAAAGAAATGGCTTGGTGGAAAAAGATTTGGTTCCAACGAAGAAATCATCGCAGAAACCAATGCGTATTTTGAAGGATTGGAGAAATCGTACTATACATGCGGAGGGAATCGAAAAGCTAGAAAAGCGATGGACCAAGTGTATTGAGTTACATGGGGACTACGTTGAAAAATAAATATTTACTGAAACTAAAAAAAAAAAAATTGTTTTATTTTTTCCAGACTTTTCACTCTGCCCTCGTATATTACGAAATCGGAATAAAAAAACCAAAAAAAAAATGGTCTACCTGTGAGTTAGTCCACCAAACGAAGAAAACTCAGTGGAAAAAACTCGTGTCATAAGCGAATTTTGAGAAAAAATGTGTATATTTTTTTGTAGAGAATTTTACGTACATTATTTGTGTTACAGACCATTTTTTGCTATAGGCCACAGTTTACGAGTTTTTTGTAAAAAACTAAAATAAGGGACATTTACACTCCCCTCCCCCCGTTAGCTTCACCCCCACCCATCAGTACTTTTAGTATCTTGTTTAAAACCCCATACCTTACAACTATGCCAAAATTCGCTTTAACACGAGTTTTTTCCCCCGACAGGCAAATTTTGGTCTTCGTTCGGTGGGCTAAGTCGGGCTTGTGCTGATTCGATTCCAAATCGAATTCAAATTGGAATATAATAATACCTACTGTCCAGCGGTACGGAAACGTTAGTCCGACCCGGACTCGACCGGTGTTTTATTTTATTTAAATGTTTACCTCCTTGCTTACCCAAGGTTTAAGCTTCTCAAATGTCGTACAAACTGATGCGTATTTAGAAGGATGGGACAGACAAGTGAAACGGCTCGTGGTTATAAGCGCACTGGCGTATAATCGGTGACCAAGTGGCGGTATACGCAGATACCTGCCTATAGCTATCTCTATACCCAATATCCCTCCACCAAAATTTCTTATCCTAATAACTTCAGTATAAACTTAAAAGAAGGTCTTATAGTCTACTCTGGGTTGGTCACGCAACCTCATGGGGTGCGATGCTGCGATCGCCCCAGAGGGCGCCTGCAGCAGCACGCTGTTGGCGGGCGCGGCGTTGGCTGGCGCGGTGTTGGCGGGCGCGCTGCCCCTGCCCGGTCCTGCAGCCGGCGCCGACCACACGAGGGCCACGCCTGGCATCACCTGCGCCGCTCGCTCTCGAGGACTACTGGTCGACTCGACAACCTCCCCAACATTAATATTTTGACCGCCTTTGTACAAAATGATTTGGTTTCTGTGTCGTCTTACTTCTGTATCACTGTCATGAGGTTTTACTAGGTAAATGACCTTTCCCAATTGTTTTGTAACTGTCCCTTTACACCATTCACACTTGTTTTTGTTTATATATTTTTTATACATAACAAGATCATTTATTTTAAAATCCGATCTTTTCACTCCACCATGTTGTTTACTCTGTAAACACTTTTTTTTTTTTTTTTATATTATAGGAAGGCAAACGAGCACACAGGCCACCTGATGGTAAGTGGAAACTGTGACCCATAGACATTCGCATTCACAAGACCGCAATCCTAAGACTGCAAATGCGTTGCCAACCCTGAGGCCGAAGATGGAATGCCTCTATGCTAGTCATTTCACCGGCTGTCTTATCCCCAAACCGGAACACAACAATGCGAACACTGCTGCTTGGCGGTAGGTTAATGGATAAGATGGTGGTACCAACCCGGACGGACCCTGCACAAGGTCCTCCCACCTCCAACACTGTTTACGCTGCACATTATTATGAAGTTCGGTGAGCGGAGGCGATGGTTTCGTCCGTGGGTTTAACAAATCCAAGACCGACCTCATTTTTCGACCAAATACTAACTGGGCGGGCGAATATCCTGTTGTGCTGTGTACCAAGTTACGATAATCGAATAAATATTTAAGTAATGTATTAGGTGCATTTCCCGAGGAACTCGCTAGCAACGCACTTTTAATTCCTTTTTTTACGATTTTTACGTAACTTTCCGCCTGCCCATTGCTCATCGGATGGTATACCGGAGTCCTGACATGAGCTATTCCATTAGTGTTGCAAAGTTCTTTAAATTCGTCCGAAGTAAAAGCAGTGCCATTATCGCTGACTAACGTGTGCGGAACGCCGAAACGGGACATGAACTCATTCATCTTTGTTATTAAATGGGCCGTTTTGTGGAATTACTTTTTAAGTTATAACATTCGACCCATTTTGAGTGAGCATCGACTATTACCAAATAAATGTGCGAATTTATAGGACCAAGAAAATCACAGTGAACCCTATGGAACGGATGAGGTGGGTAGGACCATGGCGCCAGCGGGGCGCGAGGCAGCGCCGGCCTCAGAGCGGTGCAGACTGCGCACGCACCGATCAGCTGTTCGAGCGCCTGGTCCACCCCAGGGAACCAACAACGCGCTCGAATCTCTGCCTTACTCTTTACTATACCGAGATGTGAGTCGTGTATAACTCGCAGAAATTCGTTTTGCAACGACCCGGGTAATACTACCTTGTGCCCTCTCATTACGCAGCCATTTTCGTATTCTAACTGAAACTGGCATTGAAAGTAAGGTTTTAAGTTACAGTTACTAATTTTACGTGGCCACCCCCGTTTAATATGGCCTATAACCGATTGGAAAACGGTATCATTTTCGGTTTCCCGCCGCAACCGATCTACCGTGATCGGCAGCGACCCGTCCACGACGAAGTTTACATAAGCGGCGCGCTCCTCGGTGGCCGCCGAGTCAGCCGCGGCGCCGTCTCGCTCGCACTCGCGCGGCGAAGAACGGGACAGATTATCTGCACTATTGTTTTCGGTGCAAACGTACTCAATAGTGTAATTATAAGCCGCGAGAAACATTGCGTATCTTTGAAGTCGGTTAGCAGATACTTCGGGAATAGTACGGCGGTTCCCGAAAATGGAAATTAAAGGTTTATGATCCGATCGTAAAATAAATGGATCCGATCGTAAAATAAATGGATCCGATCGTAAAATAAATGGATCCGATCGCCCGTACAAGTACTGGTGAAACCGACGGACACCAAAAATTATTGCCGTGGCCTCCTTCTGAATTTGAGAGTAGTTTTTCTCTGCGGGGATCAAGGTGCGCGAAGCAAACGCTTTTGGTCACTCCAGACCATCGATATCGACCTGGGATAAAATAGCCCCTAACCCTGCCGCCCTCGCTCATCGATCTTTCTTCCACGTAATTAACACTTTTACCCGTACACATTTTACGCAAATGTCCTTTAATTTTACACTTGGTACACTTAAAGTTAGCAAACCGACAACGCTTAACATCATGATGACGTCCGCACGCAGAGCACTGACTGTCCGAAAGTCTCCCGGTCTCAGGTTTAGGTGCGGAAACATGCGCCGCTACCTTAAACACATGCTCGGCGCTCGGCGCCGCCGCCGACGGCGGAGCGGCCGTGGTAGGGTGAATATTAGAAACGGCGAAAAAGAGTGTCTATTTACTTTGTGCTCCAATAATAACAAAAAGTCACAATTCATTAATGTGATTTGATTCTACATTAAGTATTCTTGGAGGTGCTCTTACTTAAAAGTTTCATTTTGTATATTTAAAAAATACAAAAATTAAAAACTACCCATATTTGCAATATTTCTCGTGTCACAACACGACATAAATTTAAATGAAAAGGATTATACGCTAATTTATGAACTTAAAAACAAAAAAAAAAAATATATTTATAGTTTAATACTTAGTTTTCAAAATTCCAGTGAAAAAAAGAATACTTAATCACTATTCCATTCAAAACATGAAGCTAAAAAATTGTCACGAATAATTCGTCATTCTTCGCAGCGATACTTATTTGGCATATTTAGTTAACAAAAATACTTGTAACGGAACTAATGTCGTTCCTATCCCCCCCCGCAAACTGCTCGTCAGACACCCGTGAACGCTCAACCAAACAACACGTGTCGTTTTGAAAATATTTTAACGTTTGTTCCTCGCTGCTCGAACGTGTCATAGTTTTCGTCATTTGCCTTTTCTATCTTTACTCCGTAAGTATATACACTTCATCATCATCATCATCATCATCAGCCCATTTCCGTCCACTGCTGGACATAGGCCTCTCCCATGGCACGCCACTGAGCTCGGTCCTGAGTTTTTAAAATTATTTCATTTTGTGACAAATTTGATACGATTTACTTATATTTGAGGCGAGATTTTATTTCAACGTAAACTTGCAAGTTACGACAATTTTTGTCCCAAAAATCATTCTCCTCAACGTCATTCTCCTCAATAACGCTGCTCAGCTGCTCAATATTTGATGCCTACCTATATTAGTTAGTGAATAATAAGTTTATTTTGTTAAAAATGAGATTTTTAAAGAGTTACAATTAACAATTCAGAAGTGTTTTCTTTATTATAATTATAATAGTTATTAATCTAATTTATTAAATATAGCGGTAAAGAGAAAGAGGAACACGTTCCTGTGTTTAATGTAAATAAAAAATGATGTTACCTATTGTAGATAGAGGATAATATTTAGTAAGGATGAAATGTTTAAACAAGTTTAATTACAAAACAAATACCTAAATAGGGGAGCGTTTCTCTCTATCACTGAAATTTTATATATAAGATTATTTAATCATTCGACTATGGGTATTCATCATAATATACCTACCCAGTTAGTTTACATAAATCAAAAAAGTCGCTGTTGATATAGATACAAACCTATTGTTGTAATAAAAAATACCAAAAATAAATAATTAATGTTTATTGATAAATAAGCTGTACCTTAACTAATATGTATGGTTTATAGGTTTATTAAAACAGTTTAATTTGTAAAAGTTGAAAGTTTCATTTAGTTAAGTTAATTAAAAAAGAAATTTGAGTATATTTTCTATATCATTATGCGAAGAATTAGTTCATGTTTAATTTGTTACAGTGTGGAGAAAGGGCAAAGATTTTATATATTATGTGCAATTCAATAAATAAATAAATGTTATTATTATAATGATACAAAATAATTATATTTTCGCAGGTACACTATGTACTTAGTCAGACTTTAACGAAAACGTAAAAAATCGTTCCCTTTTTTGCATGATTGATTTCATTAATATTAAGAAAATTTTGTCAAGCTTAGCCTACACTAAGCCTTTAAATAATGTAACTACAGTTACCAATAAATACAATCATTTTGCTACGTCTGTTCCTTTAATTTATGCCAAAGAAATTGACAGTGTCATTCTTCTCATCAAAGCATCATAGAAATTTCAACAATTGTCATTCTCCTCACACTTTGTCATTATGCTCAACACCTCTGTTTACATTTTTTTCGATTTTGGTCAAAATAAGCTTTAGCGACACGTGCCTCTTTTACAATTCGTTATTTTAGTCTCTAGTCTAGATAATATGATTACTTGAGTTGCGGTAACACGATATTTATCACAAATACAAATGTTTCTAACAAAATAAATCATTCTCAAATATTCACCCGGTACCGGCGCGCGCGCATCGCAACCTTTCGGCGAGCTCCACAGCTGATGCCAGTGTGAGTTCGTCGATGTCCTTAGCAAACAACTTCTCGTGCTCCCGCCCGTTTACCATGCCCATCACAAACTTATCTAGTAACGCGTCTTCTAGATTCTTAAAGTTATAGTGTGCAGCAAGACCGCGCAAGCGCGCGGCCCACTGGGCTGGGGTTTCGGTCGCTTGCTGCAACGCCGCGTAGAAGTGGTACCGTTCCGCAAAGCCACAACGTTTCGGCGTAAAATGGCCATCCAAAAGCTTGATCACGTCGGTATAACTCAGAGTCTCTAACTCCTTGGGCAACGCGAGGTTGGTGGCCAGACGGTGGGTACCGTCGCTGAGTGCGCACGCCTTCCTTGTCCGATGTCTCGTAAATCCCGCTTGCAATGAACCCTTGTTGTAGTTTTCTAATGAATGTAGTCCATTCTTGATTACAATGATCAAACGTAGCACAAACAGCGAAACTATTATTAGAACACGGGAACATTCTATTATTTTTTTCTTGAACTTGAGTTGCCGGTGTTCATGGGCGGTGGTGATTACTTCCCATCAGGTAAGCCGCCTGCTCGTTTGCCTCCCTCTTTTATAAAAAAAAAAAAAAAAAAGACTCGTCGCCACTGATGCGTATTTAGAAGGATGAGACAGACAAGTGAAACGGCTCGTGGTTATAAGCGCACTGGCGTGTAATCGGTGACCAAGTGGCGGTATACGCAGATACCTGCCTATAGCTATCTCTATACCCAATACAAACCAACCTGTTATTGATGATCGTGACGCTAGCCGAGAGGGGCCGGTTCGGAAACGCCGTCCCGAGGTGCACGAAGTATTCGCAGTCGGGGTCCTCTTCGCTGTTAATGTCGTAGTTCTTTTCATGAGCCTGGGTAGCGAATAAGATATTTTCAAAATGCCTGTGGGTACAAATCCGCACAAATCAATGTCGCTCAGTTAGCGTTGCTCATACTATTTTTGAATAAACGTGCACCCGCTCCTTATGAACCGTGCAAATTAGTGGAAGCATTAAGGGTGTGTAACCTTACATTGGGATAATAAACGTTGGCAGGTAAGAAGAAGGATATGAAAACGGGGTATATAGCAGGGAGGAAAAGGACTTGCCAGGGAATATCAGTCGCATCCCCACCCTCAACAATTTGCAGCACGGCATTTGAACATGAATACGTGTAACTTTCACTTGATAAGCAAAACATCAAAAACAGCAGTAACACAGTGAAGATAGATAAAATAAACTTCGTTATGGTTTTCTAAAACAAGATAAAACAAATCAAAAGACACTTTCGTAACTGGCCAGTTCTTGGCGATTTACCCTACTACCATTTTTTTTGTAGCTATCGGCAACCTTTATTTTTCAATACGAGTGAGAGCGCAAGTGTTAGGCTGAGACGAAGAGGACCGGAGCTGAGCCAATATTAACCAAAAGAAGGCGCATGCGGTCACGTCGAGCGCGCCTTGCTGACGTTAGTTTATATTCTATTGGTTAATATTGCCACAGCTCCGCTTTCTCCACCTCAGCGGAAACGCATAATGATAGCCATCAAGCAGCTGGGAGTACTGTAGCGTTCCAAGCCCCACCTGAATACTTATATGTTTCTCTGAAAAGTTCAGCGTATCAGCAAGCACACTGAGCGGCCGAGCAACAGCTGTGGAAGACAGGATCCTCAAGGATGCCGTGTGGAGGCCAATAGTAGTAGCGTGGCATATCGCGTGGCCTCTTGTCGAGCCACCCCCCTCCCACCAGGCCGGGTGGAGGTGGAAGAAGCCAGTCTTGAGGGAGCCACCTTTGGTCATTTCCTGAAAAGGGTAACAGCAACCATAAAAAGGTGGTCCGTAAAACTTGCTTTATTTTTCCCTGATATTTATTAATTTATTTACCTCGTGTTCAAAAGATATCCAAGCATCCTCAGTGAGGAGGAAAAATGATGCATGACTCGCTGTGGACTCCAGCATCAAGGTGGCGAAGTGGATGTCACCGAGCAGCTTGGAGCCCAGGTCCAGGATGTCCCCTCCTGAGTCCATGGTCTCGGACTCATTGCAATCGGACGCAGGGTGCAAGTATGATACTGAGTTTATAACGTGAACTGGAAATATAAGTGAAGGTTGCTTAAATTGCGCAACTGTCAAAATAAATCTCCTTCGGGGGACAACGTGTCTGACTCCTTGGTTGCCTTTCATTCTCCACACTTCTGCGTAGAAGACCTCTTCTTATTTTTCATCTATAGCGGCTCCGTGGAGTAAATAAGATATATCAATAGTAAAAACCGGCCAAATGCGAGTCGGACTCGCACACGAAGGGTTTTGTACTATAATTTATACAACATTAGAAAAAAACGGCAAAAAACAGGTTTATTGGTATGGGAGCCCCCTAAAATATTTATTTTATTGTTTTCGGTATTTTTTGTTACAGCGGCAACAGAATTACATCTTCTGTCAAAATTTCAACCGTCTAGCTATCACGTTTCATGAGATACAGCCTGGTGACAGACTGACGGACAGACGGACAGCGGAGTCAGTAATAGGGTCCCGTTTTTAACCTTTGGGTACGGAACCCTAAGAATCAAAATAATTCAGGAGTGAAATAGTAGAACTTACTCTTTAATAGAGGAGGATCCATGTAGCAGGCTATAGGTACAACAAAGTTCTTTCCCAGGGACGCTCGCAGGTACAAGTTGTCGCGGTGTTCGCGCACATCGGTCGGGCGGAAATGAATCTAGACGTATGTATATTTATTTTTAACCTAAATTGAACACATTAGGTACAAATAGGGGAGTTAATGACTAAAAGTACTCTACGTGCAGTCAACTAATGGGTTAAATTTAAACAATTTAAGGATGGTGCTGAATAGGTGTATAGCTAAATGAAATTAATGATTTCGAGGTACACGACTGACAATCGTTATAGATAGACTAATAAATTGGTGCCTGGGCTTTGAATATAATATCAAAACTTTATATTGTGGCTTTAACGCTTATTATCCAAATTTATTATAACTGGATCGAAAGTGAGTGGAAGGGTTGGAAGGGGCCACCCTAGGCGTACTTTTTCGAATCAAATCGGAGAAATACTGGAAAAGGGTCGAATCTTAAGTGCCCGACGTGAGTGCATGTCTCGATGTATGAATGTTGAAGAAGCGAAATAAATTTGTCAAGATCGTAGCAAGTGGAAAGAAGTGGTCTCTGCCTACCCCTCTGAGAAACAGGCGTGATTTAATTTATGTATGTACTTTTTATAACTGGTATGTGTATGTATGTACCCCTCACCTTCAATTCCGCCGCAGCCCCCGAGGTGACGATGAGGCCCCGCGAGCTGCAGATTTCCACGTCCAATTCCTTCCCGACCGGAGGCTTGATCGAGATGCGGACCTCGAACTTGGAGATGTTTACAATGCGAAGGTTGCGCTGCGGAAAGAACCACGCCACTTTATGTTTATATACCGTGTTTTTTTTAATATACGATAACTTCGGCATATTACTAGGTAGAAACTAAGTGGTAGATTAAATTTTTAAATATTGCACAAAAAAAATTGTATGTAATGTTCAGTGATGGGAAATAGGTGAGCTAAAATACCTATTCTTTGCGAGAGGACATAATATGGAGTGGTTACAACCGGATAAAAGTATATATTTTTTGGATTCCGGGTATTTGATATTTATCCGGGCACTGCGAATACTAGCCGTAATGTTGAACATACATTATTTTCCTTGTAGAATGTTTGTAAAGTTTGTAGTAAAAATGGTAACATTCCTGCCATAAAGTTAAAATTATAAGTAATCCGAAAATGTGAACGCCCATTTGCAAGTCATAAACAAACAATATCAAATAAATAAATAAATATCAGGGGACAATGTCACACCAATTGACCTAGTCCCAATTTAAGCTCTAGGCTTGTATTATGGGTACTAGACAACGATATAAATACTTATATAGAGAAATATATACTTAAATACATAGTAAACCATCCATGACTCAGGAACAAATATTCGCGCTCATCACACAAATATCTGCCCTTACCGAGATTTGAACCCAGGACCGCTAGCTTCGTAGGCAGGGTCACTACCAACTAGGCCAGCGCGTCGTCAAACAATGCGTGGGAAAACCCATATTATTAGTCCTGCTACTACTTTTTAGAAATCTTGTACATTCCTTCTTTTCTCAAGCCCTTTTTACTACAAACTAACATTAAACATGCCGTACTTTAAACAAAACATGTCATGTTTTACATTACGATAACTACCCGAATAAATATCGAATACCCGGAACAGAAAAAAATAATATTTTTTATCCGGTTGTAACCACTCTATATTATGTCCTCTCGCGAAGAATAGGTATTTTAGCTCACCTATTTCCCATCACTGGTAATGTTGTATCTTTGGTCGTTCTAAAAGGGCCTTTAAAATTAACTCATAGTCAGTGTCAAATACGTCAATGTTATGTTAGCGTGACATACACAGACAGTTAAGAGCCTTTTAGACCTGTTCAACGTGATTAACTGATTAAATTTAAAAATTAAATATCTTTAAAACCGTAACCGTTATCATTTGTCTGTCTTCGGGAAATTAACTTTATTTGACCTAAAGAACGTTCCCTTAAAGATATCGTAAATAAAAATACACGGTGTATAGGTAATTTTCTCGCCGTGTTTATTCCTGTCGCATTTTTCCTCATTCTATAAATCTAATTCATAGTGTCTTCGCGCGTGGTGCGTGGCGCGTGGTGCGATATGAATAAATAGCTAAAATAACATAACCTACACCTACTGGAGCCCCTATAGTTCTTTAAGGATTAAAAAAAAACTATGTCTTTTTGTTCAAAAGATACATCTCGTTAAGTTTAGGACCTTCGGGTAAGAGATCCTAACAAATTATACCCAACCAAAACTTACTGTGTGCAACATGCCGACGGTGAAGTTAACGAAGTCGAGTTGGGGGGGCACGCACACGATGTACTCCCGCTGACGGGGGGGCGGCACCACCACCGGCGGCGGGGGGGGCACGGGTACTCTCAAGTCACCGTAACTTGGAATAAAAATTGGTTAATTTAAAATATGGTACAAGAATGGCGACATTGAAAGCCTTGGGCTCCGTCCGTCCGTCGACACTGTCTAATTGTTTTGAAGTAAGAGTGTCGACGGAGCTGTCGCTTACGCGGAGCTCCTATTTCTGGTGGTTTGGCCCTCCGGGCCTGCCGCAAAACTAACATAACCTAAACCTACCTCATATTTACGATAGTTAGACCACTTGCTACTTAGACCAGCTGCGTTTTAGACCTCTTGCTACATAAGACCATTTGCAATTAGACGACATGAGAATTACCTGTATAGAAGAAATGCTTATTAGACGAGTAACTACATAGACCTGTTGCTTTTTAGACGAAATAAGACCAACCCGTAAAATAGAGGTCCTGTTTGTATGTGGACACTTGAAGACCATTAAAATTTGAATCATCAACAGAGGGCGGAATTGCTCATGGCAAAAATCAAACGTCAATAGAGTTGGAACGTTGAATTTTATCGACTATCGAATAAACTGAAATTTTGTTTACCTAGCGCAAGTTTGAAACTACCTAAGTTTCAATAACACCAACATAAGGATTCAAATCACCTTTGAACTAATTTTTATCGATAAAACAGTATCGTAATGAAGTTCTCCTCGTCTTCTCTGTAATAACTAATAATACAATGATAGTCATAATTTTTTTTTTAAATAACCGGAAATGTGGATTATCAATTTTTATCCATGGAATGTTGCAAGAAACGAGAAATATTACCAAATCTAGATAAAAACTAGTACCTATCGATAGTTCTTTATCTCTTTAAAGTCAGGTGAATGTGTTTTACTCGTTATGTGAGTTTCATCGCAATATTTTTTTAAGTTGCTTTAAGGGAACCTTACATTTAAAGCAGTATAATGTTGAGTTGTTTTCGTTGTAAGTAAGACAAAGATACTTATTTATCCATTTGTTAATTGTTTTTCTTTTTGGATTAACCATATTTTACAAACGCGAATTAGTTGCAAAAAGACTAGTGGCAGAAATGACAGCTAACTGCCATGCAATTTACTTTTAATCTAATCAAAGAGGTTAATGTTACAGTCAGAAATGTAAATGGTGACTGAACTTATCGATAGCTGAAAAAGTCGATAAAATTCAACGTTCCAACTCTATTGACGTTTGATTTTTGCCATGAGCAATTCCGCCCTCTGATCATCAATATTAAAAAGCTATGACTGCTAATTAGTTAGATCAGCTATGCTACTATCACACTGTTACACTGTAGTATTAACACCACTGCTTGGCGACACGTTACTGGATGAAATAGTAAAAGCAATAAAGATGGGCCGCCATGCACAAGTTTGACCCGCGCTTTGGGCCTCATGTTTCTTTTTAATAATAATGTTGCATTTTCAACTCACAGAGCGCTCCCCTATAACTCAAATTTACTTGCACAGTAGCGTCAATAAACGTTAATTTACAGCGATGCCACCAGAGCGTTGTTATTTTAAAATAGAGCGACGCGTCGCGTTGCACGTCGTTTTAATTTATATGTAGAAAAACGCAGCGGTGACAACAGCGCACCGGCAACACCCTTGCGGCACCTGTCTATACCTCATCCACGATAACGAGCTAATACTAGAAAACTCAGGTTGCACGTGATTGGTCAGCGATAAGGGCGATGCACGTGCAAAGGGTGGGTTTACATGACCAGTCTACTCTGTCTATTGTACCGTGCGGACGCTCCTAATTGCTCTCCTTTGTTTGTGTACCTATTGTTTTTCTGTTACTCGGCCCGTTTACTGGATTACTCCTACGGCCCGTTTACTACATTGCGACTCGGCTTGTTTACTGGACTTCCCTGAAGCTTACTGTGTGACTCGGCTTGTGTATTTCTGGACTGTTTCCTGCTTACTCTGTGACTCGGCTAGTGATTTGGACTATTTTGGACAGTTGTGAATTATAATGGCAACTTCACCAATCGCGGTTAAGAAGAGGCGGAGGCAGCCTTTTTTATCACACGAAAAAGTGATGATATGCAACTTATACGACACCTTTGTCGAAGAGGCTCCAAGTGCATCGTACAATGAAATTGCGAAAATTATAAATAGTGAGATAGGGAGTACAAAATATTTGTAAAAGATGAAATCTCCCAAAATAATTGCGTTCGACGATATCTGTGATATCGTCAAACGCAGGAAAATAAAAAACCTCGCCATATTGCGGAAATTATTTATGAACCATCATTTCTATTGCGATACAAAAATAATTAGTGGCGACCCCATTAGAGGTTTCTTTTTTTTCTGGTCAGCTTTAACTTATAATAACCGCCCGATCGGGAGTTTACACAATCTTACAAAGTCAACGTTCAGTAAGAAAGTGCCTCGTAAAATTCATCAAACCGAGATATTTTTGAGCTGAAGGCTACATACGCTGAGTTGCATTCTGCATTTCTCTCGCAATTCCCTTTCGGGTTCCCTTAAGCGAGTAAATGTGGGTATTGATTGACGTCATAGAGCGTTGACCGACTAAACCGGATCGTCGCGATTCTGCGATTACTTTATCTCAAGGATTTACTGTTTTGAGCTAACTTACGACTGAGCTGCTAATCACTCGTACTATGAAACAATTCGATTAACAATGTATTAAAAAACACTACTTACTAGATCTCGTTCAAACCAATTTTCGGTGGAAGTTTGCATGGTAATTGTACATCATATATTTTTTTTAGATTTATCACTTTCTTATTTTAGAAGTTACGGGGGGGGGGCACACATTTTAACACTTTGAAAGTGTCTCTTGCGCAAACTATTCAGTTTAGATATATTTTTTATTAGAAACCTCAATATCATTTTTGAAGACCTTTAATACTCCACACGTATAAGTTTGATAAAAAAAAATGAGTTTCAGTTCTAAGTATGTAAGTAAGCTCCAAAATTTATTGTTTTTTTTCTATTTTTGTGTGAAAATCTAAATGCAGTTCACAGAATACATCTGCTTACCAAGTTTCAACAGTATAGTTCTTATAGTTTCGGAAAAAAGTGGCTGCGACATACAGACGGACGGACAGACAGACATGACGAATCCATAAGGGTTCCGTTTTATGCCATTTGGCTACGGAACCCTAAAACACGTAACCAAAACATTTTTTGGCTGATTGATAAGGTCTTCATCACAACCTTCGTTACCTCATCACTTGCAGAGAATGCTGGTCCGGATCGAGCGGTGGCAGCGGCGGCACGAAGCTCGCCTGCCTGTGCACCTCCTTGACGCTGAAGTCGCAGGAGCTGCGGTTCAGGATGTTCTGGATCCAGAGCGACGCCTCTCCTGATAACGTTACCAGGTCCTCTATTCCAGGTGGTAAATGTCATGTCGTCTTTGACCTGGTATGCTGTTTTTATCCCAATCTCCATTAATACTGTCTAGTAAATATGAGCCATCAAAACGTTGACAGAACAGAACATTACAGGTCATAGACAATATGGTTTTAGCCTTGGCCGATAAGGGGAACACCTTATATCATTTGTCCAAATTTTCCCGAGCTACGTTTTAAAGGAGCCCCTTCATTTCTAAGACATAACTGTTATGCTTTACCTAGATTACACTAGGTTAGAACTAGTAAAGTGTTTAATAGGAAAATACATACATATATACATACCTTCATGCCTGTAATCCCAATGGGGTTGGCAGAGCTAATGAAATACATATTTATAAATAATTATATTTTTAATAAATCCTTAGTTCCTAGGCAACTGAAGCATTACTTGTTTTAAATTTAACGACTTATACATAGTACATTTCGAAAAAAAAAATCATAAGTCATAGACAGCAAAAATGGGTATAAAATATGACGGCTAGTTTTGGTTGACTTTTAAACCGGATAAATAAAGCTAATTTTTAATGATTTGTTAGGTGACTTTCCGAGACGCATTTTTTCTTCGAAGATAACTTTCATTTCGTGTTTTTTCCCAAACGTGATTATTACCAGTCGCCTTGTTCCCGGCCGTTTATTTTCACATCCGTGTTATTACCCTTGCGAGTTTTATACAGTCGCTTATTTTCCTAGCATCATAATTATATTCACTGTAGTGTGTTTCCCACTCCAGAAATCAAATTTGACAAAGTCGACCGAGCTACGCTACGCGGAAAAACCAAAATTGAGTAAAATTAAGAATGAGAACAAATGCGAATAGAAATATAGCTTCCCAGAAATAAAGATTTCGTGAACAAGTCGCACGACGCAATATGGTGTCAATCTCCTATAATCCGAGTATATTATCAAGTTTAAACAGTGAATGTGCCAGATACCTTGACCCCGCAACAATATGATGAACCATAACGTCATACATCTAAATTTAACATCATAATTTTAATCATTTCGCAGGAAGCATTCACTCAAAAAGTTTAATGGGAGCGATCTCTCATCCAAATACAAAAAGAAACTAATTGGAATTATCTTCGGCCGTTGATAGAAAACAAGGTTGAATCCATAAATAACCGAGGAATTAGCTTGTAGCATCTTGCTGGAGCACGTTTTCTTGTTTGCGAGAGGAAAAAGGCAGAGCAATTTATTTGACATTGATTTTCTTCTTTGAGTAGGGATTCTTGATTTTGTTTTATCGTTTCTTGATCATGATTGAAAGGAAGCATTTTTGGAAATGTAAAAAAAACATAAATTTAAATTAATTTATGATTACGAACGTCTTGATAAGCAATTTGTTTCGCTTCTTTTTTGTAACGTTACCTGTAATTAACCGTTTATTTTAAAATACCTAGACACTTGAAATTTTAAAATATTATTTATATTTTTTTAATTAAAGTAACAAGCATGATATCACTTGGCGGTTAAAAAAAATAAGCGCAAGGTAGCTAGGTTTTTCTTGGGAATGACGTCATGTTTCTTTATAACCGGGGATTCACAGCATTAACTGTGTCGTTGAGAAGACCATAATGGCGTTTAAGCTCATTAACCGTTAGCAAAAAATTATTTAAATATTTTCTCAGTAAATAATGAACAATAAATATTAAAAATATAATACTTAGTATGCTATTAAGACAAACCTCTCTGAGCATGATTTTTTTCAATTATTAAGGAAAATCATGTATAATTTAAATCGAGAATATTCACGACTTGTTTTTCTAGCTTCAATAAAAGCTGATTGATGTAACAAACAATTGACACAAATCATTTTTTAAATAGCTATAAACTAAAAAAAATATAGACTCCAACCAACAAACATTTGTTCCTATCTCTTTCTAGCAAAACAGAATTTAATATGGGAGGTTGGGTCCGTATCAAAACGACTGGAAATACAAAATGACCTGTTCTGCATAAGGACTAGATCGTAAAACGATTAGAAATGCAGAAAGTCTATTTCTCAACATGACATGGTACCCAAAACGACCACCGAGCAGAAGGTCTTCATCTCTGAAGCGCTTAGTATCAAAACGACTAGTTAGAAAAACGGCCACCTCGTGGAACGTCTAAATCTTTAAACTATACTAGATGAAAAACAAACATGGGGTTCACTTAGTATGGAAAAACTAACTTTGAGTGATTACACAAAAATAAGTCATGGAGTAAAAACTGGAATGTAGCTTTAAAAACATCTTAAGTTTATAATGATTCTAACAATGTAAGAAAAGACTAAAAAAACATTGAAATAAAACAAGAGCGTAAGGGTTTTTCGTACGATGGACACAAGGAAAAATTACAAAAATTCCGATTAAAATGATCAATATCTCTGAAACTATTAAAAATAGCTGAACATACATCAGGGTGTTTTTGGTAGCCCTCAAGATGACCTATTACAATTTTTCATTTGGACCACAAGAAACCCAACATCCTGTATTTTTAACCAAGTGACACGTTTCGTATCACCGAAAACGTCTGTATGACCATTGTGAATCTTACATTTGCTGTTATCCGGCCAGAATGAAGAAGTGACAATGATTTGTTGAGAAATGCGATTTAAAAATTCCATGCATTCCCTATTACTATCCTATAAAACTATCGGCAAAAGCTTGCTTACTTCCAGCATTTCTCTCAATGGGCGGCATCAAGCCCCCCCGGTCAATCATCCCGGTTTCCTCCCTCCACGGGACCACCTCCTTCTCCTGCGGGGAATGCAGCGTGTACAGGTTCATCTGCGGCCTCTTTGAGATCCTCTTCGCAAACTCCTTCTTGAGCTCCCCCTCCCGCTCGAATATCTCTTCACATTCCGAATTGTATTTCTTTATCTGGAATATTATGCAAGGTATATATTGGTAAAAGTTAGTAAATTTTTCTGTTTTTGTATCTTTTATGTTGGATAAACTGATAAAAACATGTTTATTTTTATTTTTTGGTCTCGCATTCTTGTCAATAGCAATTTTACCTTGTACAAAAGCTATTTAAATAAAAATATTTAAAGTGCTAATTATTTCTTTTGTAAATTTTTGAAGATGCGTTCCTGACTTTTTTAGCAAAGGAATTTAAATTTAAGTTATCTCAGAAATAGTTCACTTTGGCATAGGGTATTATGGGACCAAAATGATTGCAAATGACCTCTCCCATAACCCATAACCCCTAAATAGGAATAGGGTGACTTAACAATAAGCCTGTATCAAGTATTCCCTCTCAATTAAGTAGAATTTAAAAATATCAAAGTAAATAAATGCATGAAATAAATCGGTGAACACATACTGAACTCTTCACAAACAAAGGTCTTGGGGGAACTAGGTAACGATACGTACTTAAATAGAGAACGTGCTTAAATACATAGTAAACACCCAAGATTGAGACCAAACTACTTCTCTCTTAAAATTCAAAGTATTCAGTAAAGATACTAAAAATATTCATTTGAATGTTAACATTTATGTTGGGATTACAATTGACAGTACGAGTATCTGTTGTTTTAAAATTATGGTGATTCAGAAACAAGGATCTTGAAGGTTGCTGAAGCTTGGGTTTTCGATTTTGTATCCAAACGGCATTACCTAGTCCATATCTCTGCTACTAGACAGATCTAGGACAATATTTTGGAGGTGGTCACATGGAAAAAACTTGCTACTGATAAACATGCTTAGAATAATAAATGCATAACTAATACGCTGGTAAACATCTTAGCCTATTTGTGCAAATTGTGGTTACTGAATTGTCAACAACTTTATGAAGTTGTAATTCTGTAGCTCTGCCTACCCCACTCTCTGGGATTACATGCGTGAAGGTATGTATGTATGTATGTATTAATGCATTTATATTAATTTATATCTATTTCAGTTCCTGTAATTGGCTCTGTACCTCTATTTAAGTTAGTATAACAATTGTTAAAGCTGTTGGTTCTCCTAAAATAAATAAATAAATAAGATGGGGCCTTTATCTAACAATAGGATTCTTTGTAAAACTAACCAAAACAACACATCAAAATATTGTACCTATTACAATGCTCACTTTTCTGTCCGTCCGTCCCGTCCATAAGTCACGGGCCTGTATTTCGTACACAAAATGAGTCATAGAATTGGAATTTATTTTTGTTGAAGGTTGTCCGAAATGAAATAAATTATATTATTTATATTTCTGTCTTTATCTGTGGCATCGTAGCTCCGGAACAAATGAACTGGTCCTCTATTCAACACGGTAAAAAGATAACGCTTTTGACCTGTTATCGTATTTTAAACGTTTTGATAGCTCTTATTTACTCTCACTGCCATTTTAAAATAAAAAAAATGGCAGTCAGGGTGTTAAGACGTTTCACAAAAACGTCCTTTCGCATACTTTAGAATATTGCAATGCGGGCGTTTTGCAAATCAACACATCTTACGATCTAGACAAATATACACATAAGACGTTTAGGTTACCAAAGCAAAATGCAACTAAACCCTCCTGAATCGAGCCCTTATTTAATACCGTTTTTGAGCAGAAAAAAAACTATACCAAGCTGTCATTAGGAGAAAATAACTATAATAAGTGCTCTAAAACATGTAAAATTAATTCAAGGCTAGTTTAAATATAAAACTCACCATCCAAATAACTGTCAATTAGGTGACCCAATCACACTGTTTTATTCAGTTTGGTGTTATAGCCGTTATTTTTTATTGTTGTGTTTTTGTATTGTTGTATTGTACACTGATAGCGATTAAGTGATAAAAAAGCAAAAAGAAACGGATATACAAGTAAACAAAATAAAGATTACAATAGTGAGTCAGCTGGCGGTCTTATCGCTAAATAGCGATCTCTTCCAGGCTCTACTGATAGTGATAAAATGATAAAAAGCAAAAAGAAACGAATACGCAAGTAAATAAAATAAAGATGACATAGCGACCTTCCAGACAGCCTTACAAAGAAGAGACACATTTAATGTTTTATGACTAAATATTTAGATTTTCATAATAAGTTTATAAAAAAAGAATATACATCAGATCGATCAAATGGTATTGTATAATCTAACCGTTTAAATTCATACCAAGCGTGACGTAATAAACCGAATGTTGTTATTAAATAAACTCGGCATTAGAACATTGCAAATTAAGACAGGAAAATAAAACTGATAACGCGAACATAATAAACTATTTTTATGACCGCAAAACCAGATGTCCAATTGATAATTAACTCCAGAAACATTTTTATCACGCTCAATAGTAATCACATGCGACTCATTTATGAAAATAACACCCATTGCCTGACGTGCTATGATAACGCGTATATATAACTGGTGTAATAACGCAATGTATAATTTTAACAATAAGCGATCGATTGGAAACAAGCGCTTTTGAAATATGAACTGTGTTATTTCTGTTGTTGTTACACAGTCTGCGTGCTGCGGCTGATACAGGCAGTTCACTGGCAAAGATAAAAATGACCAATCAGAGCGCTGGAAATTTAAGTTTCACCCAATTAGAAGAAGATTGGCTTGATAAAGAAGTATTCAAGACGTACTGGCTAGTCGGGATTGCAGTGTCAACGATATGTTTATCAATACAAGTGTTTATATTATTTGTGATACCGAACGCGAGGAAGTATGATGAAAAAGTTCTGCTTCAGATGACTATAGCAAGACTGGCGAACTCAGTGCTGGAGTATTTAATAATGAATAACATCAGAGTTCAAATTCATAACAATTTAGTGATCGACGGAATATTCGCTGTGTATTTCTATTCGGACGTCGCTCTACTGTGCTGGATGTTCGTCTTTACGAAAAACTTGTACGACAAAGTTGTTCTTGTGTTTGTTTACGAAAAGCTAAATCTACTTGTTCTCTCGTTCCTGGTGTGGACTCTGTGCTTGCCGGTCGGTGTTCTAGTGCCAGTTCTAATGACACTAAACCTCAACTACTTTTTCACGTTTTACAACGTGTACGCTCACTTCAAGTTTTTTGTTTTATTTATAAACGCGTTAATTTTCATTGAGATCTTTCACGTTGCTGTTAGAATAGGAATGGACAAAACGAAGAACATCAGGCATTTTGTGAAAACTGCAATTATTGCCTTTGTTCTGGTTTGTATAACCAGTCTGCAAGTTTTGGTGACAGATCTGCTTTCATATCTAATTCAAGAGAATGAGTTTTTAGCGTGTACTTTTTGTGTTTTAAACTCTTATCATTCGTTATTCGTAACAATAATTTTCATTATTTTAGCGAGAAAAAGAACAACGGACTCCATGTTGTTTCTTATATCTATGAAACTGAAAAAACTAGTCTCATAAGTATTGTTATGCTATTTAATTTAAGTCATAGTATTATCGTATTATGAAGCATGCTTTTAAAATAACGTGTTACTCGAGTAAGGCGTATTTTTGTATAAGGAAATATTATTTAAATTGAAGCAACACGATGGAAATTAACCGATTGCATTTTAACAAGGTATAATTAATGCATTATTTTTATCCGACTGCGTCAGAAGGGGTTATTTATATTGTAAATTACCATAATTAATACTAGATTAACGATAACTTCGACATATTACTAGGTACACCAACCGTAGAAACTAAGGTGGTACATTAGATATACTATAAATATTGCAAAAAAAAATTGTTTTCTGTTTAGAACAAAGTAATTCCATGTTGTATCTTTGGTCATTCTAAAAGGGCCTTTAGAGTTAACTAATAGTCCGTGTCAAATGCGTCAATGTTGGCGTGACATACACATACAAATAAGAGCCTTTTACACCAGTTCAACGTGATTAACTGATTAAATTTAAAAATTAAATATCTTTAAAACCGTAAGAGTTATCATTTGTCTGTCTTTGGGAAATTAGCTTCATTTGACCTAAAGAGCGTTCCCTTAAAGTTATCGTAAATCAAATAAAACACGGTGTATAAATAATCTTATTTTTTATATTAAAACAATAACTTCTTTATCGTTTGATTTCCTGAAAGTGAATAAAAGTTTATTGATAACATTGTTAGGAGGTTAGACATGGGTATTATTGATTTTATTTGTTCCTTTTTTATATTTTTAGCATGGTGATGATCATCACAGTTAACCTCAACCTAGTTTATTGCAAATTTTGTAAGATATTGTTATTAAAATAAATCTAAAGAGGCAAAATCTAATTCAATTCGACATGTTATCGCATTGTCTTTAACTCGGCCACTATTATGGTTGCGTAAAGAGCCATTAAAACGTAGACATTACGATAATAATATGTCAAAAGCTTGACAAAAGATTTTACCTAGTAAAAAATGGAGCCTTGGGTAGGTGATTTACTAAACCAACTCGCATCACAACATACTTTAACTTGTGCTGTCAGAGCGTAAAAAAAAACTTATGAGCTTATATCTTGCTCATTAGAATTTGTTCTCTCGATCGACCGTTCGTCAAGACACCGTTTTTAAGAGCCTCAGCTTTCACTACTCAAACAATGAGCACAGGTTTTCACCCAAGGGTCCATACTGAGTGCCATAATCATTGCTTGTCCTAATGTATTACAATATGTTATGATACGTTTTTGAGTGTCCTTGTATGTGAAACTATACTTAATATCGGCTACTATATACATGTGCGTCTTTCCTACGGACTCGGCTGTCAGACTTCCCGCCTTAACTTAGCCAAGAGGCGACAGATGGCAGATGTCACAGATAACTTTACATTTATATACTTTCCTCACACTACAATATAATAATAATATTTTTCAGGTGGTAGGACCTCGTGCAGGGTCCGTCCGGATCGCTACCACCATCTTATCCATTAACCTACCGCCAAACAGCAGTGTTCGCATTTTTGTGTTCCGGTTTGGGGATAAGACAGCTGGTGAAATGACTAGCATAGAGGCATTCCATCTTAGTCCTCAGGGTTGGCAACGTATTAGCAGTCTTAGGATTGCATTGCAGCCTTGTGAATGCGAATGTCTATGGGTCACAGTTTCAACTTATCATCAGGTGGCCTGTGTGCTCGTTTGTCATCTCTATGCCATAAAAAAAACAATATCCTCACCCAGAGCTGTTCATCCACCGTGGTCTTGGTCTTCTCGATCGCGAGGGGGGGGAGCTGGTCGTTCTCCCGGAACACCTCGCGCAGCACGGGCCTCACGTCGGCGCATACTGCTTTTCTGGAACACCACCGTACTCTTTAAGTGTTAGTTAAGTTAACTGACCAACTAGAATGCGCAACCTGCCCAATGATACTCGTACTGCCGTCCTAACAAAGAAGGCAGCTAACTGCATAGTAATAGTAAAACCATTTTAAACTTAATGTGGTTACCAACAGAGTATAGAATGCTTTGACAACTACATTGCAGTTAGCCGCCCACTTTAGTAGGACGGCAGCGTATCTATATCATACATACATACATAAACTCACGCCTTCATTCCCAGAGTGGGGTAGGCAGAGCTACAGAATTACCAACAAGTCTTTAAACTTCTTGATAATTCTGTAACCACATTTTGCACAAGTAGGCTAAGATCAAAATCATATTAATCCGCGTCGACAGACTCAGACATCTCCTGTTTCTGAGTGCTTTGGCCTTTAGGGCCAGCTTAATGTTAAGCACCAAATAAACCTTACTCATATTATTTTTGATAAAAAATTTGATCAATTTGAGCAGTTTAGTTGAGCAGTGGGGAAATCACTGATCGGATTTGTACTTTGTCGCTTTAACATCACGTTTATACTGCCTTGGATTTTTTCAAAAGAATGAAAGCGGTAAAGTACAATCGTGATCACTGATTATAATCATACACCGGATTGACGGGGGCAAAAATGTACCAGTGCTAGTGATTCATTAAATATCGACAAAGTTTATCGACAACTTTTGTCGTGACATATGGATCTTATATTTCTTGCAAAAGTAAGTCATACTTTATCTTCTATATCAGAATGATCAGCCTTCCATGAAGATAAACAATCTTTTTTTTCGAGGCATTTTTAACCGACTTAAAAATTAAAAAGGTTCTCAAGTCGTCGGAATGCTAAAGAATATTGTTGTAATTAATGAATTGGTTATTCAACGTAATTTCAATGGTTGTCAAAAGTTACTTGAGTACAGGGTCACTATGAGATACCAACCAGGTGTTTAAAGTTGCGATAAGTATGAATAAAAGAGGTTTGCACATAATAAATAGGTATTCAAACTTGGCCATTACTTATGATAATGATGGATGATTAAAAAGATTAAAAATTGTTTTTTATCGATGTCGATAAACTAAGTCGACATTTAATGAATCACTAGCACAGGTACATTTTTGCTCCCGTCAATCCGGTGTATGATTATAATGTTAATTATTGACCATATACCAGGGATGCGATTAATTACTAAAGCGTATCACTTTTCAACTCGACGTAGCTAATATTAACCGACGAGCTTAAGTTGGTTCTACAAAGCGTAAAAAACACATTTCAGGGCGTGCATTGTCAATTAGGTAGCTTGATACTACATAAATAGAACTCAGCCGTCATTTACACTTTTTAATACGCTGGGATCTATCAATGGATATAAATATACTATGAAGTCTACATAAATATAAAGAAAGATGTATGCCGGTGTCAACTCCCGACATGGAAATTACGGCAAAATTAATCACTACCTTACTGGGACAAAGTTCAAGAAGTGACAAGAATTTTAGACAGGGACTGTGTTTTTTATATTCACAATGTAAGATTATAACTTTACTTATACAAATTGTAAGACATTAACGAAATTGTATTCTTTAGTTGCATAGTTTTAATATTACTTTAATATTATATTATTTTCTTTATTATAATAGCATTAATAAAAATATTCTTATATTTAAGCTATATTTTAAGATCACCTAGGTACAAACTGTGCGCTCGCCGCTTATATTAAAGCATGTTTACATATTCAAAGTGAAAAACATTGTATTTGTAAGAGAAAATAAAGATCTTTAAACCTAACTATTATTTTTAATGCTGCATTATATAATTATTGATAATGCTGAGTTGGGAACGTTTCGCAACCATTTCTCTGTCTTGTTATTTTTGTATCTATTTAATGTATTTTTGTATTGTTGCGAATAAATGTCT
Organism: Acleris emargana; assembly: GCA_927399475.2. Classification (NCBI taxonomy): domain Eukaryota; kingdom Metazoa; phylum Arthropoda; class Insecta; order Lepidoptera; family Tortricidae; genus Acleris; species Acleris emargana. The sequence continues at coordinate 504,272 of OV656843.1, forward strand.
CTTTATCTTTATTTTTTGTATTTAATTACCGTCCTCGTAGTTGCAAACTGAACTCTAGGCTTATAGGTACTTAAGTCGAGTCCGGAATTAGGCGAACTGACTTGACAGTTCATTGTACTCTAATGTTGCAACAGTTTGGCTAGTGCTGTTAATATCGATATTTAAAAAGCCTAGTTTATCATTATTATTGTGTTTAGAATCTAACTAATAATTTGGAAGCCACCTAAAAGGCACACAATGGCCTGTTGTAAACTTGTAATGTCAGCATTATTTTTGTATTTTATTCCTAATTTGAGGAGTAAGTATCGTAAATATCCGCTTTACACCGTACATCCTTCCGATCATATTATATCGTAAAAATTGCTGTAGTTTTTCTCTATTTGGCAAGTATGTATGAGTGTGAAAGTTTCGACGACAATTACTTGATAAAATATAAATATAATCAGATTTATAGAAGGCACAAGGTTATATCGACATATTTGTGTCGACATAAACCTATCACTATTTATTTGTTCCTATGTCTGGCAACATTTTCGGCTGTCAAGTTAGTTCGCCTAATTCCGGACTCGACTTTAGATAGATAGATAGGCGCTACCATAGATAAAATCTCCATGCTTGCTCCATGTCAGGTAAGGCTAAGGGACTGTTGCCCCTTCCGCCATTTAAGGACGGACATGGAAAACTTTTGGCGAATGTCAGTACCTACTTTTTTTTTTTCTAATAATTATGTGTGTGTAACCTTCCGTAGTTTTCACCTGATGGTTCCAACGGAAGACCAGCGCTGACTTAAATGCCATTACGCTGAGTTGGGACCTTTTCGTGGCTACTTTCTTTTAGTATTTGCACAGATCACAGAAACAAGGGAGATATGTCATGAACGCCAATTCGTACGAGACCCGGTGTCGCCACTTTTAAACATGTGTGCGTCTTACGCTTACGCTCTATTAACTACTACAAAAACAACCTCCTCATAATTGGTTACAGCGTACGAACTAAAAACGCCGTAACATAGTTTTGATAGTAGCAGAAAATTAAGCTTTATACTAAGTTCTCAAGGTTGAAAAATGCTGAAAGACCGTTATTTTTCCATCGTAGTTCATTCACTGAACGTAAGGTAGCGCTTACTCGTCACTTAGCTGCCATCTATGCGACGAGTAATTAATTAATTCCTCAGAGCTAGATGGCGCTAATAGATGTCCCTATGTTCAGCAGGTTAAGGACTACTCACACAGCGACATCTAGTTATACTTTTTTCAAGAGGTGTGCGTTTCTCTCCTGTCGTCCACTTAGGGATGCCACAAGGAATGTTTCAAAATATATCGATAAACAATTCAAACTTGTTTGCAACGTTAATATAGGTACTATTCAATTTACAGGCAATAAGTACTATTTTTATTATTTTACTACTAGTTTAATACAATTACATCATTTAAACTTAATATGTTATAGTTAGAATAGAATAATATTTTATCAGCAAGAATACGGTTTGCGTAAAATTGATACAATATAAGATTTTAAATTGGGAACGATACCTATATTAGAACGTAACAAAAAAATGGCCGAATTTGTTTGGTTAAATTTTCTGGAGCTGTTAAAGATTTTCGTTTTGATTAGTACATAAAAGTCTAAATTGTAGACTTGGACTTTATGATGTTAATACAAATACACTAATAAAATGGGTTCGGTTGAGTGTCACGTCACGAGATCTCAGTTTGGGAAAAACCAGTAGTTTACCGACTTGATTATGTAAACTTTATTTCATAAATGGTACAAATTACTTAAAACAGAAAGATAGACTTAATACTTGGGGCATTCTCTACCATCCAACCTTTAGGCTTGAATCCTTTTGAGAGTAAGTCGGCGCGAGCTGTCAATCAGCGCTGTGTGCAAGCACAGCTCAATTCTGAGCCAGAGCCCTTTGCCTTTGTGGTTGGTTAATTTATTTTTATCTTAATTGTATGATTCGTCTACTTATATTTGAATTGCTAGAGTCCTTCGTCTTTCGTTAATATTGTAAAGAAAATTAAATTTTGTATAACGTGAAAATTTGTTAAATTATTTTTCTTCTGTTTTAAGCGTGTGGTGGTAGTGATAAATAACTAGAACTATTAACACATTGAATTCTATTGATAGCTGTAGAATAAGCCATTTATCGATAGTCGATAGAAATCACGTCAACACTACTTTCACAACCTTACGCTCTGAAATCCATTCAAATGTAAAATATTCATTTAAAAATATAAATAATGCTTAAAAACTAAATTTACCGGTGGCAAGTTATGCCCTTTGATTTTATATTAACGTTTGCACTTCGATTTTTGCACACTTTCACGCTACATACAGTCATTTTATCATTTTAAACGGAGCTTCTATACTGACAGCGTTCAGTGAGTGACTATGTCAACGCTTGACACGCCTCGTGCCGATATGGTCATTTTGACCATATCGAGGCGTCACGAACCACGCCCCCATAACATATCTCCCTTGTTTCTGTGATCTGTGAGTATTTGTTAATCTTTTCTTTGTTATGCATAAATAAATAATAAATAAATATCAGGGGACAATGTCACACCAATTGACCTAGTCCCAATTTAAGCTCTAGGCTTGTATTATGGGTACTAGACAACGATATAAATACTTATATAGAGAAATATATACTTAAATACATAGAAAACATCCATGACTCAGGAACAAATATTCGCGCTCATCACACAAATATCTGCCCTTACCGGGATTTGAACCCAGGACCGCTAGCTTCGTAGGCAGGGTCACTACCAACTAGGCCAGCGCGTCGTCAATTGTGTTCATCACACAAACATTTGTCCAAACCCGGGACCGCTACCTTCCTAGGCTAAATAACTAGTAACTACGAAAATCTCCTTCGTAAAATCGTAAAGGGGCTTCTGAACGGGCCATATTTTCACTGCAATATGTGGCCGGCAACTATTGGTGTCTTTCTCTAACATGCAGTGAAAATATGGCCCGTCTAGAAGCCCCTTAAACGTAATACCCATAGAAACATGGTACAAACCCCTTGCTCGGTATCAGCGGTAGGCTGTCAGACATGATTTCACGATCTAAGTAAACACTGTACAAAATTATTTACACACAATACTTCTAATGTTACAAAATAAAAATAATACTCCATAAAAACGACACGATTGATCATAACCCCACTTGCTGACGTTTTGTTGCCAAATTGCGTTGACGTGATTGTCAAAAGTGATATAATTCATCTATGGTACCAAAATATATATTAATTTGATGGTATAATACGGCCTATTTTTTAACGAGAGCCTAAATAGAGCCGTATAGATTGACTATGCTAAGGACCAATTTCACCAAACGATGTTAAAATTAATAAATGTTAATCGACTGCTGGTTCATACATTTTGACAGCTGTTAACGCTCTAATCGTCTATTAAATAGTTAACATTGCGTTACGATTTCGTGCGTTTTTTACGCTGGTATTTGGAATTTTGACGCACCTTAATTTACGCATTTTTTTCAAACCTTTGCAATGGTCGGTATTTCAGTATTTAAAGCATTTTTCCAATTAGTTTTAAGGTCCCTTTCTAATTAATGGCGGCAATAATGCCAGTTGCGGTTGCGGCCAATCGTAGGGACACTGGATTGTTTGGAAGTTAGGCGACCGCAAGCGGCATGGCCGCCACAAATAGAATGGGACCTTTAACCCGTCTTTCTACATCGTCTTCATATTGCTGACGCTATAGTAGCTCTTACTACGAGTACCAAAGGGCGGTAAGCAGAAACCACCTTTATGCCATCACAGCGTCTGGTAGCATGTATTAAACCCGGTCTTCACTATAGGATAAATGCCCCGCGACATTGTGTTAGCAGCTATGTCAGACAAAGTAGCGCAATAGCCTCTTAATTTGATGGATCTCGTTGGACTTTGCTAGCATTCTCGTGGCTTCTGACGTCACCATCGACACGAGAGGGTGTTACGCAACTGTTGCTACAAGATTCATACATTCTATGCACTTGTTTCTTGTAAAACGTGGCAAGAAACACCAGCGTGGCCAGTTCAGGGGCTGTATGTCTACAAAGTTAAGGTGCGACTCCACCTCTAATTAAAATACGGAGAGTTTTTTTTATGGCATAGGAAGGCAAACGAGCACACAGGCCACCTGATGGTAAGTGGAAACTGTGACCCATAGACATTCGCATTCACAAGACTGCAAATGCACTGCCAACCCTGAGGACTAAGATGGAATGCCTCTATGCTAGTCATTTCACCGGCTGTCTTATCCCCAAACCGGAAGTAAATAAGTTATTTAATTTTTATTGCACAAAAGAATTCACTTAATATACAAAAGGTGAAATTAATGCCGTAAGGCATTCTCAACCTTTGGGTAAAGCATAGATTGTGGTGGCGGTGCAACATACGTCACGACTTTACATTGACATTTACGGCTAGCTACTACGATTCCGTACCGTCAGTGTATTTTGAGCAGCAGCGGTGTGGAGGGCATGCGATAAAAAAAAAAAGATTAAAGATGTTTATTCAGTAAGTAGGCCGCACGGACACTTTTACACGTCAAAATTCTACCAGCGCTTCACAAGAGACCACTGCTGAGAGGAAAGCCGCAAGAAACTCAAAAGTCAGTGGTTTTTTTTATTTATTGCTTATGATATTATACAATAATAAACTTAACCTAGCATTATACCGGGTGTACAATCCAAATGGGTCAGTATGGAGAAGTCGGAAACTATGAGAGATAGCGAGATCTGTTCTTAGGAACCATGACGTCGATTTTAGATTTAATAATAATTACATTCAAACTTTTTTATTAACTCTCATACATAACCGGGAATCGAACCTGGTCAAAATCAATGTGTATAAATTCTGCAAGTCGCAAGAAGCACAACACTAATGGAATCTTCTTTAAATAATTGAAAGAAAAACCCACCAATAAGATAATTATTTTATTTCAGTAAATGTTCAAAATGGTAGCCATTCTGTTGAATGCAAAGATCAAAGATCTGCTGAACAAATGCGTTCTAATTTTAAATAAACGCTATTTGTAATGCATAATACCGATGCAGATAAGATATGCATAAGTGGTCTCTTCAGATAATTGATGATCGATTCATATTATTCACGACTTTTTGCAAATTAATAAAACTGTGGGCATTTTAGTCTAATTTACTGTCAGTTGTGTTTACACAAGATTTCATAGCCAAATTTGGTCCTTTTTACTTAACGCGGTTACAAAAATATTGACCAGGTTCGATTCCCGGTTATGTATGAGAGTTAATAAAAAAGTTTGAATGTAATTATTATTAAATCTAAAATCGACGTCATGGTTCCTAAGAACAGATCTCGCTATCTCTCATAGTTTCCGACTTCACCATACTGACCCATTTGGATTGTACACCCTGTATAAAACAATGAATCTCACATAAAACCAAAAATTGTGAAGTGTGAACCAGGAAAATGTGTCAAAACTCAGAATTGTCACAAAACTAATAAGTGATAGTAATAAAAAAAATAGAAATTATACAAGTTATACTTACCTATGACGGTGCAAGACAACCCACATAAAAAGTTTCGATACATTCTCCTACAGAAACCGTGTCCCCTAGACAATAAACAATATTTACATATATTTTATGGCCGAGCATTTTTATCTGTTAGATAGTCCTCGACTCTATAGTAAGCTTTAGACTTCAACGACTTACAAAACGGTACAGATACGATGCGTCAATGTGATTCCGTATTTTAAGCAGCGGTGGGGACGCACCTTAATATTAACAGGTTTTGACATCATCGCATTATCAACGTAACGATAGCTGTTATTTGGGCCATTCTACTTTTCTATGCCTAATAAAACGTCCCTTAACGTGAACGTAAATTCAGAGTCAAAATTTTCAACAAAACTAGATAATCTTAAAAATGCACACAATATTCGGATTCTGATCGACATACTTGAATTTTTTTTTTTCTAAATTGGGTTGGGCTGTGTAAAAAAAAGCAATAATAGTAACGCAGTGGTCGTTATTCGTAAAGGGACGCTGAGACTGGTAACGAAGTGTTAATTTGAGCAGCAAATTCGTGTTTTATATACAAAAATGACAAAAATAGTGGGTAAATTTACAATATAACGTGAGATCTGGTTGAAAATTAATGTGGAAATTATCTCAAGATATCTACGAATTTTTAAAATGGATTTTAAATTATCATTTCTATTTTAGGTATCGAAAAGTAGAATGACCCATTTACTTAACAGTCATGGCGGCTGTGTAAAAAACAATACGATAACATGACAAAAACAACATGGTTTTAATTAGAAGAACAGAGCCTCCTGTAAGTAGTGCTGCAGTGTCTACGCAAGGTTTAATTAAAGACGACGCGCTGGTCTAGTTGGTAGTGACCCTGCCTACGAAGCTAGCGGTCCTGGGTTCAAATCCCGGTAAGGGCAGATATTTGTTTGATGAGCGCGAATATTTGTGACTGAGTCATGGACGTTTTCTATGTATTTACATACATACATAAACTCACGCCTTCATTCCCAGAGTGGGGTAGGCAGAGTTACAGAATTACCAACAACTCTTCTATGTATTTAAGTAGTTATAATTATATCTGTATATAAGTATTTATATCGTTGTCTAGTACCCATAGTAAGTACAAGCCTAGAGCTTAGTTTGGGACTAGGTCAATTGGTGTGACATTGTCTCCTGATATTTATTATGAATTTAATTATTTAATTAAACCATCGAAATACCAACGTTAGTAATGAAATAATTAAGAAGCGGTGAGTTAAAACAAAGTTTAACGACCCGGTTAACCATAATTCCCGATGGCAACCGCTCCCAGCACCAAGTTAAATTGCTTCTAGCAGCGTTTAGGTACTTGCAGCCGCATCCTTTTCTCGCTGTTCCAGCAAATTATTTAGTGAAAGCTAGACCACTTTTAGTAAAAGTACATTACTACAGAGGCTGGGAAGTAGGGGATTACCGGCCAAGTTATATAGACCGGATAGTTACGAGGCTGGCAATCCCTGTTCACGGAGAGGTATGTATAGTGCTTTTCTTAAATATATGCAATGAAATAAAAAAACATGCGTGTAATAAACATTAGCGCGGATATTTTTGGTCCGATAACCATAAAGCCACAGTAAATTTTTTTTTAGCTATTACGCTGTTCATAAACACAGCCGCCATGTCAACATAAAAATAAAAATGGCCTTCAATTTTGCATCATATTCCTTTACAGCTCTCTCGAGTTGCTCCGCCCGGAACGTGATACGTTGAAGCCTAAAATAACTAACATAACGCCAACATTTCATTGCATGTTTGAGAAAAAATATTATCATACAAAAAGGCAGTGCATAGAAAACTGGAAATAATTTTAGACTACGGTAATAAAATTTAGCCGAACATAATGTGGCTAAGGTTGCGGTAAACTGGTGGTTTGGTTCTTGTGACGAACTTTCTGCCCTCTTAAGCATAATTATAACGTCAGTGATAGTGCAAAACCGCGTAACTAACAAATTTATGATAGAGCAAAATAAACCTTACTGTCTTATTAAAAAGGTGCATTTTGCTCCTTATTAAAATTGTTACTTACGCGGTTTTACAGTATCACCGACGATAAGCAGTATCCTAAAATCAATAACCAAAGCAGTTTTAGTGCTCTACTCTTAGTAATAAGGTTGATATTGCTACAGGAATTTTATCTGGCATACTGCGTTTTAGATTAGGAGGGCAGCTGAAATTATGATGATGATTAGATAACCCTGAAGCATGTGGACTGTAGAGTTGGAACTTTTGTTGAGTTACCACAGAACCCCGTCATAGTTACAGCGTCAAGTTACGATAAATAAATAAGGTCAAAACGAATCATTGACTTTCTGCGACAGAGTTCTACAGTAGCTTAACTAATCAAGTTGTTGACTGTTACATTAAAAATACCTGAAAAGGTTTACTCATTTCTAGACGAAAAATGACCGTACGAGCACGCTCTACATTTATATTACGCTGACGACACACCGATGCATATGGCTTGTATCCTAATCTGAAAATGACTGCATTGTTTGCGTTACTACGGTAGGTTAGGTTTATTAGGCACCTTGAAATGCCCAAAGGGCAAATTGTCCAAGAATAGAAGCTCCGTCGACTTTGATAAGACCGACATAAAAATAACCGATTTAAAAAAACCTCTGTTTGCAACTCAGATATTTGCGACTCTGTATTTTTGTGACCCTGTCATTTTGCTTCAAACCCGAAAATAAAAATAAAAGTAGATATTTTATTTTTCAAATACCTAAGTAAATGGACTCGCTGCGGCAATTGTAAGTTGTCATGCAACGGCTGGTGCAACCGCATCGTCTCCTGATGCAGTTTTAATTCAACTTAACTGAGCGCAAATGTTTGCTGCACTTTGACCTAATGACCTAACGATTGTAATTAAGTATTTTCTTACATACATTCGTTCAAAATTAATAGCAAAAACTTTTTAAAATAATGCTCCATCTTATGGAATGTAAAAATGTATGTATGTATGTATGTAGAGCCTTACTTTTTATAGTTTTTATAGCGACTCTTACCGCTTAGAGCTAGAAAAACATTATTCAGTTTTTCTATTTAGGCGTATTGGAAAGACAGATATACAAATATCTAAAACTCCAAACATTTTCAGAAACATTCTCAATTTGAATATTAGTAGGATTACTTAGACTTATGTTTTTTTTCGGGTATTGTATCATACTACAAAATTATTAAAATCAACTAGGTAAACGTTCGCATTTACTCGTATAACGATACAACAACAACTAGCGTAGTTGACTGTACCGTATTTTAATAAACAAATAGTAGTCTTAACTGTACGGTGAGTACACTTTCAGCTCTGATTCGGAATTTAGCAAGACACTGCCATCTATTACAAAAGTTGTATAACTTATTACACGATGGACGCGCCTGAAATTGTATCGTGAAATGGCAGGCCTACTTACTTACGAAGTTCACTCGACGATAAATAGATGGCGTTATAAACGTAATTAAGTATAACTGCTTATAAACCCAATGCTTACCAAAAAAAATAGTATTCTGTATAAGAGTCTATGTATGTCTGTATGTATGTAACTAATTATGGGATATTCCCCTTAAGTTCTTGAATTAATATGGTTCTGAGTTAGTATGCTCTAGCTTTTGCCCACGATTATGTTCGCGTAAAAGTCGTTTATATCTGGTCTCTCAGGAACTGACCAATTTTTCTGGATAAAAGTACCCCATTTGGGTCTCCACGGGCTTACGTTGATAGGTTGAGTCGTTACGTCGAGAAGCAGGAACAAAATAAAACGAGTTAAGAAATATTAAAATCCATAGATTTAATTAAAGACTGAAGTACTCCAAGAGTCTTAAGGCCCATTTAGATTATGCAAGTTTCTTGTAGAAGAATCGCAATAATTGTGTACAATTATTTTGTTCCAATAATTGTATTCAAAAACTGCACCATAGAGTTTACACGTGCGCAATATTCAAAAAATTTAATTCAATTATTGAATATAAGTATTGGCAGGAAATAATTGCTAACCTCTTTGTTTACATTTATGAAATTATTGCAAGAAAAAAATTGCATATACATCTTGACAAGTCTAAACCTTTTTAGTAGTACACACAGCAACACATCTAGCTATACACTTCAGAAATCTGAAATATTGCATGAAAGAGAGTCGCACTAGAATGCATAGAAGTTGACATAATACACATATATACATCTCTTTCTTTTTCTCTCTGCTCTGTCTTTAATGGTTAGTTAGGTGTGATGTTGTGTGTACGATATATTACGTATTTCTGCAATTATTGCATGTATTTGCAGCCGCAGATTTCAGTCAATATTGATTGTTTGACTTGTTGTTCGTGGAATCCATTTTATGAATGATATATGGGGCGGCAATTCTTGCTTTCAATTGAGCGGCAATTTTTTTATTCAATTGATTTTCAATATGCAAGAATATCACTTAAGGTGTAGACTGCAATTTTTTATTTCCTTAGTTAAATTTTATTGTATTGAATGTGCAAGGAAGTTGTATTATCTAAATGGGCCTTTACAGAATAAAGATTCGTTGGACGATATTGAACTGTCAGTTAATACTATTAGAACACAGAAAAGCAAGTAGCTTGTGACAAAAAAAAAAAATCGTGTCCGTAAGGTTTATAAATCATTTGTAGGTCAATGCATCCTTTTCCTTAATAAATTACCTGACGTTGTATTAAAGTAACCATTTCCAGTACTTAAAACTTACTTGAAAAAGTCGTTGATGTCTAAAGCTTACTATAGGTTCGAAGACTATCTAACAGATAAAAATGCTTGGCCAACACCTAAATAATTTAATAATAACTTAGTCATAAAAATATGTAAATATTGTATATTGTCTAGGGGACACGGTTTCTGTAGGAGAATGTATCGAAACTTTTATGCATGTTGTCTTGCACCGTCACAGGTAAGTATAACTTGTATACTTTCTATATTATTTTTTTATATTACTGTTGCTTATTAGTTTTGTGACAATTCTGAGTTTTGACACATTTTCCTGCTCAACTACGCATGAATATATAAATTTTTGGTGTTATGTGAGATTCATTGTTTTATATAATGCTAGGTTAAGTTTATTATTGTATAATATCATTAGCAATATATAAAAAACGACTTACTGTTGAGTTTCTTGCGGCGTTTCTTCTCAGCAGTGGTCTCTTGCGAAGCGCTGGTAGATTTTTGACGTGTAAAAGTGCCCGTGCGGCCTACTTACTGAATAAACATCTTTTATCTTTTATCTTTTTTTTTATCATGATATGTTTTTTTTAACTCGGCCGACATTATTGTCAAGAAAAGAAGAACCTTAGCGTTGAAAATAAATTAAATATGTGAAAAGTAATTTGGCTGTGACTTCTAAACTAAAGCGCTTGTGAGCGTGTGATGTAGGGCAATGATAACTAGTACTTTTCGGAAAAAAAATGATCTCAAATTGTCTTCTAAAAGCTGCTTATGCGTAGAAAGTGGCAGTGTTTAATTAGATTTTTGGGAGCAAGCATGAATCGTCTAATGTGTTGGTTTCATTTAACTAGGGACAAAAACGGTTATTCAGGGCCCGTTAAATAAAACAGTTTCGAACTTGTTCATTATAGAACTGAAACAAATTGAGAGTAAACGAAAACGTAACAATTAAAAGTTCCCCCAAAGCGGTGGAGTCTCAATCGCTATTTCCGTATTTCCAATAAACAAAGTTCTGTTTGTATTATTTTCAATGTTTCGTCAAAGTTGTAGCTGTATAGCTGTTATTATGTGTGTTATATTTTAAAACGGCGAAGAAAATTTAATACTAACGTAAGTGTTTTGTATAGTAAAAATATTTCTCAAAAATCGCAAGATACAATTCGCATATAAACAGAAACTTCACGTGAAATAACATCACTCTTTACCGCTTTTATATTTATGACAAGGAGAAACGCAAGCTTTTTTAGAAAAAAAACCTCAAGCTATTCCAGACACAGATAAAAAAGCTACGTTTCCAATAAAATATGGATTTATTAGACTTGTGCCCTCATTTTATTATGGCCGTTTTCACGTTTTTTAAAGTTACAAACTAGATAACAATGAAATTTGTATGCAACATTGCGGGCTTGTGTAGTGAGCACGCAATGTATTTTTTTTAAATTTGGGAACTGTCTGTAAACTATGTACTTCGCGTCTCAGTATGGAGTTAGTAATGTCAACTTTTCCGGTCATTTTTGAGAAAAAATATGTATGTCGTTGGGTAGCTACTAGGTTTCAGAGCTTGTCAATTTCCGTGGAAAATTTGATGGCTTGCTTAAGTGTTGTTCAACACATTTCATGTTAAATCTGAAGCGTTTCAAATTACAAAGGAATGTGGAATAGGTTTATATCAATGCTTATCAAATCTAAAGTGAAATTGTATCTTCGTTTGCTAGCAAAGGCGTATTGATAACAATTTAGCAAAAATGTAGATAAAGTCAGACATAGACAGGACATGACTTGCTTTTATTGTATTTTTTTAATTCTACATTCACGATTTTAGGTCTTGGAGCACAGTCTTGAGATACTCAACCCGCGATGATGATGACGATGGTGATAGTGATGAGTGGGGACAAACGGCAGGAACAGGCTGGTGGTCTATCGGTCTTCCACTCATGCCCCTTGATTGAGCCGTAGGTTCCTGGGCCGGCAACGTTCATATCCAGCATCTTCTTGTTTTCCTACAGAACAGAAGTGCGTCCTGTAGGTTAATGCTTTTAAGTGTTTCAGTCGATAACTCTTCCCATAAAGTGATCCAGGAAACTATTAAAACTGGTATCATCATTTTCATTTTATCTTTGACCTGTCTATAATATTGCCGGTATAACATAAAATAATAATGATGATGCCGTGTGGTTGCCGGCTTAGTTGCCACTCCATGTCTTCCCGTGGAAGTCGTAAATGGCGACTAAGGGAATAAAGGCTTGTAGTACTTTTAGGCGATGGGCTCGCAACCTGTCACTAATACACTGGGAAACATCTTAGCCTACTTGTGCAAAATGTGTTTACAGAATTATCAAGAAGTTTCAAGACTTGTTGATAATTCTTTAGCTCTGCCTACCCCACTCTGGGAAAGAAGGCGTGAGTTTATGTATGTATGTAATAAAAATTAAAGGGTACAAAAACGGTACGGAACACTTTATGTCCAAGTCCGACTCGCACTTGGCCAGTTTTTTTCTAGGTCAAACGCTTCAAGTCAAGCTTATCTCCAACGACGCTTTGGTCACGAGATCAGATTCTATTTATATATATTTTTATTTACTATGATATATGGTTTTATGATACAATTTTTTTTTTATATTTAAATAACAAATTTAAAAACAGAAGTGAAGTTATTTATATGACCGTAGACTTAGAAGTCTTAGAACGTCTATCAATGTTTTATAAATAATCGATAATATTATTTATAAAACATTGATGAATGAATGATTCATTTTATCTATCCCATCCATGTCATCCCGTGGATGTCGTAAGAGGCGACTAAGGGAATAAAGGCTTGTACTACCTACTGTTAGGCGATGGGCTTGCCACCTGTCACTAATACACTGGGAAACATCTTAGCCTACTTGTGCAAAATGTGGTTACAGAATTATCAAGATTTTTTAAGACTTGTTGGTAATTCTTTAGCTCTGCCTACCCCACACTAAGAATGAAGGCGTGAGTTTATGTATGTATGTATGTCATTTTATCTACAAAATTATGATTAAGGTAAGGTGGGGGAAGATTGAATGGTTTTTTGATGAGATGGATAGTGTTGTGTTAAAACCCTCGTAACATAAAAAACTATTTACTTCCTTTCAATTGCATAAATTGGTAGGTATGAGCACGGGCTATATTTTTGTAGACTGTCGATAAAACTCGGTTACGCCTATTCTAATATATAAAAATAATAAAATCAAATCAAATTTTGTCAAAAAAAATTACGGGTTAAGATGGAATGGTCGAGGGGTAAGATTGACATACTATAGTGTCTAAAGTCTTTTAAATGAATGCAAACGGTTACTGTTGCTCGTTATTGTATAGAATTCCTTACGCTTAACAGATACAGATGATTTTTGCGTAAATATTCCTGATAGGTAACAAGAAAAGTGCAGTTGAAAAAAAAAGTATTTTACTCTTACCCCGCTTCACAGGGAAAACGACAGTGATACTCAAACTTTTTATTGTATATTCTTCATATAAAAAAACGTAAACACATTTTTTTTTTATATTAAGAAGATCAGTTTGGAATTAAAATAACAGTTGCATGGAAACAATTATTTATTTTATAAAAGAAATGAATACAAAAAAGTAAGTATTTTCTTGCAGCATGACTAATTTTGTCACAAACTAAGCCACTTACATGTAAAATATTAGAAAATAAATATGAATCTGTGTAACAAATTAAGACACATTTAAAATACAAAAATATACCAAATACTTAGTAATCTGTGTAGAAAATAGTCACAGACTTACTTACATTTATAATATTAGAAATCCAAATAAGTACTTCTAGTAAACTTTAAGAGGTTTTTTTTCTCTCCAAACAAAAAAATACAGATTTATTATTGATTTCACACAATAGTTTCACACAACACTTCTTAGTTACTATTTATGTTATCGTTATATTAGGTCAGAAAATAAACCTTACGTTAATTATTTTTATAAGTGCAAAGTTTGAGAATATGTGTCTTTTTCTATGACTTTCAAAAACGGGGGAAGATTGAAACATTACTATTTCAATGTTACCCCAGCGAAATTGGCTGGGTAAAGATGGAAACTTCTCGTAAATCTCAATATATGATTAATAGCTACACCTAGCAGAAGTAAATAAAAATAGAATCTCAAATAACACTCAATAGTCAGTCAGAACTTTTATACTCCCCTTATTAATGAAGTTATGAAACACGGGGTAAGATTGAAAATCGACGAATTCACCACGAAATGCCGACCTTCACAAAATAGCACATAACACACGTCTACTTACTCCGAGCGGTCACTGGCGAATGTGCGGCGGATCGTAACAAAATGGTGGCTTAATGGATGATACCAGCACTAAAAAAATTAAACCAAATAGGGAGTTATGTGAGACTTTTAATCTTTCCCCTTTTTTTATCTTCCCCCACCTTACCTTACCAACTTATTCGAATTATGTAAGTTGTTAATTCTGAAGTTCATTCGAGCCATCATAACCATTATATACGCGTCCTGTAAAATGCTGTCACAATTATGACGAAACCTCATTTAAATTATGCAAAAGGACTGTGCGGCAGTTCTTGTCTATGACCTTGGTGTATAAGTAGGTAAAACATGCACACGTCTACCTAAATTAAACTGATGATAATCAGAAAAAAAATGGGGGAACCTCATACAAATTGACCAAGTCCTAGGTCCTATCTATGAGCTCTGGGTTTGTACTATGGGTATAAGACAACGATAAACATTCTTATATTAGACATATAAATACGTGCAAAACAACCAGGACTCAGGAAAATTATTTGCGCTCAACACACTTCACTTCACTTCTTGTGGAAGGACCTTGTGCAGGGTCCGTCCGGGTTGGTACCACCATCTTATTCATTAACCTACCGCCTAGCAGCAGTGTTCGCATTGTTATGTTCCGGTTTGGGATAAGACAGCCGTTGAAATGTCTAGCATAAAGGCATTCCATCTTAGTCCTCAGGGTTGGCAGTGCAATTTACAAGACTGCAAATAGTCTTGTAAATGTGAATTTCTATTAACACAGTTTCCACTTACTATCAGTGTGTGCTCGTTTGCCTTCCAATGCCATAAAAAAAAACACAAAAATGTTTACCCATTCAGAAACGATTTCGGACCACAAGCTTCTTACACACTGTCACTATCACTAGACTGAGCGCGTCATCATATCGTTTGCTTTTGTTTCTTCTTTAGAACCTGTAACCAATGATATTCCACCGGATTTTTGTTTGGACATGGCCATTTACATCCCCTGACCTGTAGCCTTTTATTTATACAAAATGCTTATAAGACTAAGTTGGCGTAACGTCAAATTCCACACACGTGTGCGTTACTTCGGTATCTTTTCAAGCCGTTAGCGTAATTTCCAAGTCAATTAAAGCTACACCGCGCCATTTACTCCCGCGAGATAAACGCGAGACACGAGCTTTATTACACCTGAGAATACTACAGCTTAAAGCAGCCAGTTTTTGTATTTCAAAACCCGCTAGTTGTTATTTAAAAGCTGTATTCACAGGCAATGCTATGGTTCTGTAGTGTGTATATATCTTAGTAGGTACTAGAAAGCTGTAATTTGGCCTGAATATACATATTAGTCACGCCAAAAAACTGGTAAAATAAAATCTTGTTCTTTTTTCTCGTCTATCCCATAGTGAGGGGTGTCGTTGGATCGGTCTTTCAAAAATATTTGGGATTTGTGAAAAAAAAAATCGGTTTAGGAATCCGATTATGAAATATTAAGCTTTAAAGCGCTAATTTTTGTTAGTCATGTGCCCCCCCCCTCCCCCCCACCTACAGCCGAAACTAAAAATATAAAAAATCAAAAAATATTTTAATTAAAGCACATGTAACGAATTTTAAAGGAAAACTATGACGACTAAGTAGACTTCATTTTTCTTGAGTTACAAACGATTTAAATGTTTGTAGGTACCTAACGAAAACTTATTTGCGGTGTTGGTAAACTGACCGCGACCTATGTCGATGACTGTATGGGAATAACAGTTTTCCAATGGCGAACTTAAGTTTGTCACGAGGTCAAATTTATTTGTAGTAACGGCTTCGGAACCATAAACTGAGTATAGTCCCATATGCTCTTGCCCGGTTTTTTAACTAAGAAAGAAATATTGATACGATTTTCTTATCAAAATCCAAGAAGTCTATCTATAATCCTTTCTGATATCGCCGATCAAACGCAAGGGATTGCAGTTTATTTATTTATTTACTAAAGACATCAACAGCACAATACAGAAAGTATAAAACCGATAACACCAAATAGCAAACAAAGCCAATTATAGATATCCACAGATTAACGAGATAACATATTTAACAACACTGGTGCAAACAATAAAATGGGTTGACTGTGCTCATTCCAACCACAAGTCGGGTAATAAAATAAACTATGTGTGTTTGTATGTGTGTGCGTGTGTGTGTATGTGTATGTGTGTGTGTGTGTATGAATGTGTCTGTGTGTGTGTTTGCGTCTGTGTGCCTAGTCATTTAAAATAATTGATGAAGTGCGACATTTAATTACTGCTGTTTTAAAGGAATATTTTGACAGCGAAAATGGATCTTAATGACTTTTTATTTTATTATATGAGTTAGCCAATCTTAGCAATGGTGACTTCAGAGTACTCGTTTTGCGTGACGCAAGCAGAAGGTCGGCGTTCTATAAGACAGCTCCGCCAGGACTATCCAGTTGGCCGTTTAAGATATCATGCAGCATGCACATGCATGACGACGCTTTTGCAAGCAGAAGTTTAAATATTAAAGTTGTTTCGACAGAGACCGTACTATTGTGAGGTGTCAAATTGGATAAAAGGTAGTAATTTTGCTCCATACTTTTCACTGCTAAAGAGTTCAAAATACGGCTACACTACGTATTTTAAAGTTGAAAGTCTACAGAACAAAATAACAAACTGGAAAGCTAAAATAAGCCTTAACAGAAACATACATAATTTAAAACAGTTTTGAATACTGAGTGACCAAGCTGTTATAAATTATTTCGATGTTGTTCTGTGAACATTTCACGCAACATCTCGCGATCCATGTCAAAGGAGCGAGGGACGCCTGAATTAGTACAATATTTTAAGTCGTTCGTTTAAGAATCTTAACGTTAAAAGTTACAGGAAAAAGTAAGTTGTTACTTTTCTACTTTTATTTTCTACCAAACAAAACTTCAGTGACACTACTCCTCCTGGTCCTGGTGGTCCTGGGTTCAAATCCCGGTAAGGGCAGATATTTGTGTGATGAGCGCGAATATTTGTTCCTGAGTCATGGATGTTTACTATGTATTTAAGTATATATTTCTCTATATAAGTATTGATATCGTTGTCTAGTACCCATAATACAAGCCTAGAGCTTAAATTAGCTTAAATTGGGGCTAGGTCAATTGGTGTGACATTGTCCCCTGATATTTATTTATTTACTACTTCTTTCTATGAGAGGGAAAACCCAGCAATTTAATAACAGCCTGTTTCAATCGGTTCCAATTAGCTCACATACCATTTTGTGTAAGAATCAGTCTTGTCATACCTACCGCTTTGCGATCACTCATCATCTATTTTCATAATACATTTTTTCATAACATTAGCTCATAATTAGACCCCACTATCGGAGGTGCGTTTTGGTAGCTCGAATTTCTTAAGGATGGGTAAAAATATTCACGATGTATGTCGATATCGTTACTCTGACTTTCTCTGAAATCTTATTATTAATTACGAAAACAACATTCCTTTTGGAACAAAAAAATAGAAATTTATTAATGTTTAATTTATAATTATTGTATCAGTAGTTCGTGGCACGAAGATACCGATAATTTGTAATTTATAAAACATTTATGATTTTTATTTTTATACTTACGTGAAAAATATTAATACATATTTATATTGTAATTAATCATGCTATAAAAATAAGTTAATTTTAGTCTAAGACTTTCATTACGGTAGAGATAAATTATCGACATATCTATATTGCAAAATATTTTTTACCCATCCTTAAGAACGTCAAGCTACCAAATCGCACCTCCGATAGCGGGGTCTACTCATAATAACAAAATGTAGTCCGAATGTATCCATAGTCATCGCAAGTCACGCAGCGTTAGGTAAGGTGTGGATTGTTTTATAAAAACCCTGAAATAAAAACCGTTTCAGTAAAAAACCCTGAATGACTTGCGATGATTATGAATACGTTCGGACTAAGAAGAATTATACATACATACATACATTAAATCACGCCTGTTTCCCAGAGGGGTAGGCAGAGACAACTTCTTTCAACTTGATACGATCTTGACAAATTTATTTCGCTTCTCCACATTCATACATCCTTGTACTTATGATTCGATCTTTTTCCAGTATTTCTCCGATTTGATTCGAAAAAGTACGCCTAGGGCGGCCCCTTCCGACCCTTCTACTCACTTTCGATCTGTATATCTCTTAATAATAATTAATTATTTAATCACTATGATGAAAAATTGAAGGAGATAATCGCATTTGCTACTTTAGATGAACTTTGGCGTCAAAGTTATTCATTATCAGTGAGTCAGTTAATATAGAGTGGAATTATGGCGATAACGATTATTTAAAGACTTGCCTGTAGATCCGTCTACCTATTATCAGTCGCAGTAGATAATAATGCAATAAAAGAAAAATGGCGTTTGCAACAAATCGTTCATAGTAATGATCTTTTTAGTTCAAGCACTTGTAGTGTATAGGTACACTCGCCAAGATAATAAATACTTGATATTCTACTGTTATGTCAGTCATCTACGCTAATATTATAAAGAGGAAAAAATTGTATTTTAGTGTGTGTACATACATACATAAACTCACGCCTTCATTCCCAGAGTGGGGTAGGCAGAGCTAAAGTCTTAAAACTTCTTGATAATTCTGTAACCACATTTTGCACAAGTAGGCTTAGATGTTTCCCAGTGTATTAGTGACAGGTGGCAAGTACATCGCCTAACAGTACTACAAGCCTTTGTAGTAAGCTTTGGTGTGTGTGTATGTTTGTAATGAATGAACTCAAAACTACTAATCCGATTTCTAAAATTCTTTCACTGTTAGAATGCTACATTATCGTTGAGTAACATAGGCTATGTTTTATTATTCTGCGCGAACGGAGTCGCGGGCAACAGCTAGTATTTTATAAAGTGAGCTCTTGTTCAGTGTTGCGTGCAAAAATTTGTACAATGATTGTGTACGATCGCAATATTTTGTTTTCCTTAGATGGTAAAGACACCAGTGGTCAACCAGAGACCTGAAGTCGGCCTCTGCCTATACTTTGTATGAGTGGGAAGAGTACGAAAGATATATTTTCCACTCTTTGCTCTCATATAAGGTCGACTACTGGTCTCTGGCTGACCACTGGTGTCTTTACTCTATGCGTATAAACAAAATCCGAAATACTTCACTCAGCAATAAAGGGAGAGTAAAAAAGTGGATTTTAAAATTTGGGATGTAATAAAATCCATTATAATGGGTTTCAAACCAATATTATTACATAATGTTGTAATAGCTTGGTTCCCAAAAGAATACTCTTTGATTTGTTATCAAGCAAAATTTAAATATAAATGAAAGTCATCAACGCTTTCAAAATGGCTTGTTAATTTATACATTACAAAGAGAGCGTGACATTTGTAATTATAGTTCAATTTTGAAGCTGTTCTTTTGGATGCGTATTTATTGGAAACTCTGAATAAATGACATATCGGGTGCGTTCAAGAAAAAAGCTAACATCTCCCTAATTGACCGGCAACGCACCGACAACTCTTCTTGAGTTGCTGGTGTTTACTGTTTGTGGGTGGGTGGTGATTACTTCCCATCACTTAGGTAACACGATTGTTTGCATCCCATTCTTAAAAAAAGATCGTGTGCGTTCATTTCTTCTTGCATCATTAATATTATTAAAGGCTCAGGCCACCTGTACCTTTACCATGAGTTACTATTACCGTACTCGCTAGCGAGCCGAATGCTCTGTCCCTCACAGACCTCGCAGTGTCCTAATAGAGTGCGAGGGACAGAGCATTCGAATCGCTAGCGAGTACGGTAATTGTAACTCATGGTAAGATTAATGATGGTAAACGGCCACCGTTGCCCATAGACGTCATCAATGCCATGGGTTTAGCAAAGTCGCTACCTTTAAGTAAACACCCTTTTAAGCCACGTTTGAAGGTGCGACGCCGCTCCTGCGTTAAATACGGTGTCGTTGCGTAAACAAAAGACGGGGTCATTATAACAACATGGCGCCGTTTTTGACGCACCGTAATATACGCAACGTTAAGCAGCACTGCGGTCGCACCTTGAAGGTGGTTGGGATAATGGCGCTGAATAAACTTAGTGGTGGAAAGTTTATTTCGAGGTTTGAGTAGGAAAGTAAGAGAAAGAAAAGACTTTTGAAACTGAACTTACTCCAGGTTTTTCATGAAAAAAAATTTATGACGTTTGGCATTTATTGTTGTTTTTTAATTTTAATTTCTATTATTTGTTGTACTCAAGAATTTCAAGACCTGTAAAAATAGATAATTATAATGTTTTAATATCGACGGCATTAACGTAAGTACAGATGCTTTTGATTCGAAATTACCATAAATAAAATCTTATTTCAAAACAATAAACAAAACCGGGAGACAAAACAATCTCTCAACGTTCATTAAAACGCCTGCCGTTCACAAGTGACGCCTCTGACAGGGCTTGAAATATTGAGAATTAATCACGCGTAAATTACCCTTACGTCACTTGAAATAAAAACAATTACAGCCAAAGAAAAGGGACTACAAAAACACATAAGGATGTTATAATCCTTTTATCAAGACATACCTGTCGATGAAATAAATACATACATACATACATACCTTCACGCCTGTAATCCCAGAGTGGGGTAGGCAGAGCTACAGAATTAAATGAAATAAATAAGTAAAGTGAAATTAGTAAGTAGCCTGACAGGCAGAATAGAAATACCAGAATAGTTTAAATGTGGGACCCACTAATATTTTCAGGGTTCTGTTTCAGTTTTTACTAAAAAAAAACCTTGCAGTTTCACCATGATGACTGTCTTCTTTCATGTCACTCACACTTTTTCTAAAAAAATAATAATTAGACAACTGTTTTTTTGGGAAAGATTGAGTAAATTTAGTGGGGAGATAGGATTTGGTAAAATAGAAAGGATAAGTTAACAGACAAAATAATATAGACGAGGAAAGATGGCATACCCGATCTTATTTATTTTTTTAAACCATTTATTTATTTTATTTTGTAATTATTTTAATTTTATATAATATATATATATTTGTAATTGAATTCCTTGTAAACTATTAAATGTTCTGACACAAATTCCCTTTGTTTTTAACCCCCGACGCAATAAAGAGGGCTGTTATAAGTTTAAAGCCAAGGTATTGACAACGTTATTGAAGCTTATTTGTCTATAACCATGTACGACTATCTTTTCTGGCCCCGTAAGATCAATGTTGTATTTTCATTATTACGTGTCAGGAATTTGATAATTTTTAGAAAGCCTTCACAATGCCCATTTATATTGTATCCTAGATTCCAGAACTATAAAAGTAACTTCTGAGAATTTGATTAATTTAAAGTTGTAGTAGTTCCAAAAACTAGTAGACCTATTTGCATTTAAACTATACTCAAACTGTCAAATTACTCTTTAATATTATTTATATAAAGGACGTAAACAATATGCTTATTTGACGACGTTTTTAGCCCAGTTCGTTGTGATCCTGCCTACGAAACTTGCGGTCCTAAGTTCAATTCCCGATAAACGCAATTTTTTGTGCGATGAGCGGTAGTATTTTTCTATATGTTTATCGTTGCTTAGCATCCATATTACAAGCCTTGAGCTTAATTTGGAACGGGGACAATTTGTATGAGAGTGTCCCCTGATACCCGCTGATGTATAGCTAATTTGTTTTTTTAATGAAGATACCACATGTCGTATGTGTAGACGTATCTCAAAGTTCAAGTTTTAGTTATCTGACACACATCTAATATGAATCATGTTTATGAATAGTAAAAACTGTTACTAAAATCAGGAAATCCTTTTATCGATAATCTATAATTAAGCACAAAATAATGTATTAAATGTTGACTCATATCCACTTTATCATGAAAATATTGTATCACGGTGATTAACACTGACAAGCTAAAAGCTTTACATTTGGCAATCAATTGTATCGATTCTTTATCAGTTCGAAGATTATTTAAATAAAAAAATAATTAGAATTAAGCAGTTCATGGTTGTGCCGCGATACGATCACCATGGCGGCGCTACAAGATTATTTAATATTTTTTATTATTGGCGTAAATATAGTAGTTGGTAATAATTTAAAGAAAAAAGATTATGACGTTACTTACGACCAATATGACGCAGTATCTCGAAGTGCATTTGATAATGAGTTGTATGAAAGTGTGATTAATTCAGCAGAATGTGAAGAGCAATTGGTGTTCTTGAGAAACAACTCCTTAGGGTTGCAGTGTAAGTATTTTTTTACGCAGTAAGGATACTTCACGGTTATATTATTAATTTGTGACACAATAATATTGATTTATTTATTTTGTTTACCTCTTGGAAGTGTTTTTTTATGTTTAATATACTTATTTTACTATTTGTATTTAATTAAACTTTATTCAGGATTTCAAAATGCAAGTAATGCCAAATTAAAGCCTTACTTAACCTAGCTTGGGGTAATCAAATAATAAGTGTAAATTTGAATTTATTTCAAATATTGCAGTGATCAAATTTAAATATTTGAAACACCTTGTATGAATAAGTAATTTTCCTTTTACAGTTCTAGATGCAAGTGGTAGAATACCGAGCGGGGTCCTAACCGGCCATCTCCAGGACTTGGGGGACTATCACCAATGCCTGGCAATCCACCACCAAGTTGACAACATGGAAATACATGGGAAATATTGCATGGTGGCTGTACCCTTAGACCAGGAGTGGTCTCCGCCCGAGTTCCCGGATATTACTTGGCCGGAAATTCCCTGGCCATGGCCAAGTAATGAGACGGATCCTGAAGAAGAGGATTTGTTCGCTCAGTTTGAGGGAGTCCAAAGAGCTGCGCATGTGATATCTGGACTCAATCCACCTCCAAATTCAAGGTAAAGATACTTTTGTAACTTTAATTTTAAAGTAAGCATTCCTATTAGTGTTCGGATGATATACTAAAGCCCTAATCTTACCCCCTTTATGTTTTTGCCATGCTTTGTCCTTATCTGTAATTGTGACATTTGCATCTGACAGAAAGTAACCAACATGGCATAAACTATTCCAAGCTTATGCCACGTTTATACGTAAGGGGTAAGTAGATAATTTTTAAATAACAGGAGACAATATCACACCAATCGACCTAGTCCCAAACTAGGCTCCATTTGTGTAACCGCTTGCCCCGAGACAGAATATTTTTTTTTGGTAGAAAACATAGAAACATACATAGAGTGTAAGTAACATAATTTGTGAATGGTACTATACATAAACATGCTTCCCGGAATGAATCTCACAATTAACACAGGAAATACTAAGTTGATATTAAGTTATTAATTAAAGTGCAATGACGTTTGTACAGCAGTAGAATATGAAAATCAACTGTTCCTTCTTCCACACCTTTGGAAAATAAGGTATCCGCGGACGGTTAAGAGCATTTTGGGTTTCCAATAGTATACTTAAGTAAGACTTAATAACAAAAATAACATTTAACAACAGACACACAGTAAATTCGGTATAATGTTGTGTTAAAGCTTATATTAATTATAGTAGCAAAAACACGAATAACCTTGTTCAATTCCCAAATGAGACCAGTTATTATAACATTATGCTTAGAACTTACTTAATTAACTGCGTCTGTCGTGTCCAACGTTCTTCTCAGGAGATACGAATTCTATAAATAATATTATTTATGTCAATTCACAAGTTTGTGTCTATCGTTCTCAAATAACCGAGTTCCGAGAACTGAAGAGCAAAAGCGTAAAGTTTTAAACAATAGAAATTATGTTTCAACATTGACTTTAAAATAATTAAATTAAATTTAGAGACAAATTACTCTAATGAAATTAGGGACGTTTTCTTCGTATTTTCGTAAAGACTTGAAATTAGTGACTAAAAGTTATGAAACAAAATTATTTCACTCAGCGAAACCAAGTTGTCACGATCAATTTCTTGTTTAATAGGTTGATTATGGCAAAATAGTAGATTGTACAACAAGTGCATAAAACGTACCATTTTACCCGAGACGTGCATATAGCCACCCGAGCCGGTACGGCGAGGGTGGCTGGTCACGCCGAGGGTAAAATGGGTTTTATGCTCGAGTTTTTCACTCTGCTTTTCACTTCGATCGCAAGGAAATAAAACAACGATTTAGCATATACAAGAAAAAATAATTAATTAATATGTTCTATCACGCATAAAATGTAATTTCATCGACAGTTCGTCAAATTAGCTTAAAAAAACACACTCCGCAAACGTGTTTACGCTTTTTTGGTTCCTCCAAATCATAAAACTTTCGTATGTGCTGAGATAGATTTTCTTCGATTTAGGCGGCAATATCTGCTCAATTACATTTTTCGCACCTCTGTACATTAAAGTCTCAGGCGAAATCATTTTTTGATCGTCACTATCACTAGGTACTTGAAGACATTGTTCAATTACTTACAAATAATTTATTGAATTTTCAACCGCAACACAACAAATTTAGTTAGTTTTTAATTTTGTTTGACGAATAATTAGCTTCCCGCTACACAATTTATCTTAAGTTTTTTTTATTTTCAACTATGTGACGTTTGACTATGGACACTAGGTTTGAGCCTTAATGCCAAGTTATTATAAATATTTGCGTTACTTGTATTTTTTTTACGTAAATGCACGCCCGTATTAATCTTAAAGTATTTAGATAGTATTACATATGTCGTAATTAAAATAAGATATAAGCTAAATCTCATAAAAATATATCAATTAAATGAAGGTGTATTGTGTATGTGGCTGTAAGGCCTTATTGCCATAGTCTTAAAAGAAGAAATTACTTTATGCACTAGAGCATAAAATGCGATTTTATGCAGCCTATACCCAGCATAAAGAAGGACTTTACGAGCATGAGAAGTGAAAATGAAATTTATACCACCTACGATATTTTACCTTTTAAAATATAAAACAGTGCTAGGTAAAGTTCAAGGCATTAATATAATGACAAACGGAACGCTTGATTTAGCTGAAACATCGTTATTGGGTATAAAATATGATATTTCTTATTAGTATTGTGACAATTCTGAGTTTTGACACATTTTCCTGCTCAACTACGCATGAATATATTAATCTTTGGTTTTATATAATGCTAGGTTAAGTTTATGACTGTATAATATCATTAGTAATATTTTAAAAACGACTGTCTGTTGAGTTTCTTGCGGCGTTTCTTCTCAGCAGTGGTCTCTTGCGAAGCGCTGGTAGATTTTTGACGTGTAAAAGTGCCCGTGCGGCCTACTTACTGAATAAACATCTTTTATCTTTTATGTTGGACTTAGTACATTGTGATACAAGTGCGGAAAGTATGTCCCAAGTCACCTCGGGACTCGTGCAAAATGATAGTGTCGTACGTGTACCAAACAACGCTTTTTAATACATTTGTGAAAAAATGTGTATCTATGTATGTGTGTATGTGGGTACCTAAAAAAATCAAATACTAGTGCATAAACATGAAAAGTACCTACCTAACCTAACAGTCATCCGCGCTGTGTCGGCCGCGCCCGCCTGCCCTCTGCTGCGCCGCACCATGCTACCTCCTAATTACCTCAGCGCTCCTGGTACTTTATTTAATGCAAACTCTTAATGCACGGCTTAGTATATTTAAAAAAAAATGAAAAATAAAACGCACTAGTGTGAATAAGAAAAGTAAAAAGCACGAAAACCCAACTTTCCGCTGTATTAAAAAACTAGTCAACTATATTGCTTAGTAAATATATCTAAGTAATTGTAATACACGCACATAAGCAAGGTTTTTCTTATTCTGATTAAGTTACAATATAACGCTTTATCATTGTTTCAGAATGGCTCCTGTGTTGCTCACGACTAGATTAGGTCCAATGATTGCTGTGTGCGTTCCCAAAGTTTGCAGCTCAAAACAAGCCATAGATTTCGTTCAGAACACATATTTCTTAAACATTACGCATAACGAAGTGTTTTGCCGGCTGCCGAATGATAAACCGCATGCGCCTGCGGACTACGTTGCTTTGTAAGTTCAATTAATCAACTAGCAATTTTCAAGATCTTTCATATAATATTAACAGCTGGTTGTAATCTCTAAGTATTTTGCTAATTATTTTCATTAACGATTGATAAGTAGTGGCTCTTTAGATAAAATCGTCTATATAATCAGTACAATAAGAAAACTGTTTAATTCGCCAGCCACCAAAACATTTTTAAACAAACAGTTTATTTTGCGCTATGATAAACGTAAAAGAAATCACCCTTATCGTATTTTTTTATCATTGTCAGTTACTTAGCTAAAAAAACTCACGTAAAAATATTTGAAAAATGAAGTTGTAAATTTTAAACTTTACTTTACAGTGTCATATTTGGATTCATTCTTATTTTGACCACCACAAGTACCATGTATGATCTTTATATCACAATGGCTCTTCAAGAAAGTAAGTGTAACCGTGAAACATATTTTTTTCATTACCATTACAATTGTGACATCAAACTAAAACATCTTACTTGTTCCAGAATGCAATCCCTTATTTCGCTGTTTCTCTGTTTACACCAACACGCAGCGGTTCCTTACCTTCAACACGTTTCCTGGAGCTTTAGAATGTATGGACGGCATCAGAGCCATCTCCATGATGTGGGTCATCGTTGGACACGTCTACCTTTTAACTCTGATGGGTTACATTCATAACCTTACCGACACCTTTGCTGTGAGTATCTATGCTATTCCTGGAATTATCATGGAGCATTTTCGTCAAAACAAATTCGTTATTTTTTTCGTCATCATAATTATTTTGCTTTGTCTGCGTTTATCGCTATTACCTTTTTACAGACAAATAGACAGAGTTACTTTCGCATTTATAAACACAGCTGTCAAAGGACATTTTATGACCAATCAATCTTGGAAAATGACGTTTAAAAGAGTTATTTTACATTTAAGTATATGTATAGTGCCCACGTTGAGAGATATTATATATCACATCAAAATAGTGCTAATCGAGAATGTTTATGATGAAACAAAATATAAACAGAATTCTCGTTACATCAACAAAACTCTTGATTACAGCTATTTCGATGTAATATCGGTCAATCTGACAGGAAATTTTGGTTGTCTGGAAGAGATCGCTGTTTAGCGATCAGACCGCCTGTTGTATACTTATAGTTAAGATGTACTGTTCCGTGTATTCTTTTTTAATTTAGTTTTTTTTTATTTCAATAAAGAGTATTTGTATTGTATTGTATTGTGTATAATTTCTCTTAATGCATGAGTTGCCGTGTGGTTGCCGGCTTAGAATAGTGCCACTCCATGTCTTCCCGTGGAAGTCGTAAGAGGCGACTAAGGGAATAAAGGCTTGTAGTACTGTTAGGCGATGGGCTTGCAACCTGTCACTAATATAGTTACACTGTTAAAAATCTTAGCCTAATTACTGTGCAAATAGTGGTTACAGAGTTATCAACAAGTTTTTAGAGTTGTTGGTAATTCTGTAGCTCTGTCTACCCCACTCTGGGAAAGAAGGCGTGAAGGTATGTATGTATGTATGATTTAGGTCGTTTTATTACGGACTGTTTTGATTTATTTTTCATTGTTTATAGTGGCTGCGAAAATTTTCGAGCACTTGGGTGAACTCCGCTCCGATCACCGTGGACACCTTCTTCCTCCTCAGTGGGATCCTCTGCGTTTATACAACCATCGGCAAGATAAGTAGACGTGAGTATTACGGGTTAACTACATAAATTCGAATTCATAATTTCGAATTGATCATAATTTTGAATGCAATGCTTTGATCACACTTACACGCATCCAAATTAAATTATGCGTTTCATCTAAATTAACTTAGCGTAACATTACTTTCAGAACAAAATAAAATAGATCTCAAAACGACTTTGTATTATAATGCCAAAATACCTGTTTTTTATCGAAAAACCGGATTTTTAATGTGATTAAAATTCGTACCTACCTAAAAAAAAAATCTTTTCTTCTTCATTAATATTTTAGGAATGAGTCGTTTAGGGCATTTTGAAATACGTTATAATGCAAGATCCTACTAAAAAAAATAGTTATCATGACGACATTGTATCGTGTACGCGTCAATTTTGTAAATAATCATTACACTACGGCTTTACTAGCAGGATCAAAGTCCGCATTGCTCAACTGATTTTTTCGTGTTCATTCAGTGATGACGCGTCAGTTAACAAAGTTAGATAAAAAATGACGTAAAACATTATCAAAACGATACGAATGTTATTAGATACGTGAATACTTGCTCGTTAAAGATTTTAAATTTTACACCGATCTGATTGATTAAATCTGATCAGTATTATTTTACTGATAACCTAAAAAGTTATTCCTTATTTACGTAACGATTTCACCTTAACCTAAAAAATATTTAGGATATAGAATAAAATGTAGCGTACTTAAGACGGCTAGTAAAAACTGCCTTAGATAAGTTAATTTTAAAATAACTTACTTAAGCAACTATGGGATTGAACTAGTGATTTAAACTTTTGAAAAAGATAACCTCCTCCAAAAAAATGTACATAATACGGCCATTGCAATAAAATATCAATTGTAAAGAATATAAAGTAGAATTTCTTTGGCGACTGGAGATTAAATTATAAAATAGACTTTATTGCAATCGTAATAAGTTTATTTTCAACTGGCAAATTTCGTTGTATGGTGGGTCTTAGAAGGATAAAATATATTCCAGATATTGGCTAGCAAATTAACAAAATGTATGAACAGTTGTTTCCTTTTCAGGTCGCTTCGCCCGAACCATCCACCTGTTCTACCTGAACCGCTTGCTCCGCATGTTTCCCCTCCTGGCTGCTGTAGTGCTGCTCCAGGCCTCCATCTTCAACCACGTCTCTGACGGGCCCTTCTGGCTGAATGCCGGGATGGCCGTGGAAAGCTGCCGTACTTATTGGTGGTCAACCTTGCTGCATGCGCAGAACTACGTGAACCCTGAGAGCTTCGTGAGTATTCATTTAGCTCGAAATTTAATGTTCAGGAAGTAAACACATCTCTTTCTTTCTAATCGTTTTCACGTTTAAAATTATCAATTAGATTGCAATTTTATAAAATCTTTTCACGTAACTTTTATTTCAGTTTGGGCACTAACATTAGTTTTACAAATTTGTGTTAAAGAAAAGACAGGATGCACAATGATAACATTAGCAATTATCTAAAACTGAAAAAGTTCAAGAGTTACTTAAATACACATACAATTTGACAGTTTTCTAAAAACGTTTACGTTAGCCTATGCATTTGCTTCCTCCCAGATTCAGCCTCCAGAAGTTCTAGACAATACATGATACATATCTCTTAAGTCAACGATATTATAACACTCAAATTGTATGGAATTGACATAAGCGTTCGACGCAACCATCCAGCAACCTATATACATTTTCGGAAGCTATAACATTTGCCAAATGTATTGTTAGGGCTACAGATGAGTTAATATCCGTTTTTATCGCTAAATTGTTTCATTGTCTATTCTCAGTGCCTAGGCCACACCTGGTACCTCTCTGTGGACGTGCAGCTCTACATCGTCTGTCCTGTGATCCTCATCTGCATGTTTGGATCCCGTCGCATCGCCTGGGTCAGCCTCGGCCTCATCACTACCCTTGCTCTCATCTCTTCTTCGCTGTATAGCTTTCTGTTCAACTTCTCAGCAGCCCTTGTCCATCCAAAGTGAGTAAATTTTTATTTAATAGTTTCTGAATGAGATTCTAGGGGCTGTGAGGTTTAATGAAGAAAAAAAAAAAAGTAATAAATATCAGGAAACCTCACACAAAGTGACCTAGTCCCAAACTAAAACCAACTAGGCCAGCGCGTCGTCAATATTATTATTGACCAATTTATCAATATCTTCACCTGTTTCAGTCGGTTTAATGAGCTCGCGGACTACATGAAGACTTATTACATCAACACTCTTGCACGAGCTCCTCCTTTCTTCATTGGAATGGCCTACGGCTATCTTCTCTACTTATGGAAAGATAAAGAAGTAAAAATCCCAAAGGTAAGTCACTAATGTAGAAAGATCGCGTTCCGGCTTCGTTTTGCTCCAGTTTAAGAAAATACCATTTGGAATAAAATTAATCTTTCAAATTGTGTTTTTTTTTTTATTGGTTTCATAAAGCTCATTAATTTAACTCGGAGCATTACTAAGCATTGAAAATATTTATTATATACTGATTTTAGTATTTGTTGTTATAGCGGCAAAATTACATCATCTGTGAAAATTTCAACTGTCTAGCTATCACGGTTTGTGAGATACAGCCTGGTGACAGACAGATGGACAGACGGATAGCGGAGTCTTAGTAATAGGGTCCTGATTTTACCCTTTGGGTACGGAGCCGTAAAAACCATAATGCGATTTGATCAAAACTATTGCATCTGAGTTCTACCTACCCGACCCTAGTAATAGTTCTATCTCCAATATCTGACTCTTCTGTCGATAGATTTACGCTGCAGTCCTCTGGGTCTCCTCCTTCATCTTGATGGCTTTCTGCATCTTCTCCATCTATCCAGTGATGCAGCTGGACCATGAAGCTCAGATGCTGGATAACTTCCTCAACGCGTACATGCGCGCTCTTTGGGCTCTTGCTATGGGCTGGCTCATAGTTGCATGCGTGAAGGGTTATGGAGGTTAGTTTTAATTTGTACATAGTTTTCATTATTATAATTTATAAGACATTCACTATACACACTCCATAACAATTTAGAGATATATTTTTTATCCATGATAAGCTGGAGTGGATTGCTAGGTTTTAGGAATTAAATAGAATATAAAAAAAAAAATGGTGGAACATTTTATTAAAACATCAGATTTAATTTTTTAAATATCGATTTGTGCACAACCAGAAGTATCTAAAAATGTTTACTACTTAAACACCACTCGTCTCTAAAAATATGGGACATAACAAGATGTGCGCGGTCTACTTTTCCATATATAAAAAAATATTCTCTTTGAAAGCACAAGTTTTTATAATTTTTATAACTGTTTGGAACTGAATTTCCCATAAAAATACGCCCTAAAAAGCGTACGAGAGATGGACGGACAGACGAACTTCGTAGTTTAAGTTAATAATTCCTATTCAGCACCTTAAAAAAAGGAAACTTATTAACAAAACATCAAGTACGTTTGTAAAATAAATACTAGGTATTCTTTAGCTTTATAGTATAAAATCTAACAATCTAGGCTTCTAGTTCTACTGGATAAAACCATATTTCCCTTGAGAAGCCATCGTATTATTAACATTACGATAGCTCTTATTTACTTGGCAGTAAAGGTGGCCTAGTTTAAAACAATACCCAAACACGTCAAAGGATTTGTTTTTATAAATTCAAGAGGGCCAAAACCTGACAATACAGAAACTCGCGAAAAGCAATAAAGTTTTATCATGTAGAATATCAGCCCTCATCGTATTTCTGTACTCTTACCATGAGTTATAATTAACGTACTCGCTAGCGAGTCGAACGCTCTGTCCCTTGCAGACCTCGCTATATTCTTAAAGAGTGCGAGGGATAGAGTACGGTAATTGGGATTGTTCATATTTTTTAAATTACTCTAATTTGGAAACTATTTCGAGGAATAGAGTTTTAAAGCCGTTCTGCATTATTCAGTTTTTGAAATATTTATCTATTTCGGACATTTCGACAAAAGTTTGACCTTCGTTTTTGGCTTGAAACCCTTCTAGGTGTATCTTACTGGTTAGGCGAAAACCTAAACTTTGTCGTCCATAAAATGTCTGTTAAATAAATAAAGATATTAAAACAAAGCTTTTGGGTCAAGTATAATAATTAATGAATTTGTAAAATTACCTATTCTTTCGAATTAGAATGTAAAAACCGTGAGTTTTTTGTTCTATCCCAATAGTAACTCATGGTAAGGGTAATTACTGGTTTGTAGTTTTACTCTCATCTTACGGTTGCCAATGTCAATGACAATATTTTATTTGTATTAAATTATATTGACATGTTAAAACATGCCTCACCAAATTTCACGATCTTTAATTAGATAGGAAGTAAAATCAGGTAGGATCCAATCTTACAATGAATCTTATCTGTAATCCGGTTCGATACATTCCACTAATTGGATTTAATTGAGTCATCAATCAGCCGTGTCACAGTAAGCCATTTAACGATCGCCAATTATTGAGTCTTAAGTAATATACAGGGCATTTTTTTAACAGTGCACAAATTTTAACATATGATTTTGTATCGTTACAATTAGATATTACAACAAGAAAATCAGTTTTTTTTTTTAATTTTACGTTCACGTCCGGGGACCAAGTCATACTAGAAAATCACTTTTAAAAACTTAACTAGTAAAAATATTTTTACAGCATGCTCCTTTCCTCGCACCCCTAGGTGATAGGGTCTACCTCTAATGTATTTAACCCTTTTCTTGGCAAAAATAAAAAATATATAATTAAAAAGTGAATTTAATTATAAAATATGGTGTTAACGCAAAACAGAACGACTTTACTATGACAACGGACGAGTACGACGACGTCACAAGACTACTGTCAAAAAAGACACATCATCATCGCCCGTAAGCGCTTTGAATATATAATCTTAAAATTTACGGTAGTGGTCACTTTGCGTGACAAGGCGAATTTGTTATAATTATTCTATGATATTAATTAAAATTTTGGAAACAATCCAGCACCATATTATTATTGACGTCCAATCCTGGACATATGGTATGTATCATATAAAACACAACGTCAAATAAAAGGTACCTAAAGCTAGAGTAAAATTAGCACAACAATGTGTTATTGATAACAATAGCGAAGCACAATTAAACATTTGTGCACCTATTAAATAATTACCCTGTATAATACCATCGTATAATAAACGATAATATCAGGCACGTGAGCAGTGGCTGATTTGATGTAAGTGGGTAAGGCCGCGAATTTTGACCAATGTGACATAGAAGTAACATAAAAAAAAATACGTGACGTTACCATAAAACGTAACATAAGTTGTTATTAAGCTTAGACCACACTGGTAAACATTCGCAAAAAATAATACACGTTAATTTAAAAAAAATAGTTTTTATTGACTAAATACAAATAAAGTATTTTCACGCAATAATGTGTCCCAAAATAGTTGTATGGAAAGTTCCTTTTTTGTAACCGATATTCATAAAGTTTTTGGTAACAAAAAAGGAACGTTCCATACAACTATATTCGGACACATTAAAATATTATTTAATTATTGCATAGTTTGATATTCTCTACATACGTGCATACCTGGCATTTTTTTTTATATTTGTAGATGTCACTCAAAGTGGCAAAAAAATTGAGAAATGCTAATTTGCGTTCATACTGATTGATTGATTGGACGCTTTTATACTTTATCGTCGTCGACCACGACACGGCAAAACCCTGGTTTCATTCATAAATAGACCTTAGGCTTGTAGACTTCAGATTGTTTCAGAATGGAAACTACAGAGATTTACCGTGCCTTGGACTTCACGATACAGTTTAAAAGCGACCAATGGAATGCTATTAATTATTAGAAAAAAAAAACATCTGGCAAAACTCATTTTTTTTTACTTTATTTGATAAAATAATCTTTCAAAATATTATAATTTTTAAAAGTAGAAACACATACCTGTGTTTCTGTTGTTTATGCATAAAAGTTAACGTTTAAAATTAAAAAGGTATCATTTTCATTTAATGAAACGAATCACCACTTTGTATTGCCGTACCTACTTCCTTAATTATTTTGAAAGATTCTTCTACCGAATTATTTGTATTCTTAATTAAATACACGCTTTAGATTTCTTGTCCAAGCATACAACATTATTACTTAAGTTGGAAATCTAGTAAAAACTCATTTAAGTTCGTATATTTTCTGTGTGCACTTCCCTTTACCACATGTTTTCGTCACGATTCGTTAAAATGTAACGTATTCGTAACGAAAGTGTAACGTATTTTTTATAAAATATTGATTATCATGGTGAAATAACGATATTTTGAATATAATAATACATGTCACGTGCGTGAATAACAATAACCCATCGTATGAAAAAACAACCGCTTAAAAATAATCACTACTTACCCTTAAAATCACACAGGCACTGTACTAGATAATTTACAAAAACTTTGCCCGCGTCACCTTTGTCCGCCATTTAAGCAACAAACTGACGAGGTTGGTATTCTCTCTGGTGTTGCCCTACTAGAACATGAGTTGCCAGTGCATAAAAATGAATTTCTGCCTCTGTTGGCTTTAAATCTAGCTTTATAAAGCGTCACGTAAGTATTCGTAACGAAAACGTGGAATTGTGGCCCAATAAAAGAATGCAACATAAAACAAGTAAATTATTTTAATATATTTTTTCGCAATTGGTAGAACTATCGCTATATCATAAAATTTTGTTTAAACAAAAGCATGATCATGAGAAGTTGAAAATCGTGAAAATAACAGGGCTTTAAGTACACGTGGTCGAAAAAATTTGAAAACTTTCGTTACGTTTTGGACAGAATTATATTTTTATTATTTATTTGAAAGGATTTAAATCAATTATGTCACTTGCGACCTTGACAGTTTTTATCGCGTAAAATAATAAAATTGATTTGAAACCTCTCGGTGCTACCAATTTTTTTTTAAGAGCAAGTTAAATTTGAAACGTCCAAATTCGTCAAAATTCGCGGCCTTACCCAAGTACCAATTAATCACCAATCATAAATAATCCTCTTTAAAAATAGATTGAGTGGTTCCGATCAAATATTTTGGATTTTCCCATAAAATCGCAGATCATTCCCAAAATAATGGAACTTGTGGGAGGACCTTGTGCAGGGTTCGTCCGGGTTGGTACCACCATCTTATCCATTAACCTACCGCCAAGCAGCAGTGTTCGCATCGTTGTGTTCCGGTTTGGGGATAAGATAGCCGGTGAAATGACTAGCATAGAGGCATTCCATCTTAGTCCTCAGGGTTGGCAACGCATTTGCAGTCGTGTGAATCTGAATGTCTATGGGTCACAGTTGCAACTTACCATCAGGTGGCCTGTGTGCTCGTTTGCCTTCCCATGTTATAAAAAAAAAAAACTATTTAAAAAAAATGGAAATATTGGTATTTCTATTTTCAATAATTTATTTTAATATTCACAGTAATTACTGATAAATGATTATAGGAAACTAACTCAAGTTATGAAGTTTGTTGTTGGTACAACACTGTATAAAGAGAAAAACCGGTCAAGTGCGAGTCAGACTCGCGCCCCGGGGGTTCCGAATTTAAGATAATATGCTTGGTAGCCGCAAAAGAAAATACCTATTTTTTGTTATGAACTTTATTTTATAATCCATAAGGTCCATTTTGGCTTGCCTAAATTTAAATATTTTTTTTAAAGATTTCATTTCACTTCACTTTATTTTTCCCATAACATTTAAGTAAGTAATTATCTAAAACTTTAGGATATTTTCATAAACTTTGAAGATAAGTCATTGTTTGTACATTTTTGGCTATAATTCAAAAAGTTCATCACACAAAATAAAAATAAAAAGTTTTGAAGTTTGCAGACTGAGCTCTTTCATATAACACCCCATTTGAAATAATCAAACCACTTTCATTTTATAATCCCTAATTCTAGACCCCATTTCGTTTAAAACAGAGGCGGGCGAACAACTATGCTAAATTTCATGTTGATATCATTTGAAGTTGCTGAGAAAACCTGCCATGACATACAGACAGACAGACAACGAAGCCTCACTATAATGGTTCCTTTTTTAACATTTTGGTATGAAACCCTAAAAAGCGAGTTATGTAAATCATAATGTAGTTTTAGTCTTAAATCTAAATAAAAAAAATAAAAATAAAAACACGTGTGGCACTCGGGGACTGCCGCGGTAAAGCTATTGCATGTCGTACAAACGCACACAACGCCGTGTCGAAGACTGCCGAACTGAAACGACGTTAGACGATGCACGGCCTTCAAGCCACACCTCCTTGCGGGTCGGAGTGGGGAGCGTGAGGATTTTTCGTTACGGAATTTCTGGATTCGGTCCCCGCGCTCAAGGACCGCGATAGAAGCTATGCAATAGCTTAAAATGGCGTCACTTACTTCTAAGTAATGAAGCGAGCAAAGAATATAAACGTATTGCACCGCCTAAAGAGTGTTTTAAACCGATCGATACCGTATTCGCATTGACTTAGAACTTTGTATTATAATGAACGTTTCCATCACCAATACAATAACATAACCCTAAGTTTGATCTGCCTCTCAGGCCCTATCAACTGGTTCCTGTCACTGGGCGTGTGGAAGCTGCCCGCGCGCATGTCGTACGCCATGTACCTGCTACACTTCCCCATCATCACCATCGCCAACGGCAGCTGGGTCAAGAGCCATTACTTCACCAATGGAGAAACTGTGAGTATCAACGTTAAAAGGAGCATAAGAGTTAAAAATTAAAAGGTGTTAAAACCTATTCAGAATAGGCACAATCAGACATTACAGACGGACGCGTCGGGAAACTTCATCGGAAGGCAATCGGGATTGTTCATAATAATATTATGTTTACAATTACTCTAATTCGAAAACCTTTTCGAGAAACAGGGTTTTAAAGCTGACCTGCATTATTGAGTTTTTGAAATACACTCGCGGTCAAATAATACGGGTCAGAGTGCGTTTTTCATACTAAAGAGGCCATTTCAAAGCCTTGGTTCCTCGCCAGGGGATGCTGTTAGTGAAATCTGATGATGGATACCCAGAGCATCGATACAGGACTTCCAGAGTGCCTAGGATACCCAACTGATTGAGTCTGCGGTTAACGCTGGAATCGTGCATGTTCAGAAAAACATCTAAAATGGCAATAAAATGTAAGGAAATCCAAACGCTGATCCAAACTCTCTCGCTGTGGTGTTAACTGATTGTGCGATCAGTTAGGTATCTTAAGCACTTCTGACCTCCTCTATTGAACCTCAAAGTATCCACTATGAAACCTCACTCAAAACAACCCCTGGCCAGGAACCAAGGCTTCGAAATAGCCTCGTTTGTATGAAAAACGCACTCTGACCCGTATTATTTGACCGCGAGTGTATGTATCTATTTCGGATATTTCGACATAAGTATATTTAACCTTTGTTTGACTTTCGTTTTCGGCTTGAAGCCCTATTAGGTGTATCTTAAACCGCATGAAATTGTATGCTTTAATACACTATTACAATCACTTTTCATCATTAGATATTATTTAATAGATGTAATTTATTAGAAAATGTGGTTGCTGGGTTAGAATAGTGCCACTCCATGTCTTGCCGTGGATGTCGTAAGAGGCGACTAAGGGAATAAAGGGTTGTAGTACTGTTAGGCGATGGGCTTGCAACCTGTCACTAATATGCTTGTAAAAATCTTAGCCTATTTATGCAAATTGTAGTTACTGAATCAACAAGTTTTTAA
Source organism: Acleris emargana (assembly GCA_927399475.2). Classification (NCBI taxonomy): domain Eukaryota; kingdom Metazoa; phylum Arthropoda; class Insecta; order Lepidoptera; family Tortricidae; genus Acleris; species Acleris emargana. Next base: position 542,138 of record OV656843.1, read on the forward strand.
AGTTGTAGGTAATTCTGTAGCTCTGCCTACCCCACTCTGGGATTACAGGCGTGAAGGTATGTATGTAAAATGTTTTGGTGGCTGGTGACTTAAAAAGTTTTCTTATTGTACTGATTATATAGACGATTTTACCTAAAGAGCCACAACTTATCAATCGTTAATGAAAATAATTAACTGTAGCTCTGCCTAGCCCACTCTGGGATTACTTGCTTGAAGGTCAATACTAAGTTAGCAATCCAAATTTAAAGTAATCATGTCATCCATAAAATGTCTGCTTAATAAATAAAGATAAATCATAACTATCATGTGAAATAGAAAATTAATGATATTAGAAAAATTACCTATTCTTTCGAATTAGAATGAAAAAAACACTTTTTTTTTTTTGTTGTTATTTTCTAATTTGTTATACACTATGGAGCTGGTCCTTCTATTGCCTTTAATATGCTATCGTATTGTCGACGTAACAAAAGCTCCTACTTACTTAAACGTAATGGCGTCAGAGTTAAAATTTTACGATAGTATGTAAAAATGGTTTATCCTTGTCAAATAGAGCTGCTGAACTTTGTACTTAGTGCAATGAACAATAATAAAGATACGTTTATGTGAGAAATAATAAATAAATACATGTGTACTCATGGTAAACGGTAGGAACAAATATTTGAGCTCATCACCAAAATTTATCGCATAATTACTTCAAAGAGCGTACATTATATTATATCAAGAATACTTCTTAATATAATATAATGTACGACTGAATGTGTGTTTCTGTTAACAGCTGTACCGGTTCGGATCGGATATTTTATTTACATTCGTCGGCGCGTTCGTCCTTTCTATCCTTATTGACGCGCCCTTCTCTACGCTTCAGAAAATTTTACTCGGGAAAGGTACGATCATTAATTAACATTTCACATTTAATTCAAAGAGTAATAATAATTTATTAAGAACCAAACGGCAGTTATATAAAATGTTTGTCTTTTTAAATTTATGCACACACTTATTAAATATTAAAGGATCATGGGCATTTTTGTATGGAAATTGGGTGTGGCACCAACAGAATTGAAACCTTTATATTTAAAATGAACTTAGTGAAAACATCATTTCTTATTATGGCCGCGAATACCTAGCTCACCGGAGAACAAAAATATGATCACTTGAAAACAAGACAGTCCATATAAACTTTAGGTAATATACATTAACAAACTGAAGTATGTAAATCGAGAGTTTATTTGTCGTACAGATAAATACAACATTTATAAGATACTTTAAATACCTACATGAAAAAATAATTCGTGTATTTTTTTTCAGTTAAGTAACTTAATCGAAGGTTATGTTGATGATAGAGTTCTACGAGCTACTTTGTAATCTTGCGAGTACTTGTTGTTACGAATATTTTTAAATATACTTTTTTAGACAAGTTCTGGAGAAGCACGAACACTACAGTTTACATATTTTTGTACATAAAATACCCGACACACAGTTCTATAATAAACTGTAACATATACATTAATTAGCCGAAGTTTCTACGGACAATATATCTTGTTTTCAAGTGCCCATATTTTTGTTCTCCGGTGAGCTAGATATTTGCGGCATCATTAAGAAATGATGCTTTAACTTAAACCTTTTTAATGATATAGGTTTCAATTCTGTTGGTGGCACACCCAATTTGCCCATGATCCTTTTATTTAATTAGAGTTTGAACTGGTGTTCATGGTTTTCTTTGTAAAATAAAAGAGTAAATTTATTGTTTTTGAGATAAAACACTTTGTTTGTGCATACGACATTAATTGTCCCAAAATAGATAACAAACTAAGTTATTTGCTTAGGCATGTAATTTTAGCACAATCATTTACAGTTTTTACGTAAACTGCTATGTTTATTCGTAATCTTCTGTGACTCAAACGTGAAAACCTATCTGATAAATATTACACAAACTTAATTTTTTGACGACGCGTTGGCCTAGTTGGTAGTGACCCGGCCTACGAAGCTAGTGGTCCTGGGTTCAAATCCCGGTAAGGGCAGATATTTGTGTGATGAGCGCGAATATTCGTTCCCGAGTCATGGATGTTTTCTATGTATTTAAGTATATATTCCTCTATATAAGTATTTATATCGTTTTCTAGTACCCATAGTACAAGCCTAGAGCTTAGTTTGGGCCTAGGTCAATTGGTGTGACATTTTCCCCTGATATTTATTTATTTATTTGTCTGTGTAAAGTAAAATACTCACTGTTTTGAAACTATTTCAAATGGATAACAATTAAGATCTTTTTTTTCTAAACAGGAAAGAAAACGGCGCAAGTTAAAGCGGAATCTATAGAAACAATTACAGAAAACGATTTTGAGGAAGTAAAATCTCGGTTATGAAACCCATATTTTCAAATGTATCAAGAAGTAATAAAATATGTTAATTAAGGAAGTGTCTTTACCGAACAGCTGAGAAATTAATTATTCAACTCATACCTATGTTATGATATAAGTATTTCTTATAATAAATTATAAAGTATTGACTTCGTTTGGAACATTTTACTATTATTAGAACTAACACACGATAGAAAGTGTATTTACTCGTATCTTTGTGTTGTAATTTTTAAGCATTTGAACCATGTCTACCTCAAGTTTGTAAGATACCACCATAACAAAGTAAAAATAATATATTTGTCCATAATTGGTGGGTTTCAAACAGTTGTAGAATTAATTTTAGATAATATAAATTTAATTAGTATGTAATGCTGACTGATTACTAAGGATTAGATTAAACGTTCCGTTTGATGTAAACAGGGAAGGAGACGTAATTAATTTAAATTAGATGTAAGTGTTCTGTTGTATATAGGTAAATTATTAATTTATGATAATAAATGAGATTTATTTTAATTGGTTGCAATTTATTTGGAAACAACATGTTCCTATTAATGCTCGAAGACAATAATGTTTAGCCGACTTGACAATTTAGGATGATCTGTAATTCCATATAATTTCCGCGTATAAAAAGTAATGATTAACTGACATCACCATCATTTCGGGGTTTCTCTGCGTGATAGAATAGATATGATGATATCCGCAGGAAAACTAAGGTTACCAACATAGCCCGAAGAATAGCTAAACTGAAGTGGCAGTGGGTGGGGCACATCGCACGCAGGACTGATGGCCGATGAGGTCAAAAGGTTCTTGAGTGGCGTCCGCGGACCGGGAGACGAGCTGTAGGTAGGCCTCCAACAAGATGAAATGACGACCTTGTAAGGATTGCGGGAAAGCGGTGGATACGAAAAGCACAAGACCGGTCTGAGTGGAGAGCCTTAGTGGGGGGGGGGGGGGCTACGTCCAGCAGTGGACGTCTTTCGGCTGACATGATGACCATCATTATCTTTCCCTTATCCCGTATCGTTCGTGGTCGGCGCAGCGCGTCTTCTTTCAAACATCCCTAACATCCAGCATCTCAATATTCAGTTCTCTATTTTTAACTGACTTTAAAAAAGGAGGAGGTTCTATGCTCCACTGTATGTTTTTTTTATATAATTGTTAACTGTTTTCTCCGTCAATTGAGGACCGATTTTAAAAATATTTTTTTTGTTTAAGATTATTTTTTCGAAGTGGTCCATTGTCAACTAATCTAAATCTGATAAGGGGATCCGTGAGGAATTGAGGCAACTCAAATATTTAAGGCATACATATTTAAAACGATTTATACATATTTATTTTAGTACTTCAAAGGTGACGATAAGATATCTCGGTTAACGTGTTTTTTATCAACTAAATAGTGGGAAGCCCTATAGTTATTTTTTGATATTGTGAACGCGTTTTTTTAATATTTTAAACATTTTATTTTTCGTAATTCTCCTTATTCCCATCCACCTCTTCTTAGGTCCCTCATCTGATACATTCAAAAGTTTTACAAAAAAAAAGATTAATTATGGTAATTTATAAGATGTTACAATCGGGTGGGGCTATTCCGGGAGAGGGATAATGCGTCATATACATACATACCTTCACGCCTGTAATCCCGCAGAGTGGGCTAGGCAGGGCTATAGAATTACAACTTGAAAAAAGCTGTTGATAATTCAGTAACCACAATTTGCACGAATAGGCCAAGATGTTTACCAGCATATTAGTGACAGGTTGCAAGCCCATCGCCTAACAGTACTACAAGCCTTATTCCCTTAGTCGCCTCTTACGACATCTACGGGAAGACATGGAGTGGCACAATAATTCTTACCCGACAACCACACATAATAATTTAAAAATAATAAAACGTTCTAAAAAAAATCAGCTCCGTTTTTTGTAATACTATAACTATGTATATATTGTACTTAAACCACTATGAAAGGGCGAATAAATAGTTTGAAAACGATACATTCCCGATGAAAATGACGTAATAGCCCGTCTGACTCCTAAACTACTGAGAGTTATCACTTTATCGCTAGATTAAACTAACGGTGGATTTGCTATTGCGTAATAACACTTAGGTAGTTTAAGTACAGTCGTGTGGACAAATCAATACGTACACACCAGGGATCGGAAATTCGGAGACATATTTTTCAGATTCAGATTCAGATTCTTTATTTGCAATAAACGTGGTACAAATGATCTTAATTTAATAGTACATTGTGTATTAAGGTCGGTAAGTAAGGAATTACGATCGAGGCTCTATTAGAAGCCCGAAGTCGAAGACTGAGGGCTTTCTGAGCCGAGGTTCGTAATTCCCGTACCGCCCGTGAAACATACAATGTTTTTCATCACATTTGCGAGTATGATTAAATAAAGATTTTCAATAATTTAAATAAAGATTTTCATAAAGAGCATTAAATAAAGATTTTCAATAATTGTTTTTGCTGCATGAATAATATCTGGCGGTGTTGCATTTATATTACACTCATCGGACGATGACGACGACATTTTTTATAACTTTTTTACTTGTCTTCAAATATAAAATGTAAATAACTATGAATTATAGCTTTAATACACAAGTCAGCACAACTATTATTTTATTACGAATTACTTGAACTTTTTTTAAGTGGATGGCGGGCGGACTCCACAGATTATACAAATGTTTCGTTCAGAAACGTTAAGGGCAAATACTTACGTAGGTATACATACAGCCCTGAAGGAGTGTAAAAAAAAACGACGTTTTGATACAGAAAACTATTAAAATCGATTATTAAGAACATTCATTGAGTATTTAAGTAACATGTAGCGAGATTGCAATGAAATTCCTGTTTAAATAACATTTTAAGACAATTTTTCAATTGCGTGTAAACTCTTTGCTTGAACTTGCATGACCTGTGTGCTGTGCTATAAATTAAAAAAAAATTACTTACCGACCTTGGGCTTCATGGTAAAAAGAAAGGTCGAGGGTTTTATATGGGGCATTACGGCCAAGTTAACCTGTATGTTTAGATACTGTTTACGTGCAAGTGTGATGAAAAATATAATCCGACACATTTAACCGTCGGTGACAGCATGCAAAACATGACTATTAAAACTAACAATTTACAAAAGTTCTATAACATAATATTAAAAATTAAATCATTAAAATGGGAAATAAATTAAATTAAGTTCATGTTAATGTTTCGTTATTAAATATTAATTTACGGAGTAGAAGCCTTTCTCAACCAACCAGTGGAAAAGTATGGTTTTAAATCGATTGTATTTGAGATTTTTTATTTTTTCTGGTAAGTTATTGAATATTCTTATCGACATTGCATAGCAGTTTTTGTTACAAATGTTTGTCTTAATTTTTGGTGCTACCAGTCTGTCGGGATACCGTGTATTAAAAGTGCAGACTTCTTTTTTCCTAGTAAAGAATATATTTACCTAAACTTGGCAAAATCCCGGAAAAAGTTAAGGAAATATGGAGTCGGCTTCTTAAAAATATTATTTTAATAATAAAAGTTCCGGGATTTCGGGAATCTATTAAATGCGTGGGGACTGTAATACCTCGTAAAAATGTTTAGGTTACCGTTTTTAAGCATAAATATCATTTTATACAAACGTATGTGGTTAATTTATTAAGTGATCTAAGTATGCATTGAGTAATTAATTATTCTATATAATATCTAACAGTATTATTATGTTCAAGATAGGTACCTAATAAATAAAAAAACGTTTTTCAATAACATTATATTTACGTAAAATCTGAAATTAGAAAATAAACTGTAATTTTATGGTAATCAACGATCAGCATGAGTTCTTTAAAACTGTTTAAACATTTGAAACTCTTAAACACTAGTAGTATGATAATTTTTTTACATTATTTTGTCAAAATGAATTTTATTACATTTAATATTAATATTGTACATAATTATCTGAGAGTATAGGAATGAAGTAACAAAAAAATTACAACTTATTGACTGACGTCGATTTGCTCCTCCAACTTCGTTCGTTAAATTACAAAAGGTAAATTCAATAACACGTAGTAAATGTATGCATGGAAAATAACTTCAAATAGTTCATGAAAGTACCTTCATAAGAATTTATATTGGCGTAATTTTGTTTATTTAGAAATCCCGGGATTTTTACTAATAAAATTAAAATTGAGTCCGCCTCCATACAACTGAACAACAACGCCGCCGCCAAAGTTTAGGTAAATATGTCCCCGGATTTCTGATCCCTAGTACTAACAATTCAAACTCACAATCACTAGAGTACCTCTAGTGTAATATCTAGAACTATTTATTAGAGTTTACCGAGAAAGTTCGCAAGCAATAAACTGTGTACCAGACAACGTTATTCTTTGAAAAGCTGAAAGTTGGCCACAGTTAAAATATAGTTTATACAAGCCGAGCTTCGAAAACTGCAGTTTATCACAATCTTGCATGACTTATGAAGTTGTGCACAAAGTTTATACAACTTTTGGGTTCACGGATGTTGCTATTCTTTAAAATAATGCTAAATTCTTGTACACAGTACTATTTTATAGCTCTTATACATTGGGGCCTTTGGTGTTAGAAACACAAAAGTTTTTCCGGTTTATTTTTAAGATTGGAGTTTTAGTAATTTTGGGAGCTTGTTTTTCAACAGTGGTCTAATGTTAGAAAGCAGTGATAGAATCAGACATGTAAAAGAACCTGCAGGGCCTTAATTATAGAAAAAAACATTTTCATACCAAGAAAATAAAAAAACATGGTTACATATAAAAATCTGTTTTTAATCACATGAAAAATAGGCTAGAACATCAAAAGTCATGTAAGAGAGAGAACTTTTGCAGAAATATTCCAGATAATTAAAAATGTTGTATTTTCATACAAATACAACTAATACCTACTCTTAGAAGATACCGTTTCTTATTAGTAACTTTCATAATTTGCGATATAATAGCCTAGCTCACATTTAATTAGATGTCAATCGCAGCCAATACCATAATAAATGGATAAATAAATAAATAATGCAATACCATCATAGATAATGATAGTAAACAAATAAATGATAGATGAATAGAAAATGTTAAATGATAATAAACTAATAATCATCTTACAAACACGGAACCGGGAAATCTCCTATTTAGTCTAGATAATATTGAAATAGCAAAACAGTAGTAGGAAAGGAGTTATAAATAGGACAAACGTCAACAAACAGACTGCTCGTTATAATAATATTCATCACGTCTGCGAGTACTTGATTAATATTTAAGCCGTTACGAATTCAGCATCAATCATTTCTGTTGAAACTCGGCGTTTTGTTTTCTCGTTTCTGGAAATCTTAAACCGACTTAATTTACACGCTTTTGAAATATTTCAAATGGATTTCTGGTAATCCCTTACCAATTTTGAACACCGTTATATTATTAATGCGAAGGTTTATGAATGTTCATGTTTATTCGTTTAATACTTTTTCTCGCTATAACAAATTAACTAATTTGAATGGACATTTTGAACAGGAGATGGCATTACTTCTAACTTTACTTCCTCTTTGATTCCTCTTATTCTCGTGGGCTCTAGAGGATAAAATGCTGTTCATTTTCATTAATTTAACGATCGCAGATGCACGCCGGACTCTCTTTGCATTTAAACCAATTAAAATACTCAACTAATACATCAGATTCAGATTCAGACTTATTATTTGCAATAAACGTGGTACAAAATGGTCTTAAATTTAAAACATAACCCGACACATTTAAAAGTCAGTAACAGCATGCAAAAACATGAACATTATAACTAACAATTTATAAAGATTCATGCTATAACATATTCGTGTCTTAAACTTTAATTCATTAAATCGAGGAAAATAAATAAATTAGGTACTTAAATGTATTTTTTTTCATTAAATTTAATATTCATCTACGGAGTAGAAGCCTTTCTCAACCAACCAATGGGCAAGTATGGTTTTAATCCGATTGTATTTGAGATTACGTATTTGTTATGAGTTACAAAATGTTTATCTTAATTTTTGTTGCTACCAGTCTATCAGGATAGCGTGTAAAAAAAGTGCAGACTTCTTTTTTTCTTGTAAACAATCCAGGGTTCATCCTTACGAAAAGATACACTTCGAATCACTAGATACATAGGAGAGTCAGCAGCCTCAGCTGTCGAAATAGAGGATTCGTGGATATAGTTAAAACTAAAAACTAACACCGAAGTAACAAAACAGTATGGGCCTGATTTCCCAAAATTAACGACGTGTTTGCTGATGGTAGTCTGCCCCGAAAACGCTAGAATAAGTCATTTTTTTACCTGAAATGAGGACACTCGACTGTTTCCAGCAAAAACCAACACAGAAGCTTCCTTTTACCCCAAACAATAAATGCCTATTCCTATAATAATGGTCAACACGGGAGAAATCGAGGGCAGAGGTTAGTCTTTAACTAGTCAAATAAAACTCTGACAAGACGACAAGCGTGATTCATAACATGCGACACGACAGGGGTTTACCATGCAAATGCAAGCATAAAACGAGATTGATCTCATAAATTTGCCATGGTTGTTTTGTCCCAGCATCCCAATTTACATTTAAGTATCATGCAAATTCTAGGTTTTATTAGCGATATTTTTAAGTTAATTTATTTGGCTGCATTTGGAAGCACAGTAAAAAGGGTCGTTTACTCAAGTAAGTAGTTAGTCTTAATAACAAGAATATAAAATAAAAGCGACCATTACTTTTGACGATACTATTATACCTCTCCAGGAATTTATCTTGTAATGTTAATATGTATACGCAATAACAGTAAAAACACACATTTCTTCTTTCTTTAATGCTAAATAAAGACAGTGAGCCACAAAATAAATAGAGATACACATCTGATCATTAAATAATTAGGAACAAACAGTTTATATAGAAATATTGAAAAATGACAGGCAAACAGACAGGGATTACATAAATTTACTCGAAGAGAAAATAGAGGACATGTCACGCGACGGACGGAAGAAAAACCTTGAAATCAAAAATGCCCCGAAATTGGAGAAGGAGACACGAGGAGACTTGGTAAATATAGTGACTAAGTTATCTGAAACTATTGGTTATAAAATAGCGCCATCCGACATCTCGGACATATATAGAGTTCGTAGCCGGCAGGCTGACAAACCAAACTCACCAATTATTGTAGAAATGGTGTCGGCCATACAAAAGACAAACATATTATCCAAATGCAAAGAGTACAACATCGCGAACAAACACAATAAACTAAGTGCTAAACATCTTGGCTACTCTACTTGCGATACTCCTGTTTACGTAACGGAACACCTCACTGCTAAGGCGGCCCGCCTCCGATTCCTGGCACGGGATTTATCCCGATCTAAGAATTACGAGTTTTGCTGGACGGCTCTAGGGAAAGTATTTGTTCGTAAGAGTAAAACATCGCCTATAATTCTTATCTCAAGTGAGACGCAGGTTCAGAGACTTTTTCAAGAACCCTGACTAGCAATATTTGGACTTTGTCCTTTTAAGTGTGATCTCATATTGTGTTATTTCATATTATGTTCTTTAGCCATGTATCACCGAACTGAGTTACTCTTTTTGCTAGACCCTACCTATGTAAACACTATCTACCTGTTAAATATGCAACCTACACTGAATCATGTACATATAAGTCACTGTGAAACGCAACATACAGCCACTAATCAAACACGATCTATAAACACACAATATTCAAAAAACAATTACACTAGAAATACTTATCTTACACTCTCTTACAAAACAAAGAACCGACATATAAAATTAGACATTTTAATCTCCTTATTTAAGTACACTCTCATACACATCAATGAAGTATCCAAAATAAAAAAAACCTATCACACTTCAGCTGCGTATAACTTAAAAGCTTACACACAGATGAAACTTACAAAGCAAACATACGGGATAAAACATAAAACATTAATAAATCAAATCGAGCACTCTATCCACACATTAATTGTAATAGAAAATCGATCCCAGGATACACTTTCTGCTTTTTACCTTATCTCTAATGGATGATACTCTTGCCACAATTAGCAATATAGACGAGCTGATGGTTGCGCAGTCTAGTGAATGTAGAAGTGAAGACATAAATAAACATGCTCATTTTAACCACTCAAACCTAATCGTAATATCTCAAAATATTCGAAGTATATACGGTAATTTTGACAACTTCTCTGTATCCTTCTCACAGTTTAACTTTAACACAGACATAATAATATTTACTGAATGCCGATTAAATGCAATGAAACCTATACCGATCCTAGAAAATTACGTTAGCTTCTGCTCTACTCATCATCTAAACCAAAACGATGGAGTTGTTGCATATGTAAGAGATATTCACAACATTAAAGTTAAAGAAATTATACTCACTCATGCCTCATGCCTTGAAATAACGATCTTAGACATGAAGATTCTAGGTATTTATCGATCGCCTTCTATATACAGTGCAGATAACTTTATTGCAACTTTAAACACACATTTAGAAACAATTGACAGCTGTAAAAATATCTTTATTTGTGGAGATATAAATATTAACTTAATATATAAAAGCAACGAGCCGAGTAACGAGCGTATGAACAGACATAATTACCTAAATATGTTAGCTATGCATGGAGTACTTCCGGGGCACCTTCTGCCCTCTAGAGAAAAATCTTGTCTTGACCATGTTATGATAAAGATTGATAAGAGTATCTCCATGGTAAACATACTAATAATAGACGAGACTGTTACAGATCATTCTATGGTTTTATTCACATTACACAGTACTGATACCACTAAAACTCCACAGAAAACCAAAACAAGTATTAATTTTAATAAAGCAATTAGCATGCTTTCAAATGAAAACCTTACATCTCTATTCAACATTAATGATCCAAATATTTTGACAGAACGCATAATATTTCACTTTAGGAAATGTATACTGGAAAATACAATTACTACCTTTGTGCCGAGAAGTAATCGTACCATCAAACCCTGGATTACCCTGGGAGTACTCCGCTGCATACGCACCAGGAACAATATGCAAAAAAAGGTCCGCTCGGAACCGGACAACATTGTATTGAAAATAACATATAAGAGATACAGGAACTTCTGCAACGGGCTCATCAAAAAATTAAAACGTAAACATGATAGAGAACAGTTATCCAAGGCTAGCAAAAACTCTAAAACACTATGGAAGACTGTTCACGAAATTACTAATAGAAAGCCTAAAAGGATTGACAGTGCAGATCTACTGGAAATTAGTACCTCACCACTAGATTCGGCTAACACTGTTAACCAGTATTTTTCGAGCATTGGGAAAACTCTTGCAGAAATAATACAGTCTAATTATCACTTGCCTAATAACAACCCGGTCCTAAATTGTACTCCGTATTTAAACTCCTTCGTGTTGTTTGTCACTGGTCCCAATGAAGTCTACAATGTACTGTCCAATCTTAAGTCCACAAGTGCGCCCGGTTGGGACAATATCTCTACCCAATTTCTAAAACTAGCAAGCGGCATAACGGTTCCTCTCTTAACACATCTAGTTAATCTCTGCCTTAGCCACGGCGTATTTCCTGATTCCCTGAAAATGGCTATGGTCACTCCAGTGTATAAGGGTGGGAGCAGAGACAACGTATCCGACTACAGACCTATATCAGTCCTTCCTTCAATCTCGAAAGTTATTGAAAAAATTATCAACATTAGATTGGTTAATTATTTAAATAAATTCAAAATTTTATCCAACAACCAATTTGGCTTCAGGCAAGGTATATCAACCGAAGACGCGGTGGCAGCACTTTCTACCCAAATCGTTAATAGGGTGGACAATAATAAAAAATGTATTACGGTCTTCCTTGACCTTAGCAAGGCCTTCGATACTGTCTCTGTTCCCATACTAATAAATGCCTTGGAAAGAATTGGCATTAGAGGCGTTGCTTTGTCCTTGTTAAGCAGCTACCTTCAAAATAGGAAACAAAGGGTCAGGATAGGAAAACTCATAAGTGAAGAATGCGATTTATCTTATGGAGTCCCTCAAGGGAGTGTATTAGGCCCCACGCTGTTCCTAATCTACGTTAACGAATTGTGCAATTTGATAGTTGACAGAGGATCCATCTTTGCCTATGCTGATGACACGGCTATCGTTTTCTGGGGTGATACCTGGAATGAGGTCAAGAAAACTGCAGAGCAGGGTCTTGCCACTATTGCCCGATGGTTACAAGCCTACCTACTCACTCTAAACAATAATAAAACTAAGTACATCTGTTTTACCAGATATAATAGTACGCAGCCTGACCTAAACTTTACCGTCAGGATTCATAAGTGTAATGACGCAACTACGGATTGTTGCTCTTGCGCAGTCATCAAAAAGGTAGAGTGTATAAAGTACCTCGGAGTCATGATTGATCAGCGACTAACCTGGCACATGCACACTGAATTGATTATGACCAGAACACGGAAGCTCATATATATCTTCAAGAACCTGAGGCATGTTGCTACAAAGAACCTCCTTAACCAAATTTATGTTTCTCTGGCACAGTCCGTCTTGGGATACTGTATTCCGGTCTGGGGTGGTGCTACTAAGACAAAATTCCTTGAATTAGAGAGGGCGCAGAGGGCGTTATTGAAGGTTATGTATTATAAACCCTTTAGGTTTCCGACTAAAGACCTTTACGCAACCTGTGAACTGCTGTCGGTAAGGAAACTGTTTATATTATCTGTAATCATGAAACGACACAAAACGATAAGTTATAAATCTAACACCAATAACACGAACAGACGAAGAAAACCCAAAATAATCCCCATGCCAATAACTAAGTCTGTATTTGCCAAGAGGCAGTATGAAGCTATGTCAGCAAACTTATATAATAAAATTAACGATGATCTTGACATCTACCCGACTGACTATAAAGAGTGTAAGAAAATAGTGTTTAATTGGCTACAAAACTTAAGCTACAGTGATACTGAAAAGTTCCTAAAATAGTAATAATTGTATACGCACACAGACACGCACAAACACATACCCTGACACACACCAACACGCACACTCACGCATACAAACACACACATGCTCTCACACACACTCACACACACATACACTCACACATACACACACATATACACACAGACACACACACACAATTATTTGTAAAGACTAACTGTCTTAGTACAACAATTTATAACAGGTCACCTTTTTTCTTTGTAACCTTATATATTTTTTATTTTTTTATTTCTTTAAACTCTCTCTCTACCTATTTGTAATTATTTTTTGTTTAATGAATTAAGTATGATAAATGTCAGTACATACACCTCTTCCCATTTCTAACTATTGTAAGATACAACTGGTGGAGGAGCGGTGTTCTCTTAACACAAGTATCTTGTATACTTAAAAAGAGGCACCAGCACAGATATTGTTACACAGTTTAAGTTACTGAATAAATCATTTTTAATTTTTAATTTTTTAATATTATTACAATCCAATTATCCCCGTGTGGTTGCCGGGTAAGAATAGTGCTACTCCATGTCTTGCCGTGGATGTCGTAAGAGGTGACTAAGGGAATATAGGCTTGTAGTACTACTGTTAGGCGATGGGCTTGCAACAGTTGCAACCTGTCACTAATATGCTGGTAAATATCTTAGCCTATTTGTGCAAATTGTAGTTACTGAATTATCAACAACTTTTTAAGTTGTAATTCTGTAGCTCTGCCTAGCCCACTCTGGGATTACAGGCATGAAGGTATGTATGTATGTATGTATTATTACAATCCCTTACCTGAAATTTAGCCCGGGACCTAGAGTTTCGCAGGCAGGGACACCGCTAAGGCTAAAAGCGCCGTCGTTTGTGATGATGCATTGAGAATACTGGAGGACTTGTCTAGCTAGATGCATTACGCTAAGGTTAGAGATATTTAAAAACTGAAAAAAAATATAAGGATCGACGTAAGCTCACGATCTTATCTCATTATCACATGTAAATTCCACAAAAACAGCCCTGCATAAATAATAAAACGAAAATGTGGATACTAAACAGGAAATAATCTCAAACAAATTAACCTGATCTCTACCTTAGCTCTAGGCTTGTACTAGGGTAATCATTAACCCTAAACATAAAATAGAGAAATACAAAAATAAATTAATAGACAACATCCAAGGCACAGGAATAAATATGATCACGTTTATCACACAAATACTGTCCCCGGTACTACCCGGGACGGCTAGCTTCGTAGGCAGGGTCACCATCTTGGCTATCTTCGCTGTCGAAAAAATGTTGCAGCGGTTGCTATTAATTGCAAGAAAGTAATAACTAACTATGATGACTCAGCGACACAAAATGAGTCTTATCCTACACAAAAGCACATCATACAGCAGCAGACCTGGCGCTTTGTTAATGTTGGTGCAAGTCCGCCTCCACAATAACATTCCAGCGTATTTTTTTTTAAAAATGCCTTTCACTCCCGGAGATTTTTTTTTGTAGATTAACCACAAGCAAATGGGGTAGCTGAAATCACTTCTGTCAAGTCCCAGTGATATCTGGGGCGGTCGACATGACGTTGTCTACTAATTGACCCAAGTATGCTCTCCTTACTGGTCGATCCTCTGTCTTCTCACTTCAGGTGGGTAAGTCATTGAAAACGATGTCCTTTTATTTCGCCGGTGATGTTAGACTCCGATATTATTGGTGAGTTATTTGGTTTCAGAATGTTAAAGTATTGCTATCCTTGGTTGATATCATAATCAAAATGGTTGTATGAACTTGACTAAACTCGGACCAATGAACCATTGAGATAATGTAAATTTAAGTTTTTAGGTAAAAAAGTCAGAAACGCATAATCAAAAAAAAAAAAAGTTAGCACTTTAAATAAAAAAAAAAAATAGCTTTTGTACAAGGTAAAATTGCTGTTCTTGTGCAATATTAAAAGTAGAATTACCTGTACACATTTAAGAATGCGAGACCAAAAAGTAAAAAAAATATCTTTTTTAATCAGTTTATCCAACATAAATGACACAAAAAGAGAAAAAATTACTAACTTGTGCGTAGGGTATTATGGGACCAAAATGATTGCAAGTGATCTCCCCCATAAACCCTAGAGGGGATAGGTCCATTTACCAAAAACCCTGTATATATTTGATAATGACATTGAAATTAAGTTGATCTGTTGACTCTTTGTTTTAGAGTTGAATAACCTATCTGCCTCAATATCAGAGGGCATTGATTGCCTTTGCAACGCCACAGGACGAAGAAGTCATAATAGATAACGTATCTTAAATTATAAATAGGTTCCATAGGAAGGTTAAATAAACATTTATGATTATATAAGAATTAAGGTATTTACAGACGTCAGTCATTCCTTATGACATTTAAGAACACGCAAGAACTGACTTTAACTTTATCTATTTGAGATGGTTTTGGGTTGCATGTTTAATAAGTTTATAAATTAGGTATTACGGAGGGAGGGTGTGGCGTGTGATCATTTTGTTGCGTGCAGTGAAGGTGGAACGATGGTGGAAAAGGAAAGAATTGGGAAGAGCTCGGTCGGAGTGGCCATAGAAAGTAATGTAGCTTTTTATTTATGTTTTAGCATAAGTTGTGTTGAAATAGGTACCTACAGTTGAAATTATTATTGTGATGATGATGATAATAATTACGACAGTACGTTCTCGTTAGTTCTCATCAGGAACAGGGCTCCTAGAAGGGATTTTCAATGCTCTCAATCCTGAGCGCCAATTTTCAGATCTTTCAAGACGACCAATTATTATTGATATTGCAACTAAGTTCCTGCCGCGTTAGTCATAATGTCTTTGCATTAGAGTGTATTTTGCTCAAGCAGAGTTGAGTGGAGATAAAAGGATTGACAAAAAATTTAATACTTTATTCGTTAATTGGTCATTTCCTTCTCATTTTCTCTACTCTTACTACCGTTTGAGAGAACACACTTCTTCAAAAAATATTAATTCATTTTTGAGGCTAGAAAAACATAATGCAGGTAACCACATAAACATTTGATATTCAACTCAGAGATAGTGCGATACTGCATTACACAAAAGGTGCAAAAATAAGATATTTTTTTTAGATTTAAGAGAAGTTACTTAAACCTTATTTACTTTGTTAGTTACCGCCGTACAATGAATGCGATCTTTTGGTAAAAGGTTATGCTAACGACTACATACGGATAGATTAAATTATTTATACAGATATTTGTCGATCCACATAAAATTATGCGATTAATTTTTAATACAACAGAAGTACTGAGATTATAGGGCCTTATTGAAATGTATCGAATATGGAAAACAAGCCAAATTGAATTCGGAAAGGCGATACGAAGTTGAATAAGTTTATCATTTTATTCAGGACCGGCTAGAAATTCAACTCTAGAAACATTGAAATAGAAGTTACAATAAACGGTTGTAGATTCCGTTAGTTTTGATCGTTAATTCGGTTTATATTTTTTGATTTTTAAGTATGCATGATTTTTTTTCTTGGTAACCGGGGCTTTGAAGTTGTAATTTTCAATGGTGTTTAATTTTTGTAAGATGAAATGAGTTTAAGCTGGTCTGCCAGGAAGGAAAACAACAGATAATAAGTAAGTAATATCGACATATTAATTATAAAACATTATCATAAGAACAAAAGTACTCCCACATAAGAAGGAAATTCATCTGATTTGACTTGTGGGAGGACCTTGTGCACCTGGGTCCGTCCGGGTTGGTACCACAATCTTATCCATTAACCAACCGCCAAACAGCAGTGTTTGCATTTTTATGTTCCGGTTTGGGGATAAGACAGCCGGTGAAACTACTAGCATAGAGGCATTCCATCTTAGGCTCAGGGTTGGCAGTGAATCTGCAGTCTTGTGAATGCGAATGTCTATTGGTCACAGTTTCCACTTATTATCAGATGGCCTGTGTGCTCGTTTGCCTTCTTATGCCAAAAAAAAAGCTTAGTGTTTTACTGTGCAACACACCGCCACTAACTTTCTTATTTTAAAAGGTGGTTGTGTCTTGTTTTTTACCCTTGAAGTATGTTACCCATTAAACCTTTGTTTTAAACCCAATATTTAATAGTATAACTATAGAGAAAACTACACTTTCTCCACTGCCGTATATTCACCATCATCATAATAGCTGAAAGTCTTCTTCTATTGAACGTAAATCTAAGCGGTGGTAAGCTCGTAGAATTCATTAACCGTTTAAAAAATAATGTAATGACATCAATAATTATAAAAATAATGAATACTTGAATTTCCTATTAATAAGTTGAGTTATAATAATATGTACAATTTCCATAATTTTGTGCTGTTTTTTATTGTTTTTGAGTCTTGATTACGTGGATGATGTCGTTTTAAATCGTCTTTCTATAATCACTACAATGATTCATCCCATGTTGCAAGTATTAATCGGACTTTCGCGACCATTACCAGATCAGCTATCATTTTCTTGTCTTGTATTTTTTCACTTGCATCTCATTTTGTTTTTATCGTTACTAACTCGGGTGTCGGGTGTCGGGGGGTTATTATGTCATAGCTATGTAGTTTATTTTACGGTGAGCGTAAAGGACAGAGCTATATACTTACTATACTTTTCTCTCAGCGTAAACTGAACTGCATGGCTATGTCATAATAACCCCTCTGTACCCGCTACATGTTCCGGTATTTTGTCCTCATTGGCCGTTTTGCTCTGTTACCTACGCGCCCTGTTCATTGCTACTTCAATCTAACAATCATTTAACCTTTAACTACCGACCTGGTTTTTACGTAGCACTTGCACCGATGTGGTGTCTGAGAGACGTAAATTTTAATCTTCATTAATAATAATATACTTTACATGCTAGTTTTTTTGTAGTTTCCCTATTGCATAAACACTTGTTAAAGGTAATTAATTACAGGATAATAAAAACAAAACCAGTTTTTTTTTGAATTATCAGCATTTATCAGAGTGATCATAAAATCATAGTACTAAATTTTAAGAATATTAATCAGTCTTCGTTTTTCTTATAATTAGGGAAAATTAAAAAAACAACATGAAATATTCTTACTTCTTGAACTATTCAACAAATTGAAAAAATAAAATCACTTCTAAATTAAAACATGAAAAAAATGACAACAGTCAGACATGACACATTTAATGGGCCAATTTGCAGTCACTGCCTATCTCAAGACAGCACGTAAGGCACATGGGTTAAAGCATTCGCAACAAGAGTACTTCGTACGTCTTTTTAGACGGCTTGGACAGATAGCACAGGTTTGCGAACCCCTGGTTCCTGATTTATGTCGATTTCAGTCGGAGGCTCGGGCATATATTTGGGTCCAATTTTTTGTACATTAACACCGTACTTACGTCTCTCAGACGGCAATAGCTTCGCGACGGTCAAGTACGCACTCACCGGGCTCGCGGCGTCGCCTGACGGCTAGCAGGCGCGGAACGGGGAAGGTAGCAGGAGGGGCAGCACCGCGAGTGGGGTAGTTTAAAAATTATTTTCAAAATAAAAGTAATGACGTCTGTGAGACGTATAGGTCGGCAGTTAAAGGTTAAGGAACGGCTTAATATCAATCTTCTCTAATTTATCATTAACAACATGTTTACCCTTTCAGCCTACGGCATTGGTGTTCGCCACATACAGATGAGTTGCATGTGTGCATGCATGATTGCTCTCTACATAGCGCGCAGCAGTATGGGGGTGGCTATCCTCGCCATGACCGACAGAAACCGCAGTCATGATTCTAGTATCAAGGTTAGGTTCATCTTTTTTTATATTACTGTGTCCTTTAGATACGGTTACTATCTGAAAACTAGATTTAAAATAAACATGTTGAAACTCTAACTGGTTGATTGCTCAACAGGGGGCTTTTACACAGATAACTGACCATATACATGGGAATGACATAAGTGGCTGACACTATAGATTGTCTGTTTACATCAATCCTATACAGGGTGGAAATACGAAAACGCCACTCGGACGGCAATTACCTTAAATATTGAAAATAGGTAATTCTATCTTACTTTTATTTTTAAAAACAATTATTATATAAAAAAAAATTAGCTGCGTTTATGAATTTTTGAAAATTCGTCATTTTTAAGCGGGATCGAACTGGGGACCGTTTTTTGACTTTCGAGCGCTCGATTTCAAAAGCGAGCGGTAGAAAATATTCGAATGCGAAAATTTTTCACGATTTATTTTCGAATGGTCCCAAATTCCATATTTTTGAGATTCTCACTCGAAACTGAGGGATTGACTAAATAGTATTGTTAAGTTGGAACTTGTTTCATTATACGCAGAAAATCGATGTTTTACCGGTTTTTTTAATTCATATTTTAATTGCGAATAAATGTGTGAAGCTAACAAAAGATGAAATCATAACAAGCAATTTAATATTTCAGTGTCAATAAGATTTTTTTACGCTTATTTTACAAATTCTTGACTGGTTATAAATTTAGGAAAAATGAAACGCTTTCTCGTCTGTGGATGTCTATGGCATTGTGCTAGGTTTGTTTATGTTTCGTGTGTATATAACCAACAGATTTGAAAGATGTCAAATTATACTTTCTATCGATAAAATCAAATGCCACAGACCACTCGTGTTTATAATATTTTCTATCGCTCGCAAGTCAAAAATACCATTTCATTGTTTTTTGTCACTTTCGAGTGAAACTTTCGAGCGCTCGAAAGTCAAAAATCGGTCCCGGTCGAATATGACGAAACAATGAAATCGTGTTTTTTTTACCTACTTTATCTAGTTTAAAGGCGTATTTATTGTAGATATAAATGATCACTACCAATGGGCCTTTTAATCAGTATCATAAACCACGACTTTGTTATATTTATTGTTGTATTTGACCAGTTCGATTTCCGGGTAAGGTCAGTTTTCAAAACATAAATTCAGTCACTAGTAATAATTGTTTTCAAAAATAAACGTAAGGCTCCTTTGTATAGGATTGCCTATTTTAAGGGTGGATCAACTTTTTGTTGTTGTTATTCTGTCCCGTAAGCCAGGAGACAACAGTGATAGAGTTTCTTAGAAAAAATGTTATAATATATACTTCCAGCACACTCAGGAGAACGGCCATAAAAGAATGGGTGTGTAATTGCCAATATAACAGGTTTTTAGTAGACTTATATCCTTTGAAATCTTAGTTTTAAAGAGTGACCCAGGAGACGTCACCATGGCAACGAGCTACAAAGAAAAGTTGATTGACCCTTAAATATATTAAGGTCGATGCCATCCATGTCGCATTCGTTTTTTTTCACCCTTTATATTTCGTTAGTTTCTTAAAATAGTTAACGTAAATAAAAATGTACAGTAGAGGTCCACATGCAATGTGTATAAAAATTTATAATAACCCACCTAAAGACCTACAAGCAGAAAAAACTTATACAACTTTCATAAATAAACTAAAAATATTTTTAATTAAGAATTGTTACTATACCTTGTCAGAATACCTAGAAAATTAATTCATTAAATAGATTTGTACGAAAATATTCAACTACTTATTATTTTATTTTATTTTTGTTAATGTAAATGTATTAAAAATTCTGTTGTATATAGAAAGGGAGCTTGATTTATATTTTGTAACTTTTTAATGTAGGTATAGGTAAAAACTCTAACTTACTTTGTTATATTTAGGTTATTTTTTATTTAGTTTTAAGATTGCTATACCCTAATAGGGTCCATGTTTAGCACTATACTACTCTTTAAGAACTTTGTAAATACCATGGATGCAATAAAGTGAATATGAATATGAATATGAATATGAACGTTAGCGTTACATTATAATACCAATATTGAGTCACATTACAATAACGAGAGTCCGATTTGGCGTAGTATTTATATTCTAATTCATTTAACTATCACTTCATACTCAGCAGCGCACGCTCTCATTTTGAGAAAAAATACAGGAGATATTCTTCAGTAACCAATTATAAATTATTACTCCTTGTTTTCCAGATATACGACTGGGATAAAGAAACTCAGGGTCTGATTTTGTCCTCGTTCTTTTGGGGCTACATTATGATGCAGATCCCTGGAGGGTTGTTGTCGAAGAGATTCGGAGGAAAACCAATTCTGCTGGTGGCACTACTTGCTAATGGGACCGTCAATCTGATGATACCAACGCTTGCTGAACAGGTCAGGTTCATCGTTGTAAATCTGCAGTGGATATTATCTTACACCCTTCAGGATCGTGGTATTCCGCAAGGGTCCATTTTAGGCCCATTGCTATTTTTAATTATATAAACAACTTATGCAACATAGAAGTCAATGGACACGCCACGTTATACGCTAACGATACTTGTATTTTTTATTTCGGTAAAAACCTCCTAGAACTTACTCAGAATGCACAATTAGACCTACAACAATTTTATAATTGGTGTCAAAGTAATTTATTAACAATAACAATCAACGCAAAAAAATCATCTCTTGTGGGAGGGGAAAAAAAATCTGTGGGAGGACCTCGTGCAGGGTCCATCCGGGTTGGTACCACCATCTTATCCATTAACCTACCGCCAAGCAGCAGTGTTTGCATTGTTGTGTTCCGATTTGAGGATAAGACAGCCGGTGAAATGACTAGCATAGAGACATTCCATCTCAGTCCTCAGGGTTGCCACCGCATTTGCAGTCTTGATTGCGGTCATGTCTATGGGTCACAGTTTCCACTTACCATGGGGTGGTCTGTGTGCTAGTTTGCCTTCCTATGCCATAAAAAAAACAACATATAAAATATTCGCCGCGAAAAATAAGCCTATTGGCCAGTTCCCACCGCTTACAATAAATAGTGAAATAATAGACCGTTCTCACCAGGAACGATATCTCGGACTACACATAGACGATAAACTAAATTGTGAAGGACACATTGAACATGTAGAATCTAAATTAACATCTTTGACTGGATCACTCCACAAAATTGTTGCTGTGTACATGGCAACTGTGGGGATTTAACTTAGTACCTTCTTTGAAAACAAATATTGACAGTTTGAGTTTAAATCTCATTATAATCACAGGGCGGATGGCAGCTGATGTGCGCTTGCAGAGTCTTCATGGGTTTGACTCAGGCGTGTCTGTTCCCAGCCTCCCACACGCTCATAGGGAGGTGGCTGCCAGCTCACGAGCGCACAACGTACACTGGAGTCGTCTACGGAGGTAAGTCACTATCCCAGAAGTGCCATTTGCCACCTTACCATAGTTACTGAGATTATTGTAAAGCATGGAAAAGGCAAACACAGATGGTAAAGTTGAAGACCATAAACCTTTACATGTTAAACAAAGGGGTAGAATCAGTTGTTATCAATTGTTTTGAAGAAACTTACCGGTTCAAAGGATGATTTTTTTAACTTGCTTTATTTGTATGGCTGTAATTCTGATTAAAATCTCGCAAGTTAATGTTGAACCACTTCTCGTATCGTTTTGTCTCGATTGGAAGTTGGCAACAGGATTTCCTCTGTACCTTGTTAACGTAGACCTACCAAAGTGGGATAGGCCAAAAAAAATAACTGACAGTTTTAACGTTCTAATTCGAAAGAATAAGTAATTTTTGGATACCAGTTTCATTAATTTTGTATTTGACCCAATAGTTTTGTTTTAATATCTTAATTTAACATTTTATGGATGACGTGATTTTTTTATTTGGTTTAACATTTTCTAATAAATTACAACAATTAAATGATATCTAATTATAGAAAATGATTGTCATAGTGTTTTAAAACATACTATTTCAAGCGGTTTTCGCCTAACCCGTAAGATACACCTAAAGCCTTCAAGCCGAAAACGAAAGTCAAACAAAGGTTAACTATACTTTTATCGAAATATCCGAAATATATTTAAAAAAAAATGCAGAACGGCTTAAAAAACCTATTCCTCGAAATTGTTTTCGAATTAGAGTAATTTAAAAAATATGAACCATCCCCATTGGGATTTATTTCTTAGTTGATTGGGTCTCGCTAAGCAAATGATGACAAAAAAGAACAGTCGTCTACAATAATCTTTTTAATCTGCAGGATCAATAATTGGCACAATCGTGGCTATGCCTGTCTCCGGAGTCCTGGCGGAGTCTGCCATCGGTTGGAAGCTGATCTTCTACTCTATATCAGGGCTGGTCTTCGTCACGGCAGCCATCTGGTACTTGGCTGCTGCCAGTACACCAGGAGAACACAGACTGATGGGCGATGATGAGAGGAAATACATTGAGAAAGGGTTGAATGCTGGGTGTACGAAGGTCAGAATACATTCAAATTTACTGCACTGTCGAGCAATAATAACGGAAAATGAAAATGCCATTATAGACATGTACATAATATTCAAGTTTTATCATCCACGATGATTCCCTTACTACTCAATGCAAAGAACATTACTTAAACGATTTTTATGCTACCTTGACCTGAATTTGGGGGTAAACCTTCGTTAAATATTATACTCTACATAATATATGTATTACCACTTTAAATAAGTAGTGAGTGATGAGCCAAAAATGAGGGCAAATTTAAAATATCACTAGCGGAAAACACGAAATGCGCTATGCATAGGATGGGACTTGATAGGTACTTATAATATGAGAGCTGGTAATAAGTAAAATTATTGCCATGTGGAGAATTACATAAACATGCTTGTGTCACGATTCGCTGGTCAGACTCCATCACATTATTTACTAATCTTTTTACAGGAGCTTCGGACCCCTTGGAGGGAGATCCTTCGCTCCAAGGAGATGCGAGTGCTGGTGGTAACCCACCTGGGCAGTTCTGTCAACTTCGTGTTGTTCTTCGTAGATATGCCCACTTACCTGGAGCGAGGGCTGCAAATATCTTTAAAAGCTGTAAGTGTAGACTTGACGTTTTTCCGCTCCCGCTAAGAGTTAACTAGACCTAGACCTTTTTATTATTTTATTTATTTATTTATTTAATGTAGGAGAACCAACAGCCTTAACAATTGTTATACTAACTTAAATAGAGGTACAGAGCAAATTACAGGAACTCACAAATAGATTTATAAATTAATATACATACACTTAGTGACGCGCACAACAGTGCCACAACTAAATAGGAATTAAAACAAAAAAACAATGCACACATATGTAAGACCTAATAAAACTTAAAAGACCGGAGAATATTCATAACATGCCCGACCCACTAAGCTCGCTTATCAGTTAGAGACATGGTTGCTTCATCTACAAACATAATTACAGATTCCTCATAGGGATAAGCTACTATTATTTTTGGTGACTTAGGCATACTCGCGCTCTCATCCTCAACATCAATAATTTCAGCTGAAAAACGTCCACCTCTGGATATAATTACGTATACCTCCAAAATAAAATTCAAAAGCTTTATCTTGTCTAGGGGACACCGGTGATGTAGGAAAACATATCAATCTTATGTGGTCGTCTTGCACCATCTTATATACACATAAGTAGGTGTTCTTTTTTCCTTTTCTCTCTTTATTTCTCTCTTAAGATTTTGGTGTGTTTTCTTGCGGAAACAACGCAGGATATTTGAAATATTTTTTAATTTGCTATTTATAGATTTAAATAATGCTAGACTAATATTAAATATATTAAAAAAATTACTGACTGCTGAGTTTCTTGCGGCGTTTCTTCTCAGCAGTGGTCTCCTCTTGTGAAGCGCTGGTAGATTCTTGACGTGTAAAAGTGCCCGTGCGGCCTACTTACTGAATAAATATCTTTATCTTTATCTTTATCAACCTGAGGTTTCCCACAAAGTCCAGTCCTGGGCCGATGGCATTTATCGGTCATACCCCATTAAGTTTTGCATTTGGATGAAAGGATTCATCCCTTTTAATCAAAATACTTCCAGAGCGCATACCTGTCTGCTCTCCCGTACATCGGCATGTGGATCGGCAGCGTGGCGGCCGCCTCCGTCTGCGAGGAGATCTACAACAGGAAAATTCTCTCTATCGGGACTTGCAGGAAGATATTCAATTCTATATGTAAGTAATGTAGATTTTAATTAAGTAGCCATGAGTTAGGCGCCAATTTTATTAACTCCCAACGTGAATAGAGGGACATCATAGCTTAGTAGATAAACTGATTTGGACGCGGTTTTAAATGGAGTGTATATTTAACGGGGGTGGCTTTTAATGAAGTTTTTACGTTTCATGCACTTAAAATGTTACTTAATAACCACAAGAAATAAGAGTATTTTTTATTGGCTTTGGAAATGTAGAAATAATACAATTAATGGAGCATTATAATTAAAACAGTTAATTGAAAACTGCAAGCAATTACGTAGACAGCTTAGAGCTATACCGCGAAGAGAAGGGCGGCGCCACGAGCGGGCCAAAACGGAAACGAATGTTCTTCTTTCTCTTTCTAATATATAAAATTTCCATGTCACAATGTTAGTTACCGTACTCCTCCGAAACGGCTTGACCGATTCTTATGAAATTTTATATGCATATTTAGTAGATCTGAGAATCGGCTACTATCTATTTTTCATACCCCTAAGTGATAAGGGTGGTCCACCCCAAATTTTTTCATTTATAGCAAAATAACGTTTGCCGGGTCAGCTAGTTTATTTATAAAAAGCATAGGCGTTGTTTACTTTCTTCCAACAGGAAACCCCTAAACAACCAAGCACGTAGTTTGTGAAGAGAGTATTACCGCCATTTTTAGTGATTGTGTAAAGACAATTTTTAGGGCGTGGAAATAACCTCAAAATGACAACTGTGCAAAAATATTTAAGTAAAAAGTAGAGTGTTCAACGTGATACTAAACAACCATCATGATTCTTCATAATGAATCTACTATTGATGTAAATCCTTGCCGTGATTAACCATTCATTACAGAAAGTAGGTTTGCAATTATTTTGGGGGTTCTGTAGTTCAGGGTTATCTGTTTCAGGCAGTGTAAATAAATTAATAAATATCAGCCGACAATATCACACCACTTGATCTAGTCCCAAACTAAGCTCTAGACTTGTACTGTGGGTACTAAGCAACGATATGAATACTTATATGTATAGAGAAATATACATACCTACATACATACATAAACTCACGCCTTCGTTCCCAAAGTGGGGTAGGCAGAGTTACAGAATTACCAACAGCTTTAAAAAATATATGATAATTCTGTAACCACAATTGGCACAATTAGGCTAAGATGTTTAATATATTCTTGAATAATTAGAAACCATCCATGATCCAGGAACAAGTATTGGCGCTCATCGCACAAACGTCTGCCCTTACCGGAACTTGACCTCAGAACCACTAGCTTCGAAGGCAGGGTCACTATCAACTAGGCCAATGCGTCGTCAGTCAGGCCAATGCGTCAAATAATAGAGCTACTATCAATGCTATAACTTTATCCTTTTCACTGTTGAAACCTTGAACAGCTTGACAGATCGTATCACGGCCTCAGGGATAAAAAAATCTGTATGAAACAAATTAAAGGATTT
Organism: Acleris emargana; assembly: GCA_927399475.2. NCBI lineage: Eukaryota > Metazoa > Arthropoda > Insecta > Lepidoptera > Tortricidae > Acleris > Acleris emargana. The sequence goes on from OV656843.1 coordinate 568,892, forward strand.
CTTGTTTTGCTACTGATAAACAGACAATCAGCAAAGTTACCATTTTGTAACAGGACTCTAAAAATATGCACAAATTTAAAGCCATTTGCAGCATTACCTATTGCTAAATTGATGATTTTAGTCTCAAGTACGGTTAAGTGAGTACAACATCCAGTGAACCCGTAATCGGGCCGGTGCAGCAGCTGATCAGGCCCAAATCATCAAGCGCCGCAAATATTCATCATTATTAAATAATTATGAATTTGCAGTGGATACCATGGGTCCTTGGTCAGCTGACATGAAAAGTTTTATGAAGGCTCTGTCATCCCGGCTAATAGACACCTCCGGAGATCCTAGAGGTGGTGCTTACCTCTCCCAAAGGATTGGGCTAGCTATCCAAAGAGGTAATGCAGCCAGTGTCATAGGGACCATGCCACGATCGGACCTGTTAGAGGGGGTGTTCTTTTTATAGTGGTGATTATTATTTACATCTTTAATATTTGAGTAGCTTAGTTTTACTTTAATTTGAGTAGCCTAGTTTAATTTTAATTTAAATAAGTTTAGTTTTAATTTTTAATTGTACTAAAATAATAAATGTAAATAAATTTAGTAGTTAAGTAAGTTATGTCAAAATAAATGAAACTGTCAGTGAATAAAACATTGGCACTGATCTAAGAATAAAGTTCTTAAACTAATAATTACAGGTCAACACAAACCCTGTAAGGGCACAACAATTAATTAGTCTATTTTATATAGCAATTATTTTTTATAGATAGTAAATATTAATTTGAAATACATTCAGAGCGTATAAAAAAATAATATCATATCCTAGAAAAACTTATTTATAGTGTAATAAGAGTCTTAATTAGGTATGTTTATATTGTATTGCTTTATCCCTGAGTTACATGGCTTATCTCAACCAGTCCCATTTTCATTAAAACGTATAGCAAAGAGGTCATCGGACAAAAAAATATCAAAGTATCCCATTTCGAAGCATCTTGACCCAAAAACCTATCTCCTTTCGCCACTCGGGTATCTCAAACGTCCACTCCTCAGGTGCCCTTACTAAATCATCTCCCTTTATCGTATTATAAAATGGCCTTTCTGAGTCAGACGGGCTTTTAGAGTAATCAAATCTCACCATAAAATCTACTAAGGATGCAGAGGGAACGGGTTGTAGGGAATTAAAAAGGTATTGTGTAATAATTAGTTACGGGTTTGGATAGATGAGAAATGTAAGGATTTTTTTCAATTATATTTTAGTAAGATGTTTGAGGATTTGATAAACTAATTGTTTGAATGACAAAAAGTATACTTGTGTACTCGTAGAGGTAACATATTTTTAGTTAGTAGATAAATGTCAGAACAGAAGTTAAATTCTCTAAGACTGAATAAAATGAGGGTTCCATTTTTTTTAAAGTTGCACAACCATAAAAAGTTGTAAAACTGTATTTAAATAATAATCAGGGAGGTTATTATAACGACGACGGAGCTATAGCAGTTATATAGCTCTGTCCTTTTCTCGCAGCGTAAAATGAACTGAATAGTTACGTCATAATAACCCCCCAGATGTTAAATGCATGCTTGAACCCTCAGTCACGGCTTAGCTTAAAAAAAAAGATAACAGATTGTGAAATTATATTTTTTTATTGTACCTTACTATAAATAGTTTAAGAATATAAGAACCAAAATGAAAAATATAGGCGTACTTTTTCGAATCAAATAAGTACCCGAAACCGACGTGCGTGCATGACTCGATGTATGAATGTTGAAGAAGCGAAAGAAATTTGTCAAGATCGTAGCAAGTGGAAAGAAGTGGTGAAACAGGCGTGATTTAATGTATGAATGTATGTAATGAAAAATAAGTTTAAATGTTTCTTGAATATTTGCTTTTACATATCCTGATTACGGAAGCCTATTCACGCAAATTTGACCTTACTTTGACTGCTTTTATTACGAGTATTTAATATGTTTTCATTTATGTGTACGCACCAAGAAAAATCACTTTAATTTATCTCTAATTTCATGTAACCCGTTTCCAGCTTTCTTCGGAATGGCTGCAGGTCTCATAGTACTCTCGTTCCTGGGCCCGGAGAACAAGGTGGCCGCCATCGTGACCCTGGTGGCGGCCTTGACCTTGAGTGGCTTCAACGCTGCTGGATTCATGGTATGCCATCCTACAACTACGAGTACCTTTCAGTTGAACAACATTAAATAGGTTTCACTGAAAGGTTGAAATATTTGTAAAATCGTCACTACCAACTGCTACTAGTTATATCACTTCTTAATTTAAGACATTAAAATTTGGCATCAACTAATAGTTTATAAAACGGCCCGGACACTAAAGACTGCGCCGAGCAAACTTCGAGCGTCCAGTTGTAACGAGGTTGTTACAACCTCTTTTGTTTGCGTTCCTGGCCACTCTTACATTTCGATCTAAATCTTCCAAAATTCAAATTTATTACGTTCTATTCTGATATCGATCCTTGGATCATTCTCCAGATATTTTCCAGAAGAACCAGACACGAATACTCGTGTCTTGGTAATATTGCATTTTACCTACATTAATTTATTTGGTATTCAGTTATAAATTATAAAATACGTACATTATATCTCAAACAGTGATTCATTTATCTTTGACACAACGTTTCAGCGATATTTACCCTATACCGTCAGACAGTGGCGCCCTCATTAGTATTATTGAGTTTTCTAACTAACTAAAGGATTTCCTTGGAATCGGACGATGCTTTTTTGTAGCGCAAGTAAAAACACAATTGACAACAATTCAGTTTGTGCTAAGGTAGTAAAATTAAATACCGTTTCTAGATTTTACACTGCTGATTACAGTAAAAATATCTTTGGATTTTTTTATGCAGTAGTTTTTTTTATATTTAGGAAAAACAGTAAAAAAAGTTGGATTGTGAATGTTAGGAATACACAAATAGTGCCCTTAGTCCATTTATTACGAAAGGAATTCAAAAAAATATACAACTGTCATCTTGTCTGACGGATTACTTGATTCTAGCGACACGCTTTCGATTCTACGCAAAACAGTTTATTTATTTTAATGGCGTCTACAAATTACGTAATTAATTAAATTACGCAAAATAACAAATTTGTGAACGAACGGCAGCGAATGATTGACATTGACATGACAGTCAGTTTTGTTTACTGTTTAAAGTTACTTTTTTAAATTTTATATCAGGCTAAGATCACGACATCAGTATTCCTAACTTTGTATATACGGTCTTTTTAATGACTATTTCTTTAATAAATTATTAACGACGAATTTAAGTTAAATAAAGAAAAACCAAGAAATACGGGTAGTCTAATTTTTAACCAGCTATTATAAACGCGAAAAAACAATAATGCTTTTTTTTTTGAAATGTTGTCAATTTATGAGATACGTAACGAACTTTGATAACAATTACCCTTTGAGTAGTCAGCTTAACGGGAAAAGGTGGCCACTGTTGTCCGTTAAATTGATAACACGAAGATCAATTGTTTTTAAACTACGTGATATGTCCTATAAGTTGTATTTTCATCTGTAGTACAAAAAAGCATCGTCCGATTTCAAGAAAACACTTTAGTTTATTAGAAATCACAATAATAGTAATGAGAGCGCCACTGTACATCCTTAGGTGTATATGGGGCATGCGGTACCGGTACCATTCCCGGAACCGGGACTAAGATTTCCGGTACTGAGTCAGAACCGGGAACTCCCGGGATTTCGGTACTTTTCGGTACTGAGTAAATTATTTGTATTTTTTTTTGTTTAAACGTTATTTTTTTAAATAAGATACCAGTTAAGTGATAATTATTAATTATTTAATCCAGAGCACGAGTTTACCAAATCAGAACAGCTATCTTTCTGACTACCTGTCGGTCGGCCCGACAGGTTAGCCTTGGATTGGGTCGAGGCGTCGGGTCGAAGGGTGGGGCGGGCCGAGCGACGCCGATCTCATATCGAATCCGAATAAAACCGAGCTTGTGCGAATTCGCCGGGGGAAAGCGTGACCAGGCCCGCACGTAGTTTTGAAAAGAAAAAATGACAATTAGTCTAGTCACAAACTCAGTACCGAAGGAACCGAAGAACCGGGTTTTTTTTTCGCCAGTACCGGTACCAGTTGAAATGATAATTCCCGGGATTTCCCGGTCCTTTTAGTACCGGGAATTCCCGGGAGCATGCCCTAGGTGTATATTAGTAGATGACCTTGGCTATGATTGTTTCAAGATAACAACACCATTATCATATCTCTTGCATTCTTTCTCTATTGCTACTACTCTAGGCGGTAAAATCCAAATTGTATTTGACCTGTTATGGTATGGGCTATATCTCGGCCGCCATTACTTTCAAGTAGAAGAGCTATCAAAACATTGACAATAAGATTACAGATCAAAAACCATTTGGTTTTTATCGTGTTGAAAAAATACCGGAAACTCTTATGATGATGATCTCTTTCGTGTGGTTGCCGGGTTAGAATAGTGCCACTCCATGTCATCCCGTGGATGTCGTAAGAGGCGACTAAGGGAATAAAGGCTTGTAGTATTGTTAGGCGATGGGCTTGCAACCTGTCACTAATACGCTGGTAAACATCTTAGCCTTTTTGTGCAAAATGTGGTTACAGAATTATCAACAAGTTTTTAAAGTTGTAGGTGATTCTGTAGCTCTGCCTACCCCACTCTGGGATTACAGGCGTGAAGGTATGTATGTATGTATGTATGTATATAGAAAAACCAGTCTAATCTAGTTCGTATGTTTTGCTTTTACAACTAAACCGCTGAACCATCATGTCAGCCGAAAGACGTCCACTGCCTCCCCCAAGACTCTCCACTCTTACTTACAAGGTCGTCACTCCATCTTGTGGGAGGCCTACCTACAGCTCGTCTTCCGGTCCGCGAACGCCACTCAAGATCCTTCTGGCCCCATCGGCCATCAGCGCAACCGCTGAATCAATTGTTATGAAATTTACAATGTAGATTTTTTGGAGTCCAGGTAAAGATGTGCATACCCTTTAAGTAGGTATTTGTATTCCAAAAACAATATCCGTTCTACGTTCTTCTACAAGGACAAAGTCGCGGGTAAAGTTACACATTCATTTGATTATGTAAATGTCTTCAAAACCCCTAATAATGCTTGATTATTTAGATGAGCCACCTGGACCTGTCCCCAAACTTCGCCGGGGTTCTGCTGTCTCTCACCAACTTCACGGCCAGCACCGGGAGCATCTTGACGCCCATCGTCACCGGTTTCATCCTCAATAATGATCCAGTAAGTTATCTCTCTCATGAGGGTGAGATTTTAGGTAAATTTTAGGTTTGCAGTCTTGTGATTGTTTTTTTTTTTATGGCATTGGAAGGCAAACTAGCACACAGGCCACCTGATGGTAAGTGGAAACTGTGACCCATAGACATTCGCATTCACAAGACTGCAAATGCGTTGCCAACCCTGAGGGCTAAGATGGAATGCCTCTATGCTAGTCATTTCACCGGCTGTGTTATCCCCAAACCGGAACACAACAATGCGAACACTGCTGCTTGGCGGTAGGTTAATGGATAAGATGGTGGTACCAACCCGGACGGACCCTGCACAAGGTCCTCCCACAAGTAAGTACTTCTTGACAACGCAAATGTCTATCATCTGTCTTGGTATGGGTCTCAGATTCCACTTAATATCAGGAGGTTTGGGTGGTTTGTCTTCTCTATCCTAATGAAAATATTATATAGTATGATACCATTGAGCTGGTACGATGATGGAGACGGAAGGTAAGATAAGAACTTCTCAACAACTCATAGTAGATCCGCCGGGTTTGGACTCATTTGACTGATACAGTCGGCAATAAAGCGTGTCATGAAAATGTTTCTTTTAGCGAGATTTTTATATTCTCGTCAAGTTTATTGCTGTGGAAGAAATGTGGATAGGTTATTTGTTACTTTGTGACAAGTATGCGATAGTGGCGAATATTTTATCCAAAATTTTATCTACAATACGATCTTATAACGCTCTTTTACCCTTGAGTTACGTGTAAATCGGAAAAAACGGTTCTGGATTCTATTTTCTTCTACTGCATTCTACTTGATTCCCTCCAGACGGACGTGAGCCGTTGGCGCATCGTGTTCCTCACGACCGCCGCTCTCTGCATCATCAGCAACACCGTCTTCGTGATCTTCTTCAGCAGCAAGCGCCAGCCTTGGGACAGTCCCGACTTCGGCAAGACTCGGGACCCTGGTGAGTAAAACTAAAAGAAAACGAAAATAAAATAAAACTAGGTGTTACGGATTCAAAACCTTGTCTGTATTACTATTATACTTATTTATTGATGTTAACAATTAAAACTTAAAACTTAACTTATATTAAAATAAAACTAAGTTACTTAAATATTAAATATGAAAATAATAATCACCACTATAAAAAGAACACCCCCCTAGCAGGTCCGCTCGCGGCATGGTCCCTATGACACTGGCTGCATTACCTCTCTGGATAGCTAGCCCAATCGTGTAATTCATGTGCTGTGTAATCAACAAAATTTATTGCAGTTGGGGGACTGTTCTGTTGCATAATTATCTTCTTTTGAATATTTCTTATCGGTGCCCATAAATAAAAACATTAAACCTGGAAAAAATACACTTCTTTTTCTTTTTTATCTTTCCGAAACTACAAAAGCTCTCAATTTCAAATTTGGTGTAGGTTTAAAACTTGTTTATTGAACAGGAGTGGGTATATTATAATTGTAAAGTTATTGCATCTAAAAAAAGTGATGTGATTCCAAAAAATATATACTCATCAAAAGAGATCAAAATGAAACTACCTCATGTTCCTAAAAACAAACATCAATTGTTTAGGTTACTTAAAATATTTAATTTATCTACCTTAAAAACACCTAACCGGGCATTAAATTTCAAATTAAAATATACAATAGCATATTTTTATCCCTTTAAACAAATTTTCAACGAGTCAGTAAAATACTTTTACCTCCCTTGTCTCGCTACCCGAGCCTCATAAAAAAACAAATGAAAGAGGTGTAGGTATCATGTTTGTACTCCACGCCATCAACATGTCTGTCAGAACTGTTTTATCTTATGAACGCGTTTATTTTCAGAGGAAATGACGACACTGAAGGGGAATGATACAAGCACAGGGAAATGAAGACAGTATATTTTTAGACGAGTATTTATTGTAACAAGTAGTCCCCTGGGAAGAATTCACGTACAAATTTAATAATATAAAGAATTTTAACGTTTTCATTGTTCATTCAAAATGCCCAATTGATTACATTTACCTTAATAAAAGTTATACGTGAGCATTATTTTTCATTTTACTTCAATTCTCAAAAATTGTGCTTAAATCCTGTCATTTAGGGGAGAGGCCGAAGCCAAATTTAATTTTCTTGTGGAAGCTGTAACTTTTGTCGAAGTTTCGACTAAATGATGGCATTTTTCGCAAAGGTCCTTTACGGACAAGTGACACGGGGTTGTTGGGTGAAATAAGGTTGTTGTGGTTTGTAGCTGTAAGTTTTTTAAAATATAATGAATTCCCGTGCCCCTTGTCAAAAAAGACTAGCCAAGTCATACAGCAACTTGCATATTTGAATAAATTATAAGGTCCATAATTATAGTTTTAAAGCGATTCCGGTGATTTCATAATGTAAATAGATGAATTTAGTGTAGTTAGTTGTAAGTTGTTATTAATTATATATGTAAATGACGTGTGATGTATTAAAGTTTAAAATACCTGGTGTTGTGTTTGTAATGTTTGTATACTATATTGTAAACTACCTCGCTACCCCAAAAAAAATATAGAGCAGTCATTTACTATCGTCCTAAATTAAAAGGATACATGACCAAAAAAATAAATCACTTTTTATCATTTTTTGGTACATTAATTATAAATGTAAGTATTCTAAAATATACCAAAAAAAATAGTATTCGTTAAAAAAAATCACAATTTAAAAAATAAAAAAACAACACAATATGGTCAGAACCATGTCTTGTCTGGGAAAACTAAGGAATTACTCGTTTTCAACCGTCCACTTTACTAGGATTCAAGGACGCATATTGCCTGCCTTGCGTTTGTTTTTTATAGTGATTGCAATTAATCCATTTACCACAAAATGTCAAGACAAAAAGACACTTTTTTATTATAGAAGCAATAAATTCAAATCCAAAAGACAACCTTTTGTAAAGTCGCTATCAATATAACTTGTATAGAATACCGAATATTGGGGATTGTATTTCGAAATTTATAATAGTGTCACATTTTCCTCGATCAATTCAATTTATTCTGATAAAAACTATTTTATTCCCATCACTATTAAAATCATCAGATCATAGATGACATCAATATGGTGTTTTGTTTACATCGTTCACAATTTCTATTGATGGCGGCTTAAGGTATAATCGATCGTTACCTTGTTTTTCGACTTTATTAGATTGGAAAATCTTTTACCAGCTGAGAAGACTGCCGTTTTCTTTTCTAACTAACTTCGCAAGCAAGTATTTACTCATTTACATTTATATTGTTAAACTATTTAAATTTTCAAATAAAGTCTAGACATTACTTTGGTTGAAAGCCATGGCATTAAAACTTGAGGAGATTAAAGTTCTGTGGAAAATAGTTTTATTTTTAACTTGGTTTGTATTTTTTTTTTTTTTTTTTTTATGTTTAAGCTTTGCAGTGAGTAAGCATTATAAGAACCTGCTCGGTCAGTTTATGATTGTTTTTAACCGTTTTCTTTTTTGGGGAGCGCGCTACAATGTTATTAGATGAATAAAACAGATGCACAGAATTCATAATGTAGAATAATATTTTAAAATTCAAAATTATGGTCGAGGAAAATGTAAAAAAACCACGGTGTGAGATATATTCTATGTGATGAGGAAATATCGTTATTTTGCGTCGACTTCGCCTACATGACCTACTACTTGAAAATCTCCTTATCTTTTTTTTTGTGACAAAAAGTAAAGAGAAGGTTAACAAGCACACCTAGTCTGCAAATGCGTTATCAACTCTGACGACTAAGACGGAGTGTTACTATGCTAGTAATTTCACCGCTCGTCTTATCCCCACATCGGAACACAACAATCCGAACATTGCTGCTTGGCGGTAAGTTGAAGGATAAGACAAGATGCAGTGCGAGAACGTAATCGAAAATGTAATTCAAATAATTTTTAGGGTTCCGTACCTCGAAAGGAAAAAAAAATAACCCTTATAGGATCACTTTGTTGTCCGTCTGTCTGTCAAGACCCTTTATCTCCGGAACGAGTAAAGGTATTGAGTGGAAATTAAAACCATATAGGTACTGAAGTCCATAGTTTTTTTTTTTTTTTTCTTATATCATAGGAAGGCAAACGAGCACACAAGCCACCTGATGGTAAGTGGAAACTGTGACCCATAGACATTCGCATTCACAAGACCGCAATCCTAAGACTGCAAATGCGTTGCCAACCCTGAGGACGAAGATGGAATGCCTCTATGCTAGTAATTTCACCGGCTGTCTTATCCCCAAACCGGAACACAACAATGCGAACACTGCTGCTTGGCGGTAGGTTAATGGATAAGATAGTGGTACCAACCCGGACAGACCCTGCACAAGGTCCTCCCACAAGTAGATAGTGGTACCAACCCGGACGGACCCGGCACAAGGTCCTCCCACAAGTAGATAGTGGTACCAACCCGGACGGACCCGGCACAAGGTCCTCCCACAAGTAGATAGTGGTACCAACCCGGACGGACCCGGCACAAGGTCCTCCCACAAGTAGATAGTGGTACCAACCCGGACGGACCCGGCACAAGGTCCTCCCACAAGTAGATAGTGGTACCAACCCGGACGGACCCGGCACAAGGTCCTCCCACAAGTTATAGTTACTTGAAGCTGTGATAAAATCAAACTTCTAAGTTAACGTAAAAAAATGTACGGCAGTTTATGCTGCAAAAATCATATATTTCAACGCTCTCAAGTGAATCAACATTTATAGGGTATTTTCGGTTGATCTAGAACTATCGCATTTGCAGTCTTAGGATTGCGGTCTTGTGAATGTGAATGTCTATGGGTCCCAGTTTCCACTTACCATCAGGTGGCCTGTGTGCTCGATTGGAAAAAAAATTGGCAATTATTACCGTTTTATACTACCAATATAGGGACAAAACTGAAAACTATACATTTTAAATTAAATCTCAAAAAACAGGGTCTTTATGCAAGGAACGGCGGTCAAAATTGTTAATTAAGTTAACCTTCGTCTCATGTGCGGAACCCTCGGTGGGGGAGTCCAACTCGCACGTGTCCGGTGTTCTCTTTGTTTATGGCGGTTTTAATTAGTATTTCGCCAAGGTCCAGTGACTCGTGGTGGTTCCGTGTAGAGTTGGTACGGTTACACACACTCGTAGTTTGACTCTACTTTGTAGGAAGATCTCGTGTTAGCACAAAGCGTATTTAGGTACTAGTAAGGAATCTTGATGTGCGCAACTGTTGATTAACCTAAAACAAAAGACAGTTGCCGGATTTTGACGATTTTCTAAAAAAGTTTACGTTAGCATTATGCATCTTTTCTAGAGCCCAAGATGGTGGTAGCTGATCCGTACGGTCCCTGCATGCACAAGGCCCTGCTGTCACTAAAGTAATGTCATGATGATAAGTATCAAATTAGTGAAATCATCAGTTACAAAATAGTTGGTGCTCTTAGCTGTTTTTTTTAAATAGTGATACGAACAGCAAACGTTTAGAATAGTCAAAATGGTTCATCAAATTATGAATATCAGTATTATTATCGCTTCTAAAATTTAATTTCTTACGATTGTGAAGCTAAGAAATCCATACAAAATGCGATAACGTTTCTCTTCCCTAATCTGGTCTAATTTTAACGATGTTTGAATATAAAATAATTAAAAAATAAACATAAGAGGACCATCTCGAACCAATTGACCAAGTCCCAAACTAAGCTCTAGGCTTGTACAATCGCCCACACAGCTGAGTGACCAATGAAGATAAACAGAGAAACTGTCTCCGTCGTGCACATGAGATTCTTATGTAAAATCTATATTCATCTCTTTGTACATCTTCTCACTTCTGTCTTTAATGGGCAGTTAAGTGTGGGACTGTTTGTAATATGGGAAATAAATACCAATATACATAGAAAACATCCAAGACTCGGAAACAAATACTCGTGCTCATCATAGAAATATTTGCCCGTACCGGGAATTGAACCCGGGGACCATTAGCTTCGTAGGTTGGGTCACTAACAACTAGGCTAGCGCGTCGTGTCGTCATTATATGTTGAAAAACTAGGTGTTTTTTCCTTTCCAAGAAAATCTTTTAAACCTAGTTTTTCAAAAGAACGATACCATATTCAAAAATCCTGGAAATTGAACTTTATTTAGGAGGTGAGCAACGTTATCACCCGGAGTATAATTTGTATAGAACATTTTTGACAGCTAACGTGATTGAAGCGGTCACAATCTTCTGAAGTGGTGTTGCAAAAAGTGGCAACAAAAAGGATAAGTAACTTGTTTATAAAATATTTGCCCGAAGTATCCCTTTCGATTCCGGTGGCTGATATAAAAATAAAGGTTAACCCTTTTGATCCCCTCAGGCATTCAATATCGTTTTAGAAGCCAGTACAAACAACGTAAAAATATAGGTACTCTAATTAAATTGTTCGAAAAATGTAATAATAACCTATGTGTATCTCTCAATATCCTCCTGCTGCTGCGCGTTCCCACCCATCATCATCATTTTTATCAATAATTAGGATCGACCAAAAAAAATAACTCACGGTTTTCACATTCTAATTCGAATGAATAGGTAATTTTAAGAGTTTATTTAATCTGTATCTGTATAAAAAAGGTATTGCAGGCGGGGACAAGCAATGAATTATATAATGTAAGTATTTTCTTGAAACAAAAAACATTTGGATTAATAGCTTGTCCCCGCCTGGAAAACCTTTTCCACTATTCAAGTTGTATGTATATTGGTATAAATTGCATTACTTGTTAACGAGGTATCAAACAAAAAATCATTGCATGGTACATTATAAGTATTTACCTATGTATGTTTGAATGTAAACACTTTATTATACAAACAAAAAAGATAATATAGCTTGTTTCTCGCTTTTCAGTTGTTTTTTTTACTGCAGTCGGGTTTTTTTTAGTGTTACTTATTTATAAATGTAAATAATTAGTTCAGTTTATCACAATTGGTTAAGCAATTTATAACTACTATGCTTTTGTAAACGATCGAACAAAAACTATCCTAATGAGCAGGGGTTTGATTCGCTCAAGAAGCAAAGTTGAGCGAATGTACGAGTGATGTCCAAGCGGCGAGTTTGATTGTACAGAATAAAAATAGTAAAAAGATGCAAATTGGGATGCCGTTGATAACAATTAATTTAATTACTCATTGGTTAAAAACTGTAAACTTTCACATAATTTTAAATATTTTCCTTAGTGACGTTTTTGTGTCTAGTTAATTTGAGTTTTAGACATTTTGGGAAATGGAATAATTGAAAATTTATCAAAACATGATCAAGTCAAGTTTTAGACATTTTGGGAAATGGTAGAATTGAAAATTTATCAAAACGAAATAGAGTCTAAATGAATACGGTAAGAAGTAGGCGTAAGTCATTTCGATCTTTAGACATTATGAGAATAATCGGTTTTGACATTTTAATATTCTAGGAACACGTTATTATGATATTTGGCTGTAACGAACCGGAATCTAAATTACAACAATAATGATAAAAAGTTATTTTAATTGTGTATTAAAACATAATATTTCAAGCGGGTTTCGCCTAACTTGTAAGATACACCTGGGACGGCTTCAAGCCGAAAACGAAAGTCAAACAAAGGTTAACCCTTATTAGTACAAGGGGATATTATTTCCCACTTCGCCTTTTCGTATAAAATTCAAGTTATTTTTTAAATGGCAACACTTAACAAAGCTTACCATACATTTTAACAGTTTTGATAACTTTTAGATTTATTTTACTGGTAACACTTTTTACTCATACTTCATCTGTCAACAAACGTCAATGTCAAAGACAAAGGAGGTGAAAATGTCGTAAAAAACGGTGTTTGTCGGCGATGCGTGTCCGGATTCATAACAAAAAAATCAGGTAAGAGGATTTTGACAGTACTTATGTCAAATTAAGTCTATTGTTTGTTATTTAGCATATACAATACTGTTTGAAACTATTGCTTTGTCCAACAAATATCCCTTGAAGTTGTAGGGTCCAAGTGGGAAAATAATTCCCATTGTTCATTCATGACTTAAAAAAAATACGTTTCGAATTTCTCGTATATGTTTTTAGTCAAATATACAACATAATTTCGTATTTTCACGCCCATTTTAATAAAATAAACCATGTATTTATTTTATTTATAATGTTTGGTACACAATCATAACTTTTTAACGCATATTTTCTGTGAAATAAATCCTTGACTAGTAGTGCGTTATAATTGTGTTCTGATGTATAATATTATGTAATATTTTTAGATTCACCATACGAGTATAATGTCAAGGCATAAGAAAATACTCCGTAGTAAGGAGATAGAGGATGTAGTGAACCATCTTGGCAATTTATCAGACTTATCAGATTTTGATTCTGACGATAACGAATTCTATGGCGATACTATCAATTGTCCATCAGAATCTTACGTAAATAACCCCGATGATGATGCTATGATAGAAATGCGGTTAGAGCAGATTTTTGGAGTAACTGGTGACTTCGATGATGATTTGAGACAAATCAATTCGCACAGCCCAGAACCACAAATCGAAGATACACAAATTTTCCACAATCTGTCAAACGATGTTGTTAGAGTCCAACATTCAGAATATGATTACGCAAATAGAATTCCACCCTTGGAGCCTCAGATTCAGCAGGATACTCTAGATCAACCATACCATTCAGCTTATTGGAATACCTCGCTTTATTCACAGGAAGTATGCACTTCAGTGCCAAGTAGTCCCTTGTTTCAGGACGAAATAACCATACCATTAAATGAAGTATGTGAAGATCGTACATATTTACAAAATGAAGAAAACAATTCCACGCCTCATCAAGAAAGGACTTCTCCTCAGACGACCCCAGATAGTTCATACTCTAACAGAGAGTCACGCTTGCCTTTGCAAGAAATTACACCCAATGATAATACCAGAAGTTCGCAACATACACAACCATCAACTGGGTCTGAGCTTTCTAGGATAAACGTCATACACAGAGACAGATCAAAACCTAGAGAATGGAAAATAATGGCTACAACTCATGACATTCCGATTTTTGATAAAAATATCAAGCCAAAATTTCCGTATAATCACAAAACCCAACCAATAGAAATATTTGAAAAGTGTTTTCCAGATTATGTTACTCTGTTAATAGTAGAACAAACTAATAGGTACGCATGTCAGAAAAACAGTCATAATTGGGTGCCAGTCACCGAGGCAGAAATTAAGGCGTACTTAGGGGTTTTAATTATGATGGGCTTAAATCCACTGCCAGACATGCAACTTTATTGGTCATCTGACCCTTTTTATAATAATCCAGAAATTTCAAAAGTATTTACATTGACCAGATTTAAGAAAATCACAGAAAATCTTCACCTGAATGACAACGAAATGGAATTGCCACGAGAATCTCCAAATTACGATAAACTTTTCAAGTTGAGACCTCTTATTACGGCACTGAATGAAGTTTATCAAAACGAAACATATGATTCAAGCGTGCAATCGATTGACGAATGCATGGTTAAATTTAAAGGACGGAGCACCTTGAAACAGTACATGCCCCAGAAACCTATTAAACGAGGTTTCAAAGTATGGGCTAGATGCGATGCTAAAACAGGTTACCTCTACAGATTTGAAATATATATCGGAAAGGGTGATAACATGGAGAATGAAGGATTAGGCTACAACGTTGTTATGAAACTCTCCCACAATCTCCCTATGAATACATTGGTGGCATTTGACAACTTCTTTACGGGCTGCAATCTCATGGAAGACTTATATGAAAAAAAAATATACGCAGTAGGAACCGTGAGAGCCAATCGTAAAGGTCTACCTGAAATTATGAAAAAACCGCAGAATAGACATTTGAAGTTAAAAAAACATGAGTTTGCAAGTGTCACAGCTGAGCCCATAACAGCTATTAAATGGATGGATACAAAAGAAGTGACAGTACTTACCACTGCACACCAGCCTGTGGAAGCAGTGTTCGTAAAACGGACTCAGAAGGATGGTACGAGAAAAGACATTCTTTGCCCAAACGCGATTGCATCATATACTCTTAGTATGGGTGGCGTAGATCTGTTTGATCACTTCAGATCATCTTACCCCATCGATCGCAAATCTAGAAAATATTGGATGCGGCTCTTCTTTTTCATGTTTGATGCTTCCATCATAAACGCATACATAATTTACAATTGTTCGCATGTTTCATCAGTGCACGGACACAGAGATTTCAGGTTACGCTTAGCACGTGCGTTAGTAAACAATTACACGGGAAAAAAGGTTTCAACGCCTACAGTTTTTAAAAATAAAAAAGGCGGCGTTTTTGGAGTACCTGATGAAATTCGGTTACTAAATGTTGGTATTCATTTGCCCGAAGAGAGCAGCACATACAAAAGATGCAGGTTTTGCAGCACAAAAAATCAAGAAAAGCGATCTAAAATACACTGCTCTACTTGCAATGTTCCTTTATGTGCTAAGAAGTGCTTCAAAACATTTCATACCAAGTAATTTGTAATCACAAAAATAATTTAATCAGTAAGCTTACCTGTGTCAGAAGATTAACATATTATTTTCAATCAGAAAAAATATCCTTTATGTTCTATTTTTTCTCAGTCAGAAAAGACGATTAGTGAGATCTTTTTTTTTAAGGTTTAGAAAATCAAGGTTAGAGAATCAATACTTGAAAAGGAAATAACGGTTGACAGTCGCTTGAAAGTGTCACAATTTTCGACATATATGTCACATAGTAATTTTGTTAACTGGATTTCACCCGTTATTTCCTTATCAAATGTCAATCTCTATCAAGAGATATGCAATATTTAATTTTAGAGCATTTTTTGATAAATATGTAAATAATGAGGCTGTATTACTTTACCAATGATTTAGATGATTCTACGAAAGTTAACGTTTTGTTTCTATATTAATAATGATTATACTTTTTCTATGAACTTTGCTGTTTTATTATTAACTCCATATAAAAAAATAATGAAAAATACAGAAAACGCGACAAAACAGTCTTCAAGGGTAGGAGCATTTTTCACACTGTAGTTATCGAACAAGGGGAAATAATTTCCCACCAGAAATCACCCCTTCCACTTACCCCCCCCAACATTTTACATATTTTTTTTTAATCTAGATGCCAAACTTACCTATAAATCAACTTTAGTTTCTCATTTGCAGAAAAAGGATGCTCTGTCCTATTAAGGGTTAAATATAGTTTTGTCGAAATATCCGAAATAGATAAAGTGTCAAAAACTTAATAATGCAGAACGGCTTTAAAACCCTATTCCTGGAAATGGTTTTCGAATTAGAGTAATTCTAAAAATTATGAAGAATCCCAACTATAAAATGGTAAAATTTTAATTATATTTGTTTGTTATTTTGTTTGTTGGCACCGTGCGTATGAAGTATTGCGGCAAAACGTCGTGGATTGAAAACGCTAATCGGAGATTGTTTAAGAGTTTAGTAACATTCAGGCCAGATGAGTCATAAAACTCTGTGAACTAAAAGAGTCAATGCGTATACAAAATTACCACGAAAAATAATAATAAACGCTTTGTAGATTTAATAATGTTGTGCTGTGTTTACACAAACTAAATGTTTCTGAGTTTTGCCATACCGAGAAAAACTACATTTTTTAAAAACAAAGCTGTTGTTGTTGATTAATTCAGAGAATCTTTATGTTATCTAAACTGTGCGAGCTCCCACAGACTGGGTGAATATCCTTTAGAGCTGTGCAATTTAAATAAAGTTATTTGTTTTAAGTGATTTGTACTAGAATTTAAATTTGGGGAATTTGGAAATTGATGAAATAAATTACGTTTTAGTTATTTACATTCCAGTTTTCTGAACTGGTAAATCAAGTGAATTCTTTGTTTTAAATTAGGCGGTTAATATTTTAACTACAGCTATGAGACTCACACTGTTGTAAGTTGGAGCTCTATTACTAGCTTTTTTAAGAACTGAATTTCAAAAACATTTATTCTTATTGACACTTGTCAAGGGCTTCGTCTAGTTTTCCAATGACGTTAAACGTAATATTTAACCGAACTAAAATTATCTCAACAGTAATAAAGTAATTACAGAAGTCTGAAACTAAAGACATACATTATGACATTGGCAAAGATAACAGAGTAGATGGATCTTATTCGTATGGCTCTAAGGATGAAGATGGGACTTCAAAACTTTATCTCATAGACGAAGTTCAGGCTTTTGTTAACAAAGCAAATACAAATTTAGATAACACACTTAATGAAAATAATCAAGTGAGAGACGCTAGTTTCAACTACAACAATTTCGTCTCTGGACAGAATATGAGTTTTGATGAACTAGTGATAATTTGATTGTAATAAATTAAAGAAGGAAAATGAATTAGATGATTTAAAAATGGACGTAGAATTTTTGAAAAATAAGTTTGAAGATGGCTGTGAAGGAATTGTTACGAAGAAAAGTAAGTAGAAGAAAATCTGTCACTATTATTTTGCAGACATTAGTTTTTAATGATTGTATTTAATGTCATGAAAGGATATCATATATGTTTAAGATTCCGTCATTTGGTATTGTTTTGATAAGGATGAGTTTGCGGAAAGTTTGAAGATATTCGACACATAATTAAGTATCTTGGTATTAAAGTGTTTAAGTTTTAAGTGCAAATCCTTTTAAGCAATCCAACGCAAGGCAGGGCAGGGTCCATCCGCATTGTTACTACAATCTCACCATTTAACTAGCCGCGAAACAGCAGTGCTCGCATTGTTATGTTCCAGTGCGGTGGTAAGACAACCGGCGAAATAACTAGCATAGAGTCATTCCAAGACCTCAGGGTTAGCAATGCATTTGTAGTCTTAATATTGCCATCGTAAGATTGCAATCATGAGATTTCAAATATATATGAACCTGTGTGCTTAATTGCCTTCTTCATACAGTTTAGATAAATGCCACAGCGTCTATTGCGTCGGGTTTATTTAGCAATGTTTGGAAAACATCGCATTTGATGACAAAATAAACACAAGCAAATACGAAACTATTAGCAGCGCAATCTGTACAACCTTCATTATGCAAAGAGCTATGTGTATAGTTATTTTAACGTTTTTTTTTACTCTTCTGTTAGTGGACTTTCTATAATCGTATATTTCGATGCCACATCTTTCTTTTGCTTACATACAACATACACGATAGCAGTAGACCAAAGAGCTACGAGTTTCGTCACTCAGCAAATAAGCATCGCTATTTGACAAAGGAAAACGCTGTCAGAATTTCTGCACAATGCCGCGATTGCCGCGGGGAATCTTTATGACATTTTTAACCCTCAACTGAAGCAGAAATGTGTATTATTGGTTTATCGTGTGTATCTGTGTGTTATGTTTGCCTCTCTCTTGCCACACAGATATACCAAAACGAACGTGTTCTTTTTCTTTAATTAAACGGCACCCGGGATTTTTTATTAATTAAGAGTAGTTACTACTTAATTTTATTCATCATCATCATCATGTCAGCCGAAAGACCTCCACTGCTGGACATAGGCCTCCCCCAAGGCTCTCTACTCAGACCGGTCTTATGCTTTTTGCATCCACCGCGTTCCCGCGATCCTTACAAGGTCGTCACTCCATCTAATTTTATTCGATATCTATTATATTTTATTTTATACATTGAATTTGGTTGTAAAATTTCACCAGGATTCAAGATCGGCGTCCGCCACCTGCAGATGTTGTACATGTTTGCCATCTCCGTCGTGCTAGGCATGGCACGCGGCGGCAGTGGCATCACCATGCTGGCCATCAACAACATCACCGGCCTCCGGGAGAACGATACTTATGTCCAAGTTAGTCTCTAGTATACACGGTTTTATTTTTTCATCCACAATATTTTTTCACCGTTCAAAGCGCTGACAGATTCATTCTATATTATAACCGAGTGTAAAAGAACCTTTATGTGGCCAGTTTACTGAATAAATATATTGAATACATAATAATATGTCGAAGTATGTCTTTCTGTATATATAATGTAGAGCACGACGACGTAAAAATTTAAAAAGTTGTCAAAATCCGTCCCGCGGATTTGTCAAAGGCAGTCTTGCTAGTTAGCTGCTGGTGATCTTAAATCTAAAATAGTTTAAGGGAACAAGTTACAACTAGTTACTGGCAGATTTACTCGGTGTATAAAACAACGTAACGTGTGTGTCCCATTACCCGTTAACGACCGATTTAATGTTTCATCCCCAACCGCTTTACGTTCCTATTACAGTGGAATCGTAGAGCAGTGTTTGGACAGAATAGAAACAAAACGACGCTTAACATTTCAGGCTGATTTATTCATTGCTAGATAATAGTATCAAACAGATAAATTATACCTCCGTCCTCTTCATTCATATGGCAGAGAAAAGAGCGATTTGGTAAATCAGGCCTTAGTAAGCAGAGCTAATGCCCAGCGGCATTTCAAATTTATTAAATTTTGCTGTCAACTGCTGGCACTTTTTACCGTGGCGAATTAGAAAGTGACAGAATGGTTTCCCTTAGGTAAATGTCATTTTAATAGTACCACGGATTTTTTTGCAACTGGATAAAAATGAACAAGAATAACAGTATTTTGTACTTCGGTCTTTTTTTTAAAAGTTTTTGCTTAAGGTTGACTTAGGTAAAAATTATCATAAAAATAATGGTGGTACACTATTAATCCTACTAATACTCGTATAAGATGAGATACAGCCTGGTGACACACCGTCTACCTTATCCCCAAACAGGAACACAACAATGCGAACACTGCTGCTTGGCGGTAGGTTAATAGATAAGATGGTGGTACCAACTCGGACGTACCCTGCATAAGGTCCTCCCACCCGAAAAAATAATTACCCCGTAATTTAATCAGTCTTAACACAACCATGCGAACACTGTTCATCGGCGGCAGGTTATTAAGATGGTGATAGCGATCCAGATGGGCCTAGCATAAAGTCCCATTTCCACTAAACTTACTTTAGTATTATCCAAACCGTGTTCACTTGTACGCTGTTTACCTGAAACCTATTTAAATGGTATTCCCATGTTACGGGAGCTTGGCGTCGATACATCAGTGCAACATGCACATTACGAGTACCAAGATTGATAGCACCGCTTATGCAGTGATGTAGTGCTGCAGTTTGGAGCTCGTTTTACCTAATGGAAATAAATGCAATTGGAATTGTTAATATTCCTACAATTACTGTGATTTGAAAAATATTTCAAGAAACAGGGTTTTAAAACCGTTCTGCATTATTAAGTTTTTGAAGTATTTATCTGTTTCGGATATTTTGACAAAAGTATATTTAACCTTTGTTTTACTTTCGTTTTCGGCTTGAAGCCCTCCTAGGTGTATCTTACGGGTTAGGCGAAAACCGCTTGAAATAGTACATTTTACTTCACTATTACAATTACTTTTAATCATTTGATATCATTTAATTATTGTAATTTAAAAGAAAATGCCAACCCAAAATGAAAATAATCATGTCATCCATAAAATGTCTGCTGAATAAATAAAGATATCTATAGATATTGGGTCAAGTATAAAATTAATGAAATTGGTCTTTTAAAATTACCCGTTCTTTCGAATGAGAATGTGAAAACCGTGAGTTTTTTTTTGGTCTATCCCAATTGGAGTTATATTCATCAACATGTTTTAAGTTAAACGTATTGTTATTGATGTAAAAGACCGAAAATATTATTTGACTATTCCAAGGGGTTTTTTTGCACTGCGTCTATTAAAAAACGCACTATAAACCTATGTTAGTCCAAGTATACTTTGTCCGTTCAGGGTCAGATGCAAATGTCACATTGACAGATAAGTACAAATCACTCTTTAAGCTTATTTTAGGTAAAGTGCGTTTAAGAAAAAAGAGGGTATGACTTAATTGGGCGTCAGGCCCAAAATAGACATGCCTGATGAGAATTTTATTATTGGCCCAACGCTCCATGGAAAAGGTAATATGATAGGAAAAAAAGAGAGAGATAGATGCAACATCAAAATCTCAATATTTGGCTTGGTCCGAACAAGCTCATAGAAATACTTTTACGGTTAGTCGGATTTTTTTGTTAAAAAGTCCTATAGGTTTATTCAATGTTTTTAAAGTAAATTTTTGAGAAGTTTCAAGATTTTGTTTAATCAATTGAAAATTAAGAATTCAAAATATTTATTCACTAAAAATAATTACTATGAGAACAACTTTTGTTCTCATAGTAATTATTTTCACGACGAGGTCTCTACGTCAAAAGCCATAACTAGAATAATTTTATTTTTTTAATAATTATTATTTTTAAATTTATTAAATAATTATGAGACTTACGGTACTGTTATTTATTGGCCTGTTTTAGTCAGTAACGAAAATCTTTTGACGGTCCCATGATCACGTCCTTATCAATACGAGTATATCATTCTATAGCACCATTTCCTTGATTTGTTACAACTTTCACGCTTTTTATGTGGATGATGTAATTTTCTTCTATTTTTATGGTATGTCTTTAGACAATGTTCAAATGTTGTAAAATTTATTAGTCTCATTGTTGTCTTAATTTATTTGGTTATAAGCACTATTGTTTACCTTTTATAATAAGGTGATTTGGGAACCAATTAGAACGCGTTGGGTACCTATCTACATAGTTTTCCATCGTTTATAAACACAACCATTTAACTAAACATTTATTTAATACAAGAATTCAAAGTAGATCATAATTTACTTAAATAAGACAAGAGACACTATAACGATGTTAAAATTAGCGTGGGTTTTTTTTTATTAAAGTACAAATAGTAGCCATCACATGTAAGAAAACAATCGGTTTTGTTTACCTAAAAATGATAAACATAGAAATAGAATGGTATTATTGAATGATATTATGATAGTTATGAATGATAAAGTGTGGAGTAATTGAGGGAGAATCGATGTATATAAATAAAGTGTGTAATAATTGTATTACTGCTGTACCTTCTTAAATTACAAATAAAGAATAAGAAGAAGAAGATAAATAAAGTTGTATTTTTAATTGAACTAAATTAATTAATTTATTACATTAAATTATTTTAAACTTTTAATTTATTTTTATAACAGATTCACAACTGGGACAGAAGAACGCAAGCGTCGACCTTCGCGTCTTTCTTCCTCGGCTACGCAGTGATGCTGGTGCCAGCTGAGCTGTGCTTGAGCCAGTTCGGAGGGAAACTGGTGATCACAGCCGTCCTGGCCCTCAACGGGGGACTTAGTGCAGCCATGCCCAACATAGTCAATAAGGTAGACAGTGTCTTCGAAACACATAATTCATAATCTACCTTCACGCCTTCATTCCCAGTGTGGGGTAGGCAGAGCTACAGAATTACCAACAACTCTAAAAACTTGTTAATAACTCTGTAACCACAATTTGCACAATTAGGCTAAGATGTTTAACAGTGTATATTAGTGACAGGTAGCAAGCCCATCGCCTAACAGTACCACTACAAGCCTCTTCGCCTCTTACGACTTCCACGGGAAGACATGGAGTGGCACAATTCTAAGCCGGCAACCACACAGCATCATAATCTATACCTTGATCTTACAAATGCGAAAGTAACTCTGTTTGTTAGGCTTTCACAGCTTATCTGATGAACCGAATTAAATGACATTTGGAAAAAAGTTGACATAGAGTACTTTATATCCCGAAAAAACCCGAGGGAATAGCGGTAAATGATTTCTAGAAAAAAAATCAGAAGGAAAGAAATACGCACAAGAAGAAAGTAGCCATGAAATTCTACTCAGATGAAGACGAAGACAACAGCTAGATATGCTTAGCTTATGGGTCGCGATGGTCACTTACCACCAGGTGGCTGGCTTGCTCGTCCGCCTCTACTTTTTGGTCTCGCATTCTCAAACGTGTACTGTCTTAAATTTTTGAAGATGCGTTCCTGACTTTTGTAGCAAAAAACTTATATTTAAGTTATCTCAGTTACGGTTCACTTTTGCAAAGGGTATTATGGGACCAAAATTATTGCAAACGACCTCTCCCATAACCCATAACCCCTAGAGGGGAATAGGTCGACTTACTAAAAACCCTGTAAATGTAAGCTAGGGGATACCGCAAAAGCTGAACTAATTGGTATTAAATTTTACTTTTAAATAGAACTCTCTGTACGTATACGTGTAGTAAGATTTTTACCTATTTGGATCAGTTTTGTCTACATTTAAAGAACTGTTAATCTAAATTTATGATCATTCAATTTTGCAAAAAATTGACTTTCGTTAACGTGTGCCACTTGGTCCGGTCCTACGCCACTTGCAACGTTTGACGTATAGCCTAACGCAAAAAAAAACAAGATTTACCTACCTAAAAACAGTGTTTCTAATGTTATTTCCAGGGCGGCTGGATAGCTGTCGGCAACACTCAGTTCCTGCTAGGCATGTCGCAAGCCTTCCTGACCCCAGCGAACTGGATCATGTTGGATAATTGGCTGCCCCCCAATGAAAAGAGTATTTTTGGCACTATTGTCTACGGAGGTGAGCGAAAATTATTACATACAAAAACAACAACATACAAACACTCACGCCTTCATTCCCAGAGTGGGGTAGGCAGAGCTAAAGAATTACCAACACGTTTTAAAACTTTTTGATAATTCTGTAACCACATTTTGCACATGTAGGCTAAGATTTTCCCCAGCGTATGAGTGACAGGTGGCAAGCCCATCGCCTAACAGTACTGCAAGCCTTTATTCCCTTACGGCCAAACCCTATATTCAATCCGCGGACAGATAGGCTTACTTAGGATTAAAATTTGACACATTTTGTGTAGGCAAATGTCAAATTTTAACCCGAAGTAAGCCTTATCTATCCTCGGTTTGAATATAGGGTTCGGCCGTTAGTCGCCTCTTACGACATTCACGGGAAGACATGGAGTGGCACTATTCTAACCCGGCAACCAAAATATATTAATAGGTATGTCATTATTTGTCACTAGCTATCCTGAATACCTAGTACTAATGAGTAAATAAAACTTTTTTCAAATGCATTATCTTTCTTTCTCAACTCATGCAGGAAAAACATTGTAACATCACTACTCTCTTTGTACTGTCACGTGCTACTAAAATGTTACCAACTGAAGAAGCACCTAACAAAACATTTGGTCCCCCATATTATTTAAAAAAAATATGAGTATTAATTTAAACCATCATCATTATAAAAAGAGGCAAGCGCCCACTTCTCCGCATGAAAAAGTCCTTTTTCTCAAAAATGACCGGAAAAGTTGACATTACTATACTTAGACGCGAAGAACATAGTTTACAGACAGTTCCCAAATTAAAAAAAAATACATTGCGTGCTCGCTACACAAGCCCAATGTTGCATACAAATTTCATTGTTATCTAGTTTGTAACTTTTTAAAAAGTGAAAAACGGCCATAATTATATGAAGGCACAAGTCTTATACATCCATATTTTATTCGAAACGTAACTTTTTTATCTGTGTCTGGAATAGCCTGAGTTTCTTTTCTAAAAATGCTTGCGTTTCTCCTTGTCATAAATATAAAGGCGGTAAAGAGTGATGTTATTTCACGTAAAGTTTCTGTTTATATGCGATTTGTAAATTGCGATTTTTGAGAACGCTCGCAAGCTCGTCCGTTTAAACCAATATTCGGCCCGCAATTGCCTGCTTCACTGCCTAGGCAATAATTTACTATTTCCGCCTAGGCACCCAGCTAGGCTTGATCCTCGCCCTGCCATGCGCCGGCGCCCTGTCCTCCGGCTGGCTCGGCTGGGAGCTCATCCTGTATGCGCAGGCGATGGCCGCGCTGTCGGCGTGCGTCGTGTGGACGCTGCTCACCGCCGCCGCGCCTTCCAAGCACGAGGCGGTGGGGGACGCGGAGAACGAGTACATCCAGGAGGCGAGGGGATTCTGTAAAAAGGTATCCCACCAAAAGTTAAATGTTAAAAATTGGCAAAGTTCTCTTATGCAACCCAAATAAAGTCTTATCTGACAATTTGCTAGTAAAAGATAAAGATAAAGATGAAGATATGTATTCAGTAAGTAGGAAGCACGGGGACTTTAACACGTCAAGAATCTACCACCGCTTCACAAGAGGAGACCACTGCTGAGAAGAAACGCAAGAAACTCGGCAGTCAGTCATTTTTTAAATATATTTAATATTACAACGGTATACTTAGTCTAGCATTATAAAAATCTATAAATATTATATTAAAAATATATCAAATAACCTGCGTAGTTTCCGCAGGAAAACACACCAAAATCTTGCGAGACAGAGAGAGAAAATGAAAAAGTTTGGCACTAGATACGATTTTTATTCATTTATTCAATTGCATTATTTTATTTTAATATGATAAACCAATTAATTGAAACTAATGCCTTTTAATTTCTAACTTGACAGTTTTATAAAATACCTATCTGATCACATGATATTGTAACATACTAGAGTATAAATTTCCTGGCTCTACTGGGAAAAAAGTTACGAAGATGGGGAAAAGGGGCAGAAAGGGTTCGTGTAAGTATACACACTGCTGTATCGTTTTTTAACGTATCGCAAAAACGGTAAAACATAGAAACGTCAAATTTGGTATGATTAACAATAAATCCTGAAAAAGAACAAAATACTAAAAATAGTGAATTGTGAGTCACGCTCGATCTGATTTCGATTCGAAATCGGAATTAAATAATACGCACTGTGTGGAGGTACCCCTCGGTGTGCGTTTTGCTTAATCTATTCATTAGGTATCAAAAAAAATAGCTTTAACCGTATCACTTTTGTTTCTTGTTTAGAATCTACCTACGCTTACGCTTAAAAAAAGTGCACCAACTGAGCAAAAATATTGTGATATTATAAATTATTGTATGACGTCAACTTTTTCGAAAACACGTTTTACCTTATTTTTTGATTAGTTTTCGAACCAGCTTTTTGACATTTATAGGTGCATTATATGCCCCAATTGAAAAAAAAACAACTTTGACTTTGACTTTTAGAAGCCGCTTAGTGTCCCATGGCGCGCGATTCTGCGCTCGCCGCCGTTCTGGGCGCTAGCCGGCGCACACGCAGCCTCCAACGCCGTCTTCGTGTTCTTCCTCGTCGACGTGCCATACTACTTGCACGTGTTTGGCACGCCCTTGAAACACGTCAGTGATAGTCATTTCAATGTATTTATCTATTATATAAAATCGCTATGAATACAAAACATCCGTTGGTGGACCCCACTCTAGGCTGTGATGCTAGAAAAGTTGCTTAATGCTAACGTAGACAATTTTTTGAATGACAAAATGTGTGGAATTTGACGTATGCGCTCAACGTGACCGCCTGCAAGTTGTATTTTCTCGCTTGTCACTCAGTGCATTTCTGTCGCTACTGATTAGAGATAAAAAGAGATCCGAGCGACAAACAAGTCGCGGGCAATTTGTGCTAGCCGTGCTGACAGATTTTGTTATTCCTATACATTTTGGAAAAGATAACGAATGCTGAATGCTAGAGCTCTGAACCTACCCATGATAAATGTGCACAGTTATAAATCCTCATATTTCATAAATCCAATTATCTTTAAGTTAAAGAGAGTAATTTAACAAGTTAGGCATATTATACAACTAATTAAAATAAAACTTGTACACAATGAGCCCTTTTGGATACACTTCGACCCTTTAGGATCTTTTGTGAAATTACCCTTTTACACACAAAGTTATTCTAATATGCATTATTTATCGTGATGTTTTTTCTTCTCCACATATACACACACACGCACGCACGCACGCACGCACGCACGCACGCACGCACGCACGCACGCACTACTACTAGATAGTGTTGTTGGAATCTTTTTTGAAATACGTGTAGGCTCAGAGTTACTTTTTTCACAAAGTACTAGTCCTATATAAACGTACAGATCACAATAATTGTAAGCCTTTCAGTGAAAATTCATCTACCTACCTACCTAGAAAACTAGTTCAAATTACTTTAGTAATAACACCTTAAGCTGGCCATTTCAAACGTCATTTTTATTTCCCAGGCCTCGGTACTGTCCATGCTCCCGTTCATCGCGATGTGGTTCATGTACGCGGCCACGTCCCCCACCGTCGAGTGGGTGTTCAACTCCGGGTTCATGAGCTACGTCCTCGGCACCACCTACTACAGGAAACTTATTAACGCTTTAGGTAATGACTGATATACATTGGTCCAGCACAAGCATGTCAGTAGAAGTACATTGCGTCATTACAATAGCTCTCGCCTCAAACGTGAAAACCAACTCGTCAGTGTACTTCTACTGGCATGCACTTGTGGGAGGACCTTGTGCAGGGTCCGTCTGGGTTGGTACCACCATCTTATCCATTAACCTACCGCCAAGAAGGAGTGTTCGCATTGTTGTGTTCCGGTTTGGGGATAAGACAGCCGGTGAAAAGACTAGCATAGAGGCATTACATCTTGGTCCTCAGGGTTGGCAGTGCATTTGCAGTCTTGTGAATGCGAATGTCTATGGATCACAGTTTCCACTTACGATCAGGTGGCATGTGTGCTCGTTTGCCTTCCTATGCCATAAAAAAAACAAAATCTTTTTCTGGACCAATGTCAGCCATAAGTTTCGAATAGCATAAATTTAAACTACTGGAACGTTACCGTTTTCTGGAGAGTGAGCATGTTGAATCGTTTTTGTATTTCAAATTGAAACGTTAAAAACCTATTCATGTAAAATTTTAATACAAAATAGTAATAGATGAAAGCGTCAATTGGCGCGTTAAATCCAACTGTGATAATAAACCACAAAAATAACGATCTTTAAAGTGACATTATATCGTTTAAATTTGTGAATTCCTTTTTTGCATAGTGTCATTGTTCGATTAAACGTACGAATTACCTTCTATTGTGAGTTTTGCATGTCTCGTTCATTGGTTAATTTCTTTGGACATCTGTATCTTTATTAATTACAGCTTTCTGCGTCAGTCTGTCTTGCCGTCTTTCTCTTTTTCTATATATCCGCTTACTCCTCCTACACTATGCATTGGATTTGAATGCAGTTTTCACCATCAGTTTGATAACATTTTACGAAAGGTTTTTATGTTTAATAAATTCCAGTTTATTTACGGGTGTTATCTGTAACACCCTTGTAAACTGATGTAAGGCCAGGGCTGGCTTGTTCCGTATCAGACTAAACTTACATTGTTTTATTTTCAGGAGCCTTCGGCACAGTGATAGCCCTGACAATCGTCTCTAACATAAGCCATGATACAAACCTGCCTATCATCCTGCTCACGGGAGCGCTAGGGCTGACTGGCTTCCAATATTCCGGATTTCTGGTACGCATATATCACTATTTAATTAAGCTTCCAAACTCCATTGTTCATTATTAACTAACCGCTCGGTGTTTAAATATTGATTGAAATCAAAATGATTAAGTGGTTCTAATTATCATAATGCATAATCTGGATGTGATTTAGTGAATCTCAGTGTTTACACAATAGAAATTTGATATCTGTTATTGAAATATAAACTAGCCATATTAATTTTATTTAGACCTAGAGATTTTCCTAGCACGAACGACGTGTTGTTAGGGCTTGACACAAAAAAAAACATCGAAAATCCATAGAGGAAATAATTGTACATCATTACGAGTATGATAGTTATTAAGAAAATATTCACAATGTCCTAAAACTCATTGACGTACCTAACCGGAAAAGAAATAAAGTCACATGTCTTATGATTCATATAACAATGTTATGCGTTTTAAAAATTAGAATACGAATGTGTTGTGTATGTAACGCGTAACGCAAATAAAACACTCAAAATCAGGAGTTCAATGTGCTACGTTTAATGTTCGATTCCAGACTGACATTTTTAGAACTACCCTTTTTATACCATAAATACAACAATTCCTCCACCAATAGCAAAAGAAAAACACTTATGCTAGTTTAAATTAATTAATTACCTACTAAGAACTTTTTTTTTTAAATTATTTTTTACATTATACTTTGGTGTTAACGTTTAACAATATTACATATACATACACAGTGCTACAATATTATAGATGAACCCATGTAATGAGCGAAGCTGGTAACTTTATAGGTTAACATCATAAGTGAAAAATCATTTATACAAAGGCATAGGGTTCCGAGTGGATCTAACGTTCCGCCGATCCCTATCGCCATTAAAACCGGTTCTCGGTGCTCCCTCATCTAATTCACAATCCAAGTAAATATCTTCATGAGAAACCGTACTAAGATTAGTTCTTGTTGTTGTGTGATCTGGGGGCACCTCCACGGATCCGCCCTCCTCAATTTCAAGATCAGTTTCGTGGAATTCCGGAGCCAGATCCTGAGGTTCCATTGGAGGTGGCCTCACATCAGGCACCAGCTCCGGGTCTCCTAGCCGGGCATCAATCGGTCCCTGAAGGCACGGAACTTCACCGAAGTCCTCTAAGTCCTGACTACATAATGTGTCCCTACCTTTATATAAAAGTAATTGATCGATATGTTTCTTAACAACTAAGTTAAAGTCTGTTATATGAACTAAATACAATCTATTACCTATTACTTTTTGTATAAAACCTTTCTTCCATACATGTTTGTTGCCATTGTTAAAATAATGGTTGATTAACACTTGATCTCCTTCTCCCAGTGACAAACAACGCTGGCCTCCGTAATCCTTAGCTTGTGAGAT
Organism: Acleris emargana; assembly: GCA_927399475.2. NCBI lineage: Eukaryota > Metazoa > Arthropoda > Insecta > Lepidoptera > Tortricidae > Acleris > Acleris emargana. The sequence continues at coordinate 598,710 of OV656843.1, forward strand.
CGGTTTGGATGAAACATTTTGATTAGCTTCGGCCGATGACACCATTGAGGAAATTTGGGGAAGGGGTCGATCGACTTTATTGTCGTTCGCTACTTGCAACAGATCGAAGCGACAGCGGAGCGAGCGCCCGAACATCAGCTGTGCTGGGGAGAATCCTGTCGTGGAGTGTACTGAATTCCTAAGATCGAATAAAATGTTATTTAATATTTTATTGATAGATTGCTGACTATTGTTATCCAACAAAAAATATTTAATTGCTTTTTTCATTGTTTTAACGCTGCTCTCCGCTTGTCCATTAGACGCCGGGTGGTATGGTGGACTCGTTACATGTTTTATGCCATTCATCATGCAATATCGATCGAAATCGTTCGAACAAAAATTTGTCGCATTATCCGTCACTATGATTTCCATCAACCCGAATCTACTATTTACCTCTTCTAATCTACTAACGATCGATTTTGTGTCGGTTAATTGCATCGGAAAACATTCAACCCACTTTGAATGTGCATCTACGATAACAAGAAACTGCTTACCCTCTAACGAAAACATGTCCATATGAACGCGCTGCCACGGACGCTTTGGATATGGCCACACGGCCAGTGGCGCGCGCGGTGGAGCGGCCCGTAAAGTATTGCATACATTACAAGACCCGATCTTCTCCTCGATATGCTTATCTATGTTAGGCCACCACATTCGCGATCTTGCTTCCGATTTCGTTTTAACCACTCCAGAATGTGAACTATGTAATTCATCTAAAATTTGTTCCCTAAATACTGTTGGAATTATTAATTTAGGACCCCTTAAGATACATCCATCTTCGATATTTAGCTGTAATCTACAATTATAGTACGGCTTCAATTGTTCATCCGGTAGACATCGTGGCCATCCCTTTGTGACGTACTGTTTCACTTGCGTTAGTACCTTGTCGTTATCCGTAGCCGATTTAACGTCCGTTAAAGTAACCGGTTTGAGCATACTGTCCGTGAAATAGTTAATATACAAACAAGTATCTACGGTCGCATTTAACTCATCGACCTGAGACGAAAAGTTAGTTATCGAGCGAGAAAGAAAATCGGCAACGTTATCCTCACTTTTAACGTACTCAATCCTAAAATTATATCCTGATAGAAACAGTGCGTACCGTTGCAACCGATTTGCCGCCATTTCAGGTATCCCTTTTTTATCCCCAAAGATGGTAATTAGAGGTTTGTGGTCGGTTCGCAGTATGAATGGTACCATTCGACCATACAAATAATGGTGGAATTTTTTCACCGCGAAAACAATACCCGCTGCTTCTTTCTGGATCTGAGCGTAGTTAGACTCTGCCTTCGATAGGGAGCGCGACGCGTAGGCGACGACGCGCTCCTCGCCCGAGGGCTGCGTCTGAGCCAAAATTGCGCCCAGCCCCTCCGGCCCCGCATCTGACGTCAGTATGGTCAAAAAATCAGGATTATAGTGTGCCAGTATCCGTTCAGAAGCCATTTCTTGCTTAATCTTACAAAACGCAGTTTCTTTTGTTTCATCCCACTGCCAGTTAGCATTTTTTTTTAACAGGGAATGTAAAGGACTCAGTACATTCGAAGTGTTCGGCACAAAGCACCGATAATAATTTACTAATCCTATGAATGACTTCAACTCTGTAGCATTCTTAGGACGCGCGCAATTAAGAATGGCCTCAACTTTCCTCGGTGATTTGTGTAAGCCGTGTTTATCGATTATAAACCCAAGGTATTCCACCGACATTTTAAATAACTCGCATTTATCTCGTCTTAAACGCATACCGGCGTCTTCTAATTTGCTCAAAACTTGCTCTAACCTTTTTAAATGTATGTCACGATTTTGACCCGTTACTAAAATATCGTCAATAAATATACACACACCTTCAATATCCCTTAATAGGTTTTCTAAAGTTTGTTGGAAAATATAGGGCGCGTTAGTCAATCCGAAAACCAACCTTTTGTACCTATACAACCCTTTATGCGTGTTGATACAGGTCAAGTCCCGAGACTCGTCTAACTCCAGCTGATTATAAGCCCTAGAAAGATCCAACTTTGTGAACTCCTCCCCTCCGTACAGCTTCGCGAATAACTCCTCAATGCGCGGAACCGGGTAATTATCTACGTACAACGCTTTATTGAGCGTCACGGAGTAGTCGCCGCAGATGCGGATGTCTCCGTCGGCGCGCAGCACGGGAACTATCGGAGTGGCTACGTCGGCATGATCTACTTTTTCTAGAATGTCTAATTGCACTAAACGCTGGATCTCTTTCTCCACTTTATCTTTCAAAGGTAATGGAACTGGGCGAGGCTTAAAAAACGATAAAGGAACGTTCGGTTTAATTTTTAGGGTTACCTTGTGTTTATTAAAACGGCCTAATTCATCTGAAAACAATTTAGAATATTTTTTTATTATCTTAGAACCCAAATCGTCTTCTTCTATGTTATACATGTTTGTACCGCAAATTTGCAACTTAAACACACTCAAAAAATCACGGCCAAGCAAGGTCGTTTGTTATTTGTTGCAATTACAAAGAAAACAATTTGTTTAATACAACTTTCATAAGTGACGGGCAATGCGACAGTGCCTTCCGGGGGTAACCTGCTATCATTATAACACTTCAATACGACGTTTGATGAGCTTAAGTCGTAATTAGAAAAATATTTTTTAAATATTTCTTGCGGCATAACAGAAACAGCGCTCCCGCTGTCTATCTCGCACACGACCGGCTCGCCCGCTATCACTACCAACTGTTGCATTGGTTCCCCGTTAATTGTTATGATATTATAAATATCCCTCTCACCTTCAACAATGTTGTCATCGCCTTCCGCTATAAAATTGTTATGACGCACTTTTAGTTTACACATTCGCTTCAAATGTCCTTTTTGTTTACACTTTTGGCAAGTATAGTTAATAAAACGGCACTGATCTTTAACGTGGTTCGTATAGCCACAAACTTCGCAACACTCCCGGGTCGGTTGTTGTTTGCGCGGCGGGCGCGTTGCCTGCGCCTGCACGGCGTACACTGGAGCCCCGGCCGCTGTCGGCTGGGTACTTTGCAGTGCTGATCTCGCACAACGAACACTTTGCGCCAGCTCCAGCGCTTTGTCGAAGGTCAATTTGTCGATGCACTCAGAAAACAGTTTCTCTTTTTCTCTTACATTCTCTAACCCTAACACGAATCGGTCACGCAAAGCCGTCTTCAATTCATTTCCGAACCCGCAATGCAGAGCTAAGCTCCGTACCCGCGACGCCCACTCTGTTAAATCCTCACCGGGTCGCTGTTCTGCTTTGTAAAATGCATAACGTTCAGCGAAGGAACTTTTCTTAGGTGTTAAATGAGTGTCCAGATGTTGTAATAGTACGTTATACTCTGTTGCATCCAGGTCCGCCGGCGCCACCAAGTCTCGGAGCATGCGGTAGGTGTCCTCGGACAGAGCCGTCAAAAGCAAAGCCCGTCGTTTCATTCCGGCTTTGTCAGTTTCCTCGGTAACATCATTGACCGTACAAAACTGAGACAACCTGCTTTTAAAAATGCACCACTCTTGTATTCTATGGTCAAAACTGAGACTGCCACCGAACAATACATTTGCACTTTTTGCCATATTTATTTGTTTCTTTCCAACCAATTAATTGAAAATAAACTTGATCCTGCACCCGCAGATAACGATCTCGTCGCCAATTGTTGTGTATGTAACGCGTAATGCAAATAAAACACTCAAAATCAGGAGTTCAATGTGCTACGTTTAATGTTCGATTCCAGACTGACATTTTTAGAACTACCCTTTTTATACCATAAATACAACAGAATGATAAGTTAATATCAAAACTATAAATTTATTAATAATTAATATTTTACATAAATCAGTGAAATTCGCTCTATGATATTGAAGTGGTAATTATCGATAACAGGATTGTCGATGTTTTTATTGTGTCAAGCACTAACAACACGTCGTTCGTGCTAGGAAAATATCTAGGTCTACATATTATTAATAGGCTGTTAGATAAAGTCAAGCTGGTATTGCATGAAAAAGGGGTTTAAATTAACCGGGTAAATTACTGTTATTTACAGGAGAACCACCACAGCCTCTCGCAGAACTTCTCGGGGACGCTGCTGATGATGACCAGCGCGGTGGCAGCGTTCGTGGGTTCCGGTGTCCCTCTCGTCACTGGTTGGATCATTGGCCGTGATCCTGTAAGCATCTAGATATTAGTATTTTTCCATTTCTTATCGTTATCGCATCCATTCCTGTGTGGTTGCCGGCTTAGAATTGTGCCACTCCATGTCTTCCCCTGGAAGTCGTAAGAGGCGACTAAGGGAATAAAGGCTTGTAGTACCTACTGTTAGGCGATGGGCTTGCTACCTGTCACTAATATACACTGTTAAACATCTTAGCCTAATTGTGCAAATTGTGGTTACAGAGTTATCAACAAGTTTTTAGAGTTGTTGGTAATTCTGTAGCTCTGCCTACCCCACTCTAGGAATGACGGTGTGAAGGTATGTATGTATGTATCGCATCCATTGGCTTCCATTGGTAGTGGTAAAAGGCCTACTAACACTACACTTTCCAATACGCGGGCGCCTCTAAATTATAGTTTCAGTATTAGCTTTGATAATATTGAGTTTTTTATTGCAAGGTGCTAGGAGTCGTGTAGATGCTTGGCGAAGGCCTAGCACGAGATCTTTATGATGATTTTTATTAAATAGTACAGTACTAACACCTTCTTAATATAAGTATTTTCAAATAAAATTGTAGTTTGATAGTTAACAGAAATTATTTGAGTTAGACGCTGCAATTGCGGACCTATCTCTATCTCACGTTATTTGCACGGAAGTACATATAACCATCTCTTTTGATGTGATGTTGGCTCAAGTGGCAGTGGACGGGGGCACATCGCTCGCAGAACAGAAAGATGTAGAGGGTGATGAGAGCCTCGTACCAGAAGATGCGGCATGAGTAGACCTCACCAGGTGTACCAACGATGTGGCTGAGGTTATCGGAAACCGATGAATGCAAGCAGCGTAGAGTCAGTCGTTAAGACCGAATAAAAAAAAACAAAAATATTCAGTGAATTGGCTTAATTCGAGGGTTTTGAAACATTAGTAATCCAGACAAATCATTGCGGAGATGAAGCGCCGCAAGAAACTCCAGCAGAATGTTATTAGTTTAATCATAAAATCACATTACAAGGTAATAATGTAAAAAATAATTATTCACAAAGAAAATCATGACAAATGTAAGGTTAACAATAACATTAAATTAAAATAACATCTAGAAGAACATCATGACGATGTTTCAACGTCAGAAACAATAACTGGAAAACAGGTCCATGCAAGCGTGAAGAGACTGGATCCAACTGACAGCAGGCATGACCTTGAGGAAGACCTTTGTTTTTTGTTCAGTATTGCACGTCTTTGTTGATATTGATGAGTGTTATCACTATGGTGTTAAGATCTAGTTTATTTCTTGCAGACGGACCCTCGTCGTTGGCGAGCCATCTTCCTGTCCCTGGCCAGCTTTAGCGTTCTCGGGAACGTCTTGTACAGAATCTTATCACTATGGTGTTAAGATCTAGTTTATTTCTTGCAGACGGACCCTCGTCGTTGGCGAGCCATCTTCCTGTCCCTGGCCAGCTTCAGCGTACTCCGGAACGTTTTGTACAGAATCTTATCACTATGGTTTTAAGATCTAGTTTATTTCTTGCAGACGGACCCTCGTCGCTGGCGAGCCATCTTCCTGTCCCTGGCCAGCTTCAGCGTCCTCGGGAACGTCTTGTACACGGCGCTGGGGCGGGGGGAGCGCGCGGATTGGGACCGGGTCGAGGGGAACAAGTTTGGATACCACAACGGTTCGTTTATAATAATAACTTTTCTCAAACATGCAATGACATGTTAGCGTTATGTTAGTTATTTTAGGCTTAAAAGTATCACGTTCCGGGCGGAGCAACTCGAGAGAGCTGTAAAGGAATATCATACAAAATTGAAGGCCTAGGCCGGGAAGTAATTTTTTTTTAATTTTTGTGTTGACAAGGCGGCTGTGTTTATGAACAGCCTAATAATAGATAAATTATTTTTTTAAATTATTTTCAGTGGCTTTATGGTCATCAGATCGGCCGGAAACCCCCTACTTCCCGGTCACTGTGTAGTAATGTACTATATCCAAAGAAAAAAATGGGTATCATAAATTTACCATAGGTATCTGTGTATTACCTGTGGCATCATAACTAACAAACGGAGGGTTTCATTTTGGCTCTGATGCATATTTTATTCATAGATGTCTAGTTTTAGTTAATAAGGATGGTTTTAAATTATGTTTAAAAAAAAGTGCTTGAATATCTTGTTAGGTATGTAATTTTCTTAAACAGCATGTAGTTTAATTTGTCAAAGATTTTTTACGCGAGGTGATATTTACATGTTGCGAGGATATCGATGTAGAAAGAGACGAGACATATTTATGTAAGAGCGGAACGTATGGTAGTCTCCAAAATAACTAACCGATTTGACTAGATATTTCTTTTAGTTGTTAGTTTATACACAGAACCCTCAATCAACTTTCAGTCATACATTAGCATACAATGTAACGGATCGAAAAGCCTTCTCAAGGAGTATTTATTCTGTTTCAGATGCAAATCAACTTGAACTGGAAGAACTCAGCCAGCCGAAACCCTCGCAAAAGGATACCGATCGCCCTTTCTTATAAGAGAAATAAACATATTCAAATATTTCAAGTGGTTTCGTTATTGACATTCCGTCTAAGTCTTTGTTGGGTTTAAAAACGGGGTGTTTCTTTCTGTTTATTGCTGGAAAAAAATACTTGATGTTCTGGTAAACATCTTAGCCTATTTCTGCAAATTGTGGTTACTGAATTATCAACCACTTTTTAAAGTTGTAATTCTGTGGCTCTGCCTAGCCCACTCTGGGATTACAGGCGTGAAGGTATGTATGTATGTAAAAATACTTGAGGCAAATTGTTTTTTTTTTGAGTGTGTAAAAGTAGACGTAGACGTAATTGCAAATTTATTTTGATGAGCTATCCTTAATATATTGTTTTAATACAATTACGCAATAAATTGGACTTTTTGTAGCTGTATATCGTGTGGAAGGTGTCCTGCCGTTTGACCAAAAGACATTTGGCAAAATTACACTTGACAAACAACGTCTTGCAAAAAAATGTTAAGTCAATTGATCATTTTACTACTAGTCATTTTACAAATGACTTATTTTTCCAAATGATCAACAGTTAAATTTACATTTTACGAGGAAGACGTATCAGGGCATAACCGACTCGGATAGGTTAGGTTAGAAGGCAAAGGCGGGAGCTTGGCTCCCGCCTTGGCCTTCGAGGTTGTTTTTTTTTCTGCCCAGAAATAGGTAAACTAATTGCTAAATGATCAATTGCTAAGTGAGTTTTTGTAAGATGATACTTTTGTCAATTGTCTCGTTTGCCAAATGATCATTTGGTGAAACGTTGTTTGTCAAATGACTATTTGTCGATAATTTTTTGGTCAAACATTAGTGAACCCGTGTGGAAAGATGGATTTTTTGAGGGATCCCCTTGAAATATCGACCAACATTTTATGGAAATTGTCATTTCACCGAATTTAATTTCATCGAAAACTAATTTCTGCTGAAACCTTATAGTTTTCAGATTATCATAAGCATTCGTTTCGTAGGTTAGGTTAGGTTAGACTTATGACCACAATAAAAATAAAGCTCCTGCACGTGGAAATGCCTGTCTGCTCGGTGAAACGTTCTATGAAATGAGTTTCGATATTTCAAGGGTAAACCATTTTTTAACTACGAGTAGTTACTTGTGTTTTACTTTTTCCTTTCTTTAAGTACTGACTTTTCAAAGCCGTGCTTTATTTTTTCTTTAGGTAATATTTAAAAAAAAATACAAAAGTTTAAGGGTTTTAGATTGCACTTGCATCAAAATATACTAATATGCATTATGACCATACATCGGGGTTTTCGGTGCGGGAATGTTTGACATAAGCCAAAGATTAAAAAACAGAATTTTACTCTAGGTTTCTACCTAATGAAAAATTAATTGAACAAAAAAAGTATTTTATAAAAGAAATGTCGAAAAACTATGTTTTTTTTTTACAAGAGAATAGAAATGCGATCGAAAAAAATTAAATATGCTCCTATTACAACTGCCGACTTAGATCGTTCAGTTCATTGAAATGGATAATATTTACAGCAAGACGTCGCAGATGAACTGTTCCAAATAGTGAAAAAACATTAACAGTTTATTTTGAAAATCGTGTCCACTACTAAATTTACCTACTGCAGGTAATTAATTAACGTTAATTTTATTATTATCTCATCTCATTATAGCCTTGGTAGTAAAGCTAAAGTACTACATGAGTTAAAATAAAATTGTATCATAGTGTAAGCAATTCGCAGAGAGGTAGTTAGTCATTAGGCATAATATGATATTTTCTCAGATTACCTATCTGTTGATATCTACTCTTTCTTAAATCATTCCCGCACCGAAAACCCCGATGTATGATTATGACAGACTGACAAACACCAACCAACATCGATACCAATAGAAAGACTAAAAAAAGAGTTCACGTAAGGCTCCACTGATCGTCTGTTTTTCTCGATTTCTCTTGTACGGTGTTACAGAAACCTTCTTGTACGACTTCAAATCGGACATAAGCGGTATTTTCCGGATCACGAAACCCTTAAACTGACTGTACATACATGTACTACAGTTTTGGACCTTATTACAATGGGATAAGGTGAAAAACTGGATACATCTCTTCGTAGTCGACTGTACATATCGCACGTTTAATCTAACAGTGACACTAAAATATTTAAAAAAAAAACTATTTGAATAGTGACATTGTTTTTTTCATATACAATTAAGCTTAGTTTAGCTTAATCTTGTGTCTATAAACTTATAGCATTAATCCAAATTCAATTTGGTGGCAAAAAACTCGCGGTCGCGGGCACTAACTGCCCGTACTACTTTAATAATAACCGAAAGATGCGAATTTGTAATGCGCAATGATACCTACTGATTTGTATACATTTCTAGATAGTGATTCTTATCACACAAATATCAATGGGCAAATACCAGTACATGTAGACAATCAAGGGAAACTGTGCCACACCCGGACGCGCGTCTAACAAAGCGTCTCCTATCACTAGATAGACATGCCCTACGAATAATTGTAGGAAACATTACTGGACATTGCTCGCTTAACAAACATTTGTATGTTCTAGGTATGACCGACAGCCTCCTATGCAGGGGATGCCTGTCGGCCGACGAAACAGCCCCCCACGTAATCCTGGAATGCGTAGGTGTAGCCGCTCAACGGATTGAAATGCTCAAGACACCGAGGTCACTCCGAGAAGCCTGTGGAGATACCAGGAGGATCCTGCGCTTCTGGTCGGAGTTAGGCTGGCTAGACTACTAGCTGGTACCCCTACGCACAATGGCCCGACATTCACGGGCTAAGTGCGGAAAAAGGAGTCCATCACCATAACCATCACACAAATAATTGAAGAACTACATGAATGTTAAAAAAATATTACTAGTAACCAAACCGTATTTATTTTACGTCGAGTTTTCCTGCTGTACTTTTATTGTGCTGCAGCGCGGGAAATTCATTTTATTCCATAGAGAACGTAAGTGATCACGGAGGCCCTCTGATGCGATCTGATACCAATCATTTACATCCTCAAGATTGCAAATGAATTGCCAATCTTGAGGCATAAGATGCAATGCCTATATGCTAGTAATTTCAACAGTTGTCCTAGCCCAACAGCGCAACAAAGCGAACACTGCTGCTTGGTTGTAGGTCAAAGTATAAGATAGTGCGGTAGCAGTGATGCACCCTGCACCACTTAATGACAGATTGCACAATGACAATTTAGCGGAACATAAGTACCCCTTGCGTCAACAGAGCAGAATACTGCGCACTTATGCAGAGCAATGCCAAATCACACTATCTAAATAAATTTATACGATGAAAATATCTCGCCGTACATCAAACAAATAAATTCATACGATAACTCTTATTTGAAGTGTTACGTTGCTATACCTACGGTGACTACTGTGTGATTGTACCGAACTAGCTTCTTGAACCTTATTTATATTAGTATAAAAATCGTTTTTGTATATTTGTTTAATGATACACACGTTGCTATAAGTTGCAAAAAACAAGAGTGTTTAAAAATAAAAGAACATGTTTTTTTTAATAAACAGTTGTTTTAAACCAAACCAAATTGTACCTAAGTGTTGACTCGTAGCAAAATAAATTAATTAGGTTAGGTTAGTGTTGCGTCCGGCTCAAAGGACCAAAAACTATCAGAATAGAACTCGACAAATTTTATTGTAATTTTTTACACAGAATATATTTTTTTATTGCAAATACAAGTATCATATGCGGTATTAATAAATTAAATAACTTAATTGAATCAAATTATGATAACTAAATAAAAAGCGAACTTTAAAAACCAGACTGTACTGTATTTGATACTGTCATCGACAGTAAACATTAATTGGAAAGATCATTTTATATTTTAATATTTTTTGTACCGACCTACATCTATCTACCGTGATAAACGCGACCGTAAACGAACTTTGTTTCATAAATTCCTATTACTAATACGTCTAGCCCTTAAAACGACTTTGTATCATAATTCCTTAATACCGAAACACCATTATTTTATTTAATACCAGATTTTTTACCACAGAATATTCCGAAAATGCCTGGAATTTTGAAAGCAGGTTAATCAACCTTTTTTCGAAATTGCTTTACTATACTCTGCTGGCTGATTTCTCCGTCAAATTGAAGACCAATTTATTTTTGAGTAGGTCACCAAGTAAGGATCCAAAAAACTGAAAGAAAGAAAGAAAAAACGTTTATCCGTGATAAACAGACAAACAAAACTCAACAATATACTGACATAAACAAAATACCAGTTGTCACGAAATGGTTGCAACTCAGCGTTATACTGGCGTGGAAACCAGCGCTGGGGGCCGATTTTTGACTTTCGAGCGCTCGAAAGTTTCATTCGAAAGTGACAAAAAACAATGAAATGGTATTTTTGACTTGCGAGCGATAGAAAATATGAACACGAGTGGTCCGTGGCATTCGTTTTGAATTCTATCAATAGAAAATATCATTTGACATCTTTCAAATCTGTTGGGTATATACACACGAAGCATAAAGAAACCTAGCACAATGCCATAGACATCCACAGACGAGAAAGCGTTTCATTTTTCCTACATTTATAACCAGTCAAGAATTTGTAAAATAAGCGTAAAAAAATCTTATTGACACTGAAATATTAAATTGCTTGTTATGATTTCATCTTTTGTTAGCTTCACACATTTATTCGCAATTAAAATATGAATTAAAAAAACCGGTAAAACATCGATTTTCTGCGTATAATGAAACAAGTTCCAACTTAACAATACTATTTAGTCAATCCCTCAGTTTCAAGTGAGAATCTCAAAAATATGGAATTTGGGACCATTCTAAAATAAATCGTGAAAAATTTTCGCATTCGAATATTTTTCTACCGCTCACTTTTGAAATCGAGCGCTCGAAAGTCAAAAATCGGTCCCCTGGTCTTCCATTGGTTCAACACACATAGCACACACACTATACCAAAAGAAAGTAAAGAAAAAAAGATAACACCGCAATTAAAGTGCACAAGTAACGAAATTATTCTTATTCAGTGCTGCGTGCATGCGTCTATTGCACTTTTACTAGGAATGGAAGAAACTCCTCAAAATATAATACGCATACGCGTAGTAATTTTAGTTTTCAGTAACAAGTCCAGCATTTGCATTCGAAAAGCATCATTTGAAGAAGTGGAACTACGCTTACGCTGGCGTTAAAACCAGCGCTGGTCTTCCATTGGTTCAACACACACATAGCACACAACCACACACACACACACACACTATACCAAAATAAACTAAATGGTTCGAACTCAGCGTTACGCTGGCGTTAAAACCAGCGCTGGTCTTCCATTGGTTCAACACACACATAGCACATACACACACACACACACACACACTTTACCAAAATAAACTAAATGGTTCGAACTCAGCGTTACGCTGGCGTTAAAACCAGCGCTGGTCTTCCATTGGTTCAACACACACATAGCACATACACACACACACACACACACTATACCAAAATAAACTAAAGAAAAAAAATAACACCGCAATAAAAGTGCACAAGTAACGAAATTATTCTTATTCAGTGCTGCGTGCATGCGTCTATTCCACTTTTACTAGGAATGGAAGAACCTCCTCAAAATATTATACGCATACGCGTAGTAATTTTAGTTTTCAGTATCAAGTCCAGCATTTGCATTCAAAAAGTATTATTTGAAGAAGTGGAACTGATGATAAAGACTACAGATGGGTACCTGAATCCTCAATTTTGGTACTCAAATTACAGGCGGCGACAAAATTATCTTGTTTGACACAGCTGAGCGACTTTGACATTTTAATGGGTAAAATGTGAAGGTTTCCCCGCCATTCTTGCGGCGACCTTGAAATATGCTATAGTTACTTTTTCCTTGAGAAGTGGAACTACCTATAACTGCTTAACTACTAACTTTAAAATAAGAATAAATTTTAAAATCAATTTACCTCTCATTAAAAATATAAGATTCAGTGGGAACGAGATAACTTATCTAAGTTATCTATTAAACTCAACCTGTATAACATTTTTGTTTACATTCTGATACAGCATCTTATAAGGTAGCCAATATTGGATCTCCGACTATTCTAGTACTTCCACCGGCCCTGGTATGACCATGGAGAAATTAAAACTGGAAATGGAAGGGGAAACTGCTACGTCTATGGAGAAATTAAAAATGGAAAGCGAAGGGAAAAGTCGCAGTAAGTTTGATTTGAGATCTTTTCAAAAACCCATTTAGTGTCTCATTTATTAACAGTTCCTACAATCATATTGCATTGTGATCCATTGCTCATCAAAAGTGGTCAGCAGACATGGAAGTTTTTAAGGCAAAAACATCAATTAACTAGGGAGTTCCTTCCGATACCAAATTTATCGATAAATACCTACTTCAAAGTGACATTTTATAGTAGATTGGTATTAAGTTCTCTGGACCGGGAGACGAGCTGTAGGTAGGCCTCCAGCAAGATGGAGTGACGACCTTGTGAAGATAGCGGGAACGCGGTGGATGCGAAAAACACAAGACCGGTCTGAGTGGACGTCTTTCGGCTGACATGATGACATGATGAAGTTCTCCGGATAGAATAGAAATTAACTAAAATGCTGATCACTACCCATCGATATTTTACCTACCGATGTTATGTTACCGATCGATGTTAATTAAGTACCGCCGGGCGGATATTTGTGTGATGAGCGCAAATATTTGTTTCTGAGTCATGGATGTTTTCTATGTATTTAAGTTTTATATTTCTCTATACAAATATTTATATCGATGTCTAGTACCCATAGTACAAGCCTAGAGCTTAGTTTGAGACTAGGTCAATTGGTGTGACATTGTCCCCTGATATTTATTTTAAACTTTGAATTATATATAATTTATACTAAATAACATTATTTATCCAACCAGCGTATCCCCATAAAACAAACAATGTACTAAAAAAATCAACCTGTGAGTTTTCAGTTTTTCAATTCTAAGTTTTGGTTTTGCGTTCATCAGATCTAATGGATAATAATAAATTGGAGTCAAGCCTCCTCGAGGGAAACCAGTTAGCCAAGCTGGTCTAACTTGGCTATCATTCAGATGAAATGTTCAATCACTTTAACTAGGAGTTGAAGGAACGGAACGGAAAGGACCTGCTCCAGATACGGGAATATTAATATTATTAATGATCATTGTTAATGCTTTTCGACCGTCATAGGTGCATTACGCTGAAATTAAAAGATAAAGAACTTTGAGTTTGACTTTGAATTTATTTTCAGTTTGAAACTATTTAAGAAGAAAATTTATTATCTCGCTAACATATTGTACCAAGCGTATTTTAAGTATTGTGCAATATGTATTTTATATTGCAAATTGGACAATTTATAAAACAAATAACATAAAAGTTCACTTCCATAACACTGAACAGCACCAACGCCATCACGGAAGTTTAGGGTCACCTACCACCTGATGGTAACTGGAAACTGTGACCCATAGACATTCGCATTCACAAGACTGCTAATGCACTGCCAACCCTGAGGACTAAGATAAAATGCCTCTATGCTAGTCATTTCACCGGCTGTCTTATCCCCAAACCGGAACACAACAGTGCGAACACTGCTGCTTGGCGGTACGTTAATGGTGGTACCAACCCGGACGGACACTGCACAAAGTCCTCCCACAAGTAAACAACGGTGCAACGTATTCAAAATTCTCGTATCTCGCTCTATTAGAATGTGCGCGCAGCGTCGCATACCGTCACGTCTTGGTGTGAACAAACCCTTAGGTAAATTAGCTTCCAATTATCCAATTTCGAACCTAATCAAATCATACCGCCGCCATACTGAGAGAAGCCGATAGTTCTCAAATAAACATTATGATAGTCATCTCAATGGAAACTTTTATTTTCTCACATCATTGTGATGTGACACGCTTATCTTTTATTTAATCAAAACGAAGCACAGGTGCTTAAATTTGCTTTACTTGTTTGATGTCAAACACCATCCTCTCGTTTTTCATCGCTGATATCAAATGTCATCATTTATTTGGTATTTGCATTACTATTTTTGGGTGGCGATAATTACGTAGATATAGCCTAAAGTATGGTGTGTCGCTAGTCGTGACGTCACTGAGAGGTTTTAATAGAAAACAATACGCTGAGTTGTTTTAGAGATATTGAGCTTGTAGGGGGTTAAAAGCCTCCGATATAACGGCGACACCTACTTTCAGAGCTGGTATCTCTAAAACGGCCCAACTAATTTTCATGAAATCTTGCTGAGAGCCATCCCGATTAATGAAGCTTTAGTAAAAAAAACTTGCGCCCAAATCCGTTAATTTTTCTTTTTTTTATCGCATTGAAAGGCATACGAGCACACAGGCCACCTGACCGCCAGGCCAACTGAGACCCATAGACATTCGCATTCACAAGACCGCAATCCTAAGACTGCAAATGCGTTGCCGACCCTGAGGACTAAGATGGAATGCCTATATGCTAGTCATTTCCCCGGCTGTCTTATCCCCAAAACCGGAACACAACAATGCGAACACTGCTGCTTGGCGGTAGGTTAATGGATAAGATGGTGGTACCAACCCGGACGGACCCTGTGTTTGGGAGCTACGATGCCACAAACAGACACTCAGATACATAGACATAGAGACACACGTCATAAACTTTTAACACCCCTCTTTTTTTATGTACTGACTCGAAGGTTTTTTAAATTTTAAATTTAATTAATATGACTTAATATTAGTTAAAATGAAGTAAATCATTATTTTTCGTTTCCAGCTCACGGCTTAGGAATACGTCATTTGCAAGCGTTTCTAACGGCTGTCTGTGCCACCGTTATTTACGTCATGAGGAGTAGCATGGGCGTGGCTGTGTTAGCCATGACCGATAAAAGCAATATCAACAGCACCACGGTCACAGTAAGTTTTGATAAAGTAGAACAAGCGGCCAAATACCTCGTCAACCTAGAGCTAGAATGGTCCGGCGATATTGACGCAACAGTCAGCAAGAAGAAAAATAGATAAAGATAAAGAATTTTTTTCAGTAAGTAGGCCGTACGGGCACTTTTACACGTCAAGAATCTACTAGCGCTTCACAAAAAGAGACCACTGCTGAGAAGAAACGCCGCAAGAAACTCAGCAGTCAGTGATTTTTTTAAATATATTTAATATTACAATGGTACTACTTAGGCTAGCATTATATAAATCTATAAATAGCAAATAAAAAATATTTCAAATATCCTGCGTAGTTTCTGCAGGAAAACACACCAAAATCTTAAGAGACAGATAAAGAGAGAAAAGGAAAAAAAGAACACCTACTTATGTGTATATAAAACCACTAAGAAAATAATAAGAGAGGCATATGACTAATACTGGATGAGTCAGATGCTCCAGGTGATGGTGATAATGATGATGAAAAAGTTGTACAGGTGGTCAAAAAAGTGCTCTTCCAAGTATGACGACGCGCTGGCCTAGTTGGTAGTGACCCTGCCTTCGAAGCTAGTGGTCCTGGGTTCAAATACCGGTAAGGGCAGATATTTGTGTGATGAGCGCGAATATTTGTTCCTTAGTCATGGATATTTTCTATAAATTTCTCTATATATTTATATCGTTGTCTAGTACCCATAGTACAAGCCTAGAACTTAGTTTGGGACTAGGTCAATTGGTGTGACATTGTCCCCTGATATTTATTTATTTATGAGACCACTTTGTATGTAGAGAAAATATCGTTAAAGTCAACACTTCAATGTAAACAGATGACTGTCGTATTATTGACTGAATTGTTTAACTCGTATGATGCAAATGGAGTTTAACCCTAGGCAGATCAATCATTTGGCCTGCTTTTTACTCTTACTGCTCACCGAGACCCTTTTATACATAATACATTGCAAGAGCGATGCTTTCTTTAAAATGTACAGGATAGTATTGTGTGAAAAGGGAGTGAGATTATCTCACCTCAACACACTCTTCAATAGAAAAAAAAGCAAAACCCTTTTAGCCAGTATTTTTTTAGGATCTGTTGTACGTTTAAAAGTGGTTGAGATGTGCCAACGAGTTTCTCTCCATGTCGATTTTCGAATCTTGGAAAGTAATTATGAAGAAAGGTTACCATTTACGTTAATTAAAAAATTTCGTGCTTTTTTGTTTTTAAATTGTATTTAACTACGAGTAGTCGTATTAGCAGCAGAATACAATGTTTTACCCTTTCAGGTCTATGCATGGAACGAGGAGATTCGTGGAGTGGTCCTGTCGTCATTTTTCTGGGGTTATACTATCATGCAGGTTACTGTTTTCTCTTTTTTTATTGTTTGTTATCGACCTTTGGTTTTGCTTGCTATTTTAAATAAAATTAGCAACATGATCCAATGTTTACCTAAACCTGCTTCTTTATGTGGTGATGGCTACTTGAGCAAATTGATGTTTGACCTGTCATTACTTATGGAACGAAGAGATTCGTGGAGTGGTCCTGTCGTCATTGTTCTGGGGTTATACTATCATGCAGGTTACTTTTCTCTTTTGTATTTTTTGTTTGTTGTAATCTGTTGGTTTTGTTTGCTATTTTAAATAAAATAAGCAACATGATCCAATGTTTACCTAAAACTGCTTCTTTATGTGGTGATGGCTGCTTGAGCAAATTGTTGTTCGACCTGTCACCACTTAAGGTTCCTATTTGCCAATAAAATAATTTTGTTTTGTGTTCCTTTTTTTGTTGTGTCGTGTGGCTTGATGTAATGTGGCCAAATGGCCTCAGCGGAAGACCAGCGCTGACTTTAAAACCAACGACATGCTGAGTTGGGACCATTTAACGTTATCTAGCGTTAAGTCTGTCACTTATTTTGTCCTGTGATTTGTTTGTTTGTTTGCTGCTTTGTTTTTATTTGTTGACTTTCTCTTTGTTATGAGATTACTTTTTTTTTTCAGGTGCCGGCTGGTATCCTGGCGAAGCGGTTTGGTGGCAAGCCGATGCTGCTCTCCGCACTAGTCATCAACGGAGTCTTGTGCTTGGTGACGCCAGTGTTGGCAGCCGTTGTAAGTAGCTCTGTGGTTGACAGAGACGTATATATACAGGGCGTCCCACGGCTATGCTACATGGAAGGAAAGTACTTTGAATATTGTAGATGGAACATTTTACAGAAAGAAGACATTATTTGAATTAAAAAAACTATTTAAACTGCATTCATAGATATTTCAATAATTACATGATTGAACCGGGAGTCGAACCCGTTAAACGAGAAAAATAATTACCTGTAGCTTCATCATACCGATCGAAAGGCTTTATAAAAAGGATTATTTTTTGCTAAATAACATAGTGTCCGAAATAAAAGGAAGACCATGAATTTTTTAATATTTTATGTGAAATTTTGTTCAGAAAAATGAAAAGTTGACATTGCCGTAAGGACATACAACTGACATTATCATAAGTACCCATTATTAATAAATGTACCCACTTGGGAAGTTAGTTTACAAGAACCAGTATGAAAGTGTCCACGAGCTACAAACAGAACTTAGACGTATTATTCTAAATATCCACCACAACAAGATCAAAAATCGACAAGGAGCGAAATAATCAAAAGAGTGCGACTTTGTATTCAACAGGAAGGGACTCATTTTGGGCATTTGATAAATTGATTAAATTTGCATTAAAAATGTTAAAATTAATGGTTTCCCTTTTATTTCTGACACTATGTTATTTAGCAAAAAATAATCCTTATGATGAAGCCTTTCGGATGAGATGATAAAGATACAGGGTATTTTTTTTTCTCGTGTTACGGGTTCGATTCCCGGTTCAACCATGTAATTATTTAAATATCTATGAATGCAGTTTAAATTGCTATTTAAATTCAAATAATGTCTTCTTTCAGTAAAATGTTCCATCTACAATATTCAAGGTACTTTCCTTCCATGTGGCATAGCCGTGGGACGCCCTGTATATACACTGTGTTTTTTTTGATTTACGATAACTTTAAGGGAACGTTCTTTAGGTTAAATAAAGTTAATTTCTCCAAGACAGACAAATGATAACTCTTACGGTTTTAATGATATTTAATTTTTAAATTTAATCAGTTAATCACGTTGAACTGGTCTAATAGGCTCTTAACTGTCTGTGTATGTCTCGCCAACATTGACGTATTTGACACTGAGTATGAGTTAACTCTAAAGACCCTTTTAGAATGACAAAAGATACAATATTTAATTACTTTGTTCTAAACAGAAAAAAATATATTTTTGCAATATTTATAAATCTAATCAATCACTTAGTTTCTATGGATGTACCTAGTAATACGCCGAAGTTATCGTAAACACCAAAAAAACAAAACACGGAATAGTAAATTTTAACTATAGTTATACAACAGGCGGTCTTACCGCTAAATAGCGATATATTGGGTTTTCAAGGTCACAGACTCCGATATTTGTCAAACTCTGAATTTTGGTAATTTTGATGTAAAAGAATAGAGAAAACTGACTAGAGTGTGTGTTTTAAGTTGTGATGATGATGACCATAATGAGATGTAAGAATGCAAAGTAGATTTCCATCAGTACAAATGCCTGTGCTTGTTTTTAAGATTGACATACAACTTTAAACTTAGCTTGACAATCGACTACTGACTTCTGACGTCACAGGATAAACATGATTTTTGTAGTGGTTAGATTGATTCGTACATTACTGTCTAGTACTCCAAGAATCTTAATTGCGTTTGACTGGCTATCCCTATGCACTATCGCAACAGAAGGTATATTTTTGGTCACTTGCGTTTCATAAATAAAACGAGATTGCCAATCGCTATTAACACTGTATAACTAGTAACACTGTATAATATTTTGTTAACTTTATACAGTTACGTATCCCATTTACGGATAAGTTTGTACATTAGTTTAATATTTATATTTTTGTGCAATAAAGAGTTTACATACATACAGTTATTAAAAAAAGAACATAACACGTAACGTAATATTGCTTCTTACTTCACAAGAAGCTTTTAAATGTACTATCAGCCCATTGGAACCCTGACCCACATATGACTGTGTCACAGTGACGTTATAATTCAAGTCGTAAGAAATTTTAGACAAATTGTTTTATAATGACACTGTGACACCGTTCTATGGTGATAGTATCTGGTCTTCCTGTCGCATTTATTTAAAACCCCTGACAAACAAAACAACACGTTAATTGAATTCAAGTAAAACATGTTTTTCCTGGTATTTAAATGACAACAAAAGCGATATTTCCCATCTCGCCACTTTATCTCAGTTAATTTATAGGTATTTTGTTTACTTTTAAGATACTTCTCCGAGTGTTCGTCAAACATTAGAAGAGGTTCATTGTTTACGATATGAATATTTATTGAAATTAATACGCAATCGCGGTGTGATAATACTGATAATACATATTAGTCACGTCGACAAAGTGGTTAAATAAAACAAAAAAATAATTGGTACCTCCCCTGGTAAAATATTGCGGGTTTGTGGTAACACTTTTTCGATTGAGTTGAGTTTGTAAAATATTTAAAGTGGTAATTCTTGTTAAAGTCAAGTTCCCCCCCCCCCCCCCCCTTCACCTCCCTACGGACAGAGCTACAAAAACAAAAAACTGATAATATATTAAATGAAAGCAAATAAACGAATTTTAAAAGAAAACTATCACGAATAAGTAGACTTGATTGTTTCCGAGAAAAGTGACTAAAATGTTTATACCTACTAAAATGACACCAAATTACTTTAAATAAAGAATTAGGTAGTTGATACAAACTTGCTGATTTTAGGGTTTCATACAAAAAACGGAACACTTATGGGATCATTCGTACGTCTGTCTGTCTGTCCGTCCGTCCGTCTGTCACGGACAATTTGCTCCGAATCTACTGGACCAAATCAGGTGAAATTAGTCATTTCATTTTATCCAAACACGGATGGACAAAGTTTTTTTTTTTTTTTTTTTTAATAAATGTTCATTTTCAGGGGACTAAATAGGAAAGAAACAAAAATGTTTTGCAATGTTGACTGTGTCACAAATCAAAGGATCTCAAATATATGTATAATCGTTATTATTGTAAAATAAATATTTTTGATTTGGCATAAATAAACATATTAGTCACGCTAACAAAGTGGTAAAATATAATCTTAAAAACGCGTAACGTGATGATGTTTTTTTTTCTAGTCTACCCCCTATTGTGGAGTGTCGTTGGATAGGTCTTTCAAAAACATTGCGGGTTTAATCCGTTAATGAAATATTAAGCTTTAAAGTGCAAATTTTTGTTCGATTCAAGTTTTTTTTCTTTATTACATAATTAAAACCTTTTGTTATTCATTGCAGGGCGGTTGGATAGCAGTATGTATGGTCCGGATGACCATGGGACTGACCCAAGCTTGCTTCATGCCCAGCGTCCATACCATCCTGGGCCGCTGGGCCCCGCCGTCGGAGAGGACTCGACTTGGAGTCGTTGCTTACACTGGTACCAGTACTATACTACTAATGGTAATACTGCCCTTTTACGGAAAAAAAGGCACATCTACTATAAAAAAGACACATCTACTATAATAATTGTATTGCATTTCCAACCTTATTATTACCCCTGAGAGTTCAATATGCTTGTTTGAATTAATTGCATTTGTGCCTTTTCTCCGTAGGAGGGCAGAATAGTCCCATGAAATTAAGAAGAAGGCAAAAACAACATGATCCATTAACCTACCGCCAAGCAGCAGTGTTCGCATCGTTGTGTTCCGGTTTGGGGATAAGACAGCCGGTGAAATGACTAGCATAGAGGCATTCCATCTTAGTCCTCAGGGTAGGCAACGCATTTGCAGTCTTGTGAATGCGAATGTCTATGGGTCACAGTATCCACTTACCATCAGGTGGCATGTGTGCTCGTTTGCCTTCCCATGCCATAAAAAAAAAATGAAAAAAAATGCTAAGCAACCTCAGTAGCAAAAACTCATCTTTAGGGTTAGGCTTTTGGTGGCGCGGCGTAACGTGGTTCTAGAATGCATGGAGTCGCAATTTCGGCATTATTTTAATATATACAGGGTGTCTCATTTAAAGCGGGCAGTATGGGAAAGTCTGTAACTGTAAGACATACGAAGATCTGTTCTTACGAACCATGTCATCGATTTTAATAAGAAGAAAAACTGCATTAATACATTTAAAAAAAACCTGTACTCAGCTCGGGAATCGAAGCCAGTTGTTTAGAAAAAAAATCTTGCGCTATTTCTATTTTGATATCGATTGTGTAGGTCTTAAGCAGTATGGCTCTTTGAAACATGATATCTAAAATGAATGAAATGCATTGTTTTCACATAGGGTAAAGTCACCAGTGGTCAGCCAGAAACCAGTAGTCAGCCTCTGCCTATACTTTGTATGAGTGAGAAGAGTACGAAAGATATATTTCCCACTCTTCGCACTCATTATACGGTCGACTACTGGTCTCTGGCTGACCACTGGTGACTTTACCCTACTATAATTTATTTTAGTAGGTGATCGAAGTGACCGCTGTTACAATACTCAACAAGTTCAGGCATGTGAAATGGTCTCTATAGTTGTTTGTTTGTAAACAATGCATTTTATTCGTTTGAGATATCATGTTTCAAAGAGCCATAATTGGTTAAAGTCACATTAAGTCGATAATTATCTGTAGCTGGGATAAGATTAAACCAAACGGCAGCATCTGTAACAAAACATCAGTAGCATACATAAACTATAAAAGAAAATCAAATCAAACCTTGGTCAGTTAAATAAGCCACTTATCTTGGTTATGATCCAGCTCTTGTTAATCACCAACACATTTAGCATCCTAAACCATCCATCTTCACAGGTATCCAAATAGGAACAATCCTCACGATGCCAATATGCGGTGTGCTCTCTGCGACATCCCTTGGATGGACCATGATCTTTTACGCCATGGGAGGCCTCGCTAGTGTTGCTGTGATCGTCTGGTGGGCGTTGGCTGCCAGCTCTCCGCGGGAACACCGATGGGTGAAAGAGGCAGAACTGGAATACATTGAAAACTCACTTAATTCTAGTGGGAAGGTACGAGACAGAGTTTTTCTCGCTGTTTGACCTTTATTTGTTCCATCGTTCCAAGCTGAGCGTAAAGGACAAAGCTATAGCAGTTATATAGCACTGTCCTCTTTTCTCAGCGTAAACTGATCTGCATAGTTATGTCATAATGACCCCTCTGTTGGTAGAATTGGTTCTCTTTTCCTTTCCAGGCATACATCAATGCCAGAAACTCTGCAGTACTTTTTAGTTAGCGAAATCCAAAGGTACAATGCAATGAAGTCTCGTTTATTTGTCCAAAACGGTTAAAACATTCAAATCTGCTGCTTCACGAGCTCTAAGTACACATGAGTTGCATTTGGCAAAAGTTAACGATTAAAAAAACCACTGACATAATAACTACTTTTGGAACTGTGATTTTTCTGAATTAGCTCAACTGATTTCCATGATACCTAGCTAAAATCATTCCGATTAAACAAGCTTTATTTTTAAAGTTAAACCACAGACAGCCATACAGAAACACACCTTCAACTTAAATTACCTCTCTTATTGTGAAGGGTTTTTAATTGATACTAAGATTCAGTTCCCCTAGTCAATATTGACAACCAAACATGTTAAAGTTATTAGTTGAGTAACCTTGTTTATTTGACAGGCCTGCCCACCAATCCCTTGGCGAAGCATCTTCACCTCAAGACCTTTGTACGCCATCACCGCTGCCCACATCGGCATGAACTGGAGTTTCCTCATATTCCTCGTCGAAATGCCCACTTATTTGAAGGAGGCGCTTGGAATTGACTTGAATGAAGTACGTTAAAATTAAATTCATGAATACATTTTTGAGAATAGTTTCACATAAATTGACAACAGTTTTAGATGTTTTTCTCAAGAGTATGCTACTTTTTTTTCTTTTTTATATCTTATTTACTGAGAAAAAATATCAATAAATTTATTCTAAGCCATTAGAATAAATTTATTGATATTTTTTCTTTATTTTTTAGCCATAAAGAGCTTAAGTCACATGGTATTTCCTACGTCACAGCTAAAGATAGACTTGCCAAAAATGCCGTAACAAACAAAATGGCGTCGACCACTAATCTAAAGCGAGCGTAAAAAATACTGATAATGCAAAAAAAATGCCTTAGTAACAAACCTCTACAAGCATGATTATTATCAGAAAACCATTTAAAAAAAAACACTTACTACTGACTTAGTCTAAAACTCCAAAATAAGCTTATTGTGGTTTACCAGGTACGAGACAACATCAATGTACAGAAATAATAAATAATAGTGAAAAGTTTTCGTTTGTGTGTGTATACTCGTAAACATATTATGTGCATCCGTATTATTAACGTTATTGTGAGCACGAGTTGTGTCGTGGTCCTATCGACAAATCAGAAAACGGTACCTTTATGCCGGAGATTGTAAAGAAATAAAAATATTTTATTATATTATAGCTCTAGGCTTGTACTATGGGTACTAGTCAACAGTGAACTTACTTACATACATACATACATAGCTTCACGCCTTCATTCCCAGAGTGGGGTAGGCAAAGCTAAATAATAGAACTTACTTATATATATAAAATACATAGAAATCATCCAAGACATCACACAAATATTTTCCAGTACCGGCGATCGACCCCAGTACCACTAGCTTCGTAGGCAGGGTCTTTACCGACTAGGCTACCGCGTCGTCAATCACCTTTTCTTTATGCCTAATTTTTGTAATTTTGTTTATTTTTAGAGTTCATCATTATCAGCCCTGCCGTTCTTCGTCCAGTGGGTAGTGCAAGCGGTTGCCGGCATTTCCAGCGACTACCTTTACAACAAAAAAATTCTAAGCCTTAGTAATTGCAGGAAACTTTTCAACACTATAGGTAACCTAAAGTACTATAAAACATTGACCTTATACTTCTAGATTTCGTTTTCTACTACACCCTGTATTACCTAATTCATTCCTTAGTGCCTAATAATAAAACCTACGGAATTCCCTCCAAATGTCAAGCCGGTTAAGGCTGAACAATGTCTGTCACGAAAAGCTGCCTACAGAATGCCTCCGACCTTGGCGCTTGAAAAGCATGGATCTTTTCTACTCCTGAAACTGAACTTCTTTTGTTCTTGTAACATGTTAAAAATATACCCAACTTAAATTTTATTTGTTTCATACAAGTTAAATGTACTTTTCAATGTATAAACATGTTAAACCAACGCTGGTCTTCCGTTGGGACCGCTCGGTGAAAACACGGAAGGTGATACAGACATTACGGATAGTTTAAACAAATAAAACAAAAGCAAAAATACAAATAACAAAAATGAATATAAACAAGCGTGTCCGTGGTTCATTAGACAGGCAGTGCTCAGGCGGCCGCCTAACCACTAACTTATGTAACAGATTCAGATTTTATTACTCAAAATAACACAGTATAAATAACATGACATGTCAAAATATATGCAGTTACATTGAGGTTGACAGAAATAGAATTAAATGATAATGACATTAAAAAAATAAAAGACAATCTTCATTCACCGAAGTCACGTTCCATATACTCATTCACCGAATAGACTGGGTTATCCAGAAAAAGATTCCTAAGCCGGCGCCTAAACATTTCGTGAGATGGTTCGCGTTTGAGTTCTGCGGGTAGACGCTCGTTCGGGCGGGACCGATGACGCGCGGGTTCTTCCTAACTATTCTACACTTCTGTGCCAATTACCATGTAATTAATACCATGGTTGGTCATCGTAGGGTGCGCGGGCACAGTGAGCGGCCTGATCGCCATGTCGTTCCTGACGAGCGAGCACAAGGTCACCGCGATCATCGTCATGGCACTCACCGGCGGGATCCTCGGAAGCTGCGCCTGCGGCTTCACCGTGAGTACCTAGTACTTCATCACTGAATGCACAGTTTTTTATCTTATAAAAATGTACAACAAATCTTGACACAATGATCTGCCAAACTGCGTAACAGTTTGTTGGCAGAAGATAAATCAATGAACCAGAAATGTTCGGTAGCAAATTTTATTTAAAAATTCGCGATGACTTTATATGCAGTGGTTACCACCGGGTAAAAGATTGATGTTTTTATTAAATTCTCGACTTCTCGTAATTTTCATTATGCTGAATACACAGTAAGGGACAATTAAAGGAAAAAAAAATCAAAATGACATCACTATGACCAAAAAAAGTATCGAGGCCCCGTTACCACAGTAAACCTTAAACATCCCATAGATACTGTAGTATTCACGTGTGTATGCAATACGTACACTGACAAAAAAATTCTGAATACTCAAATTCTGAGTGTGTTCCAAAGCAATGTTATGATACAAGATTTTGATTTTTGACATTGAATTTTAAGTTGCTCCTTTCATTACCACCTGTACAAGAAAACCAGTTTCAAATTTAAATACTTAACTTTTATAAAATCTTAAGCTACATCGACCATTTTATATGGTCGATCAAACACAAACGATTTTACTAGGTACTAAAAATTAGGAAAAAGTTTTTCTTCTCTCAATTTTTTTTTATTATTTACTTCACTGAAGTCAACATTATTATGTTCCAGCTGA
Organism: Acleris emargana; assembly: GCA_927399475.2. NCBI lineage: Eukaryota > Metazoa > Arthropoda > Insecta > Lepidoptera > Tortricidae > Acleris > Acleris emargana. Next base: position 624,924 of record OV656843.1, read on the forward strand.
ATCACATCGACCTGTCACCCAATTTCGGGGGCATCATGTTTGGCATCACCAACTGTATCGCGAATCTCATCGGTATCCTCGCCCCTCTGAGTACAGGGTTCATTCTAGGAGATCATCCTGTAAGTTTAATGGGTCTATATTTAATGCCCTAATCGTAATTTTTTTATTCATTGTTTGTCCAAATTTTTGGTTATCCTTAAGCATTAAACCGCCTGTATTTTTTTATGTTGTCATGATACAACCTTATGCTTCCTACGGCAAACTTAACAAGTTATATGACTCCGCTAAATGGATCATAAATTTAGGCTACCGTCTTTCCTGTGAACATACTCGAGGCTAACGTTTTACAGGACACCATTTCTGGCAGAATCCTATCCTTAAGTGAAGTATTTTTTAGTCCTATCAACCAAAAAACGTAACTTATTTTTTAATACAGCCTTAAAATATTGAACAGGAAATACAACTTTTGTTTTTTAGTGTCTATGACCCAAAAACTAGTTAATAAATTAGTTAATAATATGTTAAAGAAGAATAATAACCCGAAGAATAGCTAAACTGAAGTGGCAGTGGGTGGGGCACATCGCACGCAGGACTGATGGCCGATGGGGTCAGAAGGTTCTTGAGTGGCGTCCGCGGACCGGGAGACGAGCTGTAGGTAGGCCTCCAACAAGATGGAGTGACGACCTTGTAAGGATCGCGGGAACGCGGTGGATGCGAAAAGCACAAGACCGGTCTGAGTGGAGAGATGATGTTAAAGAAAAAAACAATGAACCTCCTCCGCCACTGGCAGTTTGGCAGTGTGGCCATAGATTTAAAAAAAATGTGTGTGAAACGTGAGACTTTTATGTTACCAAGCAACTTTAAGAGTAAAAAAGTATTTAAGATTAGCTTTGGCAGTTTAATTAAATAAATATAAATAAAGGTGTCCACGTGCTCACTTTACTTACTTAACCTTAACCTATAATTTTTGCTTATTGCAGACGGACATCGCAAGATGGCGGATCGTGTTTTTCCTAGCGGCCAGCTTGATCATGTTTGGGGACCTGATCTACCGTTTCTTAGGAACCTCGGAGTTGCAAGCGTGGAATGACCCGAAACCTGACCATTATGAATTGGGTAAGAAGTGTGCGTCTTTTTAACTCAACCTTTCAGAAGTAGGGTAATGTTTCTGGGTGCTCAGTCACCATTGTACCATGTACAGTGATCCAACATTTGATCTTATGCCTGGAGTAATAAGGACATTTCAGATATTTTTGAGTTCAATGTTGGATCCTATTGCTGATGATTGTACGTTATTTAATTCTGTTAGTTAGCTGGTTTTTATTTATTTTGAAAACAAAAAAAAGACAGTGTGCCTTTATCCCTGAAATGTTTCAGTCTATATTTTCTGTAAATTTAGTTTTTAAATTCATCGACATGTTCTACGGACTATGTAGGTAGGTATTCCAACATCAAACTGAGTTATATTATTACCAGCTGAGCCGTGATATACTCGCATAATTATGTTAAACCCAGTGTAGTAACACCGCTTTCCGGGATGTACTTAAATGGGATTCAATGTCCGATGCTGAACTCATGATGATCGTGATGAGTACCTACGTCGTTCAAACCAACCCTTTGCCGTCCCTCATTTTCTCTCCTATGATATCTATATATTTTTGTCCCACTACTAGGTATTTCATTATTAATTTCTACTACTTCTTAGTTATGATTTTAGCCAATCTATTCATAGAGTTTTTTTTTCAGCTCAAGACAAAACTATGAAAAATTCAGCAGAGCAGAAGGTGCAAGAAGTGATGTACAATTTTAAAGAAAAATAAATAAAGACTAATTAGAATAATAAATAACTTATATCTCGCATTTTTTTTATTTTTTGACCGTACAGATTGACCTACTAAATTTACTCAGTTTTGTTAAGAAATACTTTCCGTTAGTAAAAAAATTTGCTGTGACTTAAAAAAATTAACGCATTCACTGTTGGAAAAGGATATACGTTTTTCTGACTTTCAAGGTATACCTAGACACTGGCCACCTAGACGAAAAAGGAATTTTATACTGTTTGAAGAATTTTTATACAACTAAAGTGTGACACGTGCGAACGCAATTAATAATAATTACCCAGTAATTACGTCAACCTCCACAGTTCTATGCCAAGCATTACACTATTACTAGCCAGTAATTACACCCTTAACATTACAAGGCTTTGGTTGCATAATTTGTCACTAATTGAGAAATTACTTTCACTCAAAGAAACGTTTAACAGTGAAAATCTTAATGCTTTTGGTGGTAAATGCCTTTCTTAGGAAGTGATTTTTTATTCAAAAGTACAACACTATCGTTACAATAATAAAACTACTGCCTCATAACTGGTTGAACAATAGAGGAATTATAGTTATCTGGATTAAATAGCAGTTAAACATAACCTTTCATGAAATACTTTTTATCTTATAATTATCATAACTCTTACAGTTTCCGAGTTTTCCTTCCTCGTCCATTGAAGAGACTCGAAAAAAACACTTACACTCATCACACTAATATTTTCCCTTTCCGGAATCCAACCTGAGACCGCTATATTTGAAGTTAGGGTCACTGGCAAGGAGGGACTGGGGGGGAGGGTTTGACGTTGTCAAAATAAAAATATGTAATACTCTGAGAATACTCGTACAATACTTAATCAAATCAAATCAAAATCAAATCATTTATTCTGTAAGTAGGCCCTGTAGGCACTTCTACAAGTCTGAGTCTACCATCTACCAGCGCTTCAAGAGACCATTGTTGAGAAGAAGCGCCGCAAGAAACTCAACAGTAAGCCATTTTTTAAATAAATAACTTATTACAATACTAAACTTAAGCTATCTAATTTAAATGTCACAGGGATGTACCTACAGGTCGCAGTAGTAATAATAATTAAATTAATAAAAATGACAGGTTAAAATAATAATACAATTCCGGAGATGTAAAGAGTCTCCAAATGTCAAATTAAAATTAAATATAGGTAAGTAGGTAATTAAACAAAAAAAAAACAAAAAATACTATGTCAAATTAAAATAATAAGCATACAAGGAGATGTATATAGTCTCCACGGTCATTAATAATTGTAATACAAATAATTCAGTCCCAAGTCTTCAGTCTTAAGTCCTTTTAGCCTCCTGAGGTTGCTTGTACTAAAAGTAGTACATAATACAGCCATTGAAATAAAGATCTAGTGCAAAGGAAGTAAAGTAGAATATCTTTTGTTTTTATGACAAATTGTCAAATTAGAACATTGACTTCTTTCTCAATAGATTCATATTCCTTTGACGAGTTTCGTTGTATGGTGGGCCTCAGGAGGTTAGAACTTATTCGTCTTTTTTGTCTTATTCTTCCGAGGCTTTTAGTTTTTTTTTGCTTTGTATGCCATGAATACCGAATTTCATCCAAGTCTATATCCATATGATAGACAAACAAACATCAGTAGGCAAAAAATCCTCCTTACTTCTTCAATTTTCAGAATGACTAATGATGAATTAATGAATCAATTGGTGTGACATTGTCCCCTGATATTTATTTATTTACTTATTTATAAAAAAAAGTGAATGATGAGGTTACAAATCCATTCATAATACAAATAAAAAGATGTAGAGTAACTTAACTTTTAAAAAATATTTCAGAAACGGTTCAGTCGCTTTAATTAGCAATCAGCACGGCTAGCTAGCTAAAATCATCTAAAACTCAGAAATAAATACTCGCTTAAAGGTTAATTAATGAAATTATTCCCGCAGATTATTAGTAGTGATGACCATATATGATAGATCACCATAGTACAGTTGTGGTAAATTCAAATTCAAATTCAAAATTGACATTCAAACTCAAAATACATACATTAAAAATTATGTTTCACTTAAGTTCCTAGTATCATAACCTTCACGCAGCCACTTAAAATTTTATTTCCAAGTAATTCTTATTTGCAAATATGTTATAAACACGAATTTTAATTTTAGCAAGTTGCTAACTCCGAAAAGAGAGGTTGCCCTCACCCTATCTCCAAAATTCCTTAATTTATCTTTTTCAAGTAAAAACATTAAATTTGCACATACTTTATCTTCTTTTGTGCCGAATTTCAAGTAGGATCGGATCAACATACATACATACATACACTCACGCCTTCATTCCCAGAGTGGGGTAGGCAGAGCTACAGAATTACCAACAAATCTTGTTCTAACTTGTTGTTAAATCCGTAACCACATTTTGCACAATTAGGCTAATATGTTTACCAGTGTATATTAGTGACAGGTTCCAAGCCCATCGCCTAACAATAATACTACAGTACTACAAGCCTTTATTCCCTCAGTTGCCTCTTACAACTTCCACGGGAAGACGTAGAGTGGCACTATTCTAAGCCGGCACTTCGGCGGATTAACAATACTTACGGTTTAGTAGAATAAACATAAAATCATGTAGCCGCTGCTACAGTAACCCCAATCACCTTCTTTTGGTCGAATACCAGCAGTTTATCCCAGACAAGGACCGAGCGATTTCCATACCCTAATTTTGTAACCAACTGACCAGTAATGTTAAAGTTTAAACTTGAAAATTGACAATGTTTAAGTTATAGTTGAACAAACATTCGAATGCCATCTCAGTTGAATTTTAGACCTTAATTTTGTCAATTAATAGCGATATCAGGGGGGTCATTATGACGTAGCTATGCAGTTCATTTTACGGTGACCGTAAAGGACAGAGCTATAGCAATTATATAGCTCTGTCCTTTTCTCTCAGCGTAAAATGAACTGGATAGTTACGTCATATTAACCCCCTCGAAAGACGTCCACTGCTGGACATAGGCCTCCCCCAAGGCTCTCCACTCAGACCGGTCTTGTGCTTTTCGCGTCCACCGCGCGTTCCCACGATCCTTACAAGGTCGTCACTCCATCTTGTTGGAGGCCTACCTACAGCTCGTCTCCCGGTCCGTGGACGCCACTCAAGAACCTTCTGACCCCATCGGCCATCAGTCCTGCGTGCGATGCGATGCTGCGTCCTCAGTACACTAAAATATTTCAAATTACAGCGTGCCTGCTTATTATACGTGATCAATTAAAAAGTGCGACGCGTCTTTGTTAAATATATTAATACCGAACTGCAACTCTAGCGATCATTAGTGCAGTTCTATAACGTCGCCTTCCGTCACTTTCTAATTCGCCAAGGTAAAAAGTGACAGCAAGTCACATCATGGCGCAACTTAAGGCGACATTAAATTTGATAAACCTTTAACCAACTGGGGATAAGGTATGCTTGAAAAAGTTACGGATTTTATAACTAAATTCGAAGAATAATTCAATTAAAGCAACATCAGGTTCTTGAGTGGCGTCCGCGGACCGGGAGACGAGTTATAGGCCTCCAACAAGATGGAGTGACCACCTTGTAAGGATCGCGGGAACGCGGTGGATGCGAAAAGCACAAGACCGCTCTGAGTGGAGAGCCTTGGGCGAGGCCTATGTCCAGCAGTGGACGTCTTTCGGCTGACATGATGTGATGTGATGAACATCAGGATACTTGAATTTCCAAGAATCATTTCGCACGGGAATATTTTCCACTAATTACTAAACATGTCAGTAAATCTTTGATAAAACTAGCAGTCATGACATGCAAACAGATCTATTTAGTTACGGCTTAAGTACTTTATTTTTACAGTAGCGCGTTCTAAATTATCTTTAGAGTTGTCTCGGATGCGTCACATTGTACCCATGCCGCATTATACGCAGTCATGTCTATCAGCAAAGGTGACTACGAGACCGTACCCAAAAAAGAAAGGAATGATGGTAAGCCTCTTTCTTAGACTTTGTACCTGACACGATCATTACCAAAAATTACAGCAGCTATTATCATTGACCAGCCATGTTCATATCATTTGGGGTCATTTCTCCTTATCTTTTTGGTCTATTCCGTTCTACTTTCTGTCAAGATAGAAATAACGCCCTTCCAACACCGTGGAGGGGCCGTCTTGCTACCAAAACCGGTCGACCTTGGCAGCCGAGAAGGGTGGAGGGCAGTTGTCTCCTTCTGAAGATCTGTTATCTAACGGAAGGAAGAAATGGAGCGACAGATACTAGCGCCCTTGCTGAGTTACTCCGTAAACGACGGGAGAGACGGGCTAGGCATTTCTATGCACCCCTCTTTCCCTCCACCAAAATAGTGCACCAGCCGGAGGGGTCGGGGTGCCCTTTCATCCATCGTGGTACACTAGAAGTCTGATGCTGCCTTAGTAATCTAGGCAACTTCCCGGAATCGTTGGTGTCATGATGCCACTGCCTCATGCGCTTCTTCGTGGTCGTGTGGTACCTCTCAGAAAGAGGCAGAAGATTTATCGCTGGTTTTTAAGCAGATAATCCAGCTGCATTAGGTCGGGCGGTCCCACGTAAGCATCCCGGGTTCCGCCGAAAATATGCGTAATGCAACTTTAATAGCGCAATAGAAGGACTAATTTCCGTCATCCCTGGGATCATATCGGTTCAATATATCCATCGCTTTATCTGCCTTAGTAATAGGAGGACCGAAACCAGCCTCCCTTTGCTTCAGCAATATTTAAAGCAACTTTGTTGTGTGGTCGTCATCTCTGCGCAAGACGTAGCTTAACCAACGCATTCGGCCCTCATGTATGTTATCCTGTATGTGACCCACATTGAAAGACCCATGGATGTATAATGAGTTCAGCCCCATTTATGGTCGCCTTTACCGCTTTTTAGTAGATAAATCATCCACATTGCATTCGGATTTAAAATTACAGCGAACGGCCTTTTAGATTGTCAGCGTAAGATTGCAATGTTCAGATTGCAAATTTTTAACCTTTTGAACGCCCTACGTCAAATACAAAATGCGTCACTCACACGCCAAACATGTTTGCTATGCTAAGCAAATTACAACTTAATCCATACGAAACAAAGTCTCTTTTAATCTCTAACTTGTGTCGGCTGTGGCCGTCGGTAGCGTCAGTGGCACGACTTTCAGTTGTCGGCCAGAGCCGACTGTGGCGTTCAAAAGGTTAAAGGCGTCAAGCCCCAGTTACCATCATGTGGCCTGCTGGTAAGAGACATCTTCAGACTGCAAATGCGTTTTCAACTCTGAGGACTAAGGTGGTGGAATGTCTTTTATGTAATGAATGAATATCTTTCATTCACCTTTTTCTATTTTTCAGATCCTCCAATATACGAAGCTCCTAAATTCTTTGGGGCCCGCCACGTTCAAGTTGCTATACTTTTCACCAGCCTGTCGGTGGGGTTCACCATAAAGTCACACCTGAGCGTCGCCATGGTTGCCATGACGATGAAAGACAGCTGTGACTCTGAGAACAGTGGCAACGCCGGTGAAGTATCTTGTGAGAAGGAATGGACAGTATTTCAGGTAATTTTAGTCTTTTTTTTATGGCGTACGTAGGCAAACAAACACACAGGCCACTTGATGGTAAGTGGAAACTAAGCCCCATGGACATTCGCATTCAAGACTGCAAATGCACTGCCAACCCTGAGGACTAAGATGGAATGCCACCCAGGCCCCTGATGGATGGTACCTGATTGTGAATACCGTCGCATTGTCAAGACTACAATTTCAAAACTGCATTTGTAAGGGCGGTATTAATAAACTCATCTTGACCGAAATGCCCATCAAGATACGTCAAAGTAAACGTCAAACCATAGAAAACTGTCATTTATGACACATCTTGATTCGAGCAGCACAATCGAGATTAGTTTATTAATACGACCTTTATACCGCAAACATGCGTTTCCAACCCTAAGGACTGAAGTAGAATTCTTCTATGCTAGTAATTTCACCCATAGATGTTGTTATTTCTGAACTTTTGAGCAAACAACGCATACCCACTCCATATTTTTGGACGCCATATTTTTCAACAATACTTAAAATATTCTGGAGTACCACTGCGTTTAACCCAAGAATAACTTACTCAATTTCTAGACTTACGATTGGAATAAGAAGCAGCAAGAAATCATGTTATTTGCGTTCTTCGTCGGCTACACAATCATGATGATACCAATGGGCATTATTGCCCAGAAATTTGGCGGCAAGCGGCCTATAATGATTGCTTTGGCTGTCAATGGTATAATGTCAATCATTACTCCGTGGGTACCGGAATTTGTAAGTAGTCCACCATACTAAGCTTTGTCTATATTTGTTTCTGTTTTTTTTTGACAGATTTCATACAGTCATTTGTAAGTGTTGATATAAATAGTAATGTTGCTATGTTACTTGGAGAGAAATGGTACAAAATAAAGCAACATCTCTCGAGCATCCTTGTTTAAGGTTTTGTACTTAGAAGGGAGAAACGGAACCATATTATGATATCTACGCCATTTACTGTCTAGAGTTGTTCTGCCCTCCTAAGCTGACACGCCGTATGTCAGATAAAATTCCTGTAGCAATATCAACCTTATTACTAAAATAAGAGAGCTAAAACTGCTTTGTTTATTGATTTTGAGATACTACTTATTTGCTAAGGAAGGTCTGTCAGTTTTGTCACAGAACTGTAAGGCCATAAAATATAATAAATATTACGTACAATACAATCGTAAGGCATCAACATCATCTGCATATCTCTGCGATGTTTACAATAATATTCACTGAACACTGCTGAGTGACAACACAACACGATAACGTTGCATAAGCATTAGTGAGTCAATCACTCCGCGTAGAAACGTGCAGTGACGTACACAATAATTTGCTTTAGTAAAAGACTCGCTCACACAAACACACACAAGTCTCTCTACTATATATTAATTATTTTCCCTAACATTCATTATTTTTTCAATAATAAAAGTAGATTGTTCATTATTATTATCATTATTTATTTTATGTAGTGTATTGTAGAAACACTATTTTTGACTTGAATGCGAGGAAAAAAACAACGTTCTATACAAAATTACAATATTGATTATAACAAAGTTTCTTACAAATTTCGTTCGCGGTTTTTTGTTTTCTTTTATTATTATTTTGTTAAGTGACACTTTAAATGCTTGTATATGTAGCCAACAGGATCAAACTTGAAACTTATTTTAAAACTAATTGTATCATGCATAGTAAAATTAATTAATCCTTTATAAAATTAAATAGATTCATATTCGTAATCACTAATCGTGGTTCACGAAATTAAATTGTTTTTTTTTTATTTTTGCCCAGTTGTCATTTTGAGGTTATTTCAACGCCCTGAAAAATGTATACATACAGTCGCTGAAAATGGCGATAATCACAAACACCGTGATTGGCTGTTTAGGGGTTTCCAAATAAAAAATTAAAAAAATCTTTAATCCCTAAGGAGCTTTAGTTCCCATGTGCAGTCTAAAGTAACATTTTAAAAGCCTAAGAAGTGACCAAATTTTAAATTTTAGTTTCCGCCACAACAAAAAATAACTTTGTTAACATGTTGTTAACCATAATTTTGAGTTTTATCTTTATTTTATTTCCTTAGTTACATTCTGCCTAGTTTGGTGTTCGCAGGATATTGTTTTTTGTCTATCTTAGTTTTACTAAATCTTCATTCCCAATTCCGAGCACAGATAATGTTACAGGCAGGTTGGATGGGAGTCTGTATGTGCCGGTTCCTGCAAGGCATCACGCAGGCAGCGTTCTATCCCTGCATCCACACGCTCCTGGGAAAATGGGCGCCGCTCAGCGAGAGGGGGCGCCTTAGCACTTACGTGTACACAGGTCATTATGAATATCTAGTTACTTACATACATAATATATAAAAGATGTTTATTCAGTAAGTAGGCCGCTCGGGCACTTTTACACGTCAAAAATCTACCAGCGCTTCACAAGAGACCACTGCTGAGAAGAAACGCCGCAAGAAACTCAACAGTCAGTCGTTTTTTAAAAATTGCTTATAAAATAATAAACTTAACCTAGCATTATATAAAACAATGAATCTCACATAAAACAAAAAATAAATACATTCATGCGCAGTTGAGCAGCAAAATGTGTCAAAACTCACAAGAACTAATAAGTAGTAGTAATTAATAGGAATTACACTCACCTATGACGGTGCAAGACAAGCCACATAAAAAGCCTCGACACATTCTCCCACAGAAACCGTGTCACCCAGACAATAAACAATGTTTTCATATTTTGTATGACTAAGTTATTATTAAGTTATTTAGGTGTTTAGACTAGGCCAAGCATTTTTATCTGATAGATAGTCCTCGACCCTATAGCAAGCTTTTAGACATCAACGACTTTTTCAAGTAGCTTTTAAGTACTGGAAATGGTAACTGTAAAGCAACGTCAGGTAATTTATTATAGAAACGGATGCATTGACCTACAAATGATTTATAAACCTTACGGACACGAATTTTTTTAATAGCAAACTCACGCCTTCATTCTCAGAGTGGGGTAGGCAGAGCTACAGAATTACCAACAACTTTGATAAGTTGTTGATAATTCTGTAACTATATTTTGCAAAATCAGGCTAAGATGTTTACCAGTGTATTAGTGACAGGTTGCAAGCCCATCGCCTAACAGTACTACCAGCCTTTATTCCCTTAGTCGCCTCTTACGACATCCACGGGAAGACATGGAGTGGCACTATTCTATCCCGGTAACCACACGGACCACCATTCAAATATATAATATCTGACAGCCATTTTTCTTCTCAAGATCCATATAATTGCTGTTGTTTTAAAAAGGAAACTATCGCCGTTATCAGATGTGAAATTGTGCTGATGTTGCGTAAATTATCTTATCAGGTCTTTTACGCACTTCCGTTAGCAATCACGTTCAAAAGACACCATTTATTTATTTATGGCAGTATTTTTCATAGAATTTAATCGGTAGGAAATTAAATGCTCCGTGATGTCCGTAAAAGTACGCAGTTTAAGTACAATAAACTTAGCGCTTTTTCGATTTTTTTGATAGCGGAATTTGAAAATTCGGAATATAATGTTTTTAAATAATGCAGTCATATACTAACTTACTAATACGCTTTTAAATACTAACAATAATTACATACATACATACATACCTTCTACTAACAATAATTTCAATCAAATAATAACATTTTTCCCGTTTAAGAGACCCACGTAATGCCAAAAGTTGTCAAGAAGTCATTCTTAAACTTTGTTGATAATACAAAATAAGCTCCTAATGCTATCTGCTCCAAGCTCCTAAGGTAAAAGACACACAATGTAATGTTACCCCGCTAATCCAACAGAGGAGTTAACAGTCAGAACACGAATTTCAGGCCCTTCGGCCGTATCAAAGTTTCAACGATACGCACACGACGTGTTTTATCTAGATAGGAGGGGACTCACGGGGTGGCCAAACGCGCGGCACCGCTGCTGTAGGCTAGACTTTAAAAAACCCTGTCTATGTCTTAAAGGTAGGCTAGTTAAGGTTGATGCAGACATAACCGCTAAGCACTGGATCAGCTCATGTATCGTACTAAGTTACTAATACAATGTAACACTTCAATCACTTAAATTTTCAATGTTACACTTTGAGCCGATCCGGTGCTGAGCGGTCAACTATGTCCATGCTAACCTTTTAGATCTCTCTCACAATTTAAGAGTTTTGCTCTTGTCGGTGTAGTTATTTCAAGTCTATAATCTGATCAAATTTTAGGTATCTGTCAAAATTGACGCACTCACTCCACGTTTCTATTTGGCAGATAAAATAGATGACTGTTAACTTTAATACGAACCAACAACTAGCAATAGTCCAAAATTCCTCAAACATTTCGCGATAAATATGGAAACTCACTGCTGTTTTATTGTTATGTATGGTGTATGAAATAAAAGATAAATTAAAACAACTAATCATTTTATTACTATCCCTGGGGGGTTATTATGACACAATGCAGTTCTGTTTACACTGAGAGAAAAGGACAGAGCTATATAACTGCGATAGCTCTGTACTTTACGCTCAACGTAAAATGAATGGCCTGTGTGGTCATCGGGTTAGAATAGTGCCACTCCATGTCTTCTCGTGGATGTCGTAAGAGGCGACCCAGGGAATAATAAAGGCTTCTATCTAGTACTCTTAGGCGATGGGCTTGCAACCTGTCACTAATACACTGGAAAACATCTTAGCTTGATTGTGCAAAATGTGGTTACAGAATTAACATCAACTTATTTAAGAGTGCTTGGTAATTCTGTAGCTCTGCCTACCCCACTCTGGGAATGAAGGCGTGAGTTGATGTATGTGTATGTATGTAAAATGAAGTAGGTACATAGCTATGTGATAATAATCCCTCGGGGGGGTTTTTATGACGTAGTTATACAGTTCAGTTTACGCTGAGAGAAAAGGACAGAGCTATATAACTGCTATAGCTCTACTCTGTCCTTTACGCTCGCCGCAGATCTTCATTATGAAGTGTGTTAGGAATTATTTTGACGACGCGCTGGCCTAGTTGGTAGTGACCCTGCCTACGAAGCTAGCGGTCCTGGGTTCAAATCCCGGTAAGGGTAGATATTTGTGTGATTAGCGCGAATATTTGTTCCTGAGTCATGGATGTTTACTATGTATTTAAGTATATATTTCTCTATATAAGTATTTATATCGTTGTCTAATACCCATAATACAAGCCTAGAGCTTAAATTGGGACTAGGTCAATTGGTGTGACATTGTCCCCTGATATTTATTTATTTATTTATTTATTTAACTCGTGTATACGGAAAATAGTATTTGGAAGATTGGGCAGAGAATGGATTTATTTGAAGGTATTGTTTTTGAAACCCTATCGAAGTTTCAAAAATGAGCAAAAAACAAATAAATTTATACCTTATAAACAAAACAATACCAGTCATTAATATCTATTATTTAGAAAGATTTTATAAGGTTAAGTACCCGAAACCGACGTGCGTGCATGACTCGATGTATGAATGGGGAAGAAGCGAAAGACATTTGTCAAGATCGTAGCAAGTGGAAAGAAGTGGAAAGTTTCCACTGGAAACAGGTGTGATTTAATGTGTGTATTTATGTTATTAGGTTATCATTCTCGATTAAATACTTAATTGGGTCTGACATTATTTATTTATTAGGTCCGTAGCTGTGATTGTTGTTCTTTGGGTCCGTACTGCGCTCTCAGATTCCTTGTAAGTCCGCGGCGTCATCACGTCCCTGCTTTTACTGTTGTTCCAAAGAACTAGAATGCAATTCCGACAACTCCATTAAATTACGGTTTTTACATTTTTGTTGGATTTTGCTGTTTCTTCTTGTAACTTGTGTTTCATAATATTATCGTTTGCATGATATTGTGCTCTTAGTAAATTTCATTGTACATGTTTTATATGAGTTACAGCTTCATATTTATTGTACATCCTAGCTTTCTGGCTAAGTTTTCGAGTACTTACTGCACTAGGCAGAGAAGAAGTTAGTTCTGACACATGGCACACAACCTTTCTAAGTAACCACACATTAATGTATATTTATGCCAAATTACAGCATTCTAGTACTAAGGGTCTCAGAGCTAGGCTGCGGAAAGACATGGTGAAACTATAAGCGTTCCTAGTTTGACTACAAAACCGTAAAAACCATCAAATCAATAATCAGAAACTTTACGGTTGGTCACTTTTTAGGGCAGCCACACACATTCAGAATTCCGTTTCGGAAAGTCGATTCGAGATTACGTATATGCATCACATTACGTAGGTATATGCATCACACACACCTGGCAGCGAATATCAACTGCGATGACGATTTTCTGATCATATTTGGATTGTTGCTATATCTTGCTAGAAAAAACAACCCCGCCGTTAATGGGAGCATCTTTTTAATACTCGTACCCCAAGACTGTAAGATAGTAGTTATTTTGTGTAAAAATAGCCAAATTATACATGTACTGGTTTTGATTTTGCGACGCAAACTGAGCACGATCCGTACGGAAGTTCCGAATTTGAAATGCAACCAGTAAATATTCAATGAAAATCCTGCATTCAGAATACACAAGCCACTGTTATGGGTCAACTTGATGACGGAGAACAAATAACACAAACAATTTTTTACAAGTTGTAACATCCTCAATCGGCAAACAGGCATGAGACGCTAAGAGGGCCAGAGGGTTCATAGGCCCGAGAGTAAGTCACCTCGAATTTAGTTAAGAAAAGGCGCCCTGGGTAAACTTACTACAAACAGGGATGGTTTCTTGTTATAAGTAAAACAAAAGTGTAGTTCTCCTTAGTATATTTATAAAGTTACACACACACACCTGCATTTTACAGACCACTGTAGCAACCTTAGGTCATAGAAAATTATGGTAGCATTATCGACTACAGCAATAGAAAAGTCACTTAACTAGAGCGAAGTATGCACGATGTCATGTATGTGTAAGGTGAAGTTAAGTGGCAAGCAAAGACCCAAAACACATGGAGAGCGAAGAGGAGGGCTACTGCCCCGAGCCTCTCTAGGTCGCAACACGTGGCACGGAGGTCACGCCCATGTGGTTGAGCACGAAGCGCCCTTCACGGTCAATCCGGTGGTTAGGACTGTGCCTAACTTAATAATAAAACCCTGCAACAATAATTGCAGTTGTTAATACAAGAAACTTTGAAAACTAATCTATCAGCCCTAGCCATGAGGTAACAATAAGTACTTACCACAAAGTGGGTTTTATGTAGATATATAGCGTGAGGCTAGTTGAGACCGGCATACGCACGGTGCCTCCATATATATATATAACGTGGCACTGGCTGAAAGAAAACGTAGCTTATTAGAATATAGGTTATGAGTAGTGCTTGCCGACATCGACGTGGCCTCTCCCGATACTCACCTTAATCAGGCACGTATATAGCCTGATGACCCTGTTTTACAAGGCAGGAGTCAGCGCTTGGGATTAGGTAGACTGCATTGAGCTATAACAAAACAGTTTACGTGAATCGACAAGTAAAGTAAAAATACACCTTTAACATGGTGGGACGCGAGAATTACTTACGGTTTATTCATATTAATATCGACGTTTGTTGTGCATTTATTCAACAGCACGCAGATATAAATAAGTACTGCCACGATGCATTAAATTGTCTTCGTATAATTTGCCTGAAACAAAATGTAAATGGACATAAAAACAAATCCCACTTGGGCACGATGGAAAGAAGCATCGAATAAACACCGCAACTCACCGCTAATTGTCCATTTGTAAAGGATATTAAAATAATACGACGAGGGCAATGCTGCCTCTTCCTCAAGCCAAATCCGAATCAAAGAGCATAGAGCGAACCTAGATGATGTGGCTAATCTTCTACGTCACTTTGGACGCGAGACTCATTTCACTCTTAAACGCTGGCAACGCTCGTACACTGTTTTAACAATTCAGAAATCAAAACCAATCTAAAACACTCCAAAAGATTATTCTAAAGATATTCCATGAATCCTGAAACAATGTAACTTGACATGCCGAAAAGTATCGAAGGATCCGAGCCTTAGTCCATAGGTCGAAGCGCAGGCGCAGTGAAACGTAACGCACGCTCACGCTTGACCGAATTATTGAAAGGCTCCGTCTCACTCCATTCATAACCAAAGCGAGAGAAAAGGACAACACTAGGTGTATTCGTTCCTCGATTTTGGTGCAGAAGCCCACCAGCGGTAGTATTGCTATATGAAAAAGCTTATAAAAAAAACGGGTGTTACAGTACCGGCTTAGTTGGGGAAATAATTTTATTTCAGAATTGCAAGCTTCTGAAATAAAATTATTCTACACCATCAAGAGAACGAAAGTAATATTCAAGGGAGGGGTCGCCTTCGCCCGCAGGGGAAGACGTCTGAAATTATAGAAAAAACACAAAACATTCTACTAAAGAGAACGAATCTTACTCTACTACTTCCTAAAGTAAGGCCGGCAGCGCACCTGCGATTCTTCTGGTGTTGCGGGTGTTTATGGGTCGCGATGATCACTTACCATCAGGTGGCTCGCTTGCTCGTCTGCCCCCTTTTTCAAATAAAAAAAAAAAAAAAAAAAAAAAAAAAAAAAAAGTATGCTCGTAAACTACATACTTTCCAAGTGTTTGTTGGCTCTGCCTCCAACCAAACGCTCTAAACCTAAAACAGAGTTTGTTGGCTCTATCCCCAAACAAACGCCTTTTGATCGATTTAAGAAAAAAAAACAAGGATGTACTAAACTTAGTGTCTGTTTAAGTACACAACAAACCTTAACTTAGCGAAACATCCGCGAGATTACAGCTCTACACAAGAAACTGCAAATACCATGAGGGGTGTGACACACTACCAACCTCTTAAGCGGCTTAAGTATAATGATTAAACTACCACTTATAAGAACTATGGAAGTAACCATATTAATTAAGTGAAACTATGTAGAAACAAGTGTTGAAACTATAGCATACCAATTTCAACCTACATATAAAGAGAAAATCTCAACTGAACCAGTTTATGAAATTCAAATAATTTCAAAATCGAACTGGCTTAAGCGACACGCCCACCGATTTAGCCTTCCCATCGGATTTTTTAATTTGTAGAACCACTGAAGCGACGCATGATCAGTAACTATATAGCACTTGGAACCTTCGACATAAGACCGGTATTGCTCGAGAGCGTAAATTACCGCTAAGAGCTCTCGCTCCGTCGCCGTATAGTTGACTTCTTGCGCGCTCAGGGTTCTGCTGCAGTACGCGATAGGATGGTCTACATCGGCTTCGCGCTGGGCCAAAACTCCACCAATAGCAAACGAGCTCGCGTCCGTATGAATATAGAAGGGTTTGCTGAAATCAGGACACTTTAAGATAGGTGCGGATATAAGAGCCGACTTTAAAGTGTTAAAAGACTCCGTAGCTTCATTCGACCACACGAAAGGAATCTTTTTACTCGTAAGGCGGGTTAATGGACGAGCCACCTGAGAAAAGTTTTCAATGAAACGTCGGTACCATCCAGCCATACCCAAGAAGCGTTTTAGTTCCTTCGGGTCTTTAGGAGTAGGAAAATTCATAATAACTTCAACCTTGGATAGGTCCGTTCTCAAACCGAAACGATCAACGACATAGCCTAAGTACTTCAACTCACTCCGACAGAACTGAGATTTCTTCATATTGATGGTTAGGCCAGCATGCTTTAACTTCTCAAAGACACGTTTGAGTATTTGTACGTGCTCGTCAAAAGAGGACGTACAGATGACGATGTCATCGATATAAGCAAATACCTTATTATCGAACTCTGCCGAGAATAGGCTGTCCATCAATCGCTGCATAGTAGCAGACGCACCAACCAAACCGAAACACATAACATTATAATGAAAAAGTCCGCGACGCGGAACAGTAAAAGCTGTCTTTTCCTTCGAGTCTGGATGTAGAGGTATTTGATGGTAAGCAGCACTAAGATCCAAAGAAGTTAAATACTTAGCGTCGCGTAAATTATCAATGATGTAGTTTATGTAAGGGAGAGGATACGCGTCAGTTTTGGATACAGCGTTAAGGCGACGACTATCCAAACATAAGCGCATTTCACCATTCGACTTAGGTACCATGGTCACAGGAGAATTCCATGGAGATGAAGAAGGCTCAACCACATTATTTTTTAATATTTTATCTAATTCGGCATCAAGCAACTTTAACTTTTCCGGACTCAGACGATAGTACTTCTGCTTAATAGGGGCAGCGTCACCCGTGTGTATCTCGTGCTGGGTCAATGACGTACGACCCAACCCTACCTTATCGGTATTAATAGAGTCGAAAAGTGACTTGACTTTGTCCATACTCTGCTTTTGTATGGGACACAACGAGTCATAATGTCGAAGTCCCTCCTCGACAATATTTGAATGACCGTTTAGGACGGATGACACGTGACTAGGCAAACAAGCTAAAATGTCTGGTGCTAAATTAAAAGCTTTCCAAAAGTTGATACCAAAATGAATCGGTAATAATATTTCTGGTTGAATGTGAAACAAGACTAGCTTCACCTCATTCTTATATTGAATGGGAATGTTTATATAATATCGACACGCATAATCCTCCCCATTAGCAACCCTTAATCGGCGAGGCCGCTCAAATTCGTGCATTATTATATTTAAATTTAAAAACTTTAAATGAGCGTCATCACCCAAAATAGAACAAGACGCACCGCAGTCCAGCAAACCACAAACGTTAACATTAAACACCTGAACCGTTAAGTAAGGGCGGTGGTCATGGACAGGTGGCACAAAGTAAGTCTCAACGGGCGGGTTAGAAGTAGGCACCGAAGTAACCCGTGAGACTGGCCTAATTAGTTTTTTGACTCCGGAACAGTCTTTCCACATTTTGGGCAATTGGTACTTTTAAAGTCTTTTTCTCCACATTTGAAACAGACAATGTCACGCGATTTAGGACAACGACTAGTTCTGTGCGCTCCAGTACAACGGAAGCAACTAAATGAATTCAAAGTTTTAGGCTTAGCAGCCGCGGAGGCCACGTCCTCTTTGCGCATCGAACGGCTATTACTTTGTTGACACTGCATGTCCGGAGCTAAAGAGCTACGTGACGTAGACGGTTCGACAAAATCAACCGCGCGCGAATGGGCTAATTCAAGCTTCATGCATAACGCCTTAAGTTGCTGCGTTGACGTGACGTCTATTAACGCGAGCTCGCGACTATATTCAGGACGAATATTTCGGACAAGAATATCTAATTTTTCTGCCTCAGATATAGGCGAACTCAAACGAGAGATCAAACCACCCATAATTGACAGGTAGACCACTATCGATTCGTTTCGCGCTTGTGTACGAGACCTTATCTCGCGAAGCGACTTAAAGTCAAAATCAGGAATGTCAAAGTCTGCTTTCAAAGCCTCGAGTAGCTGAGAGTAAGATTTGAAACCATCTTTATTTGCTCGGTACCAAAATAATGCTGGACCCTCCACTATGTCCGGAAATCCGTTGAACACAACACGCTCTGGTATCTCTCGAGAGAGCCTAAGTTCCTCCAGTCGTGTTGTAAAAGCACGCACGCAAGTATCACCCTTATACTTTAGATTAAGACTCGACAAATTGTGTCGAGGTTCCGAATGACAGACCACTTTAGCAACTGGTTCAGATGGAACCTGAAATACCTCATCTTCTGACTCCGAAGACTCTGACAACGGATTTATAATTGACAGACAACTGACAAGGATCCCTTTAAGTTTGTTAACCTCAACATTAAAATCCGACACACGCGATAGACGGTCTAAATAGTAGTTACATCTGCCCACTAACCTGTCTTGCTCCGACTTGGAAAACTCACTGCCCTGCATAACCTCCGACTGCAGCTCATTCACCTTCACTCTGCATGCATCAACCTCCATTTGTGAATCTACTCCCATCTTATCAGACGCCGGCTTAAGACTGCCACGTCTTACAAGAGCACGAGTCTGTCGAAACAATTTTCGTAGAGTATCACAGCTGTGTTTAGTGTCAAAGGGTATGTGTAAAGCAGTCAGTTCATGTGCCAGTTCCTCCTTAGTGAGGTACTCAACCTTTACATTCAGGTCCATGGACAATTTGTAAAACAGTACAATGGTCACAAATCAAGCCTTGCAATAGTGCAGTATGCTACGTGCTTATTAGCAATAAAAGATGCACACAACATACATTTAAAACAAAGTAACCGCTGTTTTGTTACACACTCAAAACAGTTAAAGGTTGTAAAAAGGTAAAAGTGTCTTGAAGGAGAACACAAGAAATACATACATGTGCTATCTTCTCATTGATACAGTCAGAACAAAAGAAGTTATGAAAAGGCAAGTCATTCCTTGTAATAAGGTATACAGGAATTTAATAACTATTATAACCCTATTAACCCTGTTAAGACAGATAAAAGTTATGAGAGAAAGCAGTACATTCCTATACAGAATACTTAAAACTAAGAAACCATTCCTTCAGGCCATACGTTGGGTACGCCAATGTAACATCCTCAATCGGCAAACAGGCATGAGACGCTAAGAGGGCCAGAGGGTTCATAGGCCCGAGAGTAAGTCACCTCGAATTTAGTTAAGAAAAGGCGCCCTGGGTAAACTTACTACAAACAGGGATGGTTTCTTGTTATAAGTAAAACAAAAGTGTAGTTCTCCTTAGTATATTTATAAAGTTACACACACACCTGCATTTTACAGACCACTGTAGCAACCTTAGGTCATAGAAAATTATGGTAGCATTATCAACTACAGCAATAGAAAAGTCACTTAACTAGAGCGAAGTATGCACGATGTCATGTATGTGTAAGGTGAAGTTAAGTGGCAAGCAAAGACCCAAAACACATGGAGAGCGAAGAGGAGGGCTACTGCCCCGAGCCTCTCTAGGTCGCAACACGTGGCACGGAGGTCACGCCCATGTGGTTGAGCACGAAGCGCCCTTCACGGTCAATCCGGTGGTTAGGACTGTGCCTAACTTAATAATAAAACCCTGCAACAATAATTGCAGTTGTTAATACAAGAAACTTTGAAAACTAATCTATCAGCCCTAGCCATGAGGTAACAATAAGTACTTACCACAAAGTGGGTTTTATGTAGATATATAGCGTGAGGCTAGTTGAGACCGGCATACGCACGGTGCCTCCATATATATATATAACGTGGCACTGGCTGAAAGAAAACGTTGCTTATTAGAATATAGGTTATGAGTAGTGCTTGCCGACATCGACGTGGCCTCTCCCGATACTCACCTTAATCAGGCACGTATATAGCCTGATGACCCTGTTTTACAAGGCAGGAGTCAGCGCTTGGGATTAGGTAGACTGCATTGAGCTATAACAAAACAGTTTACGTGAATCGACAAGTAAAGTAAAAATACACCTTTAACATGGTGGGACGCGAGAATTACTTACGGTTTATTCATATTAATATCGACGTTTGTTGTGCATTTATTCAACAGCACGCAGATATAAATAAGTACTGCCACGATGCATTAAATTGTCTTCGTATAATTTGCCTGAAACAAAATGTAAATGGACATAAAAACAAATCCCACTTGGGCACGATGGAAAGAAGCATCGAATAAACACCGCAACTCACCGCTAATTGTCCATTTGTAAAGGATATTAAAATAATACGACGAGGGCAATGCTGCCTCTTCCTCAAGCCAAATCCGAATCAAAGAGCATAGAGCGAACCTAGATGATGTGGCTAATCTTCTACGTCACTTTGGACGCGAGACTCATTTCACTCTTAAACGCTGGCAACGCTCGTACACTGTTTTAACAATTCAGAAATCAAAACCAATCTAAAACACTCCAAAAGATTATTCTAAAGATATTCCATGAATCCTGAAACAATGTAACTTGACATGCCGAAAAGTATCGAAGGATCTGAGCCTTAGTCCATAGGTCGAAGCGCAGGCGCAGTGAAACGTAACGCACACTCACGCTTGACCGAATTATTGAAAGGCTCCGTCTCACTCCATTCATAACCAAAGCGAGAGAAAAGGACAACACTAGGTGTATTCGTTCCTCGATTTTGGTGCAGAAGCCCACCAGCGGTAGTATTGCTATATGAAAAAGCTTATAAAAAAAACGGGTGTTACAAAGTAAAACTATAATTAATAATAAAGATGTTAGTACCCTACCTAAGCCTACTTATCCGCGTGATACCCGCACTACTACAAAAGGGGTTGAAATACATCTGGAACCATCTGAAAGAAATTTATGAAAGAAGTCTGGTGCTAGGCCACATCCCGAAAATCTGGAGTGAGGTAAAGGTAATATTTCTACCTAAACCAGGCAAGAAAAACTACAAGGATGCTAAATCCTTCAGAAGCATAAGCCTCTCATCATTCGTATTGAAGGCATTGGAGAAGATCATAGATACACAGATAAGGACAAGCATGCAAGGTGGTAGACTACCCTTACACGGGCATCAACACGCCTACATGGAAGGTAAATCAACAGAGACAGCTCTGCACAACCTGACTACAAGGATAGAAAGAGCATTAGAAGACAAGGAGTTGGCACTGGGATGCTTCTTCGACGTAGAGGGAGCATTCGACAGAGCGACTTTTGGTGCAATAAAGAAATGTCTACGGAGGGATGACATAGACCTCGCAGTTAGGAGATGGATAATGGCCATGTTAACAGAGAGAGCGATCACAGCACAACTGGGGGGAGACTCAATAAGGATAAAGACGAGCCGTGGATTCCCACAAGGAGGCTGTCTGTCACCACTCTTATGGTGTCTCCTACTAGACTCGCTCATAAGAGAAACGAACACAAGAGGGATACACATGCAAGCGTATTCGGATGACGGGGTACTCTTAGTGAGGGGAAAAGTCCTCAGTGTAATGAGAGAAGTCATGACAAGAGGGATAAAACAGGTACTAAATTGGTGTCAGAACAGGGGACTAGACCTGAACCCGACCAAGACGAAAATAGTACTCTTCACCAACAAAAGAAAGCTGCCCGTCCTAACACCAATCAAAATCAAAGGTGAAGAGATAGAAACACTCAAGGAAATAAAATACCTTGGAGTAGTACTAGACAGCAAACTGCTATACAAGACACATGTAAAGGAGTAATGCAGAAGAGCCACTATAGCCCTGTGGCAATGCAGGAAAGCCATAGGAAGGAGATGGGGACTAAGACCAAGGATAACGCAATGGATATACAGAGCGGTGGTCCTACCCAGACTCCTATATGGAGCCATCGTGTGGTGGCACAGAGCAAAGATAAAAGATATAGACAAAGAACTAACAAAAGTTCAAAGACTAGCATGTCTGATGGCAACCGGGGCAATGAGAACAGCACTTACACAAGCCCTGGAGATCATGCTAGGACTGAACCCGGTGCACATAGAGGTGGAGAAGAGAGCCATAGAACAGTGGTATAGAATAAAAGCGAGCAGGGAGTGGATCGGGTCCGAGATGGACAAGAGACACGCAAGCATACAGAAAGAGTCAATGTCAAACATGGATATGCTCATGGTAAACAATGACCTAATCAAGAAAAGGAAGAGGTTCGATAAGAAATACAGAATCCACATAGGAGAGAGAGACAGCTGGGAGAGAGAAATACCAGAACCCAAAGTGACATGCTTCACAGACGGTTCATGGAAATCCTCAACCAAAAGAGCGGGAGTGGGCATATATAGCCAAGAATCAGATGAGCACACGACGATACCACTAGGGAGCTCCACCAGTGTGTTTCAGGCAGAAGTCTTTGCCATCATGAAGTGTGCCCTGAGCCTCAAGGAAAAAAGCAATGTAACGGGAAGTCACGTTATAATATACTCAGATAGCCAAGCGGCACTCAAAGCACTAGGCAATCCGGTGATCAAATCATCTCTAGTGCAAGAGTGTAGGAATAAACTGAACACTCTAGGCACCACATCCCATGTAACACTGGCGTGGGTGCCAGGACATAGTGGAGCAGTAGGAAACGAGAAAGCAGACGAACTAGCCAGAGCAGGTGCGGACCAACAGTACCTAGGCCCGGAACCGGTATTACCGATATCGGAGATGGTAACCAAAGGAGTTATCGCCAGAAGAATGGAAAAGAAGACAAATGAGGCATGGGGGATGACGCAAGGGTGCAGACAATCCAAACTCATGATAGGAAGGGTTAATAAAAACAGAACAAGGTACCTTCTAAACCTGGGTAAGTACAACCTAAGCATACTAACAGGAATCCTGACTGGACACTGTCCGCTCAACAGACATCTGACGGTAATAGGTATTAAACAGAACCCTCAATGCCCACACTGTGGCAAAGAGGAAACTAGTCAACACGTCCTAGCCGAGTGTGTCATGTACTCGTCACTGAGATACCACACATTCGGATAGGACGTTTTGTCCACAGAAGATCTCAAAAGTATCAACCTACGGGACGCACTGTTGTTCTGTAGGAAGACAGGAAGATGGGATCGATGCTGGATGGGAGCGCCGCCGGGCCAGTAACCTGAGGCACGACTGAGGGGAATAGGGCAGAATGAACGGTTAACCGAATCGACTGCCCGCCTGCTTCGGCTGGGCGTCCCCACTTATCATCATCATCATCATCATCAAGCCTACTTATCTACCTCTTAAATTGAGCGCCAGGAGGGTTTAAATCTTTACGGATCCCAAGTGCCACCGGCTAGCAGCAACTCGCTTATTGTTCTTACAATAATCAAATTATAATTAACAGTTTTCCGAATACACAAGCTTCTATGCGAAAATCTAAATCGGAATAAAAGTCATCATCATTGATTTTGTATGGTTTATTTAGCTGCGTTCGAACAATTTTTGAATCAAATGAACGGATATAAAATAAAAGTGCCGTTTTTATATTAATAATAATAACATAATGAAATCGTAATAGATATGACTTATATTTACGAAGCAGCAATTTCCGTCAAGGGTACTGAATAAAGTATTAAACAGATTAGTAAAACAGCCAAGACCACTAATATTCCGTAACCTCAGCAAATTTCAATATGAAGAGTCTTTAAGGACCCTTAAATATTGAAGGCGTATTGGATTGGATCCTTAAATGTAGCAGTTTGGGTGTTAACGGGAACGGATAAAGAAGTGCAAAATTATAATTTGAAAATTTCGTATAATTTTAGAGTTAAGTGTTTTGGGTCAGTGATTTTTAGGACTTGCTAATGATATATTATAATTTATATAATCTGGCAAAGTTGGACTGATACGTATTCTTCAACGCAACAGAATTTTGCGTTTCGTTTACCTTTGAGTTTAGTTAAGCGCAGTAGATAATAATATCTTGCTAGAAGTCAAGTAAAGCTAGTGTGGTAAGTGTGATGAAAATATAACCTAATCACAGAACAACATCTTGACTTAATTTCGTACCTTACTATCTTTAGACGTTAGTTCATTATTAAAGTCTTCAGTGCCTCAAAAATTGAAGTATGGAATGTTATGCCACTATATCGTTCTAACCAACTCTTAATTTTATTTATAAATACAAAAAGTAAGTACAAATAGCGAACTTAATGCCTCTCTCTCTCTCTACCAGTCAACCAGTCTCACTCACAAATAACAATCAAATAATACATATATAAAAATACATATAAACAATAATATAATTATATAATTCGAAGCAGGAGCGCGTTCCACATACGAATTGCCTGAAGGGCAAAAGATTTAGATATGAACCCGGAGCGGTAGAGAACTCTCCGTACTTCTATTAATATAATAAATATGGACGACTCGTAGTCAAACTACAAAATATAAATACACATTCTCAAGACGCCAAAAATAACTACAGGCCCCTATGCCAATAACAATAAGGTTTATGCTTACACATATATAAGTGATGGCTGTGTAGATATTAATGCTTTTAACTGTACAAAGTCAGCGTTTGATTTGTAGTATTAGCAAATACTCTTACATGTGTTCTATGTACTTAAGTGGCGTTGATGTATTTGCCAATGTTTGTATAGTTGTATAGTTATATAGAACAAACAAGGAGCTTAGTTTGGAACTAGGTAAATTTGTGTGAAATTATTTCCTTATATTTTATTTTATCTGAACAGTCTCTATTTATTAATTCCAGGATCCCAATTTGGAACTGTTGTTTCTTTTCAAATCTCTGGCTTATTCTGCGGCAGTCCTGATCTCGGCTGGCCGTACTCTTTCTGGCTGTGGGGGGGGTTGGCTCTGGTCTCCTTCGGCCTCCTGGCCCACTTCGGCTCTGACAGCCCTCATCAGCACAAGACCATCAGCAGTGTGGAGCTGGCTTTCATCATGGGGGGCAGTGCTGCTGATGCAATTCCCAAGGTAGTTAAGTTTTAAAACTGATTTATGTCTAACTATAACAACGGGCGATAAAAAAAACTCTTATTTAATAATAAAGATAGTGTTTAATAACTATTACAAAGTTACTTTAATCAATTATTAGTTCCGTGTGGTTGCCGGGTTAAAATAGTGCCGCTCCCAATCTTCCCGTGGGTGTCGTAAGAGGCGATTGTGGGAATACAGGCTTGTAGTACTGTTAGGCGATGGGCTTGCTACCTGTCACTAATATACACTGTTAAACATCTTAGCCTAATTGTGCAAATTGTGGTTACAGAGTTATCAACAAGTTTTTGGAGTTGTTGGTGATTCTGTGGCTCTGCCTACCCCACTCTGGGAATGAGGGCGTGAAGGTATGTATGTACATATGTATGTACATAGAAAACATCCATGACTTGGGAAAAAAATATTCGCGCTCATCACACAAATATTTGCCCTTACCGGGATTTGAACCCAGGAGCGTTAGCTTCGTTGGCAGTCATCAATGTGGAGAAATAGTACATTGTTGCCTAGGCGCGGAAATTAAGGGTTTTCCTGACGAGGTGGTTAGCAGGCCGAGCAACAGCGAGGCCTGCTAAAATACGAGTCAGGAAATCCTCGTTTCCGCCGAGGCATACATAATGCTTTTCTCAAACATGTGAGGAAATAATACAAATACATTTCTAAAAAGCCAGTAATTTAATTTCCTTAGATTTAGCGGGAAGCAGGTTTTGCCTAACCGAGGCAGCTTCAGATTTTAATATAGGCGGTGTGGTACCTATTTCGTCGCTTTCGTCGCTTGAGCTCATTTTTTAAAGTAAGTACCTATTTCACACAACAAATAGTTTATTATTCGGTTTCACAATTAAATTATGCAGAATGAACGAATGTTACCGACTGTCAATTGTTTTTAAATACTAACCATAGACATTGGAATGCAAATTCAAAAAGAAACACACGCACTGTGCTAAAAAAGCGAGCAGTTACCTTGGCTGTTTAGAATTTTTGTCTTGGTCCTTTTGATTTTGTATGCAAATTGACAGCATTTTTAAGAAATATATGGACATGGACGGAAAGTGTTTTCATATGGTTTTTTTACTCCTAGGAGTAAAACGAGGCTCTTTCCGTCCTTGTGTTTCAATCGGAAAACCGTTTTTTCCGAGCATGTTTGAGAAAAATAAATATATGTTTAGACCGGTACACCTGGCGTTCTATAGTCTCTGTCTACCTCATTGGGAGACAAACGTAAAGTGACGTTTGTATGTATGCATGTGGTTACAGAATTATCAACACAAATGGAAGTTGTAAGTCCCCCTTGCCTCACGCCGCACAGCGCACTTCAACCTGTATGGCTCTGAATATGCTCCCGACCATCTCACAACCTGGTTAAAATACCAAGAGTGTTTTGTTTAACTCCACAGGCACAGTGTTGTGATTTTTAAATAAGGATATGCATGGATTTCTTTTTCCAGAAACGACCAACACCTTGGAGACATATCCTGACCAGCCGGGCGGTCTGGGCGATGGTCGCCGCCCACTCCGGCTCTGCCCTCGCCTACCTCTTCATCCTCACCCAGCTCCCCCTCTACATGGACAAAGTGCTCGGAGTTGACATCAAGAACGTGAGTACTTTCAACATTCAACTTTGATAGGTTTTTGGTGGAAAAAAATTGCTTAAGCATCCGAAAACTTCTATTTTTTTAAGCTATCGATTAAATCTCTTCCTTTTTACGTTAAGGACAGTTAAAAACCAATAACATAAACTTGGCAAAAACTGCGAGCATGATTTGAATGATACATTCAAACAAACATGACATGAGAACGTGGGAAAAAAGCGTAATACATAAGTTCGTAGTAAGTCAGATTTTACGTTTAACAGTTTATGGAACAATAAAAAAAACAGATTCGGTAGTTAAGGTAAATAAAACATGGCGATCGTATTTTTAACAAACCATCAACGAAAGTCTATAAAATTATTTTTGTTCCAGAATGGGGTCCTCTCCTCTCTCCCGTACATTGCCATGTACAGCATGGCTTTACTCTTCGGGTACCTGTCAGATTTCCTAAGAAATCACAACTACATGAAACTCATCAATATCAGAAGAAGTTCCAACTCGATTGGTAAGAAAACTTAATAACTTTACTAAGAAAAATATTAGTATCCAACCGCTGTCTGGATAACGTCGTCAATATAAAGTACCCAGTGATACCCGCGATACTAATCAAAACGAATCTAAACGAAACGGCGCTTGTTGAGATCGTGCCATCAATTCAACCTTTACAAGAACCATTCATACTTACATACAGGTGTAATATTTCTACCTTTGACGAGTCATAACTTGTTTCTATTTAACATGTCCTGTATATTTTGTACTGAAGTGATAAATGTGTAATATTTATGGCAATAAAATAATCAGATTCTGACTCACATTAAGGTTAAAAGTTGGCCCTACAGCTACAAGCAATGGATTTAAATAATGACAGCTGTAGTTCAGTTTGCGATGAAAGAAGGAGATAATGCCTTATAACTGATATAGCTCTCTTGTTTACTCGATGTAAACCGGAGTAAATAGCTAGGTCATGGAAACCTCCTCCCGTAATTATTATTCCATAATTTCTTAGTCTATCTGCTATTCAACCAAAGTCATTTTACTTTTTTTTTACAACACGTACATGTAAAAGTAAAATAAAAATACTTATACAAAAAATAAAAGTAATAAAATCTAACTTACGGGTGCCGCTGGCAGCGGGGCAGGCTTAAGCTACACGGAATAGCTTAGCGCTGTAACCTTTTATTTTAATGTTATTTAACTAACTGGCATTTAGTCAGAACAGCTCGAGGCAAAGCAGGAGATTCGAAAAAAGGTGTGATAAGGGATTCTAATGGAAATGTTATTAGAGAGGATGTGCAAATGTTGAATCAGTGGAAGGGATATTTTGAAAGTTTGTTTGGGCAGAGTGGAGGAGGTAAATAGAAGTACTTATGTTGGTGAAGAAATATTTTGTGACAGTAGTATTAGTATGGAAGAGATAATGAATGCGATAAAGAGTATGAAAGTGGGTAAAGCTTCTGGGTATGATAGGATATCTGCTGAAATGATCAAAGAGGGTGGAGGCGTTGTAGCAAGCCTGTTGTTCGTCCTATTTAACCTGTGCTGGCAGTCCGGTCAAGTTCCAGTCGACTGGGGAAAGGCCGTGATTGTGCCTCTGTATAAAGGTAAAGGATCACAGCAGGAAAGCAAAAGTTAACGCGGTATAAGCCTTCTGAGTGTCGTAAGCAAATTGTATGCAAAGGTATTGATTGAAAGGGTGATTTTAGCAACAAAAAGTAAGATTTGGGATGTGCAAGCGGGATTTCGAAAGGGGATGGGATGTGTAGATCAAGTCTTCTCCTTAAGGTACATTGTTGATAAAGCCATAGCCAAACATCAAAAAGTTTTCTGTGCCTTTATTGACTTGGAGAAGGCGTATGACAGAGTGGTGAGGGATGAACTTTGGACAACTCTTTCTGTTTATGGGGTGGACAGTATTCTGATACGGGCTCTCAAATCATTATATGATAACTCGAGTGCCTGTGTCTGGATAAATGGGACGTATACGGACTGGTTTAGCATCGACCGTGTCGTTCGCCAGGGATGTGTAGCGTCTCCTTGGCTGTTCAACCTATTCATGGATAGTTGTTTGTCAGATCTGAGAGAGTATGATTGTGGAATACGGATGAATGAGTCAGTTTTTAAAACTTTGTTATATGCTGATGATCAAGTTCTCCTTGCATCATCGGCGGACAACTTACAACAAATGGTGACTTTGATGAATGAGGCGTTTAAAAGGAAAGACATGAAAGTGAATGTTAAAAAGATGAAAGTGATGGTGTATTTAGGTTTTATGTTTACGAGAGATGGGAAATGTGACGGGGATATTGAAAGACGAGTAAAAGCGGGAAATATAATCAACGGGGCGTTACACTCAATCTTGACAAACAAGGTCATATCGAGCAAAGCTCGCCTTGCTATTGTTCAGGGAGTATTGACCCCAACATTAATGTATGGTAGTGAATCTTGGGTATGGCAGAAGAAGAATGCAAGCCGGATTAATGCAGTTGAAATGAGAGCTCTAAGAAGTATGTGTGGAGTTAGGATGATAGATAGAATAAGAAATAGCGAGATCCGAGAACGATGTGGATTGAAAGAAGATGTAGTCACTAAAATTGAAAAGGGTATGCTAAGATGGTTTGGTCACTTAGAAAGGATGGATGAAAGAAGGGTTACGAAAGATATATGGCGAGCGAGAGTGAGCGGAGATGTCGGTAGGGGACGTCCTAGACGGACGTATGATGATCAGATTCGCGATGTACTGACTAAGGGCCAAATAAAAAGCACCCGAAACCGACGTACGTGCATGAAGAGATTGATGAATGTAGAGGAAGCGAAAGTGGTATGTTTAGATCGATGCACCTGGCGTTCCATAGTCTCTGCCTACCCCATTGGGAGACAGGCGTGAAGTTATGTATGTATGTATGTATTTAACTGTAATTATAATGACATTTTTTTTTACTATAAATGGTACACAATAGGAAAACGATGGTTTAGATATCGAATTTAATAAAAAAAAAATTAATATATGTGCTCAAAAAGTGCGTGCGGGAGGTTTTCGCAAACTAGTGCGTTGTACGTTTCCTTTTTTTTAAATATAAGCTGTGCATCCAACAAAAGAGTTTGCATGCAGGCTAACGGTGCGGTGCATCGCGCCCAAAACAGCGCGGATGACAGTGCGGGTTTGGTACTTCTTATTTTTTTGCACTGCTAGCATTTGACGTTATAATTTTTGTATCAACAATTTTATCGAATTTTAAGTAATTTCATACAGAGTGTGTAGTCACGTTAAGATCACTTCAGAGGTCCGGGCGGAAAAGGATAGATACACAGGATACCCACATGCACACATACACATATATACACAGATATACCTTTTTTTGCCTTTGCCTTTGCCTTTTTTTTTTGCTTTTTTTTGCCTTTTTAGTGGAGAGCCTTGGGGGAGGCCTATGTCCAGCAGTGGACGTCTTTCGGCTGACATGATGATGATGATGATGACCTTTTTTTGCAAATGTATTACAAAACGTCGTTCGATACACGTGTGGAAATGTCTTTACTCGTCCCGAGTCATGCTCTCAGTCCTCGTGAAGTAATGACATTATTTCCGCACTAGCATCAAAATGTACTATTTCATCGATTGTTAATTAGTGGGGAGGCACACGGGAGGCCTATGTCCAGGATTGAATGTGTGGCGATGTGATCAACAATTTTATCTGTTTTTAGGAATGGTGTTGTCGTCTGTTTTCCTGTTATGGATGTGTTACGTGGACGACACGTGGCTGGCCGTAACGCTACTTGTAATTAGTTTGGGACTGCATTCCGGAGTCCATACTGGCTTTCACGTAAGTTTCGTTCTTGGTTAGAAGAAAAAGGAAGACATTTCTTCATCATTTTCATCAACCATAAGACACACGAATTTTCAAATCATTACCCTTAGAAAACAGAGGGGTTATTATGACATAGCTATGCAGTTCATTTTACGGTCAGTGATATAGCTTTGTCCTTTTCTCTCAGCGTAATCCGAACTGCACTGCATAGTTATGTCATAATAACCCCTCACTTAAGATAACATGGAATAGCACATATTGTGAGTTCTCGCGTCAGTGAGACGGACACTACCTCACCTACTCAGGTGTCAGATACCTATTCAGCCAGTACCGATAGTGGCTCAAAGAACACGAAGTTATGATATCGCCATAGTACACACGTCAAATGCAAACTGCATAGGTAGTATAGGTACTTATTTTATAAACCATGTCGGTGTAGGGTTCCGAAGCCGTTACTATAAACAAATTAGACCTCGCGACAAACTTAACTTTGCCGTTGGAAAACTGTAATCCCCATACATCGACATAGGTTGCGGTCAGTTTACCAACACCGTAAATAAGATTTCGGTAGGTATAAACATTTAAACCGTTTGTAACTCAAGAACCACTGAAATCTACTTAGTGATGATAGTTTACCTATTAAATTCATTATATGCGCTTTCATTTAAGCTATTTTTCAGATATTTAGTAATAATACATACAAATTTTATATTTTTGGTTGTAGGCAGTTGGACACTTGACTCAAACAAAAATTAGAGCTTTAAAGCTTAATATTTCATAAACGGATATCTTTATCGAAAAATTGTTTTGACCTATCCAACGACACCCCGCACTATGGCGTAGACGAGACAAAAAATACAGGTACACTAAAAACATTTTTTTCAGGATTTTGTTTACCACTTGGTTGGCGTGACTAATATGTATATTCACGCCAAATAACACTTTTCTAGTTAGTACTAGAAAACTGTTATTTGACATGAATACATACAGGGTGCCTCTGACCTTGGGGCTTTAAATGCAAAGATCGATTCTACTCGCTAAACGGAACTACTTTTGTTCTGCAACATTAAAAAATAACTTAAGTTTCGATAGCTAATTGATGTAAAAGTCTAATTGTAAAATCAGTGTATTCAATACTGGCCATCTAATCACTATCTCATGGTACGGGGGCGACATTTCCTTGGTACGAGGCCTAAAGGAAAATAGAGAATTGGATCGCGTACATTGAAAATTACATTTAACTTGTATGAAAAAAAATATTTTTTTGTTGGGCATATTTTTAACAACTTACAGAACAAAAGAAGTTCAGTTTCAGGAGTAGAAACGATCCATGCATTTAAAGCCCCAAGGTCAGAGACACCCTGTATACATAATTAGTAATCTAGTAGATTCTCTGAGCTAGGCTGCGGACCGACGGACGAACTTGGCGAAACTATAAGGGTTACTAGTTTGACAACGGAGCCCTAAAAAATCATATTAATTTGAATTGAAATCTTCAGTTGGTCCTCTAAATCTAATTTAATGCTAAAATTAATTTGAGTTATTTTCATTATAATATAAGGTTTCTTAAGGATGCCATTTGCCTTTAAATAACATTAACCTTTCATTTTAAATTTCAGATCAATCAAATAGACTTGGCCCCCAACTTTGCAGGGCCGATGATGGGTCTAGGCAACATGGTAGCCAATTTATCGGGCCTGTCTATTCCTTTCCTAGTGGCCAATATAGTCGGCGATGACGTGGTGAGAATAAAATATTTTTTGTTAAGCATTTGAGGTAGTGGACGTCTTTCGGCTGACATTATGATGATGATGATGATTTGAGGTAGAGAGAAGAAAGAGAGAGAAAAAATAAGTTTTTTTACCAACTACAACTGATGCTCGATGAGGATAAGAGACAACTAATGAGTCCAAGTTCAAAAACGTGTGTTCTGTACGGCGAGTAAATTTCCTACACAAAATATAAAATTGCATGCAATTTTAATAATGCTGAGGGGTTATTATGACGTAGTTTTGCCGTTCATTTTACTCTGAGAGAAAAGGACAGAGCTATACAACTGCTATAGCTCTGTCCTTTACTCTCAGCGTAAAATGAACTGCATATCTACGTCATAATAACCCCCCCGTTAACTAAAATTGCTGAACATTAGATCGTAACTTATGTCGTTATGATATTGTGTTAACGTCTTGTACAAAAACCATTAAGAAAGAAAGAAAGAAAGAAAATAATGTATTCATTACATACCTAAAGGCAGTTTCTCCTATATCCTACTTCACCCTCTGCCTCTAACACAGCATGATCGATAGCAAGCACGTAACGTTATCTATAGATAGTTTGCATCTTTAGAAATCACAGCGTCAACAAACTTTGATGGGTACTGTGGAACGGAAGGGAACACTGACAGAGATGACAACATCCGTTTCAATCTCATGTCAATAAGTTAGTATCTGATTAGCGTGATGTTCAAACACAATTTGTTTAGTAACAACATAGCTAAGGGGAAATTTAGTTCAGAGAAAGCCTTAATAGAATTGTGAAAGGACGCTTAAATAGCGTAGCTGTTTAAAAAAAACATACAAAATTTAACTCCCCTAAACGACCTTTGAATTCCACAAAAAAAAAAGTTCCATTTACAATAAGAAACTAGTTTCGCACTTTTCTGTACTTTTTTCATTTGTTTCGTTCATAAAAAAACAAAACAAAACTCGTATCCATTGGTTTCTCCAAATCTATACCAGATCATCACCACCTTGTGGAAAACTTTTGAACATAACTCTTTGCCCCCAGTCGCCATTCTAGAACCTTCTGGTGGTGTCTTCTGGTACTTAATATCAGTAAATAAACTACACAATTTGCTTTACTCTACAAAAACGCTATTATATTTTTTAATTGGGATTGTTCATATTTTTTAAATTACTCTACTTTGAAAACCATTTCGAGGAATAGGGTTTTAAAGCCGTTCTGCGTTTTTACCTTTTTGAAATATTTATCTATTTCGGACATTTTGACAAAATAATATTTGACCTTTGACTTTCGTTTTTGGCTTGAAGCCGTCCTTGGTATATCATGGGTTAGGCGAAAACCGCTTGAAATAGTATGTTTTATAGCACTATTATAATCACTTTTTATCTTTAGACATTATTAAATTGTTGTAATTTATTAGAAAATGCCAACCCAAATTTAAAATAATCATGTCATCCATAAAATGTCTGTTATATAAATCAAGATATAAAAACAAAATTGTTGGGTCAAATGCAAAATTTTGTTAATTTTGCTCTCTAAAATAAGTCTATTAAAATTACTTATTCTTTCTTAAGTATCTCATATCTCCTTTGATTTCAGACAAATCATCACAAATGGCAAATTACCTTCCTCATCATAGTGGTCCTGCAGGTCGTCACGAACATGGTGTACGTGGTCTTCGTGAAGGTGGACTTGCAGCAGTGGAACTTCTACGGTGACGATGAAAACGGTAAGTCATTGTGTTTTTTTTGCTAAAACTGATATTTTGAATTTTATGTCGTTCCTAATAGAGACTATAATGCTTCGATTACTATATTGCTGTTGCTGCCTTCTATGACATTACGTCAGAAAGGTAAGCCTGCTTATCTGTACCCTTGTCATGAGTTACAATTAACGTACTCGCTAGCGACTCGAATGTTCTGTCCTTTGCAGACCTCACAGTGTTCTTATAGAGTGCAAGGGATAGAGGATGACCAGAGTAGCACATGGTAAAGGTACTGATGGGAACTTGTTACCGCCACGTATAAACGTTTATTAACTAATATTAGTCCGTCGGTCTTAAAAAAGTGTGACGCCATTTTGAGCGCCATTATAGCAGCCGGAAAATCTCAGGGCGTTTATTCTACTAGGAAAAACAATATTGCTTTTTACGAGTAATGGTATAATTTTTGACTCGGCTGCAATTACTGTCAAGTAAATAAGAGCTGTCGTCACGTTCAAAATACGATATAACCAGTCGAAGCTTTTATGGTTTTCCTCCGTAAAACTGAGGCTTAGGAAAGTGATTGTAGATTTTTTTATTTATCGAGTTTTCGAGATCCGCTTTGTGAATTATCGCTGAGATACAGTCGGAGTGATAAATATAAAATATATACGTCTCTAAGACGTGTTAAATATCTACCTACAAGCTCCTAAGTCCGGATCGATATTAGTAATTTTGACATTAAAACGTTTTGTAGCTAGCAAGTATTACAAGACTACAAGAAAATACAAGATGACAATACGCCAGAGGATTCGGCTGGCCACGCAAAAACTGAAGAGTGCCAGGGGACCTAATCAAGATGCTTAACGCAAACGTTAACAATTTTTTAAACCCGACAGCAGCCAATTTAGTCAATTAATTTACCTCTTGTCAGAAAAAAGACAGAATGCGAGCTCTTTTATTGAAGTTCATTTTATAGAAGGTGATTAAAAATCAATGCTGTCAAACGTTATTTAAATTAAAACACGTATTTTTTTTAATTTCAGATTCTATTGGCAGCGAGGAAATGTGCGTGTTAAAAGATAACAGTATTGTTATCAAGGTAAAAGCAATGGAATCTTGAAATAACTGGACATTTTAAAAAGAAGTGCGTAAATTCAAGAAATCTTTTTTTTCTCTTAAAACCAACTTGCCATTTATTTATGTACCTAAAATAACAGCATATTAATAGGATGATGATGATGATGACGAAAACAAAAAATAATAGCCAAATATTAGTTTTTTGTAAACCCATGTTTACATGCCATAAGTATACTTTAAACATAAATACTCTTCGATAACTTTAGTCGCTTATGTTAGTGGTTTTTTATTAGACACATACTTGACGTTATAATAATGTTCAAGTATGTGTTTATTAAGTAGGGTATTAATAATAAAAAAATATGAAATCATGTCATTTATTTAATAAAAACCTCTACTATAAAAAAAAAACTTCCTGACTCTTCAAATATCATTGAATGATAAAAATTATATTCGCTGTCTCAAATTAATCGCATTATTCCCACATTTTGAAACTTCTCTTTCCAACTTGATAGAAATGTGTCTTCATTGCTTTGGCCTACACGAACTTTCAGTTGTATATCCAAAAATAAGCTTTAGGCTTTTGCAATTAAACTTCTTCTTTGCCATCTTGACTTCCTTTATCAACTCGATCGTTTGTACCTTGCTTGTGATTTCTGAAAATGTCAAAAACATTATTTTATTGAGTTCCAATCCCCTGCTTTTATTTTAATTGTTGTAAAAGACCAAAATCGTTATTCCGGAGATTTTCATTTTAAGATAAAAGTTATCAGATAGAACCCTTTGCTTGTGTTTTGTATGTATGTATGTATGTGTGTAAACATTTTGTTGTAAAAAAAAAACAAAAATAATACAGTGAAGATTTAAATAAACCAGCCAAGTGCCATTACTCATAACGAACCCTTTCATAAATGATATACATGTGCCATATTGAGGTTTGCAAAACTTTTTTTTAAATTCCTAATTTGTCCCCGCAAAATGACCTTTACTTTAAAAAATAATAATACTTTGCACATCTGTGGTTTGGGTCATCAATTATTACATATGTGTACAAAATTTCAACTCAATCGGTTTATACTGTTCAGGACGGACAGACAGACGCACGAGTGATCCTATAAGGGTTCTGTTTTTTCATTTTTTTGTACGGAAACCTAAAAAGATTTAAAAAAGATAAAAAAAAAAAGTGAAGTAAAACCAAAGAAAATAACTAAAACAAACTGTCAAATTTTCTGTGCTTGTACTAAATAAGCCCCTGGAAAAATAAAAAATGGAATTCTGACCCGCCATAGAAGTTTGTCACATGACGTTATTATTCAAGTCATAACAAGTGTCAAAGATATTGTTTTATAATGTCACTGTGACGACGTTTTATGGTGGGCCAGGGTTCCATTGGGCTGATAGTACATCACTTACATATTTCGTCTCCTGACCAAGAACTGGAACAGGTAAGTGATCCCCAGGGACGTCAGGAAGACAGCTAGTGCGGCTTCTTCGTGCCAGCTGCTGAGGATGATCACGGCGGCTCCCAGACCCTGCGATAACGTGAAGCGAATTAGTGTCTTTAGGTAGGTATCGCCTGCCGCAAAACAAACTGACACACTGGGTCGTAAAACGTTAGAGCGAGACAGCGCATATCGCTTGACCGTCCATTGCCTTGTGATTGGGTCTCGTGGACGCGTGTAGGGATGATGCCGTGTCACTATCGATACCGAGTAAGTAATTTTGATAATAAATAATAAAGTCTACATCCGCGTTTGTACCATCTTGTACATATTGTGTAATTACTTGTTTGTAAATAAATATTAAATAGTAAATAAACAAATTTACCTGTATCACCCACATCATGATGTTCCTCGTTCTGGGACACTGCGGTGGACCTATTCTATAAGCTATGAGAAAGCTTATAAAACCCGCAGCTATCGAAAAGTATTTATTATTAATCATCCCAATATCAAAGAATTGCTGAAAAAAGTACACCATCGTCGTCCATCCCCCGAAGAGCAGCGTTACGTGAAAGCCAGTCTGAAATATTGTAAAAATATAGAATCAGCATCAAAATGTTAAAAAAAGAAGTTCATCTAGGAACACGAAATGATTGTATGTAAAACCAATTCCTACTAGTAATTATATGCAAAAAGTAAAGATTAACGTGTACAGTGGCGAACTTATCTCTTTAAGGGATTTGTCTCTGTTAAACTGGCTGTGATCGAAACTGTACCAGGATAGGCAAGATTTCAAGATGTGCTCAATAAGTTACTAAACGGTTTTAGAGATATTTAACCTCCTGGGACCTGGGGGTGCTCACGGTAACATTGTAATTGCAACCTTGTCAAACAACTATAGGGTGCCTTTTATATTTATTGTTATGTCGGTAAATTATGTCATAAGCAGGAGTCGCACTGGTGCCGATGAGGTCAAAATGACGAAATTTTACACACAAGGTGTTTAGGTGTGTACACATAATTGTTACAAAACATGTTACAAATAAAAAAAAATGAAATCAGAACTGGTAAATTGATTAAAGTGAAAAACAGCTGAGAATCTCAATCAAAATATGGATCAAGGCATGTTTTTTTTTTCGCCTCTCGTTACTTTAATATGGCAAAAAGAGACAATTTTGTTTTATGAATGCCAATGTGATATTTGTATTTATGACTACTTTATCATAGACATTTCTAGCAGAACATAAAAACAGTTTTTTTAAATGATACTTGATTTTGGATAATGTCCTTCTCAATCAAACAGTTTCATTAACGTTTTTGGTATGAAGTAGGTATTTATTTTTCTATGCGTTAATAAGTAGATTACTTAACTCATTTTACATGATAGATGAGTGACGACGAATGATTAATAATTACTATAAAACCATTTGGAATAAACTCTATGCGCGATGTCATTTTTGCGTCAACGGCATTAAAAGTACGGGCCCTGGTCATAATAATATACTACGTTGCAAACTGATAATTGATTCGGTATGATATGTACATACATTATTTATAGACATAGAAACAGATATGTAGGTATTTTTTTAAA
Source organism: Acleris emargana (assembly GCA_927399475.2). Lineage (NCBI taxonomy): Eukaryota > Metazoa > Arthropoda > Insecta > Lepidoptera > Tortricidae > Acleris > Acleris emargana. The sequence continues at coordinate 663,531 of OV656843.1, forward strand.
ATTCATTAAATCCGATTTACGATGTCTAATAATTGAATATTATTAGACTCAAACAAATACATCATTTTTATAAATTTAAGTCTGATCAACATTATGTGCTTTTCAATGTTATTAAATCATCAGAGACCAGAATTTTCGTTGTGGGCGGTCGTAGTGTCTTCTCATCTATCGACTTTAAATTTATAGGTATATGTCGTTGTACTAAACTTCTAAATAGATTGTTAGCAACTTTTCGTGTCATTCGGGTAACAAGATAATATGAACAGAGGACAATCTATTTACTCTTAAAAAAAATTGAAAGAACTCTTGTTAGCACTAGCAAGTATTTTAAACGTGAAATTGAAAAAGTAGCAATAGATAACGTTAGCCGTATTTAGAAAGGATTTTAGAAGATTTTTTTGTTTCCCAAGTAATTTTTTATATTAAATTCTAGTATCGATAAATTAATAAATAAATTTGTACAGTCAGCTGCAGAGAAAAGGATACCCGCCCTCTTTTTTTTTTCGGAAACCTGTGGTTAGATTTAAATGATTTTGAGTTTATGTGTAGACAATAGTAAAATCTTCAATTCACCGAAAAATCATATGAATTTAACCACAGGTTTTTGAAAAAAATCCTTTTCTCTGCAGCTGACTGTACTCACTAGCGTTATTGAAAAGTGCCACGAAAATTCCAGTCTCTGATAATCATCATCCTAGCCCTTCATAACTTGCCATTGGCGCAGTGAATCTTTTCCCTCCAAACATCCCTGTCATCTCTTCACACGTTCCATCCATCTCTTAACATTTAAATTGTAATCACAAAGTGCCATTATGATACAGTAAAACACAACTGATATGGCTTACCGATGTACCTGCGCAGATGACGAATTCTCGAAGCGCGGGAACCAATCAGCATGATCCACGCGTTGCGCGTCTAAATTATGTGCTGTTATTGGTTATTATTGACGCCATGTTGACGCGCGCCTGCGTGTCATTCAGTCAGCCGTGAGTGAGATGGGAAAAATAGATGCAATTTAATTTGCACCTTATAACTATTACGTACAAGTCTGATCATGGGTTTTAATCGTGCTTTCGGAAACCATCGGAATCGTTGTTCGTATCTGCGCGAACGAAAATTCACGACACGCCATATAAATTGTGTTCTACTGTATTTTAGGTGTTTATATTCCGACCAGAATAGACATATTTACTGATTGTAGGTAACGTTTCTAGAATAAAATCATACTTGCCCTTAATATAGACTGTCGGGTGAGGTAGTAAAAAATCACGAGAATTATAACCAACAAGCCAAAGGTACTTGCTAGCAGGTAGAAAAAGAGAGGGTTCCGGCTCAAGGTCCTGGCTGAGAACACTATCAAGATTCCAACCAGCATAAAAACCACTCGCCATCTGTCCACATCTGAAGAAATGAGAAAGAATATTCAATAAAATTTAATCAGCGCATGCCAAAGTTAAAGACTTGAAATTATAAGCACCACCTGCTTAAACTGCTGCGGAATCTTTAAAATAATATACAAGATCTTTTGCTTTGCAATTCTATTTTATATCATCGCCATAATCATCATCATCGCCACCACGTTCACCACCATCATCACCATCATCCAGTATCGTAATCAAATCAGATCTGGTTTTCCACACGACGGCATTTGATAGTTTGTCTTACTTTTATTTTATTTTTCTATTTCTATTTAACCGTCATTATCCTCGTCTTTATTGAGTTTATCATCATTATCATCATCATCGTCATCATCATGATGCTGATATGCAAAATGGTTGCGCAGTTTGATTTCGGAATCACAGTGCATAATGTACAGTACAGTATGTAGTACCTGAATATTTAATTTTAAGGTACAGGCAGGCGCGGCTCACTCCGCGATTTTCGTTCATCGCTACAAGTACATGCCGGTTACCCATCTGATGGGTACTATAGAGTACTATAGAGTGCGATAAAGATGGGTAGCTAATTGGCCACCATGATAGATACATATGAGTGCGATAAAGATGGGTAGCTAATTGGCGGCCATGACAGATAGGCACCATATAGGCACGCCGCGTCATTCGGGTCCGTAATTTGAAACAACTATTTATCCCTGTCTAACAATAGCGTTTGCTACGGATTGCCGTCTTTATCTGCAAAAATATGGTAACGTAGCACCTGTCAGTAATTGGTGACAAACTTTGAAAGCATTTAGTATGAGCATATTAAAATTATTTTATTTTTAATCGTTCGGCGGCGCGGTTAGTGAGCCAATTCATTTTCACACACAGCCTTAACGTTCCGTTTGGCTTGCGCTGGAGTCAACGATGACAGAGGGCCATAAATAATAATGTTTTAGCTAAGAAAAAAACGGCTTTTGTAAAGATTAATGCAGTGCGCCTTCTGTACATACTTGTACTATTATCTATTCTGTGGTACAGGCAAGGAAATTGATTCCTAGACCAATTTGGACTATATCAAAGTGACACGGTTAGTAAAATTAAAAAAAATCTCTTACGTTTTGATTGATTACGTCACTTTGACACTATACGCTGAAACTATTTCTATACTATACGCTGACAAGTCAAAATAGTTTTAATTTAATAGTACATTACTACAGAGGCCGGGAAGTAGGGGGTTGCCGGCCGAGTTATATAGCCGGCGATAGTTACGAGGCTGGCAACCCCTTTTCACGGCGAGGTATGTAAAGTGTTTTTCTCAAACATATGCAATGAAATATTAAAACCTGGGTGTAATAGGCATTAGCGCGGATATTTTTGGTCCGATAACCATAATGCCACTGAAAAAAAAATTAGCTATTAGGCTGTTCATAAACACAGCCGCCATGTCAACATAAAAATTAAAAAAAATTACTTCCCGGCCTAGGCCTTCAATTTTGCATGATATTCCTTTACAGCTCTCTCGAGTTGCTCCGCCCGGAACGTGATACTTTGAAGCCTAAAATAACTAACATAACGCCAAAATTTCATTGCATGTTTGAGAAAACTATATTTTCTCAAACATGCTATGTAATGTCGGCGTTATGTTAGTTATTTTAGGCTTCAAAGTGCCACGTTCCCGACGGAACCACACGAGAGAACTGTAAAGGAATTTCATACAAAATTGAAGGCCTAGGCCGGGAAGTAATTTTTTTTTAATTTGAATATGGCCATGACAGCTGGTTTTATGAGCAGGCTGAATAGCTGAAAATCGTTTTTTTTTGTATCTGTGTGGTTCGGACCAAAAATATCCGCGTTAATGCCTATTACACAAATGTTTTTTGAGTGATGTTTTTTTTTTATTTCATTGCATATGTTTGAGAAAAGCACTGTACATACCTCGCCGTGAAAAGGGGTTGCCAGCCTCGTAACTATCCGACCTCGCTTTGCTCGGCCGTCTATATGAACTCGGCCTGCAACCACCTACTTCCCGGCGTCTGTAGTAATGTACTATTAATTGTTGACGCTGATAATTTAAAACTTACCTGTAGCAAATACCTGAACGCTATAAGGTTCTGTGGTCTCGACATAAACACAGGTCTTATTGAATGGGTCCACGACCACTGCGCGTCGCGTGTCGGGCCTAATGATATGTCGCCAAGAATCCTCTTTATCATAAATCTCTTCAGGACTATTACCCAGGTGAAGTTTGAAAGAGTCCGCTTGAATAAATATGCGAATCTGAAATTAGTATTTTTTTATTTATCGGGTTCTTTAGCGTTGCTGCCATCTTGTTTTTAGATCGCCGCTCTCAGTGGGATCAGTGTTTTTGTTAAGCTTATGATCAGGGATCGGAAATTCGGATCGATATTTACCTAAAGTTGGCAAAATCCCGGAAAAAGATAGGCAAACGGAAAGAAAAATGGCGTCGGCTTCTTAAAAATTTTATTTTAATAATATAAGTTCCGGGATTCTGGGATTCTACAAATTGTTAATATTATAATAATTACTTAACATGTAGGATAAAACATTCATTTGCTCCTATAAATTCGTTAAGTTAATGAGTAACAGGTAAAATAAATAACATTTGGAAAATCTATACATGAAAAATAACTTCAAACAGTCAATATAAATAATTGATTTTGAATTAATGCCGCCGGTGCAATTTATTCATTTTGAAATCCCAGAAATTTTAGTAATGAATTCTATGATTAAGTCCGCCTACAAACAACTGAACAACAAAGCCGGTGCGAAAGTAAAGGTAAATATCGATCCGAATTTCCGATCCCTGCTTCCAAAAAAAAAATCTCAGATTTTCTCTTATGATAGACCAAAGAGACTAATGTTGGTATGTATTTCGGTCGTTGCCAAGAGATTGCGTAATGTAAACGGATTTGAGTCGTTGTTTAATATGTTAAAAAAAACAGGATAATGAGCTGTCTGTTTTGTGGGCCTAGACAAGTTGCATTCTAAGAGCGATGTGACACCAGCAGCGTTGCCAGTACGTTGCGTCATCACAACGCTGTCATTTAAACATAGAACGACGCAAGTTTAGCAACGCATCGGCGACGATGCAATGCAGAGGAAACGCTTGCGTGGTATCCCTTTTTACGGTATAGCAAACGATGGACGTTAACTGCCGGACGGACGGTTGTGTCGAGTGCTTATGTCAATTTCAGACAGTTTTCGAAAAGTGTTTACGATGCATCTCGTCTAAGACTGAAGCCAGACGAGCGTATTTTTTGAGTTGTGAGTCGCGTAATTTCTGCTCCTCCATTCAGTTTCATAGTAGTAGTAGTAGTAGATGATGAATGGAGGAGCAGAAATTACGCGACTCACAACTCAAAAAATACGCTCGTCTGGCTTCAGCCGTAGGTGGCAAAAACGATTTTATGTTTGTATAATTTGAAACTTTAACAGTAATAAGGCATTTTTATAAAGTTTATGTTTTGATGATTACTTTGCATTATTTATAACGAGTTCACACCGCCTGCCTTTTTTTTTACTAGCGTTTAACCCAATTTAATGTTGTCTGGCAGATATTGGTGTTTAGCACATTGGTAGAAAACCCGGCTCTGATTTTAATCTTATATCCTATTATTGTCGTACGTTTTGCTTAGTTAAATTTAATAAAGTGATATTAGTAAATAATTCACTAAGTAGTATTAGGGTTATCTACCTACAATAAACCCACAAAGATATAAAGTTAAAACACGCAATCTTAGGACCATGCACTAAAACGAGAAACTTTATAGAAATATCAACCGTGTGAAATTGTATAGAAATGTCAGCCGTAAATCCAAATTTATTTTTTACATGTATTTTATATATTTTTACAAGTCGCCCCTTGGAAAGGTACTCATCAAATACGGGTGCTGTATATAAATATAATTAAAAAAGTATTACTTACCACAGCTGTACGCCACAACATTCCCATAGTTTTTGCTTTTCCTCTATAGCAATGTATTACAATTTCTGGTACAAATGAGGCACTATTATCCGCTTTCTCAGTGTCCAACCAGCGAACTAGAAATTTTGTGAAATAAATAAATAATAATACATTTGTACACAAAAACGGTCCTTATCACTGCCTACATCAACAGCGCCGTTAACCAATGTGAACCAATGTAAAAACACTCGACAATAAGGTTCACTAGTGGTCAGCAATTTGTGATAATGTTTGAAGAATACACTATTTTGTAACAAGACAGGATGCAGTGTGTTTATCAAAAGTGGCTTATCTGTGTATAATGAATACGCCATTGTCTTAATTTCTGCTGTCATATCCAAAAAGTTTAATTTTATAGTAATAGTATAAGCATTTTAATTTTAATGTAGTTACTAATAAAGTATAGAATGCTTTGACAACTACATTGCAGTTAGGCGCCGTGTTTGGAATAAAGGCACATTTACGTATCCACCGGCGACTTGTTAGATAAATTTCACATAATCATTATTTCTGTGAAGCGATATTTCTTTTTGCATTTTTTCCCTTTCTTAATTTTACCAAAATTGGTTTTTCCCCAGTCGATTTTACTACCGTCGCATTTTATCCCGATCGTTTTCTATACCAGTATCTCTCTTTCCCAACATTACATCGTTATGTAGGTAGGTTTAGGTTATGTTATGTTAGTTTTGCAGCAGGCCCGGAGGGCCAAATAATCTATAAATAGGAGCTCCGCGACAGCGGAGCTCCGTCGACTCTGTCTTATGTAATTTTTGGAGTGGGTAACACACTACTGTGAATATAAAATGCTAGGAAATGAAGCGACTAGATTAAACTCACAAGGGTAAAAACATGAATGTGAAAATAAACCGCCGGAAAAAAAGCGACTAGTAATTATCACGTTCGGGAAAAACGCGAAAAGAAAATTATCTTCAAAGAAAAAATGCGAATGAGCAAGACATCTAACAAATCAGCATGGACGTCTCATTCGACATAATAATATAAAAACAAATCGGAGTAAGACAGCTTTTGTCGACGGGAAAATGTTGCTCAATAAATTAGCTATACAGTGTGTGACATCCATAAGAACATACACTCAAAATTAGAGGAACGAGAAGAAGTAATAATTTTATAACAAAAAAGCATGATTTTTATTTATTTTTATTTTTTAATTAATTCGGAAGATTATTTTGTATCGTTACAGTAAACATAAACTGAACAAAAACAAATGACTATCCGTTTAAGTATGCTGTATTTTTTTTGGATTTTTGTTGTCGTTTTCTGCGACAATATTTTTTGTTTTATTTTCTTTAAAATGTGCATTTATAATAATTATAACAAAAAAATACTCGTTTATTTAAAAACATATAATTTATGTTGCACAAACTCAAAATTTCCAAAAAATTGAATAAAGTTAATGCAAAAGAAAAACAAATGAAGTATTAAAAAACAATTAAAAACATTAATTTTAAGGTAATCATAATAACCCTTTTATTTACATGACCCAACCTTTTTTCATAATATGACTTACAACGTATAAAATACGTTTTATTAGTCTAGTTGTATTTTTGCGTTCCTCTAAATTTGTCCATGAGTGTATATTTTACGTAAAGATAGCTTTAAGTGTTGTTAGCCGTTTCAAGAAGGAGTTAAGTTATTAGCTAAATTACATTTAGTGTAATTCATTTTTAAAGGGTACAACGAGCAGCAATGTATAACATTAAGTCTAAGTTAATTGCAAGTTAATTGAGGGATAATTGAGCTATGTCTGATACATTGCGTGGCAAATTAGTTAGTATGAAAAAAAAAGTACAACTTATGTTAACAAAACACTTGTTTTTATGATAATTAGGATGCATATTAACTGTTGTCAAAATATATTATGTTCGTATGGATGTCACACACTGTATAAAAGAAAACTTTAATTTGGTAGAAAACTGCTTAATTGTTACAAAACGAAAAGAAAACGGGCACTTGATTTTGTCAAGTTGTTTAAACATACTGTTAGGGAATATATTTTGACGAGATGAGTGGAGGACTCAATTACTATTTTAAGAATTAAATTAGGTTTTAATATTCTAATTTTAATTTAATTTAATTTATTCCCCGTGTGGTTGCCGGGTTCGAATAGTGCCACTCCATGTCTTCCCATGGATATCGTGAGAGGAGAGGTATCGGGAAGGGAATAAAGGCTTGTAGTACTGTTCGACACCTCCTAAGTATACTGATGCAAGTGGTCTTTTTGCGATTTTTGTTTTTTTGCATTTTTATGATAATAATACTTATATTTACCTCCCACAATTTTTTTGTGCTGAAATTCCTACTACTTTCTGAAATAAAGTGACGTATACCAATGCAAGTAACACTATTTTGTAAATCGGTACGTTGTATACTGAGTCAAGCCGCTTGCACCACAGTACGCGGGACCGATTCCGTGGAGGGGCTGCGTGTGAACGGTACAACTGACAGTTGGCTCAGTGTGCTCGCAAACCATTAACGCGAGCGGACGTTGGCTCAGTATGCTCGCGTCTGTGGCGACGCAATAATATAAGTGTAATGTACCGACTAAGTTCGGTTTTAAGTTTAATTTTAATATTCAATACTTGTGTTGTCTCTAATCAGTCATTTGTTCATATTAATTAATGATAATTAAACAAGTAACCAATCAAAATGAAGCGAACGAGAGGAAAACAATTAGTTGCAATGGTTTTAAATTAATCATTTATTTTATTACTGCAATAATTCAGTTTATTTTATGACACTACGCTTTAATTATGCATGTTTAGGGTTCCGTACCCAAAAGAATAAAAACGGGAGCTACCTAAGTACTAAGACTCCACTGCCCGTCTGTGTGTCTGTCACGAGGCTGTATCTCATGAACCGTGATAGGTAGACAGTTGAAATTTTCACAGATAAGGTATTTCTGTTGCCGCTATAACAACAAATGCTAAAAACAGGTTAAAATAATAAATATTTAAAGCAACAAGCATGATTTTTTTGCCGTTTTTTGTTCGATATTAATAACGGCAACTGGTAGAGTGTCTAACGTTGTATAGATAATGGTATGGAACCCTTCGTGCGCAAGTCCGACTCTCACTCGGCCGGTTTTTATTTTATAATGACGTAGGTACCCTACGTAGCTAGCGGTCCTGAGTTCAATTCCCGGTCAGGGCAAACATTTGTGTGATGAGCGCATGTATTCGTTTCTAGTCTTGTGTGTTTTCTATGAGCATAGTGTATCTTGGTCTTAGTCGATAGTGTTTGGTGCTGGTGCCTAGTGCAGGGTCAGTCCTGAGAGGTGTGGACGGTTTTTTATTAGAGAAAGCTAGGGAGAGAAGATATTTGAAATTAATAGGTTTCGGGATGGAGCAAGGAAGAATATCATATGAAGGAACTGATCGGTTAGGACAATTGAAAAGAATGTGGCCCGTGAAACCATCCTCAAGGCCACATGCAAAAGTAGGGGATTGGAATAATACCCTGTGGTGTGAAGTCTCAAGCTGTCGTACAGCCCTCGAGACCGGCTCAGAGACGGGTAACTTAGTATCGAAAGCGTTCTATTGTCTTGGATCCACTGCACAGAAATTAATTTCAGAAAATAGCTCTTTCGTTTTCTGATAAAGTCTCAGCTTTAAGGCTCTTAAGTACAGTAGGGGAGTCGAGGTTTTTATGAACGAACCCATCAACGAAATGTAATGTACATTAATAACGTTACGCCATTTTGTTTAGTTTACGTTTGTATAACAACCAGATATCGCTTTCAAAACACTCGGATTACTTTAACCCTAGGGTAAAATTTACCCATCTTTAAATCTGTGACTATTTTAGTGGTAACCATTTTTAAATTGGTTAAATAAATGTATAGCTATAAAAGTAGCTTAGTCCTGATGTAGCATTTAATAGAATGATTAAATATAAAGATAGTTTTTGGCGTTGTCAATGTTACCCCTAGGGCTAAAGTAACCCCAGTTTACGAAGTCATTTATTTTTAGATTAGTATTTTTTTTATGGGAAATTAGCAGATAAATCTAGAACCCATTGCCATAAGCATTCTTAAAACTATAATCTGAAGACCGCAATCGCATGCTCTTTTGCTAAATTATAATCCGTATACCACAAGAGATAAACGTAATTACAGATCAAAATGAAATTTTCAAGTGAAAAACTTCATATTCTGTATTTTTTATAAATAAATATTGGGTAATGTTGTTTTTAGAGTTCCGTATCCAAAGGGTAAAAACGGGACCCTATTTCTAAGACTCCGCTCACCAACTTTTTGTTTTGTTTTTAAATAATATTTTATTATTAGGGTTAATTGAACACAATATTATGAATACCAAAATGATCAAAGACTTTCTTTAAAGATAATTTAATTAAGTTCCTTTATTTCCCTTACTACTAGTAAAGAGGTAAAAGCATTTGTTATATTCCTTTCTATTACTTAAAATAATTATGGCTGTAATAAAAATGAAATTAAGTTTATACCAGAATAAAACCGTTATTTTGCATATTTCTATCTTTTCATTTAAACAACACAAGTTAAAGCATATTTTTAAAAGTCAACCCTTATTATTTTTATACATAAAACATGAAAATAGTATGAAAGTGTACTGGTTCAAGTGACATTACTTTTATTGTAAACTGGTACAAGTGATTATTATGCCCTAAAAATAATAATAAGGGGTAACAGAGCAAAGCAATATATTTATTTATAAAAGATATCACCCATAATCACTTAATTACCTATAAAAATAATGATTATATGCTAAATTGTGATAATTGCAACAAACGATGTATACTGGATCAAGTGTTAGTTAGCTCAGTGTACTATAAATGGAAACACACGTGATACGCGTATACTAGTGTATATGCGCTTTTCTAAAAAACTACCAAAGATATTTAAATTCTATTGATGTAGAAAAAAACGTAGCGCGTTCATTAGGATAAATCTAAAGTTTCATTGCAATATCTTTAAAGGAAAAATAGTTAAACATGTATTTACCTTTGCACGGCTCTCCTGGAAAATCGTGATTTTGCACTTGCATCAGTATACTTAGGAGGTGTCGTGTTAGGCGATGGGCTTGCAACCTGTCACTAATACGCTGGTAAACATCTTAGCCTATTTGTGCAAAATGTGGTTACTGAATTATCAACAACTTTTTAAAGTTGTAATTCTGTAGCTCTGCCTAGCCCACTCTGGGATTACAGGCGTGAAGGTATGTATGTACGGCGAGGGCGTCCGTTGAATCCTGAGCGTAGTGAGGGATTCAAGTGTTAACGCCCAAGGTGTAAATATTTTTGGTACCGATTTTCACATCACCTATGAGGAAAATAAAAGATCTTAGTGATAAAATCCAATTTAATTAGTTACACTCTCTAAAAGTGCTGAAATTAACTTTAAAAATAAAATTTGTGATTCTTACTTTTTAAACCGTACCGACCCTGTGACGGTGACACACACACACCACACATGTCACTAACATGCAACATAGTTATATTATTTATAAGTTGTAATCGATTATGCATACTATTTTCATATTATTATTTCATTGCGTTTATTATATTTTATACATACACATACATACATACCTTCACGCCTGTAATCCCAGAGAGGGGTAGGCAGAGGGAATAAAGGCTTGTAGTACTGTTAGGCGATGGGCTTGTAACCTGTCACTAATACGCTGGTAAACATCTTAGCCTATTTGTGCAAAATGTGGTTACAGAATTATCAACCAATTTTTATAGTTGTTGGTAATTCTGTAGCTCTGCCAACCCCACTCTGGGAATTTAGGCGTGAGTTTATGTATGTATGTATGTTAATTACTTTATAAGTGGAATTATATTCCTCAGAATAGACCGCCTACAACAACAATAGTTTTAATTTCATTTCCATGGGAGCTTGTTAATTTTTTTTTTTTTAAAGTAGACTAATGTTAATCCAGGGTATAAGCTATATTCATACTTAATTTCATCCAAATCCGTCCAGCCGGTGCAGTTTAAGGAGGAAATTAACACACACACACACAACTTTCGCGTTTTTAATATTAGTGAGATGGGAAAAGATTAAGAAAAAAAAAATTAACCATTAAGTCTAATTTTCTCACAGTATTATTTTAACTACTCGAAATAATAGTATTATGGTCGAACGAAATATTGCTTATTGATAAATTTAACTATTATAAAGGAATTTCTGAGTTCAAATGACGGCAGTTAAAACAATTAATAAACTAGCAAACCGGTTTATGTTACGTTCATTACCATTTAACACAGGTAGTTGTATTGTTCAAATTAACTTGAAAATTTTAAATAAAATGAGGTTTATTTTTAATAAACTAGCTGATAATCGGTGATAATTCTAAGCATATTCACAGCCTTGTTTTTTTATGGCATTGGAAGGCACACAGGCCACCTGATGGTAAGTGGAAACTGTGACCCATAGACATTCGCATTCACAAGACTGCAAATGCAGTGCTAACCCTGAGGACTAAGATTGAATGCCTCTATACTAGTCATTTCACCGGCTTTCTTATCCTCAAACCGGAACACAACAATGCAAACACTGCTGCTTGGCGGTAGGTTAATGGATAAGATGGTGGTACCAACTTGGACGGACACTGCACAAGGGCCACAAGGTCCTCCCACAAGTAAGGAAAAATAATATAATGTGTGATAATAGTACATTAATGCCTAGGCAGAGAAGCAGGCAATTGCGGGCCGTGTATTGGTTTAAACGGATGAGCTTGCGAGTGCTTTTCTCAGAAATCGCAAGAAAAAAATTGTGTTTTTAATTGCATACAAACAAAATCTTCACATGAAAAAACTATTACTCTTTACCGCCTTTATGTTAATGACAAGGAGAAACGCAAGCTTTTATAGAAAAAAAACTCAAGCTATTCCAAACTCAGATAAAAAAGTTACGTTTCGAATAAAATATTGATGTATGAGACTTCTGCCCTGATTTTATTATGGCTGTTTTCACTTTTTTTAAAGTAACAGACTAGATAACAATGAGATTTTGTATGCAACATTACGGGCTTGTGTAGCGAGCACGCAATGTATTTTTTTTTTAATTTGGAAACTGTTTGTAAACTTTGTACTTCGCGTCTCTGTATGGAGTTAGTAATGTCAACTTTTCCGGAAATTTTTGAGAAAAAACAAATTATGCATAAGTTCTTCATTAAGTATTTTTTTACAATGTGCTAATGTTTTGCCGCGGCTTCTTTCATGTAGATCTATGTAATTCATCGTTATTGCTTCTAGAACTCTGGGGCCTAGTGAAAAATGGTATAACGTCGGTGATACTGGAAAACCTAGTAACTATCAAATTTATGATACAGCAAAATAAATGTCTTTATCTTTATCTTTTATCTTTTAAACCTTATTGTCTTATTAAAAGGTGCATTTTGCTCCTTATTCAAAATGTTACTTACGCGGTTTTGCAGTTTCACCGACGATAAGTCTTCTGAAAATCAAGTGAAAGGGTGAATCAACTTTTAAGGTACTCCCCATTTTTCGACATGTTTTACCAATTATATGTTTTTAGAAAAACTATATTTTTGTTAATGACGTGGCTTACACGCTTATTAAATCAGACAAATAGGCTCACATTTGACGTTATTTGATTTAAAATAATACAGTTTTAAATAATAATATAGTTGGTAACGCAGGGGACAATGTTGTCCCTAGGTTTTGTATGGAAAATGTGCATTTTCCCCTGCGTTACCAGGTTTTTTCGCGGTTTAAAAAATATTTGAGCTGTTTAACGTGTAAGGTCTGTAAATTTGGTGGTCTGATTTTAATATTCATAGATCATTATTAACCATAAGTCACCAGGTAAGTTTTAAAACCGCAAAAGAAAAAGAGTACCTTAAAAGTTGATTCACCCGAAAAAGGGTGTAAGTCTAGCATACTCCGTTTATGTACGTGACCTTTTTATTACGAGTTAAGTCGACTTCTACTCTTTTTCGCTAACACTCCAGAACTATCAATCATCTTACCTTGGTGGCTTGGAGCTAAGTAATCTTTCGATTGAACTCCAAATAATACCATTAAAATAAGCACAGACACTGGACCCTTCATGCTTATTTTTAATTCATTAAGTTGAGTGTATTAAACGACTAACAAACGTCAATTACTGATTACACTTTATAATTGCTTTAGTGTGATAAACTTGAGTAAATGACCTCTTGCATGTAGTTGTGTACAAAACTAATATGGAATTAACGGAAAATTTTAAATATAGAATAACGAACGGTCTACACAAATGGGTTACTTACAACTACATGCAAGAAGTAATTTACTTAAGTTTTTCACTTATAACATTAAACTTTTAAAGCCCAACAGATCACCACTAGTACAAAAAGCTGTACATACAGAGTCATATCAAAAAACCACAACTATACTTCGAACCGAATGATTGCATACTGTGTAAAAAAATCGTTTGCTTGTAATCACATCCCGCATGCACGCACACTAACGAGGAATACGTATCATGCGCAGATTATGGCTATTGTTTTCTCCTTTCCTCGTATATGCTCCTGCTCACACGCTTCCTGTTTCAAATGGTTTCTGTTTATAACCCGTCATGCGTCTTGGTATGTCTGATATGCACTTGGGATGGACATTGAAGTAGAATAAGAACGGGTCAAGAGTTCGGCTCGCGCACTGAGGGTTCCTTACCAGCATACTCGTACAAAACTAAATTATGATATTACCTACTGTTGTTTTTGTAGTTTTTGCCCGTCCGTATCCCTTTACACACGAGCCTATTGTGAAGTGAAGGTCAAAACTAAACCATATAAATGTTTAATATTCCTATAGATAAATCCAGACTTTTTTTTTTTCGCCAATAAAAATAAAATAAAAAAATTGGCCGCTTAAAACACAAACACAAAGATATTGAAACTTAGTATATTTTTAACTTGTTACTGCAAGAGTTCAATAACTAACAATAAGAGCCATATTTTTTAGGGTTCCGTAGCCAAATGGCAAAAAACGGAACCCTTATAGATTCGTCATGTCTGTCCGTCTGTCCGTCCGTATGTCACAGCCACTTTATTCCGTAACTATAAGAGCTATACTGTGGAAACTTGGTAAGTAGATGTATTCGGTGAACCGCATTAAGATTTTCATACAAAAATAGAAAAAAAACAATAAATTTTTGGGGTTCCCCATACTTAGAACTGAAACTCAAAAATTTTTTTTTCATCAAAATCATACGTGTGGGGTATCTATGGATAGGTATTCAAAAATGATATTGAGGTTTCTATTATAATTTTTTTCTAAACTGAATAGTTTGCGCGAGAGACGCTTCCAAAGTGGAAAAATGTGTGTCCCCCCCCCCGTAACTTCTAAAATAAGGGAATGATAAATGTAAAAATAATATATGATGTACATTACCATGCAAACTTCCACCGAAAATTGGTTTGAACGAGATCTAATAATTAGTTTTTTTTTAATACGTTATAAATCCTAAACCGCATTTTACCTTTCATTCAATCAACTCCAATATAATAAAGAATAAAGAAAAACATTTATTTAGATGTATAGTTGTACGGAACCCTACGTGCGCGAGTCCGACTCGCACTTGGCCGGTTTTTTTTGTTACTAAGGTTCATATTCCATCAGAAAAATCCCTCACAATCGTATCAGCCCGGGTGTAAAGGGTTATACAGGTCAATAAATTCTACCCTGCTAAAGTAAAAGGAAGTTTTTCACACAGAACTACAGTAGCAATTGCAACCTCATTAATGGTTAATAAGGTTGCAATTGCTACTGTGAGTTTTTGGTGGGAAACTGCCTTTTACCCCAGGCAGGGCAGAATTATTGCTATTCCCTCATGAACTGACCATTTTCTTGGCTTAATGATACAGTTCTTCAACGTGTTGAAAATGAAAAAATGAAAATAGTTTATTTCCTTTTTTAAAAATCACTAATTCTGATTAGTGGTTGGGACTTCCTTTTAGGTGAGTGAACCTGTGTCAGGAGTGTGTGTGTGTGTGAGTGTTACGCTGGTAAAAGATCTTGGAGTATATCTTGACCATGAACTGCAACTTACTTCTCACATTAGCAAAATAGTCTCGAAGGTTTATAAAATATTGGGATTTTGTATTTCGGCAGGACGAATAATTTGAAAATACCAACACCATGCAACTTGTATTTCATGCGTGTGTTAGGTCCAATTTGAAATATGCATCTACAGTCTGGAGCTATATACGTCATGATAACCCCCTGTAGTAATCTTTTAACTAGATCATCAGAATAAAGGTAGTAATTATATTTTGCAATCGTCATCGTTAACATAATGGAATTGATAGTTACGAGTAGTTAGTTATTTTTGATTTTTTAAGGTAATATGCATGTCTTCTGAGCAACAGAAATGTAATTTAGATTATAAGTGCTAACTGTTTTGGCTTATGTACTTATTAAGTTTGTTTGTTTCTCAATATACTGCTGTTTGTTTCCCAAAAAAAAGTACCCTATGCGCTTCCCCAGGACTTAAGCTGTCTCCAAACCAAGTTTAATCGCAATCAGTTCAGCCGTGAAGTCGTAACAGATAGACATACATACCTTCACATTTCATAATATTACTAGCTGACCCGGCAAACGTTGTTTTGCCTTATAAATTAGAAATGAAAAATAGATAGTAGCCGATTCTCAGATCTACTGCATATGCATATAAAATGTCATAAGAATCGGTCAAGCCGTTTCGGAGGAGTACGGTAACTAACATTGTGACATGGAAATTTTATATATTAGAGATGTGGCGTCTTCGTCCCGAATTTGAGACTTTTCTGGTGGTACTTTTTTTTTCTTTCATACAAACCTTGTCCTGACAATAACGAACGCAACAAAAAAAAAACAATTTGGTGCAGTATTTGAGTTTCCGAGCGTTATATGTAATTCCTGAAGCGGTCTGTGCTCCATGGCTCTCTGACAAACCTTGAGCGCCGATGTCTGAATATTTGACAAATACAACCAATTCTGTTACGACTACTTTTATCTTTACCTAGGTACTCACTAGTCAGTGGTCTTAATTAATTATAGTAAAAGCAAATAAAGATGATAGTGCAATTTGATTTAGATAACGCAACCAAAGAATAAATTATTTTAAAACAGATTGTACAAAGTGTCTTACAGAGGCATTATTATAAATTGACAAATCCTACAAAAATGACTAGCATAGAGGCATTCCATCTTAGTCCTCAGGTTTGGTAACGCATTTGCAGTCTTAGGATTGCATTGCAGTCTTGTGAATGCGAATGTCTATGGGTCACAGTTTCCACTTACCATCAGGTGGCCTGTGTGCTCGTTTGGCTTCTCTATGCCATAAAAAAAAAAAAAACAGCTATAACTGCTTTAACTCTGTTCTTTTATTTTCCTGGAACTAGATAGGCCGTATAATTCTACCTTGAGTGTTAGTATTGTAGACAATATGAAACTTTAGCAAACTTATTTTACAGATAATTTTAATTAAATCTCTTACAAACCAAATGAAATCGTGCCAAAAATGTTATCGCCTAGAATTAGGACCAGCATTTTGTACGCCATTTCTTGGTTTTGACTGATGACTGTACTATAATAAAAACCGGCCAAGTGAGAGTCGGACTCGCACACGATGGGGTCCGTACCATTATCTATAAAAAAAACACTGTATGGGAGTAGGAGCCCCCCCTTAAATAATTATTTTATTCAGTATTTAGTATTTCTTGCTATAGCGGTAATAGAAATACATCATCTGTGAAGATTTCAACTGTCTAGCTATCACGGTTTGTGAGATACAGCCTGGTGACAGACAGACAGAGGGACAGACGGACAGACGGACAGCAAAGTCTTAGCAATAGGGTCCCGTTTTTACCCTTTGGGTACGGAACCCTAAAAAGGAGTGATTTTAAAGACTACGATGCGACTTATGCTGCGACGATTTTGAAGCTTAAGTTAATTCTACTTTGGCTTAGACCATCTTGCTTCGGTATCGTAATCACATTGGCAACTTCATCGCAGTTCTTACTGTCAAAAAAATAAGAAATTTTACTTTGCTTACAATATGATCACTTTATCGAAACAAAATGAGCTACAACGAACACTTATTGCACTATTAGAATAAAGAACCCATTATAAGTAAATTATATTCATTTCCCAAAGTTACTTTACACTATACATTGCATGTACGGCGACGCGCTTGCCTAGTTGGTAGTGACCCTGCCTACGAAGCTAGCGGTCCTTTGTTCAAATCCCGGTAACGGCAGATATTTGTGTGATGAGCGCGAATATTTGTTCCTGAGTCATGGATGTTTAATGTGTATTTAAGTATATATTTCTCTATATAAGTATTTACCCATAATACAAGCCTAGAGCTTAAATTGGGACTGGGTCAATTGGTGTGACATTGTCCCCTGATATTTATTTATTATTTATAAATAATGATAAATACTTTATTTTACAAACAGGACAATATCAAACAACAGAATAGGCGATCTTATTCTTTAAAGGGATCTGTTCCAGTTTACCTTTGAGCGGCAGTTTAATATTATTGAGGGAGTCAATTATTTATTTATTCATAAATTATTAAGTTACAAAATGTCTCGGTTGAAAAGTTCATGATAAAAGGTACATTATTTAATATTTACTTACGAACTATTGTTTATTTATCATGCTCAAGTAAGCGTCATTTAAGTTAACTGCTGTTAAGAGACAAGCTGTTTTTATGAATAATTAAGGGCATAACAAACAAAAGCGTAATAAGTCAATTACAAAATAGACAGTTTTTTTATAGTTTTCAACAATGAGAGAAAAAATTTTCCAAAATAAAAGTGTCGCGTCTGAATTAAATAATAATTTAATAATCAATGTATTCCATTTAATTTAGTAAGATCATATATAAAGTGTAATTATCAATGTAGTCTTTATTGCGACTGAGCAAAGTGAGGAAATGGCGGTTTTAGAGACACAGAAGGAATACGAGAAAGTTCCTACGAAGGAACTTATTAATGACTGCGGTGAGTTGAGTTATGGTTGAGAAATAAAATCTCGCATTACACACGGCGTCACATACGTCTTTGTAATTGTTCCATGTGTATTTTCTTTACTTCGACATTTGAAAGTAAAAACGTTCTGGTGTTAATTTTTTAGTAGACGATGCGACAACGTGCGTTGACCCTGCCTACGAAGCTATAGCGATCTCAGGTTCGATTTCCGGCATGGGCAAAATTATTTGTGATGAGCACGAGTATACATATTTTTGTGATTCATGGATGTTTTATATTTGAGTATATACGAGGGGAGGTCCAAAAGTTCGCGGAATGGAGGGCTAAATAATTAAATAAAAAGACGTTACTATTTTTCCTTTTCAATATAATCTCCCTTAAGGTTAATACATTTGTTAGATCGTGATATTAATTTTTCTAAACCCACATAAAAATAATTTTCTTCTTTGCTGTCAAAATGAGCCAAAATTGCGTCCTTTACTTCATCATCGGTGTGAAATTTTCTTCCCCGCAACTCTTTCTTCAAATTTGGGAATAAATAATAATCACTGGGGGCCAGGTTCGGGCTGTAGGGGGGATGAACCAATTCTTCGAAGCCACATTTGTTCAGGGCAGCCATCGCAATACGACTCTTGTGAACTGGAGCATTATCCTGAAGTAACAGCACACCCTTAGCCAGCTTTCCTCGCCTTTTTTCTTTGATAGCTTCCCGCAACTGCTCCAGTAGCCTAGAGTAGTACTCTCCAGTAATTGTGACATCTTTGCTTTTGTAATCGATCATCAAAATTCCTTGGCAGTCCCAGAAAATCGTAGCCATCAACTTTCCGGCCGATTCTGACACCTTAAATTTCTTAGGTGGGGGGGTACCCTTCTTGTGCCATTGCATCGACTCCTGTTTAGAGTCAGGTTCAAAATGATGAACCCAAATTTCATCTCCAGTAACAATCCGCTTCAAAATCGACGTACTTTCTTCTCCACACCGTTCTAAAAAACTGCTACACGCGTCGATTCGCTGCTGTCGCTGATGCGGCGTAAGCATTCTCGGCACCCATCTTGCACTCACTTTAATCATGCCGAGGTGTTCATGTAGAATCCGCAAAATAGTGGTTTCAGATACTCCAACTAATGCAGAAATCTGTTTCTTCTTCAGGCGAGCATCTTCTAATACTAATTTTTCAACTTTTCCGTCGGTATCTGATGTGGTGACCTCGACTCTCTGCCAATTTTAAAAAGACCGTGCCATTTGTAAATCATTGTTTTTCCAGGGCAATGATCACAGTAAACTACTGACATCTCACTCATGATGGTCTGAGGAGTTTTTCCTTGCTTAGTCAGGAACTTGATGATGGCTCGATACTCAATTTGCTCCATACTTCCAGGATTTTTCCAGATTGACTTGCTTGCTCGACGATATTTTGTAAAGTAATGAGCTCTTCAGGCTGAAAGTTGGTATATATACTCTTAATGAGTTGGCCATTAGTACTATACTAAAAAATATAGTCATCCCCAGCCCCATCCCCTCCATTCCGCGAACTTTTGGACCTCCCCTCGTAAGTCTCTAAATAAGTAGATAAATATATATAAGTATATAAATATAGTTGTATAGTACCCAATTGTATGAGCCAAGAGCTTAGTTTGGAACTAGGCCAATTTGTGTGAGATCATCCCTTGATATTAATTGGTATTTATTTTATTAATTTATATAATCATACCAAAGACTTTTGCATGTTTAATTGTTTTATGACACAACCAAAATAAAAAGAAAAAGACGTTTCTATTTTCTTTTTTTTTTTTAAACTTGTTAGTATATGCACCGTAATAACAGTACCTACCGCTATCTACTAACATTAAAAAAAACACAACTCTTTAAAGTTAAGACAGACAGACAGAGGAGCGGACGGACCGATGGACGATGAATGGACGGCGTAGGCCAAGTAATAGGGTCCCTTTGAACGCCCTTGGAGCACGGAATCCTAAAAAGTACCCGTGCCGTATCAGTGTGTTAAAGAGAACGCTCGAAAAAGGAAAGAATGAAAACTACAACAATCACAAGAGCATAGCTCTTAAGTTAACGATGTTAATATTTCAGAAACCCAAAAAGTTCCGTCGACCTACGGCTATGGCATCAGACACCTGCAATCTCTACTCCTGTTCGTTTGTATGACAGTCGGCTACATCGCAAGAGCGCACCTCGGCGTGACAGTCGTAGCCATGACTCAGTCTCTTGATGTTACAAATAATTCCATCATCACTAACGAAACAGAATTTGTTAGTAATGAGAATTACGTCATAAATGCTACTGATGCAATAGAGTTAACAAAACATGGTAATATTACAGTAATGGAGAATGAAGATCTCGATATGAGCATGTGGAATGTGTACAGGGTAAGATTAGTAATATTGGCATTTAGAAACTAAATTTTTTTTATGGCATAGGAAGGCAACCGAGCACACAGGCCACCTGATGGTAAGAGGAAACTGTGACCCATAGACATTCGCATTCACAAGACTGCAAATGCACTGCCAACCCTGAGGACTAAGATGGAATGCCTCTATGCTAGTAATTTCACCGGGTGTCTTATCCCCAAACCGGAACACAACAATGCAAACACTGCTGCTTGGCGGTAGGTTAATGGATAAGATGGTGGTATCAACCCGGACGGACCCTGCACATAGTCCTTCCACAAGCAACTTGTTACTCAAATACTCAATAGTTTATTGCATTCTACAATGTGTTGGCAGTTGACGGGCTTACTTAAGCTATTACAGTAATTAATATATAACTTAATTACGGACCCTGATGGACACAGCAATATTAACAGAGGGCTTCAGCTCAATGTTATTGTTATTACAGTAGCGAATGAAGAGGCGATGCTAAAGCTTATCACAAGCAGTGGAGCCCTGATTTATCACACATAGATAAGATACAATTGTTTTGTAATATCCTTATAACGCATGCGTAGCTAATTTCCCTTACAGAACAGTTGTATGTAGATATTTTTTTAAATTTACGTAAACGTTTGTTGAGAGCAACCATTTTCTTATTATATTTACCTTTATACTAATTATCTTAATCATTTTCCTGTAATATATTTTACTTCCTTGCCTTGTCACAAGTATACTTGATTGCTAAATATCAGCACCCATTTGTTTTATTACGGCAAGAACAAGGCAAGCAATCACACAGGCCATTTTATGGAACATAGAATCAGATGCCTTTAGATATTAGAAATGTCAAGATTGCAATCCCACGACTACAAATCTATGTATCTAGTAAAATATTTTATCCAGTTAGTGCGAGGCTGCACGCATAACCCTTATCTCCTAGCCCTGATTCCTCTGCGAGTGGAGCCTGTCCGTAAAATTTAGCTTCGTTCGCAGCGTCGCCTATTGTTTGCTCTCCCGACATCGCGCACTCGAGCGTTGTCCCACTCCCCTCTGCATCGTGCGCTGACTCTCCTTAACAATATCCTGAGCAGTGATAGCACATTGGATGTCTTTCATAGGACCGTACCTGGCTTCCTACCTAGAGCGGCCGACCGGCCGCTACCTAGAGTCTACAGCAATTCCAAGCACAATACCTAATGTTCAAACTAAGTTTACTGTACTACCGCTACTGTGAATATTTATCCTGTTAACACGTTTAGCTAGTCTGTAAGTGTTTATTATAGGAATTGGAATAATAAATAAATAAATAAATAAACAAATGCATTGACAACCAAGGACAATAATATAATGCTTCTATGCTACCAATTTGATTATAATTTGGTTCTACTTTCAGAAATACAATTGGTCAAAGCCAACTCAAGAGATGATCTTAGACGCGTTCTTCCTGGGGTACGCTCTGATGATGTTCCCCACGGGAATGATCTGCCAACGCTTCGGAGGGAAGCTTCCTCTGCAGATATGCCTGTTGATAAACGGAATAACCTCACTTCTGACGCCGACGGTAGCGGTTTGGGTAAGACCACTTATCTCTTGTAACAATAGTCAAATAAGATAATACGCATGTTTAAATACAGTCCTCAAAAGAAGTAGATTGCACGTTTTGATAAGGTTTTCAAGGTAAAGTTTATTCATAAAAATTCTTACCTTTCTTTTTTTGCTGGAGTTTTTTTTGCTTTTACTTATGCCACTTAGCTCCTGGGGGACTCAGGATAGTTATGAGGGACTCACCAACCGAGAGCTACTGGAATACCCACCGAAAACCCGGCAGTAATCGACGTGATGGTCGGATGGTAATCTGCGTCCATCAGAGAGGTGCCACGCGGTTGCGAATTTTTTAGGCCAAAAATGTTCGGTAAAATATTGTATGGCACAGTTTTTTTTGCGTGAAGTTTTTTTTGCATATGTAATTAATTTTTTGTTCTAAATCTTTTCTAAATTACTTAAAGATTTAATCCATAATATTGTTCGGTATTTTTTTTAATTAGCCTTAACTTTTAATGTCTTTGCTGCGACTTTTATACCAGGCGTTATTATATTAGCGTGAAGTAGGAAACATTTTTAATCCTATAAAAGTTTGTCAAGATAGCTGAAAGAATGTTTGATACGTGGATAGGTGGAACAGTAACGCGGCTTGGCTGGCGGCCAATATAAAACACCTAGTTCACATGATTACTCAACTAATCTATAGGTAACGTTAGATTGCAATTGTGTCAAGGCCAAGCGGAGCTCCATCGGCTATGCCTCAGAATCAGGGTTCATTCCCGGGAGGGTGCCTTGGTCTGCTAAAGCACCCTCAGACATCTGGTGTGTCACCATGGATGAAGCGGTCCCCGACCCCTCCAGCCGAAGAGCTGTAAACTAAACGTAACCTAACCACTCACGTGCTCTGTGCAACCATAGCTACCAGTGACAGCCCTTATTTGCTTATAAATAAGGTCGACTAACTTTGCAAAAGCAATCAAGTGGTTATTTGCACATGACACTTAACACAGTATTAACTAAAAAAAAACACCGTAAAAGGACACTATTTATCGTAATTTTATTACAAGCATTAAATATATGAGACTTTTCTCAAAAAAAGATTAAGTATTTTTTTATAAGTATCATTCGGAGTTATGGCAATTGTTTCTGCTCTCTTAAAATGCATTTTGACTTATGACAGTATATTCTGGCTCCAGAGGGTAAAAGGCAATAACGTATTATAATCGAAATAAAACACCCTTCTCAGCGTATTTTGACGATATTGACATGGAACACAATATTAAATGGAGGAAAAATACCATTGATAATTCACTAGTTGGTTTTGTTGTAGGTATTAAATGTGTCGTATCTCTATTTAATAAATTCCATTAAAAAACCGCGCTGAAGGTATTTAAAAAAGAACAATAGTTCCATCTCTCGGTTAAAAATATGACGGTTTGACTAATCCATGTACATTTTATATAACAGACAATAAATGAACTGTCACTGTATTAAAATGAAATGTCAAGTGCGCAATGATAACTGACGAAAAATAGTATCATTTTGATCATTGCTGCGCACAAAAATAATGAAGCTTTGAATAAAAATATAGCCACAAATATTCTGCACCTGGCAAACGCTATTTTTCTTGTCCAAATAGATGCAGTAGAAACGTCGACACGACGTCTGATATATTACAATTGCCCGCTTGATATTCCTCAGGGAGGCTGGCAAGCGGTGTGCTGCTGCAGAGTCCTCCAGGGACTCAGCCAGTCCGGTCTGTATCCAAGTGCGCATACTTTACTGTCCAACTGGGTACCAATCAGCGAACGAGCTAGCCTTGCCAGCTATGTTTATACAGGTAAGATACGTAATACGTATTGCTGTGTGGTTGCCGTCCGCCTAGAATAGTGCCCCTTCCTGTGGAAGTCGTAAGAGGCGACTAAGGGATTAAAGGCTTGTAGTATTGTTAGGCGATGGGCTTGCAACCTGTCACTAATATGAAAAAGCAATGAGCAATCGGATATATGGTTTTTGCGAAAAATATAAAATATTTAGCGAATGTCAAAATGGATTCAGAGAAAACAAATCCACCACTTTGGCAGTCATCAAATTTACGCAACAGATCTTAAACATCATTGACTCAAAGCAGTACGCTGTGGGCCTACTGCTGGACATGTCCAAGGCCTATGATAAGGTGCAGTACACAATACTCCTCCAAAAAATATACCAAATAGGGATCCGGGGATTAGCCCACAAATGGCTCGCATCATATCTCAGTAAAAGAGAGCAAATGGTGGAAATTGAGTTCTTTGATCATATCGGCAAACAGATAATTAATGTTCGCTCAGATGTTATAGCAACGAAGGCTTCAATTCCACAAGGAAGTGTAATCGGATGTTTGTTGTTTCTTGTGTATATTAACGATCTTCCTAAAATCATAAATGAGACCTGTGTGTTATTTGCAGACGACATCTCTATACTCACCGCGTGCCAAAGTAATAATAATATAAATGAAAATCTCCGTTCAATTTTAAATAAAGTAACGCACTGGCTTAAAGATCATAATTTAGAAATAAAATTCAATAAAACTAAGATAATTTCATTTTACCCGCATCAAAAAAATCCATTAGAAATTAACTTCAAGTTCAATAATATAGCAATAGAAACCGTAAATAATTTTAACCTTTTAGGAATAAACATTGATACTCACATAAATTGGAAACCACATATACAAAACATCTGTACTAAAATATCGAAATTTACCTTTTCTCTCCGCGAAATAAAGAAAACCACCGACTTTGAGACGGCTCTGGCCACCTACTATGCGTACGCGCACTCCTGGCTCAGCTACGGAATCGTCCTATGGGGAAACAGCACGGATGCACCGTCACTATTCACCCTCCAAAAAAAACTTGTACGAATATTAGCGCACATCAAGAAAACTGATAGTTGCCGACCGTTCTTCCAAAAACATAAATTACTGACACTTACTAGCATTTACATTTTGGAAGCCTGTAAGTTCGTACGCAAACACGACGAATTCTTTAGCAAACGAGACGATCTGCCCACAACACGACCAATACGCCATAAACACAAATTATTATTGCCCTCCTCTCGCTTAAAAATCCATTCCTCCGGTCCCGTCGTAATGTCAGTCAAAATTTATAATAACTTACCTGAAACAATACGTAAAGAAAAGAATCAACACCTATATATACATAAACTAAAAAATATTTTATATGAAAAAGCTTACTATAATATAACAGAGTATCTAAGCGATAAATTATAATATAATAAATAACTGAGTAATTATTAAGAAAATAAACAGATAGGTATATAGATATATAGAAAAATGGAAATATTTAATATTGATTAATTATTAATTGGATAGTCCTCCTCTCTCTTATATTGCTGCGCCCAACAGGGTCCATAGAGTACGAATATCACCTATATAAGTGTATTATGTATTATTATTATGAGTGCAATAAATATATGAATATGAATATGAATATACACATCGTAAACATCTTAGCCTGTTTTTGCAAAATGTGGTTATAGAATTAACAACAAATTGTTAGAGGTGTTGGTAATTCTGTAGCTCTGCCTACCCCACTCTGGGATGAAGGCGTGATGGTATGTATGTATGTATGTATGTATGTATGTAGATACGTAATATGATTGTTCAATTCATAATCACTTCCACTTACCATCAGGTGGCCTGTGTGCTCGTTTGCCATCATATGCCATAAAAAAAGTTGTAATCTATGGCTGCTGTACATACATTCTCGCTGAGATACTTTGAAGCAGAGTGAGCGTGAGAGTGAAGAGCCGCCTCACCCTGTCTCAGTCTTACTCGCTAAAGTTGCCGTCAATAGAACTTGTAAAAGATGTAAACCAAACCAAACTTACTTGTGGGAGGACCTTGTGCAGGGTTCTTTCGGGTTGGTACCACCATCTTATCCATTAACCTACCACCAAATAGCAGTGTTCTAGTTTGGGGATAAGACAGCCGGTGAAATGACTAGCATAGAGGCATTCCATCTTAGTCCTCAGAGTTGGCCGTGCATTTGCAGTTTCTACTTACCATCAGGTGGCCTGTGCGCTCGTTTGCCTTCCTATGCCATAAAAAAAGTACCAATTCACCATGATTACTCGATAATCACGTAATTTTAAGGATCAAGTGAATTCTTTGAAATAATTTATACACTAAATAGATCTTCATTTTCATATTAAGGTTAAGATGAAATAAGTATTCATTATATGTTATTTTTAATAAAAAATACGCTTAGTGAATATTTGAGGTTATGCGTCAATCATTACTTATTTGTTTACATTGTTCACAAGTTCTATTGACGGCGACTTGAGCCCTTGACACACCTCTCGACTGAGGCATCACAGGCTAGACATAACGGCTCCTCTCGAACAAGAGTGTACAGCCATCATTTTGTTAATTTGGCTTGTAGGTAAAATCGTCTGATTCATTTTTATTTTGTTGATCCAGGTACCCTCTTAGGGACAGTTTTAGCGTTCCAAATCAGCGGCCTCATGGCAGATAGCCCGGCCGGGTGGCCTGGTGCATTTTGGTTTACGGGAGTTGTGTGCATTGGAACGTTTGCTTTGCTGACGATATTTGGCGCAGCTACTCCTTCAGATCACAAAACCATAAGTAAAGAAGAGAAGAACTTCATTATGGGGCGAATCGATGATGGGAAGAAGAAGGTGATGAATGTGATGATGCAAATATGATAGACTTATTGGGTGTCATTCGCAGTCCATAATAACGTCTGCATCGTGAGTCCAAATTGCTGAGTCAGACCACATTTTAAGTTTTTCAAAAATACCAGCCGATATGCTTGGTTAAGGCTGTATACCAACATACAAAAATAACAAGCAGAAACGGGGTTAGCTTAAACGAAAAATGTGACTAACGATTCATTAGAACAAATGACGATAAGGGATACCAATATTGACGACGCGCTGGCCTAGTTGGTAGTGACCCTGCCTACGAAGATAGCAGTCCTGGGTTCAAATCCCGGTAATGACAGATATTTGTGTGATGAGCGCGAATATTCGTTCCTGAGTCATGGATGTTTTCTATGTATTTAAGTATATATTTCTCTATATAAGTATTTATATCGTTGTCTAGTACCCATAGTACAAGCCTAGAGCTTAGTTTGGGACTAGGTCAATTGGTGTGACATTGTCCCCTGATATTTATTATTTATTATATAATATTGATGCAGTTTCTTTTTTCCTTTCTGCATCCTATTTAAATTGGATGTATTTTTCGTTTCAGGTTGCCAAAGTTCCTTGGAAGCTAGTTTTCAACTCCAAACACGTTTGGGCCACGTTTGCCACTCATTTGGCAGCCGGAACTTGCTTTGTTTTCCTTTTTACGCAAATACCCACCTACATGCACTATATACTTGGGTTCGATGTTAAAAATGTACGTATTTAGCCTTTCTTTAGCCTTTTACAAATATTTCAAAATATGTTACTTCGTCATTTAACTCGTTATTTTGTTGTTTGTTTTTTTAATTAAGTGGTATTGAACGAGATGCCCGGTACATATTCTGAGGTAAGCCGGAAATAACATGTCTTTTTTTTTAATATGAAATTCTTATCTCAAAATTTAAAGTTAGCAATAATTTATATCTTACCATTCATTTACAAATGTTTTAATTGCTTTTATATTTTCACGTAAAAAGATCTCTACTTGAAAATAAATTACGAAATGACTTGGCATCTAACTTTTACATCGCGCTATGTCAAGTTATTAACGTGACTAGACGGCTATACAGCCTCGGGGGGGTTATTATGACACACAGTTCATTTTACGGCGAGTGTGACGGACATAGCTATAGCAGTTATATAGCTCTGTCCTTGTCTTTCAGCGTAAACCGAACTGCATAGCTACGTCGTAATAACCCCCTTGTTCAATCTAAAACGCTGCCTGTGACAGCTCATTTTAAATGCGTATTAATAATTATACGTACCTACTCGTAATTATTAAATTTGACATAAATATTAGTACAAACCTATCGATACCATCCAGGAAATTAAATATTGAATTGCCTATTGTGAAATACCTCGCTTGTGAATAAAGTTAGTGATTGAAATTACAAAATAGGGCGGTCACAGGCATCAATCTAGATTAAAATAGTAGTTTATGCAACAGTTGTATAAGAGAGGTCAAAAAAGACGAGTGGTGTGGCGTAAAGCAAGACGCCACGAGTATTTTTTGACTTAGTTATACACCGTTGCATACAATACTTTTTCTACGACTAGGTTTCAAATAAAATGCAAAATTAAATTAACAAAATTTTATTAATATACCTAGGTTAGAATACGAACGAACGAAGCACAGAACAACAAACGAGCGGGAAACATTCGAAAACAACAAAATATGTGTCTATGGTTAACTTTGTTTTTAAATTGATGTGCACTTGCCAGGTTTCATATTTTTAAAAAAAGTTGCACAATCGATTTAACTTGTGAAATAGGGACTAAAAAACACCTAATGATTTGAGAAATGAATTCTTTTACCTGATTGGTCGATTTTAATATAGCTGCGTTCTGGTTGGTTGATACCAAATAAAATGTTTTTTTTAAAGAGTTAAATTAGTAAAAGAGTTTACATACCAAAAAGAACCTAACGTTCCGATTGACAGTCAATGTGTATTGTGATTGGTGGTTTAATTTGGTGAAGTATTTTGATTGGTCAAATTAACCTAGGTGTAAGCTTTGGCAGCTAGGCATATCGTTTTGGCTCAAAAAAGCACAAGTGCTGATAAGGGGAATAGACTAGATAGACTTTTCTACGGAATGTTCTGCGGACATATTATCTATATTCTTATATTAGTGTTCGTGACTATATAAATGACAGATAAAAGTACAGGAGTAGGAAAAGAATGTAAAAGACATTATTTCCGTGTAGCCTTCACATGACATAGTAAAAGACAAATTATATCATAGATTTATAGTTATCTTGAGGCACCCCTCACTCAAGTTAATTTTATTGATATAGTTCTGAAATATTTATTTCCTTTTGCAGAGTGGCCTTTTGTCGTCACTGCCATACGTAGCAAGTGCAGTAACGACTATGGGATACGGGATATTATCAGATTACTGCACAAACAGGGGCTATTTCAAACTCAAGACGGCAAGGGTCCTTTGCAACACTTTAGGTACCTACAGGGACTATTAGTATAAAATTTGCTAACTGCCGCACTCAGAGAAGTCAATTAAAATCAATGCTTGTTAAGTGACGTGTTGTCTTATTCTATTTCTATAGCCAAGAAGGTGACAGCAGCAACTTTAATCAAGCATTAAATTTAATTAACGTCTCTGAGTACCGCAGTAAGTTATTCATTTGTATTAACTATTCTTAATATACCGTCGTTAAAACTGCAAAACCGCGTAAGTAACATTTTAAATAAGGAGCAAAATGCACCTTTTTAATAAGACAGTACGGTTTATTTTGCTCTATCATAAATTTGTTAGTTACGCGGATTGGCAGTATCACCAACGATATTATAAACAGATAATTTGTTTTTTTTTATAGCTCAGTGGGGGACAGCGATATGCCTAGCGGTAGTCACCTTTATCGACAACGAGGCGATAGCTGTGGTCCTATTGGTGCTCGCTCTAGGGTTGTTTGCTGGAATACATTCTGGTTGGATGGTAAAATCTCTAATATTGACATTTTTGTATGGTAACCGGGATCTCAGACGCATTGAAATTCTCAAAGCTACCATTATAAGCAGAGCTTAGCAAGTGAGCTGGAGTTTGCATAACATGGACATACCTTGTCATTCAATAGTAGATATGGTGTAATTTCATGAAATTATTTTATTTAGGCTGCTTTTCTGCTATCTTTACCTCGCCATCAAAACAAATGAATTAGTTTTGCTAAAAAAAACTTGCAACAAAGGAAGCTTTTTTAGCACAACTCTTTAAAGGAAAAACAGATGTAGACAGACAGTACTTTAATGTAAAATTGGATTGGAACTTCAGCGGATGTAGAAAGATATTTTTCTATGTATGAATAGATATTAAACTCAAGAAGAAATGCGATCATCTCATCATGTTGAATACCAACACATAATTGTTTTGACACGTGATTATAGTCAAGAACCATAGACACCTTTGCTTACCTTTTCTTTATTTGTATCAGGTAAACTACATTGACCTGGCTCCTAACTTTGGTGGGTCTTTGATGGCAACCGGCAACACATTTGCGACCCTGGGCATTCTCACTCAGCCATTTCTGGTCTCCAATATCTTAAAAGAAGTGGTACGTATGTGTCTTAACATATGATTAATTTAATCGTCATTAACTGACTCTGAGTGCGGCAGTTAATTGTTATTTCAATCTAAACTTTTACAATTCGGGTTACACCTACTTTTAATAATATATGACAATTTCAAAACGATTTGGAGGAATAGGTTTCTCTACATTCGAAGATAGCTGTATTCATATAAAATTTATATGTATGGTATTTTGTATGGTTGCCGGGGTAGAATTGTGCCACTCCATGTCTTCCCGTGGATGTCGTAAGAGGCGACTAAGGGAATAAGGGCTTGTAGTACTGTTAGGTGATGGGCTTGCAACCTGTCACTAATGCACTGTTAAACATCTTAGCCTAATTGTGCAAATTGTGGTTACAGAGAGGCATCAACAAGTTTTTGGAGTTGTTGGTAATTCTGTAGCTCAGCCTACCCCACTCTGGGAATGAAGGCGTGAAGGTATGTATGTATGTATATAAAATTTTATTTATTAACAAATTGACTACAATTCTTATAGGTAATTATATAGGTAATTAAATGAATATATTAATAAGACCATTTAGCCTAATTTTGTAAAATGTGGTTACAGAAAAATCAACAAGTTTTTGGAGTGTTTGGTAATTCTGTAGCTCTGGGAATGAAGGCGTGAGTTTATGTATGTACATAATAAGACCATTTGTTTAAGTTATTTGTGTTAAATGTTAATAATGTATGTGATGAGGTTTCCAAGAGGTTCAACATGGCGGCAACAACATTAATGAAAACTACTATTATTACTATATTATTATTACTATAAATTCTATGTGATTGTGTAGTGAATCTACTCTAGAAACAAGGGTCATGCAGGAAGTGCTGTATTCATTTAAGTTAAAGTAATAAGCAATGGCCGAATGTTTATTATTATACTCTATTTTTATATTTGCACCGCCATTGTTGCACAGTAAGTAGGTGAGGTGTATTATTATTTAAAAAAATATTTTTAATAACAATAACACTCTCAAATCAGATCCTAAGAAAACATTTTTTTTTTTAAAGTAAGCTTTTTTTTGGTGTATCCCAAATGTATGATTTATGTTTTTAGACAAACCGGGATCAGTGGCGAATTTTGATGATCTTGATGGCTGCTTTGGTCTTCGTCTGCAACGCTTTCTTTATTTTCTTCATGTCGGCTGACACTCAACCCTGGAACGAAGTGGAAGGTAGGAAGGACACTAGCATTTCTTCATTATCATCATCATGTCAGCCGAAAGACGTCCACTGCTGGACATAGGCCTCCCCCAAGGCTCTCCACTCAGACCGGCCTTGTGCTCTTCGCATCCATCGCATTCCCTAGCATTTCTTGGTTACAAAGTTTTTTAATAGAGAGGCGGCGCTTGTCGTGCGCAAAAATAATAGAGATTTGCGAGGTAAATAGAAATACAACCTAAAATAAAGCAATTTCTACTAGGGTGATGGCACCAGTGTTAGATACTTTTAACTGACAGGCACCAGTAATGGACACCTAACTCTTAATTCAAATTTCCCTCCTAAATTAATTGTTTTAAAACAAATGAATAACCGTTATTTTCTCTGAAGCGTCAAGTGTCCATCATTAGTCCTTGTCCATTACTGGTTCCGTCACCCTACTTATGACTAAGATTTTATTTTAATTTACCAATAGTATTAACTTCATGACTCATTTAAGATTCTATTTCTATTCACCCTGCGAATCACTATTCACCCCATCTTACGGAGTGTTAAAATATTCATAGAAACATTTATAAAACGTATTATTAAAATTGGGTTTCACTTCTAAAAAATAATGTAATTTAATTCTGATACGATCATTTTATTATTTGAACTTGTTCAATGCAAGCATTTGAAATTGAATTAATATGAAAAAATTTATTTTTTATATTTTTCAGAACCAGAAAATGAAGAAACGGAAATGACTGAAAAAGGATTGAAATCATAATAATGAAAAGGAGCAACCCCATTACTGTAAAATGTAGTTTTAAGAGTAGCTTTTTTGCGTAAGCATTATCCCCTATTGTTTTAGTAACGAATAGCAAACACCTAGTAGTACAAACATCCATTTGCACAAGCAAAGTGCAATGTTATTGTATGGGATTTATGGTGAATTATATTGAATAAACGTTTATTTACCAGTATGGAGTGGAGTCGAGTGGATGACTTTATCAACAGCAAAAAAATGTATTAAGTTTGTTTCACCTGTGTTGTGGTTGTGATAAAACCTAGTCTAATCTTCTTAGGGTTACCAGTAGCCAGCAGAAGTTTTTTAGGCCTGGATCGTTCTCACCCGCCACCCGCGGCGGGCAGCGGCCCGTCGCCCTCGGCGTCTGTGTGGTGTGTTCGTAAATGTTCGGGAGCGGTCGTTCTCGCCCGCCGTGCAATGCTCGCTGCCCGCCGCGGGTGGCGGGTGAGAAACGACCCAGGCCTCAAGGGTCAAATATCTCATTTTTTATTTTTGCTGCATATTAATTTTATTTATTTATTTATTTATTTCGTGTAACCAAAATGACACATTATTTTGTTATTAAAGATACAAAGGGGGTCTGTTTTACAATCGACACGCAAATCCATCTGCCAAACAAAGTTGTCTCTCTCCTTGTCTATTTTCAAGTGCGAGAAAGAGAAAGGGCTATTAATGGACGCAGCAAGTACCTACAAAGTGTGATCTTCTTTTGGCCTGCCTCTACTTCTGGTTACCTTTGAACTCTGCTATAGTGTTTTTTTTTATTGGATGCATTATTACATTATAATTTTCATGCAAATCATAACATTGTATAAATTGTATAAAAAGTATGATGGCTTATTTAAACTTACAAATTGTAGTTATAAACAAATTTCGAAAAAGTACAAGAGGTTATTCTTAAGAAACATTAAGTTTATATTTACATTGTATATTAAATAAAAAATTAGCCCTATTTTTGGTTTTATTAACCGTTTTTAGGGTTACGAAGGTATATGGCAAAATTTAACTCGTTTTAATAATAACGTCTATCTCTCTGTATGTCTGTCAGTATTATCACAGCCATTTCATTTCAAGACTTCGTGGACGATGCGTTAATCTTACAAATACGATTAGAGTAGATCTTACACACGAATTTAAATACTACATACCTACTACTTTTTTTTGTGAAAGGCGCCTAGCATTATGGATTTTTTCTGCAACAATATCATCATTAAATACAATTAGCAAGCTTAGTATTAAATTGAAAATAAGACATGATCAACTGCTGTCAACTGTTCTCAAATCCAAACCCACAAGCAAAAACACATAAAGATAACCTAATCATTTAGACTTATTTGCGAAACTAATATATTACGAAATTTATATTTTTCATGGACGATTACTGTGTGACGGTTAGAGAACAGAGAACAAATGTTTGAGTGTACACAAAACTACCGATAAAAGAGCCTGAAGTTAGGCAACACTCATCATGATTATAACAGTTACTAAGTGACGATGTTACAGTAATGAGTTTCTTATATCTAGAATGTCTGTGCGTGCGGTCGCTCATTATCTCACTATTATTATTGAATACGGCCATAAGTCAAAATTGCTAGACGTATTTGAAACAAGCTGTAACTTACAACTCCGTCTGCGTAGAAAAATATCACCGTGAATCTTGGAAACTGCCTTTGCGATGCATTCACGACTAGGGCACATTATGAAGTAACAGTAGATTGCAATGGTCAGTCAAGAGAAACAATGAATGCATCCAATTGTTTAATGCAACTAAATGCAACTCTCTTAATTTATAATATAAATTGAGTTTTTGATAGTAATAAAGAAGGGTAGAGTAAATCCAATAGATTTGTGAATACAAAATTCAAGAAATAGGAAAAAACAGCTTGCAATACATACATACATACATAAACTCACGCCTTCATTCCCAGAGTGGGGTAGCCAGAGCTACAGAATTACCAACAACTCTAATAACTTGTTGATAATTCTGTAACCACATTTTGCAAAATCAGGCTAAGATGTTTACCAGTGTATCATCACTACATAGTATAAAACAAAGTCGCTTGCGCTGTCTGTCCCTATGTATGCTTAAATCTTTAAAACTACGTAACGGATTTTGATGCGGTTTTTTTTAATAGATAGAGTGATTCTTAAGGAAGGTTTATATGTATAATACATTCCACGCGGGCGAAGCCGCGGGCGGGTCGCTAGTTAGTGTATAATTTAAGGCCCTAAGCATCCATTTAAATGCAAATGCTTATAAAGCACTTGGTAAAATCCTTAAATTGCGCTCGTTAGTGGTTTTATGCCTTTTTAGGGTTCCGTAGTCAAACTGTGAACCCTTAACCTTAAGGAAACCTTAAGTTTTAATACAAAGTTACATACATACACATACATACATAAATTTACGCCTTCATTCCTAGAGTGGGGTAGGCAGAGCTAAAGAATTACCAAGAAGTCTTAAAACTTCTTGATAATTCTGTAACCACATTTTGCCCAAGTAGGCTAAGATGTTTCCCAGTGTATTAGTGACAGGTGGCAAGCCCATCGCCTAACAGTACCTACTACAAGCCTTTATTCCCTTAGTCGCCAAAGTAGTAGTAGTGGTAGTAGTAGTAGTAGGTAGTGTATACTAAGTTACATTGTTGAATTTGAACACAAACCAAATAACAAAGTAAGTAAATAATTGAGATATTATTATCTTATCAAAGTCAGTAAGAATGGAATAATATGTAACCGCCAGCGTCAGTCCAAACGTAACTTTGTTCATTACATATCGGTTTTAAAAGCAATGGAAAGCCAAAGTAAATATGCAAAAGTACCAGCAGACGAGCCAATAGGTGAGGTTACTTATCATTATGAGTTTCTCCGTGTAGCACTTTCTCTATAAGAGGCTTTGACGTCAGGGTGCAGTACCACCAATGCTTTTGACGATGCGCTGGCCTAGTTGGTAGTGACCCTGCCTACGAAGCTAGAGGTCCTGGGTTCAAATCCCGGTAAGGGCAGATATTTGTGTGATGAGCTCGAACATTTGTTCCTGAGTCTTATGTGTTTTCTATGTATTTAAGTATATATTTCGCTATTTAAGTATTTATCATTTTCTAGTACCCATAGTCCAAGCTAGAGCTTAGTTTGGGACTAGATCAATTGGTGTGACATTGTACCTGGATATTTATTTATTTATGTTTTGTTTGATTTCTTATGTTTAAGTTAATTACACTCAGGGGCAAAAATAACGGGTTAGAGTGCGTTTTTCATAACAAACGAGGCTATTTCGAAGCCTTGATTCCTTGCCAGGGGTGGTTTTGAGTGTGGTTTAATGGTGGAAACTCCGAGGTTCAATAGAGGAGGTCAAAAGTTTTTAAGATACTTAACTTATCGCACAATCAGTTGACACCACAGCGAGAGAGTTTGGGTCAGCATTTGGATTTCCTTACCTTTTATTACCATTTTAGATGTTTTTCTGAACATGCACAATTCCGGCGTTAGTCGCCGATTCAATCAGTTAGGTATCCTAGGCACTCTGGAAGTGGTATATCGATGCTCGGGGTATCCAAAGGATTCAATGTTATAGGAAAGTAATCATCTACAATTCTACATTAAGGACATTCATTGTACGTGTGATTATTTTCTATAACAAATGCACCTTTATCTTGTCGGTCTAGTCTACCAAAATACATGTTAAAAACATTGGAAAATTAACCTACTTCATAAAATTGTATTTATATTTTCAGAAAAACAAAATGCCCCTAAAGTTTATGGTTTCGGAGTACGGCACGTACAGTCGACGCTCATATTCATCAGCATCACAGTGGCTTTCATGGCTCGGGCGCATCTAGGGGTAACTGTGGTTGCTATGACTAATAACATTGTTACTAATGTTAATATACTGCCTGGAGAAACCATAAATACAACTGATAGAATTAATTTAGGTAATAGGAGTGACGATATAAATGGGACAATAATTGGTTTGGATGAAGTTGATGAAGTTAGCATGTGGAGAGTATACAGGGTAAGAATATTTATTTTTCAATTTGTATAAAATGGAAGATGGGACGTTCTTCTTTTTTACCGACAATAGCCTGTCTCTCATTTTACGAGTAGTATCTATGTCATTACATTATTCCATGATTTTATTTATCTATTAATATAAATAATCGTGCACTTTCTTTAACTCAGTCTTTTCATTATATTGTTTTTCACAAAATGCCGTGACAGAGTGGTCATCCAAAAATTGGTATCAGCTGAAAATGGACACTCTGTCATTTTTTCTGGTAAACCACAATAAAACAATAAAACACTTTTTGCAGGGCAGGTGAAACTGAATACATAATTATTGATAGTTTAAAAAAAATTAAAACAAAAAAAGTCATCCAGATTTCCAATATGCCTAAGTATTTCATTGAGAATTACTATTTTTCCAGAAGGCATCCGATTCCGATACTACTTATAAAACGAGTAAAAAAAAATGAATTTTCGAAATCCGACTGCATTGTTTGATAATTTCGTAACCATACGTTAGTTATAATAAGTATAATTATATTATGGTTAACTCTGCCAGTTTGAGTATCTTTGTAAACACCTACCCAGTGACACTTGAGGCGCCAAGTCCCTAAAGACACTTTGCTGGACGAAATTGGGCCATCCATTCAGCTTATAATGAAGGAACAAGAAGAGCAAACATTGTCCATAAAATTATCTTTTCACATCACCCTATTTGGAAAGGGGACTTTTCTTCCCTGCTAGGAGGGATCAATGTGGCACTTTTCCGTTCAAAGACATTTGTTGCCAGTATAAAATATAATAAACGCAATGAAATAATAATATGAAAATAGTATGCATAATCGATTACAACTTATAAATAATATAACTATGTTGCATGTTAGTGACATGTGTGGTGTGTGTGTCACCGTCACAGGGTCGGTACGGTTTAAAAAGTAAGAATCACAAATTTTATTTTAAAGTTAAATTCAGCACTTTTAGAGAGTGTAACTAATTAAATTGGTTTCATCACTAAGATCTTTTTCATCACACTTGCACGTAAACAGTATCTAAACATACAGGTTAACTTGGCCGCAATGCCCCATATAAAACCCTCGACCTTTTTTTTTACCATGAAACCCAAGGTCGGTAAGTATTTTTTTTTTAATTTATAGCACAGCACACAGGTCATGCAAGTTCAAGCAAAGAGTTTACACGCAATTGAAA
The DNA here is from genome assembly GCA_927399475.2 of Acleris emargana. Classification (NCBI taxonomy): domain Eukaryota; kingdom Metazoa; phylum Arthropoda; class Insecta; order Lepidoptera; family Tortricidae; genus Acleris; species Acleris emargana. Next base: position 701,262 of record OV656843.1, read on the forward strand.
AATTGTCTTAAAATGTTATTTAAACAGGAATTTCATTGCAATCTCGCTACATGTTACTTAAATACTCAATTAATGTTCTTAATAATCGATTTTAATAGTTTTCTGTATCATAACGTCGTTTTATTTTACACTCCTTCAGGGCTGTATGTATAACTACGTAAGTATTTGCCCTTAACGTTTCTGAACGAAACATTTGTATAATCTGTGGAGTCCGCCAGCCATCCGCTTAAAAAAAGTTCAAGTAATTCGTAATAATAGTTGTGCTGACTGGTGTATTTATTTACTCGCAAATGTGATGAAAAACATTGTATGTTTCACGGGCGGTACGGGAATTACGAACCTCGACTCAGAAAGCCCTCAGTCTTCGACTTCGGGCTTCTCCTAGAGCCTCGATCGTAATTCTTTACTTACCGACTTTAATACACAATGTACTATTATTTTCCTCATAGTTGATGTGAAAAGCGGTAGCAAAAATATTTCCACCGTGGGCGTTAACACTTGAATCCCTCACTACGCTCAGGTTTCAACGGACGCCCTCGCCGTTAATAATGTCATTTTGCTTCCTTGTGAGACAATTTACTTTTTTTCCACAATTGAGTAGTAAACTGACTAGCAAATTTCTGCCATCAGTAGGTATTTCTCCTTGTCATGATTATGTGTTAATGAGGTAGGTACAAAAACTAAGCAGGCGTTAATGTTTTTGCAGACATACGAATGGGATAAAGCAATACAGGAAATGATTTTATATTCTTTCTTCCTGGGCTATACCCTCATGATGTTACCCATGGGGATGATCTGCCAGCGATACGGCGGTAAGATACCTCTGCAGATGTGCTTGTTGGTCAACGGATTGATCAGTTTTGTCACTCCAAGTCTAGCTGTTTGGGTAAGCACTAGCAATAAAATTAAAATATTTTTAATAACGTGATCTTACCAACCTGATACTAAGGAAAGATTTCCATCTTTGAACGGTTTTTTTTTGGTTTGTGATTCGAGCCAAACATTTCTTTAATTTGTTTATCATATAATGTTCTTCACTCACACAGATTTTTTAATTAAATACGGTAAATTCTGTAGTTTCATATTTATACAATCTGCTGTTTTATTAACATTAAGAAGTAGCAGTAGTACCTAGTGTTTTACTAAGTGTTTTCATTCGGGATTCATTTGACCAAAATAACGTTTGAGAAACTTTCACTTTGCTAAAACGTTTGTATTTACCCATAACATATTATTATTACATAGGTGACATGGGCGAATTCAATATGTTAGATAAGGTTAAGGAGAGAATTACCTACTTGCGAATTTAAAGTATGAAAAATACTGATTCGGTACAACATTATTAATCGGGTTATATTTATACGTATACATACAAAGAAAAGATCAATGATCAATATAAGAATATCACAGGTTTTTTGACATGAAAAACAATGATTATTGTTTTTAATTTTCTTCATCCATTCAGCTAAATAGTTCAAATGAACCCACTGCAAAGCTTAGGCCTCCTTATTTTTGCGTCAACAAAATTCAAAGTTGGGGGCACATGAGGGCTCCTTAACACGACGGTAATATATAGTGAATCTACTAACGCTTCCGACAAGACTATCATTGCGGAGAAGAAGCGCCGTAAGAAACTTCAGCAGAAAGTCTTTTTTTTCAATTATAAAATACAATAATCCTTAAAAGTTAGTTACATTACAAGGTAATAAAGTAATAAATATTTATTTTGAATACTAACACAAATAAAATCATTAAAATAAAATAAAAAATAATGACTAGGAGAACAACATGGACGTGGAGGTCACTGAGGACATAGAGGTCAGGAACGATAATTAGAGTTACAATAACTAAATTACCACTTACATTAGTGCCACTTCATGTCTTCCCGTGGATGTCGTTTTGTCGTAAGAGGCGAATAAGGGAATAAAGGCTTGTAGTACTATTAGGTGATGGGCTTGCCACCTGTCACTAATATACTGGGAAATATCTTAGCCTACTTGTTCATAATGTGTTTACAGAATTATCAAGAAGTTTTAAGACTTGTTGGTAATTATTTAGCTCTGCCTACCCCACTCTGGGAATGAAAGCGTGAGTTTATTTATGTATGTATGTAATAACTAAATTGGAAAAAAGGTCCTTGCAAGCGTAAACAGACCGGACTCCACAGACAGCACCCGTTCACGAGTATGACGCGTATGCTCCATCCGACCTGTCCGGTTACGGAAACCATCCCTTATTTTTGTCATCAGGGAGGCTGGAAAGCAGTATGCAGCTGTCGCATCCTCCAAGGAATGAGTCAAGCTGGATTGTACCCCGGCATCCACACTCTGTTATCTGTATGGGTGCCGATCAGTGAGAGGGCTACTTTCAGTAGCTATGTTTATACAGGTATACAGGTATCATGTTCATATTTTTAGGGTTCCGTATCCAAAAGGTATAAACGGGGCCCTATTACTAAGGGTCGTTTTAAAAAACTTATCTTGGCTGAGATCCTCATCTCAAGATACGTCAAAGTAAAAGTCAAAGCGTAGAACACTGTCATTTGTGACGCATCTTGAGACGAGCATTACAGTCGAGAGCAGTTTATTAATACGGCCCTTAGACTTCACTGTCCGTCTGTCTGTCTTTCACCAGGCTGTATCTCATGAACCGTGATCACAAGACAGTTGCAATTTTTACAGAAGATCTAATTCTTTAGCCGCTATAATACTGAAAACAGAATTAAATAAATATTTAAGGGGGGCTCGCATACAACAAACATGTTTTTTTTGCCGTTTATTTCCCAAAATTGTATAAAATGTACGGAACCCTTCATGCGCGAGTGCATACTTAACAATTTAATGCCATTTAAATGATTTTTGGAATTCTATTTGAGCTATAATTATTATTATAATAACAGCCGTTTTTGAAACTCTGACGCAAGGGATGGACCAAAATGACGCATACAGTTAGTGCATTTTTTGCACGTGTTTGTTGTTATACTTTCTGAGGTTTCACTTGATGGTCCCATCGGAAGGGTTTACCCTTGTTTCGCCGAAAATTATTTAGCAAATTCTTAACTCCCCAAACTACGTATTCCATATTTTTATTTGGGCAAATTTTTATTTCCCAACTCAACGTTTCGCACTGATATAATTTCCCAATGAATGATTTCATAAATTATTGTTAGACAAATTATTACCTGGGATTCTTTTAAGATGTCAACTATGTTTTCGTCAAATGTCAACTATGTTTTCATAAAAATTAACCATAACCTATCTATATCTGAGAGGAGTTTCGTTCTTGGGGTCAAAAAAAAAAATAACCTTAACCTACCTATCTCTGGGAGCAGTTTCGTTATTAGGGTCATATTTTTTTTTACCCTAACCTACCTATCTCTTGGAGCAGTTTCGTTTTTAATCCAATTTATATTTGTTTCAGACAACACAATTATTTACCACATAAAATTTGACAATATGTTTTTTGCCTTAGAAAATCATTTGCTACACAATTATTTACCACATAAAATTTGACGTAATAAAATTTTACAATATAAAAATGTAGCGAAATAAAAAAGATACGATGTAAAATTATGCCAAGGATTGATTTGCCAAATACAACTTTGGCGAAAAGTTGATTGCTAAATGAAATTTGACGAAACATAATTCGGCAAAAAGGCAGTAACGGAAGACCAGTGCTTACTTAAAAGCCGGCATTACGCTGATTTGGGAACATTATTGTAAAGATCGCGGTAACGCGGTGGATGCGAAAGCACAAGACCGGTCTGCGTGGAGAGCCTTGCGGGAGGCCTATGTCCAGCAGTGGACGTCTTTCGGCTGACATTATTGATTGATTTATTGATTGATTGATGTGACTTCATGGCTACTTTTTTGTTATTGTTTGTCTTTTTTTTTTCTTAGGTCCAACTCTGGGAACGGTCATATCCTTCCAAATTGGCGGGCTGTTAGCCTATAGCACTGAAGGCTGGCCGTCTACTTTTTGGGTTATAGGAGGGACTTGTATGGGTGCTTTTGTTCTGATCACCGTTTTTGCTGCTGCTTCGCCAACACATCATAAAACAATTACTGACGGAGAGAAAGATTTTATTCTTGGATGTGTTAATGATGGAGTAAAGAGGGTAATTAAAAAAAATACAAAGATTTATAATTTATTGACATTCACCAAAATCTTGAAGTTAAAATACTTTTTATTGCACTTTTGCACTCTTATTAGCTGGATGGTCAAGCGATGAAATAAAATAATAACATATATCAGGGGACTATGTCACAACGATTGAACTAGTCCCAAACTAAGCTCTAGGCTTTAACTATGGGTACTAGACGACGATATAAATACTTATATATAGAAATATATAATGAAATACATAGAAAACATGCATGACTCAGAAACAAATATTCGTGCTCATCACACAAATATCTGCCCTTACCGGGATTGGAAACCAGGACCGCTAGCTTCGTATGCAGGGTCACTATCAACTAGGTCAACGCGTCGTCATTGATTGAAATCTGTAAAACTTTCAATTAGTGACGTGTGTCCGATAATTTTACTTACATACATAGGTACATGAAATCACGCCTGTTTCCTAGAGGGGTAGGCAGAGACCACTTCTTTCCACTTGCTACGATCTTGACAAATTTATTTCGCTTCTTCAACATTCATACATCAAGTCATGCACGCACGTCGTTTCGGGTACTTAAGATTCGGCCCTTTTCCAGTATTTCTCCGATTTGATTCGAAAAAAAAAAAAAAAACTTTTTAGCATATTTTTGGTTAACGATTTTTTTTTTTCCAGACGCGTAAAACTCCGTGGAAACAGATTCTGAGCTCCAAACCGGTGTGGGCGACCATCGTTGCGCATACTTTTTGCAGCAACTGTTCCGCCTTCCTCTTTACACAGATTCCTACGTACATGCACTCTATTCTGGGATTTAACATTAAAAATGTAAATATAACTTAATTATATTTAGCTTTATGAAATTCACAAATATTGTTTTGTTAAGGTAATTGTGCAACTGAAAATTTCGATAAAGAATGCGATAACGTTTTCCACCCCCTTAATCAAGTGCGGTTTTTACGATTTCGAAGTACGTTGTTAATTATGAAAAAGGTAACAAAACAGAAACGTTATACCTAGTAGGGGGCGTAGTAGTTTTTTTAGGGTTCCCTACCCAAATGGTAAAAACGGGACCCTATTACTAAGACTCCGCTATTCGTCTGTCCGTCTGTCCGTCTGTCTGTCACCAGGCTATATCTCATGAGTGGTGTTGTATTTTTGTTGCCGCTATAACGAAAAATACTAAACATACTTACATACATAAACTCACTCCTTCATTCCCAGAGTGGGGTAGGCAGAGCTAAAGAATTACCAACAAGTCTTTAAACTACTTGATAATTCTGTAGCCACATTTTGCACAGGTAGGCTAAGATGTTTCCCAGTGTATTAGTGACAGGTGGCAAGCTCATCGCCTAACAGTACCACAAGCCTTATTCCCTTAGTCGCCTCTTACGACATCCACGGGACGACATGGAGTGGAACTATTCTAACCCGGCAACCACACGGATTACAAACAAATACTAAAAACAGCATAAAATAAATATTCAAGGGAGACTCCTATACAACAAACGTGGTTTATTAAAGATAATGGTGCAGAATCCTTCGTGCGCAAGTCCAACTCGCACTTGGCCGCTTTTTCATAATTACCACAACGTTACGAAACTTTTTCGCCCGGAGCTAAATTCGTATGGATTTTTTTTTACAGCTACCCGATTTAAACCTCGGTTTACAGACCTTTTAAGATACATATGTCAAATATTAATACATGATCTCATTTGATTATGATGTTTTTTTTTAATAAGATTTATTTACTTGCAGAGTGGACTCTTGTCGTCGTTGCCTTACTTCGCCAGTTTCATCAGCTCCTTCATTTTCGGGTTGCTCTCTGACTACTGCACTAATAGGAACGTTGTGTCATTGAAGACGGCTAGAATTGTCTGCAACTCGATAGGTTCGATTTATTAATAATACGTTTTGGTCATCTATTAAAACCTAATTGCATTAATGTATTTCTTTACCTAGAGAATATTTTTGATCAGACCAAGGTTTAAACCAATGTAGACATTGATATAAAACTAACATTAACGTTCAATAATCAGAGAATGTGGCATACCACAAATTTACATACATACATACATACATAAACTCACGCATTCATTCCCTGAGTGGGGTAGGCAGAGGTACAGAATTACCAACAACTCTAAAAACTTGTTGATAACTCTGTAACCACAATTTGCATAATTAGGCTAAGATGTTTAACAGTGTATATTAGTGACAGGTAGCAAGCCCATCGCCTAACAGTACTACAAGCCTTTAATCCCTTAGTCGCCTCTTACGACTTCCACGGGAAGACATGGAGTGGCACTATTCTAAGCCGGCAACCACACGACGACGACGACCACACATTTAAAAGTCGTTTATTAACTTTTTTAACGGAAAAAGCATTTTATTCCATAAACGAGTACCTGCTTTAATTATAACTAGGACAATATTTAGGATTAATATCATGGTGTAAGCAACGCATGTTGCATGCTTATTCCATGGAACATTTGTATGCCTAATGGCTGAAAGTAGTGATAAATAATCTTAAGACTGTACAATCCTTACGACCGATGTTTCACAAAATAAAATTGATTTGATTTAATAATTGAAATGATTTATATTTTCATTTTTTCGCAATTTCGAAATACGTCTGTTACCACACGCATTATTATAGCCAAATTATAATGATCGTTATTGTAATACAGAAGCATTAATTTCGAAATGTTAAATATTAACTGAAACGATATGATATTGTGACTTCTGCCCTGCAGAGCCTAAACCGCAGTAAGTGCAAAAAGTTCATTTCGAGAAAACGTAAAAAATGTCTTTGAAGTGTAATTTTTCTACCTTTCTAATGTTTTTTGTGTTAATGATTGACTTTCAATAAAGAGTAATAAGCACGAAAAATATGATTATGACAAAAAAAATGCTTTAAGTGTGTCATTAGCTAAAAAAAAAGGATTTTTCTAAATTCAGAGCCGTTACGGCACTCTGAGTTTTCCCTAAAAAGATGAGTTATACTGACTAAAATGCCGTAAAAAAACCAAGTACTGCAAAAACGTGTGTTATTTTTTGTCAATTGCAAGCTAAGATGCAGTATCAGAGTCATTTACACTGCATTTAAGTCAGTATCGTGATTAAAGTGTATGTGCTACGAACTCCAGGTACTGCGTTTTCACATAAATGAAATGCATATTTTCGAGAAATATAACTTTTATTTAAGTAAACCTTATAGTTTTATAAAAAATAAAGGACGACCGATTATCACACTAATTTTGAGCATATTCTTATAATTATTCTTTGTATTGCAGCTTGACCTTTTCATTGGTACAAATATAACCGCTAATGACTTTGCTGCATAATTAAACTAACACGATTGAGATCAACATTTGTTATAACAACCCAACTTAAAACTGCTAGAAATAAAACTTAGTTACTACGTACTAAAATGCTTAAAAAAACCTTCTAAAATACAAAAAAAACAGTACTTATTGAAATAAGATACTTATTAATCAGACATTTATAATGACATTTATCACACAGTTATTATAGTCTCTTAATTATTTGCATCGCATTAATTGCTTAACATTGTTATTGATAGAAATATCATCGCTAAGTACTGTGGCTTTGCCACAAAATAACTCAACTGAGATCAAAATTATGTTATAAAAACCTAAATTGAAGCAGCAAAGCTGCTAATAGTTATATGTTAAAATTAAAATAAAACCGCCTCAATCGTTGGTTAATTTTTAAACTGGCTTAAACACGCATATTTGCTTCATTATAAAAACTAATTCTATGTTAATTATTAACCACTAAAATACTCGGTAATCAGACTTATAGAGAGTAAAGGCACGCTATTCTAGTAATTGTTTTCGAGTTATTAAGGAGATCACACCGTCCGGGTCACTCACGTAAATTTTGTCGTATATCGCTTGAAATGTTTCGGGCTCATGACTAAGGACTCCAGATGAGCCTGAAACATGTCGAGCGTTTTTCTACAGTATATACGTAAGTAACCAGGTGTGATTTCCTTAATGTATCTTACGAAAGTTTTGTTTAAAATTGTTTTTGAGTTGCTTTAAAATATATATCAAAAAATTCAATGTCCTTCTAAAAAATAATACACACATTTGAGATTCAAGAAGATGAAAATAAAGCAATAATAATTTAGTTGATTTCAGAGTCTTGAAAGTACCTAATTCTATCCAATGATATTATATAATTTTACTTTATAATATCTGGGAGACAATCTCACATAAATATACCTAGTAACAAAGGAATCTCTAGGCCTGTACAATCGAGTTCATAAATTTTTCACTTCACTTTAGTACCTTGTCTATTAAAGTGACAAGGTATTAAAGTGTACATATATTTATGAAGTGGACTGTAAGTACTATCGATAGGAAGCACTGATAAACATGCTTATATAGATAAATAAATACTTTAACTTAAGAAAATGATCTCCTGCTGCTATATTTGAAATTTGACGTAAACGAAAACAATAAGAACAAAACTAACACTAAATACCTAAAGTAACGATCTGTTACTTAGAACATTATGAAGTTAAAATCGGAACTACATAGGTATCATAACATTAACTAAGTCAATCGGATAACTAGCAAATAATCAAAATTGGATTGCATGAAAAGCTTTGGATTAATTGGTTGAAAGTTAAAGAAACGTAGGCATTAGGTATACTATTTTATCATCGACCATAACCTAGTCCGCTCACTAAATAAGTAATACCTAATATGAACACTAGCCTTTTCAAAAAACTAAAATATGTAAATCAATGTAAGTACGTTAGTTACGACGAGCCTATCCAACGCCGCGGTATAATTTTGATGTACCTACTTACTTGAAAAACCAAGCGACGCCCACCTGCCCTCCTCGCACGGCGTCTAGGACACCACTGACTGAGCAACAAATACAGACTAAGGCGCAGTAAAGGACAACACAACCATGGTACAACTTTAAGAAATTTATTGAATTGCCATCTAAAGGGCAGTAAATACAGACTGACACTGCACTTTAGACAGTAATTTGGTTTCTTATTAACTAATATGTTACCGGTTAAACGTTAGTAAAAAGTCTTGCTAGTGCGGTTTAAATAGTAATTACTAAGGGACTTAGATAGAGATGAGCCGACTAAAATTAAGTATTAACTCCTAAACTGCGCTTTAGTTAGTAAACACAATGTCAAGATTTGTTAAGAATACTTCTTAAAACTCACTTTCCGTACATCTTACTGCAGTTTAATAAGGAAATAATTGATAAAATGAACAAAATGAGGAACGCAGTTCATGATTTTTAATACAAAAATCTGTTGCTGCATTTTAATAAGTTATCTCATGAAAGAATTGATGGTTGCCGTAAAGCTAAATTGCACGTAAAATAACACACTTACTGCGTTTTAACTAGTAAACCTTTGGAAAACTGAAGTTGAAAGGCCAATTGCGGCGTTTTAGGTGGTTTCAATATGGATTATTCATTGAGCACTTGTACGTACTGCATAACTATGTTTTTTTTAAATATATTTCCCGTTGTCTGAATCACACACCGATTAGATATACATATGCGTATTGATCTCGTGATTAAAAGTAACGAAAACATTTTTTTTTAATTTTTTGCAATTACTGCGGTTTAGGCTCTGCAGGGCAGACTTGCTAGCAGTTGCCCGCAACTCCGTCCACGTAGAAGTCTTCACTTTTTCGTTTTTTATCGCTGTTCCCCTGGGATCTATTAAATTTCCCAGGTTAAAAAGCATCAAGGCAAGGTGACAAGGCCAAGGTATCCATTAAAAACCCAGATATTCTCCCTCCACCCCGTTGTTAGTGAAGGCCGCAGGCTTGCGCATTCAACTATGGTATTACAATTGTAGCCCGTATCGATCCTTATGCTTATGAATATCCAAACGTGGTTTACTTACGTCTAGCTGTAGAATTACAAGTGGTGTTTTAGTTTTTACTTCAGTCAATACTCACCTTGTTTTTTTTCAGCTCAAATAGGACCCGCTGTCTGTCTGATAGCTCTCGGCCTAACCGATATGACAGCACCACGGCCGTGGTCCTGCTCGTGGCTGCGCTGGCGCTGTATTCTGGCACTAACACTGGGTGGATAGTGAGACAATTCACTTATTATGGCTTTTTTTTATGGCATGGGATGGAAAACGAGCAGACAGGCCACCTGATGGTAAGTGGAAACTGTGACCCATATACATTCGCATTCTCAAGACAGCAAATGCGTTGCCAACCCTGAGGACTAAGATGGAATGCCTCTATGCTAGTCATTTCACCGGCTGTCTTATCCCCAAACCGGAACACAACAATGCGAACACTGCTGTTTGGCGGTAGGTTAATGGATAAGATGGTGGTACCAACCCGGACGGACCCTGCACAAGGTCCTCCCACAAGGAAGGCTTTGTATGAGTTTCATCATAATCAGCGTATAAAACAATCCATTGGTACATCGGCCTCTAACACATTTGATTTAATTGAGTTTACAAGCGATAGTTTTAGAAAGTTAGCGAAAGTGAGAGAAAGGGTCGGAAGGGGACGCCCTAGGCGTACTTTTTCGAATCAAATCGGAGAAATACTTGATAAGGCCGAATCTGAAGTACTCGGACCGACGTGCGTGCATGACTTGATGTGTGAATGTGGAAGGTGCGAAAGAGATTTGACAGTATCGTAGCAGGTGGAAAAAAGTGGTCTCTGCCTGCCTACCCCTCTGGGAAAAAGGCGTGATTTAATGTATGTATGTAGTTTTACAAAGGTTAAACTTTGCCGTTATAATTAACTATTTGGCGGCGGTTTTATTTTTTTATTTTACCCTTATTTCTTCCATCGGAGGATTGTTTTAATCCCACCGGAAGGGGCCTATCTTTTTTGTCATGAATAATTTACATTTAAACAATGTTACAATTATTTTTAAATTTACGGATGTCAAAAATATGAACTTATATTAAGATCATCATCATAATAAATACAAATAATTAAAGAATACAAACATAACACTCAAGTAGGTAGTCTAAAACCATCATGCTATAATTATTTTCAGGTAAACTACATAGATCTGTCCCCTAACTTCAGCGGCACTCTGATGGCCTTCGGGAACACTTGTGCGGCCTTTGGGTCCCTCACGCAGCCACTTCTCGTCTCCAACATCATCACTGACGTGGTATTGTAGCTCTTAATGCTAAAGAAGCCTTGAATTGTCTGCATAAGCAACATTTACAATTAAATTATAAAATTTCCAACAAAAGCATCATCAGCTAGAAAACTATATTCTTTCCTTTTTCTAAATTCTATGGAACATTTGCGTTGTGAAAAAAAAAAAAAAGTTTTTTCTAACATTATCGGAAATTTTAACCTATTGTGAAAAGTGGTTTGGTTGTGGTTTGTTTTGTTTTAGAGGTTATTTTCAAATATGAGTTTAGTGGTGACTCCGGAAACGATATGCACACTCCGCCGGATATAATGAATGCAGCCAAGCTTGTAAAATTTAAACAAGTAAAACCGGTAGTACTAGTTGCATTGAAGGTCATTTCTCTACGGGTTCTGAACCCATTTTAGAGTACTTATGATATGTATGTAGATAAAGTAGTGTATGTAACTGTACATAATCAGCGAGTTTCATAATACACGAGTGTTTTAAGGCGTCTCATTATGCATCAGTTGCATAAACTACTATTATCCTATCTCTTTTCCTTCCTTTTAAAATCGTAATAATTTGATAATGAGTCTTATATTGTCTCGGTAGTAAAAACCAAAGCGTCCTTAAACATAAACGTGTGTAGGTTCTTATAGTACATAACCCTTTTTAGAGTGCATCCCATAATGACAATTTCATTGTTTTTTCACCAGAACAACCAGTTCCAATGGCGCATCACGCTGACTTTGATGGCTGGGGTCATCTTCTTCAGTAACATTTTCTACGTCTGCTTTATGTCTGTCGAAATTCAAACTTGGAATGATGTAGATGGTTAGTATAATTAAAAATTAAATTATAGATGGTAAATCTAGCCAATTCCGTAAAGTAATTTAAACGATTCTAAGATGTATAACTTCAAAAGTACAAGGATAATAAATATCCTAAAATATTATTTACAATTCCCTGCGTTGCAATGTATTATGAAATATATCAAAATAATGTAATAACTAACATTGTATATCAATTTCATATGTGTGCAATTTCAATGTTTTTTTTTAATGTTTTCAGATCACCGTGACATGGAAACCGAAACGATGAAAAAGTAATGAAGAGATCATTTTTTTGTAAAATTATGTATTTATGTAAACTATAAAAAAACAAGGTCAGGCTAGAATTTCTTCCCATTACCCACTCAAAATAAATTTACCAATTAGACGCGTTTCGGAACACATTTGAACAGGTTCACCATTGACGGTTCCACCGCATTACCTACGCTTAATTCTGTCTATCCATACTAATCCATACTGTTATTTATAATTATAAATGTGAAAGTAACTGTATCTGTCTATTACGCCTTCACGGCTAAACCACTTAACCGATTTCGACTAAATTTGCTATGGAGACAGCTTGAGAGCCGATAGAGGACATACGGTACTTTTCATCCTGAAATATTGGACAGTTCCCGAGGAAATAGCGATAAACAAAAGAAGAACTTCTACACAGAAGTCGCGGGAAATCGCAAGTCACTTAATAAATATATGAGATGAGAAATTTAGACACTAACGGTATACAATAAAAAGAGAAAGAGAAAGGGCTAAATCTATTTGTCAAACATGCTTTACTTGTCGATTGTGAAACAGGCGGTTAATCTACGGTGTTAGTGATACTAATTAAACTAAACAAAACTAAAACAATATAACACTAGTAGGGCAATGCAGTCCCCCGCAGTGAGACATATATGCACAGTCCACTCTGCCCGCTATCATACGCAGGATGGTGTTGGGGCTGTCGCGCACCCGGCGCACCAGGGACGCGCAACGCTTGCGCATGGCCGTGTAGAAACAGTCCACGCGCGCCTCCGCGAACATCCCTGATGCGCTACAGAAGCGAGGCAGCCCCATCAACACCCGGAACGCATTATTATACTGGACCCGGAGGGCCCCATAGGCCCGTTTTGTGTACCGCTCCCACAGGCTGCCGGTATAAAGAGAGGTACAATAGGCTCTGAAAAGTAGTATTTTGACTCCTCTAGAGCATCCGGCAAACCTGCGCGCAATCATGTTTGCTCGGACCGATAAGGCCCTACGCTCCCTCTCTATGTCCAAATTGTCTTTGAGATCAGCCGCAACTACATGACCCAAATATTTAAAATGGTCCACTCTCTCCATTGGAGTACCATTAAGGCAGACCTGGGGAACCTCAAATGTCTTATTGCGACCGACTTCAAACATCAAATATTGGCTCTTCCTATCATTATAAATTAGGCCATGGCTAGCTGCATAGGCTTCACAAATTTGAAGCAACTTGCGCACCCCACAGACCGACGCGCTCAGCAGCACCATGTCGTCCGCGTAACTTATATTATTGATACACGTGTTATCAATATGACATCCTACATGGGTGTTGCTGAGCGCCTCGATCAGTCCGTTCACGTACAAGTTAAAAAGAGTTGGAGAGGTCAGTCCTCCCTGTCTGACCCCACACTCCAACCTGTACGAGTCAGAAAACTCGTTAGCCCACCTAACACTATTGACCTGGTGTCCATACCAGTACTTAAAAATACGTAAGGTCTCCGGAGGAAGGTTAGTACCCTCCAATTTTTTCCATAGTATATCGTAGGACACCAGGTCAAAAGCCCTAGATAGGTCTAAGAAACACGCGATCACTGGAGTCTTCCTGTTTACATAATATCTGACAGTATGCTTCAAACACAGTATTGCAGACTCTGTAGATAGTTGCGGTCTGAAACCAAACCGATACAGGCAAACCTTGCACAAGATTCGTCCACCACGATGGGCCTGGCCTCATCATCCACGAAACGGCGTCGTAGAGAGAAACGGCGCGGCGCCGTAGAAAGGCACGTTGCCGAGTCATGCAGATACATGGTGCCGTGTTTCATTATAAAGCGCAATATTAAGTCGAATGTCATGCGCGTAGAGATTAAATTACATTAAAGCCGTTGTTACGACGCCGCCTCGTTTGACGTTAACGACGCCATGCCGTGGTGATTGATGGTGACCAGTGTGAATGTGAGTGATGGCTTCTAAGCGGAAAAAATGTTTTCATTTTGGATGCAAATAAGCTTTCGATTTTCAAAATGAAAACGATTGCGATTGCAATCGCGGCTTTAGTTTTGCTGTATCAATCTTATTAGCAGTGATCGGATTTCACGGTGCAACACTGCGGGATATAGAGTAGAAATCTTAATATGGATATGACTAAAATCCCGGGATCTGGTTCGAAAAGAAAATGCGATTGTTGGGATATTTATAAATAGGCATTAGGATAGGATTTTAGACGTGTAAAGAAATCGATTAAACATAAAATATTGAGAAAATAATTGTATGCTATTTCAATTTCATACAAACTAATAAAATATAATATCTGTGTGTAGTGTGGTGAACTGATAATGCGTACCGTATTATATATTTTATTTATATTCATACCCAAAGACTATTTGGTAGATCGATTTTAAACAGAGTATAATAAAAACTAACGTTTTAATTTTTTTACATACGTAAATTACTTTTGTCAAAATATTTATTTTACACGTTTAAATTGTATTGAAATTTATTTGAAGTAATAAAATCAGAATAATATTTAACAACATAAGTCCCGGAACCCCGGGGCATATCCATATTAGCATAATGTTTGAGGTCATTCACCCCGTGTTGCACCGGGATATCCGATCATTGCTTATTAGTAACAGAAGAGAATTAAAACTGCTTGGGTTATTGCATTTGGTAAACTGCTTATTACCTTCGGAGGGCAGAGTGGTGGAAGGATCTTGTGCAACGTCCGTCCGTCTGGATCGCTACTACCATCTTAACACGTTCACGGACAGTACGTCGAGAGACGTAAACTGAGACCCTCGTGATATGGCACTACGGCTGTGGCCGGTGTGTTTAATCTCACCAAAAACGGAACTCCGTCCACGGCCGGCTATTTCCCATAGCATTTATGGGAAGCGCGGACTCTGTGCCGTTTTTGGTTTAAACACAAGCCGCTAGTGTCACAGCAAAACAGCTCGAGGGCAACCTCAACCTCATGCACTACTCTTAAACGGGAACGACGCGTGTTGTGGCACATCACGGCTGTGGACGTAACGGCTGTGGACGTAACGGCTGTGGACGAGCTGCCACATTAGGTAAGATTTTTATTGTACTAAATTACATACATATATTTTCCGTCATAAAGTGGCACAATGTTTGACAAACGTTAAATGTGGCAGTTCGTCCGTAGAAAAATTTGTATGAAATTTATTTGTGCCATATCACACAATTTCGAGGATGGTGCTGTGTCCGTGAACGTGTTAACCTTCAACAGCAGTATTCCTAATGTTGTGTTCCGGTGCAGACGTAAGACCACTGGTGATATGACTGGTTTGAGATTGTCATCCTAAGATCGCAACCTTGAGATTTAAAATGCATATGGGCTTCAGAGTTCACTCTTCATTAGGTGGCCTTTCGCATTATTATTTTTCTTAAAAATGTCCTGAAAAGTTGACATTACTATCTACATATGACGCAATGTATAGTACATTATTGCCTAGGCATTGAAGCAGGCAATTGCGGGCCGAGTATTGGTTTAAACGGACGAGCTTGCGAGTCCGTTTAATAAAACGAGGCCCGCAATTGCCGTTCCTGCCGAGGCATATATAGTGCTTTTCTCAAAAATCACAAGATACAAATCGCATATAAACAGAAACTTCACGTGAAATAACATCACTCTTTACTGCCTTTATGTTTATGACAAGGAGAAACGCAAGCTTTTTTAGAAAGAAAAACTCAAGCTGTTCCAGACACAGATGAAAAAGTTACGTTTCGAATAAAATATGAATGTATAAGACTTGTGCCCTCATTTTATTATAGCCGTTTTCACTTTAAAAAAAGTTACAAACTAGATAACAATGAAATTTGTATGCAACATTGCGGGCTTGTGTAGCGAGCACGCAATGTATTTTTTTTTTTATTTGGGAACTGTCTGTAAACTATGTACTTCGCGTCTCAGTATGGAGTTAGTAATGTCAACTTTTCCGGTCATTTTTGAGAAAAATAGTATACTGACGGTTCTCAAATTAAAAAAAAAATGCCCGCAATGTTGCATACAAATTTCATTACTGTCTATTTAGAAACTCTTTAAAAAGTGAAAATGTCCCTGAGCAAATGAGGGCACAAGTCTTATACATGCATATTTTACTCGAAACCTAACTTTTTTATCTGTCTGGAAGAGCATGCGGTTTGTTTGTCTTTTAAAAAAATCTTGCGCTTCTCCTTGTCATAAACCAAATAACGGAAAGAGTGATACTTTCTTCACATGAAGTTACTGTATGCAATTCAATAAATGAGTTTAAGTTATGAAGATATTACTTTAAAAAAAACTTGTGATATTTGAAAAAAAAAAATATTGCCGCAATCTTATTTGTTTAAAGCAATACTCTGCTCACAATTGCCTAAGTAGGCAATGAAGTAGAGTAGGGAAGTACTTCCCCGTTTAAGAATAATGTACTTTTTACTACTAGATATTTACACGCTGTCTAATGGCAGAATATGTTGGAACTCCTTATATCTTGTACCATCGTAATATGTACAATCGACTAAGTGATGCATCTACTTCTGAACCTTATTACAATGCTATAAGGTGCAAAAGTGGATACTTCTTGCTGTAGTCGTATGTTCTTGTGAATAAATAATTTATTTACTTTGTGCTCGTTTGCCACTCTATGCCTTTTAATAGAAACTACGTATTTTAATAAAGTAAATTAATTATTTATTCCTTGTATTGTGTCGTGCTATAGCAACACCATTATAATATTTTCTGGTAGGTTAATTGTAACCGTTTCGCGCGTTAAAGCCTCAAGACGGATTGCAGGCTTAGTAATACGGTCATTAATGGTTGTTGGGTATGTAACCGCTACGATAAGGCAACGAATTCAAATTGAACAGCCAAAGTATATTTAGGTACATAATTTAAATTTGCAGTTGAAATGCGCTCTTTGCGTAGTATGTGTGGTGTGAAACTGATTGATAGAGCTAAAAATGAAAAAAACAGAGACAAATATGGTACTTATAAAAGAAGATGTAGTGACTAAGATTGAAAAGATTAATTGGAAAGGATGGATGAAAGAAGATTGACGAAAGAGATTATAAAGATCGAAAGTGAGTGGAAGGCCGCCCTATATAGGCGTACTTTTTCGAATGAAATCGGAGAAATACTGGAAAAGGGCCGAATCTTAACCCGAATCTGACGTGCGTGCATGACTCGATGTATGAATGTTGAAAAAGCGAAAGAAATTTGTCAAGATCGTAGCAAGTGGAAATAAGTAGTCTCTACATACCCCTCTGGGAAACAGGCGTGATTTAATGTAGGTATGTATGCATGTATTTAAATATGCTTTTTAACGTTTTTTTTTATAAAATGTAAAAGTCGCATTAAGCACATCGTTAACTTGAATACAGACGTAGTGAATAACCCTTTCCCATTGTTTTTTCTCGGATAAGTTCGTATTTATCTTGCTGTCTCAATTAGCTTCAGTACCTATCAATAAGCCAACCGAGAAAGCAATATAAATAGTTCGTATTTTCGATAAAAAACGATGGGGAAGGGTTATGCACAAAATCTGTACTAACCTATCATCTACAATTTCTTATGTAACAAATTTAACTTTTAACGCTTTTTAGGGTAGAATTATGCAATCAAACTGATTTTTAAAAACGGCACCCTATTACTAATACTCCGCTGTCCGTCTGTCCGTCTGTCTGTCACCAGGCTGTATCTTACGAACTGTGATAGCTAGACAGTTGAAATTATCACAGATGATGTATATCGGTTGCCGCTATACCAACAAATACTAAAAACAGAATAAAATAAATATTTAAGGGGGCTCCCATACAACAAACTTGGTTTTTTATAGATAATGGTGCGGAACCCTTCGTGCGTGACTCCGACTCGCACTTGACCGGTTTTTTTATTTCATTTGCCACCTATTCCCAAAAAAAAACTTATAAAAAAAGGATTAGGGTGATGGAACCAGTAATGGACAAGGCACCAATAATGGACGTTGATTCTTATTTTACAGAAGATTAGGGTTATTCATTTGTTTTGGAACAATCCATTTAGGACCGTATGAAATTTGAAATAAGAGTGAAGTGTCCATCACTGGTGCCTGTCAGCTAAAAGTGTCCATCATTGGTGCCGTCACTTGTGCAGTTTATTTATTTATTTATTTAAGGATTACCAACAGATAATACATCATTACTATAAATAGGCTCTAAGGCTAGTGTTACATAGGATGCTTATCTAATTATAGGTAAGTTAAACACTTAAATAAAGTTTGTGACCCACCTCGGGTCCAAAGTTAATTTGATATTCTGCAACTATATCGTTGAGTTTCCTATAAGTTACAAATAACTTGGCATCTCTTGTTGCAGTTACGAATAAGATTCAGATTTAGATTTTATTACTCAATATAACACAGTATAAATTACATGGCATGGAATTATTGATAATAGTAAAAGTCAACACAAAAACAGAGTACATTAAAAAAATAAAAGTCAAACTTATTTTATAAGTCAAGTTCCATATACTCATTTACCGAATAGACGGGGTTATCCAACAAAAGATTCCTAAGCCGGCGCCTAAACATATCGTCAGATGGTTCGCGTTTGAGTTCGGCGGGTAGGCGCTCGTAGTAGGTGGGACCGATGACGCGCGGGTTCTTATCTGCAAAGGTCACAATTAAACATCCGTGACCGTCATTTGTCATTTTTAGTACGAGATTATTAATTTGCATATTTTAGGGTTACATACATACATAAACTCACGCCTTCATTCCCAGAGTGGGGTAGGCAGAGCTACAAAATTACCAAGCACTCTTAAATAAGTGGTTGATAATTCTGTAACCACGTTTTGCACAATCAGGCTAAGATGTTTACCAGTGTATTAGTGACAGGTTGCAAGCCCATCGCCTAGGGTTACATCTACGATAGAAAACACAAAATTGAAACCCTGCGTACAAGTCGATATTTTAAAGGGTGAATTTAATTGTTAAAGTTGCAGACACCACACTCTTCCGAAAATACTTTGTTTAATTTGAAACCAATTTGTAACTTTATACAAAGTACAACTTATTACAAAATTAAATGCTTCCGGAACTTAATTATTGGCTACAGTAATTAATTTCTAATTATTACTTACAGTTAAGCATTTCTAATTGAAAACATTAAAAAAAAAAAAGGATTATTGTTTTTTCGCGTTTATAATAGCTGGTTAAAAATTAGACTACCCGTATTTCTTGGTTATTCTTTATTTAACTTAAATTCGTCGTTAATCATTTATTAAAGAAATAGTCATTAAAAAGACCGTAGGTATATACAAAGTTAGGAATACTGATGTCGTGATCTTAGCCTGATATAAAATTTAAAAAAGTAACTTTAAACAGTAAACAAAACTGACTGTCATGTCATGTCAATCATTCGCTGCCGTTCGTTCACAAATTTGCTATTTTGCGTAATTTAATTAATTACGTAATTTGTAGACGCCATTAAAATAAATAAACTATTTTGCGTAGAATTGAAAGCGTGTCGTCAGAATCAAGTAATCCGTCAGACAGATAAACAATGAACATGACAGTTGTATATTTTTTTGAATTCCTTTGGTAATAAATGGACTAAGGGCACTATAAGTGTATTCCTAACATTCACAATCCAACGTTTTTTTACTGTTTTTCCTAAATATAAAAAAAACTACTGCATAAAAAAATCCAAAGATATTTTTACTGTAATCAGCACTGCAGTGTAAAATCTAGAAACGGTATTTTATTTCACTACCTTAGCACAAAATGAATTGTTGTCAATTGTTAGGAATTTTGAGTGAGATTGATTTGACGATCAATACCAAATAACATTTAAAAAAAACAGGACTTCCGTTAAAAAAACCGGTCAAGTGCGAGTCGGACTTACGTACCGAGGGTTCCGTATTTTAAATAATATGCTTGGTAACCGCAAAAGAAAATACTCATTTAGTTATGAACGTTATTTTCTATGCAATAAGGTAAATTTAGACTAGCCTAAATTATAATACAGATTTTCAAAGTTTTTTTGTTATTTCTCAAAAACTGTAAAAAAGTAATACCTCATTTAATTTTTCTTTTAAAAATAAAAAAATATTTATACGAGGGCAGAGTGAAAAGTCTGGAAAAAATTAAACATTTTTTTTTTTTGTCCAAGTAAATATTTATTTTTCAACGTAGTCCCCATGTAACTCAATACACTTGGTCCATCGCTTTTCTAGCTTTTCGATTCCCTCGGTATAGTACGATTTCTCCAACCCTTCAAAATACGCATTGGTTTCTGCGATGATTTCTTCGTTGGAACCAAATCTTTTTCTACCAAGCCATTTCTTTAAGTTTGGGATAAGAAAATAGTCGCAGGGGGCTAAATCTGGAGAATAAGGCGGATGCGGGAGCAATTCGTAACGCAACTCGTGGATTTTAGCCATAGCAATTGCACAAGTGTGGACCCGTGCGTTGTCTTGGTGAAAAATGATTTTCTTTTTCGCCAAATGGTGTCGTTTTTCCATTAAAACTTCATGAAATCGCTGTAACAAGTTGGCATAATATTCGCCGTTAATCGTTTTACCTTTCTGAAGGTAATCAACATATCGTCGGTGAAACTGCAAAACCGCGTAAGTAAAATTGTAAATAAGGAGCAAAATGCATCTTTTTAATAAAACAGTAAGGTTTATTTTACTATATCATAAATTGGTTATTTACGCGGATTTGCAGTTTCACCGAAGATATATTACACCACGAGCATCCCAGAAGACAGTAGCCATAACTTTATTCGCCGATAAAACTGCTTTGGCCTTCTTTGGTGCAGGTTCACCTGAAGCAATCCATTGTTTTGACTGCTCCTTGGTTTCTGGTGTATGATGATGAATCCAGGTTTCGTCAACAGTTATGAAACGACGCAAGAAGTCCTTTTTATTACACCTAAACTTCGCCAAACATGCCTCTGACAGGGTCACCCTAGTGCGTTTTTGATCTACTGTGAGCAATCGCGGCACCCAACGGGCGGAGAGCTTCTTCATATCCAAATAAGTGTGAAGGATATTACGAACCCGTTCGTCTGAAATGCTTACAATATCAGCTATCTCACGGACCTTTATTCTTCGGTCGGTCAATACGATGTCATGGATTTTGGTGATCATCTCTGGTGTAGTGACCTCAACTGGGCGTCCGGGTCGGTCGGCGTCAGCAGTGCTTGTACGGCCACAACGAAACTCCGTAAACCACTTGTGGATCATTTTAATCGATGGAGCAGAGTTCCTGTAATATTTGTCTAATTTTTTTTTGTATCCGTAATGGTTTTTTTTCGCAAAGAATAATGTTTAATCAGAACACGAAACTCCCTTTTCTCCATGTTTGCAAACACCGAAGTGATTGTTTCTTTTTCATAGCTGTCAAAAAAAAAACTAGTCGTGTGAACTGGCTGAAAATATACGATTTACCTCCAAAAAGGCTGCATTACAAATTGACATTAATGAATTTGTGAAGAAAATACCTTTAATATGATTTTTACCAGACTTCTTACTCTGCCCTCGTACTTCAGGTTTTTTTTCGTTTTTTTTGATTCGGAGATAAGGGGACGGATGGACAATTTTTGTAATATTTATGACTATAAATCAAAAAGTACAACAAAGAAAATAAAAATTTTTTAACAGTTTTGTAATGTACAGATTGATTTATTTCATATATAATCAAACCACTTTCAGTTTTCAAACCCCCATTCTAGACACCTTTTCAATTATTTATATTTTATTTTTTTACTAAAAACAAATTTCAAGTTAATAGCAGACAGACATCTGACGGTATAGGGTAAATATAGAGCGCAACAAAGTCTCACCATAAGGGTTTTCTTTTTACCATTTTGATACAGAACCCTAAAAATGAACTAAAAAGTAATAATTGACATTTTGCCATTGTTATTGTTTCAATTTAAACGTTTAGTTATCCTATGTCACCCGGGATGGTGAAACGATTCTAACGATTCATCTATTTCGGCCCAGGCATTTAAATGTTATGGTAGAATAAAGAATCGTTATGACATACATACATGAACCATGAAAACATTACACTCATTTTGTGAGGCAGTCGTGTAAAAAAAAGGGAACCCCGTCAAATTCCGAATTATTATTTTCCGAACATTCATTTTTCCGAAAACTGTGTTCTACTGGAGTTATTTTAGATTTAATGAATATTTTAATTACTATACGTAGTACATAGGTGAGGTTTGATTTATAAACAATTTTGAAATGAAACGAACGCGTAGAATTTAGTTAGTAGTACAAAATTTAAGTTCGTCGTGTAGCAAGTTTCCATATTCAATAGTTTGCATGAGCGAGAAAACTTTAGCGGGAAATTCTGACAAGTTACAAGTTCATCAGCAAGAAACTTACTAAAATCGTTTAATGAAGGGGCGAAATCATTGAACATTCCTGCAACTGTGCTTTAATGTTATGCACCACTATTATGTAGCTTGGCACTCATTTTGTTCTCAATTTTTTCTTTCATCATCATCATCATCATCATGTCAGCCGAAAGACGTCCACTGCTGGACATAGGCCTCCCCCAAGGCTCTCCACTCAGACCGGTCTTGTGCTTTTCGCATCCACCGCTTTCCCGCGATTTTTTCTTTACTTGTACTTGTACCATATTCATGCATTTTTTTATCTACGAAACTGTTACATCGTTAAGAGTACAGGGAAAATATAATTAAGGTGGATGTTGATATTTTTATGTTTCTTGAAGCTTATGCTTTTTAAGTATCTTCTGTTATCACGCTGGAGAAATACAATACTACTGCGGGGTCATTATGACATAGCCATGCAGTTCAGTTTACGCTGAGAGAATACAAAATACAAAATACAAAATACAAAATACAAAATACAAAATATTTATTCAGTAAATTGGCCACATGAGGGCTCTTTTACACGTCGGTAACATGGAGTGAATCTACTAGCGCTTCGGACAAGACCATCATTGCGGAGAAGAAGCGCCGCAAGAAACTCCAGCAGAAGGTCATTTTTTTTTCAATGTTTAAATACAATAATACTTAAAAGTATCTAAATTACATTACAAGGCAATAAAGTAATAAATAATTATTTTTAAAACTAACACAAATAAAATTATTACAAATGTAAAGACAATAAAATACAAATAAAATTCCCTAATGTCTAGGAGAACAACATGACGAGGTCTCTACGTCAGGAACGATAATTAAAATAATTAACTGAATAACAGGTCCTTGCAAGCGTGAACAGACCGGACCCCACAGACAGCACCCGTTCACGAGTATGACGCGTATCTCAGCCATCGCCTCCCTCAACCATGTGTTCGGGAAGGTGGCGACCCGATCAACGACGCCGCCGTAAGCAAAGACCTTAGAGTGAGCATGACATGCCCATGCTGCCGGACAAAATATATCAATAAAAAAGGGAACTGTCCGGCGAGCGGACACGGAGCGGAAACGGACAGAGCTATATAACTGCTATAGCTGTCTTTTACGCTCGCCGTAAGGGGGGTTATTATGACATATCATAGCTATGCAGTTTAGTTAACGCTGAGAGAAAGGGACAGAGCTATATCAGTTATATAGCTCTGTCTCTTTCTCTCAGCGTAAAAGAAACTGCGTTGCTACGTCATAACGTCATAATAAACACTCTAGTACTAATTTTTTTTTTGGATGAATTAAAAAGCAATCCTAAAAGATGTTTTTGCAGTTTTCTCTGCTTTAGAGCCAGAACGTACTTGGCGTTGTTGGCCAACGTACAGTGAGCGCTGCTATCTTTCACATAGAGGCTTTTAAAGAGCGTTAATATTGTGTCCTTATCCCTGTCATGGCGTCCCGCTTATACCCCGCAGTGTGCGAATGACGCCCGAGCGACGCGCGTTGTCACCTGTCCTACGATATTGTAATTAAAAAATATACTGAGTTGACGTTTCAATTGATACTAGAATTCATCATCATCATCATCATGTCAGCCGAAAGACGTCCACTGCGCCCAAGGCTCTCCACTCAGACGGGTCTTGTGCTTTTCGCATCCACCGCGTTCCCGCGATCCTTACAAGGTCGTCACTCCATCTTGTTGGAGGCCTACCCACAGCTCGTCTCCCGGTCCGCGGATGCCACTTCAGTTTAGCTATTCTTCGGGCTTTGTCGGTAACCTTAGTTCTCCTGCGGATATCATCATTTCTGATTCTATCACGCAGAGAAACCCCGAGCATAGCCCTCTCCATAGCCCTTTGAGTGACCTTGAGCTACTACTAACTTTGATACTAGAATTGGGCCTATTTCAATTGTATTAAGTATGGAAAATGTTCCAAATTTGAAACTCATTACTTTGCATTATTCTATAACGTTATTTCATAATTACGTTATAGCTGTCATCGCTGTCATCTGGATATTGCCTACGGGTTTTGAATGCATAATAGAGGACTTCTGATATTTACGTATGTAGATAAAAAATATTGGTAATCCGTGCAATTAAAACAAAATCAAAAACATCAACACCCTTTATTTCTCATAAATACATAATCAGTATTAATGGTTTAGCTTTAAGATATTCTGACTGCGTATGCAAGTTAGGCTAAAGACAGTAGTGACTAGGTTACGAACGGTAATAATAATCACAACTCTACACTACAACTAAGTATTTACAGATTATCCTTAAGTACTAAGAATACTGAAAAATAATTAGTGAACTAGATTTTCTACATTTTATAGGCATTGACATTGCTTATTGAATTGTTTAAGGACAAGCACCCGAGCGGTTAAAGACACATCTGTTACAGATGGATATCGCGTTAAGATTAAACTTCACATAATTACAATTTAATCCTTATTTGATTCCTTTCCTTGTCTATACGCGGTAAAGCCAGTAACAAACATGAACCTAACTCGCCGTTGTCGCGCATGCAATGACCGTTAAGGTCCAACTCATTAGACCCACCCGGCGCCCGACCTGCACCGCCTCGTCGGGGGGTTCCAATGATCTGTGACCTTTAGCCACTCGTAGATCGATTCGCGTATTTAAGTATGTATTACTCGGTTCCCCTATAGAATCCCTAATCATCATTTGTCCTAATGCATCATTTGTCCATATTTTCGTTTATCCTAAAGCCATTTTAGCTTAAATTTTAAAACTTTGGAAAATTTAAAAATTCTCTGACTCATCTGAAAACCAGTTTAGGGCAAATGAAAATTCGGACAAACCATCTGTTAGGACAAATGTTGTTAGGGATTCTGAGGGACAACCGTATTTCTCTGTATCCATAGTCTAAATCTATGTATGAGGTTCCTATGATATTTATTTTTTAGTTAATGCGTCTTTTATGTATGTCCGTGTTTCTTCCAAACACATGTAACATATTAATGGCACACATTTTTAGAAAAATGGTTACTAAATGCTGTTTTGTGTAATTAAATAAATTGTGGCCATCCGAACTAACAAGGGCATTATGGCGACTGGCGTTTACGCTATTTTGATTATCGTTGTCGCGTTATTTGTACCTACGAGTGTAACAGTAATATTTAGAACAGTGTACTCTCATGCTTTGTCCAATACCCTATGCCTCTTAAGAAATTAAATACTTACTTGTATGAACCAGTTTTTTCTAGTAAAAATCTACTTATTAAAACTTAGTAAGTACTGCCCAGGCTCGAGAGCCAAACTTGCATACACTTGATTAATCTACAGTAATTTAAACATTATTACAGTAACTGTACATTGCGTTTGAGTATTGGTAAATGTTAATCAATTTGGATATATTTTATTTACAATTATCACTATTTTGTCTTCAGTAATATTTTATATTTACACTTCTTATCGAAAATTTACATTTTTCACAATTTATATTAAACATTATGATATGATATATAAAAACTCTTATATTTACAACAATACTTTATTCGATTAAGAGAAACATGGAAGCGATTTTTCTTAAAAACACGACTTTATAATTTACTATTTTTATATTACAATAATTATTGATTAATATTTTATAAATATTTCAAATTTAAAAACAACGTAAAATCTCTTAATTATACAATATACTCGTAATAAGATTTATATACAATAAACAGCTCAAGGCAACATGAAATAAAATATTGGAACTTCAAATATTTTAACCAATCACAATGCTTAGCTCAGTCGACCGTTACAACAGTAAGTACTAACGCCATCTACATTTTGCTTTTCGTAAACTTTATTAAATCTTTGCTAATATCTACAACACAGTTGGCATCTGAGGTCAGCCTAGCTTCTGATTAGTTTTAGTAAAAACTCATGATAATTATACATTTTATGCTCAGTAGATATAATTAAAGACTCTTACATTATTTTTGTTCAAAATTATAACCACCTTGGTATAGTTTAATTTAGGTTTGATTGAGGATCTACCATAATACCTAGTCTCACAAAAACAATGCTTGATGTGGATGTAATGTCTTTATCATTTTTTGAAATAACATTGATGACAGGGTACTATGGTAGCTTATCAATTAAACCTTTGATGACACTATCGTCTAAACTATTTTAAACAATAACTGGTTTCCTACCTCTGTATTTACACGAACACGATCTTCTTTTAAAATTAGCATTATTGTTTTCTCTTGGATCTTCATTTAATGATTGAGTGGAATCTCGTTGCTATAAAACTTCAGGTTTATTACTGATGATTTTGACGTTGCTAATCTTGTCGTTTTCTTTCTTCTCTTTCTTCTTGTCGTCCTTCTCTTCTCTGTCAACTAGCTGACAAGTTTGGCCGTTGACTATCTTGCTGAAGTCAGCCGGGTCTGTCTGTGTTTCTTTGTCAGCACAGATGGCTCCTGAAATCAAAATTATCAAAATTTTCATCATCAAGAAATATAAGAAAATATCAAAATAATTGCTAATAATGTACAAAAGAGTTACGGTACATTAGTTTATTTACGAAGTTCACTGAGTATACTTTTGTTAATAATTATAACTGTTTAAAAACAAGAAGGATCCCTTTTTGAAAAATTATTTCAACCTTTGAACGAAATAGTCAGCATTAGTCACGTCATCGTTTTTTAATGCCACGGAACCTTAATGGCAGTACGTTGTGCTACACTCCCTATATTTTGCATCAGTTAGAGCCTGTTGTCCAAGGAAACTAAGAGTTCACTATTTTAAGGGCTACCACACCGCTGACCAAAGCAGAAGGCAATTGCGCAATTTGACTTAACACTCTCTTATCGTCGGTGTTACTGCAAAACCACGTAACTAACGAATTTATGATAAAGCAAAATAAACCTTACTGTCTTGTTAAAAAGGTGCATTTTGCTCCTTATTTAAAATGTTACTTACTTTTGCAGTATCACCGACGTTATATTGCCTTGGTTTTGGACAACAGCATACCAACTTACGAGAACACTGTCGCCACGTTTAATTGTATGTGATTACATTCTCCAGTGAAATCTCTATTTCCGGCTTTAACTAAGCTTGAAATAAGGGTTATCCTTACGTTTGCTCTGTGAGCGCGGGATAGTGTGCGCGGGCGGCGGCTTGCGGCTGTAGCGCACCGGCATGATGCTCTGGCGCACGTTCCGCTCAGGCCGGATCAGGATTATGTACAACTGGAAATAGAACGCATCATTTGTCAAGCTGTCTTGTAAGTAGGTCTAGATGTTAAATTTTTTTTAACGCTTTACTATAAAAATTAAGATGTCAAGTGTTCACCGTAACAATGGTTATAAAAATGCTATAATAATTAATAAATAAATAAATAAATAAATAAATATCATGGGACAATGTCACACCAATTGACCTAGTCCCAATTTAAGCTCTAGGCTTGTATTATGGGTACTAGACAACGATATAAATACTTATATAGAGAAATATATACTTAAATACATAGTAAACATAATTATTATAGAACACTTATTACCATGGCAACGCTCATTATAGAATTGATTTCATGCTTCGGTTACGCTATAGATGGTATTCTAACACCAATAACGATATCAATATTAGCGAATTGTAGTACAAGAGTAGAACGTAGTACGATATCAATATTAGCGAATTGTAGTACATACCTTGGGTGAGAAGAGGCAGACCAGGGTGACGCTGGCACTGAGAGAGATGGTCACCGCCATGCTGGTGACCCGGAGAGGGACGTGGCTAGCTGTGCCAAAGTACAGAGGAACGAAGGCCAGCCAGATCACACACGTTGTATACATCGTGAAACCTAGGACAAAAGTGTTTTTATTTGAAGTATTTTTCCATATCCTGTTGTCGCTGGAGTAATCATAGATCATAGATCGGTGATTATTACTTTTCATTAAGTGACCGTTGAGTGACAGTTTACCTTCTTTATTTTAATAATTAAATTAGCAAGCATACATTCAGAAAACACTTATTGAGTAAGTTTCATTACGATAAGTCAATAAGTCTAGATCTGAAATCGTCTTTATCTCGTAATGCCTTATCACCGAAATACTTGTGTTTTCCTTTAAATATTGTGTTCTTAATAAGACTAAAATACGTTACAATGTTATAACATTACACCTCAAACCCAAAATTACCTTATTTTTAAACCACTGAAATTTTAACAAGTTGACAGTGCCATTATCTATCGTATTTATTTGACGTTTTCAAACAACAAATTTGAATTTGTTTTTTTTTTGGATTTCCATAATTGTTTAACATCGAATTGTTTAAAAATTTTGGCATTTTGCTAATCACATGATATTTCGAGTCGAGAATTTCAAGAATGA
Organism: Acleris emargana; assembly: GCA_927399475.2. Classification (NCBI taxonomy): domain Eukaryota; kingdom Metazoa; phylum Arthropoda; class Insecta; order Lepidoptera; family Tortricidae; genus Acleris; species Acleris emargana. The sequence goes on from OV656843.1 coordinate 730,308, forward strand.
GTCAATTTAAAAGATCAAGGCATTAAGAAAATCCAACCGTAATTAAACTCCTTGTTATTTTATTCTTTTCATTTATAAATTACCGGATTTAAAAGTCTGACTTTTTATTCCAAAGTTGCGCACACCAAACAAGTATAAATTAAAGTTTTCAGTAAGGATGCCCCGGAAATTACACTTCAACCGCACGTTAATAATTAACTGCGTTGCTTAAAGCGCTCAACATAAAATGCATTGCTTTAATGGCGCCGTATCACGTTTTGTGTTACCACTTTGGCTTTGTTTGTGGGGCTCTGAAGTGAGCTTAAAGTGTGTACATATTCTGTCCGAAATTACATTTTTTTTATTATTAATAAAACAAAAATATATTGTTAAATACTGGACTAAAATTCGTTATGTTACCCATGAATTTGAAAAAAGAGTAAGGTTATTCGCGCGTATTTCGATATTCTTTACTATCCAATATCATCAAAAAATGGTAGGGTTTTATTACTAAGATAAATCCTTAAGAATGTCTTAAATAATAGAGAAAACATGAAAAAAAACAGGTTTAACATTCAATTTCCTCCAAATCATTCAAGGCCACTCTTACATTTCGATCTAAATCTTTCAAAATTCAAAATTTATTACGTTCTATTCGGATATCGATCCTTGGGCTCATTCTCCAGAAAATTTCAATACGAAAAAGAGACGGGATCGTCTTGTCTTGGAGCTTTATTAAATTTATTTATTATTTTATTATATATTATTCTTATCTTTCTATAAGCTTTTTATTAGAAAAAGGATTAAAATACATAATTTTTAAAATGTGATTCATTTACTAGATTTATAAACTTCAATACTATTTCTCCGTGTGGGTGTCAGCGATACTACCCTAAACCGTCAGAAGTTATTGACTATATATTCCCGACTGAGGTGATATACTACTCTATATCTTGTTCATGATCTTATAATCTTATGACCTGGATCCAAGGGACAATGGTTTCCAAACAAGCCATTGTAAACCTTAATTACACTCGATTCCACTCAGTTGCCACCCAATCCAACATTTCTATTACTCCCCAACCCCATGTCAATTTGATCATCACTTAGCATTGTCTCTACACAATATACGTCGAACAATACAAACTAATTCGCAATTATCATCCATACTATATGAACTTGCATTTCGCACTGCTAGTTCAAAACAATATCAAATCAAAATCCTTGTTAGTTTTGTTTCAAGCTCATAGTCGTTGTATTATAGTTGATTTTCAAATACATAGCAGCAATAATAGCAGTGCGATTTAATTTTTATGTTTGCTCGTTTCGATTTAAAACGTTTGCATCAACGATTAACTTTTCCTAAACAAATTGTTTCCAATAGTTTAGGAACTATTTTGTTTGATAAACGTTTCAGTTTTGCAGTGGTTGTATATTTAAGTTAACCCTCTGCGACTGACGTGAAGACTGTGAGACGTCGCCAAAAAAAATCGCCGTATACCGTGATATAACTCTGTATTACTCAGTACCTTCTTCTAACCACTCGCGGCATTGGTAGTTAATATTTGTGAAAAATACCAGTTTTTTTTTACCTTATTCAAGTAAATTACATATTTTTTTATTTAAAAGCTCATATACATGTTTATTATTAATTACGCATTAAAATCAAATAATCATGCTATGCACTAAATAAACAATACTTATCATTGAACCATTAGTATTTTTTCTATATTTTATCAAAAATGACGTCTGACAGACCCCACCTCGTTAGAATATTTCTAAAAAAGTCACCACAGTTGCAGAGGGTTAAGTAAACGAGACCCAATGAAATAGCCGCGTCACCGCGCCGACGTACGCAATAATGTACAATAACACGATTCTTTCAGTAACGAGTTATGCACCATTCGAAATTGTTTTTGGTCAGACGGGTTTGGGTAATGCTTTTGATACAGATAAGGAACGATATATGTTGCAAAAAATATTACTGGATCACAAGAAATGATTAAAATGTTTATATGAAAATGTAGCATAGCGAATATTTATTTCTGAGTCATGGACGTTTTCTAAGTATTTACATCGTCGCCTAGAGCTTAGTTTGGGACTAAGGTTAATTGGTGTGACATTGTTCCGTGATATTTATTTATTTATTTCTTATTTTTTATTTATTAAATGAATATGGTTTCATTCCAAAATTAAAACCGAATTTAAATAAAACGGAAGAGTGGTACGAAACATCAAACGTTTTATATCATTATCCAATTACTTACACATTAGGCGTTGAGATCATTTTGCAATATTTTCGGGAATTTTTGTAGAGCCAATTGCAAGTTTGGTTTTAGAATGCTTTAAGCGTTTATTAAATAAAAAGAGTAAGGTAACATTTGTGACATTTACACATAGCGTGAGCTGCCTACGGAAAAAGTACCTTTCAGTTAAATAAGTTAGCAGTGAGCAAAACAAGTATTATATTTCTTCGTGTAATCCGTGTCTCTTTCTCACTAACATGCCACTAAGCAACACTATTGTGTTCTGGTACGGGGGTGAAATAACCGGTATTAACCAGTGAAATAACTAGCATAGGGTTTAGGTCGTTTACACATTATTTATAATTAATGGAAAATAATATAAATAATATAAGTATAGATAACAAATATAAATTTGTTGTGTTTTTTTTTGTTAGGATTAGGAATTACTTTTTGATAATTGTACCGACTGATTGTACTTTTTACTTTTGAAATGTATTTTTTGGCGTGTGCTTTTTACGCAATAAACAATTTGATTGATTGATTGATTGATGGTCTTCAGGGCTGGCAAAGTATTTACTGGTTTAAGATACCTGATAAATGTCTTTGTGCTTCAGAATCTTGTAGAACTCGTACTAAATCAGAGGTCAAAATAGTAATCAGCTTGGTAAATAACGATCGTCTGCTTACCCAACATCTGTTTACCCATCACAAAGTTTACAGCACTTACCTATATGCTTGCTTTCATTGAAGGCCTCAGGGATCTTCCTCGTCAGTACGGCATACACCGTGCAGACGAGGATCAGCACGATAGGGTAGAAGAACGCAATCATGTAAGATGCGTCAACGTAAGAATCGCACACGAGCATATTGTCTTCCCGCGTGGGGTAGTGGAACATGGCCCGAGCTGGCGCCACTATCATCCATACCACTACGATTAGCACCTGCAAAAAATTAGTTAAAAAGAGTGTATTAAAAACACATTTAGTGTTAGAAAACATTTTTGCTAAAACATAACTATGCTGTGATGCAGTCCCACTTCTCAATTAATAAAAAACTATGGAAAATTTTGATCTCGCCGCAAGCAACGTAGTGGGAAAGTCATAGTCATATATTTAAACCTAAATATGAACAGAAATATCTTGTCGCCACCCTTGAAAGATATACCGTTCAGGAGTTCCGAGGGCCATCTGTGGTCTTCATCATCAGACCCACTTCACCAAATAGTGCTTTCCAAGAAAATACACGAGTTACAATGAAAACTACCAAAATCGTTATAGGTGTGCCTATACATTTTGACAAGTTCCGTCAATTCCTAATGAACTCCATCGTCAGATCTTCATTTTGATAACAATGAGACCAAACGAAAAACACCAGCTCTCAAATAAAAAAAAGAATCATCAATTCTGTTAGGTAACAAACATGAAAAAAAAAAACAGTCGAATTGAGAACCTCCTCCATTTTAGAAGTAATTAAAAAAAAAACCTGCACAAAGTGGTACTATAGAAAGACGTTGCCCTTCCCGTCGCATTAAAAGTCATTAATTACATACATACATACATACCTTCACGCCAGTAATCCCAGAGTGGGGTAGGCAGAGCTACAGAATTACCTACAACTTTAAAAACTTGTTGATAATTCTGTAACGACATTTTGCACAAATAGGCTTAGATGTTTACCAGCGTATAAGTGACAGGTTGCAAGCCCATCGTCTAACAGTACTACAAGCCTATATTCCCTTAGTCGCCTCTTACGACATCCACGGGAAGACATGAAGTGGCACTATTCTAACCCGGCAACCACACGGGTTAAAATTCCGGGTGGTGATTACTTCTTCAAAAATTACATACATAAACTCACGCCTTCATTCCCAGAGTGGGGTAGGCAGAGCTACACAATTACCAACAACTCCAAAAACTTGCTGACAATTCTGTACCCCCATTTTGCATAATCAGGCTAAGATATTTACCAGTGTATTAGTGACAGGTTGCTAGCCCATCGCCTAACAGTACTACAAGCCTGTATTATTTTAGTCGGCTCTTACGACATCCACGGAAAGACATAGAGTGGCACTATTCTAACCCGGCAACCACACGATTTATAATTCCGGGTGGTAATTACTTCTTCAAAAATTACCTGTATTGAAACTAAACCAGTACATATCGCCAACTGTGAGCTGGGAGAGATAAGGATCGGGCGCTTGGCGGAATGCTTGCTGGCGTTGAAGATGCGGGAGATCCGGTTGGTCTTTGTCAGCAGAGCGGCGTACACGACGGTGAAGCAGAAACCTGTTCCAAACCTGAAAGAGAACGGTATATAAATGACAAGTTTAATCTTCAAGCGACTTTTCTTTATTGTTAAGATAACGTTACAACTTAAAACATAGAATGAAACAATGTTTACTAATATCCAATTGGCCAACACTTAGCAGACGTCCTGTATTTATAACATTAACATGTCGTTTTTTTTTGTCATACAACGTGCACGCACACACAAAAACACGCCATAATTCAGAAGCCTCTTGTACAGAAAAATTGACAATAATTTAGTTTAAGCATTACTCTTAATAAATAGTAGTGAGATGGATTGGGAGCGCTCTCCTCTCTCTTCAGTCCGGTGGCCCTGATAACCAGCGTCAAGGCTAGTAAGCCTGACACCATGCTGAGTGGCAACCTTTTCGGTGTTCATTTTAGATTAAGTACCTAATCTAAGTTTGTATAACTGTACTTTTTAAAATGTTTTTGTTTTTGTTGTTGTTTATGTTAATTTTATTTTAGCACCGAATAAACGATTTCTATTCTATTCTATATAGAAACATACAAGATGTGGTTAGATAAGAGTTAATACTGTTAACAAGTGTTACTCCAGTTTATAGTAGTAGTCCCATGTGCTGCCATTTCAGGTCATGTTAAACCACTCTGACGTCATCGAGTATAAAACAACATGTCATATCTTCACACCACAGTAACTTACAAATTAGCATAAGAATATAAGAATACAAATGAAAATTAACGAACTCTTCCAAACAACTAATTTATTAGATAAAACACCATTATCTACACGCATATCATATCCTCTAATTATGCTAAACCCATAGGAAATGACCAGCATTATTACGCTGGCTGAAATAATGCTGGTCATATAGATTATTATTATAGATTTTTGTAACGTTATGAGTTCAAATTTGGAAGAGCTGTCAAAAACTGAAGCGGGCCCTCTATTCTAGTATTCATAGATATTAGAACTGTTATCAACTCGAAACGTCAATTCAGTATGTTTTTTTTTAAATATAAACCACATGACATTTGATCTCGAGTGACTTAAGAATAGGGATGTCATTCGTTTGTCTATGATTTAAAAAAAAACATTCGTCTTGACGGAGGATCGAATTGCCGCCATTATTGTTGTCATATTTGTTTGTTGGTTTTTTGCTGATACGAAAGTGCGATAATTCTAAACCTATGATAATTATGTGTTTGGATAAAGTAGTGTATGAAACTATACCTACATAATTAGGCCTAATTATGCATCACTTACATAAACTACTATTATCTCAAGGTTCTTAACAAATTTTGTCCCAGTTTGTGAAATTGGATATGTTCCAAAATTATGCACTTTGCATGTGTGCACAAGCTGGCCTCTTTTACCAGTATTGAACCAGTAGACTTGTCATCAATTTCCAATAATTGGAATACGCTGGTGGATCTCATAAAACAGATGATTTAATCTACATGAATGGATGAGCAATAAAAATTGCCATTGCAACTGCCAGCTTTTGTTTCCGTCATCAGTTATTACACAAGCAATAAAATATATGCTTGCCTTTGATGAGAAGTAAAATATAAATATTCGGGTACCGTAAATTCAGTTCAGTAAATACAGATACATTTTTGGAAATTGATTAAAATTCGTTTTATAGCACAAAAATACCGTAGAGCCGACGCAACGAGCTTAATCTGATGTAACATTGACGTCAATCAACGTCAATCATAATTGATTGCGGCTCAAATAAAATGGTTCGTTCCTTAATAGTTCACAGGTAAAAAAAAATGTATACATAAATATTCGGAATAAATTTGATATTACAAATTGTTCTAGTCCCAAACTAAGTTCTATGTTTGTACAGTAGTTCGTAAGTTGCGACCCATTTAAATATTTTGTCGCTTTAACGCCTTTGACGGGTTAGTGCTGTAGTTCAAACACGATGTTAAAGTGTAAAAGCACTAAAGAGGGCAGCTACTACTATGGGATAAGAGACAACGAATTGTGTTGCCGACTGCCATGTATTTATTTATACTCACACTCACTTAACATTGGCTAAATCAATGCGCAACCGCAATAACTACTAAATAAAGAATAAAAAAGACACTGTATTCATTGAATTACATACATACATACATGAACTCACGCCTTCATTCCCAAAGTCTTAAAATTTCTTAATAATTCATTGAATTAGTTATCGCAAATTCGATTGAGGCATTTCAACGCAAAATGTACACCAGGGATACAGCACACAAATCCATTGTACCAGTTAAACTTAAATGAAGCCGAGAATAGAAAGTTTAAGCGATTTCCGTCACCTCTATCGATCATAGGGGTGCACTTTGTGCTTGAGTTGCCCGAGCCCTCAAATTTAATGGAGAACTAGGGACCTGAGGAGCCACGGGCACAACTAGAGGGGAAGTTGGTGTGATGGATAGAACATTAGAACTTCGTCGGTGTTTGATGACGACGATGACGAACTTAGATGACCTAGTTGAGGTTTGTCGTCATGTTCTTAAATATGTGATACTTAAGCGTATTCAGGCTGTTTCAAAGAGTTGGATTCGCTATTTTTTTGAAAAATACAGTTAGGTACTATGAATTAATAATAAAAAAAGAACGTATCCCAAACTAAGCTCAAAATTTGCACTAATGGGACTAGACGTACGGTTAGCATACTCATAAAGAGAAACACATAATAAATAATAAATAAATATCAGGGACAATGTCACATTGATTGACCTAGTCCCAAACTAAGCTCTAGGCTTGTACTATGGGTAATAGACAACGATATAAATACTTATACATCCATGACTCAGGAACAAATATTCGCGCTCATCACACAAATATCTGCCCTTACTGGGATTTGAACCCAGGACCGCTAGCTTCGTAGGCAGGGTCACTACCAACTAGGCTGTCGCGTCGTCATACTTCAATACATCGAATACATCCACGACTCAGGAAAAATACTCCCGTTCATTACAGAAATATTTGCCCATACCAAATTACCCGGGACTGCCTAGGCAGGTTCAGGTAGATTAAATAAGTCATGATTATGGGTACATAACACGTGAATATAGAAAGTTAACGACAAAAAATATATTTTAGGGCGAGGTTTTTTGCCAATGCCGATTTACTACTGTAATCTACGAGTAGTCATGGAAACGAATTCGACAAATTTATACACAGTGGATTTTTTATTCATTTAGTCAGTATTATCTTCCTGCTGTTAAATTGCAAATCCACAAGCATATCAGATTTTCAACATCATAATTTTACATTTTCATGGAGTTTATAATAATATTATGTGTTCCAATTTCAGTCCATTCCAATTAACGCGTACTGGTTCAAAATTTAATTGTAATATCAATATCCGTACAAACCAAAATTACACGTGAAATTAAATAAAAACTTATTCTTATAAATAAATAAATTTCAGTCTGTTCCAATTAACGCGTACTGGTTCAAAATTTATTTGTAATATCAATATCCATACGAACCAAAATTACACGTGAAATTAAATAAAAACTGATTCTAATAAAATTGAACTTTCCTTTTAGTTATTACACCTAACATGGGTTCAACCTTTTCAACCCAACATTGAATAAAAAACTTGCCACTCAGACGCCAATAACACTTGAAGAGGGATCCTCATACCCTGTCCATCAAATCGGATAATATCCAAATCGGCCGTTTGAAAAGGTTAACAAAATCCTATCTTTAAAACTTTTATCCCTTACCTTTGAATCGAACACAGAATATCCGTAGGTCGAAAAACAAGAGCGAAGGTGACGAGGTAACACATGAGTATCCCAGCGAGCAGGACGTAAGATAGCTCCCTCCCACTCGCGCGGACGACAGGCGTCGAACTGTGCCGGAACCAGACGCCGCAAACAAAGCTAAGGAAAAAAGAGTTGTTGAAAACTTTTATTTACTCAGACGATATTTAAGCAAGTAAGAATTTAGGAGTTGAAGTCGATAATATATTAATGTAATTTGAAAATGTATAAGTAACGAAATCATACATTTCCAATGCTTAATTATATTTTCCAATACAAAATAAATGATTACTACTACAACTTTAGGTAAGTACTACATTCATGGTAGGTATTTTTTTTTCATCATAATTATTCCCTTAGCAAAAGCTGATTCGGGATTTGAAGACGTTATAACGATAGTACGCCAGCAAGGTGAAAGTGACCTCTTAATCTCTGATAAAAAAAGTATTTCGAAGGCAAACTGGTAACAGTTTATTTTCATAAATTTGAAAAACTCAAAGCACCCTACTCAACATTCACTTCATATTCTATTAGTTTGAACACTCACGCAGTCAGCAGGATCCCGACTGAAGAGAACGACATGGCCCCAATAGCCCACGCGGAATCTGGTCGCAGGTATGCCTCGGGGATAGGCATGCAAAGAGTCCTGGTGGGATCCGGCAGCGTCCCCCGTCTACAGACCATGCATGCTGTCTCTACGAACGGTGATCGAATCTGGTAGAAAAAAGTTTATATTGGAGTGATGGTTGGTATTTTGTTTACGATGAGGTGGGCTTTTTTGTTTTGTTACCTGTGTGAGTGACAATAGCTCAATTTCCTTAAATACCGATGCTTCGAGCTTTGGTTTAGGCTGCGCAATCCACTTTACTTTTACTAAGAATTATTTAAAATAGTAAATTAGCTGGCGAAAGTAGGGATACCACTGTTCAAATATTTAAATAACATGACTGTGATTGAACAGATTGAACAAAGAAAAAAGGATCTTTGTGTTTTTTTTGGGAAAGGCCTTTATTTAACAGTATTGTGGTGATAACATTGAATAGAAAAATAACAAATTACTCTATTAATATAAGTTCCTTCGGCATAAAGCGAAGAGTCTTGGTCTTGGCCGAGCCCTTTAGCTTTATGATGGATCAAAGTTCAGGAATAGAAAACAGTACTCCTTGACACAGTGCATATTGTATTAGTTTCTTGCGGCGTTTCTTCTCCGCAATGATGAACTTGTCCGAAGCGCTAATAGATTCACTCCATATTACTAACGTGTAAAAGAGCCCTCATTAGGCCAATTTACTGAATAAATATTTTCAATTTTGAATTTTGATTTGTCAAGGACTTCCTCTTTCTGTAGCCTTAATCACGGGTAGCTTTAGCCTTTGCCCTGCTGCCGATGGTACCCTTACTTATTTATGCTTGAGGAGGCATTCGAGCTAGGTGCTTACTGAATGTGAAGTTATCACCGCCGCTTATTTACATCTGCAACACGCAGCTTTGCAATCGCAGATGCAATGCCGGCAAATTAGAAAATAATTATGCTCGTCTCTTATAAATAGGTCCCTAAATCGATCGGCAAATACCGCCGCATTGCAAATAAACTGATTCCAGAAAACGAAAAAAAGTGCGTTATAGAACTTCCATAAGAAACGCCAACTGGTCTGATCTGATCCAGATATGGGGGTTTAATCTCACCTCGTACTGCGTGCAGTTGAAGCAGTGCCAGCAGCAGCTCTCACCCTCCACGTACTGCTTGGCCTGCCCCAGCTCGCACTCGGCGCTGCAGACCGACTCCGGAGGCCGGCGGGAGTCCCACTTGAACTGGATCTCTGGATGGAGACTTGCATGTGATTATGAATGAGATAGACAGGTTTGATGTCTACTTGATGACGACATGTTTTTATCCAGCTGTCTGAAGGAGGGTTATGCTTTTCGAGCGTGATGTCTATATTTGTCTAATTTCTGGGGACGCCCCTCAGCCTTGACGGCTTGATAGATTTTAATATATGAGTGTGTCATATTTTAATTCAACTTTATTGTCGAAATGACATCATTTCAAAAAGGCGCCACGAAAAAAAATATGGGGGGGGACTAAAAATACTTCTTTTTTTATGCGCATTAATTAGGTAGTATAATATAAGTTATAAGAACAGAATGACATCGGCCAATATAACAATACTTGACAAATCGTCACCTTATCAAAGTGGGGTTTTGCAGAATGTTCGTTTCATAGAAATATTTTTTCTGCTGAACCCATGTTAACTTAAAGTTATCTTGTAATGTTTAAAAGTCTAATCTAACTTCATCTACGCGAATCATATTACAGATAACATGAAATTGATACGGGTAATGCTGGTATATCTTTCTATGAAATAAAAAATATTATCCTGCGAAGTGATACGTTCTATGAAACGAGTGTCGATGAAACAAGGGGACACCTCACAGTGGTTGGAATAAAACATCACACGTCATGAAAAAGTCATGGTAGTGCTACAACATTTTTTTCAATTTAAGAGTTTGTTGAAATTATTAGAAATAGAAATAGAAATATTTTTAACCGATATAAGCCAGGAGCTGCAACAATTTGTCATGCTTATAAAGAAGGTAGGAACAGTTTCTATTTTGTAATAAAATTGAACAGAAGCTTAAAAAATTTAGGATTCTCGATATGCAGTTTTTTTACGCAGACCTTTGAAACCTTACAAAGTATTGGTCCAGAATGCTAGGATTTATCTCGCTGCAAAAACAAAAAGCTTGTTGTACATTTAAATCATTAAAAAAAACGCTTTATAATTAAATTTCAATCAATAAAACTTACATACATAACAATATGTTTTGCATTTTTGACGTCAGCTAGCTACATTTGCCCTTTTAAATACACAGTGTAATTAGGTATAAAAAGATGTAAATAAATTAAAATTAAATATAATGATTTTGCAGTCAGGTTAAGGGTGAAACCAGATGAGCTTTATTTCTTGCATATGGTAAAACAGCTGATTGCAATCATAAGTTTAATTCTGTAAACCGAAAGTAGCAAAAATTACACGACCAAAATTACGCGACTCACAACGCACAAAATAACGCTCGACTGGCTTCATCCTTAGTACCCATCAATAATCTACTTCAGAAAGCCAGTTGAACACGAGCTTAACTGACGGATACAATGTCGTGTAATTATGCACTATATCTATACCTCGTTCAATGGATATTTTTGCAGCTTGCTTTCGTAGTCAGTATTCTTGAAGTGAATACTGAAACTGTTCTTCCTTTGTTAGAAAAAACAACTTGCAGCTCCCGGCCTAAATGATCCGTATTCCGTGGCATAGTTTCTCCCATGGGAAACCTTTTAACACAAAGTGCTTTGAGTCTAGATCGGTATAAGTAAACGTTTGTAAGGAAACGTAACAAGAAGATTGTTTTCTAGGAATATTCATTTGTTAATACGTAAAGGGAACCTTAACGGCATTTTCGCTGGTAATGGTAGGTATAGATGTAATTAACTTTATTAAATACGCTGAAAATACAAAAATGAAAATACGTCAACAAACATACCAACCCATTAGATTGAGAAAAAATACATGTACCCCTTTTGCAAAAATTTGGATGCTCATAGGCTCGGCTGGAAAGGGTTATGATAGATATGGCAGTATTTGTTCATCCTATGCAATTGCGCTTAGGCAACTTTTTGTTTTCCGAGGTCTCACCAGGAATGTGGCAGGAATACCTCTAAAAACTCAGATTTTGCTGCGCATTAGACATTTATTTATTATTATTGCATGGGAGCACACAAGCCACGTGATGGTAAGTGGAAACTGTGACCCATAGACATTCGCATTCACAAGACTGCAAAAGCGTTACCAACCTTGAGGACTAAGATGGAATGCATCTATGCTAGTCATTTCACCGGCTGTCTTATCCCTAAGCCGGAACACAACAATGCGAACACTGCTGCTTGGCGGTAGGTTAATGGATAAGATGGTACCAACCCGGACGGACCCTGCACAAGGTCCTCCCACAAGTTGACTATGACATCACCAGCCAACTATTTAAAGTTCAGAATATTCCATTTCCACGTCTTACCATCCAAGTCCAGCTGCAGCTCTCCGTCCAGGTACTCGCCGACCTTCAGCCAGCGGTACACGTTGCGCGCGGTCTGCTTGAAGTGCAGGATGTTGTAGCGCGCCGGGCCGTCCCCGTTGGCGTCGAAGCGGAACCCGTCGCCGCTGAGACCTGGATACCATCAATATTATTACAGCTGGTATTTAGGAGGGGTGCCCTTCGACTGACTTAAAATGTTAAGTGCTCAAATTTTTTGGGCGATTTTTTTTCCATAATATTGAATGTCATGCTTCTTTATTAGCATTAGGATTTTTATGCATACATATTTTTTGTAAAGCACTTTAAGTCTAAAATTGTTTTGTCTAAAAATCCATAATATTCTATGGTCGAAGCACCCCCTTTGTAGAATTGTGTCAACAATACTATGCAAAACAATTTCCATCAAACAATTATCGACATTGAAATCATTAGATGAAACGTTGGTATGCGAAAAAGTATGTGGCGAAACAAAAATAGGCCTAACAATTTTAGACCAACCGATATACACCCATTTAGGAGGCCGTCTAGCACGACTCCACAAGAACGAAAAGTGATGGCTTTATGTGATTCGCGCGAAGAACGTGAGATGGACATAGTTCATGCGCGCCTGGATGGCAGCGTCAAATTCAAATAATTACTGTTTACTTTTAAAATGGTTCGTTTGGAAGAACTATTGAATCAAAAATCATCGTCAAATATTATACGGTTTCAAAGATTCAACCAAAAAGTTGCGATAAAGGTGTCATGTTTGAAAAATAAAACTATCGAGGATTTTATTTCTAATCGTATTTTCACGTTTGCCAATCTCAAGCAAATATGATCAAGTTTAATATATCCAAAGAACAGATACAGAGGCGATATGGTTATTGAGATTCAGATCGCAGAACACTACAGACTTTATCATAGGTGGCCTCTTTACTTCTAAGGAATACCTCGGTATTCTTGTCAAAAGTGAGTAGTTGAAGAAATCTCAACATTCCGATTATGAATAAAAAACTATATTCCCTTAACAGGCTGGCAGATCACAAATCGAGAATCAGCCTTACTTTAATACAATTTGCCACTGTTTTATAGATTTCATGCGGGAAACATGACGTATCTCTATTATAATTAATGTTTCTTGTTGATATCAAGCTATTGATTTATAGTAGGAACAAAATATATGTATGTCTTTAATACCTACTATTTTTTTATATGTTATTGTTACAGTCCATTATCAATCTTAAAAATGTCTTAACTGTTAAGAAATTTCCAAATGCAACTTATTTATTTATTTATTTATTTAATCTTTATTGCTCAAAGGAATACACTTCGTATACAAAAGGCGAACTTAATGCCGTAAGGCATTCTCTACCAGTTAACCTTTGGGCAAAGCAGAGATTGTGGTGGGTAATATCATCATCGTCATTCTCTTACCATTATCCCACAAAATAAAATTAATATTAGGGGACAAACTTACACAAATTGACCTAGTTAGTCCCAAACTAAGTTCTAGGCTTTTACTAACGGTATCGACAACAATAAACAAACTTATAATTATAGAGATATACAAACTCGTATACATAGAAAACATTCAAGACTCAGAAACTAATTCTCACGCTCATCACACAAATACAGTCTGCCCTTACAGGAATATCTAGCTTTGTAGGCAGGGTCACTACCAACTAGGCTACCGTGTCCTCAAAGCTTTGAATTTCCGTCCATTGAACTTTCGTGTCCAAGTCAAACGTGTGTTAACTGTTCCTACGAGTATATTCCTTATGCAACATATTTCAAAGACGTCACCACAGATAAATCGCTCAACTGCAAATTTAGACATTTCTCGGAAATTTGCTTTCGAAGCGAAAAAGTTTTTACATCCATGGCGTTGCTACTACAGTGGGGTTATTATGACATAACTATGCAGATCAGTATACGCCGAGAGAAAAGGACAGAGCTATTCAACAACTGCTATAGCTCTGTCCTTTCCGCCCGCCGTAAAACGAACTGCATAGCTACGTCATAATAACCCCCCAGATTGTTACAGTGACAGCACAATTCAAATTTATATTTGATGATCAGGTGTTCCATATTTGATTATGAAAAAAAAAATATGTATATTTTCAAGATGAAAGGATAACATTTAAGTAGGGGACGGACGGACAAGACGGAGATACTTGATCGATAGAAAGAGACAGAACTACTGTCGCTCTACTCGTTACACACAGCGATTAGTAACCACACGTTCTATGGAAGCAATTTTTTTTAACAAAAAAAACTCCATAACTACCTTGTGTTCGTTTTATTTTATGAAGGGCTAGCCATGTTTTGATATTTAATATTAATCTTGAGTTTTGTTTCACTATTTTTGATTGAAGTTAGTTTACGTAAATTAAGTACGAGACGGGCGAAACGAATCCTTTACCGTAAGTTGAATAGAGTCGTCCAATGGCCAATTAGGGCCCGGAATATTGGGGGCGGCTTTTGACAAGTTGTAGAGACAATATACCTTTGTTTGTCGATGTTAAAGACTAATTTATAGTTTATTTAGTTATTTATGTATTTATTAAATAATACCTTAAATTTCCCGATGATACGTACTCTTTTCAGCGGTCTATGATGGCTAAAGACGAAATAATAGAAAGTTATAAAATAATATTTTCTGTTTTATTATATCAAAATGTAGGCAAACAAGCAACCTAATATTGAGTGCAGGGATCGGATACCGGTATTTTTATTCAAACCGGTTTTGGCTCTACACTCCAAAACGAAATTAATAGCGTTTTTGGTTTCGGTTACCGGTTTTAAAACGGTTTATAACTAAAACCGTTATTCAGCAGGTTTCGTTTCTGTTGAACAAAATTAACCGGTTTTCTGCGACCTTCGTTCCTATTTATAAGTATATAAAATACATGGTTCACATGGTATAAGACCAGATAAGCGGATTATATCTAACTTGTATTGTTATTTAATCTTTAGGTAGATCTCGCGACAAGCCTTTATGCAGGTACTTAATTAAAATTATGTAATGTAAAAAAAATACTTTTTTGTATTAATTTATACTTATCTTATTTCTTATTTTTAGATGTATGCTTATTGAGCCAGGGGCCGGAAATGTGTGAAGACTATCTATTATCAAGCGCTTTAATAACAAACATTAACATGATGCTTTATGAACTTCTAATTTCGAGCTTAGAAATGGGGTGAAATGGGCTAATTTTTAAAACAATATATTTTTCTCATGAGCAAATGCTCTTGCTTCAACCTGGAAACCCGATGTGCTTTTGGAAAAAATAATTTAAGTTAATTAAACTGCATATAATTGTTACATTTAGATGTACTTTTTATTTTATAATTTACAAAAGACAGTTGCTTATTAATTAATTAGGTACTATTTCATGCGATAGGAGTGCATTGCTGGTTGAAGAGACTATTATAGATAAGTAAATTAATTGACAAAGTATGTCATCTTATTTACCAGTTCAATGACGTTACACGGAACGTTTTAAATTCCTTTCCTCTTGAATAACAATAACCGAAATGATTTCGTTCTTTATGAAAACGTTACTCCAGTATACCGGTTTATAAATGAACGAAAATTTGAACGGTTTACGAGCAATATTAAACGGTATTTTTAAACCGTTTCCGATCCCTGATTGAGTGGTCTCAGAGGGATCTATTTTCAAGTTATAATATAAAGGTTTTGTATAATTATACTGATTTCAGTACAGCAATGTAAATGGATTAAATTTTCCGATATTTCGAACTTTTTTCATCATTGACCATTGAAAAGATTACGTCAACCGAAAGTTTGAGGTTTTATTTATTAAAACATAAATTACTTAATCAACTATTGATTTGTCGATAACATCAATAAACAGCGGTGTTCTCTCCGTAAGATTTGTCTAAAGCCACCCCCAAAATTCCGTGCTATTATTATAATGAAGTTAAGTCTCAATTAAACTAACAAAAAGGACTGGATCCATACTATATTTATCAAGGCTCGATGTGTTCATGTCTACGAATGTTTTGAATGTAATCTTATTTATTATTGATATTATTCTTACTCTATTTTGAAAAGGTATAAAGGTTTAATTGTTTTAAAAGTAATAAGTTGTAGTTACTTACGTCCTTTTAACTTAAAACAGCTGTGTTGTTTCCCAACTTCTTTAAACTTGGATGAATGAAAGGAATATGCTTAAAACTTTAAAAGTATGAACAACAGAAATTAAACATGGTGTGATAATTCGCTCGCGAGCATGTAGAACTATTTTTCATGATATCACTCCGTGTTGAGAAAGTTTAGGCCCTCTTTGAACGCTTGTAATAGAAAACTGTTAACATAATAATCGTTTAAAAGCAAAATTAATACTCACTTCAATGCTTTTGTGTACAGTAAATAAATGCCGCGCCGAGTCACGACTGAACCCTGTCTCAGAAAGGTACTGATAAATATTCAAGGGATTTCTTTCTCGTGACCTGACACTATCATTATGACAAGGTTCTTTGGTGTCTCAACAATTAGAGTAGTCATCTATATGTATACACTTACACCTGTCAAGTATGTATGCAATAACAAAAAAAAACATTCATACTTTCACACCAAATATTTCCTTTGAGAATAGGCGTGTTTCCATTTAATAAATTTCTCTGTAACTAATACAAACGTAATAAGGCAATATAAAGAGCGTCAAGCAACGAAATTAATGTTTTTATTACTAGAATAAAGAGGAAAAACATTATTCTTCCAGAGGGCATTTGTCTTCGCCTCGAATTACATCTCGACTTGTTGCTAAGGAGGATCTCGACTTAGGAGTGATTAATCAAAAATGATTTCTATTAATTTGGGTGAGGGGTTTTTAAGGTTCAGTGGCTTGGAGAAGTTTTGACGGGTTTCTTGTTTAACGAGAATTTAGCTAGATATTTAGAATTTAGGAAATAAAAGCATATCTGCGGGGCTAGACAGCTTGCCATCGAATACACAAACGTTTGGTGATCACTGTCGCTTGGCGTTGTCTTAGAAAAATGTATGGAATTGACGTAAGCTACCGACATAGTCACCTGATATATCACTCGTTACAACTGACACGCTGTAATGTGAACACTATCACTCGCGCTAGTCAAATAGTGATAGTTTTGACAACTACCGTCGTTACGCGGTTCTATCTTCGTACAAATGCTAGCCAAGTTGCCCTTTTGACAGGTCGAATTCAACACGAGCACTATCACGATATAAACTTCTTAGATACCAAGGGCGGTAACTACAAAGAAGCTGTCAACTACGTCAGTGTCATCACTGTCATCATTGCTTTGCGGTCGCATAAAATATATTGTTTAATTTTTAAACTAGACAGCGGTGCGAGGTATTCATTATTGACATGCAACTTGGCTAGCTTTTTCGTTTTTGACATTGCATGTCAACAGTGATCGCCAAATGCTTACGTTTGAATTCGAAGGCAAATTGTCTAGCCCCGTTGATTATTTAGTTAAGGTTGTTATACGAAATCAAGGAATTTTAAGCACTGATACTGAGTTCAATCATTCTAGAAACGATGGAAGATGCTGTGCTGCTGAGCGCTCAAATTAGCAGTAATTTAACTACGACCAAGATTATCAAGGTCAAAGAACTTCGTCAGACAGGTTCTCATCTTGATCATCATTACATAATCGAGCTTTAAAGGAAGGATGGGAGATGAAAAGTCAATTTATGGTCTTATATGCGAGCTCAATAATAATAGTTGGGATGACCAATAATTCTGACATGTGATAAGTAAGTATCCGCTACGAAATAATTAAACTACAAAAATAGTGCATTTTGTATCATTATAATCAACATTATATCAGCCGAAAGACGTCTATTGCTGAATATATAGGAATTCTCCGAGGATTTCCACGGCGGATTTTAGGCCTAGGCCAAGGCCTGCCAACACACATCGATCTCCCCTCCGCTACCGCCGCTTTAGAATTTTTCCACCACTCTTTTTCTATTTGTATCATCATTATCATTATCAGCCGCAAGACGTCCACTGCTAGACAAAGGCCTTCCCCAAGCATTTCCTGCTGCTGTCATCCAGCAGTTTCGCGCGACCCTTATCAGATTGTCAGTCCACCTTGTCCGACACTGCCACTCTAGAACTTTCCCGCTATAACTCGTATTTGTCTTTCCGGTGGCGAATGCACTAGTCCCAAAACGCACTATTAGTCAATACACTCTAATTTCGAAAGCCCCTCTTCTCATAAGAAACTAGGCCCAAAACACCATATTTCCAAAAAGGCTCATTCTCGATTTACACGAGAGCCATTGAGAACTAGTCCCAAAATACACCATTCCCAAAATACCCCAAATTGTGTTCACCTGTAGGTGGCGTAATACTTCATTCTCATAATGCATAGTTCTCAAAACACTCTAGTTCCAAAATACCCTATTTTTTTTTCTTTTATTTTCGAATGACTCTTTGATATTGCTTTCAGCCGTAACCGTTACCCGTTTGACGCCGAGAGTATTTTTGCAAAAACAGTTTTTATTGAAATATTATTTTGAGCTATATACAGGATGTAATCGTTAAGTGTAGCCAGGCGATAGTTCCGTAAATATATCCGATATCAGAAAATTTCAATAATTTTGCGTTAACTATTGAGTAAAATTACATTAATAACTTTTTTTTATATAAAACTAGAAATATTAAAAGTATTAAGTTTAAACGCTTCCATACATTGAGTACGACGACGACTTCACTCCTCCAAGAACGTCGGTGTCGTAAGAGATAAAACCGCTTGAGATTCATTATTTGCACGAATAAACTGTAATAAAATAGTAAAACTACCGTGTATGAAATAATAAAATCTAACATTTATTTAATATCTCACTTTTGTATTCATTTAAAACCGTCAGATAATAATAGATCGAATGTCGGGCCATGCTCAGTTTAGGATTTCGTAATAATGTTGTATAGAAAAATGTCCTTTGTCATTGATGAACTTAAAGAACACTAAATCTTGACGGCACTGACGTCCTTTTAGGGAAATAATAGGGTATCTGTTTTAGTAAATTCGCATCCTCAAAAGCATCTAAATAATTTTCAAAGTGTCATTCGAAAATAAAAGAAAAAAAAATAGGGTATTTTGGAACTAGAGTGTTTTGAGAACTATGCATTATGAGGATGAAGTATTACGCCACCTACAGGTAAACACAATTTGGGGTATTTTGGGAATGGTGTATTTTGGGACTAGTTCTCAATGGCTCTCGTGTAAATCGAGAATGAGCCTTTTTGGAAATATGGTGTTTTGGGCCTAGTTTCTTATGAGAAGAGGGGCTTTCGAAATTAGAGTGTATTGACTAATAGTTCGTTTTGGGACTAGTGCATTCGCCACCGGAAAGCTATTTGTATAGGTACTCCATACAAAATGTTAAAAAGTAATTCTAGTGCTTTATCATAACGAACTTCAAACTAAGTGTGTGTGAGCTACACTGGCTAGGCGGCTTTCGGTTTATGTAACACTCGCGCCCACAGAGAAAAGGCTTATCAGAAGACGTTCTGACGCCCAAAGTACCACTGAAGTCATGAAGAAATACCCAAAAGGTATTGAGCATTGACGATTTATCAGAGCTGCTTCAGAGATGAGAGATGCTGTCGCTGGATCGTTTCGATGCCATAGTAAATAAAGTAGTAACAGTAATGACTTACCAGTAAAGTTGACTTTGCGCAAGTATCGCAGCAGTTCAGAGCCGCTGGCAGGGCGCATGGCATCGCAAAGCCCAGGTCTTCCGCACACCGCTGCATGCATGTCTCTGGAACAATAACGAGTAAATTAGACACACTTGTTCGTTGAAAGAACAAGTGAGTAAGATAGACAGAGAGGACTTGAGAAAAAATGATTGTGGACTTGCAAATGAGTCTTTGTCAGTATTACTTTGTTTCATCATATTCCAAAAAAGTAAGAAAACGATGAAACGCAATATTTACTTCCCACTATTGATGAATTAAATACATTTTAAATTAAAGAAACGTCTCTTTCTGACATAATTCATTTTAGACATTACTCTTAAATATGTATATGTATACATTTAAGATACCATCTTAAAACCGAATATCATGCCATAAATAAATACAATTACTGGAAGTGTCGGTAAATATATATTGATAACCGTGAAACCCGGTAAAATAATCGTATAAAAGCATCGCTCGCTTGTTAGCGTAACGTATTTATATTTTACGTGGCTCCGGTAAGCGTGATAATCAATTGGATTACGAATCAACCGCAATTGTATCTAGCTGTATTATGGCCACCGAAATATCAAACGTTGCGGTTGCAGATATATTTCAGTAAATTCTATCCTGTTCTGTATAAATACTTTATTTAATATAATATAGGAACTACAATTACAAGTTAAAACTAAGCTTATTTAAAATAAAATTAAACTAAGCTACTCAAATTAAAATCAAACGTAGCTACTCAAATATTAAAGATGTAAATAATAATCAGCACTATAAAAAGAACACCCCCTCTAGCAGGTCCGCTCGCGGCATGGTCCCTATGACACTGGCTGCATTACCTCTCTGGATAGCTAGCCCAATCATTTGGGAGAGGTAAGCACCAGCTCTAGGATCTCCGGAAGTGTCTATTAGCCGGGATGACATAACCTTCATAAAGCTTTTCTTGTCAGCTGACCAAGGACCCATGGTCTCCACTGCAAGTGCCACAAATTCATAATTACTTATTTAATAACGATGAATATTTGCGGCGCTTGATGGCTTGGGCCTGACCAGCTGCTGCACCAGTAAATGGTCATGGAGTAGAATTGATATTTTAATTAATATTTACGTACGGTTGGTGGTTCCTTTCAGAAAATAAATTGGAATTGGGATCCATAATCTAACTCCGACTTGACTAATTGGCTACATTGTCTATTTTAGAGTCAATTATATGACGGCTATTAATTAATTTTGCTCAAGAAGGGGAATGTTTTTGACCTCTATGTACATTTAGTGGTCACTTTTTTTTATTAAATAGAAATAGAAGTAGAAATCGTTTATTCGGTGCTAAAATAAAATTAACATAAAAAACAGCAAAAACAAAAACATTTTTAAAAAGTTGATCTAAAATTAACACCGAAAAGGTTGCCACTCAGCATGGTGTCAGGTTTACTAGCCTTGAAACTGGCTTTCAGGGCCACCGGACTGAAGAGAGAGAAGAGCGCTCCCAATCCATCTCACTACTATTTATTAAGAGTACCAAATGCTTAAACTAAATTAGGTATTGACAATTTTTCTAAACATGAGACTTCTGAATTATTGCGAGTGGGTTTTTAAATAGTAAATACATAATTTCTATGACAAATAAAAAAAAAATGCAATATATCCCTTATATAGAATATAAGGGACGCTTGCGTTTTTTTTTATTGAATTTGACTACAAATAAAAACATGCTCAACTAATTTAATAGTATAGTTCACTTTATATCATAACCTAACGTTTAAGCTGATGTTCAGTGAGCAATTGTTGAAAGCGAATTTTTTGTTATGGATTTAAACATACAGTTATGACACTTTCATACAAAAAAAAAGTATTTGAAAACCCTGTAGTTTTGAACTGTATTAGAGTTGAATTAAAATGTTCCTACTCAATTTTTTTCCGTCGTTTATTATAAGCTTTAATAACTGTAATAAAAAAAAACACGGGACAATGTTACACCAATTGACCTAGTCCCAAACGAAGCTCTAGGCTTGTACTATGGGTACTAGACAACAATATAAATACTTATATACAGAAATATATAATTAATAAATAAAAAACATCCATGACTTAGAAACAAATATTCGCGTTCATCACACAAATTCCTGCCTTTACCGGAATTTGAACCCAGGACTGCTAGTTTCGTAGGCAGGGTCACTATCAACTAGGCCAGCGCGTATTAATTATTAGCTTTAATGGCCGTATTTTATTACATAGTCCACATCAAAATCATAATTGGAAACCCAAATATCAATTCATTATCATACATACATAATATCACGCCTTTTGCCCAGATGGGTAGACAGAGGCCACTCTGATACGATCATGATAAAATCTCTTTCGCTTCGTCTACATTCATACATCGAGCATGCAAGCAGGATCGTGTCAATGAAATTATAATCGTGTCAATTCATAACAAATACACATAACAAGTATATAAAGAGGTTAGGTTTTGTTATCCGCAATGTCAAAGACTTCCACGATCTTGGGGCCATAACGCTTGTCTTTAACGCTTTGGTGAGAAGTAAATTAGAGGCATCGTCGCTTATTTGGAATCCGCATGAATGCACATATGTTTTACTCCTGGAAAGGATCCAAAAAAAAATCCTCAGATTTATTTACAAGAAAACCTATGGGTATTACCCCTTCCTCTATCCAACCAAATTTTTGCTTGGCTCCCTTGGGTTTAATTCATTGGAGGTAAGGCGTAACAACAACCTGTTACTTACTGCCTGCCGTATATTGCGTGGAGAGTCCGACTGCCCTGAGCTAGTGGGCCAAGTCGTGAGGCTGTTCGTGCCGGATGTGTTCCGGATAACCCTTAGGCCGCGTGTGCGCCCCCTGTTGGCGGTGCCGGCGGCGCGTACGGTGTCGCGCCGGAACTCGCCCTTGCTCCGCGTCCTGGTGCTGCTGAATGCGCTCCTGGCGTCCGTGCCTGAGTGTGACTTGTTTGCATGGCGATGGGCAACACTGTGCCGTGAATGTCTGAGATTTTGTGAGATGATGGATGATAGGCCTTCCAGTATTACCTAATGACAATTGTTTTTTATTTTATTTTGTTTATTTTTTACGGTTCTGAATTGATCTGTTTTTCTTTTAAGCTTTTTGTGGTTTCTTCTTTTTTTTTTTTTGTTTGTATAAGTTTAATGTTTCTCGGTGTATTGGTTCCAACTGTAATGCCGTGTAAATATGTTTGCAATAAATAAATAAATAAATAAATAAATAAATAAATAAATAAATCATTTGTTGGTCAATGCTTTCATTTCTTTAATAAATTACCTGACTTAGTTTGAAAGTTACCCTTTCCAGCACTTAAAAATTACTTGAAAAAGTCGTTAATGTCTTCAGCGTATTATAGGATCGAGGACTATCTAATAGACAAAATTGGCCTAAACCCGAAACTTAATCAATAATATATATTCTTTTCAAATTCAAAAGCTTTATCTTGTCTAGGAAACACCGTTGATGTAGGAAAACATATCAATCGTATGTGGTCGTCTTGCACCGTCTTATATTTATACACGTAGGTGTTCTTTTTTCCTTTTCTCTCTCTGTCTCTCTCTTAAGATTTTGGTGTGTATTCCTGCAGAAACTACGCAGGTTATTTGATATATTTTGTTGATGTACTATTCATAGATTGATATAATGCTAGACTAAGTAGTATCATTGTAATATTTAACATATTAAAAAAATTACTGACTGCTGAGTTTCTTGCGGCGTTTCTTCTCAGCAGTGATCTCCTCTTGTGAAGCGCTGATAGATTCTTGACGTGTAAAAGTGCCCGTGCGGCCGACTTACTGAATAAATGTCTTTATATTTAATACAACCAAAACTAGTAGGCGTGATCAACAATTCCACTATCACAAACAAAAGATCTAACACTCGTCATAACTGCCCCTCAGCGCTACTCATAGTGCAAAAACTACTAAACTTGTCGACGACCTAATTGCTTTAAAATGCCCTCGTTAAAATTTGTTTATTAATTCAATTCAAGGGCCGTCATAAGCCCTTTTATACGCCCTCTCTAAACCCTCATGGGTAACTGAGGTTCGGATTTACATTCGTTAATTAAAACTATTTGATATGGGCGTTTAAATGTGTCCCCGATCTGAATGCTCTATGGAATACAAGCGTATGAATTTGGCGCATTAAAATAATACTTTAAGCTGTGGGTTCGATGATAGCTGGAGGCGGAAGATTTTTTTGTTAATGTATAATAGAAATACCCGCATATTAATAGTAGCGACCCTTTTAAGTTAAAAAAAGATACGACTATTTATGCCGCAAAAAAACGTATATTTCCACAGGAAATCATTTTTTTTAAAAGTATTTACCGATTACCTAGAACCATGTCGCTCATCCAATAGAATAATGACATAATTGCATTTTAGCATGCATGTTATGTCATTGTTCCACGCGATAGACCTGACCTTTACAACACTTATGACGGTAAAATCTCAAAACCCGATTTTTGCAATTATGTCATTATTCTACTGGATGAGCGATGTATGAAATTTGGATAAAAATCCCGTCTTATACTACTATTATAGAAAAAAAAAAAGGGGTCTTTATGCAAGGAACGGCGGTCATATTTTGAATTGATATACCTACCCGTGGTATGTGAGGTATCGTATGAAAATCCTTAATACGGAACCCTCAGTGCGAGTCTGGCTCGCACTTGACCGGTTTTTCTCTTTGTCTTTAAGGCTGGCAATGCATGTCTTGAGTTAACAATATTTTGCAAACGGGATTGCCAAAACTCACCTATGATCAGGTGACCAGGGGAGTTATTATGTATGACGTAGCTATGCAGTTCATTTTACATTGAGAGAAAAGGACAGACATAATAACCCTTTGTCATATACTTACTGTCTTGTACGTTTTTAGCAAACATAAGAGTGACAAAAAAATTAAATTATAATGTATTAACGGAGTGAATCTCCTATCAACTGAAAATCGTCAAGCTAGTATTATGTAAGTTTATTGAGTTTAAACTTGATTAATTTTTCCTACATTTTATTTTAATAGTATGAACGAAATTGATAAATTTTATATCCACCGATGAGGGCTTGTAGTACTGTTAGGCGATGGGCTTGCAACCTGTCACTAATGCGCTGTTAAACATCTTAGCCTAAATTGTGCAAATTGTGGTTACAGAGTTATCAACAAGCTTTTGGAGTTGTTGGTAATTCTCTAGCTCTGCCTACCCCACTCTGGGAATAAAGGCGTGAAGGTATGTATGTATGTATGTATGTATATCCACCGATGAAAAAATCCTTTAATGGAATTCTCGTATAAAGGCAAAGTCGATGCCGGGGGGCTTGAGGCAGCATATTAGTTTGCTGTCTCTGTCGCTACGCACGAGGGAAACAATATCACTCTTCCTCATTAAGGAGCCCCTTGCCTTGGCACTATGTGGAGGTATGTTTGGAGGTCATATTTTGTATTTGATAAGCTTTTTATGTCAAACCAATTCAAAATGCTATCTAGGGACCTAGCCAAGATTTTCTTTTTATTTGCTCAAAATGTATGGGATCAACTGTAATCCCATACATTTTGAGTTTGCATCTCATTGTCAGCTAAGGGCTCTTGAGTGAGCAAACCTCGCTTCTTGTAAATAAAGCCACAGCTTTAAAAAAAAATATTGAAATAATACTTATATTTATATTTATATATATACAGGGTGTAAGGGACGGCTCACCGAAAACTGAAACCATAGCTTCAGACCATTGTACTGAACTGAAATCAAGTGGACCAAACCAACGAGAAAATTTTCGTTTTCCCGGGAAAATTTCCACTGGATTTCAGTTCAGTACAATGGTCTGAAACTATGGTTTCAGTTTTCGGTGAGCCGTCCCTTACACCCTGTATACATATATAAATATATAAATACACACACACATATAATTATATATAATATATTATAAAAAGAACAAAAAGTTAAAACTATTTACGCTGTGATAATTTTTTTATGGAATTTTTAGGAAACCTTTGTTGGATGTTGTAACCATTGCTTTTAAATCGTCGGTCGACAAATAGAATTTTAATGCAGTTTTCAGCAATATTATAGAGTAATTCAAGAGAAAGGTTTTAATCTATAATACCTTCTGGTTAATCTCGGATCGCCGACCGCCTGGATTGTCCGTACATGAATCACTGCAGTAGTCTTCATGTTCGGACCCAGATGACTCGTAATCGTAAGGTTATGTAGAAATGTATATATATATTATTCAATGTATCACTAACATAGATGTAAGGATAATCTCTTCTTGTCACTAACCAAATGAATCTTAGTTATTTGAAATAAATTATTTGAATTTGAATAAACTAAATCAAAGCGAGGAGGGCAAGTCATCATCATCATGTCAGCCGAAAGACTTCCGCTGCTGGACATAGGCCTCTTCCAAGGCTCTCAGTCTTGTGCTTTTCCCATCCACCAGGGCAAGTCGCTAGTACTCAATAAACGTCTTTATATTTAATCATAATGACATCTATCTATTGTATACAGATATCAATACAAGTGTAACATACAATACAATAGGTATTCAAAAAGCCAAAAGAACATTTATATCCGTCTACAAAAGGCTAGGAAATATTATATTATTATACTTATCGCAAAATTGGAAACATCTCAAACGTCTTTTCACGGATAAAATATCCGATCCACTGATCATGTTCAGTTTTCATGCAGAAATATGGATTTAAGTTTCATTTTACGAAGATGCAAGCTTGGCTCCGAGTAGAGCAGCCTATTTACTAAATAAAATTTTCATTAAAAAAAGTATTACATTTTGAAGTGCAGTATAAATAAATAAAAAAAATTCGTGTATCGCCATATTTAACTAAATGTATATTTGAATTTATTTAAATAATTAGGTTATAAAAAAGGATTTCTTTGGAATAGTTTTATAAGGTCGAAATCTAAACATAAAATTGGTTTGTGACTGACTAATAATATTCGTGGTTTCTCTTTTAATTCAAGACTGTTTGTTTGTCATTTAAGGTAATTATTTAACCATTTTTTTTTCAACAAGGTTTATTTATCTGGGAGAAATTCCTTAAGGAATTTCGCTTTTGTACTTGTTTTTTTTATATTGCCTGTGGTTTATTTTTTGTATATTCTTGTACAATAAAAAATATACATACATAGTAATTGACAAAAAATGCACAGGCTGAATTGCTAAACCTAAGAAAAAAAAATGGAGGGAACATCTTTTATAGCTATTTATAGGAGGTTTAAGGCACTGTCGAAAATTGACCCCTCACGGGATGAAAAAAAAGGGGAATAACGGAAAGTTTCCCGTTAGCGTACAAAGTCACAGGACGTGTCCTGTTATATCTTGATAAACTTAAATAAGAATAAGTTACAGGTCAGGGTTATATTATTGTATATTTTCAACCTGCCTGAATTGAACGACGAAAGATGAAATAATTTTCAGAATATTGTTATGGTTAACAGCAAAACGTGTAATCGTTCCCCGATTTTCTTCTTTAGCGTTCTAATTTAGATTTAGGCCCAGAAATCGGTATCACAAGAAAGAGTACAAAAAAAATCTGGTTATGCTGAACGCATCTTTAATGTAAATAACTAGCAACACTTTCTTATTCCCGCTCTCTTGTTTTCCGGGCTGCTAGCGGTGTACTGTGTTTTTGTTGTCTCTTAAAGATTTATATTAAAACAGCGGATTAATTAATTTCACGTGTTTTTATTATAGACCACTCGTGCACTCGGGCTTGGGAACTCAGGGGGATTGCTCAAGGTATAAAACAACCCAGGGTGTTTTCCAAATATTACAGGTTATTAGATAGCTCTCCACGAAATAAGAAGGCTCGTTATGACAATTAAAAGTTCATTTACCAGGTATTTTAATGCAGGTACAGAAACTAAGTTCCCCATATCGTAACAAACGATCGTTTTTTTTGAATCAAACAGGCCGTCAGCCATGCTTCGCGGTCGATTAAAAGCGAACATTATGCCGTCCACACGACCTCGATGCATTCACTCCGTCCCACTTTCCCGGCAACTCTCACGTTTTCAGCCTAGAAATAAAGATTTCTAAGGCAAGCCTTAAATATGTGAAGCACTTTCTTGTCGCTTTAACTTATTTGAAGGAGGATTTTTCCCCGAGGACTCTGAGAAGCAAGTTTTCCCCGGATACGCTTTATTTACTTCGTTGACATCGTCGCGTCGTAAATTCCCCGTGATGCCGGATAGGCGAGCCGTGGAAACGGCTGTTTACTTATGCGTTTCGTTAATATAAAGAGGTCCCTTAAAATTTTACGGTGGTACGGTCGCTTGCCATTACCATTGCTTACCATTGTAATATTAAATATATTTAAAAAAATGACTGACTGCTGAGTTTCTTGCGGCGCTTCTTCTCAGCAGTGGTCTCCTCTTGTGAAGCGCTGGTAGATTCTTGACGTGTAAAAGTGCCCGTGCGGCCTACTTACTGAATAAATGTCTTTATCTTTATCTTTTATCTTTATCTTTAATAAGCTGCACGCTAGTGCTTTGACACTTTAACGTCATGTTTGAACTGCTGCAGTAATCTATTGAAGGTGTTAAAGCGACAAGGTGTGAAATTGGGAAGCTGCTATATGGTTGTTCGAGATAATCTCGAACGAATGTCCATCCATCCACGTTGTTTTATGTAAAGTGTGTCACTTTCCGTCTCATCACCAAGCGGTTCCAACGAAAGACCAGTGCTGGCTTAACGGCTAGCAAATGCTGAGTTGGGACCGTTTCGCAAAAAAATATCTGTGCCTTGTTCTTTTAGCCTTTTGTTTTAGTTTTTTAGCTTGTTGTTTTATGCCGTGTGGTTGCCAGGTTAGAATAGTGCCACTCCATTTCTTCCCGTGGATGTCGTAAGAGGCGACTAAGGGAATAAAGGCTTGCAGTAATGTTAGGCGATGGGGTTGCCACCTGTCACTAATACACTGGGAAACATCTTAGCCTACTTGTGCAAATTGTGGTTAAACAATTATCAAGAAGTTTTAAGACTTGTTGGTAATTATTTAGCTCTGCCTACCCCACTCTGGGAATGAAGGCGTGAGTTTATGTATGTATGTATGTGTTCTTTTAGTATCTATGTAATGTAATTTTGTATTATTGCGAATCAATATCTCTTTATCTTTTTTATATGGTCGAGTGTACGGTCACGGACTTAAATTGATGACCCACTATAGAACCTTGTCGCATAAACCCAAATATTAATTCCCATGTAATTTCTATCTCGTCACTTGAAGCTGTCATTATGACAAGGTTGTTTGGTGGATCAAAATTTAGTCCTTGATGGTACGTGACCTACTAAGGGTGATTTTAAGCAATAAAATGTTTTTTTATGAATATGAATCTAAATTTAGTCCAATAAAAGTAAAAGTCCAGTCCAGTCTAAATTAAGTACAGTTTAGTTATATCAAAACTATCTGAATTAAATCTAGTTTTAAGTCTAACCGCCACACTCAGAGATACATTAAATGTAAATTTTAGAGACAAATAACTCGTTATTTTCACTATGGAACGAAGTAATTAACTGACTCGAATCCGACCAATAAATTTCATTTATCTCTTTAATAAGAATGGTTTTAAGTAAATTCTCTCAGATACTTAATAAATAAATAAAATAAAATTATTAAGTCCCGAATGAATTGAAATTGAATGAATAGAATTTACAGAGCCGTTTGAAATTTCCAACACAGAATTGAATTTAAATGGTTTATCTATTAATATAATTTTGAATAGGAGGGCTCCGTGTACAATTGGCTGTTTTAGACCAAATGTCGCAGACAGTATTCAAAATGGTTACTAGACGGTAAAATTATTCTTGGCTCCGATGCAAACTGGTTATTTAGGGTTCCCCAGAAAACAAGGAACCCTAATAGTTTAGCAATTTCGCAACTCAAAGATTCTGGGTTCTACAAAACTGTTATTTGAAATATTCATACATTTCAATTACGCTGACAAAGTTATAAAATAATATCTTAGAAAAACAAACCGATGGGTTACAAGTAAAATAAAGGTCATTGGGTAACTCTTTAAAATAATTAAGTACATTTTATAATAAATTTTAAGATTTAATATTTCGATGCATGTCGATGGAAACCATCATAATAATTAGGTATAATGTTAGCTTGTTTTTTGTTCTAAACTTTTTATGCTGTTTCTAAACCAAAAAGGGCTTGAATTCACGATTTTTTTAATTATTGTGTTATAAAGGGTTAAAGGATCGTTCAAGAAATATTCAACTCGAAAAGTGTAATAATATTACAGGTCAAGAAGATTATGTTTGTCTTAAAACTTATCATGAATATGTAAAACGACTTCTTTAAATTAAAATAAATTTAAAATTAAGTTCTTATTACATTCAAAATAATAACATAAACAAAAAAATAATTTACTAACTATGTATATTATTTTAATACTCGTTTATCAGCATGCAGAGAAGCTAAGCTGGCTAAGCTCGCTTAGAAATGTTTTTTTTAAACTTCCTCTACCATAACTGCAATAAAATCTTCAAAGCTTTTAAATGAAAAATGTTTCTTCAATATGTGAGCTTGAAAGCTCGTCGGAAGCTCTTGAAGCTTTATGCGACTGGCGAGGACTCGGGACATAAAGTGGAGTGGCGTACTCGAGAGGGATTAAAAACAGGATGTGAATGGAGTAAAGGTTATATTTTAACCTTTAGGGGATTGTTGGGTTAAAAATTTCTATACGAAATGCATTGGATGTTTATAATATGTCGTGCGTTAAAAAGAAAAAAGTAACGTTATTCAAAATGACCAAATTTTACTGGGCAAGCGTTTAAAGTTTTTTGTACCGTTTTTTTTTTTTTTTTTTTTTTAATTTCAAATAAGTGTACCTACAAGTTTTTTATATCAATTCTTTAAGCGTTTTTTTGTCTACAATATGGTTTTAAAGTTTAATGTGAAAATTTATAAAAATCCCTTATTTTGCTACAAAATCTCACTATTCTAGATAATTTCCAAATGAATACCAATGATTTATATCGAAATAAAATTCCAATCATGGTAAAAAGGTAAAAATTATACTTAATGCGGATGTTACTCCCTATGGGAATGTAAAGATTCCCTATAATTAACTATATCACCGCGCGTCACTGTAATATTGGAAATAGGCATTTCCTATTGCACTCCACTTTTTTTTTAACGCACGATATATTAAGGGATGTTTTTCTCTATACCTAGAAGTATTTATATCATGGTCTAGTACCTATAAGTACAAATGGTCATATTATATTGTGGTTTAATGAAACCGTAAACTTTTAAGCATATTTTATATAGCATAAGTATATGTTATGACCGGGAACGCTTTGTTTCATATAAAAAATTGTAGTCTGAATGTATTGTTTCTCATAATCATCGCAAGTCATAAAATATTTTATACTGAAATGGTTTTTATTTCAGGATTTTTGAAATATCTAGCTGGTAAATGAGGTTAAGTTAGGCTTGTTTTTTAAAAACCCTGAAATAAAAACCGTTTCGGTAAAAAACACTTTATGACTTGCGATTATTATGAGAAACAATACATTCAGACTACAATTTTTCATATGACCAAATATGGACCCGTTATGACCATTATTCTATTTTGAAGTAAGTATAGTATTATCTACGTTACAGCTAGGGCTAAACCTAAAAAAACGCGGTCAAAAACCTATCACTAGTTCAAAGCTGGCGTAGCAAACACTAATAATATAAAAAAAAAACAAAAAAAAAGTATGTTTTCGAGGCAAAATCTTTATATTAATTATAAAGATGATAAGCATGATTTTTAACAGAACTTAAAAAAAAACGTTTAGTTAATTACTCCGCTAAATTAACCTTAATTACATAAACAGGCATATTATACATTGACTAAACACAACAAACGTGATGAAACCCTGATATCCGGTTTGGTAATCCGTTCAATTATCAGCCTATCAGGGATACTCAGATCCATTCCCCGCCTCGCCGGATCGACAGAAAGAGGATGCTCCAATATCGACAGTGTCGATAGCGCGAGCGAAAACATAGAACAGAGCAGCGAACTCATTTGGTAAAAACGCTTGGAAAATATAGTTATTGACGACGGCCGCGTTACCCTAGTTTGATTTCCGGCATATATACAGGGTTATTGATATGTCGACCTATTCCCCTCTAGAAGTTATGGGGGAGATCATTTGCAATCATTTAGGTTCCATAACCACTTGTGTGCCCGCCATTCAAAAAAATGTGCTCTGTATGTTACCCGCGGCGCAATATCATGTTTTGTTAATAAATCGATTGCTTGGCTTTCACTGAACTGTTTGTTATGATTATTTTTATGTTGTAAAGCTAACTAAACAGAAAATTTGTTTATTTATATAAAAACATAGGTTATTGAAGAAAAAAAAAATAAAAAAAAATTACAAAGTTAACATACTGTTTCAAATGGGGTCTTCTGGCAGAAATCGATTAAAATAAAAAAAACGAAATGGATAACATGTATATTTTATTTAATACTTTGATAGTTTAGGCTTCGATTAATACCAAATAAAGTATAGGAAATGTTTTGCACAAAAACCTTTTTCATTTGCAACGTTAAATGGTCAGTTTTGCAATTCGCCACCAAACAGTGTGGTTTGTTTAGGATTTTTTACGACTAATTCAGGTACTTGAGGACAAAAATATTGTCATAAGTAGATAGAGAGACTATTATTCATTAAATAACACGTGTCAGTTTTGTCAAACTAGTAGCAATTTCGGTCACAAACTATCAATAACAAAAAATAGCCGTACATACCTAACGTAATGAGTGCCGCTTTTGACGTCCGGTTACCGGAAATTCATACCACTTCAGACCACAAATACAATTAACATTAACACTACACATGTTACACTTCTCAATCATATACATTTAAAGTCGATTACAACTAAATTTGTACTCTTGTTTTCATTGCGAAAGTAAACAAAAACACCACCGTAACGGTCGTCACGGTGTTCAATTTGCTAATTTTTTTTTGTAAGTTTTTGAAGATGCATTCTTGACTTTTTTAACGAAAAACTTTAATATACATTATCTCAGAAATGGTTAACTTTTGCATAGGGTATTATGGGACCAAAATGATTGCAAATGAAATCTACCATAACCTCTAGCGGGGACTAGGTCCACTTACCAATAACCCTGTATATGTATGTATGTATGTAAACTCTTTATTGCACAAAAATATAAATATTACAATATAAATATTAAAGTAATGTACAAAGGCGAACTTATCCCTAAATGGGATCTCTTCCAGCTAACCCTGAAGTTAATGAGTAAGGACAATGCATATCTGTCATAAGCACGAGTATTGGTTTTTTTCATGTATATTTTCTATGCATTTAAGTATGTATATTTCTTTATAAAGTATGTTTATCGTTATCTGGTACCCATAGTACAAATCTAGAGCTTAGATTGGGACGACGATAATTTTGAGTGATATTGCCCCTTGTCTTATTATATTTAAAAAAAATTATCACTTGTACCGTTAAATCTTAATTGTAATACAATTAATCGAAATTTAAAACCCCGCTTACTCTACCTTAAAGTATGACTATATACTAACATCATAAATAGGTATATTCATTGACTATTAGTGGCAGGAAACGTTATGAAACCCTGATATCCGGTTTGATAATCTGTTCAATTATCAGCCCAACAGGGAGGACAGTGTGAAAACGTTGGGTTTAGTGCAAATGATTAGTACCGAACCACCTACCCAATAGTTATGATGGGAAAAAATAGTTAACCTAACGTTTGCATATTCTATAGGCTTCGTACTTTTGATTGGTATACAGTATAACATACATACATACCTTCACGCCTATGTTAGATAGAGAAAGAAATAGCGAGATCCGAGAACGATTAGTGACTAAAATCGAAAAGGGTATGCTAAGATGGTTTGGTCATTTAGAAAGGATGGATGAAAGAAGGGTTACGAAAGATATATGCCGAGCGAGAGTGAGCGGAGATGTCGGTAAGGGACGTCCTAGACGGACGTACGGTGAACAGATTTGCGATGTACTGAATAAGGGCCAAATAAAAAGCACTTGAAACCGACGTACTTACATGAAGATATTGATGAATGAATGATGAAATTGTATGTTTAGATCGGTGCACCTGGCGTTCCATAGTCTCTGCCTACCCCATTGGGAGACAAGCGTGAAGTTATGTATGTATGTATGTATACATTGCGATAGATATAGTTTTACCGAATAGAAAAGAGGCCCTGCAAAAGTGTTAAGTGGCTAAGGGACCATCTGTAAACCTACGCTGTGCTAAGCCCGGCTCGAAGGCAGATCAATTATGATTATGAGCCGTGGAATGGAGGTTTAAAGTGTTAATAGAAGTATTTATACCTATATACAATGGACGCTATTCATGCACAAACGTAAATATTTAATATATTTATGTACATCTTTATCCGTG
This sequence comes from Acleris emargana, assembly GCA_927399475.2. Taxonomy (NCBI): domain Eukaryota; kingdom Metazoa; phylum Arthropoda; class Insecta; order Lepidoptera; family Tortricidae; genus Acleris; species Acleris emargana. The sequence continues at coordinate 764,818 of OV656843.1, forward strand.
TAGATTTTAGGTATTATAATTGGCTGTGTAATATTAAGCATAAAAAAATGGTCTAATGATCATTTTAATTAACACGAATTGCATATTTTGGATCTTTATAATAAACCAACGATATAGGTAACAGTCATGATGCATAACACGAAATTCACAATTTCAAAAACTGTTTATAAATTAAAAAATAAACATTTCTAACAGCTTCTATTACTATTAATGTGGTCACAGTTCTAACCTAACCAAGTTAAATGCACAATAACAAGAAAATTATAGTTATACTAAATGAGTGTTATGTTATTCGATCGTATGCCAGATAAAATTATACAATAAGTTTTTATGCTAAGGTTTATTAGGTATGCTTTTCGTGATTAGTTAAATGAAATTATACAAAATAATTTTATACCGATTGAAGTACACCCGTTATAATTAATAGTATGCAATTTTGTTTTGTATGTTTATACTTCATACTTTATATTTGTACCTACTTTAATTATTGTTATTGTTCGTTTGCAGTATACAGAATTTCCCAGAACTAAACGAAAATATTGCGACAAACGACTAAAAGCATAATCCAAATCGATAACCAACCATCGATTTTACCAAACTGGAATAAGACTTACTCCGAGATTAGTCTTTACAAATTCAGCGTTTAATCTAGGTATAAGACTTTATCCTCATTTGGTCGAATCCGCCTTTAATCGTTATTTAATATATTCGTAGAAGGAGCATTAAATAGTTACAGTTCCGGCTTAAAAGTGTAATATTACATGATTAAACTACATTTACTGAAATTTCAGGTTAAACAAAATGTGATCTAAAGATAATTCTCTATACTTGATGTCATCATCATCATCATCATTAGTCGCAACAAGTCCAAAGTCCACTGCTGGACAAAGGCCTTCCCCCAAAGATTTCCAGGACGGCCGATTTTGTGCTTCTCGCATCCATCGGTTTCCCGCAATCTTCACCAAGTCGTTGGTTCACCTTGTGGAAGGCCTGCCAACACACATTGCTTTCCACTCTAGAATTTTTCCAACACTCTATTTTCTTTTTCTATCATCATTATCATTATCAGCCGTAAGTCGTCCACTGCTAGACAAAGGGCTTCCCCAAGGTTTTCCACAACGATCGGTCCTCTGCTGCTGTCATCCAGCGGTTTCCCGCGACCTTTATCAGATCTTCAGTCCACCTTGTGGAAGGTCTGCCGACACTTCGTCTCCGAGTTAGCGGTCAACACTCTAGAACTTGCCCGCTCCAACGAACATCGGTTCTACGAGCAATGTGCCTCGCCCACTGCCAGTTAAGGTTTGCAATTGATATACAATTAAATTTAAATAAGCATAAAATTAACCATCAATTTTTATGATGTTCTCTTTGCAGTTTTTAGGAAATCATTTTTAATATTTATTATTTATTTTATTTATTTTATGGCATAGGAAAGCAATCGAGTACACAGGCCATCTGATGGTAAATGGAAACTGTGACCCATAGACATTCGCATTCACAAGACTGCAAATGCACTGCCAACCCTGAGGACTAAGATGGAATGCCTCTATGCTAGTAATTTCACCGGCTGTCTTATCCCCAAACCGGAACACGGAAGCGAACACTGCTGCTTGGCGGTAGGTTAATGGATAAGATTATTTGATTTACATCTCATCTGCGACGGTTAATTTTCCTATACTTCATGAGCATTGATCTTTAATTTGAAAAAGTCCTACACCTTTCTAAAATAAGCGTCACCCTTGGTACTCATATAAAGGAAAGTTGTAAGGGCGTCATTTAAATCATTAAAACCCCACGGTTGCCTGGGCACTAGTGCACCCTTACAGGCATTCGAAGTGACTAGGAAGTTACTTCCAAAGCTCTAATATAAGCTTAACGTGCTTTTTAAGCTTTACGCAAAAAGCTGACACTCAAGCTCTTGATACTACTTGAGCCTTTGTTTGTTCAGTAGGATGTCTGCATTTATTGTGTCTCTAGTTTTATCCCAAAACTGGAACACAACAATGAGAACACTGCTGTTGGTAGGTTAGTGGAAAAGATGGTGATAGCGATTCGGACGGACCCTACACAAGGTCCTACCACCCGCAACACTTACATAAATTAACTTTTTTTTTTATAAAAAAAATATGTTTATTCTTATTAACCACAACAACATGACAGAACATTGTGAGATCTCCTAATAAGTGTATACAGATTACAGCATAAAGTAAAAAAACGAGTTACAAAAATAATCTAAACTGGAGAGAATACAAACTCTACTAAGCAGTATACTTTATCCATCCAGGTGAATTGGGTCTATGGCAGGAATTTAAGATGCTGTGTCGTGTACAAGATTATTATATCATTTTGTATTAGTCTTGTCCAGCTAACCCCATTTACGAATGATTTAAGGGCTCCGTGATAAACCCCCGAGATGTCGCGGATTATTTATTCCCCCCGGAGATAAACGCTCTCGGATTTATAGCAAATGTTCTTTTCCTCGAATAAATATTTATTCGCTTGGGATTAGTTTCATGAGGAAAAAATCAGATACTGTCATTGAATATTATGTCGCAATACGATGGTTCAAATGTAATAAATGTATTTCCGATGTCCCAACCGGAACTATCGTCAAAAACAGCTTTTTATTGTGCCATTACGCAAAACTAACTACGCTAAAAACTCTTATATTCCACGTGCATGTGATTACTACAATAGACATTTCAATAAGATTGATATATTTAATACAAGTTTAGGCAGCTTCATAAGAAATATAAATACCGTGTTATACAATCGACAATAAAGGGCAGTTTACTTTTAAGTTCTTTTCTATAATTGAATTTGTTAGTGTTCTACTACTTAGCTCCCTACCTCAGTAGGTTAGGAGGACTGTTAATATTATGTTTGTCATGTCTACCGTGAGCACTGTTTGTCGATGATCAATTGTACTTGATAATAGTTTCTAAGAATTATGTTTGTGACTGTTTGTGTTCCTATAAATAAATAAATAAATAAATTACGGTGTGATATTACCTATTTAGTATTTTTGATATTTATAATTTAACTGGCGACTGGTTTATGTGAGTTGCTTGTAACAAAATTCAAAATTCAAAATCATTTATTCTGTAAGTAGGCCCTGCAGGCACTTTTACAAGTCTGAATCTACCATCTACCAGCGCTTCAAGAGACCATTGTTGAGAAGAAGCGCCGCAAGAAACTCAATAAATAATAAATAATAAATAACTTATTACAATACTAAACCTAAGCTATCTAATTTAAATGTCACAGGGATGTACAGGTCCCAGTAGTAATAATAATTAAATGAATAAAAATGTCAGGTTAAAATAATAATACAATTCCGGAGATGTAAAGAGTCTCCAAATGTCAAATTAAAATTAAATATAGGTAAGTAGGTAATTAAACAAAAAAAAAAACAAAAAAACAACAAAAACAAGGGAGATGTAGAAAGTCTCCACGGTCAATTTTGGAGATGTAAAGAGTCTCCAGATGTCAAATTAAAATAATAAGCATACAAGGAGATGTATATAGTCTCCACGGTCATTAATAATTGTAATACAAATAATTCAGTCCCAAGCATTGTCATCATTCATATAATCTTTAATACTATAATACGCTCTAGAAATTAGTTGACGTTTAACGTAACTCTTAAATTTATTTACTGATAAATGAGTAACACTACTTGGGAGCTTATTATAGAACCTTATACAATTACCCATGAAAGAGTTTTTTATTTTGTGAAGCCGTGTAAAGGGCACTGCGAACTAGGTATTTGCTGAGTAAGTTAATAAGGAGTGAATCTAATAACGCTTCGTCTAAATCTTTCTAAAGCCTCGCATAAAGTTATTAATAATAAATTTAACGTAAAAAAGTAAATTACATTACATTAAAAATAATGTCTAGGAGTATTACACGACGAGGCTTCTACGTCAAAAACCACAACTAGAGTACCTAATTCATTGAAAAAACAGTAATTAAGCACCCGTTCAAAAGTATGACGCGTACCTCAGCTATCACCTTTCATTTGCTTAAGCTATCAATGTTTCACCGGTGTAAAATGAACACCTTCATTTCATAACATCATAACGCTATCGGTTTTACCAAAGAAAGAATATAATATAATATAATATTCTTCTTATTCTACGTTAGGTATTTCAGCACCAATAATATGATCAATTTGATCCGGAGTGATTCCCGTGTGGTTGCCGGGTTAGAATAGTGCCACTCCAATGTCTTCCCGTGGATGTCGTAAGAGGTGACTAAGGGAATATAGGCTTGTAGTACTGTCAGGCGATGGGCTTGCTACCTGTGGATGTCGTAAGAGGTGACTAAGGGAATATAGGCTTGTAGTACTGTCAGGCGATGGGCTTGCTACCTGTGGATGTCGTAAGAGGTGACTAAGGGAATATAGGCTTGTAGTACTGTCAGGCGATGGGCTTGCTACCTGTCACTAATACACTGGGAAACATCTTAGCCTACTTGTGCAAAATGTGGTTAATGAATTATCAACAAATTTTAAGACTGGTTGGTAATTCTTTAGCTCTGCCTACCCCACTCTGGGAATGAAGGCGTGAGTTTATGTATGTATGTATTTATTTTATTTTATGTAAATTAGGTTCCTATTCAAATATAAAGGTAAAAACCTAACCTACGGGTACAAAATGTCGATCGTGCCATCCCTCAGAATATATTTCCGGTAATTGTTCGTCATTATGACCTCGTCAGCAATTGCACAGACAAAACCTTTGGTTTCCCCAAAGAGATCACCGAACCGTAGCCAGTTCACGGACGGTAAAAAGTCTACGTCGGGCCTTGTTAGGGCCAAAGAAGCGTCCGTGTAGCTCCTTGCTCTTCCATACGTTTTGGCGGTCTTCAGTGCTCAACATCGTTGGTCTGCGACAGGGGTCTATATTGGAATCCCTAATAGTCATTTGTCCTAATCGTTATTGGTCCTTATTTATCTTTGGTACCAAAACCATATCTGCCTGATGTTTAAAACTTTTTGGTGTTGTTATAACACAACTCTAACCTAACCGCAGGTAATTATGGAATGCTGAAAATGTTGTCTGACTCAGCCGATAACCAGTTTAGCACAATCACATAATCAGATATTATGGATCGCGGACGACACCCCTGACAACCGATATTTACTACTAAATTATACTAATCTGATAGATCTTTGAGAACTTTGTGATATCTAAATCACACATAAACTATAAAGAAGCCAACTCGTTCATTGACACAGGGCGACAAAATCGACTAAGGGCAGACGGACGGTACACACTTGACCTAAGATTTGTAATAAGTTAAGCTAACAGTTGTTTACCAAAGTCCAGTTAACAAAAGGCAGAAGCAAACTAGTTTACGTTCAAAATTGACACCTATTTACTAATAATTAAGGCAAATAGGCAATTCTCAGACTCCGCTTTTACGTTGCAAACACTTAGCACCGGATGTCTTATACGCTTATACCTACTGCGTACTACGACAGTAGGTATAAGAGTATAAGCAGATAGGTATAAGACAGCTGTTGTTTGGCGGTATTTAAAATGATAATATGGTTAAAAAACAAATATATAATATAGGTACTGTAATGAAAAGTTAAAACTAAACTTATTTAAATTAAAATAAATCTTAGCTACTCCAACATTATATATGTAAATAATAATCACCACTATAAAAAGACCACCCCCTCTAGCAGTCCCGCTCGCGGCATGGTCCCTATGACACTGGCTGCATTACCTCCCTGGATAGCTAGTCTAATCTTTTGGGAGAGGTAAGCACCAGCTCTAGGATCTCCGGAGGTTTCTATGAGCCGGGATTGACATTCAATTTTATAAATACATTTTCTGAACATATTCTTACATCCGTGTGTTGCTTCTTACTGAACTGAAAATACAAGCCCTTCCCTTGTTACTACTTTAATCTAATAGGGACTCTTTTTAACTCACTTGCAATGGAGTCCCCATATAGCAATACTAGCAGGTAAATTAAGTTCGGCAGCTTATGCTGTTAGGAAAATCAGGCAACTTACTAATGTTGAGACAGCTCGCTTAGTTTATTATAGTTATTTTCATAGTGTTATGTCGTACGGTATTCTGGTTTGGGGAAAAGCTGCTGACATACAGACTATATTCGTGTTGCAAAAAAGAGCCATTCGTTCTATATATAATCTAAACTCCCGTGATTACTTAAGAGTACTATTTAAAGAAATTAATATTTTGACAGTAGCATCACAATTTATTTATGAGAATATTATTTATGTCATTAAAAATCAAGACTCTTTTGTTAAGAATTGTGATATACATAATTTGAATACAAGAAATAAAAATAAAATTGCTATTAAAAAATTTCGTGTCCGTAAGGTTTATAAATCATTTGTAGGTCAATGCATCCTTTTCTTTAATAAATTACCTGACGTTGTTTTAAAGTTACCATTTCCAGTACTTAAAACTTACTTGAAAAAGTCGTTGATGTCTAAAGCTTACTATAGGGTCGAAGACTATCTAACAGATAAAAATGCTTGGCCAACACCTAAATAATTTAATAATAACTTAGTCATAAAAATATGTAAACATTTGTATATTGTCTAGGGGACACGGTTTCTGTAGGAGAATGTATCGAAACTTTTATGCAGGTTGTTTTGCACCGTCACAGGTAAGTATAACTTGTATACTTTCAATTTTTTTTTATTACTGTTGCTTATTAGTTTTGTGACAATTCAAAGTTTTGACACATTTTCCTGCTCAACTACGCATGAATATATTAATTTTTGGTTTTATATGAGATTCATTGTTTTATATAATGCTAGGTTAAGTTTATTATTGTTTAATATCATTAGCAATATTTAAAAAACGACTTACTGTTGAGTTTCTTGCGGCGCTTCTTCTCAGCAATGGTCTCTTGTGAAGCGCTGGTAGATTTTTTTGACGTGTAAAAGTGCCCGTGCGGCCTACTTACTGAATAAACATCTTTTTTTTTTTTTTTATCAATGGAAGAATAGGAAGAACGAAAAATATGTACTTAATTGTGGCTTAACAAAAGATGAATACGTCCAAGAGCCACAAAATGGTCCCAACTCAATCTAATGTTGGCATTGAAGTCAGCGCTGGTTTTCCGTTTGAACCATCAGAGTATACCAATATACCAACTGTGTATTTTAGCAACTAACTAATTAATCACTAACGTTAACGTACGCGAAGTCTATAATAGCGTCGATTAGGAACTGGGAGGTTATTATGACATAACTAAGCAGTTCAGTTTACGGTGAGCGTAAAGGACAGAGCTATAGCAGTTATATAGCACTGGTCTTCTTCTCTCAGCGTAAAGTAAACCGCATAGTTATGTCATAATAACCCCTTTGATCCTAACTCAGCGTATTGCTGGCATTGAAGTCAGAGCAGGGCGGGTTATTATGACATAAGCTTTGCAATTCTTTTTTTTTTTTTTTTTTTTTATGGCACAGGAAGGCAAACGAGCACACAGGCCACCTGATGGTAAGTGGAAACTGTGACCCATAGGCATTCGCATTCACAAGACTGCACATGCGTTGCCAACCCTGAGGACTAAGATGGAATGCCTCTATGCTAGTCATTTCACCGGCTGTCTTATCCCCAAACCGGAACACAACAACGCGAACACTGCTGCTTGGCGGTAGGTTAATGGATAAGATGGTGGTACCAACCCGGACGGACACTGCACAAGGTCCTCCCACCAGTAAAATATTGCTACGTCCTTCTTTCTCACCTTAAACTGAACTGTATAGTTATGTCATAATAACCCACCAGGTCTTCCGTTATTACCATTAAGTTATGACAGTTTTTTTTTTATTTATTTTTTATTTATAAGTATATTTACATGGTATTACAATTGGTAGACTAATGCACCATCAAAATTAACAAAATTAACCTAAGTAAAAATTAAAATTAATATGTCCAGCAGTAGACGTCTTTCGGCTGACATGATGATGACGATGAAAAATTAAAGACTATATTAGGATACTCGATTGCCTAGCATCCTTCACCTCACAAAATCTCATTCGTAACACACAGCCGACCATCGGCCTGCAAGTAGGTCGCACTCCGGCGCAGATGCTAACAGCTCATAGAGCAGCGCAAGCGCGCGGGGGAGCGGCGAGGTCCTGATCGACACGGTGCGTGCCAGCAGCACCGCGAACAGCTCTCGGTGCATCCTAGCAACCAACGAATGAATCACTAACCTGATAGCATACGCGAAGGCCATTACAGCATCAGACACGAACTGCAGCTGTCCTTCAAACTCGGTCTTCTCCGCGGTGAGTCTCTCCAGGCCCGAGCACCGGTGCAGGTATTGCACGTTGTATGGCGTGCGGGGGCTGCCGGGGTAGCGGCATTGGAAGTGGTCCTCCCAGAATTCTGAAAGGAAAATCCAATTGAGGCATGTATTAAAACAAATGCCCTAGACAAGATTAGACGCTTTTAGTGGGCGTTACAGTTATCGAAAATGTGTAGGTTTGGGGATTCAATTAAATTAATGACAATTGTTATTAATATTAATGACAATATGCGTAATGATTATCATACCACAAGTAGTTATACTGGAAAAGGGCCGAATCGTAAGTTTTACAAAGAAGCGAAAGAGATTTGTCAGGATCGTAGAAGGTGGAAAGAAGTGGTATCTGCCTACCCCTCTGGGAAACAGGCATTGGGTTTAAAAGTATGCATTTATTTTGTAATTATGGTGTAATTAACATTGCTACATTATTGAGGATTAGATATCAAGTTTTGGAATCACAAATTATAGTTTTTTTTAGCCAAGGGATCCAAAGGAGTACCACAAGGTAGCCTACTTTACCAATATCATTAATACCTTATAACTCCTAAACTAATCAGGTTCAGGGACATCTCTGTATAGTTGAAAGTGTTTGGGACATTTCAAAATTGTATATTAAATTCTTGCTTGGAAAAACTGAAAAGTAATAGCTAACGATAAGATTGCAATGTGTAATATAAATTCAAATTAACTAAATTCTTGATCTCAATACCCAATACATAATTACTCACCAACAAACCACGGATTCCTCCGGTTATTCTTCACATTGAGCCCCAAGAAGTACTCCTTGAACCCACTGACGTCGTTGGCTTGGGGCTGGACGCTGATGGTGCCCTCCACGGCGCGCTCGTTCCCATCGGAGACCAGTGACCTGGCGCTCCAGCCGTCGGAGCCGACCCAGCTGAAGGAGCTGGTGGCGTTGATGCGTTCCACGGCTCGCATCACGCCGGCTACTTCTTGGTCAGAACCGAAGATTATTGCACCTGGGCAGAACGGATAGAAAGGTATAGAACGTTATAGAACGTGACTCTTGAAAATCTCATTGCTTAAGTTTTTAGATGTTTCAGCAAATTATACAAGGTAGAACATACAAATTGGAACCATGTAGGTTTGGTTAGGTTAGGTTTAACAAATATAAAAAAACAATTACTAAGTGTAAAACTTAATTAATGGTTCTTAATCAGAAAGATTATGCTTTATTCTATTATTTTTTAATCAAATTTCTTTAAATCACTATAAATGTCATTAACCATTATTTAAAAAAGAAAGAAATTTTAAGTACGAGCTAAAATGCTCCCCACGCGATCACTAACGTTTCACGGAGGCGCGACTACTCAAGGGTTAATTTTCTGAAACAGGCCTTATTGAATTTAACCGAACCTCTTATCTAAGATTTCGATCTTTGCCATCAACAAAATCTATTTCCAGTTCGGATCGGGCCCAGAAACCAAATTTCATTAAGCGAAAACAGGCAAGAACAAAATAAAAACGAAATTAACATATATATAGCAGAATTATTGAGTCGTGAAGTCACGTATTGAAGTTCAGGGAAGAAGAAAATGACCCCCGGTAGGCAGCTATTGGTTAATTTAATTTTCAATTTCGTAAACGTCAAATACAATGAATCCTAGAGCTGAATTCTGGGAAATGATTAGAGAATTATTGGATCAGCGGGAGTTTTGTAATGTGGGTATAAAACAATGGGTATTCTATATTTAGCAATAATATTTATTTGAAATGAAATGTGAATGACAATGTAGGGATCAAACTCAACATAATTATATAGCAATTATGCGTGGTTGCCGGGTTAGAATAGTGCCACTCCATGTCTTCCCGTGGATGTCGTAAGAGGCGACTAAGGGAATATAGGCTTGTAGTTCTGTTAGGGAATGGGCTTGCAACCTGTCACTAATAATTATGCTGGTAGACATTTTAGCCTATTTTTGCAAATTGTGGTTACTGAATTATTAACAATTTTTTAAAGTTGTAATTCTGTAGCTCTACCTAGCCCACTCTGGGATTACAGGCGTGAAGGTATGTCTGTATGTATGTATGTAAGACCACTTTCTTTATGATAAGAGTTATTGTAAAGAAAGCTAAGGTTAATTAGGCATCTTCGAGGTGAGCTCACTACATCGTTGACAAAATCCTCGTCCTCAAACAGTTAGAGTGCGTCAACAGCAAAACCATTATAGATCGGTATGTGTTGTAGCCATTGGAAAGAAACGATGGATAGACTGTGTGAAAAAATAGAATAGCAGCCTTTACACGGTACAGTTTGGACTGCGCATCTGGGATTGCTTTTCAAACTCCAGATAAAACCGTCGGTCCGTCCACCGGTTTCGACCACACATCAAACTGTCAAGACTATTACGATCAAATGTGACAACATCTTAGCCTATTTGTGCAAAATGTGGTAACAGAATTATCAACGAGTTTTTAAAGTTGTAGGTAATTCTGTAGCTCTGCCTACCCCATTCTGGGATTAGAGGCGTGAAGGTATGTATGTATGTATGTATGTAAATGTGATAACGGTTTAAACCGCGGTTGAATGTATGATTTCTGCTGGCCCGCGGTCCGTACTGTCACTGTCTGTGTAAACGATATTCCTGTTCGGAGCGCGGTTAAGACTGGCGCGTGCAATGTGATCATAACATGAAAGTCCCCGTTTAGTCGCTGCGTTAGCTAGATTCGTAGTTGGTTTTAACGGAAAACAACGGAAAATGTGGGTGAATTGTTATGCAAATTACAAGAGAATTATCCAGACGATTTCAAGAATTACCTACGTATCATCATCATGTCAGCTGAAAGACGTCCACTGCTGGACATAGGCCTACCCCAAGGCTCTCAACTCAGACCAGTCTTGTGCTTTTCGCATCCACCGCGTTCCCGCGATCTTCACAAGGTCGTCACTCCGTCTTGTTGGAGGCCTACCTACAGCTCGAAATCCTACGATATATAGTGATAATTTTGACTCTTTATTAGAAATGGTACGTATGGACTATGGATGCTCACGGAACTAATGAATAAATTCCGTAATTGCTCTAGTGCTCAAAAACGCCATGTGTTTTTACACGCCGACGCGAGATGCGCGCGAACTCCAACGATTTGCGCTCGCGCTTCTATCAAGGATAGAACTGCTAACCGCCCCGCGCCGCGTTGCATTTACAAGTACGATTTGGAACAAAGATTGGAACAGCGCGTTGCGTTTCCCGGGGTCCAAACTTTGCATGTAAAGGCCGCTATAATGGCTAGAAAGGGAGTGACTACCTAAAGAAATATGAAAGAAAAATTCATGTTGCGCCGACCCCAAATAAGTTGGGATAAGGGCAGGAGAATGATGATGAAGTGTTGTAGTCATTGGTTACAATGCTGGTTTTCAGTGGATTCCTTAGTGGGTAATGTGTAACAGAAAACCTATCAAAATTTTATGGTTAAAATATTTTTACTTCTATTTTAAATCCATATAAATAAAGAGCCAGGTAACCAAAAGTTTTGGTATCATTTATCATATAAAATTTACTCAAATAAACCTAAGTTAATAAATTTAAGTTAAACCTAGTATTACCAGTATTATAACTTTTGTTCAAAACTAGTATAACCCCACGTTAAGCCTGAAAGCCTTTCTGAGCAAAACTATAATCTAGCACGTCACGTCTCACTCAATTTAATTCTGCGCGAAAACACTAACTTATGAATATTCAAATTTTCAAAGCATTATTAACTTTGCTAAGGACTTATCTTATCACATTATTCATGTAACTGAACGCACGGACGACCACCACATATCGCACCTTCAGAGGGATAGAGGCCTAAATAATTCAAAATGTTAGATAACCTTTTTTTTTTTTTTCTCGCTGGGGAAATGCATTTACGCATACCACCCAGGTCCAGGGGGCCTGGGATGGTTATGTGGGACTCACCAACCGAGAACGGCCGGAATACCCACTAAAAACCCAGCGGTAAACCATCTGCGTCCTTCAGGGAGGTGCCACGCGATCACGAACAAGCGCATTCGGCTGTGGCACCTCGACGCCAATGACTCCGGGAGGGTGGCTTGGTTTACTAAGGCACCCTCTGACTTCCGGTGCGCCCCAGTGGACTAAGGGGTCCCCTGACCCCTTCGGCCGGCGCACTGTTACGGTGGGGGAAGGAGGTGCGCATAGCGCCGCTTTGCCCTTCCCCTCCGTCGTCTGCGGAGCGGGTCAGCGAGAGCGCTGGTCTCTCTAGCCCGCTCCGCTTCCTCCTTCTGCGAGATGACTGCTTCGCAGAAGGAGGTTACCGCCCTCCATCCCCTTCGGCTGCCGAGCATGATGTTGACTAGGCTCGGCAGCGAGAGGTCCCCGCCCACGGTGTTAGTGAGCAGGAACCTCTGAGGCCCCCATGCGGAGCACTCCTCCACGGTGTGGCGCACATCGTCGACTAGTGCGCCACACTCGTGGCACCTAGGTGTGCTCTCTCTAATGGCAACCTGGTGCAGGTACTTTCCGAAGCAGCCATGCCCGGACAGCACCTGCACCAGCCTGAAGGAGAGCACGCCGTGCCGTCTGGCCACCCACCTCTCCAGGTGGGGCTTAATCGCTCCCACTGTGAGTAAGCCGGCTACAGGGGCCTCCAACGCCTCCACCCACCGCCTCACTTCTTCCTTTTGAGCGAGCTCCCTGACGCTCTGAATCTCCAGAGCGTCAGGGTGGTCGCCCCGCCTCCTCGTCTCAACCCGGTACTCATGTACTCTGGTGAGCACCATCGCCGCAAGTTCCCAAGGGGGGTCTGCCGCCAACAACGTCGCCGCTGTAAAAGACACCGTCCGGTAGGCCCTGGCTACTCTCACCGATATGACTCTCTGCGGGCGTCGCAAGAGAGTCTTGTTCTTTGTGGTGAGAGCGTCTGACCAGACAGGTGCCCCGTACAGGGCCATACTCCGGATGATGCCGGAGTATAGGCGTCTGCAGGCGTTGGCGGGCCCCCCCAAATTGGGCAAAAGCCTACCCAAGGCAGCAGCGGCGCTCACCAGCTTCGGGGCGAGTTGTGCAAAGTGCGCCCCGAAGCCCCACCTTCCGTCGAGTACAAGGCCGAGATACCGCAACTGGGCCCCCACTGCTATCACCGTCCCTTGGACAGTTATAGTAGCCCCCCTGGGAGGTCCTTTTCGCGGTTTGTGAAACAGAAGGGCCTCTGTTTTGGGAAGCGCCACCCTGAGGCCCAACTGTTCCACCCGCTCTACCACCAACGACGTGCCCACCGAGGCCAGCCGCGCGGCCGCCTCAAACGTTCGTCCGCGGGATGTCACGAGTGTGTCATCTGCGTAGCAGATGACTCTCATCCCAGGGAGCAGCGGCTGCCGTAGCATCCAGTCAAAGCCGATGTTCCACAGGACAGGACCGAGAACAGATCCCTGTGGAACACCGCAACTGACACGTCGCTGGTGAATTTCACCATCGGTGCCCTCCCACAGGACCTTTCTGCCCTGGAGGTACGACCCCAACACCAGCCTGAGGTAGAAGGGCACTCCGTGAAAACGGAGCGCCTCTTCCAACGTCTCGAACGGGATGGTGTTGAAGGCATTCCTTACGTCCAGGGAGACGGCCAGAACACAATCGCCCGACCGGACCGCCTCTGTCGTGAGGCCTTTTAAGGCGTTCAGGGCATCGATCGTAGAACGGCCCGCCCTGAAACCATACTGGGCCTCCGATAGGTCCGGGCCCACTTCCTCGAGATGCCGGATGAGACGGGCAGCGAAAACTTCTCAAAAAAAACCGCAACACTCACACTCGGCACTCGCAACTGACCCTTCAAGCTACCCCAGCCACCAACCGTCAAAAATGGCGACAGTAGGACGCTGTCCGGGATGGAAACGGCCTCGAAGGCACACGCAACCACCCCTTCCAACGACCTCTGACACCACCCACCAAGGGTGACGAGAAGACTTCGCTTTTACCTAAAGGTCGAAAACTCAAAAAAATAAAAACTGATATGTCACTATTGTTCTGAAGGTGCGATATTATATTGATTGAAGTTTTCCCAATTTTAAGGATAAAAAAGGAAAGTCTAAATTAATAGTTAAAACAAAATCACTCCAGTATAAGCTAGGGCATGCGGAACCGGCACCATTCCCGGAACCGGGACTAAGTTTTCCGGTACTGAGTCAGAACCGGGAATTCCCGGGATTTCGGTACTTTTCGGTACTGAGTAAATTATTTGTATTTTTTTTTTGTTTAAACGTTATTTTTTTAAATAAGACACCAGTTAAGTGATAATTATTAATTATTTAATCCAGAGCACGAGTTTACCAAATCAGAACAGCTATCCTTCTGACTACCTGACTACCTGTCGGTCGGCCCGACCGGTTAGCCTTGGATTGGGTCGAGGCGTCGGGTCGAAGGGTGGGGCGGGCCGAGCGATGCCGATCTCATATCGCATCCGAATAAAACCGAGCTTGTGCGAATCGGCCGGGGGAAAGCGTTACCAGGCCCGCACGTAGTTTTGAAAAGAAAAAATGACAATTAGTCTAGTCACAAACTCAGTACCGAAGGAACCGAAGAACCGGGTTTTTTTTCGCCAGTACCGGTACCAGTTGAAATGATAATTCCCGGGATTTCCCGGTAATTTTAGTACCGGGAATTCCCAGGAGCATGCCCTAAGTATAACCGTTAGTTTTTCAAAATGGAATCTTACTAATATTATAGATGCGAAAGTTTGTCTGTGTGTGTTAGTTTATTACTCTTTCACGCTGCAACGGCTGGACGGTTTTGGATGAAATTGGATTGAATTGGAATGGAGATAACTTATATACTGGATTAACCCAAAGGCACCTTTTATCCCGGAAAATCATTTTATTTGCCACTTCCTCTGTACCAGCTGTCCTAGAACCAGCAGGTTTGCATGGAGACTATGGCAAGCGACCAGATGGAGCTACATTGGTGCCGTGGAAACTGGGTAGGGCACTGGTATGGGACGCGACGTGTGTTGACACATTCGCCCTTTCACACGTCCAGTCAAGCCGTAGGCGGGCCGGTGCAACAGCTGATCAGGCCCAAACCATCAAGCGCCGCACATATTCATCATTATTAAATAATTACGAATTTGCTTGCAGTGAAGACCATGAGACCTTGGTCAGCCGATATGAAAAGCTTTATTAAGGCCTTGTCATTTCGGCTCATAGAAACCTCCGGAGATCCTAGAGCTGGTGCTTACCTCTGCCAAAGG
Source organism: Acleris emargana (assembly GCA_927399475.2). Taxonomy (NCBI): domain Eukaryota; kingdom Metazoa; phylum Arthropoda; class Insecta; order Lepidoptera; family Tortricidae; genus Acleris; species Acleris emargana. The sequence goes on from OV656843.1 coordinate 780,331, forward strand.
ATTGGGCTAGCTATCCAGAGGTGTAATGCAGCCAGTGTCATAGGGACCATGCTAGCGGCGAGCGAACATGCTAGAGGGGGTGTTATTTTTATAGTGGTGATTATTATTTACATCTTTAATATTTGAGTAGTTCAGTTTTATTTTAATTTAAATAAGTTAAATACTTTTAAGTTTAGTTTTAACTTTTAATTTAACAGTACCTATAATATTATGTTAAGTTAATTAATGTACCTAATGTACCTAATTATTATACAAATTAGGTTTTCAAGTGTTATAAACGCCCAGACTGATATCCGGAATGACCGTAACCATGGTAATAACAATGCTACAATAATTATTATAGAACTGTTATTACCATAGCAACGCTAATTTTAGAATGGTTTTTATGCCTCGGTCTGGCAAAAGGTGGTATTCTGATACCATTAACGATATCAATATTATCGGTTTATAGTGCGCGAGTAGAAATGTAATATATTACACATGGTGATAACCAACATTTAACTCTGGGAATCGAATACAGATTTCCCGACTTATTCTGCTAAAGCCAACGAATTTCGAACAACACAAGTAGTCGAGAACGAATGAAATCGGCTTATAGGAAATTCCATATTGCTCAAAGGCTTAAGATGTAGTAAGGAAACATTTATTATAAATATGAAATATAAATAAGTTCGGTATCAAAAACGGTAAATAACATTTTACAAAGCAATTTTTCTATTGGTTTATTTTAGTAGTTTCTTTAACAAAGGTACTACAGCGGTATCATACATACATACATTAAATCACGCCTGTTTCCCAGAGGGGTAGGCAGAGACCACTTCTTTCCACTTGCTACGATCTTGACAAATTTCATTCACTTCTTCAACAGCGGTATCAATAAATGTAAATTGGAAAACCGTACAAAATAAAAAGTTTTGTTTCAAAAATATAACAAAATATTTAAGGTTACGCGCCCCAAACAGCCAAAATAATTCAACGTCACGCAAACCCTTAAAAAACCCGAAGCGATTCTACGGAAAACTCACCGATAATCGGATAATAACCCAATCAATCTTTCAGGCTATGAAACAAGATGGCCGAATATCGGGTAAAATCACCCGGCGAAATGTAGCAAGTGCGGCATACTGTAATCACCAGCTCAGCTCAATGGATTCAATTTGTGTAACCACTTCAGCGAAAAATTGTCTTCTGCCGAGCAGCTGGTATCGCGCCGCGGACGGCACCCAGCCACAATTTATCTGAGATCCAGTGACCCAACACTGACGCGATACAACGCAGATACCACTTTATTCGGCAATTTTCTTCAACGGTAAAATAACAGTGTTTACTTTTAGAAACGTGACCTCGCTCAAGTTTTCCGCATCAAAATCCGATTGTCTCTTTCACTCTGCTGTTGTAGAGGAATTATGGAAGAGATAGAATGATGTTGCGTGACAGGTTAACAATGTACGGCGGAGATAAAGCCTTGGCTTTTTGGCTGTGTCAATATTTTCGCTGGAGTAACGAGGTGAGGGGAAATCTAAGCGGTTTTCGGGGAATACTCTGGGGTTGAGTGATTGACGTGTAATTTTAAAGTTTAATATCTTTGAAATTGAGATCAAATTGTGTTACTTAGAAATAAAATGTTGTAGATTTAGTTAAACTTTCACAGTTGGTTGTTTAATTTGAAAATTTGTTGTTACTTTGCGGTTTAGTGCGCCGCGCAGGTATGGACCTACCATTAACAGTCTGACATCAACCGAAAGTGCCTCGCACACCTTTTCCAAATTGATATTTAACTAAGTCCCGTCACATTCGACGAATGATAATGTCATTGAAAATGTACAGTCGCCATCAGATATATTGTGGCGGGCGAGGTACTCAAATGTTTCGGAGCAGCATTACTTTTCAATAAATTCGTTACACTAGTTATGGTCAATAACATCAGAACATGCAATTTGTCATAAATATAAGAGCAGCGACTTTTCAATAAATTTGGAACATATAATGAGGTAAAAATAATGGAAAGCACAGAACGTCAAAGGTATACCGACTGACTCGGGGACCCGCTACTTTTGTCCCACTGCTATTCGCTTTCGTCAGAAATCATTTTTATTCCTCAAAAGTAGGTAGGTTAGGTTCGTTAGAGTATCTTTAGATGCCCGAAGGGCAGTTCGCCCAGAAACTAAATTAAATTAATAGACTTACTAGTGACCCACTGACTGCAAAAGAGAAACACTAACACTTTACTTTATTATCTAAACACAATCTGCTACGAGGTCGACGGACGGAGCTCCGCTTAGAGTGGAGTGCAGCTCCTATTTCTGGGTGGTATTGAACCTCACCGATCTAAGTCTATTGGGAAAGACATTCCCAGTAGTTCAACTGGTAAAACTACTCGGTAAGACTATTGGGAAAAGCCTGAATAGTAGTGGGTCCCCGAGTCAGTCGCTATACCTTTGACGTTCTGTGCTTTCTGATATTTTTACCTCGTTATATGTTCCGAATTTATTGAAAAGTCGCTGCTCTTATATTTATGACAAATTGCATGTTCTGATGTTATTGACCATAACTAGTGTAACGATTTTATTGAAAAGTAATGCTGCTCCGAAACATTTGAGTACCTCGCCCGCCACAATATATCTGATGGCGACTGTATAAGATTGATTTAACCTACCGGACGATCACGTCGAGCGCTTATTTCAATTCCATAAATGTTGATAATGAAAGTTTTTGAAAATTATTTAAGTTAGCGTTAAGCATACTAAAACCAGCTGGGCAGATGAAACTGATAAGTCCAGACGCGTAAATCTTCTCACAAGATCATCTTTTTCTTTAGATTTACAGTAAAAAAACATTTTATTTACCTTCAGTTTACAATTTCCCCGATGGACCTATCTTTGTGATGGTTCACTTCTCAATAGGTTTTATAATATTATAGATAATTTTCTAGACAAATTACATAGGTACTTTCAATATTAATCTACTTTCACTTCTCTGCCCTCCTAAGGAAGTATCTCATATAAAACACCTGCAGCAATATCAACCTCATTACTATCACAGGAGAATTGAAATTGCTTTGGTTATTGAATTTGAGATACGTCTAATGGCTTAGGAGGGCAGTTCTGCTGTTCTGTTCACTTACCTCTAGCTCTGGGTTTGGTGAGCAGCTTCTGGACTATGGTATCGTAAGCCCCTTCGTCTGCCACTCCTGAGTCTTTCACTAGCTTTTCCTTGACAGCGATGCAGATCCCACTCCTGGCCAGCAAGGCTTCCAACTCTTCAAAAGCCTGGGGAAGGTAAAATACATGATCAAAAATCTTATTTTCGCTTTATAATAAACGGTTGATCAATAGTCATTATTTTATTAATATTTTTTCTCGGTATGGCAAAACTTGTGTGATGAGCGCGAAGATTTGTTCTGAATGTTGGGTGTTTACTATTGTTTTCGGGTAACAATAAACTCACTTTAAAAGTTATTTCATTAATTAAAGCTAACATCCATCAAATTTTTCGTACGTCTTATTAAATATATTTTTTATGGCAGTTACTTGTGAACAGTAGACGTACATATACATTTAATAATGCCTTTAATGAATGAGATGAGAGTATTCAACTAAAAGGTTCCTGGAAAGGATCTGCTTCAATTGATATATTCGTTCCCCGCTGTTTGTTTTGTATTCCCTGTAGGGGACAATTTTCTATTTTCTCCTGGTTTAATTTGCCAAAATTTAACCGAAATATCGACTTAAAAGCAACAATTCCTGGTAATGCGTTGTATTTCTGGTTTAAAAGGAAGCTGGCATGTCAAACGCTCATTAATATAACCAAAGTAATTAGCCTACTGAGTTTTTGTCGTGGTAGGAACATCAAAAGTAAATTAATAATGTAATTAGCGCTACCACGTTTTACCATTAAATTTTGTTCGTATTTAGTCATGTATTTGTAAAAGTCACCATTAAATTATGGGGTTTTTCATGTCATAACAAAATTCTGCTATAACATAGGGAATTGGTTTGAGAAAGTTTGACCAACAATCTGGTGAACCTTGAATTCTTGGGGGAGGCCTATGTATGGCAGAGGAAATCTTTGCGTTCGGCTACGTATCTGCGGATCTCGGCTCCGGCTCCGCTCCGCACGGTTATTGAATTAAAGCTTAAAATTAAACGTCACGGTCACGGGCGGATCGGATCTACGTGTAAATAAGAAACGTTACTCCGTGTAACACGGAGCTACGTATCTTAATTACACGTGTCGAACGGGCCGGATCTCCGTTGCCGTGTTACTCGGTAACGGAGATTCGGCTACGGGTACACAAAACACGGACACGACCAGGAGCCCTACTAGTGCCATCCTTGAACGAGATAAACTTTTAACAGTGGACGTCTTTCTGCTAGGAGTGGGTGACATTACTAAGTGCGAGTGACAATGCACTGATGAATGATCCTTCACTAGGTTTTATTTTGAGCAAGAGACGTCATTCGTCGGTTTGATTATTATTTAGACAAGTGATTTGGATTAAATATTGATATTAACACGTCACGGAGCTTATAATATGTAATTTGTTATCGTTATTGTTATTATTATTCTTGGTGTACCCTTGTTTTGTCGACAACCTTTTCATCGAATATTATTTCATCGACAACGATTCATCGAAACTTTAGTACTAGTAATATTGTTTGGCTATATCTTATTTCAACTGACGACTGACGACGCGCTGGCCTAGTTGGTGGTGACCCTGCCTGCGAAGCTAGAGGTCCTGGGTTCAAATCCCGGTAAGGGCAGATATTTGTGTGATGAACGCGAATATTTGTTCCTGAGTCATGGATGTTTTCTATGTATTTAAGCATATATTTCTCTATATAAGTATTTATATCGTTGTCTAGTACCCATAGTACAAGCCTAGAGCTTAGTTTGGGACTAGGTCAATTGGTGTAACATTGTCCCCCTGATATTTATTTATTTATTTATTTATTTATAACTATTATTTATTTAAATTGATCTTACTACGTGGAAATACTAATCATACGAATACTACTTAATCGCTGATTTGTTTCAAATTATCTTAATTGGTACAACTACAAAACATTGCAATTCATTTCTTAGACGTATTACTTTAATACGAAAAATAAATAAATAATATTATTGCATAACTAGTTATATCAAGAAATAGAACTATGAGGCTTTCAAAGTAGGTTAGGTTAGGTTAGGACTGCGACCCCCAAGAAAACGAACTGGTTGACGTGGGTTAGGTTAGGTTAGAACTGTGACCCTCAAGAAAACGAACTGTTGACAGAAGTGGGTTAGGTTAGGTTAGAACTGCGACCCCCAAGAAAACGAACTGTTGACAGAAGTGGGTTAGGTTAGGTTAGAACTGCGACCCCCAAGAAAATTAACTGTTGACAGAAAAGCATGACACATCACTATTATTAAATTATAATTTTATAATAAATTAGGATTAGTAAGTGAAACGTTTGTTACCAACCTATTTATAATTCCCAATTGAAATAATTTTATGCGGAATAAATATTATTACAAGTAAAAAAGATCAAATAAAAAAAACCCGAAATGATTAGTCGTGACATGAATTTTATTGAAATAAGTCAACTACTAATTAAAAGACCTCGGTTCAAATTACCTAGTATCGAGTCCTAGATGCAATGACTTGTCGATGAAATGAAAATACTTGAAAAGTTGTCTTTGAAATAATATTCGATTAAAAGTCTGTCGGCAATTCAATGGTAAACCATTATTCTTTCTTACAAGGGACCTGACATAACCTCCTTTGTGCCTTCTAATTGTTACATAATTGACTATGATCTTGACTTATGTATTTACATGTCTGTCAGTATTTATAAATCATATGCTAGCTTCTAGTTAATAAAATTGATACATAAAAAATGAAATACCAATAGCAACTTGGCTTTTATTGACGAGAAGCTAGCATATGAATTATACATACTGACAGACATTTAATATACCTAAATCAAGATCATAGACAATTATGTTACAATTAGAAGGCATAAAGGATATTATTATGTCAGGACCCCGTTGTTTTTCATATTTTTCGTTGGTCATAATTGACAGTCATCCTTATAATCTTTATATTGCTAGAATCGTAAAGTTTCTAGAATCTTTTGAATATCTAACGCGTAGGTTAGGTTAGTTTTATTTCAAAATATCCTTAAAAAATAACAGTCTCGTAAAAATACACATTACGAGTGGACCAAAAATAATTATGGCAAATTCAAAATTCAAAGTTCAAAATATTTATTCAGTAAATTGGCCACATGAGGGCTCTTTTACACGTCGGTTACTTTTTTTTTTCAATTATTAAATACAAGGCAGACGCTAAAGACTGCTTAACACACATGTATTTTACATTATAATGCAAGAACATAAAACGGTTTTTTGCCAATTTTTTTATTGATATGCCTATAGGAGTAGAAGATTATTTACCAGTAATATTCATACGCCCAATTTTATTTTCCCACCACAAAATGATATCAACGCTGAAACATTTTTAATACCTACGTAGAATTGGTGCCGTAATCTACCCAGTACCCAAGGGTTAACTAATTCCGGGGCAACCCTAACAAATCCCCAATTTATACCCCTGTTATCCCTTAATCTATAAAACACCCGTAAACGAATTTTAAAATCGTCTAACTCGGCGGTCCAGTGATTTTGTCTGCCTAAATAATCAGATCTTGGGTGTTCTAGATTTAAAAACTTGTTGAAGTGTTATATAATAACCGCAATTTCGACAAGGGAGGTAGAAGCTATACGCATCCCGTTAGAACAAGATACCAAATAAAACCAGATCGCTTGGCGACTACATGTTATAAATAAATAATAAATAAATAAATATCGGAGGACAATCTCACACTAATTGACCTAGCCCCAAAATTAGCTCTAGGCTTGTATTATGGGTACTAGGCAACGATAAACTTACTTGCATAGATAAATACATAATTAAATACATAGAAAACACCCAAGACTCAGGAACAACTACTCGCGCTCATCACACAAATATTTGCCAGTACCGGGGATCGAACCCGAGACCGCTAGCTTCGTAAGCAGGGCCACTACCGACTAGGCTATCGTGTCGTCAAAATCGATCTGACTACTTCGCTTTGTACCTAGATCGCAATACGACCAGATCACTTTGCGTCTAAATCTCAAAAACTCCCAGATGCAAAATGACCACTTCGTTTGCGTTACTAGGTAAGTTAGGTTCGTTAGGTAACTTGAAATGCTCGAAGGGCTAATCGCCCTGGAATCAGAGCTCCGCCGGCGGGGCTCCGTTGATATTGCTAAGTCAGACATAAGATAAAAAAAACAATGCGGTCACTTAGCGACTCGGACTTTTCGAGATATAGTCACAAAGCGATCAGATGGCCTATTGCCTAACTCATTATCAATTGCGATCGACTTCAAAGTGTAAGAATTGTTTTCATTTTGTATGCAGACAAGCCTTCGATTTTAGAAATGAAAATGATTGCGATTGCGAGTGCGTTAGGCAATAGCCCTTCTGGTAGTATAGCCACCTAGTCATATTAAGATGTGGACAAAAAGCTTCCATCCCCATTTATACAAAATATATTAATTTATATTGACAACTTGGTTAGCCTAGCTGGTAGTGAGTTTGTATTCGAAGCTAGGGTTTCCGGTCACAGTAAAGGCAAATATTTGACTAATGAGTGCGAGTATTTCCAAGATTTGGATGTTATGTTTTGATATACGGGCCGGATAATGAACATAAATATATAAATACATGGTTATAATAACGATCATCGTCCTAATAGCGAAGAGTTTCGACCAACACCTTAAAAGACTCTCACTAGGTAGCTGGATAAAGGGCCATACAGAAAGCAGTATGCTTTTCGAGACGGCACGTATTTTTAGGGGTGTAATAAATATCAAGGGACAATCTCACACAAATTGACCTAGTTTCAAACAAAGCTCTCCAGTTTTAGAAATACATTGCATTATACAGGGTGTTTGGTAGAGCGTTGTCTAAAAAAAACAGGCGAATAGAAGAGGCCATTAGCTATCCATTTCAGGTACTTTAAGTCTTTATTTGTCTAGGGGCTATTTAATACCGATTTATTTTTGATTTTATTAAAAGTTACCGAAATTCGACCTTAACACCCCGAAAAAAAGGAACTATTTGGCGTATCCACAAAATTATCATTTTGTTAGATATAGTGTTCGAATTAAAGTGTTATTGGAAGCGTATAGCAACATTTAAAAATAATGGGGGCTCTCAAAGTTTCAGAAATCAGTAAATGATTTTTTCAAGATTAATTTCACAATGAAATTTTAAAAAAACGAAAGTGATTAAATCTCTTCCAATTTCCCAAAAACGTCTCCAGTTCATGCCGATTTTAATGGTGTGCCACATGCATTACAAAACTCTTAATAATTTGAGTTATTCGTTAATAACTTCCACCCAGCCCTAGACAAATAATGACTTAAAGTACCTGAAATAGATACCTAATGGCCTCTTCTATTCGCCTGTTTCTTTTAGACAACGCTCTACCAAACACCCTGTATTCAGAGTATGCGTTTAAAAAGTTAATTCTATTTTACAAAAATCGGGCAAGAGCATGTCTGAGCATGCTCAATGAGCGGTTCCAAAGCCGTTACATTACTACTTCACAAAAACAATCTCAAAAAAACAAGCATGAACTAATTTATTCTTTATTTGAAATTATTTGGTGCTGTCCTTTCTAGGTGATTTTAGTGTATGTATAAACACGTAGACATAGGCGATATCTCGATAATTAATCAAGTCTACTTAGACGTGATAATTTTCCTTTTAAATCCGTTATATGTGCTGTAATTGAAGATATTTTTCAGATTTTTAGTATTTGTAGTTTTGGCTGAGGGTGGAGGGGGGGTGGGGGGGGCGGAAACTTGACTCTAAAATCTGCGCTTTAAAGCTTAATATTTCATAAACGGATCCCTTAATCGAAAAATTGTTGTTACAAACCCGCAATATTTTTAACATTTTTGGGTAGACGAGATAAAAGATAAAGATAAAGATAAAGACATTTATTCAGTAAGTAGGCCGCATGGGCACTTTTACACGTCAAGAATCTACCAGCGCTTCACAAGAGTACTGCCGTGCTAGTGTAAAAGGCGATCATTCGACATTTTGACCAAATTGAGTTGTTATGACCATCGTGATATGGAGAACAAGCCGCGTCGACCCATCTTACCCGTTTGTCGATAAGAGGCTTGGTTGCGAAGATACGATAAGGAAAAAGACCGTATAACAGACTATTTTCCAGCAAATACTAATGAATAAAGCGGTAACTACACAATACTACATTAGAAAGACGTAAAACAAGACACTCCGCATTATTGTCTGGTGTAGGTTTTATTTATTAATAAGTTGAACTACTCTATAAGGCCGTAATTGCAGATTACTAAGTAAAAAGAACGAATAACATATTTTACCGCCTTTTAACTTAGTATTTCAAATGTTTTTTTCTATTTGCTCATAATTTAAATGAACGTAACAGAGTTTTCTAGACAAAAAGACCGTATGTCAGTATTTTGCGGTATTTTAGTCTAGTTAATGCCGAGTTTTAAATAATGATAAACTTGTTTAAAAAAACTTTTATTTTGTGATACGGTATTTTTACTTGGGACAGAGGTAGTTTTTAACGCTAGATTACTATTCGAATATCCACAGTCGACCCATGCTACTTAATAAAACCGTATAATCCCCAATCTCCTACATACCCCCCGCGGACGGGAGTGCTCGCGTTCGGGCGCCCTTCAGTTCGGTGACGTTACGGGTAATGAAGGTGCGTGTGCGCTGGCGCCCGTTATCACGCGAAAAGACGAGGACGACGAATTGACGATAAATCATAAAACTGAGTACATAATACCATTCTAAATGTTTGTTACCTGAGTACAGTAAAAATAAATAAAATAAATATATAATTTAATATATGATATATTTTTTTGGAGAACTAACATAATTGGGATAGACCAAAAAAATAACTCATGGTTTTTATAATCTAATACAAAAGAAAAGGTAATTTTAAGAGACCCATTTCATTAATTTTGTATTTGACCGAATAGTTTTGTTTTTATATCTTTATTTATTTAACAGAGATTTTATCGATGAATTACATGATAAGTTACGTTAAAAAGTGATTGTAATAGTATAATAAAACATACTATTTCAAGCGGTTTACGCCTAACCCGTAAGACACACCTGGGAGGGCTTCAAGCCAAAAACGAAAGTCAAACCACACGGTCAAATATACTTTTGTCGAAATGTCCAAAATAAATAAATATAACAAAAACTTAATCATGCAGAACGGCTTTAGAACCCCATTCCTCGAAATGGATTTCTAATTAGAGTAATTTAAAAAATTTGAACTATCCCAATTATGAATTATATTAGTATCTAAGAAAAACATGAACAATAAAAAAAACTAGAACATCTATAGTTAGCTTAAAGAAATAAGTCCTTTTTTTATAATGCATTTATACAAATATACAAATAAATAATAAAGTTTTTATGGAGAGAGTTTTATGGAAATAAAGCAAATCTAGAATATCAATAATTAGCTTACAGAGATGGTTAAGTCCTTTTATAAAGTGAATATTTTATAGACCATAAAACAAATATATCAGTAAATGATAAAGTGACTATAGTAAGATTTGTCTATTTACTTTTCATAATATATTTCACTAACATGAGGACTCAATCTAGCTAGAAGTCAAAATGACTTCTGTATCCCACTGTTTTACTATTAAAGTTAAACATGGATACTTAGTGAAATTGAACATCTCATTTAGTTATATAAAACTCAAGTCAAATATAGACTTAAAGGTGAAGCAAGCAATATCAATCTTGAGTCACAATATTATATGATATAAAAATAACAAAGTATAACTATCGCTTTATTGAACGATAAATAATCTACTGTATAATTGAGTTTTTAAACACTCAATTTATATTTTGACCCTTTTCTTCCCTTACTATACGACTGACTGACTATTCGTACATATTGGCAAGGAGTCTGACCTGTCTATGGAGGATGACTATTGAGGTAGACTAAGGTCTAGGGATAGCGATCCCAGAGCGTATGGAGGAGATCTCCTTATTTTTTCTATGGCATAGGAAGGCAAACGAGCACACAGGCCACCTGATGGTAAGTTGAAACTGTGACCCATAGACATTCGCATTCACAAGACTGCAAATGCACTGCCAACCCTGAGGACTAAGATGGAATGCCTCCATGCTAGTCATTTTACCGGCTATCTTATCCCTAAACCGGAACACAACAATGCGAACACTGCTGCTTGGCGGTAGGTTAATGGATAAGATGGTGGTACCAACCCGGACGGACCCTGCACAAGGTCCTCTCACAAGTAAAGTTCCTCCTTCCCTAAGGGAAGGGAATTCTTAGATTTGCTTTAATCTAGACTTCGGTTTCATAAATTATATCTACTATAGGTACATATTAACTTTATCTTTAAAACCAATTCACTTAGTACGTAGGTTGAATTTCAAGTGGTTAGGAGTCATTAAATAAACTAGGATAGTGTTAGATAAGTTTTAAATTATAGTCTACATACATACATACCTTCACGCCTGTAATCCCAGAGTAGGCTAGGCAGAGCTAAAAATTACAACTTTAAAAAGTTGTTGATAATTCAGTAACCACAATTTGCACAAATAGGCTAAGATGTTTACCAGCATATTAGTGACAGGTTGCAAGCCCATCGCCTAATAGTACTACAAGCATTTATTCCCTTAGTCGCCTCTTACGACATCCACGGGAAGACATGGAGTGGCACTATTCTAACCCGGCAACCACATATTATTGTAAATATTTAGGTATCAATATTCTAGAGAGTATTAGTATAGCTAGGACTTAAAACAAAGACTTAAAGAATTCTAGGGTTACTATAGGTTCACAACTATTGGGTTATATTAGATTACTTGACGATCACATGCCAAAACTAATTTACTTTTAAAATAGGTTGTTAGGAATAGGAAGCTTAATAGACTAGGAATGTTACTTATGGTGACTAAGTTATTAGGTTAGGTAGATAGATGTAGTAGGAATTAGGTAAAAATAAAATAAAAATAAAATTTTAGCTATTATAATTGGTTCCACGAGGACCAGGATTTGAGTAATTCTATTTAAAAGTGCTTAGGCTACATTAGGGTTATTGCAAGGAGAATATATTGAGTTTCATTTTAGTAAAGAAACATTTACCAAAGCAAAAGGAAATCGCCCGATGCTTTCATCGCACACACACTTCCGAGGGATAGACAGACGCAAGTCGAAAACAGAATTTAGTACGTAAACTAGGTCCATTAATGCCTGCTCTTAGCTTGAAATTTTGCGAGGACTTGCCAGAATTCAACCAAGAAAATGTCGATGAATTATAGGTTAAGTATTTTTAACCTATAATTCATCGACTTTTTCATGGTTGGATTCTGGCAAGTCCTCCCAAAATTGCAATTCAATTACTTTATGAGACTGATTATGTTTAAATTAAAATAATTAAAAAAGAAGTTTTGATTAACAGTGCGTCATACAGACGAATCAAAGAGTATTATTGTTGATTTATTGAATAACTATAACACGACACCAATCTTAGAAGAGATAATATTTCCTGTGATTTAACTGTTAATTTTTGTTTATTTCAAATATATTTGTACCGAATTTATGATGGTTTTAATTAGCAATTAGTCTAACCTTTCATCGTAGTACTAGATTAAAAAACCGTATTTCGTCTGACTTATGAAGACATACGTTTTTTTAGACTAGTATATAAATATAAAATGATCGATACGAAAACAAACCATATTTTTTTGATTTGAGTACTAGACAAGATAAACGTATTTTTGTTATTCGGCGTTATTATTTAGATCAGAATTATTCAAAAAATATTTTGTACTAAGCAATAAGGCGGTATGTTGCAAATACGTCTTTTTAATTAAGCATTATTGTGATACGTTCAAGCCCTAGTTTAGTATGAAGACGTATGAAGGAAAATCAAGCCTATAAGGCGGTATAGTGCTCATATACCGCCTTTTTGCTTGTTTTTCAGTGGCAATTATTAATCGGCAACAAAACAAAAAGGAAAAAATTCGTGTAAAAAAAAAACTGTAGGTAATAAAAATACATTACTTATGTAGAAAACTAGTAAAACACAATGTCTATCCGACCCAAAAAGTTTCATTTCAATATCTGTTTAAATTACCTAGAAATATGAAAATGAAGATTTCGGTCACTTTTTTGCGATTATCTCGAAAGTGTCTTTTGTCGAAAAGTCGCCTTTTACACTAGCACGGCAGAGTAGACCACCTGCTGAGAAGAAGCGCCGCAAGAAACTCAGCAGTCAGTCATTTTTTTAAATATATTTAATATTACAATGGTACTACTTAGTCTAGCATTATATAAATCTATAAATAGCAAATTAAAAAATATTTCAAATATCCTGCGTAGTTTCCGCAGGAAAACATACCAAAATCTTAAGATAGAAAGAGGGAACAGGAAAAAAAGAACTCCTACGTATGTGTATATAAGACGGTGCAAGATGACCACATAATATTGATATATTTTCCTACATCAACGGTGTCCCCAAGACAAGATAAAGCTTTTGAATTTGAAAAAAAAAAAAAAAAAAATTTGTCTATCCTATAATACGCTTTAGACATTAACGACTTTTTCAAGTAATTTTTGAGTGCTGGAAAGGGTAACTTTAATACTACCTCAGGTAATTTATTATAGAAATGAATGCATTGACCAACAAATGATTTATGTACTTTACGGACGCGGAATTTTCGGTATTGTATTATTTTATTTTTATTTTTATTTCGAGAAAAAAATACATCCCCACGTGAAGTGTAGGGGACGTTTTTCTCTTTTTTGACGTGATAAATATGTATATTCATGCCAAATTACAGTTTTCTAGTACCATTCGATGGGGCTACTTTAATTTACGGGGTGACTTTGATAGCAACTACCATTCTACATAAACATGTATTTTTTGAGGAGTTGGAATACGCCCTCATAATATTTTTTTCGCCACTGGTAGCGGCGATAGCTGCTCCTTCCGAAAGTTAAAGTAGTGCGCATGTTACTGCCTATTTTCATATAGAAAAAAATATGAACAGTTAGCGTGCTTTTTGTCTTGATTTTTGAGGCAAAAAAACTTAAAATGTACCTATGTTATGCAAAAACGCATGTTATTTGAATGGTGTCATATCGATACCTTAAATTTCAATTCGCGTATAGCACAAAATGACGTTTTTGAGTTTTTGATGCCACTTTGTTCAGTTTTTTTCTCTATCGATCTGTATTCTCAGAACTTTACTATCTCAAAAAAAATGTTCCATACGCGGGCACTTTTTTTTGGCTCCAAGCAACTTTTGCCAAAAACCCGGGGCTTTAAAGAACATAATTATCTTGTGAGAAATTTTCAATGGACGTAAACAACAACTTGCAAAACCAATATTCAAAGTAAGAAGCTATTAATTACAAATTGCTTTACACCCAAATGTAAAAAGACAAAAATATATTTTGCGCTTTACGCGGTATTCATATTCGAATGCTTCTTAATTTAAGTGCTCTACACTGACAAAGTTGAGTTGTGGATTGTTATTATTGTTTGATACGAAGCGGGCGGACGACGGCTATCACTTTCTTACGCACCTATCATATCAATGAATAAGTGAGAAACAATTACATCTAGGTATTAGGCGCGACCCGCGCGCTTCTTGTTTACATTTTGTAGCCGGCGCCGGCCTCATACCGGCGCGAGCATTGTTAGTAAATAGTTGTGGTCAAATAACAATTGATTTTTAATGTGAGTGTGTTCGTACCTACCTTATGTCTTTCAAAACTAAGTGAAGTGTTCATGCTATAATGAATAGGAGTGATTTAGAAAAAATGAGTGCGAATAAAATCATAGATTCGCTGGTGGCTCGAAAAAGAAAACTTGAGGCAATTCTAAACCATCGGAGATCAACGCGGTAAGTACTTATTAAATAAGAACTATAAATTAGGGAAATCAGTTAATCTTTTATTAATGCTTTTCCACTGGATTTAGTTAATTAGTTATGATTATGTTATATAAATAATACATATCAAAATTAATTTCATTTATTGTATTACCGTTTTGTGCTATACACCTTTAATATTATGAATTTCAGATCAAAGTTGTGCTATACACCTAAGCCAACGTTACAAAATGCGTTATACGCCCTAATTTGGTTTTATGATTTTACAGAACTATTCCACCGCCAAATGACCCAGAAATTAATCGGTTACCATCTGACAGTCATATTAACAGGTACGCAGTACAGTAATACATTTGTCATATTTTGGAATTATTATCAAACGTACGACAAATAACACCTATTAAAAAATTGCATTTTTTTATTACAATTTTGTGCTATACAGACTTATTAGTATTAATTTCAAATGAAAGTTGTGCTATACAGCTAAGCCAACGTTATGCAATGAATTATACATCCTTAATTGGTATTATGATTTTACAGAGTCACACCTCCGATAAATGATTTTGAAATAAATCAATTACCAGCTGAAAGTGATATTAACAGGTACGTTATTATGCATTTGTCATAGTTAAGGATTAATGTTAAAGAAATACCAAATTATACCGTAACAAAAAGTTTTTATTTTTGATTTTTAAAGTTTTGAGCTAAACACCCTTGTTAATATGAACTGCGTTTATAAGTCGCGCTATACGCCTTAGCCATCGTAATGCAATGCGTTTTACACCCTTATTAGGTATTATGATTTAACAGAAATACACCACTGCCAAATGATTCCGAAATAAATCAGTTAATAGCTGACAGTGATATAAACATGTACTGTAATCATGCATTTGTTAAAGTTTAGAATTATTAATAGTAAAACGTAAAATTGAATGTAAAGGAATGGATCAATTGTTAGATTTAATCTTACGATTAAAACTTTCAGATGTAAGCTTACACAAGAAAATATAATTAGAGCCTATCTTCTGTGTGGGTGAGTTTAATTTATAAGAAAAATTGGTCTTTAGTAATGACATACAGTACAATTTATTACTCTATACTTGTATTTTCATTAATTGTGAGTAATTTGTTTTCGTTTCAGCACGACGCTTGCGCAGAATAAACAAGATGTCGAACATTTGCCTAGAATAATAGTAAATAAAGATAAACACGTTTAAAATTGAAAAACATATTATTATAATGAGAAAAATTGTGATCTTTCGTTAATTGACCTGAGAGATTATTTAAATTTGGTTTAGCCCATCTTGCTTCGATATAGTAATAGGACTTACATACTGAATTGTCATAACTGTATGTGTGCGTATAAATTAGAGCTATCGTAACGTCAACCATCCCCCCTAGCCAAGTGGCAAACGTTTGATAGCGTTTGTATTCGTTTCGTCTCTAGATAAATCGCGTCATTGGTAGACCACGTAGCTAGTCGTATGGCGTAATCTACCATTGACACGATTGGTTTAAAAACAAAACAAGTACAAATGCTATCGGAGCGTTCGACACTTGACTACCTCTAGAGCCATGATTACGAAATCGGAACAAGATGGGCTTTATATAATGTAAAATAGAGATAGTGTTTCTTTCTTACACTGATTAGATGCGCAATTTAAAATTGTAGCAGTTTTCTTTTATTTTTAAGTATTAATAAAAGTCTTTGACCAGTGTTCGTTGCCAGTGATGACCTACTGATCTGAGACGTGGGCGCTAACAATGGACCTCATAAGAAAGCTCAAGGTCACTCAGATGGCTATGGAGAGGGCTATTGCTCGGGGTTTCTCTGCATGATAGAATCAGAAATGATGATATCCGCAGGAGAACTAAGGTTACCGACATAGCCCGAAGAATAGCTAAACTAAAGTGGTAGTGGACGGGGCACATTGCACGCAGGACTGATGGCCGATGGGGTCAGAAGGTTCTTGAGTGGCGTCCGCGGACCGGGAGAGGAGTGACGACCTTGTAAGGATCGCGGGAAAGCGGTTGATGCGAAAAGCACAAGACCGGTCTGAGTGGAGAGCCTTGGGGGAGGCCTATGTCCAGCAGAGGACGTCTTACGGCTGATATGATGATGATGATTAATAAATAAGTCTCTTTGGCCTAGATTCTTTAAATATTTGTAAGATTAATGACGTACAATTTCACAAACGTTCATAATAGTTATTTATTTAGTAAATTAGAAAGTTACGGAAGGTATAAATAAGTAAAGGGATATTAGTGGTGATAACGTTCGTGCAACTCAATAAGTACCAATTAAAGGTACGCATTTATTAATAATTGATTATCAGTAATGAATAAATAAACAATTAAATTAACGTTTAAAGTTTCATCTACCGTTTACTCATTTAACACTCGTCAGGCAATTTTCTTTAGTTTAAATTGGTTCTTGAGTTCCGTACTTTCTTGTTTGTTTTCATTAATAAATATGAAAATTTTAGTTGTTTGAAATTAGGTAATAAACATTAAAAAGTTTATTTTAATGATAGGATAAGAAACCTATACTTAATCTTGTACAATAAAAATAAATTAAAGTTTTAAGTACAATGAGACTTTTTGGTTTTTAATTTGTTTTTTTTTTAAAACGAATATATTTCATAAATTATGAATTTGCTTACAGTGAAAATACGTATAAATAAAAGAAAATATTCACCAATTTCAGTAATTTTTCATACAATATTGTAATTTTTATATGTCATTTACGACAAAAATAGGCACAATACGATAAAAAAAAGAGCTTTACGCCTTATTGTCTAGTTTTGTACCAAAATATGCTAGGACGTATAAAGCGTTTTTACTGTGGTCAAGGGCGTATAAGACACGCTATCTTAGTAACTACGAGGTTTTAGCACCCGTAGACTATTTTTAGTAAAAGATCTCGTGGTTTTAAGAAAATTGTCTTCAGAAAGGTACAAGATATTTACTAAAACAAAAAAGTTATGAATTTTTTAAATTTGTAAAAATAGATTTTTGGCTCTCCTGAAAAGTGGGCATTTGTGCTTTACGCGAATTGAAATTTAAGGTATCGATATGTTAAGCAAATCTAATTAGTGATATCGGAAAAGAACAACATCTATTCTATATTTCTTTAGATTTTACGTGATTTTCAGCGGGTTTACTTGAGATATTCACTAAAATATTTAGTGTTTTCAAAGTAACCCCATTCGTAGTTTAACTTTGATCATAGTGTTTTTATTTTGTTTTCGGGAAACTAAAGGTGTCATTTTTTTCTAATTAGTCAAGTCAACAAATCAAAAAAAACCGATTATTAAATATTTTTATTTTATTATTTCGTCTTTTAGTTTCTTTAAAAACTCGTGTTAAACTTTGAATTTGATCAAAGTAACCCCGATACAGGTACAAATAGTATCTGAGCTAGGCTGCGGACGGACGGACGGACGGACGGACATGGAACTATAAGGGTTCCTAGTTTGACTACGGAACTCTAAAATTGATTTTTATATTTCATACCAACAAATAGAAACTCCGTCACTAGGGAGAATTGTGGAAGTGTGAAAAGTCAGATTTATGAATTGCAGAAAGCTTGAATAAAAATAGCGCCACGTTTCCTGAAGTTATAGGTTTACTCCCTAGAGCGCAAAATCCGGGTCACGGAAACTCTAGTGCAGCAAATGCATTTGTAAACATTCGTATGTTGTACTTACTCGGATTAAGGTGTGGAAAATATGATTTATTATTTTGTGAGTTGTAGAATTAAGTAATTGGTAATGTAGAAAGATGCTGGGTTAGAATAGTGCCACTCCGTGTCTTCCCGTCAATGTCGTAAGAGGCGACTTAGGGAAATATATCATGCTTGTAGTGTTGCTAGACGGGCTTGCAGCCTGTAAATAATACGCTAGTAAACATCTTGGACTTTTTCTGTATGTGGTCACTGAATTAACAACAAGTTTTTAAAATTCTAGCTAATTCTTTAGCTCTGCCTATCACACTCTGGGATTATACCGTGAAAGTGTTAATGTACTCGGTAAAAACATATTGTATTTTTTCATTTTAGCGTTGTCAACTTTATGATAGTTATTATTTACTTGACCCTGATTGGACCCGTAAAAACTATACAAAAACATATTAAAAGCCACATGATTTTACCGAGGGGAATAGAAATACAGCCTACGACTTTTTTTAGGTGTCTCGATTATCGTTGTTACTTCAAGAAGTGATGAAGTTATCTCAGCACAAAATAATTAAATATCATTTTTAAAGGCACCTACGAGTATCATAAAGAAATAAATTTAATCAAAATTCGTTTATAAATCAGTTAACAGAAACATTAAAATTAAAATTAAAAACCGCTGTATCAAATTTTCAAGAATCCAAACAATAGTTATAATTTTTTTTTTTTTTTATGGCATGGGTTGGCAAACGAGCACACAGGCCATCTGATGGTAAGTGGAAACTGTGACCCATAGACATTCGCATTCACAAGACTGCAAATGCGTTGCCAACCCTGAGGACTAAGATGGAATGCCTCTATGCTAGTCATTTCACCGGCTGTCTTATCCCCAAACCGGAACACAACAATGCGAACACTGCTGCTTGGCGGTAGGTTAATGGATAAGATGGTGGTACCAACCCGGACGGACCCTGCACAAGGTCCTCCCACAAGTAAATTAATTAATTTATAACTAAGTGTAGCAATAAGAAATTAAAAGATTAAAAGTAAATTAATTAAACATTTTTTTAAGTTAGATTTATTATATTTAAATAAAGCAATAAGAGAAAAAACACATTATCAAAGAAATAAAATCTGCTAAAAATGCAGCCTCGCTTTAGATAAAAGCTTTAAACTCCGAGCTTTGCGGGTTGACAAATTAATTTATAGTTCTTAGAGAAGAAAATGCTCAGAAGTTAATTAAGCATGCGGTTACTTTGTAAGCTAATTGAAATATAGTATTCATGTGCACATTCGTTATTTAGCCTAGGTTTAAGGCGCTGAAGGTTACCTCTTACTGTATATCCTGAGGTTACTGTTATAAGGTTCTTATTAAATTTTACCCCGTGTGGTTGCCGGGTTAGAATAGTGCCACTCCATGTCTTCCCGTGGATGTCGTAAGAGGCGACTAAGGGAATATAGGCTTGTAGTACTGTTAAGCGATGGGCTTGCCACCTGTCACTAATACGCTGGTAAACATCTTAGCTTATTTGTGCAAATTGTGGTTACTGAATTGTCAACAACTTTTTGAAGTTGTAATTCTGTAGCTCTGCCTACCCCACTCTGGGATTACAGGCGTGAAGGTATGTATGTATCTAGACACGCGGGAGCGTGTCAAGCCAAGTTCAAGAAACAGAACTGGCGAGGCGCACCGTGTGTAATATTACACGAACCATTTGGAGCCACTTTTGACCCCCTCATAAATCAAAAACTATTTTACATAAACGTATCAAATTTTGCTCATACATTGAGACTTGCGAGATACATATGTGTTCTAAATTTCATAAGCTTATCTCAAACGGTTATTTAGATATTAATGTCCAAAATTCCTCATTTTTATCATTGACTGACCTATAGACCAAAACTCTAACCCAGTTCCAGATGACCTAGAGAGTTAAAATTTGGTATGCAGATAGGTAATTAGATGAATACAAAGGAATAAATAAAAAACTGTCAATTTTTAAATATTTAGATTCTATTATGAACGCTTAACATAAATACCTAATATTACTTAGGGTACCTACGTTATTAACTGGGATTAATTATTATTTTTATATTTAGCGCACATCAATAGTGTAAAATCATTACCTACTCATAAATAATGATAAAATAATAGGCATTTAGATTTTCGGTATATACACGACGCGCGCGCGCCGAGTGACGCCGGAGCGGCGCGGGCGCTGCTGTGACGATCGAATCGAACCGTTGACGCGAACGTGGCCGAGCGAGCGGCAGCCGCGCTCACAAGCGCGAGCGCCGGCTTGCTGTCCGTCCGGTTGTCTCTCGATATCTGACCTATAAGGTTGCAATTTATGCTGCGAAATTGCTAAGTTTTCTTAAGGAAAACTTATAATTTGTAGTAATATTATTATTACAATTTCTTTAATAAGTTGGTACCTACGTACGTATAGTATTATAGTATAGGCTATAGTTTAAATAAATAATAATTTTATAGTTATAAGTAGGGAGGTGTATATACTTATTATTATTACAATTCCTATAATAAGTGGGTACGTAGGTTTAGTATAGTATAGGCAATAGTTTAAATAAATAATAATTGTATTTTTTACAACCTGTCACTAATACTAATAATAATTGTGCAAAATGTGGTCACAGAGTTATCAACAAGTTTATAGAGTTGTTGGTAATTCTGTAGCTCTGCCTACCCCAGTTTGGGAATGAAGGCGTGAGTTTATTGTATTTTGTTGTATTTTTTAGTAAGTAGGTAAGTTAAGTATAGTTAAAAGTAAGTAGGTGTATATACCTACTTAACTCTGAGTTTGAGAACTTGTTGATAGTAGCAAATAGTTTTATCTTTTTATTACGTAGGTAGGTACCCACCAAAAACATAAATGTAAAAAAGGAGAGCCAAGTTCAATACAAAAATTATTCTCTGCTGTGGGCTTGGCAATGCAATTGTTTTATATTTATAAAGTCTACTTTTAGTTTTGAATTTGTCCTTTTAAAAGGACCCACGGCGTTACGAGGATATGTACTTACCTACAAAAAGTAATGATATCCCACCAAAAACATAAATGTAAAAAAGGAGAGCCAAGTTCAATACAAAAATTATTCTCTGCTGTGGGCTTCGCCGCAAAAAGAATGGAGATCTGAGATTGAGTGCCAAGTTCTATGCAAAATCCAAATATGTAGTCTAAGGGCTCACTTGGCTGGTTTTCCCATACTAATTATATAGCCTTCGCATGTTCTAAACCTGTTACCTTTCGGTTCTTATTTTATTATTCCGAAAATTTGGCTTGCTGGTAGAAACTACCCATCGAACATAAGGCTCTTCCATGACTGTGTAAAAGTAGGTACTTAATAATAATTCGTATGGGAAAACCAGCCAAGTCAGCCCTTAGACTACATATTTGGATTTTGCATAGAACTTGGCACTCAATCTCAGATCTCCATTCTTTTTGCGGCGAAGCCCACAGCAGAGAATAATTTTTGTATTGAACTTGGCTCTCCTTTTTTACATTTATGTTTTTGGTGGGATGTATTTAATTGTACTTATATTTAAAATATTCTTATTTGAGCATTTCTAAAAAAGTTTGTACATTTCATTTACGACTTCGATTTGCAAAAAAAAATGCAGGTTGGTAGGGTGAATGAAGCTGAGCCTAATAACATAGTCTCCCAAAATGACCTCATACATTTGTATGAAACTTTCCTTTTTTGTTACTAACTTTCTTTGGTTCATGGTACCAAAAAAGGAAAGTTTCGTATGTACGCTTAGACTTTTCAAAGTATGAAATGGATTTTAGTAAGATTTTCTTCAATAGATAGAGTAATTAAAGATAAAGGTTTATGTTAATATAATTAATTCTGGTTTATGTGCGGGTGTCACTGAAACAGACGCAAACTGAAGCGAAGCGAGGGCGGATCGTTAGTTATTAATCTAGGAACCGTGTTTTTTTTTATGGGTAAAATATGGCCTTTTAATATTTAGGATAGGATTTCGCCGTGTGATTGCCGGCTTAGAATTGTGCCACTCCATGTCTTCCCGTGGAAATCGAAAGAAGCGACTAAGGGAATAAAGGCGTGTAGTGCTGTTAGGCGATGGGCTTGCTACCTGTCACTAATATGCGCTGTTAAACATCTTGGCCTAATTGTGCAAATTGTAGTTACAGAGTTATCAGCGAGTTTTTAGAGTTGCTGGTAATTCTGTAGCTCTGCCTACCCCACTCTGGGAATGAAGGCGTGAAGGTATGTATGTATGTAATATTTAGGATTAAATAATTATAATAAAACGGATTCTAATTTCTATACCGTAGTTAAAATTCAAATAGAGGAACACCACCAGCCAGATAGATGAACGATATCAGGAAGACGGGAGGGCCTACGTGGACCAAAGAAGAAGTTTAATTATGTTCAGCAGTAGACAAGTATATGCTGAGAAAAAGAAAAGAAGAAGAAGTAAAAATCATTCGTTAACCAAAACTGTCTTTCTATCAACTAGAAAATTGTATTCAATCCATTTTTAACAGAAACCTTTACCCGCCTGCTTACTGTTTACTCTAGATAAAGCAAAAAATAACAGTGAAGATAATAATACTAACCTTAATTCCATAACTGGACTCCTCGTAGATGATGGAGACGTAGCTCCAGCCAAGCTTCTTGACGATCTCGACCATGGCGCGCACCTGGTGCAGGTCGGAGGGGATAGTGCGCGTGAAGTACTCGAAGCGCGCCTTGTTGGACAGCTCCGGAGACGTCGAGAAGAAAGAGACCTGGAGGAAGAGAACGAATATCAGATCAAGGATTTTTGGTGCGGCGACCTAGCGACGTCTTTTATTGGGGGGTTGAGATGGGCCTTGTTTGCCACTTCGACCATTGCTGATCTTTTGTGGCAGCCCTCTTTTAAGAGCTCACCGCAAAGGCCCGTTGCGTCCAGGAATTTCCAGATTCTTTGGATAGTGAGGAGTTATATCTGTTGTGGGACGACGATATGCGTCACCATTGTCAGATACTTCTGATGCGCATAAGTGGTCCGCATGCACCAAAATATGTGCATTACTGCCTCCTCTGTCTCCTGACACAACTCACTGTGTACTCCACTCACTCTTCTCCTGCTAAGCTCGCCAACGCGGCTCTGAGCACTACTAGCCACATCTACCTGGCACTTGCAAGCAGCAATTGACACCATTTAAAAAAAAAAAACTTTTTTTTTTTCGCGTTTATAATAGCTGGTTAAAATTAGACTACCCGTATTTCTTGGTTTTTCTTTATTTAACTGAAATACGTCGTTAATAATTTATTAAAGAAATAGTCATTAAAAAGACCGTATATACAAAGTTAGGAATACTGATGTCGTGATCTTAGCCTGATATAAAATAAAAATAAAGTAACTTTAAACATAAACAGAACTGACTGTCATGTCATGTCCATCATTCGCTGCCGTTCGTTTACAAATTTGTTATTTTGCGTAATTTAATTAATTACGTAATTTGTAGACGCCATTAAAATAAATAAACTGTTTTGCGTAGAATCGAAAGCGTGTCGTTAGAATCAAGTAATCCATCGGACAACATGACAGTTGTATATTTTTTTGAATACCTTTGGTAAAAAATGGACTAAGGGCACTAAAGGTGTATTCCTAACATTCATGATCCAACTTTTTTTACTGTTTTTCCTAAATATAAAAAAAATACTGCATAAAAAAATCCAAATAATTTTTTACTGTAATCACATACATACATACATAAACTCACGCCTTCATTCCCAGAGTGGGGTAGGCAGAGCTAAAGAATTACCAACAAGTCTTGAAACTTCTTGATAATTCTGTAACCACATTTTGCACAAGTAGGCTAAGATCAACAGCAGTGTAAAATCTAGAAACGGTATTTTATTTTACTACCTTAGCACAAAATGAATTGTTGTCAATTACCCTGAAACCTCTTATCTCATCAATATCAATTGAATTGCCTGCCACATCAATCACGTTTATATTAATTGGTACCCTAATGCAGTTCGTAATGTACACCAATTGGGAAGCCTCCGATGCCTTTGATCATTAATGATGAATGGTAATACAGTCATCGAGATGAGGCTGTTATAACCAGGTCCTAATTTACAGTGTAATGCATACATTTAGCAGTAGACGAGTTAAGAGCGTTGATTGATATAATAAAACGATTGTAAAACAACTGTTTTATAATGATATGTTTTATAGAACACCAGTTTTGTTTACATATTAACTAAATTGAAAAACAAATATATTTTTAATATAGGTAATTTATAAACATTATTAGTTTAATGATTTTAAACACAAACAATTAATGTAGTTGCTTAAAACTTATTTGGTTTATATATTATGTATAGGTAGGTTGGTTAGTTAGGTTGACCAGTAAAATGATATTCACGTGGCAAATGTAAAAAGTAGTTATCATAACGATCTTTCTAGACTACAGCAAAGAAAAAGTTGTATTACTACAATGGTAGCTCTACTACGTCCTGAATACATCAGTATAGAAGTAAGATTAACAATAAAACGGCACGTGTAACATACGGTCTATAAATAAAAATAAACACCAGTTTTATACCGCGACTGTGTCTGCATATAATTATTTAGTTTATAGCTTCTTCCAAAATACTCTAGACTATAAACTATATTTTGTATCTCTCACGTCAATCGGTTGAGAAGTTGAACAAACAAATGATGATGAATGTATTTATTTTCGAATAGGCTCATCTAATTTACTTTTATAAACATATTTTTCCAAACTTTTTTACAGTTAGTTTAAAAAAAAATTACAAGCTTAACAAATTAGAATGAAATCAACAGCCGTTTCCTAAAATCTAATAACTTTTTTTATAAATTCTAATCATAAACCACAAAAATAAAATTGAATCCTACTACGACATTGCGTAGAAAACTCCCTCATGTCTAAACAAATTGGACGTGTTATCGACATTTAGAAACAGAACGCGTGAAAACATTCTCCCCATAACAAACGCAAAATTCCTATCGACAAATCGATTTACACTTGACGAATGGAATTCAATCTATTTCGCTAATACGATCGTCAACAATTCGCGTCACCGAGCCAATGCTATTAATTCATATGGCGTTCCAGGAATCGATGGAAACGGAAGGGCTGTACGAAAGCTTATTTCGACAAACGGGAGTATTTGCCGAAAAATACCAAAGATTATTTTTATCAGCAGTGAGTTTTATTAACTTATTTTTAGAGAAGAAGCTTTGAGAAGGCATTTTGAAGTAAAATACTTAAAATGAACTATATTTTAACTGTATTATCTCTACGTAACTGTTTGAAGTTAGCGTTTACTCTCTTTCTTTGACAAAAACTATTACACGCATATACCTTAGAACATATACATACATACATTAAATCACGCCTGTTTCCCAGAGGGGTAGGCAGAGACCACTTCTTTCCACTTCCTACGATCTTGACAAATTTATTTCGCTTCTTCAACATTCATACATCGAGTCATGCACGCACGTCGGTTTCGGATACTTAAGATTCGGCCCTTTTCCAGTATACACTTATACAGTATATACTTAGAACATACCTATAATTATATCGTAGCAAGTGGAAAGAAGTGGTCTCTGCCTACCCCCTAATTTAATGTAATATTTACCTATAATTATTATCAACCGAACGAAATGAGTTTGTTCGTGTGTCTGTTTAGCGATTACTTAAAAGTAATCGAAGTAACTGATCTTTACAAAATTTGGGAAGAATAGTAGACGATGCGATTACGTTTTATAGGTTTTAAGAGGAGCACGATCATTCTGCACGACGGATCTAGGAAAGAAGTTTAAGGATTCTTTGTTCTGTGCGACCTAGTTATACAATCTCAATATAAGTGTTTAAGAATTTAAGTTTTAAAGGATTGCTGTTCATGTTTTCATTTTTTTTTTAATTCTAATGATTCGTCATGACATTTAGCTAATAAATTCAACGTTTATCGATGACTTACTCGTATGTTGTCTAGCTAAAGATTTGCTTCTTCTTTAATTGCTTCTGCACCCCTAAAGCTTGGATGTATATTGCTGCGCCCAACAGGGTCCATAGAGTACGAATATCACCTATATAAGTGTATTATGTATTATTATGAGTGCAATAAATATATGAATATGAATATGAATATGTCATACTTCCAAATTCCTTCCTTTATCCATTGAGCGCTTTGCTACTAATTTTAATGATGCATTGTTTTTCGTGTTCAGTATACCAATCTAAATATGTCTAACTTAATACAGTTCGCACCTTGAGAACAATTTAGTGACCTAATTCAGAAATTTTAAATTACGAATTTGGTCTAGCTCTATACTATACAGGGTGTCCCAGAAACCGACGTCAACCCGCCTAGGGCTGATAGAGCCACTCATAAGCTATCGATTTAACCCCCATGTATGTTCAGCAATTGTTATTAGTTTCCGGGATATTGATCATTTAAATCAGAGTTTTTGCCATTTTTCCTTATGTCCGTGGTACGAAAAAACCCTAAATTCATGTATTGATTCACATTTTTTTTAGTGTTTTCTTGCATGATTAGAATCACTGTGAAATAAGGAAGTTTTTAAAGCTACGTGCCATTTTTTTTTTCATTACAACTTTTTGAGAAAACACACAATATTTGTTTTTCCATACTAGGTGAAAAACAAACGCGGGGTTCTCTTAGTATGGAGAAAGTAACTCTGTGCGTTTACTCAAACATTTGTTATAAAAAAGAAATTGGCATGTAGCTTTAAAAACTTCCTTATTGTACAGTGATTCTAATCATGCAAGAAAACACTGAAAAAAATGTGAATTAATACATGAATTTAGGGTTTTTTCGAAGCACGGACATAAGGAAAAATTACAATAATTCCGATTAAAATGATCAATATCTCGGAAACTAATAACAATTGCTGAACATACATGTGGGTTAAATCGATAGCTTATGAGCTGTTCTATCAGCCCTAGGCGGGTTGACGTCGGTTTCTGGGACACCCTGTATATATTACTTTTATGACTTGAAGTTTGAGAGCTGAAATTTTGAATGATGCCACTATTGCTCTGAAGGAGCGAGTTTTCTTTGATACAGAATCTTCATCATAGTTTAAAATGAATACCTGTGGTATCTTGAAGAGTCGCAGCAGGTTGGCCACTTGGACGGAGGTGACGCTGGATGCCGCGCCCACCACTCCTGAGATGACCTTCCTCACGGCTGTCACGTTGCACGCGTACTCCGCATCATCGATGTTGCTGATTGACCCTATGAAGAGGAAAGAAAAAAAATACAAACAACAAGACCTGAAAACACGAAGAATGTATATGTACAGCAGACATCCTATGTTGCAACCTTGAGACTCCATTAAAGAATTAGCATTTAAACAACCGTCAATGTCATTCGGTTAAGATAATATTTTTACCAAATTTTCACCCTTAAAACTGACAAAACATTTTATACTAACCAAACAAAAATCCAAATGTAACAAAATATACAATTATTTGATACCCCATGATTAGAAAAATAAACACTAAAATTGGCTATGTGTGTACAAAGATAATAACTTAGTAAATGTTATGAACTAAGGGAATAAAGACTTGTAACTAGTACTGTTAGGAGATGGGCTTGCAGCCATTCACTAATACGCTGGTAAACATCTTAGTCTAATTGAGCAAAATGTAGTTACAGTTTTTTTTTTTTGGAGTTGTTAATTCTGTAGCTCATCCTACCCCACTTTGGGAATTAAGGCGTGAATTAACGTATGTATGAAGAGGTAGTTATGAACGAAGCAATAAGGAGTTAGTAAATGTAAACTTAATTTAAGTTAGCAAAGTGAGAGGAACAACTAATGTGTTTATAGTTATCTGGTGTAAATTCAAATACAATTTAGTTGTTACTTAACATGAAGACTATGTAAACAAAAAAATAATATTACTAAAAAAATATGTCACCTCCGGTAACATTATCATAAAAAATTATGATTATTTGATAGTTCCAACTAGCAAGTTGCAGAACATTCCCAAAAGTCAAAAAAACTTCTCAAGAAATAATTGAGAATATTATCGAAAACATTTGAGGGCGTTGAAAATTTTTGGACATTTCCGAGGATTTCTCATAAGAAACTTCCACATTTTGAGAAGTTAATTTTCGGTACTATACTAGTTCCAACTTACCTTTGATAAAATCCACAGCCATTTCCAGCCCATATGTATCCTTATCACAGTCATCTAAGATATGTGCTCCCAATGTCACTCCAGGAATAAGCCTCAAGTCATTATTAATGATATCCAGCGTATACAACATGGTCTCCAGAGCTTGCACCCCACCCTGCGGCATTACAGGCCCGCAGGTCATATTCTCAGATCTCTCATGCACCATCATGAGACCTCCTAACACTAAATCACCTTCAATAACAGCTTCCCTTTTAATAGGCCAATGCTGATGTTTTTTATCTTTCATCTCACCAACTTGATCACTTGACATATTCATCCAATCATGTTTCCTCTCATTCTCATTAAGAACTATATCATAAACTATATTCCGATCTAAATATCTCGTGTCATCTTTAAAGCTGATAGGGTCGTATATATCTTTGTATTTGTCGAAAGTGTCGAAAGATAGTTGATCGGATTTGTGTCTATGCCTGTGGTGGTGTCTCGGATTTAGGACGTCGGAGTTTTCTGGTCTCATTTCGGTGTGGTGTAGAAGAACCAGTAGCGAGATGGCAGCCAGTAAGTGGCCAACCATGTTAGTACTTGTCTCATGCCACCGTCGTCAAATACTTGGTCCATGACGCTCGCCGAAACGCGGTCATTTTAACCTGGGAAAGAAAAGTTTGTTTTAATTGTTTTTTCAGTTGCAATTACAACATTTTATGGAGGACACTTAGCCCACAAATCGTGCGCATAAGACGCCTTTCCCTTTCTTTTATTTTATATGACTTTGCGTATTGTTCCCCGATTTTTGTCGGTTTTCGCCCCTCGTCAAAGGGACCGCGAACTTCACTGTGAAATTATAGCAAGTGGAGTCATGGTTAATCACGCCGCGAAGTATCGAGTACTTTGCGGCGTGATCCGTGGGCTAAGTGAGGTTAGAGGGCACTTAAGGTCACTTTCAGGACAAAGTGTTGAAATTTTGAAGTCAATTTTAAACTTACTTATTTAAGTTCTCGATGAGATAGAGTTGAAACTTTAAATATCGGCTTTGTTGACAATGCAATAAACCCAACATATTTATTTAGCTCATCTGAGTAAAAAAGACGGTCGACATTATTTAAAGTAAGAAAGTTTGTTAACATTAGATACAATAATATCCACAAGAAATTTCCAAATTAATTATCCAATTATTTTAAAAAACTTATGCGAACACTGATGACCCTAATAATGATTAAAAACCATATTTAATTTATTTCAGGTAAAAAATTATGTATGCATCGTACAAATTCGTATCTCCGCTAAACACCCGGTCACTTGGAAGTCGTTTCAATTTACTAATTAATTAGACACTTTATTTAATCAAACTGCGTAGTACAAATAATAATTAATTTAACATTATAATCATAGCAAAAGGCAATACCAAAGGCTTTGTTTACTCGGCGCTCAAACAACAGTGAAAGCTTATCAGGGAACGGCGACTCAACCGACGGGCTGTCGATCTGTATCGATATAATTGACTTTCTATATACACTCATGGACAAATTTAGAGGAGCGCAAAAATACAACTAGGCTAATAAAACGTATTTCATACGTTGTAAGTCAGATTATGAAAAAAGCTTGGGTCATTTAAATTAAATGGTTTTTAGGTTGTTTTCTAATGCTTCATTTGTTTTTCTTTTCCATTAAATTTATACGATTTTTTGGAAAATTTGAGTTTGTGCAACATAAATTGTATTTTTTTAAATAAGTAAACGAGTATTTTTGTAATAATTGTTAAAAATGCGCATTTTAAAGAAAATAAAACAAAAAATACAGTCGCAGAAAACGACAAAAATAATCCGAAAAAAATACGGCATACTTAAAGGGATAGTCATTTGTTTTTTGTTAATTTTATGTTCACTGTAACGATACAAAATAATCTTCCGAATTAATTAAAACATTATATTAAATAAAAATCATGTTTTTTTGTTATAAAATTGTTACTTCTTCCCGTTCTTCTAATTTTGTCCGTGAGTGTAATTATATCGACAAACAAAGTGAGGTGTACGAGTAAAGCTGCAAATGCACTCAAAGCGGAGGCGGCGCGGCGGCGCGCTCGCATGCTGAAAAGCGTTTCAAAAGCGTCACGGCGGCGTTTTTAGTATGGAAACGCGCCGCACCGTAAATCGTCTACAGAGACAATGCGGCATTCGTATTTTGTATGTTTTTTATAACCACAATTTGAAAAAATAAAAATAAGGCAAAAGATTTTTTTTATTCGGAAATACCATCATCCAACCCAACCACCACCATCACCAACAACATCACCTGGATAGGTCAGGGGATTACGTTACGAGTACGGAGTTGGAAAATATATTAAGGTCTCTATTTAGGGTAACCTACAATATCTACACTACAAAACTGAAAACGACAAAAAAAGTTAATAAGCAACACTGTACAAGTGAGGTGTAAAGTCGTAAATGCACTGATAGCGGAGGCGGCGCTGCGGCGCGCTCGCATACTAAAAAGCGTTTCAAAAGCGTGACGGCGGCGTTTTTTAGTATGGAAACGCGCCGCACTGTACCTACCTCGTCAACAGAGACAGTGCGGCATTTGTATTTTGTATGTTAGTTCAACCAAAAAAAAAAAAAAAAAGAAGGCCTAAGATTACTATTTTTCGGAGATAGCATCATCCAAACCAACTACCACACCACCATCACCAACAACATCACCTGGATAGGTCAGGGGATTAGGTACGGAGTTGGAAAATGTTGTAAGGTCTCTATTTAGGGTAACCTACAATATCTACACTACAAAACTGAAAACGACAAAAAAAGTTAATAAGCAACACTGTACAAGTGAGGTGTAAAGCCGTAAATGCACTGAGATCGGAGGCGGCGCTGCGGCGCGCTCGCATGCTAATAAGCGTTTTAAAGGCGTGAGACGTAGGGAATGCAAATAACCGGTTATAACCGGTTATTTTCATACAAAGATGGTTAATACATACATACACACATACATACCTGTAATCCCAGAGTGGGGTAGGCAGAGCTACAGAATTACCTACAACTTTAAAAACTTGTTGATAATTCTGTAACCACATTCTGCACAAATAGGCTAAGATGTTTACCAGCGTATTAGTGACAGGTTGCAAGCCCATCGCCTAACAGTACTGCAAGCCTATATTCCCTTAGTCGCCTCTTACGACATCCACGGGAAGACATGGAGTGGCACTATTCTAACCCGGCAACCACACGGGATGGTTAATAACCAGTTAAATTGCATTCCCTAGTGAGACAGCGGCGTTTTTAGCATGAAAACGCGTCGCACAGCATCGCTTCAACTGAGACAGTGCGGCATTCGTATTTTGTAAGTTTGTTCGACCACAATTTGGAAAAAAATAAGTATTAAGGGAATTTTTTTTTTTAATTTGGAATTAGGTGTCATCTATCCATTAAGAATGAATGCCAGTAAGCATTATGCCCGCCATTTGTACTTTTTTTGTGCAATAAAGCTTGAATAAATAAATAAATAAGCAACTTCTGCGTGGCCAAAATTGAGAACAAAAAGCAAGTATGTATCAGAATAGGAATTCAGGGAAGCGAAAGCTGGCATACCATTTGAGAATTCGGACCTAAAAACCAAACGCGTACTGCTAAGTATGTATATCCTGACTAGTGATGGGCAGCCTGTAAGTTTCAAAAGTGAAAGCTTCACTTAAATTTCTGCAATATTCAGAAAGTTTCAAAAATTAAACTTTCACCTAAAATTTCATGCAATATTCTGAAAGTTACTAAAGTGAAATAGTTTAATTTCGTTGTTTTGTAATGTAACATAAGTAATGGAAACTCTTCGTGAAATTTAAATGAAATTTACTTGTGTCGGAATCATTTCCATCTAATCATGTAATTTTCGCAGTTAAGGAAAGTTTTGTAATGTTTCAGAAATCGTCCATCACTAATCCTGACTGCGCCTCCACATGACAGTGCGTTAAATATTTCCGTATCCCATTTGTGCAAATTGGGGCAGTTCCCGTGAGGAAACTCTTCCCACCGCGGGCCTTTGTACTCGAATAATGAGTGAGGGGTCGCTGCGAAAACGGACACCTTGTCGTGACACGGGTACTCAGGGTGCTTCATTAATTTCGGGGACATTTTTAGGTTCATTAATTATGTTTAATAATTTGTACCCGTTTAAGGTGTGCTTTCTGATTTTGGTTTTATAAAACCTAATAAAACTTTATTTGGTTTGATTTAATATGAATGTAATGTAAAATACAATTCAAATTAAATTAATGCAAATGTTAACACATGGATAAATGTCCTTTAAAAGAATGTAAAAATAATCTGTTTTTTTTGAGGCTTTGTTTAGTTTGAACTAAAGTTTTCAATTTTATGGCATATCGAAAGCAAACGAGCAGGCCACCTCATGGTAATTGGTATCTTAGATCCAAAGATATTTACTCTCTCGAGATTTAAATCTGAAGACTGCAAAATTGCAAACCACGATGTCTAAGATGAAGTTAGTGCGTCTATGCAAGTATTACTATGCAACCGGTGGTTGTCTTTTCCCGACACTGAAACATCACAATTCGAACACTGTTGCTTTTTGGGCTAAAGGACAATAAATGGACAATAAATTGTCCTAGTTACTGCCACTAAACCTTTATTATTTGATACTAGTAAAGTACCAAGTAGTAGTAGTATTAAGTAGTAGTAGTCTAGTAGTTTAGTCTTAAGTCTTATTTTAAAGTAATTTAAGTGCACTTGCTAATATTTATACAGTTCTTTTTTTCAAAATAACGTTCAAAAATAAATATTTTCTGACACAGACCGTCTAAAATGGCCACTTGAGAGGTATTTTTTTTGTTGCCATCGAAAACCACTTGATAAAAGTAATAACCATCGTCCATTATATGACAGGGGTACTTAGCTAAGGGGGAAATGTCACAACGCTGAAGCAATCCGGTAGAGTTAACTTAAAAAAAAAACTTCATTGATAAACTCATAACTGTTTTAGGTTATGACTGTATTCAACAATACTTTGCATTAAATGGTAATTGGTTTTCATAATTGAAATATATAATTAGATTTTTTCAATAAAAGTATGTTTGAAATTGTATTACAGCCGGTTTTTTACCTTAAATTATAAATAGCGTAGCAATTTATCAACATTTATTACAACATGAAAAAATAACCCTCCAAATGAAATAAGCGAAATTTTAACGCAGACTTCACTTCAAACCCCATGGAACATTGCACAACCCAATTAATCTTAGCAATCATTACAAACCTTATACCAGTAATGATAAAGTCAATATTCAGATATCGGTCTTGTGGACGTTCGTCGTTGTTGCTTTGGATACTCGCAAAACTGCAGCAATTTGGAGAATGAGGTAAAAACGCTTGAAATGGCATTCCGTCCGATGGCATCCAGTTGGCGGGAATTCGGTTCTTTAATTACTTACCAGGTTGTAGCCTTTTTATAGGTACAGCGGTGGGGAAAAAGGGTGTTTAGCTGTGTAGAGGTAAACATATCGGTGTTACTTATAAACGTGGAGTAACCATGGAATAGCTATGCCATGTTTTGTGCTTACCTGTCGTTGTGACATGTGAATTTGACGGATAAGGATAAAACATGGCAGAGCTATTCCATGGTTACTCCACGTTTGTAAGTAACGTCGAAATAACTATAAGGTAGCTAAAAAAAACCTTGATATAATGACCTTGACGAGCTCTTCTTGAAAAGCTAATAAAGTGCCTAACAGATTTATATGAAACCTAGATAAGGATCATCACTAGAAAACCTTCTTTCAATTAAAAAAACATTTATGAGCTACGATGCCAAAGACATACGGGTACACCGATACACGGATACACAGATACTCTCGTCAAACTGATAACACACCTGTTTTACCGTCGGAAGTTAAACCTTTTCTTTTTTTTTCTACTTAATTACATACATACATACATACATATCTTCACGCCTGTAATCCCAGAGTGGGCTATGCAGAGCTACAGAATTACAACTTTAGAAAGTTTTTGATAATTCAGTAACCACAATTGGCACAAAAAGGCTAAGATGTTTACCGACATATTAGTGACAGGTTGCAAGCCCATCGCCTAACAGTACTATAAGCCTATATTAACTTAGTCGCTTCTTACGACATCCACGGGAAGACATGGAGTGGCACTATTCTAACCCGGCAACGACACGGGGGCTTCTAATTAATTATAATGTATTTAATTATATAGTATTATAATGGGTGCGTGACGATCGATATAAAAGAAAATCCTATGATATCACTCGCTATAACGCTCATTTGATGTAATTATTCAATTATATAACAACATTTAATATATTTGAATATGATATAATTATTATTTTATATAATGATCATTATCATCTAATAATATTTATTACTAGTATAAGATACGTTTAGTATAATGCATATTTACTATAATAAACTTATGAAATAAAGTTCAATTCAATTGTTAGTACAATTGGCATAACCATTTTCGGCATAACCCCACAAAGTATACTTAGGCAAAAGGGCAAAGAAGAGACCAATAATATACCACATGACTTTTATATAAAATGACCATTTTACCAAAAAAAGATTATAATAAATAAGCGATATGCCAAATGATATTTATAGTAAATAACTATAGATGTTTTGACATTATACCAATCATTTAGTACATAA
Source organism: Acleris emargana (assembly GCA_927399475.2). Lineage (NCBI taxonomy): Eukaryota > Metazoa > Arthropoda > Insecta > Lepidoptera > Tortricidae > Acleris > Acleris emargana. The sequence goes on from OV656843.1 coordinate 815,841, forward strand.
AATGATTGATTACATGCTTCGAAATTATATTAAAATGTTATTATATCAAATGAAATTATAATAATTATTTTTATACCAGTCATTACACACCTTATTATCGGTTTATAGTACGTGAGTAGAAAAGTAATATATTATTATGATACATGGTATTAACCAACATTTAACTCTTTTATACCAAGCATTATACAAATACAACCCTCCAAATACCCAATTATAGTACAACCCATCTGCATCCAGTTTACATCTTCAATGTCAGTATTGTAATCTTACGATGACAATCTTAAGGCTACAACTCATCGGACTTAGATGGAATGCCGGTTGTCAGTAGCAACGAAACCGGACCTGAAGGGCTATTTTGTAACGCACTCGTAATCGCAATTGCTTTCATTTTGAAAATCGAAGGCTCACCTGCATACAAAATGAAAAGAAGCGGTTTTCTACAATGCAATCTCTTTTAAACAACTTTATATCAGAAAAAAACAAATGTTGTAGAATAAGTAGATGAATTATTTTTCGAAGACTTGTCATACATCGTTGTACATCGTTGTTCGACGTGATTTCTGTTAAATTGACAAGATTTCATATTTTCAAGACTTTAATTTTATTCGTTTTATAGATACTGTTTGGAAGGAGGAAGACACTAATAGTTTTATTTTTTCCCTAGGATGTATAATTATTTTATTATTAATTTATTAAGATGTTCTTATTCTAAAAGGGCGTAACTTCATTTCTACGACACAATGGACATATTACGTTAGTCCAATCTGTATAAAAAAAAAGTTTTTCTTTTTAATAATGGCGGTCAACCGATCTCAAGTATCTATCCATCTGTCAATAGTGTCAATGTCAAACTTGAAGTATGACAGCTTTTTTCTCGTGAAAAAGGCAATGGTATTATATCTATTCAGGCATAGTATTGGTAAAACTCGTTTTTTTTTTAACTTACTTGTAATTTTGTCAATACAGAAAAATAAATCTAAATAAATATTTTGCCGTGTTCAGGAGGCAAAACCCTTTCGATTCGTATAGTAATTTGCAGGTGTCACCAAAATGAAATGTTGTCAATTATAAAGTATTTTGACGACGCCTTGGCCTAGTTGGTATCCTGCCAACGGAGCTAGCGGTCTCGGGTTCGAATATTTGTGGGCACATATTTCTGTGATGGGCGCGAGTATTTGTTTTTGACTCTTCATGGATGTTATCTATATATGTATGTATTTATTTGTCTATATAAGTATTTAAAAATCGTTGGGTTGGGTACTAGAGTACCCATAATACAAAGCTTAAGCTTAGTTTGGAACTAGTTCAATTGGTGTGAGTGAGATTGCCCCCTGATATTTAATTATTTATTCCAAAAAGAACAAACATGCTCCATTACAACCGCTTTACACATTAAAATTAACCCTGAAAATTCCTTAATAACCTATAATCATGAACACTATCAACAGTCATCAAAAAATGTGTAAATTCAAATTGTATAACACCCTGTAATTATTCCCTTAATACTCGAGTATTACCAATCCATTAGCGAGCTTAGGGCCGCTTCCCACGACATTACGATAACGCCAATCAACAGCTACCGCGTGTGCCCAATCGCTGGGTAATTCCACTCATATACAGCTTGATGTTGTATAGTAACTAGCGAGTCAACACTACTCGCAAATAAACAGTAGAAATAAAGATTTATAAAGCTCGTGTTTTGAAAAAAGAAGAGCGTTATTATATTAGGTTAAGACTCCTGGTGGCGTGACGTGGTTCTAGAATCGAAGGAGTTGCTATTTCCAGATAGGTAACAAGGAATGTTACTATAACACATTTTGCGGGTGGTAGGACCTTGTGCAGGGTCCGTCTGGATCGCTACCACCATCTTATCCATTAACCTACCGCATACCGCATTGTGTTTCGGTTTGGGGATAAGACAGCCGCACTGTGGATCGAAAATGCCCTCTCCATAGAAATAGGGACTTAATTTTCTAAGTGCCTGTTTTTTTAATTGAAATCGAATCTACTCCTCATAATTAGGTAAAAAAATGAATATGGGTGTATTTGGCTGGAAAACCGCCGGGTAATAATTTTTTTACGAAAATTTTGTATGGAGCGTATATGAAAAAACGGAATATCTCAGAAAGTGCACAATTTCCCGTAATATCCTTCCGCACGAATTTAGTACCAATTATTTATGATTTTTCGGCGTACTCAAAATTTCCCGGCCAGGTGCACTTTTTTTTTTAAAAAACAAAAACGTTTCGTCGTTTTGAATTGTGAATTAAATTTTTCTTACCTCATATTATGCAAGTTGTTGAAATTGTTGCTTATGTTTCTCCTAGCTGTATTTTTGTGGACATCTTTTATTGGCTTACTCTTTTGTATCATGTTGAACTTGTTTTTATAAAATGTATTGCTATTGATGCCCCAAATAAATAAAATAAAATAAAATAAAATAAAATAAACTTTTGAATATCATACATCCATACGACGACCATACCATGGGGACGCGCTGGCCTAGTTGGTAGTGACCCTGCCTACGAAGCGAGCGGTCCTGGGTTCAAATCCCGGTAAGGGCAGATATTTGTGTGATGAGCGCGAATATTTGTTCCTGAGTCATGGATGTTTTCTATGTATTTAAGTATTTATTTCTCTATATAAGTATTTATATCGTTGTCTAGTACCCATAGTACAAGCCTAGAGCTTAAATTGGGACTAGGTCAATTGGTGTGACATTGTCCCATGATATTTATTTATTTATTTAATGTATACCTAGTAACTTTTTCCGATACGATTTCTGACGATGTGAACAAAAACAACTCGTTTTCCACGCGAGCGTCACTCGGCCTCTCAAATACCTTAAACCTGGCATGCAAAGCATCCTTTGTTTACTTGTAACAAAGCCTAGAATGCACATAAATATGTAAACTATTCCTAAAAGTAATACCTTATTTTATGCCTGCACATTATTAAAGGCTGTCAGCTAAATTCTTACAAATGAGTACATTTAATAAAGGTTGGCACCTTGCCAGACTGCGCTCGCATTGTAGCTTGAAAACCATTAACGAGAAATGAGTGGTGATGGGAGCGTTATAATGGTTTGAACACTCTGTAGAAACGTATTGAACGTGTTAATACGAAGCATCATTATACAGGATGTTAAATATTACACTACAAAAATTGTATGGAATGTTATAATTATCTATAAAGTTCGTACGTCTCTTACGTTCCTTTTTATCTAAAAATCTAGTAGAAAATAATGCGAAATGATAATAAACAATAATTGGTTCCAAAATCACAAGGAAAATCAATTTTTTTTTTTATGGCGTAGGAAGGTAAACGAGCAAACAGGTCACCTGATGGTAAGTAGAAATTGCGACCCATAGATATTCGCATTCACAAGACTGCAAATGCACTGCCAACCCTGAGGACTAAGATGAAAGACCTCTATGCTAGTCATTTCACCGGCTGTCTTATCCCCAAACCGGAACACAACAATGCAAACACTGCTTGCTTGGCGGTAGGTTAATGGATAAGATGATGGTATCAACCTGGACGGACCCTGCACAAGGTCCTCCCACAAGATATATTATAGTATCATTTAAATGGTATAGTTTAAAGAAGCGTTAGTCATTATACAATCAAAATAAACACTGTATTAATGTCAGTAACTAGTCCAACATGTTTGTATTTGTGTTCAACGTTTTCTGACAATCAAAAGTCAGCAATGTTTATTCTGAACTCTTAGAACTATATTACAAGTTTGGTGTAAAGAGTTTTATTTTATTAAAATTAGTATCACCTAACTGTTGATCAAATGGTTTCCCACTCAATCTTACTAATAAATTAACGTAATAAATACTTTATTATTCGTAATCAATCTGTTTGCAATAATACAAAATAATATGCTCAAATGCGTAGTATTTGCAAGTGACAACCTCCGAGTACGTTTCTTAATATAACGTCAAAATATTGGCTTTGTAATCATGAATACCGTTTGAAACCCAACGCAACATGTCATTAGCACTTTACATTTCCACCGGGGATCATATTACTTGTCAGAAGGTACGCGAATCGATGAACATTGAACACCCTGTGCAGTAGGGATGGGTTGTTTGATATTGCTATTAATTGTCATTTTTAGGGTTCCGTAGTCAAACTGAACCCTGACGGAACCCTTGTTGTTTCGCCATGTTCATCCGTCTGTCCGTCCGCAGCTTAATTTAGAGATATTTAGTACTAGAAAGCTGTCATTTGGCCTGAATATATATATTGGTCACACCAACAAAGTGGTAAAATAAAATCTCGTTTTTTTTTGTTTTAGTGGACCTCCCCTACTCGTAGCTTGGAGTTTTTTTTCTTCTCGTCTACCCCATAGTGTGCGATATCGTTGGATAGGTCTTTCAAAAATATTGCGGGTTTGTGGCAAAAATATATATAAGCTACTCAAATATAAATATAATAATCACCACTTTAAAAAGAACTCCCCCTCTAGCAGGTCCGCTCGCGGCATGGTGCCTATGACACTGGCTTCATTACCTCTCTGGATAGCTAGCTCAATCCTTTAGGAGAGGTAAGCATCAGCTCTAGGATCTCCGGACGTGTCTATGAGCCGGGGTGACAGGGCCTTAATAAAACTTTACTTACTTGCTTACTGACTTATGCCCGGTTCCTATATTCAAGAAACGAATCGTTTCCCTTACGGGCAGTAACGTTATGACATTTGCTACGTACAAAATGTGTCAAATTTTAACGAGACGTCACTACGCTACCAACGGTTTTGAATATAGGAACGCACCATAACTTACTTATTCGATAAAATTTGTGTCAGTGGTTTAAGGAGATCCGGTACTACTTTACAAGACTCTCGTTTAAACAATAAGAACCTAGATTCTTGCAAGCAAATATTTTCATTTCAATGTTTCACTTCATTTGAATCACGATATCCCAAGAAAACGGTTCTCTATTGTATCGCCGACAATTTTATTGCCGAATTTCACTTTCCAACCAACGTTCGGCCGAATTTGATTTTGCCGAATCATCATAAAATGACATTTATTAAAATGTCATTTTTCATGTAGCCAAATGGTTCACTTAAAATAATATACAAAAAAGTCGGTGCTGTAGGGTCGCAGTTCTACCTAACCAGTCCTCCTCGCTACGCTAGTCGTCGTACCTAACTGGTCTCTGTGGATATGTGACGCCTTTTACTAAACTCATTTCTTCGTTTGTGGTGAAACTTGTATTTAAAAAAGGTGACCCATGTGATATGACTAACTATAGACCAATTACACTGATACCTATATTTGCTAAAGTTTATGAGAAAGTAATGTATAATAGGCTGCTTAAATTTTTGGACAAGTATAATATAATAAATGAAGAACAGAATGGGTTTAGAAAATGTAGGAGCACCTCTCTAGCTACCTTTAAATTAATAAAACGTGTAATTGAATGTATCGATAAGAAGTCCCCTGTTACAGTCCTCTTTATGGATATGACCAAAGCGTTTGATTTAGTGTGTCACAAGCGTATGCTAATCAAACTATCTAAATATGGTATAAGTAGCGGCACGTAAGTCTAGCGCTGACCGTTCCTGCGCAGAAGTCGAAAATAAGGTATCGCGGGGGAGTGAAGGGGCCGCGCGCGGGTGTGCGTATGCGTTTATTGGCTCTCCAGTCGTACTCTGCCCCGCGCACCGATACGACGCCCCGCTGACTTCTGGTGCACAGTCGCGTTCTAAAATGTATTGTTATTACTGTTGTTGTTTTCTGTTAAGTTTGAGTTCGTTTTTTAATGACTGTTTTAATTAAGTTTGTGTTTATTTGCGATTTTAAACAGTCAATATGCCTAGAAGAAATACTGTTTTGAGAAGACAGGCACGGAAAATGGTACATGACGTGCATTCTTTTTTAAAGACAGAAACTAATGAATTAATTGATTCTCTGAAACATATTAAATGTCAGATTGACGAAACTACGAATATTTTACTCGTTCACTTGGACAGCGGCACTGTGGATTTAAACATGATGAAACAAACTGCACAAGTTATTAAGACGGAAAATATGAAATTAAATTGTGTAGTCAGTGATTTGGGGAAAATTCAAAAAAGAACAGCAGAGGCCACAAAAACATCAATTGCAACTGTAAGGAACATCTCCACTCAAGCCAATAGTTCCGGTTTGATTGCAGTGTTCAGAACACCTGGCAAAAAACGTTGTAAAACAAAACCGGTTACCAATATCGATAATTTCGACCAAGGAGTTATAAAGAGATGTGTACACAATTTTCACAAAACAAACAATGAACTTCCCACCATTGCAAAGCTGAAAAGTAAACTAGAGGAAGACATTAGTTTCCAAGGCTCAGAACGAAGTCTTCGGCGAATCATCAAGGATTTAGGGTTTCGGTGGAAAAAGACTGAAAATAACCGTAAGGTACTGATAGAGACTTCAAATATACGTTTACAACGCATAAATGATTTAAGGAAAATTAAACAATATCGTCATGAGGGAAAGTCTATTGTATACATATACCGATGAATCCTACGTAGATTCGTCGCACTCTACTCCAAAAGCCTGGACAGATGGCACTACTGAGGGCATAACAAAACCGATATCTAAAGGACAGCGAGTTGTCATTGTCCACGCAGGATCTGAAACTGGATTTATACCGAACGCGTTACTTACTTTTAAAGCCGGTACTAAATCAGGCGACTACCACGACAACATGAATTATGAAAACTACGAGAAATGGCTTAGAACACAGTTAATTCCGAACTTACCACCTGATTCCGTTGTGGTAGTCGACAACGCATCGTACCATAATAAACAATGGGATCTCGCACCAACCTCAAATACGAAAAAAGCGGACATGCAGGCTTGGCTCACGGAAAAAGGTTTACAGTATGACGAAACATTACTAAAGCCCGACTTGTACGATTTAATAAAATCTAACAAGGGAAGATTTAAAACATTTTGCATAGACCGAATCCTAGCAGAAGAAAATCACCTAGTGCTAAGACTACCGCCATACCACCCAGACCTTAATCCCATTGAAATGGCATGGTCCGCTATAAAACAATATGTAGCAAGCAAAAATGTAAAATGGAATCTTAATACGTGTATAGAGCTTATTAAACAAAAAGTTTCACAAATGGGTGACCGGGATTGGAACAAGTTATGCAGGAAGGTGAAGGATATTGAAGAACAATATGCAAAGAGTGACCATGTTGTAGACTTGCTCACTGAGGAATTTGTTATTTGCGTCAATGAAGACAGTTCCGAAGATGACTCAGGCGATTCTGATAATGACGATGCTAATGATAACGATGACCGAAGCAGCCCTGAGCCCGGGCCCTCATCAAGAAAAAAACCTTGTACAGGCCAGGCATACGGCAGTTTAGTGGAAGGCGTGCTACCCCTATCAGATTCAGATTAAAGTTTTTAAAATAAATATTCCAATTTTTATTTTATTTTTACCCCCCAATATTAGTTTAGAAACGAGTTTAAACGAATACACGTTCTTTATTAGTAAGGATTGAAATCAATTTGTAGAGATAACAATTGTGTGCGCAACAGTACCTATGCGCAGCTATCCCCTCCACGTTCCGTTCACCGCTAGACTTACGTGCCGCTACCTGTATTCGTGGTCCAGCATTGGAATGGACCAAGTCATATTTGTGCAATAGGACCCAATGTGTTGAAACCTCGGGATATTGCCCTTTGAGTAAGACAGTTAATAGCTACCGATCATCATACGCCCAAAACGCATTTGGTGTGCCCCAGGGCAGTATTTTGGGTCCTCTTCTTTTCTTGGTGTATATTAATGATTTGCCAAATGTATTACCTCACGAATGTATCCTATTCGCTGATGACACTACAATAATAATTGAAGGAAACGACAGACAGACTCACAATTCTGAAATAAACGAGGCCCTGTCTCAGACAATAAACTGGTTGACAGCAAACCATCTGAAAGTAAATTTGACAAAAACAAAGTATATTCAATTTCATAGTGCTAAAGGTTATTCAAATAATTTAAATATTACCTTTCAAGATGCAATTATAGAGGAAGTATCGCATACAAACTTCCTGGGCATACATATAGATAAATGTTGCACATGGAAAGAACATCTAAATTCTGTATGCACTAAAGTAAACAAGTTTGTATTTGCTTTAAGGAAAGTTAGCCGAGTAGAATCAGTACAAGCAGCTTTAATTGCATTTAATGGTTATGTCGCATCTACTCTTCGATACGGTATCATAATATGGGGCAACTCTGTGGATAAAGATAAGCTATTTTTAATCCAAAAACGCTGTATTAGAGCAATTTTCTCTCTACGCCGAACAGATTCATGTCGTCCATATTTTAAGAGGCACTGTATTTTGACAATGACATGTTTGTATATATTAGAAGTTTGTGTATTTGTGTACAAACATAAATACCTATTTACACTAAAACAGGACACTGTTCCTCGCAAGGTCAGATCACAATACAGGCATAAAATGTACAAACCATTGGCTAAGTTAAAACTTTCTACTAAAAATACTTATAATGATGTGTATTGAGATCTTTAACAAGTTACCTGATTCGTTTAAAGAACATAACCTTATCAAATTTAAAACTGTCACAAAACAATGGTTATCAGAAAAATGTTTTTATACATTAAATGACTACTTTTTGAATGTGGCTTCCTAATAGGTAGTTCTTATTGCATCAGATGCCAGTGTATTATATGTACCTACTTAAAATAATTATGGATTTGGCAAACATTTCACTTTCTCACATTGTATTAATTTAGGATTAAAAGTGTGTACACCTATTAAGGTAGGATTTAGTGGGACTAAACTATTTATTAAGCAAAAATAACAGCAATCAATGTAACTAACCTGAATCTATCACACATTAAAGATTTCATTTCATTTCATTTCATTTCATTTCATTTCATTTCATTTCATTTCATTTCATTTTATTATTTCAAGAATTTTTCGGCCTGGTGTGTTTCACATTTGCCATGTAAAAAATATTCCAAAAGTTTAAAGTCAAAATGATATTCGTCTTCATAATAATTTAGCTTTCGGCTAAAAGTAGTGAACATTCGGCGAAATGTAAGAAAACGCTAGACACGAATGGCCTTGAGATTTCTTTCCAAGCAGGTGTCAAGTTAGGCAAATAATATTGGGCCAACTCAAACACAGTAAGAAAACGACACGGAATGAAAACATTACATTACGTGACATGGCGGTTTGGCGGTACATTTACATCTCACAAAAAACGTGTCTGAACTTATTTTTGTCATTATTTAGCAGCATACCAGAGCAGTTCTGCTTGGTATATTTTACAATGTATGTTACTTCGTCAAGTATGTATGATTGCTTGAAATAATAAATTATATTTTGTATTTGACTTTATGTACAGTTTCTCTTAAGGTTGTATTTAATGAATGAAGCCGCATATTTTTTTTCTGTGCTATCGTGAGGGGATAAGATGATGACTGGATATGGCCGGTTTTAGTCCTGAAGATTGGCAACGTATTGGCAGTCGTAGTCCACTATGTTTAAAGTACAAAGAACGTTGTACGTATACAGGGTGACTGGATATTCGATACAAACCTTTCAAGTAGGCATAGTAGAGCTCATTTGGAGCCAATACGGTCATGTACCCTAGCCGAATTTTTTTCGTTTCGGACATATCTGAGATTTAAGTGAGATTTAAGAAGCTCGAAAAAAAAAGTAAAAAAAATGACATTTTATAATGCAAATGAAAAGAAAGCTTCAATGTCAGCGATTAAATGTAATGACAAAAAAATAAACATATAATGCTACATTCCAAGTTATTTTATAAAACTCCAATAAGAAGTAATTAAGTTATAATGTAAGAGTGTTTTCATTTTAAATCATTGTATTACACGCAGCGTACAAATTACTGAAAAAACTTCCTTGGTTTACTAGCTATCTAATGAGATACAATACTTATCAAAAATTTAGGTATTTAAATTAATGAAGTACTAATTAACACTAAGAAGTACACTTTTTGTGAACGTCGTTTGTATGGTACGAACTCCTCAGAAATCATTGAAGTATGCATTTGAAGATAACTTCTGATTTCTGAGGAGTTCGTACCATTAAATTGCTGACATTTTGGCTTTCAGAACATACATCGAAGAGCATTAAAAAATGGCATATCGTTGCTTCCCAAGAATAGTGACACAAAGCAAAATAGGTTAATTTTGAGTTAATGATACAGATCGCTTTAAAATGTGCCAGATTCATATTACCTAAAATTACCAAGCAGTGCGGCTAGTTGACGTTATGTGATTGGTCAATTCAAGACGCGATTTATGAGCAACACTGACACTTCGTCAGTTGCAACAGGTCATTCAGAGGAGTCACACGTTTGTTCTCGTGAATAACGACACTTCGCAAAATAAAACAAAATTAATTTCTACTTTTTATGTGAAATAGTGGCTCATTTAGTGAAAGGACACTTTTGCAGATAGTAAATGGTTATTGTGGTTCAAGGTTTTTGTGAAATACTGGATTATTTTGGGACGTGACAGCCTTCAAGTAAAAGTAAGTAAACATTTATAACACTATCTTGTAATGGAACGCATAAAACATAAAATTTACTATAAACTCATGACTCAAAACTTAATCGGTCATTGTTTGTGACAATCATATTGTAAGTAGGTAGGTATGGTAATAATCCGTTGCAGGGCAAAATAGTCTATCTAGGTAAGTAGCTACCACTTAACACACAAAATGAGCTGTCCAATTTAAGCTAAGTTTACGCAACTCGTATTCATGATGTTTTTCTAATGTTTTAGAAGAGTAGGTAAACGAATAGGTAGGTAAGTAACAAAATAGAAATGGGCAAGCATTATTACGCAAACCGCCTATAGTTTATGTAAAGTACATTCTTAGTATTTATAAACATAGCGAAGATTGATAGGTATTAGCCGACTCGCGGCGGCAAGCTCAAAAGAAGCCGCCGGCGCCGAACCACGCCGCCTTTCGGCATGGATTGCGGTGAAGTTCAAATACCTTTTAAATAATGAATAGGTATCTACCTACTTACTGCGTATTTTTCTTTGCTAACCTATCCTAATATTATAAAGATTTGTTTGTTTGTTTGTAATTTGATTATTTTACCATTAGAAATCCAAAAGCAACTTATAGATTTATTTCTACCGTAATTTGTATCTCATTATTAGTTGAGTATTAAAGTTGTTATTGAAATAACTTTATTGTTATAAATTTATTTATTTACATTCTTGACATCCTTTTTAACGTACATAGGTAGTTAGTTAGGTAATAGAATAAATGTTTATTTTTATTATTTCAGTGGCAAACAAACGAACAAAACTTAACTTTTTACGAAAGTGTTTAATTGTTATGTTTGTAATACGAGTAGGTACCTACCAAATTACCATTGAGTCTGTTTTTTCAAGGTTTAAGGTGAAAAAATTACGTTTTAGGAATCTTGTTTTATTAACTAAAGTAACAACTCATGCCCCGTGTGGTTGCCGGGTTAGAATAGTGCCACTCCATGTCTTCCCGTGGATATCGTAAGAGGCCACTAAGGGAATAAGGCTTGTAGTACTGTTAGGCGATGGGCTTGCCACCTGTCACTAATACACTGGGAAACATCTTAGCCTTCTTGTGCAAAATGTGGTTACAGAGTTATCAACAAGTTTTTAGAGTTATTGGTAATTCTGTAGCTCTGCCTACCCCACTCTGGGAATGAAGGCGTGAGTTTATGTATGTATGTACAACTCATTAAAATGTAAGACTGGTCCGAATTCCTGTTATAATACTTAGATAGTCTTCATTTTTAAGTAATTTAAAATGTTACTATATTTCGAGAGGTTTTATTTGATTAGTTTTTTAGTGTACCTAACCCTCAAATTACCCTGAAATTGTTTAAAAGTACCTATTTGTATTTATAATACAAAGTTATAAGTGTATAATGATACTTGTAAGTATTATAATGTCATTGTAATTGATTTAAAAATATATTTTGTAATGTTCTAAGTCTAAATGTGACATTGTTCAAGACATAAATCATATCTTTTAACGGCCCAACTTAAAATACATCGTTATAAGTTTTAATGTGATCTCATTTGCATTGTCACTTTTTGTATTGTGACGCTGTTCTCAATAATTTTGAATTTTATATAGCGAAACAAGTAAGAATCATTTCATATTTTTCATAGTTTTTAATAGTTATTGTTACAAAAGGATATAAATAACTTAATAACGGGAAACCTTATAAAAATAGTAAGCTAAAACACGAATGTAGATCGAAATATCTTTATTGCAATAGAAGTTATACCAACTTATATTTTGTCTTTTATTTGAACTGATTTCCTGCAAATTTGTCAATTTTAAGTTATGCCACTATTCATGGGAAGCAGCAATATATTTTTTCGTAAATTTTTTTTTTCAAACTTCGTTCCGCAATTATAAAAAAAACTTAAATCTCAAATATCTCAGAAACGAATAATTTTCGGCCAGGGTACTACATGACCTTATTGGCTTCAAATGAACTCTACTACGCCTCCTTAAAAGGTTTGTATCGAATATCCAGTCACCCTGTATATTATAATGTAAATATTTTGTTTTAGGCCTTGATTGAGTGACACTCAATAATTGTTAGTAGTGACTCTTACTACGTAGCAAGCGGTCCTGGGTTCAAATCCAGATAAGGGCAGATATTTAAGTAGTACTGATTTTACAATAAGACTTTAACATCATTGTAGTTAATCTACTTTTAACTATTTTTTAAATGTTACAGAACAAAAGTAGTTCAATTTAGCGAGTGGAATAAATAATAACGTCAGAGGCTCACTGTATATCAAAGAATGATGACATTTCCTTCCAAATACATCACTTTAAAAATAATTCCTATATGTAATTGAGCAAAATAATATTTTAAAAAACCCCGCATGTGTCATTGAAACGATAAGGTTTACATAATCTTTTATAAATAATGACAGTGTTTAAGAGGTTTGTGATCTAAGAACAAGGCGGTACCGCCAATTCCAAATGCATCCTATCTTAGACATTGGTGGTACAGTCAGCTGCAGAGAAAAGGATACCCCGCCTTCTGGTAAGGATCGATTTTTTTCAAAAACCTGTGGTTAAATTTATATGATTTTTCGGTGAATTGAAGATTTTACTATTGTCTACACATAAACTCAAACTCATTTAAATCTAACCACAGGTTTTTGAAAAAAAACAATCCTTACCAGGAGGGGGGGGGGGGTATCCTTTTCTCTGCAACTGCTGACTGTACTATCTTGTTTAAGCGGATTTGTGTTCACAGAACAGCAAATTGCGTCGCAGATGCAACCCTTCCGGCGGTTTCAGATGTAATCCGGCTCTTGAGTTTGTCAAACGAAGTTTCCTAAATTGCCCGGAGTGTTGGTGTCCCTTGTTAGCAGTGATTAGACGACACACAGCTTTAGTTTATCAACACCACACGTTTATAAGTGGGTGGGTATATATATACATATATATATTATTATTTTTATTGGTATTCAGGACAACAACAGCCGTAAATATACTTATTACATAGTGTTAGTTACATAAAAGAAGGCCAATAACAGTTATCCATCAGTTACTAATTAAAAGAGTACACAAACATAATGAAAATGTAAACTCATGAAAAATATATTATATCTTATGCACTTTGTCGCTTTAAGTTTGCAGTTTTTTTTTGGAGCATGTAACTAAACCTATTTAATAAATGATGGTTAAGGAAAAAATCCGTTTTGGCGAAATAAAAATTTACGTTTATCAAACGTACTTTTGGTCAAAATAAAGAATTCCTATTATTTGGATCCTTGTTTAATGATTTAAAGAACCCGCCAGATTTAAACCAGCCAGTATATTTTCTAAAATCATTAAATTAGAATGTACAAAGCAACTTAATTAATGATCTGACCAAATTTTAATTCACACCATAATGGATAAGGTTTATTATCATATCCTTAATTTTAATCACAAACGTTTGAATCTTTCTCCCAACGAGTTAAGGTTTAAAGTAGCCTAGCAAGTTACAGCTCCACATGGTGTTTGTTTGACTTTAGACTTTTTCCTCATTTAATTACAATCTAAATTAGGGTAGCAGTTTTTTAGTGTATTAATTTAATTCCAAATGGGTTTGGTATCTGCAATTCATTCTTTCCTCGTTGTTCCAAGATTACTTTTACCGAGGTTTTTGTGTTAATTAGTGTATTTTAAAATTTGTAATTTTATGGGTTGGTTAAAACTTTCTTATTTGAGTTGCTTTTCATTGCAATTAATGATTTCGAGTTTTAGCTAAGTAGGAGTGATTGTTAGATATTAATCTCTTTTTAACCGATTTTATTAAAGTTATTGATATTGAACTTGAAAGTGAGGATCATTTATTTTTAACATTGTTTTTTTTTTTCACAATACTACATACATACATAAACTCACGCCTTCATTCCCAAAGTGGGGTAGGCAGAGCTAAAGAATTACCAACAACTTTTAAAACTTGTTGATAATTCTATAACCACATTTTGCACAATAAGGCTAAGATGTTTACCAGCTCATTAGTGACAGGTTGCAAGCCCATCGCCTAACAGTACTACAAGCCTTTACTAGCTAGCTTTGGGACCACACAGTCTATATAGTTTATGTTTTAAAGCGGTTTTTTTTTGTTGTTAATTAACAACTTCCTTTCTAACTTGTGCGTAACGTTTAGTATTGTTTTTACGTCGGTTATTAAATTTTGTCATTGATAATGTAATAAATAAGACAAAGTAAAATACAATATTATTAGAAATATCAGACTTTTATAACCGGGGGACGTATTTGATAGGCATTAGATTGAACTAGAATTGATTAGGTTTCATTTAAATTAATGTGATTTGATTTTGCTATAAAATTAAAGTATGTTTTCGGTGACATTGTTTTTATTACAAAAAAATATACATCCTTCCCTTCTGATTTATTATAATATCTTTATTCAGTAGGTACCTAGGCCGCACGGGAAGTTTTACACGTCAAAAATGCACCAATGAATTGAGATTCCATACACATTATTTAATCGGGTGATAAGTAATGTATAATGTTACGTACCTACGAGCTAATCTGATGATGAAATTGAAACTGAACCTGCTGAAATATTTAGCGTAGACAAAGTTTAAATTTAAATTCGATAGATTATGGATACACAGGTTATTCCTTCCCGCAGGCAAAATCTTTCATGTGAAAACGAAAAATATTCTCATTGTTTGTGTATAGGAGTCTCAAACACGCGCGCGCGCGCACACACACACACACACACACACACACACACACACACACACACACACACACACACACACACACACACACACACACACACACACACACACACACACACACACACACACACACACACACACACACACACACACACACACACACACACACACACACACACACACACACACACACACACACACACACGCGCGCAAACACGTGCACGTTTTCACTCTCGCTCCCATTATAGGTCCTAACAATTCCAAAATATAGGCTCAGCCTAGTTTGGTATCAGCTGCTGGATATATCCAATTTTAATTTCTTCTCGTTTCACTTTTTTCCAACAAAACGTGATACTTACTTTGTTAGTTTTATTTCCGTACTAGAAGACTACCAAGACAAATTGGATTTATACTTGCCCTTACTAATCTTGTTGTGCCCAAAATCTTATCAAGCTACACCGTCAAAAAGGTTCCTCTGACGAGAATTTATTCGAGTTTCTTACAGAACCCTAATACCGCAGGCGTGACGAGGGAATGAGGCCTGGTTATAAATGAAGACATGCGACACAATTACTTTCCCATCCACTTAAATACAAACCTAACGCCCAAGGGATGTAAAGTGCATATTGAATTGCTTTTAACCAGATTGTTTATAACGTCGGTTGAATATGGACTTTATTGAAGCAATGTGTAAGATAGGGTTTTGAATGTGAGTTGAATACGTAAAGTATTTTGACTTATGCAAACATAGGGATTAATTCGAAGCACATTTATTTAGGCTTCACGTCTCTATCTAGATTGATAGCGAGTATTAATTTAAATTACCCACTTAAATACTCGGATCCTGAAGTACTTCATTACGTAAGTTGTTTATTTAACTTTCTTGGTATTTTTATTTACTCGCTAGATTTTGTGGCTGAGAAACAAGTTAAATCACTTTGCAAAGTTAGAGAGAAACATTATCTTTTAAATTAAATGTATGTGGTTTTAAAATTATTAATTAAACTTTGCGGGTGGAAGAACCTTGTGCAAGATCCGTCCGGATTGCTACCACCATATTATCCATTAACCTAGCGCCAAACAGCAGTGTTTGCATTGTTGTGTTCCGGTGTGGAGATACGACAGCCGGTGAAATGACTAGCATAGAGGCATTCCATCTTAGTCCTCAGGGTTGGCAGTGCATTTGCAGTCTTAGGATTACATTCTTGTGAATGCGAATGTGGCCTGAGGAGGGGATTATTTAGATATTAGAAAATTGTAATTTCGGTCCATTTTGACTTTTCTGCTGTGTAAAAAAATTACACGTGATGTCTTCTCGGAAACCATCGTGATCTCCTATGATATTTTTCTGATCTTCATAAACGGTCGCGTGAATTCTGGACAAACCCTTACCGACGACGTGTAAAAGAGCCCTCATGTGGCCAATTAACTGAATAAATTAAATGTGATCTTGTTACGTTTTTTTATAATGGTAATTCGTATCTTAAACCATTAACTAATTTTAAAAGGCTCAAGATAAAATAAATAAATAAAGTAAACCGAAAGCACTGACATTTTGTCGATTTTTACAACCACCTAATTATTTTCGACATAGAATTATAATTTTATTTACAAGTATGAACGTAATTAAACCGGTTTTGCTTGGCTTACCCAAGCTACTTCAAAGTCCCTTTACTTTCAAACAGGAATTTGCTCACAAGAACATAAACGCTTTGAAATTTCTTGCGACGACTCCCAAAATCCTTGCTCTAACAACTTGAATGTTTACTTGAGTTAGTAAAGCGCAGCTTGAAAACCATTTTCCTTATTAAATACATACATACACACCACTAGCTATGATTCAGATAAACTTTCCTCGCTTCCTCCCCACTCATAAGTCCCTTCATACTCGGTACTCCTGGCCATGATAGTGAAATGTTCGCTTTGTATTCCTTTTTTAATGTTTAATGTTTATTTGGGCACAAACGGTACAAGTAAAGAAAACATTTTTTTCAATAAAACTTACATAACACATTGACCAGTGAAGTTGCCACAATTAACTAACACAGTACAGAGTAACACGTCAAAAAAAATATGTGTGCTTACATAATATTAAATTAAATTACACACTTCACTTAATGTTTTGACAAAGCAATTTTAAATCTAAGAAGGGAAAGACTAAATATATCTAAGAGAGAAAATATGCTATTATAGTTTTTAAAAGTTCTACATAAAAAAGAATTTGACGCATATTTGAAACGAGTAAAGGGAACATGAAATAGATTGTTATTACTTCGTGCATTAATACGAGGAGTCCTAAGGCCAATTTTGCCTAGCAAATACAATAACATTCCCTTTTACTCTTACCTCATAATATCTATTCTACTACTCTCACCTTCACTATATTCTCTCCACGTGACCAAAACACATCTGGATTCCTTTATTAATCCTTGTCATGACTAGTGATGGGCGGCATGTAAATTTCAAAATTAAAACTTTCACCTAAAATTTCATGGAATTTTCTAAAAGTTACCACAGTGAAATCGTTTAGTTTATGAAAATTACTAAAATTTTGTAGTGTAGCGTTAGTAACGATTTTTTTTAAGCTATTGCATAGTTTCTATCGCGGGCCTTGAGCGCGGGGACCGAATCCAGAAATTCCGTAACGAAAAAACCTCACGCTCCCCACTCCGACGGGCAAGGAGGTGTGGCTTGAAAGCCGTGCATCGTCTAACGTCGTTGCAGTTCGGCAGTCTTCGACACGGCGTTGTGTGCGTTTGTACGACATGCAATAGCTTTACCGCGGCAGTCCCCGAGTGCCACACGTCTTTTTTTATGATTTTTACTTTAGTCAAAATTATTTCAATCTAATCATGTAACTTTCAGAAGCTGTAATTTTCGCAGTTAAGGAAAGTTTTATAATGTTTTAGAAATAGCTCATCACTTGCCACCACTGACGAGTATATTATACTCATAACAAGTAAAACAAATGGAATATTTATCGAAAATTTGGCTCGCCTTCCTGTGGTTTTGAACTTCAGCCTGTTGCGAATCAAACGGGCACAACTACCCCTGGGCCACGCGGCTATTGTCACTTGTCGCCGAATTTCCGAATCACTATTTGTGTTTGTGAATGTTTAAATATTTCACCGTTAATGAAACATATGAAATGTTATCGAAATTGCCCATCGCTAGTCATGACATCTTTTTTTAAACCACAACGTTCTCTAATTACACTGTTCTGTGTAATTGATCTGACCTCACTAAAATTATTTCAGAATCGTAGAAATATTATTATGTTAGGTATTTAATAAAAAAAAAAAAATTTTTAACGCCTTTGATCTTCATACTCGCTGAAAACTAGCGTCACTGAATGTAAGTATCCAACGACATTCAGGGGCATAAAGCTAAGTGGAGACCATTTTAACAGTAATAAAAAATAAATGTAGTTAGGTTAAGACATTTTTATGGTTGTAAACTGGTTTTTGTTATGTGCCAAATATATCATTTTTCATTTCATTTTCATTTCGTTTCATTTTCATTTCATTCTCATTTCATTTTCATTTCATTCTCATTTCATTTTCATTTCATTCTCATTTCATTCTCATTTAATTCTCATTTCCTTCTCATTTAATTCTCATTTAATTCTCATTTAATTCTCATTGCATTCTCATTTCATTTTCATTTAATTGTTCCTAATCCTATAACACTCTCACCGCAACCATACCTCTCAACCCTCTCATCTCTACTGCAACAAAGTATTAAATTAAACATCTAAAACGTTGTTAAAACCAACTTTTGACTGCGACAGAGAACTCTTTCGGACTATTAACCAACCATTAAATTTCATTGCTAAAAACCTCTACACAATTGCTTAGAAGTTTGAAAGCACTCGATTAGCAGTCCCTAGTCTTCGCCCATAAATTATTAACAATTTCTCGAAGAGATTATAATGCCATTCCAACTTGTGAAATTACTTGGGAGTTGTTCAGTTTTTGAGGCGCCGGATGAATTTGAAATTAACCTCCAAGGCGACCACTTTGTTTTTGTAAATCTTGAATTGGTTAGTGCTCCGTCCTTGGCTTGAATATTATTAGAAAAAAAAAAATATTTCTCATATTTTGTGACTTACGATTATGTGTTTGGGATAATATCAGGAATTTTTAAACACAGGGTGCTCTGCTTTCTTTTGGCTAGTGTTTTAGGTATGTATTAACTGGTACAAATAAAAAAATGAAAAATTAGAAGCGTTAAAATGATTAAAGTTAAATACAGCCTACTCGCAATCAAAATACGGATCACGGCAGCAACACATTTTTTTCATTACTAAAAATGGAAAAATTGAGACAATTTTCATGTAAATGTTAATGCCATAATTGTATTTATGACTATTTTACTATAATAATTGTAATTCAAACATAAAAACACTTTTTTATGAATGATAATGTTAATCAATGATTTTTGCCATTGTCCTTAATCAAATAGTTTCATTTACGTTTTAGGTATGAAGCAGGTATTTATTTTTAACTCATTTTATCGTGATGAAAAGATTGACGACTAATGGTTATGATTTCAATTAAAACATTTGGAATCATACTTTATTTAGCGTGACGTCATTTTTGCGTCAACGGCATGAAAAGTACGGGCCCTGGATATTATATAGTTGACAGTTTCCTGCTACTTTTTAGTTTATTCGCGTAGAAGTTACTTATCACCATTCTGGATAAAAAGTACATGAGGTCATTCCCCTAGACTCAAGCTTTATCTACACCATATTTCATCGAAATCAAGTTAACGTTGACAAATAACAAAGACCAAATTTGTCTCCGTGAAAAAGTAACAAACAGACAGATAGGGTTACTTCCATGTCTTTAATATTCGTACGAATTATAACAACGTTTATGTAGGTATAACAAGGACAAAATTTAATAATATGAAAATAACTTCTTCCACGTTCCCCGTTCATTCCCCGTGTGGTTGCCGGATTAGAATAGTGCCAATCCATGTCTTTCCGAAGATGTCGTAAATACTGTTAGGCGATGGGCTTGCAACCTGACACTAATACGCTGGTCAATATCTTAGCCTATTTGTGCATAATGTAGTTACTGAATTATCAACAAGTTTTTAAAGTTCAGGGAATTCTGTAGCTCTGCCTACTCTGGGATTATAGGCGTGAAAGTATGTATATAAATATGTAACTTCTTCAAAAGACAGTTGACCTTTGTTGAGTTACTTTGTGTGTTAGGTCCCATTTAAAAAGGTCACCACAGCCAAAATTAATATCTACAACTGTTGTAAAGAAGAATTAAATAAAAAAAAAGTTCAAAAATAATATTCCAAAAGATAATGTAATAAAGGAACACTCTGCCGGCTGTCAGAACTTTTTGCGATCTGCTGAAATATAATAAAATCAAAAGGAAATTACGACTATTTTAGATTTTCAAGACGGCTGACAATTCTGAAAGCAGGTTTTTACAGGAAACACTTTAGTAGAGTGCCAACATTGGCTATTAAAAGCTACGTTTAAGAAAGTAAAGTGTATTTTTTTTGGAAAAGCTGTCGCCCGAGACTCCGCCCGTTTTTAAAAATAAAACATATTCTATTTTATTCAGTAATAAATAATAATAATAAAGCAATCTATTGAAAAAATATTTTCAAAATAGGTCATTTGTTTTTAAGTTAATTGGTAACAAACAAAAATACAAAATTACAAATCGTTTCTTTGTAATATTAGGTGTAGATCCTAGGTAATTTCGCTATTCAAATTTAATAACAGCATAATTTTTTTTTATTCCTATGATTTACTCTGTTTTTAGGGTTCCGAAGGCAAACTAGGAACCCTTTTTAGTTTCGCCATGTCCGTCCGTCCGTATGTTCGCAGCCGAGCTCAGAGACGTTTAGTACTGGAAAGCTGTAATTTGGCATGAATATACATATTAGTCACTCTGACCAAGTGGTAACACAAAATCTTGAAAACTTTGTTTTTGTGTTGTACCTCTCCTACTCGTAACGTGGGGATGTAATCTTTTTTTTTCTCGTGTTCTCCGTATTGTAGGGTGTCGTTGGTTAGGTTTATTAAAAATATTGCGGATTTGTGAAAACACATTTTCGGTTCAGTGATCCGTTTATGAAGTAATTAAAGCGTTTATTTTTGATACAGTCAAGTGTCCCCCTACAACTATTCTCCAAGCTACAACTACTAAAAATCAAAAAAATATCTGAAATGAAAGCACATACAATAACGAATTAAATAGGAAAACTATGACGACTTCAATGTCAGTCTCAAGATTCGTCAACAATGACAGTTTTCTATGGCTTGACGTTCACTTTGACGTATCTTGTGACGCGCATCTCAGTCAAGATGAGTTTATTAATACGGCCCTAAGTAGACTTAATTGGTTCTTGAGTTACAAACGGTTTAAATGTTTATACCGTCGTTCAATAAATTCAAGTCTCGCATTAAGTGCTGCTTGCTGGGCAAAGCATATTATACTGTTAATGACTTCCTAAATGATAAAGACGTTTTTAAGTAGTTACTACTAGCTTACTTAAATTAGGGTTATTGTCTTTTTTTTTTTTTTTTTGTAATTATAGCTGAGAACTGGGCAGCGCTTATTGCAAAATGCCTTTAAGCCAATGATGTACACTTTAAAATTTAAATTTACCTTGTGTCTTTTTCGTATTTTTTGTTATTGATTCTTGTGTGCACAAGACATTCTAGAATTGAGAACACATTATGATGTTTCTCACCGGACAGATACTTTTTTACTGTTATCTTTGTCCGGCAGCATGAGCATGTCATGCTCACTTTAAGGTCTTTGCTTACGGCGGCGTCGTTGATCGGGTCGCCACCTTCCCGAACACATGGTTGAGGGAGGCGATGGCTGAGATACGCGTCATACTCGTGAACGGGTGCTGTCTATGGAGTCCGGTCTGTTCACGCTTGCAAGGACCTATTTTCCAATTTAGTTTTTTTAATTATCGTTCTTGACGTAGAGAGCTCGTCATGTTGTTTTCCTAGTCATTTTACCTTTTATTTTTATTGACCTTACATTTGTAATGATTTTATTTGTGTTAGTTTAAAATAATAATATTTTATTACTATTATACCTTGTAATGTAACTTACTTTTAAGTATTATTGTATTTAATAATTGAAAAAATGACCTTCTGCTGGAGTTTCTTGCGGCGCTTCTTCTCCGCAATGATGGTCTTTTCCGAAGCGCTAGTAGATTCACTCCCATGTTACTGACGTGTAAAAGAGCCCTCATGTGGCCAAATTACTGAATAAATATTTTGAATTTTGAATTTTTGACCTACCGAAAACTTTTTTGCTGTGTTGGTAAACTGACCGCGACCTATGTCGATGTATAGGGATAACAGTTTTCCAACGGCAAAGTTAAATTGTCGCGAGGTCTAATTTGTTTGTAATAACGGCTTCGGAACGCTATACTGAGCACAGTCCGATATGCTCTTGCCCGATTTTATTATGTGTATTACTGCTATTACTATATTTTTACATTTTACGATGTAAGTTTACTAGATGGTTACTTACATCGTAAAATACATTGATGTATTAATAAGTTATTTATAAAATAATTTAATGTATTGCACGATTAAAGAAAAGTACAAAATGGCGGACGTGTGACATGGAAGTTATTGTTATATTTTACTTAATTTAGGCAAGGACAAAATAAATGGGTCGGCGCAACGGCTTCGCTTCTATCGAGCTTCAGTGTCTCACTAGCACCTACGCAACGTCACTAACGTATTTCAAACGTCAGCGTCTTATCAGCATCTTGGTGGGCACTATCTGTAACAAAGACGCTGTGAGGGCGCTGACAACACGCTGGCATGATGCCGACGTTTAAAAGACGTTATTGACACGTCGACGCTGGTGAGACGCTGACACTCGAAAGACGTCGGTCGCATCACGTCGCTGATGCGTTGACGTTGCGTCGATATTGCGACGCCAACGCACCAAAAACGCTAATGAAACGTGTCTCTTAAGAGAATAACACTCCCAGGACTTTTGCAAGACGGCTCCTAACGATAATTCCACGATCAAAACTTAATGTCTGGCCCTTCCACTATCGAATCAATAAAAACGAACTAAACGAGATTTTATACCCCATAGGAAAGGGCAAATCGAAGGCTCAAAAAGTACCCCATAAACATTTGAAGCCTTAATGATAAAAGGCCGGTTTGAAGGGCCCGTCGGGGCCCTAAAGGGGCCAGGGGCCGCGGCGCGCCGTGAAAAACTCAATTACTGGGCGATAGGCTCTTTAATCTGTTTTAAATGCAAATGGCTGACGATGGCTCAGGGTTGCTTCTCGAAGGATATTGGCAACAGCAAAGTCACTTGATTTTTTCTAAAGGATTAAAAAATATTAAGTTTTGAATAACACAAAATGTGTTTATAAGATTTAACTCGCGCCGTTGTTTATTGCTTTTCTCTCGGATCATATTTGTTTATGAGATAAAAGTATTCTTGCATAACGGTTTACAATTTGCACTGCGATGATCTTTCAGGATTGATTTCATATCTTGCCGGAACTAACATAAACACAAACATATTCACGAACTCATAAACAAATAAGGCTTGTCGTACTGTTAGGCGATGGGCTTGCTACCTGTCACTAATATACACTGTTAAACATCTTAACTTTTTAAGTTGTAATTCTGTAGCTCTGCCTAGTCCACTCTGGGATTACAGACGTAGTGCATAATTGTTTTCCTTCGTGTTTTCACGGAAACGTACGAACGTGTCTTGCTATTTCAGTTGGTCACAGTACAAAAGTACTGAGGTTGACTGAAGAAGCATGACAGATACGAACGTTTTCGACAAAATACGAAGGAAAACCATTATGCACTACATCTTTACAGGCGTGAAGGTATGTATGTAAACATCTTAGCCTAATTGTGCAAATTGTGCAGAGTTATCAACAAGTTTTTGGAGTTATTGGTAATTCTGTAGCTCTGCCTACCCCACTCTGGGAATAAGGCGTGAAGGTATGTATGTATGTATAAAAAAATAACCTAAAATTGTTTCTGTTTGGCCCACTAGGTGACTGGTAAAGAATGCTTCAAACAACTTCAAATGAATAAATAAATAAATCTATACACTGTATAGAGCAAACTCGCATTCCACCATCTTTCCTTTTGTATGTACTCTTAGATCTCCCAAACTAGGCAATGGATTTTAATGATGTCAATAGATAAATTCGAGAATATGTGAGCGTTTCAAAAAACTTACAGAAAGGTTTGCTAGTAAAAAAAAATGTTTTTAACGGAATCACTTTATGTTTGTTGTCATTGCTTTTTAAAATGGCCGCAAATTAATTCAAAATAGCGAAGCCTTTATTATGCATCGACGTGTCTCAACCCTTAAGCGGCCCCTGACGGACCCTACAAGCACTCTGCATTCAGGTCGTCCCTCAATCTTAAGTGGAACCCGATGTTCAGGGTCACGAGTAAACAACAAGATTTAATCTACTCGTAATTAAGAGGAAATAAATATGGCTAAAATTTGATTCCGCTTAAGAATCAAGAGGAAAGATCAAACGCATTTTTCTTTTAATTTATTTTAGGAAGATACGTACCACTTTAAAAAAATTAAACCATTTGAAATCGGTATCCTACAAAAAAATGCGAGAGTTTGTGTGTGTGCTACCTCGCGCTGCCAATGCTAGACGGATTTGGATGAAATTTGAAAAAGACATAGGTATATACCCTGCATTAAGGCATAGTTCAGTTTTACTATCAAAAACTAGATCAGCAAGTGTGTTACAATAACAGCTGAGCAGTTCGATAAAAAAAACCACTCAAGAACCAACAACATAATTATCATCAAGCGTTTTTTTCAAGTTAGTACTTTCTTTTTTTAGTACGTAAAATAATGTTGCCGCCGCTAACTCGAAAACCAACTTATGTCTCCTTAATTAAGACGTGTTTTTTTTTAAATTTTAGTAAGACATACTAGAAACGGTATACTGCCGTTTGAAAAAAAAAAATTTTTCGCCAAATTTCACTTCCCAAAAAACTTTTCGCAGTAGTTTCATTTCCCAAACGAATCTTTAGCACATTTACATTTCGCATTTTTTTTATTTAGTCAAATTATCATTTGGCATCATTTTACTCTGTCAATTTTTATTAAGACAAACTTTTATTAAGCAAATGATTTCCTTTGGCAAATATTATAATCCAAAAAATTGTTTGTTCAAATTATTACTTCGCACAAAAGTGTACCTCATTAATCATTGACAAGTTAAAAAAAAAAAAGTAGGTTAGGTTAGAACTGTGACCTCCACAGAAACGAACTGCTACCAGAAAAGTAGGTTAGGTTAGGTTAGAACTGCGACCGGTTAAGTTAGCTTTGAATTGATAGGGTAAATTATTTTACCTGTAAATTATTAGTCCAAGGTACATAATGTAATATAATATCAACAACAAGCTACTTAATGCGTAAAGGGAATGCCATATACAAACGAATGAATAGTGAATATCGGCGTGTCAGACACGCAGTAAGAAAACTACCCACGTAAGGAAAAATAATCATACCCTACATTTGATTCAATGAACAACAAGATATACTTAATAAATCGTATGCCAACAATATTTTGGAAAAAGTATGTTATGCGAAACAATACATTTGACTACATGAAATTTGTTAAAATGAAACATGACCAAGTAATTATTTATAAAACAATAATTTGCCAAACTAAAATTCGCTAACTGATAATTTGCTATACTTAAGTTATTTTGCCTTATAATTTTTTGGGAAATGAAAATTTAAGTAAAATAATTTGGGAAGTGTAACTTTGGGAAAAGATTTTTGACCAAACATTAGTGAACCACTAGAAACACCAAACTTTATTTGTTTTATTAAATAAAAGAGTTACTCAGAATATACCTATGTAATATTTAAGAAAAATAGATGTAATTGAAACCTATCTCATTTGAATATACCAGCTCCAAAAGAAGAAAGGAGAAAGCGAATTAACCGCTTTTTAAACCGATTTATTTGATGTACTTTTAAAGTCAGCTTTGCTTGCAAAAGTTTACTTTAAACGCTGCACACGTACCGGCTACGACGTAGCACACGTAGCGTATAATAGCGGAGCTCGTAGAACTACGCAAACGATCGTTCCAATTTGAAACAAAAGAAGAACGAAATCGTTGTTTGAAGTGAAATAAACTTGCAATTGCTTAGACATTGACCGCTTAATATCTTTAATGTGCCTGATATATGTTCTGCCCTTATCTGTCATTATGACATTTGAGTTTGACAGAAAGTGACAAAGAATACTTTAACTAAAATCGGTTCATAGAGAATTTATGAATAGGGGAGTATAAAGTTTAACAAAATGTAAGTTGATAAATAAATAAATAAATATCAGGGGACAATGTCACACCAATTGACCTAGTCCCAATTTAAGCTCTAGGCTTGTATTATGGGTACTAGACAACGATATAAATACTTATATAGAGAAATATATACTTAAATACATAGTAAACAACCATGACTCAGGAACAAATATTCGCGCTCATCACATCACACAAATTTCTGCCCTTACCGGGATTTGAACCCAGGACCGCTAGCTTCGTTGGCAGGGTCACTACCAACTAGGCCAGCGCGTCGACAAACAAACAAAAACAAAATATGTTTCATTAAAAACTAAGGAAAAACAAACAAACAAAAACAACATAATGTTTTATTAAAAACTAGGACACTTACATAGTCATTAAGAAATAAAATATTTAATGAAAGCTGTTGTGATAAAAGTTAGACTACGAGAAGTTAGAAAACAAAATTAATATTATAATTTACAAATGACGCAACATATTAATAATAACTTTAGATAGATAGACAGACAGATAGATAAAACCTTTATTTGATGCTTCAATCACACACATACAATTGTCATATTTAAAGAAAAGAACAATCTCAAACTTACAAACTTGGCTTTAAAATAAATAGTAGTCTTATTTTATAACCGGTCTGTCACGTTTAGACGCCATATTTATCTACTGTTTGATTTTATTAAAATCGTTGAGATTAAGTATAATCTGGATATCTATTTAACACGGTAAAAACCATATCGTTTTTGACCTGCTATCATATTGTCGTAACGGTTTGAAAAAAAAAAAACATGGCAGTATTGGGGGCCGAGTAACAAAAAAAAACAAAAAAGGTCAAACACGATTTCAATTTTACCGCCAATAAAAGAGGCGCTGTACATGTGTTAAGCTAAGAATAACGTAATTTAATCTGGTTTATATACCTAAATCTTAATGTAATTAAATTACTTTGCAATTACTTACAAAGTAATTATCATTCTTAACCCCACAAAATATATTTTTTTAATTTTTTAATTATTTTTTTGACAAAATCATTTATTTGTATGTAAACCATCAACATTTTTACTCCACTGTACAGTGTATATCTGTTTATTTAAGACCTGCTGTAGACAAAACGGTACGAAACAATTTGCACCCAGGAGTATCGTTAGAATGATCCTTTGCCCAGTTGTTGGCGACATCTATTATGAAGGCTAGCCAATAAACTAATGCGGTAGCACCATCTCTCATCATGCCATGAAGCCACGGTCCCTGGTCACCTCCGTCCCTTGCACGGAGCTTCTGCAGATTGAGATTATAAAAGCAGCCGCCACCAAGCTATACGCTTTCTTTCGGACTTTGGACGACGCGCTGGCCTAGTTGGTAGTGACCCTGCCTAAGAAGCTAGCGGTCCTGGGTTCAAATCCCGGTATGGGCAGATATTTGTGTGATGAGCACGAATATTTGTTCCTGAGTCATGGATGTTTACTATGTATTTAAGTATATATTTCTCTATATAAGTATTTATATCGTTGTCTAGTACTCATAGTACAAGCCTAGAGCTTAGTTTGGGACTAGGGCAATTGGTGTGACATTGTCCCCTGATATTTATTTATTTATTTATTTATTTCAATGTCTTCGCTATCCCAGCTAAGATGTTGTTACCCAGGATAGATTGATTGGATAATGAATCGCTGCGGTTAGAGCGTCGGTGGCCTAGTGGCTTAGGGGGTCGACTCGTGATCGTAAGGTACCGAGTTCGAACCCTCGCGGTCACCATGTACCAATGAGTTTTTCTAACCTGAGTGCATTACCCGATGCTCTTACGGTGATGGAAAAACGTGAAGAAATATGCACATTCGAACAGCTGTGTGTGTAAGAGGGTAATTGCATAAAAGATCCTAAAGGATCTAAGTGTTTTTTTTTATGGCATGGGAAGGCAAACGAGCACACAGGCCACCTGATGGTAAGTGGAAACTGTGATCTCATAGACATTCGCATTCACAAGACTGCAAATGCATTGCCAACCCTGAGGACTAAGATGGAGTGCCTCTATGTAGTCGGGTAATTAGTGACATAATTGTATGGGGAACCTTGCAAATCTTCAACGAAGGAAGCCGCTTGGCACAGGTATACCTAGTGGTCATCTGAGCTGATTTAGCCCGGTAGCCACGTGGTTCCACCCTGCAGGTGGGAGGGGGAGGGGGGGGAAATCCCATCTACCGCGCCGCATTCTTACGTCCATATCTCCATAAGTTTAGCAAATAGGTCGTGTTTGATATCGTTTTCGTATAATTCGAGGACGAGGAATTCATTTCAGGAAACGTATTTTCACTCGTTCATAGAAAAAAAATGAGATCCGTGATAAAGTAGAAAAATAGGAGTTAAAAAATCTTACAAAATCTATGCCTGCCATTAAACTATGAGATTATGCTTTATAAAAAAAATATGAGTAAATAGCCCTATTTATATAGAATATGTAAACATTAACTTTTTTCATACATTTAACTTATAAATGTGCCAAAAAAAAACATTTGCTCCGCGCGGCGGGGCTGAGAACGAGAGAAGTTCGTATTTTGGATAAGATTTGTCACTTATTGTGTAATAATTACTATGATTAGTATAGGTGTTTCTGTATCAAGAGATAATTTTCTTAAAGCAATATCGAGAGATAAGTCATAATATTTAAATAAATGACAAAATTACTGAGTTAACCACAATATTCTAGTATAAAATGTTCACTCCAATTTATATTCCTAGAATTTTCCTTTAAAAGAGAGTTTTGGTTAGGTTAGTTAACTTTTGTAGAGGTATTATAATAATAACGAAGTAAACAACAAAATTTATGAACATTTTCCGCTGCAGCCACATAGTTCGGAGCACTTTATCTCTCTTTTCAAGCAATTGCATCTCCCTGCGCATTTTTGCTTGCATCTACACCTAATTAACTCCATGCAAGCAGCGGCTGCTGGCGGTAGGGTGGTCCACACAGGCTCCAATATGCCATTATTTTTTGCCCAACCCCAGTCAGCGGGACATGGCAGGTTTTGTAGTGGTTTTAAAAGCTGACCCCATACATGTCCTTCCTGAAAGTCCGCTCGTAGAATATGGTTGCGAAGGGCGTCTTTGGTTGGTGGTAAATTCTCCAGCCGTCTGTCCTTTTTTGTAATCTACACTGATTGATATCAGTGCATGTGCAATATCTAAAATGAAATGAATGTTACACGACATGCATGCCCACGATAACCTAAATCACTTCAAATCACAAATAAAAAAGCCAACCCCCACCTTAACTCTGTGCCTCCTGTGACAAGTGATACAACTCGAGTTATAGGAGTTTTCGTTTTCTTTCATGAAACACCTTAAAAAAAAATAACGCATCGTTTGCTCCAACTCCCGTGTTCCTAGGCCTTCTAGTTTCGAAGATACTTTCGTGTAAAATGATACAATTGACCCTTTTTTTTCTGATTTTCCGTGTTTAATGCTATTTCTCTAGTTAAACCACGTCAAAAAACCATGAGATATTTTTTTTCTCGTGCCAGATGATATATCTCAAAATGTATCATAAATCACGGTTCTTATACCTTTAATTTTTTCTGTGTCTTTTGATATAACTTGAGTTATATCATTTATCACCAGAGTTTTGCGTATTTCGAAAGTTACAACTTGAGTTAGATCAAAAATTAAACCTGTTTTTGCTTCTTTTGGTTTGTGTTAATTGATACAACTCGATTTATATCAAATGTTTTCAAATATTTCCTAATCTTTGCAAATGTATAAGTCAGTTGTATCAAAAATGTGAGAATATTACGACCATTTAGAACTTGTAAAGTTTGGTGCATAGTGATACAATTACTATAAAATAAAAATAAAAATATCAGGGGAGAATCCCACACAAATTGGCCTAGTCCCAAACTAAGCTCTAGGCTTGTACTTTGGTTATAGTATTTATATCGTTGTCTAGTACAACGATATAAATACTTATATAGAAAAATATAAACATATTGTACATATTTTTATATTAATTGTATTGCAATGGTTTTTCTGTTGTACAATAAAGTGTTTACATACATATATACATACAAATCTTAAAAATATATCTAAACAAATTTATTGATACTTACCATAGAACCGTGTCATAATACAGTGTAATATTTAAATCGACAGGTCTACTAATATTACTTTGTGACTGAGTTTTTATAGGTTGAGAATAAAATGGTTTATCTCTAATAGTTACGCAAAAGAGACCAATAATAAAAAATCGGTATCGAGATACAGCCGTTTTTAGGAAAAAAATATATTTATTACTTCCTAGTATGTTTTCTTATAAAAACCCTAATTGTTAGAACTAAGTATAATGCAGCGTATTAAGCACATTTTAAACAAATTAACTGGAGTATTCGTAGGTTTTTTAAAAAACAATGTAGTTGGATGTTTTATATACAACTAATTATAATATTTGCTATCCTCCTTTCAATCGTAATTTTACGAAAGTGACAATTTCTTTAGCCAATTTATACCGATTACAATATTAAATTCTTACATACATACATAACATACATAACTTCACGTCTGTCTCCCAATGGGGTAGGCAAAGACTACGGAACGCCAGGTGCACCGATCTAAACATACAACTTTCGCTTCCTCTACATTCATCAATCTCTTCATGCACGTACGTCAGTTTCGGGTGCTTTTTATTTGGCCCTTATTCAGTACATCGCGAATCTGATCACCGTACGTCCGTGTAGGACGTCCCCTACGGACATATCCACTCACTCTCGCTCGCCATATATCTTTCGTAACCCTTCTTTCATCCATCCTTTCTAAATGACCAAACCATCTTAGCATACCCTTTTCGATTTTTGTCACTACATCTTCTTTCAATCCACATCGTTCTCGGATCTCGCTATTTCTTTCTCTATCTATCATCCTAACACCACACATACTTCTTAGAGCTCTAATTTCAACTGCATTACTCCGGCTTGCGTTCTTCTTCTGCCATTCCCAAGATTCACTACCATACATTAATTGAATTCTTGTATTGTTATAAAAAGTGCTATATGCTATTACCCTAGTTGTCTCATGCTAATTACAAATAGTAGATTATAGTATTTATATAGAAATATTGTATAATCCGACTAATTGACGATTGGCTGTGTTCTGCAGATTAAAAGTATCATCTTTTAACGGAAAAAATAGACTAAATCAAGTACTTTGGCTGCGTTCGACATTATAGAACGCACATTTCGTTATTGGCGGTTTTATACATAAGTTTATGTATAATTTAGTGAATTGACGTGCTAAAATAGGTCGCTTTCAACATAACATAGTTTAAAAAATCTAGTTTACGATGGCATAGCTAACTCATGTTCCGAAAAATGAGTCTGGTCTCTTTCTTCATAGCTATGGTCACCCTGTCATCGAGGGTGGGAGCACACGCTCGCTGTGGCCTGAACCGACGCGTAAGCATGATTTCTATTGTAGGTAACTTAATGTTAATATCCTTTTATGGCTGCGATACAATATTATGATTTACATGTGTATGGAACTAGTTATTTGTGTAAAATATTATGACAGAAGATAAAAACGGTAAAAATCTCGCGACGGAAAGAAATAGTTATTTACCAACCAACACGTTTTATTTTGTGAAGTGGCAGGTTAGTAAATGCTACCGTTCTGTGGTGACTTAAATTATTGTATCAAATTCAGTAAGATGAAATTCAGGTGGACCATGCGCTATGTCACTTAACTACCTATTCGTACTTACTACTTCGACTGACGGCAAGCTTAATTTAACTTTCTTCATATCTTACCTACCTGAGATTTAGTTATCATTATTTTCATGTTTTGTAGGTGATTAGATTATGCTGATGATTGAGAATTGTTATTTGTTTTTTTGTGTAGGTGCCTATTTAGTTTTTGTTTTGGATGGCAATATGCACTGGTTAATTTACCTCCTGTATTGTTGCAACATCGTAATTTTGCTTTGAAATGAAGGAGTATAAGTTAATTTGTTTCCTCAGTGATTTAATTTCATGTTTAGTTCCTTTATTCCTTATATTTAAAAAAACAAAATTATCATAATTGCAATCGTTTGTTTTGATCAATTACTTGTATTATTTGACACAAGTTTTTTCGTTACCAGACCTAACAATAACTCGATATGTAACATTAGTCACGGTTTAAATTAAGATTATTTTTTGTGATTAATGATACAACTCACTAAAATCCTAAATATTACGCCCGTTCGTTTTCAGAAAGATTACTTATTCAATTCCCTACAACTTGTGTATAAAGGTTAGACCTCTAACTCAAGAAATAATAGAAAAATTAAGCTTTAAAAAAAAAGTTGTATCAGTAATCACCAGAGCTCCTTGATTACACTTTTTTGTGTTAAGTAATACAATTCGAGTTGTATCATCATACACGAGTTAAATAGATTAATCTGAAATGTAAAATGATACATTTCGGACGTTTCTTCAAATATCTTAAAATCTATAACTAGTATCATTATTTTTGTCAAACCAGTTAATAAAGTGATATTACATGTTATAAAAATCGAAAGAAATGTTCAAAAAAACGTATTCGTTTAAAAGCAGTATTTTTTTTAAACTTGTTTTTGCTCTCCTGTAAAATCGTGTTTTTCGAGTTGTATCACTTGTCACAGGAGGCACAGAACTTACTTGTCGTATAAAGCAATGACAATTCATTCCAATATTGGAAATGCCTGCTCTACGTTTCCTTCTTTAGCCTGCTTAAATCCCTCTGTTGCAGTTGGATAAGCGCGCCAAGCTTCGAAAGCACTTTTTTCCCCTTACCAGCAAAAGATGAAACGGTATCAGATGCGGTGAAGGCGTGGAACAGTGGCAATGCTTCCGCCTTTTCTGGTCCTACGTAAATGAAAATAAACTTATATGTCCGGTAATAGTATTTATTTGGGTTACTTAACGAAGCTGCAATAGCATGACATGGCAGGACCTGGTGATTTTTTCCCGTGCCAATATGAACCCACAGTTCCTCAAGCTGTGGCAATTGTGAAATCGCAAGGACAACAACATCGGTATCCACAGTACGCACCATGATTTTTGCTCCGAACTATGTGGCTGCAGCGGAAAATGTTCATAAATTTTGTTGTTTACTTCGTTATTATTATAATACCTCTACAAAAGTTAACTAACCTAACCAAAACTCTCTTTTAAAGGAATATTCTAGGAATATAAATTGGAGTGAACATTTTATACTAGAATATTGTGGTTAACTCAGTAATTTTGTCATTTATTTAAATATTATGACTTATCTCTCGATATTGCTTTAAGAAAACTATCTCTAGATATAGAAACACCTATACTAATCATAGTAATTATTACACAATAAGTGACAAATCTTATCCAAAACACGAACTTCTCTCGTTCTCAGCCCCGCCGCGCGGAGCAAATGTTTTTTTAGGCACATTTATAAGTTAAATGTATGAAGAAAGTTAATGTTTACATATTTTATATAAATAGGGCTATTTACTCATATTTTTTTTATAAAGCATAATCTCATAGTTTAATGGTAGGCATAGATTTTGTAGGATTTTTTAACTCCTATTTTTCTACTTTATTTCGGATCTCATTTTTTTTCTATGAACGAGTGAAAATACGTTTCCTGAAATGAATTCCTCATCCTCGAATTATACGAAAACGATATCAAACACGACCTATTTGCTAAACTTATGGAGATATGGACGTAAGAATGCGGCGCGGTAGATGGGATTTCCCCCCCCCCCCCCCCCCCCCGCCCCCTCCCACCTGCAGGGTGGAACCACGTGGCTACCGGGCTAAATCAGCTCAGATGACCACTAGGTATACCTGTGCCAAGCGGCTTCCTTCGTTGAAGATTTGCAAGGTTGATGTCACTAATTACCCGACTATGCTAGTCATTATACCGACTGTCTTATCCCCAAACCGGAACACAACAATGCGAACACTGTTGCTTGGCGGTAGGTTAATGGATAAGATGGTGGTGCCAACCCGGACGGACCCTGCACAAGGTCCTCCCACAAGTATATGTATCCGAAAGGGCCCATCTGTAAGATAAGATAAGAGACGCTGTGGTTTGGTATCGTTCCTATAATTTTCCCAATTCCTTATCCAGTAACACTTTTCTCAAATATTTTGTGTGTAGTAAGACTCATCATATTGTCTTCTAAATAAATGTTATGGTATTGTTTGTTTAATGTTTTCTTCTCTCCCAGATACAGAAGAAAGTTTGAACCGTATAATTCTTCTCAGAAAAATATTGAAACCCAAGCAGCTGTTGTTACAAACTTGCTTTTGGAAAATAAATGTTATTTGTTGTTATAACACAAAACCTACTGTATATATGAAAAGAAAATCATATCAAATGCGGAGTAAAAACGCGTACAGGCACAAAGTTTATTTTAACCAAGTTTACTTTGAATATAAAATAAGATCACGTTCAAAATGAGCAGATTACAGAAATCCGTTGTTGAAATATTATATTTTCGGGACGTGGGCGGTGTGCCGAGATATATTTTTAGGCATATATTCGACTGTCTCCAAAGTAATGTTGTTAACGAAAGGCTTTCTATATCTTTATTTTGTATTGATCTTCTTTTGTCAATTAAAATACCTATAATCATTATAATTATTTAAAGCGTAGAAAAATAAGCTTGCTTTGAGTTACTTTACATTTGCCACCTACGAATCAGTATCAAATCTGAAATTAGCATGTTTTAGCAGTTATTTTTATTGGAATACACTTTAGATAGACTTATCAGGATAACCATCTTATCTTATCTTATCATACTTTAACCTACTTGGGATCTCTTGTCCAATTAACTTACCATTCACCTGTTTGAATGTGGAGGTTTTTTTCACGATGTTATTCCTTCACCGTAAGAGCATCGGGTAAGGTACCTACTTAAGCTAGCTACGCATTGCTACATGTAAAATACGGGGGTGCGAACTCGGTACCTTACGATCACGAGTCGGCTCTTTAAGCTACTAGGCCACCCCTCTTCGATGCTATAACGATATCATTATGATTACTGTTATTATTGTGTGATCTGTGTTTAAATTTAATAAAGAACGCCTTTTTATTGACGGTGTAGAACAAGAAAATATTTTTTCATTCTATAACGTATTTCTCTTTTATCCTGGTAGTTGAGATATATTTTTTCCTGTTTAATTTAGAAAGACCCAATTATACAGGGTGTCCCAGAAATAGCACGTCACAGTGACACTGGAGATTCCCCAGCGTCAGACAAACCAAACCAGCCTAACATGACCTCAGTAAAAGTTGCACCGTTTTCGAGTTATACCAATTTAAAGATTTATCCAATTTTTCACCTCTTTTGACATTGTAAGTGCTCGCATTTACTGGGATAGCTTTAGAATTTAGTTTTTTTTATTTGTGCGCGTTTATGAATAGTTGATTAAGATGATAGAAGCATTATTATGTCAATAACTAATGTAAAAGTTGGAAAAATACTGTAATGAACTTGACTTAAATTATCATCAACATAGTAATTTAAACTTTGAACACCTGCCATAACTTTTTTT
The DNA here is from genome assembly GCA_927399475.2 of Acleris emargana. Classification (NCBI taxonomy): domain Eukaryota; kingdom Metazoa; phylum Arthropoda; class Insecta; order Lepidoptera; family Tortricidae; genus Acleris; species Acleris emargana. The sequence goes on from OV656843.1 coordinate 851,986, forward strand.
TACTACAAATGAAATAAGCAAATAACTTTAAAAACATGCGTGTTTTATGCCAATTCTAAAATGGTATGACACATGATATCTTAATGCATAAAAGTAGGAATTCGTATGACATTTGCCAATATGGGTCCTCGGAAATCAATGCTAATCATCTAAAAAATTATCTTGTACTCTACGATATCTCATTTGTTTGTGCTCCTTTGAAGAATATGATTGATTTTTGGTTGACCTTGGTTCAAAGATAATAAAAAACGGGTTTAATTTTCATTAGTTTTTACAGTAAATGTTCGAATTGTTTCCCTCCGACTCTAAGGCACAAATGGCATCTTCGAATAAAATTTCGGTCTAATTTTCGTAAACTGGTTTCTGATATGTCTCGGGCTGCATTGAAGACACGTCGCCGTAGTTCCTCTTCGTTACTTATTGGTTTTGAATAAATATTGTCTTTCAAACATCACCAAAAAAAAAACATTTTACAGAGCGAAATCAACTTCTTGGTTGTTATTAGGCTGGTTTGGTTTATCTCAAGCTAGGGAATCTCCAGTGTCACTGTGACGTGCTATTTTTGACAGTTAACAAGCCTTTATGATTTATATTTATAATCAATTCCTAGTTCTAATAGTCTACCGGATGTTAGTCATAAAAACAAAAGAAATTCTAATTAATAAGTATAAAAATAATAAATGTCAGGGGACAATGTCACACCAATTGGCCCAGTCCCAACCTAAGCTCCTGGCTTGTACGAGACAACGAGATAAATACTTAAATAGAGAAATAAATACTTAAACACGTAAAAAAACATCCATGACTCAGAAACAATTATTCGCGCTTATCACAAACATACTTGAACAGGATTAGAACCCCGGACCGCTTGCTTTTTAGGCAGTGTCACTACCAACTAGGCCACTATCTACTCTACTATATATTCTATAGATTCTCATAGACACCTCTGGAGATCTTAGAGCTGGTGCTTAAAGGATTGGGCTAGCTATCCAGAGAGGTAATGCAGCCAGTGTCATAGGGACCATGCCGCGAGCGGACCTGCCAGAGGGGGTGTTCTTTTTATAGTGATGATTATTATTTACATCTTTAATATTTGAGTAGCGTAGTTTTATTTTAATTTAAATAAGTTTAGTTTTACCTTTTAATTGTTATGCTTAAAGTAAATAAACCACTATATAATATTCTTCTTTAATCATAATCACGCGGAAACCAGCAGGATGGCAGCAGCTGAGGATCGATCTTTGTGGAAAACATTGGCGAAGGCCTTGGTCCAGCAGTGGACGTCTTGCGACTGATGATGATGATGATGATGCCCAGGATACATAGATACACGCATATTATTATTTATTTATTTTGACGACACGCTGGCCTAGTTGGTTGTGACCCTGCCTACGAAGCTAGCGGTCCTGGGTTTGTGTGTGTGTTGTGTTTTGTGTGATGTGCGCGAATATTTTTTCCTGAGTCATGGATGTTTACTATGTATTTATGTATATATTTATCTATATAAGTATTTATAACGTTGTCTAGTACCCATTGTACAAGCCTAGAGCTTAGTTTGGGACTAGGTCAATTGGTGTGACACTGTCCCCCATATTTATTATTATTATTAAACTCGTAACACCCCTCTTTGTGCGTTAGGGGTAAAAAAAAAATAGGTTTGTGGAATCTGAGAAAACAAATCTTCAGTGACAGGTTCGTGATCCCCCCGGGAGAGAGAGTCACGCGAAGTAACAGCGCTGTAAATATCGAAATAGCCGCTATATTTAGTAGTAAACCTGAAATAGTTTATATATGGGGGAGTAATAAACTGCCCCATAAAAGGGCTATAATCTTTCAATAAACCTAGAATGATAATCCGTAGGGCAAGGCTGTGGTTTTGTTTCTTTCAGCGATTTCAGCCGGTTATAATAATTCAAGAAAAGTAATAAAATCAGGGGGAATAATTCGTGTAGTTTTTATAATTGGTACAGTTATACCTTGCGGTATACAGATGATTATACTTAAAGTCCTCAAGGGTGGGGGGTGTGCTGAGGGTGTAAGGGGGGTTAAAAGTACATTTTTTCTGATTTTTCCTCAAATCTCTAATATATGTACAAATATCACTATGAATTTACTTCTTCCAAAAGTTTTTACATACAATTTTCTACAAAATTCTAAGATCAATGTTGTAGGAACTACAGGGTGTTTGAGTTAACAAGGAGATATATAGAATGATGGAGAAGATGAAGACTTTTAGTATATTCATCTGGATACCGTAAGGTATAACTGTACCAAATTACAAAACTACACAATTTTTTCCCCCTGATTGCCCATATTTGGCTTAATTATAACGGGGTATATGTACAAATTAGTGAATTTACTTTGACTATTAGTTCTGTATATTTTCTTAACATTATGTTGTTGTTCTGATGAATCTTTATAGTATTAGCTTGGATATCCATTTGCCAAATTTAACTGGAGTGTTCCTGTTTATCCTGCAGGCGGGGATGCAAATAATAAAGTGTATATTTATTATCAAGTTTAATTGTTGTAGGTGACTTGTATACTAATAAATGCGTTGAAATTATAATAATATGAATAATAAAACTACAGACATGTCGTAAAAAACGAGTTAATCTTGCTTAGAAAGAAGCAATCGTTTCTTTGACAACGTGCTGACAGAACCGACTGAGAAAATTAATAAATTAAAAATTAATTAGCGTTTTTTACATACAGACGTAGTGCATAATTATGAAATGCTTTTGTACCAAATTTTTTATTAAGTTGCTAACTGGAAAATAATAACAAAATTGTATGCCACGGTTTTAGCAAATAAAAACCCTGCTTACCATCAAGTAACCTATTTGCTCGTTTACCTTATCCGTGCCAACAAGACAAGTGTCAAATATAGTAAAAATGTTTGTGAATTGATTTATTTGTGTACCTTTGAATAAAAAAAGCCTTTAAATTACACGAAAATTAAATAATGAACTTCAAATGTCAAAAGGAGATCATCACGCCACATCGCACGTACTTAAAAAAGGGTGTATAATAGTTAATTATGTAACTGATATATAATGAAGCTTCTTAAGGTATGAGTGCCGCGGTTAAAGCGTGAGCTTGGGAGCGCTCTAATTAAAGGCACGACTGTAGTCGAGTACCGTAAGAGCTTATTATGTACCTAGTTGGTTACTAAGTTCTGTTACTAAGGTTGATGCAAATAAAACTAACTTATGTTTATTTTTTAATTTCAATATGTATAAAAATTAAAAGCTTAATTAATATACATTTTGAAAAACAATTAATCGTTTTTCTTAGTTTCCGCAATTCCCGATACGATCTTTTAACATTCACAGCCGGCATCGATGAAATTACGCATGACTTTTCTGTAAATTTCATTTTTTGAAATCGCTTAAGAGTTAGTCTTTGTTTACCAAAGAACTTTTTTTGTATAATATTATAAAAAATCCTATCTCTGTTTATGTTTAGAGACCAAAATTATATTTCTCAACATGACTTAATTCCAACTTATGAAGCAAGAGATTTGGTGTGTTTTCGTATTTCTGCAAAATCATGTGAAATCTTAAAGTCGATTTAATGAGTCATCAAGATTGACCGGTGTCCAAGCGGATCTTTAGTTGCTTTGAATATATTCGTATCAGAATTTAAAGCTAGAAATCTGTTCAATATGTCACGGAAATTTGAACTCTCTACAGGAACTCTTACAAAAGTTGGGGCCGTTATCAGTATCATCGTCGTGCGTGATTTTAACTATGATTTTATCGTCCGAAATGGGAATACTTCAAGCTCGTACATTTATTATTATTCTATATAAATCAAAGTTTTGATTAATATACAGGTTTATGCAAAACTGCTTTAATTTTTTTTTTAATTGTAATTAATCTCAGTAACAGAACTTAGTAACCGACTAGGTACCTTTGTACTGTGTGATAACTTTTTGCCAAGACTGATATCCGAAATGACCGTAACCATGGTAACAACAGTGCTTTAATAATTATTACAGAACTGTTATTTACCATGGAAACGCTCATTATATAATTATTTCACTCACGCGCGGTTCGATATCATTAACGATATCAATATTAGCGGTTTATAGTAGCTACGCGAGTGGAACAAATAAAATTGAACACCATTTCCTTCATCCGTTGAAGTTCATGTTTGTACCTGAAAACAAACAAAACGAAAAGGTTAAAAGTAGTACATTTATTTACCATTGGTTTATTTCTAAAACTTTACAATCTGTAAGAAATAAAATTCATCAAACTGTATTAACTGTATTATTATTGCAGTGGAGACCATGGGACCTTGGTCAGCCGATAATTATGAAAAACTTTATTAAGGCCCTGTCATCCCGGCTCATACACCTCCGGAGATTTTAGAGCTGGTGCTTACCTCTCTTAATGGATTGGGGTACTGAATAAACATCTTTTATCTTTTATCTTTTACTTATTCATTTGTCATAACATTAGAAACAAAAGTTAAAACTAAATTTATTAAAATTAAAATAAAACTAAGGTACTCAAATATTAAAGATGTAAATAATAATCACCACTATAAAAAGAACACCCCCTATGAGCCGAGATGACGGGGCCTTAATAAAGCTTTTCATATACCTACTTGTATTCAATATAGAGTAAAGAAAAGTCCGTCTTTGGTGTTTTCGGAAAGAAATAAAAGAAAACATCAATTTTTAAATAGCCCGTGCAAATTGAAAACGAATTGGGATTTGATTCTGTTTAACACTTATTTGTTTTCTTTGTCGGCACTTCTTCAATTTCAATTTAGGAACATTTCCTTTGTTGTCCAAATTACACAAAAAGTTTGATCAGTTTTGCGTCGCTGTTGCTTTTACAAATACTCCTTGTTTAATATTTAATAGATGCGACGACAAAATGTTTGGAACGCTGAATATATTTTGACATAAACCTCAAGAAAACTTTTGGTTATAGCGATCTGGATCCGAAGGGGTAGGCAGAAACTTCCTTTCACAAGCTACAATGACCTTAATTTTTATTTTATGTGAGATTCGTTGTTTTATATGTATAATGCTACGTTAGTTTTATTATTACATACATACATAAACTCACGCTTTCAATCCCAAAGTAGGGTAGGCAGAGCTAAAGAATTACCAACAACTTTTAAAACTTGTTGATGATTCTGTAACCACACTTTGCACAATTAGGCTAAGATGTTTACCAGCGTATTAGTGACAGGTTGCAAGCCCATCGCCTAACAGCACTACAAGCCTTTATTCCCTTAAATATAAAAAGCTATTATTATAAAAGCTATATTTAAAAAACGACTGACTGTTGATTTTCTTGCGATGTTTCTTCTCAGCAGTGTCCTCTTGTGAAGCGCTGGTAGATTTTTGACGTGTAAAAGTGGCCGTGCGGCCTACTTACTGAATTAACATATTTTATCTTTTATCTTTTTTTGGTTACTGATTTATCAACAACTTTTTAAAGTTGTATGTAATTCTGTAGCTCTTCCTACCCCACTCTGGGATTACAGGCGTGACGATATGTATGTATGTATGTATCTTTTATCTTTTTTTTATCAATTCAGAATAACTTCCCTCGCTCCCTCCACACTGATAAATCTCTTCATACACAAGGTTCTAATACCACTAAAGTTACACATAACCTTTTGTTTCGCCGGCGCAAGACCGATCCTTGCGGCAGACCTTGGAGGAGCTGCTCCAGCATGATGATGAAGATGATGAACCTTTTCCTTATACACATTTGTCAATAACTCTGCCTATCATGCCTACCGATTACCGCTTAAGTCATCGATGAATAGAAAAAACCGAGCATGTCGGACCATGCTCGGTGTAGTTCCGAAGCCGTTACTACAAACAAATTAAACTTTGCGGCAAACTTAACTTTGCCGTTCGAAAACTGTTATCCCCATACATCGACATAGCTCGCGGTCAGATTACCAACACCGCAAATAAGTTTTCGATAGGTATAAACATTTAAACCGTTTATAAGTCAAGAACAACTGAAGTCTACTTAGTGGTGAAAGTTTTCCTTTTAAATTCATTTTCATTAACATATTTTTCAGATTTTAATCTTTTGTGGTTTTGGCTGTAGGGGGGGACACTTGACTCTAACAATAATTTGCGCTTTAAATCTCAATATTAAAATTTCATAAAGGGATACGTTATTCGAAAATTTGTTTTCACAAACCTGCAAAAAAATATACATCTCCACATTAAGGACCGTATCGAAAAGAAAGTAGACAACTTTAAGGTCGTATAAATATTTATACTCAACTCCGATTTACGAAAAGTTTTTACTAGATTGTAATCCTTATTCTTGGGTACGATATGTCAAAAGCAATACGTCTTTTCTTACCAAATTGTCAAAATGGGACGGATTCAGTTAGAAACTAGAAAAAAAAATTTGGACGACTGGTGCAAAATTCAGTGTATATCAATAAGAAAACTTGCTAAAAAGTATGTTGTCAGGCCTGCAGGAATACACAAGTTGATAACTAAGTTCGGCAGCGCCTTAACTTTGGAAGACCTGCCTAAGAGCGGCAGAAAACGAGGACCGCGTGACCCAGCATTGCAAAAAAGAGTTGTACGCATTTTTTTACAAAATCCACCTGTTTCTGTCCGAGATGCTGCTAAAAAAGCTAAAACTTCTCCATCAATGGTTCGGCGAATTAAAAAAGATGTAACCTAAAGACTTATAAAAAACAGAAATTTAACTTGTCTACTTTCTTTTCGATACGGTCCTTACGTGTAGGAAAGTTGCACTTAAATATATTTTGTTTGAAGATTTTATTAAACCACTTTGTTAGCGTGACTAATATGTATATTTATGCCAAATTGCAGCTTTCTAGTATTATAACTCTCTGAGCTAGGCTGCGGACGGACGGATGGACATGGTGAAACTATAAAAATGACTGGTTTAGAACGAAAGAACTGTGCAGTAGCGTTACAGTGATTCTAGCAAATCAATAAAAAAAAATCGCCGAGCCCGATTTGGCTTGGCAAACGGCATCTCTTGGAAGATAAATCATTTAACGAGCTGTACAGAGCGCTTGGAAAAATGTTTGTACAGTCGGCATTATAAGGTGCACACTTTGGTACCTTGTCGCTGTAACGTCTAAATTTGTGCAACAGTTCAAACGTAACGTTTAAGTGACAAAGCACTAAAGTGGCAGCTGACTTATACGGTCGCCGTACAAGATTGTCCAAATATACACATTAACATAATATTCTAAAGCGATATTTAAACCAGCAGTAAAATATGCAGGAGTTGATTTCTGTCTGACTTTGACTTGCGAGCGAGATGCACGATTCTACTGTCCTTTTCTCACTTTAGAGTAAGAGTAAGACAGCTAGTCTACTTAAATTAGTTTATAGAAGGATCATTGATACCCCTCCATTCGTTTGGTATTTTGGAATGTACTTCGTTGCAATATATTACAATAATGTATTTGATTCTTAAAGACGTTTTTGGTGTGTGTAGACTTTCAATTTGAAAACTAGGTTTTTTTTTTTACTTATGAGCTGTGCTCTTGTTGGTGGAGTAATTTCCATTCTTGCCTGTTCCAGGCCTTCTCTTCAACACACTGATACGGCACGACGTTGACTTTATCTTTTTATTGGTCTAGGTAAGTTCTTCTTGGTCGCCTTCTTTTCCTTTCTCCTTCTATTTCTCCTTCAATATAAGGAAATATGCATTGATTTTTTAAATCGCATTTCTCAACTATATGACATTACCATAAAAGTGAAATAAAAACCACAATCGGCTAAGGAATACGGATGATGCAAGCATTTTAAACTGCTTATTAGACAGAGATCACACAGAGAGATCCCATTTGCACTGTGACGTCATTGTAACTGGTCGGCCATAAACTCCATGTTAAACTCTATTTAGCAAGAAAGATATAGGATATTTTTAACCCCTGACGAAATAAAAGAGGGGTGTCATAAGTTTGACGTGTGTATGTCTGTCTGTGGCACTGTAGGTCTTACACGGATGAACTGATTTGGATGCGTTTTTTTTAAATTTGAAAGCAAGGTTTTAGCGGTGGTTTTTAAACATGGTTTTTATACCTGTTTTTTCTCAGCTGTTTTTTACATGACTCAGATTTTATTGAAGCTGTGAACAAATGTCATGAATATTCCGTATTATAGTCGGACGTACGCGACGCACGCGCGCTACACACGTGAGCCACGCGGATCCATCGCGCCTGGCGTGTCTCTGACGTCATTTTGTACGTGTGCCATTGTTGGAGTACTTTCCAGAAGATAATTTATTCCTACGTGCGTAGTATCTCAAATGCGCATCGCAATGGAATTCCGGTTTTAAATTCAACACTATCAAATTGAAAATATAATATGTTTTTTTTTTTTTGAGTAAGACGCATATTTATTGATAATATTATAAAAATTACATTTCAAAGTGGATTTAAAAATAAATACATTAAAAATTTCACACAACAAAAACTATTACGTATATTAAAAACAAAATTAATTTTGAGACTAATGTGTAGTTATAGGAATATTATGATTAGTGAATTCCGGCTCCATCTTCGCATTCGAATGCTCTGATGTGTTTTCTTGTTCCCCTTACTCTAAATAAATAGCATGTTACTTGTATCGAACTTAAAGCGTTATGGTCTTATGACGTTAACGAAAATTCAAGCCTAGGGAGGCCAATCCGATTATTGGCCTCAATGAATTTTATCTCGTAGTATCGTAGTAATAAAACGGGTCTGTCGACAATTTCAATTTATTATTAGTAGTGTTATAAGCAGTACTAACCTACAGTTTTTAACCCCGACGCAAAAAAGAGGGGTGTTATAAGTTTGACGTGTAGGTGCGTGTGTGTGCGTGTGCGTGTGTGTGTATGTGTGTCTGTCTGTGGCCCCGTAGCTCTTAAAGAGATGAACTGATTTGGACGTGTTTTTTTTAATTTGAAAGGAGGTTTTCTAGGGGTAGTTTTAGACATGTTTTATTAAAATAACGGCAACACCAACTCTCAGAGTTGATATGAAAATTTTGCTAAAAGTCATATCGTTTAATCTAGATTTATTTTAAAAAATTCCCCCGTGTGGTTGCCGGGTTAGAATAGTACCACTCCATTTCTTCCCGTGGATGTCGTAAGAGGCGACTAAGGGAATAAAGGCTTGTAGTACTGTTAGGCGATGGGCTTGCTACCTGTCACTAATATACGCTGTTAAACATCTAAGCCTAATTGTGCAAAGTGTGGTTACAGAATTATCAACAAGTTTTAAAAGTTGTTGGTAATTCTTTAGCTCTACCTACCCCACTCTGGGAAGGAAGGCGTGAGTTTATGTACTTCAAATTGAGAATAGCATGTTACTTGTATCGAACTTAATGCATTATGGTTTTATGACGTTAACGAAAATTCAAGCCTAGGGCGGCAAATCCTAATTTGGCCGTCAGTTTGTCCGATTATTGGCATCATTGAACTTTATCTCGTGGTACTAACGAGTGGAACAATTTAGACGTTTAATTTAAGTAATTTTCTTTAATTGCTAACAAGTCAAATCGGATCTATTCAATTTATTATTAGCACTAACCAGTACTAACCTACAGTTTTTAACCCCCGACGCAAAAAAGAGGGGTGTTATAAGTTGGATGTGTATGTGTGTTTGTCTGTGTCACCGTAGCTCTTAAAAAGATGAACCAATTTGGACGCGGTTTTTTTATTTGAAAGCAGGTTTTCTAGCGGTAGTTTTAAGACATGTTTTATCAAAATCGGTATTTCAGTTTTTGAGATATTGAGCATGTAGGGGGTTAAAAGCCGCCAAAATAACAGCGACACCTACTTTCAGAGCTGATATCTCTTACACGGCCAAACCAATTTTCATTAAATCTTGCTAAGAACCATCCCGATTAATAGGTGACGTGATAAACATGACGTTATGCCCGAGTAACATCGGTCAAGGACAGTGGCAAGGTCAGTGTCAAGGACAGTGAATGGATACAAAAATTATATTTGAATCCACTGGCAAGGTAACTTGACTCGCTACTCTCTGATCGGTTTACACTACTATACTGTCTACTGTCCACTGTCTAAAGGTCTGTCTGGCTCTAAAGTGACAAGGTACTTAAATGTGCAGCTGCTTGGAAGCCGACCGTACCAATAAAGTTTACTTACAAACACATTAAGCATCAGATTTCGGGTAAAAATTGGACCGGTGCCAATTTCATTCAGAATAGCGCCCCATTTTTTCCAATATCTTCTTTTTCAAGCTTTGTTTCTGTTTTGTCTTTATCATTTGCTGGGAATCAGATTGCAATAGGAACTATCACACTAATTGTATAAATGGGTAAGTTGGTCTGTGAATTATCATAATTATTATCATCGGTGATACTGCCACGTAAGTAACAAATTTATGACAGAGCAACATAAACCTTACTGTCTTATTAAAAAGGTGCATTTTGCTTCTTGTTAAAAATGTTACTAACGCGGTTTTGCAGTTTCACCGAAGATATCTTATCTTACAGATGAGCCCTTTCAAATACACTTCGACCCTCAAGAATATTTTCTACAATTACCCTCTTACCCCGTGTGGTTGCCGGCTTAGAATTGTGCCACTCCATGTCTTCCCGTGGATGTCGTAAAAAGCGACTTAGGGAACAAAGGCTTGTAGTACTGTTAGGCGATGGGCTTGCTATCTGTCACTAATATACTCTGTTAAACATCTTAGCCTAATTGTGCAAATTGTGGATACAGAGTTAGCAACAAATTTTTATAGTTGTTGGTAATTCTGTAGCTCTGCCTACCCCACTCTGGGAATGAAGGCGTGAAAGTATGTATGTATGTAAAAATATGAATTTGACGGAATTAATGATCTTGGTTGAACGACGAAATGTGTCAATAAAATATAGGTTTAAAATGACGAGACGCACTTGTTTCAAGTGCTCATTTTAAATGCAAAAGGCTTCGCGGAGGCAATCAAATAATGTAGATGAGACACTTGACATCAATTCCAATAACCAGCATTAGGGAAATATTGGATGGAGAGTTTGGTAGCGAAAGTGTTTGGTTTAGCTGTGTTAAAGCTGCTTAAGTTATTAAAAAAGTAATTTAAAAACTTTACTATTTTAGAAAAGGTAAAACTTGCAAAAAATCCTACGTTATGCCTGTCATGTGAATAAACATCTACAAATTAATCCGTTGCATAAAATGAATGCCGATGTATCAATAATGAACTTTTGAAAAGATAATATTAAAAGTGCTACTAAAGACTTACTTACTTAAAATCACAAGGGCTTTGTTTACAAATACCTTAAAGGCAAACTTACTTATAAATTACAACTTAGTAAGTAAGTAGCGTACCGTATAAGTTCATTTGCGCCGATGGCCAGAACCCCCCCCCCCCCCGTCGTTGGCAATCATTTATACGCAAAACATGATATTCCGAAAAATATTATATTTGCAAAACATCATAAATTATTCTCAAAACATGACATTCGCAAATCATCATAGTAGCAAAACCTCACATTAGCAAAACATAACTATTATTAAGACATGAATTAGACAGTTTCGACGGAGCTCCGCTACTGCGGAGCTCCTATTTCTGGCAGGTTTGGCCCTCCGGGCCAGCTGCATGACTGACATAACCTAAACCTACCTACGATTTTATAACAAAACCCGACTATTTGTAAATATCGTGTTTTGCTAATGTGATGTTATGCGTATATGATGTTATGCGTATTATCATGTTTTGCGAGTATGATGTTATGCGTATATGATGTTCTGCAAGTATGATCTTTTGCGAATGTGATATTCACATATGAAAGGGTTGAACCAGACCACGAGAACTTCAGGGTCCGCTGGTAAAAGCGCGGGGAAGCTCAAGCATTCAAAATACGCAGCATTGGAGCTGGTGAATGCCTTTGTACCAATTGCCATGGAGACGGTAGGTCCCTGGGGTGCGCAGGCCAAGGATTTTATTTAGGAGTATGGTCACCGGCTCAGGTACAGGGGTGGTGCTCTTCGCTCCGGCAGGCCTGTGTCACTCCGCGTGTAGGTATTAAAAACATACCTCCAGGCGCCGGCCACGGCGGAAGGGCCAATCTAGTAGGCTGCCGCAAGCGAAAAACGACACACGTATAACCACGTATAACCACGTCTAACTTATTATGAACCGTAGTACAGTAAATTAAAGCCCATATTTCCTCAAAAAAAATTAGAAGGTATGTAAATGAACACTTGCTCGACTGGAACGCGAGCTAAATTAAATCATATTGTCTATCAGATTGAGTACATATTTCTTTGAAAACCGTTGTGAAGTAAAGCTTCTGTAACGCTAGTTACTAGTTATTATTCTGTGGCTCCGGTTCAATTCTTGTGCAGCATATCTCAATGGCCATACAACGCGGTAATGCTGCCAGCGTAATGGGCATATTTATGCCACTATCCAACCGGATTGACTCAAAATGTTTTTTGTTGCTTTGATTCTTTGACAAAGCTTGTGGCGGATTATATTGTGTCAGTATCTAATAAGACTATTTGGATTAAATGAACTATTAAGTCAAGCGAAAAAAAAAAAAAAAAAATTACAATTATATTTATCATTTAACATATAAAGCTTAAAAATAGCTTAAAGTCAACGTGCACTAATAAAATTCCTTCTCAGCGGCCACATCTACCTAAATATGACATTCCTTGGCCAAAAACCATTTTATGGACTCAATCCAAGTCCTCAACGGCTACGGTAACCAGAGAGTATTTATTTCGTAAAATACAATAAAAACCATTCCCTTATATCAGCTTCAACATAACATGGAAAATTGCTTGAAAACACGTGATTTACTGACTAGATCAAGATAATCTCCAAAAACTTTTTTGGTATCATCAAAAATTATGGTTAAGTCAATATTGATATCGAGTTGATGCTTCAATGGTACATAATAATAATTAGGTAAAATTTAGTATCTATAAGGAATCAGGGGTTTCATAATATAACTCAGATTTTTAAAGAATAACTGTTTTAATCTTTAGTCTTATATTCAATTTACAGAGTAACAATTCAGCACCCAAATACAATGTCGGCTCGGTAAGAGGGCTGTCCAAAGAATGCCCGCCGAAAACAAACTCAACCATTCTTATGACAGCCCGATTGCCGCCCTTTTACTCGGAAATGACGTCACACGAACAACTTATTGTTTATCTTAATGCATTAAATTAATACCGCATAAATAAAATTTTTGTATATAAATAATTGTATAATTAATTATCTTACATATCGAAGTGAGAGTACTTGGAATAAAACATTATTTATATTAATATAACTTATGTGTACCATAAGTCATAGCTTTTAACAATGTTTATCTGTCATGGTTTCTTTTATATTTCTAGTTATTTATCATGTCATTTCATCGAATAAATCCTCTAATTGGCATATAGCATCAAGAGTAATTTAGCTGGGAGAATAAAAAAGACTTAGCATCCCCTAAATAGTAGGTATAATTTAACTGCGTGATTCCCATGTTAACGTGGGGTCATAAAGTTTAGTTGTATAACATAGTCGTTCGTTACAAGGCGATTTGGCTTCAACATAGCATTAAAAACTCATTAAACACCGAGCATGTTCAACACAAAAACAATATTTTAAAATACGACCGACAATTACCCTTATTTGTAAATCAGATAAAACCCAAATTCGTATAAAGAGATTTACGGCTAGAACGAGATAAAATCAGGCCCCCAGATTTGCATGTCGGCCAGGGCGTAAAACTGTCGTCTTCACACGTTTTTTGCACATTCGAGAAAAAATGGCCCATATATTCTTTGGAAAGGACCGCGTGAGAAATTCGCCTTTTACTTTCAAGCGTATGGTGCTATTTATTCTCTGGGGAAATTATTTTATAATACACAGGGTTGGTTTTGAAATGCAGATTAAAAGGGATTGTGGTTTAGAAATTAGCAGGTATTTTGTATTTGTCGAAGCTTACGAAGCTACCATTTTGGAGTTTGATTCTAGGTTAAGGTAAATATTTGTGGGATGAGTGTGAGTACTACTGGTTCTTAAATCTTAATGTTTACTATGTATTTAGGTACATAATATACGTATTTTTGTCGTTATTTATACGGTCAGTTTGTATGAGATTATCCCTTTGACATTTGTGCATTTTGAGAATGAGAAAAATCGTGATCAAAATTTATTTACATAGCAAGAAATACCTTAACTTTTTTCTTACTCTTAATATTACTTTGTGTAAAAAGGGCAAGGCGTACCCCAATGCAATTTAAAACTTACTCGTATATACAGCAGCGGGCAGCCCACAATAAAATTCCCGACGTCGCCGGATGCAGCGCCTTAACAAGCTGATATTGAATGCATTTTATGATGCATCGGGGACAGCCATGTGATTGTAGTGCATTTCATAAATGGACTTTGGCTATTGGATTAAATCCTAAGAGGATATTGGAACGACTAGAAAATAAACATAAAAAATTAACAAATTCTTAGAAAGAAGGCATTGGTCATTTGCTTAATTTAAAAATGACAAAATGGTGATAATTATTATGAAAATAATAAACCTTGATTCACTTGAGATAAATATAAAATTTGACGTTGTTTATTTGAATTTATAATATGACAAAATTAAGAAAACAGATTAAGACTGTTCATTGAATATTGGCTGGTGACAAACATACATAAACTCACGCCTTTGTTGCCAGAGAGGGAAAGCCAGGGTTACAGAATTATCTACAATGCTAAAAACTTTTTGATAATTCTGTAACCACATTGATTGGTTAATCATTCGAAATTAGCCGTCAAGTGCGAGTCGGTCTCCGTATTGAGAGTTTTGTTTTGACAGACTTCCACTACGAGTTTAAAAGATTTTTTTTTTTTTCTCCACAATAAATTCACCAAATTTAATAATTGTAAATAGAAAACAATTACAAAAAGATCTGAAAAAAACGTACGAGGAGCTATACTACTATTCAGCCCTCTTTAGAAAAAAGGCGTAGGTCTCATAGAGCCGCGTATGTATAAGTAAACTTGTTTTATACCTATATTAAGTCAATTAGCTTTGACGATAAAATTGCGCATCCGTTCTTCTTATTTATTAGGACAGTATTCGATATATTTTATTTGTTAAACAATCCGGCTCTTTAAGGCACTTGTCCCACCAAGAGCGAGTAAGCGATTAGCTATCGGCGATTTTCTCGCCCAAGAAACGAACAAAATATAAGGATCCTGTGTTATTAAAAGAGACACGTATACTAATCGTTCATCACTGGCTGTTCACACTGCCGGCGAGAACACTCGCTCTACTAGTTTGTCGCCGCGATAACAGCGATAAGATAAATCTAGCTCAGCGATACTCGCTCGGCGATACTCACTTGGTAGTTAGAACTTAAGCTGCGATACCAAAGTGGTTATTTTACGACGTGGATTTCAGTGCAGATATTTGCTATGAATTTAAGCAAAGCATTTGAGCTGTCATTGTTGTCTAGTTCAGACGACGATGATGATGAATTGTAATTGCACTCGATCACTCGCCTATAGCCGAGCGACGAAACTATTGGAGCTAACACTCGCATCTCGTCGCTCGCCCACTCATTTCTAGTTTATCGTTCTACTCGTTTATCGCTCATCGTCGGCGGTGGGACAAGTGCCTAAGAATCAACCAGCGAGCGGTCTAATACGGTTAAAAAAAACCACTTAAAAGTTAGAATGGACATAAAGGCACTTGTCCCACCGCCGACGATGAGCGATAAACGAGTAGAACGATAAACTAGAAATGAGTGGGCGAGCGACGAGATGCGAGTGTTAGCTCCAATAGTTTCGTCGCTCGGCTATAGGCGAGTGATCGAGTGCAATTACAATTCATCATCATCGTCGTCTGAACTAGACAACAATGACAGCTCAAATGCTTTGCTCAAATTCATAGCAAATATCTGCACTGAAATCCACGTCGTAAAATAACCACTTTGGTATCGCAGCTTGAGTTCTAACTACCAAGTGAGTATCGCCGAGCGAGTATCGCTGAGCTAGATTTATCTTATCGCTGTTATCGCGGCGACAAACTAGTAGAGCGAGTGTTCTCGCCGGCAGTGTGAACAGCCAGCGATGAACGATTAGTATACGTGTCTCTTTTAATAACACAGGATCCTTATATTTTGTTCGTTTCTTGGGCGAGAAAATCGCCGATAGCTAATCGCTTACTCGCTCTTGGTGGGACAAGTGCCAAATGGACAATGAAGGCTTCATTTTATCATTATTCATATCAGCCTGTTGCAGTCCACTGTGAGTCCACACGATCTACCGCCCTTTGCATCCAGTTACTACCAGCTGCCTTCTTCATCGATCCATCTAGCCGGGGGGCGTCCTACACTACGTTTGCCTAAGCGTGGTCTTCATTCGTGAACCGTCCTGCTCCACCTCTCGTCAGTTCTGTGACAGATATACCCAGCCCACTGCCACTTCACCTTAGTCTTATGTCGTATGACCTCGTTCCGGATCTTATCCCTTAATGAGATCCCCAACATAGACCTCTCCGTAGCACGCTGAGTGACGTGCAGTCGGTGGGCCAACTTGAATGTCATGTTCCACGTTTTGGCTCCGTAGGTTAAAACTAGTAGGACGCATTGGTTAAACACCCGGCATTTCAGGCACTGCGGTAGTGTCGCCGTGAAGATATGACGCAATTTCCCAAATTCTGCTCAGCCAAGCTGCATACTTCTGGCGATTTCCAGACGTACTCTTTGACAACTTCGAGCAGAGTGCCCTCGACGGAAATTGGTTCCGGGATGACATGTTCGTTGAACATTACCTTTGTCTTGTCCAAATTCATCCCAAGCCCCACCCTTAAAACCACTGAAAATCGATCACGCAAGTTCATATTTTATATTAAACGATGGGAAAAATTCAAGCAAATTTTCCGATGCGCTCGTACTGCGTTATAACGAGCTTTTCGTTATTTATACAGGAGATTTAATACATCTCGTATTTACCTCCCTTCCAAACGGTACTTTTCAGCGTTTGCGATGCAACTCGACTTTTATTTTAATTTGTACAAATACAATATTTTTATTGAAACTGTTGCTAAAGCTTTGCTTTGCTATATTTTTCTCTGTATCAGTTTTGAAACTGTTACAAAATACTTGTATTCCTGTTGAAATACAATTCGAATACTAGACGTAGATCCCAGAAAGAATAAAATATATGTAATTTTGACCCCAAATGCGCGATTTATGTAAAAATCTAGCACTAAACTAGTCTAACAGCCGCTTATACGCAATTTACTAAATCGTAAAAATCTAGACGCACGATTTACCAATCCGCAAACCATAAAATCCAGACTTTCGTTCCGTTTATGATTTTAGAAGCCCTTGAATCCAGCCAATCTTTAGCGAAGATTTCTCCGATAAATTACCTTATTTAAAATCTAGTACATGCTTGAAAAAATAAAGAAAATAAGTCGTAGTACGTATATTTGAGTTCAAAGATTTTGTATAGGTACTTAGACTTTTATTTCAATGTGATAAGGTGCAAAAGTGTATGCATATCTTTGAACTCAATTTTACATTTTATGTACAGTTAGGGAAACTGAAAGATGTACCTATTTATGTCTTATTTACATTGTGACGAGCAAATAAGATAAGATAAGATAAGCATTTATTGTCAAACTGTGTACAATTGGTATTACATGTCAAAATAAAAAGATTGTTGTTGTTGGTAATTCTGTAGCTCTGCCTACCCCACTCTGGGAATGAAGGCGTGAAAGTATGTATGTATGTATGTATAAAAAGATTAAAAGTTCCAACAGTTTGCCCATTTCGGACGTACAATAACCTTACATCTAAATTTTATTATTTAATAATTTACAGTAAAAAAAATATTTAAATTGTAAAAACATTTGCAAAGTAGCCATTCCTTAAGTTTTTTTTTGTCCATACTTTTATTAATCTATTAGTACCAAATAATTGTGCTCTTTCTTTAAGGCACTTGTCCCACCGCCGACGATGAGCGATAAACGAGTAGAACGATAAACTAGAAACGAGTGGGCGAGCGACGAGTAGCGAGTGTTAGCTCCAATAGTTTTGTCGCTCCGCGATAGGCGAGTGTTCGAGTGCAATTACAATTCATCATCATCGTCGTCTGAACTAGACAACAATGACAGCTCAAATGCTTTGCTTAAATTCATAGCAAATATCTGCACTGAAATCCACGTCGTAAAATCACCGCTTTGGTATCGCAGCTTGAGTTCTAACTACCAAGTGAGTATCGCCGAGCGAGTATCGCTGAGCTAGTTTTATCTTATCGCTCTTATCGCGGCGACAAACTAGTAGAGCGAGTGTTCTCGCCGGCAGTGTGAACAGCCAGCGATGAACGATTAGTATACGTGTCTCTTTTACTAACACAGAATCCTTATATTTTGTTCGTTTCTTGGGCGAGAAAATCGCCGATAGCTAATCGCTTACTCGCTCTTGGTGGGACAAGTGCCTAAACCAGACCATTTTTATAATATTGTTTTCCGTAGAATGACGTGACAGAGTGGTCATCTAATACTTGGTCTCGGCTGAAAACAGCCACTCTGTCACAGTGTTTCTGGTAAACCATATTAAAAAGAATAAAATATTAATGCAGGACAGGAAGCATTAATTAGGTTTAATAAAGAATAAATGCAACTTTTTTTTTAAATCGAACACTGAAACCATAGATAGTTCAAAAATCTAAAAAACCGAAAATCGACGGTTTATTGTCGGTAAAAAAGAAGAACGACCCTTTTATTTCCCTTACTGTAAGTATACACGTCTATTTTCATCCGTCATTAAATTGTTAGCGTTAAATACTCAGCTAATTGTGTATCGTTAATTACACGAGTGCATTAATATTACAAAAAACCGGCCAAGTGTGAGTCGGACTTGCACACAAAGGGTTCCGTAGCATTCTTGTATGAGAAAATTTTAACGGCTTATTTTGTTTTACTTTTATTATTTGATTTTATTATCTGTGAAAATTTCAACTATGTAGTATGTACCCACGAGCGGATCTGACTACTTCGTTTGCGTTACTAGGTAGGTTAGGTTCGTTAGGTAACTTCAAACGCCCGAAGGGCAAATAACCCAGGAATAGGAGCCCCGCCATGCGGGGCTCCGTCAATATTGCTAAGACATACATAAGGTGAAAAAAACCATGTGGTCATTTAGCGACTCGGACTTTTAGAGATGTAGTCGCAAAGCGATCTGGTCGTATTGCGATCTAGGCACAAAGCGATGTAGTCAGATCGAGATGTAGTCACAAAGCGATCTGGTCGTGTCAGCTACCTAGCCATATAGAGATGTAGGCGGAAAGCTTCTATCCCCCTACGAGTACCTTACGTTTCATGAAATACAGCCCGCTGACAGACAGGCTGACGAACAGATGGACAGCGGAGGCTTAATAATCCCTTTTACTCCCATTAGTACCCTTTAGGTACGGAACCCTAAAAACCGCACTGTTTGAGTTACTCAGGCAGCTCGGTTTAATTTTGGTTAAAATGGCTAAGTAATTGCTGGATCACATCGGAAATTTTGTTAGATTATCGCATATAGCAGTTGGGTCGTTCTTCTTTTTTACCGACAATAAACCGTCGATTTTTGGTTTTTTAGATTTTTGAACTATCAATAACTATGGTTTCAGTGTTCAATTAAAAAAAAAGTTGCATTTATTCTTTATTAAAACTAATTAATGCTTCCTGTCCTGCATTCATATTTTATTATTTTTAATATTGTTTACCAGAAACACTGTGACAGAGTGGCCGTTTTCAGCAGAGACCAAGTATTAGATGACCACTCTGTCACGGCATTCTACGGAAAACCATATTATTAAAAAAAACATGGGTTAAAGAAAGACCTCAATTATTTGGTACTTTTACATAAATAAAAGTATGGACGTATATTAAACACGAAAAACATAATTATCCATACTCTAATGAGACGCTTAAAAAGATGAGAGACAGGCTATTGTCGGTAAAAAAGAAGACCCAGTTATCTTCTTTATATATATAATTCTCCTGTCCGTGTGTTGACAGTGAACTCTTTCTAAACGGCTGGACCGATTTGAATGTTTTTTTTTGTGTGTGTTCAAGAGGATTAAAGGTGGTTTAAATTCACAAATAAACCCGGCAGATGGCGCTGCCGTCGGTATCTAGGTTATTCTAATCCCTTGGCATATCATGCAGGACAACGTCTGTCGGGTCCGCTAGTATAATTATAAAAGGTTCTCTACACATTTTAGAAAATCCAAACTTTAGTATTTTCTTCAGAGTACTCAAAACCACATTAACGTTACAATTATGAATGCAGCAATATATTTTAGCCCATTAAATATAAGAGCTTGAAATGATAATAAATTTACAGCATGCTCATAATAAATAATCAACAATTTTTTAGAGTTGTTGGTAATTCTGTAGCTCTGCCTACATCTTTCTGGGAATGAAAGCGTGAATTTATGTATGACATGTATGTATGAAATGAAAGCAGAAAATGAATACAGTTTTCTTTTGTCCTCTTGAAATGTGATTACATTCCCGCATTCCCAAAGGACTTTTTTTAATTTACTAACACAGCTTTGAAAGCAGAATTCTGTTGGAAAATTGCAAAAATATTACTAGTTGCCAGCCCTGATTCAATTTGAATTGAGGACAAAGAGAACAGCCAATCAGGGAGAAGTTACGAGTGTGCAGCCAATAATCATGCTCGAGAGGTAACAGCTGGCTCTCTAGGGTTGTACAAGTATCATCCAGCACATCGTCCATATTTGATTTATTGATTTTGCAGACAAGTGAACACGACAAAATTGGTTTAAATTTACGTTTCTCTGTATAAATATAACTATTTGATAGTTGACCTGTGTGGTCACCGGGTTAGAAAAGTGCCACTCCATGTCTTCTCGTGGATGTCGTAAGAGGCGACTAAGGGAATAAAAAAGGCATCTAGTACTCTTAGGCGATGGGCTTGCAACCTGTCACTAATACACTGGTAAACATCTTAGCCTGATTGTGCAAAACGTGGTTACAGAATTATCAAGAACTTATTTAAGATTGTTGGTAATTCTGTAGTTCTGCCTACCTCACTCTGGGAATGAAGGCGTGAGTTTATGTATGTATGTATGTGATTGATAAAAATTGCCGATATATCGATTATTATTGCGACCTCTTTTTTCAGAACTAATATATTTGTAAACGACGCAACAGATTTTTATGAAACTGCGTCTAAATCAGACAAACCGTTTGGGTGTTACGGTGTTGCAACAAACAGTTACACATGTACGTGAAACTCATGACACGACTTCTTTATCGCTATTTAAATATACCAAAACTGTATAAGACTCATGGACGAAGTATTTTTGGAGGTGGGAGGACCTTGTGCAGGGTCCGTCCGGGTTGGTACCACCATCTTATCCATTAACCTACCGCCAAGCAGCAGTGTTCGCATTGTTGTGTTCCGGTTTGGGGATAAGACAGCCGGTGAAATGACTAGCATAGAGGCATTCCATCTTCGGCCTCAGGGTTGGCAACGCATTTGCAGTCTTAGGATTGCGGTCTTGTGAATGCGAATGTCTATGGGTCACAGTTTCCACTTACCATCAGGTGGCCTGTGTGCTCGTTTGCCTTCCTATGATATAAAAAAAAAAAAAAAAAAAAAAAAAAAAAAAAAAAAAAAATTCGAACGCATAAAAGTAAATAGAACGTGTAGAGGAAAATTAATAGTTTTCAGACTATGCATGACCTAGTTTATTTTACACCTTAAAAATACACTAGCGAGCAAAATATAAAAGGTATTTTATAGATATATTTTTTATAACGTGACTCTTTGATTGTGAGCGTATCATGAAAGGGGTACTATATGTTTATTACGCAAAAAAAAAATGATTTGCGTAAAAAGTAACAACTCAAAACACCCTGTGGACTGAGCTAGGGTCCTCTTTTTTAAGGGCTTTTGCTGTTAGTGCTTTGCAACGTCACATCGCGATTTAAAGCTTAATATTTCATAGCTGGAGCCCTTAATTAAAAATGGTTCCGTACTTCGTCGATAGTTGAACACGCAATATTTATTAAATACCTATCCAACGACACCCCCCACTATGGGGTAGACGAGAATAAAATTACACACCCCCACGATACGCGAAGGGGAGGTAAACTACAAAAAAAATACCACTGTGTTAGCGTGACTAATGTGTATATTTATGCCAAATTACAGCTTTCTTGTACTAAGAGTCTCTGAGCTGGGCTGCGGACGGACATGGCGAAACTATAAGGGTTCCAGTTTGACTACGGAACCCTAAAAAGCCTTAATAATTCTTTGAAATAGAAATAGAAAAAGAAATAATTTATTTGCATAAACATAGGTTGGAAAATAGTAGTACATCGAGTGAATCACAATGCTTTACCCGCAGGTGTACAAATTTGGAGTCCTGATTATTTTTTAAAACAGGATAGTAAAATTTATTAAGTTAATTAAGTAGGAACAAAAAACAAAAAACAAAATAAACAAAACAAAAAAAAACAAACAAAAAAAACCACTGACTTATTCTACAAAACTACAATCCTTACATTATGACTTATAATAGCCCAGTTACTAAATGAGAAAATCCTTGACTGAATAATAACATTTATCTATCAGAAGTTCAGCTAGCTCATTCTTAAATCTATGGATTTTTTGCTGTCTTATACTTCTTGGGATTTTATTATATATAACTGGCGCCATACTAAAAACCTTACAAACTGAACCTTTGAGCAAACCTTTTTCTACACGACGGGGGATAAAAGCTTAAGGTCCATATTTCGATACGACCTAGGTAGCATATAATATGACCAAATTACTTTGCAAATACATCTCGATCTATTTACATCGCTATGTGCCTAGATCGCAATACGACTAGATCGCTCTGCGACTGCATCTCAAAAAGTCCAAGTCGCAATATGACCGCTTTGTTTGCGCTAATACTGCCCTACTACGGAGAAAAGGCGGAAGTTTATTTTTATTTTTATGACATAGGAAGGCAAACGAGCACACAAGCCACCTGATGGTAAGTGGAAACTGTGACCCATAGACATTCGCATTCACAAGAACGCAATTCTAAGAACGCAAATGCATTGAGAACCCTAAGGACTAAGATGGAATGCCTCTATGCTAGGCATTTCATCGGCTAAAAGTGCAACTATTTCATAGAAACATTCTTAACTCTCATAGGTTATAATAAGGTTGAAAGTGCAATACTATTCATATAGCAGATGTGCCTTTTGTCCGTAGGAGGGCAGAATAGGTGGGTTAACTTCGTTAGGTAACTTTAAATACTCGAAGCGAAAATTGATCAGGAATAGGAGCTCTGCTATATGTGTGCAGCTATATAATATTTTCATTAAACCTAGCTAACAATAACGCCAATCAAACTAGCTATATGAAAATACACCGTCCAAATCGGTCCATGTTTTTGGCACCACTGATGCCACGGACAGACATACATACATGTTAAACTTGTAACATCCTATTTGCTTCGATGTTATTAATCGACGGTGAAGTACCATGATCTCCTAACTGACATTTTGACGATAGTTGAGCATTTCTATTTTTCCTTGTACTCAATTAAAAAATTGTTAACGCAGCGTTAAATTAGTCCATTTGGTAACGCAAAGTAAATTTAAGCATTAAAAAAATGCGTTACCAAATAGACTAATTTAACGCTGCGTTAACAATTTTTTAATTGAGTACAAGGAAAAATAGAAATGCCCAGTTACATTTTTATGTAGACACACTTCAAACATAATCTGGCATTATTACTGAAGAGAAGACACTGGTTTCGTAGGTACTCATTTAATTTCTTCTTTTTTAATGTCTTCAGTAATGAAGCCAAATTAAATTTAAAGTGTATCTATATTAAAATGTAACTATCGTCAAAATGTCAGTTAGGAGTTCAAGGCACTACGCCGTCGAAATGTAGTTTCATGTTTGAAATCCCGTAGAATAACAATAGTAAAGTTATATGCTGTCACGGGCCAAAGAAAATACTCTATTTTTGAAGACGTATGCTACAAGATGTTACGACCTCTTAAAAACTTTTAAAAACCATCTGCATCGGTGATCACAAACGTTTACAAACTAGTGACCATAAAACTTTGTAAAATTCCTACAAAAACACGGAGCACAGTCAGTGCCAAATACCCTTAACTTACATTCAAAGCAGACCATATCGGAGCTTTGGGCATTGTTTTTAGCCCACAATGTCAACAGGGCATTAAATTTCAACCCTTGCTTAAATGCCTGTTTTAAGAGGACGGTGATTGCATAGTAAAAACTTAGTTAACGGTCATGTTTTTGACGATCGTGCTGTTTTATTAGACCTTATCTAAATTACAAAAAGGTCTTGGGGGAGGACATTGTTCTAAGTCTTTAAATATGACCTTTTCAGCAAGCGCGTATAGTCTGAATTCTTATTTAATTATAAAAACCGGGCAAGAGCATGTCTGGCCATACTCAGTAAAGGGTTCCCAAGCCGTACTACACAAAAACTATCTAAAAAAAAACAAGTATGAAGTAATTGTATCTCAATAATTAATCAAGTCTACTTATGCCCGGTTTCTGAAATACTTTTATCGGTGGTTTACCTGTCCGTAAACGCTATTGTGCCCGGTTTCTGAAGTACTTTTATCGGTGGTTTATCTGTCCGTAAACGCTATTGGTCCGTTAACTTTGAAAACTGCGTTTCCGAACAACGACTCAAAGATAAACTCCGTTTTAACTAGGTTTAACTTAACTGACCAAAGTTTGCCGTTTATCGGCTCCATAACTATTTGACGTTTTTTACGATTGAAGTTTTTGTTTTTGAAGTATCAACTGTCAATTTTTGTTCATACAGCCACTGGCAAATAAACTAGGTATTTTAATTTTCGTTATCATTTATTTATTAATTACTATAAAGTGGCTAAGTTTTCTCAAATTATTATTTTTACAAAAATCAACCGGAATTGATGTTGAATTAAGGCATTAACAGCAGTCTACGTATGACAAACTATTAAGATCCATCTAGCGGCAGCAGAAGGAACTATTTATCTGTCAATAGTTATCGAACTGTTCGTAGAGCACTCAGAAACGCACGAAGAGATAAACGTCGTTTAACCTAAACATAACTTTAACGGATCAATAGCTATTAAAGGTTTAACTAGTGACTTCAGAAACCGGGCATCAGAAACGCACGAAGAGATAAACGTCGTTTAACCTAAACATAACTTTAACGGATCAATAGCTATTAAAGGTTTAACTAGTGACTTCAGAAACCGGGCATCAGAAACGCACGAAGAGATAAACGTCGTTTAACCTAAACATAACTTTAACGGATCAATAGCTATTAAAGGTTTAACTAGTGACTTCAGAAACCGGGCATCAGAAACGCACGAAGAGATAAACGTCGTTTAACCTAAACATAACTTTAACGGATCAATAGCTATTAAAGGTTTAACTAGTGACTTCAGAAACCGGGCATTAGTCGTGATAGTTTTTCTTTTAAATTCGTTGGATGCACTTGTATTGAAGATATTTTTCCGATTTTTAGTATTTGTAGTTTTGGCTGTAATTGGGGGATCGTATCCAACGACACTCCACCCCATGGCATGGGGGATCGTATCCAACGACACCACCCCATGGCATGGGGGATCGTATCCAACGACACTCCACCCCATGGCATGGGGGATCGTATCCAACGACACTCCACCCCATGGCATGGGGGATCGTATCCAACGACACTCCACCCCATGGCATGGGGGATCGTATCCAACGACACTCCACCCCATGGCATGGGGGATCGTATCCAACGACACTCCACCCCATGGCATGGGGGATCGTATCCAACGACACTCCACCCCATGGCATGGGGGATCGTATCCAACGACACTCCACCCCATGGCATGGGGGATCGTATCCAACGACACTCCACCCCATGGCATGGGGGATCGTATCCAACGACACTCCACCCCATGGCATGGGGGATCGTATCCAACGACACTCCACCCCATGGCATGGGGGATCGTATCCAACGACACTCCACCCCATGGCATGGGGGATCGTATCCAACGACACTCCACCCCATGGCATGGGGGATCGTATCCAACGACACTCCACCCCATGGCATGGCAGTACTATCATGGCAACGCTCATTATAGAAATATTTCCCGCTTCGGTTACGCTATAGGTGGTATTCTGGTACCATACCTAGTTGGTTACTAAGTTCTGTTACTAAGGTTGATGCAAATAAAACTAACGTATGTTTATTTTTTAATTTCAATATGTATAAAAATTAAAAGTTTAATTAATATACATTTTGAAAAACAATTAATCATTTTTCTTAGTTTCCGCAATTCCCGATACGAACTTTTAACATTCACAGCCGGCATCGATGAAATTACGCATGACTTTTCTGTAAATTTCATTTTTTGAAATCGATTAAATGTTAGTTTTTGTTTACCAAAGAACTTTTTTTGTATAATATTATAAAAAATCCTATCTCTGTATATGTTTAGAGACCAAAATTATATTTCTCAACATGACTTAATTACAACTTATGAAGCAAGAGATTTGGTGTGTTTTCGTATTTCTGCAAAATCATGTGAAATCTTAAAGTCGATTTAATGAGTCATCAAGATTGACCGGTGTCCAAGCGGATCTTTAGTTGCTTTGAATACATTCGTATCAGAATTTAAAGCTAGAAGTCTGTTCAATATGTCACGCAAATTTGAACTCTCTACAGGAACTCTTACAAAAGTTGGGGCCGTTATCAATATCATCGTCGTACGTGATTTTAACTATGATTTTATCGTCCGAAATGGGAATACTTCAAGCTCGTACATCAAATAATTGCAATAGTTTAGAATACATTATTTTTATTATTATTCTATATAAATCAAAGTTTTGATTAATATACAGGTTTATGCAAAACTGCTTTAAATTTTTTTTTATTGTAATTAATCTCAGTAACAGAACTTAGTAACCGACTAGGTAGGTAGGTATCGACCTTATAATTTTTCAAGACTGGTTTTGTGTCACACCATAATCAGTCACACAGTCGCCTCTGTTTTTTTTTATCTTCGCCCTTTACAGAATGCATCTTATTTAGTTTTTTTTTATCTTCAAAGCAGTTTCAAGAAACTCTTTCTTTCATCTAACTTTACAAAATCTTTATGACGCATAAAAAATAACAATACAGTTTATATCGTTATATGTAAATATATGTTTTGTTGGAGATCTCCCGGGTATGTTTATTTAGACGGTAATAAAGTGAACTGCGGGTTACTTCGAGTGCTAACCTATTTGTATGTTAAGGCAGCCGCAAAAAGCTTATGAACTGTGTATATCGTGATTGGGGTGTATCTACTTACCAAATTATGTTTTTTATATCCTCGGCTGTGTTTTTGTTTACTTGGAAGATTTCTTCGTGTTTTGTTTCAAATTTGTTACAGCGGCTGAGCATACAAGTGTTGTTTTGTCTGTGTGTGTATGTAATCAACAGTGATCGTAATTTTTCCAGCATTTTTGGTGCAGTGCAAGGGTTGCCAGTAGTGCCCAATATTACATTGTTTGAACCAAGAATCAAACAAAAACAAAAATAATAAAAAAGCGTATTTAACAAATTGGAAATACAGAAAATCTTCTCAGAACATGTAAAGCTTAACCCAATGAAATGAAGAATTAATTTACTACAAGTATATGAGAAAATGTAACACAGTTGCAATAAATGCTTATCTCAGGTTATATATAGTTCATATTTATGATTAGGAATTGATATAAGTACTAACTATATATTAGCATAGACAGTATAATGCGTAAGTAATGACAGTGCATAAATATAGAAGTCATTTTGTTTCTTCACTTCGTCCCGTCAACAGCTAAATTATAATGACTGATTAAGTAAAAAAATTGGTCATTTGGAAAGGAAGGATGAAAGAAGATTGACGAAAGAGATATACAGAGCGAAAGTGAGTGGAAGGGTCGGAAGGGGCCGCCCTAGGCGTACTTTTTCGAATCAAATCGGAGAAATACTGGAAAAGGGCCGAATCTTAAGTACCCAAAACCGACGTGCGTGCATGGCTCGATGTATGAATGTGGACGAAGCGAAATAAATTTTTCAAGATCGTAGCAAGTGAAAAGAAGTGGTCTCTGCCTACCCCTCTGGGAAACAGGCGTGATTGAAAGTATGTATGTATATAAGTAAAAAACATACAACACAATTTTAAACGTCAACCATATTATACACGTCGACAACCCTAGGTCGCTGCGTGTGACATTTGTCGTCATCGCACCAAGAAGGCTGGAAAAAGTACCTACGATCACTGATAATCTATCAATCGCAATTATGTAATTGCCATGACATAGCATCATTTGACCACTGTTTATTTTTTGGAAAATGTGTTGTGTTAAAAATCTGTTTTTTATCGAAAGCATACTTTTTTATTATTATTATGAACTGAAAATAAATACTGAATTTCATGCGTTATAGTGTTTGCTACGCTTTGGACTACGTAGTCAGAATGACGCCATTTTATTATTATCGTGTTTTGTTTTTTTTAATCTGGCACTAGCTGTAAGATAGAAAAGTGACTGTTGTGAAATTTAAGTTTTTTTGCCATTAGCAGTTTTTTTTTTCAGTAAATTATAAACAAAAAAAATGAATTTCCAGACTGTTTTATACTTAAGCATGATATCCTTCAGAATACCTTTTAAAACAGTTCCTGTTGTTTATTTTACTGGTTTTTTTATCGTATTCTTCATTGTCGAATAGACTTTTTGGACTTTTACCCAGGCGACACCGGGCACGAACAGCTAGTATTAAATGGAATAAGTGTGGCCGCGAATTGAGTAATAAAGTAAAAAGAACTTATTACTCTTTGCGTAACGATATCACAGATAAAGTTATACAAGATGGTGCATCTGTACAGATTTTATAAAACCATTTTTCAGGGTTGGCCTGGATAATTATCGTGATAATTATCTAGATAATTATCGTTGATAATTATCATGATAATAACGTGTTGATAATTATCATTGATAATAACGAGTAACTGTTATTGTACAAAACAAAACGAAATAATATATATGTGAATCCAAACGCATGTTTTTTCGTCACAATATCAAGCGTGTATCCAAACGAACGCCAAAAAGTAGTGACAGGTAAAACTAATGTAAATATAGAAAAAAAACTTTGATTTATATATACGTTACTTGATTTGATAGTTGGATAATTATCAGATAATTATCGAATAATTATCGGATAATTATCGGATAATTATCAGAGAAAATAATTATCTTGATAATAGCCAACCCTGCCATTTTTTAGATTTAATGGTCGTATAGTAACCACATTTTGCACAATTAAGCAAAGATGTTCAAAAAGTACTACAAGCCTATATTTCCTTAGTCGCCTTTTACGACATCCACGGGAAGACATAGAGTGGCACTGTTCTAACCCGACAACTACACGGTTTGTTAAACGTATGCCATAAAATAATAATTTCTAGTGCTTCTCTATAGTTTTTGGCAACGCATTTGCAGTCTTGTGAATGCGAATGTCTATGGGTCACAGTTTCCACTTACTATCAGGTGGCTTGTGTGCTCGTTTGCCTTCCCATGCAAAAAAAAAATCAGTATGGTAAGAAAAACCTTATATTTATCTAAATTTGCATGAGGTAATAAAAAAGGAAAGGAAACGCACATTTTCGTTATACCGTAATCTGCGGCATCCCAGAACCAGCTTATCTCTCCCGCCATTATACAAAGATGATTCCAAAGTTAAGAGTAACTGCTAATTATTTCCCGGGATAAAGAACTCCGTGACTTTAGCGGTGTACTTTTAAAATGGGATTATCCAGGCTAAGTACCATCAACGATTTCGTCCCCATCCTATCCGGCATCTTTAGAGAGATTAAAAATTGAAAAAGTTGTTGGGTTTGCGATGTTATGTTGTCAGTGGGTTACTTTCGAAAAGATTATGTTTGCTTCTGGTTCGATAGAATACAAAGAATATTTTCTCAAAAATGACCGGAAAAGTTGACATTACTAACTCCATACTGAGACGCGAAGTACACAGTTTACAGACAGCTTCCAAATAATAAAAATAGTACATTGTTGCCTAGGCGCGGAAAGTAAGGGTTTTCCTGACGAGGTGGTTAGCAGGCCGAGCAACAGCGAGGCCTGCTAAAATACGAGTCAGGAAATCCTCGTTTCCGCCGAGGGATACATAATGCTTTTCTCGAACATATTGTGAGGAAATAATACAAATACATTTCTAAAAAGTATTTCACACAACAAATAGTTTAATATTCGGTTTCACAATTATATTATGCAGAATGAACGAATGTTACCGACTGTCAATTGTTTTTAAATACTAACCATAGACATTGGAATGCAAATTCAAAAAGAAACACACGCACTGTGCTAAAAAAGCGAGCAGTTACCTTGGCTGTTTGGAATTTTTGTCTTGGTCCTTTTGATTTTGTATGCAAATTGACAGCATTTTTAAGAAATATATGGACATGGACGGAAAGTGTTTTCATATGGTTTTTTTACTCCTAGGAGTAAAATGAGGCTCTTTCCGTCCTTGTGTTTCAATCGGAAAACTGTTTTTTCCGAGCATGTTTGAGAAAAATACATTGTGTGCTCGCAACACAAGCCCGCAATGTTGCATACAAATTTCATTGTTATCCTGTTTGTAACTTTTAAAAAAGTGAAAACGGCTATAACAATATGAGGGCACAAGTCTTATACATCCATATTTTATTCGAAACGTAACTTTTTTATCTGTGTCTGGAATAGCTTGAGTTTTTTTTTCTAAAAAAGCTTGCGTTTCTCCTTGTCATAAACATAAAGGCGGTGAAGAGTGATGGTTTTTTCACGTGCAGTTTCTGCTTGTATGCAATTCAAAAAATGAGTGATGAAGTTTTTACTCGAACACAATTTTTTTCTTGCGATTTTTGAGAAAAGCACTATATACATATGCCTCGGCAGGAACGGCAATTGCGGGCCAAAACCAATACTCGGCCCGCAATTGCCTGCTTCACTGCCTAGGCAATAATGTACTGTTTCTTATTTCCAAGAATATGGACATTACAGATGATATATACATAACAAAGAATACAGCAGAATTCTACCGACAATACGGCGCGCAAATGTTAGTATGGATTATCAGTATGAATCATTGTTGTTTCATTCATTTACTGACCAGGGACCCACCCATTCCCCGATAAAAAACTTTAAATGACTTACATTTCGAAGTATAACTCACTAAACGAATAATCGCTTTGAAAGAACTTTTTTTTTTTGTAAATCTAACCATTCACATAAAGAAAACCTAAAGAGTTAAAACTCAGATCGTCAGCTGAGCAGTTAATTGATATCCCTCTCATATTGCATAACCAAATATAAGTGTAACCCTTATAAATAGCGCTTGAAAAGCGAATCCAACGCCTTTTTTTGTTAAAGGGATATTGTGTATCAATGAAAATATAGCGGTTTATAAAAGCAAAATCGAACAAGACTTATACGAAACGACTTTGGATAGTTAATCGATATACCCATTCCAAACCCTTGGTAAGGGTAACCCTTATAAATGGCGCTTTAAAAAGTAAATCGAACGGATTTCAACTGATACGGTTTTTCTAAATAAATCCTTATAAAAAAACCCATTCGAAACCCCTTCAATGGGATAGCGGGCCGGTTCCTGATACTGAATAATCAATCTAAATAGGTTAGCCTACAACTGTGCTGAACTGCTGAGAGGGTGTAGGTGGATGTGCAAGCAGAACTTGCGGCCCTCGTAATAGTGGGTATCCCGGCCACTCCCGGTTGGTAAGTGCAGCATTAAAACCAATTTTCCCAGGTAGTTAGGGTAAAATAAACCCAGCATGAAAATAAAGTTAGAATTTGCTATTTATAGGTTAGAATAAGTTATTTGCTCAGTGACAATAATATTACTAATATTGGGTTATACTCAAACTGTTTAGGTAAGAAAAAATAACTGATCCCGTCGTATTTTTTCTTGCGTTTAATACTTATAATACGATTTCATACCTTCATAATCAAATATTTATCAGATATCAATACGAACGAGTTCTATCGTAGATTCCGTAAATCCGCATTTGCATGGAGATAGGAAAAGAGATGGGAAGGGAAGGCAAGCAAATCGTGAAGGCCGATAAGATGCTGATATTCATTATAAGCCGGGTTTTAGGGATCAGATTTGACCTTCGATTGAGATAGTTACGGATACTGTACCGTACCGTGTCTTGGAGTTTCTTGCGGCGCTTCTTCTCCGCAATGATGGTCTTGTCCGAAGCGCTAGTAGATTCACTCCATGTTACCGGGCGTGTAAAAGAGCCCTCATGTGGCCAATTTACAGAATAAATATTTTGAATTTTGTATTTTTGAATTTTGTTTTGCACCGCCACAGGTAAGTGTAACTCGTATAAATTTCTATTTTTTTTAACACTATTTCTTATTAGTTTGTGACAATTCTGAGTTTTGACAGATTTTCGTGCTCAACTACGCATGGATATATTAATTTTTGATTTTATGTGAGATTCATTGATTTATATAATGCTAGGTTAAGTTTATCATTGTATAATATAATAAGCAGCAGTGGTCTCTTGCGAAGCGCTGGTATATTTTTGACGTGTAAAAGTGCCCGTGCGGCCTACTTACTGAATAAACCTTGTTTATCTTTTTTATCTTTTGTAAAAACTAGTTAACTTTTAGAAGGCCTTGAGGTATTCTTGACAAATATTTTTGCTTATGTTTGGTCTGAAAAACTTCGTAAATAAAATGGTGGATAACAATAATGGTGGAAATAGCAAGACTTGGCTTCTATTCTACTGGGTAAAGCTATATTGCCTTTGACATGTATCTAACCGTGTTCGGGTAGAGACCTGGATGCATTTTATAACTAAGAAAGATAAACATTAAATACAAAAAGTGGCATTAGACATCTCCGTTTTTATTATTACTAGAAGAGATCCCTTTAAAAGATAAGTTCGTCTTTGTGTGATAATGATAACGTTTGTGTTCCTGTTTCTTTTTAAATTTTTGATAACTTTCCGTTTGGGCAATGAAGAGTTTACGTATACATAACGGATCTGAGCGCGGGTAGAATTATTTAGCGAATTCGCGATGTTATAATCGTCAAGTTCTGGGACAACTTGTTATGACATTTATAATAACTGCGATGGTCTAAAGAGTGTTGTGAGTGTGTATTTGTGTGTGTGTCTGAAACTCTAAACAAAAAGTAAAGATGACTTAGATTATAATTCAGATACTTTGCAAAGTGAGAAAGGAAAATGATTATCGTTAACCATGGTTGGCAGGTTGGCAGATCTAGGAGAGGTAAATATCGGGGACGATGTCACACCAATTGAGCTAGTCCCAAACTATCCTCGTACAATTTCCTCAATCATGGTCTGGTTAACTGAAAGAGATCCCTTAGATAAGTACGCCATTGTACATGTTAATCTCAAGTTTGTGTACGAATTAATTTGTAATTGGTTTTTTATATAATTAACAGTTAGCTATCCAGAGAGGTAATGCAGCCAGTGTCATAGGGACCATGCCGCGAGCGGACCTGCTAGAGGGGGTGTTCTTTTTATAGTGTTGATTATTATTTACATCTTTAATATTTGAGTAGCTTAGTTTTATTTTAATTTGAGTAGCTTAGTTTCATTTTAATTTAAATAAGTTTAGTTTTAACTTTTAATTGTAGTAACTGTTTACATTATTAAATAATTACATATTAACAGTTTAATTTACCTATATACGTACTTTCTAAGCCCCTCAAGTAAGAGTATTACTCGTTTTGCATTCCAGACAACTGTGAATTTTCGTACTGAAAAAAAGTGCTCTAGACCGAGGAGGCAAGCTGTCTCAAAAGTTAACGCAGTTTATCAAGATTTAGTTAAAAGCTGATTTTAATCCATTTGACCTCAGCTCGGTCATATTGCCGGTATAAGTTGTCCGTATAAGTACCTATCCCTCAAACCTACCCGAGCTAAGATAGATAGACGAATCCAACCAACCAACCAACCAACCATTTAATAAATTCTCGCTCACGACCAGCTTAAAATAAATAAATAAATATCAGGGGACAATATTGTGACAATTGCCAATTGACCTAGTCCCAAACTAAGCTCTAAGTTTGTACTATGGGTACTAAACAACGATTATAAATACGTATATCGACGCTAAAAAGCGTAAACGCTGTAACCCGCAAAAAGCAAACTTTACACCAGAGCCAAAAAACTTTTGAGATTTTAGAAAAAAAATCATAACTCTCTTTATATTCCACCGATCGGTGCGATTTTTATACCACAAACCTATTTTATAATTCTCTATCAGATCATTTACCTGCCATGTACTACAAGTGACTGTGTTTCTTTTTAATGTCGGTTACAGCAATCCGAAATTTTTGTTATAATACGATAAAACGCTGTTAATGATTGCGTGAAATGTATGGACAGATGAAAATCAGTGTTATTTCCAATAAACGTAAACGCTGTAACCTCCACTCTTTAAATGTTTTGGAGTGCCTAAATTGAGGTAACATTGTGTTATTTGTCTCTGTAAAATGTCATAAATGTATTAAATGATAGATACCAAAAACGAATACTAATATTAAAATGAAGTAAGTTTGTGATCACATTTATTTATCTATATTTTAAAATGTCACCTTAAATAATCATTAAATATCTTGAACTTAAATCCAAGATCTTTAATGATTCTTTCAATCATGTTTCAATAATAAAACCAGGAAATATAAAAAAGTATATTATTAAGTGGAAAGAAGTGGTCTCTGCCTACCCCTCTGGGAAACAGGCGTGATTTAATGTATGTATGTATGTATATTATTAAAAAAAGTATTAACAATTTTCTTTACATTCAAAGTTCTCAACATAATTCGTTCTTTAAATAGTATTTTTTTAGCTTATAACAATCAGCCTTATGATGAACAAATAAAAATAACACAATTTTGCTAGTAGGAACTATAAGCAAAATCACGCGTAATCGAGGATTTTTTAATTTTGCGCAAGCAAACACCGTCAGGGGGTGCTTTAGGTAATCTCCGGCAGAGATCCGGCTAGCAGAAACGACGATCTTTAGCTCTGGCAACATACAACTGCCGAACATTGCGGACCGACGAAAAGTTGCTGTTACTGGAGGAGGAATTGAGCAGGCTACGATGGAGAATCATAGGGTTGTCAGAAGTCCGTAGAGAAAGGGAGGTCATGATAACCCGGTAACTTACTCTATTTCCGGGAGGGCGACTACCAGTCCCGTATTTCGTATTTTAAGTTTTTTTAGCGAAATACTTTCGATGCGGTGTCGGGTTTATCGTCCACAATTCCCCTGTGAATAACGTGGTTAATATTGAGAGCGTGTCGAGCAGGGTAGCGTACCTTGTACTCAGAATGACCCAACGATATTCGTTGAAGGTCATACAGGTATATGCTCCGACCTCGACACACTCCGACGATGAGGTGGAGGCTACGTATGAGGATGTTTCCAGAGCCATTGCATAGCTCCAAAACTCACTTCACGGTTGTTATGGGGGACTTCAACGCAAAGTTGGGCAAACGAGACGGTGAAGAGCAGAAAGTGGGGATTTTTTGAGTGGGGATATGAATCACAGGGCCACCTCCTAGCCAGTTTCATGGAGAAGGAGGGACTCTATATGATTAACTCCTTCTTCAGATAATGTGAGCATAGAAAGTTGACTTGGATGAGCCCTGATGGTGTAACGAGGAATGAGGTAGACTTTATCATATCGACGAAAAAGCACATATTCAATGATGTCTCCGTCATTAGTGCGGTTAAAACCGGGAGTGATCACCGTATGGTACGAGGCTGATTGAATATCCAGTTCAAGCTTGAAAGGTCTCGACTGATGAAGTCTACGCTCCGCCCGGCATCCGCTCAGCTCCAAAACCCCGAGAGCTCTCAGTTCGAACTTCAAAACCGTTTCGAGTGCCTTGGCAGCAACGTGGACGATTACAACGACAACCCGAACACCCGTCGAAAATGTAGCTAAAGACCCGAGGGCTAAATTAACCCGACACTATACCGAAGATCTCCCCGACGTCAGCCTGTAGGAGATAAGTATGGCCCTCAAACAGCTTAAGAATGGCAAAACCCCAGGTGAGGATGGAATTACAGCCAAACTCCTGAAGGTGGGTGGAAAACTCATCCTAAGGGGCCTTCAGACGCTGTTCAGCTCCGTCCTCCACGAAGGGAGAGGTGTGGTGGTTCTCTCCTTCAAAAAAAGTGATACAACCTTGCTGAAGAATTATAGAGCCATGTTTACAAGCTGTTTTCGAGGGTCATCACAAATCGTCTCACGCGTAGGTTTGATGATTTCCAGCCTCCCGAAAAAGCCGATTTCCGAAAAGGCTATAGTACCATATACCACATACATGCGTTGCGGCAGGTTATACAGAAGAACGAAGCCTTGCATTTGTGGACTACGAGAAAGCCTTCGATTCGATCGAGACATGGGCTGTGCTGCAGTCTAAGTGCCAAGTTGACTACCGATATATCGAAGTGTTGAAGTGTCTGTACGAAAACGCCACTATATCCGTCCGACTACAGGACCGCAGCACGAGGCCTATTCCTCTGCAGCGGGGAGTCAGACAATTAGATGTGATCTCTCCGAAGCTGTTCACCGCTGCATTGGAGGATGCTTTTAAGGTTCTGGACTAGAAAAGACGAGGCATCAATATAAATGGTGAGTACATCACACCTTCGATTCGCTGACGATATCGTAGTCATGGCTGAGACCTCAGTGCAATGCTCGCTGACCTCAATAGAGTTTCCGACTGAGTTGGCTTGAGAATGAACATGGGCAAGACGAAAGTCATGTCCTATGTCCATGTAGAGCCAACTCCCGTAATAGTCGGAGGCTCTACGCTCAAAGTTATTGACGACTATATTTACACTCGTCGAATCCGACTTAGCTGGGCAGCATTCGGGAAGCTTCGCAGCATATTTTCGTCCAAATTACCGCAGTGTTTGGAGTCAAAAATCTTTGACCAGTGTGTGTTGCCAGTGATGACTTACGGATCTGAGACGTGAGCGCTAACAATGGGCCTCATAAGGAAGCTCAAAGTCACTCAGAGGGCTATGGAAAAACCTATGCTTGGGGTTTCTCTGCGTGATAGAAACAGAAATGATGATATCCGCAGTAGAACTAAGGTTACTGACATAGCCCGAAGAATAGCTAAAGTTAAGTGGCAGTGGGTGGGTCACATCGCTCGCAGGACTGATGGCCAATGGGGTCAGAAGGATCTTGAGTGGCGTCGTTGGCGGACCGGGAGACAAGCTGTAGGTAGGCCTTCAACAAGATGAAGTGACGACCTTGTAAAGATCGCGGGAATGCGGTGGATGCGAAAAGCACTAGACCGGTCTGAGTGGAGAGCCTTGGGGGAGGCCTATGTCCAGCAGTGGACGTTTTTCGACTGACATGAACGCCGTCTGAAAGTCAGTCATAAAATTTAAAAAGTATTGTAGAAAAAGAAGGATTAGATATCTGAAAGAATTTTGCAAATCGGCGCAGTACTTTTTGAGATAATCGTGATGATACAAATATACATTCATTAATTCATATAGACGTACGTACAAATAGACAAACCAAACAACATACATACATACAACATACATACATACAACATACTTACATACATATAGATCAGACGCAGAACCTTATTTTAATTTAGTCTGTAAAAAGTAATATAAACAGAAAAACATGAATGTGTAACAAAATGAAACATCGATGTATATTTGTGTAAAAAAGCTACCTTATACCACTTTCGAAAATATGACATTTCAAAATTATAATCATACAACCTTTCACGAATTTAATCATTCGTAAATGTCCTTTTAATTCTATGTACCTTCAGGAAACACTAAACTCTACATAATTCGACACAATTTAGTAAAGTAAGAATTAATTACAATAATAATAACTAGCCACTTTATTTGCACTATAAGACTGTAAAATATTAATTCTTACATTTTAACTTTCGTTGTCACGCGGCGAAAGAAGGTTACACCTCACTCAACTTGTCCCGATGGTGCGACCGACCGACTGATCAAGGCTGTAAGCCGTTATCCACACCTAGTACGCGCGTGTTTAAAATAGCGGTAGCTCCAAGCGACCCCTAATAAGTCATCTTTATAGAAATGAAGTAAAGGCAAATAGTAATTAAATGTATCACTTCATAAATGGTGTAACTGGTAAGTATTCATATTACGGCAACTGATTATAACGTAGTAAGTCACTGTCATCTGAATATATTTTACAAAAAACGTAGTAAGAGTAGTTCCACATTTTTTTCCAATAAGCGTAAACGCTGTAAACGACGGTAGAAATAGTTTTATGCACGCTGTAACCTACCGGACTTCAAACTTTTGTAAAACCTTAATTGGTGTAAGTGCAAATGGAAAATAATGACCTACTTATTGGCTATTTACTGCAATTAGTTTTGCTATGTGTTAAAAAAGTACATACAATTCCAAAGCAGTACAAAATTTTCTAATCGTCGTAGCGCCACGGGACCCGGACCATTCGACGCAGAAAAAAAATCTGATTCCGAATAAGTAAAAAAAATATTTTAGGTACATTGCGGGTTACAGCGTTTACGCTTTTTAGCGTCGATATAGAGAAATATATACTTAAATACATAGAAAACATCCATGACTCAGGAACAAATATTCGCGCTCATGACACAAATATCTGACCTTACCGGGATTTGAACCCAGGACCTCCTAGCTTCGTAGGCAGGGTCACTTCCAACTAGGCCAGCGCGTCGTCAAATTCAAAATCAATTTTCAGCTTTATATTCGAAAATTCAAAATCATTTTTTTAAAGAAGCTTTGGAGCTCCCAGCAGATTTCAGTAGCACATTATTTTATAACATGGTTGGAAACGCTGCTCGAACGTGTTTGCGAGTCCAGAGGCCAAATTAACATGATATTAACATTGAAAGCCTTCAAGATCTCGGTTTAATATCGGGATTGAACAATGCGAAGCCAAGGATCGGGAATAAATCCGATATTATGGACGATATCCGAGAGATTGAATACAAATGAATTGGAATCCGGACGATGAGTATTGTACCTAAGAAGTAGGAAATTGGTATTGGATCAGATGATCTTTTTAGTTCTATGATGAAGTTCCGAGCCATGGAAAGGTTTCTTCAGCAATAATTGTTCCATTTTAAGGAGATAAAAACTGGCACAGGGAAAACTTAGTACATACTAAGGTACGTTACGGTTCGGTTTATTCCGACGTATGAAATAAACAGCAGAAACAGGATTTTATAGGGTTTCTAATATTAAATACAAATATGACGTAAGTGCAGAACCCTTAGTGCTCGATTAGGCTGATTTTTTACAAAACCTTTTTTGTTTTATGACATTCAGAATAATTTCATGCCATGGAAAAGAAAAATAGTCATTTAATAGACTATCTCAGTTCCACACCGGCACATGAAAATACGCACCTTTGTTACTTAGATAAAGATAAAATAAAATGTTTATGTAGAACACAAGACAGTTGTGATTATTTCAATTTAACAGAAACGACTGTAAAAAAATCTAAACTACATGGATTCGAACCTACATCTCCTCTGGCTATCCAAGCCAATGCCAGAGGAGATTGTAGGTTTGAATCCTACCTAATACCGACGAAAGTTTTTCGCTTTAATATTGCTTAAGGCACTTTATGGACTCGAGACAATCTTTATCCCACATTGAAATCAGCCCAATACAACTACAAGTTAAGTACAGACACAAAACATGTACTTAGTCGATATTTGGTGTACACAGCCAATATATTTCCATCTCCGTTTCCTAAAGCCCAGTAGATCAAGACAAGCCCAAACTTCAGCAAAGTTGAAGTCCAGCTTTGTCCCTCTTTCGAAATCATTTGTCGATAAACCAATCGACCGTAAACGGTCTTGGACGACTTCCTTGTTCGGAATTTTCGTAGGTAAATTTACCAAGTTTTGGGTTTAATCTATTTACATACTTGTCCCTTTGGGCTTTGTTCTGCCTAATGATAGTGGGGGCCGTATTTGGCTCTCTTAAGTGCAAGAATCGCTGCGTCAGGGAGCAGGTACACTAAGCCCAGAGTATCCTTAGTACCCGGTT
The DNA here is from genome assembly GCA_927399475.2 of Acleris emargana. Lineage (NCBI taxonomy): Eukaryota > Metazoa > Arthropoda > Insecta > Lepidoptera > Tortricidae > Acleris > Acleris emargana. The sequence goes on from OV656843.1 coordinate 892,155, forward strand.
GACTATCGCTGTAACAAATTCAATTTCAAATCATTTATTGCGTGTCACATCACATTACGTACCATCAGGTGGAACTACAACTACAGGTATACATGTGACGTCCTGCGCGGGCGCAGCAACATGAGAGGGCTACTACCCATTTAATTATGCTTATTCTAAGTGCAAAATGTGGTTAGGTATAGAATTATCAAGAAGTTTTAAGACTTGTTGGTAATTCTTTAGCTCTGCCTACCCCACTCTTGGAATGAAAGCGTGAGTTTATGTATGTATGTATAAGTTATATCCATTGCACATTTCACACACTTCTTTGGCAACTGTCAGTATGGTTCAATGTGTTGTAGAATTTTTAATATCATATCAGAGATAAATGTGGACTATAAAACTAAAAAAAGATCAATGAAAGAAGATTGACGAAAGAGATATACAGAGCGAGAATCAGGAAGGATCGGAAAGGATCGTTCTAAGCGTACGATTTCGAATCAAATCGGAAAAATACCGGAAAAGGACTCGATGGGTGAATGCTCAAGAAGCGTAAGAGATTTGTTAGGGCCGTAGGCAAGTGGAAAGAAGTGCTCTCTGCCTACCTCTCTGGGAAACAAGCGTTACTTTTAAGGTGTTATGGATGTAACGGAAAAGTTTTGGCGTGATATTTAGTTGTAGGATAGTGGCTTTAGACTACAACTATACTTAGTTTAATTTTTAACATTACAACCAACAACTTGTATGAAGAGCGAATTCCTCCTAATACAAGTGCTTAACTTAAAATGAGGATCCGACACCGCTGTATTTTTTTTTGTTGAAAATAAATAATTTTAAATTCGTTTTTTTTTTAATTAAACGTTTATTTATTTATTTATTTATTTTATGGCATAGGAAGGCAATCGAGTACACAGGCCACCTGATGGTAAGTGGAAACTGTGACCCATAGACATTCGCATTCACAAGACTGCAAATGCACTGCCAACCCTGAGGACTAAGATGGAATGCCTCTATGCTAGTCATTTCACCGGCTGTCTTATCCCCAAACCGAAACACAACAATGCGAACACTGATGTTTGGCGGTAGGATAATGGATAAGATGGTGGTACCAACCCGGACGGACACTGCACAAGGTCCTCCCACAAGTAACCTATGTTGTAGTCTATGTATTTGCGTAATCTTACTTGCCAGGAATATATATTTTTTAAATAACATTTTGCATAATGATAACTTCGCATTAATTTGTTAATACAGAATTATACTTTGGTATACTATCGATGGTAATAATATTAATTATAATCAAATAATGATTTTTGCAGATAAAAGTGTTGCTTAAGTTCTAACCTAGGTTAGGCTTCCTACTTTTCAGGAACAGTTTAGTTTCGCAGTTCTAAACTTTACCTAACCAACTAATAAAACATTATGCCATAATAGAAGTGCACTCTAGGATTGCTATGGTACATAAAATTATGCTGATCGAAAGTCGGCTAGCTAATAATATGCTGCAAATTATCTTTATGCCACATTTTCATAAAAAGAAAAATAGCTAAACTCAAGTGGCAGTGGGTGGGGCACATCGATCGCAGGACTGATGGCCGATGGAGTCAGAAGGTTCTTGATTGGCGTCCGCGGACCAGGAGACGAGCTGTAGGTAGGCTTCCAACAAAATGGAGTGACGACCTTATAAGGATCGCGGGAACGCGGTGGATGCGAAAAGCACAAGACCGGTCTGAGTGGACAGCCTTGGGGGAGGCCTATGTCCAGCAGTGGACGTCTTCCGGCTGACATGATGAACATTTTCATTAAATAATAGTAAACTTTGTCTGCGATACATGTCATAATATACTTAAGTACCTCAGAAAGAGTGTGAGAAAAAAAATCCCGGGTATTATTAATTCTCTGGTTTTCCTGTAAGTACATCAAGTACAACAACCGATCTCCAATGCTAATTGACCCGTCATATAAAAGAAAAAAAAGCACTCAATTTCACAATCACAAAATTTCCATAACAACGCAAGCCGGATGAACACTTGGCTTACCCGGATCCACATTTGCCGGTTTATTAAAAACTGGATCATCCGGAGAACCGAGCTTGCTCGAATATGGTTTGCGCGAACTTTATTAAATTCATATCCTTTAATGCATAGATTAATTAATACGCAGTTACATCATTATAAAATTATGATTTGGGAAGATAAAAATCACTTTCTTGACGTTAAAAAAATTGATAAACACAATTTAGCATATTTTGTTTAAAAAAGGAAATCCTTCACTTCAATATTAAATTAATTTTAAATGTCTTTTTGACATACAAATAAAGTTTTAAACATCAAAATCTGCCTACCATCTCCCAGGGCCTCTTTTCTAGACGGTAAATCCACATCGTATTTGAAGTGTAATGGAATTGTTTTTAAATTGCCAGCCATTACAGTACTGTCAAGTAAACTAAGAGCTATCAAAACGTTGTCAATACGATAATATTATTATCTCAAAGACGGTAGGTATATTGTCACCCAATAAAAATGTTGAGCACACTTACTACCTTGTCATTGTGACTACTGTTGTTATTGTCATCATTGTCATATGATGTTCTGTTTGAAGTTTATTATGACAGTGCACTAAACTGCTTATTATTTTCGTTAGGGTACTTTACATCGCAAATGTTAAACTCTCTTCTAGTTACGTGATTAATTTTAACTTTTCATTTCCCAGTTTGTCGGTGAATTATCAACGAACGCAACTAGAGTTTCTTGAACTTTCACCAGGTATTCTTATAATCTGTTAACAGTTAACTTTAAAACTGTTTATTTATATAAGAGAATATAGGCTTGTAGTACTGTTAGGCGATGGGCTTGCAACCTGTCACTAATACGCTGGTAAACATCTTAGCCTATTTGTGCAAAATGTGGTTACAGAATTATCAACAAGTTTTTAAAGTTGTAGGTAATTCTGTAGCTCTGCCTACCCCTCTCTGGGATTACAGGCGTGAACGTATGTATATGTATGTATGTTTATTTATATTTAATTAAAAAAATTATGCCCTCACAACAAGCCTTTTCATTTGATGCCCAACAGTAATCTAATTTATAATTCTTCAGTGTGTGTGTGTGTTTGGTTCATAGTAATTGACATGTGTACCTAATTTCAATTTAATCACCACTATCAATTATTGTTATTATGTTAACCCCGTTTGCTTCTGTATAGTTTACAAGAGAAAATACTTTTGCAACAATCATCTTAGCGTGTTATATCCATAAGGACTTATTTATTTAATAAGTCCATTGGAGTGTCCATAAATAACTTGACACTGGCAAAAACACCTTAACAGGAGTGAAAATATTTGATTAAAATATGAATCAGAATCCTATGTGGGTTGAGTTTTTTTCATACAACCGTTTGAAATCCCTGGGAATGAAATAAGCCAACGAAACCCTTGTTCTAAGCTGCGGTCTGTCACGCTCCGCCGGCTTTCTTCACATTGTTTGTAAATCTTTCCCCAACTTTTACTTGATTAATTACTTGAGATTTCCTTTGTTATAAATGAGTTTTGTCTCTAATTATAAATTATATTTACTGACAAGCAGCAGAGATCGCATTGAAGTGTTTCGTATGAGGGTTAAATAACTGGCGAAATGACAGACCATTTTAGAATCAAAACTGGTTGTATTGACATTTATTCGCAACAATACAAAATTACATTAGATATATACAAACAGAACAAGACACAGAGAAATTGTTGCAAAACGGTTCCAACTCAGCATTCGCTAGCCGTAAAGCCAGCGCTGGTCTTCCGTCGGCACTGCTTGGTAAAGAGACGGAAAGTGACACATTTCACACAATACAAAAGAAAAACAACATTAATTAAATGACAATCATTCCTTCAACATTATCTCGACCAAAAATAAAATTTGCAACCAGTGAAGTAGCTATAGCTGGCAAAATCAAGGAAACAAAAAACCAAAAACTTTAGTCTATGGCAAGTTAAGTCAAAGTTATCAAAGCAAAGCAAAGCATATGGACAAAAAAAAAATTACTGTGTATAACGACAAACAAACAGTCTACAAAGCGAACGAACAACAAGGAAAGGAATAAAAAACAAAAACTGGGTCAGAATGTGACAGGTGTTTAACTCACTCTTGTCCCCATCGGCAAACACGACCACAACAGGCCCGCCGTCCCAAACGCCGCAGGTCTCCGACGCGCATACTCCACGGTGTATCCACCCAAACTCCAGTGTTAACGCGTTTTCCCTAATCAGAATCTCCATATATTTAAAATTTAAATCGACCATTCGAATTACACCGGTTCTCCAAATAACTCGATAATTGAATTGTTCGATTACAATATGGCCGCTATGTATGAAGATAATTGGATTGGTTTTAAGAATAGCCGTAAATCGTTCTGTTGATTGGGAAAAGTTTTAAGCCGTTTTAATTATTGACTTTGGGGAATTTTGCGAGTTTCTCAACGTTGTACAACTTATACAGTTAACAGTGAATGACATTGAATAAAAAACTTACATCAAACAGGGTTCTAAAATAGTAGATACGGTAAATTGTGACGGATGTCATTTAGTTCAGGATTTATAAATAAATTTATATTTTGCGTAATGGACAGTTACACAAACGTTTATTCAATTTTATGTCGCTTTCTACCTTGTCAAATCAGAGACTAACAGACATATTTGAAAAGATATTGTTGGATGTAATATATAGTGCAGATATAAGAGAATCTTGTACAAATATTAACTGTGCTGTAAACAAGGTTCATAGGAAATGTGCGTTTTTGCCACTTGATTTCAACAAAGACACATTAAGTGAGTCTGCAAATTCAATGATTACCAGTGATAGTAATATGTCAAGTTGTAGACATTCTGCGATGGTATAAGAAGCATAGATTATAATTTAAATAATGTTGTTGCTTTTGAGCCCAACTCAGAAGTTAAAACATGGATCAATAATTTACCAGAAAAGATAGCTTTAAAAAGTATAGAGTGTGTGCCATCTTCGATTCCAGCAGGGGTAGGACATTACAAATCGCATTGCCGACGAGAGTTGAAATGACAATGTTATGACGATATGTATAGTAGAGTTACTGTAAGTTGTAAGAAAATGATTGGTCATTGTTTTATATACACTATGAAAAATTAATTATTAATTATTATTGGTAAAAAAACTGCCAGAGTTAAATGGGACTGGGCTGGCCACATCAGCCGCATGCACCCGGATAGGTGGGCTAGTCACCAAATGGGTGCCGCAAGACGGGTGGCGAAGACGAGGCAGGCCCAGGCGGAGATGGCGGGACGACCTGGACGCGTTTCTTGACAACTGGCCGAACGTTGCCACTGATATGGATTTGTGGAAATTAAGGGGGGAGGCCTTTGCCCAGCAGTGGGACACTCAAAAGGCTGATTAAAAAAAAATAAAAAAATTCTAATAGTTAAATATTTTTTTGAAATCGGTCCAGTCGTTTTTGGGTTTATTCGTTACAAACATTCAAAAATACAAACCTTTCCCCTTTGTAATATTAGTGTAGAAGGAGAAAGTTAAATTACCACACATGTGAAATCCCAACGCTCTGCTAAAATATTACAAAGTTCAGATCAACTAACGTCTGCATATTAACGCCGAACCTGGTTCACATTACACAGATTTAAAGTAGAGTAACATACACTCGCGGTCAAATAATACGGGTCAGAGTGCGTTTTTCATACTAAAGAGGCTATTTCAAACCCTTGGTTCCTCGCCAGGGGATGCTTTTAGTGAAATCTGATGATGGACACCCCGAGCATCGATCCAGGACTTCCAGAGTGCCTAGGACACCAAACTGATTGAATCTGCGGTTAACGCCGGAATTGTGCATGTTCAGGAAATACCTATAAAATGGCAGAAAAAGTAAGGAAATCCAAATGCTGACCCAAACTCTCTCGCTGTGGTGTTACCTGATTGTGCGATCAGTTAGGTATGTTAAGCACTTTTGACCTCCTCTATTGAACCTCAGAGTATCCACTATTAAACCTCACTCAAAACAACCAATTCCCTAGAACCAAGGCTTCAAAATAGCCTCGTTTGTATGAAAAACGCACTCTGATCCGTATTATTTGACCGCGAGTGTAGTAAGGGATAATATTAGGTTATTTGTTTATTTGCAGGGTTTCTCCAGATCGCTATCTCCTAAAATCTACCGAAAAGCAGCAGTGTTCACGTGGTCGTGTTTCAGTTTGACTGGTGAAATTACTAGCTTAGAGGTCCCATCTCTGGCTGTGATTCTCATCTTCCTGCAGGGGCATTTAAATATAAAATAAATAAATATCAGGGAACAATGTCACACCAATTGACCTAGCCCCAAATTAAGTTCTAGGCTTGTACTATGGGTACTAGGCAACGATATAAATAAAACAAGTGAGTGATCTGTTTGCGATGCGCATATGAAGGTTCGTTGGAGATTTTAAAGAGAAAGTACAAGACGAACATTTAGCAGTCATAAGTTAGTATTGTCATAAGTTATGCGCTGTTAAACATCTAAGCCTAATTGTGCAAATTGTGGTTACAGAGTTATCAACAAGTTTTTGGAGTTGTTGGTAATTCTCTAGCTCTGCCTACCCCACTATGGGAATAAAGGCGTGAAGGTATGTATGTATGTATGTAAGTTAGTATTCGTTAATTTGATTTTTTATGTGGTTGTAAAGCTTGGGTACTGTTTTGTTACAATCTTTTTCAATGAATAAATGAATCTCAAAATACGTCAAAAAGGTCAGTTTTCTATGGAATGATGATTACTTAGACTTTTCTTGAGACGGGTATATCAGCTAAGATGATATTATTATTGGAAGAATGAGATTGTAAATGTTATAGATTCCACACTTGCCAAGTGCTCGTTTGTCTTGATTTCCATAACAAAGCATTGAATCCTTTAATATAGCGCCTGGAAGCAGTTTGCGTATTGTTTGGTTCCGGTTTGGGAATAAGATAGATGAAATGACTAGCATATTGAGCCATTCTATCTTACACTTTGAGGTCAGCAACGCAGTTGCAGATAGGTGTATACCTACGTAGATGTTATAATACATTTGGGGTTCGAAGTATGAAAAATAAAATGAAAATGTAATGTGGTTGTTACCACTCGAAAATAAAATGTAAAAAAGAGAAAAATAACAAATAAAAATACAGACAAAACAATCATTAAACTGGGCCTGGGAAAAGGTCTTGGCATCAGCAAATGCCCATGGTTCCCCATGCAGCGCAAATTTTCATATAAAGTACAGAAAGAGTATATGAGGTATAAAATTACAGCGAAAAACTAAAAACTATCAGCTAACTAATACCTACGAGTATTGCGTCCATTATGTCATTATGTCACTATGTTATACTGTCCCATGAGTTTTACTGTGAATACGTGCCAAAATGAGAGTTGGCATAGAGAGCTAGCTTATAACTTTGCTAACAGCATGCAGCCGAGGAATAATATTACACTGGCTAAGTAAATGCCTTAGCGTTGCGCATTTTAGGAGTCATACTAACCGCATACCCTGCGAAAACGCTACGAGCAGGTTTAGACTAGCGTTTTTCCAGCGTTTTTTTTTGCTTGTATTGGCAAACGCGCTGCGGTTCGCGCTTTTCAATTAACCTAACGCTCGTGTATGCGTTCATGCGCGCGTGTTTCCTTAACCCTGTGTGTCAGTTATTCATGCCTTCTACATCTAGGAGCAAATTAGCGCGTCTACATGATATGCGCTAGAATACGACGGTATTTAATTGCTCTAAAAACCAGCTGTATCACGAATATTTCAAAAATACTTCACACAATTTTTATCAATGACGTTACACTAATCGATGCCTCATGTACGGACTATGTTTTATCTGCATTCGTTTTAATCCAAAACTTAGCCTATAACAACAGTACGAAGGGAAAATACTTCCGTATCTGAGAGTAAGGTTAGTGTGTACCCGATTTTTTCCCATTGTTAAAGTTTTAATATCACGCGAATATAACTTAGCAGTTGCATAATGAAGATATTATAACGTCTCCAGGTGTGAGAGTCATAAACATATGCAGATGGTATTTATCACTTAGTTTATATGCAAAGTTAAATCTAATAATAGTACTTTTAAGTGAAAGCTATGTTGAGGAGACTTTTGGGATACGTAAAAAGGTTTAATGTAACATTGTACAGACGCGGCCTGGCAAGAAGGATCAAAGTCAACGAAAGGGTAATAGGGATTGAAGAGGACTGTTTTAGCTTTTCGGGTTCCGTACCCCAAGGATGCAGGGACTCTGTCTTTCCGTCTAACGACAAAAAAAAAGTAGATATTACTTTCTAATTGGAAATAATTAAGGAAATATTTCAGATATTGAAGATGTATAAGGTCTGCCGGTCAAAATTTAAAAGTTAACATAATACCTACTAATTCATATGTCACAGGGATAACAATGTTTAATTCTTAGAGATGTACAGTCTGTGAGAACATAAAAGATTTTTCGGGTTTGTACTTTTCTCTCACTCGCTCTTAATAAGAGAGGATGAAAGCGAGTAAGAGAAAAGTACAAACCTTCTAAGAACTATCACACTTTTATATAGTGACGATTTAAAAAGTCTCCAATGTAATGTTAAAATAAACATAAAGTCATAACGCTACAACCGCTACGTCGTAGCCCGTAGCAGCATTAATCCACTGTTACAATGTAGCACAAATCAAATGCTACGCACACAGCGCCCGTCGTCGAGACGTTCGTTACAAATGTGTTATAGCAGTTATATTACTGTTGACGCCAGAAAACTAGCGGTTGCTGGAAGAGTATAAGAAACAGGAACTTTAACAAGTCAAAAATCCACCGACGCGCACTGTACAAGTTCTTACCTTCCAAATAAGTGCTATTCTCTACCAACACCCCATCAACAAGTGCGTACACTTGGCCTATTTTCCATTATTTACTAACAGTCTATTGACCTCACCACGCCTCGCCCTTGCTCCACGCCTTTCCATAAATACTAATGATAGCGGCGATTTATCAGCTATTTACCTGGCATTAACAACGATGACGTAGATTAAAGCCGCAAACGCATTAGAAGCGGAGGCGGCGCGGCGTTTTCATAATAAAAAACATGTCAAGTGCGAGTCGGACTCGCGCACTGAGTGTCTCCTTCCACCCCACTGTGGGTATTCATCATCATCATCATCATGTCAGCCGAAAGACGTCCACTGCTGGACATAGGTAGGCCTCCCCCAAGGATCTCCACTCAGACCGGTCTTGTGCTTTTTGCATCCACCGCGTTCCCGCGATCCTTACAAGGTCGTCACTCCATCTTGTTGGAGGCCTACCTACAGCTCGTCTCCCGGTCTGCGGACGCCACTCAAGAACCTTCTGACCCCATCGGCCTTCAGGGTATTATTATATTCAAATTTAAATTCGATGTTTTAGTATAATCCCGTGTGGTTGCCGGGTTAGAATAGTGCCACTCCATGTCTTCCCGTGGATGTCGTAAGAGGCGACTAAGGGAATAAAGGCTTGTAGTACTGTTAGGCGATGGGCTTGCCACCTATCACTAATACACTGGGAAACATCTTAGCCTACTTGTGCAAAATGTGGTTACAGAATTATCAAGAAGTTTTAAGACTTGTTGGTAATTCTTTAGCTTTGCCTACCCCACTCTGGGAATGAAGGTGTGAGTTTATGTATGTATGTATGTATTTTGTTTTTTTTCTAGCTTTTTAATACAACATAATTAAAAATAATTTGCCATTTTTATTGTTTCGCATTTTTTTAAATCAAAAATGTTTCTAAAATAAACTAACTACTCACTATTCCGGTTGGAAAGACAGCTCTTTAAAATTAGTGTTAATGCGAACAGACGGACGTTAGCATATTAAACGCGTTTTTAACCCCTGACGCAAAAAGAGGGGTGTTATAAGTTTGACGTGTAAGTGTGTGTGTGTGTTTGTAGCAACGTAGCTCATATACGTATGAAGCGATTTCGATGCGGTTTTTTTTATTTTAAAGCAGCTTTTCTAGCAGTAGTTCTTAGACATGTTTTTAAATTGGGAGCACGCCGCACCGCACCGCCTCCGCTTTCACTATATACGGCTTTAAGTTTGGTAAGGTCGTTAGCAGATATTGCGTAATAATGAAAGCGATTGATAGCTTTATTTGGTCATTTGATTCTCACGATGTATATATTTGTCTTAATACATTTTGTTTACATGATCAATTAAAAAAAATTTTTTTTTATTTATTTCATAGATAAGCAAACGAGCATACAGACCACCTGATGGTAAGTGAAACTGTGACCCATAGACATTCGCATTCACAAGACTGCAAATGCGTTTCCAACCCTAAAGAATAAGATGGAATGCCTCTATGCTAACACCTATGTATTTAACCGACTGTCTTGTCCCCAAACCGGAACACAAAAATGCGAACACTGCTGCTTGGCGGTAGGTAAATGGATAAGATGGTGGTACCAACTTGGACGGACCCTGCACAAGGTTAAAAAATGACGGACTGCTCAGTTTCTTGCGGTGTTTTTTCTTGTGAAGCGCTGGTAGATTCTTGACGTGTTAAAGTGTCCGTGCGGCCTACTTACTGAATTAATGTATTTATCTTTATCTTAAAACAGAACATAAGTATTTATCTATGGCAAGTTGGTAATCGAGTTGGAATTGAGTTGCTATGCTATGATTGATAGCGGTCCCCACACACAGGACACTTGTGTCGTGGAAGCCAATAGGAACGAATTGTAGCGCTTGACGTATTACAAGTACAAGTCTTAGTCTTAGGACTGCATTGCAGCTCTTGTGAATGCGAATGTCTATGGGTCGCAGTTTCCACTTACCATCAGGTGGCCTGTTTGCTCGTTTGTCTTCTCTATTCCATTAAACAAAAACTGATTTACCTTAGTTTTGTGTAAAAAAAAATACAATACCATAAAAAACGCTTTTTTGTACACCAAACAAAAACATAACAGAGAAGGAGCACAATTAAAAATATACCTCGTTAGTCAAAGAATCTTATGTCAGTCAACTAAAGTCATAAAATGTCCTTAATTTAGGATGTTGGGCCTGACGAGATTAATAAGTAATATAGAGTACATGTGTGTGTTCGTGTCAGCATGTGTTAGATAAGTATATGCATTATAATGCGAGAGAAGAAGAGATAAACATGAGTTGTATTGAATGATAGTCAAAATCTTTTCTATTTTGTTAGTATTCAAGGTCACCAACCCGTTTTCAACTTCAATTTTGGTCGCTTTCTGTTTATGGTTCATCAACAGCTGTCACAATAAAAAAACACTACAAATTTATTTCCCTGTCACTTTGATCTTATGCCTCGGCATTAGGGGTGACTATGTCAAGCTTCTCCCGATAAATTTGCTCTAGTTTCTTCAAGTTCAAAACCGCAAATCAACTGTGAAACTAGCTGGCTCGTCCTTTACAGTTTATGGACAGCCAGACAAATTGGAAATGCGGTTTCAATACGTATCGCCACTCTGGTACTCTAACGGAATAATTGCGCAGCGTCTGAAATAACAGTGTCAATGAAATTTCGCTGACACTGCCGTATCTAAATTAGAGGCCTACTGAAACCCTAGACTAGATGCAGTCGAAAAACTTTATTATTTTTGAATTTTGGTAAATAAAACCATTACAATACCAATGAGGAATCCTGTCCCAAGTGTGCCGACATTGGTTTGACGTACCTGTAAAAGAAGAAAAGACTCGTTAACATCATTGTAATTTATTTACCAATAACTTATTTAAAACACACATTACACACAGGGTAGGCAGAGCTACAGAATTACCTCACAATTCTAAAAGCTAGTTGATAATTCTGTAACCATATTTTGCACAATTGGGACAGAACCAAAAAAATAACTTAATGTTTCTTGATGTTACTAATTATCATTTGAATTTGAATTTGAATCAGAATTTTACATTCTAGTTCGAAAGAATAGGTAATTTTAAGAGACCCATTTCATTAATATTGTATTTGACCTAATAGTTTGGTTTTAATATCTTTATTTATTTAGCAGACATTTTATAGATGACGTGATTATTTTAAATTTGGGTCGGCATTTTCTAATACAAAATTACAACAATGAAATGATATCTTATGATAAAAAGTCATTGCAATAGTGTAATAAAACATACTATTTAAAGCGGTTGTCGCCTAATGCGTATGATACACCTAGGAGGGCTTCAAGCCGAAAACGAAAGTCAAACAAAGGTTAAATATACTTTTGTTGAAATATCTGAAATAGACAAATATTTAAAAAAAATAATGATGTAGAACGGCTTTAAACCCCTATTCCTCGAAATGGTTTTCGAATTAGAGTAATTGTAAAATATAAACAATTCCAATTAGGCTAAGATGTTTAACAGTGTATTAGTGACAGGTTGCAAGCCCATCGCCTAACAGTACTTAACTTCATGCCTTTATTCCCTTACGACGTCCACGGAAAGACATGGAGTGGCACTATTCTAACCCGTCAACCAACCAACAACAACAACAAAACATTTTCCTTATACAAGCGGTTAACCTGAAAGTCGAACTAGTTCACAGAGGTAATTAGTTTTAAAGGTTACTTTTTTATTTTCCAAAGTCCAACTATCCAGGTTATGTATCCAACATGTATTAAAATAAATTTCTGTCTTTTTTTAACTTATATACAAATTGGCAAGCAAGTTATAGGTACATATGCCAAATACTAAAAACACGTGACGTGATACGCATACAGATATCTAACTGAGCTGCTTCTGACTGTAGTGAAATAGTAAACCCCAACTTTACCACTTTGATTTCGACTTTATTATCTATTAAAATATGACCACTGTCCCCATGTTAGATATTAAATCCCGAACTAAAATTTATATTATCTGTATTTTAACTATAGAAAGTGAGTGGAAGGGTTGGAAGGGGCCGCCCTAGGCGTACTTTTTCGAATTAAATCGGAAACTGACGTGCGTGCATGACTCGATGTATGTATGTTGAAGAAGCGAAAGAAATTTGTCAAGATCGTAGCAAGTGGAAAAAAGTAGTCTCTGCCTACCCGTCTGGGAAACAGGAGTGATTTAATGTATGTATGTATATTTGAATTCATTACCTTAACACACATATTCACACAAATAATTTTGCATAGGTAGATTCCTACTCTGTACGAAAGCATTGTATCAATTTAATGTTGTTGCCTCACTCGGTCCTGTAAAACAGGGAATCCTAGCTCAGGACCCGAAGCCATGATTTATTTATAAACGTGTTTTTTTTTAAATAAATTATATTTCAATTCATTTCATCTTAGTCTCACCATAAGGCCCCCTTTTACATGTTTTACGGGCACTGTGTCCTAAATGCGAATAAATAAAAACGAACAAAATGCACAAAAAACATGATAATCCGTTTACGCTTTGCAGAGTCATGTAAAAATAATTCATCAGAGATACGCACGATAAATTAATCCTACATAAAAGAAGGAGATGAAACCCCGTTAATAATACTTCCAGAACAGTATTAAATCATGGATATTGAATTCCCATACTTGGCCAAGATTGTCACAAAGATAATTGAGTTTCTATCCTGGACGTGAGAGGTTTTCGTCGCTCTGGATTATGGCCATGATGATTAAACGAACGATTGTTCCTGAACGAAGACTATTACTATTACATATATATGTTCTTTCAACTATGTTTACCGATTATATAAAATGAATATTATACAATATGTGGCCATATTTTAAGAAACGCTTACTTTTTTCCCATACAATTGCCAACAAAGTATACGTATGGAAAAACCTGGTAAGAGTAAGTCGGACCATGCTCAATGTCCCTACATTGAGCATGGTCCGACTTACTCTCCTCCTTACTCCAAAGCCGTTCTTACAAACAAATTAGACCTCGCGTCAAACTTAACTTTGCCGTTGGAAAACTGTTATACCCATACATCGACATAGGTCGCAGTCAGATTACCAACACCGCAAATAAGTTTTCGGTAGGTATAAACATTTAAACTCAAATTACATAAAATCATAAATGTAAACGTAATAAATTCAATTTGAACAAAATTTTATTTGTTAATTAACGCAATTTAAATTAAAAATTCAAACTATTTGATACACTTTTAAATACGCTGTTAACGCGGTTTAAAAAGGTTTAACTTTTTAGTCTATGACCTTTAAAATATGAAATATACAAGGAAGAGTTTTGATTGCACGAGTATTTGACTGTGTGGAGTTAGTAGCTCAAACATGGTTTCAAAAAGTAAAACACCAGGTACGTAATGAAATTTTATACTTTTTCACGGCCGCTGCCGTTCGCAAGTATTAACTTTATTTTTTTAATTTTGCCTGGATCTGGAGCTCAGAACTTTGCGCGCTGATTTTACAACAGTAAGGTTAACATTTCCGAGCATGTGGGAGAAAATGAGCAAAAACCCTCATCATCATCATCATCAAAATTCAAAAAAAAATCAAAAATTCAAAATATTTATTCAGTAAATTGGCCACATGCGGGCTCTTTTACACGTCGGAAATGTACAGTGAATCTACCATCAAGAATAGCTAAACTTAATTGGCAGTGGGCGGGGCACATCGCTTGCAAGACTGATGGCCGATGGGGTCAGAAGGTTCTTGAGTGGCGTCTGCGGACCGGGAGACGAGCTGTAGGTAGGTCTCCAACAAGATGAAGTGACGACCTTGTAAAGATCGCGGTAACGCGGTGGATGCGAAAAGCACAAGACCGGTCTGAGTGGAGAGCCTTGGGGGAGACCTATGTCTAGCAGTGGACGTCTTTCGGCTGACATGATGATGCACAAACATGTCCCCTCCACTAGCCGCTCGGAGCTCTTTTTACTAGTGTCGACCTATACCTCGCAACTTGGGGACAAATATTGTGCACTTCTCATCAAAAGGACGTGAGTGCCTTGAAGATACGCTCTTTTGTCTGATCTGATTGGTCAGCGGGATCTAAAAGCTAAAACACTTATTATCTCAATGTTTCTCTTACATTCCGATGTTAATATAATTACATCACAATTTTAAAAGTAAGAAACGAGTCAGATTTCAAAGAGAACCATTAAGATTCTCGATGACAAAAAGGGGCTGACTAGCAGCCCGTGAAATAGCCACACAGACACAAACACACTCTCAAACTCCAAAACTTTTAGTCTATAATCATACTGCTTTAGTTTTGCATTCCAAAGATGTGCTTAAGTACAGACATCATATAAACGACAGCTGGCTTAGCCCACGACTGCTTCCGCTAATAAATCATTTATCATTTTCCACTTTTCCTTCGGAATACGTCCAATTATGCCGGAATAATAAATGTCTGATTCATAGCTATCTGTGTCTAGCGTTGCCAGGCGTCCGGATAAAGCCGGACATAGTTAGGCTTTTTGATTGCGTGTCCGGCCAAAATAAACGGTGTCCGGCTTGTCCGACTGTTGTTAGACTTTTTACATTTTGCAAACAAGCGAGCGCCGAGCGTGCTTGAGCGCAAGCGAACGTCGCTCTCGCAGAGAAACGAAATCCTCAATAATGTAGGGATTATAGAGTGTCCGGCCTTTTTACCCAAATGTCCGGCCAAACTGGATGGTCTGTCCGGCTATTAGGTTCGGCGTCCTGGCAACCCTATCTGTGTCAAACTTAACTTGAATGTATTGAGTCATTGAACCCAGTTGACGGAACAAATAAAGAAAAAAACAAACTCACTTTGGGATTTTCATATTAGTAAGGATTTAAAAAGCAATTTTTATCCTACCCTTCTCTTACCTACTCTTTAACCTTGCGCCAAACAGCAGTGCTTGCATTTTTGTATTCCGGTGCGGAGAAAGACAACTATTTAACTAAAGTCATTAGATAGTGTTGGTAACGCATTCGCATTCTTGAGATTATTATCGTAAAATAATGAAGAAACGCCGCAAGAAACACAACAGTCAGTCGTTTTTTAAATATTGCTTCTGAAATTATACAATTATAAAACTTAACCTAGCATTATAATATAAAATAATGAATCTTACATTTAAAAAAAAGGAACTCACCTCTAATCTCACAAAAATTCGTGACGTTTTTGCGCCTGTCTCAGTCTGAATTAGGTAATTTTATAGCCCTGTCTTCCCCTCTCTGGTATCGAACAAGTTAACTTATGTATGTGAGTCTGACTCTTTGTTATGTTGACTTTATCCAAAAACCGCATCTTTCAAGTGTTTGACCTATAACACACGCCCCAGACACGATCCCTGAGGGACACCTAAATACAGCCTTCGTGCTCGTATTTTTTGCGAAAAAGTTTATCTTGTGTAGAGCGGTTCTTTTATCGTAAGTCGCTTTGAGTATGTCACGTAATAAATGGCTACGCTGTTTTGAGATAAAACATTTGGAAGGGATATTAAGTAGGTTTGTATAAATATTACAAACATCGCTGCAATGTTTCAACTTGGCGCCAGTTACAACTAGTTTATAAAATGTATAAGAAATTTACTTCAGGGTTGGCAAAGCATTTTAGGTCTATAGGCAGTACAAAGCGCGCTAGTGCAAATAAAACTACGGCCCTTATCTTATCTTACAGATTGGACGTTTCGAATACACTTCGAACCTTTAGGATCTTTTGTGCAACTACCCTCTTTTAGTCTTTACACACTCAGCTGTACGAATGTGCAAGTTTCCTCACAATGTTTTCCTTCATCGTAAAAGCATCGGGTAATGCACTTAGGTTAGAAAAACTCTTTGGCACATGGTGACCGCAGGGGTTCGAACTCGGTACCTTACGATCACAAGTCTACCCCCTAAGCCACTTGGTCACCGACGCTCTAAAACTACGCCCTTACCAAACTATTGAGGTTTTATTAACTCAAAATATAAATTTCACTAGTACAATTTGGATTCCGGTACGCTGTTGTATCGCTCTCTGGTCTCATTTTACATCAAACGGCCGGTGTGTTCTGCCGAAAGCAAAATAACAAATCACTTAGTTTTTTTTTTAACACATAGGAAGGCAAACGAGCACACAGGCCACCTGATGGTAAGTGGAAACTGTGACCCATAGACATTCTTGCATTCACAAGACCGCAATCCTAAGACTGCAAATGCACTGCCAACCCTGAGGACTAACATGGAATGCCTCTATGCTAGTCATTTCACCTGCTGTCTTATCCCCAAACCGGAACACAACAATGCAAATACTGCTGCTTGGCGGTAGGTTAATTGATAAGATGGCGGTACCAACCCGGACGGACCCTGCACAAGGTCCTCCCACAAAAAAAGTACTCTTAATCGACAGAATTTAAACTCATTTGTCTTGAAATCTTATCAATGAATGCTTGTAACAGCTTTTAAAGTACAAAATATCACTAAACCAGTACTGCCCTCCTAAGAAGAAAAGGCGTATCTACTATATGAATTGTATTGAAAATCCAACCTTATTTTAACCATTGAGAGTTGAATATGCTTCTATGAATTAATTGCAAATGCGCCTTTTCTCCGTTGGAGGGCAGAGTAATAATGTCATCTACATACACATTAGAAATGTCGGAGAACTTAATCCCGTAAGTACGTAATGGTGTCTCGGAGCTAATGGCAGATCATGACACTGCCAAAACTGTAGCCATTGAACTTTGAACAACATTGTTGCAAACTTGTGCATGCTGCGAGCGATGTTTGGGAAACAGACGAGCGGTTTAGTCTATCGCAGACAGCGCATGATTGGTAAAGATTTAATTGAACATACAACAACATCATCGACGCGTTGTCTCGCTATAGCATGAACTTTCAGAGGTTGCATGATACCGTTCAAATAGAAGATAAATGCTTTATCAATTTTTATTTAGTTAGTTCCGCCACTTCAGCTGCGTTTACCTTTTTTTTGGGTTAAAAGGATTATCAAAGTCCCATTTGATAATCCAGAGTAAGTAAGTAAGTAAAATATTTATTCACAACAATAACACAACAAAAAATAAAAGTAGCAATAAAAAAGAAGAAAAAGAGACAAGAGAACAGATGTGCTAATGTTGCGAAACGGTCCCAACTCAGCATGTGCTGGCTGTGAAGCCAACGCTGGTCTTCCGTTGGGGCCGCTCGGAGAAAAACACGGAAGGTGACACCATACATTATAAATATTAAATTAATACAAACAAAATGAAACAAAAAGAAAATAAAAACAAAAAAACAACAGTCACTAGAACAGGCAGCGCCCAGGTGGCGACCAGAGGAACTAGCTTATTAGCTTCGCTACACTTTTGTGCCAACTGCCATGCACGTTTACAATCTGTGGTTGCCTGCCTGAGCGCATATCCTATAATCTGTGCCTGAGCGCAAAAACAACAACATCAAGGAACATGGAATAGAGAATTTTATACAATTAATTAGCAAGTTAAACTTAATCTTAAAATATTTCGGAAATCAATCAGTGATTTTACAAGTTTATCAAACTAGTTACAACGGAAAGTAAGAGATAACAAAAACCAAATCGAACAATTACATCGGATGTGCCTTGAAAGAGGCAATGGGAGACCGCAAAAAGCTGTCGAAAACAGAATCACAGCAACATCCACGGCTATGCGAATGGGACATAAAAAGCCGGTAAGCCACAATAAATACGGCTCATATTCCGCTGGTGTCATGCCTTAGTGGTCCCTGGATAACCTGGTGGTCGCACAAATACTTTTTTAATTTAAATCTAAAACTATTTAAATTTTGCAGGTTCCTAATAGGCGGTGGGATGTTGTTCCAGCACTTAGTTGCAGCATAGCGAAAACTTCCTCGAAAGGCAGCTGAGGCATGACGAGGCGTCAACAGCTGTATAGCGCATTGCCGAGCTCCACGCGATCTGTTGCTGGACACATGTGACAATTTGACATAAAGGTACATTGGAGCCTTGTGCCTAAGTACTCCAAAAAGCAGACAGGCCAAACGAAGCTTACGGCGGTGTTGCATCTTAAGGATCGAGTGTTGGTTAAGAAATGGGGTAACATGGGCTCTCATAGGAAAATTAAAGCAAAAGCGAGCACAGGCATTTTGAACACGTTGTATAAGTATTAAGCCATCTTTGTATCATCACCTTTTTCAAACCACCATTGTAACCTCTTCTCAAGCATCATCATCATCATCATCATCATGTCAGCCGAAAGACGTCCACTGCTGGACATAGGCCTCCCCCAAGGCTCTCCACTCAGACCGCAGCAGGACTCATCTCGCAGGACTGATGGCCGATGGAGTCAGAAGGTTCTTGAGTGGCGTCCGCGGACCGGGAGACGAGCTGTAGGTAGGCCTCCAACAAGATGGAGTGACGACCTTGTGAATATCGCGGGAACGCCGTGGATGCGAAAAGCACAAGGCAGGTCTGAATGGCCTCTAAAGCAAATAAATTGAAATTGAATTTGAATTTTAAATTTTAAATTTCAAAATATCGTCTAGCTGTCGTTATAAAGTACAACATGCTCTCTCACGAACGCCAACTTTCGCATTTGTGCTATAACTGTGAAATCCTTTGTCCAAAATATAACTATTCAAACCCAAATTCCTAAGTAACTTCTAAGCTATAAATGGCTTCCTGAATGCAAAATTTGTTCACTTTACGAGTATTTGGTACGAGTACTTAAGAGCTTGTGTCACATAAATGTGAAGGGGTGCATTGAAACTCCTCTGCAGAATTGTATGCATTTGAATGTTCTGAACAAAGTTTTAGTCCGCGACGAATCCGTACCTGCAAATTTCAAAAGTTGTTGAAAATTTAAAAAACCCTTACATACATCAAATCTACGAGCGCTTTTCATGAGTTGAACAGTTTATGTCAGATACAATTTTAGCTAACGTAAGTTCGTTAAGCCTGTAATAATATAATTGGTATTGTTAATATTTTTACAATTGCTCTGATTCGAAAACCATTTTGAGGAATACGATTTTAAAACCGATCTGCATTATTAAGTTTTTGAAATATTTATCTATTTCGGATGTTTCGACAAAAATATATTTAACCTTTGTTAGACTGTCGTTTTCGGCTTGAAGCCCTTCTAGGTGTATCTTACGCGTTAGGCGAAAGCCGCTTGAAATAGTATGTTTTAATACACTACTAAAATCACTTTTTATCATTCGATACCATTAAATTTAATTGTAGTAATTTATTAGAAAATGACAACCGAAATTTAAAATAATCATGTCATCCATAACATACATACATTAAATCACGCCTGTTTCCCAGAGGGGTAGGCAGAGACCACTTCTTTCCACTTGCTACGATCTTGACAAAAATCTTGCCATCCATAAAATGTCTACTAAATAAATAAAGATATTAAAACAAAATATTGGGTCAAATACAAAATTAATGAAATAAGTCTCTTAAAATCACCTATTCTTTCGAATTAGAATCTAAAAACCGTGAGTATTTTTTTTTGTAATTACAGAAACATTATTCACAAAAAAAAAAAATTGACAGTTGCTTTTCATTTGTCCGTTTACAAAAACGAAATGTGTCAAGTTACCAAACTGCTTGATATAGCACTTCGCCTTAAGTTCTCCGAGTCCTGTCGCTGGGGACATGATTCCAAAAAAACTTTTTGCACAAAACTAGCTCCGGACCCTCGTTTAGAGGCGTCGCATCAAAAAAATGAACGTTTATTGAGGCCATAAAACGAGCAAGTTCTACTAAACTAAGGATATTGTAGATACTCCGCACTTGGCGAGGAGATAGCAAATTTTAATATATTTAAAACACTGACCGTGGCATTTGTTTTACTGACAGATATTTTTTAATAAAACTTTTTTTAGTTAACCTTAAAATTCAGAGCATCGCAACGCTTATAAGATAATCGCATAATTAAACTCATTTCCTTACATAAACTATAAATTATACAACTCGTGGTTAATGTACGAAAACTTAGTTAAGTTTTCCTCTAAAAAAATCTAGTAGGCACTTCAGACTTTTACGATCCCTTGGAGAAAGTTTAGGAACATAATTTTGATTTAAGAACAGAAATTTAATAAGTTAAGCTGATTCATAACGGTCGTGTTACGTGCGACACAGGGCTTCTTCGAATCACTTTTTTTTATTGAGTATATTTAGTGGAATATGAGTTTTTGAATTAAAAAAACTAAGAAATTATATTTGAAATAGCATTTTGCGACTCATTACTGTAACAAAAAAAACTTTGAAAAACCTTCCTGTAACTCCAAATACGTAGTGGGCGGCTTGCATTTTTTCATTTATTATAATAACATTTCAGACGGAAGCCGTGTGGTTGCCGGGTTAGAATAATGTCACTCCATGTTTTCCCGTGGATGTCTTTAGAGGCGTGTTAGGGAATAAAGGCTTGTGGTACTGTTAGGCGATGAGTTTGCAACCTGTCACTAATACGCTGGTAAAAGTCTTAGCCTATTTGTGCAAATTGTGGTAACTGAATTATCAACAACTTTTTAAAGTTGTAGGTGATTCTGTAGCTCTGCCTTGCCCACTCTGGGATTACGGGCGTGAAGGTATGTACGAGGGTGAATCAAAAAGTCCTTAGAACTGGCTGTTTATAAAAAGTTTTTAAATGAAGTTTTTTTTTTATTTTGAACTGTCATTATAACGTAATATTTGACAGTTGGTTTCGTTCGAATTGTTCCCGTCGTTACATGGTAAATTAATATTTTGCGAAATAAGTCGACTAAAACGTCCCATTATGGAAAAAAATGAGTTACGTGCCGTGATAAAGTACTTGTGTATGAAAAAAATGACTACCAAGGATTTTTTTTGGATATTCAGCAAACCGTAGGCACTAGTGCTGTACCCTATTCCACCGTCGCTTTCTGGGTTGCCGAGTTTAAAAGAGGCAGATCTAGCTGCGAAGACGACCCCCGCTCCGGCCGGCCATCTACCTCAGTTAACGCAAAAACCGTTGAAAAAATTGAGAAAATGGTTTTGGACGACCGGCGACTAACAATTAAATACATAGCAGAGACT
The DNA here is from genome assembly GCA_927399475.2 of Acleris emargana. Lineage (NCBI taxonomy): Eukaryota > Metazoa > Arthropoda > Insecta > Lepidoptera > Tortricidae > Acleris > Acleris emargana. Next base: position 914,057 of record OV656843.1, read on the forward strand.
CTAAAGATTTCGTTTGGTAGCGTACATTCAATACTAACCGATGTTTTGGGTTTTAAAAAAGTGTCAGCAAGATGGGTTCCGCGAATGTTAACGCAGGCTAACAAAGACTTGCGTTTAGAAGTTACGAAGCGGAATCTAAAGAAAATCTTGCATGACCTGGACACTTTTTATCGTCGTTTCGTAACAATGGACGAAACATGGGTTCACCATTTTGACCCTGAAACAAAAAAGCAAAGCATGTCCTGGAAACGGCCATCTTCCCCTCCAATAAAGAAATTTAGAGTATTTCCGACAGCAGGTAAAGTTATGGCCTCAGTTTTCTGGGATGCAGAAGGAATCCTTTTTATTGATTATCTGCCCAAAGGAAAAACTATTACAGGTGCCTATTACACCGATTTGATACCAAAAGTGCGTCAAGCAATCAAAGAAAAACGTCGAGGAAAATTGAGTGCGGGAGTGCTTTTTCACCATGATAATGCTCCGGCTCATCGATCACAAATGGCTCTCACTGCAATCCGCCAAGCTGGTTTTGAGATCTTTGATCATCCGCCCTACTCGCCAGACTTAGCTCCTAGTGATTTCCACTTGTTTCCGAAACTAAAGGAGCACATTCGCGGAACTAAATTTGACGACAACAACGCGGTCCTGGGTGCCGTAGAGGAGTTTTTTGAGGCTCAAGAAAAATCGTTTTTTTATGATGGATTAAAAAAACTTGAAAAACGGTATAATAAATGTATAGAACAAGAAGGAAATTATGTTAAAAAGTAAAAAAAAAGAAATTATATTCGTTTGTTTTTGACCCGATTTCTAAGGACTTTTTGCGTATGTATGTGTAAAAAATATTTTTTTATCGAAGTTTTCATTAGATTCACTCATTATGACAGAAACTACAGAAAGAAAAACAAATGAAAAATAGCGGGAAAGAACATTTTAGTAATATTTTTTTTGAAATTTAACTTTTTTAAAGTCATCAAAACCAGCCAGATACAAATAACACAGCCAAAGAGATGTTATTACAAGTTTATACGAACTAAATGCGACAAGACTTTTTCCTCTTATATTTTGTACTCTTGCTTTAAAGCGCCTCGTTTTATTCAGTCATGGAATATTGGATACATTATTTATTTACGCCGATTCCTATGGGATCCCATCGAAGACGTTTAAAATGAAATTACGGCCCGTTCTCGCAAATAAATACATATTTCATGAACATTGGCGAATCGGAAATATCGCTAGCGTATATACAATCCTGGTGTATTGCAGAGGGTCGCCAACATGAAAAGTATTTTTCAATTAATACCGTTATTTCTGCTTCAAATAAATCAAAGGTACCGCTATGTATGCCAAACAAAATCTATAGGCATAATAATTATTACCAAAAATCGTCATGATTAATCTAATAATGATGATGATAAACGGTAAAATAATATTTTCCATCCGTCTGTACGTCTGTCTGTCGCCAGGCTGTATCTCACGAACCGTGATAGCTGGACAGTTAAAATTTTCACAGATGATGTATTTATGTTTCCGCTATAACAAAATATGTATACTAAAAACAGAATAAAATAAATATTTAACCCTATACCTGACATTGTGCATTCTTATGCACGTTACTTTAAAAAAAAATCTAGGGAGTAAATTAAGGACTTAGGAATCATTTTTAATGCGCATTATTTTAACTGATATTCCAATAACATACATACATACATAAACTCACGCCTTCATTCCCAGAGTGGGGTAGGCAGAGCTAAAGAATTACCAACAAGTCTTAAAACTTCTTGATAATTCTGTAACCACATTTATTAAGTTGGAGTAATATTATTTTGTACTGCTAGGTAGATCCATTTTGACAGTAGCACGCAAAATAACGGACCAAAATCCTGCGTTTACGCATCGTGTCATAAAAATAATTAATTTCATAAAATGTTTGCTTTAATAATGCAAATTTATTGTTATTGTAGTATAAGTAAGTATATTTCCAACACACAATAGCAATCTTGGTATATCAAAACTACATAACAATGGCCTCTAACGTTACATGAAGGTATATGTATCTTTAAATGCACAGCGCCAGCTACACCATTAAGTAAGGTTTATCCTACTATGTATCTTTAAAGATACATTACCAGGTACGCTATACTTTTGCTATGTATATTTATGGATACACAGCCAATTTGCGGTATAAAAAAAAACTATTTATAATCCTCTTTTTGTGGGTAGAAACTGTTAGTTATGCTTTATATTTCAAAGTTTGAAGGCTTAATACCGAGCTGGTACCATTGTCAACCTATTTTGAGAGTTTTTTAGTACTAAATTGGCAACCAGGTGTCTGAAAACATCCATATCGATAATGCTTTCATGTTTTTCGAATCATATTGTTATAAAAGTGCCTATTTTTGTCGCCCTAAGTTAAAGAAAGCCTAGTCTATCCCTAGACTTATCCTAGTATTGACCTAGTGTATTTGTAAGTATATACACTCGGGTCTTTTTTTATCGTTTCAGAGACCCTATGTAGCATCCATTGACATAAAAATGTTTATTTTTATTAAAATGTTCCTATGAGATGAAAAAAACACCAAACAACTAACTGCCCCGATTTTTCTGTATGTCCTGAATGCGGTTTGTTGATTTTCTCGAGCTAGCATTTCAGTCATCCGTACATTTTCAGCGCTGACTGCAGTTGTGCGACGGCCACTTCTGTCTGTCATTTTCATGGCTAGCTTTGAACCTTTTGAAGTCATTAGGCCATCTGAAAATATTTTCCGAAGAAGGCTAAAGTCTTCTCTATCTAATCTTCAACAATGAAAGCTTAACAATTTAGAGAAAACAATTTTTAAGTCATACGTAGATCGTCCACGCAAATGTTTTTGCTTACGCTCCAGCGAAGCAGACAAAAAGCGGGAAAAGACGGACGGAATGAACCGAAAAGTTAATATTTCCTCATAATTTCTGAAAATTATAGTTTTTTTTTTACGAATGCTCGTAATTTGCAAAAGTTGTTATTCACATTGTGTTAATTTTCCCGTATCAGAACTTTTAAAGTGACCTACGTGGTTTTCTTCGTCGTGGGTCTACAACTCAGAAATAATAAATAGCATAATCTAATGAAGTTGGAGCACTTTAAAGTAGTAATTATGTATTTTTTTCATTTCTTAGTTAATATTTCTCAAAAAAGTTGAATTATTGATATCAATATTTAATTTAACCTTAATTATGGCTGTGTTATAAAAATAAAGCAAAAACTCAAGATTTCACTTTAAATACAGATTGTTGTTACGTTAACTGCTGAGCAAGTCAATTAATAGTATTTTATCTTTTAAATAGGCCTATTTTCATTTATTTATTTTTTGATTTATAATAATAAAAATATTTTTTTGGGTACTCGTTTTATGACGGTGTGTCTCCCTGGATACATATACTTTTATATGTTACTTTTGTAACGACATGGCGGTGTGCATTTAAAGATACATTCAATAAAACACAAATTAAAAACCATGGATTTTTTATATTATTTTTTCAGCCCTATTTGGACCCCGAAAAACACGATTCTTAAAAAAAACCAACAACATTTCAGAAAAAATTGTCTTGCCAAGTATAGGGTTAAGGGGGCTCCCATACAACAAACGTGTTTTTTTAAAGATAAAAGTGCGGAACCCTCCGTGAGCGAGTCCGATTCGTACTTGGCTAAAAACTGGCCGGTCGAATAGGTCTGTTTTCTTTACTTGCGTGCTCTAAAAGCAACAGAATGTTGAAAATAGCTTTTATCTCTTAAAGTTTTGTTTCTCTTAAGGGAACATAAATGCCATAAGTATGCTGATGAACTAGCAAGGAAATGCAGTGCTTGTATTATGCAAAGTTATTATAGCTGAATACTCATTTGGGCGGCGTTTGAATGTATTTCTGTAAAACCAACACATTAAAATTCAATATTCAAAATATTTATTCAGTGAATTGGACACATGAGGGCTCTTTTACATGTCGGTAATATGGAGGGAATCTACTAGCGTTTCGGACAAGACCATCATTGCGGAGAAGAAGCGCCACAAGAAACTCCAGAAGGAGGTATTTTTTTCCAATCATAAAATACAATAATACTTTGAAGTAACATTAGAAGGTTTTTTTTTATTAATAAATCATTATTTTAAAACTAACATAAATAAAATCATCAACACTAATTCTGCCGTGCTAGTGTAAAAGGCGACTTTTCGACAAAAGACACTTTCGAGATAATCGCAAAAAAGTGACCGAAATCTTCATTTTCATATTTCTAGGTAATTTAAACAGATATTGAAATGAAACTTTTTGGGTCGGATAGACATTGTGTTTTACTAGTTTTCTACATAAGTAATGTATTTTTATTACCTACAGTTTTTTTTTTACACGCATTTTTTCCTTTTTGTTTTGTTGCCGATTAATAATTGCCACTGAAAAACAAGCAAAAAGGCGGTATATGAGCACTATACCGCCTTATAGGCTTGATTTTCCTTCATACGTCTTCATACTAAACTAGGGCTTGAACGTATCACAATAATGCTTAATTAAAAAGACGTATTTGCAACATACCGCCTTATTGCTTAGTACAAAATATTTTTTGAATAATTCTGATCTAAATAATAACGCCGAATAACAAAAATACGTTTATCTTGTCTAGTACGCAAATCAAAAAAATATGGTTTGTTTTCGTATCGATCATTTTATATTTATATACTAGTCTAAAAAAACGTATGTCTTCATAAGTCAGACGAAATACGGTTTTTTAATCTAGTACTACGATGAAAGGTTAGACTAATTGCTAATTAAAACCATCATAAATTCGGTACAAATATATTTGAAATAAACAAAAATTAACAGTTAAATCACAGGAAATATTATCTCTTCTAAGATTGGTGTCGTGTTATAGTTATTCAATAAATCAACAATAATACTCTTTGATTCGTCTGTATGACGCACTGTTAATCAAAACTTCTTTTTTAATTATTTTAATTTAAACATAATCAGTCTCATAAAGTAATTGAATTGCAATTTTGGGAGGACTTGCCAGAATCCAACCATGAAAAAGTCGATGAATTATAGGTTAAAAATACTTAACCTATAATTCATCGACATTTTCTTGGTTGAATTCTGGCAAGTCCTCGCAAAATTTCAAGCTAAGAGCAGGCATTAATGGACCTAGTTTACGTACTAAATTCTGTTTTCGACTTGCGTCTGTCTATCCCTCGGAAGTGTGTGTGCGATGAAAGCATCGGGCGATTTCCTTTTGCTTTGGTAAATGTTTCTTTACTAAAATGAAACTCAATATATTCTCCTTGCAATAACCCTAATGTAGCCTAAGCACTTTTAAATAGAATTACTCAAATCCTGGTCCTCGTGGAACCAATTATAATAGCTAAAATTTTATTTTTATTTTATTTTTACCTAATTCCTACTACATCTATCTACCTAACCTAATAACTTAGTCACCATAAGTAACATTCCTAGTCTATTAAGCTTCCTATTCCTAACAACCTATTTTAAAAGTAAATTAGTTTTGGCATGTGATCGTCAAGTAATCTAATATAACCCAATAGTTGTGAACCTATAGTAACCCTAGAATTCTTTAAGTCTTTGTTTTAAGTCCTAGCTATACTAATACTCTCTAGAATATTGATACCTAAATATTTACAATAATATGTGGTTGCCGGGTTAGAATAGTGCCACTCCATGTCTTCCCGTGGATGTCGTAAGAGGCGACTAAGGGAATAAATGCTTGTAGTACTATTAGGCGATGGGCTTGCAACCTGTCACTAATATGCTGGTAAACATCTTAGCCTATTTGTGCAAATTGTGGTTACTGAATTATCAACAACTTTTTAAAGTTGTAATTTTTAGCTCTGCCTAGCCTACTCTGGGATTACAGGCGTGAAGGTATGTATGTATGTAGACTATAATTTAAAACTTATCTAACACTATCCTAGTTTATTTAATGACTCCTAACCACTTGAAATTCAACCTACGTACTAAGTGAATTGGTTTTAAAGATAAAGTTAATATGTACCTATAGTAGATATAATTTATGAAACCGAAGTCTAGATTAAAGCAAATCTAAGAATTCCCTTCCCTTAGGGAAGGAGGAACTTTACTTGTGAGAGGACCTTGTGCAGGGTCCGTCCGGGTTGGTACCACCATCTTATCCATTAACCTACCGCCAAGCAGCAGTGTTCGCATTGTTGTGTTCCGGTTTAGGGATAAGATAGCCGGTAAAATGACTAGCATGGAGGCATTCCATCTTAGTCCTCAGGGTTGGCAGTGCATTTGCAGTCTTGTGAATGCGAATGTCTATGGGTCACAGTTTCAACTTACCATCAGGTGGCCTGTGTGCTCGTTTGCCTTCCTATGCCATAGAAAAAATAAGGAGATCTCCTCCATACGCTCTGGGATCGCTATCCCTAGACCTTAGTCTACCTCAATAGTCATCCTCCATAGACAGGTCAGACTCCTTGCCAATATGTACGAATAGTCAGTCAGTCGTATAGTAAGGGAAGAAAAGGGTCAAAATATAAATTGAGTGTTTAAAAACTCAATTATACAGTAGATTATTTATCGTTCAATAAAGCGATAGTTATACTTTGTTATTTTTATATCATATAATATTGTGACTCAAGATTGATATTGCTTGCTTCACCTTTAAGTCTATATTTGACTTGAGTTTTATATAACTAAATGAGATGTTCAATTTCACTAAGTATCCATGTTTAACTTTAATAGTAAAACAGTGGGATACAGAAGTCATTTTGACTTCTAGCTAGATTGAGTCCTCATGTTAGTGAAATATATTATGAAAAGTAAATAGACAAATCTTACTATAGTCACTTTATCATTTACTGATATATTTGTTTTATGGTCTATAAAATATTCACTTTATAAAAGGACTTAACCATCTCTGTAAGCTAATTATTGATATTCTAGATTTGCTTTATTTCCATAAAACTCTCTCCATAAAAACTTTATTATTTATTTGTATATTTGTATAAATGCATTATAAAAAAAGGACTTATTTCTTTAAGCTAACTATAGATGTTCTAGTTTTTTTTATTGTTCATGTTTTTCTTAGATACTAATATAATTCATAATTGGGATAGTTCAAATTTTTTAAATTACTCTAATTAGAAATCCATTTCGAGGAATGGGGTTCTAAAGCCGTTCTGCATGATTAAGTTTTTGTTATATTTATTTATTTTGGACATTTCGACAAAAGTATATTTGACCGTGTGGTTTGACTTTCGTTTTTGGCTTGAAGCCCTCCCAGGTGTGTCTTACGGGTTAGGCGTAAACCGCTTGAAATAGTATGTTTTATTATACTATTACAATCACTTTTTAACGTAACTTATCATGTAATTCATCGATAAAATCTCTGTTAAATAAATAAAGATATAAAAACAAAACTATTCGGTCAAATACAAAATTAATGAAATGGGTCTCTTAAAATTACCTTTTCTTTTGTATTAGATTATAAAAACCATGAGTTATTTTTTTGGTCTATCCCAATTATGTTAGTTCTCCAAAAAAATATATCATATATTAATTTATATATTTATTTTATTTATTTTTACTGTACTCAGGTAACAAACATTTAGAATGGTATTATGTACTCAGTTTTATGATTTATCGTCAATTCGTCGTCCTCGTCTTTTCGCGTGATAACGGGCGCCAGCGCACACGCACCTTCATTACCCGTAACGTCACCGAACTGAAGGGCGCCCGAACGCGAGCACTCCCGTCCGCGGGGGGTATGTAGGAGATTGGGGATTATACGGTTTTATTAAGTAGCATGGGTCGACTGTGGATATTCGAATAGTAATCTAGCGTTAAAAACTACCTCTGTCCCAAGTAAAAATACCGTATCACAAAATAAAAGTTTTTTTAAACAAGTTTATCATTATTTAAAACTCGGCATTAACTAGACTAAAATACCGCAAAATACTGACATACGGTCTTTTTGTCTAGAAAACTCTGTTACGTTCATTTAAATTATGAGCAAATAGAAAAAAACATTTGAAATACTAAGTTAAAAGGCGGTAAAATATGTTATTCGTTCTTTTTACTTAGTAATCTGCAATTACGGCCTTATAGAGTAGTTCAACTTATTAATAAATAAAACCTACACCAGACAATAATGCGGAGTGTCTTGTTTTACGTCTTTCTAATGTAGTATTGTGTAGTTACCGCTTTATTCATTAGTATTTGCTGGAAAATAGTCTGTTATACGGTCTTTTTCCTTATCGTATCTTCGCAACCAAGCCTCTTATCGACAAACGGGTAAGATGGGTCGACGCGGCTTGTTCTCCATATCACGATGGTCATAACAACTCAATTTGGTCAAAATGTCGAATGATCGCCTTTTACACTAGCACGGCAGAATTTATTCCACGCGGAATGAAGTATGTACACCGACTCGTGCTCTCAAATACAAACGCAAAAAACAACAAATATTTTACAATTTATGTCTCCTAAATTGGCCGAACTTAGCTATAAATTTATTCTAACTGCACACAAATGCTATAACGATCAATCACTGAATAATGTAAAATACCGCAGCGCAGATATTAGCTATAACACTAGCTATAATTTAAACGGTAACCATTCAACTTTGACACCTGGAGTCGTTGCGCCTGTTTAAAATTGGAGATATGGTGTTCTGGTTTTTGTAGAAAGTAGGTAACTAATGTAGGAGGTTTTTACAAAATTGAGGGTCAATAAATATTGGTTAATTGAAGAATTTGACATTAAGTCGCCTGGGTGTGTAACGATCGGTATAACAACTTTTGATATAATGTTCACTAGATCCCTTTTTTTTCTATATATTTATACATTTGATATAATTTTATTTATAGAATATAATCACTCTGGGGGCATAATAAGCTTTTCTGTAATGTTGAATAAGTAGATTAGAATTTTGATGTAATGTTTACCTAATATAATTAACGTTTGATATAAATATTACTGCTTTACTCAGATACTTCAATTTAACTTTAAGCTTGATTTAAGTTCCTGCTGTCACGTTCTTTTTTGTAGCAATAGAATAAGACTAAACGTCACTTAACAAGCATTTCATGTGATTGACGTCTCTGAGTGCGGTATTTAGTGATATATTGTGAAATAAGAAATACATAAAAACAGAGACCTGCCTAAGGTAGAATAGGTAGGTTATTATAATAGCAATATAGTTTAATAAAAACAATTTGGTTCTGTAAAGTCGCATTTCTTCCTAATACTCCTTCCCGCTTCGCTCGTCGTCGTACCTAACAAAAACTGGCCTTAACGCAGAATAGGTAGGTTATTATTTTTCATCTCACTAGCTCGGAAAGCCCTTTTTGTTTGTTTGATATCTATTGAGAAAATCGCTTTTTATTCACAAGTGAGGGAAGAGTTTTGACATTTGAAGGCAGTTTAAGTGATATTTGACAGCTAACCAAGCGTAAAACCTTACAAGTGCTGAATTTTTAACATCACAATTAATGAATTGCATCGAGTAAAAAACACTAAATACAGTCTTACTACTTTATTTTAATTCATAAATATCAGCATTCAAAATTAACCTTCATTCTTGTTTTAAAAACGGATAAAATGTTCTGACAGTCCAAATAAGTCGATGTTCAAACAAAACGCATCCGAAATAATAAAAAAAAACTTACGTCAAAACTTTTCTATTACTTTAAGCCGTCAACGTTAAAATATTCGCATGTCGTTCTAGTTTGTTTTGTTATTAAAAATGAGTGATTCGAGTGATAAAGACGTATTAACACCTGTGGAATTACAGGAAACCGTGCAAAATGTGGAATTGAGCTTACAGTACAAACCATTTTCTTAGTTTCCTCGCTGAAGTCAACGTTAAATATTCGCATGTTTTTCTAGTTTGTTTTGTTATTTTAAATGAGTGATTCGAGTGATAAAGACCTATTAACACCGCTATTTCCTCGCTGTAGTGAGGTGAAAAGTTTTGTGTTATACACGGGTGAAAAGTTATTTTACGTTTCGTGTCTTGAAACACTCGCGGGTAAAATACAACTTTCCCCAATTGAATAACAAATAACTATTATTGTTGTACGTATACCAGATTATACCAGTACTACATTATACCCACTTAGCGTTATATCGAATACATAAAACTGTAACTGCTGTGTTTTGTAAAATGTGGTTACTGAATTATCAACAAGTTTTATAAGTTGTAGGTAATTCTGTAGCTCTGCCTACCCCACTCTGGGATTACAGGCGTGAAGGTATGTATGTGTATGTATGTATAACTATAACTATAACTATAACTGTATGTTTGACGACGCGCTGGCCTAGTTGGTAGTGACTCTGCCTACGAAGCTAGCGGTGCTGAGTTCAAATCCCGGTAAGGGCAGATATTTGTGTGATGAGCGCGAACATTTGATCCTGAGTCATGGATGTTTACTATGTATTTAAGTATAATATATTTCTCTATATAAGTATTTATATCATTGTCTAGTACCAATAATACAGCAGCATCCTCGGTCTATAGCAGTTTTTTTCAGTACGAAAATTCGCAGTTGTCTGGAATGCAAAACGAGTAATAGGTACTGTTACTTGAGGGGCTAAGAAATTACGTATGTAGGTAAATAAAACTGTTAATTGCATAAAAAACCAATTACAAATTGATTCGTACACAAACTTAAGATTAACTTAGCTAAGGGATCTCTTTCAGTTAACCAGACCATGATTGAGGAAACTGTATGAGGATAGTTTGGGACTAGGTCAATTGGTGTGACATTGTCCCCTGATATTTATTTATTATTTATTTATTTATTTATTTATAACTGTTAGATTAATAGTTGTTATATTACAAGTTCATTAAACCTTACGATAGTTAGAGAAGTGTCGTACCTTACGCCCATTTTTATTTTGCGACATCATCGTTTAAAAAAGTGTTGACCCTAGAGTGATTAATTGGCATTGACAGAAAGGGATCCCAAGTAAACCTTTTATCTCAGCTAAATAAAAGGATCATTAAAACTCTGACAAAAAAGTAAACACGCGACTACAGCAGCATGTGTACCAGGGACTCAGCAAACAAAAGCCGGCCGAAACTTTGTTAATTGGGAGAGTTATTGCATCCCCCGGGAAGACCGCGGACAGAAAAATCCCGAAATAAAATGAAAAGAAAATGCCTAATTTCCGCTGTTGGAATTACTTTCGGAAGTGTTTTTGAACCGTTCACTTAAATTAAACGAGTGCTCCGTGGGAATACGTTGATGTTTACATAAGATAATTGCAATTTTTTTACATGTTAAATTAATTGGTAATTATTTTTGATGAGCACGAGTATTTGTTCGAGTTTTGCATGCTTCCTCTGTATGCATACCTCTACCTACACACATACATATATAAACTCACGCCTTCATTCCCAGAGTGGGGTAGGCGGAGCTACAGAATTACCAAGAACAACGACACTAAGAACTCTTAGTACTATGAATTTCGCTGAATTAACTTATTCAGCGAAATAAGTTTGTTTGTCGTTGTCTAGTTCCCATAGTGCAAGCCTAGAGATTAATTTGGGACTAGGTCAATTTGAGTGAATTTTTTCACCTGTATTTTTATCCTGAAATAATGCCAAGGTCAACTGGTAGGGCATTAAGTTATTTATTTATTTATTTATTTATTTATTAAAGACATACCAACAGCATACATATCCATCATTCACAATATGATATTTCCTGACCACATTATTCAGTAATTCAGTAAGTTTACTTCTTGGACTGGAATTTGTATATTTGTATAATATAAAGATTGATAAATAAATGCTTAGCGTTTGGCGACTTATTATGGAGCATTAAACTCTACCTGACAGGTAAAAAATGAGATAAAACTATACGACGGCAATAATTGTATTCATTTCACTGCTTAGAACTTGACAAGTTACACTAATTCTCATAATACATTTTTCTGGTCTTTGTTATATAAAACTGAAAATTAAGACAAAAAGTAATAAAAGAAAGAAAAAAGTTAAGATAATTATAATTAGGTATAACATATTGTTATGTTGTACCGCCACCACGATGTCAGCTTTACCCAAAGGTTTACTAGATAGAAAATGCCTTGCGGCATTAAATCCGCCTTTTGTATATAAATTGTGTTCTTTTGTGCAATTAAGATTAAGTAAATAAATAAAAATAAGTGTTAAATAAAGTACCAGTCAATATAATATATAAAGCCTGCATGTGGAACCCTTTCAATAAATTTCACTTTTAAGACGATGTCAAAATCCAAAAGTGAATACATATTAAATAGATAAAATGCAAACGCGAAAAAATCTCAATATTCATTTCAAAGGTTCAAAATGTTGATGACGCGCTGGCCTGTTTTGGCCTTATGAAGCTAGCGGTCCTGGGTTCAAATCCCGGTAAAGGCAGATATATGTGATGAGCGCGAATATTTGTTCCTGAGTCATGGATGTTTTCTATGTATTTAAGTATATATTTCTCTATATAAGTATTTATATCGTTGTCTAGAGCCCAAAATAGGTACAAGCCTAGAGTTTAAATTGGGAGTCGGTCAATTGGTGTGACATTGTCCCCTGATATTTATTTATTTATTTATAAAGGTGAAAAAAAAAGAAAACAATGATTATAAAAGGCCTTATTTGTAAACAGAACCACAAAAACAATTTTCGGCGCAAATGTTACGGCAAAACTTGAGCTGATCAACAAATCTTAACATTAAATAGTGTTATCAAAAATATACCTTTAAAGCATTAAAAGTCGCAGAATACAACAAACACTATCAGGCTAAAAATCAAACGATTTCGGCAGGTCTCCCGGGCTCCGATAACCAAGACCGACGACCCGATTAATCTCCATCCAGGCTGTTCTAGCCGTTTTATTTCTTTATAAATCTTCTTTATTTCCCATAGATCCTGTAGATTTATGAAGATCTCTCGATTAGGCCGCCCGTTCAAGGTAAGTGACCCAAAATCTCCGGTGAATTTCCTTTGGAATACCTGTATTTACCTCACCTTAACAACTTAACTAGCGCTCGCCTGTGATTCCGTCTGCGTGGAAAATAGTACCTTATGGTTTCATATCAAATACCAAATTTCATAGAAATCAGTCCATCGGTTTTGATATAACTTTATCTATATCCTAAAACTGTCGTTGTGAAAACTTAATAAATAGACAAAGCTACTTTTATTATTAATCTACTGGCAGTGGCCCGCGACTCCGTTCGCGCAGAAAAATAAAAATAAGCTCTTTTCATCAAAGATAATGTAGGATTCTAATGTTTATAGATTTTTTCAATTCAGTCCAGTAGTTTTTATGTATGTATGTATGTATTCCATCTTAGTCCTTAGGGTTGGGCAGTCTTACGATTGCATTGCAGTCTTGTGAATGCGAATGTCTATGGGTCACAGTTTCCACTTACCATCAGGTGGCCTGTGTGAACGTATGACTTCACCACGCCATAAAAAAAAAAACGCCGAAAACACTACATTAAGTACCTTAGGTATCCCATCAACCCGCAACAGTAAAACAAAATAAGAAAGCAAATTCAAGGTCTCATCGGTACCAGGAAGCATTTTCCATGACCTAAACCAATAAAACTTTGATTATAATTATATTTTTTACAAATTCAGAACAGCAATGAGAAATATTTTTAGCAACTAATTTACTTTGTCATGACATTTTGAAGGAATGTTTTCGTGACTAGCATACTTTATTATAACAAGCTTACGAACATACTAACTTGTTTTATTTTAGGTTTCCGTAGTCAAAGGTAAGTATACTTATAGTTATAAGTACTAATTGTTTGTATGATCTGTGTGAGTGAAAGGGTCGGAAGCGGCCGCCCTAGGCGTACTTATTCTATTCAAATCGGAGAAATACTGGAAAAGGGCCAAATCCTAAGTACCCGAAACCGACGTGCGTGCATGACTCGATGTATGAATTTATTTATTTATTTATTTATTTATTCAAGGCTCACAAAACAAGTTACAATCAGAAATAAAACTAATATCTTGATAAAAAAGAATACATGAATCTAGACTATAACTCTAAACTATGTGTGCACAAAATGATTAAAGTGTATGTAAATGTTTGATGGTTAGTGGTATTAGTTAGGTATCTTATACAAAGTTAGTCAGATTTATTTTATAAGTTAGTTTTACAGAGAGGAATAATATTATATTAATTATCATTATACTCTAGTGAATTAAGTACAGAATATATTGTGAATTTGGTTTTTAAAAGAGGGCAATTTACTGTTAAAAATATCCAAAGAAGAATGCTCGGTCGCGGTATCATTATACAATCGGCACATTCGGGTTATAGGGTTGTAGTAGGACGTGTTATTTTTATAAATTTGAAGTAGAAATATTTTAGGCGAGGGATTACGAGCTTTGAATTTAATTCTAAAACATATAAGGGAAAGAAGCGATGGGCAATCAACATAGGAGTGTATGATTTTGAAAAGACAGACTAATTCATTGGATTTACGACGTGAAGCTAATGATGGTAGATTAAATTTTTCAAGTCTACCAGCGTACGATCGAACCTCTCGGCCCAAATGAAGTCTCCAGCAAAGTATGTTTAGAAACTTTTTCTGCAATCCTTCAATTCTGTCACTATGCACTGCATAGTAGGGAGACCAGATAACAGAGCCATATTCAACGATGCTTCTCACTAGTGAAAAATAAAGATACGTGAAGGTTCGTTGGTTCTTGAAGCTCTTGGTTGAACGAGAGACAAAACCGAGCATTTGGGAACTCTTTGAGACGATATGATCGTAGTGAGAGTGGAATGTTAAACCTTCGTCCAAATATATTCCAAGATCTTTGACAACTGACTTGCGCTGTAGGGTATAATTACCCAGTGAGTATGAAAATAAATGTTTATTCTTTATGCTAGCAAAAGAAATGACCATACATTTGTCAACATTTAGGAACATCTCATTTTTAGTACACCACTCAGCGATTCTAGATAAATTAGCCTGTAAGTTGAGGCAATCATTAACGTCATTGATTATAGAGTATATTTTTAGATCATCTGCGTATAAAAGACAGGGGCAAGATAGTTCATATACCAAGTCATTAATAAAAATTACAAAAAGAAGAGGCCCCAAATGGGACCCCTGTGGTACACCGGATGTAATTTCTAAAGGTTTCGATAGATGCCCCTTTATGCCTACAAGCTGACTCCTATTTTCTAAGTAAGATTTTACCCATCTGAGCAAATTTCCGTGAATACCGTAACCCTCTAGCTTATGGCAGAGAATAGAGTGATTGACTCTGTCGAAGGCTTTAGAGAAGTCCGTATATATCGCGTCCGTCTGCGCCCTTTTAGCAAAAGCAGCACATAAATAGTTCTTAAATTCTAATAAATTGCTTACAGTGGATCTATTTGAAACAAAGCCATGTTGCAAGGGAGACAAAAATACGGAAAAGTGGGAATATAATGTGTTATAGAGAGTTGACTCAAATATTTTCGCGAAAGTAGACAAAATACTGATAGGTCTGTAATTTTCACAACGGTTCCTATCGCCTGATTTATAAATAGGAATTACGTGAGCTTTTTTCCAAAGATTAGGAAAGACGCCAGATTTAATTGATTTGTTGAATAGAATACAAAGAGGCAATCCTAGTTCGTCGCAACAGTTTCTAATAAAAGACGGAGGGATACCATCAGGGCCAGGTCCCTTAGCTAGATCGAGACTTTTTATCTTCTGGTATATGCAATTGACGCTCACAGTAGCATCACTTAAGCCGTAATGATGGGGGGGAATATCAAAGCGAGTAGTTAACTGGCTTCGTCCCTCGAAAACTGAACCAAAGTATTGAGAGAACATCTCACAAACATCCTCAGGATTAGAAGACTCAACATTATTATATTTCATCGTGATAGGAATGCAATTTGAACCCTTCATGTCATTGACGTATCGCCAGAAATGCTTAATATTATGCTTAATCGAGTTCTGAACGGACATTAAATACACATTGTAGCATTTGTTGATAAGAGTCTTGCACCTTGCACGCAATACATCGAAGGCGTCATAGTCCAATGGATTCCCATATTTCTTAAAGCGCTTGTGGTATTTAGCTTTTTCTTTTAAAGAGCGTATCAAGGTCGGATTAAACCAGGGTGGGTACGCATTTGATCGAAGTATTTTTAAGGGTGTGTGTTTCTTAATAATTTCGTTTAATTTATCATAAAACAATTGTACTGCAATATTAATATCCTCACATTGAAAAAGATAATTCCAATCGATCGAGTCAAGGTCACAACGGACTGACTCAAGGTTACATTTGTTAAAGTTCAGTCTCTTCCGTAGGTTAGCTTTTATAAATTTATGTGGGGTGTCCGTAATCGGAATATCTATAAGCAGTGGGGGATGATGCTCATCTATACGACTCAGTGCAACAGCACCGTATACTCTTGTGCAGTTGATTGAAGAGAAAACGAGATCAAGATACCTATTGTTTTTGTTAGGAATGCTGTTGAATTGCGTGAGATTACACAAAGACACCGTCTCCATAAGAAGTATAGATTTAGGGTCGTGTGCTGGAGTTGGTACCATATGGTTAAAAGTTAAAGATTGTGTCCAGCTGATATTTGGTGTGTTAAAATCACCGACAAATATAAATTCATGATCTTTATTCGCGTCTAGCATTCTCCTTTGAAGATTTGAATAAAATGTTGTTAGTTTATTTATTTCTAAATCAGGCGGTAAGTAACAAAGGCATATTATATATACCCTACCATTGATAGCAATACTCAGCCAAATATCCTCAACTTGACTTTCCCAGGCATTTAAACGATTAATTGTAAAATGTTTTTTTACGGCTATGGCAACCCCCCCGCCGTCATTTTTAGTTACCGTAGTTGAGTTACGATCTCTGCGAAATACTCGATAACGCGAATCCAAATATTCATTATCAAAGACGCTTTCATTGAAATTAGTTTCCGCGAGGCAAATAACGTCATAATTACTGTTCAGGATATTTAGGTAAACGTCGGTTAACTTACTTCTAATTCTATTAACATTTTGGAAATAAACAATCATTATACTATTCTTTAAAAGTCCAAATAAATGCGTGATAAATATATAAATTAAATTAACATTATTACAAAAATTATTTCAATTTCTTTAAACAATCCAAATTTTTAATATGAATACAGTTAGATTCGTCATTCTTACGTACATAAATTTTACCGAACCTCACCCACACATATGTAAACAGTTTTGTTTTGGCTACTTTTCTGGTCTCTGCGTAAAGCGATTTGCAGTCCGGCGAAAGGTGCTCAGTTACATATATTCTCGTTTTCTCGCCGGTGATGCCGAGGTGCGTACTGTTAAGCAGTTGGCTGGCATCTTTGGATTTTGTTTTGTTGTAGCGCCTCGCCATCGACAAAACGGTGTCACGAAGCCTGGTGGAGGGTAGGGTAACCAGTATGTTCCGTGGTCTGGTCGATTTAGCATCCATTTTGGCAACTCTTCTGCAACCCAGCACGTTCGAGTCTTCCATGTTTAGGCCAATAGTGGAGCATAGTTGTTTAAACAGTACCAAGACATTCTCAGAACGATTTTCAGGAACTGCCTGTAATTCTATATTGCAGCTGCGGGACGTATTTTCAATGGAAGACATACGTAGGTTCAGGCTACGTATCTCTGCATGTAGAAAACTGTTTTCAGCTTCTAAATGTTTTATAGCTTCTTTTTTATTAAGTAACTCTGACTTTAACGTAGATTGTTCCGCTTGAAGGAAATCCGTGGTAGCTGTGAAGTTGCTTTCGAGGTCTTTAACCACTGTTTTGATCTCTGATTGTACTAATTTCCTAACGTCTTCCTGAATCGCCGTCCGAATAGATACCATGAATGAGGCAAGTGAATTTTCCAATTTTCTTTCTATAATGGTGGAGACCGAGGTGTGAATTTTTTCGTCTAACAGAATACTGATTTTTTTCATGGTGACAGGATCATCTTTCCCTTGAGGTGATATGTTTCGGGCGCATTGACTCATTTCATTTGGTCCGATACCGACTTGGGACACTGAAGCCTGGTCTCCCTGCAGAGCATCGTCAACGGACATGGTACTTTCATCTAGCGCCGAGCAGTCGAATTGCCTCCGTACTGGAGTGCTGTCGTTTTTACGGCGCAATGTTATATTTACGCAGGGCGTGCAGCGCCAGCCTTTAATTAATTCATTAATGTTGGACTTGTAATACGCTGTTGTAATATTCATACATTGGTAGTGATAGTCACTTTTGCACAATGTGCACTTCAATAATTCCGAATTTGCGCGTATTTCGCCCTGACACGCTGAACATATCATTATAATGCTTGTTTAGAATAATTGTAGGCCTAAATGTTTAAAATTTGCCGTCGGAAAGATAACGCTGTTAGTAGGCTGGCAGATCGTGGTTAACACCCCCAATTGAGTAAGAATACGAAAATGTAATTATCTTTGTCACACTGCTGCAGTTTGCTATGTAATGCTAGCTTGCTTACACTTAAGTAATTGATTAGTGATAATTCCTGATATCGCTGTGCTAGATGGCGCTGTTATTAATTAATGTTCACAACGATATTATTTTGGAAATAAACAATACCACAATAGTAAATATATTGTAAGTCTTTTGTTACTTGTGTTACCTCAATGGTAACACCCTTTGATAATGAATTCTATCACTTTGTAGCTGCAACTTTAAACTGAGTTTGTGCACCTTGATCGAAACTGTTATTACACCTCAATGTTAAATGGGTTTTAATGTGGATGCCGGGAGATAATGTATATTCCAGTAGGTTAGGTATTAGACAATGGACATATGTTTTATTATAACGATTTGAATTGCACTTTTCCACTACAATAAGTCACATTTTAACGTTTAAAACTTTTAACCGTCTTCAATTTGTCTAGTAGTTGACACTTGCAGAATAAATTTTTACACAGCACAAAAACAATACATACACTTTACAATTCACTTAGATAACGTTCTGACTTGAGTTTAGGGTGTTATTTCACAGAATTTTATAACTTTTACTGTAAAACTCGACGAATATTAATTTAAAACAATATTTTTATAGAGGTACCGATACGTAGGCCACTAACGCCATCTGGAAGATTTTTGAGTAGTGGATGTGGAAGAAGCGAAGGAGATTTGTCAGGATCGTAATAGGTGAAAAATAGTGGTCTCTGCCTACCTCTCTGGGAAACAGATGAGATTTAAGGCCGTATTAATAAACCGCACTCGACTGTAATACTCATCTCAAGATGTGTAAAAAATTACAGTGTTCTATGCTTTGACGTTGACTTTGACGTATCTTGTGATGAGGATCTTATCCAAGATAAGTTTTTTAATACGTCCCTTAATGTATGTACTTATGTTACACAGAGGGCTTACTAATGAGTATCTTGATGACATTGACTTTTAATTATTTTATTTATTTATTTTGTAATTATTGATTTTATTATTTTTGTGAATTATTTTTACTGAACATGAATGACAATGTATAATCCTTACTGAATAAAGTATTATGAATTATGAATTACAATCACTTATTTCCAAAAACTATCGAATTCACAAAGTTGACATTTTGTATAGATTTTAAATATTTTTACCACGCATTATCTTCACAAATGTAAGTATAACTATTGATGCTGCCTACGTGACCCGTGAAAAGGCACAGAAGTGTCAACTGCCTCGTTGGAACATAGAGGTAATTATTCGTCTCTTGTTTCGACACAGAGCTCGCTACAAAGGTCATAACTAGAAACTAGCTCTAACTAGTCATTCACTAGAGCTTCGCATTTATCCAGGGAAATACCTGCAAACTGTGTCAATACAGGCAGTTTCTATGCTAGTTACATTACTGGTAGATGTAAAATACAGGGTATCGCAGAATTTGACGTAAATATAAAAGGATAAGAAAGCCTTTTCCTTACCAGTTCAGAATATAGTATTAACTTTTTAATCTGTTAATAAGTTTACGATTTATTTAGGTTTTATTAATGCTATTGGTGAAGTAGGTTACCGTGGTACAACTTTGTCTTCCTTGACTTAAATTAGCTATAATTTGTTATGACGTGATATTCAATACTCAATAACGTAGCAATGTATTGAATTACGGCATAATCCCAAAATAGTAACTCATTCAAAATAAATCCAGATTTTCTAAACCACTTGCGTAATTCACGTTTTTCATTTAACTACTTTTGACACATTGTGCTGCAAAAAAAGAGCTATAGACTTAGGCCGCATGTTATCTCAAAAGTTGTTGTACGTGTGTATCAAGGCGACATTTAATGTTAGAAAAAAAATGGTTGTCTGTAAAGTCGGTTCACGGACGCTAATTTAAAATGATAACTTATTCCGCGCTCTCGCTTGCACACTTGGCTCAGGCGGAACGTGACAATGAGTCACACTTTTTCGTGCGTGCAGCCGGCGTTCATCGATTTTATAAATCGATGAACGCTACGTAATCTACGTTAATCATGTCTATAAAAAGGAACAGAATATTTTTTTCAGAGACTTTATTAAAAAAATACCACCTTTTTTACATATTTATTAAAATATTATTATTTTCTATAAAAATATGTTTATCATTATCTAGTAGGTACTCTATGTGATTGTTGTGTGCTCTAGCGTGGAGATTAGGTCTTGTTAAACGTAATGGAGACGTACTGGTATTTATTTATTTAACAGCCGGTAATATCCCCTCTTGGGAAAAGGCCTCCCTACCTTCCTTCCACGAATCTCTCATCTCTCCATCTCTCTCATCTATTATTATTATTGAAACTATGTAAGTTTCAGAGTTTTAGTCCAAAAAAAGTGTCATTTTAATCCCATTCTCCCTATCCTTTTCTAAACATAAAACAAAACTGTCGCAGTCATATCTCAAATTAGGCCATCTATCATTTTTATTTGGGCTCCAACATTCCTACCAAATACGTTTATAGTGAAAACAAGCAATTTTAAATCCTATTACTAAGCAGGATACAAAAAGAAAACGGCATACAAAACTTTGGACCTAAATTACCTTCGTACTTGGTACGGACGTCATGGAGACAAGTGTAATAGTAGATGACTTTGGTTTCATACTAGAGAAAAGGCGAAACAATTTGAACTTTAACTTCTAGTAAGTAAGTTCGATAACTGACAGTCAAAGTCATACGTATACGATTTTTTTTGCACTTAGTCGCTTTCATCCGTTTGACAATAAAATGTTGCACGATTGCGTGAACCAGGAAAGTTATTATGACATGGCTATGCAATTCATTTTACAACGAGCGTAAAGGACAGAGCTATAGCAGTTATATATGTCTGTCCTTTTCTCTCAGCGTAAACTGGACTGCAAAGTTAGGTCATAATAATCCCCTGACGTTAAAGGGACTAGGGATAGCATTTTCGTTTTAATTTTACCGCACTTACATAAAAAAGCCATATATTGTATATGAACAAAATCACTGTATTTGTTAACCACGAAGGATGAATAAAACTACGCAAATCAAAGGGATTACAATCACCTTATAAGTTTTATATACATAGATTAAAGACACCATGAACACATGCATCGTAAAGTAGATGCGGCCAAACTAAAAATATGAGACTATGTGTCTTTTCCTTTTGGCCAAAGTATTTCCGTTTTTCGTCTCAGTTGATTATTTTTTTATGAAGTCACAAGTGAGACCTAACCTAATAGACGTAACAAGTGGTTTCATTATCGGGAAGTGAAAATTTGGGAAATTATATATTTGACCATAATGATTTTGGCTAAACGGCAGGCTCCCATTGTTCGCATTGTTGTGTTCCGGTTTGGGGATAAGACAGCCGGTGAAATGACTAGCATAGAGGCATTCCGTCTTAGTCCTCAGGGTTGGCAGTGCTATTTTGCAGTCTTAGGATTGCGATCTTGTGAATGTGAATGTCTATGGGTCACAGTTTCACTTACCATCAGGTGGTCTGTGTGCTCGTTTGCCTTCTCAATGACATTAAAAAAAAAGTATTTTTGTTAATATCTATTATACATCTTTTTTGTTGAGTGTGTTTGCAAAAATCCTACCTACTTTTTTTTGGGTTTTAAGGGAAGCGATACACTAATGACGGTATCATAGGGCCAGAAAGTTGGATATCGTCGGTGAAACTGCAAAACCGCGTAAGTGACATTTTAAATAAGGAGCAAAACGCACCTTTTTAATAAGCCAGTAAGGTTTATTTTGCTTTAGGTTTTGCAGTATCACCGACGATATCATTGTATTAACAACAAATATATTTACCAAGCTGAAAACCGAAAATTTAAATATGAGAACTGCGTCTCACAACTGAGCCCTCCTTTTGCTGGAAAATGTCGCCATGAAGCGTAAATTTGCTTCAAATAAGTTCCGGGTCCGATATTGGTTTGTGAATTTTTAAAGCGGATCTCGCTCTACTTTAATATTGCGCAGAAAATAAGGCATGGTTTATATATGAACGTTTTACTATCTTGCGTCAACCGTGTGTGTTTACATCGTTATGATGAGCGTAATGGTGACCCGTGTGGTTGCCGGGTTAGAACAGTGCCACTCCATGTCTTCCCGTGGATGTCGTAAGAGGCGACTAAGGGAATAAAGGCTTGCAGTACTGTTAGGCGATGGGCTTGCCACCTGTCACTAATACACTGGGAAACATCTTAGCCTACTTGTGCAAAATGTGGTTACAGAATTATCAAGAAGTTTTAAGACTTGTTGGTAATTCTTTAGCTCTGCCTACCCCACTCTGGGAATGACGGCGTGAGTTTATGTATGTAAGATCACTTTTGAATTTCGTTTAGCACATTTGCGTTGTATTTTCAAGTTGAATTTAGAATACATTGATATTTGACCTAAATTGTTTTATACGTCGTTTTAATGGAAGTACTACATACATACATTAAATCACGCCTGTTTCCCAGAGGGGTAGGCAGAGACCACTTCTTTCCACTTGCTACGATCTTGACAAATTCTTTCGCTTCTTCAACATTCATACATCGAGTCATGCACGCACGGCCCTTTCGGCCCTTTTCTAGTATTTCTCCGGAAGTACTGAAGTATTTATAATACTGGATAGCTATCGCTGTCACACTTTATCTGCCAAAGTGTGAAAGTGATAGGCAGCTGTCCTATTAAATTACTTTGGTTTTACTGTACAGTCAGCATCTAATATATAGACACAGTAAAACTTCCAAAAATATGTAAACACGACTCTACTGCGAGGGAATAAGGGTGTATATATATTTCTGAAACCTTGTTAACGTATATATCGTACCCCCAGATGAATAAAGCGGTTATATCAAAAACCTTACTTTACAGCAAAAATAATAGAAGGAAAATTGCTCATATCACTTATGTTTTTGATGAAAAATTTATTATTTTCGTTAAAAATAACGCAGTAATAAATAAGCTATTATATGGTTTTGACGGACTAAGACAGCATTGCATAGACGTTAATAAAATAAATAAAATGTGTATTACAATTATATTCATATGCCTACATATCGATTAATTTTTTTTAACTGTTTGTACGTCTTTATTCGTCTAAATATTCAGATAAAACATTTTTGTAACAATCATACACATACTTTATTAAGCAGCATTGATACTATAATCATGCACCATATTATATGTTTACGTCCTTATTCATGCACTTTTAACTAGTTGCTGTCTTGGTATTTCATATTAACTGCTTTGTTCATTTAGTGACAATATCACTAAAATGAATATAAAAAGTCTGTACAAATTATTTTATGAGGGATCATCAGAATAAAATAAATGATATTGTAATAAAATGTTGATTATATTAATTAACTATTAAGGAACAATCACTTTCATTATGAATATACCTAATATTAGAATGGATTTGTAATTATATCATTGATTTTATCTGGCTTTCAGTGAAAAACAGACAAATCCAACAAAAAAATATATATTTGGTTTAAGGGTACATAAAATTGGCGTAACTAATCGAAATACGTATCTGGATTTGTAACAACTAAGTTTACAGATGTTTTAACTATATATAATTGCTAAAATTATTAGACGTTAAACGTTGAATATGGAAGAAACATTGGAATTTTCTGTGGTAAAAAAAGTTTACATGAGTATTTTTAAAACTACCTATAACATTTATTTATATATATTAAAGTATATTTTTGTAACAAGAAACTTCTTAATTGTATTATTTCGATTATATATTAACATTACTAGCATAATCATCACAGAAAAGCTCTAGTTAGCTATTTAAAATTAGACTTGAAGTATCCATTGCATGTTAGTTAACTATTAAATATGGGTATAATTATGTACTGATTAACATATTATTTTTATTCAAATGAAATACCTATTAAATATTCATAGTAAATGGTAATTACTCGGAACAATCGTCATCACTCGTATCAGCAGCGGCAGCAGCTGCAGTTTGCGTTTGGGGAACTAATTTCTATTCTATTCTAAACTATAGCCTATGTTTATGCCAAATTTAAATCAAACGTTTAGCCGTTCTGGCGAAATTACGTAACAAACATCCATCCATCCAAACATTCGCATTTATAATAATTGAACTAAAGAATGCACGCTACTTCGTACCTATACGCGTAGAATTTGTTTTAAAACTTGCATGTTTAAACATTTCTAAAATACCTACGTAGATACCTACTTTTGTTAAGAAAGGTTAGTTTTGTCACGAAACTAAACCTTAGGACCAGTTATATACAATAAGGAACTTAACTTGTTTTTCTAAATTTCAAATTTAAGAAGCATAATACCTACCTATCAAAAATCATAACATGCATTTTGACAAAAATCATATTACTTAAATATACTTATGCTTTGTTTTAGTCTTTAAACTTTGAAAAGTTACTAAATTTTGATACCTACACTTCTTCAATTCAAATAGGTATCCTGATCCACCTACCGTTATAATAATACGCTTAGGTATAAGTCTACCACTAATCTCTATCTATACTTCAGTTTTTATAGAATTAGAAACCACAATAACATTATATTGCGTCTGTTCAACTATTTATTACCTAGCAAATAGTTACAGTACAATAGTCTGGGAGCCGCAAAATAAAATGATTTTAATGTCACTTTATTTGCGTGTCATCAAATTGTTACTCTAGTAGGTACAAATTGTAAAGAGATTACAGTTCACGAGCCGCAATATAATGTTGTTGTGGTTTCTAATTCTAAAAAAACTGAAGTTTATACATATATAGGTATACTAACAGGGCAAGTTAAATAATAGTTTGTAATAAATAGCAAAATATAAGGAAGTATTACACGCACTCTCATCATTGACCATGTCCAACATTTGTCGGCATCGCAAATCCCGCAAGGTTTGATCGCGTCCAGAAGACTTATTTTCATTGTATTATAAGCATTAATCATGTAATTTATTATAACACTCAACACTGTCGTTGGCACTTTTTTCGATCACTTGTTTACAAACAAAACGCAAGTGCACGCCTCGTTACCGATCTAAATTACGACTACAAAGAAATGGCCGGCCGGGTGAGACGTGTTTACAACTCAGGTGATTCCCCCTCCCGCGGGGCGTCCGGTGTTGCATGCCTACTTGCAAAACTTGTTGTAATATTGAACAGTAAAATGAAATAATAAATAAATACATCCATGATTATTAAGTTAAGATGTACAAAATATCATTACAAAATTATATTATTCACAAAGCAAACATAAAAGCACACTACGTTAAAAACGGAAATCTATTGAACTCGTATCACTCTTCGCGTCTCTAGTGAAATATGTGTTCAGTAAGAACATTGACGTTTAAGGTTAAACAAATCAACGTGTTCCTTTTGTTCGGGCGAATAAAAGTGTTTTAATTTTTAACATCCTTTTTCAGGCAACTATCTGTGTTCCAAGGCCGTGTAATAATTTGTATGAGTTTTATTCGACAACATAGATTAATTTTAATTTCGGAAGTATAAACACGTTTGTGTAAATATTTCCGTAAATATAAGTCAGAGGAGTATGAAAAAAATTGACGTGATGAATCTTAACCTGCGGAATTCAAAAATCCATTAAAATAAAAAGTCAGGTAAAAAAATTTACCGCTTTGTTCGACTGGGTGTGCGATATATTTATGACGCTGACCGTACTATCATCCCATTCATCATCATATTATTATCAGCTGGTTCTACTAACCCGCCATAGAACTGTGTCACAATGACGTTATTATTCAAGTCTTAAGAAGCGTCAAACAATTTGTTTCATAATGTCACTGTGACACCGTTCTATGGTGGGTCAGGGTACCATTGGGCTTATACTTAAATAAATAAATATATACCTAGACATATACTTAAATAAATATATTTCGTTCATATTATAATTTTCTTTACATACATACATACATAAACTCACGCCTTCATTCCCAGAGTGGGGTAGGCAGAGCTAAAGAATTACCAACAAGTCTTAAAACTTCTGGATAATTCTGTAACCACATTTTGCACAAGTAGGCTAAGATGTTTCCTTACTAAATTTTCTTTATCATAATAATATTACAGCTTTCGAATCATCATGATCGAACAAGAAGCAAATTTCAATAAGCTTTAATTAATTTCGTTCAGAACTCACTAATTACTTTCATTTTTAATCAGATTTCGTTTGAAAGTATTTAAAATTAATAAAAGGCAAATCAGTGCGTATTGTCCTTATTACACGGAACGCAATGCCATTTGCATGAATTTGAGGAAACAAAGCTTGTGTTAATACGTAGGAAACTTTTTTTTTTAAATGTCAACGTCAGAAAAACAGGTAACTGGTAAGTCGATGGATATTTATAGCCTCTCCGTTCATATACCATGAGATTAACGGTGCATTTTTTTCAAGTATTTTTTACAGTTGTGGACTTTTGGGCCTCAGGCTGTTAGCCTGATTGTGCAAAATATGGTTACAGAATTACCAACGATCTGTTGCTCTGCCTACCCCACTCTGGGAATGAAGCCGCGAGTTTATGTATGTATGTGTATGTTAATATTGTTTTTTGTTATAACTGACATTATTAATAAGCACTGCAATATGATACCTTTAGCTTTTAAGAGACGTTTTCAAACATAAAGTATATTGTTTTTGAAATAAAGTTGAATTTAATTTAATAAAATAAATATTATTTTAAAGTTTTATCTTGATATTTAATTCAATCTTCTCAACAATATCTTCAGTCGAAATGGATATCGAAAAGCTAAGTTTATGGCGCTGCGGCTTGCTCTTTCTCTGAAATTATAATTGTCCCTTTTCTCAGCTTGGTATAAGTCACCACCTAAGATAAATAAGGAAAAGTAAGGAATGCGGTTGTTCTCAATGAAGAAACACCGAATTTGGACTACCTACGGTTCATTAAGCAGATGGTGACTGATTAATAGACCTAGCCAAATTGTAATACTGTCAAAAATACTCATATTTTTTGACGGGTACTTTTCTAGTATCCTGTCCTTCATCGAGCACCCTGCACTCCGCTAAGCCTTAAAGTAGTATCCACTTCAACAATTGCTGCATCGTCTACGACTCTTAGCCACTTTAAAATTTACTAAAATTCGGTCCAAAATTTGTAAACCGTCATCTGCGATCTTCAAACATGATTAAACCAACGCTCCCTGATATCACAAAAAATTGACGCCATATTGAGGTTTTGGCTCCGAAAGCGGCAATCGTATCCAATATCCTTATCAGATAAACTGGGAGTGATGATATCCTGTTTTTCCTGCAAAGGGTATCGTCCCGTGAAACGCGGTATTACGGAAGGGATTTAAGGTGCTTTTACATCCCGTAAAGTCTGCCATTATTTTACAACTTGAAGGAGTTATCGCCTTTTTAGAATTATTCACTTGATTCTGAACTACGCTTAGGGTCGTAATTTGAAGTGGACGTTCTTAAAATTTATACGCAATAATGGACACGATGTATGAATGTCGAAGAAGCGAAAGAAATTTGTCAAGATCGTAGCAAGTGGAAAGAAGTGGTCTCTGCCTACCCCTCTGGGAAACAGGCGTGACTTAATGTATGTATGGGGAAAATCCAAGGAAAGAGAAAGGCTGGAAGGAGGAAGATGTCCTGGCTGAAAAACATCAGAGATTTGACCAGTATCAAAACTGTGGAACAACTTTTTACATTGGCTATGGACGGACAAAGATTCAAGAGTATGACTGCCAACCTTCAGTGATGATGAGGCATTTAAAGAACAAGAAGAAGGTAGTTTATAGTATCAATTGACTCATGTCATTTATAAACTGATTTGAACTTTTTGGGAAAAAATAACGCTTTCATCTTGATCTTATTCTTACTTCCAATCTTCTCAGAAATCAGAAACCCAAAGCAATTACCTATTTTATTTAACAAGCATTTACGTTCTGAAAATACAATTTAGTGAAGTGATGACCACTGGAACTCCTTAGGTCAAGGTTTTTAAGCAGTTTTTGCTTATCAATAAGCACGTCATGTGATCTGATGTCGTTTATTTTTTAAACTGAATTATTAACTCACACTTGACCGTTTTTTAGTATATTTTTTTTTTTTACGGTTTGTGTGATATAATCATACTTAATTAGGGCAATAAC
This sequence comes from Acleris emargana, assembly GCA_927399475.2. NCBI lineage: Eukaryota > Metazoa > Arthropoda > Insecta > Lepidoptera > Tortricidae > Acleris > Acleris emargana. Next base: position 942,632 of record OV656843.1, read on the forward strand.
AATACAAAAAAAAATGTTGAACAAAATCGTTTCTTTATTATTTTAATGTTAATTATTTGTAAGTAAATATGCAGTAATAACATTTAAAAAAAAACAACCCGCCATCTTGTACGATTCCAAAAATACAGCTCTATGAATTAAGTACGGACGGACGGACGGACAGTTATATTATTAGGGTCCCTTTAGTCTCCTTTTGGGGTATGGAACCTTTAAAATTAATTAATCAATCAATTTATTTATTATTATAAAATCACAGTGTATACTACATACATACATTAACAGACCTAGGAATATACGGGGCAAAATTAAATGACAGCTAGGGATTGCTTATATCGATAAACTCAATGCTCGATGCTTTTCCCATAAACTAGTGATCGCTCCAAGTTTTGTTTGAAAAAATATTTTTTTATTGAAAGTTTGCAAATGAAACAAAATAGCAACATAATATTCGTTATTCTTTATTTTAAAAGGATTTTTTAACCTTCACTCATCATTATATATTTTTCCTTATTGTGTATTTCAGAATGATTGTCTCATTGAATTTACTATTGTTAAAGAAACTATCAGTTTTTGATAGGACTAAATAAAATATGATGATGATGTGAAGGTTAAAAAATCCTTTTAAAATAAAGAAAAACGAATATTATATTGCTATTTTGTTTAATTTGCATACTTTCAAGAAAAAGTTATTTTTACAAACAAAACTTGGAGCGATCACTAGTATATGGGAAAGGCATCGATAATTGATTTTATCGATATAGGCAATCCCTGGCTGTCATTTAATTTTGCCCCGTATATTCCTAGGTCTGTACATTAACCACGCCCGTTTTCCAGAGGGGTAGGCAGAGACCACTTCTTTCCACTTGCTACGATCTTGACAAATTTATTTCGCTTCTTCAACATTCATACATCGAGTCATGCACGCACGTCGGTTTCGGGTACTTAAGATTCGGCCCTTTTCCAGTATTTCTCTGATTTGATTCCACTCACTTTCGAACTGTATATCTCTTTCGTCAATCTTCTTTCATCCATCCTTTCCATATGACCGAACCATCAACCAACTGTTTACTTAAACATTAGTTTCCAGCGGATCCCAAACTAGGCTCGTATCTTGTCTGTGTCCAAAAACGTATATAGTAAATAAAATGATCAATCTGCGTTATGCGTCCGAGATATAATTAATGAACTCTCTCGCTAAAGTTTTAAGATTACTTATCGCTTCTTACGCCAACAAACTTTTTGCAACAACTCTGAAACATCTTAAGTCCCCGAAAAGATTCGCAACTCGTGAGCAAACTCCTTTACCTTTCCAATTACACAGAATTACTCGGCATTCCTTGAATAAAGAAAACTTATTACCACTAATGAAAAGACATTTTCTTTTGGCGTTCATGTAATCAATGTTCGAGCATTAGGAATAATAACCCTCGTATGGAATAAAAAAACAAAGAAAATGAATTGTGAAAAAAATAATGATAAGGTACACGAATTACTTCTATAGTTTTGTGGTAAAGAAGTTATACAATAGTAAAAAAAAATGTGTTATTTGTAGTGTTTTTAATGATATTAATTTATGATTTATTTTTAGCTGTTACGTCGTCACTATTTAAAAAAATTGTAATGATGATTTAAATTTGACCTTGAACTAGTTACCTATTTATACAAAGAGCGTCGGTGGCCTAGTGGCTTAGGGGGTAGACTCGTGATCGTAAGGTACCGAGTTCGAACCCCCGCGGTCACCATGTACCAATGAGTTTTCCTTACTTTAGTGCATTATCCTGCTCTTACAGTGAAGGAAAAACATCGTGAGGAACCCTGCACATTCGAACAGCTGAGTGTGTTAGAGGGTCATACAAAAAAGATCTTAAAAAGTCGAAGTCTATCCGTAAGGGCCCATCTGTAAGATAAGATAAGATACCTATTTATACAACTTCGCTATAGTGAAAGAATGATAAAAAATAAAGAAACGTAAAAGTAAGTAATACGCCTACTACATAGCTTTAATATAACGTAATTCCAAACTTTGTAAAGTAATTTCAAGTTCTTAGAAAAATAAACCCGTTTTCTGATTAAATAACTCACTGTTATATTTGTATTACTAACCATTAACTCCGGCTTTTTTTTTTGTGAGAAAGAAACAAGCTCAGATTAATTATATATTTTTAGTTCCAATCAAATGGAAGTTACTCAGAATATAGCAATCACATTAGTTCATTTTCATTAGCATCACTTTAACAAATTTTTTAAATTACTAGTAGAGTAAGGTACCTACTGCTTGAGTATAAATTAGAATTTACTTTCTACCACGTATGGATTGATTGTATGTTTGCAGCTAATGAGCAATTTAGTTGCTATTTGAAACACATTTTTTATAATAAGATAATGAAAATGAAGTTGAGGAGATATTAAATAAATCATTAATGATAAGTCGGTGCCAAAGTTGGTAAAATTATTGCAGTTCTTTTTTTAAAACGTTTTATTTTTGATAGTTTAACTTTAATTTGTGTGTCGTAGATTACTACCATCAAAACGGACAAGAGCATGTCTGAGCATGCTCAGTGTAGGGTTCTGAAGTCGTTATTTCATAAAAAAAACTTAAAAAAACAACAAATAAGTATGTGGTATTAGTTCTCTATTTATTAGTTATTTGGTGCTGTCTTAGGCGATCTTAGTAGGTATAATCACCTTTGTCACCTGTATCCCAGGAACCAATTATGTCTACTTGGCTGTGATAGTTTTCCTTTAAAATTCGTAATATGCCAAATCATTAACGATATTTTTCAGATTTTTAGTATTTGTAGTTTGAATCCAACAAAAATAGGCGATTTAAAGATTAATATTTCATAAACGGAGAGGAGTTTTCACAGAACCGCAATATGTTTAAAAGGCCAATCCAACGATACCGGACACTATGGGGTAGGCGAGAAAAATAAAATACATCCCCACGTTACGTGTAGGAGACGAGGGAGGGTACACTAAAAAATAAAAAAAATAAGATTTTTTTTACTACGTTGTTAAAGTGACTAATATGTATGTTCTATATATAATTATGTATGCCAAATTACAGCTACTATAAGAGTCTCTGAGCTGGGCTGCGGACGGACGGACGGACGGACATGGCGAAACTATAAGGGTTCCTAGCTTGACTAAACGGAACCCTAAAAATACTTTTGTAATCAACCTTTATGCTGTGAGGGACGAACGACATCGCGTGGCACGAGATATTCTCAAAGAAATCATCATCATCATCAGCCCGTTTCCGTCCACTGCTGGACATAGGCCTCTCCCATCGCACGCCACTGAGCTCGGTCCTGAGTTTTGTGTTTCCAACCACTGCCATCCACTTTTTTTATATCATCGCTCCACCTAGCTGGAGGGCGTCCCACACTACGTTTGCCAAGCCATGGTCTCCACTCAAGAACACGTCTTCCCCAACGATTGTCGGTCAAAAAAATATTTCGATTATAATTTCACAAAACAGCTGGTAAAAAACAAATAGCTAATTGAAATTGTTTTATAAAAACCAAGACACATACATATTTATCTCCCATAAAAGTGACAATTAAATAAAACCATTACTCAAAAACTTTTATTTCGTTCAAGATTGTAATAAAACTTGTCTAATTCGCGGCCCATCTGCTAGAGTTTCTCAATTTTTGTAAGTGAGCCTTGAAATTAATCTGTGGCCGACCAGGGGTGCCGCACCTGTGCTAGAAGATTAGAAAAATAACATTTTCAAGTTTATGGAGTAGGTCTGTGAATTATTAAGAGAAAACCAAGTTTTATTGTAAGGAACAGGGCAGTTATTATTTGTTACAAAGTATACATTGTGTTTAAATATTGCAAAATTATCCAATTGGAAAACTATAAGGTTAAGTTGTGTGCAGTGCCTATTCAACTCGCCTTTGAGATTGCACATTTCTTTGACTCAAATTGAGCTCTAACTTTTTAAAGAAATAAACACTTATTTAAGACTTCTTACCCTGCATCCCTGTTATTGGAATCTCTTTTTTGTCACATCTTAAGTTCATTTTAATAAAGGTTTATCAAATCTTCAAAACTCTCATGGTATTTTAATGTTATTCCTCTAACAATTTAAAATACCTTCGCGGTCTTAATTAGTCACATCTATTTTTAACAAAAAAATCGTATAAAAATGTTCTCCAAATCAAAATACAAAAATATCTGATCATCTCAAGGCTAAGTCAGCCATCCTTTTATCTTCTTCTTCATTCAGTATTTTTTTTAAATTTACTCGTACTACGTGACTTTTATGTTGGCCAAATATTACCAAGAATCTTTTCTTATTTTCAGCCCACACGTATTAGACATAAAAACGTGTAAACATGCGTGTAATGCCTATCCAAATAATACTTTGCACAAATATTTTTGCTTACTACCACGTAAAACCAAGATTGGAGTAGGTACGGTGACTAATCTAAAATTCTTAAGCGAAAAATTCTTTTGTGTATGCTCTAGCGGGAAAGGTTGGCGACATCTGCTATCTTTAAATAAACGAAGTCGGATTGTAAGAGGTTTTTGGAGTAAAATGGCCGACTGACGTTTTCAGAGATTAATAAAAAAATATGATTGATCGTTAAGAATTTATTTAGCTTGAAGTATAATTAAAATTTACTCAAAAGAAGTTCAACCGGCGCGTCGCTATTGCCTAACGCAATAGCAATCGCAATCGCAATCGCCTTCAAAGTGAAAAAATTGTTTCAAAATGAAAACGATTGCGATTGCGTTAGGCAATAAGCCCTCGTCACTATTCATACGTATTTGTACGTAAATGGCCAATTTTATTGCTGAGACAATTTTAACTTAAAATACATTTATTTTAATTATCATAAAGAAATTCATTCATGTCAGCCGAAAGACGTCCACTGCTGGACATAGGCCTCCCCCAAGGCTCTCCACTCAGACCGGTCCACGGCTTTTCGCATCCACCGCGTTCCCGCGATCCTTACAAGGTCGTTATAAAGAAATACTGAGCGGAAAATAAATTGACATGAGGTTTTTTCCAAAAAATATACCGTACTTGTGGGAGGACCTTGTGCAAGGTCCGTCCGGGTTGGTACCACCATCTTATCCATTAACCTACCGCCAATCAACAGTGTTTGCATTGTTGTATTCCGGTTTGGGGATAAGACAGCCGGTGAAATGACTAGCATAGAGGCATTCTATCTTAGTCCTCAGGGTAGGCAATGCATTTGCAGTCTTGTGAATGCGAATGTCTATGGGTCACAGTATCTACTTACCATCAGGTGGCCTGTGTGCTCGTTTGCCTTCCCATGCTATAAAAAAAAAAAAAAGTCGAACAATTGTTTTCATTTTGTATGCGGACTCGCCTTCGGACTGTCAAAATGAAAACGATTGCGATTGCAAGTGCGTTAGGCAATAAGCCCTCTGGTCACTATTCATACGTAAATGACCAATTTTATTTTAAAGACAATTCTAACTGTAAATACATTTTATTTTAATTATCGTAAAAAAACTGTGCGGTAAATATACTGACATGACGTTTTTTCCAAAACATATACCGTACTTGTGGGAGGACCTTGTGCAGGGTCCGTCCGGGTTGGTACCACCATCTTATCCATTAACCTACCGCCAAGCAACAGTGTTTGCATTGTTGTGTTCCGGTTTGGGGATAATACAGCCGGTGAAATGACTAGCATAGAGGCATTCCATCTTAGTCCTCAGGGTTGGCAGTGCATTTGCAGTCTTGTGAATACTAATGTCTATGGGTCACAGTTTCCACTTACCATCAGGTGGCATGTGTGTTCGTTTGCCTTCCCATGCCATAAAAAAAACCATATAACTAGTTTTTTTTTCTTAATTCAAGTTTTATTTTTATTATTCTTGTACAAATATGTTTGTCTAATCTAGTCCCCATATTTAGTACTAGTCTCAGATCTTAGTTTAGGACCAGCGTCGCTATTGCCTATCGCACTCCCAATCACAATCAGCTTCAAAGTGTAACAATTATTTTCATTTTGTATGCAGACTCGCCTTCGGACTGTCAAAATGAAAACAATTGCGATGGCGAGTGCGTTAACTAATAAGCCCTCAGGTCAATTTGTGTGAAATTGGCCCCGATATTTAATTTAATTATAACGAGGTCCTTGCGTGTTCATTGCTTGTATAATTATATTTAATTTTATATTTTAATGACCTCATTACAATACAATTTTTATAAGTAAGTAATACATAAATTTAGCTTTACAAAGATTTTATCATATAAAATATAATTTTAGTAATAAACAATTTTCAACTTTTAATTCATCGCACAAGAGGTCAATATAAATCATATCGACTTTGACCTGTTATGGCATTATTTTTATTTAACTTAGCCGTCATTACTGTCAAATAAATAAGAGCTATCGAAATGTTGACAACACAATAACAGGTCAAAGACGATATGGTTAATACCGCCTAGAATCTCCGCCCTGTGTATTTAATTAATTAATAACTCATTATTATTATTTTTCAATGAAAATGTTCATCACGCGGTAATGATGCGGCTGACGTACTCGCTAGAAGGGGCTCAGAAACGGAATCGATAGGTCCTGAACCATTTCTGCCCCTGCCGACCAGCTGGCTGCGTAACAAACTGCGCCGAATCACCAAGGTAAAGCACCAACACTACTGGAGCAACCTAAACACCTGCAGGCAAAGTAAGGAGGCCCTTCCGACGATCAGTCCCGGATTGTCGCGTAGACTACAAAATCTCAAAAGGGCCCAACTCCGATTACTAACTGGAGCCATAACTGGCCATGCCTTGTTTAACAAACACTTGTTCACATTGGGTGTTACAGACAGCCCCCTGTGCAGAGCCTGTATGACGGCGGAGGAATCCGCAGCCCACGTCATCATGGAATGCCCTGAGGTGGCAACATACCGGGCACGTCACCTCGGAACACCGAGGTCGCTACCAGAAGCCATCGGCAACATCAAGGGTCTGCTAGGCTTCCTGGTAGAACTGGGTTGGCAGGAGTAGCATCAGCAACCCAGCACGCAAAAAAGGCGCAATTATTGAGTCGTCGAGTTGCGGAAAACAGCTCGTTGCAACCTACCGCCTAGAATCTCCGCCCTGTGTATCTCATTAATTAATAACTCATTATTATTTTTCATTGAAAATGTTTTTCGAAATTTAAAATTTAAAATTAAAATTACATTTCAATTTATACTTGATCCTTAACTCGTGTCTGATTTCCAATAATTGCATAAATTACTTGCAACCGAATTTCTGATGTAATTAAATTAATGCTGGCACATTAATTGGTAAATAAATAATGAAAAAATACCAGCAGCATACTTTTTATCAGAATGATTGCAAAATAATATTTTTCTTCAGAGCCGCGTTTTTATTCGCTTAATGTACAAGTATTAAATAGTCATTAGTACTCATCATTAATCATTACATATTTTTTTAGTACATTCTGTCAGTAGAGTATACTTAAATATTTTTCAAATCCCGGTAAGGGATGATGAGTGAATATTTGTGTGATGAGCGCGAATATTTGTTCCTGAGTCATGGATGTTTACTATGTATTTAAGTATATATTTCTCTATATAAGTATTTATATTGTTGTCTAGTACCCATAACACAAGCCAAGAGCTTAGTTTGGGACTAGGTCAATTGGTGTGACATTGTCCCCTGATATATTATTTATTTATTTTATTTCAGAGTTCAAGTCGTAAGAAATGTTAAGCAAATCGTTTTACCATGTCACTGTAACATCGTTCTATCGTGGGTCAGTGATCCATTGGCCTGATGGTACATACGGGTAAAACACAGAAGTCAAATACAAAATATCGACGGTGATAATGCAAAACCGCGTAACTAACAAATTTATGATAAAGCAAAATAAACCTTACCATCTTATTAAAAAGGTCCATTTTACTTCGTATTTAAAAAGTTACTTACGTGGTTTTGCAGTTTTACCGACGATATAGGTATTGATTAAATGCTGTATGATGTCACCTTACAAGGTCCCAAATATCGTGTTTCTATACTCTTACTAAAGCCTTCCGTCGTTGGATATCATATTCGCAAAACATGATATTCCGAAAAATATCATAAAAAGCAAAATATCATATTCGCAAATCATCATAGTAGCAAAACATAACTATTATTAAGACATGAATTAGACAGTGTCGACGGAGCTCCGCTACTGCGGAGCTCCTATTTCTGGGTGGTTTGGCCCTCCGGGCCAGCTGCAAAACTAACATAACCTAAACCTACCTACGATTTTATAATAAATTCCGACTATTTGTACATATCATGTTTTGCGAGTATGATGTTATGCGTATATGATGTTTTGCAAGTATGATCTTTGGCGAATGTGATATTCACAATGTATAATTACAAAAAAAACAGTCAAGTGCGAGTCAGACTCGCGCTCGTTGGGTTCCGTACCATCATCTATAAAAAACACTATTGTTGTATAGGAGCCTACCTACAGGGTGTCCCGTAAGTACCACGTCAAACTAAAGGGGGAGGTAGGTGAGCAAGCCACCTACCTAACATGGAAAAATCGCCTTAGTAAAAGTCGCACCGTTTTCGAGATATTGGTATTTTTCTGATTTTTAGAAAAATGTACACCCGCACTGAGTTTTTGATCTGTGGTATTCGGAATTTATTATTTTTTAATTTTTATTTTATTGCAAAACAATTTTGAATAGTTGTGTTATCAAATGGTAAAAACCATTGAAAAGTAACTATTGTAGTTTTTTTTATTTTTTAAATTAAATTTAAAATTTGCCTCTTCCGTTTTATTTTGGTAAAACTTTAGCCCCTCCTGGTGAAAAAAAAATACATGACCACTGGTTAGCCAATTAGATTAAAAACATGCTCGTTTAATGGGCATTTAAAAATGATAAATACTTTATCATCAAAACACTAATAAATTTTTTTTTAAAGAAAAGCGTAAAATACACCGCAATTCACGTTAAGCCAGTACTGCCACCCAAGCTTACTTGCGACGCGAGCTGTATCAGAATTCCATTCTAGTTTCATTCAGCAGCAATGCAAAACTAATCGAACACATTAAAATCTTTAAATTTCGCTTAATTTATAAAAAAAAAGTTATAAAAAAAAAGTTATAAAACTTTTAATCTACGATATTCCAAGTAGATAATTATTCGATTTGGGCTTACAACCTGCATAATGCCAAACTATTTATTTTAAAAAAAACTGTCCTAAAACTCTTCGAACTTCGTTCGAAATTTAAAAATAATTTTGTTCCTCATTTATTTGTTTATGGTCACATTTGAACCCAATCTTACTGTTTATTCGGTGTGTGGTTAAATCTAATTACTTACTTTTGTGATTTGTCGTTTATGTTTGATGTTTTTCGGACTAACTGTTTTTGCTTGTATTTCGGACTCTAATTTGCTTAACGATTTGGCCTTTGTGACAATTGTGACTGTGGATTAAATCACAAAAGTAAGTAATTAAATTTAACCACACACCAAATAAACAGAGTAAGATTGGGTTCAAAAAAATATTTTTAAATTTCGAACGAAGTTACCGAAATTTAAAGATTTTAATTTGAGCGATTAGTTTTGCATTGCTGCTGAATTAAACTAGAATGGAATTCTGATACAGCTCGCGTCGCAAGTACGCTTGGGTGGCAGTACTGGGTTAACGTGAATTGCGGTGTATTTTACGCTTTTCTTTAAAAAAAATATTTATTAGTGTTTTGATGATAAACTATTTATCATTTTTAAATGCCCATTAAACGAGCATGTTTTTAATCTAATTGGCTAACCAGTGGTCATGTATTTTTTTTTCACCAGGAGGGGCTAAAGTTTTACCAAAATAAAACGGAAGAGGCAATTTTTAAATTTAATTTAAAAAATAAAAAAACTACAATAGCTACTTTTCAATGGTTTTTACCATTTGATAACACAACTATTCAAGATTGTTTTGCAATAAAATAAAAATTAAAAAATAATAAATTCCGAATACCACAGATCAAAAACTCAGTGCGGGTGTACATTTTTCTAAAAATCATAAAAATTCAAATATCTCGAAAACGGTGCGACTTTTATTAAGGCGATTTTTCCATGTTAGGTAGGTGGCTTGCTCACCTACCTCCCCCTTAAGTTTGACGTGGTACTTACGGGACACCCTGTATACACCGTGTTTTTATTGATTTACGATAACTTTAAGGGAACGTTCTTTAGGTCAAATAAAGTTAATTTCCCAAAGACAGACAAATGATAACTGTAACGGTTTTAAAGATATTTAATGTTTAAATTTAATCAGTTAATCACGTTGAACTGGTCTAAAAGGCTCTTAACTGTCTGTGTATGTCACGTCAACATTGACGTACGTGACACTGACTATGAGTTAACTCTAAAGGTCCTTTTAGAATGACCAAAGATACAACATTTAATTACTTTGTTCTAAACAGAAAAAAAATGTTTTTTTTGCAATATTTAAAAATCTAATCTACCACTTAGTTTCTATGGATGTACCTAGTAATATGCCGAAGTTATCGTAAATCAAAAAAAACACGGTGTATATGTATTTTATTGTGTTTTTAGTATTTGTTGTTACAATGGCAACAGAAATACATCATCTCTGTGAACATTTTCAGTCAAGCTATCACGGTTTGTGTGATACAGCCTGGTGACAGACAGACGGACAGACGGACAGCGGAGTCTTTGGGTACGGAACCCTTAAAACAAAAATATTATTTATATTAACAACGCCATTAAATATCGAGATCATTATGACCATCTTTCCATGTAATGAACAATCAATGTACTATTTACTTCAATAAAATAAACCTTTATTAATATATTGGTGGTTGCCGGGTTAGAATAGTACCACTCCATGTCTTCCCGTGGATGTCGTAAGAGGCGACTAAGGGAATAAAGGCTTGTAGTACTGTTAGGCGATGGGCTTGCAATCTGTCACTAATACGCTGGTAAACATCTTAGCCTAATTATGCAAAGTGTGGTTACAGAATTATCAACAAGTTTTAAAAGTTGTTGGTAATTCTTTATATTAGCTCTGCCTACCCCACTTTGGGATTGAAGGCGTGAGTTTATGTATGTATGTATGTATTAATATATTTTAATTGAATATACCATTAATTGTATATTTTAGTAGAGAAATTCTCACAATAAATAAACAGGCTTACAAATTGCGGAAGCTCCCGGGAACAACAATAAGCTATACGCGAGCTTATTGGGAGATTTGGTAAACAAGGAAGTAACGTTATATTTCGGTTTAGATAATATTGATACTGCGTATGGATATTTTCTGAAACAATAATTATCTTTATATTATTTTCCTTAGACAATTTAATATGAGTGCATAATCTGGCATCTCATAAAATAATAGTAAAGTAAATTAATTAATTAATAAATATCAGGGGACAATGTCACACCAATTTACCTAGTCCTAAAGTAAGCTCTAGGCTTGTACTATGGGTACCTACTAGAGAACGATATAAATACTTCTATAGAGGAATATATCGCTGCTTAAATACAAAAGCGACACAAAACAAAATCAGATACAGTTTGATTTAAAACTTAAAGTAAAATTCAAAATTCAAAATTCAAAATTCAAATAGTTTATTGCATGTCACATTACTTTACAAAGGTGGAACTATAACTACTACTTAAGTAAATAGCATTCTGAATTTAAATGCAACACAAACACATTTTGATTTGTGTCGCTTTTGTATTTAAGCAACGATATACTTAAATACATAGAAAACATGACTCAGGAACGAATATTCGTGCTTATCACACAAATATCTGCCATTACTGGGATTTGAACCCAGGAGCGCTAGCTTCGTAGGCAGGGTCACTACCAACTAGGCCGTCACGTCGTCATTATACTTCATGGTATATGAATAACATCCACAGCTTGGCTTCGCCTCTTGATCTCAGAGCCGTGTTAATAAACTCATCTCAACCCGTGAATTGAGAGCTCCTCAGTTGAGACCGTCTTAATTGGGGCAAAGTAAATTTCAAACTAAAAAGACTGTCATTCTTCACGCAACTTCAGACGAGCATTACAGTCGAGATCTGTTAATTAATACGGGCTTAAACTTAGTCATTCAAATCATAAGATGGGTCCCTCTTATGTGACAGTAGCATAGTTGTAAATAACTATGGTCTGTATCAATTTAAATTGCCGAAGATGTAAGCAATTTAGTTTGACACGTAACTTCAAAAATTCATCAAGCCTGTTTTTATTTAAAATAATGAACAATGAATAGTTTTAGGCGATGGGCTTGCAACCTGTCACTAATATACACATGGTAAACATCTTAGCCTGTTTGTGCAACATGTGGTTACAGAATTACCAACAAGTCTTTAAGAGTTGTTGGTAATCCTGTAGCTCTGCCTAACCCACTCTGGGAATGAAGGCGTGAGTGTATGTATGTATGTATGTATGAATAGTTATTTAATCTTAACACTGCGCCGAGCGCACGCCACTGGACAGTGGCGTCCTCATTACTGTTATTGAGTTTTCTAATAAACTAAAGTATATTCTTGAAATCAGACGGTGTTTTTTTGTATTACAAATGAAAACACAACATATTATATATCACATAGTTCATTAACAATTGACCTTCGAGTTATCAACTTACGGAAAAAAGTGGCCACCTTTTCCCGTTAAGCTGACTTCTCAAATGGTAACTGTAATTAAACTTTGTTACGTTTTCCATAACCTGTGTTTTTACTTGCGCTACATAAAAGCATCGTCTGATTCCAAGGAAATTGATTAGTTAAGTAGAAAACATCATTATAGTAATGAGGGCGCGACTGGACGCTCGACGTTTGCTCGGTGCGTCTTAAACTTAATACATACATACATACATAAACTCCCGCCTTCATTCCCAGAGTGGGGTAGGCAGAGCTAAAGAATTACCAACAAGTCTTAAAACTTCTTGACAATTCTGTAACCACATTTTGCACAAGTAGGCTAAGATGTTTACCAGTGTGTTAGTGACAGGTTGCAAGCCCATCGCTTAACAGTACTTGAAGCCTTTATTCCCTTAGTCGCCTCTTACGACATCCACGGGAAGGCATGGAGTGGTACTACTCTAACCCGGCAACCACACGGTTAAACTTAATGTAAAAATACAAATCTTTATTATCTCACTTAATCTTTAAAAGCACGTTATTATCGAGTGATAATGGTAAATTGGATATTATATTTGTTGTGTTTATGTCTTTACCAATTTCAATCAGCACAGGCTATATAGGTACTAATAAAAATACTAATTTGGTTAAACCGTTTCAACATAAAAAGAGGCTGTTACAGATAATGCTATATTTCACGTCAAATATTAAAATCATCCATGCAAATATTAAGATACATTTCCTTCCTCAAACTCTCTGTTACGTCGCAACACAAATTGTATGGATGTCCCAAGACAGTTCTGCCGTGCTAGTGTAAAAGGCGATCATTCGACATTTTGACCAAATTGAGTTGTTATGACCATCGTGATATGGAGAACAAGCCGCGTCGACCCATCTTACCCGTTTGTCGATAAGAGGCTTGGTTGCGAAGATACGATAAGGAAAAAGGCCGTATAACAGACTATTTTCCAGCAAATACTAATCAATAAAGCGGTAACTACACAATACTACATTAGAAAGACGTAAAACAAGACACTCCGCATTATTGTCTGGTGTAGGTTTTATTTATTAATAAGTTGAACTACTCTATAAGGCCGTAATTGCAGATTACTAAGTAAAAAGAACGAATAACATATTTTTCCGCCTTTTAACTTAGTATTTCAAATGTTTTTTTCTATTTGCTCATAATCTAAATGAACGTAACAGAGTTTTCTAGACAAAAAGACCGTATGTCAGTATTTTGCGGTATTTTAGTCTAGTTAATGCCGAGTTTTAAATAATGATAAACTTGTTTAAAAAAACTTTTATTTTGTGATACGGTATTTTTACTTGGGACAGAGGTAGTTTTTAACGCTAGATTACTATTCGAATATCCACAGTCGACCCATGCTACTTAATAAAACCGTATAATCCCCAATCTCCTACATACCCCCCGCGGACGGGAGTGCCCGCGTTCGGGCGCCCTTCAGTTCGGTGACGTTACGGGTAATGAAGGTGCGTGTGCGCTGGCGCCCGTTATCACGCGAAAAGACGAGGACGACGAATTGACGATAAATCATAAAACTGACTACATAATACCATTCTAAATATTTGTTACCTGAGTACAGTAAAAATAAATAAAATAAATATATAAATTAATAATATATACATACATACATACATAAACTCACGCCTTCATTCCCAGAGTGGGGTAGGCAGAGCTACAGAATTACCAAGCACTCTTAAATAAGTTGTTGATATATTTTTTTGGAGAACTAACATAATTGGGATAGACCAAAAAAATAAATCACGGTTTTTATAATCTAATACAAAAGAAAAGGTAATTTTAAGAGACCAATTTCATTAATTTTGTATTTGACCGAATAGTTTTGTTTTTATATCTTTATTTATTTAACAGACATTTATCGATGAATTACATGATAAGTTACGATAAAAAGTGATTGTAATAGTATAATAAAACATACTATTTCAAGCGGTTTACGCCTAACCCGTAAGACACACCTGGAAGGGCTTCAAGCCAAAAACGAAAGTCAAACCACACGGTCAAATATACTTTTGTCGAAATGTCCGAAATAAATAAATATAACAAAAACTTAATCATGCAGAACGGCTTTAGAACCCTATTCCTCGAAATGGATTAATAAATGGATAAGTCCTTTTTTTATAATGCATTTATACAAATATACAAATAAATAATAAAGTTTTTATGGAGAGTTTTATGGAAATAAAGCAAACCTAGAATATCAATAATTAGCTTACAGAGATGGTTAAGTCCTTTTATAAAGTGAATATTTTATAGACCATAAAACAAATATATCAGTAAATGATAAAGTGACTATAGTGAGATTTGTCTGTTTAGTTTTCATAATATATTTTACTAACATGAGGACTCAATCTAGCTAGAAGACAAAATGACTTCTGTATCCCACTGTTTTACTATAAAAGTTAAACATGGATACTTAGTGAAATTGAACATCTCATTTCAAAACTCAACTCAAATTTAGACTTAAAGGTGAAGCAAGCAATATCAATCTTGAGTCACAATATTATATGATATAAAAATAACATAGTAGGTATAACTATCGCTTTATTGAACGATAAATAATCTACTTTATAATTGAGTTTTTAAACACTCAATTTATATTTTGACCCTTTTCTTCCCTTACTATACGACTGACTGACTAATCGTAGATATTGGCCAGGAGTCTGACCTGTCTATGGAGGATGACTATTGAGGTAGAGTAAGGTCTAGGGATAGCGATCCCAGAGCGTATGGAGGAGATCTCCTTATTTTTTCTATGGCATAGGAAGGCAAACGAGCACACAGGCCACCTAATGGTAAGTGGAAACTGTGACCCATAGACATTCGCATTCACAAGACTGCAAATGCACTGCCAACCCTGAGGACTAAGATGGAATGCCTCCATGCTAGTCATTTTACCGGCTATCTTATCCCTAAACCGGAACACAACAATGCGAACACTGCTGCTTGGCGGTAGGTTAATGGATAAGAATGGTGGTACCAACCCGGACGGACCCTGCACAAGGTCCTCCCACAAGTAAAGGTCCTCCTTCCCTAAGGGGGCCACAAAACCTTTAAATTCTTAGATTTGCTTTAATCTAGACTTCGGTTTCATAAATTATATCTACTATAGGTACATATTGTTTTTGACGACGCGCTGGCCTAGTTGGTAGTGACCCTGCCTACGAAGCGAGCGGTCCTGGGTTCAAATCCCGGTAAGGGCAGATATTTGTGTGATGAGCGCGAATATTTGTTCCTGAGTCATGGATGTTTTCTATGTATTTAAGTATTTATTTCTCTATATAAGTATTTATATCGTTGTCTAGTACCCATAGTACAAGCCTAGAGCTTAGTTTGGGACTAGGTCAATTGGTGTGAGATTGTCCCCTGATATTTATTATTTATTATTATTTTTTATTATTATATTAACTTTATCTTTAACTTAGTACGTAGGTTGAATTTCAAGTGGTTAGGAGTCATTAAATAAACTAGGATAGTGTAAGATAAGTTTTAAATTATAGTCTACATACATACATACCTTCACGCCTGTAATCCCAGAGTAGGCTAGGCAGAGCTACAGAATTACAACTTTAAAAAGTTGTTGATAATTCAGTAACCACAATTTGCATAAATAGGCTAAGATGTTTACCAGCATATTAGTGACAGGTTGCAAGCCCATCGCCTAATAGTACTACAAGCCTTTATTCCCTTAGTCGCCTCTTACGACATCCACGGGAAGACATGGAGTGGCACTATTCTAACCCGGCAACCACATATTATTGTAAATATTTAGGTATCAATATTCTAGAGAGTATTAGTATAGCTAGGACTTAAAACAAAGACTTAAATAATTCTAGGGTTACTATAGGTTCACAACTATTGGGTTATATTAGATTACTTGACGATCACATGCCAAAACTAATTTACTTTTAAAATAGGTTGTTAGGAATAGGAAGCTTTATAGACTAGGAATGTTACTTATGGTGACTAAGTTATTAGGTTAGGTAGATAGATGTAGTAGGAATTAGGTAAAAATAAAATAAAAATAAAATTTTAGCTATTATAATTGGTTCCACGAGGACCAGGATTTGAGTAATTCTATTTAAAAGTGCTTAGGCTACATTAGGGTTATTGCAAGGAGAATATATTGAGTTTAATTTTAGTAAAGAAACAATTACCAAAGTAAAAGGAAATCGCCCGAGGCTTTCATCGCACACTCACTTCCGAGGGATAGACAGACGCAAGTAGAAAACAGAATTTAGTACGTAAACTAGGTCCATTAATGCCTGCTCTTAGCTTGAAATTTTGCGAGGACTTGCCAGAATTCAACCAAGAAAATGTCGATGAATTATAGGTTAAGTATTTTTAACCTATAATTCATCGATTTTTTCATGGTTGGATTCTGGCAAGTCCTCCCAAAATTGCAATTCAATTACTTTATAAGACTGATTACGTTTAAATTAAAATAATTAAAAAAGAAGTTTTGATTAACAGTGCGTCATACAGACGAATCAAAGAGTATTATTGTTGATTTATTGAATAACTAATAACACGACACCAATCTTAGAAGAGATAATATTTCCTGTGATTTAACTGTTAATTTTTGTTTACTTATTTCAAATATATTTGTACCGAATTTATGATGGTTTTAATTAGCAATTAGTCTAACCTTTCATCGTAGTACTAGATTAAAAAACCGTATTTCGTCTGACTTTTGAAGACATACGTTTTTTTAGACTAGTATATAAATATAAAATGATCGATACGAAAACCAACCATATTTTTTTGATTTGCGTACTAGACAAGATAAACGTATTTCTTTTATTCGGCGTTATTATTTAGATCAGAATTATTAAAAAAATATTTTGTACTAAGCAATAAGGCGGTATGTTGCAAATACGTCTTTTTAATTAAGCATTATTGTGATACGTTCAAGCCCTAGTTTAGTATGAAGACGTATGAAGGAAAATCAAGCCTATAAGGCGGTATAGTGCTCATATACCGCCTTTTTGCTTGTTTTTTAGTGGCAATTATTAATCGGCCACTAAACAAAAAGGAAAAAATGCGTGTAAAAAAAAAACTGTAGGTAATAAAAATACATTACTTATGTAGAAAACTAGTAAAACACAATGTCTATCCGACACAAAAAGTTTCATTTCAATATCTGTTTAAATTACCTAGAAATATGAAAATGAAGATTTCGGTCACTTTTTTGCGATTATCTCGAAAGTGTCTTTTGTCGAAAAGTCGCCTTTTACACTAGCACGGCAGAGTTTATTCGTTAAATATTTTGATGAAACTCATTTGATACCCTTTATTTGAGATCAATCCATTTCCCGGCGAATCAAAGGACTGAATAAGACGACGGTGCTGTTTAGAGTGATACATCAAACGGCTCAAATACGGTTGCGTCCCATATCAATTACTGCTTCAGACCGGGACATACATTGTTTTGTATTACATTGGTTGAGGATTGAGGGTCTGGTAATTCTGGGGTCCTAGTGAAAAAGGGTATACATACGAGCATTTCTAAAAAAGTTTGTACATTTCATTCTCGACATCAATTTGCAAAAAAAATTGCAGGTTGGTAGAGTGAATGAAGCTGAGCCTAAATAACATAGTCTCCCAAAATGTCCTCATACATTTGTATGAAACTTTCCGTTTTTGTTACTAACTTTCTTTGGTTCATGGTAACAAAAAAGGAAAGTTTCATACAAATGTATGAGGACATTTTGGGAGACTATGTTATTTAGGCTCAGCTTCATTCACTCTACCAACCTGCAATTTTTTTTGCAAATTGAAGTCGTGAATGAAATGTACAAACTTTTTTAGAAATGCTCATAGAGTGATGACAGCGTAATTAGGAACGCTTGCGTTTTTTCTCAAACATGCGTGAAAATAACGGTTTTCCGATTGAAACACAAGGACGGAAAGTGCCTCATTTTACTCCTAGCAGTAAAAAACCATTTGAAAACACTTTGTTTTCCATGTCCATGTTGTTTTTAAAAGTGCTCTCTATTGCGTATAAAATAGAAAGGACCATGAAATACTTGTGGGAGGACCTTGTGCAGGGTCCGTCCGGGTTGGTACCACCATCTTATCCTACCGCCAAGCAGCAGTGTTTGCATTGTTGTGTTCCGGTTTGGGGATAAGACAGCCGGTGAAATGACTAGCATAGAGGCGTTTCATCTGAGTCCTCAGGGATGGCAACGCATTAGCAGTCTTAGGATTGCGGTCTTGTGAATGCGAATGTCTATGGGTCACAGTTTCCACTTAGCATCAGGTGGCCTGTGTGCTCGTTTGCCTTCCTATGCCATAAAAAAAATCCCGTACACTCAACTTGAGGGTGGGAGCGTGTGGTGCGGCGGCGGCTCGTCGTGCAAGGAACTATCTTAACTGATACTCGTAGTTTTTAAGCAAACATCCTCTCCGAATTTGTCAAAGGTTTTTAAAAATACTTATAATCATGTATTTGTATTATTTCCTCGTATGGTTTGAGAAAAGCATTATATATGCCTCGGCGGAAACGAGGATTTCCTGATTCGTATTTTAGCAGGCCTTGCTATTTGCTCGGCCTGCTAACCACCTCGTCAGGAAATCCCTTACTTTCAGCTCCTAGGCAATAATGTACTATTCCCATACATACATACATACATACATACCATCACGCCTTACAATTGTCTACAAATATGACTTTTTAATTTTGACAACCAATCCACCACCACCAACATTAAAATTAAATTAGAAAAGAACATTTTGATGGGTTGTCAAAATATGAAAGTCATATTTGTATGGGAAAAACGCAAGCGTTTCTAATTATGTGGACACCACTTAAAGTCTCTTGAAGATGAAGTGAAAAAGGGTATAAGTGAGGCATACTCCGATAATATACAAAACTCTACCGGACAAAGATTTTATCTAATCCCTAATCGTCTTTTGTCCTAATGAATCATTTGTCCAAATTTTGTTTATCCTATAACTTTTTAAGCCTGAATTTAAAAAAGTGTTTTTATAATACATCCTAATCTAACCTTACTGCAGGTATTTAGGAAAGAATAAAAAAAATCTGATCCAGCTGAAAACCATTTTAGGACAATCAATAATTCGGACAAACGAAGCGTTAGGAAAAACGTTATAAGGCATTCTCATTTTTACACCGTCCTATAAAAACGCAAAGGTTAAGCTTAATGAATTACCACACAAATCACTTAACTAGTTAATAATATACAATTAAAAACACAGTCGTGACAAAGCAATATTTCTTCATTTCAAATCACTTCATTTTTCCTTTTATTATTTTTTAAAGTAACGTTCATTGGATTAACCTGCATTGAGTTTGCATAATAAACGCGTACTTCATCATATGTGCTATTAAACCTTCTTGGAAAAGTTTTTTTGCATCGTGCAACACTTAACATGAAGTGACGTGAACCCGGTCGGGAATTTATTTAAGCGACGTATTACCATAATTGTTGGGTTTCCTTCTTTATTGTCCGCTTACCTGAAACAAAAACAGTATATTAGCATAATCAGCATTTTAATATTTTGATTTACTGCTTACATGATTTCTTAAATCATGATAATTTGCATGATGAATAAACCTATTCGTTTGTAATATTTCTTAAATTAGTTTACTGTAAAAGGAGCAAGCGATCACGTCTAGCGCGCCTTGCGTACGTTAGTTTAGATACTATTGGTTAATATTGGCACAGCTTGGCTCCACTCCACTCATTTCCGCCTCAGTGGAGCCGCAGCCTTAGGGTTCCGTAATTAAACTAGGAACCCGTAATAGTTTCGCTATGTCCGTCTGTCTGTCAGGCTGTCTAAACTATCAAGGTACTAAATTGAATGATGTTTTTTGTCTTTCCTTGTTTGTTTTTCTTTGTGTGGTGTTCTATAAAGCGTATTTGTATTGTAGTATCAGATCAATAACGAAATACGAGGGCTGTTTGATAAGTCCTTTTAAAAACTATTTGTAAAACCTTTTTTCTGGTAAATGGCATTAACACTGGCAGGCACAATCTTTCAAATGAAGACTGTCAAAAATTCAGCAAAAAAAAACAAGTTTTTGTCAGTTTAACTATTGTTTAACTGTGATCACTCGTAAATTTTCAACAACTATGGAAAAATCTGAATTTCGTGCCGTTATAAAACATTTTTTTATGAAGGGTTGCAGTGCTGCCACAATAAAAACTGAACTTGATTCTGTTCATGGCACTAACGCACCAACGTTGCAGACTGTTTATAACTGGATTAATTATTTTAAACGTGGTCGGTCAAGCACATCTGATGCTCCACGCTCTGGTCGCTCAATCGAAGTCACTACTGAGGATGTTGTTGAAGAAGTCCAGGAATCATTATGATTGATTACTTGGAAAAGGGAAAGACTACCACTGGTCGTTATTACGCAGAGTTATTGGACCGTTTCAATGCCGAATTGTTGGAAAAACGACCAAAATTGCCCCCCAAGAAAGTCCTCTTTTATCAAGACAATGCCCCAGTTCACACGTCCACTATTGCAATGGCCGAAATCCACGAGCTGGTTCCGCATGCTCCGTATTCGCCGGACCTAGCTCCGTGCGATTATTACCTATTTCCAAATCTGAAAAGATGGCTAGGAGGGCAAACATTTTTGACAAATGAGGACTGCATTGCAGGTGTAAGCGGCTATTTTGAAGACCTCAACAAAATGTATTTTTTGGAGGGCATAAAAAAATTGGAAACTCGCTGGAACAAGTGTTTGGCCCTCAAAGGAAACTATGCTAAGAAATAAATGTAAATTGTTAAAAAAAAAACAATATTTTTTGCTTTTTAAAACGACTTATCAAACAGCCCTCGTAAGTAGGTTTTTTTTTCGATTCAGTATTTTAAGAGATGTATCCACTTTTCACATTTATAGCAATTTTAATAAGGTCCAGTTGTAACAATTTGTGTAGATTTTTTATTGATTATTTTAATTCATTTTGCTGTTTAAATCGGGGGTCTATTCTTTTACTGTAACTTTTATATGAGGCATGTATTGACATGACACACTTTTTATAAGCTTTTATTCAACTGGCAAAGTATGTATGTATGTACTAAGGGTCAAATATTACAAGTTAAATTTGACCCACATCCCGTGAACGGAATGAGCTAAAATTTGGACCACATTATGTAAACCCGGTGACAATACAATATTATGGTACCGTAAAACCTGGTAACTATGGTCCAGTACTTCAACTGTGGTCCAAGTCTAATTTCTTTAATTCCTCATAGATGACTTAAGTATAAGCATTTTAAACCTTTAGTCAACAAGAAATGTCTATAAAACAACACGTTTCCTTAACTAAAGATAATGGGAACTTGTACTTTTGGTCATTGATTTTGGACTATAGTTGCAAGATTTTGGACCATAGTTACCAGGTTTTACGGTACCTATCTAGAGCTGATCTGATGATGGAGTCGGAAGTTGGCGACAGGATCTCCGCTTCTCTTACCGGAGAACCACCGTGTTAGGACTCAATAGTTTGGTCTTGATAAGCACATACAGATTTTGTAAAAAAAAGTACAGTCAGCAACAAAAGCTTGACCCAAAAATTAAATTTTTGACCAAGTCTTATTTCAAATGAAATGAAATCAAATCAAATAATTTTATTTATGTGTTATTTGTGTTTATTTGCTTATTAACATTAGCCAAAATAACTATTTAAATTTCAAACACATTTTTTTGGCGATAGGCTTGCAACCGGTCTCTAATACACTGGTTACAGAATTATCAACAACTTATTTAAGAGTGCTTGGTAATTCTGTAGCTCTGCCTACCCCACTCTGGGAATGAAGGCGTGAGTTTATGTATCATGTCAGCCGAAAGACGTCCACTGCTGGACATAGGCCTCCCCCAAGGCTCTCCACTCAGACCGGTCTTGTGCTGCATCCACCGCTTTCCCGCGATCCTTACAAGGTCGTCACTCCATCTTGTTGGAGGCCTACCCACAGCTCGTGTCCCGGTCCGCGGACGCCACTCAAGAACCTTCTGACCCCATCGGCCATCAGTCCTGCGTGCGATGTGCCCCGCCCACTGCCACTTCAGTTTAGCTATTCTTCGGGCTATGTCGGTAACCTTAGTTCTCCTGCGGATATCATCATTTCTGATTCTATCACGCAGAGAAACCCCGAGCATAGCCCTCTCCATAGCCCTCTGAGTGACCTTGAGCTTTCTTATGAGGCCCATCGTTAGCGCCCACGTCTCGGATCCGTAAGTCATCACTGAGTTTATGTATGTATGTATCAAATTTTACTAAACGAATAATGAATGTATGTATTACTATGTTAACAGTTTATTGTACGTACAATCGAAATAGGTAACAATTATTAAATGGACGAAAACATAGCAGGAATGTATAAAGGTGAACTTATCCCTTTGAACTTTAAGCGAATGAGAAATAATTAATGGCATAAATTAAGGAAATAAGAAGCATATTATACCCAAATTACAATAATTACAAGTGTATATTTTCCACAGTGAAATAGTCTACAGTTTGAACCAAATTGATTACCTACATAACAACTTTTTTTTTACTTTTGTTATATTTATTTATTTATTTATCTAATAATGTATTAAAGTATAATTTTACAAGTATTAGTACGTTAATTTATCCTTTTTAATATACTCGTACCTTCATATAAATGTATATATTATACCTACGTATTTATTTACTATTCATATTTTTATCTTCTGTATCTTTAATTGTTGTAAGTTTAGCCATCCGTTGTATCCATACATCTCTCAATCGCTCAAAGGTTAACTGGAAGAGATCCCTTGAAGGGATAAGTTCGCATTTATACTAACCTTTTGGGTTTTGCGTTTCTTTGTTTTTTTCTTTTGTTATTTTCTGTTTGCACAAGAGTTTACATACATACTTATATAACAACATATGTTACTAAAAGCCTCTGCATCATACCGTCTATACCATTTCAAACTGGACATAAATGTCCCATCAACCATCAAATGCAATCTGAGTTACGCAGTCCGTAAACAAAACACTGTCATTACCATTTAGCTGCCAATAAATCAACTCCATACGCGCGTCCATCCCCGCCTCGCTCTAGGCTCGTTCCTATTGTGTTACCACGTAACGTATATTTACGTAACGTACGGGAATATCTCTCACTTTTGTTACCTATTTTATGAGTCGTTACTGTATCGTTGTTGATGGTTTTATGTCTATTTTTTTTAATATTATTTAGAGATAAAAATAAAATAAGCTCGCCCAAATCTAATCCATTTTCACCTGTCTAAGGACCCATCAAGAATAATGAAAGTCCGCGTTTTAACAGGATAGGATAAAACTTTTGTGTAAATGAAAAACAAAATTCTCAACACTAAGCCAATAAAAATGAGATCCAACCCTTTTTGTTGCCAAAAGAGGTGTTAAAAAGTTTTTTTATGTAATATCACGCAAGCGTGGGGGAAGGAAATAATTAGAGGTTGCTTTTAGAGAAGACAAACACAAAGCCGGTAAAATAGAGAAAATACTTTTAAGGGTGAAACCTAAAATGTTATAAGGTCGTTAATAATTTGGAGGATTCATTAATGAACTAGAACGACGTGTTTCACTAGTTTAAGTGGTAAGTAACACAACAACAAAAAACAACAAACAAAACAAAACATTCGGAAATTGTTGGCATTTTCACAGTGCGTCCATTTCGATACTATCGACTTTTATTAATTTAATAATACTCTTAAACTCTAAACAACAAGTACATCACATATTTATTAATGTTAATCAATGGTAGTAGCCAACTCTTACTTGTGGGAGGACCTTGTGCAGGGTCCGTCCGGGTTGGTACCACCATCTTATCCATTAACCTACCGCCAAGCAGCAGTGTTCGCATTGTTGTGTTCCGGTTAGGGGATAAGACAGCCGGTGAAATGACTAGCATAGAGGCATTCCATCTTAGTCCTCAGGGTTGGCAACGCATTTGCAGTCTTAGGATTGCGGTCTTGTGAATGCGAATGTCTATGGGTCACAGTTTCCACTTACCATCAGGTGGCCTGTGTGCTCGTTTGCCTTCCTATGATATAAAAAAAAAAAAAAAACTCAATAAAATATCTTACCATTTATTACTCCGTAATCACGTTCTTCTTAAGATCTCTAGCAGGGTCATAATATACAATTTATACACTAATATTTTATACGCTACGCAATTTATACGCTTCTGCCCGCGAGTTCGTCCGCGTAGAATTAGTTCTTCGGCCATCCCATGTTATCGGAGATTTTGATCATCGTTGTTCACTCGGGAACTTTTAAATTTTCCGGGTTGAATAGTTGCTTAAGTGTTAGTACAGGGTATGCTATCTCCATTTTAAATTTCATTCAAATCCGTCCAGCCGTGGCAACGAGAAGGGGTAACAAAGTAACACACACACACACAAACTATTAATAATTTTAAGTGTTAACTATATTATGCTTTTAATTATTGAAAATACTTTCACTACTAATATGCTTCGGTGTTCTCTTAGCACAAGTATCTAGTATACTTAAAAATAGGTCCAAGCTCAGAGATGTTAAACTCGGTTCACTAATGTTATACCAAATCATCATTAGACAAACTATATCATTTTATAAACTTTTACTTTTGATACTTCCTGCCGTATTATTTAATAAATAATATCATTTGGTTTTGTTTTTCATATTTGAGCCTATCATGGTGTAAGTTTTTTAAGTGTACAATAATCCCGATTCTACGTGCACATCGCATCATCGTGTATTTATGCCGTGTGGTTGCCGGCTTAGAATAGTGCCACTCCATGTCTTCCCATGGAAGTCGTAAGAGGCGACTAAGGGAATAAAAGCTTGTAGTACTGTTAGGCGATGGGCTTGCTACCTGTCACTAATATACACTGTTAACCATCTTGGCCTAATTGTGCAAATTGTGGTTACAGAGTTATCAACAAGTTTTTGGAGTAGTTGGTAATTCTGTAGCTCTGCCTACCTCACTCTGGGAATGAAGGCGAGAAGGTATATATGTATGTATATGTGTACTTACGTATGACGGTGCAAGACGGTCTCCTACAGAAACCGTATCCCCTAGACAATATACAATGTTAACATATTTTTTATGACCAAGTTATTATTAAGTTATTTAGGTGTTTATATTACCACTAAAATAGTTGCTTCTACTAAATAACTAACGTAGTCTGTACGGGTACTAGCCTCTGCCGCCATGGGGACCGTCACGATGCAATATCTATTCATGAAATTTCCATCGTGTTGTAAATTTATAAGCAGTTCAATCACAGCCTTGTTTTGTAACTGCTATTCAAAATTCAGCTTTTGTGATTGTTTAGCCGGTAGGGAAAAGGCGATGGACTCATGGTCCTATATTCAAAAAACGAATCGTTTCCCTTACGAGCAGTAGCGTTATGACATTTGCTACGTACAAAATGTGACAAATTTTAACGAGACGGTAGATGTGCCGTCATAACCGGGAATGCAATTAACCGGTTATAACCGGTTATAACCGGTTATTTTCATACGAAATCGGTTAATAACCGGTTAAATTGAATTCCCTAGTCACAACTCTACCAACGGTTTTAAATATAGGTCGCACCATTAATAGTCGACTTACCGCCTTTTGCTGATATACTAATATTCGTGAAACTTGAACAATGTCAGTGTCTCATTAATCGACGTCGAATATAATCGATATATTTTTCCACTTCTGTTTTAATAGAGTAAATAACCTTTCCCGCCTGGAACACCTTGCTCTTACAGTTTTCTATAGATTTTCGCGTTTTATTTGATATTATAAGTACATGCATTTTTTTATTGATAATTAATTACTACTAAAAAATATAAATATAAATATCAGGGGACCATGTCACATTTATGACTCAAAAACAAATATTTGCGCTCATCACACAAAATATCCACCCTTACCGGGATTTGAACCCAGGACCGCTGGCTTCGCAGGCAGGGTCACTACCAACTAAGCCAGCGCGTCGTCAACTATGTTTTTAGTGTATTTGGCAGTGATGGGAAATAGGTGAGCTAAAATACCTATTCTTCGCGAGAGGACATAATATAGAGTGGTTACAACCGGATAACAATTATTATTATTTTCTGTTCCGGGTATTCGATATTTATTCGGGTAATTATCGTAATGTAAAACATGACATGTTTTGTTTAAAGTACGGCATGTTTAATGTTAGTTTTTAGTAAAAAGGGCTAGAGAAAAGAAGGAATGTACAAGATTTCTAAAAAGTAGTAGCAGGACTAATAATATGGGCTTTCCCACGCATTGTTTGTTTATGACTTGCAAATGGGCGTTCACATTTTCGGATTACTTATAATTTTAACTTTATGACAGGAATGTTACCATTTTTAATACAAACTTTACAAACATTCTATAAGGAAAACAATGTATGTTCAACATTACGGCTAGTATTCGCAGTGCCCGGATAAATATCAAATACCCGGAATTCAAAAAATATATACTTTTATCCGGTTGTAACCACTCCATATTATGTCCTCTCGCAAAGAATAGGTATTTTAGCTCACCTATTTCCCATCACTGATCATTGGTGATATTGCAGAACCGTATAACTAACAAATTTAATACGGTGTGAAATGAACGTTACCTATAGTCTATCTGTTTAGCTACTTAAATAAATGTAAACAAAAAATCACGTGACATAGTTGGTCAGCCAATAGGAGGCGAACATTGATACGTCAACGCTCGACGGAACAGTTTTGATTGGCTAATATCCAGAACCACGTGATTTTTTTGTTTACATTCATTTAAGTACCTAAACAGATAGACTATAGTAAGTCAGTAAGGTACATTTTGCTTCTCGTTGAACTTGTTAGTGACGTGATATTAAGTATCACCAAAGGTATGACACCACATTTTTTGCATTGTCTTCAAGTTCTGCGATATCTTCCTAGTCTAGTCTCAACCTATTGGAAAGTTTGTTGAAAATTTGCTGCCAACAAACAGACATTAAAAGAAAACTAGCTACTAAAACCGCAGTCGAACGCCTACTTTGATTTTTTATTTTTTTTTATTTTTTTTTGTTTTATGTAAATAGCAGTAGGGTTGAAAGAGGCCGCCCTAGGCGTACTTTTTCAAATCAAATCGGAGAAATACTGGAAAAGGGCCGAATACGACGTGCGTGCATGACTCGATGTATGAATGTGGAAGAACCGAAATAAATTTGTCAAGATCGTAGCAAGTGGAAAGAAGTGGCCTACCCCTCTGGGAAACAGGTGTGATTTAATGTATGTTTGTATGCTAAGATGTTTACCAGCATATTAGTGACAGGATGCAAGCCCATCGCCTAACAGTACTAAAAGCCTTTATTCCCTTATTCACCTCTTACGACATCGACGGGAAGACACGGAGTTGATAATAGTTTATAATAAAACGACAATTAGACAAACGCAGACAGTAACAGCGAATGTGGTCGTAATATTTTCATTACATTAATTAATAACCTTTATTACCCACGGAACTTCGTTTCCTTTTCATCCCCGAGGAGCAAAAAGTTCCTTGACCGAATCATTTCATCGTTCTGCGAGAAGAGTGATTAGTTTAGTTAACAAAGCAATCAATATTCATGGATATAGCTTGGAAACCACTTTGTTGCATAACGAAATCATATCATAAGGCAAGAGTGAATAGGCATTTTCTGGGTAAGCGTGTACCACCTTCGACCTCGTCGTCACTTAACATCAGGTGAGACTGAGGTCAAACGCAAACCCATTAAGAATAATATATATATACATATATACCTACACAATGTCATGGTTAAGTAATATTGCCAAACACCTTTTAAAGTAAGAAAGGGATAATGCAGAAGTTACAACTCACTATGCACCTTTGACTTTTTCGATTCAATTTGTTACTTTGGCGTTTCGACAGACCTTTTCGTATTAACTTTTCTTTAACATACTCAGTTTATTTTGTGAAAGTAAACACAATGACGCGGAAATACACTCAATTGCAAAAATACTCGTTTACCCGTCTTTTGTGAATTGAATACAACTGTTTACAAATACGTTTTATTTGGGTCCGAAATGGCCACAAAATATTCATTTTGAAGTAACCCAAAAATCCATAAATGTCCTGTTCTTAGTAAATAATGTTTCTTGTACGACTTTTAAATTTATGGATATTTAACATTCCGTTAGAAAGAGACGATCTTAAAAAAAAATACAATTTTGGACCTAGGTCAATTAACAACCAAATTGTAAATACAAGTTACATTGAAATTTGTTCAATACTTTGTGAGTAAGGTCGGCCACATACTTTCGAAATTTCCAATCGGAAAAAAAATCGAACGGAAAAATACTGTACGTATGTGGAAGGGTCATAGGTACATCTTGTATGTATAGAATAAGCTGCCTTCGGAATTCGGAATCGAAATTCCGATTCCCGGTTTCTATAGGAGAATGTATCGATACTTTTTATGTGGTTGTCTCGCACCGTCAAAGGTAAGTTTTTTTTTTTTTTTTTTTTTTTTCTACTACTTATTAATTCTTGTGAAAATTATGAGTTTTGACACATTTTCCTGCTCAACAACACATGAATATTTTTTTATTTTTTTTATGTTAGATTCATTGTTTTATATAATGCTAGGTTAAGTTTTAAAATTGTATAATACCATAAATTAAGTAGGTAATATTAAAAAACCGGGCAAGAGCATGTCGGACCACGCTCAGTGTAGGGTTCCGAAGCCATTACTACAAACAAATTTGATCTCACGACAAAACAACTTTGCCATTGGAAACCTGTTACATATCCCGACATACTCGTAGGTAGCACTAAAAAAAATTTTTTTCAAGGTTTTATAATATCATTTTTTTGACGTCACTAATGTATATATCAATACTAAATTACCGCTCTCTTGTACTAAGTCTCTGAGCTAGGCTTCGGACGGACGGACAGACGGACGGACATGGCGAAACTATAAGGGTTCCTAGTTTAACTACGGAACCCTAAAAAAAGACTGACTGTTGAGTTTCTTGCGGCGTTTATTCTCAGCAGTGGTCTCTTGCAAAGCGCTGGTAGATTATGGTCGTGTAAAAGTACCCGTGCGGCCTACTTACTGAATAAACATCTTTTATCTTTAATATGGCCGCGATAACTCTATGATTCACGAAACTATTCTTGAAAACAATTTCAAAAACAAAAGACGAAGATATTTTTGCCAGTGAGTGTATGTCACGTACACATTGCCACTTCATAGTTGCGTACTCACACCTACACAGCCTCAAGACTATGGGGATACACTACCTGTTTCACTGAAAATAGATTTGATTTGTTGATCTCCAACAAACTGTCTATATTGTGTTTACTTCCAACCCCGGCTTACGAGATATCGCCCTGGGAAAATGACCAGAAGATAACTTATCGATATATCTTTCAGTACGTCCCTGTCAATGGTACTAGCTAGACAGAGACGCACTGAGGGATAATTTACTTTTCTGTCATTCTCGCTGGACCCGACCCCACTTTGTCTAGAAGTCAGGAGCTTTATTGCAATACATTCGCTTGATTAAATTCGTTTGGGTCGTCGGTGACTAGGGAAGGTTGTAGAGATGACACGTCTATTAAAAACCATAAAGTTTGTATTTGTACAGCAGCCCAAAGTACCATTAAACAAGGAAATATTTAGTTAAATTTGTTTTTTTTTTGTATTTCTTCGGTGTTTGTGCTGCTGTCGGAAGTTATAGCTTTCGCAAAACCTTAACACTTTATTCAACGATGTGTATTACGAGATACATTAAATATTATATCACGACATTCACTTTTTATATTTAATTAAAAAAATTGCTGGATGATAATCCGAAGAGGCTTGAATCTATTTCTTGTTTATTTGTAAGAACTGATAATAACAGGGACAATATATACGCTCACTTTAGGTTGCTAAATTTCCCTTTACTGGTAGCCGATCCGTTTAGTGCCTTTTAAGTATAGCAAACGTTATTAATAATAATAAAATTAGATCTTATAAACCTTATACTAAAATATAATTATGTATTACGATCGCTATATGTCATGTTGGTAATACGAACTCAAATTAGACAATGTGAGTGTTATTTTAAAAAAGAAAAAAAAAACATGTTATTTGTCGGTTATTCCTTTTAAGAATATTGATTTATTTATAACAGCTAATATTTATGTTTTTTTTTGTATAATATTGCTCAATGGTGGTAAGTATTTAACAAAAAAATAATTTTGAAAAGTATATAATAAAACCAAACGGTTTGTCTTGTTAAGAACTGGCCATTAAAATCGTGTAAATTATTACCAATTTAAATTGAACTTTATGAGTGACGACCAATTTATTTTGAACAGTGCAATAAATAATTACGAGTTATTTGTGGATTAATTAACGGAATAATAGTCTTGGCTCTTTCTATCGAAACGTTAAAGATCCATAAAAGTTATACGAAACGTGTGACTTGCGGGAGGACCTTGTGCAGGGTCCATCCGGGTTGGTACCACTATCTTATCCATTAACGTACCGCCAAGCAGCAGTGCTTGCATTGTTATGTTCTGGTTTGGGGATAAGACAGCCGGTGAAATTACTAGCATAGAGGCATTCCATCTTAGTCCTCAGGGTTGGCAGTGCATTTGCAGTCTTGTGTATGCGAATGTCTATGGGTCACAGTTTCCACTTACCATCAGGTGGCCTGTGTGCTCGTTTGCCGTCCCATGCCATAAAAAAAAAATACGAATTGGTTATTTATGGATTTTTGGAGTAACATTAAAATAAAATGGTGTCCATTTTGAACCCAAGTTAACTATTGGGTTAGTATTTTAGTCATTTAATTAACTTATATCACATCTTAAATTCAGTCTTTATTGAAAGAGAAACCTATGCTCTCTAGTAGGAAAAAAAAACTTTTATTCTCCATTCGTTTCTCCTCTACACGCTCAACTGAGTGTTAGATTTTCTCCGCAGGGCACGCAACTTTCGCAACCTTACCCTAATTCCCTCAATAAACTAAACCCGCCAAAGACGAAACTAAAACGACCACGTAGAAAATATTATTTATTTCTGGCAACTATATCGATTAGATTGAGAGCTGGCCGCTCAGACTCTCCCTATAGACTTTTCGAGAAGCAATTTGTGGATAAAATAGAACGTTGGGTTGTTCAAAAATAAGTCGGTCTGGCGATGTGTTATTTATCAGCAACTTACTTGTGGGAGGACCTTGTGCAGGGTCCGTCCGGGTTGGTACCACCATCTTATCCATTAACTTACCGCCAAGCAGCAGTGTTCGCATTGCTGTGTTCCGGTTTGGGGATAAGACAGCCGGTGAAATGACTAGCATAGAGGCATTTCATCTTAGTCCTCAGGGTGGCAGTGCATTTGCAGTCTTGTGAATGTGAATGTCTCTGTGTCACAGTTTCCACTTACCATCAGGTGGCCTGTGTGCTGAATTGCCTTCCTTATGCCATAAAAAAAACTATCTTGCTTGTTTTTAAAATTCATTGTAAAATGCAGTTGCAATGCTAAAAGGTAACCTCTAAAAATAGTAGCTATAATCTGAGTTTCCGAACGGAACTATATTTTTATTTTTCAATGGTAGTTGAAATTTTTTTTTGTGAAAAAGCTCATACGTATGTGTGAAATGTATGTGTATTTTGAAAATCATACATTTACATTCAAAACTAAAAACATTAACAACATTTTACACTTGCGATGTTTCGTTACATACTAGTCTCAACAATTAAAAATACCTTAAAAAGAAAACTGATTAAGTAATAAACAAAATCAAACACAAAAGACAAATAAATTTAACACCTGTCTTACTCGTATCTAATGTCCAATACAAACCATTTCAATAAACTATTAAATCAAATTTCCCAACTTCTCAACGTCATAAACATCAGCGAACCGTTCGTTCCAATTTACATCGAACTTCTGAGAGTCGTAGTTCTATAGCAGCGCTATAGCGCGGGTATAACCGCTGTATATCGGCGTTGTAAGTGCTATCGATTGCTCTTAGCTGCCATTGCAACGCTTCCAATCATGAAAATGTTGAGGATGCTTGGTGGCATTTGAATGGATGCATCGGCGATTTATTCACTTTAATTTTATTTTATAAAATGGTAATACAACGTTCTTCTATTCAATGTCTTGTAAAAGATAAAATCTATGTTGGTTTTCAACGACTTAGAAATAAGTTTTCAATAGCGGTGAGCCCTGGGTAAAAAAATTATATATAATTAGTCCGTCAGTAAGATTATCTTTTGCTTTATAAAACCAATCAAAATTGTCAAATATAACGCGCATCAAACTTTGGGAGTGGGGGCTCGAGACTTCACAACCGGACATAAAGTATGCCACTTTATCTTTATCTTTAACTTTAACACACTTTATCTTTATAATTTTTTGTCTAATTGCCAAAAGAAAAAATAAGTTAAATAATTGTTGATAATTGTGACATACTAATTAGTTTTTTTTAACAGACACTAGCCTATCCATCGGAATCTTTTCCCGGTAGGTATAATAACTAATAAAGGGCAGTGATAATTAAAGACTTAAAAACTCATAAAGCGTGTGATCATTCCGTATTCTAAGTTAAACATTTCAACTGATCGATTTAAATTTGGCGCATAGGTTGTTTATGCTGCTACCACAAAAGGTGACTAACTGCAATGTAGTCGTCAAAGCATTATTTACTCTATTGGTAACCACATTAAACTTAAAATACGTGACAAAATGTGGATAAAGCACCTGTCACTCTCAAACATAAATACGTGTCAAAAAGTGGCGGATTGTTTAACCACATTTTGTGACGCGATAAACGCATCCATATTTAGGTAAAATAATTTAAACGACCTATTAATTATATCAAGCGTCTATTTAAAACACTTTCCAGTATAAAACCGCAAATTCGAACGCGTCAATTTCATACAAAAAGTATTCAAAATTAGCTACTTGAGCGCCGTTGTAACACCGTTAACGCGCTCAAACGAGCCCATATTCTTTGTAAAGTAACAAAGAAAATTCTATTAACGCTAAATAAAGAGCTGAGCCTATTTCGTACCCTCATACACCGCTAACGAGGTCTGTAATACACGCTCAGATTTATTTATTAGTTCAGATTACCGGAACGAGCTGGCTACGCAATTTAGCAGGGTGTTATTCTTTACAAGTAAATTGAGTTCATGGGCAGGGTAAACGTTCCGATCTTTGACCTTAAGAGGCACTGAGCGAACGCCCACCGCCCAGTGGCGCCCCCATGGTTATTATTACGTTTTCTAGTTAATAAATAAAGCATTTGCTTGAAATCAAAGTGGTATTCTTGCTGTAAAAATGAATACACAATGTAGGTATACAGTAAAATACATAGCTTCATCCGTTAAGTTGACTACACGAAGGTGAAAGGTTTTGAAATGATGTCATAATATTGAAAATTGAGTATTTATTTGTACAACCAAAAACTACCCTTCAATTTCAAGACAAGCCTCGGTTCCTCGCCAGGGGATGCTTTTAGTGAAATTTGATAATGAATACCACGAGGATTTCCAGAGTGCCCAGGATACCCAATTGACTGAGTCTGCGGTTAACGCCGAAATCGAACATGTTCAGAAATACATATAAAATAGCAATAAAATGAATTAAATTCAAATGCTGTCCCAAACTCTCTGACTATGATGTCAACTGATTGTGCGATAAGTGAGATATCTTAAGAACTTTTGACCTCCTTTATTGAACCTTGGAGAATCCACCCACGATGAAACAGCACTCGTCACAAAACCCCCGACTCAAAACAGTCTGTCCAAAAAGACCTCCTGAAAAGTATAAAAGAATAAATACTGGCCATAAAAGTTTCATTATAAGTAGATATTAATATTGAAACGCGGACCGGGAGACGAGCTGTAGGTAGGCGTCCAACAAGATGGAGTGACGACCTTGTGAAGATCACGGGAACGCGGTGGATGCGAAAAGCACAAGACCGGTCTGAGTGGAGAGCCTTGGGGGAGCTCTATGTCCAGCAGTGGACGTCTTTCGGCTGACATGATGATGATGATGATGATGATGATTAATATTTGATCCAAGAGTGTCGTCGCGTGGGAGTAAGGGTTGATTGTTTGATAAGTAGGTAGTTAACTGAACTAATAGATAAGGTAAGGTGGGGGAAGATTGAATGGTTTTTTGATGAGATGGATAGTGTTGTGTTAAAACCCTCGTAAAATAAAAAACTATTTACTTCCTTTCAATTGCATAAATTGGTAGGTATGAGCAAGGGCTATATTTTTGTAATCTGTCGATAAAACTCGGTTACGCCTATTCTAATATCCGTACATGGCGTGAAGAACTTGATAAGTCCAAAATGGCAATTTTACATGGCAGCGATTTTAAAGTTTGTCATTTTCCCCAAAATCCGTTTTCATCTTGAACTCATCTTTGAAGCTTGAGTTATGGATAATTTTATGTGATCTTTCAAATTATTTGGCCTATTCTCGTAAAATCTGCTTAATTTGTAAGATATTAGACTTATCAACATACTGCCCAGAGACTTATCAACTTATTCCCCATACATTAGTGCTAAAACCAGTGAAAACATTGTTTACTTTAATTCCTAAAAATCAGATTTTCATTGTAATTGAAATGTCTAAATTGATTTAAGAGTAATTTTAGATGGTTTTTCAAATATGGTTATGTTTTTCTTTCTTATTATCTTATTACTCATAATAATTGACTTATCAACATGTTTACCGATGACTTATCAACTTATTCACCATAGAATTGACAACATTTCAAAAAAAATCGTTATTTATTTTTCGCGTTTATAATAGCTGGTTAAAAATTAGACTACCCGTATTTCTCAGTTTTTCTTTATTTAACTTAAATTCGTCGTTAATAATTTATTAAAGAAATAGTCATTAAAAAGACCGTATATCCAAAGTTAGGAATACTGATGTCGCGATCTTAGCATGACATAAAATAAAAAAAGTAACTTTAAACAGATACAGAACTGACTGTCATGTCATGTCATGTCACTCACTTGTCAATCATTCGCTGCCGTTCGTTCACAAATTTGTTATATTGCGAAATTTAATTAATTACATAATTTGTAGACGCCATTAAAATAAATAAACTATTTTGCGTTTACTGCTTTGTATCTACTTTGAGTTTCATTCGTCAGACAGATAAAAAATGAACATGACAGTTGTATATTTATTTTTTTAATAAATGGACTAAGGGCACTATAAGTGTATTCCTAACATTCACAATCCAACTTTTTTTACTGTTTTTCCTAAATATAAAAAAAACGACTGCATAAAAAAATCCAAAGATATTTTTACTGTAATCAGCAGTGTAAAATCTAGAAACGGTATTTTATTTTACTACCTTAGCACATAATGAATTGTTGTCAATTGGGTATCAATAATACATATGTATAGTTTGTAATAAATTTTTTTTTAATATAAATGTTCGTAATGAAATTTCAATCATTCGGGAATGCAAGCGCACTTTTTGTACTACCTAATTAGAAAACAAAAAGAAAAATTAGAACGACTTCTGTTCTCATGTAACTCGGGAAAAAATATTATGCGACATTATCACGTGAAAAATGTGTAGAATTAATGTAATTGGCTGTCCATTAAATCCAACATATCTGGATTATCCAGGTCGAGATCAGGATCCGTGGAAACACAGTTCATGGTCTTGATGTTCAAATAGAATTCACGAAATGGCTCATCAATTAACTGCATCAATTAAATCTTCTTTTTTTCTGCACTGATTGGCAATGGCTGAGTAGATATCTGAGTCAGTCTGAAATAATCTACAGTAATGTTCCCCCTTTTCTTAATATTAACTGATTTAAAAGGAGTTTCACGATCAAGGTTGTTTGAATAGTATTTCTCCGATACTGTCCTTATTATATTGTAACCATTTAATAGGTTGCCAGAGGAAAGCTTCTCCCCCCCTCTCCCTCCCTCCCTGTTCATTTGGTTTTTTCAGAGAATAGGGCCCTTTTTTAGTTCTTAACTCGGTAAAATCAAAGAAATCTTTTAGCGTCATAGCCACAACCTTAAATGGTTTCTGAACTTTACATGTTCTTACCAGCTGAATCCAATCATTTAAATGGTTTATTTTCATTTGGGTCCTTTTCTTTACCTTTTCTATAATGGCGTGGTCAGAATAACATTCCATATGAGTGTGTCCACTTAACAAAAATTTATGATGTACATACATATAAATACATAAACTCACGCCCTCATTCCCAGAGTGGGGTAGGCAGAGCTACAGAATTACCAACAAGTCTTAAAACTTCTTGATAATTCTGTAACCACATTGTGCACAAGTAGGCAGGCTAAGATGGTTCCCAGTGTATTAGTGACAGGCGGCAAGCCCATCGCCTAACAGTACTAGAAGCCTTTATTCCCTTAGTCGCCTCATACGACATCCACGGGAAGACATGGAGTGGCACTATGCTAACCCGAAAACCATCGATTGCGAAAGCTCTAACAAAAGAGTCGCTCTTTACTCTATCTTTGTCAACACGCTTTTCAAAATAAGCTTCTTCTGCCTGAGTTTGGTGCTCAGCTAGCTCTGCAATTAATTCTACCTTATTATTCTCATCTACAACCTTAATTTTAGTAACGCAAGCTTTGATTTTAGCCACGTAGATTCTGTTTTAATTGTTAAAGTATTCAAATCCATCAGTTTGAAAATAAATAAATAATCTAGACGAGGCAATTCCGTTGTCCCGTGAATATGTTGACAAGTCGAGATGTTTACTCAAAATATTTGGTATTTCAACAGATAACAAGAGATATCATATTCCGTGCATAGCGTGAGTAACTTGATAAGTCGAAATATAAGTTTAAATTAATTTCAATTTAGGACATAAGTCTTGTTGTTTAATTTTGTTCAGACTTTACTGACGACTTATAAAATTATTCACGCCGTGCACGAATAGGTATCCGTTGGCAATAACTTAATATCTAATTATGTCAACTTATGATTTACTGTCTTTACCTAGCTGAAAAAGTATAAATTGACATATTAAGTTACGTACGTTTTTATCGGTAGTTGAGCATAAGTAGATAAAACGATATATTCATTGTTAAAGTTATAGTGTGTAAGTATAAATTGACATATCAAGTTTCGTTCATTTTATCGGTAGTTGAATATAAGTAGATAAAACGATATATTCATTTGATAACGTAATAGTGTGTTAGTAGTCGCTTCGATATCTTGTTTTGTCAATTTACGTACGCTAGGTCGGTTTTTGAGTATAAGTTGATATAAAGATATATTACATTATTATATATTTTTTTGTGTCTCATCGCGTAGATATCTCGTTTTGTTAAATAAAATTCGCAAAATATGGATATATTCATATACTGCCACAGGCAATATTTCTAAAAGTAACGTAGATATGGAGATGTCAATTTTTTTCCTACAAAACCCATGCCGTAGGATGCCATAGCGACCATAAAAAAATAATCGTGTAAGTCGACTTATCAAGTTCTTCACGCCAGGTACGGATATATAAAAATAATAAAATCAAATCAAATTTTGTCTAAAAAATTGACGGGTTAAGATGGAATGGTCGAGGGGTAAGATTGACATAGTGTCTAAAGTCTTTTAAATGAATGCAAACGGTTACTGTTGCTCGTTATTTTATAGAATTCCTTACGCTTAACAGATACAGATGATTTTTGCGTAAATATTCCTGATAGGTAACAAGAAAAGTGCAGTTGAAAAAAAAAGTATTTTACTCTTACCCCGCTTCACAGGGAAAACGACAGTGATACTCAAACTTTTTATTGTATATTCTTCATATAAAAAAACGTAAACACATTTTTTTTTTAATATTAAGAAGATCAGTTTGGAATTAAAATAACAGTTGCATGGAAACAATTATTTATTTTATAAGAGAAATGAATACAAAAAAGTAAGTATTTTCTTGCAGCATGACTAATTTTGTCACAAATTAAGCCACTTACATGTAAAATATTAGAAAATAAATATGAATCTGTGTAACAAATTAAGACACATTTAAAATACAAAAATATACCAAATACTTAGTAATCTGTGTAGAAAATTTAGTCACAGACTTACTTACATTTATAATATTAGAAATCCAAATAAGTACTTCTAGTAAACTTTAAGAGGTTTTTTTCTCTCCAAACAAAAAAATACAGATTTATTATTGATTTCACACAATAGTTTCACACAACACTTCTTATTTACTATTTATCTTATCGTTATATTAGGTAAGAAAATAAACCTTACTTTAATTATTTTTTTAAGTGCTAAGTTTGAGAATATGTGTCTTTTTCTATGACTTTCAAAAACGGGGGAAGATTGAAACATTACTATTTCAATGTTACCCCAGCGAAATTGGCTGGGTAAAGATGGAAACTTCTCGTAAATCTCAATATATGATTAATAGCTACACCTAGCAGAAGTAAATAAAAATAGAATCTCAAATAACACATAAATAGTCAGTCAGAACTTTTATACTCCCCTTATTAATCAAGTTATGACACTACACACAATAAGATTGAAAATCGACGAATTCACCACGAAATGCCGACCTTCACAAAATAGCACATAACACACGTCTACTTACTCCGAGCGGTCACTGGCGAATGTGCGGCGGATCGTAACAAAATGGCGGCTTAATGGATGATACCAGCACTAAAAAAATTAAACCAAATAGGGAGTTATGTGAGACTTTTAATCTTTCCCCTTTTTTTATCTTCCCCCACCTTACCTTACTTAAAACTAAATTTTGATACAAGTATCGCCACGTCGGTGGACCGCTAAGTAGCTCTGGTATTATATATATATATATATATCGTCACTGGAAAAGCAAAACTACTAACCTCCAAAAGGGTCATTTCGAGAAAAAGCATTTTTAATGGATTTTTTTGTCTTTACACTGTCATAACTTTTTTTCTTTGGAATGAAAACGGAAGCTGTAAAGAGTAACATATCATGTTCTTTTTTTATCTGCACGAATCATTTATCGTATTGTACATATGTTCAATATTTACGGAGTTACGTGTCGCTTTAGCATTAATGCTCTCAATCCTAAAAAAATGCTGGTAAGACAAAATAACTAACCTCCACATTAAAGTTTTAGGTAAGGAGTCAATAAATACGTACGATTTGTCTCATTTTACTTTCTCTTGAGAAAAAATACTTCCATGTATCAAAAAATATGTTAATCATAAGCGGAAAATACTAAAAGTCAAAAATACTTTATAGAAATTTCAATGTCCGGGTGTGCGCTGCTCGCGAGGTCGAGCCAGTTAGGTGAAATCCCGTTGGGGGAGGCACAGCTAGCGACCTACGAGCTGAGCAGCGTCTTCATGGGTCTTCCGTGGGTGTCGACGTCGTCGCCTTGTCGAGGTCGCGTGGGTAGGCCTTGCCGTCGGGGGGTCACGCGTGCTGCGGTGCGATATCCCTCAGGTGGGGGAAGCGCGACTCGTCAGCTCGCGCGAACATCGACGTGGCAAGGCGTCCGATGAAGTCGTCCAGGCTCTCAATCTTGAGGTCCCTCTGGATCGTGGTATTCCTCACGTAGCGGGGGGCATTTGTGGCGGCTCGCAGGGACAGATTTTGCTGAGAGTTCAGCTTTTTTCTGTGCCCTGCGGCCAGGAGGGCGTACCATGATGGTGCGGCGTACGTGAGGCGGGGGCGTATATATGTCTTGTAGACCCCGAGCTTCACACGCAGAGGGAGACTGGATTGGAGCACTGTACGTAGCAATGCTCTCGCTGTTCTCGCGGCGGCGACGACGGTCTTTGTGTGGGGACCTATGGTTAGTCTCTTGTCGATGGTGATCCTCAGGTATTTCACTACCGGGGACCACTGGATGTCAAGTCCGAGAAGAGTGAGTTGTGGAAGGCGGCGTATGCAGTTGCTCACGAAGATCGCTTGGGTTTTCGCAACGTTGACGGATAGCCTCCACCTGGAGAGCCAAGCTGGTAGGGCATCTAGTTGTCGCTGTAGCTTGATGACGGCGTACTCTGGCTTGTAAGAGGAGGCCGCGTCATCAGCGTACAGGGCCAGGTGGGATCCGTCAACAACCGGTATGTCATCGGTGTAAAGGCCGTAACATACCGGCGATAGGCAGCTGCCTTGGGGGACTCCGGTTGCGATGGGGCGATCTTCGGAGATGGAGTCTTCCACAACCACTCTGAAGGTGCGGTCCGTCAAAAACGACTGGACCACGTTCGTCAGTCTGCGGGGGGCCGAGGACAGTGACAGCTTGTAGACCAGGCCTGAGTGCCAGACCCAGTCGAAAGCCTTCTCCATGTCCAGGAGTACTGCGGCCGTGTGCTCGCGCTTATTCGCGGCGACCGCCATGTGGTGCAGCACCCTGGACAACTGGAGCGTGGTGCTATGTTCCGAGCGGAACCCATATTGTTCTTGACGAGGCATGATGTGCGGGACCAGCTTCGTCAGCATCAGTTTTTCGAGCACCTTCGAGATGCACGGGAGGAGGGTGATGGGCCGATAGCTCTCAGGCTTCAGGATGTTTTTCCCCGGTTTGGGCAACATGATCACATGTCCGGATTTCCAGTTGGCTGGGAAATGGCCGGTGCGGAGGATGGCGTTAAAGAGGTGGGTTACCGCCGCGATCGCTCGAGGCGGTAAGTGGCGGAGGGTGGCGTTAGTGATGCCATCCGCACCGGGGGCCTTTCTGGGCTTTGTTTTCGCGATCATGTGCCTCACTTTGCCCGGGGAAAAGAAGATGGTGTCTTCTTCAGGAGCTATCGGCGCCTCGAAGTAAACTCGAAGGTGCTCTTCAACTGCGGCTATGTGGTCTGCCTCGTCGGATGGGTTCGGCTGGAACTGACGCTCCAGGCACTCGGCGAATATTTCGGCCCGGTCCTCGGCCTGGTACCATCGGTGTGTAGCAGGGGTCGGACAGGTGTGGGGGCTCCGCTAAGTCGGCGGCATAGACGACGGATGGAGTTCCAATCGTCCGCCGCGCCGGCTAGCGTTTCTTCCCATTGCTCTGTCCTGTGGTCCTCTAGGGCTGCTTTGACCTTCAGCTGGGTCTTCATCCCCGGACAGCGAATGATCTGCCAACGCTTTCGGAGACGCCTTTTGTCCCCTATCAATTTGGCGATGTTCGTTGGCAGTGAAGGCAGCCTGTTGGTCGTTTTCCTGGTGTGTGATGCAGCGGACAGAGCTTCTCGGATGCGACTGGTTAGGTCCATCGAGGATCTGTCGATGTCCGCTGCATCAGTGAGCTTCTGCTGAGGAACTGGGGCATCCATGCGCCTCGAGAACTCCTCCCAGTCTGTCACGGGTCTGGGAGTTCTCGGGGTGGAGACTGCGGGTGCCGCAGACAGGACGAGGAGTACCGGCTGGTGGTCGGACTGGACCTCATCGTCCAGGGTCTCCTAGAGGAGCTGTCCCTGGAGTCCGCGGTGCACGGCTATGTCCAGGACGTCCGGAGTAAACGCGTTGTTGTTGGGATAGTACGTCGGAGTCTCCGGACCGTCCACGTGGTAGCCGTCGGCCTCAGCGTCCAGGAGGAGTCGGCGTCCGTTCTGGTTGAACGTAGAGGAGTTCCAGGCCGGGTTTTTACAGTTCCAGTCGCCGGCCGCTAGGGTAGGCAGCGGCGAGACCAGCAGAGCCCTGACCTCGTTTAGGTCGAGACGGGTGTGCGGGGGCTTGTAGACGGCGTAGACTCGCATGCGGGCGGCGGCGACCAGGATCTCCACACCTAGGGCTTGTAAAGAGCCCAGGCGGATTTGCGGCAGCGGTTGGTGGATTACTCCTCTACGGACCAGGACG
Organism: Acleris emargana; assembly: GCA_927399475.2. Lineage (NCBI taxonomy): Eukaryota > Metazoa > Arthropoda > Insecta > Lepidoptera > Tortricidae > Acleris > Acleris emargana. The sequence continues at coordinate 985,063 of OV656843.1, forward strand.
GCCAGTCCTCGGTAGGCCCTGTTTGGCCCTTCCTCGTCCTGTCGGTAGATGTGGTAGTGAGGCACCTTCAGCTTGATGGCCAGAGACAGCATGGTCTCCGAGATCAGGGCTATGTGTATCCTCTGATCTCGGAGGACTTCCATGAGGAGCGAAGTCTTCTTTTTTAGGCTCGCGGCGTTCCAGTGTATAATCCTCAGAGGGTCCATTAAACCAGCCGAGTGATCCCTCTAAGGACTATGGCGACAATGTCTGCGCCGGTATGGAGGACCATCAGTACCTCCTGGAGAATCTCCAGGGCCACCTTGACCGTGTCCGCCTTCCCTGAGTTTGCACCACTCAGACCAGGCCCATGTGCAGGGGCAATAGTGGCCTGAGGCGCGGCTTTAGTGGCAGCTGGACCGGCGGCAGTTGAGGTGGTGGTAGCAATTGCGGAGGAAGTTGAGGGAGCGTCGACCACAAGCGCGCTGTTTCCGCCTTTGGGGGGCTTTTTCCCCTGCTTCTTGCCTTGAAATTTAGCTTGAGAAATAGACTAAAGGTCGAATATGTAACAACTTTATGAATCGCATAACGCCTTACCTATAGTTTTCTAATTTATTTTATAACTTAATAATTACTAATATATCTTAATATTCTTAAAGTTTCTTAACAGTTGTAACAGATAGAGGTCCCGCATTGAAATTTACTAATATCCTTTTACTTTGTTTATTGAGTAAGGCAAAATACTAAAGCGCCACAATTGTCGATTCCTGTTATAAGATTATTTACTAACAAGCATGACTTCATATGATTTCAATAGAGAAAAAATACTAAATTACTACAAATGACGGTTATTGTGTAAACGTTATTGACTAAGAGACATTACATTTAATATTTAATAGAAGCGAAATTTACATAATCACCACCGAGTATCCTCAGTTACGTTATCTAAAATTACTAATAAAGCTTGAAATGGCTAGATACAGCAAGCACAATACTTAACCGCCATCTATTCAAAAATATGTCTAAATGAGTCGGATGTTAGTAAAAAATCCTTAGAAATTATTGAAATTTTGTCCCAATTTTCACTACTAAAGCGCCAAAAACATGCTCCGATCGCCACGAGACCCAGACCAATCGATGCAGAAAAAAAAAAGCAGTCGAACTGTATGTATAACTCATTTTGACCAAAATGGCGCTTTAGTAGTTTTGCCTTTCCAACGACGATATATATTATGTCATAGAGAAGGCATACGAGCTCACAGACCACCTGATGGTAAGTGAATCTGTGACCCATAGACATTCGCATTCACAAGACCGCAATCCTAAGACTGCAAATGCACTGCCAACCCTGAGGACTAAGATGGAATGCCTCTATTTTAATTACCACAATACCACAATAATCACACAGATAGAGAGACATACAGGCACACAGACAGACAGACATACAGGCACACAGATAGACAGACATACAAGCACACAGATAGACAGACATACAAGCACACAGATAGACAGACATACAGGCACACAGATAGACATGCATACAGGCACACAGATAGACAGACATACAGGCACACAGATAGATACGTTAAACTTTTCATGACCCTCTTGTTTTATCGGAGGATTAAAATAAAATGCCGTTCGTTGGTGTTTCACTTGAAAACGGTTAAATTTGGCTATATTTTTTTTTTAAACTCCCAACAGTCCGTCCATTAATGCTTTTAGGGCAAAATAAAGTATTCCGGTATAGAAATTAGGCAAAACATCGCAGGGACAGCCAGTTTAAATAAAAGGTAATTTATAAAGGTACGAATAATATCGCTTTATTTCGTTAGTGTCAAAAAATGCTTAAATCGTTGCTTTTTTAATAACGTTATTTTTCAACACAATACTAGAATACCGTTATAATAACGATATGATTTGCGTGCTTTTGCCAGTTTGTACTTGCCATAAATTAAGAATGGTGCCCCTGTCGACTCCTTATGATGCATAGTGGTAGAGGTGCTGTTGAAACTGATTAGAATTGGGCCCTGCAACACAGGCAATCCTAGCTAAGGACCCAAAACCATTGTTATGCCTAAAGTTAACTATTTCTATAGTAGATGGCTGACAATGACGGCTAATAGTGTATTGCACCAACCGGCAACCATCGAAATTAAGTGCAGTAAAAGAGGTGAGCATACCTCACTACACTATTTATTATCTTTAAAGATATCGTTATTAGATAATATCGATACAAAGTTTTTATCCGGTACGTTGTTTATAACGTTATAGCGCGAGAGTAACGATAATCAAAATGCTATCATAAAATAATCTGAGGTCTGAAGAGAATAAATTTCAATATTGTAAAATTGCAAATATCGAAAACTTGTTTTTTTTTAATTCGCTCCCAACAGAACTAAACTCTTAATCCCTTAATTCGGTGCTCAGGCACGTTAACACGACAGTGGCGTAAATCGGACTTTGTTTTACAACTTAAAACACAATTGTTAAGTGGATTGAAGCCGAACTGTTAACCAGCATTGGAACGGTTAGCCATTTTAATAATTGGCATTCATTGTTATGCACATAAATTAACGTAAATTAAAAGTTTACAGTTGTCAGTTTGTAGTTGAATCTCTTTAAATTACTTTTGGCTATGAGGTTATGATATAAAAAAACCCTTGTTATGTAACTAGCTGAGCCCACGACTTGGTCCGCGTAGATGTCGTCAATGGCTTTTCCCTCGGGAACTGTCATAGTTTCCGTTGTAAAAGTGTGTGTGTGTGTGTGTGTGTGTGTGTGTGTGTGTGTGTGTGTGTGTGTGTGTGTGTGTGTGTGTCTGTGTGTGTGTGTGTGTGTGTGTGTGTGTGTGTGTGTGTGTGTGTGTGTGTGTGTGTGTGTGTGTGTGTGTGTGTGTGTGTGTGTGTGTGTGTGTGTGTGTGTGTGTGTGTGTGTGTGTGTGTGTGTGTGTGTGTGTGTGTGTGTGTGTGTGTGTGTGTGTGTGTGTGTGTGTGTGTGTGTGTGTGTGTGTGTGTGTGTGTGTGTGTGTGTGTGTGTGTGTGTGTGTGTGTGTGTGTGTGTGTGTGTGTGTGTGTGTGTGTGTGTGTGTGTGTGTGTGTGTGTGTGTGTGTGTGTGTGTGTGTGTGTGTGTGTGTGTGTGTGTGTGTGTGTGTGTGTGTGTGTGTGTGTGTGTGTGTGTGTGTGTGTGTGTGTGTGTGTGTGTGTGTGTGTGTGTGTGTGTGTGTGTGTGTGTGTGTGTGTGTGTGTGTGTGTGTGTGTGTGTGTGTGTGTGTGTGTGTGTGTGTGTGTGTGTGTGTGTGTGTGTGTGTGTGTGTGTGTGTGTGTGTGTGTGTGTGTGTGTGTGTGTGTGTGTGTGTGTGTGTGTGTGTGTGTGTGTGTGTGTGTGTGTGTGTGTGTGTGTGTGTGTGTGTGTGTGTGTGTGTGTGTGTGTGTGTGTGTGTGTGTGTGTGTGTGTGTGTGTGTGTGTGTGTGTGTGTGTGTGTGTGTGTGTGTGTGTGTGTGTGTGTGTGTGTGTGTGTGTGTGTGTGTGTGTGTGTGTGTGTGTGTGTGTGTGTGTGTGTGTGTGTGTGTGTGTGTGTGTGTGTGTGTGTGTGTGTGTGTGTGTGTGTGTGTGTGTGTGTGTGTGTGTGTGTGTGTGTGTGTGTGTGTGTGTGTGTGTGTGTGTGTGTGTGTGTGTGTGTGTGTGTGTGTGTGTGTGTGTGTGTGTGTGTGTGTGTGTGTGTGTGTGTGTGTGTGTGTGTGTGTGTGTGTGTGTGTGTGTGTGTGTGTGTGTGTGTGTGTGTGTGTGTTAGTTCTTTACTCCTTCAGCAACGGCTGGACGGATTTGGATTAAATGTTAAATAACGAAAGCTACCCTGGATTAACACAGACTACTTTTTATCCTCGAAAATTTATAAATTCGGGCAGAAGTCAGTAGTTTATAAAAGGAATAGTTTTTGCGAAATTAGTAAATAGTTTTACAATCGTGTAAAGATTTATCCTTGTTACAATTTACGTGTAAGTGTAATAGTTTTCACACTTTGAATGACCTTTTAGAATATACTCGTAAGGGATACATTAAGTATTTGTGTAATTTAATGTAATATTATTTAGTTCTTAAGTAGGTGATATAATTTATGAGTTCAATTACAGTGCCCTAGCAGAGTTTATGTTGGACATGAAATATTTGAAGGACATTTTGTAAACACATAATGCAATAAATGATAAAACTATAACTATGACTACATAACATATTATATATTACATACCTAAGAAGTAACATTTTGATTTAATATTACATTATGTATTAAAGCATTTTTCAAACCCGATTCTAGTTTTCTATGATAAAAACGGAAGCCGTCGTGAGCGAGTCTGACACGCACGTTACCGATTTATTATGTAACGTCAGGTATGATTTCGCAATAAACTTTTCTGTTACGTTTATTCAATAATCATGAATGAAAGAAAAGAGAAGCGTATCGTTATTTACATTAAAATCTTCTTCCCTGATGATAGATGTTCTGAGGACCTAGCCAAGCATTGCGCTAACTAGCGTTTCTATTCGTTTTGTTTTTAAAACGACAAAAAACCAATGGTCGCTAGACAGCGTAATGGATGGCTAGGGCATCTGTGCTTGGTTCATGTTTTAAATGTATGTATTGTAAACAACTTCATTGTTCAAACGGGAAAACAACAAATAACAAAAGGATTGGGCTAGCTATCCAGAGAGGTAATGCAGCCAATGTCATAGGGACCATGCCGCGAGCGGACCTGCTAGAGGGGGTGTTCTTTTTACAGTGGTGATTATTATTTACATTTTTAATATTTGAGTAGCTAAGTTTTATTTTAATTTGAATAAGTATAGTTTTAAAATGGACAGAAATACATAAGGTATGTAGATACAAAGGCGAACTTATACTTATAACTGCGTCATTAGAATGGGTACCGTAACACCTAATCTATTTATGTACTTACTAGTAATGTGTTTTCGTGTACATGTTGATAGGTAGGTACGAGTACGAGTAAATTGTTTTGTCTGGCTCTGCAATTGTGTACTTAAATCTTAATTCAAACGAATGTTAAATACGTTTAGTTAATTGACAACATTTTCATGGCATGTAAACGCTTTATTGCAAAAAAATATAAATATTACCGTGTTAATATTGAACTACATAATGTACAAAGGCGAAAGGCAAAGGAGTCTTTGTTAATTTATAACATCTGATGCAGGCTATTTCGATACGTCTTCTTTATTTTTGAGACGGTGTTTTTTACTCAGATGCCACGCGGAAGTGCCGCAGCTGGGACAGATGACATAAAAACTTAGCAAGTTTGCGACTACGCCGTTCTAAAGTGTCAGAACTAACTTGTTCGAGTTGTAAAACTGTATTTTTATTTTCGAACGACCTTGTTTGCACTTTGGAAATAGTGCAATAACTTTTTATTGTTTTATTTTTAAGGTTTTAACTTGATTTCACTATGTTAGAAGATTTTATTGAACTTCTTAGTAAGTTCCTGTTAATGAGAAGGGCTGAAAATAGGAAAACACGTGAATTAGGACGGTACTTTAAAAAAAAACACCTTAATTATATCTTCTACCTCCACCGCCATTTAAAAATATGGCTAAAAGCTATAAAAAGAGCCTAAGTTGGTGAATTAGAAGCAATTTTTTTTGACATCTCACCCTTACTTTTATCAGTATAATATCGACGTGATAAAAAAACTTAAAATAGAACGAAGAGTATTTCAAATTTAAATCCTTTTCCAAGGCAGTAAATTTTGAGTCTGTATCCTTTCTCTTCCCTGATCCCGACTTATTGGAGTTTCGCTGTGCGCTGTCTAAAGAATTTAGAGTGGCTGCTTTAAAATATTACATATATAGCGTATAAGTTACGTTACAGTATAAAATGTTAGTGTATGTGGCCTGGGGATTTCCGCTTTGATATTTTAAGATAAATTGAGATGGAACTAATTTCTCAAAAAGGTTTGAGTAAGGAAGCCACAATTCGAACTAACTTTTATATTTCTAAGGACCTTATCGGAAATACGAAACTCCACGCATAGGCCATTTCCATTATCGTTTTGGTGACTCTGAGCCACGGTAAATGGCTCTATCTCATTTCCGTGAGTCATCACTGTTGACGCACACTTGAGACGTTTGACTTGAGTCTCAGCGGTAACTGGAATGAGAAGTTGCTGCGTAGCTTACTAAACGCTGCTCAGCTCAGATGTAACATAATCACCAGACTTTCATCATAAACTGACCTTCATCATCAACCTTTCATTGGTATCTGTATTCAAATTATTATTTTAAATTACACCAATTTAAACTGTACAAGCAAAAACATTGACAGCGGCAAAAGTTAGAGTCCTAAACAAATTAAACGAAGACCGTGTTTTTTACTGAGCGAATTAAAGTTTCTTAATTGGTTAAGTGTTTATTTTGTACCGAATAAAACCGGTTTTGAAAGGACTGATGGAATCCCGAGCTAATTGTACAGACCCGACCACAATTTTAACGAAGTTTAGTTCAAATATATAACATTTAGCTCTCAGTATATCCTCTAACAAAATCCAAATTATGGACATACTTTTCTGGGCAACGTATCTGATTTAATCATATTACAGCAATATCACTGGTAACTCAGCCTGCTAAAACTAAAGTTGTTTGAAATTTAGAAATAGATACGTCTTTTTGTAAGTTACAAGTCGTTTTGAAAGGTAACCTGAAAACCAAGTAATTTGTTTTGTGCTTTATAAAATAAAGGAACGTCGTAAAATTTTAGCTCTAGCAAAGTAGTAAACTTTCAGACTTTAATTAAAATCAAACGAAGACGTCTATCGAAATTAACAAAAATATTATATTGGAAAGTAGGTAAGTTAAAATGAAACTTTCCAATCAAATTGAGAACAGCTGTCTCCGCCATCTGATGTCCAAATCACAACCACCGGTGGTAACCCGGCTCTACAATTTCCCAACCGATTTGACTACCAGTGACCAAAATTAATCATTATGTAGGAATTATGTATGAAAAAAAAAGAAAAAAAAATAATTATTCAGTAAGTAGGTCGCCCGGGCACTTTTACACTCAATATGATAATTAATTTTTTTTTTCAATAATTTCCGAAAAACTTATTTTATTGGCTGCTGAATTTCCATTCCTATTTTTTCCCGATCATTATTTTTCACAGTCGTGTTTTTTCTCATGCTTGTTTTTCCCTGACGCACATTTACCATTCTAGAAATTAACTTGAAAGTGTTGCGGAGCTCCAATTTCTGGACGGTTCGGCCATTCGGGCCTGCTGCAAGACTAACATAACCTAAACCTACCTTCCTTTTTTGACTAATTAATTAATTAAAATTAAGATCGGAAAACAATGGGAATCGAAATTCTATAACCACTAACATTTATTTTCGGAAATTATGAGCAACCCTCCATATTATCATGCCCTTAATTCTCTTTTTTGTCGTAGTCCCTTTATATAGTACCCAACATAGTAAAACAACACATGGCGTTTAGTTTATTTTTACAGCACGAGAAAGACAAACGAGTACACGGGTCGTTGGAACACAACAGTAGAAATACTTCTACTTGATAGTACTTTATGAGTCCACAATATAGGGCTCTATCGGGTCAAACTGCGTGACAAATCTAAAGGGGGGTTATTATGCCATAGCAATGCAGTTAATTTTACGGTGAGTGTAAAGGACAGAGCTATAGCAGTTACATAGCTCTGTCCTTTTCACTCGCCTTAAAATGAACTGCATAGTTATGTCATAATAACCTCACAGTACAGGCAAGGTTACGGTAAATGTGGACAGTATAAATCACGCGCTTGGGATGGGTCACATCGCGACAGTACGTCATAACATGACAGATTCCGTCGTCATAACTGGTACCGACACGCGTTACGGATATGATCACCGGAACTATGTTACGATGATATGTCTCAAATGTTACCCAACTTAGTGGCTAAAATGGTAGTTACAATCTGTCTTTGTGGACAGTACCACCTGCTAAATTGTTATACTATTGAGTCTGATTTTATGAAATGTAGTAATGTAAAGGTACGATGACCAACGTTTCCATGGAGCATAAGAATTCAGGGGGGTTATTATGACGTAACTATGCTGTTAATTTTACGGTGAGCGTAAAGGACAGAGCTAAAACAATTATATAGCTCTGTCCTTTTCTCTCAGCGTAAACGAACTGCATGGCTATGTCATCATAACCCCTCAGACGAGATAATATGTTGAATCTAAGACATTTGGAATCTTAAATATAAGTTTATTCAGTTTTTCTAAAAGTTCACGGTTACTTACATACGAACTACTTTTCATTTAACAGAATGTATTATTTAGTTATTTACCATATAACTCTGTCTCAATTAAGTCACAATAATAAACGCCACGTCACTCAAGTTTATATGATGTGACTTGTAAGCCGACAGAATTCTACGTCAGGTTATGAGTATTTTTTTGACTGTTATGTACGTACGTTGACAACAGGCATCGAGCGAATCATTTTTATTACCTATTGGTTTTTTTTTATTGGTCAAATATACCAATATAAGTGCAAGAGGTATTACTAATACAGATCGCAAGTGAGTGTCAGGGTTGGTAGGGGCCGCCCTAGGCGTACTTTTTCGAATCAAATCGGAGAAATACTGGAAAAGGGCCGAATGACTCGATGTATGAATGTGGAAGAAGCGAACGAAATTTGTCAAGATGGTAGCAAGTGGAAAGAAGTGGTCTCTGCCTACCCCTCTGGGAAACAAGCGTGACTTAATTAATGTAGGTAAGTAGGAAAAGCACAAGACCGGTCTGAGTGGAGAGCCTTGGGGGAGGCCTATGTCCAGCAGTGGACGTCTTTCGGCTGTCATGATGAGGTAGGTATTACTTATTAAAATACATACATACATACATAAACTCACGCCTTCATTCCCAGAGTGGGGTAGGCAGAGCTAAAGAATTGCCTACAAGTCTTAAAACTTCCTGATAATTCTGTAACCACATTTTGCACAAGTAGGCTAAGATGTTTCCCAGTTTATTAGTGACAGGTGGCAAGCCCATCGCCTAACTGTACTACAAGCCTTTATTCCCTAAGTCGCCTCTTACGACTTCCACGGAAAGACATGGAGTGGGACAATTCTAAGCCGGCAACCACACGGCACGGTAGGTATTACTTATTAAAATAATTATAACTTTTTTATGTATTTAACTTGAAAACACATTCCTAAAAGCGTTTTTTATCCGTTACAAACACCGCTGAGAAGATTTTGACCGCAACACGAAAGGAACGGTTATTGCCAGCTTTGAGGGAATTAGATATAAAACACCCGCAGTTCAGAGGAAGATAAAAAGCGAAATAGGCGTGTTCATGTGTCAATCCGTCCTATGATCTATTAGGAGACATAAAAAAGGTTGGCTGACTTTTTCCGCGACGACCTTCGGAGACTTTTATTTTTATTGGTTAACAAACTGGGATAGACGAGATTTCTATAGGTTTATATTCTTGTACAAAGTTACCTTTTTTACACTTGACAATTTTTTTTTACTTCGGAAATTGTATTGTTAGTAGCTTCTGATGAAAAAATAACAAATAATTAATTGAAATATGCACCACACAGAATCGCGGGTAATCGTGACATAAATTTTTTGTATTTTTAAGTATTCTATTTAATGACAATAATTATCCACCAAAGAAATATGATCATAAAGTTAACCTGGTTGACTTCTGAACCTGTCGTCTTCCTTAGGAACTAATTTGTACCCTCTTTCTACACTCATTTGAAAAAAACTGAACAAAACTATGATTTTATATCTTTCCCGAAAATTAAATTAAGATCAAACAACTAACGGATTTTCGACAAAAAATTTAAACAAAAAACTTCGGAATCAGTCCGTTCGTTTGGGACACAAACATACCTAAGCTAAGCTTACAGCATCTCTGTTATTACGTATTAGTTTTTTTTTCATTATGTTATTTATCACTTATTAAATTAGTACGCATTGCAAAGGAAATAAAATGGATATTCTGTTTTTGTTTGTTTTTATGACTGGCAATCTAATTAGAAAATTTACTCTATGATATTTATAATAGGCTCATATTACATTGACAAATTTCGTTGTATAGTGGGCCTGAAGAGGTACATTTAAAAACACTTCTCTTCTTATTTAAGAGCTATTCTCTCGGCTCCATTTTGCTCGATCACAGGCCGCCTCCTTGATGTTTTGATAGGACATGGGCTACCCATTATTTTTATTTGATATATATTGTTTATTCTTAGTATTCCTCTTCCACGCCTTCCTTCTATTTTTCCTTCAATTATATTTCTTAGAAAACACATCACTCTGTATTATTTAATCGTATATCATTACTTAAATACAAAACGACACACGTTCACCGACGCATCGTACACCCTTCCCGCGCCGACCTTCCGCGAACATAGTACATCTGTGCAACCTTTTTTTCTCACGCTCACCCTAATAAATGGTGGCTCCAAACATGATAAAATCCAAGGTTGCCAACGTAACCATTCAAAGTCGGTGAATATTTTTTACTCAGCTCTTCTGAATAGAATTGTCAATGTCAAAAGCATTTGGGGCTGCTCGTTGCCTGAAATTTTAACAAGTCGAGAAGCGTGTTGTTGTAAAACATTTTGAATGAGCTCTGTGAATGCTTAATTTTTTATAGCTGTTTTTTGTCAAACGGTTTAAGTACCTACTTGCGTTGTTTTTGTGCGTGTGGGTTGTTAATTATTCAGGTTTACGCTTAATATTCAAATGGCTTTCAAACAGAAACAAAATACAAATATTTTAACAAAAACTGAATTTATTATAATTTGTACACTGACGTCATAGTAATTTCTACATAAAATAATTGAGAACCTTTGAAAAATATTTATTAACTTTATTATTCAAGAGCAAAAGTTTTTTTTTGTAATAGAATAGATTACCTTTGTTTCGGCAAAATATGTCTGCCAAATTGTTTAGTTTACCCACCCGCTTTGTTTTCTATTACCGTATATATATAAGGATTTTATGAAAACTAAACTAACCTAACCTATACGGTTCTACACGGTGGTACTGACATAAATCCTGAAATATTTACAGTTACCGGAAAAAAAATTGTGTTGGCAAATGAAACGGTTGCGAAATAACACATTTTGGCAAACATATTTCGCCCAAATGGCAGGCTCCGATAGATAGTGTAAAATTATGGTTCTAAATCTTAATATTAATCAGTTTGGTCGGCTCTGAGATGGTAATCATTTCAGGGTCTTTATTTATTGATACGCTATAAATAAAATATATATCAATCTATAAAGACAGTAAACAATGATAACTCCAGCTTAGTTATGTAGGCCTAACTCATTTTAAGTCAAGTTTAATTCGAATTCAACATTACAACTCCTAAATTGGTTAGAGATTTTGCGTCTGATTTTAAATGTAGGGCACCACCTCTCCTACGATCATAAAACGAACCCATTTGTCATAAAAAATGGCGTGCGTTGCTTTTTGACCGCGACAAGTAACCCAGTTTCATACATACCTATTTTGGTGGTAACACGATGAAAACTTAACCATTTTTTTTTATATTGGAACTTGTACTGGGAAGCTTAAGTCATCCACATCAATTTAACATTACCTCTAAAAGATCTAGGGCTAAAATACAATACTATACAAAACACCTTTATTGTACACCAAACAAAAACATAACAGAGATGGAGCACAATTAAAAATAATACAGGTAAACAACAGTTGGTCTTATCGCTGATTAGCGATCTCTTCCAGGGACAAGGTGTCAAATTAATATATTTCATACAGTAGGTGGAGCACACTTAACATGAGTAATAACAAGATAGAAGATTGCAATTAACCGTGAATTAAAAAAAACTAGAAAAATTAACAAATAAACGCTCACTAAACAAACAAATAAATAAATAACTAAATAAGTATATACACATAGAAATAAATACAAGATACATATGAGTTGCATAAATAAACAGATAATTATAAATAAATACATACATCAATACAAAAATATTCCACCTACCTACCTACTTACCTTCTTGCAAGAAAGCGTAAAATCTATATTTAGGGTCTGATCTCGGTTGATACAGCCATCCTAAGAGTACGTCAAGCAGCCGGTCGGCTCCACTTATTATTTCACACGAAGCGCGTTCCAGCATTCTTAATGACAAAAGTGCACATGCAAAATAAACGTGATAAAAATCTGCTCTCCTCTCCGAGCCGGCTTGTGTGAATATAGGTGAAGTCTTTAAATCTAAGATTACTTTCAAAAACTTAGATAGGCATGCTGAGATTGCCATGTCCCTTGTTTTGCCGACAATTTTTTTATCAATATAAATTTCATTGAATTTCACTTCACTGAAAGCAAGCTGAAACTATGTTGTTTTAGGTTACCCCTAATATTAATTACGTAGGTTAAGTAAGATTAGTCTCGTGACTAACACAAAATGTTAACTCCCACGCCAAAAAAGTCATTAAACAAAATAAAAATTCTGCGAAGTGATAATTTTTATGAAATTAGCGTCGGCAAAACAAAGAGTACCAAAACTTTTATTTTCAAATCACAGACGGAAAATACGAATATATTTTGATTTTTGAAATTTTGCGTGTAATTGCAAATCGCACTCACTGAATGTGACAGAGCCATTGAAATCATATACCTCTGTACGCTTAACTTCCTGGAAGTCATCAAGCTTTGACAGCTTATAACACGGCCTTTCAAGTCGGATTATACCCGAGATATCATGCCAATTAGCATCTTGGTTATAATATCTCCAATATCACCCGGATCAATTTCCGGAACGGGCGTCTCGATATTTAATTAACGCGACAGATTGCAGTAAACACGATGCAAGGCTGGGTGAAAACACTGCCTTTGACAAGCTAAAGTGGTTTCACATTACAAAGGAGTTGTCGTATTCTTGACAATGTGATTACATGTCAAAAGCGATGTGGTTGTACCCAGTTGAACAGAGAGGCATATTGTTTATCGACAACGAGCTTAGCCTTCATCATCATCATCATCATGTCAGCCGAAAGACATCCACTTCTGTACATAGTCCTCCCCCAAGGCTCTCTGCTCAGACCGGTCTCGTTCGCGTTCCCGCGATCCTTACAAGTTCGTCACTCCATCTTGTTGGAGGCCTACCTACAGCTCGTCTCCCGGTCCGCGGACGCCACCCAAGAAACTTCTGGCCCCATCGGCCATCAGTCCTGCGAGCGATGTGCTCCGCCCACTGCCACTTCAGTTTAGCTATACTTCGGGCAATGTCGGTAACCTCAACCTAGCCTTAGGTACTAGGAAAATAATAAGTAATTCCTAACATTGCACAATCACGTAGTTTATGAATATTAATAATGTTCACAAAAGTAAAACATGCTGTTTTTCCTATTCCTTCACACAGACCAAATACATTTAGCATTGTTTTTCTGCTGTCAATATTATCATTAGGCATCGGAGTTTTTGTCGCACGGTAAGACTAATAGCAAGCTATGGAGTCGTTATTTGCCATAAATCTAAACTCTTATTCATATTCATACTTATTTATTTATTTAATTATTTAAGTTTTTTTTTATAATCAAGGACAACAACGTTGACGAGTTTAGAAACGATTATTTAATGTTATATTTGGAAAATAAATATTACATTAGAAAATAATTACCGTTTATATACTGATTTAATTACGAAAATTTATAAACAACCAAAAGATACATTAAAACACGGCAGAAGGGAATGTTTTAGTCCACACTAGTGGCGAATTGTATGTTAAAATAGTTCAAGTTATGAATTTATAATCTAATAGTTTTTTTTACATAGTTGAGTAGTACTAAGATACACGACCGACCGCTATAGAGGCATTTTAAGATAAATTAAATAAATGAGTATGAATATGAATAAGAGTTTATATTTATTGCAAATGACGACTCCATAGCTTGCTATTAGTCTTACCGTGCGACAAAAACTCAATGGTTGAGAGGCAATGGCTGACATACGCGTCATACTCGTGAACGGGTGCTGTTTGTGGGGTCCGATCTGGGGGGTTATTATGACCTAGCGCGTAATAATAATAATTCCGCGTCCGTAAAGTATATAAATCATTTGTTGGTCAATGCATTAATTTCTATAATAAATTACCTGACATAGCTTTAAAGCTACCCTTTCCAGCACTTATAAATTACTTGAAAAAGTTGTTAATGTCTAAAGCGTATTATAGGATCGAGGACTGTCTAATAGACAAAAATGGTTGGCCTAAACCAGAAACTTAATATTTTTTTATTTTTTTTCAAATTCAGTAGCTTTATCTTGTCTACTAACAAACTATACTTTGGTAAATGTTAATAATAAATAAGTGGTCACGATTAAATAGAAAGGCAAAAGTTACTTTGCCAAAAAATATTATCCTGTGGATATTGAACCGAATAATCCTAAACCCACACTTGACTGCGTATAAACAATCATACTCACAAAACCTCTCCAAGGGCTTTACGCGAAGTGCATACAAAATGTAAAAAATATGAAAATATTCTGAAACGCAGCCAAGAAAGGCTGCAATCTCAATTGTTTTCATTGAAGTGCATTGCGGGGAAACTCTACATAATAACCTCCCTTGAGATGTGCCGCAATGGTTAAAGCTGTGGGTTAAAGGAGGTCGTCCACGACGACATTTTGTAGCGATGCGACTCAGCTGTCGAATTACAAAATCCTTATTATGATAAGGATTTTGCTATGGAAAGTAAAAGGTAAACGCTCACAGGCCACAAAACATTTTGCATTTTCAACACAATATTTAAAAAAAAAAAATTGATTGCAATGCTCGTCTGAAGATGCGTCAAGAAATTACAGTTTTTGATGACTTGACGTTCACTTTTATTTGATGATTTTTTGGGTATTTCTTAGAGATGAAGGTTTTTTATCCTGCAGAAAAAAATGTTTAATTAATTATTTCAATAGATTATAGTGCCTACCGAAAACCAGTGCTACGGTCCTTTGAACACGGCATTATGCTGAGTTTGGAACCTTATTGGCACCACAAAATTATTCTTAATGTTTTTTTTTTTGGTGTAATGTAAATTTCTATTCTATTTAACATACATACATATTCTCACGCCTTCATTCCCAGAGTGGAGTAGGCAGAGCTACAGAATTACCATCAACTCTAAAAATTTGTTAATAATTCTGTTACCACATTTTGAACAATTTATTCTATTCTATTCATATTTTGACGTATTGTGACGGGCACCTCAGACAATATGAGTTTATTAATACGGCCCTTAGACTGCAAATGCGTTGCCAAGCTTGAGGACTAAGATAGAATGCCTTTGTGCTCCGGATTTCACTTGTTACGCATGATAGAAGCGTTCTGTAGCAATCTGGCATAGTTGGATTTTCTTGCGGCGCTTCTTCTCCGCAATGATAGTCTTGTCCGAAGCGCTGGTAGATTCACTGTACATTTCCGACGTGTAAAAGAGCCCGCATGTGGCCAATTTACTGAATAAATATTTTGAATTTTGAATTTTTTGTTTTTATGGTGTAGAATGATCCTGGTTCCAAAGATACCGGCTGTGCCAAGTTTGGGACCGATGGATAGCTTCTTTGTTGGATTGCCATAATTTACACACATACATACATACATAAACTCACGCCTTCATTCCCATAGTGGGGTAGGCAGAGCTACAGAATTACCAACAACTCTAAAAAATTGCTGATAATTCTGTAACCACATTTTGCACATATAATATATATTTCCATAATTTATATTTCACTCATTGTGGTTTGTAGTTAATTTCGTAAAGTTAATGTAAAATCGAGACTTGAAACAATGGTTTTTGTTGTTCGCCATGTTTTCGATAAATTAAAAAACATTGTATTTTAATTTGAGAATCGTGGTAACGTGGGTGTAGTTTTACGACTCCGATGCAGTTTCATCGCTGCTGAATTCACTGTGGGCGACCTTCCTTAGTCTAAGGCATTACTTAAGACAGTTGTTGACAAAAGGCAACGTCTGTAGAATCCCTAGAGGCATTAAGTGTTTAGATCCAGAAGTCAACTCTGTAATCTGTTATTCGTGACAGCTAAAATAAATGCAAGTTGAAAGTGGTAACTTTTGTCCGCCATTGTACTTTATTTTCATTGGATTGGTTTAACATCAACTCGGTACTATAAAACTTTTGTAATACAGGGTGGGATTTATTTGCGTGCATTTTTATAAAAGCTCCGTTGGATTATTGGTTCGTCAGAAGCAGTTTTTAGCAGGGTGAAATATCGTTTCAGTCCGTTTTAGAGGTAGCTCTATCACATACTGGAATATAAAAGTTTTAACGAACTTCCCGTTATTTGCATTTGCCTGATACACGTTTTCACGTTTTAGGCTAGAAGGTGCTCTGTCAGTTTGTACCATAACCTAAAATCCCATTTTCAGGCGTTTTCAAGACCTATAAGCCTTTTTTGACTTGCGAGTGATAGAAAATATGAACACGAGTGGTCCGTGGCATTCGTTTTGAATTCTATCAATAGAAAGTATCCTTTGACATCTTTCAATCCTGTTGGGTATGTATGCCGGGAAGTACACGAAGCATAAACAAACCTAGCACAATGCCATAGACATCCACAGACAAGAAAGCGTTTAATTTTTCCTCATACATTTATTACCAGTCAAGAATTTGTAAAATAAGCGTAAAAAATCTTATTCGCACTGAAATATTAAATTGCTTGTTATGGTTTCATCTTTCGTTGGCTTCACACATTTATTCACAATTAAAATATGAATAAATAAAACCGGTAAAACATCGACTTTCTGCGTATAATGAAACAAGTTCCAAATTACAATACTATTTAGTCAGTCCCTCAGTTTCGAGTGAAAATCTCATATATGGAATTTGGGACCATTTGTATATAAATCGTGAAACATTTTCGCATTGGAATATTTTCAACCGCACGGTTTTGAAATCGAACACTCGAATTTCAAAAATCGGTTGTCTGAGCTTAATTTTACGATTGTTATTATTTTTATGTTGACGACGCGACAGCCTTGTCGGTAGTGACCCTGCCTACGAAGCTGGCGGTCCCGGGTTCGATCCCCGGTACAAGTAAAATATTTGTGTGATGAGCGCGAGTATTTGTTCCCGAGTCTTGGGTGTTTTCTATGTATTTAAGTATGTATTTATCTATATACGTAAGTTTATCGTTGCCTAGTACCCATAGTACAAGCCTAGAGCTTAGTTTGGGGCTAGGTCAATTTGTGTGAGGTTGTCCCCTGATATTTATTTATTTGGGAATTGTTTGTAACGGTTTAGTGAGTGCGTTAATAAAGTCCAGTATTTAATAATCAGTTAATTTGTGCATTTTTATCACTCACCTACCTCAACATAGGTAGTATAAAAGCGAAGCACAAAACTGCACCATTTGCCTCTGTTTGGCAATCTTTTCCAAAATCACATTTCGTTGATAAAATAATCTCGCATACCTGAACAGGAATACCATTTATTTTGTGTGCCCAAACATGTAGCAAATCCAGTAAGAGCTGGTTTCGTTTGTGCATGATTTTCGCTTGAATGCTTCCGTTTCAGCGTTTTGCTTCGGTTAACATTTTTTTTCCCAAGTGTCTTAACGCCCTAACAAGTAAATGGGTCTGATTTCTGGTGGTTTTCGTAATGTAGATTTGTTGCACTAAAATCTTTTGTGAAAATACAACCGGTAATGATTAAAAGCTCAAAAAATATCAAACGCAAAAAAAAAAAGTTTTTTTTGGATATTGAAGCGATAACGAGTTTACGAGAGTTTACTGCATGAGTATTTTACTTTCTTTGTAAACATAAGAAAATTATGTTTTTAATATTTTTTTAATGGCATAGGAAGGCCAACGAGCACACAGGCCACTTGATGGTAAGTGGAAACTGTGACCCATAGACATTCGCATTCACAGGCCCGCAATCCTAGGACTGCAAATGCGTTGCCAACCCTGAGGACTAAGATGGAATGCCTCTATGCTAGTCATTTCACCGGCTATCTTATCCCCAAACCTGAACACAACAATGCAAACACTGCTGCATCAAATTTATTGTTATATTATCATTACATTATTTTATTTCGTTTGTCCTACAATGCTTCATTGGTTATTGGTTGTAGGCCGGCCAATGAAATAACAGAACCAGTATTAACCAGTAAAACCAAATGAAAGTTAAATAAAACAGTTACAGCTTCTTTATTCACGTCATTATATCTGAAAACAGGTAAACATTAATTTATTAACAGCTCACGCGAGTTTAAATTGAAAATATCAGGTTTATTTTTTTAATAAATATTTATTGCATACAAAACACGTACAAGTGGCCCTCAATTTATATTCCTTTTGAAAACTTCGGTCTTTATTGCTTGTTAACGGGGTAGTTAATATTTTAAACTATAATTCTAACAATGTAACATAATTACACTACCTAACTAGAAAAAAAACCATAAAGGTAGTTGTAGGTACACGTATTGTTACGTATTATTGTTGTGTTATATATTAACATACTCATCCTGTATTCCCAAGTTTCCCTATCCATGACCTTTTTGCCGACTGGTTCTCAAACTATTCAAAGTTTGATACTAAAGGGCTCTTGGTTTCCAGTCAGTGACCTCTGCCTCCATAATCAGCTTGTAGTATTTACTTGGGCTTCGAATTGATTTCGTCTCAACAACGTTAACCCGAATCAGTGGACTATGAATATATAAGACCCGCCATTTTGTCGGCTTCATGGCGTATAGGGTTATGTAGCCGTTTTGAGAATCTCAGATGGCACTACAGGGTGTGTTATTTTCTTACACAATTGCTCTTAATTTTTATAACGTTGTACGTTTTTTACTATTGTACCTATTATTTATATGGTCACAAACAGTTAATATAAAAGATTATGCTCTGTGACAAAAGTAAAACGTACAGCGTTAAAAAAAACTTCATTAATTTTACAACAAACTTTTAAAACTAATGGACACATTTGATTTCCTTAAAAAAATGGTCCATGATTGGTTTACAAATACCTTCATGAGTAAGGATTTTTATTAGACAAACACATTTTTTTTACCTTTTACTTGGAAAAGTATTATATTGCGCAAAACATTATAAATTTTAATAATTTACACTAGTATACTAACTTGAGCACTCGTATTATAAGGGCTTTCATTAAGTGACGTTACTTATAGTACTGTTTTATGCATAAAAGTAAAAGCAGTGCCTCAAAAGTCGATTGACTCACTTTAAATGGCATTGCATTATACAAAATACCGTGCTTAAGTGCGGTATTAGACTTGAGTGCAGTTCATTATTACTTACGGTCTAAAGAGCTCTTTTATGTTCCAATCGAAAATATAACGTTAAGAAGGTTATTTTCACCCTCAGAGAAAAATAGTGTAGCAACCGCATGTTAGAGATTGGGTTAGACATAGTTATTGCTATGCAGCAAAAGCTGGCTAGCAAGGTTTACATCGAGTCAGATATATATTATAGACATATAAAAATTATATTTTTATGTATTATGTAAACACTTTATTGTACAAAAGAAAAAACAGAACAATACAATTAATATAAAAATATGTACAAAGGCGAACTTATCCCTTTAAGGGATCTCTTCCAGCTAACCCTTGAGAGATTGAGAAGAGTGAAAGGTTGTGCAACGAGTAAACAAGTGTACAAGAAGAAGAATATAACACTATACGCCTAAAATTTAAATTTAAATTTGAAGCTTCATTTTAAAAATACCAGATATCTTGAGATAAAATTATAGTCCATTGTTAATTCTTAACCAGATCTCACTTTTTAATGTAAACTTACCCACTATTTTTTTGTATTAAACCCGAAATTGCAGCTCAAATTACCACTTCGTTACCAGTCCTCGCGTCTCTATGCCAATAATGACTATTGCGTTACCAAAGTAACCATTCTTTTGCAATTTGGCAGAAAACGTTACCCAGATACGTCGATGTATGCGTATGCATACCTAAGAGTATCCAAAGTATCATCATCATGCCATCCACTCAGATCGGTCTTGTGCTTTTCGCATCCACCGCGTCCCTGCGATTCTTACAAGGTCGTCACTCCATCTTGTTGGAGGTCACCCGACAGCTCGTCTCCCGGTCCGCGGACGCCACTCAATAACCTTCTGACCCCATCGGCCATCAGGCCTGCGAGCGATCGAATCAAATCAAATCAAATAGTATCAAAGTATCCAGCTTTGTTTAACCAAAACGTGACGTTAAAGCGAGAAGGTATACACCAATCACTCTAATAACTGTACCACAACTGAGGTCGGACGATAACAGATAAGGTATTTGTTTAGGTTGTGACAATGCGCAGTCTCTACCTACCCTCATTCTCCTAATCGTCGCGCAAACCAAGACTTACTCAACCAGTGCCCATGACGAGAGGCTACCGAAACATTTGTCCTTCGGACTCTTGAAGTGTACCCGTGACAAGTGCATTTGCATTGGATTGAACCTAAATCACCTAACTGTGAGCACCCCCGACTAACCACTCTTTCTATTCCCTACACATTGTCACAATGTCTAGGAAAAACCAAAAAGTACCTACACGTAAGTGACCCGGAAAGACCCTGCATAAGGTCAACTAGGAAGGTGCACTTGACTACCTAAAGGCCTATAATGAAATATATAGCTTTAACAATATTGTCTCTAGCCGTTGTCTCTATTGCTAATGTTTTTTCTCATTTTCCCTCGTATTATTTTGGCAAAGCAAGCGTAGGATTAAAAATAACATGCAGGGATGAAATAATAATGACAAAGTAGACCTCCTTGATAAACTTACCTTATGCTGCATCCGGCAACAAATAGTGGGTACATTTTTAATTTAAAAAGCAAGATATACAGAAGATAATACAACACTTTTGTTTTGCTGCTGCGTTTTGTAAAAAGGTTTCACTTTCACGGCTCCGTTGTGACCTACTTACATTCTACTGTGTTTTTAACGAGGAAAGTTTATAGAACTGGAGTAATCTGGATATATCGCAGGTCAAAGCCAAGCTGTAGTGCTAATTAGAACTAGTCGCCGATATAAAGCTGGGTAGGTAAGGGCTTTCGAGGAAATGAAAATTCTGCGTATATGGGATATTTTACTTGTGGGAGGACCTTGTGCAGGGTCCGTCCGGGTTGGTACCACCATCTTATCCATTAACCTACCGCCAAGCAGCAGTGTTTGCATTGTTGTGTTCCGGTTTGGGGATAAGACAGCCGGTGAAATGACTAGCATAGAGGCATTCCATATTAGTCCTCAGGGTTGGCAGTAAATTTGCAGTCTTGTGAATGCGAATGTCTATGGGTCACAGTTTCCACTTACCATCAGATGGTCTGTGTGCTCGTTTGCCTTCCCATGCCATAAACAAAAAAACGTTCGTTGAAAGGTGTTTCGATAAAATAGGTACCCGTTAGAAAAAACGTGGTAAGTACTGAAAAATCTTATTATCTTTTTGGTTCGGAACCCGGAAAACACGCAAAAGTTTTCATTGGATACATATCGATATCAATCAATGTTGGAACAATGTCCTACCACATGATTGATGCAATTTCCGGACATGTTTGAAAGTAGACTTTATTTGTAACAGCAAAGGGGTTTTTAACATAGGCGGTGATAAAACGCTTTTAACTGTGTGAAGTGGTACTTAATTTTTTTGTACGAAAATCGGCATTGAAGGTTTTTTTTCTCGAAGTTGTTTAAATTGGAAAAATTCAAAAATGGAAAAATTATATTAACCTACTAATTGTACCCACTTAACGAATAAAAGTGTGAACATTAGAAGATGGTTAGTTCCCGATTCGCCGGATTCTTGTTTCGTCGGATTCTCGATTCGCCGGATTCTTGAGGGAAAAGTTCAGACTGGCACATATTTTATATATGAAATTCCGGCGAATCGAGAATCCGACGAAACAAGAATCCGGCGAATCGGGAACTAACCGAAAAAGCGATTTGAATGCGACGAGTAAAAACAAAAGGTTATCGCTTTTCAAAGCCCGTGTCATTGGATGGGGCTACTTTAATTTACGGGGTGACTTTGATAGCAACTACCATTCATTCTACATAAACATGTATTTTTTGAGGAGTTGGAATACGCGCCCCCATAATATTTTTTTCGCCACTGGTAGCGGCGATAGCTGCTCCTTCAAAAAGTTAAAGTAGTGCGCATGTTACTGCCTATTTTCATATAGAAAAAAATATGAACAGTTAGCGTGCTTTTTGTCTTGATTTTTGAGGCAAAAAAACTTCAAATGTACCTATGTTATGCAAAAAAGCATGTTATTTGAATGGTGTCATATGCTCCTGAGGTTCCATGTACTAAAAATAGAACATAATACGGTCATTGAAATAAAGATCTAGTGCAAACGAAGTAAAGTGGAATTTCTTTTGTTTTTATGAGAAATGGTCAAATTAGAAAATTGACTTTAATTCATTCACAATAGATTCATATTCCATTGACAAATTTCGTTGTATGGTGGGCCTTAGGAGGTTATTCAAATCTAATTAGTGATATCGGAAAAGAACAACATCTATTCTATATTTCTTTAGATTTTACGTGATTTTCAGCGGGTTTACTTGAGATATTCACTCAAATATTTAGTGTTTTCAAAGTAACCCCGTAGTTTAACTTTGATCATAGTGTTTTTATTTTGTTTACGGGAAACTAAAGGTCTGATTTTTTTTCTAATTAGTGAAGTCAACAAAACAAGAAAAACCGATTATTCAATATTTTTATTTTATTACTTCGTCTTTTACTTTCTTTAAAAACTCGTGTTAATTTTTGAATTTGATCAAAGTAACCCCGATACACGGAACTAAGAAAAAACTGCTAAATTGTTATATTTTTTTAATTCTTTGTCTTTGCAATTGTCGCTGTTTTGTCTTTGTTCACTATTTCTCAATCGCCCAAAGGTTGCCGGGAAGAGATTCCTTAAATGTTTAAGTCGCTTTTGTATTACTTTTATTTCTTCAATTTTTATATTGTGTAAAGTGATTTAGTAGGTAAAACACTGTGTTTACATACAAACATTGTCTTATTATACATTCTGTGATCAATTTATTACGACAAAGCACTAGAAATAACATTAATTAGGTACCTAAACAAACGATTTAGTCACAAGCAAATTTACTCTCAGTTGATTAGCTGTTAGTTCAGACGTCAAAGGAAGTTAAATAGATGTTACATTCCCTAAGCAATATTGCATTGTAAGGCAATATTGCTTTGGCTTCATTGTACTTAAGAATAAGATTAACTTTAACCAAGCCACACGAGAAAGGGTAGATAAAGAAAACAAGATGAATAGAGTACCTCGAGGTATATTATTATTATGATTAGAAAAACATTGATGCATAGTATTAAGGAATAAAATAATACAAAGTAAACAGTGGAGTAGGGTAACGTCTTCTTAGTGAATAAATATACTTTTCTCAAAAATGACCGGAAAAGTTGACATTACTAACTCCATACGCGAAGTACATGGTTTACAGACAATATCCAAATTAAAAAAAAATTACATTGCGTGCTCGCTACACAAGCTCGCAATGTTGCATACAAATTTCATTGTTATCTAGTTTGTAACTTTTAAAAAAGTGAAAACGGCCATAATAAAATGAGGGCACAAGTCCTATACATCCATATTTTATTCGAAACGTAACTTTTTTATCTTGAGTTTTTTTTCTAAAAAAACTTGCGTTTTTCCTTGTCATAAACATAAAGGCGGCAAAGAGTGATGTTATTTCACGTGAAATTTCTGTTTATATGCGATTTGTATCTTGCGATTTTTGAGAAAAGCACTATATATGCCTCGGCAGGAACGGCAATTGCCTGCTTCACTGCCTAGGCAATAATGTACTATTATTAGTAGGTATTGAAAAAGACAATTTTTATTTTACTTTAACCTTATAACAAGAGAACACTTGAATATAATAACATTTCGTCGTTAATACTGCAAAACCGCGTAAGTAACAAATTTATGAAAAAGCAAAATAAACCTTACAGTCTTATTAAAAAGGTGCATTTTCCTCCTTATTTAAAATGTTACTTACGCAGTTTCGCAGTTTCACCGACGATTTACCTACAAAACAAAACCTTGCACGGACTTTGAAATTGACATTTACGTTTGGTATCATCATCGAGTAGGTAGTAGCCTAGTGGCTTAGGGGGTCGACTTATGATCGTAAGGTACCGAGTTCGAACCCCTGCGGTCACCTTGTACCAATGAGTTTTTATGCTCTTACGGTAAGGATACCTGCACATTCCAACAGCTGAGTGTGTAAAAGATAATTGCACAACAGATCCTAAAAGGTCGAAGAGTATACGACAGGCCCCATCTGTAAGATAATATAAGATAAGATAAGGTAGTACTTAGAATTTAAGTAAGTACACGGTTTCATTCAAATGATCTAAGATAGTGGCACCAGTGTTTGACTCTTATAGCTAACCAGCACCAATAATGGACACTTAATTAATTCTTAACTAAAAGATGCTGTTTAAATCAATCCTTGCCTTCAAGGAATTAACTATCTTATCTTATCTGATCTTACAGATGGCAAATTTCGGATACACTTTAACCCCTATGCGATCTTTTGTGCAATTACCCTCTTACACAATGAGTGGTTCGAATATTAAGGTCTCACGATGTTTTTCGTCGCCGCGGGATAATACGATCACGAGTTGAACTCCTAACCACTTGGCCACCGACGCTCTTCAGAGAATTGGGAAAGTTCATATTTTTTTAATTACTCTAATTTGAAAACCATTTCGAGGAATAGAGTTTTAAAGACGTTCTGCATTATTAAGTTTTTGAAATATTTTGGATATTTCGACAAAAGTATATTTGACCTTTGTTTGACTTTCGTTTTTGGCTTGAAGACCAAGAAGAGGTGTCAGAGGTTAGGTGAAAACCGCTTGAAATATTATGTTTTATTACGTTATTAAAATCACTTTTCATCATTAGATATCATTTAATTGTTGTAATTTATTAGAAAATGCCAACCCAAATTTAAAATAACCATGTCATCCATAAAATGTCTGCGAAATAAATAAATATATTAAAACGAAACTAAACTACTACAAAATTGATAAAATTGGTCTCTTAAAATGACCTATTCCTTCGAATTAGGATGTAAAAACCGTAAGTATTTTTTTTTGGTCTATCCCAATTAAATAAGAATCTTATGTCCAACATTGGTCTTTGTCCATTACTAGTGCCATACTTGCATTTAAGGACTTATTTGAGAGTTAAAATTAAAGTAAATGCAAATCAGTACTGTTTTGTGTTTATCCCAGTGTTTGTACACATTTATAGGACCTTTTTACCGCGACTCGATCCGCATAGAATTTAATTATCTCTATTTACTTAAAAACTATAATTTGCGCATGTATAAAATTTGTAATATTTTGGGTTTTCACATGTAATTTATTGTTTCTATATTAAATTAATAACAACTCAACCAGAGTTACCACAGCTCCAAATTTCTTTTCACTCACTTGAAATTGTCAGAGAACTGAAATTGCTTGCTTGTTTTCTTCTTCGAAGAAAATATTGTAAGATATCTCTCCCCGATTTATTTCCAAGTAAGTTTTGCTTTTCTTTTGGTGAAATTGTACGAACAAATTCCGCTCTTGGATTATTTTTTGCGACCTACTTGTATTGAAGTGTAATCAACAGTCGTTGTACTTGTTATTTTTTATTACATTTTCTCTGTCGCTGGATGATTATTATATTTTCAACTCTTTTATAACATTAATGAGCTTTTAGTCATAAATTGGATAGTAGTCTTTTTTGTGCGTTATGGCTGGTTATGTAATTGAGTAATAGTTATATAGAGGTAGGTCCCTTAGCCAATGAGTGTCAATTAACGGGACCCTATTACTAAGGCTTCTCTATTCGATCGTATATCTGTCCGTCTGTCACAGAACTGTCTGTTTTAAACCGTAATAGCAAGACAGTTAATTTTTTTATAGTATTTGTATTAATTTCGCTGCTATAATAAATAAAACAAAACTTACCTTATTCCTTTGGCGTAACCACCATTATGGTTGACCATATAACCCTCCTAGTTATAAGTATAAGGCATTATTTATTACTCTTTGCCAACCATTCTGTCTTATAATATAAGTGTTACGAACGGTGAATTCGATAAACTGTCTAGTTCTTAAATAAATTGCAGTCTTTGTCGCATTCTGGCACTTTAACTATTTTGGTGCAATAAATTGTGCCCGTTTGTTGCTTTAATGCAAAAAAAGGATTAACAAACACATTTTAAACTTATAATTATTACCTACTTAGGCACTGCAGTTTGGACAATACGTTTCAAGCAGAACATGCTATTTAAAAAATTGTACCCAACCTACATACCTGTTTTAAAATTAGAATATTCTAAATTAAAAAGAATACAATGGAAAACCATAATTACCAATACCCCTGGTCGTTTTAGAGTGATGAAGACAAATAAGACACTGTCTTTGCCACCAAACAGATCTGTATCAAGCTCTAAGCTCTCTTAAGCTCTCACTCAGCCGAAATTCTAACGAGCTTTTCATGCACACCACGCAAATTTCAAGTGAACTAATGCAAGTTGAAGTTAAGAGAACATTTTCGTTGAATTTCAGAGACTGAAAGCTTTGTACTTAAAGCTTATGATAAGAACTAATATTGAAAGCAAACGCTGTTGATTTTCTTAGTTAGGGTATCATATTTTCCCAGGTGATAGAAAGTACATTGTTATTCAACTGATGAAAGTTATTAAATTCAAAACATTTATTCAGTACATTAGTCACATCAGGGCTCTTTTATTATGAAGTGAATCTACCAGCGCTTCGGACAAGACCATCATTGTGGAGAAGAAGCGCCGCAAGAAACTCCAACAGAAGGTCATTTTTGCAGTAATACTTCAAAGTAAGTTACATTACAAATTAATAAAGTAATAAATAATTATTTTTAAAACTAACACAAATAAAACCATTACAAGAGCATTTCTAAAAAAGTTTGTACATTTCATTCACGACTTCAATTTGCAAAAAAAAATGCAGGTTGGTAGAGTCAATGAAGCTGAGCCTAAATAACATAGTCTCCCAAAATGTCCTCATACATTTGTATGAAAGTTTGGGAGACTATGTTATTTAGGCTCAGCTTCATTCACCCTACCAACCTGCATTTTTTTTTGCAAATCGAAGTCGTAAATGAAATGTACAAACTTTTTTAGAAATGCTCACAAATATGTAAGGTCAATAAAATAAAGTTATAAATAATGACTAGGAGAACAAAATGACGAGGTCTCTACGTAACGATAATTAAAAAACTGAATTGGAAAATAGGCCCTTGCAAGCGTGAACTGACCGGACCACACAGACAGCACCCGTTAACGAGTATGACGCGTATCTCAGCCATCGCCTTCCTCAACCATGTTTTCGGGAAGGTGGCGACCTGATCAACGACGCTGCTGACAGGGTTACTCTCCCATTGATAAAATTAATGATACCTGTTGCCCGCGACTCTGTCTTCGTACAAGTCGTTTATTGCTACATACGGATAAAAACAACGCCGTGTCGTTTTTAAAGGTTCAAGCTATCTTTATGCAAAATTTTATGTAAATTGGTTTAGCGGTTTAGCCGTGACACCATAAAACAAACAGGGGGTAACATTCACAGTTTTATCTTACTACCTGTTTGGCGCGATATCGCCCGGGAAAATCATATCTTCTGGGATAGAAATGCTATGTGCTATACCAGACTATAATCTATCTCTGTGCCAATTTTCCTCCAGATTTTGGCGTGATTGAGTAAAAAAAAAACCTAACTTAATAATATTATTCAGAAGTACGAATGGAGAAAGCAAACGACCCCACAGGTTCCCTGTGTTATTTATAACCTGTGACAACATTATCTCACAGCTTTGGGAATAGACCCGTGTCCTAAGTTATCGGCAGTTAGCAAAGTTGTCACCCGGCAATCGTGATCTTCGGCGCAGGAGTTGGAAACTTCCTAGTTTATGTATCTCAAGAGTGTTGTGACCTGACATGAGATTTGGTAGCGCTAGTTATGTGACCTTTTAGTTTGAAAACAGAAGAATATAAAGAAATCTCCTTAAGCGAGTGTTGAGAGCATTCTTTAAAACATTTTGAGAGCATTACCGTGCCATATGAAATTCAATTCTTGGACTTTACGGAGAATTTTTGTAAAGTTTTGTTTGCAATTTTAGATGAAATTAAATGAAACCAACCTTTTATTCAGTTTATTGAATTTGTAACAACCACAGCGTCTCGGTAAAGGCCATCGTTCCAGAGAAGAAGCGCCGCAAGAAACTCTAGCAGAAAGTATTTTTCATTGTACAAAGTAGCATCACCAGGGCTCGTACTTTTCATTCCATTGACGCAAAAATGACGTGACGCAACATAGAGTATGATTTTAAATGGTTTTATTGTAATTATTAACTTAATCTATTGACGCATAGAAAAATAAATCTAATTCATACCTAAAACGTAAATGAAACTATTTGATTGAGAAGGACATTGGCAAAAATCATTGAGTAACGTTATCATTTTAAAAGAGTACTTTTTTGTTGTATTAAAAATTATTATGATTCAACACTTAGTCATAAATACAATAATGGCATTGACATTCATAAAAGGAAATTGTCTCAATTTGCCATTTTTAATAATGAGTGGTGAAAATAAAATGATGCTGCTGCCGTGATCCGTATTTTGATTGCGATTAAGCTGTTTTTAAATATAATCATTTTAACGATTCTTATTTTTCATTTTTTTATTTTTACCAGTTAATAAAAAAAAAGTTTATTTGTCCAAAGAAAATTACAACGTATGAATTTCCGGTGGGACCCAAACTAGGCGGAGCCTGTATCTTGGGACCCGGTGAGACGGTTCACAGTATGATTAGACAGTTAATTAAGACTGTTTTAAAGTTAAGTTAAGTTACTGTTTTAAGCAAGCAAAATAATAATAGCAAAGTTCTTATTGTACCTAGTATTACATTTGTATGTGTGTGTTATTTGTTGGTGGTGCATGTGCGTGTCTATGTCTATGTGAGTGTATGTATGTGCGTGTGTGTGTGTGACTGCGCGTAGGTGTATGTGTTACGTCAGCAGGTCTTACGTGTCAGAATAATTCCTAAACACCTGTTAAATGAAAACAGAGCACTCTGTGTGTAAGAATTTGACTTTTTAAGTCATCGACATCAAAAGTAGGACCCGTGATCATCACAAATGGATCAAGAAATAAAAAAACATCATCACATCAAGTAATAATATTTAGAAATTTCTCATCGGTTAATGCTGGTTTACCGTCATACTAAAGCACCCTGGCTCCAAGAGTGTTAATGTTTGATTTAACAAAGGCGAGATTATTATTAACGAAATGATAACTGGCATTAACATGAGGTAAACTCTCTTCAATGTTTAGTATTAACGTGTTTAATTATTCCTGACTCGTTTTGTAGGTAATGTTACATGTCATGTTAATCTTGTATGAATAGTCCTTTTGATCTACAAATACGAGAGTTGTCTGAAAATATTCTGGCCGAACATGGAAAGAGGTGTTTTTTCGGTCCGATTCTTTTCTACTTTTCAAATTACACACTTCTCCCAGCGATGCTCCCATGTCTTCATCGCGTCCAGGCAGAAATAGACTCTTGCTCTGCAAAAGAGTACCACCTACGGCGGCTATGACCTCTTCATTACTCAAAAACCTCTATCCACCGAGCCAAGTTTTTAGTCTGAGAAACAGGAAGAAGTTGCTTGGAGCCAGATCTGGAGAATACGGCGGATGTTCAATCAGTTCGAATCACAGTTCCTGATTTTTGCTATTGAAATCGCTGAATTGTGAGATGGCGCGTTATCTTGGTGATACAATACTTTTTTTTTATTACATATGCGGTCGTTTTTCGAAACTTTTAGCGATTAACACACCCGTTAGAACACGGTGGCCATAACCTTTCCTGCCGAAGTAACCGTCTTCACCTTTTTTGGAGCAGGCTCATTCTTCGCAGTCCACTGTTTTGATTCGTAGTCCACTACGTAAACTGGAGCTGTGCTTTACTTGGTAAAACGATACTGCATTTAACGTTATACTATTATTTTTAACTTGGCCACGATTACTATCGAGTAAATAAGAATTATTTTGTAATATCGACAATACGATAGAAGCTCCCGTATCTAATTTAGTAATTCCTTTTTAGTGACACTATCAGAAAAACTTTGCAAGAACACTCTCACTGATGTTATGCAATATTTTATCTACACACATATCGTAAGTTCTCTATTATGCGTTCAAAACCCGTCGGAAATGACCAGCATTATTTAAACCAATTTTACTATGAGAACTTTCTTGTCTGTGGTAGAAGGTAAAATCTTTTATTATAGTATAGATTTTTATTACGTTATGAGTTTTAATTTGAAATAAAACTCAAAAGGGTCTTCTACTTTTCATAGATATTAAATAGTTATCGACTCGAAACGTCAATTTAGTATGTTTTTGAAATATAAACCGCACGTCATTTGATCTCGGGTGACTTGAGAATAGGGATTTCATTCGTTTATCTATGATTAAAAAAAAAACATTCGTCTTACTTAAACACAATAAATTGGTCAATTTAAAATAACAATTGGTGAAATTTTATATAAGTGCTTCAATTAGGTTCATACTTATATAAAATTTACGAATAATGTTATTATGCAAATATTTTTTCACTAAGAAAGTTCTAAAAAAAGCAAGAGTTAAAGATACTGAATACAATCCCGAAAGGACAAAGTCAAATAGAAGCATCTGGTCTCTTGACTATAACAATCCACTTTAAAAGAAAAAACCTGAATACAAATTTTAAATAATCAAACAACCCTAGCTAAGTTTTAGTCTCGAGTACTAACGATTTATTTAGCAAAGCACAACTAACAACTTCAACCTAAAGTCCCTCGTTAGTCAAGAGCCATTTGGTAGATAATAGTTGTGACTTTTGTAAGCTCTTGAGGTGAATAAAACTTTTTCTAGCATTTCATTTCTTGCCGACTGCGGTAATATCGCCTTTTTTGAAGTATTCATGCTTAGAAGAAACGGTACAAGAAAAAAAAAAACAGAATATCTAAAGGAAAAATGTCTGCTTTAAAACTACAATAGTCGCAAGTCACTTACCTCCATTTCTCATCTATAAAACTTACAGCCAAGCAATAAGCAAAAAGACAACCCAATGAGATTACTTGCTTGTTTTCAGAATTTATTGTTTATTACTTTATTACCTTAATATTACTTAATGTAACTTACTTTTAAGTATAATTATGTTTTTATGATTGAAAAAATGACCTTCTGCTGGAGTTTCTTGCGGCGCTTCTTCTCCGCAATGATGGTCTTGTCCGAAGCGCTGGTAGATTCACTGTACCTTTCCGACGTGTAAAAGAGCCCGCATGTGGCCAATTTACTGAATAAATATTTTGAATTTTGATTTTTTTTTTTGAATTTTGACTAGCAAAGAGTCATTCTATCGTAGATTTCATGGTTAGGAACGCATTTGGAGTCAAATTCAAATTCAAATTAAAATCATTTATTGCGTGTCACAACTGTGGTGGAGCTACAACTACAGGTATACATGTGACGCCCTGCGCGGGCGCAACAACATGAGAGGGCTACTACTACCCATTTAATTATCCTAAAAAAAGAGAGGGAGTCTTAAAATTGTACATACATACATACATTAAATCACGCCTATTTCCCAGAAGGGTAGGCAGAACACTTCTTTCCACTTGCTACAATCTTGACTTTCTTTCTCTTCTTCGTCGGTTTCGGGTACTTAAGATTGTAGTCTAAGAATTCATATGTCTATGAGTCTCAGACTCCATTGACCAGGTGGCTCTGTTTGCTTATGTGCGTCTCTCCTAGTGGTAAAAAAAGTAAAAGTCATATAGTCAACTAGTTTGATTTGATCAATTTATATCATAACACAACGACACAAGCAATCTTTGTTCTGTAAGGAGGGTCTATAGACACTTTCACATGTCAGGGACTTGAAAAAAATCACCAGGAGCAAAGTCAACTAGACAGTCTGTAACAATTTTACCACATACTAAAACTATGAAATGGGACTTAATCGCGTAGCGTCGACGTAAATGTTTATAATATATAACCTCCTCCCTTTCTGAACTCGGTTAAAAATACAGTCGCAATTATT
This sequence comes from Acleris emargana, assembly GCA_927399475.2. Taxonomy (NCBI): domain Eukaryota; kingdom Metazoa; phylum Arthropoda; class Insecta; order Lepidoptera; family Tortricidae; genus Acleris; species Acleris emargana. Next base: position 1,017,233 of record OV656843.1, read on the forward strand.
TTAAGAGGTAGGTGGAATTCTCCATTCCCCAGGTAAACTTATCTGACAGCTGCGATAGATATAACTTACATTTTCAACAAGGGCACAAGTATTTATATAAAACACCTTTTAACGAACGTATTATTACGCAGAAGTTTTAAACGACTTCAAAAAAAGAGGATCCACGAGGCTCTATGTTTCACTGTATTTTTTTATATTTATGCTCACCGATTTCTCCGTCAATAGTGAACAGATAAAAAAAAATGGTTTGATATAGTATACTTCCGAGGTGGTCCCATTGTCACCATAATTATCTGAATCTGATGAGGAATTAAGGAAACTCCTCAATTGTTGGCATACATATTAAGTTACAATTCCAGCTTGCATTCAGAAAGTATCATTTGGTGAAGTGGAACTGATGATGAAGACCACAGATGGCCACCGGAACTCCTCAACGGTACCTTTAACCTACCCTAATGAAAATGTAACAGATCTGTAGCCTTAGACAGTATGCATTCGGCTAACTTTAAAATATATAGAATTGACGTGAGCTGCCGAACGGTCGCGTCGGTTTTGACATTTGCATTTTAATTGGTTTTGAAACTCGTTTGGCAGCTTTGAACATGATGCCTAGGGCCTCTGATAACCCTTATGTAAAGATTGAAAAATCACCTGCAAGGTTAAATTATAGTGTTTGTCTATAAGGCTCTTACTAATTCATTAATATTTACGTCGGCTAAATATTATTTTACTATAAGTACTTAATTTTCTACTTGCATCGTTAGCATTAATTTGTGTTTGTAACACTATAAAGAAGTGTGTCTATCGCGTTACAGAGCACTAACGAGGTCTTAAGTTTTATAAAAGGTAAACTATTTAGAAGGTAAATTATTAATCTGGAATAACGAGATAATTATTTCAGAATATGTTTTTTTTATAGCCGTAAAAGGCAAACGAGCAGACCGCCTGATGAAAAGCGGTCACCGTCGCCCATAAAAAACAAAGGCCAGGGGCACAGCGAAGTTGTTGCCTTTCAATTAATACTCTTTATAACCCACGTTTAAAGAAAAACATGTCATAGTACTGAGGAAAGAACGTGGAGGGAAGTTATGAACTGCAACCGTAAAATAGGAACCGTTATGGTGAGACTCTGGTGTCTGTCTTAAGGTCACAGCAATTTTTCTCATTTACAAAAGCTGTCAACTTGATAAATGTTACAACTTAGGTGCTTCGCTGCATCTATTTTGGAATAAAAACTAACTTTATACATGTTGCGAAATTCATTTACACGAGACCAAATTGGATGTCATATAAAATTTTACGCATTAAATAGTTATTTAAATGATTTCCCATATGGTTTTTTTTTGTCCTAATTTTGAAGGACACTGCCTAATACGTATATTGTAATACAATGTCATTGACATTAAGTGTAACTACGCAAAACCGCTGAAAATGCAATTTATTCATAAAGTAACAATACCAATTTGTTTCACTAATAAGTCTCACAAGTTGCCCTTTCAACATTTACTGATAAATGGCGTCGACAATCACACTTCACGAGAAACTCACAAACTTCGCAACAATAATCAATTTTGTAGTGCTGTGCCACAGTTGACAAACGTTTGATGAGGCATTTTATTGTAATGATATAACATTAATGACCTTATAAAGCTCACCAAGCCGCATAAAAAGTTCAACACGTCTCAGCAAATTAGCGTCTTATAGTTTACCCACGTCCGTCCATGCATCCGTCCGTCCACAGCCTAGCTCAGAGACTCTTAGTACTAGAAAGCTGTAATTTGGCATAAATATACATATAAGTCACGCCAACAAAGTGGTAAAATAAAATCTTGACGTGACGCGTATCAAGGGGATGTATTTTTTTTTTCGTCTTCCGCTGCGGGGTGTCATTGGATAGGTCTTTTAAAAACATTGCGGATTTGTGAAAAAAAATATTCAAATAAGGTATCCGTTTATGAAATATTAAGCTTTAAAGTGCTAACTTTTGTTAAAGTCAAGTGTCCCCCCTACAGCCAAAACCACAAATACAAAAACCGGAAAAATATCTTAAATGAAAGCACATAATAATGAATTTATAGGAAAACTATCACTACTAAGTAGAGTTCAGTGGTTATTGAGTTACAAACGGTTTTAGCTTATACCTACCGAAAACTTATTTGCGGTGTTGGTAAACTGACCGCGACCTATGTCGGGATATCTAACAGATTTCCCACGGCATGGTTAAGTTTGTCGCGAGGTCTAATTTGTTTGTAGTAACGGCTTCGGAACCCTACACTGAGCAAGGTCCGACATGCTCTTGCCCACTTTTTAAGAAAAAATCGCTGCTAAGAAAACTGGTACGCTGGTAATCGCTGGTAAAAAACATCTTGATATTTACTTACCCAAACAATTACATTAATCCTTATCTCTATACATGCGATACGACTCATCGCTAAGGGTCATATTTCTTTAAAATATGTTGTCAGGCAAATTCCAAAAGGGAAGGTGGAGTTTTTGTAACAGTGTCAAATGAACGTGTGACCAATTAGGGACCCGGGTGTCGGGTTACTAATGGATGCATTAGCGTTGGGATATTTAAAGGAAAGAAAATGGCGGGAAATAAAGCCGCAGGCGCACCAACCTGATACTGCTCTCTTTAGTCTCGGATACAAGCGTACTTAAACGCGGTTAGTGTGTTGTAGTCAGTAGTTTGTACCTGAAAACAAACATAATGAACATTATGATATATGTGTGAAAGAGGTTAAACAAGGTATATGGTTTTTATGAGTACAGCGAAATTTTTTAGAAAATATTTGTGTGCCTTATGCAAGATTTTTTAAGAATTTACTTGTGGGAGGACCTTGTGCAGGATCCGTCCGGGTTGGTACCACTATCTTATCCATTAACCTACCGCCAAGCAGCAGTGTTCGCATCGTTATGTTCCGGTTTGGGGATAAGACAGCCGGTGAAATGACTAGCATAGAGGCATTCCATCTTAGTCCTCAGGGTTGGCAGCGCATTTGCAGTCTTGTGAATGCGAATGTCTATTGGTCACAGTTTCCACTTACCATCAGGTGGCCTGTGAGCTCGTTTGCCTTCCCATGCTATAAAAAAAAAAGAATACATCGAAATTGAGACGTTTTAGGGTGTGTTATGGTATTAGGATGTTTTTAAAGATAAGAATAAAGACATTTATTCAGTAAGTAGGCCGCACGGGCACGTTTACACGTCAAGAATCTACCAGATCTATTTTTCTAAATATGATCTATCTAAGGTCTCTTTAAAAGACCCGTTTTTGTAAATAAACAGTGTTCATGCTTAAAATAAAACTATTCAGTTAAGTAAGTAAAAAGAATGACGATGAAGTTAATTGAACACTTACAGTACAAAACAAATAGACACCTAGTGATAGGTAAATAAAAAGAAATAATAAATTATAATAATGTATGGACCTCTATTATTGCAATTTAAAAAAAAAAACTTTTTTTCTGCTAATTTGAAAAAAAAAAGTGGTTTAAATCCTCATCATGTATGATTAAGTGATCACCACATTATTCACAAAAATAGGCTTTCTAAAAGTTCAAGTTAGGGAGATGAACATTTTCCTTTAATGTTACTCATTTGATTGAATAAAATCCAGACTGTAAATTTCAATCAATAATAATTTTATTCATCAACTCCTGTCCATTTAAAATTACCATACTAAACACACACAATATCCATTCCCACCCCTACTCATCCGTTTTCCATCGAACGACATCTATGCGACAGTGAAAATAATTGGACATAATTACAATATTAATAATACAGGATGACTTCAAATTTGATTCAAAACACTTCATTGTGGCTCAGTTAATGACAAATAGTATATTACATTGACTCAGTGTCGTGAATTTTCTAATAAAACTAATAATTAAAGTCCTTAAGCATTGTTACCCTACATTCCCCACCTAAATGTCATACCTGTCACTCGAAGTTATCAATCTAATTGAAACATAGTAGTAGGGTAACCGCATTAAGTAAAAAAATACAGAAAACGTTTAAATTTAGAAACAAACTTTTCATTAAATAAGTAGCATGACACTTACGAAAGGTTTAATTTAGGGAAGATGTGTGTATAACATTGATTTTGTGTTACCAATTTAAAGTTACCTGGTTTATTAAGTTCTGGAATCTACGTCTTGTATTTAGCCTTAATTGTGTCTAGATATTGGAGAAGTTTGTGGAAGATAATCATTTAATTGTACGAGTAATATCAGTTCAGCAAATGTCTACTTGATAATCAAGTCCTACGTATTATAATGAATCAATAAATCGGTAAATTGATGTAATGCCATGGCTGAATGTTAAAAAAATTAAAAATAAATATAAGTAAAACTAAATTTTTGGAATTTGTTAATCAGGGCGCAACTAAGTCTAATTTATAATTAGCCTAGCCTATTAATGAAGCTACGTTTTTAGGAATAATTCTAGATGACAAGTTTAAGTTTTTGGAGTTGTTGCCTGTTGGTAATTATGTAGCTCTGCCTACCCCACTCTGCGAATGAAGGCGTGAAGGTATGTATGTATGTATGTATGACAAGTGTACACGGAGACCACAAGTAGGCAAAATCTGTGGCAAAATAAATCGTTTCGCATTTGCTTTTACACAGGCGTGATATATATACACTTAGAGGTGTTTTTTTTATTGGTATAACAAAACAGCACTAAGTGTTTATCACGCTTCTGTTGCATTAGTTCTAAGATATTGCATCATATTGTGGAGTAATTCTTGAACAATCAATAAAGCCTTCATCGCGGAAAAGCTTGCATTCATGCAATATGTAACGACAGCTGAGGTTGCTAACTCTCCCATGTATCTACTTGTTTGAAATATGTCTTTTCGTCAGGATAAACCCTGGATTCTTTACTAGGAAAAAAGACGTTTGCACTTTTAATACACGCTATCCCGACAGACTGGTAGCACCAAAAATTAAGACAAAAATTTGTAACACAAACTACTATGCAATGTCGGTTAGAATATTCAATAACTTACCTGAAGAAATAAGAAGTCTCAAATACAATCGATTTAAAACCATACTATTCCACTGTTTTGGTTGAGAAAGGCTTCTACTCCGTAAATGAATATTTCATCATTTCATCAACATGTTCAGCATGAACAACAAAAGTAACATGTACTTCATTTAATTTATTTCCATTTTAATGATTTAATTTTCAAGACATGTTACAGAACCTTTGTAAATTGTTAGTTTTAATGGTCATTTTTTGCATGCTGTCACCGATGGTGAAATGGGTCGGATTATGTTTTAAATTTAAAACCATTTGTACCACGTTTATTGCAATTAAAGAATATGTATCTGTAAATACACAGAACATTTTAATAACTTTCTTTTATTACTGAATTCTATGTATTACTGTCGAAATTAATTGTGTCCGTTTGTGTGTTACTTTTGTCTGTGTTTGTTACTTTTAGGTAAAAGTATGCTGCGTATAAAGATCAGTAATTAAAAAATAGAAGCCTCCCTAAATATTTTTTTTATTCTGTTTTAGTATTTGTTGTTATTGCTGCAACAGACATACATCATGTTATGTGAACATTTCATCCATTAACCTACCGCCAAGCAGCAGTGTTCGCATTGTTGTGTTCCGGTTTGGGGATAAGACAGCCGGTGAAATGACTAGCATAGAGGCATTCCATCTTCGGCCTCAGGGTTGGCAACGCATTTGCAGTCTTAGGATTGCGGTCTTGTGAATGCGAATGTCTATGGGTCACAGTTTCCACTTACCATCAGGTGGCCTGTGTGCTCGTTTGCCTTCATATGATATAAAAAAAAAAAAAAAAAAAAAACTGTCTTGCTATCACGTCTTGTAAGATACAGCCTGGTGGCAAACAGACGGACCTAATAGGGTCCCGCTTTTAACCTTTGGGTACGGAACCTAAAAATCGATACAAATTTATAAAAAGCTTTACAGAGCCATACATAATAATGTTACTGGCACACTTCAATCTTCCCACAAAACAGTTAACATTGGTTTTCGATTTTCCTCTACAATTTTCCTTTATTCCGACTGATTCGATTGTTACGAAAAATTCATTTCCAAACCTTACATCGAAGTCAATTTGCACGGACCAAGCTGCCATTGTTATGAAGAAAAATGAACGTTTCGGCTTCAGAAGAAAATGTTTTATGTGCCAATGTGTTCGGGAAAAGCAAAAAATTACAATTATTAATAGTATTTGGAAGAAGCTTTCTTGTATTTTTTGTCACACTTTTAACGGTTGAAAACCAGTGAAATTATTTATTGATTTATTTACTACCTTAATCTTTTTTTTACTGTTGTACAAGATTAAAATAGAATCCATTAAAAATTCAAACCCACTCGCGTTTAAAAAGACGTTCGAATTTTAAACTTATTTTCGCTACTGTAGTTCATAATATTATGTGGGTTTATACAGGGTGTTGGGTTTCTTGTGGTCCAAATGAAAAATTTAAATAGGTCATATGCTAGGCTACCAAAAACACCCCCATGTATGTTCAGCAATTTTTAGTACTTTTAGAGATATTGATCATTTTAATCGGAATTTTTGTAATTTTTCCTTTCGTCCATCGTACGAAAAACCCTTAAGCTCTAGTATTATTTCAATGTTTTTTTCAGTATTTTCTTACATTGTTAGAATCATTATGAACTTAAGATGTTTTTAAAGCTACATTCTTATTTTTACTTCATGACAACTTTTCGTGTAATTACACAAAGTTAGTTTTTCCATACTAAGTGAACCTCATGTTTGTGTTTCACATAGTATGGAAAAACTAACTTTGTGTGATTACACAAAAAGTTGTCATGAAGTAAAAACTGGATGATGTGATGACCTATTTAAAATTTTCATTTGGACCACAAGAAACCCGACACCTTGTAAACCTACTATTCTGAAAAAAAAAGATATTAGAAACAATATAAGAATAAACATTGTTGCATGTTTTTGTCTAGGGGCTTACAATAACTTCCCACGGTATTTGTAATGGCTGCCAAAATGATCACTCACCGGAGATATGACGACCTCGGAATTCAGAAGTGTGGCTATGAAACACGCGAGTATCATCTCTTTAATAACGGCAAACACCCTCAACTACAAAATATAACACCTCTCACTTAGAAAGAAGATTTTTTTTCTTTATTCATGACAAAATCGCACTTAAAAAACATCTGGGGGGTTATTATGACCTTAGCTATGCTGTGAGTCAGTAATTTTACGGTGTGAGTAAAGGACAGAGCTATAGCAGTTATATAGCTCTGTCCCTTTCTCTCAGCGTAAACAGACCTGCATAGCTATGTCATAATGACCCCCCCGTACTATAATATTCTTGAGTTTTGTATCTATCCGACAGGTATTCTCCGGAACCACGGAACCTTTACAAAAAACTCTTGCACTATTTGAAAGGTACATTCTGGATGGACATAGTTTGAACCGGAGCCAAGCAAATGAGGTAGTTAGTTAGGATATAAAAAAAAGTGACAAGTCTAACGAAAAGCAAGCTTTAAAACAACCCAACTGCTTTTTGGATAATGTCGTCAAAGTTACGTTACTTATCATGTTTATATTTTAAATTTCGCCAATGTCACATTTAAATCATTTTAATAAAGCCTATGGCTCTCTAGTGGTTAATACGAATCGAACCACGTATTACCTTATTAAAATCGGTTTAGCCGTTTAGTAGTTACCAGCGGACATTGAGTCGGACATATTTACAAGTTAAATACACCCTCCTTTTGGGCTTTGCCGCGGTCGGGTAAAAAGAAGCAAATAGATACAATACTTATTTGTTCCAAAACGGTCCCCACTCAGCTCAGCATGTACTGGCTGTGACGTCAATGCTGGTCTTTCAATAGACTTCAATGTTGGTGTCGTTAAAAAACACGGAAAACCACTTAACTGTCACGTAATGTAACCTACATTGACGAATTTTACGATCTAACATCATAATTACATACATACATACATAAACTCACGCCTTCATTCCCAGAGTGGGGTAGGCAGAGCTACAGAATATCTAACATCATAATTAGCTTTTAAATTTTTGTAATAGTAGCTAAGTATATCTTTATAACGGAAGAAACTGACTGACAGATAGATCAACGCACAGCCAAAACCACTGGACCTAAGAACTTGATATTTAACCTCTAGTTACTTATAAACAAGCCATTGTCATTGAGCAATAGATTTTTGTTACCAAATTCTGGTAGTATCTTTCAGCGTCGAGACCCTTGGTCCGTAGGGTCGGATCACTAGCGCTCTAAGGGCCGTACTAATAAACTCATCTTGACTGAGATGCCCGTCACAAGATACATCAAAGTAAACGTCAAGCCATAAAAAACTGTAATTTTTGACGCATCTTGACACTGGCATTAAGATCAGTTTATTAAAACGGAGATAAGTAGTTTCATTTCAAAATTAAATATGGTCAAAAAACACACTTACATAATCTTTCACATTATTATTTTTGTGTAGTCTATAGGTAAGTATTATTTTAAATTTTGCATTTATGCTGATTAGGGTTTGTTAATATCTCTTTAAATGAATTATGAAGAGGCTCATTGAGGTCACTTGAGACCGAAGAGCTGGCAGCTGGAGTATCGTCGCATAACGCTTTTGTTTAACTATTCAGCGAAAAAATACTGCCGGCATCTTCAAAATAATGCGGCAGGGGCCTTTTTTAGATTTAGCGTTTAGGTTCAGCTACGTTTTATTTTTCAATTGTATTTTTTTCAGTCACTATCTTAATAAGTAATGTGTATGTTTTTCATGTCATATTGACAACGCTCTAGACTAGTTGGTAGTGACCCTGCCTACGAAGCTAGCGGTCCTGGGTTAAAATCCCGGTAAGGGCAGGGAATGAGGAGATTCGCAGGAGAACTAAAGTAACTGATATAGCTCACCGGATTGCAAACCTTAAGTGGCAGTGGGCGGGGCACATTGCTCGTAGAACTGATGGCCGTTGGAGCGGAAAGGTTCTAGAGTGGCGACCGCGAACCGGGAGACGAAGTGTTGGCAGACCTTCCACAAGGTGGACTGACGATCTGATAAAGGTCGCGGGAAACCGCTGGATGACAGCAGCAGAGGACCGGTCGTTGTGGAAAACCTTGGGGAAGGCCTTTGTCCAGCAGTGGACGTCTTGCGGCTGATAATGATGAAGGGCAGATATTTGTGTGATGAGCGCGAATATTTGTTCCTGAGTCATGGATGTTTACTATGTATTTACGTATATATTTCTTTATATAAGTATTTATATCGTTGTCTAGTACCCATAATACAAGCCTAGAGCTTAAATTGGGTCTAGGTCAATTGGTGTGACATTGTCCCCTGATATTTGATATTTTATTTATTTAAATACATAATTGAGTTACCTCTAGAATAACCTTTTCTTGTGGGAGGACCTTGTAGAGGGTCCGTCCGGGTTGGTACCACCATCTTATCCATTAACCTACCGCCAAACAGCAGTGTTCGCATTGTTGTGTTCCGGTTTGGGGATAAGACAGCCGATGAAATGACTAGCATAGAGGCATTCCATCTTAGTGCTCAGGGTTGGCAGTGCATGTGTAGTCTTGTGAATGCGAATGTCTATGGGTCACAGTTTCCACTTACCATCAGGTGGCCTGTGTGCTCGATTGCCTTCCTATGCCATAAAATAAATAAATAAAATAAATAAATATAACTAAACTATCAGTTTTTTTAAGATTTTCGTGTTTTGATACGCCAGTTCTCTGGCCCGATTCTCCCGGATTTATACGAAATATTTCTGAAATAAATCTTTTGTTACCTCCCACGAAGGTAACATTGTGTACTCAGAGCAGAAACTATCATACACCTGCGTTATTAAAAAGAAACATCTGAGGAAAAGTGTCCTGGGAGAGCAAACTGTTCAAATCATTTTGATTCAATATTCTTTGATACAAAGTCCAATTTGTTTTGTGGCTCTTTTTGACGTGTAGGTGTGATAAAGGAAAAAAGATAATAAAAGAAGCAATAAGCAAAGTGATTGTCTTTTGTTATTTATATTCAGTTTTCGATTGTTTTATAACCCCCATCATAAACGAGTGCTGTTATTGGTTTCTTCTCTTCCTATGTCGGTTTAGTCTATCTATGCGTTACGATAAAGTGTTGTAAGGAATATATTCTAAGGCACCGTGGCTACGTCCGCGTAGAAGTTTTTAACCGCTTATGGACCGGATTCTACGTGCACATCACTTAAATAGCCTAAAACTAAATTTTCAAATTTTAAGACATAGTTTAGACGGCAAATCTAACCAGTGCTATTCCAGAACGTCAAGCTAACAATGTATAAGACCGCCTAAAATAAGAAGCGTCAGATTCAAATCAGCGCTGTCATGGCACTGTCATTTGATTATGACAGCTGCTCATAGAATAGCAAAGTGTTTCAGCGACACCTAAATAAAATTAGGAAGTTAAGAGGCCACTGTAGAATCGGGTCCATTATCTAGGGAACTGTTCTACTTTGAGTCCTGATTAATAAAATTTGGACTCAGGGTATCTCTGTACCAAAGTTCTTCGAAATCCATTACGGGGTTCACCCGTAAAAGCGTAACAAACCAACACTTTTAAAATATAAGTATAATATTAGTATCGATCACTTCGGGCTTACGTTTGCAAAATATAATAATTTGTATTATTGGCCAAATAGAGTTTAGTAACGAGTAGGTACGCTATTTGTATAATTAGCAACGTGATTCAATTTTTACTCAAAAACTGTTACTTAATTATGTGGTTGCCAATTGAGAATATTTAAGTTTGACCTGCCACTAGAAAAAGATGACAGTTGTCATTTACATTCAATCTCACACTATCATTCGCGCCTTTCTTAAAGGTTCAGAAACTCATTACAAAATATGACGTGTTTGAAGCAAGATTGAGGTTAGATTGCGTACCTACAGCTTTGACACCTGCCAAATAGGGCCTTTTAGATGGACGTGACTACAATGATCATCATATTTAAAGAACACTTTCGTACTGCTTTTTTACTACTATAACTAACGACGGAATAAGAATAATAAAAACTTTTTATTCTACGCAATACTCTTATCCCCGAATCTTAAGTACCCGAAACCGACGTGCGTGCATGACTCGATGTATGAATATGGAAGAAGCGAAAGAAATTTGTCAGATCATAGCAAGTGGAAAGAAGTGGTCTTTGCCTACCCCTCTGAGAAACAGGCGTGATTTAATGTATGTATGTATCTACCCTTGTCCCCACACAAGTGCAGTTTATATCGAATACCACGTTCACTATTTAATTGCTCACTTATCCGAGCGATTTGCTTAGGCTTTTGTGAATCGACCCTATACATTTCACACTTCACCCATAGCTTTGTCACGTACATAAATTTGGGCGATTTGGACACCAGCCTAATGTCGTATTAAGCAACGAAACGACCACGATCCGACAAGTCCACGATTTACAAGCTCTATTAAATCAACAGTAATGAAGGAGGAAGACGGAAAGAAAGAAGCCTGTATGTTACATTATAATCACTCATGGAAGATAGATAGGGACAGTGTTTTGTTTTGTTTTGTGTTTTATTTAATAACTAAGTAGTGTCCAGTTTTGCTAAGCGTAAAAGCCGTACATAAACCAGAGCTTATTACACATAAAAACCTTCATTGACAAACTATGTAACTGATGGTGGAACCGAATCAAAATCCATTGCGTGATTCAGGAGGAGTAAGCGGATATACAGACAGACAAACGCAGAAAGCGACTATGATTTACACTATTAAAAAAAAAAAGAGATCAGAGTTGTCTCTGCCCATCTCTCTGGGAAACAGGCGTACTTTAATGTATGTATTGTAAAATAACAAGGTTGTAACTTATTGTGTTGAATTTATTATGGAATATGTCTCGTTTGCTTTTAAATTATTTTAATTTAAAAGTAATCGAGAGTTTATAATACCGACCGTTTGTTTTGTATAGAAGATTCGAGAGTCGCTTCCAAGCCAGCGTGCATGGCACATCTATTGAATTCTTATCTTACAACTAAGGAAATAATTAAGGCCCTGTCATAGACGCCTCCGGAGATTCTAGACCTGGTGCTTACCTCTCCCAAAGGATTGGGCTAGCTATCCAGAGAGGTAATGCAGCCAGTGTCATAGGGACCATGCCGCGAGCGGACCTGCTAGAGGGGGTGTTCTTTTTATAGTGGTGATTATTATTTACACTTTAATATTTGACTAGCTTAGTTTAATTTTAAAAAAAAGGAAATAATGGAAATAAAAGTATACCTAATTATAAAGAACATCAACAGTATTTATTTCAGATAAAACCCCACTTCGTTACAGTATGAATAAAGATCATAACTCATTAAAGTTAGATAGGCTCAATATTCATGTTGTAGAGTGTTATATGTTCGGTGCCATCGTAAGTAAATGGCATTTTTATGACTCTGAGTTGGCAAACGATCAAAATAAATAGCACCTGATCGTAAGTGGGGTCTGCGCCCTATAAAAACAATGCAATTTCACGACTGCTATTTTATGACAGGCAACCTACTCTGATTGCACTTTAGCTTGGTGCGGATGACATTTGGCACAACGTTTCGTTATACTCAAAGACAGTTGCTACGGTTAAATATAAATAAATAAATACATACATACATACATAAACTCACGCCTTCATTCCCAGAGTGGAGTAGGCAGAGCTAAAGAATTACCAACAAGTCTTAAAACTTCCTGATAATTCTGTAACCACATTTTGCACAAGTAGGCTAAGATGTTTCCCAGTGTATTAGTGACAGGTGGCAAGCCCATCGCCTAACGGTACTACAAGCCTTTATTCCCTTAGTCGCCTCTTACGACATCCACGGGAAGATATGGAGTGGCACTATTCTAAGCCGGCAACCACATAAATAAATAAATACATACATACATTAAATCACGCCCGCTTCCCAGAGGGGTAGGCAGAGACCACTTCTTTCCACTTGCTACGATCTTGACAAATTTCTTTCGCTTCCTCAACATTCATACATCGATTCATGCACGCACGTCGGTTTCGGGTACTTAAGATTCGGCCCTTTTCCAGTATTTCTCCGATTTGATTCGAAAAAGTGCCCCTTCCGACCCTTCCACTCACTTTCGATCTGAATAAATAAATATCAGGGGACAATGTCACACCAATTGACCTAGTCCCAAACTAAGCTCTAGGCTTGTACTATGGTTACTAGACAACGATATAAACACTTAACCCTTAATTTGGCAGTGTACATCACAGTGACCATACTATAATGTACACTTTTAATGTTTGGAATGTTTTTTATTTTTTTGCTGATTCAAAATCAAAAAGTGTTTGAATTCCCGACTTTTTTTATTTTTGCCAAATTAAGGGTTAAATAGAGAAATATATACTTAAATACATAGAAAACATCCAAGACTCGGGAACAAATATTCGCGCTCATCACACAAATATATCTGTTCTTACCGGGATTTGAACCCAGGACCGCTAGCTTCGTAGGCAGGGTTACTACCAACTAGGGCAACGCGTCGTCAATATATGTCTGGGTTGAAATATTTAAACTTAAAGAAAACTGTTTTGTACGAATAAAATTTGTCCTACTTATTTTTTATTATCAATAGAAAAAACAAAGTATGTCAAAGTAACGAAACATTGTAGACTAGTTTAGTGATGCGACACCACTATACCACGTGTTTATCGATACTCATTAATTTTAAGTAACGAAAACGTGTAATGTCGTATTTTATCCTGTGGGACTTGTGCGTTTTATTAACTTACTTATTAAAATCTATTTTATTGGCATAAAGAGTTACAATTGAGACTTATGTCTGAGTCTGATTCATCTATTAATTCGCTAGATTCGTCATCTGGTTTTGACATCTTGATTCGTCATCTGATTTCAGAGAAATAATAGAATTAGAGAACTATGATGGCATTAAAATAATCGATTTGTCGATGGTAGTTTTAAACACTCCACCTCACCTCATATGTACATAATTTGCTCTTTGCTTTGTTTTATTCGGTTAACGTAGTTGATTTATTTCATACCGAAACACAATTATATGAACTGCTATCTGTTATTTTTCTTAGTAGAAGTGTAAAGGTTCTCTATCTATTCTTCTGGTTAGAACCATATTTATTATCTTTGTAAGCTATCGTGTTGGCAGTGTTACTATAGCCAGGCCTCCCTCTTTGATTTCCAGCAAGAACGATCCAATTAATGGCGGGGGAAAATCAATACGATATCATGTCAAAGGCAATATCAATTTACTTAGTGGGATAGAAGCCCTGGAATACCACTACCGTCATTATTGTTTACTAAGCATCAATATAAAAGTCACTTTAATGATGAACAGGGGAGTTATTATGACATAGCAATGCAGTCCAGTTTACGCTGACAGAAAAGGACAGAGCTATATAACTGCTATGGCTCTGTCCTTTACGCTAGCCGTAAAGTGAACTGCATAACTATGTCATAATAACCCCCCTGAAGCTATTCAAACACTGCAACTGTCTCCCTATCCACCAAAAGTCCAATTTAACCTTCTTAAGGAACAATTATTTGACACAACCATCCAAACCTAAAATCCAACATTAAACGCACTCGAGCAGTCGTAAATATAAAATTAGCCACTCCTGGATACACTAATGTCTATGGACAGAACACCAGTGCCTACTTAATTCCTCGTCTCATAAATGTCCTTGATGTTAAATTTAGAGATAGCGTAACTAAGAATATTAAGTATAAAATAAAATCTGTAATAGTAAATTAAAAAATATATCAAATATCCTGCGTAGTTTCCGCAGGAAAACACACCAAAATCTTAAGGAGAGGAATCTAGAGGAGAGATAAAGAGAGAAAAGGAAAAAATAACACCTACTCATGTGTATATGAAACGGTGCAAGACAACCACATAAGATTCATATGTTTTCCTACATCAACGGTGTCCCTTAAAGACAAGACAAAGCTTTTGAATTTGAAAAAAAAATAAAAAAAATGATTTAGTTTCGGGTTTAGGCCAAAGAAATTATGAATAATGTTTGTTTAATAAATGGAGCATAAAACATATGGCTAACCTAATTTATTTATTAAGTAAATCATATCATAGTGTACCATTACAGAAAAAACCAAAGCGGCACACCAAATCGTTAAAAGTAACTTAGGTATATCTAAAAGATGTTTATCTAGGTCACACTCCAACGCTCTCTTCCAACTAGTCATCAGTAGGGTTAGGAATTTTGGTGGCATATCGTGGTTCTAAAATCCATGGAGTAGCTTTATCCTAATTATTATAATACATGACACTTTGATTTTGACCTTCAGTATGGTCATATTTTAAAATGAACTAAATACATTTTTAGTTCGATAATTCCATACCTACTAATATTTTCTTGTTTGTAACGCTTTCACAGAAGAGATATTTAGACAGTGACCTTCATACCAAAATGCATTGAAATTGGTTTAGTGAATAAACGAATTTTGAAATATTTAAATATTAAAGGTTAAAATCAAAATGGTATTTATTATAAAAAGTAAGAAATAGCGACTCCATGGATTTTAGAACCACGATATGCCACAAATTCCTAACCCTAGTCATCAGTCACTTGCTGCTTGATGACGTAAAATGATTCAGTTTACCAAGTACACGAGCTGTCACAGGGATCATCCTTAACTGACCGAACTATAGTTTTCATTTAACTTCACGGAACGCCCATAAGTGTTTAACTTAAACCGCACCTGAGGATGCTTTAACAATCTGGAAGGCCAATCCAAAAGTCAAATGTTCAATAACAGCGTAATCAAAATTAACCATTACGCTTCTGGACATAAGGTCAATATTTGTGCAAAAGAAATCATACATAGAACTTTACGCAGTGAAAGCAATAAAACTAAGTTCTGCTCAAACCAATATACACGATACAAAGCTGTGGTCAAACTTTACACAATAGTTCGCGCAAGTTATCAGGATTTCATAACTGATATCTACAATGACGTAAATTTCATTTTACTCGGACTTGGAACGCTGGAGTTGGATTGTTTTTAGCTTGTTTCGTTTGGACAATGGCTTTCGATTTCAGGAGTGTGCAGCGAATTCAGCTGCCAAAGCTAAAACGATAGTTGGGCTCGGCAAACAAGGAACTTCTTAAATTGTTTAACTTTCATATGAGAATTTCTCAGTTACTTCTAAAAATATTCTTTGTTTATAGAAAAAATATATTCTCGGTGCTCCCAAAGGTTTTCTATAATGGTCTCACTCATTTCCTGAGATTTGGAAACTTCGAAGAATAAAAGATAAGATACAGACAAAAGATGTTTGTTCAGTCAGTAGGCCGTAGCGCTTCATATCATTAGAGACCACTGCTGAGAAGAAACGCCGGAAGAAAATCAACAGTCGGTCCTTTTTTAAATATTGTTTATATAATAATAAACTTAACCTAGCATTATATAAAACAATGAATCTCACATAAAACAAAAAATAAATACATTCATGCGTAGTTGAGCAGGAAAATGTGAAAGTTCTGGTGCTCCTTGCACATTAGTAAGTTCTGCCGAAGATTTAAAAAAAAACAATTATGTTAATAGCCTACTCGTCCGAGATAAAAATATTAAGAACAAACATAAAAATCGAAGTCCCAGAATTGTAATCTTGAGATAAGTCTAAAGTCTTAAGATTTAAATTTTCTGTGCGTGTCAGATCCCACTCAGTGTCAGGTAGATTCTGTGCTCGTTTGCCTTTTCCATGCCAAAAGAAATCCACAAAATGTGTTCACTTAGTAAACATTATATTTTGATATGTCAAACTAGTGTGGCGAATTATGAAATTACATTTGTCAAAGTGACTTCATATCATATCAGATCTTTTTACGTTTTGTCGTCTCTTACGATTTGATTGACCACATTACTCTTCCTTAGTTCCACGGTGGCCAACTAATACACTTATAACCAATGATCGGATATCCCGGTGCAACACGGGGTGAATGACCTCAAACATTATGCTAATATGGATATGCCCCCGGGTTCCGGGACTTATGTTGTTAAATATTATTCTGATTTTATTACTTCAAATAAATTTCAATACAATTTAAACGTGTAAAATAAATATTTTGACAAATGTAATTTACGTATGTAAAAAAAATTAAAAAGTTAGTTTTTATTATACTCTGTTGAAAATTGATCTGCCAAATAGTCTTTGGGTATGAATATAAATAAAATATATAATACGGTACGTACGTTCTAGCGCTTAGTGTATATATGCCGTATGATAGCAACAGTGATGTCGACCTTATTGAGTTTACTCACTGTTTAGGAATAATTAGCGCAATTATAAATGACTGTGAAGATGAAAAGTTATTTATATTAGGCGACTTTAACGCACACCCGAGTTCACGTTTTGCTCGTGAACTGTTGCACTTTTGTAAGGATCAATCATGGGTCTGTGCGGACGTAAGCTTATTAGGTGTCAACTCCAACTCATACACATATTTGTGTGAGGCGAGTGGCACGCGCCGTTGGCTAGACCACTGCGTAGTCTCGGAAACGGCGTGTGACGCAATAAGATCTGTGCGCATTAATAATGAGGTCAGTTGGTCTGATCATTTCCCTTTGATGATTGAATTAGATATGACAGCAGTTCCTAAAAAGGAAATTGAGACCCAACCAAATATATTAAGTAAGGTGCAGTGGAGAAATAAAAATAAACTATTGTCTTATAACTATGGAAAGTACTGTTACCTTAGGTTAAAAAATATCCGTTCTTCTAGTCTATGTACCGACTGTGATAATAATGTGTGTTTTAGTCAGTCAGATAAGCACAAGGCGTTGTTAAATGAATTGTATAGTACTGTTATAAATGTTTTACAGAGTGCTGCTATCAGTACCTGTTCGTCTCCGCTGACCGGTGCAACTAGAAAGAATCGGGTCGTCGGCTGGAACTATCATGTCAGAGATTCTCATGAAAACGCAAAATTTCATTTTAAATGCTGGGTTGATGCTGGTTACCCTAGTGCTGGCACTTTTTATGAAAATATGCAAATCAGTCGTAAAATATTTAAGAATAAATTAAAATGGTGCCAAAGAAATGAAGAGGAGATCAAAATGAATATATTAACAATAAGCAGAGCCACTAATAATTTTTCAAAATTCTGGAAAGTGACTAAATCACTTAACTACAAACAAAGTCTTCCAGTGTCCGTAAATAATACCCAGGAGCCAAAACTGATAGCTGACATGTTTGCGTCACACTTTAAAGTCAATCCTATTGATGTGGACTGTGTGCCCGCGGAGACCGGGCCTGCCGTCCCGGCGGCTTTGCCTGTTACAAAGACTCGATTCTCAGCGGCCGAGGTGGCTGACGTGGTGAAGAGCATGAAGCGCGGCAAGTCGCCGGGGCACGACGGGCTTTCCGTGGAACACTTATTTTATGCCAGTGACGAATTATATCGAGTTTTGGCTGATCTCTTTAACTTTTGCTTGGACCTTAGTTTTTTACCTTCTGACATGATGAAAACAGTCGTTGTTCCGATTATAAAAAACCAAACCGGTGACTTGTCTAAGTTAAGTAACTATCGTCCTATCTCCCTGGGTACTATAGTGGGTAAGGTGTTTGAGAGGCTTCTGCAACCCGAATTGACAAGGAAGCTTGAGATTGATCAAGCGCAGTTTGGTTTCCGTCCACGGCTGTCTACCGATTCCGCAATATTGAGTCTAAAGTATACGATCAACTATTTTGTAAATAGAGACACCTCCGTATATGCTTGCTTTTTAGATTTAAGTCGCGCGTTCGATCTCGTGAATTACAACATCTTGTGGAGTAAACTATTACAGTCAGGCACTTCTCCTGAAATTGTGGAGTTGGTGAAGTTTTGGTACGAGAACCAAGTTAATAACGTGAAATGGGGCGACTTACGTCTCCGGACCTTTTTAACTTATATACTAACGATCTGATCGAGGAGCTGAGGAGTGCCGGGGTCGGATGCCATATTGGTAACCTTTGTGTTAACAATCTGAGCTATGCGGACGATAATTATGGTGGTTCTCAGCCCCTCGATTAATGGACTTAGAAAACTGCTAACCATCTGTGAAGGCTACGCGAAAAGACATGGATTAAAATACAATGTTCTAAAGTCTGAAATGCTTGTCTTCAGGGCAGGAAAGGGTCCGGAGACTGTTCATCCGGTTTGGTTAAACGGATCGTCAATTCGGGTTGTAAAGAGCTTCAAATACTTAGGTCACGTTCTGACCGAGTATTTGAACGACGACGCCGACATGGAGCGGGAGCGCCGGGCCCTCGCGGCGCGGAGCAACATGCTAGCCCGACGCTTTGCGCGTTGTTCGAACGAGGTCAAAATAAGCTTATTTAAAGCCTACTGTCAATGTTTTTATACATGCCAGCTGTGGACCAAATACACCAAACGTTCGTTCAATGCGCTAAGAGTACAGTACAACAATGCTTTTCGTATTTTGCTGAAACTACCGCGTTTCTGCAGTGCGAAGGGCATGTTCGCTGATGCGGGAGTGCCAGATTTCTTTGCCGTTCTTCGAGCGCGCTCTGCGGCCTTTTGGGAGAGATTACGAGCCTCAGATAACGAAATATTGTCGATGGTATCTGATGATTTCAGCGACGTATTCAAAAAGCATTGGGTCTACTTGCACCGGTCAGCCAACGGGCAGTTATAACTGTACCTAAAGCTTTAAGTTTATTGTTTATGTCCTGTTTTTATTTTACAATTTTACTTTTACAAAAAACATTATTTTTAAATTTATATTCTTAACTTATTTTATTTTAGCTGGTTTTAGTCATCCTTCACGCTCTTTCTCTTGTATAAATGGGTTATGTAATTGCCTGAAAATAAACGATATTATTATCAGTTCACCACACTACACATAGATATTTTATTTTATTAGTTTGTATGAAATTGAAATAGCATACAATTATTTTCTCAATATTTTATATGTTTAATCGATTTCTTTACACGTCTAAAATCCTATCCTAATGCCTATTTATAAATATCCCAACAATCGCATTTTCTTTTCGAACCAGATCCCGGGATTTTAGTCATATCCATATTAAGATTTCTACTCTATATCCCGCAGTGTTGCACTGTGAAATCCGATCACTGCTTATAACATACATTACACATAAAATCACGCCTGTTTCCCAGAGGGGTAGGCAGAGACCACTTCTTTTCACTTACTACGATCTTGACAAATTTCTACTATTTATAAATTATAAATTAATTAATATCAGGGGCCAATCTCACCCTAATTGACCATGTCCCTAACTAATCTCTAGGCTTTTACTATGGGTTCTAAACAACGACAAAAATACTTCTATAGAGAAATAAATAAGTCATTAAATAAAATAAAACCCATACCAATAATCGAACCTAGGACCGCTAGGTTTGTAGGCAGGACTACCAACGAGGCCAACGCGTCGTCATTTCCATTTAAGTTTATTAACTCTCCGAACCAAAACGGTATGCAATTGGAATTCCCAGACACGCTGTACTAT
This sequence comes from Acleris emargana, assembly GCA_927399475.2. Lineage (NCBI taxonomy): Eukaryota > Metazoa > Arthropoda > Insecta > Lepidoptera > Tortricidae > Acleris > Acleris emargana. Next base: position 1,037,745 of record OV656843.1, read on the forward strand.
ACAATGCCTACCATCCTCTCTAATCAAAGACGAAGACCTCAACTATTTAGATGAGGAGTCCAATGCAAATTGGAATGCAATTGATCAAGTACAGTCAACCCTATTAGATTTATAGAGCTTTCAATTTAGTGTAGTCAGTGATGTCACACACACACACACATACCTTCACGCCTGTAATCCCAGAGTGGGGTAGGCAGAGCTACAGAATTACAACTTCAAAAAGTTGTTGACAATTCAGTAACCACCATTTGCACAAATAGGCTAAGATGTTTACCAGCGTATTAGTGACAGGTTGCAAGCCCATCGCCTAACAGTACTACAAGCCTTTATTCCCTTAGTCGCCTCTTACGACATCCACGGGAAGATATGGAGTGGCACTATTCTAACCCGGCAACCACACGGGGTCAGTGATGTATTGATCAGAAATTCCCTGTCATTTCAATTTACTTGTGGGAAGACCTTGTGAGGGTCTGTCCGGATTGGTATCACCATCTTATCCATTAATCTACCACCAAGCAGCAGTGTTTGCATTGTTGTGTTCCGGTTTGGGGATAAGACAGCCGGTGAAATGACTAGCATAGAGGCATTCCATCTTAGTCCTCAGGGTTGGCAACGCATTAGCAGTCTTAGAATTGCGGTCTTAGGATTGCGGTCTTGTGAATGCGAATGTCTTTGGGTCACAGTTTCCAATTACCATCAGGTGGCTTGTGTGCTCGTTTGCCTTGCTATGCCATAAAATAAAAAAAACGGCTTGCCCTAGCTTCGCTTCAGTATATACGACTTTTCTATAACATTTGCACAAAATCTAGAATTGATTAAGTAAGATAAGTAAACACCTTCCGTGAAATATCATTTGCTAACTCAGGAGAATCAGACTGAAGCAGAAAGCTGTTTTTTACTACGGAAAGCAAAATCCTACTAATATTATAAATGCAAAAGTTTAGCCTCCATCAAGATGGAGTGACGACCTTGTAAAGATCGCGGGGACGCGGTGGATGCGAAAAGCACAGCGGTCTGAGTGGAGAGCCTTATGGGAGGCCTATGTCCAGCAGTGGACGTCTTTCGGCTGACACGATGATGGTGAAAAGTTTAGTGTGTGTGTATGTATGTGAGGAGTGTATTAGTTTGTTACTCGTTCACACTGCAAAGGCTGGACGGATTTAGATGAAATTTTAAATGGAAAGCTTATACCCTGGATTAACACATAAGCAACATTTGATGCCAGAAAATTTAAAAGTTCCTAAGGGAATAACGATAATCGAAACCAACGCGGACGAAGTCACGGTCACAAGCTAGTTAAACATAAATTAGATCAAGGGACAATCTCACACAAATTGACCTTATCCTGAACTAAGGGTTAGGCTTACTTTGACAGAGAATCAAATAAAGATAAAAGATAAAGGTAAAGACATTTATTCAGTAAATAGGTTGCACGGGCACTTTTACACGTCAAGAATCTACCAGCGTTTCACAAGAGGAGACCACTGCTGAGAAGAAACGCCGCAAAAAAACTAAGAAATCACTAATTTTTTTTAATATATTTAATATTACAATGGTACAGTCACGAGATTAAATTTAGTACCCACCTTAGGTCCAAACTCAATCTGACATTTTACAACAATAAGGTTGAGTTTCCTATAAGTTACAAATGACTTGACATCTCTAATGACATTGACAACTTCAAGCATATTTTTCTTAAAATGGGTCCCAAATTAACGCTGGCGACCGTACTACTTAGTCTAGCATTATAAAAATCTATCAATATTAAATTAAAAAATATATCAAATAACCTCCGTAATTTCCGCAGGACCGCAATCTTAAGAGAGAGATAGAGACAGAAAAGGGAATTAAATAAAAACAAAAAACCCGACTGCAGTAAAAAAAACAACTGAAAAGCGAGAAACAAGCTATATAATCGATAGAACATTGTAAGGCAATGTAGATACTTATTGATTTTTATTTATAATAATAATTAAAATTTGGGTTTAATATACTTTATGCTTATTTTAGTGTTGCACTTATTCTTTGGCTATTACTTGCCATTAATTATTTCTCAATCGCTCTAAGGTTAACTGGAAGAGATCCCTTAAAGGGATAAGTGCGCCTTTATACACCCCTACTATATTTTTGTCTATTTTATAATTGTTATCTTTTTTGTTTGTATAATAAAGTGTTTACATTCAAACATACATAGGTAAATACTTATAATGTACCATGCAATGATTTTTTGTTTGATACCTCGTTAACAAGTAATGCAATTTATACCAATATACATACAACTTGAATAGTGGAAAAGGTTTTCCAGGCGGGGACAAGCTATTAATCCAAATGTTTTTTGTTTGAAGAAAATACTTACATTTTATAATTCATTGCTTGTCCCCGCCTGCAATACCTTTTCCACTATTCAAGTTGTATGTATATTGGTATAAATTGCATTACTTGTTAACGAGGTATCAAACAAAAAATCATTGCATGGTATATTATAAGTATTTACCTATGTATGTTTGAATGTAAACACTTTATTATACAAACAAAAAAGATAACAATTATAAAATAGACAAAAATATAGTAGGGGTGTATAAAGGCGCACTTATCTCTTTAAGGGATCTCTTCCAGTTAACCTTAGAGCGATTGAGAAATAATTCATGGCAAGTAATAGCCAAAGAATAAGTGCAACACTAAAATAAGCATAAAGTATATTAAACCCAAATTTTAATTGTTATTATAAATAAAAATCAATAAGTATCTACATTGCCTTACAATGTTCTATCGATTATATAGCTTGTTTCTCGCTTTTCAGTTGTTTTTTTTACGGCAGTCGGGTTTTTTGTTTTTATTTAAATAATTTAGTTTATTTCATATTTTTTAGTTTTTATTAATAAAATAGTGGTTTTATTAATATAACCAAACGTTAAATGAGCTCTGGAGCTCGACTTTTTAATGTCACGAAGCTATAAGTAACAAATTACAAGCGGAACTCTCCTTTTAGCAAAAGAAGCATCGTGCATTCAAAAATCGATCCCCAGTAGTAACGTAAGATTAGTTCATTTGGTTAGATGGAGGCCGAATGTAATATTTTGCATTTAGTTTATAGTATTTAAATCTCGAAGACGTTGAAGCTCTTTTAAAGAATTGGTATCATGTGGTCGATTTAACAACTTTTTGGGATCAAGGACACTGATAGCCAACCCAGCTAGTGTTTTTACTCGGCTGAGAGCAACGTAAGCTTGACCCTTTGCAAAAACATGTGAGCTGAAGTCCACAACGGCCCTATCGAGAGTGGTGCCTTGTAACTTATGGACAGTTACAGCCCAGCAAAGTATTACCGGCAACATCCTTCGTTCAATTTTTCCTTGTCCCCTAAGCGCATCAAAGTCGATGGTGCAGGGCTCAATCCGTACACCTATTCCTGGTTGATTACCTTTGATTGTAGGGTCATCAAATTCAACAAGTATTGCTTGCGGTAACTCTCCTGTTTCTAACTGTTCTCTGCGAAGAGCAGGCCACTCAATCCTTCGGACAACACCCATAGCGCCGTTCACAAGACCATGGTTAATGTTGATGTTACGGCGTAACATTACTCGTGATCCCAGCCCAATACATAATGTGTTGAGAATGCCCCCCGTCTTGTTTGGGTCGTCAGGTACAAACTCTTTGCGGGGGCACTGGCCGTAGGTTTTCGCTTCTAAGGAGGTGTCAACAGCGTTTACCTGATACAGTCTTAAAGATTTACCCAACTCCTCAGTCATTGTTGAATTGTAGGTATCAACTTGTTTTGAAGTTGGGAAAATCCTCACCGCTTCTCCATCGGCAAATGGACCTACTAGTGGGACCCTGCGGCTGTCAAGGATTTCAAGCTGGTCCATTGTCAATTCTCCGACACGAATATTATTAAGGATATCCACGAAGGTGTTATCTCCTGCCTGTCGCATATTTTGGGGCAACTCGCAAAAGCTGAATAACTGCCACAGATTTGTTTCGCCGATTAAGCTCGATGGTTGTCGAAAGCAGTAAGCACCACCTGTGACTTTGGATACTGGCGGTAACTGCATCAGATCTCCAAATAAAATAATATTTATCCCACCAAATAAGCTTTGATTTTGTTTCAGCTGCTGCAGTCGAAGATGAATGTTTCTTAAACTCAAATAAGGCACCATTGATATTTCGTCAATGATAAGCCAATTAATAGATCTCCACTTTTGTCGCTCTCTTTGTAGCCTTTCCCCGGTGAGAGAACGTAATGGTTCAGCTCTTCCTTTTTCAATTGGAAGAGCAAAAGTTGAGTGTAGGGTGCTCCCGCCAATGAGTCTGGCCGCGACCCCAGTTGGTGCAGTAACTGCTATGCTTTTTCCTGCATCGATGGGACTTAACCTTCGGATTTGCTCAGTCATGACTTTCAAAGTAAAAGTTTTCCCAGTACCAGCTCCTCCGGTGACAAAAATCAATAGTTGGTCAGTATTTGTAATATCTAATAATTTTTGAGATATTTTTTGAAACAACTGACGTTGACTCAAGTTTAGCGATGCAACTGCTATTTCGAACTGATTGTCTGGCATGCCAACTTCATTTTGCTCTTCGAACTCGTCAATTAAAAGTTGACCGATATCATCTAGCACACACTCGATAGGCTGATAGACAGTATTCAAATTTATGTCCTCAATTTGCTGTTCTGAAACACCTGCTGCCAAGTTTTCAGCTACGATACGGCTTATCGCATTTTGTATTTCAGTTTCCATTTGCACCATAGTTTCGGCATCAAACCCTTCTTGCAACGGCCGCAGTCGATCCTTTTTGGCCCAGAAAGCATCTTTGGCTGAGTCAAATCCTTCTAACAGTTCTTCTTCTGCTCGGAATGGAACATGAGTTACAATTAAGGAATAGTAATATGCTTCTGGGTCGGAGGCTAATGTAAAATAACGCGTGCGGAGTATAGCTGGACGTGTCCGCCTCCTCATCCTACCTGCATTGTCTAGCAAAGTAATATATTGACCACTGAGCTCATCGTCATTGTGAGCATCATAAGCGTCAATATCTTGTTGATCTTCATCAATGTCTATTCTAGAAGAAACCACATTGTACCAGATTGCAAATTCACCTAGACTCAGATGCTCGAGGGAATGAGGCCTGTGCACATACCTATCAAACAAGTTTTTGTACGGCTCCGATGTTTCCGTGTCAAACCGTAGCATCCTATATCTTTGTTCTGGCATGCAAGTGTTCACAAATACACATTTACGTGAGCTGTCCCTCAATTTTAAATGACATAAACGAAATGCACATTCATTGGCAGAAATTTCTCTATGAGTCAAGATTGCATTTTGTATAGCAAAAACTAGTCGCCCTGAATTGCTTTCGCCTCGATCCCTTACATTTTGTATAGCCTGTCGAATAGACCTAGATACCTCTAGGGGTTCAGCTTTTGAGATGTACTTTGAAATATAGTATGCTACTCCTAAAGCCGAACCACAAGGCTGTAGATCAATATTGGCACGCCATAGTTTTAACAAATGAGGATTATAGCAATTTATCATTACTTCCGATTCGGTTCTTTTAAGTTTATAAAACCTCCCGCCGTTTCTTACTGCTTGGTCGTCGTCCAAGACTTCCGTTTTTTCTGAAATTGGTCTCGGGAAACCGAATCTACAAATATTGCGATTATTTTTATAACAAGTTTGTGTATGTCTATGAGTTTGTAATTGAGTAACTAAATTATTAATTTCTGAATCAGTATCGAGACCAGGAACCTTGCACGCTACAATTCGCTCTAGTAACTGTATTCCCTCAGGGCTGTCAAAAGCTGGCATATCAGCGCACCATATAACCATGTGCACATGGGGACTGCCTCGTAGCTGAAACTCCACCCGCCACCAAAAATCAACGACCTTTTTTCCTAAAATTGGATCATTTTCTCTTCGTAGCCTATTAAATAAAGCATTCAAGCGCAACATGAAATGTCTGGACAAAGTAACTGGATATCTCTCTACAAGATGCTGTTTGTCTTGAAAGGTCAGGTTTTGTACAGGAAAATTTGGACGACTATCAGCAACTAAAAGTGCATTTAACATATCGTGCCAGTTTAAATCGTTACACGATAATGTTAGGTACCAGTGAGGGGGGCCCAAATTTTTTACCATTGCAAGAAGATCCGTGTAAGCCTTGTGCCAATATGCAGACGTACCACGAATATTCCGCATCACTAGATGTACATTTTGAATAACATCTGTCGGCTCAGCTTCGTTCTGGCGCAACCTAGCACACACTGAAACATTTTGTTGCGCCTTGCATAGTTCCACAACCGAAAGAGCGTAAAATATATATTCGTTGAGTTGAAATCTTTTATCGCTACTCATTACACGTGTTTGGTAATAATCAAGGGGCGTTATAGGAATGGGCATTTGTTCTCTAAGTCCATTTCGGCCGCCTGGGAACAACTTAACCCACGCTAGCTCTTCAGCTCTTTGCTCCTTCAATAAACTGATGGGAGGAGCCGTTTTCCGTTTTAACTCGTAGATAAGGACTGTTCTGTCTTCTACGTCAGCATTTGAAATAACTTCACTTAAATCCGGTATGTTGGTATCAATAGGCATAAGTGCGGTAGTAACAAAGGCGTGACCCTCATGCAAAGCATTGCTGACATCGTGATTTCCGCAGCTGTTATTGTGTGTATCGTGTTGCTCATTTTGTGCTACCGGTGATTCATTTAATAATGATGCGTTTATAGCTGTGATACTAAATTGCATATCATGACATCTCCTAACCTGTAGTACCACTGCAAGATGTTGACACAATTCACCTTGATTTGGAAATTTCATTACCATCGAAGTGCCTCTGGTAGTCGCAACAAAGCCTTTGGGTCCCCTAGAATGCGAATCGAATAAATAATAGGAATCGTTTAATTTCATTACCGCTACTGCGATATTGGTTTGACATGTAACGATTCCTTTTTCATTTGTTGAAAAGAAATATTCAATCCCGGATGACAAAGTAGAAAAGTATCCTTCAAGTACTTCAGATGGTGCCCTAGAATTAACAACCCCAATGACAACATCAGGTTGTATCGATAGATCATATTCTGTCGAGGCCACAGAAACAGAAGGCAAAAGTTCCTCGGTATTTAAGAACGGCGGCCGAACTACAAGTCGTGACATGCACTTGTTAAAGTAAGTATTTCCGGCCAACAAAACACGATCTAAGTCAGAAGAGGCCCATTCATTCAAAGGTTTTGAGCAAGAGTAGGCAATTGCAGTCGCAGCATTTGCAATGCATTGACAACCACGTGATATTTCTTCAAATTGTTACCTGCTCTGGCAAAATGACCCTCGTAATATGTGTCGATCGTTTTCCAATGGTTTAAAATTATTTTGTGGATCAGCTCTAACCTGATCTTCATTGTATAAAGTCACTATAGCCTCCATAATACTTTGTTGCAGCTCTTCATTTGTTATGTTTGCATTGATTTGCACATTTGAATATAAATGATTATTGCGCACTAGCCATTCTAATGCCCTTTTAATTTTGACAATATCCACTGCAAATCTTCTATTACTAGTAACATTTTCCAATTGTTCTGTAACAATACTTATTCCTGCATTTGCCGCATGCATTGGAAGCTGCTCTATCACTTCTTCAACCTGTTGGGCGAAGAGAATGGCCTGCCCCTTAAATCCCTGTTGCCCGTAACGACCGCTTAAACGTACTACTTTAATAAAAGGTTTTATCCGGGAAATGAGACGCAGTTCCATCTCAGAGAGATAATCAAGTTCTGGTGGCACAGGTGAGACATTCATATTATTCCAAAAGGAATTAGATGGACATTGATTTTTCAACAATTTGGTGGCGCATCTATGGCAACAATTAATGCGATCAGGAGTGTTAGGTGGTACGACTGTAACAGTAGCAGTTGAGATGTAACGTGACTGTTTCTTATACAGAAGTTTACTACATACATAACACTCCACATCCGCTACTTGATAAATCACGTCATCGAAAGTAGCATCACTGCTTACAAATAACTGCCGCCGGACACGAGACTGTGATCTCATAGTCGTAATTCTTTGTTCACGGGCAATGGGTGACTCGTTGTTACGAGAAAGCATTGCATGGTCTCTCATCTGTTCAAGTCGCATACAGTGGGAGGACGGTGACTCGAGTTCTCGCACGGAGTCCGCGTGCTCTCGCATTAGTTCAAGCCGTGTACGGCGGGAGGACGGTGAATCGAGTTCTCGCACGAAGTCCGCGTGCTCTCGCATTAGTTCAAGCCGTGTACGGCGGGAGGACGGTGACTCGAGTTCTCGCACGGAGTCCGCGTGCTCTCGCATTAGTTCAAGCCGTGTACGGCGGGAGGACGGTGACTCGAGTTCTCGCACGGAGTTCGCGTGCTCTCGCATTAGTTCAAGCCGTGTACGGCGGGAGGACGGTGACTCGAGTTCTCGCACGGAGTCCGCGTGCTCTCGCATTAGTTCAAGCCGTGTACGGCGGGAGGACGGTGACTCGAGTTCTCGCACGGAGTCCGCGTGCTCTCGCATTAGTTCAAGCCGTGTACGGCGGGAGGACGGTGACTCGAGTTCTCGCACTGAGTCCGCGTGCTCTCGCATTAGTTCAAGCCGTGTACGGCGGGAGGACGGTGACTCGAGTTCTCGCACGGAGTCCGCGTGCTCTCGCATTAGTTCAAGCCGTGTACGGCGGGAGGACGGTGACTCGAGTTCTCGCATGGAGTCCGCGTGCTCTCGCATTAGTTCAAGCCGTGTACGGTGGGAGGAAGGTGTCTCGAGTTCTCGCACGGAGTCCGCGTGCTCTCGCATTAGTTCAAGCCGTGAACGGCGGGAGGACGGTGACTCGAGTTCTCGCACGGAGTTCGCGTGCTCTCGCATTAGTTCAAGCCGTGTACGGCGGGAGGACGGTGACTCGAGTTCTCGCATGGAGTCCGCGTGCTCCCGCATTTGTTCGAGACGCATAGTGCAGGAGGACGGAGACTCGGCTTCTCGGATATTTTAGCGTGCTCACGCATTTGATTCAATCGCTCGACTCTAGCGGACGGCGATTCTTCCTCACGAACTCTTGTAGCATATTCACGCATCTGAGTTAGTCTTTGAAGGCGAGATAAGGACGTCTCTTCTGCCCTAGTTTTAGATTTAGCAACATTAAGCCTCTTCCGCCTTTGTTCTCTATCAACGGTAGATGCACGTTTACGCAGGGCACGTTGACTGATGCTTTTTATAAGCTCTCTACGAGAATCAACTGAGAGCTGGCTATAAAGCTGCGACGACCTTTCTCTTTTTTCTTTAAGGCGCTTCTCGCGCTTGCTAGGAGTTTCAGTTTTTAATTTCGAGATCTTAGTTCTATTATTTTTTGTCTTACGAGACAACGCCATTCTAAAAACTTAAAATTACTTATCTTAATATGATATTATATTATTTTAGTAAGGCGAAGGGGGGTTTTATTTTCTTTATACTTATTTGGGTTTATTTTAACTCCTTCAATATAACATAGATACACAGACCGATCTTTTATACTAAATTAAGTAATTAAGTAAACTATACTTACCTAAAGAAATTATCCTTTAACTTCTTCTTCTTTTTTTTGCCCCGCAGTGACTTCAACATCTACTACAGCTAATTATTATGGAATTATTTATTTTACTCACTACAAATATAATATCATACCTACCACATAAGAAATAATTAGAAACAATAAAATATGATGGAATTAAGTTTCTATTACCTACCCGATTTTATTCCCTTTAACCTTTACCTAGGTAAGGTATTTTAACATCATTCACATAGACCGTGCCACGAGATAACACTTTATTTATCTCTTAGCTTATACTGACTAACTAAACTATATCTATTGAAATTATATTTTTACCGCCCAGAATTATTATTTGATTAACTAGGTACCTACGAGTCTCGTACCTACTTATATTTACTCACTTTAAGTACGAATATACCTACCTAATATTATTCCGCGCACAAGAAATACCTAATACGAAACAATAAGTCATGTAAGAATGAATATAAGTACTTAGGTATTTTTTTATTTAAAACGCTAGTCACACCGACCCAAAACGTGCAGTCCTGCAGTGTTTGGTGTTCTTACTTTTCATTAGGTAACTAGCTAAACTACCTAAGCATATTATGGAAATTAGAATGAAATATAATTGAATAATATTTTGTTATATACTTAATAGCATTTATTTACTATAGGTACTACAATTCAAAGTATTTTGTTATTCCCTTATATTTTTTTGATTTACTTACTTATATTTCTGACATGAAATCATTCTCCTACAATTTACTTTCATATTAAACATACAAATTCCTATGAATAAGCAATGAATTGCCAACAGATTTACGTCGCATAGCATAAGCCGCGCCGAGAGAAGCAAATTACTGACAACCGTCAACGACGTCTGCCCTCACGTGTCTGCCCGTGTCGGGTCGCTCATCTAGATCCTAAGCCCCCCCGCGCACCGCGCGGCCCCAAGGCAGCCGCGCGCTCTGCGGATTGCTTTCCTTGGCGATGATAATAATTATTTATAATATACCTACAGATTATAGTTCGAACAGATTATAGATACGTACTAAGACCGAAAAATAGTTAGGTATAATGAATAAACTAAATTTTAATCTCTAGCAATTTTTCAAGTTTATTATAGCGGATTGCTTTGCTAAATTATAATTCGAACAGATTGTAGATACCTACTTAGACCGAGAAATTGAAGTAGGTATAAATCAACTAAACTTCTCTTAATCTCTAACAATTTAGTTCCTCAACGGTCAGTACGTCATACGTGTACCTGGTTACTAGACTAAGCACTACATTGAGGTTAGGTACCTATTCCTTATCTTTACTTAAATAAACTGTCCATGCGTAGGCAGGATGGCGCATTAGGTAGGTATTAGCCAGCAATTTATACTATAACATCAATGTGCATTAATCAAGTAGGTATTTAGTAGGTATTCGTGAATTATTAATTATTACACTACTTTCTTAATGGTTTATATTGTAGGCGTTTACAGCTCAACAAGAAACATTTATTACTTAACATTTAACGTCCTTTTTGATTTCCCTGTCTAAATGGTAGCATCAAAGTATTATAATGTATATATATTTGGAATGGGCTATTTACTAGCTTTCATTTGAGACCCATATTGCTATAATAAACTTCTTTTTTTTTTTTAAAACCCCCTCTTTTTTTTTGCAGACGTCATTTTGAAATATTATATGCCCTATGTCACTTCGGCAATTAAGACGAATCGAATGACACCTAGTATGTTAAAATCGGTCAAGCCGTTTAGGCTGCAGAGCGTGCCCAGAAATAGACATACATACATACATACATACATACATACATACATACATACATACATACATACATACATACATACATACATACGCTCGAAAAACATAACCCTCCTTCTGACGCAGTCGGGTAAAAAGAACACCTACTTATGTGTACAATTATCAGATAGTGCAAGAGGACCACATAAGATTGATAATAATATGTTTTCCTACATCAACCGTGTCCCCTAGACAAGATAAAGCTTTTGAATTTGAAAATATACACCGTGTTTTTATTGATTTACGATAACTTCGGCATATTACTAGGTACTGTAACAGATACCAAGTTTGGGGTTGTATCTGTAAATAATAATAACTTCTATTGCTAGTTTGAAATATATCTTTTATTCAGTTTTCTGTTATATTTACATTCAATAATACATAGCCGTGCGCACTCGGCGCCAGGTAACATGCGACTACCAAAAATTATACAAAATGAACAGTCGCTGTTCTATCGAACCATTTGCTTTTCAAATTGAATAATTAAAAGCAAATGAGACATTGCATACAATGAACAATACAATAAGGTTTATTTTAAGGGTTACAACCTTATTGTATTACATCCCTCGTCCCTCTGGGAACAAGGAATGAATCCTACCTATCCCTACTGCCTACCTAAGCGGGGAAAAGTTACAGGGCATATGCCAGCCCCTTTGTTAGGAGTAGCTTGCCGTGAGATTCATTTGTTTAAATTTAATTTATTAATCATTTATCGGTGAACTCACAGCGAGCTTCCGCCCACCAAAAACCCCGCGAAACGTGGGGCGGCTGGCACGAAAAAGCTGTCTACCTGCCTAACCCTACAAACCAATTTATGACAATCCCTGCATTGAAGATGCGGGGTTGCCTTACATTCTCAGTGTTTACCACGGAAACTAAGAAAATGCGGGCCTGGGTGATTTGACATACACCTGTCAAGTCACACTCAGAATTTTCCGCTGAAGCTAATGAAAATTTTGGACCTATGTCCCCTTTCATCCGTCAGCGATTTGACCTTTGTCACGTCACTCTCGGACTCAAGTAGCTGTAAATTAAACTTTATTAATCCTACCTAATTTTTTTTCTGATTAACTCTTAATACTAAAAAGACAAATTATAATTCATTCAAATTCATTTGCTTCAGTCGAGACTGTCACATATCTCGGCCTGAGATATGGACACATCGTCTTCGCTGAATGATGATGAACTGCATTTCTTCCTGATCATCCATCAGGTGATCGCAGCATCATCGAATTGCCTGGCACAATCTTAGATTGCGCAGACTCAGCATCGTTCATGAAATATAAGAAAATCACACAATAAAACCAGTTACAGACAGTCCATAAAACCTGCAATTAATAAGCATGAACAAACATCCAACTATCCCAACTATCACGCCTTAACATGGAATGCATGACACATCTGCCATGAAGGTACCCGTGCGCCATGGGATATGTGAGGTGAAACCAAACAAGTTTCTTCCAACCTTACAGGCTTAAAGGAAATCTCACAACCCCAGGCACCCTGGACCCATAGAGATATGCCCACATCATGTTCTTTCGCTATCTCTCTTTCCATGGTTGTTCATGCTTGACCACAACTTCCTATAACAGAAAACAAATAAAATAATAATAAGTACATAAAAACTATTCACACCTTAACTCCTAAAATATCTAACCTAAAACACCTTAACTCCTAAAATATCTAACCTAAACTTCCTATACAAGCTATATCTAAAACCTAGTGTAAAATTTCTTTAACCTGTTTCTATGAACAATAAGGGTTTTCGATGGCCTACTGACTTTTATTATTTTATAATTCTCATTATTAAGTCTGGCCACCACCTCGAAAGGTCCTTTGTAACGTTTGGAGAGCTTAAAACTCATGCCAGTCCTCCTTTTGGGGGAATAGAGCATCACGAGGTCGCCATTATTATATATTATGTTTTTGGCTTTCTCATCATAATAAGCTTTTTGCTTCTGTTGCGCCTCACGGATATTTTCGCCAGCTTTAGACACTAATAATGACATCTGTGTCACCTTACTCGCCAAATTTTCTGAAACATTAATCCTATTAACTCCCAATTCCACATCAGATCTGTATTGTGGTTCTCTTCCATAGATTACCATATACGGCGACACCCCCGTACTAGATTGCTTCGCACTATTATACGCAAAACACACGTACGGTAAATAAGTACACCAGTTCCGCTGACCATCTGAAACATACTTCGACAACATACCTAAGAGTGTTCTATTAAAACGTTCCACTAATCCAATTGTTTGTGGATGGAACGTCGTTGCGTGCGACAATGTCACATTAAAATATCGGGCCGTTTCCTTAACTATGTTGGACGTGAAGACTGAACCCCTGTCTGTTATCAACTGCTGCACGCCTCCAAACCGGCACAATATTTCTGTAATTAAAAACTCATTTATTGTTTCCGCCGTGACTCTGGGTACCGCTTTACATATGGCATATTTCGATAAATATTCCACTGCCACGATGATATATTTATTCCTTTTATCAGAGGTCTGCATCGGGCCGAGCACATCTATTCCAACTTTCTGATACAAATCTGAAACACAAATCGAAACCAACGGGGCAACTACTTTGTTTACGTTTCTCTCTTGACAGCGATGACAGGACTTGACATAATCACTGACTTTCTTCTCTGCTTTATCTATGTAGTATCTGTCATTAAACCATGTAACAGATACCAAGTTTGGGGTTGTATCTGTAAATAATAATAACTTCTATTGCTAGTTTGAAATATATCTTTTATTCAGTTTTCTGTTATATTTACATTCAATAATACATAGCCGTGCGCACTCGGCGCCAGGTAACATGCGACTACCAAAAATTATACAAAATGAACAGTCGCTGTTCTATCGAACCATTTGCTTTTCAAATTGAATAATTAAAAGCAAATGAGACATTGCATACAATGAACAATACAATAAGGTTTATTTTAAGGGTTACAACCTTATTGTATTACAGTACATCCATAGAAACTAAGTGGTAGATTCTTTTTTTTTATATTGCAAAAAAAAAAAAAACTCTATGGAGCAAAGTAACTAAATGAACTTAGCTCCATAGAAAAAAAAAAATTTGTTTTTTGCAATATAAAAAAAAAGAATCTACCACTTAGTTTCTATGGATGTACCTAGTAATAGGCCGAAGTTATCGTAAATCAATAAAAACACGGTGTATATATTATTAATTAAGTCTCGGGTTAAGGCCAAGCATTTTTGTCTATTAGATAGTCCTCGATCCTATAAGCTATCTCTGCCTACCCCACTCTGAGAATGAAGGCGTCAGTTTATATTTATATGTATGTACGTGGTGTCTACCAACTAGCGTCGTCAAATTGACGGATATTCCATTTAAACTCGAAAGTTGATGTTACCGGTCACGGTCTGACCTATCCGTAGAATTGTATTCACAAAAAACTCTGTCAGACGCCATGTCCAGTCATGTCACGCCAGAAATAACGTTCTATTTTCTGGTCCTTTTTCTACACCCTTTGTTTCCAGTATTGTTTTTCACGCTCTTAAACTCAGATGTATGATATTAAAGCACTGATCTTTTAAAGCATTCACTTTTGATATTAATTCAACTTTAGAACGAAAATCACATAAATCAAATAATAATGGCATTTCGATACAATTAAATTTAGATATTTGGTTAGTCAT
This sequence comes from Acleris emargana, assembly GCA_927399475.2. Classification (NCBI taxonomy): domain Eukaryota; kingdom Metazoa; phylum Arthropoda; class Insecta; order Lepidoptera; family Tortricidae; genus Acleris; species Acleris emargana. Next base: position 1,052,759 of record OV656843.1, read on the forward strand.
TTAGAATGGCTATCAGCGCTTGCCGGGTTGACGGCGATAATTGAAACACCATGTATACGCATGATTTATGACTTCCCGCTCTAGGGACTGAAACTGATAAAGTTTGGGTTTAAACTATATTACTATTAAACATTAATACCAAATAAACTTCTGACTAGGCCGTATTATATTTATATTATTCTGGTCTAAGATATATTGTTATCATCTGTTTTTGATATTATTTGTGCAAACTTGTATGTGTCCTACCCTGTGCATTGTCCTAACTCATCTTCTTCAGGGTTAGCTGGAAAAGATCCCATTTAGGGATAACGTTGCCTTTGTTTTGTAGTAGTTTAATATTTATATTGCAAATAGTTTTGTGCAATATAGAGTTTACATACATACACATTAGATATAAAATAGGTAATTCCTTTCTACAAAAATAATGATTTAAGTTCCTATTTTTTTTTATAGTCGTTGTAGTATATAGAATCTTGATAACAATGGTAGATACTTTTTGAGATATCCCACTCAGGCACTTATTTTAAACGTTGCGTCAACACTAATAATTTCACTATATGAATGAATGTTAAACCGCATTGCGTTGCCGCATAATCCTTACTGATATTATGAATACGAAAACTTGTATGATCGTAACGTCTTAACAATGTAACACCCTTACCAATCGCCATTAAATAACAGGGATCATTTAATAATTTACAGCCTTTAATCCCGGAAAAATAGGCAGTCACTGAAGAAATATACATACTTACATACATACATAAACTCACGCCTTCATTCCCAGAGTGGGGTAGGCAGAGCTACAGAATTACCAAAAAGTCTTAAAATTTCTTGATAATTCTGTAACCACATTTTGCACAAGTAGGCTAAGACGGTTCCCAGTGTATTAGTGACAGGTGGCAAGCCCATCGCCTAACAGTAGTACTACAAGCTTTTATTCCTTTAGTCGCCTCTTATGACATCCACGGGAAGACATGGAGTGGCACTATTCTAACCCGGCAACCACACGGCAAAAAAGAAATATATATAGGTATTTAAACGACTTTAACACGTACTAATCATGGTCAAATCTAGTAGGTAACAAAATATATTCGAAACCTCAAAAGAGATAGACCTTAGCGCTATATATATATATACATACCTTCTTGTTATCCAAGATTTGAGACAGGGACCAAATCAAATATTAAGCCGTGTATTAGGGCCGAATCCTGCTCGGGTTCCATTGATAAGGGATCCTTAGTTACCTAATTAAGACCTACACCTACCCGGAGTGTCCCTACCCAAACTTGATGTTCTAAGTTATGTACTATTAATTGTGTTTTAAAGGTCAGGTTTAACGAATACGTGTGGGATGACTTTAAATGTATATTTATGTCAAGCTATCTTTATTTATATATAAAATTCTCATGTCACGGTGTTTGTAATTAACTCCTCCGAAATGGCTCTACCGATTTTCGTTAAATTTTGTGTGCATATCGGTTAGGTCTGCGAATCGGACATCTATTTTTCATCCCCTTAAATGTTAAGGGTGGTCCACCCCTAAATTTTACATACATGGCAAAACAACGTTTGCCAGGTCAGCTAGTTAATTCTATAAAACGATGGTGTGCAGGGTTTCAAACCGTTATTATGTACTTGTCGCAAAACCTTTTCATTTTGGTTCCAATCGTATACACCGGTTATGTAGCCGCTTTTTGGAGATTTTTTATGTTTCGAGCTAAAAAAAACCGTTACAATCCAGACGCATGCCGCACATGTCTTCAGATCACAGATCAAAAAAACAAGTTGCAACCAACGCGTTGGTTTCTCGACTCACTCGTTGATTAAATCTGCTAATTAAAGTAAAAATAAAGTTCTTAAAACATTCGTATTATCTAGAAAAGTTTTTGTAGTTGTTTAGTGTCACTGTTAGATATAATGACAGATATTATAGAGACAGTGACAGACAACACTAAATAATACTTTGGTTTCACTATACGTAGCAAATAAAGCTAATAATATAAATGAGTTAAAAATATTACGGTTAAAATGATGTGGGTAAACTAATTAAAGATCTCTCAGAAACCTTTCCCGACAAGATTTGATACTTATTGGATTTTAAATTGATTGCCTTGAAGTCAAAATAAGACTTTTTTCCGTCGATATTAAAAAGTAAACGATTTTTTAATTTCAAAGTTAATTAAATCTAAGTCTGAAGGCGTTAATATAATAAAAGCGAAGATGAAATAGATCGAGGAAATAATGTAAGGGAAATAATTATTTTTTATAATTGGAAAATTGATTTCTTCAATGTATATAAAATGCCAGTAGATTTAAACCAGTCAAATGAGTAATCGGTAGGTTATTAAGTACGTAGTTTTTAACTACCTTATTTAGAGTTCAATGGTAAAAGTTAAGTCTAATTGTCTATATGTATGAAAGTGAAAAGGAACAAAAATATTTTTTACAAACCAATTTTTTTTTTAAGTTCTTAATACCTACTTTTTGAAAACTAGGTCAATTTGGCCCTAGACATTTTAACAGAAGAGATTTACAGTTCGATCTTATAACTGGTATAAATAAGTATTAATTATAAAGTGTTTATTTAAAAAAAAGAGGGAGGAATGTCACACCAATTGACCAAGTCCCACACTTAGCTCTAGGCTTGTACTATGGGCACTAGACAACGACATAAATACTTATATAGAGAAATATATACGTTCAAAATGTTCGCGCTCATCACACAAATATCTGCCATTACCAATATTTGAATCCAGGACCGCTAGCTTCGTAGGCAGGGTCACTACTTGTTTCTTATAGTTTTTTTTTTCAAACTTTGCTGTTATTTTAAAATGTAATGCAGTTTTAGCTTTGAACGTATAACAATTTACAAGTTTTATGAGAACGGAGCTGCTATTTATTACCAACATGGTTTTTTTTTGTTAGCGGAGGCAAACGAGCCAGGTCACCTAAATGGACAGTAATTGCCGCCACCCATGGACACATGCATCACCAGGGGAGTTTTTTTAGTAGTATTAGCCGCATAAAGGCTCTCATACACTTCAGCAACATAGAACGAATCTACTAGTGCTACTGAGATCATGAACCCGGAGAAGAAACGCTGTGAGAAACTCCAGCAGAAAAGATGCGAGACGTTACGGGATTTTAAGAAAATAAATCTCGTTTCGAGGTCAAAATAATTAAAAAGATATAGACCTAATATACTTATCTATAACAGTGACTTCCACTGGCAAGGCAACTTGACTCGCTACTGTCCGACCGGTTTACACTACGCAAAAAAATAATAATTTGTGCAGTAAATTGCCCAGGAGGGGGGGGCTCTTTTACACGTCGGTAATGTACAGTGAATCAACTAGCGCTTCGGACAAGACGATCATTGCGGAGAAGAAACGCCGCAATCATCATTTTTTCAATCACACATTAAGTATTACTAACTTAAAGTAACTAACTCTTACGGCCGCACTCAGAGACGTCAATTAAATTCAAAGCTTGATTAAAGTGGCTGCTGTCACTTTCTTTGCTACAGCAATATAATAGGACAACACGTCACTAAACCAGCATTAAATTTAATTGACGTGTCTGAGTGCGGCAGTTAATAAGTAATAAATAATTCTTAATTTGAAGTTTTGAAGCTTGAAAAAAGCACATTACATTACTTAATTAAAATATGTTTATGTGTATTTAATTACTTTTAGAAACACCATCAAATATTATCCAATATTATCTAAATACTATCATTATAAGAGCTGTCTGTATCATCATGTGGTTTAAATAAAATAAAGGATTAATTTATTGTTGAATACGAGTACGTTAAGTTTCCGGAACCTTCGTTTTTGTTATTAAAATATGTAAAAACGTTGAAAATAATTTTCCGGCAATAACCAATTAATACTTTTCATTCATATTTGATAAAAATGTAGTTTTGAGAAGTACACCGATTCAATAACGTAAAAATTTAGTGAAAAATATGTTTTATCTAAGAATACAGTTGAATCCCATTTTAAGCGCTTTTTATTAATACAAATGTTGAATATTTAATAAAAAATTCAAATTACACTGAAAGAAGCATATTCGTTACATAACTAATTAAAAAAAGGAGTTTTTGATACCTCTGGACTAGGTAAACGCATTAATTTGTGAAAATGACACAAACAATCAGCCCAAAAAAGGAAGGAACACACTTTTGAATGAATAATAATTGTTAGTAAGGGTTTATTTATTATGATTTTCTTGCGTGGTACATACATAAGGAAAAAAATAATAGCGGATGTAAATACCTTAAGGGATTACGAGTCCACCACTAGGTAAATTTGGCTGATACTTAACCAGAAAGATTGCACGTAAATTAAATCCAAGGTACACTGTGGAATGGTCTGTCGCCTGCGGTATTTCCGGACCGTTACGACCTTCAAACCTTCAAGAAAAGAGCGTACTCTCATTTGAAAGGCCGGCAACGCACCTGTGACTCCTCTGGTGCTGCAGGTGTCTATGGGTGACGGTAATCGCTTTCCATCAGGCGATCCGTCTGCTCGTTTGCCTCCTATACCATAAAAAAAAAAAAAAAAAAAACACAATTTGTCATCGAGAAAAATCTCTAAAAGCTTTTGAGACCTTTCCGGATTTCATGGTCAGTTACAATAAATATCTGAAAGGGTTCCTAACTGTTCTTCGGGAAAAAAAACAATGCTGGCATTTAAATGGTTATTTTAGGTGACCAAAATGATCGTGTAAAATATTAGGGTTTTTTTTTGCATGTTTAAAAATAACCCAAATTACGTTGTACCTATATTCAAAGAAAAAGGTATTGTTTGTGAAAACTATACTAAACAAACAAACATTTATTACAAACCGGTATTAATAATAACAATACGAATTAAAAGGTTTATGTATGTCATAACTTAAAATTTGATATTCTTTTCTCAACCCATGTCTAAAAAGTTTCAACACTCTGTATTTCTTGTAACACACATCCTATTTCTTAGTCATTTCAATGTAACATTTTTACGGTTTTTGTTGCGATATATTATTATTTTTTAACCCCATATTAAAGGTTTGATGGGTGTATCTGTTAGCGTGTAGCTGTGTGTATGCCCGGACCGATTTGAGTTATGGATTTTTTAAAGAAAGTTAGTATGGAAAAAGTTGCGGGAAAAAACTAGTAAAACACTGGGTTTGTTGTATTTGTTTTAAATATAAATTACATTGAAATCACTTGAACAAATTGATCAATCAACTACTCAAATTAATTAATTAAAACGGCTGACTTTGAAACTAATTTAATTAAAAATAAACTTTACCTGATTTTAGCAGCTCACTGTATTCATGTCTTTCACAATACTTAGCACTCGTAGAAACACTACTTTTAAAAGAGGTTAAAGTTTCGAGCTTCGCTAGGGCGGGCGGCGCGACCTCTCCGTAGGGCGGGCGCGGTACGACTGAAGGCTGTAGGGCAGAGCTTTTGAGCTTACAGGCGTCTAGGAGCTTTTATTGAACTTCACATGTGGCGTAGTAAGGATATTTACGAACATTATATGTACTACAGAGATATTGAGTAATTAAAACAAAAAAAGTAAAAGTAATAGTTAAGACCTTAGATAGTAGCTTGTTTAGACTAGATTTTACTGCTTTCCCACATCGTCAGCCTCGTACGTTTTGTGGAAGTATTCATATTTTTTTGACTAGGTTTTATTTAACTTGTAATGTATGTATGAAAGGGTCAAATCTTGAGGGTAAAATTTGACCCACTTCCCAGTTTCCGATGAAGCTCAAAATTTACACCTTTAGTTCTGATAACATATAATATAGTACCATTGACCTGGTCTGATGCTGGAGACTTAAGGTGGCCATGGTAACTCCTAAATTACACATGATAAATTCGTCATGTTTGGGCCCGTGAGAATCGTCTTAACGAGTAGATGACGATAGATATATATAGATAGATATATATAGATATATACGATGCAAAGAAAGTACAGTCGGCAACCAAAGCTTGCCCCAAAAAGTATATTTTTGATGGAAACTTATTTATACTTACTACTTTTTTAGCGTTTACACCCATAGCATGTATGAATACATTACAAGCAAATTAGTTATAATCACACTAAGTCGGAATTAAAATCATTCATATTCATATAATTTTGTGGATACGTTAGAAGCCTTAGAATTTTTTCAAGTCACACAAAAAGTTTGGTGTATATTTTTTTTAACACATTTTTGCAAAATATACACACATACATACCTTCACGCCTGTAATCCCAGAGTGGACTAGGCAGTGTACAGAATTACAACTTGAAAAAAGTTGTTGATAATTCAGTAACCACAATTTGCAAAATATTTCATCCATTAATCTCTATACAATGACTAACTCTTATAAACTTATTTTTATATCTTTTAATAGTACTTGAAACTCATAAGTACTGAGCCTCTATTCTTGGATTTAAAAAACATATCGTGTTTGAACTGTTATCGTAACGTAATGTTTTGACGCGGCCAAGTAAATAAGGCTATCAAAACGTTGATAATAATATACAAGTCCAAGACGATAATTATATAGTTTTTACAGCATAAAATAGAGGTGTCCTTTATTTATTTTCAATTATAATTCAATTTACATCCCGTATTTGTTTTGGTAGCTGTAGGTAGGCCTCCAACAAGATGGAGTGACGACCTTCTAAGGATCGCGGGAACGCGGTGGATGCGAAAAGCACAAAACCGGTCTGAGTGGAGAGCCTTGGGGGAGGCCTATGTCCAGCAGTGGACGTCTTTCGGCTGACATGATGATGATGATGATGATGATGATTTATTTTGGACTATAAACCTTGTTCATTGAAGCTATAAAACCCCTTAGATATACTGTTAATAATATAAGTCAGCAATAGACGAGACAGTAACTCAAACACGATTTATTTCTTCTATAGAATAAGTAACTCTTTACCGCACACGACAGTTTAATGGAACAGCTATCGTCGTCCAGAAAATTTGAATGGCAGTTTAGTACTAATATTTCCTAGCACGATCTTTTAGTTAGCTTCCGCATCATCACGAGAATTAAAGTGAAGTAAAAGAAGAAACATGTATGAAAATGTGAGCTCTATTAGTTCGTTCTAGAGCCAACTTAAAGAAAATCTATTTAAAACTAGCAAACATTTTCATTCCACTATACAAAGCAATACAATAAAAACGACCTTAGTTCCAATCAATCAATACCACTAAAACCTTTTTAGTTCCTAATTCACTTAAGACCTACCACATTTCAAGACCCTCGTTCCACAAGATCCCTTGGAGTTCAAGGATCCAGTTACGTTGGTCGTTTGAAAACTAAGTTAGTTAATCTAGGTAGTGTGTCGTTTTTGTAACGGAACCTTGAGAGACGGGTTCTAAGTGCAGCGAAGTTGGATTACCTCTGATTCAGTTCGGCTTTGCAGTATTAAAAGGTCTGACGTGTATTAATAGTTCTCGTTACAAATAGCTTTAGTTTCTTGGAGTTTACACTGCACAGTTAGGCACGGTCGTCCGTAATCTAATGTTATTATTGTTTCCGTGTTATTGTGGGAGGACCTTGTGCTGGGTCTGTCCGGGTTGGTACCACCATCTTATCCATTGACCTACCGCCAAGCAGCAGTGTTTGCATAGATGTGTTCCGGTTTGGAGATAAGACAGCCGGTGAAATGACTAGCATAGAGGCATTCCATCTTAGTCCTCAGGGTTGGCAGTGCATCTGCATTCTTGTGAATGCGATTATCTATGGGTCACAGTTTCCACTTACCATCAGGTGGCCTGTGTGCTCGTTTGCCTTCCTATGCCAAACAAAAAAAAACTGCAGCGATTCAGTCGCGATACATTTGCAATGCGGTTTCGTTGGTATCGTTGGCTCTATGCCCCTTCCATTACATGCTTCCGAGCACAATCTGCGGCAACTCCTCCCCACGATTATGAGATTATGTATATTGTGACACAGTGTCAATACAGTCGCAATTAACAGCATAATACAGTTGCGATGCCGAATTTATTCGTTGTTTTTTTTGTATTTCTTTGTCATCCTAATAGTAAAATTGTAATTATACGATTGTAGGTCCTATCTAGTTTTAAGTTTATATGTCATCTTTATAGACATAAACGTTTTGCTGTCATGTATTTTAAGATTGTGTTGTGTATAAATTGTAACCAATGTCATTCGAAACAGTCGCACGTTTGCATCGATAAAGACATTATGCGATTAATAGCGACTAATTGCAATTGTATCGCTTCTGAATCGCTTCTGAGCGCTTCTGAGCGCGTTAATAATGTAGAAGATATTTTCATCGAAGTTGAAAACCTGGCAGGGGACAGTGAAACCCCTTTTTGAGATGGGTCTAAGTTATTAAGAAGCCAACGCAAGGAGGACCTTATAGCAAAATTAAATAAGTTAATATTTTTCAATATATATTAGTTAATATTTTATAAATAATAACCTAGAGGTATGGCATGTGCATGTTGTAATGTTTCTAATTTTATCATGTAATGTTTGTATTTTAACAGGTATGATTTATAGTTTATGTTGTAATGTTTATTGTTTTGGTGCTTTTTCCAAATGAAACAAGGATAAATTTCAGGCTGGTTTATTAGGCCCCGCCCTCAAAGTAAAGTTATTATAATAGGTAGTAAGTACACATTGGTTGCTATTTGGCGTTTCTGCTTAGGTTGATCGATTAAACACTCCTCTTATAATAAAAACCGTTAAAGGAAATAAGATAAGTGATAGTTGGAGCGAACTCAGCTGGGAAAAGCAGTGCGGGTTCGCCTTTGTAGGCCGTGCCGTAGACTAAGCTTCCTCAGGTAGAAAGCTTGCAGGTAAGTAGCTAGCCCGTGCAAGAAGCCCATGCACTAGCCCGTAGTAGATGTAGTAGGTTGCTAGCCCGTAGTAGATCCCTCCTGGAATTGGCCAGTATGTGGTATTTTAGCTCATTCCCGGAGAATATAATTATGAGAAAAGAGGGAAACAATTTAACCCTACGCAACGATTAATGTAAGAGCCCTGCCAGGCAGTGCAAGAAGGGCGTAAAGGCTGTGAGAGAAGAATTTAGCATGATCATAGAGCACATGCCACATAACCTATAGAGTAGGAACACCTGTAGTAAGTATAGTTGTTTTATTCTTACCTTTTGGAAGAAAATACCCTTGCTTAAGGATGCCAGGTGGCTAATGTCAACTCCGGAACGGTAGCACATGCAAGGTAGACCTTGGCCCACAGAAAGTAAGGTGACAGACTGTAAAAACACACATCAATTAGGCAAACGCCCACTAGTTACACAAATCGCGGCGTGGTCTCACAATGGTGATAAGGTACTAACAGTTTTTAGGAAATATCCTTGCCTAAGTGGCACAAGGAAACAAATCACGCCCTGGTTTAGGGGTTAAAATTTAATATACAACGAGGTACTGGCTGAGACTGAAACAAATATCAACATCGTTTAAATAGTACTTCTATGACACGACGACATGGTATCAATAACCGAATTACCAAATACTTACGGAAAACGGATAATATAAAAATATTAAATTCTATATGAGCGCGAGCGCAGAAGATAGTATAAAGTGATCGAATTATTCCTTGTCATGGCGAAGTTACCAATAGCTGGAGTGTTGCCTGCATTCGCGCGACCTCCCCTACCAACATTTGGACTTCAGGGGGTAATTAATTTGATAAAATATACAAATAAACTTGTGTAAATCCTGTATAATAATAGGATTGAAGAAAATAGCAACGTAGTAAATCTTAGGTCATAACCATGACAAGGTTTAGTGGTAAGAACCTGAAACAAAACCCGACAAACGCAAAACTGACACCCCTGTCAGTTGAACATTTATTGGTTAATTAACCATAATTTAAATTCAATTTTAAAAGCTTTCACCAAGAAAACAATGGTGAAAACTGTTAGAATTTACCCCATGAGTCAGGTATTAACAAAATTCCACTTGCAACCCTGTAATACTCTGAGTAGGCAAGTGTCGTGTGGCTTAATTTAAGACGCGTTCACACGTAATCCAGCAAATTTCTGGATGAAGAAATTTATACATTACAATGTCAACTCTTTAATGTTCAAAAACAAAAAAAAAAACAAATACAATATTTACAGAATAGGAATGTAAGTACAAAGGCGAACCTATCCCTTTATGGGATCTCCTGCAGCTACAGCTGCAAATAAAAGAGAAGGTTTAAGTTGGGTCGTACCAGAAAATCTAGCAGTTGACGGTGCCCCCCTTGGGAAGCGTCCCGGCAAACGAAGAAGGGGGTGTGTACTTAAGTTAAAATCTGGTATCTTTACCATTCAAATTGATAATCTGTTTAACTTCACAAACTCATTGAAATCTTATGTATTTGTCGCATCACTCATTATTTCTAGTATTTTAATATTGAGGCAATTTTAAATTTTAAGCATCATGTCATAAGCAGAGTTGGGAATTCTTGTAGCACTTTAGAGATGTCATAGGAAATTCTCATTTATCGACATCCGATATACATATTTTATCGAATAATAGAATACAACATATTAAAGAAGATTAAAAGCGCTAACGAGCGATTTCTTTCAGATAACATTTGAGTAATTGAAAATGTGAAAGAGATTCGCAATGAAAATAATGAAAATTTAATCATTAACAATTTCATATTTAATCAGTCCAGTTCAGTATTTTATAATTTATGAATTTCATGTTAAAACTCTCTTTTAGTGCACACAACAAGTGTTTCATCTTTATTTTTTCTATAAAATAAATATATATAGTCATTATCTGAAAGAGATCGCTCCGTAGCGATAAGACCGCCAGTTATTTACCTCTACTTTTAATCTTCTTTAATATGTTGTGTTTTATAATGTATCGATAAAATATTTAAATCCGAAGTCGATAAACCATAAGTCCCTAAGACAGCTCGAAAGTGCTTCGAAAATTCCGGCCTCTGGTCACAAGACTAAGTCAATTTGAGATGTAGGTCAACTAAAGTCTTATCCGTTTTAGTTTTTATTCCACTTGAATAACAGCTGACCATTAACATTCTTAAATTCTGCCAACGAAACTTCTCCCTATCATGGCAGATGTTAAACCTACTTACATATTATTATCTTATTAAAACCTATTGAAGCTCTATTTTAAAACATAAAGTTATCCGCATGAAGTGTCAATTCGTATGAAACTAGTATTGAAGTTGCGTCCTTTTGTATTGAAGCTGCAAATATTGTCGGTTCATGACGGACTGAATCAGAATTAATAAATCACAGAATACCCCTGATTCGGTGAGCGGTATTATTATTATCCTGAAAATCTCGCCCCAAAGTTCGTCGACGAAGCTGCTGGCTAGCCTCACTTGACATACATAACCATACCTGTACTAACTCGGGATACCTGTACCTGTATTTCATCGACACAAAAGATATCGATGTTACTGTCACCACCTCTATGTTAATCAACATTTTTATTTTCTTCGTTTTGAAATAAAAACAATAATCAAAGTAAAACATGTATTTTGTTTTACCATATTTGCCGGTAATACGGATTGCCGTCTAGGTAAAAATAACCACTTCAAATTACTGGACGTTGTCTCGAAGTTCACAGTGGTCAATAGGGTATTCTTAAAATATTTGTAATGATGCAAAGCCGATTAATTTCTCATTCATGGTTGGTTATTGATGCATCCATTTTGATTGAAATGACATACTTATATTACTTTAAGAAGCTCGATATCAGATATGATATCGAACCTTTTTATAGTAATCGAGAGCACATGCATATCGACATCTTTTTTATCGATGTCAAATCCCTAAAACATGCCGCGAGTTAGCACAGGTATGTACATAACATAATCAGGCGTTGTAACTTAGGTATTACTAACCTACTGCTTAGTTCGTATTGTTGTGTTTCGGTGTGAGTATAAAACAACCGATAGATTTACTAGTACAGATACATTCCTTCTTAGTCCTCAGGGTTAGCAACGCCAAAGTCTTAAGATTGCTGTCTTGAGATTGCATAGGTACTTGATTGGATTAAAATGCCAATGTATTCTTAATCCCATTTACCTCCACGTGGTCTGTTTGATACTCGATCTTGTTGGAGGCCTACCTACAACTCGTCTCCCGGTCCGCGGACGCCACTCAAGAACCTTCTGACCCCATCGGCCACCAGTCCTGCGAGCGATGGGCCCCGCCCACTGCCACTTAAGTTTAGCTAATCTTCGGGCTATGTCAGTAACCTTATTTCTACTGCGGATATCATCATCTCTGATTCTATCACGCAGAGAAACCCCAAGCATAGCCCGCTCCATGGCCATGTGTTGTGAAGATCGCGGGAACGCGGTGGATGCGAAGAGCACAAGACCAGTCTGAGTGGAGAGCCTTGGGGGAGGCCTATGTCCAGCAGTAGACGTCTTTCGGCTAACATGGTGGTGGTGGTTTGTGTGTTCATGTGCCTTCTTGCCGTAACATTCGAGTCATATTTGTACCTACTCAAACCCGATGACTCATGCCAACCATATTTTATAAGACATCATATACTAACTGAATATGAATGAATATATGTATGAATGTTGAAGAAGCGAAAGAAATTTGTCAAGATCGTAGCAAGTGGAAAGAAGTGGTCTCTGCCTACCCCTCTGGGAAACAGGCGTGATTTAATGTATGTATGTACTAACTGTACCGTGCCTTTACATCGTGGAAGTGTGAATGTTTGTGTTCAAAAATAAACAAAGCTTCTACCAAGTGCAAGCATTATCCGCTAGAACAGCACGGCCACAATATTGTATAAGCCTGGTGCTAAACTAAAATTAACAACCAAAATGGCTTCATTATGTGTTTTAGCATTTTTAATAATTTGCCAGCTAGTTTTAAGTCAAATAAAGTAGTGAAATAGGTTTAACAGTTTACAGTGTAAAACAGTTTTATGAATAAACCTGACTAGTTTTTAATTATTATTTTTAATGAGTAAAGACTGATTTAAATTTTATTCAATATTTAATTTTCCATAAATATTAAAACTAAGTACTAGATATAACTATTTGGCTTATTCGGTCATATGAGTAATTGGATTGTGTGAATATCTGTAAAGATAGAACTTGGTGATACTAATAATTACATGTTTGTAACAATCCATATACAAAACCCAAATTTCATACGCAATAATGATTTATGATTTATTTATAAATGATTTCAATCAAAAAGCAAACTTTAAAAAAAAAAAAAAAAATGTTACTAAGCAACTTTAAATCGATGTATAACCTTAGTAATCATTAAAAAAAATAAAAATTATGAATCAAACCTAAACATAATTCCTTTTCAATTGAATACTTATAGTGTATTTCTATGGAACTTGCTAACTTTGTAAACAAAAGACATAACTTTGTTTTGTCACTGTTTCTCCTTGAATTTTCACACCACCTCATTAAACACCATTGAAACCATAAACTATTGAAACAGTCGTTACTTTAAAATACAAAATCACCAAATATGTAACTCTATCTTGGATATTTCATTAAAAGTTTAAATTTTTTCATAAGTGGACATGATGGGTGACGTTTTTGTTTCTTTTAAAATCTACAATTGTCTATGATGGGTAGTGTTGTGGCTAAAGTTGGCGATATATTAAGGCCCCTACACATTACCTAACTCACGCTGATCACACTGACAGATGATATAACGGCACCTTTTGTAATAAATACTGGTGATATATCATCTTCAAGCACCGAATTTTCTTCAGATCGTGATTAAACAAATTAGAAATAAGTAACTACTTGTTTTTTAATTTCGGTATTTTAATATTCGATATGGTTTGACATAAGTAAAGGAGTATTGCCCATCACTAGTAAATTCATCATTCAGAGACAATTTCAAAATGGCGGTTTGTTTACATAGTTAGCAAGTTCCATAGAATTAGACCTTATTCAATGATATCCCACATGTCATACTCGTAGTTTGTTTTTTATTTTTTAGAATATGGCGTCTGGTTGCCGCCATATTGATTTTTGATTAGGTATTGTCATATATTTAGTAAAACTGGAAAGATTAAGACTAATCGAGTGACATACGAATCATCAAAGTCGGTCCACTCGTTTAGTTTCTAGAGCGCTACACAGGATTAAACTTACATACAAACAAAACATAATATAGGCTGATCACACATTACCCTCCTCCTTTGGCAGTCGGGTAAAAACTAACAAAGGTGGCCATGTACCTACTTGTATCCTTGGAAATCATCATCATCATCATCATCATATCAGCCTGTTGCAGTCCACTGCTGGACATCGGCCTCCCCCAAGGAGCGCCACGCACGATCTCCCGCCCTTTGCATCCAGTCATTGCCAGCTGCTTACTTCAGGTCATCGGTCCATCTAGCCGGGGGGCGTCCTACACTACTCTTGCCTAAGCGTGGTTTCAATTCGAGAACCTTCCTGCTCCACCTCTCGTCGGTTCTGCTACAGACATGGCCAGCCCACTGCCACTTCAGCTTGCTACATTTTTGGACAATATCAGTCACCTTAGTCTTATGTCATATGACCTCGTTCCGGATAATATCCCTTAATGAGCCTTGGCAATAATACTTGCAAATGTATATAAGCCTCATCTACCATCTTTGGCTTCTACAAGCGATGAAAGTACCGCACCACTCGTCCTGTAGTGGATACCTGACACCCAAGCTTAGAGGTGTCAACTTATGACAGACAAAAGAAATCAGTGACTATTATTTCGATGTTTTCAAAAGCCACTACCATATGTTCGAAGATTCATAAGTCATAATGCTTTATTTTCCTAATTTATTAAATAAAAATACGAGATATAAGTACCTAGGTTTGTTTTATACGAGTAACAATGCGGGTTAGTCAACAAATACTGATAAATGTACCAGTTCGGAAAAAAAATCGACTTGGTGATTTCGAAGAGAATACCCTCAACGGGCGTGAATTATGGCTGTGATCCGTATTGATATGAGCAAGCACTTTAAGATACCCTTAGGTTTTGTAAGTCAGCATATATTTTTTCGGGAAATCTTGAGTTTAAGAATGTAAGGAGATGGGTATAACTTCATGTTTGCTTTTGTCCTTGTTTATGTTATACAAGTCATTTATTGTGGTTCCTTCGGGAACTGTTCAAATTTTCGCAGAGAAAGTACCATAATGTCTGTCTCCAGCCTGTTAAATAATTTCTGTACCAAATTTTACGTCAACCAACAAACACAAATAACTCTCTCAATGGCAATTGTCGCAGGTGACTGAAGAAAGATTGGCGTATGAGCTGGTTCTTGGTGCGAAATTTCTTGACCCTGTACAAGTGGTCTAGTGGAATACCATAGAAGTATTTGCCATCCGGTGACCAAAGTGCTCATCTCAAACAATAATAAACAAAAAAAAAATTTGAAAATTATATTTTATTGCTTTGTTTTGATTTGTTGGCGTAACTAATATTCATGCCAAAATACAGCTTTCTAGTACGGACGGACGGACGGACACGGCGAAACTAATAAGGGTTCGTAGTTTGACTACGGAACCCTAAAAATGTACAGACAGCATCTTTTCACCTCTTCTGACTTTGAAAAATTACCACAATTTTACAATATCTTGGTATTTTTGAAAAATAAACGAGCAGTTTGTTCAAGTTTAACAACTTTTTAAAACTGTCTCGTACTCCAATAAGATAAATGGGTTACAATCAGTTAGAGAAATGTCATTTAGTAAAACGTTGTTAGATCGCACATAAGTCAGCCTCAGGATCGTGTTAAGAGATAAGAAAACCTTTTTACATTGCTAAACGAAGCTGAAAATGTTTCTTTTATTTATTTTAAATCGGTTACTTGAAATAACTAGGAGACAATGCCATAAGGTATTAAATTCACCGTTTGTACTGTTTTTTTATTATTGTACAATAAAATTAAATAAATAAATTACATCGTTATTAAGTTCAATAATATTACGAGTAGGTACTTGATTTTGCCTGCGACTACATCCCGCGTTAAACACTATATCCTCTGAAACTGCTCGGAAATTGTTATTTAAAACTAAGGTATCCGGTGAAATCTGGGATTTTGGTTTTGGATCGTTTACCGCAATATTTCACCCGTGTTGGTCGAAATGCAACAAATAAATAACTAAAGCATATAAATATCAGGAGACCATGTCGTACTATGGGTATTGTACCACGATATCAATACTTATACAGAGAAATACATACTTAAATACATAGAAAACATCCATGAGTCAGGAACAAATATTTGCGCTCATCACACAATTATCTACCGTTACCGGGATTTGAACCCAGGCCCGCTAGCTTTGTAGTTAGGGTCTCTACTAGGGCTCCTGGTCGTGTCCGTGTTTCGTGTACCCGTAGCCGAATCTCCGTTACCCCTTTAACGCTCAAGTTTTTTTTTTTTTTTTTTTCTTATTTCATGCACTGAAATAAGTTCATGGGGATAATATACGCTCTAGAAAAATGACAAAAAAATTCTTAAATATATACTTTTCAAAAAAACATATGCTAAGAATACTTGACATTGTGCGGCTCTTAATATACGACAAGTAATAACGGACGTCAAGTATTCTTAACATTGCGCAAGGTGTAGAGATTGTAAATAAATAAAAAAACTCTGTTTTTACATAATTAGTATTTAATAAAAACAAAAACAAAAAGTTTGAGCTACACATTAATGAGCAACATGAAAAGAGTAGAAACAATTTCTTTTCGCCACTAAGCACAACCTCAATTTGCATTTCGAGCATTCCATGTTCGTGTTACCTTTCTTGCAATGCCTACACCTTCCGTAAGAAGTGTATACTGGCAAATGTCCTGTATTATCATATTGGACTGCAGGTGGAGGTCTTGCAACTGTCGATACCTTTTTGACAGGTACAATGGCACCGTTAATGTTAGACGGCCCAGCCCTGTTTTTTTTTAGAAGCTCCGTAGCTAACTGCAATCTAAACTTCTTAAGGGGCATTTTCTTTACAATTGGCGCTTGCCGCCTATACAACAACCAAGCGTTATTTACGCATACATCTAATAGTTGCGAAAATATAGCCATATACCAGCGCTTTGTCTTATAATTTGACCGGTACAAGGCCACCAACATGTCCGCCAAATCAACCCCTCCCATGTGAGCATTATACTGCTTGACGATCTGAGGATAGTCCACGTTGACAGTTGTTTTTTCGTTTTTTGAATAACGTTTTATGGATTCCATTGGGTGAGAATCAACGAAAGAGCTTGCCAAAGTTACAACCTTGTTATCTAGCCACTTTACAACTACAAGCTTATTTTTTTGGCAGACTAACTGCTTGCTCGTACCTCGATATTTTTTCAACAGTTGTTTGTCGGTAGGCAGCTTTTGATCACATCCCCTAAGTCGATTATTTTTTATCGTCCCCAGGCTAAATATGCCATATTCATAACGCAGATGACGAATTAGTTCAAGCGAAGTGAAAAAATTGTCAAAATATACGACGGATGGTATTGTCTTAATAGTCTTGCAAAGAGCTATGACAACTTTTGCTCCCACTCCTAAACTATCTTCGTAATCTGTGAATGAGCACGATCGAAAGGTGTCCTCGCCACCGTACGGAATAAAGTCGTAAACAAGGCCGGATACACCCCCATTTCTTTGGTTTCTTTGGCAGGTATTGGCGCCGGTTGCCTGCTCTGGTGCCTTTGTAAGGCACCATCATTTCATCAACACTGTACCTTTTTTCTTCGTCAAGTTTAAGACAATTTTGCCTTATAGCTTCTAATAGCGGACGTATTTTAAAATATCTGTCATCATTAATGGAGCTATTATCTACAAAATGCAGGTATTTTCTTATGTTTTCATATTTATTCAATGACATGACATCAGCTATGGGAGCGAATCTCAAATCATTAGACCAGTAGTCTCTATAAGAAGGCATGGGTACTACACCCATTATAAGCGTCATGGCTATGAAGTTGCGAATGTCATCGATGGTCACATTGATACATTTAGAAGATTGGCTTGACTGTACTGAGAAAAGGTTTGTTTGGTCTCTGATCATTAACATTATATCTTCTGAAAAAAAAAATTGAAAGTAGTCACTTGGTGGTTTTAATTCGGTCTCAGGCGGCAGTACCAATTCAGGTACATCAATAACGGCGCGATGATTAAATTTCGTTGCTTTCCAGGAAAAGTTCAATGGTTTCCGAACATTTTTTTTTTTTTTTAGCAGTCTTGGGTGGTGGGCCTGCAGCTTTGCGCTTCGACCTCGTCTGTTGTGCTGGTGAAGGTGTGCATGGCGATAGAATGGATGATAAATTGAGTGCTGGCAGTGGGACTTGTGGGGATGATGGGAATATTGCTCGAATTACAGGTGTTAAAGGCACTGTTTCTTCATCTGATAGAGCGGGAAAATACGGTCCAATCTCTTCGTCGGAGTCAAGTAAATTCAGTTTCTCGAGAGAAGACGGTATGGATCGGGGTTCTGAACTAGCATCGGAAAGGTCACCATTGTCGTCGATGTCTCGCGGAAGCGTGGAAATAATCTCTCCTTCTTCTTCACTGCTGCTGTCCGAAGATCCGACATGTTCTGGAGGCACGAGTGCCATGATTGTTTCAATCCGACCCCATTTTATTTTACCCTGAAGCCACCAAATAAAAAAAACACATGCAGCAAACGAAAAAACACCCAAGCATAATCTTAGTAGAAAAACTCATATTTAATCAAGGCATTAGAACTTAAAATTATTAAATTTAAATTAAATTGTTGGTCATTGCATCCAGTACTATTATGTACCCTAATCTTCGCAATGTTAAAATTACTTAACAACTCAAGACCCATGTTCTTCATTCATAACTGCGCAGTGCTAAGAATGCTTAACATGCTAAGTAACAAGTACATTTCTAAGAGTCTCGCAAAGCTAAGAATGCTTAACACGCATATTTGCAACCCAGCCCAGTGTTAGTTTGGTTCCAAATTTGTTAGAAAAACGTAAAAACACAAAGCACACACCCTCAAGAATACATTAAAATAGTAAATCAATAAATATTAGAGGAATAAACATTTTTAAATATTTAATATTTACCTTGCGTCCTGCGGTCGACTGCTGTCGCGGCGCCATCTTGCCACTAACTGTCAAAATGCGTGCGCCTGGGCAATGACCTCGCCCGTCAAGGATGCGTTAGGTACTTAACTATCATTTTGAAATAATAAGTAGCGAATGAATTTAAAAATTACGACACGATATTTTTTTGTTTTATGTGTTAAGTATTCTTGACAATACGAATTAAAGGGTTACCGAGTAACACGGCAACGGAGATCCGGCCCGTTCGACACGTGAAATTCGGCTACGTGTAATTAAGATACGTAGCTCCGTGTTACACGGAGATACGTTTCTTATTTACACGTAGATCCGATCCGCCCGTGACCGTGACGTTTAATTTTAAGCTTTCATTCAATAACCGTGCGGAGCGGAGCCGGAGCCGAGATCCGCAGATACGTAGCCGAACGCAGACACGGATACGTATCTTGGCGTGACCGTGTAGTTCGGGAACTTAGCACCGCCGGTGCTAAGATCACGGAGCTACGGTTCCGCGTGTAACACGGATATCAGGACCACTAGTCTCTACCAACTAGGCCAACGCGTTGTCTTTTTGCAAATGACGTCTATTTGCAGTTCATTTTACACTGAGCGAAAAGGACAGAGCTATATAACTGCTATAGCTCTGTCCTTTACGCTCACCGTAAAATGTACTGCATAGCTATGTCATAATAACCAATCAGAACTCAGAACAGAATTCAAACTCTGAGCATTTTAGGATAGGTTAGGTGCCAGCACGGCACTCTTGGTCAGACACTGAAACTAGAACGTCGGAATTACAGTTAGTGGATTATACGAGGTCTTATTTAGTCACAACGGATCTCCCTCTAACATATTACATACCTATCTACTATTGCATGTAAAATTGATGGCTTCTTTGCGGTAGGAAGGCATGAATGTATAACCTATAATGTAAGAGTAGATGTATTGTTTCGTGTTTTGTTTTCGTGGTGTTTAATTTAAAAGAATCGTATTGTTACATAATTATAATGAAGTACCGTAACTATGCACACAACCTGCAACAATAGTCCAATTTTCCTCGTAAAATTATTCTAAAATATGATACCTTACTGCCATTATTGCTGGGTATATGTACTGTTTGGCCTGAAATCAATTGCTCTAAATTCTAGCTATTGCTAAAGCTATCATATTTTTAGAATAATGTGATAAGTAAAATTGGATTATTGTTGCAGGCCAGGACCATAGTTGTGTAGTTTTACGGTATTTAGTAAGAATACTGTGTAATTTACGTTCTTAGTTTACAATTACACTAAGTTAACTGTTAAGCAATTTGGCGAAGTTATTTCAATGTCAAACCCTGTGTAATTTTATTTTTTTTATAGCATGGGAAGGCAAACGAGCACACAGGCCACCTGATGGTAAGTGGAAACTGTGACCCATAGACATTCGCATTCACAAGACTGCAAATGCACTGCCAACCCTGAGGACTAAGATGGAATGCCTCTATGCTAGTCATTTCACCGGCTGTCTTATCCTCAAACCGGAAAACAACAATGCGAACACTGCTGCTTGGCGGTAGGTTAATGGATAAGACGGTGGTACCAACCCGGACGGACCCTGCACAAGGTCCTCCCAATAAAAAATACGTTTATTGGAATAAAAATACAAAAAATCATTCCGTAAGTCTACGGCACTTTCCGCATAAATAATCTGACCTCAAAAACCCAAAATTTGAGGGCAATTAAACAAAAAACCAGAGTCTCTCATAAATCTGCGTATTAAAGCCCTTTTAAACTCCGGTTAAGAAGGCCGGCTCGACCGCGAAATTATTCGTATGAGGGATGAAAAGGGTACGTAATGTATGGGTGACCACGTGCTCAAAATGGCTTGGATTTTCCTCGTAGACCAAGTGCTGAGCATGAAAATGCTTTTGCTATGTGAACTAGGGCATAACAGATTTCATTTAGAAAGTAAAGCAGAAAATAAAAGATATTAACATGTATAAGCCTTAGAAGAATATTTTTTGGGAATAAAGCGTTGGTTTTGTTATTTTATCGTATTTACTCGATAGATGATTTCAATGGCAGTTCAAAATATCATACGTTGAAGAGTATACAAGTTATATCCCTGGCTTATATTATAATTATGTACGAAATCGAGAGTATTTTACATAAAAACCTTTGCAGGTGTGTTTCGTATCGTTTAATTTATCATCGCGCTTGCATCAATTTAGTGAAAAAAGAAAGGAAGCCGGAATTCGGGGAATATTTTTTAGTTTTTTTATTAAGTTTGTAAAATTAACGTTGCATGGCAAACCTTTAACGGTCCTTTGTTAAAGTTATTAATTAAGGTTAGGTTGTTAGGTAGAAGTTCATCCTTTTTATTCATTTCGGAACCATCCATTCCATTCATCATTTCGAAATACACAGAACTTCTAGTATTTTTCATCGCATTTATATTTGAATGTCTTTTTTGAGACTGTTTTTCGTTTGAATTCAGAGAAGCTTTATTGGAATGTCGAGGCTGTCATCGCCTTATGCCATGAGGGCGACACTGACTTTTTTTTTTCCATTGACCCTGATTATAACATTGCTGTTATTTCAGTGAGACAACCAGAACAGGGGGGTTATTACGACATGGCAATTTACGGCGAGTGAAAGTGACAGAGCAATTTAGTAACATAGCCTTTTCCCTTTCTCGCAGCGTAATCTAAACTGCAAAGCTATGTCATAATAACCCCCCAGGGAGTTTATTAAATGGCAAATGTTTTTGGCATGTAAAACGACTGCCCTATTTCAAAACCTAAGAGGTCTCAAAAACAAAATTTTACGCTTTTTGCATTAATCGCGGTTTCTAGCAAGTCCCTACCGGATGCATAATCATTTAGAGGCCTATCTCACTCAGACTCATATGTATGAGTACCCCGAAACCTAGCAAGTGCACAAAAAAAGGGCTTGACAATTTATTTCAGAACCTGGTATGTCAAAAAACTATTTAAAAAAACTAGTTTGCACATGCATGCAGTTTTGAAAAAACAGAAGTCTTGAAAATTATCGGCTCACTAATTCTTTATTTGCATTTAATTTTAATGCTAGTATGGCACATAAAACATGTAATATAGAAAGTAAAACAAAAGAAATTGTATTAATTTAATAAACGAAGAAAGTATCATTTTTTGAACAAATTTAGCAAAATTTGGTACTGCGGAGACAAACCGTGTTTTTTTATTTTTTTATTTTTTATATCATAGGAAGGCAAACGAGCACACAGGCCACCTGATGGTAAGTGGAAACTGTGACCCATAGACATTCGCATTCATAAGACCGCAATCCTAAGACTGCAAATGCGTTGCCAACCCTGAGGCCGAAGATGGAATGCCTCTATGCTAGTCATTTCACCGGCTGTCTTATCCCCAAACCGGAACACAACAATGCGAACACTGCTGCTTGGCGGTAGGTTAATGGATAAGATGGTGGTACCAACCCGGACGGACCCTGCACAAGGTCCTCCCACCTCCAAAAAAAAACTCCCTCCTACGCTCTCCTTTAAAATTACCTCAATGACCCTTGCTGGGTTTTGAAATGGGGCAGCTAACTACCATGCGATTCATTTTTAATCAAATCAAATCAAATCAAATAATTTTATTTGTGAAACATAGGTTAACATAGATGGAAGGTTGACTTACTTGAATCACTATGTTTTGCCGTTAGGCATACAAATAGCTACAATAAGCATGCAGCATGCTTTCTTACACACTAAACCTCAATGTTATTGTTATTAATATTTGTTATTTAAATATTCTTGTATGGAATAAAAAGCCTTACTAACTAAAAACGTATACAATTCTTTCTTAAATAGCGACATATCTTGTAGTTTTAAAACAGTGTTCGGTAATTTATTGAAGATCTTAGGCGCCATTCCAAATACACTTTTTGCTACAAGTGCAGTTTTGTATGGTCCATGGTTTATTTTTCCCTGCATGCGACTACTATTAAACTTAGGGAACTGGCTTTTGTTGCTTTTAACATAAAGTGCAGTTTCATAAATATATAGGGACGGGAATGTCAGAATATTATATTTAATAAAAAAAGGTTTACATGATTCAGTAGGCCCTAAACCAAAAACTGATCGAATGCATTTTTTCTGACCTTTAAAAACTAAATCTCTGTCTGTGGAATTACGCCAGAAAATAATTCCATATCTTAATGTAGATGTGACATATGCATGGTGAGAAGTAAGGACTGCAGATTGGCTAACTACTTTACTAAGCTGGTGTAGAGCATATGAATACTTGTTAAGTTTTTTACATATGATGTCAATTTGATTTTTCCATGTCAATTTATTATCTAAGCTTAATCCTAAAAATTTCGTTATGTCCGTTTCGTCAATATTATTTTCCTTATAAGTTACAACTAAGTTAATGGCGATGCAACTCCCTTATGAAAGAGGTTATTGTAAGAAGTCAGTAATACTTATCGATATCTGGAAAAGTCCATAAAATTAAACATTCGTCCCTATTGAAGTTTGTTTTTTGCCAAGAAAATTCCGCACTCTAATTATAAGTAGCTGCATACTTTAGTTTCTTGTCCCTTTAATGTCACGTTTGAACTGCTGCACTTTCACTGTCACTCTCTTTGCTATAGCAATAGAAAAAGACAACACGTCACGTTTAAATGGTTTCAGGATCGTGTAAAGATGATCCAAATTCGGGAGGCCTATTATGGTCGTGTTTATCGATGTGAATAAAACATATTCTGTCCCTTTCTGACCAGTACATAAGGGTGAGAGTGACAGATGTTTTATCCACCGCGATAAAGGTGACCATAATACGGGTCCTGGTGCTAATTTTTTCCAATGTTTTGCCACTAGTACTAGGCGGGGAGAAGCTCTTAAGAGATCATGGGTAGAGCAGGTACATATTTATTTTAAGAGTAGTTAAGATATTTTT
Source organism: Acleris emargana (assembly GCA_927399475.2). Taxonomy (NCBI): domain Eukaryota; kingdom Metazoa; phylum Arthropoda; class Insecta; order Lepidoptera; family Tortricidae; genus Acleris; species Acleris emargana. Next base: position 1,076,720 of record OV656843.1, read on the forward strand.
TTTTAACTTAAATATCAGAAATTTATTAGGAATTTACTTGAGGGAGGACCTTGTGCAGGGTCCTTCCGGGTTGGTACCACCATCTTATCCATTAACCTACCGCTAAGCAGCAGTATTCGCATTGTTGTGTTCCGGTTTAGGGATAAGACAGCCGGTGAAATGACTAGCATAGAGGAATTCCATCTTAGTCCTCAGTGTTGGCAACGCATTTGCAGTCTTGTGAATGCGAATGTCTATGGGTCACAGTTTCCACTTACCATCAGGTGGCCTGTGTGCTCGTTTGCCTTCCCATGTAATAAAAAAAAAAAAAACACACACACTTTTCCTATGTATGATATAAGACTTTCTCAACACAAAACTCAAGCCAATCTCATTGCCCAACGAAATATATTGATCTCGACTATTCCTTTTAATCTGAAGCAATAACGTTTCACCAAACTTGCCCAAATAAAGAAGCCAGATTCCGTCTCTAATACGAAGGGTTGATATACCTAACGGAACCAGTAAATTGGGGATACTCAATAAATATATTACCCTTGCCCCGCCCCCTCGTTCGTATTCCCGGGGCATCCTGAGGTTTCTAAGGGGTGACAAGGGGAAGGTGATGGAATGGCATCGCTTCAACGCGACGTATAAAGTGTCCATGGGTTTTGGTAGGACTTTAACATAGGATCCACACTGAAAAAAAAAACCTACTACACACAGTAGGGAAAAAAAGACCTATGAATAATAACTCATCACGAAAGGTTAATAGTCAATGACAAAACATTTACGTTTAATAATTGAACATTACTTACTATTTAATTATCAATTTACAATAATATCTACAATGCTATTCAAATTTTAATTTAATTAATAGTTATTATCCAATCGTATCCATTAACGTACTGCCAAACAGCAGTGTTCACCTTGTTGTGTTCCTGTTTGGGGATAAGACAGCCGGAGAAAAAACTAGCATACCTATAGAGGCATTCAATTTTAATCCTCAGGGTTGGCAGTGCATTTGCAGTGTTGTGAATGCGAATACACTTACCATCAGGTAGCCTGTGTGCTCGATTGCCTTCCTGTCACCTTATTGTTTGATTGTTGACATTATAACAGCTATTACTCACATCAGAGTAAGAGCTGATTGCGCTGAACAGTGTGATTACGATATTAAAGCAAGATGGGAGAAACTTAAGTATTTATTAAAGGCCGTGTCGAAGTGTAACAATAACAATAATAATAAATCACAATTTATTTATGAGAATATTATTTATGTCATTAAAAATCAAGACTCTTTTGTTAAGAATTGTGATGTACATAATTTGAATACAAGAAATAAAAATAAAATTGCTATTAAAAAATTTCGTGTCCGTAAGGTTTATAAATCATTTGTAGGTCAATGCATCCTTTTCTTTAATAAATTACCTGACGTTGTTTTAAAGTTACCATTTGCAGTACTTAAAACTTACTTGAAAAAGTCGTTGATGTCTAAAGCTTACTATAGGGTCGAAGACTATCTAACAGATAAAAATACTTGGCCAACACCTAAATAATTTAATAATAACTTAGTCATAAGAAATATGTAAATATTGTATATTGTCTAGGGGACACGGTTTCTGTAGGAGAATGTATCGAAACTTTTATGCATGTTGTCTTGCACCGTCACAGGTAAGTATAACTTGTATACTTTCTATATATATTTTTTTATTACTTTTGCTTATTAGTTTTGTGACAATTCTGAGTTTTGACACATTTTCCTGCTCAACTACGCATGAATATATAAAATGTTGGTGTTATGTGAGATTCATTGTTTTATATAATGCTAGGTTAAGTTTATTATTGTATAATATCATTAGCAATATTTAAAAAACGACTTACTGTTGAGTTTCTTGCGGCGTTTCTTCTCAGCAGCGGTCTCTTACGAAGCTCTGGTAGATTTTTGACGTGTAAAAGTGCCCGTGCGGCCTACTTACTGAATAAACATCTTTTATCTTTATCTTAAATAATTATCAAGGGACGACCTCACACAAATTGACCTAGTCCCAAAGTAAGCTCTAGGTTTGTACTATGGGTTCTAGACTAACCTCTCCCCCACTCCCTACCCCTGACGCAAAAAGTATCTGTTTGTCGGTGCATCTGCATATCTGTGCATCTTTGTATATGTGTATCCTGATGTCTATCTGTGGCATCATAGAATCTAAAGGAATTAGCCGATGTTGATGTTTTTTTAAATAAATAATAGTAAATAATAAATATCAGGAAACAATCTCAAATTGACCTAGTCCCAAACTAAGCTCTAGGCTTGTAGTATGGGTACTAGACAACGATAAACATACTTATATAGAGAAATATATACTTTAATACATAGGAAAACACCCATGACTCGGGAAAAAATATTCGCGCTCATCACACAAATATCTGCCCTTACCGGAATTTGAACCCAGGACTGCTAGCTTCGTAGGCAGGGTCATCAGGGTCAGGGGCAGGGCTTATGAAAATTGGTTAAGCCCTTTAGGAGATTATCAGCTCTGAAACCAGAGATCGCCATGGTATCAGGGGTTTTATCTATTCCTATATATTCCTATATATTATCTTTTCCAGGGGTTTTAAATCAGCTTTGTTGGTAACGTATTACTTAAATCAGATGCTTTGAGGTTTCCTTAATTAGGTTTGGCTTCTCTTAGGCTAATGATTTTTTGGTAAAAGTGAGATGAAATAAAAAATAACTGCAAATAGCTTTTTTTAATGCACTGCCAACCCTGAGGACGAAGATGGAATGCCTCTATGCTAGTCATTTCACCGGCTGTCTGATCCCCAAACCGGAACACAACGATGCGAACACTGCTGCTTGGCGGTAGGTTAATGGATATGATGGTGGTACCAACCCGGACGGACTCTGCACAAGGTCCTCCCACAAGTAAATAAGCTTCTTGTTGATATGTTCTTTATTTTAATTATTACACGTATCATAGCTGTTTGCATATTTTGTAATACTCTAATTTTGTATTCACGTTCTCGAAAACGAGTAACGATTTCGACGAATTTGCAATAATAAGGTAAACGGGGGCAAAAATTCGATTTGTCATCTTCTCATCTTCGGGAAAATTCGTTTTCAACCCGAGCGACCGTGTTCCCGATACTTATCTAAATATAAAACAGTACCGTGACAGTATTGACTAGACTTAGTACTGACCTAGTAGTCTATTAGTGACTGACCGACAGACTGGGCTTAGAGACTTATAATTACGAGGTACTAAGAAAATATTTTTCAAAAATCAAACCCCCGCCGAAAAAGAGGGAGTAGCGGGAGACTAATTATATCTATACAAAGTGGCGGGAGACATCTAGTTAATAATAACTGTGAGCATAATTTAAGAGACGGAGGTTCGAGGGCCGCGAGGTGACCTAGAGTTTGTAGGCGACAAAACTTCGCCCGCTTACCTCTCCAAGGCCAGCAGTACATCATCATCATCAACATTTAACTTAAGAGCTAGGATCTTGTCGGTGGAGTAATTGCCACTTTTCTTTGTTCTCTGCTAGTCTTTCCCTTAACCGGTTTACCCTTAAAATATCGAAACTCATTTCATAGAACGATTCACTTCGCCGAAATTTTTTTTTGAAACACATTCGATGAACAGTTTGTCGATATTTCAAGGGGATCCCCTTTTAACCTACTGATACTCGTAGGACACGACCCTCGACCCTTTGTTTTATTTGGCTGAAGTAAGTTAGCCTAGATCTGCTTCTTCCCCCATTTCCCTCAATTTACATACATACATAAATTCACGCCTTCATTCCCAGAGTGGGGTAGGCAGAGCTAAAGAATTACCAACAAGTCTTAAAACTTCTTGATAATTCTGTAACCTTATTTTGCGCAAGTAGGCTAAGATGTCTCCCAATGTATTAGTCACAGGTGGCAAGCCCATCGCCTAACAGTACCACAAGCCTTTATTCCCTTAATTTTCCCCTCCAAAATGTTCAAGGTCGTGCCGTATCAGGTGTCCTATCATCTTTCCCCTTCTACATTTATGGTTTCCAAAATAATATATGTCTCCTCTCGTTTACCATCTTCAACACCTCTTCGTTGGTTTCCTTATCCGTCCAGCTAATTATTTCCATTCATCGCCAGCACCACATCTCAAACGCTTTCAATCTTTCTCTATCTCTCTGTGTTAGTGTCCAAGCAGCAGTACAAACTTAGGGTAAAAGCATATCGTTTGCTCGTTATAGTAGTGTAAAAACGTATATGGTATGAGAATTACCTTGGGAAACAACCTAAAACATGTTTTTTAAATGGGTGTCTCAATACCCCTTGGTATTGAGAAGCGTTTCAACTGCTCTTATTTTAGTACTAGCGATCCGCCCTTGCTTCGCTTCAATATAAATTAATTCAATGTAAAAACTAGAATTTGGAGATATTAATTATCCAACTGTTAGTGAATAGGAAAGGGACAAATGGCGCACATTGGGGGAGGCCTATGTCCAGCAGAGGACTAATAAAGGCGGATGATGATGATGAGTGAGATAATCTCACACAATTGACCTAGTCCCATACTAGGCTTCCTATGCTTATTATACTATGGATACTAGACAACGATAAACTTACTTATATAGAGATATACATACTTAAATACATAGAAAAAATCCTTGACTCATGAACGTTTATTCGCACTCGTCACACAAATCTGCCCTTACCGGGATTTGAACCCAGGACCGCTAGCTTCGTAGGCAGGGTCACTACCAACTAGACCAGCGCGTCGTCGACATTAGCGGCCATTACTCGTAGAGTAAAGTAAGAGGACCGTAGAACTCTACGTGTACAGGCCGCTATTGATAAAAGTCCTTTTAAATCTTTAACGCTTATTTAGTGAAACTTACCTCATACCAAAATGAAAGTTACACGTACTCATAATAGAACTTTAACTGAAGCTATTTCCATCATGGTTTGGTTAGCCAAAGTTTTCCTAACCCGAGCACATTTGTGTTTTTAAGCATCCCACAATATGTGCCAGGGCACGCTGCGGTCCCGTCTAACGGGTTTTGAACCTACTAACAGGCACTTTTACAACAAAGGAGAACAGTTGTTTTTTACAACAAACTACGAATAGGGTTTACAATGTTTTCAAGTATGTGTTTTATGTTTGTCCTTTTCTTTACAAGGTGAACGGATATAGCGATTTTAGCAAATGATATTATTTGCGTTACGAGTATCAAAATACAAAAAAATTGTAAATAAAAAAATGGAACACCAAACCCAATTATTTTTCGACAGTAAAATTAATAAAATCGGGCAAGAGCATGTCTGACCATGCTCAGTGCAGGGTCCAAAGTTGTTATTACACAAAAACTATCTCAAAAAACAAGTATGTACTAATTCTCAATTTAAAGTTATTTGGTGCTGTCTTGGGTGATTTTAGTAGGTATAAACACTTTAGTCGCCCGTATCTCAGGAACCAATCAAGTTTACTTAGGGCCACTTCCAACAAAAATGTAACACTGGGTTAAGGCTGTAACTCGAGTTAAAATGACAGTTTTCGAATGAATGTGGCGTTTACTAACTCGAGTTAGTGTCTTAATCCAGTCTAAATTTATTGGCGTAAGTGGCCCTTGGTCATTATGGTTTTTCTTTAAAATTCGTTATAAGTTATAATTACATTCTTTCATATAAAATATTTAAAAAAAATGTATTTGTAGTTTTGACTGTAGTTTTGGGGTAGGGGGGGCACACTTGACTCTAAAAAATAATCTTTATGGTTTTTTTTTTTTTAACAGCTAGCAACATTTTTGAAAGACCTATCCAACGACTCCCCACGCTATGGGAAAGACGAAAAAAAATACATCTCCACGTTACGTATACATGAGAGATACGCTAAAAACAATATATTAAAAAATATATTTTACCACTTTATTGGCGGGACTAATATCTATATTCATGCCAAACTACTTACAGCTTTTCAGTACTAAGAGCCTTTGAGCTAAGCTGCTAACGGACGGACATAGCGAAATAATATGGGTTCTTAGTTTTACTATGAAACCCTAAAAAACGCAAAAAATAAATGTTTTACCAAGTTACTTATTCTCATGATTCATACATAAATCGTGTTTGAAAGAAAATCTTTGTGTCAAAACATCCTTATCCATGTTAATCCACATCAAAACATAAAATTAACCTTATACAAAAAAGGACTTAATTCAAACCTCGTTGCTGTTCCCCCCGAATTACATCTAAGGCCGCAATTAAATTCATCTGCCACCTACACGTAAAACGTAGTAACTCGATAAAATAAAAAGTTGGTTATCTCACACATTAAATACCGCCCGCTCGCCTTTGATGTGGGCTGTAAACTTGAATTAGGGCGTTTACATAATTTTAGCGGAATTTTTGTACAAAGCCTGCCTTATCGAGGCCTGACAAAATTGTTTGCGAGGCGCCAAAATACTTTAACGGGGATGCAGGAGTTACGGGGGTCGGTGGGAGAAGCCAGGGCAGAAAGGTAGTATATACTTGACTTTGTTAATTTAAAAAAGTGTAAGGTAATGTTTAATTTGTTAGGTTATGTAGAGTGAATCTACCGACGCAATGGATAAGACCATTATTGAAGATAAGAAGCACCGCGAAAAAAGCGCTACGGAAGGTAGTTTTTCATAGTACCTACCTACTTAAAAATGAGCAATATTATCAACATGCACTTTTCGTAGCAATAGGTATGGTAATAAATAATACATTTGAATATTCTTCGTTCTTAATTGTAAAATAAATTCAACTTTATCGCCAAGTCAATTTAATTGCTGGTGGATCCAAAACTAGAACTTCAACGTTCATTAAAACTTGTCTCGGGCTTGATGAAAAAAACAGAAAAGTTGAGATAACATCCCAAAGAAGTTTATTTTAAACTAGATAATATCCCGAAGAAACACCCCGATTAGAGTACTGTAAAAGTCGTGCAGCCGCTCATGGAAGGCAAAGAGGTGGATATGCCGAAAGGCGTCAATAAAAAATGCGTCCACTATTTTAAAGTCTTAATTTACTTTCATCGCATGCTTCGATGGTTCGGTCATTTGGAAAGGATGGATGAAAGAAGATTGACGAAAGAGATATACAGATCGAAAGTGAGTGGAAGGGTCGGAAGGGGCCGCCCTAGGCGTACTTTTTCGAATGAAATCGAAGAAATACTGGAAAAGGGCCGAAGCCGACGTGCGTGCATGACTCGATGTATGAATGTTGAAGAAGCGAAAGAAATTTGTCAAGATCGTAGCAAGTGGAAAGAAGTGGTCTTTTCCTACCCCTCTGGGAAATAGGCGTGATTTAATGTAAATAATGTAATGTAATTTACTTTCCTGTGATTTCTGTTAACGTAGAAAGGTTATTTATTCATTTAAAATTGATTCTTTCTGATCGGCGTGCGTGATCGACTGACAGCCAAATCTGTTAAACCAAATTTTAGGTGGTACATTCAGTATAATTTGGATAAGTGATTATAATTATGTATATATTATTAATCTCATAATGTGTGAAATGTATAGTGTTTCAAATACTTGTGTATTTGTTTTTTTGCCAACCATACCTTGCTACCAATACAACACGTTGATAACGATCATTAATGATTACAGACTTTAAAAATAAAATTTCAGTTGAAATGTTAAAGTATTTCAATGTTCAGCGTGTACAAAGTTTATTGATCTTGTCAATGGACTAAATCTAGTACATGACAGTCATCATTCCGGTTGATCCATGATACGAGTAGTTCGTCAAAATTGTGGATAAAAGATGGTTGATAGATTTTGTGATGTGTGATCTCCAGAGCTCGGCAGGGGTGAGCTGTTTTCAGAGTTTGCAAAACATGGACATACCTTGTCATTCAATGGTAGATGTGGTGTAATTTAATAACGAATGAAATTTTATTTAGGCTGCCTTTCTGCTACGATTTTTAGGTCGCCATCAAAACAAATGAATTTTATAGCAGGCTTTTTTAGCAAATCTCCTTAAAGGAACAGATGTGGACAGTATTTTAATGAACAATTTCACTCCACTCACTTCAGTGGGTGTAGAAAGATCTTTTTCTATCTATAAGTGGATATTCAACTCGAGAAGAAATGCGTAAAAAATTGAAAATATAGAAAAACTTATAGTTATTTATTACAATAACAAAGAAGATTTAGAATAAATAAATAAACTTAGTTCCTACTCGTTTTGTACATAATTAATCGTCATTTTAGTTTGATTAAAATTAATAAAGTTTAATTTGCCTTTAATATAACTTTTTAAGGTGTATCTATATTAATATCCACACTTGATATTAATGACGTAAAAATGGCTTACCCCTGCTGAGCTCTGGTGATCTCACACCAATTGACTTAGTCACAAACTAAGCTCTAGGCCTGTACTATGGGTACTAGACAACGATATAAATACTTATAAAGAAATATAAACTTAAATACATACAGGGCGAACGACATGAAGTGTTACCAAATTCACAAAATCGAGCCTGGTGTCAAAGTAAATGCGACTTACTATCGGGAAAATGTTTTGGAAGCTGCGTTGGAGCCTTGGGCACGCAAACATTTCGGTAGTAGACCTTGGACATTACAACAAGACTCGGCCCCGGCTCATAAAGCTCGTGTGAACCAAGAATGGCTGAACAACGCGTGCCACAATTTATTTCGTCCACACAATGTCTTTCGAATTCCCCAAACGCGAACCCGATGGACTTCTATTATCTGGTCCATTGTAGAGAGCAAGGTGAGGAGAAGAAAACATGCCAGTATGGATGCATTGAAGAAAGCGATCGTACGTAATTGCCATTGCATACCGCAGGATCACATTCGTGCAGCGTGCAACTCATTTTTCTACCGTCTGAAGGCCATAGAAAGCAGAAGGTGGTCATATCGAGTTAAAATAAAATAATCTTAAAAATTTGATATCTTTTTCTCATTTTTTTCTTAATAATGAATTATTTAAGACAACAAAAAAAAATCGTAGCCTTTTTGAATTTGGTAACACTTCATATCGTTCGCCCTGTAGAAAACATCCACGACTCAGTAACAAATATTTGCGCTCATCACACAAATATCTGCCCTTACCGGGATTTGAACCCAGGTCCGCTAGCTTCGTAGGCAGGGTCACTACCAACTAGGCCAGCGCGTCGTACAGTAATCAAATCAATGCTATAATCAGCAACTAGCCTCTTAGATAAGTTTAAGAGGCATAACATAACATAAAAAAAATACTGAGTTTTTTTTTTTTTACATTAAATAATTTTTGCTCAGGAACCATAAGTCCCTAAAGGGATTCACGCTTGGCTTACTCATCGTTTCGTTGTGTAACAGAAAGTAATTTTGTAAATTGACAAAGGTAACTCGAAGTTCTTTTGTTAATTGGATATGCCGCTTTTCTCATTTTGGGAAACGCTATTTTATGATCAACATTCAAAAAAATATAAAACACGAATGTTGGGAGATTTTAGAGAAAAACCGGAAAACGGGAGTTCTTATAGGTTTTCTTGTAATCTACACGCAATGAAGAGTGGGGAATGGTTAATTCTAGTATAAAATCAAAACTATTTTTATACAATAATAACAAAAAAATATTTGAGATCCTCATAACCAGCCCTTTCGTTTGACATGTGACACAGTAAGGTTTGCATATTTTTTCATATTTTTTCCTTTTTATGCCCCCCGAAAATGACCCGTTTTTTAATAAAAGATTATTTTCTTTGCACATCTGTGTGGTTGCCGGCTTAGAATTGTGCCACTCCATGTCTTCCCGTAGAAGTCGTAAGAGCCCAAGTAGCACACTGGGTGGGAAATAGCTCGTATATCATATCTATTTAGATACTTAAGTGAAATATATAGCCATGACTAAGTTCTATATAGGTGGAAAGAACCCTTAGGCAACCAATATAGAACCACGGGGAGAAAAATTGCAGCTTATTTTTGGTTCTATATTGAATCCATAAGAGATCTCACGATTACCTTAAGTGGCAATTAGAACTATGGGTGAAAGTTATGCGCAGTGAACGACGATTATTGAACGAATGAATAATAATATTTCAGTTCGGTCAATGAGTGATAAATGGGACGCCAAAGTTCCTTTGAGTGACGTGGCAACAATTAAGTCGGTAAGTTTTTAAAAGTGAATGTGATCTGCCATTTTAATTTTGGATTTATACATCTGTTTGGTTAAAATTCACGTTCAGGCATTGAAATAAGCACGAAATTCTTGCGAATGCTTTTTTACCGTGAAACTATAGTATGGTTTCTTTGTAAATTTCGATGCGCCTTTGATTAGATCAGGAATATTTAAAAAGAAAGTGTTAAATCATATAAGGAATTGATACTGATAAGAACTAAAACTGTAAAAACCTGACCTAATGATTGTAGGTTACGTACAATGTTAAAGTAACATCGTCACTGTGTGATACATGCTTAACAGACAATTTATGTATCTATGGTTGGCAGGCAGGCGGGCCACTACAATAAAAGAACACATCATGGAAGCTCATACTATCTTTTATTTAACCACATAAATCACATTATCTATTATATACAGGGTGTTTGGTAGCGGGTTCGACAAACGAAAATGGGAAATACTTGGGTCCAATTGGAACACATTTGCCATAGTGACCCCTATGCTAAAGTTGATAGTTTTTTTTTAATATTTTTTTTTCCGTTTTTTTGAAAATATCCCAAAATTTTACCTTTAAACCTTCTTAATTACATACCTAGGCAACTGAAACCGCCCATTTTTTTTTTAAATCATGCTCTGATCATGGTTTTATTTTAAAACAAAACCAAAACCCATATGTAGTGCTTTAAAAAAAAAATATGGGCCCTTAAAGCTATGACAAAATGAGGAAAATAAAATGACATTAAAGTTTCGACAAGTATAAAAAAAAAATCACAAGTCATAGACGATTTCAAATTGATTAAAAAACTTCTCTGGTTAATACTCTTCACAACGATATGCCACTTAAAAGAAAAAAAAACAGAAAAAAAAATTTACGCAGTACATTGAAATTTCCTCACGAAGATTTATTAAAGAAATCACATACCACGGTTATGAATATTGGTGAATTCGTTAGTTTTTTTTTAAATTTTGTGATCAAAATTTAAAAAAGTGTTTTGTTTTCAATTTTATTATTACTCTTAAAATATTTTTTATTAATGGTAATTTACCAGCGATTATTAACTCTAACGAATTCACCAATATTCATAACCGTGGTATAAGTGATTTCTTTAATAAATCTTCGTGAGGAAATTTCAATGTACTGCGTATTTTTTTTTTCTGTGTTTTTTCTTTTAAATGGCATATCGTTGTGAAGAGTATTAACCAGAGAAGTTTTTTAATCAATTTGAAATCGTCTATGATTTGTGATTTTTTTTTTATACTTGTCGAAACTTAAATGTCATTTTATTTTCCACATTTTGTCATAGCTTTAAGGGCCCATATTTTTTTTTTTAAGCACTACATATGGGTTTTGGTTTTGTTTTAAAATAAAACCATTATCAGAGCATGATTTAAAAAAAAAATGGGCGGTTTCAGTTGCTTAGGTATGTAATTAAGAAGGTTTAAAGGTAAAATTTTGGGATATTTTTAAAAAACGGAAAAAAAAATATTAAAAAAAAACTATCAACTTTAGCATAGGGGTCACTATGGCAAATGTGTTCCAATTGGACTCAAGTATTTCCCATTTTGGTTTGTCGAACCCGCTACCAAACACCCTGTATATTAACCATATAATACATGGTGTCAGGTGTAAAGACATGTAAAAAAGCTGTGTGCAGATAATCCTAAGTGGAATATAAGAAATAATGGCGGAAGCAAAAGGAGTGCAGGCAAATGTGGCACATGGTCTCAAGCCACCTACTGGGCACACGGTGTGCGATGCGGAGTCTTGGCGAAGGTTCAAGCAATTAATAACGATTTATTTAAAGGCATCAGGGCTTGAAGAAGAGGCTGATGAGAGGAAAATTGCCATTTTCCTTAGTTGCGCAGGTGAAGACATAATAGATGTATATAATGGCCTTGAAATCATAAAGTCGTGGGAAGATTTAATTAAAGAATTCGACAAGCATTTTGGAAGTAAAACTAATCAAGTTACCAATAGTTACAAATTTTTTAACATGAGACAGCAACAAGGCGAGTCAGTGGACCACTTTGTCACAAAATTGAAGAATATAGCAAAGTTATGTGATTTCAAGGACGAAAAGAGGTTGTTACGCGACATGTTGGTAATTGGAATAAAGGACAGTAGCACAAAAGAGCGTTTATTGAGGGAAAGTGAATTAAGTCTGGACATGGCCATTACACTATGCAGGGCAGCCGAGGAAAGTAGCAAACAAGTAAAAGAGATGGAGGAAAAAGAGAAAGAAATAGTGAATATGGTGAAGGAAGGAAAAGGGCAAGCAAATTGGAGAGGCAACCAGAATAAATTTCAATGTGGTAGTTGCGGTCAGGAGCATGAGAGAGGAAATTGCCCAGCATATGGAAGAAAATGCACCATATGTAACAGGTACAACCATTATGCCGTTGTATGTCGCTCCAATAAAAATAAAAAAGAAGAATTAACAAGGACTAAGAAGATATCCAGAGTAAAGGTTAATGCAATGCAGGAAGGAGGAAGTGACAACAACTCCAGCTTTGAAGATTTTGTAATAGACACAGTGAGTACCATAAATAAAAAACTAAGTTGGTATGAAATAATTGAAGTGGAGGGAACAAATATTAAGTTTAAGTTAGATTCTGGAGCTGATTGTAACACATTACCCTTGAAATTGTTTAATGAAATAAAGAAAGATGGTTTTTTGCTGGGACAATCCACGGTGCTGGTAGTATACAATGGTCAGCACATACAAACAGAGGGTAGCGCTGAGCTAAATTGTATTGTAAAAGGAGTTTCACATAAAGTCAGGTTTTGTGTTGTGGACTTGCCAGTACAACCTGTATTGGGATTGCCTGATTGTGTAAGGTTCAACTTAATGAAAAAGATAGATAGTATAGTAGCCATCGACAAGGAAAATTTTGTTAAAGACAATTTTGACGTCTTCTCAGGATTGGGTAATATAGGCACATATAGTATAAAAGTAAAAGAAAATGTAGAACCAGTTATTAAGCCAATAAGAAGAGTGCCACAAGCTATTAAGGATAGGTTAAAAGAAACACTAGATTGTTATGAAAATAGGGGTATAATTGAAAAAGTTGAGGGCCCAACAGATTGGTGCAATAATCTTGTAATTGTAGAGAAACCAAATAAATCGCTTAGACTGTGTTTAGATCCTAAAGAATTAAATAAAGCAATACTGAGGGAAAATTATCAAATACCTACCATCGCCTGAAGAAATATACCATTCACTTGCAGGTAAACAAGTCTTCACAGTATTAGACATGAAGGATGGATTTTTTCAAGTAACTCTGGATGACAAGGAAAACTTATGCACATTTGGGACACCATTTGGTCGATACAGGTTCAAAAGAATGCCATTCGGCATTTCGTCTGCACCTGAGGTAATGCAACGTATTAATACTTCTATTTTTAGTGATATACAGGGTGTAAATGTGTATTATGATGATTTGATTATCGCTGGAGACAACATGGAAGAGCATGATAAAATATTGTGTCAAGTTATAAATAGGGCTAGAAAATACAATGTAAAATTTAATAGCAATAAAGTGCAATTTAGAAGCGAATTTGTGAAGTATGTAGGGCTCTTAGTGTCAAAGTCAGGAATAAAACCTGATCCTGAACATGTCAAAGATATTATTGAGTTAACAGAACCCAAAAATGTTAAAGAACTACAAATTTTTTTAGGAATGTGTAACTATTTAAGTAAATTTATACCTCAGTATTCAAAAACAACAGAGCCTCTCCGAAATTTATTAAAGAAAGAAGTTGTATGGGAATGGGGCCATTCGCAAATACAAGCATTTAATGATATTAAGTTAAAAATGACTACTGCTCCTACATTATCAGTTTTAGTAAAAAATGGCAATGTAACATTGCAAAGTGACAGTTCCAAAAGTGGGCTTGGAGCATGTTTGTTACAAAATGGCAAGCCAATTTCGTTTTACTCAAGATCTTATACTGAATGTCAACAAAGATGGGCTCCAATTGAAAAGGAACTGTTTGCAATTTGTTCAGCAATGGAAAAATATCATCAATTTGTGTATGGGCGTAGGATTATTATTGAGACTGATCATAAGCCTCTAGTAGCCATCATGAATAAAGATATAAGTAAAATTTCGGCAAGATTGCAACGTATGGTGCTCAAACTCTTAAAGTATGATTTTGAAATAAGATATATTCCTGGGTCAAAAATGTACATTGCAGATTATTTGTCCAGGCATTTTAATAAAAATAATGCAACAGTAGACGCAAGTTTAAAAGAGTTAGTACATTGTTTTAATTCAGAAAATGTTTATGGTCTAGAGAACGAATTAGATATATCAAAAACTAAATTACAAGAGATGCAAAAGGAAACATTAAAAGATGGCAATTTACAGCAAGTCATTGAATGGTATTAATTACACTGAGTGGCCAAACAATGATAGAAATATATATGGAAAAGAATTAAAGAAGTTATATAAATTAAGAAATAATTTGACTGTCAAAGATAATATAGTTTATTATGAAGATAGAGTACTTATTCCTAAAATAATGAGAGAAAATATATTGTCAATTGTTCATAGTGGTCACACTGGAGTAGTAAAATGTAAAAAGCGAGCAAAAAAATCTGTATATTGGCCGGGTATGACAAAAAGTATTGAGGAATATGTGTTATCCTGTAAATTCTGTGAAAAGTATAGACCATCAAATTGTAAACAACCTCTTATATCACATGAAATAACTGACCTACCATTTAGTAAAGTAGGAATGGATGTGTGTCACTTTGCAGGGGATGAATATCTTGTTGTAGTAGATTATTTTTCCAAGTGGATAGAAGTAACAATCTTAAAAAATACAACAGCGGGGAACATAATAACTACATTAATGAAAATATTTAGTACTCATGGTATTCCTAGGTGTATAGTGAGTGATAATATGCCCTTTGGAAGTTCTGAGTTTTTACAGTTTGCACAAAAGTATGATATAGAATTAGTGAAGTCAAGTCCACGCTATCCACAATCTAATGGGTTGGCGGAGAAAGCTGTAGGTATTGTAAAAAATATAATGAAAAAGTGTGTCGAGGAAAAGAGTAGTTTTGATTTAGCTATGTTGCATTACAGGACTAGTCCAGTTGCAGGGTTAGAATATAGTCCATCGGAGTTGTTAATGAGCAGATTGTTGAGAACTAATTTACCTTGTACTAAAAATATATTAAAACCTAGGTTATGTGTTAATGTTAAGGATCAGCTGTTGTTAAACCAGGAAAGAGCAAGGACCAACTATAACAAAAGTGCAAAAGAAAAGAAGTCGTTTAATATTGGGGATAATGTAGTAATTCAAAATGTACCTAATAAGAACTGGGTGGTGGAAAGATAATAGATAAAGCAGAGGGTCCTAGATCTTTCATGGTAAAAAATGAAAAAGGCAATATAATTAGGAGAAATGAAAAGCACATTAGGCCAAGTGCAAACGAGTTTGCTGTCAAAAGAGATGTGATAACTGATGTACCAGCTGTTGTGGGTACAACTCTACCCATATCTGAAAGTAATAATATTAGTCCTAGTGTTGATGTTTCAAATAATGTGCCTGAGAATGTGACAGTCACAAGGGTGGGTAGACAAGTAAGAATGCCAGCTTATTTAAGGGACTATGACTTAAGTTGATTATGTTTATGTTAAGTTAGTTATGTTAAGGCTTAAAATAAACATGGGGGAGATGTGTGATACATGCTTAACAGACAATTTATGTATCTATGGTTGGCAGGCAGGCGGGCCACTACAATAAAAGAACACATCATGGAAGCTCATACTATCTTTTATTTAACCACATAAATCACATTATCTATTATATATATTAACCATATATAACCAGTCTATGATTATGCGTCAGTGTGATAAAATTCTGTTTAAAATAAATCATTTTCAAGGACTCCAATTTGTAAACATGGCGAAACAAAAAAGATCTTACAGTGTTTATTTTCACTTATTTGTTTTCTATTTGAAACTATCAGGTCTGAAAATCACTTAGGGGAAGGTGGGGTAAGACGGGGAAGCGAGGTAAGATGGGGACCCTACCAAAACAGATAATGCAGTTTAGCTAGAAAAAATATTTTAACGCCATCTGACGGCATTTACCGGTACTTGTCAGTGTCACAAAAAGTTTGGTCGGAAGAGTGCACGTTTCTACCCGGTAAGTAAGTTTTTTTAATTTTGAGTGGTTTTATCTAACTTTTGACGTTTACAAACTGCGTGACTGTTTGTAAAATATGATATTCAACATGCGTGACATATTTTTTTATCGATGTCTGTTTATTTTCCTATTCTAAACCCATTAAGGCGTTCCGGCTTGCTTTGATTTTATAACCTCAAAAAATTTAATACAACTTAGAAGTCCATTTTGGGAAAGATGGGGTACCTACTCGCGGGCAAGACGGGGTTCTTCGGTTCTCCGTATAAAGCAGAATTAGAAGAAAGGCAGAACAGTAAGAAACCGAAACCAAAGGTAACAAACAAAAAGAAAATAAGAAAAACAAATAAGAGATCTAAAAAAAACAAGAATACTGAAGATGGAGCTCAGACATCTGAAGATGAAGATACAGAATGTCTATACTGCCACGGCTTGTATTCAGAGTCTACTGAAGGTTGGATCACTTGCTAGACTTGCGGTAAGTGGGCACATTGTGGCTGTGCAGGAGTAGAAAATAACGACGACGAAGCCGTCTATATATGCCCGATTTGTGAAGATGCCGACGTATAAATATTCAATACCCCATCTTACCCAAGGGGGTACCCCGTCTTGCCCTATATGTGGGGTAAGATGGGGAGACTTTGCATTTTTTTTAAGTTGATATTTCTAAGAGAAGAATTATATTTTTTTGTTAAGACTGATTATAATTAAAGAGAGAAAGACTTATTATTTTGTTAATAAAAGTTCCTACTTTGTACTATTAAAAACGGAGGTTTTATTTATGAAATACCTTAAGGTCCCCGTCTTACCCCACCTTCCCCTATTTGTATCTTGCGAGTGGCACAGCAGTGAATGCTATGGCCTAGAGCTTTTGTGCTGTGACACTAGCGGCTTTCGTTAAAGCCTAAAACGGCACAGAGTTCGTGCTTCCTATAAATGCTATGGGAAACAGCCGGCCGTGGACGGAGTTCCGTTTTTGGTGTAATTAAAAACACCGGCCACAGCCGTAATGCCATATCACGAGGGTCTTTGTTTACGTCTCTCGACGTACTGTCCGTGAACGTGTTAACATTGTTTGACAACACTTATAGCTTTAAACACAACTCAAAATTGTATATGACTTCATCTTGTCACTTGTAGTTGCTTAGGAACGTTTTTTGTTTCCACTTTATTACATGGTTGGGTAAAGTCGATTTTGCTACTTAAAGTTGCATGCAGGTTTTAATTTTCACTGAATAAGAAGCAATAGTGCTATATAAGGCCCTAAAGTTTCTTATAAGCAACTTTTACATATAAGTGGGAGCATACCCTTATTTGGATCTTTTAATTCCAAATGACTAGTATAATAGAGTAGTATATCACCAATAGTGGCTAAAGAGATAATTTTACGACCCTTCTAGGCCTTAAAGTTGCAATCACTTTAGTTTCCAAAAGGGCCGTAAAATTATCTCTTTAGCCACTATTGGTGATACACTACTCTATTATACTAGTCATTTGGAATTAAAAGTTCCAAATAAGGGTATGTTCCCACTTATAAATAAAAGTGGCTTATAAGTTACTTTAGGGCCTTATATATCACTATTGCTTCTTATTCAGTGACAATTACAACCTGCATGCAACTTTAAGTAGCAAAATCGACTTTACCCAACTATAAGTAATAAAGTAGAAACAAAAAACGTTCCTAAGCAACTATAAGTGACAGGATGAACTCGTATACAAGTTTGAGTTGTGTTTAAAGCTATAAGTGTAGTCAAACACTGTTAAACCACTCATTTAGAACATAAAGCTATAAGATAAGCTGCAAAATTCACTAATGTGCTGCTTGGGAGGCGACTAAGGGAATAAAGGCTTGTAGTAGTACTGTTAGGCGATGGGCTACCTGTCACTAATATACACTGTTAAACATCTTAACCTAATTGTGCAAATTGTGGTAGAGTTATCAACAAGTTTTTAGAGTTGTTGGTAATTCTGTAGCTCTGCCTACCCCACTCTGGGAATGAAGGCGTGAAGGTATGTATGTATATATGTATCTGTGTCTGGGTCATCACTTTACATATGTGTATCAAATTTCAACTTAATCGGTCCAGTAGTTCTGGAGCAAATTGTCTGTGACACGCAGGCGGACAGACAGACGCACGAGTGATCTTAAAAGGGTTCCGTTTTTTTACTTTTCGTACGGAACCCTAATTATTTTCGTAAATTTACGTAATATTTATACCACGCCCATGGTCACCCAGCATATTTTGGGTTATAGTGGTATTTAGAAAAGTAACGCAATTGACAACAATTCATTTTGTGCTAAGGTAGTAAAATAAAATACCGTTTCTAGATTTTACACTGCTGATTACAGTAAAAATATCTTTGGATTTTTTTATGCAGTAGTTTTTTTTTATATTTAGGAAAAACAGTAAAAAAAGTTGGATTGTGAATGTTAGGAATACACTTATAGTGCCCTTAGTCCATTTATTACCGAATAGGAATTGAAAAAAATATGACATGACATGACAGTCGGTTCTGTTTCTGTTTGAAGTTACTTTATTTTTATTTTATATCATGCTAAGATCACGACATCAGTATTCCTAACTTTGTATATACGGTCTTTTTAATGACTATTTCTTTAATAAATTATTAACGACGAATTTAAGTTAAATATAGAAAAACCGAGAAATACGGGTAGTCTAATTTTTAACCAGCTATTATACACGCGAACAAACAATAATGCTTTTTTTTTTGAAATGTTGTCAATTATTTCGCATCCATAATTGGGCGTTTCTTTAAAGTTTGTACCTAGTTAAGGACTTAATTAAGAAACGTTAACTTTT
This sequence comes from Acleris emargana, assembly GCA_927399475.2. Classification (NCBI taxonomy): domain Eukaryota; kingdom Metazoa; phylum Arthropoda; class Insecta; order Lepidoptera; family Tortricidae; genus Acleris; species Acleris emargana. Next base: position 1,095,816 of record OV656843.1, read on the forward strand.
CCACTGAGTTACGAAAATTAGCTGTACTGTTATTAAGGCAAATGGTGGTATCTCAGCCAAAACTCCTGTAGCAAGTGCAAGCATATTACTAACAGATGAGGATTTTATCTACTTCATTTATTGAATTTGAGATACTGCTAGTTGGCGTTGAGAGGTAGGATATAAATGTATGACTAATTTTCGTAACTCAGTGGAAAAGTTAACGTTTCTTAATTTAGTCCTTAACTAGGTACCAACTTTTAAAGAAACGCCCAATTATGTACATAAAATAAAAGACCACACTTTAAGCTCAAATCTTGGCGTGATAAATACGAGTTCTATTATTACCTAATAATAATGTTTTTTTTTTGTATTGGTATTGTTATTTTACTTTTATATTTGAATACTTATTGTATAAAACCTAATTTACAGAAAATTAAATAATTATCTGAATAATAATCATAATAAAAAAAATAGATAAAACAACAACTAATATTAACCGTCGTCGTTGGCTTCAAAACTGTGTTCAGTTAAAAATACAAAGTTCAGCTCGTAGCGACAACAAAAAGAATAAGGCAGTTTAGGAAGACGACGTTTATATGACCATACTACCTTCTGGTTTTAGAAGGCGGTATACCGTGTCCGACGTTTTATGACACACGCGGTGTTTACAACTCAATAAACACGAGTTTCTGCCATCGAGACAACATGTCAATAATCAACATCGTAAAACAAGTGCGGGCAGGACTCGGTGATGCAATAATAACCCTTAATAGTATCATAATAGAATGATCAGTGATCGTAGATTATACAGCAAAACCAGTGCAATGACGTCACGATGACTACAGTGACCTAGGGTTGTCGAGGTGCATAATATAGAAATAATAAAACATTTATTTAGCTTAATTATAAATTGGGATAGTCCAAAAAAAAACTCACGGTGTTTACATTCTAATTCGAAAGATTAGACAATTTTAAGTAACTACTTTCATTAATTTTGTATTTGACATAATAGTTTCAAATCAAATCAAATATATTTATTGCATGGTCATGAGTTATACAGGTCTTATAGAGTTTGTGTTACAGTTCGTCATGTCCTGCCTCAGAGAGGCGTACAATATTTAAGCTTAAATCAAAATATTAATTTATTTATTTATTACATGCATTGTATCAGATTAGATGTCACCGTATCAGAAAAAAAGGAGTTACATAACAGGTTCCAACAATATTATAACTTATATTTTACCGATAAGAATTCAGATACGCTATAAATACATTTAATAACTAACCAATTAAAAAGCTTCCTTTTAAAATTCGCAGGTGGTAGTTTTTTTAACTCTACTGGAAGTTTATTTTATATTTTGGTACTCATGCATACGACACTCTTCGAGAAAAACGCAGATTGTGATTTCGGACACACAACATCATAACCATATTTGGATTGCAATCTTGGCCGTGGGTTTCTACCCGTAAACATGTTTAGATTTTTTTTCACAAACAAGCTGACCTCGTATATATATAGAGCGGGGAACGTGAGTATTCTGTTATTAAGAAACAGTGGTCGACATGATTCAGTTTGATTAAGGCCATATATAGCACGAAGGCATCTCTTCTGCATTCTGAAAAGTTGGTATTTGTTGCCAACATTACCCCATAGAATAATACCATAGCGTAAATTTGACATAACATAGGAGTGAAATGCTAGAAGAGCCGTTTTTTCAGATGAGACCTCCCGAAGTCGTTTTAAAGCATAAGCGAATCTACTCAATTTTGCCATTACATACTCCGAATGATGAAGCCAATTGGTGTGGGAGTCAATGATTATGCCCAAAAATCTAATTGAGTTAACGTTCTCCAATTTAAAACCCTTGTACACGATTTTAATTTGTGTTGGTTTCCCCTGGGGAGCATAAAATTCCATGCACTTAGTTTTGGCAAGATTGACCTGAAGGCAGTTTCTCTCTAGCCATTTGTTAATGTCATGGAAAACACTGTTAACATCATCTTCGTAATGATTAGTGTTATCACTACGTATCACTATTGAACAGTCATCAGCAAAAAGAAGAATTTTATGGTCTGTAGTCTCTGTTAAATCATTTATGTACAAAAGAAATAGTAAAGGCCCAAGTAAACTGCCCTGTGGTACTCCGGCTTTAACAAGTCTATATTCAGACCTATTGGTACTAACTGTTTTTGAGCTTTCAGAATAGGCTGATACTTCAGTGCTTTGCTGTCTACCTTCAAGATACGTTTTAAGCAATTCAAAACAGTTACCCCGTATTCCGTAGTGGTACAATTTATTCAGAAGCCTCTTGTGACATACCCTGTCAAAGGCTTTTGACATATCCATAAAAATACCAATTGCGGGAGTTTTATCATTTCTACATTGAGTAATTATTTTGATAAGCTCATACACAGCCATAGTTGTTGTTTTTTTTTCCCTAAATCCAAACTGCGCACTTGAAATTATGTTGTGCTTATCAAAGAACGCCATCAGTCTCTGATAAATTATTTTTTCAAAGATTTTAGAGAATACTGGAGTTAGGGCAATCGGTCGGTAATTATCCATTTCAGAAGTATCCCCTTTTTTAAAGATTGGTTTTACAATTGAGTACTTTAACTTATCTGGATAATATCCATCTATAATTGATAAGTTTATAATGTGATATAGAGGAAACACGAGTAGATCTGCATTTTCTTTTATTATTGACGTTGGTATGTTATCGTACCCCACAGATGTAGTGTTCCGTAGCTTGCTAATCACTTTTAAAACTTCACTTGGACAAGTAGGTTTCATAAAGATAGTTGATTCTAAGGGTATTCCTAACGTCGACTTCTCTGGTACACTACCTATAATTTTATTGCTTACTTCATCTATATACTTATTATTAAAAAAGTTGCAAATTTTGGTGGGGGATGTTACAACAATACCATCCTTGATAATTTTATCGACACAATTCGACACATGCCTGGTGCCAGTATTTTGCTTAATAACTTCCCAGGTCGCCTTAACCAAATTACAACTTTTTTCGACATACAATTCATTTGAAATTTTGTGTGATTTCAGTATGCATTTCTTGAGTAAATTTGCGTATGTTTTGTATGCATTTTTATGTTTACAATTAGGACAATTTACATACGTACGATACATCATCCTTTTACCTTTTGATGATACACGGATGCCTGGTGTAATCCATCTAGCTTTCTTTGTATTGTGTACTTTAACTTTAATTAGTGGGAAACATAATTCAAAAAACAGTACAATGAGATTATGGAATTCCGAAAATGCATAGTTTGCATGATCAGCTTGAAATGTTTCACTGAAACTGAGGCTACTTATACATTCTCTGAATTTACTTCTATTATTTTTACACATATCACGTTTCCATGTATACCAAAAGTTTTGTTTTAATATCTATCTTTGTTTATTTAGCAGATATTTTATGGATGGATGGATTATTTTAAATTTAGGGTGGCATTTTCTAGTAAATGATATCTAATGATAAAACGTGATTGTAATAGTGTATTAAAACATACTATTTCAAGCGGTTTTTACCTAACCCGTATGATACACCTAGGAGGGCTTCAAGCCGAAAACGAAAGTCAAACAAACGTTAAATATACTTTTGTTGAAATATCTGAAATAGACTAATATTTCAAAAAAATAATGATGCAGGACGGCTTTAAAACCCTATTCCTCGAAATCGTTTTCGAATTAGAGTAATTTTAAAAACATGAACAATCCCAATTTATTGTTTCTAACACTAATTAAAAAAATTTGGTCTGATTTCAAGAACAGGAAGGGCCAAAAATACCCCAATCAGTTTTAAATCAGGTGGAAATTAATTGCAGTTACCACACAGTCGTATATCTTAGTCGGTTGAAGTGGAGTTCAAATGGCACACAACGGGAAGGGAAGCGATAAAAAACAAACGCTGGGCATACCTAGTTGAGAAAAGAACTGCAGATCAACGATTTTAAACAATGATGTAACAAAGGCCCCCACTATAATTATTAGAAAATAAACTAAATTATTTAAATAAAAACAAAAAACCCGACTGCAGTAAAAAAAACAACTGAAAAGCGAGTAACAAGCTATATTATCTTTTTTGTTTGTATAATAAAGTGTTTACATTCAAACATACATAGGTAAATACTTATAATGTACCATGCAATGATTTTTTGTTTGATACCTCGTTAACAAGTAATGCAATTTATACCAATATACATACAACTTGAATAGTGGAAAAGGTTTTCCAGGCGGGGACAAGCTATTAATCCAAATGTTTTTTGTTTCAAGAAAATACTTACATTTTATAATTCATTGCTTGTCCCCGCCTGCAATACCTTTTCCACTATTCAAGTTGTATGTATATTGGTAAAAATTGCATTACTTGTTAACGAGGTATCAAACAAAAAATCATTGCATGGTACATTATAAGTATTTACCTATGTATGTTTGAATGTAAACACTTTATTATACAAACAAAAAAGATAATATAGCTTGTTACTCGCTTTTCAGTTGTTTTTTTTATTGCAGTCGGGTTTTTTGTTTTTATTTAAATAATTTAGTTTATTACACATTTTTTAGTTTTTATTAATAAAATAGTGGTTTTATTAATATAACCAAACGTTAAATGAGCTCTGGAGCTCGATTTTTTTATGTCACGAAGCTATAAGTAACAAATTACAAGCGGAACTCTCCTTTTAGCAAAAGAAGCATCGTGCATTCAAAAATCGATCCCCAGTAGTAACGTAAGATTAGTTCATTTGGTTAGATGGAGGCCGAATGTAATATTTTGCATTTAGTTTATAGTATTTAAATCTCGAAGACGTTGAAGCTCTTTTAAAGAATCGGTATCATGTGGTCGATTTAACAACTTTTTGGGATCAAGGACACTGATAGCCAACCCAGCTAGTGTTTTTACTCGGCTGAGAGCAACGTAAGTTTGACCCTTTGCAAAAACATGTGAGCTGAGGAGGTCCACAACGGCCCTATCGAGAGTGGTGCCTTGAAGCTTATGGACAGTTACAGCCCAGCAAAGTATTACCGGCAACATCCTTCGTTCAATTTTTCCTTGTCCCCTAAGCGCATCAAAGTCGATGGTGCAGGGCTCAATCCGTACACGTATTCCTGGTATAAGCGGATTGCTTTGCTAAATTATAATTCGAACAGATTGTAGATACCTACTTAGACCGAGAAATTGAAGTAGGTATAAATCAACTAAACTTCTCTTAATCTCTAACAATTTAGTTCCTCAACGGTCAGTACGTCATACGTGTACCTGTGTACTAGACTAAGCACCTATTTACATTGAGGTTACCTATTCCGTGTATCTTTACTTAAATAAACTGTCCATGCGTAGGCAGGATGGCGCATTAGGTAGGTATTAGCCAGCAATTTATACTATAACATCAATGCGCATTAATCAAGTATGTAGTAGGTATTCGTGAATTATTAAAAATTATACTACTTTCTTAATGGTTTATATTGTAGGCGTTTACAGCTCAACAAGAAATATTGGGCGATGGGCTTGCAACCTGTCACTAATATACTGATAAACATCTTAGCCTAATTGTGCAAAATGTGGTTACAGAATTATCAAATAATTCTGTAGCTCTGCCTACTCCGCTCCTGGAATGAAGGCGTGAGTTTATGTATGTATGTAAGAAATATTTATTACTAAACATTTAACGTACTTTTTGATTTCCCTGTCTAAATGGTAGCATCAAAGTATTATAATGTATATATATTTGGAATGGGCTATTTACTAGCTTTCATTTGAGACCCATATTGCTATAATAAACATTTTTTTTTTTTAAAACCCCCTCTTTTTTTTTGCAGATGCCATTTTGAAATATTATATACCCTATGTCACTTCGTCAATTAAGACGAATCGAATGACACCTAGTATGTTAAAATCGGTCAAGCCGTTTTGGCTGCAGAGCGTGCCCAGAAATAGACATACATACATACATACATACATACATACATACATACATACATACATACGCTCGAAAAACATAACCCTCCTTCTGACGCAGTCGGGTAAAAAGTTGAAGAACTATTTACTTTAAATTATTATAGAACTTTTTTTCGGTTGTAATTTATGAACTATGTAAGCTCAAACAGTTTTTGTTAAAAATAAAACTGCAACGCAACAAACAAAGTAAGATGTTTTGTACGAAAAACTAAAAACTACAAGAATCAAACATAACAATTTAATAAACATTTTAATGTAAATTGCAAAAAGTGAATTAAAACTTTGGAGTTTAAAACTCAGGGTTTCTATGTCTAAAGTTGATGTTCTAGGAAGTATAAAAATCGACCGAGAATATATAGAGGATTCAATCGTCTCTGGCAATCGAATCTAGAATAGTGATGATTGGCTTAGGGTAGTATGTACAGTGTGTGTTGCCAGTGATGACTTACGGATCCGAGACGTGGGCGCTAACGATGGGCCTCATAAGAAAGCTCAAGGTCACTCAGAGGGCTATGGAGAGGGCTATGCTCGGGGTTTCTCTGCGTGATAGAATCAGAAATGATGATATCCGCATGAGAACTAAGGTTACCGACATAGCCCGAAGAATAGCTAAACTGAAGTGGCAGTGGGCGGGGCACATCGCACGCAGGACTGATGGCCGATGAGGTCAGAAGGTTCTTGAGTGGCGTCCGCGGACCGGGACACGAGCTGTGGGTAGGCCTCCAACAAGATGGAGTGACGACCTTGTAAGGATCGCGGGAAAGCGGTGGATGCGAAAAGCACAAGACCGGTCTGAGTGGAGAGCCTTGGGGGAGGCCTATGTCCAGCAGTGGACGTCTTTCGGCTGACATGATGAGTATGTACTTTTGAATGATTTTCAGGTTCAGAAATACTGAAAATTTTATTTCTACATACAAGACTAAAAAGAAAGAAAAATAATTGACCTCTCTTGGAATATAATTTAAATACGGAAACGAGGTCGGAATTTCAGATTTCTGAGTGTAGGTGTAGAACCCAGGACATAAGGAAGGACAGTAAAGTGTTACCAAGAGGGATCCGTTTAGCTCTTTAGGCACAAAACCCTAAAAACTCCTCACGTAATTTCTGATTTTACTCATCTCCTATCCGATTTAAATCAAATCCGACTAAAAACTATCCAGATTTAACTTTTAATTTTAATGTTTCTGTTTAGGAGCTCATTCAATCAATCTAATAAACTCCTTTTCTATCTCAACGTTAAAAAACCTTTGAGAGTACAAAAATAACGTTATTATACTTAAGATCCATTTTCCCGTGTTCCCACACACATAATAATAAGTAACAAAAACCTTTTCCCTTCACGAGTTTTAATCCATCCATGAATTCCTTTGCTTTATTTTTCTCATGGCTCTTCCGGACATCCACCGGGCATTTAGGAAAATAACTCAACCGTTCATTTGTGAGCAGATGGTATTTATTTCATTGCGCTCGCGTTTTATTCAATTGTGGACCATTCTATGTTATGTTAGGAATTGGACGTAAAGCTTTGAAGTTTTTGTATAATGGCGACGGAGATCGTGATGGAATTCAGTGTTCACAATAGGCATTTGGTAGGTTTGTATGAGCATTGTTGATTAGGAAAATGAAACGACATTTTTGAGTATTGTTTATTATGGAATAAACAATTTAATTACTAAATTTAACGAAACGAGGAATGCTTGCTTTGAGCTTTTGGTAGGAAGTGAAAGAAAGGTGTACATTCATTTATTCGTGTTCAATTGTATATTGAACAATTATATTTGTATTTTTAGCGTCATCGAATTATTTTCTAATTACGGTTTAGTCTACTAAATATTAAATTAGCCTATAATTATGTCCCACTGCTGGGCAAAAGCCTCCATGATTTCCAATACTTCCTGTCTATTGCAACCGCCAGGCAATCTTTTAGGAAAGCGTCCAAGTTGTCCCGCTATCTCCGTTTTCTGTAGCCATCCTGGGGAACCCACCAAGTTGCCAAATTAGCCAACCGTCGTGGATGCTTGCGGCAGACATGCGAAGGTCAGGCATCATAATTTTAGCCGAAAAACAACCACTACTCCTCTTCCAAGGCTTGCCACAAGGACCGGTCCGGCACCACTTGCATACATCGGGTTTTTTTTTATGGCATGGTAAGGCAAACGAGCACACAGGCCACCTGATGGTAAGTGGAAACTGTGACTCATAGACATTCACATTCACAAGACTGCAAATGCACTGCCAACCCTGAGGACTAAGATGGAATGCCTCTATGCTAGTCATTTCACCGGCTGTCTTATCCCCAAACCGGAATACAACAATGCAAACACAGCTGCTTGGCGGTAGGTTAATGGATAAGATGGTGGTACCAACCCGGACGGACCCTGCTCAAGGTCCTCCCACAAGAAAGGGTAAGTTAGGGTTTCCCGCAACCTTGTCTGTTTACCTTTTTGACCTCTAAAAACTGGTTAATAGAATAATTAATTGCGTTTAATAATTTATCACAGGCAAGATATTAAAAGTTTTGGGTTGGGTCTCAGAAACTAGGAAGTCTTAAAGTTTCGCCATGTCCGTCCGTCCGTCCGTCCGCGCTAGCTCAGAGACTCTTAGTACTAGAAAGCTGTAATATGGCATGAATTGAATATACATATTAGTCACTCCAACAAAGTGATAAAATTATATTTTGAAAAACCTTTTTTTTTGTGAACCTCCCCTACACGTTACCGTCTTTTTTCTTCCTCGTATACCTCATAGTGTGTAGTGTCGTTAGGTAGGTCTTTTAAAAATATTGCGAGTTTGTGAACGCAATTTTTCGAGTAAGAGATACGTTTATGAAATTTAATATTAAGCTATAAAGCGCTAATTTTTGTTACCCCCCACTAACTACAAATATAAAAAATATAAAAAATATCTTACATGAAAGAACATACTTGAAAAACTAATTTAAAAAAAAACTCATCTAAGTAGACCAAAATGGTTTCTTAAATAGAGGTGACTGAAGTGTTGATACCTACTAAAATTAACTACGACAGCACCAAACAATCTTAAATAAAGAATAATTTCATACTTGTTCTTTTTTGAAATAGTTTTCGGTTTCGAAACCCTACATTGAGCAAGGTCAGACTGTAGTGGTGTAAGTATATGATAAGGTATATGTGTGTGTATTCTAGTATATAAGGCATTCTTATTCCTAATAAAGACAGTTCATGTACTACATTCGTTGTTGTCACTTGTCTCCAACACACATCCCTACATGGCGACCCTGCCAGTAGCAGCAATGCGCGCGTGCGGGTGTCTAGTTTCGAACAATTGGACTAAGTATTAAATAAAATGTGCGGGAATAATTGTGCTGACAATTCAGAAGTGCTTAGCAAAATAGAAACAATTACAATTTATCTAGCGTTGGCTATTTGCGGACTACTTATTTTAATTATTTTTGGATGTTGTGCTAAATTTAATTTGCGTAAATGACGCATACAGCCGACCGCTGCCGCTCGTAATAAGTGCGCCGCTGTGTATAGACATATTAGGATAACGAACTTTGTGCCAGTGCGAGTATAATGAGAACTTATTAAATATCTACGTACGTTATTCTAACGTGTTATGTATGGCGATTTAATTACAATGGGGAACCACGGCTCCACAGCAACGGAGGCGCCTCCTCGGGCACGCCAGGAAATCTTGACTCAAGTTGGGTATGAAAATGTGATAGAACCGAGTCACGACAATGTCATGAAACATGTTGGTAAAATCAACTGGTATCTGTTCCTGTTGCTGATTGTTGCGGGTTTGGTCATCGTGATTATGTTCATCAGATACCTAAATAAGTCAATCAACAAGAAGATCGAGAGGCGAGCTCAGGCTATGGCCTTGAGCGTGAGGAGGATGGCGCCGGCTGAAGTCGTCTGAGCAGTTCGTAAGTGTTGTGAAGTGTTGTGATAAGTAGGAAGTACCAAAAAATACGAGAAACTATGTTTAAATACGTAAAGTAAAAACAGTGGTTAATCTAATATTATAGTAGGTAATACATAAACAAGCGTGTAATATATTTAAGTACTTAAATGGCAGAAACGTTATCTGTATTATGCAATGAACTTAAAGAAATACGCACTTATTTATGTAAAATTGGCCCTAACCGTAGGCAAGGTAATATTATTACTGTTAAATTAGCAGAGACTAATATTGTGATACGCAAGTACGAATGTTTAAATAACGAAGTATCGGAACTCATCAAAAAGGGTTTAGTAGCAAAGGAAGAGGTCACTTTATATAATAAATTGTGTGCATCGCTTAATACGCTCTATAGCGAAATATTAAATTATTGCCAAGAAAGTGCAAACGAATCTGATACAATGGGGGAGCCCTTCGATTTAAAAACAGCCCTAACCCTGCTACCCCTTATGACTGACGACGAACTTAATACGAAACAACTCATTGACGGCATTGAATATTATAGTTCTGTTTTAAAAACAGATGACCATAAAAAGCTTATTCAGTTTGTTTTGAAGAGCAGGCTATCTCAATCCGGAAAATTAAAATTAAACACCGACTATGCTACGTCAGCAGAGAATACAAGATATGAGGCACGTTTTGTTGCCTAAAAAGGCCGCGACTGCCATTCAAAGCAAACTGCATACAATTAAGCAGAATAATCGGAGTGTTAAAGATTTTGGGTCAGAGATTGCGGAATTGTTTGTGGATTTGACAATTTCACAGGCCGACGGCAAAACAGACAATTACAAGGTACTCAAGCCGCTAAACGAAAAACTAGCTATACAAAAGTTTGCCGACGGCCTGCGGAATCGCAGATTGAGCACTATCATTGCAGCTCGGAATTTTGCAACATTAAAGGATGCCATACAGGCAGCCCAAGAAGAAGATGACGTCACTACCGCTTCGGCTTCAGGGGAGATTTTGGGTATGTCATCTCAATCTTTTTATAGACCATCGCATAGGCCATACTATGCACAAAGGCAATTTCAAAGGTTTCGTGGGCGATATCAAGCACGAGGGCGCGGTACGCGCTACTACTACAATCCTCGTGGCGGAGCCGCGGCGTACCGTGGCAACAATTGGGGCAACTTCAGAGGCACACGAGGGCGCTTTTCAGGTAATATTACCCACAGACCCAGCCATCAGTGGAATCGCCCTAATATCAGAATGATGACTCAGACCGAAAATGAGACTCAAAATACAAACGACGAAAGTAATTTTTTTCGTGACTAACATGTCCATACTAACATCAGATAGCTCTTTGGTAACTAGGTTTAAAGTCGAAAATCGCGACTATTCCTTTCTTATAGATAGTGGAGCATCGATTAGTGGAATTAAATTACAATGTATCACTTCGTTAAATATTCCATTCCATAAACAAAAGAGTACCGTAAATGGTATTGGGGGCAGCATCGAAGCAATAGGATACATCTGTTTACAGCTAGTTACTCATGATGAATCATTTCATCACAAGATTTATATTTTCAATTCGTTGCCATGTTTGGCTAATGGGATCATAGGCAACGACTTTTTAAGGAAGTACGGAGCAGTTTTAGATTACAGCGCGAATACTTTGCGACTACTTAGAGATAATGGAAAGGAAATTTATTTATCATTATTTAATATGAACGAAATGGATTTGTCACTGACCATACCACCCAGGTCGGAATCTATTCATTACATTAAGACAGATATGACTGATGAATGTGTGGTTTGCACGGAAGAGCTTCACAATGGAGTTTTTATAGCTAATACTATGGTCAAACCCGTCAACGGGGTGATACCTATCAAGATTCTAAATACAACGGAGGACCAAATAAACTTGAAAAATATAAGCCCACAAATAGAAAGTTTACAAAACTATGACATGTGTATGTTCAACGTTATGCAAGGAAACGCGGAAAGGGTTAAGAAATTATTTTCATTATTACAATTAAACCATTTAAATACGGAAGAAAAAACCTCAATAGAAAGTATGTGTGCTAAATTTTCAGACGTTTTCCATTTGTCTCATGATAAATTAACAACCACAAATATATACAAGCAAAAAATATATATAAAGCCAAATACGTCCCCAGTATTTAAAAAACCCTATAGGATACCACATTCCCAAAAACAAGAATTAAATAGACAAATTAATAAATTATTACATGATGGTATTATCGAACCGACTCAAAGCGAGTGGTCCAGCCCAGTATTACTGGTGCCAAAAAAAGGTAAGGTAGGAGAAGATAAAAAATGGAGACTGGTTATAGATTATCGGCAACTTAATAACCACATACAGGATGATAAATTCCCGTTACCGAATATTACAGAAATTTTGGATTCGCTGTCTGGATCCGTTTACTTCTCTCATCTCGACCTATTTTCCGGTTATTATCAGGTAGCATTAGAGAAAGAAAGTAGGCCGTATACAGCTTTTTGTTCAGGGCAGTACCAACTAACCAGGATGCTGCAAGGATTAAAAATAAGCCCTGGATCCTTTTCTCGAATGATAACGGTAGCAATGTCAGGCTTAAATTATGAAAAATATTTTGTTTATTTGGACGATTTAATTGTATTCGGTAGAAACCTAGCAGACCATAATAAAAATTTAATGGATGTGTTTTCAAGGCTACGGAAAGTCAATCTAAAATTAAATCCAGAAAAATGCGATTTTCTCAAAAAACAAATTCTTTATCTAGGACACGTAGTGTCAGAAAACGGAATACTGCCGGATCCTGATAAAATAAAGGTTTTACATGAATACCCGATACCTAAAAATGTAGAGGACGTAAAAAGGTTCGTAGCATTTGCTAACTATTACAGAAAATTTATAGGTAATTTTGCCGAAAAATCACATCCCTTAAACCAATTATGTAGAAAAAATGTAGAGTTCGTTTGGAACGAAAAATGTCAGAAATCATTTGAAAATCTAAAAAATGCACTTACTACATCGCCTGTCTTATCATATCCTGACTTATCAGATCGAAACCATTTTATTTTACAAACGGATGCAAGTGGATTTTCTATTGGCGCAATATTAGCGAATAGCGATGGTAGACCAGTAGCGTACAGTAGTAGGGGTCTCAATAAGGCAGAGGTTAACTACCCCACGGTTCAAAAAGAATTGTTGGCGATAGTTTGGGCAATTAAGTACTTCCGGCCGTATTTATTTGGCAGAAAATTCACGGTGAAAACTGATCACCGCCCTTTAATTTATTTATATAATTTAAGAGACCCATCCAGCAGACTTTTAAAATTTAGATTAGCGTTGGAAGAGTACGACTTCACCATCGAATACGTGAAAGGGAAAGACAACGCGGCTGCAGACGCATTGTCTCGTATTAGAATAACGTCAGAAGAGTTGAAAGAGATGCATGCCAATGTCATTAATGTAATGACTAGATCACAATATAAAAAAAAGATGAAACAAAATTCACCTGATTCGTCGATTGACCTTGGTTCTAATAACATTTGGCCTGATCAACCAAAAGTCATAGAATTAAGTAAAAAACCGTCGAATTCGGTAGAATTATTGTTTAGTACAAATGAAGAGTTAAGAAAACAAGGTTTAAAACCAGAAATTAATTATAAAAGTAAAATATTGTGCTACTTGCCAAGTAAAAAGGCAATTTATATAAACTCGAACACTCAAAACCAAATATCGCGAGCCGAATTTGTGAGAGAACTCGAAGTTTTTTGTAAGACATGTCAAATAAATCTAATATACATTGTAAAAAATAAAAATAATTACGTGTTTGTCGACAAATTAGCACAAGAAATAAATAGAGCAAAAGACTGGACCGGTCCGTCATTATGTATATTAAAAGATGTTATAAAAATAACTGACAAAGATGACCAGCGAGTTATACTCAACGATTTTCACTTGTTACCTACGAGTGGCCACGCAGGTACAAGAAAAATGATTAACAATATTAAAAAATATTATTTTTGGTCAGCTCTAGAGCACGACGTTAAACAATTTGTAGAACGCTGTGACATATGTAAAAAACAAAAATACACGCGTCATACCAAGGAACCAATGGTCGTAACGACCACTGCCGACTCGGCATTCAATAAGATATACTTAGATTTAGTAGGGCCCTTAATGATAATGATAATAATGATAATGATAATAATTTATTTGTAAAACCAATTTACAAGTCATTAGATTTAAATAATTATACATAAAAAGGTAATTATGTCAACAATTACAACAGTAATAGTTACAAGTGTACAAGCACTAACAATTTCAGTTATTCTAAAAATACGATAGAGCATGTCAATTTAAATTTTTCGCGTTATATTAATTAAGAATATATATTAACAATAACAACATTATATATCTCACTTAGATATAATGCCCTAGCTGACTATGACTTCAGCGCAACGAACTCGTCGAAGGTATAGAACGAATGCTCAACGAGCCAGCGTGTTAGGCGTTTCTTAAAGCTACATAGGCTGGGAGCTTCGATTACATTTTTGGGCAGCTTGTTATAGACTGTTGGGCCCATGACATGGGTGAGCTTGGAAGATTTAACAAGCTTACGACTTATAGTAACAAGCTTATTTGCATTTCGGGTGTTGTGCGTATTTAACATTTTATATGTTTTAAAAGACTCTTTGTGGACCCTCGTGTAGACTGCCACTTGCATTATGACTATTGCAGGCAACGTCAAAATACCTAGTCGTTTGAACAGAGGTCTTGCAGAAGTATCGAGTGGGGCCCGAGCGATAGTTCGGACTGCGCGTTTTTGAAGGCGAAACACTCGCTGCCACTCCGCACACCGTCCCCAGAGCTCAGCGCCGTACTGCAGCAGGGAATGCACAGTGGCGAAGTAGCACGTTCGAGCTACTTCTTCAGACACCGTCCTGGCGACTCTGCTTAAAGCGAAACAAGCACTTCCCAATTTTCCACACAGTTTATCTATATGTAGGTTCCATTTTAAGCCCGCATCAATCTCAAAACCCAGGAAGGTCGAACTAACCGTTTGTTTCAGTGGCGTGTCTTTTGCTACAACATTCAGGGATCTAGTAATACGCCCTGAAAGATTAAAACAAAGGTAATGCGTCTTCCCCAGATTCAGAGCAAGCCCATTTGCATCAAACCAGTTGACTAACTGCGCCACTGTTTCGTTTAGTTTTTGCTCGACACAGTCGACAGAGGGCGCAGTTACTATAGCAGCAACGTCATCAGCGTACATTAAGATTTCTGCAGAACTTATGGATTGAGGCAGGTCATTAATGAGCAAAGAAAAGAGCAAATTGGAGACGGACGATCCCTGCGGTACTCCCATCGTTGGTGCTAGGGGGTCAGACTTTATTTTTCCCATACTACCGACCACAATTTGGAACCTACTACGAAGAATGCTTTTAAAAAGTGATAACGGCACGCCATGTAGTCCGTAGTGCATCAATTTTGTGGTGATCACGGCATGGTCTGCAACGTCGAACGCTTTCGAGAGGTCGCAGCATATTACAGCAACTTCTTGTTTGCTCTCTCTGGCGTCCAAGATGCGCCGGACCAGCTCGCGAGTGAGCGATGTGGTTGAGCAGCCCTCGCGGTATGCATACTGCCTCTCGGTAAGGGCGTTAGTTGAGACTAAAAAGGCGGACAGGCGACTGCTAAGACCACTCTCTAAAACCTTCGCAATCGCGGGAATTATTGAGACCGGTCTATAGGCATCCATATCCTCCTTTTTACCCTTGCCCTTAAATATGGGAGCAACCTTGCTGATCTTAAGCGGGGACGGGTATAAGCCCTCTTTTATACACAGGTTGAAAAGTTTTGCCAAAACAAAAGCTAGGGGACCTGGGACCATTCTTAGAAGCTTCATACTAATACCATACACGTCCTTAGACGTCTTAGGTGGAATGCGTGATGTTATAAGTTGGTACACTTCGTCGTAGCTAAAAAGTTTAAGTCTGAGAGAGCGGTCAGAGGCAAGGCGCGCAGCATGCAGACCGCGCAGGGCTAAGGCTACGTCAGCGCGAGGTGCACCGCACGTCGCTGCTGCTTTAAGAAACCTGCTATTCATGGCATCAACCGCATCTTTTTTATTTACAAATTTTAACCCGTCAGAATTCAAAATTACCTCAGTAACATCAAGTGTTACGCTATTATTTTTTCCTCGCTCTTTGTTTACTACATTCCACATGGCTTTCGATTTGTTAATATTTAAAGAGATAACATTATTATAATACTTTGATTTTTGAATTCTAATTAATTTATCATATTGTATTTTCATGTCAGATACCATTTCATTAATTTCTGTATTATTTGGGTTCCTATTTCTAACTTCTAAAAAATCAAACAATAAAGATTTGTACAGCTTGACATCCTTGGTGATCCAAGATGTACCATTCCTATTAGCACAATTAGCTTTCCTAAGCGGAAAGCATATTTCAAATTTATTCGAAATTATATTAATGATGGAATACGCGAGGTTTTTGGCTTTGACATTTTTTTCCAGTAATTTGTTCCAATCGATACTGTTGATAGCTGCGGCAAAGTTGATCTCATTATTGGACGAGAAGTTTCTGACGTAAGTATGAGACAAGTTTACTAACCGTTTGTTCACTACTCGCACCTTAGCTTTGATTGCAAAATGGTCGCTTAAGTTTGTGACGATAGGTACAACGCTAACGGACCCATAGGCCAGGTTTGAGTACAAATGGTCGAGGCAAGTTGACGTTGTGGCGGTAACGCGCGTGGGAAAATCTACCTCATTCACCATGCCATGGGTAGCCAGTGTGTCGGACCATTTATTCATATCCGCATTCTTATCGCCTAAACAGTTAATATTAAAATCACCCACGATGACGCAATTCAAATTTAACTCGCTGATTCTCTCGAGCAAATGCCCAACACAAACGAGAAAATCGCTTACGCTAGTCAAATTAGTTCGGTAAATGCAAATTATAGTTAAGTCAAAGTCAACTAAGTCAATTGCCGAAATCTCACAATATCTTTCGGTTGATAATTGCACTAGGCCAATATTTTCAACGCACTTAACATTTTCGCGTACGAATATGCACGAGCCGCCGTGAACTAAACTAGTTCTACAATAAAAAGAGGCCAATTTGAATCCGTTAATATGAACACATTTAAGCTTTGACTGCGGCAGCCAGTGCTCGGTGATCGCGAGGATGTCGCACTTAATTTCGCTTTGAAGCAGCACTTCTAATCGTAGCGTTTTATTTTCTAATGCGGCAATATTTTGATGGCATACTATCACATGATCGCTGGTACGCGGTACGGCTAACGCATTTGATGAGCTCCGTGCCGTGTAGTCGCTACGTCTGTCCGGCGCGACAGGCGTCGGGCGCAGGAGTGCGCGTGCGCCGCTCAGATGTGGCGCCGCTGGCGGGAGTGACGGCGGATGGCGCGTCCCGCGCCCCGCCAGTTCCCCTTCGAAACCATTCAGTCATCTTAACGCCGGGTGGCCATAAAGTCGGCGTGTAGATTCTCTCTACTAAGTTTTCTGGGAACCCAATTATGAAGGCAGCATGTTTGTCAGTTTTTATATTTCTTTTTTCAACAAAGATTTCCGTGCTCGGTACAAGCTCTGTTAAGTACTTCAGAACGCATTGAGTTGATGTTTCAGGCCTAAAACACCACGCCTGAACATACCTTTTACGCTCAATTGTGTGTAGGTTGTCGTCCAATTTTCCCGTTCCCGTTATGATCGGTCTATGTTTAAATTTATTATGCGTCACTCGGATCCACTTGTCCTTTTTAGAGTTGATTTCAGTCAGATTTTGGGTATTGTTCAAATTCAGGTCAATCGCTGGTGTTGTAATTGCCAAGGGTGTTGTACTCGTCGCCGTTTTAGTGGCCCCAACGCTCATTTTAGGCTCCGGGGTAGGAGTGAGAGAGTTCGCTATAGTTCGGCTTACCTCGGGTGTTGTCGGTGCGGTTTTGGTGGCCGGGACCTGTGAATTCCCAGCGACAGAAGCGCTTGATTTTTTCACAGCGGCAGTTGCAGCAGCTTTCAGTCGCGCTTGACGCAGCGGGCGCTGGAGCGCTGTCGGAGGAGCGGTACTGCAAATTGACTTACGGCTTACTGGTTCCGAAGTCTTACCCTCCAGCTTATTTTTGAGAAGATTAATCGCTTCAGTTTGGTTGTTAATTACGGCATTTTGGCCAGTTATCTTCACCTCGAGTGCGGCAAATCGGTCAGTCATTGAAGCAATTGTATGCTGTAGTTCTCGAATTGCACTTTCAAGCGCCTTATGCGCCATTATTATAATTAATATTACAAGTTCGCTTAGGAGCAATGTTACGCGACGGGCTTACGAGTTAGATAAGGATAGTTATAATTTTATTACTCATACATTTTAACTCTTCAATGCGAGTTATCTAAATACGTAGAGGCGTATCCACTGATGTCTAAAACGACAACAGAAGTAAGTAAGGCATTAGTAAATAATTTTATCCTTAGGTATGGAATACCCTTAGAGATAGCAACTGATCGAGGCACGGAATTCATCTCTAACGTCATGACAGAGGTATGTAAATTACTCAAAATTAACAAAATACAGTCTACAGCTTATCATCACGAAAGTATTGGCGCTCTGGAAAACTCCCACAAACATTTAGGTACGTTTTTACGAATCCAGACTGACTGTCATCCCGAAACTTGGAGCGACTGGCTCCCTTATTGGGCATTTTCTTATAATACGTCTGTCCATTCCGAAACCAAATTTACCCCATACGAACTAGTATTTGGTAAAAAATGCAATTTGCCAAGCAATTTATCAACTAAAGTTGAACCCCTTTATAATCATAACGATTATCCTTGTGAGTTGCGATATAGATTACAATTGTCTCAGAAGGAAGCAAAAGAGAATTTAATTAAAAGTAAAATAGTGCGTAAATCTAAATACGATAAAAATATTAATCCCGTAGTGTATAAGAAAAATGATCAAATATTAATTAAAAATGAAAATAGACTTAAGATGGACCCACTATATAAGGGACCTTACGTAGTTTTACGAGATTTAACTCCCAATGTTGAAATAATAAGAGATGGAAAAATAGATATAGTTCACAAGAACCGCACCAAATTATATAAATCTGTATAAAAAAAAAAAAAAATTACAAGAAATGTATTTTTTTTTTCTTGTGAATGGGAGGTGTAGTGGTGTAAGTATATGATAAGGTATATGTGTGTGTATTCTAGTATATAAGGCATTCTTATTCCTAATAAAGACAGTTCATGTACTACATTCGTTGTTGTCACTTGTCTCCAACACACATCCCTACAAGACATGCTATTGCCTGTTTTTTTTTTATTAATACGTAATTACTCGCAGAATAATAATCCGAACCGGTTACTTGAAAGATTTTTCTCAACTACTCCGTATCAAGTTAATACCTATATTATGGAAGTTTTTTAATATCGTCTTTGATGAGCAGCAAACGATAACTTCCCGAGGCTTTTGAGGAGTTTCCATACAAGTTGTTTACTTTTACTTTATAGCCAAGTCTTTTGTTGATACTTTGGTCAACATCTCGCCCAACTTTGCACAGAACTTCAAAGGACTGAAGAAAAAAATATACCAAATTATATTGTAAGTATACAAAAAATCCAAGTATATTTGATACTTTAATTTATAAACGACCTTTAATTTCCGTTAAATAATAATTCAATTAAAAACTAATACTAAACGTTTTTAAATCAAAATAAAACTATGCTACTTAATTATTAAAGATATAAATAATAATCACCACTATAAAAAGAACACCCCCTCTAGCAAGTCCACTTGCAACATGGTCTCTATGTCACTGGCTCTCTGTATAGCACAATCCTTTGGGAGAGGGTACCTAGCTCTAGGTTCTCCGGAGGAGTCCATGAGCTGGGGTGACAGGACCTTAATAAAGCTAAAAAGAAGTATATTTGGTGTGTACTATATTTATCTGAAAAAAGTTTTACATACATACCTTCACGCCTGTTATCCCAGAGTGGGCTAGGCAGAGCTACAGAATTACAACTTTAAAAAATTGTTGATAATTTAGTAACCACAAAGTTTTAATTTTTAATTTTCTGTCATATTACATACCTACATTACAGCCCCAGAGCCCATGTATTATCAGGGTTCTACTACTTCTACTTCACTAAGAATGAAAGCCCATCTTTTTATGTGCACCTTAATAGAATGCTGCATGTAAAATGTTGTAGGGAATGTAATTATGGACTTAAACAAAATGGAAATAAAGCTCACAATCGCCTGCTCGTTTGTTTTTCATTGCCGTCAAAAGCACCATTTCCAAACGATTTCAATAAAACGTTTCGCACGTACTGGACGATATTTTATCGTCAAATTATCTGCCATATGACAAACGAATCCATAAAACAATCCATCACATACTGCGCCGTTCTTATTGACGTGAAAAGACGGTAGACTGGGTGGTTATTCTTTCATGTTACATTACTGACGACCAGGGGACCGATTTTTGACTTTCGAGCGCTCGATTTCAAAAGCGAGCGGTAGAAAATATTCGAATGCGAAAATTTTTCACGATTTATTTTCGAATGGTCCCTAATTCCATATTTTTGAGATTCTCACTCGAAACTGAGGGATTAACTAAATAGTATTATTAAGTTGGAAACTGTTTCATTATACGCAGAAAATCGATGTTTTACCGGTTTATTTTATCCATATTTTAAATACGAATAAATGTGTGAAGCTAACAAAAGTTTTTTTTTTTTTTTTTATGTCATAGGAAGGCAAACGAGCACACAGGCCACCTGATGGTAAGTGGAAACTGTGACCCATAGACATTCGCATTCACAAGACCGCAATCCTAAGACTGCAAATGCGTTGCCAACCCTGAGGACGAAGATGGAATGCCTCTATGCTAGTAATTTCACCGGCTGTCTTATCCCCAAACCGGAACACAACAATGCGAACACTGCTGCTTGGCGGTAGGTTAATGGATAAGATAGTGGTACCGACCCGGACGGACCCTGCACAAGGTCCTCCCACAAGATGAAATCATAACAAGCAATTTAATATTTCAGTGCCAATAAGATTTGTTTACGCTTATTTTTCAAATTCTTGACTGGTTATAAATGTAGGAAAAATGAAACGCTTTCTCGTCTGTGGATGTCTATGGCATTGTGCTAGGTTTGTTTATGCTTCGTGTATATATACCCAACAGATTTGAAAGATATCAAATTATACTTTCTATTGATAGAATTCAAAACGAATGCCACGGACCACTCGTGTTCATACTTTCTATCGCTCGCAAGTCAAAAATACCATTTCATTGTTTTTTGTCACTTTCGAGTGAAACTTTCGAGCGCTCGAAAGTCAAAAATCGGCCCCCAGGGAGCGAAACTTTGGTGCCGATGACAGGCGTATGACGTCAAGCTACATACAGAGTGTTTTTATCTACTAATAACTTATTGGCCTCTGTACTGTACCAATATTGACACTTGAGTTGAGACGGCCGGTACTTATAAAAAAGATAATTGACAGTCATTGTCATATCAAATAGAAGATTGTCCAAGACAATAACAAATTTATATTGAATTGTTTATTTCTTTGTAAATTGTAAATATAACCGAAACATTATTGTTTCGCTTGAGCAAAGTCGCCATGTAGTCTATACAGCCGTATTTGCAGAAGTTTCCTTTTCTGATTGTAAATAATGAAAAAAATTTATATCAGCAAAAGTTAGCAATTTAGAAAAACAAAAAACAACCAAGCACATGGGATGTTGTATTTGAATTTGAAGCGTTCTGCATACTTCGAAAATTAATTTAAGTAATGTTTTTCATTTCCTTGTGTAAATAATATTTTTCGTTAGAATTACATGCTCCAACAAAATATTTTATTCGTATCGTCTTTGCCATTATTTAAATATTTACATAATCATAATAGAATTATTAATAATCAGTGTGGTGTCGCAATATTGTTTATATATATGGTTTTTGTTTTATTTTTATTTTATTTTTTCTCCTCTTCCAAATTTGCTTGCTTTCTCCTTCCGTTCATAAATGTTATTATTAAATAAGTTTCTGCTTATCACGCTTTTATCTCCTCTGAGCATAAATTGTGCTATCTAGTAGTGAAAACTGTTTTGGCTCATGTATTATCCATATTATTTTATATTTTTTGTAATATTTAAGCTGTTTGTTTTCCAATAAATAAATAAATAAATAATAAAAGCATCCTATATGTGAATTTGCGTCATAATGACGTCACCGGCACCAAAGATTCGCTCCCTGCTGACGACTTACTGGCAAATCTTAGGTGACTTGTCAGTACTTATAAACTACGTGTTTATGCGTATCTATCGTCATCGTTTGTACAAAACGTTGACGATACTCATGAACACGTGTAGTTGATGAAACGTTTGTTTGTTTGTTTGTAATGTAAAGATTGTAATACTAAGACCACAAATGCGTTGCCAACCCTGATGACTACTTGTATGTGTCCAACCCCATGCATTGTCCTTACTCATCTACTTAAAAGAGTTTACATACATACATACTACGATGGAATGCCTCTGCTAGTAATTTCACCAATCGCCCCCTTTCACCCCCTTACCGGAACACAACTATGTGAACACTGCTGCTTGTCGGTAGGTTAAAGGATATGATGGTGGTAGCGTAGTGCAAACATGGACTTTAATTGTTGAGCCACGATGGAACCCTGTCGCATAACTTTAGCATAATTTATCTCAAGTGGTTTGACGCTGTTTTTATGACAAGGTCCATAGTGGCAAAAAAATTAAAGTCCTTGACTGTATAAATAGTCGTAGTAATCATAATTTTCCGGTTTAAAACTTTGTAAACGATGTAAATACTGGTTTTTTTAATTGCCGTCGACGGACATCCAGGCAGACGGTCCAACTGATGGGAAGTGGTCACCGCCGCCTATGGCCATTTGAAATGCCAGGGGCGTCACCAATGCTTTACAGGTCTTGAAAAAGTTTAATGGCACTCGTTTTAAAAAACCCCATATTATGTAGAACTTTGGGCAAGTCTCAGCAGAATTTTCATTTCAAATTCCTATGGTACAGTCAACAGCATAAATAAGTGATCATTTATCTACCTTGTCACTTTAACGTTGTGTTTGAAACGTTATACAAAATTGGGAAACGATTGAAAGCGACAAGGTACAGAAATGATCACTTATTTATGCTGTTGACTGTACACGCCAGAAATGTTCCAGAAAACGCAATTAGTTGAGTACACACACACACACATTAAATCACGCCTGTTTCCCAGAGGGGTAGGCAGAGACCACTTCTTTCCACTTGCTACGATCTTGACAAATTTCTTTCGCTTCTTCAACATTCATACATCGAGTCATGCACGCACGTCGGTTTCGGGTACTTAAAATTCGGCCCTTTTCCAGTATTTCTCCGATTTGATTCGAAAAAGTACGCCTGAAACTAGAACGTCAGAAATACAGTTAGTGGATTATACGAGGTCATATTTAGCTATCACAGATCTATCTCTCTAACTTCTTCTTCTTTCGTGTCGGCAAGAACTCGGGCTAAATCTTACTTGCCCAGAAAGCGGCTACCGTGGTAGCTCTTCTCTCTAACATATTACATACACATTTTCTACAGATAACATAACATATTACATACAGATTCGGCCCTTTTCCAGTATTTCTCCGATTTGATTCGAAAAAGTACGTAACGTATAGTTGAGTACGTTTAGAGAATATCCCCCTGATCTGTTATTAGGGACTTGACCCATATTTTCCTGGAGATTTGAGAACTAGGCAGTCGGAAAATATGGGTTTAGGATTCAAAAGGCTTGGATAGATCATGATTCATAAATATCTATATTACTCCAGTAATACCAAAAGCGGCTAACGCATAGTAATAGCATAAGCATTTTAAATTGAATGTGTTTACTTACCAATAGAGTATAGAATGCTTTAACAACTACATTGCAGTTAGGCTCCTTCTTTGGAGTTGGTGTACGGTAGCCCGTGTGGTTGCCGGGTTAGAGTAGTGCCACTCCATGTCTTCCCGTGGATGTCGTAAGAGGCGACTAAGGGAATCAACTAAGGGCTTATAAATAGTACTATCAGGCGATCACAGGTAAACATCTTAGCCTTATTGTGCAAAATGTGGTCACGGAATTATCAACAAGTTTTTTAGAGTTTTTGGTAATTCTATAATAGCTCTGCCTACCCCACTCTGGGAATGAGGGCGCGAGTTTATGTATGCATGTATGTAAATAGGTAGCAAAATACAAGTTGCAGAACATTCTCAGAAGTTAAGAAACCTTCTCATGAAATTACTGTGATTATTATTGGAATCATTTGAGAGCATTGAGAATGTTCTATTTCCATACAAATTTAAAGAAAATTCTCAGAAAATTCCTAAGAAACTTTCACAATTTGAGAATGTCGTTTTCTGTACAATGCTTTATGTAGGTAGGGTAGTAGAGGCATTAATCTGTTTAAGTATTACATACGACGCGAACCTACTTGCCTTTGGAATCTCTAGACCTAGAGGTTTGGGCTGTGCCAGTTAGTTTATTGTTTTATATATATAGATAGATAGATAACTAGCAGAACTGTCCGCGCCCGGCGCCACCGCCCTGGTGTATTTTTATTTCCATACAAACCTTATGAAATACAGTTTACGTCCTATTCTCAGACCTACTGAATATACATACAAAATTTCATAAAATTCGGTCAAGCGTTTCGGAGGAGTTCTGTTACAAACACTGTGACACAAGAATTTTATATATTTGAAAGAAGGAGCTACAGAAATCGGAATTCAAAAGACATTGCCAAATCTTATACACCTCCAGTTCGACTCCATTTTGATTAATTATTAATTGATAAATTGTCTGTCAAAGGAATCATTTTTGGGTAACTTTTTTGCTGGGGACCCGTCGCCACCTCCCGTCTCCGACAGATCATGTAAAACTAAATTTAACATTAATGCGGCTATCTATAAAATACACTATGAACAAGTAAAAGATGAATCAATTGCAAAATTAAAATTGATATCATATAACTAACTCAATAACATGTAAAATACCTATTCAAATTTTGTAGAGTATTTTTCGTTGATCTAGAGCAATACAATTTAGCAAGTACCGTCAATATACCGTCTTATACGATCAGTATCTATAGGAAAAAATCTGAAACTGTACATTTTTGGATAAATCACAAGAAAACCGGGTCTTTATGCAAGGAACGGCGGTCCAATTTTTGAATTGAGTAAACCGTGTCATGTGAGGAACCCTCATGTGGGAGAGTCAGACTCGCACTTGTCTGTTTTTTTTTTGTAAATCCATTCCTTGTTGTATGTGGTGTTGTATGTATTGTATTGTATTTTAAAGCATAATTACCTTTGAACGGATCAACCGAGCGTTCCAGCGTTTTCAAACAAATTCCTGCCACGCTGGCAATAGGAATGCGAGGAAATTCCGGTACGCTTAGAATCGCACTTAATTAAATGTATTTTTAAATAAGGGAACGAACAGGCTCGACGATAAGTAATGACCACTGTCTAGCTCGGGATACAAGAGGAATATCAGCGTTTCAAGTTTTTTATGGCATGAGAAAAGCTAACCATCACACAGCTACCTGATGGTAAATATGATCTGAGAACATTGATCATTTTCAGTCTCCAGACTACAACCTTAAGACAATAGTGACGCGATATTTAAACCGCGTAGCTGTAAAATTTTCTCCATACAGATTTAGCTCCGGGTAGTAACGTTTCTCACCCCCTTACATCAAATCCGATATGAATACCTATATGTATGTATGTGTAATGTATGGGCGGGAATGTTGTTCTTAACAACATTCCCGCCCATACATTATGCCCGCAACGAAATTTGTATGAAAAAACAATGCCACAACCAATATTTACCAAAGTTTTCAAAATAACTTTTATGATGAATTTCTAATTTTAATTCTAATTTTTTTGAAAAGGAATGACGTATTTACAGTTAGTTAACAAAACAAAACAAAAAAATACGTAAACAAATTTCCTGCCGTAAGCCTAGGACAAACACAAAAAAAGTTCAAAACGACAGATTATTATAATTAAATGATCCATTACTGCTTTAGGTCGAAATATGATTGTCACACTTTATTTTTAAACAGCAATTTACAGGGCACATGAAAACTTTTCGACAATCGTGGCTAGCCTAAGAGAGGTGACCTTTTTTTGGCCTTTTTCGTTTCTTGACCCACATTTTAAATAATTAAAACAAACAAAGGTACAAATCCTTTGTTTTAATTTTAATGAAATAACAACGACACCTGCCTCCCCCTTTGTAAATTAATTGCTTGAATCTGCTGAGCCGTCGACCAAAAGTGACTTTAATGAAAATGTCTTGGCGGTTTGGATTCTATTTTTGTTGAAGATCTTATTTGAATGTACGAAAGGCTTTGTGTTTGGCGCCCACACTTTAAAAACCCCGACTGCGTTTGATATTGTCCTTTAAATTTATGTTAATAACATTGGATACTTTTTTAACTTTGTAATTTTGGTATATTATTTAAACTTAAGTACTCACAGACTCGTGTGACGTGCGCGCCCCGCCGACTTAGTTTAGCCTATACAAGGAAACGAAGCACACATACAAGCAGGTCAAAACTCTACCCTTCTACTTTGGCAGTTGGATAAAACTGCTGATTGGCTTTTATATTTACGTTGACGATGCCTTGCTAAGGTGGGGACCCTGCCCACTACAAATCTGGAGGACCCTCTTCTTGTTCATTTCCTCGTGGCTGACGATCACGACAGCAATCAATTGTTGTCTCGTTCACCAAGGCTCTCTAAACGACCCTATTTTCGCTCCCTTGCGTCACTGTGTCGGTCTAACGGGTAGGAGAACTACCTCAGCTCCTTTTTTCTTCCAACTGTCCTACGCCAATGAGCTTCCCAAGATTGTCTGGTTTACATCTGGCCACATGAATGAAGTACCGTCGTTAGAAAAAAAGGGCGTATGTCTCGTAAAACCGCAAGGTTAAATTTACTTTGACTATTAAATTACGCATGCGTTCTTTTTATTCAAAAGGGCAAAATATTCGATAGACGGGTCTGTAACGGAACGGGACAAGATAAAAATTTAGATTTTCAAAAAAATCTTACGTATCGTACGTACTAAAGAGGATTGTAAAGCGCCCCTAAAATCGCGTAGCTGTCAAAAAAATCCATACAAATTTAGCTCCGGCCGTGAACGTTTCTCACCCCCTAAATCCAAGTTAGATGTCCACGATTTTTGAATATATTTTAGTTATTATTAAGAACTAGGTCTGTACGCTTCTGATTATTGTATTTGTAATTTAAAAAAAAACTTTTTTTATGTGGTTGTGAAGCACTGACCCCCCTAGATTTTTTTCTCAAAATAGGCCTTACATTGGCCTAATACTTGCCTAAATATCAAAATTTTCCAGGCGGTACTTCCTACAAAAAATCAGCAGAATGTGAGACCAGGATCCTTTTTTTTCTACCTACCAGGGAATATTTTTTCCTGTTTTAACGGTATTACTTTCTTCAACCGCCTCCAAAAATCATTATTGCCATGGTGGTTTTCATTATAAGAAGCTTTAATTTATAGTTTATTTAGAATATGTAATTGTGATTCGATAAAGAAACTCCTTTGCCATTTTTCGAAAATTGGTTTATTATAATTCCATTTGTATTCCAGGGGGGCGATTTTTGACTTTCGAGCGCTCGAAAGTTTCACTCGAAAGTGACAAAAAACAATGAAATGGTATTTTTGACTTGCGAGCAATAGCAAATAATTATGAACACGAGTGGTCCGTGGCATTCCGTGGCTCGCCAAGTGTCGACGATTGCTTAGCATTATTGGACCAACTATTTACAACTCAATACCGAACAAAATCAAAGACTCTAAAAGTATTTTTAAAAACAAGCCAAAATTGTTTTTTTATTGACCGGGCATGTTACAACATTGATGAGTTAATTCACAAGGATCATTCACCCAACAAACTAAACATGTGGAAATAGCACTGATATCATAACTACCTTTTAAAGTACTTAACTTTTTTGTAAACGTAAAATTTTAATGTTGTAATTTAACACAAGACCGGTCTGAGTGGAGAGCCTTGGGGGAGGCCTATGTCCAGCAGTGGACGTCTTTCGGCTGACATGATGATGTGATGATGTAATTTACTGACTATAGGTACCTATTTTTAAATATTTAAACTGACTTGTAAATTTTTATTGTGTTTTTGGGTCAATCAACTTTTCTTTGTAGCTCGTTGCCACGGTGACGTCTCCTGGGTCACTCTTTAAAACTATGATTTCAAAGGATATAAGTACACTAAAAAACTGTTTTATTGGCAATTACATCCCCATTCTTTTATGGCCTTTCTCCTGAGTGTGCTGGAATTATATTTTTTTTCCTAAGAAACTCTATCACTGTTTAACAACAATAAAAATATTGTTACAATAACAACAAAAAAAAAGTAAATCCACCCATTTACAAATAAATTCTTAATCTGTACTCTATTATTCACTAAAAAATATTAATACTTATGAAAAAAAACTCGGTTGGCTAGTCCAAAATGACTCCGATCCGTTCTGAAATGAATATTTCAGTATAAACACTTCCATAAATTCTTTATTTTCACCCAAAACTCCCTTCTTTCCCAAAACGAAGTAATTCTTAACTCCGAGCAAAGCGTACTTAGCCAACTTTTGGATAAATAATTTACACCAAAAAAGGGACTAATTAAAAACCAAGTTCTAAACGGAACCCCGTGTCCGTAATGATTGTTCCAACTTTATAATTTACAGTTCCATGGCAAAGTTCCCGTGGGAAATTAGGTTGAGGACTCAATGGTGTTGTGCTTGTCAACCGGCCATTTTTTAAGTCAAGTGTGGCTATGTGGTCGTTACAGACAAAGTTGTTTAAGACGAGCAAAATGGTGGCGGGTTTTGGTTGGCGACATCTTTTTGTTTTTACTTTTTCAGTAAAAGTAAAAAATAAATAAATATCAAGGGACTATGTCACACCAATTGACCTAGTCCCAAACTAAGCTCCAGGCTTGTTCTATGGGTACTAGACAACGATATAAAAACTTAAATAGAGAAATATAGACTTAAATACAAAGAAATCATCTATGACTCAGAAAGAAATATTCGCGCTCATCACACAATTATCTGCCCTTACCGGGATTTGAACCCAGGACCGCTAGCTTCGTAGGCAGGGTCACTACCAACTAGGCCAGCGCGTCGTGAAGCGGTCTTATCTGTTTCAGTTTTATTTTAATAATCATGAGAATTTTCATTTATGTTGTGAATGGTGTTGGTGTGGAATAAAAGAAGATGTAGTGACTAAGATTGAAAAGGGCATGCTTCGATGGTTCGGTCATTTGGAAAGGATGGATGAGGGAAGATTGACGAAAGAGATATACAGATCGAAAGTGTGTGGAAGGGTCGGAAGGGAACGCCCTAGGCGTACTTTTTCGAATCAAATCGGAGAAATACTGGAAAAGGGCCGAATCTTAAGTACCCGAAACCGACGTGCGTGCATGACTCGATGTATGAATGTTGAAGAAGCGAAGGAAATTTGTCAGGATCGTAGCAAGTGGAAAGAAGTGGTCTCTGCCTACCCCTCTGGGAAACAGGCGTGATTTAATGTATGTATGTATGTATGGTGTTGATGAGGCACTATAATTTAAATGGTTTAGTATCATTTCGTCTAAAAAGCAACTCGTCTATAGGGCAACTCGTCTAAAACGCAGGTTGTCTAAATCGCGGCTCGTCTACATATCAACTCGCCTAAAAGCAACTGATCTACATGATTTTTTCAGTAGCAGCTCGTCTAATTAGCTATTGGTCTATATAACGACTCGCCTAAGTCGACACTCGACAAAATCGCAACTCGTCAGCAAAAACTACACCGGAGAGGTGCAGCTCTGACTATGATGCCACTTCACACACCGAATTATTTTCAGATGTTCTAGACCCGTAAATCTTTGCCACAAAAAAGTCAAAACAGTGGTCGTTGTTGTTGTTGATAAAATAATGCGTATTTTCTATTAAATGTTTGGCGAAATCTCACATTAGTTCAGAATGTCAGTCAGTCACAGAATAGTTCACATTAATTTTAGTTAGTTGGTACGGTACAGGTAATCAAAAATCAGTTGGATTATACATATAATTAGTGTATTCAAATTAAGTCGCAAATATTTACTGTTATAAATAAAACCATGTACCTCTTCAGCTTCTCCTTCGATCCAATATTAAAAACTAAACTATAAATATGTTATAACTATAACTTATACCTAACTTTAAGTTTTGTATGTAATACAGAAATCTAATTCTTCCTTAACCTTTCCTGGAAAACTAATTACACGTATTATTAGAACTAAATAATCAATCACTTATTTTATATACGTAAAATAAATATAAAACTCTTCCCTGTGAAAAACAATAAATGTACCTCTTTAGCTTCTAAGTATTTTAATTATGAAGTGTATCCATATTTTAATTGTCTTTTAATCTCTGTAACATTTTGAAGGCACTCATAGCCAGAAATTTTACATTCTGCCAATTTTTTTAGTTCCTTTTCGTACTTCCTATTGAAAATAATGTCATTCCGGGATTTGTTGTTGCCATTGAAAATATATTTTTTAAATTTCATATCCTGCAGTTTTGATTCCTTTCTCAGTCTTTCAAGGAATAGAATAAAAGTGGGCCTGGGTGGTATGCGTGAGTTAAGTCGACGATGCCACGCTTCAACCGCATTCGTTGTGCGATGCATTTCATTTGCACAACTAATTATTGGTAAGTTTATCCACTGCCTGTTTACATATCTGTGAAATTTTCTCATCAAATTTGAATCCGTAGAAACCTGTAGTATGGTTAGCCATGCATCGCCAAGATGTTGTACGGGTAGTAATGGCAAATTCGCGGTCAGTCTGACCACCTGTCGCTGTTCGGATGTTGATGTAAAATTTAAATCGTCAGCTTTCTTCCAGATTGCTTTGTTAAAATGAAAGTAACATCCCGATAATAGTGAATCCGGAAACACGCTTTTAAAAGCAGTGTATTGGGCAGGTTCATAATCGCTCTTATAAGACCTTATTTCAACATGCAATTGCGATTTTATTATATTAAAGAGCCTTTAGTACGTCACTTTGCGTTTATCGGGGAGTAAAGCGTAAAGAACAGGCACAATATTAGTAGCTTCTTCACTGCTGCCCACATCGATGTGTATAGAAAAAAGTTGGGCAAAAGGTTTGGGCACTCTTTTGAATGTACCGTCGCCATAAAAACTTTTGTCCGACTGTCTTTGCATGATTTTTAGGCCTTCTACTGAGGAAAATATCAACATTTTATTATTTTCACTACCATCGTCAGATACCAGAAATCCATTGCCCAATATTTCTGGCACTTTAACTTCATTTAAATTTCTAGTCTCCGTTTTTGACACGCCCAAAAAAGCTCTTCTCCGTCTGTATAACGTATCTTTTTTTGAATTGTAACGCGGCAGCTGACGCACTGTACGTTCAGAACGATCATGAAAGGCTTCAACAATATTTTTTTCAAATATTTCTTTAACGGGGTCAAAACTCCTGCATACGTCTTTCTTGCACTTGTCAACAACAGTCTCAATTTCGTTTTTTGTGTAGCTCTTTCTACAACTATGCGACGATCTTGTTAAAACAGTGTTTCGCTCTTTATTGAGTTTCATTGATGCACTGCATTCAGTTCTATTGGCACAACGCCATAAGGATGAAGAATCCGTTGAGTTTATTTTGTTTAAATTATATCTATAACCGTTATGTAACAAACATGGGTATTTCCTTTGTGATTCTATAAAAACTAATTCAGAACGATGGTGCTTCGCACTGTTGCTTGGCTCTCCGTTATCCATTTTACGATGATCGATAATATAACATTTCCGCGAACATAATTATTGGCTGTACGACATTAGCTGTCACTACATACTTTTTATCAATAAGTGCCCTCTTTATAAGATACCAGTTAGTCGTGAAAGAGATTTTATGCAAAATGTACGAGTATACAGGGTTGAAAAATAAGTCGGGCCGAAGTTCAAAAGTTAGAGGGGGAAACAGATTTTTTTGAACTTTCGAAGTAAAATATTTCGGCTAAAATATACACTTTATCAAACGGAATGGTTCAGGTTATTTGTAATGGTTAATTTAGACGAGTTGAGATTTTGTCGAGTGTCGACTTAGGCGAGTCGTTATATAGACCAATAGCTAATTAGACGAGCTGCTACTGAAAAAATCATGTAGACCAGTTGCTTTTAGGCGAGTTGATATGTAGACGAGCCGCGATTTAGACAACCTGCGTTTTAGACGAGTTGCCCTATAGACGAGTTGCTTTTTAGACGAAATGATACTAAACCATTTAAATTTACTATATTTAATTAAGATTTTTTTTACCAAAAAATTTGTTCGTGCAAAATGCATCCAAAATTGTTATTTTTAACTCGCCATATTTGCAACCGGTAAATGAAACTGTGAATACGTAGATCCAGTAAAAGTGCTACTTAAAGATAAAAGGTTTTCATTTTTATTTTCACTGCAACAACTTTCCCGGCAGAAGCTGATTAAATTGCTGAATTTAAATTGAGCACTTTGTATTTAAAATCGATAGTGTTTTTTTTATCTCATACAAAGACAAGCTCCTAAGAAATATAAGAAGACCTAACAATATTCGATATCTTTTTAAAGTTACTGAAGAGTGAAGACGACGAAAGTTAAGAAAGAAAAAAAAATACCAAGAATAAATTAAATTCTATATTTTAAATACATGAGGAAAACCAAATTTAATTTTAGGTACGTTATCAAAGTATCGTAATCGAGCAAAACAAAGTCACTACCTATGAGGAGAAAAACAATAATTTTTAACCTCGTAAGGCCCTCAGTTTGTGTTTTTTGGTTATATATACGTTAGGTGGCTCAATTAATTCATCATTATTACCCCACTCCGGGATTACAGGCGTGAAGGTATGTATGTATGTATGTCAGCCGAATGAAGTCCCCTGCTGAACATAGGCCTCCCCCAAGGCTCTCCACTCAGACCGGTATTGGGCTCAATTAATTACAACAACCTTATTTAATTAGCTATTAAAAGAAAATAAAAAAAATCGGGTCACTTGTTTAGGAGCTCCGATGCTACAGTTAAACAAAGATTTTCTTCACATATTGAGGAGATTGAAAAAACACATTTTGTTATACGATAGAAAAAATACTTTTCGTAATAAAATGACTCTAATATTTTCGAAACGTCGTCAAAAGCATAAATACCCAAGCTCTCAAATTCCGTCACAAAGAGAGTTTATTTCAACACTGTAATCGAGTTGTTTTGTTAGCATTAGGGCCCTAATTAGGCCGGTGGCTAATCTGTCTCGTTACTCTGTGACGCGACAGTGTCAAGAATGTTAATTAAAAGGCCTTGTTTGCACCGAGTAGGACAGACGGTTTATAATGTGTTTTAATTTTTCTTTTTCCTTTTAGCTAGGGCTCTAATTTACTTGGAAACCATTATGAGGGGGTACACGGAAAAAAAACATGTCTAGGCATAAGCAGATTCTTTAGGTATCGCAAGTTGGAAGCTAGAATCTATGTAATTTTGTTGTTAAATAGTTACTTGCAAACTTTACATTTTGAGATGTTTTATTCCCTGTATCCATCATTATAATTAATTGTTTTTGATATTTTATCGTATTGAAAATGTTATGACAGCTCGTATTTATTTGACAGCAGTGGTGGCAGAGTTAAAAACAATACCATAACATGTCAAACGCAATATTGTTTCACCGATTTGGCTAGAGCCAGGTTGCCTTTATCGCGGTGGGTAAAGCATGCGTCACTCTCGCACTTACATACGGGCTAGAAAGTGAGAGATGTTTTTTCCACGTTTATCCATATTGATTAACACGACGTGGACAAGGACTCTATTTAAATCGGTTAAGCAACATAGCTTTAAAAATGTTATTGTATTGGTTTTAAATCGACCACCATAACTGTCAAGTAAATCAGAGCTATCAAAACGTTGACACTACGATAAAATATCAAAAGTGTTAATGAACGCCTGGCTTTCAAAACGTACATTTAGCACTGCCATTTAAAAACAAAATTATACGACGCAACACAACACTAAGCCAGTAGCTTTTTTACTCTGAGTCTGTGTACTCATTTATTTTTTTAAATTCCTTTATTGTTGCCTAGAGCTTAGTTAAATACATACATACATAAACTCACGCCTTTATTCCCAGAGTGGGGTAGGCAGAGCTAAAGAATTACCAACAAGTCTTATAACCTCTTGATTATTCTGTAACCACATTTTGCACAAGTAGGCTAAGATGATGATGATGTTGCCTAGAGCTTAGTTTCGGACATCAATTTGTGTGAGACTGTCCCCTGGTTATTCACAATTATTGAACCCCTCTGCCATATTGTATATATTTTGTTATTCTTTGCCACATTTCACTTCGGACTGGCGACGAATAGTTTGCGGACGCCCAGTACTTGCGGCTTTAGACAAAGTGCCTCAGTAACTTAACTGTAAACATTAGCAGCCACAGTGAGGCTAATTACAGCTGTGCTGCAACACCGCATTTTTTTCGTTTTCTGGATTATTGAAGTGGAAATCTCATATTTTTCCACAGTAGGTATAGATGATTATTAATATTTTTTATGTTCAAAAGTAAGCAAACAAGCACCTGATATTTTTAGATTTGAGATCCAAAGACTGTTGCATTCTCAAGACTGCAATCCGAAGACCGCAAAAGCGTTGCGAACCCTAAGATCTACGATAGAATGACTCTCTACGCTATTAATTTCAACAGTTGTCTTATCCCTAAACGGGAACACAAGCAATGCGAACACTGCTGCTTGGCGTTGGGTTAAATGATAAGATGATGGTGGCCATCTTTACTGTACTACCACTTACCACCATATGGTGTACATAAATTGGTCATTTGAATTTAAACTTATACATACCTCACACACAAAATTATAATTTGTATGTGACATTCAAATACTTTTCATCCAAATGAGAACAATAAAAGGTCGAAATATCTCAATTATCCGGAAACAAACCAAAGCTATTAATCAAAAATATTTTACAGAATTTCAGGCATTTCGATTAAAGTCCGTAAATTTGGGCCACGTTTAACCAACGTCTCCTTTTGGAGCTAACTTGCCTTACTCATTGGTAAGGTTTGGGCACTGAACTGTTCAATCCACTATTAAAGTAAATGACAATAAGTCCACGATGGAAACCATTGAAAATTGAACCTTTCTACGCCTTTCCAAAGGCTCAAATTAGAGTTCTCTCGATTTAGATTTGTTCCTTTTTTGTGTGTCTCATACGATTTGTTAGGTTTTTTGCCCCCAACAGTGGGTCCGGGATTTATGAATTGTGATAGAGGAACGGGAAAATTGATTTATCCTTGTTTTTGGCGTTGAATTAGGTTTTGCTTTGTATATCGGAGCGCTGGAGTATCTTTTGGTACTGAATAGTTTTTTATATGTTTTTGATATCTAGATTTTCCCCGTGGTGTTGCCGGGCTAGAATAGTGCAACTCCATGTCTTTCCTTGGACGTAGTAAGAGCGATTTAGGGAATATAGGCTTGTAGTTAATGTTAGGCGATGGGCTTGCAACCTGTCACTTATACGCTGATAATCATCTTAGCCTAATTGGGATTGTTCATACTTTTTTAACTCCAATTCAAAAACCATTTCGAGGAAAAGGGTTTTAAAGCCGATCTGCATAATTAAGTTTTTGATAAATTACTCTGTTTCGGATATTTCCACAAAAGTGTATTTAACCTTTGTTTGAATTTCTTTTTCGGCATGATTCCCTCTTAGGTGTATCTTACGCGTTAGGCGAAAACCGCTTGAAATAATATGTTTTAATACACTATTAAAATCACTTTTTATCAATAGATGTCATTTATTTGTTACAAGTTCATAGAAAGTGCCAACCCAAGTTTGAATTTAATCATGTCATCCATAAAATGCCTGCTAAATAATTAAAGTTATTTAAACAAAACTATTGGGTCAAATACAAAATTAATGAAATAGAAATCTTAAAATTACCTATTCTTCCAAATTAGAATGTAAAAATCGTGAGTTATTTTTTTGGTCTATCCCAATTATATATCTCTGCCATTTTGACAAACTATATTATTTTACAAACTTTAATTTCGCAGAAATGTGCTCAAACCATTATATATTACATGGGCTTGTTAAATAAATAAGGTTAAGTTAGACTTTTGGCCACAAATTGTTAAATAATGCGGCGAGAAAAAAAGCGTAAAAAAAGTTTGTCAAATTATGATTTAGTAAAACATTAGTAAACCACCTACCCCACTCTGGGATAACAGGTACGTATGTAGGTATGTAATACCTAGAGCGTTTGTGGTCATAAAATAAATATGTGCACTGGTATCTGTGTTTTTTCCGACTGCCGCAAAGTCCAATAGGAGGGTTATGTGTTTGACCTGTACATACAGGGTGTAAGGGACGGCTCACCGAAAACTGAAACCATAGCTTCAGACCATTGCACTGAACTGAAATCCAGTGGAAATTTTCTCGGGAAAACGAAAACATTCTCGTTTTTTACGTGAAAATGCCGTTTTCACAGTTTTTTTTACATAATGAGCTTCAGTATGTCATAATATGTTGTCCTAGATCGGTTTATATGCAAATACATGGAAAAAAAAAAGAGAAAAATTTCGTTTTCCCGGGAAAATTTCCACTGAATTTAAGTTCAGTACAATGGTCTGAAGCTATGGTTTCAGTTTTCGGTGAGCCGGCCCTTACACCCTGTATGTCCGACTGATTGTCCCCTCGTAACGACTAAATGGCGAAATCTATTACGAATACGTGGTTAGATTCATCTTAACCACAAGAGCGTCGTAGGCTATATTAAAATGATTTGAATGTGAAATTGGCGAAATTAAAAATATATACATGACAGTAAAATTACTTTGACGACATTATCTAAACAGCTTGCTTTTCCTTAGACTTGTTTAGCCCAGTTTCTGTATATTAGTCAAATTAACGTTATTTTAGCTCTTATTTATTCAAATACGGATCACCCTTATTTTGTTTAAAAACATTGTTTTGTTGACCTTACCACTCTAACTAAGCACTTATCGACAAGAAAGTTTCTTATGTTAAATTCTTGGTAACTTTTAATAATATTCTTATTTTTTTTAGCAAAATAAAACATTCTCAATGACCTTAAAATGTTTCTAAAATGTTCTCAGTTATATTAATTAATTAGGCACTTCATCGTCATTATATTTTCTTATGTAAAAAAATGGCCAACTGCAAGTCGGACTTGCGCACAAACGATTCCGTACCTTTTTGTATCGGGGTCCATTTTGAATTTTATTATATTGATATAATTGGTTACGTATGCATATAAACTTTTATTGCACCAATTTTTTTTTTTTTACAGAATTGGAATGTACAAATGCGAACTAATCCCCATAAGGGATTTCTTTTAGCTAACCACCCTACACCCACAGATTATTATAGAATAGAAACACATTCTCCGTGAAAATTGCTACTGTCTGCCTTACAATTTATGAGATACAGCCCACTGACAGACGGACAGACAGACTGCGTCGGCTTAGTAGGTCGATCCCGTTGACACCGTTTGAATATAAAACCAAAGCAAATAAAATATTGCGATGGTAAATAAAGATAAGAATGGGCCAAACCCGCGAGCAGAAGCTAAATTTCCAAAAACCCAGCTAATACCCATAAAACTTCCAAAAAAAAACACTCAACTGTCAAACTTCCGCCATCGCTCCAAAAAATCCGGATCATTCATCCGATTTAACTCCCGGATAGATTTAAATCATGCCGCAAAAATCGCTAAGACCCTGAGTTCCCGAAGTATTTGTCAGGACTCGGGCATTTGTCACGTAAGAAGTTCGGGCTTAATCGGCAGCCGTCGGGAAACTTCGGCGGGCTATTAAGAATCTTGGTCAAGTTGCGCAATTTGTGCCCTTCGCCCTTGAGTGTTGGCTTGGACTAATCGGGGGATATCGTAAGTTTCGTGTTTGTTCGCCGCGAAAGTATTCCAGATTAGTGATTGTTAGTAAGAAGTATCTCGTTTGAACAAGTATTGTGTTTAGGAAAGTAATAACATACTTGTGCTAACTCGGGGCACCTATACTAAAGTGATGTAGCCAAATATTTTATTGACAGAAAATATATCGATGTTACTGTCAATATCTAAATGTTATTCAACATATATTTTTTTCTTTGTTCAGAAATAAAAAAAAAAAATTTTATTTTTAAATAGTTTTCATAATATAAAATTATTATTTTTTCCATATAAGTCGGTATGAAGGATTCCCGACTACGTGAAAATATCCACTTTAAATTACTGAACGTTATCTCAACGTCCAAAGTGGTCAACAGGGTATTTTCAAAGTATTTTTAATGACTCCAAGCTGATTTCTCATTCATGTTTGTTATTGAAATTTCCACACATTTTATAAGACTGCTTATTTTTCTCATGGTGTCGTAACCAGTATTTTTTTCTAGAACCATCCTTAACTTTTTGTAAATACTTTTGATTGAAATGATTTAATAAAAATCGGGAATTATGATGAGCACATTGTATATCGACATCTTTTTTATCGATATCAAATCCCTAAAACATGGTAATAAATAGTTCTTCCTCTTCCAATGCTACTCCAATTTGCTAATCCTCCTGAAGTTGCCTGAATTCAGTTTAAACTCTTCAGCACGCTCTTCGTCTCGAGTGACACTTGCATTATAATTACCGGTACTTGGGCGTCGTCGCACTTCCTCGTCGCTAGATAAATAACGCTAAATGCTTAACAGCAATAAAGAGAGCAGTGAGGGTAGACAAGTTGCTCGACGCTAATGTAATCTATTTTCGAAAACTGACAAAATGTATGGGATTTAGGCACTGGTCCCACCGCGAGCGAGTAAGCTATGAGCTATCGGCTATTTTCTAGCTCAAGAAACGAACAAAAGATAATCGCTTTCGTGTAAATAAAAGTGAGAGATATATATTTTTAGTTTATAGCTGGCTGTTCACACCGCCGGCGAGGACACTCTCCCACCGCCCGGCGAGTAAGCGATAATCCCATAGAATTTTTACTAGCCTCCCGCCGATTGTCAACTGTTTCTAGTACATAATTTTACTAGTTGCTCGCCGAGCTCGCCGATATCTGGCGGTGGGACCGCTGTTTACTAGTTGACCGCAGCGGTAAAAGCTATCGACTATAAAACTAGCTCAGCGGTACTCAGCTTTATAGCCGAGCGTCAAAACTATCAAAACTTTACTCGCTTCTCGCCGCTCGCCCACTCTTTTGTAGTTTATAGTTCTACTAGCTTATAGTCTGTAGCCGGCGGTGGGACCAGTGCCTGACGTAGGTCAGCCAATTGGCACCCTGACCCACTATAGATACTCTGTCACAGTTACGTTATGATTCAATTCATAAGAAGTGTCAAACAAATTACACTGAATTTTGACGACGCGCTGGCCTAGTTGG
Organism: Acleris emargana; assembly: GCA_927399475.2. NCBI lineage: Eukaryota > Metazoa > Arthropoda > Insecta > Lepidoptera > Tortricidae > Acleris > Acleris emargana. Next base: position 1,135,259 of record OV656843.1, read on the forward strand.
TAGTGACCCTGCCTACGAAGCTAGCGGTCCTGGGTTCAAATTTCGGTAAGGGCAGATATTTGTGTGATGAGCGCGAATATTTGTTCCTGAGTCATGGATGTTTACTATGTATTTGAGTATATATTTCTCTATATAAGTATTTATATCGTTGTCTAGTACCCATAATACAAGCCTAGAGCTTAAATTGGGACTAGTTCAATTGGTGTGACATTGTCCCCTGATATTTATTTATTTATTTACATACATACATACCTTCACGCCTTCATTCCCAGAGTGGGGTAGGCAGAGCTAAAGAATTACCAACAAGTCTTGAAACTTCTTGATAATTCTGTAACCACATTTTGCACAAGTAGGCTAAGATGTTTCCCAGTGTATTAGTGACAGGTGGCAAGCCCATCGCCTAACAGTACTGCAAGCCTCAAACAAATTGTTTTACGTTAATCCAATACATTTTCGATAGCGATAAAGAACTCCGAATGCATCTTGTCTAGGACCAGCGTCGCTATTGCCTATCGCATTCGCAATCGACTTCAATGTGGACCAATTGCTTTCATTTTGTATGCAGACATTCATTGACGACGCGGTAGCCTAGTCGGTAGTGACCCTGCCTTTATTTACAATCGTTTAAATTTAATTGATTAGAAAATTAAATAAAGATTGATTGGATGATACAAGATTAAGTTGATGTTGTTTATATAAAATGTAATTACAATGAAACTAAATTAAAAAACACAACCTGATAAAAGTAAAACTAATTATAACTATGTTAAATACGATTAAAGTAAAACTAAATAATAACTAAAAAATAATAATAATGTAATAACCGGTAATTATATGAAAATAGTTTTCTTTATCGTTAAAAATATTTTTTTTTATTTTGTTGCATATAAAATAATTTCCTTAAAGAAAATATTTAGGATTTAGGATTTATAATGTTTCAACAAAAAAGTTTCTTAGTTGTAAATATTTTAGAAATTATTTCCCATCACTAGTCACGATAAAAACACCGGAGTGCACGGTAAAATCGAACACTTTTTTTAAAGTTTTTTCAATGACTTCAAATCAAGTCTTAGGATTGCAATCTTGAGAACATAGTCTTGAGATCGCAAATGTCTATGGACCCAAGTCCTACTTACCATTTGGGGATACGCGTGTGACTTAAAAAATAAATTCAAATCACTACACATTTCAAGTTTATGACACGAAGCTAGAAAGTAAATTAGGTTACTAAGTCAAGGTTAAATACAATTAATGAATTCAAAATCCACACATGAATGGCAACGTGAATTATTTCAAGGCATTAAGGCTCAAATTACATTAATAATTACCGAATCGCTCGGCTACAGATTGCGTAGACTGAATACAGGTTTATCAAACGGCACCAGGCCTCCCGATTAACGCTAAGAGCAATGCGGCCCAACTCACAGGAGCCAGCGATAACGCGTATCGTAGCGTTTGTGGGTGGTAAGACCTTGTGCAGGGTCCGTCTGGGTCGCTACCACCATCTAATCCATTAACCTACCACCAAACAGTAGTGTTCACATTGTGTTTCGGTTTGGGGATAAGACAGCCGTTGAAATGACTAGCATAGAGGCATTGCAGATTGCAGTCTTGTGAATGCGAATGTCTATTGGTCACAGTTTCCTCTTACCATCAGGTGCCTTCTTCCTATGCCATTTTTTTTAAATCATACTTTGAAAATAAACAATCGCTGTTCAAAAACAGATATAGAAATCACTAAACTTTAAAAGTGTTATTATCTATATTAGATTAACAGTTTATATTGTGACTAGAAAATTAGTTTCCCCTCATCCCCTTTTTTTAACCCCTTAATGGCTGAATACCCGTGTAGTTGCCGGGTTAGAATAGTGCCACTCCATGTCTTCCCATGGATCTAGTATGAGGCGACTAAGGGAATATAGGCTTGTAGTACTGTTAGGCGATGGGCTTGCAAACTGTCACTAATACAATGGTAAACATCTTAGCCCGATTGTGCAAAATGTGGTTACAGAATTATCAACAAGTTTTTAGGGTTGTTGGTAATTCTGTAGCTCTGCCTACCGGGATCACTTTGTTTGCCCGAATTTCATTTGCCATAATAGTATCACTTGCCATAATGTTCATTTGCCATAAAGGCATTTTTTCTGAAACTGTAAACCTTTCAGGTAAATTTTACATGCCATCGTATAGAGCCCATTAGGTTAGGTTAGGTTTGATTTTGAACAATTCTGAATAGTTCACGGTTTTAGAAAAAATGCCTTTATGGCAAATGAACATTATGGCAAGTGATACAATTATGGCAATTGATATTCGGGCAAACGATAGAGGACCCTGCCTACCGCACTCTGGGAATGAAGACGTGAGTTTATGTATGTATGTGTATGTAATGGCTGAATTTTCCAAAATCTTTTCTTAATCACCCCTAGGATATCCAAAAAATATTCCATCCAGCTTCCAAATCCAAAGGTACAGCGGTTTCGAGTGTGCGTTGATCGATCTGTCAGCCATACAGTTTCCTCTTCTATGTAGATAAATATATTCCACTAATGTACAGTTTAGAGAGATGAAGTAAAATTACATACATACATACATTAAATCACGCCTGTTTCCCAAAGGGGTAGGCAGAGACCACTTCTTTCCACTTGCTACAATCTTGACAAACTTCTTTCGCTTCTTCAACATTCATACATCGAGTAAAATTAAACAGATCATAAGAAAAATATGATATTTTTCCTGTCCTTTTCCCAACTTATTTGGGGTCGACGCAACACGTCATTTTCGTCCATACTTCTCTAATAGTCAACATCTCGGTATTTGCTCCCTTTCTAGCGATATCACCTTTCACATTCATCCATCGTTTCTATGGTCTTCCCCTACTTCCTGACGATATTTTCCTCATTCCTCCGCATCACATGCCAATACCAAGACAACCGATTTCCACACAACTTTTTACCTGTGTCACTTTCAGATTTTATCTCATATAATAATTTATTATTCCTCTCAGCATTCTCATTTCAGCCGCATGCAATCACTTTTCATTTATTCCTGTCATTTTATTTCCAAAATTTACGTTTTTCTTTGATTTTACTCGCCTGTATCGTCGGTGAAACTGCAAAACCGCGTAAGTAACATTATTATTAAGGAGTAAAATGCACCTTTTTAATAAGACAGTAATGTTTATTTTGCTCTATCATAAATTTCTTACGTACGCGATTTAGCAGTATCACCGACAATATGCCATAGAATCAAGCACCCGACGAACTATATATGAAACTCCATCCATAGCGATCGCCATCCCTCCTGCTAGCAAGCTAACCGATGGTTATGAGTATTTCCTATGCAAAGCTACAAAGATGTCATTTGGCATGAGTGTTGTTGAGTATCGAATCCCTGATGGTCCTGAGAGTAGGGTCCAAATGCATGGGACTTGAATAACTAGGTTTCTGTGCGAAACACACATATTTTCTTTACCATAACAAGGAAAATTATTCTCACTTTCGGGTGCTTTCGGTGAAGAATATTTTTTGAAATTGAAGGCCTTCTAATTTTGACCAATGACTGCGATTTGTTTTTCAATTGCTAGCTGGCAATGGGCAGCTGTAAAATACCATAAGTAAAGGAATACATCGAATATTTAATAAATGAGTCATCTAAATAATAATTTCTAAATAATTTCAGTATGACGTGACAATGCTATTTTAGTTTTGAAGAAGAAGAAGGCAGATCCTGCCAAGCTGTATTGGCATCGTTGTGTTCCGGTGAAAACCACAACCGGACAGACAACTATTGAATTCTCTTGAATTTTATCTTAGTTTTCAGGGTTGGCAACACATTTTTCCAGTCTTTGGATTGCAGTATTAAGATTTTGGTCTCAAGAGTACAATTTGTGTGTCTCGTTTGCCTACTCTGTGCCATAAAAACGTAATTTAGTAGTCGGTAGTAGATTTTCAACGGAAATAACAAAAAGAAACACAGGAAATACACAATACTCAGCATCAAAACGCTTTCAACACTGCATAATGCTATGGTCATTCTAGGCAACGCATATTATGATAATGTTTGTCGGATTTTCAATATCTACATAATGGCATGCACAGCAAGAGAAACGAATGCACAGAAATCGCCTCATTTTAGTTTTATGTAGGTACTTACTACTTGCCGTGTGGTTGCCGGCTTAGAACTGTGCCACTCCATGTCTTCCCGTGGAAGTCGTAAGAGGCGACTAAGGGCATAAAGGCTTGTAGTACTGTTAGGCGATGGGCTTGCAACCTGTCACTTATATACACTGTTAAACATCTTAGCCTAATTTTACAAATTGTGGTTACAGAGTTATCAACTAGGTAGGAGTTGTTGGTAATTCTGTAGCTCTGCCTACCCCACTCTGGGAATGAAGGCGTGAAGGTATGTATGTATGTATGTACTTACTAAAAACGCTCTTCCCTCTCCCCCTACGCCTTGAAGTTGTATACAAAATAACCGTTAACATAAATGTTACGGGGACTAAAATAGTGAGCAAGCGCAGTCGCCGGGAGGTAATGTCCCGGGAAATGCTTTAATTTCGACGCGAGACGGATTTGCCGGGATTTTTGCTGAGCCCGGGATTATGTTATAGAGCATTGTGGCCGCGGTGACAGTTTCAATTAAGTACTGGGATTAATGTACGGGATTAAGATAGTGTTTATTGATGACGGCTAAAAGTTTTGATGCAATGTCGATCCACCGTGACTTGCACTTGAGTAATTTGCAGTTTTAAGTTCAAGCATTTAAACAATGATGGATAGATTTTACACAAAATTATACTTTAGAGAAAATTAACGTTTTTTTTAATGGTTTTATAAAATTAGTTGGCAGTTTTAATTTTTTTTTTTTTTTTTTTTTATCATAGGATGGCAAACGAGCCCCCAGGCCACCTGATGGTAAGTGGAAACTGTGACCCATAGACATTCGCATTCACAAGACCGCAATCCTAAGACTGCAAATGCGCTGCCAACCCTGAGGACGAAGCTGGAATGCCTCTATGCTAGTAATTTCACCGGCTGTCTTATCCCCAAACCGGAACACAACAATGCGAGCACTGCTGCTTGGCGGTAGGTTAATGGATAAGATGGTGGTACCAACCCGGACGGACCCTGCACAAGGTCCTCCCACCCGTGCACCCACGTAAATTATTTTTTGAAGACTTAAATGGATTGGATCCGTTTTTAGAAAATTGGTTTTATATGACACTGGGTCTAGCTAGTTTTCAGCAGTAACGACACAACCAAGAGAATTGCATCTTTTTTCCGATTTAAAATAATATCTCTGCCATACATGTGGGTTGGTTCCTTGGCGCAATAATTTTCCGAATCCTTTTTGCTGATTGATAGTCTAGACCCTAAGGACAGTTGTGGCTCCATCATCATGTCAGCCGAAAAACGTCCACTGCTGGACATAGGCCTTCCCCAAGGCTCTCCACTCGGACCGGTCTTGTGGCATGGTGGCATACTGAACTCCAATTCCGATTGTATATTTATCTATTTATTTTATTTATAAAATTAATAAAAACTCTATTTCAATACAATTACCTAACATCGTCCCACAAAGTATATAAAGAAACTAAATTACTAAACATAACGCAATCGTACATATATAACACGTGTATTTTATTTAGTTCGGAAAATTTTACATAAAAAAATGCACATTGAAATAAACTTTACGAAAAAGAATACCAAGCAAAAAATGCAACTTAGAAACGCGAACGATCTAATTCTGCGTTCACTACGAACGAACTATGGGAAAAAATGCTTGTTGTATGAAGGTGCTCAGCTGTACAACCAACTCCCTAAACATATAAAGAATACAAAGTCAGAATATCGTTTCAAAAAAATGCTCAAAAAACATATATTACATATTAATACGAAAGGAAATATATACTGATTTAAATCTTTCATGAACACACTTTCTAAATGAAACGAGACTTAATACTATATTTACAAAATAAAAAAAATACTATCATAATGATATCCCTTCAGATATCACATAATCACCTAGTGACAAAACAAAATACAAAGCAAGTACGCTATGCCACTTCCAGTCTACGTAACTCAATGATTTCGTTATCTTGTTTACAACTCCGCGAACGGACCTCGACAATGCACCGGCGGAATGCGGTCGGAGTGTTGCATAGATTTACCCTCTTTTTATGTATAGAATTACCCTCTCTTTTTTTTTTGTTTATTTTATACTTATAGTTTAAAACATGTATGTTTAAATTTTTAAGTTCTCATAATAAGTGAATTGTTAATTCTTAATGGGAATAAATGATCTTTAAACCTAAACCTATATTTTATGGCATAGGAATGCCAACGAGCACACAGACCACCTGATGGTAAGTGGAAACTATGACCCATAGATATTCGCATTCACAAGACTGCAAATGCACCGCCAACCCTGAGGACTAAGATGGAATGCCACTATGCTAGTCATTTCACCGGCTGTCTTATCCCCAAATCGGAACATAACAATTCAAACACTGATGCTTGGCGATAGGTTAATGGATAAGATGGTGGTACCAACCCGGACGGACCCTGCAAAAGGTGCTCCCACAAGAAACCCTGACCTGTTTCGAGGATTGAGTCCTTTTCCCTTGACTACGTCGTCCACTTATTGTTTAGAATGGCACTGATATAGTTGTGCCAGTGACACTGTTACCTAAATACTGCACTCCGCAGGTTTGCGTTTTGATCCTGCCTACAAAGCTTTTCCGGTAAGGGCAAATAGTTGGGTGCTGAGCGGGAGTATTTGATTTGATTCTTAGGTGTTTTCTATTGTGTTTAAGTATGTTTTCGTTTCGATATCTAGTACAGTCAGCGTCAAAAGTAACTGGTCACTTCAAGCTACTTTTGTACTTTATCGCATTTACACATTAGACAATCTTGTTTGACATTGCTTATGTGACATTAAAGCGACAAGGTATTTAAGTGATCACTTTCTTTTGACGCTGACCGTACCCATAGTACAAACCAAGTGCTTAGTTTTAGGGCTAGATCATTTTGTGTGTGATTGTCTCTTGTTGCTTATTGGTGTATGTTGTTTATTGGTGTAATAATTTCACCAAACAAACAGCCAAATTGTTTTTATAGTTTGAAGGAATTTAAAGAGCTTAAGTTATTAGGTAGTATGATATATTTTTTTATTCTATCAGTTGACATAATATTTAGTAATAATAGTGACTAGTTTTAATTGTGATTTTTTGCTTTACCAAATTTGTCTGAAAAGACAGGGTTTAGTGAAACTTTGACAGCAAATGTAACTTCATTTCTACCTGAATTCCATACGCAATAAATATTTCTGATTTAAGATTTAAATATTTTTGGATCCGTCCACATTTCGTCTTGTGCTGCCTATTTGTAATTTAGCATGTCTTCAATGTCAGTTTACCTCTTACATTAAAAAAAAAATATTACTACTTAGGTATATTTCAAAGATAAGACTTTTAACACTTGCCAAAGTTGGCGAAGGAAACTTTTCCGTGAAAAATGCAATACCTAGTTGCAGAGAGATGAATGCCCCCAGGACTTCTCCACTTAAAAGCCTACTATGAAATGTTTCTCACGTCCTGCGCATTGCAGTCCACTTAAAAGGTTCACTTCCAACACATCATTCTTGATATTCCATATTTACATATTGAAATTGATATTAGCGAATAAAATGAATAAAGTAAAATGGTTTTTTTTTTATTATATTTTTATTGCAAAAAATCTTTAGAAACATGTAATTGAAGTTATATTTAAAAAAAAAACCCTTGTTGTCTCATTTAACCATTTAATGTAAATACTTAAGGTACCAGTAAATTTATAATTTGCCTATACTCTGGATGGATCTTTATAGACGGAAAAATAGTTAGGATTGACTGACTGGCTCGCTTGTTTGCCTCATACACAGTCCACGTTCAGAAATATAAGAGTTCGATGTAGTCAAAAATATCTGAACATGCTGTAATGCTGTTGAAAAATTAATCGGGAATGTTATAATAATAATGTTAGTGTCATAAATATGTTTGTGCAATAAAAAGGCAAACATATAATTCATTATATTATAATTATCTTATAATACCGTTGTGCATTTATTGCATTAACATATAAAAAGACCTGAATGATTTGACACTTCGGACGTTTCTTTCCATTACGGATTAAATTGTCCTTTTTTTTTAGTGCGCTACGTAATCAACTTGAATTTAAATACATTTAAAATTTCGCTCTTCTAAGATCTGTGTCGTAGTTAATGCTGTGGAGTGTCGGATGACCAGTAAGAACCAGTTATTGGAACGATTAAATATTTTTTACAATTCGCTACGATTATATATTAATTATTAAAGTAATTAAACTCAAATTATGTTTCTTTACTAACCAAATTGTTCATTTGTGGCACAATACAAACAATCACTAATATACAGTCATCAAGGCAAACTCCGTTTTCTTTAAACACCATAATTGACTGGTAAAGCGTTTCTAATTACTTTATTGCGAGCTAGAACCAACTAAATACGTTAATGGCAGCCAAGAAAAATAAAAAGTTTAACCGAGATTTACTTCCCGGTTGAATAATGTATTAACTACTGCACTCGATTCAAGGACTTGGCCTGAGTTTACAGGAAAATTGCTTTTGCCGCATACTGGTTTGACTTTGCTTACATGCTGCTATTTAAGTGCATAAATCTAATGTAATAGTGTAGTAAATTTAGTTTTACTGCCCCGTCTCTAAGTGAATTTATGACAAGTTTTTTTTTCATTTGTACCTACTTTGAATGTTTAAAGTTACATTAAGATTAAACTGCGCACTAACTAAATTAAATTTAAAATATTAAGGTTATGTGTGGTTGCCGGGTTAGAATAGTCCCACTCCATGTCTTCCTGTGGATGTCGTAAGAGGCGACTAAGGGAATAAAGGCTTGTAGTACTGTTAGGCGATGGGCTTGCCACCTGTCACTAATACACTGGGAAACATCTTAGCCTACTTGTGCAAAATGTGGTTACAGAATTATCAAGAAGTTTTAGAGTTGTTGGTAATTCTGTAGCTATGCCTACCCCACTCTGGGAATGAATGCGTGAGTTTATGTATGTATATTATATTATATTATTACTAGCGACCCGCCCGCGGCTTCGCCCGCGTGGAATGTATTATACATATAAACCTTCCTTAAGAATCACTCTATCTATTAAAAAAAACCGCATCAAAATCCGTTGCGTAGTTTTAAAGATTTAAGCATACATAGGGACAGACAGCGCAAGCGACTTTGTTTTATACTATGTAGTGATATTAATTAGCTCAATACAGTGTCCCACTGCTGGGCAAAGGCCTCCTCCCTTGATCCACACCTCTCTCTCTGTATGTAGGTATAATATTACTGCGGTCCAAGACAAAATGCATTCTGTGCATGTATTTGCTTTCTAAAATGTACCTTAACTTAGGATTGACGTATGCAGATGCCAGTCAGTCAGTCAGCACCATTTATAATTTTATTAAAGTAAAAAAATTGTAAAACTGACAAAATGTATGGAAATTGGAAGACATAAGTGCTCGACGCGACCGTTCGGCATCTTACGACAATATTTTCGGTAACGGTGATGTTCATGCAATGCATCTTGTCTAGAGCAACTGAGTCTGTAGTCTAACAAGATGTCACGAAGCCAAATATTTTTACAAGATTGACTTTCTGTCTGTCTATGTCACTTTACAATCTCAAATAGACACAGATGTTACATCAAACAGTCTCACCTGTCCCTACGTTTAAAATGAAAACCTTAAAATATAATAACAATTTATTAAACGTTCTTGCAAGACGTTTGAAAAGAAAAATGGCGTCCAACCGAGCTCAGATTTATAACTCCGGCACAGATACGAAATTAAACAGGCACAATTTAACTGAGTCCTTTACAGAGTAAGTACATTTTATTTAGAAATTTTAAATATTCTTGAAGTTACTTCAAATGTATTTATTTTAATTTTATTGCAACATGAAAACGAGTAAAAATGGCTTAAGGCATTATGTACCAGTAAAAATTATGTACATACCTTCACGCCTTCATTCCCAGAGGGGTAGACCAACAAATCTAAAAATTTGTTGATAATTCTGTAAACACATTTTGTACAAAAAACTGGTCAAACAGGAACAAGTGTAAAGATGGTGTTTACTCTGAGTAATATAAATCAATGATAAGATAATGTAACATGTTACAATACAATAACATTAAATATTTATAGTAGGTTAGTTTTTTATAAAAAAAAATATATATGCATTTTTGCCCTGTGTGTAGATAGAATGCCTTTATGCCAATAATTTCACCGGCATAGGTTAAATATACGTGACGTAAGAAATATTTGTTAAAGCGAATAGGCCTTCAAAGTATTTATGGCAATTTAAAGTATGCGCCTTAAAACCTTGTAAAGAATTGCAACAAACGAATACTTAACTCGTACTATAAGTAATATCACATTATTTTCCTTTGAAATTCAAGCTTAACTTTAACTTAATTACAGGCTACAGTCAGCAAATTCAGTCCACAGCAGAACAGTCCTCTCACTTATATACAGTTTATACTATAATAGCGAGACTTGGAAAGGTGGGTGGTCCAAATTTTTTTGATGACATAGTTAGCCTAATTGCTAGATTAGTGACCCAATAAATTTAACGGTTCTGGGTTCAGTTACAAGTAAGAGTAAATATTTGTGTGATGGCTTGGAAAACAAGGAGAAAAGTCACACACTTAATGTGTATGAAAAGAATTATTTTAATTTGCATTGGACATAATATGTAGTATACATAAGTACAATGTTCATCTAAAAACTTAAAATTAGAACCATCGTGCTTAACTTACTAAAATTATAAACGAGAAAGTTTGGATGTTTGAAAGTTTGTTACTCAATCAAAAATGGTAAAAAAACCACACGACGCACGATAGCTCATTTATAGCGACTGACATACCTTGCAGTTCTTATCAGCTGACTTTTCTGTGTGACAGTCTGTTTTCTCAAAACCAGACTGAAAAAATACAAATTTGGCTCTTAACTGTTCCTGAAACTAGTTTTAACTTATGTTTAACTATTTATCATATTATTTCATGTCGTATATTTAGTACCCGTGTGGTTGCCGGGTTAGAATAGTGCCACTCCATGTCTTCCCGTGGATGTCGTAAGAGGCGACTAAGGGAATAAAGGCTTGTAGTACTGTTAGGCGATGGGCTTGCCACCTGTCACTAATAAACTAGGAAACATCTTAGCCTACTTGTGCAAAATGTGGTTACAGAATTATCAAGAAGTTTTAAGACTTGTTGGTAATTCTTTAGCTCTGCCTACCCCACTCTGGGAATGAAGGCGTGAGTTTATGTATGTATGTATGTATGTATATTTAGTATACATACCTTTTTTTTTGTGGTTTGCTTATTTATCTATTCGGTGCCTTTCAATTACTTATCTCAATTTCATTTTTGATTTTTTATATCTATTACTATAATTGTTATTTCTTAAGCTTGATAAAGTGTACATTAGGTACAAAATCATCAATTATATTATTGCACCGCTATGCACTTTTAACTTGCGATGCAGCCGGGGTATTGTTGCAGTCGAGCACGATTCTTGAATAAGTGCAAGCGGTCTTATTAAATGTAACCGTGCCTTGAATACTGAAATGAATTATGAACAGAATTACACGGTGGCCAATTAAACCTTAGTCAGAGGTTAAGATTTTGAGACTATACGAGATTACCCGGTTCTCTTTAGCTAAGTAGGGTACGATTAAGTAAAATTATTCGGAATCCTTTGTTATCCATTATTTTATTACAATTGGTTAAAATGCAGTTGCGTTCGTACATAATTACGTAAGACTTACAAAAATAAAAAACAACACAAAACACACAAATTGACCTAGCCCCAAACTAAACTCTAGGCTTGTACTATGGGTACTTTTATATACCAGAGACCGTTAACTTAACAGTAGAAAAGAACCTAATAAACTCAATTGAGACAAGCGAAGATCATTGTAAAATCAGTCTTATAAGTACGTTGTCACTTTCACGACTTTGACAGAATAGTACAGCAGTTCAAAGATGACGTTAAAAGTGACACGTCACGAAACTGTGCAACTATGTAACAATTCGGTCCGTACATTCCTGCAGCTGTGTAAACTGGCACAGTAGTGTAACGAAGTTCGGTTAAGTACTTTACTTGTATTGAACTTGGCATCTTTTTATTATGACTCCATAGTTCAACTAGGAACCTTACAGTTTCGCCCATGTCTTTTTGAATGTTACACTCACTTTTTCTCACAATTTGAAATGAAAAGTACACTTATTACGTATAAAATGTTTGCAGATACCTAAATGTCATCCATCAAAGTCAATGTTACAATTATGGTTTTTGGATATAGTTTTTTATGTGTATAATAACGGTGAAGGATCTTCACTCTGAGCACGGCCCGAAATGTTCTTCCCCGGATTTTTTCATTTATAATGTATATAGTTGATAAATGATAGTGATAATGATAAGTGTTCGACGCAATCTGGTATATATTTGGTTGATTTTTCATAATCGCTAATTTAGTGTTATGAGGTCCCCTGATTTGCGTGGGTTTTTTTAAAAGGCCTCATCCTTTCTTATTTCCACGCCCACTCAGCAGAATTATGAATGTCACTCAACTTGTTAAGGACCACGGTAGTAATTATCTTTCGCAGGAAAGTCCAGCTTTCTCACAAACCAATTTCACTTGACCCGAGTGCAAACTAGAATTGGTCGACGGTAAGTGTCTTCGAATTTGGTCAGTTTGGTCTTAGCTGTCCAAGACCGTATGACACGCTTGTCTGAGCAATCTAAGTGATGTCACAGGTCAAGTTAGACTTGTTACAATGGCCGGCCGCTTGGCTTTGCTAAGTATGAGTAACCCTGTAAACTTTGTGGCTTCCACAAAGGTTCCCGTCGCATTCCACATTCCCTTTACTCCGAATTTAAACTTTAATTACCTCGTTAAATGAAGGGTTATGAAGAGAGACCCTTGCCAAGATATATTATGCTAACTAATGCTTCTATTATTTTATTTATTTATTTTAAAAACAATATACATTTTTTTTTATGTCATAGAGGAGACAAACGAGCACACGTAAACGTATTGATAATGTAAGTTTTGTAATTGACTTAGAGACTACAGCTGGTCTTAGGTATAGCAATAATGTAATAGGAGTTTATGCAACTGATGCATAATGAGAGACCTTTTCTTATGGCTTTGAGAAGGCCAACGAGCACACAGGCCACCTGATGGTAAGTGGAAACTGTGACCCATAGACATTCGCATTCACAAGACTGCAAATGCACTGCCAACCCTGAGGACTAAGATGGAATGCCTCTATCCTAGTAATTTCACCGGCTGTCTTAAGTATCCCCAAACCGGAACACAACCATGCGAACACTGCTGTTTGGCGGTAGATTAATGGATAAGATGGTGGTAGCGATCTGGACGGACCCTGCACAAGGTCGCCATTGTAGGGGCAGTTTATTGGCGAGTGCGCTCACAATCAAGTAAAACCATTTATGTGTTACACCTACTTATACAAGCTAAATTAAGTACTAAGTTAAAACTAAGTGTAAGTACAGTCAACCAATAAAAAAGCCAAACATACTCCGTTCCGTTCGTTCTTCGTTTCAATTTTAAACCAATCGCGTCACAGGTAGATCACGTGACTTTTCGTATCACGTCATTTACGAGTGACGCGATTGGTTTAAAAACGAAACTTATAGAATTAGTTAGTTAGCGTAAAGGCTCCTCTACAAGTTGGTAGATCATGGGCGTACGTAAAGAACGGAGCAATACGTAATAGTGAGACAGCTCTGACGTCTCACAAACCCTGTGTAGTCTAAGGAGCCATTTTTGTTTTATGTTAATGTAATGATAAAAATATTTGTACATTTTGTAACTTTCAAGGAATCTTCACCGCAGTAACGGAAAATCATAATTACTTAATAAATACTAAAACATACTTAAAACTTAGACAGCTAGTTCACAGCATAGTAATACACTTTTTCAAGTGAAAAATTCAAAGTAAATTGCTTTTTTGATTGCAATGCTCCTAAATTGCAACAAAAATTGTATTTTAACCCTATTTTTCGCTCACATTGAAATGAAAATGAGGAAAAAAGCAAATTTGTACTGCCTCCTGTGCACCTGATTTGGTTCGCAGAACTCAAAAGAGCTTCATTAGGGAGTTCATTTTGGCAGCGCCATATGAAATCCTTTTACTAATTTTATGCCACGTGTTCTGACTTTCATAAAAATTAGACTCATACATGAGTTCTTCGCATTTTTTAAATCGAAACAAGGTTAGATACTGAAAATAAATACAAAAAATACAATATTTTTTTTCTATTCCTATTGAGCGGTAGGTTAGCACGCAAGATGATGTTGGACAAAATAAAACCTTTGTAAAAAACAAAAGTTGCAGCTTGGTTTGGAGCGAGCTATTGTACATCTTCATGACACGTCATGTACCTACTACCTACATCATCATCATCATGTCAGCCGAAAGACGTCCACTGCTGGACATAGGCCTCCCCCAAGGCTCTCCACTCAGACCGGTCTTGTGCTTTTCGCATCCGTCGCGTCCCCGCGACACCTACAATATTAATCAATATATTCAAATGAGTTAGAATAAGTTTATTAAATACAACAAAGAAAAAAAAAACACTAGTAAATCTGCATGATATTTTTGAGAGTAAAAACTCATTGCCAATTAAATGACATGGTAATAGCCCCTGCCGGCTTATAATAGTGCCACTCCATATCTTTACGTGGAAGTTCTTTGAGGCGACTAAGGGAATAAAGGCCTGTAGTACTGTTAGGCGATGGGCTTGCAACCTGTCACTAATAAGCTGGTAAACATCTTACCCTGTTGTCCAAAATGTGGTTACAGAATTAACAACAAGTTTTTAGAGTTGCTGGTAATTCTGTAGCTCTGCTTACCCCACTCTGGGAATAAAGGCGTGACTAATGTATATTATGTAATCGAGCTCATAATTTTAACCATGACAACACTAAGATATAAAAGGAATAATAGGACCTATCAAGTTTTTACTCGGGTCATATCTCAAGGGGCACTTGACAATCTATGCCTTAGTATAGTAGATTTAAAAAATAACTGTACCTCAAATGAGTGAACTTTCTTAACAGTTTGAGTTTTGCTTAATAAGAAACAAGGGAGTCAACTTTTAGGATGATGAATAATTTCGGCGTTTAGATTTTAGTCAGTTGACGCGTCAAAGTTTTCGAGTTCTCTTAAAACAGAACTTCCGTAGATAATGGAAAAGCATTTGTGTATAGAAATATGCCTGTCAAGGTTGCCTGCGTCCGTACATTATATTCTTCCATTTTGTGGAACTTTCTGTATTCATCTCCATTGGAGGCGAAATTTGAGTAAACAGAGAAATGGACCAGAAGTTTTTCTTCCGTATACTCGTTTCAAAATTGTGCGCTGGAGTAATTGAAGTTGTTTGTTTGTTGGTTATATCTTTTTTTTTCATGGTAGATTTTGTGTTTTTTTGTTCAACGTAGTGTGATATATGTGGGTAGTTTTCTAAGTTAGCATATTATAGAGGGTAGGTAGATTTCTTTTGTCTTGAATTAAACGTGGAAGCAACAGCTGTGTGTGATTTCGGCACCCCTTATTTAATACCTAAGGCATCCCCGATCTAGTATTTCTCAGTGGCGACGAGGTAGTCTGAACCCTAAATAGTGAAGTGTTGTGTTCGTGTGGACAGAGAATTGTGCGTGCGCGAATTCGAACCTTACAAATAATATACGACACTGCGCCCACAATGTCGATTGGGAAGATAGGCGAGTTTAACGTCGCGTCGGACAATTGGCGATTATACGTGGAGCGGCTGGAACAGTTTTTTTTAGTGAATAAGATTGGGAAAGACCTAGAAGTTCCAACCTTACTTACAGTGATCGGTGCGGAATGCTACGAATTGCTAGTTAATTTGTGTACTCCGGATAAGCCGAAAGATAAAACATTTACCGAATTAACGGGTATTTTAGAAAAGCATCTACAGCCCAAACCAAGTATACTAGCGGAACGTTACAAGTTTAGACACAGGAAACAAGGTGATAATGAGACCATCATGAATTATGTGGCGGTTTTAAAAAAAATGTCTAAGTCTTGTGACTTTGGTGGAGGACTTCAGGAAAGTTTAAGGGACCAGTTCGTGTGCGGAATACACAGCGAAACTATACGCCAACGACTTTTTACCGAGGACACGATAGCCTTTGGGCCGGCGTTTAACTTAGCCGTCAGTATGGAGGCGGCAGAGAAGGATGCGGCGTTAGTCGAAGGCCGATCGAAAGCTTCGTGTGACGTCACCGAGGGCACGGCGCAGTGTCAAGCCATGACGACGCGAGGCCCTAGCGGGAGCGGAGGGCCAGCGGCAGCTGCGCGTGCGGCGCGGACGGCGGGCAGCGGACGAGGCAGATGGCCCAGCAGGGGCGGGCGCGGCGGCGGCCGCGCGGAGTGGCGGCCAGCGCCGGGTGCGCCGCCGAGGCGGCGAGACGAACAGTGCGGCGCGTGTGGAGGCACTCACGAAACGAACACTTGCCGTTTTATGCGCTATGTTTGCAAAGTGTGCAATAAGCAGGGGCACTTGCAGCGGGTGTGTCCTTATTTGAAGGACAACTACAGTGCGGAGGTCCTGTATGGGGAGGACGACCAGGAGCAGTACAGCCAAGATAGTGACTTGAGTGATGAGGTAATTGTAACGTGTGTAAATCAAGTAGCAATGTCGGCGTACAAACCAATATTAGTGAACATTAATGTCCAGGGTGTAGAACTCGATATGGAATGCGACACGGGTAGCGCAGTATCGTGCATTAGTGAGGAATTGTACAGAGATTATTTTATAGATTTGCAAATTAACAGCTGTAATCTTAAATTAAGGTATTATACAGGGGAGCTAGTGACGCCAGTGGGGGTTTTACGGCCTCTTGTGAAATATAAAAATATGGAAAAGCGTTTAGATTTGTATGTAGTTAGGAATGGCAAAACAATGTTAATCGGTAGGCAATGGTTGGTCGAATTAGGAGTGCAAATAGCGGTTACGCCGTCAATTAGATGTGACGTCAACAATATTGGTAGTCAGGAGTTTAATTTGTCGGCATTCAGTTCCAGATTCTGTGAAGTTTTTGCGGACGGGTTGGGGTGTTTCACCGGGGGTCGCGTGAGCATCCACCTGCGGCCGGAAGCGCGGCCGGTGTTCCTACGCGCGCGCCCGCTGGCGTACGCGCTGCGCGGGCCGGTGGAGCGCGCGCTGGACCAGCTGGTGCGCGACGGCGTGCTCACCGCCGTCGACCGCTCCGACTGGGCGACGCCCATCGTACCAGTCGTCAAAAAGGATGGTAACGTTCGAATCTGTGCCGATTATAAGCTAACTTTAAATAAAGTGCTAGAGGTTGACCGTTATCCGTTGCCTAGGGTGGACGACTTATTGGCTCGATTGTATGGGGGTCAAAGATTTAGCAAAATCGATCTTTCGCAAGCCTACGCGCAATTCGAGCTAGACGAAACGAGTAAGTTCACGGTTATTAACACCCATAAGGGCTTATTTCGCTACAACCGGCTGGTGTACGGGCTGTCGTCCAGCCCCGGCATTTTTCAGAGACGCCTCGAACAAATGTTCGCTGATTTATCGCATGTGGGAGTCTTTCTCGATGACGTCATCATAACGGGCACAGATCGGAAATCGCACATGGATAATTTAGTTAAGGTTTTTGAGCGCTTGCAGGCGTACGGTTTACGGGTGAAGAAGGAAAAATGCGCTTTCTTCGCTAAAGAAATTAATTATTTGGGACACGTGATTAGCGAAAACGGCATACACACATGTCCAGAAAAAGTTAAGGCTATTGAGAAAACCCCGGCGCCGCGGAACGTTTCCGAGTTAAGGGCCTTTATTGGCATGATTATGTATTATGCGAAGTTTGTCAAAAATGTAAGTAGTATTTTAACACCCCTGTATCAGTTATTAAAAGTAGGCGTAAAGTTTGTCTGGGGTAAAGACTGTCAGGCTGCGTTTGAAGCGATTAAACGAGCACTAGTGTCCAGCGAGGTGTTGACGCATTACTCGGAGGGGTTACCGCTAATAATGACGGCAGACGCATCTGGGGTAGGCCTCGGGGCCGTCATTTCCCACGTCACGCCACGGGGCGAGCGGCCCATAGCATACGCGTCGCGTACGCTAACAACAGCGGAACGAGCGTACGCGCAAATAGATAGGGAAGCTCTAGGTATTATCTTTGGCATTCGAAAATTTCATCAATACCTATATGGTCGAAAATTTACATTAAGAACTGACCATAAGCCTCTCACTTATATTTTTGGGGATAAGGTAGGCATACCGGTCATGGCAGCGTCTCGTATTCAGCGTTGGGCAGTCATATTGTCAGGCTACGACTATGACATTGAATATGTAGCATCGAGCAAAAACTGCGCGGACGCACTCTCGAGACTACCGCAGGCGGGTAGCAATAAATTAAAGGACGACGACGTCACGTATTTAAATTTTGTGGAAAACTTCTTACCAATTTCGAATAATGACGTACGCATAGCAACCGCTAAAGATACAGTGTTAAGTAGGGTCGTGACGTATGTGCAGTCAGGCTGGCCATCACTGTGTCCCAGCGAGGAAATTAGGCCGTACTTTACGAGGAAAAGTGAGCTATATTTGGACCGGGGGTGTCTGATGTGGGGCTATCGAATGGCTGTGCCGGCAATATTGCGCCAAACGATTCTTAACCAGTTGCATGTAAGTCATATGGGGATAGTTAAAACGAAGTCACTGGCACGCAGTTACGTCTGGTGGCCTAATATCGACTCGGACGTGGAGGCGGTTTGTAGGGATTGCGAGACGTGCGCCTCGGAGGCACCCGCGCCGGCGCGGGCGGCGCCGAGTCCGTGGCCGTATGCCGCGCAACCATGGTCCCGAGTTCATATCGATTTTTTGGGGCCATATAAAGGTAAAACATTCTTAATACTAATAGACTCAAGTTCGAAGTGGCTCGAAGTGTTTGAAATGCTACGCACTAATGCCAATGCGGTTATAAAAGAGCTAAGGGCAACATTTGCACGATTTGGGTTGCCCACGGAGCTAGTATCGGATCAAGGACCGCCGTTCACGAGTATCGAGTTTAAGAATTTTTTATCACACAATGGCATAAAACAGTCGTTCTCACCAGCATATCATCCGGCCTCTAATGGGGCCGCGGAAAGTGCGGTAAAGTTATGTAAGCGGGCAATAAAAAAGGCATATAGGGACGGTATAGATATCGACACCGCCTTGCAGACATACCTGTTAGCATATAGGAATAGCATACATAGCAGTACGGGGGATACTCCAGCAATGCTTCTACAACGACGTTCCTTGCGCTCGCGACTCGATATGTTACGCAGTGACCGCGCGCTGGAGGAGCGCGTTAGCGCGGCACAGGAGCGCCAGGCGGGCGCGGCGCGGGGAGCGGGCGGCGAGCGCGAGTTGGCGCGCGGCGAGCCCGTGTGGGCCCGCCAGTACACGGGCGCGGACAAGTGGGTTAAAGGTACGGTCGTCAGTAGGGAAGGCTCACGGCGGTACGTGCTAGACAACGGAGACGGTAAACCTTATACTAGGCATGTTGATCAAATTAGGCACAGATCGAGGTTATCCAATGTCCCATGTCCGATTGAGGAAGGTGACGGTGTTGAGCAGGCTAGGCCGATGGTGCCGGCTAGTAGCCCCGTGGTAGCGGGAAGGGAAAGCACTAGCAGATTGGAACCGGAGGAAGTAGCGGTGCAGTCGCCGCGCGGCCCGGTAGAGGAGAGTGCACCCTCCCCGCGCCACCGGGCGCGATCGCCGGTGATGCTTAGACCCCTACCGAACCGATTCCGGAAACATCAATTAGAAATAGATTAGGTAGTAGATATATTTTGTTGTATTGTTATGTTAAGTTTAACTGTATATAGTATAAGCCTTAGATTTAAGTGGGGAGGTGTGATATATGTGGGTAGTTTTCTAAGTTAGCATATTATAGAGGGTAGGTAGATTTCTTTTGTCTTGAATTAAACGTGGAAGCAACAGCTGTGTGTGATTTCGGCACCCCTTATTTAATACCTAAGGCATCCCCGATCTAGTATTTCTCACGTAGGAGAAACAGTTTTCGATTTGTGAAAGCGAAAAATGTCTGTAATGTATAGGACCATTGAGGGTATGAATTCAAGAAAATAGTACATTTATTAATTTATTTGGCAGTCATTAAATAAAAATAAATCTTGCCAAAAATCTTCTTCTTTCTAAAATACGACACGAAATTTTATAAAATATTTTTTCTACTCGCTTCCTATATACCGCTGATATTTATATCGTTAACCTCGTGAGGCCCAAGCTATTTTTAGGACGTTTGTGATAATGACCCAGTGTCCTAATTAAAGGCACATGTACTTGAAGCCCAGAACTTTGAGTTGCTATAACACACTTTAATGACATATTCCAGGCAAAAGTCATATTAGTTATTGTAAGGGCAAGTACTATAAGCAATGTACATGCATTTTTTTTTCTTTAAAGCGTGTCCTTTTTTTAGGTTGTTGGGTCTTAATTTCATGAAAGAAGTATATTAATTTTAAGTTATTCAATAGTTTTATAACAGTATTTTGTTAACAGTACGAATAAACAGGTTAATACACTTAATAAAATTAGCGACAATTCCTTTGTATATAAATTTTTATTCGAAAAATATGTAGTTAAGTCTTAAAAATATCAACAAAAATGTTTTACTCTAAAATATAATAACAGCCTTAAGAATCTGTCTTATATAAACTATCCTTATAATATTCATTAATATTCATTTATTGTTACTAAGTCTTTGATTACCATTACCACGACCACGTGAGCTGCTTCGAGCCCTTGAAATTCCACGACTGCGACGAGAAATTTGCGATTCTGTGGATCTGGCTTGTGATGTCGTAACGGTCGGAAACTCTAGAGCAACAAGTTCATTTTCATCTGCAGATGACGACGATGAGGATTCTTCACGAGCATGCTCACTACTTAGAGGTTGAAAATCTGCATCGAATATTATCATCATCGAAGTCACTGCAGTCTAAGTCGGATTAATTCAGGTTTAAATACTTTTTTAAATCTTGATCCCTCAATGCTGTAAAAAAGAACATATAAGTAAACGCCCAATGTCCCAAAATTATGACAAAATATATGCGACCAACTATTACAATAACATCCCAGCAACCTATTTTTAGGACATAAAACTTTGCATGCATCTCCTACTTAAATTTAATTATGATAAAGAGAAAGATTTAGACACCGGTATAGTATAACATTTAAGTAAGTATTTGGAATAAAATTTGCATTAATATGATTCAAGATTTCACAGAAAAAAACCGATTTACTTACGCCGATACCGCGAGGTCGCCATTTTTGCCGACATCCACGTGCCAAGTGACAGATTTTTGTTTTCTAAACGTCAAAATTGACAGCTGAGCATTTGGCTGCGTTCAGCCCCGACATATTTAAAAAGGGAAAATTCCGTTTCATGCATTTTTTTAAGAACGGTGTGTGTTTGAAGTTTATGTCCTTATTTTAGGACTCCGGGCCGCTAATTGATACATTTAAACATTAACTTGGGCCGCAAGAACTACAATTATCAGTCCTAGAAATAGGACGTTGGGCCTCACGAGGTTAATGGTTTTAGAATACACCCAAAAGCAAAAGCGCAGCCGAGCCTTGAAAACAATTATATAATGAGCGTTGCCATGGAAATAACAGTTCTATAATAATTATTACTTATAAAACTTCTGTGTGACTCAGATATAATTATTAAAGAAATCACAGCGGGTCACTCGCAAAAAAGGCAAAAAAACACGTTTGTTGTATACTTAGGGCAATCTTGTTTTTTTGCACGGAACCCTTCGTGCGCGAGTCCGACCCGAGTTTTTTATTCATAAAAAAAAACAAAATGTGAATCAACATTTTTTTTAATATCTTAATTTGTGTCTAAAAACCATTCTAAGCGCCCGCATCATCGTCTTCTACTTATTAATCTACGACAAAAAGTCCAATAGAAACACTTAATTTAAAAACGCATTATAATGAATCACAAGCAATATCAATTAATTAACCGCACCAAAACACTTCCTTAACCAATTTCATTAAGGATTCTATCGTGAAAGGTATTAAACTAAATTACATGCAAGATTTACGATAAAAACAGAGTCATTCCTTAGAACATTCGCTGCCACCGACACGCTTAGAGTATTGAAGTTGTACACGATTATTAATTTGAGGCAGTGAACGCATTCACTTTATTCAATGAAGATGCTGTTTTTGCATAAGAATTGTGTAATGGCATGCAAGGGGATACTTAATACAATAACTGAATAGTTATAAGCAGTGACAAGAGCTTAATCAGGGTGCGCTTCAATTAGTTTTTTTTTTTTGTGTAATTGCATTTACCTAATCACGAAAAGCATAATGAACGTTTAGCATAAAACCCAATTGTATAATTTTATCTGGCATACGATCGAATAACATAACACTCCTTTCGTATAACCATAATTTTCTTGTTATTACGCATTTTAAGTCAATTTCTTCTAACTAGGTTAGGTTAGAAATGTGACCACATTAATAGTATAATTATAAACATTATAGTTTTTGCAATTATGCATTTCGGTATATGCATCACGACTATTGTATCGACGGTTTATTAACTTTTCAACGCCATATCAAATACAAAAGACATCACTCACACGCCAATGACAGCTTAAAACCAGAGCTAATGTCAACCTTACGTCACAAATACTCGGGTTTATTTTGCACTGTATCTGTGAGCCACTAAAACGGTCGTTGGCATGGTAGGCACGACAGTACACGACCACTTTAGTGGTTATTGGCGTTGAAAAGGTTAAACAGATCGAAATTATGCAACTCGTGTCGTATAAAATGATCATTAGACCATAAGTTTTTATGCTAAATATTACATTAATATAAACCCTTAATATAGTGTGATTGAAAATTATTGATACTTCGTCAGTTTGGATGAGGAATGTCAATTTAACCGATTTCCAATTAGTTCAGAAATCTGCATCACTAGTTTATTTTTAAATGAGGTTACTAAATCTTATCCTTACCAATATAAATGTAAAAGGCTGTTAATTAGTTTGTACATTTTG
This sequence comes from Acleris emargana, assembly GCA_927399475.2. Taxonomy (NCBI): domain Eukaryota; kingdom Metazoa; phylum Arthropoda; class Insecta; order Lepidoptera; family Tortricidae; genus Acleris; species Acleris emargana. The sequence goes on from OV656843.1 coordinate 1,158,475, forward strand.
CCTTCTTTAACGCCTCTACTAATCGATCTAAAATTTGGTCAAACCAACTATGATCTTTACCCAAAAACGGATGTGGTATATTTATAACACCTGAACGGAGTAACGGGATAAGTTTTGATAAGATTTCCTAGTTTTTACCATACGCCTTTCCGTATTTAAGATAGATAGGATTAAGATAGAATTTAGGTAGGATTTCAGTTGTTCAGTTACTTAGTAAGTTTGTAACGTAATTTGTCAGAACCCATTATCAGGCTTAGCTAGACTAGCTCTCAGCTGCTCAGGCCATAAAACAGGCTGGTAGCGGATAGGGTACCAGACTGCATTAAGACGACTGTTACCTAAGCTAGGTACAATATGATACAATGTAAGCACACTAGAAGCATAATATTAAGCTACAAGCTACGTATGCTAAAGAAAGAAAAAAAAAAAAAAAAAAACATTTATTCGTGATATACATAACAAAAAACAGATTAAAAAATTCAAAAAAAGAAAGTAGCCTCGACAAGGTCCCGACTCATGCTTAAATTATTACGTAAGAGCGTCGGTGGCGTGATGGCTTACGGGGTCAACTCGTGATCGTAAGGTACCGAGGTTCGAATTCCCGCGGTCACCATGCAATGAGTTTTTCTAACTTAAGTGCATTACCCGATGCTCTTACGTGCAAGGAAAAACATAGTGAGGAAACCTGCACATTCGATCAGCTGATTGTGTAAGAGGGTAATTGCACAAAAGATCCTAAAGGGTCGAAATGTATCCGAAAGAGCCCATCTGTAAGATAAGAGATAAGACGTGGTAAGCTTAACAACTGGCTCGGATGCAATAAATCACAATCACACAAATCAATCTAATTCTTTGTAGTACGTAAAGCTGACTTCAGCTGAAGATTTTTAAAATTTGTAGTTTTGACTGTAGGTAGACACTTGACTCTAACAAAATTAGCGCTTTAAAGCTTAATATTTCATAAACGGATACGTTAACCCGCAATATTTTTTAAATACCTATCCAAGGTCACCACACAATGAGGTAGACGACAAAAAAATATACATCTCAACTTTACGTGTAAGGGAGGTACATACACAACACATGTTTTTTTTTCCAGGTTTTATTTTTCCATTTTGTTGGCGTGACTAATAATCAGGGATCGGAAATTCCGATCGATATTTACCTAAAGTTGGCAAAATCCCGGAAAAAGATAGACAAACATGGCGCCGGCTTCTTAAAAATATTATTTTATAATATAAGTTCCGGGATTCTGGGATTCTACAAAATGTTAATTATAATAATTACTTTACATGTAGGATAAAACATTCATTTTTGCTCCTATAAATTCGTTTGTTTAATGAGTTACAGGTAAATTAAACAACATTTGGTAAATCTTTACGTGAAAAATACCTTCAAACAGTTAATATAAATAATTGATTATGAATTAATGCCGGTGCAATTTATTTATTTTGAAATCCCAGAAATTTTAGTAATGAATTCTATGATTGAGTCCGCCTCCATACAACTGAACAACAAAGGCGGTGCGAAAGTATAGGTAAATATCGATCCGAATTTCCGATCCCTGCTAATAATGTATATTTATGCCAAATTACAGCATTCTAGTACAAAGAGTCTCTGAGCTAGGCTACGGATGGTCAGACAGACGGACATGGCAAAACTAGAAGGTTTTCTAGTTTAAAGCGTGATTCTTGTATCTAATTATTTTTTATTGTCAAAATGAAACAGAGTATACCTATTACTTTAACAGAAAGATCAGTTTAATACTAAAGCAGATATTTTCGCTGCTGGAATGTGCTGCGAGCTGCAAAATACTTCATTCTCATACATAATGTACGAAGGCGCAGATGGCACGACTTTAGCTACATAGCAGATTGTTCAACAAGGGATTTAACCGAGAAATATTACACTTAAAAAAAAAAACGCATGAGTAACGTTAAATAAAAATATTCTAAACACAATATCGGTTTTACTGATAATTTTTATACTTCGATGAATTTTGAGTCTTTAGTGGAATGATGACAATGTTATAAACTTGAATTATTTGCTGACAAGAGTTTTAATAACGTATTTTCTTTCAAGTTAATTTCCAACATGATATTAAAAATCTTCAAAATGTAAGTAAGTTATAAAAATTGCGAGTATTTATTGTATGTGCAAAGCGCGGACGCCGATAACGAATAATTTCGTACATTGACCTTTACTGCAGGCCACTGTATTACTAAAGTAAAGCAGCGCTTTCTACTTTATATCATTGTATGCAAGTGAAAGAGACAAAGAATAGTGAGTCAATGTCCGAAATTATTTGTGTTTAGTGCCCGCACTTTAGCAAACCACTTCATATTCATTTGTTCCTTATAAAGTTTTTACAAGTTTCATGCAAGTGTGGTGACCTAGCGACATCTAATGGAATTTTTTATCAAGAACTCGCTAGCGTCACCAGCGTCAGACAGCGGGCTTAAGGGTTCTACATCGCGCTAACGAAGTTTCTACAGCCGGTTGACATATATACCACTTCCAACTTCATCCCAAAGGATTTCGGTCCCCAGGCATAACACCCGCCTGGAGAGAGATCTCTCTATTGTCCTCTCTTCCTAAACAAGCATGGCGACATTTAATTAGAACTTTGTAGAATCTCTTATAATATAACTAACATGATTTGTTTTTCTAAGTCAAACAAACCTACGTCCACCTAAAGTGTGAATTAATTAATTTATCTCTTTGAAAATCTGATTAGCAGCACTTCTTCTTATGTCTTTCTAACGCGTCTAAAACTTTTTCCAGCGTGTGATACAATTTCGAGGCCCTAGTCACGGGTGAAATGAGATTTGTTAAAAAGTTACTTACACGTGTAACAAACTTTTGGCTTGCTAACAGGGGTAGCACCCCAAATTTCTCCCCGAGCTTTCAATAATAAAGCTTCATAACAACGACAAAATGAAGACACATTGAAAGTTTGCTATCGGGTTTTGGCAAAAAATAAGACAGCATACTTGAAATTTAATTTTCTTTAATTATTGAACTTTTGACTGATTTAGAATGATATCGAGGGTTCACGGGCTATTTGTATTAAGCGACATTCTGGCCGATATTGAGTTATATACATATTTGGAATCGCCCGATTTTTCTGCGTCGTTTGAGCCCGGTTTCGTGGCGATCTGAGCACTTTTTTGTCGCTTGAAACATGAGTAAATTAAGGTCTAGTTTGAGTCTGATGTGATTGATGCGACACAAATTTTATTCATTTATAGAAAAGATGGACTTCATACCGACAAGATATTTCGTGATTTTGACTTAAGCGGTTTTTCCTGACATACACTACGTATTATAGGGCGTTTAAATCGTTATGCCTGCATCCTGAAATCCGTCCTTGATGTCGCTTCAAACATTAAGCCTGCACCTGAAATCCATCCTTGATGTCGCTTCAACCATTTAGCCTGTTTCTAAATAACAGTGATTCGAGGTCATTTTGTATCAAGCAACCTTTATTTTTGGTAAAAACAACTTTAAAAAAATGACAAATGATTTTATAATCCTGCAAAATAATTTTGTTCTAGCCGCCAATCTTTATTATACACACAGTTTTACTGTCACTTCAAACAGTTTACTTTTAGTGCATCTACTTTATTATACTTCAGGTGCTTAAGCGGACTATCCTGATTCTATTTTAATATCGCGATGGTTGTTAATACATTTAGCTTTACACAAGCACAACACCCTAGTATCGCTTAAATCCTTTTTCCTGAACCTAAAATGTTCAGTTTATGGCGCTTCAATCAATTAGTCTGTTTCTAAATAAAAGTGATTCGAGGTCATTTTGTATCAAGCAACCTTTATTTTTGGTAAAAACAACTTTAAAAAAATGACAACTAGGCTAAATTGCGCGGATTTAGATTAGGAAAATAACCTAGGCCACTTTTTTGTAAAAATATTGATACCTTTTTTGTTATGATTTTTTTTCGAAAAATGAAACTTTGATACGCTCTCCTGTAAAGTTCCAAAAATGTCGCTTCATACAAATAGCCCGGGACCCCTCGATATGAGAAAGCGATTTGTTTTTAACATCTCATCTTAATTAAAACAGATTCTCTTCTTTAATAAACGTAGTTCCACCGAGTTGGGGCTCGTTACTAAGTATAATGTAGAGTTGGCAATAAAAGCTAATCCCTAAATGTATTTTTAAAAAAACTTTTTTTTATTAAGTATAATAGTGTGTCATATTTTAACACATCTGGAAGGATATGAAACGAAACGGCATGAAATTCGTTGTGTTATGTTACCTAGAGCAAAATTTAAAATGAGGTTGAGATTGAGAATTAGTGACATAAACAATTGGTGCTGGAAAACGTTCACATTGTATTCAAAGTTACTTCTAGCAGCACTGCGTTGAAGTCGTAGTGTAAGTATTAAATAATTGTAAACAGTATTCTATAAAATGAAAACCATTATACTTTTAGGTTTATTAGGTTCCTTGTACTAAAAATAGTACATAATATGGCCATTGAAATAAGTGCGAAGGAAGTAAAGTGGAATTTCTTTTGTTTTTGTAACTACTGATCAAAATAGAAATTTGACTTTATTTCATTCATAATAGATTCATATTCCATTGACAAATTTCGTTGTATGGTGGGCCTCAGGAGGTGGTTGCAAAAATATTACAGACAACGTACAAAAATTTCAACATTTGCTCCACTTACTTTTGCTTCGCTGTTAGCTAAATGTAAACAATGCTTTTCCAGCCAAGAAAATAATGTAAAAGCCAAAAAGACCACATTAAATAGGATATGAGGAAGACATAATTACAAAGTACGTACCCCGGGGATGTTCTGTTTACGCAACGCGAGAACGACACCGCTCGTCCCTTCATTACTTAAGTCGGGTATTCACTAGAGGGATAAAATGTCCCGCAAGTGTTGCCAGTGACGTCAGGTGATACGGTGGTAAATTTTTGACGTGTGAAAGTGCCCGTTTCTTCTTTGTTAACTCCTCTATTATAACTACCTACTGCCTCTGCAACTGTGGTGACTTTTTTAGAAACATTCTACTGAGGTGGAGTCTGTCAGACGTCATTTTTGATAAAATATAGAAATAGTTATTTGTTCAACAAGAGAGCAAAGTTGGTTTTTGCTGCGAGTGATGATTCAAAGATACGAGACGTAAAAAACTTTGGTCTCGTGTGAGACATACAACTTTTCACCTCAGCAGCAGCGAGAGAACAACACAGCGTGAAGCTGGTAGGGCCAACGCAGGTCTTCCGTTGTGTCCATTTGGTGAATACACGACTAAATAACGACACGATCGCATTATGCATCAATCACAAGCATTTTTGCAAAATACTAATAAAATAAAAAGTGGAAAAAATAAACATGAAACAGATAAAACCTGTCACTCAACTTGATAATGCCGTAGTGCAAACACAACTTTATACAGCTTTATGTAGTCTGTGGCTTTAAAAAAAACCTAACTAGGCCTTGTCTATGGCTATTGGCTACAATAATCCCGCTATTTTTTAAATGCGTTCTGAAACTGCCCCCGCGGTTTATGTCACGAAATTAAAGATTGTTAAAACGATAACAAAATTTTGTAGATACATGATATGATAAACTTCTTATTTTTCATTAATTTTGTCTTCAAAACATTAAATAAAAAAAATGGTTGTACCTACTGTATAAAATAGTTATAATAAACACATTTCAAACTTTAACAGATAGTTTTATTTGCAATTTTACGGTTATGTGTGAATCCGAACGTGCGTTTCTTTTTGGGCCTACATGTGTGGAATTTGAAAATCGAACTTCGAATCAAGTTGTTTCTATCTCTCGCTTTTTTCCTATCGAAGTGAAAGTGACAGAACAAAGTGAAGTTAAATTTTTTCGATTGTTGTGAGTAGCCCCAGCACTGCTCACGGCATTTAAAAAAAATAATTAAAAAGCTACTTTGCCTCTCGCTCGCAGCAAAATTGAATTTTGCTCACTGTTTTTAAGCAGCAAAACCTGCTTGTTTGAGCTGCTGAGGTGAAAAAATACTTATGGTTCAATGATAAGTATTGTTTATTTAGTGCATAGCATGATTATTAAATTTTAATGCGTAATTAATAAAAAATATGTAATTTACTTAAATAAGGTAAAAAAATCTGGTATTTTTCACAAAGATTAACATAAACTTTTTTTTTTTTTAAATGCTCCGTGTCGTTAGAAGAAGGTACTGAGCAATACGGAGCTATATCACGGTATACAGCGAATTTTTTTTGGCGACGTCACGTCAGTCGCAGAGGGTTAACCACACACAATTCACTTCAGATGTCCATTTCAAAAACTGCTATCATTTCCAGAACATTGTTAGATGTTAGATAAGAGTTAACTTGTTTCCCAAGCCTGTGACAGGTCAAAAGCCCCCGATAACACTTTTTGTCGAAGAAAGCTATCGTTTTATCTACCGGTGAGCTTTTATGGCGTATTTAAGAGACATTTAAGCTTGGATGCGGAGTCATCCTTGGTTAATACGTTTTAGGGAAGCTTTCGGGGCTAATTCTGGGGTCCTCGTGAAAAAGGGCATAAGTCTATTTTACTCTCACTAAAGTTATACCCTTTTTTCACTAGGATACCAGAATTTTGCTTGGTTTTAGAAAAATAAAAGGAATGAAGTAGACGTTTTTAAACAAAGGTTTTGTGATAATTGTGATAATTGTGATAGAATCAACACAAGTTAACGCGTTGGCCTAGTTGTCAGTGTTCCTGGTTACACGAAGCTAGCGGTCCTGGGTTCGATTAGCGGTATGGGCAACTATTTGTATGATAAGTGCGATTATTTGATTAAAAATGTTGAATGTTTTCTCTGTATTTATGTATTTATTTATCTATAGGTACAAGTATTGATATCGTTATCTAATATCCATACCTAGTACAAACCTAGAGCTTACTTTAGGACTGGGTCAATTGGTGTGACATGGTCTCCCGATTTATTTATTATTTTTACGACCTTTGTAAGATCTGTTGTCTATACCCGTGTTTTAACAAATAAATAAATAATATTATATTCTATTCTAAGAAGATAATAAGAATGCTATCCAATGCAGAGCATCGTATCCTAAAACAACAATCAGAATGGTTCCCAAATGGACGATATCGGTGCACGGCAGGAGCTCCCGCGAGTCTAGATATACTGAAACATAACCTAGGTAATTAACAAGGAACCACAAGGGAGTCAAAAGCTTATTAGATACAATGTTTCCTAAAACAACGAGCTACCTACGTCCTGGTTTTAATAGGATTAGTATTACGGGCGGAATAAGGAAGTAATTAGGATTATCTTGGTGTTGGACCGGTTTTACAGTTAAATTGTTTTAACTTTGCGAGAAATAAGCATGTGTAAGCAGTTAGTGTATATATATGGTATGCCATGTTTTTTTAATTTAAGGGCATAGGAATGCAAGCGAGCACACAGGCCACCTGATGGTAAGTGGAAACTGTGACCCATAGACATTCGCATTCGCAAGACTGCGAATGCACTGCCAACCCTGAGGTCATACATGTGGGATAGTTTTTTTTTTTGTTTTGTATGTCGAAACGCAGCAGATTTAGATAAGAGGAAAAAAACATTGTATCTGTCAAGTGAAAGGATCTGTCGAGAATGACTTTTCGTTTTGGCAATTACGATGGGAGAACGCATTAGGGGGTCCAATTGCAACGTTAAAAGATGGCGGACGTGTAATTTGTTTCAGACTTTAATTTTTGGGTAATTAGGTGTTTAAAGTTCTTTTCTGATAGTGATTTGTACTTTTTATGCCTTTGTGTCACAGTGATTGAAGACTTGGACTTATTTCGTGTATCTGGCATCTTTCTTCTCGTTTCAAGTGGACTCGCAGTGGTGCAGAGGTTAAAACTATCTTGACCTCTGACCTACAAATCACCGTACAACGTTGCCCCCAATCTTCCTAGAGAAGATTGGATTGTGTTTTATTGTCACTGACACTGACACTGACGAAATCACTTCACGTGGAAACGCCATATCCCCGCGGTAGTAGCTTTTCAAGTCGCCGCGGGGGCAAAGAAAGAAGAAGAAGAACGCATTAGGAATTGAATTGATAATAAAGAAAGATAAATATAGTTATTTTGCATGTATTTATTTTGTCTCTCTCCACGTACTACATTGAGGACTTCAGGCATAATATTTTTCACTAGCATCAGAAGGTATACGAATTATTCTTATTTCTGAGAAGAGAGAGGCGAGTTTTAGTGTATTAACTTACATACATACAAACATTAAGAGAATTGTGAAGCGCCCCTAAAATCGCGTAGCTGTCAAAAAAATCCATACAAATTTAGCTCCGGCCGTTAACGTTTCTCACCCCCTAAATCAAGTTTGATTTCCACGATTTTTGAATATGTTGTAGTTACTATAAATAACTAGGTCTGTACGTTTCTGGTTTTTGTTTTTGCAATTTTTTTTATTCTAAGAAGTATTTCCGTGGAAAGAAAAACGTACAGACATAGTTTTTCATGATATCTACAACATAATCAAAAATCAGGGGCAGAGACCACTTCTTTCGACCTGCTACGATCCTTCATCATCATCATCATCAGCCCATTTCCGTCCACTGCTGGACATAGGCCTCCCCCATGGCACGCCGCTGAGCTCGGTTCTGAGTTTTTGTTCCCAACCACTGCCAGCCACTTTTTTTATGACATCGCTCCATCTAGCTGCGGCACAATGCTGAGGGGGATCCTGTTCAACGTTCCTAATCAATGTCTTCTTTTGTGCGTTGAATAAATATTTTCTATTCTATTCTATTCTATTCTAGCTGGAGGGCATCCCAGACTACGTTTGCCAAGCCGATTGAATGAACTTAATTATAGTTATTTATAAAATTCATAGTAAAGACTGATCCGAGCAACTGCTGACCGTTCATTGGTGCCGTCATTACCAAGTTTTTTTTTTGTCAATAAATTAAGCATGAATGCTCATAAAATTTGTCATACTCCTTGCGTGACAAGTGCACGCGTACGTCATGCAAGTGGTGTGACATATTGTATGAGGATTCATACTATACAACGCAGTGGAACGCGCCCTGTACGTGCACATCTATATATTATATATTAGACGACGCGCTGGTCTAGTTGGTAGTGACCCTGCCTACGGAGCCAGCGGGCCTAGGTTCAAATCTCGGTAAGGGCAGATATTTGTTTGATGAGCGCGAATATTTGTTCCTGAGTCATGGAAGTTTTCTATGTATTTAAGTATTATATTTCTCTATATAAGTATTTATATCGTGGCCTAGAAGCCTAGAGCTTAGTTTCGGACTAGTTCAATTGGTGTGACATTGTCCCCTGATATTTATTTATTTATTTATTATTTATTAATACAACAAAACCTTACTTTTGGGCTTCAAGATAATACTTTAGTTTATTGGAAAAAGATAAAAGTAAAAAAGGCACCATCATCGTACGCTCGCAGTCTTAAGGCTTAGTCTTAAACACAAGTTTAAACTAACTAAATCCCGCAACTCCGTCTGCACAAACAGCCTAAGTAAATAGGCCATTCAATATAATCACAAAGGCAAATAGTTGCTAAACTTTTGATTGTACAATTAGGGAAAGCGGAGCTTTAGAAGATTGTGTGCAGGTTTTAGAGGAAGGCTGTGTCCAGTGGATAAGCTTAGCGGAGAGATAACAATAAAACACTATAAGTGGCCGGTTCCGAGTGAAATATGAATACAAATTTCTATAAAAACTTTTGATTTTATTTTTACAAGCCTTTATTTAACTTGCAATATATGTATGTATGTACGTAAGTATGTATGTATGTATTGTATGTATGTATGTAAGGGTCAATTCGTGCAAGTTAAATTTGACCCACTTCCCGGTTTCCGATGAAGCTGAAAATTTGCATACATCTTTAATTCTGATGGCAATACAACAATATATAACCATCAAGCTGGTCTGATGATGGAGACGCAGGGCGGCCATAGGAACTCCTAAATTATAAATGACATACCCGTCGTTTTAGGGCTTGTTTCAATTATCTTGACAAGAAAATGGCGATTGTGCAAAAAAAAGTACAGTTGGCAACAAAAGCTTGCCCCAAAAATGAATTTACTGACGGAATCTTTTTAAGCTATGTACTCGTATAAAACAACTACCGTAAAATGGGGCTATTTGGTAATCACGGGGTTATTTGGAACTAAGTAATATTTTTTGTCATGGCTATGCTAGAACTGTAAAATTTGTTGTCAGGCTAAGTTTTTAGCTCTATTATTGCCATGACAAAAATATATCAACTAAAAGCATATAATTACTTGGGTTCCAAATAGCCTCGTGGTTCCCAAATAGCCCCGTTTTACGGAACACGTTTATTGTTGATTCCAAACAGTGAGTGCGATATTCTTTAATTAATCATAAAAATAAATACCCACTTAAAGGTGGCTTGATGCTAGTATGCCTTATCCTTGCCATATAAAAAATCGTAGTGCTCTTGTGCTGTAGAGCACCAGTTCCTCATTGCTGCCTGATACAAAAAACAATTGCTTTCCAAATTCTACTCTTGATTTTTAATACACCATGTATAACATTTATTTTAATACTAGGTTCTGCCCGCGACTTTGTCCGCGTAAATTTCGATTATCGTTATTCCCTCGGAAACTTAAATTTCTCGGGGAGAAATGTATCCTATGTGTTAATCCAGGGAATTAGCTATATCCATTTCAAATTTCATCCAAATCCATCAAACCATTGCAGTGTGAAGGAGTAACAAACTTACATACACACAAACATTCGCATTTATAATATCGACGGTAGAAAGGCAAGGGTAAGTAATACGAGATATAAGAACTGATAATATAACACTCATAATATATACGCTCACTTTGTATAAACACGTTTAGTATAACGTTCACTGGATATAATGAACGGAAGATATAATTTCAAAATATCTATTTCCATAAAGTATAACGTTATTAATATATAATATCAATTTATATAACTATTAAAACGTATAACGTTCATAACACCTAAGATTTAAAAGATATATTAATCAAATTATCTAACATCAAAAAACATAATACACGTATAATATAAAAACATGCATATGTTATTTATTTGAAATTAAATTCTATTTTCAGTATTAAGTGGCCTTCTTAATTAACAATCAACCTTACCTTACTAACTTTACTGGCAGCAGTCTGAATTTTCTGGGCAGAAAAAAAAATAACCTCAGGCCTAGGGAGCAAAGCTCCCGCCTAGGCCTTCTAACCTAACCTAACCGAGTCGGTTCTGACCTGATTCGTCATGCTCGTGGCATTTTCTGGTTAATTAAAACAAATTACAAGCAAGACCGTTCTGGTAGACTCGAGTTCATAAATATGTGTACACTTTAGTACCTTGTCTATTTATTTTATGTCATGTTTAAACTGCCATAAGTATATGAATTGTCACAGCGATTAAAATGACAAAGTACTACAGGGTACACATATCTATGAACTCGACTGTACCCGCTCCTTACAGTACCCACCCATTGAGTATAGCATACGATATTAGATCTTATAATCCTTATACTAAAAGATATTATGTATTATGATCGCTATATGTCATGTATGTTATACGAACTGAAATTAGTCATTGTGAGTGTTATATTAAAAAATATTATATAAAATGAATATTATATGGCTTGACCGTTATTCCTTATAAAAATATTGATTTTGTTATTATAGCTAACGTTCATTATATCTCGTAAACGTTAGTAACATGAAAATAGTTATTATGTAGTTATATCTCGTGGGACGCACCCGAAAGGCAAAATCACTGAAGCGACATTTTTTGTGAAATTGAGTTATAATACTCGTTGAAATCAGCTTTTTTTTCTGCGTCGTTCGAACTGGATTTCGCGACGAACAGACGACTTTGATGGCGCTTAAGGTAATCGGAAAATGGACCTCAGTTTTTAAAAGTGTTATTTATGCGACAAACAATTTCAATAAAATATAACCAATGTCACTTAACTCGCCACTTTTTTATCTACGTACCCGCTTAAAGTACTTTTAAAAACACTTATTTTGTAAATAATGGCGTTTAAGGGTTTCTTTCAAATACATAATTTGACTATTTTTTAGCAATATTCGTCGCATCAAGGTTTCTTCCGGGAACTTTCAAATGGTAATTTTGGTGAAGCGACATTTATTTAAAATAGCGTCTTTTATTTGAAAATGACGTTAGTTCTGTTCGGAAGCTATCAAAAATTTGAACTACACGTGTAAAGAACCCATAGCTATATGTTCGATAAAAAAAAAGTTATGATTATTTTTCCTTAAAAAAAAACGTTAAAACGTTATCCTGTAAAATTCACAAAATGTCGCTTCAGTGATTCTGCCTTTCCACCGTCGATATATATAGGATAATACCACCACCTTTTTGTGCTGCTGTGACGCACACATGCGATTGACATTGTACCTAGTTTGTAAGTTTGATATTGTTCTTTTCCACTAAATATGACAATTGTATTTAATTTTTTATGGCATAGGAAGGCAAACGAGCACACAGGCCTCCTGATGGTAAATGAAAACTGTGACCCATAGACATTCGCATTCACAAGACTGCAAATGCATTGCCAACCCTGAGGACCAATATGGAATGCCTCTATGCTAGTCATTTCACCGGCTGTCTTATCCCCAAACCGGAACAACAATGCAAACACTGCTGCTTGGCGGTAGGTTAATGGATATGATGGTGGTACCAACCCGGACAAGTTAATGTATGTGTGTGATTGAAGCAGCAAATAATTTTTTTATCTATTATAATCCAGAAATGCTTTTTTTACAACGGAACCTTATCATCCACAGAGTATGTTCCGTAATGCACTGCAAAACTCATAATAATATCTGCATAATACACGTATAGGTGCTACTTGGGAATGTAAAGTGCCCGGACTCCTTGCGACATTCTGTCCTCGCCATATAATGCATTTATGTGTGCGCTTGTAAACGAGCTAATCTTAAATATTTGCATAAATAATAATATTTTTACTTGTGGGAGGACTTTGTGCATCCGTCCGCGTTGGTACCACCATCTTATCCATTAACCTACCGCCAAGCAGCAGTGCTCGCATTGCTGTGTTCCGGTTTGGGGATAAGACAGCCGGTGAAATAACTATCATAGAGGCATTCCATCTTAGTCCTCAGGGTTGGCAGTGCATTTGCAGTCTTAGGATTGCGGTCTTGTGAATTCGAATGTCTATGGGTCACAGTTTCACTTACCATTAGGTGGTCTGTGTGCTCGTTTGCCTTCTCTATGAGATAAAAAGTATTTAAAAAATACATTGTGCCTAGCCTAGCGGCCCAGGGTTGGATTTCTTGTACAGGCTAATATTTATGAGAAATGAGCACGGGTTGTTCTTGAGTTTTGGATATTTTTTAAACAGTTAAGTTTTTTATGTCATGGATAATTGGCCTTATTCAACAGGTAAATTTAGTTCGACGCTGCTACACCCAGTTTTTATATATCGTTAATTACCACCTGGAATAACTACAACATGACTATCATTATCCAAAATTAAATATCATTTTCCTTAATTTCCCATTGCTTATTGTTTATTTATTTTGATAAGGCAAACCAACATACTAGTCTACATACCTTATGTTACCTGTTAATTAAGTCGCTATTTTACGTCACCAATGTCACCCTGCTAAATTTGTGTTGTCGAATAAAGATGTTGTTATTTGTCATTTCGCACTGCCAGATCAAAAGTGTATTGACTCAAAATACAACTGTATCTTAAAATCAACTTTAATACAACGTCTAAGAGCTTGAAAAAAAACTAACAATTATTTTGAGTTGATACTGTCTTGATCTAGCAGTACAATTTGTCAAATGAGCGCACAGGCCACAAAAAGTAATTAGACGGTAAGTAAAATGTAAGTGGGATCTGTAACATCATAAATGCGCCGTAGTTTGGACGGCGGCGGTTCCGCATGCGCGCCAAGCGTCTGGATCGCTTATGTAGAGTTAACTAATCTGAAGCGTACCGTAAAATACGCCTACTTTGCTCCCCCACGGGTAATCTTGCTCCATCGTTATATTAAGGTGTTCTGTATTGTAAATCATTCTAGTGCTTTCATTCACTGCGCAGCTGGATGTATACATCAATTATTTTAAGAAAATTTGTCATCGGCCTTGTCTTATAAGTAACATACAAAAAAGTCACTATGGAGCATAGTTACCCATGGGGGAGCAAAGTAGGCACATTTTACTGTATTCTTTTTCTTTAAATTAAAATAAAATTAATGACAACAAAAAGCAAGCTTTTTAAAAACCTATAAGGGCTAAATGATAGTTCATACATACATACATACATACATACATAAACTCACGCCTTCATCCCAGAGTGGGGCAGGCAGAGCTACAGAATTACCAACAACTCTAACAACTTGTTGTTAATTCTGTAACCACATGTTGCAACTGTACTACAAGCCTTTAATCCCTTAGTCGCCTCCCACGACTTCCACAGGAAGACATGGAGTGGCACTATTCTAGGCAACCGGCAACCACACGGCACGGCAAAAAAAAAAAACAAAAAGATGATTATTAAATACCTATTCAATGATACCCAATTTGTTCGCTAATTTTTTTTTTTTTTTAAATGGCGTCTTCTTGCCGCCATATTTAATTCTAATTATTGCCATAAGAATCATCAAAATCGGTACAAGATCAAGACTGTCTCAACTCCAAATCATTGTTAGTTTTGTTTCAAGCTCACAGGCGTTGTATTAAAGTTGATTTTAAAATACAGTTCTATTTTGAGTTACTACACTTTTGATCTGGCAGTGCGATATGTATAGACTGATAAACACATTACCCGCATCCTTCCGGCAGTCGGGTAAAAAGGCCCCCGTGGCATTGTCCCGAAAATTCAATCAGCATTTTCCTTGTGAATAGCAATGCTTATGACAGCGCTCCTTCTTAGCAGATGTCACTCAATCCGAAGCGGTGATAGAGACAGATATGCTAACCAGACCGTGTGCCCTACTTAAAAAATATGGAGTCTCTTTCCTTTACGGAATGGCTGGAGCATATTTCAATAAGGAAAAAAATACATTGAACTTAATGTATGTATGTAATACTTTATTATACAAAACACTTTTTTTTTACGGAAATTCAAATTTAAAGTTTACACAGAATACGTATTTACGTTATGGACTTTAACTGATGAGCCACTTTAGAACTTTGTCGCATGCAATCAACGACACATAATATATACAATATTTCTCATAGGCACCTCCGGAGATCCTAAAGCTGGTGCTTACCTCTCCCAAAGGATTGGGCTACCTATACAGAGAGGTAATGCAGCCAGTGTCATAGGGACCATGCCGCGAGCGGACCTGCTAGAGGGGGTGTTCTTTTTATAGTGGTGATTATTATTTACAGCTTTGATGTTTGAGTACCTTTGTTTTGCGTATCCGCAAAGGCTTCCCCTAGAGCCTGCCATGCTTGTCGATTATGTGACATTATGCTCCAAGTTACACCAGCTAATTTCTGAATATCGTCCTCTCATCTGAGACGCTCAAAGTCAAAGTCAAATATCTTTATTTTGCTTAAAATGTGGTACAGGTGGCATGGTTGAAAAAGATCGTTTCACACATTTTTCTCGTGTCAGACATGCAAAATGTTAATTAATATGAATTTATATAATATAAATGAAATTGAAATAATTAGAAAAGGACCAATTAGCAGAGTTAACATGCCACAATAATTAATAAATTCGTCATTTATTTTACAACTAATAACTTAAATATTAATAAAGTTAACATGTCACATTTTTAACCTATGGAAGTGGCCAAAGTATTCATTTACGGAGTAGAAACAGTGCTGCAATAGCTAACTTTTAAATGCCGCTTTTTAGCTTCTTTCCTTTTCTTGTTTTTCCATTACTGTCAAGATAATAAGAGCTATCGTGACTTTGACAATACAAAGGCAATATGGTATTGTCGAGTAGAATAGTGAACCTGTTGTTAATAATCAACAGGCTAAAATATATCAACCCATGGCTACCTAATATGAGGAGAGTGAATAATTTGTTCATTGTAATACTTTGCCGAACGTGAGCAGAATTATTACAATCACGTTCGTAACCAACTTCGTTTTGGGGTTTCTTGTAACTTCGTTAACTAACCCAACAGTAAGCAGATCAGGGGTAGTATCACGAGTTCTTAAATCCCGACAAGCTTTTCTCAGTGTAAGGAATAGAGCTATTTGAGTTAATATCTGTCTTACATTATTATTATTGAAAAAAAAATTAAAAAAAATTGAGCTGTAGAATTATACTTCATCTCTGGTAAAGATCGCATTGAAAAGACACAAGTATTTTATGTATTTTATTTAAATTAAAATGTTCAATATTGAACCGAGGTGTAGTGGTGGATCGATTTTTATATGGAAGCCACTAGTGATTTTATCCAGTTTTCATTGTCCACACTTATGTAGTAAGTATCTTTTTATTTGCAGCCTTTTTTTTGGTAGACTCCGGTACATTTTTCGAAAAATAGTATAAGTAAACTGTCTTATATGTTCACTGTGATAATTTAAGGGTAAATAATATTTGTTATATTGTTTCTAACAAATACACTGTGCCAATCTTGTTGGTAAAGGGCGTAACAGTGTTCCACTACTTTTTCCTTTGTTAGAACTTCTGTTCTGCCGACGCGTCTCGGTAAACGTATTGATAATGTAAGTTTTGTAATAGACTTAGAGACTACAGCTGGTCTTAGGTATAGCAATAATGTTATAGGAGTTTATGCAACTGATGCAAAATGAGAGGCCATTTTTTATATGTCTTTGAGAAGGCAAACGAGCACACAGGCCACCTGATGTTAAGTGGAAACTGTGACCCATACACATTCGCATTCACAAGACTGCAAATGCACTGCCAACGCCGAGGACCAAGGTGGAATGCCTTTATGCTAGTCATTTCACCGGCTGTCTTATCCCCAAACCGGAACTCAACAATGCAAACACTGTTGCTTGGCGGGAGGTTAATGGATTAGATGGTGGTACCAACCCGGACGGACCCTGCACAAGGTCTTCCCACAAGTAAAATACGAGTGAGGTTTTATGAAGCAAGCATCAGCGAGATTCATAATAGAATCACACGAGTGATTCTTCTCAATAATAACACTCAAACACACAAATATTAAATATTATTCCAATATCTCTATTATTATTATCTTTATTATCTTTTGCCGTGTGGTTGCCGGGTTAGAATAGTGCCACTCCATGTCTTCCCGTGGATGTCGTAAGAGGCGACTAAGGGAATAAAGGCTTGTAGTACTGTTAGGCGATGGGCTTGCCACCTGTCACTTATACTCTGGGAAACATCTTAGCCTACTTGTGCAAAATGTGGTTACAGAATTATCAAGAAGTTTTAAGATTTGTTGGTAATTCTTTAGCTCTGCCTACCCCACTATGGGAATGAAGGCGTGAGTTTATGTATGTATGTATGTATATTATCTTTTGTTGGATAGCCCAGTCTATTCGGTGAATGAGTATATGGAACTTGACTTATAAATAAGATTGACTTTTAAATTTTTACTTGTTATTGTTGTTGTTGTTGTATTTGTGTTGACTTTTAATATTATCATTTAATTATATTTCTGACGACCTCAATGTAACTGCATATAACTTGACATCCCATGTAATTTATACTGTGTTAGATTGAGTAATAAAATCTCAATATGAATCTGAATAAAAGAATTTGTGTTTGTTGATAAAAAAAATGAGTTCCAAGGTCAGGCAACGTAAATACGAAAATATTTATCTATTACCATTAAGGGTCTAAAAAGGTCTCGAGAGGGATTCGGGTAAGAAAAAGGGTCTATTTACCAAAATATTTTTATGTTTGCTTAACGATTTTAGGGTCATGAGTGTTGGGGCGTTCGTATATTGTTTTTTATGCTTCAATTATTTCTTTCGTCTTTTACTAAGCGTTCAAAATCGTTGTTGTTAACAATCCAGACTGCTATTCTATCACCATTTATTATGAACTCTAGTTCAAGAATGACAGTAAACTGCAATAAATACATAGATACATACATAAACATACGCCTTTATTCACAGGATGGGGTAGGCAGGGCTACAGAATTAACCACATTTTACACAATTAGGCTAACATGTTTCCCAGTATATTAGTGACAGGTTGCAAGCCCATCGCCTAACAGTACCACAAGGCTATATTTCCGTAGTCGCCTCTTACGACATCCAAGGAAAGACATGGAGTGGAACTATTCTAACCCGGTAACCACACGGGGATACATTTAGTTTATAACACGTTTAAATTCACGTTTCATTCAGTACGAAGTCATAAAGATAGCTTTATCGTCTCCTGCTTGATTAAATCTCAATTAACTGGGTTCCCGTAGCGTGCGGCACGCAACTCCATGTGGTAAAGACTTTCAGAGTTATTGTTTCACTGGTACTTCGTGTATTAAATTTACATCAGTTTAACCAATAATATTTATAAACATTGTGTTTTTTTTACGGATTTTATCGTATGTAATTGTTTGGTCACACATTATATTTTATTTCAATTACCCTAATATGCCAATAGCCTACGTTTGGAAACATATAGGGTGCTCTCGATAGCTTTTGTCCAAAATGTTAATAATATTTCGACGACTCGACAGCCCAGTCGGTAGTGACCCTGCCTACGAGGCTAGCGGTCCCGGGTTCGACCCCGGCAAATATTTATGTGACGAGCGCGAGTATTTGTTCCTGAGCCTTGGGTGATTTCTATGTATTTAAGCATGTATTTATCTGTATTAGTAAGTTAATCGTTGCCTAGTACCCATAGTACAAGCCTAGAGCTTAGTTTGGGGCTAGGTCAATTTGTGTGAGATTGTCCCCGGATAATTATTTATTTAAACCAATTTCAACATTTTAGTTTTAATATTTACATATTTTATTGATGAAATCACTGTAATGTGACTGTTAGATTACAAAGTTTTTCATTACAACTGTAAAGTGAGGCAAATTCGTTATGCTTCAACGCTCTTAAATTGGAACTAGTTAAACTTGACGAACACTCAATTTAAAAGTTATATTAACCCCTTTTTATAACTTTTAAAAGGACGAATTTATAACGAAGTTTATAATTTAAAAAGAACCGGAAGACCTCGGCTAGCGACTAGTTAATAAATTCTCAACGGCAATTTTTATAAATAACTTCCCGTCCCTATATTAACGCAACGTAATAAATATACTTAAGAAAACAATATCAGTAATGTAAAGTACTGGCCAGGGTACACTTCATAATTCCTATTTATTAAATCTAAATGACCGTAAGAATGGCAATGAAGTTATGCATTACATACATACATACATACATACCTTCACGCCTTCACTCCCAGAGTGGGGTAGGCAGAGCTACAGAATTACCAACAACTCTAAAAACTTGTTGATAACTCTGTAACCACAATTTGCACAATTAGGCTAAGATGTTTAACAGTGTATATTAGTGACAGGTAGCAAGCCCATCGCCTAACAGTACTACAAGCCTTTATTCCCTTAGTCGCCTCTTACGACATCCACGGGAAGACATGGAGTGGCACTATTCTGAGCCGGCAACCACACGGCATTGTTATTAATTAAATATGTGAAATGACTAGCATAGAGGCATTCCATCTTAGTCCTCAGGGTTGGCAGTGCATTTGCAGTCTTGTGAATGCGAATGTCTATGGGTCTGAGTTTCCACTTACCTTCAGGTGGCCTGTGTGCTCGTTTGCCTTCCTATGCAATAAAAAAAAATTGAAAGAAGTAATTTGGAATTTTAAAGTGCTCCATGCTGGCCATTATGCCTTCTTTTGTGATTTACTCGTCCTGCGGGTATTATGGTCGAGTTTATAGATGTGGATAAACGTGGATATAAGATCTATCACTTCCTGACCAGTAAGTTAGAGTGAGAGTGACGGATGCTTTGACTACGTCGATAAAGGCATATTTAGCACTATAGTCTCGGCAAAGGGAGATACACAAATTGATAATATTATGAATTTGCCGAGTGGTTGCTGGCTTAGGATTGTGCCACTCCATGTCTTCCCGTGGAAGTCGTAAGAGGCGACTAAGGGAATAACGGCTTGTAGTACTGTTAGGCGATGGGCTTGCTACCTGTCACTACATAATATACACTGTTAAACATCTTAGCCTAATTGTGCAAATTGTGGTTACAGAGTTATCAACAAGTTTTTATAATTGTTGGTAATTCTGTAGCTCTGCCTACCTACCCCACTCTGGGAATGAAGGCGTGAAGGTATGTATGTAATATGTATGTATGTAATATTATGAACAAAGTAAAAAGTAACAGGATCCCGAATAAGCTTCTACTTTTTTCTTCCAGTCAAGAATAATTCTGACATAAAAAGGTTCCTGTCACCTTGTGATTCGCATCGCTAGTAAAAGCGGCAAATTGCCCCCATTTGAGAAGAAATATCAAGTGACACTTTGTCGAGACTGTAATAACGCTACACTGTTGAAAGACTAGTGCAAGTAATTGGATAGTATTTTTGCCCTTTTTTCTTTACGGCAATTTGACGCCTCAGTTGAGAAAATAATAAAGGATTGCAATATGAATTTTGCTTTTGCTCAACACTTGGTTTATTTTCGACAAGTTTCTGAGTGTCCGGGTTTTGTTTTGGTTTTGTACAATTTGATCTTAATTAGTTACGAAATACATGTTTGGCACAAAATAACATATTTTATTATGATTAATCTATAATAGCTTTAACCCAAAACATAATCAACCATTTTATTTGTCGTTATATAAAAATAGAACATGTTTTTTAATACTTTATAGCGAATTCGCCTTCCAGAGAGGTAATGCAGCCAGTGTCATCGGGACCATGCCGCGAGCGGACCTGCTAGAGGAGGTGGTCTTTTTATAGATGTGATTATTATTTACACCTTTAATATTTGAGTAGGTAGCTTAGATTTATTTTAATTTAAATAAGTTTCGTTTTAACTTTTAATTGTTAATGTAATGTAATTTAATCATTCAAAACAGCCTAAAAAACTAATGTACTTGTGTATAATGCATGATTGCTTTTTTTGTATATATAATATCGCCTAACATTCCCCAGTATATTCTAAATAATATTACCTAAATATTCCGTATTCGTGGAACATAAACTCTGCCCCATCACATGCACGAGCGATAAATATCACATTTCGCAAAAATCAAGGTGGATTTCGCGTTCCATTCTTTTCCAGAATAGTTCACCCATGATAATTCATGTCGCTTAAATTGTAAACAAAATGTGGTAGATCTACTTGGATAAAAATAGATGAGAGTTTTATTTAATTTAACTTTGTTTATAACACCCTTGTTTTAAATCACAGGATGTTTTTGAAATCAGTCGTTATAATTATAACCATTGACATAACATAGCATTTTTACTTGTATATTTTTTTACCGTCCGGTACCACCATCTTATCCATTAACCTTCCGCCAAACAGCAGTGTTTGCATTGTTGTGTTCCGGTTTGGGGATAAGACAGCCGGTGAAATGACTAGCATAGAGGCATTCCATCTTAGTCCTCAGGGTTGGTAACGCATTTGTAGTCTTAGGATTGCGGTCTTGTGAATGCGAATGTCTATGGGTCACAGTTTCCACTTACCATCAGGTGGCCTGTGTGCTCGGTTGCTTTCCTTTGCCATAAAAAAAAAAACTTAGATCTTTTATAACGAGAAAAAACCAGGGTCCGTCCGGGTTGGTACCACCATCTTATCCATTAACCTACCGCCAAGCAGCAGTGTTCGCATTGTTGTGTTCTGGTTTGGGGATAAGACAGCCGGTGAAATGACTAGCATAGAGGCATTCCATCTTAGTCCTCAGGGTTGGCAGTGCATTTGCAGTCTGGTGAATGCGAATGTCTATGGGTCACAGTTTCCACTTACCATCAGGTGGCCTGTGTGCTCGATTGCCTTATCCGAAGCCATAAAAAAAAAATACAAAAAATACAAAAGTTTATAAAAGGAACGAGTGAAAATGTCTTAGTCCTTGCTTTATTAATATTTTAGTATTTATATAAGAAAAATAATAAGGCAAATTGAACAGCGTCTTTCACAGTTTCGAGGTCTCGAATGGCCATCTTAGGAAAATTATAAAGTAAACAAGCATCTCTTTTACTCTCGTTCACACGTCTATCATACTATCTTTGTTACACTATCATACATGACCTGTAAGTCAGTTTCACGCATTCCTACATGTACATTTTAATTTTTTCGCGGTTAAAATCGATAAGGCATCTCAGCCAAAGCGTGGTCTACTGCCTTATATTCTTCTGAGCGCGGGGGACAACTTTTTTTTGGTCAGTTCGTCGATGAATAAGAAAGCCAGTTATATCTTCTCTAATATATAAAATGCCCGTGTCACGGTGTTTGTTATTAAACTCCTCCGAAATGGCTCGACCGATTTTCGTGAAATTTTGTTTAGGTCTGCGAATTGGACAACATCTATTTTTCATCCCCCTAAATGTTAAGGGTGGTCCACCTCTAAATTTTACATACATACATACCTTCATGCCTGTAATCCCGGAGTGGGCTAGGCAGAGCTACAGAATTACATACATGGCAAAAGAACGTCGTGCTGCCGCCGGCAACTGCAAACTGCAAACTGCCGGGTCAGCTAGTAACAGTATAACATCACAGGTTCAAGCTGCCATACCGAATATTTTTTTCTAACAAATGAAGCCAAAAATTAAATATCTACCTTATAACGTTGACTATTCATTTTAATAGTCGCCACGTTTTATTAACAGAAATACTTTCCACCATTTTCCTACAATATCCGACCTGACCCTACCATTTACCCGGCATTACCAACGCATGTGCCTGTAGCAGAACAAAGCAATATAGCCCTTACGACATCTACCATCCATTAGCTGCGCAAATAATGAAGCCCTTACCGGGCCAATGAAAGCATTGCGGGGCTAATGGTTCGGCAACAATCACCAGGACCGAGGCTAATAGAGTTACCAATTTGGTACAATATCTGTTGAACATGTAGTGTTCTTTTGAGAACACCCTGTATAGTCGATGTAGAACTCATGCTCTATGGTGTCACATTTATTTATTAACCCGCCTCAGGCTGTTTCTTTTTGAATTTTACATTTTAATAATCAAAATCTATCATGGTTAGAAAAAAAACTTACTTTTTTAACGTAAGAGCTTTCAATATGTCACGTCCACGTATTAAGTTAAAAATATGATAGTTTTTCGTTACCTACTCGTTTTTTTTAGCTGCTAAACAAAATAGTTCTGAATTTCCTAATGATGAGGCAAACAAATAAACAATTTATTCAATGTAATTTGAAATAGCCATTATCATTCTACACGGGAGAAAACCAGAAGATTTATTTTTTCCACACAGCTGAAGTTTATCCACGAGGATATTTGTGTTTACTTTCCCAAAGAGTCTTATAAGGGTGCAGTCGTGCATTATGAAAGCTGATCTGACCAGAATATTATATCGAAAAACCACTTTGTACCGATTTTTTTTTTAACTAATTCCGTATTTACTTAGTAAAAATAATGTAAAACTATTTATAATCTCCTTATTCTTAATCTTTATTAAAATCATGTCTACACGATTAAAGAAGTATCTACACGACAAATCGGCGGACCAAATATTAACCAGCTATTTAAAGTTGCCTCGTCAGAGCGTACAAACATTTTAGGGCGTGCATTCTCAATTACGTAGCTTAAATGTTGTCGCTCGCTCGATTGACCGTTAGACAAGAAGACGTTTTCAAGAGGAGCAAAACTTGTATATTGTCAAACTTTTGCCTGCTGTTGCCTCATTCAAAGAAAAATATATTTTCGCAATAATAATGTTGAACTGAAATAATTCTTCCGTCTACATAACTCTCCAGGTAAAAGGTATTATTTTCTTATTACAAACTATATTGTATTACTACCCTGCCCGCGTACAATATTATTAAATTACATTTTATTTGTTCCGTAACTTTTCTTTGAACACAACACAAAGACACCCGACAGTAGCAACATGTTTTTCGAATAAATAATTTTGTATGCACTCGTATGTATTATTAGGGGGACGGCACCAATAATGGACACTTTTAGCTGACAGGCACCATTAATGGACACCTAGTTCTTAATTCAAATTTCATACGGTCCTAAATTGATTGTTGCAAAACAAATGAAGTAAAATAAGAATCAATGCCCATTATTGGTGCCTTGTCCATTACTGGATCCATCACCATACATTGTTTCTTTGTGACATCCTGTTTATTTTTTATTGTAACCTAGGTTGACTGCGCCAATGTTGGACACTTTAAACTTAAAGTACCAATAATGGACGCTTTACTCTTAATCCAAAGATCATAAGGTTAGAAATTGTTTTACTCAGAAAAAAACTAATTCTCTGTAACATAAGAATCAAGTGTCCATTATTGGTCCTTGTTTATTACTGGTTCTATCATTAATGCATGGAATTGACATAGGCGATCGACGCGACTGTAACACCTTTAAGTCTATTTCGTGATTACAGATGTGTGTATGTAACTTGACAGATGTTCTGTCCACACTTGGTGTTGGGCCGTGGCTACTTGACTTATTGAGGGTCGTGGATTCTTGAGCTAGTTCAAGGTGAAAACAACTTACAACAGTATTAATGCACACAAACTTTGGTGCAGTAATTTAAAGAGTTAAGAAAGAAAAGGGCGCCATCTGTTTTAATCTAAACCAACAGAAAGATGGAGATAGTGTGCCAAATGTACATTCTTTAAATTTTATTTTTAGTAGAGAAGAATGTAAAGTAAACAAAGAAACCTTGTCAACAGTTTATTTTCCGTTACTATAATAAAAGTACAGTACCTCTTATCAGTTAAGATTTATGAAACGTCATTTTAGACAGATACCACTGCACATTTACAGGGTTATTAAAATCATACCACTTTACGGTACGTCAAAAATGTACATTACACCGAGAGTAAATGTAAAAGTTATACAAACTAACCTCTTGTCAGTTAAGATTCATGAAACGTCATTTAGACAGATACCACTGCACATTTACAGGGTTATTAAAATCATACCTCTCTACTGTATGTCATGCGTTGCTTACATATTAAAGCGCTGTGACAGCGACAGTGCATTTAAATCATACTTCCCTAATTCGAGCGTTGCTCCTTACACACTAATGCGCTGTAACTGTGACAGTGCACTTACATCATACTTCCCTACGTTTATCGAGCGTTGCTCCTTGAGTATAGTGAAGGTGTGAGTAGTATGAAACGAGTTCACCTGAAGTTAAATATGAAGATGAAGGAGAAGAAGCACAGCATACAAGTCCAGATGAAAGCATGGACCGCAGCAACACCGCGCAATCTCCAGGCAGCGTGGCAAGAACACCCAGTAGAAGCAGGCAGGTGCAGACACGTGCACAGAGACGGACAGACACGTGCTCAGAGCCGACAGACGGTCTCCCAGTCAGAGAGCATGGCATGATAGGGGGCCCAGAGAGCACAGACATCCATACACCCAGAGAGCAGAGAGCAGAGAGCCCTGAGCAGACACAGCAAAGTACCGAGCAGAGCATAGCACCGGCTGTTTTGGCTGCAAAGATTGTTGGCATTAGAATTATTGCATAAACACACGTTTTATACCTGCGAATAGGAAGTTTAAGCAAACGAGAGACACAAAGTAATCGACACGCTTCGTAAAACAAGACCTGGGGCCTTTAGATAGGCAAAGCACACTTACCCGGTTATAGAAGTTCTAAAGCTGCGGCGACTTTACCATGCGTTAAACGATGTTCGCCTTAAGTTTAGGAAACGTCATTTCTTAGATTTTACATGTTCATTCTACAACAAGGAAAAACCATAAATCACATAAATAAAAGCACCTGACGACAATGCAGACCAAGTCTTAGCACTCACGAAATACTTACATGAAAAATCACCACATATCACAAGGATGCATTGCGCATTAAGAAGCTAAGTTAAAAGATGGCCATACGGCCGTGGCGTGACTCCCACACACAGAGTAAGTTTGACGTTCTTACATATCTGTAGCGGTTGCGAGAGTGACAACCCAAATCCAAGTCGCTCCTACCATAGACATGCGTCCATAACCAAACCTAGAGTTAAACATATCGATTGATGATTCGATCAGATGTTTAGATTAAGTTAAAATAAGAAGAAACAGATTTTAACAATATCTAATTATAAATAATAATAATAATAATAATAAATGTTTATTTTCAGACTTTACATCCATAGGGTTAGTACATACAGCATCTTAGTAATAAAATTTTAATATTAGGGTTAGTAATACATGAGATAACATCACAATTCACAATCAAAGCCTGCGCGCTGGAGCAGCGGGCGGCGCGTGCAGGCGCACGTGTCGCTGCAGCAGCGGGGCGTCCAGGCGCCGCGCCAGCGTGCTCAGGATGCGGTTCGTGCTGTCGCAGCTACGGCGGAGCAGCGATGCGCATCGCTTCCTCATTATGGCGTGGAAGCAGTCCGACCGTGCTTCGGCAAACATCATTGAGGCACTGCAATATCGCGGCAGCCCGAACAGCATCCTGAACGCGTCATTGTACTGGACGCGCAGCGCGCCATATGCCCGCTGCGTAAAGTTAGTCCACAGACCACACGTGTAGAAAGTTTGACAGAAGGCTTTAAATAGAGTTAACTTAACTTCTTTACTACAACGTGCGAATCTGCGGACCAACATGTTACAGCGAACACAAAGCGCTCGACGCTCCCGCTCGATGTCTGCGACATCAGACAATCCTTCAGTGACCCAGTGACCCAGGTACTTAAATTTGTCTACTCTCTTCAAACGAGTCCCACAAAGCTTAACCGGTTGCATACTGTAGCTTTTGCTACCAGCTTTAAATTGTAAAACCTCGCTTTTAGAAGCGTTGTACCTGAGCCCATGGGTCTCAGCGTATGTTTCACAAATTCCTACCAGTTTTATTAGACCCCCCATCGAGGAATAATATCGCTAAAAACGATTTCCTAAAGATATAACAGACATTTAATAAAATGCAGAAGAAATAGCTTACTAAACCTTTAGCGAGAAGTCGAAGTGTTACCTCCTGTTGTCCAAAGATGTCGCCACTGGTACTAAAAATAACAGTATTAGAGATTAATCTGTAACACAACTATCTGGTCGTTCACGTCAATTATTATAATTTTCGATAAAAATAACGTTCGACAAATGCATCCTCTCTAGGGCTACTGATGCTACCAGGCAACAACATCCAATATCAAATAAAAAAACAGACGAATTGAGAACCTCCTCGTTTTTTGTAAGTCGCTTAGAAATAGTCAAGTTTTTAAAGCTTCCTCTACGAATATGTCCTGAATTCCAATAACCCTGATTTCTACATCCTTTGTATAGCTCTTCTAGCTTATGTAACGAATAAATACAGGGTGTCCCTAAAAGCGACAAGAACGGTTATCAACATTAATGTTACATCGCAACAAAATGTATCACCCTTATCATTAACGACTAAGTTCTTTTCCCTTTCGAGCAAAAGTCAGCAACCCCAAGGCAATGGTTAATAAATAAAAATGAATGCCCACATTCCCAGCTCTTATAAGTATTGATTGCCCACGTAGGTGTTTAACGCGCGCGTTCGCCGTTAGTTTTTATGAGGGCAGACGTGATTGGGAATGCTGAGATCCGTTGGATATGTTATCTTAAAGTTTCAGTTAAGGACTGGTCGTTACGCCTGTGTTAAAGTACATAGTTTTACATTAACGTACACTCTATGTGAAAGTGACGTAATGATTTAAACCGTAAAAGAACATAGATGCCTATGAATCAAAATGGTTGAATGGTTGAGTGAGACCTACTTTTTAGGGCTCCGTAGGTAAAAAACGGAATCCTATCACTAAAGCTCCACTGTCCGTCTGTTGGTTTGTCACCAGGCTGTATCTCATTAACCAGTTAAAGTTTTCACATATGATGTGACGTGTGATCTGTGTATCTGTTGCCGCTATAACAACAAATACTAAAAACAGAATAATATAAATATTTGAGTGGGACTCCAATACAACAAACGTCATTTTCTCAAACATGCTCGGAAAACACGGTTTTCCGATTGAAACACAAGGACGGAAAGAGCCTCATTTTACTCCTAGGAGTAAAAAAACCATATGAAAACACTTTCCGTCCATGTCCATATATTTCTTAAAAATGCTGTCAATTTGCATACAAAATCAAAAGGACCAAGACAAAAATTCCAAACAGCCAAGGTAACTGCTCGCTTATTTAGCACAGTGCGTGTGTTTCTTTTTGAATTTGCATTCCAATGTCTATGGTTAGTATTTAAAAACAATTGACAGTCGGTAACATTCGTTCATTCTGCATAATATAACTGTGAAACCGAATATTAAACTATTTGTTGTGTGAAATACTTACTATAAAAAATTAGCTCAAGCGACGAAAGTGACGAAATAGGTACCGCCTATATTAAAATCTGAAGCTGCCTCGGTTAAGCAAAACCTGCTTCCCGCTAAATCTAAGGAAATTAAATTACTTGCTTTTTAGAAATGTATTTGTATTATTTCCTCACATGTTTGAGAAAAGCATTATGTATGCCTCGGCGGAAATGAGGATTTCCTGACTCGTATTTTAGCAGGCCTCGCTGTTGCTCGGCCTGCTAACCACCTCGTCAGGAAAACCCTTACTTTCCGCGCCTAGGCAACAATGTACTATTTTTTGGTCGTTTTTTGCTCGATATTAATAACGGTAATAGGTAGACTAAAAAAGGTTATAATATAGTGTCTAATGTTGTATAGATAATGGTACGGAATCGTTCGTAAGTGACTCTGAATCGCACTTGGCCGGTTTTTAACCCCCGACAAGAAGAGGGAAAGTCCATGTGTGTCTGTGTATCTGATGTCTGTCTGTAGCTTTTTAGCTCCCAAACAGATTAACCAATTTCTAAATGAAGCTTGATTTGGTTTTTTTTTCTAAATGAAGCTTGCTTAATAAAAAAAATTCTAACCTAGATTTTTATAAAATTCATCGTGTCATATGAGATATAATAGATAGATAGATAGATAAAACGTTTATTTGATGCTTCAATCACACACACACAATTGTCAAATTAAGTGGAAAACAACAAAATCAAACTAGCTTACAAAGTAGGTACAATCTCAATCGCATGTGTGCGTCGCAGCAGTACAAAAAGGTCATGGCTCAGCGTGTAGCATTACTCTGGTGAGCAAAACACTGGTATTCTGCCACAATCTCGAGATACGACAAAGCCATTACGTAGCATAGGAAGCAATATGTCATAAAAGTAAGTAATCATATCCGAAAAAGAAACATTAAAAATTAAAAATTAGGTATGCATGATTTATAAGTTACCAATTTTTGGACATGTTGGAGAGTAACGAAAATCTTTAAAAACAATGAGTATAGTTTAAATTAAAAAAAAGTAAAGTCTGAATAAGTGAGTTAGTAGCCAACATACTGTGTTCTCTTTTTTATTATTTTATTATTTGAATAGCACAGAAGCGTAAAGTAATACGAACACATACAGATATCAGCTTTAACAGAAAGGGTAGCCATTTGATCGGGAGTTACCATACGCTGCTTTTATACAATACTGCTACAACTCAAAATATGATGACGCATGATGTAGCAGTATTGTATAAAAGCAGCGAATTTATATTTAATACCTATCTAGTTACTTTTAGTGAGGGTTGATTTCCACAGGAATTTAAATCAAATCATATGTTCATAAAGGGTATAGTTTATCTGTATACAGTCTTATCTTATCTTACACATGGGCCTTTTTGGATATACTTCAACTCTTTAGGATCTTTTGTGCAACTACCCTTTTACACATTCAGCTGTTCGAATTTGCGTTTCCTCACGATGTTTTTCCTTCACCGTAAGAGCATTAAGTTAAGTTAGAAAAACTTATCGGTACATGGTGACCGCGGGGGTTCGAACTCGGTACCTTACGATCACGAGTCGACCCCCTAAGCCACCGGCGCTCTGCCACCTGTAATTTACTGTTTATTCGGCGTCACAAAATTTAAACCATCCACATCTCAAAATAGAATACCACTTTCCTTAGTCTTGTGTTTCTTAGTTTTGTGTTTAATTTTATCGTTTCACTTGTGGGAGGACCTTGTGCAGGGTCCGTCCGGGTTGGTGCCACCATCTTATCCATTAACCTACCGCCAAGCAGCAATGTTCGCACTGTTGTGTTCCGGTTTGGGGATAAGACAGCCGGTTAAATGACTAGCATAGAGGTATTCCATCTTAGTCCTTAGGGTTGGCAACGCATTTGCAGTCTTAGGATTGCGTTCTTGTGAATGCGAATGTCTATGGGTCACAGTTTCCACTTACCATCAGGTGGCCTGTGTGCTCGTTTGCCTTCCTATGCTATAAAAAAAAAAACTATCCTCTACATTTAATTTTACAATTAACTAGCGATCTGCCCTTGCTTCGCTTCAGTTTATGCAAGTTTTCTGTAACACCCATACATAAACTAGAATTTATTATACATAAAAACCTTTCTCTTAAGTCACTCTATCTATTGCTGAAAACTGCATTAAAATCCGTTGAGTACATTAAAAGATGTAAGTGAACAGACAGCGGAAGCGACTTCATTTTTACCCGACTGCGGCAAAGCCCAAAGGGAGGGTAATGTGTTTGACCTTCAGAACGATAGTGACCTAATTCAAAATTTCAGCTTTCGTACTTTAAGTCATAAATTGATTATGATAGAGTCCTAACTCGAAATTCAAAATTTCTGAATTAGGTCACTATAATATTGTTCTGAAGTTGCGATATGTCCGACTATGTTCCCTCGTAACTAATAAATGAATTTAAGTATCGATTTTAATTAATTTTACATGCTTAGATTCATCTTAACCACTAGAACGTCATAGGTTATATTAAAATTATTTAAATGTGAAATTGGCGAAACAAAAAATATATACATGATAAGTAACATTACTTTGACGACATTATCCAAACAGCAGTGGGGGCTTTTTTAAAACTTGCTTTTCGTTAGACTTTGTATACTACGAGTATGAAAAAATAAAGATAAAGATACGAAACATGTCGTTTAAGCGGCTTTGTAAACAAGCCAAGTAGCAATGAGTCGCACACTCAAAGATACCCTCATAGTGATCCTGTCACTAATCACTTAAATCTAAACCTTATGTTAATAACCATAGAAGTTAAATATAAATATTACTGTTAGTTTGAACATTATCATAACTGCTTGCTTATTGCGTAAATTGTAATAGTTTTTAGATAAGCTAACTAGTTATAAGTTGTCTTGTAAGTGAAATTTGTAATTTCTTTAGACAATAAAGTTCTTTAAACCGAAACATGTCAAAATCATCATATGTGGGGTGTTATTATGACAAAACTATGCAGTTCGGATTACGCTGAGGGAAAAGGACAGAGCTATACAACTGCTATAGCTCTGTTTTTTACACTCGCCGTAAAGTGAACTGCATAGTTACGTCATAGTAACCCCCCTGGTCTTTTACTCATACATACATACATTAAATCACGCCTGTTTCCCAGAGGGGTAGGCAGAGACCACTTCTTTCCACTTGCTACGATCCTGACAAATTTCCTTCGCTTCTTCAACAAAATATCAAAAAAGCTTTCTCCTTACACGATAGCCATTATTGTCCAATATCTTTGGCATAAACATTTGGCAATGCTAGGAGGGGTCGTAAGTTCAAACAGATTAGATATCTTTATAAACTTATGGGAGCATAATATTTGCATCACAATCTCAATAGCCTCTCACCCCAAGGCTATAGTTGAAAATATTTTAAGGAAATTCTGTCATGCGGCTCTTTATTTAAAAATACTTTTCAAAATACTTTTAACACTGCAATTTTTGGAAAAAAAACTCTTAGGGTGGCGGCACCAATAATGGTCACTTTTAGCTGACAGGCACCATTAATGGACTCCTCCCTCTTAATTCAAATTCCATACGGTCCTAAATTGATGTAAAATATTCTGTAAAATAAGAATAAATGTCCATTATTGCTGCTATATTTTGTCATTACTGGTTCCATCACCTTAATTGGGATGTTTGATTATTTTATCACATGAAGTTAAAGGTAATGGGGAAACAAACTTTTCAACTTTTATAGTCGGAATGTTTTCTTTAAAAATAGAAATAGTGGTTTTACATAATTCTGGGATCCTAGTAATAAATGGTATAAGTCACTTATTGATCAATTGAAAATGGTATAAGTGACGTAAAGGTCTATTAAAAAAGGGTATAAGTCTAGTATACTCCGTTTATGTATATACAGTGCGACACAAAAGAGTAGAAATTAAATAAAGTGGAACTAAAACCAAACCATACTAAATTGTTGCCATGTTTAAGCATTTTACGTTAAAAATGTGACAGTTACGTAAAAAGCGGCGCCCTCATTTAATTTCTACTCTTTTTTATTACAAGTTAAGTGGATTTATACACTTTTTCACCAGGCCCCAGAATTTTCGTTCGGACATAATGTCTTTGTTGTCATAATAATTATTGATAGTCGTAATTTTTTTATCACTGGAACCTAAAACTTTTTATTACATACATACATACATACCTTCACGCCTTCATTCCCATAGTGGGGTAGGCAGAGCTACAGAATTACCAACAACTCTAAAAACTTGTTGATAACTCTGTAACCACAATTTGCACAATTAGGCTAAGATGTTTAACAGTGTATATTAGTGACAGGTAGCAAGCCCATCGCCCAACAATACTACAAGCCTTTATTCCCTTAGTCGCCTCTTACGACTTCCACGGGAAGACATGGAGTGGCACAATTCTAACGAGTCAAATATCAGGCTATGAATCAACTTATAAAAATCTTGTTAAGTAATTGTTAGGTTCTTAAAAATACGTTATGACTTGCGACAATTATGACCTAAAATAATAATGGCAATACACCTTTTACATTTTCTCCCGCAGGAGTTTCCGCTTAACAAGCGTGTCACGTTGGCTATCTTAAGGAAACTCTATGTTCCTTAGGAGACTAATAAAGACGTAGACGCTTATTACCTTTATGTGTATTTTCTTCACATTTTTGAGACAACATTGTAAATAACGATAATGACTTTATCCGTTAATGTTTTTTTTTTCTTGTTTTCTTTTAATAAAGTAAAAACGCCGTTTTTACACAGACAATAAATTAAAAAAAAACATTATAAAGATGGAAATGGGTTGATAGGTAATTTAAGGGGAAATGTATAGGTACATGTTTAGAAAATAAATGAAAAAAAAAACAACTGAAATTCGGGGTTTTTTAAGAAACTACACAAACAGTGAGTGAAACTTTATGACGAGAGTACTGACTGCTCGGAACAAAAGTCGCGGGGTAAATTAAAATGAAATGATAAGTTTTTAATCAATCTCACCAACTTAAACATTATAATTTCACTTTTTATTTCTGAGGTCCTAGTGAAAAAAGGTATGTCTTCACGTACTCTCAGCCCATTGGAACCCTGCCCCACCATAGAACTCTATCACAGTGACGTTATGATTCAAGTTATAAGAAGTGTCAAAGAAAATTGATTTATAATGTCACTGTGACACCTTTCTATGGTGGGTCAGGGTTCCAATGGGCTGATAGTACCAATATTCTTCTACACTAGATCCCCAGATTTAATCTTTACATTTAGGGTGCGGTAATTGTGACATTGCTATGGGTCTTCACTCAGATTTGTGTTGCGACACTTGCAGCTAGTGCTGCAACGCTGGTATTCTGAGAAGGCCAGGGGCCCCAGACAAGATGCATTACGCCAACTCGCTTTTCTATTCGTTTCGTTTTTAAACCAATCGCGTCACTGCTAGATCACGTGACTTTTCGTATCACGTCATCTACAAGTGAAGCGATTGGTTTAAAAACGAAACGAATAGAAAAGCGAGTTGGCGTAATGCATCTTGTCTGGGGCCCCAGATCGTGTGCGACGGCAACCGATGTGTAATCTAAAAGATACAATAGATATTAAATCTTACCACTGTACAGTCTAAGTCTAAATTTCTCCATTTTTGCCTAATTGATACTGACATCATAATAAGGTAGGCATATGACTTTTCAATTTTGACATCCAATCAAAAAGTTCTGAATCTATTTTATTTTTAGTTACACTTATCGTTAACTAATAAACGAAGGTTAAAATGTATGTACAATTTACAGCTAGTAAACACGAATATTTTATTTTATAGGGACTTAAAAACTTAGTGCAGACGCGTTTAAAACTTTGTATGAACGCTAAAAAATATATTTTAAAACCTAAGTTTAGTAGTTAGCAACAAGTGTAACTAAAAATAAAATAGGTTTAGAACTTTTGATTGGTTGTCAAAATTAAAAAGTCATATTTGTGTAGGAATGCGTGAAACGGACTGATAGATGACGTATGACAGTGAGACAAAGATAGTATGATAGACGTGTGAACGAGAGTGAAAGAGATGCCTGTTTTACTTTTTAATTGAACCAAGATGGGATTCGAGAGCTCGACACTGTACAAGACGCTGTGTAATTGCCTAATTATAATTTCCTTATTAAAATTTACTACTAAAGAAGAGTTTCACTTATACGACCCCCACATTTGTATGCAATTGTATGTGAAAATCGAAAGCGATCTTAATTATGTGGCCCCCACTATATTATATGTAAAGGGAGACGAAGACCTCTGCTTTACGAGTTAAGTTCAATTATAATTCTAGCATCACATCATAAACTTTAATCGTAGACTTGTCCCTAAAGCTTTAGTAACTATGTCCTACTACCAAAAGTTTCCTATTTAGTTACATATCAAATTCCCCAAATAGCATCCGAATCCTTCGAACCGGATTGTAACCCAAGAACCATAAACAATATTACAGCTTTTAGTCTAGTAATTGGATTACAATAATTGAATTGAACTTTAGCATTAATGAAACTTCTCACAACATAGTTAACTCAGTTGTAAACAATATACAAAGTGTTCCGGGGAACTAGAGATGATTAAAATTGGTCAGGAATTGAGTTGCAAAAATGTTTTGTTCCAATTAGATTAATGCGCGGCGTTTTGTTCCTTTACCTAGTATTAGCGTAATTTATTAGCTTTTCTCTACTTTGTAATGATGAGTAAACTGCCCTCCTTAGCTAATACGCCGTATGTCAGATAAAATTCCTGTAGCAATATCAACCTTATTACCAGACCTAGGAATATACGGGGCAAAATTAAATGACAGCTAGGGATTGCCTATGTCGATAAACTCAACTATCGATGCTTTTCCCATATACTAGTGATCTCTACAAGTTTTGCTTGTGAAAATAAAAATGTAATGACAGTATGCAAATGAAACAAAATAGCAATATAATTCTGGTTATTCTTTATTTTAAAAGGATTTTTTAACCTCCATTCATCATTATCATATTTTTTTCCTTATTTTTTGTGTATTTCAGAGTTCCTGTCCCATTTAGGTTCTATTGTTAAAATAAACGATCAGATTTTGTTAGGAGTAAAAAAAAATGATGATGATGATGATTGAAGGTTAAAAAATCATTTTTAAATAAATAATAACTGGAATTATGTTGTTATTTTGTTTCATTTGCATACTTTCAATAAAAAAATATTTTTCAATCAAATCTTGGAGCGGTATATGGGAAAAGCATCGATAATTGAGTTTATCGATAGAGGCCATCCCTGGCTGTCATTTAATTTTGCCCCGTATATTCCTAGGTCTGCTTATTACTAAGAGAAGAGAACTAAAACTGCTTTGGTTATTGATTTTGGGATATATAGTTAACTCGGTTGTAAACAATATACAAAGTGTTCCGGGGAACTAGAGATGATTAAAATTGGTCATGAATTGAGTTGCAAAAATGTTTTGTTCCAATTAGATTAATGCGCGTGTTTTGTTCCTTTACCTAGTATCAGCGTAATTTATTAGCTTTTCTCTACTTTGTAATGATGAGTAACCTGCCCTCCTAAACTAATACGCGGTATGTCAGATAAAAATCCTGTAGCAATATCAACCTTATTACTAAGAGAAGAGAACTAAAACTGCTTTGGTTATTGATTGTGGGATACGGCTAATTTTCTTAGGAGGGCAATGGTTAGAAGTGACATAATTATGAGCATACATCGGGGTTTTCGGTGCGGGAATGATTTAAGAAAGAGTAGATATCAACAGATAGGTAATCTGAGAAAATATCATTATTATGCCTAATGACTAACTACCTCTCTGCGAATTGCTTACACTATGATGCAAGTTTATTTTAACTCATGTAGTACTTTAGCTTTACTACCAAGGCTATAATGATATGAGATAATAATAAAATTAACGTTAATTAATTACCTGCAGTAGGTAAATTTAGTAGTTGACACGATTTTCAAAATAAACTATTAATGTTTTTTCAATATTTGGAACAGTTCTTGCTGTAAATATTATCAATGAACTGAACGATCTCTCTAAGTCGGCAGTTGTAATAGGAGCATATTGAATTGTTTTCGATCGCATTTATATTTCCTTGTAAAAATTCGTTCATAGTTTTTCGACATTTCTTTTATAAAATACTTTTTTTTGTTCAATTAATTTTTCAATAGGTAGACACCTAGAGTAAAATTCTGTTTTTTATTCTTTGGCTTATGTCAAACATTCCCGCACCGAAAACCCCGATGTATGATTATGAGTGGGTAGACCTCCCGCGAGATGGTCCAACGACCTCGTGAAGGTTGCGGGAACCCGGTGGATGCAGATAGCATGTGTCCAGTCATTGTTGCGATCCTTGGGAGAGGCCTGTCCTGCAGTGGACGTTTGGCTGAAATGATGATGATGATGATAATTTTCATCACTTCAAGTGTGATGACATTACGTCCGCTATTTGTACGTTTTACATGTCATTGTAATATGCAATGCATTTCAATGATTCGTTTTAAGTGGGAACTTGTAAATATTATGATCATGGAATTGTTACTTAGCTATTTGAGATTATATTTTTAATTGATTTTTGTAGTTGTATACAATTATTTATGAACAGATCAACCATGTGTTATACTTAAACTGACCGTAGAAATAATTATAATATTATGTCTGGGAAAATTGGTCTTTTTGATACTGTAATTGTCAAGGATAAACAAATAAATATATAACTTGTAAATATGTTATGTATAGGTTTAGGTATGTATTGATTTACTGCCAATTAACAAGTGAAAACGAATCATATGCATAGTAAAGTAACTACTTGGGAAATAAAATCGGCAAAATGAATCTTGGCAAATCGATACGACACCATTTAATAGTTAATAAAAAACCCTTTCACTCTTCCCTAGTCCTTTTTATTTCTTAAATATAAAAGATCTAAGTTTTTTTTTTTATGGCAAAGGAAAACAACCGAGCACACAGGCCACCTGATGGTAAGTGGAAACTGTGACCCATAGACATTCGCATTCACAAGACCGCAATCCTAAGACTGCAAATGCGTTACCAACCCTGAGGACTAAGATGGAATGCCTCTATGCTGGTCATTTCACCGGCTGTCTTATCCCCAAACCGGAACACAACAATGCAAACACTGCTGCTTGGCGGTAGGTTAATGGATAAGATGGTGGTACCAACCCGGACGGACCCTGCACAAGGCCCTCCCACAAGTAAAAGTGACTAGTGAAGTTATAACTTCTATAACATGCTAACAATAAAGGTGGAATATGTGCTTAAATAAAGTTAAATAAAGGCTCTGACGTCACAATGTCACAGCTTAAATTAAAAAGATGACTGGAAGCGGTAACCGCTCGTAAAAGTGAAATTGGCGTTAATTTCGGTGAAATTAGACCGGTTTTATTGCCAAAATAAAATGTCGGCAGGTACAAAACGGTCGCGTTTATGGCCAGTGTCGCGTAGACAAGGATAGGAAGAAGTTTTAGTGGGGTGCGTAGACGCTCTTGTACTCTATAAAAAAAATAAAAAAAATACTTTGTAACAATCGTGCGACTCTTTAATTTTTGACCTTAATTTGTTACAGTTAATTACATGTTTAACTGAACAAATAGATGAATATATGATGAAAATCGCTACAAAAAAATACATTATATTTTTTAAACCAACCAAGCTATAAATTTGCTATCAAATCAGTACCAGAATATATATTATAGAGTTACTCGTATTAAATAAATGTTATATAAACAATGAACACGATCATTTTGTAAGAATTGCTAAGTCAATCGAGATGAAATATTTTAAAAATGTCGAGTTATCTTTACTAGGTCAAAGCATTGAAATTCAATAACAAAACACAAGCCCGATTTAACATATCGTCTAAAATGTAAAACCGCGTAAGTAACATTGTAAACAAGGAGCAAAATGTACCTTTTTAATAGGGCAGTAAGGTTTATTTTGCTCTATCATAAATTTGTTAGTTTTTGCAGTATCACCGACGATATACTGGAACTGGTACCATTTTTTACAAAAGCTTATCTGCCATTCAGCTTTAACTCGTGAAAAATATTAAAAACTTTAAAGCTTTGCTCGGCTATAAACATGAACCGAAAGCTCTTAAAATTTATTTGTTTGTTTGTTTCAACTTGAATCCAGATAGGAAAATATATAGGAATATTTTTATTTGAAGTTTTTGGAAAAATGGATCGGAAAGACAAGTCAAATGAGATTTTACCCAGATAGCTATTTAACGTAAAGGATGCATTAAATGCTGCATACACATAGTAATTTAATTACATCTGAGATTTCAATCAATTTCAAAATTGTATTCAAGAAAAAACAAAAATATGCGACGTTCCTAGCACGGCATTTAAAGACGACTCTTAATTTAATAAAGATTTTAAAGCGTTTTTTATGACAATAAACCCTTTTAGGTTATAAATAAGCTATACTGGAACGTTAATAAGGTGGTTTGTTGCGTTTTTTTTAATTATACAGGCGTTTTATAGCTACCCGCAGTGTAATTAGAAAAGGACTAGTTTACCTAGTCAGTTTTGCTTATAAAGTCTTGTTTGTGTTAAACTCGCATGGAGAGAGTTTCGTATACACGTTTTTTTTTTTTTTTTTTGATATAATTCTTAAATATAATTTAATAAGTTGAATAAGTTTTCCTGTAAGTAATCTACAAGCAATGAACTATATTTTGTATTTTTTTTCTATATTATAGGCTCAGTAGTTTCGGTGATCATGGGGGGAATGGTCAGTTTTCATATTTTTTCATGAATAAAATCAAAACTGTTTATTTTACAATAATAACAAAAATATATTTGAGATCTTCATAGCGAGCCTTTGCATTTGGTATATGACATAGTAAGGTTTGCAAAACTTTTTTTTTAATTCCTAATTTGTTTCCCGAAAATGACGATTTATTTATTTTGGACATCTGTGTTTGGGACATAGGATTACACCATCCCACCAATTTTCACTTGATTTGGTCTAGTGGATTCGGAGCAAATGAGAGGGACAGACAGACAGACGCACAAATGATCCTATAAGTGGTCCGTTTTTTCATTGTTTGTACGGAACCTTAAAAAGAAAGATGTAAAGTACATTAGAATATTAACACGATCACGGATGCAGCAACATCTTCGAAATTTCATGATATGGCACAAATAAATCTCATACAACATTTTCTACGGCCATGGACGAACTGTCACATTTAACGTCGTGTCAAACATTGTGCCACTTTATGACGGAAAATATATTATTATGTAAAAATAAATAAATAAATAAATATCAGGGGACAATGTCACACCAATTGACCTAGCCCCAAACTAAGCTCTAGGCTTGTACTATGGGTACTAGACAACGATATAAATACTTATATAGAGAAATATATACTTAAAAACATAGTAAACATCCATGACTCAGGAACAAATATTCGCACTCATCACACTAATATCTGCCCATACCGGGATTTGAACCCAGGACCGCTAGCTTCGTAGGCAGGGTCACAACCAACTAGGCCGGCGCGTCGTCAAAGTAATTAAGTCGTAAGTAATTTCGTACAATAAAAATCTTACCTATGGTGGTAGCTCGTCCACGGCTGTTACGTCCACAGCCGTGATGTGTCACAACACGCGTCATTGCCGTTTCAGGGTAGTGCATGAGGTTGAGGTTGCCCTAGAGCGTCTTCGCTGTGACACTAGCGGCTTGTACTAAAGCCTAAATCGGCACAGAGTCCGTGATTCCTATAAATGCTATGGGAGATAGCCGCCCGTGGACGGAGTCTCGTTTTCGATGTAGTTAAAAACACCGCCCACAGCCGTAGTGCCATATCACGAGGGTCGTAGTTTACGTCTCTCGACGTACTGTCTGTGAACGTGTTTTAACAATCTTGTATGTATATTTGTAACTTGATGCCTAAGTGGTTGGACGAATATTAATGAAATTTGGCACACAGTTAGTCTATGCTAGCTGCTGACATACAGACTATATTCGTGTTGCAAATAAGAGCCATTCGTTCTATATATAATCTAAACTCCCGTGATTCCTTAAGAGTACTATTTAAAGAAATTAATATTTTGACAGTAGCATCACAATTTATTTATGAGAATATTATTTATGTCATTAAAAATCAAGACTCTTTTGTTAAGAATTGTGATATACATAATTTGAATACAAGAAATAAAAATAAAATTGCTATTAAAAAATTTCGTGTCCGTAAGGTTTATAAATAATTTGTAGGTCAATGCATCCTTTTCTTTAATAAATTACCTGACGTTGTTTTAAAGTTACCATTTCCAGTACTTAAAACTTACTTGAAAAAGTCGTTGATGTCTAAAGCTTACTATAGGGTCGAAGACTATCTAACAGATAAAAATGCTTGGCCAACACCTAAATAATTTAATAATAACTTAGTCATAAAAATATGTAAACATTTGTATATTGTCTAGGGGACACGGTTTCTGTAGGAGAATGTATCGAAACTTTTATGCAGGTTGTTTTGCACCGTCACAGGTAAGTATAACTTGTATACTTTCAATTTTTTTTATTACTGTTGCTTATTAGTTTTGTGACAATTCTGAGTTTTGACACATTTTTCTGCTCAACTACGCATGAATATGTTAATTTTTGGTTTTATATGAGATTCATTGTTTTATATAATGCTAGGTTAAGTTTCTTATTGTTTAATATCATTAGCAATATTTAAAAAACGACTTACTGTTGAGTTTCTTGCGGCGCTTCTTCTCAGCAATGGTCTCTTGTGAAGCGCTGGTAGATTTTTTTTTGACGTGTAAAAGTGCCCGTGCGGCCTACTTACTGAATAAACATCTTTTATCTTTTTTATCTTTATCTTTTATGATCGTGATGATCATAGGGTGTCCTGCCGTTTGACCAAAAGACATTTGGCAAAATTACACTTGACAAACAACGTCTTGCAAAAAAATGTTAAGTCAATTGATCATTTTACTACTAGTCATTTTACAAATGACTTATTTTTCCAAATGATCAACAGTTAAATTTACATTTTACGAGGAAGACGTATCAGGGCATAACCGACTCGGATAGGTTAGGTTAGAAGGCAAAGGCGGGAGCTCGGCTCCCGCCTTGGCCTTCGAGGTTGTTTTTTTTTCTGCCCAGAAATAGGTAAACTAATTGCTAAATGATCAATTGCTAAGTGAGTTTTTGTAAGATGATACTTTTGTCAATTGTCTCGTTTGCCAAATGATCATTTGGTGAAACGTTGTTTGTCAAATGACTATTTGTCGATAATTTTTTGGTCAAACATTAGTGAACCGATCATAGACTAACTCTACGTTACAAATCGGATCGGATCGGACTCTACATACGTTACAAAAATCTGTAAAAAATATTAAAATGAAAGCCATTATTACGTTTTGGGATGCGGTGCGGTATTTGTAATATAAAAAAGAGCGCTATTCTTACGACATTACATTTGAAGTAAGCATTATTACAACATGTCACAGCAGACATGTTTGTCGATTGTTACATTGTCAGTTGACGAAAACGAGATTAAACTTCATAGTAATAAAGTTTCTGTATCCACCATTGTGTAGATTAATGAGGTCCCGTTTGCGTTGTATAGCGGTACGAGTATTGAGGCATGTGAGCTGTCCTTTGTAACTGCGCATACGAATATTCTATTGAATATGGACCTTTGTAGTTGGAATATTTTCGACACATTTACTTTGTAGGGATGCGTAGTCAACGAACCCGTAAAGCTTCGCCATTCCCGTTTGTTGGTGGTTCAACTCAGAGAATCTCAGTTTTAAAATGCTTTAATTTAGCATGGTTATACATAGCAATCACGCCGAAAAAGTAGTCAATTGAAATGTAGCAAAGTAACTTTAAAGTTAAACTAGGGTTTTTTTAAGTTTAAAGGGTAATGTTTTTCCTTCACCATAAGAGCATCAGGTCCGGCGACCGCGGGGGTTCGAACTCGGGACCTAACGATCATGAGTCGATTCCCTAAGCCACTAGGCCACCGAAACTCTTAACCGCTCAACCCTACAGAGAGGAATTATGTGACAAAGACACCAGCAAAAAGCGTCATTTTCCTACTAGTTCATTTGTGACGCGTCATAATTCTCTATGGTGCCCGTTTTCCATTCAAGAGCATTAGGATTCTGAAT
This sequence comes from Acleris emargana, assembly GCA_927399475.2. Taxonomy (NCBI): domain Eukaryota; kingdom Metazoa; phylum Arthropoda; class Insecta; order Lepidoptera; family Tortricidae; genus Acleris; species Acleris emargana. Next base: position 1,201,062 of record OV656843.1, read on the forward strand.
TAATCGTGTCGGGTAAATTACTAGCATTAAGCTTAATTTATGGACCTGAAGCGCTTCAGGGTTGGAATTGCGTTGAGCAGTTACAGTCGTAAGATGCTATTTGAGGATTATGCAGCGTTTACATTATAATTTGGGTCAACCGTTATTAAATACAACCGGTTTTCACCAGTATAAACTGGTGTTTTCTAGTTAACAAATTCAGTTTAAGCCTGAATGTGAAACATCACCGGACCAAAACCGAAACACAGCATTGCAATAAAGTTCAATTTAGTCGTCAATGTAGTCGTGAAGAAGGTTGGGGATCGCGTATGTCCAGCAATGGACGTCGTTCCGCTGAAAGTATGATGATGATGAGTGTAAAATAAAAATCAATGGTTGTATATTGAGTTCATAACAACTCCGCTTACTGTTTAGTAATGAGAAAGAACTCAAAGAGACACTGCTTTTTAAACTTTGTAGACTTGTCATAAGTTTTAATAAGGACTCGTTGCTGGAAAAATTAAAAAATTAAGTTTTACTCAATTATACTAAACAAATACTTAATAGAAAAAAATACAGGTTTTTTGTACCAATAAAACGTGAAATTACGAGATATTTTGAGAGCAATGAGAATGTTCTATTGCAAAAATCAAAAACTTTACACAAGTAAACGTATTATTTATTTAATATACTTTTAATTGAACGCGTCTTCATTTTTATTTATACTTTTAAAACCATATTTTTATCTCAAATAAAAATCGCGCAACTTGGATATTGCGTTTCTTCCGCAATCTCATTTCTCCAAACACATAAATTGTTATTGTGTTCTTTACGGATGACGGTTTAAAGTTGATTCTTGATCATAAGTATTTTGAAAGATACTACCTAAGAATAGTTACTCTTGGATATCTGCGAGATTGCGTTCATTATCGCAATACGACGTTCCTTCTAATGACGCTTCAGAAAAAAAAAACTTATAGCTTCGACTTTTTAATAGGTACTAGAAATGAATTTACAAGTTCCTGACTTTAGCACTAACAAAACATTCAATGATTTGTTTTTAACGCTTTCGTTACCGGGCTTAAAGACTTAACCACTAATTAGACCAAAAATAGTTAAGGTTGTTGCTCCAAAAAGCCTTTGATTGATACTTCAACATAGTTTTATTCCATTGTTTAAAATTACAATTACTTACTTAAGACATCAAGCAAGACGCACAGACTTAATAAATAACAGAAACGCATTACTTTATCGAATTTCACTTCATCATTTGTATTGTGTTATCGAATTTCATTTCTTCGAACTCTATTTTCTGCTTAAACCATGATGTTCTTAAGGCGCGTCCAGATTATGCGCGGCAAACACTCGAACATTGGCTCGCGCGGCGGCCGCGCATAATGTAGACGGGGTTTCCGCGCGCGGCAGCTCGAACGTTGCCGCGCTCGAACGTGCCGCGGGGCGATCCGAGCGCTGTCGGTTTTTTAGCCCGCATCAAAGGAGCTTCAGTCGCTGCCGCGCGCGCAATTTGGACAGTTTTTTGTGCACGACGAATGAACGTTTGCCATGGACAACGACAAGTGTCGCGAGTTAATACAATTGTATGAGAATTATGATTTGCTGTGGAATAGCAAATCGCCTTTACACCACAACAAGGCACGAAGGCATGAATGCGCTGATCGAGTTGGATCGCTTGCCGCGCGCGGCAGCCGCGGTCTACCTAAATTCCGTTGAACATTTGCCGCGCGAGCCAGTGTTGGCTCGCGCGGCAGCCGCGCATAATTTATACGCGCCTTTAGAATATCTTAAACATTATTTACGTTTACTTTTTTATTTAATAAAAAGTTTCGTTAATACGGGTAGCCATAAAAAACGGTTATAAATTTCACTCAATATTATAGATATTAAAATGTAAAAAAAACACAAAACAGAACGTTCCCGCTCGGTTTTTTAACAGGCGTCTTAAAAAAAAAAACGCAGCTTTCCTTGCAGATTATCCCGATTCTATTAAACGTAAGTCCAACGGGAACAAAAGAGATAAAAAGATGAACCACGACAAGGCTTGTCAGATTTTATCCATTTCCGCATGTTTTTGTCATACCACATTTCCTACAGCAAATATCGTCGAGATTTTAATTAGGAAGTCCCATTTAAGTGCAGTTTGAGATAAAATCATTTTCTTGAAAACTTCGTCGTCACTAGGGATGAAAATGGAAATGGTCGTTTTGCTCTTACTGAACATTTTAGTTTCATAAAAGTCTTATACTTTTAGAAGAGTTGGAACTCCTAAGAGGGTTATAAAAGAGTTCTATTAAGGAATAGTTTTACTGTAAGGATACTGACATAATTTGTCTGTTGGAGATAGAATAGCATAGCCTTTGTTCATTTAGTTTGTGCAACTTTTATTTTGAATGCAGATTAAAATTAAAAAATTATATGATTACTTTGCATTTAAATTGATGGATATTGTTATATTCTTCTACTCCTATGTTTTGACACAGATCTATGCTCAAAAAGTAAAAAATCATATTTTATTTTTCAAAATTATTTTTTCGGACTATCATTTAATCAGATGAAACCAAAACTTGCTATTTATTTTACTTCCAAAATTATAATCTAATTTGGATCCAGCATTTATTATTTATCTTACATTATTTGAAAGTACGTGATAAATAAAATAATGTTTATTTTTAACTTTATTTAATTAAGGGTCTTCTTCAAAGCTGTGATAACTAAACAAAGATAAGTCAAAATCGTTAAAACCGTATTCAAGAAAGGTATTACAAACAAACCAACATGTAAATATACATACATACATACCTTCACGCCCTCATTCCCTGAGTGGGGTAGGCAGAGCTACAGAATTACCAACAACTCTATAAACTTATTGATAATTCAGTAACCACAATTTGCACAGTTAGGCTAAGATAAATAAATAAATGTAATATTTTGTGTGTATTTGGATGTAAATATTTGTCGGATTACCAACGTTGATTATTGTTTTCCTAGTATCTACAAACTACAACATACAAGTAGTTACAAGCAAGTTTAAACTTAAGTAACTGCTGAAGAATGCTAGTTAAACTGTTCGAGGTTTTAAACTTGGATTTGTTAACTTTTTGTTCCCGACCGCGTTCTGGTCCTGGAGCTAAATAGTTTACCTTGAGAGCTTTTGTAAAACTTTGATCGCATTCCAATAATCTAACGTCAATGTTTTAAAGGAAGTAGGTTTACAACCATTGATATTTTTGTTTCATTATCTCAGAAGAAACTTAATGTTGAAGTGATTTTAACATTTATTACCAAATACTTAACACTTATTAATTCGAAAGGTGAAGTGAATTTCAAAATTCTATAGGTGAATTAAATTCTAATTCAAAAGGTTAAATAAATTTTCAGTTCGAAAGGTGAAGTATCATTTCAAATTTCAAGTCGTATCGTCATCAAGAAGAAAATGTGAAGTTTATATTAAATTATGTATGAAAACGTGAGTTTCATTTATGAGTTTTTGCTATGGATAGGTTCAGAACACGTTTTCGCATAGTAATGAAGATTCACAAACGTGACGTTGACGGATGATTGATAATATGTTGTTGCTCCAAATATTTTCTTCATTTATTTATTTCAATTAGCTAAATAATAACATAATTATAGTTAAAACTTAAGTAAAACCTCACTTGCATGTTGTTATAACACATCTGAGGCCTGCTTAATGCTATCGAAAACGATTCTCGAAACTACGCAGGTTATTTGATAATACATACATACATACATACATAAACTCACGCCTTCATTCCCGAGTGGGGTAGGCAGAGCTACAGAATTACCAAGCACTCTTAAATAAGTTGTTGATAATAGGGAATATGCATGTTTTTTTTTTACAGCTTCAATTGAAGCTGATTCATGTAACAGACAGATCACAAAAATCATTTTTTGAATAACTATCAAAATAACCAAGATATAAGCCAACAAAGATTTGTTTCTATCTCTTTCTAGAAAAACGGAATTTTACATGGAGTTTATATGGCCGCAGTGCACAATGACGTCACGGTGCACATCGGATCTCTCTGTCTAATTAGAAGTTTGAAATGCTTATAACTTCCGTATTTCTTGACCGATTTTAATTTTAATTTCCGTTTTGGTGATCTCTTTTACGGTATTTTCATATTTTGATGAGAAATGCGATTTTTAAAATCCATGCATATTCCCTATTCTGTAACCACGTTTTGCACAATCAGGCTAAGATGTTTACCAGTGTATTAGTGACAGGTTGCAAGCCCATCGCCTAAGAGTACTAGAAGCCTTTATTATTCCCTTAGTCGCCTCTTACGACATCCACGAGAAGACATGGAGTGGCACTATTCTAACCCGGTGACCGGTGTGATTTGATAATATTTTTCAATTAAATATTTATAGATTTATATAATGCTAGACTAAGTATACCATTGTAATATTAAATATATTTAAAAAATGACTGAGTGCTGAGTTTCTGGCGGCGTTTCTTCTGAGCTGTGTTCTCTTCTTGTGAAACGCTGGTAGATTATTGACGTGTAAAAGTGCCCGTGCGGCCTATTTACTGAATATATGTCTTTATTTATCTCGTCGACACGCTGGCCTAGTTGATAGTCACCCTGCCTACGAAGCTAGCGGTCCTGGGTTCAAATCCCGGGAAGGGCAAATATTTATGTGATGAGCGCGAATATGTGTTCCTGAGTCATGGATGTTTTCTATCTATTTAATTATATATTTCTATTTATAAGTATTTATATCGTTGCCTAGTACCCATAGTACAAACCTAGAGCTTAGTTTGGAACTAGGTTGACTGGTGTGACATAGTCCCCTGATATTTATTTATTTATCTTTATTTTTACTGTCAAAGTGAATGGAACTCACATAGCGCTTGACACAACGATCTGGTAGCTTTCGTCAATTCTATACATTTTCGATATTGATAACGATCTCACCACTTAAATTGTCTCGGGCCACTGTATAACCCGTTTGACATTCTATATTTGACATATTGTGTCGTAAATTCCATATTAGGTCTGTACACAAATGCAAAAAGAGGTTTAAGTTTTTTACCTATACTTTAGCTTTCTCAGCCACTACTGCTCACGATATACATGTAGCAGGTTTGCATGCCAGATGTTGGCAAAATGTGTGGGACTACAAACATATAATTATCAACCACATTATGTACCACATTTTATGCAAATAAATAAAATTTGAATTTGAATTTGAATTTGAAAGGCTTGTGGCAGGTTATTTCTGAAAACCTAGTGAAAAAGGATATAAGTCGACTTAACTTGTTCTGCAAAAGGGTATATACAGTGTGTCTCTGACCTTGGGGCTTTAATTTCAACGATCGATTCTACTCGCTAAACTGAACTACTTTTGTTCTGCAACATGAAAAAATAACTTAAATTTAGATAACTAATTGATGTTAAAGTCTAATTGTAAAATCAGTGTATTACATACTGGCCATGTAATCACTATCTCATGGTACGGGGGCGACATTACCTTGGTACGAGGGCTAAAGGAAAATGGAGAATTGGATCGCGTACATTGAAAATTAGATTTAACTTGTATGATAAAAAATAATTTTAAACTGAACATATTTTTAACAACTTACAGAACAAAAGAAGTTTAGTTTCAGGAGTAGAATTTATTGATCTATGCATTTAAAGCCCCAAGGTCAGAGGCACCCTGTATAAATCGACACCTCCTAAGTATACTGATGCAAGTGGTCTTTTTGCGATTTTAGTTTTTTTGCATTTTTATGATTATAATACTTATATTTACCTCCCACAATTTTTTTGTGCTGAAATTCCTACTACTTTCTGAAATAAAGTGACGTATACCAATGCAAGTAACACTATTTTGTAAATCGGTACGTTGTATACTGAGTCAAGCCGCTTGCACCACAGTACGCGGGACTGATTCCGTGGAGGGGCTGCGTGTGAGCGGTACAACTGACAGTTGGCTCAGTATACTCGCAAACCAGTAACGCGAGCGGACTTTGGGTCAGTATACTCGCGTCTGTGGCGACGCAATATAAGTGTAATGTACCTACTAAGTTCGGTTTTAAGTTAAATTTTAATATTCAATATTTGTGTTTTCTCTAATCAGTAATTTGTTCGTATTAATTAATGATAATAAAACAAGTAACAAATCAAAATGAAGCGAACAAAAGGAAAACAATTAGTTGCAATGGTTTTAAATTAATCAGAGGACAGGGAATCGAGTGCTAAGTTATTGAGTTAATTTTATTTTATTACTGCAATAATTCAGTTTATTTTATGACACTACGCTTTAATTATGCATGTTTAGGGTTCCGTACCCATAAAAATAAAAATGGGACCTACCTAAGTACTAAGACTCCACTGTCCGTCTGTCTGTCTGTCACCAGGCTGTATCTCATGACCGTGATAGGTAGACAGTTGACATTTTCACAGATAATGTATTTCTGTTGCCGCTATAACAACAAATGCTAAAAACAGGTTAAAATAATAAATATTTAAGGCAACAAACGTGATTCTTTTGCCGTTTTTTGTTCGATATTAATAACGGCAACTGGTAGAGTGTCTAACGTTGTATAGATAATGGTATGGAACCCTTCGTGCGCTAGTCCGACTCTCACTTGGCCGGTTTTTATTTTATAATGACGTAGGTAGTGACCCCGCCTACGTAGCTAGCGGTCCCGAGTTCAAGTCCCGGTCAGGGCAAACATTTGTGTGATGAGCGCATGTATTCGTTTCTAGTCTTGTGTGTTTTCTATGAGTATAGTGTATGTTGGTCTTAGTGGATAGTGTTTGGTGCTGGTGCCTAGTGCAGGGTCAGTCCTGAGAGGTGTGGACGATTTTTTATTAGAGAAAGCTAGGGATAGAAGATATTTGAAATTAGTAGGTTTCGGGATGGAGCAAGGAAGAATATCATATCGTTGCTTAAATACAAAAGCGACACAAATCAAAATGTGTTTGTGTTGCATTTAAATTCAGAATGCTATTTACTTTAAGTTTTAAATCAAACTGTATCTGATTTTGTTTTGTGTCGCTTTTGTATTTAAGCAGCGATATGAAGGAACTGATCGGTTAGGACAATTGAAAAAAAATGTGGCCCGTGGAACCATCCTCAAGGCAACATGCAAAAGTAGGGGATTGAATGTGGTGTGGTGTGAAGTCTCAAGCTGTCTTACAGCCCTCGAGACCGGCTCAGAGACGGGTAACCTAGTATCGATAGAGGTCTATTGTCTTGGATTCACTGCACAGAAATTAATTTCAGAAAATAGCTCTTTCGTTTTCTGATAAAGTCTCTGCTTTAAGGCTCTTAAGTGCAGTAGGGGAGTCGAGGTTTTTATGAAAGAACCCATCAACGAAATGTAATGTACATTAATAACGTTACGCCATTTTGTTTAGTTTACGTTTGTATAACAACCAGATATCGCTTTCAAAAAACTCGGATGACTTTAACCCTAGGGTAAAATTTACCCATCTTTAAAACTGTGACTATTTTAGTGGTAACCATTTTTAAATTGGTTAAATAAATGAATAGCTATAAAAGTAGCTTAGTCCTGATGTAGCATTTATTAGAATGATTAAATATAAAGATAGTTTTTGGCGTTGTCAATGTTACCCCTAGGGCTAAAGTAACCCCAGTTTACGAAGTCATTTAATTTTAGATACTAATTTTTTTAATGGTAAATTAGCAGATAAATCTAGAACCTATTGCCATTACCATTCTTAAAACTATAATCTGAAGACCGCAATTGAATGCTCTTTTGCTAAATTATAATCCGTATGCCAACAACATTTCAAAAAAAAAGCATTATTGTTTTTTCGCGTTTATAATAGCTGGTTAAAAATTAGACTACCCGTATTTCTTAGTTTTTCTTTATTTAACTTAAATTCGTCGTTAATAATTTATTAAAGAAATAGTCATTAAAAAGGCCGTATATACAAAGTTAGGAATACTGATGTCGTGATCTTAGCCTGATATAAAATTTAAAAAAGTAACTTTAAACAGTAAACAAAACTGACTGTCATGTCATGTCAATCATTCGCTGCCGTTCGTTCACAAATTTGCTATTTTGCGTAATTTTATTAATTACGTAATTTGTAGACGCCATTAAAATAAATAAACTATTTTGCGTAGAATTGAAAGCGTGTCGTCAGAATCAAGTAATCCGTCAGACAGATAAACAATGAACATGACAGTTGTATATTTTTTTGAATTCCTTTGGTAATAAATGGACTAAGGGCACTATAAGTGTATTCCTAACATTCACAATCCAACTTTTTTTACTGTTTTTCCTAAATATAAAAAAAACTACTAAAAATCCAAAGATATTTTTACTGTAATCAGCAGTGTAAAATCTAGAATCGGTATTTTATTTTACTACCTTAGCACAAAATGAATTGTTGTCAATTACAGATCAAAATGAAATTTTCAAGTGAAAATCTTCATACTCTGTACTTTTTATAAATAAATATTGGGTAATGTTGTTTTTAGAGTCTATTACTAAGACTCCGCTGACCAACTTTTTGTTTTGTTTTTAAATAATATTTTATTATTAGGGTTAATTGAACACATTATGAATACCAAAATGATCAAAGACTTTCTTTAAAGATAATTTAATTAAGTTCCTTTATTTCCCTAACTACTAGTAAAGAGGTAAAAGCATTTGTTATATTCGTTTCTATTACTTAAAATAATTGACAACATTTCAAAAAAAAAAGCGTCATTTATTTTTCGCGTTTATAATAGCTGGTTAAAAATTAGACTACCCGTATTTCTCAGTTTTTCTTTATTCAACTTAAATTCGTCGTTAATAATTTATTAAAGAAATAGTCATTTAAAAGACCATATATCCAAAGTTAGGAATACTGATGTCGTGATCTTAGCATGACATAAAATAAAAAAAAGTAACTTTAAACAGATACAGAACTGACTGTCATGTCATGCCACTCACTTGTCAATCATTCGCTGCTGTTCGTTCACAAATTTGTTATTTTGCGTAATTTAATTAATTACATAATTTGTAGACGCCATTAAAATAAATAAACTATTTTGCGTTTACTGCTTTGCATCTGCTTTGAGTTTCATTCGTCAGACAGATAAAAAATGAACATGACAGTTGTATATATTTTTTTTAAATAAATGGACTAAGGGCACTATAAGTGTATTCCTAACATTCACAATCCAACTTTTTTTACTGTTTTTCCTAAATATAAAAAAAACTACTGCATAAAAAATCCAAAGATATTTTTACTGTAATCAGCAGTGTAAAATCTAGAAACGGTATTTTATTTTACTACCTTAGCACATAATGAATTGTTGTCAATTATGGCTGTAATAAAAATGAAAATAAGTTTATACCAGAATAAAACCGTTATTTTGCATATTTCTATCTTTTCATTTAAACAACATAAATTAAAGCATATTTTTAAAAGTCAACCCTTATTATTTTTATACATAAAACATGAAAATATTATAAAAATATACTGGTTCAAGTGACATGAATTTTATTGTAAACTGGTACAACTGATTATTAATGCCCTAAAAATAATAATAAGGGGTAACAGAGCAAAGCAATATATTTATTTATAAAAGTTATCACCCATAATCACTTAATTACCTATAAAAATAATGAATATATGCTAAATTGTGATAATTGCAACAAACGATGTATACTGGATCAAGTGTTAGTTAGCTCAGTGTACTATAAATGGAAACACACGTGATACGCGTATACTAGTTTATCTGCGCTTTTCTAAAAAACTACCAAAGATATTTAAAATCTATTGATGTAGAAAAAAACGTAGGGCTTTCATTAAGATAAATCTAAAATTTCATTGCATTATCTTTAAAGGAAAAAAAGTTAAACATGTATTTACCTTTGCACGGCTCTCCTGCAAAATCGTGATTTTGCACTTGCATCAGTATACTTAGGAGGTGTCGAAATGGAGTATATACTACACTTAAACCCTTTTTCACTTGATCTTCTGGATACTTACAACCTTTTTCACTAGGACCCTAGATTTAAGGGCTGTATTAGCGATACGCATCGGTGACTCGCTAACGGTCTGACGTGACGCGGAAGTTTTGCCGGGCCTTAAAGCGAAGTTCTTCTCTCATTTTGGTGGACTATTGCGCGGAGACTTTACAAATTACTATGGCATGAGATAAGGTTGTTTTCACGTTCTCGTAGTAAGTATAGTATGTATGTGTGTGTGTGTGTATATTTTTTTGTACAAAATAAAAACAAAAACAATACAATGAAGACTTAAAAAAAGAATGTCCTAAGGCGAACTTAGAATCTTTTAAGGGATCTCTAACTTCCAACTAAACCTTGAGAGATTGAGAAAAGTGAAAGGTGCATCGAGTAGGCAAGTGTAATTTTTTTTTATTGCGTGAATTTAAAATGCAATGTTACATTAAAAAAAATTTTTTTTAAATTCGGGAATTAGAAAAAGGTGACAAATTCATGATTATAACGATGATGGTGATAATTATAAATGTATGGTGTCACAATAACAACAAAAAACAAGCTTTAAAACTCCCAACTGTTGTTGCGAACCAAATTGAAATCGTTATAAATCCTACAAATGAAAAATGATGAAACAAACCTATGATTTTTAAATACATACATACACATACATAAACTCACGCCTTCATTCCCAGAGTGGGGTAGGCAGAGCTAAAGAATTACCAACAAGCCTTAAAACTTTACTTGTGGGAGGACCTTGGGCGGGGTCCGTCCGGGTTGGTACCACCATCTTATCCATTAACCTACCGCCAAGCAGCAGTGTTCGCATTGTTGTGTTCCGGTTTGGGGATAAGACAGCCGGTGAAATTACTAGCATAGATTCATTCCATCTTCGTCCTCAGGGTTGGCAACGCATTTGCAGTCTCAGGATTGCGGTCTTGTGAATGCGAATGTCTATGGGTCACAGTTTCCACTTACCATCAGGTGGCCTGTGTGCTCGTTTGCCTTCCTATGATATATAAAAAAAAAAACTTTCTTGATAATTCTGTAACCACATTTTGCACAAGTAGGCTAAGATGTTTCCGAGTGCATTAGTGAGAGGTGGCAAGCCCATCGCTTAATAGTACTGCAAGCCTTTATTCCCGTAGTCGCATCTTACGACATCCACGGGAAGACATGGAGTGGCACTATTCTAACCCGGCAACCTACCCCGGATACCTACCTACCTACCTACCTATTCAATGATACTCCACTTTTCATAGTTCGTCGACTTTTTTTTTTTTTGTGCAATAAATACTTTACATACATACATACAAATATCTGCCCTTACCGGGATTTGAACTATGGTCACTACCAACCAGCCCGACGCGTCGTCATTTCTGCAATTGTTTTGTTGCTTGTATACTTGAACAAAACTGATGCAGAAACTCATCAAACTTGAATAAAGGCTGGAAAACACGATGTCGTTACACTTAGCGTGGGTTCCTATATTCAAAACCATTGGTAGAGTTGTGACGTCTCGTTAAAATTTGACACATTTTGTATGAAGCAAATGTCATAACGCTACTGCCCGTAAGGGAAACGATTCGTTTCTTGAATATAGGAACCGGGCATTAGTAAATAAGCAGACAGTCCGATAACAATATACGTGTCTGATGCCCTTTCAGAAGTAAAAGAGAGGGAGACTAATGCATTCTTAATACACCTCCTCAATCAACCCCATGCGGTACCATCAGCAAAAAAATAAAGGATACAGGTGAGAATTTAAATTTCTTTATTTACAAAGTCATAATAAATAAATAAACATCAGTGGGACAATCATACTTAGTATAGATAAATAAATACTTAAATGTATACCCAACTACCCAAGACATACAAAAAAATACTTTCACTTAGGCACTGGTCCCACCGCCGGCTACAGACTATAAGCTAGTAGAACTATAAACTACAAAAGAGTGGGCGAGCGGCGAGAAGCGAGTAAAGTTTTGATAGTTTTGACGCTCGGCTATAAAGCTGAGTACCGCTGAGCTAGTTTTATAGTCGATAGCTTTTACCGCTGCGGTCAACTAGTAAACAGCGGTCCCACCGCCAGATATCGGCGAGCTCGGCGAGCAACTAGTAAAATTATGTACTAGAAACAGTTGACAATCGGCGGGAGGCTAGTAAAAATTCTATGGGATTATCGCTTACTCGCCGGGCGGTGGGAGAGTGTCCTCGCCGGCGGTGTGAACAGCCAGCTATAAACTATAAATATATATCTCTCACTTTTATTTACACGAAAGCGATTATCTTTTGTTCGTTTCTTGAGCTAGAAAATAGCCGATAGCTCATAGCTTACTCGCTCGCGGTGGGACCAGTGCCTTATGATGGCACGTCAGAAATGGGTATTAACTTTGACATATCTTAGGACAGGCGTCTCATACGGCTCTTAGGGCCATATTAATAAACTCATCTTGACTGAGATGCCTGTCGCAGGATACGTCTAAGTAAACGTCAAGCCATGGAAAACTGTCTTTGCTGACGCATCTTGAGACTGGCATTAAATTCGAGATCAGTTTATTAATACGGACCTTAGTCATGAGTTTCGCAGTGCTGAATTAGATAGCCAGCATGTGACTTGATATTTGCTTGCATTTTTTGATTCTAACGAGTCGTAACATGACGGGTTTATCATTTGTAATTTAGCAGTTTCTATGGCCACCCTACGTCTCCATCATCAGACCAGCTCGATGTTGCCATATAATTGTATTGTTATCTAAGTTACGTATACCAAAGATCAGCTCAATCAGTCTCCGGAAAATGTTCAAATCTTCCTTGCTAGATTTGACCTGAACATACAGTCATACATTGAAAGTTAACAAAACGCTTGTAAAAGATACGACCCATTTGAGAACTACCTCCATTTTTGAAGTCAAAAAAGACGTTGCCGGAAAATATGTATTTATATTTAATATATTCTTGATTTTGTATGTACACCATACGAAGCCTCGCTAATGCGTTGAAGTGGAGCACTTCCTCCGGTTTTCCTTGTTTGTAATAACACACTGATAATCGTATCACTGCGTCCCTCTCTCTCGGCGGTTTTATCTGGGGACTCGATTTCGCTTTGATTGCCTCCGGGATTACTCAGTGCAGATAACCACTTAATTGTTATTTTACGAGAAATAAATAGTTACATCTTTAAACAAGAATAAAGAAATAATGTTTGGTAGTAGTTGTTGCCCGCGTCTTTCTCTGCGTTGTTTATTGCTATTGCCTCGGAAACTTTACAATGATTTGGGTAAAGATTAATCTTGTCCTTGAATTTTCCATCCATCCATCCGTTTCAATGAAATTATAACATAAATATGTCTTATCTGTGAAAGAAGAACAAACAGCGTTTGTTTGGCTGCAGTTTAGATAGTATTACTATGTAAATAATTCAAAAATATGTATGTTCGCTAAAACAGAAGGTATAGTGTTCTTTATAAGAAGCTGCACACTTTGGTACTTTGTCGCTTTAAGACTTTTGACAGATTACTGCAGCGGAAAAAATATAACGTTAAAGTAATAAAGTACGACCGTATCAGCTTAGCTACGGCCGTAATTATATGCTGTCAAAATATATCAAGTTCCACGGAGATGGATAATATATGATAAACGCAGCTATATCTCTTTACATGACTGGATCCTAGGAGGAAAGAGGTCATAACATTTTTAAGATACTAGTATAGAAGTAGATGAAAGGGGTATTGGGAGTCAAGCGTCGTTATAATGGTACCGTCATGATAGACTCATAGGAAAGTTCAAGGTCACCCAAGAAGCAATGAAAAGAGATTTATGATATGATTTACCCAAAAATCATTACAAAAACATCGTAAGTTTTATAAAGAGCACTATTATGAAACCCCAAACCATCTTGACCGTTTTATAATGATCATTTTAACACTTGTCAACATTATAGCACCTATCAAACCCTTCATCAAACTGTGACAAGTCTATCCAACGACAATTTCACTTGTGACGTAAAATCGAGTTTTCTCCTCACGAATGCGTGGACCCATCTTGGAACTAACGCCACGTTTCGCCCATTTCGGGAAAGTGGTTTCTATTATACATTGTGCCTCCTACTTCCGCTTTCAGAAGGGAGTGAATGAAAGGGTGTGATGAATAGTTGCAACGGTGGAAGTGAAAGGGGAGATAGATTATTTCGCCTTTTTGTAGTTTTTATCTGTCAGGAGGCATTGTAGATTTGTAAGTGGTAGAGGGTATTGTAGTTTGAGATCATTTGGAATGAGATTTAGGTAGGTACACTAGCGAGCAAATAAAACGGGTCATTTTTTGTTTAAGTACAGGACAATTTTACTTTGTTATTTTTGCCTTTGGTGTCATGGTTTTAGGTTAAATGGGTTAACATTTAAACATTTTTAAATATACGTACTCGTAAAAGCTTGATTTTTTACGACTGAAAAGGCTTACGAGCACACAAGCCACGTGGACCATTACCATGAATTACAATTACCGTACTCACTAGCGAGGCAAATACTCTGTCCCTTGCACTCTATAAGAACACTGCAAGGTCTGCGAGGGACAGAACAATTGATTCGCTAGCAAGATCGTTAATTGTAACTCATGGTACTGATGTACATGGTACTGGGTACTGATGGTACCGATGGTAAATTTTAAGTCTGCAGTTCCTACGACTGCTAATAAGTTTCCAACGCTGAGGACTTAAGTGCATCTATGTTAATAGAACCGGAAAGCAACAATGCAAACTCTAATATTTTACTCGGTACATAATGAGAGCATAAAGTAAAGTAAAGTAAAGTATTTATTCATTGTAAACTGTGTACAAAAGATGTAAAATAAAATGACAATAGCATCAACAGTTGCCCATTGCGAGCATACAATTTAAGTGACTTATATCTAAAAAAACGCATGAATTTAATAATTTATACATGTATCATGGCCAAAGAATTCGTTAAGATCATAGACGGTAATCCAGGCGGATTCTGACTACCACTTACATACATACATACACTCACGCCGTCATTCCCAGAGTGGGGTAGGCAGAGCTACAGAATCACCAATAACTGTAAAACCTTGTTGTTAATTCTGTAACTAATTTTGTACAATTAGGCTAAGACTAAGACAAGGCTTTACTAGTGTACATTTGTGGTAGCCCATCGCCTAACAATACGTAAAGCCTTTATTCCCTTAGTCGCCTCTTGCGTCTTCCACGAGAAGACTTGGAGTGGTACTATTCTACGCCGACAACCACGCGGCAGTCACCACTAAGCTTCATAAAATACAATGCTTAAACAAGTTGCTGTAACTTAAACAACATAAAATTATATATTTCAAAGTAGCTGTCACTTACGACGTCCTCTGTAACTAGTTGCATAAGTAAAGTTTCTAACTGTAACTCTGACTAAAAAAACCGACCAAGTGCGTGCTGAACGCGCGTGGGGGTGCCGTAGGTACATACGTTTTTTTTTGTTGTTGGTAGAATTCTTATAGGTTTTCCGGTAATCTACAAGCAATGAACTATATTTCGTATTTTTTTTAAATTATAGGCTCAGTAGTTTCGGATATCAAGGGGAATGTTCAATTATCGCCATCTCTCATGTATAAAATCAAAACTATTTATTTTACAATAATAACAAAAATATGTTTGAAATCCTCATAACAAATACTTTTATTTGATATGTAACAAAGTAAGGATTGCAAAACTTTTTTTTTAATTTCCTAATAAATGTCCCCCAAAAATTAAACATATTTAAAAAAAAAAACAAAATTACTTTGCCCATCTGAGTTTGAGTCATCAATTTACATAATATGTGTACCAAATTTCGCTGTGACGGACGTACAGACAATACGCACGAGTGATCTTATGAGGGTTCCGTTTTTCATTTTTTGTACGGAAGGGTTAAAAATCTTAAATTTAAGAAATCTTTTTTTTTTTTTTTATGTCATAGAGAAGGCAAACGAGCATACAGACCACCTGATGGTAAGTGAATCTGTGACCCATAGACATTCGCATTCACAAGTCTATCACAATCCTAAGACTGCAAATGCACTGCCAACCCTGAGGACTAAGATGGAATGCCTCTATGCTAGTCATTTCACCAGCTGTCTTATCCCCAAACCGGAACACAACTATGCAAACACTGCTGCTTGGCGGTAGGTTAATGGATAAGATGGTGGTACCAACCCGGACGGACCCTGCACAAGGTCCTCCCACAAGTAAATCTTGTTATTTGATTCACTTTTACTAAACTCGGTCTGAGTTTACAAGTATGGCAAACTAAGGACAAATAAACACTTTCGTACCAAATTTAGTTTGTGCTGTTAAGTGTTATAATAGTTATTACAACACACTTAACACCTCCTAACAACCCTATAACGATCGTTATGAAACTTAAATGGCTTGTTAAAATAATTATCAAGGACCGCACGCACTAAGTACCATTTAAGGTTAAGATAAATCTGAGCATTATAGCGAGTATAACATAACTAATTATGGCACATACAAAAAAAAACATCTAAATTGTAGCAAACATTCTAAAGAATTAACATAAAATACTTTAGACATTGTAAAGAGGTAAAAAAAATCCTTTCGAAACTGTTTTTTGGCTATACTAATTAATGAAGGCTCTGTCATCCCGGCTCATAGACACCTCCGGAGATCCTAGAGCTGGTGCTTACCTCTCCCAAACGATTGGGCGTGCTATCCAGAGAGGTAATGCAGCCAGTGTCATAGGGACCATGCCGCGAGCGGACCTGCGAGAGGGGGTGTTCTTTTTATAGTGGTGATTATTATTTACATGTTTAATATTTGAGTAGCTTAGTTTAATTTTAATTAATTTATTAATTCAAATACTTAACTGCACAAGCAGTTGTTCCATTCAAACTGTAGGTGAAGCAGAAATCAAAAAGTAGGTAGTGGAATAAAATTACAATTCTGTCATAGAATAAATCTGGAAAAATATTCATATTAAATATATGATTTTACATTTAAAAAATTGTGTTTCTTTTTAAAACGATATTTAGTCCCTCTAATTATTTTATTCATTCAATAAAATGTTTAAATCCTTATTTGAGCATAATCATCAATGTATAATCCAAAATGCGTCAACAAAAGAAAAAAAAAACTGCTAGAAATACGACTTCTCAAAAATCACCACGACCGACGCGACGGTCAGTTTTATACTGCTCGTTGTTAAGTTTTATCGCTTATGCCAAATCCATACATTTCACATGGGCTGCGGTAAAGTTGAACTACTTAATTAATTTTAGTCCGAATATAATTTTATTTTAAATCATCGCAACTCCTGAAGTGTTTTTTTTACTGAAACCGTTATTATTTTAGGATTATTAAAGTATTTAACAGGTAGATAACTACCCTCCTATCTAATATCAACCTTATTACTAAGAGAAGAGAACTAAAACTGCTTTGGTTATTGTGGGACACTGGTTATTTGCTTAAGAGGGCGGATAAGGTAAGTTTTTTTTTTTTTTTTATGTCATAGGAAGGCAAACGAGCACACAGGCCACCTGATGGTAAGTGGAAACTGTGACCCATAGACATTCGCATTCACAAGACTGCAAATGCTTTGCCAACCCTGAGGACTAAGATGGAATGCCTCTATGCTAGTAATTTCACCGGCTGTCTTATCCCCAAACCGGAACACAACAATGCAAACACTGCTGCTTGGCGGTAGGTTAATGGATAAGATAGTGGTACCAACCCGGACGGACCCTGCACAAGGTCCTCCCACAGTCAGTCTTGTCTTGTCTTGTTGTTGTCAGTCACGGTCAGTTTTGTTTTATATAAACCCTGAAATTAAAACCGTGTCAATATTTAACACTTTAGGTTTTGCGATGATTAGGAATAAAATTACATTAGAACTAAAAAAAATTAGGTGAGCCAATATGGACCCAGTTCGCGTACATAGAAAAATGAAACATTGACAGCGATGGCAGGTTTCTCTTGGCCTTAATGAACATGACACGCGTATCCACGCATTCGCAGATAAGAGAAAATAATCTCCCTAATGGAGAAAAGTTCTTTTAGCAGTTAGAATCGTGCGTAATCATCGGAATTTAGCACCAGTATTATAAATGCAAAGTTAGGCCGGAATTTTATTAAGTGTTGAAGAAGTTTGATGCACGAACTTTTTGAAGGCCATTTAGAAAAGGGATGATTTAAGGAATGTGAGGGTTATAATAGCATCCATTCATAGTAATATCAATTCTTCCATACTTACATAATAAATGCGAATATTTATGTATTTATTTATTTATTAAATAACTTAAATCTATCATTACAGGCTGTTACCTAATGCGATAGACAAGTGAGCAATAAGAATAAGAATTTACACATAGTAACACAATTATTATACAGTTATTGAGTATAGCATAGTACAAACATAGTGGCCTTTGTGAAATCGTTCAGGGAGCATGCAAATATGTCGAATGTGAGCGCTACTTTATTAATCGTTCGAATAGCCCGCGTTAGTGGTGCGTCCTTCAGGAGCACTTCGTTTTTGGAGGTGGGAGGACCTTGTGCAGGGTCCGTCCGGGTTGGTACCACCATCTTATCCATTAACCTACCGCCAAGCAGCAGTGTTCGCATTGTTGTGTTCCGGTTTAGGGATAAGACAGCCGGTGAAATGACTAGCATAGAGGCATTCCATCTTCGGCCTCAGGGTTGGCAACGCATTTGCAGTCTTAGGATTGTGGTCTTGTGAATGCGAATGTCTATGGGTCACAGTTTCCACTTACCATCAGGTGGCCTGTGTGCTCGTTTGCCTTCCTATGATATAAAAAAAAAAAAAAAAAAAAAAAAAAGATTCGTGCGTGCGATATGATGGTTTTAATGATTATTAGTGTGAAGATAGCTTTGACCTCGAGGACTAATTTATACCTTTTACCTAGCAGCTGTAGTTTGTCTCCGGCCCTTTATAAGTTTGTTACCTATTGCTGCCCGTGTGGCCCTGATTAATCCGGCTGGGACAGTCCTGTTGAGTTTGCTGGTGGTGGCTCGCGGCGCGTACGCACGAATCTTGTGACAGTCACATCAGCCAGGATGAGTTTATTAATACGGCTCTAAGACTTCAAATGCGTTGCCAACCCTAAGGACTAAGATAGAATACCACCATGCTAGTAGGTACTTAATTTTTAAAAAGTGGTATTTTCAAACAACATACATACATACATACATAAACTCACGCCTTCATTCCCAGAGTGGGGTAGGCAGAGCTAAAGAATTACCAACAAGTCTTAAAACTTGTTGATAATTCTGTAACCACATTTTGCACAAGTAGGCTAAAATGTTTACCAGCGTATTAGTGACAGGTTGCAAGCCCATCGCCTATTTTCAAACAATCGAGCGGAAAATTGCAGTTTTTACTTGTTTTATTTTTACTTTTCCATTTTTTTTAATAAATCTAAGCTGTGTATCCAACCAAAGAGTTTGCATGTTTAAATAAAGTACTAGGAGCGCAGAGGTAATTAGGAGGTAGCACGGTGCGGCGCAGTGGCGGGCGGGTGGGCGCGACACAGCGCGGATGACTGAAGGTTAGGTAGTTACTTCTAATGTTTATGAACTCCTAGTATTTGACGATTTAATTTTGGTTTTTATTTTTATTCAAATTTAAGTAATTTCGGACAAAATGTGTGTACGTTAAGCTCACTTGTGAAGTCCGGGAGAAGGAGGATAGATTCACACATACCACATACACACATACACAGACTCACATTTATTCGCAAATGTATTAAAAACGTCGTTCGGTACACTTGCCGAACTGTCATTTTCACTCGTCCTGAGTCTTGCCCCTCGCTTGCAGCTGGGGCCAAGACACCTCGGCACTCGTGCAAAATTATATACTTTCCGCACTTGTAACAATCATATTAATTTTCATGAAAGGTGGTAAAAACAAAAACTTATCACGGATTAAAAAAAAATATTTTATGACTGTGTTTAGGTCTCATACACACTTAATACGTATTGAAAGGTTCTTTCAAATGACGGATGTCGTAAATGTTTACTGCCTACATTGATTGCTTTCATTTGATTGCCAGGCTTTGCTGAAAGCTTTTTAGATTGCCTGAAGCCCCAATTTTATTGGAATTAAAAATAATTTGGAGTTTCAAGAAACTTAATTGGAAATGGAACTGTGCGAACGTAACGGAACTTAAATTCGTCTCATGAAATAACAAGACTTGGCTCCGGCCTTACTTTAAATTGGAATATGA
The DNA here is from genome assembly GCA_927399475.2 of Acleris emargana. Taxonomy (NCBI): domain Eukaryota; kingdom Metazoa; phylum Arthropoda; class Insecta; order Lepidoptera; family Tortricidae; genus Acleris; species Acleris emargana. Next base: position 1,221,262 of record OV656843.1, read on the forward strand.
AAAATCTACAAAGACTTGGCTTCGGCCTTACTTGAAATTGGAATAAGGGAAAATCTACGTCAAATAGGGTCACAAAGAATGAAAAATGACTAGGCTGTATTGATCAATGTCCTTTGCCTTTCCTTCCGGGATAAAACACAATACAAAAAAAACAAATGTCGTGCGGTTTATAATTAAAAAAACATACTGAATTGCCTTTTCGTATCGATAACTGTTTTAAAATCTATGAATACTAGAGAGACCCTCTTCAGTTTTGACAGTTGTTCCAAATTTAAACTCATAACCGTGTAAAAATCCATACTGTAATATCGTAACAGTACAGATTTTACCTACTTACTAAAGACAAGAAAGTCCTCATAGTAAAATTGGTTGTAGTAATGCTGGTCATTTCCGAAGGTTTCTGAACGCATTTTGAAGCACTAATGATATGTGCTTAGATAAAATCAAAAGTGTGTTGGTTTGTTCTACTTTCACAACATAACGCCTCAACCAATAATCTTGTTTGTAACAGGGATAGTAAATTGCCATAAAACTGATGGGGAGTATCTTAAGCTAAAAACTATAACACTGCTAAAAACCATTTTTAAAAAAACCGTCAATAACAAACAGATGAAACACATAGAAACAGACATGTTATTTTTTTCAGACAATTGGGATAGACCAAAAAAAATAACTCACGATTTTTACATTTTAATTCGAAAGAATAGGTAATTTTAAGAGTCAAATTTCATTAGTTTTGATATTTATCAAATGGTTTTGTTTTAATAGCTTTATTTATTTTGCAGACATTTTATGGATGACATGATTATTTTAAATTTGGGTTGGCATTTTCTAACAAATTACAACAATTAAATGATATTTAATGATAAAAAGTAATTATAATAGTGGAAAAAAACATACTATTTCAAGCGGTTTTTGCCTAATCCGTTCTCTAATCTTCAAGCCAAAAACGAAAGTCAAACAAAGGTCAAATCGCACCTTTGCGACAAAACTGTGACATCTGGGCAAATCACAACATTGGAGATGTCACAGTTTTGTCGCAAAGGTGCGAAATATACTTTTGTAGAAATGTCCGAAATAGATAAATATTTCAAAAACTTAATAATGCAGAACGGTTTTAAAACCGTATTCCTCGAAATGGTTTTAAAATTACAATAGAACTTGGTAATTCTTTACATTATTTAAAAAATATGAACAATTTTAATTGCTTCAAATTTATCTATTTTTTCTGGACATGATTTAAAATGGCAACTGACATCTAGAAATTAAAACTGATAATAGTAAGAAACTACTTAATTCGATCTTCAATTTTTAGCAAAATACTTGTTTGTCATTTCGCCCTTTTTATCATTACGGCGTTAGAATGTGAACATCAAAGAACAAAAAATGGCGTCGCTACTGAATACTATTTAACTTGAAAATAAGATGTGGCGTTTCCATAATACCCCTTATTTTTATAAAATAACGGGTGGTGTAATACGTATTGCGTAATAATTGATAGGTAGATCGTAATAATCAATTGTCAAATTTATGTCATCTCGATTAGAAACAAAATAAGTTTCTCGTGTTACTCGTATTATTTTATGTTCGCTTGGTTTCGGTAACATATCCATAGCTTCTAAACTCTGCAAAATATCGACATGGGGTATGCATGAATGTGTCCCTGAGATTAGATACATAACATGAAGATAAAGATAATGACTTCAGTAAGTAGGTCGCACGGTCACTTTTACACGTCAAGAATCCAGCAGCTGAGAAGAAACGCCGCAAGAAACTCAGCAGTCAATCAGTTTTTATTATTATTTAATATTACAATACTACTTATAGGGTTCAGTGTTTGAAATAAGTGTTTCAGAATGAAACTGCATCGTGTAAGCGAGATGCAGCAAGTCAAGGGCCGTATCCACTGAAATGTTTCAAATGTACAATAAAAAAATCATCTTCATTTTCATTTTGATTATATAAATAGCAGGTTTTTACTGAAATTTTGGCATTTACTTTGAAAACACAGAAATACGCTTCACTTAAAACTTTCCGTTGTAGATGGATAGCCTTTTCCTTTTGTGTTTGTTACATCCGTCCGTCATTTTGACGGCGTGTAAAGGACACGCGCGTTGAAAGCGTCAAAACGAATGTTTTGGCAGTGGCATATCTATCCGGGATTCATGAATCATAGCGAAATGTTGCGAAAAATACGTCTCCATTTGTAAATTTTGTAGCATTTTGAACTCAATGACCTAGTGATAACTTAACCTTTAACGTGGAATACGTCTCACAGACGTCATGACTATTATTTTGAACTCTACGAGTATGTCGCTATAGCCTAAGATTTACTTTAAGAGTGCTCTGAAACCACGTCGTCAACTAAAGGTTAACATTGATTCATCGGGTAGTCACCTAAGAAAGACAGTGATGTGTATATAAATAAATAATAATATCAGGGGTCAATCTCACACAAATTGACCTTGCCCAAACTAAGCTCTAGGCTTGTACTATAGGGACTAGGCAACGATAAACTTACTTATATAGATAAATACATAGAAAACGCTCAAGACGCTGGAGTTAATACTCGCGCTCATCACATAAATATTTGCCCGTCCCGGGGATCGAACCCGCACCACTAGCTTCGTAGGCAGGGTCACTACCAATTAGGATATCGCGTCGTCAACTGACTGATGCCCGGTTCCTATATTCCAGAATCGAATCATTTCCCTAACGGGCAGTAGCGTTACGACATTTGCTACGTACAAAATGTGTCAAACTTTAACGAGACGTCACAACTCCCAACGGTTTTGAATAGTTATAACGCACCATGAATGGATGAATCGACGGCGCTTTTTGACCCAGTTGGTAGTGAGTCAGGCTATGAAGGTAGCGGTACCGGGTTTGATTCCCAGTATGGGCAAGTATTTTTGTGATATTATTGTGTGCCTTGGATGTTTTCTACTTATTTCTCTATATAAGTACGATTATCGTTATCTAGTACCTAGTAGTGTTTAGTAGCTTAGTTTGGGACTACGTCGTTTAGTGTGAGATCAATAATAAAATTGAAACCGTAATATGATGTTTTATTTATATCACATTTTTAGAATCTTCCGCATTATCGATGACGTTATAAATTTGGTTATATCGTCGGTGAAACTGCAAAACCGCGTAAATAACATTTTAAATAAGGAGTTGCACCTTTTAAATAAGAAAGTAAGATTTATTTAGCTCTATCATAAATGTTATAGTTACGACGATATTGGAATAGCGGCTCATTCCTTAAACTGTCAGTTGCAGAACGTAACTTTTAAATAATGTCACAGTGACATTGACCTTTTGCAAGTAAAGTTCAATAACCTTGCAGTGGTAAAGTGAGTTTAAATTAGCAGGGCGTTGCTCTCTACGTTGGCAACTTGACAGGGGTTGTAAAAACTTATTATTTAGCAACTGTTGCGCGTCAGAGCACTCTCAAAGTAACACTTAGGCCAGGGTGACATAAAGAACAAAATAATAGTCATGACGCCTGTGAGACGTATACTGTATTAAAGGTTAAAGTATATTGATATGTTCAACAAGCGTTTACACACACACACACACACACACACACACACACAAACACACACACACACACACACACACACACACACACACACACACACACACACACACACACACATACACACACACCCCCACGCACACACATCACATACACACCACATAGTGCTAAGTTTTGTTGTTTTTGTATTTTCTCACCTCATTATTATGCAAGTTGTTAAAATAGGGAATATGCATGGATTTTAAAAATCGCATTTCTCATCAAAATATGAAAATACCGTAAAAGAGATCACCAAAACGGAAATTAAAATTAAAATCGGTCAAGAAATACGGAAGTTATAAGCATTTCAAACTTCTAATTAGACAGAGAGATCCGATGTGCACCGTGACGTCATTGTGCACTGCGGCCATATAAACTCCATGTAAAATTCCGTTTTTCTAGAAAGAGATAGGAACAAATCTTTGTTGGCTTATATCTTGGTTATTTTTATAGTTATTCAAAAAATGATTTTTGTGATCTGTTTGTTACATGAATCAGCTTCAATTGAAGCTGTAAAAAAAAAACATGCATATTCCCTATTGTTGCTTATGTCTCACCTAGCTGTATTTTTGTGGACATCTTTTATTTGCTTACTCTTTTGTATCATGTTGAACTTGTTTATATAAAATGTATTGCTGTTCATGCCCCAAATAAATTAAATATTTGTGGGTGTGTATTACTTGTGGGAGGACCTTGTGCAGGGTCCGTCCGGGTTGGTACCACCATCTTTTCCATTAACCTACCGCCAAGCAGCAGTGTTCGCATTATTGTGTTCCGGTTTGGGGATAAGACAGCCGGTGAAATGACTAGCATAGAGGCAGTCCACCTTAGTCCTCAGTGTTAGCAGTGCTTTTGCAGTCTTGTGAATGCGAATGTCTATTGGGTCACAATTTCCACTTACCATCAGGCCCCTATTTCACCAAGTTACAATTGTCAATGACATATGTCTGCTGACAATACGACATATCTCGCTGACAATTGATCAAGCGACAGGTGACAACTGACAATTTCGTAAATAATTTTGTATAGAAATGCGACGTATGCGTATAAACATTACTAACATTTTGTTAAAATTGTCATAATCTTAATAAAATGACAATTATCTTGTGAAACAAGAATAATTTTTCCGACTCGACATATTTGTAGATTTGTCGGTAATTATTGACATGAGATCGAGGCTGTGTCAGCCTAGCGTTACAATTGTAATTATTAAGGTGAGAGGTATCACCTCAAAGGCAAAAAAATATTATAACGTTTCACTTAATCGCATTTCACCTCAACTGTATAATTATTAAAAGTATCACTTTTATATTATAGTCCAATTTTCCTCATAAAATTATTCTAAAATATGATACCTTACTGCCATTATTGCTGGGTATATGTACTGTTTGGCCTGAAATCAATTGCTCTAAACTCTAGCTATAGCTAAAGCTATCATATTTTTAGAATAATGTGATAAGTAAAATTGGATTATTGTTGCAGGCCAGGACCATAGTTGTGTAGTTTTACGGTACTTTATATAGAGAGATATATATCGTATGTCTAAATGTGATTTCTGAGCAATTTCCTTCCAGTTTTTGATCTTCATATCAAATGTTACGTTATTTTCCAAAATTAAATTCAATATCGTAATTTCTTGGTCATATCCACTGTTATTGTTTTTTCATCACACTTGCACGTAAACAGTATCTAAACATACAGGTTAACTTGGCCGCAATGCCCCATATAAAACCCTCGACCTTTTTTTTTACCATGAAACCCAAGGTCGGTAAGTAATTTTTTTTTAATTTATAGCACAGCACACAGGTCATGCAAGTTCAAGCAAAGAGTTTACACGCAATTGAAAAATTGTCTTAAAATGTTATTTAAACAGGAATTTCATTGCAATCTCGCTACATGTTACTTAAATACTCAATTAATGTTCTTAATAATCGATTTTAATAGTTTTCTGTATCAAAACGTCGTTTTTTTTTACACTCCTTCAGGGCTGTATGTATACCTTCGTAAGTATTTGCCCTTAACGTTTCTGAACGAAACATTTGTATAATCTGTGGAGTCCGCCCGTCATCAGCTTAAAAAAAGTTCAAGTAATTCGTAATAAAATAATAGTTGTGCTGACTTGTGTATTATAAGTTTTTTCTGCCCTATAATTTTATTTATTTACTCGCAAATGTGATGAAAAACATTGTATGTTTCACGGGCGGTACAGGAATTACGTACCTCGACTCAGAAAGCCCTCAGTCTTCGACTTCGGGCTTCTACTAGAGCCTCGATCGTAATTCCTTACTTACCGACCTTAATACACAATGTACTATAAAATCGAAACGCTCGTTTGTGTGTTGTCATTATTGGTGGAAGGAATTAAAAGTGATTTGAGTTTAAAACGCGGTAATTAATTGAGTAGTTTTAAATAAGTTAAAGGAAAATCCTATTTAGCCAGTGATACCTACATTTACAGGCAAAATAAAATAAAATAAAAGTTATTTCCTTTAGTCATGTCTTCATACAATGCCTAAGTAAGTACTAGTCAAATTCTATTTTTTCATAAATAATCGATTAACTAATACCGGCGATAAAATAGGCTTCTTAAACTTATCCGTATTAAAAAAAACAATACGATAATTACCTCTTTATTTTTCGTTGTAAATGTAAAATTTTAAAAATCTTATGCTTGGAGCCAAGCAAAGGGAATTAACATTATAATAAGTAGGTACATTTGGTGTAGAGCCAAGCAATAATTATTTATTTTTAAATCAAAGGTTTTTTTTTTAAATTATGAAAACCTATTCATATTACTTAATGAATATTACTTAATAAGTGACGTGTGTGTGAATTAATAAATGGTAAGATACTGTCGGCCTTATTTGTAAGTCGTCTTGTCCTTCCCGCAAAAGGTTCAGTCAACCAATTTGATCAACAAGCCACTGTGGACTATGTCAACTAGACGTTGTAAAGCAAATTAAAAGAAGTATCTTATGTTTTGGGTGACAACGTCACTTTGGCATAGTCCATATTGGCTTAGGAATCGAATTGGTTGATCATAGGTATTATAAATCTTGCAATGGTGGACGCCTGTCAACAACCGACATACGGTGAAAAAGATAAGAAACAACAATTGTCCTGACATATTTACAATTGTCATCTTATTTCGACAATGCCTGTTTCACAATTTACTATTGTCATGTGTTCTTGACAATTGTAGCACTTGTCAAGCTTGGTGAAATAGGGGCCAGGTGGCCTGTGTGCTCGTATGCCTTACCATGCTATTAAAAAAAAAAAAAAGTATCCTACTAATTTATATAAAACACATGAGTAACCGACAGACATCGCAAAAACTAAACCCCTGCAAAGGGTACTTAAAATTAAGGAAATATTCTTTCCTTGCTTGCCACCTGCCACTAATACACTGGGAAACATCTTAGCCTAATTAATGCCTTGTGCAAAATGTGATTACAGTATTATCAAGAAGTTTTAAGACTTGTTGGTAATTCTTTAGCTCTGCTTACCCCACTCTGGGAATGAGACTTATAACGTTCTTTCCGCTTATAATGGTGCACAAAAAAATAATCGGGATGTTATTAAAGGCAAACGAAATTGCAGGCATCTTCTAGTACTAGTTCGATGCTTTTTTGTTAACCAGAAAAAAACGAGGTAAAAATAAATTTGAACTTCGAATTTCGCCGGCCTCAATCACAACACGAGGTTGTTTTTCTTTTGTTTGCTGCCGAAAATACAGCGGATTTTTTCGGTGACAAAATGTCGCGAGCATTTTTTGCAGGTGTCATAATTAACAGTCGAAAAATGTTGACGGAATAGTTTTCGTCACATTTAAAAGATGCATCTCTGGTTTTCAATGTAGTCTCTAATTTAACACATACACAGGATATTGTTTTTCTTGATTGGGATATAGAAGTTGGATGTCATTGCAGATAATGATAGCTCGGACAGGTCATCGCAAAACAATCGCAACTTGGTAATATGTAGATCAATACTAATAGAGGCGTTATATTATGTACAGTATTACCTATTTAATTATATTTTTCAAATACAAAATTGACCATATATTTGTAAAGATTAACATACATACATACATACATACATACATACTACCCTTCTATATCTGTTTAATACGAATGTAACATGCTGAACACAATATTTCACAGAAATTTTCATCATAAGAGAGCTCGGTATTATTCTTAATCCACTTATTAACCGTTTATAATTTCACTTTATTTAAAATATTACCTACCCATAATACCTAACCTAACTAACCTAATAAGTAAATAATGCACAATGCATGCGAACATTATAGGCACCATTCCCTCTAGCAGGTCCGCTCGCGGTATGGTCCCTATAACACTGGCTGCATGACCTCTCGGGATAGCTAGCCCAATCCTTTGGGAGAGGTAAGCACCAGCTCTAGGATCTCCGGAGGAGTCTATGAGCCGGGATGACAGAGCCTTAATAAAGCTTTTCATATCGGCTGACCAAGGTCCCATGGTCTCCACTGCAAGTGCCACAAATTCGTAATAATTTAATAATTATGAAAAGTAATAATAATAAGTTACTTGTGTAATATTGTATGCCTGATCATTAAATATCCATCCTAAAATACAAATATTAACAATTTAGGCTTCAAATAATAGCCGAAAGCTTTAAATGTGTCAAAACAAAATTAGTTTCTATGAGTCTTATTTGTTTCAAAACAATTTGTGCCAAATAACAAACTAAGGAACATTTTCCGGCGTTCCTGCAATAATTCGGAGTTGGTTTCAGTTTTAAAATAATTAATTAGAGTCTGTTTCACAGCAAAATTAGATCCGGCTCTTAGGGATTTTTCCGTTTCCTATTATCGCTCGAGTAATCAGGGTTGTCTAAACTTGTTCTTCTATTTCAGCCTACGTGGTGGTTGATCGAACTATAATGTTTATCATCATTACACACTCGTCACTCGTCCCGACACCTTGGGACTCGTGAAAAATGACCGTTCCGCACGTGTATCACAAACGTGTATCGTGAAACACATAAGCATTTATCTGTGTATGTGTGTATATGGATATCTGTGTATCTGTCCTCTTCCCCCCGGATATCTGAAGTGAGCTTATCATGAGCACACATTCTGTCCAAAACTGTAGGTACTTTAATTTTAATAAAACTATGAAACAGAAAAACGTATTAATAAATACCTACCTAACCTACAGTTATCCTCGCAGCTGCTGAAGAATATCGACTGGGTTATTCATCCTATCGTCAACCCTGATGGTAAGTACCAAAACAGGCGAATGTCTGTCAGACTAGCATTTTAGAGGTTAGACGTGGGTGCGCGGGGCCCGTAGCATTTGCTACTCGTGCTACTTGGCACTGAACGGCTGTTTTTGCGCTTCGCTTGGGTGGTTCATCATCTCGTGTCATTATGGCCTGTTTTAGTCCCTTTTTGAATAATCTACTATTATTTTGATCAAGCCACGTTTGTGTCGCACGGCAACTCCATATATTTTACGCGTTTATTTCAGCTCCTTATACAACTAAACGCTGTGAGGACGCGGCCCCTACTAGAACCACCTTGAGTTGGTTGTGTAGGCTCGTGACGCGTACATACTAGGGAACGCAAATAACAGGTAATAACCGGATTTAATCGGTTATTTTCATACAAAAACGTTTAATATAAACCGGTTAATTTGCTTTCCCTAGTACATACTAACGGCACAGACACGCACACATGCAAGCAGTGCGACGTAACGATGCCTTGGTTTAAAGATGAAGTACTGTTCTATTTAAACTATGGTAAAACGGGACGGAAAACATAGAATTCGCTACACAATTCAGAGGTTCGAACCAATGTTTTGTTGGAATGACAATAAAATAGATGTCAGTGTAAAATATTCAATTACAATACAATAGTATACAATATGAGATTAGGTTGCCGGGTTAGAATAGTGCCACTCCATGTCTTCCCGTGGAAGTCGTAAGAGGCGACTAAGGGAATAAAGGCTTGTAGTACTGTTAGGCGATGGGCTTGCAACCTGTCACTAATACGCTGGTAAACATCTTAGCCTAATTGTGCAAAATATGGTTACAGAATTATCAACAAGCTTTTAGAGTTGTTAGGTAATTCTGTAGCTCTGTATGTATGTATGTATGTAAACACTTAATTGTACAAAAGGATAAACAGAACAATACAATTAATATAAAAATATGTACAGTAGGCTGCAAAAGTGCATGGACAGTTCGGAAAGATAATGCTCTGAGGCAAACTGACGCCATCTATCTGCTCGTAGTAGTTCAACAATATCTTACTAGATGGCGTTGTTGCAGATAATGATCTAAAAATATGAAGAAAAAAAAAGCGCACACATCAACCAAACATTTTTTCTTTATTTCATAGATTTTATATTTTAGTATAATGATTTTTAAGTAGTTTCAAACTATTAGTCAATTTCAAACTAAGAGGTTAAATTTATCAAAAATACTTTTCATCCACGATGTGGAATCGAACCCGGGACACTCGGGGTTCTGAACGTTAGCGGCCTTGTGCCATCGGGCCATCGAACCATTTATAGTTAGGTCGAAATTAATTACCAGTTTATTATGATTTGCTTATTTTCGCATGACACAGAAACACGTTAAGTATTAATACTAGGAGGGTAGACTAAAGATTTATAAATACCAGACTGATTATTACAAAGACTTACGCTCGTTCGTTCGTTAGCTGCTCAATCAATTGCCTTTGTTGTGTAGATTTACTTTCGTTGAAATTTCCTTAAAAAATGACTTTTCGTTGCAATATTGACCTAGTCAAAAGATCGCAAATAATTGCTTTGCACAGTGAAGGCAGAAATTTGTCAGAAATCGCTAGAGAAACCGGAGTTAACGTAAGTAGTAATTTTTTTGGTCAACTTTTTATAAAATAATTTCGATTTAGTCTTTATTCATTTTATTTTATATCTTTAATTGTTATTATAAATGTCTGTTTTTTTTTAGAGGAAAACTATTGTTTTATGGGTACGGCGGTTTGAAGAGGATCTTTGCTACCCCGGCAAAGAACGGGTAGACCACGACTCATAAGCACACCCCAGCGTCAAGCCATGGTGAGGGAGTATGAGGAAGATGGATTTAAACCAACAACCCACTACGCTGGTTTATTCAATACGAGTGCGGATACTAGTCGTCGTGTTCTTCACAGTGAGGGTCTGCATCATCGTATCGTAGGCATGCTGTCAAACCCTTGCTAACAGAAAGCCATAAAAGAGCAAGGTTCGCTTTGGAGTATTTAAATTTTGACTGGAGTAATGTCATCTTTACAGATGAAAAGACTTTTAAATCGAGCCAACACGGACGACTAAACTTGTGGCGCCGAAATAATACTCGGTATAATGACAATCATGTAGTGCCCAACATGGAATCTGGTCGTATAACCGTAAATATGTGGGGATGGATGAGTGCGGCTGACCCAGGAGAACTGGTTAGACTTCCCAGTCGAGCGAACAGTGTTCATTATGTAGAAATGCTGGAGGACACCATGTTACCCACCCACCGTTCGCAATGTGTATCCAGAGGAGGAGTTACCGGTGATAACGTTTGTGCAAGATAACTGTCCCATACACCGTTCACGAAGTGTGAGGGAGTGGTTTGGTCAGCACAATAATATTAGGGTTATTCCCTGGCCTTCAAGGTCACCGGATTTAAATCCAATCGAAAATTTATGGGATATTATTGTCCAACGTTGGGACCACCAGAATGAGCGAACTCCGATAGCCTTAGAAGACCACTGTTTAAACATTTGGGATAGTATTCGTGGTTCCAATCTGTGTCAGAATATTATCGGTTCAATGCGTGCTCGAATGCAAACTGCAATCGAACAGAGTGGGGGATATACTCGTTATTAAAGTTTAGTATATAAGTAACTCGAGTGGACGACTGGAGATCGGGTTAACGTAAGTAATTATTACAAAATTGAATATTATTTTCGCTCTTTTTGCGTGTCTATACTATTTTGTGACCATACATAATTGTCTTATTTTAAATATTTACGGTCAAACAAATTACACCATTTATACACGAATTTTAATTTTTTATCTATATATAAATATAACCGCCTGTTTCACAATCGGCAAGTAAAGCATATTAGACACATCAATTTAGCCCTTTCTCTTTCTTGCACTTTAAATAGACAAGGAGAGATAACTTTTAATGGCGGATAAATTTACTTGTCGATTGTTTAACAGGCCCTAAGAGATCAAAACTGTATAACATAGTTAACATAATGCGTTTGACTGTTAAGGTAACCCGATCTCTAGTTTAATTTTTGTTTGTTAATAATTACTTTGTTATTGTGGTGAAACTTCAATCTCTTTCCGATTTCGGAAACGAATACTTAAGTTATTACCTCAATAATATGTTAGGTAGACTAAATTAAAATGTTATTATGAGAAATAAAGTTTTTTCATTTCAAATAACAAAAGTTGTTTCATTTCTTGAAAATGATAATTATTTAAAAAGATAATACATTAATATATTATGTGAAACAAAATTAATTAAAAAAGAAACAGGTGGCAAAAGGCAGACCCGATCTCCCGACCTACGGAGAAGACGCGTTTCTAAGCAAGCTGTCAACTAACTCGGCCAACGATCCTTTAAATTAACTGGCGAAATTATCGATTGTAATACTGAAACGTCATAAAGTTTATTTATTTATTTATTTATTTATTTGGAAAGCAAACAGAAATAAGTGAGCAGGAAATAAGGTTTCTGATTCATAATTATAAACATTCACTTATTCCCTTAACAGCTCTCACTGAAACATACAAAGAAATTCATTATACTACACTTAACTTATTTATCTAAATAACAAGAATGACAAAGTGCAAAAAATAAGTACCTACTAGACTAGAAACACAGTCTAGTGATTTGATATCGTGCATTGTAAATTGTATACATATTATTAAACATGATTAATTATAGCAAACAATAATTAGTTGTAGCAAACAATAATTGAACTAGGTCAGATAACAACGCCATCTAGGTGGTTTCTTACGAACGTCACCTCACGTGTTCACAGGATTATAGACATTAAGGTGTCCATGCAATTTGCAGCTGACCGTACAAAGGCGAACTTATCCCTTTAAGGGATCTCTTCCAGCTAACCCTTGAGAGATTGAGAAGAGTGAAAGGTTGTGCAACGAGCTCTGTCTACCCCACTCAGGGATTACAGGCGTGAAGGTATGTGTATGTGTGTAGAAGCCCAACTCACACTTAACCGTTTTTTAGTATTTGTTATTTTTCTTCAGAGTTTGTTAAACAATCATACTTAATTTTACACCTGTATAGTTTACCTTTTTATGACACAACCAATAAACATACATGGAAAAAAACCGTTTTTTCCATCGACACCTTTTATTATTTCACTATATTAGGAATGAAAGCGGCACGGTATGTATATATTATTTATTTTTTTTTTATTTATTGTAAATATATATTTTTTTTACATAGTACCATAATCTAAATGTCGCCAAACTGTGTGTCAGTTTGTTGGCGACTGATCTGCCGTGCTAGTGTAAAAGGCGATCATTCGACATTTTGACCAAATTGAGTTGTTATGACCATCGTGATATGGAGAACAAGCCGCGTCGACCCATCTCACCCGTTTGTCGATAAGAGGCTTGGTTGCGAAGATACGATAAGGAAAAAGGCCGTATAACAGACAATTTTCCAGCAAATACTAATCAATAAAGCGGTAACTACACAATACTACATTAGAAAGACGTAAAACAAGACACTCCGCATTATTGTCTGGTGTAGGTTTTATTTATTAATAAGTTGAACTACTCTATAAGGCCGTAATTGCAGATTACTAAGTAAAAAGAACGAATAACATATTTTACCGCCTTTTAACTTAGTATTTCAAATGTTTTTTTTCTATTTGCTCATAATCTAAATGAACGTAACAGAGTTTTCTAGACAAAAAGACCGTATGTCAGTATTTTGCGGTATTTTAGTCTAGTTAATGCCGAGTTTTAAATAATGATAAACTTGTTTAAAAAAGCTTTTATTTTGTGATACGGTATTTTTACTTGGGACAGAGGTAGTTTTTAACGCTAGATTACTATTCGAATATCCACAGTCGACCCATGCTACTTAATAAAACCGTATAATCCCCAATCTCCTACATACCCCCCGCGGACGGGAGTGCCCGCGTTTGGGCGCCCTTCAGTTCGGTGACGTTACGGGTAATGAAGGTGCGTGTGCGCTGGCGCCCGTTATCACGCGAAAAGACGAGGACGACGAATTGACGATAAATCATAAAACTGAGTACATAATACCATTCTAAATATTTGTTACCTGAGTACAGTAAAAATAAATAAAATAAATATATAAATTAATATATGATATATTTTTTTGGATAACTAACATAATTGGGATAGACCAAAAAAATAACTCACGGTTTTTATAATCTAATACAAAAGAAAAGGTAATTTTAAGAGACCAATTTCATTAATTTTGTATTTGACCGAATAGTTTTGTTTTTATATATTTATTTATTTAACAGACATTTTATCGATGAATTACATGATAAGTTACGTTAAAAAGTGATTGTAATAGTATAATAAAACATACTATTTCAAGCGGTTTACGCCTAACCCGTAAGCCACACCTGGGAGGGCTTCAAGCCAAAAACGAAAGTCAAACCACACGGTCAAATATACTTTTGTCGAAATGTCCGAAATAAATAAATATAACAAAAACTTAATCATGCAGAACGGCTTTAGAACCCTATTCCTCGAAATGGATTTCTAATTAGAGTAATTTAAAAAATTTGAACAATCCCAATTATGATTTATATTAGTATCTAAGAAAAACATGAACAATAAAAAAACTAGAACATCAATAGTTAGCTTAAAGAAATAAGTCCTTGTTTTATAATGCATTAATACAAATATACAAATAAATTATAAAGTTTTTATGAAGAGAGTTTTATGGAAATAAAGCAAATCTAGAATATCAATAATTAGCTTACAGAGATGGTTAAGTCCTTTTATAAAGTGAATATTTTATAGACCATAAAACAAATATATCAGTAAATGATAAAGTGACTATAGTGAGATTTGTTTGTTTACTTTTCATAATATATTTTACTAACATGTGGACTCAATCTAGCTAGAAGACAAAATGACTTCTGTATCCCACTGTTTTACTATAAAAGTTAAACATGGATACTTAGTGAAATTGAACATCTCATTTATAGTTATATAAAACTCAAGTCAAATATAGACTTAAAGGTGAAGCAAGCAATATCAATCTTGAGTCACAATATTATATGATATAAAAATAACATAGTATAACTATCGCTTTATTGAACGATAAATAATCTACTGTATAATTGAGTTTTTAAACACTCAATTTATATTTTGACCCTTTTCTTCCCTTACTTGACTGACTAATCGTACATATTGGCAAGGAGTCTGACCTGTCTATGGAGGATGACTATTGAGGTAGACTAAGGTCTAGGGATAGCGATCCCAGAGCGTATGGAGGAGATCTCCTTATTTTTTCTATGGCATAGGAAGGCAAACGAGCACACAGGCCACCTGATGGTAAGTGGAAACTGTGACCCATAGACATTCGCATTCACAAGACTGCAAATGCACTGCCAACCCTGAGGACTAAGATGGAATGCCTCCATGCTAGTCATTTTACCGGCTATCTTATCCCTAAACCGGAACACAACAATGCGAACACTGCTGCTTGGCGGTAGGTTAATGGATAAGATGGTGGTACCAACCCGGACGGACCCTGCACAAGGTCCTCCCACAAGTAAAGGTCCTCCTTCCCTAAGGGGGCCACAAAAACTTTAAATTCTTAGATTTGCTTTGATCAAAAACTTTTTGAGTTGTAATTCTGTAGCTCTGCCTAGCCCACTCCGGGATTACAGGCGTGAAGGTATGTATGCTTTAATCTAGACTTCGGTTTCATAAATTATATCTACTATAGGTACATATTAACTTTATCTTTAAAACCAATTCACTTAGTACGTAGGTTGAATTTCAAGTGGTTAGGAGTCATTAAATAAACTAGGATAGTGTTAGATAAGTTATAAATTATAGTCTACATACATACATACCTTCACGCCTGTAATCCCAGAGTAGGCTAGGCAGAGCTACAGAATTACAACTTTAAAAAGTTGTTGATAATTCAGTAACCACAATTTGCACAAATAGGCTAAGATGTTTACCAGCATATTAGTGACAGGTTGCAAGCCCATCGCCTAATAGTACTACAAGCCTTTATTCCCTTAGTCGCCTCTTACGACATCCACCGGGAAGACATGGAGTGGCACTATTCTAACCCGGCAACCACATATTATTGTAAATATTTAGGTATCAATATTCTAGAGAGTATTAGTATAGCTAGGACTTAAAACAAAGACTACAAGAATTATAGGGTTACTATAGGTTCACAACTATTGGGTTATATTAGATTACTTGACGATCACATGCCAAAACTAATTTACTTTTAAAATAGGTTGTTAGGAACAGGAAGCTTTATAGACTAGGAATGTTACTTATGGTGACTAAGTTATTAGGTTAGGTAGATAGATGTAGTAGGAATTAGGTAAAAATAAAATAAAAATAAAATTTTAGCAATTATAATTGGTTCCACGAGGACCAGGATTTGAGTAATTCTATTTAAAAGTGCTTAGGCTACATTAGGGTTATTGCAAGGAGAATATATTGAGTTTAATTTTAGTAAAGAAACATTTACCAAAGTAAAAGGAAATCGCCCGATGCTTTCATCGCACACTCACTTCCGAGGGATAAACAGACGCAAGTCGAAAACAGAATTTAGTACGTAAACTAGGTCCATTAATGCCTGCTCTTAGCTTGAAATTTTGCGAGGACTTGCCAGAATGCAACCAAGAAAATATCGATGAATTATAGGTTAAGTATTTTTAACCTATAATTCATCGACTTTTTCATGGTTGGATTCTGGCAAGTCCTCCCAAAATTGCAATTCAACTACTTTATGAGACTGATTACGTTTAAATTAAAATAATTAAAAAAGAAGTTTTGATTAACAGTGCGTCATACAGACGAATCAAAGAGTATTATTGTTGATTTATTGAATAACTAATAACACGACACCAATCTTAGAAGAGATAATATTTCCTGTGATTTAACTGTTAATTTTTGTTTATTTCAAATATATTTGTACCGAATTTATGATGTTTTTAATTAGCAATTAGTCTAACCTTTCATCGTAGTACTAGATTAAAAAACCGTATTTCGTCTGACTTTTGAAGACATACGTTTTTTTAGACTAGTATATAAATATAAAATGATCGATACGAAAACCAACCATATTTTTTTGATTTGCGTACTAGACATGATAAACGTATTTTTGTTATTCGGCGTTATTATTTAGATCAGAATTATTCAAAAAATATTTTGTACTAAGCAATAAGGCGGTATGTTGCAAATACGTCTTTTTAATTAAGCATTATTGTGATACGTTCAAGCCCTAGTTTAGTATGAAGACGTATGAAGGAAAATCAAGCCTATAAGGCGGTATAGTGCTCATATACCGCCTTTTTGCTTGTTTTTCAGTGGCAATTATTAATCGGCAACTAAACAAAAAGGAAAAAATGCGTGTAAAAAAAAACTGTAGGTAATAAAAATACATTACTTATGTAGAAAACTAGTAAAACACAATGTCTATCCGACACAAAAAGTTTCATTTCAATATCTGTTTAAATTACCTAGAAATATGAAAATGAAGATTTCGGTCACTTTTTTGGGATTATCTCGAAAGTGTCTTTTGTCGAAAAGTCGCCTTTTACACTAGCACGGCAGTGATGCGCTCAGTAATCTAATACTACTTGGTAGGTACATAGATAATAGTGCTTACTTACTTAATAACTTAATTTACGTTTGAAGTGCCAGAATGGTTATAAGTTTTATCTATATTTTACAACATTATTCAATTAATCAACCCTAACAGGACTTACTATCAGACAGTAATATTTGTTTAAATTTTGTTTTCAAGAGCCTATTTTTAATTTATTTTCATCTAGTAGTAGGGGGTATTTGCGGATGTACTTTTTACTTCGTGGACGTTCCGCGTATTTCGCAATATGCTTGGGGTACATTGTGCGAATTGTACATTTTGCTATTGGTTGCATTTTGCGTGTGGTGTACATTTTGCGTTTTGTGCATTTTGCTCCTGAGGGGATTAGATTAAGTATGTTTTTATTTTTATTTTTTACAATTCCAACTATTATTGACTTTTATTACTGTTTTTATTTTGGTTCATTATTATTATTACTTTTGTACACACTTTGACATTATTTGATTTTTACTTTTTTATATATATTTTTTTTTGTACACTGACGATCTTTTTGTGAATTTATTATAAATATGCGACATATAGTACTGTAATGTAATTTCCAGTATGAAATAAATTACTACTACTACTACTACTATTTTTTTTTACATACATACTCACAGACAGACAAACAGACATACAGACTTAGTAATAGGGTCTAGTTTTTATCCTTTGGGTACGGCACCCTACAAACCCTGTTATTAAATAACACGCCGTCTCAAAACCCCACTTTATAATATAAAATAATAAGGTGGAATAGGTTCTAAAGATTAAAATATGAGTTAATAACATAAAGTCCGTAATTAAGTATTTAGGTCGTATTTAACGAGGTCAAAGTTTATTATATAGGACATATTTTACGATCCATTAAGTAAAGAATGCGTCCGTTTATTATAAAGGGCAACAAAACTGCGACAATGTTACAAACTAGAGAAAAAACTGTTTCTATATTAACGTTTTTGTTAGATTATAGACTGTTTTTTTTTCCTTTTCTCCCGCTTTCTCTCTCGTAAGATTTTGGTGTGGCAGGTTATTGGATATATTTTTTTATTTAATATTTATAGATTTATATAATGCTAGACTAATTGTAAGTACCTATTGCCATTGTATCTAATATTAAATAATAAAAAATGATTAACTGCTGAGTTTTTTGCAGTGGTCTCCTCTTGTGAAGCTCTGGTAGATTCTTGACGTGTAAAAGTGCCCGTGCGGCCTACTTACTGAATAAATGTCTCTATCTTTATCTCTTATCTCCGTACCATAAAAACGAGTTTAACTGATATGACGTCAATAATAAGGAATTGTGAAGTAATGCTCAGTTTAAATCGCGTAGTATCTATCAAAATAAATCCATACCAATATTGCTTCAGGCTTACATTTCTCACCCCTTAAATCAACTCCGATTTTCACGGTTTTAAAATATACTGTCGCCATTATGAAAAAAGTAGGTTTCATATTTTTAGGCTTTTCATTTGGTTATTTTCAACAAATATTTTTTTCAAAAAGAAATCGTACAGCGCTAGTTTGTTACGATATCTTTAAGACTCGTTGTCTTAAATAATTTCCTCTAACATTTTAAAGACGGAATCTCTTTCGTTAATTCCATCTAGACTCGTAAAGGCTAACAAATGCTTTATGCCCTTAAAACCTTAACAACACTCGCCGAGATTTACGCGGCCAACACGACTTAACGGCTATTCTTTAGACTCGTTAAATAGACGCAATTCCAAAGCCAGTAGCTATACAAATTATAAACCTAGTTGCTAAAACTCATAATCCATTTAGGAATTTGTGTCCTGTCCATTTGAATATGGTTTATAATAAATTCATTTGAGCTATTGTTCTGGGGTCCTAGTGAAAGGGTATAAGTCTTCTGAAGATCAAGTGAAAAAGGGTTTAAGTATAGAAAAGACGAAAAGAATAGTACATTATTGCCTAGGCAGTGAAGCAGGCAATTGCGGGCCGAGATTTGGTTTAAACGGACGAGCTTGCGCCTTTATTTTTAAGACAAAGAGAAGCGCAAGCTTTTTTAAAAAAAAAACTCAAGCTATTCAAGACATAGATAAAAAAGTTACGTTTCGAATAAAATATGGATGTATAAGACTTGTGCCCCCATTTTACTATGGCCGTTTTCACTTTTTAAAAAGTTACAAACTAGATAACAATCAAATTTGTATGCAACATTGCGGGCTTGTGTAGCGAGCACGCAATGTAATTTTTTTTTAATTTGGGAACTTTCTGTAAACTATGTACTTCGCGTCTCAGTATGGAGTTAGTAATGTCAACTTTTCCGGTAATTTTTGAGAAAAAGAAATTATTTATTAGTGTCAAACATTAATGAACATATAAAAAAAATAAAAACAAATTGGAAACATGCATAGTTTGTCACGAAATGGTCACAACTCAGCGTGATGCTGGCAGAGCCAGCGCTGGACCATTGGTTAAGTCACGGCGCAATTACGCCACGATCGGACACACATCAAACAACAAACCACAGTTTAGTATACTCCGTTCTTGTAGGTATATACCTTTTTTATTCCGATGTAAGTCGACTTGTACCCTATTTCACTAAGACCCCAGTTGTAGTCTCATTCCAGTGGCTCTAGAAAAGATTAATTCGACAAACGTTCGAAAATTGAAAATGTATAGGAATGACGTAAGCAGGCCAGATGTTCTTTTCAATCGCTTATTTCAATTCTATACATTTAGCAGTTTTCGATAATTGTTTGCGTAAACGTTAATTTAAAAATTAAATTGGGTCTCTATTGTGATTTATTTTGTATCAGCAATAATATAAGGTTTTTCCCTCAAAGTGGGATTGGTGTGGAAAACCGTGTTCTACTTTTAATGGCATTGAGAAGACAAACGAGCACACAGGCCACCTGATGGTAAGTGAAAACTGTGACCCATAGACATTCGCATTCACAAAACTGCTATGCAATCCTAAGACTGCAAATGCGTTGCCAACCCTGAGGATTAAGATGGAATGTCTCTATGCTAGTCATTTAACTGGCTGTCTTATCTCCAAACCGGAACACAAAAATGCGAACACTGCTGTTTGGCCGTAGGTTAACACGTTCGCTGCGGGGCTTAACTTGAAGGACTTTTGGCTGGTGCGGTTGAGATCGAATCAGCCCAAACCGGAACTCTTTTACAGTGCGGGTGAGGCCGAATCGCTCTCAAATTTCAGTAGTTACTTAAATACTTCATAACTTTGCCAAGAATAGGACCAGGGGTTTTTTTTGTGTTGTAGTCATTGCTCAGTAAATGTTTTAATATACACTTAGCTTCGCCCTTGGTTCTGACCTCTGGCTTAAGAAAAATACCTAAAGAATTTTTGAGGTCTTTTAGCCCTCAAAACGCACTAAATTTTATCTGAGACTAGAGCAGGGAACGGCACTTATAGCTAAATTATCGATGAAAGAATGATCATCTTATCGAACATCTTTAAAGGCGTTTAATTGTGTGTTATCACAAATATTTGTTCCTGGGTCATGGTTGCTTATCTATATAAGTATTTATTTATCTATACATACATTTGTCATTCGTGGGTCACACGCCCGGTTTATACGGGGTAGGCTTTATTGTGAACAAAAAACATAGAAACAATATAGAGAGTTTTACTGGCCTGACGGAAAGAATTGCCGTATTAAACATGAATTTTGAAGGTTTCATGGTTTCATTCATACAAGTTTACGCACCAACGGAAACGGCTAGCGAAGCGGAGATAGAAGATCTCTACAAAACGGTCGATAAAGCGCTAGATACCGCACATAAGAATATTATATTAATGGGAGACTTCAATGCAAAGGTCGGACTCCCTAAGAAAGACGAGCATTTAGTGACAAAACATTTTGGATATGGAACAAGGAATGAAAGAGGCCAGAGCATAAACTAACTATATTAAACACTTGTTTTAAAAAGAAGCCAAGCAGAAGATGGACATGGAGATCTCCTGGCGGGAAAAATAAAAACGAAATAGATTACATATTATCGAACCAACCGAAAATGTTTCAAGATATTGGAACTATGAACTTAAATTACCAGTCAGACCACAGGCTAATCAGAGCTAAAATGAAACTAACGAACCTAAAAGAAAGTAGAGCTCAATACACTAATAACCATACAAACCAACTAAAAGATAAAGAAGAAATCTCTAAGTACAGGGAAACCTTATCAGAAACGATATCTAGTCAATGCGCCTGCCAAAAAAACACATCAGTACAAACTCACTACGATAACATTACAAAAGCAATCAAAATGAGTTTAAGAAAGGCCCAAACAACGAGTAAGGAACAGAAACGACACAAGCTGTTAACGGAACGAACACTATCTCTTTTGCAAAGAAGGAAGGAATTACAAAAAACAAAAAATAAAACACGTTCAATGAAAAATGAGCTCTCTGCACTATACAAGCTAGTAAACAAATATATAAGAAACGACTACGCAAGATATAGACTTAAAATTATAGAAAAACATCTTAACCTCACCGGTAGCACAAAAAAGGCATACAAAGAACTCAGATCAAGCAAAACCTGGATAGAAGGGCTAAAGGAGTCTGGCAAAGACATAATCAAACGAAAAGACATCATTACTGCAGCAACTGATTTCTACAAAAACCTATACAGCGTTAAAAATCAATCAACTGCACTTCAAAACAGTAACACTAACTTAGGTGGAAATTTACAAGACGGCCCCACAGATCACGACAGTGAAGGGAACATCGAACCAATTAACGAAATTGAGGTAATAGAGGCAATAAAAAGGTTAAAATTAAATAAAGCCCCCGGTCCAGACCACATACCAAATGAAGCTTTAAAGACAGCCTACCACATACTGGCAACACCACTCACCGCTCTATTCAATTTGATATTGCAGAAGTGTGAAACACCTACTCAATGGTCAGAATCGATTGTTATCTTGTTATATAAAAAAGGAGACCCTAAAGATATAGGCAACTTCAGACCTATAAGCCTGCTACCAACCCTTTACAAGCTGTTCTCCGCTATTATCAACTCAAGAATCACCCCCGCAATTGAAGCAAGGCAACCCGTGGAGCAGGCCGGCTTTAGGAGGGGTTTCTCCACGGTGGATCATATACATACCCTTGAGCTGATAATAGAGAAGTATCGCGAACACCAGAGACCACTATATCTCGGTTTCGTTGACTACCAAAAGGCCTTCGACACGGTGACTCACGACAGCGTTTGGCGAGGTTTGAAGGACCAGGGAGTAAGCGAAGTGTATATAAAAGTCATCAGAAACATATATAATAACAACATAGGTAAAATAAAGCTAGATATACTGGGCCCGAGCTTCCCCATAAAGAGGGGTGTCAGACAGGGCGACCCTTTGTCGCCACTAATATTTATAGCTATACTCGAAGTCGTTATCAGCAAAACGAACTGGAGCAAACGTGGAATCCACATACGGGATGCCTTTCTGAGTCATTTACGTTTCGCCGACGACTTAGTAATCTTATCCGAGTCAAGTTCACAACTGCAGCTCATGATGGAGGATCTACAAACAGCCAGCACTGATGTAGGACTTGAAATCAATCTCACTAAGACCATGGCAATGACTAACAGCCACAAAAAACCGGTAAAAGTCAATGGACTCCCACTGGAATACACAGACAAATACATTTACTTAGGAAAAACAATCAGTTTTGAAAAAGAAAACAACGAATTAGAGATTGAAAGAAGAATACAGCGAACATGGAACAAATACTGGAGCTTGAAAGAGGTTTTCAAAAGTAACATGCCCTTAAACTTGAAAACTAGGACAATGAATTCTAGCATACTACCATGCTTGACATATGGGTGCCAAACTTGGAAATTTACTTCTAAAGCCATGCAAAAAATTACGACCTGCCAGCGGGCAATGGAGAGAAGCATGCTTAAGGTGAAAAAAGTAGACAAGATCCGTCACACAAAAATAAGAGAAACAACAAATGTCACCGACGCTTTGAGCTACGCACAAAAGTTAAAATGGCGGTGGGCCGGCCACATAGCGAGGCTTAGAGACAACAGATGGACCTTCAATATCACCAAATGGAGAGGACCCCAAGGAAAAAGAAAGAGAGGAAGACCATCTACTCGATGGGTCGATGACATCAGAAAAGTCGCTGGCTTAAAATGGTGGCAAATAGCTCAGGATAGAGAGAAGTGGAAATCTTTGGAGGAGGCCTTTACCCAACCTGGGGACCCAGATAAATGCACTTTTGTTATAAGATAACTAGAAATAAGTAGTTTAGCATTAAAGGAAAGAGAAAGCAAATTCTGTATAACTAGCAAATAGTACCTAATCAGTTTAATTATAAAATCTAAGATGTAATAAGTAGCTTATAGTTTGGTCAAATAAAGGCTTTTTATTTATTTTTATTTATTATATACATACATTTGTTAATTGCCGCTTAGTAGCAATAGTACAAGCTTTGCTTAGTTTAGAGGTAGGTTTGTATAAATGCTCTAACAGGAAGAAAATAAATTTTCGTTTATGTAAATAAAACCCATTCATTTATAACATTATACAGTGCAGGTACTTATACATATGTATGATAAAAAAGCTTGTCTCCAGATTTACTTGTGTAGAGTAAATTTTGTTCCTTATAATAATGGGAAAATGTTTCTATTTCTATTTAAATGTATATAATTGTCAATTATAAAATGTGTGTACACTTATGCCTTCTTTATAAAACACACTACACATAAAATAACAACACAATAATTATTCACATTTATAAACAATAACTATCTAGCTAACACTATCAATCGGTTACGATCACTTACGTATTCAATACCTATTATTTACGTAAAACACGCGTGGTTCAGCATCGATAACTATCACCGCACTGACGTCAAGCGGTCAACTCCCGCGTCGCCCGCGCCCCGCTCCGTGCGGCCTTGAGGTCAACTTTCTTGAGGCTAAATTAACCTCAACCCGCACTGTGTGAAAAAATTATATACCCAGTGCGTTCGAGGCTTATTTAGACCTCTAACCTTTTTTCTGTATAAAAGAGTCAGCGTTTGAGAAACATAAATAAATGTATATTTGTCTTTATCATACGCCTTGTAAGTAAACGGCAACAGCTCCCGCACGAGAGAGATATCACAACTTTTAGCCCCGCACCGACGTATCGTCGAGCTTGAGGAGGTTTTGCCTCAACCCGCAGTGAACGTGTTAATGGATAAGATGGTGGTAGCGATACGGACGGACCCAGCACAAGGTCCTACTACCATCCGCAAAAAAAACCCGCGTGTAAATATTAAAGATTTTAATAATAATTTTCTCAGACACATATCGATTTTTTAAATGAGTTCAACAATCATCCTGAATTGTTTGTGACCAAAGGACATTCATAGTTTTATTTTCGTCCCGAAAATATACTTTTATAATATCGGGTTAATAAATAACATAAACTGATATTATGTACATACATACACATTCACACCTTCACGCCTGTAATCCCAGTGTGGGGTAGGCAGAGCTACAGAATTACCTATAACTTTAAAAACCTGTTGATAATTCAGTAACCACTCTTTACAAAAATAGGCTAAGATGTCTACCAGCGTATTAGTGACAGGTTGCAAGCCCATCGCCAAACAGTACGACAAGCCTTTAGTAATCCTATAATATGTCCCGTTATGTACATTAAATAAAATTCTGTGGAATACCGTCCTAAATCCAAGTATTTAACAACACTAAGCACGGTAATGTGCAGATGAAATATTTAAGATAAATCCGTCGAATGGGCCCTTAAATTAAGAGCCCTTTTACTTATTAAATTATAATTTTATTGCTACGCTTAAACTGAGTTTTTGGATGGAAATTTTAGTGGGCAATTTTTTTATCGTTTCATTAACTTCTTTTACAGCTTTTAACGTGGAACCAGATTTGTGCTTCTTTTTGGAGATGATTAAACTTGTTTATCACTTGTTTTGACCACCCTGTATATTATAGTTCCATGTGTAATAAAAGATCAGCCCAACTAGGTTAGTATTAGGGCGGCTGAAACTATAAGAGATATAATTAAAATTTTGAAGAAAACGATTACAACTGTAATTGGGATAGACCAAAAAAAATAACTCACGATTTTGACAATGTAATTCGAAAGAATAGGTAATATTAAGAGATTAATTTCATTAATTTTGTATTTGACGTAATAGTTTTTTTTAATATCTTTATTTATTTAGCAGACATTTTATGGAAGACATGATTATTTAAAATTTGGGTTGGCATTTTCTAATAAATTACAACAATTAAATAATATCTAATGATAAAAAGTGATTGTAATAGTGTGATAAAACAGACTATTTCAAGCGGTTTTCGCCTAACCCGCCAGATACACCTAGGAGGGCTTCAAGCCGAAAACGAAAGTCAAACAAAGGTCAAATATACTTTTGTCGAAATGTCCGAAATAGATAACTATTTCAAAAACTTAATAATGCAGAACGGCTTTAAAACCCTACCTTTTTCTCAAAATGGTTCTAAAATTAGAGTGATTAAAAAAATATAAGAGATTAAGTAAGATTTTGATTAGTAACCTGGAATCGGATCATCTAGGTCAATTAATTAAATTCGAGTCTGTATCGCATGATATTGCGAAAAAGGAAATAACTTTTGTGCCGCTTACTGCAGGCCGTGTGGAAAGAATGCGACATAATTTAACGTATAATCTGCCCTTTTTAACAACTTATAAGGGCCCTAATGACATGTACAACTCATTCTTTCACACATTCATGAAACAATTTGACATGATATTTACATCCAAATCGGTCATGGTCGGTGGCGCAAAGGTTTTCAGTGACTGGGCTACTGCGGACTTACATAAACGAAGAACAATACTGTATCAACTATATGAGGAACGACGGTTTAACGCTAGTGAAGAGTTTAAGGAACATGTCAAAGAGTATTCTAAGAATTTCAAAATAGACTGCCGTATAGCTAAGCGAAACTTTTTAAGTCATAAAATCTTGAATAGCTCTGATGTCATTAAAACGACTTGGAAAATAATTAATGAAGAAACAGGTCGCCGGAAAAAGGAAATTAATGACTTTCGTTTAAAAGTAGATGGTAAAATCCTAGAGTCGAATTTAGATGTCGCAATTCAATTTGAAAATTATTTTACCAACATACCAGTGTCAACGACTAAGTGTCTGAACTCTTCGCCGGCGTCTGCCATTTTATTATTAGAAGATAACGTGTCTGAATGCAGTATACACTTTGAATTCAAGCACGTTACTGCCTTGGATGTAATTAAGGCATTCAAGTCAATTAATATAAAGAAAACTAATGACCTTTGGAGGGTGTCGGTTCACGTCCTTAAATCCTTATTGGAAGTCATAGCATCTGACTTAATGGTCATATTTAATCACTGTGTTGACTGTGGCGAGTTTCCTGATCTTATGAAACATAGCAAGATAATTCCATTATTCAAAACGGGTAGTACTTCTGACCCCACTAACTTTAGACCGATCTCCATACTACCCACTTTCAGTAAAATCTTTGAGAAATTAATTTTATCACAATTAATGGAACATTTTCAATATAATAATTTATTACACACCAAACAATTTGGTTTTACTCGGGGTCGCTCGACAACCGAAGCTGGTGTTGAGTTAATTAAACATATTTTTGAAGCCTGGGAGGGGTCACATGATGCCTTAGGTATTTTCTGTGATTTGTCCAAGGCCTTCGATTGCGTTAACCATGACACATTGGTCAGGAAGCTACACCATTATGGAGTTAGAAGTACTGCGCTAAACTTAATAAAAACGTACTTATACGGGAGAATACAAAGGGTAGACGTGAATGGAAAACGATCACCTGGGTCTTTGGTCAAAATGGGCGTACCACAGGGCTCAATTTTGGGTCCTTTTTTATTCCTCATTTACATAAATGATTTACCATACCTTATAAAGGACAAACATGATATAGTATTGTTTGCTGATGATACCTCACTCGTATTTAAAGTCAAACGACAACAGGAGTTTAATATCGATGTAAACAATGCTATATCCAAAGTAGTAGATTGGTTCAGTGTTAATAATTTATTACTGAATGAGAAAAAGACTAAATGTATTAAATTTATGACTACAAATGTGAAAAATAGACAAACTACTGTAACTATAAAAAATGATAGATTAGACCTAGTTAATGATACAGTATTTCTTGGAATAACGTTAGACACCAAACTCCAATGGGGTCCTCATCTGGCTAAATTAGCGAATAGACTAAGTTCTGCAGTTTTTGCAGTTAATAAAATTCGGAATATAATAGACTTGAAAACCGCTCGATTAGTTTATTTTAGTTACTTCCATAGTATTATGTCATATGGTATTTTACTATGGGGTAGTGGTGCTGACGTAAACAGCATCTTTGTTCTACAGAAGAGGGCTATTCGTGCTGTTTACAAGATGGGTCATAGAGACTCGCTTAGAGATAAGTTCAAAGAAACGAATATATTAACCGTATACAGTCAATATATTTATGAAAATATTATGCATGTTCATAAACACATCGGTAGTTTTAGAAAGAACTGTGACATACATAATGTTAATACCAGGAATAAACATAAGCTCGCAGTGCCCTTTACACGGCTTCACAAAATAAAAAACTCATTCATGGGTAATTGTATAAGGTTCTATAATAAGCTCCCAAGTAGTGTTACTCATTTATCAGTAAATAAATTTAAGAGTTACGTTAAACGTCAACTAATTTCTAAAGCGTATTATAGTATTAAAGATTATATAAATGATGACAATGCTTGGGACTGAATTATTTGTATTACAATTATTAATGACCGTGGAGACTATATACATCTCCTTGTATGCTTATTATTTTAATTTGACATCTGGAGACTCTTTACCTCTCCAAAATTGACCGTGGAGACTTTCTACATCTCCCTTGTTTGTGTTTGTTGTTTTGTTTTTTTGTTTAATTACCTACTTACCTATATTTAATTTTAATTTGACATTTGGAGACTCTTTACATCTCCGGAATTGTATTATTATTTTAACCTGACATTTTTATTAATTTCATTATTATTACTACTGGGACCTGTACATCCCTGTGACATTTAAATTAGATAGCTTATGTTTAGTATTGTAATAAGTTTTTTATTTAAAAAAATGGCTTACTGTTGAGTTTCTTGCGGTGCTTCTTCTCAACAATGGTCTCTTGAAGCGCTGGTAGATGGTAGATTCAGACTTGTAAAAGTGCCTACAGGGCCTACTTACAGAATAAATGATTTTATTTTTATTTTATTTTATAAACAATCCTAATTATATAATAAATTATTTTACTCCACCTTTACTTAATAGACTATAACCTCCCCTTGTAACTATTCAAAGGTAATATCTCTTGCCCTGGTTTTACCCGATATTCTTCAACACTCTATGAATATAAAGTGTTTTCATTCTTATTTAGTTTTAATAGAAACACACAAATGACAATTTCAAATTAACAAGTTAGTTTTCCTAACTACGTCGTTAGTTTTAAATTTCTAACAGTAACATAATAATTACATTAACACTTTCGGCCCTCGGTAGTCATTTTACAACCAACTACACTAACACGCGAAAGTTAAAATTCATTTCATTCATTCATTGTTACATTAAAAACGTTTTTTACCCGTTACCCTGCGTACAAACGGTACATCTGTACTTTAGGATTACAAAACCGGCCAAACCATCAGGTGGCCTGTGTGCTCGTTTGTCTTCTCTAAGCCATAAAAAAAAAAAAAAAAGTTCGAGTCGGAGTCGCGCACGAAGGGTTCCGTACCAGTATCTATATAACATTGGCAAAATTAAGGCTTCTAAATCTCGTTTGTTGTATGGGGTGGTTTTTAGTACATACATACATACACATACATAAACTCAAGCCTTCAATCCCAAAGTGGGGTAGGCGGAGCTAAAGAATTACCAACAACTTTTAAAACTTGTTGATAATTCAATAACCACACTTTGCACAATTAGGCTAAGATGTTTCCCAGTGTATTAGTGACAGATTGCAAGCCCATCGCCTAACAGTACTACAAGCCTTTATTCCCGTAGTCGCCTCTTACGACATCCACGGGAAGATATGGAGTGGCACTATTCTAACCCGGCAACCAAACGGCGAAAAAAAAAAAAAGTTCTTAAGTGAAATTTGACCTTGTACATACATAATACATACCTTCACGCCTGTAATCCCAGAGTGGGCTAGGCGGAGCTACAGAATTACAACTTGAAAATAGTTGTTGATAATTCAGTAACCACACTTTGCACAATTAGGCTAAGATGTTTAACTGCGTATTAGTGACAGGTTGCAAGCCCATCGCCTAACAGTACTACAAGCCTTTATTCCCTTAGTCACCTCTTACGACATCCACGGGAAGAAATGGGGTGGTACTATTCTAACCCGGCAACAAAAAAAAACAACTGTCTAGCTATCGCGGTTCATGAGATACAGCCTGGTGACGGACAGACGAACAGCGGAGTCTTAGTAATAGGGTCCCGTTTTTACACTTTAGCTACGGAACCCAAAAAAAGAAGTTTTTAACTGAAATTCGACCTTGTAAAACTTTACTTAATCCGCTTAAAAAATGAAACGAATATGCATTATGCACCCCTCCTAACGTTACTTCACTTGTATTTCAGAACACGCTGTGTACATACTCGTGCTACAACCGCACTCGGGTCGGGTGGGCAAACACCGAACGTGCGCTCGCGCCATTTATATTTACTTCTCTCCAGGCAACCGTGTATTCTACCGTTATTGCTCGGTGCAATTATGGCCGCCATAGTGGTACACAAAGGTGGATAAAGTATTTGTCGCTCTCGCACTTACATGTTGGTCAGAAAGTGACAGATCTTTTATCCACATCGAGAACCATACTACTGCGATAAAAATGCAATGTTTTAATAAGTCATGTTATATTGGCGCGTTGTGAGTACGAAAGCGTTCCAGTATTTTAAACCATTATTTATTCATTGTTCGATGTTCGAAATTTAAATGCGTTGTTCATAAGCTTAAACCGAAAAAAGAGGATGCTTCAAAATATATTATGAAACCGCGATTAGTTTGGGATTGAAATAGCTGTCAATTCATATGCACTTTGACGTAAGTATATGGTAAAACTGTCACCTCTAATCCCATTCTAATCGCGGCTAGATAATACATAACACGGGTTTTCTGCAGGTTGGAAATTTCGCTACAAAGTCTTAAAACACTGGAAGATACGCGCTACGTGGCAGCGAGTGTGTTAAGTATCTTACTGAAAATGTATTCATTTCAATTCAATTCAATAATCGATTGCATATCACATTACAATTCAAGGTGGAACAAATAGGAAATAGGCATACATGTGACAGTCTGCAAGGGCGCATCAACACGAGAGGGCTAGCTATATTTATATAATAACTATCTTATGTCTACGTTACAATTCTTAAAATATAATTTTCTCTTTAAACTAGTTATTGCACTTCTTATAACGTAACTAACTAAGTAAGTTTCCCATGTGGTTGCCGGGTTAGAATAGTGCCACTCCATATCTTCCCGTGGATGTCGTAAGAGGCGACTAAGGGAATAAAGGCTTGTAGTACTGTTAGGCGATGGGCTTGCAACCTATCACTAATACGCTGGTAAACATCTTAGCCTATTTGTGCAAAATGTGGTTACAGAATTATCACCAAGTTTTTAAAGTTGTAGGTAATTCTGTAGCTCTGCCTACCCCACTCTGGGATTACAGGCGTGAAGGTATGTATGTATGTATGTAACTAAGTAAGTGGTTTTCAGGGGAGTGGAGTACTAACTAATTCAATTCAAACATATCATCATAATTACAATTAAATTCTTACCTACCAAATATTCAATTTTAAATATAAATGATGATTATTTAATTTCTATAATACAAATATTTGAATTCAAATGTTAAAAGTTACTTATAATTGATGTCATGTATACGGTTCCTGTCGCAAAGTTCTCTTAACAAAGTAACTTATAACGAGGCTTTACCTGTCTGTCTGTCTGTCACAGGTCTGTATCATTTCAACCCTTATATCTAGCCAGTTAGAATTTAGTATACTTCGCAAATAGGCTAACAAATCAAACAAAATACGAACCCAATTTACACCCGATACTAGGTTTAAATGATCATCATGTATTTGTGTTCACTGGTCTTTTATGCACTGCATCTCATCATCATCATCATCATGTCAGCCGAAAGACGTCCACTGCTGGACATAGGCCTCCCCCAAGGCTCTCCACTCAGACCGGTCTTGTGCTTTTCGCATCCACCGCGTTCCCGCGATCCTTACAAGGTCGTCACTCCATCTTGTTGGAGGCCTACCTACAGCTCGTCTCCCGGTCCGCGGACGCCACTCAAGAACCTTCTGACCCCATCGGCCATCAGTCCTGCGTGCGATGTACCCCACCCACACTGCATCTACTGTACAAACAGGTATTTACAAAAATAGCGTGTTAATACAAGAAGATAATGTTTTTTGTGCTTTATTATTGTTCACCGTGTGGTTGCCGGTTTAGAATGGTGCCACTCCATGTCTTCCCGTGGATGCCGTAAGAGGCGACTAAGGGAATAACGGCTTGTAGTACTGTTAGGCGATTGTCTTGCAACCTGTCACTAATACACTGGTAAACATCTTAGCCTAACTGTACAAATTGTGATTACAGGTAATTCTGTAGATATGACAACGCGCTGGCCTAGTTGGTAGTAACCCTGCTTACGAAGCTAGCGGTCCTGGGTTCAAATCCCGGTAAGGGCAGATATTTGTGTAATGAGCGCGAATATTTGTTCCTGAGTCATGGATGTTTTCTATGTATTTAAGTATATATTTCCCTATATAGGTATTTATATCGTTGCCTAGTACCCATAGTACAAGCCTAGAGCTTAGTTTGTGACTAGGTCAATTGGTGTGACATTGTCCTCTGATAATTATTTTATTTATTTATTTATTTTGCCTACTCCACTGGGATTGAAGGCGTGATTTTATGTATGTATTTTTGTCACTTAAACTAACAAATAATAAAATATTGATTGACAAAATCTGGAACGCCCGCAAGGAAAGAGTGAAATTTAACTTGATTGTGTGTAAAATTTGATCAGTAAAATACAGGCTGTTCACAATTCGAGCCCAGGGATAAAACACGTCATGTGTCATTAGTTGATGCTGTTTACGCCAGATTTTATCAACAACCCACGTCCTTTAAACTTGGCAAATCAAGTGTAAATAGGAAGTCATATAGGGCATCCCCCCGGAACCCTTAGTTTTAGTGCTTGGTATAGCTAAAGTTTTTAGTGCCGAGCAATTCGGGGTTAGTGTCGCCGGCAATTTGCAACTGTTCGCTTAATTCTTGATGTCGGGCCATTTTGTATGGAGAGGGTTTAACTGGATACTGGTAAAGTCAGTGTAAATATATTATGACTTCCGGTACTTTTTATTGTCCGTTAGATCATTATGTTACACTTTTTGCTAGATAAATTTTCTCTTGAAATAAGTTTTAAACGAGTAAAACTGAGCTTTTAAAGCTTATTAGGCAATCGTTATTATATTTCAGAAGCCGTGATGAAACATTACAAGTCATTAAAAGCAAAAGGTATTTAAAAGTCACATTAAAAGAAAATGATTACATTAAAATTTAACTATTAAGTACTTTTATTGTAAGCAATTAATTTTAATTTAACACGAAAAATCACACTTTTTTTTACTTTTAAAACAAGACAATAAAATTGTTACATTCGAAAACATGCTTACTGAAAACTAAATTCTCCGTAGGAATAAAGTGCTCTGTAACTTCATTTTACAACCAATAGTATTCGCACGTTTTTAAAACGTCCCTTACATTTTACAATCCGACATAAAACACAAACAATTAACATAAAACCAACTGTCACCGTGTAAACCCGTTTACGCAAACCCCACAATTCGCCACTAGTTTAACGTTCTTACGTTTTACGGTGAAACTTTACAACTAACAGTTAGAGTAACTGCAATAAGAATATAACCTCAAAATGTTTGACACGTAATTCTCCCTCTCCAGTAAAAGGAGTACGTTTTTATACGTTATTTAAGTCATCCTTTTTGTAGTGTTTGTACAAAGTAAGGTTAAGTTGTGTATGGAATGTGAAAGAGAATTTGTTGGCTTCTTAAATAGTAAATGTATTTTTTATTGATCTATATAAAATGTTTGACGTTAACTTTAAAAACTCTGAAAAGAGAATTATTTCAGTCAATCCCGAAGGAAAATCGATTCTCGTTGGTCAGCATTTATGTATATTGAATATTATATTCCTTGCATCAAGCATTATTTACCTATACAAACTATTTTGAGCCACTTTACGCCACCCTGCATCTCATGAAGTATCCTATTACATTAGCATACTGGTGGGTTATTATGACATAGCAATGCAGATCATTTTACGGCGAGCGTAGAGGACAAAGCTAATAGCAGTTATATAGCTCTGTCCCTTTCTCGCAGCGTAAAATGAACTGCGTTGCTATGTCATTCATAATAACTCCCCTGGTCAAAAAACAACTATAAACATTATGACTTCATGAAGTTAATGGCGTGTCTTACTCCGTGCGCCAGCATGATAAGCGCTAGCGACATCTGGTGATAAAAACATTGAGTCGATATCACTTCATCAGATAGTTTAAGGATTTTCTCTCGCTCCGTCGCATTCTTCGCCGATTGGAGATAATACCTCGTACGGTTCAGTTCAAAATTGAAGTTCTCTTGAATACAGCCGTCCTTGTCTATCCAACTTACGACTTTTCTGAACCAATGGCGTCGATGGAATTCTTCGTAGCCCAGTAGTCCACAAAGAGCCACTGTAAGTATATTAATAAAAGCCAATAAAATGAAAACAATATGCAAAACGCCGGAGAAGTGGAAACAATAAATTAAAAAGCTATCGTAATTACAGGCTACTTTATGATTATCTCTCTAGTTTATTTATGGACATTTGAAATATCGAGGACGCCATTTGGTTGTCATTGACATAATGACGATCATTTTAGTAAAAACTTGCATGTTTGCTAGCTTCTAACGTTCTGGTAGATTCACTGTACATTACCGACGTGTAAAAGAGCCCGCATGTGGCTAATTTTAATTTTATTTTTTTATTAAAATCATTGTTGGGGACTTAGGCTCCTATGGGAGATTATGCAGGGATCCTAGGGTTGTTTTCAGTGAATGATTTTATTATACTGATTTACAATTATTTATTAGATTTTATAGAAGTTAAAAGTATGTACAGACGAAAGAGATGTATGCGTGTTCGTTCCTTGATGGTAAGGTAAGATCCCCTCGTTGGCCAACTGGCGGATTTGAATGTCCCAACCGCCACCACATTTTAGAACGTTCTAATCATCATCTTCCCCATGAATTAATGAAACCAATCACTTTTTTTCAGAAAATCGGCTCTACCTACTCAAAACGAAAAATAATTACCGTGTTCCATAAACATATCCCTGTTGAAGTACCCCCGTCGAGCGAGATACACAGTTTCCCGGTACATGAATGTACACAAAGTTTCCATCAGTCTGTCATCTCTTTCTTCAGAACGCATGTAACAGCGACGGAGATGGCGCGGCATCATTACGTTCAGAAATCTGAGAACAGTGATCAGATTACTCGAAGGAACGTAATCTTTTCTTATCTTTTCTAACTTGGCTACTTTAGGACAAACTTCAACATTTTACAATTAACAGTCAATGTGCAAATTTTCCTCTCGATGTGTTTCGTTCACCGTATAAGAATTTGTAATAAATTAAACATTTAATTTTTTCGAGACCAGAAACTTATTGTTGTTAGGCGGCGGTAACCATTTCCCATCAGTTGGGCCGTCTATCTGTTTGTTCGTCGATGGCAATAAAAAAAAACTAACCGTAATAGTTCTGGTTCCAAGTCCCAAAGGTTACAAGAAAAATAATAGCAATGATGTTGATGAAAAGTGAACTTAATTGGATGAAGAATGGAAGGATGAAGTGCTGAATGACATGCAGGAGTGTCAGGCATCCGTGGACGAAGTCGAGGTCAAAGCAATGTGGAGAAGAAAGATCAGGAAAGCTGATCCCACCACCATGTGGGATAATAGGTTCACTAATGTTTGACCAAAAAATTATTGACAAATGGTCAACGTTTTACCAAATGATCATTTGGCAAACGACATTTGACAAAAGTGTCATCTTACAAAAACTCACTTAGCAATTGATCAATTAGCAATTAGTTTACCTATTTCTGGAGAGAAAAAAAAAACAACCTCGAAGAGCTTCGCTCCCCCTCGGCCTTCTAACCTAACCTAGCCGAGTCGGTTCTGCCCTGATTCGTCTTGCTCGTGAAATGCAAATTTAACTTTTGATCATTTGGAAAAGTAAGTCATTTGTAAAATGACTAGTAGTAAAATGATCAATTGACGAAACATTTTTTTGGAAAACGTTGTTTGTCAAGTGTAATTTTGCCAAATGACTTTTGGTTACACGGCAGGATACCGGGATAATAATAGCTAGGAAGAGAGTGGATTAAGAATCTCGTGATACTTACCTGTGGCTAAGGCTATACGCGACTGAAGGTGAGCGGTATAAAATGTCAGAGCAATAGTCATGAGCCACGCATCGCACGTATTCCATATCCTGAGGTATCGGGTTGTAAATTATATGAGTTACGCATTCATCTGTGTGAGGAAAAAAGCATTTTTTTTAAAGAATTGGTATAAATTCTCAAGCCTAAAGATGTAGGTAAAGCAAGACCAAATTCAAGGCCAGAGTAAAAAAGTTACCACTATGTATAGTTGGTTCCAGTTTAAATGACGAAAATGCACTTAACGCAGGATTTTACAACTTCTTTTGTTGCTAAATATGAAAGGAAAAGATAACAAAGGGACGACCGAAGTGTGGCACGTGCCTTGGAGTAGCTCAACCCTTCTTGATCATTGGGTTTTACCTGAACCGGACACATTTAAGTTGGTGTTTTGTTTTCTAAGTACTAAAATACAGTGCGGTTAACATTCAGGTAAAAATGTATTTTCCTACTCCTGTACTTTTATCTGTCCTTTATATAGTCACGAACACTAATATAAGAATATAGATAATATGTCCGCAGAACATTCCGTAGAAAAGTCTATCTAGTCTATTCCCCTTAACAGCACTTGTGCTTTTTTGAGCCAAAACGATATGCCTAGCTGCCAAAGCTTACACCTAGGTTAATTTGACCAATCAAAATACTTCATCAAATTAAACCACCAATCACAATACACATTGACTGTCAATCGGAACGTTAGGTTCTTTTTGGTATGTAAACTCTTTTACTAATTTAACTCTTTAAAAAAAACATTTTATTTGGTATCAACCAACCAGAACGCAGCTATATTAAAATCGACCAATCAGGTAAAAGAATTCATTTCTCAAATCATTAGGTGTTTTTTAGTCCCTATTTCGCAAGTTAAATCGATTGTGCAACTTTAAAAAAAAATATGAAACCTGGCAAGTGCACATCAATTTAAAAACAAAGTTAACCATAGACACATATTTTGTTGTTTTCGAATGTTTCTCGCTCGTTTGTTGTTCTGTGCTTCGTTCGTTCGTATTCTAACCTAGGTATATTAATTTAATTTTGCATTTTATTTGAAACCTAGTCGTAGAAAAAGTATTGTATGCAACGGTGTATAACTAAGTCAAAAAATACTCGTGGCGTCTTGCTTTACGATGTTCGCCTGCGGCTCACATCGTAACCACACCACTCGTCTTTTTTGACCTCTCTTATACAACTGTTGCATAAACTACTATTTTAATACTATTCTTAAATTGTACAAAGTGATATTGACACCAAAAACGATTAGAAAATGTTTACTGCAATATGGATTTGACAGCTCAAGTCAGCGACAAAAATGACAATTTTAGCCGCAGCAAGCGCTGTGATCGTTTAGGCTACCCCCTCCACCCGCTTTGCACTCTGCCAATAGTCCCGTCACACCGCCTGCACGATTGTTGCTTGGATCTCCCTTTCTATCTAGACAGTAACGACAGGGACGCACTGAGCGACAAGAGACAAAATACAACTTAAGCTTCCCGTGCTGATGCCATCGGGTAGCTATTATTATAAAATAAATTGTCCACTATTCACAGTTTTTGAGAAATTATAAAAAATCTTTGAAAATCCGTATTAAAATTTAGGCTAGACAATATTGACCTAATTGCATAGAAAATAAAGTTCAAAACAAAATAAGTATTTCTTTCGGTCGCTAAGCATATTATCTTACACGCGAAACTCTCGGTGCACAAGTCCGAATCGCACTTTACCGTTTTTTTTAAGAAAATAATATTTGTTCCAGCAGAAATGTTACATAGTCGCGGCAATCTTATCACTAACTATCGATTTCTTAAACCTTTTAAATATTAATATTTTTTTAAACAAAACAACGAATACATACATACACATACATAAACTCACGCCTTCATTCCCAAAGTGGGGTAGGCAGAGCTACGGAATTACCAGCAACTCTAAAACCTTGTTGATAATTCTGTAACCACATTTTGCATTATAAGGCTAAGGTGTTTAACAGCGCATTTGTGACAGGTTGCAAGCCAATCGCCTAACAGTACTACAAGCCCTTATTCCCTTAGTCGCCAACGAATATAAAATGGTAAATAATAAAAATTAATAAATAATAAATACCTGATTCAGCAATGGAGATTTTGTAATATTTGTACTCCTTTCCGTCAATAAATTCCAAATACTTTTCTTTTGGCAGCGTCGTTTCATCCATTTCCTTAGCAAATTCATTTATTCTCAACTCATACAACAGCCATTTTTTTAACCGATATCTATTAAAATCAGCTATTGCATGTACTTGCAAGGAGTCATCTCGGATCAATTCTGCAACTTTAAAATGTATAAGAATTCATAATAGTAAAAAAAAAACTTCTAAGTTTACATATTTTCCGCACAGAAAATATGCCCTTTAGCGGGATTTGAATAGACTACAGATAAAAATACAATTCAATGGATAAGCACCCGCCATATGACGGCCGTATTTAAGGGGGCTCCAACCCCCGGGACCTAGAATTTCTTCGGTCTTTGATGATGAAAATTAAAAACATCAACCCGAATTTAAACGAAGATACGGCAACGTCTTAGATAAGAACCATCAATCTAGCTTAAAAGACTGCGTCAAAATTGGTCCATCTATCCAGACTGACATACTATTACACAGATACACAGGTTTAACTTATTACACCCCTCTTTTTCCCTCGGGGGTTAATAAACAGCCACCTATTAAGTAAATAACATTTATTTTGTTGTAAATGTTTAACAGTATGGATCACTTACACCTTTTAAGTAAATTCGACCATCCGAGTCCCCTGACACTGTAAAAGAAGTGTGACAAGGTGAAATCGACTCCCTTTAGTATCTCAGATATATCATTTTGATGGTTTTCTCGCATTTTTTTCTTATTTTCTAGTAAAGTTCTCTTGAGGATTGCTGAAACACATTTTGTGGTTAGATATTTTAATTCTTAATTATTTTTTTTTATAATTTGGGACGGTATTTAAATAGGTAGGTACTCAATGGACTTTTATGTATGAGGCTCTGAAACCTATCAACAATTACTATTTTAGGGTTGCAAATACGTACCCAACGCTAAAGGTTGCAAAGATAAAAGATAAAAAGGAATGAAGATGTTTAATCATTAAGTAGACAGAACGGACACTTATTTTAATCAAAAGAAAATATGAAAATATTGTTAAGTAGGCAAAAAAAGATCAGCTGGCTTAGTAAAAAATGTCCGTGAGGAAGTTATTACGTGAACGTGTCCATCGCCTACTTGGTCATCGTGAAAAATCTGAAGTGGTCTGAGAATGTACCTCCATCTACAATTTAATGTTTGATCCAGCGGTGGGAACTGGGAATGTAATTACTCGTTGAAAATCTACTAGGGCTTCCCTAGAAGGATGCACTAAATAATAATACATACATACATACATACATACCTTCACGCCTTCATTCCCAGAGTGGGGTAGGGAGAGCTACAGAATTACCAACAACTCTAAAAACTTGTTGATAACTCTGTATCCACAATTAAATAATAATAATAATCATAAATATCAGGGGACAATGTCACACCAATTGACCTAGACCCAATTTAAGCTCTAGGCCTGTATTATGGGTACAAGACAACGATATAAATACTTATGTATAGAAATATATACCTAAATACATAGTAAACATCCATGACTCAGGAACAAATATTCGCGCTCATCACACAAATATCTGCCCTTACCGGAATTTGAACCCAGGACCGCTAGCTTCGTAGGCAGGGTAACTACCGACTAGGCCAGCGCATCGTCACTGATGAGAAGAAGCGCCGTAAAAAACAAACGAGTCATATCGTCGGTGAAACTGCAAAACCGCGTAAGTGTGATTTTAAATAAGAAGCAAAATGCACCTTTTATTA
Organism: Acleris emargana; assembly: GCA_927399475.2. Classification (NCBI taxonomy): domain Eukaryota; kingdom Metazoa; phylum Arthropoda; class Insecta; order Lepidoptera; family Tortricidae; genus Acleris; species Acleris emargana. The sequence goes on from OV656843.1 coordinate 1,261,176, forward strand.
AAAACGTAAGGTTTATTTTGCTCTAACATTAATTTTTACGTTACGCGGTTTCGCAGTATCACCGATGATATATTTGTTAACATTATTACCTATGACAGTGAGAAAACTTAACCTACAATTATGACAAAATATAAAATGAATTATAATATGATGCTCAGTTGAGCAGAAAAACGTGTGAGGGATTAAATGGAAGGCTAAGATGGAATGTCTTTTTGGTAGTAATTTTATCACCTCCGCACTGAAATGGCGGGTTAGGGATCCATTGGGATGATAGTACCTACTTACTTTATCAAGGCTTATTTTATTTTTCCTATTCTCCTTATTTTTTTTATTACATGGGAAGGCAAACGAGCACACAGGCCACCTGATGGTAAATGGAAACTGTGACCCATAGATACGCATTCACAAGACTGCAAATGCGTTGCCAACCCTGAGGACTAAGATGGAATGTTTCTATGTAATGCTAGTCATTTCACCGGCTGTCTTATCCCCAAACCGGAACAAAACAATGCGGACACTGCTGCTTGGCGATAGGTTAATGGATAAGATGGTGGTACCGACCCGGACGGACCCTGCACAAAGTCCTCCCACAAGTAAAAATATAGTCTTCAAAGGAATATAAAAGTAATTAAATTATGCTTTACTGTTACCGCCTTTAAAACAATTAAAACCTGGCAAGTTACAGTCAATGCATTAAGTCCGCCATTTGAATTTTTATTTTATCGTGCAATAAAGTTTAAATAAATAAATAATGAAACGTATAGAGCTATAGGAGTCATTATGCTTTACACTTTCTAGAACTTGTCCGGTTAGGCAGCTCAAATACATTCTAATGTATAAAATTTCCAAGTCACAATGTTAGTTACCGTACACCTCCAAAACGGCTTGACCGATTCTTATGAAATTTTATATGCATATTCAGTAGATCTGAGAATCGGCTACTATCTATTTTTCATACCCATAAGTGATAAGGGTGGTTCACGCTTAAATTTTTATTTTATTTTTTTGTTATTTTTTTTATAATGTGTCATTAAAAAATACATACAACCCTGAATTTATACTATTTTATCCCCAACCCCTATTTTTTTATAGCCATTTTAGTAATTTAATCATTTTTCATCCCGCTAGAGTATTCTCTGGCTATAATAATGGTGTTTACAATCATGGAAAAATAGGAAACCTACCCTGCGAATAGAACAGTCCTATAGCCCGATTATGGCAGGTCATATTCGGCTCCCGCATCATGGCACCAAGTATTTTTTTTAAACCTGTCAAGTAATGGTCTAGGTCTGATTCAGTCGGCACAATATCTTCAGGCTCTAAGTATTTTTTTGGAAAACTTGTCCCCTCGTACGTTAAAACACTTGAAATTACACTAAATATACAAAATACAGTTAAATTAACGGTATTGAGAAGCAGTTTACCCATGGCAATATAGTCGTTAATTGCTGATAATTATCAGAACATCGTAGGGGAAAATCGATTATGAACTTCACATGTTCCAATTAGGAACGTATGATTCATGGATTAGTTCTCTGTAATATTTAAGACATTATTCCACTGAAATATAAATACTGGAAAAGGGCCGAATCTTAAGTACCCGAAACCGACGTGCGTGCATGACTGATGTATAAATAAATAAATATCAGGGGACAATCTCACACCAATCGACCTAGTCCCAAACTAAGCTCTAGGCTTGTACTATGGGTACTAGACAACGATATAAATACTTATATAGAGAAATAAATACTTAAATACATAGTAAATATCCATGACTCAGGAACAAATATTCGCGCTCATCACACAAATATCTGCCCTTACCGGGATTTGAACCCAGGACCGCTCGCTTCGTAGGCAGGGTCACTACCAACTAGAATGAATGACTAGATGAATGTTGAAGAAGCGAAAGAAATTTCTCAAGTTCGTAGCAAGTGGAAAGAAGTGGCCCCCCCTACCCCTCTGGGAAACAGGCGTGATTTAATGTATGTTTGTTTGTACGTATTCCACTGATCATTTTTTAAACTTGTGATGTGCGTCTAAGCTTGTCAATGGTAAACGCGGGCACTGACCGCGTAGATTTTAGTACATTGACTTCATTACTTTGGCCCGACTTTGAAAATCGAAGTCGAACGTTATCTTTATCACTTTCTCCCAACTTTGCCATGAATGTGGAATGAAAAGGACGGGAATTTTCGAGATGAGTACATGGACGACATCGACATTTAATAATTAAAACTTTACACATTTTTTAAACATTACCTTAAAAGATTGTATTAATTTTGTTATTATTGACAATATTGTTTTTATTTTAATTTTGAATGCTAATATCGCACCTTCGGTAGGACAAGGGCACAATTGCCCTTACAATCATATAGTACATTGTGCCCTTGTTCTACCGAAGGTACGATATGTACTGAAAATGAATAACATCGTATAATCCTAACCCAATTATGAATTAACCTCATTGGTTTTGGTCGGGTTAATTTTGTGCACTCAGTATAATATGAGTATACAGGGAAGGGGGTAGTAGGGAAGAAAAGAGTAAAAGAGGGGAGGCTTTTGCAATGCAGAGGGATACTAACACTTGTTAAAAAAAGTAAACTTTAGTGAACACACTGTTCCCCATTTCGTCTTAATCAATTCCTAGTTCTTCAAAAAAGGTGGAGGTTATACGAACATCTGTTCTTTTTATGTATGTTCACCGATTTCTCGGTCAACTATAGACCGATTTTAAAAATTCTTTTTTGGTTTGATAGAGTTTGTTCCGGGGAGACCCCATTGTCACCAAATCTGAATCTGGTGAAGGGATCCGTGAGGAATTGAGGAAACTCCTGAAATATTATAGGCATACATATAGCTATTTTAGTATTTTTAGTAACAAATTCGCCATTTGCATTCCGAAAGTATCATTTGGTGAAGTGGAACTGATGATGAAGACCTCAGATGGCTAACAAAAATCCTCAACGGTACATTTCAAGGGTAGCGATAAGATATCTCAATTAAGATATTTGAGCGACTGTAACGAAGAACATGTAATTGTTCTAATATGACTATGAATTTCCCGCGGCGTTGCTTGCGGCGAGCTTAAAATATCTCAAAGATTCATATTAACTAAGAAGTGGGACTACATAAAAGCTTAATATGGTCACTATAAAGTGAAAAATAAAATAAATGTTTAAAAAACAAACAAACCCCTTCAAAACACAGCGCCAAAAGGCGCGTGCGCTTATCTTGTATAATTATATTGTATAATTCATTAATTAATATGTTTCACACATTGCACTCCAGGGTCCCAAGATACAGGCTCAGCCTAGTTTGGGGTCCGCCAGATATGTCTTTTTATGTATACACGGTGTTGTTAGCCAAATTTTTTTTTTTTTTTGTAAAATCGCAAAAAGAGCTTTGCATTTTTGAAGGCGGTTTTTCATTTTATAATGGTACTTATATACATTTTTGGACCATGTCCTTTGCTAGTAAGACGATAATGCCTGAATTAAACGTTTCTATTGCACAATCCTTGACAATATCCAAATTTACATAAAACACTACAGGTTTGTCAACAAAGCTTCGCTTACACTTCACAAAAAAAACAACGGTTTATTTCCCAACTCCAAACTTTAGTAATATCAATTATGTATGCATTTGGTAAAAGAAACTTCGCAACACTGAATAAATGCAAAACTAAGTTGAATCAACTTGTAAGTTCAACGGAGTCAAGTTAAATAACTTCTTCACTCAGTTTTGTTAAGTTGAGGAGAGTTAAGTTAGTTTTTTTAACAACTATTAGTTTTGCAGTTTGAAGTAGGTGGTTTATTTCATAGTTTAATTAATGTAGCTATGCTTTGCTTTCCCGTGTGGTTGCCGGGTTAGAATAGTGCCAATCCATGTCATCCCGTGGAGGTCGTAAGAGGCGACTATGGGAATAAAGGATTGTAGTAGGTACTATTAGGCGATAGGCTTGCAACCTGTCACTAATACGCTGGTAAACATCTTAGCCTATTTGTGCAAAATGTGGTTACAGAATTATCAACAATTTTTTAAAGTTGTAGGTAATTCTGTAGCTCTGCCTACCCCTCTCTGGGATTACAGGCATGAAGGCATGTATGTATTAATGTAATATTTCATACAACCCTGGTGTTTTCAAGGCAAGAGTGAATAGGCATTTTCTGGGTGAGCAATGTGGTTACAGAATTATCAACAATTTTTTAAAGTTGTAGGTAATTCTGTAGCTCTGCCTACCCCTCTCTGGGATTACAGGCATGAAGGCATGTATGTATTAATGTAATATTTCATACAACCCTGGTGTTTTCAAGGCAAGAGTGAATAGGCATTTTCTGGGTGAGCGTGTATCACCTTCGACCTCGTCGTCACTTAACATCAGGTGAGACTGAGGTCAAACGCAAAACCATTATAATAAATAAAAAAAAGCGAGATTTCGGTGAATGATTTAATTAAACCGTGTAGGTAGCTAAGCTACAAGCAAGATTCGCGCACTGGGGGTTTCATAATGAAGAATGAAGAATGAATTCAATTCAATAAAATGCTTGCAGAACGGTCGAAACGTCACAGTAAATATGATGTGAAATCACGGTTAGGTCCCGTGTTTGATTAAGTCCAATATCCTGAAAATATTCGTGGCTATATTGATTATGTTTACCAAAATATAAGTAGGTAACACTAAAACTTATTTGGAGTTGCTAAGTAAAACTTCTTAATTGTTACATTACAGACAGACGTTAACATGATAATTTGACTTTTTTTTAATGATAATGATGATAATTGAAGGAAAAAAAGAGGGAAAAAGGAAGAAAGGGAGACCAAAAAGAACTTACCTAGACCAAAAAAAGTAGGCGTCGTACCGTATCAGTGTGTTAAAGAGAAGCTTGGAACAGGGAAGAGTGGAAATGATTCCACCGACAAGCTTAGCTCTTAAGTAAATGATGATGACAGACGAACAGTCATCCAAGTCAGAGGTAAATACGTAAACGCTAAATATTTAATAGATAACACAACTTTAAATTAACTTGCATGTTAAGGATAATGTTGGTAAATAGTATACACACACAGGTTATATATGCGATTCTATACACCAGCGTTGTATGTTTTGAGGAAATGAGGTGGAGTTCCCCTCGCGTCGCAAACGAACACAGGTTACGATCGGCTGTACACAGGGTAATTAGAGATCGCGTATATTTTCTGTGAAATTGCGTAATTGAATTATGCGTGAAATTTACTCGTGAGATTCGATTAAATGAATGCGACGCTTACGAGAACTATGTTAAAAGAAGGATGAGTAGTGTTTTTGTTTCAAACGTACTCGGAATGCTGTGTGGTTGCCGGCCGCCTAGAATAGTGCCAAGTTCCTGTGGAAGTCGTAAGAGGCGACTAAGGGATTAAAGGCTTGTAGTACTGTTAGGCGATGCGCTTGCAACCTGTCACTAATATACACATCGTATGTATGTATGTAAAACTCTTTATTGCACATAAACAATTACAAGACATGTTTGAATCAATATAAATAATGTACATAGGCGAACTTATCCCATATGGGATCTCTTCCAGTTAACCTTGGAGTAGAATGCGCCAGGACAATGCCGAAGGATAGACAAATTAACAAAATTTCAGGAAATAACAAATAGTACATACAACAGAGAAATAGGAAGAAAATAAAGTATCTTCCTTAATAAGATACATACCTAAACATAGAAATAATATAATATACAATATAATACTACCACACATACGTAAACAGCAGTTAAAACCTACAACAGAAGGCTCATCCTGTTTATTTAGCCACAACTTCTTTAATCTTCTTCTTTAATCGTAAACATCTTAGCCTGTTTTTGCAAAATGTGGTTATAGAATTAACAACAAATTGTTAGAGTTGTTGGTAATTCTGTAGCTCTGCCTACCCCACTCTGGGATGAAGGCGTGATGGTATGTATGTATGTACTCGGAAAAGTTTTTTTCTTGGGCCATTTATTGCAAGGTTTCACCTGCACCAAGGGCTGAAACTGCACGGTAAAACCTTATTGTTTTTGACGTGTTTCAGTAATGTTAATGTTTTATGGGCTCTTATTTACTTGACAGTAAAGGTTTCCGACGTCAATGCAATACATAGCACGCCAAAAGCAATATAGTTTTACCTTGTTTAAAAGAAACCCAGGGCCGGTATTCTAAAAAAAGGCGGTAAAAACGATATCGTAGTTAATATGTAATGATATTGTTATGACGTCAGCCACCATTACTATCACGTAAATAAGAGCTATATCAAAATGGTGACAATACGCTCTGGTCGTGGCCCTGGGCCTCTATTCAACACGGTAAAAACCATATCTTGTTTGAGCTGTTATCGTATTGTCACCGTTTTTTATAGCTCTTATTTACAGCCCGTTCACACAGAGTCTCCGTATTTACGGTACCCGTTTTATCGTATACGTTTTTTCATTGATGGCGTATGGAGTTGTATGAGCGACTTCACATATGACACAGTATTCAGTATACAGTAAAAAATGTCGGTCCGCTAAATTATGACATTCCGTTTTGTTATCGAATACTGGATGAACGGAATACGTATCCGTCATGTATCCGTACGTTTTTACTGGATATAAACTGTGTGTGGGGTGCGGTACAGAGAATATGTGAACGGGCTCTCAGTTAATGACGGATCGGATACGTTGAACGCTATACGGTGCCTATGTGTGAACAAAGCATCATTTTTTGTTGTATCCGTTAAAACGGGTACCGTAAATACGGAGACTCTGTGTGAACGGGCTGTTACTTGACAGTCATGGCGGCTAACGTCATAACAATACCGTAACAAGTTAACTACGATATGGTTTTGAATAGAGACCCTGATAAAATTGCATCTAATGACCATACCTGGGATAACTCGGGGCAAGTTCTAGGGATTTGATATCGATAAAAAAGATGTCGATACAATATTTATATATTTAACGTGACGCGTGACATTGTATTTTTTCTGGAGAAAACTGTTATTACATTTAGAGCAAAATAATTTTGACTCACGTAGTTGTATGTCAGGATATTCACAAATCCACGAGTTAATAATAATTATCGCGTGGGCGTGGATGTTTCTTGGGCGGCATGATTATTTTGGACTTTGTAACAAACGTAGCAGAATATTACCTACCTCGTATATTATTCTTACTCTAAGATATGAATGGCACTGACAGTAAATTTTCATTTTGATTGAAATGACATTCGCATACTTTTATTATCTTAAGAGGCTCGATATCAAATATGACATCGAACCTCTTTACAGTAATCGAGAATGTGCAATGTGCACATGTATTAATTTAATTATATCGACATTTTTTTTATCGATATCAAATCCCTAAAACTTGCCCCGAGTTATCCCAGGTATGCTAATGACGTCTATTTACATCAATCAGACTGTATAATTCAATTTGGAACATTTTGAGAATAAGCCAGAAACAAGGTGGCTTGGACTATATTAGTAGTACTTTATTTTTTGTCCATATTGAGTTAGTGCTTGTTGGTCAATTTCCAAATCTTGTTCAATTGCGCTTTTTGAGCCAAGCCTTGATCTAGAGTTTTTTTCTACTGCTTGAAATTATAAATATTGAATGTAATCAGAAGCTAAGGTGGCTCGGAAAGTAGGGATTTATTTGAAACAAGCGATACTATTTTGGAATTATAGTGTAGTGTATTTTATATAAAACTAGCTGACCCGGCAAACGTTGTTATGCCATGTATGTAAAATTTAGAAGCGAACAACCCGTAACATTTAGGGGGATGAATAATAGATGTTGTCCGATTCGCAGACCTAACCGATATGCACACAAAATTTCACGAAAATCGGTCGAGCCAATTCGGAGGAGTTTAATTACAATCACCGTGACACGAGAATTTTATATATTAGACATTAAATATCCCGTATTTATTCTGAACTCTCTCTCTTCTCTCTTTTCTCTTAGTGTAAGATTTAATAAAATCAACCTTCTGTTCTCGTCAGAGGTCAGTAGCATAAATGACACATTCTCCTGCTCAACTGCGCATGAATGTATTTATTGTTAGTTTTATGTGAGATACATTATTTTATATAATACTAGGTTAAGTTTAAATTTGTGTTTGCTTATATAAATAAGCAATATTTAAAAAACGACTGACTGTTGAGTTTCTTGCGGCGTTTCTTCTCAGCAGTGGTCTCTTGTGAAGCGCTGGTAGATTTTTGACGTGTAAAAGTGCCCGTGCGGCCTACAAACTGAATAAACATCTATTATCTTTTATCTTTTAATGGTTCTCACATGATTGCTTGCAATCTATGACGTGCAGTAAACGTCGTTTGTGTGGAACCTAGTATTTTTCAACATTACCTTGTCCCAGGAGCAGAATCTGATTTACCGAGTGAATGCTAGTAAAATAGCGCTTTTGTGGTTTTAAGATTGCTGTCCTCAACTTTCTCCATGCAATAATAAAAACTAGAGTCACTGAACAGCTCATAGCTTTAACTAGAAAATCTTTGTATTTACGGTAGTTGGAGCTTTTAAAGTCGGGATATCAATAGAAATGTAAAAGATGTAAACAAAATCAAACGGGCTTATTTACCATTATTAGACCATCATCACGTTCTTTTGGACGTGTATTTTTAATGATGTACACGCTTGATAGTTCCTTTAACATTTAAGATTAAATAACTATTGAACAAACGTTTTTTTCAATCAAAACTATTTGCAGAAATATTGAGGTTGTGTGTCAAACATTTTACATCTGTGTGTCTGATTTGTTTACATCTTTTGTCATTTCTATTGACCCCAACTTTACAGTAACACTTTGATGAGAACGACTGGTTCTACTTGGTTTCTACAAGTATTGGTGAAAAATATGGTATTTTTCACCTTTACCTGTTAATTTAGACGATCATTACGATAACAATAATAAATGAATAATGTTTACCAGAAATACGTAGTAGAAAAATGGGTTAGAGAAATTAAGGAAAAAATCTTAATTATATTTAAACGTCTTTAATTATTCTTAAATTAAAAATAAATATATAAATTATTCTATTTACATTTTTGGACACAATTAAGTCACACACCTACATCGAGTTTTTTTTAGCCAACTTATTCTCGTAAGGCCATACTGCAAGTAAAGGGGAGTTTTTTTGTAAGTAGGAAATAGAAAATTAAGCCTTATTCGCATTGCAATAGAGTTTAAATAAAATTTCCTTGATTATGTACCTACATCCTATTGCATACGGGGCCTTACTAGGTTAACCCATACCGCTGCACTCAGAGTCGATGACAATTGACAACATTTCATTTTGGTGACACATGCAAATTACTATACGAATCGAAAGGGTTTTGCCTCCTGAACACGGCAAAATATTTATTTAGATTTATTTTTCTTTATTGACAAAATTACAAGTAAGTTAAAAAAAAATCGAGTTTTACCAATACTATGCCTGAATAGATATAATACCATTGCCTTTTTCACGAGAAAAAAAACTGTCATACTTCAAGTTTGACATTGACATTATTGACAGATGGATAGATACTTGAGATCGGTTGACCGCCATTATTAAAAAGAAAAACTTTTTTTTTATACAGATTGGACTAACGTAATATGTCCATTGTGTCGTAGAAATGAAGTTACGCCCTTTTAGAATAAGAACATCTTAATAAATTAATAATAAAATAATTATACATCCTAGGGAAAAAATAAAACTATTAGTGTCTTCCTCCTTCCAAACAGTATCTATAAAACGAATAAAATTAAAGTCTTGAAAATATGAAATCTTGTCAATTACCTCGTTGTTTAGTGACGATTTTTCAAACACAAGTTTGAAAAAGGAACGATTTAATGTTCTCTAAGGCGGTTGCACTTAAAACTAAAAATCGTATGGATTTGGTGCGGTCTGTTTGAGAGTCCGCACGTTAGGATACTTGCGGCCAGTGTTAGAATGTTTTGGGCTGGCCATCGAAATGTTGGCCTTTGTGTTTAAAACTTGTAATAGTGAGGTAAAACCTTACCGAGGTTACCTTTCACCTTATGTTTTTAAACACGGTAGGTACATTAATTGCCAATATAATACGAAAACTGGTTGAGAAAAATCAATTTATTCCCTGTTGGATTGAAAAAAGATACATGCTTCTAATTAGTATCTTATTAATTCATCATAATTATTGATATTGATACAGTAACTGCCACATGGGAAACCAAACTTGGCTTCTTAATCTTCATTGTTTTTCCCATATTGCTATCGCATTGTTAACACCAAGATAATTCTTATAAACCACCATACTAGTATTATGGCACCATAATACTATCACCTCTATCACAGTTCTTGTATACATGACTATTCAAAATAGTCCGGTAACAGTGATATTTAATATTAAAAAAATATACAGGATGTTTAATAAATAATAAATATATTATTTCAATACGTCATTAAAAAATAAGCTAATCAAGTTGCCATCGAATACAAATGCTAGTCGAGATGAGTCGACAAAAATACCTCTCACGGCTGTCTAGTTTTCTTTTTCTTCAAACTAAGCAATCAAAGTTGAAACAATGTATTTAATGCGACCGCAAAACAATGATGACAGTGATGACACTGACGCAGTTGACAGTTTCTTCGTTACCGCCCTTAGATACCGACGTTTATATCGTGATAGTGCTCGTGTTGAATTCGACTTGTCAAAAGGGCAACTTGTCTAGCACTTGCTTGAATATAGAACCGCGCAACGACGGTAGTCGTCAAAACGATCTCTCTTCGACTAGTGCAAGTGATAGTTATCACATTACAGCGTGTCAGTTGTAACGAGTGATATATCAGGTGACTATGTCGGTAGCTTACGTCAATTCCATACGTTTTTCTAAGACAACGCAAAGCGATAATGATCACCAAACGCTAGCGTTTGTATTCGATGGCAACTTGTCTAGCCCCGCTGTTCTCTAAACAAACACTGCACATTAGAACATTTAACCTGTACCTATATCCTACTGGGTAAAAGCATATTGCGTTTGAAATGCTATCGTATTTTCAACGTTACGATATATCTTATTTAGGTACCTTAGTTCAATAAAATACGGCCAGATGTCAAAGGTAATATGGTTTTACCTAATAAAAGCCCTGGACATTCACCAACTCGTCACTTGGCGCGGTGTCCTGCCAAATTTGATCGTGAATGTCAACTGTTTAGTCCAAATGTTGAACTACGACTCACGAATCCCACCCTCCCAATTGTCGTCACGCTATTTTGTCGTATGTGAAAGCCTAGCGCTGGGCCATGGCATCATTACAGTGACATTAAGCTTTTCATTGAATTGAAATGCATTATTTTGCAATCAAAAATTACCGGATGCCTACATTATTATAACGACCTTTATAATATTTTTTTTAGACGTCATCTTTACGTAATTATGTTACAAATACAATTTAACTGCAATAACATGAAAATGCATAGTATGGTTATTACTAAAAGGACTTTCCAATAAAAAATAATTAAAACTCGGAAACCAAGTAATAACCGAAACTTGCCCTTTTAAAAAAAACACCATTTCATTAAACCATTTGAAATTTAACTTTAAAACACTAACCATTACAATCTTCTCAAAACAACATTGTTTTATAGATCATTCTGTAGTTCGATCTTATGTGTGAAATCTGTCATTTTGTTAAAAACGATTACTTGACTAGTTAAATAAAGTTATTGCCCTTTGTTCTTAGAACTTCTCTTCTCCGTATTGGTTACTGCTGTTATATTTTTCTGTCTTCTCTTTTTTACTGTCCTTTCCATCTTCTGTAAAAATTGTGAATAAAAACTTTAGTTTATAAAACGTTCAATCTCATTATTATAGATTATTAAATATGTCACCTTCGGATAAAAAAACTGCCCTGAATGAAAAAGGTGACCAAACTATAAGAAGGTTAGGTTTTACCAGAATTTTGACTAGGCTAGGTAAGGTAAGGCTAGAATATTGATGATACTAGAAGATTCTAAACTAAAATCGAAGTGATAAAATTGACAAGTCGGAGGAGCAGCGGCTGGCCAAGTTTTCTGGCCTTAAAGAGATTAATCATAAGCTGGTACATACAATATGACGTTTTATTTTTTACACAGACTGCCAGTTCTTGTCTGGACAAACCAACTTTTTTGAAAGGATCTTTGTGTTGTGTTTTATATAAATTGAATATGCCCTCAGCTGCCCACAGGCTAAAACCAAAGAAGGCAGCTACTTGCATAGTAATATCTTGAGCATTTTAAATTTAATGTGGTCACTCATAGAGTATAGAATGCTTCAACAGCATTGCGCTTAGTCGCCTTGTTTGGTACAGTCGAATTTATGAATATGTGTACACTTTAGTACTTTGTCTATTTAAAGTCAAGTTTAAACTGCCATATATGAATTGTCACACGGATTAAAGTGACACATATTTATGAACTCGACTGCACGATTATTACGGCACTCTGAATATTTAATGGCCTTTTGACTGTACTTAGGTAAAAAATAGACTTTGACCAAGACTTACCTAGAGTTTTGATCATTTTAGGTTCGTTCCAGGGCTGCACCTCGCCAGACATGAACAGGAGGTAGAACAGGTTGCTTAGGAAGTAGAAGGCGATGGAGATGAAAAACACCTTACGCCACTCGGGGGCACTTTTCTGAAAGACAAATGTTTCTCAGAGCCTGGATTCTTTATTTTGCTCGGTAAATCGGGTCGATTTTCATAATGAAAACAATTGCAATTGCGAGTGCGTTAGATTTTTGACCTTCGAGCGCTCGAAAGTGACAAAAAACAATGAAATGGTACTTTTGACTTGCGAGCGATAGAAAATGTGAACACGAGTGGTCCGTGGCATTCGTTTTGAATTCTATGAATACAAAGTATCATTTGACATATTTCAAACCTGTTGGGTTACCCAACTTGGGTATGTATGCCGGGAAGTACACGAAGCATAAACAAACCTAGCACAACGCCATAGACATCCACAGACGAGAAAGCGTTTCATTTTTCCTACATTTATAAAGAGTCAAAAATTTGTAAAATAAGCGTAAAAAAATCTTATTGGCACTGAAATATCAAATTGCTTGTTATGATTGTATTTATCTTTTGTTAGCTTCACAAATTTATTCGTAATTAAAATATGAATAAAAAAACCCGATAAAACATCGACTTTCTGCGTATGATGAAACAAGTTCCAACTTAACAATACTATTTAGTCAACCCTCACTTTCGAGTGAAAATCTCAAAAATATATAATTTGGAACCATTCGAAAATAATTATCGTGAAAGATTTTCGCATTCGAATATTTTCTACCGCTCGGTTTTGAAATCGAGCGCTCGAAAGTCAAAAATCGGTCCCCTGATAATTTTCTGTGGTAATTCAATAAAGTGACCCTTCTCATTGTTGTTTGCTATATTAATTATAATGTGGATATGGGTATTTTAACTTGATTTTATCAATAAAAGTAATATTTTTCAAATATGATAAACTTACTTCATCTTTAACGACCAGAGAGACGCTTAGAGGCGCGATGATGGAGAAGATATTACCACAACCGTTGGTGATACCCATCAGCGTGCTGGCGAAATTCGGAGAAAGGTCGATATGCGTGATCTGCAAAGAAACAATAAGGCTAAAGCGCAACAAATACAGCTATAATTATAGTATTGATATTAATAATGGCTTGCCATCTATTTTGTTAACAAGTTTAAAATAGTATAGACCTCCCACATAGCCGCTTCAAAATTTGATCGTTTTTTGAAAATCCGCAGCTAATATAGTCATATCTACACACAAACACTAATTCCCCATTCGATTGAAACCAAAATTGCCAAAAACAAGCAACATTGCCCCGCTGCATGGCTAACGAAACCTGTGGGATATGATATGTACCGGATTGAGGTCCCCTGTCCCATGGCCAAAGAAACCCGTGGGACAAGATATTATGAACCAGATCGGGGTCACAGCCCCTGTCCCTTAACCTGCGCTCTAGGTCTTTAACCATCATTCTCATTTCTAACTTTCTAACAGGTTACCCCAATCCTGACCTAACCTTCTCGGAAGAATCGCTTTACCCTCAATTATGATACCGTTATTACAGAAGAAATACTCAATACATATTTAAAAAGGTTCTCACCATGAACCCTGAGTAATGTGCTCCATTAAGACCGACGGTGAACGTCAGAATGACCACAGCCAGGGTTACGTGGCCGGCAGGCAGGTAGGAGAGGAGGAGCAAGGCCGTAGCTGGACCCCAGAATGCTGAAAACCAGATAATATCGGTCAGGCCACACCAAGGTAAATACTTGGTCAAGCGATAAAAGCGGTATCGATTAGCTTTTGTTAAAATCTAAGTCGCACTACATCAGTCTCACCGATTTAAAATGAAAAAATCGACAACCTCATGGGTTCGAATTACGCGCAAGGCGGAGACGTCACTGTGACATTATGGAGCCATAGCTTAGCAATGTACAAGTTGCAGAACAATCTCAGAAGTTAAGAAATATTTTCCAGAAATTACTGAGAATATTATTGGAAATATTTTAGAGCATTGTTCCTTTTCTATACAAAATTTGAGGATATTCTTTAAAAAAATCGATAATTTCTCATAAGAAACTATCACAATTTCAGATGTTAGTTTTCAGTACAATGAGATCTTAGCTATAATTTTGTCACCATTAAGTTGTCCAAATTTGATATCCTAGAGGCAAATCCATAATAATATGAAGTATCATGGTAATGGTCCGCGGACCGGGAGACGAGCTGTAGGTAGGACTCCAACAAGATGGAGTGACGACCTTGTAAGGATCGCGGGAACGCGGTGGACGCGAAAAGCACAAGACCGGTCTGGGTGGAGAGCCTTGGGGGAGGCCTATGTCCAGCAGTGGACGTCATGGTGAAGCCAAATCATCTTTATATTAACCGGAAGACATCCGTTGCTGGATATAGATCTTCCCTAAGGATCTCCACGACATTCGGTGTTGTCTGCAACCTATTGCAAATAGTCATTTTTTATGTGTGTATTTGATAAACTCGTAATCATTAAATAACTTACCAATGGTGTTAAAAAGTTTGCGGGTTGTAGCAATAGAGAAAATGTTTCTGTTAATAAAGAAGTCTGCAGACCAGCTGAAGATGAAACTGAGGATGTACATCGCTACGTAAGGAAGGGCTGATAGTAGACCATTCTGTAAAGATCGGGAACTCTATATAAATAGGAAGAAATTTAATCGATTGCCATCTGTAGAAGTAAAAGTTAATAAACGTTATAATACATTAATTATCCTCGTGTGGTTGCCGGGTTAGAATAGTACCACTCCATTTCTTCCCGTGGATGTCGTAAGAGGCGACTAAGGGAATAAAGGCTTGTAGTACTGTTAGGCGATGGGCTTGCAACCTATCACTAATACACTGGTAAACATCTTAGCATAATTGTGCAAAGTGTGGTTACAGAATTATCAACAAGTTTTAAAAGTTGTTGGTAATTCTTTAGTTCTGCCTACCCCACTTTGGGAATGAAAACCACTTTATGTATGTATAAATAAATAAATAAATAAATTAAGTAAGACTAGTATCAATCTCTTTAATATAAGTACCAGCAAGTAAGCCGTGTTTTGTAAAAAAAACAAGTCTTTTTAACTAATGGCATCCTTTCACTTAAACAGCATATCCTTAAAACAGCTGATGCAATATTAAACATTATTGAAACCGAATTAAAAGGTAAAAATAATGAGGAAGCTTACGTTTTTAATATCGACGCCAAGGACTTTGTCCATATAGGAGGGCATTTCCGTGAGAAGGGTCCAGAAGCCGAGACTTTGCCCGCTGTGGGCCAGAAGGATAGCCAAGAAGGGAAGGGAAGTCCAGATGCTCTTCCAGGGGGTCACCATTTTCTGAAATATCCAGATTCTATTTTACAAGCTCCAGAAAACAATTTTAAACAGCAGGCTTTAGAACAGTACCACATTGCGTCTAAGTTTTCTCCATATACAATAACTATTATCATGGGCGAGGAATATAAACTATACAAGTTCATTATGAGCTTTGAAAACGAGAACTAGGTAAGTAAATATATTTTACTTTGCAGATTAGGATTAATCGTAAATTTATCTGTTCTTTAGTATAAATGTTTGTCAGTTAACTCCCCTGAACATTATTTACTTTACAAATAAATACACGCACATCACTTACGAATAGAAAGATCTATAGGTTCCAGTTTTTAGTATTTACTATCAAGGTATCAGTGTATCAATGTCTTGGGGGAGGCCTATGTCCAGCAGTGGACGTCTTTCGGCTGACATGATGATGATGTCATGATGACTATCAATGTACAGTCGACTTCAAATATATATTTATATTTGTTCACCATATTCCATTGAGATAAGGAGCAAAAATGTAAACATATCTTTGACGTCGACTATACATGCAAAGCTATTAATAACAAAAACCGAGCAAAGGCATGTCTGACCATGCTCAGTGTAGGGTTCCGAGGCGAATACGAACTAAAAAAAAACATAGTGAAACTAATCTCTATTTAAAGTTATTCGGTGCTTTCTTAGGAGATTGAAGTAGGTATACACACTTTAGTCGCATGTTTCTCAAGAATTAATCAAGTTTACTAAGTCGTAATTGTTTTTATTTTAAATTCGTTAATCGCGCTTTCTTTAAAGATATTTTTCAAATTTTTAGTATTTGTAGTTTTGACTGTAGTGCTTAATATTTCATAACCGGACCCTTTAATTAAAAAACTGATATATATGCCACACGATGCGTTAAAACACTTGCGTCGCTCTGTGATAAATTCACAGCGTTGCGCAGACGCAACTATTCGGCAATGCTCGTGTGGCATCGCGCTACGGGGAAATGCCTCTACGCTAGTAATTTCACGGGTTGTCGTATTCCTACAGCGAAACAAAACACATTAATAAACTAAAATATAAAAAAAAGATTAAAAGTGCTGAGTTCTGATTATTTATGCGTTCCTGATTTTTTTAGCAAAAAACTTTAATGTAATTTATCCCAGAAATGGTTCAATTTTGTATAGGGTATTATGGGATCAAAATGATTGCATATGATCTCCTCCATAACCCGTATAGGGGAATAGGTCGACTTACCAATAAACCCTGTATAGTTAGGAGCGTTTCTTAGGAGCAGAATCATGGTATATTAAGTATTTTCAAATCCAAACCTTTGCTTCACTAATATCGGCAGATCCAGCGTTCGTCTCAATATACTTTCGTTCTTCTTTCGATATCCAGCGGTTGGTGCCAGGAGTTGAGGTCCCGAAGATCAACCAGAGCACGCACCACCCGAGGCAAGTGATGCCGGCCACGTAGTAGACGGAAGGCCAGCCAAACCTGCTGGCCGAGAGTACTCCAGCCGTCATCATCTCAATGATGGTGCCCAGTTGAGCTCCTGAAAGAAAGATGTCCAGGTCTTTAAATGTTGAGGTTATGAAGTTTTGTTTCTTTTCAATTGAAATAAAAAATAGCTAATAATATATAGCCAAGCAGCAGTGTTTGCATTGTTGTGTTCCGGTTTGGGAATAAGACAGCCGGTGAAATGACTAGCTTAGAGGCATTCCATCTTTGTCCTCAGAGTTGGCAAAGCATTTGCAGTCTTAGGATTGCGGTCATGTCAATGCGAATGTCTCTGGGTCACAGTTGCCACTTACCATCAGGTGGCCTGTGTGCTCGTTTGCATTCCTATGCCATAAAAAAAAACTTACCTTCAGTTTAAAACAGACTTATTATTTTATCAGTAATTTTGAGCACAGTTCAATAAAACACAACAATCAAAAAAGTTACAATGTAGCTCTTTTTAATTAGTAAATTTCAATTTTTTTTCTTAACATTGACTTATGGGGTATAATTTTCCCTCATTTTAAACCGCTTTTAGCCAAAAATACAAAAAGGGAAGATTTAATTTAATTCGTGGTTCGTTTATCCTGATAAAGTTTGCCTACCTGCATAGACTATGGTCCCCATCCGACTTCTCTCTGGAACAGGGGCCCACTGACCCAGAAGACCATGAAGACTAGGGTAGAGCAGACCTTGAGTCAGACCCATGAGGATTCGGCAGACGCAGACTGCTATCCAGCCTCCCTAAAAAAAAAGTAAGAAATGCGGTGTAATGGTTTCGCTTTAAGGTATTCCTTGATCGGTATGTATCGTTAGACACGGTTTTGGGTATTAAAAAAGGCAGGTCCGCCAGCTCAAATAACGTGAGGTTAACGGATTTGAAAAATATGAGAGCCCAAAGTCAGCGATTCCTCTTAAAAATATACTTTTCAAGTTCAATATTTCCATACTTAACAGTCCAACTAATCTAAATTTTGATTTTTACGGGTTATCCAATGATACCCTCCAAGTTGTTATAATGTAAAAAGTCTTTTTGTACTTTCAATGCACAAACCAGAAAAAAACAGTTACAACTTTGTCGGCGTAATTAAAATGTATTACTATTATTATGTCGAAATACAGCTTTGTAGTACCAAGAAACCACAGACAGACGATAGACGGACAGACGGACACAAGAGTTCCTTGTTGAATACGAAACCATAAAAGGTAAAAAAAAAATATTAACAAAAGAATAATATACTGGGAAAGGGCCGAATCTTAAGTACCTACCCGAAACAGACGTGCGTGCATGACTCGTTGTATGAATGTTGAAGAAGCGAAAGAAATTTGTCAAGATCGTAGCAAGTGGAAAGAAGTGGTCTCTGCCTACCCCTCTGGGAAACAGGAGTGATTTAATGTATGTATGTAAGAATAATAATCCCTGTTTTTTTTTTAAATCACAATCTTGTAAACTCTGGTGACGCGACAGCAGATCGTTTATCGCAAATAAATCCTCAATTTGCGCTGACAGAACTATCCCAATGTCGATAATTATCTTTGTCATCGACCCGCATGTCGGGAACCTCGAGGACAAGCTCGACAAAGAGATTTAGATTACATTTTATCCCAGTTTATCGCAGAGTTTTATTCTTGCTTTAATTATTAACAGTTAATTCATTTATTACATCAGATAACCGGTTCAATATTCGGTCAATACATTATTTGGCAAGTTAAAAAACCATTTATTGAAATTTCGTTTCGGATTTTCCCTACGCGGGATTTTATATATTCAGACGGTTTACATGTTACCTAAGTAACGCAACGAATAGGGAATATCAAAGCAGGATTAAGCACAAAAAAAAACGCAAAATGAAAACGTGATCAACGCATTGTCGGTAGAATTATGCTGTAAGTACTCAATGTTATATTATCACCGACTGCACCTAATGAATTGACCTAATTCTTGGAAATAAATATTCTTTTTCTTCTAAAATGATGAGTTTGCCAAACGTAAGTACTGTTACCCAATCTTTCGTCTATCTCAATGTAGTTAAGAACGAACAAGAGTTAAGTATTCTTTTGGTTTTAACTCTGGACATTACTTTATTTAAAATAAGATTTGTTGAGGTAAACTTAAACTCTTTATGCTTTATCCACGACTGTTCTTACTCTATAGCGACAAAGTATTGAAGCAAAACTTTTGATTATGCAAATAGAAATAATATAATTTCAATGTGGACAAGAAGACTAATTTGCAAGGAATGTCCACTCCTTATAAACCTTGATAGACCATGCTCAATTCATCTCGCAAATGTTCAACAAAACAAATTTAACTTGCATCTCGGCAAACCAAATAGAAGTGATAATTGAATGCTATTGCTACCACGTAAGATTCAAGATCGTGTGGTTTCTGGTCCTCTAGAATTTCGTCAGCGTTCAATGGACTTTGTAGGAACATTTCTTTTGGAGAGGTTTCTTTTAACAAATTGCTCCGATTTGTTTTCACCCGCGAGTTTAGTCAAGATAGATCCTCGTGATTACTCCCTATCCAATGTTTGTTCTTAACAATTAAAAGGACGTACACTTTCTATAACATTCTGCTGCTTAATTACGTATTTAATCCGGGATTAATAAGGATCAGTGCGATATCACGGGTCTCTTAATTAATTTTCTTTTGCCAAGAGTTTTAAGCTAACTGATGATAGGTGATTTGGTGAGAATTAGGATTTAAATTTTAAAAACGTATCTAGACGAATCAGTCCGTAATTCTACCAGTTTTGTTTCATACAGTTTAAGTGAATTGGCGGGTTTTTGTTATACCCCTGTAAGGTATCTTTTTATGTTTGTCTGTTTTACTTGAGAACTTATATTAATGTCTAGTTAAGAACATTATTGTCACTTGGAAATTCTAGTAAATTTTA
This sequence comes from Acleris emargana, assembly GCA_927399475.2. NCBI lineage: Eukaryota > Metazoa > Arthropoda > Insecta > Lepidoptera > Tortricidae > Acleris > Acleris emargana. The sequence continues at coordinate 1,281,432 of OV656843.1, forward strand.
CAGCGTGTTTGCTCTTGAAAATATTGAAGTTTTTTTTTGTAATAAACAATTATTCAACGACAAGGATTAAGCAACGTCTATCTTCAGCTGCGTTTCTAACTAGTACCAATATTCAGTTGCTATAGTCTCAAACATATTATATATTGATTTGACAGCTGTCAGATCCGGCCTTTTAGAATGGCGCGACTATATTGACATTTAATTTTATTAACTTACTCTGGTCAGTAAACAATTGACCTAACACAGTTTAACAATTAGCATGACATAGGCAGTCGTGAATAATTTTGCATCAGACACCATTAACCACTTACTATACAAATTCTGGGAGTGGGGATGACGCCGAAGTCGAAGCTTAAATCAATTATTGTGACGAAGGTACTCTTATTGATATGTTCAGACTTTTCTTTGTTTTACTTCGCATACTAGGGACAAATTAGGGAATGCAAGTAACCGGTAAAAACCGGTTTTAACCGGTTATTTTCATACAAAAATGGCCAATAACCAGTTATATTGCATTCCCTACATCAAACGGAAGTTTAACTTTAATATGCAAATTCATGCTACTTTGGAATCATCAAAACGTAACAAAAGAAATGTATTATGTAATCTTTGTCTAAACGAAAATCAAATATTCTAACACAAAATAACAGAAGCCATTAAAAGAGTTTTTTTTAATACCATTCCATCATCTTTTTGTTTACGATGATGACTAACGATTTTGACTTTATTAAAATTAAGATGAGAAAAAAACAGTTAAAATAAAAATAAGCAAGGATAACAATGTATAGATAAGTATGTATAGCCATAGAAGAACACGCAAGCCGAATGACGGATTGGTGTCGCAGAATACAGTTGATGCGCAGTAAACTGTCAGGAGAGAAAAATAATGCGGTAAACTTATCGACAAACCTCCACAAATAAGAATAACATTAGCAAAAATTGGGTGCCTAGATTAAACTCTACTATTTATAACTTTGTTTTCTTCATTTATTCAGTAGGCGTAACGTTTTTCTTTTCTGTCAACTCACGTCACTCATACATCATCACATGTATTTTTTCGAAAATTGTTAGCTATTCCCGTGTGGATGCCGGGTTAGAATAGTGCCACTCCATGTCATCCCGTGGATGTCGTAAGAGGCGACTAAGGGAATTAAGGGATGTAGTACTATTAGGCGATGGGCTTGCAACCTGTAACTAATACGCTGGTAAACATCTTAGCCTATTTGTGCAAAATATTGTTACAGAACTATCAACAAGTTTTTGAAGTTGTAGGTAATTCTGTGGCTCTGCCTACCCCTCTCTGGAATTACAGGCGTGAAGGTATGTATGTATGTGTTAGCTAAGCGTTACGCATCTTAAAATATCAACCGGTTCTTTACAATCTTGCTTCCTGTGTGTTACTTATTTACTGCGACTCCCAGCTAATATCCGGGTGAGTATACGCTATAGGTATAATTCCCGGTTCATCCTTTACGGCATTGGGGACATCAATCTACCCGGTTATTGGATTAGGGCAATGGATATCAGGAATATTGTTTTCGTCAGCTGCTTCCAGTCAAAGCTTTGATTGGTGGAGAAGAAAATTGGGGATGTGTTTGACTTTGCCTAAGCGATGCATACGAATTATTTCTGTATGATTCATACACCGGATTGACGGAGGCAAAAATGTACCAGTGCAATGCAGTATTCATTAAATATCTACTAAGTTTATCGACAACTTTTCTCGTGACGTAAAATATGTTTATTACAATTCTTGCAAAAGTAAGTCGTACCTTTATCTTCTAAATCTGAATGATCAGCTTTCCATGAAGATAAACGATCTTTTTTTCTTTCGATTCAAAACTAACTGACTTAAAAAACAAAAAGGTTCTCAATTTGACGACGCGGTAGCCTAGTCGGTAGTGACCCCGCCTACGAAGCTAAGGGTCACGGGTTCGATCCCCGGTACGGACAAATATTTGTGTGATGAGGAGGATTATTTGTTCCTGAGTCTTGGATGTTTTCTATGTATTTAAGTATGTATTTATCTATATACCTAAGTTTATCCTTGCCTAGTACCCATAGTACAAGCCTAGAGCTCAGTTTGGGGCTAGGTCAATTTGTGTGAGATTGTCCCCTGATATTTATTTATTATTAATTCGTCGGAATGCTAAAGAATATTGTAGTACTGAATTAATTTGATATTCAATGTAATTTCAATGGTTGTCAAAAGTGACTCGGTTCAAAGTCAATGTCAGATACCAGTTGTTTATAGTTGCGATAAGTAAAAATAAAAGAGGTTTACAAATAATTAAAAGATGATTAAAGATGGCTTTTTATCGATGTCGATAAACTTAGTCGACATTTAATGAATCACTAGCACTGGTACATTTTTGCCCAAATCAATTAGGTGTTTGATGATTATGTGTGATTCCTTTATCAACTCTTCTATGACTCAAAATTAAGATAAATTGATATAGGTTTTAGGAATCTTGAGAGCATTTTTATTTTCTTTGCGAACATAACCAAAAAGCTTTTTAGGATTTAATACATACATACATACCTTCACGCCTTCATTCCCAGAGTGGGGTAGGCAGAGCCACAGAAATACCAACAACTCTAAAAACTTGTTGATAACTCTGTAACCACAATTTTCACAATTAGGCTAAGATGTTTAACAGTGTATATTAGTGACAGGTTGCTAGCCCATCGCCTAACAGTACTACAAGCCTTTATTCCCTTAGTCGCCTCTTACGACTTCCACGGGAAGACATGGAGTGGCACAATTCTAAGCCGGCAACCACACGGCAAAAATAAATAATGCGGCGGATTTAATAAAATAACAAAAACAAAAATGAATATACGGCCACGGGATACGCAAAACTTCGAAGTCGTCCGGGATAGTGCAATGCCGCGTAACTAACTACCAATAAAAGTAAGGTTGTAATACTATGTACTTTAACGTAGAAAAGTTCTTATTATACTCCTTGTTTGGATGTTCTCACTCTACACTTTTATTTGAGAACTTACGAGGAGAACTCTCGAATGGAGAAGTTTCTTCTCGGTACTGTGAAAGAAAGTGCTGGCTACATCTAGTTTGTACTGGCTGGCTATTACGTCAGTAATATTTAAATCGGATGATTCGAAACCTAATAGATGAATTTTGTTAAAACCGTGTCAGTTGTTTACGAAGATTGGTTTCATGAAGCCCTGAAGTGACAGTGTACTTTAAAAAAAGTTATATAAACGGGAAGTAAGATAAAAGGAAGCCCGCACTGCAGGCTTTCCACAGTACAATGCTTATCTGGTGGTGATCAGAGGTAAAGACTTCTATGCATCAATTTGGATTTCAACGTCTTTCCTGGTCATATGATAACCTAACAAGAACTTGAGTTATGGTTTTAAGACTTGTAATATCCTTGTAAGGCCCACCATACTGTAAAACGGGAGTTTTTTGTAACTGGGACTTTGAATCTACTATCAAGGGAATAAAATTAAATTGCGATTGTCCGAAAATGCCATTTTCAGTTTATGAACAAAGGAAAATAAACCTTATTGTTATTGCCACGGAGTTCAAAGTAAATTGTCTTGATTATGTACATCTTATTTGACGACGCGCTGGCCTAGTTGGTAGTGACCCTGCCTACGAAGCTAGCGGTCCTGGGTTCAAATCCCGGTAAGGGCAGATATTTGGGTGATGAGCGCGAATATTTGTTCCTGAGTCATGGATGTTTACTATGTATTTAAGTATATATTTCTCTATATAAGTATTTATATCGTTGTCTAGTACCTATAATACAAGCCTAGAGCTTAAACTGGGACTAAGTAAATTGGTGTGACATTGTCCCCTGATATTTATTTATTATTATTATTATCCTATCACTAATACGCTAGTAAACATCTTCGCCTAATTATTGTGCAAAGTGTGGTTACAGAATTATCAAGAAGTTTTAAAAATTGTTGGTAATTCTTTAGCTCTGCCTACCCGACTCTGGGAATGAAGGCGTGAGTTTATGTAATGTATCTATGTTATTATTATCATAGTGCACACTGGGCCTTACAAGGTTAAAGCTAAAACAATAGTTACCTTTTCAGCTGCAAGTGGCACGAACATATTGACCACTCCATTAACCAGCATAGCGACGAAGATCAGCGCCTTGCCGCCAAACTTGCCCGCCAGCATACCAGCTGGAATCTGCAGCACAATGTAGCCCCAGAAGAAGGAGGACAGGATGGTGTCCTGGATGCCCCGGTCCCAGTCGAACACCTGCAAAGAATTGAGGATTAGAATGTTGAAGTACTAGCGTCTGTGCGCGATTTCTTCCGCATAGATTTTGATTATTGTTATTCACTCGGCATCTTTTAATTTTTTCTTGATAAAAAGTAGCCAATGTATTAATGCAGGGTATAAGATCAAAATTTCATCTAATTTTTTCCAGCCGTTGCAGCTTGAAGGAGTAACAAATTAACAAACACACAAGTACATACACAAACTTTTGCATTATTTATTATTTATTTATTTTATGACATTGGAAGGCAATCGAGCACACATGCCACCTGATGGTAAGTGGAAACTGTGACCCATTGACATTCGCATTCACAAGACTGCAAATGCACTGCCAACCCTGAGGACTTAGATGGAATGCCTCTATGCTAGTCATTTCACCGGCTGTCTTATCCCCAAACCGTAACACAAAAATGCGAACACTGCTGTTTGGCGGTAGGTTAGTGGATAAGATGGTGGTACCGACCCGGATGGACCCTGCACAAGGTCCTCCCACAAGTAAAAAGCATTTATAATATTAGTGTGATTGCAACTGAGGGAATATCGTTTTAGTATTGAGAGCAATATCCTAAAAATGCGAAACTTAGATAACAGTTATTTTTAAGAAAACTGTAGTGTTTTGTTTTCTTTTGTACAAGCTGTTTTAGACACAATCGGAATAATACAAATTACTTTGCTGACAAAGTTATTTTTTAGCAGAAAAATCTAGGAAAGTATACAAGAAAAAATTGCGATTGTTTATTTTTGAAATTGTCACTAATTTAAGCTTAAATAGAAAAAGCTATGTATGCAACGGTACATAAATAGCTCTTAAGGTACTCTTGCGTCATGAGCACTATGCAGAGTTGTATAAACTTCGGTACAGCTACGTGGAAATGGACCAAAGTTAAAGACATGTAGCATCATAATTGATTTTACGTACTGACAGGTCAAGTTAAGCTCGCTGGTGACTTGTTTGGTTGCCGGTGATTTATCTAGAAATAACACCCTATTCGTTTATGTATGGCGATCACGTCGTAGGAGGCAATGCAGTGTTGTGTCACGGTAGGGAATAGGTGGCGATAGATGAGACAGGTAGTATTTAGGGTTCCAAAGGTTCCAAGGGTGTCCATCGATCCGGTCCCATAAAATTCTTGTATGAGCGCCCTTTTTAGGGTTCCGTATTCAAACTAGGAATTTTAGATTCGCAATATCTGTCTGTCACTGTACAAAATATTGTTTTTTTTTACTAGTAAAGCAAAGTATATTTTTTACTTTTTGACGGCGAGTGAAATATCATTGGATAGCACCTAAAATTAATGAAAGAAAGAAAGAAAGAAAGAAAGAAATTATTTATTCGTGACAAATTAATGAACACAAAAAAATAAAAAAATTGGACACATGCACAGTTTGTCACGAAATGGTCACAACTCAGCGTGTTGCTGGCAGAGCCAGCGCTGGTCTTCCGTTGCGAATGATGTACTAGTAGGTACGGTACATCTAATTATTCATTTTTAGATTTGGAAACCGTTAAGGACATATAGAACTAGAAAAGTGTAATTTTCACTAGAGTTGACTACAAGTAATAAAAATGTGCTATTGGCCGTTTTTTTTTACTATAGAAGCAATAAAATAAAAAGTGTCTGCCTATTATTGTTCATGAATTACAACCCACTTACAAACAAATAAACAGAGGGAAAGCGAAGGCTTAGAATAATATTGACAGGGTTCCATTGAACCTCTAAAAGGTAAAATAAACAGCCACTCTACAATCATATTATATACTCTTTGCAACTTTTCCCTAAGCCATAACGTTTGATGCTCACAAGATAGCCCACAAACTCTTTTATTTAACAAAGAAAAATACGGAGGGTGTTATTGATTCCTTTACACCCTGACTTATGTTTTGTTTCCCTTTAACCACTAGGGCTATAATAAATGTAGGTCGTTTATTTAAAGCACTATAATTAATTAGGGACGGCATTAATATGAGCCTTATGTGCTGGGACATTATCTTGAGGCTAAAAGGTTTTTAGTAAGCCTTTGACGTATTTTGCTGGAATTTTGTGCTTGAGATTCCTTTCATACTAGAGCAAACATTGCTTTTAAAATAATTTTAGAGCCGGCGACGAAAAAGGGGTTAAAAGATGATGTGTCAAAGTATTGAAAAAATTTAATGTTTACGCAAAAAAACATATGTTTGATTATTGAAAATTAATCACAAGAGAATCAGGAATCAAAAGGAAGTTCATAATATTTACTTAAAACAAAGTTTTTCTTTACATTTTAAAACCACATTAAAAATTGGTAACAAAATAGTATAATAAAGTGAAAGAATTGGTTTGTTCACTGTGATAGCCATAAATCATTAGTTGAAAAAGTTCAACAGTGAGGAATTTAGCGTTTTATTCATTTGCAAATCAGTAGTGGTAGGACCGTGTGAAGTGTCTTAATGGCTACCACCATTTTATCCTTTAACCTACCACCAAGCAAACGTTACAAACTTAACCTCGTAAGGCCCGCCATACTGAAAAATGGGAGTTTTTTGTAACTGGGACTTTGAATCTACAATCAAGCGAATAAAGTTCAATTTCGATTGTTCGAAAATGCCATTTTCAGTTAATAAACATAGGAAAATAAACCTTATTCTTTTTGCAACAAAGTTCAAAGTAAATTGTCTTGATTATATACATCCTATTGCACGCTGGGCCTTATTACAAGGTTAAAACATAAAACGTTGCGAAACGTTACAAACTTAAAACATAAATTGAAACAATATTTACTAAATATCCAATTGGCCAACACTTAGCAGACGTCCTGTATTCATAACATTTGCATTTTTTTTTTCTTTGTCCACACACGCAATAATTCAGAAGTCTCTTGTTCAGAAAAATTGTCTATAATTCAGTTTGTAAGCATTACTCTTAATAAATAGTAGTGAGATGGATTGGGAGCGCTCTCCTCTCATCTAGTAAACCTGACACCATCACATGCTGAGTGGCAACCTTTTCTGTGTTAATTTTAGATTAAGTAAGTACTCTAAGTTTGTATTACTCTACTTTTAAATGTTTTTGATTTTGTTGTTGTTCATGTTAATTTTATTTTAGCACCGAATAAACGATTTCTATTCAATTCTATTCTAAGCAGCAGTGTTCGCATTGTTGCGTTCTAGTTTGGCGGTAAGAAAACCGGTTAAATAACTAGCAAAGAGGCATTCCATCGTAGTCATCACTCAGGGTTCGCAACGCATTTGCGGTCGGCGGATTGCAGTCTTATGATTTTTAATCATGAGAATACGAATGTCTATGGGTCACCGCTCCCGCTTTCCATCAGCTGGCCTGTGGTTGGGCTTCTTCAAGTCAAAAAAAAAACACCCAACTATCCCACTAATAAGTACAAAAATGTACTTGTGAAAAGGGATGAATAAAATGACGTCGTTTCATTCTCACGTTCAAATTTTGGGGCTCCCATAGGATCACTGTAGTGACGGTAAAATGGCGTCGATTTATCCTGTAACGTACTGAATAGTGGATACCCGTAATCGTTGTCACTTATCATGGCGATGGCTACCGATTGTAACGATGCTGACGTGTCTTATGCTACAATATCTCGGTGAGTCTTCTCTAATATCTTATCAGTGATTTTGTCGGCATCATTACACGGCTTATAATTTGTATGTCTATGCGTGTGAAATTTTAAGCACAATAATTAGTTAAGTTAGGATTGACGAGCCTAATGAAACAATTTTGGTAAGATAATTTACTGTTACAACTTATTTTACGACCCGATGGACGAATTAATTAACCAGCAAGTTTAAATGGTCTCCCATATCGAGTGTACAAGCATTTGACAGCGTCTATTCTCAATGAGGCATCTTCGAGCTGGTATGTGACGTCACTCACTCGATCATCCGTTCGACAAGTAGAAATTTTTGATAACATAACACCTAGCTGATGTTCATCATAACCATACCTGGGATAACTCGGGGCATCTGTACGAAAGTGATGTAGCAAAATATTTTATCGAAATAAAATATATCGATGTTACTGCCAACATCTAAATGTTATTCGACATAAATAAATATTACTTATTTTCTCCTCATTTTTAGTTAAAAAATAAACAAATTAACACGTATATTTTATTTGTTTATTTTACAACAGTTTTCATAATATACAATCAATATTTTTTCCATATTCTTCGGTATTAATGATTGCCGTCTCGTTGAAAATATCTACTTTAAACTGCTAAACGTACTCGGAATATGATTGGTACTGACAGTATATTGTCATTTTGATTGGAATGACATCCGCATACTTTTATTATCTTAAGAGGCTCGATATCAGATATGACATCGAACCTCTTTACAGTAATCGAGAATGTGCAATGTGCACATGTATTAATTTAATTATATCGACATCTTTTTTATCGATATCAAATCCCTTGAACTTGCCCCGAGTTATCCCAGGTATGATCATAACATAATAAACCGACTGCTTTATTTTAATTTACTTATTATTGTTATAGTGTTGTTTTTTTATTAGGGTTTACCACAGGGCTTACATTGATAAAAAATACATAGGTTATAAGAGGAATAACCACTTTAAGCTAAATGCGCCCTTATGGTTAAACAAAGCATGCAATACGTAATAAAAAGAGCAAACATACAATATATTTATTACAAACTTACTAAGCTATAAAGAAATAAAAAACCATTTAAGTAATTTTTTACTAAAACGAATACAATTTAAAAAAACTAGCCAAGAAGATAAAAAAATCAAATAAAAGAAAAAAAACGTTCAATAATGAAATCGTTATCATCAAGTTTGGGAGGGTAAAAAGAAAGGTTACAATAAAATTTCTGACTACTTTTGAGTCCGAAAAAACATAGATACTTTTCGCATTTTTTATACCCTTCCTAACTAGCTACTAACTAGGTTATTGTGCTGTGTCAAAAAGCGATTCAGTGGGCAGAATGTTCCCACATTCGTTCTCAAACCCTTAATCCAGAACAGATTAATTGTTGGCTTAGGCAGCCTAGAGGGAGCGCGGATTGTTTAATACTGGCTACAAGTACGGGGCGTCCAGAGTGCCCTTCCATTACTTAAATAACCAACACAGCAGCACTAGCAAAGAGTCATTTCTTCTAAGTCGATCTTAAGACTGCAGTCCTTAGATTTGAATTATGAAATGTCTTAGGCATGCAGTGGCCTGTGTGCTCGTTTGCCTTCCCTATGCCATAAAAAAAAGAAACACTGGCCACCAGATGGTAAGTGGACCTATGACATTTGCCTTCTCATAATTGAAATCTAAGGACTGCATTCTTAAGATCGACTGAAAATTCGCTGTCTTGTGAATGCGAATTTCTATAGGTCACAGTTTCCACTTACATCAGGCGGCCCTGATGGTAAGTGGAAACTGTGACCCATAGACATTCGCATTCACAAGACAGCAATCCTAAGACTGCAAATGCACTGCCAATCCTCAGGAGAAAGATAGAATGCCTATATGCTAGTGTTTTCCCCAAACCGGAACACAACAATGCGAACACTGCTGTTTGGCGGTAGGTTAATGGATAAGATCGTGGTGGTGGTGGTCGTTTATCTTATAAAGTCATAAAAAACTGCATCTTCACTTACCGGGTACCCGTGGTCATTATCCTTGGTCATGGCCACGATGGCCACGCTCATGCTGACCCGAGTGGCGTAGGCCACGGTGGTGGAGAGGAGCAGCAACAGTGTCATGATGTGACGCATGCCGATCATCGCATCTGAAAAGAAAATAGTTAACTATAGTAAATGAATAATAAAGCAGAATATAATGGCGACCCTTTTTTGTAGATGTTTTTTATAATAAATTAATAATAAATAAAGGCTTCTACTATGGGTACTAGACAACGATATAAATACTTACATAGAGAAATATATGTATACAGGGTGTAAGGGACGGCTCACCGAAAACTGAAACCATAGCTTCAGACCATTGTACTGAACTGAAATCCAGTGGAAAATTTCCCAGGAAAACGAAAATTTCCTCGTTTTTTTTCCATGTTTTTGCATTTTAACCGATCTAGGACAACATGTTATGACATACTGAAGCTCATTATGTAAAAAAAACTGTGAAAACGGCATTTTCACGTAAAAAACGAGAAATTTTTCGTTTTCTCGGGAAAATTTCCACTGGATTTCAGTTCAGTACAATGGTCTGAAGCTATGGTTTCAGTTTTCGGTGAGCCGTCCCTTACACCCTGTATATATATATATATAATATGGGTTTGCGTTTGACCTCAGTCTCACCTGATGTTAAGTGACGACGAGGTCGAAGGTGGTACACGGTTACCCAGAAAATGCCTATTCACTGTTGCCTTGAAAACACCAAGGTTATATGATTCCGGGAATACAGACGCAGGGAGAACGTTGCATTCCCTAGCAGTGCGAATAAGAAACGACGCAGCAAACCGCTGCGTGCGAACGATTGGGTATTCTACTACATGTGGATGGAAGCCCTCCCGGCGTCTAGAAGACCGATGTGAGAATGTGGAGGGTGGGATAAGGTCGTGCAGTTCTTGGGCACAAAGATACTTAAATACATACATAGAAAACATCCATGACTTAGGAACAGATATTCGCGCTCATCATACAAATATCTGCCTTTACCGGGATTTGAAACCATTGCATCCAAATGGGTCTAACCGTATGGGAGCTTCGATAGACAGACATATAGATACACAAATACACACGGTAAATTTATAACACCCATTTATTTAATTAATTTGGTGTCCTGCCGTTTGACCAAAAGTCATTTAGCAAAATTACACTTACTACGTGTTGCAAAAAAATTTTTCGTCAATTGATGATTTTACTACTAGTCATTTTACAAATGACTTACTTTTCCAAATGATCAACAGTTAAACTTACATTTTACGAGCAAGAATCTGGGCAGACCCGACTTGGATAGGTTAGGTTAGAACTTAAAAAGTCTTATTGTATTAAGTAGTTGGAATTTAATCTTTTAATAGTCCTTGTAGAAATAAAACACGCTTACTTTAAACCCTTTTCTAATTGAATAATGAGTCAAATTTAGGCTTTTAAGTGATATAATTATCTTTTATTAATACTAAATGACTTGTAACTTTTAGTAAATTAACTCTCCAAGATTTAGTTATTTTCATAAGTTCTACTTTTGACTTTACCAATTTGTAGAAAGATGAAGTAATATAAGTAAATTTTCATACTTTGTTATACAAGAAATAGGCCCTGTTAGTCATTTTTGTTTAGAGTTAGTTGCAGTTTAAGCATTTGTTACCTGGTTAACTAGCGACACAACTATTGCTTAAGTGACATCTATCACTAATACGCTGGTTAACATCTTAGCCTAATTGTGCAAAGTGTGGTTAAAGAATTATCAACAAGTTTTAAAAGTTGTTGGTAATTCTTTAGCTCTGCCTACCCCACTTTGGGATTGAAGGCGTGAGTTTATATATGTATGTATGTATGACATCTATCTCTGTAACTAGAAGAACTAGGTCATAATTTGTTTCATAAATAGATAGCTGGCATACTTCTTCCCTATTAATGTTGATTTTCATGAAAATAGTCTTAAAACATTTTGAGATATGATTTTATTTCTCAAAAAAACCCTTTAACCTTATTACTGAAAAGTTTGCAATATAATATGGCGCTTAAGCGTTCATAGCTTTCAACTGTGTACAGTTAAAAATCCAAATAATACTATTAATCATAATTTAACAGTGTAGGTATTTGATAAATTACAGCAATGGCGGCTGAATTAAATTTCCAAGAAGAATAGAGCTTCTAAAGCAAGGAATACAAAAAATAACAATAACAAATCATAGGATATCACAAACCCATCTCAACTGTCATCTCGAAGGAAACACGGTGTAGCTCAGATTCCTAACTACATTATGATGGGTCTTCAAAAACTAGTTATTTGTTGAAGCCCGGGATATCAGGACAAAGTTGCGTTACGAAGTTCTGCTGAGAATGTCGTTAGTGATAGTGGTTACTCGGTGAACAAACAGACAAATGTGACTGGTTCCAACCTGAATATGATTAGTGTGGTTATTCCGTTAAATTCAGCATTATTAAAACAAAAAAAAAAAAAAAAAAACCATGTTTGAGCTATTTTCACCCGACTGCGGCAAAGCCCAAAACGACGGTTATATGATTGACTTTTAAATGAACGACTCTATGTCCCCTCGTAACTACCAAACGACTAAACCAATTTTAATAAATAAGGTAAACATGGCTAGATTCTATTTTACCACTAGTGTCATAGGCTATATGAAAATTATTTAAATGTGAAATCGGCGAAATAATAAATACGAGTATAGTATACATGATAAGTAACATTAATGTGTTACTGTGTTACGGGTGTTTAACCAATGCGTCTTACCAGTTTTAACCTACGGAGCCGAAACGTGGAACATGACAGTCAAGTTGGCCCCCCGACTGCACGTCACTCAGCGTGCTATGGAGAGGTCTATGTTGGGGATCTTATTGAGGGATAAGATCCGGAACGAGGTCATACGACATAAGACTAAGGTGACTGATATTGTCCAAAAATGTAGCAAGCTGAAGTGGCAGTGGGCTGGCCATGTCTGTCGCAGAACCGACGAGAGGTGGAGCAGGAAGGTTCTCGAATGGAGACCACACTTTGGCAAACGTAGTGTAGATGGACCGATGACCTGAAGAAGGCAGCTGGCAGTGACTGGATCAAACTGGAGAAAGGGCGGGAGATCGTGCGTTGTGGCTTGTGGCGCTCCTTGGGGGAGGCCTATGTCCAGCAGTGGACTGCAACCAGGCTGATATGATAAACATTACTGTGACGACATTATCCAAAAAGCAGTAGGGTTTTTCGAAAGCTTGCTTTTCGTTAGACTTGTTACCCGATTGCATCAGAACGTATGAATGTATGTCTATTTTTGGCACGCTCTGTAGCCTAACCAGTTGATTGATTTTAACATATTTGGTGTCGTTAGATTTGCCTGGGTTGTGGGAGTGACATAGGCTATAATGCTTTTCATATTTTAATGAAAATAATGAGGGGTTTTTTTTAAAATGACAGTATCAAAAACGCAGTCGGTTTTTTATTTAAAAACTTATTTTAGTTTTATGCATTGGCTAGGTAAGGTTAGGTTAGGTTAGGTATTATCTACAAGTAGGTACAAATTAAAAAAAGGTTTATGAAGTTCTATACAAAAAAAAATTAAACCACGATTAATTTGGTAAATTGGCTTCTCGGAATTACTTAGTAACCATTTTGCAGTCGCGGACGACTATTTCCCTATTTGTGTATTCCTATATAGGGTAAAACACACTTTAATAGTGCACAGCATAAAAAAAATAAGTTGACCTTGAAAAAACCAAATCTCTCAGGCGTCAAGACTGTCCCGTGGGAGGCAATTCCAACTTCCCGCCGAGAAGGATAATTTACGCTGTACACGTATCAGGGTCCTTGAGACGTAATACGTAGTCATAGTAGAAAAAAAACAGTACAGCTAATTCCACCCACAAAATAGCTACTAATGATCGAGTGACGTTTCGATGCTTCTAATCACAGACGTGTTTTAAATAAGCTATTTCATTGTTTGCATTCCTGATTACTGCCGCACTCAGATACGTCAATTAAACTTTATTCTTGATTTAAGGTGCTGCTGTCACTTTCTTTGCTTAGCAATAGAATAAGACAACACGTCACTTAACAAGCATTAAATTTAATTCTGAGTGTGGCAGTTAGTAATTACGAGTAAGTTTTAAACAATGTTAATCCAGGGAAATACTACCCCTGACAACTTAACATAACAGTGTGATCTTGTTTGTAGAAATATTTGTTATTTGCTATAATTATTATAATAAGACAAAAAAAACTGGCTATAATGTGTACTTCTATTGTTAATAAACAGATCCCATCGTTAAACCTGTCTTCAGTGAGCGAATATTAGGAGTCTAAGGTAGACCCGAGGGGCTATGTCTAACGCACTCCCTTCAAAACGGAACAATTGTTTTCATTTTGTATGCAAACAAGCCTTCGATTTTCAAAATGAAAAGGTCATAATTCTTTTCCTTATTATGAGGAGACAATTTCTTGTTGCCGACTATGCTTAATAACAAGTTAAAAACATAAACAAAGCTCTTTTTTTCCTTTAATCGTGTCTTGTTAATTATAATTTGATTACTGTGTCGCTTCTACTGTCTAAAACTCCGCAGAAGAGTACAGTAATTTACATTACTTCACAGAAACAGAAACGACATTTTGAAATGCTAAGAAGAGTCGAATAAGTTCATGAAAGATTCTGTTTTGCGGCCCTTTAGAACACTCGACAAATCTAATTAACGCGTTGTCATTTCATGTGCTACATATAACTTTTGCACTGCTGCCATTTTAATAACACGGATGTTTTTTTTAAGAAGTTTTTTTGCTTAAAGAAGCAAACGAGCGCTAGCGGGTCTCTTGTTGAAAAGTGATTACCGCCGCCTAATGGACACCTGCAACACCAAGAGAGGCGTCGTAGATGCGTGGCCGGCCTTTAAAAAAAGTGTATCCCCGTCTCTTGATGCTTCCTCTTTACTAACAGCTGTTCGGGGTAGAAGGTTCTAGAATAACGACCACGAACCAGAAAGCGCAGTGTTCCCAGGTTTCCAAAAAGGTGGAAAGCATAAAACTGACCGTTGTGGAAAAACTTGGAAGACTTGATGATGGTGATGGTGGTACTTATCAAAACTAAATGTTTCCTGGCTGAGGCATGTATAATGCTTTTCTCAAAAAATGCGAGAAAATTAAATACAATTGTTAATAATATTAATTAAGCACAGTTCCAAAATTTCCTTGAAAAAAAAACAGAAACAGTTAACTACGATTTAATATGATACTGAAATAAAGCATGAAATAACGTCACACATTAAAACGTAATAAATTCAATTTGAATAAAATATACATACATTAAATCACGCCTGTTTCCCAGAGGGGTAGGCAGAGACCACTACTTTCCACTTGCTACGATCCTGACAAATTTCCTTCACTTCTTCAACATTCATACATCGAGTCATGCACGCACGTCGGTTTCGGGTACTTAAGATTCGGCCCTTTTCCAGTAATTCTCCGATTTGATTCGAAAAAGTACGCCTAGGGCGGCCCCTTCCGACGCTTCCACACACTTTCGATGTGTATATCTCTTTCGTCAATCTTCCCTCATCCATCCTTTCCAAATGACTAAAATAAAATATAGTTTGAATTATAATATTCATTACGCGTTTATATGTTATTTTGGCAATTTACTTTGTTTATTAACACACAAAAACACCAGGTACGTAATGAAATTTCATATATTTACGCGGCGGCTGCCGTTGGTAAATAATAACTTTTTTTTGCCTGGACCTGGAATTAAGAAGTTAGCGGAGTGATTTTTCTACATGAACGTTAAAATTTCCGAGCATGTCAGAGAAAAAAGTTAGTATTTGTGGTTTCTTAGTAGACTAATACAAACAACAAATCAACAAGTCAGAACAAATGAAATTAGATAAGTAAAGAAAGATGAGTCGTAAACTGTTGAAAGTAAAAATACGCGCCGTATAATTCGCAAAGTCTATCTTCAGGCAGAGGATTAGTTGAAGGAAAGGATTTTCAGTAAAAAGAAAAAGTTGGACAGATTAATTAATCTGGCACTATACAAAGAAAAGATCCTCGAGAAACTAATTACGATCTGCAAGCTTGTCTTCAATTCGCTGATTGTTTGGACAGGGGATGAAGACAATCTATTGATTTGTAGGGATGTTCTATTTTCTACTTTGATTGCCTGTACTACTTTACTTGTGACTGTTTTTGGCGTAAATTGGTAGTTCTGTTAGAGTATATAATATATATAACTTGGATATTATAGTTTGTGTTCATCACATAAAAATTACCTCTAGGCTTAATAAATAATTATCTATTACTACTAGCATATATTTGTTTGTGCAACCAAAAAACCGTGCGAGAGCATGTCTGACATTTCAAAAACCATTAGAAAAACAAACATTTACTAATTCTCTATTTAAAGTTATTTGGTGCTGCCTTAGGTAGTTATTGTAAGTATATAAACAATTTACCTAGTCGCTTGTATCTCAAGAATCAATCAAGTTTACTTATTCGTGATAGTTCTTCTTTTAAATTCGTTATATGCGCGCTTTCATTTAAGATGTTTTTAAGATTTTTTTGTATTTGTAGTTTTGGCTGTAGGGGGGGGAGGAGACACTTGACTTTAAATAAATATTGCGGATAGTTTTGAAGAGCCTATCCAACGACACCCCGTACTATGGGGAGACGAGAAAAAAATATACATCCCCACGTTACGAGTAGGGCAGGTAAACTTTTTTTTTTCAAAACTTTATTTTACTACTTTTTTTTTTCTTTTTTTTTATTGCATGGGAAGGCAAACGAGCACACAGGCCACCTGATGGTAAGTGGAAACTGTGACCCATAGACATTCGCATTCACAAGACTGCAAATGCGTTGCTATCCCTGAGGACTAAGATGGAATGCCTCTATGCTAGTCATTTCACCGGCTGTCTTATCCCCAAACCGGAACACAACAATGCAAACACTGCTGCTTGGCGGTAGGTTAATGGATGGGCGTGACTTACGAGTATATGTATATTCATGCCAAATTACAGCTTTCTAGTACTAAGAGTCTCTGAGCTAGGCTGCGGACGGACGGACATGGTGAAAGTATAAGGGTTAGTTTGACAATGGAAACCTAAAAATGAAAAAAAAACTTAGAACATTTATGTTTTCGGTAAGACAATTTTCATCATAAGCAGAACAAGACTCCACACACATAATTGCAATAATAATACGAGGTACGGATTCCCGTAATGCTTATTGTTTCGAATCTTCGCTTTGAAACTTGGCTAAGTCGTAATTAACGAGTTAACTTGAGTTTTATCTTAATCGTGTTTACGCTTAGACTGTCGCTTTCATACAAAGACAGCTCCTACCCTAAATTTGGTACGTTTCAAAGTAAAAGTAGGTCACGAAACCTTTTTAGGAAACACCTTAAAATATTATTTTTTTATTTTTCCATCGGAATTTTTGTAATTTTTCCTTGCGTTCATCGTTGTGTGTCATTTCAATGTTTTTTGAGTCTTTTTTTACATTTTTAGAATTATTATGAACTTAGGAGGTCTTCAAAGCAACATTCCAGTTTTTTTATTTATGACAACTTTTTGTGTAATATACCTAAATTAGGTTGGTCCCCCTGGTCGGCCCGGAGCCGTTCTGTGGCATCACAAATCGAAAAGCCTATTCCCTGCTAAGCGAGCTATACAGATATAAAGCGACCGAGCTGTGGAAGTCCACAAAAGGACAAAACCACTCGAAGTCACTTATTAAAGGGTTCAGAAGCAAGCTCTCCAGAGAGATTCTACAACTCAAAAGAGAAAAGACTTGCGCAGTGACTAGGATCCTAACTGGCCACTGCAAACTGAACAGACATCTGTTTCTAATGGGATTGAAACAAAACGCCACATGCAGGTTCTGTCAGGAAACAGAGAAGACAGCAATGCACATCCTCTGTTCGTGCGGATCTCTAATGCGCAACAGAAGTATCCACCTAGGGTGACATATCATTGACCCACAAGAGATACAACTACTCACTGCCCAAAGCATCTGGAAATTCTTGGACGCAACGGGCCTTTGTAGTGAACTCTAAACAAAGGGCTGCCACAAAAGATCAGCAATGGTCGAAGTGGCTCACAAGGCCCATCTCAACCCCCCCAATAATAAAATTAGTTTGGTAACTGGTAACTAACACAAAATAAGATCTCAGTATCTTTATCTAATCTGTAATCTGTGAACAAATTTTGTGATGATATCATACAAAACAACGATAGGTATGATTTAAATCTATAATATGATATACGTATGTATTTATGAGCTTGATCATGATATTGTATTATTTTATTTATTATTTACAACGTGTGAACGTAGAATAATACAACCGTCAAAATTGCCTCCAATTTTTGGAGCCAATTAAAAAACCACCTAGAAATCAGTCTGTTTAATCACATAGAAAACCACTCAAAAGCTTCGAAACGGTTTTTGAACATAAATAATACGTCTGTCAAAATAATAAACCTATAAGCAAAACCTCGTTAAGCTTATGTCAATCGCATTCATTTTTAATCAATCAATATGTCCGAACTGTTATTTCATTTATCATATTTCGACAACACGAGTCGAGCACCGTTTATTTTTGTGAAAGTTCGTAATAATATTTGGAAATGCTTGGATGTTTGTTTTTCAGTTCCCTAAGGAACTGTTTTATTTTTAAAAAAACGTACCCTATGTACTTCTGCCTTCTACAAGCTTGCCTGATGCTTTTATTTTGCTTTTTTTTCGTATTTAATTTGAACCACATATGTAAACCCGATGGCAATGGAATATTATGGTATCGAAGAGCTGATCGGAGCGACAGGATCTCCGCTATTATAACCGTAGACCCTCCGTGTTACGACTCAATAGTTTTGTTTTAATAAGCAGAAGACAATTTTGCAAAAAAAAAGTACAGTGAGCAACCAAAGTTTGTCCCAAAAATGAAATTCTTGACTGAAACTTATATCCATACAGGTATTTTATCTCACGAACGCGAGTAGGCTATACTTGTGTGTGTAGATGCATGGTCATGTTGTCTCTGTGTGCGTAGCTGTCGTCAATAAGCTTCACCGTAGTGTGCGTGTCTATACGCATTACCACTATGCTGCCCTCCTCAGCAAATACGCAGTATCCCAAAATCTATAACCAAAGCAGTTTTAGTTCTCTTCCCTTGGTAATAAGGTTGATATTACTACAGGAGTTTTATCTGACATACTGCGTATTAGCTTAGGGTAGTATGAGTCACCCTCTTTCCTGGGAAAAAGAACTGTACCATGTTTCGTACGTAGAGTGGTGTAGTTGTGAATGTCATGTCCTAGATTAATTATACATACATACATAAACTCACGCCTTCATTCCGAGAGTGGGGTAGGCAGAGCTAAAGAATTACCAACAAGTCTTAAAACTTTTTGATAATTCTGTAACCACATTTTGCACAAGTAGGCTAAGATGTTTCCCAGTGTATTAGTGACAGGTGGCAAGCCCATCGCCTAACAGTACTACAAGCCTTATTCCCTTAGTCGCCTCTTACGACATCCACGGGAAGACATGGAGTGGCACTATTCTAACCCGGCAACCACACGGTACTTATTAAATCGGAAAATTGGGCTCGTACCTTAGATAAGACGTTAAACGAGTACTTAATACTCGGACTACACTAAATAAATATCGCACGTGAATTCCAACAAGACACGGGGATAAAATGAAACGAATTGATGCCGCGTTGGCGTTGGTTGGTAGTGACCCTGCCTACGAAACTAGCAGTCCTGGGTTCAAAACCGAGTACTTAAGGGCAGATATTTGTGTGATGAGCGCGAATATTTGTTCCCGAGTCATGGGTGTTTTCTATGTATTTAAGTATATATTTCTCTATATAAGTATGTTTATCGTTGCCTAGTACCCATAGTACAAGCCTAGAACTTAGTTTGGGACTAGGTCAATTTGTGTGAAATTGTTTCCTGATATTTATAATTCATACAATAGTAAATTCTTTTAAACGCAATGATATCACTTATCAAATGGTATTTTTTATTAATTCTCTGTGCGATATTAAGTAACATACAAAGAAAACATTTTATTTAGGAAAATATGAGTGTCCCCAAGGAATTCTCCAAAACACGAACAATTTGTATTTCATATCAAGGATTACCTTTCCGTGACTTAGCAGGAAAATAAATATACTCCAGTTATTTATTCAGGAATAGGATAATTCCTGTATGGAATCTAACATCTTTCTCACTCACTGTATTCAGTCGATTTTGGGGAGCCAGTATTATTAAATTGCAAGCTCCAGCTTAGCAAATGGGATCCGTTAGGAAAGGGTATGGAAACTATCGTATGTTTGTTTTGACCTATACCTTCTGTATACCTTGAAACTCATAGATATAAGATTTACCATATTGTAAAAATTATTCAAAGTCAAAATTTAAAATTCAAAATATTTATTCAGTAAATTGGCCACATGAGGGCTCTTTTACACGTCGGTAATATGGAGTGAATCTACTAGCGCTTCAGACAAGACCATCATTGCGGAGAAGAAGCGCCGCAAGAACCTCCCTTAAAAAATATATACCAGATAACAATGATTGACAAAGGTCGGGCTATTTATAATTCGTCCTTTTAATTACATTGTTTAAACAAAAGTTCTATTTTAGTACTGTTTGTACTAGATAAAGGTATTTTATTTATTTATATGGGCTTATAACACAAAAAAACCAGCAGTAGATCGAATAAAATATACCCGATATTTTCAAAAAAAAAAGGGTCAAGTCAGGCGACCGGGTACAGACCAACAGTCATCTTATAACGGTTTCGTTTTTCAGTATTCCATATAAAAGCCTCAAAATAAGAATTACACATCATTTACTTAAATCTAAGCTTCATTCGATTTCCTCCCGGTATTTTTCCACCTTTATTCGTAAAAAAATCAAACACGGTTGATCCAGTGGAACACTTTCCCCACGCATATCCGGGACGAAACAAATGCACACCGCAACGCGGGCATATTTCGTTAAACCGGTGTTATCCGATCGGAACCGGTTACATCCGGATTGGGCGCTGCTATACCCAACCGTTTTAGAAAATATTATTGTTTGCTTTTGTATCACAAAGAAAAAAAAAGAAAATTCCATTTTTTTTTTTTTTTTTTTAATGGCATGGGAAGGCAATCGAGCACACAGGCCACCTGATGGTAAGTGGAAACTGTGACCCATAGACATTCGCATTCACAAGATTGCAAATGCGTTGCCAACCCTGAGGACTAAGATGGAATGCCTCTATGCAAGTCATTTCACCGGCTGTCTTATCCCCAAACCGGAACACAACAATGCGAACACTGCTGCTCGGCGGTAGGTTAATGGATAAGATGGTGGTACCAACCCGGACGGACCCTGCACAAGGTCCTCCCACAAGTAAATTCCAAGATGTTGACTGTATAAAAATACCGAGCTTTCACAAAAATGATTAAGCTTAATAACCACAAATCTACTAAAACTTTCTTAATGGTAATAATTTTTTTTTTAAACTGGTTAGGTTCTAAATAGCTTTGTCCAGCCCCTTTTGTCTAATTAAATGATTTAAACACTGGATCCAGTGTTCGGCTACAATACAGTTTACAAAAAAAACTAAGTACATTGCAATTATCTTAAGGTTCAATTTGTTTTTCGTTTCCGTGAAAATAATAAAAAAACGGAATCTATATTCGTGGCATAATTATTATTGTTTGTCCTAATGGTATTGTTTGGTCGAAAATCATTTGGTCAAAAACGGTTTTTGTGTTTAAAGAACTTTATTTTCTCTACAGAAATATATACACATTTCACTTATACAGAGAAAACATAGACGGCTTAAAGTAATGTTTTTCAGTGAACAAAGATTTACAATGTAAGCAACATAATTTAAATAATAAAAATAAATAATTTAATTTAAGGAATAAAAAATATATATATATGAATTATGAATAAAAAGGTGAGATGAGCTTAAAACAGAATATTTACAAAAGTGGGCATGCAATTAATAAATAACATTTATAGTTGCTGATTAATATTATTATACTAGCTACGTTAACAAACGAAAAAAAAGGGGCATACAGGAGGTAGTCGATTGTAAAAAAAATTACAATTGAAACGGTTTATTTTATAAATAAAATATATCGTAAAAGGAACTTTACATAACTTAAATAATTAACACGATAGATGTTTATTAAATTCTGTAATAATATTTTAAATCAAACGATAAATAAGAACTAAAAAAAAAACTTTAGGGCAGAATTAAATTATTTACAGCCAAAGACTAGTTTACTTTTTAAATTAAGTGACGTAGAATCAGACAACACCCTGTGTGAGCACAATGTGCGTCGGGCCGACAACAATGGGATTGGCTCGCCGAACACCCGCTATCAGCGCAGAATAACGCGTCGCTCACTCACTGCCCGGATTTATTTTTTGTTCGTTTTTAGGCTACTTTGACACAGTACATTGACGACGGAATTGAACAATGAGTGGTGGGAGGCAATATTACAAGCACAGGGTGTTGGTATTACAATGATTGTTTTTTTAATGGTTTTGGACTCTTTATTGCAAGCACATTTAGATATCGTCAATTTCAGACATCTTGCATTCAATGAAATCTAGGCACTGTATATTATTTTATACATTTTAGTGATCATAATAGTTCTACTTCATAGTTGATATAAAACTTTGAGACATTTCAAGCCCGCCGCAAGCAACGCCGCTATTAAATGTTCTTCGTTATAGTCGCTCAACAAGCTTTATTGAGATGTCTTATGGCCACCCTTGAAAAAGGTAACACAAAGGAGTTTCGTTGGCTATCTGTAATCTTCAGTTCCACTTCGCCAAATGATTACTGATGTGCAGGTTGCGGAAAGTTTCCAAAAAGTTGGAAAATATGCAAGAAATTTCCGGAAACTTTCACAAGAAATATAGGATATTTAAATTTAAGAAACGGAATGTTTCAATCCCCATACAAAATTGTGAGAAGTTTCCGAAATTTTCCTACATGAAATTTTCCGCAATTTTGGAAAGTTTCCTTTGGCACATCAGTACAAATGATACTTTCTGAATGCAAATGCTGGATTTGTTACTAAAAAAACTAAAATCCTATATCACCTATAATATTCGAGGAGCTTCCTCAATTTCTAAGGGATTCCCACTTCAAATTCAGATTTGGTGACAATGGGACCACCTTGGAAGCATACTCTAACAAACCAATAAAAAATAAAAAATCGGTCCACAATTAACGGTGAAATCGGAGAACATACAAAATAAAACACACACGGAACCTCGTAATTTTTTGGAGTCGGTTAAAATTTATCGAGTACAGGCAAAATATACGTCACGTTAATCTTAATAGAAAACATTTATTTTAATACTTGTTCACATGTATAATGCGGCTTTAACTTGGCGAAGAGCTTTGAAGAAAACGCTTTAAGGTCATGAAGGAATCCAACGAAGCTCTAGGGCTTACCCCTGTAAGTGATTCTTCTATCTAATATTTGAGCAATATTTTGTGTACTAAAAAACTTTTCCGCTTCTGCTAAGAAACTGTGCAGTATATGGACGATTATTACTTTGATAAATTTAACCAACAAATACAAACAAAAAATACAAATACAAATACAAAATATTTATTCAGTAAATTGGCCACATGAGGGCTCTTTTACACGTCGGTAACATGGAGTGAATCTACTAGCGCTTCGGACAAGACCATCATTGCGGAGAAGAAGCGCCGCAAGAAACTCCAGCAGAAGGTCATTTTTTTTTCAATGTTTAAATACAATAATAATTACATTACAAGGTAATAAAGTAATAAATAATTATTTTTAAACTAACACAAATAAAATCATTACAAATGTAAAGACAATAAAATACAAATAAAATACCTAATGTCTAGGAGAACAACATGACGAGGTCTCTACGTCAGGAACGATAATTAAAATAATTAACTGAATAACAGGTCCTTGCAAGCGTGAACAGACCGGACCCCACAGACAGCACCCGTTCACGAGTATGACGCGTATCTCAGCCATCGCCTCCCTCAACCATGTGTTCGGGAAGGTGGCGACCCGATCAACGACGCCGCCTGTAAGTTACATCACGAAAAAACAATATTTTTTAATTTTCTCAATGTCTTCCCGAGGGTTGTACGTTATTTTACAGACTGAAGTTGTTTAGAATTTAATTTCTTAGAATTTTTTTCTGGTATTATCATTTCATAGAATAATCAATTTGTAGAAGAATTACGTTGAAGACATTTAAATCATCGATTTTAAAATTAAGTGAATTTCAATGTTAATTTTTTCATATCATATAATTTCAAATTAAATATTATTAGTTCTCATGTTATTTAGTTCATATATGACTTAATAACAATAAAATCATGTTATACAGTAAGTAATTACCTATACAAGTTTATTCAACGGATGTAAAAAAAATAACCTCGAAGGCTAAGGCGGGAGCTTGCTTCGCTTCGCTCCCGCCATAGCCTTCTAACCTAACCTATTCGAGTCGGTTCAGGGTAGTGATTCTCTCAACAACGTCGGTCGAACGGACAAAAAATACCACATTATTTATCATATTACCCTTATACTAAAAGATAATAATGTATTATATTGTATTGATTTTGTTATTATTGGTGTACCCTTATTATGCAGACAGTAATTTCGGTTTGTTTCACAAAAAAATATCACGGAACATATAGTTTCCCACGTGATTTTATACTACTTTTATTGAAAAAAATACATTGTCCAAGCAATATTCTTTAAAAATAATTATATTCTTTGATAAGTTTGATAAATGAAAAAAATAAATTATAAAATTCATTGAATTGATTTTCTGTGGAATATGTTTCATTCATGTAAATAGTTTTAGAAAAAAAAATTCGAAGCAAAAATACAAGAACCAAATAGTATATGAAACATTTTCTATGAAATAATATTCTGAGAAATTTCTGTCTGTAAAATAAGGGGACACCCTTCCCGAGTGAATTCACTGAAAAGACTTAATTGAAAAAATCTTATCTTCTTTTGTAAAATAATCATCTCCCAATTCTTATGCCGTTCAATTATTCAATTATTTTTCCTCTTCGTATATGTTACCCTAAATACTTAAAATTTTGCAAATGTCATCAGACGGACAGGCAGACGGACATCAAAGTCATTTTACTAGGGTTTTTTTTTCAAAACCCTAAAACCATATAACAGATAGACCTACCGCCGCTTCTACCTATACTTACCTATTCACTCGGCCAAACTCTTGCACGTCCGTTGTATAATGACATTAATAAACAGTCAATACACGTTCATAATAAGCCATTATATTACTTGTTCCATTCGAAATCGGTTATAGTGTCCATTCACCAGCTGTAGAGCTGGTATTGTTTTAAAACTTTAAGACGTCATAGCGATACGAGTGACCCAATTGATGTCATTATTATTTTTTAATCTCTTCCTTTTATGTCAAAACTATTATCCACAAGAATACACATTTATTTTTAACCGACTGCGTGACAAGGAGAGCTATGTTTTTCAAGTGTATGTATGTATGTATGTTTGAATATTCCTTAGCACGCTCCCCAGCTTAAATAGCTTGATGAATTATATAACCAGGGATCGGAAATTTTGATGCTTTTATACCTAAACTTCGATGTTGAAGTAATATGGAGGCGGACTCAATTTTATATTGCTAATAAATTTTGGCTTGAAGTACTGTTAGACGATGGGCTTGCAACCTGTCACTGTGCCTGATTGTGCAAAATGTGGTTACTGAATTATCAACGAGTCTTTAGAGTTGATGTTAATTCTGTAGCTCTGCCTACCCCACTCTGGGAATGAAGGCGTAAGTTTATGTATGTATGTATGTAAATTTCCCGGGATTTTCCAGAATACCGAAAATTAGGATACACATACACGTAGGTATTAAAGTATTTAAATAACATATTTAAGTTGTTTCTTTTTACAAAATATGTGTTATTTTAACTTACAGTACCTACACTATTCTTTAACATTGATGTTAAAGACTAAATTAAATTTGTTAAGTTACATATTATTCTTGTTTTCTTGATTTTTATACAGTCCCGGAATCCCGTTTTTTTTTAAACCGACTTGATACTTGCTCTGCTTTTTCCGGGAATTTGCTAATTGTAGGTAAAAGGCATCCGAATTTTCGATCTCTAATTATAACATAATGAGGGGTTGTTAGATTTATTTTGGTTGTGGGAGTGGCATAGGCTATAATATTTTAATTGAAAATATTGAGAGATGGGTTCTTTTTACCCAACTGCTGAAGGAGGAGGTTTATGTGTTTATCAGCCTATACGCGTGGATTGATTTTAATAATTCTTAGGTCAATCAATTGGTCGTAATCTCGTGAGTGGCAGTAAAAAAAACAAAATGGCGGCAACCAGACGCCATATTGTAAAAAAAGTCAACATATTATGACAAAGTTATCATTGAGAAGGTATTTAAAAAATATCTTTAGGATTATTACATAATTTTTCATTTTAAATGATCATAACAGAAGTATTTCTTGTAGTTTAGTTTGAGTTCTGAAGAATTTAGTTTACACCGCCTGCCATGTATTTTTGTCATTATTATTTCTCTGTCCAAGGTTGTCTGGAAGAGATCGCTATTTAGCGGTAAGACCGCCTGTTGTTTACCTATAGTTAAAATGTACTGTTCTGTGTTTTGTTTTTTTTTTTTTTTGGTGTTCAATAAAGAGTATTTGTATTGTTGTATTGTATTGTATTTAGGATTTATAACGATTTCAAGTTAGTCAGCAACAGACAGGTTTTTAAAGCTTGCTATTTGTGAAAAGTGCAGTGTGGTTTGTATGTACAGCTTGCATCTTTCATCATATAAAGTGTTTTTACCTAAATAATCAATATCAACTTAAATCAAAATGCTTCCAGGCTTAGTTACAACAAGTATCAAGCAAAATTGCTTAACTAGTTCGAGATTTATACATTATGTTCAATGAACATTATGTCAAATTGTACTTATACCTAAGTTACATACATATACATACCTTCACGCCTCTTATCCCAGAGTGGGGTAGGCAGAGCTACAAAATTACCTACAACTTTAAAAACTTGTTGATAATTCTGTAACCACATTCTGCACAAAAAGGCTAAGATGATTAACAGCGTATTAGTGACAGGTTGCAAGCCCATCGCCTAAAGCCTTTATTCCCTTAGTCGCCTCTTACGACATCCACGGGATGGCATGGAGTGGCACTATTCTATCCCGGCAACCACACGGCACCTAAGTTACAGCTTACATAAAAACCCAATTACAATATTAAAAATATTCGATTTAATATTTCTAACCTCCAGACAATTATGTAATATACATTTTCTGAGTGGTTGAAAAATAGGCCGTCATTGGGAATTCCTCTGTGGATTTCGTCTGGAAAGTAATTTAATTTAACTAACTGATAAGTTGTATAGAATAATAATATCGGTTTTAGTTTGGTCTTTTCATTTCATGTAGCATTTAATATTTATAGAATGTCGAAGGAAACCCATTTTTTTCTAATTATAATAACCAACTGAGCTTTGGGCTTGTACAATCGAATACAAAGAAATGTATTCACATTTTTACCGTGTTGAATTGTAATAAATATACATCGGTATCAACGTTCAAATTTCATGGCAAAGTACGGTCGACAGAAAAACAAATACAAACAAATACACTTAGTATTTTTAACCATTATTTTGTATAGATATAAAAGGTCTCTAAAAATGTTTTAAAGGTTAGAATAGATAACTAAAATTTGTTCCATGGATTTTGCTGTCAATCTTGGACGTCTGTAAGAATATATCCATTTTAAATGACTAAAAGACTGAATTTTTAAATTTTCAGTTATGAATGTTTCGATAAACTATTATTTGACTTTACAGATTATTTTGCATGACAGTTAAATTGACATTCGTTGGGAAATTCAGCATGTATTATTTTTCGAATTCGATATGAGTATTGAGGTTTTACGACGTAAGTATTTAGAATATAAACCTCTTTTAGTATATGTACCTACAGTTTACCGCAGTATAATTAAGTGTAAAAATAAAAAATAAATTAAACGTTTTTATTCAAATTTTCGAATGTATTTATTTACTTTGCTATCCTTACCGAGTGCCATGAAATTCGAACGTTGATACCGATGTTTAGTAATAAAGTCCAAAAGTAGATACATTTCTTTGTAGTCAACTGTACTTTGGATATTAGACAACGATAAACATACTTATATAGAAAAATAAATACTTAAATACATAACCAACCACCCAAGACTCGAAGCAAATACTCGCGCTCATCACACAATTATTAACTCATGCATACGGGGAATCGATCCCGGGACCGTTAGCTTCGCAGGCAGTCACTACCAACTACAGAGGCTAAAGCATTGTTTAAACAAAATCTAAACATTAATGTCTTTATTTTCATTTTGAGCAATATTTGGGATGTCAATAAAAAAATGTCATACAAATTATGTACTTAATTAAGAGGTTAGTTACAAAACACACGACTGCTTTACTAATACTTATTAAAAAATACTTCATTATTGGATTTAAAAAAAAGAACCCCTTCCTTAACCGGGAATCGAACTGGTCGAATATAACAAAACTATAAAGTCGTATTATATAATACAGATCAATCATTTATGTCTATATGACATACACATTTAAATTAAATGAAGGCCGTAGACAAACCTTTTATTTATTATTTTGACATATTCGACTATTTCCATTCTCGTTTAAGGTTTTATTATTTTCAAATATAAAAGTAATTCTCCTTTACGTAGAATTTGCTATTTCCAATATTTAAGGTAGTTGCCGTCCGTGTGGCGTTCGTTTTTTCCACCCTGTATATGGGTCACATTTGACACTATAACTTTAACGCGTCTGACTAAAAAAAATATAATAATATAAGAAACACCAAATGGTTATCTACTTAAACTGGAGAGGAAAAGAATAAAATAAAAATACATAAATATCAGGGGACAATGTCACACTAATTGACCTAGTCCTAATTTAAGCTCTAGGCTTGTATTATGGGTACTAGACAACGATATAAATACTTATATAGAGAAATATATACTTAAATACATAGTAAACATCCATGACTCAGGAAAAAATATTCGCGCTTATCACACAAATATTTGCCCTCACCGGGATTTGAACCCAGGACCGCTAGCTTCGTAGGCAGGGTCACTACCAACTAGGCAAGCGCGTCAAAAAAAATATCATTCCGTCGTTAAATAAATATTAAAGTATGGTCCTGGCAGAATATGAACGTCATAAAGTAGGAAACTCGTGACGTGGAGCTGAGACAGACGCGAGATGGCTTTCAAGCACTCTTGTATAATCCTCTATTGTTTGTAACTTGTTTTAATAGGTGACTGTAAAACATTTTTTTTCCCTAAATACATAAATGGAGACGGTGTCCTTGAGTAATTGAAACCTTCGTGGTGGCTGCAAACAATTTTTTGTCAAAGCGTGCTGATTACTTACATAGTTTCTTTCGACGAAATAAAGTAAATTTATACTATTTACGAAATAGAAACTCGCTTGTCCACCATGCCAGCAACGCATTCTTTCATGTCTCGGACACTGCGCAGGCGCAAGGCGCAAGGTTGGGAACACCGAAGGCAAAAAACCGAGCGGTCGTTCACCAACAAGATGGAGAACTGAAATCCTCCAAATTCTACTCGGTTGTAAGAGACGCGCTGGACCAAAACCGGTGGAGGCAGATAATCAAATGCAACCCTGATGCTGACCACGATCCTCAGGCAGAAGTGACCGACCCCAGAGAGAATTACATTGACATTATTGATATATACAGATTGAAAGTGAGTGGAAGGGTCGGAAGGGCCGCCCTAGGCGTACTTTTTCGAATTAAATCGGAGAAATACTGGAAAAGGGCCGAATCGTGCATGACTCGATGTATGAATGTGGAAGAAGCGAAAGAAATTTGTTAAGATCGTAGCAAGTGGAAAGAAGTGGTCTCTGCGTACCCCTCTGGGAAAAAGGCGTGATTTAATGTATGTATGTATGTATGTAGGCGCGCGCCCTCTACTTTAAAAACCCTTGGCCAAGTGCTCTAACACTGGTTTAGTTGAAGTGCACGCACTTAAACAATTATGAAGGCCATAAAAAATCTGTGTCATTTCATAAGTGCACTCCAGAGGCTTTGATATCGTATCTAACATTAAGGTCAATGTTGTTATCAATCCGGGTATTAAGCAGTAGTTTTATCCGAAGATTTAGGAAGGAATAAATAGCAGGTTTTAAAATCCCGACTGCATTGTTTGATGTTGCCGTCAATATACACCGTGTTTTTTTTTTATTTACAATAGCTTTAAGGGAACGTTCTTTAGGTCAAATAAAGTTAATTTCCTCAAGACAGACAAATGATAACTCTGACGGTTTTAAAGATATTTAATTGTATAATCATTTAATCACGTTGAATTGGTTTAAAAGTCACGCCAACATTGAATTTTTTGACACTGACTATTAGTTAACCATGAAGGCCCTTTTAGAATGACCAAAGATACAACATTTAATTACTTTGTTCTAAACAGTTTTATTTTTTGCAATATATCAAAATCTAATCTGCCTCTTAGTTTCTATGGATGTACCTAGTCATATGCCGACCCATATGCACCCTCAAGATGACCATCGTTATCGTCATTGTATTCTTCACCTGCTGGTCGCCGTACTACTGTTACTGCTTGTGGTGAGTTTTTTTTTATTCCAACGAAAACATGAATAGCATAGAATAGAAAAACGTATATGTAAAAAAAAATACTCATTACTTTATTTAAATATTACGCCTTTCTGTGTCAATACAATATCCAATACGGATCAAAAATCTATCGAAGCCTCATAATGTTACAATCCATGAGCCGTTTAGACATACATACATACACTCGAAAAACATAACCCTCCCCACGAGGCAGTCGAACATGGCTGTTCCCTTTTTGTGTTGTTAGTTTTAGTCATAGTCATAGTCATATTCAGTGATTGCTTGTTGATTGCAATGGTGGGTATTTTTACATACATACATAAATTCACGCCTTCATTCCCAGTGTGGTCAGTGTGGTGTATAGTGTATTTCTATGGAACTTGCTAACTATGTAAACAAAAGACTTGTCACTGTTTCTCCTTGAATTTTCACACCACCTCATCAAACACCATTGAAACCATAAACGGTCGTTACTGTAAAATACAAAATCACCAAATATATATATTTCTATCTTGGATATTTCATTAAAAATTTAAATAGTTTCATAAGTTAGGTTATTAGGACCTGATGGAATGACGTTTTTGTTTCTTTTAAATTCTACAATTGTCTATGATGGGTAGTGTTGTGGCTAAAGTTGGCGATATATTAAGGCCCCTACATATTACCCAACTCACGCTGATCACACTCACAGATGATATAACGGCACCTTTTATAATAAATACTGGTGATATATCATCTTTAAGTATCATCATTTTGCTTCAGATCGTGATTAAACAAATTAGAAATAAGTAACTACTTGTTTTTTACTTTTGGTATTTTATTATTCGATATGGTTTGACATAAGTAAAGGAGCATTGCCCATCACTAGTAAATTCATCATTCAGAGACAATTTCAATATGGCTGTTTGTTTACATAGTAAGCATCATAGAATTCCACTATAGTGGCGGGTATTTTTAATCCAGCCAAATTTAATATTGCACGTTTAGTTTAGTCACTGTTCGTAGAATGGAAAACGCTGTAGCAATTTAACATCCTATTTTGGTAGCATTTCTATTGATACAACACTTGAACGCGAAGATAAAGAAATTGACAGAAGGTACTACCGACGACAGAATAACAACCTGTCTTTATTGTGATTGATGAACGATTGACAGTTGATAACCAGAGTATACCTAATATTGACGTCTGTAACCTCTCGAGTTTTAAATGTTACCATATAAAAATACCAGTGAGTTCCATTTCCTTTCCCGTTGCATAAAAACAGGGCCTATATCATTAATGCTCTAAAATGCGTTAGGAACCGTAGGAAATGACCAGCATTATTACAAACAATTTTAGTATGAGAACTTTCTTGTATGTGGTAGTAGGTAAAATCTGTACTCTAATGTTATTACAGCATCGATATCTGTAAGGTTATGAGCTTAAATTTGGAACAGCTGTCAAAACACATGAGGGTCTCTATTCTAGTATCCAGCAATATTAAAACAGTTATCAATACGAAACGTCAATTCAGTATGTTTTTAAATATAAACTGCACGACATTTGATTTCTAGTGACATGAAAATAGGGACTTCATTCGATTGTCTATGATTTAAAAACTCTATTCATATTCGTGATACTGACACCGCACAAGTTTGTTTCGCTGCCATTTTTGTGGTCAAGTCGTGGGCTTCTGAACCCATATGAAAGT
Source organism: Acleris emargana (assembly GCA_927399475.2). NCBI lineage: Eukaryota > Metazoa > Arthropoda > Insecta > Lepidoptera > Tortricidae > Acleris > Acleris emargana. Next base: position 1,313,770 of record OV656843.1, read on the forward strand.
ACTCATGATATGTGTGTAGATAAAGTAGTGTATCCAACTGTAGGTACATAATTGGGCCTTAAAACACTCGTTTGATTCTTTTATGTTTAGTTTTGTTAAGTTTAGTGCCAACGAAGCTTGCGGTCCTGGGTTCAAATCCCGGTATGGGCAGATATTTGTGTGATGAGCGCCAATATTTGTAGTCATGGATGTTTTCTTTGTATTTAAGAGTATAATTCTCTATATAAGTAGGTATTTATACCATTGTTTAGTTTTGGACTAGGTCAACTGGTGTGACATAGTCCCCTGATATTTATCATATTTATAAAAAAAGCATGAGCGAGAGGCAATGGTGGTCGAGATTTGTTATCGAGTGATAAGGGAGCACTTGACTTATCAACTATTTATTATTGACTGATTACATGACTATGTTTATGTAAGAAGCCGCCAAACGAGCAAGCAGGTCACATGACGGTTAGTGGCGTTGAACCTGGCTGTGGGCACATAGAATACACTTTTACCTACAGTGGTAAGTCTTTCAAGCCACTTGGTAGTGCAAAATATGTGAGAAAATTGTATTAAACGTTAAGAGAAACTGATAGTATTTACACACAGGCTGACGGTAAGTAAGATCTTACTGATAGTTTTCATAGACGTATTGTTTATATTTTTATAAGGTCGTCACTCCATCTTGTTGGAGGCCTACCAACAGCTGGTCTCCCGGTCCGCGGACGCCACTCAAGAACCTTCTGACCCCATCGGCCATTAGTCCTCTGAGCGATGTGCCCCGCCCACTGCTACTTAAGTTTAGCTAATCTTCGCAAGATCGCGGGTACGCGGTGAATGCGAAAAGCACAAGACCGGTCTGAGTGAAGAGCCTTGGGGGAGGCCTATGTCCAGCAGTGGACGTCTTTCGGCTGACATGATTGATTGATTGTTTGTATTTAAAATCCGTGTCGAAACTTTAAAGTGATTTTCCATGTGCTCCAACTTGGTCTGATTTCAATGCGGCTTTTAAATTGGCTCCAAAAATAGGAGGTACCTAATCTTGGAGACTGTATTATTACTAAATACTGGTAGGGCTTACTCACGTATTTTATCATACTTAAAAGTATGATAAAGTCATGCATAAAGTCTCTGCTAAATAAATAAAGATATTTAAACAAAAATATAAATGAATTTGATCTTTTAAAATTACCAATTCTTTCGAATAAGAATGTAAAAACCGTGAGTTATTTTTTTTTGTATACCCCAATTGCCAAAAAATACGTCATAAAAATGTTTGTCTTGAAGTTCATTGAAACTGAATGCTATTTAAATACTTACATTCGGCCTTTATCGACCTTTAATGGAATCTTGAGTTCAAACGTGACTTAAGAAGCCGTACACGATTTTTTGACCTTTTTGCTTATTTTTGTGATTTAACAGTTAAAATACTGCTTTTCTATAAGTTTTAATGCTCAACATTAAATATCATTTAAGTTATGATCGAATAAATGAGCTACGAATAAATGAGCCACTTTTGCGAGATTTAGGTTGTTTTAAAACATTATTTATTGCCAATTCTTTTGAACTTTTTGGATATTTTTTTTAAGGTAATGGATTGATTATGAACTAAAGTTTATTTCTATTGTTTTAATTTTATAAACAAGAGTTCTGAGTAGCCGAAATAAAAAATATTTTTTGCCCGTTTTTTATAAAAAATTACCAAGTTTATTTATATTTTTACTCGAAAAATTTATTTAAAAGTGGTAAAAAGTAATTCATACATTCTTTAGACGACTTTCACAGCAATACATTGTAAATTTTTCATACCGTTTAGACGTCAAAACGGTTCATGAATATGTGACATTCTAAACCTCTTCCACCAAAATTCACATAACAGTCGCCAGTGTCAGGTTGATTAATCAAAATAAACTAATGAAAACAGAAAAGTAGCTCATACATTCGATAAAATTAGAATTTATCTTTCGTGTTGTGTATTAAAACTTGTAGAAATACAGTATTTCAACTGTAAAATCACGTCTGGAATATCACGTAAATCAGCGATATCGGCAAAATTTCGTGTACGGCCTCTTAAACAAGTGCGAATGTCGTTGACCCTGAGTGATAATTAAACAAAACTCGTATTAAATACGGAACTTGTGAGTAACAAACGCAAATTGGTACATTTTCAATTAAGATCTTGAATACAATGTCCCTTAGTTACTGTTAACATTTTACAACAATATCCTGTATCACAACATTATTACAATACAAAGTCCCTCACTCCGTCTGTCAGTCTGTTCATCAGCAATAATCTCAAATACAACTGCAAGGGTTTTCACCATCAATTAGATATTTATTTACGAACAGTTTTGATGTTTAAAAAATACTGGTTACTTACCGGGCGTCACAGAAAAAAAAGCGAAGCGAGGGCGGCTCGCTAGTTCTTTATAGGACTGACTCGGACCAGGGTCTATATCATATCATATAAACTCATCTTGCTTCGATTATCCATATTAACAACGTTACGATAACTCTAATTTACTTGACGTAATGGCAAAATTCAAAATACTTATACAGTAAATTGGCCACATGCGGGGTCTTTTACACATCGGTAATGTACAGTGAATCTACCAGCGCTTCGGACAAGACCATCATTGCGGAGAAGCGCCGCAAGCAACTCGAGCACAAGGTCATTTTTTCAATCATTAAAATCTAATGACAACACGACGAAAGCATTTTGGTTTTGTGCCCAATATAATAGAGGCCCTGTTCGATTGTGACATCGAACAGTATCAATAGGTCATATATTTTATTGCCTTATGTTGTAGTTACAAAGATCTTATGACTAACTGGTGAGTTTCTTGCGGCGTTTCTTCTCAGCAGTGGTCTCCTCTTGTGAAGCGCTGGTAGATTCTTGACATGTAAAAGTGCCCGTGCGGCCTACTTACTGAATAAATGTCTTTATCTTTATCTTTATCTTAAATACCGTTACATGGATCAACATAAACCCTGTAAGGGCACTGCAATTACTCTGATTAACTTAAGTACTAAATTGAATAACAATAATATATTTTAAATTTACCATCATTATTATTCCTATTCAATGTCAAAGTACTCTTGCACAGTATAAAAATATTTGTATTTAAAAAAGTTTTCAACTTAATATTAAATACTGAGTCTTTCACAATATTGTTAATTGTAAGAGGTAACTTATTATAGATTGTCGCAGCCATTATGTTATGATCCTAACTATTTCAAGATTAGTTAAGGAACTAACTAATTTATTACGTTTTGTAAGGTTGAACCGCCTACTGCTATTATTATTATCTCTGTCCAAATTAAACAAGCAATTGCATTTTTCTTAAAGTTCACATTTAATTATTATTTTTATTATATACGTACTGGATCAAAAATTTCAGCCAACCTATTCGCCATATATTACTTACCATATTAAATTTGATATAAAATACTTTTAATCGAATACACAGCTGGGTGAATGTGGTCTCCTATTTATTTTTATTTTTATTTTTTACAATTCCAACTATTATTGACTTTTTATGACTGTAGCATTTGAGCTATATTTCTTTGTTTTATTACTGTTTTTATTTTGGTTCATTATTATTATTACTTTTGTACACATTGACATTATTTGATTAGACTTTTTTATATTTTTCTTTTTTTTGTACACTGACGATCTTATTGTGAATTTATTATAAATATGCGACATACAGTGTGCCTCTGACCTTGGGGCTTTAAATGCAACGATCGATTCTACTCGCTAAACTGAACTACTTTTGTTCTGCAACATGAAAAAAATAACTTAAACTTAGATAACTAATTGATGTTAAAGTCTAATTGTAAAATCAGTGTATTACATTCTGGCCATTTAATCACTATCTCATGGTACGGGGGCGACATTACCTTGGTACGAGGGCTAAAGGAAAATGGAGAATTGGACCGCGTACATTGAAAATTAGATTTAACCTGTATGATAATAAATAAATTTAAAATGTACATATTTTTAACAACTTACAGAACAAAAGAAGTTTAGTTTCAGGAGTAGAAATGATCTATGCATTTAAAGCCCCAAGGTCAGAGGCACCCTGTATAATAATGTAATTTCCAGTATGAAATAAATGACTACTACTACTACTTTTCGGATCTTAGACCTTAAGCTGTTTATGCAGTTTTTAATCAGTACATATTTTATTTATTTTTTATTCAAATGTAGTCCAAATGAAGTTCTCTGGCTGCAGTATAGTAGCACTAACAGCCTATTTACTGTTTCTTTTATAAGAGCTAGGTCATTAATTCCCGGAAGTACAGATTAAGGAAGCTTACTCCGCTCTTCGGCAGTTCGTGTTTAGAATGAAGTAAATGAATGAAATAGAACGTGTCCTGTAATTTTGTTTCCAAGGTAAAAAAATACTGGTCAAGCGCGAATCGGTGATAATTATTAGTCCGAGGATTCTGTAAGAATCTTGTACGTATAAGTGAATAACTCTAATGTTCTATATTTATTTAAATCTAAGACTTAGTAGTTTCAGTGATTAAAGGATGGTCAATTATCATTTATTTTCTCAAATAACTTTAATATTGTCCGTGTTTGAGTCACAAAATATCGTATGAGTACAATTTTCTGAGACAGACGGACCGACATACAGACAGACACAGGAGTTATTCTAGATTCCGTTTTTTTCATTCGGACGTACGGAACCCTAATAAATGATATAAAATTTAAACCGGTCAAGTTCGAGTCGGTCTCGCGCACGGAACGTAGATATTATTATAATCCGATTAAAATTAAATTGAATCGATTCCTCGAAATGCCCACTCACACTTCACCATTTATTAGAATTTGTTTTTTTAGGGTTTGTACTATAATCATAGGTACCAAATTTGACTCATGTTTTACTGTTTTTACGATACAAAGACTAAATAAATTGGGATAAGGACAGGAGAATGATGATGACGTTGACAAAAACGTTTCTTGTATGGTGACCCCTTTTTATTATTTCAGTTTCTTTAAATTTGTTAGTAAATCATCCGTTAAAACAAAAATGCTAGTAAAAGAATCATTCCGCTATCTATTACGGTTCAAAAGACAGCTGTTTAAAGTTAGGATGGACAGACAGACAGCGGAAGCGGGTCCCAAATACATATCATCGGTGAAACTGCAAAACGTAAGTAACATTTTAAATAAAGAGCAAAATGCACCTTATTTATAAGATAGTAAGGTTTATTTTGCAGTATCGCCGACGATATCGCACTGCTAGATGAAGACAGTATCAACTCAAAATAATTGTTAGTTTTGTTTCAAGCTTATAGAGGTTGTATTAAAGTATGATTTTAAAATACAGTTGTATTTTGAGTTACTACACTTTTGATCTGGCAGTGCGATATAGCTCCCTCCAGGCACGGAACCCTAAAAACCAAAGCTTATAACAACATTATCAAGAAAGTCCGGCGACTTAATTTCAAGATCACAATGGAGAGTGACCGCAGCAACTCCTGCGCACTTGAAAGTAACTAGTTATGCGCGAGGTCAAGCGCCATACCGAATTAGCAAACGAATGCCTATGCGAATACAATTTAAAAATCGATTATTAACTTTACTACGAGTATGTTGTAAGAATGTAATAGCCAAACCTGGGAATATACAAAGCAAAATTAAATGACAGCTAGGGATTGCCTATATCGATAAACTGAACTATAAATGCTTTTCCCATATACTAGTGATTGCTCCAAGTTTTGATTAAATTTTTATTTTCATTGAAAGTGTGAAAATTAAACAAAATAGCAACATAATTCTGGTTATTCTTTATTTTAAAAGATTTTTTTAACCTTCATTCATAATCATCATATTTTTGTCCTAGTGGTGTTTCAGCATTACTGTCCAATTTACTATTGTTAAAGTAAACGATCAGAATTTGTTCCAAATTTTCGGGAGTCTATTTTCTCCCTCAAATATTTGTGTGATGTGTGATGTTTAGTCCTGAGTCTTGGGTGTTTTATGTATTTAATTATGTATTTATCTATATAAGTAAGTTTATCGTTGCCTAGTACCCATAGTACATGCCTAGAGCGTTTGGGGCTAAGTCAATTTGTGTGAGATTGTAGTTACCCTGATATTTATTTAGGTATCTGATATTCTATTTTGTTTACGCAACGACTCCGTATTTTACGCAGAGGTGGGGTCGCACCTTTAGCCATCTTAAGGTGGTTTCGACTAAACTTGAATCAATACGTGAATTATTATACTACGGAAATATTTAGAATTTTATACTTGCGTAATCTTAGGTATACATGGTATTAATAAGCTCGATTTAGTAGAGTGAATAATGAACGGATGTATTACCCGGCAAAAACATATCGTTGTACAACGGAACGATGTCAAGACTTTAGTCATTTCTACTTTATTTTATAGTATTATATGTATAGGATTGGAAAATAACTGTCATTTAAAATAACAGTTGTTTTATTAGACAGCACAAAACAAAATGTGGACCAATTAAATTATTCTTATAGTTACTATTCCCAAATAGGCTCCTTATTAGAATTATCGTTAATAAATGTAAAACTGGGTTACTCTCGACTAACTGGCGATTTATTCTAAGAATAATATTAAGTCTCGATTGGTCAAATCTGGCCTTAGGATTTAATCTTGTCATGATTCTAGTCTAACCTCGCCCTGATCAAGCATTTTTAAGCAATTTCCGTCTCCTGCCATGTCCTCTATGCAGGACGTTTTTCTAGGGATAATTTAAATCTAAATCTGTTCTTATGAAGAACATAAGGCAGGATGAAGCTAGAGAAAGAAAAGGCTATGGATGCCACTTATCAGGTGGCCGGGTGTGATCGTTTGCCTTCTTTATGCCATAAGAAATGTTGATTCAAAGTGACACAAACAATTGTATCTTTACGTAACATCGCACCCTCTCCCATTTGAAAACGAATGGAGACTTATGATTAATTTCTGAGAATGTTTAACTAGGTTATGTATCAAATCATATGCACTTATCATACCTGATAAATTTATCGATGGCTTGTGACAGATAACTAAAAAACAAACTAACAGACCACTTGACATACTATTAGTACTTAACGTAAATAAACTTAGAGAATCCAGCGCCTTCATTATCGTCATAATTATTATTAACTGGAAGTGGTTTACTGTAACCGGTTATAAACCGGTTATTAACGAAAATAACCGGTTACTAACTAATACTAACTAATAATTTGCCCAAATAATAGCTACCAATACCAGAAATACGGGCAAAATCAATGCCAAGGTTAAAAGTATTAAGTGATGAATAACTCATAAAATATAATTCTTGGATCACAAATCGACCATCATCATTTTTTCCACCTGCAGCGGCCTCCGCCGGATGCATGCTCATGAAATTTTATTTTTAAAAAATCTCTTTTTAATAAATAGGACCCAGAATTAGAGCAAATTCATTAAAAAATATATAATGTGAAAAAATAAAGTCCCTATCCCACCCGCATCCTGATATACCCTGCACACCTGGCTACAGCCTGGTCTCCTGACTACTACCCGCTCCGGAAGACACCGGATCTATCCAACCAATCTTCCTGTAATTTAAAAACAATCATGGCATGCCTAATCGTCGGATTGTCACCGTTTTTTTCTATAAAAAAACATTTCCGTTTTATTAAAATGTCGTGTCTAACAAGCGTAGCGTGACGGACGGAGATGACAATGATAATTCTGTGATACTTGATAAAAACCGGTCAAGCACGAGTTGGGCTATGCTCAGTGTAGGGTTCCGTAGCCGTTATCTTATTATTTTTATCGCATTATATTCTAGCTAACGATGAGACAAGCCACCTGATGGTAAGTGAGATCTAAAACCCATACGTCGGTGAAACTGCAAAAATAAGTAACATTTTAAATAAGAAGCAAAATGCACCTTTTTAATGAGATAGTAAGGTTTATTTTGCTCTATCATAAATTTGTTAGTTAAGCAGTTTTGCAGAATCACCGACGCATAAATGCATTCTCATGATTACAATCTTAGGCCTGCGATCCTAAGACTGCTAATGCGTTGCCAAACTTGAAGACAAAATGGAATGCCTTTAGGCTAGTAATTTCCGGATGTCTTATCCCCACACCGGAAGATAACAATGCCTTAGGATAAAGGATAAGAATAGTGGTAGCAATCCGGCCAAGGCCTTACCACCTTATCTTACAGATGAGACCTTTCGAATTCACTTCGACACTTTACCATTTTTTTTGCAACTTCCTTCTTACTCACTCAGCTGTTCGAATGTGCAGGTTTCAAATTATTTAGGTCATGATGTTTTTCTATCACTGAACGCACGCGGCCACGGACTGAGTACCTTAGTCGAGGACTATCTAACAGATAAAAATGCTTGGCCAACACCTAAATAATTTAATAATAACTTAGTCATAAAAAATATGTAAACATTGTATATTGTCGGTTTCTGTAGGAGAATGTATCAAAACTTTTATGCAGGTTTTCTTGCACCGTCACAGGTAAGTATAACTTGTATACTTTTTTTTTATTACTGTTGCTTATTAGTTTAGTGACAATTTTGAGTTTTGACACATTTTCCTGCTCAAATACGCATGAATATATTAATTTTTGGTTTTATGTGAGATTCATTGTTTTTTATTTATGTATAATGCTAGGTTAAGTTTATTATTGTAAAATATCATTAGAAATATTTAAAAAACGGCAGACTGTTGAGTTTCTTGCGGCGTTTCTTCTCAGCAGTGGTCTCTTGCGAAGCGCTGGTAGATTTTTGACGTGTAAAAGTGCCCGTGCGGCCTACTTACTGAATAAACATATTTTATCTTTTTATCTTATTTTTATGATTATAAGTCGACCTTGGGCCATTAGGCAAAAAAAATATAATTGCGATAGTTTTTGAGATAAGTGACAATGACACACAGACAAATAAAGCTAAACTGTAAATCCTAGTTAGACTACAATCCCTAACAAGGTTCTCAAATCGGTTGTACATTTTCTCTTTAAGTATTAACACGGTGATAACCGCTTTTTAATACAAGTAATGCATCGCACTTCGTCTTCCCATAAGGGCCGCGAGGGTGACAGAGATGGATACACATGCATTATTTATGGAGCTCCGACTGCAACGAATGATCTATGATGATATAGCGCTTATTTAAGGAGATAAAGCAAAAATGGCGTTATACGATAATAAAACAGGGATGTGAAAACAATATTTTAAATAATTTAAAAAAGAAAATCGCGTTTTGATAATTAAACAGATAAATTAAGATGAAAATAAGTGTTTCGTAATGAGTGTTATTAAGATACGCTTTTTTGTTACACTTATAAAAACTAGTCAAGTGTAAGTCGTTTCAGTGCAAGCCCAACTGACACTTGAAGATTTTTTAATATTTTGTTGTTTTTCTTCACTAAAATTATACCAAATAGAACGCTTGTATGTTTTATCGTTTTTACAATATAAGAAGTTTTAAGACTTGTTGGTAATTCTTTAGCTCTGCCTACCGCACTCTGGGAATGAAGGCTTGAGTTTTATGTATGTACAATATAAGTAAAAAAAGCATTAAACCATAATCGTATTATTACTATACCTTTAATTTATTTTAATTATTTGTAAGAAGCAAGCGGAGGCGGAAGCGGAAGTAAAAGTAAGAAAAAAATAAAAATATGTTTATTGCCACTCAAAAATAATAATAATCGTAATATAAGAATATAAAGAATACAAAATTAACTAAAAATTAACTTAGGAACCAAACAAAAAAAACTACTTATACAAACTCTACCGTAACGTTCAGGACAACCTGACGGACGAAAAGCGGAGCCTTAGTGATAGGGTTCCATTAGCACAGCACCCTTTAGGTATGGAACCCTTTAAATAATAATTATTGTACTTTACCCAACATTATTATAATATTATAGTATATTATATGTGTATTTTATGTGTGGGTACCTAAGTTTATGTTACTTTGAGTACCTACTGGTTTATTCGTTTAGTATTTTTTTTTATTATTATTAGTATCATCATCTGTTTTTGATATTTTTTGTGCAAACTTGTATGTGTCCAACCCTATGCATTGTCCTAACTCACCTGTGTCCCATTTAGGGATAAGTTCGCCTTTGTACATAACTTTAATATTTATCTTGTAATATTTATATTTTTTTGCAATAAAGAGTTTACATACATACATACATTATTATTATTTGAAGGTTCCTATGGCCCATTGAAAAATACCTTATTAAGTGACATAGTTATAAAAAGAACATGTTATCTAAAATTATAAATAAATTATAAAGGGAATAAAGGCTTGTAGTACTGTTAGGCGATGGGCTTGCCACCTGTCACTAATACACTGGGAAACATCTTAGCCTACTTGTGCAAATTGCGGTTAAACAATTATCAAGAAGTTTTAAGACTTGTTGGTAATTCTTTAGCTCTGCCTACCCCACTCTGGGAATGAAGGCGTGAGTTTATGTATTATGTATAAATAAATTATTTAAAAATTCGCACCCAATTGTTCAAGGAATTTACAACTATTATGATAAGTAGCTGTAAACTCATGCATACCTAGCGCAGCAAGCATAAAAAATGCACTATCGATAAGAAATAACCTTTAGTCGGTTACAAATATTACAAATCTAGTTTATTTTAATAACAATTTTCCTGCCCATTAGTTTAGTTTTTTTTTACCCGCGTGGTTGCCGGGTTAGAATAGTACCACTCCATGTCTTCCCGTGGATGTCGTAAGAGGCGACTAAGGGAATAAAGGCTTGCAGTACTGTTAGGCGATGGGCTTGCCACCTGTCACTAATACACTGGGAAACATCTTAGCCTACTTGTGCAAAATGTGGTTACAGAATTATCAAGAAGTTTTAAGAATTGTTGGTAATTCTTTAGCTCTGCCTACCCCACTCTGGGAATGAAGGTGTGAGTTTATGTATGTATGTATGTAATTTTCCTGTTTTTATTTTTCCATTTATTTTTTGCAAAGGTAATCTATGTAGGTCAATATAATCTGGCCATTAGTACCCCTTCCATGACTGTTCATTTTACCAAGAGCCCAATCAATCCGGCTCGGTGATGACGTCGGCATAACCTGAACCACTTTAACTGTGACGTCAGCAAATTAGGTATAAAACGATCAATCTGGAGGAATGTAATTTCTGTTTATTGTAGCGGTAAAATTTTAAATTGGTCGTTTTCTGAAATGTTTTTTTTTGGGAACCCTTCAAGAATCACTTTATGGTTCGCCTAGAGTACAATCAAACAGTCATAATGCCGAATTGTTTGAGATTCCAAATTTTCACAAGTCCGATTGATATTTGTCATTTTTTATGTGTAGCAACTAAATTACGCATTTAACAAAATATAACTTCAGCATTAAATAATTTTTGTAAAATAAAAATACTTTTTTTTTTTTTTTTGATTTTTTTTTTCTTATTGCCGAAAAAAGTAAAACATCGAAATGAAACCACAAAGGCATGTTTAATTCTTCTCTCTTAATCATATCACTCTTGATGATATTTGATCCTTCCAAATTTATTCAACTTATCCATAGCCGATCTATGGTGTTATTCTCTTAAAAACGCCGCTCGGTCAGTCGAACGAATGAACGAGTGAACGCGCCATACCGGCGAGTTTAAGTAGTCGCTTCAGAGCGATCAAAACACATTTTAGCGCTTGTATTCTCAATTAGGCAGCCTTATTATGATCCTATCGATAGAAGATGACTACTTAAACTCACCTGTGTAACGCGTCCACTCGAACACCTCTGGAGATCGTCAAGCACCCCCTGATTTTGTCTATACGGCCGGCTTTATTTGTTGTCATTGCTCATAGATAGATGTATGATTGTTACAACCTCACAATTTGCTATTCGTGTTACCTCTTTCAAGTTGCTGTTCTCACGATTAACAGAACCCATTTTAGTTTTGCTGCGATTTATTTTGAGACCAGAATAAAGACTGACACGTTCCATTCTGTGTTGGAGCTCCTCTATACGCTTAATACTGCTTGCGGCAAGCGTGGTATCGTCATTCACATACATAATTATATCGATGTGTAATTATCTAATAAGCGGTCGTTATACTGGAAAAGGGCCGAATCTTAAGTATTCGAAACTGACGTGCGTGCATGAATCGATGTATGAATGTCTGTAATAGCACAAAGGCTAATTTTAATCACTACAAATTCTACGCGGACGATGTCGCCAGCAGGAATTATTACTTAATAAATAAAAACAGCCAAAACTCTTTCTCAAAATGTCTCTGGTCACCTAACAAATATTTGCCATTTCCAGGGATCGATTCCAGGACCGCTAGCTTCCTAGACGGAGCCACTACCGACTACCATCACGTGTGAAAACAAAACTCTCTCAATTGACATGTCGTTAAGCAAAGATGCCCTTGACTTTATCTGAAGTATGAGATTACCCGGCTGACGCGTGCCAACGTCAAACACTTGAAGTTCATCGATTGTGTAGATAGAGCTAAATTCAAATTCAAATCATTTATAGCGAGTCACGTTACATCACAACAGGGACCCGTTTTATAAAGCTTAGTATTACAATTCACAGTTAACAAATTAAGAAAAGAAAGATAGATGATTTAAGTTAAGAAATTTGTCAAGATCATAGGAAGTGGAAAGAAGTGGTCTCTGCCTACCCCTCTGGGAAACAGGCGTGATTTAATGTATGAATGTATAAGACTAACAAGCGAAACCTTTCAAATGAGAAATAAAAAACAAAAAAAAACATAGAAACATGAACTCAGATTAATGTTGGAGATGTTTGTGTAAGGTTAAATCTTGTTGGGTCAAACCTGGGGAGTGTAACCTCAACAAAACAAATTACACAAATCAAAAAGGTTATTGACTGCATTATTTCTTCGTCTTTTTTTTCATGGATGAATGTGTTTTACAATTACTGTTGTTAATTAGTAACCAGAACAGCCTAGCAAATAAATAAATTTTGAGATCAAAATCACGACTGACACGTTCCATTCCGTGTTGGAAGCTCCTATTTACGCTTAATACTATTTGCGGGAAGCGTGATATCGTCATTCACGTACATAATCATATCGATGTTTAATTATCTAAAGCGGACGTTATAAGACTAATAAGCGAAACCTATCAAATGAGAATACATTCACATCCGGATCAAAACCTCGCATGACATGCTCAAATTGTCATGCAAACTTCAACACTGGACATTTCACACAATACCGCCATTCGCGTTCGCCTGTCACATCCCACTAAACATGGGAACCATTGTGAGAGGTTTAATGAACAATGACACGACTTTGTTACAATTACGTTACGTCTGTTGTGGTTCCGCTGAATAGTTATATATAAGTTTATCGTTGTCTAATTACCAATAGTACATACAGCACTAGAGCTTGGTTTGGGACTAGTTCTACAGGGTGCCTCTGACCTTGGGGCTTTAAATGCATAGATCATTTCTACTCCTGAAACTAAACTTCTTTTGTTCTGTAAGTTGTTAAAAATATGTTCAGTTTAAATTTATTTTTTATCATACAAGTTAAATCTAATTTTTAATGTACGCGATCCAATTCTCCATTTTCCTTTAGCCCCCGTACCAAGGTAATGTCGCCCCCGTACCATGAGATAGTGATTACATGGCCAGTATGTAATACACTGATTTTACAATTAGACTTTAACATCAATTAGTTATCTAAATTTAAGTTATTTTTTCATGTTGCAGAACAAAAGTAGTTCAGTTTAGCGAGTAGAATCGATCGTTGAATTTAAAGCCCCAAGGTCAGAGACACACTGTATATGTGTGAGATTCTCCCCAGATATTGCTTTCTTTTGGCCGAATTAATTATTTAATCTAAGCTAAGATTCATCCCGGCTCATAGACACCTCCGGAGATCCTAACGCTGGTGTTTATCTCTCACAAAGGATTGGGCTAGCTATCCAGAGAGGTACAGCAGCTAGTGTCATAGGGACCACGCCGCGAACGGACCTGCTAGAGGGGGTGTTCTTTTTATAGTGGTGATTATTATTTACATCTTTAATATTTGATTAGCTTAGTTTTATTTTAATAAGTTTAGTTTTAACTTTTAATTGTTAATGTAATGTAATTAAATTTTAATGGTGACATCGGTTATTATTAGCGAATTAAGATAACCGCCATTTTTGACGCATCTGGAGACGAGTATTAAGGTCGAGATCAGTCTATGAATACGGCCCTTAGTCTTTTGTAACCATAGATTATTGAGAAAGCGAGACGGAAACGATCTCATTCGACAAAATACAACGATTATGCATACTCCGCATCTACCAAATTAACCACTACTTCTAGTTGGCAAAGAGAAACTGCAGTAACTCAACCATCTGCGAAACTTGTTATTTTGAAAACGATGCCTAAATTTAGGAATCAGATGAAAATTAGCATTATGCAATTTTAGTTACTGGGAGCGATGCCAGCAATGCGGTCATCGGTTGAGTGCAGCTGTTGCAATCGAAATTGTGTAACAGAAATTTTATGTATGTATCGTTATTGGTCACTACCCGAATTTTGATGAATACCTAGTTTTGTCTTCTCCGTCGCAAGAGTTACAATTTTTTGTAACTCTTGCGTTAATTAGTTAGCAGAACAGCCTAGCAAATAAATAAATAGCAACTGACTAATTGGAAATGTTGGTTTTTAAATCTTTTGGTAAATCATTGATTTATTATTGTTATTATTATTTAATAACATTTTAATACATATTTTTCAAACTCCTTTGTGGTTGTATGTACGTTATTGAATGGTCGAATTAATTCTCGAAAATCATAATAAACTTCACAGAACAATGAGAAATTCTTTATTTTCTTATTACTTATTAATTAATGAATACTGTCATTAACTTTTACGATCCAAATCGAAATCCGTCTAAAAACGTTTTGATTTATTTCTAATTTAATTTGGTTTCTTTATAATGTCAATAATGACGCTGAGTTATGAAATTCTTGAAAAGATTTCGTCACATAAAGAAATATTCTTGTAATAGGTACGAGGTTTAGAACAGAAGTAATTTTTTCTCAGATTTTTAATGTAACTCTCAAATTCCATTCCTCGTTTCCAATAAAACCGTTCTTTGTGTCTGAAAGAACCATTTTTCCAATAATTAACTTATTATTATAAAATATTTAAGTTACTACATTTCTTGATAAATTTACGCGTTTTACTAGCAGTAGCTTGCTTGCTGCTAGTAAGCTTGGAACTCTTAAGGATCACGAGATTCACGAGTCTATCAGCACCAACAGTTTTCGGAACCTTTGGGAGTCCCTCATGTCGGACCCTTTCCCGCTGTACAAAAACTTATATTGGTAAGCTACCTTGGAACCTTGTCATAATTACAGCCTCAAGTCACGAGAATGAAATTACGCTATAATTAATAATTGTTCTCTGCGACAAAGTTCCATAGTAGCCTAACAATCAAAGCTGATTGTCAGATCTAACCTCAAAAACATCCTTACTTTTTACACGTGCACACTGTCATATATTAATTGGTAGAACACCTTAAAAAACCTTTACACAGCGAAATGGTAAAAAACGTAAACAACTTTAAGCATTGTACGATAAAAACGCTCTATTGTCATATTGTCAACGCTGGCAAAAAGACACCATCATCGTTTTACAATGCGTGACCTTGACATCACGTAATACAGTGCACCTGCAAAAAGTGAAGAGTTTCAATGAGCATTATAAACGAGTTACGGGGCAAAAACGATGTGAGTAATGTAACCGGATCCCCTAATAAAGAACATACAAACAGGAAGATTTTGCTGTTTACAATGAGCAAAATTCTATTATTATTTTTTTCTTTGATTTTTGGTATGAACTGAAGGACAGATTCCTTATTAATATTTGGTATTTGTATTGGGTAACTTACTGACTTGAAAAAACGTGGCACTATTAAATTGGTTTTTTTTTTAATTTTGACGCATCATTGTTCTGTCTCTATTCAATCAATCAATCAATCAATCAATATCATTTATTTGCCGAATACAGTACACAAGATGTTACAGTCAATTTTAAATAATAATTTCCAATGTATCCAGCCTGCAAGCAAGCGTGCAAATATTACTTTAATGCAATACTTATAGATTTTTTTTAAATAACAAAATACATTTAAGATCTAAATATATAAAACTCAAAGGTGACTGACTGACTGACTGACTGACATAGTGATCTATCAACGCACATCTAAATATATAAAACTCAAAGGTGACTGACTGACTGACTGACTGACATAGTGATCTATCAACGCACATCTAAATATATCAACGCACATCTAAATATATAAAACTCAAAGGTGACTGACTGACTGACTGACTGACATAGTGATCTATCAACGCACAGCCCAAACCACTGGACGGATCGGGCTGAAATTTGTCATGCAGGTAGATGTTATGATGTAGGCATCTGCTAAGAAAGGATTTTGATAAATTCTACCCCCAAGGGGATAAAATAGGGGATGAAAGTTTGTATGAAACTTTGTCAATTTTATACCGATCGGGCTGAGACTTTGCATGCATATAGCTACTATGATATAGGCATCCTCTAAGAAAGGATTTTGATAAATTCCACCCCTAAGGGGATAAAAAGGGGATGAAAGTTTGTATAAATCTTCTTAGATTTTCGACTGATTGAACTGAATTAAAGATTGGAGCTACTATGGTGAAGACGTCCGCTTAAATAGGATTTTGATAAATTCAACCCCCATGGGGATAAAATAAGGGATGATGGAGGATGTAAATCTATTAATTTGAACCTATCAGTACCTAAGAGACTGCAAGTGAAAGCGTTACATCGAAATATAGTGGAAGCCACTATATTAACTGGGTGTGCGAAAGGAGAAACTGTATTTATACCACGAATCCCATTAATACCGAATGATATCCCGTTCGAATTTAAACGATTACAGTTTCCCCTAAAAGTCTGCTTTGCCATGACAATAAACAAGTCTCAGGGGCAAACTCTTAAATAAATGTATAAAATAAATAAAATAAATAAATATCATGGGACAATGTCACACCAATTGACCTAGTCCCAAACTAAGCTCTAGGCTGGTACTATGGGTACTTGACAACGATATAAATACTTATATAGAGAAATAAATACTTAAATACATAGAAAACATCCATGACTCAGAAACAAATATTCGCGCTCAACACAAATATCTGCCCTTACCGGGATTTGAACCCAGGACCGCTAGCTTCATAGGCAGGGTCACTACCAACTAGGCCAGCGCGTCGTCAAAAATTCAAATTTGCGGGTATTGACTTGAGAGAACATTGCTTCTCTCATGGACAGTTTTATGTTGCTTGCTCTCGAGTAAGTTCACCCAGTAGCTTGATAGTTTTAGCGCCTAATGACAGATTAGTTAAGAATATTGTGTACAAAGAAGTTTTGTAGGCCCTATTTTTTTACACACGCTAAACAAAAGTAAAGCCGCAAAAACTATACATTATTAATAATAATACTCCTTAACGCGAGCGAAGCCGCGGGCAAAAGCTATGTCGATATAATTCTGGCCAGGGAGGACGTCTAACTATTAAATTAGGTACTTTAAACTATGAATGTACTTAACTGCGATAAACGAGTTCTACGCGGACGAAGTCGCGGGCAAAAGCTAGTTACAAATAAAAGCGTTAAAATTTATAAAATACCATAACCGTCAATGATCACAAATTATTACTAATTATTACATTTTATTACATTGCTCGAGGAAGTCCTTAACACTATAGAAACACCTATCTAGGAGCCATTTCGACAATTGGTTCTTAAATCTATTTTCCTGGAGCTGTATGTCATCAGATATGGCATTATAGATCGGAATGCACATTTTGTATACATTTTTGGTGTATATAGCCTTGTGACAAGCAGGTTTATAAAGGCGATTCATAATTTTGGCCCTTGTATGCCGTTGGAAAACTTCACCACGCCGCTTCAACACTGAATGTTGCGAATTAACAAAAGCACATATTTCCTGTATATACAGACACGGCAGTGGCAAAATATGGAGTCCCTTAAAAAGTGGAACACATGTTTCATCGACCTGAGCTGCACCACAAATGACTCTGACACAACTGCGAGTAAATCAAGTGATTTTAAATTAATGCTTTGTATCCTATGAACGCATTGTTCTAGCACTCAAGTACGTGGTTTTGCCAACATGGGTGACAAGGACAGAATATTCGTCATCAGTCGGTGAATGATGGTCTGCGTACAAATCATTTTCAAAAATCCCCGGCCACGACTATGCAAGGTCATACAAACAATTAACCTAGGCATTGCAAGTGTTAGGTTTTTTTCTTAGCAACAGGGAAAATCCTTTTTCCTACGTGTGACCTTCAAGATCATTGTCATCACAATGGGTCCATTTCTAGGTGTAAGTAGGATCTAATTAACTAGTATGATTGGTCTTGTTAAGAGCGATCTTGAGTTTTTTCCTTTTGTAGAAGATATCAGACGAAATTTCATTACCTTCTGTACAATTATGATTATTATGAGTCGTTATTAATTCACATAATTCAAAGAATAGCTACTATTCGTGCGTGCTGTTATCCGAGTGCATTTCTACGTTCATACAAACCTTGTCCTGACAATGACCACAGAAAAAAAATCGGTCACATAGCCCTATTTTGTACGGATTTAGAATATCGTCGGTGATACTGCAAAATCGCGTAACTAACAAATTTATGATAGAGCAGAATAAACCTTATTGTCTTATACATAAGGTGCATTTTGCTTCTTATTTAAAATGTTACTTACATGGTTTTGCGGTTTCACCGACAATATGTAACAATGCCACATAAGTATGATAAAAAAAATAGTCGTTTAGGTACATTAAAATTACCAAATTGCATCTCTGTGAGTGAAAAGGGTCGGTGGCTTAGGGGGTCGACTCGTGATCGTAAGGTACCTAGTTCGAACCCCCGAGGTCGCCATGTACCAATAAGTTTTTCTAACTTAAGTATATTACTGGATGCTCTTACGGTGAAGGAAAAATATCATGCGGAAACCTACACATTCGAGCAGCTGAGTGTGTAAGAGGGTAATTGCACAAAATACTCTAAAGGGGTCGAAATGTATCAGAAAGGATCCATCTGTAAGATAAGATAAGATTTATTTATTATTTATTTTTATGGCATGGGAAGGCAAACGAGCGCACAGGCCACCTGATGGTAAGAGGATACTGTGACCCATAGACATTGGCATTCACAAGACTGCTAATGCACTGCCAACCCTGAGGACTAAGATAGAATGCCTCTATGCTAATCATTTCACCGGCTGTCTTATCCCCAAACCGGAACACAACAATGCAAACATTGCTGCTTGGCGGTAGGTTAATGGATAAAATGGTGGTACCAACCTGGACGGATCCTGTACAGGGTCTCCCACAAGTAAAAAGATAAGGTTAGATAAAATAAAATCCCTGTGAGTATTTCAAAAATAGTAGTATAATTTCAATTGAAATGAACGCTTATTGAACGCTGTGTAAAAATCTAAAAATAGACAAAAAACTGCGTCGGCGCGTGGATGCTTTGATTTGAGGTAAAATGGCGCTCCGCCGATTAAATTTAAACTATTGTGATCAACTACAAGTATGGAAGGTCGCGTACCACCGATGTCAAGAGTCGACATGCTACAGTGGCTCTCAATAGATGCCAATCAAAGGGTTACAAACATTGATGTATGGTCCAAAATACAATAAGGTGCTTACCTTCATACATACATACATACATAAACTCACGCCTTCATTCCCAGAGTGGGGTAGGCAGGGCTAAAGAATTACCAACAAGTCTTAAAACTTCTTGATAATTCTGTAACCACATTTTGCACAAGTAGGCTAAGATGTTTCCCAGTGTATTATTGACCGGTGGCAAGCCCATCGCCTAACAGTACTACAAGCCTTTATCCTGCTATACAGAGAGGTAATGCAGCCAGTGTCATAGAGACCATGCCGCGAGCGGCCCTTTTAGAGGGCGTTTCTTTTTATAGTGGTGATTAATATTTACATCTTTAATATTTGAATAGCTAAGTTTTATTTTAATTTAAATAAGTTTAGTTTTAACTTTAAATTGTAGTACCTACCCATATTGTACTAATTAGTACTTCAAGTTGCGGACTGTAAGTATTTTATATAAGAAGATTTTGACTGGTGACACGTGCTTATACGGTAAATAATATAATTAATTAGTAGTCCAAACCCAAGGCTTACTTTACTTAGCTGTTCCTAAGATCTGTAGCCGACGCCAGGAAAATGACGCTGCCATCAGCAAGTTTGTTGGATCATTTGTTTCTTCTTCACGACTGCCGCCGAATCGAAGTGAATTTGATATGAAGATAGCTTAAGTTACGAAGATGGACATGATGATCTGTTTTTTTATCGCAGAAATATAATAATCGATAAACGAATTCCATGTGGACAAAGTCACCAGCAAACTATTATATCATAGAGAAAATACTATCATGTTACAGTTCTTATTATATTTAACCTGTAAGCGGGTTTTTATTTCTTAAAATAAGATTATTGTCTGATATTTGGACTAAAACCTGTTTATCCTATCCATCATACTGGACATTTAAGCTGACTTTATTTTCTGCGCAAAGTTGGCAAAATCCAGTATTCTTGACGTAAGTTTTGTGTAAAATTTGTAAAATTCACTATTGAAAAGGCGCAAGCTGTCTTTAGTGCCTTTTCTACTTAATTTTACGTGTAGATGCGTCCGCCTCAACATAAAGCTATCAAGTTATGGCTAAGTTGAAAAGGCGCAAGTGGTTACTATTAGCGCCCTTTTAATTAAGTATTTAAGTTAGATGCGCCTGAGTCAAAATAATACGTTCAAGCCCTGGCTTAGTTAAAAAGGCACAAGTACTTAGGTGCGTCTTTTTATTGAAGTGTACTGTAATGGATTATACCTTGGGGCTTTTGTTTTACTTCACTATTAAATTTGACAAATCAAAATTTCTGTAATGCGTCTTTTGAATTAAGTTTTCGTAACAAAGTGGGTGAAGTTACGCCATTTTTGCTCATGTTAACTTCTAATCTAGCCTACCTAAGTATAAACTAAAAATTTCAGTAGGTGGGTCTTTTTCTGCTGATCACGAAAATATAATTACCTAATATTTGGCAAAAATGTTAGATTCGCCCTTTTTAT
Organism: Acleris emargana; assembly: GCA_927399475.2. NCBI lineage: Eukaryota > Metazoa > Arthropoda > Insecta > Lepidoptera > Tortricidae > Acleris > Acleris emargana. The sequence continues at coordinate 1,334,929 of OV656843.1, forward strand.
TATCGCGGGCAGGATTATAGAACAATATAACGAAAGCATAATACGACAGTAAGTTACCAAGTGACGTCCGTCCAATAAACATGTCACTGATTCGGATAGCTAATCTTATCGGGTTTGATATCTCTCCCTTATTTATTTATTTATTTATTTATCGTAGGAGAACCAACAGCTTTAACAGTTGTTATACTAACTTAAATAGAGGTACAGAGCCAATTACAGGAACTCACAAATAGATATAAATTAATATACGAGGGTGCATTGAAAAGTTCTGAGCCTAAGGTTGAATATAATTAAAAAAAAACAAATAAATACTGGCAGGTCAAAGTGCCATATTTAGTCGCCATTATGCACTATCTTTTGTTTTTTTCCTGTCACAATTTTGCATTTTATGCTGGAACTGCTACATAAGGTCACTGATTTTTCAAGTAATGGATAAAATTGAGCATCGTTCTGTCATAAAATAATTGCAAAAAAGGGGTTAACACCAAAACAAATATTTGAAGATATGAATCAAACATAAGGGCAATCTGCTCCATCGTATGCTACCATAAAAAGATGGGTAGCTGGTTTCAAACGTGGCCGGGAGACTGTTCAAGACGAGCCTAGGAGTGGGCGGCCGTTGACGGCTACTACGGACGAAAATGTCAATAATATATTAGATGCGATAATGAAGGATAGGCGATTGAAGATTGTGGAGATAGCGGAAGCAATGGGTATTTCTTATGAGCGGGCACAGAACATCATCACCGATGTTCTTGGATTTTCTAAGGTGTCAACCAGGTGGGTGCCTAGACTGCTTTCAGTCGAGAACAAACGAGTACGTGTTACAATTTCCCAAGATTGTTTATGTATGTTTCAACGTGACTCCGACGATTTTTTCAACCGTTTTATAACTATGGACGAGACATGGGTCCACCACAGTACACCAGAATCGAAAGAACAATCCAGGCAATGGAAAAGACCAGGTTCACCACCACCCAAAAAAGCCAAGGTCATTTTGTCAGCTAATAAGGTAATGGCCTCAGTTTTCTGGGATTGCAGGGGGGTTATCATGAATATCATGATAGACTATCTCGAAAAGGGCAAAACAATAAATTCGGACTACTATTGTGCTCTTTTACGTCGTCTGCGTGAGGAAATTAAAATAAAGAGACCTGGAATGCTGTCGAAAAAAGTACTGTTTCGCCAAGACAACGCTCGCGTTCACACTTCGGCGAAATCAATGGCACAAATATATGATTGTGGATTTGTAGTGCTGCCGCATGCCCCTAACTCGCCGGATCTAGCTCGTTCCGATTATCATCTCTTCCCAAACCTCAAAAAACACTTGGGAGGAAAAATATTTTCGACTAATACGGAGGTACAAGAAGCAGTAGACTCATATTTTAACGACCTCAGCGATTCTTTTTTTTTTGATGGGATAATGAAGTTGGAGGCGAGGTGGACTAAGTGCATTGACCTTCATGGAGAATATGTCGAAAAATAAAATTGTTATAAAAAGTGAGCCCGTTACTTTTTTTTACCAGGCTCAGAACTTTTCAATCCACCCTCGTACATACACCTTAGTGACACGCACAACAGTGCCGCAACTAAATAGGAATTATGTGGTTTATGATCTGTTGTCTAGCTGTCCATTGTTAAATCAGCTGGTTAGTTATATAACATTAGCATTTCGCTGTGCTGTGTATTTGGCATCAAATCTACTGGAACAGACAGTATTTACTAAAAAAAACTGATGGATTTAACCCTCTACGCAAACGAAGGGGTATTATGTGTGTTATTCTTATGGTTGAAACCTCATTTGAATTTTATTAAGTTTATGTAATTAGACTCATTAAAAAAAATGGAATGCAAACATAGTAAACTGGTACTTTTTTTTTTAGTTAACCCTATTTCTAGAGAATGAGGACCCGTTTTTTACCAGCTCTACAGATAAAATTACATTAAAAAAAGATAAATGATTTTTATTTAGTAAGTAAGCCGCTCGTGCACTTCTATACGTAAAAAAACTACCAGCGCTTCATAAGGAGAAACCACAGCGGAGAAGAAGGCGCGAGACTCTTACTTTTTTTTTTATATCATGGGAGGGCAAACGAGCACACAGGCCACCTGATGGTTAGTGGAAACTGTGACCCATAGACATTCGCATTCACAAGTCTGCAAATGCGTTGCCAACTTACTTAATCTGTGGTCACACGTACAACGTACAGCTAACGAATTGAATAAAACCAATATAATTGGTCAACTAGTTCTTGATTGGTTGTAAATTTTGGTGAGTCATATGACTTACGCTTTGTCATTTTAACGTCAAGTTTGAACCGCTGCAGAAATCTGCCAAAGGTGTTAAAGCGACAACGCTGGGGCCTACTGAAAAGGGGTATTTAAATCTTCTGAAACTGAAGATCAAGTGAACATACAAATTAAGTCGACTTGTAACCTTTTTCACTAGGAATATATGGCTGTAAGATTGGTGATGGGCAAATCGAATCATCAATGGAATGGGAGTATTCTAGATTTTTTAAATATTTAAACATGGAACTTTCGAATGTTTTTAAACAAAACTAGTTATTTTAATACGTTACTCTACGTGCTTCGATACGCTTGTTATCATAGCAAAATTTATGCTGTCCATGTATGTGCATAACACGAGTCAGTAACGTTGTTTTAAGCTTCAAATTTTAAAGTTTGTCCATTTTGCAATGCAAATGACAAAAAAATGCACGATCCAAGAATTGAAATTTTAATGAATAATAACATCTATTTTCCAACTTTTTCAATTTAATTTAAGGAAAGAAATAATTTAAATAGAGAAATTAATTTTAATTGAAAACATTGATTTAATTTTACAAGTTTTTATTGAAAATTCAATCTATGTAGGTATGTAATGTATGTATGTACAGGTCAAACATTGCAAGTTAAATTTGACCCACTTAACCGTTAACTGGGCTGAAATTTGGATCACATATTGTAAATCCATGACAAAGCAATATGGTATCTAAGATCTGATCTGATGATAGAGTCGGAAGGTGGAGTTTGACATGTATCAACTCAATTGTCAAGTACTTGGAAGTAAGTGATTGTTTTAGTGGAATTCCTTTTTATGGCAAGAAGACAAACCAACACGCAGGCAACCATTTACCAGTTTGGTACGGAGCCCTATAAAGAGTCTGTCGAGGTTTTTCATCCTAGTACAAAGAATGTTTCCTTTGACGCGTATTTTTCTTATGCATTCATAACTACGAAGGAATACTTGTATGCTTATATGGTTGTCTTATCTCGAACCGAACCGAAACGCAACAATGCGAACACTGGTCCTTGGTTTAAAGGATCACAGTCCGGAGGGAACCTGCGCAAGTTCCGACCACCACTTAAATGACTTGTTAGATAAATAGTTCGTTGATCCCAAATGTATGAATTATATCGGATTACGAAAACTGAGTCCGAAGAATCGATCTATCACTATCTTTCAAGTAATAAAGATTGTGATATGTATTAGCTTACCTGTCATTACAGTGGCAAAAACCAATTGAATTAGTCTTATTTTTTAGTTTATTAGGCGTATTTTTTAAATTGTATTTTTGTTATTGAATTTTAGTATTATTTGTTTTAATGAAATTTTCCAAAATCAGTAAATAATTAAGCAATATATTTGCGCAACATGATAAAGTTGGTTTTCCAAGTTATTTCAAAATGTGTGGAATAAAAATCGTATATTTATTTATTACTGATAAAAAAAACTTACCAGGCTTCGGCGCCTTGTCCTGTTCAGCACACACCACCATTTTCAAAAATCAAAACACTTCACAATTCAAATTTCAAAAATTAAAATTGATTTCACAATTCTAATTTCAAAAAATCATTTAATTGAATTCACAATTCGATTTTCGTAGTCGTTATCACTGCACTGCTGTGTCGAGACTAGTTGGTTTTGCATCGGCTCAAGGCAGTGCTAGCAGGAAGCGTGTGCCCGCGCAGGCTACTGTACCAACTGTTTTTATATTACGAACGAGTTGGCTGCGCGCGTGCACTGTTGATAATGTAAACGGACTTCCTTTTGATGCTCATTTAAATAGTTGATGGTCGAAAGGACAGGGAGTGATCTGCAAAGGTTTTATGCTTTAATTTTTAAATGTGTTGTGTGTAGAGTGAGTTTTTAAATATTAAAACTGTTACGAGATAATCGTTATAAGAATGTTCTTTAGTTTGTATGAGATGCGAGAGATATGTGCAGCTAAAGATATAATTTTTTGCATGCTCATCCTCGCAAAATTGGGCGGAATACCAGATAAAAAAATATATGTAAATATGTTAACACCCATCTTCTGCAAATAATCTTTTTCAATTCATTTAATTTAATTTGTGTATTGATTAGGGTTATAAAAAAATCCTTATGATTTAAACTTAGTGCTGATAGAACATTCTGCAGGTCCGTATTGATTGCAAACGTTACCTGCATTGATGTATTTCTACTTGATGCACAACCTGTCAATATTCTTAGTCTCTCAAGGGTAAGCTGGAAGAGATCCCTAACAGGGATCGTCTTTGTATATCCTTTTTTTGTATATTATTTTAAAGAAAGTTTTTTATTCTAATACAGAATTCAACAATAATACAATTGAAAATTAAAACTGAATTTATTTTAATTAAAATAAAACTAACCTACTCAAATATTAAAGATATAATAATAATCACAACTCTCTGGATATATATTCAAATATTTTTGCACAACATTAAAATAGTGTACAAAAGGCGGACTTAATGCTACATACATTATCTACCAGTCAACTTGAAGGTGAAACAAAAAAGTAAGAAGGTGCAATAAAGTAACTGTCTTTTCTCTTTGACGAAATATGGAATAATTACGAACTATTATTTGATTTCATTATTCTAGAATATAGTATAAATATACGTACCCAATAAATATAAACAAATATCAAACTAGCTAACAGAAATAAACACAAACAAAACAATAAAATTAAAGAGAGAGAGAGAAGGTAAAACTTAAGAATCTGTTCCTTAAAACTGCTTTTATTAGGAGCTTGCTGTATGCGCAAAGGCAAAGCATTCCTTTCTCGTAGATTCACCTGCAAAAGAGTCTTAAAAAAACGGGTATGAGATAGAGTGGTACAAACACAGAGGAGCATTTATTTTTACCCGACTGCGGCTAAGCCCAAAACGAGTGTTATGTGTTTGACTTGTATATATGTCCGGCTCAATGTCCGCTGATAACTACTAAACGGATTAAACGATTATAATAAATTATACGTGGTGAGATTCGTCTTAACCACTACAGTGTCATAGGCTATATTAAAAATATTTAGATATGAAATTGGCGGAGTAAATAATATATACATTATAAGATTTATAAGTGACATTACTTTGACACATTTGTAACTTTTAATTTTAATTAAAATTTTCCCAAATACTTGAATATATTTGTTTGTGTTATATTGTTACTCTATTTTTTATATTTCGTAATGATTGATTTTGGTCATTATTATTATTATTTATTTATTTATTTATTATAACAAACACAAAGTTAATAAATTATAAATTGTTCCACAAAACTGTTTGCACAGTTTGACTGTGGAATCTTCGGTCCAGCTTGTTGTTCACTAAATAAAAAGTACTTAATTAATAATTAGATATACAAAGGTGACCATCGTATTTACAATGACTTCAGCAGATGCCTATGTAACCTAGCTTTAAATCTACGTTTGTTTGTTTCGAGAACAATATCGGCTGGTAATCTGTTCAGGAGATAAGGTAGACGTTTTTTAATTGTCCTGTCTCCGTAGAAATTGGACACTCTAGGAACTGCAAACTTACCAGCAGATATTGCTCTCGTATTATGACAGTGAGTGACTAGACGCGTAATATAATATTGTATCGCTTCGACAAATGTTTTGCACGCCCGCATGCAGGCTGAATACACTGGAGACATTTAAAATAATAATGCAACATCTGCACAATTGTATTCTGAGCAAATAAATTCTTTATATCTTTGAATCTTCGACACTATCCAAATAGCAGTTGGGTTTTTAAAACTTGCTTTTCATTACACTTGTTGATTATAAAAATCCTTTGACCTTTGACTGAATGAGTGCTATTTAAAATTTAGCGTGTGTTTCTATGTATCTGTATTTGACTGTAAGGCTAAGCGCGCACCACGATTTTTTGCCGTGCGATTATTTTGTCGCAGGAATGCAACGTATGGGTTTATACGTCAAAGCGCGCATATACGAAAAAAAAATCGCAGCGATTTTAAAATTGTGATTTGTCACATTTTTCCGCGACGACTCGCGACGCGATTATTGCAAAAGTGAATCGCATCATACGGAGTTGTATAGCCCCGCGCGCACTGCGATTATAAAATCGCACCCCGGGCGAAAAAAAATCTTGGGATGTAGTTGTATATCATTGTATTTCAGTTTAAAAAAAAACCTTAAATATATCTTTGAGCTGTTTAGGGATGTGTCCTATATTTATGATTTCTTTTTTTCTTCCTTCTACTCCTCCGGAGGAGAACAAGACAAACTACTTGTACAAAATCCATGTTGAGAATGAACAATCCATCTACTTTTTCATCGCAGTGCGCGCAATGAATTTTTTGCGATATTTTACAGAGCGATTCTAAAATCGTGTCGCAAAAACTAAAATCGTGATGCGCGCTTAGCCTACGTAGCTTCAAAACGGACGGAATATGCTCGTCTCTTGAAAGTTTGATCGTGAATCGTGGCGGTCCGACATCACCGCTTCAAACAAAAATAAAATCGTAACTGTTTGTTCTTTTAAATGTATTTCCAGCAAAGATGTTGCCAAAGAGCAAGTGCGAATACGTGGCGGTTTCTTTGCAGGTGTGTTCATATCTTGTCGAGTGCACACCGTCTTTATAAAAGGATAGCAAACATTCATATAAGGCGAAAAGATGGCGTCGAGGCGCGCGCGTCGTGGCGACGTTTCACTTCAATACCTTCTACTCATCGACATGGAGAGCTCCGTGGGGTTATCCTATTGGAGGCCATATATTGTGACGGAACCAGTAATGGACAAGGACCAAGGACACTTGATTCTTATTTTAAAGAAGATAAGGGTTATTCATTTGTTTTGCAATAATCAATTTAGCACCGTAGAAAATTTGAATTAAGAGTGAAGTGTCCATTACTGGTGCCTGTCAGCTAAAAGTGTCCATCATCACGACGCGTTGGCCTAGTTGGTAGTGACCCTGCCTACGAAGCTAGCAGTCCTGGGTTCAAATCCCGGTAAGGGCTGATATTTCTGTGATGAGCGCGAATATTTGTTCGCGAGTCATGGGTGTTTTCTATGTATTTAAGTATATATTTCTCTATATAAGTATGTTTATCGTTGTCTAGTACCCATAGTACAAGCCTAGAGCTTAGTTTGGGACTAGGCCAATATGTGTGAGATTGTTTATTTCTTTATTATTATTTACCATTGGTACCGCCACTCTAAGCTGTCAAAAAATGACTTGTTTTAGTGGGGAGAGTATAAATCTAGGAGGGGGACTTTCTGTAACTTAGAAAGTTACAGTCTGATACTGCGGGCCTATTACTGTTGTTTTAAGGGTTAGACATGTCTGTTCGTCCGTCTGTCCGTCTACAGCTTAGCTCTTAGTTCTATAAAGCTGTAACTTAGCAAGAATATACATATTAGTCACGCGGACAAAGCAGTAAAAAAATAAAAACATTTTTTTAGGGTACCTCCTATACACGTAAAGTGGGGATGTATTTTTTCTCGTCTACCCCGTAGTGTGTGGCGTCGTTGGATAGGCGCCTATTTTAAAAACATTGCGGGTTTTTCAATTAAACGATCCGTTTGTGGTTTAAAGTGCTAACTTTTGATAGAGGGTGAATAATAAATTGTAGGTAGTCAATCCTGTCGATTAAAAAGTAAGTTAAAATGGTCTTCCATTTTTTTTACAGATTATGTTACAGGTGGACCTAATAAAATCGTTTTAATACGACGCGCCTAGTTGGTAGTGACCCTGCCTACAAAGCGAGTGGTCCTGGGTTCAAATCCCGGTAAAGGCAGATATTGTGTGATGAGCGCGAATATTTGTTCCTGAGTCATGGATGTTTTCTATGTATTTAAGTATTTATTTCTCTATATAAGTATTTATATCGTTGTCTAGTACCCATAGTACAAGCCTAGAGCTTAAATTGGGACTAGGTCAATTGGTGTGAGATCGTCCCCTGATATTTATTTATTATTTATTATTAATAAAATGTATACATACATACACAGTAAAAAAAAAACCTTTTTTTGATGTAGGTTAAAAATCAAAACGCCAACATGTCCAAACCCTAACACGAGTTCCTTTGTGTAACGTAACATAATGTCACAAGGAGGAAGCCAAGCTCGACGCCAAATTAAATTTTCACCACGCGGACCAAAAAACAACGAGAGAATTCTTTGATCCGTACTATGTGATATGTTTTAACCACAACGTTTGTTGTCAAACTGTGAAAAAATATTAATTCAAAACAACAAACTTATACTGCGTTAATTTCTAATACGAATTTGAATTGATGGCTTTCACCCCTGTTAAGGTGTATTTCGCCAATGTCGAGTTAAACAAGGTGTCGGGTTTCTTGTGGTCCAAATTAAAAATTGAATTAGGTCATCTTGAGGGCTACCAAAAACAACCCCATGTATGTTCAGCGATTTTTATTACTTTCAGAGATATTGATAATTTTAATCGGATTTTTTGTAATTTTTCCTTGTGTCCATCGTACGAAAAACCCTTAAGCTCTTGTATTATTTCAATGTTTTTTCAGTCTTTTCTTACCTTGTTAGAATCATTATGAACTTAAGATGTTTTTAAAGCTACATTCCAGTTTTTTTTTTCATGTCAACACAAAGTTGGTTTTTCCATACTAAGTGAACCTCATGTCGGTTTTTTATCTAGTATGGATGTATTGCTCAGTGTCAACAAAGAAACATGGCGGTTATATATTTATTTAATACAGTGATAGTGTAAATGTTGGCATACAAAAATATATAGATGCTTGTATAATTTAACTTAAATACAAAATTTTAATAATGACGTAACACAGCTGGTGACACAAAAAGAAAAAAAAAATTGTGCTATAATTTTAGTATGATATTTTGTCTTAAAAAACACGTTTTATTCACTTGAAATTCCCTTTTGCAGAAGGTTCAATTAATCCTTAATATAAAAGATATAAATATTTTTTAGTCAATCTATCTAATCCCAAGTTTCGATTTGTTGATTCGACTGTGGTATTGCGGAGATCTAAATTTTGTATTGGACGTAAAGTATACTTTATCATAACTATTTTTTAAATATTATTTCTATTATTTAAATAATAATTAACCCTACATTGCATACTGTTCCACATATGGCACAACCAAAATATTTGCGAATTGTGACAAAAGTCAAGTTGCTAACGACATATCACATTATAGTTTTATTTCTCAAAAAAAAAAAGTCATGCATTGTAGGGTTAAAACTTAAACTAAGCTAATCAAATATTAAAGATGTAAATAATAATCAAGACTATAAAAAGAACTCCCCCGCTAGCAGGTCCGCTCGCGGCATGGTCCCTATGACACTGGGTGCTTTACCTCTCTGGATAGCTAGCCCAATCATTTGGGAGAGGTAACCACCAGCTCTAGGGTCTCCGGAGGGGTCTATGAGCCGGGATGACACAGCCTTAATAAAGCTTTTCATGTTTTCTTTTCTTTTCTATTGTGTTTTATACGGTAAAATATACACCTTTTTTTTCCTTTTTTTTTTAAATTCACCCTAGAGTCAAGTGTCCGTCGCACCCGTACCTACAGCCATAACTAGAAGTACTAAAAATCAGATAAATACCCTATATAAAATCACATAGACCAAATTTAAAGAAAAAATATCAAGATTAAGTAAGGACTAAAGTGTTTATACCTACTAAAATCACCTAAGACAGCACCAATTAACTTTAAACAGAGAGTTACTTTATACTTGTTGTTTTTCGAGTTCCGTACCTCAAAAGGATAAAACGGAACCCTTATAAGATTACTTTGTTGTCCGTCCGTCTGTCTGTCTGTCTGTCAAGACCCTTTATCTCCGGAACGCGTGGAGGTATCTAGTTGAAATTAAAACCATATACTCCGTTCTCCAGGCCCTTGAAGCTACATAAATTAATATAATAAATGATAAATTGAACTTCTAAGTTTAAGTAAAAAGTTTATGTCGCAAAAAACGTATATTTCGACACTCTCAAGGGTATTTTTTTAACCAAGAACTCTGAAATTTGGCAAGTAATACCGTCTTATACTACCAGTATAGACAAAATGTGAAACAATCACCATCTCGCACTTGTCCGGTTTTTGGGGTAGTTTTTGTGTGGTAAGGCTTCGGAACCCTACTTTGATTATGGTCAGATATGCTCGTGCTGGTTTTTATCGATGTAGATAAACATGGATAAAACTACTGTCACTTTCTGTCTAGTACTGCCCTCCTAAGGAGAAAAGTCGTATCTACTATATGAACTGTATTGAAAATCCAACCTTATTATAACCCATGAGAGTTGAATATGCTTCTATGAATTAATTGCACATGCGCCTTTTCTCCGTAGGAGGGCAGTTTAGGTGTAAGAGTGAGTCCTAATACTAAAACTGCCTCCGCCACGCTTTTAGAACGCGCTGGCCTAGTCGGTAGTGATCCTGCCTATGAAGCTAGCGGTCCTGGGTTCAAATCCCGGTAAGTGCAGATATTTGTGTGATGAGCGCAAATAATTGTTCCTGAGTCATGGATGTTTTCTATGTATTTAAGTATACATTTCTCTATTTAAGTATTTATATCGTTGTCTAGTACCCATAGTACAAGCCTAGAGCTTAGTTTGGGACTAGGTCCATTGGTGTGACATAGTCTTTTTTTTTTTTTTTTTTAGTTTAGGAACGCGCCGCACCGCGCGACATCTGCTCTCAGTGCGTTGGCGGCTTAATTTCGACCAAATTACGAGTTATATACAGATTAGATAAATCTTGTCTGTCTTATAACAAAAACAAAGTACTTGAGTCAGATAAAATCGACGTAGTTACAGAATAAACATACAAGCCACGCTGACTTGTGTCAAAGCTATGAAGGTTTTAAGATTAGAAGATGATTTCTTCAGCTATAGTTTTTTTTTAATACGTTTTAGGGTTCTGTACCAAAATGGTAAAAAGAAACCCTTTTGTTGAGACTTTGTTGTCCGTCGGTTTGTCTGTCTGTATGTCACAGCAGGTTTTCTCAGCAACTACAAATGCTATCAACTTGATGAAATTTTTAGTGAAAAAAATATCGAAAAAACTTCGAAAGTCTGTATTAAAATTAAGGCTAGTCAAAATGGATCTTATTGCATAGAAAATAAAGTTCATAACATAATAAGTATTTGCTTTTGCGGTTACCAAGCATATTATCTTAAATACAGAACCATCGGTGCGCGAGTCCGCCTCGCACTTGACCGGTGGCACAGTGTTTGACAAACGCTAAATGTGGCATTTCATCCATGGCCGTAGAAAATTATGTATGAAATTTATTTGTGCCATATCACGAAATTTCGAGGATGGTGTGACCGTGAACGTGTTAAATGACAAACTCTTCAGCATAAAGCGAGGTTAAGACTAGCTATAAAAAAATCAGAAGTTCACTGCTGTTTTACTTTAACTTTCAAGTTAGAAAAAGACAGCAACATTGTGCTTCTTTCTCTAGAACTGAGCTAGTAGAACCGATAGTCGTTGGAGCGGGAAAGTTTTAGAGCAGTGACCGCGAACCGGGAGACGAAGTGTCGGCCTTCCACAAGGTGGACCGACCTGATAAAGGTCGTGGTAAACCGCTGGATGACAGCAACAGAGGACCGGTCGTTGTGGAAAACCTTGGGGAAAGCCTTGGACGTCTTGCAGCTGATGATGATGATAATGATGATGCTCTAGAACTGAAAAGTAAGACAGAAATCAATATCTACATTGCCAGTTTATTCCGCGCTATGTCAATTTTGTGCCATCAAAATTAAGTCAACCTAATAATAAAAGAGGTTGCCAATGAACCGTGTCGGTCTCTACCAAGATGGACGCTAACCTCGCTCGAACCCGCGACGTCGCTAGGCCGGCTATTAATACACGACCATGAGGTTCGGAGTAAAGAAAAACTAAAAAACTATCAATTTAGAATAAAGGAAGTTAATACAAGTACTGCAATTAAAAGTTAATTAAAATTAAACTAAGCTACTCAAATATTAAAAATGTAAATAATAATCACCACTATAAAAAGAACAATCCCTCTAGCAGGTCCGCTCGCGGTATGGTCCCTATGACACTGGCTGCATTACCTCTCTGGATAGCTAGCCCAATCCTTTGGGAGAGGTAAGCACCAGCTCTAGGGTCTCCGGAGGTGTCTATGAGTTAATACAATGTTTTTTTAATGAATTTACCAATAGTTATTCCGATAATTAATTTAAAAAAAAAATGTTCACAGGTACATATTAGGTACTATAAGCCTATTGGAACCCTGACCCACCATAGAACTGTGTCACAATAACGTTATGATTCAAATCGTAAGAAGCGTCATACAAATTGTTTTATAATGTCACTGTGACACTGATCTATGGTGGGTCATAGGCCAAATTATAGCAATTCTCTTAGGTTTTGGTTGTCAACGTCACTTTAACATAGTCCAAAGTGGCCTAGAAATCATATTAGTTGGCTGTACTTACTTTCCATTGACGTAGAATCATGAAATTTGGCAAGAAACAATGTCTTATTGCATAAATACAACGAAATTATGAAAACTACATACATACATACATTAAATCACGCCCGTTTCCCAGAGGGGTAGGCAGAGACCACTTCTTTCCACTTGCTACGATCTTGACAAATTTCTTTCGCTTCTTCAACATTCATACATCGAGTCATGCACGCACGTAGTATATGAAAACTATACATTTTAAATTACATAAGGAACGTTTATTTTTCGATTATTTAGATAACAAAAGTCCGTGTCGCACTTGGCTAGTTTTCTGTCTTAAGATTATTTCTAGTGTCTCCTTATTTTGCTTTAAGACAAATCCACCCTTCACGCCTGTCAGAATAATTAGAACGATCAACTCCCTTGAAACTAAATCCAGTGATAAACGAGCCAACTTAGCCGTTTTAAATACTTGGCTCGAGCAAAGTTTAAAGATTCTTTACTTAATACAGTCGAATTAACTAAGCCTTTTTTGTTTTCGTAGACACTTAAAGAACCCTAATAGTTTCGCTGTGTCCATCTGGCCGTCTGTTTTATTAAGCGACAGTAAAAAAATTGTCACGGATTTTTTTAAGAATCCCATGGAACAAGAGAAAAGAGTTTTACGTTCAACTAGTTTATTAATTAATAAAATAAGAGGAGTTAGAACCTTGTGCAGAGTCCCTCTGGATCGCTATCACCATCTTATCCATTTACCTACCGCCAAGCAGCAGTGTTCGCATTGTTGTGTACCGGTTTGGCGATAAGACAACCGGTGAAATTACTAGCATAGAAATATTCCATCTTAGTCCTCAGGTTTGGCACCGCGATTACGGACTGAGGATTTAAGTCTTAAGATTGGAGTCTTAAGATTGGAGTCTTGAGATTGGAGTCTTGAGAATTTAAATATCCATGGGTCACAGATCCCACTTACCATCAGGTGGCCTCCTCGTTCTTCATTTCAAAGCCATAAAAACGTGCGTAAAAAATGCCACACGGTCAAATTTACACCGTTTTGATAGCTCTTACTCCGTTATATTTAAGTAATGAATTCAATTATTACAAGGACATTAATTTTTAAGACCTTCATAACCTTACTCAGTGCATTGTTCCACTACAAGCGCAGCGAAGATAGGTACTCTTCTCTTGAAGGCCGGCAACGCATCTGCCATTCCTCTCCCCCTTATTTCACCATCCCTATAGTGACATGTGACAGGTGACATTTCATTGGATAGGATTAGCATTGTTTCGAAAATAAACTTCTCAAATTGTGTAAGTTCTTATCAGAAATTCTCGGAAATTTCGAAGAACATTCTCAAATTTTGTATAGAAAGAACATTCTCAATGCTCTCATATGTTTCCGATAATATTCTTAGTAATTTCTTGAGAAAATTTCTTAACTTCTGAGAATTGTCTGCAGTTTGTACATTGCTAGGTAGAATGCAGCTTGCAAATAAACCTACAGTGCCATGTCGGGGTAACAAGTCGTACAGTGACCGGCTGATAACATGTCTAATTCTAATTTTAATTATAATTAATGGCTCTCATTCCTGTTAAGGTGTATTTCGCCAATGTCGAGTTATTTAAAGACACTCCCATGGACTTATTAGAGTTATAAGTCCATGGATAATACGTGGACAGATTTATGCCGCGTGAGGTAAAAAAATAACCTGTTTAAGTTTTACAAAAATAAAAATGATTTTTTTTATTCACCCAAGTGATGGTAAGTGGACTTCGAGATCCATAGATATTTGCATTCATAAGATTACAATCTTAACACTAGAATCCTAAGACTACAAGTGCGTTGCCAACCCTGAGGACTAACCATAGAATGCCTCTATGCTAGTAATTTCACTGGTTATCTTAGTTTCGAACCACTGGAATATAACTATTTTTATATACACTTTAAAATTTACTTAAACTAACGCGGTTATTTTTAATGACACTTATTAATTATAAAAAGGTTCTCGGCAACCTCGATTTGAACCACGGTAAAAACCCGTTTATTACCATACAATTTATTATAACCAAACAAGAACACAGGCGGTCTTATCGCCGATTTGCGATCTCTTCCAGACAAGCTTAGTAGCGATATGGTGACAAATGAAAATATTAGTGTCATATACCTCAAAGGATTATTATTTATCCGGGTTATTTTAATGCTCCAATTGACAACTATTTCTTCAATGCTAACCTATTTTAACAACTTAATTAAATCAACAGACGTGATATGTATATTTAATGCTCAGGGAAACTTCCTGGCATTTGTCATCCTTCTACCTCCTTAAATGGGTATAGGCCACAAACAGGATAATGTGATAGTCGGATGCGACAGGAAAATATTATTAGGAGCGGCATTGCTTACTTCCGGTACTTTGTTGCTTAGAAATGGAGGAGGTAGGACACGAAATGAAGTATAGTGTATATTACACGTGTATTTACTAGCGGAACGGACCAGCATAATTTGACTTCTGGATTCGTTGAATGTGTTTGTTATTGGAGTTCGAAATATGGTGGTTAATTAATATTGGGAATTTCTAAATTTTCTCGGTTCCAATATTAATTTAAATTAGGTTCAAGCATTGACTGCTTACCTGCTGAAAAAGTTAAATCTAATTTCAGACTTCAAAAGGCGATAAATTCATTATTTAGAAATTAATTATATCTTTCTTACAAGATAATATAAATAAATAAGATATTCTCATAGACACCGCCGGAGATCCTAGAGCTGGTGCTTACCTCTCATAAAGGATTAGGCTAGCTATCCAGAGAGGTAATGTAGCCAGTGTCATAGGGACCATGCCGCGAGCGGACCTGCTAGAGGGGGTGTTCTTTTTATATTTGAGTAGCTTAGTTATATTTTAATTTAAATAAGTTTAGTTTTAATTTTTAATTGTTAACATCAATAGCAGTACCATGGAAAGAAAGTTAATGAGCTAACCATATCTGAGTAGTTATCTATCCTTGGTAGTTAGTAACACTGCCCTATACGAAGCCAGCGTTCCCGGGTTCTATTCCCGGTATGTAATATTATTGTGATGAGCACGAGTAATTGACAACAATTCATTAAGGTAGTAAAATAAAATACCGTTTCTAGATTTTACACTGCTAATTACAGTAAAAATATCTTTGGATTTTTTTATGCAGTAGTTTTTTTTATATTTAGGAAAAACAGTAAAAAAAGTTGGATTGTGAATGTTAGGAATACACTCATAGTGCCCTTAGTCAATTTATTACCAAAGGAATTGAAAAAAATATACAACTGTCATGTTCATTTTTTATCTGTCTGACGGATTACTTGATTCTAACGACACGCTTTCGATTCTGCGCAAAATAGTTTATTTATTTTAATGGCGTCTACAAATTATGTAATTAATTAAATTACGCAAAATAACAAATTTGTGAACGAACGGCACCGAATGATTGACAAGTGAGTGACATGGCATGACAGTGAGTTCTGTTTATGTTTAAAGTTACTTTTTTATTTTATATCAGGCTAAGATCACGACATCAGTATTCCTAACTTTGTATATACGGTCTTTTTAATGACTATTTCTTTAATAAATTATTAACGACGAATTTAAGTTCAATAAAGAAAAACCAAGAAATACTGGTAGTCTAATTTTTAACCAGCTATAATAAACGCGAAAAAACAATAATGCTTTTTTTTTGAAATGTTATCAATTGTTTCTGAGTCTTTCTATGTACTTAAGTATTTATTTATCTATAAAAGTATTTATATCGTTGTCTAGTTCCCATAGTACAAGCGCAGAGCTTCATTTAGGACTAGGTCAATTTGTGTGAGATCTCTTGATATTTTCTCTTTGATCTACAAAAAACCAAAAAAGTTTATTACGGTATATTTTAAGCTAAATTTTAACGTAGAGATTTTAATTTATTACATAAGCGTGTGTTTATTTATAAATTTTCGAGGAAGCTTATTTCTTTTGTAGAAGGAATTACAAGATGTATTACGTAATGAGCATTAAATTAAATTTACGGCTTTCGCAAACACATTTTATCCCTATAATTAAGGATTTTCCGATATGAAATGAAATTACGAAATTAAGCCTACCGATGAAAAGAAGCTTTAATTTTAGTTATTGAATTAATAAGTCATTTTATTCACAAATTTTAAAAAAAGAGTCCGTTATAAAATATGTAATTATAACTTAGCTTACCACTCATTTACAAATATAAATCTAAAAACATATTGTATTATTTCACTTTTAAAAATATCTACACACTGTAGGAAAAATAACATTCGCAATGACTTGGTTCCTAAAAGTGCGATAAATAAAAAATAAAAAAGTGACTAGAATATTCTTTCCATGTACCCTTAATTTAAGTAAGAATTTTGTAGTAGGTATATGTTTTTATTTATTTATTAAAGAAAATCTTGACCAATCGTTGGTAAAGGTGAAATCAAAACTTACAAACATGAACTTTTAAAACGAACCATGCACATGATAAAAAAAAAAACGCTATAGGTGAAAAAATTAGGAAAATGACCTCTTGCATCTAGTTGTGTACATAACTAGTAAGGAATTTAAGTCAAATTTCAAATGAAGTGTTTGTTAAATGTTTAAGTTGGGGGTTAAGTGCTTGTAAAGAATAATTGATAGTCAAGTCACAGCCAACCTTCAGCGTAATGTGCGACTTACTAAGCAAGAATATTGTAAACAACGTAATTCATCATAATGTTTTAAAAAAAAAAAACCAAACAAACGTTAGGGCTCTAACACCTGACAAGGAAAATTATGATGAGCTAGAACTGGTTTATCTTCTTTCCTCGTTTTCTCAGTTTTATTTAATTACAATTACATAGATAAACGTAAGTAAACACACATATAAAAAAAAAACTTGGCACTCATTTTATAAAATGTTTATAGCTCTGTCCTTTTCTCTCAGCGTAATCTGAACTGCAAAGCTACGTCATTATAACCCCCGGAATAATAATGTTCAGATTGTCAAAGGTCTTACCTATCCAAACCTACGTAACCCATACTTAAGATAACCTAAAAACAATAATGTATCGGCAGAAATTAGCTTTCGATGAAATGAAATTCGATGTTTGATACATTCTATCAAATCATTATCGGTGATTCAAGAGGATCCCTCAAAAATATCGACTATACTCTAGGTACATAAATAAATGTAGTTTATGTATGTATATTTAAATATTAATCATATATTTTATTTTATTTAAGGCTTTATTGGTAAGTGAATGTGTTATTGTCCTCTAATGCCCGGTTCCTATATTCATGAAACGAATCGTTTCCCTTACGGGCAGTAGCGTTATGACATTTGTTACATACAAAATGTGTCAAATTTTAACGAGACGTCACCACTCTACCGACGGTTTTGAATATAGGAACGCACCATAAATAAAATTGTACACTTGCTTACTCGATGCACAACCTTTCACTTTTCTCAATCTCTCAAGGATTAGCTGGAAGAGATCCCTTAAAGGGATAAGTTCGCCGTTATACATATTTTTATATTAAATGGTTGTACATACCTGCGATACATTGCAAAATACCAAAAAATTAAGAGAAAATCTATCTCAAAGTAAGGTCTAATTTATTTAAAAGTGCATTCAGAGGTTGATGAATGTAGAAGAAGCGAAAGTTGTATATTTAGGCCAATGCACCTGGCGTTCCATAGTCTCAACATATCCCACTGGGAGACATGCGTGAAGGCATATATGTATGTAACACCTTTTAATCAGGCTCTCGAATAAACCCGACTTGAAATGAGCGTAGTTTTCAAAGTACTCGGAATGTCTCTTGGTACACGCTGCACTTCAAGTGGTTCAATTTAATTCAATTTTTCAACTCTAAAATTGAGAAGGTTCTCAGTTCGTCTGCATTTTTTTTTTCATGTTCATTACTTCAGAACTTTTAAATAAATAAATAAATATCAGGGGACAATGTCACTTCAATTGACCTAGTCCCAATTTAAGCTCTAGGCTTGTATTATGGGTACTAGACAATGATATAAATACTTACAAAGAGAAATATATACCTACTTAAATACATAGTTAACATCCATGACTCAGCAACAAATATTCGCCGACACATATATACTTAAGTACACATATATACTTTTGACTGGGTAAACCGATTTTGATGATTCTTTTTTTATATGAAAGCTGGTGTTTTTTGCTGATGATGGAATCTACGAGGATTCGACGGAACTCTTCAAAATTTACAGGCTCGCGTATTTACTCTTAGAAAGCACTATTTTGGGAAGTGGAACTGATGATTAAGATCACAGATGGGCACCGGAACTCCTAAACGGTTTTTATGTAATTCAAGGGTGGCGACAAGATATTTCAATTAAGATAGTTGAGCGAACGTGACGATTGACGAAGCATATTTAGGGTTAAATATGACGATGACTTTGCCACGGCGCGGCGTTGCTTGCGGCGAGATTGAAATGTCATTTAGTTTAGTGGGACTTCATAACAGTATAATTTATGATCAATTTAAAGTAAAAAATAAAATGAATGTTCAAAAAAAAAAACCTCCTTCAAAAAGCAAAAAAATACTTCTTTTAAAATGATGTTTCTGTAAAGTATCAGTCCAAATGAAGTCAGCGTCCTGCAATATTTTAACCAAAAGCAGACTTAATTAAGACTAATGTATTTTACCTACAATTTTAAAAGAAGTTTTTTTTTTGCTTTTTCAATGTGATCTTTTGTTTTTATTTTTATTAATTTTATTCGGCTTTGCAGGGCGTACGTGTGTGTGTAGTTGAAGTTCCAACTGGGGCACATTTTATAAAGCTACAAGTCATAATGAATACAGGCCTAAACTGGCAACACTGCTCAAATTGCTGGTCGTCATTGGTCGAGGTTGTGTCAAATGGAAACTTGATAACTGTACAAACATTAAATCACGCCTGTTTCCCAGAGGGGTAGGCAGAGACCACTTCTTTCTACTTCCTATGATCTTGACAAATTTCTTAACTTAAATCATCTTTCTTTCTTTTCTTAATTTGTTAACTGTGAATTGTAATACGAAGCTTTATAAAACGGGTCCCTGTTGTGATGTAACGTGACTCGCTATAAATGATTTGAGTTTGAATTTAGCTCTATCTAAACAATCGATGAACTTCAAGTGTTTGACGTTGGCACGCGTCAGCCGGGTAATCTCATACTTCAGATAAAGTCAAGGGCATCTTTGCTTAACGACATGTCAATTGAGAGAGTTTTGTTTTCACACGTGATGGTAGTCGGTAGTGGCTCCGTCTAGGAAGCTAGTGGTCCTGGAATCGATCCCTGGAAATGGCAAATATTTGTTAGGTGACCAGAGACATTTTGAGAAAGAGTTTTGGCTGTTTTTATTTATTAAGTAATAATTCCTGCTGGCGACATCGTCCGCGTAGAATTTGTAGTGATTAAAATTAGCCTTTGTGCTATTACAGACCGTGTCTATTTTTTACCAAATTTCATTCAGGTCCTTTCAGTCGTCCTGGCGTGATTGAGTAACAAACATGAAAACTTTCGCATTTATAATATGTTTCAATGGCAGGTATACATACATACATATACATACATCCGAGTTGTCGACGCGCTCGCCTAGTTGGTAGTGACCCTGCCTACGAAGCTAGCGGTCCTGGGTTCAAATCCCGGTAAGGGCAGATATTTGTGTGATGAGCGCGAATATTTGTTCCTGAGTCATGGATGTTTACTATGTATTTAAGTATATATTTCTCTATATAAGTATTTATATCGTTGTCTAGTACCCATAACACAAGCCTAGAGCTTAGTTTGGGACTAGGTTAATTGGTGCGACATTGTCCCCTGATATTTATTTATTAATTTTACATACCTTCACGTATGTCTCCCAATGGGGTAAACAGAGACTAAGGAACGCCAGGTGCACCGGTCTAAACATACAACTCTCGCTTCCTCTACATTCATCAACCTCTTTATGCACTTACGTCGGTTTCGGGTGTTTTTATTTTACCCTTATTTAGTTCACTGTATGTATGTGTATCTAGGGCGTCCCTTACCGACATCTCCACTCATTCTCGCTTTTCATGCCTCTTTTGCAACGCTTCTTTCATCCATCCTTTCTAAATGACCAAACCATCTTGACATACCTTTTTCGATCTTTGTCACTAGATCTTCTTTCAATCCATATTGTTCATGTCATGGCATCAATGGCAGTTATTAACGTTATATATATTCTAGGTAATTTCACAAATATCCATACCCCATTAGGGATATGGGTCGTGTACGCGATAGATATCGGCTGCTACAATGGGCAGCTCGTTAGGTTTTATAACGCTGACGTGATTCCGCGTTGGAGGGGCTTTTGATTCCGCGGGGCAGTGGTTTAGGTTTAGCGTATTATAGTCAAAAATTTCAGGCAGGGTCACTACGAACTGAGCTAACCACGTCGGTATCCTGCCGTTTGACCAAAAGTCATTTGGCAAAATTACACTTGACAAACAACGTTTTGCAAAAAAATGTTAAGTCAATTGATCATTTTACTACTATAGTCATTTTACAAATGACTTACTTTTCCAAATTATCAACAGTTAAATTTACATTTTACGAGGAAGACGAATCAGGGCATAACCGACTCGGATAGGTTAGGTTAGAAGGCAAAGGCGGGAGCTTGGCCTTCGAGGTTGTTTTTTTTTCTGCCCAGAAATAGGTAAACTAATTGCTAAATGATCAATTGCTAAGTGAGTGTTTGTCAAATGTCTCGTTTACCAGATGATCATTTGGTGAAACGTTGTTTGTCAAATTACCATTTGTCAATAATTATTTGGTCAAAAATTAGTGAACCAACCGTGTCATCAAATAACTCTGATCCTGCTGAGATGGTTCAAAAGTATTATCTTTAAAACACAAGGACGGGAAGGAAGTTACTTCCTTTGCAGTTGGAAAATTGTTTAAAAACGAGTATTTTCAGGGACAAATTACTAAGCCTTGGAGGTCCGTCCGTTCGTCCATCCGTCCTTACATAAGAGAGCCGTATCTTTTGCACCATAATAAGCTGACCACGGTACTGGCTGACCATGGGTGACCTCAAATTCTGCTTAGCTGTGCTCATGCCCTTTTCATTACCGCAATATATGGAAAATGTCTAGATGTAATGACATAAATGAATTTTATTTGATTTGATTTGATAAGCAACCGGTTTTTTTACAGAACATGTTTCCACCACGGGTTTCTCAAAATATAATTGAAATTTCATTTATGTTCTTGTTTTTTCGTCCAAACAGTAAAACATAGGATTATCAGTTGTCAAATCCTAACGAGAAACAACAAATAATGAATTTAATTTAAAATTTACAAAACTCCGACTCAAACCAGTCCGTAGAAAAACGTCTAAAAAGTAAAAAGTAAGCCCTATAAGTTTAACCATTTTTTTTTATACAAATGTGGACACCTCGTGGGACCGCTAAGTAGCTGGGGTATTTTATATTATTTCATTTACTTAGCGGTCCCCTGACGTGTCGACACTTGTATCAAAAAATATTACCTACCTAAAGGAAGGTTGTACTTATAGGTTTAAGAAAGATTTTATGAAAATTGGTTGGGCTGTGTAAGAGATATCAGCTCTGAAAGTAAGCGTCGCCATTATTTTGGGGGCTTTTAACCCTCTAAAAGCTCAATATCTCAAAAATGGCTGGACTGATTTTGATAAAACATGTCTAAAAATCAACGCTAGGAAACCTGCTTTCAAATTTTAAAAACAACGCATCCAAATCGCTTCATCCACACACACACACACGTCAAACTTATAACACCCCTCTTTTTGCGTCGGGGGTTAAAAAAAACCGCCAAGTGTAAGCTGGATGGTTTAAAACACTTGGTGCGCGAGTCGGCCTTGACGCTCAACCGGCTATTGTAATACTCGTTTATCTTTGGTTTTGGTTCCATATGCGATATATCACACCCTAAACTGAAGTCTTGTAGATAAATATAAATATAAATATCAGGGGACAATGTCACACCAATTGACCTAGTCCCAAACTAAGCTCTAGGCTTGTACTATGGGTACTAGACAACGATATAAATAATTACCTATATAGAGTAATATATACTTAAATACATAGAAAACATCCATGACTCGGGAACAAATATTCGCGCTCATCACACAAATATCTGCCCTTACCGGGATATGAACCCAGGACCGCTAGCTTCATAGGCAGGGTCACTACCAACTAGACCAGCGCGTCGTGTATTCCTTAAACACCCAGAAACTCCTACCGAAGACATGTATAAAACATTTTTTTTTATGGCATAGGAAGGCAACGAGCACACAGGCCACCTGATGGTAAGTGGAAACTGTGACCCATCGACATTCGCATTCACAAGACTGCAAATACACTGCCAATGCCAACCCTGAGGACTAAGATTGAATGCCTCTATGCAACAATGCAAACACTGCTGCTTGGCGGTAGGTAAATAGATAAGATGGTGGTAACAACCCGGACGGACCCTGCACAAGGTCCTCCCACAAGCCCAAATCTGTTTTCAATTTTAAAATAACGCATCCAAATCGCTTCATCTACACACACACACACTTACACGTCCTACTTATAACACCCCTCTTTTTGCCAAGTGTGAGTTGGATGGTTTGAAACGCTCGGTGCGCGAGTCGGCCTTGAAGCTCAACCGGGTATTGTTATACTAGTTTATCTTTGGTTCCATATGCGATATATTACACCCTAAACTACGCGTTGGCCTAGTTGGTAGTGACCCTGCCTACGAAGCTAGCAGTCCTGGGTTCAAGACCCGGTAAGGGCAGATATTTGTGTGATGAGCGCGAATATTTGTTCCCGATTTATGGGTGTTTTCTATGTATTTAAGTATATATTTCCCTATATAAGTATTTATATCGTTGTCTAGTACCCATAGTACAAGCCGAGAGCTTAGTTTGGGACTAGGTCAATTTGTGTCAGATTGTTTCCTGATATTATATTTTTTATTTTATACTTAAACTGAAGTCGTGTAGATATTACCTATAAGCCCAGAAACTCCTACGGAAGACATGTATAAAACATTATTATGACCGCTTTAGTCCGGAAACAGTCGCGCCACCTGCTGCTTGGAGTTTTAAACTCCGCAAGCCAATTTGTGTGGAAGTTTAAATTTAATTTAACGTGGTTTTAGCAGTGTTAGTTGCTAATTCTTTTTGGAAATATTATAAATAATCTTCTTCTTTATATAATTCTTCTGTCCGTGTGTCGACAGTGAACTCCTCCTAAGCGGCTGAACTTGAATGATTTTTTGTGTGTGTTCAAGTGGATTCGAGGATGGTTTAGATTCACAAATAAACCCGGCAGATGGCGTTGTCCTGCATGGCAGATATCATGTTGTACAAGGTCTGTCGGGTCCGCTAGTCTAATTATATAAAGCAATACCGTGATTGGGTGAATGACTGACAGACAAAGCACAGACACCTGAAACCACTGGACAAATTACTAATTGGGTACCCTAAGGGTGTACAAAGATTTTTTTTTCGAAAATTGACACCCCACGGGTAGAAATAGGGGAGTAATATAATTTGAAGCTACTATTTCTGAAACGGCCTAACCGATTCCCATGAGAGTTAGCTAAACACTATCCCGAATAACATGGTTTTCTTTAAAAAAAACTTGTTCGATCCATTTTTTTGGGAACTGCAATGCCAAAGAGAAGAGACACACAAACACAAAGACACACAAATACACAAATTTAATTTAAATCAGGGGCTTTTAACCCCCTAAAAGCTCAATATTTCAAAAAAGGCTGAACCTATTTCAATAAAACATCGCTAGAAAATCTGCTTCCAAATAAAAAAAAACGCAACCAAATCGATTCATCGGTTTAAGAGCTACGGTGACACAGACAGACACACACACACTCACACGCACACACACACACACACAGTCACACACGCACACAAACTTACACGTCAAATTTATAACACCCCTCTCTTTAGCGTCGGGGGTTATGACTTAAAATGCATAATATAATAAAAAGAAAATGATAGTTATACTAAATGAGTGTTATGTTATGTTATTCGATCGTATTCCAGATAAAATTATACTATTGATGTTTATGCTAAACGTTCATTATGCTTTTCGTGATTAGTTAAATGACATTACACAAAATGTTTTTATACTTGAAGCGCACCCGTCAACATAGTGTTGATGAAATGATAGTTTGGAACGAGTTATACGATGGTGGTATCCAGCGGCTGGTACAGTCAGCGTCAAAAGAAACTGATCACTTAAATACCTTGTCGCTTTACTGTCACACACATCGCCATATCTGTTTATTTATTTATATTTTATATTTATTATTATATTTATATTACGTATTTACGTATAATTATATTGTATATACCCGTATCTTGTATATATTTTATTTAAACAGTATTTTTTTCTACGCTTTTTTTTTTCTTCGCACCGATTTTCTTTTTCGTTTCGCCAACTAGTTGACTGGTAGAGAATGCCATTGGGTATTAAGTCCGCCATTTGTACTTTATTGTATTTAGTGCAAAGAAGTTTAAATAAATAAGCAATGTCAAACAAGATTGTCTAATGTGTTAATGCGATAAAGTACAAAAGTACCTTGAAGTGACCAGTTACTTTTGACGCTAACTGTATTACTCCGAATAATTCCTCCGAGAATATCCCTATGGGACCCATAAATTTAACGTATATTTCAAACCTCATCCCTATCGATCGGTGCACTTTGCATGAAAGTGTCCCACTAAGGAACTGCTTACCTTATTTCATTCGCATTATTATCTCGTTTGATTTGATTTGATTTAATTTATTGATAAAAAATAATATTTTACATGTCACATTTAATAAACTAACTTAACTAATTATACTAATTATACAAAAATTACACATTTATTTGTTCCAAGCTAGAATTTCCAGCTATAATGTCTTTTGACATTTTCTGACTATAAATTCATCTATAGTGTAGCACGCTAGATCCAGTAGCAGTTTTTTCAGTCTACGTGCAAATATTGCGTCACTGGCCGCGTCAACCAATTCAGTAGGGAGAGTATTGTATATTTTAGGACCCATGACACCAAGCGACTTACGAGTCTTAGCAAGTCTATACCTCGGGACTATCAGATGGTTCTGCCTTCGAGTACTTCTGCCGAAGGTTTGCGCGTGCGCCCTATACTCGTGGAGGTTCGCCCTAACGTGTGAACAGGCAGTAAGTATGTAAACACTAGGCAATGTAAGTATCCTATGTTGCCTAAACAGATCCTGTGCAGGATGATCCGGGGGTTTTCTAGCGATTAGGCGTAACGCACGCTTTTGTAGCTTAAACAGTCTATCGCGGTCTGCCGCCGTTCCCCATAGGTTGGATTAGTATGGAATGAAAGTAGCCATAATACGCCTTTTTAATATTTTCAGTTGATAAGCTAGGTGCGAGCCTGGACAGCGCGTAGCTGGCCGAGGACAGGCGGTCGCACGTCGCGTCAATGTGCGGGCTCCACGTGAGGCCTGCGTTTATAAAAAGGATAACCCTATTTGTACATAACCGACGCAGATGTAAACTGAACGGAACAGTTGACTCATTCTTCAAATTCAACGTGGATTGTGAGATTTATAGCGTAAGTAACGCTTTCTCGCAATGGAGGAGATTTTTTATTTATTTATTTATTTATTTTGGAACAAACAGTCATACAAATATATTTTATTACAAATTGATTGTACTAATTACACCTATAGTTCCCAAAATTAAACATTATAAAATTATAATGCAAACAAAAATGTATACGTAATAATCACTATTTTTACCTAAAAACTTGTATACTTATTCAGTGCCTCGTTACAAAATATACCTATTCAAAATACAACACAGAAAGAAAGCAGTGACTCGACATAAGCATGAAAAACAGAGTACTTATACTTATTCATTACTTCTTCCAAAAACACTTTTTAATGAGCCTAAAGTACAGTTGAATATGTCTTTATCTATAAGTTTCTTATCATTATTATAAAGTGTAGTGTAGTTTTGGATATCACCTAGAGTAAGCAAATGTGGCAATTCGCGATTTATTATATAGGAATGCAAAAACAAAAACCGGCCAAGTTCGAGTCGGACTAGTGCGCGTAGGGCTCCGTACCATTATCTATTAAAAAAAACACGTTTGTTGTATGGGAGCCCCCTTAAATATTTATTATATTTATTTAAATATCTGTTGTTATAGCGGCAACAGAAATACATCACCTGTGAAAATTTCAACTGTCTAGCTATCACGGTTCGTGAGATACAGCCTGGTGACAGACAAACAGACAGACAGACAGACAGTCTGCGGAGTCTTAGTAATAGGGTCCCGTTTTTACGGAACCCTGAAAATATACCTAAAATACTTAATTATGGAATCGTTCGTTCTCCTGTGTCATTTTAACAGATTTCTGCTGGTGCAAGCATTCTTGCAATGCACCTGAAGGTTGAGTGATAGAGAATGCTTTTAATATTAAATTCGCCTTACGGAACAGAACTGCTTTTTGTGCTTTATAGTATGTATATTGTATTTAAATGAATACACAACAACTTAGCTTCGCCCCATATTCAGATTCAGAAATATCTCATAGGTTGAATAAAGACACAGTCAACCCAATGATTAAAGTCAAAATTAACGATTTTTTTTTTTTTAAATTATAAACTTTTAATAAAATTTCTGCCATTTAGAGCGGAAGAATCACGCGATGCCCACCCTCCCTATACAGTCACGCAATTATATGTCATATATTATAAAAATTACTAAACAACTTGAATTATGCGGTCGTTAAAAAATATGACACATTTTTAGGGTTCCGTACCCAAAGGGTAAAAACGGGACCCTATTAGTAAGACTCCACTGTCCGTCTGTCAGTCTGTCGGTCACCAGGCTGTACCACACGAACCGTGATAGCTGGACAGTTGAAATTTTCACAGATGATGTATTTCTGTTGCCGCTATAACAACAAATACTAAAAACAGAATAAAATAAATATGTAAAGGGGGCTTCCATACAAACTAGATTTTTTATAGATCACGGAACCCTTTGTGCGTCCGACTCGCACTTGGCCGGTTTTTTATATTTTTAGCATTAACTGGCGTTCTGCGGGTCCATTGCAGTCGCGTTTATCGCGGGAAAGACATATTGCGCGTGGCACTAACATTTGATCAATTTGTAAGTCACAAGTTATACTTATTTAAGAGTGCTTGGTAATTCTGTAGCTCTGCCTACCCCACTCTGGGAATGAAGGCGTGAGTTTATGTATGTATGTATGTAGGGGAAGCAGGGGGAATGGTGTTCACTTAAGGAAAAATGCCCATGATTTTGAAAATATCAAGTTTTATTAAATGAAAATCAAACATAACATAAGTGTTACTTATCATTCATTAGAATTTAAACATAAAATAAGTTGAGATCTTTTAGATAACGAGAAAAATAATGTTTAAAAAAAAACACTTTTGAACGGCATTGCCCTTAGGTGTGGGTAATGCCGTTCAGGCAATGGGGTAATCACGCTCAAACCAACATTAGCCCAAATAACGTAATTGAGATCAACATTTACTTATTAAAAATAAGAAATCAAAGCTTACAAGTTACAAACAAAATTAACATCGTTTATCATAGTTACTTATAAATAAGACATGATAATGAGTATTTTTTTCTAAAAATTAACATAATCATTAGGGACAGAAATCGCATATATATACCCCTGTGCTGAATCCCACCCAGAGCACATAGCATGGCTCCACATCCCGCAAATGGTGCAGCGGTACCATACTTCATTGTTCTGTCCAAATTCCTTGCATAGGTTGCACATGTTATCCGTATTACCTTCATCGTCCATTTCATCATCACTATTGTCGTTACAAATAGGGGAATTTGGTTCACTTTCAGACTCTGATGAAGTTTCTTCTAAAACTTTACGTTTGTAGCCTTTTCCCTGTACTTTTTTCCTTTTGCTGATTTTTGAGTTTTATTGGTCTTGGCTTTTTTATTGATATTCTTATTTTTCAAAACTGTTACTTTAGCTGTATTAGAATCCTGTTTGGTTTTCCTGGAACCTCTTTTTTGTTTGTCTTGTTCTACTATCTTATTCTTCTTAGTATTCTTTCTATTTTCTTATTCTTCCAAAACAGCTTTGAACACTCCATGCCGCCTTAGCGGTAGTTCTCGGACGATTTCTGGGCATATCTGTAAGAAAAAAATACGTGGGTAATGGCGTGCACTAGGGGGAAATGGCGTTCATCTGAGCGCTATTACCCCAAACGGTCGTTTTGTATTAAAATTGAAATTTAAAATTTTACGCATAATATTGTTCAATAATATCAACAAGGCCTTGAACTTGAATAGCTTAACGATCCATACAATCAGGTACTTAACGTAAAAGTTTGTAGAATTTCAACTTACCGACAAAAACATCCAGCGAAAAATTAGATCGAAGGAGCTCGAAACAAACAAACGACTCTTACTCTCACGTGCTTTGCACAGACTGGCACGACACGTTGCCACTGGTTCAAGCGTCGCTCCCCGCTCCCTTTCACCCGCACGCCGCGATCATAGAAGCTAGTTATATCAAGTTATTGAGGTGAGCGCCATTACCCGGTGACTGGTATTACCCCTGCTTCCCCTAAGTTATATTTCATAATCATTATTTATTGGTTTATATTCATTATATTTATATTTCATCAACTCGACGACGTGCTAAAATAATTCTGAATTCAATGAAAAAAGGATTTTTAATTTATAGATCGAAAGTGAGTGGAAGGGTTGGAAGGGGCCGCCCTAGGCGTACTTTTTCGAATCAAATCGGAGAAATACTGGAGAAGGGCCGAAACTTAAGTACCCGAAACCGACGTGCGTGCATGACTCGATGTATGAAGAAGCGAAAGAAATTGGTCAAGATCGTAGCAAGTAGAAAGAAGTGATCTCTGCCTACCTCTCTGGGAAACAGGCGTGATTTAATGTATGTATTTATGTAATTTATAGGAATAGGCAAGAATTGTTAAAAAAAAGAGATAGAAAGTTTTTAGCTGTATAAAAACTAACTACATTTACTTTTCGAAGTGTGTGGCAAATTAAGGGTAATTTAGCTATAAACCTCTTTGTATAATAAAATGGCATATTAGTTTTTTTTTAATTGTTTTTGCTGACAGTGTCAGTCCATTTTTGTTTCTTGCAATGGAGCTGTCGCGAGAATCGTTTCGTGCTATGATATTGTACGACTACAAAAGGAACTTAACCTTTAAGGAATCTCATAATTTTTTTAACGACGCATTTGGGGAGTCCGTTCCATCGTTAGACACAATTTCATATTGGTACCGCGAGTTTAAGCGGGGTCGGGAGTACCTCAAAGATGAGCCGAGACCAGGACGGCCGTCGTGTGCTGTAACGCCGGAAAACGTGATCAAAGCCGAATGGTTGATAAAAGAACACAGGAATATTACACATCGGGAAATAGAGCATGAACTTGGCATTGGATCATTCGCAGTTGCGAGCATTTTACATAATCATCTCAGCGTCAGGAAGATTGCTTCGCGTTGGATACCGCATTTGCTGACCGAAGAGCAAAAAGCCCGGCGAGTAGATTTGTGTCAGTTTATGCTCAAAAAATTCGACGGAGGCAATTCCCAACAGGTTCCTAATATCCTTACCACTGATGAGTCTTGGATATACTGCTACGACCCTCTAACAAAGCAACAATCTATACAATGGGTGTTCGAGGAAGATGGGCCGCCATTAAAAATTGTTGGTGTAAACAAAAAAATGATCGCCGTTTTCTTTCGCCGCGGGGGCCCAGTAGCTGTAATTCTGCTTGAAGATCGAAGAACAATTACTAGCCAGTGGTACACAGAGGTCTGTCTACCCCAGGTATTTGATAAACTTGGTGAGGATCGTCCAAAGAGCGGCACCCGTGGAATTCGTTTCACCAAGACAATGCACCTGCACACACCGCGGCAATAACAATGGACTTTTTGACCAGTAAAGGTGTTCAGCTGGTGACGCATCCGCCCTACAGTCCAGACCTGGCCCCGTGCGACTATTTCTTATTCCCCTCTATAAAGAAAGTGATGCGTGACCTGACTTTTACGGACTCGCAGTACAAGAATTTGAACGACTTTTCTTTGACCTTCCGCAGAACGCCTTTTTTAAATGTTTTGATGATTGGTTTTTTAGAATAAGGCGACGTATTGAACTTGGAGGAGTATATTTTGAAAAATATTAAAGTCATTTAGAAAAAAAATGAATAACTTTTACTTAACTAAAAAATTTCGTAGCAGCCCTCGTATTCTGTAAGACACGCACACGGACGGGCAGTTTTACACATCAAAAATCTACCAACGCTTCGCAAGAGACCACTGCTGAGAAGAAACACCGCAAGAAACTAAACAGTCAGTAGTTTTTAAAATATTTCTTTTGATATTATACAATAATAAACTTAACCTAGCATTATTATAAAACAAGGAATCTCACATAAAACAAAAAAAAAATATACAACTAATAAGTAATAGTAATAAAAAAAAAAAAAAAAAAAAAATAGTTCTTAGAGTTGTTGGTAATTCTGTAGCTCTGCCTTCCCCACTCTGGGAATAAAGGCGTGAGTTTATGTAATATTAATTATACAAGTTATACTCACCTATGACGGTGCAATGGTGTACGTGTGGTTGCCGGGCTAGATTAGTGTCACTCCATGTCTTCCCGTGGATGTCGTAAGAGGCGACTAAGGAAATAAAGGCTGGTAGTACTGTTAGGCGATGGGCTTGCAACCTGTCATTAATACACGGTACTGATAAACATATCGGCCTAATTGTGTAAAATGTGGTTACAGAATTATCAACAACTTTTTAGAGTCGTTCGTAATTCTGTAGCTGTGCCAAACCTACTTTGGGAATAAAGGCGTGAGTTTATGTATGTATGTGTGTACATACTATCAAATAAATTATACTTAAGTATAAATAGCCTAATTGTGCAAATTGTGGTTACACAGTTATCAACAAGTTTTTAGAGTTGTTGGTAATTCTGTAGCTCTGCCTACCCCACTCTGGGAATGGATGCGTGAAGGTATGTATGTATGTATGTATATAACTATAAATATTTAGACACATCGGACAATGTTTCATAAAACTCAGCATAGCAATAAAAACTTCTTTTGTATTATGGGTATGCAGGTTTTCTGTGGACTCCACAACGACTGGCCCGATTTAGATGAAATTTTCAGGTAATCTGCAGACTGTTTTTTTTTTGTCGTGCTACAAGTGCAAATTCGGAGCGGATCGCTAGTGACTGATAAATTAGAATATTTTTAATGTCGAGGTGCCATTACTAATCCTTATCTCCGAAATAACACCGTACTGATGCACCTGTCCCATGCAAACTGCGTCGTGACCGGGTCAGCCACTTTACTGTGACCCATTTCCCTGTAAGACCCTCTTACCCGCGGTTTTTGTTGTCCCACAAAGGTATTGTATGGCCCATACAAATCTATTACCGGTTGATTTGGACACGGTCTCGGTATGACTATGAAGGCCGATGGCAAAAAGATCAAACGTGGAAATATATTGGGATTTCTAAATCAGGAGTCGAGGTTTTGTTCTGATTTTGGCTTTTAAAATATTATTATTATCAACAATGAAGATTTTTTTCGCTTTTTTCCTGTATCCTATCTGTGGGTATACTTTATTTTTAAATCTGTAACGTAACTTATTATAAAGCTGTATTATTGAATAAAGTAACTCTGCCACCATTTTATCTGAATTCCGTTCAATGCCGTTCATTTTACGGCGAGCGTAAAGGACAGAGCTAATAACAGTTATATAGCTCTGTCCTTTTCTCGCAGCGTAAACTGAACTGTGTTGTTACGTTATAATAACCCCTCTGGGTTAAACAATGAAGTGGATTTTCGCTTTCAACTATTTTGTTGTGTTGTTTGTGTTTATGTTGGTAAGTTTCGTACACATCTGTGATCTGAATTGGTGCATTTCAAGCTGACGACGTGGCTAAGGCGGTTGTCACACTGACGCCGCATGCCGTTGCGGCGTGCGGAGCGACGAATTCGCGTGCGGTGACGTCGCACAACCATACGGATTTGCTCCGTAGAGTCCAACCAGTGAGTGGTGACAATGAAAAATGGGGGCAAATTTAAAATATCACTAACTGGTAACACGAAATGCATAACGACTGGATAGGTACTCACAAAGTGACAGCTTGTTTCATAGGTAAAATTGTTGCCATGAGAAAAAAATTGTCAAAAAAGCCTTGTGTCACGACTTGCTGGTCAGACTCTATCTCCGTCCGGACCTGCGGTGCACGACGAACCGCATTGACTATGCAGCAGATCTGATTTACTATGAAGCTCGGTGTGGCATACCCTGCGTCCCGCACCGCATCTCCGTTTGGAAGTGCAAACCATCGTGCGATTAGCACCTCCTCACGGAGAGACGGAGCCAGTGTGGCACACCGAGCGGTTTTTGCGTACAAATCAAGATTCTACAGTACAAAGCTAAAAACTGCAGCAGCGGACGCCGCTGCGATGCGCGGAGCAGTGTGACAACCGCCTAATGCTGGTTTCACACAGAGGTAAAACAGTGGACAGTAGAGTACTGCTAGTGTGAACGCACAAATTTAGTACTGCGGGATGATATAGCTATGCATATGCATCGAATTATACTGTCAATGAACAAACTTGCGTCGATACGTCGGTCTCAAGTTTCAAGCCCGCGCTGACTCAGCTTGAGAAGCCAGCGCCTCGCTCGCCGCGTGCTGCCCCGCGCGCCGCCGCCCCGCGCCCCGCGCGCCCCCCCGCCCCCGCCGCCCGCCGGCTGCCCGCAGCTACGCTGACGCAGCCGGCAAGGCCGCTGAACTTAGGCGGCCTGGAGCGCCTGTTAAGGCGTCGAAGAAGAGAGCTCCACCTTCCGTGAAGGAGCTCCCTCGTACCGGTGTGGAAAAGGAGGGATTCACATTGGTGCAGCATAGCAAACCACGTAGGAAGCCTTATAAGACTCGGTGTGTTACTGCAGTTGCGGACCCGAGTTCCGAGCTGCGGGCAGCTATACCGAATACGGCGCTCTACGTGTCTCGCCTGCATCACTCTGCAACGAAAGACGACGTGGTGGAGTACGTCCGTCAGAAGGTTGGATGCAGTCTGACGGTGTTCCAGCTGCGGTCGCTTCGCTACGTGTACTTCAGTTCGTTTGTAGTGCGCGTGCCGCGGTTTATGCTGGGCACCGTCGAGAGTCCTGACTTCTGACCAAAAGGTGTCGTGTTCCGGCGGTTTCGGGGCAACCTACCGGCATCGACCATCACGCCACGCCAAGTTTGGCAAAACAGAACCACACTGTTCTGTCACCTCAGTGTTAGTTTTTAAGTTTTATATTGTTATGTATGTTAGTCTATAAGGTATTTGTAACTATGGGCCTCGTTGCTCGAAATAAATAAAGTTTATTATTATATCAGTTTATGCTGAGAGAAAAGGACAAAAGCCATATAACAGCTATAGCTCTGTCCTCTACGCTCGCCGTAAAATGAACTGCATAGTTACGTCATAATAACCCCCCTTTCTGTCTCGGTTTGACCGTCCACACAGTGGCAGTGCTCTGCCGTCCACTGCTCTCCCTCACTATTCTTCCTCCGTGTGAACCAGCATAAGGTTGCGGGAAGCCAATGGATGTAAGCGACGCAAGACTGGTTGTGACAAATGTTGGGGAAAGCCTATGTGCAGTGGACGTCTTTTGGCGAAACGATGATGATGTTGAAAATGCTGCTTTTCACAAGAAATAGTTTCTCATGATAAACCGCCATAGTATGTAAACAGTCTGTTAACGACAGCCACCGCCGAACCCTAGCTGACAGCAATGTATTTACACGTGACCCTAGTATATAAGGATACTGTAAATAGTTAAGTTAGTATATAAGTGTTGTATATAGTATTAGGTAGATTTTAGGTATATATAATAAAGGTGTTTAGTTAGTTTTAGGTTTAAAATGGGGATTTGGCTTAGGGAGGTACTTAATATTACGAGCTGTGGATGGGCGATGTATAGATTTAAGTTTTTTATGTGTAAGTTAGGTAAAGTCCAGCCCGAACTACAAGCTGGACTGAACCCCGAACCGATCCTTGCTCCCTCAGCTAAATCCCATTAGAATAACTACCAAATTGAACCAAATTTAGGATAATAAGATAAAGCGTGCGGCCAATCAGACGCAGGCGGTATTTGCGGGCGGCGACGGGGAAGAACCTCGGATGTTTCCACCCGAAGGTCGAGTGGAAAGCGCCCGGAAATGCAGGCGCTCTGATTGGTCGTCCCGATTAAATTTATTAAAGTAGGGCTTGTGATTCAAGCACAGGATTGGGACTCCTCGGAGGTAGAGGCACTGTTTAAGCCTAGGTGAAATGCTATAAATACGGAGCCAATATTTTTGATTGTCGTACTCGGTTTCGCAGTGAATATTAGTTTCGTGATAGTACTCTCACCCCGAACCAGGACTGGGGGAAGTACTCGGATTAGTACTCGGTTTCGGATTTGTATTACTCGGATTAATACTCATTTCGTGATAGTACTCTCACCCCGAACCAGGACTGGGGGAAGTACTCGGTTTCGCAGTTTGTTAGTACTCGGTTTCATAGATAGTTACTACTCGGTTTCGCAGTTTGTTATTACTCGGATTAATACTCGGTTTCGCAGTGAATACTCGTTTCATAGTTAATACTCGTTTAGTTTCGTTTAGTACTCGTTACAAGCTCTTAGTATTCGTAGTGTTTCGTACTGCACTCGTCGTATACGGTGCATGCGTGTTTGTTAGTCTCTCTGCCCTAAAGTAAAATCATTTTGTTTATATTGTTTAAAGTTTATAGTGTTTAAGTAAATGTAATATCAAAGTGTTTGTCTGTTTTAATAATTTAAATTCATTTAACGTTTTTATCTAGTTTCATTTTATTTCCTCTCCTAATAGTCGCGTTTTTGTTTAGTGTTTTGGAACTCTGAGCTATCGGGGTCAGTCAACTGTTAGCGCGTATCGTCAACACAGTCAATGACCAAAGCTTTGCCTACTGGAGATGATATGTGATTTGGTCGGGTTGTCTGTATTCCTATAAAGGTCCTAACGATATTCAAAAATACGGCCTCGTTGCTTAATCATTGGTGCTAACCTAACTCCTCAAGTTCCAACTCAATATTGATACTGCAGAAGTAAACTCTCATATCTTGCTTCTTGTGTTATTTGTTTGTATTGTTGTTGTTGCAAACTTATTTCTGCAGACTTGTGCTCCAGACTTGAAGCTTTCTTTTAAATTCAAAGTAAACTCCATTTTGTTTAAAGCGAGCTGAGAACACTGGCATCGTTTACACGGAGCCAGAATAAAAATGTCCCCGTATAAATATTCAGCGGGGACACAAGTTTGCACTCCCCGACGTATGCAGGCTATATTTTTGAAAATCACCCGCTAGCGGTGAAATATTGTGCTAGAGGGAGCGATAATATCTCCGACTACAGTCTCTCGCTCTGTGATCAACGGTACTGCACTTTAGAGCTTTTGTTTAAATACACATGATAGTTTATTACCACGTTTTTGTTACGTTTTCATTAATTCTCTTTTTATCTGTCTGTTTGGTACAGTTTCATTTGCATTTAAATTATTTTGAAGAAGAGACAGACAATTAAAAATAAAACACACTCGTAGCTTAAAACTGGATACAAGTTTGAGTTTTGAGGAGTTTTAAGTGACGATTGGTTAAGTGTTTGCGGGTCTTTATTCCAGGAGAGCATAGACATTTTTTTCCCTTTAAAATAAATAGGTAGCTTAAATTTCAGTAAACTGGCAGTCTAGTTTTTAAAGCTTTACTATCAGCTTGACTAAATTAACGCCTGCGGAAATGTCTCAGCATCGAATATGACCAAAGCTTTTTTGCCTTTTTTAAATTTAAAGCAAGATATAAATATAAAACTCATAACACATTCATATTTCGCCTTAATAATAAAGTTTTATATGCTGAATAATTATAATATTACTTTTAAGGGATAAGTTCGCCTTCGTACTCACTTGGTTTTTGTTAATGTTATACATGCATTATTATAAGTTATACTTTCCTAAATACCTTAACGCTTTCATTCCCAGAGTGGGGTAGGCAGAGCTACATAATAACGAACCACTAATTTTTTTTTATAATTCTGTAACCACTTAAGGTAAGGTGGGGCAGTACATCTACGGGGCAAGTCCGTCAAACCAACAATGTCTCCTTAAAAATATAATGGTTTTTCGCACTTACACCACATTTTGCACTTTTTGCTTTTTTGTTGTGTTCCGGTTTGGGGGTAAGACAGCCGGTGAAATGACTAGCATAGAGGCATTCCATCTTAGTCCTCAGGGTTGGCAACGCATTTGCAGTCTTGTGAATGCGAATGTCTATGGGTCACAGTTTCCACTTACCATCAGGTGGCCTGTTTGCTCGTTTGCCTTCCCATGAAATAAAATAAATAAATAAATAAATACTTACCCCGCTGACGCACTTAGATATGAAGTGGTTAAAGAATTATCAAAAAAATTAGAGTTTTTGGTAACTCTGTAGCTCTGCCTACTCCACTCTGGGAATGAAGTTGTGAGTGTACGTATTTGTACCTAAGTAAAATTATAAATAATAGTAATTATATAAATCATAGATATAGACATAGTGTGGTTGCCGGGTTAGAATAGTACCACTCCATTTCTTCCCGTGGACGTTGTAAGAGTAGGCGACTAAGGGAATGAAGGCTTGTAGTACTGTAAGGCGATGGGCTTGCACACTGTCACTAATACGCTGGTAAACATCTTAGCCTAATTGTGCGTGCAAAGTGTTGTTACAGAATTATCAACAAGTTTTAAAAGTTGTTGGTAATTCTTTAGCTCTGCCTACCCCACTTTGGGAATGAAGGCGTGAGTTTATGTATGTATGTAGATATAGTCAAGATAATAAACGTCTCCCAAAGAGCCTATGCGGGTTTTTTATAATAAATAGTCAGTCAAAGTAAGCCCATAAGTTATTAAGTTTGCCTGTTTCTATTATCTGCGGAGACGGTCTAGACTTCAATAGAAGGGCGACCTTAATACATCTCGCAGCCTGAATACTAACCGGGAAGTCGCAGGGTAAGACAGTGGTACTTGTAGCAAAGAAAACGCTTCAATTGTGACGAAAGGTTATCCTTTTACCTCACTCACGAAAGGGGTAATGTGTAATTCAACTTTAGAAAGTAAACGCGTGGGACGTTGAAATATTTATAAACACATTAAAACTGTCCAAAGATCATAAATATCAGGCATTTTTGATAAATTAAATTTAAAATTTTAATTTTAATCTGTTTATTTCTTACACAAAAAACAAATACATTATTAATTTATCTTAACTTATAATCTTAAATTAATCAAAGATTTTATCAGTTAAGAATATATGTAAATATTATTGATGTGTAGTTAAGTGGTCTCAAAATGTATGGAGCTGTAAGCGAACCCCTCTTGCTTCGTTTTGGTATGGCAGTATACAGGGTTATTGGTAAGTCGACCTATTCCCGTTAGTAGGTGATAGGGGTGACTATTTGCGATAATTTTGACCTTCATATCCATTATGCAAAAGTGAACCATTTTTGAGTTATCGCGTTTTTTAGTTTTTTTTTAAATTAGTCAGATATTCAACTTGAAAAATTTATTACAAAAAAAGTATCAGATTAAATCTTTTTTTTTTCTGATTTATAAATACTATTAAACACTGGTTATTTCTCAATATTAAAACAATAATTATCGGTCCAAATTTAAAAAAGCGAGACGGAAAACGAAAATTTTCCAATATTTTTTTGCGATCGCTTTCCACTAAAATGCCTTAAAAACAAAAAAAACGTTATGAAACTTGGCTTGCAGATTATTTTAAAAACTTAACTGTTTTCTTAGCTCTCCAAAAACGCATAACAACTAGGAACTTATTTAAAAAAAACTGAAAAAAAAACATCACAAAGGAAGCGGGTGGAAATTCGTCTTCGAACTAAACTAAAGTCAGAAATGAAACTTCAAAAATTAAAATAAAAAAAATACCAAATTTAAATCAATTTTTTTTATTTGCTTTTGTACAAGATGAAATTGCTGTTCTTATGCAATATTAAAAAAAATATTATCTGTACACGTTTGATAATGCGAGGCCAAAAACTAAAAAATACATGTTTTTTTATCAACGTGTAATCTGCACGCCAAATGTATTGGTAAATTTTTCTGTTTTCGTATAATTTATGTTGGAGTTTGATAAAAAAACATGTATTTTTTAGTTTTCGGCATCGCATTCTCAAACGTGTAAAGATAATATTTTTTTTAATTTTGCATAAGAACAGCAATTTCATCTTGTACAAAAGCAAATAAAAAAAGTTGATTTAAATTTGGTATTTTTTTTTTTTTAATTTTTGAAGTTTCATTTCTGACAAGTTTAGTTCGAAGACGAATTTCCGCCCGCTTCCTTTGTGATGATTTTTTTTCAGTTTTTTTTTAATAAGTTCCTAGTTGTTATGCATTTTTGGAGAGCTAAGAAAACAGTTAAGTTTTTAAAATAATCTGCAAGCCAAGTTTCAAAACGTTTTTTTTTGTTTTTAAGGCATTTTAGTGGAAAGCGATCGCAAAAAAATATTGAAAAAATTTCGTTTTCCGTCTCGCTTTTTTAAATTTGGACCGATAATTATTGTTTTAATATTGAGAAATAACCAGTGTTTAATAGTATTTATAAATCAGAAAAAAAAATAAGATTTAAATTGATACTTTTTTTGTAATAAATTTTTCAAGTTGAATTTCTGACTAATTTAAAAAAAATCTAAAAAGCGCGATAACTCAAAAATGGTTCACTTTTGCATAATGCATATGAGGGTCAAAATTATTGTAAATAGTCACCCCTATCACGTCCTAACGGGAATAGGTTGACTTACCAATAAGCCTGTATATCTAGCTTTAAAATATATACAAGGTGTCCCAAAAATAGCACGTCACAGTGACACTGGAGATTTCTCAGCCGCAGATGAACCAAACCAGCCTAACATGACCTCAGTAAAAGTTGCACCGTTTTCGAGTTATACCAATTTAAAGTTTTTTCCAATTTTTCACCTCTTTTGACATTGTAAGTGCTCGCATTTACTGGGATAGCTTTAGAATTTAGTTTTTTTTATTTGTGCGCGTTTATGAATAGTTGATTAAGATGAGAGAAGCATTATTATGTCAATAACTAATGTAAAAGTTGGAAAAATACTGTAATGAACTTGACTTAAATTATCATCAACATAGTAATTTAAACTTTGAACACCTGCCATAACTTTTTTTTACTACAAATGAAATGAGCAAATAACTTTAAAAACATGCGTGTTTTATGCCATTTCTAAAATGGTATGACACATGATATCTTAATGCATAAAAGTAGGAATTCGTATGACATTTGCCAATATGGATCCTCGGAAATCAATGCTAATCATCTAAAAAATTATCTTGTACTCTACGATATCTCATTTGTTTGTGCTCCTTTGAAGAATATGATTGATTTTTGGTTGACCTTGGTTCAAAGATAATAAAAAACGGGTTTAATTTTCATTAGTTTTTACAGTAAATGTTCGAATTGTTTCCCTCCGACTTTAAGGCACAAATGTCATCTTCGAATAAAATTTCGGTTTAATTTTCGTAAACTGGTTTCCGATATGTCTCGGGCTGCATTGAAGACACGTCGCCGTAGTTCCTCTTCGTTACTTATTGGTTTTAAATAAATATTGTCTTTCAAACATCACCAAAAAAAAAACATTCTACTACAAAGCGAAATCAACTTCCGTTAAGAGTGCCGAGTAGTCGTTTCAGTTCCACAAACAAAATCAGAGTCCAGAGATATTATGAGTGTTATATTATCAGTTGTTATATCTCGTATTACTTACCCCGGCTAATCGCGTTTCATTTGTTAGTTTGGTTGCCGGGATCCTTATTGGCAAATGTGATACGAATTCCTACTTTTTTGCATTGATATCTTAATGTGTCACTGTGATTTTGTTTGTGGAACTGAAACGACTACTCGGCACTCTTAACGGAAGTTGATTTCGCTTTGTAAAATGTTTTTTTTTGGTGATGTTTGAAAGACAATATTTATTCAAAACCAATAAGTAACGAAGAGGAACTACGGCGACGTGTCTTCAATGCAGCCCGAGACATATCGGAAACCAGTTTACGAAAATGAAACCGAAATTTTATTCGAAGATGCCATTTGTGCCTTAGAGTCGGAGGGAAACAATTCGAACATTTACTGTAAAAACTAATGAAAATTTAACCCGTTTTTTATTATCTTTGAACCAAGGTCAACCAAAAATCAATCATATTCTTCAAAGGAGCACAAACAAATGAGATATCGCAGCACAAACAAATGAGATTGATTTCCGAGGATCCATATTGGCAAATGTCATACGAATTCCTACTTTTATGCATTAAGATATCATGTGTCATACCATTTTAGAAATGGCATAAAACACGCATGTTTTTAAAGTTATTTGCTCATTTCATTTGTAGTAAAAAAAAGTTATGGCAGGTGTTCAAAGTTTAAATTACTATGTTGATGATAATTTAAGTCAAGTTCATTACAGTATTTTTCCAACTTTTACATTAGTTATTGACATAATAATGCTTCTCTCATCTTAATCAACTATTCATAAACGCGCACAAATAAAAAAAACTAAATTCTAAAGCTATCCCAGTAAATGCGAGCACTTACAATGTCAAAAGAGGTGAAAAATTGGAAAAAACTTTAAATTGGTATAACTCGAAAACGGTGCAACTTTTACTGAGGTCATGTTAGGCTGGTTTGGTTCATCTGAGGCTGAGAAATCTCCAGTGTCACTGTCACGTGCTATTTTTGGGACACCCTGTATAATCGACTATCTTCTGAGCCCTGTAAGATATCAAAATGTAACATTCGCATAAATTTAAGTAAACATTCCCGGTGTAATCGCTGATTTTACTATTGAAATCCCATATGCCGTTTCGGATCATATTTTAGAAAACAATTTCTGAGAAACAGACTTTTTTTTATATCGTTATTTATATTTAGGCATCGATTACTTAGATCGCAATTTTCACTTCAATTGTATTTATTGGCATGCATTGCATATGCATTATACGACATAAAACTAAGGTGACTGATATTGTCCAAAAATGTAGCAAGCTGAAGTGGCAGTGGGCTGGCCATGTCTGTCGCAGAACCGACCAGAGGTGGAGCTGGAAGGTTCTCGAATGGTAAACTCGCTTAGGCAAACGTAGTGTAGGACGCCCCCCGGCTAGATGGACCGATGACCTGAAGAAGGCAGCTGGCAGTGACTGGATGCAAAGGGCGGGAGATCGTAGATTGTGGCGCTCCTTGGGGAAGGCCTATGTCCAGCAGTGAACTGCAACAGGCTAATATGATGATAATGTCCCACTGCTGGGCAAAGGCCTACCTTCTTTCCTTCCACGTAGCCCTATCTTGTCTCCCACCAGTCTGGATTGAAGGGATCAAGGTCATCTCGCCAACGTCGCCTGGGTCTGCCGCGACGTCGAATTCTACCACGTGTAACCCACTTAGCATATACTTTTTGCCACAAATCTTCCGGCATGCGACAGACATGCCCAATCCAATCAATTAAGTTTGGCGGCTGTTGGATTACATCAGCTATTTTAATTTTAGAGTACGGTATCGTATTTTTAATGCGGTTAATTTGACTCATGAAATGCTATGTGCTACGCTCCATGGCTCTTTTACAAACCTTTAGGGCAGATTTCTGAATATTTGTCAAAGACCAAGTATACGCTCTGTTGGTGAGGATCGGAAGAATGCATATAATTATCCAAGAGTTTACACTTACGTGACGTTGTAAGGTATTTCATGTATTCCTTCCTCGTCTAATAGCTCCCCCAGGCATTCTCGGTGTCTTGCTACCTCCTTATCTTGTCGAGCCTGGAAAGAGACTCATTGGCCTAAATATCGTGATATCATTAAGCATTTGCAATACCTAATGTAGCTTCAATACTATTTGATAATGTAGTGTAGTGCCGCATCACTAGAACATCAATGATTAAGTAGCGGTTTTTCGATAAAGTGGACTTTCTGTGGTAATTTTCTTCTGTCTCTTTACGACTTTATGCCAAACGTGATTTACGTAAAAACAATGATTCATAATTCAAAGAAAACTGCACCTTAAACGTACACCACATACATTACATATTCGTTTACTTACGTTTTGTTCGCATGAAGAATGCTTCTGACAAATGGTTTACTATTCCAAAAAGGACCTATAGATCTTTTAGGTTAATATTTAAAGTTGCAAATCGTTTGACTTTACATTAACCGACAGTATAAAACGGAAACGTTCCCTAGGGTAGTTCTCAATAAATATGTGTAGTTTCGAGGAACATTAATCATTTTATTCGTGTGAGAAGTTTAATAATTTTGTAGAATCGGTCCCGTTGCCAATGTACATTGTGTTTGAAATATTGCAGTGATCCACTATAAGAACATTTCTAACAGCCGTTTGTTTTCACAGAAAAAATGTTGTTGTATTAGAAATACAACTGCAGGAAAATCATTCAGTTTTAACCTCTTCCAACATCTGCGCTTTTGTGTAGCTATGTGTCAGCAGGGCC
Organism: Acleris emargana; assembly: GCA_927399475.2. Taxonomy (NCBI): domain Eukaryota; kingdom Metazoa; phylum Arthropoda; class Insecta; order Lepidoptera; family Tortricidae; genus Acleris; species Acleris emargana. The sequence goes on from OV656843.1 coordinate 1,378,286, forward strand.
GGTATTTTAGTAGGTTTTTGTAGTTATTCTGTTATGGTATTGTTATGTCGTCAACCGCCATTACAGTCAAGTAAATAAGAGCTATCAAAACGGTGACAACACGATAACAGCTCAAACACGATATGGTTTTTTCCTACTCCTGTACTTTTATCTGTCATTTATATAGTCACGAACACTAATATAAGAATATAGATAATATGTCCGCAGAACATTCCGTAGAAAAGTCTATCTAGTCTATTCCCCTTAACAGCACTTGTGCTTTTTTGAGCCAAAACGATATGCCTAGCTGCCAAAGCTTACACCTAGGTTAATTTGACCAATCAAAATACTTCACCAAATTAAACTACCAATCACAATACACATTGACTGTCAATCGGAACGTTAGGTTCTTTTTGGTATGTAAACTCTTTTACTAATTTAACTCTTTAAAAAAAACATTTTATTTGGTATCAACCAACCAGAACGCAGCTATATTAAAATCGACCAATCAGGTAAAAGAATTCATTTCTCAAATCATTAGGTGTTTTTTAGTCCCTATTTCACAAGTTAAATCGATTGTGCAACTTTTTAAAAAAATATGAAACCTGGCAAGTGCACATCAATTTAAAAAAAAAGTTAACATATTTTGTTGTTTTCGAATGTATCCCGCTCGTTTGTTGTTCTGTGCTTCGTTCGTTCGTATTCTAACCTAGGTATATTAATTTAATTTTGCATTTTATTTGAAACCTAGTCGTAGAAAAAGTATTGTATGCAACGGTGTATAACTAAGTCAAAAAATACTCGTGGCGTCTTGCTTTACGATGTTCGCCTGCGGCTCACATCGTAACCACACCACTCGTCTTTTTTGACCTCTCTTATACAACTGTTGCATAAACTACTATTACCGTGTTGAATAGAGGCTGGGCCTGAAGGACGATATCGTAAAGCCATTGATTAAAAATCAAAAAATAAATGAATATCAGGAGATGGAACTAGTCCCAAACTAAGCTTTAGGCTTGTATAATCAGCAGCAATAATATATTATCCAACAATGCCGCGCAAAAATATCTGTCATGCTCTTATACCAATAAATTATGCTAAGAAGTATTATGGTAGGAGAAGTAATTTGTATCTGGTTCCAAAAATATATAAATTAATTGATTGGTTAAGAGCAGACAAAAAATGTAGTAAAAACGTAGTAAAAATTACCTTAAAAGGAATACTTTTGGAAGGGTTGCTGTAGGCAACCGAAGGCAGACTTTCAAACGTAGTATGTAGGCAAACTTTCCAAAAGTATCCTTTCTTACTCTTTTTCAATAATATTAAAATGTGTACTTTTATACTAACTTAATTAATTTGTATTTCTATTCATATTTAGGTGCATGCATAGCATAAAATGTAATGTGAGCGCGATCTCGCCAACAAACTGTCATGTCAGTTTGGCGGGTTAACTTGAAATGATCATTTGTCATGTCATATTTTTGCGCCCATTGTTGGATAATATATTATTGCTGGTGATTGTACTATGGCTACTAAACATCGATAAACATTCTTACCTATTTTACATAGAAATACATACGTAAGTATAGAAAACATCCAAGACGCAAGAACAAATATAACATCGTCAAGTTATTTTTGTTTTTTTTTTATGTCTCAGAGAAGGCGAACGGGCATACAGACCACCTGATGGTAAGTAAAACTGTGACCCATAGACATACGCAATCACAAGACCGCAATCCTACGACTGCAAATGCGTTGCCAACCCTGAGGACGAAGATGGAATGCCTCTATGCTAGTCATTTCACCGGCTGTCTTTTCTCCAAACCGGAACACAACAATGCGAACACTGCTGCTTGGCGGTAGGTTAATGGATAAGATAGTGGTACCAACCCGGACGGACCCTGCACAAGGTCTTCCCACAAGTACATATGTAGAAATACAGAAGTAGAAATACATACGAGAATATATTGAAAACATCCAAGACTCTAGAACAAATATAACACCTTTAAGTTATTTTTGTTTACTTTAACTTTTAAAAACAACAAATTGTTCCATTGCCAAATAATTCAGTAAAACATCCTCCGCCAGCGCTCAGGCCCGAGATGCAAATGGACGGCGACATTTGTCGGCACAGTGAATTTAATGCATTTTAAATTTTCATGAGCGTTTACTTTAGCAGGGCAACACCTACTAGTGGTTTAGGGTTCCGCACGGATAAAAAAAGTTTATGATTGCGTAAATATCGTAACTTAAGGGTCTCCCCAGACCTATCGACGCCGAATCGGCTTGAGCCGGTAAGAAAAAAAGTTTTATGTCCATGCAATAAGAGCGAAAACGATGTCGCTCCGCTCGGCTCGGCTCGTTTCGGCGTTGCGAACGGAACGCCGTCGTTATCGCTCTTATTGCATGGACATAAAACTTTTTCTTACCGGCTCAAGCCGATTCAGAGTTGATAGGTCTAGGGAGACCCTAAGATTGTTTTCCTAGTTATTCATTAGCTTGTAACTTACTTAAGTATCCAATGTTTATCTTATCTTACTAAATATTATAAATGATAAAGTATGGATGTTTGGGTGTTTAGATGTTTGTTACTCAATCACATTACAACCACTGAACGGATGCCAATGAAAAAATATATAAGTTAGGTCCTAAAGTATCACATACGATAGTTTTTATAGTAGAAAAATTGGAAAGTTCCTGAGGGAGCATCGATAAACGACTTCTACGCGGACGGAGTCGCGGGCAGAAGCTAGTTTTATCATAGTTTTAGTACTTATAAAATAGCTGTAGTAACCCTACATATAGCTACAACTTTAGTTCGAAGTGCCATGAAAGTTAAAGTGGTAGGGTACTGATGTGTTATTCTTGATACTGACCATGAAAAAATATCCTCGATAACTAACTATTTACTATGTATGTAAGTGTCATTGAAGGCCTGATGGTAAGTAGGATCTGTGACCTTTGCATTCTTAACACTACAATATCAAGACCGCAATCCTAAGATCACAAATACGTTACCCAACACATACATACATTACATTACATTTTCCAATCGCCCAAACGTTAACTGGAAGATATCCCTTAAAGGGATAAGTTTGCGTTTGTACCTACATACGTTTTGCGTTTCTGTCTATGTTGTCGTTTGTTATTTTTCTTTTTGTACAATAAAAGATAAAAAAAGATAAAAGATGTTTATTCAGTAAGTAGGCCGCACGGGCACTTTTACACGTCAAAAATCTACCAGCGCTTCGGAAGAGACCACTGCTGAGAAGAAACGCCGCAAGAAACTCAACAGTAAGTCGTTTTTTAAATATTGCTAATGATATTATACAATAATAAACTTAACCTAGCATTATATAAAACAATGAATCTCACATAATACCAAAAATGTATTCATGCGTAGTTGAGCAGGAAAACGTGTCAAAACTCAGAATTGTCACAAAACTAATAAGCAACAGTAATATAAAAAAAATATATATATAGAAAGTATACAAGTTATACTTACCTGTGACGGTGCAAGACCACATGCATAAAAGTTTCGATACATTCTCCTACAGAAACCGTGTCCCCTAGACAATAATACAATATTTACATATTTTTTAAGACTAATTTAAATTATTAAATTATTTAGGTGTTGGCCAAGCATTTTTATCTGTTAGATAGTCTTCGACCCTATAGTAAGCTTTAGACATCAACGACTTTTTCAAGTAAGTTTTAAGTATTGGAAATGGTAACTTTAAAACAACGTCAGGTAATTTATTAAAGAAAAGGATGCATTGACCTACAAATGATTTATAAACCTTACGGACACGAAATTTTTTAATAGCAATTTTATTTTTATTTCTCGTATTCAAATTATGTACTTCACAATTCTTAACAAAAGAGTCTTGATTTTTAATGACATAAATAATATTCTCATAAATAAATTGTGATGCTACTGTCAAAATATTAATTTCTTTAAATAGTACTCTTAAGGAATCACGGGAGTTTAGATTATATATAGAACGAATGGCTCTTTTTTGCAACACGAATATAGTCTGTATGTCAGCAGCTTTTCCCCAAACCAGAATACCGTACGACATAACACTATGAAAATAACTATAATAAACTAAGCGAGCTGTCTCAACATTAGTAAGTTGCCTGATTTTCCTAACAGCATAAGCTGTCGAACTTAATTTACCTGCTAGTACTGCTATATGGGGACTCCATTGCAAGTTTTTATCTATAGTTATCCCTAAGAAAAGCGCCTTATCTACCATTTCCAATCTCTCATTATTAAGAAATATACTAGATTCTACCGGTCTAACATTAGGCAAAGCGAACCTAACACATTTAGTTTTCGTAGCGTTGAGTAGCAAATTGTTACTAGTAAACCAATTAAGTAATTTACCTAGTATGGTATTTATCCTACTGTAATCGACGGATTTTCGGTCTACCTTGAAAATTAATGATGTATCATCAGCGAATAGCACAATATCACAAAGATTATCTACTGTGCGTGGTAAGTCATTAATATAAACCAAAAATAAGAAAGGACCTAATATAGAGCCCTGAGGCACACCTAACTTAACAGGGGCTCCAATAGACTGTGTTTGGTTTACAACAACTGTTTGTGTTCTATCACTAAGATATGAAGACATAAGATTTAGAGAATTATTTGACCGACCATAATTTTCTAATTTTAATATAAGAGTCGCATGATCTACGCAATCGAAAGCTTTGGAAAGGTCACAAAAAATTCCTATAGCATCACAAGATTTCTCCCAAATATTGTATATATATTTAATGAGCACAGATGCTGCATCAGTAGTGGATCGTCCTCTGGTGAAGCCAAACTGATTACTGTTAAGCAGTTTATTTCTATTGAAGTGACCTACCATATCTTTTAACATTAACTTCTCAAAAACTTTACTTAAAACAGGTAGAATAGAAATGGGACGGAAATTCGTTAAATCACTCATATCGCCCGATTTAAAAAGTGGTATGACTTTACTATATTTCATAAGATTTGGAAAGACCCCCTCTGAAATGCAATTATTGTAGATTAAAGCTAAGTGCGGTGCAATTATATCTATGACATGATGGATGACTTTAACTGATGTTCCCCATAAATCCTCAGTTTTTTTTAAACTAAGCGATTTGAATACCTTAACAATTAAAACTGAATCTACGTGGCTAAAATCAAAGCTTTCGTTACATTTAGTAACATTAGCACAAAGTAATTTTTGAGCTTCAATCGCAGATGATTGAAGACATTTCGTGGTATTAACGGCTATTGTCGAGAAATAATCTTCGAACGCTAAGGCCATGTCTTTGTTTGACTTGATTTGTTTGTCACCCTTGTTAATGGTTACTTGATTATCACGAGTTTTAGATTTACCCGTTTCTCTATTTATTATTTTCCACACGGTTTTAACCTTATTGTCAGAAGCTTTGAGCTTAAGACTTAAAAAGTTTGACTTAGCAGTCAAGCAAACTTGCTTGAAAGTCCTTGAATATTTCTTAACATAAACTAAGAAGTCTGCGTTCTTGTTCTCCTCCCTCTCTCTATATAGTTCATAAAGCCTACTCCTACTTCTATGAATGCCTACAGTAGCCCATTCACTAAACTTAGTTTTTGACCCAGAAATAGTTTTCATTTTAAAATTATTATTAAATTGATGATGAATTATTCCAAACAAATCTTTATAATTACTATTAGAATCATTATGTGAAAAGGATAACCCACAGAGATTACTCTGAACTTTATTTTTGAATAATTCCAAACGATTGCTAGTTATGGGTCTGTATGTTATTGTCTGTGGTACTTGATGAAAATAATTTGAAAAAGAAGCCTTTTGACCACTATGATCAGAATAAAAGCAGTTAAATATTGCTTTATCCAAACATTCGCAATTACAAAAAATGTTGTCTAAACAGGTAGCACTTGAAACACCTATCCGTGTAGGTTCAAAGAACAAATTACCTAAATTAAAAGATTTAAATAAACTTAAGATCTTAATAGTATTAATTGACGATTCCAGTAAGTTAACATTAAAGTCTCCACAGACAATAACATGCCTTTGAGTTTTGCAGGCTAATTTTAACACATTTTCCATAGTAGATTCAAATGTGTTAAAATCGGCTGATGGTGGTCTGTAAACGCAAATAATTGTGTAATTTTCTACTTCTATGCAAGAGATTTCTACAAGCCTCTCTTGAGATAGCCTAACAATATCTTTTCTTTCTTTGGTTTTTAAGGTATTTTTCGCAATTATTAAAGAACCACCATGAATGGCGGATTTCCTGGCAAAAAAACTAACTAATTTAAAATTAACAAAATCAAAAATTAATTGATCTGGTCTAAGCCAATGTTCAGTAACACACATAATGTGTACACTTTCCGTATCTAAAAATAATCCTACTTCTAATTCTTTGCTGGAAAACCCTTGAATATTTTGGTGAATTATATTTATATTCAATGGTGTTTCCGCTGTCCTATACTTTAGTTTAAATTATTAGGTTTGGCATTTGTGCCACTATTGTATCCCTTTGGTTCTATGTTAAAGGCCAAAAGATCTACCAAAGTCAATATATATTTCTTTGGCAAATGAATTTTTTCAGCTGTTAGCGTGAGGCGCTTTATAAATTTATTTATGTCGAAGAAATGATATCTGCCATTATAACATGTAGCATTATACATTAAAGAATTTAATTGAGCTATTTTACTATTATAATTATATGGCATATTTTGTGAATATGGTAAAGCACAAAGTATAATTTTACCTATTCCTTCCTGTTCAACAAGGTTTAATGTTGATATTAATCTGTGTATACTTGACTTATCTATACCTAGACTGTTTCCTACTACAATAAAGTATTTACATACATACACACATACGTTGTTAACTTCAAAGACTAAGATGGCCTCTATGCTGGTTATTCATCGGTCACTACTTGGCAATAGGTTAAAGGTGATGGTTAAAGCGGAGACGGACCGCGCAAAAGGTCCTACCACCTTTCATACCCAAAATTCTGCACTATCAAAACTATTACGGAACCAGCCCTTAATTTACCCGGCTCACTTCGCCCTGTAAATATTTAAACGTACACCTTTCCGGGTTGCGTCAATAAGAGACGCCATTATTATTTCATCCTCGGGTTAGTTTAAAAACGGAGAACGTGTCGCCTGTCAGTGGGATCAAACTTTACCCGGTTGTTATTTATTTAAATACTACATTATTGCACATTATTTATCATGATGATCACCACCCATCAGGTGACTCGCTTGCTCGTCTGCCATCTTTTTAAAATTAAAAAGCATTCTTTACCAGTCAACCTTAAGGTGAAACAGAAATCTTGTGGGAGTACCTTGTGCAGGGTCCGTCCGGGTTGGTACCACCATGTTATCCATTAACCTACCGCCAAGCAGCAGTGTTCGCATTGTTGTGTTTCGGTTTGGGAATAAGACAGCCGGTGAAATGACTAGCATAGAGGCATTCCATCTTAGTCCTCAGGGTTGGCAACGCATTTGCAGTCTTGTGAATCAACGGAAAAATCATGATTGGTCATACGACATCGGGAAATCTCGGAGTCCATGACTTTATCCGAACGTTGTTTACGAGTCTAATAATTTAATAAATTACCGATGTTATGTCAGATTATTTTTGACAGCTGATTTGATGGAAATACCGAATGACAAAGATAGAATACTCTTTCTGTTATACGAATATAGACATGTCATCTTTCGTTATCAGTTGTTCACGACGATGTCAGACACGTATGCCCGATTTTACATGGCTAAATTATTAACAGTGGAAAGTGGCTCAACAATCCCTTGTGGTGACTATCTATGGGTAGTAGACAACAATAAATTTTCTTTATAGTGTGCCTCAAACCCTGGTGCTTTAAATGAATGGATCGTTTCTACTTCTAAAACTGAACTTCTTTAAAAAAAAAAAGATAAAAGATGTTTCTTCAGTAAGTAGGCCGCACGGGCACTTTTACACGTCAAAAACTGGAAGGAACTTTTCTTCCGTAAGTTGTTAAAAATCATTATATTTAAAGCCCCAAGGTCAGAGACACCCTGTATATCCAAAACGCAAGAATAAATATTCATACTCATCACAGAAATATCTACCTTAACGAGATTTCAACCCAGGACCGCTTACTTCGTAGGCAGGGGGGTCATTACCAACTAGCAACTAGGCCAAGGTGTCGTCAAAATATAAGTTTTTTTTTTGTAAAATGCCCTCTAACATTCACAGGGGATAATATTACAAGCCCACCCACTTTCGTGATACGTCTTCCCCATGCTGAAGTAACATAACTGTAAAAAACACATTTTTGAGGATAAATGTGTTTTTTACTCTTTTTATGGCAAGGAAAAGTACCTACCTCAATCCTCAAAAATGAGTTTGTTATAGTTCTGTTAGTTTAGCACGGGGGCGAAGATATACAATACAACCTCTTTATTCGTATTGTTAATGATGAAAAGCAAATAAAAAGCGATACTCTTAACATTAATACTTAATAATTTTATTTACAAGGTAACATTTGTTCAAGTAAAAAATAAATAACATTCATCTGGGCTCTCAAAACTTCTTGGTTATGTTTTCTGACTTTTTCGCGGATACCATTTCTGTAAACAAAAAAACATATATGATTATAATAAACATTACATTACCAATTTGAATAAATACAAGGGTAACATAATGATCGCAAATTCATTTATTTATTTATTAATTAATTTATTGATTTTTAAAATGTGGTTACAGAATTATCAACAAGTTTTTAGAGTTGTTGGTAATTCTGTAGCTCTGCCTACCCCACTCTGGGAATGAAGGCGTGAGTTTGTTTGTGTGTGTGTGTATTTATTTAAAAATAATAACAGAGCATAACAGTTTAACACAAGAGCACTGTGAATTACATACTAAATATTAATGTACAAAAATGCCATCAAAGTTTCAATGTTAAAAGCATTGCCAACCGATGCTTAAATCGCGTATCTGTAAAAAAAAATCCAAACAAATTTTGCTTCGGTTGATAACGTTTCGACCTCCTTGGTCCGATCTCCATGACTTTTGCATATCTTGTACAGTCTGTGATCGAATTCGAGATCAAAAGTGTAAGCAAACGGATTGCCATCATAAAAAAACAAATCCAAGTGATGGTTAGTTTAAAATCATTGAAATAAAAATAAAAATAATAATAATCAGGGTAATATAATATTGTGTGAAGAGTTAAAAATATTATACTTAGGCTAACTATAATTTTATACTTTTTTTTATTCCGTATTTATGTTATTTGAATAAAATATATGGAGTTTTAATTTATGCTACTGGCAATGGTAAGAAGTTTTAAACATTTGGTTCGTATTATAATAATTGTACTGTTAATGCAATACGGCATATCGTATATCCTTTGGTATTGTTGCTTTCTGTTGTTAAATTAAGAACTATGGAATCTCAGTCGGGCCCTTCAAATAAAAAGGACAACCTCTCAACGCCAAAGAAATGTCAACGCAGTGCTATGTCCGTTAGTGAGAAACTTATGGTGATGAAAGCCTGTAAATATTTCTACAAAAATTGGCTTCAATTAAAGTATTGGTATTTACGTGGTTGTGTCAATAAATTTACCGATGTTCTTGGCATTTTTGCGGTGACGACGGTATACAGAATAGTGACTAAGAATAAAACCATTTTTTAAATTACATATGAATAGACTAACTTTTGGTGTCCAAAAGTCTTCCATCCAATATCTTACTGAAAAGCATGTAGGTATCGGTATTTATATTTTCTGATTAAATTTCATATATTTAAAAAAAACATTTGTAAAACAAGATTTTATACCTCTGGAATGTCACTTTGACATTGACAATTGTATGTTTACATTTTTGATCTAGAATTCGATCACAGACTTTAGTTGTCATGAAAAGTTAGGTTTGTACAGTCACTTTAGGTCCAAAGTCAATCTGACATTCTATAACAATAAGGTTGAGTTTACTATACCTAAGTTACAAATAATTTGGCATCTTTAATGACATTGACGACTTCAAGCCTCAAGCGACTCTAGGGTTTTTCGTAACACGGGCATAAGGAAAAATTACAAAAATTTAGATTATAATGATCAATATCTCGAAAACTAATAGCAATTGCTGAGCAAACATGCGGGTTAAATCGATAGCTTATGAGCTGCTTTATCACCCCCTTAAAGCTTTGCACCTATCTACCAAACACCCTGTATATGGGGAATAGGTTGACTGAAAAATTTAATTGCGAAAAACTTAACCCATAAATATCCTGTACAATAAATAATCGTTTGAAGAAGATATTAATGGATATTTTAAACATCTTGAACTTACCAACATCGTAAACCTCTGGGTCGTTCCAGGGCTGCTTTTCCGAAGTGCTGAAGAGGACGAAGAAGAGGTTCGTGAAGAAATATACTCCTGAGGCCACGAAGAAAACCTTCCGCCACTCCATTGGGTCCGTCTGTAATTTTCGAAACCATTTTTTTGTGTATCGCACTGCCTGATCAAAAGTGTAGTAACTCAAAATACAACTGTATTTTAAAATGAACTTTAATACAACGCCCATGAGCTTGAAACAAAAAAAACAATGATTTTGAGTTGATGCTGTCTTGATCTAGCATTGCGATGTGCTATGTTTATTTGCAAAGAAGCCTTGTTTTTTATCCGACTGCAATAAGTTAAAAAGAAAAATAAACACAACACACGCAGTCTTATGTTTCTATGTATAAAGGGACCAATAACTGAACGGATTTAAAAAAAGTTTGCATCATAATAATGGATGATCTATGCCTTTTGCCAGTAGAAGTAACAAGATGTTATTGTAGAAAGAAGTAGAAGTACTCCTACTACGACGACTTTAGCGTTTCTATTCGTTTCGTTTTAAAACCAATCGCTTCACTGCTAAGTAGATGACGTGATACGAAAAGTCACGTGATCTACCAGTGACGTTAGTTCGAAAAAGAATCTTGTGTCGGTCAACTAAAGTCAAAAGTCGCTTTGATAAAGTCCTAGATTTAGGACTTTGGACCTTACGAGGTTAAAAACGAAACGAAGAAACGCATAAGCGTAGTGCAGCTTGGCAAGGGCCTCTGAAATAATTAAGAAACAATTGAAAAATATATCAAACACTCCCAATAATCTACGAACGTGATCAAATTGTGTCTGTGTGTCTGTTTTTTACGGAAACCCTGATTCTGTTTTCTTTTGTTAAGTGACTCACTTTATTGTTAATTTTTTAGGAAGAAGTGTATTTCGAAGACCTACCTATAATTATGTATTAATAGCGGTATACCTGTATGTTTTAAACATAAATCTTCCATAAGACGCAGATATAAGCCAAAAGTAATATTTTTTATTTATGAGTCGCACCTAATACCAATCTTAACGTTTCTAACTACAAAAATGACCAAACTCTCATATAAATTTCTATACCCCTCTTTTATCTCTTAGGGGTAGTTTTTCCAAAATCACGAAAGCCATACTTTTTATTTGTAAAAAATAGCCTATAATACCAAATTTCATGTTTCTTACTCAAAAAATTACGAAACTCATAAAAAAATCTACACCTTCCTTTTACCCCTCAGGGTTTATAATATTACTAGGATCAGTAGACAACTCGTATTAGTGGGATTAGTGAATAATAAATAGCTTCTGAACGCGTCTTTGTCCGCTCAGATTTCGATTATAGTTATTCCCTAGGAAAATATTAAATTTTCCATGATGAAAAGTAGCCTTTGTGTTAATCTATGGTATAAGCATTCTCCATTCCAAATTTCAACCAAATTCGTCCAGCCGTTGCTGCGAGAAGAAGTAACAGACACACGCACAAACTTTCGCATAGTGAATTTTTTTAATTATAATGTTTGCTTTAATTACGTCATCTTGGATGATAAACCCGCAGACCAGGGGCGCGATGATGGAAATGATGTTCGCCAAGAAGTTGGTGATCCCCATGAGGTTTGCGCTGAAGTTAGGCGCCAAGTCAATGTGGACCAACTAGAAACAAACATTCATTAATACCTTTATTAATTCATTCATTAAATAACTTAAATCTATCATTACAGGCTGTGTACCTAATGAGATAGACAAGTGAGCAATAAGAATAAGAATGAACTACTAAACAACTAAACTTGGAGCGATCAATATAATATGGGAAAAGCATCGATAATTGAGATTATCGATATAGGCAATCCCTAGCTGTCATTTAATTTTGCCCTGTATATTCCTAGGTCTGTTGATGATAAAACTTACCATGTATCCAGTATATTGGCCAGCGTTGACGCCGACAGCAACCGTCAGCATGACGACAGCCATGAGCATGTTGCCCGCGGGAACGTAGGACAGCCCGATCAGAGCTAACGCTGGTCCCCATAAACCTGGAACGTCAACGTTTTTAGGGTTCCGTAGTTAAACTAGGAACCCTTATAGTTTCGCCATGTCTGTCCGTCCGTCCGTCCGTCCGCAGTCTAGCTCAGAGACTCTTAGTACTAGCTGTAATTTGGCATGAATATACATAATAGTCACGCCAAAAAAGGGGTATAATAAAATCTAGAAAAAAAATGCGGTGTTGGTAAACTGACTGCGACCTATGTCGATGTATGGGGATAACAGTTTTCCAAGGCAAAGTTAAGTTAATCGCGAGGTGAAATTTGTTTGTAGTAACGGCTTCGGAACCCTACACTGAGCATGGTCCGACATACTCTTGCCCGGTTTTTTTTTATTTCTGGACTAACCAACGATTGATCTTCTATCTCAACTGATGGTAAATGATGAACAAGTCTAGGATGAAGCTCGCTGATTCCGTAGAAGCCTATTCACTCTTGACTTAAATACATCCAAATGAAATCCCTTAGGAAATTTACGAAGGAATCGAATTCCACTCTTTAGCAGTTTTACTCCTGATAACAGGATTTTCCGAAAATTTAAAATGTCGGTTAGCTTCATAGTTCTTTACCACCGGAGTGTTCTTCATTAAAACCCATTGATCATACCTATAATACCAAGGCTATGGCGACTGGTAAACTATTTGTTCCTAGGATAAATAATTATTATGGAGACAGAACTCTTCAAAAGCGTATCCCATACCTACTCAATAGTTTGCCTGAAGGTATTAGACGTGAAAAAAAAAACAAGAGACTATTAAAAAATCATTATTTAGATCTACTTATATAATATTATAAATGTATGTTTAGTATGCTTAACTGTTTTTTTTGGACAGCATAATACTTTTATTTAATTTTATATCATGTTAATGAATGCCTATCTTAGAGACTGCCGTTCCCAGTGTTCCCACAGTCAAACTGTTACTCCAGTTTTGTGGAGCAATGCTTAATTGTTAGTTTTAATTAAAGTTGTACTAACTAAATAAAAATAAAATAAACCAAGGGCCCGTATGATGGATAAAACATTCATCACTCTCGCACTTACGTATTGCTAAAAAAGTGACAGGTGTTTTATTCACTTCATCATCATCATCATCATGTCAGCCGAAAGACGTCCACTGCTGGACATAGGCCTCCCTCAAGGCTCTCCACTCAGACCGGTCTTGTGCTTTTCACAAAGTCACAAGTCAATGGTTTTAAAAATCTCGCTGAGCCTACAGTTAGTTCTGGGCACCAACTTATTTCATTCCCCGGTATTTCTATAAAACACATTGGATACGGAATTCGCGCAATGTGTTAAAAGGGGTAAAATAACACTTCCTCGGTGTCATTTGAACATGTAACGTCCCATTATTTACTTCAGGACAGTTAAACAGGAGTGCAGTGCGACCTACCCACATATATCTGTCAACCTGTGATATATTTCCTTTAGCATTCTCGACTAGGGCATTCTGTTTTATGCCGGTAAAATTAAATGTTCTTTGTCAGAAAGTGGCATTTTTTTATTATAATTACAAATTTATTTAATTAGATTCATTTGTATGTCTGGGGTGTACGAAACCCCTAATAACCTGAATTATTGTTTGTCCTAAGCCAGACATTTTTTTAAGTTTCCCAAACATACCTGCGGTTAGCTTAGGTTGGGGTTGTATTATGACAACATTAAAAAATAAATCTTATCATATCTAGGAGCTGATCTGGTGATGGAGTCAGTAGATAATATCAGGATCTTCGCTGCATTAATGTATACCCAGCGTCGTGGGATTCATTCATTCACGATAAAACGGGACTATTTTATTCCAATTGACCTAGTCCGTTGTTTCTGTATGTTGTCTAATGTCTATCATTGTCTAGAACCCATAGGACGAGCCTAAAAGCAAGTTTGGGACTGTCAATTTGCGTGAGATGTCCTTTATACTCATTTGTTTATTCTACATACACATACATACAAACATAAACTCACGCTTTCATTCCCAGAGTGGGGTAGGCAGAGCTAAAGAATTATCAACGAGTCTTAAAACTTCTTGATAATTCTGTAGCCTCATTTTGCACAATAAGGCTAAGATGATTCCCAGTATATTAGTGACAGGTGGCAAGCCCATCGCCTAACAGTACTACAAGCCTTTATTCCCTTAGTCGCCTCTTACGACATCCACGGGAAGACATGGAGTGGCACTATTCTAACCCGGTAACCACACGTAACTTGTTTAGTCTAAAACGAGAAATATACAAATTTTCAACGCTCGGAAACATTGTTAGTAAATTGTCCTTAACGGAATCCGGAAAAAAACACACCTACTTAGTTATGCATGCGCGCTGCTCTGGCCAGTGTTAGCTAAGCAATTTTTGAAGAGACAAAGTGAAGCCATTTCCGTTTTTGTGTGGACTAAGAAAAGTTAACGAGCATTTGGTCGTTCGCCAAATTTTGTCTATTTTGAATTTGAATATCGGATTCAGAGAAAAAATTTAGAACGAAGCTTCAATTTGGTTGAAATTAACAATTAATTTTAAGCATTGATTCCATCTATTCTATGAATCATCCACACTTTACCTATGGAATTGGAAAGTTTCCTAGTGTTGGAGATGCTCAGCCACTTCTTTCTGATGATAATATCCGTCATTGCCCCCATGGGGAAACTCAGGATGTACATCGCTAGGTACGGCAAGGAAGACAACACGCCATTCTGAAAAAAATGTTTTTATTAAATCTATATTCAATCGCCCCGTCTAGATAATCTGTAATTGCAAATGTATCCTATGCCCTTCTCTAGACCTAAATAATAGCTCGCTCGCCTAATAGTTATTCATTCATTTGGTGACCTAATAAATATATTTTTAATTTAGATGTAAAACTATGCAAACTTTAGAGGTTCTTTATTGGCGGTGGAATGTTGTTCAAACATTTGGTTGCTCATCATCATCATCATCATGTCAACCGAAAGACGTCCACTGCTAGCAATAGGCCTCCCCCAAGGCTCAAACTCTTCAAACTTTTACATTCACCGCGTTCCCGCGATCCTTACAAGGTTGTCACTCCATCTTGTTGGAGGACTACCTACAGCTCGTCTCCCGGTCCGCGGACGCCACTCAAGAACCTTCTGGTTTCTGGTTTGCTTGCTGCGTAGCGGCAACTACCTCGAAAGGCGGCTAAATGGACAAAGTATTTATGTACTAGGCACTGGTCCTGACGCCGACGATAATGAGTGGAAAGCGACTATAGCCAGCGATCAACTACTAATATTTGTGTCTCTTTTATTGACACGCGATCTGTATTTTTTGTTTCAACAAACTAGGAGAAAGAGTCCTCGCAGGCAGTGTGAACAGCCGGCGATCAACTATTAATATACGTGTCTCTTTTATTGACACGGTATCTATATCTTTTGTTCGTTTCTTGAGGGAGAAAATAGTTGATAGGCTTCCTCGCCCTTATGGGACCTTATAAAGATGCCAGCATCCAACCGATGTTTACATTAAACAAATGAAGACATGGGTACAAATAAACCTGTCACAAAATTGTACCGAACGTGATTTTACCAGAATACCTATCCTTACTTCAAACCAATCCCTAAATATCGGGTCTATTCAATACACTCATTGAGCCACCTAAAAGGCCCGTGAATGGCCATAGGCGCCCGGCTTTATTAGGCTTTAGTTGCCAAAGCCCATTCACGATAATGACGTGCTAGGATTAATGGTGATTTCTAATAAACGGAGTGTCAATGTTCCGTATAGATATATTTTTTAATGTTTTGGTAAATGAGGTGAAAATAAGAAGCTTAGTTTATTTTTATTTGCGACATCTACGTATTTTTTAAATGAATCGCATTCCTTTGTGTGTTGGCAACACTGTTACTGCTGCTGGGAAATATGTATTTTTGTTAATTCGCAACATTAATTCTTTAAACGGCGTGGTGAAGTTTTCCAACGGCATACAAGGGCCACAATTATGAATCGCCTTTATAAACCTGCTTGTCACAAGGCTATAAATACACAAAAATGTATACAATATGTGCATTCAAATCTATAATGCCATACCTGATGACTAGACCTAGAGATTTTCCTAGCACGAACGACGTGTTGTTAGGGCTTGACACAAAAAAAACATCGACAATCCTGTTATCGATAACCACCTCTTCAACTTCATAGGGGAAATAATTGTACATCATTACGAGTATGATAGTTATTAAGAAAACATTATATATATGTCCTAAAACTTATAGACGTACCTAACCGGAAAAAAAAATACAATCATATGTCTTATGATTCATATAACAATGTGGTGCGTTTTAAAAATTAAAATAAGAATGATAAGTTAATATCAAAACTATAAATTTATTAATAATTAATATTTTACATAAATCAGTGAAAATCGCTCTATGATATTGAAGTGGTAATTATCGATAACAGGGTTGTCGATGTTTTTATTGTGTCAAGCACTAACAACACGTTGTTCGTGCTAGGAAAATATCTAGGTCTACTGATGACATACAGCTACTCCAGGGAAATAGATTTAAGAACAAATTATTGAACTGGCTCCTATGTAGATAGGTGTTTCTATAGTGTTAAGGACTTCCTCGAGCAATGTAATAAAATGTAATAATGTATAATAATTTGTGATCACTGACATTTATGGTATTTTATAAAATTTAACGCTTTTATTTGTAATTTTATTTGTAATTTTAAATGTATTTTGTTTTTTAATAAATTTATATATTGTATAAAATTAATATTTGCACGCTTGCTTGCAGATACTTTTCCCGTGTGGTTACAGTTCCCGTGTGGTTGCCGGGTTAGAATAGTACCACTCCATGTCTTCCCGTGGATGTCGTAAGAGGCGACTAAAGGAATAAAGGCTTGCAGTACTATTAGGCGATGGGCTTGCCACCTGTCACTAATACACTGGGAAACATCTTAGCCTACTTGTGCAAAATGTGGTTACAGAATTATCAAGAAGTTTTAAGACTTGTTGGTAATTCTTTAGCTCTGCCTACCCCACTCTGGTAATGAAGGCGTGAGTTTATGTATGTATGTATGATTGATTGATTGATTGATTGTTGCGTGTCACTATAAAAAGGCGGTAGTATTAATTTATTACTTAATTGTTACTATGAGAGTTATCATAAAGGTTCTCTCTAGTTTTTTTTTATGCCGTAAACAAATTCTACGCTCTTTAGGAATATTGTGGCACGTTAAAAACTATTCAATTTTAAATATGACTGCATCTAGCATTATTTTATTTTGGTATTTTACGTCCGCAATTGATAAATTGATGAGACCTGTCTCTTGATATTACGAGTACCGTTGTATATAGTTATATAATAAATAATATTTTGATTTCAATTTCCAGTGAAGTGAAAAAAACATACACACGGACACACATTATCAGCCCGTAACAGTTCACTGCTGAAGATAAGCCTCTCCCATTGTAGGCTCAGCTCAATTTTTAGCCCGATCTTCAGTCGCTGCCAACATAACCTAGCTTAAAAAACTATTTTTTACTCAAAAATGACCGGAAGAGTTGACATTACTAACTCCATACTGTACATAGTTTACAGACAGTTCCCAAATTAAAAAATAGTACATTGTGTATTAAGGTCGGTAAGTAAGGAATTACGATCGAGGCTCTAGTAGAAGCCCGAAGTCGAAGACTGAGGGCTTTCTGAGTCGAGGTACGTAATTCCTGTACCGACCGTGAAACATACAATGTTTTTCATCACATTTGCGAGTAAATAAATAAAATTATAGGACAGAAAAAACTTATAATCACACACAAGTCAGCACAACTATTATTACGAATTACTTGAACTTTTTTTAAGCGGATGACGGGCGGACTCCACAGATTATACAAATGTTTCGTTCAGAAACGTTAAGGGCAAATACTTACGTAGGTATACATACAGCCCTGAAGGAGTGTAAAAAAAAACGACGTTTTGATACAGAAAACTATTAAAATCGATTATTAAGAACATTAATTGAGTATTTAAGTAACATGTAGCGAGATTGCAATGAAATTCCTGTTTAAATAACATTTTAAGACAATTTTTCAATTGCGTGTAAACTCTTTGCTTGAACTTGCATGACATGTGTGCTGTGCTATAAATTAAAAAAAAATTACTTACCGACCTTGGGTTTCATGGTAAATAAAAAGGTCGAGGTTTTTATACCGGGCATTGCGGCCAAGTTAACCTGTATGTTTAGATACTGTTTACGTGCAAGTGTGATGAAAAAATACATTGCGTGCTCGCTATACAAGCCCGCAATGTTGCATACAAATTTCATTGTTATCTAGTTTGTAACTTTTTAAAAAGTGAAAATGGCTATAATAAAATGAGGGCACAAGTCTTATACATCCATATTTTATTCGAAGCGTAACTTTTTTATCTGTGTCTGGAATAGCTTGAGTTTTTTTTTCTAAAAAAAGCTTGCGTTTCTCCATGTCATAAACATAAAGGCGGTAAAGAGTGATGTTATTTCACGTGAAGTTTCTGTTTATATGCGATTTGTATCTTGCTATTTTTGAGAAAAGCACTATATATATGCCTCGGCAGGAACGGCAATTGCTGCTTCACTGCCTAGGCAATAATGTACTATTGTCTTCCAATACTTACACTCTTCAGGTCAACTCCCAGCACACTGGACATGTAGGTCGGCATCTCTGTCATGAGCGTAAAGAAGCCCCAGTTCTGGCCGCAGTGAGCCACGATCACGGCCCAGAACGGGAGGGAAGTCATGATCTTTAGCCACGGCGTTGAGTATTGCTGGAACGAAGACAAAGGTGTTTAAATTGAATTTGCGGGTGGTAGGACCTTGTGCAGGGTCCGTCCGGATCGCTACCACCATCTTATCCATTAACCTACCGCCAAACAGCAATGTTCGCATTGTTGTGTTCCGGTTTGGGGATAAGACAGCCGGTGAAATGACTAGCATAGAGGCATTCCATCTTAGTCCTCAGGGTTGGCAACGCATTTGCAGTCTTAGGATTGCATTGCAGTCTTGTGAATGCGAATGTCTATGGGTCACAGTTTCCACTTACCATCAGGTGGCCTGTGTGCTCGTTTGTCTTCTCTATGCCATAAAAAAAAAAAAGTGAAATTTTAACACACAAAAGGAGGGTGAAATGAGTTTACTTATGTATTCTATTGGTCTGTCTGTAGCTGCAGCTCCTAAACAGACGGTTTTTAAACTCTATTAATCGGAATGTTTCTTAACTAGATTACATAAAAATCTGTTGAGCAGTTTACGAGATATCAATCAATCAAAGAAGGCATCGTCATTTTATTATCGGGAGTTTAAATCTTTTAAATATGTAGTTTCCTATTAAAACACGAAAACCCCGATATAATTGAATGATTTGAATAGGTACGCGTTGGCCTAATTGGTACTGACCCTGCCTACGAAACTAACGGTCCTGGGTTCAATCCCGGTAAGGAGTAGATTTTTGTGTGATGACAGCGAATAATGGTTTCTGTCATGGATATTTCTGTGTATTTAAGTATGTATTTCTCTATATAAGTATTTATATCGTTGGATAGTACCCACACTTAGTACTCGTACAGTCGTGAACCGGGATTGTTGAGCCAATTACCCATGTTTTTAATTTGGCTATGTAATGCAAATAGAATAGCTGTCAGCCACTTGTTGACATCGGTTATTGAATACACGGCAAAATTACGAACAATGGCAAGTGGCTCAACTATCCCGGTTCGTGAATGTACAAGCATAGACCTTAGTCCGGGACTAGGTGAATTGGTGTGACATTGTTTTATTTTTATTTTCCTTTTTATTTTTCCGCTATATTAGTATTGTGTATGTAGTTTACACGTTTAATATAATGTATAGTATGTTGGTAGAGCGTGACCCACTGCCGGTATTGGCTGAAAATCAGCGCTGTAGGAGTCTGACACCTCAGCAGTTTGCTGAGCCCGTGTCCGTTTCACCGCCGCACATACAATGCGTGCCTTCTCTGTTACCTTCACTGTTTTCTATATTTTTTTGTATAATGTATCATCTCTATTATCCTTAAAACGCCTACACCTGACTGCCAAACACCCTGTAGAACTTGTTAGTTACGCGAATACGCGGTATTGGAGTATCACCGACGTTATGCATCTTGTCTATCCTCTATGTGTTACAATTACCTTCTGTGCTCCAACTCTGCCAAGCGACGCCTGGATATAACTCAGCTCTTTATGGGATATGATCTTCGAAGTTTCTGGAGACGCGGAGCCTACGAACAGGTACAGCACTGTCCATATCGCACCGAGGGTCCCGTTCAAGTAGAAGATGGATTGCCACCCCAAGTATGTGGCGAGGTACCCTCCAGCTATCAGCTGTAAGGCTATGCCGAGTTGACCTCCTGGAGAGCAAAAAAGATAATATACCTTATCAATTAAATGTCTAAGTCCCATATTATTATACAGACATAGATACATTAACCTGTGTGGTGACCGGGTAAGAATAGTGCCACTCCAAGTCTTCTCATGGATGTCGTAAGAGGCGACTAAGGGAATAATAAAGGCTTCTAGTACTCTTAGGCGATGGGCTTGCAACCTGTCACTAATACACTGGTAAACATCTTAGCCTGATTGTGCAAAACGTGGTTACAGAATTATCAACACCTTATTTAAGAGTGCTTGGTAATTCTGTAGTTCTGCCTACCCCATTCTGGGAATGAAGGCGTGAGTTTATGTATGTAAGTTATATACATTAAATTTCGCCTGTTTCCCAGAGGGGTACGCAGAGACAACTTCTTTCCACTTGCTACGATCTTGACAATTTTTTTTCGCTTCTTCCACATTCATACATCGAGTTATGCATGCACGTTGGTTTCGAGTACTTAAGATTCGGCTCTTTTCCATTATTTCTCCGATTTAATTCGAAAAAGTACGCCTAGCGCGGCCCCTTCCGGCCCTTCCACTCACTTTCGACCTGTATATCTCTTTCGTCAATCTTCTTTCATCCATCCTTTCCAAATGACCGAACCATTGAAGCAAGTCCTTTTCAATCTTAGTCAAGAATCTTAAAGAAACACTCGTTTCAAGATGATGAGGGTGATGGTAGTCTTCTTTGACTTAAAGATGACAGCAGAAATTACGTGACGGAAATTAAGTGACTTACAAAAAATATAACGCTCCTGTGGGTTCACCCCAAGGGTTTTGTATGGTTACATACATACATACATAAACTCACGCCTTCGTTCCCAGGTTACAGGTTTACCCTTGAAATATCGACAAACTTTTAATCGAAGTTCAGTTCAAAGTCAACGTTTCGCTTTTTTTCATTTGATCGAATATTCTTACCATCGAACAATTAAATGATGTATTTTTAAAACACCGATTTTTAATGTGTATAAATATTATTTACTAGATACTTTATGTCACAGATCTTTAATTCATACTTTATTACCCAATATTTTATTTTATATTGTAAATTATACACGTTTGAAAATCAAGGCTGCTATTTTCATTTTGCACAGGTAATTTTGAGTATATTATTGTTTATTTGTTCTGTAAACAACTAGCCTTTTTGAACCTAGATTTCTAGCATTGTGAGTGAGTGGTATATTTTGGAATAAAACAAATTGGTTTTGACGCTCGCCGGCCGCTGCCGCGGCACGCTCGCTTCGCTCGTCGTCGCACCTATTTGTACTCTGTCGCAACACAAACTTCTGTTTACATATCAATGAGTTGCAATTCAAACTAGTTTTTAGTAATAGTAATTATATGTACAATTTAATTGATAAACATCATCCAGGAATATACGCTCTTATCAAAAACCTGATTAAAGAGATCATATCTAACATGGTCGATATAGAAAAGATTTTATGTGGTAACCCACCTATAGCTAAGTAAAAAAAAGAACATCGACAAATTGAAATAAAACATACCTTAGCTATACTTATGTGTTTTTTTATCTTGATCGGGTTTGTATATTATCCTCAAAATATGTAATCCAGTATAAAATTAAATAGCTGTATAATGACACAGCAATATTAAGTTGTTCTATCTCTTTAATAGTTTATGAAATGTATTTTGAAGCATTTAAAAATCCTTGTACCGTTGTTCTAATATTGTTTTAATTTATTATGAATAGTCGATGAAGCCATATTACTACAAAAGATAATATTTATACTAAATATTCTATGAATCGTTTTCGATGAAATGAAATTCGATGAAAAGTTTGTCGAGATTTCAAGGGGCACCCGTTTTGTATATTAGATTTACTTATATCCTTTTTCCTTGAATCTCAGAAGGCCTTTTTTCACTAAAACCACATATTTTCAACGTACCAGCATAAATAATAGTTGTAAGCAGGCCTTTTTCCTCCAACGGTATCCACTGGGCGACCAGATGGTGCATCCCAGGGTAGACGAATGCCTGCGTCAAACCCTGGAACACCCTGAATCCGCAGACTACCATCCACCCACCCTGGAAGGAAACTAAAGGTAAAAGAGTTTCGATACATCATTATCAGCTGAAACACGTTTAGTGTTCGTTCATAACATATCAAAGTGAGGGTGAATTAAAGTAACTACATTATCGAAACATTCCTTGAGAAGTAATAGACTACTTACTTACTTATGTGTACATAATTCAAGTGTAACGTAACTTATAATTAAATTAGATATAAGATCGTTACGGACTCTGATAGGGCACAGCAAGTATAATTATGTAAATGTGGTATATAAATAAATACATAAATATATTTTGATGCTCTTAAAATGTTACTTTAGTCTCTGCATATCCGGACTAAAGCTCTTTATTAATCTCTAGGGATAAAAGTTTTTTTTTTTTGGAAACCCCTAAACAATGGAGGATTATCGTCATTTTTAGACATTATGCATAGACAATTTTTAGAGCATGGAAATAACCTCAAAATGACAACTGCGCAAAAATATAAAAAAACGATTTAATTTCGTGAAACATGATTAATTATTACGAATATGAACCTATTTAATTATATTATTAAGGGTGAATTAATTTAAGTGTGCATAGTCCAATTAACTTTAAAATAGTTTTCAAGTTTATCTGTTGACTAAATATGCAAGCATTTAAAGCGTCACTTTACATAAAATACATACATACATACATACATACCTTCACGCCTTCATTCCCAGAGTGGGGTAGGCAGAGCTACAGAATTACCAACAACTCCAAAAACTTGTTGATAACTCTGTAACCACAATTTGCACAATTAGGCTAAGATGTTTAACAGTGTATATTAGTCGCCTCTTACGACAAAAAAATAAAACTATAGAAAAGCCGCGATTTTTTTTAAAGTAACTTTGTTATAATCAGTATTATAATTTTGTATAGAACATCGCTTTTTATCGTCGCATTCAAAGTGAAAAGTATAATGTTTAACGCGAGACTAAACAACCATAATGACACGAGCTATGGCCAACCTCTTGTGTCGTTATGGCATGTTTTAGTCCCTTGTTGAACAATCTACTTTTATATTTGCTTTATATCTACTATTATAGTTGCTTTTTACTCTTTCCAGGCAAAAGTTGATATTATCTCGAGAACTGTATTTTTCCATGATGAAAATAATAGGCTGTCATTTGCCACATCTCAATTAATAAGGAACAACAGGATATTTCAAGCTTGCCGCAAGCAAAGCAGCGGGAAAGGTATAATCATAAAATTGTTAACCCATTTAAATGTGCTTTGTCATAGTCGCTTAATCGAGATATCTTATCGCCATCCTTGAAATAGCACTACCACTGAAGGAGGTCCGTCAGCTGTCTTTATTATTCATCATCAGTTAAACTTCACCAAATGATAATGAATGCAAAAACTGAACCTGTTACTGAAAATACTTGTATGTATGTCTAAAAATTTTTCGGTTTCTCCAAGATCCCATCATCAGATCCTGACTTGTTAACAATGAAACCAACCAGATAGTATACCCTTCTTACAAACAAAAATCAAATCAAATCGGTTCTGTGGTCTTTGATTAATCGAAGAGCATACGTGAAAAAAACCCGACGAATTCAGAACCTCCTTTTTTGAAATCTGTTAAAAGTTGGTTTATTCTGTGTTTATGAATAAAGGCGTTATATTATTAAACTTCAAAGAAACAAGAGATTTTACTTTTGTTATGGGAGATTAGTTGTTGGAAACTCTGAGTCCATTCCGTCCGTATCTTATCTGTATCCAAGTGTCTGTTTGTATGGTTTTCAAGTAGCAGATATTAATCCACTTATACTCTTATCAAGTATAACCTTTACATATTGTTATGATAGATAAGATTAGTTATTGACACCACTTTAAAACTTTCACAGACAGAGGCATTAAAATTTAGAAAACAAAACGAGAAAAAACCAGGGTCCGTCCGGGTTGGTACCACCATCTTATCCATTAACCTACCGCCTAGCAGCAGTGTTCGCATTGTTGTGTTCCGGTTTGGGGATAAGACAGCCGGTGAAATTACTAGCATAGAGGCATTCCATCTTAGTCCTCAGGGTTGGCAACGCATTTGCAGTCTTCTGAATGCGAATGTCTATGGGTCACAGTTTCCACTTACCATCAGGTGACCTGTGTGCTCGTTTGCCATCGCATGCAAAAAAAAAAAAACTTACATGGGTAGCTCCAATAGGTAGCAGTAAAGACAGCGCGGCGTTGACACTGATGGATATGGTCAAGAGTATTTTCCCACCAAAGCGCTTGGCCAACTCGCCAGCAGGTATCTGAAGAATCACGTAGCCCCAGAAGAAGGAGGACAAGACCACAGACTGCTCAGCCAGGCTCCAGGTGAAGTACTGGAATATGAAAAAATATATTATGTTAGATAACTTTACAATGGATTAATCTGTAATAATATTTGCATAACAAGTAATGTGCTAATAATATGACATGAATTGAATAATTTTAATCTGTATAATAAACCAATTATATATTTATTGTAATGAATAACCACAAAATGCATAATTTCTTGTAACATCCGTCTATACACAATCCTATTGTCTTTGACTTCTACTTCTTCTTCTTCTTCTTTCGTGTCGGCAAGAACTCGGGCTAAATCTTACTTCTACTAAGTTCTTCTTCTTTTGACTTCTACTAAGTTGATCACAGTTCTAACGAAGAAATTGTTTAAAAATACAGAACAACAAGAAAAATATTTATCCGATAAAATTATTATTATGTTACTTGACTTGACAGTATGCCTGATAAAATTAAACAAATTGTTTTTATGTTAAACGTTTACTTTGGTTTGACGTAATTACACTTAATTCAAATTAATCAGCACCCACATTTCATACGTGTTTCACATACGATAACCTTTTCAAAGCGCAAGTATTCGTGCAAAGCTTTCTTAAACAACTGCTCCTAGTTTGTAGTTATTTGATTATTAATTAATTCAATAACAATTAGGTTTTACTAAGTTTAGCATAAGTTTGAAACCTCTGGAGGCTGTAATAAGTTTACTATCTTAACTGAACGGACAAGCTCAAGTTATAGGGCTGTACCTCAGGGAACTATGTTGGGGCCCAAGTTTTAGTTGCTAACTTTTGAGAACAGTTACATGTTCTTACAAATTCAATTTCTGATATCAGCATGTGTACAGTTCTCAAATATTAAACTTGGTTTTAATGTTTTAATCTGAAATAATAATTTTGCTTTGACCCTTAATTAAGTAGTGTTTATTAAATAATGTTAACTCTTTAAGTGGCGGGTTTTTAAACCCTAGTTTAAGAGTCCAATGTTGTAGTCCTTAAACCCTCCTTCTGAACCAGTGGGTAAACACAAACTAAATATCACGAAAGTAAATGTTTCTTTGCAGCAAGCTAGTGTAACATGTTCACCGGAAACTCAATATCCCTTCTGTTTATTTTTTTATGGTCATAAAAAGATTAGATACATAATTATAACTTTTTCTATCGATTAATTTATATATCACTTAGTCAAATTACTTTCAATAGATTAGGTAACACAGGCGCGGACATTCAATTTGTTTTTCCTTGGTTTTGAAAGTCAACCTCCATACTAATTCTCAACATCACCATAATCATTACAGCCGAATTACGGCCTCCCCCAAGGAATGCCAAGGGCCGATCGGCTTTACGATATGTTTCCTGTGTAAATACAATTTCAGCAGATGCTAGTATTTGAATCTTTCGATGACTTAATTAAAGGTACAAATGAGCAATCATCCATTTCAGGCTAACCAGGCTTTTTCGTGGTTAATATTTGTACTTTACTGCTCCATACATTAAAATTCAAAATCAATTTTAATTATCAAACAATTCAGCTTTTAATAAATACTAAGCTCTAATAGGCTTGAGCTACCTACCTTGTATCTAAATATTATGTATCGTAGCAGGTGGAAAGAAGTGGTCTCTGCCTACCTCTCTAGGAAACAGGCGTAATTTAAAAAATGTTACACGCTTCACGCCCTCATTCCCGGAGTGGGGTAGGCAGAGCTACAGAATTACCAACAATTCCAAAAACTTGTTGATACTCGTAACTCTGTAACCAAAATTTAAAAAAATATATGTATGTATATTGTTAAAGTACCCACTTATCTTTAAAGTTCTCACTTAGGATCTTTACCGAGCCCTCTACCATTTATTTTATATTCATCTGATATCTGTGGGAGCATTAAGCACTGCAAATACCATCTTTACGCTGACGATTAATGAGTCTACATTTCGTTAAGCCATCTAAAACTCAGAAAGCAATTGAGATACTTAATGAAGAACTGTCTTGTTTTAAACCCCACTAAATCGAATTTTTTGCTCTTATTTTCGCGTCGTCTAACAAAAATCATCAGAGCTTTAAACCCTAACATTATTATTCTTAATTATGAAGTAGAAGTGCAGGAAGCACGGAATTTAGGAATCCTTATGGACACAGACCTCAAATTTCAAAATCATGTTGCTGAATCGGTGCGTAGCTGCTTGTAACGACTGACAATTTTTGAATGGAGTTCGTCAATATTTAGACGTGGGTCTCAGAATTCGCCTTTGCGAAGCGCTAATATTGTCTGAGCTCAACTATTGTTTAACGTATTTTAGCTCTTGTTTGCTAACTTAAACTAAAAATTTCTACAACGAGTTCAAAATGCTTGTGTCAGATACTGCTTTCCCGTGCCTCCACGGTCTCATATGACTCCTTACTTAAATAACGCAAACGTGTTGAATTTTAAGAATAGGCGGGATTTACTTTTCGTGGGTGTACTGTTTGACGTTGTGAGAACTGGCAGACTGAAATGGTCAACCATGGCATTAATACATGGCAAGGGCTTGTATCCTAGTTCCATACAAATACAAAACCTGGAAGCTTCAAAAATTAGAAAGAAAGAAAAAAGAAAAGAAAGATAATCATTAATTCGTGACTAACATAACAAAGAACAGATTAACAAATACAAGAAGAAAGTAGCCAGTTCCGTTGGAACCATCAAGTTGAAACACATAATTATTTGAACACAAACATGTCCCTTACAGAAGCTCGTTCGTAACCGTTCGGCTTGTGACGCATAGTTTACGTTATTCCGTAAATTATCGTCCGTAAACCGACTTTCATTCATTCATGTCATCTGAAAGACGTCCACTGCTGGACATAGGCCTCCCCCAAGGCTCCCCACCCAGACCGGTCTTGTGCTTTTCGCATCCACCGCTTTCCCGCGATGCTTACAACGTCGTCACTCCATCTTGTTGGAGGCCTACCCTCAGCTCGTGTCCCGGTCCGCGACAGACAACCACACAGACTTTACAGACAACCATTTTTTTCTTTTACTTTATTTAAATTAAGTATGTAAACGTGTTTCAATTTGTCATGGCGTAATATTTGAATAAAGATTTTAATCTATCTATAATATTTTAAAGACAGTACGATCTTTTTACCTTCTATAAAGTCAGTAACGTTATCGAGAAAACACGTGGCGATCGATATCATCGCCTCTTGTCAATACTAAGCACTCAAATACGATAGCGAATTGATATTGAAGTTATTTATCTTCATCGAGTAGTAAGTAGTTATACGTAAAATACCATACATACCTTCACGCCTGTAATCCCAGAGTGGGGTAGGCAGAGCTACAGAATAACAACTTCAAAAAGTTGTTGACAATTCAGTAACCACAATTTGCAGAAATAGGCTAAGATGTTTACCAGCGGATTAGTGACAGGTTGCAAGCCCATCGCTTAACAGTACTACAAGCCTATATTCCCTTAGTCGCCTCTTACGACATCCACGGGAAGACATGGATTGGCACTATTCTAACCCGGCAACCACACGGGGTGAAAACGTGAATCTAAGCTGTTTAAGTGGTTCCTGGTTTGGATAGTTTCAGGGGCTCTAGCAAAGATGCATTACGCTAACTAGCGTTTCTATTCATTTCGTTTTTAAACCAATCGCGTTACCGGTAGATGACGTGATACTAAGAGTCACGTGATCTACTAGAGTCGCGATTGGTTTAAAAACCAAATTAATAGAAACTTTAGTTAAATCAAATCAAAACGTTTATTGCGATCATGTTGTATGCAAAAGGTCTTAAGTAAATATTATTATGTTCAACATGAACCCTGCTATGGTACAGCAATCTTAAAAATAGTGTTATAAACTTATAAGTATAATATCTTACATTCAAAATTTTATAATTTTATTCTAATATCTTACTTGCATGGCACAAATTAATAAAACTAAATAAAATATTAATCTAATTAAAGAAATCTTGAAGTGATTATTATAATTTAAACTGGTTTAGGGTTTTCTATATTTTTAATTGAACTAGGAATGTTATTATATTTTTTTATTGACATTGCAAATGGACCAGAATGGATCATTTGTAGAGTTGAAAAGGGAGTAGCTAAACGTAAACGTAGTAGGGAACGTAAATTTTGTGGGCAAGAATATTGAGCGAAAATATACAAATTATTTTTAACAATAAATATAAGTAATACTTATAAATAAATAATATAAGTTAGAATAATGCATCTTGGCTAGGGCCTCAGAACACGTTTTCGAAAAGTAAACGTGATTCGAAAACGTATATCTAATAATGTTTGTGCTCGAGCCGAAACATTTATAATTATAATTATCTGCTATTTGCTACTTAATTTTGCACGACATTTAGACTCCGAGGCTTTTGACATCTATAAATGTGGACAGTGACAAGGGTCCAGTGACAGAGTTATCGGTTAAAATTACCTATAGGTTTTATTTATAATTATTTTAGATCGTTTTGGTGTCTGACGACAAAAAACTGCGTAAATGATTTGTTTTTTGGAAACTAGAGATTTTATTACATTAAACGATATTTTATTGCTTGTAAACTTTAAAAGTTATAGCATCAAAGGGACAAAGATTTCTTTTGATAAAGTATTTTTTTTAAATCATTCTAAAAATTCTAAACATTTCCGGTCATGACAATTTTCCTATTACGTTACCGAATTTTAGTAATTTTAAATTAATGGTTAATCGAATTTCTTGGTAAATAAAGTTACTCGTACTTTCATAGTGATCAAAACTACACTATTATTTTAATCAAAGTTATGGAATAAGTAGTAACAAAATAGGAAAAAGGAATGATTGTCAAAAAACGTTAATGTGTTGTTAAGCTGGATTAAACACAATAATAAAACGTCCCTCTATTCTACTCAGAAAAACCGTATTTCTTTTGACATGTTATTGTAAAGTATTTAAATCAGCCGTTATTAATGTCAAGTAAAAATAAACTATCATAACGTATACAATACTTTAACATGACAGAAGCAATTAAGTTTCACCGAGCAGAATACAGAGTACATTTACTCAATAAATCCAATTACGAGTAAATGTTGTGAAGTTCGTAAATCCCTTTTTAACGAAGCTCCTTTAAAAAGTGCTTAATGTTTTCCAGAACTTGTTATATTATTCTATCATAGCTAGATAAAAATAAAGTTTCTGTCTGTGATTTCAAATTAAATGAAACAAAAACAATGAAATCTGCTATTTAGATATGGACTTTTTGTCTATTGGTCTGTTTGAAAGTTTGTATTGAATAGGTTTTGAAATAGCTCAACGGATTTCAATGAAAATTTCAAAGATGGAACAAAAAAAACAACTTTGGCTTTTGCTATTCATTTTAATATTATCTTGCAGAGTTCAGAAAATGTATATAGAATTATTTTTATTACTGCTATAAGGAAGCCAAGCCATGGCGGTTATTATACGAGTAATACGTACTCGAATAAATTGATACATACATACATACATAAACTCACGCCTTCATTCCCAGAGTGGGGTAGGCAGAGGTAAGGAATTACCAACAAGTCTTAAAACTTCTTGATAATTCTGTAACCACATTTTGCACAAGAAGGCTAAGATGTTTCCCAGCGTATTAGTGACAGGTGGCAAGCCCATCGCCTATCATTACTACAAGCCTTTATTCCCTTAGTCGCCTCTTACGACATCCACGGGAAGACATGGAGTGGCACTATTCTAACCCGGCAACCACATACACACATACATAAACTCACGCCTTCAATCCCAAAGTGGGGTAGGCAGAGCTAAAGAATTACCAACAACTTTTAAAACTTGTTGATAATTCTGTAACCACATTTTGCACAATTAGGCTAAGATGTTTACCAGCGTATTAGTGACAGGTTGCAAGCCCATCGCCTAACAGTACTACAAGCCTTTATTCCCTTAGTCACCTCTTACGACATCCACGGGAAGACATGGAGTGGCACTATTCTAACCCGGCAACCACACGGGAATAAATTAATGTTTAAGATGAAACAGTTTTAAACATTCAAAATGGTTTTTCCCAGACATCCTACTTAAATATAATAATATCAGAAATGCGAAAGTATGCATGCTACTTCGATGCTCCTTCACACTGCAACGGCATGACGGAATTGAATGAATTTTAAAATGGAGATAGCTCATACCCTGGATTAACATAGGCTACTTTTCAAAAGTCGTGGGCAAGAGCTAGTCCTAATTTTCGTTTGTTCTAAAGTGACTAACAGCTGAACTGAAACAGACCTTTTTACAAGACTGTCCAGAAATAGGATTGTTACGTTTTTTTTTAGGTTTAGTTAGGGTTGTACAATAATATCGCCCATGTCCAGTAGTGGACGTCTTTCGATTGTAATAATGATGAAGTGATTACTAAACCTCGGTCCACCGTTATGCACTGGTCTTAGAGCCTTAGGCAACAAGGCACCCTCCTGGAGTCGTTGGCGTCGAGGTGTCACAGCTAGGGAACGCTCATAACCGGTTTTAACCAATTTTAACCGGTTATTTTCATACAACCGGTTATGTTCGTGGTTGCGTGGCACCTCCCCGAAGGACGCAAATGGTTTACCGCTGGTTTAGGTTTATAGAGGGTGTTCTGGCCGTTTTCGCTTGGTGAGCCCCACATAACCTTTTCATGTTCCCTCTGACCTAGGTGGTATGTGTAAATGCATTTTCCCAGCGTTAGGTAAAAGGTGTATGACTCGATGTATGAATGTTGAAGAAGCGAAAGAAATTTGTCAAGATCGTAGCAAGTGGAAAGAAGTGGTATCTGCCTACCCCTCTGGGAAACAGGCGTGATTCAATGTATGTATGTATGTAGGTAAAAGGTTGCATTGTAAAATTGAAAAATTTATGCTTCAGCATTGCGATAGGAGAAATTACAATTACGATATCATATATAAACCCGCATCAAAGTCTACTTGATAATTTGTTGTTAATGAAGTATCTCATAGCTGTTAATTTATGTTAATTGCGAAGAGATAGGGCGAAAGGTTGAATGGAATATTTCCCCGGAGATAAGTTTCGAGTTTGAACTGGTTTCAATTTGAACTTTTATCAGAGAACGTTGCAAAGTTAAAAAAAATATTATTATAACATTAATGAAACAGATAAAATAAACTCTGCTTATTTTGACAGTAATGTAAAAATATAACAGGAAAGATAATGGTAAGTAAACCAAATTTTATGAAAAGTTAATGAGCAAATAATTATAAAAAAACGGACAAGTGCGAGTTAGCTTTGAGATCCACTTTGGTTTAGAACGCCTAATCCACCTCTTCATTTCGCAAACAGGTACTTCCCGGATAATAACTATTTAATAAGCCTATGCAACTAATCATTCACTAATATGTTAGTGTTTTAGCACAAATACATTTTTGCGACAAACAACGTTTTGCAAAAAAATGTTAAGTCAATTGATCATTTGACTTACTTTTCCAAATGACTTTTACAAATGACTTACTTTTCCGAATGATCAACAGTTAAATTTACATTTTACGAGGAAGACGAATCAGGGCATAACCGACTCGGATAGTTTAGGTTAGAAGCAAAAACAAAATGCTAAATGATCAATTGCTAAGTGAGTTTTTGTATGATGATGATTTGTCAAATGTCTCGTTTGCCAAATGATCATTTGGAGAAACGTTGTTTGTCAAATGACCATTTGTCAATAGTTTTTTGGTCAAACATTAGTGAACCAACATTTTCTTTTAGTTGACAAGAAATGATTTAGTGTCATTAGGTCAGCGTGAAGATCGAAGTTCTTGACCCGGGTGATCCGATAGGAATAAACAATTTTGTATCTGGGTCGTTCTAAAAAAGTGGCACCGTAACCTGTCAATGAGTTTTTGAATACAAAGTGTGTTAAATGTTTGTTTTTCAGAAAAACTAAAAACGTTCATAGATAAGCACCGACCATTTGCATCGAGGCCAAGGCCCTTTTTTAAAAAAAAAACATTAAATTTGTTAAAAAAAAATGGTAGGCACCATTTTTTACTATAACCTGTCTTGTCCAAATGCGACTTGCTTCCAGTTTTTAAGGTCTTTGAACTATTTGTGTATATTTTATTATATATGTTTTATAATATATTTCAAGAAGAATATTATGACATTCAATAGTTATGATATGGTTTTAAAAATATATGCATATACATCAATTTTAACACACGACAGTTTGTCCAGTGATATTTTAACTGTAACTTGTGTGTCGGTGATATTGTATCTCACTCACATACGAAAAATAATAGGCACACCATATTTCTCGGTAAACATTCGGCCTGTGTTTGGCTCTCCACTATACGAAACGGTTGGAGACTATCTGTCATAGTTTTGTGGAAATTAGTGATCAAATGCGGTAATCTGGAGTTTGTAACGGGTATGTTAACTTTATCTTGTCTCGATTATTTAATGTTAACGGTATGGGACATAATTAAATAATCATTTGAACGTGGCATTCTGATGTATCTACTTATATTACTAAGAGTGGAACATTCATATTTTCGTCGGTTTAAGAGTAAATGTCTTGTAAATATACTTTTAACTCTAACCTGTGTAACTTTTACCTGTAACTTGGTTAGATAAGGTTAGGCACAGGTTAATGTAACTCTTGACAGGTTAAAGAGACATTGTGCAGGTTAGTGTGACTATTGGCAAGCTAAAGTGAATGAATATTTAAAATATTTTTAATTTAATAACTTACATATAATTTCCCTGAAAAACTGTACAGATGCTTTATGAAGCAGTACCCATTAACAGTGCTCTACCAAAGTAAATGTAGGGAATTTCTTTTTTATAGTAATTTGTATTTTAATATAACTCTTTTTAACCTGGAACCTTTTCTCTTCTAACCTGTCTAATAACACTTTCACCTGCATCTCCATATTTCAACAAGCCATAATTCTTTTATTTTCATGAATATTCCGTTCCCTTTTATAAATATGTAACAATTGGAACACCAAGAAGCTTATTCTAAGCAAAGAAGGTAAAAAACCACTACTTTTTTTTTTGGAGAAACTTTAGCCTGTCTGTGCCACTTTTATTAGAATTACCCATCTAAGGGCAAATAAAAAGTTGATTTTGTTACAAAAGAAAATCGTCCACTTGAAATTATACATCAGTTCAGAAAATTTACCATTTCAAATACAACAAAATGGAAAATAGACCATTCTGAATAACATCTAAAATGGAATCATGTCCCATGGTAAAATTGTCCTAAGTGATATTGGTCGAAAAAAATATGTCTATTTGTATTGATGTCACTCAGAAATATGACAAATTGTAAATACGACCTACCTGAAATATGATCAATTTAAATATATATTTATACTGTTTTAATTCATATTACAATACATTCACTTGTGCGTATTTTATTTTGCTCATAATTTATAATGGACACATTTTACAACGAAAATAAATCTGGGTATAAATACTTTTCAGCACAATTATATTTTAACTAAATTCACTTTGGATACTATTACTTTTGACCCAACTTCAGAATGTTTATTTCACGTGGACGATTTTCCATTTGTACCCTTAATGACACTAAATCGAAAAAAAAAATACAATGTTTAAGATATTAGTTATATCAACCAAAGCTGATAGTAATAACAGCAAATGTATTTAGTGATGCACTACTAACATCTTAGTTGATGTATTTACCGTCTAACCCTCTTACTTATAAACGTGGAATAATGTATACCATGCTTTGTCCTTATCTGTAATTGTGACATTTGCATCTGGCAGAAAGTGACAAAGCATGGCATAAACTATTCCAAACTTATTTCACGTTTATAAGTAAGGGGGTTAGTGGATGTATCTATGCTGTTGTTAGGCTTGTATGGAACCAATACGCTTACGCACAACCATCACAATCTTGTTAGAAGCGACAAATTCTTTTTTTCTATGCAAGTTCTTTCAAAGCTGGATCACAGTTCTTAAACCCTAAAAGTTAAGGATAAGTATGATGAAAATTTATAAATCTTTATTCACTGACAACATTAAACTTATAAATATTTATGACGGCGGTCGCTGCACTATTTAGACTCGGGCCGATATTAAACAATGTTTTTTTTAAAGATTAAATATGGTTTAATCGTTAGGTACATATTTAGAATGAAAAAAAGGCCCCCTGTTTGCCAATCGTAAATTAAACACAGCTGATACTTACAGCAACATCATTAACATTCAAGATAACCTTTACAAATTGTTTGTGACAGAGTACCAATTTAGCTGTGAGTTATCGAGCTAGCTATCTAAGAGGCGGGGCGGGGTCAAGATGTATGTCTGCACAGTTAATATTAAATCAAATGCGCGTTACAAGACTCTCTTTACGTATCTAAAATAGAATATCCTTTTCACTTCTCATGTTCTTAAAATTTAACTTTAGTCTCGGTATGTACATGGGGATTAAAGCTCCTTATTAATCTCTAGGGAGTAAAGTATTTTTTTAATTTAATTTGGAAACTCCTAAACAACCAATTATCGCCATTTTCAGTGATAGTGTATGGATCATTTTAGGGCATGGAAATAACCTCAAAATGTCAACTGTGCAAAAATATTTAAAAAAACAATTTAATTTATGAAACACGATTTATGATTACGAATATGAATCTATTTACATGTATGATTATTTTATTTTATTATGCATGGTCCAAATAGTCTACAAGTTTGTATCTGTTGGCCAAATATGCATTTAAAGTGTCACTTTACAAAAAAAAAACCACGAAACATATTTATTAAACAAACAAATATGAACCTATTTTTTTTTTCCTTTCATTCAAAGCGTGTTTAACGCAAGACTAAACAAGTAAACAACGGTTGTACGTTATTTTACAGACTGAAGTTGTTTAGAATTTCATTTCATAGAAAATTTCTCTCGTATTATCATTTCATAGAATAATCAATATGTAGAATAATTACTTTGAAGACATTTAAATCATCGTTTTTTATTTCAAATAAAATTCAATGTTTCTTTTTTCATATCATAGAATAGCAAATAAAATAAAATAAATAAATAAAATAAATATCAGGGGACAATTTCACACCAATTGACCTAGTCCCAAACTAAGCTCTGGGCTTGTACTATGGGTACTAGGCAACGATATAAATACTTATATAGAGAAATATATACTTAAATACATAGTAAATATTCTTTGTTCTCATATTATTTGTTTAAAATATAACTTAATAACAATAAAATCAACTTATAGAGTAGGGTGCAGTTTGTGAAGATGTGTGAAATGAAAATGATGTGTAAGTTCATCTTACGTATAATATAAACGCATACAACGATTTTAATTTACAATCAAATTATATCGCATAGCTTATTCAAGGGATATAAAAAAAAAGTAACCTCGAAGGCTAAGGCGGGAGCTTGCTTCGCTTCGCTCCCGCCATAGCCTTCTAACCTAACCTATTCA
Organism: Acleris emargana; assembly: GCA_927399475.2. NCBI lineage: Eukaryota > Metazoa > Arthropoda > Insecta > Lepidoptera > Tortricidae > Acleris > Acleris emargana. Next base: position 1,414,803 of record OV656843.1, read on the forward strand.
AGTCGGTTCTGCCCAGAGAGGTCTTGCTCATTCATTCATATTTATAGGTTGTACGTTGTTTTACAGACAGAAGTTTTATAGAATGTTTTCTACATTGTGATTCGTAGAATTTTCATTTCTTAGACAGCGAATTTCTGCTGTAACCTTGGTCACAGGTCTAACCTAACCTACGTAACTCATGCTTAAGAAAATCTGAAAACATTAAGGTTTCAGCAGAAATTAGCTTTCTAAGAAATGAAAATTCTGCGAAGTGATACATTCTATGAAATGAGTTTCTAATGAGTTTTGAGTGAGTATGAAAAAATACACTGACCAAACAATATTCGTTGAAAAATAATATATTGTTTGATAAGTTTGTGTAAAGAAAAAATAAAATCACAAAATTCATTGAATTGATTTTCTGTCGAATTTGTTTCTTTCAAGTAAATAGTTAAAAAATAATAATATACGAAGCAAAAATACAAGGACCAAATAGTATATGAAACATTTTCTGTGAAACAAAATTCTGTAATTTTTCAGTCTGTAAAACAAGGGGACACCGTGAACAACACAATGACAATGACACTCAAGCCAGAGTCACTCTCTTTCGCTCGCGTGGCTAAACATCTCGTGTCAATATGGCTTGTTTTAGTCCCTTGTTGAAAAATCTACTATTATTGGCATTGGAACTGTCCCGATTTTTATTTGACCAGCCCTGGCAACTCTTCTCGCGTCGAGGGTTAAAAGGTGCACGTATATAAAGGCTCAGTTTGCTTTTAGTGGTACATTCAACAGCATAAATAAGTGATCATTTACGTACCTTGTCACTTTAAAGTTGTGTTTGAAATGTTATACAAAATTGTGAAACGACTGAAAGCGACAAGGTACATTAATGATCACTTTTTTATACTGTTGACTGTACATTGCGTCGCTGCAATAGCTCCCGTATCAACAATGCTAACACAACTCGTCAATGGATTGCTACAAGCATGCGGGTTATTGTCCAACGAAACTGAGTTTTACTCGTAGTTTGTCATTATAGTCGGTGATACTACAAAACCGCGTAACTAACAAATTCATGATAGAGCAAAATAAACCTTACCGTCTCATTAAAAAGGTGCATTTTGCTCCTTATTTAAACTGTTACTTACGCGGTTTTGCAGTAACATCGACGATATCTACATGACGTGATAAACGTCCTCTCTTGTGACGCAGATGTCATAAAGAAGAGAAGTTATTATCACTCACGTGCACAGCATCGCATCTTTATCCAGGGGGTCGTGTCGAGAGGAGGTGATAGCGACACTTTACAACCAGTCGGCGATGGATGAATAATTAATTGATGATTTCACCCGTGTTTATTTGACCAAACAGGACGTCCTCATTCAAAAATGTCATTTACGCGTGGATAAAGGTGAGAAGTTCTGACGGTATAGGGTAAATATCGCTGAGACGTTGTGTCGAAGATAAATGAATCACTGCTTGAGATATAAAGAATATATTTTATATTTTTTAACCAAATACCAAATATATATTTTTTTTTATTTTTTTTTTTATATCAAAGGAAGGCAAACGAGCACACAGGCCACCTGATGGTAAGTGGAAACTGTGACCCATAGACATTCGCATTCACAAGACCGCAATCCTAAGACTGCAAATGCGTTGCCAACCCTGAGGACGAAGATGGAATGCCTCTATGCAAGTAATTTCACCGGCTGTCTTATCCCCAAACCGGAACACAACAATGCGAACACTGCTGCTTGGCGGTAGGTTAATGGATAAGATAGTGGTACCAACCCGGACGGACCCTGCACAAGGTCCTCCCACAAGTAAATTAATGTGAGTACCTACAATATTGCTGAGACACGAGTCTTTGTTTGTCTTGTTCTTCTAGAAAATATCTGGAGAATGAATCTAATAAATTTGAATTTGGAAGATTTAGATCGAAATGTAATAGTGGCCAGGAACTCAAACAAAAGAGGTTGTAACAACCTCGTTACAAAGTGACTCGATGTATGAATGTTGAAGAAGCGAAAGAAATTTGTCAAGGTCGTGGCAAGTGGAAAGAAGTGGTCTCTGCCCACCCCTCTGGGAAACAGGCGTGATTTAATTTTAATGTAATGGTGAGAAGTTTAGTGATTAACTAATTAATGTCGTGGTTAAAATTTAAATTTTCTCCTACTTGTTACCTGACTGCGGCGATGCCCAAAAGGAGGGTAATGTGTTTGACCTGTCTGCATGTATGTATGTATTTAATATCAGCCCAATGGAACCTTGACCCACCTTAGAACTGTGTCACAGTGACGTTATGATTCAAGTTTAAGAAAGTTTAAACAAGTTATTTTATAACGTCGCTGTGACACCGTTCTATGGTGGGTCGGGGTCCCATTGAGCTGATATTAAATATATACAAAAAAGAAGTGCATGTGTCCGTTTATATGTCCCCGCGTCAATCGATTTTGATAAATGATACGTCATTAGATTCATATTGATGACGCGAGTGTCACTGCGAAAATAAAGTTCTTGAAAAAACCAGACGTCGATATATGTTTAAATATTTTTAACATATATCGACGTCTGGTTTTTAAAGCTTCCCGTTTATGGTTTACACACTATCACTTAAAAATATAGTTAAATTATTTTAACAGTTATTTACTTGGCAATTTTGAAATATGCCAATTTTCATCATTCTTCATTTCTTTTTGTTATTTGTAATTTGTGCCCTTTATTTGCAATAAAGATTACTTAAATAAATAAATCATCTTTTTGTAATTCGATGTGTAAACTATTCGCCATAGAAAATGTTTGCCAAATGGCAATTTGTCTAAAAAAAACTTTGGAAAGTAATATTCCGCCAAAATCAAAACTTAACCTAATGAAAATACTGTGTCAAATTAGTTGGGATACGAGTATGACTAGGTAAAAAATATTTCTATGTATTAACATGTTTATGTATGCTCAAAACCGACCGTCGTGGAAATCCTTAGGGAAACTCAACGTCTAGAAAAGGTCATTTTATGAATGACATGTTTATGATGTAGGCACGTGTAAGTTTGTCTCCAGATATATATTCTATATTTTCTACTCGCGTACCATAACCCACTAATATTGATATCGTTAACGGTAACATAATACCATCTATAGCGTAACCGAAGAGTGAAAGGAATTCTATAATGAACGTTTCCATAGTAATAACAGTTCTATAATGATTATTATATCATATTGTAGTTATTAATGTTTCGTTGTTTCCCACAATTTTATATAATTACATCGCTTCATCAGTAAATAAAAAAAAACTAAAGTGTAAAAAAAAAAACCCACTTGTTACCAGCTTGTACTTTAGTGGTAACAGGTGGGGAAAAAAATCCCAGCTGTTGCCAGTGGTAACAAATTAGTGGTAACAGGTGGGAATGACCCACATAAAGCCATCCCTTTTCATTTTTGTGCGGTCGTGGCACCATAGGTAGCCTCTTAATGTAAAAAAATAGTCCGCGTATAATTTAAAGAGTTCATTCATAACGGCCGACCGACGTAACGAAACATCGGTTTCCTGGTGGTCAAATATAAAACAAAAGCGTTTACTTCTCGCTTGATCAAGACATGTATTATTAAAATACAACCATAATAACATGTGTGACAGGCAGTATTTTTTTTATCGGTCTCTTTATCGCGTATATAAATGGTAAATAGTTTCAAGAACATACATAAGAGTACATACATTTACGCCTTTATTCATAGAGCAGTGGGGTGGGGTAGGCAGAGCTACAGAATTACCAACAAATCTAAAAACTTGGGAACGAAGATTATTTTCACAAAAGCATTCTTTCGTAGTAGCGAATTGTCACTTCGCGTTCTTTCAGCATCGCAAATTTAATTATTCGTCTATCTTCATGTAGCGATTTTTCATAAAGCGTTTTTTTATGTTCGCGTTCATTTTCTTCGCATATTTTACCAGTAGGTTATTTCATTAGTCGCATTTTTTCCCAACCCATATACCTACAATACCTTTAAAAATTTTGTTGTAAATTTTGTAACCGCATTTTGCACAAAACGGCTAAGGTTTACCAGTGTATAGGTATATTAGTGTCAGGTTTCAAGCCTATCGCCTAACAGTACTACAAGCCTTTATTCCTTTATTCGCCTCTTACAACTTCCACGGGTAGACATGGAGTTTCAAGAAGTACAGTTAAACTAGTAGGTTGAAGCTAATGTCAAACATGTTTTTTTTTGGCAAACGAGCACACATACCACCTGATGGTTATAGAAATGATTTTAAAACTAAAAACTAGACTTCAATCCTGAGACCGCAAATGCATAACTGAGGACTAAGATGGAATGCCTTTATGTTGGTAATTTCAACCGGAACACAACAAAACAAACACTGCTGAGATGTTGGTCCTTACACAAGATCCAACCACCACAAGTTAAACACAAAGGGCATTGTACCTTCATTAATTTGTTGATCCAGCATAGAACCTTGTAATAATGACTATGTCAAGGGACGAGTTAGAAAATATGAAGGAATTAATCGTTGGTTTTATGTGACAAGGTCCTATAGTGTTTCATTAATTAAACAACGTGACCGTACCAGCGAACCACAGTTAGGAAGAAAGACAAAAAGTTCCTAGGCAGCCAAGTATCTCTATGGTGACTCACCTCTTCGTTGGATGCGTCAGTCATGCTGACAATGGCGATGCTCATGTTGACCCTCATGGTGAAGGCCAGCAGCATGCCCAGGAACAGGAGTATTGTCTGCGCATGTCTGACGCCTAGACCCTCTGAAAACCACAGAGACATTACGTTAAAATTCTAATATTCTAAATTCTAAATATTTGTTCAGTATGAGTGGACTCTTTTACACGCCGGTAATATGGAGTGAATCTACTAGGGCTTCAGACAAAACCATCATCAAACTCCAGCTGAAGGTCATTTTTAGGGTCTCCCCAGACCTATCAACGCCGAATGGGCTTGAGCCGGTAAGAAAAAGTTTTATGTCCATGCAATAAGAGCGAAAACGACGTCGTTCCGTTCGAAACGCGGAATCGAGACGAGCCGAGCGACGTCGTTGTCGCTCTTATTGCATGGACATAAAACTTTTTCTTGCCGGCTCAAGCCCATTCGGCGTTGATAGGTCTGGGGAGACCCTTAGTGTTCCGAAGTCAAGCTATTCGCCATGTCCGTCCGTCCGTCCGCAGCCTAGCTCAGAGATTCTTAGTACTAGAAAGCTGTAATTTGGCATGAATATACATATTAGTCACGTCAACAAAGCGGTACAATAAAATCTTGTTTTTTTTTAAGTGTACTTCCTCTATTATACGTAACGTAGGGATGTATTTTTTTTTCGTCTACCTCATAATGTGGGTTGTCGTTGGATATTTTTTTCAAAAATATTGCGGGTTTTTGAAATATTAAGCTTTAAGCGCTAATTTTTGTTTGAGTCAATTGCCCCCCCCCCCATACTAAAAATCTGAAAAATGTTTTAAATGAAATCAAATATAACGAATTTTAAAGGAAAACTATCACTACTAAGAAGGCTTGATTGATTCCTGAGATACGGGCGACTTAAGTGTTTACACCTACTAAAATCACCTAAGATAGCACCAAATAACATTAAATAAGTAGATAATTAGTTCATACTTGTTATTTTGTAGGTATTTAATAATAGTAACTCTCGCATTTTGATGATTTGATTTGATGCATAACCCTAACATTTACTCTTCGTAAATTTGTTTTCAGATGTTATCCCAAACATCATTCATGAGTGACAGACAAAGAACGATAAAGATAACAAGTTACAACATACGCTATTGTACCAAAACAGAGATTACGATTTTCTCACGATTTTTCATTACCTCAACTTGTGTATTGTAAACAATTATATTGTAAATCAATATAGGAAACCGTTTTACCGACGTCCTTATCCTGGTTAATCAGTTTGACGATGCTTTAGCCTTGTTGGTTGTAATCCAGGTATGGGAAAATATAATATGTATCATCATCATCATCATGTCAGCCGAAAGACGTCCACTGCTGGACACAGGGCTCCCCCAATATGTATGTAAACACTTTATCGTACAAACAAAACCAATAATAATTATAAAATAGACAAAAATATAACAGGGATGTATAAAGGTGAAGTTATTCCTCAAGGGATCTCTTCCAGAAAACCTTTGAGCGATTAATTACAACGTATAGCCAAACAATTACAACACTAAAATAAATTTCTATAAATATCAATAGATAAAATACATAAACATAGATAGACATAAATATGTACCTATATACATATATATTCATACAATATAACTAATAAAATAAACATATATATAACTAGCTTCTGCCCACGACTTTTATATTTTCCGGGATGAAAAGTAGCATATTCAGGGTACGAGCTATCTCCATTCCAAACATCATCCAAATCCGTCCAGCCGTTGCAGGGTGAAGGAGTAACAAACACACACACAAACTATCGCATATATAATATTAGTAGGATAAGCAGGAAAAAGTTCAAGATCCAAGCCAGAACCTCTTTAGTCTAGATTTGAAAGAATCTTTTAACTGAGACTGCCTAATTTCAGTAGGCAATAGAGTCCACAACCGCACAGTGTACCTAAACCAAAAAGGAATTAGAATACGTTTTGAATTTATTAGATGGGAAAGCAAGGGAAAGATTGTCGCTTGGACGCAAGCGATTTTGAGATCCAGTGGCCCAACTTGGTGGTGGTATAACTTGTGTGATGAACGTGAGTGGGTATTTTTTTCTGAGGCTCAGGCCAATAACTGCAGTAGTTATTTACCCGTGTAATTCACAAATATTCCAAGGTGATATTCATTAATTACCTATAGCAAACACTATTATTGTTGCAAACACTTATACCGCATATTTTGTTTATCGCACGATCAGTAATGCAGCGTTTATATTTTTTTATCCAGAGTGTATAATATTAACTTATACATGGCTTAGACGTAAGATAAAATATATATCAGTAGAATTATCCGGAGATGTTTTTGTATAAGTAAAAGTATTCCGATAAGTATTATAATTTTTCCCTTTACTAACAGCCTGAACCGCTGGACCTTGGGACCTGCAATTGGAAGGGAATATCCCTTGGGCACAGTAGGGGAGCAGCACAAAAATTTTTTTTTTTGAAGAATTGGTCTATATGAAAAAATATATGGAGTACCGTTAGTAACTGAAAACGAATTCATAGTTAACGAACTCGTGGGTGTTTTTTTATTGAAATGAAATCAAAAGATAATAAGCTCGTAGCTATCCAGAGAGGTACTAATGCAGCCAGTGTCATAGGGACCATGCCGCAAGCGGACCTGCTAGAGGGGGTGTTCTTTTTATAGTGGTGATTATTATTGACATCTTTAATATTTGAGTAGCTTAGTTTTATTTTAATTTCTAATTGTTAACAGCAATAAATTAAAACAGAACGAATAAGCTCATTAAATGTTTTTTTATAAAAAAATATTAAATCAAACTCTTTAGATAGGTAAAACCCATATCGTCTTTGACCTTCGCCTCTATTCCGGGCGTTAAAATCCAAATCATATTTGTTTTGTTGTTGTCTTTAAATCGCCCGCCATTACTGTCTGGTAAATAAGAGATAACAAAAGGTTGACAATACGATAATCATAATAATTTATTCGTAAAGCCAGTTTACATGTCAATAAAAATGTGGATAAAAATGTGGTACACGGATGTCAAAAGTAAAATAAATTAGGCTACATAGGTAGCAAGTAAAAATCGTTTGTCAAAAAGTAAAATTTAAAATTCATTTAAACTACGACTACCTTTAACGTCATGGACTCATTGTAGCTGTAGAACGACTGCTCAATAAGCCAGCGCTTGAGGCAACTCTTAAAGCTAGGCCGGGTCGATGCCGCGATTATGTTTGCTGGTAGCTTATTGTAGACCGCGGGACCCATGACATGAGTGAGCTTAGTCGACTTAATCAGCCTATGTTTTACGCCGACAAGCTTATTTGCGTTGCGTGTGTTGTAGGAGTGGATCATACTCCGCGTTTTATAATCCCCTATATGCATACGTACATAGACCGATACTTGAAATATAACTATTGCAGGCAACGTCAGAATACCAAGCATCTTAACAGTGGTCTGGCCGGAGTATCATGAGCTACTCTCGCTAGAATTCAGACGGCACGTTTCTGGAGGCGGAAACCTCGTTCCCACTCGGCACAACGTCCCCAGAGCTCGGCTCCGTACTGCATCAGGGAGTGCACAGTGGCAAAGTAGCAAGATAACAGGTCAAAAACGAATTGGTGTTTACAGCGTTAAGTAGAGGCTCTGTTTTGGTTCTGTTTTTAACTCTGCCACCATTACTGTCATTTAAATAAGAGCTAACAAAATATTGACAATACGGTAACAAGTCAATGACGATATGGTTTTCAAATACTAAGAAAATATCCAACATCCAGGAACAAACTCATCACACTATTTCGTCGGTACTGCATAACCGCGTAACTAACAAATTTATGATAGAGCAAAATAAACCTTACTCTCTCATTAAAAAGGTGCATTTTGCTCTTTATTTAAAATGTTACTTACGCTGTTTCACCGACGATTTGCCCTTACCGGGAATCGAACCCAAGACCACTATTCTAGCTTCTTAGACAAGAATAAAGATCTACCAATAGGCTAATCGCGTAATCAAATAGAATAAAGCTAGGCTAGAACAAGCTTAGAAAACTTGTCAACAGAGTGAAGGTCTTTCGTCTGGGATAGTTCAATACAGCGGAACTAACAAAACCAGTAAGGTGCAATATCGCATAACTTAACCTCGTGAGACTGGGTGTGCTATGTTTTAATTATTATTACGAGTATTTTTATTTTTATTAGTTTAAAAATTTAAAATTGCATTTCGGAGTAAATGATATTGAACTTTATTTACTTATTAGTAGCTTCAAATTCCCACTCACAACAATCGCATGTTTAAATATTGACATTGTTTTTTCTTTATGTATAGGCGACACTAAGGGGAATGTAACAACTCAATTGCCAAAGTCGGTCCCGTTCAGACTTTACGAAGGAACTAAAAACCATGCATACAATCAATACATATAATAATATAGAGGTTTCCAACATTGCACCTTATTTATATGTAACTTTAGCGGTACTTGGATATGTAATATGTCTTTTACCCTATTGCTATAGTTGTAAGCGTTCCCATAGTCGAAATAAAAACACGATAACAAAAGATGTAAAAACAATGTACAATGAGGATTACATAATATTTTTTTTTTAATAGATCAATCTTACACGGTAAAAAACCGTCCATCCGTCCACTTTGTATTTTGTTATTACTTAATAATTTCTAAACTAAATAATAAATAAACTTACCAGGTCTAGCATTCGCGTTTCGAACAATGCCCATGGTGCAGCCGAAAAAGTGGGTAACTCAACCTTGCAGTCCTGATAGCGTTTACCATAATCTACCACACAAGTGGCAGGCGCCAGCGCTATATCACTTATGTCCGTTTACATGTGTATTGACACTTCTCGCGAGGCACAAAGGAATGCGTGGAGTCGTCTGAGGAGAAACATTTTTTTATTATAGTAGGTACGCAATGAGTTTGTGTATTGATGCTGTAGTTCTTTAGGATAACTAAAAGGCATAAAAATCAACTGCTTAGAAAAAAAAACTTTTAATTTGTATTGGACGAGACATGGATATTTTTGAAAAAAAAAGACACGTAAATTTTTCAATTTAATTTTTTATTTGAAGTTTTGATTACAAAGAATTTCAACTTCGTATCATTACAAAAAAAAGTATATTTAGGTTTTGTTATATTATAAGAAAAAATTGTTTGTAATTAACGATCCTTTAAAAAAAAACCTACCTTAATAGATTACAGTTATTTTGAATTTAATTAAAATTTGTTATTTATTGATTTTATAAAAGTAACTTTGTTCTGACCACTTGAAGTCTAAACCTGTTTTTTGTGATACTCGTTTTGAACATTCACTTTTAGATATCGTTTTTTACACAAGGAAAACGTCACAATAACATTATCTTGACAAGAACGTAACGGATGTCATTGCACTTTATAAATATTTTCATAACTCGTTTGCACATTCCAAGTCATAAAAAAAAACTATGATTTAGGTTTATAACTTAGCCATAGCTTAGTCTTAAAAACTTTGATGATGGTCTGCAGTTTTAATCCACGACAAATTAGATAACGTAGTTTTAAAGAACTGAAGCGCCTAAATACAACAATAATAACTATTTTTTTGGGTTCTGTAGTCAACAAGGAACCCTTATAGTTTCGCCATGTCCGTCTGTCCGTCTGTCCACGATAATTTAGCATAGTTATACATTCAGATAACGACTATTAAATTGTAAAATGAAATATAGGAAAACAAAATTGTTCGTGTAATGCAAAGGTTTTTGTTTTTACATTAAAATATTCAGTGAGATGATTGGTTTGCTTTAAAAAAAACATTATGCGCAATATGTTAGTAGATATCCAATTTTAAAGACGGGACACCGTTTAAGAAATAATGAACTCGAAAAATTACATTCTCGCTAAAGTTGCTTCCCCCCACCACTAAAGCTGAAACTACTACTACTAAAACTACAAGTTTTTTTTTATGAAATCATTTATTATAATAAATTTAAAAGAAAAATACACTATCACGATTATGTAGATTAATTGGTTCTTGAGATACAAATGACTACAGCGTTTATACACTCTCGGTCAAATATTACGGTTCAGAGTACGTTTTTCATACAAACGAGGCTATTTCGAAGCCTTGGTTCCTGGCCAGGGGTTGTTTTGAATGAGGTTTAATGGTGGATAATCCGAGGTTCATTAGAGGAGGTCATAAAAGCTTAAGATACATAACTGATCGCACAATCAGTAAACACAGCGAGAGAATTTGGATCAGCATTTGGATTTCCTTTCATTTAATTGCCATTTAAGATGTTTTTCTGAACATGCATAATTCCGGCGTTAGCCGCAGATTCAATCAGTTGGGTATCCTAGACACTCTGAAAGTTTTGAAGTATCGATGCTCGGGGTGGCCATAATCAGATTTCACTAAAAGCATCCCGTGGCGAGGAGACACCACGAAATAAATTTAAATTTAAAATTCGTACTTGTTGTTGGTCGAATTTTTTTTTGTTTGTTGTAACGACTGCAGAACCTTGTCAACACTGAGCATACGACATGCTCTTGTCCGGTTTTTATTTAGACAAGATCACCACAAAATGTATGCGTGTTTGAAGTCGATTAATAAACCTTGTGCAGGGTCCATCCGGGTTGGTACCACCATCTTATCCATTAACCTACCGCCAAGCAGCAGTGTTCGCATTGTTGTGTTCCGGTTTTGGGATAAGACAGCCGGTGAAATGACTAGCATAGAGGCATTCCATCTAAGTCCTCAGGGTTGGCAGTGCATTTGCAGTCTCGTGAATGCTAATGTCTATGGGTCACAGCTTCCACTTACCATCAGGTGGCCTGTGTGCTCGTTTGCCTTCATATGCCATTAAAAAAAAACAGAGTCTATTGTATGGTTGGCAACGTATTTAAGAATGCAGATGATAATAACGGCAAGAGCGCCGTTGTTCATTATGTAATTTGCTTACAATGAAATAAAAGAAAAAGACACGTAATCGGTGGTTAATCATTATTGTCATAAACCATAACATTATAAGTCCGCCTTGGGTTCATGTAATTAACTTAATCATTTTTTTTTTATATTACTGTTGCTTATTAGTGTTGTGACAATTCTGAGTTTTGACACATTTTCCTGCTCAACTACGCATGAATATATAATTTTTTGGTGTTATGTGAGATTCATTGTTTTATATAATGCTAGCTTAAGTTTATTATTGTATAATATCATTAGCAATATTTAAAAAACGACTGACTGTTGAGTTTCTTGCGGCGTTTCTTCTCAGCAGTGGTCTCTTACGAAACGCTGGTAGATTTTTGACGTGTAAAAGTGCCCGTGCGGCCTACTTACTGAATAAACATCTTTTATCTTTATCTTTTTTATCTTTTTAACATATTTGTTATGACAAAGTCTTATTCGTTACAAAAGAACCGGTGATGGTTCGAGAGACGGACATCACGGTTCATATCATGCTATTGACGGAGGGAATGCAGTGTCTCAAACATTCATCCTCCCAAGTACTATGCTCATACGAGCCTGAAAATGGGCCTGTAGCATGGGACGGCCCACCATAAGCCTCCCCCTGACCGTACCACCGCTTACCAATCCAAAAGACACATTCATGACCCTGCACCAGGCAGCGATCTATACAGTGCACCCGTAACCAGCGCACTATAGTCTACATTCGCATACCAAAGATTCCGTGTATCATCTCATCATCGGTCTTTTAAACCTTTTATAATGTAATAGAACTAGATAATTCATATCACTCACCGAACAGTGCAGTACTTAATAATAATAATAAATAAATAAATATCAGGGGACAATGTCACACCAATTGATCTAGTCCCAATTTAAGCTCTAGGCTTGTATTATGGGTACTAGACAAGGATATAAAAACTTATATAGAGAAATATATACTTAAATACATAGTAAACATCCATGACTCAGGAACACATATTCGCGCTCATCACACAAATATCTGCCCTTACCGGGATTTGAACCCAGGACCGCTAGCTTCGTAGGCAGGGTCACTACCAACTAGGCCAGCGCGTCGTCAACTTGCCACTAATTTCTCAACTTCACCTTACCGCGAGCCGTGGGCTCTTATATATTTGAATTTATCTCCTTGCTTGGTCACTCCTACTCCAGTTATACTTATCTTCGGTAGGTAGTATTGCCATACTATTATCTTATTATAACGGTGCATACACATACACACACACCAACCCTAATATTAAATCGAGCTAAATCGCGTTTTTTTTTTTATTAATTTGTAATTTAATGAAGCCTTTAAAGTTATTGTATCTTACTTATTTTTAAACGTTCATGTTTTTAGTCATACTGGTACTCTAAGGTTTAATTCACACCACATTTAAGCTAAGTTTAGGTGTATGGAAATGTATGAAAATGACAGTCTTAATCAAGATCTTATTCTACACGGCAAAAACCTTATTGTTTTTGACATGTTTCCGTATCCTCAACTTTTTAATTTACCGAGTTGAACAGAGGCCCTGTTGGTCTGTTCGTCTGACACAGCTGCATATACATATATATATGTTAGCAACTGTACCTAGTCGTACTAATGCTATCAATTTGGAAAAAAATGATTTATAATATTTATATTATTGGCTGATTAAAATACGATAACATAAAAATCTTACAACAATAAAACCCATCTGTACAAAACCTTGGGAAGGATTATTTGCCGATAGGTTTAGTTCTGAATACTGCGTACCTAATTCAATTTAAAGTGATAAAAATTAATAGTTTCTTTGCTCTCTCAACCAACAAAATCTCTTCACAAAATTCTACATGCGAAGAAAAACTAACAATACAGTTATACTTACCTACTGAATATGCCTTTTTTAACAAGAGATAAGGTGCAAAAGAAAAACAGTGCTTTCAAAAAATACAAAAGTAAAACGAAGTGCATATCCCTATGTAAAACAATGGAGGTTTATAAACTAACGTCCAAATTTGCATCCGCTTCAGTTGCACGTGGTTTTCATTGCATTTTCACAACGGTAAATATTTGAGATAGTTTACACTGATTTAGTACTGGCTACTCGCTTTCTGTAGTTTAAACACAAGTACTAGTAAAATGTAGTCGCTAATTATGGAGGAAAATACATAAACGTGACTTGTGACAACTGATAGCTCCTAAACAGCCAAACTGGGCCTCAGGGCCTTTTCTCTTTTTTGACATTCTGTCGTATTGTCAATGGTATGATAGCTTTTATTTCATCATCATCATCATCATCATCATCATGTCAGTCGAAAGACGTCCACTGCTGGACATAGCCTCCCCAAGGCTCTCGACTCAGACCGGTCTTGTGCTTTTCGCATCCAACGCGTTTCCGCGATCTTCACAAGGTCGACCTACAGCTCATCTTTCGGTCCGCGGACGCCACTCAAGAACCTTCTAACCCCATCGGCCATCAGTCCTGCGAGCGATGCGATGCGATACTTGACAGTAATGACAGCTGAGTAAGTACTAACGACAAGTACTATGCTGATGTCAACTCTAAAACAAAATGTTTCCACTTTTCTGCACAACTGTTCAAATTTCAGAACATTACTCCATTCTACAAACATTACAGAGTTGCACCGAAGCGCAATTAGTATGCAACGATATGACCCGGCGCCCTGCATATTAAAAAGGTTTATCTACACTCATATCATAAGTCCTCTATGAGCATTTCTAAAAAAGTTTGTACATTTCATTCACGACTTCAATTTGCAAAAAAAATTGCAGGTTGGGAGAGTGAATGAAGCTGAGCCTAAATAACATAGTCTCCCAAAATGTCCTCATACATTTGTATGAAACTTTCCTTTTTTGTTACCATGAACCAAAGAAAGTTAGTAACAAAAAAGGAAAGTTTCATACAAATGTATGAGGACATTTTGGGAGACTATGTTATTTAGGCTCAGCTTCATTCACCCTACCAACCTGCATTTTTTTTTGCAAATCGAAGTCGTAAATGAAATGTACAAACTTTTTTAGAAATGCTCCTATAATGCGTTCAGAATCCGTAGACAATGACCATCATTACAATATACAATTTTACTATGATATTTTTTCTTATCTGTAGATGTACTGTAAAGTTAAAATTACGATACAACTTTTGATAAAGTAATGTTGTTTAAATTTGGAACATCTTCCAAAACCAACACAATTCAAACAGGAGGTCAATTGTAGTATCTATTAAACGTCGACTCGGTATATTTTAAGTAAAGTGTCGTACGCCGTTTTGATGTCGAGTGACATTAGAATAGGGACTTTGTTAGTTAGTCTATGATTTAAAAAAAAAACATTCATATTCGTGACACAGGTTAGCTTTGCCGCCATTTGTTTATTCTGCCGCCTGTTTTTAAAATCCGGAAAGAGTACTTATAATATGTGTGTAGATAAAGTAATGTATGCAACTGTACATAATTAGGCCTTAAAAAACTCGTGTGATGTTATTATGAAACTCGCCTTTGGCTCGTTTCACAAAACCACACTCGTGTTTTGAGGACCCTCTTTATGTACCAGTTACATAAAATACTATAGTAGGACCAAGTTACACATGCATATTTGACAGTAAAACTTTTATAGTTTAATGAAAGTGAATAGGTCTAGCGGCGATTATTATTTTAAGGATTATTTTTTAATTTACGACGAACCCGGCTATTATTATTATTATTCAGGGAGTGGCTATTCAAGGCTCAAAAGCCTAGTATCACTGCGACCAGAATTGATCTATTGTGATCGCCACGGCCTACAGTTCTCCGCTGAGTCCTGTTATTGCGAGGAATTTCAGGACTTTGTTGGCGCCGAGATATTTGATCTCCTCTGGGCACATTAGATGCTTTCCCAGTGAGGTGAGCTACGGTGTCGCATTAAGGCCGGGCAGACGGTGAGAAGGTGCATAGGCGTTTCCTCCTCCAGATGGCAGAGTCTGCACAACCTTGTGTCACCTTTCCCAATCATCTGCATGTGCTTGTTCAGGCAACAGTGCCCTGTGAGCGCCCTGACCAGAGTGCGAATATTGTTCCTACTTAGCGCTAAGGCCTCCGTCGATGCCTTTTTGCTAAATGCTCTTATGAGAGCCTTGGAATGGTTTAATCCTGGAGTTGTTCTCCAGAGTTGAATGGCTGCATAAAAGCAATATGTCCACAAGGTAAGTTTTGTTAGGCTTTTAGGGATGCCGCAAAATGGTTCCGGACCAAATTGTGTACCCCTAGCTCCTACCCGTGCGAGTTCGTCAGCTTTCTAGTTGCCCACGATGCCCGCATGCCCTGGGACCCAACGTAAAATCACCCTGTTATTTGTACCCAGAGTATTTAAGAGTGTCCAGCAGTTCTCGACCAGCCTTGAGTTCATGACATCAGAGGTTAGGGCCAAGAGAGCCGCCTGACTATCCGAGTGGATATAGATGGTACTGTTGAGGTAGTTGCTTTGCAGATTGGTTGCCGCACATTCAATTATGGCGTACACCTCCGCCTGGAAAATAGAAGAGTACTTGCCTAAATTCAGACTTAACTCCTTTTTAGGCGCCTCTCCATATATTCCGCAGCCTACCTCAGAACCGGATTTGGAGCCATCAGTGTACCACCTTAGGCTGCCTGGTTTCCATGTTAAGTGACCGTGTGACCAGTCTTCCCTGGACGGAAATTCCACAGAAAACAGCTTCTGTGGACAAAGTTTAGGAGGCATGGTGTCTGATAACATCCCCATCACAGGAATATCGCTTACAAAGTTCTCGAGGGATCTCATATTTTGGGATAGCCAGTGGCCTCTCTTCAAGCTCAAGATTCTATGCATGCTTGCCTTCGCCTCCTTTTCCAAATACAGGTGAAGGGGCGGCAGGTTTAGCAGTGCTTCAAGAGCTAGTGGACGAACCCGGCTAACTTAAGTAAGGTTTTAACGTAAATAACGAGCATACTTTAAGTTATCCAATAATGACTTAGACACAGAATACACTATGGCAAGTTTTTATTAAGTTAGTTTGTAAACATCCAATTAAGATAAAATTACTCGCTAATTCTTTGACAAGTTAAATTAATCTCGCTGTTGTTTTTATCTGTTTTGTAATTGCCGACCGACGACGTATTAAGGGGCACGGCAGTGCTTACGTCAAGTATCAAAAACTCGAATCACTTTCAAGAGACCGTATCTTTTTTACAATGTTAAATAAAACTGCAGTACGCAGTAATGCATAAATAAAATATATAAATATCAGGGGACAATTTTATACAACTATTGATACTAGACAACGAACAAAGACCGTCGCTATACGTTTTTGAAATAATAATCTTTTTTAAGAAAAATTTACATAATTTTCCAACGAATATTGATAAGCCAAAAGCAACCAGGTGCACAGGAAAGCTCCGGCCAAAACTTCAAATAATTCTTGGTAAATTTTATAAAATTCTAGAACAAACATTTAAAAAAATACTGAGCTTACTGACTCTAAATTTAAATCTGTCATAAGACAAAAACTAATTTCCCGAGCATACCTATTATAAAGTAAACGATTATATCATTTATACTGATGTTTGGCGGTGAGTCTTTCATCCTGCATGAGTAATCTACGCTTAAAAAAGGTGCAAAAATACCTACTGTGATATTGTAAACTTATGTATGATGTAAACCTTTTTTGAAAAATTATACCTTGCCAGGTTCTTACGCCGGTTCTTCTCGGGGCAACGGTTTTATTTTTCAAACCGGTGGTAATGCTTTTTGACATTCACAGTTGCATTATATTATGCATAAATTGAAGAATAAAGAACTTTGACTTTGACTTTGAAACAAATATCTGACCTTACCGGGATTTGATCCCGGGACCACTATACTACTCCCGAGTACACTAAAAGGTCAAACTTATTTTTTTTCATCACACTTGCTAGGAAAGGGTTTTATAACACGCAGGCGTTTAGGGCAGTTATAGCCGACTTAGCTCCCGCGGGAGTTATAGATTTTCATAACTCCCTATGAGTTTAGTTTTAAAATATAGAATCCACTTGTACATCATTTCAGACCAAGGAGGTGTAAAATCAGCCAAGGTTTATTTCCTATATTCAAAACTTGGCTACAAACCAATTTTACTGTTTAATTAAACTTATACGGCACATTTGTCTGCATTATATTTCTATTTTACCATTATTTCAGAGAAATTCGCAATTATTTTATTAAATTTCATTTTGAAAATTTGTACAATCTGGCAGAATGGCCTGTATTTGTCAAGTTTAAAAAAAAAGCAATTCTAACCATTATCTGTGGAAGACTAAAAAAAAGTTGTCAAACTCTTTTAGCTTAGCGAATCGAGTTTGTTTAATTTTGTTTGATTGTTGTTTCCGAAGCGTATTTTGTTTATTACTAAAGGTTTTTTTTCTATTTGTTTTTTATTTCCTCGCTAATGTGATGAAAATCATTGTGTGTATCATGGGCAGTAAGGAGATTGCAAACTCGAGTCATTAAAAGCCCTCCGCCTCCGGCGTCGGGCTTCTAATAGTCTCTCGTTAGCAATCCTCTTCTTACCGCCCTTGATGCACAATGTACTAAAGATGTAAAGGCAATTAATATTAAAACACGTTGACTTTGTATGCCACGTAACGTGAGGTCAAATTTTGCATAGTAAATATTGAGCCATGCGGCACATATATAAAATATTTACTATGCAAAGTTTAGTTCTCGTGTTAGTTATAAGTGGTCCTTAAACTGTTTGAATATAACTTGTTGACCCACTATCACTCGCTCAGCTAAATTTAGTAATTGTTAATGTGCAGAGTTTACATTAAGATACGTAAGCCTACCTTGCTTTGATATCGTAATCAATTGCTACCTTTTTTTGCGGTTTTGCCTTGGACACGTTATTAGTATGGTCAACTTTAAGATAGCTCTAGTTAACTTGACAGTGATTACGGCTCAGTTAAAACCAATATGATATCACGTCAAAGGCAATACTCGTATGCCGTTACCCAGTAAAATTCCTCTATTCCCACTAGTCCAGTTGTCCAGTTCAGTAGACTGAACAAGTGGGATTATTTTTCTCGTTTGTTCAGTTGTGAAATCTTAGTTACGAACGTGGACGAAGGGGGTATATGCTTAGAGTGTCGACGGACGCTATCGCGGAGCTCCTATTTCTGGAAGTTTTAGCCCTTCGGGCCTGCTGAACATCTAACATAACCTAAACCGACCTCTCTTTTAGGATACACGTTTTGGCCAGGTTCAGTCACCTGAACAAACGAGAAAAAAAAACCCACTAGTTCAATCAACTGAACCACTGAACTAGTGGGAATAAACTGTAGTAAACTTACTCTAATTCGAAAACCATTTCGAGGAATATAGTTTTATAGCCGTTCTGCATTATTAAGTTTTTGAAACATTTAACTATTTCGGATATTTCGACAAAAGTATATTTAACCTTTGTTTGACTTTCGTTATCGGCTTGAAGCCCTCTTAGGTGTATCTTAAGGGGTAGGCGAAAACCGTTTGAAATAGTATATTTTAATACACTATTACAATCACTTTTCATCATTAGATATCATTTCATTGTTGTAATTTATGAGAAAATGCCATCGCAAATTTAAAATAATCATGCCATCCATAAAATGTCCATACACATTCATACATAAACTCACGCCTTCATTCCCAGAGTGGGGAAGGCAGAGCTACCGAATTACCAAGCACTCTTAAATAAGTTGTTGATAATTCTGTAACCACATTTTGCACAATCAGGCTAAGATGTTTACCAGTGTATTAGTGACAGGTTGCAAGCCCATCGCCTAACAGTACTACAAGCCTATATTCCCTTAGTCGCCTCTTACGACATCCACGGGAAGACATGGAGTGGCACTATTCTAACCCGGCAACCCCACGACCATTATGATAATAAATGTAGTAATATACCAACCATTCCATTAACCTATCGCCAAGCAGCAGTGTTTGCATTGTTGTGTTCCGGTTTGGGGATAAGACAGCCGGTGAAATGACTAGCATAGAAGCATTCCATATTAGTCCTTAGGGTTGGCAGTGCATTAGCTAGCAGTCGTGGAATTGCGGTCCTGTGAATGCGAATGTCTATGGGTCACAGTTCCCACTTACGATCAGGTGGTCTGTGTGCTAGTTTGATTCCTATGCAAAAAAAAAAAAACCTGTGAAATATATATATAGCCTTTTTGGATTAAACAAGTATTAATTTATCTGTTATATATATCAATTATAGTATATTCTTTGCTAAAACAGCGTTTAAATACTAATTTTACGTGACCTGTAACAATACCTAATAAATTATTATAATTAGCTCTATCCGTTAGTTTTCCTTATTACGAATCAAAATGCACTGATAGATGAAACTATCAGCTATAATTATAAAAGGTTATCTTAAAGAGTTTATTATCATATACCCTCGAGATATTAAAACAAACAAAATAACATGGACAATTGAAAACGAACCTAATTGCCAAAACTTAAAGATGATTTAAGCAGTATAGTAGTTTTTGCAAGTGGCATTGTAAGTAATTGATGATACTTGATCACTAGAAGTGTTTACATTTTAATGTTTTTAAATATAACCACATGGTGTTACTTTTTATTGTGGTTATCGTTTGTTGATTGTGACTCGTGTCGCCTCTTACAAGAACTTGTATGACTTTACCACTGTTTTAAGAGTATTTTATGTAGCCTTGTAGTGCTGTTAGGCGATGGGCTTGCAACCTGTCACTAATACGCTGGTAAACATCTTAGCTTAATTGTGCAAAATCTGGTTACAGAATTATCAACAAGTTTTTAAGTTGTAGGTAATTGGGATCGTTCATATTTTTACAATGACTCTGTTTCAAAAACCATTTCCAGTAATAGGGTTTAAAAGTCGTACTGCATTATTACGTTTTCTATTCTATTCAAACAATTTCTATTCTATTCTATTCTATTAAATATTTTTGAGATACCTAACTTATCGCACAATCAGTTAAAACCACAGCTAGAGAGTTTGGGTCGGCATTTGGATTTCCTTACATTTTATTGCCATTTTAGATGTTTTTCTGAACATGCACAATTCCGGCGCTAACCGCAAATTCACTCTGGAAGTCCTGCATCGATGCTCAGGGTATCCATCATCAGATTTCACTAAAAGCTTCCCCTGGCGAGGATCCAAGGCTTTGAAATAGCCTCTTTAGTATGAATTATTTGTCATTTTTTGCTGTGTGGTTGCCGGGTTAGAATAGTGGCACTCCATGTCTTCCCGTGGATGTCGTAAGAGGCGACTACGGGAATAAAGGCTTGTAGTACTGTTAGGCGATGGGCTTGCCACATGTCACTAATACACTGGGTAACATCTTAGCCTACTTGTGCAAAATGCGGTTACAGAATTATCAAGAAGTTTTAAGACTTGTTGGTAATTCTTTAGCTGTGCCTACCCCACTCTGGGAATGAAGGCGTGAGTTTATGCATGTATTTGTCCTTGAGTGTATTTGGTGCTGTGTTAGATCATTTTTACTTGGTTAAACCATGTAAACACTTGGCGTCTGTATCTAAAGCACCAATCAAGTCTACTTATACACAGATTACTTTAAGATGATGCCCGTGATAGCTCGTGTAAACACTTAATTCACTTATTTCCTTAACTTTACATAAACCACACTTTACATAAGTTCAGAGTAATCTCTGTGGGTTATCCTTATCAGTCATAATGATTTTAATAGTATTTATAAAGATGAAAATAAAGAATATAAGAATTTATTTAGGGAATAAAGGCTTGCAGTACTGTTAGGCGATGGGCTTGCTACCTGCCACTAATACGCTGGTAAACATCTTAGCCTGATTGTGCAAAATGTGGTTACAGAATTATCAACAAGTTTTTAGAGTTGTTGGTAATTCTGTAGCTCTGCCTACCCCTCCCCGGGAACAAAGGCGTGAGTTTATGTATGTATGTATGTATAAAGATTTCTTCGGTATAATTCTTCATCAATTTAATAATGATTTTAAGATGAAAACTGTTACAGGGTCAAAAACTAAGATTAATAGAAAATATACAAATAGAGCCAACTTTTAATACAGATAAATTTACTAGTCAATACGAAACAGGCCCTCAGTATTTTAAATCTAATCTGGTAACTAATAGAGTTTAGTATGCTTGGACTACTACATTGCAGTTAGCCCTCTTCTGTATTACGACAGCATCAATAGTCGTTTATTAAAAAAAATATGTATTGTTAACAAAAGTTGATTTTTTTATTTTCATAGTAATTAATTTGCCACGCAATGTATCAGAAATAGCCTAATTAACCAGCAATTATTAACAGAATTAAATCTTCGTTTCAACTGACAAGGTTTTAAGTGATTCGGGAAAAGTCGGTTAGACTCGGGTCACGGTCGTAATTATGTGCACTCTATGTATTAAAGTTTATTAACGAAATCCCACATTAACATGACTTGTAGAGCTATAAACTACGTCTAGTTTAAATGTTTGCTCGTATTCCATTCACACACTGTATATATCTTATAAGTAAAACAAAGAAAAAAAAATGTATTTAGTACACCAAATAATATACAATGACCGCTCTATTGGAATCATTAGGCTTAGAATATCGGGTGTAAAGAGAAAGCAAGAAAACAATAAAGGACAAAAAATATTCAGAACAATATAAACCTTAACGTTAGGTTTTCGATCGTTAGGGTTATGGGTACACAAATTGTCCTAGCCCCAAACTAAGCTCTAGGCTTGTACAGGCAACATCATAAATAAGTGATAATTTATGTACCTTGTCGCTTTCAATCGTTTCACAATTTTGTATAAAATTTCAAACACAACGTTAAAGCGACAAGGTACATAAATGATCATTTATTTATGCTGTTGACTGTACTATGGGTACTAGGCAACGATAAACTTACTAATATAGATAAACACATACTTAAATACGTAATCTTTATTGTAAACGACATAAAATAATATAACAACCATAACACAATAACTGAAAAATAAAACTAAAATTAAATAAGACTAACTCTAAATATATAAATTAACTAAAACATTAAATCTCAGAATGGCCCCTGCGGCATTGTACCAAAGATGCTGGCAGCGTTTCCTCGCTGGATGGTTAAACTTATACGTTGAGCGAGGAAACTGCCAGCTCTTCGGTCTCCCGTGACGTCAATGAGCCTCTTCAAAATTTCTTTGAAGAGGCTTCGAGCGCTAGGACCCCACGGACCAAGGGTCTCGACGCCGAATGGAATAAACATATATTCTGGGCCGAGACCATTATATTTTCCTACCTTCATGCTTTCGGCCGCTTCAGCTGCCGCACCAGCCCTATTAGAGGTCCGATGGAGATGTGATGGGGCTAGCGTGTCTACACAGGTTGCATCCCACACTAGCACCCGTCCCATATTCCACGGGACCAAGGTCATTCCGTCAGGTCTCTTGCCATCATTTCTAGAAATGCCGGTCGGCTCTAAAAGAGCCGGGACCTTTATTGAGGCAAGAGACCGACGAATGATGTCGTTTAGTGCGGCGTGTCTGGAAAAGCGGCCAGCACTTCTCTGGCAAGAAAGTCCGTGATGTCCTAGCCGATCTACGTCACTTCCGCAGGGGCACCGATGTGGAGCGCAGACCGGGACCCCAAGGCGAAGGCAAACTGAAAGTCGGAGTGTGTTAGGGTCTAGGAAAGTACCAGTGCTTGGCGAGGGATGAAAAAAATAAAAATAAATAATAATACATACATACATACATACCTTCACGCCTTCATTCCCTGAGTGGGGTAGGCAGAGCTACAGAATTACCAACAACTCTTAAAACTTGTTGATAACTCTGTAACCACAATTTGCACAATTAGGCTAAGATGTTTAACAGTGTATATTAGTGACAGGTAGCAAGCCCATCGCCTAACAGTACCACAAGCCTTTACTCCCTTAGTCGCCTCTTACGACTTCCTCGGGAAGACATGGAGTGGCACAATTCTAAGCCGGCAACCACACGGCACCCGGCAACCACACGGCACAACACGGCGGCAAATAAATAATAATAATAATTTAAACTCATTTTCAAATGTTAACAAGATCTAGAACACGAAGTCAAGCGGATACACCTAACGCACGCCCTCCACCCTTGCCCGCCTCGTCTAGCTCCTCGCCATCGTCGTCGGATGATGAGTTTGCCACTGCACCCGACACCAGCGAGTCGAGCGACGAGCGCGGGCCGCCGCCTCCGCCGCCGCGACCACCTGCGCGACGCGGGCGACCACCGCTGCCGGCACGCTTGGGGCCTGCGGGGCATCCTGCTCCGAGCATGGCTCCCGCTACCGGTGGTTTAGTGCGTCGCATGCGATGGTCAATATCGAACAATGAAAATTGCATGCGAGCGTATTACGGGGCTACAGAGGGAGGAACTAACCTCACTGCGTACCGTGATCGAATGTTGCTTCTGTTTCAGACCCTTGAACCAGCCATCATCGTTACCGCCCAACGACTTTCGGATCAAGTGCGGGCCATTCAGCGGCTTCGGCGGCTGGATCAATCTGTACTTGATCGGCTACGCCTGGAAGCGCTACCTATTCGCACGACCTCTGCTTCGTCACGGGATCCTCCTGCTGCGTTATTGGCTTCGATGCCAGTCGCCCAACACGCACTGATGCCAGTGCAGGATGATCCCGTTATCGATGTTGAGGATTGTGCGAATATAAGCGTAACTAGCCAGGTAAATGAGCAATTGAGGAGGGCTTTGGAAGACGCGATCGCGCAGTATCGGTCCACACCCAATTCTAGGCCTCGTCTACCACGCTTGCCTGCCTGTAAACGAAATTTTGCGCTTATGGGAGCCCTAAACGCCTTGCTGGCGCCATATTTACAAGCCAGCGAGGATATAATCGATACCCACTCAATTTTGTACTCCGGGGCCATAGCTGCGTGCCGCGTAGCTCGAGTCAAGTTTTCGGACACTGACCGAGCTCCGCGCGCTCGTGGGTCTGTCCCCGATTGGCAAGTGCGAATTGAGCGGCGTATTGATAAATTTAGGACTCTCATAGCGAAGCTAATCTGCTTCAGGGGAGGCAATCAACGCCCCCGAGTCATGCGTTTCGTGAACCAAGCCTTTGCTGGGACCGGAATAAGGTCCCAACATTATATGGCTTGTGTCACGGAACGTATCGACTTCCTGAAGCAGAAGGTTTACGCGTGGGCAAGCCGTATTCGTCGCTATAGAGAACGTGTGAATAGATACCAGCAAAATCGCCTCTTCCAAAGTGATCAGAGGAAGGTGTACCGAAAGTGGGAAGGAACTGATCAAGGTGTGAGCGACGGACACCTACCAGATCCTGCTGCTATGATTAATTTCTGGCGCAATATCTGGTCGGTGCCGGTCGTGCACACTGAAGGAGATTGGATACGTGCTGTTGAGCGCACGTGTGAGGCTATTGAACCAATGGGGCCTATTACCATCTGTCCCGAAGATGTAAGTTGTGCAATTCGAATGGCTCAGAACTGGAAAAGTCCTGGGCCGGACGGATTGCACAATTTCTGGATTAAATGGTTCAAAGCCTCACATGAGTGTTTGGCAGCACAACTCCAAAATGCCCTTGAAATCGGTTCCTTGCCACCTTTATTAACAACTGGTGTCACCTCCATGCTCCACAAGTCCGGTAGTACCGCGGATCCAAAGAATTACCGACCCATTACATGCTTGCCTACCATCTACAAGCTCCTTACATCCATTTTGAGCACAAAATTAAATGCACATTTTATTGCAAACAATATTTTGGCCTCTGCTCAAAATGGATGTAAGGTTGGGTCCCGTGGTACTAAGGAGCTCCTCCTCATAGACATGACCATTTGTCAGCAAGTTAGGCGAAACAAGGCGGCCCTCTCGGCTGCTTGGATTGACTACAAGAAGGCTTATGACTCGGTGCCTCACTCATGGCTTGAAAGGATCTTAGAGTTGTATAAAGTTGATACAACTTTGAGGTCCTTTTTAGGTGTGTGTATGAGGCAGTGGGTCACAGTCCTTCGTCAACCAGGTGGTCGAGACATCCCCTCTGATTCGCCTAACTTGATAAGGATTGAAAGAGGCATCTTCCAGGGTGACAGTCTGAGTCCTTTGTGGTTTTGCCTAGCCATGAATCCTCTCAGCTCTTTGCTGAAGGATTCCGGGCTTGGCTATCGACTTCGTAGAGAGGCTGAAGTCATTTCTCACTTATTGTTCATGGATGACCTCAAATTGTTTGCATCGGGGTGCCAAGATCTTATCGCACTATTGAAAATCACACAAGAGTTCAGTAGTGCGATCAAGATGGAATTCGGTGTAGATAAGTGTGCGGTCATGCATGTTCAAAGAGGGAAAGTTGTAAATTCATCTAATTTGCAGCTTTCGGAGACAATGACCCTCAGATCTCTCTCCGAAGTTGAAACCTACAAATATCTTGGTATGTCACAGTTTTTGGGTATTATGGACGGCGATGTCAAGCAGTCAGTGAAGGAGCGCTTCTTTTGCCGCTTGACAAAAGTTCTTAACAGTCTTTTGTCGGGTGGCAATAAGGTGCGTGCCTTCAATGGCTGGGTGATGCCGCTGCTCACATACTCCTTTGGCATACTAAGATGGACTCAGACTGAGCTGGACGCCCTGGATAGGAAGGTCCGCCTACTGCTCAAATCACATCGCATGTTGCACCCACGCTCATCTGTCATGAGATTGTACATCCCGAGGAAATGTGGAGGTCGAGGCATTTTAAATGCTAAGAATCTCCATAACCGCGAGGTGTGCAATCTCAGGGATTATTTCCTTGGCAATGAGTGTGGGATGCATCGTGATGTGGTTGCAGTAGACAGGAGCCTCACGCCTCTCTCCTTGGCAAACGAAAACTGGCGTAGACCAACAGTGTTGAGCACTGAAGACCGCAAGAACGTATGGAAGAGCAAGGAGCTACACGGACGCTTCTACCGGGCCCTAACAAGGCCCGACGTAGACTTTTTAGCGTCCGTGAACTGGCTATGGTTTGGTGACCTCTTTGGGGAAACCGAAGGTTTTGCCTGTGCAATTGCTGACGAGGTCATAATGACGAACAATTACCGGAAATATATTCTGAGGGATGGCACGGTCGACATTTGTCGAGCGTGCCGTTGTCCCGGCGAATCCCTCAGACATATAATTTCCGGTTGTTCGCATTTGGCCAACGGCGAGTACTTGCACAGACATAACCTCGTAGCCAGGATCATTCATCAGCAGCTTGCTCTTCAATACGGTCTTGTTGAGTCTGAAGTGCCGTACTATAAGTACACACCGGCGCCAGTTCTCGAAAATGGTCGTGCTACGCTCTATTGGGATCGATCTGTTATCACAGACAGGACTATTGTCGCCAATAAACCTGACATCGTGTTGACAGATCGATCTCAACGCCGGGCAGTGCTCGTCGACGTCACCATCCCGCATGATGAGAACCTCGTGAAGGCCGAGAAGGATAAGCTCAGCAAGTACCTTGACTTGGCTCACGAGGTGACCACCATGTGGGATGTTGACTCGACGATCATTGTCCCGATAGTTGTTTCGGCAAACGGTCTTATAGCGAAGAGTCTCGACCAACACCTCAAGAGACTCTCGCTAGATGGCTGGATCAAGGGCCAGATACAGAAGGCAGTACTTCTCGACACGGCACGCATTGTGAGGAGGTTCCTCTCTCTGCAGCCCTAACCACCGGTAGCTTGAGCCCTGCCCCGCTGCTGGCGGCACCCGTAGATTAGGTTTTTTATAATGTTTATTTTTTGTATCGGTATTGTTATTTTACCTTTATATTTGAATATGTAAAAAACCTAATTTATAGAAAATTAAATGAATATCTAAATAATAATTTAAAAAAAAACACCCAAGAGTCACGAACAAATATTCGCGCTCATCACACAAATATTTGCCCGTACCGGGGATCGAACTCGGGACCGATAGCTTCGTAGGCAGGGTCACTACCGACTGGGCTGTCGCGTCGTCACGTACAACTGGGTTATTCATGTTTTTTCAATCTTGTAAACACGCTTAGCATGATATCTATCAAGGTATGAATCCATACCTATAGTGTAAACATGAGAACCATTTCAACCCATCCGATTTTGAATATTCCGGTTAATGGCGTCTCATTTAATAAAGCTGTGTGCGCATAAGTGCGTTTCCACGTAAAGCTCGTTACACAAATGTTCGAGGTTGTAGTCTAGGCTTTACAATGATACAGGGTGAGGTGTCACTTAGAGCGAATTTTAATAATACAGGAAAATAAAATGAATATCGATGGACAATCTCGTACAGATTGGCCTAGTCTCAACGACATATATATTAAATTTAAGATAATTACTTTTTTGCGGCACTTGCAATGGAAACTTTGGGTCGGTGGTCTTCCGACACCAAGAAGTTTTTTAAAGAGGTGTCGGAAAGACTTATTTTGGCGGCGGGTGATCCCAGAGCCGGCTCGTTCTTTGCCCAGCGGCTCAGTCTGGCTGTGCAAAGGGGGAACGCGGCCAGTATTTTAGGGACCATGCCACAAGCGGGTGAACTGCAAGGGTTATTTTATTTATAGTTAGAATTTTAAGACGTTTTGTAGTATTTTAGTTATTTATTTATTTATTTATTTATTTATTTAAATAGGTACAATAACATAATGTAGGCAAAAACATGGTATATCGAAAATTACTACAATATAACTTCACATTGCTTACACTACTATAATAATTGTACACAACATTTTTAGTAGGCAAAACAAAGCTAAATTAATATACTAATGATTAACAATTTATATACAAAATACAATAAACTCGGTAAGTATATGAGAAAAGAAAAAAAGAGAAAAATAGAAAATATGTATATATATAGCAGTTAGGAATATCTGGTTTTCAAACAGTTCTTCAACTTGGATAATGATACATTTAAAATGTCTAAATCTATATCTAAATTATTATAATTAAATCTCTTTTATTTAAAAAATACATATAATCATTGAAAACACCCAAGACTCAGCAGAAACCAATAAATAAATATCAGCGGACAAATGTCAACCCAATTGACCTAAACCCAAACTAACCTCTAAGCTTGTACTATGGGTACTAGATAACGATATAAATCTTACATATTGAAATATATAATTAAATACATATAATATACTGATTGATAAAAGATGTAGTGACTAAGATTGAAAAGGGCATTCGGCTATGGTTCGGTCATTTGGAAAGGATGATTGAAAGAAGATTTACGAAAGAGATATACAGATCGAAAGTGAGAGGCAGGGTCGGAAAGGGCCGCCCTAGGCGTAATTTTCGAATCAAATCGGAGAAATACTGGAAAACCGACGTGCGTGCATGACTCGATGTATGAATGTGGTAGAAGCGAAAGAAATTTGACAAGATCGTAGCAAGTGGAAAGAAGTGGTCTCTGCCTACCCCTCTGGGAAACAGGCTCGATTTAATGTATGTATGTATGGTTACTTTAACCCTAGGGGGTAACATTGCCCACCCCAAAACCATCTTTAAAATTTAATTATTCCATTAAATGTGAAATCAGAACCAAGCTACTTATATAGTTCTAAAATTATGCTAACAATTTAAGATGATTACCACTCAAATAGTTAGTTTTAAGGGTGGGCAATGTTACCCCCTAGGGCTAAAGCAACCCGAGTGTACGGTATGTAAATACATATCAAACATCCACGACTCAGAAACAAATAATCGCGCTCATCACGCAAATATCTGTCCCTACCAGGATTTGAACCCAGAACCGCTAGCTTCGTAGGCAGGGTTACTACCAACTAGGCCAATACTCTTGTTTATCGCACTTTATATTTCCCTGACCGGGAGTCGTACTCAGGACCGCCAGTTCATCATTACAGGTCTATCCAAATAAATTTGCATAGACAGGCCCGGCTAGCACATGTTGTCTGCAACTTGTTTGTCACTTGGATCTCACTTTATTTCTACTCTGTAAAGACAAAGACACACTGAGCGACAACTTATGCCTTTTCTTTGCCAAATAAAAACACATTTGAATTCCCTTTGAGTATTTTTTTTTTCTCAATTTAAATCTTACAGTACATCACAGGGTGTTTTAATTAACCAAAGTTATATATCCCCGCTAGCACTACAACCCTTTAGGCAGTTCAAAACCGTGTTCAAAGCCCTAATCAAGGGATAACCCATGAGCCATTGAAGCGGGGGACGGTGGTCCGATAAACACGCAAAACAGGGATAATTGATGCTTGAGTATTGGGTAAGACATGTGAATTAATGGATGTGGTCGCGGTGCGGCAGAAAATTGCCCTAGGCAAAGGGGAATTCGATGTTTAAGGCAGTCAGTTTTAACTATAGCCCAAGCAATGCCAATTTGAAAGAAAGAAAGAAAGAAAAACAATTATTCGTGACATACATAACAAAGAACAGATTAACAAAAACAAAAAGAAAGTAGCCACGTAATGGTCCCAACTCAGCGTAATGCTGGCATAAAGTCAGCGCTGGTCTTCCGTTGGAACCATCAGGTGAAAACCACGGAAGGTTACACACACATAATTATTTCAAAAAATAAAAATAATAATAACGCAAAGTAGGTACTGAGATTCGCTATAAGTTTTCCATGCCCGTCCTTAAGTGGCGGAAAGGGCGACAGTCCCTTAGCTTTACATGACATGGAGCAAGCAGAGAAAACCGACATGACTTAAGTATTTTATCTATGATGAATTGGTATTTAACTATTTGCGATACAGGTTGTTCAAGTTGGATTATTTTTACCTTTCAACCTATTCCATGGAATTCATTGGTAGATTACAATCTTTGTTTTGATTACAGATGTGTATAAAAATGTTTTTCTTGACTCATGTAAAATACGTCAATTCAAGGTTTTATTTTATTATTGTTTAACAACTGAGTCCTAATTTTATCACATCAGAATATAGGTCGTCAACTGTGAGATTGACGTAGTGATTAGCGATCTTTCAAATGCCATGTGCCAATAATTTTTTACCGTAATTAGCGCTTTGTACTGTTTGATTTAAAGTGCAAATTTAGGTAGGCCATCGTCGGAGTTACGTTGGTTTTTCAAGTATGGTATCGAAATAAGGAAAATTAAAACATTGGAGTGTGTTGATTTTGCGTGGGAAATACGCGACTTACAAATGTGGCAATAACCAATTATGTTTATTGAGGTAAAGTTATGAAATCGAATTATGTACCTAGATAAGTTCTGTATAATATGTTTTTTTTTTTAGTAGCGTGAATAATCTATGGTTCTTAATTATATTCGGGACAATTAGAAATGCTATAATTTTAAACAATTCCCTGTCAGTTTTTGCAGAAATAGTCCAGTTCGTTCTATCAAATCCTACTTATTCTGCCTCTTTTCTTACGCGCCTTTTTCGACTGTGTAACTACAGCTGACATGGCATGAGGCAACCATGACCAGCCCAATACCAATTCAGCTTGACTTCACTTTAGTGATACATAAGTTATCAAGGATGACATGGATACCGGTGAAATGACTACAATAGTAGTTTTGAGATTGTAGTGATCTTTTTGTTCGTTTGCCTTAACTATGTATAAGGCATTGCAAAAGTGCATGCTGAGAAGAAAATAGGAAAGGCAGAGGAACAAAAAGAAGATGGAGAATATTCTAAGAACGGTTTAGTTTTACCTGGTCCTGGATGATAACCCCGACGATTAGAGGAGCAACGATGGACATGAGGTTCGCGAGGACGTTGGTGATGCCGAGCATGGTGCCAGCGAAGCTCGGAGACATGTCTAAGTGCACCAACTGGAAGTAAAGCCATAAATATCTAGGCGCTACATGAACTTTTACGGGAGCTCGATGTTTCCCTGTTTTTTATCATATTTTATTGTCTTTGTTTACATAATTATTAATAGTCATATTTGGGTAAGGCTGTAAATTTTGCAAATTTTTTACGCAAAAAATGTCTCACATTTTGACTGCAGGTAAAAAAAAGTAAAAAGCATTTTGTAATAAAATAACGTTTATTATGTTTGGTAGCTTCAACGTATGTAAGAACTAAACGAATTACGACAAACTTTGTAGTTTCCTTTTTAAGTTTGTAGAAAAAGTTATGTATGCAACTGTAGATAAAAAAATAGCTCCTACGAAGCGTCATTATGTACCAGTTACATAAGTAACTATTTTTATATCTTATTGGGCATGTGGCAGATGTCATTTGGCAAATTTAATGCAGCATAATATATAAAGTATCAAACATACATACCTACATACATACATAAAATCACGCCTGTTTCCCAGAGGGGTAGGCAGAGACCACTTCTTTCCACTTGCTACGATCTTGACAAATTTCTTTCGCTTCTTCCACATTCATACATCGAGTCATGCACGCACGTCGGTTTCGGGTACGTAAGATTCGGCCCTTTTCCAGTATTTCTCCGATTTGATTCGGAAAAGTACTTTCGATCTGTATATCTCTTTCGTCAATCTTCTAAGTATCAAACAATAAACAAAAACAATTAAAATTTATTATTATTAATTATTTAAACAATTTAAACTAACATACCATACACACATACACACATACATTACATACTGATTGTGTAAAACGTGGTTACAGAATTATCAACAAATTATTTAAGAGTGCTTGGTAATTCTGTAGCTCTGCCTACCCCACTCTGGGTATGAAGGCGTGAGTTTATGTATGTGTATGTATGTTTAAACTAACATTAAATAAAACTAAGTCTAATACTAAGGATATAAAAATTAACTAAAACACTAAATAACAAGCCCAGCAAGATATGAAAAATATATGATACAAAGCAATTTCTCAATTTACAATAATAGTACATTATTGTTTAGGCAGTGAAGCAGGCAATTGCGGGCCGAGAATTGGTTTAAACGGACGTGCTTGCGAGTCCGTTTAAAAATACGAGGCCCGCAATTGCCGTTCCTGCCGAGGCATATATAGTGCTTTTCTCAAAAATCGAAACATACAAATCGCATATAAACAGAAACTTCACGTGAAATAACATCACTCTCTACCGCCTTTATTTTTATGACAAGAAGAAACGCAAGCTTTTTTTAGAAAAAAAAAAACTCGAGCTATTCCAGACACAGATAAAAAAGTTACGTTTCGAATAAAATATGGATGTATAAGACTTGTGCCCTCATTTTATTATGGCCGTTTTCAATTTTAAAAAAGTTACAAACTAGATAACAATGAAATTTGTATGCAACATTGCGGGCTTGTGTAGCGAGCACGCAATGTTTTTTTTTTTAATTTGGAAACTGTCTGTAAACTTTGAACTTCGCGTCTCAGTATGGACTTAGTAACGTCAACTTTTCCTTTTTTTGAGAAAAACTCTTTTTTGTATGAAAGTCTAGCGACCGCACTCAGTTAATTAAGGTCTCTCCACCTAACTTTTATGTTTCATCCTTGTAACAGAACGAGAATTTAAATTGAATTAAACACTTCGTATCCGTTAAATATTCATGAAATCGCATTAGATCGCTAATATCAAGAGTGAGGATAGATTTAGATGAAAACACGTATCTGAAACTAAATCAAAATTCAAAGTGAAGTTAGACGTGTTCCCGATATTGTCACTTAGCTGAAGTTTAGGAGGGATAATATCGGACGATTAGAATTTAGTAAAAAAAATAAAATATTTTATGGTTTAACTGTAGGTACATAAATGACAGATGATAAAAAATATTATGCGAGTTAATTCCGCCACAGTCTACCATAAAATGAAGTACAATATTTGTCATAAGTACATATTTAAAATAGTATCACTTTTAATTACTTATATCAATATAATTAAAAATAAACAACATATAAAATTGTTAAAAACTACTACATTACTTTTTCAAATGAATATTTAAGTATTACATTTTTCCGGTATTTTCTAATCATCATTTTCTAATTATTTTATACAGTGCATGGAAACTGCTTCATACTTGGCAATTAATCACTGAAAATAATAATATGTCGTTTCTAACAAGATTGTGATTGTTGTGCATAGGCGTCTTGGTTCCATACGAGCCTGACGACACCATACCTAGTCGGTTACTAAGTTCTGTTACTGAGATTAATTAAAATAAAAAATAAAAAATTAAAGCAGTTTTGCATAAACCTGTATATTAATCAAAACTTTGATTTATATTGAATAATAATAAAAATAATGTATTCTAAACTATTGCAATTATTTGATGTACGAGCTTGAAGTATTCCCATTTCGGACGATAAAATCATAGTTAAAATCACGCACGACGATGATACTGATAACGGCCCCAACTTTTGTAAGAGTTCCTGTAGAGAGTTCAAATTTGCGTGACATATTGAACAGACTTCTAGCTTTAAATTCTGATACGAATGTATTCAAAGTAACTAAAGATCCGCTTGGACACCGGTCAATCTTGATGACTCATTAAATCGACTTTACGATTTCACATGATTTTGCAGAAATACGAAAACACACCAAATCTCTTGCTTCATAAGTTGGAATTAAGTCATTTTGAGAAATATAATTTTGGTCTCTAAACATATACAGAGATAGGATTTTTTATAATATTATACAAAAAAAGTTCTTTGGTAAACAAAGACTAACTTTAAAGCGATTTCAAAAAATGAAATTTACAGAAAAGTCATGCGTAATTTCATCGATGCCGGCTGTGAATGTTAAAAGATCGTATCGGGAATTGCGGAAACTAAGAAAAATGATTAATTGTTTTTCAAAATGTATATTAATTAAGCTTTTAATTTTTATACATATTGAAATTAAAAAATAAACATAAGTTAGTTTTATTTGCATCAACCTTAGTAACAGAACTTAGTAACCAACTAGGTAGATACAGCTTGCTTTTTGTTGATACTATGTAAAGATCCAAAGATAAGTAGATGAAGACCAAGCAAAAAAATAGAGTCGACAACAACAACTACAGCGTTGAGGGGAACCCTATTTTCATATTCTGTCACTGCGTAACTATCCCTAGTGAAGTGCTAGTGAGTTTCTTCCTCACGCACTACAATCTGCCCCCTAAGCCAACAAGCATCATCGCAGATTCGATTGCCAAAGTATCAATCCTCTCCTCTTAGTAATGAGGTTCTGATTATTGCAGGAAAATTGAAGATGCTGCTTTTTGTCTTTGCAGGGCAAACTCCGCCTTATTCTCGTCACAAATTCAGTGTTTAATCCTCTGCATATTAATTCCATTCTGTACGGTAATCCAATACGAGTAATTTCTTGTCTTTATACATTTTGCTATTTAAAGGAGGTTCTTCCTTAGATTGAAGTAGTATAATTCTCTAAAGAAACAAAAGCTTGTCGACATTGTGACGACCAGTTTAACTTGAAACTAGTGATCATGA
The DNA here is from genome assembly GCA_927399475.2 of Acleris emargana. Taxonomy (NCBI): domain Eukaryota; kingdom Metazoa; phylum Arthropoda; class Insecta; order Lepidoptera; family Tortricidae; genus Acleris; species Acleris emargana. The sequence goes on from OV656843.1 coordinate 1,449,741, forward strand.
GAAATTTATAGCGAGCGGGAACCTCTTGACTGGTTCTCCTTGCACTTGGACAAAAGGCTTACAAGGTAGAGGGAACGATTCCTGAATATTAGATTCCACCAGAAGGATGAATGATGTTAAAGTGTAGGCCAAGTTATCTTTCAAGTGGCCCTAGACAAGATGCATTCGACGAAAGTTAATCATTGGAAACATAGTTATATTATTGACGTAAGCTATGTCCATTTTGTACTATTTGATACCAGAGTAAAAGCGTTGAAGTCAACATCGACTTTATACGCTAAGTTCAAAAGTACATTCTTCTTAATTTACTTAATCTTTCCCGTACCTTTTAATAACATAAAAAAATATTGTAGATAAATGTTTTTATATAATTTATTTAAGGAATGGTACTTTTAATGCCCATGCAATTACAAAAAAAGTCCCGTAGCTCTAACTGAGTACCTGAGACAATACTCCGGTTTTCGTGAGTCTACAGTTTATAAACCTATGACAGAGGCTATTCGCAGTGTATAGTGTTTATGTAGCACAGCTTAGAGCACAAGAAATACAGTCTCCGGTCATATCTCTGTGCTTCAGCGCAGGATCGTTTCAGATAGGGAGCTTTATTAAGGGCCCTGCATTTAAGCCGGTGATTATACTAAGGATTTGATCTGAAACTGAAGTTGGAAACGACTACCTAAATAATTTAAACATAACTTCGGTATAAAATCGTGATCGTCGATCGCATTTTGTAACCTGTAGTCGTATTTTTAACTGTTATCTATTTGCTCTTGTAATACTTCTGGGTTTTGACACGTTTTCATGCTCAAGTATGCATGACATTTTATTTTATATTCATAGTGTTAATAATGCTAGGTGAAGTATTATCATTTTCAAAAGTAATACAATAGCGGAGCTTCTTCTAAACAGTGGTTTCTTCTTAGCTGTGGTTTGTTTTTAGCAAACACTGGTCGATTTTAACGCGTAAAAGTACCCATGTGGCCTATTAACTGTTTTTTTTTATGGTTTATATTAGATAAAGATAAAGATTTATTTAGTAAGTAGGCCGCACGGGCACTTTTACACGTTACACGTATTGTAATCAGTGCTTGGCGTGCGTACCGGTTTTTGAACTTGGCCGGCGCACTACCGTGCACCCAACTCCAAGGCGCATTCGAGGAAACAGCTAAAATTACCTTCGTCAAAGGTTTCTATGGATTCTCTTTGTTAGAATTTTAGATAAGCTTCAGTAATGCCGCTGGAGTAATTTTAGATACGACGTATTGTATTTATGTGCTCGTATATTGAATACTATTGGACGCCCGCAACTTTGTTCGCTTAGAGTCAATGACATCGCACATTATAACGCCTCGAAACCGGATCGGCACAAAGTTAAACTCTGAAAATTGAACTTTAACTTCGTGTTAGTTGTTTCACTAAAACTTAAAAAAAATATATCGTACTAAAACAAATGAAGGGTCCGTTTTTTTTTTTTTACTTTCCTAACCCCTAAGTAACCAATCACGGTGTTTGTGAATGTTGGATAATCGCCATTTTCAGTGATTGTGAAGAGACAATTTTTAGAGCGAGGAAAAAAAATAAAAAATAAATAATACAATTCTGTGCAAAATTGGTAAATAATGATTTCATTTCGTGAAACACGACTAATGATAACAAATATGAATCTATTTAATGATACTTACGGTGAATTCATTTTAATATGCATGGACAATCAGTCTTCCCGTGACCACGGAGCTAGCCGTAACTTACTTACCATTATTCTTATTTTGGCACAGGGGGGTTTTTATGACCCAGCTCTATGCAGTTCATTTTACGGCGAGCGTAGACAGAGCTATAGCAGTTATAGATAGCTCTGTCCTTTTCTCTCATAACTACGTCATATTAACCCCCCAGTTGGCCAAAAATTATGTATAATCTGTGCAATAAAACCAAATTCAATTAATAACAAGAGTTTAATTTCAAATTACAAACAGTAAATTAACTTAAATACATTTCTTACAACTCGACATATATTTTATATAAAAAATCTGTGGACCTAGTGTAAAAGGTATTAAGTTTTCCGAGATTCAAGTGAAAAAGGCTAAAAGTCGCATACAGAAAGATGTGACTTCTACCCTTTTTATCACGAGCTAAGTCAACTTAGGTACCTACTCGTATATCCGTTTTTACTAGAGCCCCAAAAATATTACATTGTGAATGTTACTTAGCTGTTACACTACCTTAACTACCTGGTAAACACATAAAAGAGTTACCCAACGCTTTTTTTGAAAATAAAGCAATTATTAAGGCTTCCTATTTAATTTGTCTGTACTTCTAGTAAATATTTTCTGCAAATTATAAAAGCGTTGATGTCTTTTATATAATAAAAAAACCTAAATAATAATATATGCTGGTAAACATCTTAGCCTATTTGTGCAAATTGTGGTTACTGAATTATTAACAACTTTTTTCAAGTAGTAATTCTGTAACTCTGCCTAGCCCACTCTGGGATTACAGGCGTGAAGGTATTTTTTTTTTAAATAATAATATTTTACTGAAGGAAACAATATTTTAAAAACACTGTTAATTAAATGTGCTATTTCTCAAAAGAATCTTTAAATGAACATGCGTTGTTAAAATATGGTACAGTCAACAGCATAAATAAGTGATCATTTCTGTACCTTGTCGCTTTCAATCGTTGCACCATTTCCTATAACATTCCAGATACAACGCTAAAGTGACAAGGTACATAAATTATCACTTATTTATGCTGTTACCCCTTTATTTGATCGTCGAAGCCGTTTAATAAACACTTCATAGGGAAACCCTAACAAGGGTTTTAAGGAAGCGCTTAGTCGAATTAATTGTATCGTATGTGATAGCTTTTCATTGGGGTAAATCGAAGATAAGCTTATCGTATCGTTAGAGTTTGTAAAACCCAGTCAATTATGTACTCTAACGCATACCCTTTAAAGGGTAAGCGGTTCCGGTCCGCAAACGGATTGGTTTCACTGTCACATGGTTAACAGTAGTCCATTCACAATTATCACTATAATATCTGGACCTTACTCTTCAGGGATCGTCGTCAGCTAACCCCGAAAACTGAGGAAAAGTGTAGGCAGCTGAAGACCTTTATATTACTTTTTCCGATTTTTTGGATTCTGAAACAAAAGACATGTTTATTAGCACAGTAAAATTAACTAAATTTAAGCATGCAAAAAGGGTAGCTCTAGTTTTTGGATTTGTTTTACAGCCTTTATTAAAACGGACGTACGTTGCTCAGATTCGCGATGTACTGAATAAGGGCCCAATAAAGAGCACCCGAAACCGACGTACGTGCTTGAAGAGATTGATGAATGTAGAGGAAGCGAAAGTTATATGTTTAGATCGGTGCACCTGGCGTTCCATAGTCTCTGCCTACCCCAAGAGACAGGCGTGAAGTTATGTATGTATGTATGATCTATAAAGGGTTTCACCGTTTCTTTTAAAGTAAACGCAGAATTCTGCATAACACAGGCTTACCTGTAGCATTCTCTATCGACTCTTCTTTCGGCGCACACTCGTCCCACGACTGGCGCTCGCTGGTACCGAAAACCACATAAATGGTATTGCAGAAGATGTAGATGAAAGAAGACAGGTAGAAGATTTTGCGCCATTCATTAACGTCCGTCTGAAACAAAACATAATACCGGGTTATTTTGAGCTGAATTGATCGTAAGTGAGAAAGAAACACACGACATCACTACTGCAGCGGATCTATTGTTCTCCGTATTCCTGGAATCATTCAAATTAGTGTCAGACGACTCACTGCTTACGATTAAGCCACACAGGCTTCTGTAAGCATTTAATGTGATGTATTAGATTAAGGCTATGCTCGGGGTTTCTCTGCGTGATAAAATCAGAAATGATGATATCCGCAGTAGAACTAAGGTTACCTACCGACATAGCCCCGAAGAATAGCTAAACTGAAGTGGCAGTGGGCGGGGCACATCGCTCGTAGGACTGATGGCCGATGGAGCCAGAAGGTTCTTGAGTGGCGTCCGCGGACCGGGAGATGAACTGTAGGCAGGCCTCCAACAAGATGGAGTGACAACCTTGTAAGGATCGCGGCACCGCGGTGGATGCGAAAAGCACAAGACCAGTCTGAGTGGAGAGCCTTGGGGGAGGCGTATGTCCAGCAGTGGACGTCTTTCGGCTAACATGATGATGATGATTAGATTAAGTTTTTTTTATATTGAATAATAAACAAAAAAAAGTGTGTTAAGAAACCGCATCAATATCACAGTTTTAGTAAGAATATTAAATAAGTAACTAATAAGGGACGCGACGTGTGTTGACACATTCTCCCTTTCCCACGTCCAGTCAACCCGTAATCGGGCCAGTGCAGCAGCTGATCAGGCCCAAACCATCAAGCGCCGCAAATATTCATCAATATTAAATAATTACGAATTTGTGGCACTTGCAGTGGAGACCATGTGACCTTGGTCAGCCGATATGAAAAGCTTTATTAAGGCCCTGTCATCCCGGCTCATAGACACCTCCGGAGATCCTAGAGCTGCGTACCTCTCCCAAAATATATTCAAAAACCGATGGATATTTTTGTGTAATGGAACGTTATCTATTATCACTACATAGTATAAAACAAAGTCGCTTGCGCTGTCTGTCCCTATGTATGCTTAAATCTTTAAAACTACGCAACGGATTTTGATGCGGTTTTTTTTAATAGATAGAGTGATTCTTAAGGAAGGTTTATATGTATAATACATTCCACGCGGGCGAAGCCGCGGGCAGGTCGCTAGTAATTTATATTTCAAAGTTATTTAAAATAAATAACTTCGAAATACTATTTTTTTTCATGTAAGAAACTTACTCATTTAGCACTTTGGCAGTCACTTGTAATTAAACTCTTAAGCCTAGTCTCATGCTAAAAATACTTTTAAGGCTTTTTATTCAATAGTCCTCTTTACGTTTGGACCTAATACAACACAAAAAAAAAGATAATTTAGAATGAAATTCCAAATTAATAATTTTAATGTCCTTTGTACACCGTTTTGCACTTAAACTAAAAAGTTATAATTTGGGTATCATAATAAGGTCAACAAATAATTTTTGGACCACTCTAGGGTAAGTAGATAGATAGATAGATGGATAAAATGTTTATTTCCGTACTACAAAACACACACACAATTGTCAAAAATAAAAGAAAAAAAATAAGCAAAGTGATACTAACATTAAACATTACATACAAATTGCCAAAAGAATGTGTGCGCTGCAGCAGGGCAAATGGGTAATGGCTCAGCGCATAACTTTGCTCAACGTGAGCAAACTGGTATTCTGCCACAACCCCGAGGACTGACAGAGCAACAATAAGCAAAAAAAAAAGAACAGGAGGATAGTTAATTATGCTTATACAAGTACTAGACAACGATATTAATAATTATATATAGAAATAAATACTTAAATAAAAATAAACCATACGAGACTCTGAAACAAATATTAATGCTAATCACGTATCACACAAATATTTCTAGTTTGGGGTACTTATTATCCTACATTTTACTATAGTTCCCAAAAAAACAATAAACCAGATCGACGAAGTTGCGATCAAAGGTTGTATTTTTACCTCGTCCTTGATAATAGCGCCCGCCGCCAAAGGAGCGATGATGGAGATTATGTTTGCAGTTCCATTGGTGATACCCATCATGGTGCTGGCGAAGTTAGGAGACATGTCCAAGTGCACCAGCTGGAAATATAGAATTTATTTTATACCATACCGTGCCAACGGGCCGACGAAGACTCTTACGACATCCACGGGAAGACATGGAGTGGCACTATTCTAACCCGGCAACCACACGGCGGCATTTATAATATTAAGTATAGTATATAGCGTAGTATAGTATGTATTTGTAGGTACTTATTCGTTGTTGTAAATAAGTATATTTTACGCTCTTTATTTCTTTATTGCAATGTAATAAATCGAAAACAGGCTAAAACCCGTTGTTTGTTCAGTAGTAAACTCAACGAATTGTTAAAATTTGAAAAAGGAATCGACAATTTGGCACATTTCCTTGTGATTTAACCATTAGTTACGGTTTTTAACGATTAGTCAGTTTAACTACTGATCAAACAACAGGCCCTAAATTGCGTGTTTGCGTTCACATTCTCACACATCACATCACATCTCGTTAGTTCAAAAATGTATCTTGTATCAGTCAAGTTAAGTTTGAAGTCATGTTGACATATGTCCTACATATAGGCCGTTAGGCCTTACGAGGACGTACTATGAGGAAATACATACTTAAATACATAAAAACACATCCAAGACATGAAACAAAAACTCGCGCTCATCACACAAATATCTGCCCTTACTGGGACTTGAACCCGGGACCACCAGCTTCGTAGGCAGACGAAGCGTTACCAAGTATCCGGTGTAGTGAAACGCGTTTAGTCCCACGACGAGGGATAGTAGTCCCACCGCCATGTAAATGTTGCCAGCCGGGACGTACGCCAGGCCGATCAGGAATATGGCGGGCCCGAAGTGACCTGGGAACAAATGAAATAATAGTACATTATTGCCTAGGCAGTGAAGCAGGTAATTGCCGTTCCTGCCGAGGCATACATAGTGCTTTTCTCAAAAATCGCAAATCGCATATAAACAGAAACTTCACGTGAAATGACATCACTCTTTACCGCCTTTATGTTTATGAAAAGGAGAAACGCAAGCTTTTCTAGAAAAAAAAACTCAAGCTATTACAGACACAGATAAAAAAGTTACGTTTCGAATAAAATATGGATGTATAAAACTTGTGCCCTCATTTTATTATGGCCGTTTTCACTTTTTAAAAAGTTACAAACTAGATAACAATGAAATTTGTATGCAACATTGCGGGCTTGTGTAGCGAGCACGCAATGTAATATTTTTTAAATTTGGGAATTTGTCTGTAAACTATGTACTTCGCGTCTCAGTATGGAGTTAGTCATGTCAACTTTTCCGGTCATTTTTGAGAAAAATCGATTGTTATACAGGTTATCCGGGATAGAGTGGCCAATCTTACAGGGCTGGATAGCTCAGCTCAGGAAACTCCCAAATATGATACTTAAATCATGTTCAGGAAAAGAAGCACGGAAAACGAGATATCTAGATAAATTATGGATGTACGGTGTAGGTACCCTGGTTCAAGTTTTATGAGCATTCAAATAAGCCTGAGCAGGAAAACCTCACAACTTTTAATTGTTAAAAGTTTGATAATATTATTATGAGATGTACGTAATTAAGACACTTCCGGAGATCCTACAGCTGGTGCTTACCTCTCCCAAAGGATTGGGCTAGCAGAGCTATCCAGAGAGGTAATGCAGCCAGTGTCCTTGGGACCATGCCGCGAGCGGACCTGCTAGAGGGGGTGTTCTTTTTATAGTGGTGATTATTATTTACATCTTTAATATTTGAGTAGCTTAGTTTTATTTTATTTTAAGTAGTTTAATTTAATTTTAATTTTAATAAGTTTAGTTTTAACTTTTAAGTGTAGTACCTCGTAATTAAGTAAGATTTAGTATATTTTTCTATGCAAATAAAGATTGCTTTGATTTGATTTGATTGGACGGAAGTATCTACCTAGGGCGACATATCAAGAAGGATCCACAAAATATACAACTCCTCACTGCCCAAAGCATCTGGAAATTCCTGGACGCATCGGGCTTTTGCGGTGATTTCTAAACATAGGGCTGCCACAAAATATCATCAATGGTCGAAGTGGCACACAAGGACCCGCAAATAACAATATTAATGTTAATACTAACCAATGCTGTTGCTTATTTTCCTGACAGCAGTAATGCTAAGCCAGCCCTTGGCGAGAACGTAGTCCGACAAGATCCCTACGGGGAAGCTGAGGAGGTATATGGAGATGTAGGGAAGCGCTGACAAAACACCATTCTGGAAATGAACAAAATCATCCTCGTATTATATAGTCTTTATTATTTGAACTGAGCTGATCTTCTACACAAAGGCCATTGTTTGTGTACAATACTATTATCTTTCTTTATGTCCGTAACCGCAAGCCGAATACAAAAAAGTTAGGACTACATTGAATGTACATTGAATTATCAACCCTATCCTCTTAGTCAGTAGGTTTAAAATGTAAAGTGTCAGGATACAGATATAAGTCTTTATTATTTGAACTGAGCTTATTCTCTACACAATACTATCATCTACACAAGACTTATATCTGTATCCTGACACTCCCTCTCTCTCTGTCCCTGTGAGCTGCATAGCTATGTCATAATAACCCCTCTGATCACCGATTAAAAATCATCGTATAAATCCATCTGAAGCTATTTTTTTTTCACCTCAGCAGCTCAAACAAGCAGGTTTTGCTGCTTAAAAACAGTGAGCAAAATTCAATTTTGCTGCGAGCGAGAGGCAAAGTAGCTTTTTAATTATTTTTTTTAAATGCCGTGAGCAGTGCGTTCGAAAAAATTTAACTTCACTTTGTTCTGTCTCTTTCACTTCGATAGGAAAAAAGCGAGAGATAGAAACAACTTGATTCGAAGTTCGATTTTCAAATTCCACACATAGTAGGCCCAAAAAGAAACTCACGTTCGGATGCACACATAACCGTAAAATTGCAAATAAAACTATCTGTTAAAGTTTGAAATGTATTTATTATAATATAACTATTTTATACAGTAGGTACAATCATTTTTTTTATTTAATGTTTTGAAGACAAAATTAATGAAAAATAAGAAGTTTATCATGTATCTACATAATTTTGTTATCATTTTAACAATCTTTAATTTCGTGACATAAACCGCGGGGGCAGTTTCAGAACGCATTTCAAAAATAGCGGGATTATTGTAGCCAATAGCCATAGACAAGGCCTAGTTAGGTTTTTTTTAAAGCCACAGACTACATAAAGCTGTATAAAGTTGTGTTTGCTTGCACTACGGCATTATCAAGTTGAGTGACAGGTTTTACCTGTTTCTTGTTTATTTTTTCCACTTTTTATTTTATTAGTATTTTGCAAAAATGCTTGTGACTGATGCATATGCGATCGTGTCGTTATTTAGTCGTGTATTCACCAAATGGTCACAACGGAAGACCTGCGTTGGCCCTACCAGCTTCACGCTGTATTGTTCTCGCTGCTGAGGTGAAAAGTTGTATGTGTCACACGAGACCAAAGTTTTTTACGTCTCGTATCTTTGAATACCTCGCTACGCTCAGGATTCTAACCTAGAATGACTCGCTACGCTCGTGATTCAATAATAGAATCCTTCGCTTACTCGGGATTCAAAATCAACACTCGCAGCAAAAACCAACTTTGCTCTCTTGTTGCACAAATAACTATTAATGAAATCAGTTGAACTATAAACGATAACGTCGACGCTATCGTTTAGAAGAGGCTTCGGTTTTGTACTTCTCTCTCACTCATTCTCATACGATCTTATTAAGAGCGAGTGAGAGAGAAGTACTAAACCGAAGCTCACAAACTGTACTTGTTAAGCTTATTAAAAATATAGAAAGAGTAGCGCGAAACGACCTCTACCCGTATGATATCCCGGGCGTCCTATATCCGAATATATTCTCATCAAAAAGTTTATTTACATACAGGTACATGCGTCAGTATTAAAATGGGCCAAATGTTGCCAATAACAATATTGGGAACGAGGGACGTCACGCAAAAAAAAAGTCTATATCATTGGGAAATGAAATACGTGACGTGAAAGCCAATCACTGCTGCATTGACGCTCGAATGCACGGAATCAGGGAATCAGGTGAACCAGAGTCAACAGTACCCTAATTGCTCTTCCATTCCCTGTTTTTTCGTCGTGTATTAAAATTAAATCTTAATGGAGTTTGCGACGTTAATAAGTTTTTAATAATGTTACATTTATCCCTCATAGTACACGACAACTACTTAACCAAACAAAAATTTCATTGATATGGTTTGTTTACGAGCATGTAGTTGATATACTGACTGACGGCTTGGTGAAAAAAAAAGGGCCAATTACCAAAAACCTTTTAGAAAGTGCATAAAAGGCCTTTCATACGACCTATTTTTTGTAAAAATAATAACCTAGATTTCAATTTCAACACACTATTTTGAACCCTAATTACATTATACCTTAGATAGATCCATTCAAGAAAGCAAGTTATACATACATAAACTCACTGTAGGCAGAGCTACAGAATTACCAACCACTTTACGAGAAATAACTTGTTGATAATTCTGTAACCACATTTTGCACAATCGGGCTAAGATTTAAGTAAGTTATACAACTATGTAAAATTTTCACTTGATAGCTTATCTTACTTGAGCTTAACAGTGTGAATTTCTATTGCCGCTAACAGCAAAAATTAAATAATAAAAATTTAATGACTAGCATAGAGGCATTCCATCTTAGTCCTCAGGGTTGGCAGTGCATTTACAGTCTTAGGATTAGAGTCTTGTGAATGCGAATGTCTATGGGACACAGTTTCCAATTACCATCAGGTGGCCTGGTGCTCGCTTGCCTTCCCTACGCCATAAAATAAACTGGTTACCAAACAACAAACCCGACTCGCACTTGACGGTTTTTACATTTTGATAAGAATTTCGAGTCATGCCTAACGTAAATTCTTTAACATGTATAGTTGTTTAGTGTGGTTTTTACCCAACTCATGTAGTAAACTTAACTTAATAAGTAGGTAAATAATGAAAATATGAAAAACAAGCGACATACGTTCGCGTCGCTCCGGCTTCAACAAGCCCTAATGTACTTTTCAAAAGGTGAAAGAATGTTTCGAATAGATTCCTAGGTTCCGGAGATTACCTGTCAGATAAATACAAACTCACAAAAGGCTACATTTCCACGAGAGCTGTGCGAGGCAGCTAAGCGAGGAAAAATCCATCAATAGGATGGTGAGGCTAGTAAAACCCTAAAAATTGTGGTGTCCTTGTTCCACCGACACTCGTTTTATCATCATCATCATCATCATGCCAGCCGAAAGACGCCCACTGCTGGACATAGGCCTCCCCTAAGGCTCTCCACTCAGACCGGTCTTGTGCTTTTCGCATCCACCGCGTTCCCGCGATCCTTACAAGGTCGTCACTCCATCTTGTTGGAGGCCTACCTACAGCTCGTCTCCCGGTTCGCGGACGCCACTCAAGAACCTTCTGGCCCCATCGGCCATCAGTCCTGCGACCGATGTGCCCCGCCCACTGCCACTTAACTTCAGCTATTCTTCGGGCTATGTCGGTAACCTTAGTTCTTCGGCGGATATCATCATTTCTGATTCTATCACGCAGAGAAATCCCGAGCTCTCCATAGCCCTCGTAACTCGTTTTATAGAACGCATATTTAGTAAGAATTTCATTAAATGTCGGAATCCACTTGAGAGCTAATTTTTCAAACAATTGTAGGGGAAGTACGTACAAAATGACATATATGTACAAAATGACACAGGCGGTCTATTTTGAATTTGGCGGACTTTAACACGAAACTGACAGTGTCGCATCACGGCCATATTGGTTTTCTATAACCTGCCATATTTTGAACGCATCACTTTCATTCGTCTGGGTGTCATGGGCGAAGACAGGTATTCACACGTTGCGAGTTTTTTTCATACCGACAAAGTTTTTGTTCGAATGGTAAGTTTTTTGTTATTGTACCTATTAACTTAGCATTTATTTCATTCCTTAAACATTTATCATTATAATAAATATATTGTTTTTAGGAAAAGTGCTCTGTGTGTATTTATTTTCAAATTTTATTGTTTTAAAACGCTGTACGGACAATACAACATACATGTATAACGGACTAAATGGCATAGGTATGTCATTTTGTCCAACTTGTCCATAGCTTTTTTATTATTATATAAGCATATGGCAAGGCAGCTACGGTGCAAAATGTATGTCACGGATTTAAAAGCACAGGTATCTGGCCGCTGAACCCTGATATATTTCCGGATTATATGTACGAACCCGCTGAAACTACAAACATACCGCTGGAAGACAATCCCAATGAGCAGCCTTCTCAGCCTGCAACACTAATGAACTCTGTCGAGTCTGGACAGGTTTCGGCACAATCTTCGCATCAAGTAGATGATTCTATTCCTGTAACAAATACGTGTCAGGTCACTGTGGCTGCATTACCACGAGATGAACCAAGGTTTCATGAAACGTTGCCTGAAAAAAAAAAAAAAGCCGAAATAACAGCACCGACCGAACCACAAGCTGAAAGTTCATCTCAAGTTCAAAAAGCAAACTCCAGTCAAGAAGATGCTTTGACTGCTGATGCTACCAATGCTCGCTCATTGTCTTCTGCTCTTGCTGTTCCCATTGAGGTGCTATCTCCGGTCCCAAAAGGACGTTTTATTAGTGGCCAAGGTAAACGAAAACCAAAAACTCGACAGAGCTCATTGGTGTTGACTAGTACTCTTAATATGTTGGAAGTAAAATCCAAAAATGAACCCAAAGCAAAGAGAAAACGCAAAGCTACCAAAAAATTGTTCGAAGACAATGACGAGGAAGAAGCTTTTCCTACCGTTTCTCATGATGACGAAGAGGATTGTGCTTGTATTTATTGTAACGACCTCTACTCAAGATCTAAGCCCGGAGAAGACTGGTTGCGGTGCTTACAATGTTCGCTTTGGGCTCATGCTTCCTGTGCCGATGTTCCAAGAAGAACTAAGCGTTTCATTTGCGAATTATGCCAATAATTGTGTACCTTTTATTTGTATGTCATTTTGTCCATGAGCAATATGTCATTTTGTCCGAAGCATATGGACAAAATGGATTATGACTGATCTCAGTTAAATATGTTTTATTTTTTATTCTGTTGATTTTTTACTGAAAATGTTTATTAGGTTGGATAGATTAAGGACCAAAGATGATTAATGTAAGCTATGGCTGTGCAGTGAACTACCAATTAAAAGTTATAATACAAAAACAAAACTATATGTCATTTTGTACATACTTCCCCTATTGTTTCTATTGTAAACTCCAACTACAAATGATCAGTGCAATATGAACCAAAAAAACAACAAACGAATTAATTTGAATAACGACTTTGCTGCCTTAGCGTGAAGGTACAAATTAAAATGATAGCACATTCGCTACAATACTTTTTGAAATTGAGAACGGTACTCAGGTAATCTGTTGTGTTAGCAGCACTGAGATACAGTATATTTTCTTGTTCCGTCATTACAATTTGTATCTATTAGCCTAAGCGGCAAAGTCGATATTCACATAGATTATTTTGTAATTTATTTCCTTTAATTTTGCACAGATAATTCGCGGTTGGAGTATGATCGAAAGATTTGCTCTCAAGTGGGTTCCGATATTTTATAAAATTCCTACTATACAACTACGTAGAATGTTTGTTTCATAAGAAGCTATTTTTATATACCTATCTTCTTTATATATATAATTCTTATGTCCGTGTGTTGACAGTGAACTCGTCCTAAACAGCTGAACCGATTTGAATGTTGTTTTTTGTGTGTGTTCAAGTGGATTCGAGGATGGTTTAGATTCACAAATAAACCCGGCAGATGGCGTTGTCCTGCATGGCAGATATCATGCAGGACAACGTCTGTCGGGTCCGCTAGTTTAATATAATTCACGTAGGTTAGGTTAGGTTAGACTTGTAACCACCGCAATGTAACCTGAAAATAAACACGGGTTCTGCAGAAAATAGCTTCCTATGAATCGAAAACTCTGCGGAACGGTATGTCAATGAAATGAGAGTCGGTGAAACTAGGGAGTGCAATTTAACCAGTTATTAACAGTTTGTATATGAAAATAACCGGTTATTTACATTCCCTAGGTGAAACATGGGTAAGCCCAATATAATCCTATTGGTGGATTCCTCCCATATTTAATCGTACCGTTTTAATGTCGACTCCGAGGGCTTGGCTCATGTAGCTCGGCATCTCAGTCATCAGAGTCCAGAAGCCCCAGTTCTGGCCGCAATGCGCGATGATTAGGCTGATGAAGGGAATGGAGGTCAGGAGGGCCTTCCATGGAGTTGCGAATGTCTGGAATTAAAGAGAATTTTAGACAAGAAAAACGCCTGAATTAGATTGATGATGCGCTTAGGGTTGTTTTTAGTATAGCAAGGACACATGAGCAGTCGTGCCACCTGATGGTAAGTGGGATCTGAGACTCATAGAAATTTTACTTCTCAAGACAACTGTGGCGACCTAGCGACATCTAACGGCAACTCGTATCAACCAACTCACTAGCGCCACCAACGTCAGACAGCGGAACTAAGGGTTCTTCTTCTTCTTTCTTTGCCCCCGCGGCGACTTGAACAGCTACTACCGCGGGGATATGGCATTTCCACGTGAAGTGATTTCGCCAGTGTCAAGTATATATACCTAAGTATAAATCAATATAGCAATAAAACACAATCCAATCTTCTCTAGGAAGATTGGGGGCAACGTTTTACGGTGATTTGTAGGTCAGAGGTCAAGATAGTTTTAACCTCTGCACCACTGCGAGTCCACTTGAAACGAGAAGAAAGATGCCAGATACACGAAATAAGTCCAAGTCTTCAATCACTGTGTGACACAAAGGCATAAAAAGTACAAATCAGTATCAGAAAAGAACTTTGAACACCTAATTACCCAAGAATTAAAGTCTAAAACAAATTACACGTCCGCCATCTTTTAACGTTGCAAATGGCCCATCGAACTAAGGGTTCTACATCGCGCTAACGAAGTTTCTACAGTCGGCTGACATATATACCACTTCCAACTTCATCCCAATGGACTTCGGTCCCCAGGCATAAAACCCGCCTGGAGAGAGATCTCTCTATTGTCCTCTCTTCCTACACTACAATCCTAAGACTCCAAATGCCTTGCCAACCCTGAGAACTAAGATACTTAAGAACCTTTTCGCCAAATAATGTCACAGTAGAACTTTGGAAATGCACCTTTTTGTGTGTATGTCCGACTCCTAGCCTTTATATTTCAAGTAAATAAATAAATATCAGGGGACAATGTCACACCAATTGACCTAGTCCCAAACTAAGCTCTGGGCTTGTACTATGGGTACTAGACAACGATATAAATACTTATATAGAGAAATATATACTTAAATACATAGAAAACATCCATGACTCAGAAACAAATATTCGCGCTTATCACACAAATATCTGCCCTTACCGGGATTTGAACCCAGGACCGCCAGTTTCGTAGGCAGGCTCACTACCAACTAGGCCAGCGCGTCGTCGTAGCTTTTGCCTGCAACTTCTTCCGCGTAGATTTCGATTATCGTTATCCCCTTGGGAACTTAAAAAAAAATTGGGATGTTAATCCAAGTCCGTCCAGCAGTTGCAACGTAAAAGAGTAACAAACAAATACATAAACTTTCGCATTAATATTTAGTAGGATCACACCGGAACTTTGAAGAAGCAAATTTTCGGTGTGCATGTCTGACTTCTCGCCTTTATATTTCAAAGAACTATTAAGAAACAACTCATCTAAAGATGATCTTACCATATGCCCACCAACATGGCCCAACGAATTCTGAATGTACAGCCTCTCTTCCTTACTAATCATCTTCGAGGTTTGAGGGTTGGAAGAGCCGATGAGCAGGTAGATGATGGTCCACAGGGCCCCGCAGCCGCCGTTGACGTAGAAGATGTACTCCCAGCCCAAAGAGTCAGCCAGGAAACCAGCAGACAGCAGCTCAATAGCTGTTCCAAGTTGAGCTCCTGACAACATTTATAAAAATAAATAGAAACGGTCTCACGTAAACTACTTGTCCCAAATTAAGCTCTAGTCTTACTTCGTGTACTATTTAAATAAGTAAATACTTATAAAAATAGCTAAAACTCTGGAATAAAAATGTTCCTACCGGGATCCAAACCCAAGACCGCTAGCTCAGTAACAACCAAGCTCATCACTTCATCAAATACGACTGTCTATTAGGTATAATATTAAAAACACTTTTATGTAACTTCCTGTTGTATTATTTTTAAATTGTACTTTTCATTTATTTTGTTTAAAATTGTGTTTTACGCTAACAAAGTCTTTTCAGTCTACAGTATATACAGAGGTTAGATTAGGTAGGTTAGTTCTGCGTGTTACGGAAGAAAGGCACATCTACTATATGAATTGTATTACAATTCCAACCTAATTATAACCCCTGAAAGTTTAATGTACTTCTATATATTAATTGCACTTGTGTCTTTTCTCCATACGAGGGCAGAGTTATGAGTAAGGTCAGTATAAACCCCGGCTAGACGTAGATCATCTTGCCCTTATCCCATTACAGGTAGGTGGGATGTGTTTATACATTTTTCCAACTATAAAAATGTAACTTTATGACTATTATTTAAATGTTAGTAACAATAACTGGTTTGCCAATAATTCATGCACAAATGGCATTGACTTACATTGCAAAATGTGATTCAGACCAAATAATAATACAGTCATTACCTGTAAGAATTCAAAAGGACTTATTTATGATTTTTGATCGCATGCAATAACATATTTTTACATAAGCATACACTCATCCACAATACGTCTTCTTCACATTTATTACATATAATTTTTTGACGACTGCCAATACCTTTATCGGCAAGAACACCGCGTTGTTCTCGCCGCACACGCCACAACAAAAACGGTGAATGAAGATCGTATAAATGTTATGTCAGTCAATTTTCATTCCGCATCACCACGCGTAACGTAATTTAAAAGATTACGAGTTTCTGTTTACCACGGAACATAAACATTTAACGAGGGCCCTTGTCATTCTAATCACTTATCTTTATGCTGTTTCAAATGAATGTTATTTACGTTAGCATTGTTAACCGACTTCAAAACTTGAGGTGGTTTTATGATCTGATGCGTTATTTTTTATGTATATTCACAGATTTCTCAGACAAATTGTGCTTGGTCATATTTTTAGAATTACTCTAATTCGAAAACCATTTCCAGGAATAGGGTTTTATAGCCGTTCTGCATTATGAAGTTTTTGAAATATTGAGTTTATTATGAACGGGTTTATTAGACAAAAATAATACCCCTTTTTGTAGTTGTGTACACAAATATTATTATTTAATAATTCTAGTTTTAAGTATATTATTATAGTGTAGGTATATATAAAAAAAAAATTGAATGCCACTTTTTTAGTGTTGTTATCTCTATAATAATAAGTATTTTTGAGTAAATATCTTGAATGTAAAATAATTAGAAAATACCAACTCAAATTTAAAATAATCATGTCGTCTATAAAATGTATGCAAAATAAATAAAGATATTAAAACAAAACTGTTGGGTGAACTTAAGCCTAAGCCTAAGCCTACCCTAAATGTAGCAGTTACCTGCATAGACCAGTGTTCCCAGTCGACTCTTCTCCTCCAAAGGCACCCATTTCCCTATGAGGTTGTGCATGCTCGGGTGAACAAAGCCTTGGGACAGACCCTGCAAGATCCTGCAAGCGCAGACAGCTTGCCAGCCACCCTAGAACAAAAAAGCCGCCCTAGAACTAGTTAGAAATTACAAATACTACTACTAGTAGAGCTAGAGTTAGCGACCTAGGGCTTTTTATGCTATGCGGTAAATCCACCATCCACCACATGGACCAAATGAGGTGAAACTTGGTAGGATGGTGTAATCCTATAACCCAAACGCAGATGTCACGCAGAGGGTCATTTTCGGGGGACAAATTAGGAAATAAAATAAAAAGTTTTGCAAACCTTACTGTGTCATATATCAAAATGAAAGGCTTGTCATGATGATCTCAATTTTTTTAATTTTTTTTTTAATTTTTTTTTTTGATTTTTTTTAAGAAAGAATACAAAGATTTACCATTCAGCTTAACACGGAAAAAATATAAAATATAGTTTATTACTGGAAAATCTATAAGAATTCTATCAAAAAAATATTCCGACATTCGATTAATACAATCCATTAAACACCCTACAATTAAACGAACGAAGTTGGTACCGTAAAATGTGCCTACTTTGCTCCCCCACGGGTAATCTTGCTCCATCGTTATATTGAGGTATTCTGTATTGTAAATCATTCTAGTGCTTTCATTCACTGCGCAGCTGGATGTATATATCAATTATTTTTAGAAAATTTGTCACCGGCCTTGTCTTATAAGTAAAATTCAAAAAAGTCACTATGGAGCATAGTTACCCATGGGGGAGCAAAGTAGGCACATTTTACGGTATTAATGAAAATCTATTTCGTCACAAGGAGCAAACATTACCCAAGCTGATATGCCCCACGTTGGGCGCCAATATGGCTTCGACACTGTCTAAACCACACACGTAATTAATCTGTCCAGAATTCCAGCAATCTTGATAATAGTGATATGGCCATAACAACTCATTCTCAAAATACCATAATTTGTAAATACCAATTACACTTTAAACCAGATTCCCAAATCACCAGATTCAAAATAAGTACAATAAATTAATTCTTATTTTAAATCTGGTGATTTTGGAATCTGTTATAAAGTGTTATCTGGTATTTAAAAAATATGGTATTTTGAGAATGAGCTAACGCGCGTCTGGTTTGAGGTCATCTCTTCTTTGCTGATCTCCTGCCTTCAATACCGAGTCCTCTGCTTTCTGGGTCCATTGTCGGGACCGGGGGCCAGTTGCCTTAGCTACTATTGCGTGTTAGCCATTAATTGTTTATTACTCGGTTTAATCGGTTTCGTTGTGGGAGGACCTTGTGCAGGGTCCGTCCGAGTTGGCACCACCATCTTACCTATTAACCTACCACCAAGCACAGTGTTTGCATGGTGGTGTTCCGGTTTGGGGATAAGACAGCCAGTGAAATGACTAGCATAGAGGCATTCCATCTTAGTCCTCAGGGTTGGCAATGCATTTGCAGTATTAGGATTACGGTCTTGTGAATGCGAATGTCTATGGGTCACAGTTTCCACTTACCATCAGGTGGCCTGTGTGCTCGTTTGCCTTCATATGCCATAAAAGTAAAGTAAGTAAGTAATAATATATTGTAATTAGGGAATGCAACGTAACCGGTTATTAACCGCTTTTGTATGAAAATAACCGGTTATAACCGGTTATTTTCATTCCCTAATTGTAATATCAGTTCACTAGACAGTGTTTAAATTAAGGCGATGGGAGACTGCGTTCCTATTGCCGCTGAACTAGGAACGTTCTCCGCGTCCCCGATGCGGCGGGAAGAGACCGCTTTGTTAACGGAAATGCAAGTGCAACTGTGTTTCCAGAAATCTATACTTCTTATGTAACGACGAAACATAACTGTTTGCGCATAGAACAGAAACAAGATTCGTTTATAATAATAATTTTATTATCATCTCGATGGTTGTTAACATGTGTGTTTGTAAGTTAGTTTGAGGACACGGAACGTGTGGTAGGTTTGGTGGTTAGAGAAGAAAGAGAAAGATGGCGGCAGTCGGCGGCGGCTGCAGGCTTCGCGAAGGCTCCACGCTATTGGTCCGCGGCGCGGCTCATGTGATTGGTCAGCGCGTCGCGCAAGCGTGGAATCTTGACATATGTGTAAATCCGCGGGTCGACGAGCCGTCTCGTGGAAGCGCCGTCAGATGGCGCGAACAATAACGAACCATAGATTGGTATTTGATTACGTCATCATAACACACGTTATCTCAAAGCCAATCATCGACACTTGCGGAAAATCTTAGATGATAAGAATATAGTATTTTTTCTCGAAACATACATACTATTATCTGAAATCTTCCACCTGTGACTGATGCCTGATTTGATGATAACCGGCGATTGTAAAATTGCACTTGGCTTCGATAGCTGAAATTACTGTCATTTTATGATCCTCTTGTATTATGCATGTGATTGGAAAACCCAGTTGAAATCATTGCAACGAAGTACTTGTCTATTCTATTTACCACATTGCTTTTCAGCCGTCATTACTGCCAAGTAAATAAGAGACATATCAACAGCTATGGAGTTTTTCAGACCAGACTGTAATAGCCTCAGACTTATTTACTTGATAAGAATGGCGGCGGAGTTAAACACAGCATGACAACCTACTATCTACGAATATCAGAAAAAAATATTTTGATGTCTGATTGACGGGCTGTTTT
This sequence comes from Acleris emargana, assembly GCA_927399475.2. Taxonomy (NCBI): domain Eukaryota; kingdom Metazoa; phylum Arthropoda; class Insecta; order Lepidoptera; family Tortricidae; genus Acleris; species Acleris emargana. The sequence continues at coordinate 1,469,765 of OV656843.1, forward strand.
TTTGTGATAAAGTGATTATACGAGACACTTTGATAATGGCCTAGACCCCATTTGATTATCTATACCGTAAATCAAAGTAGTTCCGGACTACGTTTTACCTTCTCTTAAATACTACAACGTCATAAAATTTACTTTTAGGACCGTATTAATGAACTAATCTTGGCTAAAATGCTGTCTCAAGACAATATCGAAATGACAATTGTGTAAGACTTGACATTTACTCTGGCGCATCTTACGACGAGTTACTCAGCCAATGTCACTTTATCATCACAGTCGCACTCAGAGTCAGTTAATGACGACTGAGGGCCGAATAAATAAACTCATCTCAGGTAAGATGCTCGTCACAAGATACTAAAATAACTGTCAAGCCGTAGAAAACAGTCATTTTTACGCATCTTGAGTCAGGATTTCAGTCGAGATTCGTCTATTAATATGGCCCTTAGTCATTCCTTAGTGACGATTTTTCATACACAAGTTTGGAAAAGGTGTTTTCTCAAACATGCAATGAAATAAATGTTGGCGTTATCTTAGTTATTTTTGGCTTCAAAGTGTCACGTTGCGGGCGGAACAACTCGAGAGAACTGTACAGGAATTTCATACAAAATTGAAGGCCTAGGCCGGGAAGTAATTTGATTTTAATTTTAATGTTAACTTGGCGGCGGTGTTTATGAACAGGATAAATAACTAAATTTAATTTTTTAAATTTTGATTAGTGGCAGAATGGTTATCGTACAAAAAATATCCGCGTTAATGCCTATTACACAAATGTTTTTGTGTGATGTTTTTTTTATTTCATTGCATATGTTTGAGAAAAGCACTATAAATACCACGCCGTGAAAAGGGGTTGCCAGCCTCGTAACTATCCTCCTATCTATATCACTCGGCCGGCAACCCCTACTTCCCGGCCTCAGTAACGTACTATAACTTTTTAAAACACTTTTACCTACATATTTAGCAGCAGTCGGTAGAATGAGGCAGACGAGAGAGTTGCAGCCAATGCTGATGGTGACCAGTATACTCCCGCCGTACTTGTTAGCCAGGAGACCACCAGGCACCTGCAGCACCGAGTAGCCCCAGAAGAAGGAGGACAGGATCACGCTCTGCGTCTGCATGCTCCAGTCAAAACTCTGAGGATGAGGAAACCAAGTATTTTGTGTATTCCAGAAAACTTGTGTTACATTTTTAGTCTTTCCTTTGTCAGCAAGTAACGTTAGTTTTTTCCAGGTTCTCTACTACTACTAGAAAACTGCTATTCGGCATGGTTATACATATTAATTAATCAGTCCGACAAATTTATAAAATAAAAATTGTCTGTAAAAAAATCATTTTTGAGACAACCTTTTGTAGACGACTGTACTTTTTTATGCCCAGTCGTCGTTTACTCGTTTCTAATGTTTATAATAAAGGAATTCCTATGGCAACCCTGACTCTCTGTCATCAGACCAGCTCGATGGTACTAAAGGCATAGGCAAATTTTCGGCTCTATCGGAAACCGGGAAGTGGGTCTTTAACTCGCCAGATTTGACGCGTGCCTACATACATACATTCTTACATACATACATTGCAAGTTAAATAAAATCTAGTAAAAAAGGGTACCTTCCAAACACATAAAGTGAGATGATTTTTTCTACTTGGTTATATCACAGTGAGGCGTGTTATACTTTACAAAAATAATTGGTGAATTTGAAATATTTCAGATTTGAGAACTGTGACAAGGGGAGTCCCAGAGGGGTCTATGTTGGGACATCTGCTCTTTATTAGATAAATAGATAGATAAAAATCTCTCTTCAAATATTATGACTAGACACAGTGAAACACGTTTAATAATGTAATTGTTAAATAATAATGTATAAAATATGCAGTAGCACACTCGATACATATCAGAACAATCGAGTCAAATACCGTTTCTAGATTTTACGCTGCTGATTACAGTAAAAATATCTTTGGATTTTTTATGCAGTAGTTTTTTTTTTATTTTTAGGAAAAACAGTAAAAAAAGTTGGATTGTGAATGTTAGGAATACACTTATAGTGCCCTTAGTCCATTTATTACCAAAGGAATTCAAAAAAATATACAACTGTCATGTTCATTGTTTATCTGTCTGACGGATTACTTGATTCTGACGACACGCTTTCAATTCTACGCAAAATAGTTTATTTATTTGAATGGCGTCTACAAATTACGTAATTAATTAAATTACGCAAAATAACAAATATGTGAACGAACGGCAGCGAATGATTGACATGACATGACAGTCAGTTCTGTTTCTGTTTAAAGTTACTTTTTTTAATTTTATATCAGGCTAAGATCACGACATCAGTATTCCTAACTTTGTATATACGGTCTTTTTAATGACTATTTCTTTAATAAATTATTAACGAAGAATTTAAGTTAAATAAAGAAAAACTAAGAAATACGGATAGTCTAATTTTTAACCAGCTATTTATAAACGCGAAAAACAATAATGCTTTTTTTTTGAAATGTTGTCAATTGTAACTCATGGCAAGGGCGTCTCTATTCTAGCCGGTAGAACAATATCGTATCTGACCCATTACAGAATCGTTTTTCACTCGGCCACTATTACTGAAAAGTAAATAAGAGCTATCAAAATGTTAACAATGCGATAATAGATCAAACACGATATGGATCTTACCGTGTTGAATAGAAACCGATAACTATGATCGATAGATCAATTTAGTAAACGATCTCGTGCGCCTGACAGAGTTAACTGATAATTCTTACGAGTTCTTTGAAGTTCGATCATCCGTTATTTCACCTTGGATCACTGTGTATCTCAAATCAATAACCACAAGGCTGTGTTAAATATTAGATGATATTAAAACTAAATTCAACTCTTAAGGCCGCTATCAGGTTAATGACGATTAAGTCGTAACATTCCTTAGTGACGAGGTTTCATTAAAAAAAACTCGACTGCAATATGAATATCAACTGGAAAGAGAAAAACAAGCTCTATAATACGATTTAAAAAAAACAATATACTCCATAAGTACGATACAAATTTGAATGATTAAAAACTAATGTAACCTATTATTTACTTAGAACTAGAATTATTAATATAATATTTGTGTACACAACTACAAAAAGAATACCTCCTCTAATAAATCCCCTCTGGATAGTTAAACCTATCCTTTGGGAGAGGTAAGCGCCAGCTCTGGGTTCTCCGGAGGCGTCAATGAGTTTGGCAGACAAGGTCTTTATAAAACGTTTCATGTCAGCAGACCAAGGTCACAGAGTTAATTATGAAATTGATGAATATTTGCGACGCTTGAGGCTCTTGGCCTGATCTGCTGCTGCACCGGCATGATTTCGTGTTGCTTGTTCGTGAGATAGGGCAAAAGAGTTTACATAAGTTGCGTCTCACATCAGAGCCCTACCAAGCTCCCACGGCACCAATGTAGGGGCGTTTACCATCGTCTCTGATCATACCGGCTGGTTCTAAGACAGCAGGTACAGAGGCGGTGGCAAGCGAACGGTGGATCAAATCATTAATGGCACCGTGGCGGTGCAAACAGCAGGAAACAAGAAAGACCATTTCTACCAAACTCATCCAACTCCTTGCCGCAGATGCAAGAATGAGGCACAAGTCCCAAATCTTCATGTCTGTGGCAATAAATAATGATTTTGAAATTGGAACTCACGTTTTCGTAGGAGCTGTCAGTCATGGCGACGACCCCCAAGCTCATGTTGACCCTCATGGCGAAAGCCAGGAGCATTGCGAAGAACAGCATCACACACTGCACATGCCTGATGCCCAGCCCTTCTGAGGAGGCAAATGATGAGGATACTAGATATTAAGATGTCACATGTGATTTAGTCGGTAGTGTTCCACGATCTGGATCTCAATAATCATAACAAATCTTTTTTTTTTATGTGTCTGTGGCATAGAGTACTAGTACGAGTATAATACTAGTAGCACATATTATGTATGTACGTATGAAAACTCTTTATTGTCTATAGTACAGTCAGCTGCAAAGAAAAGGATACCCCCCCTCCTGGTAAGGATCGTTTTTTTTCGAAAACCTGTGGTTAGATTTAAATAATTTTGAGTTTATGTGTAGATAATAGTAAAATTTTCAATTCACCGAAAAATCAAATAAATTTAACCACAGGCAGCTGACTGTACTACTATAGACTATGCCTGTCTCTGCTATAAACTATCTCACTGCCGAATTCTATGCTGATCAGCTGAAGTGTTGATCCTTTAAGATGAAACCAACAATCACTTCTTTTTTTTATCTTGTTTTATTAGCTGTTGCCCGCGACTCGGTCCGCAAAGTAAAATAACACTTTTAAATTGGTCTAGTACTTTCCGAGTTTATTAATAAGTAGGTAAAAAAAGATAAATACGAATCTTTTCTCTTATTATATCAGTATGACTCGTCCGCGTAGGTTTCGATTATCTGTTCCATCGGATATTTTTGAAATTTCTGGGCGAAAGTAGCCAATGTGTTAATCCAGGATACCTATAAGCTACCTCCATTACTTTGTTCAAATCTCAAATTCAAAAGAAGTCATAAGGTAAACATATTATTAAATAGTAAAATAAGTTAATAGTTAGAATCATTGCCCGTATTTTCCGTTAGAAAATTCCACTGTGTTACTTTTCCTCATGTCGTTTCACATAGTAATTCAAGGTAAAATAGCAATCGATAACGAAATTCAACTCGGTAATAGAAGCATAGTATTTTTTGTACTGGTAACAAGGTATATTTTACTGTTTCATTAAATAGCGTCTGATCTAGTTTAGTTACAGCTAATTCCTAAACATAACCCTTTCATTTTAACCCTTTGCAATTGGGATAGACCAGAAAAAATAACTCACGGTTTTTACATTCTAATTGGAAAGAATAGGTAATTTTAAGAGACCGATTTCATTAATTTTGTAATTCACCCAATAGTTTTGTTTTAATATCTTTATTCATTTACCAGGCATTTTATGGATGACTTGATTATTTTAAAATTAGGTTGGTATTTTGTAATAAATTACAACAATTAAATGATATCTAATTATAAAAAGTGATTGTAATAGTGTACTAAAACATACTATTTCAAGCGGTATTCGCCTAACCAGTAAGATACACCTAGGAGGGCTTCAAGCCAAAAATGAAGGTCAAATATATAAGTTTGTCAAAATGTCCAAAATAGTTAAATATTTCTAAAAAATTATATCGCAGAATGGCTTTAAACCCATATTCCTCCAAATGGTTTTCAAATAAGAGTATAGTGGAGGCTTGTAATTGCAACTGACTTAAATAACTCCCTGTAGCATCACTGTTTTGAACAACAACAAGCTTGATATTGCATTTCTTAGTATAGAAGAACAATATCACGCCTGTCTTTGTTAAAAACAGTGATCATAGAGGAAGTTATTCAAATTAGTTGCAATAACCAGACAGTTGCAATTACAAGACTCAACCTTAATTTAAAAAATATGAACAATCCCAATTGGAGACATGACTGTTTCGAGTATTTTTAATATAAGTTGTATAAGAAAATGAGATTATAATGCTACTTCATTATTATTTGCCGTGTGGTTGCCAGGTTAGAATAGTACCACTCCATGTCTTGCCGTGGATGTCGTAAGAGGCGACTAAGGGAATAAAGGCGTGTAGTACTGTTAGGCGATGGGCTTGCCACCTGTCACTAATACACTGGCAAAATGCGGTTATACAATTATCAAGAAGTTTTAAGACTTCTGGAAATGAAGGCGTGAGTTTATGTATGTATGTTATATTAATATATTAATAAACTATATACAAGCTGGTCAAAAAGAGTCAGATGTTTTTTCCACAGCGATAAACACAACTATGATAGGTCCGCAGGATTTTCAGCCGACCTGAATGGCTGGTTTAAAAATGAGAATTGCGCACTGTCTAAACAAATTGTTGAGCATTCTCGAAAATTGTATGCTTAGCTTAACTTGTCTTTAGATAAGATTTGGCGGATATAGTTAAAAATACTGAATCTCGGTCTGTGTATATATAAAATTCTAAACTGATAAAACTTTAAATTTTGCACATAGATACCTTATACAGTGTAGAGATCCACTAAGGAAGGATTTTTGGAAATTCCACCTCTAAGGGGGTAAAATAGGGGATGAAAATTTGTATGAAAGTCCGTCAGTTTTGAAGTTAGAATCTTCAAATTTTGTGATTAGGTCGACGATTGAAAATTTATTTTGGGAATTTTAATCCCGAAGGGATAAAAAATTGGAAAGGGGTAAATCTGACTGATTGATCAATCAACGCACAGCCTAAACTGCTGGATCTAGGGATTTTTAATTTGAAGGGAATATTCCTTGGGTACCCTATGGAGGGATTTTTAGAAAGCCATCCCCGAAGCGGTTAAAATAGGGGGTGGAAGTTTGTATGGAACTATGGTAACTTTTGTAGTTGGGAACGTGACAATTGGTATTTAAGCTACTTTTTCTAAATAATTAAAAAAATACAACATACATACATACATACCTTCACGCCTTCATTCCCAGAGTGGGGTAGGCAGAGCTACAGAATTACCAACAACTCTAACAACTTGTTGATAACTCTGTAACCACAATTTGCACAATCAGGCTAAGATGTTTAACAGTGTATTATAGTGACAGGTGGCAAGCCCATCGCCTAACAGTACTACAAGCCTTTATTCCCTTAGTTGCCTCTTACGACTTCCACGGGAAGACATGGAGTGGCACAATTCTAGCCGGCAACCACACGGCAAAAAATACAACTTTCAGCAATTTAGAAAAAACTACCCCTAAGGGGGTAAAAGGTGTTTTAGTTTGTTACACCTCCACTCTGCAACGGCTGGACAGATTTGGATGAAATTTAAAATGGAGGTAGCTTATATCTTTGTTTAACACATAGGAATAACCCATCCCACAAAAAATTTAAAGTTCCCGTGGGAACAATGATAATGTGTTTAATTATATTTTTAAAGTCATAATAGGTGTCATTTCCCAACATTTTGGGGACGCATATTTCGAAAATTATGGAATTCAAGATGGCGGCACGACCACGAGGGTGCAGGCTAAATATTAAAATAAACTTTTAAAATAAAATTCATTATAAGGAACACGGTATTTGATTTATTTCAAAAAATGCTTGAAGTTGTTAATGCCGTTAGAGATGTCGAGTCATTGGTAATTTATCGGAAACTCAACCTTATTGTTGCATAATGTCAGATTGACTTTGGACCTAAGGTGGGCCACAAATTTAAGCCTTTGACTGTACAATAAGGTTAAGGAAAACAAATTGTAACGCAAAATGCAATCGGTATTATCATTTCATGGATTACTTGGATTATTTACCAATAAGGTCCTGCTTGAGAAATTATATTCTTGTCTTGTTGACTTAGAAGTGCATGATAATGGTGATTTGAGCAACTATCGTAAAATAATGCCTCTTCAGGTACGAGGGCTGCGCTTTGTGTAGTATTATGATTATGAACTGATTATATAACGTTTGCATCACCTCTTTTAACAAGCTTAAACATGATATTGACAATTAGACAAAGGGATAAATAAGAACTTTTCTTTTCTACTTTCTCGGTTCTTTTGCTCAAGTGTGTCGTAACTTAGTTCTTTCACTTTTGGCATATGTACCTTTCTACATACATATGGACCAATTAAAGGGCCGGCAAGATCTCCAGATCTTAGCCTTAGATTCATGACTCATGGATAAGGATACGTTAAAATATGAATTAAACTGAAGTATAATATTACAAGTGTTCATCACAAGTATTACAACAAGATAAGATATTCAAGAGACATTTTAAGTGTTGTAATGCTACTCTAATTTAAGGTATTATATTACTAAGGTTTTTTTCTACTTTTAGTCCGTTCCATTCATATATGAGGTAAGAAACTATTTCGCATGATCTTTCAATGGATTATTGCGTAACTAAAAAAAAGTCTCCAAGAAACGAAATATCTACAATGCTGAATGGCATGTCCGTGGGACACCTTACATTAAAAACTATTTAGCCAAAATATTACATCACACCTAAAATACAATTTTTAATATAAAAACTACACTTTAAAAGTATTGCAATAGAATTAGGCCACTAATAGTGTCCGTAACAAATTACATCAAGTAATTATCCTTAACAGCCAAATAAATAATTAACAATTAGCATCTTAAATTAATGCTTCAATCTACTTACGAGGCTTAACAGCATTGCTCACTTCAGGGACCTTCATCTTGCTTTATTTCACTTTTCTTGTTTATCCGTGCGCGAGAGTCGAGCTCGCATCGCTTTGAGCGTCGACTGATGGCATACTTTATCGCCGCTCGATTTCCCACAGATTATTATACTTAGTATAGTTGGGGTAAGGCAGCTGACATACAAACTATATTTGTGTTACAAAAAAGGGCCATTCGTTCTATTAACAACTTAAATTCCCGTGACTCCTTAAGAGATCTTTTTAAGGAAATTAATATCTTAACTGTAGCGTCACAATTTATTTATGAGAATATTATTTATGTTATAATAAATATGGATTCTTTCACAAAAAAATCTGATATACATAATTTAAATACTAGAAATAAAAATAAAATAGCTATTCGAAAATTCCGCGTCCGTAAAGTACATAAATCATTTGTTGGTCAATGCATTAATTTCTATAATAAATTACCTGAGGTAGTTTTAAAGTTACCCTTTCCAGCACTCAAAAATTACTTGAAAAAGTCGTTAATGTCAAAAGCGTATTATAGGATCGAGGACTATATAATAGACAAAAATGCTTGGCCTAAACCCGAAACTTAATCAATAATATTTTTATTTTTATTTTTTTTCAATTTCAAAAGCTTTTGCTTGTCTGGGGACACCGTTGATGTAGGAAAACATATCAATCTTATGTGGTCATCTTGCACCGTCTTATATACACATACGTAAGAGTTCTTTTTTCCTTTTCTCTCTTTCTCTCTTAAGATTTTGGTGTATTTTCCTGCGGAAACTACGCAAGATATTTGTAATATTTTTTAATTTGCTATTTATAGATTTATAATAATGCTAGATAAGTAGTACCATTGTAATATTAAATATATTTAAAAAATGACTGACTGCTGAGTTTCTTGCGGCGCTTCTCCTCAGCAGTGGTCTCCTCTTGTGAAGCGCTGGTAGATTCTTGACGTGTAAAAGTGCCCGTGCGGCCTACTTACTGAATAAATGTCTTTATCCTTTATCTTTGGTCGCGTGATATCTGCTACATTTAGGGTCCGTCCGGGTTGGTACCACCATCTTATCCATTAACCTACCGGCAAGCAGCAGTGTTCGCATTGTTGTGTTCCGGTTTGGGGATAAGACAGCCGGGGAAATGACTAGCATAAAGGCATACCATCATAGTCCTTAGGGTTGGCAACGCATTTGCAGTCTTGTGAATGCTTATCTATGGGTCACAGTTTCCATTTACCATCAGGTGGCCTGTCTGCTCGTTTGCCTTCCCATGTAATAAAAAAAAATTTAAAAAAAAAGTTTTGGACCCCGTACATGACCTCTTTTATTCCTCATTGTTTTGATCTACCTGCTTCTACAGAGTTATTGGTTATTGCATAGATTCCCGTTAAGGGGTTATAGGGGAGGTCATTTGCAGTCATACCTACATACCCTATAATGCATTATGCAAAAGTGAACCATTTTCGAGATAATTCTCTTTTAAGTTTTTTTTTCCAAACCTGTGACCTGACCTGACCTGTGACCTGTGTGGTCACCGGGTTAGAATAGTGCCACTCTATGTCTTCTCGTGGATGTCGTAAGAGGCGACTAAGGGAATAATAAAGGCTTCTAGTACTCTTAGGCGATGGGCTTGCAACCTGTCACTAATACACTGGTAAACATCTTAGCCTGATTGTGCAAAACGTGGTTACAGAATTATCAACAACTTATTTAAGAGTGCTTTGTAATTCTGTAGCTCTGCCTACCCCACTCTGGGAATGAAAGCGTGAGTTTATGTATGTATGTATGTAAGTTTTTTTTTCAAGAAAAGTCATATAAGCAACTTTAAAAATTAATTTAAAAAAAAGTAATCACTTAAATCATTTTTTTCTTTTGTTTTAGTTACACGACATAACAATCAATTATCATATATATTATCATCAATAATAAAAATAACAATTATTAAAGTAACAATTTAAAAAAAAAGTTAATAAATAACCGTGATTTAAAGTTTTTATCTAGTTTTATTCGTTTTTATGTTTTACTTTAATAGGCAGAGCTACAGAAGTACCAACTCTTACAACTTTTTGATAATTCTGTAACCACATTTTGCACAATTAGGCTAAGATGTTGACCAGTTTATTAGTGACAGGTTGCAAGCCCATCGCCTAACAGTACTACAAGCCTATATTCCCTTAGTCGCCTCTTACGACATCCACGCGAAGACATGGAGTGACACTATTCTAACCCGGTATAACCACACAAGGAACGGTAGTTTATACAAGACATTAAATAAACAAGGTACTAAAGTGTACACATATTTATGAACTATCGATATATAAGTCGATATGATATACATTGCCTTAACTTTCTAAAATCGCCAACGATACCGTTATGCGTCTGGTATAGGCTCCGCAGTATGCACATGATTTAGAGACATTTGTGGCCCTCCCTGTCCCCTTAATTGTACAAATGAGCGGTCCAAACCGCTGGCCCGCCTCGAACTCGCATTAGGGACACTAATACCCTCATTTATCCACATTTAGGTAACCTAGCGTGCCTAGAAGTTGAGTGTAATAGGTCGTTTTTCGCAAATATTTAGTAAAAACTTTAGCACGATTACATTCTAGGTACAGGTAGATAGGTAGGTAGGTAGATAGGATCACGAATAACCAGACTAGAAACAAACTTTAATAGTACATTACTACAGAGGCCGGGACAAAAGGGGTTGCCGGCCGAAGCCATATAGACGGCCGAGCAAAGCGAGGCCGGATAGGAGTGAGGCGGGCAACCCGTGAGGTTATGTCCTTCAATACGAGTATTTTATAAATAAAAAATTTAGAAATTGTTGCTTACTTAGCTACTTTATACGATGTGGTGTGTAGCCAACACACGATGAGGACATAAATTTTACACCTACTCGTGACATAATACAAAACAAACGACTTTTCTATTGTCAAAATTAGGCCTCCCATACACACTCCATACATACCAAACAAATACAGATAAAAAATTACCGCAACCCTTGTTAATAATAATCGGGTAAAATACTGTGCCGAATTTACAGCTACAAAAATATATTGGCGTATAAAAATAAATAAACAGACAAATGTAAATGAAACCAAAGAGAGAGAACCGAGCGCGACAAATAAGTACCAGGTAAGTAGATTTTCATACTTTATTTCTTCAGTCAATGCAGCCAAGTCTACACTCCAGTGAATTCATTTCCATCCGCTTGCCACAACCAACTTATAATGAAAAGATTTTGCGTATATATTTTTCATAATTCCTTTCAGCGCAATTTTTCTCATTCAACTTTGGTTATCAATTTGACGTTTGATTAAATCAGAATTAAATATTGAATGCATTAAAAACGTTTCATGTTTGCACAATCACAATTGAAATCTAACTTCCATTGATGATAGAAATAAAACCTTTAGAAAAAGAAAAATGGCTGCGTTTACCATAAATAAAAATATCCCGACCCACATAAGAATGTATGCCTTTGCGTTTTGAAGGGTTGCTTACAAAGGCGAGGAGCCTTCTACCCAATTACTATTGTACAAAATGTACGCTTAGAGATCCATAAGAGTAATCTTTGAAGAAATACATAATGGTTTTAAGGTGATTAGTTGTCTTAATTTGCAAGAAACCTGTCTTTAAAGGCCTACTCCTAGCCATGTTGATGATGATGATGATGTTCTTCTTGACGTTTCCATCAACGGGGACCAGCCAATTCCGGAGGTGTGAGCGAAGATGACTGACAAAGCCAAATATGTTCTTAAAGGTACGGTCGCAAGTCGGAAAATACAACTGACCTGATGAGTTGTACGGGTGTCATCCATAATATCGTTTGTCCTTAACTGGTTTTCAGCTGAGTCAGACAACATTGAAAGCTTTCCGAAAAAATCCCTCGATTGGGTTGGAGTTGTGTTACAACAACACTAAAAAGTTTTAAACAACAGGCGGAAATGTCTTTAGGAGAAACGATGAATTAGGACAACATGTCGATTAGGACAAATGACCATTAGGGATTCCAATATAGACCTGAGTTGTACGTATAGGTAAGGAAGGCTTTGGACGGTTCTTTTTAGTAGGCATTTTTATTTCACGTTCTTCAACACAATTTTTTAAGTTACTAAAGCCATTTGAACAAGTTACGCCATCCTTGTGTCCAAAGCATAAACAAAATCAGTAAAAAAGCAAGGTTTCCCCGGCACCAAGGTACAATGCTCACGTTCTATTTTCCATGTCGAAATTTACGTGTCATTTGTGTGTGTGTACGTGTGTGAGTAGGTTTGTTACTCTGAACGCTGAAATAGGCTATTAAATAGGCTAATATTTATTTAAAAAAAAAACTATATTAAAGAGGAGTCGATTTCATTCCGTTGGTAATATAAGTTTGCACATATTATAGATGTCGCAGAAATCCAATCATTCAGACTCCAGCATCAGAATAACTTTTAGAGACCATTTCATTGCATTTTCATTGTATTCCAAATTTCTGTTCACTAAAATAACAGAGAGAAATGTAGACTAAGACTGAAGAGAGCATGCTTCGATGGTTCGGTCATTTGGAATGGATGGATAAAGGAGGTTGACGATAGAGATACAGAGCGAAAGTTAGTGGGAGGGTCGGAAGGGGCAGCCCTAGGCGTACTTTTTCGAATCAAATCGGAGAAATACTGGAAAAGTACAGAACCTTAAGTACCCGAAACTGGTGTGCATGCATTTATTTATTTATTTATTTATTTATTATAACATACGCAAAGTTAATATATTATTAATTGTTCCACAAAACTGTTTGCACAGTTTGACTGCGGAATCTTCGGTCCAGCTTGTTGATCACTACTACATAAAAAGTACTTAATTAATAATTAGATAATACAAAGGTGAGCATCGCGCATATAATGACTTCAGTAGATGCCTATGTAATCTAGCTGTAAATCTATGTTTGTTTGATTCGAGAACAATATCGAAATCATGATTCCATATATATGAATGTGGAAGAAGCGAAAGAGGTGGAAATAAGTGGTCTCTGCCTACCTCTCTGGGAAACAGGCGTGATTTAATTAATAATTTAATGTATGTATGTAAAATAAACCAACTCAGTAATGCTCAAATATTTGATATTAATAAAAAAAACCTTTTCAAATGACGGAACTCTGTGTTTTGAAATAAAATGATACGTCCTTCGCGTAATTCTTCTATACCAAAGATTCCTTTGTACAAAAGGGGTAGCTGTAATGATATTTAGCGAATGTGTGTCGATCACTGGCTTCTTTTGAAATTATGTTTGATCTATAGACGCTTGCGAACAAAGTCGACTGGTTTACCCTCCTCAATAGCACTTCTTTTTTTTTTTTATAAAAGAGGGAGGCAAACGGGCATGCGGCTTACCTGATGGGAATTAATCACCACCGCCCATGAAAACCGGCAACTCAAGTTTTTAAGAGTTTCTACAATTGTATACTACAGAAAGCAAACGAGTCAGCACGGGTCACCTCATGAAAACACCTCATGCAACACCGGATAAAATCGGAGGAGGTTTCTCAACTCGACCGGTTGTTTTAAAAAAATATATATATATTTTACCCGTAACTTTATGTTCATAAAATTGTTATTAATTGTTGTTGTTATCCCTGGAACCGTAAATGTTTGAGAAGTTCTTAAAATATTCAACGTATATAAAGTACGTATATAAACGTAAATAAGGCTAGGTTAGGTTAGGTTTGCGTACAATACATACATACATACACTCGCCCTCGTTCCCAGAGTGGGGTAGGCAGAGCTACAGAATAACCAACAACTCCAAAAAATTGTTGATAACTCTGTAACCACAATTTGCACAATCAGGCTAAGATGTTTAACAGTGTATATTAGTGACAGGTAGCAAGCCCATCGCCTAACAGTACTACAAGCCTTTATTCCCTTAGTCGCCTCTTACGACTTCCACGGGAAGACATGGAGTGGCACAGTTCTAAGCCGGCAACCACACGGCAAAATACGTTATCAATTCCGGTGATTATGAGCATTATGACTTAAAAGACTTACATACATACATTAAATCACGCCTTTTCCCAGAGGGGTAGGCAGAGACCACTTCTTTCCACGATCTTGACAAATTTCTTAAAAGACTTAATGAGTAAAAATAATAATGAAGGTCAATATGGACTCAGTAATTGCTGTACTTTTAGAAAATAATATGCTCTTCTCTTGCGAGTCCCAAAGACCACCACAGGCCAAATAATTCTGCAGACCCAAGTCCTAGATCACTATAGACTTTGTTAAAGTATGTTTACAACGTCACGTTGACATAGTCTGTAGTGGCCTTGGAATCAAATTTGCCTGTACGCCATGCTTAAAATTCAATTCACCATTTTCTACCTTCTGGCGCAATCTACTTTGCTCTAGGAAGATAACTTTGCTGCAGTAGTATCTTTCGTAAAACAAATCTACACAAACATCTCCTTTAAGTTTTTTAGCAGTAAAAAGTTAGTTCTTTGCAACATTTACTAAAAACTCATAATGGGAATGCCCATTACGCGTTCTTAATTAAAAAGCCCATTTCTCATTTGACTAATGGTAACATACGATGCACCATTAGAGCTGCTCAAACTAAAGTAGACTATAACTCTTGAGCTTCAGAACTCAAATTTGCGGAGAAAAAGTAGGATTATTAAACATGTAAGTTTACTTCAAAATGGGGTGTAGGTTGACGCGTAACATCGTAACAGTGACGTATTTCATGTTTTTACGTATAGATTTACATATTTATTTATTTGCATCTGCTTACATAAACTCACGCCTTCATTCCCAAACTGGAGTAGGCAGAGCTAAAGAATTACCAACAACTCTTACAACTTGTTGATAATTCTGTAACCACACTTTGCACAATTAGGCTAAGATGTTTACCAGCGTATTAGTGACAGGTTGCAAGCCCATCGCCTAACATTACTACCAGCCTTTATTCCCTTAGTCGCCTCTTACAACATCCACGGGAAGAAATGGAGTGGTACTATTCTAACCCGGCAACCACACGGGGGTATTGTTTACATATTTATATTGTTGATGCTTTCGTTCATACAATATTGCACCGCTTACAAAAAAAACTGATTTGCCCGAACGTCAACTGGTAGAGAATGCCACTAGGCATTAAGTTGACCTTTTGTACTCTATTTTGTATCTTTGTGCAATTAATTATTAAATAGATAAATAAAGTATAACCCTCTTCAAAAACGTGCAATAGCTAAAGTGTCTTTGAAATAATGTCCCTAACTGTCATTATAACATTTGAGTTTGACAGAAAGGGACAAAGAATACTTCAACCAAAATAGGATTATTACGTGTTTATGGATGTATGGTTATAGATAAAGAAATCCGATATACTGGCTGTCCCTTCTTTGAGAGCTGATATCTCTTAAACGCCTCAACTAATTTTCATTAAACCTGTCTAAGAATCACTCCTATTGAATTAGCTTGCCTAAAAAAAACCAGTAGTTAAGTAATGCTCGACGTTTTGCGAATCACTTTGGCAAAGAATTAACCTCGTAAGGCTTACGTAAAATTTCGTTAGTTCGAAAAAGAATCTTGTGTCAGTCAACTAAAGTCAAAAGTCACTTTGACAAATGTTCTGATTTAGGACATTGGGCCTTGCGTGAAATGACATGGCCATTACTCGTTATTTGTGCTTTTTTGGTGTTACATCCTGTATCATATGTCTTTATAAGGTTTTGTTCGTCCGAATGATAAGGGTCAATCAACTTTTCTTTGTAGCTCGTTGCCATGGTGACGTCTCCTGGGTCACTCTTTTAAACTATGATTTCAAAGGATATGAGTTCACTAAAAAACTGTTTTATTGGCAATTACACACCCATTCTTTTATGGCCTTTCTCCTGAGTGTGCTGGAAGTATATATTAAAACATTTTTTCTAAGAAAGTCTATCACTGTTGTCTCCTGGCTTACGGGACAGAATAACAACAGAAAAAAGTTGATCCACCCATAAAACGGATGTCTTGTAAGCTTATTCGTGTGTCTGTCTGTATGTCCATCTGTAACGACCATTTTGGTTTGGTATTAATGAATTTGAAATCATTTTTCTGTTCTTTTAGGGGATAAATTAGGAAAAGAAAACAAAAAAATATCTATTCAGTAGCTAACAACAACACCTGTCATCACATCCAATGTTTTCATCCATCCTTTCTATTTGACCAAACCATCGAAGCATGCCCTTTTCAATCACTACATCTTTTTTAGTCCACATTTCTCTTCGACTTCGTCATTACTTACCCTATCAATCAGTAAGAATCTGTAATAAAAGATAAATATGTTTGTTTAGTCTAAATAAACATTTCCTCAAACATGCAATGAAATATTGATGTTATGTTCCTTATAATAGGCTGCAAAGTATGACGTTTCAGGCGCGGCTAGGACAAGAGGTCGTTAATGGAATTTCATACAAATCTTGCAGGCCTAGGCCGGCAAAGTCCTCTTTTTTAATTTCCATTCCACATAAATTTGTGGCTCAGGACTCATGACATTCTGCCACTATGCGTATTAAAAAAACAATGAACGATTTGGTATGTACTTAGTGCAGTTTTATTTACTTAATAAATCCACATGAACATAACAAATAACACATTATTATATTACACATTGAAATATTAATATTTCATCTAAATATAGATTAGATTTATAGATTTATTAGATTTTTGACCCGGCCTCTGTAGTAATGTACATACTATTACTTATAGCATTGCGTGCATTGGCACTTTTACACGTCTAATATACCTATAAGTCGTTGAGTTAATTAATTCTTGTGTAACCCGCGAGTGTTTGGGGCGTGGTGGCCATATCTCGCCGGCAAAGCTAGTGATTATAGAACGACTTTGATCTTATAGAAACACCTAGATAGGTACTTACACAGTTTTTTTTATTTTTCATGGCTTGTGCAGGGTAGGGTAGGGTACCGCCAAACAGCAATGTTCGCATTGTTGTGTTCCGGTTTGGGGATAAGACAGCCGGTGAAATGACTAGCATAGAGGCATTCCATCTTCGTCCTCAGGGTTGGCAACGCATTTGCAGTCTTAGGATTGCGGTCTTGTGAATGCGAATGTCTATGGGTCACAGTTTCCACTTACCATCAGGTGGCCTGTGTGCTCGTTTGCCTTCATATGATTTAAAAAAAAAAAAAAAAACTAGACTTTCGAGGGAAAAATACAGCTCTATTACAATCAAACGGTAAGTAACCTATCGTCGGTGAATCTACAAAAACGCGAAATTAACATTTTAATAAGGACAAAATGCACCTTTTTAGTAAGATTGTAAGGTTTATTTTGCTTTATCTTGAATTTGTCAGTTACGCCGTTTTGCAGTAGCACCGACGCTATCCTCTTTAGTATTTTTTATGGCATAGGGAAGGCAAACGCGCACAAGCCACCTGATGGTAAGTGGGATCTCAGAGCCATAGACATCTGTATTCTCAATACTACGATCTTGAGACTGCAATCCTAAGACGGTTATTGAGTTGCCAACCTTCAGGATTCAGGTACAATGCATCTACGCTAGTAATTTCAGCGGTTGTCTTATCCCCACACCGGAAGACAACAATGCGAACCCTGGCTACTTGGTAGTATGTTAAATGATCATCATCATCATCATGTCAGCCGAAAGACATCCACTGCCGGACATAGGCCTCCCCCAAGGCTCTCCACTCAAACCGGTCTTGTGCTTTTCGCATCCACCGCGTCCCCGCGATCCTTACGAGTACAAGGTCGTCACTCCATCTTGTGGGAGGCCTACCTACAGCTCGTCTCCCGTCTGTTAAATGAAGTTTTTTGAATGAGGTAGGCGTAACAATAAATAAAAAATAAAGTCAGAGGAACAACTCAAGGGTATAAATTTCATCGTCTATTGACGTTTTATATACAAAGGAAACTTTTTATCTTAGTGAAAGTTAGAAAACCACAAACGTACCGAAGCAAATTAATTCACGAAAAACTTTTGTAAAGTACGGTAAATTAAGTACCTATTCATAAATAATTAACCGTTCTCTACGATATTATTTCTTCAGTTTATTATCAATACGCTCTCTTTTTCAGCTTTTGTATAAATTTCACGGGACATTGAAACTTGCTTAATGTTGTCTATGGCCAAAACCAAACGAATCGCAACACCCAACGCCATTTTGAATAACTTACCTTGTAATGTAACTTATTTTTAAGTATTATACATACATGCATACCTACATCAAATCACGCCTGTTTCCCAGAGGGGTAGGCAGAGACCACTTATTTCCACTTGCTACGACGTCCAATTTCTTTCGATTTTAAGGATTATTGTACTTAATAATTGATGTTTCTTGCAATGATGTTCTTGTCCTAAGCGCTAGAAGCTTCACTCTATATTACCGAAGTATAAAGGAGCCCTCATGTAGCCAATTTACTGAATAAATATTTTGAATTTTGAATTCTGACTGACGTGTCGCGTACTGATAGAATCGTAAGTTCTTTTTCATCTCCTGGGACTATCTTCTACTAGGTAAGATGACGGCACCAATGATGGACACTTTTAGCTGACAGGCACCAGTAACGTAAACAAATCAAAAACCGAGCAAGATCGTGTTTGACCATGCTCAGTTTAGGGTTCCGAAGCCGTTACAACACCAAAATCTCAAAAATATCAAGTATGAACTAATTATCTACTTATTTAATGTTATTTGGTGCTGTCTAAGGTGATTTTAGTAGGTATAAACTAGGGATGCAACGATACCGATACGATAATCGTATATCGGCGATTATCGTAAACCTTTACGATCATTCGTTATCGTAAATATTACGATACGATATTTTTACGATACATTGTGCCATCTGAAAGACTATTCTCCACAGCAGGACTGATACACAGTGATGAAAGAAACCGACTTAAGGGAAAAAACTTACAAATGTTGTGTTTTCTGAATAAGAGTTTGCCAGTAATAAACTAATAAATTACAACTACAATTAAAATTAATTAATAGTCAGTAAATGTAACAAATAGTAACAATTTAAAATATAAGTTAATGATGAAAATTGATAAAATTAATAAATATATTGATTAAAAATGCATAACTTTTTTTATACTTTTATCTTACAATAATAACATGCAACAAAGCTTCCAATAAATCCATCAAAATGGTATTAAAGAAATATCGTAATGCATTCGTATCGTAATTCGTTATCGTATTGGGCCATTACGATGTATTCGTCATTCGTATTGGTATCGTAATAGCCGTATCGTTGCATCCCTAGTATAAACACTTTAGTCGCCCGTATCTCAGGAATCAATCAAGCCTTCTTAGTAGTGATAGTTTTCCTTTAAAATTTGTTACATGTACTTTTATTTGTTATTTTTCAGATTTTTTGTATTTGTAGTTTTGGCTGTATAACAAAAATTAGAGTTTGTACGATTAGTTTCAAAAATTTCCTTCAATGTTTTGTAAAACGATTTAACCTTAAAAAAATTAGTCTGTTTTATTTCCTAATCAGTCTACAGTCCGAAGCACACGCAGCAACTGTTTACAGAGTCCAATTTCCTCTGATCTTGTTATGTTATTTGCCAAAACCATTCACAGCCAAGCACGTTGACAAAGTTATATTGTTGACCCTTTCCGCTAAATATTCTGAAGGAAGATGTCTGTGAAGTGTGTTAAGAGGACTGTGAAGCTCGAAATTTCCATACAAAATGCGAAAAAGTTTTTCTTCCCTTTCAACTAGTCCGATTTTTACTATTTTTAAATATGTTATAGATATCGTGACAAACTATGTCTGTACATTTTCCTTTCCAAGAAAATAATTCTTAGAATGAAACAAATTCATTTTTTTTTTTTTGAGTGGGATGACCTTGTGCAGGGTCCGTCCGGGTTGGTACCACCATCTTATCCATTAACCTACCGCCAAGCAGCAGTGTTCGCATTGTTGTGTTCCGGTTTGGGGATAACACAGCCGGTGAAATGACTAGCATAGAGGCATTCCATCTTAGTCCTCAGGGTTGGCAACGCATTTGCAGTCTTGTGAATGCGAATGTCTATAGGTCACAGTTTCCACTTACCATCAGGTGGCCTGTGTGCTCGTTTGCCTTCCTATGCCATAAAAAAAAACTACAACATAATATTCAAACATCGTGCCTTCATCAAATCGGACTTGATTTAGGAGGTGAGAAACGTTAACGGCCGGAGCTTTTGTATGGAATTTTTTGACAGTTACGCGATTTTAGCTGCGTTTCACAGTTCTCTGAATCTTTCGATGCAGTAGCGTTTGAATTCAAAAGTAACTAAAGTGAATCTAGTAGCTCAGAGATCCGTGTGTAATTGTTAGCTGTCCAAACGTACGATACGGGCTTTAAGTGCATGTACTTGTATAACTTTAAACGGCTTGTGTTATCGTAGTTGCAGGCTGCAATAATCGTTTGTTTCACGTTTGTTTTAAAAAGAAGTCTTACGAAACTGTAAGTAGCTACTTTAGGTTTCCGCAAAGAAAGCAGTTCCTTAAGAACATTAATAATGCATCCTTTATAGCGTGCTTCCAGGACTTAAAAAGAGTAAGAAATACTCACAAAGTTGGGGTACAAACCTTGAAATTTCCGTCGGTGAAACTGCAAAACCTCGTAAGTAACATTTTACATAAGGAGCAAAATGCACCTTTTTATAAGGCAGTAAGGTTTATTTTACTCTATCATAAATTTGTTAGTTACGTGATTTTGCAGTATCATCGACGATACTTATATGCCATAAATACTCGCACTCAGTAAACAAATATTTGTGTCCAAGAATAATAAATTAGAATAAACTTAACTTTGGTATGCCATCTTGGTCCTGAGGGTCGGAAACGCATTTGCGGCCAAAGGATCACAATCTTAAGATTATAGTCTCGAGAAAGCATATGTTTATGGGTCACAGGACCACTTACAACCAAGTGGCGTGTGAGCACGTTCTCCACGCCATAAAAAAAACTTAGCTTAAAATAAGCTTTGTGTACACAGAGTAATATAGAGTACACATAAAAAACCCGGAGCCTGCCGTTTGGCAAAAATATGCTTGCCAAATGTATCGTTTTCCAGCTTTTTCATTTGGCAACCTAATTTTATATAAATGTACATACATACATGCATACATAAACTCACGCCTTTACTCCCAGAGTGGGGCAGGCAGAGCTACAGAATTAACAACAACTCTAAAAACTTGTTGATAATTCTGTAACCACATTTTGCACAATTAGGCTAAGGTGTTTACCAGCGTATTAGTGACAGGTGGCAAGCCAATCGCCTAACAATACTGCAAGCCTTTATTCCCTTAGTCGCCTCTTACGACACCCACGGGAAGACATGGAGTGGCACTATTCTAACCCGGCAACCACACAGGTTATATAAATGTGTCGGGATTTATTTCATTACCATCGTGTAGAACCCTATAGGTTAGGTTAGGTTAGTTTTTATAAAATCCTGAAATATTTACTGTAACAGAAAACAAAGCGGGTTGGCAAATGAAACAGGTGGGAAACAATACATATGGCAAACATACGAGTATTTCGCCGGATCAAAGGTAACCCAAAAAAACCGGTCAAGTACGAGTCGGACCGCAAACTGCATCAAAATCTATTACGTGGTTCGGGAGGAGCTAGCACAGACAGACAGAAAGACATAAAGCGACGTTGTTTTATACTATGTAACAAAGATTTCCGGCCGAGTATCGTTATTTTTCTACAACCTCTCAAGGGTTTGCTGGAAGAGATCCCTTAAATTGATAAGTTTGCCTTTGTACATATTTTTTATGTTAATTGTATTGTTATTGGTTTTTCTTTTGTACAGTAAAGTGTTTACATACATACATATATACATACAATTACTTTCGTAAGTTCAAAATAAGTTTCCTTTGACCGGAAAAAGGTCGAATATTTCACTAATTAATTAATTATACTTAGTCCCCTAGTAACATCTTATCACAACTTTGTTAATACAGTCGAAGTAAACCAGGGCATCTTTATTAGTGTACCCTGATAAATAAGAGAAATAAAAACTTTCTCGAAACAATGAGCTTCGTTCGGAGGTTTCAGTGAACTATAAATCATTTAAAGAGTTTTGGCTGGTGGCGGTCACCATAGAAATGGTGAAAGAAATGTAAAACTACGTACAACTTACTATCTAATATAAACTGTTATGCCTTCATTCCCAGGGTAAAGTAGGCAGAACTACAGAATTAGCAACAACTCTAAAAACTTCTTGATAATTCTGTAACCACATTTTGCACAAGTAGGCTAAGATGTTTACCAGCGTATTAGTGACAGGTGGCAAGCCCATCGCCTAACAGTACTACAAGCCTTTATTCCCTTAGTCGCCTCTTACGACATCCACGGGAAGACATGGAGTGGCTCTATTCTAACCCGGCAACCACACGGCATAAACTTAAGCGAAACGAGAGCGGGTCGCTATGTAAGATGATAACTATTACTACTTTCACTAGTTAACTTACCCTGACATCGAAACACAACAGTGAAACACTGCTGCTTTGCCGAGAATTAGCTGATAAGTTGGTGGTTGCTCTCCATAGGCAACCCTGCTCCATGTCTGACGTTTCCAGAAATATTTGAGGTGATTAAATCTTATATTTTTTAAATGTTTCATTAATTATTTTTTTACTATTTCGTCGTTTGTGATAAATCTATTCGTTGATCGAGAATCTTTCTCGTCTAGCCAAAAACGAATATGAAACTGGAATATGACTCTTCGGATTTGTATGGAACGCTGTACGTATTCGAAACTGTTTGAGCCTTCGCACAATAAAAAGAGAATAAATGAATGATTAAACCGAAAGTTACGGAATCTTAAGTTAAGATCAACTTACAAGTAAAAAAAAGTTGTAAAAACGAAAAGAAACTTTTTTTATTTTTATAAAATTTACATAGTACTCAACACGGATCAATTAATGTAAATAAGTCTGTGTAAACTTTTGTCTGTACTAAAATTTTTGTGGTAGTTGGTTCATAGTGTTGTCAGTTAGTACTGGGAAACCATCATCATCATCACTGTCATTAGTAGTGGTCACAACATGAATACCATTGTAATATTAAATATATTTAAAAAAATGACGAAAATGGTCTCCTCTTGTGAAGCGCTGGTGCATTCTCGACGTGTGCCCGTGCGGCATTTGACCTAGCCCCAAACTAAGCTCTAGACTTGTACTATGGGTACTAGACTATGGGTATATACTTATATAGACCGATAATTAGACACTTGACTCTAACAAAAATTAGCTTATAGGCTGCGGACGGACGGACGTACGGACCGACGGACATGGCGAAACTATAACGGTTCCTAGTTTGACTACGGAACCCTAAAAAAGGATGACGAATTGACGATTGTTAATGTGCAAATAATATTTTTAATTTAAAGTTAACGCTACGTAATAAGGATTAAATTCCTTTTACCCAATTCGATGAGTCACCAAACTATTTCTTACAGTCGATCAATCAATGTCTTCGCTTGAATTCAGAATCGATTATTTGTAAGAGCCAGCAAATAAATTTAATTTAAAGCAATAAGTAAGGAGAAATATGATGCCGTAACTGGGATATTAATCCGTTCTCCCTTAACTGTTGAGACGTCATAACATAAGCAATCAATATTAGGGTTTAAGGGTGGGTTCACACTAGTCTCTCGTGTTTTTTTTATTAGAAAAAAAAAGTAATTTTGATAAGTTGTTTAGTTATTAAATTATCTTTGTATTTGTAAATATAATGGTTTAATTTTTATTTATTTATCTGTAGTTTGTTTTGACAGCCGTCTACCGATACTGTATCCAGGTGTGAACTGAAAAACAGCTCCATAGCTGAGTTCTGGACCTTTTCACCAGCAAACTAGTTTTTATTTTATTAATGTTTGTTGGTGGATATAGTTTTTTTTTTATTATTAATTTGAATAAATTTATATAAATCATGAATCTTTTTTTTTTTCGGTTCAAAGGGAAATAAAATAATTACTTATAAAACAATCTTGACCCATGATCACCTTCAAATCAGTTAAAAGACGCACATAATTAAAAGCAAATTAATTTCGTTGGAAAAAATCTGGATAATTTTATTTGTTACGTTATTTATAAAATTTAGCGCCATGGCTTCTCTTGGCATTCCGCAGAGGGACACCCAGCTTGACCACTTATCGTTTTATAAATGAACTTGGAATGAAGGAAGAAAGTAAAGTGGAGGAAACTCCACGGTTATTTCCTCAGCACTATGGCATGTTCTCCTTTAAACGCGGCTTAAAAAGAGTATTCACTGATAGGCAACAACTTCCCTGTGCCCCTGACATAGCTGATGTTTATGGGCGACGGTGACTGAGTCGCCGTCAATAGAACTTACTGATTGACACATATTCTCAAACATTCACAAAACGTGTTTTTTTAATTAATCTGTAATGGTTAGTTATTTCATCTTAAACTTAATATGAAAATTATGATCTAGTGTATAAATCATTGCAAAGACCTCACTTGAACTTTAAAAGCACGTCATTATCGAGTAACCATGGCGAATTGGTTAGTTTGGTTTTGTTTACATCATTTACAAGTTCTATTGATGGTGACTTTACCATCCGGGTGGTCCTATGCCTTTTACGGCTAAAATAAAACAAGACAGACATGGACTTTATTCAGCACGGTAAAACCAAATTGCTTTTGACGTGTTATGGTATTGTTTCCAACTCCGCCGCCATTTCTGACAAGTAAATAAGAGCTATCAAAACGTTGACAGTACGGAAACACGTCAAAAACAATAATGTTTTAGCGTGTGTGAATCTCAGCGCTGTTTTAAAAAAATGGGTCTTAAAAATCGTACAGTATGTATAATATAATAGTATACATATCACTAGGGTTGGGATTTTGGTGGCAAATCGTGGTTTTAGGATCCATGGAGTCGCTTTTTCCTAATTATTATAAAACATGACACTTTGATTTTGACCTTCAGTTCAGTATATTTCAAAATGAATTAAATACATTTTTAGTTCGGTTTTTCCATACCTACTAGTATTTGCTAGTTTGTAACGCTTTCACAGCAGAGATATCCTCCATACTAAAATTCATTTAAATTGGTTTAGCGGTTTGATTAATAAATTAATTTTGAAATATTAAAATACTGAAGGTCAAAATCAAAGTAGTATGTATTACAATAAATAGGAAATAGCGACTCCATGTATTCTAGAACCACGATTTGCCACCAAAAGTCCTAACTCTACATATCACATTACAAAAAAAAGGACTATATTTTTGATTTTGAGTTAAATGTCAACAATCACAAATAGAAACACTCTAGGATCGCTCCTAGTGTGCGTGTCCTACAGCAATTTGGTTTAAATCTATTTCCCTAGAGAACCTTTTTTGGTTGAATGAAAATAAATTTACTCTCCTTCAAAAGTATTTTGCTAACGAAGCCCCGGGCAATAGACAATCCTACTTAATAATTATAAAGCGAAAGTGTGTGTGTGTGTGTGTCTGTGTGTGTGTGTGTGTGTGTGTGTGTTTATGTGTGTGTGCGTGTGTGTGAATGTGTGTGTGAGTGTGTGTGTGTGTGTGCGTGTGAGTGAGTTAGTTTACCCTGAAATATTGCATGGAAAAATTAAAAGTTCCCGAAGTAATAACAATAATCGAAATCTACGCGGACGAAGTCGCGGGCAGAAGCTAGTACAGTCAACGTCAAAAGTAAGTGATCAAAATGAACATTTCAAAACATGTTCAAGCATGACGCCCCAGATAAAACAGATTATAACAAAGTGTCATTTTCAACTGAATATTTAATGAGTCAAAAGAAAATGATCATAAACGATGCCATAACTGTCTCTTTATAGAAAATTTCAATAAGGAATAAATTTTTTTTTACCTGTGTGTCAAGTGTCCAACAAGATAAAGTCAAAATGACTAAATCTCCAAATGAAAACTAGGGTAATCACGGCAGTTAAAAAGGATTTATTTTAAATGTTGCAAAAAAAATCAAAATTAAGTAGTAGGAACTTATTTCAACCCTTGATGGAAATGAGAGGTGTTATAGTTGTTTCGCGTGTTTGTCTTACGAGTATAACCGACACTAACCGAACGTCTGACTTGTATTCCGAGGTGGTCTTGAGAAGACATGAAGGCCCAAACATTTATATTCACTTACTGTGATAGTTTGGTAGTATTACTGACTATTGCTATTTTAGAAAATCAGTTTAATTTGAAACATTCAGTAATGACTTTAACTGTTTGAATGGCATGTCACTTACTTATGACACAATACGAGCTAATTTACTAATGCTAAACTACAATAATCAGATACATCTGTCTTAATTTATTGTATATACTATTTTGAGACCCTATTTCATCAGTTTCTTTTGCTGTTGACTGTACCTAATGAATATTGTTGACTTTGAATGAAACAGCCTTCACTTAGTCCAAATTAAAGTCCCAAGTGGGTTTTATCGCTAAGTTAACTAAACGATTCCCCAAACGCCTAAATTTAATAACGGGTTCGATTTCAAGCAAATTATAGACCCTCGGTTGATTAAGAAAATACCGATTAAGAGGGTTAATGGTTAATTATTTATATAACCGTCCTAACTTGATTTAATAAACTTGCGGATTAAGGACGGGACGTTTAAATTATACAATTTATTAACAAATTATGTAATTAAGTAGTTATTATTTAATAAGGTTGTTGGACTCGTATAGAGTTTTCCTTTGAATATATCATAGGAGCGGAATAGGAAATCGGGTGTAAAAACAAGATTTCAAATTAAATTAGTGTTGACAGTGTAGGAAGACGATCACGTCAGAGTCACCAATGGAGGATGAGAGGACAATAGAGAGATCTCTCTCCAGCCGGGTGTTATGCCTGGGGACCGAAGTCCATTGGGATGAATTTGGAAGTGGTATATACAGGGTGTAAGGGACGACTCACCGAAAACTGAAACCAACGAGAATTTTTTCGTTTTCCCGGGAAAATTTCCACTGGATTTCAGTTCAGTACAATGGTCTGAAGCTATGGTTTCAGTTTTCGGTGAGCAGTCCCTTACACCCTGTATGTCAACCGGCTGTAGAAACTTCGTTAGCGCGATAAATTAGTTACTACTTACTTCATTTACTTGTTGGAGGACCTTGTGCAGGGTCAAAAAATAAACATTCCTAAGTTTAAAAAAATCGCGACAATGAAAAGTACTTTTGGAACGAAAATTCACCCTTCTGGGCCTCTATTTTAGGTAACTGACAAAGCAGATTCAATACATACCTGTTAGTTATTAGGTTGTGATTGCTACAGCTATTGCTACGGCTTCGCCGGGCAGTATTGGGTGGCCCACGCGCATGGGCAACACCAAGAGAGGAATTAGAGTTGCGTCGCCGAGCTCTTATATATATAACAGGTTAATTCATTACATTACCTTGTGCAGGGTCCGTCCGGGTTGGTACCACCATCTTATCTTAACCTACCGCCAAGCAGTAGTATTTGCATTGTTGGGTTCCGGTTTGGGGATAAGACAGCCGGTGAAATGACTAGCATAGAGGCATTCCATCTAAGTCATCAGGGTTGGCAGTGTATTTGCAGTCTTGTGAACGCGGATGTCTATGGGTCACAGTTTCCACTTACCATCAGGTGGCCTGTGTGCTCGTTAACCTTCATACGCCATAAATAAAAAATAAAAATGAAAAATGTATTTATAACAAAAGCAATAAGGGTTCACCGAGTAAAATCAAGCTCCTGTTCTGATTTTCTTGCGAGATTGAAATACAATCATCAAAACATCCTTACAAACTTTTACATTGACAATATACCAGTTTTTTTTTTTATTAAATGCAAAAATTCAATAGATGGAAATTATTTACAAGGATTTTGCAAAGCTAATACCCTCGCCAGATAAACGCGTCAGTCGCCCTGCTTTGTCAACTGACATTAAAATTTAATTTTAATATTGAAAGCCCACAAGCTAGCGTTTTCACTCGAAAACAATGGCTATTCAACGAATTTATGTAAAGCTTGCTTGAGGTATTTATTACGCTTAGGTAAAGCTGAATTAGGGGAGGATATACCGTGCTTACTGAGGATTAGTGTCCTGTAATTGGAATAAGGAACTTTCTCGATATGACCTCTAATATACAAGGTAATGTTCTAATAGGTGCACTAATTTTAATATTTGCTTTAACACATGTTGTGTTATTTTTACTCTAGCTTAAAAAACATTAGAGATATTGGCGATTCAATTATTCCACTAACCTAACGATATTCATAGATCCATGAGTTCTCTCAATTCCTCGCGGATTCCCTCATCAGATCCAGATCTGGTGACAATGGGACTACCTTAAAAAAATTACTCTATCAAACCAAATCAAATATTTTAAAATCTGACGGCTATGTAAAATGTTATGCGTCATGTCATACATAAAAAAATTATGCACGGATTGACTCGAGAACCTGCTCCGTTTTTTTTTGTCGATTAAATAAGGCATTTTATGCACGCTTTATCCACTATGGTTTATTTTACATCGTATACTGTCCCAAATGCTGGCCGCACAAAGACAAGTTTATATCTATATCACAGATGCACTACTATACCGATCGTTATATTTAGCAGCAAATTATATCCTTAATCCTGAGGACTGCTGGCTGCACAAATACAGATAGAAAGCAATCGCAGTGCGACGTGACTCGGATACTAGCCTGCGGTCGTGGTCAGGAATATTACAGCTGCAAGCTGCAAGCTACAGGGCGGCAAGCCGCGAATCTGAGATCTTGTATTATCTCGCCTGTCACTCAGTGTTTTTGTCTTAACTTGGTAAGCTACTAGGTTTTTAAATGAATGTTAAAAACCGGTCAAGTGCGAGTCGGGGTCGCGCACCGAGGATTCCATACCGCGACACAGAGTTTTATTATATACACCGGATTTACGAGGGCAAAAATGTACCAGTTCTAGTGATTCATTAAATATCGACAAAGTTTATCGACAACTTTTGTCGTGACATATGGATCTTACATTTCTTGCAAGTAAGTCGTACCTTTATCTTCTATATCTAAATGATCACTATGATCAGCTTTCCATGAAGATAAACAATCTTTATTCTTTCGAGGCATTTTTAACCGACTTAAAAAACGAAAATGTTCTTAATTCGTTGGAATGCTAAAGGATATTGTTGTAGTGAATGAATTGGTTATTCAACGCTATTTCAATGGTTGTCAAAAGTGACTCGAGTACAGGGTCTCTATCAGATACCAGTTGTTTAAAGTTTCGATAAATATGAATAAAAGAGGTTCGCACATAATTAAAAGGTATTGGCCATTACTTATGATAATGATGGATGATCACAAATTGTTGTTATCGATGTCGATAAACTAAGTCGACATTTAATGAATCACTAGCACAGTTACATTTTTGCCCCCGTCAATCCGGTGTTTGTTTATTACATAGCTATTATATTTCGAATCGAATCAGCCTGAGCCCAATTTATACTTGAGCATTACATTGTACTTATTTGTTTGTTTTTCTTTAGGGTTGGTGATATAATCATACTAGACGCTTATGTCTTATCGATTTTAAGATACATGTTACAAGACATGCAAATTAAGTGAACGAACAGAATAAAAGTGGACCAAATGAACAGGGGTTCCCAAACTAGGCTAAGCTTGTATCTTGGGTGAAAAATTGAATATGGAAATAATTAAACTTAAAATAAACATTGCATTCTGTTACAAATAGTCTCTACATCGCCACCGCAGAATATTTGCAACTAGAAATTAGATTGACGATCTAGTAACAGTAAAGGTTAGCATCACATACTAAAGCAGTTCAGTTTAGGTATGAGCCTGTTTCTGCTCGATTTTTATTTTAAAAGCGATCCGCACATCTGATTGTTTTATTCATTTTACAGCGAGCGTAAAGGACGGAGCTATAGCAGTTATACAGTTCTGTCCTTATAAATAAATAAATAAATAAATAAATATCAGGGGACAATGTCACACCAATTGACCTAGTCCCAATTTAAGCTCTAAGCTTGTATTATGGGTACTAGACAACGATAAAAATACTTATATAGAGAAAATAGATACTTATCATCACACTTGCACGTAAACAGTATCTAAACATACAGGTTAACTTGGCCGCAATGCTCCATATAAAACCCTCGACCTTTCTTTTTACCATGAAGCCCAAGGTCGGTAAGTAATTTTTTTTTAATTTATATCACAGCACACAGGTCATGCAAGTTCAAGCAAAGAATTTACACGCAATTGAAAAATTGTCTTAAAATGTTATTTAAACAGGAATTTCATTGCAATCTCGCTACATGTTACTTAAATACTCAATTAATGTTCTTAATAATCGATTTTAATAGTTGTCTGTATCAAAACGTCGATTTTTTTTTACACTCCTTCTGGGCTGTATGTATACCTACGTAAGTATTTGCCCTTAACGTTTCTGAACGAAACATTTGTATAATCTGTGGAGTCCGCCCGCCATCCGCTTAAAAAAAGTTCAAGTAATTCGTAATATTTAATAGTTGTGCTGACTTGTGTATTAAAGCTATAATTCATAGTTATTTACATTTTATATTTGAAGACAAGTAAAAAAGTTATAAAAAATGTCGTCGTCATCGTCCGATGAGTGTAATTTAAATGCAACACCGCCAGATATTATCCATGCAGCAAAAACAATTATTGAAAATCTTTATTTATTTACTCGCAAATGTGATGAAAAACATTGTATGTTTCACGGGCGGTACGGGAATTACGAACCTCGACTCAGAAAGCCCTCAGTCTTCGACTTCGGGCTTCTACTAGAGCCTCGATCGTAATTCCTTACTTATCGACCTTAATACACAATGTACTATAAATACATAGTAAACATCCATGACTCAGTAACAAATATTCGCGCTCATCACACAAATATCTGCCCTTACCGGGATTTGAACCCAGGACCGCTAGCTTCGTAGGCAGGGTCACTACCGACTAGGCCAGCGCGTTGTCAAATCTCTCAGCGTAAACTGATCTGCAAAGTTTTCAAATCAAATCAAATCATATCTAAATCTTTATTGCATATCACATTACATATATGAGGCGTAAAATAAACAAAGGTATCCATGTGACGCCTTGCGAGGGCACAGCAATTTTAGAGGGCTAACTAGGCATTTTAGTACAGATAACTTAATACTAAATCACTCTAGGATAAGATTCCAAGATAAAATTCTCTGTTTTGCACATTTAGGTTAACAATAATAATTATTTATCAACTAGGACTAGAGTTAATACAATATAAATTAAGTACTACTTATCGTTAAAAAAATAATTTAAGTTATATTAGCATTTATTAATAAGATAGCATTAATTGTTTAAGAAACATCATTGGTTTCTCTAAGCTTTTAATGGAATTAGGTAGATGGTAGCTCATAATAACCCCTCTGAGCGTTCAAAACGCCAGCATGTGAGAGAACCTACATTACATTATATTATCACCGGCGCCTCTACTGCTCACAAAAGAACTATTATCCGCTTTCTAATTAGCGAATCTACGATTGTTTTGTCCCAGCTGTGTGGTAAGTCGTAGCCTCGTTCATTTCAATTTCTACGCAGCGCTATACAGCGTTGTTACTTAAAGGTCACAAGTTTGGAGGTCACAAAGTTGAAGGTCACAAATTTGAAGGTGAAGGTTGTTGAGTATCAAGGCTACTCTACTATTGTGTACACAGATTCTTAATAAATTCTGTTGAATTCATAAGATATTTTTACCACAAATTTAATATTACTAGTAACAGTTATCTTAGCTTGAAGTTGCAAAAAACAGGGTGTGTTTTTTATTATTTATTACTTTTATTATTTTTAACCAGCTAGGTTTGCAATCAGTGGAAATATATTTTTTTTAGATTTCATACCCAAAGGGTGCCCTCGGGACCCTCTTACTAAGCATCCGCTGTCTGTCCGACTGTCTGTCTGTAAACAGGGTGTATCCAATGAAATGTCGTAATTTTTAAAGAGTGGTGAGTTTTGTCGTAATGTTTGTATTTCTATAGTTTTTACAACAAAAAATAATAATTTAAAAAAAAACAAGCATGGTATGGATCCATACGGACAGATAATTTTTTTTTAAGAAACAAGAACCAAATCGTGATAGAACAAGTGATCTTGCTGTATAGTAATAAGTTATGCTTGTGGTTTAGCAATTATGTACCTTTTCGACTTCGTTACTAAGTTTGGAAGCCAAT
This sequence comes from Acleris emargana, assembly GCA_927399475.2. Taxonomy (NCBI): domain Eukaryota; kingdom Metazoa; phylum Arthropoda; class Insecta; order Lepidoptera; family Tortricidae; genus Acleris; species Acleris emargana. The sequence continues at coordinate 1,502,170 of OV656843.1, forward strand.
TAATATCGTCATTGGTTTTGCTCTTCAATAAATTACTTCAATGTTTAAATTAAAACAGTATAATTTAAGTGAAATACGTTTGGAAACCTTTTATTTCGCAAAATTAAACTGGTAACCACAGAGAAAAACATCAGTACAATTTTAAATCACTGCAAAAGATGAGCTATGGGTACCAATATTACACAAAAGTAAGAAGTTACAAATTAATACAATTTCTGCTAGGTACCATAGCGTCCATAGCTTCACAGTTTTAAGGATAAAAATATTTTTACACATAAAATACCTATATGGTACTGTTCATATCGCACGGCGAGAACGAAAGTGACTTAATACGAAAATCAAGCTTTTTGGTAAATCAATAACATGTGTTTACGTGTTAGTTTCTCATTAATTATATCATAACTTCCCGAAATAAAGAGCTTAAGAAAAAAAACAACTTCTTTGTGATCCTTAGGCATTTCTTAACCAATTATATTAAATGTAGTAAATATTAAATGTACTTAACTTTATATCTGCCCAAAAAAACCTTCCAAAAACAGCATTCACTGTAGCATTAGAATTGTCATAAATATCAAAGACCTGGTAACCTATCACAAACGCGAATTTTTTTTGACCGAATTTCATTTGACCGAAGTTTCTCCGATGGCACGATTCGTCAATTTTTTATTTCACCATTTGACTTTAAGTAAATGGTTCGTTAGTCCAAGCAACTTTTCTCCTTGTAGTCACGTGCCCTATGTATTGTTACGTATTTTATTTCAAAGCCCATTTTTCATTACACCAATGCTACAACTAGCCTGTGGATCGTTTTGTATTTTGTTTCTTAACCCATTTTTCACTTCATCAATGTTACATATAGATTTCGCTACGTTACGTCAAATATTCATTTCGGCCAAAAAATCTTGCTTATAATTAGTTTCAACTATCTACAAAATGCAACGAGCAAGACGAGTCAGGGCAGAACCGACTCAGATAGGTTAGGTTAGAAGGCCAAGGCGGGAGCTTCGCTCCCGCCTTGGCTTTCGAGGTTATTTTTTTTCTGCCCCGAAAAACGAATAAACCGAGCCGTAATATTGGGCAAAGGATACTAAGGTAAAATCAGAAATAGGAAAAAGACAAATAGACAAAGCATTACATTGGACAACTGTTGATACGCCGAAACCAGTAATGAGGTATAGATAATTTGTCAAATCGTTAAAAAACCAAAACAAGTAATGAATAAATAAAACTATTCGAAATGATCATTCGGCCAAAGGTAAAAAAACCCAAACCACAATTGACGAAAAGTATTTGTCGAACCAAAATTCGGTCAAACATTTTTCGAAGTTGTGATAGGTAACCCAAAGACCTACTTTGAGTTAGGTCACTTTAAGACTAAAGAGTCAATGGTTTAGGCACGGTTTGGCTAGTTTTAAGTCGAACCGAACAGCATAAATGTAAATGATAAAATGACCCAAAAAGGACATCGGTCACTTTAACATTTAAATCCATTCATATAGGTCACCTTATTACACGTGATGTAACGACGCACTAAGTTTTAAGTCACTGATTTTTTTAATTACGTGCACACACGTCTAACGCAATTCTAAATGCGTCATTATTGCATTGGCGTGAGGGGCGGGGCGCGCGAAAATGACAGACCCAGTCTACGTTTGTCCCTTTCCAGCCAAATTCGTAAGTTTTTCATTAAGTAAGCAAAGGAACATGCTTTTTTAAGTCATTTTACGTATTTAACTCAATTTACATTTTTTTTAAATTGAGTCACTTTCGTTCCCACCGTGTGATATGTATAACAGCGCCATCTAGACGACTCGGGACCTGTAACCTCCACTAGATGACTGGGATTTATTGTATCGATTTTAAGTAACTAGTGGTTAAGATACTTCATGGCGTCACTCAGAGAGAGACAGAGTATTACGAACCTATAAATAAAAGCTAAGCTAAGCTAAGCTAAGGAAGGGCTAAGGAGTGACGACCTTGTAAGGATCGCGGGAATGCGGTGGATGCGAAAAGCACAAGACCGGTCTGAGTGGAGAGCCTTGGGGGAGGCCTATGTCCAGCAGTGGACGTCTTTCGGCTGACATGATGATGATGAAATAAAAGGAGTTTTAGTTTCTCTTTCTCTATGAAATTATAAACCAACGAAGACGCACGTCTTTCTCTCCATCACACATCTCTGCACCGGCGGCTGTCCCACGTGGCCACTTATACTTAAAATATATAGGGTTGTTACTTTTGTAGTCAAGTCTAAAGTACCAACATCCAACAAAAAAACCTACTAGAAAAAATTGTCTGAGTGAAGTTTATTTTAGATGAATTCATCAATGTTATATTACAATTTATGTAAATTACATTGAGATCGTCAACATTAATACTAATAATAAAACCTACTTTATTGAAGTACTCCTTTGAAACGTAACAATGATCTTTAGTAATTGACCTTCAAGCTCATTGCCGGTTCTTTCCGCCCGAACTAATTTAAATTTAAGCCAACTAAAGTAAACTATAAACATTAAACAGTCTTAAGATGTCTTTTCCAAGAGCTCTACTGGAAATGTCGCAGGTTTTCGTTTTTTCTTTATTATAAAAAAAAACAGTTAACTCTGCATGTAATGTTATGCAACATAAGATTTCGACGTTTTGGCATTTTTGAATGTTAATTATAAGATTTCGTACCCAAAGGGGAACTGTATCTTATTACTAAGGCTCCTCTCTCCGTTCGTCTGTCCGTAGTTCTGGCACAGGGTTATATCTTTTAAACAGAAATAGCTAATATGAGCTACACTAAGAAAATAAAATCAACATGGCAATCAGGAGAGTAACTTATCACAATTGAACCAAAAACATGGCACCAGGTCGGTAGCCGCGGGTAAGTATGCTGTACCCAGAGTAAGCAATTACTATGGGGACAGGCTTATTGAGAAGCGCTTACCGTACATTCTCAACAGCCTGCCTGCGGCTGTGAGACTGGAGCCTAATAAAAATAGGTTTAAGAAAGTCCTTTTTACACATTATCTTAGTTCTATTTAAATTTTTAAGTTAAGTATTATATATTTAATTTCTATGATATATACCCACATAATGTAAACCAAGACTCACGGATCCCACAGTCAAACTGTAAAAACAGTTTTGTGGGACATTGTATTAAAACAAAATTTGTCAACATGTCATAATAAATAAATAATAATAATAATAATAATAATAAACACGTTTTTTGTTCGATCTTAATACTGTACCTACGTTGGTACGGAACCCAACGTGTGCCGAGCCTCTGTTGTATTTTTACATACACAAAAACGTCTCGATCGCGTTTGCGTTTCTCGTATAAATAACATGGTCACTTACGCGATCGAGACGGTTTGCCGCGGGAACAGCAACGGTGCGGTCCGACTTTATGTGTCAATGTTACATTATCCCGTTTGGTTGCCGGGTTAGAATAGTGCCACTCCATGTCTTCCCATGGATGTTGTAAGAGGTGACTAAGGGAATAAAGGCTTATAGTACTGTTAGCCGATGGGTTTGCAACCTGTCATTAATACGAGTACACTGGTAAAGATCTTAGCCTAATTGTGCAAAGTGTGGTTACAGAATTATCAACAAGTTTTAAAAGTTGTAGGTAATTCTGTAGCTCTGCCTACCCCACTCTGGGATTACAGGCGTGAAGGTATGTATGTATGTATGTATGTGCAAAATTTGGTTACCGAATTATCAACAATTTTTTAGAGTTGTTTGGCTCTGGGAATGAGGGCGCGAAGGTAATTATGTTTTCTCAAACATGCTCGGAAAAAACGGTTTTCCGATTGAAACACAAGGACGGAAAGAGCCTCATTTTACTCCTAGGAGTAAAAAAACCATATGAAAACACTTTCCGTCCATGTCCATATATTTCTTAAAATGCTGTCAATTTGCATACAAAATCAAAAGGACCAAGACAAAAATTCCAAACAGCCAAGGTAACTGCTCGCTTTTTTAGCACAGTGCGTGTGTTTCTTTTTGAATTTGCATTCCAATGTCTATGGTTGTTAGTATTTAAAAACAATTGACAGTCGGTAACATTCGTTCATTCTGCATAATATAATTTTTGAAACCGAATATTAAACTATTTGTTGTGTGAAATACTTACTATAAAAAATGAGCTCAAGCAACGAAAGCGACGAAATAGGTACCACACCGCCTATATAAAAATCTGAAGCTGCCTCGGTTAGGCATAACCTGCTTCCCGCTAAATCTAAGGAAAAATATAACCGAACTTATGACCAATTTATGTTGTGGAGGGCAAACAAAAATGTAAATTAAATTACTTGCTTTTTAGAAATGTATTTGTATTATTTCCTCACATGTTTGAGAAAAGCATTATGTATGCCTCGGCGGAAACGAGGATTTCCTGACTCGTATTTTATCAGGCCTCGCTGTTGCTCGGCCTGCTAACTACCTCGTCAGGAAAACCCTTACTTTCCGCGCCTAGGCAACAATGTACTAATGTACATTACTCACATATTATTACCCTATTGAGCAAAGTTCATACAACACATTTTTTTACTTCAGTAATCAAAAAAGGCGTTTCCAGCATAGCTCTTGTAGGAGGCCTCTTAATTCCCACGTTAATTACCAATAAACTGCGAATTCCTTTAAAGATAACCGAGGGATAACGAACGCTGGAATAAACGTCTTTAAAACAGCAACAAGCCACGATCCGAAATTGTCATTAAGAACTTAATTAAGCTGCCTTTGTTTTGTCCCTTTCCCTAAAATGTTCTTTAACTATTGAGTAAAAGAGACGAGATGGAGGTTTTGAAATTGGGTCTTAGTGAAGTGTTGGTTCGTTTAAATTTGAATGTAAATGCAATGACGCAGATTGATCGATGCTAATTGATTGAGAAACAAACGAAGGGTTTAGTTTAACGGTTAGAGGGTAAAGGACGAGCTTAAATAAAATCATGCAAAACACAAGTATTGTACTTACCACCAAATGTAGGTACGTATGTAGTAGAATATGTATAGTATGTGTGGGTTTAATATTTTTTTAAGTATTTTTTTATTATTGTTCCATGTGCTGGGGATAAATAATAACATGTGTGTAATAAACATACATCGGGGTTTTCGGTGCGGGAATGTTTGACATAAGCCAAAGATTAAAAAACAAAATTTTACTCTAGGTTTCTACCTAATGAAAAATTTATTGAACTAAAAAAAGTATTTTATAAAAGAAATGTCGAAAAACTATAACTATATAACTAATATACGTATTTTTACAAGGAAATAGAAATGCGATCGAAAAAAAATTAATATGCTCCTATTACAACTGCCGACTTAGAGAGATCGTTGTTCATTGAAATGGATAATATTTACAGCAAGACGTCGCAGATGAACTGTTCCAAATATTGACAAAACATTAATAGTTTATTTTGAAAATCGTGTCAACTACTAAATTTACCTACTGCAGGTAATTAATTAACGTTAATTTTATTATTATCTCATATCATTATAGCCTTGGTAGTAAAGCTAAAGTACTACATGAGTTAAAATAAACTTCACCGTTGATGTAGGAAAACATATCAATCTTATGTGGTCACCTTGCATCGTCTTATATACACATACGTAAGAGTTCTTTTTTCCTTTTCTCTCTTTCTCTCTTAAGATTTTGGTGTGTTTTCCTGCGGAAACTACGCAGGATATTTGTAATATTTTTTAATTTGCTATTTATAGCTTTATATAATGCTAGATAAGTAGTACCATTGTAATATTAAATATATTTAAAAAAATGACTGACTGCTGAGTTTCTTGCGGCGCTTCTTCTCAGCAGTGGTCTCCTCTTGTGAAGCGCTGGTAGATTCTTGACGTGTAAAAATGCCCGTGCGGCCTACTTACTGAATAAATGTCTTTATCTTATCTTATCTTTATCTTGTATCATAGTGTAAGCAATTCGCAGAGAGGTAGTTAGTCATTAGGCATAATATGATAATATCTACTCTTTCTTAAATCATTCCCGCACCGAAAACCCCGATGTATGGAAATAAATAAGTGGATATAACATAAAAACAAACAAACGGACGGTCATATAAAGTAATTATTTGGGACTTGACAGAAGCGCGTGGAGATAACCATGTACTTCTCTTTAGTCCATTAGAGAATATACTCTTTTACGGAACTATTGTCTTCGCGTGTGATATCCATGGACTTAAGTTCGTGGAAGTGTGTATAAATAACTTGATATTGGAGCAATAAACCCTTACAGGAGTGAAAGCCATCAATTAAAATTAGAATTAAATTACATACATACATACCTTTACGCCTTCATTCCCAGCGTGGGGTAGGCAGAGCTACAGAATTACCTACAACTTTAAAAACTTGTTGATAATTCTGTAACCACATTTTGCACAAATAGGCTAAGTTGGTTACCAGCGTATTAGTGACAGGTTGCAAGCCCATCGCCTAACAGTACTACAAGCCTTTATTCCCTTAGTCGCCTCTTACGACATCTACGGGAAGATATGGAGTGGCACTATTCTAACCCGGCAACCACACGGAATAAATTAAATTAGAAGTAATAATTCCGTATCCCGGTAAGGGCAGATATTTGTGTGATGAACGCGAATATTTGTTCCTGAGTCATGCATGTTTTCTATGTATTTAAGTATGTATTTCTCTGTATAAGTATTTATATCGTTGTCTAGTACCCATAGTACAAGCCTAGAGCTTAGTTTGGGACTAGGTCAATTGGTGTGTCATTGTCCCCTGATATTTATTTATTATTTATTATTATAATAAATTATTTCATTTAAAATTTAACCTGAACTTAATGTTTAACCTTTCTACATCCCATATCTAAGCATCCATCTATTATTTTATTTTATTCATATTTGAAAAACTAACAGCCTTCTTGTCACTATAGTACCTATAATGAACTAAAAGTAATTATAATTCACATAGTCAAGTTATTACATACATACATACATACCTTCACGCCTTCATTCCCAAAGTGGGGTGGGCAGAGCTACAGAATTACCAACAACTCTAAAAACTTGTTGATAACTCTGTAACCACAAGTTAAGTCAAGTTATTATGCTGATATTTGTCTACTTTAACAAAACCCAATTCGAAAGGTTCTAAAAGCCTTTTGTTTTCGCATCACGCTGTGAATACGAAACGAGCGCCCGTCGATAATGGTAAAACAATAACACCCTGTATGTAATATCAATCAAGTGAACGGAATATAGGTAAACTGAGAAAACCGTGGGCTCTAATCTTATTTTGTTTTCGCCTATCTTACTTCTATTTTGTAATCTTATTGACGGCGTTGTAGTCTTTGTGGTCAAGTTAATGAGATTTATTTTAGTTTTTATGCGCTTGACTTATGGCTTTTATGATTAAAGTAAATAAACGCGCCATCTAGAATCGAGTACCTAGCATGTCCCAATCCAAATGTTAAAACATCATGTGATATCGCAAAACTCTTGGATGATATCATAAAAAAAGTATCCTATTTTCAACTTCATAAATACGACTACTACCTTTTTTTCTTCACACCGATCTTCTTTTTCTGCTTCGCCTACTGGTTGACTGGTAGAGAAAGTCATTGCGCACTAAGTCCCATTTGTACTTTATTGTATTAAGTGCTAATAAATTTAAATAAATAAATAAATAAATATACATATTGGTTACGTAGGTTTTTTCACTCAAAATTGTAAAGCCATCTGCCCGTAAAAACCCATCATTTAGTCATCATTTTATGAGTGACACCGTCAATGTATACGTTTTTTCCTTCAATTTATTGGCATTCACTCCTTGTTATAACAGAAGTATTTCACCAATATCGAGTTTTAGACCACCACATGGACGTATTAAAGCAATAGGTCCATGGATATCACACACGAGGATAGCTGGTCGGTTATAGAATATTTACTCTGATGGACTAAACTTTTGACAAGTCCGCGAATCCGTTTAATATAAAAATATTACTTTTTTTATGGCATAGGAAGGCAAACGAGCACACAGGCCACCTGATGGTAAGTGGAAACTGTGACCCATAGACCTTCGCATTCACAAGACTGCAATCCTAAGACTGCAAATGCGTTGCCAACCCAGAGCACTAAGATGGAATGCCTCTATGCTAGTCATTTCACCGGCTGTCCCCAAACCGGAACACAACAATGCAAACACTTCTGCTTGGCGGTAGGTTAATGGATAAGATGGTGGTGCCAACCCGGACGGACCCTGCACAAGGTCCTCCCACAAATAAACTTTCCTTAGACTGGCAATCCACCTATTTTAAGATGCCATTAAAAAAAGTAGAATCTGAATCCCGCATTTTTGCGTCGCTAGTTTTTAAGGGCTTTGTGAACAAGCAGCAGTGTTCGCATCGTTGTGTTCCGGTTTGGGGATAAGACAGCCGGTGAAATGACTAGCATAGAGGCATTCCATCTTAGTCCTCAGGGTAGGCAACGCATTTGCAGTCTTGTGAATGCGAATGTCTATGGGTCACAGTATCCACTTACCATCAGGTGGCCTGTGTGCTCGTTTGCCTTCCCATGTCATAAAAAAAAAAAACCCGTAATCGGGCCCGTGCAGCAGCTGATCAGGCCCAAACCATCAAGCGTCCTCATCATTATTAAATAATTACGAATTTGTGGCACTTGCAGTGGAGACCATGTCAGCTGATATGAAAAGCTTTATTAAGGCTCTGTCATCCCGGCTCATAGACACCTCCGGAGATCCTAGAGCTGGTGCTTACCTCTCCTAAAGGATTGGGCTAGCTATCCAGAGAGGTAATGCAGCCAGTGTCATAGTGTCGCGAGCGGACCTGCTAGAGGGGGTGTTCTTTTTATAATGGTCATTATTATTTACATCTTTAATATTTGAGTTGCTTAGTTTTATTTTAATTTTAATAATATAACGAGTTAAAGCTACATAATATATGGCATACTTCTTAGGAAATATAAAGTCGGCCTAACTAATATTACAAATGCGGAGGTGTTTATACAGGGTTATTGGTAATTCGACGTATTCCCGTTAGGAGGTGATAGGGGTGACTATTTACGGTAATTTTAACCCCCATATGCATTATGCAAAAGTGAACCATTTTTGAGTTATCATGTTTTTTATCTTTTTTCAAAATAAGACAAAAATGCAACATCAAAAATTTATTAAAAAGAATGTATCAATTTAAATTTCATTTTTTCTTCTGATTTATAAAAACCATTAAACACTGGTTATTTATCAATATTCAAACAACAATTATCGGTCCAAATTTAAAAATGCAAGACGAAAAACGATATTATTTCTAGATTTGTTTGATATTTTTTTCCACTAAAATGCCTTAAAAACAAAAAAATCGTTATGAAACTTGGCTTGCAGATTTATTTAAAAACATAACCGTTTTCTTAGCTCTCCAAAAATGCATAACAACTATGAACTTATTTCAAAGAAACTGAAAAAAAAAGATCACAAAGGAAGCAGGCGGAAATTTTCGAGCTTATCATATAAATATGACCTGACCCGGGATAGAACCCGGGCCCGCTAGCTTTGTAAGCGGGGTCACTATCAACTGGGTTAACCGCCTGTATTTATATTTTTCTTATTCCAAGTGATCTGAGGAACGAACTTATATTCTCCTGAATTTTAGATATAATAATAATAAATACTTTAGTATGTATCGTTAACACAAATGGGCATTGTAATTTTTTTTAAATAAGTAGATGTTCATAACAGGAGGCTTAAAGTCATTTATAAGCATTATAATACATACATACATACCTTCATGCCTGTAATCCCAGAGTGGGGTAGGCAGAGCTACAGAATTACAACTTCAAAAAGTTGTTGACAATTCAGTAACCACAATTTGCACAAATAGGCTAAGATGTTTACCAGCGTATTACTGACAGGTTGCAAGCCCATCGCCTAACAGTACTACAAGCCTATGTTCCCAAAGCATTATAATATTCCGAAATAAACAGCCTTTTCCAAACTCCATCTTACCTTCTATCAAACGTATTAAAGATAATTCCTAAAGCTATTGTACAGTTGTACACACATACATAAATTGACGCCTGTAATTCCAGATCGGGGTAGGCAGAGCTACAGAATTATCTTCAACTTTAAAAACTTGTTAATAATTCTGTAACCACATTTTGCACAATTAGGCTAAGCTGTTTACCAGCGTATTAGTGACAGGGTGCAAGCCCATCGCCTAACAGTACTACCAGCCTATGTTCCCTTACGCCTCTAACGACATCCACGGGAAGATATGGAGTGGCACTATTCTAACCCGGCAACCAAACGGGATAATGTAACATTGACACATAAAAATTCAAAAAATAAAAAACGTAACAGCCAAGTGCGAGTCGGACCGGCACACGTTGGATTCCGTACCACCGTAGATACAGTATTAAGATCGAACAAAAGTCGTTTTTATTTAAAAGATATAACCCTGTGACAGAACTACGGACCGACGAACGGAGAGAAGAGCCTTAGTAATAAGATACAGTTCACCTTTGGCTACGAAATCCTATAAAAAATATTCAAAAATGCCGAAACGTCGAAATCTTATGTTGCTTCACATTTAAACCTTACGCCTCTTACGACATCCACGGAAAGACATGGAGTAGCACTATTCTAACTCGGCAACCACACGGGGAAATTACAAAACAACAGATAATACCGTCCAAGTTTGAAAGCGTCGGTACTGGAATTGTATCGGCGTTGTACAACTTCGGGAGCAATATTTTATTGGAAAAAGCACAATGCCTTTGACATGTTATTGCACAGTTTTCCAAGCTTCGTATAGCATTCGGCTGGGTATCGCTATCACACTTGCACTCGCAACTGACAGTATACAGGGCGTCCCACGGCTGAGCCACATGGAAGGAAAGTACCTTGAATAATTTAGATGGAACATTTTACTGAAAGAAGACATTATTTGAATATAAAAAACAATTTAAACTGCATTCATAGATATTTAAATAATTACATGGTTGAACAGGGAAACGAACCCGTTACACGAGAAAAATAATTACCCTGTAGCTTTATCATACCGATCGAAAGGCTTCATCATAAGGATTATTTTTTGCTAAATAACATAGTGTCAGAAATAAAAGGAAGACCATGAATTTTAACTTTTGTTCTCTAGGAAACCTTAAACAATGTTAGAAAGACGTCGTTAACAAAAATGTAAGAGACTTTGTTTTGAGAATGTGTTTGCCAAATATATCGTTTCCCAACCGTTTAATTTAAAGATAAAGATATAGATAAAGAGACCAACCTTTGTTTACTGTAAACGTAAATATCCAGGATTTTATAGAAAATAAACGTAACCTAACCTAACCTATAGGGTTCTACACGATGGTAATGAAATAAATCTTGAAATAATAACAGTTATAGGAAAAAAATTGGTTGGCAAATAAAACGGTTGGCAAACGATACATTCGGCAAACATATTTTGGTCAAACGGCAGGCTCTCCGTCACCGGCCTTGGGATCAAATTATATGACTGTACAAACCTAGAGCTTAGGATGGGACTAGGATCATTTGTGCCAAATTGTCCCCTGATATTGTTTTATTCTTAATGTTAACGACCCTGAAACCTTAACTGCATGAAGCGGGGGCGCGGGGCGCCTCGCTCGGACGAGCCACCCCCGCCACCGCGAGACTGAGCGACGGATCGCCGGCCACGATTACTACTACGGACGCGCCGCGATAACCACCCTTGTTAACGGTCTTATTTTTATTCTCATTACAATTAGTTTACAGTCCACTATCATTGTATTATTTATCTAGATATCCCTCTCACGTATAATAGGGCACTAGATTTAACATATGGTCCTTCGAGCCGGATCGCTTTGGGAAGCACCTTCAACCGCCTATCTTCGGTGGACTTCAAGGCTAGCCGCCACTGCCGAGTTCGACGAGCTTTGTTATACCTTGTTGGATTGTGCTCAAGACAATTAAACAAGGTATAACAACAAGCACACTTATAACACTTACAGAGGTTCACATCCCAAGTACCCGTTTGTGTTGTAATCTAGTAGATGTAGTGGAACAATCAGGCGCGTGGTCCGGACGGGAACATATCGGTGCCCGGCCGCTGCTTACTCATTTATTTTGTTTTTTACTGCAAGTCATGAAGTTGTAGCGGCCATTGGGATTGTACATATTTTTTTAAATTACTCTAATTTGAAAACCATTTCGAGGAATAGAGGAATAGTTTTTGAAATATTTATCTATTTTGGACATTTCAACAAAAGTATATTTGACCTTTGTTTGACTTTGGTTTTTGCCTTGAAGCCCTCCTAGGTGTATCTTACTGGTTATGCGAAAACCACTTGAAATAGTATGTTTTATTACACTATTACAATCACTTTTTATCATTAGATATCATTTAATTGTTGTAATTTATTAGAAAATGCCTACCCAAATTTAAAATAATCATGTCATCCATAAAATGTCTGCTAAATAAATAAAGATATTAAAACAAAACTATTGGATCAAATACAAAATTTAGGTCTATCCAATTGTTTTGGTAATAACTTAACCTACCGCAAAGTACCGAATGGTCTATGAATCAAAATGATCACGATTTCAGTCGGTCTAAAGAGCACCTTTTTTTATAAATTATTTACCTTGAGATGTCTTAATTGTAAAATGCCCAATTCCCATACCAAAAAGATCCAGAAAGCATACAGATCAGAACAGATACAGCCAGATAACAAAAATTCCAAGTTTGTGAAATGTACATTGTTTAAATCGTCCAAAATGTAAATTACTTAATGTCGCCTAAAAGCTGAACGCCAAAATCGCAAAACGTCCAAAAGGTTTAACATCAAATATGTCATTGAGAAATTGAGTTTAATCGATTGCATTGCATTGCTATTTGATCATTCTGCTTCTCCAGTTTTCAATAAGATCTGACGATTTCAAACCCAAATATTATAATGGAGACCCACCCCTTCTTTTACAACTAATTAAACGTTCCCACCGATTTCCATGAACCTAACTAAGAACTATTCAAAGTCACAGACAGACGAACAGATACACACATTAAACTTAAACGTAACTTATAACATCCCTCTTTTTGTGTGGGGGGGGGGTTAAAATAGCTTATTCCTGTTTTTCTTGACTTGGACCACACAAAGCGTGCGTACAAAAAATAATAAGGATTACTAGTCGCTGACAGACGCTGAGCGATCGGAGTCGTCTGCGACCCGACGACGGTGACGACACGACAGCGTTTATTGAGATTGGTACAGTAGCTGTACATTGTCGTACCTTGTCACAGTAAAGTATCAAAGTGAGCGTGGTTTCTATTTAGTATATCAATGGACCTGATTGCCGTGTGGTTGCCGGTTGCCGTGTGGTTGACGATTGCCGTGTGGTTGCCGGCTTAGAATTGTGCCACTCCATGTCTTCCCGTGGAAGTCGTAAGAGGCGACCAAGGGAATAAAGGCTTGTAGTACTGTTAGGCGATGGGCTTGCTACCTGTCACTAATATACACTGTTAAACATCTTAGCCTAATTGTGCAAATTGTGGTTACAGAGTTATCAACAAGTTTTTGGAGTTGTTGGTAATTCTGTAGCTCTGCCTATCCCACTCTGGGAATAAAGGCGTGAAGGTATGTATGTATGTAGTTTAGACGGCAGATTTAATCAGTGCTATTCCAGTGAATGTCAATGTATAAGACCGCCTAAAATAAGAAGCGTCAGATTCAAATTAGCGCTGTCATGGCGCTGTCAGTTGATTATGACAGCTGCTCAAAGAATAGCAACTCCTAAAAGGAAGGAGACGAACTACTTTTCTACCTATATTTATACCGGGTCAGACGATCACTTAACGAGACACTATAGAACGCTGTCACAATTAACTAATTTTCTTTTTTGTGGTAATGTAATTTCTTAGCTCTGCCTTGTCACGCGAATATCAGTTATCTATAGATAACTGAGTAACGCCCTAAAGGTGTTAAATAGCTTATTTTCCATTGTACCCTACTAAATATTAAAACACTTTTTTTTTACATAGGCGAATTTACCGCGTTAGCATAGACCCAACTCAAGTAGGTATCTATACTTAGTATAGTATATAAAATACGACGCCCTGGCCTAGTTAGTAGTGAACCTGCCTACGCAGCTAGCGGTCCTGGGTTCAAATCCCGGCAAGGGCAGATATTTGTGTGATGAGCGCGAATATTTGTTCCTGAGTCATGGATGTTTTCTATGTTTTTAAGTATGTATTTCTCTATTTAAGTATTTATATCGTTGTCTAGTACCCATAGTACAAGCCTAGAGCTTAGTTTGGGACTAGATAAATTGTTGTGACATTGGCCCATGATATTTATTTATTTATCTTGAAAAAAACGGAACTCTGTCACACACACCAAGTTATGTTGAGATGCAGTAGATGTGTATTACTAACAAGTAAGAACACGCCTATCAACGCGTTAAAATACGTTACTAGCTACCACAGTAGGTACTTAGCTACTAGGATATTAATGCCACGTTTTGCAACAAAACAACTATTTATAAAGTTCCCAGGATAAAGTGACACTTTACTCAGGGCAGTTGATAAAAACCCAACCTTACTTCAACCAACCGGGAACCACATCTGCGCTTTATCCAAGACAATATTTAAACAACAAGCAAACTTTCGAGTGCAGATTCTTCCACATATTTTATGCATTTATTGCCCTACACCCTCATTTCAAAAAAAAATGACCCGGTATGGAGGTTGTGGGCACTGAAACAGGATACAAGCGCACCACACTTTCTGTTGTTCTGGAGCCAAATTTTCTTCCGATTTCAAGTTGTATTTATTTGACAGGATGCTGCGAGCATCTGCGGCCCCTTGTGTCAAGTTTATAGATTAAAACAAAAATGTCACTGTTGGAAAAACGCTACACGATAAAGTCATCATCGTCATAAAGTCTCGATAACCAAGTGTTTCAGACTGTGCTACGGCAGGTGACAGTCCACCAGGGCACCAGGGAACATCGAAGTGAGCAGTTTGTTTACTATTTGGTGGGACAGGATCTGGTGAAGTGCTTCGTAGTCGCACCTGGTTGACTCCCGCAGTCCTCATTATGTTAGGTAATGTACGCCGAATTTATTTGAAATAGATACGATGATTATTTTGAGCAAAGGTGGACCAAAAAAATAACTCACGGTTTTTACATTCTAATTTGAAAGAATAGGTAATTTTAAGGGACCAATTTCATTAATTTTGTATTTGACCCAATAGTTTTGGTTTAATATCTTTATTTATTTAGCAGACATTTTATGGATGACATGATTATCTTAAATTTGGGTTGGAATTTTCTAACATTTTACAACAATTAAATAATGATAAAAAGTGATTGTACCTAATAGTATAATAAAACATACTATTTCAAGTGGTTTTCGCCTAACCCGTAATATCCACCTATAGGAGGCCTGCAAGCCGAGACCGAAAGTCAAACAAAGGTTAAATATACTTTTGTCTAAATATCCGAAAAATATTAATATTTTAAAAACTTAATAATGCAGTACGACTTTAAAACCCTACTGCTCGAAATGGTTTTGGAATCAGATTAATTGTAAAAATATGAAGAAACCCAATTACGGTTTAGAATAGTGCCACTCCATGTCTTCCCGTGGAAGTCGTAAGTGGCTACTAAAGGAATACAGGTTCGTAGTATTGTTAGGCGATGGGGTTGCAGCCTGTCACTAATATACACTGGTGAACATCTTGGCCTGTTTGTGCAAATTGTGGTTACAGAATTAACAACAAGTTTTTAGAGTTGTTGGTGATTCTGCGGCTCAGCCTACCCCACTCTGGGAATGAAGGCGTGAAGGTATGTATGATAAACAAAAAACGCTTAGTGGAATTCACTGCCCGGAAATTAACAGCTTTCGACAGTTCACAATTTTACCTTATACCACCGGAGTTTAAAAATACCTGATTTTAAAATACCTACAATACTAACTTGGATCCGTGACCGTGTCAGTACGGGTAATAAGTAATAAGGACGTATTTAACTTCTTACGACGTGCTGTTACGATGTTATTCATCCTGATGCGTTATTTACACTGTTCATTGTCCACATTTAGCATAACAAGTCCTGGTAGATCCAACCCTTAATGTACACCAATCAAAACCAGAATTAAAAAGAACACAGGCTAACATCAGCTGATCAGCGATTTCTACCAGACAACCTTAGCAGGTATTATGCTGTCAAATTAAATAATTTTACACCTACTTAATTTACAAGTTCTTTCTTACAAGAAACTACACAAAATTTAATACATATCAATTTCTTAGCCTGATTGTGCAAAACATGGTTACAGAATTATCAACAACTTATTGAGTGCTTGGCAATTCTGTAGCTCTGCCTACCCCACTCTGGGAATGAAGGCATGAGTTTATGTATGTATGTATGTGTATGTACCCATATCATGCATCGTTTTATGACTTTAAATAAACTCGCTGATATTCTCACTTCTGTACCCAAGCACAGTATAAGATATTTAACGGAAATGCAACGCTTTGCGCCGGGAGTCGAACCCGGAATAGGTGATGAGCTGAACATGTGTCCCTAGCGATTTATTCTGAGACGTGTTGAAACATGTAACAGTGTACAAAACGTTTTGGGGAAGACAGGAACTCTTTTCTTTATTCAGGGTCTCATGAGAGAATTGACGGGACTAGGGAAGTCACATATTACACTGATCATAAAATACGACAACCTATCAAGATTGAATGAAGCGCCGTAAGCCGAGTACTCACTTGTGAGTAGGGAATGCAAATAACTAGTTATTACCGGTTTTAACCGGTTATTTTCATACAAAATCTGTTAATAACCGGTTAAATTGCATTCCCTACTTGTGAGCCGTAACCATGACGATTTATTTTTTAAGTACCTCCCCTTCACGTAACGATGTATGTATGTGGGCATGTATTTTTTTCTCGTCTACCCCTTAGTGTGGGGTATCGACTGATAGAACATTCAAAAATATTGCGAGTTTGTGTAAACAATTTTTCGATTAAGGTACGTTTATGAAATATTAAGCTTGAAAGCGCAAATTTTTGTTAGACTCAAGTGTCGTCGTCGTCGTCGTCGTCGTCGTCGTCGTCGTCGTCGTCGTCGTCGTCGTCGTCGTCGTCGTCGTCGTCGTCGTCGTCGTCGTCGTCGTCGTCGTCGTCGTCGTCGTCGTCGTCGTCCCCCAACAGCCAAAACTACAAATTCTAAAAATCTGAAAACAATCTTAAATAAAAGCACATATAATTAATTTAATAGGAAAACTATAACTACTAAGTTGACTTAAGTGGTTCTTGAGATACAAACGGTTTAAATGTTTATACCCAGTGAAAACTTATTTGCGGTGTTGGTAAACTGACCGATGTCGATGTATGGGGATAACAGTTTTCTAACAGCAAAGTTAATTTTGTCGCGAGGTCCAATATGTTTGTAGTAGCGGCTTCGGAACCCTACACTTACAATGGTCCGACTTGCTCTTGCCCGGTTTGTTATTGTGGGTATTACCTGTAACTTTTTTACACAATGACATTAATTATTACATTACATTCCTCGAGTTAAGAACAATGCTCATTCATTATATATAACAGGAATTCGGAATTAATATATTGAACCGTTTTTCATCGCTTTGTTTGGACCGCCAAAACTTTTCTGATTAAAGCGAAGAAATAATTTATTCACGAAGTAAAACTGCATAATAAATTTCCAATGGTTCCTTTAATTACACTGTGGGAGTATCTAGCACGAAATCGCGCCATTTTTTATTCTAAAGTTTTTACTAAATTAAAAAGGTTTAAATAATGCTAGGTTAGCACAAAAAAAAAAAACTTGTGAATTTTACGATAATATCTCTTCTATAATTCTATTTTTTTAATGAAGTTGTTTTATTTGAAAATGCTTTTTTTTTCATGGCATGGTCACTTGAGCTCTCAGGCTACCTGATGGTAAGTAGAATCTGAGACCCATGTACATTTGAATTCTCGAGACCACGATCTCAAGACCGCAATCCTAAGACTCCAAATATGTTGCGACTAGTGATGGGCGATTTCTGAAACATTACAAACCTTTCCTTAACTGCGAAAATTACAACATCTGAAAGTTACATAATTACATGGAAATGATTCTGACACAAGTAAATTTCATTTAAATTTCATGTAGGTATAGTTTCCGTTACATTACGTTGCATTACAAAACTTAAGTAATTTTCAGAAATTAAACGATTTCACTTTGGTAACTTTCAGAATTCTGAAAGTTACCAAAGTGAAATCGTTTAATATGTATTATTAATAATACATAAAATGTTAGGTGAAAGTTTCACTTATGAAACTTTCAGAGCATTGCAGGAATTTAAGTGAGTTTCACTTTTGAAACTTACAAGCCGCCCATTACTAGTTGCGACTAGGGTTGTGTAGTATGTACTACACAACCCTAGTAGTATTAAGAGCCTAAAAATACTGAATTCCCGTCTCTGTAGTAGAACGAACTATTCCTTAAAGTTTTTTTTTAGTACACGCGGATCAAGAACCGAACAGAACGGGCAGCATGCATATTTTTTTTTATGAATATTTATCTTTTCGCATTTATTTTTTGCATAACCTCCTTTTAGGCTGACATTAGGTTAGGTTTGTTTAGGTTAGTTTTTTATAATAATTAAAACAAAACCTTTTTTATTGTAAAAACCGTTTTTGGTCAAATGATTTTATGCGTAAAAATAAAATGCGATCCTACTGTTAACCCACCCAGTGACAATACTAGCATACAACGTACGTTAAAGTGACAAGGTACATAAAAGATCACTTATTTATGCTGTTGATTGTACAATCTCTAGTTCTTTTAGTACACTAGTACTCTGATAGAAACCGGCTATTCATGGTCTTTATTTGTGGTTCACTGTTGGATCGGTTCACTGTATACCCCGGGAGTTACACGAGCATTCAAGTCACAAACTTTTGATGGTGGGCAAAATACACCCAACTCCGCCAGCCATATATTGAATATGACTCGAAACATCTAACAAAAATAATAATAATAGATCGTAATGATAATTAAACACTGTTTAATAGGTTTCTTTTGTTTATAACGTTATTATTGAGTTTATTTTGTTAAAAAAAATGGTTAAATATGTTATGCTTGTTCCAATAATCCTCAGTAAGTTAATCCCATTCGACTTATTATAAATGGAGAACCCATGGACAGAATTTAATGCACATTGGTACGGAAGTACATAGCTTTGATACCTTGCAAACAAAAGTAGTCTAAGCTGTGGCGGACTTGGGTGTGCCGTCCAAACATTTTTGCCCACTATCCTTTGTCAAAGCCTAATTTTAGTACTAAATAATTTAAAGTGTATTTCTATGGAACTTGCTAACTATGTAAACAAATGATTTAACTTTGTTTTGTCACTGTTTCTCCTTGAATTTTCACACCACCTCATCAAACACCATTGAAACCATACACTATTGAAACGGTCGTTACTGTAAAATACAAAATCACCAAATATATAACTCTATCTTGGATATTTCATTAAAAGTTTAAATGGTTTCAAAAGTTAGGTTATTAGGACCTGATGGAATGACATTTTTGTGTCTTTTAAATTGTACAATTGTCTATGATGGGTAGTGTTGTGGCTAAAGTTGGTTAATATTAAGGCATCATCGGTAGGGCTACAGATGATATAACGGCACCTTTAATAATAAATACTGGTTATCTATATATTATCTTCAAGTACCGATTTTTCTTCAGATCGTGTCTAAACAAATTAGAAATAAGTAACTACTTGTTTTTTACTTTCGGTATTTTATTATTCGATGTGGTTTGACATAAGTAAAGGAGTATTGCCCATCACTAGTAAATTCATAATTCAGAGACAATTTCAATATGGCGGTTTGATTACATAGTTAGAAAGTTCCATAGAATTACACTTTAATGACCTACATTTTTACTAACTACGAGTATAGCCGTGAAACATTGAGTAAAATTTTGTTTCAAAAGCGATCGTTTAAATTTTATCAAAAGGCATCGAAGCTATTCAACAGTTAACGAGGTAAGTTTTAGCGGAAGTATCAAATGTCTGGGACAAAGCGACCCCGAGACTTTGTCTTTGAACATTGCTTACTGTATTTAATTAATTATCTATTAGGGAGAAATAAAATAAATCGGTATTTCCAAACCGTTATCCTAGTTGGTGTTGTTTTACTAATGATGCTAGTTGTCCTTCGTTTTCCTGGTGTGATGAGCGAAACTTTTTTTAAACAACTTCAAAAAGGAGGAGGTTCTATGTTCGGTTGTATGTATCTTTTTTTTATGGCATAGGAAGGCAAACGAGCACACAGGCCACCTGATGGTAAGTGGAAACTGTGACCCATAGACATTCGCATTCACAAGACTGCAAATGCACTGCCAACCCTGTGGACTAAGATGGAATGCCTCATTTCACCGGCTATCTTATCCCCAAACCGGAACACAACAATGCGAACACTGCTACTTGGCGGTAGGTTAATGGATATGATGGTGGTACCAACCCGGACGGACCCTGCACAAGGTCCTCCCACAAGGAAACCTATTTCAAGGGTGGCGATAAAATGTCTCAATTAAGAAAGTTGAGCGACTTTTTAAAACAATTGTTTCTTCATAATTGAGAAGTGGGAATACATTATTTAGACGACGCGCTGGCCTAGTTGGTAGTGACCCAGCCTACGAAGTTAGCGGTCCTGGGTTCAAATCCCGGTAAGGGCAGATATTTGTGTGATGAGCGCGAATATTTGTTCCTGAGTCATGGATGTTCTATGTATTTAAGTATATATTTCTCTATATAAGTATTTATATCGTTGTCTAGTACCCATAATACAAGCCTAGAGCTTAAATTGGGACTACGTCAATTGGTATTGTTCATATTTTTATAATTACTTTCATTCGTAAACCATTTCGAGGAATAAGGTTTTAATGTCGTTCTGCATTATTAAGTTTTTTGAATATTTATTTATTTCGGATTTTGTTTCACTTTCGTTTTCGGCATGAAGCCCTCGTAGGTGTATTTTACGGGTTAGGCGACAACCGCTTGAAATACTATGTTATAATACACTATTACAATAACTTTTTATTATTACATATCATTTAATTGTTGTAATTTATTTAGAAATGCCATCCCAAATTGAAAATAATCATGTCATCCATAAAATGCCTCCTAAATAAATAAAGATATTAAAACAAAACTATTGAGTCAAGTACAAAATTAATGAAATAGGTCTCTTATAATTACCTATTCTTTCGAATTAGAATGTAAAAACCGTGAGTTATATTTTTTGGTCTATCCCAATTTGGTGTGACACTGTCCCCTGATATTTTATTTTATTTATTTTATTTATTATGTACAGTCAATTATGATCACGAAAAACTATAAACTAATATAAAAGAAAAATAAAATGTCTCACAATATTTTTAACCAAAAGCCAACTTCAGTTTGACTGGCCTATTACCAATTATTACCTATTTATATCTTTCTCTTTTAAGCTTATCGATGGACAATGAAGTTGATGGAGAAAGCATGATAAATAAATATCAAATAAAATATCAGGGGACAATGTCACACCAATTGACCTAGTCCCAAGCTAAGCTCAAGGCTTGTACTATGGGTACTAGACAACGATATAAATACTTATATAGAGAAATATATGCTTAAATACATAGAAAACATCCATGACTCAGGAACAAATATTCGCGTTCATCACACAAATATCTGCCCTTACCGGGATTTGAACCCAGGACCTCTAGCTTCGCAGGCAGGGTCACCACCAACTAGGCCAGCGCGTCGTCAGCCTTTCCGATCAAAAACGATGCCGTATGTTTGTTCGTTACATATGAGTATGTCTATCTAATACTTACTCTCAGTTTTAATATTATACTTTGTCTACGAAGAAAGCCGACTTTTAATACCTTAGGCATACCAAACTTTATATTCTTTATTCAATCACGATTTTCATTTTCTTGTAGACTTTACGACTGCGGCCTTAATGATAATAAAATCCTCTTCCAGTCATTTGGCATGCAATCAATCCGGCATATAAAGTTCTTACATCGCATTCACGAATCTTATTATCTAGGATAGCTTGTAGATCCTTTGCGAGCATCGTCAAATGAGAAACCTAATTATACGCCCTCATTTGTGCTGGGGGACTCTGGACCTTAAGTTAAGGGTATAGGGATTTGATTGAGACGCGCTAGAGTGGCATTCCATCTGTTTTATTAAGGTAGCTTTGTGTTGTATATTTTTATTTTTCTGAAGCAGTTACTACATACGGACAAGAAGGAATAGAAATGTCTGATAATTATCATTGTTGTTTGGGAAGTAAAGATTTGTTTCAGAGCAAGAGACCTCACATTCTTTATTTTATAGTACTTGAAAGTTTCTCAGAGCATATTCGCAACACAGGTTCCCAAGCATATATTTTTTGTTTATGGCATATGAAGGCAAACTAGCACACAGGCCACCTGATGGTAAGTGGAAACTGTGACCCATAGATATTCGCGTTCACAAGACTGCAAATGCACTGCCAATCCTGAGTACTAAGATGGAATGCCTCTATGCTAGTCATTCTATCGGCTGTCTTATCCCAGACCGGAACACAACAATGCGAACATGCTGCTTGGCGGTAGATTAATGGATAAGATGGTGGTACCAAACCGGACGGACCCTTCGCAAGGTCCTCCCACAACAAGTAAATTTATCTCTATACAGGAGGTTTCACGTCTACGTTGACAGATATCAACTTTTGCAACAAATTATGATGGCCTAAGTTGCTGACAAAAGAAGAGTTGGGCGAAGAAGAAGTCGTGGCTTCCCAACATCTGGGCTGGACTGCAGGTGGAGCGCTTCCGAGCTATTTCGCTTTGCAAAAGATAGGGTCAGATTCCAGCTTATAGCCAACTTTCACAAAGTTAAAGAGACACTTTAAAAAGAAGAAGAACATGTATATGGACGACAATATGAAAACATTACTGCTTTTTAGGGTTCCGTACAAAAAAATGAAAAATGGTACCCTCATAGGATCACTTGTGCATCTCTGTCTGTCCGTCTGTCACACCCAATTTGCTCCAAAACTACTGGACCGATTGAGTAGAAATTTGGTAGACATATGTAAATTTGATGACTCAAACACTGGTGTGCAAAGTATTTTTTTTTTTAATAATTGCCATTTTCGGGGGACAAATTAGGGAATTTAAAAAAAAGTTTTGCATACCTTACTGTGTCATATATCAAATGCAAGGGCTCTTTATGAGGATTTCAAATATATTTTTGTTATTATCGTAAAATAAACATTTTTGATTTTATTCATGAAAGAATACGAAAATTGACCATTCGCCCCCTAATCTCCGAAACGATCCTAAAATTAAAAAAAAAAGTACAAAGTGTAGTTCATTGCTCGTAGATTACAGTTATTCTATCAAAAAAATATACGTATGTAAGGAACCCTTTCCACGCGAGTTCAACTCGCACTTGGCCAGTTTTTTTTCTAGACTTGTTTGGGTAGTCTAGTCGTGTAAAGTTCAAACGTATATTAGCCATCTTTATCATCGGTGAGTCTCAAGACTACGGGCGGTTTAGTCGTAAAACAAGCCGAAGGTTTTAATGAGCGTAAGACGTTCCTGAGCCTGGCCTGTAACATATCCGGAGAGATGAGATTCAGAAACAACTCGGTAACTGAGAAAGGTTTACAGTGATTTTCCAACTAATATATAAACCTACCGACGCGATAGCGTAGTTGGTAGAGACCCTGCCTACGAAGCTAGCGGTCTCGTCCCGGGTTTGATTCCCGGCATTTGAAAATATTTGTGTGATGAGCACGAGTATTCGTTTCTGAGTCAAATTATTCTTCTATTTAGTTTTTTCTCCGTGTAAGTATTTATATCGTTTTCTAGTACGTATAGTACAAGTCTAACACCTATAAACACAGTGTAACACCTATAAAAGGAACGGACAACAGGCGACGCAGCAATCTCGTTGCCTTCATTAGACATGATTGACAAACGCCTTAAACTGTTCGAATCTAGTATACGTGCTTCAATTGAGTCTCAAATAAAAGAAGAATTCGAGTTATTGCGTGAAAGCCTTGCAGTTATTCCTAACCTAGTTAAAACCATCGAGGAATTATCTACAAAGTACGACGATATGCATACGGAATTATGTTCGTTACGCGCGGTTACGTATGAATTGAAAGATGAGAATAACCAACTGCATGCAAACATAAAGGACCTTAACTTCAGGGTGGCACAATCGGAACAACAAGCACGAGAAAATAATGTCGAAATCCAATGTTTGCCTGAGCACGGAAATGAGAACTTGGTCTCTACAGTTATTCAACTTGGCAACATAGTGTCTTGTCCGATCGAGGAAAAGGACATTTTATCTTGTTCTCGAGTGGCCAAAAATAATCGCACCTCTACAAGACCCCGCTCCGTCATCGTCAAGCTGCCGTCGCCTCGGGCTCGCGACAGCTTGCTTGCTGCCTGTATGACTTTTAATAAAGCTAATCCATCTGACAAGCTTAACTCATCGCATGTTGGTATTGCTACTGTAGAGAAACAGCAAATATACGTCGTTGAACACTTGTCACCGAGGAACAGGGCACTCCAGGCACAAGCTCGAGCTTTGAAGAGGGAGCAGGGTTACAAGCATTTGTGGACCCGCAATGGAAGAATTTTAATGAGGAAGGATGATGCGTCGACCGCCATTTGGATCAAAGATTTTGAGTTTTTAGCCGCACTTAGGGAGTAATCGCAAGTACCTCTTACCGTTGTTTCTCTTTATTAGTGTTATCTTTAAAGAACTTTAAAAAACTTGAACTTTTTGTTACGTATTTAGTTATTGAGTAAAAATGACTCAACTTAGCATTTACTATCAAAATGCTAGAAGTATAAGAGGCAAACTGCACGAATTATACTTATCATCTCTTAATATTAGTTATGACATTATTATAATTACTGAAACTTGGCTGAATGGAAGTGTTTTTGATGCTGAAATACTGAATGATAATTATGTAATCTATCGTAGAGATAGAAGTAGCTCAGGGGGCCCAGACAAGAGGCAAACGCTTCCAGGCGTTTTCCTTTCTGTAAAGTTCAACGCCTAGGCGTTAGCGTCCAACATGTGTCAGACAACAGGAGTTATAAAAGAGAAACGTGCTGTCGATTTTGCGATACGCTCATTGTGCGCTATAATAATAATTTAGCCTTAAATTGTCTATGCTTAGCGCAAATTTAAACGTCAATGTCAAACGTTATAGTGACAACAACTGTCAGTCAAAGTTTTAGGTTAAGTTAGGAGGTAAAATTTCAGCACTTAATACTTAATGCGAGACTTAAATTTATTGAACGGCATATTTGATATTGACAATATCAGTAGGTATCTTATTGTAGAAGCGTATAAAGTTCCCCGCGAACGATGTGCTGACTTTACGAAGACGGTGACATGGGACTACGAGTTTATAATTGTTAAATAAAAATACTTGAATGTTTGTACGTTTGTCCTCTATATTCGTTCCTAAACCATTGATCAGATTGTGATCAAACTTTGGTAGGGTGTTCCTGAGGACGCCCTCGAGGGTTTCTGGCCCAAAAACCTATATCTACTATTTTAATTTACATGGAATCGCGACGGATCCCAGTTACAGCGTAATAAATAAACCACATTTAAGTAGTTAGGTTAGCTTCTCGTCGCTTCGAACGAGAGTCCACAATGCAAGACTGCTACCTTTCAGGTCACCAATTGGTACTGAAATCTCAATGATTTTACCTAAAGACCAATTCTTTTTGTGTTTCCTTAAGTCCTTCTAATGTAGTGGATCCAAAAAATCTACACAAAGTCGATGCCAAACAGTAGGTGGCTGTGGCCACAGAGCACTCCTTATAAGCATTTACTTTAGGTAATTTAATAAATAAATAATATTGAGCATGGCAAAATTATCTACAATTAATATATCGCGGTGTAAAAACCAGATGAACGTAACTACAAAAAATTCAAAAATAGTTTTTTTGCATAAAACGGTTCAGAATGAGCTCCTGCATGAAATGCCAAAACGACGTAATGGTATATATATATTTTTGTCTCGATAATCATTTTATTACCACTGAAAATGATATTGGAAAGTTGAAGATGCGAATTCTCATCGTTTTTTTGCTCTCCTGTAAAATCATAAAAATGAAGATACGTTCATCTGGTTTTTACACCGCGATATAAAGGTAAACAATTAAAATACTTTTAAATTCAAACATTTAATTTTTTATAAAATTTTCACCATTTACCAAATGTTTTAATAAATATGAAAATAACTCTATACATGTAGGAGCTTATTGAATAGATGATGGTTATCCACATTAATGCAGTGCCTAACTGCCAACACACCCAACCTTCATAATATCTTAATTAGCTAAATAAATGCAAATACAATACAAAAATCTCACAATGGTTATAGCATATTATGAAGGTAAACAATACTATTTATTAAAATAAGTTGAGCAGGCCGAAGCAACGTTCGATACAATTCCTGGCCTGCACGTGCCTCCTAGTGTAAGTCTCCTCCCTTGACCCTTGTGCGGCATCCAAAATAGGCGTCATCAACCAGGGTCGCAGTGGATACCCCGAGTCGCCTTGAACAAATACACAACAATTAAATTTTTTTTATTGAGACAGCACGGTTAGCTTACAACTACTAGATAGTGACTTGAACGCTAGGAAGCCTTCGATCGATCCAGGTTTTGCTCGAGACTTTTTAATATCTTCACCAAGCATATAAGTACCTAAATGTCATCGCATCTTGATAGTTTGAAAAGGTACAATTATAATATATTTAACATAAAAAAGGCACTTTATATATTTATGCAATTCTTTATACATTTTGCGGGTTCATGTCGTACGAGTGTACGTTAGTGTTAAGTACCCCCCTATATTATATACATTATAGTAAATAAAAAAAAGTTTTGAAATATTTAATTTTCTATATACCTACATAATATGTTTATCATTGTTCTAGTACCCATATTACAAGCCTAGAGCTTAGTTTGGGACTAAGTAAATGTGTGAGATTGTATTGATTGAAGCAGGACAGCAATCAACTTCTGCAATTTTTATTGCTGGTCTATTTCATGCTCATATTATTTAGTAACAATATAGACTTATATGGTTTGGCTTAAGACTTAAGAACTGATAAGGTTTTTGTAAAAAAAAAATTACAACTGCAATGTAATGGAGGAGCAATCAAATGAATGTACCTATTTGCAGGACTCCTGGAAAGAAGTGGACTCAAATAAACAAAAATCAATATTGTTTAACATTGATCAGACTTATAGAAAGCATGCATACATAAGCTCACGCCTTTATTCCCAGAGTGAGGTAGGCAGAGCTACAGAATTACTAACAACTCGTTTTTAGAGTTGTTAATAATTCTGTAACCAGATTTTGCATAATTAGGCTTCCCCCAATGTGTATTAAATTAATATATTGATTGTTATGTATGAGAAGTGTATTATTAATTATTTTAATAATAATATGTAGCTATGTAGTTGAGTTTTATTTCACCAAATCTTAACATTCAAATTCAAATTCAAATTCGTTTATTGCAAGTCATATTACAGGTATATAGATGGAATTACATGGAAGGTATACATATGACACCCTGCAAGGGCGTAGCAACATAGGACAGTAGGGCTAGGACCTAATTATTAGAATAAAATAAAAGCTATGAATATTGCACATATCAATAATTCTTACATAACTTATTTATTTTTTATGTATGTTTTATATATATATTTTTCCCATATATTTGTAATAATATTACTTGTACATTATAAAGAATTATACCTACTTGAATTCATTTATCTCTAAATTCGGTATTTAAAAATTATCAGTTATCACTTAAAAATATTTTTAACTTGCTTATAAATAAAGGGTTTTTATTTTCACTTTTGATGGAATTTGGTACATGGTTGTATATTTTAATCATCATATGGTGTGGACTGGACGCAACTAATTTTAATTTGGTTAACGGTAGTTTAAGTTTATTAAGATTTCTTATTTATCTTTGTTTCTGTGAGAGTCCGGAATAAGTCTGAATGTTTTCTGATAAATTTACAAGATTCTAAAATATACATGGATGTAAGGGTCAGTATTTTAAACATTTTAAAGTGCACTGGCAGGAGTCCTTAGGATCAATATTTGCCAGTATTCTGACACACTTTTTTTGCAGGATAAATACAGCATCTACCTCACAACAATGACCCCACAATAAACAATCAATCAATCAATCAATCTTAACTTGCAATTAATAAACCATTTTTTTACATACTGTTGAGCTTACTAATATTAATACATACCTACCTACCTTCTTCTCATATAACAGGGTGATATTTGGAGCTAAACCAATTTATTGAACTAACATAATTTAACATTTATATTAATTAGTTAGACCTTTTGGAAAATATTTATCCCTTACATAATAAAATAATACAACTCATGACCAAGTAACTTATCCTTATAATGGTGTCCAACTTGCAGAATTAGCTCTGCCAGACTCTAATCATTTGGTGCATTTCTTGTTCAATATACATAATCACTTCAAATTGTTTATTGTTATTCGGATTGTAATGAGAAAACCACACAGGCAAGAATTCTTACCTAGAAGCCATACACATAGAAAGTAAATTACCTATTCATAGAATCTGTATTATAGTGTAAATTGTCTGAACTTACCATTTGAATATTTAATGAATGGTATCCTTTTCTATTATAATATTGGTGTACATCCACGCTTGGCCTTACAAGGGCAATATGGGTGCAATCAATGCAAATTACTCCTGGCAGGCGGAACTTTCTTTGAAACCTGTACAATATTTTTATAGTTAGGTACAATGGCTTTAGTCTACAATAGGTGATTAAGTATCATATTATCAAAGGGATAGGGCTCCAGTCTAGAATATAGGTACTTACTTCTTACTTTTGTTTGCAAGCCGACCTCGCCAGTTGTGTTTGGGGAAATGTTATCCACTTCCCCACAACGCTAGGATGGTTGAGGGCTTGCACCACTTGCCTGATGCAGCGACTTGGTGTCCGCTGCGTCAAGTGTTGTGAAACCCCCACCACCGTTTGGTCGGACCCCGTCGCAAAGAACGTGAAAGCACATAGAACCTGAAAAAATAACTAGGAAATAAGCGTCCACATCAACATAACATAGTTGCTATGCATAATATACCTGGTCACTTATAAGACACTATTCCTACCTTAACGTCGAGAGGAATCTCCCTGGTTCCTCTCAACGAGGTTTGTGCTCTCAACTCGTCACATAGACGCCGAAATGTGCCCTTATCGATCCGGAACCGTTCAGCGAACAAACCTTCGGGCATTTCTTCTATAAGCTCCAAATTTGATCGCGATTCGTATCTTTGTTGGCGCCTCAACCTCCGAGCTTCGTTGCGGGCAGCCCACAGCAAACGCAAAGAATGCATTTTGGATTTAAACCAGTAATACACTATTGTCTCTCAAGCAAATTACAAAGTATCAGCCATTTTGAATTGTTTACTCGAAACGCTTAGCGCTTTTCTGCAAGTCTTCGGCGTGCGAATAGTTTTCTACATTGTACGGCAGAATACAGAACAGAATGCACGTCAAAAGGGCCACTTGACTAGCCATTTGTATGGATTATGTCATTGTGACAGCGCTTTTCGTTTTTCTGTTCGTTTAGAAATATTGCAGAAAAACGAAAACAAGTACGTTGGCTGGCCACTTAGCTGTTCTCTTCGATAAACCACGTGACCAATTCGTGATCTCATACATTTGACAGCGAATCAACAGAAAAGCGAAAACGGCGTTTGCCTCTTGTCTAGGCCCCCTGGTAGTTCCAAGTCTGAGGGCGGTGGGGTGTTAATAGCTGTTTCTAAAAAAAAGAATTCATCTAGACAATCTTCATATGAAAGCATCCATGAGAATCTTTGGGTACAAGTTACTACCCGCTCTAACAAATCTTCACACGTGTTAAATATTTGCGCAACTTATCTGCCCCCTCCAGTTTCCTGTGAGCGTCTTATGGACAACTTAGATTGCATCAGCAATGCTATTACCTCAATTGGTTATGGCCCGACACTAGTTATTGGCGACTTCGATGCCAGTAGTATTTGTTGGAGTCCTGATGCTAATGACTGTAAATCATCAGCTGCCATCATGGATTCAGCCTCAACGGGGCTACATAACGGCCTGGCAGACTTCATGTCCCTCCATGACCTTAGACAATTTAATCTTGTTAAGAATATTAACGACCGTCTTCTAGATATCGTTCTTTGTTCTCATTATTCAGTCTTGACCGAGCTAGCTGATCCTCTCACTAAGATAGACCCATATCATCCCCCTTTGAGCATCACTATAAACTTTCCCGTTATTAATTATTTGCAGAATGTTAATGCTAACAGACGAAATTATCATGTAGCAGATTACTCAGTAATCAACAAAGAGCTAGAGTCTGTTGATTGGGAATCGACCTTGAAAAACTCAAATACTGTTGACGATATGGTTACCGCATTTTACTCTATATTGGAGGATATCATCACAAATCACGTTCCTCTTATCAAATTAAAAAAAGGTCAATATCCTGTCTGGTACACAAGAGAATTAATTAATCTCATTAAATATAAAGATAAATTGCGGCTCAGGTTTAATAAATTCAAAAACCCTATTGATGAATTTGAGTTCAAAGCTGCAAGAGCTGCATGTCACCATCAAATTGACATTTGCTATGCCGTGTACATGAAGTCTGTAGAGGATTCAATCTCAAATAATAATATGAAAGTTTTTTGGTCTTTTATTAAGTCTAAACGTCAGAATAAAGGTACAATTCCCGGAGAAATGATACTAAACGGAGTCAAATTTTCGTCGCCCAACTCTATATCTAATGCATTTGCTGAACACTTCTCCTCTGTCTACGTGTCGAATAACTCGGGACATGTCAACCATTCCCATAACTCCACTCTTCCACCTCCGAACACCGCTGGAGAAATAAAGTCCATGCATCACCAGACGTTAAGTAACTTCAAGCTTGACCAAATCACGATAAAATCAGCTTTCAAAAAACTTGATAAGAACAAGGGGGCTGGACCTGACTGCATACCGGCTGTATTTGTTCATAACTGTGCATCTAGTTTAGCTTATCCTGCTAGTATTATTTACAATTACTCTCTTAACTGCGGAGTTTTCCCTTCACTATGGAAACTTGCTAATGTGATACCGATCTCTAAAGGTGGTGATGCCAGTAACATCCAAAACTACAGGCCTATTTCACTCTTGTCAATTTTCGGCAAAGTTTTTGAATATCTTATTAACACCATCCTGACCAATCATCTTAAACCGCTGCTAGTCCCCCAGCAACACGGATTTCGGAGTAATAAATCTACTGTGTCCAATTTGGTGCTACACGTGTCCGAACTATCGGAAGCCTTAGACAAAGGTCATCAAATTGACGCTGTATATACAGATATTAGCAAGGCATTCGACCGAGTTGATCATGATATACTAATATATAAATTAAGTACCTTTGGTGTTCATGGCAAACTCCTTGATTGGTTCTTAAGTTACCTTTCTGCCAGGTCTCAAAAGGTACTCGTTTGCGGCAATAAGTCACGAAGTTTTGAGGTTCCTTCAGGGGTACCCCAAGGATCCCACTTGGGCCCCACATTATTTTTAGTGTTTATTAATGATATGGCAGAAATGATTCACCACTCGTGTTTCTCGTTTTTTGCTGATGACTTGAAAATATCTAAAGTGATCAACTCTCCAGCAGACTCCCATCAACTTCAGGAAGATTTGGACAGAATATCTGGATGGTCTGAGCGTAATAGGCTGCCATTAAATACAAGCAAATGCAAACATATTACTTTTACTAGGAAACGGCAACCTATTATTACCTCGTACAACATTAATAACTTGGTGCTTGAAGAAGTTTCTAGTATCCGGGATCTTGGTGTTGTCTTGGACAGTCAGCTTACTTTCACAGACTATATTGACAACGTTATTAAAAAAGCATATAGGCTTTTGGGCTTTATTTGGCGTAATTGTAAACACTTTAAAAATGTTGCTGCTTTGAAAACTGCATATTTTGCCCTAGTCCGCAGCCAGCTTGAATATTGCGCTAATATCTGGAGTCCGCAATATAAGTGCCACGTGGACCGCATTGAGAGGATTCAGAGGCGCTTTTTGCATCTACTTTCGGTACACCAACGTAATTTTTTTTCGTTACCCTCATATAAAAGTAGACTTAATTATTTTAATATCACTCCTCTAGAAAACCGTCGATGGATCTCTGACCAGATATTACTTCACAAAATTTGTAATGGCACTATAGATTGCCCTCAGCTTCTTGAAAAAATTGGATTCAATGTACCAAGGCTTAACTCCCGCTTCTCAAACTACAGACCTTTTTCTTTGAAACCATCCAGAACAAATCTTGGATCTCACAGTGTGCTGAATAGAATATGCAGCGAGCACAATAAACTTTTCAAACAAACGAATATTGATTTAATGTCTATCTCTCAAATTAAGTTTAAAAGATTATTAAATATTTATAAGAAGTAGTTGCCTGTAAGTTTTAACGTAAGCCCTTCATAGTGCCATGTTAATTTTATATAATTTTATTTAGTGTTATATTTCGTTAATTGTATCGTGTTTTATATGGTCACTTGTTTGTGATTTTAGTTTAATATTGTTGTTTGCCTTCTGAGTAGACGGATTAATCCATATTATTAAGAGGTACCTAGCCTAGTTTAATATCCAAGCGGGTCGAATTTAATCCCATTTTTTTTTTTTCAAATGTTTTTATGATTGTCATATTTTGTTAATTGTGTTATGTTACGCATGTTTACTTACGACTTTATAGTTCCTTTTTTAGCCTAGTACTTAGCCTGTTAAATGTGTTAGTGTGTTACTGAGCCGCACAATGCGATTGTTTTACGCAAGCTGAGTTTGCCTATAATTGGGTAAACACCCTGTCACTCTTCCCTATACATATAATATTATAATAAGTTAATGGTGTTATATCTGTTGGCGAACCTAATAAATAAATAAATAAAAAAAAAGTCTGGAGACTAGGTCAATTCGTGTCAGGTCGCAATTGTTTTTTTTAACTATGGACGTTTAAATGTCCTTACTCCTTGGTTATTTCTTTTAAAAGTTCCTTATTTAAAAATATTAATAGGTTGACATAAGATTTTTACTGTTAAAATAAATTAACTAAGTTTACACCATTAAAAGTAGAACGAAACGAAACTATACGAAAATGGAGGCCTCTATTCTAACAAGTTAAACCATATCCCTTTTGACCTGAGCCTGTTGTCTTAGATCTGCTATCGTATTGGCATCGTTTTTATAGCTCTTATTCACTTGACAGTAATGGTGGCTGAGTTAAGAACAATACAATGACAGGTCAAAGACGATTATGGTTTATACCGCCTAGGGTAGAGATCCCATTACACAAATACATTCGACAATGTGTCATCTTTCAAACTTTCGATTTTTTCCTACTTATCTTAAATAGCAGTACTTATTCAAAACTGCACACTTTGTCAAGTTTTTGAATACATTTTCATGATAATTCATCGAAATGATGGTCTGTATCAGTAGTCTTTGGCATATACGTCGACAGAAAAGTAAATTGTTGTAACTGATTTTGAAACAAAAACATTGAAAATTTCCTATCACGTAAGTGATCTCTAAATATTGACCTTGAAATTTGACATTAACATTTTTCACATTAAAAAGGGCGTAAGTGAATTCTGCAAAAAATATGACATTGTTTTTTCCATATACTACCTAAATGCGAAACACTCATAGGAAATGCACATCAAACACCCCTCTATAACGTCAGGGATTAGAAGACATATAAATGTATACAGAAAACGACATATTACAAATGTCGGAGTGATTTAACAACGCTTCCTTTGTGTCACATTGAATGTCAGGTGACTCTCTTACACTGTGCTCTTAAATCCCCTGGCGCACGTGCCAGCTGTCAGTTTCCTGTCAGCCGGTTGATTACACAGCTGCTCGCTCGAGCTGTAGACGCAATCACGATCGATCGTCCTACGATGTGTTAAACTAAGCGCGCACCACGAATTTAGTTTTTGCGACACGATTTTAGAATCGCGCTGTAAAATATCGTAAAAAATTCATTGGGCGCACTGCGATGAAAAAGTCGATAAAATGTTCATTCCCAACATGGAATTCGTTCAAGTTGCTTGTCTTGCCCTCCTCCGGAGGAGAAGAAGGAAGAAAAAAAGAAATCATAAATATTGGACGCATCCTTTAACAGCTCAAAGGGTTTTTTTATCTGAAATACAATGATATTCGACCACTTCACCTTCCTTAATTATTATGAATTTTTGAAACTTGATTCTTCTTGAAAATGAAAACAAGACTAAATAGACCTACAGCACCAAATAAATCGAAAATTCGTTTACATTTTTTGTTTTTCGAAATATTTGTTTGTTTTTATTTAGCAACGGCGTGGGAACCCTACCCTGAGCATGGTCCGGAATTCTGTTCCGGACCTGAGCACGGGCCGGACAAAAATGCTTGTCCTAAACCCGAAACTTAGTCAATAATATTTTTTTCAAATGCAAAAGTTTTATCTTGTCTAGGGTTTTATGTTGATGTAGGAAAACATATCAATCATATGTGGTCGTCTTGCACCGTCTTATATACACATAAGTAGGTATTCTTTTTTCCTTTTCTCTCTTTATCTCTCTCTTAAGATTTTGGTGTGCTTTCATGCGGAAACTACGCAGGATATTTGATATATTTTTTAATTTAATATTTATAGTTTTATATTGTTAACTACGTTGTATCATTGTAATATTGAATATATTTAAAAAATGACTGACTGCTGAGTTTTTTGCGGCATTTCTTCTCAGCAGTGGTCTCCTCTTGTGAAGCGCTGGTAGATTCTTGTCGTGTAAAAGTCCCCGTGCGGTATACTTACTGAATAAATGTCTTCATCTTTATCTTTATCTTTCTCTCTATTAGAACCAATTATATAAAATTTGGTAGATCTTACATCACAGTCCCGTAAGGTTAGATTAAAGCTAATAATAAAGCGTCGAGACCGCAAGCTCAAGTGTAAAAGACAGCCTTCGTCTACGCGACCGATTGCATCTCTAAAGCACAGGTGACAACGGATTTGTTAGTAGTCCATTGCAGTAACATTTCAATGTAACATGGTAAATAAATACATACAGACACGCCTTCATTCCCAGAGTGGGGTAGGCAGAGCTACAGAATTACCAACAACTCTAAAAAACTTGTTGATAACTCAATAGGTAACTACAATTTGCACAATTAGGCTAAGATGTATAATAGTGTAAATTAGTGACAGCAAGCCCATCGCCTGACAGTAGGGGAAAGTAGGGTAATTGAGAACACCGGGTAATTGGGAACAGCTAGCTAAGTAATACTTCCCCCCGCACTACACCGTCCCGCACCTGTTCATAGGACGTTTGCAGCGCCCCTCAGTGCGTACACGACAGTGAGACGGAAAGGCCGTGCGCACGCTGTCACGGTGGTGAGTCGGACAATATTTCTTGCATTTTTGATATCATTTTTGTCTTGTGTTATAATAGTTGTAAATATCATATTTTTAAGTTCCAAGGCACCATATTTATTTACTAGCATGCACGTACAGTCAACAGCATAAATAAGTGATCATTTATGTACCTTGTCACTTTAATTTTTTTTATGAAATGTTATACAAATTGTGACTCGGTTGAAAGCGACAAGGTACAGAAATGATCACTTATTTATGCTGTTGACTGTACTATCTATTTTCAAAGCCCACGTGGTTCGATGTTCACCAAAAATACTGTCGAGGTTGGCGGCCATTTTTGATTCATATTGATTACTTCGGGTAATTGGGAATGACATCAGGCGGGTAATTGGGACCGTTCCTAATTACCCCTTGCGTTCCTATTTACCCCTAGTACTGCTGATTGATTATGTAAAAATGATTCAACACGTCACAAATTGTTTTAGATGCCGCGAAAATACATAAGAAAGACTGAACCTAAATATCAAATAGAAGATCTTCGCCATGCAGAAAGAAATTGTAGAGGATTTATATAGATTTAGTTGTCGTTCCTAATTACCCCATACTGTTCCTAGTTCCCCCACGGGATGATCTCAATTACCCCATAGGGTATCGGGTAAAAAGGAACGGTAATGTTTTTTGTTTTCGTTCACATTTTCAATAAAACGTTGTTTTTTAAGATTGTTACTGTCGTTAATAAATACATAGATAAGCAAAGTTTATGCTGCAATTAAAGATGATTATGTCTGTGTCATTTTTCTATTACTTTTGAGCGTTAGAATTTAAGTGTTCCCAATTACCCTACTTTCCCCTACTACAAGCCTTTATTCCCTTAGTCGCCTCTTACGACTTCCACGGGAAGATATGGAGTGGCACAATTGGCTACTTGACAGTTGTAACAATTAAATATAAAAAGTGTTGAATATGGTAGTTTACACTAAAAAAATAACTGCACATATTTTTATTTGCAATAAAAAATATGATAAGGACTTTATTTTTGGAAAATAACATCGTCGTTTTTTACCTGTGGCTCCAATAAACCCAAACGCTAGCGGCCATGACTGATTTACGTGTGACGTCACTGCAGCCTAAATACAAAGTTGTCAAACATCTTCGTAGTCAAAATAAACGACTCGAAAGCTTACCATAATTGTATTCGTGAGAAAATGCACTAAATGGAGGCGGGATATTTAAAGGCAGATAGTGCAAATCTGCCAAAAGTGGACAGATGTTAACTTCGAATCTCCCCACTTCTTTCGATGTTGAGGATTTTTAGGAACGTGTATAAATAATTTTTCAGGAGTTTTGATCGTCGTACTTCTACACATTGGTAGGTACGGCACACGTCTTATAATTAGACATTTTCACAAAATATATTTTTAAAACTTTATCCTTTCGCTTAAGTTGGCTTTATAATAATTCGGTTCGTTGTTTTATGTGTAGTGACGTCACCAACGACAAAAGTCACGTGACCTACCGTTTACGCGCGTATTTCAAATTAATTTAGTTATAAACGTGTTTTTTCTAATAATTAACATTTTTTCTAGAAACAAAATAATGTAAGATGTATAAAATAAGCAAACGCACATTTTAAAATACTTTACTGAAAACTGTCAAGTAGCCAATTCTAAGCCGGAACCACACGGCATAAATGAATAAATAAATATCAGGGCACAATCTCACACAAATTGACCTAGATAGCCCCAAACTAAGCTCTAGGCACAGAATAAGTACAGAAGTAAATCACATGTATGTACTTCACTTTTCATACCTACGCTCGGCGGTCGCTCTAGGGTTGTCAACTATGGGTTATGCACAAAAAACTAGCGCGGTTGTGGCACTCGTAGGTATCTAGTCGTTTGATTTATTGTTGAGAATGAAACTGGAAGAATGGAAATATAAATTAACAATGACTAAAAAAATATTTAATGACATTGTTACCTATATTACAAATTTGTCACAGAAAATATAAAATAT
Source organism: Acleris emargana (assembly GCA_927399475.2). Lineage (NCBI taxonomy): Eukaryota > Metazoa > Arthropoda > Insecta > Lepidoptera > Tortricidae > Acleris > Acleris emargana. The sequence goes on from OV656843.1 coordinate 1,539,749, forward strand.
ACCGTAGGTAACTTCAAAAATAGCCGACCAGACTAATTAATATGAAAGTGGAGGGGCATAGCCCGTAATAGCAAAAAACGTATCCTACAAAACAAAACAATAAACCTACCTACTAGGTATTACAATACAAAAAGTTTACAGAGCAGACACATACAAAATTTTACGTTTGTCAATTTTCATTATCCAAAATTCCTTATACTTAACTTCTAAACGGATTACCCTAGTTACACAATTTCCATTACCATATACGTTTTAGACCTAAACCTATCAACAGACACTAAAAACAACAGAATATCTACACAAATAAAAAAACATGTTTTCAACTTACGTAAGGTGGCGTGAATTTACCTTACAAAAATATAGTTAAGTACTTCGTTTATACTGATTCAAAATAGGAAACTATTATTTAAATCGATCTTAGATATATTCTTCGGGGGCCGAGGCGGGGCGCTTACTTACCTAATTCTTCTGTGAAACGTTAAAACGAACCATTGAAATACAAGTAAATACCTACTTACCTCTCTGAAGCCACTGGTAGCTTGAAAAAGGACAATTCACCGTTTAAAGTGGAATTTAAGCAACCGTCCACTGAACAGTTTTAATAACTTATTTTTGTTGCTCCATTATACCTAATTATCGCACAAAAAAGTCCACAGAAGCGACGCGTGTCAAGCGGACGGCACTCGCACTCGCACGCGTCTCAACTCGTCTGAGATATTGCGTCCGTGAGCGGTGTCTATGTGTGCGTTGCTCGAGCGCACTTTGTATGTAGATTGTCTTCTGTACCTATCTGTTCTGTGCTCTAGGCTTGTACTATGTGTACTAGGCAACGATAAATTTACTCATATAGTTAAAAACATACGTAAATACAAAGAAAATGACCAAGACTCAGGAACAAATACTCGTGCTTATCACACAAATATTTGCCCGTAACGGGGATAGAACCCAGGACCGCTAGCTTCGTAGGCAAGGTCACTACCGACTAGGCTACCGCGATGTCGCTAGGCTACCGTGTAAGTAACGACTCGTTACTTCGGATTGTTCATATGTTTTAAATTACTCTTATTTGAAAACCATTTCAAAGAACAGGATTTTTAAGTCGTTCTACATTATTAAGTTTTTGAAATATTTATCTATTTCGGACATTTCAATAAAAGTATATTTGACCTTTGTTTGACTTTCGTTTTTTGCTTAAAGCCCTCCTAGGTGTATCTTACGGGTTAGGCGAAAACCGTTTGAAATAGTATGTTTTATTACACTATTACAATCACTTTTTATCATTAGATATCATTTAATTGTAGTAATTTATTAGTAAATAAAATTTAAAATAATCATGTCATCCATAAAATGTCTGCTAAATAAATGAAGATATTATTAAACCAAAACTATTGTGTCAAATACAAACTTAATGAAATAGGTCTCTTAAAATTGCCATTTTTTTCGAATTAGAATGTAAAAACCGTGAGTGTATTTTTTTTGGTCAATCCCAATTGTGATGTTACATGTTACGATGTACTGACACGATGTTACCCATCCTGAGCGCATGATTTAGAGGGATGCAACACAAGCATTGCTATGTTCAACACGAAATTTAAATGAACAAACTTAAATTACTTGGTTTACGTATTTACCTTCACAGCATCACAATTTAAAGGCCAAGCGTTAAAAATAGCTTATGACATTCTTTGCATAATTAAAAATCAATCCAGCGATATCATGCATTATAAAATTAGGACAACTAGCCTTGGTGCGGGAGGGGCTCCTGATCCAGATGAAAAAAAAAAAAAAAACCTTCATTGCGGAGAGGAAGCGCCGCAAGAAACTCCAACAGAAGGTAATTTTATCGATAATACCTAAAAGTAAGTTACATTACAAAGTAATAATGTAATAAATAATTATTTTTAAAACGAACACAAATAAAATCATTACAAATTTAAGGCCAATAAAATAAAGTTAAAATAATGACTAGGAGAACAACATGACGAGGTCTCTACGTCAGGAATGATAATTAAAAAACTAAATTGAAAAACAGGTGCTTGCAAGCGTGAACAGACCGGGGCCCATAGACAGCGTTCACGAGTATGATGCGTGTCATACAAATTGACTTAGACAACGATAAACTTACCTGAACAGAGAAATACACACTTAAAATCATAGAAAACAACCAGAATCATCTGCAGTTACAGGGATTGAACCCTTGACCTCTAGCTTTGTAGGCACGGTTAACTTACTACCTACCAAATAGGCTAACGTCGTCGCCCCAGACAGAATAATTTCAAAACGCTGTCCTCTTATAACTTACAAACAATTCTGCCGAAACGTTATCTCGCGACGGCGCAGTGACGCTCCGAGACAAAATCCTTTAATACAAGCATTAAGATCTCCAAAGCCCTCATTTATTATAAAATAAATGTTTAAAAAAACAAAAACCGCCTTGAAACCGCAAAAAATAACTTCTTTTAAAATGGGGGGTCAGTGTAACTGAAGTCGGCGTCCCTCAAAATGTTTACCTAAAAGCAGACTACAATTTAAAAATAGCCATTATCTACCATTACCTGCCATTTTAAAAGAAGTTATTTATTGCGGTTTAAAGGCGGGTTTTGGTTTTTTTATACATTTTAGAGATCATAATTATGCTTTTATTTGGTCCAACATCTCAAATACTAAGAAACCATAGAACATTTCAAGCTCACCGCAAACGGAAAGTCATAGTCATATATTTGAACCTAAGTGTGCTTCGTCTTAGTCGCTCAATTATCATAATCGACATATCTTATCGCCATCCTTTCTAAGAGCAAATTTAGAGTTACAATGACAAATACCAAAATCGCTATAGGTGTTCCTATAATAAAAAAAAAAACAAAAAAAAAAAATATCAGGGGACAATCTCACACAAATTGACCTAGCCCCAAACTAAGCTCTAGGCTTGTACTATGGGTACTGGGCAACGATAAACTTACGTACATAGGTAAATAAATACTTAAATACATAGAAAACACCCAAGACTCTGAAACAAATACTCGCGCTCATCACACAAATATTTGTCCATACCGGGGATCGAACCCGGGACCGCTAGCTTCGTAGGCAGGGTCAGTAGGTACCGACTAAGCTGGCTACCGCGTCGTCAAACGGTCGTGTCGTGTATAATATTTGAGTTCTGTCGATTCCTCATGGATTCCATCATCAGATCTGGACTGAATTGAAATAGGACCATACGGAAAGCACCAGCTTTCATATAAAAAAAGAATTGTCAAAATCGATTCACCCAGTCGAAAGTTCTGGGGGGTTATTATGACCTAACTTTGCAGTTAAGTTTACGGTCATAGAAAAGGACAGAGCTATATAACTGATATAACTCTGTCCTTTACGCTCGCTGTAAAATGAATTGCATAGCCACGTCATAACTCCCCTGAGGTAACAAACATAATAGTAGTTTATGCAACAGTTGTATAAGAGAGGTCAAAAAAGACGAGTGGTGTGGTTACGATGTGAGCCGCAGGCAAACATCGTAAAGCAAGACGCCACGAGTATTTTTTGACTTAGTTATACACCGTTGCATACAATACTTTTTCTACGACTAGGTTTCAAATAAAATGCAAAATTAAATTAATATACCTAGGTTAGAATACGAACGAACGAAGCACAGAACAACAAACGAGCGAGAAACATTCGAAAACAACAAAATATGTGTCTATGGTTAACTTTGTTTTTAAATTGATGTGCACTTGCCAGGTTTCATATTTAAAAAAAAAGTTGCACAATCGATTTAACTTGTGAAATAGGGACTAAAAAACACCTAATGATTTGAGAAATGAATTCTTTTACCTGATTGGTCGATTTTAATATAGCTGCGTTCTGGTTGGTTGATACCAAATAAAATGTTTTTTTTAATGAATTAAATTAGTAAAAGAGTTTACGTACCAAAAAGAACCTAACGTTCCGATTGACAGTCAATGTGTATTGTGATTGGTGGTTTAATTTGGTGAAATATTTTGATTGGTCAAATTAACCTAGGTGTAAGCTTTGGCAGCTAGGCATATCGTTTTGGCTCAAAAAAGCACAAGTGCTGTTAAGGGGAATAGACTAGATAGACTTTTCTACGGAATGTTCTGCGGACATATTATCTATATTCTTATATTAGTGTTCGTGACTATATAAATGACAGATAAAAGTACAGGAGTAGGAAAAATATATTTTGTTGTAAAACATTTGAATTGAGATCCTCTTCCTTTTTTAGACGCCGGTTAAAAATAAACTAAATTGCTTTCTTTCTCAGCATTGATGAAATTATTCAAATGACAAGGATTTTCCACGTGATTTGTTTCTAGACATCTGCTCTTTACCTAATGCGAGGTTGAGTCTTTCTCGTCATTTAACATTGGTATGTGAATTTGATTTAGTTCTCCACAAAAGGTTTTTTTACCCGTAAATTTTCGGCATGGTACAAAAATGAAACGTATTTTTCATTCGGTCTTGTCGTCAAATTGAAGATTGATATTCGAACTTATATTTTTACGTTACGTTCCCGCGATCCTTACAAGGTCGTCACTCCATCGTGTTGGAGGGGTAAGTAATACGAGATATAAGAACTGATAATATAACACTCATAATATATACGCTCACTTTGTATAAACACGTTTAGTATAACGTTCACTGGATATAATGAACGGAAGATATAATTTCAAAATATCTATTTCCATAAAGTATAACGTTATTAATATAGAATAATATAAGAAGAATTGTATTTATTAGACCTAAGACTGACAATATTGTAGGTACGCCTCTGTGAAGTAGGATATGGAGAGCTATTATTATTTATAAGATCCTCTGTAGAACCCATAACCATGCAATAAATATATTTGAATTTGAATTTGAATCTTTAATATTTGAGTAGCTTAGTTTTTTTTAATTTTAATTTCAATAAGTTTAGTTTTAACTTTTAATTGTAGTACCTACTGTAACGCTCCAACTGGAAAAAGGTAGCACTAACTGATCCTAGGACTGTGCCTAGGATAAACGTAGAAATTTTATACCAATAAAAAATAATTTGAAACCTAAAGATTGTTTATTTTGTTAATTATAGGTGTCGAAAATAGATAAAACCATAGTCGCGACAAAGATTAGTATAAAAATATACAGAAGCAAGTTTGGGTGAAGTTACGACAATAAAAGATAAACACACAAATTTAGAGGTTAGAGTATTTTAAGAATGATTTAAGATTTGTTGCCGAGAATATTGGCCGAAAAAGAACAAACCGTCGCTTAAATGCTAAACGGCCCCATCACAAAAAAAATAAAAAACTATTTTATGACAAAAACGAGTTTAAAAACGGTAAAATTTTAATATTACACGAAGACACCTATCAATTTTGATTTATATACAACGAAATCACGCAAATGCCCGTTTGGAATTTTAAACTTTCGCGCCTAACTTCAGAGCGAAGCAGCCATTTGGTTAGTTGCGCTCTGGCAGTAGAGGCCAATAGAGGAATAAAATACGCATCCGTTGATTATATACACAATAGATATAAAACAAAAAAACTTACACAAAAATTAAAAAAACATGTCGAAAACTTTGATTATCTCTCCTGTAAAAAAGTTCACTTTTGACATAAGGCCGTTTAGCATTTAAGCGACGATTAACGTTCATGGAGCTCGCGGGCTCTTTTAGAATTTGGAGAAAAAAACCCCTACCAAACATAATATCAATTTATATAACTATTAAAACGTATAACGTTCATAACACCTACGATTTAAAAGATATATTAATCAAATTATCTAACATCAAAAAACATAATACACGTATAATATAAAAACGCCTAGAACGACTTTAGTAGCAATGACTTATGAAGGAATGGCAGCAGTCTGAATTCTCTGGGCAGAAAAAAAAATAACCTCGAAGGCCTAGGCGGGAGCTAAGCTCCCGCCTAGGCCTTCTAACCTAACCTAACCGAGTCGGTTCTGACCTGATTCGTCATGCTCGTGGCATTTTCTGGTTAATTAAAACAAATTACAAGCAAGACCGTTCTGGGCCCTATTTCACGAATCTACAAGTCTACGGATTTACTTGTTACCAGTCACCAGTGTTACAATTACAAGTTCTAGTAAATCCTGTTTCACTATTACCTCTTATTAGACTTGTGGAATCCTGTTTCTCAAAAGCTATCAGACTAGTATTACTATTCTATGGACTATTATTTTTCACTAGCTTGTAAGATTACGTTTCACAAATTACAATATTAATCTACCAGTTACTAGTCGCCAACTAGTAAATACTGGCTAATTTCACGGTAGTAAACTGCTTTTTGATTCACGAAAGTTAAAAATAATAAATACACTTGTTAATTACAAGCCTAAACCTACCAAGGTCGGAAGCTTTGTAAAAATTACAAGTTGAATTTACTCTTGTCAAAAATATCGATTTTATTGTGAAAATTGTTGTGTCTTGTCGATTTTAAGTGTATTGTGAAGTTTTTAAAGCAATGTGGACTGATTCCGACAGCATCGATGAAGAAATCGTTATTATCCGTCGGCGTCGAGTATTTCTTCCAAGAAATCAGTTTAGGGGCCTGACGACTTCTTTCGAATTCAATCAAAGGTTTCGGCTTACAAGCTTAAAACTTGAAGAACTGGCGACTTCAATAGGACCCAGATTGGCCAGAGTGACCGAAAGAAGCCAAGCTTTGCCAAACATTGTAATTCAAGTCGACCTACATTGGATAGGCACTAATAAATAATGTGTGCTCGACTCTCACTCGACTGATTCTTTGGATAAAAAATTTAGGTACCTAATTCAGCCTTAATAATGGCGTAAACAGCCATTCGGTAACTAGTATTTTTAGTCTGTGCACCGCTACTAGCTACAAGTCTTGTAAAAAAAGTAATGAAACGTGATTTACCAAGACTTGTACATATTAACTAGTTACTACTAACTAGTAAAGCCGTATATTTGTGGATTCGAGAAACGTACACTAGTAATCCTAGTATTTACAATTTTACAAAGAAGTAACTAGTAACTTACAATTGTAGCTTGTTGAAACCCACAATTGTAAACTTGTACAAAATATTAGTCCATGGACGGGTATTACTAGACTAGTACCTTTCGTGAAATAGGGCCCTGGTAGACTCGAGTTCATAAATATGTGTACACTTTAGTACCTTGTCTATTTATTTTATGTCATGTTTAAACTGCCATAAGTATATGAATTTTCACAGCAATTTATATCATACGATATTATATCTTGTAACACTTATACTAAAAGATAATATGTATTATGATCGCTATATGTCATGTATGTTATACGAACTGAAATTAGTCATTGTGAGTGTTATATTAAAAAATATTATATAAAATGAATATTATATGACTTGACCGTTATTCCTTATAAAAATATTGATTTTGTTATTATAGCTAACGTTCATTATATCTCGTAAACGTTAGTAACATGAAAATAGTTATTATGTAGTTATATCTCGTGGGACGCACCCGTGTTGGAGGCTTACCTACAGCTCGTCTCCCGGTCCGCGGACGCCACTCAAGATCGCCACTCAGTGATGACTTACGGATCTGAGACGTGGGCGCTAACAATTTATTTATTTATTTTCTTTATTAAGGAAAACAAAAAGCATACAATAGTACATAAAGTATTATGACAACAATGGGTAGCTCACAAGCCAACAAAGTTTTCACTAAGGTACACATACACATTTGGAATCAGATTCAAAAAGTCAGCTACGCCTGAGCTTTGTGTCCAACACAAGGTTCAAAAGGATCTATTTTACTTAATTAGAAATTGAAAAACATGAAAATATATACTTAAGCCTATCATACGGTTTTTCTTATAGCGTTAACATAGTTGTAATAAGTGTAATGGAATATGTCGGTATGGTTGTACTTACAAATTGACAACATTTCAAAAAAAAAAGCATTATTGTTTTTTCGCGTTTATAATAGCTGGTTAAAAATTAGACTAACCTTATTTCTTGGTTTTTCTTTATTTAACTTAAATTCGTCGTTAATAATTTATTAAAGAAATAGTCATTAAAAAGACCGTATATACAAAGTTAGGAATACTGATGTCGTGATCTTAGCCTGATATAAAATAAAATAAAGTAACTTTAAACACAAACAGAACTGACTGTCATGTCGTGTCACTGACTTGTCAATCATTCGCTGCCGTTCGTTCACAAATTTGTTATTTTGCGTAATTTAATTAATTACGTAATTTGTAGACGCCATTAAAATAAATAAACTGTTTTGCGTAGAATCGAAAGCGTGTCGTTAGAATCAAGTAACCCGTCAGACAACATGACAGTTATATATTTTTTTGAATTCCTTTGGTAATAAATGGACTAAGGGCACTATAAGTGTATTCCTAACATTCACAATCCAACTTTTTTTACTGTTTTTCCTAAATATAAAAAAAAACTAAATCCAAAGATATTTTTACTGTAATCAGCAGTGTAAAATCTAGAAACGGTAAGTATTTTATTTTACTACCTTAGCACAAAATGAATTGTTGTCAATTATGGGACGAGCACGCCCTGATAACAAATCGATTTTTTGAATAATTATTCTTACAATAAGAAGAATGAGCCTCATAAGGAAGCTCAAAGTCACTCAGAGGACTATGGTAGGCTATGCTCGGGGTTTCTCTGCGTGATAGAATCAGAAATAATGATATCCGCAGTAGAACTAAGGTTACCGACACAGCCCGAAGAATAGCTAAGCTGAAGTTTCGCATATTGTATTTCCATACAAGCCACCATATTGTATTTTAGCCTCTAAATCCTCTTAACGAATGGAATATTATATAGTGTATTTCTATGGAACTTGCTAACTATGTAAACAAATGACTTAACTTTGTTGTGTCACTGTTTCTCCTTGAATTTTCACACCACCTCATCAAACACCATTGAAACCATACACTATTGAAACGGTCGTTACTGTAAAATACAAAATCACCAAATATATAACTCTATCTTGGATATTTCATTAAAAGTTTAAATGGTTTCATAAGTTAAGTTATTAGGACCTGATGGAATGACATTTTTGTTTCTTTTAAATTCTATAATTGTCTATGATGGGCAGTGTTGTGGCTAAAGTTGGCGATATATTAAGGCATCATTGGTAGGGCTACAGATGATATAACGGCACCTTTTATAATAAATACTGGTGGTATATCATCTTCAAGTACCGATTTTTCTTCAGATTGTGTCTAAACAAATTAGAAATAGGTAACTACTTGTTTTTTACTTTCGGTATTTTATTATTCGATTTGGTTTGACATAAGTAAAGGAGTATTGCCCATCACTAGTAAATTCATCATTCAGAGACAATTTCAATATGGCGGTTTGTTTACATAGTAAGCAAGTTCCATAGAATTACACTTTAGATCGCTATATCCCTCCTACGAATGACGGTGACCGAACTGACCAATGATGAATTATCTCGGATATCAGAACATCATTAGTAGATTGGTGTCGCGCTAATGACGATTGTTCAACGACCCACTCTGATTGATGATCCGCGGCTGAACTAGGATTATTGTGATGAATTAACCTTGTTTTTTATGGGTGTGTAATGTTTTGAAGAACAACTTTTTTCGAATCTTCATTTTGCAATTCCTAATACTAATTGCATAATTTTGATATGCAGAAATGATTCAATCTGCATAACAGACAATCAGTATAGTGGTCACTTTGGTATTATTTGGTTTTTATACTAGATGTTTGCTATCCATTTCGTAGGTAGTTCAAATGAAATTATGCAAAAAGTTGTGTATACCTACTGATTGAAGCGCACACGTTTTTTATATAGGGCAGATGTAGCAATGTAAATGTTGCAGAAATTACTGAGAATATCGGAAACATTTGAGAGTATTGAGAATGATCTCTTTCTATACAAAATTTCTGAATATTCTACCTAGTCGGTTACTAAGTTCTGTTACTGAGATTAATTACATTTAAAAAAAAAATTAAAGCAGTTTTGCATAAACCTGTATATTAATCAAAACTTTGATTTATATAGAATAATAATAACAATAATGTATTCTAAACTATTGCAATTATTTGATGTACGAGCTTGCAGTATTCCCATTTCGGACGATAAAATCATAGTTAAAATCACGCACGACGATGATACTGTTAACGGCCCCAACTTTTGTAAGAGTTCCTGTAGAGAGTTCAAATTTGCGTGACATATTGAACAGACTTCTAGCTTTAAATTCTGATACGAATGTATTCAATGCAACTAAAGATCCGCTTGGACACCGGTCAATCTTGATGACTCATTAAATCGACTTTAAGATTTCACATGATTTTGCAGAAATACGAAAACACACCAAATCTCTTGCTTCATAAGTTGGAATTAAGTCATGTTGAGAATTATAATTTTGGTCTCTAAACATATACAGAGATAGGATTTTTTATAATATTATACAAAAAAAGTTCTTTGGTAAACAAAGACTAACTTTTAAGCGATTTCAAAAAATGAAATTTACAGAAAAGTCATGCGTAATTTCATCGATGCCGGCTGTGAATGTTAAAAGATCGTATCGGGAATTGCGGAAACTAAGAAAAATGATTAATTGTTTCTCAAAATGTATATTAATTAAGCTTTTAATTTTTATACATATTGAAAACATCAACCTTAGTAACAGAACTTAGTAACCAACTAGGTACATACATACATACCTTCACGCCTGTAATCCCAGAGTGGGGTAGGCAGAGCTACAGAATTACCTACAACTTTAAAAACTTGTTGATAATTCTGTGACGCATTTTGCACAAATAGGCTAAGATGTTTACTAACGTATTAGTGACAGGTAGCAAGCCCATCGCCTAATAGTACTACGAGCCATAATTCCCTTAGTCGCCTCGTATGACATCCAAGGGATGACATGGAGTGGCACTATTCTAACACGGGAAGAATATTCTAATTTCCGAGAATTTCTCATAAGAAACTTTCACAATTTGAGAAGTTACTTTCCGGTACAATGCTACCCTCCTAAGCAAATACGCAGTAAGTCAGATAAACCTCCTGTAGCAATATCAACCTTATTACTAAGAGAAGATAAATAAAACTGCTTTGGTTATTGATTATTTGTGCAAATTGTGGTTACTGAATTATCAACGACTTTTTAAAGTTGTAATTCTGTAGCTCTGCCTAGCCCACTCTGGGATTACAGTTGTGAATATGTATGTATATAAGGCAGATGTGATGAGCGCGGGAATTTGTTACTCGCTATTGGATGTTTTCTATAAGTTTCTGCATATTTTTTAATTAAATTTATATATTATTTTAATTAAGTTTAATTTTTCAACCTTTACGCTCTGTCTCTTGTATAAATGAGTTATGTAATTGGCCGAAAATACACGATTATGATAGTCTTTGTAGGTACCATCAAGGAATTCGAATGTTGATCCACCATAGAACCTGGTCATAATGACAGCGTCAAGTGACGAGATAGAAATTACATAAGAATTAATTGTTTGTTTTATGAGACAAGGTTCTATAGTGGTTCATCAATTAAAGTCCATCGCCGTACCTAAGTAAGTTTATCTTTAGGACATATCTATAGCTTAGTTTGGAAGTAGGTTTTGTGTGATATTATCCCTAGATATGTATTTGTTTATTTATACTTGTATTAATTACGATTATTTTAAGTTGTTAGAAGTTGACCTTTACAATTTGGAAAAACAAAGTGTCTTCTTTTTTAAATAAACGGTAAGTAACTTATTGACAAAATAAACTTCTCAACAAATAAAGAAACGGGCAGCTTTATAAGTCATATATACAAATAACGTTTCGTTTGTTTTAAATATAGAAATAATAACATTCACCACCTATTTCACAATCGACTAGTAAATAATATTTGACAGATAAATATAGCCCTTTCTCGTTCTTACACTTTTAAATAGACAAGGAGAGACAACTTTAAATGGCTGATAAATTTAATCGACGATTTTGAAACAGGCCCTCAATCCAATAATTTAAAGCTCTCAATTTATTTTCAATCAAGAAAAAAAAAACCTCGAGTCCGTGTTAGCAACAACTGTGAAAGTATTGATTATTTAATACGAGATAATTGTCGTACTCTCTTAAATCCGCTTAGGGGTAGGAGGTACTTTATGTAATCTAGAACAGCTGTAAAAGTTTTCGATATAAAAGTAATAGCATTCTTCAAGGAACCACAAGATCATCAACGAATAGAGGCGACACTTTTCTGCAGACGGGAACGATAGGAAGTATGAAACTGACGGAAAAGTAACCGTGACCAAGTTGATAGCTTCTTTAGTAGAAGAAAACTGCTCTAGTATACAGATTACAGACAGACACCGAAGTCTTGCTATTTTTACCCTTTTTGCACGTAACCCTACAAGTAACGCACTGTTCACAAAAACAAAAATAAGTAAATTAAATAGCTACAGAGATTCCAGTATGCACCAGTAATACAACAGTATTATTAAAACAGTGTCATTTTTGTATCATTTAATATAATGTTAACAATATCAATGTATTTTCGTATTTTTTTGACATGCAATGCAATTTGTAACGTAATGTAATATATCGTAATAATAATTACATTGATGAATAAATAAACAAAACTATTAATTAATACTACACGGCTGTCTTTTGGTTTCATGCTCTTTCTGATATCTGCTAGAATAGGTGTTTTATACCAGGGACTCTTTTCTACTCGGAAAAACCATAATGATTTTGACATGTTTTCGTATCGTTTTCAACTGGGCCGTTACATTGTCAAGTCAATTATAGCTCTATCGTAATCTTGATAATACGATAGCAAGACCAGAGCAATATTTTATTTATTTAAACTTTAATGCCTATATGTTTTTACCGATTAGAATATAGCCCCATAAAGTGTAAAAGCAATAAACAGCCGACTACAAAAAAAAACAATAATTTTACTATCTAATATACAATAAGTAAGTAACACGTACATACTGCCATCCTAAGCTAATACGCAGTAAGTCAGATAAAACTCTTGTAGCAATATCAACCTTATTACTAAGAGAAGAGAACTAAAACTGCTTTGGTTATGAGATGCTGATTTGCTTAGGAGGGCGGCATATGTTTCTCACTTTTTATTTCGGATAAGTAATTAGGCCTTCATCTTAGATCCATATAAATTGTATCTATTACATACACATACATAAACTCACGCCTTCATTCCCAGGGTGGGGTAGGCAGAGCTAAAGAATTACCAACAAGTCTTAAAACTTCTTGATAATTGTTTAACCACAATTTGCACAAGTAGGCTAAGATGTTTCCCAGTGTATTAGTGACAGGTGGCAAGCCCATCGCCTAACAGCACTACAAGCCTATATTCCCTTAGTCGCCTCTTACGACATCCACGGGAAGACATGGAGTGGCACTATTCTAACCCGGCAACCACACGGCCTCAACTACACACTCACTACTCACTTGTATCTATTATCAAGTAACTATGCGTCTTAATCGAAACTTTAGCCACTATCCAATTAAGAACTGGCCAGTCTACATGTTTTACTTCACCACTAGAGCTTGGAGCTCGGGTCTGACCAAAGAGAAATAAAATAAAGAAAATTCAATTAGCACTCTCGTACTGGTAATTATTTTTCAAACATCGGGTTACAACAATGTTTTAAGAAGTATTATTTTCCTGCAGAATTATTTTGTTTCGTATTTCCCTCAAGCCAAATTTTCATATTTTTTTTTAAATATCTTAAATGAAAGCACATAATTATCACGAACTAAAATGAAATGAAATGACGACAAGCATGCGAAAAGCACAAGACCGGTCTGAGTGGAGAGCCTTGGTCCCCCAAGGCCTATGTCCAGCATTGGACGTCTTTCGACTGACATGATGATGATGATGAAAATGGAAAATTGATTGGCTCCCGAGATACAGGCGGCTGACGTACCTACTAAAAATCATCTAAAAAAGCACCAAATAACTAAAAATAGAATATTTAATTTAAACATAGGTACCTGCATGTGGTTTTTAAGCTATTGCATAGCTTCTATCGCGGGCCTTGAGCGCGGGGACCGAATCCAGAAATTCCGTAACGAAAAAACCTCACGCTCCCCACTCCGACGGGCAAGGAGGTGTGGCTTGAAGGCCGTGCATCGTCTAACGTCGTTTCAGTTCGGCAGTCTTCGACACGGCGTTGTGTGCGTTTGTACGACATGCAATAGCTTTACCGCGGCAGTCCCCGAGTGCCACACGTCTTTTTTAAGATTTTTTGGGTAAGGACTAAAAACGACTTAAACGGACCATAGTTAAGCGCAGTTACCCATACAATCAAAGAAGTTGAAAAAATTCCGTTTTGCGACGGAAAGTATCCAATTGAATGGCTAATTTTCGTGTCACAACGGAAAAGTTACATAGAAAATTTTATTGAGTGAGTTAGTGTGGCCAACTTTTTGGTCCTTACCCTTTTGTGTATATCGCACCTTCATAACGATAGTGACCTAATTCAAAAATTCAGCTTTCAAACTTTAAGTCATAAATTGATTATGATAGAGCCCTAGCTCGAAAATAAACATTTCTGAATTGACATTTCAAAAAAAAAAGCATTATTGTTTTTTCGCGTTTATAATAGCTGGTTAAAAATAAGACTACCCGTATTTCTTGGTTTTTCTTTATTTAACTTAAATTCGTCGTTACTAATTTATTAAAGAAATAGTCATTAAAAAGACCGTATATACAAAGTTAGGAATACTGATGTCGTGATCTTAGCCTGATATAAAATAAAAATAAAGTAACTTTAAACATAAACAGAACTGACTGTCATGTCATGTCACTCACTTGTCAATCATTCGCTGCCGTTCGTTCACAAATTTGTTATTTTGCGTAATTTAATTAATTACGTAATTTGTAGACGCCATTAAAATAAATAAATTGTTTTGCGTAGAATCGAGAGCGTGTCGTTAGAATCAAGTAATCCGTCAGACAACATGACAGTTGTATATTTTTTTGAATTCCTTTGGTAATAAATGGACTAAGGGCACTATAAGTGTATTCCTAACATTCACAATCCAACTTTTTTTTACTGTTTTTCCTAAATATAAAAAAAACTACTGCATAAAAAAAATCAAATATATTTTACTGTAATCAGCAGTGTAAAATCTAGAAACGGTATTTTATTTTACTACCTTATCACAAAATGAATTGTTGTCAATTATGGCACTATTGTTCTGAACGTGCGATATAGTTAATGGCTTTGGAACGCTACACTGATGAGCATGGTCCTACATGCTCTTGTACGGTATTTTTTAAAAGACTTTATTGGAAGTCACTCGTCCGTTTATTTGTTTGTTTGTCTATTTGTCAATTTTAAACCAATTCCCGTTATTAGACTGGGCTGAAATGTAGTGTATTTTTGTATATACTCTTTATTTTATTTACAAGAAAAATAAATACAAAACACAGGCAGTATAACAAAAAAAACAAGGACACATGCGAACTTATCCTTTTAAAGGATTTCTTCCAGACAACCCTTGTTGAAATAGGTTGGAGTTTATAGGTAACCCGATTACCTACTGATTAATTGTGGAGTCTGAAGATTCTGATAGGTACACAAGTTCTCTAAGACACAATTTTATCTTATAGTCCCCTTTCCAGTCTTCCACATAACCTAGAACGATCAACGAAGGTCCTAAAAAGACCAAAACTATCGACTATCTCAAACCTTTAGGGACACAAAAAAACTTTTATATTTACTTATCTTAAACCCTGGAACCTCCGAAAATCCGTTATTATTCCCCTCGTGAGATAAACTTGGCCAGTAAAGCTAGTTATTTTATGAACGGTTTTTTCCCGACAACGCGGTGCAAAAATACCGGGTAAAGATTCCACAGGGACCAGGCAAGAATGAATGACCAAGCGTTGTCTATTGGCGGCATCGAAATCGTTTGTCATGTTACATGACTCATGTATGTATACCTAACTATGAAATAGGTATAAACCCCGATAAATGGCGACTACTGTTAGAGGTAGCATTTTTTAACTCGGTTAAACCGGATTTTTTAAAAATACTGAGTAAAAACCAACCAGATGAAAATAGCTTTATTTAAAAACAAAACTTGTATGGGAGCTTCAATGCCACAGATAGACACAGATTCACTCGCTAAACTAAGCACACCGTAGCTCTAAAAACCACGGAGTCGCTATTTCCTAATTCTTACATACGTACCATCTTGATTTTGACTGATGAGTGATGGGATACAGTCGCGAAGTTGTCGCTGGTAGATCCTCTACTATCGCAATACAGCATCGAATACAGCCGCAATACAGCATCGATACAGTCGCGGCACGCTCACTCCCTCTCTTCTTATACATTGGGTATTGGAAAACAGTCGAGCGTTAGTAGCAATGCTGAATCAATAGAGTCGCGTGTTTGCATCGATGCAGGAGCGAGGCAAAGGTTTTAGACGAGATGCTTAACGAAAACGATTTTCGAATACTGTCAAAGTGTATTTATTTATTTATTTATTCAATCAATTTGTAATTCACAGAGTGATCCATTGCATTACAAAACTAAACTTAAAATTTAATTAAACATGTTTCTAAAATATTCTTATGTCTATACCATTCATTCAATCTCAATGCGTGAGGCGAACACATCGCAGTGTGGCGCCGCGCCGAGCGTGGCGTTGAGTATGAGGAGATTGAGGAGTGCCCGCTGCGGCGGAGAGTTGCGGTAGGTCGCGGTGCGCGCGCAATATGAAACCTGGCGTAAGCGCTTGACACGACCATCTGGTGACTTCTTTCAATCTGATACATTTTCGATAATGATAACGATTTCTTTGTAACAATTTTTTCTTGATAACAATTTATTGAAGCATTTATAAATACATCAACCTTAATCTAATTTCAAATACTATTAAATTAAATAGTACAAAACATGTAGTTCATTGTAGATACTTAATTAAAATCTAACTAGATATAATGTGTATTATTTTTAAAAATAAACAATATAGGATACAAAAAATTCCAAAATTCAAAATATTTATTCAGTAAATAAAGGCTATTTTCATCCCGGAAAATTCGACAGTTCCTGAGGGAATACTCATAAATGACACGCGGACGGAATCGCCCGCATAAGCTAGTATTATAAATGTGAAAGTGAACTGATTTTGATGAAATTTGGCATGGATAAATTTGGTCCCGAGGAAGGACATTAGGGTACCTACTTTATATTGCGGAAATAAATTAGATACGATGGTGATTACTTCCCATAACCCTCATTGTCGTAAAAATAGACAGTTCCCGCTGGAAATGTAACCAACAACTTCAATATGGATGGAGTCAACATTTTTATTAATTTCAATTAACTTCTGTTTGACCGTAACACCAGCTAGTTTGGAGCAGACCCTTACAGATTCTGAACTCCTGTTAACAAGATGACTAAACATCCTCATCTGAATGATATAGATACACTGTTGCCAGATGATTACATTTCTCACATTTTTTGTAACTTTTGACCGTTATATGTAACATGTATGTTTTATCTTTGTGCGTGTTATATTAAGTTAGAGTAAAAGGCGTCTTGGTTTTTACTGTAAGCCTCTTACTGATTCTGTAAATAAATAAATAAATAAATAAATAAATAAATGTATGTAACTTTTACTACGTTACTACATGACGTCAATTTTCGTAACTTTTCAAAACAACGAGATTTTTAATTAAACTAGATTGTATTGACTTACATTACCTAGATTCAGAAATATCTGGAGCATTTTCGATAAAGTCTGTGAACGTAACGGCCAGTAGAAAGGATAGTTTTCAAAAACATGTGAACTCTTCTGTGAATGACAGACAATGCACATCCTAAGCTGCTGGACCTAGGGACTTGAAATTTAAAGGACATTATTCCTTAGATATACCTTAGGTTCAAAGTCAATTTGACATTCTACAGCAATAAGGTTGAGTTTCCTATAAGTTACAAATGACTTGGCATCTCTAATGACATTGGCAACTTCAAACACATTTGAAATGGGTCCTAAATTTACATTCGTGACCGTGCCCTGGAGGAGCATGATGAAAGGATTTTTTGAAAATCAACCCTCATCGGGTAAAATGAGCTACAAAGTAACCTTCAAAAATTTATTCTTGTTAGCTTTTATGTTTTGTCACTGTTCAACATAGGCTTATCCGCCCCACTTTCCAACGGCTCTCTCATTTCCTCTTTAGAGTCGTTCCAGTCCTCGAGTTCTGCTGAACATAGGATGACGTAAATCAAATTCGAGACAATGAAGAGCCCTGCAGCAACTAGGAACACTTGCTTCCAAAGAACTTCACTTGACTGAAACAAAATGGGAGATAAGTTAGTATAAGCCTCAAGAAAAACACAAAGAAGCCAGCTGATAGTGAGTTGATTCCAATCTATTGCCCATGGACAATTGTAATCTTAAGGATGACAATGATGGAATGCCTGCTATACTACACCATAGAATAGGTACCTACGTTACTACTACAATACGAAAAAAATTAGAAAATAAGCCTAAACTTGAAAAAAAAAACTAAATAGGAACTAAAAAGCGAGCGCAAAGTACCACAGATGCGGGTAGCATTTCCTCGGTGTATAGCAATGCTTGAACGTTGCCCGAGGAAGCTGCAGCTCCGTGGTCCCCGGTTGATTCAATAAGCCTTTTTTACCGGGTCTCCACGGACCAAGTAGAGGTTAATAACCAAGGGTCAAAATCAAATGGTTCTTGTATCCCACTTACGCATGTGTTACGATAAAAATATCAACCCTAAAAAACAAGCAGATTGATAGATTACTCACCACATCGGTGAGGATGAAGCCAGCGACGATGGGTGCCAAGGAGCCGACCAGGTTGGACGTGAAGTTACTGATGCTCATCATGGTGCCGGCGAAGTTGGGGGCGATGTCGATGTGGTTTATCTGAAGGAAGACGGATAGAATAACAACAAAGAAAACAGATTTCTTCTTCTTCTTTTTTTGTTTTTTTATGGCATAGTAAGACAAACGAGCACACATGCCACCTGATGGTAAGTGCAAACTGTGACCCATAGACATTCACAAGACTGCAAATGCACAGCCAACCCTGAGGACTAAAATGGAATGCCTCTATGCTAGTCATTTCACCGGTTGTCTTATCCCCTAACCAGAACACAACAATGCAAACACTGCTGCTTGGCGGTAGGTCAATGATAAGATGGTGGTACAAACCCGGACGGACTCTACACAAGGTCCTCCCACAAGTGACGAAAAAGGAGACACACAAGAAGAATTTAGTCATGAAATGGTCCCAAGTCGGGGTATTCGACGCATCTGTCGCGATAGTTTAGATCAAAAGACCTAGATTTGAACTGAAGGTATTTTAAAAATCTTTTTTGAATAGCTTCAATACGATTGACGTATTCATAACAGGATTCCAGGATACTCGAGGATAGAGCGGACAAACTTACGAAAGAAATGTGACAGGATGGACTTCTTATCTGCTTAGTACAGTCAGCTGCAGAGAAAAGGATATCCCTTTCCTGGCTACTGTAGGCATTCATAGAAGTAGAAATAAGCTTTATGAATTATATAGAGAGAGGGAGGAGAACAAGAACGCGGACTTCTTAGTTTATGTTAAGAAATATTCGAGGACTTTCAAGCAAGTTTGCTTGACTGCCAAGTCAAACTTTTTAAATCTTAAGCTTAAAGCTTCTGACAATAAGGTGAAAACTGTATGGAAAATAATAAATAGAGAAACGGGTAAATCTAAAACTCGGGATAATCAAGTCACCCTAAACAAGGGAGACAAACAAATCACGTCAAACAAAGACGTGGCGTTAGCGTTCGAAAATTATTTCTCAACCATAGCCGTTAATACCACGAAATGTCTTCAATCATTTGCGATTGAAGCTCAAAAATTACTTTGTGCTAATGTTACTAAATATAACGCAAGCTTTGATTTTAGCCACGTAGATTCTATAAATTCTCTAAATCTTATGTCTTCATATCCTAGTGATAGAACGCAAATGGTTGTTGTAAACCAAACAAAGTCTATTGGAGCAGCTGTTAAATTAGGTATGCCTCAGGGCTCTATATTAGGTCCTTTCTTATTTTTGGTTTATATTAATGACTTACCACCCACGGTAGATAACCTTTGTGATATTGTGCTATTTGCTGTAGACCGAAAATCCGTCAATTACAGTAGGATAAACGCCACACTAGGTAAAGTACTTAATTGGTTTACTAGTAACAATTTGCTACTCAATGCTAAGAAAACTAAATGTGTTAGGTTCGCTTTGCCTAATGTTGGACCGGTTGTTACAGATTAATCTCTAATACTGTTATTTTAGTACCAGTGGCGACATCTTTGGACAACAGGAGGTAACACTTCGATTTAGTGAACTATTTCTTCTGCATTTTATTAAATGTTTGTTTTATCTTTAGGAAATCGTTTCTAGCGATATTATTTATTATTAGATATTGTTAAAAGCTGTTTCTTCTAATTTAACTTAATCTAAATATCTGATCGAAGTATCAATCGATATGTTCAACTCTAGGTTTGGTTATGGACGCTTGTCTATGGTGGAAGGGACTTGGATTTGGCTTGTCACTCTCGCAACCGCTACAGATATGTAAGCACGTCAAACTTACTCTGTGTGTGGGAGTCACGCTACGGCCGTATGGCCATCTTTTAACTTAGCTTCTTAATGCGCAATGCATCCTTGTGATATGTGGTGATTTTCATGTGAGTATTTCGTGAGTGCTAAGACTTGGTCTACATTGTCGTCAGGTGCTTTTATTTTTGTGATTTATGGTTTTTCCTTGTTGTAGAAGGAACATGTGAAATCTAAGAGGGGACGTTTCCTAAACTTAAGGCGAACATCGTTTAACGCATCGTAAAGTCGCCGCAGCTTTAGAACTTCTATAACCGGGTAAGTGTGCTTTGCCTATCTAAAAGCCCTAGGTCTTGTTTTACGAAGCGTGTCGATTACTTTGTGTCTCTCGTTTGCTTAAACTTCCTATTCGCAGGTATAAAACGTGTGTTTATGCAATAATTCTAATGCCAACAATCTTTGCAGCCAAAACAGCCGGTGCTATGCTCTGCTCGGTACCTTGCTGTGTCTGCTCAGGGCTCTCTGCTCTCTGCTCTCTGGGTGTATGGATGTCTGTGCTCTCTGGGCCCCCTATCATGCCATGCTCTCTGACTGGGAGACCGTCTGTCGGCTCTGAGCACGTGTCTGTCCGTCTCTGTGCACGTGTCTGCACCTGCCTGCTTCTACTGGGTGTTCTTGCCACGCTGCCTGGAGATTGCGCGGTGTTGCTGCGGTCCATGCTTTCATCTGGACTTGTATGCTGTGCTTCTTCTTCTTCATCCTCATATTTAACTTCAGGTGAACTCGTTTCATACTACTCACACCTTCACTATACTCAAGGAGCAACGCTCGATAAACGTAGGGAAGTATGATGTAAGTGCACTGTCACAGTTACAGCGCATTAGTGTGTAAGGAGCAACGCTCGAATTAGGGAAGTATGATTTAAATGCACTGTCGCTGTCACAGCGCTTTAATATGTAAGCAACGCATGACATACTGTAGAGAGGTATGATTTTAATAACCCTGTAAATGTGCAGTGGTATCTGTCTAAATTACGTTTCATGAATCTTAACTGACAAGAGGTTAGTTTGTATAACTTTTACATTTACTCTCGGTGTAATGTACATTTTTGACGTACCGTAAAGTGGTATGATTTTAATAACCCTGTAAATGTGCAGTGGTATCTGTCTAAATGACGTTTCATAAATCTTAACTGATAAGAGGTACTGTACTTTTATTATAGTAACAGAAAATAAACTGTTGACAAGGTTTCTTTGTTTACTTTACATTCTTCTTTACTTAACTGTAATTTACAGTTGCATTTGGCACACTATCTCCATCTTTCTGTTGGTTTAGATTAAAACAGATGGCGCCCTTTTCTTTCTTAACTCTTTAAATTACTGCACCAAATTTTGTGTGCATTAATACTGTTGTAAGTTGTTTTCATCTTGAACTAGCTCAAGAATCTACGACCCTCAATAAGTCAATCAGCCACGGCCCAACACCAAGTGTGGACAGAACTTCTGTCAAGTTACATACACACAGCTGTAATCACAATAATATACTTTAAGGTGTTTCATTTGGCGCCCAACGTGGGGCTCAGCTTAGTTTTACTAAGAGTGTTGGTGAAAGCAACTTATTGTACCTGCTTCTTAAATAATTATTTAATGAACCTTGACAACGGGATTTCTTTTGCTGTATTTTTATTTACACCTATGTTTAAATAACTGACTGTATTCTCTCTTTACATTTATTTGTGGACTTAAATAAGTGAATTCTGCTTTTACTATTAAACTTTACTTTGAACTTTTAAAACCAAACAGTGAAGTGAACTAAGTCATAAAGTAGAAATAAAGTGTTACTTTGTATCTTAATATTAATTAACTAAAATTTACAACAAGATTTATACCTAAAGTTATATACTGCATAACTTTTTCTGTGTCTATAATTTTAACTGGTATATTTCACTATGGCATTACATGTGGATGTTGACTGTTTGAATAGGGATGAGCTATTGTTTGAACTGAGATCCAGGGGCTTAGAACCTGATGAGGAGGATACTGTAGATGATTTGAAACGTCGCTTTAGAGCTACTAGAGGCTTAACACTTGACACTGACAAAGTAAATACATCTTAAGCTTGTCTCTTGACAATGAATTTCAGGTCTGCAAAGAGAAAGTTGAGGCGGTGCTTGAGGCTGATCACTCTTCGTCGTCGTGTCGTCGCAGGTGTCTATCCAAGTTGTCGCACGTCATATTAAGGTTGGAGAAATTTCATTATTTGACAGCTGAACAGCAACTTGCGAAGATAGCTCTTGTCTCACAGGCATATCAAGCAGTTGAAACTCAAGTGTAATCAAACTCTGGGTCTATCTTCTCAAGCTGTTGTGAGAGAATTTGTTGAAATGGCTCCTTCAAGCTCTTGTTATAAACTTGCTTCTCAAGTTCTTAAGTGGAATCTTATTTATGATGGTCAAACACCAGTTCACTATTTTATCTTTCGATTACGTGAATTGAAACACTCCTCAGAGATCACTGATGTTGAACTTTTAAGGAATTCTGTTCATTTGTTTTTCTGGTGAAGCTCTAATTTGGTTTGGAACTAATAGGTCTAATAGGTATTGTCCTTGTTCAATAAATATAGCTTCTAACTCTTCTAGTACCTCTGACCGGTACACTCAAACTAATTTGACTATGACAAATTTTTATGACAACAATGATTGTTCACCTTTTATTTAAAGGAAATGTGGGCGATCCTAGAACATTTCTTTCTGTAGGTATCTTAGGACTGGAGTGTAATGCATTGGCTGACAGTGGAGCTGCCGTGTCATTAATAAGCGAGTGTGCCTACTCCTTATTGCAAAGTGAAAGTTTAAACTTTCCCTTGCAGACATGCGATACAGAACTTGCTGTTGGAAATGTGGCATCTCTGGAAGTCTTGGGAAAAATAGAAATTACTGTTTCATATAAACATCTTCTACATTATATTAATTTCTATGTTTGTCGTGATGTTAATACTCCAATTATATTAGGGGTAGATTTCTTAACTAGATTTCGTCTCTGCTCAGATATTCTGAATGCTAAATGGTCGATTGAACCATACTCTGTTCTTAGCTTGTTAAAGGATCCTAATATCCATTAGCATGACTTGGAAGTTATTTTAGCTGTGTGCGATTGTTTCACTAAGTACACTTGTCTATTTCCTATGATAAATTCTTTAGCTAAAACTGGTGGAAGTAAATCGAACACAATATCTTGTTGAAACACGGTATCCCTCAGTGTATAATAATGGATAATGGTCCATTGTATATTTCTAGAAATATGCAAGCACTGAGAGAGAAATATAAGATACCTAAACTTTTCTATAATTGTAGATTTACTCCTCAGAATAACCCTGCTGAAAGAGTTGATCGTGTGGTGGTTACTGCCGTAGCATCTTATGTCGGCAAGAATCATCGTACGTGGTCTGACGAATTGAGTGCAATTGAATTTGCAATTAACACCGCTGTGCATGAAGTGACTGGATATAGTCCATATTTTATGAATAATGGACGGGAGGCTATTCTCTCTGGCGAATGGTATCCATCAGCACCTCTGCAAGGTGATGAGTTAAAATTCACTGACTGGAACTTATATACTTCCATGCTGACTCATTTATGAATTTCTGAATGCAAGAAATCGCTAGGTATTTGGCATGTCAAAGACATTCTAAAGTCACAACCTACGAATACTTGAAGTAGTCTCTACATTATTATTTTTTTGTTTGGTCACAATATGGCCAAACTTACTTTAAACCTGTTAGTTTTACTTGTTTACTTAGAACATGCGTAGACATGCCTACTCATGTTATAACACTGTTATGGTGAATGCTTATTTTACTATTTTTATCTAGTATGCTCTTTTGGGATCTATAACTGTCGTTAGACAGGAAACTAGGATCTGTCGGATGTTGCTAACCATGTTTCTTTATATTCTGATTCTTTTAATAAAAGAACAGGTGACACCTCACGTTTCTTTGTGCAGTGTTTGATCGGGATAGCAATTTTTTTTTTTTAAGTGTCAAATTGTTTTAAAATTGCAAGCATGGTAATTCATAGTTGATAATGGTAGTGTTAGATCGTATAGGTAGATATAAAGTGGAAAATAGTTTCATATGTGAGGTTTGTGTCATAGGTGGTTCCCTTAACTTATTGTGATATGTCTAGTTCTAGATTCGTAGAGTTATAGTTATTGTTGTGAAAGCTCTGCATAACTTATTTGATAGATAATCTTTATGGTGTAGGGTAGGATAAAGAGATGGATGTACTTATAAAAATAAAAAAAAATTTTTTTTTTTTTTTACTTAAGTAGAGAGGTAATGTTACAGATTAATCTCTAATACTGTTATTTTAGTACCAGTGGCGACATCTTTGGACAACAGGAGGTAACACTTCGATTTAGTGAACTATTTCTTCTGCATTTTATTAAATGTTTGTTTTATCTTTAGGAAATCGTTTCTAGCGATATTATTTATTATTAGATATTGTTAAAAGCTGTTTCTTCTAATTTAACTTAATCTAAATATCTGATCGAAGTATCAATCGATATGTTCAACTCTAGGTTTGGTTATGGACGCTTGTCTATGGTGGAAGGGACTTGGATTTGGCTTGTCACTCTCGCAACCGCTACAGATATGTAAGCACGTCAAACTTACTCTGTGTGTGGGAGTCACGCTACGGCCGTATGGCCATCTTTTAACTTAGCTTCTTAATGCGCAATGCATCCTTGTGATATGTGGTGATTTTCATGTGAGTATTTCGTGAGTGCTAAGACTTGGTCTACATTGTCGTCAGGTGCTTTTATTTTTGTGATTTATGGTGTTTCCTTGTTGTAGAAGGAACATGTGAAATCTAAGAGGGGACGTTTCCTAAACTTAAGGCGAACATCGTTTAACGCATCGTAAAGTCGCCGCAGCTTTAGAACTTCTATAACCGGGTAAGTGTGCTTTGCCTATCTAAAAGCCCTAGGTCTTGTTTTACGAAGCGTGTCGATTACTTTGTGTCTCTCGTTTGCTTAAACTTCCTATTCGCAGGTATAAAACGTGTGTTTATGCAATAATTCTAATGCCAACAATCTTTGCAGCCAAAACAGCCGGTGCTATGCTCTGCTCGGTACCTTACTGTGTCTGCTCAGGGCTCTCTGCTCTCTGCTCTCTGGGTGTATGGATGTCTGTGCTCTCTGGGCCCCCTATCATGCCATGCTCTCTGACTGGGAGACCGTCTGTCGGCTCTGAGCACGTGTCTGTCCGTCTCTGTGCACGTGTCTGCACCTGCCTGCTTCTACTGGGTGTTCTTGCCACGCTGCCTGGAGATTGCGCGGTGTTGCTGCGGCCCATGCTTTCATCTGGACTTGTATGCTGTGCTTCTTCTTCTTCATCCTCATATTTAACTTCAGGTGAACTCGTTTCATACTACTCACACCTTCACTATACTCAAGGAGCAACGCTCGATAAACGTAGGGAAGTATGATGTAAGTGCACTGTCACAGTTACAGCGCATTAGTGTGTAAGGAGCAACGCTCGAATTAGGGAAGTATGATTTAAATGCACTGTCGCTGTCACAGCGCTTTAATATGTAAGCAACGCATGACATACTGTAGAGAGGTATGATTTTAATAACCCTGTAAATGTGCAGTGGTATCTGTCTAAATTACGTTTCATGAATCTTAACTGACAAGAGGTTAGTTTGTATAACTTTTACATTTACTCTCGGTGTAATGTACATTTTTGACGTACCGTAAAGTGGTATGATTTTAATAACCCTGTAAATGTGCAGTGGTATCTGTCTAAATGACGTTTCATAAATCTTAACTGATAAGAGGTACTGTACTTTTATTATAGTAACAGAAAATAAACTGTTGACAAGGTTTCTTTGTTTACTTTACATTCTTCTTTACTTAACTGTAATTTACAGTTGCATTTGGCACACTATCTCCATCTTTCTGTTGGTTTAGATTAAAACAGATGGCGCCCTTTTCTTTCTTAACTCTTTAAATTACTGCACCAAATTTTGTGTGCATTAATACTGTTGTAAGTTGTTTTCATCCAGTTGTTTTCTCCAAACTAACATACTATGGTGTCGATCACAAATCACTAGCATGGTTTGAGAGTTACCTCAGCGGCCGAAGCCAATCCGTTAAAATAGTAAAAGAAAGTGGAATCACTGTGGTATCTGATCCCGGGGAGTCCCTCAGGGATCGATCATTGGTCCTTTACTTTTTATTATTTATAGTGCTGATATATCCAAGTCGATCAGTTATTGCAAGTATCACCTATACGCAGATGATGTTCAATTGTATATGTCAGCTCAACCTAGTCATTTTGATGATGCAATGCGAAAAATGAATGAAGACCTTTCTAGTGTGGCTGACTGGGCTGATAGAAATGGGCTGTTACTTAATCCTCATAAAAGTAAATTCATGATTCTTGGTTCAAAGCATCAACTATCCAAAATCTCGATTTGCGTCCCTAGAGTGGAAATTAACGGTCAACGTGTCGAACGCGTAGATGAAGCTAAAAACCTCGGCATCGTTCTCGATAGTAGGCTTCGATTCGAGACTCACGTTGTTCAAATCGTGAAATCATGTTTTTACCGACTCAAAATTTTATATCGCATTCGTAATCTACTTAGTGAAAAAGTTCGCATCACACTTTGTGAATCATTAATTATTTCTAGGTTAAATTATGGGGATTTGGTTTACGGGCCCCGGCTACAGTCTAAGACTCGTCGTCTGATACAGCGTGTCCAAAATGCTTGTTGCCGATTTTGCTTTGCCATTCCTCCGAGAAGTCACATAACTCCTTATCTAAACAGAGCTTCAATGCTAAATATGAGTTCTCGCAGACATTTACACCTCGCTAGTCTTTTGTTTGATGTAATTCATTACAAAAAACCCGAATACCTTTTCGCTAAAATTAAATTCTCCTCTTTCCATGAGAGATATGGAACGAGGTCATCTCGTTGTCCTTTGGAGGGGCATCGCCACAGAACCGTGGCTTTCACCGGTAGTTTCCGCTACCTTGCGACCAAGTGCTGGAACAATGTTCCTCCACCTGTCAGACTATTAACATCGAAGTTTTCTTTTATTAAACGACTCAAACACTTTTTGCTTCAAAAACAAATGCTCGGTATGCCTCACGGTTGCTCGGTAGCGGATTTTCTTGTTTAGAGGAAGGGTTTATGTGGTGTGTTCGTATTACTTTACGCTTCTGTGCTATTCAAATAATAAAATAATAAAAAGAGAACAGAATTGTTGGCTACTTACTCGATTATTCTGATTTTACTTTCTTTTCTTTACTTAATTTAAACTACTTATACTCATTGTTTTTAAAGATTATCGTTACTCTCCAACATGTCCAAAAATTGGTAACTTATAAATCATGCATACCTAATTTTTAATTTTTAATGTTCCTTTTTCGGATATGATTACTTACTTTTATGACATATTGCTTCCTATGCTACGTAATGGCTTTGTCGTATCTCGAGGTTGTGGCAGAATATCAGTGTTTTGCTCACTAGAGTAATGCTATACGCTGAGCCATGACCTTTTTGTACTGCTGCGACGCACACATGCGATTGAGATTGTACCTACTTTGTAAGCTAGTTTGATATTGTTGTTTTCCACTTAATTTAACAATTGTGTGTGTGTGATTGAAGCATCAAATAAACGTTTTCTACCTATCTATCATCTTGAACTAGCTCAAGAATCCACGACCCTCAATAAGTCAATCAGCCACGGCCCAACACCAAGTGTAGACAGAACTTCTGTCAAGTTACATACACACAGCTGTAATCACAATAATATACTTTAAGGTGTTAGAATCTAGTATATTTCTTCATGATGAGAGATTGGAAATCGTAGATAATGCGCTTTTCTTAGGGATAACTATAGATAAAAACTTGCAATGGAGTCCCCATATAGCAGTACTAGCAGGTAAATTAAGTTCGGCAGCTTATGCTGTTAGGAAAATCAGGCAACTTACTAATGTTGAGACAGCTCGCTTAGTTTATTATAGTTATTTTCATAGTGTTATGTCGTACGGTATTCTGGTTTGGGAAAAGCTGCTGACATAAAGACTATATCCGTGCTGCAAAAAAGAGCAATTCGTTCTATATATAATCTAAACTCCCGTGATTCCTTAAGACTACTATTTACAGAAATTAATATCTTGACAGTAGCGTCACAATTTATTTATGAAAATATTATTTATGTCATTAAAAATCAAGACTCTTTTGTTAAGAATTGTGATATACATAATTTGAATACGAGAAATAAAAATAAAATTGCTATTAAAAAATTTCGTGTCCGTAAGGTTTATAAATCATTTGTCAAAATTCAAAATATTTATTCAGTAATTTGGCCACATGAGGGCTCTTTTACACGTCAGTAAAATGGGAGTGAATCTACTAGCGCTTCGGAAAAGACCATCATTGCGGAGAAGAAGCGCCGCAAGAAACTCCAGCAGAAGGTAATTTTTTCAATTATTAAATACAATAATACTTAAAAGTAAGTTACATTACAAGGTATAATAGTAATAAAATATTATTATTTTAAACTAACACAAATAAAATCATTACAAATGTAAGGTCAATAAAAATAAAAGATAAAATGACTAGGAGAACAACATGACGAGGTCTCTACGTCAAGAACGATAATTAAAAAAATAAATATTGGAAAATAGGTCCTTGCAAGCGTGAACAGACCGGACTCCACAGACAGCACCCGTTCACGAGTATGACGCGTATCTCAGCCATCGCCTCCCTCAACCATGTGTTCGGGAAGGTGGCGACCCGATCAACGACGCCGCCGTAAGCAAAGACCTTTCAGTGAGCATGACATGCTCATGCTGCCGGACTACTGATGTGCCAAAGGAAACTTTCCAAAATTGCGGAAAATTTCATGTAGGAAAATTTCGGAAACTTCTCACAATTTCGTATGGGGATTGAAACTTTCCGTTTCTTAAATTTAAATTTCCTATATTTCTTGGGAAAGTTTCCGGAAATTTCTTGCAACTTTTCCAACTTTTTGGAAACTTTCCGCAACTTGCACATCACTGTGCCGGACAAAGATAACAGTAAAAAAGTATCTGTCCGGTGAGAAACATCATAATGTGTTCTCAATTCTAGAATGTCTTGTGCACACAAGAATCAAAAACAAAAAATACGAAAAAGACACAAGGTAAATTTAAATTTTAAAGTGTACATCATTGGCTTAAAGGCGTTTTGCAATAAGCGCTGCCCAGTTCTCAGCTATACTTAATTACAAAAAAAAAAGACAAAATAACCCTAATTTAAGTAAGCTAGTAGTAACTACTTAAAAAGTCTTTATCATTTAGGAAGTCATTAACAGTATAATATGCTTTGCCCAGCCAGCAGCACTTAATGCGAGACTTGAATTTATTGAACGGCATATTGACAATATCAGTAGGTATCTTATTGTAGAAGCGTATACAGTTCCCCGCGAACGAAGTGCTTACTTTACGAAGACGGTGACATGGGACTACGAGTTTATCTTTATTTCGCGTGTTGAACTTGTGAACGTCACGGTTATGTCGGAAATCATGTATGTCTTTGCGTGCATACAATATATTTTCAAAGATATACTGCGACGCGACGGTAAGAATATTAATTTCTTTAAATTTATCTCTGAGTGAGACCCGAGAACCCAGTTTATAAATAAAACGTATAGCCCGCTTTTGTAGTACAAAGATGGTCTGAATGTCAGCCGCTTTTCCCCATAACAAAATCCCATAGCTCATAACACTATGAAAATAACTAAAATACACCAGTCTCGCCGTCTCGACGTCTGTAAGTTGTCGGATTCGCTTTACTGCATACGCTGCAGAACTAAGTTTTCCCGCAAGGGTGGATATATGCGCATTCCATTGCAGTTTCGAAACCAAAGTAATACCTAAAAATACTATTTTATCTTCGAATGACAGCGTCTCCTCCTTTAGTCTAATACTAGCCCCATTCACTCCTTTCACATTTGACAGAGAAAATTTCATGAACTTGGTTTTCTTGGTATTTAAAAGTAAGTTGTTGGCTGTAAACCAATCAACAGTTGTAGACAACGTATCATTAATGTCATTGAAATTTTCCTGTTTCCTATCTACCTTGAATAAAAGTGAAGTGTCATCGGCAAACAGGACTATTTCATGTTTATCGCGCACAACGTAAGGGAGATCGTTGATATAAATCAAAAACAAGAATGGGCCCAGAATTGAGCCTTGGGGCACTCCCATAGCAACAGCTGATCCAGGGGATTGCGTTCTGTTTATGTCCATCCGCTAAGTTCGGTGAGCAAGGTAAGATTTGATTAGATCAAGGGCACTGTTTTTGATTCCATAATAGCCTAGCTTCCGCACTAACGTCGCGTGATCAACACAATCAAACGCCTTGGATAAATCACAAAAAAGTCAATGCATCCTTTTCTTTAATAAATTACCTGACGTTGTTTTAAAGTTACCATTTCCAGTACTTAACCTCCTGAGGTTCCATGTACTAAAAATAGAACATAATACGGTCATTGAAATAAAGATCTAGTGCAAACGAAGTAAAGTGGAATTTCGTTTGTTTTTATGAGAAATGGTCAAATTAGAAAATTGACTTTAATTCATTCACAATAGATTCATATTCCATTGACAAATTTCGTTGTATGATGGGCCTTAGGAGGTTAAAACTTACTTGAAAAAGTCGTTGATGTCTAAAGCTTACTATAGGGTCGAAGACTATCTAACAGATAAAAATGCTTGGCCAACACCTAAATAATTTAATAATAACTTAGTCATAAAAATATGTAAACATTTGTATATTGTCTAGGGGACACGGTTTCTGTAGGAGAATGTATCGAAACTTTTATGCAGGTTGTTTTGCACCGTCACAGGTAAGTATAACTTGTATCCTTTCTATTTTTTATTCTTTTTATTACTGTTGCTTAGTTTTGTGACAATTCTGAATTTTGACACATTTTCCTGCTCAACCGCGCATGAATGTATTTATTTTTTGTTTTATGTGAGATTCATCTATATATATAAAAATTACGTGTCACGTTGTTTGTCCGCGATGAACTCCTAAACTACTGAACCGATTTTAAATTTGATTTGCACACCGTGTGCAATTCGACCCAACTTGAAAGATAGGATAGCTTACATTTCAATTTATAGTCGCAATATTATTTTATTGCAAATTATTTGTCTTTATAAGGCAAAACCACGTTTGCCGGGTCAACTAGTTGTTTTATATAATGCTAGGTTAAGGTTATTATTATATAAGCAATATTAAAAAAACGACTGACTGTTGAGTTTCTTGCGGCATTTCTTCTCAGCAGTGGGGTCTTGCGAAGCGCTGCACTGTGGTCCCATAGAAGGCCATAAGTCCAGATTGTTGGTATAGC
This sequence comes from Acleris emargana, assembly GCA_927399475.2. Lineage (NCBI taxonomy): Eukaryota > Metazoa > Arthropoda > Insecta > Lepidoptera > Tortricidae > Acleris > Acleris emargana. The sequence continues at coordinate 1,571,748 of OV656843.1, forward strand.
CCAGACATAATTTATCTATGCCTAATTACTCACTAGTAGCCATACATCCATAAACTATAAATAGTTTGCAAATCATTTGAAATAATCATTACGTTTCGGACCTTCAAAGTGAACGCATCTGCCACTCGTAATTAGCGTTATCAGTAAGTCATTAAAGTGAAAGTTTGTTTACGACATATATCTCAAGATCATTTGTGTATTAATCATTTACATCATTATGGAAGTTGTTGATAAAGGTATGTTTTATTATTATTTTTATTTTTGTTACATATTTAAACAACAAATGTTGAGTTATTTGGGGTCTACGTGACCTTCATTGTAAATAAAATATTCAACTGCTACGAATATTTCATACATACATACATACATACATTAAATCACGCCTGTTTCCCAGAGGGGTAGGCAGAGACCACTTCTTTCCACTTGCTACGATCCTGACAAATTTCCTTCGCTTCTTCAACATTCATACATCGAGTCATGCACGCACGTCGGTTTCGGGTACTTAAGATTCGGCCCTTTTCCAGTATTTCTCCGATTTGATTCGAAAAAGTACGCCTAGGGCGGCCCCATAAAAGCTTTTAACTATTTCCGAACGATTCCGGAAGATTGACTTTATATTCGTTGCATTGCTTATAAAGTGTATTTATGAAGTAATGATATTTTACTTGCCGGACTTTGCCGGACCCCAGGATATGAGCCCCCTACGAAAGTCGTAGCACGGGCTACAAGATTGAGCTAACTGTGTTAAAATATTAACAACTGTTTATATACATTTTCGTTTTCTTCCAGATACTTTTTTCCACTGCACAGTTTCGGGGATGTACATATTCGAACAGTGGCATATTGCTACTGGTTCGGAAGCAGAAAAAATACGTCATATAGTCCAATTACTTCTACAACTGGTGCCCAAGGATGCTGAAAACTTAGATGTAGAAAAATTACGTGATGCTGTGGAAATTGATGTTACGCAAATAAAAAAATATTGGAAGAACGTTAACAGAACCCGTAGGGATCTAATACATAAGTATGGTGATTGGTTGAATATAACTGAAACCGTAGATTTACCCAAAACTACATCCGACGTCGCTGCCGCTGCTGCCACATCTACCTCCCGGCAAGTGTTACCCGATGACTTGGGTAACAATTCAAAATTAGGGCGACCGAAGAAAAACTATGCATCGTGCAGCAAGAGGACTCAGCGTAGAAGATTAGAAGAACTTTTTGCGTTAGATACGGCTCGGCAGCTTGTTCAGGAATATCCATGGTATAATTTACCGGCTTCTGTGCACAAGGTTCTCATTCACGGGGCTGAAGTGATCGATCATGTTATTGTTCCTATTGGAGAGCTTTCAGAAGAAGCTGCCGAGTCCACAAATAAAAATATTAAGATGTTCAGGCTCAGTAATACTAGGAAAATGTCACGCAAAGTAACAAATGAGGATCTTTTAAATCGGCTTCTGTTAAATTCAGACCCCCTGATTACGGGTCTCAGAAAACTCACCAAGATGAAAAAATCGGCTTTATCACAATCAGTAATTAGTTTATTGCATATCTAAAGTTAATATAAGACTCATTAAAATCATTAATTTTGAATGTAAATAATTTTAAGGCGATTATTTATCACTTGTAGTAGTACCTTGGGTGTCAACTTTGTAAATATGTTTTTCTAGACTTTTTGTATTTTTTTATATTTTTAATATTATTGAGATTTTATTTTGATGAAACATATTTTGTAATATATTATTTTGTAATAATTAGACATTTGTAATAATTAAGTAAATTTTGCAAGATTTTTTGTTATATTTATATATTTTTTTTATTATGAATTACATAAAGTAAAGCTATATTTTATGGTTTTTAATATAGATTTAGTATTAATAAATATCACTGTATTTTTCGTTTGAGGGTTTCATTGATACTTTTGGAGAAATCGAATTATGACACTTTCTTCATACACGCCGAACCACAGTGCGCTGGTAGATTTTTGTCGTGTAAAAGTGCCCGTGCGGCCTACTTACTGAATAAACATCTTTTATCTATTTTTTTTTTATCTGGTAACGATCGTTTTTTTTTCAAAAACCTGTGGTTAAATTTATATGACTTTTCGGTGAATTGAAGATTTTACTATTGACTACACATAAACTCAAAATCATTTAAATCTAAACACAGGTTTTCTAAAAAAAACAATCCCTACCAGGAGGGGGGGGGTTATCCTTTTATTTTATTGTCCCAAAAAAATTAATCGGTTTTCAATGCTCCTTACTTATCGAGGTTAGACTAGTTTAGCGTGTCGTGTAAAACACGAGTTTTCGTTATAAGGGCATCTTTAAATTCTTTTCCTAGAATTTCTACCAAATGTTATCCTCGTCAAAAGTTCTCGACATTCGCGATAAGGCCACAGTATATAAATAAACCAGTAAAGAAACTAGGCCTACTTTTCAAGATAAATACCTACGCTCCAATTGAGCGTAAGGGTTGTCCACTAACATTTCGACCATCGATTCGAGTAAAATCGTAACTAAATTTAAGTGTTTTTTAGACTTTTAAATGGAGAGTTAAGTGAAAAAAGATCTACAATACTGTATTTTTACTTTTTTTATATATTGAGAAATAAAAAAAATACACAATTTCATAACATCGTATATCGAGGTTTATCAATAGTATTCCACTATAACATTCGAAGAGAATCATTGTAACTAGACTTAAGAATAAATTATTACCCGAAATCGCTCCCAATTGTCGCTATCACCCGCCAGTATCATCGTATAAATAGTTACGATATTACTGTGTCAACGTTTGAGCAAGTACAGAGCACGTAAATGTGGTTGCAATATTACTCCACTTCAAGGGCTTGCGCTATTGGTGTTTCGATTTCGCGCGTAAACTGATTTACTATGATTTTATTGGCCCGTTCCTTCCATTTGCATTTTTGAAGACGGTTTTTGTTTTTACTCACACCTGTGACGTGGATTTGGGAGCACGTATGAGCAAGTGTAAATTAAAATATTATCATGAAACGTGGAAAAGCATTAGTTAATCTAGTTATGAACCAGAGTGGTGGAAGTAGTACCCGTAAGTACCTACATATTTATTTACCTATTCCGATCGAATAATTAAACCTTTCATTATTAATATGAATAAAGGTTGATTCGACCAAACAAGAAAAACTTTTATTCTCATAGAAAATCGCCTACTGATACTGAGGATTTATTTAGAAATAAAAGTTATTCTGGTGGTCGTGTTAGTGAATACCTACTTTCTTTAGTTAGATAAAAAGTCGGTAGAGTACGTAAACAGAAACAATTAGAAACTTATTTCTTGTAGATTATTACGTAAAATTACCATATTTTTTTAATAATTAGGCCCCAATATGTACGTACTTGTAAATACACTTAACGTTTGTTACCTGTACATATATAGGTACTATCGCCTGCGTTCGCGGTGTTCCAACTTTAGGCGATAATCGCTTGCACGTAACCACGGGCCCAAAAGCGATAACACGCAGCACTGGCCAATACACGCAAGCGATTATCGCCTAAAGTTGGAACACCGCAAACGCAGGCGATAGTACCTAACTTCTTGTGCGTGATTTAAAATATTTCTACGAATTGAATTTGATTGAATAAAATTTTTGTACCTAACTTGATTAATAACTGATTTCAAAAAAGGGAGGTTCTGTGTTTGACCCGTATGTATGTAAGTACATTTCTATCTTTGCAATTCTCTCAAATACTACTTCACCGATTTGCAAAATTCTTTCGGGAATATAATTCTCATACTTCTGAGATAGTTCTTTGATACAACACACTATGAATTTCATGCGGCGTCGCTTATTAAGTCTTAACGACATTGATCATTCATTAACACATGTCATGAACATAAATTAATTATCATAAATCTATGCTCATTATTTTATTATTTTGATCTTTTTGAAAGAAAAGGTAATTAAAATATTACGTTGTAAGGGTTAAGTGCCAAAGATAAAAATTATGTTTTGTTATCCATTAGATGATAATTAAGATAAAGATGTTTCTTCAGTAAGTAGGCCGCACGGGCACTTTTACACGTCAAAAATCTACCAGCGCTTCGCAAGAGACCACTGCTGAGAAGAAACGCCGCAAGAAACTCAACAGTAAGTCGTTTTTTAAATATTGCTAATGATATTATACCCCGTGTGGTTGCCGGGTTAGAATAGTGCCACTCCATGTCTTCCCTGGATGTCGTAAGAGGCGACTAAGGGAATAAAGGCTTGTAGTACTGTTAGGCGATGGGCTTGCCACCTGTCACTAATACACTGGGAAACATCTTAGCCTACTTGTGCAAAATATGGTTACAGAATTATCAAGAAGTTTTAAGACTTGTTGGTAATTCTTTAGCTCTGCCTACCCCACTCTGGGAATGAAGGCGTGAGTTTATGTATGTATGTATTATACAATAATAAACTTAACCTAGCATTAGATTTAGATTAGATTTAGATTTAGATTTATTTATTTCATAATATAAGATACAGTTATATTGCACACATGTCAATTATACAGAATTCATATTATGATCGTCAAAGAAGTAAAAACAAAAAAAAGTAATGTAGCAAAAACCAATGTCAAAAATGAATGGATTATAAAACACAAATAATAATAAAACGAGTCACAAAGTTAAATATATAAATGGTAGTACAATAAACAATGTCAAAATTATATATTATATAGGTATTTTAAAGTCAAAATTCAGTGTCAATAAATTCACTTACAGAGTAAAATGCATTATCTAACAAAAGGTTTTTCAATCGACCTTGAATGTTTCGTCACTGGACTCTTTTTTTAAGGAAGCGGGTAGGTGCTCGTACAGTTTAGGGCCGATAATTCGCGGGTTCTTCCTGGCTAGCGCCGTGCGGCTCGGAGCCGGCCGCAGGCGGCCCGTGCTGCGAGTGACCTTGCCCTCAACTCCCATTCGCGCAAAGGTATGGATGTTTAAACGCGTATAAACGATAATTTGGTACAAGTACACGGAATATAGCGTCAGAATGCGATATTGAGAAAATACCCTCTTGCATGATTCTCGTTGTTTTATACCGGCAAGGATCCTAAGCGCTCGTTTTTGGAGGATCATTACGCGATTTGAGTCCGTGGAGTTACCCCACAGCATTGTACCGTAAGACAGCAACGAATGAAAATAAGCAAAATACGCCTGATTTAGCCCATCACTTGCTATAGTTGGCTTTAACTTCCGTAAAGCGAAAGCTGCACTGCTCAACTTGACTTGCTGCTTCCAGTTTAGGTTTCCGTCTAGCGTGAAGCCCAAAAATTTGCACTGTTGACACAATGGTAGGGGACTGTTTATAGACAGTGGTGCCACTATACCTTTGCCGGAAATGAATAAAACAATGAATCTCACATAACACCAAAAATTAATAATATATTCATGCGTAGTTGAGCAGGAAAATGTGTCAAAACTCAGAATTGTCACAAAACTAATAAGCAACAGTAATATAAAAAAAATAATATAAAGTGTACAAGTTATACTTACCTGTGACGGTGCAAGACAACATGCATAAACGTTTCGATACATTCTCCTACAGAAACCGTCTCCCCTAGACAATATACAATATTTACATATTTTTTATGAGCATTTTTATCTGCTAGATAGTCTTCGACCCTATAGTAAGCTTTAGACATCAACGACTTTTTCAAGTAAGTTTTAAGTACTGGAAATGGTAACTTTAAAACAACGTCAGGTAATTTATTGAAGAAAAGGATGCATTGACCTACAAATGATTTATAAAACCTTACGGACACGAAATTTTTCAATAGCAATTTTATTTTTATTTCTTGTATTCAAATTATGTATTCAAATTTTGTAAAAGAATTGTACATCACAATTCTTTTACAAAAGAGTCTTGATTTTTAATGACATAAATAATATTCTCATAAATAAATTGTGATGCTACTGTCAAAATAGTAATCTTAAGGAATCACGGGAGTTTAGATTATATATAGAACGAATGGCTCTTTTTTGCAACACGAATATAGTCTGTATGTCAGCAGCTTTTCCCCAAACCAGAATACCGTACGACATAACACTATGAAAATAACTATAATAAACTAAGCGAGCTGTCTCAACATTAGTAAGTTGCCTGATTTTCCTAACAGCATAAGCTGCCGAACTTAATTTAACTGCTAGTACTGCTATATGGGGACTCCATTGCAAGTTTTTATCTATAGTTATCCCTAAGAAAAGCGCCTTATCTACCATTTCCAACCTCTCATTATTAAGAAATATACTAGATTCTACCGGTCTAACATTAGGCAAAGCGAACCTAACACATTTAGTTTTCTTAGCATTGGTCTTCTTCAATATTCATCAAATTCATTTTTAAATGATCACTTATGATAACAGCTTATTAACTACTTAAAATAAATAAAATTAATCATATATTTATATATATTTTTATATTTTCTAACAATAGCCGCATGTCTGTGGTGAGTAATATGGTAACTTTACATACGATGATATTGGCCTAACAAATAATGGCAAAACTTAGAGTTGTAAAATGGTATCACAATATACAATAATACTCGATAGTCGATAACGCAAAATACGCATTCGTAACTCGATCTAAAATTTTAAATAAACAGATTAAAAAAAAAAAAAAAAACAGTATTGAAGAGCATTAAATTCTGAGAAACATGATATATACATTTGTGTAAAAACATGAACTAATAAGCAAAATATCGCGGTTTGAAGTTGCAAAATACGTTTTTTCGCTCTCGTGAAAACCTCTGTTTTTGAGTTACGATTTTACTCGAATCGACGGTCGATTTTGTAAAATTGAAAAAAAATCTTGTTTATTGTATCTCAGCTAGTTAGTGCAAAATCGATACGTGTGACCTGCGACAACAAATCCGTTGCAGATTGAGAAAAAGTAGCCGCCATCTTTAATTTTTTAGTTATTCAACCGATTGCTTCCAAAATCGATATCTAGGGATGTGCGTGGTTTCCGACAACGAATTTCTTGGCAGAATGAGAAAAAGTAGCCGCCATCTTGAACTTTTTTATTATTCGACAGGCTGCTTCCAAAATCGATATCTGGAGATCTGTGTGATGTCCGATAACGAATCCGTTAACATAATCAGTAAAAGTAGCCCCTGCAGATAAAATTGGGTAGGTAATAAACATAACTTAAGCATTTCAAGAAGTCTTTATTCTTCGTTAGTTATACATTTCAGATTAACTAGCGACTGCACTACCACAATATCAAATAAAACTGAAGAATAAACTAACCTAATTTATTTATTGGCTGCTTTTAACCTTTATTACAAATTACTCACTGAAAAATACTTTCGTCTGCTACGACATGTTCGGAACGCTTTATTGTTTAATTTGATTGTGTAAAAAATCCCCAGATATCGATTTCGGAAGCAATCGGTTGAATAACTAAAGAGTTCAAGATGGCGGCTACTTTTTCTCATTCTGCCAACAGATTAGTTGTCGGAGACCATACACATCCCCAGATATCGATTTTGGAAGCAATCGGTTAAATAACTAAAGAGTTCAAGATGGCGGCTACTTTTTCTCATTCTGCCAACAGATTAGTTGTCGGAGACCATACACATCCTGAGATATCGATTTTGGAAGCAATCGGTTAAATAACTAAAGAGTTCAAGATGGCGGCTACTTTTTCTTATTCTGCCAACAGATTAGTTGTCGGAGACCATACACATCCTGAGATATCGATTTTGGAAGCAATCGGTTAAATAACTAAAGAGTTCAAGATGGCGGCTACTTTTTCTTATTCTGCCAACAGATTAGTTGTCGGAGACCATACACATCCTGAGATATCGATTTTGGAAGCAATCGGTTGAATAACTAAAGAGTTCAAGATGGCGGCTACTTTTTCTCATTCTGCCAACAGATTAGTTGTCGAAGACCATACACACCCCCAGATATCGATTTTGCAAACAATTTTTAAATTTTTACTTTTGCAACACGTCATCGTATTATCAAAAGCTCTTTATTTAAAAATATTTTATTTATTCTTACCTTTCAACACCAGCAGGGAGTTTAAAAAATGATAGTTCCGGGTTTGAAGAAGCCGAATTCAAACAAGCGTAAAATGCAAAGGAGCCCATTCGTCTCGACGCGACACACGCGACTGACAGCACCACCAAATCCTCTTAGCGGTCTCGTAAAGGCGTGCGTCTGTGTGAGTGCGTCGTTTCGAGCGTTTGTTCGTAGCTTCTTTACTGGTTTATTTATATACTGTGATAAGGCTATCTGCTCACACTCGGCTGGCTTAATTAGGGTTATTTACAAAGGCTTCTAGTAAAGTTATAGGATCTGCCCTTATGCCGCAGAAATGCCGTGACTAATGTGGTTTGTTAATTTTTGTAAGAATTATGATTATTTACTGTGAATGAAAAATGTGAAACGTCATTTGCGGTTCAGGGGGGTTATTATGACATAGCTATGCAGTTATTTTACGTTGAGCGTAAAGGACAGAGCTATAGCAGTTATATAGCTCCGTCCTTTTCTCTGGGCGTAAACAGAACTACATTGCTACGTCATAATAACCCCCCAAGTAATCGCTTTTTACAGTTCAGTTGAAGCTAAATTTTAAAACTTGTTGGTAATTCTTTAGTGCTCTGCCTACCCCACTCTGGGAATGCAGGCGTGAGTTTATGTATGTATGTATGTATGTATGAAGCTAAATTTAAAAACGGCCAAGTGCGAGTCGGACGCTACAAAAAAAACGTTTGTTGTATGGGAGCCCCCTAAAATATTAATTATAATACTGTTTTTAGTATTTGTGGTTATAGTATAGCGGCTACAGAAATACATCATCTGTGAAAATTTCAACTGTCTAGCTATCACGGCTCGTGAGATACAGCCTGGTGACCGACAGACGGACAGACGGACAGACGGACAGTGGAGTCTTACTAATAGGATCCCGTTTTTACCCTTTGGGTACGGAACCCTAAAAGTGCGTCCTATAAAGTACTTACATAATAACCCAACTGAGCCGCGATCTTGAAAGAGCAGATGACGACCAAAATCGTCTCCGCGACGAAGATGTCCTTCTCAACGTATGCCAAGGCGATCAGGCCAATAGCTGTTGGGATACTACCTGAAGCATAAACATACAATAAAAATAATAAATTTGATGCAGAGATTAGCGAAAATGGATATTTAAGGCACTTTTATTCCAGATAGCACCAATGGAATAATTAGTAGACGCAATAGTACATTACTACAGAGGGTGGGAAATAGGGGGTTGCCGGCCGAGTGATATAGACGAGGCGAGACAGTTACGAGGCTGGCAACCCCTTTTCACGGCGAGGTATGTATAATGCTTTTCTCAAATATATGCAATGAAATAAAATAAAAAATTTTAGCTATGTAGCCTGTTCATAAACACAGCCGCCATAATTACCTACTTTTTTTTAATACTTCCCGGCCTAGGCCTTCAATTTTGTTTGACATTCCTTTATAGTTCTCTCGAGTGGTTCGCCCGAAACGTGATACTTTGAAGCCTAAAATAACCAACATAACGCCAACATTTCATTGCATGTTTGAGAAAAATAATATTTCTCACTGCGCTTTCCACATACGAATTGACTGAAGGACAAAGGATGTAGACATGAACCCAGGTGAAGAGGAAGAGATCTTTAGGATACGCAAGGAACGGATTTACCACCGGTCTTAGCATATCTCTTAAAAAAACACGTTGTTAATTCATATACCTTAAGCTAAGTCCATACATTTAGACTACACAAGAGGTTTTGAAAAAAACTCAATGATCCTTCACTTGCCTATAGTTTGGGCGAACTTCCTGGTGTTGGTGACACTGAGGTACTTCTTGACCACGAGGATGTCCGCGAGCCAGCTCCAGAAGAAGTTGACCAGCCACATGACAAAGAACGGGAGCGCTGTGAGGAGACCATTCTGGAAAGTAATCGAAATATGTGCCCCAAGAAACGCTTATTAAGTATTACTGCACGCTATTTTTAAAGTTGCTCTAGTAATATATTCTTCATGTCCTTATTCCAAGTAGAATGAAAGCAGACGATCTTTTCTAATTAATAAATACCAGAAAATCACAGGCTTTAAAGGAGAAAAACGTTCTAAGATATAATGGAAAGAAACAGAGAGAGAGATCAGAAATGTTGGCATCCAGAAGTAGTACGGACTTCACGGAATGCAACAGCGATATACTATAATTCATTCATTCATTCATTCTTCTACGTCAATAGTATATCGTTTATTACCACGGCCACGATAGCTCTCAGTACCTTTTGACTGTGTAAACAATAGTCTAGTCTAGTGGAGCTACATTTAAACTAGGAGTTCTTCAAGGCTTCATCATGGGTCCTTTCCTGTTCTTATTTTACAAAAATCATCTTACATACAACCACTCTTTAGGTTACTTACCGCTTTAATGTTGACCTTCATGACCTTATCCATGAAAGCTGGTACTTCTGTGTACAGTGTCAGGTGACCCCAGTTTTGTCCGGTGTGGGCTATCACGATGGCCCATAATCCTTTGCAACGTAACAGCCTTTTCCATGGTACTTTTCGGTGTTTCTGAAAAAAATAAAACAAAATTGTGCTTGCCAATACTGTTTGAAAGTTTGCTTATAATAGTACATAATAGATAATAAATATATTGCGCGGAAAACTCACTTACGCACATAGACACAATGAAAATATTGTATTCGTGAACCACGCAATCAAATTTCTTAATAGAGGCAGGGGTCTGAACGGGCACCATACTTACAAATGGTAATTCGGATAAGTCTAAAGAGTTCTGAACTAGTGACTGCGTACTGAAAAACGAACAACTGACACATGACCTATAAGAACAGGGTAGACACTCGAATTATACAACGAATAATGAACTTAATTCTATTAGAATGTTAGCATGAACTTATTAGCTAGTCAAAGGGTAGTCTGAACGACAGTTATCTATGACGGCGGTTACTTTGTCGTTACGACGAGCACCTCTTTTAATATCGATTTATTTAAACTACTCTTTAGTCCACAAGTGCCAAACTACTTGACTAAAATTAAAGCTGTAGTCCTATGCCTGGGTGCAAATTGCAGAGCTAGACTGGACCACTCACTGACAATAATTTTTCTCATGAATGTTGGACCCCGCAGCGAATGTATGAAAAAATGGTTTTCAGTCAAATTTGCTGGAATTCTGGTATATTGTAGGTTATGACTTCCTTATTAAAATTGTATATGGGCATAAGCACCACAAATGACTAGTTTCTGCAAAACTTAATTTAATAAGATAATTAATATGAACTGTGAAGTACTACTCCTAAAATAATCAGTAGCGTGATCTTTTCAATATGACCTATGAGAAGGAATGCCGCATGGCATTCTTTATATGAAAACCATGTTCCAAACTTCCCTGTTTTAAGTAACGAAGCTCTTAAAAAAAATACAATTGGAACATATCAAATCTATTTAGCCCCAGCTTACATACAAGACAAACTGGACCACGCTGGATCAGAATTATTTCAGTTCGATGAACTTAATCATGAGCAGGGGTTTTTACGTGTGAGAATTTATTCACGCTTCCGGAATCAAACCAAATACAAACTGTGGATTGCCTACCGTTATGGTTCCAAAGCTTTCGATTGCGTAGATCATGCGACTCTTATATTAAAATTAGAACATTATGGTCTGTCAAATAATTCTCTAAATCTTCATATCTTAGTGATAGAACACAAATGGTTGTTGTAAACCAAACAAAGTCTATTGGAGCAGCTGTTAAATTAGGTGTGCCTCAGGGCTCTATATTAGGACCTTTCTTATTTTTGGTTTATATTAATGACTTACCACCCACGGTAGATAACCATTGTGATATTGTGCTATTTGCTGATGATACATCATTAATTTTCAAGGTAGACCGAAAATCCGTCGATTACAGTAGGATAAACGCCACACTAGGTAAAGTACTTAATTGGTTTACTAGTAACAATTTGCTACTCAATGCTAAGATAACTAAATGTGTTAGGTTCGCTTTGCCTAATGTTAGACCGGTAGAATCTAGTATATTTCTTAATAATGAGAGATTGGAAATGGTAGATAAGGCGCTTTTCTTAGGGATAACTATAGATAAAAACTTGCAATGGAGTCCCCATATAGCAATACTAGCAGGTAAATTAAGTTCGGCAGCTTATGTTGTTAGGAAAATCAGGCAACTTACTAATGTTGAGACAGCTCGCTTAGTTTATTATAGTTATTTTCATAGTGTTATGTCGTACGGTATTCTGGTTTGGGGAAAAGCTGCTGACATACAGACTATATTCGTGTTGCAAAAAAGAGCCATTCGTTCTATATATAATCTAAACTCCCGTGATTCCTTAAGAGTACTATTTAAAGAAATTAATATTTTGACAGTAGCATCACAATTTATTTATGAGAATATTATTTATGTCATTAAAAATCAAGACTCTTTTGTTAAGAATTGTGATATACATAAATTGAATACAAGAAATAAAAATAAAATTGCTATTAAAAAATTTCGTGTCCGTAAGGTTTATAAATCATTTGTAGGTCAATGCATCCTTTTCTTTAATAAATTACCTGACGTTGTTTTAAAGTTACCATTTCCAGTACTTAAAACTTACTTGAAAAAGTCGTTGATGTCTAAAGCTTACTATAGGGTCGAAGACTATCTAACAGATAAAAATGCTTGGCCAACACCTAAATAATTTAATAATAACTTAGTCATAAAAATATGTTAACATTTGTATATTGTCTAGGGGACACGGTTTCTGTAGGAGAATGTATCGAAACTTTTATGCAGGTTGTTTTGCACCGTCACAGGTAAGTATAACTTGTATATTTTCAATTTTTTTTTATTACTATTGCTTATTAGTTTTGTGACAATTCTGAGTTTTGACACATTTTCCTGCTCAACTACGGTCATTTGTGGTGCTTACGCCCATATACAATTTTAATAAGGAAGACAAAACCTACGTTATAACAGAATTTCAGCAAATTTGTCTGAAAACCATTTTTTCATGCATTCGCTGCGGGGTCCTTTAAACATCCTGTTACAAATAATTTACCGCTAACATGTTCAATAGTAACATCCAACTACGAGTAACATACTCGTACATTTGGACCAGTCTGTCCCAGCGCCTCCTCAATATATCGTCTCTCAGCGACTGAGATGCTCCTGTGCTCAGCGGGGGAGTCAGCCCCGAGGAACCAGAGAGCAGTTCCAACGATGCCGCACAGGATGCCGTAGAAGCGGAAGATGCCGGGCCACCCTAGAGGCGAGGCTGCGATGAAGCCCGTGATTGGCATACCCAGGACTGTTCCAAGAGCTATACCTGAAAGTTATGATTTCATTTGATGATCTATCTCAAGATCATAATAATGTGAATGAATTATTCTGAGCTTAGCAAAGTCATCATGTACTAACGTATGTACATTTCTTTGCTATAGCTATAAATAATTAAATGAGCTATAGGATACAGATATAGGGTACTTTATTTCCTGGATACGACTTCTAGGCGGACGTAAAATCTTGTTTCTCCATTATAAATACAAACTGGCTCCAAGTTCCAACCTACCTCCGTAAGCAAATGCAGTCAACCTTCCTCGTTCCTCCAGCGGCGTCCACTTCCCGAACGCCGTGTGCATCCCCGGGACGACGCAGGACTGGCTCAGACCTTGCAGTATCCGGCAGACCACCGCTAATATCCAATCTCCCTTGAAAATAATGTAATATTTTGTAGAGTTTTAGAGTAAAAGGTAACTAGACAAACGGTTACGTACCGTAAAAGTTGTCATTCCAATTTTTGAGTAAGGTCTCTGTTCCACTATTAAACTTAAAAAGTATAGATATTGTGACAATGTGCAGTCTCTAACTACCCTCATTCTCCTAATCCAATCCGGGGGTGGGCGAAGATTCGAGCCGGCTCGGGTGAGCAGTGTGCTACCGATCTCGAGATACGACGCGTGCGCAATACGTACTTGGCGCTTTCCCAAGACTTACACAACTAGTTCCCATGACGAGAGGCTACCGAAACATTTAGCCTTCGGACTCTTGAAGTGTACCCGTGACAAGTGCAGTTGCATCGGATTTGGAACTACCGCACCTAACTGTGAGTACCCCCGGCTAACCACCCATTTTCCATTTCCTACACATTGTCACAATATAACAGCGATAAAGTTTCCGATCGTTACCTTAGTCCTTGGTTTAAATACTTTTTCGTCCCCTTGACAATACAGACGAAGGTAAGTAGATGGTGACAGAAGCAATCTAATAGGGACTAAAAAAACTTTTCATATAAAGTGGAAAAGAGACCCCTGTGGAGATTACATTGATTTCACCAGCCATAGGATAGTTCAGGACGGGCTGACACTATTGACTCATCCATCACCATCATGCCTGCGGGAACCCGTCTACTTTCAGACGTAAGGCTTCCCCGCCATACCGCCGCCCTACTAAAAAAGGCGGCTAACTGCAATGTAGTAGTCGAACCATTTTAAACTCTATTGGTAACCACATTCAATTTTAAATGCTTATACCACTACTGTGAACTTAGCCGCTTTCTTTGGTAGGACGGCAGCATGATCTTTGATTACCAACCGTCCAGCAGTGGACGTATCTCGGCTGATAACATGATGTCACATCGAAAGACTTACGTAATAAACTGCCCAAGGCATGCAGAAGGACACGACTCCGTTGACAACCAGGGCTCCGGTGAGGAGGTACCGAGTCCCAAACCGGTGGGCCAGCTGGCCAGCTGGGATCTGCAGGATCATGTAGCCCCACGAGAACGAGGCTAGGATCGCGTCCTGCGTCTTCTTGCTCCATTGGAATGTCGGAAACTATAATTTGAAAACGGTACCTTTAGTATGAACTTTCCACGATCAGATCGAGGACGTATTATGAAAGGGTCAGGTCCAGAGTACCCTAAACTGACGCATGTGTATGAAGAGACTTTTGAGTGTGCAGGAAGTGAAGGCGTTTGTCTGGATCGTAGGAAGTGGTCTCTGCCTACCCCTACGGAAACGAGACGTGATTGTAATTCTTTAATTTAGCTCCAAGGAGCAGTGATCTCATTGTTGTGTTGATAAGATAACCGGTGAAAATACGAGGGATCACTTTGACTGCCATACATTTCTTGTTTTGATTTTTGAAAGTCAGACTTTTGTACCCATATTATTTATGTTCATAACTATCGGAAGAAAGAAGAAAGAAGTGGTCTCTGCCTACCCCTCTGGGAAACAGGCGTGATTTAATGTATGTATGTATGTAACTATCGGAAGTCATAAAAAATTTAGGTGACAACGCTTTATAATGTAAAAGATTAGGTAGTTTATAATCAGTCAGAAATATTTTAGGTCATGTTTTTTAAAGTATCAATTATTTTTATTCATACCTTCATTTTTGTTTTAATATTCATATCTCTATAATTGAAATAATTAAAGGGCAACACTTTGTTGAAGCGGAGAAATTTAGATCAATAGGTTAGGTTATTATTGCGTCAAGAGTGAAGGCCTTAACTACCCAGAAATAGGAGCTCCGAGAAGCGGGTCTACGTCGATCCTGTCACATCATAGACAGGATCGGTTGTTTGTGTTGTACTTTTATGACTAAAAAGTTTTGACCTAGAAATATTTATTACAAGTACTATCATTACCTTTGACATTATGAAGTTCAATTATTATGAGTTATGACATAAATTGGTATGACAATGAATTTTATGACTTACAACAGATATGACCTGCAATACTTGACATTCCGATTTATACTCTCCAAGGGCGGGGGAGGGGCCAAATCAACGTTAGTTTGCGACCGGTCGCCAGGTGATATGGATCCGTCCCTATGTCAATCTACTTGTCCGGTGGTTGACATGGCTAACGGCCGAGGGTGGAACTCACAGTTGCGTTGATACCTAAGGCAAGACTGGCTGTGCTCCTTCCCGAGGTTGCTGCCTGTTAACTACTCGGTTTACCCGGACTAAACGAGTAGAACCGAAATAACTAGTCAAACTCCTGATCGTCCTTTATTCACCCTTCCATGTTTCCTGTAACTCCTTTCCAATAAGCTGCAAGCGATGTCGTGGCATGTCGCAGCGGGCCTCCCATCCAACAGTATAGGATGGGTAGCGGTAAAATGCCACCCGCGTGTTTGTGCCGTGCGCGGGGACCCGTACGGGTGGAGAACGAGATCCTGGTAGGTTGAGTTTGAAGAGGGTCGGAGTCGTTACCCTCCGATAACCACACGCCACTTTGGCTCGGGATTCATCTCACACGGGAGGTTCTGGCCCAGCCAGTCAGAATCAATCGGCTGTTGCGTCTACAGTAGTCTGGCCGCAGGCGAGTGTTCTGGGGTGTTGAGGTCAGTAGCCGGCGGTGTACGGCCCCGAGTCGCCGTGGTAAGTGACGGAGGGCTTGACACCGTGCGGGCTCACTCGACAGCTCACCTTGGGATACTATATCCGGCTCGTATCCCTGATGCGTCAAAGCATCCCCAGTAGGAGGGCTCCAAGGAGGGTGGGGAACGAGTGGGACGAATTTTTAGGTGTGATTTTATGGATATGAAAAAACCAAAATCGACGAAGGCTGAACCCTCCGCAAGGAGTGAGGCAAAGGCGCTTAGCGCATTGACGGACTGTGAGGTGAGACGCCGACCTGTCACAGACAGGGACGCGGGATCCGGTAACAGTCGAGTTCGTGGGCCCGTAGGGGCAGACAGGGCGCTTCACGCCAAGGGCAACAGCCAAAGTGTCGCCGAACACCCCAAAGGCATGAGCCGACCTCTCCCCTCGGGGCTGACGGAAGGACGCGCTGGCCTCCCTACCAAGGGAGCGACCGGCGTAGGTGCTGGAAGGGCAGACGGTGTAGCGGAGGCAGGTTGCAGCAAGGAGGGCCTCCCTACTCCTCTGGATCTAGCATCCCCGAAACCACCCCCTGCAAGCTTCCAGCCGGAAGGGGGTGTGAAGAAAGGGAGCAGGAGACAGAGGAAGAGGGAAGCGCAGGCTGCGGCGCTTCAGCGTCCGGTTGCCGTCCCAACAAGGGACGTCACCGCTGAAGCGAACGCAGGAAATAGGACACTGAAAAGGCCGTTGGTATCACCGAAAACCAGTGGTGACTCCAAAAGGACGAGGGTAGGGTCGTATGCGGAGGCACTTTCCAGTGTAAAGGTGGCGGTGATACCAACGACCTTCCCAGCCAAGAAGATCTTGGGGTGTCATATGGCGGCCATTCAGGGGGTGGTAATCCAGCGCCTCCTGATCATCCCCAAGCCACTTCCCGACATCAACTTCGGGAACATTGTGGGAGGCGCCCTTCACATCAGTTGCGGTGACAAGGCATCTTCCACGTGGCTCAGCTCCCTCATAAGTGAGGGAGATATTGCGGGGATGAGCCTCAAGGTCGTGGATGCCAAGGATCTTCCAAAACCAGTAAAGATGGCCTGGAAGACGAAGATCATTGGCATCCCCGACGCAAGGGTGGTGTTCAGACTGCTCCAACGTGTCAACGAGCGGCTGAACACCGACCAATGGAAGGTAGTCGACACCTCGGAGTCGGCCGCTGGCACCCGGCGCATCATACTGATGGACCGGGAGTCAGCGGACGTGATCCGAGAGGCCGGCTACACTCTCAAATCGGGGATCGACGTCAGCACTTTTAAGCTCTTGGACGATGCCGAGAAGAGGAGTGCTGAAGTCGATCCTGAAGAGGCTCCCTGCGCTGTCGAGGCTGCAGAGGTGGTAGCGGACGAGGAGTCGGTGGGAGCGGACGAGGTCGACAAGGTTGGAGTGGACGAAGGGCCGCGTGGGTGTCGGGAGCCGTCACCGGTATCGGTGACGACATCCGAGAACCTGCGCGACCTTGAAGCCCTCTACCTTGGGAACCCCACTTCGCCCATGTCCGAGGACTCCGAGTCGCCGGCGGAGGCTGCTGACCTCAGCAAGCCGAAGCCAAATATATAAGAAAGAGCCATGGGAGGCATAAGGTGCGTACAAATTAATTTGCAACACAATAAAGCTGCCACAGCCCTTCTGGCAAAGCAGCTAAAGAACGATAAATTCGATGTAGCCCTGATTCAAGAACCATACATATACAAGGGCGAGATCAGGGGACTAAATGGCACGGGAGGGGTTATCTATTATCTCTGCCCCGAGAATAACATGAGGACTTGTGTGTATGTCAAAAATGGCATAAATGCCATTCCTTATAATGCTTACTGTTCCAGGGATCTTACCACTGTTAAGATCCAGGAGAAGAGGTTAGGCAAGACTCTCATCATCTCGTCTGCCTACCTCCCTTACGAAGCGACGGACCCCATCACACCTCAACTCCGGAGTCTGGTCGCGACTGGCAGTCAGGTGAACACCGACCTGATCATCGGCTGCGACGCCAATGCACACCACGTCATCTGGGGCAGCTCGGATGTTAACAAGCGGGGAGAGAAGTTACTGGATTTTCTGGTGAGCTCTTCTTTACAATTACTTAATAAAGGGAACAGCCCAACCTTCGTCAATGCTAGACGCGGAGAAGTAATTGACATAACGGTGGCGTCCAACCACATGTATGAAGATATTCACTCTTGGCATGTTTCCAATGAAATCTCACTTTCAGATCATAGGTACATATGCTTTAGGTACAGGACTGACATACCAATTGAAACTGTGCACAAAAGAAACCCTAGGAACACCGACTGGTCATCTTTCAAACGGGACTTAAAGGTAGAACTAGGGGATCCAAAAGGTAAGCTCAATTCTATTATTGACATTGAATTTGAAGCGGACAATATGGTACGAGCGTTACATACCGCGTGGACCAATAATTGCCCGGAAAAACGGGTGCTAGCCAAGAAGATACCCTGGTGGAACCCTGAGATAACCAAAATCAGAAGCGAAACAAGGGCGATCTTCAATGATGCGAAGGCGACGAATGACTTTAGCATGTACGCTCATAAGCTCACAGAGTACAACAAAGCTGTAAGGAAAGCAAAAAGGAGTGCGTGGCGGAACCACTGCAACCAAATAGGCTCGATACCAGAAGGTATGAGGCTCACAAAGGCACTAGCAGTAGCAAGGTCAACTCCGTTAACATCAATAAAAGATGACAAGGGAAGTATGACTGTAACGGGTTTAGATACACATTTTCCCGGCTCCATTATACGTGAAAGCGAAATAGACAGTGTACCAATCTGTTTGTCAGAGCAGACAGCACGCACAACAAGACACAATTGGGACACTGCCAAAAAGGTAGTAGACGATTGCAAGATACGGTGGGCACTATCCACTTTCCAACCGTACAAAGCACCGGGCCCGGACGAGGTATACCCAATCCTACTACAAGAAAGCGCAAATATAATTGTACCGCATTTAAGCAGGCTGTATAGAGCGTGCTTAGCCTTTGGGCACGTTCC
The DNA here is from genome assembly GCA_927399475.2 of Acleris emargana. Taxonomy (NCBI): domain Eukaryota; kingdom Metazoa; phylum Arthropoda; class Insecta; order Lepidoptera; family Tortricidae; genus Acleris; species Acleris emargana. The sequence goes on from OV656843.1 coordinate 1,591,162, forward strand.
ACGCGTTTGGAGGCTTGTAAAAGTGATCTACCTGCCAAAACCTGGCAAAGCAGATTACAGCGATCCCAAATCATACAGACCAATAAGTCTATCATCATTCTTCCTAAAAACACTGGAGAAGCTGGTAGACAGGCACATAAGAGATGGACCTCTAAGGCGGTATCCGCTGCATAAAATGCAATGCGCGTATCAACCGGGTAAATCCACAGATACTGCAATTCATTTTGTAGTGAATAAAGCTGAAAACGCACTAGAGAACAAAGAGATATGTCTTGCGGCATTTCTCGATGTGGAGGGTGCATTTGATAAGACTACGTTTGAAGCCATAAGCACAGCAGCTGCTAGGCATGGCATTGAACCAACCATTTGCAAATGGATAGGCAACATGCTAAACAGTAGACTTATAAAGTCAAGTCTTTTGGGCGATGTCCTATTCGCCACAACGACAAAAGGGTGTCCCCAGGGGGGGGTTCTCTCACCGACTCTATGGAGTCTGGTGGTAAACTCACTCCTAGAGGAACTCAACACAGGCCCACTACACACGGTTGGGTATGCAGATGATCTCGTGATACTTATCAACGGGAAGTTCCAGGGAACAGTATCGGAAATCATGGGAAATGCTCTGGAAAAGGTGGAAAGATGGTGTATTAGTCATCAACTATCCATCAATCCCAGCAAAACTGTAGTAATTCCATTTACTAAGAAAAGAGACCTCAAACACATTAAACACCTCAAACTGTTTGGTAAGGTAACTAGAATTGTCAAGTGAGGTAAAATATCTAGGCATAATACTAGATAAAGAGCTCACTTGGAAGAAGCACGTGGACAACGCTATAACAAAAGCGTTGAGAGTGTTCGGAATGTGCAGATCAGCATATGGTAAGACATGGGGCCTTAACCCTAAAGTACTGAAGTGGATCTATACCATGATGGTAAGGCCCATAATCATGTACGGCTGCTTGGCCTGGTGGCCAAGAACAATTTTAAGAACATGCAGAGACTCTCTGACCAAGGTGCAGAGGGTGGCCTGCATGGCTATAACAGGGGCGTTCAGAACGACGCCAACGGCGGCAATGGAGGTCCTACTAAACCTACCACCACTGCATATCGCCATACAGTCTGAGGCGTGCAAGTCGCTGCAGAGGTTGGAAGAGACGGGCCTATGCAACGATGCAGCGCTTAGAACCAGACACACTAAAATGGCACACAATGGTTCTCTAGACAGAATACTGACGATGGGTTGCGACAAAATGCAGCCTAAGTATGTATTCCGGAGGAACTTCAATGTCCACATTCCGACAAGGGATGAATGGATGGATGGGTTGCACCTATTAGAGGATGACGACGCGATATGGTATACGGATGGCTCAAAAATGAGTTCCGGTACGGGGGCGGGTATTCACGCCAAGGACTATAACAGCAGCATAAGTATGGGCAACTACGCAACGGTCTTCCAAGCGGAACTATATGCGATAATTGCCTGTACGCAAGAGAATATAAGTAGGACTCCGCAGGGTAGAACTATCTATATTCTAAGTGACAGCCAAGCGGCACTTAAGGCGCTGACAGCGCCTAAAGTAGACTCGAAACTAGTCTACAATGGCATCCAGGCCTTAAACAAGCTTGGTAGGAAGAACAAAGTGAAACTGATGTGGATTCCAGGACACGAAGGCTATCCCGGAAATGAGGCCGCGGATGAGCTGGCAAGGGAAGGGTCCAAGGGCGCATACGTTGGACCTGAACCATTTGTGGCACCGTCACCGGGCACCATAAAAGCAGCCCTGAACAATAACACCCTAGTAAACCACCAAAAAGAGTGGAAAAATACGGTAGGCTTAGGGCATGCGAAGCTCTTCATAGAAAGAGTTGATCAGAGCTGGACCAAAAAACTTTGGAAACTCAGCAGAAGACAACTCCGATATATTGTAGGAGTGTTCACCGGGCACTTTGGGGTCAAACATCTCCTAGCAAAGATGGGCCTTTATGACAATACAGATTGTAGAATGTGCGGCGAAGAGGCGGAAACAGTGAAACACTTAGTGTGCGAATGTGATGCCCTCGCCGGAGTAAGAATGAAAATCCTCGGTTGTGGCTACCCGGAACCAAGCGATTTCAAAGCCTTGCCATTGCACTACACTATCCGGTTTCTGGAAGGGGTGGAGGCTGCATTGGATTAAGCGCTAAAAGAGGGGTAATTACACAAAAGATCCCATAGGGTCGAAGTGTATCCGTAAGGACCCCATAGATAAGATAAGATAAGATATACTCTCCAATATTATGACTTTTAATAATTTGATTTTAAGTGGTTTACCCCTTTGTTGTTCGCACACATAATCTATATCACCAATGCGCAAACTAGGTAACATGGTGGTTTGCTTTGTCATATTTATCATCAGGCTGTGTAAGACCAGGAATATGCAGATCACTTAATTTACGTAGCATGTCTTCATGAAGGTCTCTAGCCCGTAGGTACCATGGGTCTTCATCAAACACCTCCCAGATCACTTTTGAACTCGTATTGCGAGGAAAATTTACAGCAGCTTTCAATGCCAAGAACCTAGTATTTGTGACGTAAAGTTGTATAGCTGTGGTTTTCCGCTGTCATTGGCATGTGAGGACTTTTGTATCAAGTCAATGGTGGCAAAAAGGCTTAAGGGTAAGGTTTAAGTATTGTACATTTGAATAAAAATAATGAGACAACCTGGGTTGTGTTTTTTGTGGATGAATAAAACTTTTATCTATCTATCTTATGTGTGTTGTGTTGTGTTCCGGTTTGGGGATAAGACAGCCGGTGAAATGACTAGCAAATAGGCATTCCATCTTAGTCCTCAGGGTTGGCAGTGATTTGCAGTCCTAGGATTGCGGTCTTGCTAATGCGAATGTCTACGGGTCACAGTTTCCACTTACCATCACGCGGGTCTGTGTGCTCGTTTGCCTTCATATGCCATAAAAATAAAATAAACTGGACATTGAAAATCAAAACTATTTTTCTTGGCGTTCGTTAAATCTAATTAAAAAAAAAACAGATGTCTGATCTGTGATCAGCAAAGAATCATCAGATTCATCAGTTATCCCAACGGTTGCAAGTCGTCAATAGAAATAACTAAACACTTACTGGATCGTCATATAAGATTCCATTCAGTAGACCGACACTAGCTCTATCAGTTTCTTCACCAATCCCAGTTGTATTAGTGACGTTTATTTTGTCATTTAACCCATCCACCATGGCGACCAGAGACACTCCCATACACGCCCTCATGCTGTAGGCCACCGTCAAACAGAAGAACAGGATAACAGTCTGTTGGTGCCTGTAGCCAATTCCTGGAATTTATAATAATAATAATAAATTTATTTTTTCAAAGTTAAAAGTAGCAAATCAAACAGATTATCCGTTGGTCCCGCACTAGGCCATGCCTGTCACGTGGTAACCGGAAATCATTATACATAATCAAATTCAATTTATTGTTAGAGTTTGAGTTTTAGGTAAGATTGTAAATTCGTTCGTTTGTTTTTATTAGGGTTCCGTACCCAAAAGGTAAAAACGGCACCCTATTACTAAAACTCCGCCGTCCGTCTGTCCGTCTGTGCGTCTGTCTGTCACCAGGCTGTATCTCACGAACCGTGATAGCTAGACAGTTGGAATTTTCACAGATGATGTATTTCTGTTTCCGCTATAACAACAAATATTAAAAACAGAATAAAATTTATATTAAAGGGGGGCTCCCATACAACCAACGTGATTTTTTATAGATAGAAGGTAATAAAATAAAGCTCTCTTTCTATATACATCTGTGTTTTGAATACATTCACATTAACACAAAAAAGGAGAGTTTGAATAACTTTCTTATTCAACTGAGTAATTAATCTTCTAGGTAATCTTGTAATTGGAAAGTTTAAGTAAATATAGTAATGGTTCTTAATTAGTAAGTATATACTGGGTGTCCTAGAACTCGACTTAAATATAAGAGAATAAATAGGAGAGGAAGAGGGAGAATGAAAAAGAAAATAGGATAAGCGAGCCCCTTCTACACTGATCACGAATATAGTTTTAACTTTCCAATAAGTTATTCAAATTAGGGAGTTATTAACGTTTCCTTGCGGTACACACTTGCCTCCCTCTGCTTAAAATAGCGACAGTTTGTGATCATAAAACTTATATCCACAATACATACATTTACTCGTATTTATCCCTAGCACAGGACCCACTGTATTGCTTCTAATTCTTGTAAGGTTTCATTTATGCAATAAACATTTTCATTTTCGTTTACATAAACTCACGCCTTCGTTCCCAGAGACGGGTAGGCACATTAGTGAGTAGTAGTACAGAATCGCAGTGAATCGATAGTAGGATGCCACGGTTTTGGTTGCAGAAACCATAGGGGGCAAATGCTTGTCAACTTCCTGGAAAAAGAGGGACTTTTCCTAATGAACTCTTTCTTTAAGAAGAAGCCCCAGAGGAGGTGGACATGGCAGAGCCCCGATACTTTAACGAAAAATGAGATTGACTTCATCATAGCGGACAAGAGGCATATATTCAGAGACGTCTCAGTGATCAACAGGTTTAATACCGGAAGTGATCACCGACTTGTCCGAGGCTCTCTGAATATCAACTTTAAGCTTGAACGTGTCCGTTTGATGAAGTCTAGGCTCCGACCAAACATGCTCCAAACTATAATGGGATCTGAAGCATTCCAGTCAAATCTGGAGAATCGATTTACTGCCGTGGAAACCACAAATGTCGTTGACGTTGATCAGGCCCTCGAAAATGTGGTGGGAGTCCTCAGGGAGGAAGGTGTTAAATTTTGCACGATGCAGCGTAAGGGCAGGAAGTCCAAATTTTCGACTGAAACTGTCGAACTTATGAGGGAACGACGAGAAAACCCACCCGTCACTCCGTCAGAACGTCGAGCTCTCAACAAGAAGATTGGCAAACTGTTGCGACACGGCCTCCAATCCATCAATACACGTTCTATTGAACGAGCGATTGAGCAGAATCGGGGGTCGATAGTTTTTGTCCAGTCTCTTGGGAGGAGCATCTGATGAAGTTGACCACAGCCAGTGGAGTAATCGTTACTTCTAAGCCGGGGGTTCTTTCGGAAGTTGGAGACTTCTATAGCCGTTTATACGCCTCGCACGCATCCCCACCTGATCCCGAAAATGAGGACACCAGAGCCCTATTAACCCGTCACTATACTGAGGACTTGCCAGAGATAAGCCTACACGAAATCGAGATGGCTCTTAAACAGCTTAAAATGGGAAAGCTCCCGGGGAGGACGGTGTTAAATAAATAAATAAATAAATAAATATCAGGGGACAATCTCACACCAATTGACCTAGTCCCAAACTAAGCTCTAGGCTTGTACTATGGGTACTAGACAACGATATAAATACTTATATAGAGAAATAAATACTTAAATACATAGTAAACATGTGTTACAACTGAGCTCCTTAAAGCAGGAGGCACATCTGTATTAAGGGAGTTCCAGTAAATCTTTAACACCGTTCTCTTCGCTGGAAGAACTCTAGAGGCGTGGAGTAGGAGCATTGTCGTGTTGTTCTTTAAGAAGGGAAATAAAACCCTTATAAAGAACTACCGACCCATTTCACTCCTAAGCCACGTCTACAAGCTGTTTTCAAGAGTCATCACGAACCGCCTTGCACGAAGACTTGACAAATTTCAACCCCCGGAGCAGGCCGGGTTTCGAGGAGGATATGGCACCATAGACCACATTCATACAGTGCGGGAAATTATACAAAAGACCGAGGAGTATAATCAGCCCCTGTGCATAGCATTTGTGGACTATGAGAAGGCCTTTGACTCTATCGAAACCTGGTCAGTTCTGAAGTCCATGCAACGATGCCAAGTAGACTGGCGATATATCCAAGTGTTGAGATGTCTGTATAACGCCGCAACTATGGCCGTCCAAGTACAGAACCAGTGGACTAGACCTATCCGCCTGCATCGAGGTGTGAAACAAGAGGATGTAATGTCCCCGAAATTGTTCACAAATGCACTGGAGGATATGTTTAAGACGCTGGTCTGGAAAGGACGTGGCATTAACATAAACGGCGAGTACATCTCACACTTGCGATTTGCAGACGACATCGTCATTATGGCCCGAACGTTGCAGGATTTACAACATATGTTGAATGACCTAGCTGATTCTTCTCAACGCATCGGTCTCCGCATGAACTTGGACAAAACCAAGATTATGCTCAATGAGCATGTCATGCGGGGACCTATTGTAGTACAGGGCGATGCTCTTGAGGTTGTTCAAGAATATGTTTACCTAGGGCAAACTCTGCAGTTGGGTAAAAACAACTTCGAGAAGGAGGCCAACAGAAGAATACAGCTGGGTTGGGCAGCATATGGGAAATTGCGTCAAGTTTTCACGTCGACTATTCCACAGAGCTTGAAGACTAAAGTCTTCAATCAGTGCGTCCTACCTGCCATGACATACGGAGCCGAAACGTGGACACTTACGAAAGGGCTGGTTCACAAATTCAAAATCGCTCAGCGAGCTATGGAGAGGGCTATGTTGGGAGTTTCTCTGAAGGATCGGATCCGTAATAAAATCCGAGAACTAAGGTTATCGACGTAGTCCATCGAATTAGCAGCTTGAAGTGGCAGTGGGCCGGCCATTTGTGCCGCAGAACCGATAATCGCTGTAGTTATCGTATTCTTGAGTGGAGACCGCGAATCGGCAAACGTAGTGTAGGACGCCCTCAGACTAGGTGGAGTGACGATCTTCGCAAGGTGGCTGGCACGAGCTGGATGAGAGTGGCCACGAATCGTGCTCGTTGGCGTGCAATGGGAGAGGCCTATGTCCAGCAGTGGACTAATATAGGCTGATGATGATGATGATGATGATGATTTTAAAGGACCACGCGTCAAAATGGGCCTGAAACCAACAGCATTGAGAGTTATGTCAATAAATAGGTCTTAAAATCTACTTTATTTCATTATATGGGCACAAAGTCAAATTCCATTGCAGAACTGAGATATTTGTATTTTAGTCACGGTGAGTACGAGCTTACGATAAATGCATTCGGAGAATATTCATATTCTGGAGGGTAGGTATTGAGCACCTTTGTTGCCCATGGTCCCTGTGATAGTACCTGGAAGGTATCACGGGAATTATTTTACCCGTGGTCCCTGAATTTTGTATAAGCCAACTAATTTAAAAAGGTACCTATAATAACTTAACTGTATATCATTAAAGAAAACAATAAAATAAAACATAAGTACCTACATATACCATGGTCCCTGTGATAGTCCCTGGGAAAAAGGATATTCTCTCATATGAAAATATGTAATGCTGGCCACTAAAGATCCTGACTCATAATATAAACCCAATTTAAAAAATGAAGGTAGGGATATCGACCGTTCCATTAATTATTATTATGTTCGTTCGGTGTCATTTCTTGTTGAATACCGTGTTTTACCAATAATAATATTCTAATATGACTTAATTATTGATGTAATGAGGTAACAGCTTGCTCTATATATATATATTATTAATTAAACAATCAATTGCTACAAAACGTATGTTTATTTCACACACTAACCCTACCCTAATAATTCTGAATCCTTTTTAATAGATCCTATTTACTCTAACTTAAATATAAATACCTCAGTTCTGCAATGGAATTCGGCTTTGTGCCCATATAATGAAATAAAGTAGATTTAAAGACTTATTTAATGACTTAAGTTTCAGCTCTGTTGGTTTCAGAACCAGGCTCCATACAAAGTTGCCCATGGTCCTTTATTTGTTTTTTATATTTTCCAAAATCAGTAAATAATTAAGCAATATTTTCGCGCAACATGATAAAGTTGGTTTTCCAAGTTATTTCAAAATGTGTGGAATAAAAATCGTATATTTAATATTACTGATAAAAAAAACTTACCAGGCTTCGGCGTCTCGTCCTGTTCAGCACACATCACCATTTTCAAAAATCAAAACACTTCACAATTCAAATTTCAAAAATTAAAATTGATTTCACAATTCTAATTTCAAAAAATCATTTAATTGAATTCACAATTCAATTTCAAAATCAATTCGATTTTCGTAGTCGTTATCACTGCACTGCTGTGTCGAGACTAGTTGGTTTTGCATCGGCTCAAGGCAGTGCTAGCAGGAAGCGTGTGCCCGCGCAGGCTACTGTACCAACTGTTTTTATATTACGAACGAGTTGGCTGCGCGCGCGCGCACTGTTGATAATGTAAACGGACTTACTTTTGATGCTCATTTAAATAGTTGATGGTCGAAAGGACAGGAAGTGATCTGCAAAGGTTTTATGCTTTAATTTTTAACTGTGTTGTGTGTAGAGTGAGTTATTAAATATTAAAACTGTTACGAGATTATAGTTTTAAGAATGTTCTTTAGTTTGTATGAGATGCGAGAGATATGTGCAACTAAAGATATAATTTTTTGCATGCTCATCCGAGCAGCATGGGGCGGAATACCAGAAAAATACATACATACACATACATAAACTCACGCCTTCATTCCCAGAGTGGGGTAGGCAGAGCTAACGGGGAGAGCGGGGTGTAAAGGTCCCTTATTTTAGTTTTTTGCAAAAAAACTCGTAAACTGTGGCCTATAGCTAAAAATGGTCTGAAACACAAATAATGTACGTTAAATTCTCTACAAAAAAGATATAAACATTTTTTCTTTGGGATCAATATTTCATGAGATATGGAGGGAAGTAGATGACCAATAAAGAAATAAACACATTTATTTAAGTACGGCACGTATACTTATTCCTAAAGATAAAATTCCTAATTATCGTCTAAATCTAAAATATTGTCATAGTATGTATTATTATTATTTTATTATACTCAATTATTGTTGAAAAAATTATAAGAATTAGCATTATTAACCTCCTTCAATCACTCTACGATGTATTGCCAGTAGAAAACAACGTTGTTCTTGATCTACATCCAAGCTTCAAAGTGGTTAATGGTGGTTTTCTTTTCTACTGCACCGTATGAAATGGAAACAGTCCGCCAGCGTTTCTTCGATTTGCCATCAGTATATTACTTATGTACAGAAACATTACGGTCCAATTTGTATAGAGATTTTTGATGGTTATGGTGATGTCGACAGTACTAAACGAGCAGAGCAGAAGGGACGTGGTCTGACAAAAACTTCGGTCGACGTAAATTTTAACGATCATACAATCATCACCATTCAACAGGAGCATTTCTTCGCTAATGAAAATAATAAAACAAGGCTGATTCAGTTCCTTACCCAGAAGATGACAGTAGCAGGAATTGAAACAACCATTGCAACAGGAGATGCTGATGGCTTTATTGTCAGGTGCGGGTTGGAGAAAGCTGCCTTACATCCAACTGTTGTTATTGGGGAGGATGTCGACTTGATAGTCCTCATAGGATTGGCACCACCACATATCAACGTGTTGTTTTTGAAGCCAGGGCGTGGGAAAGTTGAGGACAAATTGTTTCCAGTGCAACAACTTCAACAGCTTCCATTTGCAAAGACAATTCTCCTTCTCCACAGCTTCTCCGGATGTGACACCACCTCAGCGATCCATGGAAAAAGCAAAGTGGGAATGGCAAAATTGTTCACTGCTAAATCAGACCTGATCCAAAAGATATCCGATATTTTCAGTGGGCCCTCGTCACCAGAAAGTATTGAACAGGCCGGCGAGAAGATGTTTTTGTCGATTTACCAAGCACCTATCGAGGTACAAAACCTCAACAAATACCGCTACTCAGTTTTTTTAAGAGCATCGATGAGACCAAAATCAGATCTGGCCACTCTTCTTCCTACTAGAGGAGCTTCGAAGCAGCACTCGTTCAGAGTTTATCTACAGGTATCTTTAATTACACAAGTTGGGTATTATTTTGTCTTTAAAATGCAATTTATCTATATAACCTACACTTACATTGAACTTATTACTATTACAGATACAACAATAGCTCGGCAACCCCCTACAACCAACTCAATGGGGATGGGCCAGAGGAGATGATGGCATCTTAAAGCCAGTGACAACCAACGACCCAGTGGCACCTGACTCAATTCTCAAAACCATATTCTGCCGGTGTAAGACGGTGTGTGGGATGCGATGTGGCTGCCGGAAAGCTGGAATTCCCTGCTCCAGTGTCTGCGGTGTATGCTCCGGCTCATGCACTAACGGAGCTCCCATCGAAGACACCGCTGATGACGATGATTATGCTAATGTTTTAGATTTAGAAGATAATTAGGAATTTTATCTTTAGGATTATACGAACCGTACTTAAATAAATGTGTTTATTTCTTAATTGGTCATCTACTTCCCTCCATGTCTCATGAAATATTGATCCCAGAGAAAAAATGTAAATATCTTTTTTGTAGAGAATTTTACGTACATTATTTGTGTTTCAGACTATTTTTAGCTATAGGCTACAGTTTACGAGTTTTTTGCTAAAAACTAAAAAAAGGGACCTTTACACCCCCCTCCCCCCTTTAGCTTCACCCCTACCTACCAGTACTTTTATTAAGTATGTGGTTTAAAACTCCATTGCCTACAACTATGGCAAAATTCGCTTATACACGAGTTTTTTCCACTGAGTTTCCTTCGTTTGGTGGACTATTACATACATACATACCTTCACGCCTGTGATCCCAAAATGGGGTAGGCAGAGCTACAGAATTACCGACAACTTTAAAAACTTGTTGATAATTCAGTAACCACATTTTGCACAAATAGGCTAAGAAGTTTACAAGCGTATTAGTGACAGGTTGCAAGACCATCGCCTAACAGTACTACCAGCCTTTATTCCCTTAGCCGCCTCTTACGACATCCACGGGAAGATATGGAGTGGCGCTATTCTAACCCGGAAACCACACAAGTTAATATAATATTGTATCGCTTCTACAAAATGTTTTGCACGCCCGCATGCAGGCTGAATACACTGGAGACATTTTAAAATTAATGTAACATCTGTACTATTGTATTCTGAGCAAATAAATTCATTCAATCTTTGAATGTTCGTCGCTATCCAAATAGCAGTTGGGTTTTAAAGGTTGCTTTTCGTTACACTTGTTGATTATAAAATTCCTTTGACCTTCGACTAAATGAGTGCTATTTTAAAGGATCATGGGTATTTTTGTATGAAAATTGGGTGTGGCACCAACAGAATTGAAACCTTTATATTTAAAATTAACATAGTGAAAACATCATTTCTTATTATGGCCGCAAATACCTAGCTCACCGGAAAACAAAAATATGATAACTTGAAAATAAGACAGTCCATATAAACTTTAGGTAATATACATTAACAGACTGAAGTATTTTCTTGAAGTCGAGTGTTATTTGTCGTACAGATAAATACACCATTTGATACATTAAATACCTACATAAAAAATAATTCGTGTATTTTTTTGTAGTTTAGTAACTTAATAGAAGGTTATGTTGATGATACTCGTAGAGTTCTACGAAATACTTTGTAATCTTGCGAGTAAGGTGTTGTTACGAATATTTTTAAATATATTTTTTAGACAAATTCTGGAGAAGCACGAACACTACAGTTTACATATTTTTGTCCATCAAATACCCTACACGCAGTTCAATAATAAACTGTGACAATTATACATTAATAAGCCGAAGTTTGTACGGACGATATATCTTGTTTTCAAGTGCCCATATTTTTGTTCTCCGGTGAGCTAGATATTTGCGGCAATATTAAGAAATTATGCTTTAACTAAAACCTTTTTAATGATATAGGTTTCAATTATGTTGGTGGCACACCCAATTTGCCCTTTGGCGTGTGTTTCTATGTATCTGCATTTGACTGTAACGTAGCTCCCAAACGGACGGAATATGCTCGTCTCTTGAAAGTTTGATCGTGAATCGTGGCGGTCCGAAAACACCGCTTCAAACAAAAATAAAATCGAAACTGCTTGTTCTTTAAAATGTATTTCCAGCAAAGATGTGGCCAAAGCGAATATGTGGCGGTTTCTTTGCAGGTGTGTATGCCTTGTTGAGTGCACACCTTATTTATAAAAGGATAGCAAACATAAGGCGAAAAGATGGCGTCGAGGCGCGCGCGTCGTGGCGACGTTTCACTTCAATACCTTCTATTCGTAGACATAGAGAGCTCCGTGGGGTAATCCTATTGGAGGCCGTATATTGTGACAGAACCATTTATGGACAAGGACCAAGGACACTTGATTCTTATTTTAAAGAAGACAAGGGTTATTCATTTGTTTTGCAATAATCAGTTTAGCACAGCTTATGGGAGGACCTTGTGCAGGGTCCCTCCGGGTTGCTACTACCATCTTATCTAACCTACCGCCAAGCAACAGTGTTTGCATTGTTGTATTCCGGCTTGGGGATAAGACAGCCGGTGAAATGACTAGCATAGAGGCATTCCATCTTAGTCCTCAGGGTTGGCAGTGCATTCGCAGTCTTGTGAATGCAAATGTCTATGGGTCACAGTTTCCACTTACCATCAGGTGGACTGTGTGCTCGTAGGCCTTAATAAGCCATAAAACAAGAAAAAAAGCACCGTACAAAATTTTAATTAAGACTGAAGTGTCCAATTACTGGTGCCGCCACTCTAAGCTGTCAAAAAATGAAAAGTTCCAGCAACTCTATTTCACACTTCTTCTTATAGTGCCTCTCCAACGAGTGAAGGTTGACAGCAGCTCCGCATATTGGTTTTAATTCTGCGGCTTTAACAAGAGCTATCGTAACGTGGATGATACCATAATAAGTCGAAAGCAATGTAGTTTTACCTAAAATCTGAAAAATACGCTACTTAGCAGATTACTGGACCTAAGGGTCTATTCTGCTTTGTCCAACTATATTGCTTTTGATATGTTGTCGTAATGTCAACGTTACGATCGCTCTGGTTTTAGTGGGTTAGAGTATAAATCTAGGAGGGGGACTCTCTGTATCTTAGAAAGTTACAGTCTGATACTGCGGGTGTTTTTAGGGTTCCGTAGTCAAACTAGGAACCCTTGTAGTCCGTCCGTCCGTCCGTCCGTCCGCAGCTTAGCTCTTAGTTCTATAAAGCTGTAATTTGGCATGAATAAACATTTCAGTCACGCCGACAAAGCAGTAAAAAAATAAAAACGTTTTTTTAGGGTACCTCTACACGTAAAGTGGGGATGTATTTTTTCTCACCTACCCCATAGTGTGTGGCGTCGTTGGATAGGTAGGTACCTATTTCAAAAACATTGCGGGTTTTTAACTAAACGATCCGTTTGTGGTTTAAAGTGCTAACTTTTGATAGAGGGTGAATTAAAAAAAATGTAAGTCGTCAATCCTGTCGGATAAAAAGTAGGTAAGTTAAAAGGTCTTCCAATTTTTTTTTACAGATAATGTTACAGGTGGACCTAATAAAATCTTTTTAATAAAATGTTTACATACACAGTAAAAAAACTCTTCTTTTTTTGATGCACGTTTAAAATCAAAAACGCCAACATGTACAAACCCTTACACGAGTTCCTTTGTGTGACGTAACAAAATGTCACACAGGAAGCCAAGCTCGACGCCAAATTAAATTTTCACCACGCGGACCAAAAAACAAAGAGAGAATTCTTTGATCCGTACTATGTGATATGTTTTAACCACAACGTTTGTTATAAGTATTAATTCAAAACAATAAACTTATACTGCGTTAATTTCTAATTCGAATTTTAATTGATGGTTTTCACTCCTGTAAAGGTGTATTTCGCCAATGTCAAGTTATACAAGGTGTCGGGTTTCATGAAAAATTTAATTAGGTCATCTTGAGGGCTACCAAAAACAACCCCATGTATGTTCAGCGATTTTTATTACTTTCAGAGATATTGATAATTTTAATCGGATTTTTTGTAATTTTTCTCTTGTATTATTTCAATGTTTTTTCAGTCTTTTCTTACATTGTTAGAATCATTATGAACATAAGATGTTTTTAAAGCTACATTCCAGTTTTGTTTTCATGTCAACTTTTCGTGTAATCACACAAAGTTGGTTTTTCCATACTAAGTGAACCTCATGTTGGTTTTTTATCTAGTATGGAAAAACCAACTTTGAAATCCGACACCCTGTATATACACACTCCCATGGACTTATTAGAGCAATAAGGATATCAATTGTTCCCGAAGATATTTTTTCGGTAAATGAGTATTTTCTCTAATGGACCAAACAGAAGCACATGGTCATGGTAAAGCTCCACGCGCTTCTGTTAAAGCAAGGCATTACTTATAAACGTGGAATAACCGTGGGGTAGCTACACCATGCTTATATGTCGAATTCAAATGTCAAATTAAATTAAATGTGAAAAAGGCAAATTAAAGAAGTTTTGGCTTGACTCTAGCTCCTAAATATCTATTATCCTCTAGGTACGTAAAATGTAGTTTATGTATGTACATTTAACTATTAATATGTATATTTCTGTATCTATTTATGTAGGTATTTGAATGTAGTTTTATTTTAATTTTATTTATTTAAGTTTTATTGGTTACTTGTTTACTCGTTGGACCACCTTTCACTCTTCTCAATCTCTCAAGGGTTAGCTGGAAGAGTTCCCTTAAAGGGATAAGTTCGCCTTTATACATATTTTTATATTAATTGTATTGTTCTGTTTTTTCTTTTGTACAATAAAGTGTTTACATACATAAAGGAGAAAGCATGGTTTAGCTACCCCACGTTTATAACTTTATAAGTAACGGCAAGTAAAGATGAAGTTTAAGGTTGAAAACACTCAGTAACTTGTATGTTGCTCACTATCAACAAAGAAACACCTGCTATATATTTGTTTAATACAGTGATAGTGTAAATGTTGGCATACAAAAAGATATTAAAGATGCTTTCATAATTTAAGTCAAATACAAAATGATGACGTAACACAGCTGGTGTCACAAAAAGGAACCAATTTTTGTATAATAATTTTGGTATGATATTTTGTCTTAATAAACATGATTTATTCACTTGAAACCCCTTTTCAAAGAAAGGTTTAATTAATCGAGTTAATTGTGTCATGTCATGACTGTGCGGGACCCTCGGGGGGCGAGTACGACTCGCGCTTGTCCGGTTTTTGTGATACGGTTATAACCGGGTTTAACCGGTTATTTTCATACAAAAACTGTTAATTTGCACTCCCTATTCGAAACCCTACTCTGAGTATGGTCATTCTCTTGCTTGTTTTTATTGATGTAGATATACGTGGACAAAGCTACTGTCACTTTCTAACTAGTATTTAGGTACAAGAGTGACGCGTGCTTTATCCACCACGCACGATAAAGCCGCATACGCACTGAGAGCGGAGGAGACACAATGTTATAGATTAATCTCTAATACTGTTATTTTAGTACCAGTGGCGACATCTCTGGACAACAGGAGGTAACACTTCGACTTCTCGCTGACGATTTAGTAAACTATTTCTTCTGCATTTAATTAAATGTTTGTTTTATCTTAAGAAATCGTTTCTAGCGATATTATTTATTATTAGATATTGTTAAAAACTGTTTCTTCTAATTTAACTTAATCTAAATATCTGATCGAAGTATCAATCGATATGTTTAACTCTAGGTTTGGTTATCTATGGTAGGAGGGACTTGGAGTTAGCTTGTCACTCTCGAAACCGCTACAGATATGTAAGCACGTCAAACTTACTCTGTGTGGGAGTCACGCTACGGCCGTATACTTAGCTACTTAATGCGCAATGCATCCTTGTGATATCTGGTGATTTTTCATGTAAGTATTTCGTGAGTGCTAAGACTTGGTCTACATTGTCGTCAGGTGCTTTTATTTTTGTGATTTATGGGTTTTCCTTGTTGTAGAATGAACATGTAAAATCTAAGAAAGGACGTTTCGTTAACTTAAGGCGAACATCGTTTAACGCATGGTGAAGTCGCCGCAGCTTTAAAACTTCTATAACCGGGTAAGTGTGCTTTGCCTATCTAAAAGCCCTAGGTCTTGTTTTACGAAGCGTGTCGATTACTTTGTGTCTCTCGTTTGCTTAAACTTCCTATTCGCAGGTATAAAACGTGTGTTTATACAATAATTCTAATGCCAACAATCTTTGCAGCTAAAACAGTCGGTGCTCTGCTCTGTGCTCTGCTCTGAGCTCTCCTCTGTGCTCTGCTGTGCTCTCTGCTCTCTGGGTGTATGGATGTCTGTGCTCTCTGGGCACGCTATCATGCCATGCTGTCTGACTGGGTGACTGTCTGTCTGCTCTGAGCACGTGTCTGTCCGTCTCTGTGCACGTGTCTGCACCTGCCTGCTTCTACTGGGTGTTCTTGCCACGCTGCCTGGAGATTGCGCGGTGTTGCTGCGGTCCATGCTTTCATCTGGACCTGTATGCTGTGTTTCTTCATCTTCATCTTCATATTCATCTTCAGGTGAACTCGTTTCATACTACTCACACCTTCACTTTACTCAACGAACAGCGCTCGATTAGGGAAGTATGATGTAAGTGCACTGTCACTGTTACAGCGCTTTAGTGTGTAAGGAACAACACTCGATAAACGTAGGGAAGTATGATTTAAATGTACTGTCACAGTTACAGCGCTTTAATAAGTAAGGAACAAAGCCTGTTTAGGGAAGTATGATTTAAGTGCACTGTCACAGTCACAGCGCTTTAGTGTGTAAGGAATAACGCTCGAATTAGGGAAGTATGATTTAAATGCACTGTCGCTGTCACAGCGCTTTAATATATAAGCAACGCATGACATACCGTAGAGAGGTATGATTTTAATAACCCTGTAAATGTGCATCTGTCTAAACGACGTTTCATAAATCGACGGTGAAATGACTAGCAAATAGGCATTCCATCTTAGTCCTCAGGGTTGGCAGTGATTTGCAGTCCTAGGATTGCGGTCTTGCTAATGCGAATGTCTACGGGTCACAGTTTCCACTTACCATCACGCGGGTCTGTGTGCTCGTTTGCCTTCATATGCCATAAAAATAAAAGAAACTGGACATTGAAAATCAAAACTATTTTTCTTGGCGTTCGTTAAATCTTATTTAAAAAAAAAACAGATGTCTGATCTGTGATCAGCAAAGAATCATCAGATTCATCAGTTATCCCAACGGTTGCAAGTCGTCAATAGAAATAACTAAACACTTACTGGATCGTCGTATAAGATTCCATTCAGTAGACCGACACTAGCTCTATCAGTTTCTTCACCAATCCCAGTTGTATTAGTGATGTTTATTTTGTCATGTAACCCATCCACCATGGCGACCAGAGACACTCCCATACACGCCCTCATGCTGTTAGGCCACCGTCAAACAGAAGAACAGGATAACAGTCTGTTGGTGCCTGTAGCCAATTCCTGGAATTTATAATAATAACTAGTTGACCCGGCAAACGTTGTTTTGCCTTATAAAGACAAATAATAAAGACAAATAATTTGCAATAAAATAATATTGCGACTATAAATTGAAATGTAAGCTATCCTATCTTTCAAGTTGGGTCGAATTGCACACGGTGTGCAAATCAAATTTAAAATCGGTTCAGTAGTTTAGGAGTTCATCGCGGACAAACAACGTGACACGTAATTTTTATATATACAGATAATTTGCAATAAAATAATATTGCGACTATAAATTGAAATGTAAGCTATCCTATCTTTCAAGTTGGGTCGAATTGCACACGGTGTGCAAATCAAATTTAAAATCGGTTCAGTAGTTTAGGAGTTCATCGCGGACAAACAACGTGACACGTAATTTTTATATATACAGATAATAAATTAATTAAAAGTAGCAAATCAAACAGATTTTCTATTCTTTTTGAAATTTGAACATAATAAATCACGTTCATCTGTAAAACTTTTTTATTATTCCAGATAACGACGTTTAAAACTTTTTTATTATTCCAGATAACGACGTTTAAAACTGCCAAAAAGTAACAATGTGCGCAAAAAAGTTTCGACAAAAACCCCTTTGAAAATATCTAATGAAAAAGCCGTGTCGGGCACAATTTATTGTTTTCTATATTTTACTCACTTTCCCCGCCCATCATTTATCTTCAAGCCTTTTCAGGAATATAGGTAACACCCCTAATTTAAAAAGTCCCGGTTAAAATTCACGGCTATAAGGTTCCTCGGGTCGAACATACAAACCATGCGCATTGTTAGGTGTTTATGAGAAGGTGAATTCAAATGACACTATAACATGTTTTTTTTTTTCGCTAACAAAGCACACATTGTCGCGATAACTTCAATTCACCTGTAAACGGGATTCTATGAATTTATGAGGTTGTTTATTTTAATGGGTTCTGCTTGCTTAAAAAACACAAACACATACATACAATCACGCCCCTTTTCCGTAGGTGTAGGCAGAGACCACTTCCTTCCACTAGCTACTATCCAGACAAACTTCCCTCTCTTCCTCCTCACTCATGTCTCTTCATACACGTGCGTCGGTTTAGAGTCCCCTGACCTGGCACTTTCTTTTTACAATGTAAATATTTAACCCAATAAATATTTAACCCAATAAATATTTAAACTTTACTTTGAATTTTTTTCTGATATCTCACCCAAAAAGTCCTCACGGAACCTTTTTGTAACAATACAGTGTTTCGCGATGAATTTAAGGGCGATAATTCATACGATTTCTAAAGAACGGAGGAAGGTAACTGAAACGAACGAGAAAAGGTACTTTAATTTTATTTCACCCGCTTTATATTCCACGAGAATAGCACAATGTCAAGTGTAGTCCTCAAAATGTTAAAATATAATTTTACCTTCTTCATCGATGTAAAATTTAACTAGAAAGTGAAGTGGTTTATTCATGGCCACTTTGTAACATTATGTATAAAGTCTCTACTTATACTATTATACTAATATTATTATTCTACCCTTTAAATAGACTATACTCGCCCGCCATGGTCATACTTGCTATTTTCAACCAATCGTTGCTATCATGACAATTTTGTTAATCTCATTATGATAACATTAATTATTAGCAGTAAATAAAGCACTATTGAAACATTTATAAACACATCACCCTTAATCTAATTTCAAATACTATTAAATTAAATAGTCCAAAACATGTAGGTCATTGTAGGTACTTAATTAAAATCTAACTAGATATAATGTTTATGGTAAAAAAAAAACAATAGGCTATTTTTATCCCGGAAAATTCGACAGATCCTGAGGGAATAAGTATTGATAAGATAAATGACTACGCGGACGGAGTCGCACGTGAAAGTTACTTTATCTGTTTGATACGCTTTCACGGCTAAACTGATTTTGATGAAATTTGGCATGGATAGATTTGGCCCCGAGGAAGGACATTAGGGTACCTATTTTATATTGCGGAAATAAATTAAATTCGATGGTGATTACTTCCCACAACCCTCACTGTCGTAAAAATAGATAGTTCCCGCTGGAAAAGTGATCAACAACTTCTATATGGATGGAACCAACAGCTGGTATTCAACTTCTGTTTGACCATAAGGCCATCCAGACCCTTACAGATTCTAAACTCCTGGTAACAAGATGACTAAACACCCTCATCTGAATGATATAGAACTTAAGACAATCCTCCCATGGTTGCTGGCATCAGCTCAATGAGATTGGCTGCGTGATCGGTGGCGTACAAAGGCTGAGGCCAATGTCCAGCAGTGGACTAGTATAGGCTGATGATTATGATGATGAAGAGAAAATCTGATGATGTTTACGCATTCAACTTACATTACCTAGATCCAGAAATATCTGGATCATTTTCTATAAAGTTGTGAACGTAACGGCTGTTGCATTTATATAATAATACTTATAGACAAAAATCAATCATAATAATATAATCATACATACATACATACATACATTAAATCACGCCTGTTTCCCAGAGGGGTAGGCAGAGACCACTTCTTTCCACTTGCTACGATCTTGACAAATTTCAATATAATCAAATGTAAATTAATACTTAATCAAATAAATCGAATTATGCATTGAAATGTATAAACACTACGTTAAGTTATTTTTGCTGTGGTAATACTCGACTACCCTTTTTCAACTAGAACGGACGTGTACTTGCTTCCCAGTGTTTAACAAAAGATAAATCATTATAATTATCCAATCTGCAGTAAATCTTTTATTCCACGGCCCTAATCTTCCAATAACGGCTAGTAGAAAGGATAGTTTTCAAAAACATTACGCAAAGTGTGAAATCTTCTGTGAATGACAGAAAATGCACACCCTAAGCTGCTGGACCTAGGGACTTGAAATTTAAAGGACATTATTCCTTAGATATAGTCCCACCTTATGTTCAAAGTCAATTTGACATTCTACAGCAATACGGTTGAGTTTCCTATAAGTTACAAATAATTTGGCATCTCTAAGACATTGGCGACTTCAAGAACATTTGAAATGGATCCTAAATTTACATTCGTGACCGTGCCCTGGAGGTGCATGATGAAAGTATTTTTCGTAAATCAACCCTCATCGGGTATAAAAGAGAAAGCGATTTCTACGCGTACAAAGTAGCGATCTCCTCTAGTAAATAATATCCGTGTTTTTACACCACTAAAGCCTTATAAAATCTCTTCTTGTCAGCTTCTATGTTTTGTCACTGTTCAACATAGGCTTATCCGCCCCATTTTCCAACGGCTTTCTCTTTTCCTCTTCAGAGTCGTTCCAGTCCTCGAGTTCTGCTGATCCTAGGATCACGTAAACCAAATCCGTGACAATGTATAGCCCTGCAGCAACTAGGAACACTTGCCTCCAAAGAAGTTCACTCGACTGAAACAAAATGGGAGATAAGTTAATATAAGTCTAACAAACACAAAGAAGCCAGCTGATAGTGCGTTGATTCCAATCTATGGCCCATAGACAATTGTAATCTTAAGGATAAAATGATGGAATGCCTGCTATACTACACCATAGAATAGGTACCTACGTTACTACTACAATACGAAAACAATTAGAAAAATAAGCCTAAACTTGAAAAAAAAAATAACAACTAAAAAAGCGAGGGCAAAGTACCACAGATGCGGGTAGCATTTCCTCGTTGATTAGCAATGTTTGAACGTTGCCCGAGGAAGCTGCAGCTCCGTGGTCTCCGGTTGATTCAATAAGCCTTTTTTACCGGGTCTCCACGGACCAAGTAGAGGTGAATAACCAAGGGTCAAAATCAAATAGTTCTTAGATCCCTCTTACGCCTGTGTTACGATAAAAATATCAACCCTAAAAACAAGCAGATGGATAGATTACTCACCACATCGGTGAGGATGAAGCCAGCGACGATGGGTGCCAAGGAGCCGACCAGGTTGGAAGTGAAGCTACTGATGCTCATCATGGTGCCGGCGAAGTTGGGGGCGATGTCGATGTGGTTTATCTGAAGGAAGAAGGAGAGAATAACAACAAAGAAAACAGATTTCTTCTTCTTCTTTTTTTTGTTTTTTTATGGCATAGGAAGACAAACGAGCACACATGACACCTGATGGTAAGTGGAAACTGTGACCCATAGACATTCACAAGACTGCAAATGCACAGCCAACCCTGAGGACTAAAATGGAATGCCTCTATGCTAGTCATTTCACCGGCTGTCTTATCCCCTAACCGGAACACAACAATGCAAATACTGCTGCTTGGCGGTACCAACCCGGACGGACTCTACACAAGGTCCTCCCACAAGTGAAGAAAGAGGAATTTAGTCATGAAATGGTCCCAAGTCGGGGTATTTGACGCATCTGTCGCGATAGTTTAGATCAAAAGACCTAGATTTGAACTGAAGGTATTTTAAAAATCTTTTTTGAATAGCTTCAATACGATTGACGTATTCATAACAGGATTCCAGGATACTCGAGGATAGAGCGGACAAACTTACGAAAGAAATGTGACAGGATGGACTTCTTATCTGCTTAGTTGCAGAGAAAAGGATATCCCTTTCCTGGCTACTGTAGGCATTCATAGAAGTAGAAATAAGCTTTATGAATTATATAGAGAGAGGGAGGAGAACAAGAACGCGGACTTCTTAGTTTATGTTAAGAAATATTCGAGGACTTTCAAGCAAGTTTGCTTGATTGCCAAGTCAAACTTTTTAAGTCTTAAGCTTAAAGCTTCTGACAATAAGGTGAAAACTGTATGGAAAATAATAAATAGAGAAACGGGTAAATCTAAAACTCGGGATAATCAAGTCACCCTAAACAAGGGAGACAAACAAATCACGTCAAACAAAGACGTGGCGTTAGCGTTCGAAAATTATTTCTCAACCATAGCCGTTAATACCACGAAATGTCTTCAATCATTTTCGATTGAAGCTCAAAAATTACTTTGTGCTAATGTTACTAAATGTAACGCAAGCTTTGATTTTAGCCACGTAGATTCTATTTTAATTGTTAAAGTATTCAAATCAATCAGTTTAAAAAAACCGAGGATTTATGGGGAACGTCAGTTAAAGTCATCCATCATATCATAGATATAATTGCACCTCACTTAGCTTTAATCTACAATAATTGCATTTCAGAGGGGGTATTTCCAAATCTTATGAAATATAGTAAAGTCATACCACTTTTTAAATCGGACGATATGAGTGATTTAATTTCCGTCCCATTTCCATTCTACCTGTTTTAAGCAAAGTTTTTGAGAAGTTAATGTTAAAAGATATGTTAGGTCACTTCCATAGAAATAAACTGCTTAACAGTAATCAGTTTGGCTTCACCAGAGGGCGATCCACAACTGATGCAGCATCTGTACTCATTAAATATATATACAATATTTGGGAGAAATCTTGTGATGCAATAGGAATTTTTTGTGACCTTTCTAAAGCTTTCGATTGCGTAGATCATGCGACTCTTATATTAAAATTAGAACATTATGGTCTGTCAAATAATTCTCTAAATCTTATGTCTTCATCTTAGTGATAGCACGCAAATGGTTGTTGTAAACCAAACAAAGTCTATTGGAGCAGCTGTTAAATTAGGTGTGCCTCAGGGCTCTATATTAGGTCCTTTCTTATTTTTGGTTTATATTAATGACTTACCAACCACGGTAGATAACCTTTGTGATATTGGCTATTTGCTGATGATACATCTTTAATTTTCAAGGTAGACCGAAAATCCGTCGATTACAGTAGGATAAACGCCACACTAGGTAAAGTACTTAATTGGTTTACTAGTAACAATTTGCTACTCAATGCTAAGAAAACTAAATGTGTTAGGTTCGCTTTGCCTAATGTTAGACCGGTAGAATCTAGTATATTTCTTCATGATGAGAGATTGGAAATCGTAGATAAGGCGCTTTTCTTAGGGATAACTATAGATAAAAACTTGCAATGGAGTCCCCATGTAGCAGTACTAGCAGGTAAATTAAGTTCGGCAGCTTATGCTGTTAGGAAAATCAGGCAACTTACTAATGTTGAGACAGCTCGCTTAGTTTATTATAGTTATTTTCATAGTGTTATGTCGTACGGTATTCTGGTTTGGGGAAAAGCTGCTGACATACAGACTATATTCGTGTTGCAAAAAAGAGCCATTCGTTCTATATAATAATCTAAACTCCCGTGATTCCTTAAGACTACTATTTACAGAAATTAATATCTTGACAGTAGCGTAACAATTTATTTATGAAAATATTATTTATGTCATTAAAAATCAAGACTCTTTTGTTAAGAATTGTGATATACATAATTTGAATACGAGAAATAAAAATAAAATTGCTATTAAAAAATTTCGTGTCCGTAAGGTTTATAAATCATTTGTAGGTCATTGCATCCTTTTCTTTAATAAATTACCTGACGTTGTTTTAAAGTTACCATTTCCAGTACTTAAAACTTACTTGAAAAAGTCGTTGATGTCTAAAGCTTAGCTATAGGGTCGAAGACTATCTAACAGATAAAAATGCTTGGCCAACACCTAAATAATTGAATAATAACTTAGTCATAAAAAATATGTAAATATTGTATATCACGTTGCCTGCCATTACGAATATACTCGTAGTATAATTATTGCATGCCTAATGCCACCCATACAAAACAGTCCATACGAGTCCAAAATTTAAACATGACGTCTGGCAAAAAAAAATTGTATGGAACTTTTTTCACTTAATTTTTTTTATTATATTTCCAATGCCAAAGTTTTCATTCGTGCCCTCTTTTCCTTGCCAGCATTTTAAATAATGTATGAGGTTTAGAATAAACATCTACGAAAATACTCGTAGTCGGCAGTGGGGACAAATCTACCGATTACGAGTATACTCGTAGTTGGCAGGCAACGTGATATTGTCTAGGGGACACGGTTTCTGTAGGAGAATGTATCGAAACTTTTATGCAGGTTGTCTTGCACCGTCACAGGTAAGTATAACTTGTAGGTATACTTTCTATTTTTTATTCTTTTTATTACTGTAAGCAACAGTTTTGTGACAATTCTGAGTTTTGACACATTTTCCTGCTCAACCGCGCATGAATGTATTTATTTTTTGTTTTATGTGAGATTCATTGTTTTATATAATGCTAGGTTAAGGTTATTATTATATAAGCAATATAAAAAAACGACTGACTGTTGAGTTTCTTGCGGCGTTTCTTCTCAGCAGTGGTCTCTGGTAGATTTTTGACGTGTAAAAGTGCCCGTGCGGCCTACTTACTGAATAAACATCTTTTATCTATTTTTTTTTTATTTGGTAAGGATCGATTTTTTTTCAAAAACCTGTGGTTAAATTTATATGACTTTTCGGTGAATTGAAGATATTACTATTGACTACACATATGTAAACTCAAAATCATTTAAATCTAAACACAGGTTTTCTAAAAAAAACAATCCCTACCAGGAGGGGGGGGGTATCCTTTTCTTTTATTGTCCCAAACAATTTAATCGGTTTTCAATGCTCCTTACTTATCGAGGTTAGACTAGTTTAGCGTGTCGTGTAAAACACGAGTTTTCGTTATAAGGGCAACTTTAAATTCTTTTCCTAGAATTTCTACCAAATGCCTCGTCAAAAGTTCTCGACATTCGCGATAAGGCTATCTGCTCACACTCGGCTGGCTTAATTAGGGTTATTTACAAAGGCTTCTAGAGTCTGGCAAACGAAAGCGTGGCCTGAAAAAATGGCAACACTGTAGTATCGTCCCTTTTTTCTTAGATTGATTTGAAAGGGATGACACTACAGTGTTGCCATTTTTTCAGGTCACGCTTTCGTTTGCCAGACTTTAGTAAAGTTATAGGATCTGCCCTTATGCCGCAGAAATGCCGTGACTAATGTGGTTCGTTACTTTTGGTAAGAATTATGATTATTTACTGTGAATGAAAAATGTGAAACGTCATTTGCGGTTCAGGGGGGTTATTATGACATAGCTATGCAGTTCGAAATTTAAAACCGGCCAAGTGCGAGTCGGACGCTACAAAAAATAACGTTTGTTGTATGGTCGCCCCCCCCCCCCCCCCCTTAAATTATTTGCGGTTATAGCGGCTACAGAAATACATCATCTGTGAAAATTTCAAGTGTCTAGCTATCACGGTTCGTGAGATACAGCCTGGTGACAGACAGACGCACAGACGGACAGACGGACGGCGGAGTTTTAGTAATAGGGTGCCGTTTTTACCTTTTGAGTACGGAACCCTAATAAAAACAAACGAACGAATTTACAATCTTACCTAAAACTCAAACTCTAACAATAAATTGAATTTGATTATGTATAATGATTTCCGGTTACCACGTGACAGGCATGGCCTAGTGCGGGACCAACGGATAATCTGTTTGATTTGCTACTTTTAACTTTGAATAAATAAATTTATTATTATTATTATAAATTCCAGGAATTGGCTACAGGCACCAACAGACTGTTATCCTGTTCTTCTGTTTGACGGTGGCCTACAGCATGAGGGCGTGTATGGGAGTGTCTCTGGTCGCCATGGTGGATGGGTTAAATGACAAAATAAACGTCACTAATACAACTGGGATTGGTGAAGAAACTGATAGAGCTAGTGTCGGTCTACTGAATGGAATCTTATATGACGATCCAGTAAGTGTTTAGTTATTTCTATTGACGACTTGCAACCGTTGGGATAACTGATGAATCTGATGATTCTTTGCTGATCACAGATCAGACATCTGTTTTTTTTTTAAATTAGATTTAACGAACGCCAAGAAAAATAGTTTTGATTTTCAATGTCCAGTTTCTTTTATTTTTATGGCATATGAAGGCAAACGAGCACACAGACCGGCGTGATGGTAAGTGGAAACTGTGACCCGTAGACATTCGCATTAGCAAGACCGCAATCCTAGGACTGCAAATCACTGCCAACCCTGAGGACTAAGATGGAATGCCTATTTGCTAGTCATTTCACCGGCTGTCTTATCCCCAAACCGGAACACAACACAACACACATAAGATAGATAGATAAAAGTTTTATTCATCCACAAAAAACACAACCCAGGTTGTCTCATAATTTTTATTCAAATGTACAATACTTAAACCTTACCCTTAAGCCTTTTTGCCACCATTGACTTGATACAAAAGTCCTCACATGCCAATGACAGCGGAAAACCACAGCTATACAACTTTACGTCACAAATACTAGGTTCTTGGCATTGAAAGCTGCTGTAAATTTTCCTCGCAATACGAGTTCAAAAGTGATCTGGGAGGTGTTTGATGAAGACCCATGGTACCTACGGGCTAGAGACCTTCATGAAGACATGCTACGTAAATTAAGTGATCTGCATATTCCTGGTATATTTAAAAACGGCCAAGTGCGAGCCGGACGCTACAAAAAAAAACGTTTGTTGTATGGTCGCCCCCCCCCCCCCCCCCTTAAATATTAATTATATACTGTTTTAGTATTTGCGGTTATAGCGGCTACAGAAATACATCATCTGTGAAAATTTCAAGTGTCTAGCTATCACGGCTCGTGAGATACAGCCTGGTGACCGACAGACGGACAGACGGACAGTGGAGTCTTACTAATAGGGTCCCGTTTTTACCCTTTGGGTACGGAACCCTAAAAGTGCGTCCTATAAAGTACTTACATGAAAACCCACGTAAGCCGCGATCTTGAAAGAGCAGATGACGACCAAAATCGTCTCCACGACGAAGATGTCCTTCTCAACGTATGCCAAGGCGATCAGGCCAATAGCTGTTGGGATACAACCTGAAGCAAGAATATACGATGAAGCACTTTTTATTCCAGACAGCCAAAATTGAATAATTAGTAGACGCAAAAGTTAATAATTGAATCGTTTTTTTTTTTATAAGTAAGTTATTTTGACATACATACATAAACTCACGCCTTCATTCCCAGAGTGGGGTAGGCAGAGCTAAAGAATTACCAACAAGTCTCAAAACTTCTTGATAATTCTGTAACCACATTTTGCACAAGTAGGCGAAGATATTTCCCAGTGTATTAGTGACACTACAAGCCTTTATTCCCTTAGTCGCCTCTTACGACATCCACGGGAAGACATGGAGTGGCACTATTCTAACCCGGCAACCACACGGCAAGTTATTTTGATATTAAAATTAATTGGTTTTGATAAAATATAACTGTGGTAAGCCTATTTATTTACTACACACATATTACTACTAGGATTAAATTCGGTATGGAGACAACTAGAGCGGGACTCTGTCTAGTAATTCTCGACAAAGGACATAGGGTTCCTTGATCCCGGTTTTTTTACAGTTCCCGTAAAGAAGGACGATTAACAACTTCAATGCGGACGGAGTCGAGGACAACAGTCGAGGCTAGTAATATATATTTTTTATTTATTTAAACTTTTTTGCACAGTAAAAAAGTATGTACAAATGGCGGACTTAATGCATAAAGGCATTCTCTACCAGTCAACCACTAGGCCAAACAGAGAACAGTTGAGTTGGGTGGCTGCATTTCAGCAAGAGTCTACTTGTTTTTAAATTTCATCATCAGATAATACATATAAACAATAAAATATATATACCTATATACATAACGAATAAATAAACATACATGCATACACATACATACATAAATAGTCGTTCCTGTTTAGAAAATATAATGCAGAACCTTAACTCTGGAGGTTATCGAAGTAGTGCTTGTGCAACAAATGCTTAATAGTACATTACTACAGAGGCCGGGAAGTAGGGGGTTGCCTGCCGAGTGATATAGACGAGGCGAGACAGTTACGAGGCTGGCAACCCCTTTTCACGGCGAGGTATGTTTAGTGCTTTTCTAAAACATATGAAATAAAATATAAAAATAAAATTTAGCTATTTAGCCTGTTCATAAACACAGCCGCCATAATTACCTACATTTTTTTAAATACTTTCCGGCCTAGGCCTTCAATTTTGTATGAAATTCCTTTACAGTTCTCTCGAGTTGTTCCGTCCGAAACGTGATACTTTGAAGCCTAAAATAACCAACATAACGCCAACATTTCATTGCATGTTTGAGAAAAATAATATTTGCTCTGAGCTTTCCTCACTCGAAGTTGAAGCGCGTTCCACATACGCATTGCCTGAAGGACAAAGGATCTAGACATGAGCCCGGAGTGGTGAAGAGGAAAAGAGATCTTTAGGATACGCGAGGAATGGATTTCATCAACGGGCTGAGCATATCTCTTAAAAAAAACACGTTATTTATTCATATACCTTAAGCTAAGTCCATACATTTAGGGCCGTATTAATAAACTGATCTCGACTGTAATGCTCGTCTCAAGATGCGTCACAAATGACAGTTGTCTATGGTTTGACGTTTAATTTGACGTATCTTGTGATGGGCATCTCAGCTGAGACGAGTTTATTAATACGGCCCTTAGACTATACAAAAGGTTTTTGGAGAATACTCAATGATCCTTCACTTGCCTATAGTTTGAGCGAACTTCCTGGTGTTGGTGACGCTTAGGTATTTCTTGACCACGAGCATGTCCGCCAACCAGCTCCAGAAGAAGTTGACGAGCCACATGACAAAGAACGGGAGCGCTGTGAGGAGACCATTCTGGAAAGTAATCGAAATATGTGCCCCAAGAAACGCTTATTATGTAATACTGCACGATATTTATAAAGTTGCTCTAGTAATATATTCTTCATGTCCTTATTCCAAGCACAAAGAGAGCAGACGATCTTTTCTTTTTAAGAAATAACGGAAAATCACCGTTTTTAACAGAGAAACTCGTTCAAAGATATAATGGAAAGCAACAGAGAGAGATCAGAAATGTTGGCACCCAGAAGTAGTACGGACTTAACGGAATGCAGCAGCGATTCGCTCTGCCAAAAATACAACTGCATTTTAAAATCAATTTTAATACAACGTCTATGAGCTTGAAACAAACCAAACAATAATTTTGAGTTGATACTGCCTTGATCTAGCAGTGAGATATACTATAATTCATTCATTCATTCACTCTTCTACGTCAATAGTATATCGTTTATTACCACGACCACGTTAGCTCACCCTACCTTTCTGTATAAACAAAGGTCTAGTTTAGTGGAGCTACATTTAAACTAGGAGTTCTTCAAGGCTTCATCTTGGGCCCTTTCCTGTTCTTATTTTACATGGACTTATCATCTATTTACATCATCTTACATACAACCACTCTTTAGGTTACTTACCGCTTTAATGTTGACCTTCATGACCTTATCCATGAAAGCTGGTACTTCTGTGTACAGTGTCAGCTGACCCCAGGTTTGTCCGATGTGGGCTATCACGATGGCCCACAGTCCTTTGCAACGTAACAACCTTTTCCATGGTACTTTTCGGTGTTTCTGTAAAAATACAACAAAATTATGTTTGCCAATACTGTTTGAAAGTTTGCTTATAATTAGTACATAGTAGATAATAAATATTTTGCACGGAAAACTCACTTACGCACATAGGCACAATGAAAATATTGTATTCGTGAACAACGCAAGCAAATTTCTTAATACCAACATACTTACAAATGGTAATTCGGATAAGTCTAAAGAGTTCTGAACTAGTGACTGCGTACTGAAGGACGAACAATCGACACGTCATGACCTATGAGTACAGGGTAGACAGTCGAATTTTACAATGAATAATGAACTTTATTCTATTAGAATGTTAGCATGAACTCATTAGCTAGTCAAAGGGTAGTCTGAACGACAGTTATCTATGACGGCGGTTACTTTGTCGTTACGACGAGCACCTTTTTAAGACCGATTTATTTAAACCACCCCTTAGTCCACAAGTGCCAAACTACTTGACTAAAATTAAAGCTAGATTGGGGAGACGTCACTGACTATTTTTCTCATGAATGTTAAATTTAAACATCCTGTTACAAATAATTTACCGCTAACATGTTCAATAGTAACATCCAACTACGAGTAACATACTCGTACATTTGGACCAGTCTGTCCCAGCGCCTCCTCAATATATCGTCTCTCAGCGACTGAGATGCTCCTGTGCTCAGCGGGGGAGTCAGCCCCGAGGAACCAGAGAGCAGTTCCAACGATGCCGCACAGGATGCCGTAGAAGCGGAAGATGCCGGGCCACCCTAGAGGCGAGGCTGCGATGAAGCCCGTGATTGGCATACCCAGGACTGTTCCAAGAGCTATACCTGAAAGTTATGATTTCATTTGATGATCT
The DNA here is from genome assembly GCA_927399475.2 of Acleris emargana. NCBI lineage: Eukaryota > Metazoa > Arthropoda > Insecta > Lepidoptera > Tortricidae > Acleris > Acleris emargana. The sequence goes on from OV656843.1 coordinate 1,621,616, forward strand.
ATCTCAAGATCATAATAATGTGAATGAATTATTCTGAGCTTAGCAAAGTCATCATGTACTAACGTATGTACATTTCTTTGCTATAGCTATAAATAATTCACTATTATAATTTATGTAGTTGGTCCGTCTTTATCCGGTTTGGATACAGATATAGGGTACTTTATTTCCTGGATACGACTTCTAGGCGGACGTAAAATCTAGTTTCTCCATTATAAATACAAACTGGCTCCAAGTTCCAACCTACCTCCGTAAGCAAATGCAGTCAACCTTCCTCGTTCCTCCAGCGGCGTCCACTTCCCGAACGCCGTGTGCATCCCCGGGACGAAGCAGGACTGGCTCAGACCTTGCAGTATCCGGCAGACCACCGCTAATATCCAATCTCCCTTGAAAATAATGTAATATTTTGTAGAGTTTTAGAGTAAAAGGTAACTAGACAAACGGTTACGTACCGTAAAAGTTGTCATTCCAATTTTTGAGTAAGGTCTCTGTTCCACTATTAAACTTAAAAAGTATAGATATTGTGACAATGTGCAGTCTCTAACTACCCTCATTCTCCTAATCCAATCCGGGGGTGGGCGAAGATTCGAGCCGGCTCGGGTGAGCAGTGTGCTACCGATCTCGAGACACGACGCGCGCGCAATACGTACTTGGCGCTTTCCCAAGACTTACACAACTAGTTCCCATGACGAGAGGCTACCGAAACATTTAGCCTTCGGACTCTTGAAGTGTACCCGTGACAAGTGCAGTTGCATCGGATTTGGAACTACCGCACCTAACTGTGAGTACCCCCGGCTAACCACCCATTTTCCATTTCCTACACATTGTCACAATATAACAGCGATAAAGTTTCCGATCGTTACCTTAGTCCTTGGTTTAAATACTTTTTCGTCCCCTTGACAATACAGACGAAGGTAAGTAGATGGTGACAGAAGCAATCTAATAGGGACTTTTCATATAAAGTGGAAAAGAGACCCCTGTGGAGATTACATTGATTTCACCAGCCATAGGATAGTTCAGGACGGGCTGACACTATTGACTCATCCATCACCATCATGCCTGCGGGAACCCGTCTACTTTCAGACGTAAGGCTTCCCCGCCATGCCGCCGCCCTACTAAAAAAGGCGGCTAACTGCAATGTAGTAGTCGAACCATTTTAAACTCTATTGGTAACCACATTCAATTTTAAATGCTTATACCACTACTGTGAACTTAGCCGCTTTCTTTGGTAGGACGGCAGCATGATCTTTGATTACCAACCGTCCAGCAGTGGACGTATCTCGGCTGATAACATGATGTCACATCGAAAGACTTACGTAATAAACTGCCCAAGGCATGCAGAAGGACACGACTCCGTTGACAACCAGGGCTCCGGTGAGGAGGTACCGAGTCCCAAACCGGTGGGCCAGCTGGCCGGCTGGGATCTGCAGGATCATGTAGCCCCACGAGAACGAGGCTAGGATCGCGTCCTGCGTCTTCTTGCTCCATTGGAATGTCGGAAACTATAATTTGAAAACGGTACCTTTAGTATGAACTTTCCACGATCAGATCGAGGACGTATTATGAAAGGGTCAGGTCCAGAGTACCCTAAACTGACGCATGTGTATGAAGAGACTTTTGAGTGTGCAGGAAGTGAAGGCGTTTGTCTGGATCGTAGGAAGTGGTCTCTGCCTACCCCTACGGAAACGAGACGTGATTGTAATTCTTTAATTTAGCTCCAAGGAGCAGTGATCTCATTGTTGTGTTGATAAGATAACCGGTGAAAATACGAGGGATCACTTTGACTGCCATACATTTCTTGTTTTGATTTTTGAAAGTCAGACTTTTGTACCCATATTATTTATGTTCATAACTATCGGAAGAAAGAAGAAAGAAGTGGTCTCTGCCTACCCCTCTGGGAAACAGGCGTGATTTAATGTATGTATGTATGTAACTATCGGAAGTCATAAAAAATTTAGGTGACAACGCTTTATAATGTAAAAGATTAGGTAGTTTATAATCAGTCAGAAATATTTTAGGTCATGTTTTTTAAAGTATCAATTATTTTTATTCATACCTTCATTTTTGTTTTAATATTCATATCTCTATAATTGAAATAATTAAAGGGCAACACTTTGTTGAAGCGGAGAAATTTAGATCAATAGGTTAGGTTATTATTGCGTCAAGAGTGAAGGCCTTAACTACCCAGAAATAGGAGCTCCGAGAAGCGGGTCTACGTCGATCCTGTCACATCATAGACAGGATCGGTTGTTTGTGTTGTACTTTTATGACTAAAAAGTTTTGACCTAGAAATATTTATTACAAGTACTATCATTACCTTTGACATTATGAAGTTCAATTATTATGAGTTATGACATAAATTGGTATGACAATGAATTTTATGACTAACAACAGATATGACCTGCAATACTTGACATTCCGATTTATACTCTCCAATATTATGACTTTTAATAATTTGATTTTAAGTGGTTTACCCCTTTGTTGTTCGCACACATAATCTATATCACCAATGCGCAAACTAGGTAACATGGTGGTTTGCTTTGTCATATTTATCATCAGGCTGTGTAAGACCAGGAATATGCAGATCACTTAATTTACGTAGCATGTCTTCATGAAGGTCTCTAGCCCGTAGGTACCATGGGTCTTCATCAAACACCTCCCAGATCACTTTTGAACTCGTATTGCGAGGAAAATTTACAGCAGCTTTCAATGCCAAGAACCTAGTATTTGTGACGTAAAGTTGTATAGCTGTGGTTTTCCGCTGTCATTGGCATGTGAGGACTTTTGTATCAAGTCAATGGTGGCAAAAAGGCTTAAGGGTAAGGTTTAAGTATTGTACATTTGAATAAAAATTATGAGACAACCTGGGTTGTGTTTTTTGTGGATGAATAAAACTTTTATCTATCTATCTTATGTGTGTTGTGTTGTGTTCCGGTTTGGGGATAAGACAGCCGGTGAAATGACTAGCAAATAGGCATTCCATCTTAGTCCTCAGGGTTGGCAGTGATTTGCAGTCCTAGGATTGCGGTCTTGCTAATGCGAATGTCTACGGGTCACAGTTTCCACTTACCATCACGCCGGTCTGTGTGCTCGTTTGCCTTCATATGCCATAAAAATAAAAGAAACTGGACATTGAAAATCAAAACTATTTTTCTTGGCGTTCGTTAAATCTAATTTAAAAAAAAAACAGATGTCTGATCTGTGATCAGCAAAGAATCATCAGATTCATCAGTTATCCCAACGGTTGCAAGTCGTCAATAGAAATAACTAAACACTTACTGGATCGTCATATAAGATTCCATTCAGTAGACCGACACTAGCTCTATCAGTTTCTTCACCAATCCCAGTTGTATTAGTGACGTTTATTTTGTCATTTAACCCATCCACCATGGCGACCAGAGACACTCCCATACACGCCCTCATGCTGTAGGCCACCGTCAAACAGAAGAACAGGATAACAGTCTGTTGGTGCCTGTAGCCAATTCCTGGAATTTATAATAATAATAATAAATTTATTTATTCAAAGTTAAAAGTAGCAAATCAAACAGATTATCCGTTGGTCCCGCACTAGGCCATGCCTGTCACGTGGTAACCGGAAATCATTATACATAATCAAATTCAATTTATTGTTAGAGTTTGAGTTTTAGGTAAGATTGTAAATTCGTTCGTTTGTTTTTATTAGGGTTCCGTACTCAAAAGGTAAAAACGGCACCCTATTACTAAAACTCCGCCGTCCGTCTGTCCGTCTGTGCGTCTGTCTGTCACCAGGCTGTATCTCACGAACCGTGATAGCTAGACAGTTGGAATTTTCACAGATGATGTATTTCTGTTTCCGCTATAACAACAAATATTAAAAACAGAATAAAATAAATATTTAAGGGGGGCTCCCATACAACCAACGTGATTTTTTATAGATAGAAGGTATAAAATAAAGCTCTCTTTCTATATACATCTGTGTTTTGAATACATTCACATTAACACAAAAAAGGAGAGTTTGAATAACTTTCTTATTCAACTGAGTAATTAATCTTCTAGGTAATCTTGTAATTGGAAAGTTTAAGTAAATATAGTAATGGTTCTTAATTAGTAAGTATATACTGGGTGTCCTAGAACTCGACTTAAATATAAGAGAATAAATAGGAGAGGAAGAGGGAGAATGAAAAAGAAAATAGGATAAGCGAGCCCCTTCTACACTGATCACGAATATAGTTTTAACTTTCCAATAAGTTATTCAAATTAGGGAGTTATTAACGTTTCCTTGCGGTACACCCTTGCCTCGCTTTGCTTAAAATAGCGACAGTTTGTGATCATAAAACTTATATCCACAATACATACATTTACTCGTATTTATCCCTAGCACAGGACCCACTGTATTGCTTCTAATTCTTGTAAGGTTTCATTTATGCAATAAACATTTTCATTTTCGTTTACATAAACTCACGCCTTCGTTCCCAGAGACGGGTAGGCACATTAGTGAGTAGTAGTACAGAATCGCAGTGAATCGATAGTAGGATGCCACGGTTTTGGTTGCAGAAACCATAGGGGGCAAATGCTTGTCAACTTCCTGGAAAAAGAGGGACTTTTCCTAATGAACTCTTTCTTTAAGAAGAAGCCCCAGAGGAGGTGGACATGGCAGAGCCCCGATACTTTAACGAAAAATGAGATTGACTTCATCATAGCGGACAAGAGGCATATATTCAGAGACGTCTCAGTGATCAACAGGTTTAATACCGGAAGTGATCACCGACTTGTCCGAGGCTCTCTGAATATCAACTTTAAGCTTGAACGTGTCCGTTTGATGAAGTCTAGGCTCCGACCAAACATGCTCCAAACTATAATGGGATCTGAAGCATTCCAGTCAAATCTGGAGAATCGATTTACTGCCGTGGAAACCACAAATGTCGTTGACGTTGATCAGGCCCTCGAAAATGTGGTGGGAGTCCTCAGGGAGGAAGGTGTTAAATTTTGCACGATGCAGCGTAAGGGCAGGAAGTCCAAATTTTCGACTGAAACTGTCGAACTTATGAGGGAACGACGAGAAAACCCACCCGTCACTCCGTCAGAACGTCGAGCTCTCAACAAGAAGATTGGCAAACTGTTGCGACACGGCCTCCAATCCATCAATACACGTTCTATTGAACGAGCGATTGAGCAGAATCGGGGGTCGATAGTTTTTGTCCAGTCTCTTGGGAGGAGCATCTGATGAAGTTGACCACAGCCAGTGGAGTAATCGTTACTTCTAAGCCGGGGGTTCTTTCGGAAGTTGGAGACTTCTATAGCCGTTTATACGCCTCGCACGCATCCCCACCTGATCCCGAAAATGAGGACACCAGAGCCCTATTAACCCGTCACTATACTGAGGACTTGCCAGAGATAAGCCTACACGAAATCGAGATGGCTCTTAAACAGCTTAAAATGGGAAAGCTCCCGGGGAGGACGGTGTTAAATAAATAAATAAATAAATAAATATCAGGGGACAATCTCACACCAATTGACCTAGTCCCAAACTAAGCTCTAGGCTTGTACTATGGGTACTAGACAACGATATAAATACTTATATAGAGAAATAAATACTTAAATACATAGTAAACATGTGTTACAACTGAGCTCCTTAAAGCAGGAGGCACATCTGTATTAAGGGAGTTCCAGTAAATCTTTAACACCGTTCTCTTCGATGGAAGAACTCTAGAGGCGTGGAGTAGGAGCATTGTCGTGTTGTTCTTTAAGAAGGGAAATAAAACCCTTATAAAGAACTACCGACCCATTTCACTCCTAAGCCACGTCTACAAGCTGTTTTCAAGAGTCATCACGAACCGCCTTGCACGAAGACTTGACAAATTTCAACCCCCGGAGCAGGCCGGGTTTCGAGGAGGATATGGCACCATAGACCACATTCATACAGTGCGGCAAATTATACAAAAGACCGAGGAGTATAATCAGCCCCTGTGCATAGCATTTGTGGACTATGAGAAGGCCTTTGACTCTATCGAAACCTGGTCAGTTCTGAAGTCCATGCAACGATGCCAAGTAGACTGGCGATATATCCAAGTGCTGAGATGTCTGTATAACGCCGCAACTATGGCCGTCCAAGTACAGAACCAGTGGACTAGACCTATCCGCCTGCATCGAGGTGTGAAACAAGAGGATGTAATGTCCCCGAAATTGTTCACAAATGCACTGGAGGATATGTTTAAGACGCTGGTCTGGAAAGGACGTGGCATTAACATAAATGGCGAGTACATCTCACACTTGCGATTTGCAGACGACATCGTCATTATGGCCCGAACGTTGCAGGATTTACAACATATGTTGAATGACCTAGCTGATTCTTCTCAACGCATCGGTCTCCGCATGAACTTGGACAAAACCAAGATTATGCTCAATGAGCATGTCATGCGGGGACCTATTGTAGTACAGGGCGATGCTCTTGAGGTTGTTCAAGAATATGTTTACCTAGGGCAAACTCTGCAGTTGGGTAAAAACAACTTCGAGAAGGAGGCCAACAGAAGAATACAGCTGGGTTGGGCAGCATATGGGAAATTGCGTCAAGTTTTCACGTCGACTATTCCACAGAGCTTGAAGACTAAAGTCTTCAATCAGTGCGTCCTACCTGCCATGACATACGGAGCCGAAACGTGGACACTTACGAAAGGGCTGGTTCACAAATTCAAAATCGCTCAGCGAGCTATGGAGAGGGCTATGTTGGGAGTTTCTCTGAAGGATCGGATCCGTAATAAAATCCGAGAACTAAGGTTATCGACGTAGTCCATCGAATTAGCAGCTTGAAGTGGCAGTGGGCCGGCCATTTGTGCCGCAGAACCGATAATCGCTGGAGTTATCGTATTCTTGAGTGGAGACCGCGAATCGGCAAACGTAGTGTAGGACCCTCAGACTAGGTGGAGTGACGATCTTCGCAAGGTGGCTGGCAAGAGCTGGATGAGAGTGGCCACGAATCGTGCTCGTTGGCGTGCAATGGGAGAGGCCTATGTCCAGCAGTGGACTAATATAGGCTGATGATGATGATGATGATGATGATTTTAAAGGACCACGCGTCAAAATGGGCCTGAAACCAACAGCATTGAGAGTTATGTCAATAAATAGGTCTTAAAATCTACTTTATTTCATTATATGGGCGCAAAGTCAAATTCCATTGCAGAACTGAGATATTTGTATTTTAGTCACGGTGAGTACGAGCTTACGATAAATGCATTCGGAGAATATTCATATTCTGGAGGGTAGGTATTGAGCACCTTTGTTGCCCATGGTCCCTGTGATAGTACCTGGAAGGTATCACGGGAATTATTTTACCCGTGGTCCCTGAATTTTGTATAAGCCAACTAATTTAAAAAGGTACCTATAATAACTTAACTGTATATCATTAAAGAAAACAATAAAATAAAACATAAGTACCTACATATACCATGGTCCCTGTGATAGTCCCTGGGAAAAAGGATATTCTCTCATATGAAAATATGTAATGCTGGCCACTAAAGATCCTGACTCATAATATAAACCCAATTTAAAAAATGAAGGTAGGGATATCGACCGTTCCATTAATTATTATTATGTGTTTTACCAATAATAATATTCTAATATGACTTAATTATTGATGTAATGAGGTAACAGCTTGCTCTATATATATATATTATTAATTAAACAATCAATTGCTACAAAACGTATGTTTATTTCACACACTAACCCTACCCTAATAATTCTGAATCCTTTTTAATAGATCCTATTTACTCTAACTTAAATATAAATACCTCAGTTCTGCAATGGAATTCGGCTTTGTGCCCATATAATGAAATAAAGTAGATTTAAAGACTTATTTAATGACTTAAGTTTCAGCTCTGTTGGTTTCAGAACCAGGCTCCATACAAAGTTGCCCATGGTCCTTTATTTGTTTTAATTATATTTTCCAAAATCATTAAATAATTAAGCAATATTTTCGCGCAACATGATAAAGTTGGTTTTCCAAGTTATTTCAAAATGTGTGGAATAAAAATCGTATATTTAATATTACTGATAAAAAAAACTTACCAGGCTTCGGCGTCTCGTCCTGTTCAGCACACATCACCATTTTCAAAAATCAAAACACTTCACAATTCAAATTTCAAAAATTAAAATTGATTTCACAATTCTAATTTCAAAAAATCATTTAATTGAATTCACAATTCAATTTCAAAATCAATTCGATTTTCGTAGTCGTTATCACTGCACTGCTGTGTCGAGACTAGTTGGTTTTGCATCGGCTCAAGGCAGTGCTAGCAGGAAGCGTGTGCCCGCGCAGGCTACTGTACCAACTGTTTTTATATTACGAACGAGTTGGCTGCGCGCGCGCGCACTGTTGATAATGTAAACGGACTTACTTTTGATGCTCATTTAAATAGTTGATGGTCGAAAGGACAGGAAGTGATCTGCAAAGGTTTTATGCTTTAATTTTTAACTGTGTTGTGTGTAGAGTGAGTTATTAAATATTAAAACTGTTACGAGATTATAGTTTTAAGAATGTTCTTTAGTTTGTATGAGATGCGAGAGATATGTGCAACTAAAGATATAATTTTTTGCATGCTCATCCGAGCAGCATGGGGCGGAATACCAGAAAAATACATACATACACATACATAAACTCACGCCTTCATTCCCAGAGTGGGGTAGGCAGAGCTAACGGGGAGAGCGGGGTGTAAAGGTCCCTTATTTTAGTTTTTTGCAAAAAAACTCGTAAACTGTGGCCTATAGCTAAAAATGGTCTGAAACACAAATAATGTACGTTAAATTCTCTACAAAAAAGATAAAAACATTTTTTCTCTGGGATCAATATTTCATGAGATATGGAGGGAAGTAGATGACCAATAAAGAAATAAACACATTTATTTAAGTACGGCACGTATACTTATTCCTAAAGATAAAATTCCTAATTATCGTCTAAATCTAAAATATTGTCATAGTATGTATTATTATTATTTTATTATACTCAATTATTGTTGAAAAAATTATAAGAATTAGCATTATTAACCTCCTTCAATCACTCTACGATGTATTGCCAGTAGAAAACAACGTTGTTCTTGATCTACATCCAAGCTTCAAAGTGGTTAATGGTGGTTTTCTTTTCTACTGCACCGTATGAAATGGAAACAGTCCGCCAGCGTTTCTTCGATTTGCCATCAGTATATTACTTATGTACAGAAACATTACGGTCCAATTTGTATAGAGATTTTTGATGGTTATGGTGATGTCGACAGTACTAAACGAGCAGAGCAGAAGGGACGTGGTCTGACAAAAACTTCGGTCGACGTAAATTTTAACGATCATACAATCATCACCATTCAACAGGAGCATTTCTTCGCTAATGAAAATAATAAAACAAGGCTGATTCAGTTCCTTACCCAGAAGATGACAGTAGCAGGAATTGAAACAACCATTGCAACAGGAGATGCTGATAGCTTTATTGTCAGGTGCGGGTTGGAGAAAGCTGCCTTACATCCAACTGTTGTTATTGGGGAGGATGTCGACTTGATAGTCCTCATAGGATTGGCACCACCACATATCAACGTGTTGTTTTTGAAGCCAGGGCGTGGGAAAGTTGAGGACAAATTGTTTCCAGTGCAACAACTTCAACAGCTTCCATTTGCAAAGACAATTCTCCTTCTCCACAGCTTCTCCGGATGTGACACCACCTCAGCGATCCATGGAAAAAGCAAAGTGGGAATGGCAAAATTGTTCACTGCTAAATCAGACCTGATCCAAAAGATATCCGATATTTTCAGTGGGCCCTCGTCACCAGAAAGTATTGAACAGGCCGGCGAGAAGATGTTTTTGTCGATTTACCAAGCACCTATCGAGGTACAAAACCTCAACAAATACCGCTACTCAGTTTTTTTAAGAGCATCGATGAGACCAAAATCAGATCTGGCCACTCTTCTTCCTACTAGAGGAGCTTCGAAGCAGCACTCGTTCAGAGTTTATCTACAGGTATCTTTAATTACACAAGTTGGGTATTATTTTGTCTTTAAAATGCAATTTATCTATATAACCTACACTTACATTGAACTTATTACTATTACAGATACAACAATAGCTCGGCAACCCCCTACAACCAACTCAATGGGGATGGGCCAGAGGAGATGATGGCATCTTAAAGCCAGTGACAACCAACGACCCAGTGGCACCTGACTCAATTCTCAAAACCATATTCTGCCGGTGTAAGACGGTGTGTGGGATGCGATGTGGCTGCCGGAAAGCTGGAATTCCCTGCTCCAGTGTCTGCGGTGTATGCTCCGGCTCATGCACTAACGGAGCTCCCATCGAAGACACCGCTGATGATGATGATTATGCTAATGTTTTAGATTTAGAAGATAATTAGGAATTTTATCTTTAGGATTATACGAACCGTACTTAAATAAATGTGTTTATTTCTTAATTGGTCATCTACTTCCCTCCATGTCTCATGAAATATTGATCCCAGAGAAAAAATGTAAATATCTTTTTTGTAGAGAATTTTACGTACATTATTTGTGTTTCAGACTATTTTTAGCTATAGGCTACAGTTTACGAGTTTTTTGCTAAAAACTAAAAAAAGGGACCTTTACACCCCCCTCCCCCCTTTAGCTTCACCCCTACCTACCAGTACTTTTAGTAAGTATGTGGTTTAAAACTCCATTGCCTACAACTATGGCAAAATTCGCTTATACACGAGTTTTTTCCACTGAGTTTCCTTCGTTTGGTGGACTATTACATACATACATACCTTCACGCCTGTGATCCCAAAATGGGGTAGGCAGAGCTACAGAATTACCGACAACTTTAAAAACTTGTTGATAATTCAGTAACCACATTTTGCACAAATAGGCTAAGAAGTTTACAAGCGTATTAGTGACAGGTTGCAAGACCATCGCCTAACAGTACTACCAGCCTTTATTCCCTTAGCCTCTTACGACATCCACGGGAAGATATGGAGTGGCGCTATTCTAACCCGGAAACCACACAAGTTAATATAATATTGTATCGCTTCTACAAAATGTTTTGCACGCCCGCATGCAGGCTGAATACACTGGAGACATTTTAAAATTAATGTAACATCTGTACTATTGTATTCTGAGCAAATAAATTCATTCAATCTTTGAATGTTCGTCGCTATCCAAATAGCAGTTGGGTTTTAAAGGTTGCTTTTCGTTACACTTGTTGATTATAAAATTCCTTTGACCTTCGACTAAATGAGTGCTATTTTAAAGGATCATGGGTATTTTTGTATGGAAATTGGGTGTGGCACCAACAGAATAGAAACCTTTATATTTAAAATTAACATAGTGAAAACATCATTTCTTATTATGGCCGCAAATACCTAGCTCACCGGAAAACAAAAATATGATAACTTGAAAATAAGACAGTCCATATAAACTTTAGGTAATATACATTAACAGACTGAAGTATTTTCTTGAAGTCGAGTGTTATTTGTCGTACAGATAAATACACCATTTGATACATTAAATACCTACATAAAAAATAATTCGTGTATTTTTTTGTAGTTTAGTAACTTAATAGAAGGTTATGTTGATGATACTCGTAGAGTTCTACGAAATACTTTGTAATCTTGCGAGTAAGGTGTTGTTACGAATATTTTTAAATATATTTTTTAGACAAATTCTGGAGAAGCACGAACACTACAGTTTACATATTTTTGTCCATCAAATACCCTACACGCAGTTCAATAATAAACTGTGACAATTATACATTAATAAGCCGAAGTTTGTACGGACGATATATCTTGTTTTCAAGTGCCCATATTTTTGTTCTCCGGTGAGCTAGATATTTGCGGCAATATTAAGAAATTATGCTTTAACTAAAACCTTTTTAATGATATAGGTTTCAATTCTGTTGGTGGCACACCCAATTTGCCCTTTGGCGTGTGTTTCTATGTATCTGCATTTGACTGTAACGTAGCTCCCAAACGGACGGAATATGCTCGTCTCTTGAAAGTTTGATCGTGAATCGTGGCGGTCCGAAAACACCGCTTCAAACAAAAATAAAATCGAAACTGCTTGTTCTTTAAAATGTATTTCCAGCAAAGATGTGGCCAAAGCGAATATGTGGCGGTTTCTTTGCAGGTGTGTATGCCTTGTTGAGTGCACACCTTATTTATAAAAGGATAGCAAACATAAGGCGAAAAGATGGCGTCGAGGCGCGCGCGTCTTGGCGACGTTTCACTTCAATACCTTCTATTCGTAGACATAGAGAGCTCCGTGGGGTAATCCTATTGGAGGCCGTATATTGTGACAGAACCATTTATGGACAAGGACCAAGGACACTTGATTCTTATTTTAAAGAAGACAAGGGTTATTCATTTGTTTTGCAATAATCAGTTTAGCACAGCTTATGGGAGGACCTTGTGCAGGGTCCCTCCGGGTTGCTACTACCATCTTATCTAACCTACCGCCAAGCAACAGTGTTTGCATTGTTGTATTCCGGCTTGGGGATAAGACAGCCGGTGAAATGACTAGCATAGAGGCATTCCATCTTAGTCCTCAGGGTTGGCAGTGCATTCGCAGTCTTGTGAATGCAAATGTCTATGGGTCACAGTTTCCACTTACCATCAGGTGGACTGTGCGCTCGTAGGCCTTAATAAGCCATAAAACAAGAAAAAAAGCACCGTACAAAATTTTAATTAAGACTGAAGTGTCCAATTACTGGTGCCGCCACTCTAAGCTGTCAAAAAATGAAAAGTTCCAGCAACTCTATTTCACACTTCTTCTTATAGTGCCTCTCCAACGAGTGAAGGTTGACAGCAGCTCCGCATATTGGTTTTAATTCTGCGGCTTTAACAAGAGCTATCGTAACGTGGATGATACCATAATAAGTCGAAAGCAATGTAGTTTTACCTAAAATCTGAAAAATACGCTACTTAGCAGATTACTGGACCTAAGGGTCTATTCTGCTTTGTCCAACTATATTGCTTTTGATATGTTGTCGTAATGTCAACGTTACGATCGCTCTGGTTTTAGTGGGTTAGAGTATAAATCTAGGAGGGGGACTCTCTGTATCTTAGAAAGTTACAGTCTGATACTGCGGGTGTTTTTAGGGTTCCGTAGTCAAACTAGGAACCCTTGTAGTCCGTCCGTCCGTCCGTCCGTCCGCAGCTTAGCTCTTAGTTCTATAAAGCTGTAATTTGGCATGAATAAACATTTCAGTCACGCCGACAAAGCAGTAAAAAAATAAAAACGTTTTTTTAGGGTACCTCTACACGTAAAGTGGGGATGTATTTTTTCTCACCTACCCCATAGTGTGTGGCGTCGTTGGATAGGTAGGTACCTATTTCAAAAACATTGTGGGTTTTTAACTAAACGATCCGTTTGTGGTTTAAAGTGCTAACTTTTGATAGAGGGTGAATTAAAAAAAAATGTAAGTCGTCAATCCTGTCGGATAAAAAGTAGGTAAGTTAAAAGGTCTTCCAATTTTTTTTTACAGATAATGTTACAGGTGGACCTAATAAAATCTTTTTAATAAAATGTTTACATACACAGTAAAAAAACTCTTCTTTTTTTGATGCACGTTTAAAATCAAAAACGCCAACATGTACAAACCCTTACACGAGTTCCTTTGTGTGACGTAACAAAATGTCACACAGGAAGCTAAGCTCGACGCCAAATTAAATTTTCACCACGCGGACCAAAAAACAAAGAGAGAATTCTTTGATCCGTACTATGTGATATGTTTTAACCACAACGTTTGTTATAAGTATTAATTCAAAACAATAAACTTATACTGCGTTAATTTCTAATTCGAATTTTAATTGATGGTTTTCACTCCTGTAAAGGTGTATTTCGCCAATGTCAAGTTATACAAGGTGTCGGGTTTCATGAAAAATTTAATTAGGTCATCTTGAGGGCTACCAAAAACAACCCCATGTATGTTCAGCGATTTTTATTACTTTCAGAGATATTGATAATTTTAATCGGATTTTTTGTAATTTTTCTCTTGTATTAGTTCAATGTTTTTCAGTCTTTTCTTACATTGTTAGAATCATTATGAACATAAGATGTTTTTAAAGCTACATTCCAGTTTTGTTTTCATGTCAACTTTTCGTGTAATCACACAAAGTTGGTTTTTCCATACTAAGTGAACCTCATGTTGGTTTTTTATCTAGTATGGAAAAACCAACTTTGAAATCCGACATCCTGTATATACACACTCCCATGGACTTATTAGAGCAATAAGGATATCAATTGTTCCCGAAGATAATTGTTCTGTAAAAGATAATTGTCTCTAATGGACCAAACAGAAGCACATGGTCATGGTAAAGCTCCACGCGCTTCTGTTAAAGCAAGGCATTACTTATAAACGTGGAATAACCGTGGGGTAGCTACACCATGCTTTGTCCTTATATGTCGAATTCAAATGTCAAATTAAATTAAATGTGAAAAAGGCAAATTAAAGAAGTTTTGGCTTGACTCTAGCTCCTAAATATCAATTATCCTCTAGGTACGTAAAATGTAGTTTATGTATGTACATTTAACTATTAATATATATTTCTGTATCTATTTATGTAGGTATTTGAATGTAGTTTTATTTTAATTTTATTTATATAAGTTTTATTGGTTACTTGTTTACTCGTTGGACCACCTTTCACTCTTCTCAATCTCTCAAGGGTTAGCTGGAAGAGTTCCCTTAAAGGGATAAGTTCGCCTTTATACATATTTTTATATTAATTGTATTGTTCTGTTTTTTCTTTTGTACAATAAAGTGTTTACATACATAAAGGAGAAAGCATGGTTTAGCTACCCCACGTTTATAACTTTATAAGTAACGGCAAGTAAAGATGAAGTTTAAGGTTGAAAACACTCAGTAACTTGTATGTTGCTCACTATCAACAAAGAAACACCTGCTATATATTTGTTTAATACAGTGATAGTGTAAATGTTGGCATACAAAAAGATATTAAAGATGCTTTCATAATTTAAGTCAAATACAAAATGATGACGTAACACAGCTGGTGTCACAAAAAGGAACCAATTTTTGTATAATACCTAATTTTGGTATGATATTTTGTCTTAATAAACATGATTTATTCACTTGAAACCCCCTTTCAAAGAAAGGTTTAATTAATCGAGTTAATTGTGTCATGACTGTGCGGGACCCTCGGGGGGCGAGTACGACTCGCGCTTGTCCGGTTTTTGTGATACGGTTATAACCGGGTTTAACCGGTTATTTTCATACAAAAACTGTTAATTTGCACTCCCTATTCGAAACCCTACTCTGAGTATGGTCATTCTCTTGCTTGTTTTTATTGATGTAGATATACGTGGACAAAGCTACTGTCACTTTCTAACTAGTATTTAGGTACAAGAGTGACGCGTGCTTTATCCACCACGCACGATAAAGCCGCATACGCACTGAGAGCGGAGGAGACACAATGTTATAGATTAATCTCTAATACTGTTATTTTAGTACCAGTGGCGACATCTCTGGACAACAGGAGGTAACACTTCGACTTCTCGCTGACGATTTAGTAAACTATTTCTTCTGCATTTAATTAAATGTTTGTTTTATCTTTAGGAAATCGTTTCTAGCGATATTATTTATTATTAGATATTGTTAAAATCTGTTTCTTCTAATTTAACTTAATCTAAATATCTGATCGAAGTATCAATCGATATGTTTAACTCTAGGTTTGGTTATCTATGGTAGGAGGGACTTGGAGTTAGCTTGTCACTCTCGAAACCGCTACAGATATGTAAGCACGTCAAACTTACTCTGTGTGGGAGTCACGCTACGGCCGTATACTTAGCTACTTAATGCGCAATGCATCCTTGTGATATCTGGTGATTTTTCATGTAAGTATTTCGTGAGTGCTAAGACTTGGTCTACATTGTCGTCAGGTGCTTTTATTTTTGTGATTTATGGGTTTTCCTTGTTGTAGAATGAACATGTAAAATCTAAGAAAGGACGTTTCGTTAACTTAAGGCGAACATCGTTTAACGCATGGTAAAGTCGCCGCAGCTTTAAAACTTCTATAACCGGGTAAGTGTGCTTTGCCTATCTAAAAGCCCTAGGTCTTGTTTTACGAAACGTGTCGATTACTTTGTGTCTCTCGTTTGCTTAAACTTCCTATTCGCAGGTATAAAACGTGTGTTTATACAATAATTCTAATGCCAACAATCTTTGCAGCTAAAACAGCCGGTGCTCTGCTCTGTGCTCTGCTCTGAGCTCTGCTCTGTGCTCTGCTGTGTTCTCTGCTCTCTGGGTGTATGGATGTCTGTGCTCTCTGGGCACGCTATCATGCCATGCTGTCTGACTGGGTGACTGTCTGTCTGCTCTGAGCACGTGTCTGTCCGTCTCTGTGCACGTGTCTGCACCTGCCTGCTTCTACTGGGTGTTCTTGCCACGCTGCCTGGAGATTGCGCGGTGTTGCTGCGGTCCATGCTTTCATCTGGACCTGTATGCTGTGTTTCTTCATCTTCATCTTCATATTCATCTTCAGGTGAACTCGTTTCATACTACTCACACCTTCACTTTACTCAACGAACAACGCTCGATTAGGGAAGTATGATGTAAGTGCACTGTCACTGTTACAGCGCTTTAGTGTGTAAGGAACAACACTCGATAAACGGTAGGGAAGTATGATTTAAATGTACTGTCACAGTTACAGCGCTTTAATATGTAAGGAACAAAGCTTGTTTAGGGAAGTATGATTTAAGTGCACTGTCACAGTCACAGCGCTTTAGTGTGTAAGGAACAACGCTCGAATTAGGGAAGTATGATTTAAATACACTGTCGCTGTCACAGCGCTTTAATATATAAGCAACGCATGACATACCGTAGAGAGGTATGATTTTAATAACCCTGTAAATGTGCATCTGTCTAAACGACGTTTCATAAATCGACGGTGAAATGACTAGCAAATAGGCATTCCATCTTAGTCCTCAGGGTTGGCAGTGATTTGCAGTCCTAGGATTGCGGTCTTGCTAATGGGTCGATTTCAACATTTCTGGTTTTTGTCTCAATTCGGTGCAATTTTTAAGTTTTGTGTATTTTTGAACGTTTATCATTTTAAACTATGCATTGTTATATATTGTAGACGTGGTGTTAAGGGACACTCAAAGTCATAAATAGTTTATGTAATATACGAGATAGAATATTTGATAAAACTATGGAATGATAAATACACACCGAAATGATAAAAAGTATCCACCGAAGTGATAAATACCCACTGGAATGATAGAAACGACCCACGTAAATGAAATCTTATCCACCGGAATGAAAATAAATGAAAAAAGTCAATAATTATCATAATTATCGCTGTTTATTTGAGTAAAAATGACATTAATGTTATTAGTAACTAACATAATTAGAAGTCTTTATTTGAGTAAAAATTAGATTAATGTTATTAATAATTACCATAATTATAAGTCTTTGTATGAGTAAAAATGACATTTATATTAATGTTTTGAAACATTTCGCTTATAAAATAAACATATTTTTTAATTAAAAAAAATTACTTTACATTTTTTTTATAATGTACCGGATTGATTTATTACTTATTTCTTTAATATGGTTTTCAAAAATGTTCTAAATATTGTGATTTATTTATGATACTAAACTAGTTATAAATTTAAAAAAAATAACAATCTTCTATGTAAATCTAATAGGAACAGTTCGCTGACCAAGCAAAATATAACTCAATAATTCTAATATTACAAATATCCCAGTGGCAATTATATCATTTATCACTGACTTTAGATCACTTAATGCTTAATAATTAGTGCGTCATAAGGACGGCCTATGATATGAAATACCTAAAAAACTCAGTCAAAAATGTAACATTATGAAATTATGATAACGTGCAAGACTAGATGTGAATTTACATATCCCAGATCTTAAAAAAAAACGAAATACTAATATAAATTTAAACCTTTTAATGTTTTTTAAACTGAATATCACGTCCAATGTTAACACTAAGCATTGTCCTTTATAATTATAATTAAATTGAAAAAAAAACCGTAACTAATCTTTTTTTCCATCTGTGAGAACTTTCTTCATTATAATATAATATTATATTGCAAGTTGTTAGAGTTATTGGTAATAGCTCTGCCTACCCCACTCTGGGATGAAGGCGTGACGCTATTTATTTATGTATGCATATTATATGCTTAGTAGTACAAAATAACTCACATTTGGTTATCGTTAAACGCTTAATTATTTACGTTTAAACGCTTATAATATTTATACATTTGCTTTGACTTCATAAAATTAAATAATTAAATTTGATAATTATTTGGATAACTAAGTGAAGCTACTTTTGTATCATGCCGGTGTTGCTTATCATTTCTGTGGGTATTTTATACACCGGAAACATCGGAATGAGAACCACGGAATGATAAAACCTGTACAAAATTATTTAAAAAAAAACAACGGAGTCTGGTTTCTTTAAACTAATGTTACTCCAGAATTAAGAAATATTACGTACGTGTTATACATAAATCTTAAACTAAACACACAAAAACTACAAAAAATAAATCAACCGTCGGAATGAGGATTTTTTTGTCCCCACCCCACCGCAAGCAAGAATTGACCTTTATATTTTATCGCCAGAAACGCGTACAACACAACCGCTAGCACCAAACTCTTGCGCGTGACTAACTCTACAAGTGCGTGGGAGGTGGGTGGCGTACATATTGAAGCTTAGCAGATATAAGGCACAGAACATTTGACGGTGGTAATGATAACGTTTCTCCGGACAAACGTATTTCCTCGTACCGGACGGTATGTGTGATAGTTAAAAAAAAAGTCAGGGCTTCTTTTTGTACACTAACTATCTAGTATTTTAAAAAAGGTAAATGTTTTTCATAATCATTAATAGTTTTTGATTTATTCCACGTTTTGCAATCAAAACTGGGTTGCGGACAGCCCACCGTGATGAGAAATGAGGTCTTAATTATTATTTTTTAATTATTATTTCCATTAATATTTTAATTCTACTTATTGCCCAAAATAGGCAACAGCGTGAAGTATTCAGAAAAAAATAACAGTTTAATTTTTAACCATAGTTCACCCCGGTTTTCAGCGCCGCCAGCTTAAAATATTGCTTGGGAAATTGACCCTAATGCGAATGTGTACGGGTCACAGTTTCCACTTACCATCACGCGGGTCTGTGTGCTCGTTTGCCTTCATATGCCATAAAAATAAAAGAAACTGGACATTGAAAATCAAAACTATTTTTCTTGGCGTTCGTTAAATCTTATTTTAAAAAAAAACAGATGTCTGATCTGTGATCAGCAAAGAATCATCAGATTCATCAGTTATCCCAACGGTTGCAAGTCGTCAATAGAAATAACTAAACACTTACTGGATCATCGTCATATAAGATTCCATTCAGTAGACCGACACTAGCTCTATCAGTTTCTTCACCAATCCCAGTTGTATTAGTGATGTTTATTTTGTCATGTAACCCATCCACCATGGCGACCAGAGACACTCCCATACACGCCCTCATGCTGTTAGGCCACCGTCAAACAGAAGAACAGGATAACAGTCTGTTGGTGCCTGTAGCCAATTCCTGGAATTTATAATAATAACTAGTTGACCCGGCAAACGTTGTTTTGCCTTATAAAGACAAATAATAAAGACAAATAATTTGCAATAAAATAATATTGCGACTATAAATTGAAATGTAAGCTATCCTATCTTTCAAGTTGGGTCGAATTGCACACGGTGTGCAAATCAAATTTAAAATCGGTTCAGTAGTTTAGGAGTTCATCGCGGACAAACAACGTGACACGTAATTTTTATATATACAGATAATAAATTAATTAAAAGTAGCAAATCAAACAGATTTTCTATTCTTTTTGAAATTTGAACATAATAAATCACGTTCATCTGTAAAACTTTTTTATTATTCCAGATAACGACGTTTAAAACTGCCAAAAAGTAACAATGTGCGCAAAAAAGTTTCGACAAAAACCCCTTTGAAAATATCTAATGAAAAAGCCGTGTCGGGCACAATTTATTGTTTTCTATATTTTACTCACTTTCCCCGCCCATCATTTATCTTCAAGCCTTTTCAGGAATATAGGAAACACCCCTAATTTAAAAAGTCCCGGTTAAAATTCACGGCTATAAGGTTCCTCGGGTCGAACATACAAACCATGCGCATTGTTAGGTGTTTATGAGAAGGTGAATTCAAATGACACTAAAACATGTTTTTTTTTTCGCTAACAAAGCACACATTGTCGCGATAACTTCAATTCACCTGTAAACGGGATTCTATGAATTTATGAGGTTGTTTATTTTAATGGGTTCTGCTTGCTTAAAAAACACAAACACATACATACAATCACGCCCCTTTTCCGTAGGTGTAGGCAGAGACCACTTCCTTCCACTAGCTACTATCCAGACAAACTTCCCTCTCTTCCTCCTCACTCATGTCTCTTCATACACGTGCGTCGGTTTAGAGTCCCCTGACCTGGCACTTTCTTTTTACAATGTAAATATTTAACCCAATAAATATTTAACCCAATAAATATTTAAACTTTACTTTGAATTTTTTTCTGATATCTCACCCAAAAAGTCCTCACGGAACCTTTTTGTAACAATACAGTGTTTCGCGATGAATTTAAGGGCGATAATTCATACGATTTCTAAAGAACGGAGGAAGGTAACTGAAACGAACGAGAAAAGGTACTTTAATTTTATTTCACCCGCTTTATATTCCACGAGAATAGCACAATGTCAAGTGTAGTCCTCAAAATGTTAAAATATAATTTTACCTTCTTCATCGATGTAAAATTTAACTAGAAAGTGAAGTGGTTTATTCATGGCCACTTTGTAACATTATGTATAAAGTCTCTACTTATACTATTATACTAATATTATTATTCTACCCTTTAAATAGACTATACTCGACCGCCATGGTCATACTTGCTTTTTTCAACCAATCGTTGCTATCATGACAATTTTGTTAATCTCATTATGATAACATTAATTATTAGCAGTAAATAAAGCACTATTGAAACATTTATAAACACATCACCCTTAATCTAATTTCAAATACTATTAAATTAAATAGTCCAAAACATGTAGGTCATTGTAGGTACTTAATTAAAATCTAACTAGATATAATGTTTATGGTAAAAAAAAACAATAGGCTATTTTTATCCCAGAAAATTCGACAGATCCTGAGGGAATAAGTATTGATAAGATAAATGACTACGCGGACGGAGTCGCACGTGAAAGTTACTTTATCTGTTTGATACGCTTTCACGGCTAAACTGATTTTGATGAAATTTGGCATGGATAGATTTGGCCCCGAGGAAGGACATTAGGGTACCTATTTTATATTGCGGAAATAAATTAAATTCGATGGTGATTACTTCCCACAACCCTCACTGTCGTAAAAATAGATAGTTCCCGCTGGAAAAGTGATCAACAACTTCTATATGGATGGAACCAACAGCTGGTATTCAACTTCTGTTTGACCATAAGGCCATCCAGACCCTTACAGATTCTAAACTCCTGGTAACAAGATGACTAAACACCCTCATCTGAATGATATAGAACTTAAGACAATCCTCCCATGGTTGCTGGCATCAGCTCAATGAGATTGGCTGCGTGATCGGTGGCGTACAAAGGCTGAGGCCAATGTCCAGCAGTGGACTAGTATAGGCTGATGATTATGATGATGAAGAGAAAATCTGATGATGTTTACGCATTCAACTTACATTACCTAGATCCAGAAATATCTGAAACATTTTCTATAAAGTTGTGAACGTAACGGCTGTTGCATTTATATAATAATACTCATAGACAAAAATCAATCATAATAATATAATCATACATACATACATACATACATTAAATCACGCCTGTTTCCCAGAGGGGTAGGCAGAGACCACTTCTTTCCACTTGCTACGATCTTGACAAATTTCAATATAATCAAATGTAAATTAATACTTAATCAAATAAATCGAATTATGCATTGAAATGTATAAACACTACGTTAAGTTATTTTTGCTGTGGTAATACTCGACTACCCTTTTTCAACTAGAACGGACGTGTACTTGCTTCCCAGTGTTTAACAAAAGATTTTTTTTTTTTTTTTTTTTTTTCTGTTTCTTTATCCGCAATCAGTCGCCAGACTATAAGCGAATTGGTGGAATTATAATTGGCATGCGGTAGGAGCGGCCAGTGCCGCGCCTTCCCATTCAGAGGAGGTGGTCCCGCTTCAGTCTTTTGACCACCTTAGACGTATCAAGTAGCTCAGCAACGAGCGGGTTCGGATGCGTAGATAGCCGATCTCTATGTACTTTTTTTAAACGACTAATCTCTTCAGATATAGTAGGCAAGTTGAGATATTTATGAATTTCCTCATTTCTGGTGTACCACGGCGCATTGGTTACTATCCGAAGAATGGCATTTTGCACTCGTTGCAGGCAAAGTATGTTAGTCTTGCTCGCTACACCCCACAATTGGATCCCGTATGTCCAGATGGGCTTAAGGACCGAGTTATATATAAGCAGCTTGTTGTCTACTGATAGCACGGAGTTTCGCCCCATGAGCCAGGATAGGTTGCGGAATCTGTGGTTAATTTCATCTCTCTTCTTTTTTATGTGGTCCTTCCATGTGAGCCGCCTGTCGAGATGGAAGCCAAGATACTTGACACAGTCAGTATGGGTTAAGGGCTCGCTACCAAGTGTTACTGAAGGGCAGTTAAGTTTTCTTAGAGTAAAAGTGGTATGGGTTGACTTGGTTGCGCTAGCACGAATACGCCATTTTGAGAGCCAGTTATTTGTCCTATCTAGCAAATGTTGGAGTCTTTTGCTAGCCATTGAAGGAGATTCATCTACAGATAGATAAGCAATGTCGTCAGCATAGGTCGCCGTAGTTACTTCTTTTGATGTGGGTAGATCTGAAGTGAAAATGTTATACAGGACTGGACCTAGGACTGAGCCCTGAGGTACTCCAGCCTCAATATCATGTAGAGTGGATCTGGCATCCCGCTGCTTGACTTGAAAAGTTCTGCCCGTTAAGTATGAGTCCATTAGAGGAAATATACAGTGAGGAAGCCTCTCTTTGATCTTTGTTAACAGACCTTTATGCCATACTCGATCAAATGCCTGTTGAACGTCCAAGAAAGCAGCTGAGCAGTACTGTTTACGTTCATAACACTGTCTTACTGTGTGGTAGACCCTGTGAACTTGTTCAACCGTTGAGTGGGATTTTCGGAATCCAAACTGATGTGGAGGAACAACATCGCAGTCCTCCATTAGGGGCTTCAGGCGACTGAGGAATATTCTTTCCCATAGTTTTGACATAACTGGCGTTAAGCTTATTGGCCTGTAAGATGTGGGTTCTTGTGGAGGTTTTCCATGTTTGTGGATCATAATTATTTGTGAGATCTTCCAAATAGACGGATAGTGGCATGTTCTAAAAATACCATTGAAGAGACAGGTAAGAAACGTTATGCATTTCTTTGGAATTTCTTTCAGTATATCGCTGGTAATCAGGTCGAACCCTGGTGCCTTATTAGATTTCAACATCCTTATTTCTCTGGCAACCTCTCTCGGAGATGTCGGTTTGATCGGTAGGGACATTTGGAAGTCTTGGCTCAAAGTGTTCTCTAGATCTGAGTCGTCGGTTACGCCATCATTTGGTGTAAAGACGGCGGCCAGATGATCTGCAAACACTTCTGCTTTCTCAGAGTCTGTGGCAGCCCAACCACTTTGGGACCTTATTGGTGGGAATGATTCTTGAGGTTTGTTTAGGTTTTTCGTCGCTTTCCACAGGGAGTATTCACCGCGATCAGATGGTGTCATCATTTCTAGTTTATTCTGTAGAGTCGAGTTGACTGAATCTTTTATTATCGCCTTTAACTCTTTGGCTGCCCGGTTGTAAATAGTTTTGTCTAGGGGACATCGAGAATTTTGCCAATTCCGCCTTAGTCGACGTTTATCAAGAATTTTTTGTTTGATATCTAATGGGTTCGAGCGTGGCTTAGGTGTGATTTTTTGAGATGAAGAGCTCATCCAAGCAGCTACTTGAATGAGGTTAGTAATGTATTGGCAGGCTTTATCGATCTCCTTTTGATTTTTCAATGAAATTGATAAAGTAATATTGTCATCAATAAATGCCCGAAAGCTGTCCCAGTCTGTTTTGTGGTTAGTCAAAGACTCCCCTTTTTCACGAATGATCACAACTGTGCTTAAGGTCAGGATCACCGGGGTGTGATCAGAAGATCCATCTAGACTGCTCTCAATGCTTGTGTAAAGGCGATCCACACCCCTAGTAACGAAGAAGTCCAGAAGGTCGGGTAATTTATTAGGGTCACTTGGCCAATATGTTGGTTCGCCACTCGACATGGGTTGCAACCCATTCACGTCGATGCACCGTTTTAGTTCACGCCCCCTGGTAGTTGCGCAACGGGAACCCCAGTATGTGTGCTTAGCGTTCCAGTCTCCGCCACTAATGAATCTGCAGCCTAGAGTCCGAAAGTATTCTCTAAACATGCCCTCGGTGATCTTGTGTCTTGGTGGGCAGTACACAGAGGAGAGGACCATTGTACCGGCGCGATCTTCTATCCTAACAGAGGTCGACTGCAGGTGGGACGTAGAGTAGGGTTCGATATGTGAGTGTTTTATGCTTGATCTTATTACCAGAGCCGTGCCAGCGTGGGCACGGCCGTCAGGATGGGAAGTGAAGTAAATGTTATAGCCTTCCATGCGGAAGGAGCTCGATAAAGTGGCATGCGCTTCGGATATTAAGATGGCATCTATTTTATTTGCAATCAATATATTTCGTAGTTCGTCGATGTTGGGGGCTAATCCATTTATGTTCCAGGTCGCAATGCGCAGTGATGCCATTTATGAAGCAAGCTTGGAAATGACTGTTGTCAGCAGTCCCATCAGACTGCTTATTTGTTGAATGAGGATGTCAATCTTCTGACTTTGTTTGAGCAGTAGCTGTTCTATTGTTAGATTTTGTTGAGTTATGTTTGAGTAGTTTTCCGCCTCTGGTGGGTGTGGCAGTTTGGAGGAGCTTGCAGTAGCATGCGAGTATGTACGTCTTGTCTGGTGCTCGCTGCGTTGTGTAACAGCGTTGTCTTTAAGTTGGTAGTCTTTTCGCGGTATATCCGCTATGGTCCTGGCAATGTTAGGAAAGATCTGAGGGTCATTAGTGTCTGGAGGCCTTTGAGTGATCTTTTCGGCGTTGGTGTCTGTAGTTTTGATCGACTTTTTTGAATAGTTGGTATCTCTTCTGGCCTTAATTTCTTTGTACACCTGGCAGCCCTTATAGTTTGCTGGGTGATCACAGGAACATAGGGCACACCTAGCAGGAGTGTTTCTATCCTTCTTTGAGCAATCTTTGGTTTGGTGGCCTTCACCACATTTAACGCACCTGTATGGTCTCAGACAATTGTTTTTGCTATGGCCATATTGCTGGCATCGCTGACACTGGACAATCATTTTGGATTTCTTTGCATCTTCAATTTTTACTCGTTGGTGAAAGATGAAGTCTATCTTTTTAACATCCCTGTTTGCAATCTGTGATTCTAAATTTACGAAGAATGTGGATGTAGGCTTTTTCTCTGGGCCGTATCGGGAGTTGATAATTTCTCCCCTGACTCTGTTGCCCGTCCTCTCTATGGCCTCGACTATAGCTGCATGAGGGGTTGTGTGGTGCAGGTTTCTGATGACTATTCGATAGCACTTGTCATCTTTGTTTGTGAATGTATGGGCGATAAGACCATTTTGTCTAATGACGTCTATAATTTTTTTATAGTTCTCAGCAGTATCCACAAGAATCCGGAGCAGGTTCTTATTAACGATCCTGTATGTAAAATTTTTCGCGTTGACAGAGAAAACCAGAAGTTTGGTCAGCTCATTTACATCCTCTATGCCGTAGAGCACGATCGGTGGTGGTTTACTTGGTAGTTTAGGCTTTGCGACAGCGGGCTCCTCTGCTTGATCCATTGGGAGAGCACCATATCGGTTCTGAGTTACAATTGTTGCGTCACCAGCTGGTGGTGGCGAGTCAGAGATTTTCCGTTTTTTATTATTCGTCCCCGGCACACGCTGCCATGGGGGCGGTAGAGGTGCTTTCCCAGTGGGGACGATAGTTGATGTTGAGGGTTGAGCATCATCAGTACGTGTCACATGACCATCTCGTTCAATTTCAGTTGAAGGCATGCCTTGGAAGGAGTTGCTCCTAGGTCTTGCTTCAAAAAGGGCTTTATGAAAGACTTGTTGGCTGTAGACTTTGCGGCCAGCATTGTTTTGTTGTGCCTGGTCACCCTCACTCATTATGGGGAATTTGTTGTTATGCTACTGGCAACACTATTTGTAGAAAAATTGATGTGGGTAGGTAGGGTGATACATATTGTATTGTAAATAGAGAGGGTAGGTGGATGATTAGCAAATATGCCAAGTGGCACTCGCGTCTATATTTTCACTGTTTTTAACACTTTCCAAACAGTCTAGTTGCGAGAAAACGCTAATCCACAGGAGTTAAAAGGTAATGTTCACTGTTATACTGTTTATTTCACTTTAGGATAGTTTTAGATAATAAATATCAAAAATCTACGAGAGCACAATGCACACTCTTGACAGTTGACTATATCCGACACACAACAAAAGATAAATCATTATAATTATCCAATCTGCAGTAAATCTTTTATTCCACGGCCCTAATCTTCCAATAACGGCTAGTAGAAAGGATAGTTTTCAAAAACATTACGCAAAGTGTGAAATCTTCTGTGAATGACAGAAAATGCACACCCTAAGCTGCTGGACCTAGGGACTTGAAATTTAAAGGACATTATTCCTTAGATATAGTCCCACCTTATGTTCAAAGTCAATTTGACATTCTACAGCAATACGGTTGAGTTTCCTATAAGTTACAAATAATTTGGCATCTCTAAGACATTGGCGACTTCAAGAACATTTGAAATGGATCCTAAATTTACATTCGTGACCGTGCCCTGGAGGTGCATGATGAAAGTATTTTTCGTAAATCAACCCTCATCGGGTATAAAAGAGAAAACGATTTCTACGCGTACAAAGTAGCGATCTCCTCTAGTAAATAATATCCGTGTTTTTACACCACTAAAGCCTTATAAAATCTCTTCTTGTCAGCTTCTATGTTTTGTCACTGTTCAACATAGGCTTATCCGCCCCATTTTCCAACGGCTTTCTCTTTTCCTCTTCAGAGTCGTTCCAGTCCTCGAGTTCTGCTGATCCTAGGATCACGTAAACAAAATCCGTGACAATGTAG
Organism: Acleris emargana; assembly: GCA_927399475.2. NCBI lineage: Eukaryota > Metazoa > Arthropoda > Insecta > Lepidoptera > Tortricidae > Acleris > Acleris emargana. The sequence continues at coordinate 1,648,871 of OV656843.1, forward strand.
AGCCCTGCAGCAACTAGGAACACTTGCCTCCAAAGAACTTCACTCGACTGAAACAAAATGGGAGATAAGTTAATATAAGTCTAACAAACATAAAGAAGCCAGCTGACAGTGCGTTGATTCCAATCTATGGCCCATAGACAATTGTAATCTTAAGGATAAAATGATGGAATGCCTGCTATACTACACCATAGAATAGGTACCTACGTTACTACTACAATACGAAAACAATTAGAAAAATAAGCCTAAACTTGAAAAAAAAAATAACAACTAAAAAAGCGAGGGCAAAGTACCACAGATGCGGGTAGCATTTCCTCGTTGATTAGCAATGTTTGAACGTTGCCCGAGGAAGCTGCAGCTCCGTGGTCTCCGGTTGATTCAATAAGCCTTTTTTACCGGGTCTCCACGGACCAAGTAGAGGTGAATAACCAAGGGTCAAAATCAAATAGTTCTTAGATCCCTCTTACGCCTGTATTACGATAAAATATCAACCCTAAAAACAAGCAGATGGATAGATTACTCACCACATCAGTGAGGATGAAGCCAGCGACGATGGGTGCCAAGGAGCCGACCAGGTTGGAAGTGAAGTTACTGATGCTCATCATGGTGCCGGCGAAGTTGGGGGCGATGTCGATGTGGTTTATCTGAAGGAAGAAGGAGAGAATAACAACAAAGAAAACAGATTTCTTCTTCTTCTTTTTTTTGTTTTTTTTATGGCATAGAAAGACAAACGAGCACACATGCCACCTGATGGTAAGTGGAAACTGTGACCCATAGACATTCGCATTCACAAGACTGCAAATGCACTGCCAACCCTGAGGACTAAAATGGACTGCTGTCTTATCCCACAACCGGAACACAACAATGCAAACACTGCTGCATGGCGGTAGGTTGATGGATAAGATGGTGGTACCAACCCGGACGGACCCTGCACAAGGTCCTCCCACAAGTGAAGAAAAGAGAAACACACAAGAAGAATTTAGTCATAAAATGGTCCCAACTCGGTGTATTTGATGCATCTATCGCGATAATTTAGATCAACAGACCTAGATTTGAAGAAGGTATTTTAAAAATCTCTTGAATAGCTTCAATGCGATTGACGTATACAGGGTGTTACAAAAATACCCGTAAAGCCGAAAGGGGGTTAAATGATGCCTTATAACAAGTCCATTTACAATATTTGAGAACCGTAGGTAATATCACAGTATGACTTACCGCCAAAAAAAAAAACCATTATTTTTTTCATTGATGTGCAAACCCTATTTCAGTAAAATTAAAGAGTAAACTACGCAGAATGTTTATGTACATTTTTACCTAATTCGCGAAACGGTAAAGAGATATAAACAAAATGAACGGAATCGATTAGATACATATTACAAGTCGAGTTTTGGAAGATTTTAAACGAAGATACCTAAACTAACACTTACTTTTTCGTAATGAACGTCAAATTTACAGGAACGGCTCAAGTGATCTCCACCTTGCTCAATGCACAACCTCCGATACAGTTCGCGAGCACGACTTAAATTGCTTTCTTCATAACACGCATAACATCATAATATCGTAATATTCAGAGTTAGAAAACATCGTCATTTTGGAAAAAAAACATGGAACAATTGTAGAATATCGATAAGAAGATTTGAAATTGACAACATATTTTTTTTTCCGTCTTGACGTTTTTTGAAGCCAGTACTTTAAGCATAATGACATCATAGTATTGAACCTTTGTGGATGAAAAACAGAAAAACCATTAAAGTTGACAATTATTAAAATTGGTAGGTTAAAATAATAATATATGCTAACTCCGCTCCGGTTCCCTGACATGACATCTTACTAGGGTTGACAATATTTTTGGCTTTGCTAATTTATTATATTTTTTACGGGGTATTTTGTAACACGTTGTATATCATAACAAGGATTCCAGGATACTCGAGGATAGAGCGGACAAACTTATGAAATAAATGTGACACGATAGACTTCTTATCGGCTTAATACTATTGTCCCTCAAAAATTAATCGGTTTTCAATGCTCCTTACTTATCGAGATTAGACTGGTAGGGGGTGTCTTGCAAAACGCGAGTTTTCGTTATAAGGGCAACTCTAAATTCCTTTCCTAGAATTTCTACGAAAGGTTATCCTCGTCAAAAGTCCTCGACATTCGCGATAAGGCTATCTGCTCACACTCGGCTGGCTTAATTAGGGTTCTTTACAAAGGCTTCTAGTAAAGTTATAGGATCTGCCCTTATGCTGCGGAAATGCCGTGACTAAATGTGGTTTGTTAATTTTTGTAAGAATTATGATTATTTACTGTGAATGAAAAATGTGAAACGTCATTTGCGGTTCAGGGGGGTTATTATGACATAGCTATGCAGAGTATGCAGTTCATTTTACGTTGAGCGTAAAAGACAGAGCTATAGCAGTTATATAGCTCCGTCCTTTTCTCTGAGCGTAAACAGAACTGCATTGCTATGTCGTAATAACCCCCCAGGTAATCGGTTGGTGCAAATAAACAACAGAACCAACCCAACCAGAACAGGGGGGTTTTGCAGCTATGCAGTTCATTTTACGGCGAGCGTAAAGAATAGAGCTATAGCAGTTATATATCTCTGTCCTTTTCTTTCAGCTTAAACTGAAGTGCATAGCTATGTCATAATAACCCCTCTTTCCTTAAATTTCCTTTACAGTTCAGTTGAAGCTAAATTTAAAAACGGCCAAGTGCGAGCCGGACGCTACAAAAAAAAACGTTTGTTGTATGGTCGCCCCCCCCCCCCCCCCCCCTTAAATATTAATTATATACTGTTTTAGTATTTGCGGTTATAGCGGCTACAGAAATACATCATCTGTGAAAATTTCAAGTGTCTAGCTATCACGGCTCGTGAGATACAGCCTGGTGACCGACAGACGGACAGACGGACAGTGGAGTCTTACTAATAGGGTCCCGTTTTTACCCTTTGGGTACGGAACCCTAAAAGTGCGTCCTATAAAGTACTTACATGAAAACCCAAGTGAGCCGCGATCTTGAAAGAGCAGATGACGACCAAAATCGTCTCCACGACGAAGATGTCCTTCTCAACGTATGCCAAGGCGATCAGGCCAATAGCTGTTGGGATACAACCTGATGCAAGAATATACGAGGACAAGAATAAATTTGATGCAGAGATAGCCGAAAATGGATATAAAGCACTTTTTATTCCAGACAGCCAAAACTGAATAATTAGTAGACGCAAAAGTTAATAATTGAATAGTTTTTTTTATAAGTAAGTTATTTTAACATCCATACATAAACTCATTTCATTGCCAGAGTGGGGTAGGCAGAGCTAAAGAATTACCAACAAGTCTTAAAACTTCTTGATAATTCTGTAACGACATTTTGCACAAGTAGGCTAAGATGTTTCCCAGTGTATTAGTGACAGGTGGCAAGCCCATCGCCTAACAGTACTACAAGCCTTTATTCCCTTAGTCGCCTCTTACGACATCCACGGGAAGACATGGAGTGGCACTATTCTAACCCGGCAACCACACGGCAAGATATTTTGATATTAAAATTAATTGGTTTTGATAAAGTGCCTATTTATCTACTACGCACATATTACTACTAGGATTAAATTCGGTATGGAGACAACTAGAGTCCCGAGTCGTTCTCGATAAAGGACTAATAGGGTTCTTTTATCCCGCATTTTTTTACAATTCTCGTAGAGAAGGACGATTAACAACTTCAATGCGGGCGGAGTCGAGGACAACGGCTAGTGTAATTTTTTTTTTTTTTATTTAAACTTTATTGCACAATACAAAAAGTAAGTACAAATGGCGGACTTAATGCATAAAGGCATTCTCTACCAGTCAACCACTAGGCCAAACAGAGAACAGTTGAGGTGGGTGCGAGCATTTCAGCAAGAGTCTACTTGTTTTCAAATTTCACAATCAAATAATACATAATATACATTAATATATATAAAAAATAAAATATAACTATGCCGTTCCAAAACTCCTATCATTTTTACTTGTGGGAGGACCTTGTGCAGGGTCCGTCCGGGTTGGTACCACCATCTTATCCATTAACCTACCGCCAAGCAGCAGTGTTCGCATCGTTGTGTTCCGGTTTGGGGATAAGACAGCCGGTGAAATGACTAGCATAGAGGCATTCCATCTTAGTCCTCAGGGTTGGCAACGCATTTGCAGTCTTGTGAATGCGAATGTCTATGGGTCACAGTTTCCACTTACCATCAGGTGGCCTGTGTGCTCGTTTGCCTTCCCATGCTATAAAAAAAAAAAAAAAAAAAAAAAAAAAAAAAAAAAAAAAAAAAAAAAAAAACATGTTATAGGTCGCGGTGAGTTTACCAACACCGCAAAGAAGGTTTCGGTAGGTACAAACATTTAAACCGTTTGTAACTCAAGAACCACTGAAGTCTACGTAGTATTGATAGTTTTCCTAATAAATTTATTATATCGATGGTCCCACCGAATAAACGTGTATGTGAAAAAAGCTGATTTTACAGGAAAAAATAAAAACGTTAAAATTGTAATTACGATTAACTGAGACAATATAGGTATATAAGATGTATACAAAAAAGATACATAGTAAAATAATCATTGTATTAAAAAAAATAACTTCGGTATGAAAGCTAGTTTTCAAGAAAATTGAGAAAAAGCCTGTTATTTTATTATTCTAGTGCAGGTAAGCGAAGATAATTTGTGTTTTAAACGTTTACACGTTTTTTCGTGTTATAAGGCTCGTCTACTTTATATGTAATGCAAAGTAACGTTAGGTTTTGTGTAGAATCAAGACTATTGCCTTGATGTGTACTAAACTCTTGCATGCTTCTTTAGGTAGAAATATACGATTGTTATAAACAGCAAGTTACTTTTCCACGATTTTGTTATATAATTTATGTTGTGCAAAAATACTTAGCAATAACTAAAGCGTTTTAATGATTGTTTTGTAACTGAAATTTTCTTGTTTCTTTACTGTTAAAACAACGTTAAAACCAAACAAACCTCTTTTTATTTAATATGTTTTATAAAAAATCTTTATATAAACCGATTTATATAAAATAACGCATACTCGCCGTGGTTGTACCTATCACTGATACAAATACAGCAGGCTCGGTCAAGATTTTTTCATTGTGTCTTATTAAAACAAGGAACTATTTTTTCTATAAAACTTTAATGCAAAGTCAACGAAACATAAATATTTACTTAGCTTTAAAATCCAAACATGCTTATTCAAAGAAAGTAATAAACGAAAAAAAATATCCTTAAAACGAGAACGCTAAATAGGTTAAATCAATCTCGTAATGACTAGAAATAGTGCTTATATAAACAGGATTAAACAACCTAATCGATTAAAACTGTGTGATTTCAAAGAAACTTCTGTTCCGTGCTACCTAATAGGTACCTACCTACGAGGGGCGTTCAATAAATTCTCGGTATGAGAAGGAAAACAAAAGCATACGATTAGTGTTTTATTTTTATTTTTCTATATATTCCCCCCCTATGCTTATACACTTATAAGATCTGTCAATTAGTTTTTTTAACCCCTCATAAAAATATTTTTTGTCTTTGGGGTCAAAATGCTCCACCACCGCTGCCTTCAACGCTTCATCATTAGAAAATCGATGTCCACGAAGATCCTTTTTAAGGTTGGGAAACAAAAAGTAGTTGCTGGTGGCCAAGTCTGGACTGTACGGTGGGTGAGTAATTGTTTCGAACCCAGATTCAAGAACAGCAGCCTTGGCAACATGAGCAGTATGCACAGGGGCGTTGTCATGAAGAAGCAGCACTCCTCTGGTCAATTTTCCCCTCCTCTTCTCTTTGATTGCTTCCCGTAATTGGCGTAAAATGTTAGCGTAGTACTCTCCTGTAATATTTAAACCCTTTTCTTTACAATCTATTAATGATATCCCTTCACAATTCCAGAATATTGTCGCCATGATCTTGCCAGCTGAAGGGACGACTTTGAATTTCTTGGGATGAGGTGTTCCTTTAACGTGCCACTGCATCGACTCTTGTTTGCTCTCAGGGTCATAATGATGAACCCAAGTTTCATCTCCGGTAACAATTTTTTGGAGCAAACCATCAGGGTTTTCACCACACAGCTCAATGAAGTCGGAACAACAAGCAACACGCGTATGCTTCTGAAACGGTGTCAACATTCGTGGTACCCATCTCGCACTAACTTTGGACATGTTAAGATGATCGTGGATAATATCATGTATTGTACCAATAGAAATATTGGTTTTTTGTGCTATAGACCTACGAGGGGCGGCTGAAAAGTTCTAAGCCTAAGGTATTTTGAGGTTGCATATGCGTTAGCGATACTGGCCACTAAAAATACCATTTAAAAAGTTAATAAATAAGAGAAATTGAGCACCGTGCAGTCATTAAGTTTCTCACGAAAAGTGACAAATCGCCGAAAAGAATTTTTGAAGAAATGTCTAGTATTTACGGTGAATCTGGCCCTTCTCATGCCACTGTTAAAAAATGGAGTCGATTTTTTAAACTTGGACGGGAGTCGATCGAAGACGATCCTCGCTCAGGAAGGCCAATATCGGTTGTGACTGAATAAAATACTGAAAAAGTCAAAAAGTTAGTATTAGAGGATCGGAGAATTAAGGTTTGGCAAATAGCTGAAGCCTTAGGTATTAGTAAGGAAAGAGTTGGAGAGATTTTGCATCAACATTTGCATATGACAAAAGTAAGTGCTCGTTGGGTGCCGAAAATGCTCACAGCTTTCGATAGAGAACGTCGTGTTCAAACTTCTCAGGCATTTTTAGAACTACATATGTGAAGAAGGTTTAGATGAAGTTTGTTCCCGCATAGTAACTGTTGATGAAACATGGATCAGACAGTATGATCCAGAGTCGAAGTCTGAATCTATGCAGTGGATCGAAAAGGGTGAAAGGCCGCCAAAGAAATTCAAGGTTCAAAGATCGGCGTCTAAGCTAATGGCCACCGTGTTCTGGGATTGCGATGGCATTCTTTTAATAGACTATTTGGCGAAAGGCTCTACAATAAATGCAGTTTATTATGCTGAGCTATTAAGAAAAGTGCGACAAGCCATAGTCGAGAAACGAAGGGGCAAACTGAGCAAAGGCATTTTGTTTTTGCAAGACAACGCCCCCGTTCACACCGCTCGTGTTGCCAAGCTTGCTCTGAAGGAAACTGGCTTCGAGGAAATTGATCATCCACCTTACAGTCCAGATCTGGCCCCTAGTGATTATTTTCTATTCAGCAATTTGAAGAAAGATTTAAGGGGAAAGCGATTTGGCAGTGATGAAGAGATGAAGGCGGCTTTACAGGAACATTTCGACAGCCAAAATAAAACTTATTTTTTTAACGGTCTAAAAGCATTATTTAAAAAATGTAATAAATGCATTAAATTAGAGGGAGATTATATTGAAAAATAAAAATAGTAAAAAAAATCTGAACATTTTTTTTCTACCTTAGGCTTAGAACTTTTCAGCCGCCCCTCGTAACCTTCACTCAACCATCTTCCAGTATAATTTTCTCCACTTTTTGAATGTTTTCTGGTGAAGTAGCTTCAACAGGCCGACCAGGTCTAGGGTCATCTTCTATGCTCTCCCTCCCACGCTTAAATTCATTTGACCACTTTTGGACAATAGATAATGAAGGAGCGGACTCACGGTAAACTAAATCCATTTCTTCTTTAATACACTTTTGATTTTTACCCTGTTTAGTCAAGAATTTTATCACGGCTCGATGCTCCAATTTAATTATCATTGTAAAATCGCTCATGGTGGTCACGTTTGTTCAGCAGTAGCAGAAAAACAAAAGAACGTGTGGGCTTCAAATTTACTTTTTTTTACTCTCTATGAATGACTCTTCGCGGCCAGTATTAAAAAGTTTACTAAAAAGGTTTGCAAGATACCAATACCGAGAATTTATTGAACGCCCCTCGTACATTGAAACCTCAGTACCGACACCTAAAGAACGCTAAATAGGTTAAATCAATCTCGTAATTACTAGACATAGTGCTTATATAAACAGGATTTCGTCGTGAATAGTTTAATATTTCGTTATTATGTACAAACACTAAATGAATTATTACTCTTATAACTACTAACCTTTTCCAGATTCTTCCCTTATCATGTATGTATAGTATTCTTTTGCACCGAGCTGAACCAACCGTTGTTGACACTCTTTTCATTTTGAATAAAAACACTAATTTAAATGACAAAAAACTAAAAGAAGATAGTCTAAGTACGTCAAACGAAATTTAACGCTCATAATATTATGAATGAATATTCGTATTTGAATTAATACAATATCACATAGAGAAAATTCTATGCTGCAACCGGTATTACAAATTCTGAGTATTATTAATTAAATAGCAAACACTTCTTACTATAACTTTTATAGCACATTTATACGGCAAGAAACAATACTCTCAAAACTCGTATCGACCATAACACGAAAAAGCGTGCATCAGAATAATACACAAAATATAAACTTTAGTACAAATGTGAAAAAACGTGTTTTATATTCACGCACGTTTGTTCGTGTTTAGACGATGCATTGTAATTTGTGTAACAAGTGAGAGTGCCAATATTCGTGTGGCCTTGCTGATTATATTTTCCGTAGAATAAAAAGTTTTTCTTTAATAAATCAAAAAATAATAAGCATGGCCCCGTCAAAAAATTAGGGGGGGTGTATTACAACCTTAGGAATCGAAATCAGCAAAAAAAATTTTTTACGGTATTAACCCTTGCACGTTTATTCGGTGGAGTCATCGATATGTGCTTTCATTTAAGATTTTTAGTATTTGTAGTTTTAGCTGTAGCGGGACACTTGACTCTAACAAAAAATAGCGCCTTAAAGCTTAATATTTCGTATAAGGATACCTTAATCATAAAATTGTTTCCACAAACCCGCAATATTTTTGAAAGACCTATCCAACGACATCCCACACTACATTTTTTTCACGATTTTATTTTACCAACAAAGTGTTAATATGTATATTCATCCCAAATTACAGCTTTCTAGTACTACCTAAGAGTCTCCGAGATAGGCTGCGGACGGACGGACGGACGAACATGGCGAAACTATAAGGGTTCCTAGTTTGACTACGGAACCCTAAAAACACTTTGTTTATTCATATACCTTAAGCTAATTCCATACATTTAAGACTACACAAGAAGTTTTTAGAAAAATCTCAATGATCCTTCACTTGCCTATAGTTTGAGCGAACTTCCTGGTGTTGGTGACACTGAGGTACTTCTTGACCACGAGCATGTCCGCCAGCCAGCTCCAGAAGAAATTGACCAGCCACATGACAAAGAACGGGAGCGCTGTAAGGAGACCATTCTGGAAAGCAATCGAAATATGTGCCCCAAGAAATGCTTATTACGTATTACTGCACGCTATTTATAAAGTTGCTCTAGTAATATATTCTTCATGTCCTTATTCCAAGTAGAACAAAAGTAGACGATCTTTTCTTACTAAGAAATATCAGAAAATCACCGTTTTTAACAGAGAAACTCGTTCAAGATATAATGGAAAGGAACAGAGAGAGAGAGAGATCAGAAATGTTGGCATCCAAAAGTAGTACGGACTTAACGGAATGCAACAGCGATTCGCTCTGCCATATCAAAAGTGTAGTAACTCAAAATATAACTGCATTTTAAAATCAACTTTAATGCAACGTCTATGAGCTTGAAACAAAACTAACAATAATTTTGAGTTGATACTGTCTTGATCTAGCAGTGAGACATACTATAATTCATTCATTCAATCGTTCTTCTACGTCAATAGTATATCGTTGAGTACCACGGCCACGATAGCTCACACTACCTTTCTGTATAAACAAAGGTCTACCCTAGTGGAGCTACATTTAAACTAGGAGTTCTTCAAGGCTTCATCTTGGGTCCTTTCCTGTTCTTATTTTACATGGACTTATCATCTATTTACATCATCTTACATACAACCACTCTTTAGGTTACTTACCGCTTTAATGTTGACCTTCATGACCTTATCCATGAAAGCTGGTACTTCTGTGTACAGTGTCAGCTGACCCCAGGTTTGTCCGATGTGGGCTATCACGATGGCCCACAGTCCTTTGCAACGTAACAACCTTTTCCATGGTACTTTTCGGTGTTTCTGTAAAAATATAACAAAATTATGTTTGCCAATACTGTTTGAAAGTTTGCTTATACATACATACGTACATACCTTCACGCCTGTAATCCCAGAGTACATAATACATAATAAATAGTTTGCACGGAAATCCCACTTACCCACATAGGCACAATGAAAATATTGTATTCGTGAACCACGCAAGCAAATTTCTTAATAGAGGCACGGGTCTGGACGGGCACCATACTTACAAATGTTCTGAACTACATAGTAACTGCGTACTGAAAAACGAACCACTGACACATAATCTATAAGTACAGGGTAGACACTCGAATTATACAATTAATAATGAACTTTATTCTATTAGAATGTTAGCATGAACTCATTAGCTAGTCGAAGGCTGACGGCGATTACTTTGTCGTTACGACGAGCACCTCTTTTAATATCGATTTATTTAAACTACTCTTTAGTCCACAAGTGCCAAACTACTTGACTAAAATGAAAGCTGTAGTCCTATGTCTGGGTGCAGATTGCAGAGCTAGACTGGACAACTCACTGACAATAATTTTTCTCATGAATGTTGGACCCCGCAGCGAATGTATGGAAAAATGGTTTTCAGTCAAATTTGCTGGAATTCTGGTATAATATTGTAGGTTATGACTTCCTTATTAAAATTTTATATGAGCATAAGCACCACAAATGACTAGTTTCTGCAAAACTTAATTTAATAAGATAATTAATATGAACTGTAGCTGTAGCTTTGTTTGCTTTTTTCTTCGCACCGATCATCTTTTTCTGTTTCGCCTACTGGTTGACTGGTAGAGAATGCCATTGGGCATTAAGTCCGCCATTTGTACATTATTGTATTTAGTGCAAAGAAGTTTAAATAAATAAATAAATAAATAAATAACTGTGAAGTACTCCTAAAATAAGTAGCGTGATCTTTTCAATATGACCTATGAGAAGGAATGCCGCATGGCATTCTTTAAATGAAAACCATGTTCCAAACTTGCCTGTACTAAGTCAAGAAAGCTCTTAAAAAAAATACTATTGAAACATATCAAATCTATTTAGCCCCAGCTAACATACAAGAATTATTTCAGTTCGATGAACTTAATCATGGGGTTTTTACGTGTGAGAATTTATTCACGCTTCCGGAATCAAACCAAATACAAACTATGGATTGCCTACCGTTATGGTTTATAAACCTATTGTAAATAATAAATAGGTATAATGTATAGAGGGAGTAAAATCCTTTGTTTTTTTTCTTAGAAACTGGTCATTTGTGGTGCTTACGCCCATATACAATTTTAATAAGGAAGACAAAACCTACGTTATACCAGAATTTCAGCAAATTTGACTGAAAACCATTTTTTCATACATTCGCTGCGGGGTCCTTTAAACATCCTGTTACAAATAATTTACCGCTAACATGCAGTGGGTGGATGTGGGCTGATATGATGATGATGATGATGATGTTCAATAGTAACACCCAACTACGAGTAACATACTCGTACATTTGGACCAGTCTGTCCCAGCGCCTCCTCAATATATCGTCTCTCAGCAACTGAGATGTTCCTGTGCTCAGCGGGGGAGTCAGCCCCGAGGAACCAGAGAGCAGTTCCAACGATGCCGCACAGGATGCCGTAGAAGCGGAAGATGCCGGGCCACCCTAGAGGCGAGGCTGCGATGAAGCCTGTGATTGGCATACCCAGGACTGTTCCAAGAGCTTGACCTGAAAATTATAATTTCATTTGATGATCTATCTCAAGATCATAATAATGTGAATGAATTATTCTGAGCTTAGCAAAGTCATAATGTACTAACGTATGTACATTTCTTTGCTATAGCTATAAATAATTCACTATATCATTTATTTAGTTTCTTTGTTCCGCCTTCAAGGTCCGTCTTTATCCGGTTTGGATACAGATATAGGGTACTTTATTTCCTGGATATGACTTCTAGGCGGACGTAAAATCTAGTTTCTCCATTATAAATACAAACTGGCTCCAAGTTCCAACCTACCTCCGTAAGCAAATGCAGTCAACCTTCCTCGTTCCTCCAGCGGCGTCCACTTCCCGAACGCCGTGTGCATCCCCGGGATGACGCAGGACTGGCTCAGACCTTGCAGTATCCGGCAGACCACCGCTAATATCCAATCTCCCTTGAAAATAATGTAATATTTTGTAGAGTTTTAGAGTAAAAGGTAACTAGACAAACGGTTACGTATCGTAAAAGTCGTCATTCCAATTTTTGGGTAAGGTCTCTGTTCCTCTATTAAACTTAAAAAGTATAGATATAACAGCGATAAAGTTTCCGATCGTTACCTTAGTCCTTGGTTTAAATACTTTTTCGTCCCCTTGACAATACAGACGAAGGTAAGTAGATGGTGACAGAAGCAATCTAATAGGGACTAAAAAAAAAAACAGATACAGTGGACCCCTGTGGAGATTACATTGATTTCACCAGCCATAGGGTAGTTCATGACGGGCTGACACTATTGACTCATCCATCACCATCATGCCTGCGGGAACCCGTCTACTTTCAGACGTAAGGCTTCCCCGCCATGCCGCCGCCCTACTAAAAAAGGCGGCTAACAGCAATGTAGTAGTCGAACCATTTTAAACTCTATTGGTAACCACATTAAATTTTAAATGCTTATACCACTACTGTGAACTTAGCCGCTTTCTTTGGTAGGACGGCAGCATGATCTTTGATTACCAACCGTCCAGTAGTGTACGTATCTCGGCTGATAACATGATGTCACATCGAAAGACTTACGTAATAAACTGCCCAAGGCATGCAGAAGGACACGACTCCGTTGACAACCAGGGCTCCGGTGAGGAGGTACCGAGTCCCAAACCGGTGGGCCAGCTGGCCGGCTGGGATCTGCAGGATCATGTAGCCCCACGAGAACGAGGCTAGGATCGCGTCCTGCGTCTTCTTGCTCCATTGGAATGTCGGAAACTATAATTTGAAAACGGTACCTTTAGTATGAACTTTCCACGATCAGATCGAGGACGTATCCAGAACCAGAGTACCCTAAACTGACGCATGTGTATGAAGAGACTTTTGAGTGTTCAGGAAGTGAAGGCGTTTGTCTGGATCGTAGGAAGTGGAAGGAAGTGGTCTCTGCCTACCCCTACGGGAACGAGACGTGATTGTAATTCTTTAATTTACCTCCAAGGAGCAGTGATCTCATTGTTGTGTAAAAATAAGTAACCGGAGAAAATACGATGAATCCCTTTGACCACCATACATTTCTTGTTTCGATTTTATAAGTCAGACTTTTGTACCCATATTATTTAGGTTCATCACTATCGGAAGTCATAAAAAAAATATGTGACAACGCTTTATAATTTCGAACGTTAAATATCCATAATGTAAAAGATTATTCATCATACAAAAACCTAAAATCCTGTAATATTAAAAGGCAGGCAGTTTATAATTAGTAAGAAATATTTTAGGTCATATTTTTATACTATCAATTATTTTTATTCATGCCTTCATTTTTGTTTTAATATTCATATCTCTATAATTGAAAGCATTAAAAGGCAACACTTTGTGGAAGCGAAGGGGGGTACCGGGGGCGGAGCCCCTGCCTAATCAGGAAACCCCTACTGTTGACGATAGATTTAGATCAATAGGTTAGGTTAGTATTGCGTCAAGAGAGAAGGCCTTCACTTCTCAGAAATAGGAGCTCCGCGAAGTGGATCAACGTCGACCCTGTCACATCATACATTTCTATTGTAAGTTGTTTGTGTTGTACTTTTATGAATAACAAGTTATGACCTAATAATATTTATTACAAGTACTATTATTACTTTTGACATTATGAAGTTTAATTATTATGACATAAATTGGTATGACAAGTTACAATCAAAGAGGCATTCCATCTTGGTCCTCCTAGATGAAAACTCATTTGTAGTCTTATGGTCGCTGATGCGCTGATGGCAAAGGCCCGTTGCGTCCAGGAATTTTCAGATGCTTGAGTCAGTGAGAACTTGTATCTCTTGTGGGTGGGTCCATGATATCGCACCTTAAGAATTGTAGTGACCTAATTCAACATTACAGCTTTCGACATCGAGTTATACATTTATTACAATGGAGACCTAACTGAAAATCCAACAGGTGTGAATTCATCATCATTTACTTAATAGCTATGCTCTTGCCGGTGGAGTAATTTCCATTCTTCCCTGTTCCAAGCCTTCTCTTTAACACACTGATACGGCACGACACCTACTTTTTCTTTTAATTGGTCTAGGTAAGTTCTTCTGGGTCTTCCTCTTTTCCTAGTTCCTTCTATTTTTCCTTCAATCATCATCTTAATGTACTCGTCATGCCATAACAGGTGACCAAACATCTTCCCTCGTCTATTATCTACTGTCTGCAATAGGCTTCTCTTTTCCTTCACTATGCCTATTACTTCCTCATTCGTCTTCTTTTCTATCCAGCTAACTTTTTCCATCCGTTTCCAGCCCCACATTTCGAACTCTTCCAGTCTTTCTCGGTCCCGCTGAGTCATTGTTCACGTGTCGCTGCCATATATTGCATGTGATGAACACCTTAATAAACCTTTTGCGTGTTGTGCTTGATATTCTTGCTTTAAATAGGTATTTCTGGGCATTAAACGCTTTCTTCGCCATGGCTATTCTGGTAATTACTTATATCCGGTGTACACTTCGAGTCATTGGTGATAAGGCTACCCAAAATTGAATTGAAAAAGGTGTGAATTACGTCACTATAATTCTAAAGATACCGCTGTAGGTAGATCAGTACTGCTGTCGCGCATTAATGGTCCGCATGAGAATAAATTTCATGAGCAACATTTGTGTCAAACCAAAATATTATTTTTAGAATGTAAATACAAAAGCAGTACCGGAAACTCACAAAGTACCGTTATCTATGGAAGTGGTATTATCAGTGAGTCTTGATGACAAAATGATGATAACAGATAACGGACAAAGACATGAGCAAACTTATAAAATTCAACGTAATCAAAGGTTCGTTCAGGTGGCTGCATTTAACCGACTTCAAAAAAGACTTCGCGAGAGACAGAGAAAAGTTTCCGGAGCTGACTGCCAACCTTCGCTAGTCGGAGAGGCACATTAAGAAGAAGAAGAAAAAAGGAGAAGGTTCTAGGATCAGCTGTATGTATGCTTTTATATATGTTCACCGATTACTCCGTCAACGGTAGACTGATTTAAAAAAAAGTTTTTCTGTTTTATAGGGTCAACAAGTCAGTATAATTTTTGTTTTTTTTTATATTTTAGGGTTCCGTAACTTAACTTATGCCCGACCGTCTGTATCGGATGATTTTCTCAAAAACTAGAAGCATACAATTTCGCAATCAAGTCGTGATGACGCGCAAACAAACAAGTTATTTTGATTTATTGTTAATAAAATAAAATAAAATGTAATTAAGATGAAACAAACAAATCGATAGCAGATTTTTTTTTAAAGCTTCAGGTTTTTGAGTCAAACGCATATTTTTCGGATTTTTTATTCTTCATTATTTACGGAGAAAATTAATTAAAAATTCTGCGAACGGCTAATGCTAAATTCAAAAATTAAATTTAAGTAAAGACAACCTGGGATGTATTTTTTGTGTATGAATAAAACTTTTATCTACCTATCTATCTATCTGAACATTGAAAACCAAAACTATTTTTCTTGACGTTCGTTAAATCTAATTTAAAAAAAATCGGATGGCTGATAAGCAAAGGAATCATGAGTTGTCCCAACTGTTACAAATCGTCAATAGAAATAACTAAACACTCCAAACAGCAGTGTTCGCATTGTTGTGTTCCGGTTTGGGGATAAGACAGCCGGTGAAATGACTAGCTTAGAGGCATTCCATCTTAGTCCTCAGGGTCGGTAGTGCATTTGCAGTCTTAGGATTGCAGTCTTGTGAATGCGAATGTCTACGGGTCACAGTTTCCACTTACCATCACGCGGGTCTGTGTGCTCGTTTGCCGTCCTATGCCATTAAAAAAAACAGACATTGAAAACCAAAACTATTTTTCTTGGCGTTCGTTAAATCTTATTTAAAAAAAAAAACGGAGGTCTGATCTGTGATCAGCAAAGAATCATCAGTTATCCCAACCGTTGCCAATCGTCAATAGAAATAACTAAACACTTACTGGATCGTCATATAAGATTCCATTCAGTAGACCGACACTAGCTCTATCAGTTTCTTCACCAATCCCAGTTGTATTAGTGACGTTTATTTTGTCATGTAACCCATCCACCATGGCGACCAGAGACACTCCCATACACGCCCTCATGCTGTAGGCCACCGTCAAACAGAAGAACAGGATAACGGTCTGTTGGTGCCTGTAGCCAATTCCTGGAATTTATAATAATAATAATAAATTTATTTATTCAAAGTTAAAAGTAGCAAATCAAACAGATTATCCGTTGGTCCCGCACTAGGCCATGCCTGTCACGTGGTAACCGGATATCATTATTCATAATCAAATTCAATTTATTGTTAGAGTTTGAGTTTTAGGTAAGATTGTAAATTCGTTCGTTTGTTTTTATTAGGGTTCCATACCCAAAAGGTAAAAACGGGACCCTATTACTAAAACTCCGCCGTCCGTCTGTCCGTCTGTCCGTCTGTCAGTCACCAGGCTGTATCTCACGAACCGTGATAGCTAGACACTTGAAATTTTCACAGATGATGTATTTGTGTTGCCGCTGTAACAACAAATACTAAAAACGGAATAAAATAAATATTTAAGGGGGGCTCCCATATAACAAACGTGATTTTTTATAGATAATGGTACGGAATCCTTCGTGCGCTAGTCTGATTCGCACTTGGCCGATTTTATTGTTTCTTTTCCACTTGTATCTTCTAGATGATTTGGAAATGTATATATTAAACTTTATTTGTTTATTGTATCCATGGTATTAACAGTGGTATTACAGAGTTATATAGAACTAAACAAGGACCCTTTTAGGGTTCGGACCAACAAATTGGACCAAAGTTATAACTTATTAAGGTACAGTATTATTAAAAACTAAATAAAAGATATTAACCTAAATATATTTAGTATTAAACTAAAGAGTTAGAACGTATAAAATAAAGCTCTCTTTTTATATACATCTGTGTTATTTATATATTTACATTTTTTTTTTAAAGGAGAGTTTCAATAACTTTTGAGGCAATCTTGTAATTAGAAAATTTAATTATAGTAAAGGTTCTTAATTATAAATATTGTTAACTATTTACTGGGTGTCCTAGAAGTTGACTTAAATATAGCGATAAGAAAGCCCCTTTTACACTAAGGTCTAATTCTATGGAACTTGCTAACTATGTAAACAAACCGCCATATTGAAATTGTCTCTGAATGATGAATTTACTAGTTATGGGCAATACTCCTTTACTTATGTCAAACCATATCGAATATTAAAATACCGAAATTGAAAAACAAGTAGTTACTTATTTCTAATTTGTTTAATCACGGTCTGAAGAAAAATCGGTGCTTGAAGATGATATATCACCAGTATTTATTACAAAAGGTGCCGTTATATCATCTGTGAGTGTGATCAGCGTGAGTTAGGTAATGTGTAGGGGCCTTAATATATCGCCAACTTTAGCCACAACACTACCCATCATAGACAATTGTAGATTTTAAAAGAAACAAAAACGTCATCCCATCAGTTCCTAATAACCTAACTTATGAAAAAATTTAAACTTTTAATGAAATATCCAAGATAGAGTTACATATTTGGTGATTTTGTATTTTAAAGTAACGACTGTTTCAATAGTGTATGGTTTCAGTGGTGTTTAATGAGGTGGTGTGAACATTCAAGGAGAAACAGTGACAAAACAAAGTTAAGTCTTTTGTTTACATAGTTAGCAAGTTCCATAGAAATACACTATAATCACGAATATAGTTTTAACTTTCCTACACGTTAATCAGTTTAGGGAGTTATTAAGGTTTGAATTGTACCTTGCCTCCCTTGGCTTAAAATAGCGACACTGTAATTTTTAAACTTATATCCACACACACACACATACACATAAACTCACGCTTTCGTTCCCAGAGACGGGTAGGCAGAGCTACAGAATTACCTACAACTTAAAAAACTTTTTGATAATTTTAACCACATTTTGCACAATTAGTCCAAGATGTAAACTTATATCCAATCCTCAATTCCTCTTTACACATAACATTAACATATTTGTCGACTTTGATATTCAAGGCGGGTAACAAAACATTTTCATTTCAATGTCATTGATAGCTTTCCTTGCACAATAGTATAGTTGCATAGACCGTTATTTCACTCACCAATTTTTTTAGGTGACGCCTCAATCGTCATTTGGCCTACATTCTGATCCTTTTCAGTTTTATCCTCTTGTTTAACCATAACGTCATTTAAATAATTCACAAGGGCTGTATGGCTACTATGCGGTAGCTATCGGTATTACAATGAAGGAAAGGCATAAAGGTATCATTTAATATACAGGTTTTCTTATCATAAACAAAGACTTTACGTTTGCGCATATTTGCTATTTTAACTAAATAACTGCTGATTTCAAGGTTTATTAAGATTATTTCAGTTGTAAATGGAATCTCCTGATATTAGGTTATTCTTCGAGGTCGCGATTTTTGCCTTATTTCTCTGTCGTATTTGTTTGATGCTTATTTGACCAACAGATATGTGGTCCAATGAAGGTAGATTTATTAAGAAATACTATTTTTTATGAACTCATTCAGAAAAGAATTAACTGTTTAATATTTGTGTCCAGAGGAATAAGAAATTGAAGACAAAGTAAAGTTTAAATATTTCTATATATTTTTTCTATATTATTTTATTATTTATAAGCTTTAATAGTTAGTTACTACATGTAGAGTTTTTTTTTAGTTTATCAGTATATAAAGTTAAAACTTTGTAATTTAGTGTTGCTATTTGGAACAGTTCTTATAATTGAAATAGACTAAATATATAATGTAAGGTCTCTATGCAATATTATGGTATCTAAGAGCCGATATAAGTGCTTAACGATTACCAAGTTTGGACTCGTTAATTTGGTCTCTCAGACTTACCAGATTAAAACTGCACAAAAGGACCAAATATCTAATCCATTAAAGGCACATTAAGTTGGCAACTTAAAGTCAAACTAATGACTAACACAAGCACAGTCAGGAAACAGCGCAATATTTGTTTCAATATCTATGTTTACAAAGATATCTAGGTAAGATGTGAATATAATATACATACATTTTGAATTTTGATCTGAAAACAAATAGCAGCATGAATTTGACAGCATTGAGTAAATACTCTTTCATTGAATTGCGCCATGATAAATAACTTTAATCATTTTATCGGTCATTAGCATTACATTAATTAGTCTATTTAAAACTTATTTTTGCGTGATAGAATCAGAAATGATGATATCCGCAGGAGAACTAAGGTTACCGACATAGCCCGAAGAATAGCTTAACTGAAATGGCAGTAGGCGGGGCACATTGCACGCAGGACTGATGGCCGATGGGGTCAGAAGGTTCTTGAGTGGCGTCCGCGGACCGGGACACGAGCTGTGGGTAGGCCTCCAACAAGATGGAGTGACGACCTTTTAAGGATCGCGGGAAAGCGGTGGATGCGAAAAGCACAAGACCGGTCTGAGTGGAGAGCCTTGGGGGAGGCCTATGTCCAGCAGTGGACGTCTTTCGGCTGACATGATGAAAACTTATTTTTACTTGAGTTGTGTTAATAACTATGTTTATTGTTGTCTAGTACCCATAGACACAAATGATAGAGCCTAGAGCTTAGTTTGGGACTTGGTCAATTTGTGTGAGATGGTCCTCTGATCTGATCTAATATTATTGTTATCTTACTCAAATCCTTAATATCTGCCTCATAATAACCACTATCCTCATGAAACCCAATCTATATAAATATATAGATAAGATAGATAAGTTTTTTTTACGGCATAGGAAGGCAAACGGGCACACAGGTCACCTGATGGTAAGTGGAAACTGTGACCCATAGACATTCGCATTCTCAAGACTGCAAATGCATTGCCAACCCTGAGGACTAAGATGGAATGCCTCTATGCTAGTCATTTCACCGGCTGTCTTATCCCCAAACCGGAACACAACAATGCAAACACTGCTGCTTGGCGGTAGATTAATGGATAAGATGGTGATACCAACCCGGACGGATCCTGCACAAGGACCTCTCACAAGAAAATAGAGATAGATAAAAGGTTCATTTGATGTTTTAGTCACACACATATGTCAATTATCATAAGTTTTTTTTTAACCACGACGGTGGCAAACATGCGCACGTACGGCCCGCCTGATGGTAAGCGGTTACCGTAGCCTATGGCCGCCTGCAACACCAGAAGTATCGCATGCGCATTGCCGACCCTTTCAAAACCTATGTTAGTCGTTTTATATAATGCTAGGTTAAGTTCATTATTGTACAATATCATTAGCAATATTTAAAAATCGACTGACTGTGAGTTTCTTGCGGCGTTTCTTCTCAGCAGTGGTCTCTTGCAAAGCGCTGGTAGATTTTTGACGTGTAAAAGTGTCCGTGCGGCCTACTTACTGAATAAACATCTTTTATCTTTTTTTTTAAATCCTATTTACTCCTCTGTTGAAGAACTCCATACTACAGTCCCCAGGGAAACCCTCAACAGGGAGCTCATTCTACAATCGGGGCGTTCGCAGGAGGAAGTTCCTTTGGAATCGCACAGATCGTGACCATTTGGGTTCCAACATATAAGGATGAACTCCCCGCCGATGGCGAGCGGTGCGATGGTAAAAGGTGGCCGTTGGCAGCAAGTGGAAAATAAATAATATCAAACGAACTTACTAACTAGATGCAATTTCAATCGCATGTGTGCGTTGCAGCAGTACGAAAAGATCATGACTCTAGTGAGCAAAACACTGGTATTCTGCAACGTAATACATACATTATATTGAGCATATTGATTTTAAACTTTAATTGACTCACGCAAGATTTATAATTCGAAGTAACGAAATTTAACCTGCGCTGAAGCCACTAGTACCACTATCATTACTTGTATTAAGTCAACTGAAAACGTCATCAGTGAATCCTATTAACTAATCAAACAACTTTTTTTCTGTAGCATATTCTAGTTTTTGCCCGCGCCTTTGTCCGCGTAGAATAAGTAATGTAGCCATTCCACGGGAACAGTGATTACTTACATACATACATACATACATACCTTCACGCCTGTCTCCCAATGGGGTAGGCAGAGACTATGGAGCGCCAGGTGCCCCGGTCTAAATGTACAACTTTCGCTTCTACATTCATCAATCTCTTCATGCACGTACGTCGGTTTCGGGTGCTTTTAATTTGGCCCAGTTACCTAGTTATCTTAAGTTCGAAAAACTTTTGTCCGCTGTTGTGTTGGTCCTAATTTTCTCTGAAACCGTTAAATTGTCCTATGTTGTTATAAAACTAAACTAACCTAACCTATAGGATATGTAGGTATATCTCTTTAATCATTTAAAAAAGTTTATGTGTTTAGACAAAAATGATTTTCATACGAATAAAATTTCGGCCAAACGAAACTGCGGACAATTTTTTTTCGAAGCAATGATATATTACCGTCACTCTCGCTCGCCATGTCTCGTCCGTAACTCTACTTTCATCCGTTATTTCTAAATTACCAAACCATCTTAGCATACCGTTTTTGATCTTAGTCACTACAACTCGTATCAATACACATCGATCTCAGATCTCGCTATTTCTTTCTCTATCTATCATCCTAACTCCACACATACTTCTTAGAGTTCTCATTTCAACTACCTTAATCCTGCTTTCGTTCTTCTTCTGCCATAGGTACCCAAGATTCACTACCATACATCAATGCTGCCCTCCTACGGAAAAAAGGCACATCTACTATAATAATTGTATTGAACTTCCAACCTTATTATAACCTCTGAGAGTTCAATATGCTTCTTTGAATTAATTGCACTTGTGCCTTATCTCCGTAATAGTATGTGGGTGTCAATACTCCTCACCGGTCAAAACCCGCGTTAGCTCATAACGTGGGTTTTGCCCTATTTACATATTTAGACTTGTACAGTCAAAGTCATAATAAACCTATGCGTTTCCAAGACAATGCTACTGATAAGAAGGTCTATGTTTACATACAGGGTGTCCCTGAAACCGACGTTAACCGCCTAGGGCTGATAGAGCAGCTCATAAGCTATCGATTTAACCTCCATGTATGATCGTTTAAATCGGTTTTTTGCCATTTTTCCTT
Source organism: Acleris emargana (assembly GCA_927399475.2). Classification (NCBI taxonomy): domain Eukaryota; kingdom Metazoa; phylum Arthropoda; class Insecta; order Lepidoptera; family Tortricidae; genus Acleris; species Acleris emargana. Next base: position 1,671,212 of record OV656843.1, read on the forward strand.
ATGTCCGTTATACGGAAAACCTCTAAATTCATGTATTAATTCATATTTTTTTCAGTGTTTTCTAGCATGATTAGAATCACTGTGAAATAAGGAAGTTTTTAAATCTACATGCCAATTTACAACAGAGTTACTTTCTCCATACTAAGGGAACCCCGCGTTGGTTTTTCACCAAGTATGGAAAAACAAACTTTGTGCGTTTGCTCTAAAAGTAACAAAAGGAAAAATTGCAAAAAAAAGCCGATTAAAATGATCAATATCTCGGAAACTAATAAAAATTGCTGAATATTCATGGGGGTTAAATGGATATCAGCCTCTATCAGCCCTAGACGGGTTAGCGTCGGTTTCTGGGAAACCCTGTATATTTGTCGCGATGACCGTATAGATATTAATGGGACTGTATGCACTGAAGCGCAGTCGCTCGCGTGCAACAATTGATCGCCAACAGAAAGATGAGAGAAGTGAAAAGATTCATTTGTTTGCAGCTATCATATTCCCCGAGGCAGCCGTCTGTTTGTTACAGTGTGGTTGCTGGCAGTAAGGTAACGAGAAGTCCCCCCTTTGCTGTGAGAATAACCTTTGAGAAGACCTAAGACCAGCTTGCAGTGATTGTCTTTTAGCTTTACTTGTGGGAGGACCTTGTGCAGGGTCCGTCCGGGTTGGTACATACCACCATCTTATACATTAACCTACCGCCAAGCAGCAGTGTTCGCATTATTGTGTCCCGGTTTGGGGATAAGACAGCGGGTGAAATGACTAGCATAGAGGCATTCCATCTTAGTCCTCAGGGTTGGCAGTGCATTTGCAGTCTTGTGAATGCGAATGTCTATGGGTCACAGTTTCCACGGTCACAGTTTATCAGGTGGCCTGTGCGCTCGTTTGCCTTCCTATTCATTCCGCCATATAGTCAATTTTAATTGACTCATTTTATCTGATTTAGTTTTAGCAGCTTGTTGCTTGCTTGAGTAAGTATTTTGTTATTTCACACCAGCGGGTCTAGACAAGATGAAAAAAAAAGGCAACAAAGTAAAATAGTTATTTGTTCAACAAGAGAGCAAAGTTGGTTTTTGCTGCGAGTGATGATTTTGAATCCCGAGTAAGCGAAGGATTCTATTATTGAATCACGAGCGTAGCGAGTGATTCTAGGTTAGAATCCTGAGCGTAGCGAGGGATTCAAAGATACGAGACGTAAAAAACTTTGGTCTCGTGTGAGACATACAACTTTTCACCTCAGCAGCGAGAACAACACAGCGTGAAGCTGGTAGGGCCAACACAGGTCTTCCGTTGTGACCATTTGGTGAATACACGACTAAATAACGACACGATCGCATATGCATCAATCACAGGCATTTTTGCAAAATACTAATAAAATAAAAAGTGGAAAAAATAAACATGAAACAGATAAAACCTGTCACTCAACTTGATAATGCCGTAGTGCAAACACAACTTTATACAGCTTTATGTAGTCTGTGGCTTTAAAAAAAACCTAACTAGGCCTTGTCTATTGCTATTGGCTACAATAATCCCGCTATTTTTGAAATGCGTTCTGAAACTGCCCCCGCGGTTTATGTCACGAAATTAAAGATTGTTAAAACGATAACAAAATTATGTAGATATCTTCATGATAAACTTCTTATTTTTCATTAATTTTGTCTTCAAAACATTAAATAAAAAAAATGATTGTACCTACTGTATAAAATAGTTATAATAAACACATTTCAAACTTTAACAGATAGTTTTATTTGCAATTTTACGGTTATGTGTACATCCGAACGTGCGTTTCTTTTTGGGCCTACTATGTGTGGAATTTGAAAAGCGAACTTCGAATCAAGTTGTTTCTATCTCTCGCTTTTTTCCTATCGAAGTGAAAGTGACAGAACAAAGTGAAGTTCAATTTTTTCGAATGTTGTGAGTAGCCCCAGCACTGCTCACGGCATTTAAAAAAAAAAAAAGCTACTTTGCCTCTCGCTCGCAGCAAAATTGAATTTTGCTCACTGTTTTTAAGCAGCAAAACCTGCTTGTTTGAGCTGCTGAGGTGAAAAAATAAATAAAGCTGTTTTAGTATTTAACTCATACTCGTCCTGCAACCGCTTTCTTCCCGGTCTCAGCAGTAATGTACTATGTCTCGTATCACTGTAAAAAAACGGGATTGACGTCAGTTGCGAGGCGGTTGCTTCGGGGGCAATGTCGAATCCATACATTTTGACAGGATTTGATTGTTTTAGTTGTCATTTGTGGTTTTAGTTAACATTCGCATTCGAATTAGAATTGTTCATATGTTTACAATTACTCTAATTCGAAAACCATTTCGAGTAACAGGGTTTTTAAACCGTTCTGCATTATATATATTTTTTTTAATATTTATCTATTTCTGATATTTCCTTAAAAGTATAAATGTACTTTTAACGAAATATCAGAAACCTTTGTTTGACTTTCGATTTCTGCTTGAAGCCCGCCTAGTTGTATCTATTTATTTATTTATTTATTTATTTTATGGCATGGGAAGGCAAACGAGCACACAGGCCACCTGATGGTAAGTGGAAACTGTGACCCAAAGACATTTGCATTCACAAGACTGCAAATGCGTTGCCAACCCTGAGGACTAAGATGGAATGCCTCTATGCTAGTCATTTCACCGGCTGTCTTATCCCCAAAACCGGAACACAATGCGAACACTGCTGCTTGGCGGTAGGTTAATGGATAAGATGGTGGTACCAACCCGGACGGACCCTGCACAAGGTCCTCCCATCTTAGGCTTCTTCTTCTTTCTTATTCTTAGGCGGGTTAGGCGAAAACCACTATTACAAACACTTTTTATCATTGCATATCATTGAATTGTTGTGCCACCCCTTATTTTAAATAATCAGGTCATCCAAACAATGCCTGCTTAGTAAATAAAGCTATTAAAACAAAACTATTGGGTCAAATACAATATAAATGAAATTCGTCTCTTAAAATTACCTATTGTTTCGAATTACAATGTAAAAATAACGAGTATTTTTTTGGTCTATCCCAATTCTCGTTTGCGAATGTGAAAAATTTGACATTCGTAATATCCCTGCCTATGAGCTTTTACGCTTCATTCTTAGCTTTACCTTCTGCTACGGAAGCTTTGCTGTGGGATCAGCGAGCGAGAGCTTTCAGACAGCCCTTTGTCTCCACCAATCCCCACTCTTTGTTGTTTTTGAAGGGGTTCTCTCGGCACTTTAAATGTAAATTAATTCGATTGCCTACCACCTAACAAAGGCTGGCTTTAGGACACCTACATTAAGATTCCGTTCGAGGTTCCGTGAAGCATCACAATTCTAAAGCGCTTTAAAAATTGTATAACTCGTATATAAATTTCTGGAAGAGATCCCTTAAAGGGGTAAGTTTGCTGTTGTTCATAATTTATGTTTTCAAACCACATGCTCGAAATAGCCCAATTATATCATGCAAACCTCACCTAAAGTAAATCATTATAGCCATCGGCTAACCAGAGGGTTCTATTGAGATTCAGTACAATGTACATGTCAAATACATTTTTTTTTTTATGTGTTGAACATAGATGTAATGTTGGCTTAATTAAGATCACTATGTTTTGTAAACATTGCCAAATATTAAAATAAAGTACGGATATTTTTGATCCTTAGATACATATTTTTTATGTGTATAATTGTGTATTAACCTTTACAATAACTTACTTTAGAATTTAAGACTCGGTTTCATTGGTCGATATTTGCGGATGCTTGTAGCAGTCCATTGATGAGTTGTGTTGACATTATTGAGCCAGGAGTTATTGCAGCGGTGCAATGTATGCGGGATACCGACGAATGAAATTGAGCCTTTAGTTTTAATCCCTGCTTGAAGACTGAAAACCAGCAGTGTTGCTTTAGTGTGATATCCATTTTACCGCACATGCTGTAATAAAAATAATGCCGGTAACTGCGTTTTATATGAAACGTAATTATCCACCATACTTAGCTGGTGACATATAAAGGTGGGTCCACATTTGTATCATTTTGCCGTTCGTATCTCCGTCGCGTAGCAGCGACGCGTATCATGATTGTTACTGTGGACACAAGCACATCGCGATCATCATACGGGCCGAATCTGATCGCTCGCGAGCATGGCGCTACGCGTTTATTAAATACCCCACACGCTGGCGATCGGATACGCGTATCAAGATCAGTAAGTATGGACGTGTTATAAAGCTTTCGCGGGTGGTGACGTCTATAGACGTTTCTAGTGGTGGTTCTTAGATATGTTTTATCAAAATCGGTCCTGCCGGTGTGTGAGCGGGACATCGCTACAGACGTGCATAGTGCTGTCTCGTTCACATACCAGGGCGGAATCCGCATGTGAAGATGGCCTTAGGATACGCTTGCTCGATACGATACGCATGATCGTGATCGTCAATATAATACAAATGTGGACCCAGCTTTATTGTCGACAGTTTTAATGGCTGCTACTCACCTTCGCCGGCTCAAATATAACGTTATCGCCTATAAACCAGCTTCATCCGGCGCAATCCACTGCAGATGCTCTCACGAAGATTACTCCCAAGAAGGTAAACAATAAAATGTGTATTATAAATATAATATTATAATAGATACTCATAGGACAACGAGCGTCAGCCCGTTTCATAATAGGATCACACGAGTGTTTTAATGCCTAATTATGTACAGTTGCAAACACTACTTTATCTACACGCATATCACATTAAAATAAATTATACCACTTTTCACAATCCTACTTCGTAACAGCCAAAAACCAACAAACAAAAGGCAGCAATTCGATCCTCCGTCAAGACGAATTTTTTATTTAAATCATAGACAAACGAATGAAGTCCCTATTCTCATGTCACTCGAGATCAAATTTCGTTCGGTTTATATTATAAAAACATACTGAATTGACGTTTCGTATCGATAACTGTTTTAATATCTATAGGTAGCTACTAGACTTGAAACTCTCTTGAGTTTTAACAGCTTTTCCTAATTTAAACTCATAACCTTAAAAAAAAATATACTGTAATAACATTACAGTACAGATTTTACCTACTACCACAGACAAAAAAGTTTTCATAGTAGAATTGGTTGTAATAATGCTGGTCATTTCCTACGGTCTCTGAAAGCATAATAGAGGGCTTATGATATGTGTGTAAATAATATGATTTTCCTCCTGAGCTGGATAAACAGGAGAAATAAAAAAAATGTAACCCATACACAGCTTGTATGGACATTGGACGCGTGCACAAACTATCAGGTTCCCTTTGATCTGTACCCGGAAACAAAGTTCTATCGCTCAATATAGATCACTACCGATTAAGAGCGAATCCACACAATCGTAACGGCCTGTATTATATTCGGTGATAATCGCCGCGTTTATGGAGTGCTCATGAGGTCCAAGCGGATCCAATAGCACAGCGCAAACAGTAGTTCGTCTTCACGCGCGGTTTGCATGTGTACGTGCCTTGAGCATACGCGCCGCGAGTCACCACAAGCAAACTCAACAAGACGGACCGAGCCGGTTTATTAGCCGCCTAAGTATCGTGCAGGGGTCTACTTATGATGCCGATGACGTCAAGCGTGCTCTGCTTTCATTTGGCCGGTATGGTCTAACTAGTACAAATAAAAAAATGTAAAATAAGAAGCGTCAAAATTATTATAGTTAAATACAGCTTAATCGCAATCAAAATACAGATCACGGCAGCATCACATATTTTTTTCAGCACTCATACATACATACATACATACTTTCACGCCTATAACCCCAGATTGGGGTAGGCAGAGCTACAGAATTACCTACAACTTTAAAAACTTGGTGATAATTCTGTAACCACACTTTGCACAATTAGGCTAAGATATTTACCAGCGTATTAGTGACAGGTTGCAAACCCATCGCCTAACAGTACTACAAGCCTTTATTCCCTTAGTCGCCTCTTACGACATCCACGGGAAGACATGGAGTGGCACTATTCTAACCCGGCAACCACACGGCACGAAAATTGAGACTATTTTCTATTATAAATGTCAATGCCATTATTGTATTTATGACTATATAATCATATTCATTTTAATTACAACAAAAAAGTCTTTTGTTGATAATTGTGGTTACACAGTTATCAACAAGTTTTTAGAGTTGTTGGTAATTCTGTAGCTCTGCCTACCCCACTCTGGGAATGAAGGCGTGAAGGTATGTATGTATGTAAAAAGCCTTTTATTTTTAAATCATAATACCACTTAACTCCATATTACCCACGTGTAAATAAGAGCCCTCATGTGGCCAATTTACTTAATAAATATTTTGAATTTTGAATTTTGAATTTTGCCAGTATCCTTCTCAATCAAATAGTTTCATTTACGTTAAAAGTACTACTTAACTAATTTGTACATGATTATATCATTGACGACTAATGGTCAATAATTACAATAAAACCATTTGAAATCATTCTCTATGTAGTGTGACGTAATTTTTGCGTCAACGGCACGAAAAGTACGCGCCCTGCGTATCAGTATTAGGGCTCCTGGTCGTGTCCGTGTTTCGTGTACCCGTAGCCGAATCTCGGTTACCGAGTAACACAGCAACGGAGATCCGGCCCGTTCGACACGTGAAATTCGGCTACGTGTAATTAAGATACGTAGCTCCGTGTTACACGGAGATACGTTTCTTATTTACACGTAGATCCGATCCGCCCGTGACCGTGACGTTTAATGAAGATTATATGATGAATCCTCCGAATGTAATGCGATAGTCGTGTTTTTGATTTCTGTTTCTTTGCTTTTGCATTTAAAATTGGTTTAATGAGTCATTATATAAATATAAATATTTTGTTAGAGGCTAAAATAATAGACCAATACAGATTGCAAAAGATGTATATTCAAATAATTCAATAACCGTGCGGAGCGGAGCCGGAGCCGAGATCCGCAGATACGTAGCCGAACGCAGACAAGGATACGTATCTTGGCGTGACCGTGTAGTTCGGGAACTTAGCACCGGTGCTAAGATCACGGAGCTACGGTTCCGCGTGTAACACGGATATCAGGACCACTAATCAGTATCAATTGACACGCGTCTACGAAACTAGCGCCCGAGTGGCAATAGATAACAGAAACTCATAAAGGGCCAGAGACAACATACTTTTCTATTTATACTTTGCCAGTAGGAAGTTTCTGAACAGCAGTTATCCAGGTTTGTGTGCACGCATCCGCGGGCATTTAGGGACGCCCGCCCGCCCTACAATTAGTGCAAGTTGAAACTTGCCATATTAAAATCCAGAGCAATTTTGATCTATTAATATGTATCTATGACAGTCGAAATAAATAAATTAAATTTGAATATTGGTAATATTACGGATTAGGTCAGGCTTGGACTTGTAGTACTGTTAGGCGATGGGCTTGCAGCCTGTCACTAATACGCTGGTAAACATCTTAGCCTAATTGTTCATAATGGTGGTTACAATAATTATGTTCTCCTATTCACAATGTTTTATTTAATGTTAATTGAGCTCACATGTGGAAGGTGTAAAATAATTATTTATTACTTTATTAGGTACCTTGTAATTTTACTTCTAAGTATTCTTGTATTTTAAGTTTGGAAAAAATTACCTTCTGCTGGAGTTTCTTGCGGCGCTTCTTCTCCGCAATGATGTTCTTGTCCGGGTTAGTTCCCGATTCGCGGGATCTTGTTTCGTCGGATTCCCGTTTCGCCGGAATTTCTTATATACAATATGCGCCAGTCAGAACTCTTCCTTGAGGCCTCCTATCCGGCGAAACAAGAATCCGACGAAACAGGAATCCGGCGAATCGGGAACTAACCCTTGTCCGAAGCGCTATTAGATTCACTTCACGAATAAATAAAAGATCCCTAATGTGGCCAAATTAAGACTGCACCGAGCAAACGTCGAGCGTCCAGTGGCGCCCTCAATACTATTATTGTGTTTTCTGATAAACTAAAGAGTTTACATGGAATTGGGCGATGCTTTTTTGTAGCGCTAGTAAAAACACAATTTATGAGATACGTAACAAACTTTGATAACAGTTACCCTTTGAGTAGTCAGCTTAACGCGAAAAGGTGGCCACTTTTTTCCGTTAAGTTGATAACTCGAAGGTCAATTGTTATTAAACTATGTGATTTATCCTTTAAGTTGTGTTTTCATTTGTAGTACAAAAATGCACCGTCCGAATTAAAGAAAATACTTTAGTTTATTAGAAATCTCAATAATAGTACTGAGGGCGCCACTGTACATCCGGCGTACGCTCGGCGCAGTCTTAATGAATAAATATTTTGGATTTTGTATTTATGAATTTGAATTAACATTTTTTTTTAGAGTTGTTGGTAATTCTGTGGCTCACTCTGGGAATGAAGGCGTGAAGGTATGCATGTACTAGTAAGCGGTCATTGATTACTTACTCACTTGGACTTGTCGGTAGCGCGTGGAGCTAATCCCATGTGCTTCTGTTTAGGCCATTGGAGAATGTTTTACCGACAATTATCCTCGCGTGTGATATCCACGGACTTATTTCTCTAATAAAAAATAAAAATATCAGGGGACAATGTCACACCAATTGATCTAGTCCCAATCAAAGCTCTAGGCTTGTACTATGGGTACTAGACAACGATATAAATACTTATATAGAGAAATATATACTTAAATACATAGTAAACATCCATGACTTAGGAACAAATATTTGCGCTCATCACACAAATATCTGCCCTTACCGGGATTGGAACCCAGGACCGCTAGCTTCGTAGGCAGGGTCACTACCAACTAGGCCACCGCGTCGTCAAAAGATAAGAGTAATAAGTCCATGGGAGTGTCTTAAAAATAACTTGATATTGGCGAAATACACCTTAAGGCTGCGGCTCCACTGAGGCGGAGATGAGCGGAGTGGAGCGGAGCTGAGCCAATATTAACCAATAGAATCTAAACTAACGTGCGCAAGGCGCTCGACGTGAGCGCATGCGCCTTCTATAGGTTAATATTGGCACAGCACCGCACGTCTCTGCGTCAGTGGAGCCGCAGCCTAACAGGAGTGAAAGCCAGTAATTAAAATTAGAATTACTTAATTACTCACTATGGAGAGGTCTATGTTGGGGATCTCATTAAGGGATAAGATCCGGAACGAGGTCATACGACATAAGACTAAGGTGACTGTGATATTGTCCAAAAATGTAGCAAGCTGAAGTGGCAGTGGGCTGGCCATGTCTGTCGCAGAACCGACGAGAGGTGGAGCAGGAAGGTTCTCGAATGGAGACCACGCTTAGGCAAACGTAGTGTAGGACGCCCCCCGGCTAGATGGACCGGTGACCTGAAGAAGGCAGCCGCATGGCAGTAACTGGATGCAAAGGGCGGGACATCGTGCGTTGTGGTGCTCCTTGGGGGAGGCCTATGTCCAGCAGTGGACTGCAACAGGCTGATATGATGAATTACTGACTTACTGGTAGAATTAATTTCAAATTAAAAAAACATTTTGTGCAATGTTGCCAGCTTACGAAAAGTCTTTAATAAGACTAGATCCGTTCGTCTTTAAATATTAAATTTTGGTGGATTACTTATACATTTCCAATTGTATAAATACATCTATATTCTTACAATGTACGCCTAGCGCCTTGCGATTTTAATACAGACCGCGACAGACGGAATAAAATATTCATAAGAAAAAAGGAAATCATTAATACATTGTCATGCCCGAGGCGATCTCGAAATCGGTTCTATTAAGGCTTCCGGTAAAATCTCAGGCCAAGGGTTTTTGGTTTAAGAAAACAATTTATCAAAGTCAAAAAAAAATGATTGAACTCCTTTCTAGCTTGGATTCAGATGTTTGTGTTCTTTAAAATGATGTAAGTTTAAAAAAAATAGGCAATATTATTTTATTATGACGACGCGTTAACCTAGTTCGTAGTGACCCTGCCTACAAAGCTAGCTATCGTGGGTTCGATTTGTTTATGCGTCTTGTATGTTTTCTATGTATACATATATGTATTTATTTCTCTTTATACGTATTTGTGCAAATTGTGGTTACTGAATTATCAACAACTTTTTTCAAGTTGTAATTCTGTAGCTCTGCCTAGCCCACTCCGGGATTACAGGCGTGAAGGTATGTATGTATGTTATACGTATTTATATCGTTATCTCGTACCCAAAAATCAAAAAAAAATCAAAATCATTTATTCTGTAAGTAGGCCCTGTAGGCACTTTTACAAGTCTGAATTCTACCATCTACCAGCGCTTCAAGAGACCATTGTTGAGAAGAAGCACCGCAAGAAACTCAACAGTAAGCCATTTTTTTAAATAAATAACTTATTACAATAGTACAAGCCTAGAGGTTAGTTTGGGCCTTGTCAATTGGTGTGACATGGTCCCCTGATATTTATTTATTCATTCCAAGTTATCATACGAGTAGGTACGTGTGGCAAGTATACTAGATATATGAGAATGAAGAGAGATAGTTCTATTTTTCACAAATAAATAAATAATGAATAAAGATAATTATCGTTAGACAATCTCACACAAATTGAACTAGTCCAAAATTAAGCTTTGTTAAATTTAATCAATGTTAATCGACTGTTAGTCTGTTAACATCGTATGGTGAAATTGGTGCATATAGGCTTGTACTATGGGTACTAGACAACGATAAACTTACTAACATATATGTATAGATAAATACCCTTTCATACGTGAATATCACATTCGCAAAAGATCATACTTGCTGCAAAACATCATAATTATACGAATAATATCATACTCGCAAAACATCATATACGCATAACATCATATTAGCAAAACACGATATTCGCAAAACATAATATTTGCAAACAGTCGGGTTTTGTTATTAAATCGTAGATAGGTTTAGGTTATGTTAGTTTTGCAGCTGGCCCGGAGGGCCAAACCACCCAGGAATAGGAGCTCCGCAGCAGCGGAGCTCCGTCGACACTGTCTAATTCTTGTCTTAATAATAGTTATGTTTTGCTAATGTGATGTTTTGCTTCTATAATGATTTGCGAATGTCATGTTTTGCGAATATGATGTTTTGCTTTTATGATATTTTTTGGAATAGGTATCATATTTTGCGAATATGATATCCAACGACGGAGGGATAAATACTTAAATACATAAAAAACATCCAACACTCAGAAACAAATACTCGAGCTCATCACATAAATATTTGCCCATACCGGGAATCAGACTCAGGACCGCTAGCTTCGTAGCCAGGGTAACAAATGTTGAGGTTGTTCATCCCAGTTCAAAGGATATTTTTCCTTTGACGCGACTTTTTATTTCGCATTCATAATTTTGACACTTTTGATAAAAATGATTTTACAAATACTAAGTTTTTTTTTGACGGGAAGACATGGAGAGGAATAAGAGCGTGACAGATACTGACAATGCTGGTGACGTTACTTACTGAAATGAAATTGTCAACATCCCTATTATTTCTACTTTAAAACTGGCTTAGGTACTTACAAAGTTTTGCTATTTTTTTTATACCTACTCATTTACGTCAAGGTTAGCTGCATCACACTTTTCAAAAGGTATATCAAATAAAAAAAAAATGCAACGCCAACTTCTAAAACAAAAAGATCTGTTTCCGCCCGGGATCGAACCGGGGGCCTTGTGCGTGTGAAGCACACGTGATAACCGCTACACTACGGAAACCTACTTCGGAACGGCGAAATTACTCACCGATTGGCTAAACTAGGTCTGGAACTGGTTGCGTACACTAAAGACAGGTTTATAGTAATTTAATGGCGCCAATTTTGACGGACCATAATTTACGGTAGGGTCTATTTTTGAATGCAGTTGACGTACGTATCAGAACTGCACTCGAACTGCCATTTTGCAGTCCGTCTGTACCGGCCCTTAGTCTTAGCATAGACTGTGGCATAGACCACCGAACTGAAGTAAAATGTATAAATGTACAACTATAGACAGTTCTAAAGTCGTTAGTTATCGTAGAATTGAACTCGACTAGGCCCGCTGGCCGCATCTCGGTCATGCCTATTGGCGATACCCTGTGACCGGAGATCCTTGACCGATTTTGATGAGGTTTTCACTAACTAGTTAGTTAATCCGCAAAGCACCCGGTGAAATTACTAGCATAGAAGTATTCCGTCTTAGTTATCGGAGTTTATAATACATTTTGTAGGGACACAACATGCTGCGTCAACTCATATCGCAGTGCATGTGCACACGAGTCGTTGTCTAGGACTGAAGTAGTTAAGTCGTACTTGAAATTAAAATATAAATAAATGTACCTAGTATATTGTACTCGGTAAAATCATGTTGCTTTTGACATGATACATTATTGTCAACGTTATGATAGCTACAATTTACTTGACATTGGCTGTCTTGGCGGCCGTGTCAATAACAAATCGATAGCATGTCAAAAGTAAGTATTCCTATCGATTGCTAGCTTCTGCGCGTGAGTTAATTCGCGTGAAGTTATGAGTTGCTCTATCAGTCCTAGGCGGGTTAACGTCGGTTTCTCGGACACCCTGTATAATCGTCACTGATACCGACTCATTATAACACAATAATCTCCTATTATCAAGACGATAAGATAAATGTCAATTGTAGGTATATAAAACACCTCACTGCGATTCTGCGTTTCAATACAATGTGACGAGCATAGTGAGATCTTTGTGTTTTGGCGGTGGAATAAGACGAAACTAACAAATAAACCATCAGTGGAAGTGAGGTAAGTGGTTATTTCTTAAATTAAAGTCATTGCCTTTTTCTATCTTACAATATTTCACATTTCAAGTCGGGTGCGTCCCACGAGATATAACTACATAATAACTATTTTCATGTTACTAACGTTTACGAGATATAATGAACGTTAGCTATAATAACAAAATCAATATTTTTATAAGGAATAACGGTCAAGTCATATAATATTCATTTTATATAATATTTTTTAATATAACACCCACAATGACTAATTTCAGTTCGTATAACATACATGACATATAGCGATCACAATACATATTATCTTTTAGTATAAGTGTTACAAGATATAATATCGTATGATATAAATTGCTGTGACAATTCATATACTTATGGCAGTTTAAACATGACATAAAATAAATAGACAAGGTACTAAAGTGTACACATATTTATGAACTCGAGGTTCGTAGGGGGCGGGGGTGTTTGGGGTTTGCAGTGTTTTTGAAAGACCTATCCATCGATACCGACTAAGGGGTAGACGAGATACAAAAGTACATCCCCACGTTACGCGTAGCGGAGGTAACTACATAAAAAAACAAGATTTTAGTTTACCACTTTGTTGGCGTGACTAATATGTATATTTATGCCAAATTACAACTTTCTAGTAAAAAGATTCTCTGAGCTAGGCTGCGGACGGACGGACGGACGGACGGACGGACGGACGGACGGACGGACGGACGGACGGACATGGCGAAACTATAAGGGTTTCCTAGTTTAACTACGGAACCCTAAAACTGATCTAGTGCGAATCGAACTCACGGTCCCGTATTAAAGTTAAAAAGTAAATAATGTAAAAAAATAGAGAATAAAGTAAAACATAAAAGTTAAAAGTCAACAAGTTTTTTTTTTTTTTTTGCCCCCGCGGCGACTTGAACAGCTACTACCGCAGGGATATGGCGTTTCCACGTGAAGTGATTTCGCCAGTGTCAAGGTATATATAATTATAAATCAATATAGCAATAAAACACAATCCAATCTTCTCTAGGAAGATTGGGGGCAACGTTGTACGGTGATTTGTAGGTCAGAGGTCAAGATAGTTTTAACCTCTGCACCACTGCGAGTCCACTTGAAACGACAAGAAAGATGCCAGATACACGAAATAAGTCCAAGTCTTCAATCACTGTGCGACACAAAGGCATAAAAAGTACAAATCACTATCAGAAAAGAACTTTGAACACCTAATTACCCAAAAATTAAAGTCTAAAACAAATTACACGTCCGCCATCTTTTAACGTTGCAAATGGCCTCAGTCAACAAGTTATTAGAGTTGTTGGTAATTCTGTAGCTCTGCCTACCCTACTTTGGGAATGAAGGCGTGAGTTTATGTATGTATGTATAAAAGTTAAAATGCAATACGGTTTTATCCTTATTATTTCATAATCTAAACGATAACGCAATAACGTTTAAACAGACGATTTTAAAGCGAAAACGTAACCTTAAACACAGCTACAAACTTGTAAAGAATAACTTTTGATCGATGCAGATTTCCATCTACATTTAAAACCAAACCACAAACATCTTTTCAGGTAAATTACATTCATTTTTGAGGACATCACAACTACATACAAAGAAAAATGCCTCCAAACCAAAACACACGGATAATATTCCAAGATACTGCATACAATTGCAAAAAGCAAGCAAATCCATATGGCGATGAAAAACGTGGTAATTTAGAAGAAAGTAAAGGATTATGTGATGGTCGAGGTACAAGGGAAATCGAGGAACCAGAGGAGACAGAACAAGGTTTGAGAAGACTGAGGATTGCAACAAGAGCAAAACAGACATACGAACTGTACAGGTAAAGATACTTCAGAAGTAGTTAACAGGGACTTTTATACATAGGTATATTTGTAGGCCCGTCCACCTGCGGCAATTTCCTACAATACTGTCAATGGGGAGCTCACATGCCCACAATGTGCAAGAACTTTCATGAAGAAAATTGGCTACATAAGCCACATGCGAGCTCACCAGCGTCAACAGGGTCTCCTTTAGAACGGTCGCCGTGACCGAGATCGGCCGGACCAATCATCATCATCATCATCATATTGTAAGAATGCTTAATTTACAAGAGTCATTCCGGGTAGTTTTATTTTTTATGGCATAGGAAGGCAAACGAGCCCACAGGCCACCTGAAGGTAAGTGGAAACTGTGACGTCTGTGACCCATAGACATTCGCATTCACAAGACCGCAAATGCACTGCCAACCCTGAGGACTAAGATGGAATGCCTCTATGCTAGTCATTTCACCGGCTGTCTTATCCCGAAACCGGAACACAACAATGCGAACACTGCTGCTTGGCGGTAGGTTAATGGATAAGATGGTGGTACCAACCCAGACGGACCCTGCACAAGGTCCTCCCACAGGTAAATTCCTTTAGTGATTTCCTTTTGGTTTTCCTTTCTAACACATGTTTGTCCTCACACATTATTTTTGCTATTAGCATCCTGTAAAAATGATTAGTTAAGTTAGGTTAAGTTCACTTTTCTTTTTCTTGACTATTATGTTTAAAAAATCACGCATGTTACATGGGGGCGGACAGACGGACAGTGGAGTCTTAGTAATACGGACCCGTTTTAACCCTTTGGGTACGGAACCATAAAAATCGTTTACAACCAAATTATTTTCGAACCCCCGCGGTCACCATGTGCCAATGACTGAAGTAACTAAGTACATCTTACGGTGAAGAGAAAACATAGTAAGGAAACGTGCACATTCGAATAGCTAAAGTGTACTGGTAATGGTGCGTTCCTATATTCAAAAGCGTTGGTAGAATGGTGACGTCTCGTTAAAATTTGACACATTTTGTACGTTGCAAATGTCATAACGCTACTGCCCGTAAGGAAAACGATTCGTTTCTTGAATATAGGAACCGGGCATAAGAGAGTAATCGCGGAAAAGATTCTAAAGGGGTCCATCTGTAAAATAAGATAAGATGAAATACTAACAACAAAATACTATATTGGAATCCCTAATAGTCATTTGTCCTAAAGCCATTTCCGCCTGATGTTTAAAACTTTTTAGTGTTGTTATTACTAGGGTTAGGACTTTTGGTGGCATATCGTGGTTCTAGAATCCATGGAGTCGCTATTTCCTTTTTGATTTTGACCTTCGGTTTTTAATATTTCAAAATTCATTTTTTTATTGAACCGCTAAGCCAATTTAAATTAATGTTGGTACGGAGGATATCTTTGCTCTGTGAAAGCCTTACAAACAAGCAAATATTAGTAGGTATGGATAAACTGAACTAAAAATATATTTAGTTCATTATGAAATATGACCATGCTGAAGGTCAAAATCAAAGTGTCACGTGTTATAATAATTAGGAAATAACGACTCCATGGATTCTAGAACCACGATATGCCACCAAAAGTCCTAACCCTAGTTATTACACTGTAACCTAACCTAACCGCAGGTATTTTCGGAAAGCTTAAAAAGTTGTCTGACTCAGCTGAAAACCAGTTTAGGACTGTGGCGACCTAGCGACATCTAACGGAAACTTGTATCAACCAACTCGCTAGCGCCACCAGCGTCAGACAGCGGAACTAAGGGCTCTACATCGCGCTAACGAAGTTTCTACAGCCGGTTGATATAAGTATATACCACTTCCAACTTCATCCCATTGGACTTCGGTCCCCAGGCATAACACCATCCTGGAGAGAGATATCTCTATTGTCCGCTCTTTCTACAGGACAATAAATAATTTAAGACGCGTGCGAGCTCCAAGGAATCGGGGGTTGTAAAGTAGACGGGTGTGCGCCGCGGCCGCGCCCGTCGCATCTTACCCCGGTACCGGCTCTACCGGTACGAGAGTTGGCTTTATCCCCTTAGTTAGGTAATAATCATTACACGTAATATTGACTAAATCACTGCACTAAATCCTGACGTCAGCTTTACTTGAGATTCCTCGGAGCTCGCACGCGCGATTCATTCTCAAGCTCTGCCTAAGCAGTAGGTCCTAACTGCCTGACGTGCCTACGCGCGCGCGGCCAATTCAGTTCCCCGGTTAATACCTTCGAATGAAAAACATCGACTTAGGGTCTCCCCAGACCTATTGACGCCGAATCGGCTTGAGCCGGTAAGAAAAAGTTTTATGTCCATGCAATAAGAGCGAAAACGACGTCGTTCCGTTCGCAACGCCGAATCGAGCCGAGCCGAGCCGAGCTTACTGCATGGACATAAAACTTTTTCTTACCGGCTCAAGCCGATTCGGCGTCGATAGGTCTGGGAAAACCCTTAATACCACTTCTTTTTCAGTTACACCAAGAACGCCATGTTGATTGTGACCTCTCGGGTTGATGCTGTTCTCTGGTCTCGCCTGGTGGACGACCTGAAGAGGACCTTCGAGGAGTACAGGTTCGAGGTCCACGTCTGCTTCGTGGCGGACCCTGGGGAACTTTACACGCATTGCGAACAATGTAAGTGGAACTGATGCTACAGTATTTTCAAAATTTAGTTATAGCTTCGGTTTAAAATTTTAAAATAATAAACTAACAAAAAGCAAGTTTCAAAAAACCCGTTTTTTTTTTTTTTATTGCATGGGAAGGCAAACGAGCACACAGGCCACCTGATGGTAAGTGGAAACTGTGACCCATAGACATTCGCATTCACAAGACTGCAATCAACATCAACATCATTGTTGCTAATCAACTTTAAATCGTTATAAATCGTAAATATCCATTCAAAATCATTTTTTTTTAAAGAAACAGAGATGATTTTTAAGTCCTTATTGAACGATATCCCACTTCTCACAGTTCGTCGACTTTTGTTTTCTATTTTACAAAATGGCGTCTGGTTGCCGCCATATTGAACTTAAACAGCTGTCATTTCTTTAGTGACACTCACAAGATTAAGACAAATCGATCGAACAAACATTCATACAAACATATAATGTAGAGGCTGATAAACACATTACGTTCGGCAGTCGGGTAAAAATAACCTATGTCCATCCGGAATGATATACTTTTCAAATGTTGAAACAAAGTGTCTTCCCGTGGATGTCGTAAGAGGAGACTAAGGGAATAAAGGCTTGTAGTACTGTTAGGCGATGGGCTTGCAACCTGTAACTAATACGCTGGTAAACATCTTAGCGTGATTGTGCAAATTGTGGTTACTGAATCATTAACAACTTTAAAAAGTTGTAGGTTATTCTGTGGCTCTACCCCGCTATGGGATTGCAGGCGTGAAGTAATGAATGTATGTATGTTGAAACAATTTATCGAATAGGTTTCGTGGGTGCGGAGATTACCATAGAAACGGTTAGAAGTGTTTGCATCTTGGCTTGATGGAGGGTGGCCGGCATAGTATCCAGATCGGCCCGATTTATTGTTAGATAATAATTTATTGGTAGTTGTGGCAACAACTCCGTCCGCAGTCGTTTATGGCGGGTAAAGAATTAAGTCAAGCCGAATATGGGCAATCAGGGAAAATAATTGATATATCTAGTTTTATAATTGCGGTATCCAGATGAACAAACTAAAAGCCCTCAAGAGTGGGGGATGTGCCGTGTAAGAGGGGGTTGAAGGTACCTTTTTTCTGATTTTTGCTCATATCTAGAATATTTGTACGAGTAGTAATTATGATTACTGCTGACAAAAGTTTCTACATACAATTTTTTTCAAAATTTGCTATGTTCATTTTTACTCTAAATCAATACTTTAGGAGCTACAGGGTGTGTAAGTAAACTATTGAAAATATTTCCCCTGATTTCATTAATTTTCTTGAATTAAACACCTTCTCTCTTTCTTCGAGGTTTGAGCTATTTTCAAACCAAATTCAATCGAAATCGGTTCAGCGGTTTAGCCGTGAAGTTTAACAGACAGACATATATTAGGGGCAATAATAATAAATTAAAAAATATCAGGGGACAACGTCACACCAATTTACCTGGTCCCAATGTAAGTTCTAGCCTTATAGGCTATGGGTACTGGACAACGATATAAATACTTATATAGATAAATATATACTTTAATACATAAATATATACTTGAACCCAGGACAGCTAGCTTCGTAGGCAAGGTCACTACCAACTATGCCAACGCGTCGTCAACATAACAATGATACTATGCATAATATTGGCCGCAGGGCAGCTAGTGGCATGCGAGCTGCTGGTGAGTGGCGACACCACAGACCTGAGTGCTCCCCCGAGGACAGGTCCCGTTCCTCACGTCACCGCTTGCCTTCACCGGCTGGCTATGGTGTACAATGACGAGGAACAGACCTTCACCTCTAGCTTGTCTTTATTGGCCGGTCAGAGTAGAGCTATATGCTCAATGGGCGGATGTGTTGCATAAGTGGCGAGTGGGCACGTTATGGTCGATTAAAGTCCGGAAGCACCTCGCCACCCTTAGCCCCTGGCTATTTTGTAAGCCCATTACATTGAGGTGGCGAGTCACCGCCTGCCATTTCAATCAAAGTAATTAGCATTGGCCAGGCAGGCGCCGTAGTTTTATCAATATAGTTCACCAATCCATATCAGTTCATTCATAGAGCCCCTATTATTATATATAATGTTTCCATACTTCTTAAATAGTCACTAACCGTTGGTTGTCCGTGGGAGCATACTTCTTTAGTTTGATACTTTGAACTCGGAGACTATCGCCGGTTGGTGTCCCATCACTTTACTAAATTAGACTTGTCTAAAGGGCCTCTGCGTGTTGGCCTCGATTCCAAAGGTCTGGGACTCCCATCCCATAGTGCCGTGATTTATACCTATACGTAATATGCATACATAATATGTCGACATACTATGCATAATAATAGTATTGTAGGAAGAGAGGACAATAGAGAGATATCTCTTCAGAAGTGGTATATATGTCAACCGGCTGTCGAAACTTCGTTAGCGCGATGTAGAACCCTTAGTTGGGTGCCATTTGCAACGTTAAAGGATGGCGGACGTGTAATTTGTTTTAGACTTTAATTTTTGGGTAATTAGGTGTTCAAAGTTCTTTTCTGATAGTGATTTGTACTTTTTATGCCTTTGTGTCGCAGTGATTGAAGACTTGGACTTATTTCGTGTATCTGGCATCTTTCTTCTCGTTTCAAGTGGACTCGCAGTGTTGCAGAGGTTAAAACTATCTTGACCTCTGACCTACAAATCACCGTACAACGTTGCCCCCATCTTCCTAGAGAAGATTGGATTGTGTTTTATTGCTACGAGTATATTGATTTATACTTATAATTATATACTTGACACTGGCGAAATCACTTCACGTGGAAACGCCATATCCCCGCGGTAGTAGCTGTTCAAGTCGCCGCGGGGGCAAAGAAAGAAGAAGAAGAAGAACCCTTAGTTGCGCTGCCTGACGCTGGTGGCGCTAGCGAGTTGGTTGATACAAGTTTCCGTTAGATGTCGCTAGGTCGCCACAGTATGTATGGATGTTGTGGTAGCTCTAATTGACAATAAGAGCCAAGTACATATAGCCACAGAATAAGTAATAGTACCTACCTACAAGTAGTACCTATGGCTCACTTATACGTTTTAGTTTTTGGGCGCGACTTCACCGATTACGGCGCAGTAGCGCTCGCCATCGTGACCACCATGGCGGTCAACCCGCCGCAGTTCTGCAGCGACGGCTTATTCTTCGAGGAGTCGGTCGTGGTGGACAACTTCCGATGGGACCGCAACGCTACCCTCGCGGGCAAACCCAAGATCTATATCACTGAGGTAATACCTAGTAGATTGTTCACACGGGACTTAAACAAGCCATAATGACATGTCGAGTGGGCTCGTGTCATTAATGTCATTATGGTTGTTTAGTCTCGCGTTAAACACTTTACTTGTGGGAGGACCTTGTGCAGGGTCCGTCCGGGTTGGTACCACCATTTTATCCATTAACCTACCGCCGAGCAGCTGTGTTCGCATTGTTGTGTTCCGGTTTGGGGATAAGACAGCCGGTGAAATTACTAGCATAGAGGCATTCCATCTTAGTCCTCAGGGTTGGCAACGCATTTGCAGTCTTAGGATTGCAGTCTTGTGAATGCGAATGTCTATGGGTCACAGTTTCCACTTACCATCTGGTGGCCTGTGTGCTCGTTTGCCTTCCTATGATACAAAAAAACACTACTTTTCACTTTGAATGCGAGGAAAAAAATGACCCTTTATACAAACTGATTACTTATAACAAAGTTTCTTAAAAATGTGTTCCGCGGTTGTTTTTTGTTTTTGTTTTGTGACGCTTTAAATGCTTGCATATTAAGCCAACTCATTCTAACTTGAAAACTAAGTGGACTATGCATAATAAAATGCATCCTTAATATAATTAAATAGATTCATATTCGTTTTTTATATTTTTGCAGTTGTCATTTTGAGGTTATTTCCATGCCCTAAAAATTGTCTATACCTACACAATCACTGATAATGGCGATAATCCTCCGACCGACATTTTTCAGCCTACCTATTCGCCATATATTACTTATCAATATCATATTAAAATTTATATAAAATACTTTTTATCGAAAAAACATCCCAAGGTCATTTTCTATTCGTATCCTCTACTATTTGAGATTGCGCCTTTTGTCCGTCAACGTTTCATGCGAATAGGAGTACGAAGACGGATGGTATGGATGCCGACCAACCAGACTAAATCTGCGGTATCCATCCTAATGCCTATAGGTAAAATGAATAGGACTCATAATAAATAACAATAACGCATCGGTACTGAGGAATTTGAATGTTAAACGGGTAAGTTAGCCGGGTCGTAGGAACATTTCCCATGTCGACGGTTAACCACCAATACCTCCTAACTGACATTTTTGGTCAAACAACTTTTTTTCGCAATTCATGATAAATACCCTCTAACGCACACATTAGAAAGATCTCCTATTTCAAATAAAGCATATTTCTAGTGTTTTTGTTATCCTGGCAATACCTGCTAAATGACAACGCGCGATTTTTGCCCAAAATACAAAGTTTTTTGTGTCTACTGTAAAGTTTTTAACATATTGAGATAGGAGGGATTGGTGGTTAACCGTCGATGTGTCATTCATTCATCGTGTCGCAGCTAATGTCAACTTTACCTCACAGATCTATTTTACGCTGTTAACCATGTCGGAGGAGGCCATTTGCAACGTTAAAAGATGGCGGACGTGTAATTTGTTTTAGACTTTAATTTTTGGGTAATTAGGTGTTCAAAGTTCTTTTCTGATAGTGATTTGTACTTTTTATGCCTTTGTGTCGCACAGTGATTGAAGACTTGGACTTATTTCGTGTATCTGGCATCTTTCTTCTCGTTTCAAGTGGACTCGCAGTGGTGCAGAGGTTAAAACTATCTTGACCTCTGACCTACAAATCACCGTACAACGTTGCCCCCAATCTTCCTAGAGAAGATTGGATTGTGTTTTATTGCTATATTGTTTTATACTCATATAAACCTTGACACTGGCGAAATCACTTCACGTGGAAACGCCATTATGGGGAGTTTCAAAAAAATAGCACACCCTAATAAAAAAGCTGTCCAAAAAATTACTTTACTTTAGGGTATTTTTAAAAACTGTATTTGAATACTTATATTGTCTTTATTCATAAAACTAATATGATATTTAATTTAGAATGCTGTTTATCGAGAAAAACTTAAAACAATGAGAGAAAGAAATTAATTTCTGTCGGTTTTGTTACCACAGTTTAGGTTAAATATAAATAAAACTATGATGAATTCAACAAAACTCCGATTTATTATTTGAAATGACAATGATATCAAAATTCCCTAAATAATTCAGTAATCCACAGAAATTAACAAAACGAAATCTAAAAAATATTTACTTTCGGATTTGTTACCGTCGGTCCCAAAGCTTATCTTATTTTTACTTTTACGACTTAAAAATAAACAACAATGTACTTAAAAAGGAATTAGGACGATTTAAACACATTTTATTTTAATTTAAAACAAACTTTCCTTAAATAAGTGAAAATATGTAGAAGAAAACTCTTTTAAGTCTTTAATTATTTTTAGGGACAGTAACAAATCCGACAGTAACAAAACTCTAAAGAGTGGTTTACATGATCTGAAATACACCATGTGCACGGAATGGTTTTTAGTGTTTATAAAAAAAATGTTTTTTTTTAATTTAGTATCGTATTACCAATAATCAAGTCTTTCTTCAGATTAAGGAATCCAACTACTAAATTTCACTATTACTCCTTAGTTATAATTGTACTGATAAATATTTATCATAGTGAATTTTTGAAGTTGGATTCCTTAATCATTTCACTAGTGATCGAAATAGGTAGTGATATGCAGCAATGTAGGATAGTACCTACCTATTCTGACCACTGTTAATAATTATACATTGCTGGTGTCATTTGAGAAATCTTTTTTATTTTTTATTTTATTCTCGCTAAATTTTTTTTTCGCTGTTCATCGTATTTTTCCGGATTTTCAGTTTTTAATCTTTCCCTATATCTTTTCATCTTTTCTTTTGCTGTTAATGGCATGATTCTGAAAAAAAATACCTTTCAAATAGCTTTAAATTTAGTCTTAACAAAGTTTACTAAAACACAAAGTTGGCTTTACGGGTACCTATAGGAATAGGTACCTACTATCATTGACGAACTATAAAAACTAGTTTATCGATGCTACTATAAAAACTTGGTAAGTAACAGAACTTTAATTGAGTACCGTATTTATTTTACATGACTTAATTTGAGTACTTGTTTATTTTACACTGTAGTTTTGAAGCTTGAGGATACAATGTCTACTACAGGTATTTTTTTTCGTTCTATTCTTTTTACGACCGAAAAATATCAATATAGAGTTATTTTATAGTCATTCTCAACATTACTCCCGCAAAATAAGTTTAGGTAACAGGTTGCCCCCAGATACGAACATACAAACACTAAAAACACTCCTTTCGGTTTAAATATGAACTCAACCGAACAAATAGAAACAATTTTTAAACGTTAGTAACTATTGAAATTAGATTTTTAAATATAGTTAATACTATAACATACACCTCAAATACATAACCCTGATTTGGGTAACGCCGTAGTCGGGTAATAATCATGTGAACTAAGCTTTATGCGGTCGGTTTTGTTACTTTCCCGGTCCGTCTATATGTTACCGTACCTGTAGTAACAAAACCGAAGTAACACAGTGTACCCAATTTAAATAAAAAAAAAAATAGTCGGCGAATGATTTTTCCGACAGGTTACATTTATACATCAAACAAATCGTATAAAAAGCGGGTTTTGTTTAAAGACCATCCATTAACAAATAAAGAAGTATATAATAAAATACATAATCACAAACCTGACAGTCAGTTTCTTTACAAGTCCAACTCGTCGACACACGTGCTCTCCCTGACAATAAATAGACGACTGACGTTTGGTTTTAAAAAACGGTTACACCGTATGAAGTTCAGTGCTGCCATTTAAAAAGAAAAATGATAGTTGGTAGAAATATTTTAGGGAGTTATTGAGGTAACAAAACCGACATGTCCGGAAATGCCAAAATTCGGGGACCTACGTTTTATTTTTATTTTAATAACTTTTCATTATATTGACCTAAAAAAAATTAGTTTGTCGTATAAAACAAAGTATTTTCTACTTAAAACAACGAAATAGTTGCAGGTTTCTAGTTCATAAAACACGAATAATTCGATCTGAAGTTTTGAAAACATGGCGGGGACATAACAAAATTAGGGGGGTTCTTGGTAAAAAAACTACTAATTATAAATATACGTTTATTTTAAATCGTTTATAAGTTTACAAAGGGTTTAAATATATATATATGTGCAATGTTCAGTCATCAAAACTTTAAAAGTTGCTACACAGATTTCAGAAAAAAAAGATGAATATGAAGGACATGCTAAAATCAGGGGTGTGCTATTTTTTTGAAACTCCCCTTATCCCTGCGGTAGTAGCTGTTCAAGTCGCCGCGGGGGCAAAAAAAAAAAAAAAAAAACATGTCGGATATATCCATCATTGACGTAAAAACGGGCGGTAACAGGCGAACCGTCGCAGCTACGGCCGCGGCTACCACGACCTACCTCATTTGGAACAGTGGAAACACGGGGATATAATCGGCTTCCATATGCCGTACGCTCTGCCAGACGACTACAACGGATCTAACTTCTTGGGCAGCTACGACAGGTACGTATGAACTGTATCTTTATTGCAATGGAAGTGAATATAACCTATATTCACTGGCAGGGACCGGAAAACCCCTTCATTTGATTAACCCTATCGGTTAGAAAAAGTCACAAATGTGGCAGGGACTAGGTTAATTCTTTTTTTTTATGGCATAGGAAGGCAAACAAGCACACAGGCCACCTGATGGTAAGTGGAAACTGTGACCCATAGACATTCGCATTCACAAGACCGCAATCCTAAGACTGCAAATGCGTTGCCAACCCTGAGGTCTAAGATGGAATGCCTCTATGCTAGTCATTTCACCGGCTGTCTTTTCCCCAAACCGGAACACAACAATGCAAACACTGCTGCTTGGCGATAGGTTAATGGATAAGATGGTGGTACCAACCCAGACGGACCCTGCACAAGGTCCTCCCACAAGTGTACAAGTAGAATTTGTATAAGATTTTCCCCTGATATTTAATAATTAATTTATAAACTAATATACATACATACCTTCACGCCTGTAATCCCAGAGTGGGGTAGGCAGAGCTTCAGAATTACTTACAACTTCAAAAACTTGTTGATAATTCTGTAACCACATTCTGCACAAACTAATATAATAGTACATTATTGCCTAGGCAGTGAAGCAGGCAATTGCCGTTCCTGCCGAGGCATATATAGTGCTTTTCTCAAAAATCGCAAGATACAAATCGCATATAGACAGAAGCTTCACGTGAAATAACATCACTCTTTACCGCCTTTATGTTTATGACAAGGAGAAACGCAAGCTTTTTTAGAAAAAAAAACTCGACCTATTCCAGACACAGATAAAAACGTTACGTTTCGAGTAAAATATGGATGTATAAGACTTGTGCCCTCATTTTATTATGGCCGTTTTCACTTTTTAAAAAGTTACAAACTAGATAACAATGTTTGTATGCAACATTGCTGGCTTGTGTAGCGAGCACGCAATATATTATTTTTTTATTTGGGAACTGTCTGTAGCTATGTACTTCGCGTCTCAGTATAGAGTTAGTAATGTCAACTTTTCCGGTAATTTTTGAGAAAAGTATATTTAAGCCTTTATGATCATTTTTACGAGCTATAATATTTTGTCCAGTCGGCCTCGGCCCCTGAAGATCCTGTGCAACAAAATGGCTGCCATGGGTGAAGCCAGGACCTTCGCCGAAATACTAGAAGAAACGATAACTGATGCGGTCGAAGGTTTTCCGTTACTGAGATCAATTCCCATTGAATTAGTAAGCTGTTTGAGTAAGGAACTGTATTTGGCGCGAAATGAATAAAATCTTAATCTTAATTTGCTTTTGGGAAATAAATATTGCAAAAATAAATCGATTACATTTGAATTAGACGAGCTCGGAACTCTTTACCGATATGGTATAGCTCTCTCTCTCTCTGAGATGTTTAACATTTCATCGACCACATTCATGTCGCTCAAAATTGCACTTAACTACCTACATTTTATGACTCAAATTTAAATGAACTTCCCTGATATATAACTTCATGGATCAGTATCCTTCAGGAAGGAAGAATTCGTGGCTGTATTCCATTTCTTGCTTGTATCCTTACTTTAGCAAGGCCTGGAAAAGGGTTAATACTGATATTTGTATACTTTCGAGAATTACTGCAATGCACATTATCCTCAATGTACGTTAAAATGCCTTTAATATATTGGCAGGAAAAAGAAATTATAAAAAGAAAAAAATCCGTCGCAAATGTTTATTTTAAAATAATTAAGGTATATAAAACGAAAAATACTTTACACACTATATCATACACCTAATACCATACATTATAGACACTTCAGTAAAGTAACTATGAGTTGAATTAATTATAACCTAGCTTGCAGATCGTTATCATGCTTAGCACGTGTTTTCAATTCACGAAGGCGCTACCCACCACTCGAATTGCCGTTGCACGGTTCCGTCAATGGTCGTAAATTAAGGTAGTGAGGCGCGACATCGTGCTTTGAAATACTATAGTGCCGCAATGACAATATTTATAATTAGAAATAAATGTTTGGTTTGTTTGAAACATTGCAGTTTATACAAAATTCGTTGTTTGTCAAATAACTGCATCCTTTATTATTAAATTATACAGATTCAATGTAACG
Source organism: Acleris emargana (assembly GCA_927399475.2). Classification (NCBI taxonomy): domain Eukaryota; kingdom Metazoa; phylum Arthropoda; class Insecta; order Lepidoptera; family Tortricidae; genus Acleris; species Acleris emargana. The sequence goes on from OV656843.1 coordinate 1,698,120, forward strand.
GAATTCCTATGATACATTTACATTCGGTTGCATTCGCTGTAACTGGTTTCGTTATTAACTATAAAAAAAACCGTTTACACTACGTCAAATACGGCCGAGACGATAAATGTAAACGCGCCATTAGATCAGAGATACGAGTCAATGATATCAGAGATTCATTCATCGAACAATAAACAAATGACAAAAATGTATCTAGGCCAGTATAAAAGTGTGACATACCAATAAAATCCGAATTTTTAAAAATCGTTTCATTTCTGAAAATCTTTCTCTTCTTCGATGGTTCGAAAAAGAATCTTGTGTCGGTCATCTAAAGTCAAAAGTCACTTTGACAAATCGTCATTGCTTTGAAAAAACCTCGTATCTCATATTTCTTGATGTATGATTTTGAACTTAATTTTAAGAGAATTAAGTTGAAACTCATCCATCTCGAAATATCAGATTCGAGTTTTTTTTTAAAGTAGTAACGAAATGTCCTCGATGACATTAGGCCTTACGATGATATAACAAACCACTGGTTTAAGGTTTAAGCACGGGTTCGGCAATTTGGCTTTCCATATTATCTTTGTGCAAGTTTTTCGTTTTCTTTGTTGGTACAAAATCAATATTATCTTCACGGATCTATTTATTATCTCATTTAATAGTGCGTCTTCCTGAACAAAACATAATATAAGGTTGACGCATTTATTGGCCGAAAAATAAATATATCTGCGAAAAAATGTTCTTGTAACCGCTACAGAAACAGAAAACTTGCACAAAGTTAGAATGGAAAGGCGTTGCCCTACCCGTCGCCTGAAATGACAAACAAAACCTTTCTAATTTTCAAGTTTAATTCTATAAAAAAATCTGTCATTAAGTTTAAGCTTCAAGTGACCAGAGCAAATGTTTTAGAGTTGTTTGATTTATTATAAGGTGACGGAACCAGTAATGGACAAGGCTCCAATAATGGACACTTGATTCTTAATTTACAGAAGATAAGAATTATTCATTTCTTTTGCAACAATCACTTTAGAACCTTATGAAATTTGAATTAAGAGTGAAGTGTCCATTACTGGTGTCTGTCAGCTAAGTGCCCGTCATTGGTGCCGTCACCCTACATACCTACCCCAGTAGGTATAATTCTATTAAAAACTGCATGTGCATAATTTATAATAATATAACTTAAATGAAAACGAATCAATATGTAAATTATCCGTGATATAATTAATTGTGGTCAAATATATTAACACCTAGACAGTCTAATTAACTAACCTAAATCATTCAACAGTACAGTCTGTACAAATACCCGATCATACTTCTATTTACAAGACAGGCTTGTTAGATTATATATTCCCAAAATATTTCCTTTATTGAATTTTCTATTAGCATTTTTTCCGTATCAGGTTTTTTTCGAGTCGCATTTTTTCCGGTCCTGACATTTTCCATTCGCAAATTTTCTTAATTAGGTCAAAAGAGGTAGGTAGGTTGAGGTTTTATTAGTTTTGCAGAGGGTCCGATTTTCGAGTTCTCAATAGTGTTCCCCTCTTGTAAAGCGTTGGTAGTGTTAGATACGTGACAGTGCCTACACGGCCTACTTACAAATTAAACATAGCGCCCAGAAATAGGAGCTCCGCGAAGGCGGAGCTCGTCAACACTATTAAATAATTTGTTACAAAGGGGAAAACACGACAGGAAAGTCGCGTGAGGGAAAAAACATGACTGCGAAAACTTAATTCGAGAAATAATGCTAATAGAAAATAACTAGTAAAATATCGATTTTGGGAAATTGATCTAACAAATAACAAAGGGACACTTTATATTACTATGCATTGAAACAGTATCTTTAGATAATAGTCTACAAGAAATAAGGCTTTTACGTGTAAATAATACCACGCATTGATATAATATGGGTCAATTCTAATTCTAGAGCTATTTTTCTGTCATGCGGATTAGTCGCCAATAAACCCTTAGGGCCTACGCTAGCTGACGCGGACGCCCGCCGCGTGCGCACGCTCGCGGGTCCCGCTCCGGACACCCGCCGCGGGCCAGCGAGTCCGCGACGGGCGTCCGCGACGGGCGCACGCCTAACTTAGCGCTACACAAGTCAAGAAACCACAAACAAGTCCGCGAGCGTGTGCCCGCCGCGTGCGCACGGAGCGGACGCCCGCCGCCCGCCGCGCGGATTAAAGTACGTCGCACGCGCCCGCGCCAGTTAGCGGTGTCTATACAATTTCTTTGAGGCGGATGTCCGTTGCGGGTAATCCGCGTAAGCTAGCGTAGGCCCTTATTTACGTCGCCAATAAACCCTTATTTACGTCGCCACGTCGTTTTTATAATGTATAGTGAAATAAATATGAGATTTACCCAATTTTAGCTACACTCGACAAATTTAGAGGAACGTAAAAAAACAAGTTTCGGTATACGGTGTAAGTCATCTATTACGTAGCAGGTAATGAACAGGGTCCAATGATACAGACCGTTAATTACTGGTTCAATCACCCTATTTTCTTTTCGAATAGATATGATTTCACGTGATTTTTTTGACGTGTAAAAGTGCCCGTGCGGCCTACTTACTGAATAAACATCTTTTATCTTTTTTTAAAGTTTTCTAATATTTCATTGGTTTTTGCCTTTAGCAAACGATATTTTGCTACATTTGAATTCATGATATGTATAAAACGAATATAATCCACACAGAAAGCGACGTCAGACACCCAAAAAAATACAGCACGTCCAATTTAAAGGGGTTGTCTTCTTTTAATTTTCTAATTAACAAAAACACGAAAACTAAAACGATATTTTTAATACGATGGTTACTTTACGTTCCTCTAAATTTCTCCCCCAATATTATCGGACATCAACAATACTACTGTAGTACGACGCCATTAAAAATGAATAAACAACGCTTGCTTATTATCTATCTTATCATATCTACGTGAGAAATGGGAACGTAATGGCGACTCAGAGTTTTTTTGCAAATCCCGCATGCAATTTCAAAATCCGTATGGAGGTCCTCAGTGTCAAACCGGCATCTAAATTAAATCTTAGGAAATACATGTTTCGGCAACAGTATTTAAGAGCACCGTCACAAGATTAACCTATTTAACGCTCACGTCAAATACAAGTGTCGCTCACACGGTAAGCATATTTCAAAATCAAAATTATACTAAGCATACGAGAGTTCTCTTTTAAACTGTGTTATGACGACTTCATTTACTATTACCCCCACTAACCGCATACCTGTAGTCTTTTCTAGATCACGATCCTTGCAATACAATGGAAACTTTCTTGTAGTTGACAGTCGAAGAGTTCAAAATTATCTAGTCTCGCTCTTATTCTCTTGTCCTAAAAATCGTGTAGATATTTTTGAGCTCTTCCGCTGTCCACTTTTCTATAGTTCATTTATTTTAGGATGAGAAACCACAATAACATAGTATTGCGTTTGGTCAACTATTTATTCCCGAGCAAACAGTACAGTACAATAGTCTGGGAGCCGCAAAATAAAATTGTTTTAATGTCACTTTATTTGCGTGTCGTCAATTGTTACTCTAGTACAAATTGTAAAGAGATTACAGTTCACGAGCCGCAATATAATGTTGTTGTGGTTTCTCATCCTAAAATAAATGAAGTATAGACTGTACGCGGAAATGCAATATCATCAAACTATCAGTCAGTTGCGCCGTGAAACACTCGAGTCAACTTGTAATTAACAAGTGATTTAATCATAGCGAATTAATTTTTAGTATAGTATGAGCATGACGTATGTAAACAAGTCGTAGATAACTACAAATCTAACAACTATAAGCGTCGGCGGCTTAGTAGGCACGACTGTTCATGACGTCTTGAGGCGTAGTTGGTGTTCAAAAGGTTAAACTGTCAGTTGTTCGTCCACGCAAGCAACTGACTCTTGACTTGTGTGTACTTGCGAGTACTCAGACCGTGTACGTGTGTTCATCATTCTTGCACTTTGCTGGCTTCTGTGATGGACTCGTACTGTTCTTTGTCGAGCTCCGTCATTGTGAAACTCCCGTCTGGTAGGAGGAGGACTACCCGCCGAGTGCCGCCTGTAAAAGGTATCGTGTTAGATTAACAGTTGCTCAAGATGAAATGCAAATCTTCGTCCTCCAAGATAAAGAGATATTCAAGAGCAAATCATTATCAATAAAAAAAATTGCCCGGAGTCGCAAAAACACGCCGGGGCGGCGCGGCGCAGCGCGTTACCATGTTAAAAACGCCTCTGCCATGCTTTTTAGTATAAAAACGTATCGCACCGCACCGCCTGTGCTATCAGTGTGTTTGCGACTTCAAGGCTAACTTGTGGTACATGTTTTTTTTTTATGGGGCAATCGAGCACACTGGCCTTCTGGCGAGAAGTGTGACTGTGTGTGGAGGGACCTGCTGCAGCGGCATGCAGCAGCCCTGAGAATACTGCAGTTACCTAGCGAGGGAAGGTCAGCCTGCACGAGCTGCGCGATGACCTGCGTGGCGTCATCACCGGGCTCGCCCTCCACCTGCACGGCGACCTGCTGCAGCGGCATGCAGCAGCCCGGAGAATACTGCAGTTACCTGGCGAGGGCAGGTTAGCCTGCACGAGCTGCGCGATGACCTGCGTGGCATCCTCGCCTGGCTCACCCTCCTCCTGCACGGCGACCTGCTGCAGCGGCATGCAGCAGCTCAGAGAATACTGCAGTTACCTGGCGAGGGCAGGTCAGCCTGCACGAGCTGCGCGATGACCTGCGTGGCGTCCTTGCCGGGCTCGCCTTCCACCTGCACGGTGACCTGCTGCAGCGGCATGGCAGCAGCCCAGAGATTACTGCAGTTAACTGGCGAGGGCAGGTCAGCCTGCACGAGCTGCGCGATGACCTGCGTGGCGTCCTCGCCGGGCTCGCCCTCCACCAGCACGGCGACCTGCTGCAGCGGCTTGCAGCAGCCCAGAGAATACTGCAGTTACCTGGCGAGGGCAGGTCAGTCTGCACGAGCTGCGCGATGACCTGCGTGGCGTCCTCGCCGGGCTCGCCCTCCACCTGCACGGCGACCTGCTGCAGCGGCTTGCAGCAGCCCAGAGAATACTGCAGTTACCTGGCGAGGGCAGGTCAGCCTGCACGAGCTGCGCGATGACCTGCGTGGCGTCCTCGCCGGGCTCGCCCTCCACCTGCACGGCGACCTGCTGCAGCGGCTTGCAGCAGCCCAGAGAATACTGCAGTTACCTGGCGAGGGCAGGTCAGCCTGCACGAGCTGCACGGCGACCTGCTGCAGCGGCTTGCAGCAGCCCAGAGAATACTGCAGTTACCTGGCGAGGGCAGGTCAGCCTGCACGAGCTGCGCGATGACCTGCGTGGCGTCCTCGCCGGGATCGCCCTCCACCTGCACGGCGACCTGCTGCAGCGGCTTGCAGCAGCCCAGAGAATACTGCAGTTACCTGGCGAGGGCAGGTCAGCCTGCACGAGCTGCGCGATGACCTGCGTGGCGTCCTCGCCGGGCTCGCCCTCCGCCTGCACGGCGACCTGCTGCAGCGGCTTGCAGCAGCCCAGAGAATACTGCAGTTACCTGGCGAGGGCAGGTCAGCCTGCACGAGCTGCGCGATGACCTGCGTGGCGTCCTCGCCGGGCTCGCCCTCCACCTGCACGGCGACCTGCTGCAGCGGCTTGCAGCAGCCCAGAGAATACTGCAGTTACCTGGCGAGGGCAGGTCAGCCTGCACGAGCTACGCGATGACCTGCGTGGTGTCCTCGCCGGGCTCGCCCTCCACCTGCACGGCGACCTGCTGCAGCGGCTTGCAGCAGCCCAGAGAATACTGCAGTTACCTGGCGAGGGCAGGTCAGCCTGCACGAGCTGCGCGATGACCTGCGTGGCGTCCTCGCCGGGCTCGCCCTCCACCTGCACGGCGACCTGCTGCAGCGGATTGCAGCAGCCCAGAGAATACTGCAGTTACCTGGCGAGGGCAGGTCAGCCTGCACGAGCTGCGCGATGACCTGCGTGGCGTCCTCGCCGGGATCGCCCTCCACCTGCACGGCGACCTGCTGCAGCGGCTTGCAGCAGCCCAGAGAATACTGCAGTTACCTGGCGAGGGCAGGTCAGCCTGCACGAGCTGCGCGATGACCTGCGTGGCGTCCTCGCCGGGCTCGCCCTCCACCTGCACGGCGACCTGCTGCAGCGGCTTGCAGCAGCCCAGAGAATACTGCAGTTACCTGGCGAGGGCAGGTCAGCCTGCACGAGCTGCGCGATGACCTGCGTGGCGTCCTCGCCGGGCTCGCCCTCCACCTGCACGGCGACCTGCTGCAGTGGCTTGCAGTAGCCCAGAGAATACTGCAGTTACCTGGCGAGGGCAGGTCAGCCTGCACGAGCTGCGCGATGACCTGCGTGGCGTCCTCGCCGGGCTCGCCCTCCATCTGCACGGCGACCTGCTGCAGCGGCTTGCAGCAGCCCAGAGAATACTGCAGTTACCTGGCGAGGGCAGGTCAGCCTGCACGAGCTGCGCGATGACCTGCGTGGCGTCCTCGCCGGGCTCGCCCTCCACCTGCACGGCGACCTGCTGCAGTGGCTTGCAGCAGCCCAGAGAATACTGCAGTTACCTGGCGAGGGCAGGTCAGCCTGCACGAGCTGCGCGATGACCTGCGTGGCGTCCTCGCCGGGCTCGCCCTCCACCTGCACGGCGACCTGCTGCAGCGGCTTGCAGCAGCCCAGAGAATACTGCAGTTACCTGGCGAGGGCAGGTCAGCCTGCACGAGCTGCGCGATGACCTGCGTGGCGTCCTCGCCGGGCTCGCCCTCCACCTGCACGGCGACCTGCTGCAGCGGCATGCAGCAGCCCAGAGAATACTGCAGTTACCTGGCGAGGGCAGGTCAGCCTGCACGAGCTGCGCGATGACCTGCGTGGCGTCCTCGCCGGGCTCGCCCTCCGCCTGCACGGCGACCTGCTGCAGCGGCATGCAGCAGCCCAGAGAATACTGCAGTTACCTGGCGAGGGCAGGTCAGCCTGCACGAGCTGCGCGATGACCTGCGTGGCGTCCTAGCCGGGCTCGCCCTCCACCTGCACGGCGACCTGCTGCAGCGGCATGCAGCAGCCCAGAGAATACTGCAGTTACTTGGCGAGGGCAGGTCAGCCTGCACGAGCTGCGCGATGACCTGCGTGGCGTCCTCGCCGGGCTCGCCCACCGCCTGCACGGCGACCTGCTGCAGCGGCATGCAGCAGCCCAGAGAATACTGCAGTTACCTGGCGAGGGCAGGTCAGCCTGCACGAGCTGCGCGATGACCTGCGTGGCGTCCTCGCCGGGCTCGCCCACCGCCTGCACGGCGACCTGCTGCAGCGGCATGCAGCAGCCCAGAGAATACTGCAGTTACCTGGCGAGGGCAGGTCAGCCTGCACGAGCTGCGCGATGACCTGCGTGGCGTCCTCGCCGGGCTCGCCCACCGCCTGCACGGCGACCTGCTGCAGCGGCATGCAGCAGCCCAGAGAATACTGCAGTTACCTGGCGAGGGCAGGTCAGCCTGCACGAGCTGCGCGATGACCTGCGTGGCGTCCTCGCCGGGCTCGCCCACCGCCTGCACGGCGACCTGCTGCAGCGGCATGCAGCAGCCCAGAGAATACTGCAGTTACCTGGCGAGGGCAGGTCAGCCTGCACGAGCTGCGCGATGACCTGCGTGGCGTCCTCGCCGGGCTCGCCCACCGCCTGCACGGCGACCTGCTGCAGCGGCATGCAGCAGCCCAGAGAATACTGCAGTTACCTGGCGAGGGCAGGTCAGCCTGCACGAGCTGCGCGATGACCTGCGTGGCGTCCTCGCCGGGCTCGCCCACCGCCTGCACGGCGACCTGCTGCAGCGGCATGCAGCAGCCCAGAGAATACTGCAGTTACCTGGCGAGGGCAGGTCAGCCTGCACGAGCTGCGCGATGACCTGCGTGGCGTCCTCGCCGGGCTCGCCCTCCACCTGCACGGCGACCTGCTGCAGCGCGGGCGCCTCGCCCCCCGGCATCAGCTGCGCCAGCTGCGCCGGGTCTATCGCCAGCACGTCCTGCTGCCGGGACGAACGGGAATTATGTATTACATGCTGGAGGGCAATACGACATTACAAAGGGATCAAAGTGATCTAATGCATCCGGAGGTATTCAGTTCGATGGTGTACTTAATTCTTTCCCCCGAGTTAAGCACTCTACTATTCCTTTGCACTGAAAGGAAAGTTAAAAGATTGTTGTTTTCACGCGTTACTTCGCCTTCATTATCGCCATACAAAAAATATGCGTAATTTTATTCTTTACGCTATTTAAAAACGAATTTAAACATTACGTTATTTCCTTGTGGTTGTTTTACATTCTTCCACGTCCTAGTAACAAGTCGAAAAATGGTAATGTTGCCGATCAGCGTTATCAGCAGTCACTTCCCACGACTGGTATACCCAATGTACCCAAGGGTCGACGATATTCTACTGTATTGTTTGTACTGCGGTAGAGTTGTCTATGGTACCGACCTGTCCGTCCTCCCTCGTCACGTACATGACGCCGTCTCCATCTTCAGTGCCGTCGGTTGTGCCCTCCACGCCCTCTACTCCCTCTGCGGCGACCAGTAGCGTCTGTCCGGCCTCGTTCTCGCCGGCAACCTGTAACATGCATGACAATACATAAGCTGAGCCCATAACTAACTTCCTAGTTTGACAGAAGTGTTGCAACCGCTCCAATCATAATTAAATAATATTCTTCGTTCGATTCGAATCTGTGATTGTCGATTGACATAAATTATAAAGTTAGAGACATCCAGGGAACGATTTCAGTAGCCGCCCATACTGACGTATTTCAAAGTCTCATCCTGTTTACAACTTTTATCCCAATGGATTTCGATCCCCAAGCACGCTTGCCAATGCCGCGCGGCGCGTACCGCCATTCAAAGGAAGCCACCTTGCGCGAAAGTGACACTATCAAACTATGAACAAGTATGGACAACCCTAGGCGCTCGAGCGGGAATAGGTACAGTAGAACACAATTTATGTGGCGTGTCGTGAATCTTCGTTCGCGCAGATACGAACACCGATTCCGATGGTTTCCGAAAGCACGATTAAAACCCACGATCAGACTTGTACGTAACAGTTATAAGGTGTAAATTAAATTTCATCTATTTTTCCCATCTCACTCACTGCTGACTGAATGACACGCGGGCGCGCGTCAACATGGCGTCACTAATAACCAATAACAGCACAGAATACAGATGCGCAACGCGTGGATCATGCTGATTAGTTCCCGCGCTTCGAAAATTCGTCATCTGCGCAGGTATATCGGTAAGCCATATCAGTTGTGTTATACTGTATCAGAAGATCCTAAAGGGCAGGAGTCGAACCGTTTCCATTTATACTATGAGGTTAGTGTGTATGTCCTAGATGAACTGATGATGATGTCATGGAGTGAGAATAGATGGTGATGAAGGTGTGGTCTACCTGGTAGAGCACGCCGTCCTCCCCTCGTATCATGATGGGCGGGTGCGAGCCGTGAAGGAGCCCCACTTCCTCAGCTTCGTCCACTCCGACGCCCTCCTCAAGCAGCTGCTTCACGCTTGCCTCTACCTTCACTTCCGTCTGGAAACAAACACCAACCAAATAAAAAAAAAATACAATTAATTATCCGCATGAGGGCCCAGGCCCAGAAGGTATATTCCCACTAGTTTTATTGTCAGTACCATATAGCTCAAGTTAATAGTGTAATAGAACTAGTGGGAATAAACCGCCCAGGGTCCACTGGGCCGTCCGCCATAGCAGAGCTCCGTACGTCAACACTACCAAGTGAATATCTAGAATGGGAAAAATTGCGACAAGGAAAAACGAATGCGACTGTAAAAAAAATGATGGGGAAAAATACGAATGGAGATTCTGCTATCAACCAATTTTATTTTCGAATATTATGAGCCCATTATAATAAAAAAAAGACACTGGGAAAATATGGGAATAGAACAAGTTGCACCAAGAAAAATAATTTAGGAAATTATGGTCCATTCGTAAAAAAGTTGGTACGGACACGAAAGTAAATTTGCGACCCCATAAAAAAAATGCTCGAAGTCGACAATGCCATTAGGGATGCCAAGTCATTTGTAATTTATAGGAAACTCAATCTTACTGTTGTAGAATGTCAGATTGACTTTGGACCTAAGGTCGGTCCTAAATTGAAGTCTGTACTTACTGAGTCGTCGTCTGTGAGCACGGGCAGCGAAGGCTGCGCCGCGTCGCCCTGCACCAGCATGCCGGTCGTACCGCCGGGGGACATCTCCACCTGGGGACAAACAGAATCAGTCACATATGAACGTAGGTAACGGTGAGCAGGCTCGGCCCAACGACGCACTCTGATTTATTGACGGCGTGCGCGGCGCGGGCGGCGGGCTGGGCGTGGGCGGCGGGGTGGGCTCGCCCCGACTGTGGGCACAGCGTCAGCTCGCGCTCCGGGCTCGGCGCGGCTGTACCTTCATGAGCTTGTGGTGCGGCGGCGTGCGCGGCGCGGGCGGCGGGCTGGGCGTGGGCGGCGGGGTGGGCTCGCCCCGACTGTGGGCACAGCGTCAGCTCGCGCTCCGGGCTCGGCGCGGCTGTACCTTCATGAGCATGTGGTGCGGCGGCGTGCGCGGCGCGGGCGGCGGGCTGGGCGTGGGCGGCGGGGTGGGCTCGCCCCGACTGTGGGCACAGCGTCAGCTCGCGCTCCGGGCTCGGCGCGGCTGTACCTTCATGAGCATGTGGTGCGGCGGCGTGCGCGGCGCGGGCGGCGGGCTGGGCGTGGGCGGCGGGGTGGGCTCGCCCCGACTGTGGGCGGCGCGTCAGCTCGCGCTCCGGGCTCGGCGCGGCTGTACCTTCATGAGCCTGTGGTGCGGCGGCGTGCGCGGCGCGGGCGGCGGGCTGGGCGTGGGCGGCGGGGTGGGCTCGCCCCGACTGTGGGCACAGCGTCAGCTCGCGCTCCGGGCTCGGCGCGGCTGTACCTTCATGAGCATGTGGTGCGGCGGCGTGCGCGGCGCGGGCGGCGGGCTGGGCGTGGGCGGCGGGGTGGGCTCGCCCCGACTGTGGGCACAGCGTCAGCTCGCGCTCCGGGCTCGGCGCGGCTGTACCTTCATGAGCATGTGGTGCGGCGGCGTGCGCGGCGCGGGCGGCGGGCTGGGCGTGGGCGGCGGGGTGGGCTCGCCCCGACTGTGGGCGGCGCGTCAGCTCGCGCTCCGGGCTCGGCGCGGCTGTACCTTCATGAGCATGTGGTGCGGCGGCGTGCGCGGCGCGGGCGGCGGGCTGGGCTCGCCCCGACTGTGGGCACAGCGTCAGCTCGCGCTCCGGGCTCGGCGCGGCTGTACCTTCATGAGCATGTGGTGCGGCGGCGTGCGCGGCGCGGGCGGCGGGCTGGGCGTGGGCGGCGGGGTGGGCTCGCCCCGACTGTGGGCTGAGCGTCAGCTCGCGCTCCGGGCTCGGCGCGGCTGTACCTTCATGAGCATGTGGTGCGGCGGCGTGCGCGGCGCGGGCGGCGGGCTGGGCGTGGGCGGCGGGGTGGGCTCGCCCCGACTGTGGGCACAGCGTCAGCTCGCGCTCCGGGCTCGGCGCGGCTGTACCTTCATGAGCATGTGGTGCGGCGGCGTGCGCGGCGCGGGCGGCGGGCTGGGCGTGGGCGGCGGGGTGGGCTCGCCCTGACTGTGGGCACAGCGTCAGCTCGCGCTCCGGGCTCGGCTCGGCTGTACCTTCATGAGCATGTGGTGCGGCGGCGTGCGCGGCGCGGGCGGCGGGCTGGGCGTGGGCGGCGGGGTGGGCTCGCCCCGACTGTGGGCACAGCGTCAGCTCGCGCTCCGGGCTCGGCGCGGCTGTACCTTCATGAGCATGTGGTGCGGCGGCGTGCGCGGCGCGGGCGGCGGGCTGGGCGTGGGCGGCGGGGTGGGCTCGCCCCGACTGTGGGCACAGCGTCAGCTCGCGCTCCGGGCTCGGCGCGGCTGTACCTTCATGAGCATGTGGTGCGGCGGCGTGCGCGGCGCGGGCGGCGGGCTGGGCGTGGGCGGCGGGGTGGGCTCGCCCCGACTGTGGGCACAGCGTCAGCTCGCGCTCCGGGCTCGGCGCGGCTGTACCTTCATGAGCATGTGGTGCGGCGGCGTGCGCGGCGCGGGCGGCGGGCTGGGCGTGGGCGGCGGGGTGGGCTCGCCCCGACTGTGGGCACAGCGTCAGCTCGCGCTCCGGGCTCGGCGCGGCTGTACCTTCATGAGCATGTGGTGCGGCGGCGTGCGCGGCGCGGGCGGCGGGCTGGGCGTGGGCGGCGGGGTGGGCTCGCCCCGACTGTGGGCACAGCGTCAGCTCGCGCTCCGGGCTCGGCGCGGCTGTACCTTCATGAGCATGTGGTGCGGCGGCGTGCGCGGCGCGGGCGGCGGGCTGGGCGTGGGCGGCGGGGTGGGCTCGCCCCGACTGTGGGCACAGCGTCAGCTCGCGCTCCGGGCTCGGCGCGGCTGTACCTTCATGAGCATGTGGTGCGGCGGCGTGCGCGGCGCGGGCGGCGGGCTGGGCGTGGGCGGCGGGGTGGGCTCGCCCCGACTGTGGGCGGCGCGTCAGCTCGCGCTCCGGGCTCGGCGCGGCTATACCTTCATGAGCATGTGGTGCGGCGGCGTGCGCGGCGCGGGCGGCGGGCTGGGCGTGGGCGGCGGGGTGGGCTCGCCCCGACTGTGGGCACAGCGTCAGCTCGCGCTCCGGGCTCGGCGCGGCTGTACCTTCATGAGCATGTGGTGCGGCGGCGTGCGCGGCGCGGGCGGCGGGCTGGGCGTGGGCGGCGGGGTGGGCTCGCCCCGACTGTGGACGGCGCGTCAGCTCGCGCTCCGGGCTCGGCGCGGCTGTACCTTCATGAGCATGTGGTGCGGCGGCGTGCGCGGCGCGGGCGGCGGGCTGGGCGTGGGCGGCGGGGTGGGCTCGCCCCGACTGTGGGCACAGCGTCAGCTCGCGCTCCGGGCTCGGCGCGGCTGTACCTTCATGAGCATGTGGTGCGGCGGCGTGCGCGGCGCGGGCGGCGGGCTGGGCGTGGGCGGCGGGGTGGGCTCGCCCCGACTGTGGGCACAGCGTCAGCTCGCGCTCCGGGCTCGGCGCGGCTGTACCTTCATGAGCATGTGGTGCGGCGGCGTGCGCGGCGCGGGCGGCGGGCTGGGCGTGGGCGGCGGGGTGGGCTCGCCCCGACTGTGGGCACAGCGTCAGCTCGCGCTCCGGGCTCGGCGCGGCTGTACCTTCATGAGCATGTGGTGCGGCGGCGTGCGCGGCGCGGGCGGCGGGCTGGGCGTGGGCGGCGGGGTGGGCTCGCCCCGACTGTGGGCACAGCGTCAGCTCGCGCTCCGGGCTCGGCGCGGCTGTACCTTCATGAGCATGTGGTGCGGCGGCGTGCGCGGCGCGGGCGGCGGGCTGGGCGTGGGCGGCGGGGTGGGCTCGCCCCGACTGTGGGCGGCGCGTCAGCTCGCGCTCCGGGCTCGGCGCGGCTGTACCTTCATGAGCATGTGGTGCGGCGGCGTGCGCGGCGCGGGCGGCGGGCTGGGCGTGGGCGGCGGGGTGGGCTCGCCCCGACTGTGGGCACAGCGTCAGCTCGCGCTCCGGGCTCGGCGCGGCTGTACCTTCATGAGCATGTGGTGCGGCGGCGTGCGCGGCGCGGGCGGCGGGCTGGGCGTGGGCGGCGGGGTGGGCTCGCCCCGACTGTGGGCACAGCGTCAGCTCGCGCTCCGGGCTCGGCGCGGCTGTACCTTCATGAGCATGTGGTGCGGCGGCGTGCGCGGCGCGGGCGGCGGGCTGGGCGTGGGCGGCGGGGTGGGCTCGCCCCGACTGTGGGCACAGCGTCAGCTCGCGCTCCGGGCTCGGCGCGGCTGTACCTTCATGAGCATGTGGTGCGGCGGCGTGCGCGGCGCGGGCGGCGGGCTGGGCGTGGGCGGCGGGGTGGGCTCGCCCCGACTGTGGGCGGCGCGTCAGCTCGCGCTCCGGGCTCGGCGCGGCTGTACCTTCATGAGCATGTGGTGCGGCGGCGTGCGCGGCGCGGGCGGCGGGCTGGGCGTGGGCGGCGGGGTGGGCTCGCCCCGACTGTGGGCGGCGCGTCAGCTCGCGCTCCGGGCTCGGCGCGGCTGTACCTTCATGAGCATGTGGTGCGGCGGCGTGCGCGGCGCGGGCGGCGGGCTGGGCGTGGGCGGCGGGGTGGGCTCGCCCCGACTGTGGGCACAGCGTCAGCTCGCGCTCCGGGCTCGGCGCGGCTGTACCTTCATGAGCATGTGGTGCGGCGGCGTGCGCGGCGCGGGCGGCGGGCTGGGCGTGGGCGGCGGGGTGGGCTCGCCCCGACTGTGGGCACAGCGTCAGCTCGCGCTCCGGGCTCGGCGCGGCTGTACCTTCATGAGCATGTGGTGCGGCGGCGTGCGCGGCGCGGGCGGCGGGCTGGGCGTGGGCGGCGGGGTGGGCTCGCCCCGACTGTGGGCGGCGCGTCAGCTCGCGCTCCGGGCTCGGCGCGGCTGTACCTTCATGAGCATGTGGTGCGGCGGCGTGCGCGGCGCGGGCGGCGGGCTGGGCGTGGGCGGCGGGGTGGGCTCGCCCCGACTGTGGGCCCCGCGTCAGCTCGCGCTCCGGGCTCGGCGCGGCTGTACCTTCATGAGCATGTGGTGCGGCGGCGTGCGCGGCGCGGGCGGCGGGCTGGGCGTGGGCGGCGGGGTGGGCTCGCCCCGACTGTGGGCGGCGCGTCAGCTCGCGCTCCGGGCTCGGCGCGGCTGTACCTTCATGAGCATGTGGTGCGGCGGCGTGCGCGGCGCGGGCGGCGGGCTGGGCGTGGGCGGCGGGGTGGGCTCGCCCTCGGCGCGCGCCAGCCGGCGCCCCGACGCGGGGCACAGCGTCAGCTCGCGCTCCGGGCTCGGCGACGGCAGCGGGCCCAGCTCCAGGGGGAACGGGTCCACGATGCCGTCCGACGTTTCCGATGACGCGTCCGACTGCGTAACCAAATATCCGTTCCGGCTGACTTACGATGCTCCGGCGAGAGCGGGCCGGCGGAAGTACATTGCATCGGTCCTATAGCTCTCACCTTGATCGTGAAAACCGACTGGTCGATGTACTTCTGCTGGCACGCTTTCGCTGAACCAACATAAATCAGCCATTAAGCTTCAGACGCCCCATCGAATATAAAGCTTCTATGACTTTAACTCTGGTTCGAGCCGCAAACGCCGGGCGGCGATATCGGCGCTTTGAATTCGATTCGAATTCAAAATAATTAATTTCAACTATCTTGAATCATATAGTGTTAGTAAATTACATTAAAAATCACTGAGCAAAAATTACTTGCTGAAAAATATCTAAATGACTCGTAAACCTTCCTTGAACAAGATTTGAAAGCACATGAACCAAACAATGATTCACATACTAGCAATCAAATCTCTGGGAGAATAACATTAAAATGCAAATGAAACCAGAGATATACAACATGGTAGCGTGCAAACATGATAACTTTAGACAAGTGCCCAGGAACCCGCAAAGGATAAGGAGTTACTTCTTGCCAGATAACCAAACAATAACAACTAACCCTCTATCTTGTCCTAGTATCCAAAGCCTTTAACAGGATAAAGATTAAGCGACGCGATTCGACGCGTTCCCATACTAAAAAGCATGCCCATCGCGTGGCGGAGTCATTTTTAATATGGGACCGTGCCGCACCCCGACGCCTTCGCTTTCGGTGCGTTATATCCTTTACACCTCGTAAGGCCCACGTCAAATTTCGTTAGTTCGAAAAAGAACCTTGTATCAGTCGACTAAAGTCAAAAGTCACTTTGACAAAGGTCCTAGAGTTAGGACGTTGGGCCTTATTAGGTTAAACCGCCGCCCCGCCTTGCCCGGAGCGACATTTCAGTTTATAAGCTAACAGCTGTCTCGCGGTCGCGTGCCGCACCGCTAGCGTCTCTGTTAATCTCTGAGCGATTGGCGATTCATATCAACAGGGGCCTAGATGCAGTTAGAGATTTTCGAATATCGATAAAATGTATAAAATTGGCGTAAGCTGATTACATACATTTCGAGTCGATATAAAACAGAAACGTTAGCGTTTGCATCTTGACTGATATGAAACCGACAGTCTCTCTTGTTGAAAAGAAATATACACACAGTTGCAAGATATGTATACTCCTACATTAATTTTACTGCCGTAGTCGTAAATAGGAATTAAATTAAAATCTGTCTTATATTTTTATATATAATTACTATAATTAGCAAAACGGGACGTAGCTAGAAATTTACTTGAAACATTTGAACCATAAATGTTAGGCATACCAATAAAGCATGTTCCGGAATGACAGACATTGGAACGATGCAAGTTCTAATTTGTAAAAAAAAAATGTAAGCCATGGATTGTAAGGTGTAAATATTTTATTTGTTTTTGTATTATATTCTAAAAAGCTTGTTATAAATAATAAAAGTAATGATGGTAAGCAGGAGGTAGGCAGGAGGATATGAGTGGGTGGAGGAGAGAGAGGCGTGGTACCTGGTCGAGGTCTTGGGCTCGCGCGCGGTCGCGCAGGCGCACGATGTTGCCGGCCGCCGTGGCCACGTGCGCGCCCCGCCCGCGCGCGCGCGCGCCGCCGCGCCGCAGCAGGCTGTCGCCCTGCGCACCGACACGTCACGACATGCTCTGATACCGTTGGTAACCCTTTGTTACCATTGCTGGTTACTGGTTACAGCGCACGTTAAATCCAACAGTGACATAGTAATAATAATAAAAGTGTGTCATTACTGCGGTTAAAAAGAATTAACTTTAGTATGAATTCCTTGTGTGCATAGTGTTGGTTTTAACATGGGTTTGTTGCCAGTCAACACCCTTGTTGCTACTGATGTACCGTGGGAATATTCCCATGGAATGGGAATATTCCTATGGAGAATATTCCCGGGAATATTCCTTTATTCCCAGGAATATTCCCAAAACAGGGGAAATATTGCAATACAGATTGGGCAAATATTATTTTTATTAAACTTAGTTAATAATGAAGTACTCAGCAGAATTAAATGACTTTTGCTAAAAACCTCGTTTTATACTACTAGACACACGTAATTCATGTTTTATATAATAAAATTTAAACTTTGCCACCAATTACAATTTTAAAACAGGAGCTGAACACACAAAGTCGGTGTCAATAGAAGTGACAGAAGATGTAAACAAAGCCAAACAAACAAATGTACCATTATTACTTCATAATCACGTACTTTTTTTTACATCGTGTGTGGTATTTTTAATGATCTACTTGCTTGATTGTTACTTTTACATACATACATTAAATCACGCCTGTTTCCCAGAGGGGTAGGCAGAGACCACTTCTTTCCACTTGCTACGATCTTGACACAAGATTAAAGAATTGAAAGAATTTAATTTTGTTACTTTTGCAGTCTGATTCAAAATTAAATAGCTATTAACTATACTTTTTTATCAAAACTCGTTTGCAGAAAAATTGAGGTTATGTGTCAAACAGTACTGATTTGTTTACATCTTCACTCATCATTTCTATTGACCCCGAATTTACATACCTATGGACTTGAAAATCGAACTTTACGTGGTAATTTTAGCGGTGGTATGGGCAAATGAATTCCCAGTAGTTACCAGTGGTAACAGATGGGATTATTTTATTCCCATTAATTACCAGTGGTAACAAATGGTAATATTAATTCTCAGTAAGGTAACAAATAGGAATATTAATTCCCAGTAGTTACCAGTGGTAACAGATGTAATGATTTTATTCCCAGTAATTTTACCAATGGTAACAGATAGGACTATTTTATTCCCAGTAGTTACCAGTGCTAACAGATGAGGGACATAAAACCCATTTGTTACTAGTGGTAACAGGTTGGGATAGTCTTCGCGCTAGCCGTTCCTGCCTTAAGCAATCAGCTTTAATGACCTTTATATGAAGGGTCCACGGAAAGAACATGTCTAGTCACATTAGTAACTTTTGAGATATCGCGATTTGAAAGTTAGGAACCATGTCATTTTGTACGTAATTATCGTGTAGAGGTTTTTTTAAGAGTGAAAAGATACAAGTTATATGAAGATTTATATCTAAACCTGAGTGGTAGGTAATAGTTCATTTCGTCCTCTACATTTTGAGATTCAAAACTCATTTTCAAAAAATAAGTGACTAGATATGTTCTTTCCGTGGACCCTTCATATAAAACAGTAGTATCCGAATGTACTGAATAAGGGCCTAATCAAAGGCACCCGTAACTGACGTAAGCACATGAAGAGGTTGATAAATGCAGGCCTTCCATAGACTCTGCCTACCCCATTGGGAGACAGGCGTGAGGGCATGTATGTACTTTACTACTACTACCATTATTATTTTTATTACTACTATTATCATTTAATTCTATTTCTGACGACCTCCATGTAACTGCATATAATTTGACATGCTATGTAATTTATACTGTTTTATATTGAGTAATACTATTGAGTTATCAACAAGTTTTAAGAGTTGTTGGTAATTGTGTAGCTCTGCCTACCCCACTCTGGGAGTGAAGGCGTGAAGGTATGTATGTATGTATAAAAATCTGAAATCTGTATATCCTGAAGTGTCGCAGTACGTAACGGATGCTAACGGTTTGAACGGGCTCACCTGCGCGAGCTTCTTGTTGAGTATGGTGACGGGCGACTTGCCCTCGGGCGACTGCCCCACGGGCCGGTGGATGGTGCGCTGGATGATCTTCTGTCCCGACGGGGTGATGATCGTCTTCTCCGTCACCTGTTGGCCCCCGGATCCTATCGTCTTCTTTATCTGAACAACGAACGTTACATTAACTGTTGTTCTCTGTTCCCTGCTGCTGGGTTTTTCGGTGTGCGCTGTAACTATTGGCAAGTTTTTTTTTTTGTTAATTTGTAGCAAACAAGGCTCATAAAGGTAGCGGCGTCAGATTTGTGAACCTAAGATGGGAGTGGTTATTAATTGATCTCAGATCTATGTGATTCAGAATTTACACACAAAGGCAAACGAGCACACAGGTTACCTGATGGTAACTAAACTCTGACCATAGACATTTGCTATCTCAAGACTACAATCTTAAGATCGCAAATGCGTTGCCAAGGACTACGATGAAATAGATGAAGGTGTTGTCGTGTGTATTTGTCAAATAAATGTTTTGAATACTACTTAAATTTTAATTACCTGTTGCACTGGTGTTCCCTTTTTTTCATCTTGCTTTTTCTGTAACAAACAAAGTCGATAATCACTTGCAGTTTCCAACTGAGCTTTGGCCCGCGCGACCTACAAATCGCTGATGACACCACGACCCAGATGCAGAACAGCAACAGACAACTGTTGCAAAATTCAAAATTCAAAAAAAAAAAACTAAATTCAAAGTCTCGGGCCCAGACTTTAGTAATTACCTGTTTCGCGGCTAATATCTGTTTCCTGATGACGTCCTGATCTATGTTGAGCCCAGGGCCCAGCTTCCCAGGGGAGTCTATCTTCATTATGCCTGAACTCTTCGACATGATGTATACTCCTGTAGACAACCAGAATGTTAAATGTAGTAGACAAAGCATTGTATCCTATTCGTAACCAGAATAAAATTAAAATTATCATGAATTAAATACTATGTGGTTCCGGGTTAGAATAGTGCCACTCCATGTCTTCCCGTGGATGTCGTATGAGGCGACTAAGGGAATAAAGGCTTGTAGTACTGTTAGGCGATGGGCTTGCAACCTGTCACTAATACACTTGTAAACATGTTAGCCTGATTGTGCAAAATGTGGTTACAGAATTATCATTAAGTTTTTAGAGTTGTTGGTAATTCTGTAGCTCTGCCTACCGCACTTTGGGAATGAAGGCGTGAATTTATGTATGTTAAATACTGCATTTAATCGCCTTTGTTGTTATTAGAGCAGCATATTTGTGTGTATGCTTGTGCATTTCGTCTCTGAGTGCGTAGCTGAGGTCGCTAAGGGTAGAGCATGATTTTTATCAAAAAATCTTTTCAACCAATTATTATCACTTTATGTGAAAAAGGAGGCAGACGAACAATCGAGCCACCTGATGGTAAGTGATCATCGCGACCCATAAACACCCTTTGAGAAAAGAGTAGGCTCGTTTATTGAAGCCCCCCCCCAAGTCGTATTGGTTCGGATATAGACACCGAGAGCTGATTTCTATTCAAAATTAATATTTTGACATTATTTCCGAATGACAATGTCAATTATTTAAAACCACATATTATTTTAAGTTTCACTCTTATCAATATTAGGTTTGATGTGCAAGTTCACTCGACACTTTTTCCCCTTTTGAACATTACCGTAAAATTAATTTAAAATCGTTTGCTTTAAGTTATAATATTGGCGTCATGGACTGACCTTATAACTTGCAACACCATTGTTTGTACAATTCGAAATAAGTAATTAATAACCTAATACCAAATGGCCACCTGTCACTATGAGCTCTATAAAATACGGCCACGGAGATCATGTGCCCACTTGTGGGCGGGGGAGCACTCACCGGTGGTCAGGTTGGGCATGTGCTTGGGGTCCACCTTGATGACGCCCTTGATGTTGGGCATGCCCTTGCCGCCGAGCCCAAGCGACTTCACCAGCGAGGGGTCCACGGCGCCCGGCGGCGGCGAGGAACCGTTTAGTAATCGCTTTTCTGAAAGTTCATTATTGGCTTTCAGTACGAGTACTACAACTAGACTAGACTTTACTAGCTTGATAGCTACAATCATAACCGAACCCTAACTTGCTACAACACTATCTTTGGGCATCTTGCGAGATCACCATTGCGCGCGTACAAAACCGTACTTGTGACTAATGTGGCTACAACACTGCACCTTGCGGCTACAACACTGAACCTCACGGCTACGATACTGTATTCGCGGCTACAAGACTGCACCTCGCCGCTACAATACTCGCGGCAACAACACTACCTCGTGGCTACAACACTATACTGGCGGCTACAGTACTTACGAATACAACACTCCGCGGCTACAACGCCACACCTCGTGGCTACAACACCACCTCACGGCTACAATAGTACACTGAGCAACATCACTGTACCTCTCGCCTCGCCGTCGGAGTAGTCATCTCCGCTGGAGGCCGAGCGCTTGATCCGCTTGGACGCCGGCTCATCGTCGGCGCCACACCACGCCTTTACTTGATCCAACGCACGCACTTTGCTCGACCGCTGAAGACGTCTGACGGACAAATAAATCGACAATTAATTATTGGATTGTTAAATCAAATTCACTTACCACTCCTACTCGCTTACAAAAAGTCGATACTGTTCAAAATCAAATGGAGGGTCTTTAACGTATGGATGACAATGTAAACAATGTCATATTCATAGCCATAAATAGGACATCATAATTGAATGCTCGCAGGACTGATGGCCGATGGGGCCAGAAGGTTCTTGAGTGGCGTCCGCGGACCGTGAGACGAGCTGTAGGTAGGCCTCCAACAAGATGGAGTGACGACCTTGTAAGGATCGCGGGAACGCCGTGGATGCGAAAAGCACAAGACCGGTCTGAGTGGAGAGCCTTGGGGGAGGCCTATGTCCAGCAGTGGACGTCCTTCGGCTGACATGATGATGATGATGAATTGAATGCTTACCCAGTAGGAGTCAGAGCAGGCGTATCTTGTTTCTTGACCATCTGCTTCACAACTTGAGGGAGGGGCGTGCTGATCTGTTTCACCTAAAACAAGATAACAATTCAAACATTAACTTTGCAGGAAAGTGCGCAGAATACCCTAATTTCGGTATAATTATCATCGCCTTCGTTACTATTATCAGAATAATTGCCACCATTATTGTGATAAGTTTTCCTTTTCAGACATTGTCATCAACCCTTTTCCCGTACACTGTTGGCCGGGTTGCCGGGTTGGAATAGTGCCACTCTATCTTTCCGTGGATGTCGTAAGAGGCGACGGGCTTGCAACCTGTCACTAATACGCTGGCAAACATCTTAGCTTAATTGTGCAAAATGTGGTTACAGAATTATCAACAAGTCTTTAGAGTTGTTGATAATAACCTATCTTTTTCCGGGATTTTGCCAACTTTAGGTAAATATCGATCCGAATTTCCGATGCCTCCTTATAACTCTGCCCTCACCTGCACGGGGTGCTGCGCGGCGCGCTGCGCCTTGAGCTCCTTCTGGCGCGCCAGCTGCTTCTCGAACGCTTCTAGAAGATGCTTGCACGTCTGCATGTTCTCTATCGGCTCCCAGGTGTTCTGCTCGCTGCAACAGAACAAAACAATTCAATACAATATTGTAATACATACATACATTAACTCACGCCTGTTTCCCAGAGGGGTAGGCAGAGACCACTTCTTTCCACTTGCTACGATCTTGACAAATTACACATATAAACATGTGGAAGGGAATTCCATTTCGTTCTATCCGAGGCAGGATGGTTCGATTTCCGGCTCAGACTAGCATTTCAAAAAAGAACTTAATTCTGTCATCCATTTAAAAAAAGTTGCCTTTAACTTTAGAACGCCACAGTTCTGGTCTGACTCAAAGTGGTGTCACTGATGCCATCGTCGGCCACAGCCGAAAGAAGTTGAAGATTAAAAGAAACTTTGTTTCGTATAAATTAAGTTGTAATTTGCATAGCATAGCAAACATGTGTGGCGTGCGAGTGACACATTGACAGACGTAAGGCGTTTAAAAGGTGTTTTTTTTTGTGTATGTATAGTCAAGGAAATTGATCGTTTACCAGTTTGACATAATACGCGAAACAGCCGTGTTATACATTTACCGGCGCGACACGACTGATTACACGTAGAAAATGTATAACTCGGCAAAGTGATGTATCAAGTCAAACTGGGAAACAATCAAATTCGTCGAGTTTATAGCTCGGCGCAGACATAACCGCTCGACATCGGATCAGCTCAAAGTGAAACATGGAAAAGTGAGATTTGATCTGTGTTAGTACGATACATTTTTCAGTGCAGGGGCCCCAGACAAGATGCATTACGCCAACTCGCTTTTCTATTCGTTTCGTTTCTAAACCAATCGCTTCACTTGTAGATGACGTGATACGAAAAGTCACGTGATCTAGCAGTGACGCGATTGGTTCAAAAACGAAACGAACAGAAAAGCGAGTTGGCGTAATGCATCTTGTCTGGGGCCCCAGGTCTGCTAGCTTACGCAGAGGCGAGACGTTGCCGTTCCGATGCCGACAAGATAAAGATAAAGATAAAGACATTTATTCAGTAATTAGGCCGCACGGGCACTTTTACACGTCAAGAATCTACCAGTGCTTCACAAGAGGAGACCACTGCTGAGAAGAAACGCCGCAAGAAACTCAGCAGTCAGTCTTTTTTTTTTAATATATTTTATATTACAACGGTACTACTTAGTCTAGCATTATATAAATCTATAAATAGGACAGAGTTTTAGGACAGTTTTTTTTAAAATAAAGAGTTTGGCATTATGCAGGTTGTAAGCCCAAATCGAATAATTATCTACTTGGAATATCGCAGATTAAAAGTTTTATAACTTTCTTTTTATAACTTTTTTTTTATAAATTAAGCGAAATTTAAAGATTTTTTTGAGCGATTAGTTTTGCATTGCTGCTGAATTAAACTAGAATGGAATTCTGATACAGCTCGCGTCGCAAGTACGCTTGGGTGGCAGTACTGGCTTAACGTGAATTGCGGTGTATTTTACGCTTTTCTTTAAAAAAAAAAATTATTTGTGTTTTGATGATAAAGTATTTATCATTTTTAAATGCCCATTAAACGAGCATGTTTTTAATCTAATTGGCTAACCAGTGGTCATGTATTTTTTTTTTCACCAGGAGGGGCTAAAGTTTTACCAAAATAAAACGGAAGAGGCAAATTTTAAATTTAATTTAAAAAATAAAAAAAACTACAATAGTTACTTTTCGATGGTTTTTACCATTTGATAACACAACTATTCAAGATTATTTTGCAATAAAATAAAAATTAAAAAATAATAAATTCCGAATACCACAGATCAAAAACTCAGTGCGGTGTACATTTTTCTAAAAATCAGAAAAATTCAAATATCTCGAAAACGGTGCGACTTTTACTAAGGCGATTTTTTTCATGTTAGGTAGGTGGCTTGCTCACCTACCTCCCCCTTAAGTTTGACGTGGTACTTACGGGACACCCTGTATAAATCTATAAATAGTAAATAACAAAAAAAAAAAAAAACCTGCGTAGTTTCCGCAGGGAAACACACCAAAATCTTAAGAGAGAGAAAGAGAGAAAAGTGTGCGTTACAGTATGGAGTTTCATACAAACAATACTGAACGACAAAGGCTTCTAGTACTCTTAGGCGATGGGCTTGCAACCTGTCACTAATACTAAACATCTTAGCCTGATTGTGCAAAACGTGGTTACAGAATTATCAACAACTTATTTAAGAGTGCTTGGTAATTCTGTAGCTCTGCCTACCCCACTCTGGGAATGAAGGCGTGAGTTTATGTATGTATGTATGTAATACTGATCGACGTGGTACCGATCCGGTGCGGAGCGTTTATGTGCGCGTCATCGTTAGATCGTGGCATACTCACTGCGGGTACCCCTCCCACTTGAGCAGGTACTCGTACTGCTTGCGGCGCGGGTTGAACCGCTTGGCGAGGATCTTCTCGACGACGTACTCGCCCGCGTCGGCCGGGTCGCCCTCGCGCTCCGTGCGGCGCGCGATGCGCTCCTCGGGCGGCACGCGCTCCTGCGCGCTGCGGACCGACTCCTTGTCCGAGAACTCCTAAGGGTATACATGAGGATGAGCTTTGGGACAAACGACCAGCACGACCAGCACTTTCCCGTGCGTCCGTTTCGTTATAGAATACGGTATAGTCACGAATAGGAAGGGTCACTCTCGAACAAATTATTTATAATCATGCCTTCTCTCTCTGACGTATAAATGCGTCGTTCGCGTCACCCAATAATCATGCAGAGAAGCAGAGAGAACGATCACCGCTGCATGCTATCTACAATAAATTGCGTTGCTATCACGACGCGAAACTCAGCCGCGCGACACTCGAGAATACAACTGCGGAGTGAACTAAATAGAGACGGATTGCCAAGCTACAAACAAGTTGCAGGCAACTCATGCTAGTAGTAGCTGCCCAGGCCACGACTTATGGGCAATCAGACTGACAGTCCGCTGACAGATTTAGGTCAATCAGTTCATCATATAAGAACAGAGACGTACGAATATTTATTACGAATTACGGAGGCGAACGAGCTTTTAACCTTTTGAACGCCGTACGTCAAATACAAAATGCGTCGCACACACGCCAAACATGTTTACTATGCTAAGCAAATTACAACTTAATCTATACGAAACAAAGTCTCTTTTAATCTCTAACTTGTGTCGGCTGTGGCCGACGGTGGCGTCAGTGGCACGACTTTCAGCTCGAATCGACTGTGGCGTTCAAAAGGTTAAAGAATGTATGAGTTAAAACTGGACTTATCCTGAGGGTTTAGGTTGGAGCCCCTATATACTAAAAAAACTGTATTTTGAAACTTTCTAATTTTAAAAGACGGTTCCCTAGGACTGTCAGTCCGACTGTTAGTCTGGGCGCCCATTAGGCTGCCTGTCCATGGAAGCGGAGTAAGGCATCAGAGCGGTGAGCGAGGAAAAAAACACCAATAGGAGAGCTGCGCTGAGCGAGGCTAGGAAAATGAAGTATTCTTATTGGTGGATCTTATCCTCGCTCCCCGCTCCGTTGCCTCGCTCCGCTCCGGCGTCCGGCGA
This sequence comes from Acleris emargana, assembly GCA_927399475.2. Classification (NCBI taxonomy): domain Eukaryota; kingdom Metazoa; phylum Arthropoda; class Insecta; order Lepidoptera; family Tortricidae; genus Acleris; species Acleris emargana. The sequence goes on from OV656843.1 coordinate 1,723,758, forward strand.
CCGGCTGATGGAGGCAGCGGCGGCGACTCGTCGCTTCATAGTACATACATCTGCATGCATTTATCTATAGGTACCTGCCGTCGCGCAAAGTCGCGGCAAGAACCGAAAGGGGCCAATTCGTCAAGCAAGATATCAAAACTATACCAACGGCTAATAAACATTATCAAAGGTTGGGTTACTCATTTCATAGAAATATACTGGCCATGCAAATCACCAGGTTTTTTCGCGTTCTATTAAAATGTTTTTTAATATTATGTATTATGTTATGTATAACAGTAGTATTTTATCTGATCTAAAAATCTAAGTACACGTATCTCTGGAAATCTAAGTTCTTGATATACAGACTAATCCCAAAGCTTTATCTATACGCAAAACGCGATTGTAATTAAAAAAAAAATAAGTTTAGATTTGCAAAGATGTGTAACCCTTGCTGTAAAGGTTCTACTATAAATTATGGATGGATGATGTATGAAAGATAGTGCATGCCTAACAATCTACAGGAAAAAAGTACTAAAATAACAAACAAGAGATTTTTTGTCATTTCTCTCTACTCAATTATTGTATTATTAAATAAATTTAGATGGATTTTTGTAATGCATTATAAAAGCAAAAGTAGAGTCAGAGTTATAAAAAAACTCTATAAACATTAAAAATCTTACAAAGCCAAGCACAAATTCTCATTACTAATTCGTCGACTAAATATGTAAACCTGTCATATCTATTTTAAAATCCTTTTTTTATTTGAATCCCTTCAATTAAAAAAAAAAGTAAATTATCAAAAATGCTGATTTTAGTCCATTCCACCCATAATCATTAAAGTTCAATAGCTTTTTAATCAGCACTATCATGCCAAAATAAAGCCTTCATAAAATATTGTAATAAGTATATTGTAATAAAAGTTAAACAGCACTTTGCACAAGAAATAATTGAAATAAATATCTAAAATAGAGCACCACAGGTTCACATATATTAATCCACAAGTTTTGTCTCAATGTAAACAACATCACTAAACTATACTCCTAGGCGTTATTTTTTTTATCCTAATCATATTGTCCATCAAAGCAGCTCTTCACTTGACAGTTCGAACTGTCATAACGTCAACAAGATTGCAGAAGCAGGAAGAGCTCAAACCCATCTATAATAAAAACCCTGGCTGGTTATTAAGTAGCACTTCGAAACTTCGGATGGTCCTTTTCACTCGCCGTTTGGCACACAATCGTTAAAGAGGTTGAGATGACTTTGAAGTTCGATTTTCAAACTACCCATGACCCAGACTTATGCTTATTATAGTATGGTCATTCGTGGATGATCCCTATGACAGCTCACATAAACATGTATATTAATACAAATCTTCCAAGAAAATTAAGTAACTTAAATAATTAATTAATCACTTCCTTTAATCTGCTGGTGACATTTATATTTGAGAATAAGCTTAAATCTAAGCTGCTCAACATGGCTTGTAACAGTATCAACGAATTCTTTGCAAGTGATAAGTTACTGGTCCAATTACAAACAGGAAAATAACTTTAATCTAATGACGAAATACACAATTTTAAATAATTTGCAAAAATTGTGACATGGCATTAATTAACCAATCAATCAATTAATCAAGCAATCATTCATAGTAAGTGATTAAATACATACATACATACCTTCACGCCTTCATTCCCAGAGTGGGGTAGGCAGAGCTATAGAATTACCAACTCTAAAAACTTGTAGATTAGTAAGTGATTAAATTTACGAAATACGTCTGTCAAATAGTTCACCCTAGATTGATCGAACTATAGTCGTTATTACTAGAGTATAGTTTAGTGACGTCATTGACATTGTACCAAATTGTACGCAAGTTTATACAGTGTTATAATTTGTACCTTGGACTTAATGGCACTGGCGGGTGTTTTGTTGAACACCGCCTTTTGTGCCGGACTGGCTTTAATGCCATCGCTCTCTTCGCCCGAGGGCTGAGTCTCCGAATCCTCCTACAATAAAAAGTTGTAGGATTAAATTTGAATGTACTATGTGATGGAGATGACTTCTTGAATTTTTGCGTGCCCCAGTCAGAAGTTGGATATTCGTACCGCTGATGCCCAGTTTTTAATGTTTTTTTACATAATTGATGAAGAACAGAACCGGTATTATGGTCGCCTTTATTGCGGTGGAAAAAGCATCCATCACTGTCGCACTTAAATAACGGACAGAAATGGACAAAAGGGAATAAAGATAAAATACACGTGATTTTGAGTATGGGGGGTTTAAAAAGTTGCTTAAAAAACATCACTATGCATAAGCGCGCTGCTCGCGGTGAGGTGATTAATATGGCGGGCATATTGAAAACTATTTCACGCACGTGCGCACGCGTTGCGCTAGACCAGCTAATGCTACGCCTGTATGTTTGTGCAAAAAACTGAAAACTCATCCCCGTTACCCTTTATCGCCATTGTTTACTTTCGCCCTGTCTGTCCGTCTCAGGATAGATTAACTGTTGAGCCCAGATATGGTGTCTGGCGGATACATGAAGATGTAGACTGGCCTTCATATCCCACTTCACATCTGCGGTCCGAAAGTGCTTCGCAGCGTAGACTGGGGCTTGCAAGAGTTTTATGTAGTTTAAGTACTTACTTTGATTACCTTTCTCGGGCGGCCCCGCTTCTTCACCTCCTGTACTTGCACTGATTGAACAGGTACTAATTGGTCATCAGTCTTTAACTCCATCTAAACAACAAGCAAAATACATAATAGTTTCTCAATAAAGTAGGTCTCAACTAGAAACTATATCCTTTTTTTAAATATCAGTGGACAATCTTGTTTTAATTAACCTTATCCCAAACTAAGCCTCTAACCTTGTATTACAAGCACTGGACAACAATAAACATACTTGACAGACTAGAAACATCCAAGACTCGAGATCAAATACTCTTGTTAGTCTCACAAATATACAGACCCTCTCTTCTCTTGAGAAGTAACCGCCCATGAATAGCAATTTAAGAATAGTATAGTTATGACTAGCGGACCTGACAGACGTTGTCCTGCATGATATTTGCCATGCAGGACAACGCCATCTGCCAGGTTTAATTGTGAATCTAAACCATCCTCGAATCCACTTGAACACACAATAAAAAACATTTAAATCGGTTCAGCCGTTTAGGAGGAGTTCACTGTCAACACACGGACAGAAGAATTATATATATCAAGAAGATAATGCATTAACAAAGCAATACTCACAACTTTGGCATGAGCAAACTTGGACAAGGCCTGAATGTTGGAGCCAGCTGTGATCCAGGCAGTCCTTTGGGGCTCTGGCATGCGGCACCACTGCTGGTACAACTTCCAGCTGTTTTCCGCGTGCAGAGTGGTACCTTCTCGAGCCAATGAACACTTCCATAGCAGAAATGCCCACACCTGGGCTTTGCTTTCACTCTGTTGAATAGAATAAGTTGAAGATACCACTGCATGTGTAATCACAGTGGCAGAAATAATTACATTTAGGTACTAGTCAACTTAAATAATTATAAGTAGGTTACTCACAATCACATAGGAGATATCCTAATACAGAGCAAACATTTTATTTTAACAAGGCACCAAAATAAGAACTTTTCTATGTGAAGCCACACAGGGTATTTCTGTATTATTGATGATGTATAACTAATGTATACAGATGCAAAACGCAATAATTTGTTAAGGATTATATAAGAGTTTATTAACAGGGACAAAGCAGAAATATAGGGAACTACTTTTTATGAGGCATGTAACTAATTATGCTACATTTCAACAGAAATAAAATCGCAAATTTTAAATCTGGATTATGACGATGTGATGAAGTAAATTTTAGTGTCAAGAGAGCATTAATACTTACACTCTCCCTTACTGGAGACTTTATAGTACAGCTATTGGCTTCCTTGTGTTCATTGAAACCCTCAACAAAGTGGAATGCAGCATGACACTGGCCGCATACCAGCACATCTAAAGTAGCCATTTGTTCATGAGCCTCTGTAAAAAAAAAATGTATTTGAAGCATTCAAGTGTTATTAAAAAAAATGGTTCGTCTTAAGTAGGTACAGCTTGTGTCTTTCCAATCAAAAAGTACAAAGTACTTAATCAACTTTATTGCTTGTTTACCTTAAATCATTAACTAAGGTATAAACTAATGTATAACAAACCTCTGAATATATATTTATTTGTATAAATATTATGTGGATCTTAAAACTTAAAATTAGAACCATACATCTATACTTAAATAAGTCATGCATAATTTTACTGTAATCGGAATAATATTTAAACTGAGTAACATCATAATATAAACTTCTGTATTGTATATCAAGAAAATCTTTAATACTGTAAAAGCATTTCTACCAGCCAAGTAAACAGTTTGACAATAAGAGGTTTTAGTTCGTAAAATATCAATAGGTGTGACTTACAATAAAATTGTTAAAGATTTTTATCAAAATGGATTAAGTCATAGGTATCATATTGTCATGCAATTGGGTGGACAAAAATGCAAGCGTTTCTATAGCCGGCCACAAATGAATTTGTAGAGCATACCTTTCAACACGGTTGGATTTTTAGCAAGTTCGTCAGGATTTCCCGCTGGGACTTCCTCAGGGGGAGGCGTCTCGCCTTCTTCTACCGAAGTCATAGTGATTCTTGGAACCGTGGATTATATTATAATTTAAATTTCACTTTAACAAGCAAAGGAAGGCTAAAAAGAAAATATTTTAAATAAATTATATGATTTATAACCTTACAAAAACTAGGCCGGCGCGGATTCCCGCCAACTCATAAAACTGAATTCAATCATGTCAACAAACATCATTATTCATCAATTTGATAATTATATAAATATGTTTATTCCCGGGATTACAAAGACATTAATGTTATCGAAATATATGTACCACTTAATATAAATCCCAAATATGAAATATACAAAATAAGGGCCATACGATACGATAGCATATCGACGCTCACTGGAGTCACTGGCGTTGATTACGTTGAGATAAAATTAGAATTTTCCACGATGATAGCACATGTATTTATTTAAATTAAAATCCAAATTACATTCAAATTATAAACACTTACCAAAACAATGTCAAATTAATTATTTTTTTATAAATATTAAACCTTTCACACGACTCACGCAAAACGGAACAAATTACGGCGAGAATCAAATATTTTATGACGAAAAAACAGCGTCGGCCGACGCATTCTGGACGCCCTCTTGTGATGGCCGACAGTATGCGATTCCGTTTTACACATAAGACGGAACTAACCAATCGCTATCACTTTTAGTATCAAAAAGCACCAATAGGAAGGTAACAAATAATTCGCATACTATAACAGACTTTCTGTCACTTTGTAGGCGTAGTCATTCGCCGACATTTTGGTTTGCCGACATTGTAGACCGAAATATATTTAGTAATTTTGTGTAAGATACTTATATACCATTTTCTGCAAAATCTAACAAAACATTTGGTTTTTATTAAATGATTATATCAATTAAATAATGGTTTTCCATGAAGACATAACAATTATTTCTAGATTTATTGTGAGAATACTCATTAAGTTGTAACAAACTTAGGTTGTAAAGAACAAAGCTCTATTCTAGCAAGACGTTTTTCAAGTAGGTCATACAGACTGCAACCACCTGTTTTGTTCTGTTTAATCGTTTTTAGTGTTGCAGTTACACCGAATTTTTACATGCATGAATATAAATGCATGTTTAACTATTCAATAAAATACTTATCTAACTGAGATTGAGATACAATACAATACAAGATTAGATCGGAGGACGACGTATCGAATCGTTTAACGTATGTCCGTTAGTTTCTATGTCTATATTTATGAGAATAACGAAACCCATGTCCGTCTGTCTGTCTGTGACTTTCGTGGTGTCCTTGTGTCAAACCGATTTTACGACGATATAAAATTCAACACGTTCTTACTTAGTAGGTATACCTATTTGCTTAGTTTAGGGTTACATCAATGAATTTGAATGGGCATTTTGATGAAAAGTACTTTAGGCTTCCGTATCATTTCATAAACTGGTCTTATTTTATGCTTAAACAGTTTGGGTGAGAACACGAAAAAAATGATGCTGCGATAGTAAGTACCTTTTTGCGGCATTAGCATATTATATGTAAGCATGGTGTATGTAAGTATAAGATGTACGGTTTGCAAATGGTTTCAAAAATATGTTCATTATCAGAGGATAGATATACTACATTAAAAAAGGAAAGGGGATTGACAATTACTTTACTATTATAAATCAAACCACAAAATTTGAGACAAAAATAATATAAATGATTTTTATCTTACTTATTACTCTTATTTATTATATTTGAATTTACATTCAATTTTCTCGAATCGATACATTCATCGGAAGCACATCACTATGCTTTAACTGGGTATGGGACACATCACTACAGACGGTAGACATTCGTTTATTCTCTCTGTTCATTTTATTTGCTGTTTTGTCACTTTTTTGTGATTGGTGGAATTAAGGTATGTTTGTAGATTTAGACCAATACGATAAATACAGTATGTATAGGATTGGTGTTTTAAATATTTTTCGAACGTGACCAAATAAAATAAAAAAATATTGTCCGCTTGACGCATCGTGGGACGCCTTTATTCGCGCCGAGTGATTTTTATTTAATTTAAATTATAAAGTGAGTACATTGATTTCGCAACAAGCACAAGCATAAAACTATTGTTATATTTAAAAAGTGCTTCTTAATAATGTTTAATTAGTATTCCAGATGTCGGGTATAGCTAGTGCACGTTTAGCCGAAGAGAGAAAAGCTTGGCGCAGAGACCACCCTTTCGTATGTAGAAATTTGTATTACCTTTTTTGTTCCTATTGCGGAAAAACTTGTGTCTATTAATTGTTTGACTTTGTTTATTTCAGGGTTTTGTGGCTAGACCTATGAAAAATCCGGATGGATCTCTCAATTTGATGACATGGGAATGCGCGATCCCCGGAAAAAAAGGGGTTAGTACAGATAGAATAGACCAATGAAACACTCATCTTTGGTTTTTCTGATTTCTGAATAGTTGTAGCAACTGTTTCTTTAAATTTACACTATGTTCTGCCTGTGACTTGCTTAGAAAACGTCTTTGACAAAGCCCTCGGGAGTTAAGCAATTTTGCGGCACGAACAATACGTGTTGTTTTTTTCTACCAGTATTTCTTATAAAATTGGTTTAACGGTTTAAATTAACTAGCGGTTTCGTCTACGTCGTTTATTTAGGACTTGCTTTTGTTTATTTAGGAACTAGAGATTTTTCATTTCTATTTAATTTTATCTAATGATCTTTGTTACTCAGATACTTTAACATATCTTTTTCGTATTTGAAGCCTTCATTCAACAAGATTAAAGTTATAAGGATATCCCTATATACCTCAAATAGATAAGGATATTAAATATGGAATCATATATTGCTGATAAACAGCCCTAGGTCTAGGTCAATGTCATTTAGAGGGCTATCCATTATTAGTATTTCTAAAATATGTTGTTGCTGAATGTTGCTAATCAATGTCAAACATGGAAATCAAAATGATTGTTAAATTTATGAAAATGAGAAAAATGTTTACACACTACTCACCTAAATATAGAAATCAGTAACTTTGTTATGAATTCTAATTTTATTCTGAGCTAGAAATGGTCATGCAGGATGTGAATAATATAGGAACCTTGTCTAATGATTGATATGAAAAGTGTTGAGTATGGATCCATGCCTGACCATACTAGGGGTTTAGTAAGTATATATTTCACCCTCCCTTGAACTAAAATCAAATTCTAGAATTTCATAATCTCCAATTAAATCAGAATCCATAATCCATAACAGTCAAAATCTAAAATCAAATGAAATATAATTTATTTCAATCATCTTTGGGCCATTATTTTTAGATAATTAAATTTAAAATTAAACCAAATGTTAATTAGTAGTGGGTCATTATTCGAGCGTTTCAACCGCCTCACTTTTGTAGACACAGTTTTGAATAAATGGGAGCATATTTTGTTAATTCCGAACATACGCCCAAATAATGACCCTAGTAGTAGTAACTTGGTTTGCAGTAGCGGTTTTAGGGTAGGGTGCAGGTATGCGACCGCCCATGGCACCAGATATAAAGGGGCGCCTGGGACTGGTTATTTCATTCTAACCCTTGCCTTTTTTCGTATGGGTTTGAATGGCAGATTTGGGGCGCGATAGAAATCTCGCCCAGGGAGCAGGTAGTGCTGTAACCGTCACTGTTAGTTTGATTTGTGAGTATCTGAACCAAACAACAAGAATTGACACACTGACAATTAAGCCTCTCTCATTTAATAAATACATTACAATCTCAAAGACTTAGGCCAAACAATATAAACCCAAATTTAACAGGTGGTATGTAGATCAATTGGACGTAGTTAAGGGAAAAGGTGTCAATATACAGTGACTTGCACATGAGTAATTTGCAGTTTTAAGTTCACGGAACATTTAAACAATGATAGATTGATTTTGCGCTAATCTACTTTGGAGAAAATTACCGAAAAATGTTTTTCTTTATTGATTTATTAAAATTATTTGCAGTTCATTACTTTTTCGAGATATTAGGACTTAAGTGGATTGGATTCGATTTTAGAAAAGTAATATCCTTGCCATAGATGTGGGTTGGTTCCTATTCCTAAGTGCTTTTAAAATAACCTGCAGCAATAATTTTTCAAATCCTTTTTGCTGATTGATAGTCTAGGACCATTGTTTTTGTTTTACAAGTTTATTAGTTTGTTTTGAGGGAAGCTCGAAGGATTGAAATAGTAGAAAATATTTAAATAATAACTTACTGAGTTATTACATGTGCTTTATTACACAGATAAACATAAAGCATAATAGCCTAAGAGTAAGTGAACCAGAAGTTGTTTTTTTATAGCAAAGACAAGGCAAGTTTTAGAAGCCTACATAAGGGGGGATCCAAAGACATTAGCATTCCTAAGACAAATGACAAGTCAAGTCAAGACTACAATCTGAATGCTCCAAATGCGTTGCCAACCCTGAGGACTAAACTTAACAAAACATTTTTTTCTACTACTATGCTAGTAATTTTACAGGCTTTCTTATCCCCACATCGGAATACAATAAAGCGAACACTGCTGCTTGTAGTAGTGTGTTGGTAGTAGGTATGGTATGGTTGTAGCAATAATCCAGGCGGGCTCTGCAGATGGTATTGTCACTGCTTATAATAAATGTAAAATATCCTCTATCAATGATCATTTATACTCGGGTCGCCGGGTTAGAATAGTGCCACTCCATGTCATCCCGTGGATGATGATGATGATGATAAGTGGGGACGCCTAGCCGAAGCAGGCGGGCAGTCGATTCGGTCAGCCGTTCATTCTGCCCTATTCCCCTCAGTCGTGCCTCAGGTTACTGGCCCGGCGGCGCTCCCATCCAGCATCGATCCCATCTTCCTGTCTTCCTACAGAACAACAGTGCGTCCCGTAGGTTGATGCTTTTGAGATCTTCTGTGGACAAAACGTCCTCTCCGAATGTGTGGTATCTCAGTGACGAGTACATGACACACTCGGCTAGGACGTGTTGACTAGTTTCCTCTTTGCCACAGTGTGGGCATTGAGGGTTCTGTTTAATACCTATTACCGTCAGATGTCTGTTGAGCGGACAGTGTCCAGTCAGAATTCCTGTTAGTATGCTTAGGTTGTACTTACCCAGGTTTAGAAGGTACCTTGTTCTGTTTTTATTAACCCTTCCTATCATGAGTTTGGATTGTCTGCACCCTTGCGTCATCCCCCATGCCTCATTTGTTTTCTTTTCCATTCTTCTGGCGATAACTCCTTTGGTTACCATCTCCGATATCGGTAATACCGGTTCCGGGCCTAGGTACTGTTGGTCCGCACCTGCTCTGGCTAGTTCGTCTGCCTTCTCGTTTCCCACTGCTCCACTGTGTCCTGGCACCCACGCCAGTGTTACATGGGATTTGGTGCCTAGAGTGTTCAGTTCATTCCTACACTCTTGTACTAGAGATGATTTGATCACCGGATTGCCTAGTGCTTTGAGTGCCGCTTGGCTATCTGAGTATATTATAACGTGACTACCCGTTACATTGCTTTTTTCCTTGAGGCTCAGGGCACACTTCATGATGGCAAAGACTTCTGCCTGAAACACACTGGTGGAGCCCCCTAGTGGTATCGTCGTGTGCTCATCTGATTCTTGGCTATATATGCCCGCTCCCGCTCTTTTGGTTGAGGATTTCCATGAACCGTCTGTGAAGCATGTCACTTTGGGTTCTGGTATTTCTCTCTCCCAGCTGTCTCTCTCTCCTATGTGGATTCTGTATTTCTTGTCGAACCTCTTCCTTTTCTTGATTAGGTCATTGTTTACCATGAGCATATCCATGTTTGACATTGACTCTTTCTGTATGCTTGCGTGTCTCTTGTCCATCTCGGACCCGATCCACTCCCTGCTCGCTTTTATTCTATACCACTGTTCTGTGGCTCTCTTCTCCACCTCTATGTGTACCGGGTTCAATCCTAGCATGATCTCCAGGGCTTGTGTAGGTGCTGTTCTCATTGCCCCGGTTGTCATCAGACATGCTAGTCTTTGAACCTTTGTTAATTCTTTGTCTATATCTTTTATCTTTGCTCTGTGCCACCACACGATGGCTCCATATAGGAGTCTGGGTAGGACCACCGCTCTGTATATCCATTGCGTTATCCTTGGTCTTAGTCCCCATCTCCTTCCTATGGCTTTCCTGCATTGCCACAGGGCTATAGTGGCTCTTCTGCATTGCTCCTTTACGTGTGTCTTGTATAGCAGCTTGCTGTCTAGTACTACTCCAAGGTATTTTATTTCCTTGAGTGTTTCTATCTCTTCACCTTTTATTTTTATTGGTGTTAGGACGGGCAGCTTTCTTTTGTTGGTGAAGAGTACTATTTTCGTCTTGGTCGGGTTCAGGTCTAGTCCCCTGTTCTGACACCAATTTAGTACCTGTTTTATCCCTCTTGTCATGACTTCTCTCATTACACTGAGGACTTTTCCCCTCACTAAGAGTACCCCGTCATCCGAATACGCTTGCATGTGTATACCTCTTGTGTTAGTTTCTCTTATGAGCGAGTCTAGTAGGAGACACCATAGGAGTGGTGACAGACAGCCTCCTTGTGGGAATCCACGGCTCGTCTTTATCCTTATTGAGTCTCCCCCCAGTTGTGCTGTGATCGCTCTCTCTTCTAACATGGCCATTATCCATCTCCTAACTGCGGGGTCTATGTCATCCCTCCGTATACATTTCTTTATTGCACCAAAAGTAGCTCTGTCGAATGCTCCCTCTACGTCGAAGAAGCATCCCAGTGCCAACTCCTTGTCTTCTAATGCTCTTTCTATCCTTGTAGTCAGGTTGTGCAGAGCTGTCTCTGTTGATTTACCTTCCATGTAGGCGTGTTGATGCCCGTGTAAGGGTAGTCTACCACCTTGCATGCTTGTCCTTATCTTCTCCAATGCCTTCAAAACAAATGATGAGAGGCTTATGCTTCTGAAGGATTTAGCGTCCTTGTAGTTTTTCTTGCCTGGTTTAGGTAAAAATATTACCTTTACCTCGCTCCAGATTTTCGGGATGTGGCCTAGCACCAGACTTCTTTCATAAATTTCTTTCAGATGGTTCCAGATGTATTTCCACCCCTTTTGTAGTAGTGCGGGTATCACTCCATCTGGTCCTGCCGCTTTGTAGGGGGCGAAGGAGTTTATAGCCCATTCCCCCACTTCATCACTTATCTTGAGGTTCATCGTTTCCCCTGCTTCCCTTATCTCGTTATTATTTTCTACTGTAGCCTCATGTAAGTTGTCCTCCCTGCAATCGGGAAAGTGTATTTTTACCATGTGCTGCAGTACTTCTTTGGGGTCCGTCAGTTCGGTCGATCCTACTATCAGGCTACCCAGTTGGCAGGTTCTCTCGTTCGACAGTACCCTTACTAATCTCGCTGCCTCTGTGTAGCGTTGTATCTCTCCCGTGAATGTTTTCCATCCCTGTGCTCTCAGTTTTTCTCTAGTATTAGTATATTTGTTCCTAATGCTTCTGTACTCGTGCCAGCACTGATCATTGTTCCTTTTCAGAGCTGATCTTAGCGCTTTACGAGATCTCTTCCTCAGTTTCTGTATCTCTTTATTCCACCACGGCTGTCCTTTGTCTCCGTTGCTCGTTTTTTCCGGACACGCCGATAGGTAGGCTTTTGATATGGCCTTGTTCAGATCTTCTGCAGCTCTGTCCAGTTCCTCACTCGTTTCTGTCTTCTATGGCTCGGTGTCCATTTACTCAGTATGTCGTTATATTGCTCCCAATCCGTTTTTCTGGGGTTTCTTATTTTCGTTCTTTCCGTGTAGTAGTCCAGGCCGTACAGTAGTCTTCTGTGGTCCGACATACTGTCCTCCCGGTCCACCCTCCAGTCTCTTACATGTTTGCCTATCCCCCCTGAGGTAATTGTTATATCCAATACCTCCTCTCTAGCCCTGGTTACAAAGGTTGGGGTTGTCCCTGTGTTATGTATGTCCAGGTCATTACTTACAATAAATTCTAGTAGTGCTTCCCCCTTCTTGTTGGTGTCGGTGCTCCCCCACACCTCATGATGTGAGTTTGCATCGCAGCCTACAAGAATGGGTGTTTTCTTACCTTTATATCTTATAATCGTTTCCTCCAATTCACTAGTTGGCGCGTTGCTTTCACCTGGGATGTAGCATGTTGCCATCGCTGCTTTGATTCTCTCTCCACTCCTTGTCACGAGGTTGATTTCTACCACGACTAGGTCTCTGAAACATATGGTCACAAGGCATCCCATATTTCTTAAGTCTCTACTAACATAAATGCATGCCCTAGGTGGTAACTCACCATTTCTTTCGAAGTGTAGGTCACCCCCCAGGCTTCCCAGGCCTGTGACCTGGTTTTTCCATACATACGGTTCTTGCATCAGGACTATATCAATCTTTTCCCTTACTATGTATTGACATAGTTCCGACATTGCGTCCTTACAATGCTGAAGGTTTACTTGACATATTCTTATTTTTTTGTAGTTTGTGTTGTGTGTGTTGTTGTGTAGTGCTGGTTGTTTGTCTATGTTGTCCATTGCTGGTTGTGTTTATGTGTAGTGTAGCTGCCCCCCGTTTCCCTAGGCTGAGGAGCCCCCCTCGGTTTCCATCCGTGGTGGATGGTCATCGATCGGGGCTGCCTCTGCCTGGTTTCCGGGTTGCCGCGCTGGGTCGCCACAACTGCACTTGCAGCTACAGCTCCCCCTCCCACCCGGGGTCTCTGCCTCCACATCTCTCCTCCGTGGCTGAGCCCTGACCAATCGCGCCCTGATGCGTGTGGCTTGGAAAAACAGCCATTGGCTGGCCTCCGCACCCCACGCATCCTCTACGCTCTTGGGCACCGAGTAACACACCCGGATACCCGTGGCCAGGTTCTCCCGCCCCACCTGCGTCCACTCTTGGAGTTTCAGCTCCCCCTCCCTGTCCCAGTTTTGGGCTCTCAGGTAGAGGAGCGGATCCTCCAGGAGCTCCTCCGGCGGGCCTGGGATCCATACATTGACCCGGGTGTTGCTCAACATCCGGGCCTGCAGCCTATGCCCCTGAGGCTCCCCCAGGTCCTTCTCAAGAAGCCACTCCCTCGCCTCTGCCGTGGATGGTGTCACAAGGAAAAATCCCTCTGACACCAATCCCGACATGGCGAACTGAAGTTGCCTCCCTCGAACTCCCTGCTCCTTAATCGCCTCCGTAATGAAACGGCTGACAATTCTCCGGACTTCGGTCCCTAGCGACTCATCCAGCGGTACACCGTCCACGCGGCAGATCGCCACTGCGAGCTCCCGTGTTTCCCTTGCGGTCGCACGGGTGCTCGCGAGCGAGTCACCGCGGTTTGGTCTCTTCGCTGGAGGTCGTGTCGAGGGTCCTTCGTCCGGGTCAGTTGTCTGCCGTTTCAACTTCGGCGCCCTCCCCGGCGGCGGGGGCCTCCCCTTCGCCTGAATGTGGCAAGGGTTTTCTCCCGCCGCCATCGCTAACCTATGCTGGTTCCTCCTAGCCTGTCTGGCCTTCTTTTTCTCTGCCTTGGTCGGTGGTCTACTGAACTCGCCTCCCTCCGTCGGGGTTGCCGCCGTGGCGGTTCCCTCCTCCGAAGTTGATGGTGGGTTCAGCAAACGCTCCTCGTCGTCCAAGGACAGATTCACGAGCTCGCTCCACGGCATCTGCAGGGGTCCCCCTTGCACCTTCTTGTCGGTGCTTGGCATCCCTCCTGCTTCTGCCCCTTCCGCTCCCTTACACTCCGGCATCTGCGGGGGTCCCCCTTGCACCGTCTTGTTGGTGCTCGGCTTCCCTCCCACTTCTGCCCCTTTCTCTCCCTTTCTTTCCACTTGTTTTTTTTTAGTTATTTGTTCCATACTTGTCCATCTTAAAAATTCATCCGACTCGCTCCCCACCCTCCTCGGAGCCCTCCTACTGGGGATGGTTTGACCCATCAGGGATACGAGTCAGATATAGCGCTCCGGGGTGAGCTGTCAAGTGAGCCCGCACGATGTCAAGCCCTCCGTCACCACTACAGCGACTCGGGGCCGTACTCCGCCGGCTACTGACCTCATCACCCCAGAACGCTCGCCCGCGGCCAGAGTTCTGTAGACGCGACAGCCGATTGATTCTGACTGGCTGGGCCAGAACCTCCCGTGTGAGATGAATCCCGAGCCAAAGTGGCGTGTTGTTATCCGAGGGTAACTACTCCGACCCTCTTCAAACTCAGCCTACCAGGATCTCGTTCTCCACCCGTACGGGTCCCCGCGCACGGCACAAACACGCGGGTGGCATTTTACCGCCCCCCATCCTTTCCTATTGGATAGAAGGCCCGCTGCGACATGCCACAACATCGCTTGCAGCTGATTAGATAGGAAATGAAGGAGGCGTGGAGGGGTGAAAACAGGACGGTCAGGAGTGCGACTGTTGTTTCTGTTCTACTCGTTTAATCCGAGGGATAACCGAGTAGTTGACAGGCAGCAACCTCGGGAAGGAACACAACCAGTCTTGCCTGGGGTATCATAGCAACTGTGAGCTCCACCCTCGGCCGTTAGCCAAACCAACTACCGGACAAGTAGATTGACATAGGGACGGACCCATATCATCTGGCGACCGGTCGCAAACTAACGTTGATTTGGACCCACCCCCGTCATCCCGTGGAAGTCGTAAGAGGCGACTGAGGGAATAAAGGCTTGTAGTACTGTTAGGCGATGGGCTTGCATACCTGTCACTAATACACTGGAAAACATCTTAAACTGGTTTTGCAAAATGTGGTTACAGAATTATCAATAAGTTTTTAGTTGTTGGTAAATCTGTAGCTCTGCCTACCCTTCTGTGGGAATGAAGGCTTTAGTTATGTATGTAATGATCATTTGTGAGATCAGGGTCTTTATTTTAGGGTTTGTAACAATATTGCCATTGACATGTATAGTGAGTAAGAGCTATTGTTACGTAAACGTTAGCTTTTACTTACTTGACGCCCGAGTTAAACAATAAATATTGTAACAAGCAATATTGTTTTGAATGTTGGATAGACGCCCAGATTGTCTTAGCTTTTTCAACGAAAAAAATAGTTTACAAGTTAGGCATATACAAGTTGTTATTCTAATTTGGATAAAATATTTGCTAGTAAGTAGTAGTTCTAAAAATAAAGTTAGAGAGTTAATATAGAGCGCAAAATATTTATTTTTATTGATTATCATTATCACATTTCCAGTATTACTGTATCAGTCCGGATTACTAATGTCTTGCACAAAATTTATTCGCACATTTTCGTTTCGCATAGCAACCATTGGCACAATCATCATTTCGCACAATTGCTTTTTGCCTAAATTTCTTCGCATACTGTCATTTGGCACAATTGTCTTTGGCAGAATAGTACATTGGCATAACGTTGATTAGAATAATAGTCCTATGGTAGAATAATTGTTTCGCCGAATTTTGTATGGCATACTATGTAGTTGGCATAAAGTTATAAAGCAGAATAATATTTTACTAGGTACTTCATCCTTGATCGTACGCCTACTTATTTATCCCACTGCCACAGAACAGATAGGTACAGAAAGCAATCTACATACAAAGTGCGCTCGAGCAACGCACACATAGACGCCGCTCACGGACACAATATCTCAAACGAGTTGGAACGAGTGCGAGCGCGAGTGCCGTCCGCTTGACACGCGTCGCGTCTGTGGACTTTTAATTTAAGTGCGATAATTAGGTATAATGGAGCGACAAAAAAGAAGTTATTATAACTGTTCAGTGGACGGTTGTTTAAATTCCACTTTAAACGGTGAATTGTCTTTTTTCAACCTACCAGTGGCTTCAGAGAGGTAAGTAGGTATCTGCTTGTATTTCAATGGTTCGTTTTAACGTTACGGCCAGCGGGCCAGCGAGTCCGCGACGGGCGTCCGCGACGGGCGCACGCCTAACTTAGCGCTACACAAGTCAAGAAACCACAAACAAGTCCGCGAGCGTGTGCCCGCCGCGTGCGCACGGAGCGGACGCCCGCCGCCCGCCGCGCGGATTAAAGTACGTCGCACGCGCCCGCGCCAGTTAGCGGTGTCTATACAATTTCTTTGAGGCGGATGTCCGTTGCGGGTAATCCGCGTAAGCTAGCGTAGGCCCTTAGATCGATTTAAATAATAGTTTCCTATTTTGAATCAGTATAAACGAAGTACTTAACTATATTTTTGTAAGGTAAATTCACGCCACCTTACGTAAGTTGAAAACATGTTTTTTTGTTTGTGTACCTAGATATTCTGTTGTTTTTAGTGTCTTTTGATAGGTTTAGGTCTAAAACGTATATGGTAATGGAAATTGTGTAACTAGGGAATCCGTTTAGAAGTTATAAGGAATTTTCGATAATAAAAATTGACAAACGTACAATTTTGTATGTTTCTGCTCTTTTTTTAGTTATTGTTAATCACTACATAGTATAAAACAAAGTCGCTTGCGCTGTCTGTCCCTATGTATGCTTAAATCTTTAAAACTACGCAACGGATTTTGATGCGGTTTTTTTTAATAGATAGAGTGATTCTTAAGGAAGGTTTATATGTATAATACATTCCACGCGGGCGAAGCCGCGGGCGGGTCGCTAGTTTACCTATATTTCCATTCTTCCCGTTTCATTCTCAACAATAAATCAAACGACTAGTTACGAGTGCCAAGTCACTACCTACCGCCGATAGTTTTTTGTGCATAAGCCATAGTTGACAACCCTAGAGCGACCGCCGAGCGTAGGTATGAAAAGTGAAGTACATACATAAGATTTACTTCTGTACTTATCTGTTCTGTGCCACTGCTCCAATTGCAATGCGGTCATGGCGCTTCGCCGGCCGGCGCTACCGCGGCACGCTCGCTACGCTCGCTCGGCTCGCCCGCTGTTATTGTAGAACTTCTAACCTAACCCAACCTATTTTACTGGTAGCAGTTCGTTACTAATTATTATGCTATGCTATGGTACAATTATGCCATAATAAATTCGGCGGAAGGTATATTCTGCAACATAAAATTCTGCGAAATGAAAGTCGGCGATATTAGTATTCTGCTATTCAAATTTGTGCCAAATGAATATTATGCGACATAATAATTGTGGTAAATATATAATTATGCGATAGTATCATTCGGCTGAAAGTAATTGTGCGAAAACGGTTATGCGAAGTGTATTTCGGACAACAGAGATTGTGCAAGATAAGGGGTACCCTATCAGTCCTTATGCTTTTTTTGCTTAACTATAGGATATTTTATTTTATATATATACAAGGGCCGATACTTATTTTTTGTCATAATGTTATTTTATTTTCTAATCTACTGGCTAAAACTATATTGCTTTTGAAATGTTATCGATTTGTTAGGGTTCCGAAGTCAAACTAGGAACCCTTATAGTTTCGCCATAAATGTCATAAATTCAACAATTAAAAATGTCATAATGGCTTATTATTACGGATAAGTCTGCTCAAACTTGTTGGTAATTCTTTAGCTCTGCCTACCCCACTCTGGGAATGAAGGCGTGAGTTTATGTATGTATGTAAGTCTGCTCAAGCTTCAATTCAATTCAATTCTTGGATTTATGGCTACTGTCCAATGGGACAATTCTGCCAGTGTCAAGGTTGGAAGTTACACGTGATCGGTGAAAATGCTTTTCCAGAAACAGATGCTGAATCATCAGTTGGGGAATCTAAAAATAAAACAAATTATGTACATTAACTACAACTACAATAAGTACTAAATCTATAATGGCAATTTACAACTTAATATTAAAATCATTAATATACTTAGCTAAAATATATACAAATGAAGTATTTACAAAAGTGAGGACATAACTAAGACTAGCTGGGCGAAAGATGTAATCAGGAAGAAAGTTATATAAAGAAACAGGAATATTAGGACAATTGAAAAAAATGTGATCTGGGGTTCCCTCCTCAAGACCACACTGCTCAAGGCTTAGATATGCCATTCTTCTTTGGGGTAATTCAAATCATGCAAAAAGGGTATTATTAGCACAAAAACAGTGTGTTAGGGCTATTTGTAATGCAGATAATATAGCCATTTAGAAACTTGAAACTCTTGACTGTGCAAAGCATTTGAAGTTTATTTCTTAAACTTCACCAAGGATTGTTTAAAACAAATAAAGATGTATTTACATTTAATACGAGGTACCCAAATGGTCTCGTCAATCCTGCCAAAATACAAAGTTGTATGGCAAGAACACTTACTGCATGTATATCAATATTTTTAATCACTTGCATTGCATAATGGTATCAAGGAGTAGCCAGTTAGTTAGCTTAAAAATAAACTGAAAAATTGGTTATTACAAGTGTTTTTATTCTATTGATGAATATTTAGATTATTTTAAATATTGACTGACATGTATGATTTTAGATTTGCTAGTTAGAGTCAGTTAACTTCTCTGTTATGAATGTTATGAATGTTATGATGCTGACATTTGAATATTTCAATATTTCAATGTTCAATCGTATTATATTGACATTGTTTTAACAGGGCATCACTAACATGTTTCTTAGTCTGTTTAGGTTTTGTGAAACAATATTTTTTTTGCATGCCATCTGTTGGTAATATGTGTAACCACAGATCACAGAAACAAGGGAGATATGTCATGAACGCCAATTCGTACAAGACCCGGTGTCGCCACTTTTAAACATGTGTGCGTCTTACGCTTAGGCTCTATTAACTACTACAAAAACAACCTCCTCATAATTGGTTACAGCTTACGAACTAAAAACGCCGTAACATAGTTTTGATAGTAGCAGAAAATTAAGCTTTATACTAAGTTCTCAAGGTTGAAAAATGCTGAAAGATCGTTTTTTTTTCATCGTAGTTCAGTCACTGAACGTAAGGTAGCGCTTACTCGTCACTTAGCTGCCATCTATGCGACGAGTAATTAATTAGTTCCTCAGAGCTAGATGGCGCCAAGATAGTAGTCCCTATGTTCAGCAGGTTAAGGACTACCCACACACAGCGACATCTAGTTATACTTTTTTCAAGAGGTGTGCGTTTCTCTCCTGTCGTCCACTTAGGGATGCCACAAGGAATGTTTCAAAATATATCGATAAACAATTCAAACTTGTTTGCAACGTTAATATAGGTACTATTCAATTTACAGGCAATAAGTACTATTTTTATTATTTTACTACTAGGTTAATACAATTACATCATTTAAACTTAATATTTTATTGTTAGAATAGAATAATATTTTATTAGCAAGAATACGGTTTGCGTAAAATTGATACATAAGATTTTAAATTTGGAACGATACCTATATTAGAACGTAACAAAAAAATGGCCGAATTTCTTTGGTTAAATTTTCTGGAGCTGTTAAAGATTTTCGTTTTGATTAGTACATAAAAGTCTAAATTGTAAACTTGGACTTTATGATGTTAATACAAATATACTAATAAAATGGGTTCGGTTGAGTGTCACGTCACAAGATCTCAGTTTGGGACAAACCAGTAGTTTACCGACTTGATTATGTAAACTTTATTTCATAAATGGTACAAATTACTTAAAACAGAAAGATAGACTTAATACTTGGGGCAATCTCTACCATCCAACCTTTAGACTTGAATCCTTTTAAGAGTGAGTCGGCGCGAGTTGTCAATCAGCGCTGTGTGCAAGCACAGCTCAATACTGAGCCAGAGCCCTTTGCCTTTGTGGTTGGTTAATTTATTTTTATCTTAATTGTATGATTTGCCTACTTATATTTGAATTGCTAAAGTCCTTCGTCGTTCGTTAATAATGTAAAGAAAATTAAATTTTGTATAACGTGAAAATTTGTTAAAATTATTTTTCTTCTGTTTTAAGCGTGTCGTGGTAGTGATAAATAACTAGAACTATTAACACATTGAATTCTATTGATAGCTGTAGAATAAGCCATTTATCGATAGTCGATAGAAATCACGTCAACACAACTTTCACAACCTTACGCTCTGAAATCCATTCAAATATAAAATATTCATTTAAAAATATAAATAATGCTTAAAAACAAAATTTACCCGTGGTAAGTTATGCCCTTTGATTTTATATTAACGTTCGTATTTCGATTTTTGCACACTTTCACGCTACATACAGTCATTTTATCATTTAAACGGAGCTTCTATACTGACAGCGTTCAGTGAGTGACTGTGTCAACGCTTGACACGCCTCGTGCCGATATGGTCAATTTGACCATATCGAGGCGACACGAACCACGCCCCCATAACATATCTCCCTTGTTTCTGTGATCTGTGTGTGTAACTATGTCAATTTTCGTCTTCTTTCATGAATAAAATCAAAACTATTAATTACAATATCAACAAAAATATAATTGAGATCCTCATAACGAGCCTTTCATTTGATATATTATGGCACGGTAAGGTTAGAAAAACCTTTTTTTTTTATTTCCTAATTTGACTTCCGAAAATGACCCTTATTTTAAAAATAGTTTATGAAATTGTTGCATAATGAGGGGTATTAAAACACGAGTGTGTGTTTAAGAACCGAGCCGCTAGGTGAGATTTTTAATAGTATCACACGAGTGTTTTAATACCTAGTTATGTGCAGTTTCATACACTACTTTATCTACTCTCATATATTGCGATTCAACCTACTTAATAAAAGATTGAAGTTAATAAAGTAACAAATAGTTTATTGCTTATAATAATTATTCAAGTTTTGTATGTTGCAATTATGAAATTGTATATTGATTGCTGGGCAGGCGTTGGAGCTCGTACTTGCTGTCGGGGCTATTGGCAAATTAATATGCATTTGCATTTTCCATGCCATAAAGTCGTGATAGCATTTATCATACAATTTCCTCGACTTTGCTGGTAACAGATTATGAGTCATTTTCGTCGCCGTATCTAAAATATCGGGCGAAGTGAAATTTTCTTCAATTCACTGATCTCAGACATTTTTAAGCAAGAATGAAAATTATCCACGAAATTCAGTAACTACAACAAAACGTATTCAATGAATAGCGCCAAAACCTAGAACATCACCGCGCATGCGTTAAAGCGGGCGCTGTCACAGACAAGTAAAAATTGGAATGATAACTTTTTGTAATGCTGTAAAATGACGCGAACCGCATGTGCGTTCCATTTTAAAAAATAATTGATATG
This sequence comes from Acleris emargana, assembly GCA_927399475.2. Lineage (NCBI taxonomy): Eukaryota > Metazoa > Arthropoda > Insecta > Lepidoptera > Tortricidae > Acleris > Acleris emargana. The sequence continues at coordinate 1,745,401 of OV656843.1, forward strand.
GAACCTCGTTGGTGACATTAACTTTTTGGATTAACTTCAATCGTAATAGTAAAAAAATACTCAATAAGACAATAACATTATTTTGTTAGAGAAATAATGTTAGTGTTTAAAAAAAAAAACGGTATTGTGTTTATAAAGTATGCCAATATAAATTCGTTTTGAAGTTTATAATTCGAACTTTACGATATGAGAGTAGATAAAAAATATTTACTTTGCACATGCGAGTTTGGCTAATAATATTACGCTATCCTACCAAATTTCAATTGATTTGGTCCAGTAGATTCGGAGCAAGAAGCCGGAGACGGACGGACAGACAGACAGACGTACGAGTGATCCTATAAGGGAATTTTCATTTTTTGTACAGAACCCTAAAAACTATTAATTGCCTTTCACCTGTTAACTTTATTAAATTTTTACAAATAATCTTTTTAGACTCCGTGGGAAGGCGGCCTATACAAACTGCGCATGATCTTCAAAGACGACTACCCATCAAGTCCACCCAAGTGCAAATTCGAGCCGCCGCTCTTCCACCCTAACGTGTATCCTTCCGGGACTGTGTGTCTCTCGCTGCTCGACGAGGAAAAGGACTGGCGCCCCGCCATTACCATCAAACAGATCCTGCTTGGAATCCAAGATCTTTTAAATGAACCTAATGTGAAGGATCCTGCGCAGGCTGAAGCGTACACAATTTACTGGTCAGTATTATACATATCGCACCTACAGAACGATAGTGACCTAATTCTAAATTTCAGCTTTCAAACTTAAAGTCATAAATTGATTGTAATAGAGCCCTAACTCGAAATTCAACATTTCTGAATTATGTCACTATTCTTCTGAAGGTGCGGTATACAGAATGGAGCTGATGTTAAGTTCTTAGAAAACGCTTATTATTATTATTATTTATTTATTTATTATAACTAGGGTTAGGACTTTTGGTGGAATATCGTGGTTCTAGAATCCATGGAGTCGATATTTCCTAATTATTATAAAACAAGACACTTTGATTATGACCAAAGAGCGGAATTCTTCATAGCAAAAATCAAACTGTCAGAGGGATTGACTGTTTTATCGACTTATCGATAAATATTTGTCACTTAACGAAACAAAGTTAAAGTAATGAAATCAGGCTTTTGGATATACATACAAACAAATTAACGGTGTCCCTAATTAGCTGACCGCCACTGTATTTTAGTATAATAGTAAAGAATAAAACAGAAAATACTTTTTTTTAAATTTTCTATATGAAACTTAGCATTAAAAATTAAAAACAAATATTGCTAAGAGTAGGTCTTCATTCAAAATAACAAAGTCGAAATCTAAATCTGTACTTAATATGTTTTCTTCATCTGCCCTGTAGTAAAAGAAAATAGTCATTATTTTTTCAACATTGTCACCTTTCAAATTACTCCTTTTTTCATTGTAGATCCATTTATAAGATGAAAACGAGCGTTCTACATCAGTTGAAGTAACAAGAGCATATTTGTTGTACTCGATAACGGTGTTTTGGCTGTAATCACTTTTTTCTATAAAATCAGCATATCAGGTCAAATGTTACAGAATAATCTTTTAAGTTGATTATGGATACCTAATGCGATATTATTCCGTAATATCGATAAGTCGATAAAACAGTTAGGTCAATCCCTCTGACAGTTTGATTTTTGCTATGAAGAATTCCGCTCTTTGATTTTGACCTTCAGTATGGTAATATTTCAAAATGAACTAAATATATTGTTAGTTCAGTTTATCCATACCTACTAATATTTGCTTGTTTGTAACGCTTTCACAGAGCAAAGATATGTCTCCATACCAAAACTCATTTAAATAGGTTTAGCGGTTTAATGAAATAATTAATTTTGAAATATTAAAATACCGAAGGTCAAAATCAAAGTGGTATGTATTATAATAAATAGGAAATAGCGACTCCATGGATTCTAGAACCACGATATGCCACCGAAAGTCCTAACCCTAATTATAACAAACACAAAGTTTATATATTATTAATTGTTCCACAAAACTGTTTGCACAGTTTGACTGCGGAATCTTCGGTCCAGCATGTTGATCACTACATTACATTAAATCACGCCTATTTCCCAGAGGGGTAGGCAGAGATCACTTCTTTCCACTTGCTACGATCTTGACAAATTTCTTTCGCTTCTTCAACATTACATAAAAGTACTTAATTAATAATTAGATATACACTATTATATAATTAAAGGTGAGCATCGCATTTACAATGACTTCAGCAGATGCCTATGTAACCTAGCTTTAAATCTACGTTTGTTGGTTTCTAGAACAATATCGGCTGGTAATCTGTTCAGGAGATAGGTAGACGTTTAGACGGTAGAGGAAGAAGGTGCTCGTAGCACCCTGCAGTATTGATAAACTCAAGACCTCGGACCATTATTAATGTGCTCGACAGTGCTCATATGACTTCTATGCTGTGAACTTGAACTAACTTTATCAATTTTAATTGCAGCCAAAACCGACTAGAGTATGACAAGAGAGTGCGCGCGCAGGCCCGCGCCATGGCCGCCACCGAGTGAATCCAGACCCACCCGGAATGTTCCTGAAGCTCCAACTCTGTCCATCTTGCTTGCGGCACCAACTGTGAAATGTGGAATTTAAATATTTTAGTTTAAGGCTCTTGTGTTTGGATAATCTCAGCCAATAGGAGTGATGCAGGTACACATTGCAAGTATATTGGTTTGTAGCTGTGTTATAAATTGGTCCGTATTAGGGCCATTTTCAAAAACATTGTACATTGTACGTACGAAATGGAAGAATATTAAGGATTTTAATTGAGGCCTTAACTGTCCTTAACTATGTACAATGTTTTTGAAAATGGCCCATTAATAAACTGATTTCGAGTTGAATTGGATGCCAATTTCAAGAAGCATCAGAGATGGTTCGTTTCTATGAGTTGTGATTTAATATGCCTCAATTTCAGTTTATAAATAGGGCGTATACGGAACTTAAGGTGCTTTACCACGGGAGAGGCGGCGCTAGAATTTGTATTTGTATTACCAAATGGTTTTTAAATACAAATACAAATTCTAGCGCCGCCTCGTCTCGCCGGTGGAAAAGCATCTTTAGTCTTATAACTGCATCTACTATGTTGTAAGCAGAGATGGGCAAAATTTATTCGAATGACGAATAACGAATAAGAATAACCAAATTATTCGCGAATAACGAATGAAGTTCTCGAATGATTATTCTTATTCGAATAAATTATCTGTCGAATAATTTATTTGCGAATAATTTATTTTCGGATGAATGAATTGCCAAGAATTCCTTTGTTTATTTTACTACCTGGGTTTATCCCCTAACCTTATTGTCAATCTTTAAGGTGTTGAAATATGCAGTGCCTACTTATAAACGAGTCACTTTATTTATTAATAGTGTTAGTTATTTGAATAAAATAACGAAAAAATAGTCTTATTCATTCATGGAGGATTTATTCGCGAATAAATCATTCGCAAATAAATTATTCGCCGAATAAATCATTCGAAAATAAATTATTCGACGAATAAATTATTCGCGAATAAAAATATTACGAATTATTTTTTATTCGGATAATTATTCGAATAACTATTTATTCGAATAATGCCCATCTCTGGTTGTAAGATATTAACCTTGCACTTTTTTTTTGTAAAATCAAATGAGCACATTTTATAGTTGAAGCTGTATTGTTAAACAGTTGCGGCGAAATGCATTCCACAACAGAATCTACGAACTATCAATGGTATCTGATGAACTCAGAGTTTTCCACAAGGCTCCCAGGAGTTTTGTTTCATGGTCACCAGCTGAGGCTCCAATAGAGTTGCCTCAAGTATTATTGTTAAAACGTGCCAGATCACTACCAATAACAACTCGATAACAACTTATTAGGTTGTAATTGTAACCATAGTTAAAATCAATGGGGTTCTTTCTCATCTTAATGTAATTAGTTATAGTGGGTTTAATGAAATCAGCTGATTTGGCGATAGACTGTAGAGAGAGGCCACTGTTTATCTCTACAGTTCACGTAGCGCATAAATTAAAAAAAACTTGTTAAATATCACTTAGCAACACTCCATGATAACCTGGCGATTATTATTAAAATTAGAATTATTGATAATTTTTAAGGATTACTTTAATTTATTGGTAATTGTCAGCATTAGTGTGGCAGTATTGGTCCTACTGAAGTTTTGTGCTCTAAGTTGTCAGCGGAGCGTTATGCTAAATATTACACGTTGCTATTAAGAATCTGCATCATTATTCATTACTTTAATCTATTTTTATATCTTATGTCCGTCTTATCGAACAATAAAGATTTGTAAAACGTAGTCGTGTTTTATTTATAACTGCATGTACCTACAAGAATTGAGGTCTATGTTGATCATTTAATTAAACTAGAGACTCGCTCCCGCTTCGCTTCAGTTTATGGGAGCTTTCTGTAACAGCCATACAATCATCATTCATCATCAATACCGTCGTTCTCCTGCCCATATCCCAACTTGTTTATTTTTCGGTCGGTGCAACATGCATTTTTCCATACTTCTCTATTAGTCATCTCGGCAGTCACTCCCTTTCTAGCCATTGTAACACCCATACATGAACTAGAATTTATTGTACGGTCGAGTTCGTAAATGTGTATAGTTTAGTTCCTTGTCTATTTAATGTCATGGTTAAATTGCCACATGAGTTGTCGCAGCGATTAATGTACTAAAGTTTATACATATGTACGACAAGGTCCTAAAGTGTACCGTCAAGGAATTAAATTTGCTACCCACCTTAGGTCCTAAGTCAATCTGACATTCTACAGCAATAAGGTTGAGTTTCCTATCAATTACAAATGACTTGGCATCTCTAATGACAATGACGTCTTCAATCAGATTTTCTTTGAAAAGGGTAACAAATTAACTTCCGTGACCGTACATATTTACGAACTCTGTAAGGTCTGTAAGTATACAACCTTCCGCAAAAATTGATCTAACTAATATGAATAAATAGTGAATAAAACAAAGCGATTGATTAGATTATATCTGCTTTGGAATACCGTATCAAAATCCGTTGCGTGTTGTTTAAAAGTTGGCGCATCCTATAAAGACGCGTAAAGCGACTGCTTAAAGAAGACTCGACAGTTTCGACAGGGTCAAACATTCTTCCTTTCGTTTCTAAGACAAGTGTAATCGAAAGTCACGTTTTAACCGACTTCAAAATAAAGGAGGAGTTTCTCAATTCGTCGGGTCTTTTTTTCTATACTTACTTCGAGGATGAAAATTTGCCTCAAGAATTCGATATTTTTGCTTCTTATTTGTTTGAGTATTTAAAGAATAAAATGTTGGAGCTCCTTCCTGCTTCATCACAATATCACATAAATGATTAAATCGCTATATAAGTCACAGGGCCTCTATTCAACACTGGTTTCTATAATATTATGAAATCAAAATAGAAATAGATCCACACAGCAGATTTCTAATCTAATCTCGATTCTGCAGCTATAGAAATAAAGACAACATTCTCATGTTTTAAACGTATACAGTATACTGTTAATTTAACAAAAAACCAAGCGTAAAGGATTCTACTGATGCTTAAAATATGCTGACATAACGTTTCACGTTTCTTTCAGACAGCGACGCGTCTCCGTTACGATTTTATCGCGTCTTTTATTTATCGCCAGCCGGTGTGGACACATCGCAACGTTTTTTTTTTAAGCTTCCGTATGTTTCATCTTTTATTTACCACACTGGTTACAAGCCTTTTGGAGAGGAGTTCGACTCCTGTCATGTGGTATCACTTAAGTAAACCCTCACTGTCCATTTCGAACCAAAACTGTCAGATTTACCACTCCGTCACCGTCACTTTTGATTTGACAGTGCAGTGACGTGCGTGACAGTGACAGACGTGACAGTTGGTTCAACTACTTACGGCGGCGGCGGCTCTAGTTGTATTTACTTAGATTTTTCTCATAAATTCGAAGCCCTGATATCGTAAACTTCGGCTTAGTTTGATTTCCCTTTATCTTAAAAGGCTGTGGTAACCTGACGGTAACTTATCCACAAAACATACCTGTGCTTGCACAATTGTTTGCATCTACACTAACCGAAAGTTTTGTTGTTGAACGTTCGGACTCTTTATAATAAACATGGCAGACGACGAAGTGGATCCTAAAGAATACCGATGGGAGACGGGTTACGAGAAAACATGGTAAGTTCTTAAAAAATCAGGTTCCGGTAAAATAACCTTTACTTGAATTGTTAACAACCGTTTCCCTTGACCAGGGAGGCGATCAAAGAAGACGAGGATGGTTTAGTGGAAGGCCTGGTGGCGGAGTTCGCGCAGAAGGCAGCCAGGAAGGCTGCAACACCTAGGCGAGGACCCGTTAGGCTCGGCATGATGAGACACTTGCTGGTTGCTGTGGACTGTTCTGAAGCTATGAGCTGCCAGGATATTAAGCCTACCCGGTTTCTTTGTACACTCAAGGTATATAGTTAGTTTTATAGTGCCTTTTAAACCTGGATGCTAATAGGCGGTGTAAAAAAAAAAAAATGTGTGTATCTGTGTATTGGGTTTTCGGCGTATCTGTGGTGTTTGTCTTTGGCATCAATCTGAAATGAAAGGACCACTTTTTTATAAAGATACCTCCTTATTCGGGTGTTTACTTAGCTAGATTTCATGACTATGATGATTACTTGTGTATTAGTGACAGGTTGCAAGCCCATCACCTAACAAGTAGTTCAAGCCTTTATTATCTTAGTCACCTCTCAACATATCCAGGTGAAGACATGGAGGAGTGGCACTATTCTAACCTGGCAACCACATGGGACCACTGGGGGGGAAGGGGATAATGCTATCTAAATCAGATTCATACACTCTTTTTGACGCTTGTGTCCTTGTGTGAATGTGTACTGAAGCTTTTATTATTTATTTAATATGCTATAGCATATTTAAATAACTAAAGAGATAACTATGGATCCACATTCAAAGTCTCGAGCCACGAGGTAGTGTCAGGTGTACAGATCCTCCGGGGCACCTGAGTAGGAGTGTAGGGCAGCACTGTACAACATGCTCCATGGTTTGAGCCTCCTCGCCACAATCGCAGAGAGCCGAGGTACACTATCCTCACTTGTGGTGAAAATAATTGCAGCCTCCGTGACCTGTCCTCAGTCTATTAAATATCTGTAACTAACATTTATCCTTTTAGACATGTTTAAAGCATGTTTATGGTATTTTCAGCTATTGGAGAGGTTCATAGAAGAATTCTTTGATCAGAACCCCTTAAGTCAACTTGGCCTTGTACTCCTGAAGAACAAGAGAGCTGAGAGACTTACGGAGATGTCGGGCAACCTCAGGAAACACATAAAGGCTGTACAGGGGTGTGTATTCTCTACATAATATCAGCAGTATGACTACAGCTAACCCACATATCTAACAAATTTATGACAGAGCAAAATAAACCTTACTATCTTATTAAAAAGGTGAATTGTGCTCCTTATTAAAAATGTTACTTACGCAGTTTTGTAGTTTCACCGACGATAATTGTTTGACCTTGCGGTACAGTCAACAGCATAAATAAGTGATCATTTATGTACCTTGTAAACTTTCACGTTGTGTTTGAAATGTAATACAAAATTGTGAAAAGATTGAAAGCGACAACATACAGAAATGATCACTTATTTATGCTGTTGACTGTACCAAGTTCAAATCACAGCATTTGCAATAATACCATGACCAGGGGTCGGAATACGTAGTGCTTTATTAACCTAACACATGTTCATTTGAGCCTGAGTGAGAAAGTGAGATGGAAATACGATATTGAATAAAGGTGCATCAAGTTAAGGTTAATAAGCACTACCTATTCCGACAACAGACCATGACCCATACCATAGCATATGATGATAGAATACCATAAACATTCCTATGGATTTAGGTCACTGACTACGGTAAACTCACCAGCAATAATCTAATGTTTTGTTTAAATATATTGACACATATTACTAGAGGCATACGAGTGTCTGTCGTATAATGTAAAATTGCTGGACAGTTAAAAGATGTGTTTTTTGTCATCAGTCTTAAAAATATGGCTCTAACCGGGGAGCCATCACTCCAAAACGCCCTGGAGTTTGCCGGAAGAGTCCTAAAGCCACTACCGGGGCATGCATCCAGAGAACTTCTGGTGTTATTCGCCTCACTTACCACCTGTGACCCGGGTGATATAACAACTACTATTCAAGTAAGATTGTCATTTCTGAACACATTCACCGCCAATTACATGGGTATTATATGACGTGGTTCTTATGCCACACTACCGGATTGTCAGATACTATAGCACTATTTATATAGCGGAACTCCTATTCCGCGCAGTTGTGACACTTCGCTCGTTGACACAATTCTAACCTAAGCTACCCTATAGATTAGTTGAGACCTAGGTGTTTTATACTGGGGGGGCTTCGACCAAAGAATATTATGGATTCAGCCTTAAAAATTGCTTTAGAACAAAAAATCTTTATGCTTATAAAGAAGTATGCCATCCTATATTATATGAAACATTTTCGACCATAAACTTTTACCACGTCATATTTTAGGTTAGTCGAACGAAAGGCACCCAAATAAATACTCTTATTACATACTCATAGATTTCCAGTATGGGCTAATTTCTGTGTGATGAATATTTATTTCAGTCTTGGTTGTTTCATGTATATAAATAAATATTTCTCTTTTTATTGTTGTCTAGTTCCCACGATAGCCTTAGATTGTTAGAAATAGATCATTCATCACATTTTTGAGAGATTGTCCCCTGATATTTATATTTTTTCACAGTAAAGGATCCCCCCCTCCTGGTAAGGATCATTTTTTTTCAAAAATCTCTGGTTAAATTTATATGATTTTTCGGTGAATTGAAGACTGTGCCACTGACTGGTGATTGTGTACTGTCTACACATAAACTCAAAATCATTTAAATCTACCACAGGTTTTCGAAAAAAAACGATCCTTACCAGGAGGGGGGGTATCCTTTTCTCTGCAGCTGACTGTACTATCACTGACAAAACCAGCGGTATTGGCGGTGTTAGGAGAGACCATTTCCTACCAAATATTTATCTTTGACTTGTGATGTTATTGTTTCGTTGAATTATTATTTGGGCCAGGTGTTTTAATGACACATCGTATTGTATTGCAGACTTTAAAGACTGATGGAATACGGTGTAGTGTTATCGGATTGGCAGCCGAGGTGCGGATCTGTAAAAAGTTATGTCAAGATACAGGAGGAGAGTATGGGGTTCGTATTTTACATTTTAGTAACTTCAATTTAAGGTAACGTTATTATCCTTGTAAGGTCCAGTTTGCAATATAATGTACATATCAAGGCAATTTAATTTGAACTGTGTTGTAATGGGAATAAGGTTTATTTTCATATATTCACAAACTGGAAATGAATACCATTTCCAGTTTGTGAATATATGAAAATAAATCAAACAAACGTAATAGGCTATTTGACAGGTTTTTGAAAACCATCTCAGATTATTTGTTGGTGTTTATTGAGTACCTACTCCAAAAGTGGTAATTTTAAATTCTTTTATGTATTTCGTCTAAAAAAAGGAAATAAAAATTCACTTTTAAAATATGCCGCCAAAACGCTTTCTTGGGCAAGATGGCGTCGCACAGGAATCAGTGACGTCAGTGGTCAATACATAAACAAACTGACATTGGCTAATCATAGCAAAGCCAGAAAAACAAACAAACGTCAACTGTCTGTGGTAACCGCAAGAACCAATGAACGTAAGAACAGAACGACAACGACATGAACGACAGATGCAATATTTACAGACATCACAGATTACAGGATATACAGACATCCTATAATCTGTGATATTTACCGACCCTTGACGTCATCATGGATTCGGCGCCGTTTTCGATAAAATGGCTACAGATAAAAAATTATCAAGATTTATCGTGGTTTTTTGGATAAAAGATCCATTTTAAATCGATTTTAAAACTCATAATTTCTATGAATATACATAATTATTACTTTTTTTTCACCTTGTCAAATAGCCTATTGAACTTTATTGCCTTTATGGTAGATTCAAAGTCCACTCACTAAAAAACTCCTTCAACTCCTGTTGGGCCTTACCAGGTTATGAGAAGTCGTCATTGCGAGAAGTCTTTATTAGTATAAGTTGTCAACATGGGCCTCTAACTATTCAACTCTGTAAGCCTTTTCGCCATTATTGTCACGTACATAAGAGCTATCAAAACGTTTACAATATGGAAACGGGTGCGCTTCAATCAGTATTGAAACATTTTGTATAATTTCATTTAACTAATCATGAAAAGCATAATGAACGTTTAGCATAAAAACCAATTGTATAATTTTATCTGGCATACGATCGAATAACATAACACTCATTTAGTATAACTATATTTTTCTTGTTATTATGCATTTTAAGTCAATTTCTTCTAACTAGGTTAGGTTAGGTTAGAACTATGACCAAGTTAATAGTAATGAAAGCCGTTAGAAATATTTTTTATTAATTTAAAAACATTATAGTTTTATGCATTATGTTTATGACTATTATATCGATGATTTATTAAAAGCATAATGAACGTTTAGCATAAAAACCAATTGTATAATTTTATCTGGTATACGATCGAATAACATAACACTCATTTAGTATAACTATATTTTTCTTGTTATTATGCATTTTAAGTCAATTTCTTCTAACTAGGTTAGGTTAGGTTAGAACTATGACCAAGTTAATAGTAATGAAAGCCGTTAGAAATATTTTTTATTAATTTAAAAACATTATAGTTTTTGAAATTATGCATTTTATGCATTATGTTTATGACTATTCTGCCTTCCTAAGCTAATACGCAGTATGTCAGATAAAACACCTGTAGCAATATCAATCTTATTACTAAGAGAAGAGAACTTATACTGCTTTGGTTATTGATTTTAGGATACTGTTTATTTGCTAAGGAGGGCAGTATTATATCGATGATTTATTAATTTTATTATACAGATCGAAATTATGCAATTCGTGTTATGTAAAATGATCATTAGACCAAATGTTTTTATGCTAAACATTACACACACTATGGAAACATGTCAAAAGCAATGTTGTTTTCCGAGTTAAATAGTGGCCCAGTCGAAAAACACTCGAGAATCTCATAATAATTGTTTAGTCCTAACTTCAGTCAATGTTGAATTTCAATTTGTCAGTAAAACCAGAGCATTATGAGTACTTTCCTGTCTATCTCTGTCACACTCTATGCCTGGTCTCTTTCTGCCATGATATCTCACTCTTATGGATCTGTTAGTATATTTGCTATGTCAGAGAGAGTAAAAGAAACCGATAGAAAGCCGAGTATTATGAACGCACTGGTTTTACTGTACTTTCCATGTATGGAAATAAGGGTTGTTCTCCGGAATTCTGTAAGAATGTTGGTCCTTAACTGGTTTTCAGCTGAGTCAGTCTAATTTTAACGTTTTCCAAGAATACTTGCGGTTAGGTTAAGGTTAGAGTTGTATTATAACAACAATAAAAAAGTTTTAGATGGAAATGGCTTCAGGATATCAGGATAAACGTTATTTGCGCAATTGTGATTGTTTATATTTTTTAAATTAGTCTAAGTTGAAAACCATTTCGAGGAATAGGGTTTTAAAGCTGTCCTGCATTATATATTTTTTTGAAATATTTATCTATTAAGGACATTTCGACAAAAGTATATTTGACCTTTGTTTGACTTTCGTTTTTGGCTAGAAGTCCTCCTAGGTGTATCTTACGGGTTAGGCGAAAACCGCTTGAAACATCATTATTCGATATCATTTTAATTGTTGTAATTTATTAAAAAATGCCTACCCAAATTTAAAATAATCATGTCATCCATAAAATGTCTGCTAAATAAATACATACATAAACTCCCGCCTTCATTCCCAGAGTGGGGTAGGCAAAGCTAAAGAATTACCAACAAGTCTTAGAACTTCTTGATAATTCTGTAACCACATTTTGCACAAGTAGGCTAAGATGTTTCCCAAAAACTGTCTGTCTGCTAAATAAATAAAGATATTAAAACAAATCTATTGGGTCAAATACAAAATTAATGAAATGGTCTTTTAAAATTACCTATTCTTTCGAATTAGAATGTAAAAACCGTGAGTATTTTTTTTGGCCTGTCCCATTTGATGCATTAGGACAAATGATGGTTAGGGATTCCAATATACTCTAAAGTTAGGCTACTCAGAGTCAGTGTTAGGTTGCGTGTAAAAGACTACGATCGTCTCCCAGGTGGTCCTGGACGACGTGCACTACCGCTCGCTGCTGCTGGAGCGCACGTGCCCGCCGGCCCGCGGGCGCGCGCTGGACGCGGGGCTGGTGAAGATGGGCTTCCCGCACTGCGCGCCCCGCGCCGGGCCCGCCGCGCTCGGCGCCGACCCGCCCGTCTCGCAGTGCATGTGGTCAGCGCGCACTCCTCCTGAGTGGCGTCACTACTGACGCTACTGCGGGGGTCACTACAGACACTACTCTTGAGTTACTACAGACTCTAATCCTGTGTCACTGTAGACACTATTCCTGAGTCACTGCAGACACTACTCCTGTGTCACTGTAGACACTATTCCTGAATCATTGCAGACACTAGTCCTGAGTTACTACAGAAACTACTCCTGAGTCACTGCAGACACTACTCCTGAGTTCATTGTCATCTTTTCATACAGTTTTGGAATAACTCGGTCGCAAAATGTCAGAGTCGCAAAACGATCACATTGCTATTTTCATTTTATATCTGTCTTATTAAAGTCTATGGACCTATGGCCCAGCGGGGCTCCTATTATTTGGCAAATGGAGTTTCCTAACGACCCTAACCTACCCAGTAACGCAAACGAAATGTAATTTTTCATCACACTTGCACTTAAACAGTATCTAAACATACAGGTTAACTTGGCCGCAATGCCCCATATAAAACCCTCGACCTTTCTTTTTACCATGAAACCCAAGGTCGGTAAGTATTTTTTTTTTAATTTATGTCACAGCACACAGGTTATGCAAGTTCAAGCAAAGAGTTTACACGCAATTGAAAAATTGTCTTAAAATGTTATTTAAACAGGAATTTCATTGCAATCTCGCTACATGTTACTTAAATACTCAATTAAAGTTCTTAATAACCGATTTTAATAGTTTTCTGTATGAAAACGTCGTTTTTTTTTTACACTCCTTCAGGGCTGTATCTATAACTACGTAAGTATTTGCCCTTAACGTTTCTGAACGAAACATTTGTATCTGTGGAGTCCGCCAGCCATCCGCTTAAAAAAAGTTCAAGTAATTCGTAATAATAGTTGTGCTGACTTGTGTATTTATTTACTCGCAAATGTGATGAAAAACATTATATGTTTCATCATTTTGACATGTAATGATGTGTTTCTTTTTGAGAGTCGGTAATTTTGCGAACTATTTATTTTACTTCTAACCCTTAGTAATTATTGAACTGTAGCTAATAAAACTGTATATTTTTAAATAAATGATGTGTTCTACAGTCACTTGGAAGAGGGCGAGGGCGTGAGCACGGAGGGCCACCTGTGCCCCGCGTGCCGCAGCAAGTACTGCTCGCTGCCGGCCTCCTGCCGCACCTGCGGGCTCACGCTCGCCTCCGCGCCGCACCTCGCCAGGTGACACTAGCTCTGACAGCATTGTGCTCGGACTCCTGCAGGAGGTCACTCGAGGAGGGCGAGGGCGTGGGCCGGAGGGCCACCTGTGCCCCGCGTGCCGCAGCAAGTACTGCTCGCTGCCGGCCTCCTGCCGCACCTGCGGGCTCACGCTCGCCTCCGCGCCGCACCTCGCCAGGTGACACTAGCTCTGACAGCATTGTGCTCGGACTCCTGCAGGAGGTCACTCGAGGAGGGCGAGGGCGTGGGCCGGAGGGCCACCTGTGCCCCGCGTGCCGCAGCAAGTACTGCTCGCTGCCGGCCTCCTGCCGCACCTGCGGGCTCACGCTCGCCTCCGCGCCGCACCTCGCCAGGTGACACTAGCTCTGACAGCATTGTGCTCGGACTCCTGCAGGAGGTCACTCGAGGAGGGCGAGGGCGTGGGCCGGAGGGCCACCTGTGCCCCGCGTGCCGCAGCAAGTACTGCTCGCTGCCGGCCTCCTGCCGCACCTGCGGGCTCACGCTCGCCTCCGCGCCGCACCTCGCCAGGTGACACTAGCTCTGACAGCATTGTGCTCGGACTCCTGCAGGAGGTCACTCGAGGAGGGCGAGGGCGTGGGCCGGAGGGCCACCTGTGCCCCGCGTGCCGCAGCAAGTACTGCTCGCTGCCGGCCTCCTGCCGCACCTGCGGGCTCACGCTCGCCTCCGCGCCGCACCTCGCCAGGTGACACTAGCTCTGACAGCATTGTGCTCGGACTCCTGCAGGAGGTCACTCGAGGAGGGCGAGGGCGTGGGCCGGAGGGCCACCTGTGCCCCGCGTGCCGCAGCAAGTACTGCTCGCTGCCGGCCTCCTGCCGCACCTGCGGGCTCACGCTCGCCTCCGCGCCGCACCTCGCCAGGTGACACTAGCTCTGACAGCATTGTGCTCGGACTCCTGCAGGAGGTCACTCGAGGAGGGCGAGGGCGTGGGCCGGAGGGCCACCTGTGCCCCGCGTGCCGCAGCAAGTACTGCTCGCTGCCGGCCTCCTGCCGCACCTGCGGGCTCACGCTCGCCTCCGCGCCGCACCTCGCCAGGTGACACTAGCTCTGACAGCATTGTGCTCGGACTCCTGCAGGAGGTCACTCGAGGAGGGCGAGGGCGTGGGCCGGAGGGCCACCTGTGCCCCGCGTGCCGCAGCAAGTACTGCTCGCTGCCGGCCTCCTGCCGCACCTGCGGGCTCACGCTCGCCTCCGCGCCGCACCTCGCCAGGTGACACTAGCTCTGACAGCATTGTGCTCGGACTCCTGCAGGAGGTCACTCGAGGAGGGCGAGGGCGTGGGCCGGAGGGCCACCTGTGCCCCGCGTGCCGCAGCAAGTACTGCTCGCTGCCGGCCTCCTGCCGCACCTGCGGGCTCACGCTCGCCTCCGCGCCGCACCTCGCCAGGTGACACTAGCTCTGACAGCATTGTGCTCGGACTCCTGCAGGAGGTCACTCGAGGAGGGCGAGGGCGTGGGCCGGAGGGCCACCTGTGCCCCGCGTGCCGCAGCAAGTACTGCTCGCTGCCTGCCCGTTGCACACGAACCATCCTATTATTTGGCACTTGTGCTGAGAAAACTCCACTTTATGGCCCTTTAGGCTGCAGCTCCACTGAGGCAGAAACGAGCGGAGCGGAGCTGTGGCAATATTAACCAATAGAAGGCACATGCGGTCACGTCGAGCGCGCCTTGAGCAAGTTAATTTAGATTATATGGTTAATATTGGCACAACTCCGCTTCACTCCGCTCCGCTCATCTCCGCCTCACTCCGCTCCGCTCATCTCCGCCTCAGTGGAGCCGCAGCCTTAACGTTTTTAAAAACAAGTACTAGACTTTTTTGAATGGTTTATGACACTGTTAATATTTTAACAGATCATACCATCACCTGTTCCCCGTGGACCCGTACGAAGAAGTGCCAAATGAGGGCCAGGCTCAGTACTGCTTCGGCTGTCTGAAACCTTTTGTGGAACTCGACAAAGAAGTAAGTCTACATCCGATACTGATGACGGCCACAACTTTTGTAAGAGTTCTTGTAGAGAGTTCTGCGTGACATATTGAACAGAGTTATAGCTGTGAATTCTGATAAAAATGTATTTCAAGCCACTAAAGATCCGCTTGTACACGGGTAACACGGGTCAATCCTGATGTCCCAGTAAATCGACTTTACGAATTCACATGATTTAGAATTCGCAAGTCTAAAAAAGTTCCATTGTGCGACGAAACACTAACTTTTAAGCGTTTTCAAAAAGTGAAATTTACAGAAAAGTCATGCGTAATGTCATCGATTCCGGTTGTGAATGTTCAAATATCGTGTCGGAAATTGCGACTAACAAGAATGATTATTTATGCTTTTAATTTTTACACATATTGAAATAAAAAAATGAGAACTTATTAACTAGGTATGTATGTTCAGCTCCACCGTTGCGGCCGCTGCCGGGAGCACTACTGTTGGGACTGCGCCAGTGTAGTGTCAAACACACTACACGTGTGTCCGGGGTGCGCGTCCCGCCCCACGCTGTACCAGCGGCTTCCGGACACCTCTTAGTGACACTACTGCTGGTTACCTTACCTTACATACGTACATACATACATACATACATATATACATACATACATACATACATACATACATACATTCATACATTCATACATTAACTCACGCCTTTATTCCCAGAGTGGGGTAGGCAGAGCTACAGAATTACCAACAACTCTAAGGACTTGTTGATAATTCTGTAACCACATTTTTCGCAATTAGGCTAAGATGTTTACCAGTGTATTAGTGACAGGGTGCAAGCCCATCGCCTAACAGTACTACCAGCCCTTACCCTTAGTCGCCTCTTACGACATTCTCGGGAAGACACGGAGTGACACTATTCAAACCCGGCAACCACACGGGGAACCTTACCTTGTTGTGACAACACTTCGTAGTAACACTAGTGACACTACAGCCGGTCTTAGCAGTCACTATACAAGAATGCAGTAAATTTGCTGGCACTAGATGATTCGAGAGAGAAAAACAAGTATTGCTTTTTTATTCTGCAATTAGTTAAATGTATGCAAAAATAGGTTATTAATTACTTATATGTAGTTAAAATTCTTGTACCAAATGTTATTAACACCTGAAGTGATACAAGCACAATACCAGCTTTGCAACCAAAAATTGCGGATGATTAAGTTTTTATTAAGGCCTCTTGTATTTATGTAAAAATAAGTAAATAAAATTACTTCTTTAAATAATGGAATTAAAAGCCTTAGCCTAGCCTAGCCTCCGAGCCTAAAGAAGCTTGGAGGCCAAAATATTTTTAAGTTTCAATAATTTGGCAAGGACTAAGTCTAAAAATATATAGCCATTTATTAAGGTTACGAGTTCCGAGAGTGAAGGCTGCCGAATATAACAAGGCTTGTGGGCTAAAGAGCTTTATAGGTTTTTAGCCCTCTAGGCGTCAAAATCGAAGCCAGGCTTAAAAAAAAGAGCTAAAAGGCTCGAGTCCTTTGGAACACTAATACCGGCCCTATTTTGACATAAGTTTCTGTAAGATCTCACCATCGCTAAGGTTGACACTTGTCAATTTCATAGTAATATTTCAAGGGAAAACCGAACTCGTTGTTATAGTATGAATCTTCCCAGGTGAATTTTTCGCTTCGAGCCCTAATCTTTCAAACAAAGGCCATTGTCTCTATTATCCTAAAGACGCTACAAAGACCGCCCCGAGGCAATACGGCACTCATGTCAATCGTCCTACACTACGAAAACGTATATCTAGAATATCAGTGACATTAAATATTGAACCTTAATGCTATGACGATACCGTTTGTTTTTCAATATGAATGTTGTAGTGGCACGTGCTAACTCGGTAGCTAGCGTCTTTGGGATAATAGAGGCAATGGCCTTTGTTTGAAAGATTAGGGCTCGAAGCGAAAAATTCACCTGGGAAGATTCATACTATAACCCTCTTTAATAATTGTATATACGTGTGATATCCATGGACTTATTGCTCAATAAGTCTATGGAAGTGTCTTTAAATAAATCGGCATTGGCAAAATACACCTTAAAAGGAGCAAAAGCCATTTATTAAAATTAGAATTAGGACTCGTTGTATCATGATGTTCAAATAAACTTCAATTCTCAATTCATTATGTGCTTCCATACGTTATACATAATATACAGGTGTATGATATCTGCCATGCAGGACAACGCCATCTGCCGGGTTTATTTGTGAATCTAAACCATCCTCGAATCCACTAAGAGTAACAACACACAATAAGAGTTTATATTTATGGCAAATGACGACTCCATAGCTTGCTATTAGTCTTACCGTGCGACAAAAACTCCGATGCCTAATGATAATATAATCAAAACCAAGATGCCTTTACCGAGTAGAATATAACCCTGTTCAATTAATTACTGTGTTTTAATTTACCATATTTGTATAATAAGTGTTCTAATTTATATGGAAAATTCTATTTTGTGTATTCATACCTATCTGGTTATGATAAAATCCTGTAACCATTTTTGTATTTTTCATTTGTAACACGAACCTCAATGTTCTAAGGCCTCCTCCTCGACTCTACAGCGCCCTCTATTTTACCAACCTCTTTGGTAAACTATACTTGGGAATGCAATAAAACTCGTCTGCAGTTCTATTATATTTATTAATAAACAGTTATTCAGATAAATCACAGATAAAAAATCTCACCACGCTGAAGCCCACACGGTCACTCCAGTGTGGCCATGAGTTAAAAATAAAATAAAGGCTAGTGTCCACACGTTAGCGATATGGGTGCGTCAAGACTCGAAAGTTTTTTTTATAGACAGCGTGAAATATATTGCCGCTTAAATTTTTTATTTCCCAAAAATCACTAAAAAATCATCTTTACTGTGCTTACTATCAAAGTATTCGATTTATTCTTATAAGAAAATCTACGTTAAAGGGTTTTCTTTGATGTAACGGAATTATTGGTTTTTTTTTTACATAGACAAATTTCTAACCTAAAAGCATTGTATGAATCAATTATCTACTATATTTAACACCCTGAGACTAATAAGTCAAAGTTTTAAACAATGTATTGAATCCACGACGGCGCGTCCACCTGTCAAATTGACGTTTCATGGTTGCGTCAATGTATGAAACATGAAGCAGTGGGGCGGAACGTCGCGGACTGTAAACACCCTGTGCTACCCTTCTAACGGCCGAACCCTATATGTATTCAAACCGCGGACAGATACCGTACGGCTTACTTCTGGTTAAAATTTGCCCTTTCAAAATGTGTCAAATTTTAATACAAAGTAAGCCTATCTGTCCGCAGTTTGAATATACGGTTCGGCCATAAGCCAATAGGCCGTATCTCAGATAAAACTCCTGTAACAATATCGACCTCATTACTATCACATTAGAATCAAAACTGCTTTGATTGTTGAATTTGAGATACTTACTGCTTATTGGTTTAGGTCAGTGTGGACACATCGCCTTACAAGGAATATTTCAGACCTATTAAACAAACGTATTTTAAGTTCGTCACATGATTATCATTATCACAAAGCAGCATTTTATAGGCATTCGAGTTCTAATACAATAAAGGCAACTTTCTCCCTTGTAACCTTGTAAGGGGTTAATTATAGCAAGAAAATATTTATCCTTACACTAGAATTGGCTAGATCTAGGATGATCTATGTGACACGTATTACTATTCGTCGGTAGATATAATTATCAATAATCCCTGTGATTCGTCTTTTTTGGGTTCCGTACCCAAAGGGTAAAAACGGGACCCTATTACTAAGGCTCCTATGTCCGTCTGTCTGTGTGTCTGTCTGCCACCACGCTTCACAGATGATGTTTTTCTGTTGCCGCTATAATAACAAATACTAATAACAATAAATAAATATTTAAGTGGGGGCTCCAATACAACAAACGTTCTCAAACATATTTTTTTTGCCTATGACAATGGTTGCTTTTTTGACAATGGTTGCTTTTTTGACAATGGTTGCTAAAAAAACCGGCCCAGTACGAGTTGGGTTCGCGTACGAAGGGTTCCGTACCATTATCTATAAAAAATCACGTTTGTTGTATGGAAGCCCCCCTTAAATATTTATTTTATTCTGTTTTTAGTACCTATATATCGTTATAGCGGCAACAGAAATACATCTACTGTGAATATTTCAACTGTCTATATCACGGTTTGTGGGATACAGCCTGGTGACAGACAGACAGACGGACAGCGGAGTGTTAGTAATAGGGTCCCGTTTTTACCCTTTGGGTACGGCACGCTAAAAAGGTTATAATTAGGGTTAGGACTTTTGGTGGCATATCGTGGTTCTAGAATCCATGGAGTCGCTATTTCCTAATTATTAAAATACATACCACTTTGATTTTGACCTTCGGTTTTTAATATTTCAAAATTCATTTTTTTATTGAACCGCTAAGCCAATTTAAATTAATTTTGGTACGGAGGATATCTTTGCTCTGTGAAAGCCTTACAAACAAGCAAATATTAGTAGGTATGGATAAACTGAACTAAAAATATATTTAGTTCATTTTGAAATATGACCATGCTGAAGGTCAAAATCAAAGTGTCACGTGTTATAGTAATTAGGAAATAACGACTCCATGGATTTTAGAACCACGATAAGCCACCAAAAGTCCTAACCCTAGTTATAATATAGTGTCTACTTAATGTTATCTAGGTACAGAACCCTCCGTGCGCGAACCCGAGTCGCACTCGGCCGGTATTTTTAAATGATTTTAACATAAAGTAACAGGACAAGCGAGTGAGAGAACTGAACACATCACCAGACCTAGGAATATACGGGGGAGAATTAAATGACAGCTAGGGATTGCCTATATCGATAAACTCAACTATCGATGCTTTTCCCATATCGCACCTCCAGAACGATAGTGACCTAATTCAAAATTTCACACTAAGTCATAAATTGATTATGATAGAGCCCTAACTCGAAATTCAAAATTTCTGAGTTATGTCACTATTGTTCTGAAGGTGCGATATAATCATAATCATAATAATCATAATAATTTATTCGTAAAGCCAGTTTACATGTCAATAAAAATGTGGTACATGGATGTCAAAAGTAAAATAAATTAGGCTACATAGGTAGCAAGTAAAAATCGTTTGTCAAAAAGTAAAATTTAAAATTCATTTAAACTACGACTACGACGTCATGAACTCATTGTAGCTGTAGAACGACTGCTCAATAAGCCAGCGCTTGAGGCAACTTTTAAAGCTAGGCAGGGTCGATGCCGCGATTATGTTTGCTGTTATACTGATGATCGCCCCCAGTATTGTTTAAAAGTGTGTATTTTTTATTTTGTTTTGTTAAGTTTTATTAACTATGTTGCTATTTTGTTTTATATTCATACTTTCAATAATAAATATTTTTGCAAACAAAACTTGGAGCGATCGTATATGGGAAAAGCATCGATAATTGAGTTTATCGATATAGGCAATCCCTAGCTGTCATTTAATTTTGCCCCGTATATTCCTAGGTCTGCATATCAGTTGGCCATTGTATTAGTCTTGCGCTCGTGAGCTGAGAGAAGTATAGTGTACATATTTCGATTATATTTTTCTTGCTATAAATAACCCACATGAATGCTTATATAAAAAGATCATAAGCTCTATATAAATCGCAACGGACAGTAATATGTATATCAAAATATTTTCACTACATCATTGTAAATATTACTCCAATATTAGGATAGAAATTGGCCCTAGTAAAAAACGGATACAAGACATCGGAGATTCAATTGAAAAACGGTAAAAGCTAGTAGGTATACCTCTGTTCAGTCGACTACATAGAGATGTATCCAGCATTGGACCTTATTACATCGCAATAAGGTACACTAGTGGAAATATCTCTAAGGGCCCATTGTTTGATCGGTAGTTAAGCATACTAAGGGACGAGTTAACCAACCAATTTAACAGACGGTTAACTCTTAATCAGCTGTTAGTCAATATATTTGACAACCGTCAAACCGCTAACCGTCTTAATTTTTGGTGAACACTGCACTAATAATAGGGAGTGCCATTTAACCGGTTATTAACCGTTTTGTATGAATATAACCGGTTATAACCGGTTATATTCTTATTAAAAATCGTGACCATTTGTTAAATCTGAACCGAATGTGTCAAATTTTCGATTCTATTTTGGTATTTTGGAATAACAACAGGCCCTAGTCGAACTGGACATGAAGTTATAGGATTTTAAACCCCCGACAAAGAAATAGGGGCGTCTCTTTGTGGCACCGTAACTCGCAAACGGATAGACTGATTTGTAAAATACCGCTTATCTTGATCGGGATTGTTCTTAGCTTGGTTTGGTTAAAATCGGTTGGGTCGTTTGATAGATATCAGCTCTAAAAGAAGGGTCCGCGATTATACAGGAGGTTTTGTCTATTTAATACTTGATTATTAGACATAGAAGTTTTTGTGGCAAAAACGTCAATTAACTAGAAATTTCCTTCCGATATTGAAATTATCGATAACTGTTTCAAATACTTAGTTCAAAGTGACTTTTCATAGTAGATAGGTATTAAGTTCACCGGATACCTAAAATATAAATTAACTAAAATGCTGATCACTACCCGTAGACCCCGTAGTAATATTTAATTTAAGCAATCCATAGGCATACTTAATAGGGATAAGTTTACAATCGTACATGTTCATCTTAAGTTTATGTACGAATTTGTTATTTTTTTAGTGCAATAAAGAGTTTACATACATACATATCTGTTAGGGATTTTGAAAAATTCTAGTTTACTTAAATTTTATTACATATTTTTTATTATTGACGTGTTTCTTAAACAAAAACTGTATAAAAAGTATGAAAGTTGCATGCTCATATTATACGTTATCCACGTGGTCATAACTGTCATAAGAAAGTACAAATTTATCGATGCATTAATACCGTCGGAAGTCTCTAGGACAATTTTATTCGTGCCACAAAAACTTCTGTCTGTTGATTATTTAGACCCTACATTTTAGGGTAACGGCGCCAATGATGGACACTTCTAGCTGACAGGCACCACAGGCACTAGTAATTCTTCATCATTCTTAATTCAAATAGTCAGCCACTTCATTCTTAATTCAAATTTCATACGATCCTAAAATGATTGTTGCAAAACAAATGAATAACTCTTCACCATCATCATCAGCCTATATTAGTCTACTGCTGGACATAGGCCTCTCCCATAGCACGCCACCGAGCACGATTCGTGGGCACTCTCATCCAGCTCTTGCCAGCCACGTCCTACACTACGTTTGCCGATTCGCGGTCTCCACTCAAGAATACGATAACTGGCAGTGGGCCGGTCATTTGTGCCGATCAGTTGTGTGGAATAACCCTTATCTTCTATAAAATAAGAATGAAGTCTCCATCATTGGTCCTTGTCCATTACTGGTTCCGTCACCCTATGTCGACTCGTATCCATTTTCACTAGAGACAGAGCGGTAATAAACATGGGGATTTAGCAAAACTGACACAGGGTAAGGCCCGGTTGCACTGTCTGTTTAATGTCGTCTTAACAGGATTGTTAACTGACGGTTCAATCCCGTAGCTATCAAAAAAACCATACAAATTTAGCTCCGGGTGATAACGTTTCTCACCCCCTAAATCAAGTTCGATTTCCACGATTTTTGTATATGTTCTTTATGTTTGTATGTTTTCTTGGAAAGGCAAACAAACGGACCTAGATTTAATAATACATACATAAACTCACGCCTTCATTCCATAAAAAAATCCATTCAAAAATCGTATAAATAGGACTAGCTTTAAGGGGCGGAGCGAAACGTTATCGAATTTGTATGGAAATTTTTAGCTAGTCACTTTCTTCTTTTGAAAATTAGAAACATACTGTCCTAATGAGACTTAGTGCTAACTTGCATTAGTGCAACTGGATGCAAGTTAATACATTTCTCTCCAAATTCTATTCCGGTTGTGTCTAGTCTATTTGTATGGCAACGAGAAGGCAAAGGAAAACAGCGTCGGTGATACCGCAATATCTCGTAAGTAACAATTGAAATAAGAAGCAAAATAAACCTTAGCAAGTCAATGATTAAGGTTCCTTTTTCAACTAATTGTTTTTTTTAGTTACAAGGTATTGCAATATCACCGCCGCACAGGGCCTTTATTCTACAGTAGTAAATAATATTGCTTTTTAAATGTCGCCATTGTTACCAAGTAGGTAAATTTTATAAGAGCTATCAAAACGTTCACAATACATAAAATAAATAAATAAATAAATAAATACGATACCAGGTCAAAAGCAATATTTTTTCACGTCGTAGAATAGACACCCAGGTCTTATGTTAAATGGAATCTGTGATCCGTAGACTTTTGGAATCTTATGATTGCAATCCCAAGACTGCAATTGCGTTGCCATCCCTGAAGACTAAGGCACGTCTCTATTCTAGTTTGTGTCACACTTCTTTCGTTTGTATCCTATATTCCAACAAGTTGTTGCGATAGAAAACATAACAGATGCCCTAGACAATATGCATTCGGTGAACGTTATTGTTATCGAAAACGTATAGGCTTGACGTAAGCTGCCGAACGGTCACGTCCAGCGCTTACGTCAATTCCATACATTTTGACAGTTATCGAAAATGGTTTACGCTAGCGTCGAGTAGAGAGCATCTTGTCAAGGGCCCCTGTACCGTCATGGACTTTAACAATTTAATCACTATAGAACCATGTCGCAAAAATCTGAATATTAACTTTATACTTCACTGTCGTGATAATGATGATATATAAGACACTGCGACAGGGTTTTAGCTCAATTATAAACCTCAGTACAATATGGGCAGTATTTAACTCATATTGGTTGCTCTACGCAGAGATGTCCATCTATCACGTCAGAAGTGTCAGATTTCTAAGACACGATTCAGTATCTCAGCCAATATGAGTTAATTAATACTGCCCAAGATAACAAGCCTGTTAATCATTTAAATGGCTGCGAGAAAATGCTTCTTCCAAAAGTACAGTTACATAATAAATTTTTCACGAACATCATAACTTGAACAGCGCATTCAAAGGCATTATGCGGCTTAAACATTTGCGGAGCTGTCTCGAAATATGACAAGGTCGGGAAACGATCGAGCACGCAGTTTATACGAATCAAGTACTTAAACGTAGCCGGCGAAATGAGACGAAGTCAGGAGACCAAGTTCTCTAAGAACTGACTTACACAGAATTCAAATGGTAGTGATTAGCAATACCTATTTTTCGCATCAATTTATGGAAGATTAACAGCCTCGTATAAATTTCGTGCAATTTGAAAGTCGCACCAAACATTCTCTTAAAAATCACATGTCATATAAATAGCTACATAAAATCTTTCAAAACCACTGGTCCATCTAGTTAAGTACAAACATCAGACTACCTTGGACTTATACGTCCTGGTTGTTGGTAGACTTCTTCCGCGTCATCCACAGTAAATTAGGTTTTTGATAATACTGTTCTATTTGTAAAAGAGATTTTCCTTTTGTCTCTGGGAGTAGGAGGAAAAGAACAATGGTTGCCAAAACCGAGGAAGCTCCGAAGAGTCCAAAAACTCCAGCCTGGCCTAGGCTGGTCTTCATGACAGGGTATAATTTTGTGAATCCGAACAAGACGGCATTGAAGAGGCAAAATATGTATCCACCGCAAAGACCTCGAACTTTAGTGGGTAGCAATTCCCCGATCATTAGTCCTGGGAGAAGGAAGAAGCCTAAAGTGTTGAAGGCTACGTAGCCGAGGATGAGGATAGGGGGAGCGAGGCCGGTGCCGGGGCCCTGGGAGAGGATGAAGCAGAGGATGAGGGTGCAGACTGCGGTGCCCACTCCGGAGATCATCACCAACCCACGGCGCGTGATGCGGAGCAAGAGGATGCAGGCCAGAACGGTCACGCAAAGTCGGACGAGAGCGCTCGCATTGGCTGTCACCTGAAAAAAAAACAAAAATCTAATTACTAACGCTGAAATTTGCCACAATAGGTATATGAAACGGATGTACCATATTTCCTATAAAATCAAGTGTCATAAAATTTGATGCTATACAATCACTTCCTATAATCATTCATTTGCTATAATAGCCATTTTCTATAATGTGAATTGCCAACAACTTTTTTCAAGTTGTAATTCTGTAGCTCTGCCTAGCCCACTCTGGGATTACAGGCGTGAAGGTATGTATGTATGTATTAACTACATTTAAAAAAAAACAATGTTCATCATGCATAACATTTAATAGCTAGTGATGAGTAGAGATTTCAAAGGTTAAAGTAAATAAATCTTATGTTATTTAAAGCTTATGGCTAATAATTATTTTATTAGAGTTTTTTTTTAATAGGATTTGAAAGTATAGCAAATAGTTTTATAGCATCTAAAACTTATAGCAAATGAAGATTATGGAAGCGAACTGTTAAATCATTTAAATGTATAGGAAAGTGTTATTATAGCCATTGATTTTATAGTAACTAAGGGGATACCATATGAAACACGTCGGAATCATGAAGTGAATCTACTAGCGCTTTTCAGTGAGAAAGTGTCACATGATTTCATAGTTGCTGATATGAGATAAAACACTTACACGAGAGGGCAAGGTGTCAAAGGTAGGCGGTAAGGTTATCCCGTTAGGGGCGAGAGCAAACCCACAAACGTGACTGTCAACGTGACGGTAGACCGAGGTTATGAACTTGTGACCAAGTGTGGCGTTGCTATCAGCACGATCTGGTATAACTCTACATCTACGTTTTAGTAGATCATAGGGGTTATTATGACTATACATCGGTATCAACGTTCTTTCATGGCACTCGGTAAGGGTAGTAAAATAAATAAATACATTTGAATATTTGAATAATAACGTTTAATTATTTTTATTGTTTTTACACTCATACACTGCGGTAAACTGTAAATATACTAAGAGGTTGATATTCTAAATACGTCATAAAACCTCAATACTCATTTCGCATTCGAAAAATAAAACAATATGTTAAATTTCCCAACGAATGTCAATTTAACTGTCATGCAAAATAATCTGTAAAGTCAAATAATAGTTTATCGAAACATTCATAATTCATAAGTTTCATAACTGAAAATTAGCTTTAATGACAAATGCCCAATCAAACTCCGTGTTAAACTGAGATAATGGACTCAACACAATATCCTGATTTTATATTTATTTACATTTTTAGTTCTTTTTTACTTATACAAAATAAAGGTTTAAAATACTAAGTGTATTTGTTTGTATTTGTTTTTCTGCCGACCATACATTGCCATGAAATTTGAACGTTGATACCGATGTCTAATTATGACATAACTATGTAGTTCAGTTTACGCTGCCAGAAAAGGATAGAGCTATATAACAGGTATAGCTTTGTCCTTAACGCTCGCCGTAAAGTGAACTGCAAAGCTATGTCATAATAGCCCCGCCCCCGAGGGTTATTATGACATAACCATGCAGTTCATTTTACCGCGAGCGTAAAGGACAGAGCTATAGCAGTTATATAGCGCTGTCCTTTTCTCTCAGCGTAAACTGAAATGTACGTACAGCTATGTCATAATAACCCCCCAGATGATCATGATCTTGACCTTGTCACGTCCACAAGTTGACAATGTTTCAAATTAATTATTCTTCCTAATTTGTAAACTACTCTACGCATGCTACGTATTAACATACCTATGGGATCAGTGTTTTGACTAGGACCTCATCTTATCCTCATCTTACAGGTGGTCCCTTTCGGATACACTTCGACCGTTTTGGATCTGCTATTACCCTCTAACATCTACACGTGTTCGAATGTGAAGGTTTCGTCACCATTTTTTGTCTTCTCCGTAAGAGCATCGGGTACTGTACTGTTAGAAACTAGAATTGACTATAAGATCTAAGTAGGTATGTAATTGACATCATCTTAATATCTTATTCAATTTGCAACTGTAAGTATGAGTACGTAATGTTTATAAAATGAGTACCAAACAGTATACTTCTACAGAGGCACACGCACGACATGACGTCATACACTCCTAGACCAATTTACTCACGTCCAATTCCTGTTTTAATTTGTGTTTAACGTATGAAAACTCGAGATGAAAACAACCTGTGGAAACAACTTAATTGGGTATTTTCAAAAAACTGTACTTTTATCTTTTTGCAATGCTTAACAAAACAAGAAAAAAGCTGAAACTTTTTTGTGCAAATACCCTACTAAAATATTGCATAGCTAAATCTCAACTGACCTGAGGATCCAGCGCTCCACCAGAATCCCTAGCAATATCCACAGCGTAGAAGATGACCACGTAGCTGCCGGAGAGGATCTGCAGCATGTTGAAGAGGTTGATGAGCAGCAGAGGTTTCAGCACCGGCGCACGCGTTACTGTGGCCAGGAAGCGGATGCTGTGCTCCCCTCGGGCCTTCTCCTTTTCCCTGGCCGAGACCAGCTCGTGTAGCTCACGTTGGGCCTGGGAAATAATTAAACATCAGAGGACAATGTCAATGTCACACAAATTGACCTATACTCTATTCCAAATAACATTAGACTACAATTACCGTTAGTTCAAACAATTTTTTTTTATTGCGTGGGAAGGCATCGAGCACACAGGCCACCTGATGGTAACTGGAAACTGTGACCCATAGACATTCGCATTCACAAGACTGCAAATGCGTTGCCAACCCTGAGGACTAAGATGGAATGCCTCTATGCTAGTCATTTCACCGGCTGTCTTATCCCCAAACCGGATCACAACAATGCGAACACTGCTGCTTGGAGGTAGGTTAATGGATAAGATGGTGGTACCAAACCAACCCGGACGGACCCTGCACAAGGTCCTCCCACCGCGAAATACTCGCGCTCATCACACAGATATTTGCCCGTACCGGGAATTGAATCTGGAATCGATAGCTTCGTAGGAAGAGTCACTAGCAACTAGTCTAACCAAGTTGTCGATAGACCATGGTTTCTGGGCTAGGAATAAAATTTGGTTTATAGCTGAGAAAAATAGATTTTGACGTGGTGATAGGTCGAACTAAGTCTTGAGAATGCAGATGCCCATGGGTCTCCGATTTTACCATAATGCCTATAATAAAGTACAAGCCCATACTATTAGTAAAAATCCATACAAAACCACTAACACTAGCTTATACTTTACTACTTATTATTACTTTGTGGGAGGACCTTGTGCAGGGTCCGTCCGGGTTGATACCACCATCTTATCCATTAACCTACCGCCAAGCAGCAGTGTTTGCATTGTTGTGTTCCGGTTTGGGGATAAGACAGCCGGTGAAATGACTAGCATAGAGGCATTCCATCTTAGTCCTCAGGGATGGCAGTGTATTTGCAGTCTTGTGAATGCGAATGTCTATGGGTCACAGTTTCCACTTACCATCAGGTGGACTGTGTGCCCGGTTGCCTTCCTATGCCATAAAAAAATAAATGCAATTGGCACCAGGTGTGCTCAAAAAACCTCGAGTGGCAACCACCTCATTATGTAAGTTTTTGGGTAGATTGGATCATTTTCCGTTGCCAATTTTAACTGCCGAACAACGCCGTCATTTTATCCAAACAAATTTTGCCAAGCTAGGTAAATGTTTGTAAAATGTCTCTCATTGGCATTAACTTGAAACGTTTGTAAACGAAAGTCCTATTTCCATCTGAAACCTTGTCTATTTTTCATTTACATGGTCCGCGGTGATGTTTTTCCACATTTGACTGTTCTCGGCTAGGTAACTCCAAACAATCCTCATTCATGGTTCACATAAAGTAATTAATGATTATTTTAGCGGTGAAAGGACCTTGTGCAGGGTCCGTCCATCGCTACCTGATGGACCATTAACCTACCGCCAAATAGCATGACGTCGGTAAAAATGCAAAACCGCGTAAGTAACATTTTTAATAAGGAGCAAGATGCACCTTTTTTTATAACGAAGTAAAGTTTATTTTGCTCTATCATAAATGTGTTAGTTACGCGGTATCACCGACGACTATTTGCATTGTTGTGCTCCGGTGAACGAATGCGTTGATCTTTACTGTCAAGTAAATAAGAGCTATCAAAACGTTGACCATACGATAACAACGTTGACAAAGACGTTATGGTTTTAACTAGTGTTTCAAAGGACTCGAGCCTTTTAGCTCTTTTTTTTAAGCCTGGCTTCGATTTTAACGCCTAGAGGGCTAAAAGCCTATAAAGCTCTTTAGCCCACTAGCCTTGTTATATTCGGCAGCCTTGACTCTCGGAGCTCGTAACCTTAATAAAAGGCTATATATTTTTAGACTTAAGTCCTTATCAAAATATTGAAACTTAAACATATTTTTGCCTCCAAGCTTCTTTAGGCTCGGAGGCTAAAATATTTATGAGTTGATAAAAAAAAAAAAATTTTTTTTTTGAGTTTAATTATTTGTTTTATAGCGGCAACAGAAATACACAACTGATTTTTACGAATATGATCCGAACTGCGACTGCATTCATAAAAGTTAAACATTTTATAAGGCTCAGCTCGGCTCAAGTTAGTGGCTATAACCTTAAAAAAAGGCTTAAGCCTGTAAAAAAGCTAAAACCCTAAAAAAAAGGCTATAGCCTTTTTTAAGACTACGGCCTTATTAAAGTCACTAGCTCTTTGAAACCCATTCCATTAAGCCAGCTCTAAAAAGACCTCCGGAGCTTTAAAATTCGGGCTAAAAAGGCTCGAGTCCTATGGAACACTAGTTTTAACCGCCTAGCTATAGAATCTCGGCCTTGATGACCCGTATGTCAGGAGCCAGAGAAAAAACCTCACTTTAGTTGACGGTACACATTGCACGATATGTCATAACGTCGGTGAAACTGCAAAACCGCGTACGTAACATTTTTAATAAGGATCAAAATGCACCTTTTTAATAACAGCGTAAGGTTTATTTTGCACCGACGATAAACCGAAGTTAACTCATTCCAATAACGGTACCTGATTTAAAATTGAGTTGAAAGAGTTGAACTAATCGTCTTTACACATTGTAAAGTAAAAACAAAAGTTTGTAACAAGAGAACGATGATGCACTGAAATTGCATTGTTAGTCCGGATCGGTTAAGGACGCTTATTACTTAGCGTCCATTGACAGCACAGCAACAAATGACAAAAGCGATATCACGCTCTCAGACGAAGAGTTTAGTTCCCGATTCGCCGGATTCTTGAGGGAAGAGTTCTGACTGGCGCATATTGTATATAAGAAATTCCGGCGAAACGGGAATCTGACGAAACAAGAATCCGGCGAATCGGGAACCAACCGACGAAGATGAGCATAACAGCGTAACGTATTCTTTTATGGCTTCTTTATTTGAATATTGCATTGAATATTACGCGTACACGAAATGAGATACGTGATCGACCTTGATTTACATTTATGTGTGGCCGAAACATGATTCGATCGAAAAGGGTCAAGTTATTCACAAACGCATTGTTGTTGATATACCTACTATAGTTGTTTTTTTTTTATTGTAATTAGAATTAATGAAATGAATAATAATTTATTTGGCACATAAAAAAACAATAAAGGCTTGTAGTGCTGTTAGGCGATGGGCTTGCCACCTGTCACTAATACACTGGTAAACATCTTAGCCTACTTGTGCAAAATGTGGTTACAGAATTATCAAGAAGTTTTAAAACTTGTTGGTAATTCTTTAGCTCTGCCTACCGTGGGGAATGAAGGCGTGAGTTTTTGTATGTATTTGTAAAAAAAACAGTTTACAAGCATAAAAATGTTAACGTAAATACATATAGATATGCAGTTATGTTTACGCTGAGAGAAAACGATTTTGCTATAGTTTTGTCCTTTACGCTCACCGTAACTGCATAGCTATGTCATAATATCTCCCAGGTCTCGAATTATTGATGAATTCGTAGACAACTTGTATGAAATGAATGAATATAGGTATGATTTGTTCCTACATAATATTATAAGGACAGTAATATGGCAACTATAGGTGGAAATCCTAGTTATTTTTACTTGACTACGGCTGAAGTGTACCTGCATTCAACAGTTTGTGTATTCAGCAGTTCTCTCGTAACTTCTAGACGACCCCTGGATAAAACAAGGATAAGATGGTGGTAGCGATCCGGACCTTGCAAACTCATAAGTTAGAGAAGCATACATACATACATAAACTCACGCCTTCATTCCCAGAGTGGGGTAGGCAGAGCTACAGAATTACCAAGCACTCTTAAATAAGTTGTTGATAATTCTGTAACCACGTTTTGCACAATCAGGCTAAGATGTTAGAGAAGCACTTTATAATGAATCCATTACATTGTCAAAACGTTAAAGAGATATACATACACTATCAGCCCTACGGAACCGTGACCCACCATTGAACTGTGTCACGGTGACATACATACATACATTAAATCACGCCTGTTTCCCAGAGGGATAGGCAGAGACCACTTCTATAACGAGATAATTAGATAATTAGAGTCATAACTTCACCGTGATAAAGTAACTAAGGTGGGTCAGCAGGGTTTCTTTGGGCTGAGAGTACAGTCGACTAAAAAGAGATGTATCTACTTTTGGACCTTATTACATACACCGGATTGACGGGAGCAAAAATGTACCTGTGCTAGTGATTCATTAAATGTCGACTTAGTTTATCGACATCGATAAAAATCAATTTTTAATCTTTTTAATCATCCATCATTATCATAAGTAATGGCCAAGTTTGAATACCTTTTTATTATGTGCAAACCTCTTTTATTCATACTTATCGCAACTTTAAACACCTGGTATCTCATAGTGACCCTGTACTCAAGTCACTTTTGACAACCATTGAAATTACGTTGAATAACCAATTCATTAATTACAACAATATTCTTTAGTATTCCGACGACTTGAGAACCTTTCTGATTTTTAAGTCGGTTAAAAATGCCTCGAAAAAAAAGATTGTATATCTTCATGGAAAGCTGATCATTCTGATATAGAAGATAAAGGTATGACTTACTTTTGCAAGAAATGTAAGATCCACATGTCACGACAAAAGTTGTCGATAAACTTTGTCGATATTTAATGAATCACTAGCACTGGTACATTTTTGCCCCCGTCAATCCGGTGTATGCTTATTACAATACAATAAGGTGACAAAGTGGATAACCTAAGGTGAGGTATTTTAAGTGTTTTTTTTATAAAAATCCTGAAAAGTTAAAGGGTATCAGAATCTAAATCGTGAAAATTTGAACAACTAAAACAGTTGGGTAAGAAAACGTATAGTTTTTTGTGTTTGTAGCTACGGCTTCGGAACCCAACACTGAGCATTGTCCGACAGGTTTAAAAACTATTTAAACATGAGATGTCGTCGTTGGTATAATCCGCGTTTTACCACTAACCAAGGAAATTCCCAGCTACGGACTGCTTATACAGGGCGTCCCACGGCTATGCCACATGGAAGGAAAGTACGTTAAATATTGGAGATGGAACATTTTACTGAAAGAAGACATTATTTGAATTTAAAAAACAATTTAAACTGCATTCATAGATTTTTAACCCTTAATAAGGCCTCGTTAACTAAAAATACTAGACCAACATCAAATACAGTAATGGAATCGCAAGTCTCTAAAGAGTAAAAATACATGAAGTTATTTTTCGGGAAAATACAATTAAAATTGTATCATAAAATGTAGGTAGTAAAGTCAAATTTCAGTTTATTGATATGTGGTAAATATATTGCCTCTGCCTTATTAAGGGTTAAAGAGTGACATGCTTGAACCGGGAATCGAACCCGTTACACGAGAAAATTAATTACCCTGTAGCTTTATCATACCGATCGAAAGGCTTCACCATAAGGATTATTTTTTGCTAAATAACATAGTGTCAAAAATAAAAGGAAGACCATGAATTTTAACATTTAATGTGTTTTTTTTGTGAGCGACATAATCAAAAGAGTGCGACTTTGTAATCAACAGGAAGGGACTCGTTTTGAGCATTTGATGAATTGATTAATTTTGTATTAAAAATGTTAAAATTCATGGTCTTCCTTTTATTTTTGAGACTATGTTATTTAGCAAAAAACAATTCTTATGGTGAAACCTTTCGATTGGTATGATAAAGCTACAGGGTAATTATTTTTCTCGTGTAACGGGTTCGATTCCCGGTTCAACCATGTAATTATTGAAATATCTATGAATGCAGTTTAAATTGTTTTTTAAATTCAAATAATGTCTCCTTTCAGTAAAATGTTGCATCTACAATATTCAAGGTACTTTCCTTCCATGTGGCATAGCCGTGGGACGCCCTGTATAACTTGTCGTCCACACTTAGGACGTAACTGCGAGGATCGAAACATCAATTGTGTCAGCTGTCGAGCACATTACGAAGTCATTTTGATCATAATGATAATTGACGTATCGGCGACGCCAATCGTGACAAGATCACATGACAAACAATGGAAAATTATGATACCGAGTGAGTGCATGGGGAAATAACATTCATTACATGTAGTTAAACAAAACAAGGAGACTATTCATCAGAGAGAAGATGCTACGCGCGCATATTGTAAGCGACACTAGAATTTGAACGGGGTACCTAAAGTCTGTTCCTAGTCAGACTGCCAATGACAATAATAATGTGTGGAGCTGACAACCCCCTGGTCGGCCCGGAGCCTTTCTGTGGTATCACAAAACGAAAAGCATATTCCCTGCTAAGCGAGCTATACAGATATAAAGCGACCGAGCTGTGGAAATCCACAAAAGGACAAAACCACTCGAAGTCACTTATTAAAGGGTTCAGAAGCAAGCTCTCCAAAGAGATCCTACAACTCAAAAGAGAAAAGACTTGCGCAGTGACTAGGATCCTAACTGGCCACTGCAAACTGAACAGACATTTGTTTTTAATGGGAATGAAACAAGAAGCGACATGCAGGTTCTGTCAGGATTAGTCAGGAAACAGAAGAAACAGCAATGCACATCCTCTGTTCGTGCGGACCACTAATGCGCAACAGAAGTATCCACCTAGGGCGACATATCATTGACCCACAAGAGATACAACTACTCACTGCCCAAAGCATCTGGAAATTCTTAGACGCAACGGGCCTGTGTAGTGAACTATAAACAAAGGGCTGCCACAAAAGATCAGCAATGGTCGAAGTGGTTCACAAGGCCCATCTCAACCCCCCCAAATAAATAATAACAATGTATACTTGACTTTATATAAATAAATATATTTATTTATATAAAGTCAAGTATACATTACACACCTGATATATCAGGGGACAATGTTACACCAATTGACCTGGTCCCAATTTAAGCTCAAGGCTTGTATTATGGGTACTAGCCAACGATATAAATTGTTATATAGAGAAATATATACTTAAAATACATAGTAAACATCCATGACTCAGGAACCGGGATTTGAACCCAGGACCGGTAGCTTCGTGGGCAGGGTCACTACCAACTAGGCCAGCGCGTCGTGAAACCTCGACTTTACCTTTAGATAGTGGATGAACTAGTGATGAGAATCATCGTTACATTATGCTGGGTGCGACAGAGACGAAAACCTCTCTCATCAGTGGAATCTACTTGTGGGAGGACCTTGTGCAGGGTCCGTCCGGGTTGGTACCACTATCTTATCCATTAACCTACCGCCAAGCAGCAGGGTTCGCATTGTTGTGTTCCGGTTTGGGGATAAGACAGCCGGTGAAATTACTAGCATAGAGGCATTCCATCTTCGTCCTCAGGGTTGGCAACGCATTTGCAGTCTTAGGATTGCGGTCTTGTGAATGCGAATGTCTATGGGTCACAGTTTCCACTTACCATCAGGTAGCCTGTGTGCTCGTTTGCCTTCCTATGACATTAAAAAAAAAAAAAAAACATCACTACATTTTCAACGTCAAAAATAGTTTGATATAAATTTCTTTATAACAAGAATCTGACAGTCTAGACACTGATTAAGTGTACGAGTATAAATCTCGTGTACCGCCGTGTTGCCGGGTTAGAATAGTGCCACTCCATGTCTTCCCGTGGAAGTCGTAAGTGGCGACTAAGGGAATAAAGGCTTGTAGTACTGTTAGGCGATGGGCTTGCAACCTTTCACTAATACGCTAGTAACCATCTTAGCCTATTTGGTGTGGTTACAGAATTAACAACAAGTTTTTAAAGTTGTAGGTAATTCTGTAGCTCTGCCTACCCCACTCTGGGATTACAGGCGTGAAGATATGTATGTATGTATGTATAAATCTAATTTCATGCAAGTTTCATGCAGGTGTTCCGGTAACCATCTGGGAGGAAAGATGGCCGATTGCAAAATGGCCGCTTTTACTTTTGTTAAATTATGATTATTGTTCTATTTACTGATTATACTCTCTCACTGACGCTGGCGAAATCACTTGGTGGACCGCCATTAATTTAAAGAAGAAGAAAAAGTGTATAAATAATTAATATGACCGTGCTCGACCTTGTTCGAAAAGTACGTTATTATGGCGTAACATTG
Organism: Acleris emargana; assembly: GCA_927399475.2. Lineage (NCBI taxonomy): Eukaryota > Metazoa > Arthropoda > Insecta > Lepidoptera > Tortricidae > Acleris > Acleris emargana. The sequence goes on from OV656843.1 coordinate 1,781,459, forward strand.
GTACATTTATTTGTTTCTATGAGTGACGGAACGAAAAGGTCCCGACTATACCTACCTATTTTTTTTTAAAGATCTGTCAACGAACGTTTTATTATAAAATCCCAGCTTCTTAATGGCTTTCGGCTAGCTATTGCTATCACACTTACACTGGCAACTGACAGTATATTGGTCACTCGTGTTTCATAGAAAAACGAAGATTGCCGATCGCTATTAAGAAACTGGTGGTACTGGTTGTATTACTCTCCTCGCCGCATGAGTTTTTTTGGTATTGACAAGTCTATCCTTACCTAACCTACGGAATGGGTACACTACATAAATACGAAAAACTAAATTCCGAGTATAGGAATCACGAATTTCATAATGCCGATTATTATAATTCCGAATGTTTTAAAACTCCGAATATAAGTATTCCGATTTTTCATTTTTCCGATATTTATAAATCCGAAATTTCAAAATGTCTAACGTTAACAATTAAGATTTGCAAAATTCTGAATTTCAATACACCGAACACTAATGTCCGAATGAATAATAATCAGAAATATCAAAAATACGAAATCCGATTATTAAAATACCGATCATCAAAACTACGAATATCATTACACCGACTAATAATAAACCCAACTAATCAAATATGTAATTGAAGTAAGAGTAAGAGTGTCGACGGAGCTCCGCTTACGCGGAGCTCCTATTTCTTGGTGGTTTGGCCCTCCGGGCCTGCTGCAAAACTAACATAACCTAAACCTACCTCTCCTCCTATAGTTAGACCGGGAACACCCAAATACTCCGAAATATTTTATTCCGAATTTACTAATTCCGATTTATAAAACATAATTCCTAATAAATAAAATTCCGATTATTGAAAAAACGAATTTCATTATCCCGAATATCAAATTTCCGAATTAGTAATAAAGTTTCGGAAAATTAATAATCGGAATTTTGTTTTTCGGGCCAATGACACTTCGGGCTTTTCCAAATAATGAAAAGTTATAAAAATCGGAATTTGGAAATTCGGTTAAATAAATTTCGTGTTTTTGAGTAATCGAAATTTTATTCCTTAGGAATTATGAAATTCGGGGTTTTAAAAATAGGAATTAGTAAATTCGGAATAAAATATTTCGGAGTATTTGGGTGTTCCCCTACGGAATAATTAATGTTTAATATATCCTCTAAACATGGTTTCAGCAGAAATTTGCGTCCGATGAAATGAAACAAAAAAATGAAATGAATGATGAAGTTTATGTTACTTGTACCTACCTTGAGTACCTGAGTGGTTTATTCGTTTAGTTTTTTTTTTTTTCTTCTAATTATTAGTATTATCGTCTGTTTTTGATATTTTTGTGCAAACTTGTATGTGTCCAACCCTATGCATTGTCCTTACTCATTAACTTCAGGGTTAGCTGGAAGAGATCCCATTTAGGGATAAGTTCGCCTTTGTACATTACTTTAATATTTATATTGTAATATTTATATTTTTGTGCAATAAAGAGTTTACATACATACTGTCACTAATACACTGGGCATCTTAGCCTATTTGTACAAAATGTTACAGAATTATCAATAAGTTTTAAGACTTGTTGGTAATGCTTTAGCTCTGCCTACCCCACTCTGGGAATGAAGGCGTGAGTGTATGTATGTATGTTAAGCCCCCTGGTGATAATGACGATAATCTTTATTTATACGTAGGTAATGTAAACATGCTCCCCATGTTCCCCAAGCAACGGTTAGCGGCCATTGTTTTTACAACCCAACCACTAGCAACGGGCTGGCAACGTGAACTCAAGTCAAAGATCGATGGCAAGCCGCTACTCATGAATATTGTAACGGCTTTATAACAAGACCGTTGGTACCACCTATAACCAGCTACCAGGAAAGCGAGACGTAAATTGATGGTAGCTGCGTGTTTTGGAAGCTGCTAGTTTTAAAATGTGCTTAGGTGTGCCGAGTTTCTTGCGGCGATTCTTCTCTGCAATTATGGTCTTGTCCGAAGCGATAGAAAATTCACTCCATGTTACCGACGTGTAAAAGAGATCTCATGTGGCCAATTTACTGAATAAATATTTGGAATTTTGAATTTGAATTTTGTTTGTATGCTAAACCCATGAAGGAACCGATGTTAATACAATTCGTTTTTTTAGCCTCTATAAGAAGGGACATAGAAACTAAGTTTTTTTAAAGATTGCGTGTGATGATCGATATACGAGTAGTTCTCCGTCGAGTTTGTAACGGCCACCCTACAACGAACATGTTCCAACATGCCCGGTTTTTTTTTTATTATCAAAAGTGTACTTACAATGTCAGGGTCTCCTCTCAACCGTGCCATGGCAGCCATGGCATCATGGAACCTCCCATTACGCGCCAGCCACGTAGGGCTCTCGGGGGAGAAGCATAGGGCTACGAAGGCCAGCCCTGGGAGCACCATAGAGAGCAGCGCCACGGAGCGCCAAGGCAGCACCCCGCCCAGGGCGTACACGTAGAGGACACCCATGGAGTACGCCACGAATGGAGTCCCGATGAGCAGACCTCGAAGTCTTGGCTCGGCTATTTCTCCCAAATACACCTGAAGAAATAAAAATGTTTTTATATGAACTGGTAACTGTTTTTTTATTCATTCATGCCACAAGTGTGACGGTAATTGCAATACATATGCTTCGTATGGAAATTGGCAGTTAAAAGTAGAGGTGTTCCGATAGACGCAGCATCGGTAGACCTCTAACAAGGTAACGCGGTTAAGACTGCGCATACGGGCCACCGACAATCACAAAACGCCGCCATAGACAATTTTCCTGTAGTTTTCATATATTTTATATGATCTCGCCGCACACGGTTTGCGCTGGTGGTTGCTACACGTACTTCAAGTGCCTTGTGGTTGTGATGCAGGACTGGTCTTTGTGGCAAATCTTGGGGAAAACCTATGTTCAGTAGTGGACGTTTTTCGGCTGAAATTATGATGACGAGAAGTCTAGAAACACGCGTGGCATACAGGCCAATCGCTTCTATGAAGAGAAGACTGCTAACTAGTCAGCAATCTCGCTGAAGTAAAAAAATCCTCGGGGTCGAGGAAACCTAGTAGAAGTCTGTGGCCATCAATGGTCATACCTGTGAGGGAGCCGCCATGATGCCCACAGCGAAGCCACACAGCACCCTGCCCAGCAGCAGCACAGCGTTGTTGACGGAGGTGCCGATGACGATCCAGCCGATGATGAGAGGCAGCGTGGAGCACTGCAGCGTGCGGCGACGCCCGATGGCTTCCATGATGGGGCCTGACACCATTGAGCCTAGCGGTGTGGCTGCTGAGTGAATGCTGGCTGGAAACATATGGCTGTTAAGAAAGTAAACCTCGTCGAATCTGTGGTTTTTCAGGCAAGTAGAACTGCAGTCAGTCACATAGACTATATGGTACCTAAGTGGGATCGCGAGACCGATAGACATTTGAATTCTTAAGACTACAATCTCAGCTGCAATCCTCAGATTGCAAATACGTGATCAACCCTGAGGACTTAGCTTTCATGCCTCTATTCAAGTAATAGTTTAAAAATTAATACCGGGCAAGAGCATGTCTGACCATGCTCAATGTAGAATTCCGAAGCCGTTACTGGACCAAAACTATCTCAAAGAAAGCATGAACTAATTCTGTATTTAAAGTTATTTATTTTTGAAGTCTTAGGTGATTTTAGTAGGTATAAAAATTCGCAATATTTTTGAAAGACCTATCCAACGATAACGATACCCCACACTGCCGGGTGGAGGAGAAAAAAAATACATCCCCACGTTACGAGTAGGGGAGGTACACTAAAAAAATAAATAAAAAAAATACCACTTTGTTGGCGTGACTAATAGGTATGTACGAGTATATTCATGCCAAATTACAGCTTTCTAGTACTAAGAGTCTCTGAGCTAGGCTGCGGACGGACAGACACGTCGAAACTATAAGTTCCTAGTTCCTAGTTTGTCTACAGATCCCTAAAAATGGTATTTAGGCGCAAAGGTAATTTACCTCTATTTCCTTGCTGGTAGATTCCAATTCCCTCTTACAAAAATCTTCCTCTGTTTGTCGAATGGTGGGTCTCATGATGGAGAGGGTGTAAAAGCAATCGACGCGACGGCTGAGTACCTAATATAATTACTGTGGTCATCACGTATATAATTCTAGTTGGTGTATTATACCTTATACCTAACTATTTCTCATTGTAAACAAGGTACTTCAATGCTTGGTTCGCTTGACATTAGATTAAATCACTTCCATACATCACAAGTACCACAACACAGTACTTAAGTAATACTACTCAAGTACCGACTCCTAACTCTTCTTAGTAATGACACCTCTTCACAAACTTAAATGGTAACTATAACAGGTAACCATGGATTTTATTACAAGTAATGAGTTATTATATAATCGAAAGGAGCCAACCGTGAAATAATATCCGCTTCATTCTTATAATAGGGCATGGACATGAATCAAATACGTAGGTATGTATGTAAGATGTTTTTTTACGACGGAGTAAGTATGAAGAAACACGGAATGTGTGGACATTTCTACAGTCACGTAATTTAGAATTAAAGGAAATAGAAAGACTTAACATAGACAAACATAGACATTTTAACCCTCGGATTCATCATGTCAGCCGAAAGACGTCCACTGCTGGACATAGGCCTCCCCCAAGGCTCTCCACTCAGACCGGTCTTGTGCTTTTCGCATCCACCGCTTTCCCGCGATCCTTACAAGGTCGTCACTCCATCTTGTTGGAAGCCTACCTACAGCTCGTCTCCCGGTCCTATGTCCTGTATGGATGATGATGATTTTAGCTATGGGTCGGAAAGTGGCAAAAGGATCCTCCAATGATGGACTCAGAAGGCACCAGGACTCGTTGGTTTGGTCTGATAACTGTGCAGAAAAAGTACAGTCCGCAAAAAAAAAGAAGTTAATTTATTTCATTTAACTGTGCACGTGTATCCATTGTTGTCTCTTTAGATACTTGTCATTTAGGAGCAGACTGTCTCTTTAGTACAAAGTCCTCATTAAACAAGTTTATTGTTTTCTATGTCTAAACAATAGGTCGTTTTACATTATGTATGCATTCCAAAACATTTTTATGGTGACCGCAAGTAACTTTGTTTAGCTCGACGAAACTAAATATTTATGTTGTGGTTGGTTCACTTTAAATTGATACATCTTCAGACGTTTAACGTTTTGTCAATGATCCCAGCATCTCCACCAATATTTTAACAATCGTTTTGTTTTGGAGTTTCTTGCGGCGCTTCTTCTCTGCAATGATGGTCTTGTCCGAAGCGATAGAAAATTCACTCCATGTTACCGACGCGACGTGTAAAAGAGATCTCATGTGGCCAATTTACTGAATAAATATTTGGAATTTTGAATTTGAATTTTGTTTGTATGCTAAACCCATGAAGGAACCGATTTTAGTACAATTTGTTTTTTTAGCCTCTATAAGAAGGGACATAGAAACTTAGTTTTTTTTTAAGATTCCGTGTGATGATCGATATACGAGTAGTTCTACACACCCATTCATGAAATAGGGTTTGTCTGTCTGTTCGTTAGCAAGTTAAAGAAGAAATTAGTTCAGCGGCATCAATTTTATTGAAATTTTGGAACAAAACACACATACAAGATACATTTCGTCAGTGATAGGTACTGCAAAACCGCGGTACTATCAAATTTATGATAGAGCAAAATAAACCTTACAGTCTTATTAAAAAGGTACATTTTGCTCCTTATTTAAAATGTTACTTATGCTCTTGACCGATTTTTGTAACACATTTTCTGAACGACTCTTTGTTAAGATATAAATAATTAGCGGATGTTATTAACGGCATGGTGTAACTACAAGTTACCATTCCGCTAAGTCATGGTGACCTGCGCAGTGTCAACATATAATTTGGTAAATTCGCACCTCTTTCCCCGCGATCCTTACGAAGGTCGTCACTCCATCTTGTTGGAGGCCTACCTACAGCTCGTCGCGGGAACGCGGTGGATGCGAAAAGCACAAGACCGGTCTGAGTGGAGAGACTTGGGGGAGGCCTATGTCCAGCAGTGGACGTCTTTCGGCTGACACGATTATGATGATGATGATGCACCTCTTTTTATATCTGCGAGTTCTACGACGAATATGCAACGTTATATCATCGCCTTGTCATATAAAAAAACAAATATTGTGTCATTTTTTACAACCTCACTCAATAGTAGTCCTAGTTTCTAAATAGCTATAAGTTCGATTGCGCTAAAACAATTTATTAATCAGCCAATTACTATGGTTTCTTTCAAAAGCGAAGCTTAAGGGTGTCTTGCAGTGCTCTTCTCCGCAATTATGGTCTTGTCCGAAGCCCTGGTAGATTTACTTCATATATTACCGACGTGCCAAAAAGGACTCATGTGGCCAATTTAATGAATAAATATTTTAAATTTGGAATTGGGATAGCCGATTACTTATAATCTTTACAGCCAGCATTATATTAATAGTGACGGTCCATATATCTAAGTATCCACATCCAATATTGTCATTAACATTGACTTCAAATTGATCAAATTGTTCAGGCCGTGCACCTTGTACTAATATACCGAAGCACACACAACGCTCTAATACTTGGTAACATTCAAGCCGCCATTAGTACCGTAACGCCCACAACGACACTGTTATCTTAGAATCCGAAGTATCCAAAAAGATGTGAAACACTAGAAAACTGAACTTTATTTGATACTGATGGAAACTTAGACAAAACTCCTGTAGCAAGCGCAAGCTTATCTGTAACGGAATAAGGTTGATCATCTGCTTTGGCTGAGTCATTTGATGTTTGATAACACTGAACTTGAGCCGGTTCTAACTGGTTTGTATTGGACGTAATTTAGTTTATAATTGTATTGTGTAACGGCAATTAGTGATATAATTCAGAAGACGACGCGTTAAGCCTGGTAGCTTGGTAAGTAGAGACCCTACTTACGAACGATGTTAGGGTAAATATTTCGTTGGTGAAACTGCAAAACCACGTAAGCAACATTTGAAATAAGGAGCAAAATACACCTTTTTAATAAGACGGTAAGGTTTATTTTGCTCTATCATAAATTTGTTAGTTACGCGATTTTGCAGTATCACCGACGAAATATTGGTTAGTCTTTTGTATTTTCTATGATACGCTTCGGATAGATAGAGCAAGATGGCGATGTCATTGGAAGAGGTCTATGATGGTGATGATGAAATATATTTTTAAAGAAATAAATATAGTGCTTATCACTTCATCTCTACAATATTTGCCTTTATCGGAACGCGAACCCGGTATCGCAAGCTTTGGAGGTCACTACAAAATATCCTAACCCCGTTATCAAATCAATGACAATCACAATTTACAATAACGTACGTGGTTTGTGCACGCGGTTCCTTACCCAAATGCGACCCTATTTCACAGATGATGTATGTCTGTTGCCGCTATAACAGACATACATACATACATATCTTCACGCCTTCATTCGCAGAGTGGGGTAGGCAAAGCTACATAATTACCAACAACTCTAAAATCTTGTTGATAACTCTGTAACCACAATTTGCACAATTAGGCTAAGATGTTAGAGAAGCACTTTATAATGAATCCATTACATTGTCAAAACGTTAAAGAGATATACATACACTATCAGCCCTACGGAACCGTGACCCACCATTGAACTGTGTCACGGTGACATACATACATACATACATACATACATTAAATCACGCCTGTTACCCAGAGGGGTAGGCAGTATTAACAGTGTATATTAGTGACAGGTTGCAAGCCCATCGCCTAACAGTACTACAAGCCTTTATTCCCTTAGTCGCCTCTTACGACTTCCACGGGAAGACATGGAGTGGCACAATTCTAAGCCGGCAACCACATGGCAACGGCGCAACCACACGGCCGCTATAACAACAAATACTAAATCAGAATAAAATGAATATTTAAGGGGCTCCCATACAAAAAACGTGTTTTTTTATAGATAATGGTCCGACTCGCACTTGGCCGTTTTTATAGATGGCATAGTTCTAAGGCAATCGGGCACACAGGCCACCTGATGGTAAGTGGAAACTGTGACCCATTCACAAGCCGCAATCCTAAGACTGCAAATGCACTGCCAACCCTGAGGACTAAGATGGAATGTCTCTGTTATGAATTATTACAATTTTATTTTGAATCATTGATTTGTTGGATTTTCCCACAAATCTTCTTCCTTTTAGATAATAGCTCTGTGGCTTTATTACCACACCTACCAGAGACTCTATTCCAATCGGGCTAAACCAAATTGCTTTTGACATGTTATCGTGTTGTCAATGTTATGATAGCTCTTATTTATTTGACAATAATAGCGGCATAATTAAACAATACGATAACAATAAAACGAGACAAAGCCAGAATAGGTAAACAATAGTTAAATCCCAAGGATATGTGTCGAATTTTCCATTATTTTTGATCATACAACTCACCCCTAGTCTAGTGACTAATTAAGACCCCATACCTGAAAATAACATAAACTTGACCTCTGTCAAAGGATTTCTTACACACGATAAGAATATTATCTCCCCCAAATAACGTAATATGCAGAGATAAAGTCAACGATTGCGTAATCCACTACCGTATTTGATTGTTGATAGCGACGATAAGCCTAAGCCGATTGCAATCTGCTTTTCCTAACCTTGGCCTCCCCCTTGTACTTCTAGGAGCCTGGTACCCAAGGTAAATTATTTCAAGTTTATTGGTGATTTAGGAGCTAGTGCGGTTCTTCCGGATCGCTACTAGAGATGGGCGTCTTGTAAGTTTCAAAAGTGAAACTTTCACTTATTTTTATTTCATGCAATATTCTGAAAGTTACTAAAGTGGAATAATATAAATTCTGAAAATTACTAAAGTTTTGTAATGTAACGTAAGCAACGGAAACTTTTCATGAAATTTACATGTGTCAGAATCATCTCCATCTAATTATGTAACTTTCAGAAGCTGTAATTTACGCAGTTAAGGAAAGTTTTGTAATGTTTCAGAAATCGCCCATCTCTAATCGCTACCAACATTTTAACGACACGTTAGTTGGTAAGTAGTGACCCTGCTTACGAGGCAAGCGGTCCCGGTTTCAAATCCCAATAAGGGCAGTGATGAGCGCGCAAGTATTTGTTCCTGAGTCGCATAACATGGTCCCTGGGATTCCGGATCGAAAAAAAAACTAGCGACGAAGCACCCGCTCTAAGTTAGGTCGGCCATGGGGGCTATTCCCAGTAGTCCGCACCCCGTAGTTTGCACTGCGAACTACTGGGATTTTTTTTCCCAGTAGTCCGCAGTGCGAACTACTGGGAATAAAGATTCCCACTAGTCCACACCTCCGGCAAGTGGTGCGAACAACTGGGAATAAAAAATCCCAGTAGTTCGCACTGCGGACAAATGGGAATAAAAATTCCCAGTTGTTCGCACAGTTTAATTCAACATAACTGTGTTCAATATCATATGGTATTTTAGGAGCAGAAATATAAAAAAGTAATTTTAATTTAACACATTTATTTAAAATTAGACTGACAATTTAAAAAAAAAACCATTTATTTTACGAAAAATTTAACAAATCAACATAAAATTAAACACAAAGTAAAATTAATGTTTTTTTTGTAAATTGTCAGTCTAATTTTAAATAAATGTGTTAAATTAAAATTACTTTTTTATATTCCTGCTCCTATAATACCATATGAAATTGAACACAGTTATGTTGAATTAAACTGTGCGAACTACTGGGATTTTGATTTTCCCATTTGTTCGCAGTGCGAACTACTGGGAATAAAAATTCCCAGTTGTTCGCACCACTTGCCGAAGGTGCGGACTAGTGGGAATTTTTATTCCCATTAGTTCGCACTGCGGACTACTGGGAAAAAAAATCCCAGTAGTTCGCAGTGCGAACTACGGGGTGCGGACTACTGGGAATAGCCCGGCCATGGCCCCCTGCTGGATTCACCACTGCTACATCCAGAGGGTGCTATTGCCGAAAGCACTCGCAATCACAATCGTTTTCATTTCGAAAATCGAAGGCTTGTCTGCATACAAAATGAAAACAATTGTTCCACTTTGAAGCAGATTACGAGTGCGTTAGTGCGACACTGATCTCAGTATAACAGTATTTCAACTTTAAACAAAGGTACGTATATCGTACGTATATAGATTGGAGCGTGGGGTGAGGCAGGGGGGGTTAAGTTCACCCCGCCTTTTCAACTTGTACATGAACCGACTGCTGGAGGAGCTCAGCAGTGCCAGTGTAGGATGTTCCATCGATGGAGTGCGCGTTAATAACATAAGCTACGCGGACGACATGGTACTGCTGAGCCCCTCAGTGGGTGGTTTAATTAGTTTGTTGCGCAAATGTGAGTCGTATGCGGAGGCCCACGGGCTCAAATATAATGCAAATAAAAGCGAGATTATGCTATTTAAAGCAGGTAATAAAAGCTACAGTGTTCCACCTGTTATTCATTGTGGTACTCCCTTAGCACAAGTGAAGCATTTTAAATATTTGGGTCACTGGGTCACTGACGACATGTGTGACAACATGGACATTGAGAGGGAACGCAGAGCACTGGCTGTGCGTTGTAACATGCTGGCTCGTAGGTTTGCACGATGTACCGATCAGGTGAAGGCTACGCATTTAAAGCATATTGCCAGTCTTTCTACACGTGCAGTCTATGGATCAGCTACACGCAACGGGCATACAGTGCTCTGCGAGTACAGTACAACAACGCATACAGGATGGTGTTCGGGCTGCCGCGACACTGCAGCGCATCAGGTATGTTCGCGGAGGGGTGGATTGACGGCTTCCACGCGATCATCAGGAAGCGATGTAGCTCGCTGTTGAGGCGGTGGCGCGCCAGCTCGAATACCATCCTGTGGACGCTGGCCGACCGGTGGGACTCACCGTGGCTTAAGCACTGGGTGCAGCTACATGCCCCCTTGTGTAAAAACCTTATTTAAAAGTAACCTATGTTAATCTAATACTAAACCTAGATTTAAGTAATACTGTTACTAACACGTTATGGATCTTGTCCGAAATAAATGATTTTTGAATTTTTTGAATTTGAATATCGCTTGGTTGCATGTGTGCGTTCCTCGAGCGTACGCGCCGCGAGCCGCCACTAGCAAATCCAATAAGACGGAACAAGCCGGTTAATACGGGGCCGTGCCTTAGCTGCGTTTGGTTATAAAGCGACGCGCATCGACGCTACCCTAGCGCCCGAGCGGCAATAGGTACCAGAAACTCCTAAAGAGCCGATAGCGACATGCTTTTTTTACTTTGCCCAGGTGACGTGCTCGTTGGCCTATAAAAAACAAGACAAGAGCATGTATGACCATGCTCAGTGCAGGGTTGCGAAGTCGTTAATACGCAAAAATCTTAAAAATCACCAAATAATTTTAAAAACCAGTTTTTAATCAGTAGAGAATTTGTTCAAAAAGGTGATTTTAGTAGGAATAGACATAGACATAGTAGTGATAGTTTCCTTTAAATTCGTTATACAGGGTGTCCCAGAAACTGACGTCAACCCGCCTAGGGCTGACAGAGCAGCTGATAAGCTATCGATTTAACCCCTATGTATGTTCAGCAATTGTTATTAGTTTCCGAGATATTGATCATTTAAATCAGGGTTTTTGCCATTTTTCCTTATGTCCGTGGTACAAAAAAACCCTAAATTCATGTATTCATTCAATTTTTTTTAGCGTTTTCTTGCATGATTAGAATCACTGTGAAATAAGGAAGTTTTTAAAGCTACATGCCACTTTCTTTTTTATTACAAATGTTTGAGTAAACGCACAGAGTTACTTTCTCCATACTAAGAGAACCCCGCGTTTGTTTTTCACCTAGTATGGAAAAACAAACTTTGTGTGTTTTCTCAAAAAGTTGTAATGAAAAAAAAATTGGCATGTAGCTTTAAAAACTTTCTTATTTTACAGTGATTCTAATCATGAAAAAAATACAAAAATTCCGATTAAAATGATCAATATCTCGGAAACTAATAACAATTGCTGAACATACATGGGGGCTAAATCGATAGCTTATGAGCTGCTCTATCAGCCCTAGGCGGGTTGACGTCGGTTTCTGGGACACCCTGTATGTGCTTTCATTTCAGATATTTTTTGAAAGACCTATCCAACTACACCTCGCACTATAAGGTAGACGACAAAAAAGGACTTACCTATCATGATAACTGCACGTAAATAAACCAGCAAGCCCTTTTTACTAACCTGTGTACCTAATTTATTTTTTTAATAATCAGTTCAGTTGTATTTTTTTTTTGTGTTTTTACTTCTGAACTCCTCCATGGGAATACAGACGAATTGAAAATTTGAATGAAATGAGAAAATGGACGATTTGGGAATATGGACAATATGGACGAAATGGGAATGTGGACGATATGGGAATATGGACGAAATGAGAATGTGGACGATATGGGAATATGGACGAAATAGGATTGTGGACGAAGTGGGAATGTGGACGAAGTGGGAATGTGGACGAAGTGAGAAAAGGGCGAAATGGGAATGATGACAAAGTAGGAAGTAGACGATTTGGGAATTGGTTGTGGATGAAATGGGATTGTTGACGAAGTAGGAATGTGGACGAAATGGCAATGTGGATGAAGTGAACCTAAAGGAAAATAATACATCCCCACGTTCCGTGTAGGAGAAATACACTTACATTTTTTTACAAGATTTTGTTACCACTTTGTTGCCGTTACTAATATGTGTACTCATGCCAAATTACAGCTTTTCAGTACTAAAAGTCTCTGAGCTAGGCTGCGGACGGACGGACGGACGGGCATGGCGAAACTATAAGGGTTCCTAGTTTGACTACGGAATCCTAAAAACTCACCGATCCAAGAGCCCATTTCATCGTCAATCTGCATGGAGGAGTTCTCGACCCGCAACTGCGGCAGCGCCACGGCTGAGAAGCCGATGGGGTGTCCTGCTCCCGCGGCCAGCACCAGCACAGCGCACGTGATGAGGCACTGGAAAAAACCAGGGTCTTCAGTGGGAGGGGATTGGCTTGGCTTACAAGTAATATTGGTATGCTAATGTAATTGATTATCATTACATGGAAAAACACCCTAGGCCCTAGATAAGATTATACAGGGTGCCTCTGACCTTGTGGCTGGGTCATTATTCGAGCGTTTCAACCACCTCACTTTTGTGGACATATTTTTAAAGAATTGGACGTAGGTATATTTTGATGCCATTTTTGGATATTTGTTAGAGATCCGGGACTTCCGGGAAACTAAGATACCTAACGTGAAACGAAATCGAAATCTGCAGCCACCTCTACAAAAATGTGACCACGAAAGTGATTCGGAACAAACGCCCAAATAATGACCTGGCTTTAAATGCAACGGTCAATAAAATTCTACTCGCTAAACTGAACTACTTTTGTTCTGCAACATTAAAAAATAACTAATTGATGTTAAAGTCTAATTTGTTAAATCAGTGTATTAAATCATGGCCATATAATCACTATCTCATGGTAGGGGAGCGACATTTCCTTGGTACGAGGGCTAAAGGAAAATGGAGAATTGGATCGCGTACATTGAAAATTACATTTAACATGTATGAAATAAAGTCTAATTTATTTTGGACATATTTTTAACAACTTACAGAACAAAGTTCAGTTTTAGGAGTAGAAACCGACCCATGCATTTAAATCCCCAAGGTCAAGGTCAAGGTCGTGTAGAGTTAAAGTCAGCGATCGTCAAAAACTGACTTATCATATGGGGTTTATATGGAGCGTACAAGTATTTGCGCTCGTCTTAAACATTACAGTCAAAGGCATTAATGTAATATTTATAACAGGCATTCGCGCCAAATGTAGTATAGGGGAGATACGCCATGAAACGGACGTTTATCTTTAAAGTAAGATTCCATTTGACGACGCGCTGGCCTAGTCGGTAGTGAACCTGCCTACGAAGCTAGCGGTCCTGGGTTCAAATCCCGGTAAGGGCAGATATTTGTGTGATGAGCGCGAATATTTGTTCCTGAGTCATGGATGTTTTCTATGTATTTAAGTATATATTTCTCTATATAAGTATTTATATCGTTGTCTAGTACCCATAGTACAAGCCTAGAGCTTAGTTTGGGACTAGGTCAATTGGTGTGACATTGTCCCCTGATATTTATTTTATTTATTTTTATTTATACTGTAGTTAAAAACTTAGGAACTCCTTAACTATCCTTAAGGAATTCGGATATTGGTAAGGACCAAAAAGTTGGACCATAGTTAGGGGCAGTTAACCATACAAACGAGGCGCATAAATTTCCGTTGTGCGACAAAAAGTATCCCTGAAATTGTGTTGTGTCACAACGGAAAAGTTTCGTAGAAAATTTTATTGAGTGAGTTAACATGCCCAACTTTTTGGTCCTTACCTATATCATCATCATCATCATGTCAGCCGAAAGACGTCCACTGCTGGACATAGGCCTCCCCCAAGGCTCTCCACTCAGACCGGATCGCGGTAAAGCGGTGAATGCGAAAAGCACAAGACCTTCCCTATATACTATTGTATAATTATTAATACACCATATTTTATGAAAATTCATTTTATTGTATTTTATATTATCTCACTTATGTCCGTTCCATAACACAGGTAGCATTGAATAGGACAATGCGTGTCTTGAAACGGACTGGGAACCAATGCCATGCTTTGAGCCAAATGAATACTCAATGGTCAGGTCAAACTTTTTTTTTACACAATAATACTTATCAAACACTAGTAGAACTCAAACTGAGATCATAGAATTAACAATTACAAAAAACAACATAAAATAATTCAACTTCTTATTCTTGGTTTCTTCTTCTTGGTCCGCTTCAAGGCGACGGTACCTGTCCGATTCATTGCGAATCTAACCTTACAACATTCTAAAATCCAAATAATTAAGTACTTATTAAACAAATAAAGTAAAATACAAAAAATAACACTATACATAATATACACTATACAATATTAATTATAATAATTAAGAAAGTAAACTATTATCTACTTAAAACTAGCACAACTACAAAAAGAATACTCCCTCTAGCAAATCGGTACGCGGCATTGTACCCATGATGCTGGCTGCATTACCTCTCTGGATAGTCAAACCTATCCTTTGGGAGAGGTAAGCGCCAGCTCTGGGATCCCCGCAGGCGTCGATGAGCTTGGCAGACAGGGTCTTTATGAAACGTTTCATGTCAGCTGACCAAGGTCCCAGAGTCTCCACTGCAAGCGCCGCAAATTCGTAATCATTAATTAATGATGAATATTTGCGACGCTTGAGGGTCTGGGCCTGATCAGCTGCTGCGCCGGCCTGATTTCGGGTTGCTTGTATGTGAGATAGGGCAAAAGTGTCGACACAAGTTGCGTCCCACACCAGAGCCCTACCAAGCTTCCACGGCACCAATGTAGCTCCGTCGTTTACCATTTTCAATTAAGTATTATTATGAGAATATGTCACAACAAGTAGTACAACCATTAAGTACAATTGTAGCTTAAGTTTTGGTCGAATCAGTTTGCAAATATACGATATTTTATACAAAACTTGTGCGATACAACAAAGTGCAAAAAGTGAACTAAATAATGGCCGCCGGGATCTGTCATTGTGGGTTTATCTGTGGTCATCAGTGTTGACAACAACCAAAAAACATGAATGGGAGAATTTCAATAAGCGTCAAATTATCCTAATTTAGGTGGTATTTTTTACTTTGTCTGTAGGGTTCACAATTTTAAGTGTAAGGGACGTCATTAGTCATAATTAAAACAGTGTTAGAATGGCCCTTCATTAAACCAAGTCGGTATAAGATATATCGAATTTACTAATTATATACCACCAAAAATGCAATTATCCACCAAAATTACTTTTCGAAGAAAAACAGACGATCAATAATGACATATCGGGATAATTAAAATAATAATCGTTAGGGAATCTTTCTTGTTATTTTTTAAAACTAACAACGTATTTTTTTAAATATAATAAATAGTAATTTTTTGGTGTTTATATCATTTTGGTGGAACCAGCAATTTTGTCAATTTTGGTGTCTTAGGAAAAGCCACCAAAATTGTATCACCAAAATTAGAACTTGTACTTTTTTATTTTATTTAATGTGAATATTTTAGTTTACCACAAATTTAACTTCATATAGTTAAAAAAACACCATTAACATACTCAAAATAACTTAAACACAATAATATTTTTTGCAAAATAACAAGTTATCTAAGTTATCACAATTATAAAAATGTATTCCGTACCGCCAAAATTAGATACTTATGTACTTAGAGGGAAGATGCAACAAGACGGTATAAATCTTTCACCATCTAATCTATCGCTGGAACTGAACGAACGACTGACGCCATATTTGTTTGTTTAATCACTTTTCGTTCGATCATTAAATAAATTTTAATATTCACCACCAAAATTTACTATTTCGCAAGGACAGTTTTATTTACACTGTTCCCAGTTTCTTTTTATAATTGCAAATGCCATATTTGTAATATTTTATAATACCTTAACTAATAGGGAATAGAGGTAACTAAAAAATCAATCTAGTTGAGGCTTAATAACTTTGTACGACGGTATATCAGTGTATGCGACAAGTACAGGATACGACACCAAAATTGATTTTGGACTGTTTTTTTTTAACGATAAACATGATAAGTTATTGACAATTTTAACATTGGCTCAATATGGTACTTTGTGTAAGATTTTCTAGAAAATAAACAGTTTTCCAATAAATGTACTTTACACCCCAATTATCACGTCCGCCGCTAAAAAAAATGTGGTTCCTTGGGATAATTACCCATATATTATTCGTTCAGTTTTTTTAAGATATCAATAGTGTCCGTCCCATAACACGTCGGTATTATTGCATATTCCCCCTACATGACAAAGTGACACTGTAAATAAAATCATAAGAGGTCTCCATGAGGTATCTTACGTTTTGTTAGATTACGTCACTGTTACATAGTCCAAAGTGATCAAGGAATCATTTTCATTAAATAAAACGTAAGTGGTACGAACGTATCTAATTAACTCCCGAAGCAAAGAGAGGGGTGCCATAAGTTTAACGTTTGTCTCTATGTAACTATGTCTGTCTGTAGCTTCCAAACCATTGGATTATTAGCGTATGCGTAGCCCATGTTAAAGTCAAAGTCAAAGCCAAAGTTCTTTATTCTTAAATTTAGGCATAATATAATACACCTATGAATGTCAAAAAGCATTACCACCGCGCCGGTTCGAAAAATAAAACCTTTGCCCCGAGAAGAACCGGCGTAAAAACTCGGCAAGGAAAAAACATCATATATAAGTTTACGATATCACAGTGTTGTTACACAGTACCATTTTTAAGGGTAGGTAGGTTTAAACGTAGATTAGTCAAGCAGGATGCACGACTCACTGCCAAACATCCTTATCCGTGATAATAATCGTTTACTTTTTATAAAATGCTCGGAAAAATATTTTTTGTTTTATGAATTTTTTTAATTTAGAGTCATCCCAGTTTTTTTTTTGGAAATTGATTGTAGAATTTAATACAATTTCCGAAGAATTATTTTGAAGTTTTGGATCTATAAAATGTGGTTTTGAGATAGCCTGTGCTCCTGGTTGGTTTTGACTTATAAATGTTCGTTGGGTAATTGTGTAAATTCTTCCTATTTCAAAAACATATAGCGACGGCAGTGTTAGAATATCTATTTCCTTGAAGAATTTCCTCAATGACACACTTCGTCCATCTATTTTCAGAACACGTCCAGCCATGTTTGTAGTTTCTAGATCATTGCATAAGTTGTGAAATACATTCTCAATGTTCAAAGTTCAGAGTAGTTTTATTCAACATGCGTATGACACATACAGCTATTATCTTTTACATACATACATACCTTCACGCCTGTAATCCCAGAGTGGGGTAGGCAGAGCTACAGAATTACCTACAACTTTAAAAACTTGTTGATAATTCAGTAACCACATTCTGCACAAATAGGCAAAGATGTTACCAGCGTATTAGTGACAGGTTGCAAGCCCATCGCCTAACAGTACTACAAGCCTATTATCTTTTAATCGTATTTTATAAACATGTTTTAGTTGTTTTTGTGATTCCAAAGTCCGATTTGTTCTTTCTGTGTATGTGCGAATTGAAATTGCCCAAGATGTAAACTTAGTACTGTTTGACCTTTGTTTGACACACCTCAAATAAACATCAAGCTTGTTTTTGTTTAAAATAATGTATACTTTTAATTAATCGCTTTAACCTAAGATCAAGTAAAAAAAATAAAAAATAAAAATTGTTAATACCTCACTAAACTTGATCTTAGCACCGTGATTATAAAGTAATAATGGTAAATTGGTTCGTTTGGTTGTGTTTGCATCTTTGCTAATTTCAATTGGCACAGACATAAGTATAGAATAGAATAGAATAAATTTTATTTCAGACAACAAGGACCATAAATCACTGACTGACATACATAACAATATATTATATTTAAAAATTAACACCTCTACTTTCGCGGTGTCAGAAATATGACAACCCTCGTCCAGAATTCCTCCTTTAAAAAAGTTGAAATCATTCGGCCGTCATTATCGTCAACGTTACAGTTGACGGCAATGACGGTCAAATTAATACGCGTCCGAGAACGAAATTACGTCAACTTAATCATTGTCTTTCAGCGACAGGGTTCCTTAGTAGCCGAACAATTAAAGCTGTATGAGTTCCATATGTCTTTGTTAGCCCGACACGAGGAAACAATCTATTTAATTGAGATCAAATGGCGGGCTGAGACGCCTTCGCGTTCGTGTGCTTAGCAATATCAATTATAAACAGCTCATGCTGTCGGGAATATTTCCTAGCTTCTGGAGTATATACACTAATATTATAAAGCGGTTTAATTCTCCATTAAAATGCAACATTATCCCTGAGTAACATTTTTTTTTCTATTCTCATCTGCGATCGGCTGCATAAGCCATAATTGACAACATTTAAAAAAAAAAGGATTATTGTTTTTTCGCGTTTATAATAGCTGGTTAAAAATTAGACTACCCGTATTTCTCGGTTATTCCTTATTTAACTTAAATTCGTCGTTAATAATTTATTAAAGAAATAGTCATTAAAAAGACCGTATATACAAAGTTAGGAATACCTACTGATGTCGTGATCTTAGCATGATATAAAATAAAAAAAAGTAACTTTAAACAGAAACAGAACTGACTGTCATGTCATGTCATATTTTTTTCAATTCCTTTGGTAATAAATGGACTAAGGGCACTATAAGTGTATTCCTAACATTCACAATCCAACTTTTTTTACTGTTTTTCCTAAATATAAAAAAAACTACTGCATAAAAAAATCCAAAGATATTTTTACTGTAATCAGCAGTGTAAAATCTAGAAACGGTATTTTATTTTACTAACTTAGCACATAATGAATTGTTGTCAATTGGATTTGGTGTCAAAGCAAGTGTACAGGTGCAGGGCCTCTATTCAACACGGTAAAACCCATATCATGTTTGAGCTGTTATCGTATTGTCACCGTTTTGTTAGCACTTATTTCATCATCATCAAATCAGCCGATAGACGTCCACTGCTGGACATAGGCCTCCCCCAAGGCTCTGCACTCAGACCGGTCTTGAGCTTTTCGCATCCACCGCGTTTCCGCGATCCTTACAACTGTCACTCCATCTTGTTGGAGGTCTACCTAGAGCTCGTCTCAGCTCTTATTTACTAGACAGTAATGGCGGCTGATGTCATAACAATACCGTAACAGATTAACTACTACAGAAGCAAGTGGAGTGAATATATACTTCAAATCTAGCGGGTGGTTTCGAGTAAGTAAACAGATTACAGTACGAAGAGGTTTTTAGGTGAGGAAACGCGAGTGATTTGTGATTCTACCGAGTAGCCCTTACCATGAGTAACAATTACCGTACTCGCTAGCGAGTCGAATGCTCTGTCGCTCGCACGCTATAACAATACTGTGAGGACTGCAAGGGACAGAGCATTCGATGCGCTAGCGAGTACGGTAATTTCAACTCATGGTAGGGGTATTGGGTGAAATCTAAGTCGTAGTACGAATGATCACCTCTGTGTTCTACCCACGAATATGAACAGTTTTTACTATGGGACCTTCTCTCAAATCACGAAAAAAAATCAGCTGCTTCATACATTTTGATCGAGTACGTATTGAACTTTTCTATGAAACAGCAGATTTTTTTTTCGTGGTTAGTAAAACACAGAGGTGATCATTTGTAGTTGTTGACGTGTTATCGTATTGTCACTTTACGATAACACGTCCATGGCAATGTGGTTTCTAGGGTTAGTTATTATTACCTATTATTTTATCGAAAATAAACGTTCGTGGAAAGGTATTTAAATCATCGAACGCAGTGACAAATGCGCAGAGCTTCATTTCATCGGAAAATAGCGCTCAATAAAATGATACAATCGATTAAGTGAAATTCGATGAAATGATGGGATTGATAGCGTTGGTGAGTGGTGAGCCATTGCTACCCATCGATAAGCTAATTTTGTTATTTTATTAATTACTACATCTATAAGAAACATATAGGTTCTAAGATTATTCAACAAGGGAAGAATTAGAATAGTAATATCATCATTTGATGTCATGAAGATGTCATGAAAAACTAACAACGTATCAATATCAACGATATCAACATGTATCTTTAGAACTATCTCTTTCACTCTCGACCCATCACTCAATAGCAGAATGGGACTACTATGAGTTTTCTGATATGTCAATAATGAAACGGACATCTTCGATTGTAGATATAGATATCCTTCAAGTTTCGTTCCAATGTCAGCTTCAATGTCCGCTTCCAAAATATTACTCATTGATTACATTTGATTGTGTTCATTGACAAGCGCTGTTAGGGCTGTCACATTTTATAAAAGTGACACTGACATCCGATATTTTAGCCTGAAATTCGAGACATTAAGGTTTTTTTTGTTGCAAAAAACAATGTACAAATGGCAGACTTAATGTCATAGTATTCTCAGTCGCTCAATATCGCTGTGCTGAGGTACGAGTATGTATGATAAAAACAATAAAATACAGTCACTATTAAATATGAAACACAAATAGATCAAGCTTTGCTTTAGATAAATATACTAAATTTGTACGAGTAGGTATATTAAAGAAACCCACTAATCTAATAAAATGCAAAAATTGAACAAGGTTATCGAGAAAATTATTGCGTAGATATGCGTTTAATAATCTAGAAAGGATTAAGGGATGGGTGGTTTTTTTTTAAGTTAAAATTTATCTGTTAAATAAATAAGAGCTACCATAGTCATCAAAATAAACACGATGTAGCTAGATGGGGTAAAATAAAGGTAAAGAATATTGTATCGTTGTTAAAGTTTGTTTATCTCGGGTAGTGTTTTTTGCCGTGTGGTTGCCGGGTTAGAATGGTGCCACTCCATGTCTTCCCGTAGATGTCGTAAGAGGCGATTAAGGGAATAAATAAAGGCTTGTAGTACTGTTAGGCGATGGGCTTGCCACCTGTCACTAATATACTGGGAAACATCTTAGCCTACTTGTGCAAAATGTGGTTACAGAATTATCAAGAAGTTTTAAGTAGTTTGCGTATGTTTATGTATGTATGTATGTGTGTGATACTTTTAAATAAAATTAAGTCACAGACAAATAAAAAACCAATAAAAATAACGGAAACGAGACAACATGTAGTGCTGGTGTTGCGAAACGGTCCCAACTCAGCATGTGCTGGCTGTGAAGCCAACGCTGATCTTTCGTTGGGAACGCTCGGTGAAAACACGAAGGTTCAAGTTTTTTCTATACCAAATTAAATTAAATTTAAAGAACGGATCTATCACAATAAAAAAAAAATACTTCATTGGAACTCCTGTCGTCTCCATACGATTTCCTAATGTTATGTTTTCGTGTTTCTCGGACAGATGGCAGCCCTGAGCTTCCAAAGTAACTGGTTCATACCGGTGTATGTTGCTCTATATGAATCGCACTCACCTCGGATCGATTTAGAGATTGTTTGCAAACAAAACGATATCGAACTCGTGAGTTGTTTAGAATTGTTTTTTTTGCGTCTAGAGCTTGCATATTTTGTTTATTAAATAAGTGACGTTTCTAGTACGTTTTCATTGTGAAAAACGAAGGATAAACACCCCTTGCTGGGAACTTGTTTGTGTCTCGGATATCCCTTTCGAACTAGGGTATAATGAATAATGATGATAGATACAAGATAGCTAATAGAGCTAGCCGCAGTCAGGAGCGTTCATTTAAGATTTTTACTCAAATATAAACATCCTTGGCCAACGTAATTCAACATTGGACATCCTTAGCCAAATGGCAAATGGGAAACGTCACAATTTCAGTATTTTTTGCGAAATATATGTTTACGGTTTCGGCATTTGGTGATCGTCAACTCTAATACACGGTGACAGAATTAATTAAAATCTATGTACTCAATGTTTTGTATCTGTGCATGTGTCATTAATATTTTATTGTTGGACAATACATTGGGTTGGGGGGGCCATTTACAACGTTAAAAGATGGCGGACGTGTAATTTGTTTTAGACTTTAATTTTTGGGTAATTAGGTGTTCAAAGTTCTTTTCTGATAGTGATTTGTACTTTTTATGCCTTTGTGTCGCACAGTGATTGAAGACTTGGACTTATTTCGTGTATCTGGCATCTTTCTTCTCGTTTCAAGTGGACTCGCAGTGGTGCAGAGGTTAAAACTATCTTGACCTCTGACCTACTAATCACCGTACAACGTTGCCCCCAATCTTCCTAGAGAAGATTGGATTGTTTTATTGCTATATTGATTTATACAATATATATACTTGACACTGGCGAAATCACTCAACGTGGAAACGCCATTATCCCCGCGGTAGTAGCTGTTCAAGTCGCCGCGGGGGCAAAAGAAGAAGTACATTGGGTTTCGATATTATACCAAATTTTTATCATAAATAGTGCTTTCTAACTGTTATACTTAATTGATTAACGTAATTTCAGACTGACTGTCAGGATAAAAAGTGTCATAGTTTCTCCGCTAAGTACCTAGTGCAGTGGTAGGGTAGAGATTAGTTAGAGATGTAGACTTAACGAGCAGCTGCCCCGTGAGACAACCACAAGCAAGTTTTTTTTTACTGAACAGTTTGTCTATACATAGAAGTCGAAGGTAGGGCTGTTATTCTAAATAGATGAAAATAACCTTAAACCTATAAAATTAAAACCGTAATGGATCAATATCAACGCACACGCTGAAACGTGAGTGACATAAGGGCGTTGTGACGGTCAATCCATCAAAAAATGCAAATGGTGGCGTTATTAATGATCAATTTAAAATTCACTACGTTCGCTATATTTGACAGGTGACAGAATAGTACTTGATTTAGTCAAGTTATATGCTTACGTCCGGTTCCTATATTCAATCCGCGGACAGATAGGCTTACTTCGGATTAAAATTTGACATATTTTGTATGGGCAAATGTCAAATTTTAACCCGAGGTAAGCCTTATCTATCCTCGGATTGAATATAGGAACCCGACATTAGACGTTTCGTTATGTTGGTAACACATGTTTGTAACCCCTGCTTATTTAGGTCTTTTATAGACCATGTATCCAATTTAAGTAAATTTAATAAACACAAATAAAATAGACAATGTAAATATTTACGAATATGACTAAAAGTACTACTGCAATAGATTATAAATAACCATTATGTTACGTGTAACGTGCTCAATATAATACCTTTATTTGGTTCTGTATCATGCTAAAATAAATGAACTATAGGCAATTGTATTAGTTCTATACGGCATTGAGTTCGAAGTCACTTCTCACCACACGCTGGATTGACTTCTTATCAGCCGCGCATATAAATCTGCAGTGAAGTCATAACATCGGATGAATTAAAGTCAGCTGTTTACGTTTACATAACCAAAGCCTACGATTAGGAATGCTATGCGAGTCGTACACTCGTAAACCGACGGATGTTTATAGCTTTAGCTACTTGCTTCTTTTCTTAATTCCACATTTGTATACGAACATTTTAACTTAAACGGTAGCTTTAAGTATACGACAACAGGGCATTTACTTAAGTTTCATCTATAATAGGGGTACGTATTATAATGTATATTGCCGTGTGGTTGCCGGCTTAGAATTGTGCCAATCCATGTCTTCCCGTGGAAGTCGTAAGAGGCAACTAAGGGAATAAAGGCTTGTACCTAGTACTGTTAGGCGATGGGCTTGCTACCTGTCACTAATATACACTCTTAAACATCTTAGCCTAATTGTGCAAATTGTGGTTACAGAGTTATCAACAAGTTTTTAGAGTTGTTGGTAATTCTGTAGCTCTGCCTACCCCACTCTGGGAATGAAGGCGTGAAGGTATGTATGTAAATCAAAATCTATACGTTAAAAATATACTAAATCAAAAAATATAATAGTCAAAAGAAATAACAACCAATACAATCAAAATGGCTAAGTAAGACCACGTGGACTCGGGGCTAAGTGCGGAAAAAGGAGTCCATCACCATAACCGTTCCACAAAAGAGTTCTTTTCATTCTCACTTTATCGATTGTATTATTTCATTGAACGCTATTGTCTCTTGAAACGGTGATGTGTTCAGGATATCTTAGGTTAGATTAGGTAAGATTTGTAACTGAAACACATGCGGCGAGAAAAGCTTGAAATAAAAATTCTGCGGAATGATACGTTGAAGGTGTTTTGATTAAATAATACCCTGATGCCATAACATCTCGGTGCGGCAGAGGTCCGTATTCTACGAAAGCAATTTGGATCGATCATATTTTTAAAATTACTGTAATTTGAAAACCATTTCGAGGAATAGGGTTTTAAAGCCGTTCTGCATTATTAAGTTTTTGAAATATTTATCTATTTCGGACATTTCGACGAAAGTATATTTGACCTTTGTTTGACTTTCGTTTTTGGCTTGAAGCCCTCCTAGGTGTATCTTACGAGTTATGCGAAAACTGCTTGAAACAGTGTGATTTATTATACTATTACTATACAATCACTTTTTATAATTAGATATAATTTAATTATAATTTATTAGAAAGTGCCCACACAAATTTAAAATAATCATGTCATCCATAAAATGTCTGCTAAATAGATAAAGATATTAAAACAAAACGATTGGGTCAAATACATAATTAATGAAATTGCTTTCTGAAAATTACCTATTCTTTCGAATAGAATGTAAGATCCGTAAGTATTTTTTTTTGGTCTATCCCAATTGGCTTTTTGGGCCATTTCATCTTCTGCTTCTCATTCTCACCTGATTCAAAACCCCTCGGTACGACGAGAAGGTTTCTCCCTTCACGTACGGCGGGAGAGTGGCCGTCGAGCTGATGCTGCGCAGAAAGCTCTGCAGCGCCTCGTACTCATCAGCCCTGGCCTCCTGCTTGCTGGTGTCCTGGCTGGTGACCTTGGGCTTGGTCTCACCGGTGAGCATAGCTTGGTGGGCGCCATCGCTGAAAAGAAACTTCAGGTTAGGGTGGATCGATGGCAACGAGGTTAGCCTTCTGGTAATCTTTGCTGTATAAGTAAAAATGAAGTCATGGAAATATTTATGCGATGAGCGCGAGTTTTTGTTCCTAATAGTCTTCTTTCTCTTCTTTAAGTAGTACACAAATACAGCGTGCCTCGGGAGGAAAAAGCGTAACTTTGCCACCGTGTTCCCGACCATGTTTAGAGAATAAAATGTCGTATAAAGTAAGCTGGATTCGGTTTAGTTTGCGCGTAATTAATATTAGTTAGAGTATAGAAATAATTTATGTTTGACAAGAAATGTCTTTGTGACTCTGACTTGCCGCTTCTAATGGGAAGAGATGCCAGCTCATCCTAAGGCATTGTGTTACTGGTGAACCAATAATTATTTATTTAATTGGTACGAAAAGTAAAAAAAAGTTAAAAATCATATTTCGACTTGTGTTCATTTTACGTTATTTAATCATTACGACCTCAGCTCTATGCTGGTAAATTTATGCGGGTTCCTCGCTAGCACTGTGTATAAAATAGTATAAAACAAAGTCGCTTTCCGCGTCTTTCTGTCTGTCTGTATATCCGCTTACTCCTCCACGGATTTTGATGCGGTCTTCACCTTGATAATTTTCCACTTAACAGATGCGGCAAGATTACGAACGAAATGGTTTCACTTCAACTAAATATTTTGCGGATCAATTTAATGTTTCTGTTGAAACTATTAGAAAACATTTACATTCCATGGGACTCCACCACCGGCACTATGCAAAGAAAATAGCTTTGACTGAACGACACAAGACTGAGAGATTAAATTTTGCTCGGCAGTATCTTGACTTTGACTGGACGAACGCGATATTTTCAGACGAGAAAACTTTTCAATCCAGTGAAACAGGTCGTTCGCACTTGTGGCGTTACGACGACACTCGGTATACTGAAGATCACGTTGTCCCTAACCACGCTTCAGGCCGTATCAGCGTGAAGTGGGGCTGGATCACGGGCTGCCCTGGTAGAACATTGCCAACAAGTTTGGGAAACTTTAAGGACCTCAGACATTTGCACTGATCTAGTTGGCTCTATGCTGTCAAGACTTCTAGAAGTGATAAGAAACAATGGTGGATATACTCGTTATTAAAGTTAATGTGTTTATTTTTTTTGTTATCCTGCTTTCATTAAAAAAAAAATTTTTTCATCTATTTATTTTACTACCTTCGCCGTCATAAAGTGCCCTACTTAACTCGTCTCGCATACTCTAGAAAAAGACGAACACCTTATTTATATGTTCGAAATAAACGAATGTGCTACTTCTACTGTGTAATCTCACAATACAGTGCACTATTTGAGTGAGAGGGACGACACGATACGGAGTTCGAACTGCGAATTTTGGAGTAGCTCCAGTCATTTTACAACATGTGCGACAACAATTAATTAGACATCATATTGACAAGTTTTTTTTAAAACTCAAATTGCTAATAAGGTTAATACGGTAAGAAACTCTTTTTTACTATAGAAAGCAAACGACAGTTAGGATCAAAATGTCAAGACCCTTAGCAACGTCAATCAATAAGCACTGTCATAGACGTCATGGCCATTTGCAACGTTAAAAGATGGCGGACGTGTAATTTGTTTTAGACTTTAATTTTTGGGTAATTAGGTGTTCAAAGTTCTTTTCTGATAGTGATTTGTACTTTTTATGCCTTTGTGTCGCACAGTGATTGAAGACTTGGACTTATTTCGTGTATCTGGCATCTTTTTTCTCGTTTCAAGTGGACTCGCAGTGGTGCAGAGGTTAAAACTATCTTGACCTCTGACCTACAAATCACCGTACAACGTTGCCCCCAATCTTCCTAGAGAAGATTGGATTGTGTTTTATTGCTATATTGATTTATACTCATATAAACCTTGACACTGGCGAAATCACTTCACGTGGAAACGCCTTAATATCCCTGCGGTAGTAGCTGTTCAAGTCGCCGCGGGGGCAAAAAAAAATAAAAAAAATAGACGTCATAGTAGATAAATTAATTTAATACGACATGGTTCTAGAGTGGCCTAGGAATCAAATTGGTTGACTGTACCTACCTCCTCTACAAGTAACTTGGGGTGTATTTTTTTTTCTCGTCTATTTCGTAGTGTGTGGGGTGTCGGTGGATAGGTCTATATTGCGGGTTTGTGAAATAAATTTTTCGATTAAGGGCTCCGTTTATGAAATATTAAGCTTTAAAGAGTTAATTTTTACTACAGTCAAGTGTCCTTCGTGTAGGTAGGTGGTTATAGAGACGAGAGTGTCACCAGTTCACAGCCATAATGCTGATTGCAACAGAAGTAAGAAAAAAAACACACTACAGTTAAGTCGTATCGTCGGTGATACTGCAAAACCGCGTAACTAACAAATTTATGATAGGGCAAAATAAATCTTACTGCCTTATTAAAAGGGTGCTTTTCCTCTTTATTTAAAATGTTACTTACGCGGTTTAGCAGTTTCACCGACGAATATAACTTGTCTCAAAAAAGTAAAGACAGAAAACTAGTAATTCAGAATAAAAAGTGTCGTTTAAGGGTCTCCTCTGACCTATCGACGCCGAATCGGCTTGAGCCGGTAAGAAAAAGTGTTATGTCCATGCAATAAGAGCGAAAACGTCGTCGTTCCGTTCGCAACGCCGAGCCGAGCGGAGCGACGTCCTTTTCGCTCTTATTGCGTTGACATAAAGCTTTTTCCGTACGCGAATTGCCGAAACGGCGTCGACTGGTTTGGGGAGACCCTTAGTCTCTCTAGCTCCCCAAGCGTTCTGACTACCGCAGTGCAGATTTCTGTGGTTTCTCTGTTTGTTGTAGGACGAGGAAAATCAATTTTGCACTTATGCTCAAGATTATTAAATTTTACCTGTTAGGTATTTTGTATGCGTACCGTTCGCTTTCTACTACTGTTGGCACATAAAATACCTTCAGCCTTGTGGGTAGGTACTGTTTAACCGTGCTAAACATATTGTATTTTAGACAAAGCGATCACAAACAATACAAAAATACTTATTCGATGCTTCAATAAATCCTTATTATATATTTTATATTTTTATTAGGTGCCGTGTGGTTGCCGGGTTAGAATAATAGTACCACTCCATGTCTTCCCGTGTATGTCGAAAGAGGCGACTAAGGGAATAAGGCTTGTAGTACTGATAGGCGATGGGCTTGCCACCTGTCACTAATACACTGGGAAACATCTTAGCCTACTTGTGCAAAATGTGGTGACAGAATTATCAAGAAGTTTTAAGACTTGTTGGTAATTCTTTAGCTCTGCCTACCCCACTCTGGGAATGAAGGCGTGAGTTTATGTATGTATGTATGTATGTATATTTTTATATTACTATATATATTATTTTATAAATGCAAACGCGATGTATGGATGTTTGTTTTTCTTTCACGCTGCAACGGCAGGTCGGATTTGGGTGAAATTTGAAATGGAGATAGCTTATACTCTGGATTAACACATAGGCTACATTTCATACCGGAAAATTTAAGAGTTCCAAAGGGAATAACGATATTTTAAATATACCCGGACGAAGTCGCGGGCAGAAGCTAGTTAAATATATACGAACTATCTCACTACTATTTATTAAAACGAATGCTTAAACTAAAATAACAAATGTTTATACAAGATTTACAGAAATGTGGTTACAGACTTTTTTTTTTTTTTTTTGTTTGCCCCCGCGGCGTCTTGAACAGCTACTACCGCAGGGATATGGCTTCCACTTGAAGTGATTTCGCCAGTGTCAAGGTTTATATGAGTATAAAACACAATCCAATCTTCTCTAGGAAGATTGGGGGCAACGTTGTACGGTGATTTGTAGGTCAGAGGTCAAGATAGTTTTAACCTCTGCACCACTGCGAGTCCACTTGAAACGAGAAGAAAGATGCCAGATACACGAAATAAGTCCAAGTCTTCAATCACTGTGCGACACAAAGGCATAAAAAGTACAAATCACTATCAGAAAAGAACTTTGAACACCTAATTACCCAAAAATTAAAGTCTAAAACAAATTACACGTCCGCCATCTTTTAACGTTGCAAATGGCCCCCCGGTTACAGACTTATCAACAAGTTTTTAAAGTAGGTAATTCTGTAGCTCTTCCTACCCCACTATGGAATTACAGGCGTGAAGGTATGTATGTATTTATGTATGCATGTATGTGTAAACAAATTTCTGAATTATTGAGTGTGTGAGTATTTGAGTCAGCTCGTCAACCTAGGAACCTAACTCTTCTTTCGCGACTTTACCCATTCTTATATATCATAACTAAACTTCAAAGTAACCGTTTCAAAGGGCAAACTCCATTAACCAAGTAATTCACTTCACTTATAAGGAACGAACGTAGTTTTAATTCCTATGAAGTTCGCAGAATCTCCTTGACCTAGATCAGGAGATCAACCTTGAGAACTCTAGTTTGTTTGCGTTTGCGCACATACTCGTTTAATTTGTGCAAAAGTGCGAATAGACTATTGAGACATAACAGCATTCATAAGCGCACAATAGTTAAATTATACTTAAAAGTTGCTTTGCCCTTATCTCTCATTGTGACATTTGCACCTGATAGAAAGTGACATAGCGTCGGTGATTCTGCTATTGCGTAAGTAACAAATTCAAGAAGTTGCAAAATGTGCCTTACTGACGTTCTTCCTAAGGTGTATTTTGCTTCTTATTTCATTTGTTAGGTACTCGGTATAGCAGTATTAATTGAAACAGGTTTACAATTAGTTTTTCTCAAACATGCTCGGAAAAAACGGTTTTCCGATTGAAACACAAGGACGGAAAGAGCCTCATTTTACTCCTAGGAGTAAAAAAACCATATGAAAACACTTTCCGTCCATGTCCATATATTTCTTAAAAATGCTGTCAATTTGCATACAAAATCAAAAGGACCAAGACAAAAATTCCAAACAGCCAAGGTAACTGCTCGCTTTTTTAGCACAGTGCGTGTGTTTCTTTTTGAATTTGCATTCCAATGTCTATGGTTAGTATTTAAAAACAATTGACAGTCGGTAACATTCGTTCATTCTGCATAATATAATTGTGAAACCGAATATTAACCTCCTAAGACCCAGTTTCGAAGAGGGTACTTCCGATGAAGACCCAATGTCATAATATTAGAGCTAATTAATAAAGTACTGAACGCCCAGACCAAAAATTTTATGTAACAAGTTAACCGCAACATCTACAGCTGTCATATTTTAGGGGTGTTATAATATTGATTTAGGCTTGTCAGACAAAAAGAAAAAACACCGATATTTTTTGTTCTTTATTTAGCACATTGGGCTGTCACATATGTTATACATAAAATCGAACAGTCTTCAAAATCTTATAAAAAGTTAGTATTGAAACACTTAATACTAGCAGAGATCAACAAAAATAGCTTTCAGCTTTATCAAAGTTACAATAATAAGTTTTCTTTCTCACAGAAAGCTCAAATATCACTCATAAAGTTAAAAAATTGGCATCAAAATCAACAAAACAATCATAATTGTTCCAATAAAGTTTCATTATTGGCCTTTTTCTAAAAATAAACTCAAAAACCCTTTAACGAATGGGAATTAAAACTAAAAAAACACAATAACAATTCAAATAATTACCATTATTGTACAAAAATAAATATCCCATTCTTTGTTTCTTTATCACACGAATACAAAAACTCATTCGAATAAGCAGGATGCCAAATCATGAAAAAAAAGCAACCTTTGGTATACCAGCCCGGCATACTAGTACTAGTACAAATAAATTATTGTCAAAAATACAAGTCGAAAAGGACGACATTACAACAAAATAACAGTATTTACACATGCGTTATTAGTTTTTCTCAAAATCAATGCAAAATACCGTAAGTTTCAGATAAAGATTTCAAAGATATTAATAAGTTAAACTAACCTCTTCTCGTTTCACGTGTCATTGCTGCGACGTCTTGTGACAGAAGACCGAAGATACCCCACCCCGCTCACTTTACGCAGTGCTGCCACAATGCCAAATATATCCACAGACTAACCGACAAGGTACAGATGACATGGCGCGTAATATAAAAATACCAGGTGTCAGTAAATATTTTGTTCTAGTACTATCACAGTGGGTCATTGCTCCAAGTCTCTGTTTAAATACTTGGGCTTTCACTGCAAACTGATTTTGTCCTAGTATTATCACTTTGAACCCCAAGAGGTTAAACTATTTGTTGTGTGAAATACTTACTATAAAAAATGAGCTCAAGCGACGAAAGCGACGAAATAGGTACCACACCGCCTATATTAAAATCTAAAGCTAGGCACGGCCGGTTAGGCAAAACCTGCTTCCCGCTAAATCTAAGGAAATTAAATTACTTGCTTTTTAGAAATGTATTTGTATTATTTCATCACATGTTTGAGAAAAGCATTATGTATGCCTCGGCGGAAACGAGGATTTCCTGACTCGTATTTTAGCAGGCCTCGCTATTGCTCGGCCTGCTAACCACCTCGTCAGGAAAACCCTTACTTTCCGCGCCTAGGCAACAATGTACTATTTGATTTTAAAATTCGGCTTATGGCTACGGCTATTATATTTACGAATAGTTAACAGTGCAAAAGGTCTTCAAAAGTATTTTGTTTAGAAGAAGGTTAGATTAGCTAAGGTGCTCGTTATGGAGTACACGGAAAGTACACGTCTAGTCATATCAGTACCTTTTTTAAATACCTAGCGTGATTTGAAAAAGGGAGCCGTGTTATTTCGTACGTTTCGTATAGAGGTATTTAAAAAAAAACTTATATTAAAAGAAAAAAGAAAAAAAACATTTATTCGTGACAAACAGACAAACGAAACTCAGCTTTATGCTGGAGTTAAAACCAGCGCTGGTCTTCCGTTGGAACCATCCAGTGAAACCACGGAAGATTACACACACGTAGCATATACACACACACAAACACACACACACTATACTAACATAAACAAAACAAAACGAAAGAAAAAACCGCAATAAAAGTGAACAAGTAACAAAGTATACATATACATATACCTATCTATCAAGATATACAATACTATACCTATCTGTAACTGAGTGGTCCTTGTTAACTCTACATTTTGATATTAAAATCTCCTTATTTTTAATGACTAGTCTTCTAGGTATCCATTATATAAGACCGAATGAGATAGAGGATAGGACCAATCCCAAAGGGCTTTTAGAGATCCCGAAAAATTTGACTGTTCCTGAAGGGGTAGCTTTACACGACAGTGAAAGCTATTATTGGAAAGAACAGATTGTTTTTTACTCCGTGGTAAGTACTTATAGATCATTTATTTTTTATTGGTATTTCAACATAAGTACATATTAGAAGAGACCCGCTGGGAAAATCCAATTTGTACGAAAAATAGATTCTCACGATGAATGTGTTAAACGATTTATTTTTGTGTGCGCAAGCGACGCCGTTTTCCTCGTAATTTGCAATGAACGTCCAGATACCTACTAGTATTTACATTACCACTTATCACAGCTGTAAAACGTGCCGGGCCCGGGGGGTTATTATGACATAACCAGACCTAGGAATATACGGGGCAAAATTAAATGACAGCTAGGGATTGCCTATATCGATAAACTCAATTATCGATGCTTTTCCCATTAACGATCGCTCCAAGTTTTGTTTGTAAAAATATTTTTTTATTGAAAGTATGAATATAGAACAAAATAGCAACATAGTTCTGATTATTCTTTATTTTAAAAGGATTTTTGAACCTTCACTCCTAATCATCATATATTTTTGATCTTTCTGTTTTGCAGAATTACTGATCCATTTACTATTTATTGTTAAAGTAAACTTGATCCAAATTTTCGGGTGTTAATTTTCTTGGCCTGGTGGCTAAAGGACTTTTCAATTTCTGTGGAAGTGGTAAGGGCAAAACAAAATAAAAAAAATACATACTTACAAACAATACTGGGGGCGATCACTAGTATATGGGAAAAGTATCGATAGTTGAGTTTATCGATACAGGCAATCCCTAGCTGTCATTTAATTTTCCCCGTATATGCCTAGCTTTGGACATAACTATGCAGTTCAGTTTAAGCTGAGAGAAAAGGACGGATTTATATAACTGTTATAGCTCTATCCTTTTCGCTCACCGCAAAATGATCTGCGAGGCTGTCATAATAACCCCCCCAGTTTATCCTTATAAAGTTGTAATAGGAAGTCAGCACGACAAGGAAAAAGATTTTAGATAAGCTTATAAGACTGAGTAGTTTCTAAGGACACGGCTCTATTCTGCTAGGCAAAACCATATCACTTTAGACATGTTATCGTATTTAACTCTACCGGCAATGGACCCAATTCTACGTGCACATCGCTTAAATAGCCTAAAACTAACTAAAACTAAATTGGCTAATTTTAAGTTTTTTTTTTTTTTTTTTTGCCCCCGCGGCGACTTGAACAGCTACTACCGCAGGGATATTATGGCGTTTCCACGTGAAGTGATTTCGCCAGTGTCAAGGTTTATATGAGTATAAATCAATATAGCAATAAAACACAATCCAATCTTCTCTAGGAAGATTGGGGGCAACGTTGTACGGTGATTTGTAGGTCAGAGGTCAAGATAGTTTTAACCTCTGCACCACTGCGAGTCCACTTGAAACGAGAAGAAAGATGCCAGATACACGAAATAAGTCCAAGTCTTCAATCACTGTGCGACACAAAGGCATAAAAAGTACAAATCACTATCAGAAAAGAACTTTGAACACCTAATTACCCAAAAATTAAAGTCTAAAACCAATTACACGTCCGCCATCTTTTAACGTTGCAAATGGCCCCCCCAAAGATATAGTTTAGACGGCAGTTTTAATCAGTGCTATTCCAGAATGTCAAGCTGACAATGTATAAGACCGCCTAAAATAAGAAGCGTCAGATTCAAATTAGCGCTGTCATGGCGCTGTCAGTTAATTATGACAGCTGCTCATGGAATAGCAAAGTGTTTTAGCGACACCTAAATAAAATTAGAGCTTTCGTAGCTTTAACAATACGATAACGTAACGTTACAAAGGCATTATAATTTTTCCACTTCTCATGCTTTTAAAATGTTACTTTAGTCTCTGCATATCGCGACTAAAGCTCATTATTAATCTCTAGGGATTAAATATATTTTTTTAAATTTTACTTTGGACACATCCAATCATGGTGTTTCTGAATGAAGGATTATCGCCTTTTTCAGTGATAGTGATAGTGCGTAGATGATTTTTAGGGTATGGACATAACCTCAAAATGACAACAGTGCAAAAATATATAAAAAACGATTTGATTTCGTGAAACACGATTAATGATTACGAATATGAATCTACTTAATTAAATTAAGAATGAAATTTTTTAAGCATAGTCCAAGTAATTTTAAAAAGTTTTCATGTTAGATCTGTTGTCTAAATATGCAAGCATTGAAAGCGTCAATTTACAACAGAAAACCGCGGAACAAATTCTAATTTTGTATAGAACGTCGTTTTTTTCCTCACATTTAAAGTGAAAAATAGAGTGTTTGACGCGAGACTAAACAAACAACCATAATGACTCTCGAGCTATAGCCACCCAAGTGGAGCGAGAAACATCTGGTGTCACTATGGCTTGTTTTAGTCCCTTGTTCAACAATCTACTATTATGTTTAGTTTGAGTAAGACAAATTTTGACAAAATAAGTTTTTTTTTAAATAATTGACAAGGTAAACGAGCACACAGGCCAACCATAGACATTTACTTTCTCAAAACTTTCATCATAAAACTGCAAAAGACGTTAAATGCGTTGTCAACCCTGAGGACTAAGTGAAAAAGAATACCACGGAACAGTGAGGTATTTTTGAACATTTTATTTATTGTTTGAGAGTTGAGACATGATAATAAAGCTAGTTTTAGTCTTGGTTGTGTCAAAATGTGAACTGTCATTATTAAATCTTCTATAGACTAGCTGCGACCCGCCCTCGCTACGCTTCGTTTAGGTAAGTTTTCCGTAACATTTGTAAATAAACCAGATTTAATTATACATATTATTATTTGCCGTGTGGTTGCCGGGTTAGAATAGTGCCACTCCATGTCTTCCCGTAGATGTCGTAAGAGGCGACTAAGGGAATAAGTCTTGTAGTACTGTTAGGCGATCGGCTTGACACCTGTCACTAATACACTGGGAAACATCTTAGCCTACTTGTGCAAAATGTGGTTACAGAATTATCAAGAAGTTTTAAGACTTGTT
Source organism: Acleris emargana (assembly GCA_927399475.2). NCBI lineage: Eukaryota > Metazoa > Arthropoda > Insecta > Lepidoptera > Tortricidae > Acleris > Acleris emargana. Next base: position 1,817,172 of record OV656843.1, read on the forward strand.
GCTAATTCTTTAGCTCTGCCTACCCCACTCTGGGAATGAAGGCGTGAGTTTATGTATGTGAATGTGTAATTATACATAAAAAACTCCTGTAAAAAATATCTAACTGATAATGCAGCCAGTGTCATAGGGACCATGCCGCGAGCGGACCTGCTAGAGGGGGTGTTCTTTTTATAGTGGTGATTATTATTTACATTTTAATATTTGAGTAGCTTAGTTTAATTTTAATTTAAATAAGTTTAGTTTTAACTTTTAATTGTGATACTATTTCTCAAGTTACAGGTGAATTAATTTTTTCTAACTGAAGATGAAAACAGCATAAAAATGCGTTCAGTAGTCAGTAGTTTTTGAGATTATCGCAAACATACAGTACATACATACATACATAAACTCACGCCTTCATTCCCAGAGTGGGGTAGGCAGAGCTAAAGAATTACCAACAAGTTTTAAAACTTCTTGATAATTCTGTAACCACATTTTGCACAATTAGGCTAAGATGTTTCCCAGTGTAGTGACAGGTGGCAAGCCCATCGCCTAACAATACTACAAGCCTTTATTCCCTTAGTCGCCTCTTACGACATCCACGGGAAGACATGGAGTGGCACTATTCTAACCCGGCAAGCACACGGCTACATACAGTATTTTAAACATAAATTATGACATTAGCTTTTTTGTGCAAATGATTTCTAATAATAAACACAATATCACGACTGTTGCAAAAACACTCGAGAAATCCTTTTAGAAATACAAAAGGCTAACAAAACGGTTTTAATCAGTTTTTACAATGAAACATGGAACACGTTTCGTTCCGCCGATTACGGCGAAGCCCGGTAAAAAGTGTGATTGATGGTTCTAATTATAAGTTAGGAACCTACTCGTATTAACTATAGGTTCGACGACGCGCTGGCCTAGTTGGTAGTGACCCTGCCTACGAAGCTAGCGGTCCCTAGCCCTATGCCCTCATTCATTTCATTTTCATTTGGTGGGCCCTATTTCCATTTTTACCACAAAAGTTCACGCGAATTTTTGTCAGATGAAGGTCATGAGTACGCTTAGAACTTTTGGTATAGTTGGTTCCAGTTTAAATGACGAAAATGCACTTAACGCAGGATTTTACAACTTCTTTTGTTCCTAAATTTGAAAGGAAAAGTTAACAAAGGGACGACCGAAGTGTGGCACGTGCCTTGGAGTAGCTCAACCTTTCTTGATTATTGGGGTTTACCTGAACCGGACACATTTAAGTAGGTGTAAACATTTAATTATTAAGTAAAATACCGGCAACATCAAAACTATCAAGATTGTTTGTTCACAGTATACTTTGGCCGTACCGACACACCTGCGTAATTGTTTTACAACCCTACTTGAAGATAACAATTGAAGAATAGATGTTGGTAATGGTTGGCTTTAAGTGCTTTTCGTCATATTAACTATACTATCCGCAAAACTATCTGGCCGGTAGGGCAATAAACGTCGGCTACCGTTAGGGGTGTAACATGTCGATAACTTATAATGTAAACGTCGATATATTTATTTATTTATTTAAACTTTATTGCACAATACATATGTAAAAAGTACAAATGGCGGACTTAATGCCTAAAGGCATTCTCTACCAGTCAACCTCATGGTTAACAGAGAATACAAGGTGCAAACAGTGTTGAAAATGAATTAAATACCTACTTAATACTAAAATGTATAAAATACATAGATAATAATATGTTCATATAATACATGCATATAATAACCTACTCAAATATTATACGAAAACAATATGTGATGAAGATCATGACCCCTTACTCAAGTTCTTGCCTGTGTAGATGTTGGCGAAGCTTACGCTTAAACACGAATTTGCTGGACGCTTGTCGTATTTCAAGAGGGAGCGCATTCCAGAGACGGATGGCCTGAAGGGCGAATGAATTGGACATAAACCCGGTATGGAATAGAGGAATTTTGAGTTTACGGGAGCGGGAGGAACGCAGTTCACACCCTGGGCGTGGGGCATCAAAGTGAAATTTGCATTTGAGATATTCAGGAGCAGAGGGCTCGAACAGAATAGAGAAGAGTGAGCACAAGATCCTAAAAGATCTACGTTGACGAATCGGAAGCCAATTTAGTTGACGGCGGAAAAAAGAAACATGATCGTATTTACGAAGCCCAAAAATAAAACGTATACCATTATTGAGAAGATGATCTAAACGATTGAGAGAGTCCTGGTTGACGTTGGTGGTGCACACATCAGCATAATCAATTATGGGCAGCACCAGTGCCCGCACTAGTAACGTTTTGGTACTTACAGGCAGATTTTTTTTGTATTTATAAAGTGCACGTAGAGTACCAGTGACCTTGCGGCTCACCTCAGACATCTGGTCATCCCAGGAAAGCCGAGAGTCCACGATGAGACCGAGATCCTTGACTGAATCCGAGAAAGGGATAACACTGCCATCAAACAAGACAGGTGCGACGGAAACTGTATCCAACTTTAGAAGCTGACGTGAGCTCCCCACAATGATTGCCTGGCACTTTGAGGGATTGACGGATATGCCGTAGCTTCGTGACCAGTCAGCAATGTGCTCCAAGTCATCATTGAGGTGAGTAATTGCAGAGGTCAGGTATAACTACAGGTCGTCCGCATACAGATGGTATGAGCATTTAATATTAGTGGTTATTAAGTTTATGAAGACTGAGAAAAGAAGAGGCGAGAGAATTCCACCTTGCGGAACTCCAGTGGTCAAGTCGCACCAGTCAGACAGATTGCGACCAGCGCGGACAGCTTGAACACGGTGACAGAGATAAGATGAAAACCATTTGGTGGCTGCCGATGAGACCCCAAGATGAGAAAGGGTGGCAAGGAGGTCGTGGTCAACAGCATTAAAAGCATTCGAGAAGTCAATGAGCACCAGAACAGTGACTTTCGTGGACTCCATACCTAGTCTGATGTCTTCAGCAACTTTGAGCAATGCAGTTGTAGTACTGTGCCCTGGACGAAAACCAGATTGAAAAGGACTGAGGAGATGATTGGGATGAATGTATTTGGAGATCTGATTATGAGCAGCAGCTTCGAGGATTTTGGAAAGAAATGGGAGTATAGAGATGGGTCGGAAATTGCTAAGAGAACAAGGGTTAGATATTTTAGGAAGCGGGATGACATAAGCTTTTTGCCAAGACGAAGGAAATACACCAGAAACTAGAGAGAAATTGATAATATGAGTAATAATGGGAAGGATGTATTTGAGGATGAGATTAATCATGACTCGACTGACGTCGTCATGGCCAACGGCTTTGGATTTTATTGAGGAAATTATTTTGCGAATCTCCTCGTCAGCAACCTCAGTGAAAGAAAATTGAGAAGAATTAGAGGAACGGAGAGAAGCTAAGCTATACTTAAATGAAATAGTTTTAAGTTTTGTAACAGGGTCTAAGTTGGAAGCTCGGGAGAAATGGTTATTCAGGTCATTTAAAGAGAAAAGAGATGAATCGAATTTGATTTTGGATTTATTCACCAAGCCGAGAGACCGAAGGAACTTCCAAGTGTCCGAAAGGGAAGTGGTCAGAACATTCTCATGGATATAGCGTCGCTTTGCTGCTCTTACCATCTGATTGCAGCGGTTCCTGGCAGTTTTAAAATGACACCAGCTTTCATCGCACCGATCTCATTATCATCTCTATAATCATTATATTTTGAAATGTTATTGATATTGTTTTTAAAGTTATATAATGAATAAGATAATTACATGTTTAGGATCGCGGGAAAGCGGTGGATGCGAAAAGCACAAGTCCGGTCTGAGTGGAGAGCATTGGGGGAGGCCTATGTCCAGCAGTGGACGTCTTTCGGCTGACATGATGATGATGATGATGATGTTTAAGATAGTTCTTAAATAATTAGCTAAATACGTGATTAGGTAAGTAGATAATGAGAAATGCATTAGTAATTATAGTACGTATGATTGATAGTTCTATTTAAGTCATTAGGAATAATTGATAACAAAATATTATATAACATAAAAGGGTAAAAATATAGTAGGTAATATTATTACTAGTATTTTCCTTGTTTATTTATTTATTTTATTGTAATACTTTATGAAAAATAGTTCAATATACCTATTTATATTTCGATAGTAACTATACAATACTGTTATATAAAACACCATGTAATTTATATTCTTTGTTTCATTACTTTATCGACATTCCTTTTTATGCGTAACGCTACCTGCCCTATTGCTGCTCGGCCCGCTCCATAAGCCGTGCAGGTGTGAAAGAGATGATTCCGATGATTTATGACCTGACCGGCCAGATAGTTTTGCGGATAGTATAGAACCAACTATAGCATACCGTGGTTCTACAAATCAAGGACTCGCTATTTCCCAATTTTATAAACATATCACCTGGATTTTGACCCTAATTCTCACTTGTATTTTGTAATGACATACTGAAGACCAAAATCAAAGTGGTATAGGGTAAAGTAACCAATGGTCAGCCAGAGACCTGTAGTCGGCCTCTGCCTATACTTTGTATGAGTGGGAAAAGTACGAAATATATATTTCCCACTCTTCGCACTCATAATATGGTCGACTACTGGTTTCTGGCTGACTACTGGTGACTTTACCATATTTATAATAATTTGAAAATAGCGACTCCATGGATTCTAGAACCACGTTATGCTACCAAAACTCCTAACCTTAATCATGTCATGAGTCATGTCATGGTGGCAATGGTAACGTTTTCTGTCTGATCTCTGGAACCTTCGTGCTATTATTGTTTTTACCATATAGTGAATAGTCTATATTTATACGTAGGTACTTTAAGGTGCATTAATACTTCATAATCTTAGATCTATTATGTTTACTGATTTACTCTCATCTACTGTACTTTTATTGGCGAAATCACTGCGGAATATCGCGGTGGAATGGAACACCATTAATAAAAAAGATGAAGATATTTTATAGAACCTCATGTCAAATTTATGATAGAGCAAAATAAGGTACATTTTGCTCCTTATTTAAAATGTCACTTACTCGGTTTTGCATTTTCACTGACGAAATTACTTGCTGCAATTTAAGTACGAACAAAATATTTTATTAGAAATATTTTAAACGAGAAATATTTTCATTATTTACACCTTTAAACGTGAAGAATGAAATATCGTCTACATTTTTTGAATGCTCGAGGGGACAATACCAAGCTACGGGGTCAGCTGATGTGAAGTGTGATTACTGCCCATGGACATCTGCGACGCCATAGAAGAATTGCAGTATTTTTTATCTTAGCTGTAGTCTTAGTGGTCGATTTCATGGATCTCTGGTGACTTCCACGTAACCTACTTTAGGAATCGCTGTCTTACGGCCAAACCCTATATTCAATCCGCGGACAGATAGGCTTACTTTGGATTAAAATTTGACACATTTTGTATGGGCAAATGCCAATTTTTAAATCGAAGTAAGCCTTATCTCTACCCACAGTTTGAAAATAGGGTTCGGCCGTTACTTCAGTTATAAAGAGGGTTGCGATATTTGGTTTACAGATGGTTCTAAAAAAGGCAACGATGTGGGGTGCGGCATCTATGGCGAGTGACCGAGACTCAAGGTTAGCGTCAACATGGGCACGGAGGCCTCAATCTTCCAAGCGGAAATCTTCACCATTAACAAATGTGAGGAAATCAACCTTGAGAAGAACCGTGGACACCAGCATTTCTATATAAACTCGGACAGCCAAGATGCCCTTTTGGCACAAGACGGACACCTAAAGAAAACTAAATGCCCTAGGAAATAGTGATGTGCCGTTCCCGGGAATATTCCCTAGGTGGGAAAATTCCCGGGAATATTCCCAGGAATATTCCCACACAAAGGGAACATTGGGGAATTTTGAAAGTGTATAGGTTTACATATTGTGTGATTGAGGATTATATCAAAACGTTATTTATTGAACTATTTACCGAGACTTTAAATAGCTATTCACTTGCGAAAGTAAATTCCCAATGTTCCCAGGAACATTCCCAATATTCCCGGGGTATATTCCCAATGTTCCCAGGAAAATTCCCATAATTGCTAGGAAAATTGAACAAAACATTTTTTGAAAAATATTTTTTTTATTAGCAATAACTATATAAATCATCACAGTTTCATTGAAAATCACAGTATTTAAATAAATACACAGTATTGCAGTATTTGCAACAAAACGTGACTTTATTGTTAACTGTATGAGTAGTGAAATGTTCAAACACTTTACTTTTTGGTCTCATGACTCAAGCAGGTGTTGATAGCACCAGATACGTTAGAAGACTGAACAAGTGCAACGAGTTTTATCTTTTTAGAGGAAGGGACACAGCCATTGAAAGAAAGAGACAGAAACATAATACTCAGAAACGGTACCTACCGCAAAAAGAGAAACGATTTTGTATTCGAATAAAAGCTTAAATTTTATTATAATATAAAACATGAATTACGTGTATCTAGTAGGTATAACACGAGGTTTTTAGCAAAAGTCATTTAATTCTGCTGAGTACTTCATTATTAACTAAGTTTAATAAAAAAATAATTTGCCCAATCTGTATTGCAATATTCCCCTGTTTTGGGAATATTCCTGGAAAAAAAGGAATATTCCCATTCCCGGGAATATTCCCACGGCACATCACTACTAGGAAACTGAACAGACATCTGTTTCTAATGGGTATGAAACAAGACGCGACATGCATGTTGTTTCAGGAGACAGAGGAGACAGCAATGCACATCCTCTGTTCTTGCGGACCACTAATGCGCAACAGAAGTATCCACCTAGGGCGACATATCATTGGTCCACAAGAGATACAACTACTCACTGCCCAAATCTGGAAATTCCTGGACGCAACGGGCCTTTGCGGTGAGCTCTAAAACAAAGAGCTGCTACAAAAGATCACCAATGGTCGAAGTGGCACACAAGGCTCATCTCAACCCCCCAATACAATACTTCAGTTACCTAACTGATCAAACAACGGGCCCTGAGTCGCAAACACGTTAGTCGCAAATACAGCACCAAATACCTACTCAGCATAAAATTAGTTAAAGTTAACTGTAGGTACTCTACCTACCTCTGCTCTTTTACAATCCTAAACTTCCTCCCAGTGTATATCACGAATCCACACAACGAGAACACCATTATAACAAATAAAACAATGTATTAAACGGTGACAGTCTGTGTCCAGAGGCACAACAACAACTACTGAACACGTCAGTTACGAATATCTAGATATAAGCTACCCTTTGAACCGTTTACTACTGATTGATTACTTGGGAAACAAATAATCAATCAACAACGCGCTGGCCTAGTTGGTAGTGACCCTGCTTACGAAAATAGCGGTCCTGGGTTCAAATCCCGGTAAGGACATTTGTGTGTTTTCTGTGGATTTAAGTCCACAGAAAACTTTCTCTCTCTCTTTATTCTCTCTCTATACATAAAAATATTCCATTAATTAACATTTATAAATATGATAACAAGATTATTAATAATTATCTTTTCTCAATTCTCTCTATAATCTCATATTATGACAACTAAATCAAATAAATTATAAAATAACTTAAACAACTTTATTAAGGCTCTGTCGTCCCGACTCATAGACACCTCCGGAGATCCTAGAGCTGGTGCTTACCTCTCCCAAAGGATTGGGCTAGCTATCATTTAATGCGTGATTTAATTATAGTATGTAAGTAACAATACTGCGGTGCCCTGCAGGGTTACATGGCTGAACTTTTTATTAGGATAAGAACTCCCTGTACTATATACCTGTGTAAAGCAATGAATAAATATGAATAGCGACCATGCCGCGAGCGGACCTGCTAGAGGGGGGGGGGGGGGGTGTCTTTTTATAGTGGTGATATTAAATATAATATTTGAGTAGCTCAGTTTGATTTTAATTTAAATAAGTTTAGTTTTAACTTTTAATGGTTTTACTCTTTATTGTACTAAAATAACTTAATACTTTTTAAAAGTTCAACAACAACCAGTGATGGTACTTTTCCTCTCACACACTCTGTTACACTCATTCATCAGGCCTCTCATCTCGTCCCAGTGGCGAATGCGCCGCGTTGAGCCTGCCGCCACGCCACCCGTGCACCTTGCGCATGGGCGGCTGGGCCAGCAGCGCGCGCCCTTCTGTATCCGTGGTCAGATTGCATTGTTAGATCAATCTGACCAAGTCCACTCTTTTGTATGCTTGGTCAGATCGACTGATTTAATCGCATTTTATATACTTTCGCAGAAATTCGACGGAGGTCCGCACAATTTCTGGGTGGTTTGGCCCTCCGGGCCAGCGGAAGAACTAACATGACCTAAACCTACCTCATATTTATGATACTAATAAATCAATCGATCTGACCAAGCATACAAAAGAGTGGACGTGGTCAGATTGATCTAACAATGCATTCTGACCACGGATACAGAAGCGCGCGCGCACGCGGCCGCAAGAACGACACAGATTGAACATTGGGTACAGATAGCCGCGCAAATACTTATAAAATAGTCGTGCAAATTTTTATTTTTAATAATATCGATCAGGAATTTGACTAACGCTACGGCCCTTCTTACTTCTAGTGACCGTACCCTAGTTGACCGAGGAGAAAAAGGGTCGGATACATAAAGGGGTAGTAGAAGCAAACTTTCTTGTGCAGTCAGCTGCAGAGAAAAGGATACCCCCCCTCCTGGTAAGGATCGATTTGTTTCAAAAACCTGTAGTTAAATTTATATGATTTTTAGGTGAATTGAAGATTTTACTATTGTCTACACATAAATTCAAAATCACTTAAATCTAACCACGGGTTTTCGAAAAAAAAACAATCCTGTGTGCTCGTTTGCCTTCCTATGATATAAAAAAAAAAAAAAAAAATCCTTACCAGGGTATCCTTTCTCTGCAGCTGACTGTACAACGCCCTAGGTATGTTTTTTTTTAATTCAACATGAAGACGTACTTGGGTAATTACCAAAAAGTTAGCCACGCTAACTAACTCAATTAAAATTTCTATGAAACTGTAAATTTAACTGCGCTTAAGACGGCACCGAGCCAACGTCGAGCGCCCTGTGACGCCCACAATACTAATATTGTGTTTTCTGATAAACTAAAGAACTTCCATGGAATTTATGCTTTTTTGCGGATAGAAGCTTTCCGCCTACATCTCGATATGGCTAGGTAGCTGATACGACCAGATCGCTTTGTGACTACATCTCGATCTGACTACATCGCTTTGTGCCTAGATCGCAATACGACCAGATCGCTTTGCGTTGCGACTACATCTCTAAAAGTCCGAGTTGCAAGAGCTAAATGCGGCGATCCGTCTGCTCGTTTGCCTCCTATACCATAAAAAAAAAAAACGTGCAAGTGCGATGAAAACGTTATTTAAATGTTTCCGACTGAGTTGGTTTGAGAATGAACATGGACAAGACGAAAGTCATGTCCAATGTCCATGTCGCGCCAACTCCCGTGACCCGCGAGGGCTATGCTCGGGGTTTCTCTGCGTGATAGAAAAAGAAATGATGATATCCGATAAGACCGGTGTGAGTGGAGAGCCTTGGGGGAGGCATGTCCAGCAGTGGACGTCTTTCGGCTGACATGATGATGATGATGAAATGTTTGAAGCCGTTATTAGGAGCTCTTTATTTGGATAACCTTAACGATATGGATGTTTTTTTGTTTAGGTACTTATACAGTGACAATCGCGATGCTATAGTATTTTTAATCCACGAAGTCTTTTCCCATTACTTTACAAATACATCACTCATTCGTGCAACTCAATTGAAATGGCAGGGCGCGCCATTGTCGAAGATAACAATAGGACAAATATAACAATACTTCGTTTGTCGAGTTCAGGCAACTCTTTTAGACTTTACGAGGAAGCAATTAAACAACCATACATTCATACAGACCGCTCTACCCTCCAATTCGTGAAGAGAAACACGATATAGCGCAGAAATAGGCGCTCCGCGAAGCGGGGTCTTGCCTTCTCTGCCAAGCTAAGTACTATCATTTTAACTGGTTATTTGGTTGCCTAAGTAAAATAAGCATAAAATAAATGATTAACAAATTGCCTGAACGTTAAAGTTTCATTTCAAGAACGTTCAAGTGTTACTTACTAACTGTTCCGGGAAACTACGTATCTTTCTCAGGTTCAACCCTTCTACAAATTAAATTTCATGGAAAAGACAGAGTTACTTTGACTTTTATATTGTTTATAGAGAAATATATACATAAATACATAGAAAACATCCATGACTCAGGAACAAATATTCGCGCTCATCACACAAATATCTGCGCTTATCGGGATTTGAACCCAGGACCGCTAGCTTCGTAGGCAGGGTCACAACCAAACTATTTGGTCATAATAACTATTGGGTAGGCAGGTATAAACAGGTAAGTCGGTACTTAATAATTTGCACTAAACCTAGCGTTTGCACATTTTATAGGCTTCATACTTTCGATTAAGTAGTATGTGGATTGTCTATTAAACAAGCAATTGCAATTTTAAACAAAAGTTTGTTGTAGGTATTTATTTTTTATTATGTGATGACCTACGGATCCGAGACGTGGGCGCTAACAATGGGCCTCATAAGAAAGCTCAAGGTCACTCAGAGGGCTATGGAGAGGGCTATGCTCGGGGTTTCTCTGCGTGATAGAATCAGAAATGATGATATCCGCAGTAGAACTAAGGTTACCGACATAGCCCGAAGAATAGCTAAACTGAAGTGTCAGTGGGCGGGGCCCATCGCACGCAGGACTGATGGCCGATGGGGTCAGAAGGTTCTTGAGTGGCGTCCGCAGACCGGTAGACGAGCTGTAGGTAGGCCTCCAACAAGATGGAGTGACGACCTTGTAAGGATCGTGGGAACGCGGTGGATGCGAAAAGCACAAGACCGGTCTGAGTGGAGAGCCTTGGGGGAGGCATGTCCAGCAGTGGACGTCTTTCGGCTGACATGATGATGATGATGATTTTTTATTATATAACTGGACTGAACATTTTCAGCCAATCTATTCGCCATATATTACAAACCATATATTAAATTTGATATGAAGTATTTTTTGTCGAATAAACAGCTGGGTGAAGGTCGTCTCTTACTCCGATCTCAGACCATTAGAGATATTGAGCATAAATCATGACATGTTACATTTTCCCCTCCGACCTGTGAAAACGATCAAAAAGATATATGACCGATAAATCAATATTATCCGATGGACAACAAGGAGCCGTCTCTTCTTATAATTACTAACTCAAACCACAGTTCCATTGATCTAGATAATAGTAAATGAAATATTGATCTAGTTTTTCACTAGTAGCTAAATGCATGTCGCCTTATGATAGGGTTGCCAACCATTTATTGGACAAATATAGTATTTTCCAGGCCATACACATACATACCTTCACTTCACGCCTTCATTCCCAGAGTGGGGTAGGCAGAGCTACATAATTACCAACAACTCTAAGAACTTGTTGATAACTCTGTAACCACAATTTGCACAAATACGCTTAGATATTTACAAAGAAGTTTTTCCAGCAATTTGTACGCTGCATGTCATACAATGATTTAAAAAAAAAACACTTTTTCATAATAAGGTAATTACTTCGTTGTTTATTTACATACATACATACATACATACCTTCACGCCTGTAATCCCAGAGTGGGGTAGGCAGAGCTACAGAATTACAACTTCAAAAAGTTGTTGACAATTCAGTAACCACAATTTGCACAAATAGGCTAAGATGTTTACCAGCGTATTAGTGACAGGTTGCAAGCCCATCGCCTAACAGTACTACAAGCCTATATTCCCTTAGTCGCCTATAGTTGTTTATTTTTATTGGAGTTTTATCAAATTACTTGAAATGTAGCATTATATGTTTATTTTTTTGTCATAACATTAAATTTCTGACATTTAAGCTTTCAGAAAAAAACATTAAAGCGCATTAAACAATGGCATTTTTTTTTCCAGCTTGGTTCCGCAATTTCGAAAAAAAAACTTAAATCTCAAATATCTCAGAAACGAATAATTTTCAGCCAGGGTAGGTACTACATGACCTTATTGGATCCAAATGAGCTCTACTATGTCTCCTTAAAAGGTTTGTATTGAATATCAAGTCACCCTATATTATTATATAAAACAGTAAGGTTTGCAAAACTTTTTTTTTAATTTTCTAATGTGTCGAAAATGACAATTATTTAAAAAAATAAAATTCTTTGCACATCTGTGTTTGAGTCATCAATTGACATATGTGCATCAAATTTCAACTTAATCGGTCCAGCAGTTTCGGAGCAAATTGGCTGTAACAGTCGGACTGACAGACAGACGCACGAGTGATCCTATAAGGTTTCCGTTTTTTTTCAGTATTTGTTTAGTGTGCCATATTTCATCCAGACCCGTTCTGGGGTGATTGAGTTAGAAACATCCAAACTTGCAAATTATTATGAAATATTCATTTATAATACTTATTTAGTTTTACTATAAATTATTCCCATATTTACGCAAGAGGGGCTTAATCGGAATGAGTAATTTTATCTCGTTGGGCAACGCACATGACTCGACAATATTGCTCTCGAGGTCACAGCATGCTTCGCTTTATTGTTTGTACAAATAAATCTTATGCAACGGTTAAGCAATATTAATATGCAAAGCTAAAAAGTTTTAACTTAGCTATGTATACGGTCACGACGTTAATTTGTGACACATTTCAAAATTATAGAATAGTGCCACTCCATGTCTTCCCGTGGAAGTCGTAAGAGGCGACTAAGGGAGTAAAGGCTTGTAGTGTTAGGCGATGGGCTTGCAATCTGTCACTAATATACACATCGTAAACATCTTAGGGTGTTTGTGCAAAATGTGGTTATAGAATTAACAACAAATTGTTAGAGTTGTTGGTGATTCTGTAGCTCTGCTAACCCACTCTGGGATGAAGGCGTGATGGTATGTATGTATGTAAAAAATTCAATTTTGAGACAAGCTTTTGTTGCCGACTGTACTCTATTTTGCGAAGTCTTTATCTGCTTATCAAGACCAAACTATTGAGTCCTGACACGGTGGGTCTACGGTAAGAATAGCGGAGATCCTGTCGCCACCTTCCGACTCCATCATCAGATCACCTCTTAGAGCCCATAATATTGCATTGTCATCGGGTTTACATATATGTCGTACAAATTTCAGCCCACTCCGCTATCGGAAAAAGGTCAAATGTTCCATACAAAGTGAAAAGCAAACTCTGGGACACCTAGTATGGAGGAACAAACATGTGATTACTTAAATAAAATACTGAAAAAAACGGACAAATAGGTTTAAAAACTTTGCTGATTCATAATGATTCTAATTATGTAAGACCACTGAAAAACTTATGAAATAAAACATGAAATTAATGATTTTTCGTGACATGGACATAAGGTCCAATTACAAACATTCAGATTAAAATGATCAATATCTCCGAAACTAGTAAAAATTGCTGAACATACATGGGGGTGAATTCGATAGGTCTAGACGTCCTATATCGACCTGCTTCGTTTCGATCCTCACTTCCAAGTACACCCTATAAATACATGGGTTTTTTATGTATGTAATAGGCTAATAGGTATCTAAAACTACACTTTAAGGAAAACAAGTCATAGTCCTATGGAAACACCATTTATAGTAGATACCCATAGACATACATTCATATACACATTTAAATCTTAGGAGTCGAGTAAAAATATCTCAGTCAAATTATAATTTTAAAGATAATGCGGCTGTTATATTATTTTTCAAATCCGCTTTACACCGGTATTAACCAAATCTTTTTAATCCGACTCGTAAACATTATTTTACCTTATCTATGCATTACTATGCAAATATTTCCGCAAAGAATTCCAGCAAACAAACGCAATTTGCTTCAGACTTCTTTGCTCTACATCTCTCTCTAACTAGACCAAAAGGACAGAGAAACACTGAGCGATAGGTGAGCCGCCGAGCTCGACTAGGCGTTCTGGCCCAAGATCAGGTCATCCATCATTGAGTGTTATCGGTATTATCACTTCAGTCGTAACAGTGCTAAGTTTATTCGGTGACAGTTGTTGATTTTTATCAATAGTGACATTTTAAATAGCGATTTCAGTTCGTGATTTTGGTATTTATGACTAAACGAAGTCCTACTGCTCTTAAGCATTTTTTTACGCAAAAAAAGTTCTTGAGGCGTTTTTAAATATTCAAAAACGTTAAATTTAATGTCTAAGAAGTCAAAAAATTAAAAAGCTAGATCATTTAGTTGGGGCTGAAATAGAGAATATGCTAGCTATGCTTTGTTAAAATTTCAACGTGCCTCAAATACGTAATCGATAAAAAAAAAACTTTTGCAATTCTCAATTTCAGGCTAGAATAAATGATCTGACTCTTTTTGTCTATTGTGTATCGTCCTTTACGAAATGTTACAGGCGATAATGGCTGCAGAGAGAGAGACTCTGTTAAATTTATTTTATCATCAGTACCCTTACCATGAGTTACAATTACCGTACTCGCTAGCGAGTCGAATGCTCTGTCCCTCGCACTCTATAACAATACTGCGAGGTCTGCGAGGGACAGAGCATTCGACTTGCTAGCGAGTACGTTAATATTAACTCATGGCAGGGCTGCAGGGGTACAGTACCCTTACCATGAGTTACAATTACCGTACTCGCTAGCGAGTCGAATGCTCTGTCCCTCTCACTCTATAGCCATACTGCGAGGTCTGCGAGGGACAGAGCATTCGACTCGCTAGTGAGTAAGTCAATTGTAACTCATGGTAAGGGTACAGACCCCATGGTGCAAGGCAGAGTGCCGTGAAATTGGCAAAGCATACTCGTAACTATAGCAACGCCCTAGAGCTTGTATGTCTGCGCTCTGTGTTTTATACAAACAAGTTCGTCTTCAACTTCATAGGTGCATTATATTATGCCTAAATTGAAGAATAAAGAACTTTGACTTTGACTTTGAAACTATGCTGGGGCTCTTGGGCACACAAGATTTTGGGGCCCCTTTGGAAAGTAAAGAAAGCGAATTACACTAAAAAAAAATACTATGGTCTCGTGAGAGAAATCGTGGGTCCGTCCCCCTGTGCCCTTATGGCAAAGACGGTATTGTATATAAAAACTACATACACAACGACAGGGGGGTCTTAAAAAGCCGGTTAGAATAGCATAAGACTCATAACATAAGAGATCTAAGAGAGCATGAGAGAGAAGTACTATTCTATGAGCTATTGCATCTACCTTAATGCTATTGCTGACATTGTTCACGAATATGGTCTTTTTGGTGAAAACCTGAGGTCTATACTATTCAGTGTCTGACAGTGGTATGCCACCATTTCCGCTACAAACTTATCATTTTCGATTTAGCCGGAATATGCATTAAGTTTAGGTTTAATTTCGAGTAATTAATTTTAAAAATTTGATGATGTGCCTACTTCTAATGTTCTTATTAATTCTCTTTAAAAGTTCCGAAATGACTAGTCGCAAAACTACTGACAGATGTCAACCCATCAATCCACATAACCGCAACAAGAATCTCTCATATGGAACCATTGGAACATCCTTCTTTTCGATTGTCGCCAAGATCAACGTGGCAGAACTGGAGAAAGGACGAGCCTAAGACGAGTAGGACCTACTCACATATCGACGTCTGTGGGATTTTCTCGAGGCTTTTGGATGACAAGCCGGGTGGTGCGTTGAAGAGAAAGTCCTACAATGACTTTGGTGCAGTGCGAGGAGTCCTACCGTCGCTGGCTAGACCGCAAGCGCAAGAAAGAAGAGCGCCTGCGCAGCGAACAGATGCTGCTCCTGTACCAGGACGTCCCTTTCAACGAGCAGAGGCGCGCGCGCCGGAACCGCGCCAAAGAGAGCCAGGAGGCCGACTGGGTACGGCAGAAAGAGCAGGATATGAAAGGTATATAAAATAAATTAAAATAAATAAATATCAGGGGACAATGTCACACCAATTGACCTAGTCCCAATTTAAGCTCTAGGCTTGTATCCCTAATGGGTACTAGACAACTTGATGCTACTTGATGCACTTTCTAAGGAAAACGAGAACCGTATTAACTGGAAGTAACAAAAAAAACAGCAACTTCCTACAGACAATTAGAATTATTTCTGGTTATACCTGACCCACCATACAAAATGCGAACTAGCAATAATACTTAGTATTAATCAATCATGTCAGCCGAAAGACGTCCACTGCTGGACATAGACCTCCCCCAAGGCTCTCCACTCAGACCGGTCTTGTGCTTTTCGCATCCACCGCGTTCCCTCGATCTTTACAAGGTCGTCACTCCATCTTGTTGGAGGCCTACCTACAGCTCGTCTCCCCGTATACTTAGTATAGGCAGGTTGTAATCCATCGCTTCTCCAAGCAGTTCTTATTGTTTAGTGAAGAAAACACGCGAAGAGTTCGATACGGCATATGCGGCGTTCGAAGACAGGCGCCGGCGCCTAGAGGGGGGCCACGCTTACAGAAGGTGGCTGTGCTCCAAGGAGGACAAGTCCCCGCCCGCACACTTCACTACAGAAGAGCTTAGCAAGAGGCGCCTGGACGGAGATCTCGCTTACCGCAGGTGGCTGCGCTCCAAGAAGGAGAAGCCCCCGCCCGCACCCCCTGCAGAAGAGCTTAGTAAGTACACTATACAGGGTGGAAAACAATGAACTCCACGGACGGCAACTAGCTTAAATATTGGAAATGTGAAATTCTACGCAAAGGATACAACTTTAAAAAAAACCTGCGTTTATGGATTTTAGATGTTTTGTCTGCCTTAAACGGGAATCGAACTGCGGTTGAATATGACAAAACAATATGCTTTATGATACAAAACAAAAGGGTCATTGATAGTGATCATTTTAGGTTAGATATCTATTACACATACACCTTTAAAATATAAAACAGTCTCGACGCATGCTGACTAATACGCATCTTGTCCAATACGCGTTTTGTCAAATCTTCGCAAATGGTCCAATATGCAAAATATTCAAATCGCTAATTGCCCTTTACGTAGAATATTCAATACGCAAAAAGCCTTAAACGAATGGTGTCTAACACGCTGAAAGTCCAAAACGCAGACTCCATTTCAAACGCAGAACGTCCAACTCGCAGAATGTCTAAATCGTAAAATGTCCAACTCTGTATGACACGTTAAAAAATATAGTAATAATAGTCGAGTTTTGTTATGGAATCGTGGGTAGGTTTAGGTTATGTTAGTATTGCAGCAGGCCCGGAGGGCCAAACCACCCAGAAATAGGAACTCCGTCAACACTGTTCAATGATTATTGTTCAGAATGCAAATGCAACAAAGCAAGTATTGGACCTAATGCGTCAACAAATTTGACTAAACGCGTATTGGACGCCAAAAATGCATTTTGGATATACTCCTACAGCGTTTTGGACAAATTGAGTAGACATAATGCGTTCACAAATTTGACAAAACGCGTATTGTACAAGATGCGCATTAGACAGCATGCGTCGAGACGCCATAAATTAAGTAAGTCCCGTTGCGTTGAATTTGCTATTTCGAATATTTAAGGAAATTGCCGTCCTTGTGGCGTTCGTTTTTCCACCCTGTATATATACTAGCATACTGTTCGTCTACTAGCCATCGAAGAGTGATGGTAAGCTCGGATACCTATTGCTAGCAGTCGCTTACTGTTTGCCACACTAACAAGAACAAACCTTTACCTGCGAGACCTAGCGCTTGCTGCAACAGCAATAAGTTCTCTCCTGACAAACGTCATGATCATAATCAAGGTTCGGAGTTTTCATAGCAGGTTAAGACGAAAGAGAGCTGTAGAGTCGACATTAACATTAATATTCAACTCTTACTGACACTCATACTCATTTGTTTATTTTAATTCAAAAAATATTTTATATTTGCTCCGAGTCCCTTAGTAAAGCTGGGAAGGTAAGTAATGATCAGTGATCGGAATAGGCAGAGCTAATTTGCCTAAACTTGACGCATATTCATTCATGAGTGAGTGAAATAGGAACACATTTATGAATGAACATGCATCAAGTTTAGGCAAATTAGCTCTACCTATTCCGATCTCTGGTAATGATCAGACGTCGGAATAGGCAGTGCCTATTTGCCTAAACTTCGCGGGAGGACGTACGCAAGAGTGGTTACAACCACCAAAAATAATGATTTATTTTTATTATTAGTAAATAAACTAACAAAGTATTTCGTCGTATATAATATTTTACCTCATTACTTTGTTTTACATACCTTGTTTATTTTATCGAGACTCCTTTAGCCGTGTACTTACTACCTGCATTATGCGACCCGACAACTCTAAAAACTTGTTGATAACTCTGTAACCACAATTTGAACAATTAGGCTAAGATGTTTAACAGTGTATTTAGTGACAGGTAGCAAGCCCATCGCCTAACAGTACTACAAGCCTTTATTCCCTTAGTCGCCACATTTATGTACATACATACATACATAAACTCACGCCTTCATTCCCAAAGTGGGGTAGGCAGAGCTAAAGAATTACCAACAACTTTTAAAACTTGTTGATAATTCTATAACCACATTTATGTATTATTAAATAATCCCGGAAATCCCGCATTCAATAAAAATAAATCATTATTTTTGGTGGTTGTAACCACTCTTAGTTACGTCCTCCCGCGAAGTTTAGGCAAATAGGCACTGCCTATTCCGACCTCTGGTAATGAAAGATTACAATTCTAGAGAAAATAAAAGTTATATTATCCTACTAATATTATAAATGCGAAAGTTTGTGTGTGTGTGTTTGTTACTCCTTCATGCTGCAAGGGCTGGACAGATTTTGATGAAATTTGGAATGGAGATAGCTTAGGTATACCCTGGATTAACACATAGGCTTATTTTTATCCCGGAAAATTCAATGCTCGAAGTATTGCTTAAAGTCTAAATTGTTACGGGAACGCAACGCCGTTCGCGGTCAGGCTTCAGGCGGACGGTTTTCTGAGTCAGACTGCGCTTCCTGGAATTCGTCCTCATCGTCGAAGTGGGGGGGAATCATTGTCTCACCCGGAGTTTACACTCCATCACTCTCCCCCGATAGCGTTCGTGTGATGCAAGGTAAGTCTCGCTGGCGTGGGTGGCGGCCGCGGCAGCGGTGGCAGCGGTGGCAGCGGCAGCTCCAACGACGGTGACGATTGTGAGTACGTATTGTCCTCAATATCATCATCGTTCCACGATTGTGAGTATGTACACACGAAACACAAAGAAATAAGAAAAACTATTGATTTGTCGATAACAACGGTGTTCTCTCCCTACTACTTGTCAAAAGCCACCTCCAAAATTCAAGGCTCTATCATATCCTTATTTATAATAAAATTAAATAAACGAACGAGTACGAGTTTGAGTAAGAGTTGAATTTTAATGTTAATGTCGACTCTACAGCTCTCTTTCTTCTTAACGTGCTATGAATTTCCGATTCCTGGTCATAATAATCAGTCACGTGATCGCAACTAGGAGACTCCAGCATTATTTAGCTAGCGCAACTACTCAGAGGGCCCTGCCAAGATGCCCTACGCTGACTATTGTAGAGCCATTACCAACGGAATAAATATTTTTTATCGGTCTCTTGCTCGCACTCGTACACTCATCCCTCTTGCTCGTCATAAGCCCCACGAGTGTGAGCGAGAGTCTGATAAAATGATTTATTGCCCCGAACGCACCGTTGGTAATGGCCCTACGCTAACTAGCGTTTCTATTTGTTTCGTTTTTAAACCAATCGCGTCACTGGTAGCTGGATGACGTGATACAAAAAGTCAGAAGTCAAAGTAAGTAAGTAAGTAAAACATTTATTCACAACAATAACACACAACAACAACAAAAAAAAGTAGCAATAAAAATGAAGAAAATGAGACAAGAGAATAGAGATGTGCTAATGCTGCGAAACGGTCCCAACTCAGCATGTGCTGGCTGTGAAGCCAACGCTGGTCTTCCTTTGGGACCGCTCGGTGAAAACACGGAAGGTCGGAAAGTCGATTTAGAACGAATCGAATAATCGTAATGCTCCTTAACAAGGGCCTTAGTTTGTCTTATTTGTTATAGAGAAGGCAGAGAGGGGTAACAGAGTGAAAAACAACTTGGCAAGATTTGTCTTCAGTCCACTTGTGGAGGCCAAACCGAGGTTACCGAGGTGAGTGTTTCGTTATTTGTTTCTTACGGAACATGGATCGGTTCCCCAAACTTATTAATTCCGCGTAGCAAACTTTTCATTCGCATTTTTCCCCATTTCATGGATGAAGTCCTCGCACGATGCGGCCCAGGCGTGAGCGACGTGAGCCCCGTCCCCCGGCATGCAGTCCCCGAAGTCCCCGAAATCTCCGAAGTCCTCGACGTCAACTAAGTCCTCGACGTCAACTAAGTCCCCGACGTCAACTAAGTCCCCGACGTCAACTAAGTCCCCGACGTCAAGTAAGTCCCCGACGTCAAATAATTCCCCAAAATCTCCGAAATCCCCGAAATGCCCGGAGTCCTCGACGTCCCCTAAGTCCCCGAAGTCCCCGACTTGGACGCAAATTCTCACCGGTGAACTGTAGCTTTTTAAACAAGTATTCGGAGGAAAGACCGTCCCCTACCAGATTTTACTATTAATTTCGTCATTGCTTTGGAAAAACCTCTTACCTCATATTTCGTGACGTACGATTTTAAACTTAATCTAGAAAAGAATTAAGTTCAAATTCGTACATCTCGAAATATCAGATACGAGAGATACGAGTTTTTTCCAAAGTAGTAACGGTATTGTACGTTAATCAGGCTACCCTACGATAAAAAAAGGTTTGTCTGTATGAGTATACTTACTCAAAATTGGACTAAGCAAAAATAGCTTCATTAAAATATCGAAACAGGCTGTTGCGTTATGAACTAGATTTTTGTTACAGTTGTATTTTTGTAAAATTTTGTATAACCTTGTTTTGGTGTCTTTCTACTATGAGAGGGTGTTTGGTAAAAGATAAATTAAATTTCTTTACTATTAAAACGTTTATAATTTCAATTTAGTTTTTCAACAAATATATTGGGCATGTTGACTCTTGTACTATAAATTAAGACTGCGCCGAGCGTACGCCGGATGTCAGTGGCGCCCTCATTATTAATATTGAGTTTTCTAATTAACTAAAGTTTTTTCTTGAAATCGGACGATGCTTTTTTGTACTACAAATGAAAACACAACTTATAGGATATATCATATAGTTTACTAACAATTGACCTTCGAGTTATCAACTAAACGGAAAAAAGTGGCCACCTTTTCCCGTTAAGCTGACTACTCAAAGGATAACTGTTATCAAAGTTTATCACGTATCCCATAAATTGTGATTTTACTTGCGCTACAAAAAAGCATCGTCCAATTCCATGGAAATTCTTTAGTTTATCAGAAAACACTATAATAGCAATGAGGGCGCCACTGGACGCTCGACGTTTGCTCGGCGCAGTCTTAAATTTCATTGAGGCTCTCTAATTTTTACAAGCTTTTAATTAACTTGCAATGTATGTATGTATGTATTATTGTATGTACGGCATTGTAAGTTCATTCCCAGTAGTTCCGTGGAAGAAGTTCCCTGGCGGAACTAGTGAGACTTTTTTTCCCAATAGTTCCGCGGAACTAAGCATCAATTAAATACTAATATTTTATAATCCCATTAGTTCCGTGCATTTCCGCTTTCGTCAGAAATCATTTATATTCCGCAAAAGTAGGTAGGTTAGGTTCGTTAGGTATCTATAAATGCCCGAAGGGCAAACCGCCCTGAAATAGGAGCCCTGCCGCGAGGCAGGGCTCCGTCAAAAAGAGCAGTGGGACGAAGTAGTGGGACCACGGGTAAGCGTTCGAAAAAGTGTCACTAATTCCAACACGGAACTATTGGGAAGAAAAAGTGTCACTAGTTCCGCCACGGAACTATTGGGAAAAAAAGTCTCACTAGTTCCGCCGCGGAACTTCTTCCACGGAACTACTGGGAATAATCGGCATTGTACGGGTCAAATCTTGCAAGTTAACCCTTTCGGGTGCGGTACCGTGATTAGAGATCAATTAGCGATACTACTTGAACGTCTATAGACGTCACCGCGCCTGAAAGCGTTAAATTGGTCCCACTTCCCGTCAACGGAATCGGCTGAAATTTGGACCACATATGTAAACCCGATGACAATACAATATTATGGTATCTAAGAGTTGATCTGATGATGACGTCCGAAGGTGGCGACAGGATCTCCGCTATTCTTACCGAAGACCCACCGTATTAGGACTCAATAGTTCGGTCTTGATAAGCAGATAAAGATTTTGCAAAAATCAGCAACAAAAGCTTGTCCCAAAAATTAAATGTTTGACAGAAACTTATTGCAGTACCTATGCATTATAAATGATGATGCAATTTTTGCATTCATTGGAATAGGTGGAATTTTTATATAGTTTTTTATCATAATCATATCTACCTACTAATTATTTTTGATTATTATATTTATTATTTACTGAGAAATAAATATGAATATTACCAGCGTTTGCAAAGCTCGCTAGTGGTCGGAATGACACAATTTTGATTTTACCCGCATTTTGCTTTTCTAAGTCTAGCACTAGCTGTGACGTAGAAAAGACAATGTGGCGTTTAAGCTCTTTCGTCATTAGCAGTAAAAAAAAGTAAGTACCTAAATAATGAAGAAATAAATCACAAACTAGTAAAACCTCTATATGCTAGCTGGATTATTTTCAGATCGTTGTTTTTTTTAATTAATCAAGCGTGTCTCTACTTGGCGATGGCCTTGGCTAAATTTCATGGGAGTCAGCTGAAATTTATAAAAAATAAAATTAATTCTTATCACGGCTTCAAAATACCTAGGTACTTATTTAGAAATTTCCCGTAGTATTAAGCTAGTAAATATACAAGTATAGAAACTATCTAAACTGAATATATGTATTGTATTAGACTTTGAAACGTTAAAATGCTATCCAACATACTTACTACCACCATACTACACTTACTACACTTACTACACTTACTACTATACTATACTTTCACTTGTGGGAGGACCTTGTGCAGGGTTCGCCCGGGTTGGTACCACCATCTTATCCATTAACCTACCGCCAAGCAGCAGTGTTCGCATTGTTGTGTTCCGGTTTGGGGATAAGACAGCCGGTGAAATGACTAGCGTAGAGGCATTCCATCTAAGTCCTCAGGGTTGGCAACGAATTTGCAGTCTTGTGAATGCGAATGTCTATGGGTCACAGTTTCCACTTACCATCAGGTGGCCTGTGTGCTCGTTTGCCTTCCCATGCCATAAAAAAAAAAAACATAAAAATAATGTCATCCATCGCCGCAATTCTATAAGTACGTATAAGTATTATAAATATTATGATTGTATAATATCATAAGCAAGAGAAATACTGGAAAAGGGCCGAATCTTAAGGACCCGAAACCGACGTGCGTGCATGACTCGATATGTAGGTATGAATATTGAAGAAGCGAAAGAAATTTGTCAAGATCGTAGCATTCGTAGCAAGTGGAAAGAAGTGGCCTCTGCTTACCCCTCTGGGAAACAGGCGTGATTTAATGTATGTATGTATGTATTAAAAAAAACGACTGACTGTTGAGTTTTTGCGGTGTTTCTAATCAGCAGTGGTAACTTGCGAAGCGCTGGTAGATTTTTGACGTGTAAAAGTGCCCGTGCGGCCTAATTACGGAATAAACATTTTTTTTTAATGTTCTGTACTTTCGAGCCAGGTACCATAGAACCTGCCCCGAATCTTGTAGCCTACATATTAGACTTGATATTTTTTTTTGGTACGACCTTTACTATCAACTAAAAGATTAAAACGACGTGGAATTGAGTCCCAATTTAATTTAATTTAGGTTAGTAATTATTTTTTGATAAGCATATGGTATTTAATTAACGAAGCCGAAGAGTACCTACTTCTCATGATGTTTTAAAATAGGTAACTGCGCCTTTTTATTATAATCATTTTTCACTATGAAAAGTTAGTCAGTCTTACATTCAATAAACAAGTATTTTTACTAATTTATTACTACTATTTTAACTGAGCGAAAAATAATTTTAACAAGTACCTAAAGTATTTTAAATTGAACACCAAATGTCATAGGTTCAAAAACATCAAAAAATGCAGTTGCATTCTCAGTCAACAAACACTGCAACAAGCAGCACGTTGTAGGATGCAGTTACATTCTTGTTATTAAACTCACGTTTGATCACGTCGGTTTTAACCAAACGCTCAAGCATGTCAAATCCCTTGCCAAATCCATTCACATTATTGATAACTTGATAAAAAAACATTACAAACACTGATTTCAAACTTACCCCGTGTTTTTATCCTTCATGTTCACCTCAAACTGTTCAATATATTATTTTCAATGGATAAACACAAACACTTTCACAGACTTAGTAATTTATGCGTGTTTTATTATAACTAAATCGCGGATAACCTCACTGACGATCGATACTGCCGGAGCGACCGTACGACACGTCCGTTATATCGGCTGTTTGCCCGCGACTGGGTCTGAACGGAGTGGTTGAAATAGTAGAGTCGGCTGCGAGTGACGTCATACTAATCAATGGGACCGCGGATACTGACCTTGAACTGCGATTTGCCCACAATGATAGTATAATTGGGATGGTTAGTACGATCATAAATTAAAGTATGGCCAGTGCACGCATTAAAATTGTCCAAGTATCAAATACACCTATCCGTATTTTTTATTTTATTTATTTATTTATTAGGTTCATCAACATGACGAATAGGTTGGCTGAAAAATTTCAGTCCAGTTATACAATTTTTTATTTTGATTAACTGTAATAAAAGAATGCAATTGCATACCAATCGAAAGTATGTAGCCTATATAATATGCAAACGTTAGGTTGACTATTTTTTCCCATCATAACTATTGGGTAGGTAGCTATAAACAGGTAAGTCGGTATTTAATAATTTGCACTAAACCTAGCGTTTGCATATTTTATAGGCTTCATACTTTGATTAGTATGTGGTTTGTCTATTACACAAGCAATTGCAATTTTAAACAAAAGTTTGTTGTATTTTTTTTTTATTATATAACTAAACTGAACATTTTCAGCCAATCTATTCGCCATTTGTTTACACTGTAATTACATTAGTAGCTTGCGTTAACAGTTATTTACTATAATTATATTATAATTTATAATAATTTTTCATAGTGAAGTAAATAACAACAATAACTTAAAACTCTAACGCGTAAAAGTGCTTACACTAGAAAGTGAACAGACACTAACGATTTTTTTTTTAATGTATTGTTTAAGAGATACACAGATCGAAAGTGAGTGTACCGGAAGGGGCTGCCCTAGGCGTACTTTTTCGAATCAAATCGGAGAAATACTGGAAAAGGGCCGAATCTTAAGTACCCGAAACCGACGTGCGTGCTGCATGACTCGATGTATGAATGTGGAAGAAGCGAAATAAATTTGTCAATATCGTAGCAAGTGGAAAGAAGTGATATCTGCCTACCCCTCTGGGAAACAGGCGTGATTTAATGTATGTATGTATGTAGGTAAACACCACATGCATTATAATATAATTTAAAGTAAGAAAAATAACAACAATAACTTAAAACTCTAAGGCCTAAAAATGCTTAGGTACGCTAGAAAATGAACAGACACTAACCATTTAAAAAATATATATTTATTGAGTCGAAGTGTATATCCGTTTCGTGCGTGGCATTGAGAATTTTGCATAGATAGTCTTAGAATAGGTGAGTTACTGCCGAGAACAGTACGTCTGAGCGGAGAACGGAGCGGAGTAATGGGGTTGCGTGGTATTCTGCCCCCCTAAGCTAATACGCAGTATGTGAGATAAAATTCCTGTAGCAATATCAACCTTATTACTAGGGTTACGACTTTTGGTGGCATATCGTGGTTCTAGAATCCAAGGAGTCGCTATTTCCTAATTATTAAAATACATGACACTTTGATTTTGACCTTCAGTATGGTCATATTTCAAAATGAACATTAAATAAATTTTTAGTTCGGTTATTCCATAGCTACTGATATTTGCTTGTTTGTAACGCTTTCACGGCAGTGATATCCTCCTTACCAAAATCCATTTAAATTGGTTAAGCGGATTAATTAATTAATTAATTTTGAAATATTGAAATATTGAAGGTCAAAATCAAAGTGGTATTGTAACTAATATAATAAATATAGCGACTCCATGAATTCTGCAACCACGATTTGCCACCAAAAGTCCTAACTCTACTTATTACTAAGAGAAGAGAACTAAAACTGCTTTGGTTATTGATTTCGGAATACTGCTTATTTTAGTAGTTTTCGGGACGGTGCTCGGAATAACGATTCAATAGCGGCCTTACACGTAAAGTTCGGACCGCAGGAAACGCCACGCGCCGTTCCAATCTTCGTTCCGAAACGTATTTTTTTTTCTATTTTACTATTACAGTTGCATTTATACGTGGGTAAATCAACTTTAAGGTACTCATTTTCTTTTGCGGTTTTAAAACTTTCCTGGTGACTTATGGTTAAAAATGATCTATGAATATTAAAATCAGACCACCAAATTTACAGACCCTATACGTTAAACAGCTCAAATATTTTTTAATCCGCGAAAAAACCTGGTTACTCAGGGGAAAATTGACATTTTCCATACAAAACCTAGGGACAACATTGTCCCCTGCGTTACCAACTATATTATTATTTAAAACTTTATTATTACTCACATTTGAAGTTATTTTAAATCAAATAACTTCAAATGTGAGCCTATTTGTCTGATTTAATAAGCGTGTAAGCCACGTCATTAACAAAAATATAGTTTTTCTAAATACATATAATTGGTAAAACATGTCGAAAAATGGGGAGTACCTTAAAAGTTGATTCACCCACACACGGTGGTGGTGGTGGCTTCTCGCGGTCCGAACTTTACGTGTGCAGACCACTAATATTTGCGGACATTCGATTTTATGCCTCAGAAGCTCCATTTTTAGTTTATAGTTAGTTCTAAGTTCAATTTTTTGATATCTAGCGAGCCGCCCTCGCTTTGCTTCGGTTTGTGAGAGTTTTCTGTAACACCCGTACATAAACCAGAATCACTATTTATTATTATCAAAATACCATACCTAATTCGAAAATACCAGATTACACTTTATACCTGATACCCAAAACACCATATTCAAAATTTGGATTTGTACAATAAAGAATGATGGGCAAATTGGCCCATATAATATAACCAATACAAATCTCATGTATACCATGTGAAAGCTAGTTACATACGTTTCATTTTCTAATACTGGGACAAACTTCAAAAACCCCGGAGAAGAGAGTTATCAGCCTTCAAATATTCACACACACACAACGTTTGTTACTGCACTAGCTGTGCCCCACGTGACTGTGACTCACGCCTGACCGACTTTTTTAGACTGAACTATTTCTCGTGAATCTGGCTATCATGTACAAGAAGATTTATTCCAATCCGACGGGTAGTTCGAAAGATAGCCCGTTTAAACAAACACAGAAACCAACAAACAAAAACTCTTCTGCTTTATTTTATTAGTACAGATTTATTTTTAAAATTAAATAAAATAGCACTAATTAAATTGTTGCAAATCAAATCTTCAACATGTGCCATAGCACAGAGTTGGCCGCTTCCTGACTTGGCGGTATGCTTGCAGTAAAACACGGAAGCGCTAAAGGTTGCTAGGCAACTAGTGGCATTCACCAATCAACGCGCAGCATTTATGCCGACAGTATGTTTTACTGCAAGCATACCGCCAAGTCAGGAAGCGGCCTTACGAGCCTTATGGAAAGCGAGATCAGGCCAGCATAATTGCTGAATGTGACGGTTTGTCCTTAACACATCCCCATAGAATTGAAAGTTTTCATTTCGGGTCTATACAAACTTAAATATTTCATCATAAAATATCTCGATTCTCCTAGCCTTCACAGTCTAGTCGTCATAATATCAATTATAGCAAATAGTGGGATCAACAAACCTACGTTATAATACTATTGGTGATTGGGCTGGATTCCATACATTTTTGCCCATCATTCTTTATCCTTATTTTGAATATTGTGTTTTAGGAATCCGGTATAAAGTGTAATCTGGTATTTACGAATTATGGTATTTTGGGAATGAGCGCTATTCCCTGGGGAACTGTCAAATTTTACGAGTTAACAAGCATCCTGAGTCCTCTCCCGGAGTTGAAGCTATCGACATTCCAAATTTCATTATTTCACATTTTAGAATCCACAAAGCCATTATAATCGTAGCAGTGCAGCTGATCGAAGTCCAAAATACGAATATCACTGTACTGCCACCAGTGCCACGCCACTATTTCGTTTATTACCGATTTATCAGCATTGTGTCAGTAGAAGATAAAATTAAATCGTAACGTTACTGCAAAAAAAAATGCATTTTTTGATGATAAGGAAAAATTATAAACTGACCTCTACCAGACTTACGATTTTCCAACGAAGAGACGCGAGACGAAGCGGTGGGAGAACTTTCATTTGTATTAAATCGTCGGTGAAACTGCAAAACCGCGTAAGTAACATTTTAAATAAGGAGCAAAATTCACCTTTTTAATAACATAGTAAGGTTTATTTTGCTCTATCATAAATTTGTTAGTTACGCGGTTTCGCAGTATCACCGACGAAATATACCCTTTCCACCGAGATGTGCGAGGAGAGAAATGTTTTTTTTAATACAAATTTAAATACTTGTGTCCTCTTCTCGCCTGTAGAAAAACAACTTTAGGTCAAGGGGGTATTCCTCTTCGTTATCACTAACAACAGAGATTATTTCCCCACTGATAACAAATGAGAATAAAAATATTTTAGTGGTAACGGCTGGAAGTAACCACGGGTAACAAATAGGAAAAAATCCCGGTAGTATCCACCACTTTTTTAATTTATTCAGGTGGGAAAAAAGTCCCTGTCGTTACCAGTGGTAAAAAATAGCCAAGGCCTATTCAGGTCGGTACCTGCCTACCTGGAGCCATTGTTATGATTCTACCAGACATTTTTACATATTTCCGATTTGGCTGATATGATATGCCTATTGTTAATTTAAAATAGGGTAAAACACCCAATACTGGCACCTAGTGATTGTTGGATTATCGTCTCTATTACCTTATGATTAAGTTCACGGGGCTAATAATTGGTAGGTGGCCAATAACAGGGCAGTTTACCCTAGTAACTTGCCCTACAGTAAATATGTAGTTTTTTTTTAAATCGTTTATTGTGTAAAGCTGTTGTCTTTTGTGTCTGTGTTGCCAAATATAAGCTTGTCCATTTTAGTTCTAATTAAACCTATGCAAGAGATTTAATGTTTTTAGTGGCAACACTAAGTGAATGTTGGATGCTGTCGTTTTAATAGTTAGGTGATGTTTGGTGGTGAAAACTAGAGTAAATTGAATTTTTAATTTAGGAATTTAATTATTAATTTAGGTACTATTTTGTAAGAATAGTACCAGTTGATATCTAATTGTATAAATTGAAAAAAAAACTGCCAATAACCTTATGTGAAGGCATAGCATAGCCTTCTAAAAACATTGTAAAGAGAATCCCAATTGAGTGGTGATATATGTATTGGTTATAGGTAGTGGCGGGTTTTTTCCGCACATCAACGTCTTGAATGAGCGCCTATTTTGCGAAGGGGGCTGGTGGCACTACTCTTGCCAACCCAGTTCCACCAGGAAGCCTAGCAGATCCTCGATGTTGACGCGCTTGACGCGCTCGGCATGTTGTGATCTCAGAATATTCCATAGTGACGTGGGCACAGGGTGGACACAGGGGGCTGACTGTAACACCTAAGTTATGAAGTGTTTGTTAAATAAGGCATGCTCAGTTTTTTTGTTTTTTTTTTTATGGCATAAGAAGGCAAACGAGCTCTCAGGCCACCTGATGTTAAGTGGAAACTGTGACCCATAGACATTCGCAGGACCTTGTGCAGGGTCCGTCCGGGTTGGTACCACCATTTTATCCATTAACCTACCGGCAAGCAGCAGTGTTTGCATTGTTGTGTTCCGGTTTGGGGATAAGACAGCCGGTGAAATGACTAGCATAGAGGCGTTCCATCTTACTCCTCAGGGTTGGCAGTGCATTTGCAGTCTTGTGAATGCGAATGTCTATGGGTCACAGTTTCCACTTACCATCAAGTGGCCTGTGTGCTCGTATGGCTTCCTATTAGTTCCTATGGCATTTTTTTTTAATGACACTGGTGGAATGTGACACCAGTAAGAGTCCCACTCAGCTTGTGTCGCAGGACTTGGTGCTACAACGGTGGTTATCTGTGGTTCCGTTTGTAATACACACGCGACAAGTAACAGTTTTCACACCACTGAAAAAGACAATAAAATATTCACAAATACCGAGCTTTTATGTGTAGTGTTTAGATTATTTATTAGATTAACTAAACAGTTTATTCTCACTAGTTCATGTTGTCCAGTTCAGTTGACTGAACTAGTGGTTTTTTTTTCTCGTTTGTCCAGTTGACTGAACCTGGCCGAAACGTGTATCCTAAAAGAGAGGTCGGTTTAGGTTATGTTAAATATTCAGCACGCCCGAAGGGCCAAAAACACCCATAAATAGGAGCTCCACGAAAGCGGAGCTCCGTCGTCACTCTGAGCATATGAAGGGTCCACGGAAAGAACATGTCTAGTCAGTTTTTTTTGAAAATGAGTTTTGAATCTCAAAATGTAGAGGACGAAATGAACTATTACCATTGGATGGGGCTTTAATTTACGGGGTGACTTTGATAGCAACTACCATTCTACATAAACATGTATTTTTTGAGGAGTTGGAATACGTCACCATAATATTTTTTTCGCCACTGGTAGCGGCGATAGCTGCTCCTTCCGAAAGTTAAAGTAGTGCGCATGTTACTGCCTATTTTCATATAGAAAAAAATATGAACAGTTAGCGTGCTTTTTGTCTTGATTTTTGAGGCTAAAAAACTTCAAATGTACCTATGTTATGCAAAAACGCATGTTATTTGAATGGTGTCATATGTTAAGCAAATCTAATTAGTGATATCGGAAAAGAACAACATCTATTTTATATTTCTTTAGATATTTCTCAAATATTTAGTGTTTTCAAAGTAACCCCATTCGTAGTTTAACTTTGATCATAGTGTTTTTATTTTGTTTACGGGAAACTAAAGGTCTCTTTTTTTTTCTAATTAGTCAAGTCAACAAAACAAGAAAAACCGATTATTGAATATTTTTATTTTATTATTTCATCTTTTAGTTTCTTTAAAAACTCGTGTTAAAAACACGGTACCTACCAGATTCAGATATAAATCTTCATATAACTTGTATCTTTTCACTCTTAAAAAAACCTCTACACGAAAATTACGTACAAAATGACATGGTTCCTAACTTTCAAATCGCGATATCTCAAGAAGTTACTGATGTGACTAGACATGTTCTTTCCGTGGACCCTTCATATACCGCCTTCGTCCACGTTCGTAACTAAGATTTCACAACTGAACCAACGAGAAAAAGAATTCCACTTGTTCAGTCTACTGAACTGGACAACTGAACTAGTGGGAATAGATTAACTGCGGGTGTTTACCCTTGATAATATTCCGCAGCGAGTGAGTTTCACACGGGAAATGTTTACGGTCGCCGTTAGCAGTGGAACGATTACTTTCCTAAATATTTGTATTCCGAGAGAAACTGGATTTGACTAGGTTCTTATGAGAATATTTAGACAAATGGGAATAATATCAGCTATCTAACGTTTATTTTGGTACTTTCAGTTTCAGCGGTATTTGTCCGTACGTCCGTCTGTATGTTACGGGCACTTTACTTATTACAAGAAGTACATACATACATAACTTCATGCCTGTCTCCCAATGGGGTAGGCAGAGACTATAGAACGCCAGGTGCACCGATCTAAACATTCAAATTTCGCTTCCTCTACATAAGCTAAGCTGGTTTGGGGATAAGACAGCCGGTGAAATGACTAGCATAGAGGCATTCCATCTTAGTCCTCAGGGTTAGCAGTGCATTTGCAGTCTTGTAAATGCGAATGTCTATGGGTCACAGTTTCCACTTACCATCAGGTGGCCTGTGTGCTCGTCTGCCTTTCTATGCCATGAAAAAAAAAAAACATAAATATCTTAATGCACGTACGTCGGTTTCGGGTGCTTTTTATTTGGCCCTTATTCACTACATCGCGAATCTGATCACCCTACGTCCGTCTAGGACGTCCCCTACCGACATCTCCGCTCACTCTCGCACGCCATTATCTTTCGTAACCCTTCTTTCATCCAAGAAGTATATTCATGACATTTGAAATATATGCGTCTTGTACAAGCCGCTACGTATTTTGGTACTTAAATAACAAAACATTTATTTTTGTTATCTAAATACCAAAATGCCCCCTGCACTGGTAAGCATAGTAGATTTTTCCAAACTGCCTAAGTGCTATTCGATCCACTGGTGGAGCAGACGGTGGATCATAATACATACTTACATACCTTCACGCCT
The DNA here is from genome assembly GCA_927399475.2 of Acleris emargana. NCBI lineage: Eukaryota > Metazoa > Arthropoda > Insecta > Lepidoptera > Tortricidae > Acleris > Acleris emargana. The sequence goes on from OV656843.1 coordinate 1,849,615, forward strand.
TTATTCCCAGAGTGGGGTAGGCAGAGCTACAGAATTACCAACAACTCCAAAAACTTGGATCATAAAAGAGTTGCAAATGATACAGGATCCACCCAGACAACCGGTGGATCACAGTGAACTCCGGAGTGCTTGACGACGCGCTGGCCTAGGTGGTAGTGACCCTGCCTACGAAGCTAGCGGTCCCGGGTTCAAATCCCGGTAAGGGCAGACGGATGATGAGGGTGATGAGCGCGAATATTTGTTTCTGAGTCATGGATGTTGTCTATGTATTTAAGTATTTATTTCTCTATATAAGTATTTATATCATTGTCTAGTACCCATTGTACAAGCCTAGAGCTTAGTTTGGGACAAGGTCAATTGGTGTGACATTGTCCCCTGATATTTATATTTATTGTTTGTTCGACTACACATACATACATACATTAAATCACGCCTGTTTCCCAGAGGGGTAGGCAGAGACCACTTCTTTCCACTTGCTACGATCCTGACAAATTTCCTTCGCTTCTTCAACATTCATACATCGAGTCATGCACGCACGTCGGTTTCGGGTACTTAAGATTCGGCCCTTTTCCAGTATTTCTCCGATTTGATTCGAAAAAGTACGCCTAGGGTGGCCCCTTCCGACCCTTCCACACACTTTCGATCTGTATATCTCTTTCGTCAATCTTCCCTCATCCATCCTTTCCAAATGACCGAACCATCGAAGCATGCCCTTTTCAATCTTAGTCACTACATCTTCTTTTATTCCACACTTCTCTCTGATTTTTTCATTTCTAACTCTATCAATCAGTTTCACACCACACATACTACGCAAAGAGCGCATTTCAACTGCATTTACACGACTTACATGCTTGTCCTGCCACACCCAACATTCACTACCATACATCAGGGTAGGGGCCAGCACTCCATTGTGAACAGCCAGCCGGGCTTTTTGTGAAACGCCCTGTCTGCTCACAAAGGAGTACAGTGCCCCATTAATTTGATTCCCCGCATTTACCCTCCTCTCGATATCCTTCTCACACTTACCATCTCTTGTAAACACACTTCCCAGGTACACAAATTCGCTCACTTGTTCTACTAATTCGCCATTTACATTTATCACGCACTCAGTCATCTCTTCATCCTTCTCTATCACCATGACCTTGGTCTTGGCAACATTTACTTTCATCCCCTTTTGCTTAAATCCCTCATTCATCACTGTCAACATCTCCTGCAACTCAAGTACCGATGGGGCAAGTATAACTTGATCATCGGCATATAAGAGGCATTTGATTAGCAACTCTTGCACACGCAAACCCTTATCATACTCTTTCAAATCCCTCATACAACTGTCCATGAATAGATTGAACAGCCATGGTGAGGCAACACAGCCCTGTCTAACACCTTTAGAGATGTTAAACCAGGCCGAGTATGCCCCATTGATCCTGACACAGGCTCTGGAGCCCTCATAAAGGGACCTAAAAGCCTGCACCAGGTTGCTGCTCACTCCATACATAGACAACACCGTCCACAACTCCTTTCTATCTACCCTATCATAGGCCTTTTCCAGGTCCACAAAAGCACAGAAAACCTTTTGGTTGACAGCCAAGAACTTTTCTGTGATGGACCGTAGTGAAAAGACCTGATCCGTACATCCCATTCCCTTTCGAAATCCCGCTTGTACATCCCAGATTTTGTCATTCGTAACATTCAATACCCTTTCAATTAAAATCTTCGCATATACTTTGCCGACAACACTAAGGAGGCTGATACCGCGGTAGTTTTTGCAGTCTTGCTGTGACCCCTTTCCTTTATACAGTGGGACGATAACGGCCTTGACCCAATCTTCCGGGACTCGGCCGCTTCTCCAACATGCATTGAAAAGGCGGTACAACAGACTACCCACCAGGCCATCTCCTCTCCTCAGCATTTCTATCGACACTCTATCACAACCTGCTGATTTTCCCGCTTTCATACTTTTTAATGCTTTCATGATTTCACTCATACTAATCACACTTTCATCTTCGCTACTTGCACCTTTACTCATGCTTTCTGGCTCACGAGAAATATCTTCGCATTCAAACAAGCTTTCAAAATAAGTTTTCCATCTATCAAGCATTTTTTCTTCCTCACATATTAAGTTTCCAGACTCATCCCTCACCGCGCTTAATTTAGTTTTCTCTGATTTCCCCCGAGCCGATTTAATCAAGCTCCAAAAGAGTTTAATATTCGACCGGAAGTTGTCAGAGAAACTCCTATCATACTTTTCATTCAGTAAATCTTTCTTTCTAGCCACAACGTCTTTCACTCTTTTCTTTGATCTATTATACTCTTTTTTCTTTCTGTCGCTTAGATCTTGTCCTGGATCTACAGCTACAAAATCCAACCAACACTTTTTCTTCTCTTTCACTACATCATCTACCTCTCTATCCCACCATTCCGGACGTTCATTCTTGCTTTTTCTTCTTTTGACTACACCGCATACTTCAGTGGCCGATTTGACCATGCCATTCTTCATAATCTCCCATACATTATTAACATTATTCTCAACTTCACTGTCATTCATCTTATTGACACATTCAAAACAATCTTTCAGCTTTCTTACGTACTCATCTTGTATAACTTCGTCTTTCAGTTTCTCTACTTTTATCCTCTCTAACGCAGTGGTAGGTACGGGAACACGATGGCGCCAACGTGTGAACAGACCCCTTACTCGTGTTACCACTAAGTAGTGATCTGAACCTACGCTAACTCCTCGAAATGCTCTGGTATCTACAACTTTGTTACGCAGCCGTTCATCCACAATCATCAAGTCTATCATAGACTTCTCATTCTGCCGTCTCCATGTATACTGATGAATCTCTTTGTGATCAAACAAAGTGTTTGTCACGCAGAAATTCTTAGCCAAACATACATTGAGAAGGCATTTGCCATTCTCGTTCACTCGCTCATCACCATACTTACCCAGTACCGATTCATAACCATCCCTTTGCACGCCTGTCCAACCATTAAAATCACCTAGCAAAATCATCCTTTCATTCTCCTTGCATTTTGTTGAAACCTCATGCAAACTTTCCCAAAACTCCTCCCTTTCTTTTTTCGATTTATTCGTATCTGGGGCATAAGCCCCAATTACGAATAAACGGGTGAGACCTACCTTGAGTCTCACCCAGAGAAGTCTTGGGCTCGCACATTCATACTCTTGCATACATTCAGCCATTCGCTCTGTGAGTACGATACCAACTCCCTGACGACCGTGCTCGGATACCGGAACTCCGGACCACAATGCCGTCAAGGTTCCGTGTGTGGACGTACTCACCCCTTTTTTCTTCGTCTCAGTCACACATAGAACATCTAGCTTTCTCTCTTTCATCATCATACATACCTCATCTAATTTATGTTCCATCCCTCCACAAACATTCATCGTAGCAAGGCGGCTTTCAGCGGCCCGCTTTTTGCCAACCCCCCTGCGAACACAGCGTGACGCGTGGCAAACGGCATCGCCGCCGTTCCGATCCCCGGAGGGATCCGAACATACGCGCACTATTTTGCCCCCCCCAGAGTACGAAGGGCTGCCCAGGCTAGGCCTGGGGAGGGATTCTCTGGCATTGCCAGTACCCTCCTGGGGTATAAACTTTTTAAATGGTGCTCGCATGGTCCATTTTGCAGGGTCGGGTTTGAAATTGGAGTTTTCCTTCTCCTAGATAGGTAGCAGCCCAATGCTAACGACGCCTATCCCGCCGGGTTTGAATTCGGAGTTTTCCTTCTCCTAGATAGGTAGCAGCCCAATGCTAACGACGCCTATCCCGCCCGGAGGAGATCTTTCCAATGTAATAATCCCTTAATCCCTTAATCGCCTTCTACGATACCCACGGGAGGATATGGGGTGGTGCTATTCTATTCTACCGGCACCCAAAAGTATCGAATCACTTTGCATTTTTTGGTTTGCATCCGATATCTTTGTAATTTATCATTTGAATCTGAAAATTATGGTATTAAATGAAAGCTTACAATGTAACGCTTTGGAAAATGTGCCAATTCAATAATATTTCAGATCCAAAGGCTGAAAAAAACTCGAATACCGGAAGTAACTCGAAAATGGCCTTAAAATAAACAAGGGAAACTCGAAATAAAAGGCTTGTTTAAAATAAAATTCAATTTATTATTATTACGTTAGTAACGGGTATTACGACCCCTAGCCCTACCGACACAACGTAAACGATTTTTCATGGATTTTATTAACTTCTTGATGTAATTTTGAGGAATCGCTTCCCACTCCTCCAGCAAGGCAATATACATATATATAAGGCAGCAAGGTATACACAAAGTGGATCGAGTCGGTGGAGCCTAGTGGATTCAGAGAAAAATTGCGTTGGTAAAAAGTGACTGCTGTCTCACTCTAACTTTAAAAAAAGCATGCATGTTCTACTTCTTGCTCTAGAGCTGGAGTTAAAGTCTAATCGGGTTTAAGTTACGTAAGTACATACATACATATATTAAATCACGCCGGTTTCCCAGAGGGGTAGGCAGAGACCACTTCTTTCCACTTGCTACGATCTTGAAAAATTTATTTCGCTTCTTCAATGTTCATACATCGAGTCATGTACGCACGTCGGTTTCGGGTACTTAAGATTCGGCCCTTTTCCAGTATTTCTCCGATTTGATTCGAAATAGTAACCTAGGGCGGCCCCTTCCAACCCTTCCACTCACTTTCGATCTGTATATCTCTTTCGTCAATCTTCTTTCATCCATCCTTTCCAAATTATGTAATTATCAATCATTTCCAAGTTACGTAAGTTGAAAAGTAAAAATAGTTTTATACTTTTTGCCAACGTTTTTTGGTATTCCTCGTACCTAAAACGATACTTTGATAAAACCGGTTTTTTAACTAAGTAGCGGTTTTTGCAGACGTTTTTGATACTTGATCTCTGTTGCCACGTCGTGTAAGGTTACTTACCTTTGTGTTCGCGCTTTGTATAGTTTTTACAACGCATCAAGTTAAACACGGATATTGAAAATATTTGTGTTCGGTATTTTTGTAGTTTTTGCGACATTTTAATTTAAATATGGAATTTGCAATATTTAAGAGCGTTGATTTTGTATCGTTCTATCGAACTGGCAACATCTAAATAATCATAACATAAACATTCCAAATAAAAATGCGATAGTCATAAGCAGGGGGGTGTAGAACTTTTCATGCCGAATACGTCAATTTGTATACAGACTGATTAAAAATCAAAGACTAGTATTGCAACGTTGAAATTTGGTTCGAGTATCGCCGAACAAGTTCTGCATACACCTATACGGAGTTTATGTAATATGTATGTAGGTGACCAATACTGAATCTAATGCCAATTAGATCACTACATTTATTTTAATTTAATTTTAAGTACAACGACTTAACTACTTGAGTCCTTGACAACGACTCACGTGTACTTACACTGCGATATGAGTTGACGTAGCATTCTGTGTCCCTACAAACCGTTATTTAACTCTCTGAGTTTAACGATACTGACATTGAGAAGGATAGTTTATGATTAAAATAGTCATAAATACAATTATGGCATTGACATTCATACAATAAAGTTGTCTACGTTTGCCAAATATAGTCAATTTAATTTTTCTTTAAAATATGATGCTACCGTGATCCGTATTTTGATTGCAATTAAGCTGTATTTAACTCTTGTCGTTTTACCGCTTCTTATTTTATTTTTTTGTATTTGTACCAGTTAATACGGTATGTATAAAACACATGCCACATTCCCAAAATACCATAGTTTGAAAATACCAGATTACACTTTATACCAGATTCCCAAATCACCAGATTCAAAATAAGGATTAATTTATTGTACTTGCCCAAAATTTTGAATCTGGTGATTTGGGAATCTGGTGTAAAATATAATCTGGTATTTTCAAATTATGGTATTTTGGGAATGAGCGATTAAAACAGATCACCTTGTGTGTAAGATATCGTCATTTTGTCGTCATCGGCATGAAAATTTCGACTTCTGGTCATAAGGTTGATTTGCGATTTTAAAGCTATAAAAATTCTGAACTAAACTACAATATTTAATCATACAATTTTTATTATTTATAGAACAATGTTTTAGTGAGTTATTTAAAATCATTTATTTATTTACTAAATTTAGCCCTTTCTCTTTCTTACACTTGAAAATAAACCAGTAGAGCCAAATTTAAATGCCGAATAAACTTACTCGTCTATTTTGAAACAGGCCCTTAGATAATTAGATTGTGTGCAGATCAATTTTTAATTGACAGGTTTTACACTCGATACATTTGACAATATTACAGAATTTTCTAAAGGAACGCGCAATATTCTTGCAGAATTATTGAGAATATCTGAATGATAACAAGACATGATTACTTGCAAATTTTTATCAAGGAATCAGACACGTTGTTGATTAAATTGCACTTAACTACAAACGATAAAAACATAAAGCCAAGAAGTTTGTGTTCTATGGAGAATGCGAGCCCGTTTTTCTTCCCGTTGGGGGTCGATTTTCAGAAAATCCTTAGTGCACCCCCAGACCTCATAAAGCGACCACGTGACCAATTTTGGCATCTCTGGACCCAGCGGTTTGGGCTATGCGTTGCGTTGATGTCAGCAGTCACTCAGTCCAGTTTCTTTTGTATATTTAGATTAACCTTTTGTGTACTAGTACGACTCGCACTTGGCCGGTTATTATCTATTTAATATAATAATTATATCTAGAACGTGTTTACCATAAGTAATTACTGATAATGTTAGATTTATCGATAAGGAAAGTATCAGCTGCGCGCGTAATTATGTTCTAGGTCAAACGAGGTCTAAGAAATAGACGGGTAGTAATAAAGGTTGATTACCTTTATATCAGATAATAAATTGTATGTAGAAAGAAAAGTCACCTTTGCAATGATAAAATAGACGGAGAGATATTTTTAAAGGCCCCTCCTGAGGCATAATATTTACTGTCCGAAACTGTTTTAGCATAACAGACTTGGCATAATCCTAATTTGGCATAATTTGTAACATCCCGAACATGAGTTAGTCCGAAATCAAGTTCGCATACTATTATTATGACCAATTATTTTTACGCATCATTTTTTTTATTATAATTTTATACGGCATATTATTAATTGTCCCTTAACTGCTACCAGAAAAGTAGGTTAGATTAGGTTAGAACTGTGACCATAACAAAAATGACCTGATACCAGAAAAGTAAGGTTGGTTTATCGATTGACCGAAACTTATTCGACATACTTACTGTTACCAGAAAAGTACCTAGGTTAGGTTAGAACTGCGACCATAACAAAATCGAACTCTACTTGAAAATTAGGTTAGGTTAGGTTAGAATTGTGACCTTATCAAAAACGATTGCTACGTGAGTTTTTGACAAATAACGTTCGTGTTTCGACAAAATAATTTTATGCTCATTTAATTTAAGCGTAGACATGATTCGGAGCATGAAAAATATGACCGAATAATATTCGGACTAACGTAATTCTGTTTGATCAAACTATGCGAATGTAGATTCTGCCATAACAGTTTATGCGCAAAGCCTAATATGGCTATACATATATAGGTAGATTAAGCCAGATTATAAGGAAGGGCGTGAATTTTGACCTTGTTTGTATGTTTGTGGAGGGCTTAATGGCAGTAGTTCCTTTAGCAGTACCTTTATTATGACTGACAGCTGTTGCTGAGTTTTTTGCGGCGTTTTTTCTCAACAGTGGTCTCCTCTTGGGAAGCGCTGGAAGATTCTTGACGCGCAAAAGTGCTCGCTCAAATAAATGTCTGATATCTTTTTTATTAAAATAAAGTGACAGGTAACATCTTCGCCTGATTGTGCAAAACGTGGTTACAGAATTATCAACAACTTGTTTAAGAGTGCTTGTTAATTCGGTAGCCCTGTCTACCCCACTCTGCGAATGAAGGCATGAGTTTATGTATGTATGTATGTAAAATAAAGTTATACAAAGAAAAATACACTGCAAATAATCAAAATTCTTTTACAATTTAACAAGGCACTTTATTTCAGGTGTAGGTACTATCAGGCCAATGGAACCCTGACCCACCATAGAACTGTGTCACTGTGACTTTATGATTTAAGTCGTAAGAAGTGTCAAAGTAATTGTTAACATGTCACTGTGACACCGTTCTATGGTGGGTCAGGTTTCAATCAATCAATCAATGTTTATAGCATGAAAGCTCACGTCATAAAATACGGAAAAGGAAAACGCTTGCATGCATCTTGTATTGATACTGGCTTATTTAAATAACTTACTAGTTCATGGTTATCCACCTAAATCTCGAGTTGCCACCAAGGTCGGCCGAGATATCATCGACCGATACCGACACGGTTGATTATCATTCAAGAATCTCGTATCTCACTGGTTATTGCAATACTAGTGTCTGGTTGTTCTACTTGTAATGGGCACTTTGGCCGTGAAAAGTGGGGGATAGCACGAATGGAAATGAATGTCATCAAGCGACCCTACTCTCCACACTAAGCAAAAGTGTCTTCTTAAATTTAAGAGCTAAATAGAATCTGCTGGAATTTGGTAGGGATTTAAAAGGCTTGTAGTACTGTTAGGCGATGGGCTTGCAACCTGTCACTAATACACAGAACTGGTAAACATCTTAGCCTATTAGTGCAGAATGTAGTTACTGAATTATCAACAAGTTTTTAAAGTTGTAGGTAATTTCTGTAGCTCTGCCTACCCCACTCTGGGATTACAGGCGTGAAGTTATGTATGTGTTTATGGAATTTGGTAGGATCGCGTAATCCTATGACCCAAACACAGATGTGCAAAGTAAATAAATATATTTTCAAAATAAGGGTAATTTTCGGGGGACAAATTAGGAAATGAAAAAAACGTTGTACAAACCGTACTATGCCATATATGAAATGAAAGGGCTTGAAAGAGTTATGAGGATCTCAAATATATTTTTGTTATTATTGTAAAATAAATAGTATTGTATTAATATGTAGTATAGTAATATTATTGCTTGTAGATTACAGGAAAGCCTATAAGTAATTACGTATGTACGGAGTTCAACTCGCACTTGGCTGATTTTTTAAATAACTTCAAAAAAGCAAGAGATTCTCAATTCGACCGTTTTTTTCTTTTATCTGATCCATGAACGTTCTCCTTGGCCTTCCTCTCTTCCGCTTCCCTTTAACTTCACTGTCAAGGGTAGAAATTAGTTTCAAATTGAATTTACTCGTATTGTCCTCTGGGATTCGTACTGACTGCTCGATTCTACTCAGCAAAAACATATTCATGTATAATTTAGCTTGCCTTCTCAATCAGCTTTGGTACTCATGATAAAGCAAGAAGAAAACATATGTAACCGACAAAATTTCCACAATATTAATTCAAAATTTAACAACAAATCATTTAAAACGCGGTTCGACACTTTTAACCCGATGGATGTGGGGCTCACGAGGTACAGTCGCCCACACACTTAACTAACCATTAAAGACGGAGCTGAGAGAAAGTATCAATGCTTGAAAGGGATGTAAATATATTTGATATGAAAAATATATAGGTAGGTGCCAGTATTTTTTATCATATTTTAGCAATTTTCATAATTTATCTTTATAGTAAATATACTGTAGTTTAATAAAATACAAGTTGTTTCCTTATTTTATTGATTTACACCTGTTAAAAATATATTTATTATGCTGAAGGTAGTTTTTTTTGGTCCAGTTCGTTACAAATTACTTTTGGTGTAGAAAATTAAAGACAAATTGTAATTAAATATGGTTTACTTTATCAAATATAGCAATGAAATATAAAACAAATTAAACAAACATATACCCAATAAGTTGTAAGGTTTTTTAACAAAAAATATATTTTAACCTGTTAGTTACGATATGTGACTAAACGGTAACTTATTTTTAGTTTTATTGCCCCTTTTTTGGATTCTCGCCGGTAATAAAAAACAAAACATAAAAGAAATAAAAATATGTCTTTTCTATAATCAAACATGATAATTAACCCTTAAAATTATTTAATAGAAAAACAAAAACATATCAAAAAATTAGGGGATAATAACTAAGTAGACACCCACGTAACTCAGCGGACAAAGTAAAGAAGAGATCACAATAATCACAATATGCATATTATAATAATTAATCAACTTAATTAAACATCTACTTACGCATTATGAGATCTATTAATTCTAATAATAAATTGGAAATGGTCCCTAAAACCATTAACTACCTCAAGAATTGAAAAAAAAATAGGCCATAACCCTGGTAAAATAAATTTATTTTACTTTGTTTCTAAAACCGCATATCAAAAAAAGAGTGTTCATTCGAAATTTCCAACAAGTGCTTAATTTTTCAATTTTGAATATCTCAAGAATCAGTAATCTCATCAACCAGTAGGTAATCAATGTAATTCCGTTGTTAGATTTAAGGTAGAATAAATTTTATACACAATGTAGGTAGGTTAGGTACAGTCACCCAATAAAAGTGTTGAGCATACTTAATAGAACCTTGTCATTCTGACTGCCATTGTCATCTGAGACTTGTCGTTTGATGTTAAGTTTGAAGTTTATTATGATAGTGCACTAAAGTGCTTAACATTTTTTTTGGGTTCTATATTTTTTTTTAATAAGTAAATAAAAACATAAACGAGATCGGTTACCTAGGTAATTTCTTATTTTGCTGTAAGTGTATTGTATTATAATTACCCCCGTAAAAGGAATGTATTTCATGAATTATGACCTTATATCTATGAAAACCTATGTATATTAATTATCATATGATAATGAGGAAACATCTGCGTATTTGCCTATTTGAAGGATCAACTCAAATACCACTGATCCGATGCTAAAAGTTCTTTCATCGGTAACTATAAGAACAGCATAGCGTAGGTATATTTTATCTCGGAAATTGAAGAGGTACTTTCCAAGGGAATGGCGATAAATGGGTTTCACACGAACGAAGTCACCGGCAACCATCTAGTTACTCATATATAACGAAAGGCTTACAAAACATCCGAGATATTTCAATAATATCAGAAATCAGCATTAAAGTATGGCTTTTTTTCACATTAATTTAATTAATAATACGAAATTATGGAAATCATAAACGGAAAAACAAATTCTTCTCATTAAATAAACATATAACTGCACTATGTATACGGCCTAATATGTCCAGTTAGTTACATTTACTGGTCCACCTACACGTTACGCTATGAAATGTAACGCACAGGATGTAACGAATTCACGTCATAAAATATAAAAACATTTATAATAAATTAACCTTAAAAGTTAAATGTTATTTGTAAAAACAATAAGAAGCAACATAAATATGGGCTAAATTCGGTATTTTTTCTATCTTTATTACTTCTTATTTAGGTAACAAACAATGATAACTAAACTGGACCAAAAGACGTGGTAAAACTCACCTGAGCACCACACAGCACGTTGCGGGGGTCACATCTGATTCCCTCAACGGCTTTTCGGGCAGATTGTTACTTTATCTATGGTAGTAATGTTGCTAGATAATAAGTAAACTTACGATTTGGTAGTTTATTTCGTATATTACTTGAAAACAGCGTCACTAAGGTGGACGTGTCCACATAAGCTATTTCGAGGTGACAACGTTTAAAAATTCAATTTAAATAGAAATATAAGAATTTAAATATATATATAACCAAAATCACATTGCTTAAAGTCAAAACTAGCCCAGAAATGTATCACTTGGTTGACCATGGTATAAAAAATCTGTGCTATTGTAGTTTGAACATTCATAATGTCAAAGGTGACATTATGAATGTTATGACAGTATGGGGGCTCGCTGTAGGTATATTTTTAAACGGATTTTTTGATATATCAGATTAGATTTACTCTTTACTAAATAAAATACCTAGGATGTTGAAAACGTAAGCTTTAAAACAAAGTAATATTCATCGGTAATCCTAATTCACACTAAGAGAAAATAATTAAACATGTAAGGTGACATCGAAAAAATTTAGATAGAAATGCCCCTTTGCATAAAGACCCTGTTTCTTTGTGATTTGACTAGGTCAAAAAAAAACGATAAAGTTAAATAAAATAAGAGAGAGTTGAAATATGCGTGTTTGAAGTTTGATTTTTTCACAGCTTCAATTCAAAAGACCGTTGACTTGAGTGTGGTTTTAATTTCAACTCCTTGCCTCAACGCGTTCCCGAGATAAAGGGTCTTAACAGACAGACGGACAACAAAGTGATCCCGTAAGGGTTCCGATTTTTCGTTTTGAGGTACGGAACCCTATAAACGAATTGGCAGGTAGATAGTGCAATATCTACCTAGTCGGTTACTAAGTTCTGTTACTGAGATTAATTACAATAAAAAAATAAATTTAAAGCAGTTTTGCATAAACCTGTATATTAATCAAAACTTTGATTTATATAGAATAATAATAAAAATAATGTATTCTAAACTATTGCAATTATTTGATGTACGAGCTTGAAGTATTCCCATTTCGGACGATAAAATCATAGTTAAAATCACGCACGACGATAATACTGATAACGGCCCCAACTTTTGTAAGAGTTCCTGTAGAGAGTTCAAATTTGCGTGACATATTGAACAGACTTCTAGCTTTAAATTCTGATACGAATGTATTCAAAGCAACTAAAGATCCGCTTGGACATCGGTCAATCTTGATGACTCATTAAATCGACTTTAAGATTTCACATGATTTTACAGAAATACGAAAACACACCAAATCTCTTGCTTCATAAGTTGGAATTAAGTCATGTTGAGAAATATAATTTTGGTCTCTAAACATATACAGAGATAGGATTTTTTATAATATTATACAAAAAAAGTTCTTTGGTAAACAAAGACTAACTTTTAAGCGATTTAAAAAAATGAAATTTACAGAAAAGTTAAAAGATCGTATCGGGAATTGCGAAAACTAAGAAAAAATATTAATTGTTTTTCAAAATGTATATTAATTAAGCTTTTAATTTTTATACATATTGAAATTAAAAAATAAACATAAGTTAGTTTTATTTGCATCAACCTTAGTAACAGAACTTAGTAACCAACTAGGTAGTAGACCTATATAGTCGTATACCTTTGATTTCTTTTGTAATTTATCAAAGAACTATTTATAGAACAAAGCAAAATTGTTAAAGGTTTAGCAGGTAAAGCAAGTTTTGGTTCATTTTTTATCATAATCGTATCGTACACAACTAAGGACGTCTAACAAAAACTAAACTACTAAATCTTTAGAGCCTTGTCACGCTAAAGTCCACCGCATAACTTGTATGAAGTTATACAAAAGTTAGAGGCAGGTAACCGAGGCGGCAACAAACGATAATGTTCTTATTACTCGTTCACAATAATATTTGAAAATAAAAGTTTTGTATTTTCAACAGCCCCGTCTTGTTGCGACCAACAATTTCCCGACCGCGCTGGATTGGCCGTGGTGGTCCAATCTCGTGGCCACCCCGAAGTCCGAATATGATGCCACTAGGAAGAAATCGGTCCGTTTCACTAGCCAAGATATTACTTTAGTTTATAACGACAGAGTTCCACCGCGCTAGTAGATAAACACTCAACAGTTGTGTGTAGGTATTATATTACAAAACGTTTACACTTCATTCTTTTGAGAGTCGTATCCGGGACGTGACATGCAAATTATAGCAAATGCTAACACTTAAGGTTTAAGTGCATGAGGTTTCAAGTGCACCTTTTACTTAAGTATTGCTGTACCTTATTATTATTGGGGGGGTTGATATGGGCCTTGTGAGCCACTTCGACCATTGCTGATCTTTTGTGGCAGCCCCTTGTTTAGAGTTCACTACAAAGGCCCGTTTTTTTTTTTTTTTTTTATTGCATAGGGGAGGCAAACGAGCGCACAGGCCACCTTATGGTAAATGGAAACTGTGACCCATAGACATTCGCAATCACAAGACTGCAATCCTAAGACTGCAAATGTACTGCCAACCCTGAGGACTAAGATGGAATGCCTCTATGCTAGTCATTTCACCGGCTGTCTTATCCCCAAACCGGAACACAACAATGCGACCACTGCTGTTTGGAGGAAGGTTAATGGATAAGATGGTGGTACCAACCCGGACGGACCCTGCAGAAGGTCCGTTGCGTCCAAGAATTATAATCGCCGAATTATGTCGCCCTAGGTGGATACTTCTGTTGCGCATTAGTGGTCCGCACGAACAGAGGATGTGCATTGCTGTCTCTTCTGTTTCCTGACTAATCCTGACAGAACCTGCACGTCGCGTCTTGTTTCATTCCCATTAGAAACAGATGTCTGTTCAGTTTGCAGTGGCCAGTTAGGATCCTAGTCACTGCGCAAGTCTTTTCTCTTTTGTTGTAGAATCTCTTTGGAGAGCTTGCTTCTGATGTGGGATATAAATGGAGAAGCAAAATGCTGTAGCTTAGAATTTGTTAACATGGCTTTTTTTTCAACATAGAAACGGTTTTTGAATGATACTTTAATCGAAGATTTTTGCTACTATCCATCTCAATGTCAGTATGGAAATATTTAAAGTTACAGGAAAAAAATGGATTGGCAAATTGAAAAGGTTGGGAAACGATACATTTGGAAAACATTTTGGCCAAACGGCAGGCTCCCTTTAGAAATAGGTATCGTGTTTGGCAGCCTTTGCCGTCCCAAAGACTCAGTAGTAGTGTTCCGTAAAATGTTCCTACTTTGCTCATCATCATCATCATGTCAGCCGAAAGACGTCCACTGCTGGACATAGGCCTCCCCAAGGCTCTCCACTCAGACCGGTCTACTTTGCTCCCCCACGGGTAATTATGCTGCATGCTTATATTGAGGTAATCTGTATTGTAAATCATTATATTGCTTTCATTCACTTCGTGGCTAGATGTAGGTATACATCTTTTTTTTTAGCTAATTAGTCATCGACCTTGACTTATAAGCAACAAACAAAATAATCACTATGGAGCATAGTTACCCATGAAAGAGCAACGTAGGAACATTTTACGGTATTAGTACCTATAGAGAAATAAAATTACTAGATTCCAAAATCAAAAACTATAATTAGATTCCAAAATCTGACAGTTCCCATCTTGATTATTTCTTTATTAAAATATTATTTCATAAACATATCAATGAGAACTCGTGTAACCAGTAATATTAGGGTCAGTTTAATTGATAAAAATACCTACACTTAAACCAAAATGCAGTAATCACAGCGAATATGCGTCGGTTGAGGTTAGGATTTTGGAATCTAATTACAGTTTCGAGTATAGTAAACGTTTTAACATTGCTCAGTGTTAAATATAAATGTATCCCCGCTTTGTTTTCTGTAACCGTAAGTATTTCAGGATTTTATAAAAACAAACCTAACCTAACCTATAGGTTTCTACTCGATGGAACTGAAATAAATCCTGAAATAATTACAGTTACAGTAAAAAAATTGAATGGCAAATGAAATAGTTGGGAAACGATACATTTGACAAACATATTTCGGCCAAACAGCAGGCTCCCCTTAGAAATAGGTATCCCGTTTGACAGCCTTTGCCGTCCCGAAGACTCATGGTTATATTAAGGTAATCTGTATTATAAATCATAATTACTTTCATTAACTTCTGCCGTGCGGTTGCCGGCTTAGAATAGTGCCACTCCATGTCTTCCCGTGGAAGTCGTAAGAGGCGACTAAGGGAATAAAGGCTTGTAGTACTGTTAGGCGATGGGCTTGCTACCTGTCACTAATATACACTGTTAAACATCTTAGCCTAATTATGCAAATTGTGGTTACAGAGTTATCAACAAGTTTTTAGAGTTGTTGGTAATTCTGTAGCTCTGCCTACTACACTCTGGGAATGAAGGCGTGAAGGTATGTATGTATGTAACTTCGTGGTATACATCGATTTTTTTTTAGCTAATTACTCATCGACCTTGACTTATAAGTAACAAACTAAATACTCAGTATGGAGCATAGTTACCCATGAAGGAGCAAAGTAGGAACATTTTACGGTAGTTTAACCTACTAAGTCCCCGCGTACAAAAAAAAGTACATAATACGGCCATTGCAATATCAATTGTAAAGAAGATTAACTGCCGCACTCAGAGACGTCAATTAAATTTAAGGCTTATTTAGTGTCGTGTTGTCTTATTCTGTTGCTATAGCAGAGAAAGTGACAGCAGCAACTTTAATCAAGCATTTAATTTAATTGACGTCCCTGAGTATGGCAGAAAGTAGAATTTCTCTTGTTTTTCTGTCTGGCAATTAAATTAGAAAATAGACTTTATTGCATTCGTAATAAGTTCATTTTCCACTGGCAAATTTCTTTGTATGGTGGGTCTTAGGTGGTAAGTCGCATGTTCGATCTTACAGTCTGTGAGCACTTAGAAGAGGCTTCGGTTTAGTACTTCTCTCTCACTCGCTCTCATACGATCTTATTAAGAGCGAGTGAGAGAGAAGTACTAAACCGAAGGCACTTCTTAATAAATAAATAAATAAGGGTATAAACCAAAATAAATGTCCAGTTAAAGAAGAGTTAGCTACCGTAACGAAACTGACGATTAACGTCAAACACATACATTTTTGTAACGAAATTGTAAGTTACAATATGACAATTAAATAGCGTCTTTATGTACATCTATTTTGGTTTTTACCCATAAATATCAGGGGACACCAATTGACCTAGTCCCAATTTAAGCTCTACGCTTGTATTATGGGTAAGTGCTCACAGTCTGTATAATTATTTCTACTGAGCCGATCTTCTACACAAAGGCAATTGTTTGTAAACAATACCATTGTCTTTCTTTGTGTTCGTAACACCAAGCCAATTACATAAAAAAAAGTTAGAACTACATTGAATGTACATTGAATTATCAACCCTACTCTCTTAGTCAGTAGGTTTAAAATGTAAAGTGTCAGGATACAGATATAAGTCTTTATTATTTGAACTGTGCTTATTCTTTACACAATACTATCATCTACACAAAACTTATATCTGTATCCTGACACTTTACATTTTAAACCTACTGACTAAGAGGGTAGGGTTGATAATTCAATGTACATTCAATGTAGTTCTAACTTTTTTGTATGTAATCGGCTTGGTGTTACGGACACAAAGAAAGACAATGGTATTGTTTACAAACAATGGCCTTTGTGTAGAAGATCAGCTCAGTTCAAATAGTAAAGACTATACCTGTCTGTTGACATATCGTCGGTGAAACTGCAAAACCGCGTAAGTAACATTTTAAATAAGGAGCAAAATGCACCTTTTTAATAAGATTGTAAGGTTTATTTTGCTCTATCATAAATTTGTTAGTTACGCGGTTTTGCAGTGTCACCGACGATATCTCACACCGACTGACGTAAGACCTAACTTTACCGTCTAACGGTTGTTTCCGCCATGTTGTGAGGTAAACAGCGCTTTAATCGGCGTTCCAGGAAGTCTTTGTTTAGCCCGCGTATAATGCTGTTTATACCCATTATTGACTTCTGAATGGTGTTATTCTTAACCATAACATTATTCTATTGAGAGCGGCTTCATGTCGAGCGGTTGATCGAGTGAACTAAGTCATACAGTACACACAACATCACACCTAACTAACCATTAAAGACAGAGCAGAGAGAAAAAGAAAGAGATGTATATATGTGTATTATGTCAACTTCTATGCATTCTAGTGCGACTCTCTTTCATGCAATATTTCAGATTTCTGAAGTGTATAGCTAGATGTGTTGCTGTGTGTACGTCACAGTCTTACGTCGAATACAAAACGTGTCTCACACACGCCATACATGTTTAGGGGCCGATTTTTGACTTTCGAGCGCTCGAAAGTTTCACTCGAAAGTGACAAAAAACAATGAAATGGTATTTTTGACTTGCGAGCGATGGAAAATATGAACACGAGTGGTCCGTGGCATTTGTTTTGAATTCTATCAATAGCAAGTATCATTTGACATCTTTCAAACCTGTTGGGTATGTATAATATAGTACACGAAACATAAACAAACCTAGCACAATGTCATAGACATCCATAAACGAGAAAGCGTTTCATTTTTCCTACATTTATTATAACCAGTCAAGAATTTGTAAAATAAGCGTAAAAAAATCTTGTTGGCACTGAAATATTAAATTGCTTGTTATGATTTAATCGTTTGTTAGCTTCACACATTTATTCGCAATTAAAATATGAATAAAAAAAACGGGCAAAACATGCGACTTTCTGCGTATAATGAAACAAGTTCCAACTTAACAATACTATTTAGTCAATCCCTCACTTTCGAGTGAAAATCTCAAAAAAAACAAAGACAGGAACTCGTGCTCATCATTCGAATATTTACCCTTATGGGGTATCAAACCCAGGACCGCTGGCTTTGTAGGCACTGGGGCACTGTCAAATAGGCCACGGTAGTCAAATTCCATGTGCGTGTCAATCAACTAGGATAAGCCCGATATTTTAATGCTCGGCAACTTGCAACTGTTAGAAATCAAACGAAAACCCATCTTAAATAATAGGTCTCATTATCAACCATCAAAAACCACCGATTATTTTAGTAAAATTTCAATTAATCTAAGAGTTCAGGGGTCATAATAGACTGGTCAAATTCGACGTGTAAACGCATCGCTAGAGAATACTATACATACGAGGTGAATCATATTATCGGTGCCTTGACACTGAAAACATGCGAGGCATGTGAGGGGGCTTGATCCATAGTCCGGACTTACTTATCACGGCAATAGGTATATTGTAATAAACCGGGGCCGAATCAAAATATTGTAGTGTTTATCGATGTTAATGACGTGGATAAAATAACAGTCACTTTCTGACGAGTAGGTATGTTAGTGAGAAAGTGACGGATGCATTATCCACCGCGATAATAAAGGTGACCATAATATGTCTACGGGCCGTATTAATTAACTCATCTTGGCTGCGATACCCGTCACAAAATACGTCAAAGTAAACGTCAAGCCATAGAAAATTGATAATTTTGACGAATCTTGAGACGAGGATTACAGTCGAGATCAGTTTATTAATACGGCCCAAGTAAAACCATCAAATACATTAGATCAGACAAGGTACTTAAAATATCTGATCTCAGCGCTATACAGGGTGTCCCAAAAGTACCACGCCACAGTGACACCGGAGGTAGGTCAGCTCAAGAGGAACCTAACCAGCCTAACATGACCTCAGTAAAAGTTGCACCGTTTTCGAGTTATACCAATTTAAAGATTTTTCCAAATTTTCACCTCTTTTGACATTGTAAGTGCTCGCATTTACTGGGATAGCTTTAAAATTTAGTTTTTTTTATTTGTACGCGTTTATGAATATTATAGTTGATTAAGATGATAGAAGCATTATTATGTCAATAACTAATGTAAAAGTTGGAAAAATACTGTAATGAACTTGACTTAAATTATCGTCAACATAGTAATTTAAACTTTGAACACCTGCCATAACTTTTTTTTACTACAAACGAAATGAGCAAATAACTTTAAAAACATGCGTGTTTTATGCCAATTCTAAAATGGTATGACACATGATATCTTAATGCATAAAAGTAGGAATTCGTATGACATTTGCCAATATGGATCCTCAGAAATCAATGCTAAATCATCTAAAAAATTATCTTGTACTCTACGATATCTCATTTGTTTGTGCTCCTTTGAAGAATATGATTGATTTTTGGTTGACCTTTGTTCAAAGATAATAAAAAACGGGTTTAATTTTCATTAGTTTTTACAGTAAATGTTCGAATTGTTTCCCTCCGACTCTAAGGCACAAATGGCATCTTCGAATAAAATTTCGGTTTAATTTTCGTAAACTGGTTTCCGATATGTCTTGGGCTGCATTGAAGACACGTCGCCGTAGTTCCTCTTTGTTACTTATTGGTTTTGAATAAATATTGTCTTTCAAACATCATACAAAGCGAAATCAACTTCCGTTAAGAGTGCCGAGTAGTCGTTTCAGTTCCACAAACAAAATCAGAGTCACGAAACGCAAGGTAACGAACTATGAGTAGTTTGGGTCACAGGGCTACAACTGCAATAAATTAATAACTATCCTACAATTCTTTACATGATAAACTTGCAAAGCGGCTAATCGCGTTTCATTTGTTAGTTTGGTTGCCGGGATCCTTATTGGCAAATGTGATACGAATTCCTACTTTTTTGCATTAAGATATCATGTGTAACTCTGATTTTGTTTGTGGAACTGAAACGACTACTCGGCACTCTTAACGGAAGTTGATTTCGCTTTGTAAAATGTTTTTTTTTTTTGGTGATGTTTGAAAGACAATATTTATTCAAAACCAATAAGTAACAAAGAGGAACTATGGCGACGTGTCTTCAATGCAGCCCAAGACATATCGGAAACCAGTTTACGAAAATTAAACCGAAATTTTATTCGAAGATGCCATTTGTGCCTTAGAGTCGGAGGGAAACAATTCGAACATTTACTGTAAAAACTAATGAAAATTAAACCCGTTTTTTATTATCTTTGAACAAAGGTCAACCAAAAATCAATCATATTCTTCAAAGGAGCACAAACAAATGAGATATCGTAGAGTACAAGATAATTTTTTAGATGATTTAGCATTGATTTCTGAGGATCCATATTGGCAAATGTCATACGAATTCCTACTTTTATGCATTAAGATATCATGTGTCATACCATTTTAGAATTGGCATAAAACACGCATGTTTTTAAAGTTATTTGCTCATTTCGTTTGTAGTAAAAAAAAGTTATGGCAGGTGTTCAAAGTTTAAATTACTATGTTGATGATAATTTAAGTCAAATTCATTACAGTATTTTTCCAACTTTTACATTAGTTATTGACATAATAATGCTTCTATCATCTTAATCAACTATTCATAAACGCGCACAAATAAAAAAAACTAAATTTTAAAGCTATCCCAGTAAATGCGAGCACTTACAATGTCAAAAGAGGTGAAAATTTGGAAAAATCTTTAAATTGGTATAACTCGAAAACGGTGCAACTTTTACTGAGGTCATGTTAGGCTGGTTAGGTTCCTCTTGAGCTGACCTACCTATGGTGTCACTGTGGCGTGGTACTTTTGGGACACCCTGTACTATCATCCAGAGACGGGACGGTAAAGTCCGTTAAAGTTAATAGGATGCGTAAGCTCAGCTTCATGGCTACATAAAAAAACCATTATGATAATAATAAACAAATTAGCCGAAAGAACTGCTGGATACGTGAGCTTTAACGAAATAAAATAAAAATATTAGTTTATTCCAATACTTTACTGCACACGATTAAAATTGTTTAGAATGCATCAAACATTCTCTACCAGTCAACCAGTAATACCATCAATTTAATTTTATACGTTTTTATACGATTTAATTGTTCATTATACATATATCTAAAACGAAGTACATAAAGCTCCAAACGATTAACTTTGTAAACAAGTATATGCAGTTTATGAGTCAGTTTACAAATAAAGCAACGGTAAATACAAAATAACCTAGTACAATTCACGGCCAGACTAAACATACGTTTCGAGAACGTGTTAATTGGAACTGGCATATGACCAGCGTATGACCCGTCCCGCTTCCGAAAACCACCATGTGCACCCGATCTGTGTCACCCACATACTCCCTATATAACCCAGTCGCACTCTCATACCGCACTAATCAAGGATTAACCTCCACCCGGAAAACAACCGAAGTTAACTTCCAAAATGTACAAGTTCCTCATTCTTGCCATTCTCTTTGTAATGGTTTATACAAAACCTGTGGAAGATTCCCTGCAGACTGGAGTGGCAGAACCTTCAGAGATGATGGAAACAGCTGAGGCCCAGAATCCGTTTCTGCCGCGGTTTGCTATGAAGAAGCTGAAGGAACGACGGGAGCAGGCTAGGGCACAGAGGAGGAACAACCAGGGTCGAGGAACCGGTGGTTATCAAGGGGGTGTCAGACGAGCCCCTTGTCCGCAGTATGGATATTATGGCGTAAGTTATTTATTACTTGCTTATATTTAACAGGATAAGAAGCTTTTTTTTTTCTTTCTTTGCTGTCAAAACATTTCTATACAAGTCGGATTACGACCTAGGTTTCAAGTTTGCTTTTTTTTCATTTCATTTATTGCTTTCCAAGAATTTATTTCTTGGAAATGAAAACGTAAGTACAGATCTAGTTTTTTTTAATGGCTATAACATATTCAAAAATCATAACTATCGGACGTGTTTTAGGGAATGAGAAACGTTACCGCATTTTGTATGGAAATTTTCATCTTTACAATCATCTTAACTTCACGTGTTTGTTCGTCAGTATGTTCTTAGTTTATATATTGCAAAGGCGGAAACCGTTGTTTCTCATATACATATATTTTTTTGGTTATAATGTCTTTGTTGCCGTGTGGTTGCCGGCTTAGAATTGTGCCACTCCATGTCTTCCCGTGGAAGTCGTAAGAGGCGACTTAGGGAATTAAGGCTTGTAGTACTGTTAGGCGATGGGCTGCTACCTGTCACTAATATACACTGTTAAACATCTTAGCCTAATTGTCCAAATTGTGGTTACAGAGTTATCAACAAGTTTTTAGAGTTTTTGGTAATTCTGTAGCTCTGCCTACCCCACTCTGGGAATGAAGGCGTGAAGGTATGTATGTATGTATGTCTTTGTTAACAAATTGTTGAGACTCATATTTTTTATACCGCTGGAATCGTAAACTTTCTAGTATTCATTATCTACATGTTCTCTGATGAAGTTCAGTTTCCCGATAGCCAGTGTAGTGTTAAGGAGTTAGGCTGTAATGAAATTAAATATAAGCACTGACAGTTTATAAAAATGTACTTTTCTCAAACATGCTCGGAAATAACGGTTTTCCGATTGAAACACAAGGACGGAAAGAGCCTCATTTTACTCCTAGGAGTAAAAAAACCATATGAAACACTTTCCGTCCATGTCCATATATTTCTTAAAAATGCTGTCAATTTGCATACAAAATCAAAAGGACCAAGACAAAAATTCCAAACAGCCAAGGTAACTGCTCGCTTTTTTAGCACAGTGCGTGTGTTTCTTTTCGAATTTGCATTCCAATGTCTATGGTTAGTATTTAAAAACAATTGACAGTCGGTAACATTCGTTCATTCTGCATAATATAATTGTGAAACCGAATATTAAACTATTTGTTGTGTGAAATACTATAAAAAATGAGCTCAAGCGACGAAAGCGACTAAATAGGTACCACACCGCCTATATTAAAATCTGAAGCTGCCTCGGTTAGGCAAAACCTGCTTCCCGCTAAATCTAAGGAAAAATATAACCGAACTTATGACCAATTTATGCTGTGGAGGGCAAATAAAAATGTAAATTAAATTACTTGCTTTTTAGAAATGTATTTGTATTATTTCCTCACATGTTTGAGAAAAGCATTATGTATGCCTCGGCGGAAACGAGGATTTCCTGACTCGTGTTTTAGCAGGCCTCGCTGTTGCTCGGCCTGCTAACCACCTCGTCAGGAAAACCCTTACTTTCCGCGCCTAGGCAACAATGTACTATTATTTATATATACGTAAGTTCGATAATAACTTGGATCAGAGCGCAAAGTATCGTAGGTACTCCCCTGAAAGCCGACACACGATAAGCAGGCACGGCAAGACACTGGTGGGACTCGTTCACGCTCGGGAGGTAGACCCGGTTTTTTTTTTCCTGGGGACGATGTCACTCCAATGAGGGTTTCCGCGCATCACTTTTTCACTAGATGGCGCCTCTGGGAAGTAAGGTCTTTTTGACAGTTGATAGTACATAAAAAATATAAATTAAAATAATTTTGTACCTAAATATTTGAAATGTGTATATATCAAGTGAAAAAGTAAATTGTCACTAGTTTGGTCTTCTTCTAGGCATATATTTTAACATCAACTGTCAAAAAGACCTCACTTCACAGGCGCCATCTTGTGAAAAAACGGATGCGCGGAAACCCTCATCGACCTAGTCCCAAATTAACCCTTAGCTGCATGATTTAATATTTTCGTTTGAAAAACAGATATGTAATAGAAAAATGCATTTAGATTACGGGAAAAATAATAAAAAAAATCATACTCATTTTTTTTTTTTTAATTATTTTACACATAAATGGTATCATTTTTGATACTCCATGCAAAAAGTAGTAAAAATTATCTCCTTCTCACAAAATGGAAAAACAATAATGTAGTCTAAGAATACAAGGAATTAAATTATCTGAATTTTGTTAAAAAGACGAAAAAAAAGCCTTGTATCATTTTTGATACCGTATGCACCTAAGGGTTAAGGTCTGGGTTTGTACTATGGGTACTAGACAACGATATAAATACTTATATAGAGAAACACATACATAAATACATAGAAAACATCCATGACTCTGCAACAAATATTCGAGCTCATCACTCTAATATATGCCCTTACCGGGATTCGAACCCAGGACCGCTAGCTTCGTAGGTCACTACCAACTAGACCAACGCGTCGTCATTTTGGACCCCAAACAGGGGAAAATATCCTCATATTAATCACTAGTCCGTATTGCAGATATTTTAAGAATGGTGTTCGAGGCAATAACTAGTCCGTTAGTGTTATTTCTCGTATCTATAGACGACTAGTCAACGTAGCGAGCCTAGAAAACAGCTGCTGCGCGGATTAGAGCGACGTGCGTTCCGGGCAGAGGTATATCGGGAATGTCTATGGAAAATATCCATCCACCTACCGCCTTTATCTATTAACCTACCGCCAAGCAGCAGTGTTTGCATTGTTGTTTTCCGGTTTGGGGATAAGACAGCCGGTGAAACTAGCATAGAGGCATTCCATCTAAGTCCTCAGGGTTGGCAACGCATTTGCAGTCTTGTGAATGCAAATGTCTATGGGTCACAGTTTCCACTTATCATCAGGTGGCCTGTGTGCTCGTTTGCTTTCCAATGCCATAAAAAAAAAAGTTATATACTTGCGTTAATGATAACTTAAAACAAATGATGACTAAAAATAATAATGGCAGACAATAGCCTTGCAAGGCAATATTAAACCTGGTGGGTTATTATGACATAGCAGCGTTGCTATGTCATAATAACCTCCCTGTTCACGTTTTTGGGAAGCGCTGAAATTTGGAATACATAATTATGTGAATTTTATGACAAAGAAATGTATGGTGTCTAATGGTTGATCTGATAGTCGGAAAGTGGCGGATCTGTCTACAAAGCTAGCCGTCCCGGGTTCGAGTCCCGCATAGGCAAATATTTGTGTGAAGAGCCCGTGTATTTGTTCCAGAGTCATCCTTGTTTAATATGTATTTAATTATGTATTTTTCTATAAAATACCTTTTGTTTTCGTAGTACCTATCTATAATTAAACCGTAGAGCTTAGTATAGGACTAGGTCAATTTGTGTGAGATAAGCCCCTAATAATTATATTTGATACATTATTTTCTATAAATTACCCGAAATCATTTCATATATATATACAAATTTACCGACTTGGAAATAAAAATAAAGAATCCGTACAAGAACGCGGAAAATCTGTTAATAAACAAAATGATCCTTAATGGCATGAGCGGCATGAGGAAGGTAGTTAATAAATATTAAGCCATGACAGTATTGCATTTTGATTTGTCGTGTGATTTATTTAGCTAAGAGGTATTTGAGCGTTTCTTTAAGTTTGTACACCTACCTAGTTAAGGACTAAATTAAGAAACGTTAGCTTTTCCACTGAGTTACGAAAATTAGCTATACTGTTATTCAGACAAATGGTATCTCAGACAAACCTCCTGTAGCAAGTGCAAGCATATTACTAACGGGTGAGGATTGAATCTACTTCATTTATTGAATTTGAGATGCTGCTAATTGGCGTTGAGAGGTAGTATATAAATAAAATAAATATCAGAAAACAACCTCACACAAATTGACCTAGTCCCAAACTAAGCTCTAGGCTTGTACTATGGGTACTAGACAACGATAAACATACGTATTATAGAGAAATATATACTTAAATACATTGAAAACACCCATGACTCGGGAACAAATATTCGCGCTCATCACACAAATATCTGCCCTACGACTAATTTTCGTAACTCAGCGGAAAAGTTTAGTTTAAAGTTAAAACTTTTAAAGAAATGCCCATTTAAGGATTAGTACGATTGTTCGCGGATTTATTGATTATCTTATCCTTACTACAATGTAACTGTTTATATTTGTTTATATTATAGACAACTCGTACTAGTTTCCTATTATATCAATTTCTCCTAGAATAACAAGGACTTAATAATTTTCCCAAACAATAAATCGGTGTCAGCAAACGGACACCTTTCTCTAACCCAAATCTTGGGCAATAAAAGAACTATCCGACGCTCCTCGTCTCCATATGCATATTACATTCGCTGTCTTCAACTAGCTTGCATTTTTGCAGAAAAAATGAGAGGAGTGATTGCACTTTTATCGCTGGGGCTCGTCGTGTACGCAAACACAATTCCGAAACAAAAGACCGAAGTGACACCGCCTGACGGTGACTCAAGTTCCAAACATAATGAAGAAATTGAAGAAATGTTAAACAAAGACTCCGAACAAAAGGGCCATAGTGATTTTGTTGTTGATACAGCGCTAAACGATGACAAAGTGAGCCAAGTCAGTATAGCTATCGAAGAGAATTTCGATAATGGACCAGACTTCGGAGGTCCGATGGATCTTCCGAGCGACTTTCAACTTTATGGCTTACCTGATGTTCCTTTACAAGATAATTACGTCGACAGAACTGGTTTAGCAGATAGTTATGAAAATGAAATCATGGATATGGCGGCGAGTTTCGTGCCTCCGCCCTTTTTCAGAAGGCAGAAACACAAAGCAAGAAGGAGGTTTTCTTCTCCTCGATTTGCCCTAAGGAATCCGTACAGGCGTTTTTACTATTTCCCCTACCATGCGTACTACCGACCCAGGCACATATTCTACTAAGTATAGCCTTTTACTCTTGCCATAAATTAATGTTAATTTATTTAAGAAGTGTAAGTACAAAAAGTAATAAAGAAATTATAATTGTAAAATGTGTTTTAA
This sequence comes from Acleris emargana, assembly GCA_927399475.2. NCBI lineage: Eukaryota > Metazoa > Arthropoda > Insecta > Lepidoptera > Tortricidae > Acleris > Acleris emargana. The sequence goes on from OV656843.1 coordinate 1,876,581, forward strand.
TTAACTTTTACGACACTTTTACTTTTTCAGCGTTCCGTAGCGAAATTCAGTGGGAAAGATCAATTGTCGGGTACTTAAGATTCGGCCCTTTTCCAGTATTTCTCCGATTTGATTCGAAGAAGTACGCCTAGGGCGGTCTCTTCCGACCCTTCCACTAACTTTAGATCTTTATATCTCTTTCGTCAATCTTTTTTCATCCATCCTTTCCAAATGACCGAACCATCGAAGTATGCCCTTTTCAATCTTAGGCGCTACATCTTCTTTTATGTGTTAATTCAAAAATAAAAACCAGCGGTAAACCATCTGCGTCCTTAAGGGAGGTGTCACGTGACCACGAACAAGCGCATTCGGCTGTGGGACCTCACTCGTTTGTAAGTTGCTGTGCCCTACCTGGGTCCATAAAGGTATCACACCTTATAAGTTGTTATAAGATATCTAACACCTGTATATATTATGTATAACTTATGGAAGCAATAAAGAATTGAGAATTGAGAATTGACCTCGACGCCAACGACTTCAAATACAAAATGCGTCACTCACACGCCAAACATGTTTGCTATGCTAAGCAAAATACAACTTAATCCATACGAAACAGTCTCTTTTAATAAATTCAACTTGTGTCGGTTGTGGCCGTCGGTGACGTCAGTGGCACGACTTTCAGTTGTCGGCCAGAGCCGACTGTGGCGTTCAAAAGGTTAAGCGATGTGCACGCAGAATCGGATCCAATAATTGTCTAAAGCGACACATATTTTTTCTTTACAAAATATGTTTTGCATAGGCCTCGATAGCGTATTTTTATAAATTAGAAATGTACCATTACTTTGTAACATAAATAAACAAATAGCATAAAAAGCGACGTGGTCGAGTATTAGTTGTTACTTTATCTTGTCCGAGATTTTTTTTATTGGTTCGACCGTAAAATATGACGTAATAAAACCACAACGGTAAATTTATTCACGTTTATTTCAAAAAATCTTCTCCGTTCAATAAGCATCCAATACCGATACATTATCATAATATATTAATATTATAATTGGTTATAATATTATATGTACACGTAATCTAACTCATTTTGCTCGCTATATACGGCTTATTTCAGGAAACGATGCACCTACACTAATTGTTTCATTATTTTTAAGTGGTTCTTTATTTTATTGACATTAATATTTAAATGATTACGTGTATTAAAAGGTAACACACGGTAAATAACATTAAATATCTACACAATCCAATCACAAAATGTCTCGTAAAACCTAATTACTAAATAAAAAAAACACATAAATTAGCTCACATTTGGTGAAAGATCTCATTATGATTCGTTCATAAATAAAAACATATTTTAGAAAGTAAAATATCATAAATATAATTAAGATGAGAGAATAGAGCACAGTTTGGCATAAAATAACCTAAGCTATAAATAATGAGGAGCTATGTTAAAACTAACCAATTAAGGACGCTACTGTATTTATATTATATTAAACATTGTCCGTCCAGGCGATATGGTAAACTGTTGGCTTATATCGCTACATTTCGTCCTTTCCTTACATGGTTATTAAACAAACAAATAAAAAAATACATAGATAATTTTTGGCAACATTGCAGCATTACACGTACAAGCAAACAATAGAGGTTATTTTTTACCAAACTGCTATAAACATCAACAGTCATTTATAAAACGTCTTAATATGACTCCATTATACAATAGGGTGAGCATTGTATTTCTTTAAACAACCCTTTACTTGATGAGGTACGTAAAATGGATGGTGAATACAGAACAAAAAAAATGCTTTTCAGATCAAAATGCTGCACCACATGATGAAAATCTGATTTCACGAAAATACCCTTACGAACGCGATAGCGTTCTTTTCCTCAATTCTTTAAATACCTTAAATATTTCTCTAGTAATAAATATGAAAACGATGCAGTAAGAACAAATACACATCTCGGTAACAACTTCCATGAAAATACGTCCCGTACCACTTTTCATATTACATTCATTGTACAATTACTTCCCTGGACCGACCAGCGCTTCATCCATGAGTTCATCATCAGTGATGCAAGGAGAGTTGGAGTGCGGAGATGGTGCCACCAGCGGCGATGGCGCAGGACTTTTAGCTATCTGGAGCGCTAACGCAGGCGAGCCGGGATACACGGGCCGCACAGCCACCAGACCTGACACCTTGCTACCCGACGACGAAGAAAAGTCCAACAACATCTCTGCAGCTTCTTGAGGGGTAGTCGCCCCACTCCTCGCTATAGCCCCGCTCGCCGGCGGCTTCATACAGGAATCTGCCCCCTTCCTGTCGTCGGAACCTTTGGGCGCAGCGAACCCTTTTGCAATCTCCGTCTTGAAATCTAAGGGGAGCAAAGGAAAAGTAGCGTAGTCTTTCGATTCGTCTTTGCGCTGCGGGCTCTCCCCTTTTGATATACTCTCCGATACAGATTTTAAATATTCTATCGGTCTATCAGATTCTTTGAGCTGCGGAACAGTCTTAGGACTCAAAGAACCCATGTTTAAAAGAGGTTTAGGGACGTTGAGGGGGTAGGCCGATTTCTGCATAGACTCCGGCGTCCGCGCGTTAGGATTGTCGTAGTGTTGGAAAGGATATTTGGATTGTTCTAAAGTACGAGCGAAATCGTTGACCAAAGAACGACTGTCGTACTGCGACACTGGACTGTTCTTATCGGGAGTGGTCTGATTTTTCAGCTTTGGTATCTGGAATTTGCTCGTGTCCAGAGGCTTGATCAGACCCTCGACGAGAAAGTTGGTGTCCTTGGTAACCTTGAACCTGTCCCCGTCGACGTCATCCCTGGATCCGCTGGGGCTCGAGTGGCGTTCAGATTTTGAAGAAAATATAGATTTTTCTGAACTGCTCATTAGTTTGGTGCGTGCTTTCTCCCGCTCGCGGTCTCTGACTATTTTGTTGATGTCGGTGCTACTGTTTTTAGGGGAGCCCGAGCTGGACTTGGAAGCGGATTTAGAGAGATTCATGCCAGCGCTGGAGCTAGAAGATTTGGAGTAAGGCACTTTGGGCACGCTGCCGACCGAGGACTCAGAAGGACTCGTGTTAGCTTTGGGCGGTGTCGAGCCTGGGGTCACGTTACCGGACTTCGATGATTGCATCACTTGCGTTTTCTTGGAGGCCGGGCCGCTCAGGACTCCAGGTTTGAGCCCCGTGTGGGTTTTGGGCGAACCCTGGCTCGGAGGAGTCAGTTGCGGGGAGGACTGCTTGCTAGAACTGGAGCTGCTATAGTTTAACTTAGAGCCGCTACTACTCGAGTCTTTCGTCCTCGTTTTGTTGATAGTGATCTTCATTCCATCTAAACTAGGCTTGACCATGTACTCCTGGTTTTTATTTTCGCTGATTTTACTACTCGAGTTTTTTGACTCTGAGAATTTGCCACTCGAAGAGCTAGATTTACTACCGCCTACTTCGGATTCGCTGCAGTGATGGGCAGATTTTAGCTTGTCTATTACAGCGCTTAGAGAGCCTTTTCTATTCCGCGCCGCGCTCGGAGCATTTGACTTATTCACTTCGATATTCGGCGGCGATATTAGTGGCTCGTTCGTGGGAGTATCACAAGAAATAGGGGTTATCTCTAGCGCTTTTAGCTTCATCGGGTTTTTTAACTTAGGACTACTTCTGCCAGAGCTAGAAAAAGAGAGGCCGGAATGTTTCTTCTCCTTATCCCTGGTAGAGCTGCTGTAGCTGTCCTTGGAGATCTTTTTAGATAAATCGTACCCTGTGGTTCCGGATTTGCCGGACGGAGATCCACTCGCGGCAGATTTAAGAGCAGACATACTCGGCTTGCCTGACCCTGGAGAGCTGTGCTTAGGGGACGAGATGCTGTGGTTTTTTGGACTCGAGTACCCGGATAAATGCTTTGGGCTGTTCTGGACCGGCGAGTGCCGCGGGCTGCTGTGGTGGCTAGAACTTCCCGAAGGCTTCCCCAAGCTTTTCACAGCGCTAGGACTGGGAGATTTAGTTATAGACACCGACCTACCGTGAGTAGGACTAGGGCTAAATTTTCTCAACAGAGAGTTCGGAGAGGTAGCCCGCATCGGTGACCCGTCCGTAGGTTTTATACTGACCGACACAGGTTTAGTCAAAGGGTCTTGTTTGGGAGGGACCTTCTCCGGTGGTCCCATGGAGTCATCGCGCCGTCGCTTCTTCTTCTTTTCTTTGCTGCGTTCTTCCGATCTGGATTTCTTCTCGGAGCGTATATCTAGGGTCTTCAGCTGTGAGGAAGTTATTGGTGTGATGGTGATGGAACTGGGCAGGGCGGCGGGTGCCGCGGCGGCTAGCGGGATGATCTCTATCCCGGGGCGGCGCTCGAGACACAGGACTGAAGACAGCGGGGCCTGGGGAGCACCGGGGCCCGCGCCGATGGGGGTGATGCTCACCGACGACGGCATGTACGACTTACCCTCGCTCAGGTCTAAGAGAAGGGACGACGCGCTCCGGCGGGACTCATCTTTGCTTTTCAGCTTTTGCCGTTTGTGTTCAGACTTGTGAAAAGAATTCCTGCAACAAAACGGTTTTAAGTAAAAACTGAATAGCACACGCAGAAAATGATCCTCCAACAAACTACTAGGACCATGAATTTTGCAATAACCTGCGATAGTTGACAAAAATTAGCGATGACTAATACCGACTAATCTTTACTGACGTCCCCAGGAAGGGGTGGAATTCAATGATTTCCCAAACATGTAATTTACTTATGGAGATACATTAAAAAAGGAGTCAGATTTTATATTTTTCAAGGCATGGGAAGGCAAACGAGCACACAGGCCACCTGATGGTAAGTGGAAACTGTGATCCATAGACATTCGCATTCACAAGACTGCAAATGCGTTGCCAACCCTGATGACTAAGATGGAATGCCTCTATGCTAGTCATTTCAGCGGCTGTCTTATCCCCAAACCGGAACACAACAATGCGAACACTGCTGCTTGGCGGTAGGTTAATGGATAAGATGGTGGTACCAACCCGGACGGACCCTGCACAAGGTCCTCCCACAAGTAAAAGTAGTTTTCCGCGAAGGTATTCCTCTACCGCTCAGTAGAGTGAAAATGAAACTTGAATACAGAAACACAAATAACAAACCTGATGATATCCTCAACATCTCCATCATTCGAGTCCACGTCGTCCACCCGTTCCGGCGCGTGTCCATCGTTCACATCGACCGACATCTCCACGTCCGACACGTCATTCTGCGACACCGAGCTCTGCTCGTCATTGGTAGAGTTACTATTCATCGTGTTATCGTCTTCGTTGACTGTGGAGCTTTCGCTCTCGCTGTCAGTGTCTTGTAGGTCTCCCATGTTGCTGGGTTTGCCCTTCTTAGGGGCCGTGAGCCAGGGGTCGGGGTCGGATTTGCGTTTTTTGGACTTCCGCTCGTCGATTTTGTCGTCCTGACACATGAGGGAGAGGTGGTGTTGCTGTTCCGAGAGGTAAGCGCCTGGGAGAGAAGAGTATTGTGAGATTATGACGTTAACTGTTCTCTAATGAGATGTTGATGATGTTCAAATCCGCCAATTTTTAGGAAGTGTCATAACGCCTTGTAATACTGAACTGTGACTTCACAAGTCTCTATTGGCAACTATCACTTTATATTATGTTCTTTACTAATTTTAAATCTTAAAGAGCTAAAGGTGATTCGATTGCGAAGGGTCTATCATATTGTCAAACCGTTTGGTATCTAGAAACTTCTTTCTACCATACTATCCGCAAAATTAAATGGCGAGTCGTGTCATAAATCATCGGAATCATGCTAACTCTTTCGCACCTGCACGACCTTATAGAGCGGGCCGTGCAACAATAGTGCAGGTAGCGGTAGGGACAAAAAGGAAGGTAACTGACGTTTACTCTCCGACTCGCCAATTAATTCTGCGGTTAGTACCTATAGCACATCTGTATGGTAATGTAGGGACCTACCTCCTTGGTGTGGGTGACTGACGCTGGTCGGGTAGAGCCGCGCGCCTGGTTCACGCTTGACCATTTCACCCCCGGGGTCGAGACCCCCCAGGCCGCAGCTAAAATTTGACTCCAACGCAGAGTAGCCACCATTCATGTGTTTCGTCGCCGCTTCACGCTCCCAGATTTTTGTTAGGGACCTGTTGAGGATAGTCAAATGATTTGATTAGGGAGTTTAATGGGGGTTTCCACGCATCAGTTTTTTCACTAGATGGCGCCTCTGGGAAGTTAGGTCTTTTTGACAGTTGATGTTAAAATATATGCCTAGAAGAAGACCAAACTAGTGACAATTTACTTTTTCACCTGATATATACACATTTAAAATATTTAGGTACAAAATTATTTCAATTTATATTGTTTACGTATTATCAACTCTCAAAAATACCTTACTTCTCAGAGGCGCCATCTAGTGAAAAAACTGATGCGCGGAAACCACCAGTAGGACGAGAACTAAAACTAAGGCCGTAGACGATGTTTTATTTTAATAATTTTAATTATTTGATTGAACGAAATTGATATTTGATTGTGAAAAATGTGGTTACAGAATTATCAATAAGTTTTTAGAGTTGTTGGTAATTCTGTAGCACTGCCTACCCTCTCAGGGAATGAGGGCGTGAAGCTATGTATGTATGTATGTATGAACTGAAAAGGTCTTTAGCACTGTTTGAATCGGAAACTATATGTAGCTGAAATGAAAAAACGACACCCTGGGGCCTGTTTATCAAAAGCTTGTAACTTGTAAACTAAGTGGAAGTCTCTTATTAAAACATATTGTTGGAAAGAGATTTCACGATCGCTTGTAACTTGTATTACACGAAAATCTCGTTTCAACAATATGCGTTAAAAAGAGACTTCCACTTATTGTTTCAAATAGGCCCCAGGCAGTTATTCCTACTCACATATTAACATTACCCATAGCGATGTCAATAGTAAACTACTCGCCTAAAATAGTAGCTTTTCTTGGTACAAGTTTGCTGTACGATAGTTTAGTGTAATGTGTAATTTTTACGCGTCTTATTGTTGTGAACAAACGTTTTTCTTTCTAATATTCACGTAAATCGTTTTTGTGAAGGTTTCACTTCTACCGCGTATGAACTGCACACATGTATTTTTTTTCATCTTTATCTTAATTTAAGTAGAATATGTCACACAGATTTTTACCGTGTTATACATATCTTACCTCAATGTGATAGGTATAGAGTGGCTCTTCTGCAACACTCTACTGATGTAATCATCGACATGGGCGCTTGAAGGCGCTCCAAGCGCGCAGAGCGAGGCGCGCGGGGCCGCCGCGTCGGCCAGGTCGAGCTCCACGGTGGCCAGCGCTTCCAGCAGCGGGTGCTCCAGAGACACGGACACGTGTTGCCATGACAACGCGCTCACTTCGAACATCACCACGTTCTCCAGGTCCACCGCTTGAAAGTAGAAATAATGGTGTAATTTGTGGAGTTACACCTCACAATTGCGATGTTTGTAACAAACGGTATTGACTTGTCAATCACGACAAAATATGAAATATATTCCAAGAGCGAAAAGCTGGTCAATTGAACTAGGGATAATAAACTGATTTAGGAATCGATTTATTTTTACAAACTTCCGCTTTACTTTTCCGTATTGTACTTAAGCTGTCATTACATCAGACAGTAGCTTATGATTATGAAAAGTACAGAGTAGCTAAAAATCTGCTGGAGAAGATATTTTTATTTATTTATTAAAATTAAGTATTACAGAAATGACTATAAGAAATAACCTTCACAATTCATAACAAAATGTAAATTTGCCGTCTTCGTGTCAATACGCTTTCCTAGTTGTTTAGTGCGCTTGGCAGCGTACGTACCGTGTCGGGGCTGCGGCCGCACGCAGCTGGCGAGCAGCGCGTTGAACAGCGCCTGCTGCCGGAGCGCGGCGAGCAGCGCGGGCACGTGCGCCGGGTGAGTGAAGGGGACGGAGCGTACCACGCGCCCCACCAGCGCGCCCGAGTCGCACAGGAAGTAGCACTGCGTTTGCTCCGGGAGGCTCTGAGGACGTGGTTTTATCGAGTTACATTTTTTTACATACATACATACATACCTTCACGCCTTCATTCCCAGAGTGGGGTAGGCAGAGCTACAGAATTACCAACAACTCTAAAAACTTGTTGATAACTGTGTAACCACAATTTGCACAATTAGGCTAAGATGTTTAACAGTGTATATTAGTGACAGGTGGCAAGCCCATCGCCTAACAGTACTACAAGCCTACAATTTTTTTATTTTCATATTATTTCATTGCAGAATGTTTCTTGTCAGAAAAATTCCAGTAGTAGTAGGTTTATCTTTAGAAGCGGTTTCAGCAAGCTGAAATATTGTCATGTTAAAGATAAAATTAAGATAAAAACATGTATTCAGTAAGTAGGCCGCACTTCACAAGAGGAGACCACTGCTAAAAACACGCCGCAAAAAACTCAGCAGTTACTCATTTTTTAAATATATTTAATATTACAATAGTACTACTTAGTCTATTTAGCATTATATAAATATTAAATTAAAAAACAAATCAAATAACCTGCGTAGTTTCCGCAGAAAAATACACCAAAATCTTACGACAGAGATAGAGGGAGAAAAGGAAAAAGAACACCTACTCTTGTGTACATAGGACGGTGCTGGATGCCCACATAAGAGTGATATGTTTTCCTATATCCCCAACCTTACGACATGACATCATGGAAATATGTATAATAAACTAAACTGTCTCAACATTGGTTGGTTGTCTAATTTTCCTAACGGCGTAAGCTGCCGAACTTAGTTTACCTGCCAGTACAGCTATATGGGGACTCCATTGCAATTTTTTATCTATTGTTATGCGTAGGAAAACTGACTTATCTAAACACTCGTCATTTAGAAAAACACTAGAATCTAACGGCTTAACATTAGGCAAAGCGAACCTAACACGTTTAGTTTTCTTAGCAAATTATTGCTAGTAAACAAATAAAGTACTTTAACTAGTGTGGTGTTTATCCTACTGTAGTATATGTTTTTCTGTCTATGTTGAAAATGGGTAGGGGTCGGGTTGCATAAAGTTTAAAGTCATATTTTTGATGGGCATACAAGGATTCGTCATACTCATCATTGCGCATAACTGTAAATTGTCATACATTTATGCGCATAAAGTTTTTAATCATAATGTTTAAGAACATATTGTGTAACGCGCATAAATTTGATGCGCATAAAATTATTTAACCATACTTTATAATGGTATGGCTTTATAAATAAACTTTTTCCGCTCTTTTATAAAAAAATAACCCTAACCTATCCGCGATCCGAGTCGGTTTTGGCACTAACTTTATATTAAGTATATTAATATTTTGACTTAATAAATGTATGCCTTTCTACATTATGATTAAACCAATTATGACTCCGTACAATTATGACAAGGAACAATTATGCCTAGTATACTTTATGCCAAATAAAAATTATGAGCATCAACTTTATGCGTCAAGTGTTATGACAATCGATATTATGACAATAGTTGTTATGCGACCAGACCGCCACCCGTTGAAAATTAGTGAAGTATCATCAGCAAAAAGTACAATATCACAAACTTTGTCTACTGTTGTTGTTGGTAAGTCATTTATGTAAACCAAAAATAGAAAAGGACCTAAAATAGAGCCTTGAGGCACACCTATTTTCACTGTAGCTCCATCAGATTGCGTTTTGTTTACAATAACTGTTTGAGTTATATCACTTAGATAAGAAGACATAATAAGACTTATAAGCTTTATTAGACAATCCATGTTTTTATTTTTAAAATAAGGGTCGTATAAACCACGCAATCAAAAGCTTTAGAAAGATCAATAAATATTCCTACTGCATCGTAAGATTTCTCCCAACTGTTAAATGAAACCTAGCTTAACAACCATTCCGATTAAACTAGCTTCCTTTTTTAAAATCAAATTCGTTCTTTCAGCTTCTTTATTGTTTAATTGTGATTTCTGTGATGGCATTTTTTTATGATGTTTAATCTTTGTTCTGTTTTTTTCCCTGTGCTGGTCCAATAAATCTTTCTATTTCTATTTTCACCAAAGCCTTACCACAAATAATCCTTTGCTGAGGTTAAGCTCTATGTTCTTTCCAGGCGTGAGCTTGTTGTACGCTTGCTGAGCTATTAAACCCAGCATCGGTTTCGAATCGACCCAATCACCCGCTATTTCCACCTAAAAAATAAAAATAAATATGAGACACGCTCTTGCTATCGACTGTACTATTTGTACAGTCTTCATCTACTTACCGAGACTAACCTATCTAATGCTGATTTGAACCGGAAAGAGTATACTAACTATAGGAACAAAGTAATTATTAGGCATCGGAGTTTTTGTCGCACGGTAAGACTAATGGCAAGCTATGGAGTCGTCATTTGCCATAAATCTAAACTCTTACTCATATTCATACTCATTTATTCAGTTTTTTTTATAATCAAGCACAACAACGTTGACGAGTTAAGAAACGATTATTTAATGTTATATTTGGAAAATAAATATTACAATAAAAAATAATTATCGTTTTTATACTGATTTAATTACGAAATTTTATAAAAAAACAAAAGATACATTAAAACACGACAGAGGGGAATGTTTTAGTCCAAACTAGTGGCGAATTGTATGTTAAAATAGTTCAAGTTATGAATTTATAATCTAATAGATTTTTTTATTTATATAACTTGGCCTAGATAAATTATACACGACCGACCGCTATAGAGGCATTTTAAGAAAAAAGGTGAAGAATTCAATCTGTCTTTATATAATTATAAGTTAGCATCTTATTACTCAAGGGAAAATATAAAAAGGGGTGGTACATGCATACTGGTTAAGCGTAATCTACTATTTGAAGAACTTCATTCGATAAAGGAATTAGGTAAAGAAAAAGAGTTTGAAGTTTGCGGTATTAGAATTAAATCAATAAACACGATAGTTGTATGTATGTACCGCACTCCTGACTCAAATATTCAGGTGTTTTTCCAACATTTTAACAAACTCTTAACAATCTTTGAAAATTCTCATAGTAAAATTGTAATCACTGGAGATTTCAACATAGATTTTTTAAGTAGTAGTAAGGATAAGGTTGCGATGACAGATTTACTACTTAATTATAATTATGAGTTTCACATTACTCAACCTACGCGACAAAAAACTTGTATTGACAACATTTTGAGCAACATAAGTGAGGCTAAAGGTAGAATACACAATGTGGGTCTATCAGATCATAACACTGCTCAAACTATACAATTTATTGTCAACCTGGATACTAATAAAAAAAAATACAAGTTTATATATAAAAGAGATTTTAGTGACGACAATATAAGGAAGTACCAAAATTGTATTGGCAGCATGAGTTTCTCCGAGGTCATGATATTAACAGATGCAGAGGAATCTTTCAAAGTTATGCACGACACGATAGTACTATTTTTTAAATTATGCTTTCCTGTCATAAAGATTCGAATCGATATGAAACCTAAGAAGCTGCCATGGGTCACAATAGGATTAAGGAAAAGCTGCAAAACAAAATGTATGTTACGGTTTCAGTACTATAAATATAAAACAAATCAACGCAAACTTCAATTTAGGTCATATTCGAGACTTTTGAAAAACTGCTTCAGCGCTGCACAAAAGCTATACAACAAAAATCGACTGTTTGCCGCGGACAACAAAGGCAAAGAGACTTGGGCCATAATAAAAACAAACACAGGACAAAGCAATAACTCAATTGAGATTAAAACCATTGAGGAAAATGGTAAAATACTAACTAAACCAGAAGAAATTGCTAATTCTTTTAACAATTATTTTATCAACATAACACAATACCAAATCAAAAGACGGACACAAGGATGCACTTTAGAAAACTTAAATAAAACTATTTTTCTGGAACCTACTGACCCTTGTGAAATTTACAAAATTATCATGTCATTAAGAAACACGAAATCAGCGGGAATCGATGAACTAGACACTAAAATACTCAAATCAATTGCAAGAAGTATAGCTGCTCCTCTCGGCCACATTGTCAATTTATCGTTGGAACAAGGTCATTTCCCAAAATTACTAAAATACTCTATAGTAAAACCCTTGTTCAAAAAAGGTAGAAGACAGGATAGATCAAATTACAGGCCAGTGGCCTTATTACCTGTTCTGTCTAAAGTCTTTGAAAAGGCAATGTACGCAAGAGTTTTAAAATTTATAAATATTAATAATATCTTCTGTGCCGAACAAAAAGGGTTTCGTAAGAACAAATCTACGACTCATGCAGCATTTGATTTAATTAACGTAGTCCTAAGCGCTTTAGAAGATAAGGACATGGTTGCTGGCTTGTTTTTGGACCTTAGTAAGGCTTTTGATTTTGTAAACCATTCAATTCTCCTCACAAAACTGGAAAAGTACGGGATAAGGGGGCCAGCGTATAAATGGTTTGAAAGTTACCTAACGGAAAGAGAGCAGATTACTCGAGTTACATCATCTTCTATCGTAGATAACTCTACAGTGGTGGCTGACTCTACACCGCGAGTTAATCCTACTGGGGTTCCACAAGGAAGTATCTTGGGTCCATTTTTGTTCCTTTTATATGTAAACGACCTACCTACCTGCATCAAGCATCGCTGCGTTCTATTCGCTGACGACACAACCGTTATGATAAGGGCAAAAGGTAAAAAAGAATTGGTCAAAAACATCTTTAGCGCTTTAGAGGATATATCAACTTGGCTTACGAAAAACTGTCTTTATATGAATGCTTCAAAAACCAAAATAATACACTTTGTAACCCGCAATGGCAACAAAACAAAATTAGATATGAAATACAATAACGAAACAATAGAACAAGTATCACAAACGCTGTTTTTGGGCTTTATTATTGATGACTTCTTGAACTGGAAACAACAAGTAGAACTTGTTTCTACCACAATTAACAAGTTCGTTTATGCACTCAAGAAACTGAAATCTATCACCTCCGAAAAAGTGGCATTACTTGTTTATCACAGCTATATATGCTCCAAAATCCGTTACGGAATTGTTCTTTGGGGAAATGCAACAAATGTACAACGAGTGCTATTGTCTCAAAAGAAGTGTATTAGAGCAATATGGGGCCTGAAGTGGACAGATTCGTGTAGGCCATTCTTTAAGAAGCATAAGCTTCTTACAGTTCCGAGTCTGTACATTTTGGAGGTGTGCCAGTTTGTTAGAAACAACAGGGAGTACTTTGGAACAAAAAATAATAAGGGAAAACGTACGGTCACTCATAAGGCTTTGGTAGTTCCTAAATGTAAATTACAGCTTAATAGAAAAAACTGCTTCCAAATGGCGATCAAAATCTATAACGCCTTACCCATGACTTGGACAAATCTTGTCAATAGTAAATTTTATCGATTATTGTATAAGTTCCTATTAGATGAGTGTTTTTATTCTGTGGAAGATTATTTTATAAAATGTAAAATGAATGAATGACAAATGTTTTAATTGATTATTAAGTGATATTTAGGTTTTATTTTTATTATTCATTTGAATCTTAATAAATAGGTATATAGTCGGCATGTCCCGATAAATAACATTGAGTATTATGTTATGTATGACACAAGAATTACACCTAAGAGAATATAATCGCATTTTTTTTATTTTTTTTAATCTTTGTTATTTTTAGTTGACATTTAATTAAACTTATAATTATTTTAAACTACACCTATGTACCTAATAACGTAATAACTTAATCTAGAAATATTTGTACGCCATATTATGGTAAAACAAGGAATTGAACTATATTATAATTGTTTTACACCTTTTTGTACCCTTGTTTTATGCAAATAAAAACATTTGAATTTGAATTTGAATTTGAAGATAAATTAAATAAATGAGTATGAATATGAATAAGAGTAGATTTATGGCAAATGACGACTCTATAGCTTGCTATTAGTCTTACCGTGCGACAAAAACTCCGATGCCTAGTAATTATACAGTAATAGACAATAGTATTAACACACATTTGACTCCTGAAAGACCTATCCAACGACGCCCCACACTATGGGGTAGACGTTACGTGTAAGGGAGATACACTACAAAACAGTTTTTCATGGTTTTATTTTACCACTTTGCTGACGTGACTATTATGTATATGCATGCTAATTTACAGCTTTCTAGTACAGTCAACAGCATAAATAAGTTATGATTTCTGTACCTTGTCACTTTCAATCGTTTCACAATTTTGTATAAAATTTCAAACACAAAGTTAAAGTGACAAGGTACATAAATGATCACTTATTTATGCTGTTGACTGTACTAAGAGTCTCTGAGCTGGCTACAGACGGACGGAGACACGGACAGACGGACATGGCGAAACTAAAAGGGTTCCTAGTTTGACTACGGAAACCTAAAAAACCTGCTGACAGACAAATCTATAGCGGAGGCTTAGTAAAACGGTCCCCTTCTGCCTTTGGCTACAAATACCCTAAACAACATGTCACCGAAGCCCTCTCGGCATGTCGTGAAGGTATAGTCAACTTACTTCAGTGGTCGCATGAATGAGCTTGGCCAACCCCGCGCACAGAGGCATGGGCTGCGAGAGCCGGAGCGTGAAGCTTGCTGGCAGCATAGCGCTGTTCTGTGGCACTAGCACGGCGTATACTGGGCCATTTGTACTGGAAAAAAAGAATATTGGGACCGAGCGCGACGACAGCGCCACGTGACAGGCGGCCTTTATGGACAATATTGTCACCGCTGTCAAACAAGAAGTAAGTAAATATTGTGAAAAATATTAATGAAATCTTGTGTTATTTTACTATATTACACAATCGGGACTGTAACATAGTAATTCACCATATTTTTATCTCAAAAACGATTAGAAAATGTTTACTGCAATATGGATTTGACAGCTCAAGTCAGCGACAAAAATGACGATTTTAGCCGTAGCGAGCGCTGTGATCGTTTAGGCTACCCCCTCCACCCGCTTTGCACTCTGCCAATAGGTACAGTCAAAAACGAAACATTTAGGTCCATTCTGACTTTCTACAATAATAAGGTTGAGTTTCCTATAAGTTACAAATGACTTGGCATCTCTAATGGTATTGACGACTTCAAGCATATTTGTAAAGACTGCAATCCTAAGACGGTAAATGCTTTGCCCAACCCTGACTAAGATGGAATCTATGCTAGTAATTTTACTGGTTATCGTATCCCCACGCCGGAACACAACAATGCGAACACTGCTGCTTGGCGTTAAGTAAAATTAAAGGCGGTAGTAAAAAAAAACAGACCTACTCAAATTGACAAATATTACAACCTTACCAAGTATCGAACCCAGGAATGGTCACTCACTGCCAACTATCGTACACGTATCGCAACAAATTGGCTTGTAACATATTCTAGGTTAAAGTAAGCTCATTCTCATGCTCAGTCATTTTGCAATTCGAACTTTTTGGGATACAGTCCCAAAGCGATCCGAGGGCCTATTGCCTAACGCAATCGACTTCAAAGCGGAATAATTGCTTTCATTTTGTATGCAGAAAAGCCTTCCATTTTCAAAATGAAAACGATTGCGATTGCGGGTGCGTTAGGCAATGGTCCCACGGGTCGTATTTGCTAAAGTCGCCGTCAATAGAACTTGTGAACGATATAAGCAAATTAGTACTGATTGACACATAACCTCAAATATTTACCAAGCGTGTTATTATAAGAAATATCTAGGTTTAGGATTTTGGTGGCATTTCGCGGTTTTAGAATCCATGGAGCCGCTTTTTCCTACATATTATAATGACACTTTGATTTTGACCTTCAGTATGGTAATATTTCAAAATGAACTAATTAAATTTTTATTTCGGTTTTTCGTTCCTTACTAATATTTGCTTGTTTGTAACGCTTTCAAAGTAGACATATCCTCCATACCAAAATTGATTTAAATTGGTTAAGCGGTTTCACTACATAGTATAAAACAAAGTCGCTTGCGCTGTCTGTCCCTATGTATGCTTAAATCTTTAAAACTACGCAACGGATTTTGATGCGGTTTTTTTTAATAGATAGAGTGATTCTTAAGGAAGGTTTATATGTATAATACATTCCACGCGGGCGAAGCCGCGGGCGGGTCGCTAGTAATGAATAAATTAATTTTAAAATATTAAAATACTGAAGGTCAAAATCAAAGTGGTATGTATCACAATAAATAGAAAATAGCGACTCCATGGATTCTAGAACCACGATTTGCCACCAAAAGTCCTAACTCTAGAAATAACGTATAATGAATACTTATTTTATCTTAAACTCAATATGAAAATAATGATCTAGTGTATAAATCATTGCAAAAACCTCACTTGATATTTAAAAGTATCATCGTGGATTGGTTCGTTTGGTTTTGTTTACATCTTTTGCTAGTTCTATTGACGGTCACAGATCATTCGACCCACCCGGCGCCCGACCTGCTCCGCCTCGCCTCGACGCGGTTAGTATTCTTTATATGGATGTGTATGCGCATGCGCTCACTTCATCCACTACGCTACGTAACGTTTTTAATACTAACCGCGAGGCGAGGCGGTGCGGGTCGGGTGCCTGGGGGTTCTAAAGAGATGTGGACCGAAATCTTCTGTACCATAAAAATAAATCTCACCTCTTTCCACCCCTTTGTGCATTCGAAATGATTGGTGCCAGTTGCAATTTGTTAGCGGTAGAGCTTTCCAGAAGCACAGTAGCAGAATGGCCGATCGGTGTATAGGACGGGGCGACCAAATTAGCAAAGCTGTTTGAGCCTGAGGGTTTCCCTAGAGTGAGCAGCTCAACGGTTAGTGGCTGGATACCCTTGTCTTTATCCAGCAGCTCGTAAGGTGACACGAAGTAGGTTAGCCGCATGGCGTGACCTGTAAAAAAATTGATAAATCTCACACAAATTGACCGTTAACATAGCTACATACATATGTAGAGAAATTAATACTTAAATACATAGCAAACACCCAAGACTCAGGAACAAATACTCGCCCTCATCACACAAATATTCGAATCGAGCCCAGGACCGATAGCTTCGTAGGCTGGGTCACTACCAAGTAGGCTAATTCCGTGTCGCAATATATAGTTTATATCAAATACTTTTAAAACTGCGGAAGCTTTGAGACGGTTGGATATTGCTTATTTGCTCATAATCGAAAACGAATATACGAACGGCAAGGTTTTTTTTATAACATAAGTTTATAAAACAATTAGTTATAACGTCACTGTGACGCAGTTCTATGGGGGGTCATGGTTCAATTTGTCCTGATAGGGCCTGACAAGCAAAACAAAAAAGGCTTATTAAAAATTTTCAAAAAACGACAGCGATGTGGATGTTTTTGTAGATGATCAAGAGTAAAACCATCAGTCTGAAACTTCTAAAATTGCATTGAAATTAAATGCTTTTTTGCCCGTATGGTTGCCGGGGTAGAATAGTGCCACTCCATGTCTTCCCGTGGATGTCGTTAGAGGCGACTAAGGGAATAAGGGCTTGTAGTACTGTTAGGCGATGGGCTTGCAACCTGTCACTAATGCGCTGTTAAACATCTTAGCCTAATTGTGCAAATTGTGGTTACAGAGTTATCAACAAGTTTTTGGAGTTGTTGGTAATTCTCTAGCTCTGCCTACCCCACTCTGGGAATAAAGGCGTGAAGGCTTCAAACTCGACTATATAAATTTAACTGTGTGGATGTTGGTTTTCAAACGTTTGCAAATCAATAATGAATTCACCACAATGTCCTTAATTAAGCACTGTACGAACCTCCCCGACGCTTCTGCAGAAATCCTATAGGGCTCTTAAGAACCTGTGCCCAGGGATCCTTAATAACACTCTGCATTTGTCTCATAGTAGACATATCCTCTTCCAAACTCTGCAGTGCACTAAACGCTTTACACTTCACCTAAAATCACAATACAATGCGGTAACAAACAATTCTGTAAGCTTGCGTTTGATATAACTATATCTATGGTTACTTTGCAGTTCAAGACCTCCGGTCAGTTGAAATGAATTAATTTCATCAATTAACGCATTTGCTGCTTTCTTTGCCAGGTCTATCCTTGGGTGTCACGTCTTTTCTTATGAATGTAGCTTGTGTACTGTAAAAACACACATACGTGTTCAAGGCAGTGGGTGGAAATCAATAAAAGGTATACGCTGCTGGCAGTAAATGCGTTAACATCTCGCAGGTGATAGGGACCTTACTGCAAGCTTTAGTAAGAATTATACCAGTTGCTCCGAAACACTGATGGTGCTAAAAAGCCTGGGGTTGGGGTCAATTAAATACACGCACTTTCTTTTCAGCATTCAGTTGGTACACAGCAGTGAGGCCCTCTAGTTGAGCCGTGAAGTCAACAAAGTCTCCTCGTGCTATGCAATGCACCAATTCTTCGCAGCTTTGTTGTTCAATCTGAAAGTGAAAGGGAATTGGGTTAGTTTATATGAACATTTTTTTTTTCAGCAGCCGCATTTTTTTTTAATACATTTTTAGAGGACTATTAATTACACATAAATATACATAATTTCACGGAGCCAAGGTCCGAGGTATTAAAATAGGCCCAATCAATATTTGCACCAATTATATAACACACTATGTCAATTTTGAATAGATTTATCATAATCTATCAATCAATCAGTACTGAAGAGTTGAAAAAGAGGCAAAAAAAACTATCATTATATACACTTGCAGGACTGATGGCCGATGGGGTCAGAAGGTTCTTGAGTGGCGTCCGCGGACCGGGACACGAGCTGTGAGTAGGCCTCCAACAAGATGGAGCGACGACCTTGTAAGGATCGCGAGAAAGCGGTGGATGCGAAAAGCACAAGACCGGTCTGAGTGGAGAGCCTTGGGGGAGGCCTATGTCCAGCAGTGGACGTCTTTCGGCTGACATGATTGATTGATTGATTGATATACACTGGCATAAATGGCTGCTCACCTAAAAAAATCTACACTTTTACGAATGACCACAACTTTTCCCAAATCCTGTAATATTAATTAAATAAATTAAACTTGTACCTGGCCCGTCTTTGTCTCAAGGTCAATCTAATAATGTTGCAATACTTTTTAGACAAATTTCAAACTTAGGTCAATAGGTTATAAACTGTCTTAACTTGCACACTACTAAATCATAATGATTAACAATAGTCGAAAAAAAAACTGTTTATTTTTCGAACAAAAAACAAATACATTATTTAATTAACTTAACTTGTAATCATAAATGAACCAAAGCTTTTAATCAGTTAAGAGTATACATGAGTTCTACGGTTTTTTCATAATAATACATTTTCATTTATAAAGAAAAAAAAACAACAATACCAACATGAACATAACTATTAAAATAATAAAAACCTCCAATTTAACAGCAATCCCTTCTTTTAATGATATATCTTAAACCGCCCATCCATTTTTCATGAAACCTAGCCAAGAACCAGAATAGGTTTCGAAAAAAAAATGGCCCATTCTTTTGGGTGCTACAACACCACAGACAGAACATAGAAACACAGATACACACATAAAACATATGAAGTGACCACGGAAAGAACATGACATGTGTAGTCACTTTTTTTTGGAAATGAATTTTGAATCTCAAAATGTAGAGGACGAATTATTGTCTACCAGTCAGATTCAGATATAAATCTTCATATAGCTTGTATCTTTTCACTCTTAAAAAAACCTCTACACGAAAATTACGTACAAAATGACATGTTTCCTAACTTTCAAATTGCGATATCTCAAAAAGTTACTAATGTGGCTAGACATGTTCTTTCCGTTGACCCTTCATATATCACCCCTCTTCTTTTGTTAGGGGTCAATAAAACTGAAAAAAAAAATAACGATTGAAAAGTCATGATATCAAACTAGGGCACTGCAATAAGGAAGGAAGAAGCAGTAGTCTAAGCATATTGGATCTTACAAGAGATAATAAATAACAGCTGTTTATATTCAACTTCTTCACCTACAAGGCTTATAATATGTCTTTAACTTCCTAGGTATTTCGCTATGATCTTATTAATATACTAGTTGACCCGGCAAACATTGTTTTGCCTTATTTATAAAGACAAATTATAAAGACAAATAATTTGCAATAAAATAATATTGCGACTATAAATTGAAATGTAAGCTATCCTATCTTTCAAGTTGGGTCGAATTGCACACGGTGTCCAAATCAAATTTAAAATCGGTTCAGTAGTTTAGGAGTTCATCGCGGACAAACAACGTGACACGTACTTTTTATATATATAGATATACTTTTACTCATACCTTTCCCTCGTGGTGAATCTTGACATCTTTAACCGAGCCAGAGGACTCCACAATTATTTCCAAGTAGAACATGTCCGATGATATAAACAGGTTAACCCCAGACGTGCCAACAACAAACTTAAGTCTGAAATTGAAAAGTGTAAGTGTTAGTTTCCATATTTTTACACTGGCACCAAAAGATTGAAACTTTATGTAGTTCCAGGTACAACTAACCCTAGTTGCCTAGACAGGCATTCCAGCCTCTCAATGAGGCTTTGTAGAGAGCTAATTTTGATGCAGTGTTGCAGGCTGTCGAGGCATTTCTGAAGAATCATTCTGTCTTGACTATCAACAGCCCATCGCTTGTCCTAGAAATTTTAAATCAATTAAACCAAACCACACGTTAATTCAGATACGCTTCTTATAATAAACACTCACCAACAAAGCCATGCGTACGGCTTTGGACGTCTCAGATAAGTTTTTGTACTGTGATGTTTTTGATCTAAGTTTCTCCATAAGAATTTCCTTTTGAAGCTCCTTGGACTTATCGATGAGCCCGTTAACAGGCGCCATGATTTGGGGTTTGATATCCGTCATTTTGTAGATTTGATTATTATCAAATTATCACGTAATCTAACAAAAATACATAAAACTACTGTTGAAAACAACTTGACATACAATGGAACATCTGATACTTGGATGTTTTGGTTATTATTTTGAACTTCGTTTCGGAAACATTAGTGTGTTAAACATCGGCGAATATTACAGTGACCATATTACACTTAGATCAGACTTAATATTATTTAATTTAGTTAAATATAATTAAAATAGGTTTCATCACGACTTGTCTGTCATTTTCACGCGATGCCATTTGCTATAAGCCGTATAAATAAGGAAGTATTGTTTATTAACTTTTACCGCTGGCTGGAGCTAGTGAGCGGGCAATATACAAATGAGTAAAAGAGACAAAACTATACACTGGTGTAACGCTCCTTGACAACTTTAGGATGTTGGGTTACATTGACATGAGGAGTTTTTTATTTTAACCTCAACCACAAGCATAATTTAAAAAACTTGCAATAACATTTCGCTCATCCAATAGAATAATGACATAATTGCATTTTTAGCATGCATGTTATGTCATTGTTCCACGCGATAGACCTGACCTTTAGAACACTTATGACGGTAAAATCTCAAAACCCGATTTTTTTGCAATTATGTCATTATTCTATTGGATGAGCGATTTGTCAATTTTACGGCGAATTTGTCCGCGTTTGTCTATCTGAAAAATATTGTTAGTTTTAGGATTTTTCAAGATAATAATAGTAGGCCGGCTCGATTAAAAGAGTGACGTAACAATGGCAACACGATCCAATTTTTGTTGCAAAGAGTCGTGTATTGGGGTATATTACATTTAATACACTACTCTTTGCAACAGGGTTTGTGAAAAAATTGGATCATGTTGCTTAACCCTTAACCACCTCCGTGCGATCTCACAGACAATAGATTATTCAAAGTTGTTATTAACTATACGACAGTACATCGCACACGCGTCTGTGACCTTGTACCTTTGCCCGGCCATCCTTCAGTGCCGGCCATGCCATCGACGCGTCCACACGTGTGCTTATTTGTATTTGGTGAGTAAAGAAATAGCATCGGCGGTCTGTGAGACCGCATGTAGGTGGTTACTATAATTTTTGGATAGTCTCTGAGACTGCACGTAGGTGGTTGGCGCATTCTTTAAACTATTGTTGACATGTTTCTCGTTTTTTCTAGTAAAACATGCTTCCTAGTGATGCAGTAATAGAAAGGTGGCTAGAAGAAGTATCGTCTGATGAAGATGACCTGTTGGATGAAGAATGCAGTGATGTAGAACCAGACCTTGTTCCACTAAATTTACCAGAGGAAAGTTGCGAGTTGGATTCAGAGATCGAGACCAATGAAAAATCGGTGACACCGCAAGAAATTTCGAGTTTACGTTCCCGAAATGCGTCTCCCGATCTGATTGCGCATACAGGGGAGCAAGAGCATCAGCAGTCAGAATCGTCAGAT
Source organism: Acleris emargana (assembly GCA_927399475.2). Classification (NCBI taxonomy): domain Eukaryota; kingdom Metazoa; phylum Arthropoda; class Insecta; order Lepidoptera; family Tortricidae; genus Acleris; species Acleris emargana. The sequence continues at coordinate 1,898,825 of OV656843.1, forward strand.
GATGATGTGCCATTAATACAGCGGCGATCAAGACCTAGAAAGAAGAATTATTTTGGGAAAAATCGGTTTCGTTGGTCATCTGAACCGCCATCCCTGCGATCAACAACCTTGCAACGTAATATACTGCATGAGGGAGAAGGCGTAAAACCAGCTTATCACGACAAAATAAACTCTTCATCCACACCACTGGACATTTGGCAGCAATTCATTACAGACGAAATGCTTGAAACGATTGTTTTACACACTAATATAAAGATTTTGCTAATAAGGCAGAACTACAAAAATCAAACGTGCGTCTCGGATTTGAATATTTTGGAGCTCAAAGCATTTATAGGTTTCTTGTTTTATACCGCCATCTTTAAAGAAAATCGTACACATTACAAGTCTTATTATAATAAAGATGGTTCTGGAAGAGATATTTATCGCTGTATTTTAAGCAAAAACAGATTGGAAGTTTTGCTTAAAACCATCCGTTTTGATGATGCTGAAACAAGACCAGCTCGGAGAGAAATTGACGCATCTGCGCCAATTTCTCAGCTCTTCGACACCTTCATCAAACAATGTCAAGCTGTGTATTCTATCGGAAGTAGTGCATGCATAGACGAAATGCTTCTGGCATTCAGAGGAAGATGCAGATTTAAAATGTATATGCCAAAAAAAACAGCCAAATATGGAATTAAGATATTATGCCTCACCGACGCTAAGTCAGGGTACCTCCTTAATGCCTATATTTACTTAGGCAAAGATTCAGATGGCTTGAATTTGCCCGCCGAATACCAACGGCAAAAAAAACCTACACAGGCGGTTATGCGTCTCATTTCTCCTATTGAAGGATCGAATCGAAACGTTACAACTGATAACTGGTTTACTTCTGTAGAGCTTATAGGTCTCTTAAAACAGAAGCAGCTTACACTTGTAGGTACACTGAGAGAAAAATTGCGTGAAATTCCACCAGAATTCCTGCCTTCCAGAGAAAGAGATTTAAACTCAACTTTGTTTGGGTTTACTACGGATATGACTATCTCTTCATACGTGCCAAAGAAAAATAAAGCAGTGGTCACAATCTCAAGCATGCATCATACACCAACTATTGATGAAGCTACGAAAAAGCCGGAAATAATAATGTACTATAACCAAACCAAATTTGGTGTTGATGTTCTTGATCAAAGGTGCTCAAAATATTCTACAGGTCGTCGAACTCGTAGGTGGCCCCTAGCAGTATTCTACAGATTGTTGGACATCTCGGCCTCGAACAGTTATGTTGTCAGCGTATCTACACAAACAGGAAAGCCTGAAAAAAGGTTCAAATTTATGAAAAAACTAGCTGAACAATTAGTAAGACCACATCTAGAGCGTCGTGCAGATAATCAGCATCTTTCGCGGGACTTAAAAATTGCTCTGAACCAAATCCTCACAAAAGAGATCATACTACAGAGTCCCAGTAATACTGAAGAACGGTTAACTATAAGAAAAACATGCTCGACTTGTGACCCCAAGAAAAAACGCAAGACACAGTACATCTGCATCGAATGCAAAACACCGATTTGCATCGAATGTTCAAATAAGTTGTGTATTGTCTGCCGACAAAAATGGTTATTTTGAAGGCGTGTATTTTTTAAAGCATTATTGATTGCTCAATTTTAATATTTTATAATGAAAACCTTTATATAACATTCCTATATTGAGATCTCATGTCGTGGAGGATACCTAGTTTTTTGATTAAAAAAGTAAGACGGTCCTAAATATGTTAAGTTTAAAAGATAACAAGTTTGTTTTTTTTTTGTGTAAGTGTTGACTAATAAATTCCTTAATTGACATTAAAACACCCGTCAGCTAAGTTAAAGTAAATAATTCAGGTCCCACAAAAAGTAGCGGTCTCCATGACCGCAAGTAGGTAGTTGTGTGATACAAATAGGACGTAGCTAGTTAAGGGTTAATATGGGTGGCTATCTGGTCGCATAACAACTATTGTCATAATTTCGATTCTCATAACACATTACGCATAAAGTTGATGCTCATATATTTTATTTGGCTTCATCAAATCAAAAAAAAAAACAAATCAAAATATTTATTTCATAATATACATTTTTCTATAATCTAAGGTGATGGTGCCACCCGGTAAGCAAAAATAAGCTTGTGTTAGGTGGCGCCGCTCTTCCTTTAGGTTACATCATTTTTATATTATGCTATTGTGTTAGCTAAGTATAATCAATTTACTGGCCAAAATTACAGTTTGGACTAATTACACTGTTATATTTGCAAAATTAAAAACTAGAAACTAAAGATACATGCTATGATTGATTTATGTGAGGTACTGTGTTCATGAAACCAAGAAAACAAAATCAAAGAGTGTACCTCTTGTTGCAGTTTGAGTATTCAAACCTCTTTTGTATTCCGGTTATGTTTATTTTATATTCAGAAAAAACGTAATGTCACTGTGAATTTTGTTCTGTCACGTCGATATGAAAATACAAGGGTAATATTCAAAGCTTTCTTTTCATTAATTTACTACGTTTATTCTCCAAGCCTCCACTTCCACTGGCAGAACTATAACAGGTTATCGGTCCCACCCCACGACGAGATGGAGAGTGTAACGAAGTTGCAAATTGGTTTGCTGCAAGGAAAATCGAATTGGGATACATGGAAATACAAAGCCGTAAGTTTGCTACGAACCGTCCCGCACGCGCTGGAAGTAGCAGAAGGCTCGTTCATAAAACCAATCGTACCCGCTTCTGGCGCAGGAGAACCTGCAGTTGCTACTTATAAAGCAGACTTAGAAAGGTTTGTTAAGGCAGACGCAACTGCTCTTCTGATAATAACGACCAATATGAATGAAGAGACACTGAGAAAGGTCATGAGATACACGAACGCAAGAGACGTATGGCTAGAGCTGCACAGACTATTCGACGGTACCGACGAAGACAAGTCTTATAATCTATGCATGAGCTTCTTTGGATTTAGAAAGGATCCAGCAGATGACATAGCCACACACATGTCAAAGTTGAAAAATATTTGGACGCAGCTTAATCAGGAGTTGAGTAAGGACAACAACGGCGAGCTACCAGAACTACTACTCCTTTGCAAGATCCTGGATACTCTCGACGAGAACTACTTCTCCTTCAGAAGCAGTTGGCTATTGCTACCTAAATCCCAGCGAAATATAGAAAGTCTCACAAGCCATCTGTGTGCATTTGAACGAGCACTGCAGAGTAACAACTTACTTCAACAGGAAGCTCTCGTTTCAAATTCCGGCACCACGTCTACTGCAGAGAAGAAGGACAGGAAGTTGAAATGCAACTATTGCCAAGCTATCGGCCATCGAGTGAGAAACTGTCAGAAGTGGATCAAAGACGGCAAGCCTCCGAAAAGCAGTAATTCGCAAGCAACATCTTCCTCGAAATCCGCGAACATGATCCTAATGTCCATAGAGAGCACAGGAATATTTTCGATCGATGCTGACACAAAAAACTGGTATGTGGATAACGGCGCCACGAGTCACGTGACAAACCGGGTGGATATATATCAACATTTTCAACTCTTTGACGAGGTCCGTACTGTAACAACGGCTAATGGCAATTCGATTCGTGCTAAAGGCAAAGGTTCAGTAATACTTGAAGCAAATGTAAGAGGGAAGCTACAACGAGTAACCCTGCAAGATGTGTGGTACGTCCCAGCCATTACAAAAAATCTATTTTCGGTACTGGCAGTACACGACAAGATTCCGAGCAGTCAGTTCTCATCGACGACAAATGAATGCACCGTTTATGTCAACGGAGAACCCTGCTTAGTAGGAAAACGTCAGAAAGAAGGTGGATTGTACAGACTAGACGTCAGAGTCGTACAACCTACGAATCCTGCCGAAGTCTATGCGACATCCGATACTATGCAACTATACCACGAGAGGTTGGCGCATCAAAACAAGAGGCATGTGAGAGCTACAGTTAAACGTGAACTGGACTTAGACCTTCCTCTTGACAAGGAGTTATGCGAAGGCTGCATTTATGGGAAAGCTCACAGACTTAAATTCGGTACGAGGACCCGAGCTACCGCACCAGGGGAAATCGTACATACAGACGTGTGTGGACCCTTTCAAGCAAGTTATTCAAAATTCCAGTATTACGTGTTGTTCAAAGACGACTACACAGGCTACCGTATGGTATACTTTCTGAGATACAAGTCAGAGGTTAAGGATAAGCTCGCCTTAATGTTAGCTCAGACAAAGACCGTAGGACATATCATAAAATGCCTGTTAAGCGACAACGGTGGCGAATTTGACAACAAGTCCATTCGAGAACTATTAGACTCCCATGGAATTCAACAACGACTGGTAATGCCATACACACCTGAACAAAATGGTGTAAGCGAACGCGAGAATAGAACTTTGGTTGAAAAAGCGAGATCTATGATGTATGCACACGAAGTGATGCCACAAGAACTCTGGGCAGAACTTATAAACACCGCCGCGTACATCCTCAATAGAACTGGTCCGACAAACAACAAGGACAAGTCACCGTACGAACTTTGGTGTGGAAAAAAACCGGCTATCAAACATCTTCGGATCATAGGATGCGATGCCTACGTCCACATACCAAAACAAAAACGGAAGAAGATGAATAAGAAAGCCATCAAAGGAAGACTTGTCGGCTACGATGAAGATGGCTACCGTATCTGGATCACTGATGGTAACAGCAATAGCCTCGTCCGTTCCCGTGATGTCACATTTGATGAAAAACCGCTATCTAACAGTGATGTTCACCCTGACTGTGTAAAGAACGATGCAAATACGAGGGAGTACACATTGCGATTGCCGATGGACAGCACCATCAGGAACGAGGACCACGCTCAACATATGGATGCTCATCATGATCCAGTACCCGAACCCGAAGGAGACCGTGAAGATGATCGGCTCTCAGTCTCTGATAATCATGAACGTGACCACGAGGGAGATAATTTGGAGCCCGAAGCAGTCCAAGAAGACCATGACCACGTCCATGAACCAGAACCACATCCTGGAAATCCAGAGGCAGATGAATTCTATGACGCTGAATTGCCACACTACAGTTTGCGCGATCGCAACGAAATACGACGGCCCGACAGACTCAACGACTACGTGTGCTTAGCAGAGACATACCCGTCGAATTTTGCTGATGCGATGAATCGGACCGACTGTGAAGAATGGTGCAAAGCGATGCATAGCGAAATGAAGTCCCTAAAGGATCTCAATGTGTGGACGGCATGTGATCTACCGAAGGGAAGAAAAGCGCTTCCGTGCAAATGGGTTCTACGAACGAAAAGAAACCCAGATGGCTCAATAGATAAGTATAAAGCACGGCTTGTTGTGAAGGGCTTTAAACAAAGAAAAGGAATCGATTACGATCAAACCTTCAGCCCTGTCACACGCCTAGCAACCGTTAGAGCACTACTGAGTGTCAGTGCTAAGGAGAACATGCACTTAGTTCAGTTTGACGTTGCTACAGCGTTCCTCAACGGAAACCTTGAAGAGGAAATTTATATGCAGCAACCTGAAGGCTTTAGCGACGGAACATCTAAAGTCTGGAAACTGAATCGAAGCTTATACGGCTTAAAACAAGCTCCGAGATGTTGGAACTCTTGTTTCGAAGGAATTCTACTAGAGATGGGCTTTAAGCAATGCGAGGCTGATTGTTGTCTGTACACCAAGGAAATAGATAGGAAAAAGTTGTTAATCACATTATACGTAGATGATGGATTAGTGGCCGCAACTGATGAAGAGTTGTCAAAATCTTTTCTAAACGATTTACGGAAACGATTGCAGATTACGACGAAGCCCGCGTCGTATTACCTTGGACTACAAATCGTAAGAGGAGAGGACGGTTCTGTCTTCATAAATCAGGAAGCCTATGCGAGAAAAATCGTGGATCGTTTTGGGATGGCGAATTGTAATCCTGTAACGACACCCATGGAAACTTCACAATCAGGGAAAGTCGAAACTGACAAGAATGAAAAGTATCCGTACAGAGAAGCTGTCGGTGCTTTAGCATATCTCATGGTCGGAACACGTCCGGACATTGCATATGCAGTTGGTGTTGCTTCCCGAAAATTAGAATTCCCCTCTAAGGAAGATTGGCTTGGCGTAAAAAGAATTCTGCGTTATGTCAAAGGGACGTATTCCTATGGAATCAAATATGATCCGCATAAAGCTGGAAAACTCGAAGGATACAGCGATGCTGACCATGGAGGAGATCGAGCGACCAGCCGATCTACTACAGGCGTGGCCTGCCGCTATGCAGGAGGCGTGATATCCTGGCTCAGTCAACGGCAAGCATCGGTGGCTATTTCTACTACAGAGGCAGAGTTAGTTGCCGCTAGTGAGACAGCCAGAGAATTAGTTTGGCTAACCAGAATAATGCAAGAGTTGACTAAGCTGAAGAATACTCCTGCATTGTTTGTCGACAACGAAGCAGCTGTTCGTTTGGCACATAATCCGGAATTTCACAAGCGAACGAAGCACATACGTATTCGACATTTTTATGTCCGAGAGCTAGTTGCTGAAGGTGCAATAGATGTACAGAGAATCGGCACAACGGACCAGCTGGCTGATATCCTAACGAAAGGGTTGCCGCGTCCAAGATTTTGTACTCTCTGTTCAGCCCTTGGAATGCAGAAGTTTTGAATAAGGGAAAGTGTTGCAGTTTGAGTATTCAAACCTCTTTTGTATTCCGGTTATGTTTATTTTATATTCAGAAAAAACGTAATGTCACTGTGAATTTTGTTCTGTCACGTCGATATGAAAATACAAGGGTAATATTCAAAGCTTTCTTTTCATTAATTTACTACGTTTATTCTCCAAGCCTCCACTTCCACTGGCAGAACTATAACACCTCTCTCTCTCCCTGTGTGTGTGTGTGATTGTGTGTGTGTGTGTGTGTGTGTGTGTGTGTGTGTGTGTGTGTGTGTGTGTGTGTGTGTGTGTGTGTGTGTGTGTGTGTGTGTGTGTGTGTGTGTGTGTGTGTGTGTGTGTGTGTGTGTGTGTGTGTGTGTGTGTGTGTGTGTGTGTGTGTGTGTGTGTGTGTGTGTGTGTGTGTGTGTGTGTGTGTGTGTGTGTGTGTGTGTGTGTGTGTGTGTGTGTGTGTGTGTGTGTGTGTGTGTGTGTGTGTGTGTGTGTGTGTGTGTGTGTGTGTGTGTGTGTGTGTGTGTGTGTGTGTGTGTGTGTGTGTGTGTGTGTGTGTGTGTGTGTGTGTGTGTGTGTGTGTGTGTGTGTGTGTGTGTGTGTGTGTGTGTGTGTGTGTGTGTGTGTGTGTGTGTGTGTGTGTGTGTGTGTGTGTGTGTGTGTGTGTGTGTGTGTGTGTGTGTGTGTGTGTGTGTGTGTGTGTGTGTGTGTGTGTGTGTGTGTGTGTGTGTGTGTGTGTGTGTGTGTGTGTGTGTGTGTGTGTGTGTGTGTGTGTGTGTGTGTGTGTGTGTGTGTGTGTGTGTGTGTGTGTGTGTGTGTGTGTGTGTGTGTGTGTGTGTGTGTGTGTGTGTGTGTGTGTGTGTGTGTGTGTGTGTGTGTGTGTGTGTGTGTGTGTGTGTGTGTGTGTGTGTGTGTGTGTGTGTGTGTGTGTGTGTGTGTGTGTGTGTGTGTGTGTGTGTGTGTGTGTGTGTGTGTGTGTGTGTGTGTGTGTGTGTGTGTGTGTGTGTGTGTGTGTGTGTGTGTGTGTGTGTGTGTGTGTGTGTGTGTGTGTGTGTGTGTGTGTGTGTGTGTGTGTGTGTGTGTGTGTGTGTGTGTGTGTGTGTGTGTGTGTGTGTGTGTGTGTGTGTGTGTGTGTGTGTGTGTGTGTGTGTGTGTGTGTGTGTGTGTGTGTGTGTGTGTGTGTGTGTGTGTGTGTGTGTGTGTGTGTGTGTGTGTGTGTGTGTGTGTGTGTGTGTGTGTGTGTGTGTGTGTGTGTGTGTGTGTTTTTGTGTGTGTGTGTGTGTGTGTGTGTGTGTGTGTGTGTGTGTGTGTGTGTGTGTGTGTGTGTGTGTGTGTGTGTGTGTGTGTGTGTGTGTGTGTGTGTGTGTGTGTGTGTGTGTGTGTGTGTGTGTGTGTGTGTGTGTGTGTGTGTGTGTGTGTGTGTGTGTGTGTGTGTGTGTGTGTGTGTGTGTGTGTCATAATTATACGGAGTCATAATTGGTTTAACCATAATGTAGAATGTCATACATTTATTTAGTCACAATATTAATATAATGTAAAGTTAGTGGCAAAACCGACTCGGATCGCGGATAGGTAAGGGTTATTTTTTTATAAAAAAACGGAAAAACTTTATGATGTATGGTAAAATAATTTTATGCGCATCAAATTTATGCGCGTTACACAATGTTCTTAAACATTATGATTAAAAACGTAATGCGCATAAATGTATGACTATTTACAGTTATGCGTAATGATGAGTATGACGAATCCACGTATGCCGATCAACAATATGACTTCAAACTTTATGCCACCCGACCCCTACACGGTTAATATAATAGGCGCGATCTGAGAATATTGTTGTTCCACCAAGTCCGACGAGCTAGGAGACTCATCGGTATCGAATAACTCGCCAATACCAAGCTTCAGAGTTTGGAGCATAGGCGTAAAGTCGCTTGTCTCTCGGTATTTTACAGGGTGTATCATGGAGAGTGTGCCCAAGAACTGCACGACCTCATCCCACCCTCCACTTTCTCACATCGGTCTTCTAGACGCCGGGAGGGCTTCCATTCACATGTCGTAGAATACCCAATGGTTCGCACGCAGCGGTTTGCTGCGTCGTCGTTCGCACTGCTAGGGAGTGGGAACCCTCTCCCTGCGTCTAAATTCCCGGAATCATATAACCTTGGTGTTTTCAAGGCAAGAGTGAATAGGCATTTTCTGGGTAAGCGTGTACCACCTTCGACCTCGTCTTCACTTAACATCAGGTGAGACTGAGGTCAAACGCAAACACATTATGGATTTAAAAAAAAAGTCGTTTTTTTTCGCCAAGCTATATGGTTCTATTTATACCTAAGTGTAATTACCTAATTTTGTACAAATTGAAGATAAATTTATAGCTTGGCAAAAATAGTGGCGTGGTGACCGGTGGAACATGGAACTAATATAAGGATTAACAAGTGGCAACCACCTCATTAAGCAGCAGGTTTAGTGTAAAATTTGGATCATGTTCCCAATTTCACTTCAAAAAGCGCCCTTGCTTTTTCCTAACCTCTTTTTTAGGGTTCCGTGGTAAACAAGGGCCCTTTATATCTATTCATACTATTCATAGTATATACAAACATTTAATACGAGTATACTCGTAGCTGGCAGCCAATGTGTTAATAATCTTATTACTTACACAGAGGCTGTATAGGTTTTTTCTAGTGCACAAGTCCATTGACATACATTTTGACAGTTCTTTATTATTTATTTATTAGAAATTACTTTTCTTCCCTGACATTCATCACTTTCAACCCGCTTCTAAGCTAAACAATGGCCTTTTTTACCCGACTACGGCGAAGCGAAAAGGAGGGTTATGATTTTGACCGGTATGTATCTATGTACAGATGAAGTGAATAATCCTTTTCAGAGTAGGTACGAGACATGAAAAACACATTTTCGCAATTTAGAATATTAGTTATTAAAGCTAACGATAAGAAGAGAGCTCAGTATGCAAGTTTTGTCAGAGTTCAACTTTGAATGTTAAACTAAAAGCAAGTTTATGCAAGTTAAATAGGTAACTTGAACTAAAACTTGTTCTTATGCTGTGCAGAGTGCATGTTTTATTCCAGAAAGAGAGTTTTGCAAACAACTTTGTCACGAAATACAAACTGTACGAGTTAGAATAGTTCGGGACGCTTTCCTGATGTGATCTCTATGAGTACGTGCCTTTTTTGCTTTTACTTAAATAAAGCCCCGTTACCCGTGTGGTTGCCAGGTTAGAATAGTACCACTCCATGTCTTCCCGTGGATGTCGTAAGAGGCGACTAAGGGAATAAAGGCTTGCAGTACTGTTGGGCGATGGGCTTGCCACCTGTCACTAATACACTGGGAAACATCTTAGCCTACTTCTGCAAAATGTGGTTACAGAATTATCAAGAATAAATAAATAAATAAATAAATATCAGGGGACAATGTCACACCAATTGACCTAGTCCCAATTTAAGCTCTAGGCTTGTATTATGGGTACTAGACAACGATATAAATACTTATATAGAGAAATATATACTTAAATACATAGAAAACAACCATGACTCAGGAACAAATATCGCACTCATCACACAAATATCAGCCCTTACCGGGATTTGAACCCAGGACCACTAGCTTCATAGGAAGGGTCACTACCAACTAGGCCAGCGTTCAGCGTGTCGTGTGAAGTTTTAGGACTTGTTGGTAATTCTTTAGCTCTGCCTACCCCACTCTGGGAATGAAGGCGTGAGTTTATGTGTGTATGTATGTATGTATGTAGTTAAATAAATAAATCGCTACAGATGTAGGGAATAATAATGTGACATCGTTTTTAAGGTTCGCCGTGTCCGTCCGTCCGTCCGTCCGCAGCCTAGCTCAGAGACTTTAGAAAGCTGTAACTTGGCATGAATGTACCATATTAGTCACGCCAACAAAGTGGTAAAATAAAATCTTGAAAAAATAGAATATGGGGTTGGAAAATGATAGTGGTTTGATTATGGCAAATGGGATGTCATATGAAAGGGTTAAATCCGTTTTTTTTAAATTCTCAGTTGTACTTTTTGCATTATTCCCAAAAATTTACTAAAAATTACCTTCCCCCCTTTTTCTCTAAAGTATAATAATCCATAAATATTAAAAAATCCTGACGTATAGATATTTACTTATATTTTATGCGAAAAATAAAATGAAGTGTTCATTATTCACAGCTTTTGAGAAATAATAAAAATCTTTAATTTAATTTAATTAAAAATTTGTATTAAAATCTAGGGTAGTCAAAATATATTATTGCATAGAAAATAAAGTACATAACAAAGTGTGTATTTTCTTTTGTGGTTACCAAGCATAATATCTTAACCTTTTGAACGCCGTAAGTAAAATACAAAATGCGCCACTCACACGCCAAACATGTTTGCTATGCTAAGCAAATTACAACTTAATCCATACGAAACAAAGTCTCTTTTAATCTCTAACTTGTGTCGGCTGTGGCCGTCGGTGGCGTCAGTGGCACGACTTTCAGTTGTCGGCCAGAGCCGACTGTGGCGTTCAAAAGGTTAAATACGGAACCCTCAGTGCGCAAAGTCCGACTCGCACCTGACCGGTTTTTTGCATAGAAAAAAACCGTGCATCAGTGGAGAGTGCACACGTACAAGTTGTGATTAGTGATGGGCGATTTCTGAAACATTACAAAACTTTCATTAACTGCGAAAATTACAGCTTCTGTAAATTACATGATTAGAAGGAAATGATTCCGACACAAGTAAATTTCATTTAAATTTCACGAAGAGTTTCCGTTACTTATGATGTTACATTACAAAACTTTAGTAATTTTCGGAAATTAAACGATTTCACTTTAGTAACTTTCCGAATATTGCATGAAATTTTAGGTGAAAGTTTCACTTTTGAAACTTACAAGCCGCCCATCACTAGTTGTGATCATCTCATTTAATAAATTCGTGATTCGATTCCTGCTCTAAGATCTTGCTGCTAAGCGGAACGGCCTACCCAGGGGCGGTCATAGCAAGAAACCTTAAGTAAATGACCTCTAGCATGTGGTTGTAACCCATTAGTAAAGACCGTTCGACATTCTATATTTGAAAGGACCCCGCAGCAAATGTATGAAAAAATGGTTTTCAGTCAGTTTAAATTCTGGTATAATGTAGGTTTTGACTTCCTTATTAAAATTGTATATAGGCGTAAGCACCACAAATGGCCAGTTTCTAATAAAAAAAACAAAGGATTTTACTCTCTCTATAAATTATATTTATTATTTACAATTGGCGTATAAACCATAACGGTAGGCAATCCATAGTTTGTATTTGGTTTAATTCAGGAAGCGTGAATAAATTCTCACACGTAAAAACCCCTGCTCATGATTAAGTTCATCGAACTGAAATAATTCAGATCCAGCGTGGTCCAGTTTGTCTTGTATGTAAGCTGGGGCTAAATAGATTTGATATGTTACAATAGTATATTTTTTAAGAGCTTCGTTACTTAATACAGGGAAGTTTGGAACATGGTTTTCATTTAAAGAATGCCATGCGGCATTCCTTCTCATAAGGTCATATTATTATTGAAAAGATCACGCTACTGATTATTTTACGAGTACTTCACAGTTTACATTTTACATTATCTTATTAAATTAAGTTTGCAGAAACTAGTCACCACGTTGGGCGCCAATGAAACATCCTCAATCGGCAAACAGGCATGAGACGCTAAGAGGGCCAGAGGGTTCATAGGCCTGAGAGTAAGTCACCTCGAATTTAGTAAAAAGGCGCCCTGGGTAAACTTACTACAAACAGGGATGGTTTCTTGTTATAAGTAAAACAAAAGTGTAGTTCTCCTTAGTATATTTTTAAAGTTACACACACACCTGCATTTTACAGACCACTGTAGCGACCTTAGGTCATAGAAAATTATGGTAGCATTATCGACTACAGCAAAAGAAAAGGTCACTTAACTAGAGCGAAGTATGCACGATGTCATGTATGTGTAAGGTGAAGTTAAGTGGCAAGCAAAGACCCAAAACACATGGAGAGCGAAGAGGAGGGCTACTGCCCCGAGCCTCTCTAGGTCGCAACACGTGGCACGGAGGTCACGCCCATGTGGTTGAGCACGAAGCGCCCTTCACGGTCAATCTGGTGGTTAGGACTATGCCTAACTTAATAATAAAACCCTGCAACAATAATTGCAGTTGTTAATACAAGAAACTTTGAAAACTACTCTATCAGCCCTAGCCATGAGGTAACAATAAGTACTTACCACAAAGTGGGTTTTATGTAGCTATATACCGTGAGGCTAGTTGAGACCGGCATACGCACGGTGCCTCCATATATAACGTGGCACTGGCTGAAAGTAAACGTAACTTATTAGAAATAGGTTATGAGTGGTGCTTGCCGACATCAACGTGGCCTCTCCCGATACTCACCTTAATCAGGCACGTAAATAGTCTGATGACCCTGTTTTACAAGGCAGGAGTCAGCGCTTGGGATTAGGTAGACTGCATTGAGCTATAACAAAACAGTTTACGTGAATCGACAAGTAAAGTAAAAATACACCTTTAACAAGGTGAGACGCGAGCATTACTTACGGTTTATTCGTATAGTTATCGTCGTTTGTAAGCCCATTTGTTTAACAGCATGCAGACATAAATAAGTACTGCCACGATGCATCAAATTGTCATCGTATAATTTGCCGCTAATTGTCCATTTGTAAAGGATATCAAATTAATACGACGAAGGCAATGCTGCCTCTTCCTCAAGCCAAATCCGAATCAGAGAGCATAGAGCGAACATAGATGATGTGGCTAATCTTCTACGTCACTATGGACGCGAGACTCATTTCACTCTTAAACGCTGGCAACGCTCGTACACTGTTTTAACAATTTAGAAACCAAAACCAATCCAAAACACTCCAAAAGATTATTCTAAAGATATTCCATGAATCCTGAAACAATGTAACTTGACATGCCGAAAAGTATCGAAGGATCCGAGCCTTAGTCCATAGGTCGAAGCGCAGGCGCAGTGAAACGTAACGCACGCTCACGCTTGACCGAATTATTGAAAGGCTCCGTCTCACTCCATTCATAACCAAAGCGAGAGAAAAGGACAACACTAGGTGTATTCGTTCCTCGATTTTGGTGCAGAAGCCCACCAGCTGTAGTATTGCTATATGAAAAAGCTTATAAAAAAAACGGGTGTTACAGTGGTGCTTACGCCCATATACAATTTTAATAAGGAAGTCAAAACCTACATTATACCAGAATTCCAGCAAATTTGACTGAAAACCATTTTTTCATACAGTCGCTGCGGGTTCCTTTGACGTTAGTTCATTTAGTTAAGATTTTCACCTAGACAGTTTTTCGAATAGTAAAGGTTATTCGAAAACGTGTCGTATGATTAACATGTTCGTGCTCGAGCTATTCCCGAGTTCGTGTACCTACTAGGTAGATATATGTATTATTGTATCGTTCCGTCTCCCATATTGTTTACATCTCCATAGGAGGCTTGTTAAAACTCACTTTATTGGACGATTGCGCGTCGGAAACGACCGCGGTCGTTTCAAATTCAATTCAAGCTTTTATGCCTCATGAAATACTCTTCTTTTGTCGCCCTGAGCTTCATTTCAGTCTATTAGTACATGAAATACATGATTTATTTAGTTTTTATGGTGGTAGCTATAGACATTGCTTTGCTGAATGTTATCAGGCGTTTAACTGTTTACGGGGCGTGTTGTATTTTACAGTTTTCTTTTGCGTTTTATATTCAAAGATAGCTAGACTATTTGGATAACTTCATGAATGGCTGACCTTGTATTTTATGACTAAAAAAATATCTAAGTGCTGAGTTTCTTGCGTCGCTTCTACTTATTTATTTATTTTATGGCATAGGAAGGCAATCGAGCACCTGATGGTAAGTGGAAACTGTGACCCATAGACATTCGCATTCACAAGACTGCAAATGCACTGCCAACCCTGAGGACTAAGATGGAATGCCTCTATGCTAGTCATTTCACCGGCTGTCCCCAAACCGGAACACAACAATGCAAACACTGCTGCTAGGCGGTAGGTTAATGGATAAGATGGTGGTACCAACCCGGACGGACCCTGCACAAGGTTCTCCCACAAGTAAACACACACTTTGCTGTGATGGTTTTGTCGAAAGCGCTGGTATGGGTTACTCCATATTACCAACCTGTAAAAGAAACCAAGGAGCCTATAAAAGAGGCTTACTGCTAACGTAAGACATTCTCAAAATCTAAAAAAATGTAAGGAATAATTGATACAAAGCGCCCGACCCGTTAGATCGTCAACTTACGATAATCTTATACATTTTATCAGTATTCGAAAATCGCAAACGTTAACGTTATGCATCTTGTGTATAGGCTTCCTAATGTGGCGTTTTGAAAAAGAACATTTAAATCAATTCCACAACGTATTGACGTCTGCGCCAATGATTTTTTTAGCTAGACACTCTTAGCTTACAGGCACCAGTAATGGACACTTCACTCTTAATTCAAATGTGATACAGTCCTAAATTGATCGTTGCAAAACAAATGAATAACCCTTATCTTCTGTAAAATACGGATCAAGTGTCCATTATAGTCCTTGTCCATTACTGGTTCCGTCAGCACTGTTTATTTTCGAATATAAAAACAAAGTTACTGTGAAAGTTACGTTTTACGCAGACATTTTGGGTAGGTAATTCATAAATACGGCTCTCATAATGAACTCAGCGAATTTCGTCAATATAAACTGTTTCCACATTCATTTTACGTATTCAACGTGTTGTATGCGGGATCTCCGACTCGATTTAACAAAGGGTCGGTCGGGTAGGCCGGGAGCCAACTGTCGCTAATCATTCGTCGGTGGGTATTCCAGTGACCAGGGGCCCGTTGCTCGATACTGAATAGAATAACACCCGTATTCACAAACAATACTAAAGGGATCCTTCACTGAGTAAACGATAAAAAATTAGGCTAGGAGAGTACTTTAAACTTGGTTTAATAAATACAACTACAGCTATAAACTAGCCTAAGACAATATTACTTTCATTAAACTATTTACACTTCACTCGCGGTCAAATAATACGGGTCAGAGTGCGTTTTTCATACTAAAGAGGCTATTTCGAAGCGTTGGTTCCTCGCCAGGGGATGCTTTTAATGAAATCTGATGATGGAGACCCCAAGCATCGATACAAGACTTTCAGAGTAGCTAGGATACCCAACTGATTGAATCTGCGGTTAACGCCGGAATTGTGTATGTTCAGAAAAACATCTAAAATGGCAATATAATGTAAAGAAATCCGAATGCTGAGCCAAACTCTCTCGCTGTGGTGTTACCTGATTGTGCGATCAGTTAGGTACGAGTATCTTAAGCACTTTTGACCTCCTCTATTGAACCTCAGAGTATCCACTATTAAACCTCACTCAAAACAACCAAAGCCCTAGAACCAAGGCTTCAAAATAGCCTCGTTTGTATGAAAAACGCACTCTGACCCGTATTATTTGACCGAGAGTGTATTTATAAGTCTAACTTACAAGTATTGTACAAGAGCAGGTCACGTTTAGTGCGTGACGAAGTCTGCTGATGCTATTAAATTGACAACAATTCATTTTGTGCTAAGGTAGTAAAATAAAATACCGTTTCTAGATTTTACACTGCTGATTACAGTAAAAATATCTTTGGATTTTTTTATGCAGTAGTTTTTTTTATATTTAGGAAAAACAGTAAAAAAAGTTGTTGTTAGGAATACACTTATTCCATTTATTACCAAAGAAATTCAAAAAAATATACAACTGTCATGTTCATTGTTTATCTGTCTGACGGATTATTTGATTCTGACGACACGCTTTCAATTCTACGCAAAATAGTTTATTTATTTTAATGGCGTCTACAAATTACGTAATTAATTAAATTACGCAAAATAGCAAATTTGTGAACGAACATGACATGACATGACAGTCAGTTTTGTTTACTGTTTAAAGTTACATTTTTAAATTTTATATCAGGCTAAGATCACGACATCAGTATTCCTAACTTTGTATATACGGTCTTTTTAATGACTATTTCTTTAATAAATTATTAACGACGAATTTAAGTTAAATAAAGAAAAACCAAGAAATACGGGTAGTCTCATTTTTAACCAGCTATTATAAACGCGAAAAAACAATACTTAACGCTATTTTTTTTTTTTTTGTCAATTATACATGTTACTGACTGTGGCATCAGCAGCTCTACGGCACGTAATAACGTGTTGGTTAAGTATCTCTATGACGAACCTTTCTGGAAATCATAGTTAGGAGAGGGTTTGGGTTCTATAACTCACTGCGTTCAACACAGTTTTGTGATTGGTCCTTTTTGACCGACCTTTTGTTTGTGACACGATTTGAACCAATCTGTGCGTTCGTGAGCACTGAGACCTCATAGTGACGTTTGTCAATACGGGTATAATAATATCAGTACCCTTATCATGAGTTATAGTTAGGGTAAGGAATTTTGGTGGCATATCGTGGTTCTAAAATCCATGGAGTCGCTATTTCTTACTTTTTATAATAAATACCATTTTGATTTTGACCTTTAATTTTTTAATATTCAAATTTCGTTTATGCATTAAACCACTAAACCAATTTCAATGCAATTTGGTATGAAGGATATCTCTTCTGTGAAAGCGTTACAAACAAGCAAATATTAGTGGGTATGGAATTACCGAACTAAAAATGTATTTGGTTCATTTTAAAATATGACCACACTGAAGGTCAAAATCAAAGTGTCATGTATTATAATAATTAGGAAAAAGCGACTCCATAGATTTTAGAACCACGATATGCCACCAAAATTCCTAACCCTAGTTATAGTGTTTTAACTAACGTACTCGCTAGCGGGTTGAATGCTCTGTCCCTCGCAGACCTCGCAGTATTCTTATAGAGGGGAGCCCCCATTAAATATTTATTTTATTCTGTTTTTAGTATTTGTTGTAGTGGCAAGAGAAATACATCATCTGTGAAAATTTCAACTGACTAGCTATCACGGTTCGTGAGATACAGCCTGGTGACAGACAGACTGTCAGCGAAGTCTTAGTAATAGGACCCCGTAGGGTCCCGTTTTTACCCTGTGAGTACCCTGAAAAACAGAACAAAATCGATCCTTTATGTTAACTTTTTAAATGTCACGCAAGGGCAATTGGGCATTTAGTTAATAAATAAAAATCCTGTGCGTTTTCATAATTATTCCCTTTCTGTTCGATGACATAGGGTCACAGACTTCCCGCTCTCCGGTTATTACAGTAAGTGAGTCAAACGATACCTAACCAATTCAATTACCCTTACGAGTGTACTCGTCCTAGCATACGTCCCCAGAGGACTTTTAAAAATACTGATCAACATTTAGAATTGGATTCTCCAAAAATTCAGGTTTGCGCCTTATCTGAGTTAATATAGGGTTTAATTGTAGAAAAAAATTGGTTAAAAGGTGTTGAAAATGTCTTATAGGTTTACATACATACGTACATACATACATAAACTCACGCCTTCATTCCCAGAGTGAATATTATTAGTGAACATTATTCTATAATTATCAGGTAAATACGCCGTGTTTTTTTTTATTTAGGATAACTTTAAGGGAGCGTTCTTTAGGTCAAATAAATTAAATTTCCCGAAGACAGTCAAATGATAACTCTTACTGTTTTAAAGATATTTAATTTTTAAATTGATTCAGGTAATCACGTTTAACTGGTGTAAAAGGCTCTTAATTGTGTGTGTATGTCAGGCCAACATTGACGTATTTGACACTGACTATTAGTTAACTCTAAAGGGCGTTTTAGAATGACCAAAGATACAACATTTAATTACTTTGTTCTAAACAGAAAAAAAGATTTTGTTTTGCAATATTTAAAAATACAGGGTGTAAGGGACGGCTCACCGAAAACTGAAACCATAGCTTCAGACCATTGTACTGAACTGAAATCCAGTGGAAATTTTCCCGGGAAAACGAAAATTTTCTCGGTTTTTTTTTCCATGTTTTTGCATATAAACCGATCTAGGACAACATATTATGACATACTGAAGCTCATTATGTAAAAAAGCAGTGAAAACGGCATTTTCACGTAAAAAACGAGAACGATTGTTCCCAGAGACCACTTCTTTCCACTTGGTACGATCTTGACAAATTTCTTTCTCTTAATAAGATAACATCTTTTCCTATTCACGGAAAAAAAAAATCCTACTCACAGACCAAAAAATACTTAGGTAGAGCAACTTCACTGATCACGAAAGGTACCTACATCAAGTGCTTAAAAAACAGTGAGACAAAACATTCGCATTAACTAATTGAACTGTTTAATTAATTTACAATATTTGCAATGCTATAAACGTTTCAATGTACGGTGGAGTTAGCAAATATGTAGATATACATTTTTGTAACCTTGTCTATTTAATTTATGTCATGTTCAAACTGCCGTATACGAATTATCACAGCGATTCAAAGTCAAAGTTCTTTATTCTTCAATTTAGGCATAATATAATGCACCTATGAATATCAAAAAGCATTACCACCGGCTCGAAAAATAAAACCTTTGCCCCGAGAAAAACCGGCGCCAGAAACTCGGCAAGGAATATTTTTTCAATAAAAGTTTACGTCACACATAAGTTTACAATATCACAGTATTTTGCACAGTAGGTGCACCTTTTTTGACGTAGTTTAAGATTAGATCAGATTTAAGCTTACTCATGCAGAATGCACGACTCACTGCCAAACATCCCTGATGAAATCGTAGTTTTAATTTTTTGGAATTTTATTGTACCTACTTGAACTTGCATGAGCTTTCCTGTGCTCCTGGTTGCTTTTGGCTTATCAATGTTTGTTGGGAAATTGTGTGAATTCTTCCAAACAAAGGTTTTTATTTAAAATACATATAGCGACGGCTGTGTTAGGATATCTATTTCCTTGAATAAAGTAACAAGGTACTAAAGTGTATACATATTTATGAACTTGACTATAGTGTCCAGACAGAAAATTTAGGCCGCAAGCTTTAACCGGTCTTGGACCGGTGACAGTTAGCGTTTCGATCGTTAGGCTCGTATAAATAGTAAATATGGTGCAAATAAATAAAATACAATTAATAAAGAAATGTCGGGGGACAATCTCACACAAATTAACCTAGCCCCAAACTAAGCTCTAGGCTTGTACTATGGGTACTAGGCAACGATAAACTTACTTATATAGATAAATATATACTTAAATATATAGAAAACACCCAAGACTCAGGAACAAATACTCGCGCTCGTCACGCAAATATTTGCCCGTACCGGGGATCGAACCCGGGACCGCTAGCGTCGGAGGCAGGGTCACTACCGACTAGGCTACCGCGTCGTCGTCGAGCGTACAGTAGCGAATGTTCATATTCATATCACGTCATGGGTCCGCTAATATTTAATAAAATACCGGTCCAAATTAGGGACTGCAGGTCCATACCTAGTTCTGACCGGAGACTTAAAAACTGGGTGACACAGGGCTTACTATTCCGCCAATCAGTACCTTGATGACATTGACTTTTAATCATTTTATTTTGACACATTATTTATTAACTTTAGTGAGTGACCTTTTGTATTTATTTTGTAATTATTGTAATTATTATTTTACTGATTTATTTCTACTGAACATGAATGACAATGTATAATCCTTACTGAATAAAGTATTATGAATTATGAATTATTTTATTGTTTAAACATACCTACTGCTCGTTTTCAGTGTGTAAGGTACAACGTAATATGTAGTATATTATATTATTATTACGTAATACGCAACGTACGTTATGTAAGAACACATAATAATAGCGCGCGGGTGAAGGAAAGTGCAGTAGTGCATGCAACTGCACTGTCCGATGCAGCACGGGCGAAATGGGTTTGAAGCCAAATGTGCATGGGAGAACTGGAAGAGGCTTACAATATATTTATTAAATAAGTTAAAAAAAATATCGGAGAACTCACACAAATTAACTTTGGTCTCAAACTAAACTCTAGGTTTGTACCAGGGATGTGACGGAGGTAGTTTTATCGGAACCGAAGGCGAAGTCGGAGTTTTTAAATTTGCTTTATTGGAGTCGGAATCGGAGTCGGAATCAGAGTCGGAGGCAGGGTCAGAAGTGGTGGCGTGAGAGAGAATTTTTATTTAAGGACAAATAAAACATTATTTATTAAAACAAAATTATTTCAATTTTCAATTATAAAATAAAACACAAACAAAGAAAAATTATAAATGATAGATAGTTCATAACAGTCGACACAGGCCGCCGCGACGCCGCTATGTTATGATACGACTTAAAAAAAAAAAACGATTTAAAAGTTGGAACCGAAGGTGTAATAATAATCGGAAGTTCCGACTTAACGTAACCGGAGTTGAAGCTCCGTAACATCCCTGGTTTGTACTATAGGTATGTACCTTCTAAAAAGTGATACATACATACATTAAATCACGCCTGTTTCCTAGAGAGGTAGTATGATAAACATACGTATATAGAGAAATACATACTTTAATTCATAGAGAACATCCTGAACTCAGGAACATAATCGCGCTCATCACACAAATATTTGCCCTTACACCATACACCATATTTACTTGTGGGAGGACCTTGTGCAGGGTCCGTCCGGGTTGGTACCACCATCTTAACCATTTAACCTACCGCCAAGCAGCAGAGTTTGCAATGTTGTGTTGCTTTTGGGGATAAGACAGCAGGTGAAATGACTAGCATAGAGGCATTCCATCTTGGTCCTCAGGGTTGGTAGTGCATTTGCAGTCTTGTGAATGCGAATGTCTATGGGTCACAGTTTCCACTTACCATCAGGTGGCCTGTGTGCTCGTTTTGGGAAGGCTTCCATGCCATAAAAAAAATAAAAAAAATGTTCAAATTAAACATTATCTCATAGTCATATAACTGTCATATCATAAGAAATTACAATTTATCGATAAATTAATATCGTTCGTAAATCCCTGGGACAATTTTATTCGTGCCACAAAATCTTCTATGTCTGATGAATCTGATGATGACTAAGGGAAATATAGTACACACAGCTCGTAACATAAGATAAAGAGCCGTTCTGTTTCCATTAGTTCCTTGTTCCGAAGCATAAAAGTCTGCGAGTGACACGTTTAAAAATGCATATTTTTGCTTTGTCAGTTTGTACGCTGTATTGTGGCAAGGATTGTCTCTGTTTCAAGGTATAGACAGGTCGTGTTAAACTGAATTAGAAACCGTTCCAAATGTTTCAAGGATGTATTCTTTTGCAACGCATAGAGTAAAGAAATATCATCTTCTTATACGAGTATATATAATTCTTCTGTCCGTGTGTTGACAGTGAACTCGTCCTAAACGGCTGATCCGATTTGAATGTTTTTTTTTGTGTGTGTTCAAGTGGATTCGAGGATGGTTTAGATTCACAAATAAACCCGGCAGATGGCGTTGTCCTGCATGGCAGATATCATGCAGGACAACGTCTGTCGGGTCCTCTAGTAAAAATATATAATCTATCGACTCGTGAGTGTGAGTTTTCTAACATTCGCATATAATCCACAATTTCTCATACTGAAAGCAGTGCATTGTTTCATTGATTCTTCTCAGCTTTAGTATTCTTTCTAGGGAAGCTGCGCTGTTAGTTTTTGGACGTATAAAAAGTCCCATGTATAGTATGAATCTTCTCAAATGAACTTTTCGCTTCGAGCCCTAATCTTCCAAACAAAGGCCATTGTTTCTATTGTTGTCCATTGTTGGCCATTGTTGTCCTACACTACCAAAACGTAACATCTAGAATGTCAGTGACATTCAATTTGAACCTTAATACTATGACGATACCGTTTGTTTTTCAATATCAATGTTGTAGTAGCACGTGCTAACTCGGTAGCTAGCGGTTTTGCGATAATAGAAACAATGGCCTTTGTTTGGAAGATTAGGGCTCGAAGCGAAAAGTTCATTTGAGAAGATTCATACTATACCTTGGTAGAATTTTCACGCGTAAAAGGTTCCTGAATAAACCTTTTTATCTTTATGTTTGTGATCCTATACGGCACACACACACACACACACACACATGCACACGCACACGCACACGCACACGCACATGCACACGCACACGCACCCGCACACACAATGGACGGTACAATACACACGTAACTTACCGTTTACCTTTCCTCAAATTGACTCATGACCTGAAACTGTTAATAGTAAGTTGATTTCTCCCTTTCCAAATCTATTTACTTTAAATTTATTATTCTGGAAGCACTCAAAATAAAAGGCTCGAATTGAAACCAAACGAAATTTTCTTTTTGTTTAATGACATCAAATTGCCTTCGATTCTTTAAAAGGGTCTCTGTAATTCCCTGCTGTTAAAAAGGGCAAGGGTCTGACTGTATATTATATTAAACTAGCGACCCGCCCGCGGCTTCGCCCGCGTGGAATGTATTATACATATTAAACCTTCCTTAAGAATCACTCTATCTATTAAAAAAAACCGCATCAAAATCCGTTGCGTAGTTTTAAAGATTTAAGCATACATAGGGACAGACAGCGCAAGCGACTTTATTTTATACTATGTAGTGATGCTCGAACTTCCATCCGAAGCAAAAATACAGTACCTACCTCTTACGCTGCCTTTTTAGTGTTCCGTAGTCAACAAGGAACTTATAGTTTCTCCATTTTAGTCTCAGAATCTCTGGGTACAACAAAGCTATAATTTGGCATAGCTGTACATTTTAATTGCACTAGCAAAGGTGTAGAATAAATTCTTGATATTATTTTTGGGTCCCTCCCATACCTGTCATCACGATCATCATCATAATTTTAACCCGTATGGTCACTTCTTCCACTTGAAAATAGGCCTCCTATTTAATTTCCAGTGAGGACAATCCAATGTAGTCTGCGTCACAGATAACAGAATACAAGTACAGATACCCAATCTCATACAGCAAAAGCGTGCCGTCCTAAGGTAGACAATTCGGTAGGCAATTTTAGTCCCGTAGTTACACCAGTAGATGCCGTATCTGAGCCACCACTGGATGCTGGCAGCCTACCTAATAGTTTTAGTAACGTATCACCAGATGGCATTGACTTCAAGAATGAGACGTCAAGAAAATTGCTGACTTAAAATTAATATGTAATGGCTATAATCCTACCGGTGACATTGTGGTAGCGTTTTATTCATTCATAGGAACATCTGCTCTGATTAATGATGTCCAGGACAAATAGGAATGTTTTAATGACATGTTTGGGAAGTTTTTTGCTGACAATAAATAAAAGCAATAGGTCAAAATAACTGGTTTATTAGGTTTAAAGAATTAATTTTCTCATAAGAATTTTACAATTCACTTACAATGAGAATTAAGAATAAGTTAAAAATAGTTTGGTGAGCGTATTTAAGCGTGCGTATTTACATAAAAAGGAAATATCGCCTTCAACTTCAACTTTATCCGAATCCAACGAAACAAAGTTATACACTCGGCCTCAAAAAAATCGCACCTTTTGGTATGTTGACTTCAAGCAGCTATAAACCCTATTAAATCTAAGATAAGGTATGAGTGTGGGGCCTCATTTTAAAGGTTATTGAATCCTTTAATTAATAAAAATGTGATAATGATTACTAAGCTTAAAAAAAATCGTTTTTCATGAAAAGAGGAAAAACATTTATTCACGCCAAAATTACACAATCTAAAAACATAACAAAATTAAAGAATACAGTAAAACAAATTCTTAAAACTAAACTTAAAACCTAGGGTTACCTCCCCTAGCCCTAATTACAGCCTCCATGCGATCCTTCGTTGACCTCACCAACGTCACGATGCGTTCTTGAGAAATGTCACTCCACTCCTCGACGACGGCGTCCCGAAGCTGTTCAAGGGTGGCAGGGGCAGTATCACGAGACCGCACCCGGCGTTTCAGATCATCCCAAATGTGCTCTATGGGGTTCAGGTCAGGACTTCTCGCTGGCCACTGCATCACGGGGATCCCAACCTGATCCAGATAGTCCCGAACAATCAACGCCGTATGAGAGCGGGCGTTGTCGTGCATGAATGTGGATTCAGGCCCGACAAAACCAGCATACGGGACCGCGTGGTCCTCCAGGATCTCTGTGATGTACCTATGAGCAGTCAGGGACCCCTGGGCACGTCCACCTCCAGTGCGGGAGACGCACACAAGGTCGGTTTTGCCCGATTTTAAAGCTTATTAACTGTGCTTTCAAATGATACTAATATTGGTAGGGTACAATAAATAAGTTAAGAGCTTTATTCGCTTGAAGTCAAAATTTCAAAAGGTGCGATTTTTTTGACGCCGAGTGTAGTTTAAATGTTTGTACACAAACTGTCAGCGCGTTTTGATACTTCAATGGTTAAAGATAGCACGTTGTTCGTTCCGTGTTTGTACTAACATTTTAATACACCGAAACCGCCAAAACAGTATTTTGTAATATTCATTTATATTCGTCAAGACATTATTTTCTCTATTGTTTTTTTGTTTTTAATATAAAAGAAGTATTTTGAGTATTGATTTTACGCATCAAACAAGAATTTGTAAAAACGAAACGCGTGGGGTCTGTGAGTGCATAGTAGCACAGTATATAAATAAACCAGTAAAGAAGCTACGAAAAAATGCTCGAAACGACGCACTCACACAGACGCACGCCTCTACGAGACCGCTAAGAGGATTTGGCGGTGCTGTCAGCCGCGTGTGTCGCGTCGAGACGAATGGGCTCCTTCGCATTTTACGTTCGTTCTTGAGAAAGATGCCACAAAAGTATTGCGTGGTATATACGGTTGTTTGAATTCGGCTTCTTCAAACCCGGAACTTTCATTTTTTAAACTCTCTGCTGGTGTTAAAAGGTAAGAATAAATAAAATATTTTTAAATAAAATGCTTTTTATAATACGATGACGTGTTGCAAAAGTAAAAATATAAAAATCGTTTAATTTCCCAGCGAAAATTCGAGAGAACTCGGGAGATTTTAGTCGAAATAAAACAACTCTATTTTACACTAATTACTTTAATTTACAAACTATTAAATTATTAAACGATATAAAATAATAAACATCTCTGCAATATTTGAACATTGAGTGTTTTTTTTTAAATATTTTTCTCGACCGTGGATAGGTCCTTCTTTGAGTGTCTACCTTTGGTGTTGTCGTCTTAAAAATACTGTTTTAATTTGTTACTTTGGTTCGAAATGTAGAAATTCGGGAAACGGGGTCGCTAAATCGTGATATCGGGAGGGAAGAGCCGAAATCGGTAGATCTCCCGACGAATCGGGAACTTTTGCAACACGTCTGACATTTTGTTTATTAGGTTATGAAATATGTCAAATAAGCATACTTCCTCTCGAATTTAGAAAAAGAAGAAACCGCCGCCATGTTACACTTTGTGTTGTTCTACCTATTCCTTCCAAAATCGAAATCTGGGGATCTGTGTGGTCTCTGACAGTGATTTCGTTGGCAGCATGAGAAAAAGTAGCCGCCATCTTGAACTCTTTAGTTAATCAACCGATTGCTTCCAAAATTGATATCTGGGGATGTGTATGGTCTCCGACAACTAATCTGTTGGCGGAATGAGAAAAAGTAGCCGCAATCTTGATTTTTTTTATTATTCGACAGGCTGCTTCCAAAATCGATATCTGGAGATCTGTGTGGTTCTAACTCTCGAAATCGATACTTGAATTAGCCTGTCGAATAATAAAAAAGTTCAAGATGGCGGCTACTTTTTCTGATTTTGCCAACAAATTCGTTGTCGGAGACCACGCACATCCCCAAATATCGATTTTGTAAGCAATCGGTTGAATAAATAAATAAATAAATATGGCCTCTACTTTTTCTCAATCTGTCAACAGATAAGTTGTCGGAGACCATACACATCCCCATATATCGATTTTGGAAGCAATCGGTTGAATAACTAAAAAGTTCAAGATGGCGGCTACTTTTTCTCAATCTGCAACGGATTTGTTGTCGCAGATCACACGTATCGATTTTGCACTAACTAGCTGAGATACAATAAACAAGTTTTTTTTTCAATTTTACAAAATGTCAGTGGACAACCCTTACGCTCAATTGGAGCGTAGGTATTTATCTTGAAAAGTAGGCCTAGTTTCTTTACTGGTTTATTTATATACTGTGATAGTAGTTTCGCGATCCGTGATGGCACCATCTAGTGACAGTACCTAATAAGGCGTAGCAAGCTTGAAAACTTATAAGATTTTTATGAGTTAGATGGAGTTAATATAAAATTTATTGCATTTATTAAACTTGTAAAATATACCCTACTTTATGTAGAGAAGGATGTTTTTGATGTAATTAAGGTACGTTGAATTTATTAAGGTGCAAAAATCATTCAATCTTCACGATTACTGATTCAAATGTTTCGCTCGATACCTGTGACGCCATCTATGAGTTTATTAAAGTAATAATTATACGTTCTTCGAGTTGGGAGGCCATGTCTGCGTCCACTAATTTCCTACCACCTTTATTAGTGGTTTAAAAGTGTAATTTTCACTGAAATTGCATTTCACGTTCCTCCTACGGCCAAAACTACAAGTTTTTTATTTTTTTATTTTATATATCATAGGAAGGCAAACGAGCACACTGGCCACCTGATGGTAAGTGGAAACTGTGACACATAGACATTCGCATTCACAAGACCGCAATCCTAAGACTGCAAATGCGTTGCCAACCCTGAGGACGAAGATGGAAGGCCTCTATGCTAGTAATTTCACCGGCTGTCTTATCCCCAAACCGGAACACAACAATGCGAACACTGCTGCTTGGCGGTAGGTTAATGGATAAGATGGTGGTACCAACCCGGACGGACACCCTGCACAAGGTCCTCCCACAAGTAAAAAAAATCTGAAAATATCTTATTATTTATTTATTTAATTACATACACACCACTATCCTTACCAGGCTAACCTAATTCGACAGTGCGGTTTAAATATTATTATTATTATTTGTATGTCTTTACCAATCACGGAACTATGGGAGTACCGGACCTTTGAAAGGCTTTATTTCAATACAAC
Organism: Acleris emargana; assembly: GCA_927399475.2. Lineage (NCBI taxonomy): Eukaryota > Metazoa > Arthropoda > Insecta > Lepidoptera > Tortricidae > Acleris > Acleris emargana. The sequence continues at coordinate 1,926,494 of OV656843.1, forward strand.
CTATTCGTCATATATAATACTTACCGTATTAAATTTGTATAGAATACTTTTTATTGAATAAACAGCAGGTGAAGATCGTGTCGTGTCTTATTCGGATCTAATTGTAAGAACAACTGGATATATTCCAATTGCACTGTTTTCCACTGAAACCTTACTTCAGTGGCCGTGAAACGTTTGAAAATCGCGATAAAATACGAACAAACGTTTTCAGGAATGCTTTATTCGTTTACACCTGATGTGGAATGTGATAGAATCCTACTTCAACCCTTGTTCTCGGTGAGACAGAAGTGGAATCGAGGTTTTATTACACGGACCGGACTCGAGAATCCGAGGCTTTTGCACTAGCAGAATAATATGAAGCACAGATTTGGTTACCAAATACCCTGTTAGTCAAAATTTTATATTACACTAACGGACCCGAAAGATATCTGCCATGCAGGACAACGTCATCTGCCGGGTTTATTTGTGAATCTAAACCATCCTCGAATCCACTTGAACACACACAAAAAAATCATTCAAATCGGTTCAGCCGTTTGGGAAGAGTTCACTGTCAACACACGGACAGAAGAAGTATATAGGTATATACAGGGTGTCCCAGAAATAGCACGTCACAGTGACACTGGAGATTTCCTAGCCTCAGACAAACCAAACCAGCCTAACATGACCTCAGTAAAAGTTGCACCGTTTTCGAGTTATACCAATTTAAAGATTTTTCCAAATTTTCATCTCTTTTGACATTGTAAGTGCTCGCATTTACTGGGATAGCTTTAAAATTTAGATTTTTTATTTGTGCGCGTTTATGAATAGTTGATTAAGATGATAGAAGCATTATTATGTCAATAACTAATGTAAAAGTTGGAAAAATACTGTAATGAACTTGACTTAAATTATCATCAACATAGTAATTTAAACTTTGAACACCTGCCATAACTTTTTTTTACTACAAACGAAATGAGCAAATAACTTTAAAAACATGCGTATTTTATGCCAATTCTAACACAATGCCAACACATGATATCTTAATGCATAAAAGTAGGAATTAGTATGACATTTGCCAATATGGATCCTCGGAAATCAATGCTAATCATCTAAAAAATTATCTTGTACTCTACGATATCTCATTTGTTTGTGCTCCTTTGAAGAATATGATTGATTTTTGGTTGACCTTGATTCAAAGATAATAAAAAACGGGTTTAATTTTCATTAGTTTTTACAGTAAATGTTCGAATTGTTTCCCACCGACTCTAAGGCACAAAAGTAATGTCTAATTTCGTAAAAGTAATAATAACAAGCTGTGATATAATATAATCATATTTTAGGAATAATATTTTCAATAAAAAATCAATTGTAAGTAATAAGTCTTAACCTACTTATGAAACATGTTTTATTAATATAATTTGAAATGTATACTTATAAATATTAATATCATAAATGTGACTTGAAATGTTATTTCACTAAAAATAAATAAAATTGTAACTTAGTTAAGTACTGTAAACTTATCATAACATCATACCATCTTACAGTGCAATAAATAATTCATAAAAAGTTGTAAAATTTTGTTTTTAAATCGCTATAAAATAATTAGGTATTAAGCTTAACAAACTATTATTGTTCATCAGTTAAGAACCGAGGTAATAATTTAAAGTAATTTGTAGGTGCTTAATACTTTTTGATTTGTAAGTTATATTAGTAAAAAATACACAAGTGTATTAAATTAGTGCCTAGTGAAAAAGGATACAAGTAGACTTAACTCGTAATAAAAAGGGTACTAATACATGGACACAGTATATTTATTCATTTAAACTATATTGCATAATACAAAAAGCAAGTAGAAATGGCGAACTTAATGCCTTAAGTCATTCTCTACCAGTCAACCACTAGGCCAAACAGAGAATCGTTAAGGTGGGTGCGAGAATTTCTGCAAGAGCCTTTACTGGCTTTCAAAATCTCTACTAAGTATACTAGACTTAAACCCTTATTCACTTGATCTTCTGAAGACTTATGCCCTTTTTTACTGGGACCATTGTATGTACATAGGAAGTTAACACTTTCAGTGCTAGCAACCCGAAAGCGGGGTTTCTCTTCGTAGCCAGTTTCCGCTAAAAAACAAGAATGTGTTAAAACTATTTGTTGCCCTTTCCTGTCTTCCCACGAGAATGACAAATTATCAACAAATTCAAAATTCATACTGTATTTCACACAGAAATTTCAATCTTAAAACTAGGTATTTAACGAAGCGGAAATTAATTACAGAAACCACTTAACTCTAAACAAAGATTTCTCATTTATATTTAAAAAATACTTATGGTTTAATTAGTCATTTTACCTTTTAGGTTATTTATTTAAGCGTTAAAGCAAAGTGAAATCCCTTGATCTTATTATGTAAAATAAATAAGCACATAATTTGAAAAGGAAGGCGCGGTCTCGAAATTAAGTGTTATTTTGCCCAGTGTTATTCCTTACGGAGTATACGAGGGGTGATCCATAAGTTTTGATAATCGGTATTAAAAATGGGAGATATGTAAATAGTTATATTTTAATTGAAATAAGCACACTTTCTATATTTTCAAACACTCGTCATTCAATTGTTTTATTTTACCACTATAAATCAATTTTACTTAAGGAGGTCAAAATGGTCAAATTTTGTACGTTCACTAACTCATCATCAGCTCGTGATTTTTATGGAATTGTTTTTTAACATTAGTGAATGAGAAGTAGTAGTCGAAAGTTAGGGCTTAATAACGGGGAGAGCGGTTCTCAGTTCTCATCTTTGGTCGATGAGCAGCACCCTTGTCAATTAGAAGGCTCTGAAGCACATTTCCTGCCGCAAATTGTTTTTTTTTTCTTGAGCTTATTTTTAATATTTTCTCATAACTATGATAGAATAATGTTATATAACTCTCCTAGATTATTTAAACACAATTGCTAAACACGAATGTCAAAGTATTTATTTGTAGGCCTCAATAATCCTGGGCGAGGCCGAAAAAACCACCCTAAATTTTGGTGACAGAGCTGGAGATAAAAAATCTACTGCAATGATAACTTATTTATCGTTTAAATCATAATGATAAATCAAGGTTTCATTATCAAAAACAATATTTTTTAATAGTGTACCAGAATTTTCTCCACACCGCTCCAAATTATTACAAAACTAACTCTTATTTTACCGTCTTGTAAAATTATTCATACAGATGTTTTTTGTTTAGCTATCACAGAGAAAGAAATGAACAAAATATTTTTTTTTTCTCTAATTTAAGTTTGATTAGTGCCATGGTATATTCCACATTAAAAAAATATCATTATGTGCATGGTTCATACTGATTCTCAAAACTTATGGATCACCCCTCGTAATATAGAATAATTTTCGGCCAGGGTTATTACATGACCTTATTGGCTCCAAATGAGCTCTACTTTGCCTCCTTAAATGGTTTGTAATGTTTGTATCGAATATCTAGTCACCCTGTATACCCTTTTTTATTACGTGCTAAGTCGAGATAGCCTACCCCTCTGGGAAACAGGCGTGATTTAATGTATGTCGAAATATACCCTTTTTACTAGGCCCCCAATGTGAATACAACATCTGTCTCTTTCTGACCAGTAAGTGCAAGAGTGACGAATTCTTTATCGAGATGAATCGATAAAGGCGACCATATACGAGTCCAGGGGCCGTAACATGGCTGCGTTTATCGCGTGACAAAGTTTGAATAAGGCATCCGTCACCTTCTGACACGTAAATAAGTACGAGAGTGACAGATGCTTTATCCACATTTGACACGCGATATAGACGCAGCCGTACTAGGCCTACAGGTCAAAGACGGTATGGTTTTAACATATGGCGTGTTGACAGGTCAACCAGTATATCTGTCATCGACGAACCTTGCTGTAATTTGTTTAGAAAATAACAAAGCTGGTCGAGGCAACGTTCGGCTGCCTAATGACTCGCCGTAGGCCTCTCCGGACAATTTAACAACATAAATACGCTCTCCAGCCGCGTAAACATCGCGTTATCAGCATGGCAATTTATCTTTTGACGGGGACGTCTTGTCCTTAGAGAGTATAATATTTACAAGTCGTCAAGCTTTGCTTTAAAAATGTTTAACGTAAATATTGAGTGAAAGGTAAACAAGCTGAATGTTTTATTTTAGATAAGGTAAACGAATGGCTCGGTTGGGTTTTAAAAACTTTTACTTCGAAGTCGTAAATTAAAAAAAAGAAAGTCAAGTGCGAGTCGGCCTCTCACACAGAGGGTCTCGTACCACCGCATAGTAGGTAATTACAATATTAATGAATCACATTCGTTTTTTTTTATTTTATATTTGAGTTGATTGAATGAAAGGTAAATTGCGATTTACGATTTATGACGTATTATAAAAATAACCTACTTACTAGATCTCGTTCAAATCAATTTTCGGTGGAAGTTTGCATGGTAGTGAACATCATTTTTGTTTTTAGTTTTATCAATCTCTTATTTTAGAGCTTACAGGGGGCGGGGAACACACACTGTTTAACACTTTGGAAGTATCTCTTGCGCGAACTGTTCAGTTTAGAAAAAAGTGATATTAGAAACCTCTATATATCTATATCATTAAGACCTAGGCATAGATACCCCACACGTATGGCCTTGATTTTTTTTTTCAGTTTCAGTTCTAAGTATGGGACCCCCAAAATTTGTTGTTTTTAGTCTATTTTTGTGTGAAAATCTTAATGCGGTTCACATATTACATCTACTTACCAAGTTTCAACAGAATAGTTTTTATAATTTCGGAAAAAGGTGGCTGTGACATACGGACGGACAGACAGACAGACATGACGAATCCATAAGGGTTCCGTTTTTTGCCATTTGGCTACGGAACCCTAAAAACGGTCAAGCTGGAGTCCCACTCAGGCACAGATGATTTCATTCAATATGAACGCTATAGCTGAGTCAACTCCACAGGTGGTCCCTGTGACGGCGATATTACTCGTGAGTAAAGGCATTTCAATAGCGGGGGTGAGGGGTGAGGATGCCAGCCAAGTATGTGTACTAAAGCCTCCATAAAATATAACGGGAGGTCAATTACTAAAATTACTATACCGGGTAAACCGGGTGTGCCGTGTGGTTGCCGGGTTAGAATGGTGCCAGTCCATGTCCAGGGACCGGAAAACCCCTTCTTTTGATTAACCCTATCAATAGGCTTAGCCTATCATTCGGTTAGCCAATCGATGTGCTTAGCTATGATTGAGTCACCTTAACGTTAGGGCGAACCCCTTTGAAGTAATTAACCGCATCCAAAGAGCTTACCCGGTTCATTAGGGTTTCGGTAGTTTAATATTTAAGCGCTTAGCATTGACTGGGTATTACCCCATCGATCGCCTTTCTCTTTTTGGCGCATTCGGGCGAACTCTAGCCGTCTCGTTTAAGCGGCTTCTGCCTGCCGCCACCCTATCAATTGTTAGGTAATTCAATAATACTTCTAAACTCTTGCGCATAGAGGTTAAACCAGCTTGAAACCGTTCGAATAAGCTTGAATAAGGTGACAGACAATAGGGTATTGGAATAGGCTTAGCGCTTAGTCGAATTAACCGTATCGTTGGGTTGCCCTTTCTTTGAGCTAAGTCGACGATAAGCTAAGCGCATCCTTGGGGTTTGTAACAACAAGTCTATCAAAAAGCATATCAAAAACCCCTTTCGCGCTAAGCGGTTCCGGTCCCTGTCCATGTCTTCCCGTGGATGTCGTAAGAGGCGACTAACGGCCGAACCCTATATTCAAACCGAGGATAGATAAGGCTTACCTCGGGTTAAAATTTGACATTTGCCCATACAAAATGTGTCAAATTTTAATCCGAAGTAAGCCTATCTGTCCGCGGATTGAATATAGGGTTTGGCCGTAAGGGAATATAGGCTTGTAGTACTGTTAGGCGATGGGCTTGCCACCTGTCACTAATACACTGGGAAACATCTTAGCCTACTTGTGCAAAATGTGGTTACAGAATTATCAAGAAGTTTTAAATCTTGTTGGTAATTCTTTAGCTCTGCCTACCCCACTCTGGGAATGAAGGCGTGAGTTTATGTATGTATGTATGTACTATACCGGGTGTTTGGTAGCTCGGTGCAAATCTTTAAGGGGGTGATAAAGCAGCTCATAAGCTCTCGATTTAACCCACATGTAGGTTTGTAGGTTCAGCAATTGTTATTAGTTTCCGAGATATTGATAATTTTAATCGGAATTTTTGTAATTTTTCCTTATGTCCGTGTGAATTGCTGAATATACATGGGGGTTAAATCGATAGCTTATGAGCTTCTCTATCACCCCCTTAAATCTTTGCAGCTGCCAGCTACCTACCGAATACCCTGTATATAGACTTTTTAAACCACAAACGCGCGCTATGACATTTATATTCACATTTAACCCACCAAGGAATTTCAAGGTTTATTTTAGTTTGACACACACATATACTGATTAATTTGAAATGGTTCTTAACCGGGTTCTTCGTAAACGCTCGCTCGGCGCGGAATAGATCCGCGAGCGTTATCAATGTTATCATCGCTGGGATTAACCGTTTTTTTTCGTTTTTGATTCTTAGTTCACTTGGATGGCGTCGCGAATATGGTGTTTTAAAATGACAAGGCCTGCTTGACTTCAAAGTAAGCAAGTAAAAATACATCTAAAGGGCTACCTATTTTACCTATTTTTATTTATTACGGTAGGTACTCGTAAGACGAGAAACGCAAAGTAAGGCGAGACGAGTGATGGTGGTGCGAAAAAAATTGCGAGTGGAATTGTTACTTCGAGCAAGAACCGTTTTATTAGGGTAGGGGTCGGGTTGCATAAAGTTTAAAGTCATATTTTTGATGGGCATACAAGGATTCGTCATACTCATCATTGCGCATAACTGTAAATTGTCATACATTTATGCGCATAAAGTTTTTAATCATAATGTTTAAGAACATATTGTGTAACGCGCATAAATTTGATGCGCATAAAATTATTTAACCATACTTTATAATGGTATGGCTTTATAAATAAACTTTTTCCGCTCTTTTATAAAAAAATAACCCTAACCTATCCGCGATCCGAGTCGGTTTTGGCACTAACTTTATATTATATTAATATTTTGACTTAATAAATGTATGACTTTCTACATTATGATTAAACCAATTATGACTCCGTACAATTATGACAAGGAACAATTATGCCTAGTATAATTTATGCCAAAAAAAAATTATGAGCATCAACTTTATGCGTAAAGTGTTATGACAATCGATATTATGACAATAGTTGTTATGCGACCAGACCGCCACCCGTTTTATTAACCCCCGGCGCAGAGAAAGAGGTGTTATAAGTTTGATAGCTGTGTATGTGTGTATCTGTGTCTGTGGCAGGTTTCTTGAAAATCGGGTCGGCTGTTTAAGAGATATCTGGTCTAAAATTGGCCATCATTATATAACAGGGGTTTTATCTATCTAAAAAAAAATTGGTCTTTGATCAAAATCGAAATAAATAAAAATAAAATAAATAAATATCAGGAGACAATGTCACACCAATTGACCTAGTCCCAAACTAAGCTCTAGGCTTGTACTATGGGTACTGGACAACGATATAAATACTTATATAGAGAAATATATATACTTAAATACATAGAAAACATCCATGAAACAAATATTCGCGCTCATCACTCAAATATCTGCCCTTACCGGGATTTGAACCCAGGACCTCTAGCTTCGTAGGCAGGGTCACTACCAACTAGGCCAGCGCGTCGTCAAATAAATAAATAAATAATATCGATTCTGTCCCTTTCGGATACACTTCGACCCTTTAGGATCTTTTGTGCAATTACCCTATTACACACTCAGCTGTTCGAATATGCAGGTTTCCTCACGATGTTCCTTCACTGTAAGAGAATCGGGTAATGCACTTAAGTTAGAAAAACTCATTGGTATGTATACATGGTGACCGCGGGGTTCGAACTCGGTACCTTACGATCATGAGTCGACGCCATAAGCCATTGACGCTCTTAAAATCGATCCTGTTTAAATAAAAACAAAATGAAAATGCTCTATTTGTAATGTATGGCGTTTCTGACGAGCTGGCTTCCGAGCTCAGAAACTTGGTAGCATATACTAAGGCGAAAAGGCACAAGTGAATTAATTCAAAGAAGCGTTCTAAACTCTCACCTGTTATAATAAGCATACACCGGATTGAGGGGGGCAAAAATGTATCAGTGCTAGTGATTCAATAAATATCGACAAAGTTTATCGACCACTTTTGTCGTGACATATGGATCTTACATTTCTTGCAAAAGTTAGTCGTACCTTTATCTTCTATATCTGAATGATCAGCTTTCCATGAAGATAAACAATCCTTTTTCTTTCAAGGCATTTTTAACCGACTTAAAAAACAAAAAGTTTCTCAATTCGTCGGAATGCTAAAGAATATTGTTGTAGTGAATGAATTGGTTATTCAACGTAATTTCAAAGGTTGTCAAAAGTGACTCGAGTACAGGGTCACTATCAGATACCAGTTATTTATAGTTGCGATAAGTACCTATACGATACGAATAAAAGAGGATTGCACATAATTAAAAGATGTTCAAACTTGGCCATTACTTATGGTAATGATGGATGATTAAAATTTGTTTTTTATCGATGTCGATAAACTAAGTCAACATTTAATGAATCACTAGCACAGGTACATTTTTGCCCCCCTCAATCCGGTGTTTGATAATAAGGTTCGAAGTGCAATAAAACTCGTATAGTAGATGTGCCTTTTTCCGTAAGAGGGCAGTATAGCGCTCCTAGCTGTAACTAACTGAGTTCTCGGAAACATGATACGTGTTTAATAACTTCCGAGTCCCTGCAGAGGAGCGGAGTAATTAAACTGCAATGAACAGACTTGCCTTTTACACGGCTGCACGTGAAGCAAGTGCACTCATGTAGGTAAGAAATGTTACAAGCTCTATGTAACTTAGGAAAAAATATTACTTTTAAACTCCGACGCAAATGGGCCTGTATTTCACGGTTTAAAATTACATGCCCTTGTTAACGTGACGATAGTTATTATTTACTTATTTTTTTATCACAATCTTACACAAATTGACCTAGCCCCATACTAAGCTCTAGGCTTGTACTATGGGTAGGTACTAGGCAACGATAAACTTAGGTACTTATATAGATAAATACCTACTTAAATACATAGAAAACACCCAAGACTCAGGAACAAATACTCGCGCTCTTCACACAAATATTTGCCCGTACCGGGGATCGAACCCGGGACCGCTAGCTTCGTAGGCAGGGCCACTACCGACTAGGCCAGCGCGTCGTCAGATAAGAGTTCAACCGTACCAGTTTAGAAGCAAAGTGTGAAAAGGTCAAGATATGGTTTACCAAGCAGACGAACGCGGGCTGTGTTGAAGGAATTAATGAGCTACGACGCATGTGGGCAGAATGCATCAGTCACGTTGTTAATGCCCGCTTATAGAAACACGTATACAACCAGTGAGGGCTTAAGGACATTTTAGAGATTATTAGTACAAGCCTAGAGCTTAGTTTGGGACTGGGTCAATTGGTGTGACATTGTCCCCTGATATTTATTTCGTTTACACTTTCGGGCCTCTTCTAGAATCATTTGTGCAATTACCCTCTTACACTCAGCTGTTCTAATGTGCAGGTTTCCTCCTTCACTGTCAGAGCATCAGATAATGTACTTAAGTTAGTTTAGTACTCATTGGTAGTTACATGGTGACCGCGGGGGTTCCGAACCCGGTGCCTGACCATTTCGAGTCGATCCCCTAAGCCACTAGACCATCGAAGCTCTTTAAACCACTGCCACTTTAATACGTTAATGAGTCAAGATAAAAAAAATAATTGTTTATTTTATTCAACAAAAGTCGGAAGGGGCTGCCCTAGGCGTACTTTTTCGAATCAAATCAGAGAAATACTGGAAAAGGGCCGAATCTTAAGTACCCGAAACCGACGACGTGCGTGCATGACTCGTTGTATGAATGTGAAAGAAGCGAAAGAAAGTCAAGATCGTAGCAAGTGGTAAGAAGTGGTCTCTGCCTACCCCTCTGGAAAACAGACGTTGAGGTCTCCTAGTAGGTACGGAATTTACCTGTGTCAGGAGGAGGTCCTCCAAAAACAATTTAGCATTGCCATTTCGTAATCGTGTAATTACGTGACTAATTAATAAATTATCATCTGGTAGCCTTATCGAACAAAGTTTAGTGTCGTGGGGTCTTAGACTATACCCAGTAGAATAGAGGCTCTTATAGCGGTTTCCACAACTAATAATATGTGTAAATAATACTATCCTGTGCTGTGAGGCCTAAAATAGAAGGCTTAAAACGATAATAACAAAAACATGCAGGGATTTATCAAAGTTGTTTTTTATTCGAGTTGTTTTCAGATTTTCAACATGAAATGTTCTCGGCCGACAACAGCAGTAGCTTGAAAATATAATGGCCGACGCTAGGCACTTGCTCCACCGCAGGCGAAGAAGCGATTAGCTATCCACTATAAAGTTGTCTGGAAGAGATCGCTATTTAGCGTTAAAACCGCCTGTTGAATCACTCGATGTAATATTAGTTTTTTATATATCAGGTTTTCAGTATAGTGTTTTATATTGTATTTGTGTTGTATTGTATATTTTACTTCTGAAGATTTTGGTTGGGTCAAGTTGTAGAATATTTATATTTCTATAATCTACCTGTCACTGGTAAACATCTTAGCCTAATTGTGCTAAGTGTAGTCACAGAATTATCAAAAAGTTTTTAGTATTGTAGGTAATTTTCTAGCTCTGCCTACTCCACTCTGGTATTACAGGCGTAAAGGTATGTATGTATAATCCAGGACAATCTATAAAAGTTAAAAGAATAGCTAGCAGTGTGCATAAAGCTTGTGTAACATAAGCAAAGCCTCTTTGTACGGATTATAAATGTAAAATCTGCATTTAAAAAAATGAGTGCAATTTGGTTTGGCTTATGAGCTTATTTTATCTATTTAATTATATTTATCGTTAACATGATCTCTTTTACAATTTTTATACATTGACTAGGCCAAGGGTAAACAATATTTGTTATTCGTCCCTGTGACAGCCGTATTGGGTAATTTCAACATAGCGACGCCAATGATATTTTATATTAAGATCTGCACGCAAAAACGTTCCTCAAAAAGGAAGGTAATTTACCTTACTACCTACTGTTTATTTGCGCCGCGGCCGCTGACACGCACGTGTTAGAATAGGTTAAAGATAGAAACTAAATAACTATGTTACTGGAAGAATGATTTTAATTATGACTTGATTAAAATAGCGAGGGTAGATAGATAATAAGTAAAACAGCGGAATTTGCCATACATCTTTATATTATGTCAAATTGTGGGTATTTGTAGTCAGAAATAAGCAAAATATGTACAAACATTGATATATTCGATAGTTGACGAATGGTATAATACAAATTATTAAGCTAATTACATACATTTTGAAGTATTGTCAGGCAAAGATATTACAACTAAACTATGTCGGAATTTAAATCAAATGTTGAAAAGAAAACTGGCATAGATTTGGTATATTGATAATTTCATTGTAACTGGAATATTTTAATAATAGCTACTTTATCTATGACACACAGAAAACACAGTAAACAGCAAAACGGCCTAATACATCTACTTACTCCATGTTGGAGTGAGGAAGGTAAGTACACAGGGATTATATTCACAGAGAGAAACTTTTAAATAGGCTATGAAGGTTTACATAAAACAGTCATATTCACAAGATTATTGCACAGCAACATCACACAATAAAACATAGTAAGGCACAATAAGAAACAATAAGAGCAAGATAGTAAGTGTATAATGGGTACTTAACTTTTACTGGAGCTCGCCGGGCAGAAGAACTTCTCGATGCTATCGAGCACCGCTTTTTATACCCTTTTCTGCCCGACAAATTCCCGCCAAAATTAGACCAATAGAAATCTCAGGTTGTAAACCAATCAACATCTCTAATCAATGTGCATTACAACCAATAGCAAGCCACAAAACCATGATAATAACAAACTACAGTTGATACATTTATTGACCAATGGTAATCACTAAATTACTCTGATATAGCCAATCACTGGACCGAAAAAAAGACAACCAATGACAGTTTGCAACCAATCAGATGCCAGTATTATTCCAATAAACATTTCGTTTAGAAACGTAACAAGAAATTATAATCGTTCAAAAATCTACTAAAAAATAGAAGCGATATTTTGTAATTTGTAATAATTGTTTAAATAATAGTTATACACATCAAATAATAAAATTACTTCTTCCTATATCTAAAACATTGATTATCCATAAGTTATATTTTACATTAAGATTTTTAGAAATATTACTGTGGGTAATCTTGCAATAGTACGGGAGTGCCTACCCACAAATAGTAGTTACTCTTTTTGACACGGCCATACTGACAATGTACTTCGTTCCCGAAGTACTTCATTTAACATTTAACCAGTAGTCTTGTCATATTGGCCCTATCACCTTAGTGACCTCCTAGCTCAATATCAGACTACTGACTGTCCTATACAGCATCGTATAGTATCATATAACAACCGATTTAACCTGTCGCCCTGACATATTAGCTCTATCACCTGCCTCTAGCGACTTCCAAGCTCAATATCAGACGACAGATCGTCAGGCAGAATCGAATCATGTTATTTACAATTTTTTTTTTTCTTTTCGATTTAACCTGTCGCCCTGACATATTAGCTCTATCACCTGCCTCTAGCGACTTCCAAGCTCAATATCAGACGACAGATCGTCAGGCAGAATTGAATCATGCTATTTACAAAGTCTCTTTTCTTTTCGATTTAACCTGTCGCCCTGACATATTAGCTCTATCACCTGCCTCTAGTGACTTCCAAGCTCAATATCAGACGACAGATCGTCAGGCAGAATCGAATCATATCACATTATTATCATTCTGATCACAAATCACTAAAACACAAAAGAAAAAAAAAATACAATCAAAATACACCATTATTCAGAAACGTTTCCAACAGCAATATCTATACATTCTCCTGGCCAGTATCTAAGCTTTTCTTTAGCCACAGTGATGTTTCTAAGGTTACCTCTGCCTCTTAATTCATAACGTTCGTATGGCAATAAACTCGATATTTCATAAGGACCCTTATATTTTTGACTTAATTTGTTATGTCGCCTATGGACTTGGCTGACATAAACAATATCTCCTACATTATATATTTTATTATTTCGTCTAACCGTATCAATTTTTTTTTTTTTTTTCAGATACGTGTTGAAGACGCCGATAGGCCTGATTTCGATCATAGTTCAAGTCAAAATTTTGATTATTTGAATCGTCAACTACCTCAGATATTTTAGCTTGTATACAAGGAATATTTGCATTATATCCTATTAATAATCGTATAGGACAAAAACCAGTAGAGCTTTGAATCGTAGTATTCAAAGATTGCTGTACCTTCCATATTTCGTTCGGCCAATCTGACACATCATTACAGGTACAACTTAACATATTGACTATAGTTGACACATACCTTTCAACTTGTCCATTAGCCCTAGGGGTACCGGTGGAAATCATATGGTGTTCAATATTTAGATCTCTAAATAATGCTTGTATCTGACTGGCACTGAAATTAGTACCCCTGTCAGTTATAACGAGAGTAGGCGTACCGAATTCGGTAATAGTGTCGCGAATGAGAGGGACCAATTCTTCAGCACTTGAAAGTTTTTAATTTTTTGAGTATACAAAATTTCGTAAATCCATCAATTATAATCAAAATATGTCTATAACCATCATTGGACTGCGGAAAAGGCCCTGTACAGTCTAAATGAATTGTATGAAATGGAATTGGAGTTTTGTCTATAGGATGCAAAAGGCCTTGTTTAGGTCCTGCGTGACTTTTATATTTTACACAAAGTACACAATGTGAAAGATATTTTTTTCCGGGAACCAAAAGTGCTCAAGAATTTTATCCTACGTTTTGTAATAACCAACGTGACAATTCTCGTCATGAAATAGACATAGTATCTCTAATCTTTTACCTTTTGAAATGTAAAGTTTAGGCTCAGCCGTAGGTTCTATTTTATAATGAAGCAAATAATTTCTAATGCAATATCGTTCTGTATCAATTATACCGGTTTGGACTCTTTCAACTAAGAATTGAGTTTCTCGTAACTACCTTGTTCATAAGGTCTTTTTCTCGACTTAATGTAAGAAGAAAATAAAGTAATTAACTCTGACGTGTTACAGATGTTGCTGTTGAAAGACGCCATCCTTACACTTATATCACGTTATACTACCACAAATTAATTCAATCTTCTGAGCCTCAGTAAAAGAAATCTTAGTCTTGCCTTTTGGGGTGTTTTATAATAATATATCCAAAGTTTGTTGAACACTATATAATTTATTAATTACAATGTACTGGTCATTGAGTGGGGTCTAAACGAGGCGACTCTCCGCGAACAACTGCCTGCGTGCCGTTATCCTTTCCCACGCTACACAAAACGCTGACGCGTGCGGAATGTCATGTCGCCACATCACTCCCCCTCTTACAAAAAAAAAAAAAAATACGACGAAAAAATATAAGTAACATTAAAAAATATACACACTAATCAAACCTGTTTTAAACTCTGTGCTCACCCTCTGGTATTATTACACTATCATGCCTCACACGTGTACATTATGTTACTGTCTACGTTTGCTTAATAGAGCACTTCTGTGAAACATGTTGGTCCGATAACAAAAGTATCAATTACGCCTGTCCTCGTTCAGTTGTTTATTTGATTACTAAATTTACTTTAAACTTCATATATAATAGCAATATAAACACTACGAAAAAAAAAAAAACTGGTTTCACTTTACACCTGCTGCATGTAACCCGCGGCCACCGGTGCCCGAATCCCTGGGGTCGGTCCTTGGGGTCCGTGTTCTCCAGGTGGCGAGCCTCCTACTATCTTCCATACATATTTTCGGAACCTGTCCTTAAATGTCCTCAATAGACACCATAACACTACTATGGTTAATAAAACTAGAATAGCGATCAACGATATTCCGTAATATGACATCTTAGTTTCAATTTCTCCCTGTTTTGCGACGAACTGGGCAGATATTTCACTCTCCTTGTCATGTTTGCTATGATTATAACCCATTTTGTTTTGGTGTAAAATGTTAATTGGTTACTAACCGAATCGGCTGCCTAAGTTGAATTGACTACGTGTTTGAAACGTAAATGCATAAAACTGCGTTGCGAAATATCGCTGATCTGTGACTAAATACTTAGCAGAATGTCTTAACCTACTTACATTAATCTATTAAAAATCGCACTGGTCGCTTGATGACTCGACCGCTACGTGTGGTTTTTATAACAGGCGGTAGCGGGTTGTCTTCCGCTAACAAGTTACTAGGAGTTGGACTTGCTACATCATTATAATTAAAAGGTATCTCCTCACAAATGTTATCATGTTCCTTCAGTAAATATGCCGGCTTAATCCTATCAATAGATATGTTTGATTGTCGACCTGCTATTTTAACCGTAAAAGTCTTTGGTGTTCTACTAACCACTTCATAGGGCCCGCCGTATGATGGTGATAGAGGCTTTTGCACCAAATCCTTTCTAATAAAAACATGCGTGCACGTACCTAAATCTCGATGTACAAATATTTTCCTTGTATCGCTCTGCTCTCGTGTCCGGGGCCGCAGTTGACTTATTGTATGTCTTAACTTGCTAACATAGGAGCTGTAATCACTTACGTGGGGCCTGACGTCATCCGGGTAAAAATCTCCTGGTAGGCGAATTGTACATCCGTACACCATTTCCGCTGAGCTGATGCCGTGGTCGCTTTTGTGTGCCGCTCGAAGTCCCAACATGACAGTTGGTAATTCATCGACCCATGACTTATTATTGACTAACCGTGCCTTTAGCGCGACCTTCATTGAGCGATGGAACCTTTCGACCATGCCATTGCTCTGGGGATGGTATGCAGTAGTGCGTATTCTTTTTATCCCTAGTAGATTGGTTAAACTAGTAAATAATTCACTTTCGAACTGCCTACCCTGATCCGAGGTCAACTTGCTGGGGCATCCAAACCTGCATATCCACCCGTCGTATAGCGCTTTAGCCACGGTCTCCGCAGTAATGTCTGCGACTGGTATTGCTTCCGGCCATCTAGTTAACCGATCAATAATTGTAACACAATATCGGTACCCTTCGTGTGACGTTGGCAACGGTCCGACAATATCAATGTGTATGTGCTCAAAACGTTCTACTGTTGGAAAATTACCTAAGTTTGACATCGTGTGCCGTTGAATTTTGGCCCTCTGACATTTGACGCATGCTCTGGCCCAAGTCCCTATCTCCTTATTCATTTCTGGCCAAAAATACCTATCAGTAACTAATTTTCGTGTGGTTCTTATTCCTGGATGACTTATATTATGAACGGACTCAAACGCTATTTTCCGAAACTCTTCCGGTAAGTAAGGTCTAGCTTTCGTTTTTGAAATATTGCAATAAACCGGTTTACTGCACAGCGGCGTTGTTACCCTTTTAAAATGCAATATTTTGTTGCTTGGCATACATGTAATATAAGCGTCCTTAGCCTGCGCGTCCGCTAGTTCGTCGTAATCTATCACCGTTGGACAGGTAATGGTTTCAATTACCCGTGATAACGCGTCAGCTACTGGGTTATCGGGACCTGCTACATGTTTAATGTTACTTGTAAATTCACTTATAAATAACAATTGCCGCGCTCTTCTTGGCGTTTCGCGATCGGAACCTATCTTCGAAAATGCGTATATCAGGGGTTTATGGTCCGTAAAAATAATAAGTTCGCGTCCTTCTATCATATTCCGAAAATGGATAATTGCCAAATAAATTGCAAGCAGTTCCCGGTCGTATGTACTGTACTTCTGCTGTGCTTGCGATAGGGCTTTCGAAAAATACCCTAACGGTTTCCATTCATTCCCTTCTTTTTGCTGAATTACTCCGCCGACGCACGTGCTAGACGCGTCCGTCATAAGCGTTATTGGACCGTGTCCACTGGGATGTGATAAAGTAACCGCTGTTTGTAGACTAATCTTACATTTTTCGAAAGCTACTATGGCCTCGTTGCTCCAAACTATCTTGGTTTTATCTTTTTTTTTAGCCCCATGCAAATAACCGTTTAACACCCTCTGGTATTCCGTAGCATGCGCTAAATGAGACCTGTAAAAATTTAGCATCCCTAAAAACCTCCTGAGCTGCTCAACCGTCTCTGGTCTAGGATACCCTAGTATCGCGTCAACCTTGGACTCAAGTGGACTAATACCTTCCTGAGTTACTTTATATCCTAAAAACTCTACTTCTGTCTGCCCGAAACTACACTTAGCTAGATTTATCGTTATTCCAAAATCTTGTAATCTTGCAAGTACTTGCCTTAGGTGTTCTCGGTGTTGCGCGTCGTTATCACTTGCAATAATTATATCATCGATATAGCAAAATAAGAAATCCAATCCCTGTAATACCGTATTGCTCATAAACCGCTGGAACGTTTGAGCAGCGTTCCTTAGGCCAAACGTCATTCTTGGAAACTCATACAGCCCAAACGGTGTTATAATCGCGGTTTTTTCTACGTCATCCGGCGCGACGGCAATATTGTGATACGCTCTGTTGATGTCAATTCGTGTGAAAATGGTTTTATTAGCTAATACGTACGTAAAATCCTGTAGACGTGGAATCGGGTACCTGTCCGGCTTCGTGATCGCATTGAGTGCACGATAGTCTCCGCAGGGCCTGATTTGACCATCCTTTTTGGGCACTATGTGCAGTGGGCTCGCCCATGCACTCTTTGATGGCCTGCAAATACCTAAATCTATCATTACCGTAAATTCCTCCTTAGCTCTTTTGTACCTGTCCGGTGGCAACGGCCTTGCTCTAGCGTGCACTGGTGCCCCGGAGGTTTCAATGTGATGGTAGATATTATGACTGGTCGGTTCCCTGAACGAAACCGGCTTTGTGACCTCACTATATTCCCTTAAAATTCTTGTATATGGAGTATCGTCTCTAATGCTAGTTATTGTTGGCTCTAAGTACGAAATTATTGTTCCTACGCTACTTACCTTGGTCAGGTCGTCAATCAAACATCTATTGTGCAAATCGACGACTAGCTTGTGTGTTTTTAAAAAATCTGCCCCTATTATTGGCTGTTTAACATCACATACTATGAATTGCCACTTAAATGGCCTACGAAGTCCTAGATTTAATTCCAGGGTTACCAAACCGTACGTTTTTATCGCTGTATTGTTCGCTGCGAAAAGTTTATATGAACACTCACTATTGTCTCTCGGTTTGACCCTGTTTGCCGGAACCACTGACACATTTGCGCCCGTATCGATAAGGTAAACGATGCCACTTTTAATGTCTCTAACGCACAACCGGTGATTTTCCACAGCACAATCTTCCACCGCCTCGGATTGCGCCGGCTTTAGTTTTCCGCATCCTGTTTTGACTTGTCCCAGCTACACGGTTGTTCGCACGATCTTGCATTCCCTCTGTATCTGTAGTGGAATCTGCATAACCAGTTAGGGCCCCCAGGATAGTTCCTCGATCCTGACCTGGCCCTGGACCTAGATCGTTGTCGGTTCCATCCTCGTCCGCTGGTTTCCCTGCGCCCGCGGTCTTTAATTTCCTCGATTTCGCCGCGCAATTTCTTTAGCTCTATTGCCATCACGTTCATGTGACTGACTAGTTCCGCATCCGTTGGCTCCGCTTTGTTACCGCTACTGGACACTGCAGCTATCTCCCCACTACCCAGGGTCTCCATTATCTTGTCCGCAATCTCCGCAAGGCTCTCTAATTTTGTATCCTCTCTTCCCGCCAAAACTGCCCTCACGCTAGGTGGCAGTCTGCTCATCCAAAGGCTGCGCAAAGGGCCTTCTGGAACTCCGCAATTCGTAGCTAACTCACTCATTTTACGAAGGAGATGTGACGTTTTCTGGGTTCCCAACTCCATTTCTCCTACCAGCCTTTTAAACTGCGAATCAGCGTCCTCCTCATAAATTTTTAACAACCGTTCTTTTAACTTCACATACTTATCCGCGGCAGGCGGTGCGACAATTAAATCACTAACTTGCTTTAGCGCTTCACGACTGAGTTTGGCTATAGCCATGTCAAATTTAACACTGTCCCCCTGTTTCTGCGGTGCCATTATAGAATCAAATTGGGCGAACCACATTTTGGGCATATCCGTCCAAAAATCCGGGAGTCTCATCTGTACCGACACCATCGCTAACTCCGATCCGGATGCAGCGTCCGAGATAGGTGCCGTCAAATCTTGCGCTCCTTGGGGCGTACCGTAGGGCAGCGGCTTTGCCATGATTTATGCCTCGTGAGTTGTTCGCTTTCGCCAGATCACGTCGGGGTCACCACTTTTGGGGTGTTTTATAATAATATATCCAAAGTTTGTTGAACACTATATAATTTATTAATTACAATGTACTGGTCATTGAGTGGGGTCTAAACGAGGCGACTCTCCGCGAACAACTGCCTGCGTGCCGTTATCCTTTCCCACGCTACACAAAACGCTGACGCGTGCGGAATGTCATGTCGCCACATGCCTAACAAGCGAATCTTCTCCCTAGCATACTCGCAGTAAGTATCAGCTTGATCCGAATTATATAACACCGCTTTACTGAAATTTTCATTTATTTTTTTCTTCTCAGGGTACAAGTCAGTCAGTTCAGATCGAAAGTTTGCCCATGTTCGCCCACTCTCGGGCTCCCATGATTCGAACCATAATAAGGAAGAGCCTCGCAGGGCTTTACCGGCTTTTGCTACTTTGGTGTTGCTGCTCCATCCAAGGTCTTCGCCAAGAGTTTGGACTTCGTCACACCATCCTGCTGCCCCGGAGTCGTTCTTTGCAGGGTCAAAAATTGGCAACGCGACGTCATCTTGGCGACGATTCCCAGCTACAGCATCTTTGATAGAAGTCAGCAATTTCTCCAGCAGTGAGGGATCCATCTTTTCTTTTACTGAAGATGATATAGTTAAATGTTAAAACGTGCCATTCGTCATCCCACTTCTGATGTTAGAATAGGTTAAAGATAGAAACTAAATAACTATGTTACTGGAAGAATGATTTTAATTATGACTTGATTAAAATAGCGAGGGTAGATAGATAATAAGTAAAACAGCGGAATTTGCCATACATCTTTATATTATGTCAAATTGTGGGTATTTGTAGTCAGAAATAAGCAAAATATGTACAAACATTGATATATTCGATAGTTGACGAATGGTATAATACAAATTATTAAGCTAATTACATACATTTTGAAGTATTGTCAGGCAAAGATATTACAACTAAACTATGTCGGAATTTAAATCAAATGTTGAAAAGAAAACTGGCATAGATTTGGTATATTGATAATTTCATTGTAACTGGAATATTTTAATAATAGCTACTTTATCTATGACACACAGAAAACACAGTAAACAGCAAAACGGCCTAATACATCTACTTACTCCATGTTGGAGTGAGGAAGGTAAGTACACAGGGATTATATTCACAGAGAGAAACTTTTAAATAGGCTATGAAGGTTTACATAAAACAGTCATAGTCACAAGATTATTGCACAGCAACATCACACAATAAAACATAGTAAGGCACAATAAGAAACAATAAGAGCAAGATAGTAAGTGTATAATGGGTACTTAACTTTTACTGGAGCTCGCCGGGCAGAAGAACTTCTCGATGCTATCGAGCACCGCTTTTTATACCCTTTTCTGCCCGACAAATTCCCGCCAAAATTAGACCAATAGAAATCTCAGGTTGTAAACCAATCAACATCTCTAATCAATGTGCATTACAACCAATAGCAAGCCACAAAACCATGATAATAACAAACTACAGTTGATACATTTATTGACCAATGGTAATCACTAAATTACTCTGATATAGCCAATCACTGGACCGAAAAAAAGACAACCAATGACAGTTTGCAACCAATCAGATGCCAGTATTATTCCAATAAACATTTCGTTTAGAAACGTAACAAGAAATTATAATCGTTCAAAAATCTACTAAAAAATAGAAGCGATATTTTGTAATTTGTAATAATTGTTTAAATAATAGTTATACACATCAAATAATAAAATTACTTCTTCCTATATCTAAAACATTGATTATCCATAAGTTATATTTTAAATTAAGATTTTTAGAAATATTACTGTGGGTAATCTTGCAATAGTACGGGAGTGCCTACCCACAAATAGTAGTTACTCTTTTAGACACACGCAACAAAGACAATAAAACTTTACTACCGAAAAGTAAACAAATATATTTCGTAAAAAATGCCATCTTGTGTTTTTGAGGCTGTCGTAATTATACTGTAATTGTAAAAGGGAGAAAGGATTTTGTATTTCATTGTAAGTACCGTAAATATTTTTTTATTTTTTTATTTGCACTGGCGTCACTATCATCTGTGAAACATGAGATACACAATTAGATATCGCATGAGTGCGATAAAGACAGGTAGCTATAGCTACACTTGAGCGAGCACTTTGTCTTGGCGATAGCGGCGAGCAATTTGAAATAACTATTTATCTCTTTCTAACAATAGCGTACGCGTCGGATTGCTGTCTTTGTCTGTAGAAATATGGTAACGTACGAGTAGCAAAGGCCTCCCCTCTCTGTCGCCACTCGTCCCTATCCAGAGCGCATTCCTGCCAATCTCTCGCAATCGAATCTAGGTCATCTCTCCATCTCCTTCTGGGTCTACCTCTGCTACGATGTCCATCGCGTGGCAGCCAATGGGTGGTATTTTTTGGCCATGCTCCCATCGAGCATGCGGCAGATATGGCCAGCCATTTGATAAATATTGTACAAGTTGCAAAAGTTTCCCAGAACATTGGAAATATTCTCAAAAAATCACTGAGAACATGTTCCCAAACAAACATTAAGAATATTCTAAGGAGAACCGAGACAATTTGACAATTGTGTCTTGTCTGTACAATGTTATCCTAGATTAACCAAAGTATAAACACATTTCGTTTACATACATTTGAGAACACGCTGGCCTAGTCGGTAGTGACCCTGGGTTCAAATCCCGGTAGGGGCGGATATTTGTGTGATGAGCGCGAATATTCGTTTCTGAGTCTATGTTTTCTATGTATTTAAGTATATATTTCTCTATGTAAGTAATTATGTCGTTGTCTAGTACCCATAGTACAAGCCTAGAGCCTAGTTTGGGACTAGGTATTCGCGCCGCTACGTTCATCATTTAGTTCATAGTTATAGTTTTAGTATTTTAAGCCTTATATCCACTCCACAAGACACACAGTTGCATTGTATCGAGTCGCATCCAATCAGTACACTCAAATGTGGCGTGATATTTGAGATCAACCAATCACAGCTCTTCTCTCCTGTTCACGCCATACACCACCGCCGCCTGCGGAGACTTGCCTCCATCCTCTCATACAGAGACGTTGTACCATAACCTTTTTTTGTCATTAAAATCAAATTATAAGAAAACCAAGTTTCAATCATCTACTTGTTTCTATCCGGAACAAAGTGGCGACCGTGACAGGACCTGCAGCTATTAATCAGATATTCGAAGTCTCAGTTGCAGAGTCTTTGTTCCCAAGCGACTAGCAGAGGTCACCGCCACGTGAACGCCGTGCAGCGCCTAGATGCCTGGACAAGTACCAAGGCATCAGCTGCGCCTACTTCGAGCATCGTGCAGCCGGACCCCATCGCTCCAGCGTCGCTGAGACGCGCCTACAACGGACCCACGTCTACTTCGCAGCAGCCTGTGCCACGTGCGCGCCACGCCGCGCACCCCAAAGTGCCTACCATTGCCTGCTTGCCCAATCTATTAAGTGAGCCCGTTCCTACTTTCTCCTTGTTTCTATCCGGAACACTAGGTCAATTGGTGTGAGTCTGTCCTCTGATATAGTATATTATATTATGATATATTATATCTAAACATACCAGTTATTTCGTAAAATACATGAAATACGCATATTGTCAGTAACATATCCTCATGAAACACAATTCAAAATCGCTCAACCGTACTCCAACCGTAATACCAACCTGTCGGCAATAATATCCGATTGACTAGCTTCTAAAGGCCAAAGGCGTGATATTAAACCTACGAATGCTCAATCCCTCTCGCTTTTTACCTTTGATAAGAGCGTGACAGAGCTAGCGTAATTCTGAAGCTATTCAAAACGGTTATAAGTATTTGGAAGTTAAGGTAAAAAGGGTACAAGTCTAGTATGCTCTGTATGGCTCATGTACCCTTTTTGTTTCGAGCTAAGTAGACTTATACCCCGTTACTTTGAATTCTAGTTAATATTTTCCAAGTAGGTCTAGTGACGTGGCGTACGTATCCTGACATTATTTGACCTTCATCACAACTTTATTGACAGTAATTGCACTCTGCCTTCGACATAGGTCGAGGAATGTTCTCGATTTTTATTGTGCTGGATTGCTTTGTTGGCCTTTGAAGGCGATTCTTTCAAGAACTAGGCTGCATAAATATCAATCTCCAATATGTACTTGAAATTTGGTATATGAATTTTAACCATATTTTTTTCCAAGTAAGTTTTATATTCGTATACCAAATTTCAAGGACATATTAGAGTTTGATATTTATCAAATCTATTATGGTAATCTAATAGTAAACACATCTAGTTTCATCAGATACTAACTTAGTCATCATCTAGTACTTGTAGGTAAGTCTAGTTTTATGTTTTTCATGTTATTGTATACTTATAAGAAATGATCAGGGTTTTGTATGCAATTCGCGGGATTTCGAGTCGTAATCATAGTATGGATGAGACTATAATCCCGTGATATTTTTTCAACAATAGAAACATTTATTTCAAACGTTGACCTCTAATTTCGATTGATATTATGTAAAATAAAATAGAATAATTCTGGAGTCCTAGTGAAAAAGGGTATAAGTCTTCTGAAGATCAAGTGAAACAGGGTTTAAGTCTAGTATACTCCGTTCATGTATACTAATCAAAACAAAATAGGGGTCACGCTATGTTGTGCATACAAAACAACGATGTTCGGAGAAGGATTATTATAACAAATGCTAACTTGTAATTTTTGAATTTAGTATCATTCAAAAGCTGAAATGTGTAACTAACTTACAAGCTGTGTTTTTTTAATCAATTGTTTGGTTTTTACCGTGCGTGTGGTTTTTAAAATAGTTGCATATTTTTGCTCATTGTGTATGAAATTTGAGTTTTAAAAAACCAAAAATAAATAAACACAACTTATAAGTTGAACATTGCAGCTTTCGAATGGTAGTAAATTCAAAAATTACAGGTTAAGATTCGTTATAATAATCCATCTCCAAAAACAGTTCTTTTGTATGTAACTATGTAGAACATAGCGTGGCCCCTATTTTGTTTCGATTAGTACGTTTTATTACGAGTTAAGTCGACTTGTACCCTTTTTCACTAGGACCCCAGAATTATCCTCCAACATAAATAAAAATCCCGGGATCCCGCGGCATGTCCATACTACCATAAATATTGAGTTCATTCACCCCAAGTCGCATCGAAACACCGACCACTGCTTATAAGATATCTTTAGTATTATTATGTTCCTTAATTTCATGCCTAAATGGGGTACTTTAGAATATATTTTTAAAACTTTAAGATGACATTGCTTGGATTAGTTTCCTTTGCTTCTTACCTCCTTTCCAAAAGAAGGATGTAGGCACGAGTTTAACCGTGTCTTTCTTTCTTTTTTAAATAGTAGATAGATATGGTCATTTGTAAGGTGTCATCATCTGGGGGTTATTATGACATGGCTCTGCCATTCATTTTACGGCGAGCGTAAAGGACACAGCTGTAGCAGTTATATAGCTCTGTCCTTTTCTCTCAGCGTAAACTGAACTGCAAAGCTAGGTCATAATAACCCCCATTTACGTAAATTCTGTGGTCCTAGTGAAAAAGGGTATAAGTCTTCTGAAGGTCAAGTGAAAAAGGGTTTATGTCTAGTACTGTCCGTTCATGTATATACCCTTTTTTATTCCGAGTTATGTCGACTTGTACCCTTTTTCACTAAGACCACAGAATTATCACTGAAAGTTTTTATGTAGGTACTTGTAATAAATTCAGATTTATATATATGCAAAAGCAAAGCGAAGTAAAGTCTAAAATATTAATCTTTAGAGTTAGACTCTATAAATTAACTGCCTTCTTTCTACAACGTAGATAAGCCCTCTATGCACTAGCCATCCGTGCGATCCGTCCGGGCACGATGCAGGATGCAAAACGATAGTACGTAGGCTGGTTGGACGCCAATAATAATAATTATTATCGTGATGTACTTGCACGATCGAATTTTTGTCCAACGACTCTCCTTTCAAGATGGATAATTAAAAAAAAAACGTATAAAATCCATAGGTGTTAGTTACTTATAAAAAATCTGATACTCTAGTATTATTTTTTGAATAAGAATAAGTATGGAGCTGTGTCCACCGCTGGAGTAGTGATAGGTGGGCCCTATCAACTAACGCCATCAAGATCCTGCTGGTGCTGGCGCGCCATCTACTTAGCAAAGAGGTACTCCGCTTACGCATGACAGCGGCAAAACCATCTATCTGTGCGTCCGCGAACATAAGTAAGTAAAAAGTAAGTAAGTAAAATATGTATTCACAACAATAACACAACAAAAAATAAAAGAAGCAATAAAAAAGAAGAAAACGGGACAAGAGAACAGATGTGCTAATGCTGCGAAACGGTCTCAACTCAGCATGTGCTGGCTGTGAAGCCAACGCTGGTCTTCAGTTGGGCAGCGCAGCGTAAGCGACGTACTACAATGACGCGGCAACCCCACCAGCATCCTGAAGGCGTTATTGTACTGCACCCGCATGCGTAGAGGGCTTAAGTTCCGCTCATCCTACATCCTATGACCTTTAGAGAAACTCGATGGCTAGATTCAATCTAGTTATGATATTGCGACTAAAAGCCTTTCCTTATTGATAAAGTAGCCAGCCAATATCGAGACCAGTGGTTCCCAATCTGTGTCCCACGGGCCACGAGGAGGAGGAGGTCCGCGAGAGCCTTAGTCCGCGGCAGGCTTCAAACAAAATTGTGCTAATAAAATAGCTCCAATAAATGAACATTTTGAAAACAAACTGCCATTATTCCCGCAATAATATGCTATTAGCTATAAACATCTTGGCCTAATTGTGCAAAAAGTGGTTACAGAATTATCAACAAGTTTTTTAGAGTTGTTGGTAATTCTGTAGCTCTGCCTACCCTGCTTTATGAATGAGGGCGTGGGTTTATGTATGTCTATGTATGCTATTGTCCGTTACATCATTGAATTAAAATTAATATATTTCATAAATGAAAAGCAAGCATACTAAACCCGACTGCATTTTATATATTGTCGTCGATATAACTATGTTACTTAACTATTGTCATTTTGCCATTGTTGTTATTTAAATTTTAACAGTTTAGGTGTCCTATGTCGCCCGGGATGGTGAATGGATTTTAACGATGCCACACAAATCTAAATCGGCTCAGGCGTTTAGAACTTATGGCGGATCAATTATTTTTTTTGGCGGTCATGTTATAAAAAGTCGTGCCATTTGTAAGTCATACATTTTTAAGGTGAGCTGCCATTCGTAAAAGTGATAAATTATGATAGATCTTTTATAAATAAACATATTTTGTGATGTAACATAATTCATCCTCTAAGTGCATCGGAGCCGAGATATACTTTTAAAGGTAGTATCAAATACTTAATTCATAATATATTTTTAAAATCTCCGCTCCTTTATTCATTAAAGCATTAGTTTTAATATATCTATATGTATTTAGAGTTCCTACATCATTATCTGAAAACCAACCGTGGCTGATTAAAAAAAAACATTCAAACTTACCCAGTCAAGTGCCCTTTACTATTTCTCATGCTCAATGGTCTCTCACTAACATTCGAGAAATTGCTTTCTTATCTCATTTTATTCCATGCAACTTAAAAGTATAATTAATTTCTATATTGTTTTTATTTAAGTTTTGATATATGAATCTTGTGGTCCCTACTAAAATTTCAACAAAAAATGTTCCTTGGTCGAAAGTTTGGGAACCGCTGATCTAGACGAAGCTTTTATTTCAAAGAGGATTCAATGTCAGCCTCTTTAGAGCTAATCTTATGATGGCCTTTCAACGAACCGAGTTCTTAATTGAACTAGGATTTAACCGCCATATCTATCTAGTCTTATTAAACTCGGAACTAATTTACAGATTAGAGCATGGACGTAATTAGATCTATAATTAACTTGGTAAATAAGAACGAGTATGGAAAACTACGGTAGGCTTAAAAGATACATACATACATACATAAACTCACGCCTTCATTCCCAGAATGGGGTAGGCAGAGCTACAGAATTACCAACAACTCCAAAAACTTGTTGATAACTCTGTAACCACAATGTGCACAATTAGGCTTAGATGTTTATAAAGATAAAAGATGTTTATTCAGTAAGTAGGCCGCACGGGCACTTTTACACGTCAAAAATCGATTAGCGCTTCGCAAGAGACCACTGCTGAGAAGAAACGCCACAAGAAACTCAACAGTCAGTCGTTTTTTAAATATTGCTCAAATAAATAAAATAAATAAATATAAGGGGACAATGTCATACCAATTGACCTAGTCCCAAATTAAGTTCTTGGCTTGTACTATGGGTAGGTACTAGACAACTATATAAATACCGTAAAACCTGGTAACTATGGTCCAAAATCTTCCAACTATGGTCCAAAATCAATGACCAAAAGTACAAGTTCCCATTATCTTTAGTTAAGGAAGTTAGTCTGCCCTTACCGGGATTTGAACCCAGGACCGCTAGCTTCGTAGGCAGGGTCACTACCAACTAGGCCAGCGCGTCGTCAAAATAAACTTAGCATTATATAAAACAATGAATTTCACATAAAACCAAAAATAAATATATTCAGCAGCAGGAAAATGTGTCAAAACTCACAAGAACTAATAAGTTGTAGTAATTAAAAAAAATAGTTTTTTTAGAAATTATACTTACCTATGACGGTGCAAGACAACCCACATAAAAAGTTTCGACACATTCTCCTACAGAAACCGTGCCCCTAGACAATATTTATTATGACTAGTGTTTCATTATTTCCACCTCTTCGCCGCACACACAATCTGTGTTGTTGAAGAACCGAAAGAAATTTGTCAAGATCGCAGCACCCTCTGGGAAACAGGCGTGATTTAATGTATGTATGTATGTAAGTTATTATTCAGTTATTTAGGTGTTTAGTTTAGGCCATGCAAAGCTCATATACTAAACTTTTTATAACAATTTAAAGGTGGTTATAGCAACAGCCGGGTTTTTGTCATATTATTGTTTTTCTTGTGTAAAATAAAGTGATTACATACATACATGGGAGGACTTGTGGGAGGACCTTGTGCAGGGTCCGTCCGGGTTGGTACCACCATCTTATCCATTAACCTACCGCCAAGCAGCAGTGTTCGCATTGTTGTGTTCCGGTTTGGGGATAAGACAGCCGGTGAAATAACTAGCATAGAGGTATTCCATCTTAGTCCTCAGGGTTGGCAACGCATTTGCAGTATTGTGAATGCGAATGTCTATGGGTCACAGTTTCCACTTACCATCAGGTAGCCTGTGTGCTCGTTTGCCATCACATGCCATAAAAAAAAAAACATATTTTTAAGCAAAACTATGAAAACGTACGTTTTATTTAATCAATCATAGTCATACAAAACTTCCCGTCAGACTTATCCATGACCATCGACGAACTCTCTATGATCAAGAAACTACTTAAAAGGATTATAAGAGCCGGGTCACGAACTTCCCTCGCAGTTTGATCAATTGATCAGTAAGTGCCAAAGTTCATATGCGACTAGTTCAGTCAAAGCAAAGCTGTAAGACCAATCCTATCAAAACATAAATGAACACCGCACCGTTGATACCTTTCTGATAGGGAGCAATGTGTGGAGGTCTAAAGATACTGTCCGGGATCGAAAACGGTGCTTAGTTACAGATCCACTTACCTTCCTAACCAATTTGGCGTACCTCAAGGCAGTATTTTGGGACTATTGCTATTCCTCCTCTACATTAATGACTTACCTAATGCAGTATCGCAAAAGTGTTTTTTGTTTGCGGATGATACTTCATTGGTGAAAACGATATTAATGAAACGTTAAGCAAAACTGTAGAATGGCTTAGAGTCAATAATCTTCATGTGAACCTAATTAAAACTAAATTGGTGCAATTTCATTCTCGCAAAAGTAAACCAATGTCACTTAACGTTAACTTTGGTGGCGAAAAATCGATCAAGCTACTACTATGTACGTTTTCTAGACGTTACACTTGATTGTTATTGTGAATGGAAACAACACGCTACAGATCTGTCATCCAGAGTCAATCGATTCATATTCGCGTTGAGGAAAGTAAGCCAAGTAGTGTCCAAAGAAGCGGCTCTTACAGCATATTACGGCTACATAGACTCAATGTTGCGATACGGAATAACATTGTGGGGCAGATCATCTAACGTTGATAAGGTTTTCCTGTTGCAAAAGCAATGTATTAGAGCCATCTTTGAGCTTAAGCGGCTAGATTCATGTAGACCTATCTTTAAAAAATATTCTATTCTCACGCTACCCTGTAATCCCTGTATTTATATTTTGGTCAGTTGTATCTTTGTTTACAAAAATGGCGATTTGTTTTATAAAGCAAAGGCAAAGTATAAAAAACCCACCACGTCACAATATAGGAATAAATTATATATCCCGCTAACCAAGTCAGCACTAGTAGCTAAAAACAGTTACATGATGTGCATTAGGATTTTTAATAATTTACCTGACGCCATAAAAGACTTAAATTTCACTAGGTTTAAAATACATTTAAAAAAATGGCTGGCAGAGAAATGCTTTTATAGCATACAAGAATATTTAAATTATAATTAAGATATGAATATAATTATTATTAGCAATGTAAATAGAAATAAGCATTCAATTTCGCATGCCTTGTATGGCAAATTTTAGTGATACCAAAATTAAATTATACTATGTGATCTTATGTACCTGAAATTTAGTGAAATAAAGTAATTTGAATTTGATGTAGGAAAACATTTCAATCTTATGTGGTCGTCTTGCACCGTCTTATATACTTACACCTAGGTAGGTGTTCTTTTTGATTTCCTTTTCTCCCTCTATCTCTCTCGCAAGATTTTGGTGTGTTTTCCTGCTGAAACTATGCAGGTTATTTGATATATTTTTTAATTTAATATTTATAGATTTATATAATGCTAGACTAAGTATACCATTGTAACATTAAATATATGCCATCACTACTTTAAATTTCAAAATCACTACTTTATAAATAAGTATAGCAGGGTAATTATCCCAACCACATTTTTTAGCGGCGGACGTGATAATTGGGGTGTAAAGAACATTTATTGGAAAACTATTAATTTTCTAGAAAATCTTACACAAACTACCATGTTGAGCCAAAGTTAAAATTGTTAATAACTTATCATGTTTATCGTAAAAAAAAAACAGTCCAAAATCAATTTTGGTGTCGTGTCCAGTACTTGTCGCATACACTGACTGATATACCGTGGTACAAAGTTATTAAGCCTCAACTAGATTGATATTTTAGTTACCTCTATTCCCTATTAGTTAAGGAATTATAAAATATTACAATTATTGCATTTGCAAATAAAAAGAAACTGGGAACAGTGTAAATAAAACTGTCCTTGCGAAATAGTCAATTTTGGTGGTGAATATTAAAATTGATTTTATGATCGAACGAAAAGTGATTAAACAAACAAATATGTCGTCAGTCGTTCGTTCAGTTCCAGCGATAGATTAGATGGTGAAAGATTTATACCGTCTTGCTGTATCTTCCCTCTAAGTACATAAGTATCTAATTTTGGTGGTACGAAATACATTTTTATAATTGTGATAACTTAGATAACTTGTTATTGTGCAAAAAAACAATTGTGTTTAAATTATATTGAGTATGTTAATGGTGTTTTTTTAACTATATGAAGTTAAATTTGTATAAAACTAAAATATTCACGTTAAATAAAATAAAAAAATACAAGTTCTAATTTTGGTGATACAATTTTGGTGGCTTTTCCTAAGACACCAAAATTGTCAAAATTCCTAGTTCCACCAAAATTATATAAACACCAAACAATAACTATTTATTTTATTAAAAAAAATACGTCGTTGGTTTTAAAAAATAACAAGAATGATTCCCTAACGATTATTATTTTAACTATCCCGATATGCCATTATTGATCGTGTGTTTTTCTTAGAAAAGTAATTTTGGTGGATAATAGCAATTTTGGTGGTATATAATAAGTAAATTCGATATATCTTAAAACGACTTGGTTTAATGAAGGGCCATTTTAACACTGTTTTAATTATGACTAATGACGTCCCTTACACTTAAAATTGTGAACCCTACTGACAAAATAAAAAATACCACCTAAATTAGGACAATTTGACGCTTGTTGAAATTCACCCAGCAATAAAATATCTCAAATTATTCACGTTTCTATAAAGCTGCAAAAAAAACTAGTTCCTTCATTTAATGGCAGCCCCGGAACGATATTCTTGAATTTTTTATTAAGTTCATAGTTTTTTTTTTTTTAAATGATCATGTTACTCGATGATTTTTGCCACTGTCCTTCTCAATCAAATAGTTTCATTTACGTTTTAGGTATGAAGTACGTATTTAATGTTGTACGCGTCAATAGATTACTTAACTCATTTGTAGGTACATGATTAATTGATTGACGACTAATGGTTAATAATTACAACAAAACCATTTGAAATGAAACAATGTTTAATAAATATCCAATTGACCAACACTTATCTTAGACGTCCTGTATTCATAACATGTTAATTTTTTTTTCTTTGTCACACAAATTATGTATTTACTATTTATAAATAATGTAAATATACACACACACACACGCAATAATTCAGAAGTCTTTTGCAGGAACTATTGTCAATAATTAAGTTTAAGCATTACTCTTAATAAATAGAAGTGAGATGGATTGGGAGCGCTCTCCTCTCTCTTCAGTCCGGTGGCCCTGATAACCAGTGTCAAGACTAGTGAGCCTGACACCATGCTGAGCGGCAGCCTTTTCGGTGATAATTTCGGATTAAGTACTTTAAGTTTGTATTACTCTACTTTTATATATTTTTTGTTGTTGTTTATGTGTTAATTTTATTTTAGCACCGAATAAACAACTTCTATTATATTCTATTCAATCTCTATTACTGAAGGTTGTTTGCCGCTTGAGGGCTCTCAGTAATTTCCAGTATCGGGAATATACAATCATAAAACAAACATAAAGTTAAACAAAACCAGTAAGAGTTACATAACCGCAAAAAAACTCGTACGGCTTTATATCCAAGCAATTAATAAGCATTGTGTAGCTCCGTATATTTGTTTATATTGTGAAATGGGAACACTTCTAACTACAAAGAAAAGCAATTTGGTTAATTTATTTATTGTTCGCCACGAAATATGGATTATCCCGACCTCCTTTAAACACGTGCCGTGTTATAACGCTAATTGGAATAAATACAATTTAGATCACACCCCTTGCAAAGAAAACAGGCTAATTTGTTTTTTTTTGTATTTTAAATAGTTTAAATATACATACATAGGTACATACCTTCACGCCTTCATTCCCAGAGTGGGGTAGGCAGAGCTACAGAATTACCAACAACTCTAAAAACTTGTCGATAACTGTGTAACCACAATTTGCACAATTAGGCTAAGATGTTAAACAGTGTATATTAGTGACAGGTAGCAAGCCCATCGCCTAACAGTACTACAAGCCTTTATTCCCTTAGTCGCCTCTTATGACTATAAAATAAATAAATAAATATATTGTAAGGAAATGAGGTTTAATGTATAGTATAAAACACTAAGGTTGTTATGACACCAAATTATCAAACCGCGATTAGAATACAATTGAGCACAAATGTCGTTTCTGAATTAATACATGAAATGACATTGTCAATGGTAGAGTGTGCAGATAAATGATAATACTTATTTCTGTACGAAGAAGTTATAAACCTTGGGAAAACAACATAAATTTTAGCTACTTTAAAAAAATACAAATAATGTAATAATTAAATTTAGGAACACCATCTAAAATTATTAATTCATAACACCATCGTCTTCAGAGCTGTCCGTATCATCACCTGGCACAGAGAAAACAAAATAGATAATTAGTGTGCTAAATAGTGTTAAATATGCATGTTCACATCTAACAGCATAGAAACAGTTTACTGCTGTACCTACCCATGGTGACAACTACTTAATTACGAGGAATATCCAAGCATAGGTAGAGTTGTTTGTTATACGAACTGAATGATTATGATGAAGTAATACTTTGTAAAACTTTTTTTTATTTTTTATTTTTTATTTATTGGTATTCAGGACAACAACAGCCGTAAATATACTTATTACATAGTGTTAGTTACATAAAAGAAGGCCAATAACAGTTATCCATCAGTTACTAAATTAAAGAGTACACAAACATAGTGAAAATGTAAACTCATGAAAAATACTAAAACAAACAAGATACAAACGTTTTTTTACGAATGTGAATGATTTGCGTTGCACGAAGGCCCAGGACGAATGGAAAATAATAATGACATTAAGTTATTCATATACTCGTACCCGCCCACAAATAATTACCCATTCATTCAATTAAATTGTAATGAACTTTTGGATTCATATACAATTATGTCCAATGGTATATGAAATAAAGTAAAAACGAATTACCTACAAACTTTAATCTTTAATAGCTACTTTCAATAAGTAGCCGCCTGCCAGCTACTTTTAATAAGTAGGTAGACGTTAAACTTATGAGGATAGTAATGAAAACATATTAATAATAACTTGATATTTAAGAGATTGTTTAGGTATTTGATGCTGATTAATAGCTTTAATTGAACTTAATTTAATATTATTTCGTTTCGCGTGATTGTCAGTAAGTGCGGTTTAAATCTTATTATACTTAAGTCAAACTCAAGTCAAGTGTCTGTCAGAAACTCATTCAACAAATATTATAGGTCAGTTACCCACTAGTAGAATGAAATGAAATGCTGTAAAAAAAATTTTTTTTTTGTTTGTTTGTGCTGGAAACTCATTCACAACGTTGAATAAACTATTTTAAATCTATTCTATTCTATTTTGTTTTAACAATACTGTGTTTTTACTTTATGAAGATATCATATATTGACTTATAATCAATTATATTTATTTATTATATATACTTTTATGCCAACGGTACGAAGTGTATTCTAATCGCGGTTTGATAATACATTGTTAGCTTAAGGCACCATTAAGGGTAAGGCACGAATAAATTGATCGATGCAAAACAAATGAATAACCATTTTCTTCTGTAAAAAATATTTAATTGGTCCCTGTGCATTAATGGTTCCATAGCCCTATATCTAAACTACCCTTTCGAAAACAATCTTAAGTGCTTTTTCTCTTTGCAAAAGGGGTTTATGTATTTGACGCCCGGCTGGCCTGGCTGGTAGTGGCGGTGCCTACGACGCTAGTGGTCACGGGTTACAT
The DNA here is from genome assembly GCA_927399475.2 of Acleris emargana. Taxonomy (NCBI): domain Eukaryota; kingdom Metazoa; phylum Arthropoda; class Insecta; order Lepidoptera; family Tortricidae; genus Acleris; species Acleris emargana. The sequence goes on from OV656843.1 coordinate 1,961,098, forward strand.
TCTCGGTCAGAGCAAATATTTTTGGGATATACTCAAGTATGTTTTTTTCTGAGTAAATAGTAAACTAAGTATTTATTTGTCCATATAAGTATGTCTAACCTTTTGTAGATACAAGCCTTACTTTGAAACTAATCTTTTTTTGAGATTCCTTTTCAGATTCCCCTGATATAAAATTTGGAATCAATTCATAATCCACCGTCAAGCGACACTCCTCATGGTTTTTTATAATCAATATTTTTTAAATTAAATTGTTTTATTACTTGGTCAATGTCTAATTATTTAGGTATCTGAATCATCTTGCAGTATCCATTTTGAACTTCAGCAAAATCAAAATCAAATTCAAGTAATTTATAGTACGTGTAGTAATGTGTAAATACTAACTTCTGCCCACGACTTCGTCGAAATTTTAAATTTCCCAGGATGAAAAGTAGGTAGCTTATGTCTTATGTGTTCCAGGGTATAAACTATCTCTTTTCCAATTGAATAAATTGGGTACAAGGCGATTCACTTAAACTTATTCTTGAGTGAACTGGATTTTCGTTTGCTAAGCCCTGTCATCGTCCTCACCGATTCGCATCTTGGATGATCTTGTAAAAAAGTCTGATTAAATTCGATTTTCGATTCGAGGCTGGCGTGTTTTAGCATTTATAAAAGTTTGATAGCGCCATGACAGGTAATTTGAAATTGGAAGCAATCAATGTTTATTTTCTTGGTTCATGTGAGATCGGTTATTGGAAATTTCATTTATTTTCCCTGGTTCTATTACCTGATGAGATCGTAAAGGAATTCAGTGCAAAAATAAACTGCATGGGAGCGCTTTACTTGTGGGAGGACCTTGTGCAGGGTCCGTCCGGGTTGGTACCACCATCTTATCCATTAACCTACCGCCAAGCAGCAGTGTTTGCATTGTTGTGTTCCGGTTTGGGGATAAGACAAGAAAAGACCGGTGAAATGACTAGCATAGAGGCATTCCATCTTAGTCCTCAGGGTTGGCAGTGCATTTGCAGTCTGCGAATGTCTATGGGTCACAGTTTCCACTTACCATCAGGTGGCCTGTGTGCTCGTTTGCCTTCCTATACTTACCATAAAAAATAAAAAATAAAAGTTGAAGTCCGAATGTATTGTTACCTAAAGTAGGGACACCGAGTGATGGCACTTGACACATCTGACAATAGTGTTGTGAAACACTCCATTTAAATGGAGTGTTTTTGTGAGTCGATTGTATGACTGGCAGAAGAGTCTTCAGAGGTACCGTTAGCGTGGACCGTATTTAACTAAATGGAGTGTTTCACAACACTATTGTCAGATGTGTCAAGTGCCATCACTCGGTGTCCCTACTGTACTCATAATCATAATCATCGCAAGTCATAGTGTTTTTTACTGAAACGATTTTTGAAGGTAGAATGCTGGTAGATTTCTGACGTGTAGAAGTGCCCGTGCGGCCTACTTACTGAATAAACATCTTTTATCTTTTATCTTTAAATATCTAGCTGGTAAACACTTTATGACTCGCGATGATTATGAGTAACAATACATCATCATCATCATCATAATGTCAGCCGAAAGACGTCCACTGCTGGACATAGGCCTCCCCCAAGGCTCTCCACTCAGAACAATACATTCGGACTACAAATTTTTATAGGACCCATTATGGGTCAAATACCTAATGTCAATCTGGTCACCACAATTTATTTAAGGAATTAAGCACTTTTCACGGTCAGTGGTAGGTACTAAGATCTTGTGCAGGTTTCTACTACCTCAATTTTACCGAGTGAAATTGAGTGATTGATTATAATATTTAGGCAATATTTGAAGTTCATGTGTGAAATTATTTGAACCACAATCTAAGCAAAATTTTGCATGACATAAATTTAAATACATCAGACTCACAGCGTTTACAGATAACATTTAGGCATTTTACTTACCGACTGTTTCACAATCGACAAGTAAAGCATATTTGACAGATAAATTTAGCCCTTTCTCTTTCTAACACTTGTAAATAACTTGTAGACAAAGAGAGAGCCAACTTTAAATGGCAGATAATTTTACTCGTCGATTGTGAAACAGGCCCTTCATAACGCTAACGATTTTAGCGAAAGAAATTTGTCAAGATCGTAGCAAGTGGAAATAAGTGGTCTCTGCCTACCCCTCTGGGAAACAGGCATGATTTTATGTATGTATGTATGTAACGATTTTCAAAAACTGACAAATGTATAAAATTGACGCAAGCGCTCGACGAAACCATTCGGCACATTTTACGTCAATCCTGCATTTTGATAGCGAGAATGTTTGACAAATGCTTCGTGTCATCAATGTCCACACACATCCACACACACGTTTAATAACGGATTAAGGATTAAAATATTCACCAAGATTATTATATTCAATATTGGGCCGTGTGGTTGCCGGGTTAGAATAGTGCCACTCCATGTCTTCCCGTGGATGTCGTAAGAGGCGACTAAGGGAATAAAGGCTTGTAGTACTGTTAGGCGATGGGCTTGCCACCTGTCACTAAAACACTGGGAAACATCTTAGCCTACTTGTGTAAAATGTGGTTACAGAATTATCAAGAAGTTTTTAAGTAGTAATTCTGTAGCTCTGCCTAGCCCACTCTGGAATTACAGGCGTGAAGGTATGTATGTGTATGTGTATGTAAATAATAATTTATATATTTTTTTAAATTAATTTGACGACGCGCTGGCCTAGTTGGTAGTGACCCTGCCTACGAAGCTAGCGATCCTGGATTCAAATCCCGGTAAGGGCAGATTTGTTCCTGAGTCATGGATGTTTTCTATGTATTTAAGTATATATTTCTCTATGTAAGTATATATATGTCGTGGTCTAGTAGCAATAGTACAAGCCTAGAGCTTAGTTTGGGACTAGGTCAAATTGTTATGACATTGTCCCCTGATATTATTATTTTAATAAAATTTAAGGGTACGTAAATTTGCCTTGTGAATAAAAAAAAGGTTTAATCAAAAAAAAATTAGTTCACAATGAATACAGGTATAAAACTTATTATATCATTAGTTAGTTACTTTAGAAAATCTGTTTACGAAAATAGCGTACGGAATGACACGGTTCTAAATCGAGATAACTCTAAAAGTTACTAAACTGACCAGACATGTTCTTTCCGAGTATATTGCACAAGTTGCTAAAGCTTGCAATATTTTTCACCAGTAGCTGTAACACGAACATTTCAATGATAAATCACGTATTCGAATAGCCTTAAAGTCATCAAGCTTTAAAAAACGTGAACTACTTTTTACGGAGCAACCTTCGCAGAGGCACCATAAGGAGAAGAAGAAGATCCGTATCAAGAACACCTTAAACAGACTTACGTATCCATTATTTTGCGCATACTTCAACGACTACTCGATGACGATACGAAAGTCAATGTCATTTTTTTTGTATAGTCACCGTATGAAAAGGTTCGTCATTGTTGGACCTTAATAGCGTTGAAATAGAGTCTAAATGTGATGAACATTTTCATACTGTGACTAGGTACTTATTATGGACACGGGGCGCTGCTGCTACTAATTGATCAAAGGAATTATTATGAAAGGTGCTCTGAAAAAAAAAATGCTTATAGAGGCTTTTCTTAAAAGTATATGTAAATGTATAGTTTCTTATTTACTGAGAAATAAAAATTAAAAAAAAACTGCTAAAGGCTAAATAGTTAAGCTGTTCCATGGTTTTTTCTACGTCACAGCTAGTACTAGGCTTAAAAAAAACAATACGCGTTTACAACAATTCAAAGCGGGCGTAGTGGACACTGTTTTTTTTTTCTCAGTAAATAATAATTAAAAATATTTGAAAAAAGTTAGTATGCTTTTGACATAAACTTCTATCTAACACCTTATAAAAACGTTCTTGTTGTCAATTGCCCTACCTATGCCGATCACGTCAAGGAAATGTTGTTGGAAGTACTTACCGGAAATAATGCTACATTTTTTACGCCTTGCCTATACTTACTGTAGATTTCAGATTTTCCCTTCGGTTATCCTTTATCTCGTATTTTTCGTATTGAGGAAATATAACGATGCAACGTTCTTCAAAGGAGTCGAACCTAAATTGGGTGAGTTTGGTAAATTGTGCGTTCGTAAAAAAAACTCCGAAAGAATTTTAATCGATATATTTATAATAAAAATAAATTACTTGAAAGAATCACATGCCATGCATTTTTAGGAAAAAAATTGAGGAAATAATTAGCAGGTACATTTTGATTTAGATCTTGCATAGTCGATATAATATAGATACGATCCTCCCTCTCCTTAATATTAATTAATTTTATGATAATATTTAATATTTTCGTATCTAACATTTACTTATTAACAATTGAAGAGATTACAAGTTATATATCTTAGAACTACTGGAAAATCTCGGTGTAACGATTTAATTCTGATTGCTGATTCGTAAAAGGATCTAAAAATGCAGAGTAACAAAACTATAACAATATAAGAAGATACAAGAATATCAGTTCCATAATAAATAAACCTAGTCGTTGGTATAAGACAAAACACTACGGTATAATTCCATCATGATACAAGCCTTTCTCTGTATTTGCAGAAAGCATTTGACAGAATACGACTTTAAGAACCCCTTTCGATGTTCTGTGACCCTAGTAAAAAAGGCTACAAGTATTCCAAGAGTTTTGTACCTTAATTCAATGTAATAAGCTTCGAAATTGAACTGTAAGTATGTAACTCATATCCGTTTTCTAAGGCCACAGAAGGGATTTGGAACACCTTGAAATTCCGTGTCTTTTTCCGAACATACATTTGGCGAAGTTTTTGTAATCAGGAAATTAAAAGTGTTCCCATCTTGCAATCTTCATCTGTTCAAATGCAATCCTTGTAAAATTATTCACGGTATAATTAGTGGAAATTTTGGAGGGGTCAAGAATGCACATCACAGAAAGTTTAGAGGGGGTAAGGTCGTGTCAGTTTAACGCAAGCGAGCCAGCAGGGGGTAGTTGTCCAGAGCTCGGCGGTAGCTGTCGGAGCCCAGGGTCTTGGCGAGGTCCGGGTCTTCCAGCTCCTGCCTCCTGTTCCTGTCGTACATAGACCTGTTAATAAAAACATGTGAAAATTCCTGGAAACTACCTTTTTTGTGACTTTTTGTGGGGATTTTTAGCTATTTAAGTGTTTATCACGCATAGGCTCTATGGATTTAGATGAAGTATTCTTGGTCCTATTTACCTAAAAGACCAGTATTCAAAATTATAAAACTTTTCGTTGGTATTTAGGGGTACCAAACTCTAAACCTGTACTATGGGTAGGTATCAAACAGCGATAAACGTACTTATAAAGAGAAATATGTAGAAAGCAAAAAAAACTCAGGCAACTCGCGATTTTCATAAAAAATATTTTCCCTTGGGAATCAAACCCAGGACTACTAATTTCATTTGCATTATCAACGAACCAAGAATAACGTCAAGTGAGTTCTGCGCATATAAATAGCGATCAATCGTAAAACTTCACCAGTTAACGTATCCAAGACCATCAGAATATCAGGGGACGTTTCCAGAGTAGAATCAACAAGATATGCGTTAAAACTCCGAACGCAAGTCAAACAAAACGGACGGGTAGTGAAAACAAACGTTTGTTCTGTCTGCCGGCTCTGAAGCCTGATCAAAGTTAATGAAGCCCCGTGCAAACCGACAGCGGATTTATAGGAGCGATCCAGTGTGGACGCGTGGAAGCACGCTAGAAAGATAAAGCTTAGGTCACTTTGAGGACTTGCACGTGATAAAATAGATACTACGAGTATATAGGGTAAAGTCACCAGTGGTCAGACAGAGACCTGTAGTCAGCTTTATATGAGTGCGAAGAGTACGAAACATACATTTCCCACTCTTCACACTCATATAAGGTCGACTACTGGTCTTTGGCTGATCACTGGTGACTTTACCCTACCAAGAGTAGGGTTGTTCATGTTTATATGGAAAAACGTGGAGTTAAAAGTCACGGTACCCGCTAGAAAGATTTATTTTCGGGAATGTTAATAATCCTACTGCCTTATTATGCCCGATAATAAATAACCGGGGAGGCCTGGTATTTTTTTTTGGATATTTGGAGTTATCAATTTAATTTTAGATTTTGTAGATGTTCTTTTATATTTTGCATGGTGATAAGCAGACCTAGGAATATACGGGGCTAAATTAAATGACGGTTAGGGATTGCCTGTATCGATAATTTAAGGATAGATTAACCTTTTCGCATTTTGTATGGAAATGTTTAGCTTCACGTACACGCACAAAATATCTCTCACAAAATCATTTGTTCTCTTCAATTTGCATACACAATTACTTCTGCATGTGGCAACAGAACTATGTTCTAGTTAATTTGCTCTTTTGTGATAATTGGGGCGGTAAATTACTCTAATTTCAGCGACAAATGAACATCTGTTCACATAATCATGGCCACATTAACATTCAATACGCATGTGGTAACAGCGAAATAGATTTCAGATTTCCAAAAAGGTTATTGAAGGATTAAATTGGCAATTGTTTCAACTGTAATGTGGCTGTCAACTATCGAAAATTCATTGCAGTAAACCAATTTTAATGACATTCGGACTAGGTATTAAGGCTACGAATCCGTAGACCTCTACGGCGTAGCACACATTTCTTTTTTTAAATAAACGAGGAGTAGTTAAGCCTTTGTTCTTATCTGTTGAATTTAAATGGAAGTCATAAATTGAAATAAGCTTCTTTTAAATGGACTATTTTAGAATATTTGGGCAATTCTACTTTTCGTTGTACATAATTTTTAGCGACATTCTCACTAAACTATTTTTATTTGAAACTCGAAAAAGGACGTAAATAAGCTTATATGTAGAATTATCCTAATTCATAAAAAGTTATTTGTTATAACTATAAAGTGAGTAACGCAGTGGATGTCGATGTCCCCGCCTTTTCTATGGAAAAAGTGCAATTTACCACTGAGCTACCAAGATTCTTTAACGATAATTGAGTAATTTAAGAGTTGTTTTTTTGGAAACCGTTAAACTTAAACATTCTAAGTTTACTTTATTAAGACGCGGGTTCATAATTCGGTATACTTTTATCGGAAGATTACAAAAGATGTACACTGAAAAGTAGAATAACCCATTTCTTAATAAAAATGAGTTTTTTTTGGTGTAAGTGATCATACACCAAATTATTTTGTAAGGTGATAACTTTTTTTTAAGACTGCGCCGAGCGCACGCCGTATGCCCTTATTACTATTACCTATTGAGTTTTCTAATAAACTAAATATTTTCTTGAAATCGGTCGTTGATTTTTTGTACTACAAATAAAAACACTACTGATACGATATATCACATAGTTTGCTAACAATTGACCGTCGAGTTATCAACTTAACGGAAAAAAGTGGCCACCTTTTCCCGTTAAGCTGACTTCTCAAAGGGTAACTGTTATTAAACTTTGTTACGTTTTCCATAACCTGTGTTTTTACTTGCGCTACAAAAAAGCATCGTCCGATTCCAAGGAAATTGTTTAGTTAGTTAGAAAACATAATAATAGTAATAAGGGTGCCACTGGACGCTCGACGTTTGCTCGGCGCAGTCAACTTACACAGGTGTGTCCAGGAAGTTGGAGCCGTAAATGTGGTAGAACCGCTTAGCGTACGGGAACGGCATGGAGGTCTGGTCGATCTCGTCGAAGTTCCGCTTCCTCACGAAGTTATCCAATCCCGATCTGAGAAACATGATTCAGATTGAGATTCATATATTTATTCATAAGATATAGTATTGAGTGGAGCCGAATGGTTGCCGGCTTAGAATTGTACCACTCCATGTCTGCCTGTGGAAGTCGTAAGAGGCGACTAAGGGAAAAAAGGCTTGAAGTATTGTTAGGCGATGGGCTTGCTACCTGTCACTAATATACACATGGTAATCATCTTAGTCTGTTTGTGCAACATGTGGCTACAGAATTACCAACAAGTCTTTAAGAGTTGCTGGTAATCCTGTAGCTCTGCCTAACCCACTCTGGGAATGAAGGCGTGAGTGTATGTATGTATGTAGTATTTTACATGTAATTTTGCAATGAATCCTTAAAATACGTACATATAAAACAAAGTCGCTTGCGCTGTCTGTCCCTATGTATGCTTAAATCTTTAAAACTACGCAACGGATTTTGATGCGGTTTTTTTTAATAGATAGAGTGATTCTTAAGGAAGGTTTATATGTATAAAACATTCCACGCGGGCGAAGCCGCGGGCGGGTCGCTAGTAATTAATAATTTAGATAAATTTACAATGTCAATATATAATAATAGGCAGTAAGTGTATATTTGGGTCAACGATTACCTTCGACAAATTCATCAACGCTATAGTACGCAAGGTCAGTCAAGTGCATTTTAGTCTGTCGTTATGTCGTTGTCATCTGTTGTCAATATTAATAGACCTTCAACTTTATGGCTATATAACTACGGCTGAAAATATAAACCCATAAAAATCAAGTTTCAATTATTGGCTATTTTATAGCAAAATATCTCGTTCATTTTATAGCTAGTTAATTCAGTAAGCATCACTTTTACGGCGACGCTTCCCAAGAGCAGGCCAGTGGCTTTTAGGGTTCCATACAAAAAAAAAAAAACGGAACTCGTGCGTTTCTCTGTTTGTCCGTCCATCTGTCAAAGCCAATTTACTCTGAATCTACTGAACTAAATCAGGTTAAATTTGGTAGGATGGTGTAATCCTACGACCAAAACACATACTTATGTGCAAAGTAATTAATAAAAAAAAGGGTCACTTTCGGGGGACAAATTAGGAAAAAATTTTTTTTTACAACCCTTACTGTGTCATATATAAAATGAAACGGCTCATTATGAGGATTTCAAGTATATTTTTGTTATCATTATAAAATAAATAGTTTTGATTTCATTCATGAAAGAACCCTTTGATCTACGATTCTAAAATTAAAAAAAATATATATGCTTGTAGATAACAGGAAAATCTAAAATAATTCTGTATACTTAATACTTAATAATACTTAATAATAAATACTTAAGTACGGAACCCCCTCCACACGAGTTCAAGTCGCACTTGGCCGTTTTTTTTAAAATATTGTTTGATATATATCAAATATCATACAATGTTAATACTTAACCTTGCATTACATGAAATAATGAAGAAGTTATTTATCTTTTATTCAATATCATTCAACTCGAATTAAATTCAGAGAAAGGTAAGAAAAACAAGGGACCGCTGCTAGAGTCATAAAGAAATTAGGCTCGGGCCACTATCATCGTAAAACCGACGGCATTAGGGAAATTAGTAGAAGTAATTAATGGAACACCGTGTGGTTTGGTTAATTAATTAAAACCGGGCAAGAGCATGTCTGACCATGCTCAGTGTAGGGTTCCGAAGGCGTTACTTCACAAAAAATATCTTTAAAAAAACTAGTATGTACTAATTCTCTATTTGAAGTTATTTGGTGCTGTCTTAGGCGATTTTAGTAGGTATAAACACATGAGGCGCGTGTATTTCAGGAACCAATCATGTCTACTTAGCTGTCATCATCATCATCATCATCATTTCATTTATTTCGAGTAAATTTACACCCATATATTTTTAGTAGTTCATTAATCCTAAATGTTAGTAACAATTTACAAAATTACACTAATTGTAAGGGGCATGTAGCCCATAACAATGACGCATGTAAGGGCAGTCTACTCTGCCCCCTATCATGCTGAGGATGATATTGGGGCTGGCCCGCACGCGGCGCACCAGCTGTGATAGTTTTTCTTTAAAAATCGTTATATGCGCTATAATTTTCAGATTTTTAGTATTTGTCGTTTTGGCTGTAGAGGGGGGTAGGGGGGGGGGGGACCACTTGACTCTAGCTTTGCGCTTTAAAGCTTAATATTTCATGGATCCCTTAATCGAAAATTATTTTTGAAAGACTTATCCAGCGACACCCTACACGGGAAGTAGGTACACTTTAAAAAAAAAAAAAAAAAATTACCACTTTGTTGGCGTGGCACATGTATATTCATGCCAAATTACAGCTTTCTAGTACTAAGCGACTCCTAGATAGGCTGCAGACGGACGGACAAACGGACAGACGGACGGACATGGCGAAACTATAAGGGTTCCTAGTTTGACTACGGAACCCTAAAAAGCCACAGGTTTGGCTTTTTTGGACGTGCAGAATGAAATAAGCGGTTCCTAGTGAATATTTGTGTTCTTTGTCAGGTTAAGCCTCTTAACCAACAAAAGCATGCTTAAAACACGCTTTGTCCTTATCTGTCATTGTGACTGACGGAAAGAGACCAAGCATGTTTTGACTAAAATAGATTTATAGTGCGTTTATTTATGAAGAAGTAGTAGTAGTATTAGTAGATCAAATAAGATGTAATTTACTACACGGGGTTCTTTCTACCCGTATTAGATTGTAGATGGAGGATGATAATGTTGAATCCCAAGTCCGTTACTGTCAATACCTAGTAGGTATTTCATTCATTTTTCAAAACTGTTTGCACCATGTATTCCGTACAAATTTGTAGGTACTTATTTCATTCCTAGTCGTAAATCGAAAACTGTAAATCTTTTTTTTCAATATGTGTATGCCTGCGCCAATAAAACATGACACGGTTAATTCAATTCTAAATTCTCAATTCTTATGATTTAATTAAAAATGTAACGTTTCAGATTTCTCCCTGTACTTGTAGTATAAGACTGTATTACTTGCCAAATTTTCTAGTTCTAGGTTTACGAAAAATACTCTATAAATTATGATTCCCTTGAGAGTGTCAAAATAAACGATTATCTTCTTTTCACGTTAACCTAGAAGATTTTTTTTTTTTTTTTTCGTTTTTTTTGTAGACGTGTGTATATGGTTTTAATTTCAACTCGATACCTCGCTCCCGAGATGAAGGGTCTTGACAGACGGACGGACGGACAAAGTGATCCTATAAGATCCTATTTTTTTGCGTTAATGTATTAAACGTTTTAAGTACCGTAAGAAGGCCGTTTCATCCACTTACCGATCGATTTCATCGAAGTTACGCTTGGGGAATCCTTCTCCGTAGTACCCGTAATCCGGGGCCACCAGCGTCCACATCTGCTTATTGGTGTACGGGCTAGATAAAATACACGGATAAAAGTACGATTATAAAGTAATTGAGCAATAAAAACACAAACCAACGTATATACTTCACTATGACAAATAATTAAGCCATTAAAATATACTTGTGCCCTTAAAAACACAATCCATCGTATATACTTCACTATGACAAAGGCTTAATTTGTTTAAAAATACGTTTTCGCAAGCGTATCGCTTTACAAACCTTTATTTCGAAAACTGGTAAGTAACTAAGCTTGAACCATTTATATAATAAATATACAGGTAACTTAAGACCAGCAATCTAAAAATTCCAGAACTTTCTCAGAGGTTAAGAAATCTTCTCAAGAAGTTACAGAGAATATTATCGTTCTCATTCCATTTAAAATTTAAGAATATTCATTGTAATTTCCGAGAATTTCTCATCAGAAACTTTCACATTTTGAGAAATTACTCTTCGGTACAATGCTACTTAAGACTATCAGAAAATAATTGCCGAGATGTGAAGTACCATTGAAATTAATGCCTAATAAAAAAAAAAAAATATTTTGTAATTCTTTCCCACAAACGAATATAGATTTTACAAGATGCCTAAGTGCCCTTACCAATAAATCCAATACAGATACCTACTCCATATGACGCAGGTTTAGGATTTTTGCAATTGATGAAAGTAAATCAGAAAGATACAAGAAACTCGGTTAGTAACGCATTATTTAGATTTCGGAAGTCATTTGCAGTTCTTATGTATGTAATACAAATCAGAAAGAGCATATATTTTTAGTCGTTTATCGGCGTATGACTAGCATGAAGGCATTTCATCTCAGACTTTAGTCCTTACAACACAGTGTGCAATATGGACCCCACCACTTACCATGAGATGCCTATACGAGTAGTATTGCCTATTCTCAGAGCTATTAGAAAAACGCACTGTCAATTTTTATACAGACATATTAAAATATGATCAAATATGCATTGAATTATAAAATAATTCCCGTGCCATGACGACATACCTTTCCGTAGGATTACGCAGATTTGGTAAACGATGGATTCATCGTTACATAATCCAGATATGCTAAGCAGCATCGAAATTTGCAATATAGACGTTTCGTACCGCGGTGATTTACTTATTAAAATTTTACAAACCGTAAATGTACATTAGGCGAGATCATTAAATAACTATTATATTTTTCTTTGTTTTCTCACTTGTTTTTTATACTAAAAAAGTCTACTTAATTCTATACAGATCCAAATAAAAATACCTCACCTCTCAAAATGTGTGATACGGAGGTGACATAACACATACATTTTCATTTTCATTTGTAATTAGTAGCTCGACCAAGATTTTCTAGGACTTACTTGTTCCCAAATTGCCTGGAGCCAAGGTACGGCATGAGTCCAGAGTGGCGCGATTCGCGTACCTGCCTCACCAGACTGCCTCCCTCCGGGCTACGGGCCTTGTGACCTAGCCACACCATCACCACATTAGCACAAAACAAACAAACCCAGCTGCATTCATCTCATTAAAAAAAAAAAACTTAATTACCTCCAACTGACCGAAGAAGGGAATAAAAAAACAGTGTCTGCTATTACTTTATTTCTAAGATATGAACAATGTGCTTACAGGTAAACTAAATACTTTCAAGGTATCACATATTGCGTTGTACGACTTGAGAAAATGTTTAAACAGTTTGAGATCGGATCTTAGATTAATTCGGCCGTTTAGATGAAGTTGCCGCCGCCGAGTGAGTCTAGTTGCCGGACGAAGTTGCTCCCGCCGAGCGAGTCCAGGTTGCGGACCATGTTGCCTCCTCCCAAAGTGTCCAGGGTCCTCTTGACAAAGTTGGGTCCGCCAAGCTGATCGAGGTTCCTTTTGATAAAGTTACCGCCACCGAGAGAATCGAGGTTCCTCACAAAATTGCCTCCTCCCAGAGAATCCAAGTTGCGGACAAAGTTTCCACCTCCAAGGGAGTCTATGAATCTGGTCTGCCGCTGTCCGTAGATGTCTCTTCCTAGGAGTGAGGAGCCTCCGATTCCATTGATGTTCCTTCCGAGGAGGGAAGAACCCCCGACGCCATTCAAATTCCTCCCTAGAAGAGAGGAACCGCCCACGCCGTTCAAGTTTCTCCCAAGCATGCTTGAGCCTCCGATGCCATTGATATTCCTGCCCAGCATTGAGGATCCCCCAACTCCATTCAGATTCCTGCCTAAAAGACTTGAACCACCAACCCCGTTCAAATTCCTGCCCACCATGGAAGTTCCTCCTACTCCAGCCAGATTGCGGTCCCCAAATCTGGTGTCATATTGCATCAGGAATCGCATGAAGTCTTCCAGTTCCTCGTTTTGCTTAAATCCTGCAACAAACCCGCAAGTCCTGAACTGCATAAGAACTCGAAAAGGAATTGTAAAGTGCAATAATGACAAAATAGTACTCACCAGTGTAGGAAACGGATGCACAGTGCACATAAGCTTGTGATAGACGATGTGCGGAGTCAATGAGTGATCAGTGCGGAAACCATCACCGGAAGAACCACGTGTTGAACAGGAGGTGTATTTACAAAACTGGTGCAGGGTATAATACCTCGGTGGCTTCGTTAGGATCAGTGCAAAGGGAATACAGTACCGAGGTGACATTCCAATAAAATTTGTGATACGTATTTACATTTTGTGATTGTTATTAAAATGTGAATTGAGTTTTCAGTGGAGGATAAGGGGTGTGAAAGGAAGAAATATTATTAACATTCTTATTGTGCGGAGACTAAGGTCACAAGTTTAAACATTCTGTGAATATCTGAGATTTTTCTTAGTTAGAAGAGTTCTTACCGGGGTCCCCGCCGTGCTCAGCGGCGCCTCCATCTTGCTCCTGCAAAATAACTTAGCTTGAAAACGTATCTTTGTGAAATTTAAGTAAATGGCAAAAGTTAAAACCCTTATTCATAAACTCAATATAAACATATTTTAGTTAAAATATGCTTTGTCACTTTCTATCAGATGCAAATGTCACAATGGCAGATAAGGCCAAAGCATATTGTGCGTTTATAAATAAGAGGCCACTGTAAATTTAGTTGTTCATTTGTTTTAATTTTTACTGCGTTTAAATTTATTTAGTATTCTCCCATAGGCAAAACACCCGAAACATGTTTAGTTGTTTAGACTTCAACAAAAATCACAAAATCTTTGTTCTTTATTTCAATAAAGATCTCTTTCCCGGTAAGTAAAAAGCGTAAGTAAATAGTTAAAGATGGCTCATTCAGATACTAGAAATTTCTTCAAAGTAGATCGTATAGTGCTATCGATTTTTAAAGCACGTTCCATTAAAATATTGCCTCGTGGAAAAGTTCAGTTGCAGGAAAATGTGGGAAAGACAACATAAGCCGGCCAGTCCGCCTTGTTATTCGAGTGAAGTCCGAGGATTAAAACATCTGATTGGGGCTTAACTGGTTATTATTTTTGGTGGGAGACCGCGCGGGCGAAGAGCTCTTGATGGCTTGATGACGTAAAAAGCGGTCGCGAATCAGACTCTCCCACTGACGGTTCAGTATCACCTACACCGCCGTTTACAGTTGGTTTTATTATTTTTTGACAATAATCTCACCAATTTGACGATTGCCGATGTGACGATAGAATAAAAACAAATACGTTGTATTATTTTTGTATCAGAATCCCCTTATCATTTTACAAATCGTGGTTTTTGCAAGGATATCCATCGTTATAACACATAAAACCAACCGCCAGTATACCGTATAAGAATTTAATGTTTTGGTATTTGTTTGTTTTTTTTTAGTGTGGTGTTTGTTCAATTAAGCGTATTTGTATTTTTTTGTATAGCATATTCTGTAATACTCTCATGTCTGTCTATTAGTTATATTTCAAAAGATTCGGCTCTTTAAAATTAGAACTAACAAGCGTTAGGACACAGAAAGCCACTAGGGTCCCGTTTAAAAACCTTCGGGAATGGAACGCTAAAAACAAATGAAATTTAACTTACTACCTACCATCTTTAGGGTAAATGGGAGAGCTCTAGGGATTCAGCGAACTAATTTGTCTTGTAAATGTCAGTAATATCTTAACAAATTGGAATCGAAATACAATGTTTTAACGAGAATATTTACGATACGACGTTTCTATTTGGTTAGGACGTTGGAATAAATTTGAATACTTTGATGTTTTAACGCGAACGAAGGACAAATATACGGTAATTTTGTCGTGACACCTTTCATATTTATACGCAGTGTTGGGCAAAAATTAACTTGAATAAGAATAAGAATAAAACAGAAAAGTTATTCTCATTCAAATCGATTTGAATAAGAATAATTCTTGTACCTCGTTAGTTAAAATGGAATACCTACTAGTGAATAAATCATGGTACTTTTATTTTAAATGAAGAATAAAATTTGAAATAACTATTTTGGAAATGGGATTATTCTAAGTAACGTTTTATTCAACTTACATGTTATTTGGAATAAAATTAATTTTGTAGTACAATAAATATTGGGTTTGGCACATTTTTTCAATGTACTTAATACAAGATTTAATTAAGATAGCATAGTGGGTATAAATTAGACCAGAGTACTAGAGTTTCTACCTGTACTGTACGTAAATATTACGTAAGTTACATTTACCTACTGTATTCTTATTCAGATACTTTTATTCAAAATAAAAAATCATGAATAAATGTAATTGACTAAGAATAAGTTATTTTTATTAAATTTTCCCACGTACAAATTATTCCCGACGAAATTATTTGAATAACTTGGACAGGAATAAAATCGAAATGATTGTATTCTTACGAATCTTCATTCAAATAATGATTTTATTCTTGAGTGCCCAACACTGTTTATACAAGGTTTATTTTGCTTTATGTTCGTTGATTACGGCTTGGTTATTGAAAATCCTGCAAGTGGATTTTGAATCAGTTTTTCGAATCTTTTATACGGGACCCTCGGTGCGCGATCCCGACTTGCACTATCATAAAAGATAAATACATAGGCCATAAGTAGAATAATTGACTAAACAACAAGTCCTTGCAATTGACCAAAATTCATTTTGTGCTAAGGTAGTAAAATAAAATACCGTTTCTAGATTTTACACTGCTGATTACAGTAAATATATCTTTGGATTTTTTTATGCAGTAGTTTTTTAAATTTGTAGGAAAAACAGTAAAAAAAGTTGGATTGTGAATGTTAGGAATACACTTATAGTGCCCTTAGTCCGTTTATTACCGTCACTCGTCGTCCTGTCACGTTCATTTTTTATCTGTCTGACGGATTACTTGATTCTTACGACACGCTTTCGATTCTACGCAAAATAGTTTATTTATTTTAATGGCGTCTACAAATTCTGTAATTAATTAAATCACGCAAAATAACAAATTTGTGAACGAACGGCAGCGAATGATTGACAAGTGAGTGACATGACATGACAGTCAGTTCTGTTTCTGTTTAAAGTTACTTTTTTATTTTATATCAGGCTAAGATCACGACATCAGTATTCCTAACTTTGTATATACGGTCTTTTTAATGACTATTTCTTTAATAAATTACTAACGACGAATTTAAGTTAAATAAAGAAAAACTGAGAAATACGAGTAGTCTAATTTTTAACCAGCTATTATAAACGCGAAAAATAAATAACGCTTTTTTTTTGAAATGTTGTCAATTATGAACCGAACCCCACAAAATAGCATCCATTCACGAGTATGACGCGTGTCTCAAGCATGCCAGAAATATTCCTAAAATTTTAACATTCATGCGTTTCACTGTTTAAAGGATGTTTTAATTTTGAATGCCCTGCGGACATCTTATAGCGTGATGTTTATAAAATGGATACAGAGTCGTTATATTATAACAAGTTAACACTTTCAAAGTAGCTCTGAACACGATACCCTAGGGCAGCCAAGCATTAGTGTTGAACATCGGAACTTCGACTTTGACCGAAACTAACTTGTGTTTTACAATCAAAAGTGGTCCTGGTTTTAAATTTATGTAAATAATAAGCTGCTATGGTTTTGCTCGCGTAGTTCTAGCTAGTATTGGTAAAGACTTAGGTTTTTGAAGTCTACGAGTACATTGCAAGATTTCGACTCATATTTATGGAACTCTGAGCTTAAAAGACTTGAGTCTTTTTAGTCGTGAGTAACTCAAGTTTTAGAAGACTTGAGTCCTATAATGAAGACTGACTTTTGAAGTTTCTATCCAAATACATGAAAGATGACTACCTAATGAAATTGACACGATGTTATGTACCAGAAAGGTTTAAAACAATAAGTAGGAATGCCGATATTTTTGTCAATTTCAGTGTATTTTTTTATATTCATTTTTCTTATTTGTTTAAGCAAGATCGGACCAGGCAAGAAATAGATACAGTCTAGTTGAGTTCTAATAACAACTACCTACGTAACAAAAACCTAAAGCGTAAACAAAACACTCGAGTCTTTACTTACAGAAGACTCAAGTCCCTGCGAACTTTAATAGAACTTGAGCTTCCATTAAGAATCGAGAGTAGAGTCTCATAAACTAAGTGGAGTCTTAGAATTTGAGACGCCAAGGACTTGACTCTTTACCAACACTAGTTGTATGTTTCTTGCTGGCGCGATATGATTAATAATACAGGATGTCCTTTACTTCGAGGTCCAGTATCAACCTGTATATAGACTAGCATTCGGTCTTGTAAAATTCAAATTGTTTTCAAAAGAATTTACACTTCATAAAATTTAGATTTTTTAAGGATACAAGTCGATTTTGCTCATGTTAAAAGAAGTTCATCACATCAATCACACACTAATGAATGTTATAAATCCAAAAGTTTTATGTGTGTTGGTTCCTACTTCACACAAATACCACTTATCGGATTTAAATTAAATTTGAAATGGAGATAGCTTATATCCTGTATTTTAGTTTTGTTATTATAGCTTATAGTCTGAAGTCATATGGTCAACGAGGACTTTTTCATCAGGATCACACCACATAGGACCCCATCTTAAATAGGCTTTATAGCACCTTATGCTGTATCTCACCTGATGAGGGTCGGCATGGCAGCAGATCAATAGGGCCGCGAGGGTCACGGCCAGCGCTCCACAGGCTCCACGCATCATTGTTATCTGGTTAAAACAGAAAATAACCTTTAACCGTGAAGACCTTTACATGAGACGTGCTCATGTTGCTACGTACATAACCATACACCGGATGGACGGGACCAAAATATGCCAGTGCTAGTGATTCATTAAATATCGACTAAGTTTATCGACAACTTTTTTCGTGACATATGGTTATTACATTCCTTGCAAAAGTAAGTCGTACCTTTATCTTCTGAATCTAAATGATCAGCTTTCCATGATGATCAACGATCTTTTTTCTTTCGATTCATTACTAACCGACTTAAAAAACAAAAAGGTTCTCATTCGTCGGAATGCTAAAGAATATTGTAGTACTGAATTAATTTGATTATCAATGTAATTTTGTAACACTTTGAGGTCGAGACCCAATTCACATCTAGTGTTACTAACCTTGTTTCCTTGGCCATCCAAGTTGTTTACGCTCCGCAATCTTTAACCGCATCCTTATATAACGTTATATCGCTGTTTTACCATTATTTCTTCGCCTAAAAGCCTATTTCTTAGACTATTTCAATGATAACAAGTCACAACACCATAAAATAACAAACCGGTCATTTGACAGTTCTCGAATGTGACGTTTTGTTCTACCCTACTTAAATGACAAGGCTAACTCTAATCCATGACGTTTTTTTCTTTATAGTTTCCTTCGTTCACGCCTAATAAACTTTCAAATGTTTAGCAAATCCTTTGTTTAAGCTTCATCTATTGCAAAGTAATATTTTAAGTAAATAACTTTATTTTATTTGTAATAAAGATTTATCTCTTCGATCGATTCATCTCATGGAACGAAACGCAGGATAAAGGTGCGTTCAAAAACTTGCTCTTCGACTTCTTTATATCCTAGAATATAAAGATATGGTACTTGTTTTAACTTATGAGTAAATAAGGAACCCAATAAACTCATTTAACTACTTTAATAACAATAAAATCATTTAATTTACTATTTAAGAAATACTGTTTAAATCCTTTGCCACTTTAGTTTTGTTTTTGTTTACTATCAAATGTAAATAAACAGAGCCGTTCGGAAGTCAATAACTTAGCACCTTTGAGGGTCGTATCCTTTGACCTCTATCGGGATCGAATCGTCAAGATGTGAGCACATCGAAATAATCTCGTGATCGGTAGATCACGCCATCCGGCCCTGCCCATGGCAGTGTCTCCTAATTTAACTTCTTTTTCTTAAATGGATTAAGCTAATCCAAAATTTCTATGTCTGCTGTTCAACCATAGCCCTTTTGGTAAGTATACTTTTCATCTCGAACTTTCACTACCGCCATCTTGATGATGACCTTTTCTTCACCTTCCGTGTTCGTAACTCGTGCATACTTATTTTTCAGTAACCACCTAACAAGTACTTCCAGCGCACTACCATGCATAATTTCTCTTGAGCTTTGACTCTTGCCTTATACCGTAAAAGAAACCCACGGCTAGTGGTAAGTTATTTCATTTTCCTTTGCTAAACCACGAGTGTACTACCGCCTGTTCTTCCAGTTACTTAACTGTGAATATTTTGTTCACAGGGTTTTTTATTTTTTTAGTTAATTCTTCTATTTCTATTTAAGGGTTAAACCTTAGGTTTGACCCTAACGTTAGTTTCTTCGTATGGAGCGTAGAAGCCCCTCAAAAACGTTTTAAGCTTGACACCGCCTTCTCGGCCTGTATGTTCTTCGGCCCGGCTGCTGACTACCTGCATTGTGGAATACTTTTGTTCTCCAACTAAGTATCTGGCATCCCGCTGCATGCGCAAGTGTTCTGCTGATCACCACCTGCGGAGACAGTGAGCCCTGCCTATCCTGTTTACCAGCACTAGAGCTGTTCTTCTACGCAGGTATTCCTCACGAAGATGATATTGTGAGTACCATAGCTACTTCTTTAACCTACGTGTGGTTCCGAACAATTTTAGTTACTAAGAGGGTAATCTTAATGTAAGTCAGAATTTAGCGATACTTTATGCTAAGTAAACAAAGGTATAAATAAATGTGGTTTACTAATGTCTGATTTTTTATTTGAACGATTTCATTTGTTGATGAGATGTAAGTCTGGCGCCCCTAGTTATATAAATTTGACTTACCCTTTCCTGTGCTGAATCTTACTCACACCCTAGTCTCATATGCTCACCAACCCAGCTACCCTGGACTATTACAGTGGCGTTCCCAACGTGAAGCTCAGAGAGTGATATCGTTCAAATAATATTTCTTCATATATTTGAATTTTAAATAATTTAAAATTTTCTATTACTATTTGTGTCATACTGTTAATAATGCTGCAAGTACAGACTATGTACTATCTTGTGTATTTTTTATAGGGACTATGGTTGCTTATTTTTTAAGAAATAATTATAATTAAGTTTTTTTTCTCAAGAATATTTGAAACTTAATTATTTTTCTACAACATTAGTTGAATGTTTCAACTTTAAACTACTACCCTAACTACTAATAGCTTGTGTATTAGCTTACATTGAGCTATAGCCTAAATATTTTGAATCTTTTGGAACTTCAGAATCTTACTTACTCTGATCTCAGCTTTAATTTAAATCTTAACTTAATTTACTAGTACTCGACTAGAGTATACTCATAATTACAAGAAATAATATTTCTTTTTAAATTTTAATTGTAACTTTTATTCTGGTATTCCAATACATTTAAATTTCATTATGGACTTTCTCAAAGCTGGTTGCAAGATTGCTCATTTACATAAAGATGAGATCACTCACGAACTAACTATTCGTAAATTGAACGTTGATCCTACCTCTCGTAGGGATAGTTTGAGAAAAGTATTGAAGCAAACTGCTGAATTATCTCGTAGAGGCAGCCTTAAGCTGAACTGTTTAGAAGAAAGCGATGTAGCTTTAGAATTAGATGTTTGCCAGCGCAAAGCGGAGGAGATTGAAAAAGAAGTTGATGACAATCTGTCACAAGCCGCTACAGATCGTTTGAGCTCCCGTTGCAAATACCTACTATGTCGTTTATCTCGGTTACCAACAAATTCAGAAGTTCAATTGCTTCGAGCCACTATCACTTCTATGTTAGATCGTTTAAAACAAGATGACTCTGTTTCATCTGACTCTGATACTAGTGACATTCCGTCTGATGACTCTGCTCCAGTGTATACTAAAAAGATAATCTATAAAGCTGAAAAGACTTTAAATCTGAATTCTTTAAATTTAAAATATAAAGGGGACTCTTGTGTCCGTACCTTCCTGACGCGACTTGAAGAACTGCGTGTAGCTCGGAATATATCCGAGGCTGCAATACATCGCGCCTTTCCTGAAATTCTTGAGGGACCTGCTTTGTCCTGGTTTCGCTCTAACCGCGTAGACCTTAAATCTTATCAAGAAGTTGTAAAAGCTCTTCGTGATGACTTCGATCTACCTGATCTGGATTATAAACTTTTGCAAGAAATTCGTGCTAGAACGCAGGCTAAAACTGAAACCATTGTTACTTTTGTCTCGACCATCTTAGGTATGTTTGAACGCTTGAACAAGGAAATTGCGGAAGACGAGAAACTTGACATACTTCTACGTAACATAAGACCTGAGTACAGTAGAGAGTTAGCTTTGCATGACGTTACTTCTATTAAACAGCTAAAGGTTTACTGCAAAAGAATCGAATTGGCGAAAGTAAGATCGGAACATTTCGTGGAACCTACTACTACGTCTTATGCACCTGCTGCACCTAAAACTTTCTTTAAAAATAAAACTTCCTCATCCTATGAGCGACCTACTTCTATTAAGGCCTCTAACTTTGTGGCAGCTATCCACCAACCTTCTACTGGGCCCTCTTGTTTTCGTTGCGGCATGAACAATCATTCCACTAATTTGTGCAGGAAATCTCGCGAAATAGTTTGTTTTAAATGCGGTAAAAAAGGTGTACGAGTTCCTGACTGCACTAAATGTAACACTCAGCCAAAAAACTAAATAGCTTTGTCTTTTCTAAATCTAAATACTATAAACGTTCCTCTCCTTCTCTTATTGAAAAGACAAATTGCTTTGATCCCCCTCAAGGAGACAATCGGATTTACCTCGCCGTAGACATTCTAGGTCTAAAGGTGAAAGGCTTACTTGACTGTGGTGCCACCTCTTCTATTCTAGGTAAAGGCAGCCACCAACTATTTACTGAAATTGGTTTACCAACCGCAACACACTCTACTCCACTAATATTACGTGTTGCTAATGGTCAAACGCTTACTTGTACTGAATATATGACTCTGCCTATTTCATATAAAGGTAATGTTCAACTAGTCAATTTTCATATTCAACCTGACATTACTACTCCTATAATTTTCGGTATTAATTTTTGGAAAACTTTTAAACTAGCTCCTGAAATGATTTCCCCTCTATCAACCGATGAGAATATTGCTGGCATGTCCGATATTCCCTCCGGAACTGGACTTCATGATTTAGAATCCTTAACTGCTGAACAGAAAACTACAATTGATGATATTAAACTTCTCTATGACCAAATCAACACTGACAAGGTTGGTCTTGGTAAAACTCACTTACTTGAACACAAAATACATACTGATAACAGTACTCCTATTAAACAGAAATATTATCGTCTAAGTCCTGGAAAACAGACTGCTCTAGAAAAAGAAGTTGATCGTATGCTAGAAGCTGGTATAGTAGAACCATCATACTCTCCATGGAATTCTCCAGTCGTAATGGTAGAGAAAGCTAATGGTGAACTACGACTTTGTCTGGATAGTAGGAAACTTAATTCCGTGTCGAAACCAGATGCCTATCCACTTCCTTACGTGAACTACATTCTAGATAACTTACGGGATGCTAAATATCTAACTTCTTTAGATCTAAGCGCAGCTTATCATCAAATTCCTTTAAGCGCTACTTCAAAAGAAAAAACTGCTTTTACCGTACCTGGCCGCGGTTTATTTCACTACAATCGCATGTGCTTTGGTTTAATCGGTGCTTCTGCGACTATGCAAAGACTTATGGATCAGTTGTTTACCGCTGAATTCGATAATAAAGTATTCTGTTACATCGACGATATTATCATCTGTACTTCTGATTTCGATGAACATGCTCGCTTGCTCAAAGCTGTGTATGTTAAACTTAAAGCAGCTAATCTAACTATAAATATGAAAAAGTCTCTGTTTTGCAGGAATGAACTTAAATATCTAGGTTATGTCGTGGATTGTTACGGTTTAAGAACTGACCCTTCCAAGGTAGAGGTGATTTTAAATTTTCCTATCCCTCAAGACGCTAAAGAGATTAAACGATTCCTTGGTATGGCCGGTTGGTACCGACGGTTTATTGAAAACTTTTCAAAGATTGCTCGTCCTCTGACGCGACTAACTAGTAAAAAAGTTCACTTTGTTTGGTCAGACGAAGTAAACGAATCTTTTAACTTACTTAAAACTGCTCTTGTATCTGCTCCTATTTTAAGGTGCCCTAACTTTAATGAACCTTTCTATATTCATACTGACGCATCTTCCTACGCTATTGGTGCTGTGCTGACTCAGCGCATTGAGAATTGTGATCACCCAATTGCATACTGTAGTCGTACTCTGAATGCACAAGAAGTTAATTACTCCGCAACTGAAAGAGAACTTCTAGCTGTAATTTATGCCCTAGAACAATATCGTGCATACATAGAATGTAGAAAGTGTTTCATTATCACTGATCATGCTTCCCTTAAATGGTTTTCGAATCTTAAAAACCCCTCAGGTCGATTAAATAGATGGTCTTGTCGCCTTAGTCAATTTAATTTCGAAATAATTCATCGAAAGGGAAAAGACAATGTCATTCCAGACACTCTTTCGCGGATAAAGGTAGACTTTATTTCAGATATCTGTACTACTCAGGATCCTTGGTATCGAGAGTTTTTCAAGAATGTCTCCGATACACCTACTCTCTATCCTAACTTTAAGATCGAAAATGATAAATTATTTCGGCTCTCTAAGAACAAATATCGCCTAACAGCTCAATTCGACTGGAAGTTGGTAATTCCTTATGAGGACCGAAAGGAAATCTTAAAAAAATGTCACGATCATCCGACATCTGGCCACTTTGGCGTTTCTAAAACTCATCTTAAAGTTTCCAGTTTTTATTACTGGCCTACTCTCTTTCAAGACGTTAAAGACTATGTAGACACCTGTGAAATATGCAAAACCTATAAACCTGTCAATCTGGCTCCTGCAGGTTTAATGGGTAATCCTCGTCGTATATCTATTCCGGGCGAGGCTATTTCTTGCGATATACTTGGTCCTTTTCCTCCGTCCTATTCAAGGAACCAATACCTATTTGTTTGCTCCGACTATTTTAGTAAATACGTCACTCTGTTTCCTTTACGTACTGTTACTGCTAAATCTGTTATCAAATGCTTGGAGAAAGGTATATTTCTTACTCATGGAGTACCTAAATATATTTATGTAGATAATGGACCTCAATTTATAGCTAAAGAATTTAGAGAATGTATGTCTCAATATAATGTTCCGCATATTTTCTATAATCCTAGATATCATCCGCAAACTAACCAAACGGAAAGGGTTAATCGTGAATTGGTAAGGACCATTGCTTCTTATGTGCGTTCTGATCACCGCAACTGGGATAAGAACTTATCTGAGATTCAGTGTGCTTTGAATACCGCTGTTCACGAGGGAACCAAGTTTACTCTGTACTTTTTAACTCATGGTCGTGAGATGATTATCGACGGTTCTTTTTATAATGCTGATGTTCCTATGGACAAAAATGCCCTTTTTGCAGAAAACAATTTGGTTTTGTCAGATAAACTCACAGAATTAAAATCTATATTCCAAAAGGTACGTCAAACACTGCTTGCTTCTCATGAACGTAATGCAAAATATTATAATCTAAGAAAACGTCCTGTTCAACTCGTAGAAGGACAAATAGTATATAAAAAGTGTTATCCTTTGTCTAATGCTGCTAAATTCTTTTCAGCTAAATTGTCGCCTAGATATGAAAAATGTGTAATCCATAAAAAACTAGGGCCTCTAGTTTATACTTTAAAATCTATTTCCGGGAAGATCCTTGGTGACTTCCATATTAAAGATATAGTTAGACCTGGTGAAGCTCCGCCTACGTCATAACTGTTCCGGTGGTTTCGTTAGTTATACCTATACTCTGTCTCTCTTAAATCATTATACGTCTAGTATATTATATTAAGTTATATACGCCTAGTATATCTACTAGTGATTTACATTTGAATCAAATGTATTACTTTATATGCGCCTAGCATACTTACTTAATTGAATCGATGCAATTGGAGAAATAATAATTTCCATTCTTTAATTTAACTGCTTGATACATGTTTACCAATCTAACGTTAAAGGTTTTCACTTTATGTTGAAAGGGGTTAAACCTAAATGTTCTATAATGTTCTTTTTCATATTGCATTGAAGAACCTTCTGTCATTTACTTTCCACATTAATGTGTGCTGTGAAAAGTGACTCATTAACACAATCTAAATGGACTAAACATTTAGATTTAAGCTATCTGTAGATTACTAAGTTCACAAGCAGGAGAGTGATGAACAGTACCTAGCCTGTTTCATCATTAAACTGTTTGTTTTAGTGTAAGTTGGTTTTTCATTAGTGTATGAGAGGTGACACTCAATTCTCCATACCTTGGTGGAAAAACTAAGCTGTAATTAATTTAGGTGCATGCATTTATTTTTTTTGTTTTGGAAACCTGTTCCTAAGAATTTAAGTTTTCCGTTTAAGTCGTTTGTGATGTTAAGACCGGTCTATTCGAATGTAAGTTATTTCTACCCTCATACATAAGTTATTCTTAGGTCTAATCTAAGTAAATACTAAGTAAAATTTAGGTATTTAAGAAATTTGTGTTACTTTTAAGTTTGAGGTATTCTCTGAGCCTATCTGTTCTACGACATTCCTCATGATGTCCCCTAGAGTAAGAACTCTTTATGATTTAAATGGTGTTTAAAATGGTACTCATGCCCATGGCTTTGTCTAGAAGATATGGTTCACTACATTCCCATATTTTGGGTAAGTTTCATCTCTCCACTAGGTACTTCTGGTGGATGACCTTGTATCTCTTCATAGTTTATCTATGACCTTTTTTTTTTATTTCTTCTCTCTCGTCTTGTGGTTTAAGGTTTTCTATTTTAGATTTCTTACTCTTTTACTCTTCGAGATCTTCTGAAGAAAATTTTATTTACAAATTATTCTAATTTAAAAATAAAATTTTAACCCAACTGGGGATGAACTGTAACACTTTGAGGTCGAGACCCAATTCACATCTAGTGTTACTAACCTTGTTTCCTTGGCCATCCAAGTTGTTTACGCTCCGCAATCTTTAACCGCATCCTTATATAACGTTATATCGCTGTTTTACCATTATTTCTTCGCCTAAAAGCCTATTTCTTAGACTATTTCAATGATAACAAGTCACAACACCATAAAATAACAAACCGGTCATTTGACAGTTCTCGAATGTGACGTTTTGTTCTACCCTACTTAAATGACAAGGCTAACTCTAATCCATGACGTTTTTTTCTTTATAGTTTCCTTCGTTCACGCCTAATAAACTTTCAAATGTTTAGCAAATCCTTTGTTTAAGCTTCATCTATTGCAAAGTAATATTTTAAGTAAATAACTTTATTTTATTTGTAATAAAGATTTATCTCTTCGATCGATTCATCTCATGGAACGAAACGCAGGATAAAGGTGCGTTCAAAAACTTGCTCTTCGACTTCTTTATATCCTAGAATATAAAGATATGGTACTTGTTTTAACTTATGAGTAAATAAGGAACCCAATAAACTCATTTAACTACTTTAATAACAATAAAATCATTTAATTTACTATTTAAGAAATACTGTTTAAATCCTTTGCCACTTTAGTTTTGTTTTTGTTTACTATCAAATGTAAATAAACAGAGCCGTTCGGAAGTCAATAACTTAGCACCTTTGAGGGTCGTATCCTTTGACCTCTATCGGGATCGAATCGTCAAGATGTGAGCACATCGAAATAATCTCGTGATCGGTAGATCACGCCATCCGGCCCTGCCCATGGCAGTGTCTCCTAATTTAACTTCTTTTTCTTAAATGGATTAAGCTAATCCAAAATTTCTATGTCTGCTGTTCAACCATAGCCCTTTTGGTAAGTATACTTTTCATCTCGAACTTTCACTACCGCCATCTTGATGATGACCTTTTCTTCACCTTCCGTGTTCGTAACTCGTGCATACTTATTTTTCAGTAACCACCTAACAAGTACTTCCAGCGCACTACCATGCATAATTTCTCTTGAGCTTTGACTCTTGCCTTATACCGTAAAAGAAACCCACGGCTAGTGGTAAGTTATTTCATTTTCCTTTGCTAAACCACGAGTGTACTACCGCCTGTTCTTCCAGTTACTTAACTGTGAATATTTTGTTCACAGGGTTTTTTATTTTTTTAGTTAATTCTTCTATTTCTATTTAAGGGTTAAACCTTAGGTTTGACCCTAACGTTAGTTTCTTCGTATGGAGCGTAGAAGCCCCTCAAAAACGTTTTAAGCTTGACACCGCCTTCTCGGCCTGTATGTTCTTCGGCCCGGCTGCTGACTACCTGCATTGTGGAATACTTTTGTTCTCCAACTAAGTATCTGGCATCCCGCTGCATGCGCAAGTGTTCTGCTGATCACCACCTGCGGAGACAGTGAGCCCTGCCTATCCTGTTTACCAGCACTAGAGCTGTTCTTCTACGCAGGTATTCCTCACGAAGATGATATTGTGAGTACCATAGCTACTTCTTTAACCTACGTGTGGTTCCGAACAATTTTAGTTACTAAGAGGGTAATCTTAATGTAAGTCAGAATTTAGCGATACTTTATGCTAAGTAAACAAAGGTATAAATAAATGTGGTTTACTAATGTCTGATTTTTTATTTGAACGATTTCATTTGTTGATGAGATGTAAGTCTGGCGCCCCTAGTTATATAAATTTGACTTACTCTTTCCTGTGCTGAATCTTACTCACACCCTAGTCTCATATGCTCACCAACCCAGCTACCCTGGACTATTACAATTTCAATGGTTGTAAAAAGTGACTCGGTCCAAAGTCAATGTCAGATACCGGTTATTTATAGTTGAGATAAGTAAAAATAAAAAAGGTTTACAAATAATTAAGAGGTATTGAAAATTGCTTTTCAATCCGGTGTTTGCACATAACCAGAAAAAATAACACAAAATTATGTGGTCATTATTTCTAAACATTGTAAAGGATGGAAAACCTTACTCAAAAAAGAAGTAAGACAACTTTTTAGATTTTAAAAAACACCTGTGGCAATGGATTAGGTCACATAAAAATTGATTTTATAAACCCGCTATAAAATAACTAAAGCTTCCCACGTCTTGCTTATACGAGGCTAAGGAGCGCGACACGTTTTACTGCGTTATTTATTTTCTGCATCCGTGACTTCCATCCGTGAGACAAGACAAGACGACGCGACGTGGCACTGACTGACGCACCGAAGTACCCTAAAGCACATGTCCCACCGACGAGGAAGCGATTATCTATAGACTATTTTCTAGCTCAAGAATCGCACAAAATATACAGATTCTGCGTCAATAAAAGAGACACAATATTAACAGTTGAATGCTGGCTGGTTAGAACTCTCTCTCCAAGAAAATATGTTTATTCCATGTCATTAAAAAAGACGCATACACTTAGGAACAAAAAAACAGGTCAGAGTGCGTTTTTCATACAAACGAGGCTATTTTGAAGCCTTGGTTCCTTGCCAGGGGTTGTTTTGAGTGAGGTTTAATGGTGGATACTCCGAGGTTCAATAGAGGAGGTCAAATGTTCTTAAGATACCTAACTTATCGCACAATCAGTTAAGACCACAGCGAGAGAGTTAGGGTCAGCATTTGGATTTTCTTACATTTTATTGCCATATTAGATATTTTTCTGAACATGATCAATTCCGGCGTTAGCCGCAGTTTCAATCAGTTAGGTTACCTAGGCACTCTAGTCGATACAGAACGATGCTCGGTGTATCCATCATCAGATTTCACTAAAAGCATCCCCTGGCGAGGACCCAAGTCTTCTAAATAGCCTCTTTAGTATGAAAAAAGCACACTGGCCCGTTTTTTTTGTCCCTGAGTGTAGTTGACCGATGGCTCTACTCGGTTCTCGCTTATCGTCGACGTTGGGCCTCAGGGAAGCGCTTAGTGTTACAGGCGCTAAGGGCCTGGTTAAGCTGGTACGTCATAGACCTCGGTTAAGTCTCAGCGGTTGCGATCGCACATTTGGGTGTCATTTAGCCGATCGCAAAGTTTCTTGAAATTAATTTAAATTCTCAAAAGTAATTGATCCGAATTGTAATGTATTAACTAACTCTTCTTAGGTTAATAAAACTTTTAACTCGGGTAATTTGTTTACTATGGGTACCTATTATTTAACGACACACCAGTTTTTTGACGACGCGCTGGCCTAGTTGGCAGTGACCCTGCCTACGAAGCTAGCGGTCCTGGCTTCAAATCCCGGTAAGGGCAGATATTTGTGTGATGAGCGCGAATATTTGTTCCTGAGTCATGGACGTTTTCTATGTATTTAAGTATATATTTCTCTATATAAGTATTTATATCGTTGTCTAGTACCCATAGCACAAGCCTAGAGCTTAGTTTGGGACTAGGTCAATTGGTGTGACATTGTCCCTGATATTTATTTATTTATTTATTTAGTTATTTTTCTGGTAGGCACAAGTCTAACCTAACCTTATCTACATACATTTTAAGACATTATCTTGAATACTTAGTTTTAGCAGAAAATTGGGTTCGATGAAACGAAATGCAATGAAATGGTACAATCAATGAAGTTAAATTGATAAATTGATGGGTTACTATTTTATTTTTATTCATGTAGGTATACGCTAGATACTAGATAGAGCAAATGTGTTTCTTTATACCACGACGGTGGCAAACAAGCCCGCCTGATGGTAAGTGGTGACCGTAGCCTATGGACGCTTGCAACACCAGTATTATAACATTTAAGTATTCATCGACAAACTGTGCCGTTGTTTCATCATCATCATCATGTCAGCCGAAAGACGTCCACTGCTGGACATAGGCCTCCCCCAAGGCTCTCCACTCAGACCGGCCTTGTGCTTTTCACATCCACCGCGTTCCCGCGATCGTTACAAGGTCGTCACTCCATCTTGTTGGAGGCCTGCCTACAGCTCGTCTCCCGGTCCGCGGACGCCACTCAAGAACCTTCTGACCCCATCGGCCATCAGTCCTGCGAGAGATGTGCCCCGCCCACTGCGACTTAAGTTGTTTAGTGAAGAGTAAACAAAACAAAATTAAATTGAAAACATAACTAAGCACCTTCCTAGCTGTCGTCAGGTTTTTAATGTCCCTGTGTATTTATAAACAGATGCAAACCTTAAGAACACGTGCCAACTAAAAGAAAACGCTTAGAAAACGCGACCCCGGGGCCCCGTGTAGAGTGCTTAAATTATTCCGCTCGTTATTTTCTAAAAGCAACGGAATAAGAAGGTAGTTAGGAAAACTTTGCAGTACGCATATATTAAATGTGAAATGTAATTGTAACTTGTGAAAAAGGATGAGTAAAAAGTCATTTAAATTGATGTTCTGGAAAAGTTGGAATTGTGTTTAGTAATTATTAAATAGACAAAAAAAAACACTATAGAACGCTCCTACCCTTTTCAGAGCTAATATATCTATAACGGTCCTATCGATTTCCATGAAACCTAGCCAAGGTCCATTCCGATTATAGGTTTCATTTCAAAAAGTCCCCGTCTAAATAAGTCCATTTAAAACCTTTTTTTTTCTTGTTCACAAGAGGTAACCTTAGTAAGTAATACTCTAACAATGTATGAGAAAATTTAAAGATTAAGATAAAGAGTAGATACAAAAAGAACAAGACACTGATAAATTGTTGTGAGACGGTCCCAACTCAGCATTCGCTAGCCGTAAAGCCAGCGCTGGTCTTCCGTTGGAACCTCTTGGTGAAAACAAAAAAACAAAAAGGGGTACTATTATCTCGAACGACCATATTTGCAACCAGTTATAGCTGGCAACATCAAAAAAACAAAAAACTATAGTGTATGGGAGGATAACGCAAAGTTAACAAAGCTATTTAACAATGTGAACAAATAGGGTAGATTTTGAATAGTTAAAATATTTGTTTCGTTGGTTTTTCATTTAGAAAAACTATACTACTATTTAAAATAACAAACAATAGTCCACAAAGTGACAAACGGATAGCAAGAAAAGGAATACAAAATACAAAAACTGGGTCGGAGAATACTAGGTACCTAACAAAGAGGTATAAAGCACGAAAGTGATGGTGGCGTTTGATTTGCGAACTTAAAGTTGAGAAATATATGTATGTACAATTATAAGTTAAAACTAAACTTATTTAAATTAAAATAAAACTAAGCTACTCAAATATTAAAGATGTAATTAATAATCACCACTATAAAAAGAACACCCCTCTAGCAGGTCCGCTCGCGGCATGGTCCCTATTACACTGGCTGCATTAACTCTCTGGATAGCTAGCCCAATCCTTTGGGAGAGGTAAGCAACAGTTCTATATATGTACATATAGTAAATAATATTTGTGTGATCAGAGTGAATATTTGTTCCTGAGTCATGGAAGTTTTACTATATGTGTTTGTTATATGTGGGTAGTTATTAACGTAGGGTGCTTGATGAAAATGATAAATAAATCAGTCATCCTTGAATCAGCATACGAGTCGTTTCATTTGTTTTTATCTTAAACATTACATGGTGTCAGGTGTAAATAGACTAAGTTTAGTAGTAACATTTTACTCCAGAGTGAAATTATGTCGTTGGGTAATAAAAGTGCCACGGTTAGTGAGAGAAGTGCATCTTATGTGAATATTCAGCAACCGCCGCCAATGTCGGATATTGGGAATATGGCGGACAATTGGCGTGACTGGAAAAAGACTTTTGAGTGGTATCTTATAGCATCGGGTCGGGAACAGTCGGAAGGCAGAGAAAAGTGCGCCTTATTTCTGCATGTTATTGGGAAATGCGGCCGCGAGATATACGAGGAGCTCGACTTCGCGCAGGACGAACAAAACGATTACGCGGTGTTGTGCCGGAAGTTCGACGAAAGATGTGATCCGTCGAAAAACATAAATTTTGAACGGCACTTATTTTTTGAGTGTTCGCAGGGGAGTGAGCCGTTCGATAAATACTATGCAACATTAAAAGTGAAAAGCAAATCGTGCACGTTTGGATCTCTTCGAGAAAGTTTAATTTTGACACAGATGATTCGAGGGATAAAAGATAGCCAGCTACGAGAACGGATGCTCCGGAAATCTGATCTGGTACTGCAAGAAGCTGCACAGTGGTGCCGGGCGGCGGAGGTAGCCAGCGAGCAGGCCGGAGCCGTGCGCGCTGCGCCCGCCGGCGAGGCGCCCGCGCCGCGCGCCGACATCGAGCCTGTCGCGGCGCGCCGCGCAGCCCGCCGCTCGCCCTTGCTCGCGACGGCGGCGGCGCCTCCAGGAGCCATGGCACCTGCGTATGGTGCTCGACAGAGGCAAAGATGCGGAAATTGCAACTACGCGCATGATAGCGGTCGGTGTCCAGCTTATCAAGTGACGTGCTATAAGTGTAACAAGCGTGGCCACTTCGCAAGGTGTTGTAGGTCTCCAAATTTCGTAAATCGTGCGGTGCGGGAACTATCATGTCAATCTCCGGATGCGGTAAGTGAAGACGAAG
The DNA here is from genome assembly GCA_927399475.2 of Acleris emargana. Lineage (NCBI taxonomy): Eukaryota > Metazoa > Arthropoda > Insecta > Lepidoptera > Tortricidae > Acleris > Acleris emargana. The sequence continues at coordinate 1,993,973 of OV656843.1, forward strand.
AATTCATGATTAGTGGAATTGAAATTGGCAATATAAACTTTAAGAGTTGGCGTGAGTTAATAAGTGTAAACGGTGTACCCGTGCAGTTCAAATTAGACAGCAGAGCAGATGCGTCTGTCATGTCTGTCGCTAGCTATTTGGCGGCTGGTTTTTGTAAGCAAGAGTTACGTCAGACTGATACCGTGCTAAAGGAGGTTAGTAAAAGTTCATTACCTGTTATGGGTTATTTTGATGCGAATTTATGTTACAATAATATTAAAATGGTTCATAAAATATACGTATTAGATTTATCGTGCAGTAATTTATTGTCAAGGGAAGCTTGTACGGAATTAAAATTAATAATGAGAGTTAATGAGGTTTACAATAAGGATGACTCAGATATATTTACTAAATACGTAAACATTTTTGAGGGAATAGGACGACTGCCAGGGTTGCATAAACTAGTTATTGACGAATCTATTCCGCCTGTTGTCAGAGGGACACGTAAGATACCCATTAAATTAAGGCCGAAATTAAAGGAGGAGTTGGAACGACTTCAAAATCTTGATATTATTACTCCAGTCAGCGAGCCCACCGACTGGGTCTCTAATATTGTCTTGGTGGAAAAATCTGACGGTAAATTACGCTTGTGCCTCGATCCTCAATTTTTAAATCGTGCAATCAAACGAAGCCACTTCCAACTTCCCACCCTTGATGAAATTACTTCGAACATTTCGGGTGCCAGATATTTTTCGGTGTTAGACGCGAGCAAAGGATTTTATATGTGTGTTTTAGACGAGACAAGCTCAAAATTATGTACGTTTGCGACGCCGTTCGGCCGATATAGGTTTCTCAGATTGCCGTTCGGTATCTGTAGCGCTTCTGAGGTATTTCACAGTATAATGTACAAGTTATTTTGGAAGGAAGGGACTGAGGTATTCGTTGATGATATTTTGGTGTACGGGCGCACGCAGGAGGAGCACGACGAACGGTTGAAGTCGGTGCTGCAACGTGCGGCCGAGTACGGCGTTAAGTTTAATAAAGCGAAATGCGTCTTCGGTCAAGACAAGGTAAGATTCTTAGGTCATATATTTGATAGAAGTGGAATTCGTCCGGATCCCGACAGGGTTAAATGTATTAATGACATGCCGACGCCTAAGAGCAAAAAGGAGTTAGAGCGTTTTATGGGCATGACAAACTATCTATCACGATTCATACACAACTACGCGGATAAAGCAGAGCCCCTAAGGGAATTGTTAAAGATGGACGTTGAGTTTGAGTGGCACGAAGCTCACTCAGACGCTTTCAGGTCACTGAAACAGCAGCTGGCGCGCGCACCTACCCTCAGGTACTACTGCCCTAACGAGCCGGTGACGGTGTCGGTCGACGCCAGTTCGCGCGGCCTGGGCGCCGTGCTGCTGCAGGGCGGGCGGCCCGTCGCGTACGCCGCACGCACACTCACGCCCGCCGAGACGCGCTGGGCGCAAATAGAGAAGGAGCTGCTTGCCATCGTTTTCGGCTGCAGTAAGTTTCACCAGTTTATCTATGGTTATAATGGTGTCACCGTGGAGACGGACCACAAACCATTAGAGGCCATTTTTAAAAAACCATTGAACGAGACACCGATAAGACTTCAGCGCATGCTCCTCAAATTACAAATCTACTCAATGAATATTTGTTATGTACCCGGGCGCCTGATGTACGTGGCAGACACTCTGTCAAGAGCGACAAACATCGAACCGAGTAAGTATGATTGTCACGTACAAGAGATAGTAAATATACACTTGAACACGTTAATGGGTAATCTCTGCTTCAGTAACGAGAAAATTCAGGCCATCAAGGAAGCAACGCGAAGAGATCAAGGTTTGTGTGAAGTGATGGAATATTACCGTAAAGGTTGGCCCCATACAAAAAGCATTGTCACTGAACAGGCCAAGCCGTATTGGGAAATTAGAGACGACATTCACGTCATCGAGGATACAGGACTTTCGTAATGATAAGGTAATAATTCCAAACTGTTTAAGAAATGAGATGACGTTAAAGATACACGAGGGGCATCTCGGTATCGAGAAATGTAAGAGGCGAGCACGCGACGTGATGTGGTGGCCGGGCATGGCGGCCGCGGTGGAGAGCGCGGTGCGCCGCTGCGCTGCCTGCGCCGCGCACCGCACCACGCCGCCGCGCCAGCCCATGCAGGCGCACCCCGTGCCTGATCGCCCATGGCAGTCACTCGCAATGGATATTTTCCAGATAAAAGATAAGTATTACCTATTATTAGTGGATTATTATTCGAAGTATGTGGAAGTAGCGACCATTAGAGACCTCAGAAGCGTTACGGTTATAAATCAATTAAAATCATGGTTTGCACGACACGGTATACCGCAGAGATTAGTTTCGGACAACGGACGTCAATTTGTATCGGACGAGTTCAGGCAGTTTGCTCGAAACTGGGAGTTTCAGCAGGTTACGAGCTCGCCGCATTACCCCCGGTCGAACGGCCTAGCGGAACGTAATGTACAGACCATTAAAAATCTTATTATTAAGTCGCAAGAAGACGGGTCCGATTTTTATTTGGCACTCCTAAATTTTCGTAACACGCCGATATCAGGGGAGGAGTACTCGCCCGCTCAGTTACTCATGGGTAGGCGGTTAAATACAAAACTGCCCGTTAAGTGTGATCTGTTAGACCCGAAAACGCCCCCGAAAAGTGAAATAAAAGAACGTCGCAATAAAGTTATTCGAACATCTAAACAAAATTACGACAAGGGGACCAGAACCCTACCACCGCTGAATGACAATGAGCGGGTACGTATTCGAGACCCGTGCGAGGCTCCCGGCGCGGGGCGCTGGATACCTGCGCGTGTCGAGCGTGCCGCCGCCGAGCCGCGTTCTTACTGGGTGCGTACACCCGACCGCCGCTTGTACCGGCGCAACAGGCAGCACATTTTGCCCGCTGCGCCGACACATGGCACTGCTGGCACTGCACAGCGAGATAGGTATTACGATGACCTGGAGGACTGCGGCGGGGAGTCAGCGCCGGTGCCCATTGGCTCCCGGGAGCCCGAGAACAGCTCAGCTCCGGAGCCCGCTCACCGCTACACTCGCTCAGGCAGGCGAGTGCGCACGCCAGATAGGTGGTAAAATTATTTAGTTATAGTGAATTTGATTTTTATATGTAAAATCATGCATGTTTTAGTGTAACACTGTTCATTCATTACGGATATATACCGTTATAGTACTACAAAAACTTCGTTGTTAGGTACACATCCTTGATAAGAGAACATTTAAACAAGTTTTTGTAGTACTACCTTTGTATACATATGTTTATTTGTAATACTATAAGTTTGTTAATAATACAAATATTAAAGTTAATATAATACGCTGCTTATACACTTTCTTCGTTAGGAAAGCAATATGTATGTGTAAATTATGATGATTTTGGTTTTGTTAAGAATAGCGAATGTATACCAGTTAAAAAAATAACTTTCATTTAAAATCAACTAAGACTGTTTGAAACTAAATGAATCAAGGCTAGCTTTTGATAAGGGGGGAGATGTTATATGTGGGTAGTTATTAACGTAGGGTGCTTGATGAAAATGATAAATAAATCAGTCATCCTTGAATCAGCATACGAGTCGTTTCATTTGTTTTTATCTTAAACATTACAGTATACATACATACATAAACTCACGCCTTCATTCCCAAAGTGGGGTTGGCAAAGCTAAAGAATTATCAACAACTTTTAAAACTTGTTGATATTTCTATAACCACACTTTGCACAATCCACGGGAAGAAATGGAGTGGTACTAAATACACTTAAGTATACATTCTCTAAATAAGTGTTATATCGTTGTCTAGTATCCATAGTGCAAGCCTAGAACTAAGCTTGGGACTAGGTCAACTGGTGTGACATTGTACCACGATATTAATTTTATGTATGCTAAATAAGCAGACATTGAGTTATTTAAATAATGACTGTAGTAACAATTTCATCGGGAAATTCTTCAGCTATATCATAAATTATTCTGTACATTGCGTCCGCCGGCTAGGAATTGCTGTTAAATATCTCATGGACTCGGACATTTGCATTATGAATGCAATGCAATATTTATTCTGCAATAATTTGAGAATAATTCAAATGTTTTATAATGTTTTTTTTATTCGCTTAAATATTTTCCATTATCACTATGATATTAGCTATACAATTTTCCTTGATTCCATTTGCCTGTGTGATACCCTGCACCTTATATTTGGCGAAATATACATAAAAAAATATCAAAGTTTGAGGCAAGAATCAGCTTACATGGTAAGCGCTTTCTAGAGCCGGCTTGGATATCACGTACACATGTGAAAGTGCGTTTGTTTATTGCTCTTTTACGCCAAAACGACTGAACGGATTGGTGTTTCCAAGCAAACACACAAAAAATATTTTAAAAAAAACAATTTCCGTGGGATGGTTTATGTGGGCAAAGTCGGGGCCAGAAGTAATATTTCATATATAATTTACGTGTTGAAATATTAGAAGCAGCTTACCTATAGTTTTTTACACGACTGCCCTAAAAAAGGAGTGTAATGTTTTCAGGGTTCATGTATGTATGTATGTATGTACGATTCTTTATTCCACCATAACTTCTCAACGCCTGTGCCGATTTAGATGTGTGGCGATACACCACCTAGCTCAGGGAACAAAGGACACTTAAACTATTAAAATTTAAATTAAAAAACCAAATATTGGCAAAATAACAATTATTAACATAGGTAGGTATATCGACGACATGGTAAAAATGCGTTAAAGCTTGCTTTCCATTTAGTTATTTGCCAAAAGTATAAAAAAATCCTTAAATGTGAAAAGGTGCATAAACACGAAAAATATTACTAGTCAATTACAAAAAAAACAAACATCTAGCCTTCAAAAGTAATTAATTATCTACCTAATTAATTATGCTCTGTGCTTCACTCGTTACGTTAACGTCCGGCTAAAAGGTCTGGCTTTCGTCGTCTAATTTACATATTAAAGCAAAGGTGGTCTACTGGCGCTGACCACGGTGCAATGATAGTATCCGCTAAATAAGCTAAAGCACCAGTATATTTTGATCTCTAGTCGCGTAGCAACTGTTCAAGATTAGAGTTTTTTACCCAACTACCAAAGTAGGAGGGTAATGTGTTTATCACCCTATATATGTATATTTGTTCCTTTGTGGCCCTTTGGAAACTAAACACACGGACCGATTTTGATAATTCGCATGTCAATCGTTTTGCCTTAATCTTGTCATTAAAGATATGATAGTAATAAAAACTCTAAGAAGCGTCTAGTTGCCGCCATATTTTAAAGAAGAAAAAACATAACGTCGACGGATTAGAACTTTCGCATCTGGTTTCAGTTTCGAATTCCCCATTTCCATCGCTCTTCAACGGAGCAATCCTACGACTGCAGGAAATAAACCACAGGGATAATGTCACGGACGTATAACTAGCCACTATAGAACTCTATCCCAACAATAGCGTCAAATCACCAATTGAAGATTACGCCGAAGTTATCTTACTATAGGATCTCAGAGTAAATAAAGTACGTGGATGCATCGTTCATATGGTAGCTATTGAATTATTAGAACGTATGACTGCGTTCAAAGTACAGCAGTATATTTATAAATCGATACACCGCAAGCTGATTGTATCCCCTTTTATTCTATTCTATCTATAATTCAATGATAAGGCGGCAGTCGTTTGCGGGACGGCATGGTATTCTTTACCGTACCGTAGTGGTATATAAGTGGATATTGGCTCGATCCTAAGCAAATTCTGATGTCTATCAAAAAGCCGTCGCCATTGCGTTGTAAACTTTCATCAGGGCAGAGTTTAGAGTTGGGAATTTTAATTAAGTGGAAAAGACACTGCAATTGATATCATGCAAAAATAAAATAAAAAACATCTTAACCTCCATTTTTGATAAAGCATCAGAATTGTTTTTTGTTCGTCTATAGACGATGGAGGTATCTTTAGATTTGTCCTAACATCGCATCGCATTGTCCTGTTATATATCAGTGGACAATCTCACAATCAAAATTGACCTAGTCCCAAACTAAGCTCTAGACTTGTACTATGACTACTAGATGTTCTTTTTTTATGGCATATTCTTGTGTGGGTGTGACAGCATATGCGCCCGATCTATCTCACAAATAATAGCCCCGACATTATCCTCGTCCTGCGTCGGTTAGTGGGAGCTCCACGTGCAGCAATCACGGGGATTTACCGAGCGAGCCCGTAATTCCACAAATGACATTCATTTTCTTATTATAATCATTTGATCGTAGCAAGTGGAAAGAAGTGGTCTCTGCCTACCCCTCTGGGAAACAGGCGTGATTTAATGTATGTATGTATGTATCATTTGCTATTTTTAAACCTGTATACTCGTAAAAGTCCGTTCTGATGTTTTATATCATCTCTAGGTCGTTAATCGCCACATTCTCGGAAATAGATTTTTTTTTGCAATGAAATGTAGCCTACGTTTGTTCTATTTTACACTTTAATCTATGTCTGTGGCAAATTTCATTGAGATCCGTTGAGCAGTTCTGGCGCGATTGAGTAATAAATATCTATCTAAATTTTCGCATTTATAACAGCAAGATTGTGTCTCAGCAATATTCAGTTGCCTTTAAATTGGCTAACCTATTTTAAAATCCCCTAAAAGAAAGTGTTAAGTTTGGCGCCTTTTTTCTGTCAGTCAGACTGTGCGTTCGTGTATTTATAAAAATGATGTTATTTAGCTAGAATTAAAGGAAATCAATAGGTTTGTTTAAGAGACATCAGCTCTGATAGTAAAATATTATTTGTTCTAATTTCGAATGTTTTGAAATAACAACATAAAATCTTCATGGTTTTTGAATACCTGTGGCTTCATTTTAATACGCATTCAATTAAAAACCAATTTTATTCCTTTTTCCCTAACTTTACATTAATTTTACCTCTCTTGGATTTTTGATTTTCCCTTGTGACCATTAATTTTCTGAGCGTCAAAATCGGCCCTTGTTAATTAGGACTGATTTATATCTAAGCGTTAAAGATCAGATAGCGTTAAATTTTAGTTCTTATTACAATTGTTTTAAATATGATGTAAGATAGTAAGATTAAGAAATTTTTACAATTTAGCTTTGGACGAATACGTTTTTTTAAGTTAGTCAAAATATGAATACTGAATGGAAGTTGGAACCTGTTGGTTAAACACGGAAAAACCAATTTGAGTCTTTAAATTACCTTTTTATACTCGTCGATTAAAATCTGTGTATTAAGATTTCATAGAGAATACTGCAACGTCACTCTTTTCATCGTTGTTACTTCCGAAACAATCGAAATAACTATTTCGATACGCTCTAGACAACCGAAAAAAATTTGAAAATAGAACTTTGGATTTCCATATATGTGTCCTTGTTTAAGGAGACTCGATCCGATACAAAATTGCCAATCTGTGGCGTTTCGGAACGTAGCAGCGTCGCGGCATCTGTCAAAAATCTACTTTTCAATTATCTTGTGTCAAAGAAGTCGGATAGTAACACTTACGATATTTAGTTTTCTTGTATACTCGTATTAATGACTTAAATTATTAATTTTAATGAACTCGTACAAAAAGTATTGTTCACAATAGTGTCATAATTAAGCTTTTTAATCTCGTACCTTACTTAGGCCACTCAGCAAGCTTCGTGGCCTAAACACGGTACTCGACTAAAAAGCTCTCTATTATAACACGATTGTGAAAAATACTATTAAAATTCTCAGTTTGACACATTTACATAAAAAAAAGAACTTGTACTATGGATACGAAGCGCATAGAAAACATTAAAGACTCGAAAACGAATGGTCGCTCTCATTACACAAATATTAGCTCACACCGCGAATCAAACCTGGGACCGCTAACTTCGTAGACAGGGTCACGATCAACTAAGTACTGTTTTTCTTTATTTTTGTGTTTGCTGAATGCCATTTCCATCTCATAAAAAACATCTTAAGTATAAGGGCCATAGTTTACGACCACGTTATGCGTTCCATTTTAGTTATTTTTTCGCTCTTTTATTGCTGTTCAAATGTTACCTGTCTTATTAACTTCACATCATATGTCGGTCCGTCGTAATCAATTTTGTGGCAAACTTTATACGAAGGCTCTACAAAAGTTACACAGAAGATTCCAACTTGGATAGTTTCCAGCTCAATGGATATATTATTCAGGCTGTTTTGTTAAACGAAAACACTTTTACAGCCAACTATTGACCTAAATGTTAATATGAGTCGTTAGCACATTAATTGATAGGGTCCTTTGTTGTAGCACACATCAGTAAGCTTTGATAAATATGCTTCTCCGAAATAATTGAAATGAGTCGACATCTTAACTTCGGTTGCAATAGTAATCGTAACGGTTTTTTTTATGTATGTTTTATTGATTGTCGCTACATCACCTTTAGTTTAGATGTTTAAGTTAGTTTTTAAGTTAGAGTTCCTCTGAAAACTGGTGCCGCGGCGGGCTGCTGCAAAATTCTGAGTAGGGGCCCTTTTCAAAGCCATGTTTGATTATGTTCTCATTTGTCATTTGTTTTAAATGTGTTTAAATTTCATATTCAAAATTAAACGTGTTTCATAATAAATCCTACATCAAAGAGTCGTGAACATCGCACATATGAAATATATTATTAACACCAGATTATTAAGGGTATGATTTCATGAGTGCCTATTACAAACTGGAACCATGAATCTCCAGATTTGGTCGATCCACAAAAAGAATATTTTAGTGTGAAATTTTAAATATGAATAACAAGTCAACTCAAATTAATTTTACGAAGTGATTGCGAAGTAAAATGTTGGCTATACAGGGTGTTACAATAATACCCGTAAAGCCGAAAGGGGGTTAAATGGTGCCTTATAACAAGTCCATTTACAATATTTGAGAACCGTACTATCACGCACATATCATTATTTTTTTCATTGATGTGCAAACCCTATTTCAGTCAAATTAAATACATAGTAAACTACGCAGAATGTTTATGTACATTTTTACCTAATTCGCGAAACGGTAAAGAGATATAAACAAAATGAACAGAATTTGATTAGATACATATTACAAGTCGAGTTTTGGAAGCCGATACAGTTCGCGACCACGATTTAAATTGCTATCTTCATGGCCTACGCATAACATCATATCGTAATATTCTGAGTTAGAAAACATCGTCATTTTGGAAAAAAATATGGAAAAACACAGAACGATTGTAGAATATCGATAAGAAGATTTGAAATTGACAACATTTTTTTTTTCCGTCTTGACGAATGAATGAATTGAACCTTTGTGGATGAAAAACAGAAAAACCATTAAACACCAACCACCATTAAAGTTGTGTGGTTGCCGGGTTGGAAACTTAGAATAGTGCCACTCCATATCTTCCCGTGGATGTCGTGAGAGGCGACTGGGGGAATATAGGCTTGTAGTACTGTTAGGCGATGGGCTTGCAACCTGTCACTAATACGCTGGTAAACATCTTAGCCTATTTGTGCAAATTGTGGTTACTTAATTGTCAACAACTTTTTGAAGTTGTAATTCTGTAGCTCTGCCTACCCCACTCTGGGATTACAGGCGTGAAGGTATGTATGTGTATGTATTAAAATTGGTAGGTAGGCCTCTCTGTTAAATAATCTATGCTGACTCCGGTTCCCTGACATGACAGCTTACTAGGGTTGACAATATTTTTGGCTTTAATAATTTATTATATTTTTTACGGGGTATTTTGTAACACGTTGTATAGTACGGAGTTTTGTATTAAATATCAAGCCGTGATGTCATGCCGTGCTACTGATAAATTCGTTGTAAGTACATAAAAAATCCGATATGAGTAAATTAATTTTCCACACGTTTTTGCATAATTCGAAGTTCTATTTTGTTATTAATGACAAGAACTAGAATATTTAGATATTATTAAATATTTTATACTTCACTGTAAACTAAATAAACATTTAATTATTTAAGAAGCATAAGTTAAGGTGCCAAGGAAGCATAAGTTGGGTGTCGGCCATTTGCAACGTTAAAAGATGGCGGACGTGTAATTTGTTTTAGACTTTAATTTTTGGGTAATTAGGTGTTCAAAGTTCTTTTCTGATAGTGATTTGTACTTTTTATGCCTTAGTGTCGCACAGTGATTGAAGACTTGGACTTATTTCGTGTATCTGGCATCTTTCTTCTCGTTTCAAGTGGACTCGCAGTGGTGCAGAGGTTAAAACTATCTTGACCTCTGACCTACAAATCACCGTACAACGTTGCCCCCAATCTTCCTAGAGAAGATTAGATTGTGTTTTATACTCATATAAACCTTGACACTGGCGAAATCACTTCACGTGGAAGCCATATCCCTGCGGTAGTAGCTGTTCAAGTCGCCGCGGGGGCAAAAAAAAAAAAAAAAAGTTGGGTGTCTTATTATTGTCTGGGGAAATGTCACTATTGCTGTACAAATAACAGAAAGTTTTTATTACTGAAGTTTAGGGTCAAACGCGAATGTGGAAGTAAATATCATCTTTATTTCGTTGGCCATACAGCGGGGGCAATGATGCAAGTGATTTTGGCACGTTTAGTTTCAATCTAATGGAGAATAAGGGTGTGTAGACTAGATACGACATAACTTGTTGGTGATTTTCATCTATGTAGTACTTAGTTAGATAGGTTTTTTGTAGAAACCGTGTTGTGGATGTAATTTGTATAATTGAATTCTGATATTTAAAAAAAATATTAGGTAACTACAGGACGCATAGAATTCGTTTCCCGCTGCTTGGAATCTCTTTTGGCGGTTTGGGTATTTGCATTGCACCAAGTTTTTATGTGAGTTCAACCCTTTTCGAATAAAATCGGATTGAGTTTTCAAACATGTGTCAAATTAAAATGTAATATCAAAAACAAATCACCACCAAAATAACTTTATACCCCTTTTTAACCCCGTTAGGGGATGAATTTCAATAAACTACACAATTTGAAGTAGATTGGATCAAGGAATCACGTTTTCCGATACAAACTTTGCCCCCCTTTTTGACCCCCTAAGGGGTAGAATTTTGGAAAATCGTTTCTTATCGGAAGCCTATTTCAAACAAAGAACACAAGCGCCAAGTTTCAAGTCACTACAATTATCGGTTTAGGCTGTGTGTTGATCCGTCAGTCAGACGTTCAGGACAATGCATTTTTATGAATTAAATATAATTAAGATACCGCTGTACTTAAAGTAATTTGAACAACTCCTACCTTTTTTAACTTATGCATGAAAAATCGTCACTTAGGAACCACTTAATCGTCATTAAATGACTTTAAGTGCGGTTGTCAACTCAAATGCCGTCGGGTTTAGAAAATGCTTTAATCAGGGTTCCGCAGTCAAACTAGGAACCCTTATAGTTTCGCCATGTCCGTCCGTCCGCAGCCTAGCTCAGAGACTCTTAGTACTAGATAGATGTAATATGGCATAAATATTCATATCAGGCACGCCAAAAAAGTGGTAAAATACAATCTTGAAAACATTTTTTTTTCTCGTCCACCGTTTCCATTGGATAGGTCTTTCAAAAATATTGCAGGTTTGTAAGAACTATTCGATTTTTTGTTAGAGTCAAGTCCCCGCTACAGCCAACACTACTCATTCTCAAATTCTGAAATATATCTTTAATTAAAGCACATATAATGAAATTAATAGGAAAGTTAACACTACTAAGTAGACTTCAGTGGTTCTTGAGTTACAAACAGTTTAAATGTTTATACCTACCGAAATTATTTGCGGTTTTGTAATCTGACCGTGACCTATGTTGGGATATCTAACAGTTTTCCATCGGCAAAGTTAAGTTTGTCGCGAGGTCTAATTTGATTGTAGTAACGGCTTCGGAACCCTACACTGAGCATGGTCCGACATGCTCTGGCCCGGTTTTTTTAATGTAAGTTTACGAAGGCTGTAGATACTCTTCAGAAAATCTAGCCGACGTTAGGCGGAGTGCCACCTGTTGAAGCTACCGAAACTGGGTACGTTTAGTAACTTGAAAAGTCAACCACAATGCTAATAAATGCAACAAATGTTTGGTAGAGTCAAGGAATTTCTTTAATGCGCACAGACGTTGTGCTTTAAAATTCATACTTTACTTAAGCGGCTTCGTTATTACACAGGTATTTTATAGTTTCTTATTTTGATTTATTATTACATTTTCACAAATTTGGCCAAAAAACACTTGAAATTTTGGTAGTAAAAAACCACTTTAGCAACTTTTTAGATAGACCACGCGTCGCGAATTTTTTTTACATCGTGTAGAAATATTAATAAATACAATTGGGCAAATATTTAAACCGTTTTTTATATAATTGGAATTAAAAAAAATCACACAGAACAATGCTATTTTGAATAGCATTTTTTTTTACTTAGCACTTTTTTATTTCGCGGATATAACTGTATAATAATGCACTGTATGTATGTCACAGTTATATAACTCATAAATGTAAATAAGCCATGTGGGACCTTTACGTACAAAATTACTGCGACACAGGAAAAATGGTATAATTTTCTCGTTAAAAGCACCTTACCTACGCGAGAAATTTGAGGTCTGAAAAATTTTTTTTAGAAGTGGCCGTGTGTGTCTTTATACAAACATATCTGATTACTTCGTTAAAATTTTAGTCGAAACTCGGCTATTTACAGACAAACGCGGCTGTAAAATACACTTTGCAAAAGTTACTGTAAAACTATTTTAAAACGTATAAAATAAACAATATAACATCACCACCTTGAATATCTGCAGTTTACTTTTACAGAATGCAACACGTCCAACTGCCGTAGCCAGAGACAACAAAAAAGTTGTTCTTTTTTCAAACTCGTGCGTGAAAAATCGTCACTAAGCTGACTGAACCAGCTTTACAATTTTAAACTATGGAACGTGCGGCCATAACATGCTACATACGTCCGAGGGATTCGAAAGTCTTTAACTGAATCTGAGTACAGCGGTATCACTGGAGTTGGCTTACTAACCTTAGTAGTTGGTTGGTGGGTGGTTGCCGCGGCGAAGGGTGGTAGCGTAGTGCCGCGAAAGCCTTTGCGCCAGCTTATATAGCGCCAGTCGCTGGGCGGAGCGCCGGAGCGTCGCGATTACTCCACACACCCCCTGTACATCGGATAACGCGCTTCATTTTAATTGTTTAGCTGTGGTCGTGGTATTTAGTTCCGGCGTGGGGTTAAGATATTTCGCAATAAAAATATTTTTTCATAAAAAAATCCCACGCGAGCTTCACACGTGACGAGGCGCCGCAAGAACGCTATCAGCAGGTCATCTTTGAGTTCATAAAATACAAATAATACTTTAAAAAAAACAAGGTAATAAAACTAAGCTACTCAAATATTAAAGATGTAAATAATAATCACAACTATAAAAAGAACACCCCCTCTAGCAGGTCCGCTCGCGGCATGGTCCCTATGACACTGGCAGCATTACCTCTCTGGATAGCTAGCCCAATCCTTTGGGAGAAGTAAGCACCAGCTCTAGGATCTCCGGAGGTGTCTATGAGCCAGGATGACAGAGCCTTTATAAAGCTTTTCATATCAGCTGACCAAGGACCCATGGTCTCCACTGCAATTGTCACAAATTCGTAATTAATTATTTTAATTTGAGTAGCTTAGTTTAATTTAAATTTAAATAAGTTTAGTTTTTACTTTTAATTGCAGTACCTATGTTATCCATTAAAGAAATAGGTAATAAAGTAATAAATTATTACTATTAAACTAGCATCACAGAAAATATTGAAAATGTAAAATAAGACCTTCTGCGTACGACTTCGTTCGCGTAGAATTGGTAATTTTAGCATCCCACTGGAACAGTGATTTATTTCGTCATGCTATTCCACTCTATAATCTATCCCTGTGCCCAGTTTCGGCCAGATCTGTCATGATTGAGTAAACAATACAAACTTTCGCATTTAAGAGTAAGTAAGATACGATTAATGACTAGGAGATAATGAATACTTTACAGTCTTATGAATGTTAATGTCCATGGTTCAGAACCTACTCATTATCAGGTAGTTTGCGTGCTCATGTACTCTTATTACGTTTCTGCGATATTCAAACATGTCACAGTTGCTCGCTACTAACTCGCTAATTTTCACTTCACTTAATTTGATTTCTTTACTTAATTTAAATTGTATTTATTGTTTTTAAACTTTTTTGTTACTTACGAACCTATCTAAACCTTACCTAACTTGTAATCTAAGCATAATTCCAATGGTTTTTAGGGTTCCCTACCCAAAGGGTAAAAACGGGACCCTATTACTAAGATCCCACTGTCCGTCTGTCCGTCGGTCCGTCTGTCTGTCACCAGGCTGTATCTCACAAACCGTGATAGCTAGACAGTTTAATTTTTCACAGATGATGTATTTCTGTTACCGATATAATGATTACTTTTTTTTTTTTTATAGCATGGGAAGGCAAACGAGCACACAGGCCACCTGATAGTAAGTGGAAACTGTGACCCATAGACATTCCCATTTAAAGTCTGCAAATGCGTTGCCATCTCTGAGGACTAAGATGGAATGCCTCTATGCTAGTCATTTCACCGGCTGTCTTATCCCCAAACCGGAACACAACGATGCGAACACTGCTGCTTGGCGGTAGGTTAATGGATAAGATGGTGGTACCAACCCGGACGGACCCTGCACAAGGTCCTCCACATTGTATATATTTATGCCTTTTTTATATGTTGTTAATGTATCTGACTTATTCCTTTCTATGCAACATAATTGCTTTGTCGTATCCCGGGGTTATGGTAGAATACAAGTTGCTCACTAGAGCAATGCTTTATGCTGAGTCATGTCATGACCTATTCATACTGCTGCGACGCATACCATGCGATTGAGACTGTACCAAGTTTCCAAGCTCGTTTCGTTTGGTGTTGTTCTTTTACAATTATGACAATTGTATGTGTGTGATTGAATCATTAAGATAAACGTTTTATCAATCTATCTATTCGTCCCATGTTATTTCAAAAGCTTTAAATTATGTAAAATAAATGTTAGCCACCTGGGACAGTATTCCTAGGGACTTTGATGATTTACTTGGCAGTAATGGCTCCTGTCGTGTTTAAGTGTAAGCTTCGCCAACATCTACACAAGCAAGAACTTGAGTAAGGTGTCATAATCTTCATCACATATTGTTTTCGTATGTATTTCAGTATTATATGTATGTTTTACATGACATATTATTATTTATGTATTATATACATTTGTAGTATCAAGTAGGTATTTAATTCATTTTCAACACTGCTTGCACCATGTATTCTCTGTTAACCATGAGGTTTACTGGTAGAGAATGCCTTTACATTCGTATTGTGCAGTAAAGTTTAAATAAATAAATAAATAACAATACCATAACATGTCAAATACAATATGGCTTTTACCGCCGGGAATAGAGGCCCTGACGTAGTCACTTGATCTGTAACCATTTAAAGTTACAAAGCTGCTTCATTTTACGTTGAGCGTAAAGGACAGAGCTATATCAGTTATACATAGTTAGTTACTTGTGGGAGGACCTTGTGCAGGGTCCGTCCGGGTTGGTACCACCATCTTATCCATTAACCTACCGCCAAGCAGCAGTGTTCGCATTGTTGTGTTCCGGTTTGGGGATAAGACAGCCGGTGAAATGACTAGCATAGTGGCATTCCATCTTAGTCCTCAGGGTTGGCAACGCATTTGCAGTCTTGTGAATGCGAATGTCTTTGGGTCACAGTTTCCACTTACCATCAGGTGGCCTGTGTGCTCGTTTGCCTTCCCATGCCATAAAAAAAAATAATAATAATAATAATAGCTCTGTCATTTTCTCTCAGCGTAAACATAACTGCATTGCTATGTCATAATAATCCCGCAGTTCCGTAATGAAACTTGCCATCTTTATCTTCGTTACATAGTAGGTATACAACAAAGTCTTTTCCGCTTTCTGTTCTTAGATCTTTTAAACTACGTAACGGATTTTAATACAGTTTTTACCAATAGATAGAGTGATTCAAGAGGATTGTTTATATGTATATATATATATTAAGTTCATAAAGTTCATTTAGTTACTTTGCTCCAAAGAGAAAAAAAAATTTTTTTTTGCAATATAAAAAAAACGAATCTATCACTTAGTTTCTATGGATGTACCTAGTAATATGCCGAAGTTATCGTAAATCAAAAAAAAGCACGGTGTATATGCATTGAGAAGACAAACGAGCGCACAAGCCACCTGATGGTAAGTGGAAACTGTGACCCATAAGCATTTGCGTTCACAAGACTGCAATGCAATCCTAAGACTGCAAATGCGTTGCCAACCCTGAGGACTAAGATGGAATGCCTCTATGCTAGTCATTTCACCGGCTGTCTTGTCCCCAAACCGGAACACAACAATGCAAACTGCTGTTTGGCGGTAGGTTCATGGATAAGATTTTTTTTTACAGAAACCTCACATTATCCGGAGCGAAACGAGGGCGGGTCGCTAGTATGTATAGTAGTGTACTTCTACTTAATACACTTAGCCGTAGAATTACCTGAAAGTACAGATATATTCACGAGAGTTGGCACGAATGGATTGAACGAGTGAATGAAAATGTCTATGTGTGCATGACATAATTATTAAATACAGGTTGATGCAAAAAGTAATTACGATAATTGTGTCTAAGAAAATCTGGCATACCCGCCAAAATAAGAAACCTTTGGAAACCAAGAACACCTAACGTAGTATACTGCAGTGCCACGCAAACCATCCATGAAGATAAATCTAGTAAACTAAGGTCTACTTTCATCATGAATAAAATGTATGAAAAATCTTTGACAACGTTGTCAACGGGAGTTGCCTTCTAAGCAGCGGTCCTGGGATTGATGGGTTTGATAGATCTATCAGTCTTAAATTAAAACAACACCATTAATGTAAATACTTTATCCTCATATGTACAAATGCATTAACCCACTTAGCCCGACTAGGTGTTATAACACCGCTCAAATTGATAACCTATTCGGGCTACGACACCTAGTCGGACTAAGTGGGTTTAATCAATTTGAGCGGTGTTATAACACCTAGTCGGGCTAAGTGGGTTAATTGACTGTGGTTTATGTGCAGTCAGCGTCAAATAGTTTGTAGCAGTGAAAGTGGTCAAATAGTTTGGTATAGGATACATTTAGTATGATGTACCGAACTTTTCGACCACTTTGACTGCTACAAACTATTTGACGCTGACTGTACAGTCGAGTTCATAAATATGTGTACCCTTTTTATCTAGTCGAATGCGTTTGCAAACTAATTGTTAGCGACCGCATTCGAGTAGGTAAAAAAGTGTACACATATTTATGAACTCGACTGTACATACATACCTATGCATAACCTGACTATAAAATTTATTTTAAAAATTGTTAATCCGACTCTGCATCACTTGAACTACTAGATGTTGAAGATTCTTCGTCCTCGCTGTCACCTATATTAACAATGAAACCATCAGTAAGGTCGTCTAGCCGGTGTTCCATAGACTCGTACGAACGCTCTGTTTCTTGGGCCTTTCTCCAAGTATCATGAAACGTTTCTGTTTTAACGGCATGAACTTCATCGATGAATAGTTTTTGAACTTCGTTCATATTAAAAGTGACGTTCCTTGTCCCTACTTTACCTTTTATAATCCCCCACAACATCTCAATTGGGTTTAAATCTGGATGGTAAGGTGGAAGACGTAGTACAGAATGACCGTGGTCTCGCAGTATTTGATCTAACTTGTAAGTTTTCTTTGTGTCTTTATGTTTCTTAATTATTTTGTACAGAACGATTTTAGTATTTCTTTTTGGGTATGATATTTTATTTTTATCTAACCAGGTCAGCATCTCTTTTTTATTTGAGTTTTTTACTGGAGCTCGATCCATCTGAACGTTGTGATAAGGAGCGTTATCGACGACAAGGACGCTTCTGGGCTTTAAATTCGGTAACAAATATTCCTTCACCCATTTTTGATAATTTATAGCATTCATATTACTGTGGTAATCTCCAGACTTCTGGTTAGATTTGAATGTCAGCAAAGCATTTTCTACAAAGCCTTCCTCTGTACAAGCATGAACCGCTATAAGTCTTTGCCCTTTTGATATGGGAACTCTGATGCCACTGTTGCTGTTGTCAGTCCATGCGTTTGGCGTAGTATGAGTGCTATGCACGTAGGTCTCATCGGTATACACAATAGGCCGTTTTTGGTCTCTATATTCTTGTAATTTTTGTAAATACATAAATCTTTTGTAACGAATGTGGTCATTTTCAATTATCCGCATCCTGTTGTTCTGAATCTTCTTCCACCGGAATCCCATTTTATGTACCAGTCGTAATAAAGAACTGACACTGCCAGGAAAATCTATCGACTCCTTTAAAACTTTGTGTAATGTTTTAATAGTTGGTAGTGTTTTGTGTATTTTGTGAAAATCGTAAATACACCTTCGGATGACGTTTAAATCAAAATTGTCCACCTCCGATCTTTTCGACAAACGTGATCGTTTTTCACCGGGTGTCACGAACACATTAGAAGTCGATCCCTCAGTCGCATTTTTGCAGATACAGTTAACGATTCGCTGTACACTTCGTTCTGATGTCCCAGTCGCCGCAGACGTTAATTTGTATAACTCTTGAATTTTTAGAAATCCACCTTCAGCATTTTTAGTTTTTTGTTTAAAATAATTAAAAACGTTAAAAATTATTTCTCGAGACTGTCCCGATAATGTTTTTCCTCGTCCAAAAGTAGGTGTAGTCATTTTGAGAATAAGATAAAATTACATTACGGTATAAGTATTGTTTGTCGCTTATATGACAGTAAAAAATGAGTGAAGTGTCATTCTAATAAGAAGGTTATCAAGCACAATGTAATCTTATCTATGTAAGTTCTTACTTCGTAATCTAGCCTGCATTTTGCATTTTACAAATTAATAAAATATAAACATTTTTCATGCGTAATGACGATGTCGTGAAACTTTTTGCCATTATTTTGTTAATTGCGGCGTCGGTATGAAAACAGGATAAGACAGTATATTATAAATAAATTTAAAACTCTGTTGACGACGGACTCCTCGGTCTGATCCTTTTTAGATTATTTACTATTCGAACACGCCATCACCTTTCTTCACAAATAAAAATATTTATGTTTTTTTTAAATACAATGGACTTCAAAAATTACTAAAAGGATTAACATTGATACTTGGTGCAGATTTTTTTTTTTTCCTTAACAACGAGAACGTGTTAGGTACGTGTTTACAGAATATAAGGAGGCCCCTGTATAAGAAAGGCACTCACACTGCCACTCACAGTGACAAGTGACATTACTTTAGGTCAATCCATTCGTGCCAACTCTCGTGGATAGACCTGTATATTCAAAATACACGTATTCCAACTTACACGTGTCGTGTGGTTTCAAAGTCAATCACATCCTTTAGACATGGCGTTGTGTGGTTTCTTCGCTCCAAGTTAGCGTAACTGGCAATGAAAGCCCTTTGCGGGCTGCTGACATGGGAATTGGATGCTGAGCGGACGTTTACCGCTGAGATGGGTCTACAGCGAATGAGTTTATATGACTATAATTTTTCATAGCTTATGATTAAGTTTTTATTGATGTTAACAATTAAAAGTTAAAACTAAACTTAAGTACTTAAATTAAAATAAAACTAAGCTACTCAAATATTAAAGATGTAAATAATAATCACAACTAGCAGAACACTACCTCTAGCAGGTCCGCTCGCGGCATGGTCCCTATGACACTGGTTGCATTACATTATTATTAAATTACCTCTCTGGATAGCTAGCCCAATCCTTTAGGAGAGTTAAGCACCAGCTCTAGGATCTCTGGAGGTGTCTTTGAGCCGGGATGACAGAGCTTTAAGGCTAAGCGCGCACCACGATTTTTGCCGTACGATAATTTTGTATACATGATATACGAGAAAAAAATCGCAGCGATTTTAAAATTGTGATTTGTCACATTTTGCCGCGACGGCTCGCGACGCGATTATTGCAAAAGTGAATCGCATCATACTACTCATACATCATACTACCTAAGACGATTTTTTTTGCTTACCTGATGGCACCATCACCTTACACTATAGAAAAAGTGTATATTATGAAATAAATAATTTTGTTTTTTTTTTTAATTACGCGCACCTCCAAACAAGCATCAAGCTAAAAAAGTAAAATTTGGTATAATTATAGTGCAAACCCTTAAGAAAATCAACTTTACTTGTGCAGGGTCCGTCCGGGTTGGTCCCACCATCTTATCCATTAACCTACCGCCAAGCAGCGGTGTTCGCATTGTTGTGTTCCGGTTTGGGGATAAGACAGCCGGTGAAATGACTAGCATAGAGCCATTCCATTTTAGTCCTCAGGGTTGGCAGTGCATTTGCAGTCTTAGGATTGCGGTCTTGTGAATGCGAATGTCTATGGGTCAAAGTTTCACTTACATACCATCAGGTGGTCTGTGTGCTCGTTTGCCTTCTCTATGAAATAATAATATTAAAAAAAAAGACGTGTGGCACTCGGGGACTGCCGCGGTAAAGCTATTGCATGTCGTACAAACGCACACAACGCCGTGTCGAAGACTGCCGAACTGAAACGACGTTAGACGATGCACGGCCTTCAAGCCACACCTCCTTGCCCGTCGGAGTGGGGAGCGTGAGGTTTTTTCGTTACGGAATTCCTGGATTCGGTCCCCGCGCTCAAGGCCCGCGATAGAAGCTATGCAATAGCTTAACAAATCCTAAAACATGGTTAAGTGTCATGTGGGCTCGCGCTGATTACATTCGAAATCGAATTCAATTCTGAATTTAATCATACCTACTGCGTGACGGTACGGACGGAATCATCGGTGGACGAATCCGACTCGCACTTCACTTGAATATAATTTTCTTCGTAGGCGTCATAACAGCGCCGTCAATTCCATTTTTCTTTAATTAATAAAGTTATAACGAGCCATATATTTACCTGGGACAAACGGTCCAGTTAGGTAGGTCCAACTTTGAGAAAGAGGTCACTCGTCGAATCCGACTCGGCTGGGCAGCGTTCGGGAAGCTTCGCAGCACCTTTTCGTCCAAATTACCGCAGTGTTTGAAGTCAAAAGTCTTTGACCAGTGTGTGTTGCCAGTGATGACCGGATCAGAGGCGCTAACAATGGGCCTCATAAGAAAGCTCAAGGTCACTCAGAGGGCTATGCTCGGGGTTTCTCTGCGTGATAGAATCAGAAATGATGATATCCGCAGGAGAACTAAAGTTACCGACATAGCCCGAAGAATAGCTAAACTGAAGTGGCAGTGGGCGGGGCACATCGCACGCAGGACTGATGGCCGATGGGGTCAGAAGGTTATTGAGTGGCGTCCGCGGACCGGGACACGAGCTGTGGGTAGGCCTTCCAACAAGATGGAGTGACGACCTTGTAAGGATCGCGGGAAAGCGGTGGATGCGAAAAGCACAAGACCGGTCTGAGTGGAGAGCCTTGGGGGAGGCCTATGTCCAGCAGTGGACGTCTTTCGGCTGACATGATGATGATGATAACGAGCCAAACATCACGTTTCTGAGTTCAGTGAGTCTTTGCATCCTCCTTAGGCCCACCATAAAACCAAATTTGTCAATGAAATATGAATCTATTATGAACATACATCGGAGTTTTCGGTGCGGGAATGATTTAAGAAAGAGTAGATTTCAACAGATAGGTAATCTGAGAAAATATCATATGATGCCTAATGACTAACTACCTCTCTGCGAATTGCTTACACTATGATAAAAGTTTATTTTAACTCATGTAGTACTTTAGCTTTACTACCAAGGCTATAATGATATGAGATAATAATAAAATTAACGTTAATTAATTACCTGCAGTAGGTAAATTTAGTAGTTGACACGACTTTCAAAATAAACTATTAATGTTTTTTCAATATTTGGAACAGTTCATCTGCGATGTCTTGCTGTAAATATTATCCATTTCAATGAACTGAACGACCTCTCTAAGTCGGCAGTTGTAATAAGAGCATTTTTTTTTTTTTCGATCGCATTTCTATTTCCTTGTAAAAATTCGTTCATAGTTTTTCGACATTTCTTTTATAAAATACTTTTTCTTGTTTAATTAATTTTTCATTAGGTAGAAACTCTGTTTTTTAATCTTTGGCTTATGTCAAACATTCCCGCACCGAAAACCCCGATGTATGATTATGAATGAAATAAAGTCAATTTTCTAATTTGATCAGTAGTCACAAAAAAAAACGAAATTCCACATTACTTCCTTTGCACTAGATCTTTATTTCATTGGCCGTATTATGTACTATTTTTAGTTCAAGGAACCTCACGAGCATCCTTCAATGTAATCACGGAAAAATACGGAAAATAACAACCCCAATTCCCGTTCCGGTTATTACCAAACCATTAAGTATATGAAGTAATTCGAATTACACTCAGAAGTATTTTTAATATACATATACACATATAAACAGCAATTACGCCACACATATATTATATTTTTCTCAAACATGCAATGAAATATTGTTGTTATGTTCCTTATATTATAGGCTGCGACTGCGAAGTAATGGAATTTCATACAAATCGTGCAGGACTAGGCCGGCAAAGTCCTCTTTTTTAATTTCTATTCCACATAAAATTGTGGCACAGGCATCATGACATTCTGCTACTATGCGTATTTAAAAAAAAAACGATTTGGTATGTACTTATTGCAGTTCTTTTTACAAAATAAATCCACATGAACATAACAAATAACACATTATTATCAAAAAAAATCGTAACTATACATACCTATACACATTAAAATATTAATATTTCATCTAAATATTAGGTAGCGGTAAAAATGTCTACTCAAACGTGACTCTAACCGTATAGCAAAAAAAGGTTTGGCGGGAAACTTGATAATGATAATAAATATAAATGTATGAAGTATCTGTTTTCTATTAAAACCTAGTTACACACACACCCACACACACACACACAGTTAGTAAATATACACACGTTAATTTTGGATTTTGTCTTGTTTACTTATAATTTCTTTAAAAATAAAACTTTGATTTTTTTGTTGTTTATTTCATTGCATATTTGAAAAAAGCACTATACATACCTCGGCGGGAAACATGGGGTTGCCTGTCTCAGACCTATCCACATGTCTTCGGCCGGCAATCCCTTCTGTCCCGGCCTCCATAGTAATGTACTATTCTCGCATTGTTGGAGAAAAGCGGTATACAAGCCTCAGCAGAGAAGGGCAGTTGCTCGGACACGTGTATAGCGCGGCCCGATTGCGTCTCGGCCACGCTTACTCATACTCGTCCCGCAACAGCTATTTTCCCGGTCACTGAATTAATGTCTTATACCTTTAGAACAGTTTTTTTATTATCCGTTAATATAAAGTTAAGGTAAGGATCGCAGGAAAGCGGTGGATGCGAAAAGCACAAGACCGGTCTGAGTGGAGAGCCTTGGGGGAGGCCTATGTCCAGCTGTGGACGTCTTTCGGCTGACATGATGATGATATAAAGTTATATACACCAAACATCACGTGTCTGTATTCACCGAGTCTTTGCATTATCTTTCAATAAATTAAGTAATCAAGGAAGCAACGAATATAAATACATATGGGAAATAATAACACAAATTCCCGTATTCAGTTATTATTAAACCATAATATGAAATATTTGGAGGACCGTCAAAAGTACTATTTATATTTGTAGCGGCATCGCGCCAAAATATTTTTTTATTTAATATTTGGACAAAGAACGCACGTATTTCGTGCTTAGTGCCTAATGGTATTCTCTACCAGTCAACCAAATAATACAGAAACCAACAAAAGTGGTTGCCATACATTATAGGTTAGGTCCTCGTATAGGACATTGGATAGTTCTTAACCCGGAAAATTTCAAAGTTCCCAAGGGAATATCGAATAATAAATCTACGCGGACGAAGCGTAATTCTAAGGCTGAGCGCGCTCCACGATTTTTTGCCGTGCGATAATTTTATATTTCAGGGTTTTCAGGTTTATATGTCAATGCGCGCATATACGAGAAAAAAAACGCAGCGATTTTAAAATTGTTATTTGTCACATTTTGCCGCGACGGCTCGCGACGCGATTATCGCAAAATTGAATTGCATCATACGGAGTTGTATGGCCCCTCGCGCATCGCGATTATAAAATCGCACCCTGGGCGAAAGAAAAACCTTGGGATTGTAACACTCCTACCCCAGGCTACATAGAAACGATAAAATATCCTACGTTGTGTAATTAAATTATTGGCCAAATAAAATATGTGATCGTCTAGTTATAAATATACCTATCTAAATTAGGACCCTCTACGTTGTGTAAAATAATATTGTGAAATAAGATAACCCTATATCTATTTCAATTGATAAGCAAGCTAGAAACCACAATAATAATAATAATAATAATACTGTCCAAGCCGATTTCGGCTACAGCGACTGCTGGACAGGCTCAGCAGCTAGCGCCTCGTTGGTCCGTGCGTCGGTGTGCTCGCATGTGACTGTTGTAGCCAATTTTGGCCTTAAATGTTCTCGAGCACATCGGACAGGCGAGAACGCCGTCGCTATAATTATAAGTTAAAGCCGTTGGTGGTCTGGCTTTTAGCTCGTCTCTTTTTGCGTCGAGCTCGTCTTGTCGTAGCTTTTCAAAGGCTTCAATGTTCTGCCTCAAAAGACGTCTCCATTCCGGGCGATTTTCAGCAGATGACTCCCATGTTAAGGGGTCAATACTGCAGCTTTTCATATGCCTTTTGAGCACATCTTTGTATCGCAAGAGCTGTCCGCCGCGCGTGCGCTTGCCTTCTTGAAGCTCGCTATAGAAGATGCACTTTGCGACCCTTCCACTTGGCATGCGGAACACATGACCACACCAGCGTAACTGACGCCGCATCAGATATGCTTCTAAGCCGCAGATCTTAGCGCGTCGAAGAACTTCAGTGTTTCTGATGCGGTCCGTCCAGTGGATGTCCATGATATCCCGCAGACATCGGAGATGGAATTGATCCAATGTCTTTATGTGTTTTCGGTAAAGGCACCAAGTCTCTGAGCCATATAGCAGACTTGGTAGGATAACGGCTCTGTATACTGAAATTTTTGTAGCCAGTTTTAGATTATGTGAGCGGAAGACCCTAGTTCTAAGTTTGCCGAAAGAGGCAGATGCAGCACCAATTCTGTGGTTTATTTCGACATCGAGGTCACACTGCGATGTTATTGTGCTTCCCAGGTACTTAAACCTCTCCACACGCTTTAGGACATCCTGACCGAGGCAGATTTTCAGAGGTTCGTCTGTTGAAGCGCCTGTAGTCATGACTTCTGTTTTACTGACACTTATCTTTGTTACTTGAATAAAATGTGTCATCCATCAACCACTAATAAGACATTGAACCCACAACACAAATATCTAATAAGTACAGACCTACCTTTTGTAACAATTCTTACTAGAAATGCTCATTACGGTTACAATTTTCTAACAAGTGATAAAATAATTCTCATTAGGCTGTTTAGACTGATAATACATAGACTAATAAGATAACCTTTAAAATCGTAGTAAAAAACCCGAGTTCTTTTAAATAAGTATTTGAATAAAACTAATTCAAATTTTAATGACTTAAATTCTGGTCACGCAGCACCAACTGTAACACTCCTACCCCAGGCTACATAGAAACGATAAAATATCCTACGTAGTGTAATTAAATTATTGGCCAAATAAAATATGTGATCGTCTAGTTATAAATATACCTATCTAAATTAGGACCCTCTACGTTGTGTAAAATAATATTGTGAAATAAGATAACCCTATATCTATTTCAATTGATAAGCAAGCTAGAAACCACAAATAAACACAGTAAACCACAATCACGTTAATCACGAATAATAAACAATAAATGGAAGTTATTAAATGGGTACGACTCACCAAAGATCTTCTAAGATACCTGCACACTCGGGAATATAACTGGAGTATCGAAAACCCCTGGCTGCCTGCTTGTGGGACCTCCGTGTACCGGAGTTCGTGTTGTTCAAAATTATATATATATATGATTATAAAATAAAGTAATTAGTAGATTACAATACATATAATGTTCCCTACCTAAACCCCTACCTTATTACGAGGTCGGCTACAGCGAGAACCTTTTTGACCCTAGATTCAAATTTACTTCTTTAAGTATTTGTAAAAATTAATTGAACAAGAAGTTAAAATCAAAACGGTCCTCACTTTGGATGGGGTCTGACCTCAATAACACTACCTGCTTCGCTATCCTACTATTCCTATCGCTCCTAATAAAACTACTCTAAAATATAGTATGAATATTTCAGCACGCTCATGCAGTTACGCTACTTGCTCATGCTATGCCCTTAAAACTATGATTCTACGCGTCCCTAATCCGAATTACGCAGCCGCGATTTGTGACGATGACTAAGGAATGTTGTCGGGTTTGTTCAAGATAGTCTGAATATCATTGAGATGAGTATAACAATTACTGTGAGTGACCCCATAACAAAGGATACAATATTGACAAACTTCACACTAAGCACTTAGCCCGGGTCGTAACGTCTGTACCTCAGAACCACTAGTAAAGATTATAAACACCTAAATGACCCAGGTCTTGAGTGAGTACCTAGTGCCTGTGTAGATGTGTGACGTAAACAGTGTGTTAGCTAATGCAAGTTGTTTGAAGTTAAATGGTGGTAATAAAGTGTGACGGCAAAAGATGTATTTCTAGCGTTTGCAGTGGCATTAGACCACCAGAGTCGCAAGGCTTTCAAGCCGCTATCTGGGCTGACCCCACGTGTGCTGCTGTGAGTGTTTACAATAAATGAATGTTTAGTTTACCACACAAAAATAGTTTTTATTTTTACTTTACCTTAGCTCGTCACAAATATGACACAAGAACTTAACTTAATAAAGCGTTATGACACACTCAATAAAATAAAGGTAAAGCAGATTAAAGATAATAAGTGAGATAGAACTGCTTCTCCCTCTATTTTATAAAGCCTGAAATAATGAAGCTTTTAATCAATTAAGCAAGCAAAAATAATAATAATATAATATTTACCTAATCTAATTTATTCACTACACATAATTCTTTCACGCGTACTAACTCTTTTACTATCTTTTTATTTAATTATATGAGATTAAATGATACCTAACGAAAACCTTCCCTTAATAACTATTAAGACGTGTTAGAGAAAATACTAACCCTACAAGTAATATTAAAAGACACAAATATTTAAAAAAGAGAACACTCGCCCCTAATACTGAAAGTACATAAAATTAAATATTACTTAGACAAAATCAACAAATTTAGATAGTAGCATTAATGTAACTAAACCGAAATACTTATCTCAATAAAACAGAATATTCTAACCACAACTCCTATTGTCTTTAAACTTAAATGTCCATACACTAATCACAAAATCAAAACACTGAATCTAGATTAAAATAATTGACAAAAGTGAGACCTTGGTTTAGTCGTATGCGCACGTTAAAACTCACGATATCTCAGTTTTGCGTCCCGGGGGTAACTAACTAGTCTAAAACAACTATGTTTCCTAAATCCCAAATCATCCCTTCTTTTCACAAATGACGCCAACCTAATTAACCAATCAGCGTTAAGTCCGGCCATACATTATTTTCACACGCAACTTTGAGTACAAAAAATATGCAGACGCCAAATGGGTGATAAATACTAAACGTTTGTGTCATTTCTTCGTAACAAAAAGGCAAAATGTAGGCAAAAACAACATTATCTTGGACCTTGTCTCAAGTACCGCACTTAGAATGTGTTTCAACGAATTAGTAGATTTTTGCCACAAAAACAGGTCATAAGTTACAACATTTATGTTGACATAATAAATGGTGTTTGAGTAATTTTTTACAAAACTTGTCTCTCTTACATTATATTAAATGTTCATTTTATTTTAATATATTAATGTATAGCGGGTAATATACACGCGTTACAGGATATAGTCGAATATCAGTGTATTTCAGATTAAAAAACCTTTGATATATCTTTGAGCTGTTAAAGGATGTGTCCAATATTTAGGATTTCTTTTTTACTTCCTTCTACTCCTCCGGAGGGCAAGGCAAGCACCTTGTGCAAAATCCATGTTGAGAATGAACAATCCATCGACTTTTTCACCGCAGTGCGCGCAATTATTTTTTTACGATAGTTTACAGCGCGATTCTAAAATCGTGTCGCAAAAACTAAAATCGTGGTGTTCGCTTAGCCTAACATTCGGGCATAAAACGTTTGTGTTGGAATAAAAAAATTGCTTTAAAAAAAAACCCTGACGGTTGCTAACCAATTTTAAATCATTATGAAACCTAAATGGTGTTTCAACATGAAACACGATTTTTAAATACCTATTCAATGATACGCAACTTGTCATAGTTTGTCAACTCTATTTTTTAATTTAAAATTTAAATTAAATTTATTGAAGTTTAATATCCATAATATCTTTACATTCGAAGAAATAAGACAAATCGATTGACATAACAACCATCAAAATCGGTTCATGCGTTTAGTTCCTAGAGCACCACACAGGAACACATCCATACATAAACTCACGCCTTCATTCCCAGAGTGGGGTAGGCAGAGCTAAAGAATTACCAACAGGTTTTAAAACTTCTTGATAATTCTGTAACCACACTTTGCACAAGTAGGCTAAGATGTTTCCAAGTGTATTAGTGACAGGTGGCAAGCCCATCGCCTATCAGTACTACAAGCCTTATTCCCTTAGTCGCCTCTTACGACATCCACGGGAAGAAATGGAGTGGCACTATTCTAACCCGGCAACTACACGGCAAACAAAGGAACAAACATACATAATATAGGCTAATAAACACATGACCTCTTCCTTCAGCAGTCAGGTATAAAGAGTACCGCGAGAGCGATACCGACGACAACATTATAAGTCCGACTGTACTTATTAACTAACTTTAATTATCCAACTGTGCGCTCATACTGTACGCTCAGGTAGACTGATGAAAATAGTTTGCATTACGTTATTGCTATCACTTTCACTCGTGCTTGCTAGCCGCACGATGTTAATACCACTTAGAATTAATTGTTCTGAATATTTAGCACGAATCCCTAGAACAGGTAGCGCAAGGAGTTTTCAAACATTCATTTAATGAAGACACGTGAGTACACGGGCCTCCTCATATAAGATCGGATTTTTATTCCCACAGAAAAAATGTAAACAAAATTACGTCACTGTCAAAGTGACATTTCAGGGGATCTAAACGTGTGGGCTGGCATGAAATATAATATTATATTATCATTCCGCTCGAACCGTGATATAGTAATGAATTCGAGAAATAATTGAAATTAAAATCGCACAAATGAGTCACTGGAAAGCGATAATACCGGAGCACGAATTGTGAAGCGAAGCCAGTGAAGTGACGTCTCACATCAATAAAGCGGCCCTCAATTTGTTGACACGTGTGTATCAAGTCAGTGATACCAGTGCGATAAATAAATTATAAATACAAAACCAGATTTCTCGTTTTATACACTCACGGACAAAATTAGAGGAACGGGAAGAAGTAATAATTTTATAATAAAAAAGCATGTTTTTTTTTTGTTTTTTTTTTTTAATTAATTCAGAAGATTATTTTGTATCGATACAGTAAACATAAAATGAACAAAAACAAATGACTATCCGTTTAAGTATGCTGTATTTTTTTTGGATTATTGTTGTCGTTTTCTGCGACAATATTTTTTGTTTTATTTTCTTTAAAGTGTGCATTTTTAACAATTATAACAAAAAATACTCGTTTATTTAAAAAAAATACAATTTATAGTTGCACAAACTCAAATTTTCCAAAAAATCGCATTAAGTTAGGTAATGCAAAAGAAAAACAAATGAAGTATTAGAAAACAATTAAAAACATCAATTTTAAGGTAATAATCCTTTTATTTAAATGACCCAAGCTTTTTTCATTATCTAACTTACAACGTATAAAATACGTTTTATTAGTCTAGTTGTATTTTTGCGTTCCTCTAAATTTGTCCATGAGTGTATTATTGTGTTTTCTGAATAACTAAAGAATTTCCATGGAATTGGAGAATGCTTTTTTGCAGCGCAAGTAAAAACACAATTTATGGGATACGTAACAAACTTTGATAACCTTTGAGAAGTCAGCTTAACGGGAAAAGGTGTCCACTTTTTTCCGTTAAGTTCATAACTCGAAGGTCAATTGCTAGTAAACTATGTGATTTATCCTATAAGTTGTGTTTTCATTTGTAGTACAAAGAAGACCCGTCTGATTTCAAGAAAATACTTTAGTTTATTAGAAAACTCAATAATAGTATGTATGTAATGTATGTATGTAAACTCTTTATTGCACAAAAATATAAATATTAAAATAATGTACAAAGGCGAACTTATCCCTAAATGGGAGCTCTTCCAGCTACCCTGAAGTAGATGAGTTAGGACAATGCATAGGGTTAATAGTAATGCCACCGTACGCTCCGGCGTACACTCGGCCCAGCCTTAATAAACTGATCTCGACAGTTCTACCTAGCTTGATTTCACTTTGATACGTCATATCTCACGTCGTATCTTGTGACGAGCATCTCAGCCAAGATGAGTTTATTAATACGGCCCTGACACTCCAGATGCGTTGCCTACCGTTAAATAAGATGGAGTCCCTTTGTGGTAGTACTTTCACCAGTTGTCTTATCCCTACACCGGAATACAACAATGCGAACACTGCTGCTTGGCGGTAAAATAAAGGATAAAATGGTGGGAGCGATCCAGACGGATATTGCATAAGAACCACCACATGTTTTTATATTATTAGTAAGGAAATTCATGTATTCTGTAGGAGCTAACTTAACTAAATTTTGTCAGCCTTTTTTACAAGTTTCTTACAATTGGATCTCGACCTGTAACTGTAATCCTATCTGTAACTTAATTCCACCTTTCCCAAATCGATTTACTTTAAGTTCGATACAATCATGTTCTATCATGGATACGTTTCATCGATCCTGACATATTGTCTAGTGCTCTGGGGAAACTGTACCGATATACGGCAAGCAGTTATCAGCCAAAAAAAGTGGTCCAATGACAATATTATACCTTGTTAAAACAAAGGTTGAAAACCAATAATCAAATGGACTATAGCTTCGCATGCAGGATAGGTACCGACCACACTGACTGACCTCGTCGTATTTTCGTCAGTTCGTTTTTTATGCTAATACGATTACAAGTTTGGGACTGCGGACTTTGTTAACACTTGTTTGGAAGACGGGGATGGAATGAAGATGAATAGGCCAGCTTAGAGGAGGGTATTAGATCTGCATATCAAGTGGTCCTTTGAGCGGCCAATATGACGCAGAGAGATTGGTGAGCATCTACAACTTCAATCAATGATAACTGTATGATATATATAAAGCCCCCACAATCCTGTGAACAAACTTTCGAGCTGATAACTATTAACCCACCCAACTGATATTCAATAAAACTAGCTAACAATCCTCCCACTATATTAAACTATATTTCAATTAAAAAACCCGCCCCGTGCGGTTGCCGGGTTAGAATAGTGCTACTCCATGTCTTCCCGTGGAAGTCGTAAGAGGCGACTAAGGGAATAAAGGCTTCAAGTAGGTACTGTTAAGCGATGGGCTTGCAACCTGTCACTAATACACTGGTAAACATCTTTTCCTACTCCTGTACTTTTATCTGTCATTTATATAGTCACGAACACTAATAATATAAGAATATAAGGACTGTTCAATTTACTAAGCGGACATACTTAATTCAATATTAATCCTTCAACTAAAAAAATACTGATAGGCAGTGGCTGGTTATAACATAAACACAGACCAGTCTATCAAGTGTCGTATTTTTTTTTTTAATTGTCTATATATTTTTCACGATGGAGCGAATTAATATTAAAGAACGCAAAATTAATCTTGCAAAAATGGTGTACAGGCCAATTTTCACTGCGGAAAATTGCGAATGAGTTTAAATATTCCAAGTCAGCCGTGTTTCAAATCATAAAAAAATTTGGAGAGCATCATACGCTCGACGATTTACCGAAATCGCGGCGGAGAAGTGGCCCGGCAAACCCACATGTCGAAGAAAAAGTCGTGCGGCTGTTAAAATCAACAAAGTACATGTCCGTTCGTGAAATTGCAAAAAAAGCAGATATTAGCGTAGGCACTGTACAAAATATCAAGAATAGAAATAATATACGGACATATAAGAAGCAAAAAATGCCGAAAAGAAGTGCCGAGCAACAAATACGGTCCAAAAAAAGATGCCGCAATTTATACGATATTTTGCTGCAAAATAAATCTCGATGCATTCTCATGGACGACGAAACGTACGTGAAATTTGACACCAGTACGTTACCGGGGCCCCAGTATTACAATGCGGCTGTAGGAGAAATTGTACCCGATTCCGAAAAAAACATAAAAAATTACAAATTCAGGAAGAAAGTCCTTGTATGGCAGGCAATTTGTTCCTGTGGCCTCAAAAGTACGTCTTATTTTGCAACTGGAACTATTGGTGGCGAAATTTATAGAAAGGAACGCATCACAAAACGGTTACTTCCTATATATAGAAAGCACAGTATTCCCCCTTTGTTTTGGCCTGATCTAGCGAGTGCTCACAATGCTGGTGAGACTATGGTGCTATTAAATTCAAAAAACATCGATTTTGTTAAGAAAGAAGACAACCCACCAAACTGCCCGGAGCTCCGCCCCATCGAGCGATACTGGGCCATTGTAAAAAGATACTTGAGGAAGGATGGCCGAGAAGCTAGTACATTGGCAGAATTTAAACGCATGTGGTTTGCTGCTTGTAGAAAAGTATCCAAAAGCGATGTGCAAACACTTATGCGACGAATCCGGGCTAAAGTCCGAAATTTTTACCGTTGTAATTTTTTTTTTTTTTCTTGTGTTATATATTACTTTATTTTAATATTGTAAATAAATATTCACCGTAATAAAGATATATTTGTTATAAAAAATCCGTAAATGAACCTATTTTTGATGTCCGCTTAGTAAATTGAACAGTCCTTAGATAATATGTCCGCAGAACATTCCGTAGAAAAGTCTATCTAGTCTATTCCCCTTAACAGCACTTGTGCTTTTTTGAGCCTAAACGATATGCCTAGCTGCCAAAGCTTACACCTAGGTTAATTTGACCAATCAAAATACTTCACCAAATTAAACCACCAATCACAATACACATTGACTGTCAATCGGAACGTTAGGTTCTTTTTGGTATGTAAACTCTTTTACTAATTTAACTCTTTAAAAAAAACATTTTATTTGGTATCAACCAACCAGAACGCAGCTATATTAAAATCGACCAATCAGGTAAAAGAATTCATTTCTCAAATCATTAGGTGTTTTTTAGTCCCTATTTCACAAGTTAAATCGATTGTGCAACTTTAAAAAAAAAAATGAAACCTGGCAAGTGCACATCAGTTTAAAAACAAAGTTAACCATAGACACATATTTTGTTGTTTTCGAATGTTTCTCGCTCGTTTGTTGTTCTGTGCTTCGTTCGTTCGTATTCTAACCTAGGTATATTAATTTAATTTTGCATTTTATTTGAAACCTAGTCGTAGAAAAAGTATTGTATGCAACGGTGTATAACTAAGTCAAAAAATACTCGTGGCATCTTGCTTTACGATGTTCGCCTGCGGCTCACATCGTAACCACACCACTCGCCTTTTTTGACCTCTCTTATACAACTGTTGCATAAACTACTATAGCCTAATTGTGCAAAATATGGTTAGAGAATTATCAACAAGTTTTTAGAGTTGTAAGGTAATTCTGTAGCTCCGCTTACCCCACTCTGGGATTACAGGCGTGAAGGCGTAAAGGTATGTGTGTGCCAATTAAAAAACTGTTCCCGAATTGGTCGGCTCGTTAAACATAACACGAGCTACAATGGCGCCGACAAACACAGATGCAAACGTTACGTCACTATCATCATAGTATAAATGGAACAGAAGTTCGTCTCCAGCCCTTCAGGAGTTTCTATACCTATTGCCGCTCGGGCACTAGGATTGCATCGATGCGCGTCGCTTGATACTTAACCCTCTGCAACTGTCGTGACTTTTTTAGAAACATTCTACTGAGGTGGAGTCTGTCAGACGTCATTTTTGATAAAATATAGAAAAAATAGTAATGGTTAAATGATAAGTAAGTATTGTTTATTTAGTGCATAGCATGGTTATTAAATTTTAATGCGTTATTAATAATAAACATGTATATGAGCTTTTAAATAATAAAATATGTAATTTACTTGAATAAGGTAAAAAAATCCGGTATTTTTCACAAAGATTAACTTACAATGCCGCGAGTCGTTAGAAGAATGCACTGAGCGATACAGAGCTATATCACGGTATACGGCGATTTTTTTTTGGCGACGTCTGATAGACCTCACGTCAGTTGCAGAGGGTTAATATGCACGGTGCCAAACGCAGCCACCGCATGGTCCCGACTGAACCGACTTGGTGCGTCCTGTTGAGTTTGCTTGTGGTGGCTTGCGGAGCGTACAGTCGAGCCACGCACACATACAAACCGTGGTTTTTGTATCAAGACAAACTACTGTTTTTACTGTGGTGTCACAGACGCATTTCATCCTTTCACAGTAGTATGTGTGCTTGTTGACAGTGGCATTTAAAAAATGAAATAATGGCAAATCCCCGAATTTAAGAACTGATTAATATCTCATAAACACCACAACTGGTTTTCATGAAACTAAGCTAAAGAACATCCCTATTACCTAAGCTTTCATTAAAAAAATCAGCTCGTTTTATTGGGAGCCACAGTACCACAGATAGATACACAGACACACAGATACACATATACATAGATACAAAAATTAAAATTAAAACATCCCTCTTATTTTGTCTGGGGTTAAAAAGATACATTTCACTTTGTATATAGTTTGTGCTAATTGAAATAGGTAAAGATGTAAACACAACCAAAAGAACCAATTTAACTTTATTACTCTATAATCACGTGCTATTAAAGATCAAAAAATTCATCTTAAATAAAATAAATAAATAAATAAATATCAGGGGACAATGTCACACCAATTGACCTAGTCCCAAACTAAGCTCTAGGCTTGTACTATGGGTACTAGACAACGATATAAATACTTATATAGAGAAATACATACTTAAATACATAGAAAACATCCATGACTCAGAAACAAATATCCGCGCTCATCACACAAATATCTGCCCGTACCGGGATTTGAACCCAGGACCGCTAGCTTCGTAAGCAGGGTCACTACCAACTAGGCCAGCGCGTCGTCAACACTTCATCTTTACTCTCACATGTTTAAGATTAAATAACTATTGTTTATACGTTATAATAAATAATAAAATAAACCGGCCAAGTGCGAGTCAAACTCGCGCACGAACTGGTAGATTTTTGACGTGTAAAAGTGCCCGTGCGGTACTTACTGAATAAACGTCTTTTATCTTTTTTTAACGGTTCCGTAGCATTATCTATAAAGAATCACGTTTGTTGTAAGGGACCCCTTCTTAAATATTTGTATCTGTTTTTAGTATTTGTTGTTATAGCGGCAACAGACATACATCATCTGTGAAAATTTCAAATGTCCAGCTATCACGGTTTGTGAGATACGGCCTGGTGACGGAAAGACGGACAGACGGAGAGAAGGACAGCGGAGTCTTAGTAATAGGGTCCCGTTTTTATCCTTTGGGTACGGAACCCTGAAACAACACGCTTGATTCAATTGACACAAACAAATTATTCCTCAGGCAATAAAATTAACCACTGAATTTCAGGAATGTTATAAAAACTTCATTTTAATGAACATTCCATTGTAAACACGTCCAAAACGTAAACATCGGCCAAACACGTTATTGAACCACCAATTAAAATTAACAGTTATCTCACAAAGAACAGTTATGTAACTAGCGAAATAATTGTGATTCAATATTTGTTTACAAATTAAAGGTAACTGTGGAGTTATTATTTATTAAATATCCAACCAAAAACACAAATGCAGTAAGGTGTTATTGTTGGATTTGCAAAAACAGTTATTCGTAGTGTAGTGTCCCTGCCTCTGAAGCTAGGAGTCCCGGGTTCGCTTTCCGTTGAGTGCAAGTATTGGTTGATTTTTTTTTATGGCATAGGAAGGCAAACGATCACACAGGCCACCTGATGGTAAGTGGAAACTGTGACCCATAGACATTCGCATTCACAAGACTGCAAATGCACTGCCAACCCTGAGGACTTAGATGTAATGCCTCTATGCTAGTCATTTCACCGGCTGTCTTATCCCCAAACCGGAACACAACAATGCAAACACTGCTGCTTGGCAATAGGTTAATGTATAAGATGGTGGTACCAACCCGGACGGGCCCTGCACAAGGTCCTCCCACAAGTAAAGTAAGTCGTGTTTTCTATGTACCTAAATCCCTATAGTATCGTGTTTAATAATATCTAACTCATCTTTTTTTTTAAGTGCAATATTCCATGACGTTTATTGACTAAGTAGGATGAGATAAGCAAAGTGACAATGCGCGCGTCAAGCTGATAATGCTATACGCCATAATATTTAATATGTATTCGTCAATTAATTTATTTTAGGGACACGCTTCCGGTGCCAACTGTTCTTTTCTTTGCGGAATGTATAATAAAGAAAATCTCAATAGGACTTATGACTTCTATATCTAGATAGTTCTGAATGGAAATTTTCGCGGGAAAACGAAAATTTTCTCGTTGGTTTCAGTTTTCGGTGAGCCGTCCCTTACACCCTGTATAGGTATAAATACAGGGTGTAAGGGACGGCTCACCGAAAACTGAAACCATAGCTTCAGACCATTGCACTGAACTGAAATCCAGTGGAAATTTTCCCGGGAAAACGAAAATTTTCTCGTTTTTTACGTGAAAATACCGTTTTTAGTTTTTTTTACATAATGAGCTTCTTCAGTATATCGAAAATTTTCGTTTTCCCGGGAAAATTTCCACTGAATTTCAGTTCATTACAGTGGTCTGAAGCTATGGTTTCAGTTTTCGGTGAGCCGTCCCTTACACCCTGTATATAGATATATATTAGATTATTAGATTAGACTATTGGAAGAAGACAAAATATTTTATAAAAAATTAAAGAATTTAATTTTTTATAAAATATTTTAAAACTAATAGCTTTTACACGTTGCTTGAATTTTTGGATTTTAAGTATTAGGTAGTTATAAGTTCATAGCTTAAGTTTGTGTAAATTAGTAAATTAGTATATTGCTGTGCCCTCACAGGGTTTTATGTTGGACTATTCTAATAATTGTAACACCATTGTAACACATAAATGCCATAAGTGATATGACTAATATGACTATGGCTATATCCATCCAGTATTATAATTTAATTTCTAATAAAGCTAATGCACGTCTCTGGAACCGCCACTATAAAGTACTACCTGTTGCCTGCGCCTCCGTCACGGATAATGTAGGATTCTAACGCTGTAAAAAAAAAAACATTTATTTCGGACCAATTATTACATCCATATTACAGTTAGTCAGTTAGTAACAATATTTCTTAAAAATAAATTAGTGTTTAAATTAGTTAGTAAGTACATAATACGCGGTGCAGGCCAGCCCAGTGCTGTAAATAGCTACTGTCCTGTCTGTCCGCTTTCATCAAATCGGTCCAATAGTTTCGAAGCCTATTCAATGCAAACCAACAAATAACCAAACAAACAATCAAATCAATCCTCTTTAGAATATTGGTGTAGATAATAAAAAATCGACTCCATTATCAGCACTCGACGACTTGGTCGTATCATTTCTTTGTTATACTTTTAAAACTAAATAAATGAACGTTGAGAACGTACGCAAAGAATAATCGGTTTTGATACCCTTACATTAAGAACTGATATCTCATAAGTAGCTTAACTGGTTTTCATTTAATCTAGCTAAGAAACATCCCGACTCAATTAGCTTTCTTTAAAATAAAACGCATTTAAATCCGTCCGTTTAGGAGCTATGGTGGAACAGACCAACACGGATACACACACAAACGTATAATGCCCCTCTTTTTTTTGTTAGAAATATACCACCTCAAATATTACGATTTTTTTATAAAAGTATTGACTGTCAGTATTTTATCACGCAGCAAAACCGAGACAGCAGAGATTTTTTTTTTTTTCATTTCATGGGTAAGGCAAACGAGCACACAGGCCACCCTGATGGTAAGTGGAAACTGTGACCCATAGACATTCGCATTCACAAGACTGCAAATGCGTTGCCAACCCTGAGGACTAAGATGGAATGCCTCTATGCTACTCATTTTACCGGTTGTCTTATCCCCAAACCGGAACACAACAATGCGAACACTGCTGCTTGGCGGTAGGTTAATGGATAAGATGGTGGTACCAACCCGGACGGACCCTGCACAAGGTCCTCCCACAAGTCAGAGAAAAACGGTCAAACGCAATTAGGTTTAGCCCAAGTAGAATAAAGGCTCAGTTCTCGTTGACGTTGGTTTCGCCAAGTTGACGTGATGCTACTGAGCATTACGAAGGCGAGCTTATTCGTAGCTGCTACGCCAGGTCGTCTGGTCGCTACGTGAGCTGGCGTAGCAGCCACCCTATTACAGTACCTCTATTCTCGATGGTAAAAGCCAAATCGCATTTAACCTGTTATGGTATTGTTTTGAACTAAGCCCCCTTTACCCTTAAGGTAATATGAGCTATCAAAACTTTGACGATACGATTACATTGCAAATTGAGAAGAATAGAAGCCGAGTAGATTGTAACAATACCACCAAGTGCTTGCCTTTTTACCCGACTGTCAAAGAAACAGGTTAATGCTTTCAATGTATGGCTTCGTTTACTTTGTAAAATCGAATAGCGTTTTGTTGAGTGTTATGTAAAATT
The DNA here is from genome assembly GCA_927399475.2 of Acleris emargana. Lineage (NCBI taxonomy): Eukaryota > Metazoa > Arthropoda > Insecta > Lepidoptera > Tortricidae > Acleris > Acleris emargana. Next base: position 2,032,855 of record OV656843.1, read on the forward strand.
ATCATTAGACCATTTGTTTTTATGCTAAACTTTACACACCCAGATGTAATCTTATATTATTTTGTGTATAACCCATAAATGCAATAAATGAATTATGAATTATGAATTAATAACAGTAAGTATGTATGTATGTATGTAAACTCTTTATTGTACAAACAGAAAATAACAAATCAAAAATAAACAGAAACAAAAAAGGTATGTACAAAGGCAAACTTATCCCTATAAGGGATCTCTTCCAGTTAACAGTTAACAGTATGTACCTAAAGTAAACCGTTTCCTTAAAGATGAGTTTTTAACCAAAACATTTTTAATGTGTACTATTTCGTATATTATTAGTTGTTAAACGGCGTATTTTAATCTGATACATTTGTAAAACAATATTTATGTGAAATTAATAGTATGAAACGTTGATTCTGAAATAAAAATTTGTGAAACCATTTTCTGTAAAACATTAGTGAACACATTCAAATCTTAATAACTCCGAAATGAATTTAAATATAGGAAAGATAAAACTATATTATGGACCTGTAAGGAAATAGCTTTCTTATCCCTACAGAAATACCTACATCTAGTTCTGGGACACCCTGTATATTCAAGTTTCTACTCATCTACATAGGATAAATACGTTACTCGTACCCATATAATATTCGTAAGAAGTAGGCACATATACAATACACATATTTGTATACAATTTAATATTAATTGAAAACTCAAAGATGCACATACAATCCATCAGCATAACACCATTTCTATGTTAATAACAATAATAACACAAACTTAATCTTAGTTTATTTTGAGTACATATTTGGAATAAAATTTTATTTGTAATAATATATTTTACGATCTCATCAGGGAATGGAACCAGTGAGGTAAATAAAACTCCCAATGATGACTTGCATGGGATAAGCGAATAAACTTTTCACTGCTGCCAAATTACCTGTCAGGGAGCTATCAAACTTTTATAAATGCTTAACGGGACCAAAGATCGAAATTTAATCATACTTTTCATGAGATCACGCGAATTGATGAGATCGGCCTTGGTAAGCGAAACCAAAAAGTTCCCTTCACTTCCAAGTTCTCCAAGCAAACAGGGCTTTGTCAATGCACAGCCAATTAGGGAGCAAACAAAAGCATTTTTTAATTGTAAATCTGAACGATCGGAAGCTTCAAGGTTCTTCATATAATCCTGGTACTCTAAAATCAACCAAATTAAGACCTTATAACTATGAATAATAAGTTCACGTAGCGAGCAAAATTGCTTTTGTTTTTGTACGCCGAACGAATGTGAAATAATACGTTGTTTTGTGGACATCTCGTCGCTTAAATGCTAAACGGCCTTATGTCAAAAGTGAACTTTTTTACAGGAGAGATAATCAAAGTTTTCGACATGTTTTTTTAATTTTTGTGTAAGTCTTTTTGTTTTATATCTATTGTGTATATAATCAACGGATGCAAAAAGTGACGTGCGGTCTCGCTGACTGCCAGAGCGCAACTAACAAAATGGCTGCTTCGCTCTGAAGTTAGGCGCGAAAGTTTAAAATTCCAAACGGGCATTATCGTGATTTCGTTGTATATAAATCAAAATTGATAGGTGTCTTCGTGTAATATTAAAATTTTACCGTTTTTAAACTCGTTTTTGTCATAAAATAGTTTTTATTTTTTTTTGTGATGGGGCCGTTTAGCATTTAAGCGACGTCTGTTCTCGTCTGTTTTTCAGGTAGGCCACTTTTTTGCTTGTGTTTTGTTTCTTGTTCTGACATGTTCTACCAGGCTTGCAGGATTGGTTTGCGTTTCGATAGTCACTAGAAAAAGTCCCTCTCAGAATGCTGAATAGTGAGAGAGATGGATAAAAGATGGAAGTTTTTCTAGACGCTTGTTAAAGTAGGAACAGCGAGCGATTCATGAGCGACTGAAGGTCCGCTCGAAGTATCTATTGTCTATGTTGGATTTAAAATTGCTGTTGCGCGCCTTTGGTTTATTGAGTTCTATAAATTGCTCTTCTTTTAAAATTATAGTAAGATGATATAGCAGAAATGTCAGTGTACAAACCCATTGGATTATGAAGACCGAAGCAATAAAAATAGCGAAATGTTTTTAGGTTATAGACAATGTTTTCGATTTGAATGAAGAAAGAAAGATTATTCGGCGTTTTAACCTTTACCTTTATAAATATCTTGTTCTTTTAAATGGAATGGATACTACCCCGGGTTCGTTGATTTTGACATCAAAAGTTACTGGTAGTTTTCAATATTTTCGTCAATATATTGAAGAAAACAATGACGGTGGTTGAAACGCAGAAATCAGGGGTTGTTATTTGGGCAGCGAAAGGGTAGTTGTACAGTCAACAGCAAAAGAAACTGATAAAATAGGGTCTCAAAATAGTATATACAATAAATTAAGACAGATGTATCTGATTATTGTAGTTTAGCATTAGTAAATTAGCTAGTAATGTGTCATAAGTAAGTGACATGCCATTCGAACAGTTAAAATCATTACTCAGTGTTTCAAATTAAACTGATTTTCTACAATAGCAATAGTCAGTAATACTACCAAACTATCACATGTAAGTGAATATGAATGTTTGGGCCTTCATGTCTTCTCAAGACCACCTCGGAATACAAATCAGACGTTCGGTTAATGTCGGTTATACTCGTAAGACAAACACGCGAAACAAATATAACACCTCTCATTTCCGCCAAGGGTTGAAATAAGTTCCTACTACTTCGCTTTGTTTTGTTTTTGCAACATTTAAAATAAATCCTTTTTAACTGCCGTGATTACCCTAGTTTTGATTTTTGTCATTTTGACTTTATCTCGATGGACACTTGACACTTAGGTAAAAAAAAAAAACTTTATTGAAATTTTCTGTAAAGAGTCAGTTATGGCATCGTTTATGATCATTTTCTTTTGACTAATTAAACATTCAGTTGAAAATGACACTTTGTTATAATCTGTTTTATCTGGGGCGTCATGCTTGAACATGTTTTGAAATGTTAATTTTGATCACTTACTTTTGACGTTGACTGTACGATATCTCTTAAAATGCACAAATACCTACATGTTGGGTCGGTATTGAAAAAATTGTGTATTTTTTTTCATCTAGTAGAAAATTCAATGATATTTATCACCAGAACTCTTTTCTTAAAATGTAAATTTAATTGTGAAGCAACTATGTGCTTAAGAGCAGTTTTTCCAGAACAAAATTATAAATTGCTTGTTTTTACATTTAGTAGGTAGTGTTTACCGATTTGTGACTATATAGTAAAGTATAAATTTGTATGGGGCGTTTTCAACGCTTAGTAGGAATGTCGGACTTTGACTCCCATTTCTGACTTTTGCAGTGCTCAAACTACAGTTGTTCCTATAATATTATTGCTTTACATTATTGATACTTAGAAAACACTGTTTTCTTTTATGCAAAAGCCTATTATTATGATCACTAAAAAGTATGATACCTAAATATAAAAATTAAATATTTTAAAAAACAATGAACCGGCTCCAAAATATTTTAATTTTTTTTTTTAATATTTCGGGTCGCTGACTTCAGTTAGATTGAAATGTTATTATTTGAAAACTAGTTATCTTTTACATTTTTTAGTTGCGATTTACTATTTTTTTGTACTGACACTGTTGGGTAGGACAGCTGTACTGAAGTGTGTGTAGTGTGTTTTTCCTTTTTTATGTCGTAGGAAGGCAAACGAGCACACAGGCCACCTGATGGTAAGTGGAAACTCTGACCCATAGACATAGCCTGCCAACCCTGAGGACTAAGATGGAATGCCTCTATGCTAGTTATTTCACCGGCTGTCTTATCCCCAAACTGGAACACAACAATACAAACACTGCTTGGCGGTAAGTTAATGGATAAGACGGTGGTACCAACCCGGACGGACCCTGCACAAGGTCCTCCAAGTAAAGATTACTTATAATTAGCTTATATTTACATATAAACTCGAAAATCCTGACCCACTTTTTGGCGCAGTCGGGTAAAGACTAGATTGCAACGCTTGTTTGTTAAACTACCTGGTTATCTTACTGTATTGCCAACAAAAGGGTCGCCACGAGCTGTGGAAGATAATAAACGAGCAGCGAACGTAGTATTCTGATGCTGACAATATACTGATATGGAGGAGCTAGACCCTCGTTACTTTGTACTTTCTATTATAGGCGTGGGTAAATCTGTCACTTTCTTACTAGTATGTACGTGTGAAAGGAACAAATACTTGCATTCATATTTATTCACCATGAAGAACGCGGCCATGATACGGGGGCTGTTATAATGAAGGATACAAGTTGAGAAGCTTTTAATTAGTATTATGTGTGTGTAGGTGTATGTTGAATGTCTGGTTCTAATTTTCAATGCTTTCACACAATACCGAGTTGCCAAGTCTAATTAACTTAGTAAAAATGATGCTGTATTTTTATTTTGATGGTTTTGAAATTGGTCATTTTTACTCTACTGGGTTTACTCGGACACCATCCTCGATCCTTGTCAGCGAAACTGGAATAAAAAATTGGGCGTTAAATAGATCCGTTACGTGACCAAATAGAATTTAAAGAAACCAATATTTTTATCAAATTTCACTTCATCAATTGTATCGTGCAATTAAACGCTATTTTCTTTTTTCTAATTTTCTTTTTAGTATAACTAAAATTAATTACTTAGTGTAAGGTAGATTTAGACTTGTGACTACCAAACCATTTTTGTATCCGGCCGGATGTTAGGCCGCGGTCCGGCAACCGGCCAGAAAATATGCCGCTATCCGGTATCTGGCCGGATAATATGCCAATTCCCGGTATTCGGACGACAATAAAAGGACGGCTCAATAGGTAGTCTGGATACCGGATAGTGATCTAATATTCGTTGCATTTCTAGTGTTAAGTAGACAAGAGTAGTGATATGTTAATGTTAAAAAAACAAGTTTATAGATATTTAAATGTTGATATGATGTTATGTTAATTAATTATGTAGATGTAACACATTATAAGGAAGGAGAATTCTTACCTAGCCCGCTACGACCAGCGGAATTTACATAGAGCTCCTGAGAAAATCCCCATTTTGGAATTCCCTCTACATATACAATACATAATATCATATCAATCTGTACCTCTATTCCACTATACTTTATACTATATTGTTCTCAATGTCAAATTGTTTTTTAGACATATTATAAAGATTAAGAGCTACAACTTTCTAAGCAATAAAATACCGCTTTTATGACGAAGTGAGTTAGAAGCTCTTATGTATGTAATCTGAAAGCTGTGTATAAAAACCAAGGAATTTTATATATATTATTATAGGTAAAAACGAAACTAGGTCATCCCTCCATCTCCTTCTGGGTCTACCTCTGCATATTGGCAGGAATGCGCTCTGGATAGGGACGAGTGGCGAAAGAGAGGGGAGGCCTTTGCCCAACAGTGGGACACCAAAACAGGCTAGTTAAAAAAAATATTAAAACTATTAAATAGAGAAACACCTCCGACATATAATAACGACTTTTACGTTCAGAGCTATTATCTACAGGTATAATAACTTAATAACTTACGGTCCGCCGCCCTATTTTACTCGGCAAACCCTAATTGGTTTAAACATGTTATCGACTATCGACTATCGTTATTATATTACCGACGTGTAGAAGAGCCCGCCTGTGGAGAACTTACTGTTTAAAAAAAAAGCGTAGTCAAGCAATTAGATTTCATCGATAAAAATAGAGCGCATGATCTAAGTCAAATCTGTATTTATCATCATCATCATGTCAGCCGAAAGACGTCCACTGCTGGACATAGGCCTCCCCCAAGGCTCTCCACTCAGACCGGTCTTGTGCTTTTCGCATCCACCGCGTTCCCGCGATCCTTACAAGGTCGTCACTCCATCTTGTTGCAGGCCTACCTGAAGCTCGTCTCCCGGTCCACGGACGCCAATCAAGAACCCTCTTACCCCATCGGCCATCAGTCCTGCTAGCAATGTGCCCCGCCCACTGCCACTTTAGTTTAGCTATTCTTCGGGCTATGTCTGTAACCTTAGTTCTACTGCGGATATGATCATTTCTGATTCTTTCACGCAGAGAAACCCCGCAGAAAATCCCGAATTAAAAAAACTAAACAAAAATGGGTTGACATAACTTAGACATTCTTTTACTTTTGCTAAAATATGACAAGCTTCTGTTATTCAAGGGAGACGCGGCGACATAAGTCGGTAAGTCGGAGTTGTAAATTGAGTAAAGCCCGAAGATTAAAATTCCTGATTGGGAATTTCACTATTTATTATGTTGGTGGGAAACGGTGTGAGTGAAAATGTTCTGGTAGATTTTTCATCGACTTGCATGCTAACTTGACGAACGAATAATTAACCGACGAATTATAAACGAATTATGGTTCCAACGGAAGACCAGCGCTGACTTTAATGCCAGTTTTACACTGAGTTGGGACCATTTCGTGGCTACTTTCTTCTTGTATTTGTTAATCTGTTCTTTGTTATGCATATCACGAATAAATGATATTCTTTCTTTCTTTCTTTACTTCTCTTTCTAACCGGAGAGTTTCATTTGTCCTCTAAGTGCGTACAATCAACATTTTAGGGCATGCATTCTCTATTGGGTGGCTTATAACTCGCTTGTATGACTTCGACCGACCGTTTGACAATAAGCATTTTTTTTAAATACTACCTCTGTGAGGCTAGACAAGACGCTTCAGGCGCTTATCCTGTCCTACCGCCGACGATGAGCGGGAAGTGAGTAGTTGCCAGCGATCCACTATTAATATTCGTCTCTTTTATTGACACGGGATCTATATCTTTTGTTTCCACAAACTAGTGAAGCGAGTTCTCGCCAGCAGTGTAAACAGGCAGCGATCAACTATTAATGTATGTGTCTCCTTTATTTACACGGGATCTATATCTTTGTTTCCGCCAAACTAGTGAAGCGAGTTCTCGCCAGCAGTGTAAACAGGCAGCGATCAACTATTAATGTATGTGTCTCTTTTATTTACACGGGATCTATATCTTTGTTTCCACAAACTAGTGAAGCGAGTTCTCGCCAGCAGTGTAAACAGGCAGCGATCAACTATCAATATATGTGTCTCTTTTATAGACACGGGATCTATATCTTTTGTTTCCACAAACTAGTGAAACGAGTTCTTGCCAGCAGTGTAAACCGGCAGGGATCAACTATCAATATATGTGTCTCTTTTATTGACACGGGATCTATATCTTTTTTTCCACAAACTAGTGAAGCGAGTTCTTGCCAGCAGTGTAAACAGGCTGCGGTCAACTATCAATATATGTGTCTCTTTTATTGACACGGGACCTATATCTTTTGTTTCCAAAAACTAGTGAAGCGAGTTCTTGCCAGCAGTGTAAACAGGCTGCGATCAACTATCAATATATGTGTCTCTTTTATTGACACGGGTTCTAGAGCTAGAACATAGTCGATTGTTAATCGCTTCCTCACCAGCAGCAGTGGGATAAGTGCCTAACGCTAACGTAAGCGATTTTTGAAAACTGTCAAAATATATGGGAAATTGACACACAAGCGCTCGACGCGACCGTCCGGCAGCTTACACATTTTCAAACCTACATATTTTGGATGACGATAACTATCGCCCAATGCATCTTGTCGAGGGCTGCTGAATACGGTTGACTTTAGTTTGCTCGGAGCCCTATACCTCCGAAATCTGTCCTCCTCTCGTTTACCTGGGTGACGCGATTTAAAAAAATAAACTAGCTTAACCCGGAGGGTTCACAGCTAGATTTCATGAAAATCAATTCAGCCGTTTAAGATATATCAGCTTTGAAACAAGGGTTGCCATTATTTCAGAGGCTTTTGGCATTATTATAGTGACAGGTTGTACCTCTATCGCCTAGCAATACTACAAGCCTTTAATCCCTTACCAATATTATTAAAAAACATTAAGGATTATTATTCAGTATTTTAAGGGGTTATTAGTAATTAAATGCGAGTGTGTTTTGTGTTTTTTGTTTGTCAGTTCCGTTTTCACCGTTTAACGCTTCAACTCATCGACATAATTGGACAGTTTCCGAAGTCGAGGGTAAAAGTTTAATGTAATAAATTACAATCAAAAATGATTATTTTATGGCATAAGTAGGCAAATGAGCACACAGGCCACCTGATGGTAAGTGGAAACTGTGACCCATAGACATTCGCATTCACAAGACCGCAATCCTAAGACTGCATATGCGTTCCCAACCCTGAGGACTAAGATCCTCTATGCTAGTCATTTCACCGGCTGTCTTATTCCCAAACCGGAACACAACAATGCAAACACTGCTGCGTGGCGGTAGGTTAATGGATAATATGGTGGTACTAACCCGGACGGACCCTGCACAAGGTCCTCCCACAAGTAAAATGTGTTTGAACATGTGCAAATCATATAAATTTGAAGTAACTATTTGCGTGTGAAATTTGAAGCTAGAAAAAAAATAGTTTTACTCTTACAAACAGTATTAACAGGTTTTTATTAACGGCAATAAATATGACTCATCTTTCCGAAAGATAAAAAACTTTAAATAAAATATATAAATTCAAAGCACCTTTTAAAGTTTGAATTTCATATTAAAAACGCATGGGTGCTAAATTTTAGTATGGCAAAAAAAAATGCATTTTATTTGACAGTTATTTTTTTTATTTTTTTTTATAGCATGGGAAGGCAAACGAGCACACAGGCCGCCTGATGGTAAGTGGAAACTGTGACCCATAGACATTCGCATTCACAAGACTGCAAATGCGTTGCCAACCCTGAGGACTAAGATGGAAAGCCTCTATGCTAGTCATTTCACCGGTTTTCATTTAATCTAGCTAAGAAACATCCCGACTCAATTAGCTTTCTTTAAAATAAAACGCGTTTAAATCCGTCCGTTTAGGAGCTATGGTGGAACAGACCAACACGGATACACACACAAACGTATAATGCCCCTCTTTTTTTTGTTAGAAATATACCACCTCAAATATTACGAACTTTTTATAAAAGTATTGACTGTCAGTATTTTATCACGCAGCAAAACCGAGACAGCAGAGTTTTTTTATTTTTTTATTGCATGGTAAGGCAAACGAGCACACAGGCCACCCTGATGGTAAGTGGAAACTGTGACCCATAGACATTCGCATTCACAAGACTGCAAATGCGTTGCCAACCCTGAGGACTAAGATGGAATGCCTCTATGCTACTCATTTTACCGGTTGTCTTATCCCCAAACCGGAAGACAACGATGCGAACACTGCTGCTTGGCGGTAGGTTAATGGATAAGATGGTGGTACCAACCCGGACGGACCCTGCACAAGGTCCTCCCACAAGTAAATTATTTTACAGTGTTAGGTTATTCTACAGTGTGGAAAATTAATAAAAAAATATTGAGCCAATGAAGCGTATGATTACAAATTACGTATGTTACGGTCAAATCGAATTCGATCCGTTTTCTTTATAAATATAATATATCGAATTAAATAATGGCGAAAAATCAAAGATGATTAAAGTAGAAATTTAAGCTGGAATAGTTTCTATTTCACATTGTCGACGGATCTGGTTGGAAAACGCAAAAGAAAATACTCATCTTGTTATGAACTTTATTTTGTAAGCTATAGGGTCCACCCAATTTCTATTAGTATTTTTTTTATGCTGTCGGCATATGTTTAGTACTGAAAGATGTCCTTAAAAGTCACCCAATAGCATTAAAAAAAAATCTAACAAAAGTTTAATAACAAAAAAACATTTGCAGGTACAGACATAGGTAGTTGTGAATCTTTCTCCCATACGAACTTACGATTGATCGGCTTTGTCTATTCAAGGAGGCACCAAGTAACTTGGTTTTTCAAAAAAAAACCGTCCTATTCAAAAAATAAATAATAATAATCATATCGTCGGTGATCCTGCTAAACCGCGTAACTAACAAATTTATGATAGAGCAAAATAAACCTTACGGTATTATTAAAAAGGTGCATTTTGCTCCTTATTTAAAATGTTACTTACGCGGTTTTGCAGTTTCACCGACGATATAATATTTTACTTTTCACTTCAATTTAACGGAATTCGTGTTTTTTCAATATTTTTTACCATAATGGTACGGAACCCTAAAAATTGGACACACATGAACGGCTACCTATGCTAGGTCCAACGTTTTGTTTCCCAACTGTTTCATGTGATCGAATCTTCATAACAAATAATTATAATTTTCTCTAAAATCTTTTTAGGTATTGTTTTATGACAACCCTAAAATGTTAAACATTTCTAGCTACTGAAAATTCGGACAAAAAAACAGTTGTGTACGACAGGTTACTTTTGTAGGTTTAATTTAAACAGTGAGTTATTTCGGTTACATACTTTAATTATAAAGCCACTATAGAACATCGCAGAAAACCTATGATTAAATTAGGAGTAATTTTCGTGTTACTAGATGATGTCAAAAGTGTTCGAAATGTCATTAAACAATTAAAGTGGTTGGCTGTACAAGGAGCGGCGGCAGTTCTGGCATCAGCCGCCGATGTCCAGGGGGCCGCGGTCGATCTCATCGAAGTTAGGGGGGGGCAGCGTGGTGGGGTCGTCTTTGTTGTTCCTCCTCGTGGGAGCGCGCAGCCATCTGAAATAAATATAATATGTAAGTATACACGAGGATCCCTTAGCTTTTTTTTATGGCGTGTGCTCGTTTGCGAATGCAAGCCACCTGATGGTAAGTGGATAACTGTGACCCATAGACATTCGCATTTACAAGACTGCAAATGCACTGCTAACCGTGAGGACTAAGATGGAATGCCTCTACGCTAGCATTTCACCGGCCGTCTTATCCCCAAACCGGAACACAACGATGCGAACACTGCTGCTTGGCGGTAGGTTAATGGATAAGATGGTGGTACCAACCCGGACGGACCCTGCACAAGGTCCTCCCACAAGTAACACAGCCTGCAGCCTGTATAAAATTTCATTACACATCTATCTACTTATCAAACTACGGAAAATATAGCGCTGCGATCGTAATGTCTACATAACTCGGTTCTGGCGCATATCTCTCGACTCGAGCGCTAATATGGTCACAGTTCTAACCTAACTTTACCTAATGAAGCGAAAATAACCTGAAACGAACCCAATATGTCTTTTAAACAGGCTTTTATTAATTTCTTGCTTCACCATAAATGTGACATGTGTCTTTGTCCATACACAGGAAAAAGGCTGCTAACTAAGAAAATAGGGTTATTCCCACCTGTTACCACTAATTTGTTACCACTGGTAACAGCTGGGATTTTTTTCCCCACCTGTTACCACTAAACCAAAATTTCGAGGAACTGAAAACCTCCTCGTTTGATTTCACTATATCAGTAGTAATACTTGGAGAGTCGGCGAGTAGGAGGATCAGGGTTGTTGTAGTCTGGCTGGTCGTCACTGTCGTGGTCCTGCCTCCTCAGACCGTACAGCAGCCTGGAACATGTACACCGTGCGATCCATTAGCTCATGACGTTGGATAGTTGGGAGGTCATTTAGCTACGGCGTCCCACGGCTATGCCACATGGAAGGAAAGTACCTTTAATATTGTAGATGGAACATTTTACTGAAATAAGACATTATTTGAATTACAAAAAAAACTGCATTCATAGATATTTAAATAATTACTGGGTTGGTCCGGGAATCGAACCTGTTACATGAGAAAAAAAAATACCAGTAGCTTTATCATACCGATCGAAAGGCTTCATCATAAGGATTATTTTTTGCTAAATAACATAGTGTCTGAAATAAAAGGAAGAGCATCGCAGTGCGCGCGGGGCCATACAACTCCGTATGATGCGATTCACTTTTGCGATAATCGCGTCGCGAGCCGTCGCAGAAAAATGTGACAAATCACAATTTTAAAATCGCTGCGATTTTTTTCTCGTATATGCGCGCATTTCTGCGACAAAATTATCGCACGGCAAAAATCGTGGTGCGCGCTAAGCCTAACTGAGAAAGCAAATCATAACTTATACGACAAAAACCAAAATTTCGAGGAACTGAGAACCTCCTCCTTCTGTTGAAGTCGGATAAAAATACGATGACGTTTGATTTCACTATATCAGTAGTAATACCTGGAGAGTCGGCGAGTAGGAGGATCAGGGTTGTTGTAGTCTGGCTGATCGTCACTGTCGTGGTCCTGCCTCATCAGACCGTACAGGAGCCTGGAACATGTGCAACATGCGATCTATTAGCTCATTTAGCTAAAGTTCGTGAGATGACGTATCATACAGGGCGTCCCACGGCTATGCCACATGGAAGGAAAGTACCTTCAATATTGTAGATCGAGCATTTCACTGAAATAAGGCATTATTTGAATAAGAAAAAAAATTACTGCATTCATAGATATTTAAATAATTACATGGTTGGCCCGGGAATCGAACCCGTTACACAAGATATTTTTTTACCAGTAGCTTTATCATACCGATCGAAAGGCTTCATCATAAGGATTATTTTTTGCTAAATAACATAGTGTCAGAAATAAAAGGAAGACCATGATTTTTTACATTTTTAATACAAAAAATGAGTCCCTTCCTGCTGAATACAAAGTCGCACTCTTTTGATTATTTCGCTCCCTGACGATTTTTTGATCTTGTTGTGGTGGAAAGAATAATACGTCTAAGTTCTGTTTGTACCTCGTGGAGACTTTCATACTGGTGCTTGTTTACAATTTTTTTTACATAACCCCATAAAAAAATGTGATTGGCAATGTCAGCTTTTCATTTTTTTTAACCCAATTTCACGTCTAATGTTAAAATTCATGGTCTTCCTTTTATTTCTGACACTATGTTATTTAGCAAAAAATAATTCTTATGATGAAGCATTTCGATCAGTATGATAAAGCTACTGTCGGTGAGCGTAAAGGACGGAGCTATAGCAGTTACATAACTCTGTTCTCTTCTCTCAGTGTAAAATTAATTGCACAGATACGTCATAATAACCGCACTGGAGCCTGGACCTAATAGCTAAGTTTGTGAGATGACTGTCTTTATGTGGATTTTAACACTAAAATTTAGGATCACGCGCCGAGCTTAAAATAACCTCTCTGGTGCTGTGTCGCTGGTCATTATTAGTCATAGGCTGATTCGTCCATCCTCCTTTGCGTGAGAATGTCCCTTGATATATATTTGGGTGTCCCCTTGTTTTACAGACTGAAAAATTACAGAATTTTGTTTCACAGAAAATGTTTCATATACTATTTGGTCCTTGTATTTTTGCTTCGTATATATTTTTTTTTTAACTATTTACTTGAAAGAAACAAATTCGACAGAAAATCAATTCAATGAATTTTGTAATTTTTAACGAATATTGTTTGGTCAGTGTATTTTTCATACTCACTCAAAACTCATTAGAAACTCATTAACGTACAACCTATAAATATGAGTGAGCGAGCAAGACCTCTCTGGGCAGAACCGACTTGAATAGGTTAGGTTAGAAGGCTATGGCGGGAGCGAAGCGAAGCAAGCTCCCGCCTTAGCCTTCGAGGTTATTTTTTTTTTATATTCCTTGAATAAGCTATGCGATATAATTTTATTGTAAATCAAATAATATGAGAACAAAGAATATTTAATTTGCTATTCTATGATATGAAAAAAGAAACATTGAATTTTATTTGAAATAAAAAACGATGATTTAAATGTCTTCAAAGTTATTATTCTACATATAGATTATTCTATGAAATGATAATACGAGAAAAAAAAATCTATGAAATGAAATTCTAAACAACTTCAGTCTGTAAAATAACGTACAACCATATATTTGTTATGTCTTACTTGGAACTGGCTCGGCGCAAAATTTTGTAATCATCCTCGTCGTCAATGTCGCGACCCTGTCTCCCGTACAGAAGTCTGGAAAATATACAACATCAAATCCATTAACTCTTGACCAGACGTCGGATAGTTGGGAGCTTATTTTGCTAAAATTGGTGAGATGATTTATTGTAGACAGGTTACAATCAAGTAAACTCAGACCGAACTCGGTAGGCGCCAGCCAGAGGAGGGACCCCTCCGTCCACGGTGACATAACAGAGATCTGAGGGTGCCATAGTGAACCAAGGCACCCTCTCAAGCATTGTATTACAGGTGAAACAGCCGAATGCAGCTGTTCGTGGTCTCGTGGCACTCCCAGAAACACGCAGACCGTTTACCACCAAGATTTAGAACCACCGCGCCATATTTAAAGTTACAGATCTTAAAGGATGGATGAAAGAAGATTGACGAAAGAGATATACAGATCGAAAGTGAGTGGAAGGGTCGGAAGGGGTCGCCCTAGGCGTACTTTTTCGAATCAAATCGGAGAAATACTGGAAAAGGGCCGAATCTTAAGTACCCGAAACCGACGTGCGTGCATGACTCGATGTATGAATGTTGAAGAAGCGAAAGAAATTTGTCAAGATCGTAGCAAGTGGAAAGAAGTGGTCTCTGCCTATCCCTCTGGGAAACATTCGTGATTTAATTTAAATATGTATGATGTACAGAGCTTAAAATAACCTCTCCGGTGCTATATCACTGGTCCTTATTGGTCATAGGGCGATTGGTTCAGCTTCCTTGTGTGAGGATGTCCCCTGATATGCTTGATGTCTTACTTTGCCAGATGGAGGGGACCGGCCCGGCGCGAAGGAGGGTAAGCATCCTCGTCGTCGTCGTCAATGTCGCGACCCTGTCTCCCGTACAGGAGCCTGGAAAATATACAACATGAAATCCATTGACTCTTGACCAGGCGTCGGATAATTGGGAGCTGATTTAGCTAAAGTTCGCGAGATGACGTTTCGTAGAATGGTTACATTAAAGTAAAGGCAGACCAAAGTTTTGTGGGTGGTAGGACATTGTGCAGGGTCCGTCCGGATCGCTACCACCATCTTATTCATTAACCTACCGCCAAACAGCAGTGTTCGCATTGTTGTATTTCGGTTTGGGGATAAGGCAGCCGGTGAAATGACTAGCATAGAGGCATTCCATCTTAGTACGCAGGGTTGGCAACGCATTTGCAGTCTTAGGATTGCATTGCAGTCTTGTGAATGCGAATATCTATGGGTCACAGTTTCCACTTACCTTCAGGTGGCCTGTGTGCTCGTTTGTCTTCTCATTGCCATAAAAAAAACCCGATAACCGCCAGCCAGAGGGTGAACCTCCTTGTCCACGGTGACATAACGGAGACCTGAGGATGCCATAGTAAAACAAGGCACCCTCTCAGGCATTGGAGTCCAGGTGCCACAGCTGAATGCAGCTGTTCGTGGTCACGTGGCACTCCCAGAAATACGCAGATCGTTTACCACAACGACTAAGAACCACGCGCCATATTAAAAGTTACAGAACTTAAAATAATCTCTCCGGTGCTGTGTCGCTAGTCATTTCTAGTAACTGATTCGTCCATCCTCCTTTGTGTGAGAATGTCCCCTGATATGTTTGTTATGTCTTACTTTGCCAGATGGAGGGGACCAGCCCGGCGCAAAGGATGGTAAGGATCCTCGTCGATAATGTCGCCACCCTGTCTCCCGTACAGGAGCCTGAAAAATATACAACATGAAATCCATTGACTCTTGACCAGGCGTCGGATAGTTGGGAGTTGATTTAGCTAAAGTTCGCGAGATGACGTTTCGTAGAATGGTTATATTGATCAAAACCGATGGCCGCCAAACAGAGGGTGGACCGGTCTTGTGGTTTACGCATCCACCGCGTTCCCGCGATCTTTACAAGGTCGTCACTCCATCTTGTTGGAGGCCTACCTACAGCTGGTCTCCCGGTCTGCAGACGTCCCTCAAGAACCTTCTGACGCCATCGACTATCAGTCCTGCGAGCGATGTGCCCCGCCCACTGCCACTTAAGTTTAGCTATGTCGGTAACCTTAGTTCTACTGCGGATATCATCACTTCTGATTCTATCACTTATGAGGCCTATTGTTAGCGCCCACGTCTCAGATCCGTAACTCATCACTGGCAACACACACCTGGAGTCCAGGTGCCACAGCCGAATGCAGCTGTTCATAGTCGCGTGGCACGGCCAAAAACGCAGATCGTTTACCACAAGGATTTATAACCACCGCGCCATATTAAAAGTTACAGCGCTTAAAATAACCTCTCCGGTGCTATATAGCTGGTCGTAATTTTAGGTCATAGGCCGATTGGTTCAGCTTCTTTGTGTGAGAATGTACCCTGATATATGTTAATGTTATGTCTTACTTTGCCAGGTGGAGGGGACCGGCGCGGAGTAAAGGATAGAGACCATCCTCGTCGTCAATGTCGCGACCCTGTCTCCCGTACAGGAGCCTGGAAAATATACAACATGAAATCCATAGACTCTTGACCAGACGTCGGATAGTTGGGAGCTCATTTAGCTAAAGTTCGCGAGATGACGTATTATAGAATGGTTACATTCAAGAAAACTCAGATCAAAACCCGGTGGCCGCCAGCCAGACCTCCCCCCCGTCCACGGTTGTTGTCGTCGTCGTCGTTGTGTGAGAATGTCCCGTGATATATGTTTATGTGACGTCTTTATTTGCCAGGTGAAGAGGGCCGGCGCGGCGCAAAGGATGGTAATCATCATCGACTTCATAATCATCGCGACCCTGTCTCCTTTGACTCTTGACCAGGCGTCGGATAGTTGGGAGCTAATTTCGCTAAAGTTTGTGAGATGTCGTATTGTAGAATGGTTACATTCAAGAAAACTCAGACCAAACCCGGTGGGCGCCAGCCAGACCTCCCCCCCGTCCACGGTTGTTGTCGTCGTCGTCGTTGTGTGAGAATGTCCCGTGATATGTTTGTTATGTCTTACTTTGCCAGATGGAGGGGACCGGCCCGGCGCGAAGGATGGTAAATATCCTCGTCGTAAATGTCGCGACCCTGTCTCCCATACAGGAGCCTGGAAAATATACAACATGAAATCCATTGACTCTTGACCAGGCGTCGGATAGTTGGGAGCTGATTTAGCTAAAGTTCGCGAGATGACGTTTCGTAGAATGGTTGCATTTAAGTAAAGTCAGACCGAACCCGATGGCCGCCAGCCAGAGGGTGGACCTCCCCGTCCACGGTGACATATCGGAGACCTGAGGATGCCATAGTAAAACAAGGCACCCTCTCAGGCATTGGAGTCCAGGTCATCATCATCATCATCATGTCAGCCGAACGACATCCACTGCTGGACATAGCCCTCCCCCATGGCTCTCCACTCAGACCGGTCTTGTGGTTTACGCATCCACCGCGTTCCCGCGATCTTTACAAGGTCGTCACTCCATCTTGTTGGAGGCCTACCTACAGCTCGTCTCCCGGTCTGCGGACGTCCCTCAAGAATCTTCTGACGCCATCGACCATCAGTCCTGCGAGCGATGTGCCCCACCCACTGCCACTTAAGTTTAGCTATGTCGGTAACCTTAGTTCTACTGCGGATATCATCACTTCTGATTCTATCACGCAGAGAAACCACGAGCATAGCCCTCTCTATAGCCCTCTGAGTGACTTTGAGCTTCCTTATGAGGCCTATTGTTAGCGCCCACGTCTCAGACCCGTAACTCATCACTGGCAACACACACCTGGAGTCCAGGTGCCACAGCCGAATGCAGCTGTTCATAGTCGCGTGGCACGGCCAAAAACGCAGATCGTTTACCACAAGGATTTATAACCACCGCGCCATATTAAAAGTTACAGCGCTTAAAATAACCTCTCCGGTGCTATATAGCTGGTCGTAATTTTAGGTCATAGGCCGATTGGTTCAGCTTCTTTGTGTGAGAATGTACCCTGATATATGTTAATGTTATGTCTTACTTTGCCAGGTGGAGGGGACCGGCGCGGAGTAAAGGATAGAGACCATCCTCGTCGTCAATGTCGCGACCCTGTCTCCCGTACAGGAGCCTGGAAAATATACAACATGAAATCCATGGACTCTTGACCAGATGTCGGATAGTTGGGAGCTCTTTTAGCTCGAGATAACCTTTAATAGAATGGTTACATTCAAGAAAACTCAGACCAAACGCGGTAGCCGCCAGCCAGACCTCCCCCCCATCCACGGTTGTCGTCGTCGTCGTCGTTGTGTGAGAATGTCCCGTGATATATGTTTATGATACGTCTTACTTGGCCAGGTGGAGGGGGCCGGCGCGGCGCGAAGGATGCACATCGTTCCGGCCGTCAGTGTCGATAATCTGTCTCCTCGCCAGCCCAATCCTTGAAAATATACACCGTGATCTCCATTAGCTCATTACCAGACGTCTGATAGTTGGGAGGTAAGCTACCACTTAGAAAGAAATATCACATGAAACATGTAGTTACATTTAAAGTCCCACTGTCGTTATGCGGATCGATATTGGTCACAGGCTGATTTGGTGTGTAAGGTTGTCCACAGGGCCGAGATTCCGGGGATAAAATCATATCGTCTTTGACCTGTTATCGTATTGTAAACATTTTGATCATATCAGCCTGTTGCAGTCCACTGCTGGACATAGGCCTCCCCCAAGGAGTGCCACAACGCACGATCTCCCGCCCTTTGCATCCAGTCACTGCCAGCTGCCTTCTTCAGGTCACCGGTCCATCTAGTCGGGGGGCATCTTACACTACGTTTGCCTAAGCGTGGTCTCCATTCGAGAATCTTCCTGCTCGTCGGTTCTGCGACAGACATGGCCAGCCCACTACCACTTCAGCTTGCTACATTTTTGGACAATATCAGTCACCATAGTCTTATGTCGGACAACATTTTGATAGCTCTTATTTACTTGACAGTAATGACGGCGGAGTTAAAAATAATAGCATAACGGGTCAAAAACGATATGGTTTAAACCGTCCTGAGTAGAGATCCTGATATTACTAGCTACTGCTACTGTTTTGATCTAGCCTCGCACGGCATTCAAAATACAACTGTATTTTAAAATCAGCTTTAATACAACTTCTATGAACTTTAACAAATCTAATAAGGATTTTAAGTTGATACCGGTAATCTAGCAGTGCGATATTATACTTGTGTCATGTTTGTTAAATTTATTATTATTATTTATTATTATTATTATGTCTTACTTAGCCAGGTGGAGGGGACCGCCCATGGAGCGACGGCAGTTCTTGTCGCAGCCGCCGAGCGGCAAGCCGGTTTGGTCGATCTCGTCGGAGTCCCCAGACGGGGGTAGGGGATCATCATCATTTCTTCTGGTTAACCTAAAAATTAATGATAATAAGAAGGCATTACATTCCTAACGTCTTGCTATGTTCTGAAATTTAGATGGATTTTAAGGATTAAAGATTGTGCCCCTTGCTCCTTTTGGCGCAGCCGGGTAAAGACTAGATTGCAACGCTTGTTTGTTAAACTACTTGGTTATCTCACTGTATTTAAAACTGAAGAGTCGCCACGAGCTGTGAAAGATAATAAACGAGCAGCGGGCGTAGAATTGCTGACGATGTACGGATAGGGAGGAGCTAGACCTTCGTTATTTTGTATTTTCTGCTATGGTCATGCTTATCGATGTGGATAACCGTGGACAAAACATCAGTCACTTTGCGAAAGGAACAAATACTTGGATCCATATTTATTAACCACGAAGAACAAGGCCATGATACGGGGGCTGTGTTATAGTGAAGGATACTAAACTTTTATTTAGTATTATTTCATTAATGCAAGTATAAGTTCACTAACAAATTAACTAAGTAAAAAATATGCTGCATTGTTATGATGGTGATCTTTAAATTGGTCATACGCAATGAAATAGGTGACATTTTTTAATTAAGAAATTACCCAACTATAGTGTCTTGCTTGCTTGTTGCTTGCTTGTGACTGTGTATGCTTCTACTGTGGGTTGAGAGTTAATTATTTAAATATTATCAAGAATTAAGCTTCTATTCCGGTTTGTGTCCATATAGTAATATTTATTATCACTTGCTATTAACACGTCAACGATATGATCCCGTTATTGATACAAAATAGGTTGAAACAAAGTTAAACATAGCGTTAAATTGCGAATACATTGACGCCAGTCTATCTTTAACGCAATAAGCATACCTATTTATAGCGAGCAATGTGGACTTTATCGGGCTGCTGCGTGACGCTGGGTACATTATCTGAATAATCAACCCCCCGCCTGGACCAAATGCCCATACAAGCCGATATATTATTGCCACGCTCGGCTCGCTTTGTGTCGTCGAAAATATTTCACTCTACTGGCTTATGCCCATAATGGGAAAAATTGTAGCGGGGAAGAACGTTGTTTGTGTTGGACTGCCCTTGAAGGAGAGTGTTTTTGAGGAATGTATGTAAGTCGATATGTACACTCAACCAATTAGATTTCTAAGCCACTTTGGACTGTGTTAAAGTGACGTGGTATACCAAAACGTAAGATAGGGTAAAGTCACTATTGGTCAGCCAGAGACCAGTAGTCGACCTTACATTATTGCGAAGAGTGGGAAATATATCTTTCGTACTCTTCCCACTCATACAAAGTATAGGCAGATACTGACTACAGGTTTCTGGCTGACTATTGGTTACTTTACCCTATTTCCTATGATTTGGTTTACAATGACACGTTGACAAAGTCCATAGTGGCCTAGAAATCAATTTGGTTGACTGTACGAGTATTCTAAATCATTCAGTGTTATTATGACATAGCAATGTAGTTCAGTTTACGCTGAGAGAAAGGGACACAGCTATATAAATGCTATAGCTCCGTCCTTGTCACTCGCCGTAAAATGAACCGCATAGTTATGTCATAATAACCCTGCAGAGGACTGAATAGTTTGATGCATTTTCAAATGTTTTTTTTAACCTACCGCCAAGCAGCAATGTTCGCAGTGTTGTGTCATGGTGTGGGGATAAGATAACAGGTGGAATTACTAGCATAGAGGCACTCCATCTTCGCCTTGAGGTTGGCAACGCGTGTGGTGTTAAGATTGCTTTGTTGAGAATACAAACGGCTGTCACAGATCCTACTTACCATCAGGTGGCCAGCCTGCTCCCCATTCCATTCATAAAACTACTTACTCTACTGGGTTTACTCGGACGTACCTCAGTGGACTGACGTTCTGCACATCATCGTCGTTGTCGTCGTCGTTCGACGGAGAAACTAAAATAAAAAAACGTGACAGATTCGCTACGTAACCTAGCAATAAGTTGCAGAACATTCTCAGATGCTAAGAAATCGTCTCAAGAAGTTGGTGTGAATTTTATCGGAAACATTTGTGAGCATTGAGAATGTTCTCAATTCATACAAAATTTAGGAATATTCTTGGAAGTTTTCGAGAATTTCTCATAAGAAACTTTCTCAATTTGAAAAGTCACTATTCGTAACTTAGTACAAATTGGGGTATTTTGATAATTGTATAATTTCATCGAACGCTGCTGTAAATCTGCTGTAATCTTGATGTTTTCAGCATATCTTAAATAAATTACGTACGTCAGGTTAGACTTGGTAGATTTACTGTAGATTACCGACGTGTAAAAGATGCGCGTGACCAATTTACAGTTTTTGTTTTTTTGTTTTTTTCTTGTGACTAACAAATAAAAATAACTCAAGCGGCGAGAAACACCTTTCGGTGAAAGTTCTCTGTACTGATACATTCGTTAATAGTAGATTCGATAAAATAATAGGTACCCAGAAATTTGACAAAATTTGGTTATACAGTCGCAACAATTGATCTAGTCCCAAACTAAGCTCAAGGCTTGTACTATGGGTGCTAGACAGACCAACAGTACCTAGGCCCGGAACCGGTTTTACCGATATCGGAGATGGTAACCAAAGGAGTTATCGCCAGAAGAATGGAAAAGAAAACAAATGAGGCATGGGGGATGACGCAAGGGTGCAGACAATCCAAACTCATGATAGGAAGGGTTAATAAAAACAGAACAAGGTACCTTCTAAACCTGGGTAAGTACAACCTAAGCATACTAACAGGAATCCTGACTGGACACTGTCCGCTCAACAGACATCTGACAGTAATAGGTATTAAACAGAACCCTCAATGCCCACACTGTGGCAAAGAGGAAACTAGTCAACACGTCCTAGCCGAGTGTGTCATGTACTCGTCACTGAGATACCACACATTCGGAGAGGACGTTTTGTCCACAGAAGATCTCAAAAGCATCAACCTACGGGACGCACTGTTGTTCTGTAGGAAGACAGGAAGATGGGATCGATGCTGGATGGGAGCGCCGCCGGGCCAGTAACCTGAGGCACGACTGAGGGGAATAGGGCAGAATGAACGGCTGACCGAATCGACTGCCCGCCTGCTTCGGCTGGGCGTCCCCACCTATCATCATCATCATCATCATGGGTGCTAGACAACGATATAAATACTTATAAAGAGAAATAGATACTTAAATACATAGAAAACAAATATCTGCCAATTCGGGATTTAAACCCAGGACGGCTAGCTCGTAGGCAGGGTCACTACCAACTAGGCCAACGCGTCGTGTCGACTGTTGTGCACTGCGGTTTGTTTCTGCACTAGGCAATGCCTGCATCTGTGGTGACCTAGCAAACATCCCTAATAATTCATCATCATCATCATCATGTCAGCCGAAAGACGTCCACTGCTGGAAGGCTCTCCACTCAGACCGGTGTTGTGCTTAGGTAATAATTACGATTATTATATTAATACAAAATCCTGTAATAAACCGAAAACAACCAAAAATGCATTTTACTCGTATCAATTGTACTCACCATACTGAAAAGGAACGCTCAGTGAACAAAATATGATTAATTATCCAGAGTGATTAGTGGGAGATCCATCACTGGACGACCACGTGTCACACTGGAGGTGTCGCAAAACATGTACAGTCTGTGAGCACATAGAAGACTTCCCTCTCACTCGCTCTCATACGATCTTATTAAGAGCGAGTGAGAGAGAAGTACTAAACCGAAGCCTCTTCTAAGTGCTCACAGACTGTACGATACGTCGATGTCATTAGGATTATTACAAACGGGGATAGGTACAGTAAAGGAAATTGATTCCTAGACCATTTTGGACTATGTCATAGTGACGTAATCATTCAAAACGTAAGACACTTCTCCTGATTTTATTTATAGTGTCACTTTGACGTAGTCCAAAATGGTCTACGAATCAATTTCCTTGACTGTACATGGGTGTAGATTGGTTTGCAATGTAATGTAACATGACAATTTAGAACGCATACAATTGCACCTGTTTGAAATAATCCCGCACGCATTGCAAAGTAGTTAGTAATTATTTAGAAGTGATATACAAAGTGTTATACTGACAACAATTATTATAATTTTAATCCTCATTTTAACTTAAATTAAATGCTTATTTAGGTTTCGATATCCGGCCGGATAGAACGCCGCTATCCGGTATCCGGCCACTAACCAATATTCGGCCAGATATTAAATGTATATGTCATTGCATTGCATTTTAAGTGTTAAGTAGATATGTCATGAATATTAATGAAAACAGACTTGGGTCAAATGATATAATTTAATAAATATGTTATTTTCTTGTTACATACACACATAACTTCACGCCTGTCTCCCAATGGGGTAGGCAGAGACTATGGAACGCCAGGTGCACCGATTTAAACATACAACTTTCTTTTCCTCTACATTCATCAATCTCTTCATGCTCGTACGTCGGTTTCGGGTGCTTTTTATTTGGCCCGTATTCAGTACGTCCGTCTAGGACGTCCCCTACCGACATCTCCGCTCACTCTCGCTCGCCATATATCTTTCGTAACCCTTCTTTCATCCATCCTTTCTAAATGACCAAACCATCTTAGCCCACCTTTTCGATTTTAGTCACTACATCTTCTTTTTCTTTTCTTGTTAATATGATGATATTAAAAATAAGATCTATGGTGTGATTATACTACGACACTTATACACTGTACACTCTGTGCATATACCGAGTGTTTGAACGCTTAAAGACACTCGCGTTCATACAGAGACAGTCGGTGTATACGCTGAGTGTACAGTGTATAGTGTCGTAGTATAATCACACCATAATAGATGTTTATGTTTACTATGAATACATTTTAACCCATAATAAGTAAGGAGAATTCTTACCCGGTCCGCTACGACCAAAGAGCCCCTGTGAAAAATCTTATTTTAAAAGTTTCTCTACCTATACAATACAATAACGTCATATCAATGTGTTTGCCTCTATTCCACCTGTGTTGCTTTTAAGGCCAAAAGTGCCATGTGACTTTAATAAATAACAGTGATTATGATGTGCAGTCAGAAAACTGTTGAGCACTTTAGTGCACTGTCATAAGAAACTTCGAACTGAACATGAAATGACAAGCATGACAATACCACAGAATATCAATGGCAGTCACAATGACAAGGTTCTGGGTATGCTCGACATTAATAATCGCTGACTGTAGTGTTAATTCTTATTCTTATTGCTCACTTGTGTATTGCATTAGGTAACAGCCTGTTATGATAGATTTAAGTTATTTACATACAGACATACATACCTTCACGCCTTCATTCCCAGAGTGGGGTAGGCAGAGCTACAGAATTACCAACAACTCTAAAAACTTGTTGATAACTCTGTAACCACAATTTGCACAATTAGGCTAAGATGTTTAACAGTGTATATTAGTGACAGGTAGCAAGCCCATCGCCTAACAGTACTACAAGCCTTTATTCCTTTAGTCGCCTCTTACGACTTCCACGAGAAGACATGGAGTGGCACAATTCTCAGGCAAATAAATAAATAAATATTTACCTCTTGGGCATTAGCACTGCAGAAGAACAGCGCCGCGAGGGTCACGACCAGCGCGCCGGCAACTCCACGCATCATGGGTATCTAGTAACAGTAAAACATTTTTTAACAGAAATCAAGCTCTTTATGTGCCTCTATTTCGTCTTCTTGAGCATCAATACAAATAGAAAAACCTTTCTAATATTGGTGATACACATTGTGGAGGAAGTCTAACAAAATACAACCATACCATAGTCAAGGTTTTCCGCCATTTTGTTTTCAAAAGATTCCCGATGTCGCCTCTTACGACTTCCACAGGAAGATATAGAGTGGCACTATTCTAAGCCGGCAACCACAAGGCAAATGTCTAAACTATACTATGTATAACCACTTACCATGAGATACTTTGCTCGTTTTCCTTCTCCATTCCATAAGAATAATGTTATTTATTTCAATGGATAAACAAAACCGATTTTAACACTAGCTGGTGCAAATGCGAAACGGAAGCGTATCAAAGCGAATTTGAAAGTTTTACTATCAAGTTAACGCTACCTAGATTAATGTGTTAACAAAACAAAAGACATACGCTTCCCTAGAAGTTTGGAAGATATCTGAACTGTTTTCGAAAGCCAGTATTAAAACAAATTAAATAAACGCTGAAATAAATGACGATTAAGGTTACCACCGACTAAACAGTATACTTATACACCCAAGTCTGCCACCCTGACAGTCCAAAATCTCTGAAGAAATGTATGAAACCGTTAAAGACTCTGATACCGTGTTATAATACAATGAACTGACAGACGGACTATTAGGTTAAATATTGCGGTCAGTGAAGACCATATCCTCTTTGACCTGTTCTGCCCTCCTACGGAGAAAAGGCGCATCTGCAATTCATTCATAGAAGCATATTAAACTCTCAAGGGTTATAATAAGGTTGGATTTTCAATACAATTCATATAGTAGATGAAGGGTCCACGGAAAGAACATGTCTAGTCACATTAGTAACTTTTTGAGATAACGCGATTTGAAAGTTAGGAACAATGTCATTTTGTACATAATTTTCTTGTAGAGTTTTTTTTAACAGTGAAAAGATACAAGTTATATGAAGATTTATATCTGAATCTGAGTGGTAGGTAATACTTCATTTCGTCCTCTACATTTTGAGATTCAAAAATCATTTTCAAAAAAAAGTGAATAGACATGTTCTTTCCGTGGACCTTTCAGATACGCCTTTTCTCCTCAGGAGGGCAGTGTCATGGTATTGTTTTTAACTTGGCAGCCATTACTGTCAAGTAAATAAGAGCTATCAAAACGTTGACATTACGAGAACAGGTCAAAGACATGTTTTTTTCTGCCTACAATCTCGGTCCTGTACAAGGTAGCGGAGCGGCAGGAAAAAATCCACCAATACGATTACTTAATTTTCCTAATTCCACTCAACGCAGTTATCCTATTGGTGCATTTTCCCTGCACACCGATGGCACAGGTCCAATACTCATACAACCTGTGTTCCGATAATTGGATAGCATGGTTACGTTACGGTTCGACGTTGTGGTACACCGACCTATTTCAAAGCGATTGTTCAGAGATTGCTAAGGATAGACAGAGATGGATTTCAGAAAGAGAACCCTAAACCCAGCAGTGGACAGCTAATAGTCAATTGAAACAAATAACTTTTTCAACACGTTTCAAGCTATATATGCAGGATGATTGGTAGATAGGTGCAAAGCTTTAAAGGAATGATAGAGCAGCTTTTTTTATTAGTTTCGAAGATACTCAAAAAGTTGTAATGAAATGAAATTTGGCATGTAGCTTTAAAAACTTCCTTCGTTCATAGTGATTATAATGATGCAAGAAAACACTTTTTTTTTTCAATTATTACCATGAATTGAGGGGTTCTTCGTAACACGGATATAAGGAAAAATAACAAAAATTCCGATTATATTGATCAATATCTCCGAAACTACTAACAATTGCTGACTATACATGGGGGTTAAATCGATAGCTTATGAGCTGTTCTATTACCCATTTAACGCTTAGCACCTAGCTACCAATCACCCTGTATGTTACATTTGTTTCATAAAAATCAAGAAAGTGAAACGGTCTCATAAAATAGGAAAAACTAGCGGACCCGCATGATATCCGCCATGCAGGACAACGCCATCTGCCGGGTTTATTTGTGAATCTAAACCATCTTTGAATCCACTTGAACACACCCAAAAAAAAAACATTCAAATCAGTTCAGCCGTTTACGAGGAGTTCACTGTCAACACACGTACAGAAGAATTACTATATATAAAGATAGGGAAACTTCAGTCATTTAAACATTTGACCTTGTAGAAGGAAAGTTACTAACCAGAGTAATTTGCTGTTGCCGCTGCTGCCTCCAAGAAAGGCTACTTTGTGTCGTGTTTGCGCCTGCGCATGTTTATATATACTATAGCAGAACATCGGATTTAACCCGTACACCCTTGAACAACGCTTGCCGTAATATGTAATTAGTTTTAACTTTATGGTAACGGTTTGAAATGATATTTGCCCTAGAGCATCAAATTGCATACAAAATTCATTATTGTGTTGATGCTGGATGCAAAATGATGTCATTGTGAATTACAGACGGCGTGTTTGTTTGTTTACTTTCCCGGTGCCATTAATAAATACAGTGATCATTAAAAAAAAACATTTACTGGCTTGTTTTGTAAAACTCTTATTTACTTACCTATTTACTTCCTTAACATTACAAAAGAAAAAAAAGGATAGATTTTTGTGTTTGTAGCAACTGTTTCGGAACTCTGCACTGAGAATGAGAAAACATGGGTTCACTGTGCGATGGCATATTTTTTTTACGTATAATGTATCTTTTCGCATAAAATCATTTGACCTAAAACTGTTTTCACAATATAAGCGGGTTTATTTTAATTATTATAAAAAAACGAATCTTTTTTTTTTTTTTTTTTTTTTATATCATAGGAAGGCAAACGAGCACACAGGCCACCTGATGGTAAGTGGAAACTGTGACCCATAGACATCTGACCTAACCTAACCTAATCGACATAGTCTACGTTCATTAAATTTTGCAATTCCAGCCCAAAAGGGTGTTATGCGAAAAAAAAAATGCGTTTCAAAGGACTCCTCCGACATACTCTTGCCTGGTTGTTTATTTTTATTTATTTCTTTGTCTACTCTAACGTCTGTGGTCAAGGGCCCCACAGATAATTAGTGCCGTCGCTTGTTTCGGCATAGTACTAAATGGGTCCCTTATTTACGCAACGGCACAGATGAATAATCTGTTGTCTGTCGTAATTCTTTTGATTGTAAACCGTGTCATTTTTGTGTCAACAAACTAACTGATAACAATTATTTAAAGACACATTGTCATGATCCGAGTTAATTTGAGTTTTATCAGGTCGCTCCATTTAGGTGGGTAATCGGGCGAGGAGACAAAGGTTTGCAGAAATAATAAGCTGTGCCGTATACTTCAATTATGCTATAATTAAATCAAGTGCGAACAGAACATTAGTCTTCTTAATTCCAATGGATTATTTAAAATAACGATTTATAGCGTTCCACCGCAGCACGTGAGGAGCGAGCGCCGCTTTCCCAATTGTTCCAAGAGACAGCTGTCAGTCCCGTTTTTCTTATGGCCGCCTCCCCAGCGCTCGGTGTTACGTCACTTAAAAATGCGATCGTTCAAAAATCAAGTGGGAAATACTAGCGCCATCAAGCCAATTCTCTCGATGCGCCGTCATATTTATTTCTTCTTTGTGGAGAAAATAAATAAACAAACTGACCTCCAACTGTAAGTGGGGGTTTGAAAACCAGAAACATTTGAATTCTCAAGACTACAATCTTGAGACTGCAAATGCGTTGCCAATCCGGAGGACTAAAATGTCTTTATGTCAGCAATTTTACTGATTATACACACATAAACTCACGCTTTCATTCCCAGAGTGGGCTAGGCAGAGCTACAGTATTACCAATAACTCTAAAAACTTGTTGATAATTTTGTAACCACACTTTGCACATATAGGCTAAGATGTTTACCAGTGTAAGTGACAGGTTGCAAGCCCATCGCCTAACAGTACTACAAGCCTATATTCCCTTAGTCGCCTCTTACGACATCCACGGGAAGACATCGAGTGGCACTTTTCTAACGCGGCAAACAAACCATCTTATTAATTATAAAGGACTTCTTTAAGGTCGAAGACGCGGAAAAAAGATAAATGTAAAAAAAAAAAAAAATTAAAAGAAAAAAAATGAAAAATTGTATAGACTGCATTTTATTTGACGGCCGCCCTGAAGTGTGTCGATTTAATTGAAATTAGTTTAGCCAATAGAGCGTATGATTAAAATTAACGTAGTGTCACAGTTAAATCCAATTCGTTCCTTTGTTTTTTTATTAAATCTTATATATCGAATCAAATAAAGACAAATCAACGATGAATAAATTAGACATTTGAGCCGCACTGGTTTCTGTTTGTCTTCGACGGTTAATTTAGAGATTACGCGTGGACGAGGATATTGAATTTATTTCCTGTAAGTACCTAAACTCAAAGGCATAAGTATATTTTTTTACAGATATTTGTCGCAAACTCAAACTGAAGCTCAAACTGAAGGTTTGCCAACGGGCTATGGAGCGAAGCATTTTAGGTTTTAAAAGAACGGATCACGTTCGGAATACTACGCTTCGCTCCAGAACCGGGATAGCTGATGTTGGTGAAAGGACTGCCAGAATTAAATGGGACTGGGCTGGCCACATCAGCCGCATGCACCCGGATAGGTGGGCTAACGTAGTCACCAAATGGGTGCCGCAAGACGGGTGGCGAAGACGAGGCAGGCCCAGGCGGAGATGGCGGGACGACCTGGACGCGTTTCTTGACAACTGGCCGGACGTTGCCACTGATAGGGATTTGTGGAAATTAAGGGGGGAGGCCTTTGCCCAGCAGTGGGACACTCAACAGGCTGATTAAAAAAATTGTCGCAACTTTTAAATAACCTGTGCTGGCTGGCTTAATCAATTCTATGTTTACCCTAGTACACATAACATTATCCCAATTTACAAAAGGCCTCCTTTGATACTTTGCTAACTAAAAGTATTTGACCTATCATGGAACTATCACACGTTTTTGCTACCAATTCTTATTCGTAGATGATGACTACGCCATAGTGCTACGCCGTAGAGCGGCGGTAATTAGTAGACCCCGCTATCGGAGGTGCAAAGTGGTAGCTGTCAAGTTCTTAGGGATAGGTAAAAATGATTTTGAAATACTAGCTAAGGACTGTTCAATTTACTAAGCGGACATACTTCATTCAATATTAATCCTTCAACTAAAAAAATACTGATAGGCAGTGGCTGGTTATAACATAAACACAGACCAGTCTATCAAGTGTCGTATTTTTTTTTTTAATTGTCTATATATTTTTCACGATGGAGCGAATTAATATTAAAGAACGCAAAATTAATCTTGCAAAAATGGTGTACAGGCCAATTTTCACTGCGGAAAATTGCGAATGAGTTTAAATATTCCAAGTCAGCCGTGTTTCAAATCATAAAAAAATTTGGAGAGCATCATACGCTCCACGATTTACCGAAATCGCGGCGGAGAAGTGGCCCGGCAAACCCACATGTCGAAGAAAAAGTCGTGCGGCTGTTAAAATCAACAAAGTACATGTCCGTTCGTGAAATTGCTAAAAAAGCAGATATTAGCGTAGGCACTGTACAAAATATCAAGAATAGAAATAATATACGGACATATAAGAAGCAAAAAATGCCGAAAAGAAGTGCCGAGCAACAAATACGGTCCAAAAAAAGATGCCGCAATTTATACGATATTTTGCTGCAAAATAAATCTCGATGCATTCTCATGCACGACGAAACGTACGTGAAATTTGACACCAGTACGTTACCGGGGCCCCAGTATTACAATGCGGCTGTAGGAGAAATTGTACCCGATTCCGAAAAAACCATAAAAAATTACAAATTCGGGAAGAAAGTCCTTGTATGGCAGGCAATTTGTTCCTGTAGCCTCAAAAGTACGTCTTATTTTGCAACTGGAACTATTGGTGGCGAAATTTATAGAAAGGAACGCATCACAAAACGGTTACTTCCTATATATAGAAAGCACAGTATTCCCCCTTTGTTTTGGCCTGATCTAGCGAGTGCTCACAATGCTGGTGAGACTGTGGTGCTATTAAATTCAAAAAACATCGATTTTGTTAAGAAAGAAGACAACCCACCAAACTGCCCGGAGCTCCGCCCCATCGAGCGATACTGGGCCATTGTAAAAAGATACTTGAGGAAGGATGGCCGAGAAGCTAGTACATTGGCAGAATTTAAACGCATGTGGTTTGCTGCTTGTAGAAAAGTATCCAAAAGCGATGTGCAAACACTTATGCGACGAATCCGGGCTAAAGTCCGAAATTTTTACCGTTGTAATTATTTTTTTTTCTTGTGTTATATATTACTTTATTTTAATATTGTAAATAAATATTCACCGTAATAAAGATATATTTGTTATAAAAAATCCGTAAATGAACCTATTTTTGATGTCCGCTTAGTAAATTGAACAGTCCTTATATGTCGATAATTTTTCTTTGCCATAATGACAGTCTAGGACTATAATTAAACGTGTTTATTTTATACAACAGCACTATATAATTACAAAATGAATGTGTTAAACATTTTTCATTTTTTTAATAAAATTCTTCAATATTTCATCATTACTAACAAATAATCGTTATCTTCATAGCACGAATTAAAAATTAAATAATTAATAAATGTCTCTTAAAGGGATATCGTATTGTCAATGAACGATCAGTTTTTTTTTCAGTTTCTCTGCAATAATCTAGTGCAGTCACGATGAATTTATTCAAGAATAAACCCAATATATCTGAGCCCTATTTATTTTTATTTACATTTCTGATGACAATGATTATCGTGGATTCCAAAAAAAACACGTTAAATTGTTGTCTAAAAAATGGTATAGGTACCTACATATATAAAACTAATTGTACAGAAAAAGTAAGAATATCGATATCGACATCATGAATATTTTTATCCATCCCTAGAACTTGACAGCTACCATTTTGCACCTCCGATAGCGGGTTCTAGTAATTAGTTATCCAATTGGGATGGACCAAAAAATATAATTCACGGTTTTTACATTCTAATTTGAAAGAATAGGTAATTTTAAGAGACCTATTTCATTAATTTGGTTTACGACACAATAATTTTGTTTTAAAATCTTTATTAACTAAGCAGACATTTTATGGATGACATGATTATTTTAAATTTGCGATGGCATTTTCTAATAAATTACATCAATTAAATGATATCTAATGATAAAAAGTGATTGTAATAGTGTATTATAACATACTTTTTCAAGCGGTTTTCGCCTTACCCGTAAAATACACCTAGGAGGGCTTCAAGCCGAAAACAAATGTCAAAAAAAGGTCAAATATAATGGCGGAATATCCGAAATAAATAAATATTTAAAAAACTTATTAATGCAGAACGGCTTCAAAACCTTATTCCTCTAAATGGTTTTCGAATTATAGTAATTGTAAAAATATGAACAACCCAATTTATCCAAGTCCATTTTCTTCTATATCGTAATCATATATTGTGGACGTAAAGGATATTGCGATGAATCTAGAACCATCTGCTTTTTTTAGTAGATTTAAAAGTAGATCTTACTTTCAAGTGAATGAGGGCTACCATAATATTGTAGGTCTATTGCGACTAGTTCCATTATATAAAGGATTTCAGATAATAGAACTTAGTGTGAATAATTTTGTCCCAGTAAATCTATTTTATTTAAAAATAAAATAAATTGACGAGTATTTTCTTTTATTATTACGAATATTTTATATAAAATAAAAATAAAAACATTTATTTCGACCAACTGGAATCATAGTTAAGTTAGTTACAATTTCTTAGAATAATGTTAGGAAATATTATAACCTAAATAATATAAATAATATATTATAGATACTGATATTATATTATTATTGAATGCAATTTTTTCATTAACGGTTTTAGTGAGACTAAATTATTAAAATAGAATTACTCGGAAAAAAACACCAATAAGTACTTCCATTATCTGAAGTTCTTTAAATAATGGAACTAGTGGAACCGTCTATGGAACTGGTGAGAATAGACCATATAGTCAACGATATGATTAAAATACAGAAGCTAGATACTATATATTGCTTTGACGATAAAAGATAAAAATAGGCCGCACGGGCACTTTTTTCACGTCAAAAATAACTACTTACTTGTGGGAGGACCTTGTGCAGGGTCCGTCCGGGTTGTTACCACCATCTTATCCATTAACCTACCGCCAAGCAGCAGTGTTCGCATTGTTGTGTTCCGGTTTGGGGATAAGACAGCCGGTGAAATGACTAGCATAAAGGCATTCCATCTTAGTCCTCAGGGTTGGCAGTGCATTTGCAGTCTTAGGATTGCGGTCTTGTGAATGCGACTGTCTATGGGTCACAGTTTCACTTACCATCAGGTGGTCTGTGTGCTCGTTTGCCTTCTCTATGATATAAA
The DNA here is from genome assembly GCA_927399475.2 of Acleris emargana. Classification (NCBI taxonomy): domain Eukaryota; kingdom Metazoa; phylum Arthropoda; class Insecta; order Lepidoptera; family Tortricidae; genus Acleris; species Acleris emargana. The sequence continues at coordinate 2,066,019 of OV656843.1, forward strand.
AAAAAAAAAAAAAAAACTGCAGAGAAGGAAACGCCGCGAGAAACTCAACACTCAAGTCAGTTTCTGACATTATTTATCACAATGATACTAATGTAAGGGCCTGTGTCCCAATCGACGAGTAATTTCATCTGCCATTTAAAGTTGGCTCTGTCCTTGTCTATTTTCAAGTGCAAGAAAGAGTGGCATTTGCAACGTTAAAAGATGGCGGACGTGTAATTCGTTTTAGACTTTATTTTTTGGGTAATTAGGTGTTCAAAGTTCTTTTCTGATAGTGATTTGTACTTTTTATGCCTTTGTGTCGCACAGTGATTGAAGACTTGGACTTATTTCGTGTATCTGGCATCTTTCTTCTCGTTTCAAGTGGACTCGCAGTGGTGCAGAGGTTAAAACTATCTTGACCTCTGACCTACAAATCACCGTACAACGTTGCCCCCAATCTTCCTAGAGAAGATTGGATTGTGTTTTATTGCTATATTGATTTATACTCGTATATATACTTGACACTGGCGAAATCACTTCACGTGGAAACGCCATATCCCCGCGGTAGTAGCTGTTAAAGTCGCCGCGGGCGCAAAAAAAAAAGAAGTGCAAGAAAGAGAAAGTGCTTAATTTGTGGCCTGTGTGCTCATTTGCCTTCCTATGATATAAAAAATAAAAATAAAAAAAATATATCTGCCAAATATGCTATACTTGTTGATTGTGAAACTATAAAATATGAATATAAATTTCTGGTTTAGGCCAAGCATTTAAGTCTGTTAGAGTCCAAGAAGAGAATACATTTTTGCTTTCTAGACGTGTTATTCTGTACGTATGTAATCACTTTACACAAAATACAGAAATTGAAATACATTATACTTTACAAAATAGTAATGTACAAAGGCGAACTTGTCCCTTTAAGGGATCTCTTTCAGCTAACCTTTGGATGATTGAGAAGTGAAAACTTTTTTTTATTACAAATTTGTATAAATTTAAGTAACTTTTACTTTTTAATACAAAGTACGTAATTCTAGTTTTAACGCAAATGAAGAGTAATTCCTACTTTCTCGTTTTAATCTAATATTATAAAAGTGCTAAGGGAGAATATGGAACTAAAAGGTACTTAGGTCGTTACGTAGACTTCTGTGCTAGTGCAGTTAGTAACCTCAGACATAAATTATATTTAGCGCATTCGCTCTTGTCCCTTTTTCCAGAGCCTCAATTCGAAACACGGTGAAACTATACTGCCCTGCTACGGAAAAAAGGCACATCCACTATATATGCCCCATTAGTGTTAACTTTTTATAAAAATACATATCATAAAGTATTGCATTTGAATGAAAAATATCAAAACTGTTCAATAATTTACTTTGATAACAACTAAAAAACTATAGCTTGTCAAAAGTTGTCAAAACTATAATTATAAGGTAATATACATTAACAAACTGAAGTATTTTCTTGAAATTGAGAGTTTATTTGTCGTACAGATAAATACACCATTTATAAGATACATTAAATACCTACATAAAAAATAATTCGTGTATTTTTTTGCAGTTAAGTAACTTAATCGAAGGTTATGTTGATGATAGAGTTCTACGAGATACTTTGTAATCTTGCGAGTAACGTGTTGTTACGAATATTTTTAAATATACTTTTTTAGACAAGTTCAGGGGAAGCACGAACACTACAGTTTACATATTTTTGTACATCAAATACCCTACACACAGTTCTATAATAAACTGTAACAATTATACATTAATTTGCCGAAGTTTCTACGGACGATATATCTTGTTTTCAAGTGCCCATATTTTTGTTCTCCGCTGAGCTAGATATTTGCGGCAATATTAAAAAATGATGCTTTAACTAAACCCTTTTTAATGATATAGGTTTCAATACTGTTGGTGGCACACCCAATTTGCCCATGATCCTTTCGTTTTATGGTGGGCCTGGAGAGGTTAAGTCCCATTCACTGCATAACACAAGGCCACAAGGGTAGAGAATAAATTTAATTTCGCATTTATATCAGTTATTAGGATTAGAAAGGGCAAAAGGGTCCGGAAGAATTATCGCCAATCCCGGCAGCAAATTGTTATTTCGTCCGGCATCCGTTTCACTTAGCTTCAACGTGTTGCATCTACTGTCCTGACCCGTTTGATTAACTCTCTGCAGGTAAGTCACTTGGGGATGAGGCACTTCGTTTGATATAAATTTATTTGACATAATATCTTTTGTTATATCCTTTCATTTTATGCTGAAACCGTATAGTCACAAGATTAGATAATTTTGTATTGTTTTGGTGTGAAAGGTTAGTTATGGTAAAAAAAAACAACATATTATATTGAACATAATTATGTTTACATAAAATAAAAGTAAGCTGTAATTTCTTCATTCGTTGTTTAGTATAAGGTAGGTAACAGAAAATGTAAACATAACTTGATTAAATGAGCCTGTTTTTCAAAATTTATCATAATTACACATGTTCACATTTAGGTTATTACAAATTTATATTTATTGCATTTTTTTATGGCATTGCACTGCATTCTCAAGACTAGAATCCTAAGACTGCAATCCTAAGGCAGCAACGCGTTGCCACCCTTGGGGACCAAGATGATACAATACAATACAATACAAAACACTTTATTGTACACCAAACAAAAACATAACAGAGATGGAACACAATTAAAAATAATACAGGTAAACAACAGGCGGTCTTATCGCTGATTAGCGATCTCTTCCAGACAACCTTAGTAGGGATAAGGTGTCAAATTAATAAATTTCATACATTATGTGGAGCAGACTTAACAAGAGCAATAACAAGATAGATGCTTGTAATTAAACGTGAATTCAAAAATAACTAAAAAATTAACAAAGAAACGGTCACTTAACAAAAATTAAATAAAGAGCTAAATAAGTATATACATATACAAATATATACATATGCCTAGCATAAATAAACTGATAATTATAAATAAATACATACATAAATACATAAATATCAATACATCCACATCAGAGAAATAATAAAAATAACAGTCATATGACAGAAATTCTACTTTTAGAAGTAGTGATAGAAATTGACCAAGACAATACAATTATGCCTGAGACACGAAGTGCTCATGAAGAAGTTTTTTAAAGATTGGTAAAGATTTAGCCCGCCGCAACTCCACAGTTCCACAGTCGGACAGCCTGAAATGTAAAGGAATTGTTGTAGAATTTAGATGAATAGGACGGTACAGTTAAGATACATGCCTCTATGTGAGTAATTTCACCGGTTCTCTTCTCCACGCACCGAACACAACAACGCGAACACTGCTGCTTGGAGGTTAAAGGATAAGATGGTGGCAGTGATCCGGACGGACCACGCACAAGGTCCTACCACCGTTAAATAATTATTGAAATAAACCATACATGAACTATCAGTTTGCTTTGTCTGATAAAGAATAAATGAGTCATAAGGTTCACAGACAATATAGGTTGTCTAGCAATAAGTTACAAATAAGAAAAATTACAAGAACTCCTGGTCAAAATAAATAATCGACAAAAAGTTAGTCACATACATACATAAATACCTTCAAGCCTGTCATCCCAAAACTTGTTGATGATTCAGTAACCACATTTTGCACAAATAGGCTAAGAAAGTTAGTTGCCAAATGAAATTCGGCCGAAATTAATTCAGCGAAAAGACGAGACGCCAACGGAAATAAATGATACCAGGGCGCTTCAGGCCAGGGATAAGAACAATTATATATGATTGTACGCGCGAGAGTACGAAATAAAAATTAAATGTTAACAACGTAGCCAAACTATATTTAATATAATTAGGACCACGCCAGCATATCAAATTGCCGTAAACCACGGTCACAGTAGCATAAAACTGTAAATTGAATAAGACAAGGGTCCAAGTAGGTAATAAAATACTATGTAGGTAGGAACTATTATTAGGAATTTTCATATGAATGAAATGTTATAGCCATTAAAGCTACCATTAAAAGATATGACCGCCACTTGCGCTATAAAAGTATGTTTATATGCACGTTTGCATTTAGAAGAATTTGTAATTTTGCTCTTAGCCATTACTAGCTTGTGCTAGCGATCCGTTCACGTGAAACTCATTTATAAGTAGCAATGTGCAGGCAAGAAGTTCCCAAAGTTGCGTAACTTTACAATTGAGAATTTCTCGGTAATTTCTGAGAATGTTCCCGAGAACGAGAATTTATTAATTTGGCACGAAGGGCCACAGCACCCAGAAACAGTAGCTCCGCAATAGCTGCTAAAATGTCCAGGTGGACTACGATAGGTGTTCGGTGGGAAAGCACCCTGTATGTAGGTATTTATAAAAGACATGCCAATATATATATTACATAAATACTCGTACACAGAAGCGTTCCTTTCCTTCTAAGATAGTTGAAAAAAGAATCATACACTACTAAATAGATTGACTTTTTACTCGGAAACATATTGCTCGCATTCTAGACGTATCAGACACCTACTTTACTCGATATAAGACCCAAGTAAGATATTTACGCGAATATACGAAGTAAGAAACCAATTTCCATATTTATAATGTACATTGGGAGATAGGTTTAATATCAAATACGGATCAGGGCGTGAAGCAAGCCCGAAACTGAATCCGTAATCGCCTTTACGAGAAAATAGGGCAAAAGGAAACCTTAGGAAATAAGTCTTAAAGTCTCTCTCAGATTTTATTTATTTCGTAGAATTGGAAAAAAAAAACGATTACATAGATAAAATCCTCTATCATGGTGACCCGCTCCTGTCAGAGCTAGAAACGCTAAGAACAAGTAAGATTAAATTAACTTGCCGGGGAAATGACTATCATAGAGGCATTCCATCTTAGTCCTCAGGGTTGGCAACGCATTTGCAGTCTTAGGATTGCGGTCTTGTGAATGCGAATGTCTATGGGTCTCAGTTTCCACTTACTATCAGGTGGCCTGTGTGCTCGTTTGCCTTCCTATGAGATAAAAAAAAAACTTCCAACGTTTGGGAGCTACGGTGCCAAAGACAGATACATACACATAATACCCTGTTTTATTCGCCATGTCCATCCCACCGTCCGTCGGTCCGTCTGTCCGCAGCCTAGCTCAGAGACTTAGTACTAGAAAGCTGTAATTTGTGGTAAACGTAACGTGGGGATGTTTTTTTTTTCTCGTCTACTCATAGTGTGGGATGTCGTTGAATAGGTGTTCTAAAAATATTGCGGGTTTGTAAAAACTTTTTTTTCGGTTAATGAATCCGTTTATTAAATATTAAGCTTTAAAGCGCTAATTTTTGTTAGAGTCAAGTGTCCCCCCTCCCGTAATCTATAGACATTAGCATTCTCAAGACCACAATCAATACATTGATAAAGTTGCAGAAAAAAGCTAGTATATCATTATTTAATCTGTCACGTCTAAAATTAAACCTAACTCCCATCTAACGGTCGTTCGAGGTTCGAAAACATTTGACAAACCGCAGCCCTATTTTCGCATGCAAAACGCGTCCACGCCTTTATTAACGCGGGGTGTATTTTTCTTTTAATATCTAAGCACATCAGTGTTAATTGACGGCGCCGCCTGGGCAGCTGCTAATGATTTAGTGGGTGGGATCTTACTGCTATGAGAAATATACCTATACACTTGTCTAATGAACTCATTGTTCCCATAATGCAAAAGTATGGCATACAATTCTGCCAGTACTTATTGAAATGACATAACCAGAGATCGGACAAATGGGTGTCATTACTCGCAATAATGTGGACAAGACAAGATTTTAATTAAAGTACATTAATTATTTGATTATTTGATTTCCCACCTGAAACCTAATCTTGGTTCTTTTGCAAGACAGTAATAAATAAAGAATACAAAGACGTGAGGAGTGGCCATTTATATTAATCTATTTAAGTTTGCACCATTAACATCCGTGGATTGCGAAAGAAGATTTTCACCTCATAAGTTTATTTTAACCGTGAAAAGGAATAAACTAACCACGGAAAAAATATAAAAATTACTTTTGATTTGCTAAATCTACAAGAGTTTGTATTATTTATATATCTTTCAAAGGATCAAAATATTTTTTAGGATAAGTAATCAATTAATGCAATTTAATTTGTTTCATTAAAATCTTTGGAGTCATGTCCACATTCTTGAGAGTAATGACACCCATATTCCGATCTCTGGACATAACATATTATCTGTCCAAAAATAATTGTCGGGCTGAGCTTTAACTGCTGACTGTACCTTCATAATCTTATCGAGGCCTTATAGAGGAGGGATATTAATGTTTTATGCTTCGATTATTTGACTTGGGAAACAATATAAATCTACGAGCCATTGCTCTGTTATTTTCCTTTAGTTAAAAAAAATAGTTCACAGCTCAATTTGTCATTCAAACTTTCCAAAGTGTGACGTAGGTAAAAGTAACCTGTGCCAAGTTACGTAACGAAGACGTATCTTCTGACACTTTTCCTCTTTAACATTTGAATATTGGTATTTCAACTTCTCTGATACTGAATACTCTGCTATATTTAAATTATACAACTACAATAATTGATTGATTGCGAACGTGGTGGAGGCCAGGGATGCTTGGTGTGAGTCGTGTCCCGGAGGGGATATGCCAATCAAGAGGCATATCCAAAGAACATGGGATAAACCTCGCCTCATATTTAAAAAAAAATCCGGACGATTCAGATCAGATCGAGCCCGTCTCCCCGCTGTCTTAGCAGGCGAATCAGGTCACTGGCTCCACGCTCTTCCTTCCCGTAATATAGGCACAGTCTTAGATCCAAGCTGCTTGCGCATTGCAATAAGCTTGCGGCTTGGGGCTAGAATCTGTGAACCTCATACTTTCGGGAAAGAAGTGCACTCACTTCAGCTGGGCCAACATGGCCTTTCATGCTTTAGAAGTGCCTGCCGTTTGTACTGTCACGGCATAATTAATGATCTGCTCCGTCGTTCGCTTGCCACTGCCTCTGTGCTGAGGGTTGGTATCGTAAAGGCGACAAGGCTGGCATGCCCTGATTGGTTTAGTGTTAGTGGCTGGTCGGCGCGGGTTAAGGTTCTCGTGCTCTGCTGGCTCTTCGCTACTCTTACCAGACCGCGGGCAGGCGTGCTCTTTCCCGCTAGCCTAATCTAATATCTCTCCGTCGCGGTCAGCGCGTCCTTGCAGCAGAATTGCTGGCTGGAGGTGTCACCAGAACAGAACAGTAGCGTTTGCATCTTAGCTACGGCCAAGGGTGGCCGGTTTTCCCGTGTGCCTTTTACTTGTAAAAAAAATCTGCATGATGTCATGTGAAGAACACCCACTGCTGGGCATATGCCTTCCCAAGGATGCCCATGAAAACAGTCAATTGAATAAAAAGGAAATTTGAGGAACCTTGAGTTGACTTATAGGATTAATAAATCTAACGATCCACTTCCTTTATTTTTCTCCAGTCGGCCTAAATACTACAAATATCACACATAAATAAACGCTGAATAAAACAAGGCTACTAAATCTGTAAACGCTATTTAGAAAAAAGACATAAACACATTTAGCAACCTCTGACAAAGGCTTCGCCAATATGGATTAGAAGATAACAATCCACGTGTCAATTCAGTCACGATTATGACCAGCCCCTTATTATGGACATTTTTATCGCGGTGCAATCTGGATAAAGCACCTGTCACTCTCGCACTCACATACTGGTCAGAAAGAGATATAGAAACATTTCTTCGACGAGAACAAAAAGAGAACAAAGTTTAACATCATAAAAAACCGGGCAGGAGCATGTCGGACCATGCTCAGTGTAGGGTACCGAAGGTTCTACAAACAAATTGGACCTCGCGATAAACTTAACTTTGCCGTTGGAAAACTGTTATCCCCATACATCGACATAGGTCACGATCAGTTTACCAACACAGCAAATATGTTTTCGGTAGGTATAAACATTTAAACAGTTTGTAACTCAAGAACTACTGAAGTCTACTTAGTAGTGATAGTTTTCCTACTAAATTCATTATATGTGCTTTCATTATTGAGAAACCCGCAATATTTTTGAAAATCCTATCCAACGACGAGGCGAGAAAAAAATACATAATTTTTTCAAGATTCTATTTTACCATTTTATTGGCGTAACTTAAATGTATAATTATGCCAAATTACAGCTTTCTAGTACTAAGAGTCTCTGAGTTAGGCTGCGGACGGACGGACGGACGGACATGGAGAAACTATAAGGGGTCCTAGTTTGACTATGGAACCCTAAAAATGGCAACACAAATCAAACTTAAAGAATAAAGAAGGAAAAAAATACAATATTGTAGCACAATGTTGCCATGGGTAATTTTGTGACGTCACATTTGACGCCTCTCAGCACAAAGATGATTATCCACATCGATAAACATGAATATAAGCTCTCGTTTTCTTTAATAATACACATTTTTTATCATTGCGTTATTTATTGCTGAAATACGAGCGACATTATTTGAGAGAGATCCTCTGGTTTTTCGTTAATTAAGCAGCAATTTGCGACGCCTGAATTTATCACCAAAAGGAACGTCATCAGTTAATAATACATTTTGTTTCATGTCGCTATATTTAGTGTAAAAACAAGGACATTCAATTACTGACGTAAATGTTCTTTGCCTAAAGGTGCGCCCACACCAATGCTTAAAAAACAGTGACGGTACAGAATCGCAGCGACGCATCGTATCCGTACTGTTTTTATCGCATGGCCTCCACACCGCTGCACGCTGCTCAAAATACGGTGTCGTTGCGTAAACAAAAGACGGTGTCATAGTGACAACATGGCGCCGTTTTTGACGCACCGTAATATACGCACCGTTAAGCAGCGGTGTGTAAAAACGGTACGCATACGATGCGTCACTGCGATTCCGTACCGTCACCGTTTTTTAAGCATTGGTGTGGGTGTAAGTATCTTTAATTGTTATTCCGCCGTATGTATGGCAAGAGCTGGCACTCGATCATATAGGCCACCTTGTAACAATACAATCTCAGGACTGCAATCCTAAGACTACAAAAGTACACTTATTCCTACTGAGGACCATTCAGAACGTGGCTCGGAAATTTCCGCATTTCTATACCTTCGTAGGCGTGCGGCACGTATTGGTGCGTATACTAGCTTTATAACACTAGCTATACAATAAAATTCTTAATAATAAAATTGACTCCCCTTACCTTCTTAGTAAGTTAAGTTTTAGAGTACCACGCCCCAAGTCTCGGCATACTGATAATCTGTTTTATGTCCCTGTTATACGTACTAATTATGTTAAAAAATATTTTGTGAATAGAGTTCAGTTTTTCTGAAGTTGATATATTTAACACGTCTTTAAGAGTTCACGGCCCTAGTTAGGGAGAAAAATGATACTCAGTTATGAAAATTCGCGTAACGCATCTTTATCTTTATTTTTGTTTTTCTGTCTGTAAAGGTATCTTTGGTCTTTTTTAAACTTATGTCACATTTTCAAGTAATTCATATTATATTGTCCGATCAGTACATGTAATATTTAACCGTGGTAACTTTACTGGTTGATGTACAATTTAAGATTGTTTATTGTATTAGCCATATTGTACCGTTTGTAACGTAATAAACATTAAAACATTAAAAAATCACAAAACCATACTTCTCGTTTATTTATCCCTCATACATAAATTTTATTTTTTATTAATTTAGTTTTTGTCCAAGAGGTCTTTTAAAAAAAATCAAATACTTGTTTGAACTTGTTAGAACCTGTTATATTAACACAATAATAACATAAATAATGAGCTCTTGCTCGTTTCATTTCAACGTTGAATCTAACGAATCGCAGTAACGTGATTCCGTAATAATTAACTAAACTTCGCAACAACTTCTCAAAGCTAACACGAAGTCTCGCGCAAACTGCATCAAGAAACAACTCCAAACCTCGTGATAACTTAACACCAGCGAACTAATACTTACAACTAATAACTAAAACACTAAACACTTAGCTACAAGTTACAAAGGAATAACTTAGAGGAAACGCTAGTACTTAAAAGGCTTCCAGACTGGAAGTTCCAGTTTCTCTCTTGACAACTAATCTTTGACATCACGGTACCAGAAAACTTTATCAATCTTTTATAGTTCCTACTAGCGACCCTCGCTTTGCTTCAGTCCATGTGTTTTCTGTGACACCCTTATTATTATTGGGGGGGTTGAGATGGGCCTTGTGAGCCACTTCGACCATTGCTGATCTTTTGTGGCAGCCCTTTGTTTTAGAGCTCACTACACAGGCCCGTTGCGTCTAAGAATTTCCAGATGCTTTGGGCAGTGAGTAGTTGTATCTCTTGTGGACCAATGATATGTCGCCCTAGGTGGATACTTCTATTGCGCATTAGTGGTCCGCACGAACAGAGGATGTGCATTGCTGTTTCTTCTGATTCCTGACAGAACCTGCATGTCGCGTCTTGTTTCATTCCCATTAAAAACAGATAGATGTCTGTTCAGTTTGCAGTGGCCAGTTAGGATCCTAGTCACTGCGCAAGTCTTTTCTCTTTTGAGTTGTAGAATCTCTTTGGAGAGCTTGCTTCTGAACCTTTTAATAAGTGACTTCGAGTGGTTTTGTCCTTTTGTGGATTTCCACACCCTTACATAAACCGGAATTGGGTAGGCCTCCAACAAGATGGAGTGACGACCTTGTAAGGATCGCGGGAAAGCGGTGGATGCGAAAAGCACAAGACCGGTCTGAGTGGAGAGCCTTGTGGGAGGCCTATGTCTAGCAGTGGACATCTTTCGGCTTATATGATGATGATGATGATGATAGAAATAACACCCCTTCTAGCAGGTCCGCTCGCGGCATGTCCCTATGACACTGGCTGCATTACCTCTCTGGATAGCTAGCCCAATCCTTTGGGAGAGGTAAGCACCAGCTTGAGGATCTCCGGAGGTGTCTATGAGCCGGGATGACAGAGCCTTAATAAAGCTTTTCATATCGTGATGGTTAAAACCGCATTTTTTTTTTTTGACTATCGCAAAGATACGTACAGATAGACGCGGCGGTGGACTTTGTTTTATAATATATGAATAGTGATATAGTTTATTTATATTACGAACCAAAAAATTTATGAATGCAATTTTGAAATGTGAGTTAGATAATGTGTCTAAGAACTGAGCTAAAAACTGTTTTTACAAAAACTTTATTCTACATTTTTAAACCAGTAGTCGCGTCACTCATAGATGACGTGATACGGAAAGTCACGTGATCTACACGGTAAAAGAATATTTATTTTGACGTGTTATCGTACCGTCAACGTTACGATGGCTCTTATTTACTTGACAGTGATGGCGGCCGGGATAGCTACCGTGAAAATAGAGGCCCTGTTGCTTCACTACGCAGTTATTTTTGTCAAGTATTAGGTATTCGTACCTATTGCTTTTCCACGTGTTCTACCTAAAACATGTTGCATAATCCTTGTCTTCTCAAACCGTAGGTAAATGTAATATTTGTGCCTAAATCAAGGCATCTGATTGTGATGTCGTTCTTCAAACTTTCGTATTTTATATTCAAATGTGATAACTAGTAAAAAAGATAAAAACCGACGATATGGCAATATTTTCTTTAAGACATTTTTTGAATTGCCATATATTTTTTTACAAAACCTAGCTATGAACCATAATAAAGAATGAAGGAGAGAATAAGGGTTTGTAAATAATCGTGTTAGGCGATGGGCTTGCACCCTGTCACTAATACACTGGTAAACATCTTAGGCTGATTGTGCAAAATGTGCTAACAGAATTATCAACAAGTTTTTAAAGTTGTTGGTAATTCTGTAGCTCTGCTTACCCCACTCTGGGAATAAAGGAGTGTGTTATGTATGTATGTAGCTATGAATTATGACGAATAAAATAGCTTTTTTTTAAAAAAAAAAAACTAGTCCAAATTGGTGCATTTTGGACACACAGATACACACTTACATAAATACGTTATACTTATTGTTGGAGGATGAGGAGGTTTATTATACCCCTTTTTGTTGGAGGTTAAAAGCAAGTCGCTATAGGTTATAGTTAGTTAAATGATAAATAGTTTCATTTGAAATCTCTTTATTGACCATCAATTGAATTTTTATTGCCATCTTAAGTATCTCAAGCATCCCGCATAGAGTTTTATTTGCCCGTAATATGAAATGATATTGTTATAATGCTAGCAGCTTTAAAGTACTTAAAATAATGGATATTGGTCTCGTATGCTTAATAATTTAGAGTTATTAGGTATTAAATACTATTGTGTATTGTTTATTTGCCGTGTGGTTGCCGGGTATAGTGCCACTCCATGTCTTCCCGGGGATGTCGTAAGAGGCGACTAAGGGAATAAAGGCTTGTAGTACTGTTAGGCGATGGGCTTGCCACCTGTCACTAATACACTGGGAAACATCTTAGCCTACTTGTGCGAAATGTGGTTACTGAATTATTAAGAAGTTTTAAGACTTGTTGGTAATTCTTTAGCTCTGCCTATTCCACTCTGGGAAGTAAGTTTATGTATGTAAATACTATTGTATGGTATAGGAATAGACACTAGCCAGTCTGTTACTATTATACGTATAGTCATACTAAAGAACAAAACTGACGGAGATATCAATGTGCTCATTTGTGCTGCCAAAATCGCATCTAAAGGCATACCTAGTACTGTTTTTTAATTGTTTCATTACTTTTAATGATGCATACATTTTCTAGATGTTTGTTATGCTAATCACCAACTAAACACTTTGTAGACTAGACTCTAGGAACGTTAGGTAAACGACCGCTTTATAAACATCGCTAACGGCTCTATACACATAATCCCGTGGAAAAACTCATTTTCGAAGTGGAGTCAGCCGCGAAAGTGAGTCATTTATTTGTTTAGGAACCTTGAACAAATCTAGAGATTTTGATAAAAATCCAGGATCCTTTACAGAGCGTACTGAGTGAATACTTTCAAACGATAAATTCAAGTAATTTTAAAAATAGTTTAGAAAACGCCAATAAAACGAAGATCAATGGTTTTTGGTTGGTTAATGGTTATTAACGAAATCACTATATTCTGTTAAAGAATATAGTGACGATTAGATTATGTACCTACTTTTATATTGATTTGTTATTATTATTAAAATGTAAATTCCTCTTTTTACATTTCCAATTATTATTGTATTATTGACATTTTATGACTGTAGCATTTGAGCTATATTTCTTATGTTTTATTACTGTTTTTATTTTTGGTTCATTATTATTATTACTTTTGTACACATTGACATTATTTGATTTTTACTTTTTTATAAGTACTATTATTTTTTTACACTGACGATCTTATTGTGTATTTATTATAACTATGTGACATATAATAATGTAATTTCCAATATGAAATAAATTACTACTACTACTACTACTTGCCTGTAGTAACTCTAGCGAAATTAACATTGAACGGTCTGCCTAATCGGAAAATATAAAACACACAATTTGTTTTCAATAGCTATCCAGCAATACAACAATACATAAATTTGTGCGCGGTCTAAATATTTATATACTCATAGACACCTCCGGAGATCCTCAAGCTGGTGCTTACCTCTCCCAAAGGATTGGGCTAGCTATCCAGAGAGGTAATGCAGCCAGTGTCATAGGAACCATGCCGCGAGCGGACCTGCTAGAGGGGATGTTCTTTTTATAGTGGTGATTATTATTTGCATCTTTAATATTTGAGTAGTTTAGTTTTATTTTAATTTGAGTAGTTTAGTTTAATTTTAATTTAAATAAGTTTAGATTTAACTTTTAATTGTAGTAACTATATTATAGATAAGTTTATTTTTATTAATAATAAATAGTACCGCCGTGCCGTGTGCCGTGTGGTTGCCGGTTTAGAATAGTGCCACTCCATGTCTTCCCGTGGATGTCGTAAGAGGCGACTAAGGGAATAAAGGCTTGTAGTACTGTTAGGCGATGGGCTTGCAACCTGTCACTAATATACACAGTTAAACATCTTAGCCTAATTGTGCAAATTGTGGTTACAGAGTTGTCAACGGGTTTTTGGAGGCGTTGGTAATTCTGTAGCTCTGCCTACCCCACTCTGGGAATGAAGGCGTGAAGGTATGTATGTATAAATAGTAATTTTAAAAATATTTTGCAAAACAACGTTAAACGGTTTGCTAAATCGGAAAATATTAAATACATAATGGTTTTCAGTAGCTTTCCAACAATACCTCTCTCGATATTGATAGATAACAAACTTCCTCCGGAAAATAATATTTTATACTTATTTAATTTTTGGAATTTGTGCGCGGTATAAATATTTATATACTTAGGTTCATAAAAACCAAATTGCGATATCGCGAAATTACAAAGGCTCTAGTTTAACCAGTAGTTAATCCAAAACCCTGAAATAAATACTATGACGCCGCATCAATGAAGGAAATAAACTTGGTATTTTGCTTTTTGTTATTACTAAACAATACCCACGTACCACACGAACAATGGTGGGCATTAATTCCTTCTATTTCAATTTCCCGCGTTTGTTATGTCAGGCTAACAGACAGGTGATTATTTACATCATGATTTTTGAAAGCATTTTTTTGTTTTGTTCGAAAAACTTTTTATCAAAAATATCAATGAAAGTCAATTTAAAATGAAGGAATCGTCCCTCATTGTCATTGTTGGGATGACGCGGTAGCCTAGTCGGTAGTGACCCTGTCTACAAAGCAAGCGGTTCCGGGTTCGATCCGGACGGGCAAATATTTGTGAGATGAGCACGAGTAATTGTTTCTGAGTCTTGGGTGTTGTCTATGTATTTAGGTTTATATTTCTCTATATAAGTATTTATATCCTTGCCCTAGTACCCATAACTAGTACAAGCTTAGAGCTTAGTTTGGGGCTAGGTCGATTTGTGTGAGATTGTTCCCTGATATTTATTTTATTTATTATTATTTATTTTAATCAGGCCTCTCTCAAGGATCGCCAATTCACTGCCATAAACGGTCGACACCGTCCGAATCCATGAGATTTGGGAAAAATGTTTTATACCAAGGCTTCATGCTATCTCAAAAGTCGGTGCAGGTAATCAAGATTTCCAAATTGTGAAACAAATAGGTACTATTTAATGGGTCAAAATATAGGTCGAGTAACTCATCATTCAACTGACATAATTTAATTAAATTTCGTACCTATATAAACTGCTTATAGTTTGAATTACACATTTCTAATCTATGTAAAAAGAAATGATTTGACTCAATTTGAACAGAGCTTTTCAGCTTTTACATCAATAATAAATAGCACATTATTTTGTGCTGTATATATTTTTAAATAACGCCACAGGTCAAATCAACTAGTTTATACAGTGTAGCTCGCGAAGGTCTGAATAATGTAGGAGCCCTTCGTTGTAATGCTATCATCCACAGGTAGTTTATGAAGGCGTCCTTTGTAAACACTGCAGCACTGCCGTCCAGAAGAAAAGGGCAGTATGAGAGCGTAAAGTCCATATGCGTATAATGCCGTCATGCTTTAGTCAGCATGGCCGTGTCGAAGTCGCTTTGACACGGTCATGTTTTCATAAGAAGGGTTCAACGTTCGAGCAGCGTTTGATATTCGAATTAAGAGAAAATTCTAATGGATTTTTCATCCATTTCAATGCTAATTGGCGGTGGTGTATAATGTGCTCTTTTCTTAAGGTAGGGTAAAAGTACCAGTTATGGCCATCTTTACACCGTTTTTGGTCACTCTATATTTTAACTAATATGTAAAGGATTATGAAACTACGAACATGTTTTTATATTTTATCTTTATATTAATCTTCAGTCTTAATTATTTGGCTAATGTTTGCAATCAGTCACGATAAAAAGAGATAACAGAAAAAACACAATAGACTGTATTATGTGTAATTGAGCCTAAATTCCACATGTCATTTTTTAAATATATCTAATATTGCAATCAATGGTACTACACACGCAGGAAAACACACCAAAACCTTACGAGAATCGTTCAATTCAGTTCAGTTTTCGAAAATCCTTTACGATAGCGTTAAGCAACTTGTCTAAGCTCAAAACACCGCTAGCTTCGTAGGCAGGGTCAATATCTAGGCTAAACGCGTCGTCATACATACATACATACCTTCACGCCTTCATTCCCAGAGTGGGGTAGGCAGAGCTACAGAATTACCAACAACTCTAAAAACTTGTTGATAACTCTGTAACCACAATTTGCACAATTAGGCTAAGATGTTTAACAGTGTATATTAGTGACAGGTAGCAAGCCCATCGCCTAACAGCACTACAAGCCTTGATTCCCTTAGTCGCCTCTTGTATTCCCGTGTTAAAACACGGGAATACATGGAGTGGCACAATTCTAAGCCAGCAACCACACGGCACGTCGTCGACATAAAAGGGTTTAACTTTAAAGGTCATATAGTCTCCTGTCGTCAATGAAATCGATTTTACGATAGAATACCCCCGCGGCACGCGTGGCGGGATGCGTTTCAGGCAATCGTATTATCTAAAGTGCTCTCGACATTTAATAACACTCGAGTCGAGTGTCGATATGAATCTCGAGTCGCGATAGGCCACCGAATGATGTCACGGTTGTGGCGTCAATGAGTTGGGTTGTTTCAAGTTGGACATGCATCATTTATCTGTGAGCTACTTTATTTTTGAAATTAGTAATAAACGGGTACCTAACGCGTATCCCGTACCTACTCAATAGTCTGCCTGACTGCCATTAGACGTGAGAAAAATAAGAATAAATTCAAGAGACTATTAAAAAAGCATTATTTAGATTTACTTATACAGGGTGTAAGGGACGGCTCACCGAAAACTGAAACCATAGCTTCAGACCATTGTACTGAACTGAAATCCAGTGGAAATTTTCCTGGGAAAACGAAAAATTTCTCGTTGGTTTCAGTTTTCGGTGAGCCGTCCCTTACACCCTGTATAGGTATAAATACAGGGTGTAAGGGACGGCTCACCGAAAACTGAAACCATAGCTTCAGCCCATTGCACTGAACTGAAATCCAGTGGAAATTTTCCCGGGATAACGAAAATTTTCTTGTTTTTTACGTGAAAATGCCGTTTTAACAGTTTTTTTTTACATAATGAGCTTCAGTATGTCATAATATGTTGTCCTAGATCGGTTTATATGCAAAAACATGGAAAAAAAAAACGAGAAAATTTTCGTTTTCCCGGGAAAATTTCCACTGAATTTCAGTTCAGTACAATGTTCTGAAGCTATGGTTTCAGTTTTCGGTGAGCCGTCCCTTACACCCTGTATAATATTATAAATGTTTGATTAGTATACTTCACTGTTTTTTTTGACAGCATAGTACTGTTATTTAATTTTAATTTTATTTCATGTTAATGAATGTTTACCTTAGAGACTGCCGTTCCCAAACTCAAACTGTTACTCCAGTTTTGTTGGGCAATGCCTAACTGTTAGCCTTAATTAAATTGTACTCATTAAATAAATAAATAAAAATTATAATAAAAAATGATTTTTTTATGACAATGTCTCACTCTAGTCCAAGGTTAACTGGAAGAGGTCCAATATATACGGGATGCAATATATGCATTATGTACGAGTTAATAATGTGTGCCATATTTATTTTTAAGTCAGAATGATCGCAAGTCATTACATTACATATGAAAAACTGTTACTTTTCAGGACTTTTATAAATCAAACCTAACTTAACCTACCTATCCTTATCAACACCTAAGATATTTTAGGAATCCTGATAAGTTTACGGCCAGCAAAGTAATTATAACCAAAAACAATTATGGGAGACAACGGACCCCCATTATGCACGCGTATGTATATTTGCCGTATCAATGCGATAATATAGGTTTGTCATTGTCTGCAATAGAGAGTTTCAAATACAAAAAAATTGTGTGCCAAATCAATCAATTTTATTGTAGTTTTTACCAGTAAAGTCGAGTACGATTCTAACTATTTGAGCATATTTATATTCCAATATATTAATCTACGACTACAATTTAAAAAAAACGATTCCGCTCTAACAGAGTATTTTTTTTATGGCAAAGGATGGCAAACAAGCACACAGGCCACCTGATGGTAAATGGAAACTGTGACCCATAGACATTCGCATTCATAAGACCGCAATCCTAAGACTGCAAATGCAACCATGAGGACTAAGATGGAATGCCTCTATGCTAGTCATTTCACTAGCTGTCTTATCCCCAAACCGGAACACAACAATACAAACACTGCTGTTTGGCGGCAGTTTAATGGATAAAATGGTGATACCAACCCGGACGGACCCGGCACAAGGTCCTCCCACAAGTACTACAAGTAGTAGTAGGTTCTGATCATAGAGCAAAACAAAACTTTATCTTGTAAATTTGTTCGCATACCCCTTTTCTCGTGTCTTCTACCTTTATAGAGCCCTTTAGTTGCATTTTCACTTGTTCAGCTTGAAGCCAAGCTGGCCTTATGATTTTAAAACAGCATGGTCACCACGCCATCTAAACTAGGCAACGTGGATCTCATATTTATGAATAGATAGGTCTTCAAAAATGATATTGAGGTTTCTAATAAATAAAAAAACTAAACTGAATAGTTTGCGCGATTGACACTTCCAAAGAGGTAAAATGTGTGTGTGAAACTTCTAAAATAAGAGAATGATAAAACTAAAAAAAATATATGATGTACATTACCATGCAAAACTTCCACCGAAAATTGGTTTGTACGAGATCTAGTAAGTGAGCATTTCTAAAAAAGTTTGTACATTTCATTCACGACTTCAATTTTAAAAAAAAATGCAGGTTGGTAGAGTGAATGAAGCTGAGCCTAAATAACATAGTCTCCCAAAATGTCCTCATACATTTGTATGAAACTTTCCTTTTTTGTTACCATGAACCAAAGAAAGTTAGTAACAAAAAAGGAAAGTTTCATACAAATGTATGAGGACATTTTGGGAGACTATGTTATTTAGGCTCAGCTTCATTCACCCTACCAACCTGCAATTTTTTTTGCAAATCGAAGTCGTCAATGAAATGTACAAACTTTTTTAGAAATGCTCAAGTAGTTTTTTTTAATACGTCGAACCTTTCATGAGCGAGTCCGACTCGCACTTGGCCGCTTTTTTATCATACCGTATTGCGATATTTCTACTTACAATAAAATTGTCATATCATTTCTTATAAAATTTAATCATACCGTAACTTCAATTCAATATAAGTTAAACCAGCATTTAATCAAACTAGTCTTTAGCCGCAAGTCGAGCCGAGTCTGAAACCACTCAATTCCAAGGACCGCTTCAAGGTTCCGCCCTCGTTTATAAAGCGATCCCGTGTACGGATTCTGTCAGGTTATTATATAAAATGAAGTTTATGTGGAAAGATTGTTATGTCAATGAGTTTTTAGAGAGGCTAGCGCTCTGCTCTGTTGTTATTTGCCTGTTGCTTACTACCTACAGGGGGGTTATTATGACGTAGCTATGCAGCTTTTTTTACGGTGAGCGTAAAGGACAGGGCTATAGCAGTTATGTATCTCTGTCATTTTCCTTCAGCGTAGACCCCACAGGACAGATAAGTTAATCCTGACTAACAATGTACAAGTTGCAGAACATTCTCACAAGTTAAGAAATCTTCTCAAGAAATTACTGAGAATATACTCGGAAACATTTGCGAGCATTGAGAATGTTCTCTTTCCATACAAATTTTAAGAATATTCTTGGAAATTTCCGAGAATTTCTCATAATAAACTTTCACAATGAGAAGTTACTTTTAGGTACAATGCTAATTCTGACACATTGCGCAACCATAACGATTCTTGTTGATAGCAGTAAAAATTGCTGTCAAGTATAAGATTATAGCATTGCTTTGCTTTACTGCCGTCAATATTATCAACTTATCATCATGTCAGCCGAAAGACGTCCACTGCTGGACATAGGCCTCCCCCAAGGCTCTCCACTCAGACCGGTCTTGTGCTTTTCGCATCCACCGCGTTCCCGCGATCTTTACAAGGTGGTCACTCCATCTTGTTGGAGGATTAAAACTGTATTTTTTGCAATAAAGATTAGCTTAGTTTTATTTTAATTTGAGTAGCTTAGTTTAATTTTAATTTTAGTAATTCTAGTTTTAACTATTAATTGTAGAACCTATGTAATTAAAGTAATAACTGTTGATGTTTAATAAATAGATATAGGCTGATACTTTATTTATTTTTAGGTGGCAATAGCCTTACCTTAGATAAGGCACAAACAAAAAACCAAGCGTAAATATATTGCTAAAAGGCCTTCTTGGCCGATACTCCGTCGCATTAACTTAAGTGTTATATTCTATTTGAAACTACATATTATGTCTAGTAAGTTGAATTTAAATATTTATACATTCATATTTAATTATTTGAGCTCTAAATATAAACTACTGACATGGATTGGACGGAAATTTCATTTAATATTTAATTGTATATACTCATACGTTTGGACACTCACGAATACTATTTCATTATTTAACTCTATTATAGACATGAGTTTTTGTTTTGTTGTTTAAATAATGTTTTATATAAAGTTTTGTAATATTGCACTTATGTAATTATTTATCTTGGTTTTATTTATCTGTTATAACGAAATGTACCACAAACACACAGCACTACAGATACAGGTTCTTCAAACAATATAATTGGGAATATCCATCCTTCTCCAGTGGATACACGCCCTTATAGTAACGAAGTGAATATTTAAACATTGTATGACGTCGCCTCGGTCGGGCGGATAACGAGTCGAATAGATCAAATCCCTCGTGTCGCGAACCTGGGTCAGCTCTCGACTCAATCAGAATTTTACTGAGCGAAGTGAAGTTCATTTTATAAGTGCTTTGTTTCGCATATCTCTGTGGGAGGATATTTTGTATTCCCGGAGTACTCAAAAAATACGCCTCGTTCGATGTAAAGGCGAATCTTTTTGCCAAAATACTAGATATTTAAAATATCAGATTTTCAATAGGTATATAGGATATCAAAATTAAAGATTAAAATTGAGCTACTGTTTGTTTGTCCGGATAGTAAGTTTGAGTAGGTAATCCTGCCGGCGCGCGTGTACCAAACGCTGCCACATTGTTTTTGTTTTGTGTAAGCTTCTTGTCATTTATATGTCCAGTTAGTTAAGTTACCAGTTTACGCTGAGAGAAAAGGGCAGCGCTATATAACTGCTGTAGCTCTATCCTTTACGCTCGCCGTAAAATGAACTGCATACCTAGGTCATAATAATCCACTAGATGGGATATTATGACATAGCTATGCAGTTAGCAGTTATATAGCTCTGTCCTTTTCTCTCAGCGTAAAATGAACTGCATAGCTACGTCATAATAACCCCCCCCCCCCCCCCAGCTCCATGTTTTTTTTTATCTGTGGTAATACATGTTTTCTGTCAACGTAGACTAAGTAGCTGACAGACGCTATTGTTAACTGAAAACAAAGTACAAACTTTTCCTCTACATTTATAGTTCCAACCCCTCAGTGCTGGTATCCCGGGTATCTGTATACTACAAAGGCAGTTGGGTTTTCAAAGGTTTTTTTGGTAAAACTTGTTGCAAAGGTTGTTTACTGTCCAAGCCAAAGTTTAGTAGTAGTAGTAGTAATCATTTATTTCATATTGGCAATTACATTATTATATGTCGTATATTTATAATAAATTCACAATAAGATCGTCAGTGTAAAAAATAATAACAAAAAAAAAGTAAAAATCAAATAATGTCAATGTGTACAAAATTAAGTAAGCCGGTTGCCTAAATGTTCTTTTACCCCTACATAAAAAGGGGGGTTACGTAATACCCATTAAAGAGTCTATCTGTGTTTGTATGTATATGTATGTAAACTCTTTATTGCAAAAGTAAATGCGTACGCAAACTTAAGATTAATGTGTATGGCGAACACATCCCTTTAAGGGATTTAATCCAATTCACCTGACTATGATTGAGGAAGCTGTACGAGGATAGGCAAGATTACGAGATGAAACCTTGAAAACTTTATGTGTGTAATCGGTTCTTTTTATAAAAAGAGTGTTTAAACGTAATGGTTCTCAGCTAGGCTTAGTGAAAATAAGTGAGTCTGTTTAAGAGATATTAACTACTTAACCAATACAAATGAGAACACATTGTGATGTTTCTCGCCGGACAGTTCCCTTTTTATTGATATATTTTGTCCGGCAGCATGAGCATGTCATGCTCACTCAAAGGTCTTTGCTTACGACGGCGTCGTTGATCGGGTCACCACCTTCCCGAACACATGGTTGAGGGAGGCGATGGCTGAGATACGCGTCATGCTCGTGAACGGGTGCTGTCTGTGGGGTCCGGTCTGTTCACTCTTGCAAGGGCCTGTTTTTCAGTTAATTATTTTAATTATCGTTCCTGACGTAGAGATCTTTTCATGTTGTTCTCCTAGTCATTATTTATTTTAAATTTCATTTTATTGACCATTGATTTGTAATTATTTATTACTTTATTACCTTGTAATGTAATTAAGATACTTTTAAGTATGATTGTATTTAATAACTGAAAAAATGACCTTCTGCTGGAGTTTCTTGCGGCGCTTCTTCTCCGCAATGATGGTCTTGTCCGAAGCGCTGGTAGATTCACTCCATGTTACCGACGTGTAAAAGAGCCCTCGTTTTATGCGTCATGACTATTATATCGATGGTTTATTATACAGATCGAAATTATGCAATTCGTGTTATGTAAAATGATCATTAGACCATTTGTTTTTATGCTAAACATTACACACCCATTCCCAAGAGTTCAATGCTTATTTTCAATGACCGTTTTATTGAAAATTAAAGACATGCCTAGAACTTCAAAGCATAAAACACAAAGAAAATTCCATGGGAATAAAACGTGTTCCTTTTTTATCCTGATTTTCTAAAGAGTTCCCGTGGGTTTTCGTTAAAATTTAGGTGACCCACTTTTCACTGTGCATTTACTGAAAGCATCTGACAGTATACATTTCCGGTGCCCGTCGATTCATCGATATCCGGAAACTCTATAAGTCGACGGTAGAACGTTCAACTGTTTTTCATTTATTTCCTGTAAGTTTCAGGTAAACATTTTGAAGTATTGATTTACAAGGGACCGGAGCAACGGGTGATTTCAAATATGAATGGCGGTTAATTATTTATTGGTTTGGTTGGAACTTGGAAACTTGGAACTACCTACTTTTAGAGCCCTATTATCATCAAAACAACATATTTTTAGACGACGTCGTCGGCGTCTACGTTAGAGTAGTAATAAATGTCCCGGGAAGTACTTAGAAATACAATCATTAAAGGGTTTGAGTGTTTTAATTATTGTGAGTATTTCTACCTTATCTTTAATTTTTCCTTCGTATTTAAGTATGTATTTCGGGGTCCGTTCATTTGACCCAAATACGTTTGGCCGAATGAGTCGTTTGGCAACTGTTTCATTTCCCAACCCGCTTATATTTCTGTAACTGTGAATATTTCAGGATTTATTTTTGTACCATTGTGTAGACTATAGGTTAGGTTAGGTTAGCTATTTTTAAAAAAATCTGAAATATTTACAGTTACAGAAATATAAGCGGGTTAGGAAATGAAACAGTTGCCAAACGACTCATTCGGCCAAACGTATTTCGGTGAAACATTAGTGAACCATGTATTTCTCTAAACGGTTTTGTTTTATCGTTGCCTAGTACACATCGTACAAGGCAGAGCATAACTTGGGTCTAGGCCAGTTTTGTGTAAGACTGTATCTTGATAGTCGTAATTTCAAATCTTTACTCACAAACCTACTTACCGAAACATAGGCGAATGAAACTGGGTTTTTACTTACTAATTAACTCGCAAATTAATTTTTTTGCGCTGGTAACAAATGCCAAGTTTCTACATTAATTATTTTGAAAGTTACGCAATGTTAAAAGTCAATAATCATAAGATCGGTGCAAAAATCTCAACATGCCGTTTATATTCTATTGAAAAACATGGGACCCTTCCTTTTTACTCGTCGCAGTTTGGTATGAATGAATACAATTTGATTCATCGTGGTTAATGGAAATGTAACTAGGAAAGCATGTTGTGTTGGAGGTTGTTTGAAGTATTCTATATTAGTAACAAACAATGAAGATTCATTATGAAATAGCGTTAATTAACTAAATTACATCAAAGGTTAACCGAAATAACCGAATACCACAGAGCTGACAGCTTCTTTGAGCAACGCCTAAGCATTGCAGTATGTACAACCAGGAAATGCTGCAAGCACCTGTGGTAAGTACGGGGGCCAATTTCTTTTCAGTTTTTATTTTGTATTAATTTAATCTTGCTTAATTTTTAGCTTAGATTTAGTTAGGTTTTTTTTATATAAACGATTAAATTTATAATGTTGAAGCAGAAACTTACAAAAAATAGATAAATCATTATTATTTAAAAAAACATTGTTAAGGAAGTCACGATGTAGAAACCATTATCAATTAAACATCAAAGGTATGTTATACTAAACAATATAATTATAAATAATGGATACTCTGCAGTTTTGCATTTAACGATAGAAATTAATTTGACTACTAGGCTAGGCTTATATTAACTGAGACAGCCTACAGTGTGATGCGGAAGCCACAAAACTAAGCTAAATTAACTCGATTTTTGGAAACTAGATACAAAGTAAGTAAACACCAGTGTTTAGCTGAAAACCAGCGCTGCGGCTCCATCTGCAGCACGTGCTGAGCTGAGTCCTTTTTGGCCTCACACTGCAACGCAACTATATCTAAAGCCACAAATATCTCTACGTAAAATTATTTTACATTTTGTTTATTTAATATTTTTTGCATAATAAAACAAATTTGAGTCCAAAAGTTGATCTTAATGCCTAATGGCATTCTCAACCTTGACCTTGGTAACCCGATTTTGGCCTTTTGGTGGGTGTCATTCGCGATCCATAATATCGTTTGTGTTGCGTATGCAACATTTATTGAGTATAACTTCAAAATGTATTTATTAATTGTTCCAAAAAGGTTTATAATTTTTATATTTAATTTCCATGTTAATTCATTTAATTATTTTACTATCATAAAACTCATAACCTTTCAGATCTTAACGTAACAGAATGTAATAATTAAACGCAGATTTGGGCTCCTCCCTACCACTAAATTTAACGTCTTGTTAACTTCAAAATTATGCAAATCACTTTCCCTCACCACCTTCGATCTGCTTAGGCACTATTTCTGCACAACCAGTACCTATTAAAATACAGTACATTTAAATAGAATTTTATTTCAAAGCTGTTAGGAAATCCTCTCGTCAGTAGTCTGGGTTCCGGCAGCTACAGTTTGTCCTAAAGTTCGTTTGTCCTAAATTTTTGATGGTCCTAAACTGGTTCTCAGCTGAGTGAGACAACTTTTTAAGCTTTCCAAAAATACATGAGGTTAGTTTAGGTTAGAGTTGTGTTATAACAACACTATAAAGTTTTAATTATCAGGCGGAAACCTTTTTTGCAAATAAAAGGGTAACCTTACACATCAATATTCCAAATATAAACCACTTTCCTCATTATTAGTCACAAATTTGCGTGGGCCGATTCCTTGACGTCGACCAACTTGATGATGAAGGATAGAATTGTGGAAAATTGGAAAAGTTGATTAATGAAAACCCATTACAGCTGTCAGGGGTTTCCGTTGCGATTGACTGACGTGGTTTGAGTGTTATATCTAATGATCGGCCACCGGTAGCAATTTTTCGACGAAAGTATAACATGGATATGATTCTAATTAAATTTCGTGCACAATTTTTACATAAAAAATCTATGCAGTTTTATTATCGTGGTTTTAACATGTCTTAAATGATGAAATATCGGTTTACAGCTACGCACCTCTTACATCTGTTGATGTAGAAAGGTCATTCTCTTTATCGATCTAATCGATCGACCATATCAAACATAGAAAAAATATGATAATTTTCTATAATAAATTAAATTCAGTGAGTTTAATACAATATAGATATGGTTTTATTTTTAACAACACAGACTTATCCATATTAGTCATTACGTTTGACGTTAAAGTGACCGGTCGCCGATCATTACTAGGAAGACATTTGATTAGTAATGATTATGTACGAAAGATTTAAGTCATCGGGGTTACGGTTTGAGTAATACCTATATCTACTACTCAAACCGTACGCGAACGCGTAAGGGAATGCGGTGGATGCGAAAAGCACAAGACCGGTCTGAGTGGAGAGCCTTGGGGAAGGCCTATGTCCAGCAGTAGATGTCTTTCGGCTGACATGGTGATGATCAATATATCTACTATACCTTACGCGAGATTAAAGTCCTTAGGGTTCAATTTTCTACTCAAAGACACTTCTGAGGTTCAGACTCAGAAACAAATGCACTCACAAATATTTGCCCATAACGGGAAACGAACCCGGGAACGCTAGCTTCGTAGGCAAGGTCACTACCAACTAGGCTAACGCGTCGTCATTAAAGTATTCCCACCAAAAATATATAAAAAATAGTCCAAGGTCTCATGTGCCACCAAAAGTAGTGAAATCTAAAAATGTGCCAAGTTTAGCACTATTTTATTTATTGCATAAACATGTCAGTTTTCTGATATACCCAACAGAATACAATATGATGTGGACAACATACAATACAGAAAGCTGCCAAGTCAGGGCTGAACATGCAGTAAATGGCAATAAATTAGTCTGACTGCTAACAATCTAGTGCCATGATAGAGTTTCGCTCGGCTTTTTCTTAGAACTCGGCCGGACACACTACCGTGTGTCTTGATATGAAGCGAAAGCCGGGTAAATATTTCACCAGCGAACATTCACCTGTCGATATTATATTTGAGCTGACAGGCTCAATTCCGGTTCGAGATTGCGACTCTATAAACATGTTTTGGAGGTCAATAGTATCCAATAAATTGGTACGGAATCTTTTGATATATTTGGACAGCCGTAATAGCATTTATTGTTGGCATTTAGTTGGCCCTATGAACCTAGTTGGTTGGAGAACGGTTAGATTTGGCCATCTTTTTGAGGTAGGGTCTACAACCAAGGGCTATTGTAGAATTTCCAACCATAATATTTTACAATACTGGGCCACTGTTAGTTAATGTCTAACAGGTTTTTTTTTTATTGTATGGGAAGGCAAACGAGCACACAGCATGGTGATAATGTTTTATTGTAATAGACTACCTAAATAACTAAATACCAAAACGGATTCCCTATTGTAGTCCGATTGAGGCCATTGGAAAATGGTACTAGGGAGCTCTCTAACACTTGAATGATCTCCCTGATGTGTTTTAGCTTTTGCCTGTGACTTCGTCTGCGTTGAAGTCTTTTATCGCTATACTCGGGAACTGTTAATTTCTTTGGGATGAATAGTACCTTATGTGCTTCCCTTGGGTTCAAGTTAGGTTTAAATCAAAATTTATATCAATCGGTTTTGCTGAAAGTGTAATGAACCAAGGGTCTCTGTATAGAACTTGCTTCGGACCCCGTACTTGCTCAATCCGGCACTGACGACGTAATATACACAATTACAATATTTATTATCAAAAAAGTTTCGATATGCGTCTATTTTGCGTGGGGGTTTGATTTAGGTTATTGTGCTAAAGAATATCGTCGCGCCTGGCCTAGTTGGTAGTGACCCTGCCTACGAAGCTAGCGGTCCTGGGTTAAAATCCCGGTAAGGGCAGATATTATTATTTGTGTGATGAGCGCGAATATTTGTTCCTGAGTCATGGATGATTAGTATGTATTTAAGTATATATTTCTCTATATAAGTATTTATATCGTTGTCTAGTGCCCATAATACAAGCCTAGAGCTTAAATTGGGACTAGATCAATTGGTGTGACATTGCTTTATTTTTAATCACTTTCTGTAAATTTTAAATTTTAATGATGTATGGGTACACTTGCCTGAAATAAATGACTTATTATTATTATTATTGTCCCTTGATATTTATTTATTTATTTATATCAGATTTAGATTTAGATTTTATTTCTCAATATAACACAGTATAAATTACATGACATGTCAAATTATATGCAGTTACATTGAGGTCGTCAGAAATAAAATTAAATGATAATATTAAAAGTCAACACAAATATCGACCGGATTATTCATCCTATCGTCAACCCTGATGGATATGAGTACACGCATACTGATGTAAGTACCAAAACAGGAGAATGTCTACCAGACTAGCATTTTAGAAGTTAAACGTGGGTGCGCGGGGCCTGTAGCATTTGCTACTCTTGCTACGTGGCTAATCCGGCACTGAACGTATTTTTGCCTTCGCATTCAAAGTGAAAAGTAGAGAGAGAGAGACTCTCGAATTATAGCCACTCACGCTTCGCTCGCGTGGCTAAACATCTCGTCTCTTTATGGCTTGTTTTTGTCCCTTGTTGAACAATATACTACTATAACCGACTGTATGTACTGCTCCTAATGCCCCAATAATAAAAAACAGTAATCTCAAACAGATAATAGATTATCAGAGATAGAAGTTTTTGTGGCAAAAACGTCAATTAACTGAGGATTTCTTTCCGATATAAAATTTATCGATAACTGTTTCTAATACTTATTTTAAAGAGTTAATAGATGTTATTATAATGATAGGTAATATTTAATTTAAGTTATTCATAGGCATACTTACTACGGATTTTAAAATAAAAATAAATTATAATAAATATAAATTTTATCATTACCTAATTAAAGGCGCATCTTACACAAAAAAGTATTTTAATGGTATTTAATCGATTTCAATACACAATAAACTGAAACCAAGGTTGCCTTGCAACAAATACCTGTTTAGGTAAATTGCATGACATTGTGTATCATAATAGTATACTCTAATATAATACCTACTATCTACCACTTTATACTATAATCGTATGCAAGTCGCACGTTCATGTCATAAGATAGTAAAATTTATCGATAAATTAATTTCGTTCGGAAGTCCCTAGGACAATTTTATTCGTGCCACAAAAACTTTTGTCTGCAGATTATACATTGAATTTGCCTTTACGTTTCACTTCAGGGATTCGATAAGGATAGGAAATCTTGATAACACTCCTTCCATCATCTTCTAAAACTCGGCGGACCGTCGCGTCGGGATTGTATGAATGGATGGTCTTATCCAAATGAAACGCTTCAATTGTCTTTTAAAATTTAATCTAAGTTTGTGAATGCAAATACCACGCTTATAATACTAGACTAATCTATACTTCTACACTATAAAATTATAAAGAGGTAAAGTTTGTGAGGGATAATCTCTGGATCTACTGAACTGATTAAAAAAAAAATACCAATAGAAATCCACGTGATTTGTGAGTGGCATATTTGTGGTTGCCGGGTTAGAATAGTGCCATGTCTTCCCGTGAATGTCGTAAGAGGTGACTAAGGGACCTGTCACTAATACACTGGTAACATCTTAGCCTATTTGTGCAAAATGTGGTTACTTCAGTATCAACAAGTTTTAAAGATGTAGGTAATTCTGAAGCTCTGCCTACCCCACTATGGGATTACATGCGTGAAGGTGGAAGGCATGAAAAATGTTTAGTGCCCAACGAAGTGGTGGACTCTTATTCAAGGATCAAAAATCAAAAAGGTTTAAGTGCATTTTAGCCTAAATAGCAGTGTTGTATTATTATAGCTCAGAAGCGGGACACTGACAGATTAAAATAAATCTATAAATATCCTAACTTTTTTTAACATTTTTTTTTTTAAGATTGACGAAAGATATATACAGGTCGAAAGTGAGTGGAAGGGTCGGAAGGGGCCGCCCTAGGCGTACTTTTCGAATCAAATCGGATAAAGTACTGGAAAAGGGCCGAATCTTGAGTACCCGAAACCGACGTGCGTGCATGACTCGATGTATGAATGTTGAAGAAGCGAAAGAAATTTGTCAAGATCGTAGCAAGTGGAAAGAAGTGGTCTCTGCCTACCCCTCTGGGAAACAGGCGTGATTTAATGTATGTATGTATGTATGTAATTTTCTTTTTAATGCTGACTAAATATATCTAAACTAAAAGCTAATCCGTCAAAAATAGCTATACAATCTAAATCTATTCCAACTAAACAAGATCATTTCGATACCTAATCATTTAAACATGAGCTAAAGCTAGTTTAGTATTTCAACGGTGATTTTTAGAATATAAATCAAAGGAACGGCGCTAAATTGGTTCTATCCTTACGTTGGGTCTAATACCTACAAACATTAATTATTTAGTAGTTTAGTTTCAACCAAAATCCATAATTCGGCGGACCAATTTGATAATTTTACATTTTTGGGCTCCCCGTGTAGTCGCCGGGTTAGAATACTGTCATTCCGTCTCTTCCCGAGGATGTCGTAAGAGGCGACTAAGATAATAAAGGCTGTTAGCACTGTAAGGCGATGGGCTTGCAACCTGTCACTAATACACTGGTAAACATCTTGGCCTAATTGTGCAATTGTGGTTACAGAATTATCAATAACTTTTTAGAGTTGTTGGTAATTCTGTAGCTCTGCCAACCCCTTCTGGATATAAAGGCGTGCGTTTATGTATGTATGATTGGGTTCCGTCCGTAGGTATTTAAATGGTGCCAAAGGTTTCGCTGTCAGTGCGTCTCTCATAGGGCTGTATCTTTTCAACTAAAATAGAGCTAGAATTTATCACAATGGCCGCTATTGTAAATGTAGAAATAAGTTAAAAATAAAAAGTGTTTTTTTCGGCGTTTTAATCTATAGGTACATCTTAATATGTTACAGTGGTACAAAACCCTTTTTGGTTCATATTTGGCCGGTTTTTAATATCGATACAGTTATCGATACCTGGGGGGTTATTATGCTGTCCAGCTATAGCAGTTATATAGCTCTGTCCCTTGCTCTCAGCGTAAACTGATCTGCATAGCTATGTCATAATAACCCCCCTGTTCTGTGGCAACTAATGTGCATAATTTAAGCTGTCAAACTAGTCTGTCGAAATATGGGTTTTGGTCTAGTAACGCTGACTTAGTCCCGATCTTTGGGCAGAGAGATCTTGAATTGCAGCAGCACGATGAGGTAGATCGCTATCATGCTTATTGCCTGGAAAAAAACAAAGTCATTAATATCGATCTCTGCTAGGCTGTTTGGGTGACATATATTTGGTGGGACGTATCATTATACACGGTCATCATCATCATCATGTCAGCCGAAAGACGTCCACTGCTGGACATAGGCTTCCCCCAAGGCTCTCCACTCAGACCGGTCTTGTGTTTTCGCATCCACCGCGTTCCCGCGATCCTTACAAGGTCGTCACTCCATCCTGTTGGAGGCCTACCTACAGCTCGTCTCCCGGTCCGCGGACGCCACTCAAGAACCTTCTGACCCCATCGGCCATCAGTCCTGCGTGCGATGTGCCCCGCCTACATGGTGCACGGTGCTCGCGAGGAACCCGCATAAATGTACCAGCATATAGCTGAGGTCGTAATGATCAAATAACGTTGTATGAACACAAGTCGAAATAACTTTAACTTTTTTTTACTTTTCATACAAATTAAATAAATTATTATTGTTTCACCAGTAACACAACGCACAAAAAATATGAATTACTCGCAAATTAAACCGCATCCAGCTTACTTTATAGGACATTTAGTCTCTAAACATGGACGGGAACACGGTGGCAAAGTTACGCGGTTTCCTCCCGAGGCACCCTGTATTGTTAACGATCAGAATCAGAATCAGAATCAGAATATTTATTTGTTAAACATAGGTAGGTACATACAGTGATGGTGATTTGTTTTACAGGTTGCGTTCGCTATGTCTTACCCGCAAAGGCAGGTGTACTAATTTTCCGTGTGCATGCAACATGCGAAGTACCTACTTTTACAAATAATGTTATAAACAGTCAACAAACAAAAATAAATAAATTTATATCTCATGTCAAAAAAAAAACAAATTATGTAACAGTTTAGACTAATTTAAATACTCTGCAATTGAATAATAACATTTATTTACTAAGGGAATAAGGCCTTGTAGTACTATTAGGCGATGGGCTTGCAACCTGTCACTAATGCGCTGTTAAACATCTTAGCCTACTTGTGCAAATTGTGGTTACAGAGTTATCAACAAGTTTTTTGGAGTTGTTGGTAATTCTGTAGCTCTGCCTACCCCACTCTGGGAATGAAGGCGTGAAGGTATGTATGTATGTATGTAATTAATAATTCGGTAAATTTCTTCTTAAATAATTTTAAATCTAGATTTATAATGTGTTTAGGTATTTTATTTTATATAGACGGGGCCATGATGGCCACGATAGACCCTCATATTTAATTGACAACAATGGCGGCCGACTTAAAATCAATACGATGACATATCAAAGTCAATATAATTATAATTAATTAATTAAATTAATAATTAATTAATTAATATCAGGGGACAATGTCACACCAATTGACCTAGTCCCAATTTAAGCTCTAGACTTGTATTATGGGTACTAGACAACGATATAAATACTTATATAGATAAATATATACTTAAATACATAGTAAACATCCATGACTCAGGAACAAATATTCGCGCTCATCACACAAATATCTGCACTTACCGGGATTTGAACCCAGGACCGCTAGCTTCGTAGGCAGGGTCACTACCAACTAGGCCAGCGCGTTTATCCAGTAGAATAAACGCCCATATCAAACAGCACATTCATAACACAACACCGCCGGTCCGTGACGCTCATGGGAGCAACAGGGACAGATGATTTAAGCATCCTTTAACTCCAGCGAACTGGAGAGTAATTTAATTCCAATATAAGTTAGATGAATTTACACCCGTTCATTCTCATTATGAAATAATTCTTGTAACAAGTTTCAATGTCAGAGATGATCGCTATGTACTACCTTGTAGCTTTGAATGTAACGTTTTCTTTGGGGTATTGTTAGCATCATTGAATTAATTGGATAAGCCTATTAGGTAGTTCAAATGAAAACACTACATAATTTCAAAGATTGTTAATTCCGAATTGATGAAAATTCCGATCGCAATTTTTTTATAGAAAACTTAACTTTTTGGTATCGCTTATAAATTAAATTTAACCTAACCTACATATGACAATTTAATTTAATTTAATCTAAAATAGCTCCAGCGTAACATAGCTTTCAGAAAAATGGTCCCAGTTGAAATCTGTTATAGACTCAAAAAACATAAAACCCAAGTGACCAGTGGATTGCACTAGGGGATAAATTAATATAAATGGAAAAAATACACTTTTCCGTTACGTCTGAATTGGTACTTTCGGCTGTACCAACGGGTGGCTGCATCTTAGTAGTACCTACCTACTGTTAATAAGTAGATTTGTAAATTCATCGATTAAATCGATGTGATAATCTCAAGTCAGTGTTCATATTTCATACTTCAACGATTTCAGGAGCCTCTAAACGGCGCTTTCGACCCGTTGTAGAACAGGTCTTGGGCAACTTTACAAGGTCACTATCATCCACCCAGTGCAGCAGTAATACAGCCCGTCAGGACCACGCCAGCGATTATTACGCATACCTACCTTGTCGTTTTTAAGTGCTAAAGATAATTGGACATTATTCGGTAAGTAGGCCGCACGGGCACTTTTACACGTCAAGAATCTACCAGCGCTTCACAAGAGGAGACCACTGCTGAGAAGAAACGCAGCAGTCAGTATTTTTTTTTATATATTTAATATTACAATGGTACTACTTAGGTAATACTACTTATTATATAAATCTATAAATATTAAATTAAAAACCAGAACCAGAAACCGTGTGGTTGCCGGGATAGAATAGTGCCACTCCATGTCATCCCGTGGATGTCGTAAGAGGCGACTAAGGCAATAAAGGCTTGTAGTACTATTAGGCGATGGGCTTGCAACCTGTCACTAATACGCTGGTAAACAACTTAGCCTTTTTGTGCAGAATGTGGTTACAGAATTATAAACAAGTTTTTAAAATTGTCGGTAATTCTGTACGTCTGCCTACCCTACTCTGGGATTACAGGCGTGAAGGTATGTATGTATGTATTAAATTAAAAAATATATCAAATAACCCGCGTACTTTTTGCAGAAAAACACACCAAAATCTTAAGAGAGAGATAGAGAGAGAAAAGGAAAAAAGAACACCTACTTATGTGTATATAAGACAGTGCAAGACGACCACATAAGATTGATATGTTTTCCTACATCAACGGTGACCCCTAGACAAGATAAAACTTTTGAATTTGAAAAAAAATATATATTATTGATTAAGTTTCAGGTGTAGACTAGCACTTTGTCTATTAGATAGTCCTCGATCCTATAATATGGTTAAGACATTTGCTTTAGTTTAAACATGTATTCAAAGTGACAAAGGACTAAAGTGTCTACAAGTCTTGAGGTCGCCTTTGAATCAATCACAACGCCAAGGACACGGAAATCTTAACCACTCCTATGTTACAAATTCAACCTTTTTGGTGATTGAATTAACCCCTCTAATGCATATGAGGTCGACACGATAAAACGCCCTAAACTTGACCCAACATTGTACGCGTGCATGTAATATACTGGAGGCTAGTCGGCACTTCGAAGAACACGTTAATGTACACGACAGTAATATATTATTAGTACATAACAGTACAGCACCTTTATTAGTAAATACTAATAAAACCGGGCAAGAGCATGACAAACTTAACTTTGCCGTTGGGAAACTGTTATCTGCATACATAATTAATAACACCGCAAATAAGTTTTCGGTAGGTTTATACATTTAACTTAATAACTACTGAAGTCTACTTAGTAGTGATAGTTTTCCTATTAAATTCATTATATGTGCTTTCATTTAAGATATTTTTCAGATTTTCAACTTTTGTAGTTTTGGCTGTAGGGGCACACTTGAATCTAACAAAAATTAGCGTTTAATGCTTAATATTTCATAAACGGATACTTTAATAGAAAAATTGTTTTCAAAAACCCGCAATGTTTTATCCAACGACAGCCCACACTATGGGGTAAACGAGAAAAAAATACATCCCCACGTTACGCGTAGGAGAGGAACACATAAAAAACAAGATGTTATTTTGCTGGCGTGACTAATATGTATGCCAAATTACAGCTCTCTAGGACTAAGAGTGTCTGAGCTTGGCTGCGGACGGGTGGACATGGCAAAACTATAAGGGTTCCTAGTTGAACTACAGAACCCTAAAAACTACGAAGCTGAAGTTAAGTGAGGCCACTTTTAGACTCTTAAACGGCCGAAGCAGTTTTCACAACCATCGTTATCAAGCCAGCTTTCTTTTATTTTTTTATTTATTATTAAAAATCAGACAACATAATGGCCCAAAAAAATTGTTAGTAACATAGCTTACATGAACTATATTACACTCGCGGTCAAATAATACGGGTCAGAGTGCGTTTTTCATTCAAACGAGGCTATTTTGAAGCCTTGGTTCTAGGGCATTGGTTGTTTTGAGTGAGGTTTAATAGTGGATACTCTGAGGTTCAATAGAGGAGGTCCAAAGTGCTTAAGATACCTAACTGATCGCACAATCAGGTAACACCACAGCGAGAGAGTTTGGGTCAGCATTTGGATTTCCTTATATTTTTTGCCATTTTATAGGTTTTTCCTGAACATGCACAATTCCGGCGTTAACCGCAGATTCAATCAGTTGGATGTCCTAGGCACTCTGGAAGTCCTGGATTGGGGTGTCCATCATTAGATTTCACTAAAAGCATCCCCTGGCGAGGAACCAAGGGTTTGAAATAGCCTCTTTAGTATGAAAAACGCACTCTGACCCGTATTATTTGATCGCGAGTGTAGTACCTACTTTAACAACACACAAAAGAAAAGGCTACATAAGGCTCCGTTTTTCGGTCATAAGACGATTGAAATGCCGCATGACGGAGGAGTCGTATGAACCTACAATGGTCTAGGATGGGGTTGGAGCTACCACGCAGTCTGCAGAGAAGTGAGGCAGAACTTTTTCGCATAATTGCATAAAAGTCGTCAGTGCGAGCTAGTGCGAACATGCCCGACGCGCTGCAGCGTGGCGGCAGCCCCAGCAGCATCCTAAAGCCATTATTATATTGCACTCGCAGGGCACTGAGGGTCTTAAGTGTAAAACTGGTCCAAAGGCTACACGTGAAGAAAACGTGGCAGTACGCTTTGTTAATGAAATTTTAACTTGTTCACTACAACGCCCAAACCTTCGCACCAGCATATTACACCTGACCGCCAGTGCCCTACGCTCGCGCTCGATATCTTTATGGTCTTTAAGGTCATCGGTGATATAATGGCCGAGGTATTTAAACTGGTAAACGCGCTCGAGACCAACATTATTTATTTTCACGTCGGGCACATAACTCGGCAACTTACCACCGACAGCCCTAAAGACCATTAGCACACTCTTCTTGACGTTGTACGTCAGCCCATGTGACTCGACATACTTCTCACACTACTTTTATAAAAACCGCGATCTCTTTCGGACAACCTAATAATGTCACAATGGTTTTTTCCGTAACTTAGCGTTACTGTTGGATTTAACGTGCGAGTTGGTTACGATCTGTAAGACAGCACTTATAATATCAAGGATTTACCTAGTTAAATTCCACAAGTAACTCCTGAATATACTATGGCATAGTTCGTTCAGAACTCAATAACAGCCGTCGATTCCAATTTGGCGCGGAAACGGAACAAGTTGATTGTTCCGGAACAGTTTGAAACCCTACACTAGTGGAACTAACGAGGACGCTACGGTTTACAGTACCCCTACCATGAGTTACAATTACCGTACTCGGTAGCGAGTCGAATGCTCTGTCCCTCGCACTCTCTAAGAATACTGCGAGGTCTGCGAGGGACAGAGCATTCGACTCGCTAGTGAGTACCTATGGTAAAAAAAAATATGGCATAGGAAGGCAAACGAGCACACAGGCCACCTGATGGTAAGTGGAAACTGTGACCCATATACATTCGCATTCACAAGACTGCAAATGCACTGCCAACCGGCAACCCTGAGGACTAAGATGGAATGCCTCTATGCTAGTCATGTCACAGATAAAAGATAAAAAAGATAAAAGATGTTTATTCAGTAAGTAGGCCGCACGGGCACTTTTACACGTCAAAAAAAATCTACCAGCGCTTCACAAGAGACCATTGCTGAGAAGAAGCGCCGCAAGAAACTCAACAGTAAGTCGTTTTTTAAATATTGCTAATGATATTAAACAATAATAAACTTAACCTAGCATTATATAAAACAATGAATCTCATATAAAACCAAAAATTAATATATTCATGCGTAGTTGAGCAGGAAAATGTGTCAAAACTCAGAATTGTCACAAAACTAATAAGCAACAGTAATAAAAAAAATTGAAAGTATACAAGTTATACTTACCTGTGACGGTGCAAAACAACCTGCATAAAAGTTTCGATACATTCTCCTACAGAAACCGTGTCCCCTAGACAATATACAAATGTGTTTACATATTTTTATGACTAAGTTATTATTAAATTATTTAGGTGTTGGCCAAGCATTTTTATCTGTTAGATAGTCTTCGACCCTATAGTAAGCTTTAGACATCAACGACTTTTTCAAGTAAGTTTTAAGTACTGGAAATGGTAACTTTAAAACAACGTCAGGTAATTTATTAAAGATAAGGATGCATTGACCTACAAATGATTTATAAACCTTACGGACACGAAATTTTTTAATAGCAATTTTATTTTTATTTCTTGTAATCAAATTATGTATATCACAATTCTTAACAAAAGAGTCTTGATTTTTAATGACATAAATAATATTCTCATAAATAAATTGTGATGCTACTGTCAAAATATTAATTTCTTTAAATAGTACTCTTAAGGAATCACGGGAGTTTAGATTATATATAGAACGAATGGCTCTTTTTTGCAACACGAATATAGTCTGTATGTCAGCAGCTTTTCCCCAAACCAGAATACCGTACGACATAACACTATGAAAATAACTATAATAAAATAAGCGAGCTGTCTCAACATTAGTAAGTTGCCTGATTTTCCTAACAGCATAAGCTGCCGAACTTAATTTACCTGCTAGTATTGCTATATGGGGACTCCATTGCAAGTTTTTATCTATAGTTATCCCTAAGAAAAGCGCCTTATCTACCATTTCCAATCTCTCATTATTAAGAAATATACTAGATTCTACCGGTGGTCTAACATTAGGCAAAGCGAACCTAACACATTTAGTTTTCTTAGCATTGAGTAGCAAATTGTTACTAGTAAACCAATTAAGTACTTTACCTAGTGTGGCGTTTATCCTACTGTAATCGACGGATTTTCGGTCTACCTTGAAAATTAATGATGTATCATCAGCAAATAGCACAATATCACAAAGGTTATCTACCGTGGGTGGGTGGTAAGTCATTAATATAAACCAAAAATAAGAAAGGTCCTAATATAGAGCCCTGAGGCACACCTAATTTAACAGCTGTTCCAATAGACTTTGTTTGGTTTACAACAACCATTTGTGTTCTATCACTAAGATATGAAGACATAAGATTTAGAGAATTATTTGACAGACCATAATGTTCTAATTTTAATATAAGAGTCGCATGATCTACGCAATCGAAAGCTTTGGAAAGGTCACAAAAAATTCCTATAGCATCACAAGATTTCTCCCAAATATTGTATATATATTTAATGAGTACAGATGCTGCATCTGTTGTGGATCGCCCTCTGGTGAAGCCAAACTGATTACTGTTAAGCAGTTTATTTCTATTGAAGTGACCTAACATATCTTTTAACATTAACTTCTCAAAAACTTTGCTTAAAACAGGTAGAATAGAAATGGGACGGAAATTCGTTAAATCACTCATATCGCCCGATTTAAAAAGTGGTATGACTTTACTATATTTCATAAGATTTGGAAATACCCCCTCTGAAATGCAATTATTGTAGATTAAAGCTAAGTGAGGTGCAATTATATCTATGATATGATGGATGACTTTAACTGACGTTCCCCATAAATCCTCGTTTTTTTTTAAACTGATTGATTTGAATACTTTAACAATTAAAACAGAATCTACGTGGCTAAAAACAAAGCTTGCGTTACATTTAGTAACATTAGCACAAAGTAATTTTTGAGCTTCAATTGCAGGCTGTCTTATCCCCAAACCGGAACACAACAACGCGAACACTGTTGCTTGGCGGTAGGTTAATGGATAAGATGGTGGTACCAACCCGGAAGGACCCTGCACAAGGTCCTCCGACAAGTAAAATACAATAATAATTATCATTCTTAATTACATACATACATTAAATCACGCCTGTTTCCCAGAGGGGTAGGCAGAGACCACTTCTTTCCACTTGCTACGATCTTGACAAATTTCTTTCGCTTCTTCAACATTCATACATCGAGTCATGCACGCACGTCGGTTTCGGGTACTTAAGATTCGGCCCTTTTCCAGTATTTCTCCGATTTGATTCGAAAAAGTACGCCTAGGGCGGCCCCTTCCGACCCTTCCACTCACTTTCGATCTGTATATCTCTTTCGTCAATCTTCTTTCATCCATCCTTTCCAAATGACCGAACCATCGAAGCATGCCCTTTTCAATCTTAGTCACTACATCTTCTTTCATTCCACATTTCTCTCAGATTTTTTCATTTCTAACTCTATCAATCAGTTTCACACCACACATACTACGCAAAGAGCGCATTTCAACTGCATTTACTCGACTAACATGCTTGTCCTGCCACACCCAACATTCACTACCATACATCAGTGTAGGGGCTAGCACGCCATTGTGAACAGCCAGCCGGGCTTTTTGTGAAACGCCCTGTCTGCTCACAAAGGAGTGCAGGGCCCCATTAATTTGATTCCCCGCATTCACCCTCCTCTCGATATCCTTCTCACACTTACCATCTCTTGTAAACATACTTCCCAGGTACACAAATTCGCTCACTTGTTCTACTAATTCACCATTTATATTTATCACGCACTCAGTCATCTCCTCATCCTTCTCTATCACCATGACCTTGGTCTTGGCAACATTTACTTTCATCCCCTTTTTCTTAAATCCTTCGTTCATTACTGTCACCATCTCCTGCAACTCAAGTACCGATGAGGCAAGTATAACTTGATCATCGGCATATAAGAGGCATTTGATTAGCAACTCTTGCATACGCAAACCCTTATCATACTCTTTCAAATCCCACATACAACTGTCCATGAATAGATTGAACAGCCATGGTGAGGCAACACAGCCCTGTCTAACACCTTTAGAGATATTAAACCAGGCCGAGTATGCCCCATTGATCCTGACACAGGCTCTGGAGCCCTCATAAAGGGACCTCAAAGCCTGCACCAGGTTGCTGCTCACTCCATACATAGACAGCACCGTCCACAACTCCTTTCTATCTACCCTATCATAGGCCTTTTCCAGGTCCACAAAAGCACAGAAAACTTAATTTCTTAATTTCCGCACATATTACCTAGTCGTCCACTACTGAACATACGAGTAGGCCTCCCTCATTGATTTTTAGTGAGATATTTCCTATGAAGCCCGCATCCACCGATGTCCCACCACTATTAGGTCATCTGTCCATAGTGCAGGTGGACACGACAGCAAACAGTGTACGTGGTGTTGTTCTTGAAGCCGTGTATATAGTTGAAAGAACTATAATGGTTATTTAACTTAAAGCAAAAAAAAGATAGCGGAGGTTTTTAAGGTTCCGTAGCCAAATGGCAAAAAACGGAACCCTTATGGATTCGTCATGTCTGTCTGTTTGTCTGTCCGTCCATATGTCACATCACAGCCACTTTTTTCCGAAACTATAAGGACTATACTGTTGAAACTTGGTAAGTAGATTGTATTCTGTGAACCGCATTAAGATTTTCACACAAAAATGGAAAAAAAACAATAAATTTTGGGGTCCCATACTTGGTATCCATATCTATGGATTGGTCTTCAAAAATTATATACATACATACATAAACTCACGCCTTCATTCCCAAAGTGGGGTAGGCAGAGTTAAAGAATTAGCAACAACGTTTAAAACTTGTTGATAATTCTATAACCACACTATGCACAAAATTATATTGAAGTTTTTAATGTTATTTTTTTCTAAACTGAATAGTTTGCGCGAGAGACACTTCCAAAGTGGTAAATGTGTGTAACTTCTAAAATAAGAGAATGATAAAACTGAAAAATATATATGATGCAAACTTCCACCGAAAATTGGTTTGAACGAGATCTAGTAAGTAGTTTTTTTTAATACATTGATTAAGGTTTAATAAAATTGCCGCTACGGAACCTTTCATGGGCGAGTCCGACTCGCACTTGACAGCTTTTTGAAATAAAAGCTAATAAAAAAAAACAAGTTTTTACCTGTCGACAGAAGCGACAAAAGTGTCACGTTTCTTCGCGCCGCGTTAATTCTTTGTGAATCAAAAACAAACAGGCCCTTGTACCTAGGCCGTAACAAATGCTCTCTGCTCCTTTGCATACTAATCTTCGCAAAGTAATCTAGTTAAAATTCAGCTGCGATTTTGAAACAATTTAAGAAGTTATGTTTTAATTATCATATTCATCATGTATTTCCCTGCTCAGGCAAGGAAGAAAATTGTATTATTCTTGACATTAGTCTTGCGTAAAGTTTAATATAAAGATAATACATTATTTTCAGTTCGGTTATTAAGTTTGAGTACCTATGCTTCTTCGGTAGTAGTTTAAGTGGTGGAGTGAATAGTTATTTAAAACCAGACCTAGGCATATGCGGGGCAAAATTAAATGATAGCTAGGAATTGCCTATATCGATAAATTGAATTTACGATGCTTTTCTGTTTGAAGGTGTGTATTTTTTTATTTGGTTTTGCCCCTTCCTACCACTTCAACTAATATTTGGATTAAATTCTGATCGATTACTTTAACAATGAAAAGCACAGTGAAGGTTCAAAAACCATTTAAAAAAAAATAACCAGAATTATGTTGCTATTTTGTTTTATTTTCATACTTTCAATACAAAAATATTTTTACCAACAGTATTTGGGAAAAGCATCGATAATTTAGTTAATCGATATAGGCAATCACTGGCTGTAATTTACCTTTGCCCCGTACGTTCCTAGGTCTGTTAATAATTTATTTGGCTTACACACGTCTTAATGGAAAGATCATGGATCACCTGATATGGCACGACAGTTTTTTTTTCAACATTAAGGAGAAGAGGAAGACCGAGGCTTACTTACTCCAGACAAATAAGACAGAAGGCCAATGTCGTGTCTAACCAGGAGGTGAAAAACTGGCGGAGAACGTTCTCGTACGTTTTTATCTGTTATTGTTATGTTTTCCGAATACCTGAACAGTGATATAGTTGAGGTTGGCTATACTGACCGATGTAAGGAGCTCCCGGTTGACGTGGGCGTACCCCTTGAGACTCACCACCGCCGGGTTCAACTCGATCGCTTGGATGAAATGGTCGATCTGTACACATTCAAGTACTAAGTATAGGTAATTTGGAGGATGTTTAGGATCTGGGGATTTATTATGGCATAGCTTTGCAGTTCATTTTACGGTGAGCGTAAAGAACAGAGCAGAGCTATAGCAGTTATATAGACCTGTCCTTTTCTCTCAGCGTAAACTCTACTGCATAACTACAGACTAAGGATACCATTGTAACATTAAATATATTTAAAAAATGACTGACTGCCGAGTTTCTTGCGGCGTTCCTTCTCAGCAGTGGTC
This sequence comes from Acleris emargana, assembly GCA_927399475.2. Classification (NCBI taxonomy): domain Eukaryota; kingdom Metazoa; phylum Arthropoda; class Insecta; order Lepidoptera; family Tortricidae; genus Acleris; species Acleris emargana. The sequence continues at coordinate 2,108,591 of OV656843.1, forward strand.
TCCTCTTGTGAAGCGCTAGTAGATTCTTGACGTGTAAAAGTGCCCGTGTGGCCTACTTACCTACTGAATAAATGTCTTTTATATTTTTTTTTTCTTTTTAAAGAAAAACAAAAAAAATGTGTATGTATTATTGTTGAAATAAAAATGTACAAAAAAGGTTTGATAAAGAGATAATAATAACTAATTATTTCATAGTACAATGGTACTCGTAACGTGGGGAACATTAAAAATAAGCTCTGTGTGAACATTATAATTGTCTCAAGAATAGTACATACAAAAAAATACACACGTGTGTACCATTAATGCTGGGGGCGATCACTAGTATATGGGAAAATCATCGATAATTTAGTTTATCGATAATAGTCGCCTATATTCTGAGGTCTGTTTATTACTGACCTCTATTTGAGCAGATCTGTCGACAGCCAGGACATCTATGGATAGCAACGTATCTTGCACACCAGCAGCTACCTAAATTAAAAAAAAAACCTTTAAAAACGAATTATTAAAAAATATTTATTTTCATACAAAATCGGTTAATAACCGGTTAAATTGCATTCCCTAGTTATAAGAAATGGTAAAAAAATCATGTACGGTCACGGACTTTAATTGATGAATCACTACAGAACCTTGTCGCATACAACCAACGATTAATTCCTATGCAATTTCTATCTCATCACTTGACGCTGTCATCATGATAAGGTTCTATGGTGGATCATAATTTAAAGGCTGTGATGGTACGAGCTAAGAACTCTACAGAAATCTGTCAAAATGTATGGAGTGACAATTGTTAAAAGTTCGCGAAAGAAAATGGCCGATTGAAAAAAAATAGCTTTTACTTGTGATTAATTGTTTACGGATTTACTCTCATTGGACATTGGCGAATTCACTGCGGAATACCGCGGTGGACCGCTATTAACAAAATAGAAGAAGCAACTTGTCTTGGTGTCGGTTTACTTTTTCACCTCAGAATTACTTAACCCTTAAATTGGCAACGTATCTAATAATGCACATACCATAATGTTCACTTTTTTTATTTTTTGGTTACTATATTTTTTATGCTGATTTCAAATTAAATAGGGTTGCCTAAGGCCTTTTTAATATATGTCTAACATTTAAAACAAGTAGTCAATCACTACATTTAAGTTTTTCCCTGCTAATATTGAACCTCAATTTCTTTAGTTATTGTTATTTAACTTTTTTCAGTAAACTTATTACTTAATATGGTTTGAGTCAACATTGACTTCCATACGTCAAAGTATTTGAGCGACGGCAGGGTAAATATTTGACCCATTTCAGTAAACTACGACACTTTTAGGGTTCCGTACTAAAATAGTATAAAAGGAGCCCTTACGGTGAGACTTCGTTGTCCGTCTGTCTGTATGTCACAGCAGGTTTTTTCAGTCACTACAAATGCTTTCAACTTGAAATTTGGTATAGTGGTACAACAAGCTTGCCCGCATCTGTTTTTGTTTATTTTTTATTTATTTTATTATTAGTAATTGAAAAGGAAAGTGGTTTGATTTTGCCAAAGGGGATTATGTCATATGAAAAGTTTTAAAATGTGTACATTTTAAAACTTTTCTTTTTGTGTTGTGCTTTTTGATTTAAGGCCAAAAATTTACAAAAAATTAACGTCCCCCTTATCTCCGAAGTTTATAAATCCAAAAAATCAAAAACTCTTGTCGTATAGATAATGACTTATATTTTATGGGAAAAATAAAAGGAAGTGTTCATTATTCTCAGTTTTTGAGAAATAAAGAAAACACGTTGAAAATCTGTAGAAAAATTTAGGTTATCTCTATCTTCTATAATATAAAAATGAATCGCAAAATGTGTTGGTAAGCGCATAACTCAACAACACCTTGACCAATTTGGCCAATTCTTTTTTTTAAATGTTCGTTGAAGTTCAAGGATGGTTTTTACGGCGAGAAGAAAAATCCACCGGGAAAGTCAGGAATTTGCAGCGGGGCGAAGCCGCTGGCGGGCCGCTAGTTGCATATATAATAAAGTTCTTAACAAAATTTATCATATTCTTTTGTAGTTACCAATCATGTTATCTTAAATACGGAACCCTTGGTGCGTGAGTCCGATTCGCACTTGACCGGTTTTTTTAATATGAGAAAGGTCTTTAACTTTAGCCACCGAAATATTGAGCATTTTTTAATTACTACCCTTTGCCTGCGTAAGACCCGTTTATCGCTGTTCCCTCGAGCACCGTCTAATAAATATTCCGTGCTAAAAAGTAGCCTATGTCCGTCTCCAGGGCACAAACTATCTTTATATAAAATTTCACGTCATTTTTTTAACTCGTTGACCTGTGAAGAAGGAACAAGCAAACCGCTTAAGATTGGATTTGAGTGAACTAGGCCAAGATAAGTGGTGTGTAGCTAAAACAAGATAAACCAGTAAAGTCCCAACTAAATCCGAAGCTCACCAACATGCCACTGAGAAAGATAGCACGGGAGGTATATACATTAGTTCGTCTTCAAACAAAGGTAACACCAAGGTCAAGGTCAAGGACGGCTTGCTAGTGTGCGTGCCTCGACCGTAGGCGCCGCAAGCTACCACAAGCAAACTCAACAGGACGGACTAAGCCGGTTTAGTTTAGACTTAACCGCAGACATACTGATATAACAGTTTTGCAAGGCTTTGTATATACCTACTCCATGTCTTGTCTTCCCGTGGATGTCGTATGAGGCGACTAAGAGAATAATAAAGGCTGGTAGAACTGATAGGCGATGGGCTTGCACCCTGTCACTAATACGCTGGTAAACATCTTAGCCTAATTGTGCAAAATGTGGTTACAGAATGATCAACAAATTTTAGAATTTGTTGGTAATTCTATAGCTCTGCCTACCCAACTCTGGGAATGAAAGCATGAGTTAAGCATATGTTTATATACTAAACCAGGTTATTTACTTAAATAATCAAAATAATTAAAATCAAATCTTTGCCGGGTTTGGTAGCCTACGTATTAAATATCGAGCGACACGCATAGAGGCAACCCTATCTCCCAACCGGCAATACGTAACAAAAACTCCTCAAGGGCCGAAAACTATAAACTTTTCTAATTATACAATGGTAATAGCTACAATATCTGCCGCATGCACGATGTGAGATGGGCCAAAAATACCACTCATTGGCTGCCACGCGATGGACATCGTAGACCCAGGAGGAGATGGAGACATGACCTAGATTCGTTTGCGAGAGATTGGCAGGAATGCGCTCTGGATAGGGACGAGTGGCGACAGAGAGGGGGGGCCTTTGCCCAGCAATGGGACACCAAAACAGGCTAGTTAAAAAAAAATGGCTACAATACACCTTAAGCGTGGATTTGTGGGAGCAGTCGGCGAAGATGAAGAGTAACGTGGAACAGTAGGCCGTGTCCACGAAAAGCCCCATCTCCTTGAAGCTGAAGCCGAAGCCGTGGTCCACGATCTCCGATAGGGCTCCGTACACGGCGATGGTGATGTTGAAGAACCTGTTTAAGATATGTGCAATACAATAAGAAACATTGCACGTTTAGACCGGTGCACTGCTTCATAGTCTGTGCCTACCCCAATGGGAGAAAGGCGTATAGCTATGTATGTATGTCATTGTATGTAAGTAAGAAACACCTAGTTGCGGTTACAGGGAGGGAGACAAAAGGGCTGAAGGGCCCCCAAAAGCAAGAGAAAAAGAGAATTTGAAAAGTCAAGGTTATGAAGAGGGTGCTAACATGTCTGGAGAGGTTAGTTTTTAGGGTTCCGTAGTCAAACTAGGAACCCTTATAGTTTCATCATATCCGTCCGTCTATCCGTCGGTCCGTCCGCAGCCAAGCTCAGAGTACTAGACTCTTAGTACTAGAAAGCTGTTATTTGGCGTGAATTAACATATTAGTCACGCTAACAATGAAGTAAGATAGAATCGTGAAAAATCTCAGCGGGGTTAGGCCCTTCGAAACCACAATCTTGAATCCGTCAATGGAAACAGCCTATAGGTAAGGACGACAGTGCTGTCACTTTGCAGTGATTTGCAACATTTACGACTCGTAAAACTTGCTGTGTCCATCATACGATACTCTGTCATTGCTCCAAGTATAGGGTTCTTAATCGGAAAGAGACTCAATCAAATTAAAACCTTCTTGCACTTCTTTAATCTTAACATTAAAGCAGCTTACATGAAGAGGCAGTAGGTGGAGTAGGTCCTGGCGTACGCGTTCCCGAGCGACTGCAGCAGCTCCGATAGGTTCAGCCATAGAAACCGGTAGCGCGCGATCAGCTTCGCCGAGCATTCCACTTTCACGTCCTGCCAACGGTATGTATGTTTGGGGTTTTTCTCAACATCTACCTAAACGGGTTCTATATTGCCATCCCTAATCCTCACACATGCATAATATCTATTCAAGTTTTAGTACAATAGAGTATATCTTAGCTAAATCACAAAATTTCCAAAAATGTTAATAAGCTCCTCTTTTTATTTTAGCTGATATCTACAAAACATTTCTTTGCACAGAGAAAGAAGGCTTATTTGTAATAATTATCGTACCCTGCGGAAACATTCTGAAAGGCTCTGTGATGCAATCTTGATGCCCTTGCAGTTGATGTACCAGAGCGCACAGTTCATATTGATCATGGTGATGATGTGGTAGTAGGCGGTGGTGTGTCGCAGCAGGAACCCGTCCATCAGGAGACAGAGGCTGAGGAGGAAGCAGACAGCCAGCAGGAGGCAGCCAACGCTTATGATCACGATCTGGGTCTTTAGGTTGGGAAACTGCAAGTTTTCACCGGTCACTCGATAATATCTCACCTGAAAGTTATATTAGGGTGAATTTGGTTCTTTAGACATATTCCTTAAAGATTTGTTTAGTAGTGGCATAGATTGCAATGATTTTGAAATATCTATAGAATGTCTTACAGCACTCACTAGAAATGAATAGGCAGGTTTCTTAAAACATCTCTCTCATTTCTATATGAGAATACTTGACGGTCAACAAACGGTGTTAAAGCGAGTAACACTGTACATTGTCGACATAATCATCCCTATCTCTATGACGTGACGCTAATTTGCGTCGATGTACGCCAAATTATGCAGTGCGGCAAGATGTCGTGTATTGATTACAATTAGTACAAATTGGTAAGTTCTTGTTGTGCAATTAAAACGCGTAGAATATATTCCAAAACCAAAACTTGGATGGAGGAATCTACTAAAAAAGGCATTACGAATAGTGATGGGCGATTTCTGAAACATTACAAAACTTTCCTTAACTGGGTAAATTACACCTTCTGAAAGTTACATAATTAGATGGAAATGATTCTGACACATGTAAATTTCATTTAAATTTCATGAAAGGTTTCCGTTACTTACGTTACATTACAAAGCTTTAGTAATTTTCAGAATATTGCATGATATTTTAGGTGAAAGTTTCACTTTAAAACTTTCAGAATATTGCGGAAATTTAAGTGAAAGTTTCACTTTTGAAACTTACAAGCCGCCCATCTCTAATTACGTCAACCCCACTGTACAACTAACACATCTTTTTTCTTCCGCTTATCAATGGACAAACGTCAACCGCTATTTAATGGCTGCGAATGTTACAAAACTTACTTGAAATTTTCCCCAGCTGGTTTTATAGATGGCTACCTGACTAGCCACGCCCCAGCCCACGAAAGGAATCCAGAAGTGAGGCACCAGGAATACCACAAACAGAATGGCGTAGATGTACTCATCGAACTTCTTGATGGAGCGGAGAATGAGGATCCTCTCGTAGCCCACAGCGAGGACCACTACCGTGGCCAGGATGTAGAAAGTGATGGCGTACATTGTGGCGCTGGACCTCCAGCTAAATGTGATTGTGCCTGCGGAGAGCCGTTGTAAATGATTGACCTGAGTGAAATGTATTTATCTACAAGAGAAGAAACACTTGAAACGGGAGAAGTTTTTTTAATTTATTTTAACTCTAGTCGAGACCAAATAGTCAGGACAAGGGCGACGAGGGAGAGAGCTTATTTATTTATTTATTTAAACTTTATTGCACAATACACAAAGTAAGTATAAATGGCGGACTTAATGCGATGAGGTATTCTCTACCAGTCAACCATTACCCAACCCATACGGTACCTATTAATCCTACGTTTAAAGGATACCAAGTCATAAGCTTCCAAGAATACGGTTGCCGGCATCATGATGTTTGACTTTCGTTTTCGTTTTGAATCCCTCCTAGATGCACCTTACGGGCTAGGCGAAAATCGCTTGAAATAGTATGTTTTAACACACTATTACTATCACTTTTAATCAATAGATATCATTTAATTGTGGTAATTTATTAGGAAATGCCAACCCAAATTTAAAATAATCATGTCATCCAAAAAATGTCTGCTAAATAAATAAAATTAGCCACACTTCGAACGACGCTGTCCTTTCTTCGATTTTTTTTTACCGAGCTCATTCGTACCTACTTATTTATGGTAGCTGCTAATGAATAAAACTAGTACTTTATATTTGTGAAAAAATTTATCCCTAATATGCATCAGGGTTTGCACAAAAAAGAATTAAAATTGCAAAAAATTGCCAGTTACCTGAACATTTCAAATGGACACCATTTTTTTTGTAGTTAATTCAGATAACTTTTTTCATACAGTATGACATCCATATTTTTTACCTAATCAAACACAGCAGCAATTGTTTCGTTAACTTTAAAAAAAAAATAGAGCGTTTATATACAAGCAGGAATTTGACCCCATTCGAATGGGTAAAACTCGGAAACAAAAAAATAATATAAAAAATGGTGGTGGTTCAGCACTTGTCACCATAAAGTATATCCTCAATTATTTTTATTCAAATCAAAAGTCATGCGGCACACTTTTTAATTAAAATTACTTGAAATCACATGGAATGGCCCGGCTACTAATCGGTAAAGTCCAAGGCCATTAATTTTCTCACTGCCTAACTTTGTATTATAAACCTAAAAGCTTTTTCAAAGGGGCTCCTACTGACCTGGCTTTGACCTGGTGATAGGCATGACGGCGAGGGCCCGGAACAGCACCAGCAGCAGCTTGTGGTCGCGGTAGAACTGGTCGTGGGTCTCGCAGGTGTCACCATCCTGCGAGGACAGCTGGTCCCGCTGCTCTTGCTCCTGTAGCCACGTCATCATCATCAATTTAGGGTAGAAGTACCGGCTTTGGCCACCTTAAGACCGTTTTTGGCCACTTGAAATTTTAACTAATATAAGCATTATGAAAATTTTAAAAACTATTTTTATATTTTATCTTAATATTAATGATCAGTGTTAATTATTTATGAATATTATTTTTAATTCATCATCACATCATGTCAGCCGAAAGACGTCCACTGCTGGACATAGGCCTCCCCCAAGGCTCTCCACTCAGACGGGTCTTGTGCTTTTCGCATCCACCGCTTTCCCGCGATCCATACAAGGTCGTCACTCCATCTTGTTGGAGGCCTACCCACAGCTCGTGTCCCGGTCCGTGGACGCCACTCAAGAACCTTCTGACCCCATCGGCCATCAGTCCTGCATGCGATGTGCCCCGCCCACTGCCACTTCAGTTTAGCTATTCTTCGGGTTATGTCGGTAACCTTAGTTCTCCTGCGGATATCATCATTTCTGATTCTATCACGCAGAGAAACCCCGAGCATAGCCCTCTCCATAGCCCTCTGAGTGACCTTGAGCTTTCTTATGAGGCCCATCGTTAGCGCCCACGTCTCGGATCCGTAGGTCATCACTGGCAACACGCACTGGTCAAAGACTTTTGACTTCAAACACTGCGGTAATTTGGACGAAAAGGTGCTGCGAAGCTTCCCGAACGCTGCCCAGCCGAGTCGGATTCGACGAATGACCTCTTTCTCAAAGTTGGATTTTTAATTATACAGTATTTTTGATACTAATTTCAACCTTAAGGGGCCAAAAAGGGTACAGTAGCTACAAACGGTACTTCTACCCTACTATCTCCCGGACAACTTGGGGGCTGATATATTCCACGACAGTATTTTGGCATGTATAAAAAGGTAGGAGGTAGACACACACAGGACATTCTAAAATCTTTTGAAAACCTTGTTAGCTGTAATGTCACTGTTTTCGCACTGTATTCATAGCTTAATTATAAGAGTGTATGATATACATATATTGTAATATATTTCATTATATTTAATTCTTTTTACTACAACTTTTAAATTTAGTGTTTATTTTGTGAGCAAATATTTAATACATGCCGTAGTTCAATTTGGTAATTTACTGACATAAGATGTACTGTATACCTTCACGCTTGTAATCCCAGAGTGGGCTAAGCAGAGCTACAGAATTAAAACTTTAAAAAGTTGATAATTCAGTAACCACAATTTGCACAAATAGGCTACGATGTTTACCAGCGTATTAGTGATAGGTTGCAAGCCCATCGCCTAACTGTACAGTCAACAGCATAAATAAGTGATCATTTATGTACCTTGTCACTTTAACGTTGTGTTTGAAATGACATATGAAATTGTGAAACGATTGAAAGCGACAAGGTACATAAATGATCACTTATTTATGCTGTTGACTGTACTACAAGCCTATATTCCCTTAGTCGCCTCTTACGACCTCCACGGGGAGACATATACGTAAGAGGTTATTTCCTATAATTGGGTAAGCATCCATATAGATATTAAACTAGACATAAACATAAGTCAGATTAATAAATAAATAAATTCAGCTGAAAGATGTCCACTGCACATATGTATCCCCCAAGATTTGCATGGATATATTGTGTTTGTGTGTTTTTGAGTGTTCTTCCATACGATATTGACTTCGTGGTACATTTTTGACGAGTAAAAGCGCCCGTGCGGCCTATTTACTGAATATCTTTTGTCTTTTATCTTTTTTAAGCGAACTATAAGTCATTTTCACTACGCGATTGCAAAACCTAGTTAAATAATCAAACTCCTTGGCTTTAGCAAATAACTACTCACATAATCTTGTTGCGTTTTCTGATAAACATGCTTAACGTCATGCACATGCTTCATTTCATCCTTGTACAGCGTCCTGCTTAATCCTTCGTCGAAATAATGGTCGGGAATCATCGCGCGTACCTCACCGGCAATGGCCGACTACTTAATAGTCAGAACTTAGGCTCGTTATTGAGGTAGCAAACAGAAAGTGTAAATTTAATTAAATTTATAGCTAACGACCGCCGCTGCGCGCATTTCAACTACGCTAACGATTATTTTCACCGATCTTGGTGTTAATAAACAAGCAGGCGATTAGCTTTCGTTGACTTTCGGTTGAGTCACGTAGGAAATTTATAAAAATACCGGTGACTTGAAGGGTTCCGTGCGCTTTCCAACGACGCGTTGGCCTAGTTGGTAACCATGCCTACGAAGCGGTTCTGGAATAAATCCCGGTAATGGCAGATATTTGTGTGATGAGCGCAAGTATTTCTTCCTGAGTCATGGATGTTTTTATGTATTTAAGTATATATATATTTCTTTATATCCTACTAATATTATAAAATATTATAAATGCCCGGTGCCGGGTGCCGTGTGGTTGCCGTCTTAGAATTGTGCCACTCCATGTCTTCCCGTGAAAGTCGTAAGAGGCAACTAAGGGAATAAAGGCTTGTAGTACTGTTAGGCGATGGGCTTGCTACCTGTCACTAATATACACTGTTAAACATCTTAGCCTAATTGAGCAAATTGTGGTTACAGAGTTATCAACAAGTTTTTAGAGTTGTTGGTAATTTTGTAGCTCTGCCTACCCCACTCTGGGAATGAAGGCGTGAAGGTATGTATGTATGTATTATAAACGCGAAAGTTTGTATGTATGGAAGGATAGATGGATGTTTGTTACTCTTTCACGCTGCAAGGGCTGGACGGATTTAAATGAAATTTTGAAATGGAGATAGCTTATACCCTAGATTAACACATAGGCTACATTTCATCCCGGAAAAATTTAAAGTTCCCGAGGGAATAACGATATTCGAAATCTACGCGGATGAAGTCGTGGGCAGAAGCAAGTAAGTATTTATATTGATGTCTAGTACACTTAGTACAAGCCTAGAGCTTAGTTCAATTGGAATTGGTGTGACATAGACCCCTGTTTTTTTTTTGTATGGGGCCGCCTCTTTTTATTTAAGCTGAGACTTAGGTAACCTTTGGCACCGTTTCGATAAAGTACTCTAAAACGATGTGTATTCAGTAACAAGGCCGCATAGGCACTTAGCGGCCACGTATAACCTCGGGTGCCTACTATATATAAATATAGGTCGTTTTACAAGAACTGCAACGGATCTATCGATTTAGTGAATATGAGGATGCCCACGTTTTTATTTCATTTCATTTCACAAGCTCTAGCCTTGTACTATGGGTACTAGAAAAGATTTGAACTATTAAAATTAAATATACCTATTGTGTTTTTTTGTAAGTTTTTTATTGATTCTTGTGCACAAGACATTTAAGAATTGAGAACACATTATGATGTTTCTCGCCGGACAGATACTTTTTTATTGTTATCTTTGTCCGGCAGCATGAGCATGTCATGCTCACTTAAAGGTCTTTGCTTACGGCGTCGCCACCTTCCCGAACACATGGTTGAGGGAGGCGATGGCTGAGATTCGCGTTATACTCGTGAACGGGTGCTGTCTGTGGGGTCCGGTCTGTTCACGCTTGCAAGGACCTGTTTTTCCAATTTAGTTATTTTAATTATCGTTCCTGACGTCTACGACCTCGTCATGTTGTTCTCCTAATCATTATTTTTTATTTTATTTTATTGACCTTGCATTTGTAAGGATTTTATTTGTGTTAGGTTTTAAAAATAATTATTTATTACTTTATTACCTTGTAATGTAACTTACTTTTAAGTATTATTATACCTAATTAATAATTGAAAAAATGACCTTCTGCTGGAGTTTCTTGCGGCGCTTCTTCTCCGCAATGATGGTCTTGTCTTGCGCTAGTAGATTCACTCCATATTACCGACGTGTAAAAGAGCCCTCATGTGGCCAATTTACTGAATATATATTTCGAATTTTGAATTTGAATCCATGACTGAAAAACAAATATTCGCGCTCATCATACAAATATCTGCCCTTACTGGATTTGAAATCAGGACCGCTAGTTTCGCAGGCAGTGCACTACTAGATAGGCCAACAACGCGTCGACAAAGTTTCCAACTACTCCCCCTATTTTGATCCCTTGTGGGATGAATTTGAATTGTCCCCTGATATTTATTTATTTAATTTACTTGTGGGAGGACCTTGTGCAGGGTCCGGCCAGGTTGGTACCACCATCTTATCCATTAACCTACCGTCAAGCAGCAGTGTTCGCATTGTTGAATTCCGGTTTGGGGATAAGACAGCCGGTGAAATGACTAGCATAGAGGCATTCCATCTTAGTCCTCAGGGTTGGCAGTGCATTTGCAGTCTTGTGAATGTGAATGTCTATGGGTCACAGTTTCCACTTACCATCAGGTGGCCTGTGTGCTCGTTGCCTTCCTATGCCATAAAAAAAGGAATATTCCCTTGAAATTTTAAGTTCTTAAGTCAGAAGCGCACAAAGCCAAGCCTGCCAGTTGTGAGGTTAGAAAATAAAACGAAATCTTTTGATCTCATAATCGGCCATTTCCGGCAATAAGTTAGAGAAGCGGTCAACTGGTCATCCCATAAATTTTGAGCGATAGAGAAGAAAAATGTTAGAAGCATTTGCATCTTGGCTACGGCCTAGGGCTTCCCATCCCGTAGCCTATCTTCAATCTCGATATCGCGGAACCGAACATTTTATAAAAGAAAAAAAAATCTTCTAGACGAGTCGGCGGTATTCGTTTTATATGTAAATTATAGGTAATTTAGGAATGATTGGTATGTATATACCAATCATTCGTACACTTTTAAGTTTTTTTTTTTTTAAAGTCTATCAATATATATGCCCCAATCAGGTATAAAATTATTACACATATAATAAAAGATGTTTTAAAACAAAATGATGTCAATAACTCTTATAATTATATTAATAAAGTGAGTTTAAGTCTAAAGTGGCAAATGTACGAATCCACCCCATAGGCGGGGTACGTTCGTACATATCATACGTTCAGAGGGTGTGGGGTACCTTCGTACAAATAAAAAACACGGTTAAGTATAACCAAAAATATGGAACCAACACTAGAAACGTTGACAAACAGCAAGAAAATTGAAGCGTTATCATAATCATGAGTATCATGACCATGGTTACTGGCAGTTGAATAAAAATCCTTTGGTAAATTTAACTTTTCTTAGCTACAAAACACGTCAGAACATCAGTACTGTATTTACTTCGAGCACGCCATAACAAACAAAGTCCTAGTTTTTTTTTTTTTTTTTTTATAGCATGGGAAGGCAAACGAGCACACAGGCCACCTGATGGTAAGTGGAAACTGACTGTGACCCATAGACATTCGCATTCACAAGACTGCAAATGCGTTGCCAACCCTGAGGACTAAGATGGAATGCCTCTATGCTAGTCATTTCACCGGCTGTCTTATCCCCAAACCGGAACACAACGATGCGAACACTGCTGCTTGGCGGTAGGTTAATGGATAAGATGGTGGTACCAACCCGGACGGACCCTGCACAAGGTCCTCCCACAAGTAAGTAAGTAAGTGCTCGCAATAACAGCATTGTCGCCTACCAGTGGCTACGCACACACGCGAAGTCGTGTAAATACTTCGATCTGATTAGTTGTATTAGCGACTGTATGAATCTTCCCCGTGTACGAATGGTGCCAATCTTCCCCTACCCATTGAACCCCCAGATTCATAAAGAGTCTTTTTTAAGATGGACTTAAGTGTATTAGCTTCAGATGGCAACGGACCAATTACTTTAGATGCTGACTTTAGTTAACTCTAACTCTTATTGCAACTTAAGGTTAAGATCGAACGGCGAAACCTTATCATTGTTGTTTGTACTTGATGTCTTTGATGAACAACCTCTTCGTTGTCATTGTTTTCCACTGCATCCTCATTAAAAAGTCTGTTAAAGATAGTTAAGTAGAGTTAAGTTACCATTTTGTCGCAGAACGGATAACCGCTGGAGTAAGCGTGTTCTGGAGTGAAGACCGCGTCTTAGCGTGGGACGCCCTCTGGCCAGATGGCAGGATGACTTGCATGAGAGGGCCGGCAGCAACTGGATGCATAAAGCATTAAACCGGGCTCTGTGACGTTCCTTGGGAGAGGCCTATGTTCAGCAGTGGACTGCAACGGGCTGATGATGATGCTGAATTTACCCTTGTAAGCGATAGATGGCGCTATTAGATGCTCATTAACGAGTTTGTTTCGCAGATCCAAGATGTCGATGTGTTTGCTGACAACTGGCAACAATTGCTATGTAAAATTCACTGCTTCTGTTGTTCTCTATAAATCTAATATTGTAAATGTCTCTATATTATTATGTGTAAATCTATAACATTGTAGGCGCCTTGGTCCATACTGTAAGCCTATAATTGTAATTATAATAATAATAAATAAATAAATAAATAAAATTAGGTCGGGAGAATTATTTTACCTACCGCCAAGCAGCAGTGTTCGCATTGTTGTGTTCCGGTTTAAGGATAAGACAGCCGGTGAAATGACTAGCATAGAGGCATTCCATCTTAGTCCTCAGGGTTGGCAGTGCATTTGCAGTCTTGTGAATGCGAATGTCTATGGGTCACAGTTTCCACTTACCATCAGGTGGCCTGTATGCTCGTTTGCCTTCCTATGACATAAAAAAAAGGATTTTTTACGTTTGATCGTTATAGTCTAGGGGAAATAAGTGCCGCTTTATGCCGAGTACTGAAACATAATGTAAAATAACAAATGCATTAAAAATAATTTTAACCGTTACCATACCGTTACAAACTAAGTAATTAAAATATTAAATCCAGTGTTCTGCTACGTTATATATAAACCCGCACAAGAGCAGCATGACACAAAGTTGCCTTTCTTCGAGGCGGCAGCGGCAACAGAAATTACTCTGGTTAGTAAATATACTCAATTTTTAAAATGCAGCCAGTCGCACCCTGTCGCAGAAAATCAATTCTTAATTTTGACGTATTTTCTTTCTCGTGATTCGATGCTGTCATTATGACAAGGTTTCCATGGTGCTCAACTATTTTAGTTGTTCTATATTGTATCTGCCCCAAGGTCAGAGGCACCCTGTATGAAGGAAGCTTATTCCACCCTGTAGCTATGGTTTTTAATAGTCTGTAATAGATTCTCACTTTTTTTTTTTTTTTTTTTATATCATAGGAAGGCAAATGAGCCCACAGGCCACCTGATGGTAAGTGGAAACTGTGACCCATAGACATTCGCATTCACAAGACCGCAATCCTAAGACTGCAAATGCGCTGCCAACCCTGAGGACGAAGATGGAATGCCTCTATGCTAGTAATTTCACCGGCTGTCTTATCCCCAAACCGGAACACAACAATGCGAACACTGCTGCTTGGCGGTAGGTTAATGGATAAGATGGTGGTACCAACCCGGACGGACCCTGCACAAGGTCCTCCCACCCGCAAAACTTCACTGCTGGGCTTAGGGTTCTCTTTCGGATATCCAACTCTCTCTCGGATAGCAACCTCGCACCACTCGCTTCGAAACACATCTAATGCATCCCACCACGTTCAATTAAGTCTACCACGAGTACCACGACGCCGGTATCTATCCTGGGGGGTTATTATGACATAGCTTTGCAGTTCAATTTACGCTGAGAGAAAGGGACAGAGCTATAGCAATTATATAGCTCCGTCCCTTTCTCACGGCTTAAAATGAACTGCATTGCTACGTCATAATAACCCCACTGTACAGCTAAATACATGCTAAAAGGCACCACAGCAGGCGATATTGTTCCGTGGGTTCATCGCATGAAAGCACATTTCATACTTTTCTTCACAGATTTAGGACCTGGCCACATCACCACGGCAACGTAAAACGGCGCGGCGCCGTAGAAAGGCACGTTGCCGCGTCGCTCGTGCAGATACTCGGTGCCGTGTTGTAACGGCTTCAAGCTATTTTAATCTATACGTGCATGATATTGGCCTTAATATTGCACTTTATAATGAATCACGGCATGTCGCCGCAAAGTGCTTTTCTACGGCGTCACGCCGTTTCATGTTAACGACGCTGTGCCGTGGTGATGCGGCCAGGCCTGACTTGATACTGCTTGTCTATTCAACGGGGTGAAACAATATTGTTTTTGAAATGTTATGGTAATGTCTTCAACTCGGTTGCCATTAATTTAATAAGAACTATTGTAATGTTGACAATACGATGTGTCAAAGGCAATATAATTTAACCCAATTCAATAGAGGCCTAAACTGTCTGTGGAAACCTTAACAGTTGATTTAATTCAGCGTTTATTTCATTTGTTTTAGTACTGGCTTTCGAAAATAATTTAGATATCTTTTGACCTTAGAATGAAGTGGACGTCTTTTGCTTTGCCGACACGTGTCTAACTAGCGTTAACATGATAATAACGTTTTTTAATTCATTTTGATACGCTTCCGCTTCGCGTTTGCACAAGGTAATGTTGTAAAAATTGGATTTATTTTATTCGCTATAGAACAGCAAAATAAATAACAATATTTTTATGGAGAAATCAAGGCAAACGTGCGAGCCAGACTAAAAGAGATGGAATGCCTCTTTGCTAGTAACCCCCACATTGGATCACTGCTGCTTGGCGACAGGTTAAAAGTCAGGAGAGGTTGCGATCTGGACAGACCTTGCGCAATATCCTTTCAACAATTATTACTTTAAAGATACGGATAACGCTGATGCACATCCACTGACTCTTTTTAGTGAAGCCTTTTCTAAGAGACATGTTGTAAGTAGGTACCGACAGTTGCAAGTCACGTTGAGACTATTTTTTTAAATAAAAGCAGAGCTATTCTAAGCTATGGTATGGTGGTTTTTTATCAGATTTCTTCCAAACAGAATATGATCAACATTGGAAGGTTTGAATACAAGATAACGATACGACGCGACGCACACATGCGATTAAGATTGTACCTACTTTGTAAGCTAGTTTGATATTGTTGTTTTCCACTTAATTTGACAATTGTGTGTGTGTGATTGAAGCATCAAATAAACGTTTTATCTATCTATCTATCTATCATATACAGGTATGTTTGTGTTATAAGTGTCCCTGGTTTGACCAACAATATTTTCATCAAATGTACTAGTTTATTTTATTTTATTGAAAGCTTTATCCTGCTGAAGCCATATTGTTTTCAGATTATCATAAATATTAATTACGTAGGTTAGGTAAGGTAGGATTTCTGACTATCACAAAACCGCCCATTAAAAGCATGTCTACCTAATGAAAATTCTGCAAAGTGAGACGTTGTATGAAACTAGTGACAAGAGTATAACAGCCTCTTTTTACTTTTACAAGTTTTATTTAACTGGCACTGTTCGTATGTATGTACGTTTGTAAGTTGTCCGTCAATATTTGCAAACCAACTTTGAATCAGTTCTCGCAAATGGAATGGGCTGAAATTTGAAACACGTATATCTTGGTCATGATCTGGTGATGGAGTCGGAAGGAGGCGACAGGTTCTCCGCTATTCTTAATATAGAGCCACCGTGTTGGGACTCATTAGTTTGGTCTCGACAAGCAGATAATGACTTTGCAAAAAAAAGTGAGGGAAAAGGACAGAGCTATATATAACTCCTATAGCTCTGTCCTTTACGCTCGTTGTAAAATAAATTGCATAGCTAGGTCATAATAACCCACCAGTTACCCACAAAAGCTTGTCCCAGTAATGATTTAATTTTTTATTGTTCCGTTATCAGACACCCATGATGCGTGGAGCTGTCGGCGCGCTGGTCGCTACATTCGCGGCGCTGCTCTGCTGGAGTGCTAATGCTCATCGGGTAAATATAGAGACATGACCACGTTCTGAATTGTCTCATGGACACTTTTGGACCCAAGGGGTAGTTGCGCCCCTCCTCCAGGACGGGTGCATTTCCTGTGGGGATTAAACCATCCCTATGACTAGGGCATGCAGTACCGGGCCCGGTTCCGAGAATTCCATTTCCCGGTTCCAAGCAGGGACGGTACCGGGATTCCCGGTTCTCCCGGTTCTTTTTTTTACCCCACCGCCAATCGTGGACATTTGAGAAATAAAACGATTATAAAACATTAGGAAACTTTGTTTTAAATAAATATGAAATTAAATCATGCATATTTTCTTCAACAAAAACGTATCTTGATTAAGTAAAATACTTACTAGACAGTGATTTTCCTTTGGTGTTTTTTACAAATTTAGAGATCAATTATTTATTATTATATTAGAATCAGAAATGATGATATCCGCAGTAGAACTAAGGGTACCGGCATAGCCCGAAGAATAGCTAAACTTAAGAGGCAGTGGGCGGGGCACATCGCTCGCAGGACTGATGGCCGATTTGGTCGAAGGTTCTTGAGTGGCGTCCGCGGACCGGGAGATGAGCTGTAGGTAGGCCTCCAACAAGATGGAGTGACGACCTTGTAAAGATCACGGGAACGCGGCGGATTCGAAAAGCAAGGACCGGTCTGAGTGGAGAGCCTTGGGGGAGGCCTATGTCCAGCAGTGGACGTCTTTCGGCTGACATGATTGATTGATGATTGAAATAAGAGCTATCGATAAATTGACAATACATAACAGGTTGTTTTTACCGCCAACAATAGAGGCCCTGACCTCGCTCGCACCGTTTCCCACCAAGCATAATAACTAGTCGAACTCCCAATCAGGCATTTTAATCTTCGGGCTTTACTGAAATTACAACTCCGATTTACCGACTTATGTGGCCGCGTCTCCGTCGAAAAACAGAAGCTGGTCAATTTTTTATAAAATAAATGCTTTAAAAATATCTAGTTATTAGTCAACCGATGGTCAGGTTTGATGATAATCAAAGGGTCTGTTCTACTCTGTGAAACCTTACTGCTTTTGACATGAAATTATAATTATACATTTTAAAAAGAAACAGAACATTGGCCACGTTGGTAATATGAAGTGACTATATTAATATGAAGTCATATTGTCATCGTTCCTATTTACTTAAAAGTAATCGCGGACGTGTTGAAAACTAGACGATAACATGTTAAAAACAATGAGGTTTTGCCGAGTAAAATAGAGAGATATTAGCTCTTAACGTAGAGGTCGTAATTATGTGTCGGAGATGATGATATATTTAATAGTTATATATTGAAACAATGTGAAACTCCATGGTTTTTATACATTGGTATAAAGTAATATGTAGCATAGCTTCTAATTAACTTTGTCTTAAACTCGTTATTTTATTGCTTATGTAATTGTAGCTTTTAACTACTTGACTGTAAATTGGGTCAAAAAAGAAATATATCCTACGGAAAAAAGGCACATCTACTTTAATAATTGTATTGCACTTCCAACCTTATTTTAAGCGCTGAGAGTTCAATATCCTTCTTTGAATTAATCTTCTAAGAATTATGTATTATGTCGAGGAACGTTTCAAATAAGGTTTTTCACAGGGGCTCTATGGAAGAACTCTCCTTACTTATAATTCGGGTAAGAATTCTCTGTACTAATGGGTATTTATTTAAATATGCATAATTAATCAACATCACAGTAAGGACGTTGTCCCGATTAAAAGAAAAAATAAAAAAAAATAGGTGTAATGTGCAAATTAACATGTAAGGTCTGTAAACTTGGTGATCTGATTTTAATATTCATACATTATTATTTATCTTAAGTCACCAGGGAAGTTTTACTACTGCAAAAAAAAGGAGTACCTACCTTAAAAGTTGTTTCTCCCAAATATCAACATTTACATAGGTATATAAAGTCACGTTGTGGTTGCCGGGTTAGAATAGTGCCCCTCCATGTCTTCCCGTGGATGTCGTAAGAGGTGACTAAGGGTTTTCTAGTAGGTACTGTTATGCGATGGGCTTGCAACCTGTCTCTAATACGCAGGTAAATATCTTAGCCTAATTGTGCAAAATGTCGTTAATGAATTATCAACAACTTTTTAGAGTTGTAGGTAATTCGGATACACCAAAAAAATAACTGCTTGCTTTTACATTTCTATACCAGAGCTCGGCAGGGGTAAGCCATTTTTACGTCATTAATGTCAAGTGTAGATATTAATATAGATACACCTTAAAAAGTAATATTAAAGGAAAATAAAACTTTATTAATTTTAATCAAACTAAAATGACGATTAATTATGTACAAAACGAGTATTAAAGTTTATTTATTTATTCTAAATCTTCTTTGTTATTGGAAGTCGTAAGAGGCGACTAAGGGAATAAAGGCTTGTAGTACTGTTAGGCGATGGGCTTGCTACCTGTCACTAATATACACTGTTTAACATCTTAGCCTAATTGTGCAAATTGTGGTTACAGAGTTGTCAACAAGTTTTTGGAGTTGTTGGTAATTCTGTATCTCTGCCTACCCCACTCTGGGAATGAAGGCGTGAAGGTATGTATGTACGTATAACTATAAGTTTTTCTATATTTTCAATTTTCAACGAATTTCTTCTCGAGTTTAATATCCACTTATAGATAGAAAAAGATCTTTCTACACCCAATGAAGTGAGTGGAGTGAAATTGTTCATTAAAATACTGTCCACATCTGTTCCTAAGGAGATTTGCTAAAAAAGCCTGCTATAAAATTCATTTGTTTTGATGGCGACGTAAAAATCGTAGCAGAAAGGCAGCCTAAATAAAATAAACTCATTAGTTATTGAATGACACCGCATCTACCATTGAATGACAAGGTATGTCCATGTTATGCAAACTCTGAAAACAGCTCTGCCGAGCTCTAATAATCACTGACTACACATATCCAATGCGTGCGGGATTCCTTCAAACAGGTGCAATAGTGTGCGTTCTACATTGTCATGTTACATTGCAAACCAATATACACCCATGTACCTATCTATCCTCTTTGTAATAATCCTGACGTCATCGACGTATCGTACATGTTTTGCGACACCTCCAGTGTGACTTTTGCGAATAACTGCATAGAAGCCATCGGTATGCGCCTCCGCAAACATACCATGCCATGGATGCACTACAATATCGCGGCAGCCCCAACAGCATCCTGAAAGCGTTATTATATTGCACTCTCAAGATATTCAGGGTTCTCTGCGTGAATGATACGAGTAAAATGCATTTTCAGTTGCTTTCAGTTTGAGGTTTGTTACAGGCTTTACGATACCGGCATTGCCAAGTGCACGACCAAATGAAACTATGATGTTTAATATGAGCTAGCTAGAGGAATTAATGCGGTTCCTTTTAGCAAAGAGAAGTCACTCGAGCAGACAGGCCACCTGGGAACCAATTTTGGACATTCGAAATTTCTGTTCTATTTCAAAACCGAGCGGTAGAAAATATTCGAATGCGCAAAATCTTTCACAATTTATTTTCGAATGGACCGAAATTCCATATTTTTGAGATTTTCTTTCGAAACTGAGGGATTGACTAAATAGTATTGTAAATTTGGAACTGGTTTCATTATACGCAGAAAGTCGATGTTTTACCGGTTTTTTTAATTCATATTTTAATTGCGAAGAAATGTGTGAAGCTAACAAAAGATGAAATCATAACAAGCATTTTAATATTTTAGTTCGTATAAGATTTATTTACGCTTATTTTATAAATTCTTGACTGGTTATGAATGTAGGAAAAGTGAAACGCTTTCTCGTCTGTGGATGTCTATGGCATTGTGATAGGTTTGTTTATGCTTCATGTACTTCCCGGCATACATACCCAACAGGTTTGAAAGATGTCAAATGATACGGATCCCCTTTGTTTTATCAAATTATGTTTGACAAATTATCACTTCCCAATAATTTTTTCGTAAAATTTCATTTGCCAAATAATTGTTTTCCAAATTAACTATTCACAAATAATAGTTACGCAAACCTAATGTTTGGCACATGAATGTTTAGTCATTGACTGGCTTACCAACTGGACATTTGACTAAATTTCATTAAGTCAAATGTTTTAGTTGGCATAACATATTTTACGCAAAACAAAATAAGGCAAATGATTTGTATGGTCTAAAAATGGTGAATTTATTTGGGGGTCGTTCTAACCTAACTTAACCTAGTTTACTGGTAGAATTTGTAACCTATAACCTACTTACCTGGCAGCAGTGCGCTATTATGGTCGCAGTTCTAACCTAACCTAACCTACTGTTCTTGTAGCAGTTCGTTTTTGTTGGGGGTCTAAGTTCTAACCTATCCTTACCTACTTACCTGGCAGCAATTCGGTAGTAAATTTTTATTGTTGTTCAAAATTATTACTTAAACTTTAAATAAAATTCAGACAAATTCAAGCACACATAAACTTACAAAAAACGCTAATGAGCATTGCAACAAACTTAAAGTTGCAAGTTACAAATGCAGTTGTAATACACAAATAAATGTATTTGTGAAAATAGCAGTGCATTTTGTATATATGGGATCGTGCCGTTTTACCAATATTATATTATTTAAACAAACTCCGATTTTTGTCTTTATATAATAATAATAATAATAATAATAAAGTTTATTTGTCCAAAGAAAGTTACAATGTATGAATTTCCGGTGGGACCCAAACTAGGCGGAGCCTGTATCTTGGGACCCGGTGAGACGGTTCACAGTATGATTAGACAGTTAATTAAGACTGTTTTAAATAAGCAAGCAAAATAATAATAATAGCAATTCAAAATTCTTATTGTACCTAGTATTGCATTTGTATGTGTGTGTCATTTGTTGGTGGTGCATGTGCGTGTCTATGTGAATGTGAGTGTATGTGTTTGCGTGTGTGTGTGTGTGTGTGATGTATGTGTTACGTCAGCAGGTCTTCCGTGTCAGAATAAGACAGCGTTAATAGCCAATCTTTTAGAAGAAGTTTGGCTTTACGAGGCCTAGAATTCTTTAGGTCCACCTTACTGCAGACCGCATTATATACCTGGGTGTGCATATATAATGGTGAGCGTCTAGCAAATGAGGAATAAAGACTTGGAAGGGGAACCTTGTATCGTCTCCTCTTCAGCAGCTGCTTGTGCATGGGTGACGTAATTATAGAGCTATGAGTGCGCATAAATGCCTTCAGCACGAACAGTTGTCTGACAGTCATTAGCCTAGTCTCTTTGTACAAAGTCACTGTCGGATAGCGAAAAGGTTTCCTGAGCATCACCTTTATCACCGCTCGCTGCGCTCTTTCCAACTCAAGCATAGCAGACTTACCTGCGCTGCCCCAGACCGCGATGCAGTACTCCGTAATAGATCGGCACAGCGCGTTGTACACATTAAACAATATATTTGTGGGCGTGCAACCTCGCAGTTTTTTCACGACATAGATTACCTTCCTCACTCTTTTTGATAGACAATGAATGTGTTCCCGGAAGGTGAGGTGCTCATCTATTTGCAGTCCTAGGTATTTGACGCAAGGGTGTCTGCTTATTTGACTGCAAACGCATGAGGGATATCCACTTTTACAGGTGTGCAGGATTAAGGATTTTCCTGTAGGCGGGGACGAAACTAACGTCTTTGAAAAACAGATGTAATGGGTTTTTTCTACGTTCAGTGTGAGGAGGTTTTGGTCAAGCCAGGCAACAACTTCAGACAGCCCCTGTTCAACGATCCGAAACGCATCATCCCAAGTCTCGCCCCTAAAAAGAATAACAGTATCATCTGCATAGCAGATGGTATCTGCGTCAGGAATGGCAAGCTGAAGCAGGTCGTTAATGTAAATAATAAACAGCGTTGGACCAAGAATGCTCCCCTGGGGAACCCCAAATTTTACCGGCAATTCACCACTAATGGAGTTTCCAATTTTAATAGCCTGCCGTCTATCGCTCAGGTAACTACAAAACCAATTTAACGCTGATCCCCTAACTCCCAGACATTCAAGCTTCCTTAAAAGTATGTTTACCGAGACAGTGTCAAATGCTTTTGCAAGGTCTAAAAATACTCCAAGGCATTTTTTCCCCCCATCTACGTGGCTGGAAACTAGATTTGTAAGGAGAACTGCAGCATCTTCAGTGGATTTGCCCCTCCTGAATCCAAACTGTTGTTGCGAGATTAATGACATATTTTCCAGAAAAGTGACAAGTCGGTTGTTTACGATTTTTTCTAAGATTTTGGAGAACACGCTCAGTAGTGAAATAGGTCTGTAGTTAATAGGAGCATCCCTAGAACCGCTTTTGTATATAGGCGAAACAAGAGCTAACTTCCAACAGTCGGGGAAACATCCCTCTTCCAGGCTTAGGTTACAAAGGTGAGTCAAAGGTTCTACTATAGCTTCTTTAATTTCTTTAATGAGAAACGGCCTACAGCAATCATATCCTGGCGCACTATCAGATTTTAATTGTTCAATATATTTTTTAACCTCGTACACGTCTGTCGGTTGCATAAAAAAGGATGACCCAGGAGCCTTACAGGGGAGAAACTTTCCAGCAAGAGATGATTGCGTTTCTGAAAGCTTCGACAAAATGCTATTAGCCAGTCGGTCGCCCACCGATGAAAAATGCCAGTTGCACTCGTCAAGGGATTCCCGTTCTGTTGATTTTATTTTTGTTAATTCAATAGGGTTATTATTGCTCTTTTTGACCTCACAGATAGAATTTATAGAAGTCCAGATTTTTTTGGGATCTCCCATGCTGTCTGATATGAGCTTGCTGTTGTACTGATTTTTAACGTTATACAACAAGTTATCACAGAAATTTCTGTAGCGCGTATATGTTTTGCATAATACCAGATTCATTTGCCTACATGTTTATAATGTAATGTTTTTTGCCTTAATAAAGCATTTGCTAAAAGACCAAATGCCTAAATGTCTGTATCCGAAGTTAAACTCTGCTTAATGAAAATTTGACGAAATGAAAATTAGCGTATTATAGTTATGCCAAAGATTGCATTGGCAAAAAAACAGTTGCGAAAATTTGTTTGGGTAGTGAAATTTTACCAAAATAATTTTGTCAAAACAGCAGGATCCCAATGATACTTTCTATTGATACAATTCAAAACGAATCGGTCGCAAGTCAAAAATACAATTTCATTGTTTTTTGTCACTTTCGAGTGAAACATTCGAGCGCTGGAAATCGGTCATAAATCGGCCTCTGGGGCCGTAGCCAAGATGCCAACGTGACTAACGTTTTTCTTTTCTACCACTCTAAATGTATGGGATGACAGTACCAACCCAAAGATATGAACATTAGAACACGTGTCTAATTTCTCGGTACCTCGCTGCAGTCTGTGAGCACTTAGAAGAGGCTTCGGTTTAGTACTTCTCTCTCACTCGCTCTCATACGATCTTAATAAGAGCGAGTGAGTATACAGTCTGTGAGCACTTAGAAGAGGCTTCGGTTTAGTACTTCTCTCTCACTCGCTCTCATACGATCTTAATAAGAGCGAGTGAGTATACAGTCTGTGAGCACTTAGAAGAGGCTTCGGTTTAGTACTTCTCTCTCACTCGCTCTCATACGATCTTAATAAGAGCGAGTGAGTATACAGTCTGTGAGCACTTAGAAGAGGCTTCGGTTTAGTACTTCTCTCTCACTCGCTCTCATACGATCTTAATAAGAGCGAGTGAGTATACAGTCTGTGAGCACTTAGAAGAGGCTCCGGTTTAGTACTTCTCTCTCACTCGCTCTCATACGATCTTAATAAGAGCGAGTGAGTATACAGTCTGTGAGCACTTAGAAGAGGCTTCGGTTTAGTACTTCTCTCTCACTCGCTCTCATACGATCTTAATAAGAGCGAGTGAGTATACAGTCTGTGAGCACTTAGAAGAGGCTTCGGTTTAGTACTTCTCTCTCACTCGCTCTCATACGATCTTAATAAGAGCGAGTGAGTATACAGTCTGTGAGCACTTAGAAGAGGCTTCGGTTTAGTACTTCTCTCTCACTCGCTCTCATACGATCTTAATAAGAGCGAGTGAGTATACAGTCTGTGAGCACTTAGAAGAGGCTCCGGTTTAGTACTTCTCTCTCACTCGCTCTCATACGATCTTAATAAGAGCGAGTGAGTATACAGTCTGTGAGCACTTAGAAGAGGCTTCGGTTTAGTACTTCTCTCTCACTCGCTCTCATACGATCTTAATAAGAGCGAGTGAGTATACAGTCTGTGAGCACTTAGAAGAGGCTTCGGTTTAGTACTTCTCTCTCACTCGCTCTCATACGATCTTATTAAGAGCGAGTGAGTATACAGTCTGTGAGCACTTAGAAGAGGCTTCGGTTTAGTACTTCTCTCTCACTCGCTCTCATACGATCTTAATAAGAGCGAGTGAGTATACAGTCTGTGAGCACTTAGAAGAGGCTTCGGTTTAGTACTTCTGTCTCACTCGCTCTCATACCATCTTAATAAGAGCGAGTGAGTATACAGTCTGTGAGCACTTAGAAGAGGCTTCGGTTTAGTACTTCTCTCTCACTCGCTCTCATACGATCTTAATAAGAGCGAGTGAGTATACAGTCTGTGAGCACTTAGAAGAGGCTTCGGTTTAGTACTTCTGTCTCACTCGCTCTCATACGATCTTAATAAGAGCGAGTGAGTATACAGTCTGTGAGCACTTAGAAGAGGCTTCGGTTTAGTACTTCTGTCTCACTCGCTCTCATACGATCTTAATAAGAGCGAGT
Organism: Acleris emargana; assembly: GCA_927399475.2. Lineage (NCBI taxonomy): Eukaryota > Metazoa > Arthropoda > Insecta > Lepidoptera > Tortricidae > Acleris > Acleris emargana. The sequence continues at coordinate 2,134,157 of OV656843.1, forward strand.
GAGTATACAGTCTGTGAGCACTTAGAAGAGGCTTCGGTTTAGTACTTCTCTCTCACTCGCTCTCATACGATCTTATTAAGAGCGAGTGAGTATACAGTCTGTGAGCACTTAGAAGAGGCTTCGGTTTAGTACTTCTCTCTCACTCGCTCTCATACGATCTTAATAAGAGCGAGTGAGTATACAGTCTGTGAGCACTTAGAAGAGGCTTCGGTTTAGTACTTCTCTCTCACTCGCTCTCATACGATCTTATTAACTACTATTATTATTTTGCCTACGCGGAATTTTCATCTTTTTTTTTGGTTATTTCAAGTCTAACCTCATCTAGATAATTAATGATTGAGATATCCTTATAACAGGGTTACATTTGTTTCGGCGAAATATGTTTGCCAAGTGTATCATTTCCCAACTTTTTATTTGCCAACCCGCTTTGTTTTCTGTAACCGTAATAACTATTTCAGGATTTTATAAAAACTAACCGAACCTAACCAATAGCGTTCTGCACAGTGGTGATGAAATAAATTCTGAAATATGTATATAAAATTGGGTTGGCAAATGAAAAAGATGGGAAATGATACATTTGGCAAACATATTTTTGCCAAACGGCAGGTTTCCCCTGATAACGTCATGATTTCAGCAGAAAATGATACAATCGATGAAGTGAAATTCGATAAAATGATGGGTTTCCCCAATTTCACCTAGGTCACCTAACGGACCTGTCACCGTCTCTTTTTATTATAGGTCTGCAGTCAAGGGACCGGTACGACTGGCGGAGGGACGCCGGGCCGGATGACGAGTAAGTCCTAGCCAGCGAGACTTTAGAGCATAGCCAGCAAAAGTCAAGAACATACATACCTTCACGCCTTCATTCCCAGAGTGGGGTAGGCAGAGCTACAAAATTACCAACAACTCCAAAAACTTGTTGACAACTCTGTAACCACAATTTGCACATTTAGGCTAAGATAAAGATTAACGATGATGTCTTTATTAAGGTGTCCTGCCGTTTGACCAAAAGTCATTTGGCAAAATTACACTTGACAAACAACGTTTTGCAAAAAAATGTTAAGTCAATTGATCATTTTACTACTAGTCATTTTACAAATGACTTACTTTTCCAAATGATCAACAGATAAATTTACATTTTACGAGGAAGACGAATCAGGGCATAACCAACTCGGACAGGTTAGGTTAGAAGGCAAAGGCGGGAGCTTGGCTCCCGCCTTGGCCTTCGAGGTTGTTTTATTTTCTGCCCAGAAATAGGTAAACTAATTGCTAAATGATCAATTGCTAAGTGAATTTTTGTAAGATGATACTCTTGTCAAATGTCTCGTTTGCCAAATCATCATTTGGTGAAACTTTGTTTGTCAAATGACCATTTGTCAATAATTTTTTGGTCAAATATTAGTGAACCCTTTATTAATCTTTAATAAGGTTAACTTGGAGGAGTGATGGGATTGGCGGCGCCAACAGTGGCCGTCACTGCCCGGACCTTGGCACTGCCCTCCGCGCTGCTGCGTAAGACATCAACACTATTATATCAAGGGATAGTCTCACACAAAGGAGGATGGCCAAATCCATGTCCAATAAGGCACTTGTCTCACCAAGAGCGAGTAAGTGATTACTGTGATTAGCTATCGGCGATTTTCTCGCCCAAGAAACGAACAAAATATAAGGATCCTGTGTTAGTAAAAGAGACACGTATACTAATTAGGCCTTGCATTCGAATATTCGAATATTCGAATTATTCGAATAATAAACTGGTTCGAATATTCGAATATAAAACTTGCGATATTCGAATATTCGACCAATTTCCGGAATGCCAAACTCAGAATTTGATGCATTCAAAATACAACTTTCAAAGTTCGCGCGCAAGTCTTGCGATGTATCCGCAGTCCGCCCGACCCGACATGATTCGTTGTTTGTATACCTACAGATAAATTAGAATCTAAATAAGACATTGGCAATAAAAAACTTGATTATTACAACAGTTTTTAACTATTCGAATAATATTCGAATAATTCGAATAATACCAGAAAAAAATTCGAATATTCGAATACTGAAAATTCTCGAATATTTGCAAGCCCTAATACTAATCGTTCATCGCTGGCTGTTCACACTGCCGGCGAGAACACTCGCTCTACTAGTTTGTCGCCGCGATAAGAGCGATAAGATAAGACTAGCTCAGCGATACTCGCTCGGCGATACTCACTTGGTAGTTAGAACTCAAGCTGTAATACCAAAGCGGTGATTTTACGACGTGGATCTCAGTGCAGATATTTGCTATGAATTTGAGCAAAGCATTTGAGCTGTCATTGTTGTCTAGTTCAGACGACGATGATGATGAATTGTAATTGCACTCAAACACTCGCCTATAGCCGAGCGAAAAAACTATTGGAGCTAACACTCGCTTCTCGTCGCTCGCCCACTCGTTTCTAGTTTATCGTTCTACTCGTTTATCGCTCATCGTCGGCGGTGGGACAAGTGCCTAACGACCAGCGATATTTTAAGTTCTGTAATTTTTACTATGGCAGATAGTCAAAATCTTTGTGTTAAATGAGCCATCCGCAAGACAGTGGGAGTTTAAACGTAACTAGGCACGTGTATTAAGTGAAGGAAGAGGTAAGTATTCTAGGTAGTTCGGCCATTAAAATGTCTGCCATTTTTTTCACTTTTCCCACCATAAAAAAATATAGCTTAGCTCCCAACTAGCCGACCTAATGGGTCGCAATATTCATGAACTAATGAACCGCACTTTGTATATTTTCCAGGTTCCTGTACGGATTGGAGATGGCGACGGGGGAGCGCCAAGGCCCCAGCCCGACCAAGTTCTTTCCTTCTAGAGGCCGACTAGCCAAGTAATACTGATGTAGTGAAAAGAAACGTCATCGTATTTTTAATCGACTTCAAAAGAAGTTTTTTTTTTATTTCATGGGAAGGCAAACGAGCACACAGGCCACCTGATGGTAAGTGGAAACTGTGACCCATAGACATTCGCATTCACGAGACTGCAAATGCACTGCCAACCCTGAGGACTAAGATGGAATGCCTCTATGCTAGTCATTTCACCGGCTGTCTTATCCCCAAACCGGAACACAACAATGCGAACACTGCTGCCTAGCGGTAGGTTAATGGATAAGATTGTGGTACCAACCCGGACGGACCCTGCACAATATCCTCCCACTTTAGAAAGTATACACTTACGTATTATATTTATTTCAGTTTGCTGCGTGCCCCTCGAGGAGGAACAACAAAGACGACCCCACCACGCTGCCCCCCCCTAACTTCGACGAGATTGACCGCGGCCCCCTGGACATCGGCGGCTGACACCAGAACTGCCGCCGCTGCCTGTACAGTCAACCACTTTAATTGTTTAATGACATTTAGAACACTTTTGCCATCATCCAGTGACAAAAATTACGCCTTATTTAATCATAACTTCCTGCGACAACGTTCTATAGTGGCTTTATAATTAAAGTGTTCGAACTGTTTCTTTTGTCCGAATTTTCATAAGTTTGTAATGTTTTTTTTTAGAACCGTTTAATATTTTAGGATTGTTATAAAACCAACTTAACCTAACGTAGAGGTTCTATACGAGTAAGGACCAAAAAGTAGGACCATAGTTAAGCGCAGTTAACCATACAAACAACGAAGTCTAAAAAGTTCCGTTGTGCGACAAAAAGTATCCATACAATTGTATGACTAATTTTCGTGTCACAGCGGAAAAGTCCGATAGAAAATTTTATTGAGTGTGTTAACGTGGCCAACTTTTTGGTCCTTACCCATACCTTTATAAAAAAAAGAGAATAACGTGATTATTTTTTCTGAAGATTTCATCGAATGAAACAGTTGGGAAACAAAACCTTGGACCTAGCATGGCAACGATTGTTTATGGGGAAGGACCAAAAAGTTGGCTACGCTTACTCACTCAATGGTGGTTTCCGCGCATAAGTTTTTTCACTAGATGGCGCCTCTGGGAAGTAAGGTCTTTCTGAGAGTTGATAATACGTACATACATACATACATACTTTCACGTCTGTAATCCCAGAGTGGGGTAGACAGAGCTACAGAATTACCTACAACTTAAAAAAAAATTGGTGATAATTCTCTAACCACATTGTGCACAAATAGGCTAAAAAAAAAAAAAAAAAAAAACATTTATTCTGTAAGTAGGCCCTGTAGGCACTTTTACAAGTCTGAATCTACCATCTACCAGCGCTTCAAGAGACCATTGTTGAGAAGAAGCACCGCAAGAAACTCAACAGTAAGCCATTTTTTTAAATAAAGAACTTATTACAATACTAAACATAAGCTATCTAATTTAAATGTCACAGGGATGTACAGGTCCCAGTAGTAATAATAATTAAATTAATAAAAATGTCAGGTTAAAATAATAATACAATTCCGGAGATGTAAAGAGTCTCCAAATGTCAAATTAAAATTAAATATAGGTAAGTAGGTAATTAAACATAAAAAACAAAACAACAAACACAAACAAGGGAGATGTAGAAAGTCTCCACGGTCAATTTTGGAGATGTAAAGAGTCTCCAGATGTCAAATTAAAATAATAAGCATACAAGGAGATGTATATAGTCTCCACGGTCATTAATAATTGTAATACAAATAATTCAGTCCCAAGCATTGTTATCATTTATATAATCTTTAATACTATATAAGATGTTTACCAGCGTATCAGTGACAGGTTGCAAGCCCATCGCCTAACAGTACTACAAGCCTTTATTCCCTTAGTCGCCTCTTACGACATCCACGGGATGACATGGAGTGGCACTATTCTGACCCGGCAACCACACGGGGGAAAAAAAATACGTAAAAAATATAAATTGAAATAATTATCCTATTTATTTGAAATATGTAGGTATATATCATATGTATATACCCGTGTGGTTGCCGTTTTAGAATAGTGCCACTCCATGTCTTCCCGTGGATGTCGTAAGAGGCGACTAAGGGAATAAAGGCTTGTAGTACTGTTAGGCGATGGGCTTGCAACCTGTCACTGATACGCTGGTAAACATCTTAGCCTATTTGTGCACAATGTGGTTAGAGAATTATCAAGAAGTTTTAAAACTTGTTGGTAATTCTTTAGCTCTGCCTACCCCACTCTGGGAACGAAGGCGTGAGTTTATGTATGTATATATCAAGTGAAAAAGTAAATTGTCACTAGTTGGTCTTCTTCTAGGCATATATTTTAACATCAACTGTCAAAAAGACCTCTCTTCACTCACAGGCGCCATCTTGTGAAAAAACGGATGCGCTGAAACCCCCATTAAACGTTCTATTCAACTTTTCCGTTGTGACAAGAAAATAAGCCATACGTAAGGATACTTTTCGTTGCACAACGGAACTTTTCTCGCTTCGTCGTTTGTATGGTTACACATACATACATAAATACCTTCACGCCTTCATTCCCAGAGTGGGGTAGGCAGAGCTACAGAATTACCAACAACTCTAAAAACTTGTTGATAACTCTGTAACCACAATTTGCACAATTAGGCTGAGATGTTTAACAGTGTATATTAGTGACAGGTAGCAAGCCCATCGCCTAACAGTACTACAACTTAAGTGGCGTCCGCGGACCGGGAGACGAGCTGTAGGTAGGCCTCCAACAAGATGGAGTGACGACCTTGTAAGGATCGCAGGAACGCGGTGGATGCGAAAAGCACAAGCCCGGTCTGAGTGGAGAGCCTTGGGGGAGGCCTATGTCTAGCAGTGGACGTCTTTCGGCTGACATGATGATAATTAATTAATGTTCTGTCTTAGGCTGCGGCTCCACTGAGGCGGAGATGAGCGGAGTGGAGCGGAGCTGTGCTAATATCGGGTGTTTCAGAAAGTATAAGCATGAGTTATACAGGGTGGTCCAAAGACTGACGTCTAAAAAAAAATTTAGATGCCTCACATCGAGGGCTATCCGAATATACCCCATGTATGTTGGCCGATTTTTTGTTGTTTTCGAGTAATTAATTTTTAAAGATTTTTTCAAGAATTTTCGGGCCGAGCCGTTTATTAACATGTAACTTTTTTTGGTTACGTTTTTTCTGGATGTTTTATTTTGCGACATTATCCTCACAAACTGTACTTTCACACATACAATAATCAGCTTCCCAACCTTAACGCAAGTTACAATAAAATTGACCGAAAGTGAAAGTTTTACCTTTGAGCAGATCGAAGTATGATTTTGTAAATTAAAACAAACCTAAAAATCTTAGAATTCAAAGACCAGAAGTAATTTTAAAAACTTTGGCAGTCTCTAAACTTTCAGAATAATACAAAAAAAGTGATACTTAATACGACATAATTGGCTGGATTCGAGATTCAAACGTACTAAGGTAGAATGTGTAATAAAGAGGCTGTAACATAAAAACTGTTTTTTATTTGGTCGAACCTAATTTGGTACTGGCCATCAATAAAGCCATGTAATATTTTTTATGAACAAATAAATTTGTTCTTCCTTTGTCTTAAGAAAGGAATCACGTCTTTTATTGTGAAATAACTAATAGTTACTTCTGCTCTCGTTACGTTTAATTTCTGAATTCTTCTCGCTTTGTTAACTGGACTCTGATTGATTTGCCTTACGACCGACCTGTGCTTGTGTTTTGGACTTTTGAACTTAGCCTAGTAATTTAATTTACTTTCGTGTAGCAACATGAATTACACTCTTAGTGATTATGCAGATGCATTATTATTATGGTGCAGCTCAAGGTAATGGACATTTAGCGGCAAGGCTGTACCGGCAACAATTGGAGCACCGGGAAGCCCCACGGCAGCATTACCCGGACCACAGAGTATTCATAAACACACATTTGACACTGATGGCTGGACGCGATTCTGGCCATCCAACTCAAGAAGGAGTTCCCAGAGTGGATCCAGAAAATCCAGATAGGAGGGATGAAGTCTTGCCAGAAATCCAAAGAGACCCGTCTACAAGTTCAAGGAGGATTAATAACAGAACTGGAAGCTATGCAAGCAAGCTAAGACCAGAAGTAATTTTAAAAACTTTGCCTTTGCCAGACTTCATCCCTCCTATCTGGATCCACTCTGGGAACTCCTTCTTGAGTTGGATGGCCAGGATCGCGTCCAGCCATCAGTGTCAAATGTGTGTTTATGAATACTCTGTGGTCCGGGTAATGCTGCCGTGGGGCTTCCCGGTGCTCCAATTGTTGCCGGTACAGCCTTGCCGCTAAATGTCCATTACCTTGAGCTGCACCATAATAATAATGCATCTCTGCATAATCACTAAGAGTGTAATTCATGTTGCTACACGAAAGTAAATTCAATCACTAGGCTAAGTTCAAAAGTCCAAAACACAAGCACAGGTCGGTCGTAAGGCAAATCAATCAGAGTCCAGTTAACAAAGCGAGAAGAATTCAGAAATTAAACGTAACGAGAGCAGAAGTAACTATTAGTTATTTCACAATAAAAGACGTGATTCCTTTCTTAAGACAAATGAAGAACAAATTTATTTGTTCATAAAAAATATTACATGGCTTTATTGATGGCCAGTACCGAAATTAGGTTCGACCAAATAAAAAACAGTTTTTATGTTACAGACTCTTTATTACACATTCTACCTTAGTACGTTTGAATGTCGAATCCAGCAAATTATGTCGTATTAAGTGTAACTTTTTTTGTACTATTCTGAAAGTTTAGAGACTGGCAAAGTTTTTAAAATTACTTCTGGTCTTTGAATTCTAAGATTTTTAGGTTTTTTTTAATTTACAAAACATACTTCGATCTGCTCAAAGGTAAAACTTTCACTTTCGGTCAATTTTATTGTAACTTGCGTTAAGGTTGGGAAGCTGATTATTGTATGTGTGAAAGTACAGTTTGTGAGGATAATGTCGCAAAATAAAACATCCAGAAAAAACGTAACCAAAAAAAGTTACATGTTAATAAACGGCTCGGCCCGATAATTCTTGAAAAAATCTTAAAAAATTAATTACTCGAAAACAACAAAAAATCGGCCAACATACATGGGGTATATTCGGATAGCCCTGGATGTGAGGCATCTTAATTTTTTTTTTAGACGTCAGTCTTTGGACCACCCTGTATATGATATAAAAGTTTTTTTTAATTTTTACAATTATATATTAATTGATGTAAAATTAACTTATTGTGTAACAAGATAGGCATAATTTTTTCGACATCATTAATTTGTAAGCCAGAGACCGCACCTTGGACCTTACACTGGACCACAGATAACAGAATACAAGTACAGATACCCAATCTCATTCAGCAAAAGCGTGCCGTCCTAAGGTAGACAATTCGGTAGGCAATTTTAGTCCCGTAGTTACACCAGTAGATGCCGTATCTGAGCCACCACTGGATGCTGGCAGCCTACCTAATAGTTTTAGTAACGTATCACCAGATGGCATTGACTTCAAGAATGAGACGTCAAGAAAATTGTTGACTTAAAATTAATATGTAATGGCTATAATCCTACCGGTGACATTGTGTTAGCTTTTATTAATTAATAGGAACATCTGCCCTGATTAATGATGTCCAGGACAAATAGGAATGTTTTAATGACATGTTTGGGAAGTTTTTTGCTGACAATAAATAAAAGCAATAGGTAGAAATAACTGGTTTATTAGGTTTAAAGAATTAATTTTCTCATAAGAATTTTACAATTCACTTACAATGAGAATTAAGAATAAGTTAAAAATAGTTTGGTGAGCGTATTTAAGCGTGCGTATTTACATAAAAAGGAAATATCGCCTTCAACTTCAACTTTATCCGAATCCAACGAAACAAAGTTATACACTCGGCCTCAAAAAAATCGCACCTTTTGGTATGTTGACTTCAAGCAGCTATAAACCCTATTTAATCTAAGATAAGGTATGAGTGTGGGGCCTCATTTTAAAGGTTATTGAATCCTTTAATTAATAAAAATGTGATAATGATTACTAAGCTTAAAAAAAATCGTTTTTCATGAAAAGAGGAAAAACATTTATTCACGCCAAAATTACACAATCTAAAAACATAACAAAATTAAAAAATACAGTAAAACAAATTCTTAAAACTAAACTTAAAACCTAGGGTTACCTCCCCTAGCCCTAATTACAGCCTCCATGCGATCCTTCGTTGACCTCACCAACGTCACGATGCGTTCTTGAGAAATGTCACTCCACTCCTCGACGACGGCGTCCCGAAGCTGTTCAAGGGTGGCAGGGGCAGTATCACGAGACCGCACCCGGCGTTTCAGATCATCCCAAATGTGCTCTATGGGGTTCAGGTCAGGACTTCTCGCTGGCCACTGCATCACGGGGATCCCAGCCTGATCCAGATAGTCCCGAACAATCAACGCCGTATGAGAGCGGGCGTTGTCGTGCATGAATGTGAATTCAGGCCCGACAAAACCAGCATACGGGACCGCGTGGTCCTCCAGGATCTATGTGATGTACCTATGAGCAGTCAGGGACCCCTGGCCACGTCCACCTCCAGTGCGGGAGACGCACACAAGGTCGGTTTTGCCCGATTTTAAAGCTTATTAACTGTGCTTTCAAATGATACTAATATTGGTAGGGTACAATAAATAAGTTAAGAGCTTTATTCGCTTGAAGTCAAAATTTCAAAAGGTGCGATTTTTTTGACGCCGAGTGTAGTTTAAATGTTTGTACACAAACTGTCAGCGCGTTTTGATACTTCAATGGTTAAAGATAGCACGTTGTTCGTTCCGTGTTTGTACTAACATTTTAATACACCGAAACCGCCAAAACAGTATTTTGTAATATTCATTTATATTCGCCAAGACATTATTTTCCCTATTGTTTTTTTGTTTTTAATATAAAAGAAGTATTTTGAGTATTGATTTTACGCATCAAACAAGAATTTGTAAAAACGAAACGCGTGGGGTCTGTGAGTGCATAGTAGCACAGTATATAAATAAACCAGTAAAGAAGCTACGAAAAAATGCTCGAAACGACGCACTCACACAGACGCACGCCTCTACGAGACCGCTAAGAGGATTTGGCGGTGCTGTCAGCCGCGTGTGTCGCGTCGAGACGAATGGGCTCCTTCGCATTTTACGTTCGTTCTTGAGAAAGATGCCACAAAAGTATTGCGTGGTATATACGGTTGTTTGAATTCGGCTTCTTCAAACTCGGAACTTTCATTTTTTAAACTCTCTGCTGGTGTTGAAAGGCAAGAATAAATAAAATATTTTTAAATAAAATGTTTTTTATAATACGATGACGTGTTGCAAAAGTAAAAATATAAAAATCGTTTAATTTCCCAGCGAAAATTCGAGAGAACTCGGGAGATTTTAGTCGAAATAAAACAACTCTATTTTACACTAATTACTTTAATTTACAATCTATTAAATTATTAAACGATATAAAATAATAAACATCTCTGCAATATTTGAACATTGAGTGTTTTTTTTTTAATATTTTTCTCGACCGTGGATAGGTCCTTCTTTGAGTGTCTACCTTTGGTGTTGTCGTCTTAAAAATACTGTTTTAATTTGTTATTTTGGTTCGAAATGTAGAAATTCGGGAAACGGGGTCGCTAAATCGTGATATCGGGAGGGAAGAGCCGAAATCGGTAGATCTCCCGACGAATCGGGAACTTTTGCAACACGTCTGACATTTTGTTTATTAGGTTATGAAATATGTCAAATAAGCATACTTCCTCTCGAATTTAGAAAAAGAAGAAACCGCCGCCATGTTACACTTTGTGTTGTTCTACCTATTCCTTCCAAAATCGAAATCTGGGGATCTGTGTGGTCTCTGACAGTGATTTCGTTGGCAGCATGAGAAAAAGTAGCCGCCATCTTGAACTCTTTAGTTAATCATCCGATTGCTTCCAAAATCGATATCTGGGGATGTGTATGGTCTCCGACAACTAATCTGTTGGCGGAATGAGAAAAAGTAGCCGCCATCTTGATTTTTTTTATTATTCGACAGGCTGCTTCCAAAATCGATATCTGGAGATCTGTTACCTTTGGTGTTGTCGTCTTAAAAATACTGTTTTAATTTGTTACTTTGGTTCGAAATGTAGAAATTCGGGAAACGGGGTCGCTAAATCGTGATATCGGGAGGGAAGAGCCGAAATCGGTAGATCTCCCGACGAATCGGGAACTTTTGCAACACGTCTGACATTTTGTTTATTAGGTTATGAAATATGTCAAATAAGCATACTTCCTCTCGAATTTAGAAAAAGAAGAAACCGCCGCCATGTTACACTTTGTGTTGTTCTACCTATTCCTTCCAAAATCGAAATCTGGGGATCTGTGTGGTCTCTGACAGTGATTTCGTTGGCAGCATGAGAAAAAGTAGCCGCCATCTTGAACTCTTTAGTTAATCAACCGATTGCTTCCAAAATCGATATCTGGGGATGTGTATGGTCTCCGACAACTAATCTGTTGGCGGAATGAGAAAAAGTAGCCGCCATCTTGATTTTTTTTATTATTCGACAGGCTGCTTCCAAAATCGATATCTGGAGATCTGTGTGGTCCTAACTCTCGAAATCGATACTTGAATTAGCCTGTCGAATAATAAAAAAGTTCAAGATGGCGGCTACTTTTTCTCATTCTGCCAACAAATTCGGTATCGGAGACCACGCACATCCCCAGATATCGATTTTGGAAGCAATCGGTTGAATAAATAAAAAAATAAATAAGGCCTCTACTTTTTCTCAATCTGTCAACAGATAAGTTGTCGGAGACCATACACATCCCCATATATCGATTTTGGAAGCAATCGGTTGAATAACTAAAAAGTTCAAGATGGCTGCTACTTTTTCTCAATCTGCAACGGAATTGTTGTCGCAGATCACACGTATCGATTTTGCACTAACTAGCTGAGATACAATAAACAAGTTTTTTTTTCAATTTTACAAAATGTCAGTGGACAACCCTTACGCTCAATTGGAGCGTAGGTATTTATCTTGAAAAGTAGGCTTAGTTTCTTTACTGGTTTATTTATATACCTACTGTGATAGTAGTTTCGCGATCCGTGATGGCACCATCTAGTGACAGTACCTAATAAGGCGTAGCGAGCTTGAAAACTTATAAGATTTTTATGAGTTAGATGGAGTTAATATAAAATTAATTGCATTTATTAAACTTGTAAAATATACCCTACTTTATGTAGAGAAGGATGTTTTTGATGTAATTAAGGTACGTTGAATTTATTAAGGTGCAAAAATCATTCAATCTTCACGATTACTGATTCAAATGTTTCGCTCGATACCTGTGGCGCCATCTATGAGTTAATTAAAGTAATAATTATACGTTGTTCGAGTTGGGAGGCCATGACTGGACTTAAGCTTCAGCACAGATCTGTTTCCGATGACTTTGGAGGCTTTCAACCAGTTTCTGTTTTCCCGAAGATATGCTTTGGTTAGAGCCCAAAAAGTTTCGATTGGCCTGGCTTCAGGACAGTTCGGCGGATTCATCTCCTTAGGTACATATTGCGACTCTGTTGTCTTTATACCAAGCTAACGTGGTCTTCGAGTAGTAGAAAAAAAGTTTCCCTAGTTTTTCGTGGTCCCATTAATGGGACCACGAGGGAGAACTGTTTCTCCCGTTCCCATTAGTATTTACGATTGTGGAGATTTTCGTTCTGTATATAGAATGTGTATGTAACAAGTACTGTATGTAGCAAACCACGCATCATTATTTTAGTATACAGGAAGTAGATAAATAATAATGGGACAAAAATTATGGTAAAACAAAATTCGGCGTTACTATACATTCGGCGTTGGTTTCGGCGAAATAGCCTAAAAGCTCGAAAATAATTACCTATAACCAGCACACTTTTGTACTACAGCCTACGTGTAATAGAAATTATAAGCGACAAAAAAAAACATGTATTTAAGGGTTAAGACTGCACCTAGCGTACGCCGGATGTACAGTGGCGCCCTCGTTATCTATACAGGGTGTCCCGTAAGTACCACGTCAAACTTAAGGGGGAGGTAGGTGAGCAAGCCACCTACCTAACATGGAAAAATCGCCTTAGTAAAAGTCGCACCGTTTTCGAGATATTTGAATTTTTCTGATTTTTAGAAAAATGTACACTTGCACTGAGTTTTTGATATGTCGTATTCGGAATTTTTTTTTTTTATTTTATTGAAAAACAATCTTGAATAGTTGTGTTATCAAATGGTAAAAACCATTGAAAAGTAACTATTGTAGTTTTTTTTATTTTTTAAATTAAATTTAAAATTAGCCTCTTCCGTTTTATTTTGGTAAAACTTTAGCCCCTCCTGGTGAAAAAAAAATACATGACCACTGGTTAGCCAATTAGATTAAAAACATGCTCGTTTAATGGGCATTAAAAAATGATAAATACTTTATCATCAAAACACTAATAAATAATTTTTTTTAAGAAAAGCGTAAAATACACCGCAATTCACGTTAAGCCAGTACTGCCACCCAAGCGTACATGCGACGCGAGCTGTATCAGAATTAAATTATTTTTAAATTTCGTAGGACAAAGAGTTTTAGGACAGTTTTTTTTTTAAATAAAGAGTTTGGCATTATGCAGGTTGTAAGCCCAAATCGAATTACCTACTTTATTACCTACTTTATTTTTTTATTATCTACTTGGAATATCGCAGATTAAAAGTTTTATCACTTTTTTTTTTTAAATTAAGCGAAATTTAAATATTTTAATTTGTTCGATTAGTTTTGCATTGCTGTTGAATGAAACTAGAATGGAATTCTGATACAGCTCGCGTGGCAAGTAAGCTTGGGTGGCAGTACTGGCTTAACGTGAATTGCGGTGTATTTTACGCTTTTCTTTAAAAAAAATATTTATTAGTGTTTTGATGATAAAGTATTTATCATTTTTAAATGCCCATTAAACGAGCATGTTTTTAATCTAATTGGCTAACCAGTGGTCATGTATTTTTTTTTCACCAGGAGGGGCTAAAGTTTTACCAAAATAAAACGGAAGAGGCAAATTTTAAATTTAATTTAAAAAAAAAAAAAAAACTACAATAGTTACTTTTCAATGGTTTTTACCATTTGATAACACAACTATTCAAGATTGTTTTTCAATAAAATAAAAATTAAAAAATAATAAATTCCGAATACCACAGATAAAAAACTCAGTGCAGGTGTACATTTTTCTAAAAATCAGAAAAATTCAAATATCTCGAAAACGGTGCGACTTTTACTAAGGCGATTTTTCCATGTTAGGTAGGTGGCTTGCTCACCTACCTCCCCCTTAAGTTTGACGTGGTACTTACGGGACACCCTGTATATTGTTTTCTAATAAACTAAAGTATTTTCTTGAAATCGGACGGTGATTTTTGTACTTCAAATTAAGACAACTTATAGGATATATCGCATAGTTCAATAACAGTTGACCTTCGAGTTATCAACTTAATGGAAAAAAGTGGCCGCCTTTTTCCGTTAAGCTGACTAATAAGAGGGTATTATTATTAAATTTGGTTACGTATCCAATAAATTTTGCGTGTCATGATTAACTTTTAGCATAAAACTAAATCTTATCTTGATGTTTTGGGGAAAATAATAAAAACACTTCGTAACGCGTAAGTACCGTGTAATACAAAAATATCACAGATTTATTTTCACATTTATAGATGATTACATTGTTATACAAGTTTTCATTACTTAATAAATATCGGTCAATTAATGCTTTATAGTGTTGTAGTGACGTAGTTTCAAGGCCAAACGCCCTCTATATTTTGTTGCGGGAAACAATTGTCTCTTTTGCCTCAGATGTTTCTCAGATTATAACTATATTTCTGTAAAAGGTGTAGTGTTTAATTGACTTTATCACTAATTCTAACCAGGCAACACCTAATGTGAAAGATCGAACTGGCAGTTTATAACTATAAAGGATTACCTGTCAAAATATTTCAAGTTTTTTTTATTTACTTGTTTAGCCTTTGACCTAACACAGGTTAAAAAAGTTTAGGCTTTGAAAGTTCAGGCTTATGTGATTAATTACAATTTAATGGCTTTTTCAAGCTTTAATTTCGTATTTTTGTTTTCATATTCTTATGACCCTTGCTATCGTTTGACGAGACTTTTTTCGTTTAAAAATAAACCGTTACGAGTCACTAGTAATTTTCATATACCGAACTCAGTCTTCCTTAACAACCATAGACAAACATTATATTTTTTAGGCTATATAAATTGACCAAGTTGATGAGCATTCAGCTACATAATGGAAGTATGTTAAGCTTAAGGTATTTAAATCGAATATATTAAATATTTGTGTTGAGAGTTTCAGTTGGCTTTCAGCTTGGCAAGTTGTGCCATAATGTCCTTATCAGCACCCGAGCTGGACTCCCCGAGCTTGTTGCGACCAGCTGCTGGGGCCTCGGCCATCTGAAAAAATATATTTCATTAAACACCAAGGAAATGGTAGAAAAGTGTGGACCAGTTACCTATATTTTCATACGGTATTAATATGTACTATCAGCCCATTGGAACACTGATGCCCGGTTCCTATATTCAAGAAACGAATCGTTTTCCTTACGGGCAGTAGCTTTATGACATTTGCTAAAGGCTAATTCTATGGAATTTGCTAACTATGTAAACAAACCGCCATATTGAAATTGTCTCTGAATGATGAATTTACTAGTGATGGGCAATACTCCTTTACTTATGTCAAACCATATCGAATAGTAAAATAACGAAAATAAAAAACAAGTACATAGTTACTTATTTCTAATTTGTTTAATCACGATCTGAAGAAAAATCGGTACTTGAAGATGATATATCACCAGTATTTATTACAAAAGGTGCCGTTATATCATCTGTGAGTGTGATCAGCGTGAGTTAGGTAATGTGTAGGGGTACCTTAATACATCGCCAACTTTAGCCACAACACTACCCATCATAGACAATTGTAGAATTTAAAAGAAACAAAAACGTCATTCCATCAGGTCCTAATAACCTAACTTATGAAACCATTTAAACTATTAATGAAATATCCAAGATAGAGTTTTATATTTGGTGATTTTGTATTTTACAGTAACGATCGTTTCAATAGTTTATGGTTTCAATGGTGTTTGATGAAGTGGTGTCAAAATTCAAGGAGAAACAGTGACAAAACAAAGTTAAGTCTATTGTTTACATGGTTAGCAAGTTCCATAGAAATACACTATACGTACAAAATGTGTCAAATTTTAACGAGACGTCACAATTCTACCATCGGTTTTGTATATAGGAACGCACCATGTCGGTGTCACAGTGACATTATAAAACCATTTGTTTGACACTTCTTATGACTTGAATCATAACGTCACTGTGACAGAGTTCTATGGTGGGTCAAGGTTCCAATGGGCTGATAGTACCTATTTTCTATCATCAGCGGGACCGATAAGGGGATGCTTTTGCATAGTTGTGAGTGAAATTGGCAACATGATCCATTGCCCAAAAATCGTTTGAAACCACATAAAGATAAAAAAACCGGCCAAGTTCGAGTCAGACTCGCGCACGAAGGGTTCCGTACCATTATCTATAAAAAAAAATGTATTTAAAAAGTTTATTGTATGGGAGCCCCCCTTAAATATTTATTTTATTCCGTTTTTAGTATTTGTTGTTATAGCGGCAACAGACATACATCATCTGTGAAAATTTTAACTGTCCAGCTATCACGGTCCGTGAGATACAGCCTGGTGACAGACAGACAGACGGACAGCGGAATCTTAGTAATAGGGTCCCGTTTTTACTTTTTTACTAGGCAACCCTAAAACATTGCTTTGCAGGTTATTTAATACCGGCAATAATTTACTATAAGTATAACGTCGCTGAAACTGCAAAACCGCGTAAGTAACATTTTTAATAAGGAGCAAAATGCACCTTTTTCATAAGACAGTAAGGTTTATTTAAGGCACGAAAATATAACAGCACCACTCTGCCTAGGATCATGCTGGGGGGTGTACTCCTTAAAATAGCGGACAAGGTAAAGTATTTAGGTCATATGCTAAATGTTAACCTAAATGATGACATGGAAATAGAGAGGGAGAGGAGAGCGATGGCAGTGCGAGGTAATATGCTCGCGCGCAGGTTCGCACGCTGTAACGAGCAAGTCAAGTTGACTCTTTTTAAAGCATACTTACTGCCAAACGTTTTATACGTGCAGCCTGTGGGCGTCGTTTTCGCAAAGGGCATATAGCACATTGCGTGTGCAATACAATAACATCCTTAGAATGCTGCTGGGGCTACCGAGGCACTGCAGCGCATCCGGCATGTTCGCTGAGGCGCGGACGGATGACTTATTTGCCATTAGGCGTAAAAGAATAGCCTCACTTCTTAAACGAGTGCGGGGTAGCGGCAACAGCATGCTAAGGATGTTGGCTGAGCGTTTCGACTGCCCGCTCACAAAGTACTGGGTCGATGTTGTTATTGACGACGCGCTGGCCTAGTTGGTAGTGACCCTGCCTACGAAGCGAGCGGTCCTGGGTTCAAATCCCGGTAAGGGCAGATATTTGTGTGATGAGCGCGAATATTTGTTCCTGAGTCATGGATGTTTTCTATGTATTTAAGTATTTATTTCTCTATTTAAGTATTTATATCGTTGTCTAGTACCCATAGTACAAGCCTAGAGCTTAGTTTGGGACTAGGTCAATTGGTGTGAGATCGTCCCCTGATATTTATTTATTTTATTTATTTATTGGGAGGGTCAAGTAGGGCAATTCACAGTGTGGTGCTTGCCCCTTCTAATAATAAAGTTGCTGTTTTCTTTTATATTTTGTTTTGTCTTGTACTACTAACATAGTCTTTAAGGTTTCTAAGTGTAACTAATTTAAATATGAACTGTCAGGTCCGAAATAAATCTTTTTTTTTTTTTTTTTGCTCTTTCATATATTTGTTAGGTACGCGTTTTTGCAGTATCCCCGAGGATAAGCGTTATCCTAAATTCGACGCAGTAACCTATCAGTATGTGCGTTTTAGGACTCCGTACCCAAAAGGGTAAAAACGGGACCCTATTACTAAGACTCCTCTGTCCGTGTGTCTGTCTGTCCGTCTTTCCATCACCAGACTGTATCTCATGAACCGTGACAACTATACAGTTGAAATTTTCACAGAATATGTAATTCTGTTGCGGCTATAACAACAAATACTACATACATACATAAACTCACGCCTTCATTCCCAGAGTGGGCTAGGCAGAGCTACAGAATTACCTACAACTTTAAAAACTTGTTGATAATTCCGTAACCACATTTTGCACAAATAGGCTAAGATGTTTAACAGTGTATATTAATGACAGGTTGCAAGCCCATCGCCTAACAGTACTACACGCCTTTATTCCCTTAGTCGCCTCTTACGACTTCCACGGGAAGACATGGAGTGGCGCTATTCTAAGCCGGCAACCACACGGCACCCAGCACCGAGCACCGGCACCGGCGCCGGCGTTTATAATATTAGTAGGATATAAAGAGAAATATCGATGGGTCCTACGTAAAAGGGCCAAAGCAACATTTTATCAATTTTGAGTTTTTTATGTTAAAAGCATCACAACACCATGCTTAATAAATACCACTAACAAAAATACAATTATCTTATTAACTAAACGAGTTTTTTCTGCAGTAGAATGGCCAATGTGTCTCTGAGTTATGGCATTTTTAAACTTTAAGGGCCCGTCTTGTAAAATTATGATTTTACACTTAGGCCTTTATTCGTAGGACCCATCGATATATAGGTTGTTTTACAAGAACTGCAACGGATTTGGTGAATATGAGGACGCGTATTAGTGACAGGTTGCAAGCCCATCGCCTAACAGTACTACAAGCCTTATTCCCTTAGTCGCCTCTTACGACATCTACGGGAAGACATGGAGTGGTACTATTCTAACATATACTAAAATCAGTATAATAAATATTTAGGGCTCCCATACAACAAACGTGATTTTTTTGCCGTTTTTTTGCCAATGTTGTATAGATAATGGTACGGGACCCTTGGTGCGCGAGTCCCACTCGCACTTGGCCGGTTTTTATAGTAAGCGAACTTCAACAAAACAAATGACAAGGCGGTACGTGATTTATCGATGTGGTACCAAACATCTGTCACTTTCTGATCAGTATGTAAGTGCGAGAGAGATGACGCTTTGTCCACCGCGATAAACAACCATGATATGGGTCCTGGATGGTAATTATGACTAGAGTTAGGACATTTGGTGGCAAATCGTGGTTCTAGAATACATGGAGTCGCTATTTCCTAATTATTATAATACATACCACTTTGATTTTGACCTTCAGTATTTTAATATTTTAAAATTAATTTAATAATTAAACCCCTAAAGCAATTTCAATGCATTTTGGCATGAAGGATATCTCTTTTGTGAAAGCGTTACAAAAAAGCTGATATTAGTAGGTATGGAATTACCGAACTAAAAATGTATTTAGTTCATTTTAAAATATGACCATACTGAAGGTCAAAATCAAATTGTCATGTATTATAATAATTAGGTAAAAGCGACTCCATGGATTTTAGAACCACGATATGCCACCAAAATTCCTAACCCTAATTATGACATCGCAGCTTCAGAGCGATAGTGACCTAATTCAAAATTTCAGCTACCAAAATTTAAGTCGTAAATTGATTATGATAGAGCCCTAACTCGAAAATCTAAATTTCTGAGTTATGTCACTATTGTTCTAAAGGTGCGACATAGCTATGCAGTTCATTTTACGGCGAGCGCGAAGGACGGAGCACTATCAGTTATATAGCTCTGTCCTTTTCTCTCCCCTGGAAATATTTAAGATAAGCGACAGCGAATACGTTATGTTTTTTTAAATGAGCTCATAGAAAAATATTTTTAGAAACGAAAGCGTATTTCACGCGTGCTCAAATAAAGGTCAAAAATCTCGTTTAAGAAATCTTATCTTATCTTCTTACAAATCAAAAATCAAAAAATCATTTATTGAATAATTACACGATATACATAAAAAGGGTTGGGAGCTCTTCTTTTAAGTTATATAAACCTGTGATAGAAGAGTCCATACATACATATATGTATTAGTTATGATAAATGAGAAAGTTTGGATGCTTGTATCGTGAGTGTGTATGACCAATGATTTAAGGGACCAATCACAAAATTATGTAACTATTAACATGGAGTGTAGTTATTTTAATTTTTGAGAAAGTAAATATGGTTACGGTACAAAAATGCGAGGGATGATTTTGGGAATAATTAGGGCGAAATCCCACACGATTTTTTTCTTGAGAGTTTCAAGTGAACTTCTAGAGCAATTTAACACAAAAACTAAGCCAGCGTAATGATATTACGATGTGAAAAGGTTCATAAAGGGTAAGGCAAATAAGCTTGTATAGTCGACGTTACTAGAAATGGCAAAAGATGTAAACAAATTAGTACTGTTTGACACATAACCTCGAATTTTCAGCAAACTAGTTTTAACATAAAAAAACATCTATCTTAATCAGAATACATATATACACATACATAAACTCACGCCTTCATTCCCAGAGTGGCGTAGGCAGAGCTACAGAATTACCAACAACTCAAAAAATTGGTTGATAATTCTGTAACCTTTGAGGTAGTAATCTCTATTTAATACGGTATTTTTTGTCTCTATCGCACCCAGCGTAATAATACGATGATGATGAAGAATATATATTCAACCTTTTCAATAAACTAATTTGAGGTAACATTATTCTCACTATTCCATCCTCTATCTAAAGACAATTACAGTCAGGTATACTTGTTATTGTCATTGGCAGTCTGAATAGGAGCAGACTATGGATAAATAATATTAGGCTTAGGACTTTTCATAGCATATCGTGGTTCTAGAATCCATGGAGTCGCTATTTCCCAATTATTATAAACATACCACCTTGATTTTGACCCTCAGTAATTGTCGCAATAAGTAATAATTATTTCAAAATGCCTTCATATGTTAAATCGCTAAACCAGTTTACGAGTAATTGAATTTTGGTAAAGAGAGTGATTTTATTTCAAGCAAACAAATATTCAAATAGTAGGTATGGTTAAATCGAACAAAAAAAATATTTAGTTTATTTTGTAATATGACAAACTGAAGACCAAAATCAGTGGTATATTTATAATAATTATAAAATAGCGACTCCATGGATTCTAGAACCACGATATGCTATGAAAAGTCCTAACCTTAATAATAATATATTGGTCCGTTGGTTTATATTTACATTTTTTACCATTTCTATTGACGTAGACTTTATATGGAATATTATAACTAAGTAATAATGAATTTTGTTTAATTATGGTAGGTACTAGTTTCAGTCTTGGGTCAGTCACTAAAATCTAACGGACGGTTTCTTCTACAGTGAAATGTTAAAAAATAACTCACATTTTTTATATATAGTATATATAAAATGGGTTTGCTCTTGACTACAGCTACTCGTACTTTGCGCAAAGTAGTTGCGCAAGTGTACCAATTGACCAAAACATGAAAACCTGAATCAATAAAAAGCGTGAAATTTATTATCAAACCGCGATTAGAATACACTTCGTAAGTACCGTTAGCACAAAAGTACGTATAATCTTCTAATATATAAAATTTCCATGTCACAATGTTAGTTACCGTACTCCTCCGAAACGGCTTGACCGATTCTTATATAATTTTATATGCATATTCAGTAGATCTGAGAATCGGCTACTATCTATTTTTTTATAAGGCAAAACAACGTTTGCCGGGTCAGCTAGTAAATAAATATAATTAAGTATAAGTCAATCTATGATATCTTCATAGTTTAACTGCAGACACTTACTTATAGATAAAAGTTTTACAAAGAATTTCTTCATCATAATCATTCAGTTCGTATAACAAGCATGGATCGGAAATTGGGATCGATATTTACCTAAAGTTGGCAAAATCCCGGAAAAAGATAGGCAAACATGGCGTCGGCTTCTTAAAAATATTATTTTAATAATTTAAGTTCTGGGATTTTGGGATTCTACAAAACGTTAATATAATAATTACTTTACATGTAGGATAAAACGTTCTGTTTTGCTCCTATAAATTCGTTAGGTTAATAAGTTACAGGTAAATTAAATAACATTTGGTTAAACATATACATGGAAAATAACTTCAAACAGTTAATATAAATAAATAATTATGAATTAATGCCGGTGTAATTTATTTATTTTGAAATCCCGGAGATTTTATATGAATTATATGATTGAGTCCACCTCCATACAACTGAACAACAAAGCCGGCGCGAAAGTATAGGTAAATATCGATCCGAATTTCCGATCCCTGATAACAAGTCACTCTACCTATGCTTGGAAATTCCTCGTAATGAGGTAGTTGTCAACATAGGTAGGTGAAGCAGTAAACTGTTTCTATGGTGTTAGATGTGAACATGCATATTTAACACTATTTAGCACACTAATTATCTATTTTGTTTTCTCTGTGCCAGGTGATGATACGGACAGCTCTGAAGACGATGGTGTTATGAATTAATATTTTTTGATGGTGTTCCTAAATTTAATTATTACATTATTTGTATTTTTTTAAAGTAGGTTATTTAATTTGTTTTTTTCCCAAGGTTTATAATTTCTTCGTACACAAATAAGTACCTATTTTCTTTTAACTGCACACTCTACCATTGACAATGTCATTTCATGTATTAATTCCGAAACGACATTTGTGCTCAATTGTATTCCAATCACGGTTTGATAATACTACGGTTTTATAAATGGCAAACCTGCAGTGGCTTAATGAAATCGATTTAACAAGTCTAACATATTGCAAAAAAATATTTAGGGCTCCGTACCAGACGCCAACTGGATTCTTATTACTACGGTGCCGCTGCCCGTCTGTCTGTCACAGGACTGTATCTAAGAACCGTAATAGCTAATGTCGCCGTCACACAGTGTGAAATCTGCCCTTAAAAACGGACATATATCATTTTAGAACTCAAACGATAGATTTCACCATTTCAAATGCGAGACGATCATACCGGAGTGCCAATTCTACTCAGAACTCGAGTTTTTTTTTAAATCTTATTTTTCTATGAAACTCAAAATTTTCATAGAATTGCGTGTAATTGCAAAAGAATAGAATAATCACCGATTATCTGTTTAGATATCAATAGCATCTTGTTTCAGGTACGTAATAAAAAAAACTAGGCGTGTTTTTATGGAAGCAGTACAAAGTAATAGTTGATTTTTTCTTTTTTAGTTTTTATTTTATTTTTCCCTTACCCTAGCGTATTAGCATTTGATACTTACCTAAAATATTCGTTGAAACCATTACTATCCACCCCTAAAGTATCAAATCAAAATCTAGCAGGATCTTGGAAATATCCATATTTAAAAATGTTCGTTCAGGGTTGTCAAAAGCATGTTATTAAACGTCTTATTTAAATGTGGGTGTATTAATAAATTGTCCCGATAAATTGAAGTTCTTAAATGTGATTTCCATGTCTTATCTCCGTTCACTGACATTTTCTAAAAATAAAATTCTATGAAAGTGTTTCGACCCAACTACACCATAACTAACTTTTCCTACTCCTGTACTTTTATCTGTCATTTATATAGTCACGAACACTAATATAAGAATATAGATAATATGTCCGCAGAACATTCCGTAGAAAAGTCTATCTAGTCTATTCCCCTTAACAGCACTTGTGCTTTTTTGAGCTAAAACGATATGCCTAGCTGCCAAAGCTTACACCTAGGTTAATTTGACCAATCAAAATACTTCACCAAATTAAACCACCAATCACAATACACATTGACTGTCAATCGGTACGTTAGGTTCTTTTTGGTAAAGCGTTTACCTCTGCCACCAGCCGCTATAATGTTACTCAAACCATATGATGTCCAAACGGAAGAACATTTTAATGAGTCACGCAGCGATGATAACCTTTTAAGCAATTTAGAAGGCCATAGTCATGAAAGCACAGAAGTTCTTCAAAAGGAAAACAACATAATATTTTACTGAACATAACACCTAGTTTTTTAAATTAAAGATTTATAGTGTATTTATGTATTGTAATGCTAAACAAATAAGCGTCTTCAACGCAGACACAAGACTGGATTCACAGTTCAATCTTGATGTATCACCTTTTATCAGCAGAAATCTTCTGACCACCTTCCAGCTCCATCGTCAGGTCAGCACAATGTTATCATGTTTTATGGTTACTTAAAAATTAAACTTTTCTATACAAATATTATGTGGAAAACATGCGACAACCCTATTTCCATAGTTATCAGAAAAAACTTTAGAACGAATTATCTCAGAGATCCTTTGAGATTTAATTTTTTTTTTATGTTTGCTGCACGTGTAAACAATTGTTTTGACTAGTAATAAAATCCTAATGCTTTGAGATTTCTGATAAAAAAAATAAAAACCAAAATTAACAAAAACCTAAATAATTCAAACAAAATAACAACTAGAGCCCTATTTTTTATATAATACACACGCTATGCATTGTTTAATTTATTGTCACTGTGATTTGCGTTTAGTTTTGTCGAAAACTGGAGATTTTCCATGTTTATGTTTTTTCTAAATAAAATTTAAAAAAAATATTTCTCGAGTTCTGAGCAGAATTGGCACTCCGGTATGATCGTCTCGCATTTGAAATGGTTAAATCTATCGTTTGAGTTCCAAAATGATATATGTCCGTTTTTAAGGGCAGATTTCACACTGTGCGTCAATAGAACTTGCAAAACTAATGTCGTTTTATCATTTCGCGGTGTTTATAAACGTTAAATAATGTCCATAATGGGGGGCCATTTGCAACGTTAAAAGATGGCGGACGTGTAATTTGTTTTAGTATAAGAAATCGACTTTCTATAAAAAAACTATAAATTCTAATCAATATGGAAGAATTTAATTTGTTGATGGCAAACTTTGTTTTTAATTTAAAACGAGAAAACTGTTTTTTGACGCATAATTTATTTATTGCACTGGTATTACTTACTCGATACACCTGTGTCAACAAGTTGAGGGCCGCTTGATTGATGTGAGACTATGAGACGTCTCTTAACTCGACCCGCTTCTCAATTTGTGCTCTCGTATCGTAATCGCTTTCCAGTGACACATTTGTGCAATTTTAAATTCAATTATTTCTCGAATTTATTTTTATATCACGTTTCGAGCAAAATGATAACTCAATATTATATTTCTTGCTGGTCCAAACTTTGAGATACCCTGAAATGTCACTTTAACAGTGACGTAACTTTGTTTACATTATTTCTGTGGGAATAAAAATCCGACCTTAGGGCGTCATATCATTGACCCACAAGAGAGACAACTCCTCACTGCCCAAAGCATCTGGAAATTCCTGGACGCAACGGGCCTTTGTAGTGAGCTATAAACAAAGGGCTGCCACAAAAGATCAGCAATGGTCGAAGTGACTCACAAGGCCCATCTCAACCCCCCAATAATAATAATAATCACGTACGTTTAGAGATTAAGTGAGGACTTTCCAATGATTTATATTAAGATTAAGATGAAATAACTATTGATAATGCGTCATTTTTAATAACAACACGCTTAGCTAATAGGTATTTGAGGTTATGTTTCAATCAGTTAGTTTTGACGACGCGATAGCCTAGTTGGTAGTGACCCTGCCTACGAAACTAGCGGTCCTGGGTTCAAATCCCGGTAATATAAATATTTGTTCCTGAGTCATGGATGTTTACTATGTATTTATTTAAGTATATATTTCTCTATATAAGTATTTATATCGTTGCCTAGTACCCATAATACAAGCCTAGAGCTTAAATTGGGACTAGGTCAATTGGTGTGACATTGTCCCCTGATATTTATTATTAAATATTATTATTTATTTATTAATCAGTACTAATTTGTTTACATCGTTTACATGTTCTTTTGACGGCGACTTTAGCTAGTATAGCTAGCTATGCACTTATAATTTCAAGAGTTTTACTATGGCCGGTATAACAACAAATCCAATAAGTAGTGCATTTTGATGCAAGTGTGGAAAGTGTCATGTTACACGAGTCCCGAGGTGTCTTGGTGCGGAAACACGGAAAATGTCAATTCCGCACGTGTATCAAACGACGTTATTCAAACCAAAATAAAACATTAAAGAGGTAATGTTACTTCATTCTTAGTCTGATAAAAATGCAATTAGAACAATTAAAGGAAAATAAATTTGAAAAATAAAAAAAACAACTTTTTACACAATGTGCAGCTACAGTCAGCATCATAAATATAGTAGCAGTCAATAGTTCCAAATATACCGCACCATCCAAAATATCCATAAATACGTACTCATTCCAAGTGATCAAATTGTTCAGGCCATCCACTGTATACAAATATACCGGAGCATCCACAACGCCATATACTTGGTAACATTCAACCCGCCGTTAGTACAGCAACGTCCAGAACGCCGAAGGTTTCTAAGCATCCAAAGTAGCCAAAAATACGGGACACATAAGAAAATTGAACCTTATTTACCAGTAAGTACGGTTGAATATTCAGTCAAATCATTTTAATAGGTTAGCCAGTAAGCAATTTGACAAACCACGAAAACAGTACCATACTGTCATGGCATATATCTGTCTCACGTTTTAATTTGACAGATTATTGCGTGGACTGCGTGGTTTTAAAAGGTTTTGCAATATTGAAGCTGCCAACTTAAACGCATCAATACGTTTCAAAATTTCGCCTAGTTAGTCGTTAGTTACGATGGACCAGTGGTTTAGTAGTAACGCTACCGAGTCATGTGTTCTGGGTTCTAATCCCCGTATTAGGGTGCTATTTGCATTTTTATTTTATATTTTTAAAGTCGTTGTTTTATTTTAATTTGTAATAACTACTTATACATAAAAGGCCGTATTCCTTTATTACTTGTTTACATAGACGAAACTCTACAAAACAAATAAATTACATTGAATTTATATTTTATAATTTAAGCAAAATGGGCATTAACCTCTTTGGTTTTAATGGGTATCTACTCAACCGCTTTGAAAATGAGTAGTTGTACATTTTGTTTGAGCTCTATTGCATTCAATATAAGGTTCAATTTTCAAAAATATAAACTAAAAATGCAAATAGCACCTAATACGGGGATTAGAACCCAGAACACATGACTCCATAGCGTTACTACTAAACCACTGGTCCATCGTAACTATCGGCTGACTTGGCGAAATATTGAAACCTTTTAAAACCACGCAGTCCACGCAATAATGTGTCAAATTAAAACGTGAGACAGATATATGCCATGACAGTATGGTACTGTTTTCGTGGTTTGTCAAATTGCTTACTGGCTAACCTATTAAAATGATTTGACTGAATATTCAACCGTACTTACTGGTAAATAAGGTTAAATTTTCTTATGTGTCCCGTATTTTTGGCTACTTTGGATGCTTAGAAACCTTCGGCGTTCTGGACGTTGCTGTACTAACGGCGGGTTGAATGTTACCAAGTATATGGCGTTGTGGATGCTCCGGTATATTTGTATACAGTGGATGGCCTGAACAATTTGATCACTTGGAATGAGTAAGTATTTATGGATATTTTGGATGGTGCGGTATATTTGGAACTATTGACTGCCACTATATTTATGATGCTGACTGTACAAAAATAAAAAAGCACTGGTTTGAACCTTTCCAACTTCCCGCACTTTATACCAACAGCAACAAAAAATACCACTTTTTGAGTTTTTTTGTTATTTTTGCTCGATCTTAACATTGCTTGTACGGTGGTACGGAACCCTTCTTGTGCGCGTTAGACTCGTACTTGGCCGGTTTTCAAAAGACCATGACCAAACTCATCACGTTTTTTGCAATTGAATATAAAGAAGCAAGTTACGTACCTTCCCACTGATTTCAATGCCTATCTCGTCAAGCACCTTGTTCACCACGCTCTCGGTTTCATCTTCGTCTCCTGATTCATCCATAATGTCGTCTAGAGTTTCTGAAACTAAAGAAGACAAACATAAAACGGACATCTTAACAGGGTTAACTGGGAGAGATAGCATTTGGGATAAGTTCCCCCTATGTACAGTCAAGGAAATTGATTCCTAGAACACTTTGCCTTCTTTCCCTTGCGGTTCCGTCTTATAAAACACATTTCTATGCCAAATCCTTCACAGTCCGTGGCGTCCAACTTTGGAATGAGCTTCCGTTGTCCTAGTCGCTCTAAAGCGAAATTTAAAAACGTTGTGGCTGAATGAGTCGTGAAGCCGAGTTCCTATAATGATTATAGTTATGTATATACATATATATATCATATATATATTATATTATATGTGTATTTTTTATGTGGGTACCTAAGTTTATGTTACCTACTGGTTTATTTGATTAGTTTTTTTTTTTTCTCTAATTATTAGTATTATCATCTGTTTTTGATATTTTTTGTGCAAACTTGTATGTGTCCAACCCTATGCATTGTCCTAACTCATTAACTTCAGGGTTAGCTGGAAGAGATCCCATTTAGGGATAAGTTCGCCTTTGTACATTACTTTAATATTTATATTGTAATATTTATATTTTTGTGCAATAAAGAGTTTACATACATACATACATACTTTGGACCATGTCATAGTGACACTGTAAATGAAATCATAAGAAGTCTCTTACGTTTTGATTGATTACGTCACTTTCACATAGTCCAAGGGGTCAAGGAATCAATTTCTGGTTATTGCATTCCCTAATCGAGACCAAACTAATAAGTCCAACTCGGTGGGCCTACATTAAGTATAGCGGAGATCCCGTCGCCACCTTCCGACTGCATCATCAGATCAGCTCTTAGATAGAATAAAATTTCATCAGGCTAAATTACAGGAACTGATTCAAAATTAACTTGCAAATTTTGAAGCTTGTAATAGTACAACTACATTTTGGTACCTTGTCGCGATAACATATTAAGGGAGAACGGTTTCAATTTAATATATTAAAAGCTGCGACAAGGTACCTAAAATGTACAGGTACTTCCGAGTTTGACCATACAGAAAGCGCTCTTACTAACAAAATACATTTTTCTTTAAGAGTTACCCCCAGAGATGCAAGCCGATGTACAGATGTAGCGAATAAACATACGACATCGTTTTTGTTCGGAAAAGTTCGTATTTATCTTGCTTACTCAGTCAGTTAAAAAGCCATACGCTACATTAGCAAATCAAAACCACTGGCCCATTGCCGCCCATTATTTATAAAACATGAAATATTAACAGTGACATCTCTGTATATCTACCTAGTGTGCATGTTTGTTTTTAGAAATAAGACTAGATTTAAGTTAAAAAGTGGACTAGATACCAGAAGGCATGCTTTTAGAAATAATTTTGACATACAGTTACCAAAACAGAATAATTATGTACATTATAGGAATAGTTTAGAATATAATGCAATTAAAATTATTATTAAACAATGATATTAAACAATGTATTAATTTAAACGAATTTTCGAAAAAGGTTAAATTATTTTTATTGAAAAGGCCGTTTTACAAATTGGAAGAATACTTTAGTAAAATGTTTGATCAGGCTTGTCATTACTATAGTTCATTTATTTTAGGATGAGAAACCACAATAACATTATATTGCGTTCGGTCAACTATTTATTACCTAGCAAATAGTACAGTACAGTAGTCTGGGAGCCGCAAAATAAAATTGTTTTAATGTCACTTTATTTGCGTGTCGTCAATTGTTACTCTAGTACAAATTGTAAAGAGATTACAGTTCACGAGCCGCAATATAATGTTGTTGTGGTTTCTCATTCTAAATTAAATGAAGTATAGTTATATGCATATTTTGCAAAATGTATGTGCATATTTTTATTTCCTATAATTGTTGCAAGAGTTTTTCTTGTTTATAGATTATCTAGCTTTAAGTGTAATATTATTTTGCATGCCATGTTTGGTTTTACATAATTGTTCCTTACCACCCTGTAAAATTATGTTTCTAAGCAAATAAATGATTATGATTATGATTATGAGTTCTAGTACCCATAGATAAGCTAATTTAGAAAGCAAGACGAATATGCACTTGTACGAACAAAAACGATGTATGCACTACATCAGGGCCCTTATTCTCCAGGGTAATTCGACCGCCATCACTATAAATTAAAATAAGATCTAGCAAAACGTTGACAATATGGAAACACGTCAAAAGCAATATTGTTTTTCTGTGTTTAATAGGGGAATGGGGCATGTATAGTTCGTTCGTTCAAATAGTGTGCATTGCAACCCTTTTAAGTCGCCGACACCGCTTTGGGCGCGCCGAGGCGGCTTCTTTGTACCAATTGACAACATTTCAAAAAAAAAAGCGTATTGTTTTTTCGCGTTTATAATAGCTGGTTAAAAATTAGACTACCCGTATTTCTTGGTTTTTCTTTATTTAACTTAAATTCGTCGTTAATAATTTATTAAAGTAATAGTCATTAAAAAGACCGTATATACAAAGTTAGGAATACTGATGTCGTGATCTTAGCCTGATATAAAATAAAATAAAGTAACTTTAAACAGAAAACAAACCTGACTGTCATTCATGTCATGTCAATCATTCGCTGCCGTTCGTTCACAAATTTGCTATTTTGCGTAATTTAATTAATTACGTAATTTGTAGACGCCATTAAAATAAATAAACTATTCAGTCAGTCAGAATCAAGTAATCCGTCAGACAGATAAACAATGAACATGACAGTTGTATATTTTTTTGAATTCCTTTGGTAATAAATGGACTAAGGGCACTATAAGTGTATTCCTAACATTCACAATCCAAATTTTTCTTTTTCCTAAATATAAAAAAACTACTGCATAAAAAAATCCAAAGATATTTTTACTGTAATCAGCAGTGTAAAATCTAGAAACGGTATTTTATTTTACTACCTTAGCACAAAATGAATTGTTGTCAATTGTAGCGGCACATCAAAGCAGGCAAACTATTTGAGCGAAAGAACTATATTCTTCAGGGTAAAACCATGTTGCCTTTTATAGGTTATCTTATCGTCAACATTACTATAGCTCTCTCTTATTTACTTGACAGTAACGGCAGCCAAAAAAAAAAAAAAAACAAAGTTGAAAAGCCCAGGGTCTCTACTACTATATCGTATTACTATATCGTACTACTGTTTATAAGTTTAATCCTTACTTAATTCATCCGTCATGTCAAGCTTGGCATTGGCCTGTTTGAACGCCTCCATGTCCTTGGCAATTTGTTGAGGATTCAGCACCGTGTTAATGTTGCCCATGGTCTTGGCTGTGGTTCCCATGGCATTGGCTATCGCTATGTTGGCACCCATCGCTTTATTCGACATTTGCACGCTAGAAATCTATGGTAGAAATAATTACAACATTATTTCAACATTTAGCATGGATAACAATCTCACATCGACCCAGTCGCAAACTTAGACTTTTACAAGTATACTAAAATACATGGAAAACGTCGAAACTTCAAGAACAAATATATTTCCCCGTAACATAAATCTAATCCCCTATCGCCAGCTCATAGGTAGGGAACTACAATTTAGGCTAACCGCTTTATCATAAAACTGGGTCTATATTGCCTGCCATAATTACTTTTGGTCATAATCTGTTTTAAGTCATAACATTTTTTTTTAAGAAACGGTAACTTTTTCAGGATTTGTACAAATCAAACCTAACCTAACCTAGCCTTATCTACACGTAAAACAATAAAAAACTATAAATAGTTACATTTGGACTAACCTAAGTAATATATTTCAATATTCAATCTGATTTGTTTGTGCTATGTCCATATTAAAATAGAGCAACACATTGACATGACAATCTTTGCACAGTGATTACTGGTTGACCAGAGGCGTAGGTTTCATTATGGCTCACTTCCAAAATACCCATTTACATTTTCATCTAGATCGGTACCTATCACAAACGGTCAAGTTTTCTTATGACGTGTCTGAAAATTAATAAATAAATAATAAATTCAACATACTATTTTCGTATTGATTGAATTCATAAAGATAAAGATAAAGACATTTATTCAGTAAGTAGGCCGCACGGGCACTTTTACACGTCAAGAATCTACCAGCGCTTCACAAGAGGAGACCACTGCTGAGAAGAAGCGCCGCAAGAAACTCAGCAGTCAGTCATTTTTTTAAATATATTTAATATTACAATGGTACTACTTAGTCTAGCATTATATAAATCTATAAATAGCAAATTAAAAAATATTTCAAATATCCTGCGTAGTTGACTTGTGCATAGCTTTTAAAACATGACAGGAGTAGGACTTTTTAAAGTAAAAAAGTTAAATATAAATTACCTTGCCGTGAGCAGCATACATCCTAGTCTTTTGCTTCCTCAACTGGACCAATTGTTTTGCCAATATTTTACAAGCAGAGTTATTCCCATCTTTTGCCATTTTTTTTATCTCTATCTCCTGAAAAAGTACACAAAATTGATATCACAATCTCATAAAAATAGTGTCCGACCGAAGTTTCGGTTTCGGTTTCGGTTTCGGCCAATTTCGGCCAAAAAAGTGATTTCGGCCGCAGTTTCGGTTTCGGCCAGAATCCGGCCGAAACCTTCGGCCGGGCCGAAATTGCTTCGCGGCCTCTCGCGGCTCTCGCATCGGGAGCGCTCGGCTTAATTCGGGCGCGCTCGGCCGGGTAGGTATAGGTAATGCATCGGCGGCCGTCTCAGCCGGGACCACCGACAGTATCCATATTCATCCCGTTTGTGACGTTTGTTTGTGAACCACGTGGCGCACGAGAAAATATGGTGTGTGTTTTTAGAATCTGTTACTGCATTTTATGCTGTGATTAATGAACGATACATTTGATATTAGGATTGTGAATTTAGTTTAGACGTGATAAGAATAGGTTGTTTGTTTTGAATAATATAATACCTATGCCGCGAATTAGTGAAGTCTTGATAACTGCAGTAAAATAATTTAAATAATACCTTATTAAATTAACCCTATTACTATCCCTTACATATGTAGGTAGGTATGTTATTTTAAATAACAAGTGAATAACTTAACTTATAACGTTATAAATAGCATTACCTATTGACAGAAAACTTAAATTTGTAGGTTAGTCATAGTTATGCTAGGGTTGGTAAACAGAAAAGAAATACTTAGTTAATACTGTAAAAACAATAATTAGATCGAATTTTAGTAAGTTTTTTTCTGTTCGTAAATAAAAAATAAGTAGCATACTTTACTTATTTTTTATTTACGAACAGAAAAAAAACTTGATTGTGATTTATCTTGTAATTTGTGATTGTGATTTACTTTATCCAGGTATTATATTAATTAGGTAACTTTGTTTAAAACTTTAAAAAAAATATTTTATTTGGTTTAAAATTTCATAGTTTACCTCTAATTATATCTATTTTCATTAAAAATTAAGGTTTTTATTTTGTTTAACTAAAACAGTAGCTGTTCTCATATAAGAAATCCTTGCAATAACCTTTTCCTTACGATTTGTACAGTAATTTTGAATAATTTCATAAGTCTTCAAAAATTTCGGTTTCGGTTTCGGTTTCGGCCGAAATCAGAAAAAAACCGAATATTCGGTTTCGGTTTCGGTTTCGGCTAATAATCGTGTTTCGGTCGGACACTACATAAAAATCAACATTCTGATGTTTAATTATCAAATATCATTTTTACAACATCTGAGGTGTTGCTAGCCAATTACATTGGTTTGCTTTAAATTTCTCTATTTTAGAAATAACCTATAGAAAAATCATTTTGAACTTGGAAATGTTGAATATTCTTTCAATTGGAAACAATCTCTTCAATTGCTCGTCACTAGTTAAAAGGGTAAGACCAATACAAGCAATAGAAAAATCAAATGGAAAAAATTAATTGAGTTTAACAAGGTCGCAACAAACAAGCTACGATAATACCTGACCTTGTTTTTTTTTAACTTCACATTTCAAGAACCTTTTTCTTTGAAGTCTGTTAAATTATACTAAAATTATAGTGACAGAATCAAAGTTATAAAGAGAATAACCAAAGAGAGTAATTAATTAGATAACTCTTTATTACAATACTTTAAAACCGCTTGGCTGTAAAGTAAACATTGAGTCAGAACATTAACTGAAGGTAACTCAATTGTCTACTTAATACCTTACCAGTTTCTTTTCTTCTCTCTCAAGAGCTGCCTGGTCTTTGTCAAGGTCTCTCCCTGCTTTTCGCAGCACCCGGTCATTTTGCCTTTGCTGTTCTGTAATTATGTTAAACAATAGATAAATAAAAGACTGAGGAATTGCACAACCATAACAAACAAAACAAATCGTTCCCCAGCAGCAATACATACATACATAAACTCACGCCTTCATTCCCAGTGGGGTAGGCAGAGCTACAGAATTACCAACAACTCTATAACTCTATATACCTGCAGCAATAACAAGGATAAATTTACCTTTAACAGTAGGCGCTTTTCTAAAGAAATTCATGGTTAAACCTTAGAGCGCTAATTAACTTGTTTCTTTAATTCTCATAAAGATTATAATTAATATTGTACAAAATGACTAATAGTATGGTAAAAGTAGTACAACCGTCAATCTGTTATCTGTTACTGTCAAAAGTGTCAAATTGACGTTGCCTTGCCAATGTAGGTATAGTTAAGTTGATCTGTGGTAAGTAAGAAATAAAATGTTGCTAAGCCAAAAACTCTGTAAAGTTTAGTAGAAATTTTAGCATTACAATAATAAAATAATTAATGATCGCATTCTGAGTTTCTATGGATAAAGATGAGAAAGATGAGACGTTTATTCAGTAAGTAGGCCGCACGGGCGGGGGTAAGAGAACCGTTGTAATAATAATAACTATTTAGTATTGTATTTAGTGGTATTTCATCTCCGTCCTCATGGCCAGCAACGCATTTGCAATCCATCAAGATGGCCTGTACCTGTCTGATGGTTTGCCTTCTCCATGCCATGAAATGTAGGTAGGTTTTGTTTCTATGGTACATAAATATGATAAATTCCTGGCCCTGTGGGCCTAGTCTAGAATGGTTGCGTCTAATAAAATCCCATCTGGTCTTCTTAAAGTTCTACCTACATCGCTTCACGGAGGCTAGAGGATCACCGTACAACGTTGCCTTATGATTTTCTTTTGATATGTAAATGTATTATATACACTTGACATTGGTAGAAATGGTTGCTCGATATTGCGACCGGTTGCCATTAAATAAATAAATATATAATATATATCGTATGTCAATTGTGGATAAAACTGGGATAAAGTCCGTCGCTGTCGCTGTCGTACTTAAGCGGCTGCTACACGGTTAGCAACCAAGCTTCCAACCAAGGTGACCTTGGTTGGAGGCTCGGCTGCTAACGCCGTTGCGTTTCCGTCTACACGGTTGCCAACAGGCAGTCTGTCTACTGCTCGCGGAGAGAAAACACGCATCGTACGACTGCACAGCGCACACGATATGGCTTTCAAAATTTCAGAAGGTTGGCGTAGCTTTAGCACTTTTGTACGCAAGTGAGGACAGAAAAAAAAAAAGGAAAGAATATGAGTCAACATTGATCTTTCTACATAAAACTTGAAGTCTATTCAGATATATACAAAATCCAATAGATTATTTAAATTTATTTTGCAAATTCAGTAAATCAGTAAACATATGCAACGCTGGTTGCGTGAGGCCGTGCGCACTCTTTGCCTGCAGAGACACAACTGCCCTTGCGTGGTTGGCAACAAGCGTCTACACGGTTTACAACGGCGGCATCCAACCGCGGTTGTCAGCGCACGCCCGTCAACCAAGGGCAAAGAAAGGTCAAACGAAATTTGGTTGCAAACATCCTTCTACACGGCTGCAAACCAGCAAGGTCACCTTGGTTGGAGGCTCGGTTGCTAACCGTGTAGCAGCCGCTTTAGGGAAGCGCTGGTAGGGACCAGTAGGGTAGGTACCTATTGGTATAAAGTGCGAATATAAAATGTTGTTAGTCTTGGATGTTTTCTTTGTAATAGATTACCTATTTGTTTATCATTGATTATTATCGCTACATAATGTCCGTAGTTATAAACTTTATAGTATTCATCTCCAATGTAGAGTATATTCTTATATAGTTTATCTTATCATATAAAACATAATAATTGGGTGAAATTTGTTAAGTTAAGTGTAATTGTGCGTCGGTGTAGTCTCTTAATCGTTCCTCTTATGATGCCCTACCCTAGAGGTAGGTACAAGGCTAGAGGTAGGTACAAACAAACAAGAGGATATCTTCAAACAAGGCAAATATGGTTTACCCAGTAGAACGCCTTGATCTTATGAAAGGAAACCAAAATCCAAGGAGATGATTGGAAAATTCATTTAATACTTACCCGTCATGACTTCTTTGTATTATAACTGGTACCTACTCGATTGGTTTTGTAAATATTACATAAACATTTAATATATTTTCAAAAAGTTCTTCGACGTGACTGACATTATTTTTGACAGTCGTCAACAACAGTAGTCTCGATCTGAAAAGGTAAAGCTGCGCGTCCAACGGGCCGGAATCAGAGCCTACGGAGCGGATGGATAATTGCTTCGTATTAATTTCTACATGTATATTTTTACTACAGAAATTAATACAAAGCAAAAAAGTCGTTTGTTCAGTGGAGGGATTTTCTGAGCGTGGGCGGAACAACATCGTTTTTCAAACGCTCCGCGCTCGTAAAATCACTAAAATAGGAAAATATCGTCGTAAAACCGTGTTTTTGGTGTTAAAACGTGCAGCTCGTGGTGTGCTAAGTTGTGGTGGTGTAGGTTTTAACCGGAAGTGTCACCTGGAGGTAGGATTGACCCGTAAACTGTAAGTTTCAAAAAATATTAATCTTCTGGCGCGTGCGCTGTCCGATTCCTATCGACAACCCCCGTTTTTTTTCACACCAAGAGTTGTCTTTTTGCACCCTACGTCTATCCCCAAAATTTTAGATTTTTCCCGTTTTTAATTTAAAAGTTATAACCAAAAAACTCTTTTCACTCGAGCCACGACACATAGGTAGGAACGTCCCAGGAACATGGTTTTTGTATTAAAACATCCGGCTTAACTTGCCGATCCTCGTGACGTTCGGCTTTTTTTGAAATTCGTCTTAATTTAGAAGTAATGACCAAAAATGTAAATTTTAATTTCCTCCCCCCCTCACCCAAAATAAACCGATAAACCCCGTTTTTTTTTAAATATTTCCTCTCTAAATCTAATTAAGACTATCTGTTCCAAACTACAGACTTTTTCGCTCGATAGTTGTTGGTTTATTGATTTACTTATTAGTCTTATTACTGTCCCGAGGTCGCTCTCCGTCGCCAGTTTACGTAATTTCAAACCCCATTTCCACTTTTTTCCTGGACTACTTTTAAAAAAAATTCTTATTCCATAGGTTTCTTAGTGTCTCAAAATCTAATTTTTTGGCGGGTACAACTTTTTAATCAAATACACTAATTAATTACATCGCGTTTAACTGTTCCAATTTTTCAGTTCACTATGCCTAGGTAGGTAGGTAGTTTAGTTTTATTTCGGCGCATCCAAATGCAAGCATTATTTTTTTATAAATAGACAGTCCTCACCTCTCTAAATAATTTTGTTTGCTGCGTATTTTGAGTCCCCTTCTGGGTCAAAAAGTTTTGTAACTCCCTTAGTTTCTCGGTAAATACCTAAAACCGAGCCACGCGCTCTTTAAGGGGTTTACTCTGGATGTCGTGTGATATATTCACAGATTCGCTGTAATGAGCCTTTTTGAGTGGTATATCGTTTATCTTCCTACTCACTTCCGTTCAAAAGTTACAGCCTAAAAACTGACTTTTGCGGCAAGTAGGTAGGTTCCGTGGAAAATTAAAACAATAGCTTTGAGTTCACCAATTTCCTAAAATCGACGTAATTTCACACCGAAAATCAACCCTGTTTACTTGATCGTTTATAAACATATATTTTAGGGACGTGTTCTCCAAGTCCGCCTCTCTTTTTTTTAAAACGGTAACTGCCTATACAGGGCAATAGCAGATCAGCTCAACATTGTTCTGGGCTCCACTTCTAACCAATATGATCACAAAATTGTCAGACAGGAACTGGCTCACTACGTTTCAGCTTACAGGGACGACCCTAGAATAAAGCTAGCCCTGAATGGCAGCGTCATAGATACACTCCACGACCGTACTAGCAGCTTAGAACCGAGCCCCAGGCAGATAAACACATACATCCAAAATCAATTCATGAATGGTCATTGGGGCGGGGAGGATATAGGTAATTATCGCTGCATCAGAATTCTTTGTCTTAGACATTTACATTCACGGTGATAATACGCAACCTATAGTTTACAATGCCCCGGCGACGCTTACTGCTCCAGCTAGACCAATCCATCTGTACTTTCATAACCGCCACTACGACAGCATAAGATTATACGATAATCGCAGCAATGATATCCCTATTGGTTCTACGGTAGGACCTAGCTCTAGCATAGATATGGAAGTCGAGGGAAGTAATACCGTATCGAGCCCAAGTATTAACGATTCGATTGGCCCTCAAGAAACCGACACCACGGGACACCGAGTGCTCAGGGCAATGCGAATAGAACGGGAACCGCTGGTTAGCTCCGGTGTGGTCTTCAACATAGCAACGTGGAACGTCCGAGGATGTGCATCGTTACAAGAACCTAATAACGCTAATAACCCGTCAAATTACAATTGCAGGTTTACAAGAAACACACCTCGCTAAAGGTACATTTTCTTCTAATAATTATAGTTGGATCTTAATCGGAGGAAAGTGCGTAAATGAAAGGAGGGGTATAGCAATACTTATTAACTAAGCAGTACAACATGAAATAATAAACACCTACAGCAATTACAACAATATTCTCGCGGTACATATTAGGCTACAGATACCAGGTCACGATAATTCTAGGGAAATATTATTCATTACTACACACATGCCGTCGAACTCCTCCACATATCTAGGTAAATTAGGGGCGTTATTACGTCGAGCACCCAAAAAGGCGACACCTATTCTAGGTGACTTCAATGCTCACCTGGGTAAAAAGGATGTCTTACACTTGTCGTCACATACAATATGTCGTAAGAACTTAATACATCAGGACTCCAACTTCAACGGCAGGCTTTTAACCAATTTCATAGAACACCACAACCTCGTGGTTAATAGTACTTGGGGTCGTCCATCATGTAGGGTAACCTGGAGAATAGGGACAAAAACTTCCCAGATCGATCATATCATAAGGTGTCGCTCCCATCGGATATTTTTTTAAACAATTAAATGCCAATGGTCCAAGAAAGTTAGATCAGACCATAAGATCATTTGGGCAACAATAATAAATATCAGTTCTGGGACTTCGGGTACAACAAGCAGCAATAGGCTGTGCCTGCGAAAGAACAAAGACAATTGTATGACACAATTTAACTATAAAACCATCAACTATGAAGCACTCCGATGCAAGGACAATCGAGATGAGTTCCAAGCAGAAGTTACTAAGAATCTCGTATCTTGCCTTGAAACAATCGCACAGAATAGTGGATGTAGTCATCAGAACCCCACTTGGGAGGAACTCAACAAGATCCTAATACAATCCACGCGGGTGATCCCACCTCACGCAACAGTGAGATCTAAGGAAAATAGGATCGCACAAGCTCAGCTCCAGAAGGCGCTTTTCTTTAAGAATAGATCCCCCAACGACCCTATTAGAAATAGAGACCTTAGAGTAGCCCGCCAAAATCTACGGAATATAAAAGAAGAGGACTACGAAAAGGAATGTGCCCTGTTTTTTCAAGGTTTGAGCAAGGCACATCGAGCAATAAAGATGAAGATCACATACAAGTATTTGCGTAAACACAGATTAAATCACACACAAGCTCAGAAAAGATACTTCATCCCTATGGCACGATGGATAACTGAACTCAAAAATTGCGAGGGTCTGGCAGTTTCTTTAATAGAGGACCCACCTAGCAGCGTACCGGATTCGGACGGCCCTGATACGGACGACATAATCCGAATAATTAAACGCTTGAGAAATGGAACAGTACCTGGTACAGACCAAATCGTGCCGGAGCTATATAAAGCGGCCCCCTTAGATTTTATTTCCCAGGTAACGAACGTCATGATCATGAAGGAAGCTTGGATTAACAACGTAGTCCCAACGGAGTGGGCGGTCACAAAGCAGGTGCCTATCCCTAAAAAATCAGCGCCCAAGACCACTAGCGACTTTAGGAAGATATCTATCTGTAATGTGGGTTACAGGATCT
The DNA here is from genome assembly GCA_927399475.2 of Acleris emargana. Classification (NCBI taxonomy): domain Eukaryota; kingdom Metazoa; phylum Arthropoda; class Insecta; order Lepidoptera; family Tortricidae; genus Acleris; species Acleris emargana. The sequence goes on from OV656843.1 coordinate 2,174,230, forward strand.
ACGCATATTTTCTATTAGAAAGACTAGACGAAGCTATTAATTCCATTGGTATCAAGCGGCTTTTTTGAAAATAGATCTACCGACGACCACATTTTTACCCTTCGCCGTGTCCTGGACATAAACTGGAGGGAAGGAAATCGGCTCTTTGTTGCAGCATTATACATAGAAAAAGCGTTCGATAACGTCAACTTAAATGCCCTAAGGGACATACATACTACTAACGCGTACAAATATTCACCTTACCAATAGAATCGTAGAAGCCTGCATGAAGGAGAGAACATTCATATCCTGGTGCGGACAGAACTCTGAAGTGGTTCAAAAAGGAAAAGGGGTCAAGCAGGGATGCCCGCTGTCCCCCCGGCTATTCACCATTGTAATGGATGATGTTCTTCGCACCCTGGAAGAGGAAGATGAGGCAGTCAGGCTGGACCAAGACGCTGAAATCACCCTACCCCTTATACTTTCGTACGCAGACGATTTAATTATAATAGGCCCACACATATCAGTAATCGACCGAATAGTGAGAAAGCTGGCAGATCTATTAAACACCGTAGGATTAACAATAAACACGGCAAAAACTAAACTAATTGTACGGGACCCATGTGATATCTCAAAAGGAGATTTACAGCCTATATGCTTAGGTGGAGTGTCTATCCAACCTACAGATGAAATAATATACCTCGGTACTTATATTACATATACCCACAATAGAAGGGAATCGCTAGGCTAATGTACAAAATGGTGATATCTCCTGTTATGACGTACGGGCTTAATGTCGCAGCACTAACCAAAGCGAATCGATCACGCCTAAGACGGTACGAGAGACACATTCTAACTGAAATGCTGTCAGTCGCAAAGGGCACTCCTAAACAAAAGATCTGGCAAATCTTGGAAGGCAAAACACTGACAAAAAATATTAAAGTTCGGCGGCTCTCGTATTACGGGCATGTGCTTAGACGCCGTAACCCTCACTTATTGTACGCGGCCCTCATGTATAAGGAACGCAGAAAAAAAATAGGTCGGCCTATATTTACATGGGAGGACTCTCTTGACCAGAACATACGAGAATACACTAACAAGAGTCGTGCCTACTGGCGAACCATTGCGGAAAATAGAAATCGGCTCAAAAAAGAAGCCGAAAAGATCTATAAAAAACCTGAAACAGACACAGAGACAGAGCTCGAGGATACTGAGGGAGCAGAGCAATGAAATATATATATATATAAAATCAAAGTTAAACATATATATATAGATATATTTAAATTTGATTTTTAATGTTAGATTTCATTTTAAGCAGTCCATACCTTTAGTACATATTACACACCAAGTATTTTATCTATCTCCCTAATGCTGACTTAACGATGCCTGAATTCGGGTTGGCTCCACCTTCCTTCTCTCCCGTCATATCGACTGCAAACCCTACACTCCTATCCTATCTACTTGACTCTCCGGTGTCTCGGGCAGGTGCGCTCTGCCTGCGGCGGGCGGAGACGGTTGGTGCAGCAAAGGCGACGAGGCTCGCATGCCCTGATCGGTTTAGTATTAGTGGCTGGTCGGTGCGGGTTAAGGTTCTCGTGCTCTGCCGGCTCTTCGCTACTCTTACTGGACCGGTCGGGCGGGCGTGCTTCTCCCCGCTAGCCTAATCTAACATCTCCTCTCCGTCGCAGTCAGCGCGTACGGGTCCTTGCAGCAGAACTGCTGGCTGGAGGTGTCACCAGAACAGAACAGAACAGAACAGCAAAAAAGTCGTTTGTTCAGTACGCTCCAATTCCAACCCAGTGGACGTGCAGCTTTAAAGAAAATTTAAACCTTCCAATGCCTCATCCCTTTCTCACTTATGTTGACCGACCGTGACTTAATAGAAATAACGGGGTAGAGTAACTTCGGACCTCAATTTCTGAAGCAGAATTCCCGTGTTCTGCCGGAATTTCGCATCGCCCTCGCAGCGACGTTAGCACGTTACATACCGAACAGTAGCTAAACCATCAACATTTTTACTATTAGGCTCGTCCATCAATCACGTGATGTTTTTAGCACCTTTTTAAAGCCTGAGCTGTAGGAGTGCTGAGGCTGTAGACTAAACTCCCTCTCCCGTACAACAATAATAATACATACATACATAAACTCACACCTTTATTCCCAGAGCGGGGTTGGCAGAGCTACAGAATTACCAATCATTCTAAAAAGTTGTTAGATTAAGTAGTGCCACTCCATGTCTTCCCGTGGATGTCGTAAGAGGGAATAAAGGGTGGCAGTACTGTTAGGCGATGGCCTTGCAACCTGTCACTAATACCCTGGTAAACATCTTAGCCTAATTGTGCAAAATGCGATTACAGAATTATCAACAACTTTTTAATAATAATATCTCTGCGTAATTAATATCTAGCAGGTCTTTATTACTACTGGAGGTATTAGAGCGTGTCAGATATTGTGCTGGCGACTGTACCATTTATCCATTTATGTTTAGCGCTTAAATCATGGGTTTACTGGCGCACGGGGTGATTGTGCCCTAAGTATTTCGTATTTTCTCCCAGTGCCGTTAACACCAGAGTGCCGAGAACTGTCAAGGGGGTAAGTGCATGTTTAGAATAATGTTTAAATCTATGTATTGTTTTTTATTCACTTGTTCCTGTTGGTTTCTCCAATAAAGTAAACGGAAAACAAAACAGTAGTAATCACAATGCCCACTCGCGTTGCCAATTATTCCCAAGATGTCGGATACTTGAAATAAAACTAGAAATACCGAATAAACGTACTATATTTTCGAGAGCAAAATCGATTCTCTTTTTCTGGTCACTTCATTTTTATTAAAAATATTATAAGGTAGTTACAATAATTACTTTAGCACATAATATTTAGAAAACATTAAGCAACTAATAGAATAAGATTTAAAACATGAACAATCTGTATTCCAACAAAACTGGTTTTTATGACATGTCTAAACAAGTAAAAATTTCGTCTAGGAATAAAAAAGGACATTTACATCTGTAACCACTAATAAAACACAAACAAGATCAAGATGAATCCAATAAATAATTCTAAAATACGACAATGAATTAAATTATTAATTGAATCGAGTAAAAAGCAATATCTAAGTTGCATACACGGAACCGGACGGTCTACAACGGCCACTGGATCTCACAAACGGGTAGATTCCACAACTACAATATCGACATTATCGACTGACTAACACAACATAACTCTACTTTTAATTATTATGACGTAAATAGAGATTCACCACGACCATTTAGGAGTATAGGAGCTAAAGTTCCACAAGTCAGGCAGGCCTTCGTGGGCATCGTTCTGGAACTCACTCTTGGACCATTGGAAGGGTCGGAGGACATCCCTATTGAGATGATCAATGGTCTCCTGAGCTTCTTCCTCTTGCTGCTTCTTCACAAGGTCTCTGATCTCAAGCCCGTTGATGGTCGGTTCGTCGTCGAATTGGTCGGTGTAGATGGTTGCCACGGTTCCTTTGTTGAGCGGGATGTTGCTGGTGTTGGATTGTGTTGTGTTGGAATAAGGAGGGCTTGATATGGCGACGAATTCTAATGTTGGGTGTCTTGAGGTACCTGGAAGTAGATTAAAATAAATTTAGCAATATATCAGCACCAAAAAAAGACGTATGAATCTAGTGTATACTTCCACGTACATTGACGCTAACGTGCAAAGTCAAATTAAGTGATGGGAGCGTACTCAATAATGTTACTAACCTCTAATGTAAGCTCTCACAGAGTGTGAAAATAATAAATATAAATTATAAAGACTCAAAATAAACAAAGCAAAAGCAAAAATAGGTGTTGATTAAAATCTTGATCGATTTTTTTGTACGATGCTGTGCTTTGTTAAGGACATCATCTAAATTACGCTGGTCCATAAATTTCTTGTCTCTACGTCGTAATATTCTAAGTCAACACTTACCAGTCACGACTTTAGTGTCAATAACTCCATAAGCTTCTTTATGCTGTGTAGCAATATCTCCTCGCACTCCAAGTACAGACCAGTACCCGATGTCGTTCAGAACACACTCTTCTTCCTCGCTGCACTCCACAGTCTCGTTGCTGGCCCTGTTCATGGCTGTCACGTTGTTCTGCCTCATCAGGGCTATGATGCTGTCCAGGGACGTCGCGTTCTTGAACCCTCTCTTGAACATCACCGCCCGAGGCGACTGCGACTCGGAAAATATGTCACCGTTCATGTCTTCCATTTTGTCTACAAAAGTGTGTTCAGCGACGTCCTGAAATGTTCGACAATGAAGTTGAATTTTGGGCTCATAGCGTTAGAGGTTCAATGATTTCTACAGTATAAAAATATATTTTTGAGACTATTATTGTTGACTCCATGATATTTCTAAGGTCACGACCACAGGTAATGTCGTAAATTTTGCTACAGTATTTTTTAACTACAGCGTATTCCGTACAAGGCCGAGCGAGACTACAGGCAGTAAAAACGAGTCTTTGACCTGTTGTCGTTTTGTCAACGTCTTGATGAGTAAATAAGAGCTTTATTTACTTGACAATAATGGCGGCCAAGTTCAGGTCGAAGACGATAATGGTTTTTACCGCCGTGAATAGAGGCTCAGGGCCAGATCGGTTTTTTTTTTATCTTCGTCTTATTTTCTAATGCAAACTTATAAATAAAAAGGGATGTAGGCTGCGTTTCTACCAGCACTGTGCTAGGAAGCAGAACAAATCTACTAGCTCGTATGGAAAAGTAGGTTAACGAGAGAACTGTTTCCAAACTTGTACAGGACGATTGGATGGATGGAAAGCATTAGTATTAGATGTCATGTCTTTAAACAGTGTAAATCACCTTGAAGAATGGCAATCCGTAGGTGGCCCAGTAGCCCTGGTTGAGCAGTGCGTCCGTCAGGTCGGCGGTGTGGGTGCGACCTGGCACCTGCTCGATGAGACGCACCAGGTCGTTCCTGTGGCCGACGTTACTGCGGTGCACCACCGTGTGTCTAACGTCCCTGCAAAAGATGGTTGATGTTTAAATAGATGTATTTGTCTCTTTGAACCGTGATAGACTAGCGAAAGAGTCGTATTGTAACTTTTAATACTTATTTAGGTACTTAGGTGTCGACTACAAAGAGATGTATCCACTTTTTCACCTTCTTGCATTGTAATAAGGTCCAAAAGTCGATACATCCCTTTGTAGTCGAGCCTACTGTAGTAGCCACAAATAACTCACTTGCTCAAAACCAATTCAGGAATATACTCCTTCCCAGCCTTGTAGCCCGGCTCGTCCAGGTGGTTGAGCTTGGTCAGGTCAACCACCAGCCACTGCTTGCAGGCTGTGCCGGAGTTGGAGGCGGCCAGCACGTGGGCCCAGGAGTTGGGGCTCGCAGCCAGGTGGTTGGCAGCCGAGATGCGTGGGGCTGCTGGGACCTTAACAAACAAGATATACTAAAGTTTCTGTTAAAAATAAGTAGCATGTTTCAGTACCGATTGTTATTTTACCGATGTTTTTATCCTAGAGGCGACAAACGAGCTGATGTGAGGTGACCGCTGCCTATGGACACCTGCAACTCCTGGAGAGGTGGAAGGAGGAAGACGGTGCGGTCTGAGAATACCCCGCAGTAAGCGGATTCCATAACAGTGTCGCGCGCGGCTAAAAGTGTCATTTAAACGCAATGGTAGATTGCCATCCCTCGAGGCGGTGGGGATAGGGTGGTGCGAGTGGTACGATAAAGGAACCTAGCCGTAGGTAGCATTCCAAACAGTTCTTCGGAGCACTCTCCTTGAATGGTTGTCATCCCCATGCCAACCATTTTGCTGAGTGGAGACCATTTCGGCACACATCAAACTCATTGTACTTTTTAATTTAATGGTGTCGCTTATTAGGGGATAAGAAGTGATTGTACTACGTTAATGTATCTTTTCTATGATGTACCCCTGTGTTGATGTGTTTGTTGAATAAACGTTTTTCTATTATATTCTATTCTATTCTATTCTAATATATGCGGCAAAATATGCAATGGAACCCTGTGCTGAGTAAATTGTCAAAAATCACAAAAAACGCGTCCACTGTTCCTAGGCCTTCCCCAAAGATCTCCACCATGGCTGATGCTGAATTTCCCATATCATTGACGCATTAGTTCTAAGTTTAATTTAATCTTAAAGATTTAGGTAAGGTACCTAGCAGATTTGTAAAATGCCTTAGTCCTCTCCTCAGGGTTCATAATGCAGTCCAGTGGCTCCAGAACTGGGTTGCATCGGCTGGATTTATGTAATCGTTTGATATCTCCATGGCAAAAAAAGCACTTCACTGACAAAAGCACAGAGCATTCATTCTACTTATATATTACTTATTGACTTCTTGCCGTTTGAAAGGATTGCTCCAAGAAAATCCCATCTGGTGTTCGTAAAGTTCTACCTACATCGCTTCATGGAGGCTAGAGGATCGCCGTACAACTTTGCCTTATGATTTTCTTTTGATATGTTAATGTATTATTTAAACTTGACATTCGCAGAATTGGTTGCTCGACATTGCGACCGGTTGCCATTAAATAAATAAATATGGTATGGTATAACTTCTGGCTGAAAGGTGTCGTGTTCCGGCGGTTGCGGGGCAACCTACCAACAGTGACCATCACACCAAGTTTGGCAAAACAGAACCACGCTGTTCTGTCACCTCGGTGTTAGTTTTTAAGTTTTATATTGTTATGTATGTATGTAAGGTATTTGTAACTATGGGCCTCGTTGCTCGAAATATTTTTTTATTATAATTTATTATTAATATTATTATTGCCTCTGACGTGTCATGGTATTGTTTTTAACACAGCCGCCATTACTGTCAAATAAATAAGAGTCATCGTAACGTTGACAATATGATTTGATCGTTATCGCGGGAGCAAAAACGATTTGACAGTAGTGAAAGAGTATGACAAATATGCAATAACAGAAGTGACACTCGTATCGAGAAACGTTTATACCTACGAGTTCAAAATGTATACATTTTCTTTCAAATATCTTACCTCCGTACTTGACTTGATCAGTAGTACATATTTAAAGAGATTAGCTAGGTACGCAATCCTAACGTCAACCGCTAGTCACTTTTCCTGCTACTTTAGACATTTTTCATTCTTGATTGATTTGATATGTACAAAAACATACAAAAGTATATCTAAATTAAATATGAGTACAAATGGAAAACATATATTTAAATAGTGAAAACTATTTTTGTACTTAAAAATACAGGATTTGACATAATATTTTTTTATATTAAATTTGACACGTTGACTTTACTTACTAGAAGCGTTTACTCAGTGTAAGACAAGTTTGATTGACCGTTTCCAGCGAAAACTTCGTCCTAGATATGAAGAACTTCTTAGAGGCTAAGAGTGTTTAGGCAGAATATTCCATTTATACTAAACATACATTCTGTTATATGTGTTCTTTAATAGATTTGTTTTTGCTCCCGCGATAACGATGTATGATTATAAGTCAAAGGCGATATGGTTCTACAGGATTCTACCAAGGAGACTAGAGGGCCAGCTCTTAAGCCAGGTACCGAACTGTAACCGTAGCAGTGACAGTAGCAGTGTACGCAAAACGGGAAAATAAAGGTACTGTTTTAAAACAGCATGTTGTCGTACCGTATCGTTTCGGTTGGTTTCGGTAACGTAAAAGATTTTACAGGTACCGGAATATAACGGTACAGTTATTTTTTTTCGATACCTGACCATTTTCATAAAGGTATACCGAAATAATACCGGTTGACTACCGTTTTAATAAAGGCTTAAGTAAAAGTAGTTTAAGTAAAGGTAGGGTACCTTTATATTTCAACCACAACATGTGGTATCGATATCCAGTACTGGTACCATACCGTTTATACCATAACGAAAACCTGCTAGCGAAGAACCTGCTGGCGAGCCGCGTACACATCACGATATTACGTGCAACAATAAGAGTTACAGCTCGCTAGCGAGCACCGGCTTAAGGTACTGTACTTTCTATGTCAATCAACACTTACTTGTTCCGTAATATTGACGAGCTTCCACAGCCGCTCGTTGTAGTTATTAAGGCCAGTACCAGCCACCACAAGGCTGTGGTCTCGCCCCGTCACGGCGTAGAACTCATCCTGGCTGGTGACAGACCCTGGATACCCTGAGAAGTCGACCGAGGTGCCTGGCACCAGCTCGTCGCTCTTCGACGTGAGGTGTAAGTGCATCTTGTACCGCTTCAGGATTCTGGTCATTGAAGAGTAGCTGTAAATTTGATAAAATCAAGGTTAGATTGATTGGTCGACTCAGTTTTGCTTTACAAAGAAGCTTTGGTCTCTCATTGTGGCAAAGACACTTACATAATTTTGTTTGGGTCGCCTCTGGGCCGTATTAACAAACTCATCTTAGCCGAGATGCCCCTTACAAAAGTCAAGCCATATACCACTAATTATTGGAGCATCTTCAGACGAGCATTACAGTCGAATCCCTTTGACTCTGTTTTGTTCACTAATCCGCAATACACTTTGAGATAGTCCATGGTGGCCTAAAAAACCAATAAACTGACTATATTCAATAAATTTGATTCCTAGGCCACTATGGACAAAAAAATCCAGAGAGAATAGGGCTCTAGTAAGCCAGCGAGCTTCATCCTAGACTTCATCATCATTTACAATCAGGTGAGATACAAGTAAATCTCTGGTCAGTCCAAAAGAAAAATTGGTTGTCTTGAGTCAAATTAAAAGCTATGGTAATCCCATGTGTATTAAGCCGAGCGCACGCCTTATGCCCTCATTACTATTATTGAGTTTTGTAATAAACTAAAGTATTTTCTTGAAATCGGACGGTGTTTTTTTGTACTACAACTGAAAACACAACTTATAGGACATATCACATAGTTTAATTCCAATTGAACTTCGAGTTATCAACTTGAAAAAAGTGGCCACCTATTCGCTATAAGCTGACTACTCAAAGGGTAACTGTTATCAAAGTTTGTTACGTATCCCATAAATTGTGTTTTTACTTGCGCTACAAAAAAGCATCGTGCAATTCCATGGAAATTCTTTAGTTTATCAGAAACACTATAACAGTATTGAGGGCACCACTAGACGCTCGACGTTTGCTCGGTACAGTCTTAATAAGACCTCAATAGATTTTCAGGCTAAATAAAAATGAGTCAAACATACCTCCCAGCACCATTTTGAGCAACAAACAACTTCCTAGCAACGGTTCCATCTTCAGATGTTTCGTTGACGAGTCTTAGGAAGGCACTGGACAGTCCAGACACGATGTCCAACGCTGGGTCGTTCCGCGTGAGGTTCAGCTTATGCTGGATCTCAGCCACCTCGGATACTGAGTTCAGCCAGTAGAGATCTGAGATGTCTGTCTCGTATTCCTTCATGCTGCGTTCCACACCGTGCTTCCAGCCTGTGTATATCCCGCTTATTTGCGTGTAGTGTAACGATACCTGGAAATAGAGAGTTTTGTTATACATATGTTAGCTTTTATATTATTATTTTATGTCATGGAGGATCCAAACGAGCATGCAGGCCACAAGATAGTAATGAGATCTGTGATCATTTGCATTCCCAAAATGCATCTTAAGTCTGCGGCGTTGCCAACCCAGAAGACTTCGAATCTATGCTAGTTTTTCACAAGTTTTATCTCCACACTGGAACTCAACAATGCGAACAATGGCATTTGCCAAATGAATTTGCGGTCTTATGATTGCAGTCTTAAGATTCTAGAAGATCTATGGGTCAAGGATCCCATTTACCATCAGGTGGCCTGTGCGCTCGTTTGCCTTGTCCATCGCATAAAACTCGTGGGAGGACCTTGTGCAGGGTCCGTCCGGATTGGTACCACCATCTCATCCATTAACCTACCGCCAAGCAGCAGTGTTCGCATTGTTGTGTTCCGGTTTGGGGATAAGACAGCCGGTGAAATGACTAGCATAGAGGCATTCCATCTTAGTCCTCAGGGTTGGCAGTGCATTTGCAGTCTTGTGAATGCGAATATCTATGGGTCACAGTTTCCACTTACCATCAGGTGGCATGTGCGCTTGTTTGCCTTCCTATGCCATAAAAAAAAAACAACCATATATTTTCAATACTTACATGGTGCCAGAACGGTTCAACAGCTGCTTGCTCTGCAGCCTTGGTCTTCCAGATGTTAACGGACCTATCTAAAGCGTCTCTGAGCTTGTTGCACTGCTTCTCCAGGGGCGTGTCCTCACACTTGGCCCGGATGGTGTTCTCCAGGTGGGTGTGGATCAGGTACCAGGTGAGGGCCCCCTCGACGATCCCTGCGGCGTACGCCTGGATCTCGTCGGGGTAGGACTCGTCGGTTTCCACCTCCAGGAGTGACCAGCTGGAAATAATAAGAAGAGACTTTAAAAACACTTGACTTTACTTGACGGTGGTGGTAGGATCTTGTGCAAAGTTCGTCCGGATTGCTACGGTGTTCGCGTGGTTGTGTTCCGGTGTGGGGATAAGACAACCAGTGATACGAGTAGTATATGACTAGCATATAATATATTAGTATAGCAATGTCAATCCTTGTACCATTTTTCTGGTAGTAAAAAGGTCGGCTGCAGGGGCCGGCGAAAAAATTTGGTCTTGCTCTATCTATGGTCTAAAGGTTACTACAAATAAGTGTGAATATCGCAAACATTTACGCAATTATAAGCAGTTGAGCAGTTATTGAAACTAAGTTTCTGTCAAAAAATATTTTTGGGACAAGGTTTTGTCGCCTTCTGTTTTTTTTGTTGCAAATTCATTATGTGCTTATCAAGACCAATCGAATGAGTCCCAACACGGTGGGTCTATGCTCTATGGTACCATATCGTCGGTGGCTCAAACTGCAAAACAGCGTAAGTAACATTTTTAATAAGGAGTAAAATGCACATTTTTAATAAGGCAGTAAGATCTATTTTGCTCTATCATAAATTTGTTGGTTACGCGGTTTAGCAGTTCACCGAAGATATTATTGTATTGTCATGCAGTTACACCGAAGTTCGCAGTTATGCAGGTATACCAAATTTCAGCTCAATCGGTTTCCGGGAAGTGGTTCCAAGAAAGATTTGACCCGAACATACATACTTACATACATATACATATATTCTCGTACTTAGTCAATAAAAAGCTAGTAATAATTATCTAAACTACACCCTCGAATAAAATTCCCCGTAACATAATTCCCTTTATGATTATTTTCAGCGTATTCAAATGAATAATTTACTATCTCGAGATATGACAACGCGTACGTTAATAGTCTTGGATAAAAACAGTCGTCACATTGTAAACAAGATCACATACGCTGCTAACGAGTTATGTATATACGAGTAGATACATGTATAGATATTTTATATTATATGACTGTATTATATGTCCTCAATGAATAGTAATCAAAGGTAGTTAACGCAGCATAACCATGACCCCAATGGAGACAAATTTGGAATCTTCTAGAGTTCCGTCTAGCGAGAAGACTGAATTATTATCAAATAGAGGAATTCGTCTTCGGGTTGAGCAACCTCGGGTATTTTTAGTTGATTTCTCTAGAAAGAGGTCATGTTTTTGATAATAACCTGTATGTATGATTTTTTTTCCTTGAAGGGGCAGAACTGGTAGCCCGATTTCAACGACCGGGTGTATTTAGATTTGTTTAACCGTCTTGAATGTTATTAAGAACTTTAATTGACAAAATGGTGGATTTAAAACCTCACAACGTACCTATGTCGTCAATATTCGTGAGATCAGGGGCCCCAGACAAGATGCATTACGCCAACTCGCTTTTCTGTTCGTTTCGTTTTTAAACCAATCGCGTCACTGCTAGATCACGTGACTTTTCGTATCACGTCATCTACAAGTGAAGCGATTGGTTTAGAAACGAAACGAATAGAAAAGCGAGTTGGCGTAATGCATCTTGTCTGGGGCCCCAGAGCCCATTATGTGAGACATCATAGAACTTTAAACTGCGTTTTTTTATGGCATAGTGAAGGCAAATGAGCACACAGGCCACTTGATTGTAAGTGGAAACTGAGACCCATAGACATTCGCATTCACAAGAACGCAATACTAAGACTGCAAATGCACTGCCAACCCTGAGGACTAGGATGGAATGCCTCTATGTTACTCATTTCACCGGCTCCCCAAACCGGAACATAACAATGCGAACACTGCTGTTTGGCGGTAGGTTAATGGATAAGATGGTGGTAGCGACCCGGGTGGACCCTGCATACGGTCCTACCAACCGCACCCGCGATTCCAAAAATATAGGTAGTCATTTTAAGAAATATTTCTACGAATTCATTTCAAAAGAAACCACATGCAGCTTGATTTATAATTTATAAAATAGGTATAGTACTACCATTTTCTTAAAAGCAGGCGGCTAACTACGTCTCTCTTTAAAACGCGAGTAACAAATATAACTACTGTCAGTTGCGAGTGCAAGTGTGATAGCAATATAAAGCCTGGGAGTATGAACAGTTGGCCTTAGAAGAACCTGAACACTTTTGTACCTTGTCGCTCTAACGCCTTTGAGAGATTAGTGCAGCATTTCAAACATAATGTTAAGGACTTATAAGGAAGAATCACTTGTGGGAGGACCTTCTGCAGGGTCTGTCCGGGTTGGTACCACCATCTTATCCATTAACCTACCGCCAAGCAGCAGTGTTTGCATTGTTGTGTTCTGGTTTGGGGATAAGACAGCCGGTGAAATGACTAGCATAGACGCATTCCATCTTAGTCCTCAGGGTTGGCAGTGCATTTGCAGTCTTGTGAGTGCGAATGTCTATAAGTCACAGTTTCCACTTACCATCAGGTGGCATGTGTGCTCGTTTGCCTACATATGCCATAAAAAAGGGGAATCTGCTTTCACTGACCCTGTGGTATCAATGTCCATGCGGAAGTGGGCTCTCGCCACTCCCTTGGGTATGTCAGCCAGCTCGTTGCTCTGGCCCCAGTACTCGATACGGTACCCAGTCTTGTTGGAGTAGAACACAGTAGCCGCGTAGTTTCCGTCCTCTTGGATTCTAAAATATAACAAAACTAAATCAATAACATAAACTTACAGAGAGATACAATATCAAGGCAACATCACATTGAAACTATGCAGCCCTCCTAAGCCATAAAGCATTCTCTCAAATTAAATTACCAAAGCAGTTTGAATTCTATTCCGTTAGTCATGAGGTTGATATTGCTACAGGAGTCTTATTTGAGATACTGCCTACTGGCTTAGGAGGGCAGTATGCCAATAGCGTTAAATCTTTACTTTAAACACTCCGACCAGCGTCATCGCCATAAATTTGATAAGCATTCGAAGTAAGTCCCGTAATAAACAAAAAGCACTTTAGTACAAAAATAATACCTTTCCATCTGGCCGACGAAGAGCGCGAGTATGGCCAGCACGCCCAGGAGTCCCAGGATGTAGGAGCTGATCTTCGTCCTCATCCAGGACGCCCCGACCACTTTCAGGATCTTGGTCATTGTGGTTATAAAGATAAAACTATAAAATATAGAAGATGTTCAGGAATTTAATAACAATGAAGTGACAGCGCGAGTACGTGATTTGCTCCAATGGAAGAGCAACCATCGGACGACCGACGGCAGGTCCAGATGTTCAGGGTTCTCTCGATCCGGCTCTCGACTGCATCGGACTCCGCTTCGCGACGAATTTTCAAGGTGATATCACCGATTTCTTCAAATTAAACTTTTACCCTGAAACAAAAGAACATGTACTTACTCGTATGACAAGATCAATATTTGCTTTGGAAATTATCATATCCTAGATGTGTCTATCTCTACAATGATATAGACTTCATCTTTGAATTTTAAATTACATTTATGTGGCTTTTATAACCTTATAAAATTTAAACAGCCCGGTTCTTCATCGTCACAATATTTGAACACTAACACAAGTGCACCTGTTGTCCTAAATGAACCTTCGGAAGACCGTTTATCACTGCACCTGGTTGATGAAGAGGTTCACCCCCCACGTCACCTTTGGTTACACTGCGGATGGCACCTCCCAGTAGACAAGTTTTTATCATAATATCAATACAAGATAGTTGTGTTCATAATAACACTCTTGCTTATCTTTAGTTAATACAGGAATCAGTAATAAACGCCACGGTTGCGTATTGTTACGGTAATATTAACTAGACCTTTGAATTTAGTGGTATGTCCGGATTTGCATTTCTTTTAATTCTTTCCTGATACAATCGGCAAGTATTTCGTTTATAAATACTGTTGATATAAGATTTAAGCTTATCTACAGCAATGTTATTATGGAACCGTGTGATTTTAAGCTAGTTTAATTTAAGAAAATCATAATTTAATGCACGCTCTTTTTATTTATTAGAATGCACGATGCGTTAAAATGCTTGGTTCCTACTAAATACGAGCCTACATAAATATACTAAAATAGTAGCTATACTCGTAGATATAAGGGAAAAAAAAGTGATGGATTTTTTTTACAAATATCGAACTCATAATGTAAAATTATGAAAATGGTGATTTACTTGATTTCCAAAAGCAATTTAAAATACTCCATGATGATGATATTAGCGAATAATTCAAATAATAATACCTGTGTTAAAATATATAAAGCTAAATCCCGTCACGAAAAAGCCGGCACTTAAACTGTCACCCTCGAATCCGTCCGGAATTTCCAGTTTCCTGAAGCGTTACTTATAGTGCAAACGTAGCGAGATGAGAGCGAGTAGGCGAATGGCGGCGGTGTGTGTATCTAAGCGCAGAGCGCACTAAATAACAGTAGGGATACTCACTACGCGCCAAGGGCTGCGCATTATACATACCAGTTATGATATCCTGGTCTTTTGCCAGATGCGTACTTATACCAGGCCCGGGATACTCCGCAATTTAGGCGGGATGCTACAAGAACGTATGACTAGGGTGATTGGGCTGGGTTGTATGCGAATTAATACAAATTTTGCCAATAACTATGCCATTAATATACAGGGTGTTTGGTAGAGCGTTGTCTAAAAAAAAACCGGCGAATAGAAGAGGCCATTAGCTATCCATTACATACATACCTTCACGCCTGTAATCCCAGAGTGGGCTAGGCAGAGCTACAGAATTAAATAAAAAAAAAAAAAAAAATGAATTAATTCTCATCTTGGATATGTGAATTACAACGAGAAAACAACTGCGTAAGGCGTGGTAACTGAGTAGAGAAGTTAATTCTCCCAAAAATCGCCACCTTCACGGCCGAGTGGATGTTATTAGCGAATAACTCAAATTATTAAGAGTTTTGTAATGGATGTGGCACACCATTAGAATTGGCATGAACTGGAGATGTTTTTAGGAAATTTGAAGAGTTGTAATCACGTTCGTTTTTTTTTAATTTCACTGTGAAGTTAATCTTTGAGAGGGCCCATTTTTTTTTTAATGTTGCTATACTCTTCCAATAACACTTTTATTCGAACACCACAACATTTAACTTTCTGCCAAAATGATAATTTTGTGGATACACTGAATAGTTCCTCTGTTTTCGGGGTTTCTAGGTCGAATTTTGGTAACTTTTAATAAAATAAATAATAAATCGGTATTAAATAGCCCCTAGACAAATAAAGGGTTAAAGTACCTGAAATGGATAGCTAATGGCCTCTTTTCGCCTGTTTTTTTTTGACAACGCTCTACCAAACATCCTGTATAAAACCGGTGTAAGTGCGAGTCGAACTCGCGCACTGAGGGTTCAGTACTTAAGATAACATGTTATGATTTATGAACTTAATTTTTTGATTAGCCAAAATTTTGGCTTGGCTCGTTAGGAAATCCCTTACTTTCCATGCGTAGGCAATAATGTATTAAGGTTCAAATTAGCAACAAAATTAGCAGTATTTTTAAGGCTTAGAGATGGTAACCGAGCACTCAGGCCTCCTGATATTAAATGAGATTTTAACATTTGCAATCTTAAGACTGCTATCCTAAGACTGCAAATTTGTTGCCAACCCTGACGACTAGGATGGAATACCTCTATGCTAGTATTTATGTAATCTTAGGCTAAACTGACATAGCGTAACTCCTTTAAATAGGTACTCAACGAATCGACATGTTGCCATTACCATTATTATAAGCGGCTAAACATTCTTATGATTCCCTTTAGGAGTTAGTCTAACGCAAAATGAGCTCGGGAGGTGTGTTCCCCGCAAAAAAAACCTATCGCAAAAGTCACGGCGATGATGCGGTCAGCCTAGGCTCGATTCCCGAAAATATACTTGAGTCAAGAGCATGAATATTTTTCAGAATAATAGATAACTTCTATTTAAGTATTTACTTTTTATAAAATCATCTTTATCGTTATTTTATGAATTACAAGTCTCTAGAGCTTAGTTTAAAACTAGGTTGATCAATTTGTTTAAGGATTTAATATATTTACTTATAAGGGGTGCTCATATTTACGTGTATACGTTTATCATTTGGTCGCCTACTGTGTTTCTAAGTGCACTGTTTCGTTACCTGCAATACTCCTCGTTATGCAACTGCAACAATGCACCGAACTGAAATCATAAACCTAGTACCTATTCTACTTTACACGTGTATCGACTCGGACAATCGCCTAATAATAAGCATGCTGTATTATAAAATAACCATGCACAATTGTACGTAATGTACGCGCTGTAGCGAGCGATACTAAAATCTAATATGATTTTAGTACAGATTTACAGCGGAAAATAGCTAGCTCAAAGTTTGTTGTAATATGTTATTTTTAGTTACGCAAAATCTTAAATGAGAGTAAAATCGTAGCAAAATAAAAATGATGAGGAATGTAATTGAATTACTTACTATTTTTATTAATGTTTTCTTATCTGGGTACAATCTTACACAAATTGACCTTAGTCCTTTATAGGGCAAAATTTAAAAATACAAAAGGTATATTAGCGGTAATTTTTACAACTAAATTAATATCTAGAAAGCCGGGCAAAATTGGAATGTTCGAGATTTTCCTTCCATAATAGGCTAATCAATAACTTTCTTCAAAATTTGGAGCATGTGGGTCTGCTAGAAGAAACTTAGAATTTTGATGATCGGTGAGTCAATCAGTGACAAAATTAAGGAACTTTCATTTGCAATAATTCTTATACTACTACTGATTCAAATTTTAATGAAGGTAATTTGGAAATATAATTATCTAGCAATGTAATGCTCTCTTGGTCACTGAGAATTGAGGCCGAAAATGGCCCGAATAGCTTCGAGAAAAGGATGGTACGGTCGTGCCATTATTATTTATTTTGCTCGACTTGCAAGGGTAGGGGGCACTTACGTGCTCCCAGAAATCAATTGATAATAAAAGGCTTTTCTGCCATTTCGCGCTAAAAAAAATGCATTAAAAATAAAAAGTTAAAATGCAATCAGCCTGTACGTTCATTGTGTAAGTACCTAAACAACATGCTTTGATTATTTAAATAAGAAATCGTCTTACTTTGTACGTACAGTAGGTATTACAATATTTACGAAATTTCAAGAAAACAACTTATAAATCATAGGAATTATGTAAAGTTAATTTTTAAGATAAAATTGTAATATTTCGCTAACAAAACGTCAGACGTTCCGTTAAATAATCTTATAAATGGTGTTATTTTTAGTACCGCATGTTTCGGTTGAAATTTGAACGCTTTACGCATGCGTGAGGCTCATTCAAAACCCATATAATTCTCGTTACACAATAAGAAAAAGTTTGCACAAATATTTATATTTGCTATTAGCATCTTTTCACTTACGATTGAGCTAGGTGGGTAATTTTTGTAAACACGTTTTTTCCGTCTTTAAGAGTGTACTGTGTTGGTTGTGATTTTAAAAACTATCGAATTGGACAACATTATACAAATAAGTATAAATTTACATTTGAAATTATAAATTCGTTACTAAATTGGATTGGTTGGTAGTTCATTTTGATTCCAAGATTTTAAAAGCAAAGTATTAAGAAGTCAAAATTGTACTACCTTTAAACTTTTTCGGAGTTTCTTGCAAACTAAATCAATATTGCCAGATTTAAACTAGCAAGATATAGTACCCATAGAGAAGCAGAATAAAAATAGAACTATCGAAATCTACAAGATCTATGTCAAAATCTCGTGTCACGGTGTTTGTGGGCCAACTCCTCCGGAACGGCTTGACCAATTTTTATGAGTTTTTTATATATATTTGGTAGATAAGAAATTTTTCGACAAAATGTCATGTGTTCGCGTCAGAGTGAGACAAAATCGATTCGATCGTAGAGGGCCATACACTATCGATTCATCGTTACGATATTCAGGATTGCATGTTTTTGTTCCAATTTCCGACATCGTCTTCGATGTAGTAAATCGTTAAAGATCTTGACATACACTATCGATTCATCGTTTCGGTCGGTTTGAAGCGAAGTAGCAGAAAAAAAAACGAAATCAGTCTACAGGGCGAACGATATGAAGTGTTACCAAATTCAAAAGGCTACGATTTTTTTTTGTTGTCTTAAATTATTCATTATTAAGAAAAAAATGAGAAAAAGATATCAAATTTTTAAGATTACTTTATTTTAACTCGATATGACCACCTTCTGCTCTCTATGGCCTTCAGACGGTAGAAAAATGAGTTGCACGCTGCACGAATGTGATCCTGCGGTATGCAATGGCAATTACGTACGATCGCTTTCTTCAATGCATCCATACTGGCATGTTTTCTTCTCCTCACCTTGCTCTCCACAATGGACCAGATAATAGAAGTCCATCGGGTTCGCGTTTGGGGAATTCGAAAGACATTGTGTGGACGAAATAAATTGTGGCACGCGTTGTTCAGCCATTCTTGGTTCACACGAGCTTTATGAGCCGGGGCCGAGTCTTGTTGTAATGTCCACGGTCTACTACCGAAATGTTTGCGTGCCCAAGGCTCCAACGCAGCTTCCAAAACATTTTCCCGATAGTAAGTCGCATTTACTTTGACACCAGGCTCGATTTTGTGAATTTGGTAACACTTCATGTCGTTCGCCCTGTATATACTCGGAAACCCAATATCAGGCCTCTAATTATACGAGCTCACAGGCCCCCTGATGATGTGTTCTGTGACCTACACACATTTGCATTCTCAAGACTACATTCTTAAGACTGCAATCCTAAGACCGCAAATCGTCGGTGAAACTGCAAAACCGCGTAAGTAACATTTTAAATAAGGAGCAAAATGCACCTTTTTAATAAGCCTGTAAGGTTTATTTTGCTCTATCATAATTTTTTTAGTTACGCGGTTTTGAAATATCACCGACGAAATGCGTTGTAAATCTGGAGAACTAAGACGGAATGCCTCTAACTAAGCGAACACTGCTGCTTGAAGTTAAGGAGATGGTGGTTTGCGATACGGCCGGAGTCTGCACAAAGTTCCCCCGCCACTAACCCACGCAGAGTCATGATTTATGACCAGGGATCTGAAATTCGGATCGATATTTACCTATACTTTCGCACCGGCTTTGTTGTTCAGTTGTATGGAGGCGGACTCAATCATAGAATTCAGTACTTACTAAAATTTCTGGGATTTCAAAATAAATAAATTGCACCGGCATTAATTCATAATCAATTATTTATATTAACTGTTTCAAGTTATTTTTCATGTAAAGATTTACCAAATGTTATTTAATTTACCTGTAAATCATTCCTAACGAATTTATAGGAGCAAAAATGAATGTTTTATACTACACGTAAAGTAATTATTATATTAACATTTTGTAGAATCCCAGAATCCCGGAACTTATATTATTAAAATAATATTTTTAAGAAGCCGACGCCATTTTTGCCTATCTTTTTCCGGGATTTTGACAACTTTAGGTAAATATCGATCCGAATTTCCGATCCCTGTTTATGACCACCCTGTATTTATTTTCACCTTTTTCAACTCCGGCGCATATTGGGGGTAATCGTGTGAATCACAAGTAAGCTGGATTCCCAAATGTGTTTATAAACAGTATTATTATGTTATCGTTCCGCCATTTCCTGGATGGATCATATCGATCGGGTGTTGCTAAGTACTGATGACTTTAATATGTGTTGTAAACGTTTAATTTACAAACATCTCGTCGGTAATAGTACATTACTACAGACGCCGGGAAGTAGGTGGTAGCAGGCCGAGTTCATATAGACGGCCGAGCGAAGCGAGGTCGGATAGTTACGAGGCTGGCAACCCCTTTTCACGGCGAGGTATGTATAGTGCTTTTCTCAAACATATGCAATGAAATAAAAAAAAAACATCACTCAAAAAAACATTTGTGTAATAGGCATTAACGCGGATATTTTTGGTCCGAACCACACAGATACAAAAACAAAACAATTTTCAGCTATTCAGCCTGTTCTATAACCAGCTGTCAGGGCCATATTAAAATTAAAAAAATATTACTTCCCGGCCTAGGCCTTCAATTTTGTATGAAATTCCTTTACAGTTCTCTCGAGTTGTTCCGTCGGGAACGTGGCACTTTGAAGCCTAAAATAACTAACATAACGCCGACATTACATAGCATGTTTGAGAAAAGTAAATTGTTTAATACGGAGCAAAATGCACAATTTTAATAGAATAGTAAGGTTTATTTTCCTCTATCATACATACATTTATTAGTTGCTCGGTTTGCGGTATCGCACCGACGATCTGTGACTGAGACTCGTTGATTTTGTCCTGAATCATGTTTATGGTGTCCGTGTTGCTTTTAGGGTTGCCAGATGTCCGGTATTTAAGCGTACAGTCCGTTATTTTCGAGGGCTGTCCGGTAAAAAATAAATGGTCATACCGGACAGAACAATGTCCATAACAATACAAAAGTAGGCATATGAAATCCCTCAAACGCAAAACTCGCGCTAATACTAGTACTAATTAAGTTGATTTATGTGTTGTTAATTAGTAAATAAAAAATAATAGTATTTTTTGCGACCTAGCATAACCCCCCCCCCCCCCCCTTTGGGGTTGTCCGTAATTTTTTCGCGACTCACCTGGCAACCCTAGTTGCTTTGGTAATTTTTAGCAAAGCGTGAGTATGACAAAACAAATTAATACAAAAATGGTTGAGAAATAACAGCAAACGCATTCACGCACGCACGTACAAACGCTTATAAGTGCACACACAACACACACACATTTAAATTTTCAATTACGTTAGTATTTATTCATGATATAAATGATTAATTATTAGCCTCTACTCTATTGGGTAAAATAATACGTCGGTGAAACTGCAAAACCGCGTAAGTGACATTTTAAATAAGGAGCAAAATGCACCTTTTTAATACGATAGTAAGGTTTATTTTGCTCTATCATACGTTTGTTAGTTACGAATGTATCCTTTGACATGCAATCGTATTTTCAACATAGTTCGTATTTACCTGACCTGACAGTAATGAATTGCGTCCTATTTAATAAACAATATGATAACATGATGCCATATGGAATATCTTTTTACCCTGTATAATAGAAGCCAAGAATGCAGTTGGTTTCGTTAAAAGAAGCTGAGTGGAAACCACTTTGAGTTATTTTTCATAACCCAAAAAAAGTGGTATTCAACCATTTACACTGTTATAGTATGAATCTTCTCAAATGAACTTTTCGCTTCGAGCCCTAATCTTCCAAACAAAGGCCATTGTTTCTATTATCGCAAAACCGCTAGCTACCGAGTTAGCACGTGCTACTACAACATTGATATTGAAAAACAAACGGTATCGTCATAGTATTAAGGTTCAAATTGAATGTCACTGACATTCTAGATGTTACGTTTTGGTATTTGCCGTATTGCCTCGGGGCGGTATCGTCCTACACTACCAAAACGTAACATCTAGAATGTCAGTGACATTCAATTTGAACCTTAATACTATGACGATACCGTTTGTTTTTCAATATCAATGTTGTAGTAGCACGTGCTAACTCGGTAGCTAGCGGTTTTGCGATAATAGAAACAATGGCCTTTGTTTGGAAGATTAGGGCTCGAAGCGAAAAGTTCATTTGAGAAGATTCATACTATACTAAAGACATTAACCACGCAACTGAGACTGACATGAATAAAACTAAAAACCGGACAAGTCCGACCCGGACTCGCCCACCGAGGGTCCCGCTCATGACACGGTTAACTCAATTCAAAATTTGGACCGCCGTTCCTTGCATAAAGACCCCGTTTTTTTGTGATTTAATTTTAAAAAAAAATTGTAGTATTACACGGTATTACTTGCCAAATTGCATAGTTCTAGATCAACGGAAAATACCCTATAAATTTTGATTCCCTTGAGCTTGTCGAAATATACGTTTTTTGCGGCATTTTTTTTTATTCCATGGGAAGGCAAACGAGCACACAGGCCACCTGATGGTAAGTGGAAACTGTGACCCATAGCCATTCGCAATCACAAGACCGCAAATGCGTTGCCATTCCTGAGGACTAAGATGGAATGCCTCTATGCTAGTCATTTCACCGGCTGTCTTATCCCCAAACCGGAACACAACAATGCATGGCGGTAGGTTAATGGATAAGATGGTGGTACCATCCCGGATGGACCCTGCACAAGGTCCTCCCACAAGTAAACCAAACCACTTGCCAAATTGCATAGTTCTAGGTCAACGGAAAATACCCTATAAATTTTGATTCCCTTGGGAGTGTCGAAATATACGTTTTTTGCGGCATAAGCGGCCGTATCTTTTTTTTAACGTTAACTCAGATGTTTGATTTTTACACAACTTCAAGAAACTCTAGACTTGAGCATATGGTTTTAATTTCAACTCCATGCCTTTACGCGTTCCGGAGATAAAGGATCTAGACAGACAGTCAACTTGTCAGACGGACAACAAAGTGATCCTATTAAGGGTTCTATGCAAGTTTTATTAAATATATAAAAACTAAGCCTACGTATCAGCCCTACGAGTAAATAAATTAAGTGCAAACGTACTTAGCTTTAGAAAGTAAAGGACTCAGGTACGAGGTGAGGGACCGCTAGCGCCATGGCAACCACCAGCTACTCCTATTACAACTTCCCACCGGCCCATTAGGCAACATCGACCTACTCACTTTACACTACTCCATTAACTAAACAACACAAAGACACAGCTCCAATTAAAACAGCGTTAGAAACCTAAACAAGTATAAGCCGCTGTTCACACTTACCAGAGATCCGTGAGAGCAATACACGTAACTGGACCCTCATGGTCAAGATCATGCAATTGCCTTCTAAATGCAAAGTGCAGCTAAAAACGTTTTGCAAGATAAACTTTAGAATAAAAATAGATCGAGTTATTCTGAATCAAAACACTGCGTGGAAAGATTAAAGAAACACTATTTATTTAGTTTTTTTCTCGTAAATATCAGATTTAGAATTGTAAATGGACGTCCGTCGGAATCGTAAATATATGAGAAGTAAATCAATAAGCTTGGGGCGCGTACGCATTTAGTTTTATGATGATGCGCAAGCGGTTAATATTTTTGCGGAACACTACGCTATAAAAATATACCTAGCGGGTATCTTTGAAGTAAGTAGTTCAGTCGCCATCAGATATATGGTAGCGGTCAAGGTACTCAAATATTTCGGAGCAGCATTAAATTTCAATATATTAATTACGCTAGATAAGGTCTATAATATCGGCCCATATAATTCGTCATAAATTTAGGAGCAGTGACTTTTCAATAAATTCGTAACATACAATTAGGTAAAGATATCGGAACTTACAGAAGTCAAAAATATCGAAGCAGCCAGGATGATCATAAAGATCGGAACATTTATGGAAAATATACCTTAAGTCTGTAGGTGTTTTTCTAGATTAAGTCAGTTCCACGTGGACCCCCTGAAAGGGCACTACCTACTTGAGTTATGTGCGTAATTCTGCTACATTCGGTTTAATACAAAACTTTTGTTTTGTTCACACAACGGCGACGCAAAATGAGTTGGACTATTGCATGAAGACCGAAAATCGTCGGTGAGACTGCGAAACCGCGTAAGTACCATTTTAAATAAGGAGCAAAATGCACCTTTTTAATAATGTGGTAAGGTTTATTTTGCGCTATCATAAATTTGTTAGTTACGTGTTTTTGCAGTATCACCGACGAAATACGGAAATCACAACTCGAACAACTGGGATTGTTCATATTTTTATGATTACTGTAATTCGAAAACCATTTCGAGGAATAGGGTTTTAAAGCCGATCTGCATTATTAAGTTTATGAAATATTTATCTATTTCGGATATTTCGACAAAAGTATATTTAACCTTTGTTTGACTTTAGTTTTCGGCTTGAAGCCCTCCTAGGAGTATATTAAGGGTTACGCGAAAACTGCTTGAAATAGTACGTTTCAATACTCCATTACAATCACTTTTTAATTTATTAGGAAATGACAGCCCAAGTTTAAAATAATCATGTCATTCATAAAATATCTACTAAATAAATAAAGATATTAAACCAAAACTACTGGGTCAAATACAAAATTAATGAAATTGGTCTCTAATATTACCTATTCTATTGAATTAGAATGTAAAAACCGTGAGTTCTTTTTTTTGGTCTATCGCAATTACGCTCGTCTGGCTCCACCTTAAGTTAGGTCAGAGCGAACTAAAACATTTTCAATTAGGTAGCTTAAAACTCGCTTGGTTCGCTCCCTTGATCGACCGTACCAGAACCACAGCGGAGCGAGGAGAGGGCTGTTTGTTACCTAGTCCTTACATACTCGTAGTATATAAAATGAAGTCGCTTCCGCTGTGTTCGCTTAGATCTTTTGAACTACTAAACGGTTTTAAATGAAATTTTTAGCAGTAGAGGAATGTTTTTATGTATAAAAAATTCTGGAATATGTAAGGGTGTTACAGAAATAGTACATTGTTGCAGAGGATAGAAAGTACGACATTTTTGGACGAGTCATATAGAGGGCCGAAACGTAGTTGAGGCCCTCTAGTGTACGAGTCCATAAATTGCACTTTCTACCGAGGCAGACATAGTGCTTTTCACAACTACTGAGAGAAAATAAAATAAAATTGTATGTATTATCGCCAATTTTACCAAAGATAACTTTTTTTTAAATCTGGACACCTATTCTCGTGGCTTTCGAGATTAATAAACTAACATTCGAGATGAAGATGTCAACTCCATATAAAATTGTATTGGTTTCGCCTTATCTCCCATGTAATTTTATCTCTAGTGGTTCGAGATTAGGGGCCAAGTTTGAATTACATAAAAAAAAGCAGTGACATAGTTTTTAGTCTGTGTATCTTTTAGCAAAAATACACCTAATATTTTACGACACAAAATGGGGTGTTATGAAGTTATGATTGGTCGATTCCAATTTTTAATTTTAAGGAGCTATGACACAAAAATTGATTCATTGATTTTCATTGGTTATTAAAGTTGGACAACAATGTTATCGACCAATCAGCAAATGCCGACAAAAACATTCTTGGTCTGTCCTTATAAGTGACGTTTTGTGACCCCAAACAAGAGCATCTACGGCCATATTTCCGAGCAGTGTTGTGAAAAGTTTGTTTGCGAGTTGGGCTCGCGCTAATTCGATTCGATATCGAATTAAAAAATAATAATTCCTACTGTGCGGTACGGAAACCCTCAGTGCGTGAGTCCGACTAGCACGTGACCCGTTTTTTTCGTTGCAGCATGAGCGGTTTCAAGTCTAGACGATTTCTAACAGTCGCATGCAATACTCAATCCTAAAAAACACAAGTAAAGTCCGGTGTCTGTTGCACTCAAAATTGCTAACTATGTCAAACGCATCCAATAACAGCTGCCATCTTCAATTGCGCATGCATAACCTGGTTAGAATACACGTGATGAACTTTTTCGCATGTTAATGTAAAAATAATGCAAGTAATTATGTATTGAATGACATCACAACGTGAAGCAGTAAGGATTGAAATGATTCTGTTCTAATTTGACAATTAACTGGTAAAGAAAAATCACAGAGATTGGAAAAAAAACTATTATCAATCAGAGTTTATACAGGGTGTAAGGGACGGCTCACCGAAAACTGAAACTATAGCTTCAGACCATTGTACTGAACTGAAATTCAGTGGAAATTTTCCCGGGAATACGAAATTTTTCTCGTTTTTTTTTTCCATGTTTTTGCATATAAACCGATCTAGGACAACATTATTATGATAGGACATACCAAAGCTCATTATGTAAAAAAAACTGTGAAAACGGCATTTTCACGTAAAAAAACGAGAAAATTTTCGTTTTCCCGGGAAAATTTCCACTGGATTAAGATCCAAGAGTACATACAGACGGACAAACAGTGGGAAGTGACTTTGATTTATACTATGTATATAGAGAAGTCCTAAATTAAGTGTTACGACACTGAAGCACTAATTGATGCTAATACCTATTCATCATCATCATGTCAGCCAAAAGACGTCTACTGCTGGACATAGACCTCCCCCAAGGCTCTCCACTCAGACCGGTCTTGTGCTTTTCGCATACACCGCGTTACCGCGATCCTTACAAGGTCGTCACTCCATCTTGTTGGAGGCCTACCCACAGCTCGTGACCCGGTCTGCGGACGCCACTCAAGAACCTTCTGACCCCATCGGCCATCAGTCCTGCGTGCGATGTGCCCCGCCCACTGCCACTTCAGTTTAGCTATTCTTCGGGCTATGTCGGTAACCTTAGTTCTCCTGCGGATATCATCATTTCTGATTCTATCACGCAGAGAAACCCCGAGCATAGCCCTCTCCATCTCCATAGCCTCTGAGTGACCTTGAGCTGTCTAATGAGGCCCATTGTTAGCGCCCACGTCTCGGATCCGTAACACACACTCACTGGTCAAATACCTAAGTATTAAGATAAAACAAACAATATCTCTACACTTTGCATAAACTTGATGATCAATAAGATTTCACTTTTAAAAGTAACAAAAGTTAACTGTAGATTGTACGGGCAGTCCCAAAAAAAAGGTCCCGACTGCCAAATAACGATGCGATACGACGCAGCAGGTAGATGCATTCCGGCATTCCACTCCCCTGCATACAGAGACGCTATCAAACGGTATTACAGCTGCATACTGTATGTAGCATACACGACTTTTTACTTCATTCATGGCTAAGCTAAAAATTTAGGACATGCTGTATATAAAGCACGTCACAGAGTCGACTATAATATTTATAGTTGTAGATGTCGATATTTGAATGTATATTTTTTATAGGTAGTTAGGTTTTATTTGTTAGTTTAATTTTTATGCTCTTATACTAAATAAAGTTGTGCACTTGCCTACTCGATGCACAACCTTTCACTTTTCTCAATCTCTCAAGGGTTAGCTGGAAGAGATCCCTTAAAGGGATAAGTTAGCCATTGTATGTACATGTTTTTAAATATAAATCTCATTGTATTGTTTTTGTTTTGTACAATGAAGTGTTTACATACATACGTATGTATGTATGTAAACATACTTATCGCGTTATTGTCGTAACGAACTACGACATAGGTATATCCTTACATTAA
This sequence comes from Acleris emargana, assembly GCA_927399475.2. Lineage (NCBI taxonomy): Eukaryota > Metazoa > Arthropoda > Insecta > Lepidoptera > Tortricidae > Acleris > Acleris emargana. The sequence goes on from OV656843.1 coordinate 2,201,608, forward strand.
CAATGTGAAAGTGTTGTATGTTCTGTCGAATTCAAATATATGTATACCTACACTTTTGCACCTTATAACACTGAAATACGTTGCAAAAGTATAGGGTGATGACGGTGCTTTTTAAATTTTGGAAAGTGGAACAAGTGTGAACACAAATCAATTTCTACAAGGCACCGGCAAAAGGTACTATCAATATATCTTAAAACGTCTTGCTATACATTTTTTAAATAATTACGTTTGTGGCACGCTAAAACATTGTCAAATAATAAAACTACAGAGTTTGGCGATGGCTATCGAGTTATTTCTAGCTTGTCACCTTGACTCTGACACCCGTATTTATAGACGAGTAAAAGTCATTACTTGAGTAAAAGTAATTACTAAAGTAACGATTTTTATTCTATAGTTAAGCTATTGCTTAGAAATAGAACTGACAAAAGTTAGATTTCTCGGCCAAGTAATAGTCACCATTTTCTTTACTTCTGGTTACGACGCGACGGCGCGGCGACGCTTGTCAATATTGTGAGGTTACCTACATTTAATAAAATGGAATCTTTGGACAGAATCGAAGAAACTGTTTCTGTTGTACTTAGACGATTTGGATAATGAAATGTTTGGGGAAATAGAAATTAGAAATCCCAAAGTTTACTTTCGTGATGTGGATCCATTCCATGATTATATAAAAGATTTTTTAAAAATGAGGTTTCTTTTCTCCAAGAACATAGTGATTTTACCGAAAATTATTCACTCTTTACAATCGGAGACCCAAAGAGGGCTTCCTATTAGTAGTCCACTGTGTCAGCTGCTAAAAGCACAGACAGCAGAAACACAAACAAATCTCATATAATCCTACTTAATAACAAATCACTTGTCCGTACATCATTTAAGGCTTAAAACTAAACATTCAAATTGAGTAGGATAATATCGTGTCAAACGTTTTATTTTTGCAAATTTTAGTATTGTGTTTGGATAAAGTAAAATTATCTTTTACAGTTGAAATTACTTTCTAAAACGATAACTTTATCAGAATTACGGCTTTAATCGAAATTAGATGTTATAATGCCAGCTTTTGCTAAAATAATCTACACCTCACATTTGTCTTTTCATGAAACGAAACGCAGTAAAGAAATGTTGCCAGACAGAAACAATCATCAAGCGTCGAGTCTTACTTAAGCAATTGCTTATGTAAGTAATGTGTATTACTTAACTATAGAATAAGATTTTGTTCTGAAGAATTCTATCATCAAGTAATGACTTAATTAAGAAATTACTTAGCAACAAGTAATTACTTCTTTATAAATACGGGTGTGAGAAGCGTCTCGCGAATTACAGAGCGTCGGTAACAGTACAATATCCTATAGAATAGAAAACCGTTTATTCAACAAACACATCAACACAGGGGTACATCATAGAAAAGATACAATAACGAAGTACAATCACTTCTTAACCCCTAATAAGCGACACCATTAAATTAAAAAGTACAATGAGGTTGATTTGTGCCGAAATGGTCTCCACTCAGCAGACCAGCAGACTCAGGTTTTCAGGGGAGCCAGGCTGTTTGGGACAGCGTACTGTGACACTGTACGTGTGATATACATTGTGGGACTGTATTTTTGAACGTTTTAGTTTTACCTCTAGGTACTTAGTTCTATATCCCCACGCCCTTCAAAAAGTATGTATAATAAATTCTGGTATGTAATCAAATTCGGGTGTTACTCAAAACTCATCACAAAATTATATACTTAGGGTCTCCCTAGACCTATCGACGCCGAATCGGCTTGAGCCGGTAAGAAAAAGTTTTATGTCGATGCAATAAGAGCGAAAACGACGTTACTCGGCGCGGCTCGGCTCGATTCGGCGTTGCGAACGGAACGACGTCGTTTTCGCTCTTATTGCATCTTACATCTTTTTCTTACCGGTTCAAGCCAATTCGGCGTCCATAGGTCTGGGGAGACCCTTAAAATATCCTTTTGTCAATTTCGTTTATCGCTCTCACCGTTCGTAAAGTAAGTATAGTAGCCAACCCCTCTAGTCGAGACCGGATATACCTGTTGGCCGTCTGGCAACTCGGTCAAACAATGAAACAGAAAACTATACCACCCTATAGGGTACAGACACCAGTGGTCAGCCAGAGACCAGTAGTCGACCTTATATGAGAGCAAAGAGTGGAAAATATTTCTTTTGTACTCTTCCCACTCATACAAAGTATAGGCAGAGGCCGACTACAGGTTTCTGGCTGACCACTGGTGTCTTTACCCTACTACCCTAAGCAAATAAGCAGTATCCCAAAATCAATTACCAAAGCAGTTTTAGTTCTCTTCTCTTAGTAATAAGGTTGATATTGCTACAAGAGTTTTTTATGACTTACTGCGTATTAGCTTAGGAGAACAATATAGGTACCTACATGTATACGCAAGCTTATAAATGCAAGTAATTCTACTTCATCATGTCAGCCGAAAGACGTCCACTGCTGGACATAGGCTTCCCCAAGGCTCTCCACTCAGACCGGTCTTGTGCTTCTCGCATCCACCGCGTTCCCGTAATCCTTACAAGGTCGTCACTCCACCTTGTTGGAGGCCTACCTACAGCTCGTCTCCCGGTCCGCGGACGCCACTCAAGAACATTCTGACCCCATTGCCATCAGTCCTGCGAGCGATGTGCCCCGCCCACTGCCACTTAAGTTTAGCTATTCTTCGGGCTATGTCGGTAACCTTACTTCTACTGCGGATATCATCATTTCTGATTCTATCACGCAGAGAAACCCCGAGCAATCCTACTTATCCTACTAATATTGTTAATTCGAAAGTCTGTGTTAGCTTATACCCTGGATTAAAACACAAGTGTCATACAGGAAAAAATAAAAAATCGCATGGGTATAACGAGATCCCGGGTAACATAGGAATAGGATGGCCGAATAACTATGCGAAGTCGCGGGCATAAGCTAGTTCATTTCATAATGTATGAGAATACAGCTGATAAAAACGCTGCGGCCACATCTGTGGGATTCGACGAATCTTCGTGTTGAAGTCTCCCTCTTTTTGTTAATGCAAGAGATGCAAAACGAATCTTTGCCAAAGCTATCGCATAAAGTTAGATCCGATGCTGTATTTTTTTTGTGGTCGAGTTCATAAATATATGTACACTTTAGTATCTTGTCTTTTTATTTTATATTAATAAACTAAAATTCTTATTAAAAAATGTCGTGTCCGTAAGATTTATAAATCATTTGTAGGTCAATGCATCCGTTTCTATAATAAATTACCTGACGTTGTTTTAAAGTTACCATTTCCAGTACTTAAAACCTACTTGAAAAAGTCGTTGATGTCTAAAGCTTACTATAGGGTCGAGGACTATCTATCAGATAATGCTTGGCCTAAACTAAACACCTAAATAACTTAATAATAATTTAGTCATAAAAAATATGAAAACATTGTTTATTGTCTGGGAGACACGGTTTCTGTGGGAGAATGTGTCGAGGCTTTTTATTTGGGTTGTCTTGCACCGTCATAGGTGAGTGTAATTCCTAAAATTTCTATATTTCTATATTACAGTAGTGAGTTTTGACACATTTTCCTGCTCAACTGCGCATGAATGTATTTAATTTTTGGTTTTATGTGAGATTCATTGTTTTATATAATGCTAGGTTAAGTTTATTATTATAAAAGCCATATTTAAAAAACGACTGACTGTTGAGTTTCTTGCGGTGTTTCTTCTCAGCAGTGGTCTCTTGTGAAGCGCTGGCAAATTTTTGACGTGTAAAAGTGCCCGTGCGGCCTGCTTACTGAATAAACATTTTTTTTTTTTTTTGTTTATCTTTAATGCCATGTTTAAACGCACATAATATGAATTGTCACAGCGATTAAAGTGACAAGGTACAAAAGTGTACACATATTTATGAACTCTAATGTATCTAATAAGCTTATAAAACCTACGCAATACAACTTTACGTTGAGCGAAATTAAAGTTTGCCTAACATGCAACCCCGATCTAAAGTGAGGGTAAGGCACTGGTCCCACCGCCGGCGAGTGAGATATGAACTATCGACTTTTTTCTAGCCCAGAAACGAAAAGATAATCGCATCCGTGTAAACAAAAGAGAGATATGTATATTTATAGTTCATCGCTCGCTGTTCACACTGCCGGCGAGGACACTCCCAACACCCGGCGACTAAGCTATAATTACATAGAATTTTTACTAGCCTCCCGCCGATTGTCAACTGTTTCTAGTACATCATTTTACTAGTTGCTCGCCGAGCTCGCCGATATCTGGCGGTGGGACCGCTGTTTACTAGTTGACCGCAGCGATAAAAGCTATCGACTATAAAACTAGCTCAGCGGTACTCAGCTTTATAGCCGAGCGTCAAAACTATCAAAACTTTGCTCGCTTCTCGCCTCTCGCCCACTCTTTTGTAGTTTATAGTTCTAGTAGCTTATAGTCTGTAGCCGGCGGTGGGACCAGTGCCTTAGTTATATAATTTTACGGTGCGTATCTGTGTGGCAATTATGGTGCCCAACGAACCTCAATTCAGACACTATTCAACCTTTTTGGGATGCAAATGAGCGCATGAAACGAAAGTTATCGATCATCCTAGGTATACTATATAAATATAATATAGTGTGTGTTAGTCTGTTACTCCTTCTCGCTGCAACGGCTGCACAGATTTCTATGAAATTTAGAATGGAGATAACTTATACCCAGAGCTAACTAATACAATACTTTTGATCCCGGAAGTTCGCAGAGGAATAACGATAATCGAAATTTACGCGGACGAAGTCGCGGACAAAAGCTAGTCCTGTTTAAAATTCCCAGTCGACAGTGCACTGTGCGAACTGTGTGCAGGCGAGGTTAACGCTCCGAAGTGCAGTCCGGGGGGGGCAGGGTCAACGACCGCTGGGTCTGGCCGGACTCGCTAACATGTCCATACACGTTCATTCATCGAGTGAACAGTGTCATTCATTGATAAATTATTTATGAATACATAACGTGCTTATTAGAGTTCTGTACCGTAATGGTAAACCTTATGGTGAGCCTTCGTTGTCCGTCTGTCTGTCTGTATGTCATAGCAGGTTTTCTCAGCAACTACAAATGCTATCAACTTGAAATTTGGCATAATTGTACAACTTGCTTGCCTGCATCTGTTTGTAGTAAAAAAACATACATACATACATAAACTCACGCCTTCATTCCCGAGTGGGGTAGGCAGAGCTACAGAATTACCAAGCACTCTTAAATAAGTTGTTGATAATTCTGTAACCACGTTTTGCACAATCAGGCTAAGATGTTTACCAGTGTATTAGTGACAGGTTGCAAGCCCATCGCCTAAGAGTACTAGAAGCCTTTATTATTCCCTTAGTCGCCTCTTACGACATCCACGAGAAGACATGGAGTGGCACTATTCTAACCCGGTGACCACACAGGTGTAGTAAAAAAAAAAACTACTTAATTGAAAAAGGGGTCTATAAGAATGGGGGGTTGAAAAATGAAAGTGGTTTGATTATAGCAAATGGTGTGTCATATGAAAGGGCTTAATCTGAAAATTTTAAAACTATTTTTTGTTTATATTTTCTCTTATGTACTTTTTGATTTATAGCCAAAAATGTACAAAATTACCGTTTTCCCCGTTCCCCTCCTTATCTCCGAAGTTTATGAATCAAAAAATCTGAAAACATCCTAACCTAAAAAATAAAATGAAGTGTTAATTATACACAGTTTTTGTAAATAATAAAAAAACTTTGAAAATTTGTATTACTATTTGGGCTAGTCAAAATAGACCTTATTGCATAGAAAAAAGCATCAAGCATCTTATCTTAAATACGGAATCCTCGGTGCGTGAGTCCGTCTCGCACTTGACCGGTTTTTTTCCTGACGCTAATAATAACAAAGCAAGCTTTAAGAACTCGTTTGTGTTTTGATAATGGTCATCTAGTCTACGTATGTTAAATACCTAAAAAAAAAAAACTGATTTAAAAGGAGCTATCATATATACGTTAAGCGTTTGTCTGTGGGTGGGTGTGTCCGTCTGTGGCATCATAGCTCCGAAACTGATGGAACCATTTGAACGCATTATTAAAAGAAAGCTAGGCCAATTGCGATGGTTATTTGCTAGGTGTCATGTTAATCGGTCGGGTTGTTTATGAGATACATACATATATAAACTCACGCATTCATTCCCAGAGTGGGGTAGGTAGAGCTACAAAATTACCAACGACTCTTTTTTTTTGAACAAGCGGGCTAAGATGTTTACTAACGTAGGTATTAGAGACAGCAAGCCCATCACCTAACAGTATCTACTAAAAGCCTTAATTCCATTAATCGCCTTTTAGGATTGTTGCGAATTCCACGGGAAGACAGGGAGTAGCACTATTCTAACGGCCAAACCCTATATTGAAACCGGGGATAGATACGCCATACTTCGGGTTAAAATTTGAAATTTACCCATACAAATTGTGTAAAAATTTCCCTATCTGTCCGCGATTTAAACATAGGGTTCGGCCATAAGCCGGCAACCAAACGACAAGGTACAGTCGGACTCAAATGTGTTCTACCACCCTACGGTTGAAGTTCATTTTCCCATATCATTTGCACATAATACAACAAGTTCGATTTTCCCTTGCAATAATAATGCAAGTGACCTTAGCGATAATTAGATCTCACAGAAACTTATGTCAAAACGGTCCACCACTACCTTCTTGGCCGACCGTACGCCATTAACGCGTATAAGATTTTAGGTAAATGATTTTAGTTTATACATTTGGAACACAACTAAACCATATTTCGTCGGTGATACTACTGATAAGTACTGCAAAAACGCGTAAGTAACAAATTTATGATAGAGCAAAATAAACATTATTGTGTTTTTTTATTTTTATTTATTTATTATTAAAAATCAGACAACATAATGGCCCAAAAATATTAAAAGGTCCATTTTGCTCCTTATCAAAAATGTTACTTACGCGGTTTTGCATTTTCACCGACGATTTACACCAGTTCCTAACACTGCCGTAATTCCAAAGAAGACTAACTGCATGGTAATAGTATCAGCTTTTTAAATCTAATTCGTTTATTAATAGAGTATAGAATGCTTCGACTACGATGCAGTTAGCTGCCTTTTTTGGTATTTCGATAGAAAACGTCTCTATCATGAATACCTATTACAATATTATCTATACTATTATCATATTATCCAGACGTTTAAGTAATTCATGAATGCCTACTTGTGCACAATGTGGTTACAGAATTATCAAGAAGTTTTAAGACTTGTTGGTAATTCTGTAGCTCAGCCTACCCCACTCTGGGAATGAAGGCGTGAGTTTATGTATGTATGAATGTCTTAAACGTGAGTGGTATAATAAAATTAATGGCGGCGGTCACACCTCGCTGCCACGGAACACGTGAGCTTGACCATCGACTTATCGGACGCTCTTGATTTTGTCAAAAACAATCCAGTCACGACTTCTGCATGACATGAGTCTGGTCACGAGACGTGGGGATGGATACAATATTTTACTTTTTTAGAATAATAAAGGCGTTTTTTAAGTAATTTCTGATTCCTGGCCAATGTCTTCTATGAAGGATGTTTTTGTATGGATATTTAGAATTACAGAGCAGTACGTATTAAATCTATTTGTTCTTATTAAAGAATATTTTCAGGACGAGCTTAACTCACATTTAATTTACGAATTAGACATAAACTTTATCTGAATTTAAGGATTCTACATAGAAAAGGCTTAAACGCGTTCAAACTTTAAAGGAAACCTTGTTAGTCCAAAAATATAGTTTTAAACATGGAATATAGGAATTTTCCCTGGCGTTTCCGAATCAGAGGTTATATCAAAATCACTACATAGTATAAAACAAAGTCGCTTGCGCTGTCTGTCCCTATGTATGCTTAAATCTTTAAAACTACGCAACGGATTTTGATGCGGTTTTTTTTAATAGATAGAGTGATTCTTAAGGAAGGTTTATATGTATAATACATTCCACGCGGGCGAAGCCGCGGGCGGGTCGCTAGTTATTAATAAACTGGAAAGGATGGATGAGGGAAGATTGACGAAAGAGATATACAGATCGAAAGTGTGTGGAAGGGTCGGAAGGGGCCGCCCTAGGCGTACTTTTTCGAATCAAATCGGAGAAATACTGGAAAAGGGCCGAATCTTAAGTACCCGAAACCGACGTGCGTGCATGACTCGATGTATGAATGTTCAAGAAGCGAACGAAATTTGTCAGGATCGTAGCAAATGGAAAGAAGTGGTCTCTGCCTACCCCTCTGGGAAACAGGCGTGATTTAATGTATGTATGTATGGTCGGACAATATAGCAAAGATAATATATTGCAGATCAATACTAGACATTTTAAACAATCTTCGGGCCTACTATGTTCGTGTATATTGATGTAGTTTGTAGATACACGTGGGTATAACTTCTGTCACTTTCCAACCAGTACGCAAGTTTGAGAACGACGAATTCTTTATCCACCGCGTTATATTAAGGCGACCAAAATGCGGGCCTAGTCGAGATGCATAACGGTAAGTAAGCGATTTTCCAAAATCGACTAAATGCAGACACTGTCGGTAAATCAGGGAATGTAACGGAGGTAGTTTTATCGGAACCGAAGGCGGAATCGGAGTTTTTAAATTTGCTTTATCGGAGTCGGCATCGGAGTCGGAATCAGGGTCAGGTCAGAACTTCTGACCTGACCCTGCCTCCGACTTCTGACTGTGGTATGAGATTATTTAAGGACAAATAAAACATTATATACCTACATATATATACGATAGAGTGTTCAGTGCACGTAGTGGGATTCGGGGGGGATTCCCCGCGCGACATGTATGAACCTGTTCATAACAGTCGACACAGGCCGCCGCGCCGCCGCTATGTTATGCTTCGACCTCCGATTAAAACCTTCGATTTAAAAGTGTCGGAACCGAAGTCGGAGCCGAAGGTGTAATAATCATCGGAAGTTCCGACTTAACGGAACCGGAGTCGAAGCTCCGTAACATCCCTGGTATAAATCTCTGCCCTTACCGGGATTTGAACCCAGGACTGCCATCTTCGTAGCCAGGGTCACTACCAACTAGGCCAACGCGTCGTATGGGAATGGGATTCACATCAGCGGATGACAGATCGCGTCGACCACTGATGTCAACTCCGTACATTTAGAATATACCTATAGAAAACAGAAACTTTAGCCCGTGTGGTTGCCGGGTTAGAATAGTGCCACTCCATGTCTTCCCGTGGATGTCGTAAAAGGCGACTAAGGGAATGAAGGCTTGTAGTACTGTTAGGCGATGGGCTTGCCACCTGTCACTAATACACTGGGAAACATCTTAGCCTACTTGTGCAAAGTGTGGTTAACTGGTTACAGAATTATCAACAAGTTTTAAGACTTGTTGGTAATTCTTTAGCTCTGTGTACCCCACTCTGGGAATGAAGGCGTGATTTAATGTATGTATGTAGAAACTTTAGCAACGTTTGCGTCTTGGCTAGAACTGCTCGTACTTATAACGACGTCAACTAACCGCAGAGCTATTACGACTGGCAAACATTCCGCACAATCAAAACGGGTTTCAGACCGGAAACTGTTTTTTTTTTTTTATTGTTAGCTAAGGCAATGGCTTGCGAACGAATCAGAATAAAAATTAATGAGATTTCAATCCCGTTTCTCATAAATTTGCGGTTGCAATGTAGATTAACTAAATTTAACTATTAAATAGAAAAGGATTTCCGACTTCCAAACGGCTCTTACAGCATACTACGCGTACGCTTACTCGCGAATGTCTTACGGTGTTGTGCTATGGGGAAACAGCTGTGAAGTAGGTGCAATCTTTACCCTCCAGAAAAAGTTCATTAGGATATTAGCCAACATTGACCATATGGAGTCATGCAAGCCATACTTCATAAAATTCCAAATACTTACCCTTACCTCCATTCACATATTAGAAACAAGTAAATTTGCCAGAAAACATGAAAAACTATACTCACCAAATTTAAGTATCAAAAGAAATGACCGGTATTTATTTAAACTCAAACTTCCCTTTTCCAAATTAAAATTAGTCTCGTCCAGTCCCCATCACATGTTAATTAAAATTTACAACCACTTACCAAACTCTATTAAATGCATAGAAAATACCAGGATCTTTAATAAAACCTTAAAACAATTTCTAATAAACAATCAAATCAATTCTTTGATGTTGCATACACATAATTATATTCCAACACGAACCCAATTAGTATAAGTAGTTTTAGAAAATAATTGAATTAATTGATAATTAGATATTATTATATTGTAATGTATAGCTGCTCTCTATCTTATATTGCTGTGCCCTTGCAGGGCGTCACATGCAGACCTCCCATTATGTACCACCTATAACTAAGTTAATGTGACATGCAATAAAAAGAATTTGAATTTGATTTTCAGAGGTGACAACTCTCAAACCGCTCAACTGATTTTAATTAAACCATGCAACGAACTATCCCTATTAACTAGGTTACTTTTGCGATAAATACCATCGAAATCGGTCAAAATATACACACATAGCATATATACAGTGTGTCTCTGACCTTGGGGCTTTAAATTCAACGATCGATTCTACTCGCTAAACTGAACTACTTTTGTTTTGCAACATGAAAAAATAACTTAAATTTAGATAACTAATTGATGTTAAAGTCTAATTGTAAAATCAGTGTATTACATACTGGCCATGTAATCACTATCTCATGGTACGGGGGCGACATTACCTTGGTACGGGGGCTAAAGGAAAATGGAGAATTGGATCGCGTACATTGAAAATTAGATTTAACTAGTATGATAAAAAATAAATTTAAACTGAACATATTTTTAACAACTTACAGAACAAAAGAAGTTTAGTTTCAGGAGTAGAAATGATCTATGCATTTAAAGCCCCAAGGTCAGAGGCACTCTGTATACACCGCTTATTTAAATCTTATTTGTGCAAATTGTGGATGTATGTATGTATTTAAATCAGATTCTGGAGCCTTCGCCAAGATGCATTGCATTACGCTAACTAGCGTTTCTATTCGTTTCGTTTTTTAACCAATCGCGTCACTGATAGATGACGCAAATCGCGATACGAAGAGACACGTGATCTACCAGTGACGCGATTTGTTTAAAAACAAAACGAATAGAAACGCTAGTTAGCGTAATGCATCTTCCTAGGGCCTCTGTGTTTGTACGATTATATAGGGTGTTTTTTTTTTTGCTTGGGAAGGCAAACGAGCACACAGGCCACCTGATGGTAAGTGGTAACTATGACCCATAGACATTCGCATTCACAAGACTGCAAATGCGTTGCCAACCCTGAGGACTAAGATGGAATGCCTCTACGCTAGTCATTTCACCGGCTGTCTTATCCCCTAACCGGAACACAACAATGCGAACACTGCTGCTTGGCGGGATGTTTCAAAAACCAACGATAATTGGGAAATAGCTGATAGTCGGCTTATGGTCATGAGCTGCCGGAGAAAATAATTTCAACCTCAAGATATCAAAGTTTTCGACATAATAACGTTACATCTAGGTACGTGCTGTAGATATGCGATCTATTGAGACATTTATGACAATTTATCGATCACGTTTATTATATTCTAATTTGATACATAACACCTCAGGGCCAGGCCCTACTGAAAATAGCCATAGATACGCAAATGTTTGAATTAACTTTCTTGTAACAATTTTAACTTATACTTAAACATAACTTAGAATAATAACACATTCAGTACGGAATTTGTGCACTTGTGCGAACCTACGAGAATATTAAATAATTTAAATTTGTATAAAACAACCTAACAATTTTCAATACAAATTTCAATTTTCTTCTGGCACCTTCACATAATGCTTTCATGTGTGGCTGCAAGTTTGACGCGTCTGTATGAGACTATCATTACTATGTGTTATTCTATTCTATGGCACACAATAAATACCATATTTCTATGTTACCATATCTATCATCATCATCATCATCACCATCACCATCATCATCATCTTAATACAAAATAGTACTTACAGCGTCGGTGGCGTGACCACGGCACAAATGTCGGCGTTCTCAACCCATCGGGATGGACCTGCGGGCGACGCGCGGAGAGTAGACTTCTGATTAGACCCCAGCGGATCTGTAACAATAGGCATCATTAACGTCACCATCGGTATCATTAACTTTATCACTATCACTAACATAAATTTCAGTATCATTAACGTTATCATTATCATTAACCTCAACATCGGAACATAGGCTTTAGTACTGTTAGGCTTGCAACCTGTCACTAATACGCTGGTAAACATCTTAGCCTATTTTTTTAACCTCCGACGCAAAAAGAGGTGTGTTATAAGTTTGACGTGTGTGTGTGTGTGTGTGTGTGTGTGTGGCACCGTAGCTCTTAAACGGTTTATCAACTTCAACATCAAAATCATTAACTTTAAGATCGTCATTATCATTACCTTCATCATCAGTATCAATATCGCACCAGTTAATGTGCTATGACGTCTAAAAAAATGTTTACAAAACATCTATAATAGGGTGTTTCATTTTTGGCACATTTCAATTTTCGTCAAAGATCTAAATCTTGGTCCTACTTATCTAAAAGAACAGTATTCAAAATTATAATACAATTCGTTGGTATTTCGGGGTTGCACACTTTGACAACTTTTTAATTAAATTTTCATTATTATGCAATGCTCCAAAGCCGCAACAGGCGGAAAAAAATGGTAATGATTATCAATATCATTAGTGTTTGACATAAGTGGACAGGTGAGTTAGTTACATACATACATACCTTCACGCCTGTAATCCCAGAGTGGGGTAGGCAGAGCTACAGAATTACAACTTTAAAAAGTTGTTGATAATTCAGTAACCACAATTTGCACAAATAGGCTAAGATGTTTACCAGCATATTAGTGAGTAGTTATTGTTTTTTATTTTTGGAAAATAATAAACATTGAAAATCTGCTCCTACGAAGTGGTCAATTTGAGAAACCTCTAAATGTTGCCCATTCACCTTGAAACTAGGCATTTTCATTTTTACCAAAGAAAGAGTTAAGGCCTAAGCGAAGTCTGCAAAAATAAAACATTTTTTTTCCATACAAATTTGAAACACCCTAATACATACATACATACCTTCACGCCTGTAATCCCAGAGTGGGGTAGGCAGAGCTACAGAATTAGCAACAACTTTAAAAACTTGTTGATAATTCTGTAGCCACAGTTTGCACAAATAGGCTACGATGTTTACCAGCATATTAGTAACAGGTTGCAAGCCCATCGCCTAACAGTACTACAAGCAACTTCAACTTCAACTCAAACCCCCTAATCTATAATATAATAATAATAACACCAAATGCGTCACTATTATTAAACTGTGACATAATAAGCCGTCATCACAATTCAAATGCAATTTAACAGATGACGATCTATCATGGCATGATGTTTGATGACGACGGACCTCAGTCGCCTGCGCAGTGACCGTTATCGTTTAAGGTGAAAGGTTTACTACGCAGCATAGTTTCTCAGGACAATAGAGATCAAGTCACAGTTGAGTTGCATCAAAGATATGTGGGGTTTACGCGCAACTTCGACACACACACACACACACACACACAAACTTTCACATTTTTTATACATACAGACATACATACCTTCACGCCTTCATTCCCAGAGTGGGGTAGGCAGAGCTACAGAATTACCAACAACTCTAAAAACTTGTTGATAACTCTGTAACCACAATTTGCACAATTAGGCTACGATGTTTAACAGTGTATATTAGTGTCAGGTTGCAAGCCCATCGCCTAACAGTACTACAGGCCTTTATTCCCTTATGGCCGAACCCTATATTCAAACCGCGGATAGATAAGGCTTACTTTGGATCAAAATTTGACACATTTTGTATGGGCAGATGTCAATTTTTTACCCGCAGTAAGCCTTCTCTGTCCGCGGTTTGAATATAGGGTTTGACCATTAGTCGCCTCTTACATATTTTATATTAGTAGGATATCGTCTAAATCAAAATCAAATACAAATAATGCTGTACATAAATCAATTCCTCTTAATTTGCTCTTGACATTAAGCAGATACCCATGGTGGTATCATTTATTTCAGACCATACCATCGATCTATAATTGTATTAGTTATACAAAATACTTAAGAACTATAAGGTTAGTAGGTAGGATACAAATTCCTACAACGAAAGACAGGAAAATTAAAACACAAAAAGTAAAAGTAAAAGTAAACCCCCCCATAATAACCCCCCAGGGCCTAGTTACTGACAGAATAAAGGTTTCCATAATGACGCTCTTTTATTAATCAATTCTTTTTGATCGTATGTTTGCGTCAGTTAAAATTAGACAAATTGCGATTGAGTATACTTAATAAGTTAACCCAAATAACGTATTAATTTATTTAATCACTTAATCCAGACAATTAATATTTATGTTACATATTTAAACTTTCAAAGCCGCTAAAGCATCACCGTTGTAATTTAAATTTTGACTTTTGCCGAAAAACTGGCTGTACTTGAAATCGCACCATTTTTAACACCAACACCCTGTATAAACCAGTGACTTGTGTCAAGTTAGCACAGCCACGCCGTCCCGGCGGGCGAGGAACCCGACACCAATTAAAGTGATCACCTGTTATATAAACAATAATGAGACGAGAGATAAGACGGCCATTAGCAGCGCGAGCGCGTGTAGGTGGCCGTGCATGCATGCTGTTAAATATTTTTAGGGTTCCGTACCTCTAAAGGAAAAAATGGAACCCTTTGGATCACCCCTGTCACCCCTGTCACAGAACAATGGTTATCAGAAAAAAAAAAAACATTAAATTACTACTTTTTCAATGAGGCTTCCTAATAGGTAGTTCTTATTGCATCAGATGCCAGTGTATCATTATGTACTTAAAATAATTATGGATTTGGCAAACATTTCACTTTCTCACATTGTATTAATTTAGGATAAAAAGTGTGTACACCTATTAAGGTAGGATTTAGTGGGACTAAACTATTTATTAAGCAACAATAACAGCAATCAATGTAACTAACCTCTCTTTCTCAATCTCTTTGTTGACCCTTCATCTCAGGAACGCGTGAAGTTATCGAGTTGAAATTGAAACTATATACTCAAGCCTACAGCCTTCTAAGTTAACGAAAATAGAGATACGGACGTTTATGCCGCAAAAAACATATATTTCGACACTAACATACCTTCACGCCTGTAATCCCAGAGTGGGCTAGGCAGAGCTACAGAATGACAACTTTTAAAAGTTGATGATAATTCAGTAACCACAATTTGCACAAATAGGCTAAGATGTTTACCAGCATATTATTGACAGGTTGCAAGGCGATCGCCTAACAGTACCTACTACAAGCCTGTATTCCCTTAGTCGCCTCTTACGACATCCACGGGAAGACATGGAGTGGCACTATTCTAAGCCGGCAACCACACGGATCAAAATCAAGACACTATCAAGGGAATCAAAACTTATAGGGATTTTTCTATTGACCTAGAACTATGAAATCTTGTCAAGTAATACCGTCTTATACTACAAGTGTAGGAAACAATCTGAAAACTATACATTTAAGGGGAGCCCCCACAAGGAAACTATACATTTACTTGTGGGAGGACCTTGTGCAGGGTCCGTCCGGGTTGGTACCACTATCTTATCCATTAACCTACCGCCAAGCAGCAGTGTTCGCATTGTTGTGTTCCGGTTTGGGGATAAGACAGCCGGTGAAATGACTAGCATAGAGGCATTCCATCTTAGTCCTCAGGGTTGGCAACGCATTCGCAGTCTTGTGAATGCGAATGTCTATGGGTCACAGTTTCCACTTACCATCAGGTGGCCTGTGTGCTCGTTTGCCTTCCCATGCCATAAAAAAAAAAAAAAAAGAGAAACCTACGTTTTTTTTATGGAACTTTTTAGCTTCACAGTCCTCTTAAGTTTGGACCCTGATTAAACAAAATGTTTTTTGTTATTGCAGATGTTTTAGCTGCGCCTACGCAAGAGTACGCAAGATCGATACAATAGCGTCTTTGAATTGTTCTTGGCTCCTTTGGTAGGGATTAACAAAAGTGTTTTCAAAACATGAGCCGAGACCATTTATTTTCATTGATTGTTCTTTATGTGTAGTAAAACGACATGTCGGTGATTGTGCAATATGCTAGTAAGTAATGCAATGTCTTGAAATGCGTTCTCAATTAATTAATTAAAATAAGTCGTAAGAGGCGACTAAGGGAATAAAGGCTTGGAGTACTGTTAGGCGATGGGCTTGCCACCTGTCA
The DNA here is from genome assembly GCA_927399475.2 of Acleris emargana. Taxonomy (NCBI): domain Eukaryota; kingdom Metazoa; phylum Arthropoda; class Insecta; order Lepidoptera; family Tortricidae; genus Acleris; species Acleris emargana. The sequence continues at coordinate 2,217,883 of OV656843.1, forward strand.
CTAATACGCTGGTAAACATCTTAGCCTATTTGTACAGAATGTGGTTACAGAATTATCAACAAGTTTTTAAAGTTGTAGATAATTCTGTAGCTCTGCCTACCCCACTCTGGGATTACGGGCGTGAAGTTATGTATGTATTCTATTTAAATGTAGACGGAGAAGGTTATTGAGTGGCGTCCGCGGACCGGGAGACGAGCTGTAGGTAGGCCTCCAACAAGATGGAGTGACGACCTTGTAAGGATCGCGGGAACGCGGTGGATGCGAAAAGTTCAAGAGCGGTCTGAGTAGGTATATGAGATAGCTTATGAGCTGCTCTATTACCCCCTTAAAGCTCTGCACCTAGCTACCAAACACCCTGTATATCTACAATTTTACATTATCGCGTGGATGGAGTTGGCATCTTTTCATGTATGTACTTATATTCTAGTATTGCCGAATGAGTTATATAAACAAATTATTTAACTTGTATAAATGGCAATGAATGACAAAATCGGTTCGTTGATATTGATCCACAGAACCCAATGCCAACAGTTTTGGCCCTCAAGGTTTGTTGCCGGTTGTAGAACCTGTTTCACGATAAATCTTATTGTAACTATAGAGTTTTCATGAAAACGTTAAAGCAAAGCTGAGTCCAAAAATAAGCTCTAGGCTTGAACTTATTTTATTAATTTGCTCTTGAGTTGGTCAATGCAATAATATTTCGTCTTTAAAAAGGTATATCGGTCGGCGCCACCAAAAGGAAACTTAACAGCGTTAGGGTCGAGTTCACCAACCAATTTAACAGACTATTAAGTCTTAATCAGCTGTTAGTTAATACATTTGACAACCGTTAAACCTCTAACCGTCCGTTAAATTGTTGGTGAACACTGCACTTAGATTATTAAAATATTTATTTAACTGTTAAGTATGTGATAATGAATGTCCGCCTTATTATTGAATGGCTGCCTTATTTTGTTAATAACTGGTAACTAAAAGACGCCTTTAGCATCTCTTCTTGCCAACGGTTTTGTATAGACAACGGATTGTACAGAGATTTTTGCTAAATTCAAGATATAAAAATAAATTGAAATAAATTAATTTGTGCGTAAACTCAAATATATTAACAAGAGGCACCAAGCTGGTTTAGTCGGGGTCGCGTCGCCGCTCCCGAGCAGCAATAGGGAACAGAAACTCCCTAAAGATCGTAGGTACTATACTATGCCCAATGCTGTTTTGTTAGGAAGAGCGCCTTCTATACTTGTAGATAGGTTATAGACTGTAGTATTATGTATAGCGTATGTAAGCGTAACCATAATCAAAATAAAAGGAAACTGACGTCAACAGAAACAACGGAGGCTTTTAAATCGTGCTCAACGTTTCATGGAATAATTTGCCCTGTTTAACATGCTGATCGCATCTTGTAACGTAACAGAATACATCCACTCTTGCGCCTGTCTGTTGACTGTGATATCTATTGCATCTGTTGTTTTATAGTTGCCTGAACAGTGGTTAGCTCTGTGGTGTAATGGTTGTGGGAATAAAACCGTCATATTCAAAATAGGTATTCAATATGCCACCTAATGGTAATTGGAATGTAACCCATAGACATTTTTACTCTGAAGACTGCAATCCTAAGACCACAAATGCATTGGCAACCCTAAGGACCAAGGTGATCTATGCTAATGTCGGATTTTTATCCACATAATAAATATAAACATTTGTTGCTGTTAACGAAAATTTGCAGCATTCAAAATATTTACTTTCCACATTTATAAGAAATCGACGCGCACTGGTATCATTGACTCGATACACCCGCGTTAACAAGTTGAGGGCCGCTTGTTTGATGTGAGACGTCACTTCACCCCCTTCGATTCACAATTCGTGATCCCGTCGTTAATCGGTTTTTAAGTGACTTATTTATGCGATTTTAATTTGAATTATTTCTCAAATTTATTTTTATTTCACATTTTGAGCGAAATGATTACTTTATATTATAATTCTTCCTGCTCCAAACTTTGAGATCCCCTGAAATGTCACTTTGACAGTGACGTAACTTTGTTTAAATTTTTTCTGTGTTAATAAAAATCCGACCATAGTTTTTCCCTCTTGTGTTATCCCCACACCGGAACACGATACAGCAATGCGAACACTGCTTCTTGGCGGTAGGTTAAAGGATAAAATATTGGTAGCAATCCAGACCACAGAACAGATAAGTACAGAAGTAAATCACATGTATGTACTTACTTCACTTTTCATACCTACGCTCGGCGGTCGCTCTAGGGTTGTCAACTATGGCTTATGCACAAAAAACTATCGCGGTAGTGGCACTCGTATCTAGTCGTTTGATTTATTGTTGAGAATGAAACGGGAAGAATGGAAATATAAATTAACAATAACTAAAAAAAATATTTAATGACATGACCTGACAATGACCTATATTACAAATTTGTCACAGAAAATATAAAATATACCGTAGGCAACTTCAAAAATAACCGACCAGACGAATTAATATTAAAGTGGAGGGGCTAATCCAAACCCGCAGTACCTACCTAATCTACCTATAGCCCGTAATAGCAAAAACGTATCCTACAAAACAAAACAATAAACCTACATACTAGGTATTACAATACAAAAAGTTTACAGAGCAGAAACATTCAAAATTTTACTTTTGTCAATTTTCATTATCGAAAATTCCTTATAACTTCTAAACGGATTACCCTAGTTACACAATTTCCATTACCATATACGTTTTAGACCTAAACCTATCAAAAGACACTAAAAACAACACAATATCTACACAAACAAAAAAACATATTTTCAACTTACGTAAGGTGGCGTGAATTTACCTAACAAAAATATAGTTAAATAAGTAATTAAGTACTTCGTTTATACTGATTCAAAATAGGAAACTATTATTTAAATCGATCTTAGATATATTCTTCGGGGGCCGGGGCGGGGCGCTTACCTACCTAACTCTTCTGTGTAACGTTAAAACGAACCATTGAAATACAAGCAGATACCTACTACCTCTCTGAAGCCACTGGTAGCTTGAAAAAGGACAATTCACCGTTTAAAGTGGAATTTAAGCAACCGTCCACTGAACAGTTATAATAACTTCTTTTTTGTTGCTCCATTAGGTATACCTGATTATCGCACAAAAAAGTCCACAGACGCGACGCGTGTCAAGCGGACGGCACTCGCGCTCGCACTCGTCCCAACTACTCCGAGATATTGTGTCCGTGAGCGGCGTCTATGTGTGCGTTGCTCGAGCGCACTTTGTATGTAGATTGCTTTCTGTACCTATCTGTTCTGTGTCCAGACCCTGCACAAGATCATAACAACACTAAAAACCTTAATTAATGTTTTAATTAACCCTTTTATTCATTAACTCGCAATAGCTAAATAGTGCTCGAAGTATGCTGTTGTCATGTCATTATGACATTTGAATTTGTCAGAAAGGGACAGTTTAAGTGAAAAAAAAGTTAGTTAATTTCACATTGTTAGATGAGCTATGACGATGAGCTTACTTAATAGGATCCCGTTTTTACCCTTTGGGTACGAAACACTAAAAACCGAAAAAAAAAAAAAAAACTGAACGCTGCATTTACCATAAAAGGTCAAAGAAAAAGCCGATTTATTTCTTACCGCCTAGAATAGAGGCCACGTACTGACGGTATCGTTTGTTTTAATAAGGTCACTTTCGTCACTACCCAGATAAAAGGGCGTAAGTAGCACGAATAACAGTAAACACAGAGAAATGACACCTAGTCATTAAGTATTTGCTAACTAAACAACTAATTACGCTCACGGGTGATTAACACGCTGAATGTTTCTCGAACATTCTAAAATAAATGGAAATTACAGTGACTAACCTACTAAATAACCTACTTACATATGCAGCAAAGAGATTTACTTACTCTTTAAAAACTTAAACAAGAAGTGGCGCAAGAAAACTGCTATTATTATTAACAGTGATGGGAAATAGGTGAGCTAAAATACCTATTCTTTGCGAGAGGACATAATATGGAGTGGTTACAACCGGATAAAAGTATATATTTTTTGGATTCCGGGTATTTGATATTTATCCGGGCACTGCGAATACTAGCCGTAATGTTGAACATACATTCTTTTCCTTATAGAATGTTTGTAAAGTTTGTAGTAAAAATGGTAACATTCCTGCCATAAAGTTAAAATTATAAGTAATCCGAAAATGTGAACGCCCATTTGCAAGTCATAAACAAACAATGCGTGGGAAAACCCATATTATTAGTCCTGCTACTACTTTTTAGAAATCTTGTACATTCCTTCTTTTCTCTAGCCCTTTTTACTAAAAACTAACATTAAACATGCCGTACTTTAAACAAAACATGTCATGTTTTACATTACGATAATTACCCGAATAAATATCGAATACCCGGAACAGAAAAAAAAAAAAAATTATCCGGTTGTAACCACTCTATATTATGTCCTCTCGCGAAGAATAGGTATTTTAGCTCACCTATTTCCCATCACTGATTATTAAACACGGCTACATGTCGAAGGGTCGATCGAGCAAAGCGAAGCGAATTCATACGAGCGAGTTTACATACATACCTACATTAAATCACACCTGTTTTTCAGAGGGGTAAGCAGAGACCACTTTTTTCCACCTGCTGCGATCCTGGCCAATTTCTTTCACTTCTTCCATATTCATACATCGAGTCATGCACGCACGTCGGTTTCGGTTACTTAAGATTCGGCCCTTTTCCAGTATTTGAAATGAAATGAAATGAAATGAAATTTCTCCGATTTTATTCGAAAGAGTACGCCTAAGCGAGTTTAAAGCTACCTAATAGAGAATACACGTACTAAAATGTTGTGTGTACGCTCTGACACGACAACTTAAATTCGCTGGTTTATAATTCGTCTTTCGAGTTGTAAAACGGGTTGCTTAAGAGGATTGTAGGGATGAAATATTCCATACAAAATGCGGTAACGTTTTTCTGTCCTTAAAACCAATCCAATGTTTTTGGCTTTTCAATGTGTTTTTATTATGAAAAACTACAAAGGTTTTGTTAGTGGTAAAAATGTACTTTCTCCTTTTCAATAAAAAAAAGAAACGGAAATACAAATACATAATTGTTTTCTCGAAATTTCTATTTTTTTTTATTTTTTTTATGGTATAGGAGGCAAACGAGCAGACGGATCGCCTGATGGAAAGCGATGACCGTCACCCATAGACACCTGCAGCACCTGTAGGTACTTTTTTTTGCAAAATCTCTGTCGCCACCAATAGCATTATATTGCATTGTCATCGAGTTCACATATGTGGTCCAAATTTCAGCCCATTCCGTGGTCGGGAACTGGGTTAAATTTAACTTGCAATATTTGACCCATACATAAAAAGTTAAATAAAAGCTAAGTTTGAATGGCAAAGAAGACATCTAAGCGATTAGGGGCCGTTCAAGTATTACGTGAGCAGATTTCTTACCATTTTTTACCCCCCCGCCCCCCTTGTCATCAAAAGTAAGCAAAGCACTTACCCCCTCCCCCTATGCTTACGTAAACATTTTTAGTAATAAATGTTTTTTTATATTGTTATTTTTAAAATAGGAAAATTCATGAAAATATTAGGTTTAACTGATACACATAGAGTAAATGACAAAAAAATATAATCAGAACTTAAATAACTAACGATGACGTAATCATCAACTAGACCCCCCCACCCCCCATGTCATCCAAAATAAGCAAAACAGAGACCCCCCACCCCCCCTTGGTGCTTACGTAATACTTGAACGGTCCCTTAGAGCGTCACCTCACAATGCTCTAAAATTTTCCTAACCAAATATTTCCCGCTTATTCTCAGATAAACTCAAGATAATGAAATGGAAATAACCTACCTTCATAATGAACCATGAAGGTCAGTTAAAACTTAAGTGAACAGCCTTATCGCTGTAGATAAAACGTGGATAAAGCATGAGTCACTCTCGCACTTACATATTTGTCTGAAAGTGACGAATGTTTTATAAAGAGCTATATGTTTTAAACACGACACAAGTGTTATGTATCGCTGGGATAAAAATAGGACATGAGTGTCTAATTACATGACCGATCATCAAAACTATTTGGCATGTACAGTCAACAGCATAAATAAGTGATCATTTATGTACCTTGTCGCTTTCAATCGTTTCACAATTTTGTATAACATTTCAAACACAACGTTAAAGTGACAAGGTACATAAATGATAATTTATTTATGCTGTTGACTGTACATGAATGTAACAAGCGTTAGGCTGCGGCTCCACCGGAGACAAGTGGAGTGGAGAGGAGACGTGAAGGAATCGACCAATCATATTGGTTGAAATCCACATCTCGTCTCCGCTCCGCTTCAGTGACAACAGTCGAGCGAAGTCTTGGGACGCCCTGTATGCTGCTTAAGGCTGCAGCTCCACTCAGCTCTGCTCGTCTCCGCTTCAGTGGAATCAACTCTTTTCACAGCTCTGCTCCACTCAGAGTGCCGCGGTGTGGACCACCGACGAACCGACACTGGCACTGGCATTGATATGTCCGGTTTCTGAGCTCTAAAATCCGGAGTTTTCACGCGTCTTGTCCTGATTGCCAAATTTTAGAGATGGCAACCATAGGTTAAAGAATAAGATGGCCGTTGGATGGATTTACCACCACTAATTTTTTTTTATTGCATATGAAGGCAATCGAGCACACAGGCCACCTGATGGTAAGTGGAAACTTTGACCCATAGACATTCGCGTTCACAAGACTGCAAATGCACTGCCAACCCTGAGGACTAAGATGGAATGCCTCTGTGCTAGTCATTTCACCGGCTGTGTTATCCCCAAACCGGAACACAACAATGCGAACACTGCTGTTTGGCGGTAGGTTAATGTTTAAGATGGTGGTACCAACCCGGACGGACCATGCACAAGGTCCTCCCACAAGTTGCCGAAGAACATAAAATTAAATGAAGGAGCGAGGCAGCTAGACTTTAATTATGGAAACAGCAACATATTAAATGCGATCTATTATTAACTGTTGTCTTATTAGTAGAAGAGGCAGGAAACTGCACAGTTAGCGGATCTGCGGTTTAATAGATAATGACCTTAATTGCGTCCCATTACTGCGTGTTTACATTCTGATTTAATTGTAACTGACTCAATAAATGGTGGTTACTGTTGCGAATCTTTTCATAAGATTGCGCGAAAAGAAAAGGATTGCAGTGTTGACATTGCAAAAATGCACATTTTCATGGATCTGGGATCAAGTCTTACTCACATCAGCACCTCATTCACAAAGCCCTATTTGCACAAGAAAATAATAATAAATGTCAAATTAATCTTAGGCATAGAAATAAGTTAATAAGCTTTTTTACCAATTTAAAAATTGTTAGCTCTGGGACACATCACATGGCTGTGAAAATTTACAATAGCATACCTCTTACAATCAAAAACATAACAAAAGAGTCTATATTTTGTAGTAAGTTAAGGAGTTTCTTGATTTCAAAATGTTTTTATAATTTGGAAGAGTTTTTTGCGTTACAAGAGTGAATAAAATCTGTTTTCAATCTATTATATTATAATGTAAATGTGATTTTCCTAAATAAGGAGTGGTTCAGTAAAAAAGTAGCAATGAATTATCTGGTATTTATTTTTTATTTGTTCTAATTATGAAGCAGTTTTTTTTTTTAGTAATCTGTAGTTATCATACTATTAAATAAAAATACAATCATATTGAAATATATGAGATTCAAACGTTTTCTCAATATTTATTGCAATGTACTTTATAATTTATAACTTTTTGTACAACACAATTTGACAATCTTCGCTTGCCGTTTTCTACAATACCACAATTGAATTTCCATTTTCAGAACTTGTTTTATGCTTTTAAGAATATTATTATACGAATAAGTTATACCAATAAACTGGATTTCACGTTGGGTAGTAAGGAAGTTTCTCCAATCTAACCTCTGACAGGGGTTTTTCTATGGGAGACAAAAGAACAAATTCTGATCGTTGACTTTAACAATAGCAAATGGGACACTAAGTCTGAAATACACAATTAGAAAAATATATAATGATTATGAGTGAAGGTTCAGTAATCCTTTTAAAATAACGATTAACCATATTTTGCTATTTTGTTTTATTTTCATACGGTCAATGAAACAATATTTTTACAAACAAATTTGGAGCGATCACTAGTATATGGGAAAAGCATCGATAATTGAGTTTATCGATACAGGAAATCCCTAACTGTCATTTAATTTTGCCCTCTACAGCGTGTTTTTTTTTGATTTACGATAACTTGGGAACCTTCTTTAGGTCAAATAAAGTTAATTTCCCGAAGACAGACAAATGATAACTGTAACGGTTTTAAAGATATTTAATTTTTAGATTTAATCAGTTAATCACGTCAACTGGTCTAAAAGGCTCTTAAATGTCTGTGTATGTCACGCCAACATTGACGTATTTGACACTGACTATGTATGAGTTAACTCTAAAGGCCCTTTTAGAATGACCAAAGATACAACATTTAATTACTTTGTTCTAAACAGAAAAAAAAAAACATTTTTTTGCAATATTTCAAAATCTAATCTACCACTTAGTTTCTATGGATGTACCTAGTAATATGCCGAAGTTATCGTAAATCAAAAAAAACACGGTGTATATTCCTAGGTCTGCTTATTACTAAGAGAAGAGAACTAAGGGCCGGCGCTGACTGCCGGCATGGCACGGCGGGTCATGGCAAAGGATTTCGGTACTGATATAACCATTTTTAATCTTATTACCATGAGTATAGAATTCATGTTACTTTATTTTGACACAACGATGCCGAGGGAGGCCGCGGTAGGACAGAACGTGCCTAAGCATTCCACGGGATGCCGCGGCGTACTGCTGCATCTCGCGAGACGCACGCGCATGACACGGGCCGCCGGCGCGCGGCGCAGTCCGTTCGCCGCGCGGGGGGAGGGCAAGGGTAGGAGGCGCGCGTTTGTCATTTGACACAGTGACTGATTATCGCGCGAGTAATAGGCGGAGTTAATACTAATTGTTGCTTGAGTGGCTGGGTCGACAGCAGGATGCCACAGCATACCGCGGAATGCCGTAGCGGCCTTCGGGATGCCACAGCATAATTTGCCGTGTCATGCCAGCAGGATGCCACGGCATGCCGCGGAAGGCCGTGTTATCCTTCGGAATGCTGCAGCACAACTTACCGTGCCATCCTGTGCCGTGCCGGCAGTCAGCGCCGGCCCTAAGACTGCTTTGGTTATTGATTGTGGGGTCCTGCTTATTTGCTCAGCAGGGCAGAATAGAAGCCCTAGGTATTGTTTTTGACTCGGTGGCCATTACTATCAAGTAAATAAGAGCTGTCAAAACGGTCACAATACGACAACAGATCAAAAACGATTAGATTTTTCCGTGGTGAATAGAGGTAGCTCGTTTCCCTTCTTCAAGGCACAAAGAGAACTTCAGGCACTATGTACACACAACAACACACCTAACTAACCATTAAAGACAGAGCAGAGAGAAAAAGAAAGAGATGTATATATGTGTATTATGTCAACTTCTATGCATTCTAGTGCGACTCTCTTTCATGCATTATTTCAGATTTCTGAAGTGTATAGCTAGATGTGTTGCTGTGTGTACATACATACCTTCACGCCTGTAATCCCAAAGTGGGGTAGGCAGAGCTACAGAATTACCTACAACTTTAAAAACTTGTTGATAATTCTGTAACGACATTTTGCACAAATAGGCTAAGATGTTTGCCAGCGTATTAGTGACAGGTTGCAAGCCCATCGCCTAACAGTACTACAAGATGCACTATGTTAGATAAATAATCTCAGTTAACTACAATACAATCTTAATACATAACCACCTGAGACCCGGGTCCCTAAAATATTACTTGTCATAAAGACCTAACTTACTATCTATAGAACAAAATGGCAACCATCATTAAGTCCTGACAATTCAAAAATAAATTATATCATTATGACCGAACTACCTATTAAAAGAACAAAATCGAGTGTTTCAAATTTACCCCGATTTTTTAGAAAAAACAGCATTATCTCCATCATCATATATTTGTGTCTATCCCACGCGTCGAATCAAGCGAAAGAAAGACGCCATATTTATTCTTAGTAGCCAGCAACAGGTGACAATGGCGACTCGTCGAAAACAACGTAAGTAGATCCCTAAATATTTCGTAAAAATATTAGTATTTGTGTGAATAAAACTGTTTTATTTTGTTATTGAATATGTAATATTGATCAGTAAATGATTATTATTGACACGCACGCGGCGTACACGATTTTATTTGGAGGAATTTTAATTTGTTCTTTATAAAGTGCGTTCGGTCATTGTACATTAAATTTGGCAAAATATTTTAATTTAACAACTTCGTTTGATGAGTGAAAATTTCATTTGTACCCTAAATACTTGTGTATGTCTGTCTGTCCTTCTGTTATCAAACAGTGATCATCCGATCCATCCAGGATGCAATTTGGGATTAATGACCTCAAACGTTATGAATTATGATTCACTATCTACATAATAATAAGTCATTTATTTTATACATGTTTTAAAATATAAATATTTAACATACATACATAACATCACGCCTTCATTCCCAGAGTGGGGTAGGCAGAGCTACGGAAATACCAACAACTCTAAAAAGACTTCTTGATAATTCTGTAACCACATTTTGCACAAACAGGCTAAGATGTTTACGAGTAATAAATATTTAACTACTGGTAAAACCGTAAGTAATACAATTTTTTTTTTGATACTTAGCGTGACGTGACGTGGATATTGAACGTGGATATGAATTTTATCAAGTTCTCAATGAATCTGAAATTGATGATACCGAGGATGATGAGGACCCGACGTATCATGATCCTGAAATAGTACCTTCGAGTCAGCGTAGTGATTAAGATGTTGATGGCGACTCGTCTAGCTTAGAAAATGATAATTCTTCTTCCTCGGAAGATGAAGCTGATCATCGTTCTACCGGCATACTAAGTTACCGTTATACTAAGACAAAACACAAAACGTGTTTGTGCAAAACGTGGTTACAGAATTATCAACAACTTATTTAAGAGTGCTTGGTAATTCTGTAGCTCTGCCTACCCCACTCTGAGAATGAAGGCGTGAGTTTATGTATGTATGTATGTATACTAAGAGACTAAGACCGAGTGTTCTTTAAAAAGAACAAAAGTTTTATAACATTAATTAAGTGCAAATAAATATATTTTATTAAGTTTATAATGTTTGTTGTAGCAAAAATTCCATAGACAAGTATAAAACAGTAAAAATCGGTGTTAAAAGTTCAGGACTCAGTGACAATATTGTTTTTGTTCTTTTTGAAGAACACTCGGTTATAATGCCATCTTATATGTAGTAATACCCAGGACTCAATGGTGAACGCCATTTTGTTCTTTTAAACGACACCTGGGACTCAGGAGGATAAATGCAAATAATGCTCATTCACGCCTGAACAGCTGAGCAGGGCTGGTAGTCTATAGGCGGTAAAAACGATATCGTAGTTAATCTTTTTCTGGGTCCAGATAATACATAGTATGCGCCGGGCATGTGGGTGCCATTTTAAAAGTCTCCGTATCTTAGATCTTCGTTGATCGTCCAAGTCGATGGTACAGAACATGGGATGATGTGACAGGTTGAGGTGCGCAAAAAGTATTATTGCATTTTTTTTATGGCATAGAGAAGACAAACGAGCACACAGGCCACCTGATGGTAAGTGGAAACTGTGACCCATAGACATTCGCATTCACAAGACTGCAATGCAATCCTAAGACTGCAAATGCGTTGCCAACCCTGAGGACTAAGATGGAATGCCTCTATGCTAGTCATTTCACCGGCTACCTTATCCCCAAACCGGAACACAACAATGCGAACATTGCTGTTTGGCGGTAGGTTAATGGATAAGATGGTGGTAGCGATCCGGACCGACCCTGCACAAGGTCCTACCACCCGCAAGCTTATCTTTTTTAACAGTTGCCCTTCCATGATCCACAATGTAGGTAGGTCTCCACATCCTTCCCGGGCCGGGATTCTAGCCGGTCAAAGGGTAAGGACCAAAAAGTTAGACCATAGCTAAGCGCAGTTAACCATACAAACAACGAAGTCGAAAAAAGTTCCGTTGTGCGACGAAAAGTATCCCTACAAATTATGGCTAATTTTCGTGTTACAACGGAAAAGGATTTACTGTCATTAGGTACAAATGGAAAATCGTCCACGTGAAATAACCATTCTGAAGTTGGGCCAAAAGTAATAGTGTCCAAAGACAAGTTAGTCAAAATGTAATTATACTGAAAAATATATATGACTAAAATTATACCCACCGTACGTAATCTTATCATGAGTTCAGCTATATACGTACGTCGAGGTATTTTAATCGTATAATCTATTCCACCAGTAAAAGTCACATTTTTATACATAATCACGTTATGGGTTTGGTTTATCTCGGGGAAACTAATTTGAGATAAGCCGTCGTGCAGGGCAAGTATGGCAACCCCCAGCCCAGGCCTAGGGTTTAAATCAACCGGGTAAATCGTTACTATAGCTCTTATTTACTAGACAGTAATTGGCGATTGAGTTAAACAATACCATAGCACTTTAAAAGCAATATGTTTTTAGCTAGTAGAATAGATGACTTGGATAACATTTTTTTTTAAGTGAGCTACTATCAGGAGATCTGCAGAAAAACTAAAGTTACCAACATAACTAGGCTATGGCTCGTAAAACCAATGGCTTTTGGAGCGGTAAGGTTCTAGAGTGGTGATCATGTACCGGAAAGCGAAAGGTTGTTAGAACAAGGTGCACCGACGATCTGATAAGGGTTGCAAATTGGTGATCCTAAGGTAACGGCGCCTATTACCGTGGTACTTAAGGAAGTTTTCAAATCATTCCAAAAAAATAAGGTTATCAAAGCTCCTTAGTGACCCAATAGTAGATTGTACAACAAGTGCATAAAACGTACCATTTTACCCGAGACGTGCATATAGCCACCCGAGCCGGTACGGCGAGGGTGGATTGTCACGTCAAGGGTAAAATGGGTTTTATGCTCGAGTTTTTCACTCTGCTTTTCACTTCGATTGCAAGGAAATAAAACAACGATTAAGCATACATGAAAAATTAATTAATTTTTATAATGTAATTAATATGTTCTATCACGCATAAAATGTAATTTCTTCGACAGTTCGTCAAATTACCTTAAAAAACACACTCCGCAAACGTGTTTACGCTTTTCTGACTTTCGTATGTGCTGTGCTGAGATAGATTTTCTTCGATTTAGGCGGCAATATCTGCTCAATTACATTTTTCGCACTTCTGTCCATTAAAGTCTCAGGCGAAATCATTTTTTGATCGTCACTATCACTACTTGAAGACATTCTTCAATTACTTACGAATAATTTATTGAATTTTCAACCGCAACACAACAAATTTAGTTAGTTTTTAATTTTGTTTGACGAATAATTAGCTTCCCGCTACACAATTTTTCTTAATTGTTTTTTTTAATTTTCAACTATGTGACGTTTGACTATGGACACTATGGTTTGAGCCTTAATGCCAAGTTATTATAAATATTTGCGTTACTTATATTTTTTTACGTAAATGCACGCCCGTATTTATCTTAAAGTATTTAGATAGTACTACATGTGTCGTAATTAAAATAAGATAAAACCTAAATCTCATAAAAATATATCAATTAAATGAAGGTGTATTGTGTATGTGGCTGTAAGGCCTTATTGCCTTAGTCTTAAAAGAAGAAATTACTTTATGCACTAGAGCATAAAATGCGATTTTATGCAGCCTATACCCAGCATAAAGAAGGACTTTACGAGCATGAGAAGTGAAAAATATTTTTTTTATTTAAGAGTGTTTATTGAACTTTTAGCGTCGTAACTTTTTGGACTCATTTTACTTTATTATATATTGTAAAATAATTATTGAAACCAAAATACCCAAGTCTTCTATTACCGTGGTAATACACAGGTTGTGATTCTATTACCGCGAATTCAGCTTCCATTACCGAGGGTATAAAAAGCAGCAATTTTCTACCATCGGTAATAGGCGCCCGACTCACGATTTGGAACTGAATACCGTGGGTTATAAAATAAATAATGGCTTGGTTCTGTATATTATTTTTTAAATCACGTTTTTAAGGAAGTATAATTATAATTACTAATAAATAAATATAATATAAGTACGAAAAGTAGAAATATCTTATGATCACTACATATGCAATACATAAACACGGAAATTTCCTTCTGATGAGTAAAAGTCTCAACTTTATCAAAGAAATCTGTACTTACGGTACCCTAAATGTGATTAATTTTATAGAATACTAAAATGTCACTCGGTAATAGACACTTCTTTAGGAACCTATTACCGACCCAAACAAATATTGAATGGGTCGGTAATAGACTCCCAGACATTCTATTACCGAGGGTTATCTGATCGTACCATCGGTAATAGGCTCAATATGGAGGGTTTGAAAAACCTAATTCCAACCCATAAAAACAAACGGATACAGTTTTATTTTCATTACAAATCAAAAGTATATATTACAACCTAGGTATAAAACCAAAATTACATAACTGGTAAGTAAATACACGATTTTATCTCAATATTTAAACAACTTGACAATTTAAGGTTCCTATACAAACTACAAATTCAGTACTGAAGTTTTTGTTAAAAAATAAGGGTTTATTGAATACTTTCCATACCACGGAATTAGTTCTTTAATAGCGTGAATAGATCAAGATTGGAATAACCGTAAGAAAGTATGTATAACCGATCGCATATACCAAAAATAAAGTATAAATAACCGAAATCAAAAAAATCTATTACCGGGGTACACCACGGTATTAGTATCCACCGCAAAAAATGGCGTCTATCACCGCTGTATTTGATTTTCCATTTTAAACGTATTTCCAGGCCAAAAAATGTATAAAAAGCACTCATAAGTCGTGCAGAAAACAATAAACAACCATTTAAATACCATAACATTAGTTCAATTGCCATAAATATTACGTAAAACACTAAATAAGATTCGAGTTCACTTGCATGCGGCGTCACGCGTTAGTATGGCACGTCCTCTTTCTGCGCTGCCTTCGCGGAAACTGACGAATTGCGAGCACTTTGTTTCATTCACACACACTAGCGCTAACAGGTCCGTAAGTCAACTAAATAAGCTTCGTTCGTGTAAAATTTGTTTTTTAGAATATCGATCGGTTTGTTTATAAAAAGCGTATTTGAAAATACCGCGGTGATGGGCGCCGATTTTGATACCCCCGGTAATAGGCGCCGTTACCTTATAACGGCCGGACCCTATATTCAAATAGATAAGGATTACCTCGGGTTAAAATTTGACATTTGCCCAAACTAAATGTGTCAAATTTTAATCCGAAGTAAGCCTATCTGTCCGCGGGTTTGGCCGTTAAACAACTTACTAAACCGGCCAGTTAAAGTTGTTCCGTCAGAGAGTAAAGACAACATTTAGTCTGCGTTTCTACCAGAGCTGTGCTAGGCGGCTAAGCGGTGTTGCGAGGAACAATCGACCAATAGTAGAGTGAGGCTAGTAAAACAAAATAATCCTATTGGTGGATTTTACCTCGCAACACCACTTAGCCGCCTCGTTCATCTCTGGTGGAAACGCAGCCTTAAGGGCGTGCATTCTCAACTTACTCGCTTTACTCGTCGAGTGAGTGAGCTCGTATGACTTGGCTCACCCGATCGACCGTTCGAAAGAAAGTCGTTTACATACATACAATTCATCACGCCTTCATCCCAGGGTGGGGTAGGCAGAGCTACAGAATTACTAACAACTAGGTATAGCAACTTGGAATAAGGAAGCTCAAAGTCACTCAGAGGGCTATGGAGAGGGCTGTGCTCGGGGTTTCTCTGCGTGATAGAATCAGAAATGATGATATCCGCCGTAGAACTAATGTTACCGATAACGTCCGAAGAATAGCTAAACTGAAGTGGCAGTGGGCGGGGCACATCGCTCGCAGGACTGATCTTGAGTGGCGTCCACGGACCGGGAGACGAGCTGTAGGTAGGCCTCCAACAAGATGGAGTGACGACCTTGTAAGGGTCGCGGGAACGCGGTGGATGCGAAAAGCACAAGACCGGTCTGTGTGGAGAGCCTTGGGGGAGGCCTATGTCCAGCAGTGGACGTCTTTCGGCTGACATGATGATGAGATACTGTAAGGGACAGACAGAGCATTCGACTCGCTAGCGAGTACGGTAATTGTAACTCATGGTAAGGGTACAGGAAACCGCTGGATGCGAGTAGTACAGCACCGATCATGATGGAGACCTCTGGAGAAGCCCTATCTACGTTCAGCAGTGAACGTGTTCCAGCTGACATGATGATGTTTTTTATGGCGGTAAACCTCCAACGAGCACACAGATCGAGAGATGGTAAGTGGAAACTTAGACCCATAGACATTTGAAGTATCAAGGCTAGTCAACAATTAGTTTCAAGACAGCAATCTTAAGGGCCGTATTAATAAACTGATCTCAACTGTGATGCTCATCTCAAGATGCGTCAAAATTAACAGTTTCATATGGCTTGACGTTTATTTTAACGTATCTTATGATGGGCATCTCAGCAAAGATTTCTTTATAAACACGGCCCTAAGACTCCAAATGCGTTGCCAATCCTGAGGACATGCTATCTCTATGATATGCTATCTAATATAACCTCATACACAAATTTTGCATTTAGTTGACATCTGTCAAAACGGGCCTCATAGAACAGCACAACTATTGTAATGATGCTGATGATTTACAGTAAGCCTCTGACAATATCTAGTTAAATAGTCAAAGATCTTATTGTTCGTGCTTATGGCGTGACGGTCACCTACGTTTACCAGGTAGTAAACCCATTCGGTGCCAGTGACATGACCGCCGAGCTCAGTTTACACGCCAAGCCTAGTAACGGGCAGTGAACGTGCTAAGTGCAAACATGTTCATTGACATTTTACTTAGGACACTTCTTATTAGGTAGCTGTTTGTAACTTTAGATTCCATGTATCTGAGGAACTAGAGTGCTCTTTAAATGAAATATTGTAGTTATTAATAAATTATCCGCTTCTAATGATGGAAATATACTTGCCGACGGCGCGACGATGTAATGAGTAGTAATCAAGACACGACAAGGACGCAAAGTCTGTATTCTTGGACAGACGGACTTCAGGTTTTTTTTCTGAGTAGGTACAGAGTAAATTCTACTAGAGTAAATAGGTATAACACGGTTAAGTGAAGTTTTATTATAATAGTATACTATATTAATGTAGTTTTGAATTCAGAACCACTAACTACTTGAAGAGTTCCTTTTTAAATTGCGGAAATTAATTTTTGGTGCCCAATTGGTCTATAAAAGTGCCTAAAGTATTTAGTTGTCTTGACAACAAAATGATAAAAGCTTACTTTAAGACAGGTTAATATTGCGATTGATAGCTAATAACAAATGTATTTACCATGGAATTCCAGGATTTCTTTTCCTCATGTATTTTCCTTATTTACTCGTCGGCGCCGGTTTTCTTTACTATACAAGTACCAATACTAGCGTCCTATTGTCAAGTTTCCAAGGATGTTTCCATGAAACTGGACAAAAACACTAACAAGGTTGTATGTGAAATTTGTTTCAAGTCGAATTCATTACGAGCGAGCCGTCTAGCTTCGGTTTTATGGTCATATCTTCTGAAACCTGCCAAATATTAGAGAGGAACATACTCGAAGATTTTTTTTTTTGCCATTGCAGATTTTTTTAAAGAAATTTGAAGAGATCTTTTGGAGTTATTCGTGAGAAATTTACAGACAGGTAGATAGACAACAATTTAAAAACGGTATAAAAACCTATTTACATTTATAACCGGCCATTTAGGTATATCGAAATCACAGACAGACATTTCAATCTAATTTATAGGTAGGTATAAGTAGGCAAGTGAAGTTTTGATAAAGCTGTATTCAAAATGTATTTGAATAATCACAATAAAACATATGTATTTTATAATGTAATGATGTTATTTCACGATTAAAATGCGGCACGATTTATATTAATCACCTCTTATCTGAACTCTTTGGACTTTTAACCCATTTTTTTAAATTGGCCTAGGTTTGCGGATAAAATGCCTCTTGGTCTTATCTAAACGCGATTACAACATCCAAGTTGTACCTATTTACAGATGATTCATTAAATAAGGAGATATGTAACTCCCTGTGCGCCAGACCTACCCGATTGATCCGCTTTGTAAGACGAACCCCATTCTCATGATCTCATGAGGCCTTTCTCTTTCTTTGTGTTGCATTGCAAACCTACTTAGAAAGAATGCAAACATCGACGCCGGCAATCGAGCTCTTGTTGTCATACCATCGATGCACGAAGGGGTCCAACGTGGTCTAAATTTAAAGAGCACGTGCGTGGAGGGTATGGGGGGACATTGCTCGGATCGCGGATCGATTGAGGTCAAGTACCGAGTCTAGACGCGCCCTTTATAAAAATACAGTGTGCAAATCAGGATATTTAACTAAGTAGCTCATTCAAGGCTTTCCGTAAATGTAGTTTTGTTATAGACTTATAGCACAGTTTCAATGTAGAAAATCATAAAGCGTAACATTGCGTGGATGATATCTCTCACAAAAGAGAAAGTTAAGTAAAGGACACGTGTATGTCCGCTATCGTAACTTACTAACTTGTAACTTGTAAAATGTCCTTATCATGAAAACCCGTGGACACCGTGTGAAAATTTACCACCTTATAACTAACTTGGTGATTAACAACTTACGTTTTCATCGGTTTTCCTCTCGAACTTCTGAAGGCTTGACGTAGGAAGCACCAAGGCGACTACATTTGAAAAGGCACTGAATAGGGCTTTCGATTGAACTACAATGAGCCCAGTGACAACGCGACCGCTCGGGTTTACATCGGACTGACGTCTGGCGCGCGGCGTGACGCGCGCGGCGCGGGCGCAACCGAGCGCTCGCCACGCCGCCGGCACGGATCCGACACGACACGACACGATACCTTTGCAGTCAGTCCACAGAGTCCGTCTATGCTTAAAAGGCAAAACTACGGGCTTGAAAAAAAGCGTTATGTGCCTGGGACGTATAATTTTTGTTTGTTTCTTGATAATAGATACAAAGTATATAATTTAAAAGTTTAGTTGAAATTACGATTGCCAATTAGATTTCCACGCGTCAGTCTTTATATAATGATAATAAACCACTTAAACTGTAACACCAATGTCAAACATAGATGAGTTTAAATTGACAGAATTGATCTAAATTGACAGTTTGTTAGAGATTTATTATTGTATTAGTGATTTCAATCCACGAAACTAGCGTTTATTTGAAACTGGCGTGTTTTTTTTCCTGGTCCAATACTTCTAATTTTTTATTGTATTGTAGACATTATGAAAATCTAGGTCTGTACGTTTTCCTTTCCAGTTAATAGGTATATCTTGGACGGTAAGAAATAAAATAAAAACCGGCCAAGTGCGAGTCGCGCACGATTGGATCTGTACCATTATCTATAAAAAATCACAATAATTGTTGTATGGGAGCCCGCCTTAAATATTTATTTAATTCTGTTGAAATCTGTGAAAATTTTAACAGCCTAGCTATCACGGTTCGTGAGATACAGCCTGGTGACAGACGGACAGACGGACAGCGGATTCTTAGTAATAGGGTGCTGTTCTTACCATTTGGGTACGGAACACTAAAAACAACAGAAACGTCCTTTTTTTTCCTGTAGGTAAGTAAATAGATTTAGAGAGATTTTAAACGTTATCGCCCGGCCCGGAGCTAAATTTTGTATCGAGTGCCGTGCCGTCGGGGGTGTCGTTCGAGCTTGACACCCCCAGCCCCGGTCTTCATGAAGAATTCACTCTGACCTCCACGGCGGCCAACACTTAAAGCAGTTGAGAACCAGCAGATGGGTTTTAGTGGGTAGGCTTCTTGTCCCTTTCCCACTAGGGGGAAGGGGAGGGGAGAGAGTCCCACATAACCACCGCGTTCGCCCAGGCGTATGTAGTATGCGCAAAGCATTTCCCACCTAAAAAAAAAGGTTAGGTTAGACCAGTGACCACAAAAAAATCTAACTCCTGCAGTTGCCTGTCGCTGAAATGAAAATTTAGGGAAGCTCAAATTCTATGAAATGAATTTTGGTGATTCAAGGGTAAACCGTAGTTTGTCTCTTGTGTGGGTTAAAGACATAAACGTTACATCATGTCAGCCGAAAGACATCCACTGCTGGACATAGGCCTCCCCCAAGGCTCTCCACTCAGACCGGTCTTGTGCTTTTCGCATCCACCGCGTTTCCGCGATCCTTACAAGGTCTTCACTCCATCTTGTTGTAGGCCTACCTACAGCTCGTCTCCCGGTCCGCGGACGCCACTCAAGAACCTTCTGGCCCCATCGGCCATCAACACATTACGTCACATCATACACGTTACGTGATAAGATAATTACCGATTAATCATAGTTAATTGTTTATCTTCTCGACCCGAGACCTCTAGCACCTTCTATCGTAATATAAACAATCGCCATCCCACATCAATCTCATCGTGTTCATTAGTCACAACACAACACGGACAAAATTACACCATTTCACGTATATTGGTGCGTTTAGTCACAACATGGACAGAATAACGTTATTTGATGCGTCCTGGACACATTTTTCAAGTGTTTATTTTACTATTATGTTTGTTTATTTACTCACGTTATGTTCGTCGAGAGGCAACGGGATCTTTATTTAATATATACCCAGCGCCTTTTTGGTATCGGCAAGCAGAAGATACCTAATGTCCAAAGAAAAGCCCGTCAGCAGCAATAGCCTGCCTCAAAAGTGACTTACATACATACATAAAATCACGCCTGTTTCCCAGAGGGGTAGGCAGAGACCACTTATTTTCATTTGCTACGATCTTGTCAAATTTCTTTCGCTACTTCCACGTTCATACATCGAGTCATGCACGCACGTCGGTTTCGGGTACTTAAGAATAAAGTGATTTATTTATTTAAGCTTTATAAAAGCTCTGTCATCCCGGCTCATAGACACCTCCGGAGATCCTACAGCTGGTGCTTACCTCTCCCAAAGGATTGGGCTAGCTATCCAGAGAGGTTATACAGCCATTGTCATAGGGACCATGCCGCGAGCGGACCTGCTAGAGGCGGTGTTCTTTTTATAGTGGTGATTATTATTTACAACTTTAATATTTGAGTAGCTTAGTTTTATTTTAATTTGAGTAGCTTAGTTTAATTTTAATTTAAATAAGTTTAGTTTTAACTTTTAATTGTACTAGAGAAACTTATCAATTTATTACCTCAAGTAGGTACTTTAGTTGTTTTAGACTTCGTCCACGTAGATTTTGATTATTGTTATTTCCTTGGGAACTTTAAAATTTTCTGGGATAAAAAAAATAGCCTATCTATCCATTCCAAAATTCATCCAAATCCGTCCAATATTGGCGTCGCAGCGTTAACCAACTAACACACTAATAATATTAGTGCGATAGTATAGATTAGTGGGGGTTTTTCACATAATACCCACGTCGGAAATATTCTCGAATACGTAATATGGATATTTATAATGAAGCTCCACGGTCTCGCCAAAAATACTGCGCGTGCGCTGCGTCACTTATAAGCCTATTATAACTCTGTCGCTAATTTTTGTCATACGAGGCGGAAATGCGTGAGCGTGTAATATCTATGTACAACTAGCGACCCACCAGCGGCTTCGTTGCAAATTCCTGACTTTCCCGGTGGATTTTTCAATCCTGACATTGATAAACACAACAAAAAAAAAAAACAGCCAAATCGGTTCAGCCGTTCTTTAGTTTTGCGCTTAGCAACACATTTAGCGATTCATTTTTATTATACACCGTGTTTTTTTTGATTTACGATAACTTTAAGGGAACGTTATTTAGGTCAAATAAAGTTAATTTCCCGAAGACAGACCAATGATAACTGTTACGGTTTTAAAGATATTTAATTTTTAAATTTAATCAGTTAATCACGTTGAACTGATCTAAAAGGCTCTTAACTGTCTGTGTATGTCACGCCAACATTGACGTATTTGACACTGACTATGAGTTCACTCTAAAGGCCCTTTTAGAATGACCAAAGATACAACATTAAATTACTTTGCACTAAACAGAAAAAAAAATTTTTTTTTCAATATTTAAAAATCTAATCTACCACTTAGTTTCTATGGATGTACTCTAGTAATATGCCGAAGTTATCAGAAGAAACTATGTCATATCAACGCACAGCCCAAACCTCTGGGTCTAGAGATTCCAAATTTGGCACGTAGGTTCCTTATAAGGTCTAGGGATAAACAAAGAAAGGATTTTTGGAAAGGGGTTAAAATAGGGGAAGTAGTGGGAAACTAATTCTACACGTACGCAGTCAAGGGCGTCCTCCAGTAGGTTTATAACCCGCGGTGCCAGAGGGGTTATAATGGTGGTGATAGACTTGAGCACACACGCACAAAAAATTTACTCGAGTGATGTATGTGTAGTATGTATGCAATGTGTCTTTTTGTAGCATCATAACTCCCAAACGGATTGACTTGGACGCGGGCATGAAAACAATTCTATAATGAGCCTTGCCATGGTAATAACAGTTCTATAATAATTATTATACCATTTATATTACCATGGTTACGGACATTCTGGATATCAGTCTTGACGTTGCGATCCTAATTTGTATAATAAATCATTAACCATATTTTAATACCAATTAAATTAGGTACGTATATTAAAAACAAAATTAATTTTGAGACTAATTATGAATTTAAAATTAAATTTTTATTTAGTTACTAAAAATAGATTATTAATATCCATCAATTTGTTATTTGTGCAGGCCCGCAGGGGAGGAATCATAGATAAATTATGTGTCATCGTTATTGAATACACCCCTATTCCTAACCCAGTTTTCCCTGTAGGAAGAAGTTACGTATAGAATGATAGACAGAAGTGTCAAATTTATTACTTTAAAAATCGGTTTAGAATATTTATCACTTTTGAGCACTTGAGCCCTGCAAATTAATTGGTTGGATTTTATAGTACCTAGTACGCCATCTATCGACTAACCGTAAATGCAGTTGTTTAACTAACCTTACAGTTAACCTTGACTAAACTAGTGCTCGATTGTTCTCGAAGCGCCACAGTTTCCTCAACGCTTACGCTAGATGTCACTGGTAAGCAATAATCGCATTTAAAATATGTATAGATATCGGCCTAAAGAAGTGACATGAAATACCGAATTATATACTGGACTGGACAATGTGAAATAAAGCTCCTGCGGCTACCAAAAGTGAGAATTATTTAAAGAATATATTCATAAATCATTATCTTATTCTCTTATTTCGTATACTTAATGGGCATAGAACGAACTGAAAAAAAAATCGCCTATTTTCCTGAAACATATTTAATAACAAGAGACAATTTTAAGACACGAATATCATCTGTTTTGCATTGCAATAACTTTATTAATTTTCCTACATAGGTAAATATTTTACGACGGTGACCTGTTGAAGTGTTTTGGTTCTAAATCTTAAAGGTCAAAGATAAAATCACAAAAAACTTATTGAAATAAACACGTATTTAACAGCTGACAATTGAATTCGGTTTACTAAAACCTTTACCTCGAAATGGATTTAGAATTTAGACTTTTTATAAAAAATAAACGATCCCAATTCGGAACTAAAGCAAAACACTCACTGTGAATGAATCAAAGCTATGTTCCAAGTCTAATAATATAATAATAATTAATTGTTCCTAGTCCTGTTTTTAGTTACAACATCATCCACTAGATGCCGCTGTTACGTCCGACTTAAATCCTACATCGCGCTGTTAAGATTTCCCCACGAACTATGACTACCCCAGGCAACCGTAGTGAATTCATACTTACCTGGCGTAGGGGACACCGTGATCAGATAGGCGGTTCCCCCAGGGCGAGACTCTCCCATT
Source organism: Acleris emargana (assembly GCA_927399475.2). Lineage (NCBI taxonomy): Eukaryota > Metazoa > Arthropoda > Insecta > Lepidoptera > Tortricidae > Acleris > Acleris emargana. Next base: position 2,241,857 of record OV656843.1, read on the forward strand.
GCACTGCGGTTGGGTTGACCCTTGCGATTATCCCTAATGTGGATAACTCGGACGCGTTATTTTTGGTAGTGGGGACTGCGTACGCGCCGTCCCCCTGTAATTCTTGACAAATAGTAAACCTCAACAAGGCGATGATGGGAGGATGTAGTGCGAGCGCCTCCGTGTACAAAGTTGTTACATGTAGGCACTTACAATCAATAATGTCTGTACTTAAAAGCCCTTCCGGCTGGGTTGGACTGAATGCCCAAATGCTCTGTTCCGCATTAGTCTGAATGCCAAAATGCACCGGTCCGCATTAGTCTGAATGTCAAAATGCACCGGTCCGCATTAGTCTGACTGAATGTCAAAATGCACCGGTCCGCATTAGTCTGAATGTCAAAATGCACCGGTCCGCATTAGGCTGAATGCTGAAATGCACCGGTCCGCATTAGTCTGAATGCTGAAATGCACCGGTCCGCATTAGTCTGAATGCTGAAATGCACCAGTCCGCATTAGTCTGAATGCTGAAATGCACCGGTCCGCATTAGTCTGAATGCTGAAATGCACCGGTCGTACTATGCAAAACTCAAAATACCTTTTTCCAAAAATGACTGATTTTCTAAGTCGTCGTTTTGGAATGTCTAAAATAAAACTGTCAAATTGGTGTACAGTCGGGTTAGTTTTTTTTGGAACTTTGCTTTTGAAATGAAACAATTATGTTAATAAAACATTTTATTTAATATTTTTATTTTAAGGCGAAATATTAATTTATTATTAGTAATTTAAAAAAAACATTGAATTGTTTCTCACACAGCTACTTCATGTTTACGGATCTGTACCCATCCCCTCCTTCCCCTCCTTTTACATCCGGCATTTAATTCATACAACTGCTTTCTATAACAGTTGTCGAATAAAATGTCCCGCCGTCGTCTGGTAGCTTCGCTAAACAAAGGATTTTTTATTCGGGTGTCCTGATATTTTGCCTCTTTCTTCAGCTTGTACAAAAATCGCATCAGGGTTGGTTTGTGAGCATACACCGGATGGACGAGGGCAAAAATGTACCAGTGCTAGTGAGTAATTAAACATCGACTAAGTTTATCGACAACTTTTGTCGTGACATATGGATCTTACATTTCTAGCAAAAGTAAGTCGTACCTTTATCTTCTATATCTGAATGATCAGCTTTCCATGATAAACGATCTTTTTTCTTTCGAAGCATTTTTAACCGACTTAAAAAACAAAAAGGTTCTATCTATCTCTATGAATTTGTTATTCAATGTAATTTCAATGATTGTCAAAAGTGACTCGAGTCCAGGGTCAATGCCAGATACCGGTTGTTTAAAGTTGTGATAAGTATAAATAAAAGAGGTTTGCACATAATTAAAAGGTATTCAAACTTGGACGTTACTTATGATAATAATGGATGATTAAAAATTGCTTTTTATCGATGTCGATAAACTAAGACGACATTTAATTAATCACTAGCACTGGTACATTTTTGCCCCTGTCAATCCGGTGTTTGTTTGTGAGGCATACGTGAGTTCAGTCTCCTGTGCCAGCCCTCTATCGCATTGTTTGTACGATGCTTATCATTTGAGCAACTTATTAATGACGCACACAAAGACATCCACTGTTTTTCAAAATACAATTCAAAGGGTGATGGGCAATTTTGTATGGACCCCGTCCCCACCCTCCAACAGTCACGGGATGCATGTTTATATGTTCGTTAGGACCCAAAACAAGACAAAATACCTATTTTAGTAGCTAAATCGATGGGTTTTTTGCTATGAAAAAACCTTTCAAGAGACATGCAATGCAAGAATGTGTTCATTTTTAAACCAATTCCATACGATATGATAATAGTTTTCCAAGAAAACCCCATACATAGGACGATCGTCGTCATAGTAAAAAATCATCAGGTTGCCAAGATCTATCAAATGAGATATGTTTCGTTTCTGTTGGTGGGTGGGGACATTTTGCCCATTGTCCTTTGGTCATTTCTACAGTTGGTGGGAAAAGGGCTTGCAAAGATGACCGACCACGCAGCATGAATATTCTCTTGAGGAAGTAAAGATAAGTTAGCACACATCCTCACTAAATATCTTTGATGTGGGGTAGTTGTTGTGTTAATTTTTTTTGCCTGCTACCACACTGCCTTGTTGTAATGGTAACAGCCTAAGATTTGTACACACGGAAAAATCTCTTTTACTGCATTGATTATTGCCATCAGTCGCACTTAAATATATGCACTCTCAAACTCAATTTGTCCCTCAGCAATGTAAACATTCTAGTGTAAGTCGCTTGAGTTTTGTTAGGCAAAAGCATATACAAAACAGGCACTATATTCGTTGAACTGTTATTTCTGGCAATATCAGTGTGAGTGGTGAAGATTTGATAAAAAGGTTTGGGGGTTCGTTTAAAAGTATTATCACTATAAAATATTTTGTTTCTGTTTTCATCACTGAGTAATTTTCTCGCAGTTAATGTCGAGGAAACTAGAATCTTCTCATGCTCACCATCGTCAATGACAAGAAAACTTTCTGATAATCATTTTGGAATTTCTATATCCGCTAATTCATTGAATTCTGTATTATTTTGATCCAAAGTTCTATGTCTTATTCTATAAAGGGAACTTCTTTTTTCCTCAAAGGATGGCATAATCGTTTCGCTTGATTCTTGAACATTGGCAAGACAATTTTCAAATAAGTACCTTTTTGATTGGTGTCATTTTTGTAGACACGATCTTTTTAACTTCGGTCGGGTAGGTCTGAATGTCAAAATGCACTAATCCGTATTATGTTAAAAACTCAAAAAATATTTTTCGCAGAATGACTGATTTTCTGTCTTTGCTTTTGAATGTCGGACATAAAACTGTGAAATTGGTGGTCAGTATATGACTTTATTTAAAAATCTTAAAATAAAACACTACTTAGAAAATGTTAATATTTATATACATACATAAACTCACGCCTTATATTATGTTAATATATAATTTATTAAATTCCCACTTTTTCAGAATTCTTACTCTTATCAAATTTTTTACATGTAAATATGGTAAACATTTAGGTTTAGCTTATATTAATTTTGCAGCAGGCCCGGAGGGCCAAACCACACAGAAATTGGAGCTCTGGTTGTTATTATTGTTTCATCATTAATTTACCTGAATGTACCGTTTGTGTTACATTATGAATTTCCGACATTCAAAAACAAAGACTTATCGAAAATCAGTTATAATCAGTTTTAAACATAGTGCGGACCAGTGCATTTTAGCAGTCATACATACTCGACGGGATAGAAAGATACATGTCGCGGGCTTCATTCTAAAGGGGCGTACAGTCAACGTCAAAAGTAAGTGATCAAAATTAACATTTCAAAACATGTTCAAGCATGACGCCCCAGATAAAACAGATTATAACAAAGTGTCATTTTCAACTGAATATTTAATTAGTCAAAAGAAAATGATCATAAACGATGCCATAACTGTCTCTTTACAGAAAATTTCAATAAAGAATATATTTTTTTTTACCTAAGTGTCAAGTGTCCAACAAGATAAAGTCAAAATGACAAAATCTCCAAATGAAAACTAGGGTAATCACGGCAGTTAAAAAGGATTTATTTTAAATGTGGCAAAAAAAAAACAAAGCGAAGTAGTAGGAACTTATTTCAACCCTTGACGGAAATGAGAGGTGTTATAGTTTTTTCGCGTGTTTGTCTTACGAGTATAACCGACATTAACCGAACGTCTGACTTGTATTCCGAGGTGGTCTTGAGAAGACATGAAGGCCCAAACATTCATATTCACTTACATGTGATAGTTTGGTAGTATTACTGACTATTGCTATTTTAGAAAATCTGTTTTATTTGAAACACTCAGTAATGACTTTAACTGTTTGAATGGCATGTCATTTACTTATGACACATTACGAGCTAATTTACTAATGCTAAACTACAATAATCAGATACATCTGTCTTAATTTATTGTATATACTATTTTGAGACCCTATTTCATCAGTTTCTTTTGCTGTTGACTGTACCTGCAAAAATCAGAAAAAACTTCTATTGTCCTATTCGATTCAAGTAGTAGTAATTAGAGATGCAACGGATAGTTGTTTGGCCGGATACCGGATGCCGGATATTCGGCCTGATCACCGGCCAAATATCCGGTATCCGGCCGCCGAATATTCGGCCGGCCAAACGATACCTACATTTTAGTTGGCGGCGGGCGCGTCGTGCAGATTTCAACCTGTTACGTATTGTAATTTGTAGGTTCGCGCGGAACGTTTTCTAGGCAAGAAACTAGTTTTATTAGGTCAGTGTACAGAACTATTTCGTATGCAGTACACGTGCGCACGCCAATTTTGCTGAATAGATTTTTTTTTTTGTGTTTAATGTGTATACCTAGTAGTGTGTACGTAATTGTGAACTCGTACTTCATTCTGCGTTTATTTTATTTGTCTAAAGTAATGGCAAATAAACGATCTTCGTTGTGGAACTATTTTGAAATAGAAAAAGACGATGCAAAGTATGTAGTGTGCTTAATTTGCAAATTAAAATTATCTCGTTCTTTGTTGTTGTTTTCTTGTATACTAACCATTTTTCAAAGTTAAATACCAAACAGAATCACTATTCGGTATCCGGCCGGATAGTGCTTAACTATCCGGTATTCGGCCGGATGGTAAAATAATGGCCGGATAGGCCGGATACCGGATAGCAACCGGATATCCGTTGCATCTCTAGTAGTAATACATATTCTCTAATTTTATCGTAATTTGCGACCTAAAAATGCTGTCCAAAAGACGCACAGCAGCCGTAAAAGCATTGATTTAGCAGAGTTACGCATTATAAACGGTCCATATAGGCGTTTAGGCGTAAGTACTTACGGCTATATCTAAACATCTGTTTAGTGTGATTTATAAAGTGGTGTCATATATTTATATAACAAAATAATGACGTATGAATTTCGAAAGAAATTGAAATAACTATTTTGCACGATTTCACATTGAGATGTCATCATATTTAAGCTTATGTTATGACCTGGATTAATCCCGTATTAAATCGATTAGGGAAGATTTCATATTGTACGCCTGCAAACCCAAAGTATTGTTTAAGAAATTTTTCATCTCACTAGCTCGGAAAGCCCTTTTTGTTTGTTTGATATCTATTGAGAAAATCGCTTTTTATCCACAAGTGAGGGAAGAGTTTTGACATTTGAAGGCAGCTTATGTGATATTTGACAGCTAACCAAACTTAAAACCTTACAAGTGCTGAATTTTTAACATCACAATTAATGAATTGCATCGAGTAAAAAACACTAAATACAGTCTTACTACTTTATTTTAATTCATAAATATCAGCATTCAAAATTAACCTTCATTCTTGTTTTAAAAACGGATAAAATGTTCTGACAGTCCAAATAAGTCGATGTGCAAACAAAACGCATCCGAAATAATAAAAAAAAAACTTACGTCAAAACTTTTCTATTAAGCCGTCAACGTTAAAATATTCGCATGTTTTTCTAGTTTGTTTTGTTATTAAAAATGAGTGATTCGAGTGATAAAGACGTATTAACACCTGTGGAATTACAGGAAACCGTGCAAAATGCGGAATTGAGCTTACAGTACAAACCCTTTTCTTAGTTTCCTCGCTGTAGTCAACGTTAAATATTCGCATGTTTTTCTAGTTTGTTTTGTTATTATTATAAATGAGTGATTCGAGTGATAAAGACGTATTAACACCTGTGGAATTACAGAAAACCGTGCAAAATGCGGAACTGAGCTTACAGTACAAACCCTTTTCTTAGTTTCCTCGCTGTAGTGACGTGAAAAGTTTTGTGTTATACACGGGTGAAAAGTTATTTTACGTCTCGTGTCTTGAAACACTTGCAACGCTCAGGATTCTATTTTTGAACCACTCGCTTCGCTCGTGGTCAATCATAGACTCCTTTCGCTAGCTCGTGTTTCAAATGAACACTCGCAGGTAAAATACAACTTTCCCCACTTGTATAACAAATAACTATTAAGTTCATGTTTGCATTTTATCGCCGATCCAAAAAGGCGTAATGACATAATTACAGGTTTCTACAATAATTAACGTAAAATCATATACTTACCGTAAACCAAGAAGTATTTAAAAGGTCACATGCAAATTTGTAGCTCAATCGGTATATATACAAAAGTTATTAAATTCTTTGTCACCCCTGAGAAGTAAGGGTTTTGCGTATACGCCCTTTTAGAATGAAGCCCGCGATGTCTCTTTGGATTTAGGCTGCTTTACTCATTTACTGAGAAATTTACGACTCCAGGTAAACTGATACTCTGCGGAAGTACCTTAGATTACAAATACAAGTGTATGCAAAATTTCAAGATGATTAGAGGTGAAGGTGAACAAAAGCTCTTCTGTCTCTTTCACTCGTTTAAAACTAAAGTGAGAGAAGGATTCGCTTTCGTATTGTTTGACGTCATAGTCATTGGGAAAGAGAATCTTTAATACGCGTGGGTTGTGAAAAAAATGATATATTAACGTAATTTTGATAGATGAAAAGAGGGGACATTAAATTCTATTATTATTTATTCTTTATTATGATACAGTTTCTTAACGATTTCAATATTAAGGGACGGTGCCGCAGCCAGGATTTATATTATAAAACTCTTCCGAGATAGACTGACAGACATCGCACAGCCTAAATCACTGTACCTACGGACTTGAAATTTCGAGGGAATCCTTGTATACTCTTTGGAGTGTACCTACTCAGATAGGATTTTTCGAATATCAACCTCTAACGGACAAGAGTAGGAAGAGGAGCGGGAAACGAATTCTACGGACGTGTCGTCTAGTTTTATGTGTGCCTATTTTTTTGTTTTCTTTTTATTCCAATCCAAAGTTTTGTAATTATAATTTTACAATTTAAATCTATCTGCGTCATTTAAAAATCTGAACCATTCGATTTAATAAACGTAATCCTAGTTCAGACGTTGTTATACCCTTCTATTACAACATTTTGCATTACATTATACTTTCACAACTTTGCTAAAGAACAAATAAATGTTACAACTTCAAATACTTCGACCTCCGTTCGAGTTACTCGTGCCGCGTTTCTAATTCCGAACAGGATATTTTCAGGAAAATTGCTCCGAATTACCCGCCATTGTGACTGACAACTCGTGCCGTATTTTTTAATCTTATTATTGAATGATTGAATTGAAGATCTTACCGGTTTACCTGTAATAAGACCTAGTGCAGGGTACGTCTGGATCGCTACCACCGTCTTATCGTTTGATCTACCGCCAAGCAGCAGGGTTCGCATTGTTGTATTACGTTATTTCGGTGTGGGGTGGGATAGCCGGTGAAATTACTAGCATGGAGACGTTCCTCAGTTCTCCACCTTAGTCCTCAGAATTGGCCTCGAATTTGCAGTCTTAAGAAGCGAAGCAGTCTAGAGGTCTCGGATCCTACTTACCGTCAGGTGGCCTGTGCTCGTTTGCCTTTCCTCGGTCATAAAATAGGAAAAATGACAGCCAAGGAATTTAAGGCACTTTGTCTATGCTAGTAGGTCTCAGAGCCAGTGATTGGTGTCAATTCAGTTAAAACGCTGACACATCACTTCATATTATAGCTGCGTCATGTAATCTGCAACGTCACCATACCTGACTGATACAAACCAACAACCGGCGAAGCAAGCGAGCATTTAAACATCAGCTAAGAAACCTTTTATTGGATAATTCATTATACTCCGTGGATGGAAAATGTGCTGAAATGTGTTAATCATTGTATGTATTGACATCGGACGAGTGACCATTATTCGATATTTCATTGTTGTTGTTTTATTTAATTATTTACCTATGTAATTTTTGATGATGAGTATTTATGTTTTGACGATCTCAATGTAATTTCGTATTGTTTGACATGCAATGCAATTTATATTGTAATATTACATTGGTGAATAAATACATACATACATACCTTCACGCCTTCATTCCCAGAGTGGGGTAGGTGGAGCTACAGAATTACCACCAACTCCAAAAACTTGTTGATAACTCTGTAACCACAATTTGCATAATTAGGCTAAGATGTTTAACAGCGCATTAGTGACGGATAGCAAGCCCATCGCCTAACAGTACTATAAGCCTTTATTCCCTTAGTCGCCTCGTACGACATCCACGGGAAGACATGGAGTGGCACTATTCTACCCCGGCAACCACACGGGGAATAAATAAACTAAACTAAACTAAACTAGGGGTCTTTGTCTACTCGTTTGCCTTCTAACGCTACAATAAAAAAAAACTCGCTGACGATTGCGATCAGCAGTTGCGTGCGACAGACAATAAGATCGCTGAACTTTGACCAAATCAAGGGGGAATGTCCTTCACTAATTGGGGAATTGACCTACCTATATCCGTAAATAGATAACTATAGTGAGGAGATTCTGTGGGTTAAACATGACCCCACTTGACCTGTGGTATACACACATACATTAACTCACGCCTTGATTCCCAGTCTGGGGTAGGCAGAGCTACAGAATTACCATCAACCCTAAAAACTTTTTGATAATTCTGTAACCACATTTTGCACCTGTGTTGTTATATTTTTGATGGCGATACTGTTCCTATTTAACTTTGTTTTACCCAGTCTTGCTTTCGAAACCATGTCGCTTTTTTACGATACGCTTGACTTTACTGTCAAGTAAATAAGAGATAGCATAACGTTATAGAAAGAGATACCATCATGTTAATAAATAATAATTTGGTTTCAAGTGGCATAGAGGCATATCTGACACTGGAGTAGTGTTAATTGATATATTTGGCATTCCCAGCTGTGCGGAGCTCCTATTTTTTTGGGTGGTTGGTTCGGGGAAAATAAGCTATCTAACGACCTACCTAGTAGCTAACGCGATTATGTATTGCAGACATGTCACAGGACAGGACGATTAACTAAAATTAAAAAGTAGTTATGACACGCCATTACATAGTGGTTTTTTCGATCACATTCTAGATGTCTAGGAAAAAGTCAGAAAAAAAAAACAACGAAAAATGTAAAACAGAGTCACCGTTTATTTTGTAAAATTACATTTGTAAGGCGCAGTTCAGGGGAAATTCCAGGAATCTGAAAAAAAGATGAACAAGAATGAGCATAAACAGCACAAAGAGTTTCCATCTCATTTCAATTAACTTCTGTTTGACGGTTAGGCCAGCCAGTTCGGAGCAGCCTTCCAGATTCTGAACTCCTGGTAGGTTAATTGAATGATTGACCCTCATCTGAATGATTGGCAAACCATTGAATCACAACTTAGCTTTTATTTGTGTAACAGCACAGCAGGGCAATTAATTATTTAAATTAACCTGCAGAATAGCAGGCACCTTAGGCACTAGTCCCACCGCCGGCGAGTGAGATATGAACTATCGACGTTTTTCTAGCCCAAGAAACGAACAAAAGATAATCGCTTCCGTGTAAATAAAAGAGAGACATATATATTTATAGTTCATCGCTCGCTGTTCACACTGCCGGCGAGGACACTGCCAACGCCCGGCGACTAAGCTATAATTCCATAGAATTTTTACTAGCCTCCCGCCGATTGTCAACTGTTTCTAGTAGATAATTTTACTAGTTGCTCGCCGAGCTCGCCGATATCTGGAGGTGGGACCGCTGTTTACTAGTTGACCGCAGCGATAAAAGCTATCGACTATAAAACTAGCTCAGCGGTACTCGCCCGCGAACACTCGCTTTATAGCCGAGCGTCAAAACTATGAAAACTTTACTCGCTTCTCGCCGCTCGCCCACTCTTTTGTAGTTTATAGTTCTACTAGCTTATAGTCTGTAGCCGGCGGTGGGACCAGTGCCTTACACTAATCAAATAATAGTAATAATTCAGTGCCCCAGTACCTTTGATACTCGGATTCTGAGGCAGTAGAAATTCAGCCTACCTAAACCGCGTAACTCACGAGTGTTTTTAATTTCAACATCGTGTTGTTGAAATCAAGCAAAACTTTTTCTTCAAGTTCCAGTTGAGTTTATAAAGCTTTCTTATTGTCTCACTTGTTTAACTTGGCATAAAAAGGAAACCTTATTCCCCTTGAGGCTGTACCCGATGTTGCCATGGGAGTATGACAATATTTTTCCCAAAACATCTTTCTTTTCGCAAAAACCAATTATTATTATTTCAGTAGCTTATCTTGTCGAAGTTTTTTTCTCAGAAGAAATAATTCCACTGTCATATTTATTTTCGCAACCCGTATTTATCGGAATAGTTATAATATAATAATATAATGTCCACAGAGCATCGATCTCACGATCGATAGAGCTCCGTTGCCGCGGAAGTGAAATTGATTTCGAATTGAGAAAACATGCAAGTGGGGAAAATCACAAATTTAAAATATGGAATGATAAAAAAACAGTGGGAAGAAATGTAATTGGAGAAAAAATGAAATGAGGAAAAATATGAATGCAAAGTTTGCTACGCGGAATTAGTCAGGGTAACCGATATCTATGTTCTCCGAAGATGGCCGATAACCGACAAAATATAAAAATTTCGAATTTTAATGCTGCAATTAAAATCTGTCAGGTACACCACAGGTTAAGAAACTGGTAGTACAGTTGGATTTATTTAAAATGTCGGAATCCACTTACCAGTACTATCTCGAATGCGTTGCCATTGCAATTTGAACAATCTTCTTTAAGCGGTAAAGTTGCTATTCATATGAAATCTTTTGTTATTTATGCGTTTAATTTTGCACTGCTACTTAGCGGTCGGGTTTCACAGTAGATAACAAAGCCATTCATTGGAAGAAAAGCTTTTAAGTGGATTCTGATATTTTAAATAAATCCTACTATACTGTATAATGCCAAGGATTAGACACGCATAATGGTAGGGATCACCTTTGAACATGTTGAGCGGGCAGTACTTGAGCGTGTGCGCACGGTCGCCGGTGGCGCCGCAGCGCGGGCAGCGAAGCGCGCGCAGCACGGGGCAGCGCACGCGGCGCCGGTCGCGCAGTGCGTGCGTCGCGCACCACGCCGCCGGCGAGCCGTTGTTGCGGCAGAACGCGCACTCCTGGGGAGGGGGGACAAATCAATAAAAAAAAAAAAACTGCATAGTTCTGGCCCTTATGCTATGAGCAATGTTTACAATAATATCCAGAAAAACATAAGAGACGAGGTATAACAACACTTTCAATAAAAAAAATACTGCTTACTTATAGTAGGGACACCGAGTGATGGCACTTGACACATCTGAAAACAGTGTTGTGAAACACTCCATTTAACTAAATGGAGTGTTTTCGTGAGTCGATTGTGTTGTGTGACTGGCAGAAGAGTCTTCAGAGGTACCGTTAGCGTGGACCGTATTTAACTAAATGGAGTGTTTCACAACACTATTGTCAGATGTGTCAAGTGCCATCACTCGGTGTCCCTACTGTAGTCCGTAAAAGCTTTTATAAATACGTTGCAAGATTTTTTTGATGACAAAGACGAAATGGTTTAAATATTTGCGACCTATCAGATGTAGGTAAATGTTTAAGTTTAATATAATTTAATTCTCAACCTAGTACCTACTTGATAAAATGTATGACATTATTTATATTTAACTTTATTTTGGATACATTTTAACTTGCTCGTTTAATGTGTAATTTAATTTTAGTATGTAAGTAACAATACTGCAGTGCCCTGCAGGGTTACATGGCTGAACTTTTTATTAGGATAAGAAGTCCCTGTAATATATACCCGTGTAAAGCAATAAATAAATATGAATATGAATATGACAAGGTCATTGAAGGCTCACTTTCATTGGTCAGTAGCCCGCATGCTTTTCGTGATACATTGCATCGCTGCAAGGGATCCCGCCCGACTCGACAATATCAACTGCGCCTTATAGGCACTGGTCCCACCGCCGACGATTAATTAATTAATTTATTTATTTATTGCTATACATAAGTACAACCCTGTAAGGGCGTGGCAATCTACTTGAATTTTTATTAGCGGGAAGCGAGTAAGTACAGCCAACTATCAACTATTAATCCTGAAAATATTATGGATTCTGCAGAAAATAGCTTTCGATGAAATTAAATTCGATAAAATGATACAATCGATGAAGTCAAATTCGATAAAACGATGGGCCGGTGTCAGAGCTACGATACCACAGATAAACGCACATACTCACTTGTTTAACCCTACTTATAACACTCACTATTTGTGTAGGAAGTAAATAAACGGACGTGCGGTAGCGGACTTTAATTGATGAACCACTAAGAACCTTGTCGCGTAAAACCAACGATTATTTCCTATGTAATTCTATCTCGTCACTTGACGCTGGCATTATTGGATTATGACAAGGGTCTATGGTGGATCAACAACAACTGCACTGTCTTACCAGATGCTTCTGGGCATACAGCCGCTGCGCGCGCAGGGTATCCACAAACGCCACCAGCAGCGTCAACTGCTGCGGCGTCAGCCCCAGTAACGCCGCCTCCTGCGTCGACAGCGCCTCCTCGAATGTGGGGAACGGGAGCTCTGACCACAGGTAATGAATGAAAGTTCAGAATTAGATTCAAGGAGGTTGGAACATTGGCGTTGAAAGCACTGGTACCAAATAAATCGTGGTCTTTAATGGCTGCTCTACACTTTAGCCCATGATGGGCCAGCGTAGGGATGGAATGATGCGTAAGAGTGAGATGCAAGAATATGTTGCTCGCTCTACGGTGTAAATGCGTCCCTTACGTTAGCCCATGATGGGCCACCGTGGAGAAGGGCCATTACATAGTATAAATATAGATCTCTCTGTCTAATTAGCAGTTTAAAATGCTTGTATCATCCATTAATTTTAAGATTTTAATTTCAAGTATTTTCATTAGGGTGTCCCAGCCTATAAGGGCGAATTTTTTTTTTTCGTTTTTGAATACGCATACCCTTTACATTTATTCTAATTGACCCTCATAACTAAAATATAGAATATTATAGAAATCGCATAACGATAACCCGTGCCGACTTGATGCCAAACTTTTAAGAAAAAAAATGTATGGGGATTGTAGGGAAAAATTTTAAAACATTTTTTTTATTATTAAATTAAAAACTATTTCACTTGTATTAAATATTTATTATTATAAGAACATTATTTACTATCAAAAGAACATTATTTATTGTATTTTCTTTTTAAAGTTTTCTTTTTACAGTCAGGGTACATTAGTCTGTGTTCCTGTACGCAACGCAGTAAAAATTGCTTTTGTTCCTCTTCGGGCGATTGTGCACTACAAGGAATTTTACCGTCCGGAAGTCCGGTTTTTTATGGTTACGCAATAAATACTAACCAATAAGGACTAGTTTGTGCAAAATCGGACTGCCGGACGGTAAAATTCCTTGTAGTGCACAATCGCCCTTCCACGGTGATTTTTTCATGGAAATCTTGCATCAATTTAACTGCTCTCTCTGCTGTATCTGTATTAACGGCTCTCAATGTCATTATCTGTTCTTTAACTCGCAGAAAAGAAGCATTACTAGGCCATGAAGACGGACACTCGTTGAGAAAACTGTCATCAATATTAAAAAGAAAAAACAAGTTCTTGCTCTTGTTAGAAATGAAGTCGTCAATGTCTCTCTCGTAAAGTAAACCACACAGTTCTTCTTTTGAAGGAATATAGCTATCGGTAGGCGTTCTTCTTAACATTTGCGCGCATCCAAAGCTGGCAACAGTTTTCCATCCCAATGGACAGTCACAGCATCTAGTAGGTCGTTTTGGAAATCAACTTTAATAGCTTCTGCCCGCTCTTTTCGTTTTTATGTGCGAATTCTTTGAATGGTGGACTTACTTATAGGATAATCGTCAGCATTGAGTCCTAATGCCTCAATAGTAGCTTCGATAATATACACAGAATTTCTCATACTTAACTGACACCTGTCCAAAGCTGCCACTAATTTTGGAGTTATAAAATTTTTGATCGTTGGCGTTTTATTAATATCGGACAGCGCAATCTCGGTTGGGGTGGACAAATCGTCTTGCAAAGTCGTTACTTCCATCAACTCAGAATCAGAAGATGATTTTTCTTGATAAGATGAAGTCGAAGCAGTAACGGATGCGTAGTAATCAGCCCGACGTTTTAGTTCCTTGATATTTCTAAGGTGCGATTTTTCCTCTTTGTCGGTCAACTTTTTATCCACTCCAGCTAAGTGACCAGGTCTGCCTGGCTCTCTCTGCCGCTCCAAGAATATTCTATCGTCGTTTATTTTTATTAATTGAAGGGCATCGGCATGTGCAATGTCGAACAAGTTCTCCAAGCTTGTAATAAACTCTTGGCGACGTTGTTCGAAAATGGTTAGTATTTTGTTAGCATTTTTTTGTAAATCTCTCCAGACTTGGTATAAGCCAACTAATTTCTTAACACAGTTAGCTAAAGCTTTAGTCGGTATACGGGTCTTTTTCCAATAAATAATACACTCTCTTATAGTCAGATTTGCGCTTTCGTTAACACTTAAATTCACTTCACGAATATTATAAAACAGAACCGCCAATACTTGTCCATTAGAGGATAATTTTGAACCGGTAATTTGATGTTTTACATCGCCTATTAAAAATATACCTTTTCTAGAACTGCGTAATTCTACTGAAATTTTGACTAAACGAAAGTAATGCGTTCACTAAGAAAACAAACAAGTAATGACTAAACACCGATACGATATTTATGATACGCCGAAATCATCAAGTACTGACATGTATCAACGCAAGTCGGCACGGGTTGCTGTGGTCCTAGGTACATGAAATTTTATTTATACGTGTTTTAACACGATTCAAAAATAATTAGAGGGTATGCGTTAAAAAAAAACAACTTTAATTTTTTTGGGACACCCTAATTTTCATATTTTGTTGAAAAATGCAATTTAAAAATCGATGCAAATTCCCTATTGTAAGGATTGTAAGGCTTCGTCGCACCACGGAACTTTACGTTTTTGTTGTTTGTATGGTTAACTACTCTTAAATATGGTCTAACTTTTTGGTCATCACTAATCACCAACAGTTATCCTTTTAATGCATCAATAAAAAAACTATAGGTACATATAAAACTTCCGCTTCCGAAACTGACTTGCTGACAACGCACAGCCTAAACCACAGGTGCTCTACTTTGAAATGAAATAAAATGTTTATTCACAAGAACATATGGTAAACAATAAGGATCTTACGAATAGGTTTACATTGATTCCCAGATATGTTCAGCCGAGTCAGGCATGTGAAAATTAAAGCAAACAATATTTATATTTCTATGTCAACATGAATTAATATAATCGCAAAAAAGAATTTAAAGTAAATTTCAAGTTAAGTAGTTATAAAATAGAAACTTTGGAATCCGTAATTCGAACTTCCTTTATTCCTTTTGCTATCGACGCGTAACTAATTTGCAGGAAAGTGACCGGGCGATCCGAAGCTCGAATTACGGATTTCAAAGTAGACCCCTGTACCTAGGGACTTTAAATTTGGAAGGAATATAGTTTGGATAGCGGGGAGCGCACAATTAACGGATTTTCGAATTTCGGATCGAAGAAATTGGGGGTGTCCTAGTATTTAAAATTAAAACTGTTAACCTGTTTCGTTTTTCTTAGCAGGCAGCGCTTCGGCGTCATGTTGGACTTTCCCAGACCTCGTGGCGGTGTCAACGGTCACTTGTGCCTCCAACACTGCAGGGTCCAATTTGACAGCTTGCAATGCATCTGTGAAATATGCGCCTTGACGATTTATTCTCACAACTGTCTTCAATTCTTTGACGAAGTGTTGATCAGCAAATTACAGAAAATGTAAAGTGAGGCTAGACAAGTTGCTATGCTAACGTAAATGATTTTTGAAAACTGTCAAAATTTATGGAATTGACGTAGATAATTTGATACTCTGATCTTAAATAATGCTGTACACCCTGAACAGTCAACAACTATAATTTGTTTAGTTATTATAGAACCCTGTCGCAGAAAACCAACGAATTAATTTGACGTAATTTGATTCTCGTGACTTGGCGCTGTTATCTAAGACAGGGTTTGATAGATAGAGACTAACTTGGATTTATAAAAAAACTATGCGTCGCATGACTTTTTTGTAATAAGAAAGGTGACTAGGCTAGCTTAGTTTTTTTTAATAAGTCCCCTACCTCCCCTAACAATCAATATTTCGCCCGCGTAAACTACCAACCACTTTGCAGATTTCATCGAAATGTAATTTTCGAGAACTTTATTTTATTACAAATACATTATATAAATATACTGCTCTTTTAACCGTATTGGATATAGAATATAACGTCACTCACCTTTATCCTGAGGTTTGCGCCTTTCTAGAAGTTTATTCTTCGACTTTGATGGATCCTAGAGGAAAATAGTATTTATTTTAATATAACTACAACGTCTACAACATGGAACTCATCTCGACCTTGCATCATATCCTCTATAGAATAAAAAAAACAGTTCAAAGGAGGGTACGTAGGCCCGAGAACACAAAATACGAAGCTCCAAGTGTTATCTCTTTCGCTCGCATGCCACAAGCATTAACGAGAAAAAGACAAGGCTAACAAATTGAAAAAAAATGCCAAAAGTTAATTTCCTTCATGTTAAATTTTCCCATGAAGGTTTCCATCATTGTGGACAACTTAAAATAGATTTGCGTAAGTTACAGTCGCTTTAAGGTTAAAAAACATTAGGTACCCTCTTTCTTCGGCAATCGGATGATAAACGCTGATAGTAATGATTCATTAAAAACTTCATTAATTTGTTACAGTTAAGTACAGTGCGATAGCTCTGAGATGATGCTTCGGTTATGTACTTCTCTCTCACTCGCTCTTAATAAGATCGTATGAGAGAGAAGTACAAAACCGAAGCATCTTCTAATTACTCACAGACTGTACTATGATAAGTCATAATATAATAACCAGAACGACCTCAACCTTTTATTAGTAGAAAATTTCTACTAGAAATTCAAACCTCCTTCTTAATTTTTTTAAAACCGCGTTCCAAATTAGTAAGGTAGTACCTATTCAACCAATAAATTTTTGTAGGTTATGGCTTCATAGAGGCTGTCGATAAAAAGTTAAAAAACATGAAGGATTTAATGAAATTTCCAAATAAAGGGTTAAAATAGGTTAAGCAGTAAACCAACGATAACGTCTTAAAAATACATACATACATACATTAAATCACGCCTGTTTCCCAGAGGGGTAGGCAGAGCCCACTTCTTTCCACTTGCTACGATCTTGACAAATTTCTTTCGCTTCTTCAACATTACAAGAAAAAAAAAAAAAAAACAAATAAAGATGTCTTAAAAATATTACAATAATAAACCAAGCATCGTCAGCCTTTTAAATAAATTATAATTTATAATAACCAATGTGCAAATCATTGGGCTAAACCAAAGACTTACTAACCTTTATAGAAAAACAAGGAACTATGTCTTGAAAAGTGTTATCCCCAATAATGTTCGAGAAGTCACGAGTTTCAGCTGCTGCCGTAGTCTCCATTTTATAAAAGTAACTTTATAAATTAAAATAAAATGAATTGATAACTGTAACAACTAAAAATTACATGTACAAAAGGCTCGGTAAAACTACCTTATAAAATAAACATAAAATTTATTTGTGCTACCTCCTCTTTTTTTTAAATTACCTATTTAAACAACGGCAAATTTGTTTGTTTCCTCAGAGTTTCTATAGCAAATAGAGGATTCATATAATTTTGCTGTGTAATTCGTAGTAAATAACTCAATTTTTGAAAATACAGGGTTAAAGTTGTGTAAAAATACTACTGAGCATTGAGTTTTTTAACGCCATACGAATTTCAATTGACAGTTGCTAATTAGGTCTTGAAATAGACTTAATATCTCATACATAATTAAACTGTAACTCCAATTTCTCATTTTATTTCACCTTGTTTTTCTGCAAAGGCAACAAAATAAATTAACTATAGTAGAATGTTTAATGTAAGCACTGGCAACACTGTAAGCAAGGCGTGCCGTACACCGTGTACTTCTCCCCCCGCCAATCCCCGCGCATCCCCGCGGTTCTCCTGCGTCCATCCATCGCCCTCATCCGCCAGCCGGTCATGCTCGCCGCCATGTTGGACAGTTGACAGTCGTGCTCGAGGGAAGAAGCGTCAAGCGTGCTATCCAACGCGAAAATAAACAATGCCACTGACGCGCCAATTCTGGATTGAATTTCTGGAATTATACAAAAACAATAGCTGCTTATGGGACGTTAAAAGCAGCTCATATATGCGTAGAGATTTAAGAAACAAATCCTACGATATTTTACTTGAAAAATACCGAGTAATTGACCCAGCGGCCACAATGGATATGGTCAAGAAAAAAATTGATGTTTTTAGAACCGGATTCAGAAGGGAGCAGCGAAAAATAAACGAACACAGAGACAATTATTCATCTGATGGCGTCGAGTACAAATCGACGTTATGGTATTACGATGCATTATCTTTTTTGGACTTTCAAGTGGAGGATCAGAAACCCATTGCTAAAGAATCTAATGAATCTGACGATCTTAACGAAATTGAATACGTGAGTACTAAAGTATTGTTTTCTTTACTTATTTATTGTTTTAGGTTAGAGTTAACTTTTGACAGATGCAACAAGCATCCGACGTTTATTTGACATGGGTAAAGGGATGGCAGATATGATAAAGATCGAAAGAACAAAATCGGCGTTTTTTTGTATCTGTCGATTTAGATATAAAATCAAACAATTTAATGTAATGTAAAGGATTTTTAATAAATATGTACCTCTAAAATCGTTTTATGTAAGTAGGTAAGTACCTAGGTAAGAATAACATTATAGATTTCACATTTCTTAGATGAAATTAACGTCTCTCAACTCAACTCTTTCCATTGAGAGTTTTGAGTATCTATATGATGTAATTGATTATGACCTAAGTATTAGAAGATAAGATGTAAACATATTTGATTGAGTAACATAATCAATAACAGATGGCGCTGGCAACCACATCGCCTACACTTAATTTAATTTAGAATGAGAAACCACAACAACATTATATTGCGGCTCGTGAACTGTAATCTCTTTACAATTTGTACTAGAGTAACAATTGACGACACGCAAATAAAGTGACATTAAAACCATTTTATTTTGCGGCTCCCAGACTATTGTACTGTACTATTTGCTCGGTAATAAATAGTTGACCAAACGCAATATAATGTTATTGTGGTTTCTCATCCTAAAATAAATGCACTATAGTTATCTCCAATTCCAAATTGCTTACAAAACAGAAAAAATCTACAAAATAACACCGTTTTAAACCCCCCTTGCGAAAGGAGGGGTACTTATAAGTTTGACGCGATGTATGCCTAAAGATGTATACCTACTCAATAGTATGCCTAAAGCCATTAGATTTATGGACAGTATAGTAGGTACCTACTGTTATTTAATGCTAATGAATGCCTTACCTAGAGACTGCCGTTCCCACAGTCAAACTGTTACTTACTCCAGTTTTCAATGTTTAGTTTTTATTTTTAATTAAAATTGTACTTATTAAATAAATAAATGTATAAAATAAATAGCACCGTAGTTTTCTAACGGATGGTCGATTCGGACGGGATTTGTTTAAAATAATCATAATAATGCTTGTTCAACTTGGGTTGTTTTTAGCTAGGTTTCATAAATATAGAATGGGGCGTTTAAGAGTTGTCAGCTCTTAAAGTAGGGTTCAAAACTACCAACACAACACTGGTGGTTGAGTTATGTAATGTTTTAACACAATATCTCCATTTAAAGCCCGCGTAGATTCGAAAATTCTGTAATATGCTTTACACTATGCGACTCGGAGAAGTTAAGTCAATTTATTATTCAACGCGGCCTAAATGACTACAATTTTGACGTTTCTTTCTTTCCATTACAGATTGATATACCAGACGACTACATTACCAGTACACCTAAGGCAATAAAAAAAAACAAAATGAAGAGAATAAAAGTGGAAGACACCCGACAGTCAGAAGAATCTCATTCATGTTCCTATATCTCAACCGAAGAGGATGACTGTTCTATTTATTGCGCTAGTCTTAAAGTACAGATGAGAGAGTTGGACACGGAACAAAAGTACATAGCACAGAAGTTAATATCCGATGTAATATTTTTGGCGCGAACGTCACAACTGACGTTTGATTCGACGGTTACCTAGATCGTCGCCATGTTGAAGCTATAGATAGTGTTTGTGAAAGATCGCTAGATGGCGTTGTACGAGCGAGGAGATTCAATATTATTATTTACTAGCGACCCGCCCGCGGCTTCGCCCGCATGGAATGTATTATACATATAAACCTTCCTTAAGAATCACTCTATCTATTAAAAAAAACCGCATCAAAATCCGTTGCGTTGTTTTAAAGATTTAAGCATACATAAGGACAGACAGCGCAAGCGACTTTGTTTTATACTATGTAGTGATTAAAAACGTTCGATGTTTGGCGCGCTTTGAATTTCAACATTTTTCACTTGTGTTAAAGACAAAGATGGAGCAATTTTTTCTTAAAACTTCAAATCCAACTTTGTGTGTATTTTAGTGGTTCACTAATTACATAAACAGGCATTTTGTTATCGCCGTAAGTAAATCTGTAAGTATAAAATATTTCTGACTAGTTATTAAGGGTCACCTGTAGCAAAACGATAAACTTAGATTTGGCCTAAATCTGTCAAAATGTGTAATTTTAAATTTAGTATGAAAGTTCTTTTATCTTTTTCATGCAAGTGGCGCTTGGTTGTATTTTGTTTGACTATTCTATTGAAGTAGGTATGCATAAATAACTATACCTAGTGTTAATGTTGAATAAGTATCGACACTAATACTATAGTTATTTATGCAACTGTCACATAATGAAGCCTCTTATGATTTCGAGTGCCGGATTTAGAACTCGAGGTATAATTCCCTTTTTTTAATTTCTTTGATTTTTGTCAGCAAATTAGAGATGTAGTAAACATAAGACATCGTATTTGCTCGGTATAGTTCATTTTTTATCTTGCTTTCTCAGGCAACGTGATAATCTTTTAGTATTGACAAGTTTATTGTTCTTATTTTGTAAAATTATTTTATTGCATTCGAATTACAGGATTATAACACATAACTACGAAACAAAAGTTACGTTTTTATAACCTTATTCTATTTTACATTATAGTTTTCTTTGGTTTTTGTTTGTCATTAAGTACTGAGATGATTTAAATGAACGTATTTTTTCTGTAAGTTATCCAAAATAAGCGTAACATTGTTATTATCATTACAATGCTGTAATACTTGTAATAGATATTACAGGACTGTTATTCCCATGACAATGCTCATTTCATAACTGTTTTCTAGTCTAAAAGTTTCAATTTACGCATTCATTATCATTTAGTTGACGTACCTAAATTAATATTATTAGATTGAACTTTGTTGTTGATATTATTTCAAAGTGGGTTAGTTTGATGCGCTATAGCGTAATGAAGATTATCTTTAATCCATTAAAGGGCGTTTTAATGTTGCTATCTATATTCTATGTTGCATTTGTGTCGCTTTACTTTAGACTCGGATATCTGCTTGAATATTGGTACACGAATTTAAAACTTAATCTGTTTGAAAAAAGATGCAAATTCCGTTGTCTTTTTGAATGGATATATCAAAGTATGAAGTTAAGCGACTCATTTGGTGTGCTTATGTTTGGTCGTAAGTCGAGACTTGGTCAGTTTGTCAATTATCCACTATTTTTAAAATAAATTTAAAAAAATAACAGTGTATGGTGATGGAACCAGTAATGGACGAGGCACCACTAATGGACACTTGATTCTTATCTTACAGAGGATAAGGGTTATTCATTTGTTTTGCAACAATCAATTTAGGACCGTATGAAATTTGAATTAAGAGTGAAGTGTCCATTACTGGTGCCTGTCAGCTAAAAGTGTCCATCATTGGTGCCGTCACCCTACGGCTACGACCTTGGACGGACGCGCTGGCCTAGATGGTAGTGGCCCTGCCTACGAAGCTAGCGGTCCTGGGTTCAAATCCCGGTTAGGGCAGATATTTGTGGGATGAACGCGAATATTTGTTCCCGAGTCCCATGACTCATGTTTTCTATGTATTTAAGTGTATATTTATCTATATAAAGTATTTATATCGCTGTCTAGTACCCATAGTACAAGCCTAGAGCTTAGTTTGGGACTAGGTCAATTGGTGTGACATAGTCCCCTGATATTTATTATTTACCTTGGGTCTCGGATATAAATAAACTCGCGAATGTTTAAAAAAGCACTGTTATTTGTTGGATATTAATTAAATACACCAATTGTGGTGGAATATCTGTTTTTACTTTCATTTAGCTGCGAATAGAATTTTAAACATGAAGTGTTGCTGAGTTGAGTTGCGTTGTCAAGCAGCAGTGTTCGCATTGTTGTGTTGCAGTTGAGGAGCCAAAGCCGGTAGTGACTAGCATAAACGCTTTCATCTTAGTCCTCAGAGATAGGAACGCATTCGAGATATTTTCACCCTCATGCCTCCATGACGAAAAACCTAATCTTTACTCGTAAATTTTCGTACACGTCATCCTAGGCGTCCACGTCATTATCCTAGTCTAGCGTAGCAAACTACGTCAAATCTAGAATTAGGATGTCGCATAATCGATAATCGTCACCATAGAACGATAAATGACGCGATCCGTGTTTTAGCAGATCTTCAAGCGTCACGAAACAAAATCAATCAGTTGAATCGTCACGAATTGCGTCTTGCGGCGTCCGTTATCACACGAATGTAATCGATTTTATCGCTTAACCGTATACTACGTATACGTACTATGAGACTGAGTATTGAGTGAGAATTGTATATTCGTAGTTTGAACGATAACGTGATACTTACTCCCTGGGCTAATCACTGATGTGCGTACGCGTGCGTGCATGTTTGGACTGTTTTTTCCGTGTGAATACACTTCTAGAGTTTGTAGGATTTAAAACTTTTCGACGCTGAGTCGCATTATGGTGTATCAGTGCATGGCCTTGCACATCATGGATCCGGCGGAAGTTATCGAAAACGAATAGAATTGACATAAGCTGCCGGGTAAGGTTCAATCCCTGCTACTCAATCGTACCAAGAGATAACCCATGGAATACTGGGTGAGTCATGACAAGTGAAGACAGGCCAACGAAGCACTGCTTACTATCAACAGACATCTGTTTCTAATGGGAATGAAACGAGACGCGACATGCAGGTTCTGTCAGGAAACAGAAGAGAGCAATGCACATCCTCTGTTCGTGCGGACCACTAATGCGCAACAGAAGTATCCACCTAGGGCGACATATCATTGACCTACAAGAGATACAACTACTCACTGCCCTAAGCATCTGGAAATTCTTGGACGCAACGGGCCTTTGTGGTGAACTCTAAACAAACGGCTGCCATAAAAGATCAGCAATGGTCAAAGTGGCTCACAAGGCCCATCTCAACCCCCCCCCCCCCCCCTACCCCCCCCTCCCCAATAATAAATAATACTATCAACAGTCGTCTCTTCCAGGCACTCCTCCGACTTAGCAAATCTCGACTAAGGACGGTAACTTGTGTTCTAACTGGGCATGGGTCTTTTAACAAACATCTTTTTAATTTAGATGTTACAGACAGTTCTCTGTTCCGTTCCGTGCGTGGAGAAAGAAGAGACAGCCGCCCACACCGAATTGCACTAAGGTGGCGCAGTACAGGGCTAGCCACCTCCGATCGCTGAGGTGTCTCCCCGAAGCAATT
The DNA here is from genome assembly GCA_927399475.2 of Acleris emargana. NCBI lineage: Eukaryota > Metazoa > Arthropoda > Insecta > Lepidoptera > Tortricidae > Acleris > Acleris emargana. Next base: position 2,265,547 of record OV656843.1, read on the forward strand.
ACTGACATTAAAGGTTTGGTGGGCTTCCTCGAGAAGTTGGGATGGCTTGACTGAACATATAGGTATGTGGTAATCCCACCCACACGCAAAATAGGCGCTAGACGTCGAAAATAAGCTGCCGGGCGTTCCGTCGAGCATTATTATTGGCTATAGGAGCCATTAATTGTGTTGTGACATTACCAATTCGAAAATCGAGCCTTGTTCATAAGTTTAGTAAGACTAAAGATTTCATTCTCTTTTAGACACATCACGGAAGAAATAGTCTACTACTCAGTATCTACAAATCTCGTTCGTACCTATAAGTGTTTAAAGACCTAGGGCCTATGGGGCTATGTGTGTGTCCAGTGATCAATGTGTATTTGTGTGTCTAGTGATAATGTGGTGCAAAATCCGGTTCTTTCTACGGGTTTTGATAAGGAATTCATTAACGATGATTCTAGATTAGTAGGTATAGTTAAGGTATAGTTAAGTACTATGATCCAAATTGAATAAATTCTAATAAAGTAATCAGAAAACTGTCCACATCGTGTGCATCGGCTCTGTTAAGCGTTGGGAACATAAATAAATGAAGTGTCATGAAGTTGACTATATCGTGCTGACTTCTTCTATTTCTATATCTCTTAAACGGGCTACTCGATTTTAATGAAAACTAGCTAAAGACCATGCCGATTAAATTATCTTCCTTTAAAAAAACGCATCAAAATCTGTCCATCCTGTTGGAAGCTAACATGCCACAGACACACTAAGTAGGTATAGGTAAACAATTGGAATTATACACGTTTCTTCTTCATTAATTTTGTATGAAAAACTGTAACAATCACTAAGGAGGCCTACATAACTAATGCACTTAGCCGTCATTACATAAATCATAATAGAATGCACAATGGATGTGGCTATCGATTGGCAGAGAGTTCCCACGGTGACTCCGCTTCAAGGCAGTCCTTTAAGTTATGTTATGATGTACGAGTAGGTACCTATTAGATAATAGCTTTGTTGTTTTCTAAAAGTCCAAGGCCATTCTGATGCAATATTTGTATATTTTTACACCAAATACTTTTTTCCCGTGTGGTTGCCGGGTTAGAATAGTGCCACTCCATGTCTTCAAGTGGATGTCGTAGGAGGCGACTAAGGGATTATAGGCTTGTAGTACAGTTAGGCGATGGGCTTGCAACCTGTCACTAATATGCTGGTAAACATCTTAGCCTATTTGTGCAAATTGAGGTTACTGAATTATCAACAACTTCTTAAAGTTGTAATTCTGTAGCTCTGCCTAGCCCACTCTGGGATTACAGGCGTGAAGGTATGTATGTATACTTTTTTATTTTCTGAAGCCGCACGACTGCTTAGCCATTATTAGTCAAGTATTTTCAGGCGCTTTTTTAAATATAATTAACAAAAATTTGGGAAACTAACGCGGAATATTCTACTACTACACCAACACCACATACTCGTACTTTACCATAGAAAATCTGGTCTTAGCCTTTTTTTTTTTTATGGCATTGGAAGGCTATCGAGCACACAGGCCACCTGATGGTAAGTGGAAACTGTGACCCATAGACATTCGCATTCACAAGACTGCAAATGCACTGCCAACCCTGAGGACTAAGATGGAATACCTCTATGCTAGTCATTTCACCGGCTGTCTTATCCCCAAACCGGAACACAACAATGTGAACACTGCTGCTTGGCGGTAGGTTAATGGATAAGATGGTGGTACCAACCCGGACGGACCCTGCACAAGGTCCTCGGTCGGTGTTAAAAAACCGGTCATTTTAATATTTACCTATGTATATACATTATGCCCAAACCGCCCCAAACAATAAATAAATGGGTATGGCCCACATCGAGTACTGACATCGTACCCACAGTCGTATTTAAGTATAAGCAAACACACGGGATAAGCAGAGCTACAGAATTACTTACAACTTTAAAAACTTGTTGGTAATTCAGTAACCACATTGTGCACAAACAGGCTAAGATTAGCGTATTAGTGACAGGTTGCAAGCCCATCGCCTAGCAGTACCAAAAACCTATATTCCCTTAGTCGCGTCTTACAACATCCACGGGACGACCATTGCGTGGCACTATTCTAACCCAGCAACCACACGGGATATGTATATGTATGTACGTGTGTATGTAAGTTTATATGTATTATGAATATGTATATAGGCTATTTGTCCTTCGTCGGTTGTATAATGCAAACTCTTATCTCTGACGTCGGCTACGAAGTTCGTTACGAATATGATAACGCATGTTGGCCAAGGAAATACAATGAAATCATTTTTCTACTAGCGTACTATAAATAAACTGCTAATATTTATATCGTTAACGGTATTAGGATACCACCCTATAGGATATAGGGCAACCGAAGCGAGCAAACAATTCTGTAATGAGCGTTTCCAAGGTAGTAACAGTTCTATAATAATTATTAGGTTATAGTCTTTATTATTTGAACTGAGCTGATCTTCTACACAAAGGCCATTGTTTGTGTAATACTATTATCTTTCTTTGTGTCCGTAACCGCAAGCCGATTACATACAAAAAGTTAGAACTACACTCGGCGTCAAAAAATCGCACCTTTTAAAATTTTGACTTCGAGCGAATAAAGCTCTTAACTTATTTATTGTACCCTACCAATATTAGTATCATTTGAAAGCACAGTTAATAAACTTTAAAAACGCGACTCGTTCTTTTTCGTAAAAACAATGATCACGACACGTTAGGGTCTTATAAAAAAAGTGATGAAAAACTCATTAGAGGACTCACTACTTGTGCCACCCTGAACACGAATAAACGGGGGGGTAAAAATGAATTATGGGTAATTTGCTATCCAGACATCACAGAACAGCTCCAGTAAGAGAAAACTCTGAAAAATGGATACCACGGCAGAAGAAGCAGCTCAAGTGGTAGCACTACTGCAATCAGGACTACGGCAGGTTGATGTTGCTCGACAACTCAACATAAGCCGTTTCCGGGTGAAACGAGTATCCCAGCGGTTCCAGGAGACTGGAGGCTACATCAGGAAGCATGGATCTGGGAGACGACGTTGCACTTCCGACAGAGACGACCGCTATATTGTGTCGACGTGTTTGCGTAACCGATTCTCCAACGCTGTTGAGGTGCAACAGCAGCTCCGAACAGCTCGGAGGACCGGTGAGCATCTCCACAGTAAGAAGAAGGCTGCGGGAGAAGAAAATCCTGCCTCGTAGGGCTGCTACGGGCCCCAAATTGACAGCAGAGCATAGGCGAGTCAGACTTCAGTTTGCCCGAGACCACGTGGATTGGACGTTCGAACAATGGAAGTCTGTCCTCTTCTCCGACGAGACGAGGGTATGCCTTTTCTGCAACGATAGGCGTAGAAGAGTATACAGGAGGCAGGGAGAACGGTACTCACAAGCCTGCTTTGAAGAAACCGTCAGCTACGGAGGAGGATCCTGCATGTTCTGGGGCGGAATTTCAATCCAGGGCAAAACCGACTTTGTGTGCGTCTCCCGCAATGGAGGTGGACGTGGCCAGGGGTCCGACTGCTCATCGGTACATCACAGAGATCCTGGAGGACCACGTGGTCCCGTATGCTGGTTTTGTCGGGCCTGAATTCACATTCATGCACGACAACGCCCGCTCTCATACGACGTTGATTGTTCGGGACTACCTGGATCAGGTTGGGATCCCCGTGATGCAGTGGCCAGCGAGAAGTCCTGAACTGAACTCCATAGAGCACCTTTGGGATGATCTGAAACGCCGGGTGCGGTCTCGTGATACTGCCCCTGCCAGCTGTTCAAAGCTTCGGGACGCCGTCGTCAAGGAGTAAATTGACATTCCTCAAGAACGCATCGTGACGTTGGTGAGGTCAATGAAGGATCGCATGGAGGCTGTAATTAGGGCTAGGGGAGGTAACACTAGGTTTTAAGTTTAGTTTTAAGAATTTGTTTTACTGTATTTTTTAATTTTGTTATGTTTTTAGATTGTGTAATTTTGGCGTGAATAAATGTTTTTCCTTTTTCATGAAAATCGATTTATTTTTAAGCTTAGTAATCATTATCACATTTTTATAAATTAAAGGTTTCAATAACCTTTAAAATGAGGCCCCACACTCATACCTTATCTTAGATTAAATAGGGTTTATAGCTGCTTGAAGTCAACTTACCAAAAGGTGCGATTTTTTTGACGCCGAGTGTACATTGCATGTACATTGAATTATCAACCATATGCCATATGTCAGGATACAGATATAAGTCTTTATTATTTGAACTGAGCTTATTCTCTATACAATACTATCATCTACGCAAGGGCTTGCGGTTACGGACACAAAGAAAGATAATAGTATTGTACACAAACAATGGCCTTTGTGTAGAAGATGAGCTCAGTTCAAATAATAAGGACTATACACGTTACTGAATAGGCGGCCATTTGTAAGTTGTTTGTTTTGGAAACTATTAATATACCTACGCTATCCGCCCGTCCGTCCGTCCGTCCAAACTTCAAAGAGTTTTAGATAGCGGGTTGTTTTTTTTACGACGGATTTACAACAAGTTCTTTTTTAGAAATTTAAGTAATAATAATACAAGAAACATACCTACATACATACATACATACATACCTTCACGCCTTCATTCCCAGAGTGGGGTACACAGAGCTACAGAATTACCAACAACTCTAAAAACTTGTTTATAACTCTGTAACCACAATTTGCACAACACAGTATATATTAGTGACAGGTAGCAAGCCCCATCGCCTAATACAAGAAACGTTTTTTAAATATATAACATTATTTTTGTTGTATCTTTTAAACGATAAAACATACAAGCCTCAGATTTGGTATGATAATAGTATAAAATAAACCCTGAAGAAAAACAACAAATACTAAAAGAAATACAAACATGAATTGGGCTCGCGTTGATTCTAGTCGAAATCGATGATCGAATCGCTAGCGAGTACGGTAATTGTGTTTGTGACGCACGGTAATGGTGTGGCGACCTAGCGACATCTAACGGCAACTTGTACCAACCAACTCGTTAGCGCCACCAGCGTCAGACAGCGGAACTGTTCTACATCGCGCTAACGAAGTTTCTACAGTCGGCTGACATAAATACCACTTCCAACTTCATCGCAATGGACTTCGGTCCCCAGGCATAACACCCGCCTGGAGAGAGATCTCTCTATTGTCCTCTCTTCCTCCAATGGTGACCCCGACGTGATCGTCATCCTACAATGGCTACCTTTCGCGGACGTAAGTAGTGTACATGTTATAAACCTACGGTAATTAGTTATAATTGTTGAGTTACTATAGAACCCTGTCGCAACAAGCCATAATTATTTCAGACGTACTTTTTTGTGATTTCATGGTCACTACGACAGCTGTATATGGTGCTAATACTTCGCTCTTCGTGACCATGTGGTTATTTACTTATCATTTATTTGCTCAATGTATTTCATTACCAGATGTTCAAACAACATCTGCAATAAATATCAATAATTATTAATTACTCAATGAAAGTAGTTGAAACATTTTGGTAGATCTTGGAGCTTTAATTACAATGGTATACCTACTTACTTAGGGATCGCGGGAACGCGGTGGATGCGAAAAGCACAAGAATGGTCTGAGTGGAGAGCGTTGGGGGAGGCCTATGTCCAGCAGTTGACGTCTTTCGGCTATGATGACCTACTTCAAGTGAACTAAAAACTTGTACACCGGCCTCTGTACTTCGTCCTCGTAAGATTACGATTATCTTTATTCCCTCGGAAACTTTAGGATATTCCGGTATGAAAAAAAAGCCTGTGTTAATCCAGGGTATAAGCTAACTCTATTTCAAATTTCATCCAAATCCGTCTAGCTGTTGCAGTGACAAGGAGTAACAAACTAACACATAACCTTTCGCATAGATAAATGAAAAAACAATTATACTTACGAGTACAAGCGACTCTCGGCTTTCCGGGGGGCGGGTCAAGATGTATAACGATACGTTAGCGATTTCCTAAAATCGATCAAATGTATAGGATAGTAACAGATAGCTGTAGGTAGGCCTCCAACAAGATGGAGTGACGACCTTGTAAGGATCGCGGGAAAGCGGTGGATGCGAAAAGCACAAGACCGGTCTGAGTGGAGAGCCTTGGGGGAGGCCTATGTCCAGCAGTGGACGTCTTTCGGCTGACATGATGATGATGAGTAACAGATCGCTTCGCTGCTTAAATATGTCATCTCCATACACTTCGAGTATATCGTCGGTGAAACTGCAAAACCGCGTAAGTAACATTTTAAATAAGGAGCAAAAAGCACCCTTTTAACTTTTTTTATGGCATAGGAAGGCAATCGAGCTCACAGGCCACCTGATGGTAAGTGGAAACTGTGACCCATAGACATTGGCATTCACAAGACTGCAAATGCACTGCCAACTCTGAGGACTAAGATAGAATGCCTCTATGCTAGTCATTTCACCGGCTGTCTTGTCCCCAAACCGGAACACAACAATGCGAACACTGCTGTTTGGCGGTAGGTTAATAGATAAGATGGTGGTACCCAGGGCTGGGCAAAATACACACCTTGCTTTAATTGAAATACAAATTACAAATTACTTTTTCGCTGCATGTAATTAAAATACGAAATATAAAATATTTTTTAGACGGGTATTTGAAATATAAAATACAAAATACAGTATTTTAACCATTTTTAATTAAAATACAAATTACAAAAATACAAAATACATTTACACGAGCGTTGCGCCAACGCGAAAACGTGCGTTAGTGTCCAATTCAACCAATCAGGTAGCACATAGCACTAGTAGCAATTTGACACTAGTGCGCATTTTGGCGTTGGTGCAATGCCCGTGGGAATAAGGCCTAACTGCTCTGGGTGCTAGTGTTTATAGTCTATGTACGAATCAGCAAATTTTTATTATCAATTTATCATTTATAATAAGATCGCTAAATGTATTTGTTAAAATGTATTTTGATGCAATAAGTATTTGAAATACTAATTACAAAATACCTCGGCGTCGGGTATTTAAAATATTAAATACAAATTACATTTTTAGGTAGTAATTGAAATACAAATACTAAATACGTATTTGTGTTTTAAATACGTATTTCAATTAGAAGTAATTCAAATACTGCCCAGCCCTGGTGGTACCAACCCGGACGGACCCTGCACAAGGTCCTCCCACAAGTTAATAAGATAGTAAGGTTCATTTTGTTCTATCATAAATTTGGTAGTTACGATGTTTTTGCAGGTTTTGCAGCATCACCGACGATATAGACAACAGAAACCACAGAACTATATCGATATAGTTCTGTGACAGAAACGATAGCAGCTGAATCATGGTTAGGCCTACAGGTACTGCGGGCCTGGTATGGTAGCGTTTATCGCGTGACAAAACGTGGATAAAGCACCCGTCTCTCTCGTACTTATATACGTGTCCAAAAGCGACGGATGTTTTATCTACATTTTGTCATGCGTTAAACGCAGCTATATTACTGCCGTCCTTGAAAAAAAGGGCGTATGTCTCATAGAACCGCGTATGTATTAGTGACTTTATTTCTTAACAAAGAGGGTTAAATTTACTTTGACTATTAAATTGCATATGCGTCTTTTTATTTAGGAGGGCAGATTAGGAGGGGTTATTACGACATAGCTATGCAGTTCATTTTACGGTGAGCGTAAAGGACAGAGCTATTGCATGCAATAGCTCTGTCCTTTACGCTCACCGTAAAATGAACTGCATAGTTACGTCAAAATAACCCGCTGGACGTTGAATCATGAAATAAACTGGGCGACTTATAGCCAACAAAGCAATAGCTCTGTCCTTTACGCTCACCGTAAAATAAACTGCATAGTTACGTCAAAATAACCCGCTGGACGTTGAATCATGAAATAAACTGGGCGACTTATAGCCAACAAAGCAATAGCTCTGTCCTTTACGCTCACCGTAAAATGAACTGCATAGTTACGTCAAAATAACCCGCTGGACGTTGAATCATGAAATAAACTGGGCGACTTATAGCCAACAAAGCAATAGCTCTGTCCTTTACGCTCACCGTAAAATGAACTGCATAGTTACGTCAAAATAACCCGCTGGACGTTGAATCATGAAATAAACTGGGCGACTTATAGCCAACAAAGCAATAGCTCTGTCCTTTACGCTCACCGTAAAATGAACTGCATAGTTACGTCAAAATAACCCGCTGGACGTTGAATCATGAAATAAACTGGGCGACTTATAGCCAACAAAGCAATAGCTCTGTCCTTTACGCTCACCGTAAAATGAACTGCATAGTTACGTCAAAATAACCCGCTGGACGTTGAATCATGAAATAAACTGGGCGACTTATAGCCAACAAAGCAATAGCTCTGTCCTTTACGCTCACCGTAAAATGAACTGCATAGTTACGTCAAAATAACCCGCTGGACGTTGAATCATGAAATAAACTGGGCGACTTATAGCCAACAAAGCAATAGCTCTGTCCTTTACGCTCACCGTAAAATGAACTGCATAGTTACGTCAAAATAACCCGCTGGACGTTGAATCATGAAATAACCTGGGCGACTTATAGCCAACAAAATTTGTTGGCTATAAATATAAGTCTAAATTGAACGGTAGAATTGATCTATTTAGGTTTTTAACCACTTAATTATTATTTAGTCGATACAATATTGGTATTTCAGTAATATATATATTTATATTTTAATAAAATAGTCATAGATAAATAAAACACAAAATATTAGCTTCATCGCCGTGACGAGTTTGTCATTTTTTTCTTCAGTTTTAACAGAAAAGTATTCCTAAATATTAACAAAAAAATAAACTAGTAGCTTTTATGTAAATATACAAATTGTCTTTACTTCAAATATCCTCAACCATATGTTTCTAAACTCATCGCTACTAAATAACTTTCTTCCTCGGCTATATTTATTTTGGGTTTTTTCCATAGTTGCAGTTAAGGTACGTTAAACTTCTCAATAGGATGACTGTCTAAAAATATTCAATCAATCCTTGCGTTTTGTTACAAATCTTTGTTAATTATAAACATTAACAGCATCTTAGGTAATAAAACAACGTCTTAGGTAATATTGATGATAATCTTAAAATTAGTAGGTAAAAGAATAATGTGCTGTGTGTTATTAAGATAAGTTTTTAATTATGACATATAATTGTATTTATGTAAGTTTATAAATTTGCTTTCTCATTGAATAAGAAAAAAATATGGATTAACAAAACGCTAATATTAGTAGGGTAGTCGTGTTATTTGCGGATGACGACTACGGGGAAAACAAGCAAGTGAATTGTAATCCAAGCAACTGGGGAACTATAATAGTTTACTTCGCATTTTGGACCAAGATGATAGCAAGCAACTATCTAAACCAAGTAGACAACAAGTATCATTGCTTCGACTTACTTGATTCTAACTTGGTTGTAGGCGACATACTTGAATTTAACTTGGTATTTTTATCAAATTGAGTTACTTGAAAAAATATTTGACGAATAACTAAAAAACGATGTACAATTAAAATAAAATTAAAATGTAGGTATGTGCGTCTCAAACCAAGGTTTCAAAAAATTTAAAAAAATAAAAAAAAACCAAAAATGGACTTGCTTGTTTTCAATTTGGAGCAGCCGAAATACCTTAACATATCATAACGTTATTTATGTTATGACCTAAACGGTATTGACACAGTTGTACCTAAGTTGGCGGAAATACAGGCAGGCTTGAATATGACGTAAACGAATGAATAGATAAACTATCATCTATAGTTTTTTTTTTAATTTAATAGATCATCTTGGAAATAGAAAATTTGCCGAGAGCATAAATTATCAGTCGAACATTTACAAATATTTACGCAAAATTGATTATTTAATGTGTTAATTTTAATATTAAATCCCGTGATACGTTGCTAATGTTAAGTTAGATTTAGATTACAGCAAAAGCAAATGGTAATTAAGCAAATTAATAAATTTGACTTCCTTTGAATTCAAATAATGTCTTCCCTGGGCCCTGTAATACTCTACGTCATGCCATACCATACTGATATCATTCCCGTCCACCGCAGTACCACAGATTAAATAAGAGTTACTACGTGCAGTACTTTATCGCAATGGCAGACCGCGTCTCTGCGTCTACGTCTGTAGAGTTATGTGGCACTTGTCCCCACGTAGGTAGGGTTACCTCAAAGAATTTGTCCTGAGAGCTCAGGATTGCGGCCGGATTTGGCAAGTCTCATGAAATCTCAGGATTTTCAATAATACAAAGCTTACATTTTAAACATCTCTTTAATTAAAATTTTATCTTCCATTGGTAATAATTAGACAGTTAAAATCTCAAACAGTATAAAATCTCAGGACTTCCATGGAAATCAGGCCTTTTCTCTGGACTATTGGTTTTTTCATCTGGACAACCGACGGTTACCGAGAAGCGAGCAAAGCCAGCGACGAATTATATAAGTATTGGTCCTAAAAGGGTCATTGTCAAATTTTGTGCAGGTAAACGAGTCCCTCAACATTTTGTTTTTTTTGTATATTAATAAGGTCAAAACCTCTTAACATTATATATTAAATACAAAATACATCGCATTAGCAAACATCCCTTATTGGAATAAAGACTCAGTTTCGATAGTTATCAATTTTTTTTAAGTAACATTGTGGTCATTGGTGGTATAGTCTTTATTATTTCTACTGAGCCGATCTTCTACACAAAGGCCATTGTTTGTAAACAATACCATTGTCTTTCTTTTGATTTGAACGTAGGACTGCTAGCTTCGTATGCAGGGTTATTACCAACTAGGCCAACGCGTCGTCATTATGAATATGACATTAAACAGACTGTAGGTACTTACTAATCAAACTAATATTATACCTACTCGTAAATGAGAAATGATGGATGTTTCGATGTTTGTTACTTTACTCAACGCTTCAACTACTGAACAGACCGGGATGAAACTTGGCACACATATAGGTTAGGTCCTGGAATAGGGTCTTAGCAGCATCACACGTAAAAACGTGTAAATGCAACTGTAATAGTAAAAGAGTAAAAAATGTACGGCTCGGGACGAAGATTGGAACGGCGCGTGGCGTTTCCCGCGGGCCGAACTTTACTTTATTTATACCGGAAATTAAAAGTTTCCGAGGTAATTGGGTGAATCAACTTTTAAGGTACTCCCCATTTTTCGACATGTTTCACCAATTATATGTTTTTAGAAAAACTATATATTTGTTAATGACGTGGCTATGCTTATTAAATTAGACAAATAGGCTCACATTTGTATTATTTAATTTAAAATAGTACAGTTTTAAATAATAATATACTTGGTTACGCAGGGGACAATGTTGTCCCTAGGTTTTGTATGGAAAATGTGCATTTTCCCCTGAGTTACCAGGTTTTTTCTCGGATTAAAAAATATTTGAGCTGTTTAACGTGTAAGGTCCGTAAATTTGGTGGTCTGATTTTAATATTCATAAATTATTAATAACCATTTGTCACCAGGAAAGTATTAATACCGCAAAAGAAAAGGAGTACCTACCTTAAAAGTTGATTCACCCAATTACGATAGTTGAAATCTAAGCGGACGAAGTCGCGGGCAGAAGCTAGTAAAGCTATAAGTTTAGCCTGTGTATCTGTTTGAGTATGCGTGTATGTTTGTCTGTTTGTGGCATGCTTGTGGCGTTCCCGGCCGGGTGAACCGATTGGGACGCAGTTGTCTAAGAAAGCTAGCTGGGTCGTTCTTCTTTTTTACCGACAATAGCCTGTCTCTCATCTTATTAAGCGTCTCATTAGAGTATGGATAATTATGTTTTACGTGTTTAATATACGTCCATACTTTTATTTACTTATCTAAGAGTACCAAATAATTGTGCTCTTTCTTTAACCCAGGTTTTTTTTTATAATATTGTTTTCCGTAGAATGCCGTGACAGAGTGGTCATCTAATACTTGGTCTCGGCTGAAAACGGCCACTCTGTCAGTGTTTCTGGTAAACCATATTAAAAAGAACAAAATATTAATGCAGGACCGGAAACATTAATTAGTTTTAATAAAGAATAAATGTTTTTTTTTTTAATCATGCACTGGAACCATAGTTATTGATAGTTCAAAAATCAAAAAAAACGTAAATCGATGGTTTATTGTCGGTAAAAAAGAAGAACGACCCAGCTGAGTTTCGATAAAAATCGGTTGAGTTTAACCCCCTTACTTATAAACGTGGAATAAGCTTGGAATAGTTTATGCAATGCTTTGTCACTTTCTGTCAGATGCAAATGTCACAATTACAGATAAGGACAAAGCGTGGCATAAAGGCAATGATTGTGCAAAATGTGGTTACAGAATTATCAACAAGTTTTTAAAGTTTTTTGTAATTCTGTAGATCTGCCTGCCCGACTCTGGGAACGTAGACGTTAGTTTATGTATGTATGTGTGTATGTGATAATAAGTAACATTACTTTGACGACATTGTCTAAACAGCAATTGGGTTTTTTTAAACTTGCTTTTCGTTGGACTTTTTTTTTGTTTCATTCTAAGAAATATTTTTCTTCTATAATTAATCTTGGAAAGGAAAACGTACAGAGATGCGAGAAATAATGAAATGCATAGAATTAAACAAGTTATCCACTATTGTTAAATATTTGCCATTGCTTTGTACGGTATTTGCATGCCGGCTACGTATTATATTATCTATAGTTTACTTAGCTATTAAAAACAATTAACGAGCTACCTACCACTATTACATTCTGCAAATGTAACGTAATAGTTTGACGAATATTTTACGCAAAACGTGATCGAAAACGTGTCTAGTGACCTAAATACATATTTACTGACATAATTATTAACTAGTGACACACGCCGCTTGGCTCTGGTTTTAGCGGAATAAAATATAGCCTATACAGGGTGACGTCAGGTAATACATAACACTTGATTATGGCTCAGTTAATGACGGATAAAGAATTCCACTGACTCAGTTGTTTACATTAGCCTTCTCTAAGTATCGTTAACTTTCTAATAAAACTATTTATTAAATTTGATAAAAAACTTACACATGAAATTATAGTAATAACCAATGCTCACTAAACTTAAATTAACAATTAAACATTAAAAACATTTGTGGCACTTGCAGTGGAGACCATGGGTCCTTGGTCAGCTGATATGAAAAGCTTTATGAAGGCTCTGTCATCCCAGCTCATAGACACCTCCGGAGATCCTAGAGCTGGAGCTTACCTCTCCCAAAGGATTGGGCTAGCTATCTAGAGGTAATGCAGCTAGTGTCATAGGGACCATGTCGCGAGCGGACCTGCTAGAGGGGATGTTCTTTTTATAGTGGTGATTATTATTTACATCTTTAATATTTGAGTAGCTTAGGTTTATTTTAATTTAAATAAGAAAAGTTTTAACTTTTAATTATAGTACCTATGTTATTAAAAACAGATAACAAATCTTATTGGAATAGTTGAACACCACAGAATCTCAAACATATCTACTGCCGCGCCGATGCCGCCCATCGCCATGCAAACAAGTCGCACTCGGGTTATACTTGGACGCCGCCGCGAACTTGAAACTACCCCGAAGTTGATATCCCGCAGGTGAACTGTTATTAAACTATGTGATATGTCCTATAAGTTGTGTTTTCATTTGTAACACAAAAAAGAACCGCCGATTTCAAGAAAATACTTTAGTTTATTAGAAAACACAATAATATTAATGAGGCGGGCGCCATACGTACTTTACTTGTAATGAGGGTTTCCGCGCATCCGTTTTTTCACTAGATGGCGCCTCTGGGAAGTAAGGTCTTTTTGACAGTTAATAATATGTAAAAAATATAAATTGAAATAATTTTGTACCTAAATATTTGAAATGTGTATATATACATACATACATACATACCTTCACGCCTTCATTCCCAGAGTGGGGTAGGCAGAGCTACAGAATAACCAACAACTCCAAAAAAATGTTCATAACTCTGTAACCACAATATATGTGTATATATCAAGTGAAAAAGTAAATTGTCACTAGTTTGGTCTTCTTCTAGGCATATATTTTAACATCAACTGTCAAAAAGACCTCACTTTACAGGCGCCATCTAGTGAAAAAACTGATGCGCGGAAACCCTCATTGATTTTATGGGCAATAAAGAGTTTGCATACGTACGACCTACATACATTTAAAAGTCAATTGACAACATTTAAAAAAAAAGCGTTATTGATTTTTCGCGTTTATAATAGCTGGTTAAAAATTAGACTACCCGTATTTCTCAGTTTTTCTTTATTTAACTTAAATTCGTCGTTAATAATTTATTAAAGAAATAGTCGTTAAAAAGACCGTATATCCAAAGTTAGGAATACTGATGTCGTTTTCTTAGCATGACATAAAATAAAAAAAGTAACTTTAAACAGATACAGAACTGACTGTCATGTCATGTCACTCACTTGTCAATCATTCGCTGCCGTTCGTTCACAAATTTGTTATTTTTCGTAATTTAATTAATTACATAATTTGTAGACGCCATTAAAATAAATAAACTATTTTGCGTTTACTGCTTTGCATCTGCTTTGAGTTTCATTCGTCAGACAGATAAAAAATGAACATGACAGATGTATAAATATTTTTTTAAATAAATGGACTAAGGGCACTATAAGTGTATTCCTAACATTCACAATCCAACTTTTTTTACTGTTTTTCCTAAATATAAAAAAAACTACTGCATAAAAAAATCCAAAGATATTTTTACTGTAGATAATCAGCAGTGTAAAATCTAGAAACAGTATTTTATTTTACTACCTTACAGTGGCGAAGCGTCACGTAAATAAATAGGCAAGCCGGAGCAAAAAAAAGGTGTATGGCGTGTGTGCTTGTTTGCCCCTTCCGTGACATAAAAAAAACATACCTTAAAAAATGGATGTCGTCTTTCTAGTTCTCAAAAAGCAGTGCTGAAGTGTCGCGTGCGTTAAAAGTGCGCGGAAAGGCAATTCTTGCTTTCCAAGTAGTACGACCGTATCAATTAAACGTTTCAATAAATTTTGATTACGTTCCACTTTACGATTGTGGGCCTCAAAATTATTACTTACCAAAAAAAGTTTAAATTCTACTGTTACCAAACTCATGTAATAATATACAACTCCGTATGTTTCTCGCTTTGAGCATGTTTTCTAGCTGAATTACTTATAGAAAATAAAATATAGAAAATAGAATAAGTTTTTTTTTCTTGCCTTTTTCGTGCTTATTATGATTGAATCTTAGAAAAAATACAAATTTATTTCCCTATTTCTGGGCGGTTTGCCCTTCGGGAATATATAAAAACTAACCTAACATAACCTATTTTTTTTACATACTTTAATTCAAACCGTAATGTTTCAGTAATAATTGATTTTAGAGAAAAGTTTGTTTAAAAAAATATGCTTGTTTTAGTATATTCTAAACAATTAAATCATCATAAATAGACCTTATATTGACATTTCCCAGTCCCTGACGCCTTGAAAATGACCAACATTTGAACCCCTATAACTCGGCCAATTTTGATTTTAGAGAAAAGTTTTTCAAGTAAAACATGCTTATTTTAACGTGTTCTATACGATAAAATCATTTAAATTAGGTGTCATAATGATACAATTTTGGCGAAATTTTTTCTAAGTCCTGCGTCCCCTAACTGAATTATATAAATTGTGAATATCTGCAAAACCTGTTCGATTCCAAACACTGCTAGAATCGGAAAACAGCAAAGATGAATAGCAAAATAATTTGTTTAATTTGCAGCTGCCAGTCAGCCAATTGTATTTGTAATTCGCTGTGGAAATGTTTGAAGAATCCATCTCTACGCCTATAATCAATTTTTATGTCTGGGCGAGCGCGTCCTAACTTAATGACATGTTTCTTATTTCCAAAGGATAACTTTGAAAAACATGTTTGTTCATTAAGTAGGAAATCTGTAAGACAACACTCAATTTGCACCAATGCGGCCATTTGTACTTTGAGTACAGGCAAAAATATTTAAAAACCAAACCACGAATATAACCTAAATAGATCGAAGCAAAAATAACAATATTTAGGTACTTAACGAAATATAAACAAACCTCCGTTGTCGCCACGAATCTGCAAATAACACAATCCAAACAGAAAAACATAACACTAAGCAAGCTTAATTTCACTAGTTGAGTCTCATAAAACACAATAAGTTAAGTAATAACACAAATTAAACTATAAATCAAAACAAAACACCGCGTATTTTAGCGCGAGGACGCGAAAGTAATGGCGTAATGAAAAAAGTAGTTGAAGGTCGTGAGGACAGGGGGGAGAGAGACGGTTGAGTTGAGTTGAGTGTCCTTGGGAAAAGAAAGTTAACGCATGCACTTTAAGTTCAAAATTGGATGCAATAAGCCGTAGTTCGCCGGCCGGACTTGCGTGCTTCTCCCTCTTGCGTGCTCACACAGGTGCCGCTGTGTCTGTGTGCGAGTTTAAAGCTAATGTAGCGCTATAATTTTATACCATTTGGTTTGAATGTGTTAGTGAGGTCCGGCGCCGAGTCACCGGCTTGTATGGCGGTTTTAATTGTGGGTGTAAGTTCGAGCGCGCGTAGTGAAAGGTAACTGAGCATGTGTGCGTGTATACGAAAATATTGTTCTTGTTTCTTTCTAGTAATATAGGTTAGTGAATGGGTGCGAGCGAGTGATAGATTTCGGCTTGGTAAATAAATAAATTTGAATTGCGGCGTTAGTGCGTGTTCATTCATCGTATTATGAAGCAAGGTAAAGCTATAGTACAACGGGTTACTTTCGGTTTTACGTTTTGTTGTTTGTATACCTAGTAGGTACCTACTCTATGCATAGGAATATTTAGGGAAGCCGCTGGGAATCGGGTTGTATGGACGCTTCGCTACTGCTACCTTAGCACATAATGAATTGTTGTCAATTAGCACATTCCTTTTTCAAACTTTTGTATTAAATATCGTCACTATGGAACGTACTTAATCGTTATCAACTGACTCAAGTGCGTCCGTTTGTCACATGTTATGTTTATATGCATAATAGTTGCAATCAATCCTCTACCGACCTTTTAACGAGCAGCCAATGAAGATAAATTATCTATGTAATTCTATTTACATTATGATTTATTATATTACATATCTCCGGTTAAACATAGAGGTCATGCAGATGCATAGATGGCATCCACATGTCTAAAGCTAGGCATAACTGTATAATGAGGCTATATAGTTCGCTTTTGTTTAGTCCCGCTCATGCTTGGTCAAAAAAGAGGAAGATAGAGTGAGATAAATAGAAACAGAACAGGATCGGATTTTGTTTTCACTGCATTTGGGATACACTGGTGACATCCACGACTTCTCAAACTCTTAGGGACCGTACACACTGGAAGCTTTCTTCGTTCTGAGGTCCGGTTCAGCGTCATATATCTTTGTCATAGGGACGTAAGTTATTTGACTAGACCGCATAACGCAGAACGCATCCTGTGTGTAGGGTCACTTAAAGCCATATATATTGCTGGCAGGGTGAGCCTTAAACATCAGCAAATTAAAGCTGATTACAGTCGTGTTTTCCGCTAATTTTAAACTCCGTGCATTTTGAGTCGATAGAATCATCATCATCATCATGTCAGCCGAAAGACATCCACTGCTGGACATAGGCCTCCCCCAAGGCTCTCCACTCAGACCAGTCTTGTGCTTTTCGCATCCACCGCGTCCCCGCGATCCTTACAAGGTCGTCACTCCATCTTGTTGGAGGCCTACCTACAGCTCGTCTCCCGGTCCGCGGACGCCACTCAAGAACCTTCTGACCCCATCGGCCATCAGTCCTGCGAGCGATGTGCCCCGCCCACTGCCACTTCAGTTTAGCTATTCTTCGGGCTATGTCGGTAACCTTTGTTCTACTGCGGATATCATAATTTCTGATTCTATTTCTAGAGAAACCCCGAGCATAGCCCTCTCCATAGCCCTCTGAGTGACCTTGAGATTCCATATGAGGCCCATTGATAGCACCCATTGAATAGAAAAACTTAAATAATTCGTAAACGATTTTCAACAACTGTTAAACTATATGAATTGTATGGTATAAGCGCGACATGACGTGCATGTGAGCTTACGTCAATCATGCACAATTTCGATAACGGAAACGTTCGTAGAACGCATATTTTCTATTAGCTATTACGCACTTCAACACAGCGTGCGTCAAATTTTAATATCATGCTTTATTTACTGTTTCCTTTTTGTAAATATCCAATGTATAGGTACAAACAGCCACACACTAAACTACACATTAAAGACAGAAGTGAGAAAATGTAGAAAGAGATGAATATAGATTTTATATAAGAATTTCATGTGTACGACAGAGACAGTTTCTCTCTGTTTCTCTTCATTGGTCACTCTGCTGTGTGGGCGCTCGTACAGTCAGCGTCAAAAGTAACTGGTCACTTCAAGCTATTTTTGTACTTTATCGCATTAACCCATTAGACAATCTTGTTTGACATTGCTTATGTGACAGTAAAGCGACAAGGTATTTAAGTGATCATTTTCTTTTGACGCTGACTGTACCTACGCTATACGATAAACAAATAAAGTGGTAATTTGCTGCTTGAGAAATCTTACATTTATTTTGTAAAAGTTTAGCCATTCGTAAGTTTTTGAAATACGGAAGTACGTTGCTGTTTAATGGGAAACCGGGAAAAAGCAGAGTTTTCCTCAACAAACTTTCGACTTCCCTGAAACCACGTGACTTTGTGAAGCGTGTATTCATTTAATTTATTTATTTTTACTAGAGGGGCTAATGGTAAGCGGTAACGGAGGAGTATACGAGATATCGGGTCACCTGTAACCTTACCATGAGTAACAATTTCGAATGCTCTGTCTCTCGCAGACGTCGCAGTATGGTTATAGAGTGAGAGGGACAAAGCATTCGACTCGCTAGCGAGTACGGTAATTGTAACTCATGGTGAGGGTACTGTACCCCTGCCATGAGTTAATATTATCGTACTCGCTAGCGAGTCGAATGCTCTGTCTCTCGCAGACTTCGCAGTATGGTTATAGAGTGCGAGGGACAGAGCATTCGACTCGCTAGCGAGTACGTTAATTGTAAGTCATGGCAGGGGTACTGTACCTTTGCCATGAGTTAATTTTAACGTACTCGCTAGCGAGTCGAATGCTCTGTCTCTCGCAGACCTCGCAGTATGGATATAGAGTGCGAGAGACAGAGCATTCGACTCGCTACCGAATAAGTTAATTGTAAGTCATGGCAGGGGTACTGTACCTTTGCCATGAGTTAATATTAACGTACTCGCTAGCGAGTCGAATGCTCTGTCTCTCGCAGACTTCGCAGTATGGTTATAGAGTGCGAGGGACAGAGCATTCGACTCGCTACCGAATAAGTTAATTGTAAGTCATGGCAGGGGTACTGTACCTTTGCCATGAGTTAATATTAACGTACTCGCTAGCGAGTCGAATGCTCTGTCTCTCGCAGACTTCGCAGTATGGTTATAGAGTGCGAGGGACAGAGCATTCGACTCGCTACCGAATACGTTAATTGTAAGTCATGGTAATGGTACTGGTGTGATTGCTCACCGCTGCCCATGGACACCTGCAAAACCAGTAGAGGTTATTGCAGCTGCGATGCCGGCTTTTGAGAAAAGAGTATGCTCGTCTCTTGTTGCTCGTTTCTTGTTTATTGTATTTAATAAATTTATGTTACTGACGTAACAACTAACATTAGTTTGGTTTATCATACAATTAAATAGCTATTAGTGACTACGGTGCTTCCCAATTTGCGTCGATCCATATTTAAGACTATAGTCCATTAGTTTAGGTACTGCCATAAATGTAAACAAACGAATCCACGTTGCCCTGTTCAACAACCAATCAAAACTGTTTTGTCTAACCCTGACGTGATACGTCACTTAACAGTATTTGCCAAATACTGGTCTTAGGTATAGTCTTTACTATTTGAACTGAGCTGATCTTCTACACAAAGGCCATTGTTTGTAAACAATACCATTGTCTTTCTTTGTGTCCGTAACACCAAGCCGATTACATACAAAAAAGTTAGAACTACATTGAATGTACATTGAATTATCAACCCTACCCTCTTAGTCAGTAGGTTTAAAATGTAAAGTGTCAGGATATATATATAAGTTTTGTGTAGATGATAGTATTGTGTAAAGAATAAGCACAGTTCAAATAATAAAGACTTATATCTGTATCCTGACACTTTACATTTTAAACCTACTGACTAAGAGAGTAGGGTTGATAATTCAATGTACATTCAATGTAGTTCTAACTTTTTTTTAAGTAATCGGCTTGGTGTTACGGACACAAAGAAAGACAATGGTATTGTTTACAAACAATGGCCTTTGTGTAGAAGATCGGCTCAGTAGAAATAATAAAGACTATACATCTCTTACACTTGACATACCGAATGAAAGTGATGCAACTAAAATATTTACCAAATTACCGGGTGAAGTGCCATTATTATGATTAATCGATACTCGATAAGAGGTTAGTTCCAAGCCGGGTATGAAACAAGACTCGACATGCAGGCTTTGTCAGGAGACAGGGAGACAGCAATGCACATCCTCTGTTCTTGCGGACCACGAATGGCATCCCATACATTTTGAACGATAGAAAAGAAAAACGTTCATAGCGTTCAATTTGCATCTTGATGCCTAGACAATTACTAATGTTTTTCTTTTCTAGCGCTCAAAATGTATGGGATAATAGTTGATCATTTTTGAGCACATTGACAAAGGCAGTTGACGCCATCTGTCATTAGCTTATCTATCCTATATAAACTGTCGATTTAAAAAAATTACTAACTTACGTTATGACCCCCTGGTACCTACTCGATCAACGTAGCTGCATTTCCTGCAATGGAAAATAACGGAGCGTTTTTGTCATTGTAAAATTATCATCCGATTTCAATGTATAACTTGATAAAATCCCTTGTTTACTTACTAAACAGACATCTAACAAAAGTGCCTTGATTTGGTATCACCAAGTTATTTTAAAATAACAATAACAAGCCTTTCCTCAAAAAAAAAACGCAATTACTATACAACTCCAATGCTATCTTCAACTTTATTTCTAGCAGTAAACAATCAAATTTACCAAAGTAAATAACATGAATATACGTCCTTCTATCTCAAAGAACAGTCTACACACAGACACAGTTACATATACATTTGATTCCCGGCACTAAAAATCAATGCCAAGTATAATAATTTACAACTCATATCCCTAAACGATGAAAAGCATTAAATCGTTTTCCATTGCGCTGTTTTCACGAATTAACTCTGTACAAGTGTCAGCTAACGAACGTTGTAACGGGTGCACGTGTAAGTAGCGGCTTGTGGAGTGTTAACAGACAGTGTTGCACCGCTATGCATAAACGCAGTATAGCGTAACATACATAATAGGTGCATAGGATTTTAACGCGTGACCGGCAACGTGACCGCTTTTGTGGTGTTATTCTCTGATGTAACAAGATTTATGATTTAAGAATAGTAGTTTATGCAACTGATGCATAATGAGAGGCGTTAAAATACGAGTGTGGTTTTATGAAACGAGCCTCAGCGAGTTTCATAATAGAATCACACGAGTGTTTTAAGGCAACAAAAAAACAACAAAAATATTACAACAATAATGGCGGCAATTCGATCCTCCGTCAAGACACTTTTTTTTTAAATGGTAGATAAACGTGTGAAGTCCCTATTCTCAAGTCACTCAAGATAAAATGTCGTGCGGTTTATATACAAAAAAACTGAATTGACGTTTCGAGTCGATAACTGTTTTAATATCTATTAATAATACTTTTATTACACGTTTTTTATGTGGTTTTTTCAATATATATTTAGCAACTTGGTCACTTGCAACTTTCCGATGTTTCGAATCGATACGATACGACGATAACAAGTAGGTAAAATAGACTAGACTACTAGATCTGTTTACATACTTAGTGCGATGATTAAACAGTCACCATTCTAGCGATTGTTTACAGTTGGCTAATGCACCTACTACCAGTAAAATCTTCTATTATACTCGTATACATAAAATAAACCGGGAGACGGGCTGTAGGTAGGCTTCCAACAAGATGGAGTGACGACCTTGTAAGGATCGCGGGAACGCGGTGGATGCGAGAAGCACAAGACCGGTCTGAGTGGAGAGTCTGGGTGAGGCCTATGACCAGCAGTGGACGTCTTTCGGCTGACATGATGATGATGATGATGATGATGACATAAAATAAATACATACATGAACGAAGAGAAAAAAAAATTGAGAAAGATGTACGTAGGTACGTGCATGAAGAGATTGATGAATTTAGAGGAAGCGAAAGTTGTATGTTTAGACCGGTGCACCCGGCGTTCCATAGTATCTGCCTACCCCATTGGCAGACAGGCGTGAAGGTATGTATGTGTGTATGGGTACATCTTACCGTATAAAACTCTTCCTAGATTGCCTGACTGACAGGCAATGTAACGTGGTAATGTAATGGACTTGTAGGTAGGCCTCCAACAAGATTGAGTGACGGCCTTGTGAAGATCGTGGGAACGCGGTGGATGTGAAAAGCACAAGACCGGTCTGATTGCAGAGCCTTGGGGGAGGCCTATGTCCAGCATTGGACGTCTTTCGACTGACATGATGATGATGTATGTAATGTAGCCACATTGGCTTTATCGTATCCCGGGGTTGTGGCAGAATATGTTTTGCTCACTAGAGCAATGCTATACGCCGAGCCATGACCTGTTTACCCGACTGCGTCAGAAGGCGGATTATGTATTCGTACTGCTGCGACGCACATATGCGATTGAGATTGTACTTAGTTTGCATGTTCGTTTGATATTGTTTCTTTACCACTTATTGCAATTGTGTTTATCTATCTATCTATCGTGCAGCCGAAGCCGCTGGACCTAACGGACTTAAAATTTGTGACGAATAGGTAGTTCTTGAACAGGAGCTTTATGTTTTTTGAAAATCGACCCCCAATGGGAAGTAATTGGGGGTGTAGTAGGAAACTATAAACGTATGTATGTACACCCATTTTCTAAATTTGTAAAACAGTACCGTGACTAGGGTTGCCACTTGTATTATTATAAAGTATTGTACTCTATTTAAGCTTCCCGTACGTTATATTTTACGCAACACATAAAGTACTTTATTTTTTTGACATTCGGATATTAATGATTTTTTTTCTTATGTTTGATAAAATTCTAATGAAATTGTACCTATTTAGGAAGGTCCTATCCTAACTTAATACAGCAATCTTTTGTTATTTGATTTGGGTTTTTTTTTAGAATGTGTCATCGCGGCGGATTCACCGGCTGGTACAATAAACGTTTTTATTCTATATTTTTATTTTTGTTGCATCGTAAAATTTGGAATGATTTCAATAAAATCACCAAAATATCTGACACGCTCTTATACCTCTTATAATTAAGTGTCAGATATTTTTGCGCCCAATGTTGGATACATTATTGTTGATGACCGTAAAAACCCTGAAGAAAATCAACGAATACTAAAAATGGACAAGTGGGTGAATATTCGGGCGTTTCAACCGCCGTCATTGTTGTCTTCAATATATTTACGAAAATAATGATAACTGCCAGCAACGTTTGATGTCAACATCAACGGACCCGGGGTAGTATCCATTCCATTTAAAGAAGAAGATTTTTTTAAAGTTTTATCTTGAACTAGCGACCCGCCCGCGGCTTCGCCCGCGTGGAATGTATTATACATATAAACCTTCCTTAAGAATCACTCTATCTATTAAAAAAAACCGCATCAAAATACGTTGCGTAGTTTTAAAGATTTAAGCATACATAGGGACAGACAGCGCAAGCGACTTTGTTTTATACTATGTAGTGATAATATGCGATGACAATAATGACAGCGGTCAAAACGCCGAATAATCACCGAAGTGTGAGTTGGGCTCGGATTCGATTCGCAATAGAACTCAAATGGGAATATAATAATACTAGCTGACCCGGCAAACGTTGTTTTGCCATGTATGTGAAACTTAGGGTTGGACCACCCGACAGCCCGGTTCGCAGACCTAACCGATATGCACACAAAATTTCACGACAATCGGTCGAGCCATTTCGTAGGAGTTTAATTACAAACACCGTGACATGAGAATTTTATATAGGGTAAAGACACCAGTAGTCAGCCAAAGACCAGTAGTCGACCTTATAATGAGTGCGAAGAGTGGGAAATATATATTTCGTACTCTTCCCACTCATACATGACGACGCGCTGGCCTAGTTGGTAGTGACCCTGCCTACGAAGCTAGCGGTCCTGGGTTCAAATCCCGGTAAGAGCAAATATTTGTGTGATGAGCGCGAATATTTGTTCCTGAGTCATGGATGTTTACTATGTATTTAAATATATATTTCTCTATATAAGTATTTATATCGTTGTCTAGTACCCATAGTACAAGCCTAGAGCTTAGTTTGGGACTAGGTCAATTGGTGTGACATTGTCCCCTGATATTTATTTATACAAAGTATAGGCAGAGGCTGACTACAGGTCTCTGGTTGACCACTGGTGACTTTACCCTATTAGAGATATTTACCTACATTGCGGCGGTACCCTAGCTGCGCAAGTCCGACTCGTAGGTACTTGACCTTTTTTTTTCCGTATCTCGTCTAGGCCGTCTATAGCTAATACTCCACGGTTTGGATAGTAACATTAAACATATTTTAGAATAACCCTATCATCAATTGTCCCTTTTGTCCCAATAGAGACTTGAGTACCTACACAACGCGTTCGAGTAGTGTAGCCTCTTGTGTATATTTAATATTAATAAATAGAAAGCCTAGATACCTACCTATATAGGTAATTGCGACCGCCATTTTGATAAATAAATAATAAATATCAGGGGACCATGTCACACCAATTGACCTGGTCCCAAACTAAGCTCTAGCCTTGTACTATCATATGGGTACTAGACAACAATATAAATACTTATATAGAGAAATATATACTTAAATTAGGAAACATCCTTGACTCAGGAACAAATATTCGCGCTCATCACACAAATATCTGCCCTTACCGGTATTTGAACCTAGGACCGCTAGTTTCGTAGGCAGGGTCACTACCAACTAGGCCAGCGCGTCGTCAAAAACTGCCCCAAAGGGATAAAAAGAGAGTATATATAGCAATTTGTGAGAGTTTCGTCACTTTTATATTTAGAAACGTCAAAATTGTTATTAAGACTCATAAATAGAGCCCGGAATTTTCCGGGGAGCTTTTGAAAAGTTGTACGGAGTGAACACCACTGTTTATCGATGTTATCGATATCATCAGACTCATCAATGCAAATACCTAAATACCTTATCAACTCTTTATGAGTATCTAATATGTGAGTATTTAAACCTCAATCAGTAGGTATTTCATTTAGACATAAGTCACATTGACATAGGTTGTGTGTGAGTTCTCACGCATAAAATTTATTTTGAAATCGCTAGTGTATGATACGTATGTTAAAAGGTATTTCGGTTAAATCATTTGCGTTCATCATCATCATCATCTCAGCCAAAAGACGTCCACTGCTGGACATAGGCCTCCCCCAAGGCTCTCCCCTCAGACCGGTCTTGTGCCTTTCGCATCCACCGCTTTCCCGCGATCCTTACGAGGTCGTCACTCCATTTTTGCGTTGGGAGAAAATAAAAAGCAAAAACATACCTAACCAGCATCTTTATTTTCTTTTCATTATTAGGTACGAATATACACCTTTTTGAAATCTGGAATTCCGTTCAGACTCTTTAAGGAACAGTCAAACGCATTCAGATAAACACTCCCCTCAGCCTGAAATACGCCCACTTAAATGCTTCAAATCATTTAATTCCCATATTATTATTATGTGGCAATCGTAATATTATACCGCAATTAAATAATCACTTCCTCCTCCCCGTTTCACCCGGGAAGTTAGCGGCTATAAATACCAACACCCGGGGATTTGCAACATTGAAAGTCCATTGCTGCGCAGATTCATGATTGGCTTTAGTTAAAATTCAAATTACAAAATACTGTCTGTGTGTAGAATTTATTATTATGCAATTAAGAGTTTACTTAATGTCTCTGTCGTGTAATATATCTATTTTAAATACAAGTTACAAATTACAAAATAAATCAGACCCTTTGATCGCGATAAATTGTCCTAAGTTCCCTAATTTATGAGTTATGAGCAACTAATAAACAACAAAACTAAACTAACGATATTTTCTTATGTTAGCACAGGAACTTGGATCACCTATATACTTATACTATAGGAAGATCGTCAATATAGTTTATAAACACCGCGAAATGATAAAACGTCATTAAATTTGGCAAGATACAGAACATTGGCAACAGACTATAAGTAAATATACTACTCAAAACAAAATAGGGGCCACGGTATATTCTGCATACTAAAGAACTGTTTTCGGAGAAGGATTATTATAACAAATTTTAACCAGTAAGTTTTGAATTTGGTATCATTCGAAAGCTGCAATGTTCAACTTACAAGTTGTGTTTTTAAAATTTTTGTCAATTGTTTTGTTTTTACCATGCGTGTGGTTTTTAAAATCAATTTTCAAATTTCATACAAAATGAGTAAAAAAATGCAACTTTTTAAAAAACCACACGTAAGTTGAACATTGCAGCTTTAGAATGATACTAAATTCAAAAATTACAGGTTAAAATTTGTTATAATAAATAATCCTTCTCCGAAAACAGTTATTTTGTATGCAGAATATACCGTGGCCCCTATTTTGTTTTGAGTAGTATATATAATAATTATGAGAGTACGTAGTTAATAGTGCAAAAGTGACGGATGCTAAAACCACCGCGATAGAGGTATTAACTAATAAATAAATAAATAAATATCAAGGGACAATGTCACACCAATTGACCTAGTCCCAAACTAAGCTCTAGGCTTGTACTATGGGTACTAGACAACGATATAAATACTTATATAGAGAAATATATGCTTAAATACATAGAAAACATCCATGACTCAGGAACAAATATTGGCGTTCATCACACAAATATCTGCCCTTACCGGGATTTGAACCCAGGACCTCTAGCTTCGCAGGCAGGGTCACCACCAACTAGGCCAGCGCGTCGTCAAACTGGTATAAATAAAAAATATAACAGAACATACAAGCCGCTCGTCGAGTTTTAACATTTCACGTGGTTTATTTAGGTTTAAATATAAACAAACCCTTCAATGATAATGGGTTTGAAAACCCGATAGGTACTCATAATTTCCATCGCAACTCAAACAAACCCGGAGAGCACGATCGACCTGCGGTGAGACCTTTACACGAGTTACTAGCTGTCCGCGCCCGGCGCCACCCGGGTGTATTTTTTTTTTCATACAAGCCTTATAAGTTTTTTTTTTTTTTTTTTTTTTATATCATAGGAAGGCAAACGAGCACACAGGCCACCTGATGGTAAGTGGAAACTGTGACCCATAGACATTCGCATTCATAAGACCGCAATCCTAAGACTGCAAATGCGTTGCCAACCCTGAGGCCGAAGATGGAATGCCTCTATGCTAGTCATTTCACCGGCTGTCTTATCCCCAAACCGGAACACAACAATGTGAACACTGCTGCTTGGCGGTAGGTTAATGGATAAGATGGTGGTACCAACCCGGACGGACCCTGCACAAGGTCCTCCCACCTCCAGTAACTTATAAATCTTATAATATACTTTCCTCAAACATGTATGACGTTTCAGGTGCGGCTAGGACAAGAGGGCGTTAATGGAATTTCATACAAATCGTGCAGGGCTAGGCCGGCAAAGTCCTCTTTATTAATTTCCATTGCACATAAATTTGTGGAACATGCATCATGAGCATGACATTCTGCCACTATGCGTATTAAAAACAAAACAATAAACGATTTGGTATGTACTTAGTGCAGTTTTATTTACATAATAAATCCACATAAACATAACAATACTTAAATATAAATGTATGAAGTATCTGTTTTCTATTAAAACCGAGTTAAAATATAGCGAAATAGTTAATATAGTTAATAATAATGTATTTATTTATTTATTGATAATAATAATATAATAATAATAATATACACTCGTTAGTTTTAGTGTCTGTCTTGTTTACTTATAATTTCTTTAAAACTAAAACTTTGATTTTTTTCTTGTTTATTTCATTGCATGTTTGAAAAAAGCACTAAACATACCTCGGCGGGAAATATGGGGTTGACCGCCTCAGACCTATCTATAAGTCTTCGGCCGGCAACCCCTTTTGTCCCGGCCTTTGCAGTAATGTACTATTACGACAGTGGACGTAGTTCTGCAAACGGGAACCAACCCACAGTGTTCAGCATGACGGTTGACATTTTATTGTCAAATCTTTGTGGGTTGGGTCCCGTTTGCAGAACTACGTCCCTATTGTCATAACTACTACAAATAAAAAAAACATGAAAATCAGTCGAGCCGTTCCGGAGTAGTTCGACCACGCACGAACACAGTGTTAATACGAGAATAATAGTTATACAGGGTGGGAAATAATATAGGCCTGATAATATACTGCTGAAAATGGAAAAATCCTTAAGTCATAGATCATTTTACTGTAACGAAACATCTTTTATGTTTTAAAAGAAACAAAACTGCATTCAAAGAATTTCTTAAATTCGCTCGACTCATCCGGAATCGAACTAGCTTAAAATTCAAAAAATAAGCACTTGCTCAACTTAATTAATTGATTTCAGATTTCACGATTTTTTTTATTTTATCTTGAACAAATTAATTTTTAATTTAATTTAATTTAAATTTAATTTGTGCAAATTGTGGTTACAGAATTATCAGCAAGTTTTTAGAGTTGTTGGTAATTCTGTAGCTCTACCTACCCCACTCTGGGAATGAAGGCGTGAAGGTATGTATGTATGTAAGTATGTATGTTATCTTGAACAATAATCCTATCGATTAGTAGAATAAAATAGTGTCTATTTTTTTAATTTTTAGCTGTTTAGATTCCCGGGTGAGACAGGCTTAGAAAATCTTTGTACTTACTTAAATCATCATCATCATTATGTCCACTGCTGGACATAGGCCTCCCACAAGGCACTCTACTCAGATCGGTTGTGTGCTTTTCGCATCCACCGCGTTCCCGCGATCTTCACAAGGTCGTCACTCCATCTTGTTGGAGGCCTACCTACAGCTCGTCTCTTGGTCCGCGGACGCCACTCAAGAACCTTCTGACCCCATCGAATCGCGTCCAACTCGACCTTGGACGATGGGGGACGCGAACCGCCGACGGTACCGCGGTGCGAGAGCAGCATGCCGGATGTCCGGTTCCATCAAAGCTCGGTGCGTAAAGCACTTTTTTCCCTCAACATTCATAAGTCGAGTGGGCCCGATGGAGTCCCTCCTATTGTGTTGAAGACATGTGCTCCAGAGTTGGCGCCGGTTTTAAC
Organism: Acleris emargana; assembly: GCA_927399475.2. Lineage (NCBI taxonomy): Eukaryota > Metazoa > Arthropoda > Insecta > Lepidoptera > Tortricidae > Acleris > Acleris emargana. The sequence goes on from OV656843.1 coordinate 2,294,930, forward strand.
GCGTCTTTTTCGACTTTCGTACTCCTCTGGCGTAGTCCCGACTTCATGGAAGTCAGCTTTGGTGCACCCGATCCCTAAAAAAGGCGACCGCTCAAACCCGTCCAACTACAGGCCAATAGCCATAACTTCCCTGTTCTCGAAGATAATGGAGTCCATCATCAACTGCCAGCTTTTAAGGTACCTAGAGGACCACCAGCTGCTTAGTGACCGACAATACGGTTTCCGTAGGGGCCGCTCGGCTGGTGATCTTCTAGTTTACCTCACACATCGATGGGCACAGGCGATCGAGACTAAGGGCGAAGCATTGGCAGTTAGTTTGGACATTGCGAAGGCTTTTGATCGGGTTTGGCACAAAGCACTACTTTCTAAGCTTCCGCTTTATGGGCTCCCCGAGAGATTATGCGAGTGGGTTACCAGCTTCCTAGCAGACAGAAGCATAAAAGTCTTAGTTGACGGTGCATGCTCTGACTCCATCTCTGTTAATGCTGGTGTCTCTCAAGGCTGTGTACTATCACCCACGCTGTTCCTTCTGTATATCAATGACATGCTGCAAGTCTGCGGCATTCACTGTTATGCGGATGATAGCACAGGCGATACCTTCTACACCGGCCGCGCCAATATTTCTCGGGACAACGTCGTCGAGAGCCGAAACAAACTTGTGTCTGAAATTGAGACTTCTCTTAAAAAAGTTTCAGAATGGGGTCGACTTAATTTAGTCCGTTTTAACCCCACAAAGACTCAAGTTTGCGCGTTCACCGCTAAGAAGTTGGCGTTCGATGCATCTCCTCGTTTTGAGAGCACTCCCCTCACTGCCTCAGCCAGTATCGGAATCCTCGGTGTCAACATTTCGAGTGACGTCCAGTTCCGCGGTCATTTAGAGGGTAAGGCCAAATTGGCCTCGAAGAAGCTCGGTGTGCTCAACAGATCGAGACAGTATTTCACTCCGGCCCACCGCCTGCAGCTGTACAAGGCGCAGGTACGGCCACATATGGAATACTGCTCACATCTGTGGGCTGGGGCTCCCCAAAACCAGCTTCTCCCTCTGGACCGCATCCAGCGGAGAGCCGCTCGAATTGTCGGCTGCCAGCGTACTTCTGGTCGGCTTGACTCTTTGGCGCTGCGTAGAGATATAGCCTCACTCTGCATTCTCTATCGCTTGTACAACGGGGAGTGCTCCGAGGAGCTGTTCGGATTAATTCCTGCCGCATCCTTCCGCCTTCGTCCTACGCGACAGAAATTCCACCACCATCATCTAGATGGTTGGCAGTCCACAACTGTGCGTTTCACACGGAATTTCCTGCCTCGCACAACTAAACTGTGGAATGGTCTGTCACCTGCGGTATTTCCGGACCGTTACGACCTTCAAACCTTCAAGAAAAGAGCGTACTCTCATTTGAAAGGCCGGCAACGCACCTGTGACTCCTCTGGTGCTGCAGGTGTCTATGGGTGACGGTAATCGCTTTCCATCAGGCGATCCGTCTGCTCGTTTGCCTCCTATACCATAAAAAATCGGCCATCAGTCCTGCGAGCGATGTGCCCCGCCCACTGCCACTTAAGTTTAGCTATTCTTCGGACTATGTCGGTAACCTTAGTTCTACTGCGGATATCATCATTTCTGATTCTGTCACGCAGAGAAACCCCGAGCATAGCCCTCTCCATAGCCCTCTGAGTGAGACATTGAGCTTCCTTATGAAGCCCATTGTTAGCGGCCACGTCTCAAAACTAAAATACATTTACTTATTCCAAGTAACTATACATACAAACGGATCCTTAGGCCACTGCCACCGGGAATGGTACCCTTAAAAAGCTTGCTACATTTCCTAGCCGTTGGCCGAGGAAAGAGCCAGCCCTATGGTCATCTGTATATTTACCATGAGTTACAATTACCGTACTCGCTAGCGAGTCGAATGCTCTGTCCCTCGCACTCTATAAGAACACTGCGAGGTCTGCGAGCGACAGAGCATTCGAATCGCTAGCGAGTAAGTACGTCAACTGTAACTCATGGAAAGGGTACTGACGCACGGCACGAATTAGTTTATATCATTTCGGTATTTTGCAATTTTTGATCCTTTGTCATTTTTGATGTTTATCTGTGGTGCGAACTATAGTGCTTTGTCATTTAACGTTACATTTGAAGTAATCTGTCAAAAGTCAAAGCGACAAAGTACCAAAGTGCAGTTACTTATAACGCTGACAACCACTACATGCTGTAAATATGCCTATCGGTATAGATATGTATACCGTAGATGGTAGCGATCCGTAAACTCATTTGCCAACAACTACGGTAGCATACTCTACTTAAAATGGATTAACTCGTTCACTGCCAGCTTTACTGATTTACATACAAATCTTACCCCATATAGAGTCGTTAGCTCTTAACGTCTGCAACAGTAATTGGCTACTCCTGCTGTGACTATGTGATCTATATACCTGCATGGGCAAATATTTGTAAAATAAGTACGAGTAAGACTTGTTGGTAATTCTTTAGCTCTGCCTACCCCACTCTGGGAATGAAGGCGTGAGTTTATGTATCTCCACATCGGAGCACAGCAATTCAAACACTGCAGTGCTCTGAGCTCCATACATACATAAATAAAATCACGCCTCTTTCCGGTAGGGGTAGGCAGAGACCACTTCCTTCCACTTGCTACGATCCAGACAAAAGTTCCTTCTAGTCCTCCATACTCATAAGCATACATCGGGGTTTTCGGTGCGGGAATGATTTAACACGTTCAGTACGGCATCGGGTCGAAAGTAACCGATGGTAAGAAACCAGCTAAAAGTTAGCTAAATAGGCTGCCGTACTGAACGTGTTAAGAAAGAGTAGATATCAACAGATAGGTAATCTGAGAAAATATCATATTATACCTAATGACTAACTACCTCTCTGCGAATTAAAAATAAATTAAAATTAAATTGCTGTAAATATTATCCATTTCAATGAACTGAACTATCTTTCTAAGTCGGCAGTTGTAATAGGAGCATATTTAATTTTTTTCGATCGCATTTCTATTTCCTTGTAAAAATTCGTTCATAGTTTTTCGACATTTCTTTTATAAAATACTTTTTTTTGTTCAATTAATTTTTGATTAGGTAGAAACCTAGAGTAAAATTCTGTTTTTTAATCTTTGGCTTATGTCAAACATTCCCGCACCGAAAACCCCGATGTATGCTCATAAGTCTCTTCATTCATACAGGTGCGTCGGGCTAGAGTCTCCTGACCTGGCCCCTTCCTATTACGTCCCCGATCTGATCGTGGAATGTTCGCCTGGGCCGCCCTCTTCCCATTTACTCTTACCCCATATCATATAACTGTCGCGTCAAACTCACTTCATCCATTCTCTCCACGTGAACAGACACTTTAGAATTCCTTTATTAATCCCTGTTCCTACATTTTCTTCTAAGGTTCTCTTATTACACTGATACTAACCCTATCACACAAGTTCACCCCAACCATACTTAACTTCTCAAGACACTCATTTCTACTGCATTCATACATACATAAACACATAATATCCAAGACACGGAAACATGTTTAACTACTTGAGTTCATCACAAAAACATTCGCCAATAATAAAATTGAACCCGGGACCGATAGCTTCTTAGGTAGGGTCACTACCACTAGCCTTAACCCGTCGTAAAATTAAAATTGACAGTCGCATGTCATCGACTTTATGATGTAATGACTAGACCCCGCTATCGGAGGTGCAAAATGGTAGCTGTCAAGTTCTTAGGGATGGGTAAAAATATTCATGATGTCGATATCGATATACTTACTTTTTCTGTACAATTAGATTGATATATGTACCTATACCAATTTTTAGACTACAATTTAACATGTTTTATTTAGAATCTATGATTTATTTAGAATCTATGATAATCATTGTCATCGGAAATGTAAATAAAAATAAATAGGGCTCAGATATATTGGGTTTATTGTCTAACGATAACGTAACGGTAACGATAATTTGTTAGTAATGATGATATCGCACTGCCAGATCAAAAGTGTAGTAACTCAAAATACAACTGTATTTTAAAATCAACTTTAATACAACGACTATGAGCTTGAAACAAAACTAACAATGATTTTGAGTTGATGCTGTCTTGATCTAGCAGTGCGATATATTGAAGAATTTTATTTATAGAAATGAAAAATGTTTAACACATTCATTTTGTAATTATATAGTCCTGTTTTATAAAATAAACACGTTTAATTAAAGTCCTAGACTCTCATTATGGCAAAGAAAAATTATCGACATATAGCTATAATTATCGACATATAGCTAGTATTTCATAATATTTTTTACCCATCCCTAAGAACTTGACAGCTACCATTTTGCACCTCCGATAGCGGGGTGTAGTAATGACGTACAAATGAAATTCAACCTTGCATAACATACCTATTTGGCAGACCGTACAAGAGCAAGGTCAACGTTAAACAATGGATTATAATTTTCTTTGTGTAATCGTCAACTGCGTCAGTTTAGCCGATATGTACTAGATTCTGAATGAACTAACTAGTAAAGCAATAGACAATAATTCAACAATCACTAGGTCCCAGTAACTGGTATTTTAGAGGCCACTAAGCGCCTAGGAAGCGCTTTACCCTGTATTTTTCGGTAAATACTACATTTTCGCTCATTGAATTCAAAACGGACACATTCCAAAATAAAGTCTTGCATTGAAAATCTTATACAACAAGCCTCTAATTTCAAAATTCAACACTAAATGATTTTGGAATGTATCCGTTTTGTATTCAATGAACGAATTGTACTACACGTTTGGATAACTCTTACAACGTTCTTCAAAGGACAATGGGCAAAATGTCCCCACCCACCAACAGAAACGAAACATATCTCATTTGATAGATCTTGGCAACCTGATGATTTTTTACTATGACGACGATCGTCCTATGTTTGGGGTTTTCTTGGAAAACCATTATCATATCGTATGGAATTGGTTTAAAAATGAACACATTCTTGCATTGCATGACTCTTGAAAGGTTTTTTTTATAGAAAAAATCCCATCGATTTAGCTACTAAAATAGTTATTTTGTCTTGTTTTGGGTCCTAACGAACATTATAAACATGCATCCCGTGACTGTTGGAGGGTGGGGATGGGGTCCATACAAAATTGCCCATCACCCTTTATGCTTATCAGTTTATCACTCATTCGCTTCACTCTTAAACCCCTTCTGCACGAACAGTCGGCTCTCTAGTACCTTGTCACTTTAACCGCTGTGATAATTCGTATATGGCAGTTTGAACATGACATTAAATAGACAAGGCACTAAAGTGTATACATCTTTATGAACTCGACTGAACAACCACCCAACTCAACCAAGGTCAAGTTGTCATCTCAACTTCGATTCATTCAATTTGGTTGTCCAACTGACGTCTAAAAGATAATTGTTTTGTTCGACTCCATCAAGGACCTCTTGGTCCAAGAAGTACCTATTAGAGTCAGACCAGCGAATCGTGACACAAGCATTTGTTTCTAATTCTTTACATGGCAACAATTTCACCTATGAAACAAGTTGTCACATTATGAGTACATATTGTCGTGTTATCAGCTTATCAGCTAGTGATATTTTAAATTTGCCCCCATATTTTTGGGTCACCACTCGCTGGTCGGACTCTACCTATGCAAGTTTACCGAGTTTAAGCGACACCAAAGACCGCCTATAGAGTCGTGTTTATCTGAGTGGATAAAACATCTGTCACTCTTTGACAGGTGTATAAATGAAGAGTGACGGGATTGGGGGCCATTTGCAACGTTAAAAGATGGCGGACGTGTAATCTGTTTTAGACTTTAATTTTTGGGTAATTAGGTGTTCAAAGTTCTTTTCTGATAGTGATTTGTACTTTTTATGCCTTTGTGTCGCACAGTGATTGAAGACTTGGACTTATTTCGTGTATCTGGCATCTTTCTTCTCGTTTCAAGTGGACTCGCAGTGGTGCAGAGGTTAAAACTATCTTGACCTCTGACCTACAAATCACCGTACAACGTTGCCTCCAATCTTCCTAGAGAAGATTGGATTGTGTTTTATCGCTATATTGATTTATACTTATATATACTTGACACTGGCGAAATCACTTCACGTGGAAACGCCATATCCCCGCGGTAGTAGCTGTTCAAGTCGCCGCGGGGGCAAAGAAAGAAGAAGAGTGACAGATGTTTTACCCACCGCGATAAAGGCGGCCATTACGGGTCCTGCGGGCCTAGTATGGTTGCGTTTATCGCTTTACAAAATATGGATAAAGCATCCATCACCCTCACACTTATATACGTCTCAGAAAGTGACGGTTGTTACTCGTTCGGGGTCATGACTGGTTCGGTTCACTAATGTTTGACCAAAAAAATATTGAAAAATGGTCATTTGACAAACAACGTTCTAACCTAACCTATCCTACCTACCTATCCGAGTCGGTTATGCCCTGATTCATCTTCCTCGTAAAATGAAAATTTAACTTTGATCATTTGGAAAAGTAAGTCATTTGTAAAATGACTAGTAGTAAAATGATCAATTGACTCAACATTTTTTTGCAAAACGTTGTTTGTCAAGTGTAATTTTGCCAAATGACTTTTGGTCAAACGGCAGGACACCGACTGGTTCAGATCCAGCGGGGCAATGCAGCCGGTGTATCTAATAAGAACAATTGAGCCCGCCACGATGCGATGCGATGCGATTGTCGTGCGATTGATGCGACGGTCGTGTTAAGCGCTTACGTCAATTCCTTTAGGTTAAGTTAGCGTTAGGCAACTTATCTAGCCTTCCCCGCTTCCCACCTTCTCCGCCCACAACCCTGAGGACTACTTATAGTCGCCTCTTACGTTAGGCAGGAGGTGCCGCAGCAGTATTGTAGTCCCGTGCTGCAGGCACTTGTTTTTCGCTATTATCAAGGAAACTGGTTTTTTTTTCAGGATTTAAGACACGGTGAAGTCATCATTCGAAAAAACTCGATTTTAACCCGGGATTGCTTAACCAGAAAATAAAGGTACCGTTTTAAACCGGTATGGCGTCATACCGTTTCGTTTCTTTTGGTTTCGGTATTTTATCGGTACCTACCGGAATATAAAGGAACCGTTATTTTTTTCGATACCTGGGGCCCTAGACAAGATGCATTACGCCGAGTCGCTTTTCTGTTCGTTTCGTTTTTAAACCAATCGCGTCACTGCTAGATCACGTGACTTTTCGTATTACGTGATCTAGCAGTGACGCGATTGGTTTAAAAACGAAACGAACAGAAAAGCGACTCGGCGTAATGCATCTTGTCTAGGGCCCCAGCTGAACCGTTTTCATTAAGGTATCCTTTGCGCTTTATGAGGGTGCCACCAACAGCGCCCACCAATCAGCGCTAGTTATTGAGTGTATGCCTATAAGTATAACCTACTTATTATTGTTAGATTTCGTTCGGCGGATTGGTTATTAAATAGGTATCCGTACCGAAATAATACCGGTTGAAACTTGAAACACGTTACACCTATGAATAAAAGCGATGCTGCTATTTTATACCGGTAGCGTAGGTAGGTACCTACCTTTATATTTCAACCTTTAATTACGAAGCGGTATTGATATCCAATACCGGTACCATACCGTTAAGACCGTAACGAAACCGGTCACTGTTTTAACCCGAGTGATGCTCGGTATGCCAAGTAGGTACTGGGTACTTACTTACCGATTATTTTATCGAAAAACCTATCATCGAACGTATCATTACGCAGAATTTTCATTTTATCGAAATATGAAAACATCGCGGTTTAAGAAGAAAATAGCGTTGTTGAAATGCAATTCTATGAAATGATACAATCGATGTCTTGAAATTCGATAAAATTTAAAATGCCTTTAAACTACTTAGTAATATTATCCCCCAGTATTAAATTAGGTACTTTCTCATTAATGAAGCCTCCCGCTAGTAAATAACGAAACGAGATCCTACCTATCCATTTCTTTTATATACATTAAAGCTTAATGGAGATTATCCTTTTGCGCTAATTGCGATGCAGTAAAATGCAACACTGCATTATTTGCGGTGCACGTTGCAATGTCATCGGGGCTGTTAGCAACAAAGTTGCAGCCCTCGTACTACCTAGTAGGTAATATTCCACGACGCTAAATAGCCCTCCAGGGCTAAAAAGCTGTATGAGCATATTGATTTATTACTCTGACACTGCCTCTTTCTTTTGGAAGGCGCGGCAGACCAGCAGAAATTAATCGCCAATTTACTTTGACTCCTGGGCTCGTAGATTTCATTTGCAATCAGAGATCATTTGCGCCGGGTATTCCAGCAAATACCTACATTAAATTGCCTATTTAGATGTGGCAACCAACCGTCTTTTTTAGCCTTCGTACGTGTTTTTGCATGATCATAACATAAATAATTGTAAGGTACCTACGGAACCTTCCGTATGTGAGTCCGACTCGCACTTAGCCAGTTTTTTAGGGTTCCGTAGTCAAACTAGGAACCCTTATTGTCATTTTTCCAAGGGCAAAGTTAAGTTTGTCGCGAGGTCTAATTTGTTTGTAGTAACGGCTTCGGAACCCTACACTGAGCATGGTCCGACATGCTCTTGCCAATCTATACCTAAAATTGCAACGCTTTTCAGCAAAAAATCCGTTTCTGGGCTTTTCCCTTCTCTTTTAATACATTTGTAAAAGCCACACGGTTGCCAAGTAATTTTCATCACACTTGCTCGGAAAGGGTTTTATAACACGCAGGCGTTTAGGGCAGTTATAGCCGACTCAGCTCCCGCGGGAGTTATAGATTTTCATAACTCCATAGGGAGTTATGAGTTTAGTTTTAAAATATAGAATCCACTTGTACATCATTTCTTCAGACCAAGGAGGTGTAAAATCAGCCAAGGTTTATTTCCTATATTCAAAACTTGGCTACAAACCAATTTTACTGTTTAATTAAACTTATACGGCACATTTGTCAGCATTATATTTCTATTTTACCATTATTTCAGAGACATTCGCAATTATTTTATTAAATTTCATTTTGAAAATTTGTTCAATCTGGCAGAATGGCCTGTATTTGTCAAGTTTAAAAAAAAGCAATTCTAAGCATTATCTGTGGAAGACTAAAAAAAAGTTGTACAATTACTTACTTTCATCTTTATTAAAGGTTTTCTTTTCTATTTGTTTTTTATTTCCTCGCTAATGTGATGAAAATCATTGTGTGTATCATGGGCAGTAAGGAGATTGCAAACTCGAGTCGTTAAAAGCTCTCGTTAGCAATCCTCTTCTTACCGCCCTTGATGCACAATGTACTATTGTTTACATTCAAATATGCACGAGCTGCATTTTGAAACATGATGCAAGATACCTAAAATAGTTAAGTAGTTACATTGTATTTCTAACAGAGAATTAAACGGATCAAAGTGACAAGGCTGTAAGCATAATTTATTCATTGAGACGTTACTGCTCAAAACAAAGTAAAATAAAAGTGGTGGATTCGATCGTTAGGCCAAAGACATTTTGAGGTGGGTGTTGAGTGATCCATTATAACGTTTTATTGGAGGAAATATTTCATAAATAAGTAAAGGCGATTTTCAAATAGGTATGACAACTTTGAAGGCCAAAATCAAGATGGACTGTATACATAAGTAAGCATTAGGAAATAGCGAATTCATAATTAGTTATACATAATTATACGACGCCATATTAATGACCGTAATTAGATTTTGCTATAACAGTATGACGCAATTGCATAAAATCTATTTTGAGATTTGAATGTCTTTAACTTCTTTAAGATATCAAGGGATAAATCTACCGTGGGTGAAAGACAGGACTGTAATCCCAACGATTACCGCTAGATGGAGATGATTGTCATAATTGATTTCCTGTGAAGTACGATCAAACTTTCTGTGACATCGGCGTACTATGTATTTAGGAGTTCCCTTATCATGACTTACAATTACCGTACTCGCTAGCGAGTCGAATGCTCTGTCCCTCGCAGACCTCACATTACTATAGAGTGCGAGGGACTCTTAAGGTGACCCTAAGTACTGTGAGGGACAGAGCATTAGACTCGCTAGAGAATACGGTAATTGTAAGTCATGGTAAGGGTACCCTTGTCATGTATGTACCCTTACCATGAGTTACAATTACCGTACTCGCTAGCGAGTCGAACGCTCTGTCCTTCGCAGACCTGACAGAGTGCGAGGGACAGAGTATTCGACTCGCTAGCGAGTATGGTAATTGTAAGTTATGGTAATGGTACAGTTGTGAGGCGAGCCTCGCGTGGTACGTATAGGCGTAAATGAAGTTATGTCATATCTTTTTTACATTACTTATTGGCTAATGACTCATTTGTACAATTGCTTTTTTGTTTTATCAATATATCTAGAGTTATATTGGCGTAAATGTAAGTTATTTTACTATAATATCAAAATATCATTATTGTGTACTTATTTTAAAAAACTCTAGTGAGTAAAATACGTGTAAGTGTTAGTCATGTTTTCTTTTGTAAACGTTTTTATATCCTTAACAAATCGTTTTTTTGCTTTATCAAAGTATAGGTTTGCAGTGAAAATATTCAATAAAATAATGTAAAAAACTCCAATTTCGTAACGTTTGCAGGAAAATGTCCAGCTTTGTTTGAAATCTTTAAGTTGGTTTCCTGTAAAATTATAAAATAACAATTGCGTCATTACATTATTCTGTTGGATGAGCTATATTGACCGTCACTATCAATATGATACTGACTGTACAATACTTTATTGTAACATGCATTCATTTTAGTAAATTTAAATTGAATTCAGCCAAGTAATGCAGCCAGTGTCGTAGGGACCATGCCGCGAGCGGACTGCTAGAGGGGGTGTTCTTTTTATAGTGGTGATTATTATTTGCTTTTTATATTTAATATTTGAGTAGGTTACTTTTATTTAAATTTGAGTAGCCTAGTTTAATTTTAATTGTAATAAGTTTAGTTTTAACTTTTAACTGTAGTACCTATATTATGAAATTAAATTGAAATTAAACAACAACATATAACTATATGCCTACGAAGCTGATGAGCGCGAATTGTTTCTGAGTCATGCATGTTTTCTATGTATTGAAGTATATATTTCTCTATATAAGTATTTATGTCGTTGTCTAGTTCCCATGGTACAAGTTTAGACCTAAGTTTGGGACTAGGTCAATTGGTGTGACATTATCCCCTGATATTTATTATTACTATTTTATTTATTATAATTACCTACAGCATATTGACAAAGGACGCAAACTGATATTTTATTTTTAAAGAACAAAATCATTTGTGATTGCAAATTTCTATGAATGTTTTGACAAAAAAAAACTCGAGATACGACCGGTTTCACCAAATCGCCTTCGTTTAAATTAGGCACCTATGTATCTTGGACCTTCTTGGGACCTTGTTATTAATTTATGTTTACGATGTAAAAAACCGTTCCGTTTACAAACAAGACACGGCGTTAAGTTATAACTAGGCAGGTACTTTGGTAAACATAGAAATGTAAAAGGTCTCTAATAAAATGTATTTGAAGGGTCCACGGAAATAACATGTCTAAAGTCGAGTCCGGAATTAGGCGAACTAACTTGACAGTTCATTGTACACTAATGTTGCCACAGTTTGGCTAGTGCTGTTAATATCGATATTTAAAAAGTCTAGTTTATCATTATTATTGTGTTTTAACTCTAACTAATAATTTGGAAGCCACCTAAAAGGATCACAATGGCCTGTTGTAATGTCAGCATTATTTTTGTATTTTATTCCTAATTTGAGGAGTAAGTATCATAAATATCCGCTTTAAACCGTACATCCTTCAGATCATATTATATCGTAAAAATTGCTGTAGTTTTTCCCTATTTGGCAAGTATGTATGAGTGTGAAAGTTTCGATGACAATTACTTGATAAAATATAAATATAATCAGATTTATAGAACGCACAAGGTTATATCGACATATTTGTGTCGACATAAACCTATCACTATTTATTTTTTCCTATGTCTGGTAACATTTTCGGCTGTCAAGTTAGTTCGCCTAATTCCGGACTCGACTATAGTCACTTTTTTTTCAAAATGAGTTTTGAATCTCAAAATGTTGAGGACGAAATGAACTATTACCTACCATTCAGATTCACATATAAATCTTCATATAACTTGTATCTTTTCACTCTTAAAAAAACCTCTACACGAAAATTACGTACAAAATGACTTGGTTCCTAACTTTCAAATCGCTATATCTCAAAAAGTTACTAATGTGACTAGACATGTTCTTTCCGTGGGTGGACCCTTCATTTATTTATTTCTTTCTTCTTTAAAAAACCATAATGCTTTTGACATGATATGGTATTGTTTGAACACGGCCGGCGTTACTGTCAAGTCAAGTTAATAAGAGCAATCGATGAACAACAACATCGATCGATAGGATGATCGACAATACGATATCACGATTAATCACGTCAAAGACAATGGTTTTAACCCAGTTCTGTTTTCTACCGACTCCATACGTATAGTCATCATCATCAGCTTACGTCAATCCTTCAATCCTTTAAATTTTGTTGATTTTCGAATGTCGGTAACTTATCTTCATCATCATCATCGTCATCATCATCGTCGTCATTGTCGTCATCATCATCATCATCCATCATCATCAGCATCATCATCATCTCCATCATCATCATCATCGTCATCATCGTCATCGCCATCATCATCATCATCATTATCATCATTATCATCATCATTATCATTATCATCATCCAAAGTATTACCACAGATTAAATAGAGTTGTTTATTTAATCTTTGGTATAACCACTAACTAGGCCCTCAGTACCTGATTGAGCCAGCGCGGAGACCGCAGCTTATTCTATCAGGCTTGGTTTTTTTATGCTGTTCTTAAGTTAAGGGTGCTAAAGAAGCAGACCTATTAGAAATAAAGAAACATTAGGGAGACGGTGCCGGCTAGGGAATGCAAATAACCGGTTATAACCGGTTTTAACCGGTTTTAACCGGTTATTTTCATACAAAAACGGTTAATAACCGGTTAAATTGCATTCCCTAGTGACCGCCACTGTGGCAGTGCCCGTAGCATTTCCTACGCTAGCTATAAGGCTAAACCGGCACTGAACGTGATATTTGAAACATGATAAAGATAAAGATAAAGACATTTATTCAGTAAGTAGGCCGCACGGGCACTTTTACACGTCAAGAATCTACCAGCGCTTCACAAGAGGAGACCACTGCTGAGAAGAAACGCCGCAAGAAACACAGCAGTCAGTCATGTCTTTTTCATGTAATTCAAACCTGTATGACCTTTGTCTACTTAATCTTCTTTTTTAGCCATGTAAAAGGCAAACAAGCACACAGGCCACCTGATGGTAAGTGGACCTATATAGGAATAGACATTAGCATTCTCAAGACAATATTGAGACTGCAATCCTAAGACGCGAATGCGTTGCCACAATGGACTAAGATGGAATGTGTCGCCAGTCATTTCACCATTGATAATAGACCTCACTTGAGAATACTATAAATCCTCTTGCAAAAAAAAACCCGGACCAGTACGAACTCAACTGACGCGGTTAAAACTCAATTTAAAATTTGGACCGCCGTTCCTTGCATAGAGACCCTGTTTTTTAGGCATTTAATTAAAAATGTACAGTTTTCAGATTTTCAACGGGGTCTAGTTCATGTTGATAGCTTAGTTACTTAGCTTTATATAAAGCGTGTATATAAAAATAGATGTCCCCGACTCATTATCTCCACTTCACATTTTCCAAGCACCCTGCCGCTTCTAATAAACGTGTTTCAATTCTGATAAATAAGCTTCCAGTGCCTGCTATACCAACGCTAACAAGGCCGGCTGTTGCCAGGCAACGGGCTCGAGCCAAGGGCGGCTTTACAAATGTAAACCTCCCCTGGTAACCTCCTAACACCCTCACAGTCGACTCCTCATTCTCCACCCTATATACAAAGATATTAGGTAGTTTAAATTTTGATAGACCGAGGCTTTTATGCCGTCTTAGAATACGGTGTAACGCCTGGTCGATTGCCCGGGAAAATTTGCTTTCAGTCCAGCTGGATTTTAATTTTAAAGGGGGTGGGTGCAGGTGGAATTACATCCCCCGGTGTTGTTTATCATGCAGTCAGTATTTATAGATAGGATACAGGGTGTGTGCAAGTGAGATAAATTACGGGAGTGTTACAAGTAAGAAAGGGATAACGAACTGATCGATACTGCAACATGTTGAAAAGAGGCTGTTACAACGCGTCAGGCTGCAGAAAATAATTTTGACGAAATAAATCACTTGATGCAGTTCTATAAAAGCACGTATGTTTTATTAATATTCATGAACGCTTGATATAACAATACTTATAGAATGCAATGCTTTGTTATATGTCAGTGTGTGTGAGAGAAACAATCGACGTTGCAACGAGGAATTAGAACGATGAATGCCATTGACTCGATTTTGAGTCGCGTTTATATGGAAATATGAAAATCTGGTTATTGAGGCCCGGCAAGCTTAGGTTCCCAGGTTCCCACACAAAATGGGAATGTTTTGTTGAATTCATTATTAAATGTTAACTGCCTATTGACCATTTTTGATCTTCGCTTTATCTGGTGAAATTATTATATTTTTCCCGCCAAGTGCTTAGTAAATTCATTCTTATTCAGGTCGTGCGGTTTTTACACAAATTCGAATCGTGTAAAAGGGAAATCGTGAAAAATGATTTCGAGATAAAATATTTATTTCTTATCTCTTAACATTTTACGGAAGCATTATATTACTACCATACTACCCTGTTTGAGAAAATAGAAGTACATACAAATAAATCCCAAAATGTAAAAAACTCGAGGTATGTTATGTTGATTAAGCTCTTTTACAATAAAAAATATAGTTAAAATTCGTCCCAAAATGATCGAACAAAAATTGTTAGGACCAAACGCTGATATTTTCCCTTTAACAAACATCTACAGCCTGTTTCAATTTACCAAGAAACGCCGAGTTTTCATTAATTATTCGTGCCAATGTAATAGCGATTCCCTTTGAATCTTTTCTTACACGTGTACCTATTTTGTCATGCCGTTCTGAAAGGGTCAGTCTCTTGATAAAACAAGCACTCATCGAATACTTATACCACGAAATTATTCTCGTACTTACAGGGTGTCATATTTTATATTTAGATACGTTATGCTTATACTAAACGTATTCAAAACCCGTCGCTAATTACTGACAGTTGCTATGTTACCATATTTCTATAGACAAAGACGGCAATCCGTAGCGAACGCTATTGTTAATAAGAGATAAGATAAAGAGATAAACAGAGATAATTTACTGTAATTACGAATGAAATAAGACACCCTTTCTTCCTTTTACAGTTCCAGTATAATTTCTGCAGACTAGAAAAACACAAGATGGTATTTATTATAAAATATATTTGTTACTTTACGGTAGTAAAATTTTTCAGAGGCCGCGGTGCAACTGAACGGTAGGAAGGCAATTTACCTTCCTTTTTGAGGAACGCTTTTGCGCGCAGATGACGTATCTTAATATAAAATGTCATTATTGCCAGCCACCTCGCAAAGACTTTTGCAATATCTTAAAACATCTTACAGTGAACAGATTTGCGATGTACAGAATAAGGGCCAAATCAAAAGCACGACAACTGACATAGACGTGCATGAAGAGATTGATGAATGTAGAGAAAGCGTGAGTTGTATGTTTAGATCGGTGCACCCGGCATTCCATAGTCTCTGTCTACCCCATTGGGAGACAGAAGTGAAGTTATGTATGTATGTAAAAACATCTTATAAATAAACTAGCTTCTGCCTGCGACTCCGTCCGCGGAGAATTCGTAATTCTGCCATGGGATCAGTGATTTATATTTCGGGATTAATCGTACCCTATGTGCTATTTCAGACTATAATCTTCTATCTGTTGCCAAATTTCATCCAAATCTGTTCTATCTGAGTAACAAATATACGAACTTTCGCAGTGTCACAGTTCGCTTTTAATAGCTACTTAGTAGTAAGAATACTACAATGTATTTCCCGGGAAAATCTATTATCAGTCATTCCCCATTATTTTTCCGGAAAATATCTCTTTTCGTTAGATTAATTTTCTTTTAATAGAGCCATATAATCATAATCGTAGTTATATTAATTTTTATATAATTACTGGAATTACAGGTAGGTAATTTACTTGGTTTAGTAGTTTAGTAGTCGTTTTGGAGCTAATTTATACCATATATTCACGCTTGTAATCCCAGAGTGGGGTAGGCAGAGCTACAGAATTACCTACAACTTAAAAAACTTGTTGAAAATTCTGTAACCACATTTTGCACAAATAGGCTAAGATGTTTACCAGCGTATTAGTGACAGGTTGCAAGCCCATCGCCTAATAGTACAAGCCTTTATTCCCTTACGACGCCCAAGGGATGAAATGGAGTGGCACAATTCTAACCCGGCAACCACGCGGGTCCGGCAACCACACGGGTTATTGTTATAAATACTTACTCGTCGTTGTCGTTATCCTTTGTCTCTGGTTTCGTGTATATCTTGGAATAACACAATTAAGGCAGAAAACATCGACCTATCGATCGATTGGCAAATGACTATTAAAAACTACAATTGAAAATTTGAGAGCTGGTAACTGTTGAACAGCCCAAGCGATTTACATTCAATCTAGCTAAGGTGATAGAACCAATAATTGACAAGGACCAATGATGGACAATTTATTATTACTTTACAGAAGAAATATATATTAAAAAAATTACAGATTAAGGAACTAACAATATGTACATAGTTATCAAGATGTAGTCACCAGCAATAATATATCATCAAGTATTATGCTCAAAAATATCTGACACGTCTCTATTCCATTTTGGGGACTGTACTTACGTATATAGACGATAGTATAAAATCAAGCAGTCTGGTTCTAAAGCTTCTCTTCTCTTCTTCAAATACCAAATACACTGAGATCACATAATACTATCCTCCTAAGCCAACAGGTAGTATCTCAGATAAACTACCGTAGCAATATCAACCTTATTAATAACAAAAGAAAATTAAATCTGCTTTGGTAATAGAATTTGAGTTGCTGCTTATTGGCAGGCAGTATAAACGACTAAAAATAAAGCTGCGCGTTCACTGCACTGCCGTTCTACCAAAGGCCTTATACTCCATGGTGATAGTATCAGCAATTTAAATTTAATTCTGTTACCAATAGAGTACACAATGCTTTGATTACTACACTGCAGTATCTCAGTTAAAACTCCTGTAGAAATATCAACCCTATAACTAGGCTTAGGACTTTTCATAGGATATCGTGGTTTTAGAATCCATGGAGTCGCTATTTCCCAATTATTATAAACATACCACCTTGATTTTGACCCTCAGTAATTGTCGCAATAAGTAATACTTATTTCAAAATGCATTCAGACGTTAAATCGCTAAACCAGTTTACGAGTAATTGAATTTTGGTAAAGAGTGATTTTATTTCAAGCAAACAAATATTCAAATAGTAGGTATGGTTAAATCGAACAAAAAAAATATTTAGTTTATTTTGTAATATGACAAACTGAAGACCAAAATTAAAGTGGTATACGTATTTATAATAATTATAAAATAGCGACTCCATGGATTCCAGAACCACGTTATGCCACCAAAAGTCCTAACCTTACTTATAACTAACGGTAGAGAAAACTATTTTGGTTATTTAGATTTATTTATTTCATAATATAAATTACAATTATATTGCACACATGTTAATTATACAGAATTCGTATTATGATCGTCAAAGTAAAATCAGAAAATAATGTAGCAAAAACAAAATATGTCAAAAATTAATGAATTGAATTTGGGATACTGTTTAGGAAGGCAAATTAAACGACTATAAATAAATCTTGAATCTAACTGCATAGTGGACCCGATTCTACGTGCACATCGCTTAAATAGCCTAAAACTAACTAAAACTAAATTATCTAATTTTAAGACATAGTTTAGACGGCAGATTTAACCAGTGCTATTCCAGAATTTCCAGAATGTCAAGCTGACAATGTATAAGACCGCCTAAAATAAGAAGCGTCAGATTCAAATTAGCGCTGTCATGGCGCTGTCATTTGATTATGACAGCTGCTCATAGAATAGCAGTGTTTTAGCGACACCTAAATAAAATTAGGAAGCTTAGAGGCCACTGTAGAATCGGGTCCATTGATACTCTAAGCATTTTAAATTTAATGCAGTTACCAATAGACTACTACGTTGCAGTTAGCCGCCTTCTGTGGTAGAACGGCGTACTGCCGAAAGAAGTACTGTGTAAAGAAGGCGGCTAAGTGCATAGTAATAGTATAAGCATTTTAAATTTAATGTGGTTACGAATAGAGTATAGAATGGTTCGACTACAACATTACAGTTACTGTTCTATACTCTATGCCCTCCTACGGAAAAAAGGCACATCTACTATATGAATAGTATTGCACTTTCAACCTTATTATAACGCTTGAGAGTTTAGTATGCTTCTATAAAATAATTGCACTTGCGCCTCCGTAGTAGGGAAGCAGTTAGCCGCCTTCTGTGGTAGAACGTCGCGGCGCGTAGCTGTCGACGTAACATTGCAGCGCTGCGCTGGATCGCTTGCCTATTACCCGAGTGCGCGAAGGCCGGCCAGGTCGACGCCCGACCAATGTCACCTTCCGATAACCGCCGCGTTATCTCTATACGTATAACGTTCAAGTGCATTGGTGATCTACATGCACACCCGTGTGTAAATACGTCAATTTGACATAGGTAGTCCATAGTGGGCTAGGTTTTTTGACTGTACCTCTCTTTCCCTCTTAAGTTTTCTCGAAACATACCTACGTCATTATTTATTTTATCATATTTACGTAAAGGTTGACTGGTTATTAGGTAATGCGTGTAGCGTTACATTCGTCTTTTAACGTACATACATACATAAACTCACGCCTTCATTCCCAGAGTGGGGTAGGCAGACCTACAGAATTAACCACAACTCTAATAACTTGTTAATAATTCTGTAACCCCTTTTTCACAATCAGGCTAAGATGGTTACCAGACATGGAGTGGCACTATTCTATCCCGGTAACCACACGGAAAATATAACATATTACAGAGGTCGGAATAGGCAGTGCCTATTTGCCTAAACTTCGCGGGAGGACGTACGTAAGAGTGGTTACAATACAACCACCAAAAATAATGATTTCTTTTTATTATTACATAAATGTGGAAATACAATTTTCCTACTCCTGTACTTTTATCTGTCATTTATATAGTCACGAACACTAATATAAGAATATAGATAATATGTCCGCTGAACATTCCGTAGAAAAGTCTATCTAGTCTATTCCCCTTAACAGCACTTGTGCTTTTTTGAGCCAAAACGATATGCCTAGCTGCCAAAGCTTACACCTAGGTTAATTTGACCAATCAAAATACTTCACCAAATTAAACCACCAATCACAATACACATTGACTGTCAATCGGAACGTTAGGTTCTTTTTGGTATGTAAACTCTTTTACTAATTTAACTCTTTAAAAAAACATTTTATTTGGTATCAACCAACCAGAACGCAGCTATATTAAAATCGACCAATCAGGTAAAAGAATTCATTTCTCAAATCATTAGGTGTTTTTTAGTCCCTATTTCACAAGTTAAATCGATTGTGCAACTTTAAAAAAAAATATGAAACCTGGCAAGTGCACATCAATTTAAAAACAAAGTTAACCATAGACACATATTTTGTTGTTTTCGAATGTTTCCCGCTCGTTTGTTGTTCTGTGCTTCGTTCGTTCGTATTCTAACCTAAAGTCCGTGATCGAATTCGAGATCAAAAATATAAACATACAATTGTCAATGTCAAAGTGACATTCCAGGGGTATATAATCTTGGTTTGAAGATTTCATTTTTTAATGTTTGAATTTTAATCAATAATAAATTCCGATACCTACATGCTTTTCAGTAAGATATTGGATGGAACACTTTTTCACACCAAAGTTTGTCTATTCATGTGTAATGTTAAAAATAGTTTTATTCTCAGTCACTATTCTGCATACCGTCACCGGAAATGCCAAGAACATCGGTAGTTTTATTGACACAACCACCAATTTTTGTAGAAATATTTATAGGCTTTCATCACCATAAGTTTCTCACTAACGGTCATAGCACTACGTTGCCATTTCTTCGGCGTTGAGAAATTGTTCTTTTTATTTGAAGGGCCCGACGGAACTTCCATAGTTATTAATTTCCAATGCAACACACACGAACAAATAGAAACTGTACACGAAAATACAACCAAAACTAAACAATAAACAAAAACTTAACAACAGAAAGCAACGATACCAAAGAGTAAACGAAAAGAAGCACATTCATTCGACAGATGTCAGAAAACTAACGCCGTATGTCCCGTATTGTATTAACAGTAAAATTATTATAATAACGAACCAAATGTTTAAAACTTCTTACCATTGCCAGTAGCATAAATTAAAACTCCATATATTTTATTCAAACAACATAAATACGGAATTAAAAAAAGTATTTCTACTGTTAGCCTTAGTGTAATATTTTCAACTCTTCACACAATATTATATTACCCTGATTATTTTTATTTTTATTTTTATTTCAATGATTTTAAACTATCCATCACTTGGGTTTGTTTTTTTATGATGGCAATCCGTTTGTTTACATGTTTGATCTCGAATTCGATCACGGACTGTAGGTATATTAAAGAGTAAAAATCTATAAATAAAATTTTGTTAATTTAATTTTGCATTTTATTTGAAACCTAGTCGTAGAAAAAGTATTGTATGCAACGGTGTATAACTAACAATAAGTCAAAAAATACTCGTGGCGTCTTGCTTTACGATGTTCGCCTGCGGCTCACATCGTAACCACACCACTCGTCTTTTTTGACCTCTCTTATACAACTGTTGCATAAACTACTATTACATGATTAAATGACAAATATTCTGATTTATTTCTAATGTAAATAAACTAACAAAGTATTTCGTCGTATACAATATTTTACCTCATTACTTTGTTTTACATACCTTGTTTATTTTATCGAGACTCCTTTAGCTGTGTACTTACTACCTGCATTATGCGACCCTGCTGATAATGGCGACGCTCATACATTTATGTATTATTAAATAATCCCGGAAGTCCCACATTCAATAAAAAGAAATCATTATTTTTGGTGGTTGTAACCACTCTTAGTTACGTCCTCCCGCGAATGTTAGGCAAATAGGCACTGCCTATTCCGATTCCGACCTCTGCATATTATATGATATAACATATTTAAATAAATTAGTAAGAGTCTGATTAGATAGATAGTATGCACGCTTAGGTGCAACTGCAAGCTAAGGGCCATATTACACGACATTATTAAAGTAACACTATAGTACTGCTAAACTGCTATGCTTAATAAACTCTATACCTACTTACTTCTATAAATAACACTTCAGACAATCAACTTTCCACATTATTCCGTGTCAATATAAAGCAATCTAATATTGGAGTTTGTTGCTGTTGTTTGTAAGGTTATTATACCTAGTAAAAAATGTGGTGTAGGTACTTACTGCCTTTTTGCCGAATTATGTTTCGTCAAATTTCATTTAGCAATCAACTTTGCGCCGAAGTTTTATTTGGCAAATCAATCCTTAGCATAATTTTACATCGTAATTTTTTTATTTAGCTACATTTTTATATTGCAATATTTTATTACGTCAAATTTTATGTGGTAAATAATTGTGTAGCAAATGATTTGCTAAGGCAAATAACATATTGTCAAATTTTATGTGGTAAATAATTGTGTTGTCTGAAACAAATATAAATTGGATTAAAAACGAAACTGCTCCCAGAGATAGGTAGGTTAGGGTTATTTTTTTTATGACCCCAAGAACGAAACTGCTCTCAGATATAGATAGATTATGGTTAATTTTTATGCCAATCAATACATTTGACGAAAACATAATTGACATCTTAAAAGAATCCCAGGTAATAATTTGTCTAACAATAATTTATCAAATCATTCGTTGGGAAATGATATCAGTGCGAAACGTTGAATTGGGAAATGAAAATTTGACCAAATGAAAATATGGGATACGTAGTTTAGCGAGTTAAGAATTTGCTAAATAATTTTCGGCGAAACAAGGGTAAACTAAAAAATGTAGCCAACCTATTTAGGTGGAAACGGTCTGATTTAACTATCTTGGATATTTTGCAACTCGACTTCTCATACCTAACAGAAGCTTCCCGTTTCCCGGCACGAGGCAATATATCGTCTACATTGTAACGTTGTTGGAAATATTATGTAATAAAGCTTGCTTACACGAGCTGTGGGCTGTGATGTGACTCTACTTACAATACTCTGTACGTGCTCATCCCGTCCCATGTTATACTACTTAAGTATTTATTTTTCTTTACATAGTATAAAACAAAACAGCTTCCTTCTTTCCCTCTGTACCTATGTACACTCGACTACAACGAGATGTATCCACTTTTTCACCAGAGCGTTGTAATAAATCTTTTTGTAGTTGACTTTACACCTAGATCTTTCGAACTAAGCAACGGATTTTAATTTTTAATGCAGGTTTAATCAATATATAGTGATTTAAGAGGAAGGTTTTTATTCATAATAAATTCTGCTTTATGTACGCGTGTTACAAAAAACTCACTGAAACCAAAGCGAAGCCAGGGCGGGTCGCTAACTTATTACTAGACCCCGCTATCGGAGGTGCAAAATGGTAGCTGTCAAGATCTTAGGGATGAGTAAAAATTATTTTGAAATACTAGCTATATGTCGATAATTTTTCTTTGCCATAATGAGAGTCAAGGACTTTAATTAAACGTGTTTATTTTATAAAACAGGACTATAAAATAAATTGTATAAAATAAATGTCTCTTAAAGGGATATCGTATTGTCAATGAACGATCAGTTTTTTGTCAGTTTCCCTGCAATAATCTAGTGCAGTCACGATGAATTTATTCAACAATAAACCCAATATATCTGACCCCTATTTATTTTTATTTACATTTCTGATGACAATGATTATCATGGATTCCAAAAAAAACATGTTAAATTGTAGTCTAAAAATGGTATAGGTACATAATGTATATAAAACTAATTGTACAGAAAAAGTAAGAATATCGATATCGATATCATGAATATTTTTATTCATCCCTAAGAACTTGACAGCTACCATTTTGCACCTCCGATAGCGGGGTCTATTTATTACATACATACATAAACTCACGCCTTTGTTCCCAGAGAGGGGTAGGCAGGGCTACAGAATTACCTACAACTCTTAAAACTTTTTGATAATTCAGTAACCACACTTTGCGTCATTAGGTTAAGATGTTCACCAGCGTATTAGCTAATTTATTATTAAATGAAAATCTTTGTAAGGATGGTAAAGTATCCTTTAATCACGCACCAACACGGCTGAATGGATTTGGATGAAATGTGGCACCTCGATAATCTATGTCTTAGATAGCATATAGGATACCTACTTTTCATTTCTGGAAATAATGGTTTTTAAGCAATAACCGATAAACGAGCCCGAGCAGACTGTTGAGTTTAAAGTTGCGGGCAAAGGGTAGTCTAATTAATAAATTAATATTATAAAGAGTTTTCTTATTACAAGAAGGCAACATAGAGCAACCCTAATTGTTTTTTTTTCTATATATAGATCACCCTGTATGTCAGTTTGGAACTTCCGTTATTTATAATTATATATGCAAAAATATGTCTGTGTACAACTATGATTTAACAATGCATACTAATTGCAAAATGAAATGAAGTTAACTGCATTGTAAACTCCATGTCTTCCCGTGGATGTCGTAAGAGGCGACTAAGGGAATAAAGGCTTGTAGTACTGTTACGGCCAAAACCTATATTCAATCCGCGGACAGACAGGCTTACTTCGGATTAAAATTTGACACATTTTGTATGGGCAAATGTCAAATTTTAACCCGAAGTAAGCCTTATCTATCCTCGGTTTGAATAAAGGGTTCGGCCGTTAGGCGATGGGCTTGCAACCTGTCAGTACACTGGCAAACATCTTAGGTTACAGAATTATCAATAAGTTTTTGGAGTGTTTGGTAATTCTGTAGCTCTGCCTACCCCACTCTGGGAATGAAGGCGTGAGTTTATGCATGTATGTATGACGTATGTAAGCCATGTATATTTTACTTTTACGCTAAACCTTATTAGCGTATTACCTACGCAGAAAATTGCGGAATTTTTTTAGGAATGAAAAAAAAATCGTGGCAAGGAAAAAGTAATACAGACAAATAAAAACCTAGTGTCACGAAATGGTCCCAGTTCGGCATAACATTCGATTAGAACATTTAGAACCTTCCACTTTTTATCTATATAAAAAAGGAAAATTGTAAACAAATTATTGTTACCCCAAATGTTGTCGAAGGAAATCAGCTCGTTAATCATTTTGAAGTTCTGAATGTCAAGTCTTTGAGTTGACCGTTTTTCCTGTTTCATTTCCCGGGGGCAAGTTAAATTATGGTGTTTCCACAAATTGGTCCCCGGCTCCCAGATGGATAACCAAGGAATTTCCCGCGTGCAAACAAACATTTCCAAGATATAAGCGTAATTAATTGCTTATTTCTCGTATCAATCACTCTAATGGCAATGTTCCGGCCAGTCTCTTTTATATCGATATTTTTCGACATTATTTACGTGCTTTTTCGATCGATACTTAAACGGAGATACGGACATTAAGGCCCGTATTAATAAACAAATCATGGCTGAGAAGCGCGTCACAAGATACGTCAAAGTAAACGTCAAGCAATAGAAAACTGTCATTATTGACGCATCTTGAGACGAGGATTACAGCCAAGATGAGTTTATTAATACTGCCCTAAGAGTGTCATGAAACATAAATCTCCGTCTCCATATTGGAAATCAAAAATGGCGATCCATCAGCTGATACTATTTAAGAGATATCACTCTTAAAAGGCCGGAACCGATTTTGATAAATTCTCTTTACAACCATCACGATTAAACTAGTTTTTTTTTTAAACGCATGCGAATCGTTCCATCCGTTTGGGCACTTACCCCCTTACTAATAAACGTTGAGTAACGGTTATATAGCTATACAATGTTTTGTCCTTATCTGTCATTGTGACATTTGAATTTGACAGATAAGGACAAAACATTGTATAGCTATTAACCGTTACTCAACGTTTATTAGTAAGGGGGTAAGAGACTATCAGAATAGGTACTAAAACCAATAAGTCCAATAACGTTTACATTTGGCTGACCTTTTGTAGGTCAACGATAACCCTTTTCTAAACTTAATTGAAGTGTAAATATTATTTCGAACTAAAAGTTACAGAAAGTTATGACTTGTGATTTATAAAACTAGAACGCTAAGTCGTTGTTGTCGCTATAGAGACGTTACACAGCTTCTTTTTTAAACTTTTCTGCATTCAGAACTCGTTGTATTTCAGCTTTGAAGAGGCGGCTCTTTGATCTTCCGTCTACACGCGCCTCTTTTGAGCCTTTTTTCCTTTTAAATTCCATCCAATAAGGAAACAACTATGAGTATTTATCCTAGTTTAAAAATTTGTAAACGTGATTGGTATAAAAACTTAATCTAGTACGGTTTTTGCCGAAACTTTTTGCTGGTTTTGGACGATGACTTGCCAAATTCGATCCTTAATTTGCTAGTACAGTCTGAGTTCCCTGACTTTTCTAGGGTAGGTATCGTAGTCAAACAAGAGCCGTAGATATCTCGGAGTGCCAGTTTGTCTGTCAATCTGTGAGTCACAAGTGTCACAACTAGTGCAGTCATTGAAGCGAAAAATACGGTCTTACCTCCGATTTTTTTTACTGTGAACCGATTTGCATGAAGTTTGGGAATTAGGCTCATCTTACCCTTAACTTCAAAAGTGAAAATGATCTGAACTCCGCCTATTATTTTTAAGGGGTGTAAACAACCCCTTAATGGAAAAATTTACATTGAGCCATTTTATCGCTAGAAAACATGTCTAATAGTAAGTGGTGAAATTGTAAAGTATTTTCTAACATAATTACCTCATATTAAAATCATTTTCAACCCCTTGAAAATCTTACAACCTTACAATTCGGAATAAAATTAATTTTAATTTTGGTGGAAATGGCACTTATGAAACCCATTGATTTAAAAGAAAAAACATTAGATGCTCCCCTTATTTGCAATACAGCTCACTTATTTTACGTGCAAAAGACTTTTAATAGTGCTCATTTTAAAGCTTATTTCAAGCACTACAAAACCCTTTTGTATTAGAATGCATAAAATGCATCTGCTCGCCGCTAGATGGCATTGACCACATCGATTAAATTTCAGACAAAATAAAAAATGGCTTTGAACTTTAATATCTAGCTTAATATTGCACTTAGAATACTTTATAAAAAACCAAATTGTTTATTGTTTTACCTGCTACAATTTTGTTCTTTATAAAATTTTCGATAAAACGTATATTTTTGGAGATATTTGCAAAAAACCGATGAAAAACGTGAAAAAATTGCGAATTTTCAATTGCCAATAACTTGAAAAGTATTGGATTTTTTGAAAAACTTTATAGACGATTTTTTGCTTAAAATTAGGCCTATCGGTATCCGAGGTTATTTTGAAAAAAAAAAACACCCCCGAGAAGGGGTGGCAACCACCCCCAGGGTGGTTGCGGAGTTCAAATCATTTTCACTTTTGAAGTTAAGGGTAAGATGAACCTAATTCCAAAAATGTATGCAATTCGGTTCACAGTAAAAAAATCGGAGTAATAATGCTTCAATGACTCCACTAAACCACTTCACCTTGAAGGACTAGGTGAAGCTAGGAAGAGGTAGCCTTTATATTCACGTGTTATGCACGTGCAAACTAGCAGATGGTATTTCCTCAGTTCATTATGATTTTTACTCCAATACGTGCAGCGTATTTTGTACCTATGGTCACCTGTGTAAATTTATTGTCCATTGTTACCTAGTTTTATAGCTAATACTTAGGTCTGGCGTAAAAAATGCGTCGCAGGAAACCATGGCGACAATGGGCTCCTCCAATCATGAATCTATTGGAGTGAAGACAGGCCAAGAAACGGATAGTGGATTCGGCCTGTGATGTAGTCTACCTACCAGTTCGTTTTTCATCAAATTCTCAATATACTGGGATCCTACAAATATTCAAAATAAAGCATGGTTTAATATTTGTGCCGAATATTTAAAATTTAACTTGCCGTGTGGTTGCCGGGTTAGAATTGTGCCACTCCATGTCTTCCCGTGGAAGTCGTAAGAGGCGACTAAGGGAATAAAGGCTTGTAGTAGGTACTCATAGGCGATGGGCTTGCTACCTGTCACTACTATACACTGTTAAACATCTTAGCCTAATTGTGCAAATTGTGGTTACAGAGTTATCAACAAGTTTTTAGAGTTGTTGGTAAAAATTCTGTAGCTCTGCCTATCCCACTCTGGGAATGAAGGCGTGAAGGTATGTATGTAACTTTTTGTTTTTAAGTATATTGATATTCTGGTATTTTAGGAATGAGCGATTTAAAAGTTATACAATTATTTAACGATTATCTATAAAAGTAAAGTGACGCGAGTCCCAACGGCTATCCTACGTTAGGTTAAGCCCGACTCGCGCTTGCCCGCTTTTTACAATAAGTAGTCAAGGTACTAAATGATTTCCACGAGGCACTTTTTGACTGTCCCTGTAAATCCGTCTTCAAATCTTACTGTTTTCTATCTTTTCAATAATTTAAAATGAATTATGGTAACACAGCTATTAAACACATCTCAATAGGATTCGAAACGCCTTGATGAACTGGAAATAGAATGATTTGAGTAAACTAACTGCGCTCGCGACTTTGACCGCGTGGACATAACACTCTACCAGTAGCTGGTTATTTTTACCACATTGTTTTAATGCCTGATGTACACTTTGCCAAGCGCAATTGCTATAAAGTGACAAGCTCTGGAACTAAGAACGAAAAGGAACGAATTCCCGTCACGGACCGAAAGGAAATAATTCTTCGTATCGGATCTTAATCGGTCTTCGGTCCTTTTGTTGAATGTATGAGTGAAACGGAGCGAACGAGTAAAGAGCACACGGCACGGCGCTCGATTTAAACGAGACAAAAAGTATCTATTTCAAAGTGTGTCCTGCTCAGATCTCGAAATTTTCTCCGGACCTAAAGCACCTAATAGAACTAAAAGATCGAACTAGATCCATTGACCGATTGACCGAAACTCTACTCGAATTGGCTGTCAAGTGGCAATAAGTAGCAATGTATGATCGCGATTGCACAACATAATTTTATGATCAAACGTTGCAATCTAAATATAATTTATATTTTTTCTCTCAAGACATCGTAAGCGCCCAATAGATGTAATGACTTTCCACGAGCGAGATATTACCTGCCAAAGCCTTGGGGAAGGCCTTTTTCCAGCAGTGGAAGTCTTGCGGCTGGTGATATTCATGATGATGAAAGCTTTAAATAGAGCAGAGGCTCTAGACAAGATACTTATAAATAATAAATAAATATCAGGGGACAATGTCACACCAATTGACCTAGTCCCAAACTAAGCTCTAGGCTTGTACTATGGGTACTAGACAACGATATAAATACTTATATAGAGAAATATATACCTCAATACATAGTAAACATCCATGACTCAGGAACAAATATTCGCGCTCATCACACAAATATCTGCCCTTACCGGGATTTGAACCCAGGACCGCTAGCTTGGTAGGCAGGGTCACTACCAACTAGGCCAGCGCGTCGTCAAACGTCAACAAACTTAACGCTATCGAAAACTATTTTCGATAACTGTCAAAGTGTATGGATCTGACATTAGAGTTGCATCCGCTCGGTCTTTAAAGTGAGCGCTCTGATCTCGGTCAATCGGTCAATGAAACTAGTTCGGTCTTCTAGTTCCTTTAGGTCCCTTATGGCCCCTCTTCATGCCAGCGGATCATGGGCGTGCGTAAGGGATGGAGCAATACGTAAGAGTGATATGCAAGAATATGTTGCTCACTCTAAGGTGTAAATGCTTCCCTTACGCACGCCCATGATCCGCTGACGTGTAGAGGGGCCTTAGCTCCGAAGCTAATCTCGAGATCTGAGCAGGACACGCTTTGAAATAGGTACTATTTGTCTCGCTCACATCGAGCGCCGTGCTGTGTGCCCTTTACTCGTTCGCTCCGTTTCACTCATACATTCAACAATTGCTACTGAGTGACCTAAAGGACCCAAGACCGATTAAGATAGTTCACGAAGAACTAGTTCCTTTCGGTCTGTGACGGGAGCTCATACATTTTAGTTATTAGTTCCTGACCGACTCAAGCCTATCTGACATAAGCGCTAGACACGTCCATCTGGCACCTTACGTCAAGGCTGCTATTTTCCATAACGATAACGATCTCACCACGCATTTTGTCTACGGCCACAATTTCGAAAATTGATAAAAGGTTGACGAAAACCAATGACAGATCGCGGCTTATGTCATCTTCATACATTTCGAGTCGAAAGAAAACGGCAACGTTAGTAGCGTGCACATCAACTGGGGTCCTAGTGAAAAAGGGCATCAGTCCACTTAAAACGTCTAAAAAGCATAAATACATAAACGGAGTATATGTACTAGATTTGAACCCTCTTTCAGTAGGTCTTTCGGGTTTAGGTAAATTCGGTACTTACAATATATTCAAGAGCTATAGGTAGGTACTCTAGGTAGGTATGTGAATCAAGTATTGCATCAAAATTCTCTTCAGAATAGGTTTTAACTGTGTGCAAAATTTCATTCAAGTCATTTCAGCCGTTACAAACATCCACATTTATAACAATAACTAAGTAGGTACATTATTTCCTTTGTTATTTACCCTAATCGTATCCGAACCTAACCTAACCAATTCAAGAGACGCTCGCTCGTTCACACGCAATTCCGCCTGACGCGTCGCTTTTTTTGGCACCGGGTCAAACAAGATGGCGTCGGGTCACCTTCAAGTTTGGCGTTCGTTGACCGTGGTCAGGGCCGAGCCGTCCCTGACCTCCGTGAACCCTGAAATGCTAATGGCCACTCGCAACGCGCGCTTCCATTTTTAAAGTTATGACTCGTTACCACAGGGTAAATAATCGTTGTTACGCTCTTATTGTTGTGACGCGAATGACGTAGATAACAAGCAGCTGCTTTTTTCTCACTGGCCAGTGTTTGCGTTTCTTACTGAAGGTTTTTATGTTACCAAGTAGGTACGTAATTTGACTATGAAATAAACTCATATGTCTGGTGTGGTCACACAAGAATTTACATTCACGCTAATTTAAATAATTGAAATGATATTTAACAAAGTGTTAACCTCGTTCACAGGCTTAGCAGCCCGCAATCTTAACTTCCGTCTCGTAAAGTTCAAATAGAAACACCAACAAGGCCGCATGTGAAGATCGAAACATTAAAATGTATGATTTTAATCACCTATTTTTTAACATTTTGCTTGCACCTGTGGCGCCGACTGGCGACCTTCGCTTCGCGGACCAATTGCCTGTTTTGGAACCGTCTTAAATTCATTATTATTACTAAAATATTCGTGTTCTTGGGTTAAGGTCACGTCATGGGCATTTGTAGTAGTTCTTGGATTTAGATACTTACTTTATTGTGCATAACCTATAGGTATATTTTTGTTAAAAAAGCAGTGGAAATATTGGGATTGTGGTAGTCTATCTTGGTCCTTAGAATTCTAGGACTGTGCTCGTTTGACTGAGGCACACTATATCCTTGACATAAAAAACACAAACCTATGCAAACACTGCACATGCCATTGAAGGCAAGCTAGCCTATTCAATTTCCTATTTTTATTATCAATTACTACTTACTTTCCGTAGTTTACGAGTATGTTCTAAAACAGATACACTTAGGTATAGTCTTTATTATTTCTACTGAGCCGATCTTCTACACAAAGGCCATTGTTTGTAAACAATACCATTGTCTTTCTTTGTGTCCGTAACACCAAGCCGATTACATAAAAAAAGTTAGAACTACATTGAATGTACATTGAATTATCAACCCTACTCTCTTAGTCAGTAGGTTTAAAATGTAAAGTGCCAGGATACAGATATAAGTCTTTATTATTTGAACTGTGCTTATTCTTTACACAATACTATCATCTACACAAAACTTATATATGTATCCTGACACTTTACATTTTAAACCTACTGACTAAGAGGGTAGGGTTGATAATTCAATGTACATTCAATGTAGTTCTAACTTTTTTGTATGTAATCGGCTTGGTGTTACGGACACAAAGAAAGACAATGGTATTGTTTACAAACAATGGCCTTTGTGTAGAAGATCAGCTCAGTTCAAATAGTAAAGACTATACCTACCTACAATTTAAAGTAAAACTTCATTCCTCGTTAGACTACCAGTATAATTCGCTATAGGTTGGAATTTAGCGTGACGTCATTCTTTACGGACGAATAGTGGTGTCACCTGTCGTTGGAAACTGGAGTAGCTACCTACTCAGCAAGATATAGTGCAAATATAACTATAATACAGGGTGATACGACAAGTAACTTGACCTATTCCTTGAAAGGCTGTCTTATCCCCAAACAAGGTCCTCCCACCTTGTTTGGGGATAAGACAGCCGGTGAAATGACTAGCATAGAGGCATTCCATCTTAGTCCTCAGGGTTGGCAGTGCATTTGCAGTCTTGTGAATGCGAATGTCTATGGGTCACAGTTTCCACTTACCATCAGGTGGTGTGCTCGTTTGCCTTCCTAAGCCATAAAAATTAAAAAAAAGGTGTCAAACCAGAGCTAATGTGCAATATACTTTTGTCCCAGTTAACTGGGGTCTGATGTCACTGGTTTTCGAGTTAGGTAAGTACCTACCTATAGGTCGAAGACCTACAAAAATTTGTTTTTCGGAAATGAACTGACGAGATTGTCTGAAACAGCTAAATAAACTAAATAATGATAAAGACGTTTTTAAGTAGTGTGAGCTTACTGAAGTTAGGGTTATTTTTGTCTTTTGTAATTATAGCTGAGCACTGGGCAGCGCTTATTGCAAAATGCCTTTAAGCCAATGATGTACACTTTTAAAATTAAATTTACCTATTGTTTTTTTTGTAAAAAAACTATATATATTAATTCTTGTGTGCACAAGACATTTTAGAATTGAGAACACATTATGACGTTTCTCGCCGGACAGATACTTTTTTATTGTTATCTTTGTCCGGCAGCATGAGCATGTCATGCTCACTTAAAGGTCTTTGCTTACGGCGGCGTCGTTGATCGGGTCGCCACCTTCCCGAACACATGGTTGAGGGAGGCGATGGCTGAGATACGCGTCATACTCGTGAACGGGTGCTGTCTGTGGGGTCCGGTCTGTTCACGCTTGCAAGGACCTGTTTTTCCAATTTAGTTATTTTAATTATCGTTCCTGACGTAGAGACCTCGTCATGTTGTTCTCCTAATCATGATTTTTAACTTTATTTTATTGACTTTACATTTGTAAGGATTTTGTTTGTATTGCTTTTTTTTTAAATAATTATTTATTACTTTATTACCTTGTAATGTAACTTACTTTTAAGTATTATTGTACCTAATTAATAATTGAAAAAATGACCTTCTGTTGGAGTTTCTTGCGGCGCTTCTTCTCCGCAATGATGGTCTTGTCCGAAGCGCTAGTAGATTCACTCCATGTTACCGACGTGTAAAAGAGCCCTCATGTGGCCAATTTACTGAATAAATATTTTGATTTTTGATTTGATTTTTTTTGAGCTAAAATACTTAAATATTGACGTCACTTAGCTGATTATATAAAAAAATCTTGAAAAAAAAGCAGCTAAATGAAGAATTATTCTCACATTCCATAAAAAAATGGGATCTTTACTTCTAAATTGATTGAATGAAGTGTTTGGTTTGCCTGTTAAAAGACGGGGTTGACCATTTTATCTACAGGCTCACTGTGGACGCCGCCCGCTAGGGGAAGATGGGGTGGCTTCGTACAAAGGGAGCATTCGTACAGTGGTCATATCTCGACTATCCATCACGCTGAAGTGTTCATATTTATATGCGTGACTGCCGTTCATATGCATAGGCTACCCTCCAAAAGTGATGGCAGTGCAGCAGCATATTTCGCCAGAAATAATTAATATGTGTTTCCGCGACCCGAAAGTAATTTTTGGTTCTCCTTTGAATGCGTCTGTCTCTAATAAGTTTTACTTGAATCAGAAAAAATCTTTGTATACAGTTGGTAATTAGATGTTTGAGATTAATATGTGAACAATGGTTTTGCGATTACTTTAACGGTTATTTTCTATTTCGATTATTTTTCTGATCGTTATGGTTGGGGTACCTTCGTACAGTCAAAATGTATGTAATTTTATACCGTACGAATGCACCCCATATAAGTTAAAAAATTGTATATCAAGAATAATTATAATTACAAAACCAGATCAGTAAGATATGCCTAAAAGATGACTAAAACAGGTGAAATAGCTAAAAATCCAATGAATCGTGGGAAAAATCGAATAGTGTATGAAGGCACCCCACGTATGGGGTGCATTCGTACAATTCCCATTTTTTGGGAAAACCATTATATCTTGGCAAAGTTGCTTTGTATCAAAACTGAAATACAAAATTATTATAGCCAAATAAGTGGCTGATGAAGTAGCATTCATCTCATATTGAAATAGCGGTTAGTTTTTTTTTTACACGGCTTTGAGTAAAAAGTGTACGAATCCACCCCATCTTCCCCTACTCTGTAGGCGTAGAATTAGTTTCCGTAATACAGGGTGACTGGAAATTCGCCGTATTCCTTGAAATGGGTTATTCTACAGCTCATTTGTAACGATTTAAGTCCAGTCAACCAGGGGTCAAAACTCATTGGTTATCGAGTTATTCACGATTTTAGATTTTTTTTTAAATACCCGCCTTTCGACCTAAAACTAGTCATTGTGTAAAAACTTCGTCATTTAGAAATAAAAAAAAGCATTTTTCAAATAGCCAATGAATTACTGATTGAGAAAAATAAAAAAAATGCCAAAGAAATGCAAAGTTTTGCAAATAAAAGGATTTGAAGTTGAAAGTTCTAGTAATAATTTTCCAAATTTTGTAACATTTTAAAGCATAACTACTACCATTACTATTAGGCGATGGGCTTGCCACCTGTCACTAATACACTGGGAAACATCTTAGCCTACTTGTGCAAAATGTGGTTACAGAATTATCAAGAAGTTTTAAGACTTGCTGGTAATTCTTTAGCTCTGCCTACCCCACTCTGGGAATGAAGGCGTGAGTTTATGTATGTATGTATCAGTGGCGTAACTATAGGGTGGCAGGGCTGGCAAAATGCCACGGGCCCCCGGCCCAAGAGGGCCCCCGGCTTAAGAGGTCGCTAGCTCAGCAATATTTTTTTTAACATCGTACTTGAGTGTTTTATTTTACTTGAAAAGTATATTTTTTGTTTATTTTGAAGTGTTGCTTAAAATCTAAAAAAAAGATTTTGATTAGTTTTAGAACGCATCTATTGGTTTTTACTTTTTTTTGTCGCGCTACGTTGGCAGCGCGGGTCGGGGAATTCCCTCATTTTGTCAACCAACTACGTACAACGGGACGGGTCTAAATCATAGGGCCCCATCAAAAGAATTTGCCACGGGCCCCGGATGGTATAGTTACGCCACTGGTATGTATTAAAGTATAACTAAAAAAAAAAGTATGACACTTCGCGTACAAATGATAGGAATAGTTTGCTCAACTCATAAGCTTTCTAAAAAGGTACAATTTATGACATTTTAAACTAAATTTTCATTTAAAAATGTACAATTATTAATAATAGCAGAGATGTTCGCGGTTAAGCTCCATCGTTTCAACCAAAAAACGCGGGACCGTTATCGTTTTTAAATTCACCTAATCGTGTTCTTTTAAATTTGCTTCTAAAAACATAAAGTGCGTTCCATTTTTAACCGAAAAACGCGGGAAGTGTTGTAGTAAAATGAAAAGAACATCGTTCTCCTTTTTAAATTCAGTTAATGGTGTTCTATTTTTAAATAAATTTACTTTTTTAAAAACAAAGTGCGTTCCATTTTGAAATTTCGAGCATCTCAAAACTTT
Source organism: Acleris emargana (assembly GCA_927399475.2). Classification (NCBI taxonomy): domain Eukaryota; kingdom Metazoa; phylum Arthropoda; class Insecta; order Lepidoptera; family Tortricidae; genus Acleris; species Acleris emargana. The sequence continues at coordinate 2,330,015 of OV656843.1, forward strand.
TTGAGTGACCTACGTAATCGGTTACTTTCAACTTTCTCTCCATTTCGGACGATATTGATAACTAAGCTTCTTTCTCAAATGCCTGCTTGCCAATGCAGAGATGGCAGACGGCACTACTTCGACGAGATCCTTCTCGCTTGGTCTCCCTCTTCAATGGCGTGTACACAATTACTTTGTTTGTTTTATCTATTTGTTCATAGAAACAGTGTACCATAAAATTGTGAACTTGTAGAGTTAGGATTGGTAGAATAAGGGCAGAAGGGATCATGTATCCCTAAAAGTTAACTACTTATGCTGTCAGTTTCTTAGAAAGGGGCAAATATCGTCGCTCTTCAACAAAACTTGACCCGCACACTGGCAGTAATTATGCGGTGATAACTTTAATAGTAGCGTCGCGAAACGACCAAGGTTAAGTCATGACGTCATGAGAATGCAGTTACGAAGTGACGAGTCATGTTAGCCAGTCTTCACGAATAGCCATGTACCTACCTATGTTGACTGTTATTTCAAACGCAGTACTAAGGCTAAGCAGGCACCACGATTTTAGTTTTTGCGACACGATTTTAGAATCGCGCTGTAAAATATCGTAAAAAATTCATTGCGCCCACTGCGATGAAAAAGTCGATGGATTGTTTTCATTCTCAACATGGATTTCGTAAAAATTGCTTGTCTTGCCCTCCTCCGGAGAAGTAGAAGGAAGAAAGAAAAAACATAAATATTGGACGCATCCTTTAACAGCTCAAAGATATTCGACTATATCCCAAGATTTTTTTTCGCCGGGGTGCGATTTCATATTCGCAGTGCGCGCGGGACCATACAACTCCGTATGATGCGATTCACTTTTGCGATAATCGCGTTGCGAGCTGTCGCGGCAAAATGTGACAAATCGCAATTTTAAAATCGCTGCGATTTTTTTCTCGTATATGCGCGCATTGACATATAAAGTTATACATATAAACCCATACGTTGCATGCATTTCTGCGACAAAATTATCGCACGGCAAAAAATCGTGATGCGCGCTTAGCCTAAGCCGACTCCACGCCGATCAGTTTACGAAGTGCATCGTTAGCGGTAGCCGATATAGATTCCAAGAGTAATTTGACTTCTTTCCGAGTATTTGACATTTCATTTGTCTTTTTATATAATTATGATGAATTTTAAAATAGGAACTCAAACAAATATTTTTCCTTGAACTTGAAATAGAGTAGAACGCGTAATAAATTATGTCAAATCTTGTACGCAATTTAGTTGTGCTACTTATTCACACAATTGGCTGAAGGACTATACAACGTGTTACAGAATACCCCGTAAAAAATATAATAAATTATCAACGCCAAAAATATCGTCAACCCTAGTAAGCTGTCATGTCAGGGAACCGGAGTTAGCATAGATTATTTAACAGAGAGGCCTACCTACCAATTTTTATAATTGTCAACTTTAATGGTTTTTTTGTTTTTCATCTACAAAGGTTCAATACTATGATGTCATTCATTATGCTTAAACGTCACGACGGATAAAAAAAAATGTTGTCAATTTAAAATCTTCTATCGATATTCTACAATTGTTCCATGTTTTGCCATATTTTTTTAGCGGAGGTTGTGCATTGAGCAAGGCGGAGCTCACATTGAGCCGTTCCTGTAAATTTGACGTTCATTACGAAAAAGTAAGTGTTAGTTTAGGTTTCTTCGTTTACCGTTATACCGTTTCGCGAATTAGGTAAAAATGTACATAAACATTCTGCGTAGTTTACTCTTTAATTTTACTGAAATAGGGTTTGCACATCAATGAAAAAAAAAATGTTTTTTTTTGGCGGTAAGTCATACAGTGATAGTACGGTTCTCAAATATTGTAAATGGACTTGTTATAAGGCACCCCTTAACCCCCTTTCGGCTTTACGGGTATTTTTGTAACACCCTGTATAGAGTAGTAATGTACACATAATAGGATTAATAGGTATATACACGTAATTATTTTAGGCCGCTATTTTCGTATTATGGTGTAAACCAAAGCTAAAGCGCAATATTTCAGCTATAATTATTAATTCAAAACTGTTTTAAACTAGAATAGGTTCAGTTATTTATAACTTATAATATAACAGTTACTGCATAGCTTGTTATTATAATGGTGATTATGCTTTCATAATCACCATTGAAAGTATGATATGAACTGGCAAAGAAAAAATATTGACTCATTATATAAATGTGGACATCAAATATATATTATTTTATTATGATACATATGCACCACATTTCCTTATAAACATAACTGCTAATATGGATTTTTTTATTTTATATATAAATAAAAAGTGTCAAGCTATGAAATTAAAGAACTGAATTATAATTCACAAGTTTTAAATTACTGCATTAATATGCATAAGGTATCTATGCAAAGAAAATAAAATAAAATAGAAAATCAATTCACATTTTTTAATTGAACAAAAATTCTGAGCGTTTTGTAGAAAACATCGGTAAATTAAAAGCTGTTCTGGACATCAATTATGCTTAATTACTTTTTGTACTTGCTTTAGTTTCAGAAGCAACTGAACTGTCTTCAATTCAGTTGCTGTAATCGAGAATAGTGAGCTAATGATGTAAACAGACAATATTATATTATTTATAATTATATCTGTCTAAAATTTAAGAGATCTACAGGCCAATAGTTGAACACAGCTACTTATTAGAATAAGAATGTACATATATATATAGAATGTCATATATGTATCTCGATATGACAAATAGCCGTTCCTATTTTTTGTCAGCCCAACTGTTGGTCTGTGGGAACCTTTACATTCAAACATATAGACAGGTAACCATCAGTAAATTACTGATAGCTTTCACAAGCTCAAGTCTCACTCATTTACGTAGTTGAAAAACAACCATTCTAACTACACACATACACATACACAGTTCATTTCAAAAATAACTAATGAAAATTTTCAGTTGATTTACTTACAACTATTTTCTTAACTATCCCATTCAGTTCTATGTATAAAATTACATAGAAAGCTTATTCCTTATATTTATATCATGCCACTGTATAATCCTTTGATGCTAAAACTAACATGTACTCTGTACCTTATGTAGTTATGTATATCCAATGTCAAATAATAATATCATTGCAAATACCCAAGTCCATGACAAAGGAATCATTCAATTCGTCAAGTCTTAAAAAGAGGTTTACTTACAGAAAGACCTGAGCCATTTCTGTGCTGCACAGTAATAAAAAAATATATATACACAGAGAAACAACCACTGCCATAAACTGTCACTAATTCACTTCGGTCATTGCACCAGCTCCATAGGAACAGGTCAATTACTCCTCAACCTTACTAACATAAGAATCATCAAGAATGCATCAACAGATCAATTTATTCCAGCAGTCCACTGTGGTGCTTCAAGGGATCACTTTTTTCTTGTTTATTAGATTTCATTTTTCTTTTACGTGAATCAAACCTCACACCAGTCTCCTCAACAATTTTCTCACTATTTTTTATGGCAGTAATTATGTTCTCCTTAGAGGGAGGAACGAGCTTTAACTCTTCAGAACTTTCCATTGTAGACGGCTCTACCAGGTGCATCACTATACGCTCCAACTTCTTTGGGTGCTCTACGGGTGCGTCATCCCCAACTGTAACCCGCTCATTAGGCTCAGGGTTCATGTCGACTATCACAGAGTACTTTCGTTTCATTTCTTCCATCATTCTTTGGCCATATTCATCCCCTATAACACTGTTAACACATACAAAGCTCTGTACTCTCTTTGTATCCCTGTCTATCTCTAGGAATCCTCGTGTTCTCATGTAAATGAAGTGCCCTGACCGAGACATAAGTCTGTAGTAAGACTCCCCAAACTCACGGCTTTGGTCATACATTTGCCTCAGAACGCAAATAACCCACCGCACATCCTCTTTATGCATGAAGAAGAAAGCAGAGGTTCCAGTGACTTCTTCTGTCAAGTATCCTGCCACCAAGGATATACTCTGATCACATTGGACTATGCGGCCATCTATTAAATGCCTAGTCCAATACTCTGAGTAAGCTGTAGGCAACATTATGCGTGGGGGCATGTTACTAGTGACCACATGCACCATCCCGATGAAAACAACATCATTGCCACTAGATGAAAATGTGCGATTGGACCTGACTCGTTGCCTTCTTATGATCTGCTCATCTTGCACTCCCTCTGCAGTGGCTCGGTCTGCACGCCTGAGGGTGCCATCAAACCGGCAGCGTTCGAACCTGGGAGGGTCAGACCTGGCCCCAGCCCTCAATACACGGACAGTAAAGTTATGACGTTGCTGAACAACAGTAGTATCACAACTCGTCTGCAGCTCAGGGGGATAGATATGAGCACGTAACACAGCCTGATCCTCAGGGTGAATGTAATTGTATATGTCATTACCTAACAGATCTACATGGCAGTAGCCTAGTTTCTCTTGGACGTTGGGAGAAACGTTTAATATGCGGCCACGGCACGTGACGGTTAACATGAAACCACCTAGTAGATCGAAGAATTTTAGGAATGAAGGGGACCAGGTCTCAGTGTGGCCGCACTGGATGGTGTCGCCGAATACGTGTTCATTGCGCAGCTTGCTGGCAGCCAGGCGCAGCACGCTCGTCTTGTCCACCTTGCGCTGCGATTGGACAATGTCGGTCAGCAGGGACATCATGACGGAGATCTGAGAGTTGTATTGGCTCCTGCGCTGCTTCTCGGCGATGATGCGCGATTCGCGGTCGCTGGCTCGCGCCGGGGGCACGTCCGGCGAGCGCGACTCAGACGACGACGAGTCGCCGCAGACGGCATGCAGATCGAAGGCCGGCGGCGGCACGCTCACGGCCATACCAAATTCCGGGCTGCCTATTCCTATCTGACCTGCCATCGCTGCCTGCATCTCGAGCCGCGTGCCTGCACTGTCGGGCGAATTCATTGCGACGAACACTGCACTGCACTACGCACGCTCACACTTGTTTATACCATAATATTTTCTTAGTAGGCACAGTGTTATTCCGAGTAATAATCACTGGCTAAGCCTTAGCATGGCAACCGAATCACGTCACTTTTGGTCCGATAGCATATAAAAAGGATAAAAAGTCCATTTTATCAACACTTAGGTATTGAAATGTATTTATGAAGGAGAGGATGCTATCTTAGTTATCAAACGCACTGAACGAACGAGTGACAGAACTACACAGGCGAGGACTGACTTGAGTTGATTTTATTAATTCTACTATACTCCTTCATCTTAACCCTCTATCCCTCTTGCTCAACAAAACCGCACAGATGGTACAAACATCGAACGACGACCATCGCACTACATAAATTCACTTACTATTTGATATAAAAATGCATGTCGCCAACTTCAGTGAGGCAAAAACCAATGAAGTTTTTTGGTTTTGTAATGTTCGCCAAACGATTTAAATAGTGAAAACTAAGTATGGAAAAAGTATTGTACCAACATACACATACATCATGTTTGACATCAAATTTTCCATGTAACCAATCTAACCATCCATATTTTCTTTATCTGTGCTTCACATATGTCACATAATTTCAGTGCGATTTGAATTGATTTTGAATTAGAAGGTTCGGAACTACTTTGCGTTTTGTTTAAAAGTCGACTTAAGTAAAATATCCTTTCATTTATATTTAAAGTAAAGCATGTGATTTAAAATAAATAAGAATTTATTTTCTGCTGTATTACTTGCCTGTTTTTTTTTTTATTAATTAGACAGTAAGCAGCTATATAATAACCGGTTTCTTCGGTATTTTGATAAGATCATCTTGTCCCGTCTTGGTAGGAGAATAAGGAAAACCGATGTGTTTATGTGGATTCTAATTTAAGATTGTTGTTCTGTTTCAGAAATGTGCATACGTTGGTGTTAAATTTAAATATTATGTTAATCCTACCCAGATTGTTATAAGCATTCACATCAAAATGATATCAAATTATTGTATCTTGTGTGTTATTGTTCTGATACACGTAATTACTGCCGGAGATGGTGAGCGCATTTATATTATTCATCTTTGTCTGTAAATAAATTATATTAATTTTTACGTAAAATGATAAAAGTTTTAACTTTATGAATACATCTTATAAGCGTTCAAGCGTACTTAAACACGTTACAGCTGGATAGATTTGTTTTTTTTAATATTCATAATAATTTGTAACCTAGAAAAAAAAACCGGACTGAAAATAGACGGTTTGGCCTGCTAGTAGATAGAGAAAAAAAATCTCTTTTGCGATATATATAAAACTCAAAATTGATAAAATGCTACTTAACTGCCTTTTAGTGATCGGACGGCAGTGCTAGTATAAAATGTATCTGTTAATAATTAACTAAAACAGCCTTTGATATTTTTGACATTTATTAAAGTGTAGTGTGTAATGAAATTAGTATGTATTACTTATTTCACAGAAAGAATATTTTGAACCTTAAGTGACCAATATACATTATTCATCAAATCACCTGACACGGACTTAAAGCAACAAAATTAAATAGCTTAATGCCATTTAGATATTTCAATGACAATAGTATAGGTACATTTAAATTTCACCTATTCACGTAATGTAACTTAACATAATGCACATATGGTGCTATATTCAAATTGAAATTAATGTTTATTATTTCTTCATGCCGAATAGGTCGGATTTGAAAGAAATTTAGAATGAGTACGCTGTCATCATACCAAAGAAAGTGCCTATCTGCATACTATATAGTATGAGAATTTAAAATTAAATAATGCTTCAACTACTAGCCGCCGGTGGTGGTATTACGGCAGTACAGACTACAGCTTACACATTGAATTAACACTAGGCTACTTTTTATTTTGAAAAAACACTGTTCCCGTAGGAGGCTCTACACAATATGAAAACATATTATTAAACATGTTTTTTTCCAGTTGGAGATAAGTGTACACCGAACTCACAAGAGTCTGATGGAATTTGTTCAGTGATCAGTGATTGTGCAGTTGCCCTCAGGTCAGTGTTAGAACACTCGGTAGATAAGATAGTTGTTGTTCTCGTTCTACTACCATAACCTTCAATGAAAGAATTCTTTTCATTTAACTGATATGAAATGGTTTACTTACGAGTTATAATATTGTATTAAGTATTTTAGGAGCAAAAGAAGATTGTTTCGTAAAACTAGATATCTGTATGAATTACTGTATATCAAGTTTAATTTAAATAAAAATGCTAAATAAGGACAACCTTGCATTTAAAAACAGCTTTGTTAATTTAAATATGGCGGGTGGCGTAAGATTGAATCGACTTGGCTATTGAATTAGTTCTAATAATTAAGAAATTAAGTTTGAGATAAATTATCCTTAATCTTAATTAAATTTTTGGGGAAGATAGAAAATCATAGATTTCTTCAGTTTTTTTATAATGAGTGTAGAAAGGGGGCACAAATTTGTGCTTATGGGTTACGACAGGCAAGCAATCTTAATTAAAACTAATTGATATCCTCTTTGCTTAGGGGTAGTAGGTATCTGTATTTTAATTTACTTTATCTACATCCATAATCATCCATATCATAACTTCCCTACATGTTCAGAAATGATGAGCAAAATAACCTATAATAAGAAACCTATATCTCTGGTAGTATTTTAATGTTAATATTAAAGTATTGCATGCCATTAAAGTAATGGTTATCAATGTGGTTGCATCTTAATGTTTACATTAAAGTATCGGTCACTGATATAGGGCAACCACAGATACAGGTTTCTCGCAAATTGTAGAAAACTTATGATATGCGTGTAGATATAGTTATGCATGTGACTGTAACATAAAAGCCTTTCATATGTGAATATCACATTCGCAAAAGATCATACTTGCAAAACATCATATACGCATAACATCATACTCGCAAAACATCATATACGCATGACAATATGATGTCATGCGTATATGATGAAAGTTAGCAAAACACGATATTCACGAAACATGATGTTTACAAATAGTCGGGTTTTGTTATAAAATCGTAGGTAGGTTTAGGTTATGTTAGTTTTGCAGCTGGCCCGGAGGCCCAAACCACCCAGAAATAGGAGCTCCGCAACAGCGGAGCTCCGTCGACACTGTTTAATTCATGTCTTAATAATAGTTATGTTTTGTTAATGTGATGTTTTGCTACTATGATGATTTGCGAATGTTATGTTTTGCGAATATGTTGTTTTGCTTTTATCCTCGCAAAAAAGTTGTTAATCGAAATCAGTACATAGGTTCTTGTCATAAAAAGTTTAAAATATGATTTTTAGAAGGCCTTTTAAAAGGCCTCTGGGCGGCAGGAGGGTATGATATTTTTCGGAACATCATGTTTTGCGTATATGATTTCCAACGACGGAGGGCATAAAAGGTATTAAAATAACTTGTCTTTCCGCTCGTTTCATAAAACCACACTCGTGTGTTAATGTTTTTTATTATGCACCAGTCACACAAACTTCTATTTTTAAACGACTTAAAAATTGTTAAATTGTTATCTCAGAATTTTCGACTGGGTGAACAGATTTTGATACTTAATTATTTTTTTATTTGAATGCTGGTGCTTCCCGTTTGGTTCCATTCTTATCAAAATGAAGATCTGATGATGGAGTCCATGAGAAATCGACGGAACTCTTCAAAATTTTTAGGCACACCTAAAGCGATTTTGGTATTATTAATTTTAACTCGAGCATTTGCTCTTGTAAAGCACTATTTCGTGGATGATGAAGACCACAGATGGCCACCGGAACTCCTTAACGGTATATATTTCAAGGGTGGCGACAAGACATTTCGACTAAGATAGTTGAGCGACTATAACGAAGCATAATTAATTAGGTTTAAATATATGACTATGACTTTCCCACGGCGTTGCTTGCGGCGAGATTAAAATGTTCTTTAGTTTCTTATTAATTGAGAAGTGGGACTACATTACAGCATTAATAAATTAATAATAATTATGATCACTAAAACGCATAAAATAAAATGAATGTTTAAAACAAACAAAAAAAACGGCCTTCAAAAAGCAAAAAATAACTTCTTTTAAAATAGTAGGTAAGTCGTAAGAGGCGACTAAGGGAAAAAAGGCTTGTAGTATTGTTAGGCGATGGGCTTGCAACCTGTCACTAATATACAACTGGTAAACATCTTAGCCTGTTTGTGCAACATGTGGTTACAGAATTACCAACAAGTCTTTAAGAGTTGTTGGTAATCCTGTAGCTCTGCCTAACCCACTCTGGGAATGAAGGCGTGAGTGTATGTATGTATGTATGTATGTAAAATAGTAGGTAATAGGTATTGCTGTTAGAAGTCAGTGATTTTTGTTTTTTTAACCTTTTATTTTATATTTTATATGGGTTTCAAATCTGCCAAGTGCAAGTGTTAATGAGATATATATATATTGCTCATCATTTGACATTTGGGGGCCATAATGGGGCCCTGTACTCCTTTGTAAGCAGACAGGGCGTTTTACAAAAAGCCCGGCTGGCTGTTCACAATGGAGTGCTGGCCCCTACCCTGATGTAGATATGGTAGTGAATGTTGGGTGTGGCAGAACAAGCATGTAAGTCGTTTAAATGCAGTTGAAATGCGCTCTTTGCGTAGTATGTGTGGTGTGAAACTGATTGATAGAGTAAGAAATGAAAAAATCAGGGAGAAATGTGGAATAAAAGAAGATGTAGTGACTAAGATTGAAAAGGGCATGCTTCGATGGCTCGGTCATTTGGAAAGGATGGATGAAAGAAGATTGACGAAAGAGATATACAGATCGAAAGTGAGTGGAAGGGTCGGAAGGGGCCGCCCTAGGCGTACTTTTTCGAATCAAATCGGAGAAATACTGGAAAAGGGCCGAATCTTAAGTACCCGAAACCGACATGCATGCATGACTCGATGTGTGAATGTTGAAGAAGCGAAAGAAATTTGTCAAGATCGTAGCAAGTGGAAAGAAGTGGTCTCTGCCTACCCCTCTGGGAAACAGGCGTGATTTAATGTATGTAATGTATGTATGCATTTGACATTTGTTTTTGGCCACATCTTGATAATAAAAAAACAAGCATTAAGAATGTCTGACTTCATTTAATAATGACTCATATGGGTTTAATCACTGCCAGACCACAATTCTCAAGGATACAGGATGTCTCAGAACTTTGCATAATAAATATTAATGTCGCGAAAATGTTTTAAACGTAATGTAATCGATAAATCAAATTAAATAGGCACTTATTTTGTCACTAGAGGACGTTCGTGACTTTGTACGCGTTGAATTAGTTTCTCGCTGCTCTACCTATTTCTTTCCGTTTTTTTTTCACTCTTTGAAATAAATGTTATCTTACATACATACATACCTTCACGCCTGTAATCCCAGAGTGGGGTAGGCAGAGCTACAGAATTACCTACAACTTTAAAAACTTGTTGTTGTTGTTTAAAATGTTATCTTATCTTGCTAATATTATAAATGCGAATGTTTGGATGTTTGGATGTTGGTTACTCAATCACGTTGTTACTGAACAGATCGGGATGTAACTTGGCACATAAAAAAAGGTCCTTAGGACTTTTTTATTTTTTTATGGCATTGTAAGGCAAACGAGCATACAGGCCACCTGATGGTAAGTGGAAACTGTAACCCATAGACATTCGCATTCACAAGAACGCAATCCTAAGACTGCAAATGCGTTGCCAACCCTAAGGACTAAGATGGAATGCCTCTATGCTAGTCATTTCACCGGCTGTCTTATCCCCAAACCGGAACACAACAATGCAAACACTGCTGATTGGTGGTAGGTTAATGGATAAGATGGTGGTACCAACCCGGACGGACCCTGCACAAGGCCCTCCCACAGGTAAACATAAACATAGGAAAGTTTTTATCCCGGAAAATTAAAAAGTTTCCGAGTTTATAACGATCACGGTAATAAGTTAGTGTAAAATAAACCGTTTGCTATTTCAGACAAATACAATCGAAGAACTACCACGACTTCCAGAGATGCGGCTTCGAAGGGCTTAACGAGGTGATGTGCTGTCCGACGACACAGGACAAATTTGGTGAGATTACGTATCGTCCTGTGATACTGCAAAATCTAACAAATTTATGGTAGAGCAAAATAAACCTTAACGTTGTATGAAAAAGGTGCATTTTGCTCCTTATTTTAAATGTTACTTACGCGGTTTTGCAGTTTCAACGACGGTATGTGTACGTTGGGACTCAACAAATTTCTGGTAGAGCAAAATAAACCTTAGTGTAATATTAAAAAGGTGCATTTTGCTCCTTATTTAAAATGTTACTTACGCGGTTTTGACGGATAGTGAATGCCACTAACTCAGTGATTACATTAACCCTCTTAATCTTTCTTTAACTAATAAAAGTAATAATTAAATTCCTAAAGTGTCGTTACCCTACATATAATACCTATCTGTATTATCTGTCACTCGATTTTATCAATCCATTTTAAGGCTGGTTACTAATTTAAGTAGCAAGTGAAGGTAAGAAGTGATAAAGTTAACAAGATTTTACTATGAATATGTAAAGAATCGTTAACACATTGCTTAGGCCCTGTTTACACTTTGTTAAGTGCAAGTGTGAAGTTCATACATTTGCTACTGGCCATACTACAGCGAATGTATAAACTTCACACTTGCACTTAACGTAGTTTGAACAGCTGCACCTCTCACATGCACTTGCTACTGCACAAAGTGTAAACAAGCCTTAAACATAAGGGGTAGGGTAACAGCACTAAGCAAAGAAAATTGGGACAAATATAAACTTGAATAACACGAAATATTTGTTTCTGAGTCCTAAATGTTTTCTATGAATTTATTTAAAGTATTTATTTCTCTATGTTTATCGTTATCTAGTAACCCATATCATAGCGTAGAGCTTAGTTTGGCTTACTTATTATATATTTAAAAATATTTTCATGTTAAAACTAACTAAAACTTCCTTCTGTAGGTGTACCAACGGAACCAACTCGTGGGAACGCACAAGGTAATGACCGTAATTTTTTTAAATCATTTCATTGACACGTACGTAATTTTATTGCGTATTTGTCGATGCTTGTAGCAATCCATTGAGGAGTTATTTTACTATTATTGCGAACTACGAGTATTGCAGCAATGCAATGTACGACTAAAATGACTTTTTACTGGTGAAAGGACCAGCATGCTCCGTTCGCATGGCTTCCACCATCTTAACATTTCAAATTCCCTATGCAAATTAACCGGTTATTAACCGTTTTTCTATGAAAATAACCGGTTAAAATTGGTTAAAACTGGTTATTGGCGTTCCCTGCTTAACATTTTTAACGGGTGTTAAATAAGAGAAGTCAATGTTCAAACACGAATTGTTTTATTTAATGTTCTTATTTTACAGTACGGAATAGGTAAAGGGTTAAGTGACCAGGTGGGCGCGGAATTACTAGATACTTAAGTTACTTGACTGTTTGTGCCGAGAGCTACGAAAGGACTGGCCGCCGGGAGCGGGCCGAGAATGTATATTTACTTAAAATGCTGACGCCGCTGAATACGTCAGGGGTGTCGCCACAATACTCCCCCTCTTACAAAAAAAAATGAATTAACGATTTCCTAATGTTATACAAAATTAGTTTAAAGAACTAGTTACAAAGGACAAAAACAAACATAGGTAGTTGAACACTATGATTATACAAGCTGAAACGTGCCCGTAACCTGATCACTTGTTATTACAATGTTACTGACTTAGAACTAAACACTATTATACACTAACTTACATTGTTATTGGTATGTTTGCTGTTGTGGCATAGCTGGTACTCCTTGTACCGTTATACCCGTGGGCGGCGCGTTGTTGACAGTTTTGCGCACCCAATTCCTTGCGCCCTTTTTACATCTAGTTTTTAACATGTAGCATAGTATTATTATTAATACTATTCCTAGGACTAGCATACCGATGCCAACGTAATTAAGCTTGGATTCCACTTGACTGGATAGATTTTCAACTTTCGCAATTGCGACAGCGTTATGGGAATTTTCTTGTGCTTCTTTACTTTGTCCGTAACCCATCTTAATTTTTGATTTAATTTGTGGATTGATGCGACTAACCACTGGGGCAGCTATGAGACAATTCTTACAAAACAAGGCATTTTATATGATCTAATTTATGATAACACGTGAGTGTAAAATGCGTACTAGCAATACGTGGCACAGTACCCGTATCATATCAGTATGTTAATTTAAGTTAACCTAATTGCAGTGCTCTTGTTTTCGAACCTGACTTGACATTACACTTAAGATTATGATTCTTATGAACTAAACGATTAAGGGTAGTAGTTGTACAGGACGTACTCTGCAATACTAAATCAAAAGGACACCAAACAGTATTCCTGTACAACCACGCCGAGTACCTATTTGGTAACAAAATATTGATGCTGTTTACTTACTGTTTTAAAACTATTTACTGTGTAGCATACATTGGTCTTATTCATCAATTAAAAATCTAACTGGCTTTTTTACAACTCGGCCACTACGCGTGGTACGGATAATGGGCTTAAGCGTTTGTGGAACTGATGGCGATTGTTGCACATCAATGTCCTTGGGATCGTTGTCATTATTTGAAACCGTGTCGTTACAACTACTTTCAACCTGATCTGTTAACATAAATGCTGGTTTTAATCTGTCTATTGAAACTTCTGTCTGCCTATTAGGTAATTGTATTTTAAAAGTTTTAGGTCTCCTAGTTATAATTCGGTATGGTCCATCGTAGTTAGGGGTCAGAGGTCTCTTAACCATATCGTTACGTATAAAGACATGTGAGCAGGTATCTAAATCTTTGTGAACAAAAATCTTCCGTGAATCGCTCCTCGCTCTTGCTATGGGCCTAAGGTTACTGATTGTTGCTCTGAGATTTTCTACATATGAGAGTGGGTCATTGAAATTGACTGTCGAGCTTGTGTAAAAATCGCCTGGTAGTCGTAAAACTTGACCGTAAAGCATCTCTGCCGGGCTGACACTGTCGTCTGCTTTACAAACCGATCGGAGTCCTAACATGACTGTAGCAAGCTCGTCTACCCAGTTAGCATTGTCCGCTAACCTGGTTGTTAACGCAGCTTTCAATGTTCTGTGCCACCGCTCCACTAAACCGTTACTCTGTGGATGATATGGCGTTGTACGGATTCTGTGTATTCCTAAAAATTTCATTAATCTACTAAATAAGTCGCTCTCGAATTGTCTACCCTGATCTGTCGTAATAATATTTGGACAACCGAATCTGCAAATCCAATTTTCGTAAACTATCTTCGCTACTGTATCCGCTGTAATGTCACTTATTGGTACGGCTTCCGGCCAGCGCGTACAGCGATCTATCATAGTAACCAGGTAACGGTATCCATAGTTAGAGATAGGTAATGGCCCTACAATGTCTATATGAATGTGCTTTAACGTTTCCGCCCCGTTGAACTGTCCTAGACCTGACTTAGTATGTCGTGTAACTTTAACTTTTTGACACTGTAAACATGTTTTTGCCCATGTACCTACATCTTTGTTCATTTCTGGCCAAAAATATCTTTGTGCTACCATTTTGCGTGTTGTCCTAACGCCAGGATGACTAATGTCGTGCACGGCATGAAAAGCAGTTTTTCTAAATGTTTCCGGCAAATATGGTCGTGCGTTATTTGTTGACGTTTCGCAATAAATTTCAACATTCGAACCTGGTATACCTAAGGTTTTTAATTCCGCTGAACTATTAACAAGGTTTGTAATCTGAGCGTCTGTTTCCTGAGCCTTTGCTAGTTCGACGAAATCAATGACCGTGGGACATTGTATGGACTCAACACGTGATAACGCGTCAGCAACTTGATTCTGTGAACCGTTGATGTGTACTATCTCGCTCGTGAACTCGCTAATGAACATGAGTTGTCTCGCTCTACGTGGGGTCTCTTTAGCTGTGCTAACTTTGCTTAATGCCGAAGTAAGCGGTTTGTGGTCGGTGTATACTATTAAACGCCTGCCTTCTATGAAATTTCTAAAATGGCAAATGGACATATAGATTGCTAGTAACTCTCTGTCATAGGTGCTATAATTTTTTTGTGTTTCTGAAAACGCTTTTGAGAAATACCCTAGAGGTTTCCACACGTTGTCTATGTACTGTTGGAGAACGCCACCTGCGGAGGTGCCAGATGCGTCCGTCATAAGCGCTAGCGGAACGTCCGCGAGCGGATGAGCCAATGTAACAGCGCTCTTAAGGCTATCTTTACATTGTTCAAATGCCGCGATTGAAACTGAATCCCATACAATTTTTGTTTGATCCTTCTTTTTGGAGTTATGTAAGAATTTGTTTAAATGTGCCTGTTGTTCTGCAGCTTTCTGCAAGTGTGACCTATAAAAGTTAATCATGCCTAAGAAACGCCTTAACTGTTCTATTGTTTCTGGACGCGGGTAATCTGCGATGACCTTAACCTTTTCCTCGCGCGGTTCCAAACCTTTTTTAGAGACTGTATACCCTAAAAATTCTACTGTTGCTTGTCCGAATTTGCACTTACTAAGATTTATTGTCAAACCGGTTTCCGTGAAAACCCGGAAAAGATGCTCTAAGTGTTCCTTATGTGCGGTTACGCTCTCTGAAGCTACGATTAAATCATCTAAATAACAAAACAGGTAGGACTTGGTTCCGTCACTGCCCGTGTGTTTTTCTATATCATTGAGGATCGAGTGCATAAATCTCTGAAAAGTTTGCGCCGCATTTCTCAACCCGAAACACATTCTGGGGAACTCAAATAAGCCGAAAGGCGTTATTATCGCGGTTTTCTCGATATCTTCCGGGGCTACCTCTATAACGTGGTAGGCACGATTTATATCTAGCGTAGAAAACAATGTCTTACCTGAGAGGCCATAGGTGAAGTCTTGTAACCGGGGAATAGGGTACCTGTCGGGCTTCGTTACTGCATTCAGCCTCCTGTAGTCGCCGCACGGTCGCAGCTGACCGTCCTTCTTTGGCACCACGTGAAGCGGGCTGGCCCATGGACTCTTGCTGGGTCTGCAAATTCCTAATTCTACCATATTACGAAATTCGTCCCTAATTTTTACGTATCTGTCTCGCGGTAATGGCCTCGCTCGCGCATAAACCGGAGGTCCAGATGTTTCAATGTGGTGCTTGACACCGTGTTTAGCTGGGTCCCTAAAACAGATGGGTTTCGTTATCTCCGCATAACGCTCCAGGATGTCACGAAATGGGTTATCGTCCTGAATGCTTTTTACGGATGGTTGCCCGTAACGTACGATGGACCCATATGCACTAAATTTTGTAACACTATCAACTAATTTCTTATTAAATAGGTCTACTACTAACTTATGAGTCTTTAGGAAATCTGCACCAATTATGGGTTGTTTTACGTCGCACACGATAAACGACCACTTGAATACCCTGCGTAGGCCTAAATTTACTACTA
Source organism: Acleris emargana (assembly GCA_927399475.2). NCBI lineage: Eukaryota > Metazoa > Arthropoda > Insecta > Lepidoptera > Tortricidae > Acleris > Acleris emargana. Next base: position 2,346,401 of record OV656843.1, read on the forward strand.
AGGTTACCGCACCGAAAGTTTTAATCTCTGAGTTGTTTGCCGCATAAAGTTTGTAATTCGTTTCATTGCGACCGACACCGAATTTACTTACTGGTACTACCGAGACATTCGCACCTGTGTCCACTAAAAAACATAAACCACTTGTTTGGTCGCAAACGCTAAGACGATGACTGTCATCCAACCCTGCACACTCCTGTACCGTGCCGGGTGACGCCGCTAGTCACCGGTTGGATTGCTGCGACTGCATGCTGCCAGAGATGGATGGGGTTGGTGTTCCCGCACGCTGCTGCTGCTGGATTCTGTCCCATGCACAAGGTTGTATGCAGTTTCTCGCATTTTCCCTGAATTTAAAATGATGTCTGCATAGCCAGTTGGGATTTCTCGACGGGCTTCTCGCGCGAGACCGGGAACGTTCTCTCTGCCAGCCTTGATTGGAGTTTTCTGTGGCTCTAGATCGCAATTCGTTAACTTCTCCTCGGAGCTGCCTCAGTTCTATGGCCATGTTCTTCCAGAAGGGCGCTATGCGGGATGCCACGGTACTCGCCGCTAACTCGTCTCGTGCATGATCTTGCGTTGGAGCCTGTACCGGGGCCGCCGTTGAGGCCTGCACCGGTACTCCAAAAGCCTGCTGCATCGGTACGGTGGTCATCTTCACTAACGTTCACAACTGAGTCTAATTAATTACCGGTACAACTCGACGCTGTCCCCACCTGGCCTTCGCGAGATCACGTCGGGGTCACCAATTATTTAACGGGTGTTAAATAAGAGAAGTCAATGTTCAAACACGAATTGTTTTATTTAATGTTCTTATTTTACAGTACGGAATAGGTAAAGGGTTAAGTGACCAGGTGGGCGCGGAATTACTAGATACTTAAGTTACTTGACTGTTTGTGCCGAGAGCTACGAAAGGACTGGCCGCCGGGAGCAGGCCGAGAATGTATATTTACTTAAAATGCTGACGCCGCTGAATACGTCAGGGGTGTCGCCACACATTCAACTTGCATCCAAAACTGAGAAAGTAAATCGTATGTATGTATGTAAACTCTTATCATTCTGATCCTTGTCATGTATTACAAACCTTTGAAGTTAGATTATATTTACTCATCGTTGTTTTGTTTTAACCTTATTTTTTCTTTAAAGCATGTTATGTAGTTTATGCACTTACATCATATTAAGTAGGTATTATTGTTTTTTTTTTTTTTTTTTTTTTTTTTTTTTTTTTTTTTTTTTTTTTTTTTTTTAATCGTAGATACATTTACTATAGGTATGCTTTATGTATGCGGAATGGCAACAAATTAAAAAGAAGGCCAAGAACAGTCTGTCAATAACATCTACAATAATCAAATCAATCTTTTTTAGTTTATGGCATCCGTCGCGGAGTCAATTTCTCCAATGTCAAGTGAGAGGGCACGATGTATGGCGTGAGACCAAATATTTTGCACAAACAGATGATCGGTTGAATTACCTAGGACAACAAGTAAAAATATGATAATTATAAACAACATCCACTATAAACACGTATACCTGTATTTACGGGTGGTAGGACCTTGTGTAGGGTCCGTCCGGATCGCTACCACCATCTTATCTATTAACCTACCGCCAAACAGCATTGTTCGCATTGTTGTGTTCCGGTTTGGGGATAAGACAGCCGGTGAAATGACTAGCATAGAGGCATTCCATCTTAGTCCTCAGGGTTGGCAACGCATTTGCAGTCTTAGGATTGCATTGCAGTCTTGTGAATGCGCATGTTTATGGGTCACAGTTTCCGCTTACCATCAGGTGGCCTGTGTGCTCGTTTGTCTACCCTAAGCCATAAAAAAAAATGTTTGTTACTCCTGAAACGTCAGAATGTGACAACTGTTATAATTGTACGGAATTAAAAATCAAGGTTTACTTATAATTATGATTGAGGCGACCGATTAAAATCACGAATGGGGAAAAACGCGACTGAATTAATACGAGGAATTATGGAATTAGGCGAACGGGATCTAGCTACTAGACGTGTAAACGAGCCATAATCTCGCCAATCCACTGTGGTCCCATAGAAGGCCATAAGTCCAGATTGTTGGTATAGCCCAGTCATAATTTCTCTATGCCTAATTACTCACTAGTCGCCATACATCCATAAACTATAAATAGTTTGCAAATCATTTGAAATAATCATTACGTTTCGGACCTTCAAAGTGAACGCATCTGCCACTCGTAATTAGCGTTATCAGTAAGTCATTAAAGTGAAAGTTTGTTTACGACATATATCTCAAGATCATTTGTGTATTAATCATTTACATCATTATGGAAGTTGTTGATAAAGGTATGTTTTATTATTATTTGTATTTTTGTTACATATTTAAACAACAAATGTTGAGTTATTTGGGGTCTACGTGACCTTCATTGTAAATAAAATATTTAACTGCTACGAATATTTCATAAAAGCTTTTAACTATTTCCGAACGATTCCGGAAGATTGACTTTATATTCGTTGCATTGCTTATAAAGTGTATTTATGAAGTAATGATATTTTACTTGCCGGACTTTGCCGGACCCCAGGATATGAGCCCCCTACGAAAGTCGTAGCACGGGCTACAAGATTGAGCTAACTGTGTTAAAATATTAACAACTGTTTATATACATTTTCGTTTTCTTCCAGGTACTTTTTTCCACTGCACAGTTTCGAGGATGTACATATTCGAACAGTGGCATATTGCTACTGGTTCGGAAGCAGAAAAAATACGTCATATAGTCCAATTACTTCTACAACTGGTGCCCAAGGATGCTGAAAACTTAGATGTAGAAAAATTACGTGATGCTGTGGAAATTGATATTACGCAAATAAAAAAATATTGGAAGAACGTTAACAGAACCCGTAGGGATCTAATACATAAGTATGGTGATTGGTTGAATATAACTGAAACCGTAGATTTACCCAAAACTACATCCGACGTCGCTGCCGCTGCTGCCACATCTACCTCCCGGCAAGTGTTACCCGATGACTTGGGTAACAATTCAAAATTAGGGCGACCGAAGAAAAACTATGCATCGTGCAGCAAGAGGACTCAGCGTAGAAGATTAGAAGAACTTTTTGCGTTAGATACGGCTCGGCAGCTTGTTCAGGAATATCCATGGTATAATTTACCGGCTTCTGTGCACAAGGTTCTCATTCACGGGGCTGAAGTGATCGATCATGTTATTGTTCCTATTGGAGAGCTTTCAGAAGAAGCTGCCGAGTCCACAAATAAAAATATTAAGATGTTCAGGCTCAGTAATACTAGGAAAATGTCACGCATAGTAACAAATGAGGATCTTTTAAATCGGCTTCTGTTAAATTCAGACCCCCTGATTACGGGTCTCAGAAAACTCACCAAGATGAAAAAATCGGCTTTATCACAATCAGTAATTAGTTTATTGCATATCTAAAGTTAATATAAGACTCATTAAAATCATTAATTTTAAATGTAAATAATTTTAAGGCGATTATTTATCACTTGTAGTAGTTAGTACCTTGGGTGTCAACTTTGTAAATATGTTTTTCTAGACTTTTTGTATTTTTTTATATTTTTAATATTAATGAGATATTATTTTGATGAAACATATTTTGTAATATATTATTTTGTAATAATTAGACATTTGTAATAATTAAGTAAATTTTGCAAGATTTTTTGTTATATTTATATTTTTTTTAATTTGAATTACATAAAGTAAAGCTATATTTTATGGTTTTTAATATAGATTTAGTATTAATAAATATCACTGTATTTTTCGTTTGAGGGTTTTATTGATACTTTTGGAGAAATCGAATTTTGACACTTTCTTCATACACGCCGAACCACAGTGCAATCCACTGAATAAATTATTTAATTTTATTTCAATGAAAATACGCACGTATGCTGTTTGTTTTGTAGGTAACACGGGAAATGCCGAGCAGACCCGGCCGGGCCAGAGAAAAGCTGATGTGGGTATGTTATATATTCTACTATTTTTATTTTTGCAGCAAAAAAGGTCAAGTTGTTATAATGTTAATAGATATTTGAAACTTTCATAGAAAACAAAAAAAAAATGTATTACTGCATTTTTTTTTTGTTATGAACTTATGAGGTGTCACGTCTATACAACGTGTTACAAAACACCCCGTAAAAAATGTAATAAATTATCAAATCCAAAAATATTGTCAACCCTAGTAAGCTGTCATGTCAGGGAACCGGAGTCAGCATAGATTATTCAACAGAGAGGCCTACCTACCAATTTTAATAATTGTCAACTTTAATGGTTTTTCTGTTTTTCATCCACAAAGGTTCAATACTATGATGCTATTATGCTTAAAGTACTGGCTTCAAAAAACGTCAAGACGGAAAAAAAAAAAGTTGTCAATTTCAAATCTTCTTATCGATATTCTACAATTGTTCCGTGTTTTTGGATATTTTTTTCCAAAATTACGATGTTTTCTAACTCAGAATATTACGATATGATGTTATGCGTAGGCCTGAACATAGCAATTTAAATCGTGCTCGCGAACTGTATCGGAGGTTGTGCATTGAGCAAGGCGGAACTCACTTTGAGCCGTTCCTGTAAATTTGACGTTCATTACGAAAAAGTAAGTGTTAGTTTAGGTTTCTTAGTTTAAAATCTTCCAACACTCGACTTGTAATATGTACCTAATCGAATTCTGTTCATCTTGTTTATATCTCTTTACCGTTTCGCGAATTAGGTAAAAATGTACATAAACATTCTGCGTAGTTTACTCTTTAATTTTACTGAACTAGGTTTTGCACATCAATGAAAAAAATAATGTTTTTTTTTTTGGCGGTAAGTCATACAGTGATAGTACGGTTCTCAAATATTGTAAATGGACTTGTTATAAGGCACCCCTTAACCCCCTTTCGGCTTTACGGGTATTTTTGTAACACCCTGTATAGACCAACGAATGGTATTCGGCAAAAAAAAAAAGTTTATTCAGTAAATTGGCCACATGAGGGCTTTTTTACAAGTCTGTAATATAATAGTGAATCTACTAGCGCTTCGGACGAGACCATCATTGCCCAGAAGAAGCACCGCAAGAAAGCTGTCTCACTAGTTTATAAGTTGCTGTGCCCTACAGGATCCATAATAATCTCCTAGCTTTTACGGTAATTTAAAAAACAATTTAAATTAGTCTCGTCTTACGACATCCACGGGAAGAAATGGAGTGGTAATATTCTAAGCCGGCAACCACACGGCACGACACGTTTTATTTTTTTAATAAATATTAAAATTATATGTTTTTAAGGTTCAATCTTAAATGTCTTCAGTTTAACGCATTAAATATTTACCAATTCACAGAACGAAGTCCTTTTTTCACTCTTTATAACTGGAAAACCAAGTTTTTATTTTTACTTTTTCAGAATGCCAGAAAATTATAGCATCGAGCATACCGCCCTTGAGCTTGCATATTATAGGCGGCGAGGTAGCGTCGCTTGGGGAATTCCCTCACATGGTAATCCCTATTTTATGTCTTAATCAGTGTGTTTATTGTTGTGATTTATTTTTATTTGTTTCTTTTTGACTAATCCTACTTAATATTTTAAATGCGCAAGTATGTGTGTGTGTGTGTGTGTGTGTGTGTGTGTCTGGCTGTGTGTGTGTACGTGCGTGCGCGCGTGCGTGCGTCAGTGTGTGTGTCTGAGCGTCATGCATGCGCGCGCGTGTATGTGTGTGTCTGTGTGTGTGTGTGTGTGTGTGTGTGCGTGCGTGCGTGTGTGTGTTTGTGTTCGTCTGTTACTCCTTCACGCTGCAAAACTGCTGGACGGATTTGGATGAAATTTGAAATGAAGAATGAAGAACTTTTTATCCCGGAAAATGAAAGCTTCCCGTGGGATGACAAAAATACGAATTACACGGACGTAGTATTATAAATGCAAAAGTGTTTGTTTGTTCCATCTTCACGGTACTGCCTCGACCGACTGATGTAAAATGAAATTCCGAGATTATAGCTCCAAGACATAGGGTACTTTTTAACTCTGCAACATTCTGTTCGGAAAAGTGTCAGGATACAGATATAGATACAGATAGAGAATAAGCTCAGTTCAAATAATAAAGACTTATATTATATCTGTATCCTGACACTTTACATTTTAAACCTACTGACTAAGAGGATAGGGTTGATTCAATGTACATTCAATGTAGTTCTAACTTTTTTGTGTGTAATCGGTATTGCGGTTACGGACACAAAGAAAGATAATAGTATTGTACACAAACAATGGCCTTTGTGTAGAAGATCAGCTCAGTTCAAATAATAAAGACTATAATATAGAGTGAATCTACTAGCGCTTCGGACAAGACCGGTGCAGAAAAGAAGAATTATGTAGTGTACCCCACAAACAAATCAAATTCGCGCTTAATTCGGGGCTATATTTTATGAGATGTTTAACTTCAGGTAGCGCTTGGGTTCGAGCGGCAAAACGGATTAAAGTTCGACTGCGGCGGCTCGCTCCTGTCCGACCGCTACGTACTGACGGCGGCTCACTGCGTCGACACCCTAGACCAGTATGTATGCTTCCCTAGTACTAGCAGGTCACACTGGACCAGTATGTATGCTTCCCTAGTACTAGCAGGTCACACTGGACCAGTATGTTTATGCTTCCCTAGTACTGGCTTGTTTACGTATGTGTGGTAGTATTATATTGTTTATTATATCATTTCTATGTTTAGGTGTGTATCTTATTAAGGAAGATATTTTATTTTCTTCCTATTTCTCTGTTGTATGTACTATTTGTTATTTCCTGAAATTTTGTTAATTTGTCTATCCTTCGGCATTGTCCTTGCTTATTCTACTCCAAGGTTAACTGGAAGAGATCCCATATGGGATAAGTTCGCCTATGTACATTATTTATATTGATGCAAACATGTCTTGTAATTGTTTATGTGCAATAAAGAGTTTACATACATACATACTAGCAGGTCACACTAGACCGGTAGGTTTATGCTGCCCTAGTACTAGCAAGACACACTAGACTAGTATGTTTTTGCTTCCTTAGTACTAGCAGGTGACACTAGACCGGTATGTTTATGCTTCCCTAGTACTAGCACACTAGCAGGTCACACTAGACCAGTATGTATGCTTCCCTAGTACTAGAAGATCACACTAGACCAGTATGTATGCTTCCCTAGTACTAGCAGGTGACACTAGACCAGTATGTTTATGCTTCCCTAGTACTAGCAGGTCACACTAGACCAGTATGTTTATGCTTTTCCTGTATCTACTGTACATTCAGAGTTCCCCATACTGCCATAGTTTAAAAATACACTATATATTGAAAACTGTATACAATTACAATAAAACTAAATAAAAAAAAACACAATCTGATATATCTCATTGCAAACATTGTCACGTAAATAAAAAAATAAATTATTAAAAGTAATTAGAAATCATTAGGTATTTTATTGTGAAAAAGATTATCACAGTTGATTTTAATATATTGAATATGTTGTATATGTTTTTGCAGGATAGAGCCTACCCTCGTCCGCATGGGCGTTGCTGAACTAGGTGGGTCCACATTCCAGCCTGACACCGACGTACGGGTGGCCAGTATCATCAAACACCCTGAGTATACCCGCCGGGAGAAGTACCACGACCTGGCCCTCATCAGGTTAGTTCACCATGTTAATTCACACTACATTCGTGAAGAAAAACGAAAAAATTCGACGTCCCAGCTCCCAGCTTAGCTTAGCTTTTTATCCGAAGATGGTTTGAACCCGTGTGGTTTCCGGGATAGAATAGTGCCACTCCATGTCTTCCCGTGGATGTCGTAAGAGGCAACTAAGGGAATATGGGCTTGTAGTACTGTTAGGCGATGGGCTTGCAACCTGTCACTAATACACTCGTAAACATTCATATTCCATCTTCGGCCTCAGGGTTGGCAACGCATTTGCAGTCTTAGGATTGCGGTCTTGTGAATGCGAATGTCTATGGGTCACAGTTTCCACTTACCATCAGGTGGCCTGTGTGCTCGTTTGCCTTCCTATGATATAAAAAAAAAAAAAAAAAAAAAAAAACATCTTAGCCTGATTGTGCAAAATGCGGTTACAGAATTATCAACAAGTTATTAGAGTTGTTGGTAATTCTGTAGCTCTGTCTATCCTACTTTGGGAATGAAGGCTTGAATTTATGTATGTATGTATGGTTTGAAATCTATTGTTATTCTTGACTAGCTTCTGCCCGCGACTTCGCGTAGATTTAGATTTTTGTTATTCCCTCAAGAACTAAATTTCCCAGAATGAAAAGTAGAATATGTGGTATAGTTGGTTCCAGTTAATATGACGAAAAGCACTTAAAACCAACCATTACCAACATCTATTCTTCAATTGTTATCTTCAAGTAGGGTTGTAAAACAATTACGCAGGTGTGTCGGTACAGCCAAAGTATACTGTGAACAATCTTGATAGTTTTGATGTTGCCGGTATTTTACTGAATAATTAAATGTTTCTAAAATAATCATTAAATACTGTGCCAATATCACTTTGTACAATTTAAGAATAGTATTAAAAATACATTTTTACCTGAATGTTAACCGCACTGTACTTATGTACTTAGAAAACAAAACACTTACTTAAATGTGTCCGGTTCAGGTAAAACCCAATGATCAAGAAGGGTTGAGCTACTCCAAGGCACGTGCCACACTTCGGTCGTCCCTTTGTTATCTTTTCCTTTCATATTTAGCAACAAAAGAAGTTGTAAAATCCTGCGTTAAGTGCATTTTCGTCATTTAAACTGGAACCAACTATAACTCTGGGTATTTAAGCTATCTCCATTCCAAATTTCATCCAAATCCGTCCAGCAGTTGCAGCCTGACAAACTAGTAACAAACACAACACAAACACAACACAAACACAACACAAACACAACACAAACAACACAAACACAACACAACACAAACACAACACAAACACAACACAAACACGACACAAACACAAACTTACGCATTTATAATATTAGTGGGGTTAGTGGTATTTATTTAAAAATCATTTATTTCAGACAACATAAGTCCATACATTCATAAAAAATAACTAAATTAAATATTGTTAGTAGCTTAGATCTGGGCCAGTACAGACGGACAGCATTTCAACTGCAACCCAGCTGCAAAGTGGCAGTTCCAGGGCTGTTCTGATGCAGTTGGTGCAACTGCATCGAAACTGCAAACCCATTGCAAACCAACTGCACGACACGCTTGTTTTTTGCTTGTTTTTAAAGTGGGAGGACCTTGTGCAGGGTCCGTCCGGGTTGTTACCACCATCTTATCCATTAACCTACCGCCAAGCAGCAGTGTTCGCATTGTTGTGTTCCGGTTTGGGGATAAGACAGCCGGTGAAATGACTAGCATAGAGGCATTCCATCTTCGGCCTCAGGGTTGGCAACGCATTTGCAGTCTTAGGATTGCGGTCTTGTGAATGCGAATGTCTATGGGTCACAGTTTCCACTTACCATCAGGTGGCCTGTGTGCTCGTTTGCCTTCCTATGATATAAAAAAAAAAAAAAAAAAAACCTGCAAGCGGACTGCACAATGGGTTTGCAGTTTCGATGCAGTTGCACCAACTGCATCAGAACAGCCCTGGAACTGCCACTTTGCAGCTGGGTTGCAGTTGAAATGCTGTCCGTCTGTACCGGCCCTAAGTGTTAGTAATTAATTGACAGGGGCATGTAACCCACAACATTGACGGATGTAGGGGCAGTCGTACCTGTCCCCTATCATTCTCAAGATGTTGTTGGGACTGCCACGCACCCGTGCTCACCGGGGGTGCGGCTCTTTTGCGCATAGCCGCATAAAATTTAAAAATTCAAAATTCAAAATATTTATTCAGTAAATTGGCCACATGCGGGCTCTTTCACACGTCGGTAATGTACAGTGAATCTACCAGCGCTTCGGACAAGACCATCATTGCGGAGAAGAAGCGCCGCAAGAAACTCCAGCAGAAGGTCATTTTTTCAATCATAAAAACATAATTATACTTAAAAGTAAGTTACATTAAGTAATAATAAGGTAATAAAGTAATAGACAATAAATTCTTAAAACAAGCAAAAATAAAATTATTACGAATGTATGGTCAATAAACCTTAAAATAAAATAATGACTATGAGAACAACACGACGAGGTCTCTACGTCAAAAGCCATAAAAGCAGTCCATTCTTGCTTCTGCAAACATCCCTGAGAATACATTGGTCCACAAAAAAATATACTTCCTAAAGTTTACCCGGTTTCTTTCGTTCCACAGATTGGCGAAGTCAGTGCAATTTAACAATAACTTGAATGCTGTCTGTTTGTACACCCGAAGCGAGGAACCGAGCACGCGCCTCACTGTCACTGGCTGGGGAACTACCAGTACCACCAGTAAGATCTTTTTCTTTTCACATCTTATTGTGACCTTGTGCAGGGTCCGTCCGGGTTGGTACCATCTTATCCATTAACCTACCGCCAAACAGCAGTGTTCGCATTGTTGTGTTCCGGTTTGGGGATAAGACAGCCGGTGAAATGACTAGCATAGAGGCATTCCATCTTAGTCCTCAGGGTTGGCAGTGCATTTGCAGTGTTGTGAATGCGAATGTCTATGGGTCACAGTTTCCACTTACCATCAGGTGGCCTGTGTGCTCAATTGCCTTCCTATGCCATAAAATAAATAAATAAATAAATATTGTGGCTGTGACAGATTTCAATTTTACATTTTACGCAAACGTTGTTTCTATATTGAGCAGTCAACTAACTTAAAAAAGTACGTAGCTATAGTAAGTTGGTGTCCAAACACAATCATTAATGTTTTACGCACTTTTATTATCCGCACGACATACAGCTACAAAAAGTACCACTCCTTGAGCAGCTGTATTAAAAAGATGTTAACTCCTGCAGAGGACGCGCGCAGCAACGTGTTGTTGAAAGCGAACGTGACGGTGGTGCCGCGGAGCCAGTGCGGGGAGTCCTACACGAGGTGGAAGAAGCTGCCCGTCGGCATCTCCACGCGGCAGCTCTGCGCCGGCGACCCCCAGGGGCTGCACGACACCTGCCAGGTCAGTGCCCAGCCCCCTATTGATCTAGTCGCACACGAGGTGGAAGAAGCTGCCCGTCGGCATCTCCACGCGGCAGCTCTGCGCCGGTGACCCCCAGGGACTGCACGACACCTGCCAGGTCAGTGCCCAGCCCCCTATTGATCTAGTCGCACACGAGGTGGAAGAAGCTGCCCGTCGGCATCTCCACGCGGCAGCTCTGCGCCGGTGACCCCCAGGGACTGCACGACACCTGCCAGGTCATTGCCCAGCCCCCTATTGATCTAGTCGCACACGAGGTGGAAGAAGCTGCCCGTCGGCATCTCCACGCGGCAGCTCTGCGCCGGTGACCCCCAGGGACTGCACGACACCTGCCAGGTCAGTGCCCAGCCCCCTATTGATCTAGTCGCACACGAGGTGGAAGAAGCTGCCCGTCGGCATCTCCACGCGGCAGCTCTGCGCCGGTGACCCCCAGGGACTGCACGACACCTGCCAGGTCAGTGCCCAGCCCCCTATTGATCTAGTCGCACACGAGGTGGAAGAAGCTGCCCGTCGGCATCTCCACGCGGCAGCTCTGCGCCGGTGACCCCCAGGGACTGCACGACACCTGCCAGGTCAGTGCCCAGCCCCCTATTGATCTAGTCGCACACGAGGTGGAAGAAGCTGCCCGTCGGCATCTCCACGCGGCAGCTCTGCGCCGGTGACCCCCAGGGACTGCACGACACCTGCCAGGTCAGTGCCCAGCCCCCTATTGATCTAGTCGCACACGAGGTGGAAGAAGCTGCCCGTCGGCATCTCCACGCGGCAGCTCTGCGCCGGTGACCCCCAGGGACTGCACGACACCTGCCAGGTCAGTGCCCAGCCCCCTATTGATCTAGTCGCACACGAGGTGGAAGAAGCTGCCCGTCGGCATCTCCACGCGGCAGCTCTGCGCCGGTGACCCCCAGGGACTGCACGACACCTGCCAGGTCAGTGCCCAGCCCCCTATTGATCTAGTCGCACACGAGGTGGAAGAAGCTGCCCGTCGGCATCTCCACGCGGCAGCTCTGCGCCGGTGACCCCCAGGGACTGCACGACACCTGCCAGGTCAGTGCCCAGCCCCCTATTGATCTAGTCGCACACGAGGTGGAAGAAGCTGCCCGTCGGCATCTCCACGCGGCAGCTCTGCGCCGGTGACCCCCAGGGACTGCACGACACCTGCCAGGTCAGTGCCCAGCCCCCTATTGATCTAGTCGCACACGAGGTGGAAGAAGCTGCCCGTCGGCATCTCCACGCGGCAGCTCTGCGCCGGTGACCCCCAGGGACTGCACGACACCTGCCAGGTCAGTGCCCAGCCCCCTATTGATCTAGTCGCACACGAGGTGGAAGAAGCTGCCCGTCGGCATCTCCACGCGGCAGCTCTGCGCCGGTGACCCCCAGGGACTGCACGACACCTGCCAGGTCAGTGCCCAGCCCCCTATTGATCTAGTCGCACACGAGGTGGAAGAAGCTCGATGTTCTAGTCCTAATTATTGTGTTATATTTTCTCGCAATGTACGGTCAGCTGCAAAATTGCATGGACACCTTAATGTCTATAATCCTGTGAACACGTGAGGTGACGTTCGTAAGAAACAACCTAGATGGCGTTGTTATCTGAGCTAATTCAATTTGTTGTTTGCTACAACTTTATGACGTTTTAGTATTACAATCGATAATTTCGCCAGTTAACTTAAAGGACCGGTGGCCGAGTTAGTTGACAACTTGCTTAGAAACGGGGCTAGTCCGTAGGTCGGGAGATCGGATCTGCCTATTGCCACATGTTTCTTTTTTTAATTAATTTTGTTTCACATAATATATTAATGTATTATCTTTTTAAATAATTATCGTTTTCAAGAAATGAAACAACTTTTGTTATTTGAAATGAAAAAACTTTATTTCTCATAAAACATTTTAATTTAGTCTACCTAACTATTGAGGTAATAACTTAAGTATTCGTTTCCGAAATCGGAAAGAGATTGAAGTATCACCACAATAACAAAGTAATTATTAACAAACAAAAATTAAACTAGAGATCGGGTTACCTTAACAGTCAAACGAATTATGTTTAAGTATGTTATACAGTTTTGATCTCTTAGGGCCTGTTAAACAATCGACAAGTAAATTTATCCGCCAATAAAAGTTGTCTCTCCTTGTCTATTTAAAGTGCCAGAAAGAGAAAGGGCTAAATTTATGTGTCTAACATGCTTTACTTGCCGATTGTGAAACAGGCGGTTATATTTATATATAGATAAAAAATTAAAATTCGTGTATAAATGGTGTAATTTGTTTGACTGTAAATATTTAAAATAAGACAATTATGTATGGTCACAAAATAGTATAGACACGCAAAAAGACCGAAAATAATAATCAATTTTGTATTAATTACTTACGTTAACCCGATCTCCAGTCGTCCACTCGAATTACTTATATACTAAACTTTAATGACGAGTATATCCCCCACTCTGTTCGATTACAGTTTGCATTCGAGCACGCATTGAACCGATAATATTCTGACACAGATTGGAACCACGAATACTATCCCAAATGTTTAAACAGTGGTCTTCTAAGGCTTTCGGAGTTCGCTCATTCTGGTGGTCCCAACGTTGGACAATAATACCCCATACATTTTCGATTGGATTTAAATCCGGTGACCTTGAAGGCCAGGGAATAACCCTAATATTATTGTGCTGACCAAACCACTCCCTCACACTTCGTGAACGGTGTATGGGACAGTTATCTTGCACAAACGTTATCACCGGTAACTCCTCCTCTGGATACACATTGCGAATGGTGGGCAACATGGTGTCCTCCAGCATTTCTACATAATGAACACTGTTCGCTCGACTGGGAAGTCTAACCAGTTCTCCTGGGTCAGCCGCACTCATCTATCCCCACATATTTACGGTTATACGACCAGATTCCATGTTGGGCACTACATGATTGTCATTATACCGAGTATTATTTCGGCGCCACAAGCTTAGTCGTCCGTGTTGGCTCGATTTAAAAGTCTCTTCATCTGTAAAGATGACATTACTCCAGTCAAAATTTAAATACTCCAAAGCGAACTGTAACCTTGCTCTTTTATGGCTTTCTGTTAGCAAGGGTTTGACAGCATGCCTACGATGATGCAGACCCTCACTGTGAAAAACACGACGAATAAACCAGCGTAGTGGGTTGTTGGTTTAAACCCATCTTCCTCATACTCCCTCACCATGGCTTGACGCTGGGGTGTGCTTATGAGTCGTGGTCTACCCGTTCTTTGCCGCGGTCGCAAAGATCCCTCCTCTTCAAACCGCCGGCGCCGTACCCATAAAACAACAGTTTCCTCTAAAAAAAAACAGACATTTATAATAACAATTAAAGATATAAAATAAAATGAATAAAGACTAAACCGAAATTATTTTATAAAAAGATGACTAAAAAAATTACTACTTACGTTAACACCGGTTTCTCTAGCGATTTCTGACCAATTTCTGCCTTCACTGCAAAGCAATTATTTGAGATCTTTTGTCTAGGTCAATATTGCAACGAGAAGTCATTTTTTAAGGAAATTTCAACGAAAGTAAAATCTACACAATAAAGGCAATCGATTAAGCAGCTAACGAACGAACGAGCGTAAGTCTTCGTAATAATCAGTCTGGTATTTATAAATCTTTAGTCTATCCTCCTAGTAGTAATACTTAACGTGTTTCTGTGTCATGCGAAAATAAGCAAATCATAATAAACTGGTAAATAATTTCGACCCAATAATAAATGGTTTGATGGCCCGATGGCATAAGGCCGCCAACGTTTAGAACCCCGAGTGTCCCGGGTTCGATTCCACATCGTGGATGAAAAGTGTTTTTGATAAATTTAACCTCTTAGTTTGAAATTTACTAATACTTTGAAACTACTTAAATCATCTATTACTTATACTAAAATATAAAATCTATGAAATAAAGAAAAAATGTTTGGTTGATGTATGCGGTTTTTTTTTCATATTTTTAGATCATTATCTGCAACAACGCCATCTAGTGAGATCTTGTTGAACTACTACGAGCAGATAGATGGCGTCAGTTTGCCTCAGAGCATTATCTTTCCGAACTGTCCATGCACTTTTGCAGCCCACTGTACATATGTGTATGTTTCGGGAAGGAGGAAGTTGCTGGACTCGTATGAAGCGCGGCTTTGACCGTGTCTCACTTGCGCTAACTCATACTCGTCTCTAAACCGCTTGCTTCCCGGACTGTATGGGTCAGTCAACTCTAAAGGGCGTCTGACGGATGCAATATGGTGACGAAAGCATAAGATGGATAAGAGTTTTATTAAATTTGGTGTATTATTTATGTATGAAAATATATGCAGTTTTGTACGTAGTGTTCATTTAAATACTAATAAATTGTTATTTCTTGAGACTATAAAGTGTATAATTACGTCTTAGACTTGTTGGTTACATTGAAGGTTCAAATTATGACTTTGTGTGCGTGTCCTTCAATATTTAAATTAATATGAAAAGATAATTCGTAAATGGCTACTCGATAATCCAGGTCTTTTGTACACAGTGTCAACGAAATTTATTTGCGAATCGAAAAAGCGTGACTAATAGACACGTAAAATTTGCTGTTCTCTATTTTTAAATCAATTTTAGTCATATCCATATTACTTATATCGTGCGCCATTATTTGCATCCGTCAGCCGTCCATCTCACAGTGTCCTTGTTCGTCAGGGCGACTCTGGCGGGCCGCTGCAGGGCCTGACGCAAGCGGACGGCCAGTACCGCCTGGTGGGCGTCACGTCCTTCGGGCGCGGCTGCGGCTCGCCCGTGCCCGGCGTCTACACCTACCTCGCGCTCTACCTCGACTGGATCGAGCGAGTCGTGTGGCCCTAGCTGCGCCACCAGAAGGGGGGGTACTGCAACCATTGCATATCAGCCGAAAGTCATGACCACATTAGTCATGACCAGTGATCGTATTTCACAGTGCAACACTGCGGGATATAGAGTAGAAATCTTAATATGGATATGACCAAAATCCCGGGATAAGGTTCGAAAAGAAAATGCAATTGTTGGGATATTTATAAGTAGGCATTACGATAGGATTTTACACGTGTAAAGAAATCGATTGAACATATAAAACATTGAGAAAATAATTATATGCTATTTCAATTTCATACAAACTAATAAAATATAATATCTGTGTGTAGTGTGATAAACTGATTATGCGTACCGTTTTATAACTTTTATTTATATTCACTAAAGACTTATTGGCAGATCAGTTGTAAACAAAGTAAATAAAAAAAAATATATAACAGTGAAAATCTTTATTCCAAAACCAAACGTTAAAATGTTAAGGAAATTATCATTTGATAAAATTTGAAACATTACCCTCTTTCAACATCATTGGTCCCGGAACCCCGGAAAATATCCATATTAGCATAATGTTTGAGGTCATTCACCCCGTGTTGCACCGTGAAATCCGATCACTGGTCATGACTAATGTGGTCATGACTTTCGGCTGATATGCAATGGTTGCAGTACCCCCCCTACCACATTGGTGCGAGGACTGACACTTTCCGCATATTTATAAGTTCAAGTCCCAATTTGTCCTATTCCCAGGAAACGACACTTAAAGTTGTCACTTTGCCTTCACTGAGTCATAAAAGCAAAGAACAGCTGAAATGTGTCTGATAGATTTGGTGCTTAGAGAAGAAAACCCCCCAGTGTCAGAGAAAAAAAAGAAATAATGTAGGTGTCCAGTAAAGGAAATTGATTCCTAGACCACTTTGGACTATGTCAAATTGACGTAATCAATCAAAACATGAGATACTTCTTAAGTTTTTTTGCAGTGTCACTTTGACATAGTCCAAAGTGATCTAGTTATCAGTTTTCTTGACTGTACGCATATTACGTACCGTAGTAGGGCGGCGTCCATTTGCAATTTTGAGCGCCCTTCCACTCCCCCCTCTAATTTACTCTGTAAAATTTGCTCAAATGGACCCTGCAGAGTTCATACATACATAAACTCACGCCTTCATTCCCAGAGTGGGGTAGGCAGAGCTACAGAATTACTAACAACAAAAAAATTGCAGGGTTCATAGAAATAGTATAATTATTGCTCAAGCACTTTTTTCCAACAGGGCAGGCCAAGTAAAATAAGTCACAACAAAGCTCTCCATAAGCTCTCTATTTAATACTTATAATGGTATGCTTTATTCTAAGAACAATTGCTTTTCGACTTGTTAATCATGTTTTTAACTCGGACGACATTACATTACTCAAGTAAATAATAGTAGTTTATGAAATTGTTGCATAAAGAGGGGTATTAAAACGGTTTATTCGCATATTATACACTTTCGCATTTTATACACTAATGAAAAATTTAAATTCCAAACCCAAGGCACCCCTTAGTGGCATAAATATGAGGTAGGTTTAGGTTATGTTAGTTTTGCAGCAGGCCCGGAGGGCCAAACTACCCAGAAATAGGAGCTCTCGGTAGCAGAGCTCCGTCGACTTTCTGCGAAAGTGTATAAAATGCGAATAAATCATTAAAACACGAGTGTGTGTTTAAGAACCGAGCCGCTAGGTGAGGTTTTTAATAGTATCACACGAGTGTTCTAATACCTAGTTATGTGCAGTTTCATACACTACTTTATCTACTCTCATACATTGCTATTCAATCTACTAAATAAAAGATCAAAGTTTATAAATTAACTACAGCAAAACGTATTCAATGAATGGCGCCAAAACCTAGCACATCACCGCGCATGCGTTAAAGCGGGCGCTGTCACAGACTAGTAAAAATTCGAAATTCGAACTTTTTTAATGCTGTAAAAATGACGCGAACCGCATGTGCGTTCCATTATAAAAAAATAATTGATGTGGAACCTCGTTGGTGACATTAGCTTTTTGGATTAACATACAAGTTAATAATATAAGTAGTAGTATTAATAATACAAGTAAATAAAAATACATGTAATGATACAGGTAATGGTTAAAAAATTACTTTTCTCAAAAATGACCGGAAATGTTGACATTACTAACTCCATACTGAGACGCGAAGTACATAGCTTACAGACAGTTCCCAAATTAAAAAAAAACTAAATTGCGTGCTCGCTACACAAGCCCGCAATTTTGCATACATTTCATTGTTATCTAGTTTGTAACTTTTTAAAAAGTGAAAACGGCCATAATAAAATGAGGACACAAGTCTTATACTTCCATATTTTATTCGAAACGTAACTTTTTTATCCGTCTGGAATAGCTTGATTTTTTTTTTCTAAAAAAGGTTGCGTTTCTCCTTGTCATAAACATAAAGGCGGTAAAGAGTAATAGTTTTTTCAGGTGAAGATTTTGTTTGTATGCAATTTTTTTTCTTGCGACTTTCACTCGCAAGCTCGTCCGTTTAAACCGATACTCGGCCCGCAATTGCCTGCTTCACTGCCTAGGCAATAATGTACTATTATAACATTATTTTGTTAGAGACGCGCAGATGACGTATCTTACCGTCCGACCGTCTCGTCTCCAGGGACCAGTCTGAAACTTACCGCTGGGCATCTCTGCCCAGCACATGCTGAGGTTGGGATTGGGACCATTGCTCAACCTAGCTCCTTAGTTACTTAAAGTTGTTTTTTATGTTGGCTAAATTTAATGTTGTGGCAATAAAGTTTATTCTTATTCTAATGTGACCATGGGTAGGAAGGGAAACTGGCGTTACGTAATAGAATAGGGCAACTGATTTATTACATCACTTTGTTCTTGTCCTTGTCATTTGTATGACACTGTGCGAATGAGAGAAGCCTATACTAGGTCGTTAAAGTAAATGGAGTATAAAAGTGAAATTTTTGATATAATTATCTCATTATTTTTACTGTGAAAGTGCTTATAATCCTATAACGGTTCCGTTTTTTCCTTTTGAGGTACGGAACCCTAAAAAACCTTTTCAAAAAAACCTGTTGTCAATTGGGTGGTCACTATAGTTGGATCACTCTACGGTGAACTCCGTGACAGCTCATATAATAAATATAAATATTTAGTAAGTATACTATACATTCCTTGAAGCAAACATTTTGTAATTTTTATATAAATAAAATTGTGCAAATGGTGGAATCATAATGAGGTTAGATCTCTCTTTTTTAATTTTGCAACTTTTAGTGTACTTACAAATACATTCCTACAAACCTTGCGACGAGCTTCAGTAATTTAGAGAAATAATCACATATTTTAGGTATATCAAAAAAGGCTTATTGGCTGTCAGAAATACCAACATGAGGGCAATAACGGTCGCATTCAGAGACAGAGACCCTACTTTGAAAATGGAAGATCGAAGTTACGTTAGCTGCACCCCTTTTTCTCTATGTAGTCTCGAATGACGAGAGACAGGGATGGGGCTACCGTGAAGATTTTCCGTACACAAGTTTGGAAAGGGAACAAGTTAATAGATTCATGATATTTGTCGCAGCTTAAACAAAAGCTAATTCGTGGAACAAAGAGATGAGAAAAATCATTTGTTGAAAAGCTATAAAAATAACCAAGCTATAAGCCAACAAAGACTTGTTCCTATCTCTTTCTAGCAAACCAGAATTTAATATGGAGTTTATATCGTCGTCTAATTAGCAGTTTTAAATGCTTGTATCATTTTACGGTATTTTCATATCGTCGGTGATACTGCAAAACCGCGTAACTAACAAATTTATGATAAAGCAACATAAACCTTACTATCTTATTAAAAAGGTGCATTTTGCTCTTTATTTAAAATGTTACTTACGCGGTTTTGCAGTTTCACCGACGATATTTTTTTGAGGAATGTGATTTGAAAAATCCAGGCATATTCCCTATTGTCTCTGAACTGTCACTGAGTACTAGGGATGTTACGAACATCTGCATACGCATTCGCTTAAGGATGCGACCATCATTTCGAACATTCGCATCGAATGTTCACCGAATTTTTGGTACCACCATCTTATCCATTAACCTACCGCAAGATTGCAATGGGTTGTATGAGTTCACGAGAAACGATAAAGGGGTGCGAGAGAGTTAGAAAATATAATCAGAAATATTGTGTATGTAATATTGTCTATATAACAAATAATGGGTTATTCCCAGTTTTCCGCACCCCTGTGTCCACACTGCGGAGACCGAATTATTCCCACCTGTTCCCACCAATTTTTTTTCCCACCTTTTACCTCTGGTAACTACCGGGAATAAAAATTCCCAACTGTTACCACAAAATGTTTTAAGTGTAGTTATCACCAAATATTTTAGTGGTAACAAATGGAAAAAATGGAGTACTTTAGTGGTAACAGGTGGGGAACAAAAACCCAGCTGTTACCAGTGGTAACAAATTGGTGGTAACAGGTGGGAATAACCCCGGGGAACTGGTAATAAAAACGAATTAAGGTGTGGACAACTGGGAATAAAAAAACCCTACTAAGTGCGGACTACTGGGATTTTTTATTCCCAGATGTCCACACTGCGGTCAAATGGGAAAAAAATCCGTGGAAATTAAAGTGAGTGGTGGTCCGACCTGGTGACTCCGGATCTGTTGGGTACAGAATCGTTGGCGTCCGCCGCGATGCACCGTTCTTCAGCTGCCCTAGATCAACCGTCAACCTTATTAGCACACTCACTTGCCTCTGATATATTCCTTAACATTCGTATTCGCACTCTACACATTCGCAAATGTGGAAAAAATACATTCGTAACATCGCTGCTGACAGCGGTTAGTTGTTGAAATAACGAAATATTCATGGGATCATAATACATTGACCGAATACTAATACTTTTTTAATTAGTATAAGGTGTAATGGATTAGATAATTCATGTCGTTTTATGGTTTTGCGAATACTTTTATATTATCATAAATACCACTGTGACGTTAGTGTTTAAGAGCTTTATACAATATTTGCAATAATTGTAAAGTAAATTAAGTACTAGTATATGCTTTTTGTATTCAATAAAATTGATAAAAAATATTGTTTTTTTTTTTTACACAAGCATTCATCAACTTCCATTGCCAACTAATCGTAAACAGAGAATTACCTAGACAAGCTGCTCGCCTAAAACCTTTGATACGAAGACAAGCCGAAAAAATGGAGTGAGTTATTGCTTTCAACTACAGTGAACCTTGGTTAATCGGGACCTGGATAAATAAGAAAGGGTTATTCTCACCTGTTACCACCAATTTGTTACCACTAGTAACAGCTGGGATTATTTTTCCCACCTGTTACCACTAAAGTACTCGGTGGTAACAAGTGGAAATATTTTTCTCATTTGTTACCACTAAAGGGTGATAACTACACTTAAAACATTTGGTAACCAATTGGTGGTAACAGGTGGGAGTAACCCATAAGAAACTGCTAACTCCTGCATCGGCACCGGAGTGTGACCTGCCTGCGTGGCGATGGACCGCAACCGGTACCGGACCGGATGGAACTTGGAGTGCCTGAGGTTTTGCGAGGCGATGGATGACAGGCAGTCGAGTACTCTCTTGTGATGTTTTATTTAATTTTTTCTCTTTCTTTTTTATGTACATTATTATAAATTAAGTTTCACAGCGTATTAGTTTTGTGACTGTAATGCTGTGTAAATATATTTTGAAATAAATAAATAAATAGCTAGAACTCATGCTGAGGTCCCGACACTAGCACGGAAGTACCTCTGTTAGTGGGACCAAGCCAACGGGTGCGCTTCAACCAGTATAAAAACATTTTGTATAATTTCATTTAATAGTAGGCTCTATAAAGGAATTGATATGGATTGGTGAACTAGGCTATTGATGAAACTACGGTGCATAATGAACGTTTAGCGTAAAAATATAATTTTCTTGGTATTATGCATTTTTCAAGTCAATTTATTCTAACTAGATTAGGTTAGAACGGTGACCATATTAATAGTAATGAAAGCCGTTAGAAATATTTATTTTTTAATTTATAAACATTTAGTTTTCGAAATTATGCAATTCGTTTTATGCATCATGACGATTATATCGATGGTTTGTTATAAATTATGCAATTCGTGTTATGTAAAATTATTATTAGACCATTTTTTAAAGCCAATTATTAATTACACACACAAAACAAACCGCTATATCTGGGATAGTTCCTTCGATTTTATCGTCATAATTAGCTTTATAATTGAGACGCGAGTGTAATACTTTAATTTTATATGGATTACAATAATACGGCAGCTAGTGGCGAGCTGTTGGTGAGTGGCGACATCACGGACCTGAGTGCTCCCGAGGGGGTCCTGTTTCTCACCTCACACTTGCCTTCACCCTCCGGCTGCGGTGTACAATGACGAGGAACAGACCCTCACCTCTGGCTTGCCTTCATTGGCCGGTCAAAGTGGAGTCGCAAGAGCTGTATGCTCGAAAGGCGGATGTGTTGCATAAGTGGCGAGTGGGCACCTTACGGTCGTTTAAAGTCCAGAAGCACCTCTCCACCCTTTGCCCCTCTGGAACTGTTACCTCCCTGCTACTATGTATATGCGGCTATTTTGGGAGGCCAATTCCATTGAGTTGGCGAGTCACCGCCTGCCGTTTCAACCAAAGTAATTAGCATTGGCCAGGCAGGCGCCGTAGTTTCATCAATAGACTAGTTCACCAATCCATATCAGTTCCTTCATAGAGCCTATTATTAATGTTTCAATCCTTCTAGGAGCTTAGGCCTAAAGCCATGCTGGGAATCACAGAGGAACGGCTGTATTTGAAAAGCAACGAGTCTATTCATGATGGACTCAAACAGCTTAGGAATGGATGAAAGAATGGCTATAGGTCTATAGTCCTCGACCCGGGACGAATTGTTAATCTTGGGGATTTGTCGCACTCGCACTCGGTATTCCCCCGTGCGCACAGCTAAATTAAAAATATGATGCAAGGGAGGGATAAGCCACTCTTTACAACCCTTCAGAATAAATGCCGGAATGTTGTCGGGACCGGGGGAGCTTCTAGGTTTTAAGAGACGTATGGAAGCTTCAACATCAAGTCGAGAAATGTGGTCAATATGGACATAGTTGGCATCCCGCGCCCGATCTTCGTGAACAACACTTCTGAAATCCAGATGAGGCTCGTTTGGCAAAAAAACAGAAGAAAAGAAATCGGCAAAAGCCTGAGCTGCGGCGCAGCCTTCGTACTCGCTTCCCTCATAGGTAACTCGTGTCTCAAAACCACCCTTGGTTTTAAGGTTTGTAATATGCAGCCAAAAAGCACGAGGATCGGAAGTGAGCTTAGTCTGTATCTGGCAAATATATTCGTCGTAGGCAATCGAGATACGAGATTTAATGTCAGCCCTAAGACTGGAAAAGGCGGTATACGCAGCAGTCTCCCGTGCGCTTCCAATTCCGATGCAGAAGAGCTTTTCGTTGTATGTCGTTGATGAGGACAGGCGTGAACCAAACCGGGTAACGCCTTCTCGGTTTATTGGGTCTAGTTTTCCTCGGTATGCACTCGTCAAAAACACCATACACCAAATTATAAAAGAGAGAGACAGCAGTTTTGACATTGCAAGAACTAAAAACATCATTCCAGGACACCTCAGACATTAACTGGTACAAAAGGTCATAGTCACCCTTGCTAAAGTTCCAATCATGGCTCAATTCAACATTGGTAGGTTCCAGCAACGGGGGATTGAGACCGGATGTCGCGAGTGATATGGAGATTTCGAGCGGGGGATGATACGCGTCCCTGTATGGCACAAGGCCCCCTCCGTCAACCTCGCAGGTCTTCATCGCGTTGGTTTGGCCCCGCACCAGTACAACATCTAATACTCCTCCATACAAATTCACCACCTCATTCGTCTCTTGCAAACCACTTACTGTAGAAAAGTAACAATAATAGCTTAGGACATTAACGGAGGAATACTTAGGGTTCATATTCAAATCACCGATAATTAACACCAGCCCGTTCAAAGAGTCGATAAACGATTCCACTTTGTGAAAGAAACGCATGTAGACGTCATCCGAGGCTCTGGGAGGGATATAAACGACACACACATGGCATGTCGTTCGCCCTACTGGGAGTGAAGCCCACAAGTCTTCGCCATCACGCGTCTCAAACTCCGGCCTGCGGCGCATCGCGATCCCTGGCCGTGCCGCCAACAGCACGCCTCCTCCTTGCCGCCCCGCAGCCCGATCACGGCGCAAGACACTCCACTCTCCCCCCACTAGTTCCGAGTCTTCAACAGACTCAGACAGCCAAGTCTCCGTAACACCAATAATGTCCGTTTCAAGGGCAGAGATCATGTTGTTCCTAAAAGTTTTCAATTTTGTATTGAGGCCTCGAACATTTTGGTATGTAATACAGAGGGACGGCTTTGTTGAACGAGTCTGGGGTTTATTAGGTTTGGCTGTACTGAGTTTTGGCACCTTGTCTTCGAAATAACCACGCCTTGACTCTGGCATTCTCCGGCCACACATTCGCAGAGAGACACTTTTCATAGACAGCAGCAGGAGCTCCTAATTTATAAGATCTGTAGTCTCCCCTCGATTTAAGCTTCTCGACCGTGCAGGTACCATTTGGGCATAATGTTTGAAGGTACTCTAGAACCTCCTCGGACCCAGTCACCATATTCCACAAATGGATATACCTCCGATATTCAACAGCCTTGAGAGATGTTACGCTGGGACCAGCAGTGCAGCGCATAGACGTTAGCCGCCTCTGCTTTCTAGTTTGAGCAACCTCAAAATCTTCCTTGTTAGATTGTTCAAGGGCCGGTTCTTCAGCAGGGGTGCTTTTTGCTTGACGATCATGGAGGCGGCCACAACAGGGGTCATTACCCTCGGCAGGCGAGGAGGTAGCCCGTGTGACGCGCGGAGATGCGCTTCTAGAGGGTTCTGACTCACCGCTATCAGCTTGAACGTCCACTCTACTAGACCCCATGTTGGATGACCCACCCGACTTCACGACCTCGTTGTAGGGTGCTAATGGGATCGGAGCAACATCAGACGAGCTTCGAGGCCTGCTAGAAAACTCCAGCTTATGCAATCTCTCAACGACAGCCTCCACTGAGTTAGTGCAAATGATAAGTGCTGAATGGTACCTGTCAATGGTTGAGACCGCGTCCGCAAGCCTTTCGGTCAATAATGTAATTTGATCCCGAAGTAGCTGCAACTCCATATCGGGAGTCATCGACATGGACATGGGTATATCCTTCTCTGGAGAGCGCTGCGATGACGGCGGAGCCGGGATATTTATATGTAGGTAGTTCCGAGGAGGGGCATACGATATTTTTTATCCCGAATATCATCCCCTTACTGGTGAGTGATGGGTTAAATATTTTAGTAGACCATAAAGGTCTACTTTTCCGATTTACTTTAATGAAATTTGGTATAGAGATAGTTTGTGGCCCATGGAAGATGATAGGGCAGTCTTTATCCGGGAAATCATCATTCCCTATAGAATTCTAATAAAATTTGGTCTAGAGATATGTTGAATCCGTAATGCCGTTTTCATCCCTTATAGAAAGTTTTTAAATTGGAATCAACATTTTAAATACGTACCCCCTTATTCATAAATGTCCATCAAACCTACGAGGGTAATATATATTCAAGCTAACTACACAGAAGAGGATTTTTACTTATGTTTTTTTACCCTATACTTTCGTTAAAGTGCTACTTAGGGTGACGGCACCAATGATGGACACTTTTAGCTGACAGGCACCAGTAATGGACACTTCAGTCTTAAATCAAATTTCATACGGTCCTAAATTGATTGTTGCAAAACAAATGAATAACCCTTATCTTCTGTAAAATAAGAATCAAGTGTCCATTATTGGTGCCTTGTCCATTACTGGTTCCGTCACCCTAATTGTCAGCTTTTCGATTCCTAAAATTATAATTGATGCATACCTCGAACAAATCATGCGGATGACGTCAAACCACTCATAGGTGATTTCAAAAAGTATTTTCATAAACAATTACTACTTATCAATTATCAACCTCTTTAATAAAACGATATCGCCACTTAACATGAGCCGAGTAGGTACATAACATCTTTGACTGACATTGTCATTCAGTTGAACAATAAAGTGACTTCGTAATTATTTAGATTTTTCGTTACAATTTTTTAAAAGACGCAAAAGAATGTCGCGTTTACAATAATATTGTCGTAATTTTCCGTTTTTGGAGATACGTGATAAAAACGTGTATTGCTCGTGCTGTGATCAAAACATAGCACCGAAAATAAGCAACATTAAAGTGCATTTGGAGACAACCAAACACATCAAAAACATAGAAAAAAAAAAAAACGCAGTGAATTTAACATGGACCTCACAAATTTTATGATTGCCGCAAACATACCCTGGCTGGGTGCAACTACAAAATAAAAATTTCCGCAGTTTCATTAAAAAATGCATTGATGGTGAATATGCAAAAACAGTGAGTTTTAACTTATTAATTAACTTTTCTTATCAATTATCGTACTTACGTAAACAAATCTCGTAACATTTGTTTTATTCACTAAGTACATCATCCTATCATTCAGATAATTCTGTATAGATTTCTTGAAATTATACGCGGTTAATCTGTTACTTCGTGCAATATGACATACGGATGTTGCAATACAGACATCATCCTGTGTGCAAAATTAGGTACGTCATTTTTACGTCATCCGCATGATTTGTTCGAGGTATGTTGATGAGCATTCGCGATGACAATAAATAAGGCACAAGGACGAACACTGAAAGTTGCAGGTGCACATTTAGTTAAAAACTGTTTTTCCCATGGACGGACATATGTGGCGTGCTGACGAGTCTCAAGTCCACAAAATCTTCACGTGTTAGCAAAGGACGGGAAAACAAAAAACGGAGTTTACAGAGACATGTTAAACTAAATAATTATGTCGCAGTTACTAATCATTTATTTATCTGTTCATTAAATTCTGGTTGTACGCATTATTGACGATTACAAATCAAAAGCTTGATTTTCTTTTATTATTTAAAAGTAAGCAATGATAAAAAAACAGCTTGGATAAAAAATAAGCTAGCTAAATTACTAATTCTACGCTGACGAAGTCGCCGGCAAAAGCTAGTACTAAATAATAGCAACACTAAATTGAACGACACATTAAAGCGGGGATTGCCCGACACTTGTATTCAGGAAATGAATATTACCCGACTAAGTTAAGTAAACGCATTGCGCGGAAGAGCTCCTATACAGTTAGTTGGCTATTTTGTTGGGTTGGGTATGAACTCTCATTGTGTTATGAGTATAGCGCATAGATGTAGGTAAGCTTCCCTACCTCTATGGTTTAGCGGATGTTAATTGACTTGACTTCACTTCAGTTCAGTTTAGTGCTATATGCCTTACTCTTTGGTTTAGTGCTGTTTAAGACTTTATCTTTACTTTAGCCATCATCGCGAAGCGGAATTGATCTGTGATAGAATAGTAGTATCTTTCCTCCAAATAAGTGACTGGATTTACAAAAATACAATCAAGGTAAGTTATATTTTTAATCGTTGAGAGAATATAGATATGGAAATAGGTAATGTTAATAACAGTTAGGTCAATCTTGATGGTGCTCAAATTGCAATATTCTTCGAGTTTTCCTGAATACGTTGACGAGTAATTTTATAATATTATTGATTAATCAAACATTATACATACAATACAAACATACTTTGCGAGTGTAGTAATTGTTTTAAATATTACGAAATACGGCTGTAACAGATTTTTTTCATTATTTTTTTTTGGTTTATTTTTTGTACAAGACTTTAAATTTAGTCTTCTCAATTATAAATCTTTTAGAGATATGTAAATAGACTTTTCTTTTTGCCTGATAACATAATACAGGGTGCCCCAGAACTAGACGTAAAAAAATGCGACCATTCCCGAAATAGGTATCTACGTAGGATCTGATTCTCAGTAGGTACCTATATCGGAATCCCAATTTAGGTCCACCTAAAGTAAAGGGGACGCATTAAAAGGACTTAGATTTTTTTTGACCAAAAATGAAAATTTTATAGCACTTAGAAAAATTTCATTCTAGACGCTAAAATAAGCATGTTTTGTAGAAAAAACTTTTTCTCTAAAATCAAAAATGGTCGGGCACCGTGGTGTGCGGTGCGACGTGTTCTGCGCTCCGATTTAAAGTCATTCGCCGAAAATTTTACAAGTGCTTAGAAATTTGCCAACTTCGAAGTCAATTATCTCGGCCGTTTTTGATTTTAGAGAAAAAGCTTTTTCTACAAAACATGACATGTTTATTTTAGCGTCCTCTATACGATAGCATCATAAAAAATAGGTGTCATAATGACATCAATCTTCCGAAAAGTCCCGGATGCTTAACCAACATTTGAACCCCTGTAACAACCATTTCTGAATTTAGAAAAAAGTTTCTCAAGTAAAACATGCTTCTTTTAACGTGTTCTATAAGATAAAATCATTTAAATTAGGTGTCATAACGATACTATTTTGACGATTTTTTTTCCAAGTCCTGCGCCCCCTTTTCTTTAGTCCAACCTTTATTTATTATCTATCTTCACCCAATATTTCGAATCTGGTTTTTTGAGAACGTGGTAAAGAGTGGTTTGGTATTTTGAAATAGATACTGGTATTTCGGGAATGATCGAGTAAAAGAATAAGAAAAGCGGTCTAAAACACAGTTTTAACTTAAAAAAAAATCAAAATTCAAAAGTATTTAAGATAAAAGATAACATAAAGACATTTATTCAGTAAGTAAGCCGCACAATCACTTAAGGTGGAAACCCATTACACCATAATCATGCTATGACCGTGCTATGAACGTGTCAGACAAAAAAAAATATTTGTACTACAAAGTATGAGGCTATGCATACTAGCCCGTTCCGTCACCGATCATAGTGGGCATAGCCATCCGTACACGTTCATAGCACAGTCATAGCATGATATGGTGTAATGGGTTTCCACCTTTACACTTAACAATCAACCAGCGCTTCACAAGAGGAGACCACTGCTGAGAAGGAACACCACAAGAAACTCAGCAGGCAGTCATTTTATAAATATATTTAATATTACAATGGTACTACTTAGTAGCATCATATAAATATATACATATTAAATAAAAAAAATATATCAAATAACCTGCGTTGTTTCTGCAGGAAAACACCAAAATCTTACAAGAGAGATAGAGGGAGAAAAGGAAAAAAAGATCACATAACTTATGTGTATACAATAAGACGGTGCAAGACGACCACATAAGATTGATATGTTTTCCTAAATCAAGGGTGTCCCCTAGACAAGATAAAGCTTTTGCATTTAAAAAATAATAATTAATTATGTTTTGGTGTAGGCCAAGCATTTTTGTCTATTAGATAGTCCTCGATCCTATAATACGCTTTAGACATTAATGACTTTTCCAAGTATTTTTAAGTGCGGAAAAGGGTAACTGTAAATCTACATTGACCAACAAATGATTTATATACTTTACTGATGCGGGATTTTTATTTCTTATATTTAAATTATGTATGTATAACAGAGTTTTTTTTGTAAGAATCTAATTTTTTTATAACATAAATAATATTTAATTATAATATAATTGAGACTGTTAAGGTATTAATTTATTGAAAAAGTTCTATTAAGGAGTCACGGGAATTTAAGTTGTAAATAAATAAATATCAGGGAAAATGTCACACCAATTTTTATTTCTTATATTTAAATTATGTATAACAGAGTTTTTTGTGTAAGAATCTAATTTTTTTTATAACAAATAATATTTAATTATAATATAATTGAGACTGTTAATTTATTGAAAAAGTTCTCTTAAGGAGTCACGGGAATTTAAGTTGTAAATAAATAAATATCAGGGGACAATGTCACACCAATTGACCTAGTCCCAATTTAAGCTCTAGGCTTGTATTATGGGTACTAGACAACGATATAAATACTTATATAGAGAAATATATACTTAAATACATAGTTAACATTCATGACTCAGGAACAAATAGTCAAATAGAATGAATGGCCCTTTTTTGTAACACAAATATAGTTTTTATGTCAGCTGCACTACAGCTACCCCCCTCCCCCCTTATTTAGTGTAGGAGTTACTATGGTTTTCAAGATACCCGTAAAGAACCTTACCTTTGCCTGCCTTGGCTAAATATGGCTATAATTTGCGATTAAGCTATAATATTGAATAACACCATAGTTCCATGATTTCAATGCACTCTTCTTCTTCTTCTTTCGTGTCGGCAAGAACTCGGGCTAAATCTTACTTGCCCAGAAAGCGGCTACCGTGGTAGCCCTCTGGTTACTGACAAGTAAGTCCTCACGCGAGCAGGCGGTCGGGCACGCGGGACAGTTAGTGAGGTGTAGCATGGTCTGCAGGGGTTCTCCACATTCACAGCTAGCGTCTGCGCTACTTGAGTAGGTACCCCCACCGGCACAGGTTATCTTTGCTTCGGCCAACCTGGGTCCTCAGCCTATTTGCACTCTAAGCCTAATTGAATCCTGACCCACCATAGAACTGTCATAGTGACGTTTTGATTCAAGTCATAAGAAGTGTCAAACAATTTGTTTTTTTTTTTTTTTTTGCCCCGCGGCGACTTGAACAGCTAATACCGCGGGGATATGGCGTTTCCACGTGAAGTGATTTCGCCAGTGTCAAGGTTTATATAAGTATAAATCAATATAGCAATAAAACACAATCAGATCTTCTCTAGGAAGATTGGGGGCAACGTTGTACGGTGATTTGCAGGTCAGAGGTCAAGATAGTTTTAACCTCTGCACCACTGCGAGTCCACTTGAAACGAGAAGAAAGATGCCAGATACACGAAATAAGTCCAAGTCTTCAATCACTGTGCGACACAAAGGCGTAAAAAGTACAAATCACTATCAGAAAAGAACTTTGAACACCTAATTACCCAAAAATTAAAGTCTAAAACAAATTACACGTCCGCCATCTTTTAACGTTGCAAATGGCCCCCTCGTGGTCAGGGTTCCAATGGGCTGATAGTACCTTTTTTATGGCATAGAGAAGACAAACGAGCACACAGCCACCTGATGGTAAGTGGAAACTGTGACCCTTAGACAATCGCATTCACAAGACTGCAAATGCGTTGCCAACCCTGAGGACTAAGATGGAATGCCTCTATGCTAGTCATTTCACTGGCTGTCTTATCCCCAAACCGAAACACAACAATGCGAACACTGCTGTTTGGCGGTAGGTTAATGGATAAGATGGTGGTAGCGATCCGGACGGACCCTGCACAAGGTCCTACCACCCGCACCCTACCTAGGATAATTGACATAAATCCATATTTTGTTAGTCACTAAATCATTTCCCGTTTTTCATTCAACAAATTTGACTCTTTGTAGGTACCTAGGTAAATACCTACCTACGGTTTTTGTGATATACCTAAATGTCATACCGGTGATAGAGTCTGTCTAATGAAAGCTGAACCTGGATTTTTCTTGGCTGACGAGTCTGGCAACACTATTTAATATGTCGTTTGGACTTTGTTGTTGTTAGCAGTGTTGCCAGGTCTCCTGATTTATCAGGAGATCTACTGAATTTGGCATATGTCTACTGATCTACTGAATTTGCAAAAGAAATTTAGATAATCTACTGAATTTTGTATATATCTGAATTTACTTTAGGTTTTTTGTAGAAAGATCAATGGATTTTTTAATGTAATTGCAAGCATTTTCCGTACAAAGAACGTATCTAGCACTCATTGGGAATCTACCTTTATAGTGCGGGTGCGTAAAATGGAATGATTCGAATCATAGGTACTCTAATCTATGGAAGCGACTGCGACTACTATATTATCCTATAATCTGTGACTGTGTTTAACGTTCTTTCTATTTTGTTTGAGTTTGATTAATTGATCAGATAAGTTTGAGTTTGAGTTGGCGGCAAACAAAATACAAATGCAAACACTGTCTTTTCTACTGTAGCACTCCAGTTGTGTAGTGAAGTGAAGTACTATTAGTGTTAGTGCTAAATATAATTAGGTAAGTCAATGAGTTTATTATGATTAACGTGGTTTGATTAAGAAGATAATGCAAAAGCTGTTGTAAAAGGTTATTCAGGTATTATAACAAAATCTCCTGATTTTTTTATAAATCTCCTGATTTTTTGACCTTATATCTACTGAATGTTTCAGATTGGACCTGGCAACACTGGTTGTTAGAAACTTGTCAATTCGAGATCTAAATTGATAAAAATACGGAGTAATCATGCCGTCGACGATAAGAGGCGGTGTCCGGGAGATTCTGTATACTATTATACAGAAGTACAAAGAAAAACAAGAAGAAAGAAAAGCATTATTGATGCAAAAAATTAATTGTTTAGTTACGGTGACCAAATTTATAGGTTAGTACGACTTTAGTACGGCATGTTCATTTTGATACTTCTTATTTCTCTATGTGCAATCCTAAGTTTAATTTACCTTTTTCTGTCTATTATACGATGAGATTAAGAAATTAAACGAAATTAAATTCGTTTCAGAAAACCTGGACGTGCACGTTGACAAAAGTGTGCTGGAAAACGTAAAGCAGCTGAAAGAGGTTGAGGAAACTGAGTTAGCCTGCCAGACTCAGACGAAATATTTGGAAGAAGTATCTTCAATGACCGGTAATTACTAAAATTATCATTGTCTTTCCCTATATAATAGGTGTAGGTACCTATTGTCTGTCCCTATATCATGTGGAATCTCTTAGCATTCACAATTTTATTAAATTAATTTAATAGACAGATGATTAATGTAACTGACACTCATAGTTTCAATAAAACAATAAGGAGGTGTTTAGTTAAAAGATATCATAAACATATTATTTGATATGTATTTTCTGTGTGCGGAGCAAACAGCATTTTGTTGTTTATGAACCAAATGTACACTGTACAGTCGATTTCATAAATATGTGTACACTTTAGTACCTTATCTATTTATTTAATGTCATTTTTGATCGGCCAGATATAAAAGATGTTCGGGTTATATGAGTCTTCCTTGTTCTTAAACCGTTGCGATTAGAACCTCACCGATGCAATTTCATTTCACCTAAACCCAAATGTTTTTAGGGCTGTCGGACTGTACAATGGGGCTGTACTGCGCAACCACACAATGTATTTCTAAATGGTGTTCTGTTTATTTAACACTTTCTTTCTTCTTACAGATATCAGTGTTTCATCTTTAAAAAGAATAAGTAATGAGGGAAA
This sequence comes from Acleris emargana, assembly GCA_927399475.2. NCBI lineage: Eukaryota > Metazoa > Arthropoda > Insecta > Lepidoptera > Tortricidae > Acleris > Acleris emargana. The sequence goes on from OV656843.1 coordinate 2,379,524, forward strand.
ATTAAACAACGGTGTCTTTAGTACTCCCGGAAAAAAGCGACCTCACAAGGCCACGGTGTCTAATTTGGATAGCTTTGACATCCAAGCTATCCGAAATAAAATAAATGAATTTTATATTGTAAAAAAACAAGTGCCTACACTCAGATGCTTATTGGCAGAGTTGAGAGAAAGCATCGGTTTTACGGGATGCCTTGAGACTTTACGCCGAATACTAATGGCAAATGGATACGAATTTAAACAAAATACTGAACAACGTTCGATACTTATTAAGCGTTTTGACATAGCAGCTTGGCGACACCGCTACCTAAGGACTATTGCATCAAAACGTGCTGAAGGTAAAAAAATAATATACCTGGATGAGACTTACGTTCACCAGAACTACAAAACAAAAAAGTCGTGGCAGGGGCCTTCCACCCAAGGTGTAGTTGGCAATATCTCAGCTGGAAAACGATTTATTATTGTTCACGCTGGATCAGAAGATGGTTTTGTGCCTAATGCTTTATTAACGTTTAGCACAAAATCAATCAAAGCAGACTATCACCATGACATGAACGCCACAAATTTCAATAAGTGGTTACGTGAGAAGCTTATTCCCAACTTGAGTGAACCAAGTGTCATTGTCATGGACAATGCTAGCTATCACACGGTGCAAATTAATAAGGTACCAAATACCAACACCCGCAAAGCCGAAATAAAAGAGTGGCTGCGTTCTAAACAAATTGATTTTGAAGAATATTATACTGTACCAGAACTTCTTGTCTTGGCACATAAACACAAAGCAGACCCAATCTATGAAGCCGATGAAATTCTAAGGGAGCACGGTCATGAGGTTTTAAGACTTCCGCCCTACCATTGCGACCTTAACCCCATTGAGCTAATCTGGAGTTCGGCGAAGAGAAAAGTCGCGAGTAGAAATGTTGGCGTATCAGCAGCTGAAATTGAAAAAATTATTAAAGAGTCTTTTGACAGCATAACACCGGAGCATTGGAAGAAAATGACTAATCATGTGCTTAATATTGAAGCTCAGTACAAAACCAGGGATGGAATAACTAAAGAACTAGAATCATTCATTATAAGTGTCCGTGATGATGACAGCACTAGTTCAGATGAATCATTAGAAATAGAGTATTTAGAATCTGATTTTAATTACAGTTCCTAGAGTCTTAGGGTATCATCTGAACTGGAACTACTGGAAGGTTCACCATCACATACACTTATTATGAAGCTTTCCAATTGATTAGTAATTCCATCCTTTTCCAAGTTAGAAACCGTGGCTGGATGAGGTCGCTTCATACCAGGAGTCCTAAAGATTCCGTTGTTTTATTAGCCCTCATTAATTATTCTTTTCAAACACATGGTTGAGGAGGCGATGGCTGAGATCAGCGTCATACTCGTGAACGGGTGTTGTCAGTGGGGTCCTGTCTGTTCACGCTTGCAAGAACCTGTTTTCCAGTTAGTTATTTTAGTTATCGTTCCTGACGTAGAGACCTCGTCATGTTGTTCTCCTAGTCACTATTTTTAATTTACTCAATGTTATTGAGCGTACATTTGTAACGACTAAGTTTGTGTTGTTAGAAATAATTATTAATTACTTTACTACCTTGTAATGTTACTTTTAAGAATAATTGTATTTTATGATTGGAAAAAATGATCTGCTGGAGTTTCTTGCGGCGCTTCTTCTCCAAGATATAATTGTCGTTAGATAGAGGTGTAAGGGTGATGAGAATAATGTTACCTCTAATTACTTTATTAAAAAGGTTGAATATAATATTCCTCATCATCATTGTTTTATTATGCTGTGTGCGACACAGACGAAAACCTCTCGTATCAATGAAATCTATCAACAGCACGACTAGCACAAGTTGCTCGTGACTTGTTTGTCGCTCGGATCTCCCTTACTATCTAGTCTGTTACGATAGAGACGCACAGAGCGACAAGCGAGAAAATACAACTTGTGCTACACGTGCAGATCACTATATTTTCATGTCAAATATATTTCGAAAAACCAAATGTGCTCCAGTCACTGTCATCGTATTTTACCTAAAGTGCTTTTCATCAAAATATAGCGCTCGTAATAATATATATGAAAATATAGTACGCGTTTCCTCTTCCTTTGTGCCCACCAAAATAAATAAAATAATAAAAGTATCCATATCGTTTATTCCTTCATTGATCGGTAATACCATATCAAGATTTTTTGAATATCCCGCTTTTTCCCAGGTTCAGCTTTCATTAGACAGACTCTAACGATGATATAAACTCACATACATAAACTCACGCCTTCATTCCCAGAGGCAGAGCTACAGAATTACAACAATTCTAAAATCTGGTTGATAATTCTGTAACCACATTTTGCACAATCAGGCTAACATGTTTAGAGTCATTCGGGGTAACAGCACGCAGTGGGTAAGAGTACGCAGGGACCTGTGCTTATCGAGACAGATCTCCGTGTTAATTCAAATTGAATCATTTCTTTGTTTTGTGTGTTGGGGAAAAGTGTGTGGGAGTCATATGGATGCAGTTGAGCCAGTAAGTGTTTTACATTTATATTGTTCGTATATACATTACAGAGCAAACATTGTTTTTAAAATATATTGAAGCGTGAATGGGGACCTATCGTTTTAATTTTTTGCTGATTGGGGTAAGAGTACGGGGTCAAAAGTACGCACGCTACGAATATGAAAGCTACTATTGAAGGTTACTTAAGTAATGTTTATTATTGCAGATTACAGCAAAATGCTGCGAAATAATAAAATAAAGGCTCCACAACGCGCCTTGATCTCAGATGATCAGATAAAAAAGCCAAAGAGCTGGTTTAGCAAGGATCTAGTCAGAGACGCGCCGCAGAAAAAATGGTATAAGTGAATTAAGTTCTCTCTAATTATTGTAAATATGTCTAAACTCTAAAGTTCCTAATTATATCCAAATAAAGATCTCAAACTTTAATAAATGTTGAATATACTGAAAACCTGCATTTTATTATTAGTATTATGCAGATTTCTTGAGCTGCGTACGTTTACCCCGCATGCGTAATTTTACCCTTAAGCTTGCGTAATTTTACCCGCATAACGGGGCAAGAGTACGCGGTCGGATCATGTTGCTTTTTTGACATGTACAACGAAATCTCATAGAATTTGACCGTAAATCTTCTTAAATGATGGAAATATACAAGATTTCCTATGAGCTTTATATTGAATCAATTTAAAAATCACACTTGTGACAACTTTTTGAGACCAGAGAAAATAAAGTGCGTACTCTTGACCCGAATGACTCTACCAGTTCATTAGTGACTGGTTGCCTTTACTTACACAGAGAAATAAATACTTATATATATAGAAAACATCCAAAACTCTAGAGTAAAATACTCGTGTTCGTACAAATATTTTCCCATACCGGGAAACGAATCCGGGACTGCTAGCTTCCTAGACATAGGGTTACCTACTAGGCCAACGCGTCGTCATACAGACTTGAGCGCAAAACACACAGCGCACGGTGAAAAAATCACGCCACAATTGTTAAATTTGTGATCACAGTATATATATATATATATATTTATATATATATATATATATACATATATAAAAAAATAGGAAAAATATTTATTAAATTATTAAAACTAAAAAAAAGAACGGAAAATGTAAAGTTATATGCTAGTAATAATAATAAAAATAAATATTTTTATTTCAGTATCAGATTCCATAGAATTTTAGTCACAATTTTCCTTATTCTATATTCGTAGGCACGACAAATACATTTCAAATTAATTAATTCAATAATGTAACGTGAGTAGTATATTATTGGGAGTTTCAAAACACATTTTACATGTTTTGTGTTTTGAAACTCCCAAGGCGTTTTTTGACGAAACGCTCATTTCGAGTTGATCGTTTTTTTAAACGCTAAAATAGGTGTTTTGAAACTCCCAATCGGTTTTGAGGTGTTTTGAAACTCCCAAGGCGTTTTTTTAAACGCTAAAATAGGTGTTTTGAAACTCAATCGGTTTTATGGTGTTCTGAAACTCCCAATCGGTTTTGAGGTGTTTTGAAACTCTCAATCGGCTAAGAAGTTCATACAGTTTTAAAAACTTGAACATATAACTACTCAATATCTTGAAGGTCTAGTCTCATTGTGTACAGACCTTTCATGCTTACAACACGTAGGTAGTAATATTATTTTTATATTTGGAAATATGAAGTTTGTGAAACAACTTCAAAACTTGCAATTAGAAGTCGTTTGTCCAGTTCGCCACGATCGCAATTCACGTCATGGAGAACTTTTACCGAACACAATTCGAAGTATCATTTGTGGTCCCTCTAACTGTGGAAAAACTAATTTACTTGTCGGTCTTCTGCTGCATGAACGGGGGCTACGCTTTCAAAACCTTTATGTTTATTCTAAAACTCTCTTCCAACCTATGTATCAGTATTTAGAAAAAATACTAATGTTGGTTCCATCAGTCGAATTTAAAAAATATAGTGAGAATGATGAGGTACTAAGTCCACATGAAGCTAACATTAACTCCATTATTATATTTGATGATGTTGCATGTGAAAATCAAAACAACATAAGGGATTACTTTGCAATGGGACGTCATAAAAATATTGATAGCTTCTACCTTAATCAAACTTATAGTAAAATACCTAAACAATTAATAAGAGACAATGCTAACTTAATAATTCTATTTAAGCAAGATGATGTTAATTTGCGTCATGTTTATGATGAGCACGTTGGAAGCGATATGTCTTGGTCACAGTTTCGAGAAATGTGTGCCGAAGTATGGAAACTGCCATATAGTTACTTGGTTATAAATAAAGATTGTAGTCGTAATTCAGGATGTTATAGAATGAGTTTTGACACATTTATCATTATGGATTAACTATAATACATGATGCATTATTATGAAACATGTATTGCTTCATAGGAAACCATCAAGATCAGACATGGATCTTAAAATCAATGACGAGAAAAATTTGAAAGAAAAAGTACTTAAATCTGTCGAAGCCATTAAAAAGAAAGTTAGACTGATTCGTAATATGAAAACTGATAATGATATGATGTTGGAATCAGTATTGAAACCAATAACAGAACCACTTAATGAAATAGTTAAAGTTAAAAATGAGAATAATTACTTAAATACTAATGATGATGATTCCAATGACAGATTTCAATGGGGAAAGTCGGTAAAAAGATTAAAATTGAGTCCTAGTGAAGAAAAGAGGCAATCTATTCATGATCAAACGGTTGTGAGGAAATCTTCTCAATCTAGTCTTGATAATGAAGATGAAGGGGATGAGACATCAAACAGCGATGAAAGTGATGTAAGCGATGGAGTGGAAAGTGAAAATACTAATGATATTTCATTTAAGACGAGTGATTCTTTCGCATCTCCTCGTGATGACCCTAAATTTCAAAAGCATTATATGACCAACTTAAATATACCTTTTGGTGTTCGAACGGAACGGGACAAGCTAATGTTGGGATCCTGTCAGGTATACACTACAAGTGACAAAAAACTGAAAGTAAATGGTCAAACTTACTATTTATCACCAGGTTTAAACGAATTGCTATTTAAGAAAATACCGGATTTAAATAATATAACTGAGGATGATAAACGCAATTATAAAATCTTATTATTAGAAACTAATGCACATAGAAGAGATTTTAATCCTAATAAACCAATAAAAAGCAACAAAGGTATGAAATATTTATACGTAATAAGACCTCTTTTTAAATTGGCTAAAGAACGTTTAATAAGTGGTGAAGGATTACCGATGATGAAAAGAGTTAAAACCGATGTATCATATGTATATTGGGATAACCCAAACGAATTAGTAGAAAGATTAAAATTGCTTATAGCTTCTCGTGAAGCTGGTAATACAGGATTGGATAATGAAATCATATCTGTTATTGAAGAACTGCAAGAAGCAGGATTAGTTAACAATGCTAATATATAAAACAGTTACTTTACTATAATTATCGTTAGTCGAGGCAGAACTTTTGACGTGCAAATATATCATAAAATGAATATAGACAAATTCGGACATCATCTTCATAAACGCCTGCGTGTATCTGAAGTTACTGAACTTAAAAATAATGCTTTGCTCCGATCAGATGATGGACATTTCGATTTACAATCATTAAGATTAAAGGGGCTTGCACATCCATCGTCACCTGATGATGCCGTTAATAAGCAGTACGTCGATCAGCTCGTTCAGAATATTTATCAGAAGAAGTATGTAGATTCTATGTTTGATACTATAAATTCTCAAATTCATCAGTTGGCAAATCAGTTGAAATTGAACTTTTATTCAAAAATTGAAATAGACGATATTTTCAACAAATTAAACAATGGCAAAGCAGCAAGTCGTGAACGAGATACACAGATCAGCTCGAAAAAACTTTAAGCGACGAGCAGTTTTATTAAAAGGAATTGATGATTTGTGGCAAGCGGATTTGATTGACTTACAAAATTTACATAAGATAAATAGAGGATATAAATACATTTTTCACCTCAGCAGCTCAAACAAGCAGGTTTTGCTGCTTAAAAACAGTGAGCAAAATTCAATTTTGCTGCGAGCGTGAGGCAAAGTAGCTTTTTAATTATTTTTTTTAAATGCCGTGAGCAGTGCTGGGGCTATTTACAACATTCGAAAAAATTTAACTTCACTTTGTTCTGTCACTTTCACTTCGATAGGAAAAAAGCGAGAGATAGAAACAACTTGATTCGAAATTCGATTTACAAATTCCACACATAGTAGGCCCAAAAAGAAACGCACGTTCGGATGCACACATAACCGTAAAATTGCAAATAAAACTATCTGTTAAAGTTTGAAATGTGTTTATTATAACTATTTTATACGATCATTTTTTTTATTTAATGTTTTGAAGACAAAATTAATGAAAAATAAGAAGTTTATCATGTATCTACATAATTTTGTTATTGTTTTAGCAATCTTTGATTTCGTGACATAAACCGCGGGGGCAGTTTCAGAACGCATTTCAAAAATAGCGGGATTATTGTACTTGTTTAAAAAAAATGTTTTTTGTTGCTTTTCTGTTACGCTACGTCTCGCGAAAAATATCTGAAAGCTTATGATATTTTTAAGCAATGGAGACTTGCAAATGGTTCCAAAACTTTTTCGGAGACTGTACTGTTAGCGTATTTCATAGAGTTATCACAAACAAAGCAACCATCAACAATGTGGAGTATTTACTCAATGTTGAAAACAACAATAAAAACGAAGGATGATGTGCACATTGAAACCTACCACAAACTCATTGCATTTTTGAAGAAAATATCAGTAGGGCACAAACCCAAGAAGTCCAAATTTTTTTCAGCCGCTAATGTTCAAAAACGGCACGGCGGATGGAGGTCGAATATGGTTGCGGAAGGATATATTGAAGATTCACTTGAAAATAAAACTAAAATCTGTAAGCGTATCATAGAGAACATAAGTTTGAAACAGACCTCAGATCCTTGGTCTCGCCCATCTACTTCCAGAGTCACAAATACCGCCACTGAGTCACCTTCTTTCCATATCCTTCCCCCACAATCCAAAAGTGAGGAAGCCGAAACCATGAGCTGGAAAGAGACCTCAGATCCTTGGTCTCGCCCATCCACTTCCAGAGTCACTAATACTGCGACTGAGTCACCTACTTTCACTATTGTGCCGTCACAATCTACAAGTGAGGAAGCCGGTGAAACTATGAGCTGGAAACAGACCTCAGATCCTTGGTCTTGCCCATCTACTTCCAGAGTCACAAATACCACTGCTGAGTCACCTACTTTCTCTATTCCTCTGTCACAGCCCACAACAAGTAAGGAAGCCGAAATCTCAGCCTCATCAACTACTCAAACTCAAGTTTCTAAGACAACAATATCGGTTCCAAACAAAACTGTAACATTTAACTTGCAAAACTGCAGTAATTTTACTTTTAACTTTTAATTTTTGAAATTGTTGGTTTTACAAATATAGATACATGTTATTTAATTTTTATCATATTGTTTTTTTTCATGTCTTCACTCAAAAACCAAAAAAAGCCTCTGCTTCGCCATTCCGTTGTGGGTTCATGTCACACCTAAAATCTTCAAGCTTCATCTGGCATGTCTCCTCTTCGGGGTAGTAAAGTATCAGGCCACAGCAACAAATTGCTGGAAAAATCTGTTGCCTGCTTAGGAACCTGAAATGTATACATGGTTTTAAGACTCAGTTAAAGAAACACTTGCAGTTAAGGGAACAGTAACTATTAATTTGGTTCCAGTCAGATACCTGTTTTTTATGTCCCACAAGCATTAAGTAGCATGATGTTAGTAGCTGTTTTTCTTTGTTTGAATTTGTTCAAGTTTAGAAATCCACGTCTTTTGTTCAATTTAATTTATTTTTTGTAGATTATGACTCTACGAGGCTGTCAATGATTCCGTCAACGTAACTACTTTAGCTCATAATCTGCCCCCGTCGCTTCAGAACCTGAAATGTATATACATAGTTTTAAGGCTCATTAAGGAAACACTTGCAGGAACGCGAAAAAGTCGAGAAAATTTCAGACATATGAGACTACCTAGTTGCAATTTAGTTCGAATCACGTATTCACATACCTTTTTTTATGTCCCACAAGCATTCAGGAGCACGGTGTTACTAGACGTTTTTCATAGTTTGATACTCAATTTGGTTTTCATGGTCCTTGACCTACTTTTGCTAATTTGTTCTGCGTATTAAACAAATGTAATGTAATGTAAATGACGATGTAATTTTTGTTAATTTGTCCGCCATAGCCAATAGCCATAGAATAGACAAGGCCTAATTAAAGCCACAGACTACATAAAGCTGTATAAAGTTGTGTTTGCACTACGGCATTATCAAGTTGAGTGACAGGTTTTATCTGTTTCATGTTTATTTTTTCCACTTTTTATTTTATTAGTATTTTGCTTTGCTTGTGATTGATGCATATGCGATCGTGTCGTTATTTAGTCGTGTATTCACCAAATGGTCACAACGGAAGACCTGCGTTGGCCCTACCAGCTTCGCGCTGTGTTGTTCTCGCTGCTGAGGTGAAAAGTTGTATGTCTCACACGAGACCAAAGTTTTTTACGTCTCGTGTCTTTGAATCCCTCGCTACGCTCAGGATTCTAACCTAGAATCACTCGCTACGCTCGTGATTCAATAATAGAATCCTTCGCTTACTCGGGATTCAACATCATCACTCGCAGCAAAAACCAACTTTGCTCTCTTGTTGAACAAATAACTATTGGTTGTAATAGACGCATTTTCAAAGTATGCGTGGTGTATTCCAACAAAATCTAAAACGAAAATAGAAGTTAAAAATTCTTTCGAACAAATTATTAAATCATCAAAACGAGTACCGATAAACTTACAGACAGACTTTGGTAAAGAGTTTTACAATAATGAATTTAATTGTTACGTAAAGTCTTTAAAAATAAATCATTATTCCACGTATTCAATTAAAAAGGCATCTATCGTCGAAAGATTAATAAAAACTCTCAAAAACAAACTTTACAAATATTTTAGTTTCATTGGAGATTACAAATGGGTTGGAAAACCTTTAGATGATGTAGTAAAATCCTATAATGAAACTGTGCATAGAACAACAAAATTTAAACCAGCTGATGTTATATTTCATAATGAAACCGAAGTAAAGAAAAACATAGAAAAATCTCAGTCCAATCTTCGTTATAAACTAAATAAATTCGACGTCGGAGATCGCGTACGTATAAGCAAGTATAAGAGCGCCTTCCATAAAGGTTATACACCTAATTGGTCTACTGAGATATTTACTATTAAACAAGTTAGTCGCACTCAACCGGTGACTTACCATATCAACGACCAACGAAATAATCCTATACTCGGGTCATTTTACGAACAAGAACTTCAGAAAACTAAATACCCTGACGTTTACCTCATAGAAAAAAATATTAAAAAAAGGGGCAGAAAATTATATGTCAAGTGGTTAGGACTAAATGATAGCGAAAACAGCTGGATTGATAGAAATGCTATTGTCTAAATGTACTTATACGATTTTACGTAAGAGAACTAACCATTCGCATATAGGATATGAAAGGAAGAGGACTTTTAAATAGTGTTATTAATCACTTACCGTTTGAACTGCACTTGCCTGGTTATAATTATTGTGGACCTGGTACAAAATTACACGAACGATTGCTAAGAGGCGATAAGGGAATTAATGCGCTGGATAACGCATGCATGCAACACGACATTGCTTACGATAAATATTCTAGTTTAGCAGAGCGTCACCGTGCAGATTTAGAACTTTATAAAATGGCTAAACAAAGATTGAAGTCGAAAGGGGTTGGAAAGGGAGAAAAACTCGCTTCATGGCTAGTTAGCAAAGTGATGAAGTCTAAAGTAAAAGCCGGTGCAGGGATAAAATCATTTAAGCACTACGTTTCTAAGATACGCACTGAATTGAAAAAGAAGAAATCTAAAAATAACGCCAGTTTGATCGAGCGCGCACTTGTTGCCGCAAGAAAATTAATTGGTAATAATAATAGTATACTAAGAGCTCCTCGTTTAATACCAATTCCGAAAACTGGAGGTATATTACCACTAATACCTATTTTCGCGGGGCTCTCGGCGTTAGGATCATTAGCAGGAGGAGCTGCCGGGATCGCTAAAGCTGTTGGAGATTACAAAGCTGCACGAAAAAACTTGGCCGAATCAGAACGTCATAACAAGATGATGGAGTCTATCGCATTAGGAAAAGGATTACATATTAAACCGTACAAGAATGGAAAGGGATTATGTTTGAAACAGTCAAAAAACTAACGCATAGGTTACCCAGACGTGCCCTTACAAATGTAGATATTTTAAAACACTCAGCAGATATCCCTCATTTTCGCGGTGTTTATATGAGAGATAATTTGCCAAAACGTCCTAAAAGAGTGGAATGTGCTATCGTCAATTTAGATAGTAGTAAAAACGAAGGAACTCACTGGGTAGCCTATGTCAAAGATAATAATTATTGTGAATATTTTAACAGTTATGGTGATCTTCAGCCACCGATAGAAATAATAAAGTATTTAAAAAATCATGATATATCATACAATTTTAACACTTACCAAAAGTTTAACACTGTTAATTGTGGTCATTTGTGTTTGAAATATTTAAAAACATTCTGGAGTAACCGTTTAAATATCTCTGTACAGTAAAAAGCTTATCATTCTCACGATGTCTTTCGCTTTGTCTATAACCGGAACCTCTTCTACCTTGATCACAAATTATTCACCAGCTTTTCAACTCGATGGTGAATATGAATGTGGGTTGCTATATATGTCGACTTTTAATTCTATACCTAATATAGACTATAGAAATAATAAGTTTTATTACGGTCAAAATGAAGTAGTAGAAATTCCAGAGGGGTCATATGAACTTCAAGACCTTGACGATTACCTCAAAAAACACTTGCAGGGATGCACATTTTCCCTGACATGTAACAATAATACGTTAAAAACGTCTATATTGTGTTCTAAAACTGTATATTTTAACAAAGAAAATTCGATAGGTAAGGTACTAGGTTTCGGAGAAGAAACTGTTCAAGCTAATATATTAACAGAGTCCCCTTTTCCTGTGTCCATTCTGTCTACAACTATAGTGCGAGTTGAATGTGACATAGTGAGCGGATCATTTGTAAACGGAAAACCGAGCCATATTATTCATGAGTTTGTTCCTAACGTGCCACCAGGTTATCGGATGATAGAAACACCGAGAAACGTTATCTATTTCCCTGTTACACAAAACAACTTGACCTCTCTTAAAATAAGAATATTAGACGCGAACGGCAATTTAGTTAATTTACGAGGTGAAGAGATTCAATTATATTTACATCTTCGAAAAAATGATAGATTTCAATAAAAGTGTGGTATCGCACAACAAACGTGTTATTACTCATTGTGCTATCAAGAAAAGAACACCTAAACATCAGCTTTCAAAGCTTACGAAAGAAAATAAGCAATTTTTAAAATATATAGGCTTATTAAAATGAGTATACTAAACTTGTCAGATCCTTTTAGCTATGATAACACGATTGAAAGTTTTGAATATCATTCGTATAAACCGTACGTAACAAGTTTTAATTTGAACGATGAAATCCGTATTCCTATTAACCAGCAAGACCTCTACTTATTACCATCAGCAAGCACACTATACATAGAGGGTACTATTGCAGTATTCAACAGAGAAACAAAAACGCAGGTGAACAGCGTTCAATTTACAAATAACCCTATACTCCATCTGTTTCAAGACATTCGATATGAGCTGAATGGAATCGAAATAGATAAAATTAAAAATGCTGGCGTTACAACAACTATGAAATCTCTTGTATCCATGAATAAATTCGAATCATCGATGTCGAAGGTATGGGGGTGGGACGTTAATGGCACAAAAATTACACATGGATCATTTTCTGTATCAGTTCCTTTAAATAAGATTCTTGGTTTTGCAGAGGATTATAATAAAATTATTATTAACAGTAAGCATGAACTTATTCTTTTAAGATCGAATAGTAATTTAAATAGTGTAAAATTGAACACAAATGAATACATAGACAACATTACTATATCTAAAATAGTATGGCGTATGCCTCATATCAAAGTTTCTGACCGAGAAAGATTAAGGTTACTCAGACAGTTAGAAAAAGATCATGCAATTCAGATAGCTTTTAGGAATTGGGATCTTTATGAGTATCCACTTTTACCTATAACATCAAAACATTCTTGGGCAATCAAAACTTCATCTCAAATTGAAAAACCGCGATACGTCATAATTGGATTAAAAACATACAGAAAAAATATGCCTGACAAAGATATAACGTACTTTGATCATTGTCATTTGAGAGACGTTAAAGTCTTTTTGAATTCAAACTATTTTCCATATGAAAGTTTAAATGTCAGTTTTGGGGCTGAAAAGTTTGCTATATTATACGAACAGTACGCTAAATTCCAACAGTCTTATTATAACCGCAGTGAAGCTCCGTTGTTGAGTCCGCAAGAATTTAAAGAAAAAGCACCTCTGTTTGTCATCGACTGCTCTCGACAAAACGAATCCTTAAAAACGGGTTCAATAGATGTTAGAGTTGAACTAGAGTGTGAACAAGACATACCCGACAATACCGCGGCTTACTGTCTTATTCTGAATGACAGTATTTTAGAATACAAACCATTAAGCAACATTACACGAAAAATATCATGAATTCAGATTGTTTGTTCGTAGACCTCCAGGGGTTTAAATCATTTCAAAATGAATTTATTGTTAAAGAATTTGCATACGGTACCAATGAATACACACAAGTATTTTCAATAAAACCTCCATATAAGTTTTCGACGTTAATGGAAAGCGAAAAAAGACAAGTAAGATGGATAGAGAAAAACCTAGGTATTTCATGGCATGAGGGCTTTGTTGATTATAGGGAATTTAAAAGAATGATACACTGTTTTTTGGAAAACAAGAAAATATATGTAAAAGGGTTAGAAAAAGTTAAATGGATTAAAGATTTGTGTAGTAACTGTACCGTAATTGACTTGGGTTGTAACGGTTTGCCTAAATTTGAATCTATGTATCAAAAATATTGTAAGGACCAGAGTAGTTATAGTTGTTCAACGCATAAAAAATCTTGTGCGTTAAAAAATGTTTTATGTATTAAAAAATGGTATTCTGAAAATAATTTATCATTGTATTCTCATTTGTAATAAAGTACAATAAATATTATAACTGTAAAGCATATTTTTATTTCATAATTATTTCCCTTTATATACCTACCTACATATGATAAGATAGTGTCCGATCCGAAAACTGCAAATTTAAGTGCCTGTAAAAGTTTAAAATAACAATGATAATGACAACTATTTGTTATTTTATGGGCACTTAAATTTTAAAGTTCGAATTGGACCCAGAGGGGTTACAAAAGGTTTAGAAGTAAAATAAAACCAGATTGAAAGGAAATAACGTTTATTTATTAATTACCACACCTTTGTTTATAACATAGCACCTTAAATCTAATTTTAACTTTAATATTAAAACAAAGATTGATGACCCCAAGACAACGTCGAGACTTGATTATTTAGTATAACGCGTTTGTCATCATTTGACGACAGTGCTACTTTATTCAAGGACTGAGTAAAAATAACATGTTTTAAAGATTTAAATACAATATTGCGTTTTCTTATCCGCTCCTTATTTAATAGTACTTTTTTATATTCCTCAAAATCCACACCGCGCAATACATGTCTCTTTGTGCCTTTAGCCTTTTTCAGTTGTTTGTTTTCTGTTTTTATACAATATAATTTAGACCTAAGGCCAACGAACTCATTTATTATTTCTCCACCAAGTTCATCTTTAAATAAACCGGGTACTTTTTTATGTTTAAGAGTTATACCGTATGCGTTACTGACAGAATAATTACTTGTATCAAAATAATGTTGAAAATTTCGTTTTATATCTACATACAAATCTTCTGTATTTATGGAATACAAAAAAGAATCTGTATCGGTATAACATAAACTTAAATTAGATCCATAAAAAGGTTTCATGACAGAATAGTGAAAATCGTACATATGAGTTTTCGATATTTCCAAAACAGTAAATCCAATGTAAATTGGCCGGTCAAGAGTTACCGATTCCGGTTTCATTTGTATGGCGACAAAATTTTCACTAAAAACGGTTGAACTATGAAAATTAGGTCTACCTGTTAGATGCTCTGCTGTGTACTTCTTTTTTGTTTTATTTCTATTATCACTCCACGCATTAACTAACAGAACATTTAACCTTTTTTCAGCGTCTTCCAACGTTTTTCCAAATATAGCATTGTTTGCAAGTTTGCACGAATTTTGCTCAAACACGGATTTAGCTTTTTGTCTTAACTTTGTATTTAAGTCTATGTATTGTTTTAAAAATGGACCTTGTTTAAATTTGATTACTCTATGTACGTTTTTCAATACCAAGCCATGTTTTATACATGTTTTTAAATGCACATAATGGATGACATACTCGTATTTATCATATAAATTTGGGATAAGTTTAGGTTGCTTTGAACCAGGCGGTGTGAATTTTTGAGGACAGAATGGAATGTCATTATGCAAGTCATGCAAATGTTCTGGATATTCTAAATCCACTTCCAAAATATAACCATAATCCGAATCATCAGGTGTTTGTAGGATATCGAGTACATTAATTTTATCCCGTGGTAATAATTTGAAATCATCATAAGGTAAATTGCCACACATTGCATAACCGTATAGATTATTACAGTCTATGTAGAATAAGAAACTGCTCGGATTACTGGAATCAAAGTTTGGCATGTATTTATTATTTGCCTTTGCATACCGAGTAGAACATAAACATACACCCCCACGAATACCTTTTTGAATCATTCTAATTATTTCAAGGTCATCAATGAGTTGCAACTTCACACCAGTTATAAGTAACATGGCATCAAAACTTAAACTTGGGGCAGTTAGATAAAAAGCAGGGTCTAATCTATAATTGACTTTACAAGTTTGACGAAACTTTTCAAATATGTCAGTTAGTAATAATACATCTGATTTAAGGTAAAGATCGGTGTATTCTCCTAAAGTATTAATATTGAATGATTTCCATACAAGCTCGGCATGTTTATAATCATATTTGGATATAATGTCATTTGTTAATGAGTTGTAAAAATAATGTGGCTGAGGTAAACATTGCTCTTCATAGCGACTCCAACTAGACATATACTCGTATGGATAGACGCCCTTTCGTTTCAATAAATCGAAATGCTCTTTTAAAGGAAAAAAATGTGAGAGATGAATAAAGTCTTCTTTATTTAAGGTGCTTACAAGTTCTTCCAAACTTGCTCCTAAAAATTTGAATGAATCTACAAAACGAACAGGCATATATTCATTTCGACTTGTAATGAAAAATTTCGTAAATGATATGTAATTTTCTTTGTTTTTTGCAATAACTTTGACTTGACCAGGAAGTTCACCCAACTGACGTATAAACAAATGACTGTCGTATCCTGATAAGTTGTGAAAAAATACTGGCACAAATGTTGGTAGGCGGTACCGAATATTACAATAAGAATGGGCTGCCCCTCTATATCGTCCTGTTAAATGACAATGATCTCTCACGGAATCGCCGAGTAATAACTTGCGACAAAGAAAACAATATTGAGAGTTCAAAAAATCATTTTCTTCTTTCTCTGTAATAGTTATTGGCTTCGGGTCAGAATATATTTTATTTATTCTATGTACATCTTTTTGCAGATATTCGAGAAATTTTTCTACGCAGTCTTTTCCACGATAAGACACGAATTTGTTTAGGGAGCTATCGTATGAACTAACAATGTAGTACGCAAATGCAGCTGGTATGTGTTCCTGTTGTTGTAGTACATTTCGAACTAAGTTTTTCATCCGTATTTGGTTGCAATAAGGATTCAAAGTCTGCATAAATTATAAAAGGCATATTTTGCATCCGCTCAAAATTTTTAAATTCAATATGCGCACCCCGATTAGGTAAAATTGTCTTTACGCCCCCGCATACGTGAGCATTAAATTTGTCTTGACTATTAAAAAATATCATACATTCATCGCAAAAAAATATTTTCCCGTTATGTTTTGTAAATTGAAGTTTAAGCAGGCGACTTAAATCTTTTATAAGACAGTAATGTGTTTGACGACCGTTTTCTAACATTAAAAGGTTAATATGATGTTGCTTCCGACATGTGGTTTTGTAAAGTGGACCTACGATTTCAGATTTATTTTTGAGTGCGTACACATTAATACTAATACGTTGATTGTTTTTTTCGAATATTTTTATGTCAGATAATCCCACAGGAAAAGTCATGTCCTTGCTATTAAGAACACCTTCATAATGGGGATATGAAGATACCCTATGCACATTATTTTTAGCGGGAAATAAAGCAGCCATCACACACCACAAAAAGCAAAAAACATCTTTATTTTGTATATTGATGCACGCCCGTTTTAGTTTTATATTTTTAGGCAAATCAATGAATCCTGATGCTCTCAGTGGGTTATATTTACTGATGTTTACCTCTAGGTATAAATTGCGCATAAAAGCCCAACCACTATCCCTGTCTTGAAACTCATCAATTTTTCCACAAATACATTGTAAAAGATTTAAAAATATTTCATTAAAATCATAGTTCTGATGTATAACTATATTTTTCGTTGCAAAAGATTTTACGTCGCAAGTATCGTTTTTAAGTAAAGAAAATTCAGCAAATAATTCAAAATTGACTTTGACAGTATTAAACACTGATTGTCTTGCTTCCAAAATTTTACGAACACTGTCGCGAAGGCTACGTATAAACTCGGCTGGTGCACAAACCTGGTCTGGCCCGCCCTCACGCCCCCGCACACGGTAAGATGCTATCCTACTTCTAAAAGCTGAAGCTATTTTTTCAACGCCTTCACCGTTATCAATAGAAATATTATTTTTATGCACAATACTTCGTAAATGAGCAGAAAAAGCTCGACTAGGAACAGATGTTTCGCAAACAGAACAAAATATTGATTTACAACTCATTTTTTGTTTTTTTATTTTATTTTATTTTTTAAGAATAGTAAATGAAAAGTGCTAGAAAATAAGATAAACAAAGGTATCGCGAGAATTATTATTTTTAGTAACAATATAACGCTCGGTGAAATTTTCAAATTAACTACAGCTTTCTCCTATAGATCTTTTGTCACAATAGTTTTAAGTCAGCCACATTATTTAATTTCAACTCAACAAAACATAGAATTACAACTCATTTTATTTTTTTTATTTTTAAGAATACTATTTGAAAAGTGCTGGCAAATATTACAAACAGAGGTAACTAATACTAGAATTATATTATTTTAAATCGCGATAGAACGTTCCATCTTCAGCGAAATAGTCCTTACATAATTTAAGCACTTTATTAATATCTGACACCTCTGACGAATTAACATCTAACTGTATTTTTAAATTAACTAGAGCTTTCTCCCATCGATCTTTTGGCGAAATGCTTTTTATGTCAGCCACATTGTATAACTTTAACTCAAGAAAAAGGTCGCCTGATAATTGTGCAGTTCGACGCACCCTGCCCCCGGGAACTTGCCTTATCAATACTGACGACAGCAGCACTGGTTTGGGTTTGCGAGCACGCCAGTCACCATCTTCACTGTCGGAGTCGATTATCCAGCCGCCTGCAGGACCGTTGAGCTGCTCTAGCAGACTTGTCTGCGCCAACTTTTTTGAGCTGTAAATCGATAAAAAATAAATAAATAATAATAAACGGAACAAACATGTGCAGAGCTAAGTACCTATTTAAATTTATTTTTAAAATTACCATTTACTGAAATAAATACATATTTTACTTACCGTGGAGTCGGTGCTTCGTCTTCAGATTCAGTCGGCGGGAATTTCGTTTTTGACAGCTTCAACTTCTTTGACCTATAAAACAGAAGTTCTATAATATAATAAAGCACTTTAAAATGTATTCAGGTAATAATTGTTTAAAATTGAATTACCGAGGTATTGAGGCTTCGTCTCCTGATTCGGGCAGCGGGGTTTTCTTTTTTACCACCTTCGGCTTCGTAGACCTTTAAAACACAAAACATAATAATTACACCGCGACAATGCACTCCTAACACACAGCACCTTAGATATTAATTAATTACCTTGAAATTGGAGCAGGATCTTGAAGCTCCGAATATGGTCGAGTCTTCTTGGAGACTTTCACTTCAGAGTATTCCGTATCAGACCTGTAAAAAAAAAAAAAAAGAACATGGAATATTGTATACAATTTATTTAATTAATAATCAATAAAACCATATCAGAACACATTAATATTAAAAACTTACGAACATTATTTTAATGCAGTTGTAGTTTGCGACTGATTGACACTGACTTTCTTGTAGAAATAAATGTAATTACGCGTTATAACGTAAAAAGTTTCCGCTCAGCACTTTACAACACTCACAGAAGTTCTCAACATTTAGATATTTATAACATTCTATTTGTAATAACAGTACTACGGAATGCGAACAAAACAAAGTTTTTATAAAGGTTTAATACCTCAGACGTCGATTTGCAAAGTAAGCATTTGTGTTACAAACAAAAGTATCATGTTAAATATGTCGTAATCGGTGCATCAATGAAAGGAACCGTCGTTTAACAAAGAAGCCGACTTCATTTAGGTTCAATTTACACTGAATGCGATGCGATGAATGATTTATTTTATAGGACTTGTCAACAATACTTGAATAAACCTGTACTGGAGTTAAGTTCGTGTTTAGCATATTATATTTTGTAGGGCTCAATAATACATGTTTAAACCTGTATTAGAGCTGTGCACGTGTTTAGCAAAGGAAAAATATAAATACATACGTTTAATATCTCAGTTCATCTTTAGACGCCAATTCAGAAAGTCGCAGTTTTATTTCGTATCCCGTACCTACAATAATACTGACTGAAGTTCTTGAATTAAACGGTGAGTACCTAACTTATTTACTAATATACTGATATTGTTTTTTTCCTAGTAGATATAAATCTAATTATATTCTCTTATTTTGCAGAGTATGATGACTTCTCAACACATTGACTCCGTGAAAGATACCAACGAACAGTTCCCGTCTTTTTCGTCTCAAACCCTTGCGGCATTCGACGAACCATTTGGCTACTCCCAAGATATGGATGCTTATTTGCAATACCAGAATAGATGTATAAATCAAATTCAAAATCCATCTTTAGAAAATTCACCGAAAAAACCCAAGATAAAGAAGAGAGCAGTGCAAATAAAAACTGATATTGGATTAAACTCGCATGTAATTAAAAAAGCGAAAAAAGGGAAGCGATTAATTAAGATCAGTATTGCAAACCTTGAATCGCAGCAGGACGCTGATGACCTCATGGCGGTGCAATTTGTCATCGAAGATAACTACGATGAATTGTTAAGTGCTACGGAATCATTAGTTGACCGAATCGTGAGAAGACTCAGTAACGTTAGCTATTAGATTTTACAGTATACGTTATTTTACATTTTTGTATTTCTTTAATAAAATTTTGTGTTTTTGCAACTTTGTTTCTCAATAATTATTCAATTCCCTACCCAAGTTAAATCCAATAGTGTTACTATGCAAAACAAGTTTAGAAACTAAAGTAAATTCCTCTGAAGTTTAGTGCCGCTGTTGGATTTACGTGCGCTTTATATTTTATTAATCGCTTGATCGTATATCTTTAACATAATGTAACCCTTACAGTAGGAGTCATGATTCCTGCTTAATAGCCGTGTCTAATTCTGATGGGACAGCAAATTAAGGTAGCATGTGAAGTTAAACTTTAACGAATTGCAGACTTTATTTGTGCTAGTGAAAATACAAATCAGACCGGCGTATTTATTGACTTGCAACTAGTTTATATTTATAATTTCTTGCAACGCGTTATGAGCACGTCACAGAAACCATCCAATCACAGGCTCAGGTCTACATCGCGCTAACGAAGTTTTTAAGATTTGTTCATATATATACAACATAAAATATTTAAACGGCGTGCTCCCACCTTCCGTGACCGACCGGCGGAATGGTAGGGTTCACCAGCAACCTGTGACTCGGCCTGATCACCCTTGTTACTAACCGCTGAACGATGTTATCTTGGAACTTTGGAGATTCTGTACCTATGCGGTGGTAGGTACGGATGACCCACGCCTTGGTGGAAGGCCCCCAAATCCACCTTCACGTAAAATGCGGCCATAAGACTACTGGGAACTTATCGCATCCCGGGTGGCCCGTCCTTGTTGTGAAGCTTGATCACCTTTGCAGCAAGTTGTGAAAAACACCTTAGCAAACCATGTCTCGACTGGGGCGCTATGTGACCTCGTACTACACTGAATTGAGCAGAGATGTACTTGGTCTGGTGGGTGCAAAGCTAGCTGTGCCCATCGTGTTAAGCTTTTGCTAAATAACCTACCGTTGTTTGTGCACCTGACAATTGAAAAACAAAGTATTAACTGACTCCAATTGTCAGGTGTACAAGCAACAGTTTTGCTCAAGTTAACTGTGAAATAATCAAGTAACAAACGAAAAATTGAACATTGATCAAGTCAAACGCATGCTAAGGGTTCGAATGAATTACAACTTAATAAAATAACTGCTAAGAAATTCTGAAAAAAAAAAAAATATATATATATATTGAGCATTTCGAATCAAATGCTACTTAAAAACTATTAAGAGTTTTAAATAAATTACAACCATAAAACCGATTGGGAGTTTCAGAACACCATACAACCGATTGAGAGTTTCAAAACACCTCAAAACCGATTGGGAGTTTCAGAACACCATAAAACCGATTGAGTTTCAAAACACCTATTTTAGCGTTTAAAAAAAACGCCTTGGGAGTTTCAAAACACCTCAAAACCGATTGGGAGTTTCAAAACACCTATTTTAGCGTTTAAAAAAACGATCAACTCGAAATGAGCGTTTCGTCAAAAAACGCCTTGGGAGTTTCAAAACACAAAACATGTAAAATGTGTTTTGAAACTCCCAATAATATACTACTAACGTGTTATGTCGTTAGTATGCACAATCTAGTAAACTTACAACATTAAATGACAGTAAAGCTTATTTTTTTATCCGGGCAGTTGCTTTTTCGATGTGATTTACGGATCTGAGTTCAGTAAAAGTCTGTTCAAAAGGTCTGTGTTTGTGAAAATCCGTGACATTTTTCTAGCGCGATTGATCCTAAACGCCTTTAAGGTAGAACTGGATTACTTCTAGAATTTATAAATTTTCTTAGCAAAAGATATTCATGTTTCGTAAGTTTAGCTTCTGTGATGAGTGATAATACTTCGTCAGCTTTTACTTCACTAGCACCGAGGTCTGACGTTTCTCTCAGATTTCAGACTGCTGACTCATCAAACTGAACTAGCATTTTAAGCCTCCTGCGTTGTGACTGCTTACTGCAAGTCGCGAAATCTTTTTTTGGTCGGCCGCAGGCTGCGGCTTCCGAAGTTGTTGGTTCGTCGTCGGGAATATCATGTGGTGTATTTTGGTTCAATACGGATATTTTCGGTAGATTTACACTTTCTGTCTCACTTAGCCACTTTGAATGTTTATTTAGAACGGAACTTTTTTTTTCATCAAGTAGTTTTCAATAAAACGACAAGTCTTTTGCAAATATACTTGATAGTGTTTTACACGTTGGCGGTATCTACGTTTTCCGCATCCGGCACCATGTCTATTAACTTCTGTAACACTTGACGTTGTTTTTCTGAGTATGAACCACTCGTAGATAGCCATAGTTCAAATATAAAACCCCTTGAAAGGATCCGATTTACTGCACATCTGAAAAAATATTACAAAATCAATAAACATATTCGTAAGACTCGCTTAGCGTTGCTACACTTCGCCCTACGCAGGCGTAGCAGGCTTCTAACAAGACAATCCGCAAATATCCGCAGACAATGATTTATGGCCGACCATCTAGACATATTGCACTCCCTAATCAAGAATAAATTATCATTAGTTTCGATTGGGAACGTAGTTAAAAGTTTAAGTAAACTATAATTTTGAAGATTCTTTAAATAAAATAAGGTCGTGGCTTAGACACGTCTTCATATCTATATTTTTAATAAACATGTCGAAATAAATGGATAAAACAAAACAACATACCTGATTCTTGAAGTTTCATATTAATAAATGGTCACTTTTATCACAAACTTCAAAAGATAGCCGCTAATGAGCGGTCACTTAATGAGTCACTGATAAGGGTGCTTGTGCAAACGTAAGTTGTGTTCACTTTCGAGTTTCCTTAAGGAATGAAAACAATGAGTTATCCGGAATCTATTTATAGTTAATTATTAGTACATTACTACAGACGCCGGGAAGTAGGTGGTTGCAGGCCGAGTTCATATAGACGGCCGAGCGAAGCGAGGTCGGATAGTTACGAGGCTGGCAACCCCTTTTCACGGCGAGGTATGTATAGTGCTTTTCTCAAACATAATGCAATGAAATAAAAAAAAACCACTCAAAAAACATTTGTGTAATAGGCATTAACGCGGATATTTTTGGTCCGAACCACACAGATACAAAAAAAAACGATTTTCAGCTATTCAGCCTGTTCATAAAACCAGCTGTCATGGCCATATTAAAATTAAAAAAAAATTACTTCCCGGCCTAAGCCTTCAATTTTGTATGAAATTCCTTTACAGTTCTCTCGAATTGTTCCGTCGGGAACGTGGCACTTTGAAGCCTAAAATAACTAACATAACGCCGACATTACATAGCATGTTTGAGAAAAGTATATTTATCGACCAATGACATGACCGCATTCGATATTTAAAAATGAAACATGCATTATTTTTAATTATGAATACTAGCCAGACCACCGTGCAGCGGGCGGGCACGGGTCAGAAGTTCGGCAGGTGTTTTAACATGGAGTTATATGTACGCATTCGCACACGCGGCAGGCGCGGGTCGGGACCGGCGCGGTAGCCGCACCCGCCGCCCGGCTTTACAAACAGCGCACGGGTGTGGCGTGATTGGTCGTAATGATAACAAAACGACATGCTCAGCGCCCGACCCGCGCCCGCCCGCTGTGTGTTTTGCGTTTTAGATTGCATCAGCAATATCAGCATGCCATGCCTATTGCCTAACGCAATCGCGATCGTTTTTGTTTTTGTTATATATGCGTGCGTTACTCCTGCCCATATCTTAGTCCCCTGCCTCACCGGGACGCCATGACAACGTCGCTGGCCACGTATCCCATGTAAAGTAACGTAGCCAAACCGTCGCCATGTGATGTGAGTCAGGCCTCAATATGGATTATTTGGCTACAGTGGCCGGCGACGTCGCCATGGCGTCTCGGTGAGGCAGGGGACTAACAGTTACTGTTTTCAAACTTTATTGCCTGCGTTGGCTTCACAGCCACATGCTTCATGCTGAGTTGGGACGGTTTCGCAACACTAGCACTACATGTCCCGTCTTTTCCTTATTTTTTTTTGTTTGTGTGTTATTGTTGTGAATAAATGTTTTACTTACTTGCTTCGTCATGACTTGACAGGAGTTTACGAAGCATCACTGAGTTTCGTGTTTAAGTAGTAGGTAAGTTTAAAACGTTTTTTGCAAAACGTATTTATTTCCGAAAAGGAAATATTACAGGATTTATTACCGTACCATCTTGTTCTACAACAAGTAGTGGAACCCTATAAGTTAGGTTAGGTTAGTTTTATAAAAATCACCACATGTTTAGTTTCGGAAAAAAACGTGAAACGTTTTTTTAGCAAAATTATGGTAAACCAAATAATGTCGTAATGCAGGCCTAGTAGGTATCTATGGTTGCGTTTATCGCGGGAGGATAAAGCTTGAATGAAAAATGAAGCAGACCAAATTTGAATCAACTCACTGAATAATTTTAATCTGTTTTTCTTTCATTTTCCCTTATGTCCGTGTCACGAAAAATCATGTTTTGTTTCATACTCATAAGCTTTTCAGTGTTACGAATCAGCAAAGTTTTTAAACGTACTTGCCCGTTTTTTAGGGTTCCGTAGTCAAACTTCCCTTATAGTTTCGCCATGTCCGTCCGTCCGACCGCAGCCTAGCTCAGAGACTCTTACTACTAGAAAGCTGTAATTTGGCATGAATATACATATTAGTCACGTCAACAAAGTGGTAAAATAAAATCTTGAAAAAGGATGTATTTTTTTTATCTCGGCTACCCTATAGTGTAGGATGTCATTGGATAGGACTTTCAAAAATATAGCGTTTGTGCAAACAATTTTTCGATTAAGGTATCCTTTTATGAGTCAAGTGTCCCCCCCCCCTCCCCACCCCCATACAGCCATAACTACAAATGC
Organism: Acleris emargana; assembly: GCA_927399475.2. NCBI lineage: Eukaryota > Metazoa > Arthropoda > Insecta > Lepidoptera > Tortricidae > Acleris > Acleris emargana. Next base: position 2,404,367 of record OV656843.1, read on the forward strand.
TAAAACTCTGAAAAATATCTTAAATGAAAGCACATATAATGAATTTAATAGGAAAACTATCACTACTGTAAACTTATTTGGTTCTTGAGTTACAAACGGCTTACATGATTATACCTACGAAAAACTTATTTGCGGTGTTGCTAAACTGACCGCGGCCTACGTCGATGTATCGGGATAACAGTTTTCCAACGGTAAAGTTAAGTTTGTTGCGACGTCTAATTGTTTGAAGTAACGGCTTCGGAACCCTACACTGAGCAAGGTCGGACATGCTCTCGCCCGGTTCGGTCAAATAGTTTTAAAAACTGCGCTGATTCGTAATGAGTCTAATTACTTATGTAAGACACCACTTAAAAACTAATGAAATAAAACATAAAATTAATGATTTTTCGTGACATGGACATAAGAGAAAATTTTTTTTTTTTTAAATAGCCGTGTGGTTGCCGTAGCCGTGTGGTTGCCGGGTTAGAATAGTGCCACTCCATGTCTTCCCGTGGATGTCGTAAGAGGCGACCAAGGGAATATAGGCTTGTAGTACTGTTAGGCGATGGGCTTGCAACCTATCACTAATACGCTGGTAAACATCTTAGCCTATTTGTGCTAAATGTGGTTACTGACTTATCAACAAGTTTTAAAGTTGTTGGTAATTTTGTAGCTCTGCCTACCCCACTCTGGGATTACAGGCGTGAAGGTATGTATGTAGTGTATGTACATTTTTTTTTATTAAAATGATCAATACTCTTATCCGAAGCTGGTAAAAATCGCTGAACATAAGTAGGGGTTAAATCGATATCTTTTTAGCTGTTCTATCAGCCCCAGGCGGGTTGACGTCGATTTCTGGGACACCTGTATATTTACAGTCACGTTCTCGAAAAACTTTCTTACGGTTCGGGGCTTGGCTTACGGGGGCGAAAAATCGATCTGTGACGCTCGGCCTTCCGGGTAGGAACTGTATTATTCTCTAAAAAATGAAAATTATTTTCAGGTTCTACACAGTACCCGTTAGTGTACCCCAATGAGCGACTTTGGTGGACCTGGTAAGTAATTAAATATAATTATGTCGGAGCGACCTGTGTCAAGCAGGACTGACTAAAGTCCGTGATCGAATTCGAGATCAAAAATGTAAACATACAATTGTCAATGTCAAAGTGACATTCCAGGGGTATATAATCTTGGTTTGAATATTTCATTTTTTAATGTTTGAATTTTAATCAATAATAAATACCGATACCTACATGCTTTTCAGTAAGATATTGGATGGAACGCTTTTTCACACCAAAGTTTGTCTATTCATGTGTAATGTTAAAAATAGTTTTATTCTCAGTCACTATTCTGCATACCGTCACCGGAAATGCCAAGAACATCGGTAGTTTTATTGATACAACCACCAATTTTTGTAGAAATATTTATAGGCTTTCATCACCATAAGTTTCTCACTTACGGTCATAGCACTACGTTGCCATTTCTTCGGCGTTGAGAAATTGTTCTTTTTATTTGAAGGGCCCGACTGAACTTCCATAGTTATTAATTTCCAATGCAACACACATGAACAAATAGAAACTGTACACGAAAATACAACCAAAACTAAACAATAAACAAAAACTTAACAACAGAAAGCAACGATACCAAGAGTAAACGAAAAGAAGCACATTCATTCGACAGATGTCAGAAAACTAACGCCGTATGTCCCGTATTGCATTAACAGTAAAATTATTATAATAACGAACCAAATGTTTAAAACTTCTTACCATTGCCAGTAGCATAAATTAAAACTCCATATATTTTATTCAAACAACATAAATACGGAATTAAAAAAAGTATATCTACTGTTAGCCTTAGTGTAATATTTTCAACTCATCACACAATATTATATTACCCTGATTATTATTATTTTTATTTTTATTTCAATGATTTTAAACTAACCATCACTTGGGTTTGTTTTTTTATGATGGCAATCCGTTTGTTTACATGTTTGATCTCGAATTCGATCACGGACTGTAGATTAGATTTAAGTCTTATGCTTAGTTATTAGAAACATAGGTACCTACCTAGCCTTAATTATCACTAGCCTATTTATCAACAGTGTGATAAATAAAATTCATTATTTACGATTTGTTTTAGTTGTTCTCAAATAATGTAATCAGTCCATAACTTGACATTATTGTCTTAAAGTTTCATATCAACTAAGAAGTGGGACTACATAGGCTTATTATGATCATATTTTATAATATTTCCCCAACTGTACTACTCAGCTAATGTTTTGTATTATAGCATTATAGAACATTTAATTTCCGTTCATTTGACACCGCACACATATTATATTGTATAAGGTTCATAGAAACAGAATTATTCGCAATATTCAAAACACAGCGGCCGTTCTTTTGATGACGTCATATCGTCCATCATTCGATCCAGGTACTTTACAGGTCCCGACGGTTCTTAAGATAAAATAACATGTTTGTCAACATACCACGGGGTTTCTTTGCATGATAAATCAGAAATGATGATACCCGCAGTAGAACTTAGTAAGGTTACCGGCATAGTCCGAAGAAACGACAACAGAGGGCGTCAACTCTAGCAATCTAAATCGTAATAAATGTAAGGCCTAATCTGGCAGCAAAGTATCTAATAATATCACTCTGGTTCACCAAAATATCCAATGTATAAGAAGTAAAGACCTCCAAATTGAGTTATTTCTTAATAGTAATAATATTGATATTTTATGTATAACGGAACACTGGTTAAATAGTACTAACGAAGCTATGTTTAATTTTAATAACCATCAGATCGGCAGTCTGTTCACAAGAAATAGCTCGATACATGGCGGGTCGCTAATAATATTAAACAATAAATTTAAATTTAAAGAACGTAAGGACATTGTGTCCTTATCTGTTGAACGTATATTAGAACTCGCTGCAATAGAATTACAGCAATTCATAGTAGTTTGTGTATATAGGCCACCCTTAGGTAATTTCGAAATTTTTGAATAGAACATGGAAACTGTCTTAATCAATTTATCACAATTGAGTAAGAAAGTTGTAATTCTGTAGCTCTGCCTACCCCACTCTGGGTTTACAGGCGTGAAGGTATGTATGTATGTATGAGTAAGAAAGTTATTATATGTGGAGATTTTAATGTTAATATTTTAGAAAATAGTTCGCTCACCAACAGATTAATAAATCTTTTCAAATCTTTCGGCTTGGCCCATACTTTTATGGAGCCGACTAGAGTGACTGACACTAGCGCCACGTGTATTGATAACATTTTTACTGATATAATTCCAATCAGTAAGATTTTGATTAGTAACCTGGAATCGGATCATCTAGGTCAATTAATTAAATTCGAGTCTGTATCGCATGATATTGCGAAGAAGGAAATAACTTTTGTGCCGCTTACTGCAGGCCGTGTGGAAAGAATGCGACATAATTAAGCGTATAATCTGCCCTTTTTTAACAACTTATAAGGGCCCTAATGACATGTACAACTCATTCTTTCACACATTCATGAAACAATTTGACATGATATTTACATCCAAATCGGTCATGGTCGGTGGCGCAAAGGTTTTCAGTGACTGGGCTACTGCGGACTTACATAAACGAAGAACAATACTGTATCAACTATATGAGGAACGACGGTTTAACGCTAGTGAAGAGTTTAAGGAACATGTCAAAGAGTATTCTAAGAATTTCAAGATAGACTGCCGTATAGCTAAGCGAAACTTTTAAAGTCATAAAATCTTGAATAGCTCTGATGTCATTAAAACGACTTGGAAAATAATTAATGAAGAAACAGGTCGCCGGAAAAAGGAAATTAATTACTTTCGTTTAAAAGTAGATGGTAAAATCCTAGAGTCGAATTTAGATGTCGCAATTCAATTTGAAAATTATTTTACCAACATACCAGTGTCAACGACTAAGTGTCTGAACTCTTCGCCGGCGTCTGCCATTTTATTATTAGAAGATAACGTGTCTGAATGCAGTATACACTTTGAATTCAAGCACGTTACTGCCTTGGATGTAATTAAGGCATTGAAGTCAATTAATATAAAGAAAACTAATGACCTTTGGGGGGTGTTGGTTCACGTCCTTAAATCCTTAATGGAAGTCATAGCATCTGACTTAATGGTCATATTTAATCACTGTGTTGACTGTGGCGATTTTCCTGATCTTATGAAACATAGCAAGATAATTCCATTATTCAAAACGGGTAGTACTTCTGACCCCACTAACTTTAGACCGATCTCCATACTACCCACTTTCAGTAAAATCTTTGAGAAATTAATTTTATCACAATTAATGGAACATTTTCAATATACCTAATAATTTATTACACAACAAACAATTTGGTTTTACTCGGGGTCGCTCGACAACCGAAGCTGGTGTTGAGTTAATTAAACATATTTTTGAAGCCTGGGAGGGGTCACATGATGCCTTAGGTATTTTCTGTGATTTGTCCAAGGCCTTCGATTGCGTTAACCATGACACATTGGTCAGGAAGCTACACCATTATGGAGTTAGAAGTACTGCGCTAAACTTAATAAAAATGTACTTATACGGGAGAATACAAAGGGTAGACGTGAATGGAAAACGATCACCTGGGTCTTTGGTCAAAATGGGCGTACCACAGGGCTCAATTTTGGGTCCTTTTTTATTCCTCATTTACATAAATGATTTACCATACCTTATAAAGGACAAACATGATATAGTATTGTTTGCTGATGATACCTCACTCGTATTTAAAGTCAAACGACAACAGGAGTTTAATATTGATGTAAACAATGCTATATCAAAAGTAGTAGATTGGTTCAGTGTTAATAATTTATTACTGAATGAGAAAAAGACTAAATGTATTAAATTTATGACTACAAATGTGAAAAATAGATAAACTACTGTAACTATAAAAAATGATAGATTAGACCTAGTTAATGCAGGGACCGGAAAACCCCTTTATTCGACTAAGTCTATCGATCGGGTAACTACATCATATGCTCTCCCAAACGTTAGCGTATCCCTATCGTTAGGCTTACCCTAATGAATGATTAACCATTGAGGTTACCAGTTTCGTAAGGGTTTCGGATTTAAGCACTTAGCATTACGTTAGTGTTACCCTATTAATTCTCCCTCTCCGTTGACTCTGTTTCGCAGATTCGTGTGATTGGTTGGTTCAAGCCTGTGTGTGGATAGCCAATCAATTGCTAAGTAGTGCAAAAATAATTTGTATGGACTGCGCGTAGAGATTAAAATAGCTTGAAGCCGTTCAATAAACACTTCATAGGGAAAGCCTAACGAGGGTTTTAAGGAATTGGTAAGCGCTTAGTCGAATTAATTGTTAATTAATTAATTGTTAGTCGAATTAGTTGAATTAGTTGGGGTAAGTCGAAGATATGCTTATCGCATCGTTAGGGTTTGTAAAAACCAGTCAATTATATACCCTAACGAAAACCTTTTAAAGGGTAAGCGGTTCCGGTCCCTGAGTTAATGATACAGTATTTCTTGGAATAACGTTAGACTCCAAACTCCAATGGGGTCCTCATCTGGCTAAATTAGCGAATAAACTAAGTTCTGCAGTTTTTGCAGTTAATAAAATTCGGAATATAATAGACTTGAAAACCGCTCGATTAGTTTATTTTAGTTACTTCCATAGTATAATGTCATATGGTATTTTACTATGGGGTAGTGGTGCTGACGTAAACAGCATCTTTGTTCTACAGAAGAGGGCTATTCGTGCTGTTTACAAGATGGGTCATGTCATAGAGACTCGCTTAGAGATAAGTTCAAAGAAACGAATATATTAACCGTATACAGTCAATATATTTATGAAATTATTATGCATGTTCATAAACACATCGGTAGTTTTAGAAAGAACTGTGACATACATAATGTTAATACCACAAATAAACATAAGCTCGCCGTGCCCTTTACACGGCTTCACAAATTCCAAAATTGACCGTGGAGACTTTCTACATCTCCCTTGTTTTTTTTTTTTTTTTTGTTTAATTACCTGCATGCCTATATTTAATTTTAATTTGACATTTGGAGACTACATCTCCGGAATATTTATTATTTATACGGAATAGTTATATTTATTTAAAAAAATGGCTTACTGTTGAGTTTCTTGCGGCGCTTCTTCTCAACAATGGTCTCTTGAAGCGCTGGTAGATGGTAGATTCAGACTTGTAAAAGTGCCTACAGGGCCTATATACTTACTTATATATACTTACAGAATAAATGATTTGAATTTGAATTTGAATAGCTAAACTTAAGTGTTAGTGGGCGGGGCACACCGCTCGCAGGACTGATGGTCGATGGGGTCAGAAGGTTCTTGAGTGGCGTCCGCGGACCGGGAGACGAGCTGTAGGGCCTCCAACAAGATGGAGTGACGACCTTGTAAGGATCGCGGGAACGCGGTGGATGCGGGAAAAGCACAAGACCGGTCTGAGTGGAGGGCCTTCGGGGAGGCCTATGTCCAGCAGTGGACGTCTTTCGGCTGACATAATGATGATGATGAACAACATACTAAAATTTGGTGCTGGTATCACTAACAGAATGAGTAATGACCAAAACGCGTGTTGGAGCGTGTTGCACTTTGCGGCGTTCGTACGTCAAAACTATTGACTTTAGGAAAAAAAAAGGTCAAGACATCAATTGTAGGCAATCGTCTCTAGTTTCTTTTTGTATATCGTCGGTGATGCTGCAAAACCGCGTAAGTAACATTTTTAAAAGGAGCAAAATGCACATTTTTTATAACAAGGTAAGGTTTACTTTGCTCTATCACAAATTTGTTAGTTACGCGGTTTTGCAATATCGCCGACGATATATATTATTAAAATCGCCATAATTATGTTTGCCTCCAATATTTGAGGAGTTCCCTCAATTCCTTACTGATCCCCTCATCAGATTCAGATTTGGTGATAGTAGTACCTATACTCTATAAAAACAATTTTTTTTTTTTTAATCGGTCCACAATTGACGGAGAAATCGGTGAACATACAAAAACAAAAATACAAACAGTGGAACGTATATTTTGATGTCGGTTAAAAAACTGTCTCAAAAAACAACAAGTATGAACTAATTTTGTATTTAAAGTTGTAGGTGATTGATTATCAGTCGATTCACCGATACGATTTTTAATCATTTTATGGCTTTGCGTTTTATTTTACCACATATGTAAAAACACCTATTTAGACTTTTATTATAGGATGGCAATAGTTCTAGCGTGATGTTAGACGACTTATGATACCTTATTTTACAGTAGGTACTTCTTTCATTTTCTTTATTTTTTGTTCTCATTTCGCATCATTTTGGCAATTCAAACAGCAATTTGGTTACCTACGTACGACACAGGCTTTTGGATTGGGTAAGCGTAAAATCTCTCTAATCTGTGCAAACTATGTTTTTTTTTGTATGTCATTTGTAAAGAGATCAATAATTATGAATTATGAATTTAAAAAAATAGAACAGAATACTAAATCGATTACATTTCTAATATAAACCTTATCGATAATCGAAAAAAAACATGCGATTTTAATTAGCGCCATCACTAAATTTTCCAAATGACCTCGGTCACAGGTACAATAGGATATAAGAAAATAATAGTTGTAATTAAAGCAAAGCATTTATTTTACCCGGCCCTTACGCCTAACTACATTGTAGGTCTTCGTACAATGTAGTTAGTTGCCAGGAAATGAGATATGAAAACAACTCTTAACTATTGTTGACTTCGGAGAATTCATTTGTTCATACATAATACAAACGTATAGTATGTAGGTTTATTTATAACAAATAATTATGTTGTTAGCATTCCGCTTAAACTAAATAGTTTCAAAGAACAGATTGGTATTGTTAGACGACATTGTATTGACTAATAGTTAATTATTTATGTAGGGTGACTAATTGTTAATTATTTGTATTATAATCAGGGATCGGAAATTCGGATCGATATTTACCTATACTTTCGCACCGGCTTTGTTGTTCAGTTGTATGGAGGCGGACTCAATCATAGAATTCATTACTAAAATTTCTGGGATTTCAAAATAAATAAATTGCACCGGCATTAATTCATAATCAATTATTTATATTAGCTGTTTGAAGTTATTTTTCATGTATAGATTTACCAAATGTTATTTAATTTACCTGTAACTCATTAACCTAACGAATTTATAGGAGCAAAAATGAATGTTTTATCCTACATGTAAATTAATTATTATATTAACATTTTGTAGAATCCCAGAATCTCGAAACTTATATTATTAAAATAATATTTTTAAGAAGCCGACGCCATGTTTGCCTATCTTTTTCTGGGATTTTGCCAACTTTAGGTAAATATCGATCCGAATTTCCGATCCCTGATTATAATATAGGGTGTAAAAATGTACCAGTGCTATTTTGACGGGGGCAAAAATGTACCAGTGCTAGTGATTCATTAAATATCGACAAAGTTTATCAACAACTTTTGTCGTGACATATATTTTCTGTGACTGTCTGACAGAATTAACGTATAGCGTATAGCCTAACTTAACCTGCTGAACTTAACCTTTTGAACGCCGTACGTCAAATACAAAATGCGTCACTCACACGCCAAACATGTTTGCTATGCTAAGCAAATTACACCTTAATCCATACGAAACAAAATCTCTTTTAATCTCTAACTTGTGTCGGCTGTGGCCGTCGGTGGCGTCAGTGGCACGACTTTCAGTGGTCGGCCAGAGCCGACTGTGGCGTTCAAAAGGTTAGATGCATTTACTCAAGCGAAGTAGAGTGAAACAAGATTTGAATTATTTACCTATAGAAAAAAAACAATTCCTTCTCGCGCATTTTCGATGGAAATGGTTGTTTGGAATGTTTAGATACATATTACAATACTCGCGCCGCCTTGTCCCGCCTCGCTTCGCCGGTGGAAAAGCGGCTAAAATTTTTGAAATTTCCTCAGCGTAGGTATATTCCTTAGGGGCGCAATTAAGAAAGGAATTTTGGAAAATTAAACTACCCGGGCGTCCTCTAGTCTATGATAAACGGATATGTACAAAAATCGGGTACCTTTTATTTTTTATTTTATTCATCGAAATACCTTTCAACTTAAACGTAATTACCAGGTGTCGGAATAGGCAGTGCCTATTTGCCTAAACTTCGCGGGAGGACGTACGTAAGAGTGGTTACAACCACCAAAAATAATGATTTCTTTTTATTATTACATAAATGTGGAAATACAATTTTACATGATTAAATGACTGACAAAAACTAACAAAGTATTTTGTCGTATATAATATTTTACCTCATTACTTTGTTTTACATACTTACCTTGTTTATTTTATCGAGACTCCTTTAGCCGTGTACTTATTACCTGCATTATGCGACCCTGCTGATAATGGGGACGCTCCATAAGAAAATGTTTTTAACATGTGATATTGAGCTTTAGTATCAATTTCCACATTTATACATACATACATACCTTTACGCCTTCATTCCCAGAGTGGGGTAGGCAGAGCTACAGAATTACCAACAACTCTAAAAACTTGTTGATAACTCTGTAACCACAATTTGCACAATTAGGCTAAGATGTTTAACAGTGTATATTAGTGACAGGTAGCAAGCCCATCGCCTAACAATTGGTTAAATAAATAAATACCTAATTCCAAACTAAGCGCTACACTAGTTGAGGAAATATGATTTGGCCGTCTGTTTACTTAGCGACCTTTTTTCTGCGTTTATTGTTTTACCTTCTTGTTTAAGGTCCATCGCGTGGTAGAGGATGGCGGGGGAGTGGCAAAAAGGCCAAGCAGCCGGGCCGAGGCCGGGGCCAAAGTCGTGGCGCGGCCGCCGGCGCCCCCGGGTCCGCCCCGCAGGAGTCCCGCGGGCCCAATGGGCCAGGCGAGCCTCGCGCGGCCAGCCAGCCGCCTCGAGGCAGGGGCCAATGGCGAGGCCGAAGCCAGCCACATAGCCGGGACAGATGTACAGTCAAGGAAATTGATTTGTAGACCATTTTGGACTATGTCAAAGTGACACTAGTAATGCCCGGTTCTTATATTCAAGAAACGAATCGTTTTCCTTACGGCCAGTAGCGTTGACATTTGCTACGTACAAAATGTGTCAAATTTTAACGAGACGTCACAATTCTTGTAACGGTTTTGAATATAGGAACGCCCCATAAATAAACTCATTAGAGGTCTCTTACGTTTTGATTGATTACGTCACAATGACATAAGTAGTCAAAAATGGTCTACGAATCAATTTCCTTGACTGTACGTCTTTGTATTTACATTCCATGCTGTTATTGTATGTGGTGTTCTATAATAGTACATTATTGTTTAGGCCCGGAAAGTAGGGAATTGCCTAATGAGCCGGGTTGAGCCTTGGCAAGGCCTGGTAAAATCCGAGTCAGGCAATCCCCGTTTTCGCCGGGGCATATACAGGGTGACTGGATCTTCGATACAAACCTTTTAAGGAGGCATAGCAGAGCTCATTTGGAGCCAATAAGGTCATGTAGTATCCTGGCCAAAAATAATTCGTTTCTGAGATATTTGAGATTTAAGTTTTATTTCGAAATTACGGAACGAAGCTCGTAAAAAATAATTTAAAAAAAATGCTATTATTTTTTACTTTAATACTCTGTAATGTATTTTCTGAAAGCTTAAATGTTAGCAATTTAATGTAATGACAAAAAAATAAACATATAGTGCTACATTTCAAGTTATTTAATAAAACTCCAATAAAAATTAACAAAAAAGTAATTACCTTATTATGAAAGCGTGCTTTTTTTTGTACTGCTTACGTACTTTTGTTGATTAGTACCTACATCTCATTAGATAGCTAGTAAACCAAGGAAGTTTTTCCAGCAATTTGTACGCTGCGTGTCATACAATGATTTAAAAAAAATCTTTACCTTATTGGCTCTAAATGAACTCTAAAATCCTCCTTAAAAGGTTTGTATCGTATATCCAGTCACCCTGTATAATGCTTATCACAAACTTTTGATAATGTTATGCCTCGTTGTATTTCATCCTGTTTAATGAATAGCAAAAACGTTTCTCGTAGTTGGTTCACTGGTTTTTTTAAAATCCTTGGGACATCTAAAATACTGCTCTTAAAACTCACCCACAGCTTCTATGAACCTAAAACAAAACGACCAAGTTTTTTAAATTATTTACTGTTTTGATCCAGCAGTGCCTTACTTGATTATCCAGTAGGTGCCTGTAAGGGTTTTCAATAGCGTTCGGCTGGCTATCGCTATGACACTTGCACTAGCGACGGATAGTATATTTCTCACTCGTGTTTTATAAAAAAATGCAGATTGCATATAAGTACCTTAATGTTAAAAAACTGGTACGGTACATATTTATTCTAGCTGGACTGGATATTCTCCAAGAACGCTTGGCATTCTATGAACAGCAAGATATTGTACGAGAAGTTTTTTTTTGTTAATCTTAATATTTTATTGTTTATTTCAGCTGGTCCCAGGCCGCAGTATAAGGAAAATGATCAAAATAATCAAAATACAAGGCAACATTGGGTAAGTAATAGAACGTCTAACAAAATATTTATTACCCACAAGACATGGCCATGTATAATTTAATTTGGTATAACACTTAATTGGTATAATGAACAAAACATATATTAACAAATTACATATTTTCCTAGCGTGCAAGTATACATCTGTTGATACAACAACCTTTTTCAAAATTTAAAATGGTACCCGTAATATTAATTTTATCTATTAATCAAAACCTAAACCATACATCGTTATCGCGGGAGCAAAAACAAATCTATTAAAGAACACATAACAGAATGTATGTTTAGTATAAATGGAATATTCTGCCTAAACACTCTTAGCCTCTAAGAAGTTCTTCATATCTAGGACGAAGTTTTCGCTGGAAACGGTCAATCAAACTTGTCTTACACTGTGTATAACATTAAATGTTGTTATAGAGATGCACCCAGCAACATTCTAAGCACGTCACGACAGCAGTTCATTATGTGCTAAGGTAGTAAAATAAAAAACCGTTTCTAGATTTTATACTGCTGATTACAGTAAAACTATCTTTGGATTTTTTTATGCAGTAGTTTTTTTTTTATATTTAGGAAAAACAGTAAAAAAAGTTGGATTGTGAATGTTAGGAATACACTTATAGTGCCCTTAGTCCATTTATTAAAAAAAAAATACAACTGTCATGTTCATTTTTCATCTGTCTCACGAATGAAACTCAAAGCAGATGCAAAGCATTACACGCAAAATAGTTTATTTATTTAAATGGCGCCAAAAATTATGTAATTAATTAAATTACGCAAAATAACAAATTTGTGAACGAACGGGAGCGAATGATTGACAAGTGAGTGACATGACATGACAGTCAGTTCTGTATCTGTTAAGTTACTTTTTTATTTTATGTCATGCTAAGATCACGAGTTCACGACATAGGTAGTATTCCTAACTTTGGATATACGGTCTTTTTAATGACTATTTCTTTAATAAATTATTAACGACGAATTTAAGTTAAATAAAGAAAAACTGAGAAATACGGATAGTCTAATTTTTAACCAGCTATTATAAACGCGAAAAATAAATAACGCTTTTTTTTTTGAAATGTTGTCAATAGATTGGATTGATAGACCAAAAAAAATAACTCTCGGTTTTTACATTGTAATTCGAAATAATAGGTAATTTTAAGAAACTAATTTAATTAATTTTGTATGTGACCCAATAGTTTTGTTTTATTATATTTATTTATTTAGCAGACATTTTATGGATGACATGATTATTTTAAATTTGGGTTGGCATCTTCTAATAAATTACAACAATTAAATGATATCTAATGATAAAAAGTGATTTTAATAATGAAATAAATCATACTATTTCAAGCGGTTATCGCCTGAAGCGTAAGATACACCTAGGAGGGCTTCAAGCCGAAAATGAATGTCAAACAAAGGTCAAATTTACTTTTATCGAAATTTCCGAAATAGATAAATATTTCAAAAACTTAATAATGCAGAACGGCTTTATAACCTAATTTTTAAATTTTTTAATTTTATAAAGGAATAGCCTTTTCAAATTAGAGTAATTTAAAAAATATGAACAATCCCAATTACACGAAATAAAAATTTCAGAAAAAGCCCAAAGAAGAAAGACCAATGGGGTTTAAAGAATTAGAAGAGATATCTCAATCAGAAGGCGCTGACATAATAGAGAAGATTAACCGCAACAAACAGCTGTTCACGAAGCTATTGGAAACACCAGTCGAGCAGAAAAAACAAGACGTCTTCGCGTTAATATTGACGCTCGTAACAAACGCGTGGAAGACATCCTTCAAAGAATCGAAGAAGTTGCTTCTCCTTGAAATATGCAACTCGAAATTCGTCGATAACCTTAAACTGTATTTGATGCAGCTGCCGTACTCCGACGAGGATGATAAGTATTATAATAAATATTACTGGACAAACGAAAATGAGTTTTGGGATCATTTCTTGACGTTTTGCGAGTGCATACTCGAAGTTTCTCCAGCTACTGCGGTGCGTAAGTGCGGGTCGCTGATCGGAGTCCTGACAAAGTGCTGCTTGGATTGCTTGAAGGAAAGACAAGGGTTTGAATTACCTGAGGAATATTCTACAAGGCTGACCAAGATCAGTGATAGCCTGAAAACCTGCGACGAAGTACAGGTGCGTAGCTTATATTCAGGGCCGGATTAACCATTGGGCAGAGTAGGCAAATGCCTAAGGGCCCTACATCAGCTAGGGGCCACAAAAGAAATTGAAAATGTTACATCCTTTCATTAACTTGAAAAGAGCTAACGACCTTCAAACGGCTGAAAAGGGACCCGACAATTGCATTGCCTAAGGGCCCCGACGTGGTTAAACCGGCCCTGCTTATATTATTTGTTCTACTTATCTAATCGGAGCCTAAGGGTCTCCCCAAACCAGTCGACGCCGTTTCGACAAATCGCGTACGGAAAAAGCTTTATGTCAACGCAATAAGAGCGAAAACGACGTCGCTCCGCTCGGCTCGACTCGGCTCGGCGTTGCTAACGGAACGACGACGTTTTCGCTCTTATCGCATGGATATAAAACTTTTTCTTACACGCTCAAGCCGATTCGGCGTCGATAGGTCTGGGGAGACCCTAACATGGCTGCGGTTATCACGTGACCAAATGTGGTTAAAACATCCGTCACTTTCTAACACGTATATAAGTACGAGAGTGATGGATGCTTTATCCATATTTGTCTCGCGATAAACGCAACCATACTAGGCCCGCAGGTCCTCTAGAATGCAGTAAACCCTGTAGGATTTTTTATTTGTGCAATTGCCGCTACACTGGTTTCCGGACGAACGCTTTTTGCCCCATATCACATTAAAAACCTACCCGTTTACGTCCTTATGAGTTATGACTGATTTTTTGTAAAGACAAAATTTAATACGCGGTTCTTGCGAATTGTTTCCGATTGGAACTGTCACGTGACCCCCACGAGCGGCCCCACTAGGGAATGCATTTTAACCGGTTATTAACCATCTGTGTATGAAAATAACCGGTTATTTGCATTCCCTAGTCCCCACGTTCCGTTTGAAAAGCTCTATTTTAATTCGAAAGTAACTTATATGAACTTATTTTCCTTGGTATATATCGTCTGCCTATTATTTTTATTCATTAGGCCATATTTATCGCAAGTTATCTTTAAGAAACCATTTTACTTTTCAGGACTTTTATAATTCTAACCTAACATAACCTTGTTTGTCTACGCGTTAGATTTAAGAAATTCTGAAATGTTTACAGTTCCAGCAATATCTACAGGGTGTTTGGTAGAGCGTTGTCTAAAAGAAACAGGCGAATAGAAGAGGCCATTAGCTATCCATTTCAGGTACTTTAATCCTTCATTTGTCTAGGGGCTATTTAATACCGATTTATTTTTTATTTTACTAAAAGTTACCAAAATTCGACCTTGAAACCCCGAAAAAAAAGGAACTATTCGGTGTATCCATAAAATTACCATTTTGGCAGAAAGTTACATTTCGAGGTGTTTGAATAAAAGTATTATTGGAAGCGTATAGCAACATTTAAAAAAAATTGGGGCTCTCAAAGTTTCAGAAATAAGAAAAGAAATTTTTCAAGATTAACTTCACAGTGAAATTTAGAAATAACGAAAGTAATTACAACTCTTCAAATTTCCTAAAAACATCTTCAGTTCATGCCAATTCTAATGGTGTGCCACATGCATTACAAAACTCTTAATAATTTGAGTTATTCGCTAATAACTTCCACCCGGCCGTGAAGGTGGCGATTTTTGGGAGAATTAATTTCTCTACTCAGTTACCACGTCTTACGCAGTTGCTTTCTCGTTATAATTCACATATCCAAGATGAGAATTAATTCATTAGAATTTTATAAGTAAAACGTCCGTGTGCAATAACAAATGGCAAACCTCGAAACGTCTGTTATAATCCTCCAGGCCTAAAACAAATAAACTAAGGATTAGAATGAATGATCGGACACTTGGTGTTGTAAAAGCTATAAAGGCCTGCCAGCCGAGGTAAGGTAGGCTGGCCGCGGGCACTCGTAAAACATTTTAAAATGCAAAAATGTTTCAAATTGAATACACAATAGTGGCAAAAATTTAACACTACAGAGAATAATAATGAAAAAAACAGCAAATCACTTTATCTTAAACAGCTTGTAAATACCTTGCACATGAGTGTAATGATCAAAGCGTGTCTCCCATCAGCCCGAAGTACTGACCACACTTCCCATATGCTCAAGTCAGGCATTTCAGCACCAACTCTAATGCAGGTACCATTTTGGGGATTTTGATTCAATAGCCTCAGATTAATTCTCATCTTAGATATGTGAATTACAACGAGAAAACATCTTACTGCGTAAGACGTGGTAACTGAATAGAGAAGTTAATTCTCCCAAAAATCGCCACCTTCACGGCCGGGTGGAAGTTATTAGCGAATAACTCAAATTATTAAGAGTTTTGTAATGCATGTGGCACACCATTAGAAACTGCATGAACTGAAGATGTTTTTAGGAAATTTAAAGAGTTGTAATTACTTTCGTTTTTTTTAAATTTCACTGTGAAGTTAATCTTGAAAAATTTATTTTCTGATTTTTGAAACTTTGAGAGCCCCCATTTTTTTTAAATGTTGCTATACGCTTCCAATAATACTTTTATTCGAACACCACGAAATTTAACTTTCTGCCAAAATGGTAATTTTGTGGATACACCGAATAGTTCCTTTTTTTTCGGGGTTTCAAGGTCGAATTTTGGTAGCTTTTAATAAAATAAAAAATAAATCGGTATTAAATAGCCCCTAGACAAATAAAGGGTTAAAGTACCTGAAATGGATAGCTAATGGCCTCTTCTATTCGCCTGTTTTTTTTAGACAACGCTCTACCAAACACCCTGTATATAAAAAATATGAATAACAAAAAGTATATCAACAATGGTATGACCAAAATTTTGATGGGAAACAACAATTTCAACGATTTCGACAAAGTATTCCTACTTTGCACGTGCGGAATTGCACTCGGTTTTTTGGGTTAGGCTTGCATAGCTCACTGTCCAGAAATGTGCAGTTCCAAAATATACACTTTCCCAATTGAGGCACTCTTCTCGAAAGATGCACTAATTCCATCACCAGGAAGCCCAGCCATGATGGCAATGATACCGAGGAATGACTGGTCTCTAGAAACTTAAGTAATAATAATGTACCTGGTCTACTTATGGTACTGTATAAAAAAAGAGTATTTTTTGTTTTTTTCACTTCTCATGCTCTTAAAATGCTACTTAAATCTCTGCGAATCGGGACTAAAGCTCCTTATTAATCTCTAGGGATTAAAGTAATTTTTTTTTAATTTACTTTGGAAACCCCTAAACAACCAATCACGGTGTTTGTGAATGGAGTATTATCGCCATTTTCAGTGATTGTGTATGGACCATATTTTTGGGTGTCGAAATAACCTCAAAATGACAACTGTGCAAATATATATAAAAAAAGGATTTAATTTCGTGAAACACGATTAATTATTACTAATATGAATCTATTTAATCATATTAAGGCCGAACTCTTTTATTATGCGTGGTCCAATTACTTTTAAAATGGTTTCCAAGTTTGAATCTGTTGGCTAAATATGCAAGCATTTAAAACATCAACGAAATAATAAGGTATAATTGCACTTTTAATATATCGTAGATTTGGTTAGATACTTTTATTTTATTAATGTTAGATTAACGATAGTAATAATAAGATACCTAATTGTTAGTTTTAATTGTTAGAAACTTTTTTATAATAAATGTTGTAATTTTGTTTAGAACGTCGTTTTTTTCCTCGCATTCAAAGTGAAAAGTAGAGTGTTTAACGCGAGACTAAACAACCATAATGACACTCGAACTACAGCCACCCTCGCTCGCAAGCTCGCTCGCGTGGCTAAACATCTCGTGTCATAATGGCTTGTTTTAGTCCCTTGTTGAACAATCTACTATTAATTATTAGTGGCTGAGGAATTAACTCTGGTATGATACCGGAGGATTGTTTTATTTAAATTAGAGATTTGTTATAGTAGAGATAAAGAAAGTGCACCTTCTGAGAAAATGTATCTTCTGAGAAAATGCACTTTATGAGAAAGTGTTCCCATTGGGATGTGTACTTTTAGAGACAGCGTACCTTCCGAGAAAGTGATCCTTCTGAAGAAGTGCACGTGTAGAGAAAGTGAGAAAGAACAGAAAATGCATAACACTGACTTATCACAATGTCACCAGACCAAAACCCGACAAAGAACTGAGGTGGATCCCGGTGAGCCTCCCGAGAGTTTCCGCGAGCTGAGTGTCCTGCCGACTCCCGAGGAGCTGGTGAACAGCCAGCCGTTCCTGCGGGCGAACCTCGTGGACGGCTCCTACCAAGACAAGGAGCACTACCTGGATGTGCAGTTTCGGCTGCTGAGGGAGGACTGCTTCGGCCCGCTGCGGGACGGCATCCGTGAGTACCGCGCAAGCAGGACGCATGGTCAGGAGCTGACAGGGCTTAGGAACGGTTCGAAAAACACCTGTTAATTATGTTTCTTAACCAGGTTCTTCGTAAAAGCTCGCTCGGAGCGGAATAGATTCTGTTTATTTTTCGTATTTGATCCTTCCTTCATTTTGATGGCGTGGCGACTACGGTGTTTTAAAATGATAAGGCCTGAGGGCCCTGCCAAGACGCATTTCGCTAACGAACGTTTCTATACGTTTCGTTTTTAAACCAATCGCGTCACTGGTAGATCACGTGACTTTTCGTATCACGTGATCTAGCAGTGACGCGATTGGTTTAGTACGAATCGAATAGAAACGTTAGTCAGCGTAGTGCATCTCGGCAGGAGGGGTTCTGATTAACTTCAAGCTGAGCAAGTGTTAACTAAGTAGGGAAGACGAGAAAACGGCGGTGGGCGATGCGAACAAATTTGCGAGCGAAATTAACCAGTATTTCGATCAGGAACAGTCTTTTTTTTTATTCATAATGGGTTTGCGTTTGACCTCAGTCTCACCTGATGTTAAGTGACGACGAGGTCGAAGGTACGTACGTTCTCTTTGATCAAATCCGAAATAATACCGATTCTGTTAGAGCGGAATCGAAATGAGAATGCTCTACTGTCTAGGTGTTCGATCCCTGGCGGCTGTGAAGCCAGGGTTAAAGTGAGAGAAGGTGGATCAGGGACGAGGTAAGGCTGTTGCGAGAGGACTGCTTCAGGCCACCGTGCGCTTTTAAAGAAAATATTAAGTGATTTTAATGTTGTGCAATAAATTATTTAAATAAAATAAAGTACAAGTTATGATTTCGATTTAACTTTGCAGGTCAATTCATGGAAAATCCAACGATAAAGAAGTATGACAGTATACGGTAATTAACAATCATATTATTTTGCAATTAGCACCTTGTTCTGTCTGATAATGGATTGCCTTAATTATTTGACGACGCGCTGGCCTGGTTGGTAGTGACCCTGCCTACGAAGCTAGCGGTCCTGGGTTCAAATCCCGGTAAGGGCAGATATTTGCGTGATGAACGCGAATATTTGTTCCTGAGTCATGGATGTTTACTATATATTTAAGTATATATTTCTCTATATAAGTATTTATATCGTTGTCTAGTACCCATAGTACAAGCCTAGAGCTTAATTTGGGACTAGGTCAATTGGTGTGACATTGTCCCCTTATATTTATGTATTTATTTATTATTATTGTGCTAACGTTTCTGTTTTCTATCGGCTCGAGATGTATGGAGTTGACGTAAGCGGTAGACGCGATCTGTTATCAGCTTACGTCAACTCCATACATTTCGTCTATTTTCGAAAATTGCTAGCTTACCTAGATGAGCTACTCGCGTATACCCTTTGAGATAGAAATACAAAACAACCCGACTAAGTTACATATCACCTTTAGTAGAAAAGCTTCTGTAATTGATTGCGTACCTTGTTAAGGCGGTTTATCATGATAAACTTTTACCGGTGAAAGGTTATCTGATCACATTATTCAGCACAGCCTAAAATACAACAACTCAGATCACAGATGACTTAACCCACATAAACAACAATTCAGATCACAGATGACTTAACCCACATCAATTCAGATCACAGATGACTTAACCCACATAAACAACAATTCACTCTGTTGTTTGACACCGACTTAGGGCCCGTTGTTTGATCAGTAGTTAACTCAACTAATAGTTAAAATTCGAAAAAGGTATCGAAAATTTGACACATTTCCTTGAGATTTAACCATTAGTTACGAGTTTTAACAATTAGTTACTTTAACTACTGATCAAACAACAGGCCCTTAGTAATACTTCTCCTCGAACGGTTTCCTAATCATAGTCAGGTTAGCTGGTAGAGATCTCTTATAGGGATAAGTTCGCCATTGTACACGTTAATCTTAAATTTGTGTACGTACGTATTTGTAATTAGTTTTATGTGCAATACAGAATTTACATATATACATAATAAATGCTCTGTATCCGCTAGGCCCCCGTGTAATATGGCCGCGTTTATCGCGTGACAAACGACATAAAACATCCGTCACTGTCTGACACGTATATATGATAGTGACGGATGCTTGATCCACATTTGGTCACGCGATAAACGCAACCATACTAGAGTCGCAGTTAGCCGTCATCGCCTGAAATGATAAAGTTAGTGTAAGGGCAAGTTCAGACGGACAGCATTTGAACTGCAACCCATTTGCTAAATTACATTTCGAGGGCAGTTCAGATGCAGTTCACCTAACTGCATCAAAACTGCAAACTAACCGTGCAGCTAGCTTGCAGTTGGTCGACAGGACGGCGCGCTAACTGCAAGTGGACTGTACATTTGTAATGCGGTGTCGATGCAGTTACATCAACTGCTACAGAACTGCCATTTTGCAGCTGGGTTGCAGCTCAAATGCTGTCCATCTGAACCGGCCCTAAGGTAGTCACCATTGCAGTGGTCAGCCAGAGACCTGTAGTTGGCCTCTGCCTATACTTTGTATGAGAGGGAAGAGTACAAAATATATGTTTCCCACTCTTTGCTTTATTTATTCCAGCGTGTACAAAAACGTAAAATTCCTAGAGCCGTTTGTATCAAAACAAAAGGTTGGCTCCACTGTCAAGCTCGACGGCGGAAGTATGAAGATGTGTAAGAATATGAACTGGGCGCACAGCAAGCGGCTGTTGTTTGGGTGCCTCGTGCTGTTCACCAGGGACCACTGCCGCAGCTTCCTCATCGGGACTGTGCTGGAGCGGGACGAGAAGTACCTGAGCCAGGGACTGGTATGGAATAAATAGAATACACGTTATACTAGTTGGTAGATCTTGTTAAGCTAGCGGTTCCGGGTTCGATTCTCTGTAGGAATAGATAAAAGATAAAGGTAAAGACATTTAGTCAGTAAGTAGGCCGCACGGGCACTTTTACACGTCAAGAATCTACCAGTGCTTCACAAGTGGAGACCGCTGCTGAGAAGAAACGCCGCAAGAAACTCAGCAGTCAGTCATTTTTATTAAATATATTTAGTATTGTATTACAATGGTACTACTTAGTCTAGCATTATATAAATCTATAAATAACAAATTGAAAAATATTTCAAATATTCTGCGTAGTTTCCGCAGGAAAACACACCAAAATCTTAAGAGAGAGATAAAGAGAGAAAAGGAAAAAAGAACACCTACTTATGTGTAGGTATATAAGACGGTGCAAGATGACCACATAAGATTGATATGTTTTCCTACATCAGTGTCAATCATCAATATTTATATTACTCTCGGATATTTTCTATGTGTTTGTGTATGCAGGGATCCGACCTTGGGGCTGTAAATGCAGTGATAGAGTCTACCCGCTAAACTGAGCTACTTTTGTTCTGTAACATTAAAAAATAACTTCAGTTTAGACGAATTGAATTGATGTCAAAGGCTAATTGTAAAATCATTGTATTCAATCATGGCCATAATAATCACTATCTCATGGTACGGGGGCGACATTGCCTTGGTACGAGGGCTACAGGAAAATGTTGAATTGGATTGCATATGGGGCGACTCCCCTACTCGATTGCGACTGTAAGCATTTTCTAACAAACCAAGCGGACGCCGGGACAGCGACGAGTTAGTCCGTTCCCAACCACTGCATGAGATAGTTGCCTATAATAATACTGCGTCCTCCACCCGCCTGGCACCCCGTATAATGTTAGTCTAAGTAAAGTTAATAAATAATATTCAGATTATCAGTGTTCAACTTTCATATACCTACAGAACCCTTCTGCTCTCCATATTGACATAGACGGTCAAATTGGTTACAAAAACGTGATCATTAGGTTCTTTGAATTAAAAAAAATCGCAACCAGGCGAGGCATACTTTAACATGGAGTCAGAACTAGAGCACGACACTAAACCAGAGGAAGTGTTTTCAATGAGCTAATCAAACCGGATCTCCCCTTTCTGGAGGGATTTACCAAGATTATTTTTGTGGATAATGGTGCAATTCGAAGCCGTAATCGCGCCCCTAGGTCTGCGGAGTCTCCAAGTTGGCGGAGATACAACATTTGCCCTAGTATTGGGAAAGCTAGGGAAAGAAGAATTGAGCCACATTAGACTGCATCGCGCGCAGTTATGATACGCTGAAAGCCAGATTAATCGCGGAGTTCCAGGAGACTGCAAATCAGCAATTTAATAAGTTACTTTCGGGTAGGTACTTAAGATTCGGCCCTTTTCCAGTATTTCTCCGATTTGATTCGAAAAAGTACGCCTAGGGCGGCCCCTTCCGACCCTTCCACTCCATTTCGATCTGTATATCTCTTTCGTCAATCTTCTTTCATCCATGCTTTCCAAATGACCGAACCATCGAAGCATGCCCTTTTCAATCTTAGTCACTACATCTTCTTTTATACCACATTTCTCTCTGATTTTTTCATTTCTGTCTCTATCAATCAGTTTCACACCACACATACTACGCAAAGAGCGCATTTCAACTGCATTTACACGACTTATATGCTTGTCCTGCCACACCCAACATTGTGAACTACCCATTGTGAACAGCCAGCCGGGCTTTTTGTGAAACGCCCTGTCTGCTCACAAAGGAGCACAGGGCCCCATTAATTTGGTAAGTTAATGCACGAAATGAGGAGGAGAGCAGAGCAGAGACCATCGCAGCATTATAGGCGGATGTCCGAAGCGGCTCGTAACGCAAAGGTAGAGCCAAGCACAGTTAAGATATTGTGGCTCCAGTGGCTGCCTACAGCGGTACGAACTGCCCTAGTCTCTCATGAAGGGGAAGAGGCAGGGAAAAAAATTGTCCTGGCGGAAAAGATAGCCGAGACGATGCGGAGTGGAGCCATGGTGGAAGTCAAAGGACATCAGGAAGACGAACACTGAAAGTTATATTTAACTTGTATGAAAATTTAATTGAATTTAGACATACTTTTAACAACTTACAGAACATAAGAAGTTCAGTTTTAGGAGTAGAAACGATCCATGCATTTAAAGTCCTAGATCAGAGACTATATAATTTGCAATATGCTTATGTTACAAAAACCGGTCAAGTTTAGACACCAATCGGTGTCACATTTGGCCCTAGCTATACCCGTAGTAAAAACCTAGAGCTCGGTTTGAGACCAGGTCAACTTGTGTGAAATTGTGCACAGATATTTTAAAAATGTGGTTTTTGCAGCTACCGGTCAGTATCGTCAATATTGAAGCGGCCAAGAATGCAGACATTTACAACGAAGAGTCATACACTATGATAGAGTGCGAGGTTTACTTTGAACCTTACCACCATGTTCTTAAGGTGCTTCAGGATCCAAGTTTCCCAGACCACCTCGCCATGAGTAACTACATCATCAACGTACAAGTCAGTATTCCTTTTTCCTATTTACAATGCTTTGATTCTCTTGTATTCATACCATTTCCCATGGTTTACCTACCATTGAAATATCGAAGCTCGTTTCATAGAACGTTTCACTTCGAAGAATTTTCATTTCATCGACAAGCATTTCCACGTGCAGGAGCTTAATTTTTTTTGCTGGCACTAGTCTAACCTAACCTAACCTACGTAACGAATGCTTAAGGTAACCTGAAAACTATAAGGTTTCGGCTGAAATTAGCTTTCATTAAAATGAATTTTGGTGAAATGACACATTCGATGAAATGTGTATGTCTATATTTCAAGGGGATCCCCATTTTCCATAAGCAGAGAACGCAAATAGTTACTGGTTGTTGATAATTAAGGAGACGAATTTTGTATTTCGTTGCAAGGAAAACACAAACCAAAGATTTTCAAGTCTAAATACTAAACTTCCTATCCAATCCTACAAATAACTTATCTTTACAACAGCTACAACAAAACAATTTTTATTTTTTGCAAATGAAACATATATCGCTTACAAGCCACCATAAGCTAGCCAGCCAGAAGTAGATCCTCTTACGACACTGGCAACTCATACCAGAGCCTGGCCAATTGAGCCGTGAAAGGTTGTAAATATACCCGTGTCCTAATACTCGTAAGTATGTAAGTTGTCCGGTGCAAATAATGCAAGTCAGGTGACTTTGCAAAAAAACTACGGCCACCCAAGCTTGTGCCAAAAATGAAATTTTCGACAGATTTTTATTTTGCTTCCTTGCATTTTACATAACATCCATATAAATCCACAAAGTGTTTACAAACTCATAATCTTTCAGAAAATACCTGAACCGCCAGCCTACTTAGATCCTGACAAAAAGTTCACAGTGGTAACCAACGTCGGTTTGCATATGGATTTCACTGTCCTGCAAGAGGACACATGGCCGACCCAGGATATGCTTGGTTTTGACAGCTCCCAATATGATGCCTATAAACTGGCTCTCACCCACGAGTTCGCCGTCATCCAGGGACCACCCGGGACAGGGAAGACTTTCATTGGAGTAAAAATCGCCAAAACTCTTCTACAAAATGTACCGTTCCCACCAGGGAAGTGCCGCCTCCTAGTCATATGCTATACCAATCACGCCTTAGATCAGTTTTT
This sequence comes from Acleris emargana, assembly GCA_927399475.2. NCBI lineage: Eukaryota > Metazoa > Arthropoda > Insecta > Lepidoptera > Tortricidae > Acleris > Acleris emargana. Next base: position 2,428,834 of record OV656843.1, read on the forward strand.
GGAAGCTCTGCTTCCTGTGACACGCTCTTTAGTCCGCATTGGAGGCAGATCACGGAATGAAGAATTGGAACCGTACAATATAATCAATCAGAGACTTAAAATGACGCAGGACGGGTGGAGAACTCGTAACAATAGTACCCATTATTATCATGAAATGAGAATGCAACTTAAACGGGAAATCAGTCAATTGGAGCATGCCCAATTGCATGTCAAAGATTTGGACACCGGCGTTTTAAGCTACGAGAGTATTATTGCTTATGCCGAGGAGTGTAAAATACTAGAAAATTATTACAAAGGAAAAGGTAAAGTGGATCCATTAAAACATTGGTTGTTTGAGTCAGTGGACAATGTTGCATTCGCTCCCATAATAGAAGAGATGGAACATCAGGAAGAGAAAGCGGGCGAAAAGGACGCAGTCATTGACGAGGATGATATGGCAAGACACAATGTCGTATATGATGATCTGGACGATGGCGAAAGTTTAGGCTTTGGTGGCTTCGACTTTTTGGAAACGTCATTCTCTTTTGCTGATGCTGAAGAACATATGAAAGAACTTTTGAAGCGATTGAATGACGGTCAAACGAAAGGACTTCCTTTTTTCAAAATACGAGAGATACAACGTGAAATATGTCAACTGTTTTCAGAAAGGAAACTTTTACAAGTAAGAGATCAATTTTGGTCAGCTTTTTGTTTATTAATTAAGTAAAAGCGATATGCGTGATTTTTGCCCATTGATCCATTTTCACTAGCCTAAATGTTAATACAGATACAGTTTTTTTGTTATTTCTCAAAAGCTATAAATAATTAAAACTTAATTTTATTTTTCCCATAGAATATAAATATTTATCTATACGTCAGGATTTTTTCACAATTTTTGGTTAATAAACTTAGGAGATACGGGGGACGGGACGGTAATTTAATTTGTACATTTTTGGTTATTATTTTATATTATTTTTTGTTTTGAAATGTTTATATTTTTTTCACTAAAAATAGATGCGGGCAAGCAAGTTGAACTATGACAAATTTCAAGTTGATAGCATTTGTAGTTGCTGAGAAAACCTTCTGTGACATACAGACAGACAGACAAACGGACAACGAAGTCTCACCTTAAGGGTTCCTTTTTTACCATTTGGTACGGAACCCTAAAAAGGAAGAAAGTGAAATAATAAAGTGTTTTCTTGTTGTATCGTAAAAATGGTTATACATACAAGGGTAGAGTTGCTGGTAATTCCGTAGCTCTGCCTACCCCACTTTGGGAATGAAGGAGTGAGTTTATGTATGTATGTATGTACATACAAGGGTCTGGTATGATTATAGTACGAACACTGAAGTAACGGTCGAGTGTGAGTTGGCTAGAGAGAGAGAGAGGACTGTCTCGCTGGTAGAGGGTAGAGTAAAGTCACCGGTAGTCCGCCAGAGACCTGTAGTCGGCCTCTGATTATACGTTGTATGAGTGGGAAGAATACGAAAGATATATTTCCCGCTCTTCGCACTCATATAAGATCGATTACTGGTCTCTGGTTGACCTCTGATGACTGTACTTAAGAGATAATTATTTTTATCTACTCTCATATCGTAAAGTTCGAATTATAAACTTCAAAACGAATTTATATTGGAATACTTTATAAACACAATACCAAAATAAAAAAAAAACTTTATAACATTATTTCTCTAACAAAATAATGTTATAAAGTATTTTTTTTACCATTACGATACAAGTTAATCCAAAAAGTTAGTGTCACCAGGGAGGTTCCATATATATATTTTTTTATAATGGAACGCATTTGCGGTTCGCGTCATTATTACAGCATTACAAAAAGTTTTCATTCCAACGTCATTGAATACGTTTTGCTGTGGTTACTTTATTAACTTTGATCTTTCATTTAGTAGGTTTAATCGCAATGTATGAGAGTAGATAAAGTAGTGTATGAAACTGCACATAACTAGGTATTAAAACACTCGTGTGATACTATTAAAAACCTCGCCTAGCGGCTCGGTTCTTAATCAATTTCATAAACTACTAGATATTATTATTAATTTGTTGTATATTATATTATTATTTGATTGTTCAAAATGTGGTAGTAAAATTAACAACTATTTTTTAAACTTGTTGGTAATTCTGTAACTATGCCTACCCGACTGGGAATGAAGGCGTAAGTGTATATTACGACGTGACGACGCGACAGCCTAGTAGTTAGTGACCCTGCCTATAAAGCTAGCGGATCGATTCCCGATAAGAGCAAATATTAGTGTGAAGAACGGGTAGGGGTCGGGTTGCATAAAGTTTAAAGTCATATTTTTGATGGGCATACAAAGATTCGTCATACTCATCATTGCGCATAACTGTAAATTGTCATACATTTATGCGCATAAAGTTTTTAATCATAATGTTTAAGAACATTGTGTAACGCGCATAAATTTGATGCGCATAAAATTATTTAACCATACTTTATAATGGTATGGCTTTATAAATAAACTTTGTCCGCTCTTTTATAAAAAAATAATCCTAACCTATCCGCGATCCGAGTCGGTTTTGGCACTAACTTTATATTATATTAATGCAGTGTTATGACAATCGATATTATGACAATAGTTGTTATGCGACCAGACCGCCACCCGTGAAGAACATGAGTACTTTGTTTCTGAGAAACTGGGTGTTTTCTATGTATTTAAGTATTTATTTCTCTATATAAGTATTTATATCGTTGTCTAGTACCCATAGTAAAAGCCTAGAGCTTAGTTTGGGTCTAGGTCAATTTGTGTGAGATTGTGCCGTGATATTTATTTATTTATTCAATTATATTATTTATGTATGTATTATTTATCACAGGAGATGCAGCTGTCGCGCTCCCGCGCACCGAAAATCAAGTTACAGGACGTGCGAGATGTATCCACCGTTCCACGCATAGAGCGGTGGTCTATGTACTTCAAATGGGCCGAAGTTGCTATCCAAGATGCAAGGAAAAGAATAAAAGGTCTGGAGGTAAGAAAAAACTGCCATTTCTACTGGTATCTTGTATTTGTAGTGGCGGCAGGGTCTTGTGTTGGGCCTGACCGGACCGTTACCACCATCTCGCCCTTTAACCTACCGCCAAGCAGGAGTGTTCATATTGTTGTGTGCCGATGTGGGGATAAGGAAAAGAACTGCATTCCATACATCTTAGTCCTCAAGGTTGGCAACTTTGAAGTATAAGGAGGACATGCGACTCCCTATGTCAAGCACGTGGACGTCATTCGGCTGAAATGATAATCATGGTCCATTATGGTTTCAGAAACAGTTGCAGTCCACTGCTCTGGCTTACGAAGAGGCCAGGATGATGGTCGACCTGGCCATCCTCAAGGAGACCCAAGTGGTCGGGATGACCACCAGTGGGGCTGCGCGACTTAGGAAACTTTTGATAGAAATAGCACCCGTAATAGGTAATGTAACACTATCCGGTCCCTTTTTCTCCCTTCTACTTTTCTAAGAGGTTTAGCATAATGTCCACCAGTTCCCACATTTTACTTGTTCATGAGGTAGTGTACAAGTATCCATTTCTGAGTTTTATAATTACTTAATCTACCTGAAAAGTCTTTATTAATTACCTTTTAAGTAGTTAGTTTTTTTTTCATTACATAAAATTGCTGACATTTTAGCTTTCAGAAAATACAAAAAAAAGAATTAAAAAATGGCCATTTTTTTCATTTTTTTTCGAGCTACTTTCCGCAATTACGAAAAAAACTTAAATCTCAAATATCTCAGAAACGAACAATTTTCGGCCAGGGACCTTGACCACATGACCTTATTGGCTCCAAAAGAGCTCTACTATGCCTCCTTAAAAGGTTTGTATCGAATATCCAGTCACCCAAGTGGGTAACTCTATAACCAGTAACAGCGATTGTAAGTTGCTGCAATAAATAAAATACTTTACAGTGTCTTTAATGTATAACAAACTATGATTTTAATGAAACTGTCCTGTGATATTGATGCGTTTAGATCACTAACCAGATTCTAAAATAAATTTGTTATTTAATTGAAATTGCGAACGAAAAAGTTTAAATTCTGTGCTTCTGTGATTTGTTTCTACCCTCGTTGAAACAATTACAATTGATCTATTATCGATTTCCATAGATCGATACAACCTGAGTGCAACTTTCGCCTCTGCAAGCTATATACTTGATAGTCTAGCGGCGCGGAGTACTGACTTTGATTCTGACGCCGTGAGTTCGAATCTGGATGGAAAAAACTTTTTTTTTTTTTTTTTGGTTTCTTGAACAATAAAAAGGACCATGGTGAAGTGTTCGGTTTGCTGCGAAACTGTGCTAGTTACACAAAAACGAATCAAGTGTACTAAGCAGGGTTGTACACTACAATATCACCAAGATTGTCTAGAATCCTGCAACGACTCCCCCGCGTCACGCGCCAAGTGGATTTGTCCTCTGTGTGTAGCTTCTCGTCCCAGATACGGTGATAATTCTAATACACCAGTTCAGGGGAAAATTCTTAAATCGACTGAAAAATGTTTTCACCCTGGATGATGTCAGAGAGCTCCTTCGAACAGAAATTGGACCACTGAGATCCGACTTAGACACCCTAAAAAAGTTTATTATAGACGAATTTGGTCCATTGAAAAATGAAATTTTGGAACTTAAGGAGTCGGTTACCTTCTTAGGTAATAAATACGATGAACTTATCAAGAGTGTCGATATACTGGAAAATAAGGTAGCCGCTCATAGCTCCTCCAAAACGGAAGTAAAAGATCTGAAATCGATGGTGTCTAAAATAGATATTGGCATTAATTCTAGGGAGCAATGGGCAAGGAGGTCAAATATTGAGATCCAAGGAATTCCTGAGAAAAATAATGAGAACCTACTGGAGATCTTCCAGAAAATTACAGAGTGTGCTGGATGCCCCATTAATGTGAGCACAGATATTGATTTTATCACCCGCGTGGCACCCGTGGCGTCGGACTCCAAAAAACCCAAAGCCATCGTGGTGCGGTTCTTGGCCAGATACAGAAAAGGTGACTGCTTGAATCGCCTAAGGAAACTGAGAGATTTCAAAGCTTGTGACATCGGTTATACTGGAAGTAATATATCTGTATACTTCAATGATCACCTTACGGGCCTTAACAAAATCCTTTTGAAGAATGCAAAAAAGCTGGCTGCGGATAACGGTTATAAATACGTCTGGGTTAAGCATTCCTGTATCCTTGTGAGGCGTAATGACACTAGTCCTGTCCAGAGCATCATTACCAGCGAGGATTTAAAGAAGATCAAATAAGAACAATGAACTTTACTTTTTATATTTGTAGTTGCTGCGTTTTTTGTGCTTTAGTTGTACTACTTTCTGTTTTGTTAGGGGACCTTAAATATGTTTGTTATTATTGTTTTATGTTAGCGTATCCAATCAAAACTGATCCAATTGTCCAATCAATATACATTATATCTTTTTATCTGAGAGTCAATGCCTTTAAAAAACTATATATAATATTTGTAGATATCTTAATTCAATGGCTAATAATTTAACTATTTACTATCAAAACGTGCGTGGCCTTCGAACGAAAACTGGTGCTTTTTACAAAAATCAATTAAATACGGAAGCTGATATAATTTGCTTAACAGAAACCTGGCTCCTACCTGGAATTCAAGACTCAGAGCTCTTTGACGCACGGTACATCGTTTATAGGAACGATCGAAATTACTCCATGAGAGGTGACACTGGGAGGAGGGGTTCTGATTGCTGTGCGAAATTTTCTGGTCGTGGCAGCAGGGACCGGAAAACCCCTTTATTCGACTAAGTCTATCGATCGGGTAACTACATCATATGCTCTCCCAAACGTTAGCGTATCCCTATCGTTAGGCTTACCCTAATGAATGATTAACCATTGAGGTTACCAGTTTCGTAAGGGTTTCGGATTTAAGCACTTAGCATTACGTTAGTGTTACCCTATTAATTCTCCCTCTCCGTTGACTCTGTTTCGCAGATTCGTGTGATTGGTTGGTTTCAAGCCTGTGTGTGGATAGCCAATCAATTGCTAAGTAGTGCAAAAATAATTTGTATGGACTGCGCGTAGAGATTAAAATAGCTTGAAGCCGTTCAATAAACACTTCATAGGGAAAGCCTAACGAGGGTTTTAAGGAATTGGTAAGCGCTTAGTCGAATTAATTGTATCGTATGGGATAGCTCTTCATTGGGGTAAGTCGAAGATATGCTTATCGCATCGTTAGGGTTTGTAAAAACCAGTCAATTATATACCCTAACGAAAACCTTTTAAAGGGTAAGCGGTTCCGGTCCCTGCGTGGCAGGTGTCGTACACCTGCCGTCACGCAACTCTTCAGCGGACCTGCTGAGAGTGTCTCTATTTACTCAGAATGAGGGAAGGCGAACATGTTGCCACTTATACTGTTGTTACTTTCCACCATGCCCCGATCTTTTTGATTCTGAGGCTGACTTCTTTGAGTCAGTATCTAATAATATAACGCAAAACCCAAGTGACTTTTATGTTGTTATTGGTGACTTCAATATTGGTCATGCTCTTTGGTCATCTGAAGGCACTTACTCCGGCTTGTCTACTCGGCTCGAGTCTAATGTTAGTTGCAATAGGACCCCGTTAGTAGATGCCCTGGGTGCATTTCTATCGTTTAATGGCTTACAACAATTTAGTTCTATTTATAATTGCAATGCCAGACTTTTAGACCTTATAATGGCTAACTTGGAATGTCATGTCATACGGTCAAATGATCCTCTTGTGAAAGAGGACAAACACCATCCGGCCCTGGATGTTGTGATTAAATACTCTTGCTTTGCATGTTTACGTTCTGCGTCTCGTAGAGTTAGGCTTTTTCAGGCTGCTGATTATGAGGCCGTTAATTTTGCACTTGCTGACGTTGACTGGAATGAGTGTCTTGACTCAAACGATGTGGAACTGTCAGTTAAACGATTCTACGACATTATTTATGATATAGTAGCTATTCATATACCGTCTAAATTAGTGTACAGCAATAATAAGTATCCTATATGGTATTCAAAAGCTTTAATTAAATTAATTTCCGAAAAGCAAAAATTTCATAAAAGATGGAAAACCTATGGGCGTTTTACTGACTATGATACATTTTCACTTCTCAGAGATAGACAAAAACGTGTTCAGGACCATTGTTATAGGAACTTTTAGAAACTAGCAGAGTCAAAGATAAGATCTAATAGCAAATACTTTTGGCGTTTCATCAAATCTAAAAAAGGAAACTCAAGCATCCCTGAGTCTATGCACTTTGAGAACAATGAAGTGACATATGGCGTTCAGATTTGTAATGCCTTTAATTATTATTTACAGTCTGTTTTCGAGGACCCTGTTCAACTGAATGTCATCCATCCAACGGATCCTGGTATGGGCTACTCAGTCACTGTTAATAATGTAGATATAGATCCCCATTCAGTGTGTAAATATTTGAGAATGCTTGACGTTAGGAAGGGCGCGGGCCCGGATGGTATTCCTCCACTTTTTTGGCGTAACTGTCGTAGTCAATTGTCCGAGCCTATCGCCACACTGTTTTTTATATCACTGCAGACTGGAGTAATGCCAAGGTTATGGAAGAAATCATTTGTAACACCAGTTTTCAAATCAGGAAACAAGCATGATATAAAAGATTACAGGCCGATATCAAAACTCAACACAATACCAAAACTATTTGAAAAAGTGATATATGACCAAATATTTCCAATAATTAGACCCCTTTTGGTCCCAGAGCAGCATGGATTCATAAATAAAAGGTCAACTGAGTCAAATTTATGCGAATTCGTAGAGAAATTGTATTGTGCTATGGATGAGGGCTATCAGGTGGACGTTATTTACACCGATTACTCGAAAGCGTTCGATAAAATATCCCATAACCTCTTATTAGAAAAGCTTAAGTCAATTGGTATTCACGGAAACCTCTTTCGTTGGGTGACGTTGTACTTGCGTGACCGGTGCCAGGCTGTTGCTGTCAAGGGATATTGCTCTAGCTTCGTTCCAGTATTGTCTGGTGTACCCCAGGGGTCACATTTGGGGCCTTTATTCTTTAATATTTTTATCAATGATGTTATTTTTCAATTTAAATCTGCTTCATGTCTACTTTATGCAGATGATAAAAAAATATTTAAGGTCATTAAAGGCACCAATTCCTGTCATGAGTTGCAAGAAGACCTTAACCAATTTTACAAATACTGCCAAGAGAATCTCTTACATTTAAATATAAAAAAATGCAACGTTATTACATTTACACGTAAAAACCAATTTATTACATATAATTATCACTTTGGCAATGAATTATTGGAAAGAGTTTCGTCCGTCAGAGACCTGGGTGTACATCTTGATAACAAGTTAATGTTTTGCAATCATATTGAGGACATAACACAACGAGCTTTCCGCTTACTGGGATTCGTGCTTAGAATTGGAAAGGAGTTTAAGGAAGCCCGCACATTATTAACGCTCTTTAACTCCCTTGTACGGCCAATATTGGAATACGCTTCACCTGTATGGAACCCGCAGTACAGTGTTTATATTAACTCCATTGAGAAGATCCAAAACAATTTTTTAAAGCATTTAAACTATAAGGCTTTTAAGTCTGATCCACAATTCGACTGCACCAGTGTAGTTTCGCTCGTAAGTCGACGCACTTTAAAAGACCAAATGTTTATATTTAAGATTTTAAACAATTATATTGACTCTCCTTATTTTATAAATGCATTAAGTTTTAAAATTCCACGCAACATATCACCCCGTATTAAATGTTTGTTCCATGTCCCCTTTACACGTAAGAAATATAAAGCTAATTCTTTCCTTAGCAGAACTTGTAAGATATATAATAATAAATTTGTTGAGGCTGATATTTTTAACATGTCTTTATCAAAATATAAGTGTTCTATTATCTTTCTTATAAATTAACCTGCAATTTGTATACCGTAAAATGGGGCTATTTGGTAATCACGGGGCTATTTGGAACTAAGTAATCATAAGCTTTTAGTTGATATATTTTTTGTCATGGCTATGCTAGAACTGTAAAATTTGTTGTCAGGCTAAGTTTTTAGTTCTATTATTGCCATGACAAAAATATATCAACTAAAAGCTTATAATTACTTGGGTTCCAAATAGCCTCGTGGTTCCCAAATAGCCCCGTTTTACGGTACCCCCTTTGTATTCTGGTTCCACTTGTCTTTAACTTTAATTTTAGTTTTTGTATTTTTTTTATTTTATTTTTTTTACTTTCTTGTTTATTGTAAAAAAAGAAAAAGAAAAATGAAAAAAAAAAGAAAAAAAAAAGAAAAAAAGAAAAAAAAAACTTGTGTAATTTAAGCATCAGGCATATCTTTGTCGTTGTTATTGGTAACCTACCTAAGCTAGTTTTCATTATATATGTTTCATTAAGTTGTGGCAGCTTTATTGGTCGATAATTAGCTATATGTTTTATTTTTAAGCAATTTTTGTACCGTTGTTTGCCCAAATAAACATTAAAACAAAACACCCTGTATAGCCATGCAGCAAAAATTGAGAAAGCTTGGATGAGATGTGTTGATGCATCCTCCGTATAGCCCTGACCTTGCTCCATCGGATTTCCACCTGTTTCGGTCACCTCAGAACTCTTTAGGAAGCGTAAAGCTAACTTCAAAAGAACACTGAAAACTACCTGTCAGATTTTTTTAATCAAAAATCTCAATTTGATGTCACCAAGTCATCGATCAAAAGGGCACATACATATTATAAATAAATAAATAAATATACTTAAAAAAAATATTTTCCTTTGTATGAAAAATACGGAAATACTTTTGCCCCGACCTTATACATACATAACTTGAAAAACATAACCCTCCTTCTGACGCAGTCGGGTAAAGAGTTGATGGAACACTAACATGTTATATTTCCAGTGGTGGTGGAGGAAGCTGCGGAGGTGCTGGAGGCGCACATCGTGACGTCACTCACGAAGAGCTGCCAACACCTTATCCTCATCGGTGGGTAGCCTTCAACCACTGCTCGGTTAATACCCCAGAGGCAGTCTGCCCTCCTAAGCAAATAGGCCGTATCCCAAAATCAATAACCAAAGTAGTTTTAGTTCTCTTCTCTTCGTAATAAGGTTGATATTGCTACAGGAGTTTTATCTGACACTGCGTATTAGCTTAGCAGGGCAGCAGTGTTCTATTTTGTTTCCTATTTCAATTGAATGAGCATTTACGTGGATCAAAAAACTAGACCATTCTGTAAGTGCTATGTAGTTAAGCTACTTCATCGTGTTCAGAGATGGTACTAAATATTTACTCTTATTTACAACGAAACAACACAAAACATATATATTTAAAATCATTAAAAAAACATCAATTGACTCATGTTAATAGGAAGTCTTTACACCCTAGCTGTTCACTGGGGATACACTTCTGCGGGGCTTTAGCATTTCTTATTTGATGAAGTTTTACCGTCAGCATAAATGCTGTGAGCTGTAGCTGTAGTGTGGCCGAGTGCCGAGGCTCGGGGTAGGCTGGGTGGCGAGGTGCTACATGCGCTACGAGCGCTACGAGCGCTACGCGCACCTCACGCGGGCGGTGTGCGCAGGCGACCACCAGCAGCTGCGGCCGTCGGCGGCGTGCGTGCGGCTGGCGCGCCGCTACTCGCTGGAGGTGTCGCTGTAGTGTGGCCGAGTGCCGAGGCTCGGGGTAGGCTGGGTGGCGAGGTGCGACATGCGCTACGAGCGCTACATGCGCTACGAGCGCTACGCGCACCTCACGCGGGCGGTGTGCGCAGGCGACCACCAGCAGCTGCGGCCGTCGGCGGCGTGCGTGCGGCTGGCGCGCCGCTACTCGCTGGAGGTGTCGCTGTTCGAGCGCATGGTGCGCAACGCCGTGCACGGCCGGCGCCTGCGCGTGCAGCACCGCATGCGGCCCGCGCTGGCGCGGCTCATCTGCCCGCACATCTACCCGGACCTCCTGAACCACCCCTCCGTCGAGGAGTTCCCTGCCGTCCGCGGCGTCGACCAGAATCTCTTCTTCTTCACGCACGAACACCGGGAACAGGTAAGAAGCAGACGGAATGTAGATAACGCCAGGCTGTGCGTGAAAGCTAAAAATTGACCCAGTGAAATTCGGAGTAATTGTGTTACCCAAATAAAAAGAATAGCAGAGTAAGGTTGGAGATTGCGATGTCGCTTGGCTTAGCTAAAGTTGAATAAAGCATCTTAATCTTGTAGAATCCAGCCTTTCAACTGTTTTTTGGTTTTATAGATACAAAATAAGGATTCTTATCAACTTTCGGATCAATTCATTCAATGTCTTGAAACAGCTTTGAGCGACTGTATATCTGAACTAAAGTGTAAAGTATCATGAATGCGTTGCCTTTTGCAGTGCGTAGACGATAGCTCGAGTCGTACCAACCCTTACGAAGCGGACATGGTGCTGCGACTCGCCAACTACCTCATGCAGCAAGGCTACCAACCCGAGGACGTCACCATTCTGACTGCCTACTCAGGGCAGATGTTCTATTTGAGAAGGGTAACCTCAATTTATAGGGTGTCCACTTGTTTCACCGACATTCATTTCATAGAACGTATCTCTTCGCAGATGTTTTGTTTCATAAAAAGGTATTTTCTGCTGAACTAAAATGACTTGAAATTAACCCGCGTTCAGCAGAAATTATCTTTCCATGAAACGAAAATTCTGCGAAGTAATACGTTCTATGAAATGAATGTCTGTGAAACAAGGGTAAACTCATTTATAGCTTTGAAAACAAAGGAGTCATAAATGAAGGTGCTCTTCGGGACATTAAGAAAAGAAGGAAGATGTTTTTTCAGCCACAACACATATAAAACAAACACCACAAATAATTACCCATAAATAAATGCCGGTGAAATAACTGAACTCTGATTCATAATAATCATAATTATCATTCCATCAAATCTACCACTGTGTTGCCTTATAAAATGAACCTTATATCTATAAATTTACTCTTGGCAAAATAATGCACGTAAGTAATTAAATAATTAGTAATTTTAAGAATAAACATGGTTGTATAAAAACCATTCGTATAAATAAATATTGAATTGAAGCCATTTCGTGGTAGATATATTCATATTGCAATGGTCTTACCAGTCTTGTGCTTTTCGCATCCACCGCATTCCCGCGATCTTCACAAGGTCGTCACTCCATCTTGTTGGAGGCCTACCTACAGCTCGTCTCCATGTTTGTTTGACCTTAAATACTACAATCGAAAAAGATACCACCTGCGGGTCTAGTGTGGCTGCGTTTATCGCGTGACAAAATGTGGATAAAGCATCGTCACTCTCGTACTTATACACGTGTCAGAAAGTGACGGATGTTTTATCTATTTATTTATTTATTAGGTTCGCCAACAGATATAAACCCAACCCAATTATATGCAAACTCAGCTTGCGTAAAACAATCGCATTTGTGCCGATGCGGCTCAATAACACACTAACACTTTAACAGGCTAAGTACTAGGCTAAAAAAGGAACTATAAAGTCGTAAGTAACCATGCATAACATAACGCAATTAACAAAATATGATAATGATAAAAACATAAAAAAACAATTATGGGCTTAAATTCGACCCGCTTGGATATTAAACTAGGCACCTCTTAATAATATGGATGATTTACTGTCATTAGGTACAAATGGAAAATCGTCCACGTGAAATAACCATTCTGAAGTTGGGCCAAAAGTAATAGTGTCCAAAGACAATCTAGTCAAAATGTAATTATGCTGAAAAATATATATATGACCAAATTTATTTTCGTTGTAAATTAATTAAGCCCGAATGGAATTTTGTCCGTTCTATTTTTTTAGCAAAATTATATATGCACCAAGTGAATGTAGTCTTATATGAATTAAGGCCAAAATATAAATTATTGTTCTGATATAATTCAGGGGGGGGGATTGATGATTCAATGGGACATATTTACAATTGGATTTTTTTCTGAGTGTACGCAAATACAAATGGACATATATTTTTGGACCTATATCTTATTTGACAATTTAACTATGGGACATAATTCTATTTTCAACATTATTCTGGTTGGACAATTTTCCTTAAGGATGTATTTCAAATTGTCATTTTTCTAATTGGACGAATAGTTTCAAGTGGACGATTTTCCATTTGTACCTAATGACAGTAAATCATATGGATTAATCCGTCTACTCAGAAGGCTTATCCACATTGTCATGCGATAAAAGCAGTTATATTAGGCCCCCTAGTCGTGTTGGCAATTTTTTTTGTCTTATTACACCGTCCGTGAACGAGGAGAGTTAAACCAATTAGAGCAAAACATTTAGGATAATTTTTACTTAACATAATAATACATAACCAGAGGTCGGAATTCTCGTAGCATTTTTGAGCTGTCATAGGGACTTCTCGTTTATCGACTTCCGATTATATATATTTTGTCGATACATTATCAGTGATCGGAATAGGCAGAGCTAATTTGCCTAAACTTGACGCATATTCATTCATGAGTGAGTGAAATAGGAACACATTTATGAATGAACATGCATCAAGTTTAGGCAAATTAGCTCTACCTATTCCGATCTCTGTACATTATAGACCACAACACAACATAAGAAAAGAAGATTAAAAGTAGAGGTAAACAAGAGGCGGTCTTATCGCTAAGGAGCCATCTCTTTTAGATAACTTTTCAGTGGCTGAAAACGTTAAATAGAGATCAGCAATGAAAGCAATGAAAAATTTATAGTTAACAATTATACATTTAATCAGTTCAGTTCATCCACAAATTATTTATAAGAAATAATAAAATATTATTATTTTAATTTCTATTCAGAAATTTCCTAAAAGTTGGTATCCAAAGGTTATCTCGAAGAGATCGCTCAGTCGCGATAAGACTGCATGTTGTTTATTTCTTCTCGAAATCATAATTATTTTACATAGGTATTGTATTTTGTATTTATCGATATACATATGTATAATCGGAAGTCGATAAACGAGAATTCCCTATGACAGCTCAAAAATGCTACGAGAATTCCGACCTCTGTACATAACAAACAATCAAAGTAGTACAGGCGACAATGATAACGAAACCCCCACGTCTATGTAATTGTAGTGTCTGTATACAGAAAATGAAAACTGTTTCAATTTGGACGTAGATTCCTTATCAATTGTCTACGCCACTACGAAGACAAGGATTTCGTTAAGTTTTCACATGCAGTAAGATAAAAATAATAATAAGAAAGGGCAGGTGACATCTGGAGCGTCAAACCTGACGTGACATTTCTTGGTAGGTAGATTTGATGAATCTAATTATGAATCCGAGCTTAGCATAGTTGACATTGCTAATTTATTTTTACACCATTTTAAGGTACAGTCGCCGCTTGGGACGCCTAACACGCAGTTTGACACTGAGCCCATTGGTGGAATAACCACAATTATTCTAGCCAAGGATGTTAAGATCGCAATTAATAGAATGACCAGAGGTAAATCGCCAGGACACGATGGTCTCAGTGTCGAACATCTCCGGTATGCTGGAGTTCACCTTCCACGAGTCCTCGCCTTGCTTTACAACCTCTGTTTAAATCACTCGTACCTGCCTCTTGACCTGGTGAATACTGTAGTGGTGCCCATTATCAAGAATAGAACAGGGGATGTCTCAGACAAGTCAAACTATAGACCCATCTCCTTGGCCACTATTTTCGCTAAAGTGCTTGACGGTGTGCTTAACTCTTATTTGAGGAAGCATGTTCGGTTACATGATGCCCAATTTGGGTTTGTGCCCGGCATGTCTACTGAAGCTGCAATATTTAGTTTAAAGCACACTGTCAGGTACTACACGGATAGAGAAACGCCCATCTATGCCTGCTTTATGGATCTTTCAAAGGCCTTTGACACGGTCTGCTATGACATCCTCTGGAAGAAGTTGAAGGATACTGGGTTACCGCCGGAGCTTATATCGCTATTTAAATATTGGTATCTGAATCAAGAGAATAGAGTGAAGTGGGCAAGCGAGTATTCTGCCCCGTGCAGGTTGGATTGCGGGGTGAGACAGGGGGGGCTGAGCTCGCCCCTGCTTTTCAATCAGTATATGAATGCGCTGATTGGGGAGCTCAGTACCATGCATGTCGGGTGTTTTGTTGATGGTGTGTGCGTCAATAACCTCAGTTATGCAGACGACATGGTGCTGCTGGCTCCCTCAGTCACCGCATTGCGACAGCTGCTGGCTACATGTGAGGCGTATGCGGTGTCCCACGGGCTGTCATATAATGTTAAAAAAACGGAGTATATGATTTTTAAGGCGGGAACCAAAAGTCCTTTCTTTTTTCCACCTATCACACTCAATGGTGTTCCCCTTAGAAAAGTGCATCAATTCAAATATCTTGGGCATTTATTGACCGAGGACTTGAAAGATGATGCTGATATGGAGAGGGAGCGCAGAGCATTGTCAGTTAGGGCGAACATGCTGGCGCGCAGATTTAGTCGATGTACGGACTCAGTCAAAATTACACTTTTCAAGGCTTTCTGCACATCTCTGTACTCGTCGAGTCTGTGGGTCAGGTATACTCATAAGGCTTACAATGCTCTGCGAGTCCAGTACAATAACGCCTTTAGGGTGCTATTGCGGCTGCCGCGGTACTGCAGCGCCTCGTCCATGTTTGTGGAGGCGCGAACAGACAGTTTCGACGCTGTGTGGCGCAAGAAAACGGCCTCATTGGTAGACAGGGTACGTGGCAGCGGGAATGGCATCTTAAAGATGATTGCCAATAAATTTGATTGTCCTTTGATGTGGAAACTTACACAAAGGACAAAATCTCTGTTAGTTATTAATTACTAAAATTTAGGCTAAGAATTACTAATAAAACTGTGGACCTATCATGTTGTCTGAATAAATAAATAAAAAAATAAATAAAAAAATATTGTACTCATGGTTGGCAACGCATACATTTGCAGGCTTAGGAATTGCAGGCAGTGTGCGAGTCTCAGAGATTTATTGTCATTAAGTATAAATGGAAAATCGACAACTCTAAATTATCCGTCAAATCAGAAACATGCCAATTTGAAACTATAAAAAACTGCTTATTTCGTCTGACAATACTTTTGAAGAAATTATGTAGTATCTGACGTTTTTTCTATCACATTTGATCTTATCTCGTTGCATTAATAGCTTAGTTATTTTTGGCTTCAAAGTGTCACGTTGCGGGCGGAACAACTCGGGAGAATTTCATACAAAATTGAAGGCCTAGGCCGGGAAGTTTTTTTTTTAATTTTAATGTAAACTAGAACAACTATGAACAGCCTAATAGATAATTAATTTTTTTTAATTTTTTTTTGACATGGCGGCTGTGTTTATGAACAGCCTAATTGCTCATTTTATTTTTTATTTTTTTATGTTGACTTGGTGGCTGTGTTTATGAACAGCCTAATAGCTAATTTTTTTTATTTTAATTTTATGTTGACATGGCGGCTGTGTCTATGAACAGCCTAATTGCTCATTTTTTTTTATTTTTTTTTTAGTTGACATGGTGTGTGTTTATCAACAGCCTAATAGATTTTTTTATTTTTTTCAGTGGCTTTTTGGTTATCGGACCAAAAATATCCGCGCTAATGCCTATTACACACATGTTTTTTTTATTTCATTGCATATGTTTGAGAAAAGCACTATATATACCTCGCCGTGAAAAGGGGTTGCCAGCCTCGTAACTATCCGGCCTCGCTTCGCTCGGCCGGCAACCCCCTACTTCCCGGCCTCTGTAGTAATTTACTAACTATAACCTAAGTCTAGCAAATACTTTTCCCTTTTGGGGTGAGATCCCGCATTAAAAGGTGCAGGTTTCTGCGTTTGCGGGATTGGATTCCCTAATGGTGACTTTATTTAACCTACTTTTATACGCGTCATGCTCGTGATCGGGTGTTGTCCGTGGAGTCCGGTCGTTTTACGTTTGCAAGGACTTGTTGTTCAGTTAATTAATTATTTTAGTTACTTGGTACTTTTTGAGCTAGGCCTCGGCATGTTGTTCTGCTGAACACTATCTTTAATTTAATGATATTGACCATACACTTTGTAACGGTTTTATCTATGCTAGTTTTAATAATTATTATTATTACTTAAGTATTTATTGTGTTTAATGATTGAAAAAATTTCCTTCTGGAGTTTATTGCAGCGCTTCTTCTCGGCAATGATGGTCTTGTCCGAAGCGCTAGTATTTAGATTCATTCCGTATAACCGACGTGTGCCCACATGTGGTCAATTTAATGAATAAATGGTTTGGGGATAAGACAGCCGGTGAAATGCAATCATTCTCTTAAGATCCATTCATCAGATCTATGATGTATCTAATGAAATTTTTTTTTTAACTAGATCCATTACGCGGAAGTATGGATCTAATGAGATATTATTTGTCACCTGATACATCTTTCTACCCAGTTGCAAGAAATGGATCTACGGAGAATATTTTTCTCAGTAAATCTTACATGTTGTCATGTATCTAATGAGAAGTAAATAATGTATAGTCAAGGTCACCAACATACATATATAAGTTTCAGAAATATGTATACATAAACTTTATTAACATCGTAATAAAGTGTGTATAGGTATATATTTTTGAGACTGGTACCTATTCAGACATATTGGTGTTGCTGACTGTACTTGGGGATATACAGGGTGTCTGAAAAACCTTCGGAGAAATTTGGGGGGGTAATAGTTGGCACGATTCTGATCACGGGGGTATGGTTCATTTTTGTTTCTGTTAATGTAAAAAAAAATGAAGGATTAATTATATTCATTTTGTTACTTGATGTATCGCAGCCGATATCTCGACCTTGACATTTTGACGTTGATAGTATACTACTCCAACAGTTCGTAGTATCTTACGTCAAAATTCAATGTCCGAGGTCAATGACCTCAGACCATACGTTGTCACATGGTATGTAAACAAACAGTTCGCTCCATGTAAACAAACAGTTCGCTCCATGTAAACAAAAATCAAGGTAGCATTATAATAAAAATAAATGAGTAATTTTAGTGCAACTTACTGTATTTTCGTTTTTGCAATTTGAACACTAATTGGTTTTAAATGTGAAATCACTAGGTCTCTTGTTCATGTTTTGCCGAGACTCATCATATCGTCCGTCTTTTACTGTCGAGATCTAACCATTTACCATTGTTTTCTGCTCTAAAGTAGCCCATATAACTGATTTACAGCAAAAATATTGAAGACGTGAATATTGAAAATAACATAATTTAACACTGACATCTAATGACAGCCATAAATTCATAGACTTCTCAAAGTTCAAATAGACGGATTGAACGATCCGATTATTGCTCTCCGTATTGAAGAAAAAAAAGGAGAAAAAGAAAATCGTTTATTGGTGCAAACCACAGAAAAATAATAATCAAATTAAATACAGTGAGAAAATAATTTAAAACAAAACCTTAAAACTATTTTATAAAATAATAATGCACCAAATTGGGTGCTACTCAGCATCATAGTGTCAGACATGCCGTGACGCTGCACGCGCTGATTTTCAGGGCAACCAGACGGGGAGAAAGCGCTGCTGGCTGCTGGTTCTTTCCTTTTGATCCGCATGGTATTTGTGGCAGTAGCCAAAAGTCCAAGTGCAAAACATTTTGTCGATGGATATAAAGGTCGTCGCATAATTGATTATAATAGGCTATTTGACAAAATTGAAAATATACTACAAATTGTGGTCATCCTATCTGATACTAGCGTAAAATAACGTATTTTACTTTATTTCACATTAAATTATGTCTATTTTTTTGGAAATTACACGAAATAATAAGGATTTTTTTTGAAATTTAATCTGTGGCAAAAACGCTATGTGATGTTAGAAATACTTTATAACCTGTGAGTGTGATGTGAAGTCACATCACATGCAAGTAAACAAAACAAACCCCAAACCAAACATCGCTTCGCTTGTGACATCGCTTCCTTGACTGATTGTGATTGTAGTCCACGTTTTATATTTTCTGGGTGTTCCTTAAGCCGGCTACTCACACACCTGCTGCAGGGGCAATACCGGTCGCACGGCGGTTGGACCAATTTTAGGCTGTTCTCTACACACTAGCCTGCCGTTCAGTGTGTAACTGATAGTCCCGCTGAACGCACGTCCACGAGAAAGCCTCCTGTATTGTCGAAACACCAGAGGATTGGTATCGCCTTGGCACTTTCTGTGGTGCTACCAAAAAAAAAAGGAAGAGAAGATATTGGGTGAAGAATTGGTTGCAGAAACGAAGCAAATTGTGCCACATGAATATTATGAAAGAATTGGAAGTAGATGATCTTAGAAACTTTTTGCGAATGGATATAGATTCTTTTGAAGAGCTCCTGGCTATGGTAACACCATTTTTTCCATTTTTGTCCACTCCGCTCGGTTGTCACCAATGAACTGACTGGAATTGCCCCAATCCTACTACACACGCAGCAACCTTGCAGGGCGGTAGACACAATCTAGGGAGCTAGGAAGGTCTTGCGCCCCTGCCGCCCTGCCGCAGGCCCAATCTAAAAATTGCTCCTGCTTGCCTACACACATCACAATTAAGGAGGCAATCAAGGGTCCAATTCCCATATTGCCCCTGCAGCAGGTGTGTGAGTAGCCGGCTTTAGTGGCCTTTTTCTTTTAAGGGTTTTTACCACAGAGTGTAATCACGTCGACCTCTTCTTACAAAGCGATCCTATTTTTCTCTTTCTTCTATGATACGAATATCTAGCAACAACATGTATGATGCCAGCTTTAAATGTAATTTTGATAAAACGTAACGTGTAGGTAGGATTTTTTGTTTACAAATGAAACCTAAAACTCTTTTCATAAAGAGTTTTGATGGTCCAAGATTTAAAAAGATAATATGTCAAATTGTCAATAATTAATTATTGTGTTTTTTATTCGTCGGAAGCCCTGATAGTGATACAAATCAATGAAATACAGCCATGATTCATGATCTCGTAAAAGAAGTAATGTGCCTACGAGTACAAGTGCTATTTTAGCCGTGTGAGTGTGAGAAAAGTGTGAGTAAAAATCATAATCGTAAGTTTCAGTTTTAGATTATTTCACATAATAGCCCTTATCAGACACCGTCTTTTCATTCACATTACAGGATAATGTGTCAGTTTTCTAAACTCCATGGAGCTTTTGACCATGATTGGAAACATTGTTCATAAGGAACAACTTGTTTATTTACATTACGTTGTGACACATATCGTCGGTGAAACTGCAAAACCGCGTAAGTGACATTTTAAATAAGGAGCAAAATGCACCTTTTTAATAAGAACGTAAGGTTTATTTTGCTCTATCATAAATTTGTTACTTACGCGGTTTTGCAGTATCACCGACGATATTATGAATGAATCAGTTAAGATGGGGCACACTGAGAGCATCGTCAGGAAAGTCGATGATAAATCTGTCTGTAACTCAGTCAAATATTAACTTAAACAAAAGTTACCAATATAGGGATGATCCAAATCATCCACCCTATCTACAGTTAAAATTTCTCCGAAGGTTTTCCAGACACCCTGTATACAATATTTAAAATCTATTTAGCCAGAATAATTCTCCGTGAATATTATAACTTGCGTTCACATCACCATTTCTGGAAATTACCAGCACTTAACCACTTCAATAGCTTGAATTGGCCATTTACAAAACAATATTTTTATAATTATTGACGACGCGCTGGCCTAGTTGGTAGTGACACTGCCTATGAAGCTAGCGGTCCTGGGTTCAAATCCCGGTAAGTGCAGATATTTGTGTGATGAGCGCAAATATTTGTTCCTGAGTCATGGATGTTTTCTATGTATTTAAGTATACATTTCTCTATTTAAGTATTTATATCGTTGTCTAGTATCTCTGTAATATGACAAACAGCAGTGACAAGTACCGGTATTTATTATCATGATTAATGCTACAAGTGGCCAATTCATCATTCTATCTAAAGAGAGTTAACGACGTATGTCGGGTTCCTATATTCAATCCGAGGATAGATAAGGCTTACCTCGGGTTAAAATTTGACATTTGCCCATACAAAATGTGTCAAATTTTAATCCAAAGTAAGCCTATCTGTCCGCGGATTGAATATAGGAACCGGACGTTAGTCTATGAGACGAGTAGATCTAGCGGGAATAGAGTGCTTCCCATTTGTTCCATGGTACTGTGACGTCGTAGAACAGAATGAGAAATTAATGTGCTAATTGTTTCATGGAACATTTAGGCTTCAAGTTTAAATTAGTTATATGGGACTGATATGCCCTGGAACAAAATGATAAGGCAGATTCGCATGTTGTTCTATAGAATATATGGGAATAGTATTTTTTTATTTGTTCCATAGAACTGTAATTTACAACTAAAAAGCCAAAACTGATAATGAATGGATATCTTCTTCATAAAAGTGTAGTCTGTACAAATGACAGTATAAGTAAAACATTTTTTACAGGAAACAAAGAAGGAGTTTGTTCCTGTTTACCATCATCACAACTATCGCAATTACAACTATTGTTAATGAGAATTCCCTTGGGAAATTTTGACTTATTTTTGTGGCCGATAGTAAATATTATAGAAAAATACATAGAATATAAATAGTCAGCTTAAATTAAACACAGTTTTTGTCCGTATTTAGTTTGAGGTTGTTGATGCCAAGAATGTTTGTTTTATTTTCTATTAGTAGATTGATGTCCTTGTCCAGCCTTTAGTTCCAATGCTAGTAGTAGAATCGTAAACAAACATTTCTAAGTAGTTTTTCATGATGGAACAAAATGGGAAAGGTGTATCTTATTTTGTTCTATTGTGTCACTGACAAGTAAGCTCGGGTGAAACGCTAGTACGTAGTTCTATAGAACAGTTTGGGACAATTTTTTCTGTTTTGTACCATGACGTCACAGTACCAACAACAACACAACACAAGTAACAAATGGGAAGCACTCCGGGAATATGTTCTCAGTGGATACACTATCGGTATTATCAATGGATCTAGTGAGAATAAACTCTCACCAGATCCATACTGGCTCTGATAAAATGGATCTAGTGGGAATTAGGGAATGCAAACCGGGAAACCGGTTTACCGGTAAACCGACCCTTTTTATAGCCGGTAAAATACCGGTAATTTATAGCTATTACCGGTAATTTACCGAACCGTGAAAAACTAAAAATAAACTGGAAATAAAATGATTTTAAGTGCAATTTACTTTCAGCTACTCCTTAAAAATGTATTTGATTGAAATTGACTTTCAAATTATGAACAAAACTGATAATTATTTGTAAACTTATATTATATTACTATTACGAAGTAAGCAAGTAACGCTACGCTACGTATTCCAGGGTCAGCCGAAGATGTGCCTTATTAAGTAAGGTACTATTTGTTTACTGTTTCTTTATCTTACTATCCCTTCCCTTTCAACCTAAGGGTCCATCTGAGCCTATTGTTTTAGTCCCTTCAGACCCACCGTACCCCTGGCCATACCCCTGGTGGTACGGTAGGTCTTTTAAAGTTAAACGATACCACTGAGTACTAGTGATGTGATGTCGAAATCTATAGCTGAAAGTAATAAAAACTCATGGTTGTAGGAAGCTAACTATATTTCTTCTTCTAAGTTCACATATATTTTTGCGTAATAAAATTAATAATAAGATAAGCACCCTTTGGTGGAAAATAAAACAAAACTAGTTCTTAAAAATAACTAAAAAAATATTTAATTGTACAGTATAACCTACATCGGAACTTTCTGGAAGGCTTTAACTTAAAAAACAAAGATGTCACACAGATAGATTTACGTACGCAATTTTTCTAGTCCGTAGCCTACCGATATCTCTTTATTTACAATTTCAAGCTGGCTCATAATATAATCATCATTGATTATTTGATCTTTTCGTCGTTTTTTTGGAACAAACTCCGAGGTGTGAATTTGCTTCAGGACCTGAAGCAATCGCATCAACGTGACAGTGTTTTTATTAATCAGTTTATTTATCTTTGAGTGAAAGGCTTCCAAAATGTTCGTTGTTCTGTGGCGTTCACCAAGCACACTAATTATTGCCGGGGAATGAATCTTAAACCAAAATGATTCTAGATACTTTATAAATTTGAATGTTTGTATTATTCCATTAGCTTCAGATTTTATGTATGCCATACCCTGTTGAATCTCCAGCTCGGGAAGAAGAGGCAAGGCACTTGCTAGAGCAACGATTCTTCGTCCCGGTTTATTTTTGGTACATCCGAACGACTTCCCTTTCTTCCACATGTTGCGAGTCCAATGATAATAACACCCGCGTAATGTACTGTTTGGAAATACTCTTAAAATTGCGTTTATCGCACCTTTTATCAATGCGAGAGATAGGTAGGTCATCACTAGGGTCACTACACACGGTGGTACCGTTTAACTTTAAAAGACCCACCGTACCACCAGGGGTATGGCCAGGGGTACGGTGGGTCTGAAGGGGTTTTAGTTTGCTACCTGCTAAACTAATCCCGTCTTACCAGGGGAATATTCTTATCAGTCGTACCTATGACGAGTTGACGAGTGCCGGTTTAGTTAAAAGCAATTTGACAATAAATAAAACAACACATGCTTGAGTGACTTTGAGTGCATATTAAATTGAACAATGTGATTAGTGATTGATTACAAGTGCTTATTTTATTGTGTTAAGTGAATCATTTCTTTATATTTTTACGTTGACTTTTGTACTTATTTACTTTCTAATTGAGAACAGATTTTTAATCTTTAAACTCAGATTTGTGTTATGCTTTCGTTGTTGATTATTTAAAAATATTATCGTATGTATGTGCAATGACGTGTAAATTGTGTGTGATAAATGACTATTAATCATTAAAATGATTTCTTTAATTTTAAGACTGGTTGATATTTTTTCTTATATCGAAGTTTAAAATTATTAGGTACTTCAAGTTGTCATTATTTTTAAATGACTTGTTAAAGTAAAATATACGATTTTCAAATATTTTTATTGCTTTTATTTGAGAAACACAAAAAACCGGTAATTTACCGGTTAACCGGTTTTGCCGGACAGAAGTCGGTAATTTACCGGTTTTCAAATTTGGCCGGTAATTGCATTCCCTAGTGGGAATATGTTCTCAGTGGATCCTCTATCGGTATTCTCGATGGATCTAGTGAGAATAAAGTCTCACCAGATCCATACTGGCTCCGATAAAATGGATGTAGTGGGAATATGTTCTCAGTGGATCCTCTATCGGTATTCTCGATGGATCTAGTGAGAATAAAGTCTCACCAGATCCATACTGGCTCTGATAAAATGGATCTAGTGGGAATATGTTCTCAGTGGATCCACTATCGGTATTATCAATGGATTTAGTGAGAATAAAGTCTCACCAGATCTAGTATGGATCTGATAAAATGGATCTAGCGGGAAAAATGATGTCATTAGATACATCGACAAATGAATAAATGGACCCATTGAGAAAGTTTTCTCCCTAGATCTATTCCAGAGATGGGCAATGTATCTATTGAGAAAAATATTCTCCGTAGATCAATTTCTTGCAACTGGGTGGAAAGATGTATCAGGTGACAAATAATATCTCATTAGATCCATACTTCCGCGTAATGGATCTAGTTAGAAAAAAAGATTTCATTAGATACATCATAGATCTGATGAATGGATCTTAAGAGAATGATTGGTGAAATGACTAGCATAGAGGCATTCCATCTTAGTTCTCAGGGTTGGAAGTGCATTTGCAGTCTTGTGAATGTGAATGTCCATGGGTCACAGTTTCCACTTACCATCAGGTGGCCTGTGTGCTCGTTTGCCTTCCTATGCCATAATTATATTTTATTTTATTTTTGCGTTTGATTTAATTTTAGTATGTTTCTCCTATCACTCTTCTAGCAACGTTCACTATACGATCATCTGTCCAAAGTGAAGATCACTGTTCTGGACAACTACCAAGGCGAAGAGTCAAAGATAATAGTTTTGTCTCTGGTGAGGAACAACTCCAATGACAGCATCGGGTTCCTGGGCACCGACAACAGGGTCTGTGTGGCCTTGTCCAGGGCACGAGAAGGTAAAGCAGTCTTGATGAATTTATACTACTGTCTGTGGTTTTCTTCAGCAGTTCCACTTTACCAAATGATACTTTATGAATCCAAATGCTTGATTTGTAACTGAAAATACCAAAATCTCTATGTGTTTACTTAGGTTTGCCTATAATATTTTAGGAGCTCCCTCATAGATTCCATCGTCAAAACTGGACTTTCATACAAATTGGACCGATCGGGAAGATTACATTTTGAAATATCTAATAGAAAAAACAAATTAAAATGATGTTCAACATTGTGTTACAAAAAAGGGCCATTCGTTCTATTTACAACTTAAATTCCCGTGACTCCTTAAGAGAACTTTTTAAGAAAATTAATATCTTAACTGTGGCGTCCCAATTTATTGATGAGAATATTATTTATGTTATTAAAAATTTAGATTCTTTTACCAAAAATTCTGATATACATAATTTAAATACTAGAAATAAAATTAAAATCGCTATTCGAAAATTCCGCGTCCGTTAAGTATATAAATCATTTGTTGGTCTATGCATTCATTTCAATAATAAATGACCTGATGTAGTTTTAAAGTTACCCTTTCCAGCACTAAAACATTACTTGAAAAAGTCGTAAATGCTTGGCCTTAACCCGAAACTTAATCTTTATTTTAAATGAAAAAGCTTTATCTGGTCTATGTATTTTTTTTCTTTTCTCTCTCGTAAGATTTTGGTGTGTTGTCCTGCGGAAACTACGCAGGTTATTTGATATACTTTTTAATTTAATATTTATAGATTTATATAATGCTAGACTAAGTAGTACCATTGTAATATTAAATATATTTTAATGTCGACCCGTGTGGTTGCCGGGTTAGAATAGTACCACTCCATGTCTTCCCGTGGATGTCGTAAGAGGCGACTAAGGGAATTAAGGCTTGCAGTACTGTTAGGCGATGGGCTTGCCACCTGTCACTAATACACTGGGAAACATCTTAGCCTACTTGTGCAAAATGTGGTTACAGAATTATCAAGAAGTTTTAAGACTTGTTGGTAATTCTTTAGCTCTGCCTACTCCACTCTGGGAATGAAGGCGTGAGTTTATGTATGTATGTATGTAATAATGACTAATTGCTGAGTTTCTTGCTGCGTTTCTTCTCAGCAATGGTATCCTCTTGTGATGCGCTGGTAGATTCTTTACATGGGCGTTTCTCTGTAAACTCGGAACTCGGTGTCCTAGGTACATTTTGTCAAAATTACTTAAATTAATTATTAATCAAAACTATTTTTTAAATACCACAAAAGTGATATTTATGGGCCGGTTAGTTTTTTTTCCAAATGTTAACTCATTTATTTATTATAATTTTTTTAACACCTTCAAAAACAGTACCCTGGCGTGTCCCAAACCCAGAATTCGAATTATACAGCAAATTATTGGCTATTTGTTGCAATTTGGCAAGACCTTATTATGAGACTTTAAAAGTGTATTACATGCTGCATATTATTTGTTTATTATTTTCATTCTAATGTATTTAGATTTTATTCTAACCTGATTTAAAATCTGTCCCTTGGCTTAAAAGACAGTCCCCTGTAGCAAATTTAAAAATAATATAGACATATTTGTAAAAGTCTTTTGCATTATAGATATTGGAATGGGCAAAAATAATACTAATACTATAAAGAAAAATTCATAACGTCTTTTTAGTCGTGTTAATTTATAGATAAACTTTACAGGGGACTGTTCAAAATTACGAGTTTACAGAGAAACACCCACATGTATAAGTGCCCGTACGGCCTACTTACTGAATAAATGTATTTATCTTTATCTTATCTAGCCCGTTGGTTTAAGGTTTCTACATATTTGGGAACATTGAGATGCTAAAGAACAAGTCACCCCTGTGGTCCAGCATAGCGCAGACTCTGGAGGAGAGTGGAGCCGTCGGGAAGAGTTTGAAGCTGAAATGCGTGAACCACAGAGAGTGTATCACTACGGTTTGTTAAGTTTTGATGTAAAAAGTATGGGATCCCCTGGGAACGCATATTTTTTTTACGCATATTTACTTTTTGCATATTTTTTTTTCGCATAACAGCCTTTTAGGCTTATGTTGCAGAATTTATTAAACGTCTTTTTTGTAGATTAGGTTAGGTTAGGTTAGTTTTTTATAATAATTAAAATAAATCATTTCTATTGTAAAAACCACTTTAGGTCAAACGATTTTATGCGTAAAGATACGTTATGCGTAAAAAAATTATGCGATCCAATAGGGAACCAAAAAGTATATGTTATGCAATCAGATTTTGCAGTGGTATTTCCGGACCACTACGACTGGGGGACATTCAAGAGAGGATCAATAAGAGCATACTGTTCACCTCGTAAGGCAAGGCCCACCATACTGAAAAATGGGAGTTTTTTTTTAACTGGGACTGAATCTACAATCAAGGGAATAAAGTTCAATTGCGATTGTTCGAAAATGCAATTTTCAGTTTATGACCATAGGAAAATAAACCTTATTCTTATTGCGACAGTGTTCAAAGTAAATTGCCCTGATTATGTACATAGTGTTGCACACTGGTCCTTTCGAGGTTAAAGGCCGGCAACGCTGCTACAATACCCAGATGTTGCAGGTCCTACTTACAATATGGATAAAAAAAATGGAATTATAGCTCTCCTAATCTTCTAATTTCAATCAGAAAAAAAACCCTCACAGTGAAGCTGATGTGATGACAGCACAGCATTGACTACTTATATGTCAACTCCATTCAAGTTCTATAGAAAACAGGAACTCAAGGTCAAATGTTTGTGCGGTTTATGGGTGGCCGTCTGGTCACATAACAACTATTGTCATAATTTCGATTGTCATAACACATTTCGCATAAAGTTGATGCTCATTTTTTTTTGCCATAAATTGTACTATGGCATAATTGTTCCCTGTCATAATTCTACGAGTCATAATTGGTTTAACCATAATGTAGAATGTCATACATTTATTTAGTCATAATATTAATATAAAATAAAGTAAGTGGCAAAACCGACTCGGATCGCAGATACGTTAGGGTTTTTTTTTTATAAAAGAGAGGAAAAACTTTATGACCGTTATAAAGTACGGTTAAATAATTTTATGCGCGTTACACAATATGTTCTTAAAAATTATGATTAAAAACGTTATGCGCATAAATGTATGATTATGTACAGTTATGCGTAATGACGAGAATGACGAATCCACGTATGCCTATCAAAATGATGACTTGAAACTTTATGCAACCCGACCCCTAACCGCGGTTTATACATGTATTATAAGTGATCTAATTTTGTTGAGTTTTTAAAGTTGTAGGTAATTCTGTAGCTCTGCCTACCCCACTCCGGGATTACAGGCGTGAAGGTATGTATGTATGTATGTAATTTTGTTGACAGATCGAAGATCTGGCAGACTTCGTGAAGGTTCCAGAAGGCGGCTGCCAGCTGGACTGCCTACGGCCTATGCCATGCGGCCACGCATGCCCACGTGTCTGCCACGCGTACGACCCGCAGCATGCCACCATCGCATGCGCGCAGGACTGCGACAGGTACCGCATGCATGATTTCTAATGCACTGAGCACTGGGACAGGTACAAACGCACTGTGCTGCCACAGGTATCGTAGCAGATGCACATAGCTCTGGGACAGGCATAGTACCAAATGCACTGAAATCTAAATCAGAAATGGTCTAGGGCAGGTATGGTGCCAACTTCTCCAAAAACTGTTAGAATGTGGGTCAAAGTCAAAGACAAGGCATCAAAGTGTCATAATTATAACTAATTCTGCCCCTTTTTTATAATCCCACAGGAAAATCTGCGACATCGAGGGCCACAACTGTCCCCTTCGATGTTCTTCAAAGTGCCAACCATGCCGCATCATGGTAGAGAAGTCTCTCCCCTGCGGCCACAACAAAGACCTTCCTTGCCACAAGAAACCCGACGACAGCACTGTCTGCTGCTTAGTCATCGTCTCTGTCATTCTCCCCAACTGCGGCCACGAAGTAAGCCGACTCTGCGGACTTATGGGCCGAACCCAATGCTCAAACCACTTTAAACCGGTTTAAATTTGACATTTGTCCATAAAAAATGTGTCAAATCTTAACTCAAAGCAAGCGTTATCTAGACTTGACAGAAGCGCGTGGAGCTAACCCCATGTGCTTCGGTTTAGTCCATTAGAGAAAATACTCCTTTACCGAACGATTTTCTATACGTGTGATATCCATGGACTTATTTCGGGTGTGTAATGATCGGTATAAAAATAATTAATATATTATTTCATTTGATATAATTTTAAAGGATATAATGACTCATTTTATATGATAAACGATTGGTATATTATCAAAATATCTATTTTTATTTACTATATATATGCATTATACTTAATGACATGTATGTTACATAAAATATTTTTAGAACAAATGATCGTTGTATAAAATGATAAATATATCATATTTAAATATATTAAATGTTGTTATATGATTCAATAATTATATCAAATGAGCGTTATATCGACTGATATTATAGAAAATATATTTATATCGATCGTCACGCACCCACTTATTTCTCTAATAAGTCCATGGGAGTGTTGGCGAAATACACCCTAACAGGGGTGAAAGCCATTAATTAACATTAGAAACACTCGTCGTCTTCCCGACCGCAATCCCGCGGGGCTCTATGTGGAGAGTGATGGATGCTTTATCCACCACGATAAAGGTGACCATAATAATATGCGAAGATGACAAGACCACGGTCTTCTTCTTCTCGAGTCGAGGTTCCTCAAATACATGATGCCCAGTAAGCAGCGGTGTTGACGGCCCTGGCCATCGCATCTCTCAGGTCGTGGTCGTGACCACGGTTAAAACGCATCACCCTAACAATGTGTTCGCAGGTGAAGAAAGATTGTTCCATGGAGGTTTCCAAGGTGCGCTGCACGGCGGAGTGCCGCGAGCGCCGGCTGGCGTGCGGCCACGCGTGCGCGCGCACCTGCCACGTGGCCCACGACCCGCACCACGAGCGGGTTAGCCAAGCACTTACAACGGCGAATACAGAACGTGTCACTCACACGTAGGGAATGCAAATAACCGGGTTTAACCGGTTATTTTCATATAAAAACGGTTAATAACTGGTGAAATTGCATTCCCTACTCACACGCCAGACCTGTTTGCAAATGCTAATAACAATATCTCAATTCATATTCATAGTTTCCATTAATTTTCAACTTGTGTCGGCTGGTGCCGTCGTGGCGTCAGTGGCACTACTCAGTTGTCGGCCAGAGATTACATCGTTATTCACAAACGCACTTTAAACCTATTTTAGTTAAAGTATTCAGTGTCTATTTCTGTCCAATTTAAATGACAAACACTTTAGCTATTACGTATTATGAATGAAGAGTCTGAGTTAAACTGCGGACAGACGGACATGGCGAAACTATAATAGTTGATGGTTGACTACTGAGCCCTACCCATAATTTACTCTTGTCAACTAGGTTGCAATAACAATGTCACTGAATTGTATAGTTCGTTCGTTCAAATAGTTTGCATGTTTTGATGTTCTGCTACAAACGCTACATAGAAGCCGCCGCGACGAGCACCAGGATTGTGGTTGAGGGTGAATATTTGAAGACGAACATATTGGGGGTGTAAGAAAAAAAACGAAATATCGACTCAGATGTGAATATTTATTGGTTTAACTTGTCAGTTAACATATTAATATGAAAAAAAAGCAAAAGGGACAGTACTTA
Source organism: Acleris emargana (assembly GCA_927399475.2). Classification (NCBI taxonomy): domain Eukaryota; kingdom Metazoa; phylum Arthropoda; class Insecta; order Lepidoptera; family Tortricidae; genus Acleris; species Acleris emargana. The sequence goes on from OV656843.1 coordinate 2,459,551, forward strand.
CACCAATATAATATCTATATTTTTCAGTTTTTAATTTTTCTGCGAACGGTAGTGAGAAATAATACGTACGGTAATGAGAATTTTGTGAATGGTAATTAGTACGTATGAATGGTAAGGATAATTATGGAAAAAATGGTGGATGGTAGTGAGAAATAACAATATTTCCAAGGGAATATCAAAAATGGTAATTAGAACAACGGCGAAGTAATATTCCCAAAAAATCAATAATATTTTCTTGAATCGTCTTTAAAAAGAATACATGATTTACTTTAAAAAAAATAGTATAACAATTTATAATTTAATAATCCATAATTATTTCTTCTTTTCTTTTATTTTCTGCGGCATCTAAAAGAAGTTCAGTTAAGTAGTAGAAATTTAATTGAAATTTTGTAACTACCTCCTATTTCATTTATTATTGTTATATGTATGACGATCCTGTGTTGAGATATATTTATCGTCATTTAAATAATATTGACCTATAATGTATCTTTTGTGTTGACTTTTAATTTATTTATTTCAGTGTTGACAATATATTTTATTTTATTTATTATTGTTATGATGTATATGACGATCCCGTGTGGAGATGTATTTTTGTAAAATTAATTTCAAATTTATAGATGACATCCATAATTTATTTATATTTTCTTTTTTTTCGACGATCTCAATGGAACTAATTATAATTTGACATACTATGCAATTTATACATGACATTATATTGAGAAATAAATAAACTGAAACTGAAACCTATAAATTAATACTCGATCATATTACGTGCCGTCGTACCTATCGAAAATAAGCAAATAATACATTTAAATATTTAGATCCAGTATGACTTTTTAAATTTAGTACTTTTTGGTTTTTTTCACAAATAGTTAAATAAAATATCATGTTGATTCTCATTACCATTTCAACATTCTCATTACCGTTTGTCAAAACTAAATGGTAAAAAACGGTAATTATGAAAATGGTAATGAGATATTAGTTCATTTGTCGCCGTTGAGGATAATCAAATAAAATTAACAACATTAGGCGCATATCAAGGCAAATACGACCCAATCGCACATATCTTAGCATATAAATTTAATAATAAAATCTTAAAAACGTATCTTGGAAATCTCGAATGGTGTGGAGAAAAAAATCGTACCAAACGAGTGCTGCCCGGTGAAATATCGATGTAACTCGGCGTCAAATCACTCGAAACGCGTGCAACTCACTTCATTCGCCAACGCGGACTGCCATCGGACTGCTATCGATCGGCACTTTGATCGTACGACCAACTTAGTGGCGCGAAATATTTTTTTTAGCTGCGTTCATTGTAACAAACGGTAATGAGTGTTAGGGTCTGGGACATTTTTCTAAGCGATAACAAATTATTTGAAAGTGTTCTTTAAGCTGTGTAATTATGAAGTTCACTAAAACCACTAATATATTATAGAAAATACTGCATAAAAATACGATCTTCAGCATAAAAACGTATTATTTTTAACGTGGACTGTTCAAATTTGGGATTTGGGACACGGCTGGTAATGTGATTTGACATATTTGTGTAAATTAATAATATTTCTATTTGAAATTTAAGTATATTATGTAAAATATTATGTAAAACAAATGTCATATTTTGTATAAAACTCGAAATTGTATTGATTAATACAATTTTAAATAGTTCTTTACCAATCGCCGCGTAATATGTACATCTTCAAATATTCACCCTTGAACGATCGGACAGTATTTTGGTGCTAATCCTTCGTGACACACTACATATTTCATTTGTTTCCAGTACACCTGCCTGAAACCGTGTCCAAAGTCGAAGAAAGGTTGTACGGCCAAACTGGAGGGTGACCTCGGGGAACATAAATGCTTGCTGAGTTGTTTCGAAGATTGCATCCCATGCGACGTCCAGGTCTGTAGTCACTGAACATACTCGTACTTATAGCTGCGTAGTGGAGTCCAAAATAATAAATTGTCTTGTATGTTGTGTATTTAAAAAAAAACAATTCTTTATTCAACAAAAACACGTAATAGTAGTTTATGAAATTGTTTAAGAACCGAGCCGCCAGGCGAGGTTTTTAATAGTATCACACGAGTGTTTTAATACCTAGTTATGTGCAGTTTCATACACTACTTTATCTACTCTCATACATTGCGATTCAACATACTAAATAAAAGAACAAAGTTGATAAAGTAACTACAGCAAAACGTTTTTAATGAATGGCGCCAAAACCTAGCACACCACCGCGCATGCGTTAAAGCGAGTGCTGTGCTGTCACAGAGAAGTAAAAATTGGAATGAAAACTTTTTGTAATGCTGTAAAAATGACGCGAACCGCATGTGCGTTCCATTATAAAAAAATAATTGATATGGAACCTCGTTGGTGACATTAACTTTTTGGATCAACTTGTATCGTAATGGTAAAAAAATTACTTTATAACATTATTTGGTTAGAGAAATAATGTTATAAAGTGTTTTTTATTTTTTTTATTTCGGTATTGTGTTTATAAAGTATGCCAATATAAATTCGTTTTGAAGTTTATAATTCGAACTTTACGATATGAGAGTAGATAAAGTATATTATATACAGTGTGTCTCTGACCTTGGGGCTTTAAATTCAACGATCGATTCTACTCGCTAAACTGAACTACTTTTGTTCTGCAACATGAAAAAATAACTTAAATTTAGATAACTAATTGATGTTAAAGTCTAATTGTAAAATCAGTGTATTACATACTGGCCATGTAATCACTATCTCATGGTACGGGGGCTAAAGGAAAATGGAGAATTGGATCGCGTACATTGAAAATTAGATTTAACTTGTATGATAAAAAATAAATTTAAACTGAACATATTTTTAACAACTTACAGAACAAAAGAAGTTTAGTTTCAGGAGTAGAAATGGTCTATGCATTTAAAGCCCCAAGGTCAGAGGCACCCTGTATATGATGTATATGCAGGGTTATTGGTAAGTCAACCTATTCCCCTCTCGGGGTTATGGGAGAGGTCACTTGCAATCATTTTGGTCCCATAATACCCCACGCAAAAGTTAGTAAATTTTTCTGCTTTTGTGTCATTTACTCATTTATGTTGGATTAACTGATAAAAAAATATGTTTTTATTTTTACTTTTTGATCTCGCATTCTTAAATGTGTACAGATTATTCTACTTTTAATATTGCATAAGAACAGCAATTGTATCTTGTACAAGCTGTTTAAAAAAAATGATTTTCAAGGGCTAATAATTTTTTTTGTACATTTTTGAACACAAAACTTAAATTTAAATTATCTCAGAAATGGTTCACTTTTGCATTGGGTATTATGGGACCAAAATGATTGCAAATGACCTCTCCCATAACCCCTAGAGGGGAATAGGTCGACTTACCAATAACCCTGTATATGATACTATGATCAAAAAAATATGGGATTCAACGAGCTCCCATTTTTATAATTTTTGACGACATATCGCTCGCTCCTGTCATGCTCATTGCCAATTTCATGTCATCTACGGAACCGGATACACTGGCTACCTAACCCGATCGACCGGCGGTGTGAAGGCTCAGCCAGCTTACTTTTTTTTTCTTTCAATGAAACTGATCCTTGACGCTACCAGCCTATGACAACCCGAGCTATTAAGGAAGTCTTTATTCTATACATATAGAACTCCTGTGACTATCTGACTGGCCGTCTGACAGAAAACGCAGCTTAAACCGTTAAACCTAGGGATGGGAAATATAGATTAAATATTCTTTGGGTACAATATTTTCGAAAATCAACACCCAACTGTAGTGGGAACAGTTGTCAAGGAACTCCGAGAGATGTCGCTATAAGTACTTTTTGCAGGTATCGAAGAAGCGTTCGGGCTGCAGGCACTCCGCCAAGGTGAAATGTCACGAGGACGTGAACGCGACACCGTGCCGCAGTAAATGTGCGCGCGCGCTGCCTTGCAACCACTTCTGCAAGAAACTTTGCTCCGAAAAATGTGGAGATTGCAAGCAAAAGGTGCTTTATCAGGATCTTTTGAATACATAGCTTTCTAATTAACCAAAACCGCTCAAGAGTGAGTCGGCCTCGCGCACCAAGGGTTCCGTAGGTATTATTAAATTCCGATTTGAATTTAATTTTGAATTGATTAGTGCATGTTGTTTTTTTACAGGGTTTTTACTATAGTTATACCAAAAATAAAATACAAAGAAAAAAACGTTTCTTGCATAGGGACCTTATTATTTCACTTTCTAAAAAAAATGGTGAATCCGCGGTAATAACAAATTCTAAAAAATATCGACCCGCTGTCTATTATGGTTCCAAAGGATACAGCTCTAAGTTAGGACGGACGGGCGGCGTAGGCATATTAATAGGCTCCCGTCAGGCTACCCTGCGGGTACGGGAACCCTAAAACTGTATTCTTTGTTTGTTACGCTTTTACAGCGAAGCCGCTGAACTTATTTTAATTGAATTTGCCATGTAACGAATCTGGGAAACTGACACGACCCGAAGGCTTATTGCCTAACACTCGCACTCGCAATCGTTTTCATTTTGACAGTCCGAAGGCAAGTTGGCATACAAAATGAAAACAATCGTTCCACTTTGAAGTCGATTGCGTTTTTTTTTATGGCATGGGAAGGCACACGAGCACATAGGCCACCTGATGGTAAGTAGAAACTGTGACCCATAGACATTCGCATTAACAAGACTGCAAATGCACTGCCAACCCTGAGGACTAAGATAGAATGCCTCTATGCTAGTCAATTTCACCGGCTGTCTTATCCCCAAACCGGAACACAACAATGAGAACACTGCTGTTTGGCGGTAGGTTAATGGATAAGGTGGTACCAACCCGGACGGACCCTGCACAAGGTCCTCCCACAAGTGAATCCCACAAGTGAATGCGAGTGCGTCAGGCAATAGGCCAGCCGATCAACCTAGCGCCCTCTAGTGACTTGCCTCTCCATGCAGGTGAAGAAGCTAGTGCCGGGGTGCAACCACGAGATAGAGATAGAGTGCGGGAAGGAACCGACGCGCGAGATGTGTCATCGCAAGTGTGAGCGCGTGCTGCCGTGTGGCCACGCGTGCCCCGGCCGCTGCGACCAGCTCTGCCGTCCCGAGAAGTGTGAACAGCGCATGGATCAACTCTTCGACGCACCCTGCGGACATAAAGTGCAGCTGCCTTGCCACCTCTATAAAAGGGCCATCGACGGTATGCATATATTTTATTTAAAGGATAGTGGACAAAATACACCCAGCTCCGCCAGCCATATATTTAATATGACTCGAAACATCTAACAAAAATAATAATAATAGATCGTAATGATAATTAAACACTGTTAAATAGTTTTTTTTAGTTTATAACGTTATTATGGAGTTTATTTTGTTAAGAAAAGGTTAAATATGTTATGCTTGTTTCGATAATGTTCAGTAAGTTAAACCCATTCGACTTAAAATAAATTGAGAACCCATGGACAGAATTTGATGCACATTGGTACGGAAGTACATAGCTTTGATACCTTCCAAACAAAAGTACTAGTCTAAGCTGTGGCGGACTTGAGTGTGCTGTCCAAACATTTTTGCCCACTATCCTTTACTTGCTTTGTTACTAGTACACCCGTTTTGTTTACTAACCGAGGTCCCTAAGAGAAGAGAGAGAGATTGTGAAGCTAAAAACTTCCATACAAATTGCGAAAACGTTTCTCTATCCTTAAAACCAGTCCGATTTTTACGATTTTTGAATATGGTGTAGATATCGTGAAAAACTATGTCTGTACTACGTTTTCCTCTCCACGAAAATACTTCTTAGAATGAAACAAATTAAAAACAACAAAAAGCAGAATCGTTCAGTCCTAGTTCTTTATAATAACTACAATATATTAAGAAATTGTGGAAATTGGACTTGATTTAGGGAGTACGGGAAACGTTAAGCCGGAGCTAAATTTGTACTGAGGTACTACTGAGTAGATTTTATGGGTCAATTTCAACATTTCTGATTTTTGTCTCATTTCGGTGCAATTTTTAAGTTTTGTGTATTTTTGAACGTTTTTCATTTTAAACTATGCATTGTTATATATTGTAGACGTGGTGTTAAGAGTCACTCAAAATCATAAATAGTTTATGAGATATACGAGATAGAATATTTGAGAAAACTATGGAATGATAAATACACACCGAAATGATAAAAAAGTATCCACCGAAGTGATAAATACCCACTGGAATGATAGAAACGACCCACGTAAATGAAATCTTATCCACTGGAATGAAAATAAATGAAAAAAGTCAATAATTATCATAATTATCACTGTTTATTTGAGTAAAAATTACATTAATGTTATTATTAACTAACATAATTAGAAGTCTTTATTTGAGTAAAAATTAGATTAATGTTATTAATAATTATCATAATTATAAGTCTTTGTTTGAGTAAAAATGACATTTATATTAATGTTTTGAAACAATTCGCTTATAAAATAAACATATATTTTAATTTAAAAAAAATACTTTACATTTTTTTTATAATGTACCGGACTGATTTATTACTTATTTCTTTAATATGGTTTTCAAAAATATTCTAAATTTTGTGATTTATTTATGATAATAAACTAGTTATAAATTTAAAAAAAATAACAATCTTCTATGTAAATCTAATAGGAACAGTTCGCTGACCAAGCAAAATATAACTCAATAATTCTAATATTACAAATAACCCAGTGGCAATTATATCATTTATCACTGACTTTAGATCACTTAATGCTTAATAATTAGTGCGTCATAAGGACGGCCTCAAAAATATAACATGAAATACCTAAAAAACTCAGTCAAAAATGTAACATAATGAAATTATGATAACATAGTCTTGCAAGACTAGATGTGAATTTACATATCCCAGATCTTAAAAAAAATACGTAATAATTTAAATTAAATAAATTTTAAGTAAATACTGTAACAGTTAAAATGCAGTCGCATATGTGTATTTGCACATTTTTCAGTCTTAATGTGTAGAGATCAAGGAGCATATAAAAAAATCAAAAACATCCTAAAACTAATTTAAATTAAAACCTTTTAGAGATTTTTAAACTGAATATCACGTCCAATTTTAACACTTGGCATTGCCCTTTATAATTATAATTAAGTAAATTGAAAAATAAATCTGTAACAAATCTTTTTTTTTCATCGGTGAGAACGTTCTTCATTATAATATAATATTATATAACAAGTTGTTAGAGTTATTGGTAATAGCTCTGCCTACCCCACTCTGGGATGAAGGCGTGACGCTATGTATGTATGCATATTATATGCTATGCTTAGTAGTACAAAATAACTGACATTTGGTCGTTAAACGCTTAATTATTTACGTTTACATACATACATACATACCTTCACGCCTGTAATCCCAGAGAGTGGGGTAGGCAGAGCTACAGAATTACAACTTCAAAAAGTTGTTGACAATTCAGTAACCACAATTTGCACAAATAGGCTAAGATGTTTACCAGCATATTAGTGACAGGTTGCAAGCCCATCGCCTAACAGTACTACAAGCCTATATTTCCTTAGTCGCCTCTTACGACATCCACGGGAAGACATGGAGTGGCACTATTCTAACCCGGCAACCACACGCTAAACGCTTTAAACGCTTTAAACGCTTATAATATTTATTCATTTGCTTTGATTTCATAAAATTAAATAATTAAATTTGATAATTATTTGGATAACTAAGTGAAGCTACTTTTGTATCATGCCGGTGTTGCTTATCATTTCTGTGGGTATTTCATACACCGGAAACATCGGAATGAAAACCACGGAATGATAAAACCTGTACAAAAATATTTATAAAAAAACAACGGAGTCTGGTTTCTTTAAACTAACGTTACTCCAGAATTAAGAAATATGACGTACGTGTTATACATAAATCTCAAACTAAACACACAAAAAGTACAAAAAATAAATCAACCGTCGGAATGAGGATTTTTTTGTCCCCACCCCACCTGAAGCAAGAACTTTCCTTTATATTTTATCGCCAGAAACGCGCACAACACAACCGCTAGCACCAAACTCTTGCGCGTGACTAACTCTACAAGTACGTGGGAGGTGGGGGGCGTACATATTAAAGCTTAGCCGATATAAGGCACAGAATATTTGACGGTGGTAATGATAACGTTTCTCCGGACAAACGTATTTCCTCGTACCGGACGGTATGTGTAATATTTAAAAAAAAAGCAGGGCTTCTTTTTGTACACTAACTATCTAGTATTTTAAAAAAGGTAAATGTTTTTCATAATCATTAATAGTTTTTGATTTATTCCACGTTTTGCAATCAAAACTGGGTTGCGGACAGCCCACTGTGATGAGAAATGAGGTCTTAATTATTTTTTTTAAATTATTATTTCCATTAATATTCTAATTCTACTTATTGCCCAAAATAGGCAACTGCGTGAAGTATTCAGAAAAAAATAACAGTTTAATTTTTAACCATAGTTCACCCCGGTTTTCAGCGCCGCCAGCTTAAAATATTGCTTGGGAAATTGACCCTTATGTGGCACACAATGATTGCTTGTCTGGTTAAGGGTGAAACGTGGAAACACTATTACAAATAGCGGCCCGCCAGCGGCTTCGCCCCGCTGCAAATTCCTGACTGGGTGGATTTTACAATTATTTTCTTTCATAAAAACCTTGTCCTGACATTGACAAACACAACAAAAGAGAAATCAGCCAAATCGGTTCAGCCGTTCTTGAGTTTTGCGCTTACCAACACATTTAGCGATTCATTTTTATTGTATAAGATAAAATACTCGATAATTTTATTTTTCGAACATTACACCTTTTTCGCACGTTTTTGCTTGAATCTTCGAAACCCGTATTGATGATTTTTGATAAAATAGTTGAGTACTTATAACTTCTTAATCCTATTTTCCACGAAAGCACATAAACCATCCCTTTTGCTCTGTGCATGGGCTTGGCAGCATATTCGTAATATGGCCTCTGAAAGTGGTATGCTCTGACCGAGGTGTGAGTGAACAACTTGATGAAGTGTTTTTTAAACAGGCAACATTGAACCGGGGAAGCTCGTAGCGCACTGCAAGGCGCCGTGCGGCGAACTGTTACGTTGCGGACACAGCTGCGCCGGGAGCTGCTCCGCCTGCCGCCAGGGCCGGCTGCACGCGGCCTGCGCCGCCGTCTGCCAGCAGCAGAACATCTGCGGGCACCGGTAAGTGCGCTCCCCTCGGCTCGGGTACGGTCCCCGCCAGCGACTGACGGCCCGCTGTCCGCAGATGCGAGGAGCCGTGCAGCCAGGTGTGCCCGCCGTGTCCGCGGCGCTGCGAGGTGCGCTGCGAGCACTCCGCGTGCGGCCGGCGCTGCGGCGCGCCCTGCACGCCCTGCGCGGTACGTATCGCTAAATACCTATAGCACTTTCAAATGTTACAATTTTACTTGCCTGAAAAATTAGTTGAAATCCGTAAAATTACTTGAAAAAATAAGTCGCCCCGTGGTCGCCCCACACGGAAAAAAATCATTTCCTACTAGGTAGCAGGCTCGAAAAGTATCATCGAGCGCTTCAAAACAGTAAAAGACAAATCATTCACGTTTCCTGATAAAATATGAAAATTTATCATTATTCATTTACAATAATCGGCTTGAGTTTGCATGTCTGCACATGGAAACTATGGAAGCCTCCTTTATATTGGCGGATAGAGAGACTACATATTTTTTTCTAAAATCCCTTGACTTTAAATGTGGCAATGAATACAAAGATTATATAGAATCATTAAATTGTCATAAAATGCAAACTCTTGAGGGTCGAACAGACTGCGTAGACTCAGTTTTATTGTATAAAAAAATCAATAATCACATTGATGGCCCTAGCCTGCCAAAAGACGTTCAATTTAGAATTCCAGGTACCTACAAGAGAACGCCAATATCGTGACAAATATAACCATACTTGTTGATAATTCTGTAACTACATTCCACACAAATAAGTTTTGGGTGTTCTACCATGATAAGCTTCAGGTACAAAATGTTAACTATTAAGTAAAAATGTATCATTTTGCAGAAATAAAATTATTTTCTTTCTTTCTATATTTTCTCCATTCCTCGTAGTAAAACAAACTAGGTACTCTAAGGACATGTTTATCAAACATGTATGTACACTTTATAATATTATTATATATTTGTATTTTTGAATATATTTTGGAACGAAGCACTGAATAAGTAGGTATACAAGTTTTTAGGTAAAAAATAGTAATTATTCCGTATACATTTTTGTTTACGTTATAATGTTATTATATACTAATCTTTAATTTTGGGAACTATATGTCTATTTAGTACAATCTATTTGTAATGAAAAATATTTGTATGACTGTTTGTTCCAAAAAAAGAAAAAACACAAAGATATACACATTTGAATTCACTGTCAGGCGGTAGAATTTAGCCGTAAACTTTAAAAGTTTTTGGACCCATAACAATTGTATGCTTTGTATCATACAACAAGCTAACGATCGAAACAGTCGTTAGACTCGTATAGTATGGTGCAAAGGAGTGAATGTTCATGTTTTTCGGTTAAGCTTACTGCTTTTTTTTCAGTATAATATAGAACTTAATTTAGCAGTTATTATAAGTAGAAAATATGAAAGTTTCGGCATTTGAGCTTGCATCCATGGTACAGGGTTGATCTAAAGACGTTATTCGCGTTGTCTTGTGCAGGAGCCCTGCAAGCGTGCCTGCGCGCACTCGGCGTGTGGGCGCGTGTGCGGCGAGCCGTGCGACCGCGCGCCCTGCGAGGAGCCCTGCCGCGCGCAGCAGGCCTGCGGGCACCCCTGCCGCGGGCTGTGCGGCGAGCCCTGCCCGCAGGCCTGCCGGCAGTGCGACCCGGACCGCTTCCCCACCGACCTCCTCGGCGACCCCTATGAGGACGATGACAAGTTTGTACAGGGTCACGTTCTTTACAGTATGCCATCTTTTTATGCCTTTCCAGAGTCTGAAAACATAGACTTACGAGTGTCAAACCTTTCAATCGTTTCTTGGATAGATGGCTAATTATCTTTAGATTGCCCTCTTCACTCTCTTACTTGGTTGAAGTTGAGCGGCAAAATTGTCAAGAGTATGACAGACAAATCTAATATAGTTTGTAATGCCTGGTCACCGTTTGTCTCCAGACTTGTCCAACTGCAAGACTGTCCCCACATCATGGACGTGGCCACCCTCGACGGCCTGATGAGCAGCCAGTCGGAGACGGTCCAGATCAAGACGTGCCCGTTCTGCCGCCAGCCCATCATCAACACGCACCGGTACAAGGACCGCGTCAACAGGCTGCTCAAGCACGAGATCAACCCCATCAAAGAGAAGGTCTACGGGACAGACACTCAGAGACAAAAGAAGAAAAAGGAGTTGGCTCTTAAATATAATAAAATTATTCATGAACAAAAGGGTCATGCAATTGTTACAAGTAAGTTGTTGTTTATATTTAATTATTCTTTTGTATTATTTATGTGTCTTATCGATTACATGTTTGACTTGGTTTCATTTTGATTACAGAAAACGTGTACTGGAAAAAGGCACTGCTTAAAATCTTCGATATCATTGAGAGGTCGAAAAAGGATAGAACATTTTCGCTCTTACGGTTAGACATGATTGACGTATATCTCTTCATATTAGAAACAGTCGGAGATTATTGCGTTAAATATAAAAACGCGAACACAACGGAACTCCATGACGAATTCCTGTCCCAAGTGAAACTGATTTGCGAAGTTCTTGCAGAAAATGCACGCAAGATAAGTCAGCAACAGCAAGTAGATATAGGGAACGAGTTGCGGCGTACGAACTCAACGATTCAGCTGGCCAAGATTCTGAGCGACGGTCGGCCTTATCTCGTCTCAGACGCCGTTCCGAGCATCGCTCAAGCGGCTAAAGCAGCCAACGACGCCGTGTTCACGTGGGGCGTGTTCAACGAGGACGCCGCCGTGGCGAGCCTGAAGAAGCTGGAGGCGGCGGTGAAGCTGTCCGGCATCGCGAGCAAGGACGAGCGCGACATGGTGGTGCGCGCCATCGGCCTGAAGGCGGGCCACTGGTTCAAGTGCCCCAACGGCCACTTCTACTGCATCGGCGAGTGCGGCGGCGCCATGGAGCTGGGCCGCTGCCCGGACTGCGGCGCGGCCATCGGCGGCGGCGGCCACGCGCTCACGGCCGGCAACCGGCACGCCGGGGAAGTGGACGGCTCGCGGTTCGCTGCCTGGTCGCGGGAAACCAACATGATGGCTAATTTAAGATTAGATTAGAAACTTGAAAATTACCGCTGTTTTCAACTGCGGAGCAAAACCATATTGCCTTTGACATTTTATCGTATTTTTAACGCTACAATAATAGCTCTAACGGCCGAGTTAAAAACAATACGATGGATAACATATCAAAGACAGGATTTCACGCAGTAGAATACAGTCCCTGAGGCCCTACCATAAATATAAGTAACAACTACACGTAGAAGCGGAACTCCCGGCTCCCGGCGAGCGCTCGGTGCGAGAGATGCCTATCGCTCGACGACACCTGAGGTGTCTAGTCAGTCAGGGGCGTCACAAACGGAAAAAATATTAAATACCAAAATATCTATTATACCTAGTAATGCACCTTACTATACTACATACATACATACATAAAATCACGCCTTCATTCCCAAAATGGGATAGGCAGAGCTACGGAATTATCAGCAACCCTAAAACCTTAAACAATACTAATCAAAACAAAATAGGGGCCACGCTATGTTCTACATACAAAATAACTGTTTTCGGAGAAGGATTATGATAACAAATCTTAACCTGTAATTTTTGAACTTACTACCATTTAAAAGCTGCACCATTCAACTTACAACCTGTTTTTTTATTTTTTGTCCCTTGTTTTACCGTGGTTTTTTAAAACAATTTAAGTTTTGTTTCAAGTTCATAGACGTTGTATTAAAGTTGATTTTAAAATACAGTTGTATTTTGAGTTACCGCTGTTTTGATCTAGCAGTGCGATATATTATAGCAAGGTATCTTGAGATTTACCTTAATAGCCCTTGCTGTAAGATATATTTATCTCTTTCCCTCCTCACTATTATGAATAGGATGTGGGCATTTTTCAAAAAAAGTGTACATTAACTTTTTTTTCCAGAATTAGTTTTTTTTTGGTTTTCCTTACTCAGTATCGTTGATACTATCGATCCTCATGAAAGAAAAAAAGTGTCCCAGATTTTACTATGTAAGTTTTTTCTTCCAGTGCGTCACGTCCATATAAATAAAAAAAGACTGCATTCAAAAATGTGACGATTTGGAACGGAATATTTAGGACACTTTTTTTCTTGTATGAGGATCGATAGTATCAACGATTCTGAGTAAGAAAAACAATAAAAAAACGAATTCTGAAAAAAAAAGAAAATGTACACTTTTTTTGAAAAACACCCATGTATATATATCTTCATATCTTTGTATTGTGTGTTTTTTTGCTATGGTAATGTCATATATATTATGGTGTATTATAGCTCCGTTTGTGATGGGCTTTAATCCGTGCAGCGCGGCGCGGTCGTTGTATTTGTTTCACCGGGCGTGTCTCGATTTGATTTTTTTAAAGGTACCTATTAAATTAGTCATGGGGAAACAATGGACCCGATTCTACTTGCACATCGCTTAAATAGCCTAAAACTAACTAAAACTAAATTGTCTAATTTTAAGACATAGTTTAGACAGCAGATTTAATCAGTGCTATTCCAGAATGTCAAGCTGACAATGTATAAGACCGCCTAAAATAAGAAGCGTCAGATTCAAATAAGCGCTGTCATGGCGCTGTCATTTGATTATGACAGCTGCTCATAGAATAGCAGTGTTTTAGCGACACCTACATAAAATTAGGAAGTTTAGAGGCCACTGTAGAATCGGGTCCATTATTGCAGTCTATTTGGCTGTAAAAGTAAGTGACAAAAAAAAAACAAATAATTAGATAAGAATTGTATTTCGTAATAAAGATTTTTCATATTATTAAAAAATTTAATTTATGGTCCGGAAAGGAACGTAAAAATTAACTCCGGATCGCAGACTATAAAACTTATTGTGCTTATTTATGTTTTTAAAGGTGGTTTTGTAGATGATTAATAGCCACTTAAGCCATGTAATTTTCTGGAGATAATATTAATATCATCAAAAGGTATTATTATTATTACCTAATTTAACGCAAATGTAATAAACTCATTTTGCAACAATGTTTACACCTTCGAACTATGATTTTCAAAGTAGGGCCTTTAGTTTTGGTGTTTACATTTGGTTCATTAGTGTTCTTACTTTGTTTAGCATGTTATATTTAACATACATACATGCATGTTTTATTTTTGGTTAGCTGGACGAGAACCCAGGGATAAGTTCACCTTTGTACTACTTTTATTTCTGCAAGTATAACATTTGTGTAATGTAGTATTTTTAATACAAGAGTGTTTAAACATACATATATTTTATAGTACCTACCTACCTAATAAAGTCAAGACCTAGTTGCATTATTGTAGTTTTTTTTTAAACCACTGCTACGGTATGCCCACAACCCTAATAGACTTGTGACGTCACACTTTCACGTTCTATTATACATCTTAGTTGACTTTAATGTGCGTGATTCTGAACGCAGCAAAGTACGTAGACTTCATAAATATGTATACAGTTACCTCGTCACTTTAATCGCTGTTACAAATTCATATTATGGCAGTTTAAATATGGGTGTCCCCTTATTTTACAGACTGAAATTTCTCAGAATATTATTTCATAGAAAATGTTTCATATACTATTTGGTTCTTGTATTTTTGCTTCGATTTTTTTTTTCTAAAACTGTTTACTTGAATGAAACATATTCCAAAGAAAATCAATTCAATGAATTTTATAATTTATTTTTTTCATTTATCAAACTTATCAAATAATATAGTTATTTTTTAAAGAATATTGATTGGACAATGTATTTTTTTTTCAATAAAAGTAGTATAAAAACACGTGGGAAACTATATGTTCCGTGATTATTTTTTGTGAAACAAACCGAAATTACTGTCTGCATAATAAGGGTACACCAATAATAACAAAAGCAATACAATATAATACATTATTATCTTTTAGTAAGTATAAGGGTAATATGATAAATAATATGGTATTATTTGTCCGTTCGACCGACGTTGTTGAGAGAATCATTACCCTGAACCGACTCGAATAGGTTAGGTTAGAAGGCTATGGCGGGAGCGAAGCGAAGCAAGCTCCCGCCTTAGCCTTCGAGGTTATTTTTTTTACATCCGTTGAATAAACTTTTATAGGTAACTACCTACTGTATAACATGATTTTATTGTTATTAAGTCATATATGAACTAAATAACATGAGAACTAATAATATTTAATTTGCTATTCTATGATATGAAAAAAGAAACATTGAATTTTATTTGAAATAAAAAACGATGATTTAAACGTCTTCAAAGTAATTATTCTACATATTGATTATTCTATGAAATGATAATACGAGAAAAAATTTCTATGAAATGAAATTCTAAACAACTTCAGTCTGTAAAATAACGTACAACCTTAAATATGACATTGAATCGAAGAAAAACCAACATGGCCGCTACTGCGCAGGTACACTTGAGTAAGAAAATGTTAAATGCTTAATAATTATTTTGGTTTACATGTTTTGCATAGGTAGGTATGTATTTAGGTTTCAATGCAAATATGTAGGTACATAATTATGTAATGTATAATCATTTAATAGTATTAACGAAACATTTATTACACAGTAGGAAAATTACAATAATGAATGAATTACACCCCCTATCAGTCACTATCAGTATCACTCAGCGATGCCATTCCGTCAAAGAAGCCTCCTAGCTGCATTCCACTTGGGCCTGGAACTGCGGGATCTTCATCCATAGCATCTTGCTCCGAATCACTGCTACTACTGCTCTCACTGTCGTCGTCAACTCTGATAATTAGACTGTCCGTCAGAGAATCCACTACGTGGTCACACTTTCGGTACTCGGCTTCGTTTGCCTTTACCTTATCACACAGCTTTTGCCATTCACCAGACCCCATTGCATCAGCCTTTTCCCTAACCAATTCCATGACACGAGTTACGTTCCACTCGACATTGTTGCTACTTACATGCCCTTTGATTTGCGCCCAGGCCATCTCAATAGGATTCCAATCTGGGTGGTAGGGCGGTAAACGTAGCACGTCGTGATTATTTTCTGATAAAAGTTGATCAATATTAAATTTTCTAAATGTATCTTTATTTAGTTTAATTATATCGTACAATTGGGGTTTGTACATACTGGCAGTAAAAGGAATACCTTTTTCAGTTAACCATGCCTGCATGTCTGCTTTTTTCGTATTTGAATTTGGCGCTGAGTCATACTGCTTGTTGTGGTAGGATGCGTTGTCAACTACCAATACCGACCTTGCCGGAAGATTAGGTATTAATTGGGTGCGAAGCCATTTTTGATAGTTTTCGAAATTCATGTCATCGTGATAGTCACCCGACTTCGAACCCGATTTAAACATGGCCAAGGCATTCGGTACAAAACCAGCCTCAGATCCTGCATGCACGATAACAACACGCTGGCCTTTTGAAATAGGTTTTGTCAAACCTTGGACTGAACCATCAGACCATGTTTTTGAAGTGGTATGAGTAGAATGAACATAGGTTTCGTCCGAATAAATTATTGGTCGGTTTTCCGGCCTGTATTCTTCTATTTTTTGCAAATAATTAATTCTTTGCAACCTTATATTCGATTTTTCGATCAAAAATTTTCTATTGTTCTCAGTAGATCGCCATTTGAAACCTAAGTTTTTTATAATTCGGCGAAGACTTCTTCCTGAACCTTTGAAATTTACGTCCGCACGCAGTTTTGCTCGAAGTTTCTCGACCGTAGGTAGTGCCTTGTTAGTTATATGAAAGTTGTGAATACACCTTTTAATGACACCCTGATCAAAATTGTCGATAACAGTGATAGGTTTGGAACGATGTCTCTTCTTTCCCGGAGTTCGAAAAACTGCCAATAAATGTGACTGGCTTGCCTCTTTTATTATTTTATTCACTGTTGATAGCGATGTTTTTGTCAGTTCAGCTGCACCTTTTCGAACTTGCATCTCAGTCATGGTATTAACTGGTGCCTCACTTTTTATGACCCTATACAAGTCATAAATTATTTTACGGACTTGTCTTCGTAAGGTTATATTTTTTCCTGGTGGCATTTTTCGATAAAAATAAAATGTGAACCGAAAAAACTGTAGTCTCGACTGTACTAGCGGGCGAAAGCGACGCGTGCGCGGGGTGGCGGAGGTAAGAAGCGACTGGCGCGCATGCGCAAAACCCCACGCCGCCTCGTTGCTATGGATACGTGCAGTGCGTCTGCGTCGCGCCCCGCCCTCACCACAGGTGAGACCCTAAAATCGACTTCTGCGCAGTTTTTACTTACGTGCCGCGGATTATACTAAAGTTTACACAATGACATTTACGAACTCGACTGTACATAGTCGTAGACGATACGCTGACAAGTTGTCACATTTTCGACAACATTTTGCACCATCAGAATGATAGTGACCTAATTCAAAATTTCAGCTTTCAAACTTTAAGTCATAAAATGACTATGATAGTGCCCTAACTCGAAATTTAAAATTTCCGAATTATGACACTATTGTAGGTACTGAAGGTGAGATTTTATCTGTTTCTTTTTGGCACATAAATACTTGTATTGGAAAAAAGATGCACTATACTGATCATGGGCGAGTTCATACTCCGACTCGCACTTGGCTGATTTCGGGTGGCTGTGCCTACAACCTCGTTGAGGGCTGGATCCGCGCCTGAGCCACTGTCTCTATTCTTCCCGGTAAAACCGTATTGCTTTTCACAGTTATCATATTGTCAACGCTACGATCAATACGATAAGAGCTTTATTTACTTGACAGTAATGGTGGCAGAGTAAAAACCATAACTTCTTTTAAAATGGTAGGTCAGTCCAACTGAAATCTGCTTTACATACATACGACGCTGGCCTAGTTGGTAGCGAGTGCCTACCCTGCCTACGAAACTGGCGGTCCTGGGTTCAAATCCCGGTAAGGGCAGATATTTGTGTGATGAGCGCGTATATTTGTTTCTGAGTCATGGATGTTTTCTGTGTATTCATGTATACATTTCTCTAAATGAGTATTTAAATATAGTTGTCTAGACCCCTAGAGCTTAGTTTGGGACTAGGTCAATTGGTGTGACATTGTCTTCTGATATTTATTTATTTGGTTGGAAATATTGTGAGTCGAAAACATCTATTTTATTTTATTATTTTTAGTGATCATAGTAAGCTTGTGAATCTCCTGGTCTTCTTGTGGTTTTCTTCATCAGCTTCACCAAATTTTACTTTCTGAATGCAAATGAGAGGCTTGTTACTAAAAATACTAAAATCGCTTGCTTATGGATGGATGCTTTATCCATTTGTCACGCGATAAACGCAAAGATACTAAACCTACTGATTGAAATCAGCGACTTGCCCATGGTCCACCTGTATTGTCGGGTTATTCCCACCTGTTACCACCAATTTGTTACCACTGGTAACAGCTGGGATTTTTTTTCCCCGCCTGTTACCACTAAAGTACTCGGTGGTAACAAGTGGGAATATTTTTCCCATTTGTTACCACTAAAATATTGGGTGATAACTAACTACACTTAAAACATTCAATTCAATTCAAGTTTATTTCAGGAACAATATACATTGAGTTTGAAAAACGACTCTTACAAGCTTGGTTGGATTTGGTGGTAACAGCTGGGACTTTTTTCCCACCATAAAAAAACCTATGAATAAAAATTCCCAGCTGTTACCAGTGGTAACAAATTGGTGGTAACAGGGGGGAACCACCCATTTTGTCCACCTATGTGGATTTTGTAGCGGTGCAAGTCCCCTTAGTCCACCCAGGTGAACTTTTTAGGTGGACCCCGGGATTACGAGGAGTAGACTGGCAAATTAACAGATAGCAGGTAATGAATTGGCAGGTAGGTTAGGTTATGTCAGTTCTTCAGAAGGCCCCAAGGGCCAAAATAACCTAGAAGCGGACCTCCGTCGAAGTTTCCTAAAATGCCCGGGTGGTCTCGGGAGGTGGATGGTGAGTAAGGGTCTCCCCAGACCAATCGACGCCGAATCGGCTTGAGCCGGTAAGAAAGAGTTTTACGTCCATGCAATAAGAGCGAAAACGACGTCGCTCGGCTCGATTCGGCGTTGCGATCGGAACGACGTCGTTTTTGGTCTTATTGAATGGACATAAAACTTTTTCTTACCGGCTCAAGCCGATTCGGCGTCGATAGGTCTGGGGAGACCCTAAGCACCCTTAAAATCATGATAACAGTATTACCAGCTTCTTAATAGCTTTCGGCTGGCTATCGCTATCACGCTTGCACTCGCAACTGACAGTATATTTGTCACTCGTGTGTCATAAAAAACCGAAGATTGCCGATCGCTATTAAGAAAACAAGAAATTTACAAAGTTGATCTTGAATAATATGCGAAGACAATAATGACGGCGGTTAAAACGCCTATTAATCACCCATTTTAAAATTTATAATGGGATTGCTCTTCACTAAATTTTGCCCTTGGACGACGAAGAAAAAACAAACAACAACAATTGTAACTGATATTGGTTTATTTCTAAAGTCCTTGTCTAATACAACCGCTTAGATTTCATCAATAAGGTCTACATCCTACTTTACTTGATTCCTTCCCGAGGCCACTGAAATTGTGCAGTAAGGGTCTCCCCAAACCAGTCGACGCCGTTTCGGTAATTCGCGTACGGAAAAAGCTTTATGTCAACCAACGCAATAAGAGCGAAAAGGACGTCGCTCCGCTCGGCTCGGCGTTGCGAACGGAACGACGACGTTTTCGCTCTTATTGCATGGACATAAAACTTTTTCTTACCGGTTCAAGCCGATTCAGCGTCGATAGGTCTGGGGAGACCCTAAATCGTAGTGTTCTACCCGACCGCTAGAGAGGCTTTGAGGTGTCAGAGAATAACGCTTCAGGGGAGTTGAGATTACATGCTACCACGACAGGAACAAGAACTGTGCTACCACGAGACGTTTGTCTCAAAAGCATACTAAATTTGTTTATTTTTGTTTTATTATTTACTGAGTTTTTTGTCCTGTGTGGTCACCGGGTTAGAATAGAATAGTGCCACTCCATGTCTTCTCGTGGATGTCGTAAGAGGCGACTAAGGGAATAATAAAGGCTTCCAGTACTCTTAGGCGATGGCCTTGCAACCTGTCACTAATACACTGGTAATATCTGCGCCTGATTCGTGCAAAACGTGGTTACAGAATTATCAACAACTTATTTAAGAGCGCTTGGTAATTCTGTAGCTCTGCCTACCCCACTCTGGGAATTAAGGCGTGAGTTTATGTGTATGAGTTTTTTAAAGTATCAATGTTTGCTCCGCCCGCATTGGGCAAGTGGTCGAAATGACGTCATTTGCGTTTTTTTTAAGTCTAGCACTAACCGTGAAATACAAAAGACCACGTGGCGTTAACGATGTTTAGCCATTAGCAGATTTGTTTATTTATTTACTCAGTAAAATAATAGACTTAAATACATACATATATAATATTAATATAATATGTAAATGTTTTCAATTGACGACCTCATACTACATGATTTGATTAAATAAACAACTTAATACCCCGTTAATCCATACTAAAAATGCTTTTATTAAATGAACAACTCTAATTACATGAACAATTGTATACATATAATTTAATCCTATTCCCATATTCATACATTTCCATGCTCAAAATGATAAATTTAAATTAACAATTCCAATTACCTGCACGATTTTATATAATTATTATTCTCATATTCATACATAGTAAAAAAACTGGCCAAGTGCTAGTGGTTCCCATCCCTTTCTCCGTACAATTTAAGAGATGACAATAATTTCCCTGTTTCATTTGTAATTAATTAGGTATTATTTTGCAAATTTATCTAGCTATTAAGGTTCATGATATACAGCCCAGTGAAAGACATACCAGACGCACAACTGAGGCTTAGAAATTACGTTACAAGTAAATACTTAATTTAAATAATTTGCAACATTTCTTAAATATACGTTATCATAAATTATCATCAAATTTCTTACTTAATAAGTCTGCTAGTGTAAATAAGGCTATGTTCTCGGTAAAAACCTAATTTTAAACAATTCAAATTACATGTGTGTTATTGGCTTTACTTAAACAAAAGTTGTGATAACATTGTTGATACATTGTATAAAAATCAAAATGTGTCGAGAAAAACTCAAGCCACATTGAATGCAAGAAGAAATCAAATGAGAGCTTGTTCCATTATTTTAAACGTGAAGGGATTAATAGAACAGTTCGTACGTTAGATATCTAATAAACTTCGAAATCAGCTCACGAGGACACTTTCATTGCCAATTTCAAATACAAGACTCATTCCCAGAGCCAGCATAAATATAAAACAAAATATAAGACCCGACACGCGCGTCCACATGCGCGTCGGTCGAACAAACCAGCACCACGCCGTGCGCCCGCCAAGCGCGTCCGCTGACCTCTATGCCGTCGACACTCCGGGCGGGCGCAGGGTTTCTGCTAAAACTAATAAATACAATCGTTGTGAATTTAACCCTACTGATAACGCAATAACGAATAGAAAACTCTCTTTTACTACCGCGAAATAATTTTAAATAGTGATATATTTTAAAATCAGAGAGAAGTGTGGAATAAAAGATGTACCGTAAAATGTGCCTACTTTGCTCCCCCACGGGTAATCTTGCTCCATCGTTATTTATTGAGGTGTTCTGTATTGTAAATCATTCTAATGCTTTCATTCACTGCGCAGCTGGATGTATACATCAATTATTTTTAGAAAATTTGTCATCGGCCTTGTCTTATAATAAGTAACATATTATAAAAAAAGTCACTATGGTGTATAGTTAGGTTACCCATGGGTGAGCAAAGTAGGCACATTTTACGGTAGTGACTAAGATTGAAAAGGGCATGCTTCGATGGTTCGGTCATTTGTAAAGGATGGATGAAAGAAGATTGACGAAAGAGATATACAGATACAGGTGAGTGGAAGGGTCGGAAGGGGCCGCCCTGGGCGTACTTTTTCGAATCAAATCGGAGAAATACTGGAAAAGGGGCGAATCTTAGGTATCCGAAACCGACGTGCGTGCATGACTCGATGTATGAATGTTGCAGAAGCAAATAAATTTGTCAAGATCGTAGCAAGTGGAAAGAAGTGGTCTCTGCCTACCCCTCTGGGAAACAGGCGTGATTTAATGTATGTATGATGTATATTTTAAATTTCAAAAATGTAATTGGTATTTTTATATTCATAAACTTCATTCTTTTTTATAAATGTTCAACCTTGAGCGAAGCACGCGGAGTTCAGCGCCCGCTAGGTGGGTCCATCGGCGTAGGCTCTAGTCATCTATAACTAATAAAGATTAGGGAATGCAAATAACCAGTTATAACCGGTTTTAACCGGTTATAACCGGTTATTTGCATACAAAAACGATTAACCTTTTGAACGCCACCGACGGCTCTGGCCGTCAGCGTAAAGTCGTGCCACTGACGCCACGACAGATACAGCAGTCACAAGTTCAAGATCGAAAGAGACTTTATTTCGTATCAATAAGGTGTAATTTGCATGGCATAGCAAAAATGTTTGGCGTGTGAGTGACACATCTTTTATACGACGTAAGGCGTTCAAAAGGTTAATAACCAACCAGTTAAATTGCATTCCCTACTATAGATACAACCCACCCAGCGGGTTGTGCGTGAGCAGTCTCGGAGCGCCCGCCTAGCGGGTTCTTGGCAATGAAAGTGTTAAAAGTAATTCGAGAACATACCTACATTTGAAAAAAAGGTTTCCGGTAAATTGAGCATTTCCTTTTTTTGAAGATGTTCAAAGCGTGTAAGATATTACGAAAACGAAACGGTTTTGTTAGAAATTTCAGAGAAACAAATGCATTTACATAAGTTCTTCAGAATAAGCGAAATGGACAGAAGGCCACTTTGAAAATGGACGCTCGTGGTTATGTTATTTTCATCTCTTTTATTGCATTATACCTAATATTTTCTCTTACTGCACCTGTGACAGATTGAAAATTTACTTTGACGTGAACGTTGTTCCAATTAATTCAGCTGTCAACTAACCTAAAAAAGAACCGGGCAAGAGCATGTCGGACCATGCTCAGTGTAGGGTTTCGAAGCCGTTACTACAAACAAATATGAACTCGTGACAAAACTTTGCCGTTGGAACACTTATCCCCATACATCGACATTGTTGGTTGGCTGATCGCAACCTACCAATAAACCTAACCTGACCTAACCTCGTTCACCAGCCAGATAATTCAAAAACCCCGAAATAAAAGTAGTTTCAGAAAAAAACGCTTTGTGACTTGCGATGGTTATGAGCATACCTGGGATAACTCGGGGCAAGTTCTAGGGATTTGATATCGATAAAAAAGATGTCGATACAATATTTATATATTTAACGTGACGCGTGACATTGTATTTTTTCTGGAGAAAACTGTCATTACATTTAGAGCAAAATAATTTTGACTCGCGTAGTTGTATGTCAGGATATTCACAAATCCACGAGTTAATATAATTATCGCGTGGGCGTGGATGTTTCTTGGGCGGCATGATTATTTTGGACTTTGTAACAAACGTAGCGGAATATTACCTACCTCGTATATTATTCTTACTCTAAGATATGAATGGCACTGACAGTAAATTGTCATTTTGATTGAAATGACATTCGCATACTTTTATTACCTACCTTAAGAGGCTCGATATCAGATATGACATCGAACCTCTTTACAGTAATCGAGAATGTTCAATATGCACATGTATTAATTTAATTATATCGACATTTTTTTTATCGATATCAAATCCCTAGAACTTGCTCCGAGTTATCCCAGGTATGGTTATGAGTAACAATAAATTCGGACTACAAAATGTTATATGAGCCAATGTGGACCCCTCGCAAGCCTATCAAAAGCACTACAAATGGCAAAGAAAATCGCTTAATCATTCAGTCGGACTTAATTTTTTATCGTCTGTATGTTACTGTTGAATAACTGACAATTCATACCACTTTAAGAGTATCAGACAGCCCCAAAATTAATAACTGCATAAAATCATAACTTACAGTAGTTTAAAAACACGGATTAATAAAGTGTGCATATACGGCCCGATGCGAAGCAAAGGGCCCTAAACATGTACTTACCCTTGAGTGTTATATACTACTTTATGCTACGAGTACACTTAAAAAGAAGTCAAAAAAAATACAAACAAAAACAACAACACATAACACCAATAACCAATGATCGGATATCCCGGTGCAACACGGGGTGAATGACCTCAAACATTATGCTAATATGGATATGCCCCGGGGTTCCGGGACTTATGTTGTTAAATATTATTCTGATTTTATTACTTCAAATATATTTCAATACAATTTAAACGTGTAAAATAAATATTTTGACAAAAGTAATTTAGGTATGTAAAAAATTTAAAAAAGTTAGTTTTTATTATACTCTGTTTAAAATTGATCTGCCAAATCGTCGGCTTACGGCCAAACCCTATATTCAATCCGCGGACAGATAGGCTTACTTCGGATTAAAATTTGACACATTTTGAATGGGCAAATGTCAAATTTTAACCCGAGGTAAGCCTTATCTATCCTCGGTTTGAATATAGGGTTCGGCCGTTAGAGTGCAAACCTGCTAAATCCTTTTTTAAGAATTAGCAGATTTGCACTGTATTTCATCTGCTTAGAGTGCAAATCTGCTAAATCCAAAAAACGGATTAAGCAGGTTTGCACTCTAAGCCGACGAAATAGTCTTTGGGTATGAATATAAATAAAATATATAATACGGTACGCATTATCAGTTCACCACACTACACACAGATATTATATTTTATTTGTTTGTATGAAATTGAAATAGCATACAATTATTTTCTCAATATTTTATATGTTTAATCGATTTCTTTACACGTCTAAAATCGTATGGGATATTTATAAATAGGCATTAACTATTTATAAATATCCCAACAGTCGCATTTTCTTTTCGAACTAGATCCCGGGATTTTAGTCATATCCATATTAAGATTTCTACTCTATATCCCGCAGTGTTGCACCGTAAAATCCGATCACTGCCAATAACCAACAACAAAAGTTTTTTAAAATTGTAAATTTTAGCACGTCGTACAGTTTGCGTCCAAATAGCGTGCGCGTTAAAACGGGTTGACTGACAATGTCATCTAGACTTTAACCGCTTTCACGCCATTTATTACGGTCGTAATTAAAACACTTATGCCCGAACCCTATATTCAAACCGCGGACAGGATAGGCTTACTTCAGATTAAAATTCGACACATTTAGTATGAAAATATGTCAAATTTTGACCCGAAGTAAGCCTTATCTAAAAAAAAATTATGGCATAGGAAGGCAAACGAGCACACAGGCCATCTGATGGTAAGTGGAAATTGTGACCCATAGACATTCACATTCACAAGACTGCAAATGCACTGCCAACCCTGAGGATTAAGATGGAATGCCTCTATGCTAGTCATTTCACCGGCTGTCTTATCCCCAAACCGGAACACAACAATGCGAACACTGCTGCTTGGCGGTAGGGTAATGGATAAGATGGTGGTACCAACCCGGATAGACCCTGCACAAGGTCCTCCCACAAGTGAATAGGTATGTAGGTAGGTATTCGCGGTTTGATATAGGGTTCAGCCGTTAGTCTGACCAGTGAGTGGTGACCCAAGAAAACATCACCAGCTGGTAACACAAAATGCATAGCGACTGGATAGGTAGGTACTCATAATGTGGCAGCTTGTTTCACAGGTAAAATTGTTGCCATGTGCAGAATTAGAAAATAATGCTTCTGTTCGCTGGTCAGACTACTAATTAAGTATAGATATCATGCGATGCTCAAACATTATTGAGACGGAAATTAGCCATGTGGTTCATCTCCTGAGACCAGGCTCCGTATTGAGAGCCGTCCACTTCCCCGGCGTGCCGGTTCCCGGCCGTGAGCGCGTGGCCGCCGCCGCCGATGGCCGCGCCGCAGTCCGGGCAGCGGCCCAGCTCCATGGCGCCGCCGCACTCGCCGATGCAGTAGAAGTGGCCGTTGGGGCACTTGAACCAGTGGCCCGCCTTCAGGCCGATGGCGCGCACCACCATGTCGCGCTCGTCCTTGCTCGCGATGCCGGACAGCTTCACCGCCGCCTCCAGCTTCTTCAGGCTCGCCACGGCGGCGTCCTCGTTAAACACACCCCACGTGAACACGGCGTCGTTGGCTGCTTTAGCCGCGAGCGCCACGGTCGGATTTGTTTTGAGAGAAATATAACTGTAGTGGCTCACGATCTTGCCATATTGGATAATAGAGTTTGTTCGGCGCAGCTCGTTCGCGATGTCCACCTGCTGTTGCTGACTTATCTTGTGCACGTTTGCCGCGAGCACTTCGCAAATTAGTTTCGCTTGGTCGTGGAACTCGTTCCCGAGCTTTGTTATATTCGCCTGTTCAAATTTAACGCAATAGTCTCCTACATTTTTTAATACGTTGAGATATACGTCGTTCATTTCTAACTGTAGCAGCGACGCGTTATTTTTTTTATCCTTTGCCGACGCCTGAATAACTTTATGGATTTTGCTGCATGACTTCATCCATTCATCATTGTCTGTAATCCAAAAGAAACAAATTATCTTTTTTTTTTTTTATATGAAAGTTGTGAAGTTATGGTACCTACTAGAAACGCATTAATTTATATATTTATCGTAAATAAAACATAGACGAATATATTTCAGTAAGCTCTCCTTGACTACTGCGGTAGCGGGAGCGGACCGGTAAAAGCTGGACCCTAGACAAGACTTCGAACGCTAACGAAAACTATTGTCGAAAACTGTTAAATGCGACAGTTGAGCGAACAGCCGAGTAGCGGAACTAACTCGGACGAGAACTCGCCGCTTAGCCTGTTGCACTACAATATTGATATCACAACTAAAAAAAATATGATAGAGCAAAATAAACCTTATCTCAAAAATGACCGGAAAAGTTGACATTACTAACTCTATAGGTACTGAGACGCGAAGAACATAGTTTACAGACAGTTCCCAAATTTAAAAAAAACATTGCGTCCTCGCTGCACAAGTGTACAAGCCCGCAATGTTACATACAAATTTGATTGTTATTTTATTATCTAGTTTGTAACTTTTTAAAAAGTGAAAACGGCCATAATAAAATGAGGGCACAAGTCTTATACATCCATATTTTATTCGAACCGTAACTTTTTTATGTGTCTGGAATAGCTTGAGTTTTTTTTTCTAAAAAAGCTTGCGTTTCTCCTTGTCATAAACGTAAAGGCGGTAAAGAGTGATGGTTTTTTCACGTGAAGTTTCTGTTTGTATGCAATTCAATTTTCAATTTTTTTTCAATTTTTATTATTTATCGAATTTCAATTTGTATGTTTTTATTTGTAATTAATAATTGTATTTTAGGTTTATATAATAATTTTTTTTTAGACTAACTATCACGCTTGCATGCAGGCTGAACGCAATGGATTTTTTATTCTTGAACATCTGCTTTATGTAATACTGTGTTCTGGCAAATAAATATGATTTGATTTGATTTCTAAAAATGAGTGATGAAGATTTTAGTCCAACACAATTTTTTTCTTGCAATTTTTGAGAAAAGCACTGTATATGCCTCAGCAGGAACGGCAATTGCGGGCCTCGTATTTTTAAAGGGACTCGCAAGCTCGTCAATAATGTACTATACTTTCTTACTCAAAAGATGCATTTTGCTCCTTATTTAAAATGTATACGCGGATTTGCAGTTTCACCGACGAAATTAAACTAAAGATGAGTTCATAATACGGAGTTATTTGAGCTAAAGAATATTACACAGCTACGGATGCTAGTTTCCAGCACCATTTAAGAGCCGTTTACCAGGGTGTGTACAGGTCTATCCACGAGAGTTGGCACGAATGGATTGACCTAAAGTAATGTCACTTGTCACTGAGTGGCAGTGTGAGTGCCTTTCTTATACAGGGGCCTCCTTATATTCTGTAAACACGTACCTAGCACGTTCTCGTTGTTCAGGAAAAAAAAAAAAAACTGCACCAAGTATCAATTATTTATTAGTATTTAGTAATTTTTGAAGTCCTTTGTATTTAAAAAAAACATACATTTATTTTTTTGACTTATTTTTATTTGTGAAGAAAGGATCAGACCGAGGAGTCCGTCGTCAACAGAGTTTTAAATTTATTTATAATATACTGTCCTGTTTTCATACCGAAGCCGCAATTAACAAAATAATGGCGAAAAGTTTCACGACATCGTCATTACGCATGAAAAATGTTTATATTTTATTAATTTGTAAAATGCAAAATGCAGGCTAGATTACGAAGTAAGAACTTACATAGATAAGTTTACATTGTGCTTGATAACCTTCTTATTAGAATGACACTTCACTCATTTTTTACTGTCATATAAGCGATAAACAATACTTATACCGTAATGTAATTTTATCTTAGGGCCATTTGCAACGTTAAAAGATGGCGGACGTGTAATTTGTTTTAGACTTTAATTTTTGGGTAATTAGGTGTTCAAAGTTCTTTTCTGATAGTGATTTGTACTTTTTATGCCTTTGTGTCGCACAGTGATTGAAGACTTGGACTTATTTCGTGTATCTGGCATCTTTCTTCTCGTTTCAAGTGGACTCGCAGTGGTGCAGAGGTTAAAACTATCTTGACCTCTGACCTACAAATCACCGTACAACGTTGCCCCCAATCTTCCTAGAGAAGATTGGATTGTGTTTTATTGCTATATTGATTTATACTCATATAAACCTTGACAATGGCGAAATCACTTCACGTGGAAACGCCATAATATCCCTGCGGTAGTAGCTGTTCAAGTCGCCGCGGGGGCAAAAAAAAATATTTTTTTTTTATCTTAAGGTTCAACGTGAATGGTATGCAAGTTAACATGGAGAAAACCAATATTATTTATTTTTCACTGAATAATATACCTCAGCCTCCTTTAGATATATCAGTTGGTGTTATTCGGGTGGAGTCCGTGGCACAAGCTCGTTTTGTAGGATTTGTCTTCGACAAGAGTCTGCAGTGGCAAGCTCACATTGATGCTCTATGTGCTAAACTTAATTCGGCCTATTACGCCATGGCCCGCTTAGTTCAAACACTGTCATTGCGTAATCTTGTAATGGCCTATTTTGCTTACTTCCATGCGCATCTAGCGTATGGAATCGACCTCTGGGGCTGGGCGGCTGACAGAGACCGGCCGTTCATTCTACAAAAGAAGGTCATACGCTTGATTTGCCGCGTCCCCCGCGATGAGCCTGCAAAGCAGCTCTTTATCAACCTGGGCATCATGACAGTACCTTCTCTTTACATATTTGAGGTTGGCAAATATGTTAGGAGCAATCCTGACGAGTTTACGCCCAGTAGAAGCTACTCCGCGCGGAGGAAACCAGGGCTGGCCGTCCCCGCACACAGATTAAAAAAAACGGGAAAGTCCCTCTCCATAGTGGGTGCCCGTATTTATAACCATTTACCTGAGTCGGTCAAGGCCTCAAAAACTGACCGTATTTTCAAAAATAAACTAAAGGCATTTTGCTGCCAAAAGGCCTTTTACTCTATCACGGAGTTCTTTGGCTGTTGAGTAAATGTGTCGAATGATCAAAGTGCCAAATGACATAATAACTTATAAATATTATTCACAATTATAACTTAATTAATCAATAAAATGACATAATGCAATTAAATTCATCCTGAGTGCTAGTTTATATGTAATCGAATCTGATATTACTGTACACCTATACTAATGTAAAACTGACTATGTATAATTATTACAAATAAAGACATCTTATCTTATCTTATCTTATTCTCAAAATGACTACACCTACTTTTGGACGAGGAAAAACATTATCGGGACAGTCTCGAGAAATAATTTTTAACGTATTTAATTATTTTAAACAAAAAACAAAAAATGCTGAAGGTGGATTTCTAAAAATTCAAGAGTTATACAAATTAACGTCTGCGGCGACTGGGACATAAGAACGAAGTGTACAGCGAATCGTTAACTGTATCTGCAAAAATGCGACTGAGGGATCGACTTCTAATGTGTTCGTGACACCCGGCGAAAAACGATCACGTTTGTCGAAAAAATCGGATTTGGACAATTTTGATTTAAACGTCATCCGAAAATACACAAAACACTACCAACTATTAAAACATTACACAAAGTTTTAAAGGAGTCGATAGATTTTCCTGGCAGTGTCAGTTCTTTATTACGACTGGTACATAAAATGGGATTCCGGTGGAAGAAGATTCAGAACAACAGGATGCGGATAATTGAAAATTACAACATTCGTTACAAAAGATTTATGTATTTACAAAAATTACAAGAATATAGAGACCAAAAACGGCCTATTGTGTATACCGATGAGACCTACGTGCATAGCACTCATACTACGCCAAACGCATGGACTGACAACAGCAACAGTGGCATCAGAGTTCCCATATCAAAAGGGCAAAGACTTATAGCGGTTCATGCTTGTACAGAGGAAGGCTTTGTAGAAAATGCTTTGCTGACATTCAAATCTAACCAGAAGTCTGGAGATTACCACAGTAATATGAATGCTACAAATTATCAAAAATGGGTGAAGGAATATTTGTTACCGAACTTAAAGCCCAGAAGCGTCCTTGTCGTTGATAACGCTCCTTATCACAACGTTCAGGTGGATCGAGCTCCAGTAAAAAAACTCAAATAAAAAAGAGATGCTGACCTGGTTAGATAAAAATAAAATATCATACCCAAAAAGAAATACTAAAATCGTTCTGTACAAAATAATTAAGAAACATAAAGACACAAAGAAAACTTACAAGTTAGATCAAATACTGCGAGACCACGGTCATTTTGTATTACGTCTTCCACCTTACCATCCAGATTTAAACCCAATTGAGATGTTGTGGGGGATTATAAAAGGTAAAGTAGGGACAAGGAACGTCACTTTTAATATGAACGAAGTTCAAAAACTATTCATCGATGAAGTTCATGCCGTGAAAACAGAAACGTTTCATGATACTTGGAGAAAGGCTCAAGAAACAGAGCGTTCGTACGAGTCTATGGAACACCGGCTAGACGACCTTACTGATGGTTTCATTGTTAATATTGGTGACAGCGAGGACGAAGAATCTTCAACATCTAGTAGTTCAAGTGATGCAGAGTCGGATTAACAATTTTTAAAATAAATTTTATAGTCAGGTTATGCATAGGTATGTATGTACAGTCGAGTTCATAAATATGTGTACACTTTTTTACCTACTCGAATGCGGTCGCTAACAATTAGTTTGCAAACGCATTCGACTAGATAAAAAGGGTACACATATTTATGAACTCGACTGTACAGTCAGCGTCAAATAGTTTGTAGCAGTCAAAGTGGTCGAAAAGTTCGGTACATCATACTAAATGTATCCTATACCAAACTATTTGACCACTTTCACTGCTACAAACTATTTGACGCTGACTGCACATAAACCAGAGTCAATTAATGCATTTGTACATATGAGGATAAAGTTTTTACATTAATGGTGTTGTTTTAATTTAAGACTGATAGATCTATCAAACCCATCAATCCCAGGACCGCTGCTTAGAAGGCAACTCCCGTTACCGCTAAGCCACAACGTGTTGTCAAAGATTTTTCATACATTTTATTCATGATGAAAGTAGACCTTAGTTTACTAGATTTATCTTCATGGATGGTTTGCGTGGCACTGCAGTATACTACGTTAGGTGTTCTTGGTTTCCAAAGGTTTCTTATTTTGGCGGGTATGCCAGATTTTCTTAGACACAATTATCGTAATTACTTTTTGCATCAACCTGTATTTAATAATTATGTCATGCACACATAGACATTTTCATTCACTCGTTCAATCCATTCGTGCCAACTCTCGTGAATATATCTGTACGTATGGGGCCAAGCGATGGTGCCCAATACAATCGAATCCCAATTGGGAACCAATTCCGACAACTGCACCAGTTGCTGTTGGCAGCATAAAAACTTCGTGTTACAATAACACCACTTCACTCAAACCCCAATATCTTGGTAAATATTGGTCAGAGAAAAAAAGTTTATATAACAAAAAAACATGCTTATTTTACCATGTTTTATAGGATTTATTAACAAAAATGAGGGGTTATATTGACATCAATTACACGACTCCAAAATTTTAGCCCTTCAAAATTACTGACCTTTGAACCCCAATATCTCGGTAAATATTGGTCGAAGAAAAAAAGTTTATATAACAAAACATGCTTATTTTACCATGTTTTATAGGATTTATTAACAAAAATGAGGGTTATATTGACATCAATTTCACTACTCCTAAATTTTTTAAAGTCCCAGATCCCTTCAAAATGACTGACATTTGAAACCCTAATATCTCGGTAAATATCAAGTTTAGAGAAAAGTTGCCTATACAAAACACGCTTATTTAAGCGTCTTCTATACGATAGCATCATAAAAAATAGGTGTTATAATGACACCACTTCCATCAAAACAAAATTAAGTCTTGCGCCCCCTTTGATAGCAAAGGGGCTATGCTATAGAGCCCAACCCGAAATTCTCGACGAATCGCCGCCTTGTCGTAGACCACGTCAATATTTAATACATTTAAAGTAGTATTATTGAAACAATTTAATCCCTATGCTTTATTATTAATTAAATTTTTGGTTCGAAATATAAACTGTAACTGATAGCACTCACACAATCCTAGTAGACCAAAGTTTTCATTGATCTATTCGTGCCAGCTATTCATGAAAAAACCTTTGCGTGTTAAATAATTAACTATTTATGTATTTACTTATTTGTTTAAAAGCTATTTTGGAGTTTTGGACATTCGTTACTGAATTTGAGATAGTATTTAGAAAAACACAAGTGTATCATATTGGTCGATCTAATCAAGCGCCATCTAACGGTAAATGCATGCCTGACTGTTTGACAAACAGCATTATGCGGTCGATCGCAGAGCTTACTTGTTAGATGGCGCGCGAACGGTCGAAAAAGACTGTTAAAATATACCGAATTATGCCACTGTGTGGTGCAAAATGTAAAAATGGCATAAACGCAGTATTTTTTCAGATAGACGTTGTAGGATATTATATTATTTCAACACACACACACGCACGCACGCACGCACGCACGCACGCACGCACGCACGCACGCACGCACGCACGCACGCACGCACGCACGCACGCACGCACGCGCGCACGCACGCATGTTTTTAATGAGAATTTTACTACCACGAAGTGCTTTCTTTTGATTGGTTCTAAACTATACTCAAATAGCTCTCACGTGTGGAACACTGGCTTTCCAAGATACAGGCCTTTGCCTAGTTTGGAGATCAGGGTTTAACAATTAATTGTCCAATAGTTATTAGCAAGAGCAACCTACTTTAAGTGCTTATATTAATTTGACTTCGTATACAATCCTTTTTACTTAAATAAAAAAATATTATTATTTATTATTATTTCTAATAATAACGATCAGTTAAAAAAAACAATTTAATAAAAGTAAACTATAATATGTTGCACAGTCAGCGTCAAAAGAAACTGATCACTTAAATACCTTGTCGCTTTACTGTCACATAAGTAATGTCAAACAAGATTGTCTAATGTGTTAATGCGATAAAGTACAAAAGTAGCTTGAAGTGACCAGTTACTTTTGACGCTGACTGTACTACAGCCGACTGAAATTAAAGCCCTCCATTACACCCGCTTGCGGCATCGTGCCGAGGACGCTCGCAGCGTTAGGTACTCCGCTGCACTGCGATGCCCAGTCTTGGGGCAAAAAGGAGCCTTGCCTGTGGTCGCCCGCCAGAGACGCTTATTTATAATTAAGTAAAATAAAGGAAGAAATAAAGAAATAATTATATTCCCCTGAAGACATTTACTGTATGAAAACAATTTACTGACTACTTGACTATATGGGCTTTGTTATTTTGTCTTTACCCAGAGTAATTATTTAAATTAATTGTTACATCCTGTCCTGTCACTGTCATTGTATTTTATTTTGCTTTTCGTCATCTCACCTCGGCTTGGGTTGATCATGCACTTAGTGCAGCGCCGAATCTTCTATCGTATTTATATAAATTATCTTAATTATGAAAACTTGGATATTTACCAACTTCTGTTCTCTTCGAAACGGAATGTTCTATCCTATCAGGTATGGTATTACGTGAATCTATTTAAAATCGATTTCTAACCTTTTTTTAATAATTATAATTATCTCAGTGCCAGATGACCACGCCCTAAAAGTTTCTAAAACAAGACCAGCAACTACGTAATTTATTTATTTATTTCCTCACTTACAACTATTTGGCTTTAAATTGGCGTATTTGCGGCACTTGATGGTGTGGCCGTAAATAGTCTGCGGCGGAAACATAGACATGAGACTATGCAGTGTATCGACGAAAGTCACGTCCCACGCCAAGAGACCGAGATGCCACGGTACTTAAGTGCATTCGTCGGGTCTCTGCATCAGAGGCAGACAGGCCAGTGGCTTCACGTGAAGCCGGGAATGAAATTGTGCTAAAGCCCGACGGATCGAAAAGGTTATCGTTATATCGTTATAAAAGGGCCATTCGTTCTATTTACAACTGACTCCTTGAGAACTTTTAATATAAATTAATATCTTAACTGTAGCGTCTCAATTTATTTATGAGAATATTGTTTATGTTATTAAGAATTTAGATTATTTTACTAAAATTTCTTATATATTTAATATTATTATATATAAGATAATATATTTATATTTATTATATGTATATAAAATATTGAAATGGAAGTTCAATTTTCTCTCACAAGATGTTGTATGATAACTACACTCGGCGTCAAAAAAAACGCACCTTTTGGTATGTTGACTTCAAGCAGCTATAAACCCTATTTAATCTAAGATAAGGTATGAGTGTGGGGCCTCATTTTAAAGGTTCTTGAATCATTAAATTAATAAAAATGTGATAATGATTACTAAGCTTAAAAAAACGTTTTTCATGAAAAGAGGAAAAACATTTATTCACGCCAAAATTACACAATCTAAAAACATAACAAAATTAAAAAATACAGTAAAACAAATTCTTAAAACTAAACTTAAAACCTAGTGTTACCTCCCCTAGCCCTAATGGAGGCTTCCATGCGATCCTTCATTGACCTCACCAACGTCACGATGCGTTCTTGAGGAATGTCACTCCACTCCTCGACGACGGCGTCCCGAAGCTGTTCAAGGGTGGCAGGGGCAGTATCACGAGACCGCACCCGGCGTTTCAGATCATCCCAAAGGTGTTCTATGGGGTTCAGGTCAGGACTTCTCGCTGGCCACTGCATCACGGGGATCCCAACCTGATCCAGGTAGTCCCGAACAATCAACGCCGTATGAGAGCGGGCGTTGTCGTGCATGAATGTGAATTCAGGCCCAACAAAACCAGCATACGGGACCACGTGGTCCTCCAGGATCTCTGTGATGTACCGATGAGCAGTCAGGGACCCCTAGCCACGTCCATCTCCAGTGCGGGTGACGCACACAAGGTCGGTTTTGCCCTGGATTGAAATTCCGCCCCAGAACATGCAGGATCCTCCTCCGTAGCTGACGGTTTCTTCAAAGCAGGCTTGTGAGTACCGTTTTCCCTGCCACGTGTACATCTACGCCTATCGTTGCAGAAAAGGCATACCCTCGTCTCGTCGGAGAAGAGGACAGACTTCCATTGTTCGAACGTCCAATCCACGTGGTCTCGGGCAAACTGAACTCTGACTCGCCTATGCTCTGCTGTTAATTTGGGGCCCGTAGCAGCCCTACGAGGCAGGATTTTCTTCTCTCGCAGCCTTCTTCTTACTGTGGAGACGCTCACCGACGTCCTCCAAGCTGTTCGGAGCTGCTGTTGCACCTCAACAGCGTTGGAGAATCGGTTACGCAAACACGTCGACACAATATAGCGGTCGTCTCTGTCGGAAGTGCAACGTCGTCTCCCAGATCCATGCTTCCTGATGTAGCCTCCAGTCTCCTGGAACCGCTGGGATACTCGTTTCACCCGGAAACGGCTTATGTTGAGTTGTCGAGCAACATCAACCTGCCGTAGTCCTGATTGCAGTAGTGCTACCACTTGAGCTG
Organism: Acleris emargana; assembly: GCA_927399475.2. Classification (NCBI taxonomy): domain Eukaryota; kingdom Metazoa; phylum Arthropoda; class Insecta; order Lepidoptera; family Tortricidae; genus Acleris; species Acleris emargana. Next base: position 2,495,753 of record OV656843.1, read on the forward strand.
CTTCTTCTGCCGTGGTATCAATTTTTCAGAGTTTTCTCTTACTGGAGCTGTTCAGGTGTGACTTCTGTGATGTCTGAATAGCAAATGACCCATAATTCATTTTTACCCCCCCTTTAATTCGTGTTCAGGATGGCACAAGTAGTGAGTCCTCTAATGAGTTTTTCATCACTTTTTTTTAAAGACCCTAACGTGTCGTGATCATTGTTTTTACGAAAAAGAAAGATTCGCGTTTTTAAAGTTTATTAACTGTGCTTTCAAATGATACTAATATTGGTAGGGTACAATAAATAAGTTAAGAGCTTTATTCGCTTGAAGTCAACATTTTAAAAGGTGCGATTTTTTTGACGCCGAGTGTACATATATACAAATATAGATATTTTTACAGCTGAATAAAATTTAAGTATTTGATCATTTAATGTTCTTCAAGATAGTATTTAAAAAAAAAATAGAAATGAGATTTGATATTCTCGTCAATATTTTACTTTTTTCTAGAAAACTGTATATTAAATGTCTCAAAAATGTGTTCCTCATGCATGGTTATAAAAAAAAATGACACCACACTCGAGGTGGTAGATAAATTGAATGCTTCGGGGCGAGTTGCCGTCTCAGTTAGTTCCGCCTGCTGCTGTCTCATTCTCGCTGCGCGCGGGTATATTAATTCATTAGTTTACACTCGGAAATTAAAAACTTAATGTTTTTAATCTGCATAAATTGGGCTTCTTAACCGTATTTCTTGTAAATATGATGTTGTCCATATATCGCAACTTCAGAACAATAGTGACATAATTCAGAAATTTTGAATTTCGAGTTAGGGCTCTATTGTAATCAATTTATGACTTAAAGTTTGAAAGCTGAAATTTTGAATTAGGTCACTATCGTTCCGTACCGTCAGTGCGATATTATAAAATATTGTGTGTTGAATCTTCTTTACGTATCTTAATAAATTTATATGAAAGCACTGGTAATCTGAAGCTGATGTAATTTTCCAACCGAAGCGCGGCGGCTTGTAACTTTGAATAGTCCCCCTTCCCACCCGCCAGGGGGTGACTGGTGGTACTGATGTGCAAATTGCGGAAAGTTTCCAAAAAGTTGGAAAAGTTGCAAGAAATTTCCGGAAACTTTCACAAGAAATATAGGAAATTAAAATTTAAGAAACGGAAAGTTTCAATCCCCATACGAAATTGTGAGAAGTTTCCGAAATTTTCCTACATGAAATTTTCCGCAATTTTGGAAAGTTTCCTTTGGCACATCAGTTGGTGGCTGCCGGGCTAAATCAGCACAGTTTTTCCTAGGATAGATCTGTGCCAAGTGAATTCATCCAATACCAAATTTTGATCTCTCCATACATTGGGTGACACTACCGCCCGTACTATAAACTACCTTCTTGGGTCGGTATTCTAGGCAGTAAAAACGATACCGTCGTTAACCTGTTATGGTATTGTTGACCAGTGATCGGATTTCACGGTGCAACACTGCGGGATATAGAGTAGAAATCTTAATATGGATATGACTAAAATCCCGGGATCTGGCTCGAAAAGAAAATGCGATTGTTGGGATATTTATAAATAGGCATTAGCATAGGATTTTAGACGTGTAAAGAAATCGATTAAACATATAAAATATTGAAAATAATTGAATGCTATTTGTTGGTGGAATAAGGTTGAGTTTTTATTGACGGGATTTTAACTTGATTTTAAATAAAATTTCACTTGCGATCTGTAGTACGTTTATTAAGCGACTGGTATGACATATGTCATCCAACATACCGCCCCCCAAAGGACCATTAAAGGGCCTTTCTAAGTTACTTGTACTCGTGCATGCAAAATGGAAATTACGAGTAGGTACATCATAAACAAATCAACAATGAAACTATTTTGTACATGCTTATTCATTAGTATCAACAGGTAAAGGGCATAATTTAGTCACTGGTCTTTTTACAACATGATCACCACTCTTTACACTGTATACCCTAGTAAATCCGTCTGGTCCTGGATGTTTCTGCAAGATGCGTCCCAAGGACCATTTTCCTGGAGGTAAGTTATCAGTTTTTATTAGTACAATATCGCCGATATTAAACTCGTCTTCCTTTTTCAACCATTTCGGACGTTGTTGAAGTCTTGACAGATACTCATCCTGCCATTGCCTCCAAAAATCACATATCAATTTTTGCAGATGCTGCCAGCGAGACAAGGTATGTATTCGGGCATTTTTATACTCGATTGTTGGGACTACAATTGGTGCTTCTCCTATTAAAAAATGACCAGGAGTTATAGCATTTATGTTTTCAGCGTCCGTGTCTTCGAGCGGGCATAACGGTCGAGAGTTCAAACAAGCTTCTACTTGGCAGAGTATAGTCATCATTTCCTCGAAGGTAAGGTTAGCAGTAAGGATCCTTTTAAGGTGATACTTAATCGATTTAACGCCGGCCTCCCATAACCCTCCGAAATTGGGACTGTAGGCAGGGATAAAGTGCCATTGTGTGCCATCATCTACAAGTATTTTCTTTATTTTCCCATTAAATTGTAATTGTGCTTCCTTCCAGGTATCAAAGAGCTCTTTGTTGGCGCCTATGAAATTTCTCCCCTGGTCGCTCCAGAGATCACTGCATCTTCCACGTCGAGCAACAAAACGTCGAAACGCCCCGATGAATGCTTCCGTAGTAAGATCGCCAACTAATTCGATATGAATCGCCTTAGTAGCCATACAGATAAATATCGCGATATATGCCTTCACTGTCTTTGATCCTCTACCTCGAGTTACTAAGAGAGAATAGGGTCCTGCAAACTACACCGCTCCACCGGTCTACACCGCTGTGCAAAAACGGTCGTGATGGAGTGACACGTACTTCAGGCAAGTCTCCCATTATTTGTTGTTTAGCAGTAGCATTAAGTTTCGCACAGGTAAGACATTTGTGAATGTATCTGTTGACCATTGATTTAACCTTGAGGATCCAATATTTTGATCGTATATAATTTAACATGAGTGATCTGCCGCCATGTAGCGTTCTGTCGTGGGCCTCTGAAATAATTAGAGGTACTAGTTGGTTCTTATTCCCTAAGATGATAGGATGTTTCCTGTCATGATCTAACTGTGAATGTCTGAGGCGTCCACCTACTCTAAGGATATTCTTATCATCTAGGTAAGGGTTAAGGGATCTCAATATGCTCCTCTTCTTGACTTGTTTCTTTACCCGTAGTCGTTGTAGATCTTCATTAAAATCATTTTCTTGTACCAATTTAATACAAATATGTAAAGAATCCTCCAGTTCTCTAGTAGTCATATCAGTATGTATAATTTCAGGTTTTTTTTTGCAATTTAAAAATCGTCGGCAGTATGAAATAGATTTCTTCAAATCGAGTAAGGAATCAAACATTTCAAATTTCGTAGTTAAGCCAATTTCTTGTTCTTCTGTGACTTCTGCGTTTGTGTTAAGGTAAGTATATATTTCTTTCTTTGTTTTCCTTTCCAGGTCAGTTTCTACTATTTCTGTGCTACTAAATTTTATTTCTTTTTCAGACAGCCAGCTCGGCCCGTCCCACCACAAACTAGACATCTTTAGTTCTGATAATGAAGTTCCTCGGGAAGCCAGATCTGCGGGGTTTTCAGGTGACTGGACGTGGTACCATCGGTTGTTGTTGAGGTTTTCTACAATTTCGACAACTCGATTTGCCACGAATGTCTTCCACCTATTGGGTTCGCCACAGAGCCATGCTATTACTATAGACGAATCAGTCCATGCATACATATGCGAAGTTGGTATTCGCATGGCTTGTCCTACTTGCTTCATTAATTTCGATAGCAACAAGGCTCCACAAAGCTCTAAGCGGGGAACTGACACGGTTTTCAGTGGTGCTACTCGTGTTCGAGCAGCAATAAGCTTTGTAATTATCTTGTCGTCTCTGATAATTCTAATATATACGACTGCAGCGTACGCTTGCATCGACGCATCACTAAATCCATGTAGCTGTATTTTCTCAAAATCTGCATGTGTTGTACCAATCCATCTTCCTATCTGAATATCCTTCACATTTGTGAAATCCGAACTTATTTGTTTCCATTCTTCTTTTAAAGATGGCGTTATTTCTTCATCCCAACTTAGTTTTTCAAGCCATAGCTTCTGTATAAAGATTTTTGCAGTGATTGTTGCCGGAGCAATCCAACCCAAAGGGTCAAATAGCCTTTGGATATCAGATAAGATGCTTCTTTTAGTGATACATTCGGTTGGTGGTGGTAAGGATAAGTTATATATAAATTGGTCTGAACCCAATTTCCATATTATCCCAAGTGCTTTTATTGTTCCATCTAGATTCAATTTAACGTGAGCGTTAACTGATCTTTTCTTTTCATCTATAGACTCCATAAATTCAATATTGTTTGATGACCATTTAGTAAGTTGAAATCCAGCTTTGCTTAATATGTCCGTGATTTCTTTAGCTAATGAAATAGCATCTTTTGCTGTATCTGCACCAGATAGTACATCATCCATGTAAAAGTCTTCTAAAATAGTTTTTGAAGCTTGGGCGTGATCATGGCCTTCATCTTTGGCAACCTGGTGAAGTGTTTTGACCGCCAAGTATGGTGCAGGTGCAGTACCAAAGGTGACTCGAAGTAAACGGTACTCTTTTAAATTTTCAGATTCATCTTGTCGCCACAAAATACGCTGGAAATCTTTGTCTTCATTAGTGACTAATATTTGGCGATACATTTGTGTGATATCAGCTGCAAAGCAAACATTCTTCATCCGCCATCTCATCAAAATGTTTCTCAAATCTTCTTGTAACTGTGGACCAACAAGCAGTTCATCATTCAGGGACACTTGGTTGGTCCCCTTACATGAGGCATCATAAACAACACGTGTTTGGCTGGTTTCCTTGTCTTCCCGAACTACAGGATGATGCGGTAAGTAAACGGATGTTTTAATATCTTTTTCTTTTTCAGGTACCTCTTCAACATGTTGCTGTTTTATGTAATCGTTAATAACCTTCGTGAATTCTATTTTCAGATTGGCGTTTTTTTTGAACTTCTTCTCCAGCTGTAGAAATCTGCGTATGGCTATCTCCTTCGTATTACCTGCGGGTGATTGTGGACTGTATGTTTTAAAGGGCAGTTTGACTCTGTATCGTCCTTCTTCGTTTCTTGTTACTGTTCTCTCGTACATATCTTCACACAACTGCTCTTCTTTGGTTAATTGTCTTTTTGTATCTGAATCAATTTCCCACATGGTCTTCAGCATATCTCCAAAATCCACTTGATGGTGCATAACGGTGTAGGTGTCTTCATGTGTTTTGTTTGATATCTCTCCAAAAAGAATCCACCCAAGGTTGGTCTTCTGTGCACATGGTGTACCTGGGGGACCTTTGATTACTTCATTCTGCAGTATAATTGCGTACTCCTTGACCCCTAGAAGTAAGTCTATTGAACCTGGTGCCCAAAACTTGCTGTCAGCTAAGTTGATTCCCTCTAAATGAGGCCACGGTTGTACTTCTATTTGTTTGGCAGGTATCATCGTGGTCAGTTGTTTTGACATAACATAGGCTTTTAATTGCAGTAGAAAAGTGGAATCCCACTGCGATTTCAAGTGTAGCTGAACCACGTGCTTTATCTCCGTTCTTGTAGAACCCACCCCTACGACGCTGCCTTTTGCAGGTTGACGCTGCAGTTTAAGTAATTGAGCCGCCTTTTCGCTAATAAACGATGCTTGGGAACCTTGGTCTATTAGCGCTCGAAGTGGAATTGTTTGTCCTTGCTCGTTTGTTGCTTCTACCACTGCAGTCGCTAATAGTGCTACTCCCTGTCTAGCTGTGAGGTGAGACGCGATCACTGTATTTGTATGTACATCGTCCTGCTCTTCTGCAACATGTTGGTTGGAAGCCAGCGGGTGTGAGGTGCTCGGTAAAGCCGCAGGCTCTGCTTGTCTTTGTTGGTGCAGTAGAGAATGATGGCGTCGGTGACATATACGACAGGACATTGCTAATCTACATTTCATTGCTGAATGCCCTGGTACTAGACAGTTAAAACATAAATTTTTGCTTTTGACATAATCGCTTCTTTCGTGAGGTTCCAATTTACTAAACTCCTTACAGTGGCACAGTGTATGGCTTTGATCGCACATGATACATGATTTACTGGCTGGTTGCGTGGCTGTGGTAACATGGAATGAACGCTCTTTAACTGGTTTTATTTCTCGTATATTTGATGTAATTAATTCCAAGGTACGGAATTTCGATTCCAAAAACTTCTTTAATTCTGTCCATTTAGGTAACGTATCTGAGTTTTCTTTGTAGGCATACTCCTCCCAATTCTTATGTGTCTCCGGGTCCAACTTCTGCACCAGAAGGAATATTATTATAGGATCCCAGGAGCTTGTAGTTAATTTCAAATTTTCGAAGGTATGTAGGCACTCTGTAGTGACGTCCAATAAACCTTTTAATTGAACAGCTGATTGTGAAGTCATTTTCCGTTGATTAAATAACCTCTTCATAGTGTTATTTAAAACCAAGCGTTTATTGCCATATCTATTTTTCAAAATCTCCCATGCTGGCAAATAATTATCGGACGTGATCTGCATATGTTTTAGTAAAGACTCGGCTTCGTCCTTGACACTAGACTTTAAGTAGTGTAATTTTTGTACATTACTAAGCGATGTGTTCTGGTGCACCAATGAAATAAACAAGTCATGAAAAGGAATCCATTCTTCATAAATACCTCTAAAAGTCGGTAATTGGATCCTCGGTAAACGGACTAGATTATTTTGTGCACCAGCTAGGTTAACACTCGTGTTTACAGTGGTTGTATCCATCGATGAACCAAGTAACAATGACGACAGCATGTCTCTTAAATCGCCGTGTAACACATTGTATAAGTCTTCATATAAGTAATATTCTTCGTTAAGAAAGTACGGTAAAATACCCCTTTGTTCAGTAGGTGTGATTTTCGATAAATCTTTGTGTGCATTCTTAAACGTCGTCCAATAATCTTCAATAATATTAATACGCGCTTCTATGTAACCTCTCGTTAATCTTGTTTTCGGACACTTTTTTAAATTACTTTGCGTTTTCCGGAACAGAGCAGCGGTATCTTCCAACACTGTGATTAATTGTTCTTGTGGATTAGCCATACTTCACTTTAAATAACACTTCTTTGTATCCCAAGTCAGTAAATATTACGATGTTATAACGTTCGGTCATAAAATTTCACATTCTTAGTTAAAAACAAACAAGGTCAAGTGCAATGAATAGATGCGCCGGGCTTCTTATCAGTAGTCTTTTGTTCTCGGCGCTCGGCCGGCGAATTCCCCGATGCACTGATGATCCGGTTCGATTGCGACCATATGTTGGTGGAATAAGGTTGAGTTTTTATTGACGGGATTTTAACTTGATTTTAAATAAAATTTCACGTGCGATCTGTAGTACGTTTATTAAGCGACTGGTATGACATATGTCATCCAACACTATTTCAATTTCATACAAAATAATAAAATATAATATCTGTGTGTAGTGTGGTGAACTGATAATGCGTACCGTATTATATATTTTATTTATATTCATACCCAAAGACTATTTTGCAGATCAATTTTAAACAGAGTATAATAAAAACTAACTTTTTAATTTTTTTACATACGTAAATTACTTTTGTCAAAATATTTATTTTACACGTTTAAATTGTATTGAAATTTATTTGAAGTCATAAAATCAGAATAATATTTAACAACATAAGTCCCGGAACCCCGGGGCATATCCATATTAGCATAATGTTTGAGGTCATTCACCCCGTGTTGCACCGGGATATCCGATCATTGGTTATGACCAGACCTAGGAATATACGGGGCAAAATTAAATGACAGCTAGGGATTGCCTATATCGAGAAACTCAATTATCGATGCTTTCCCCGCTGACTAGTGATCGCTCCAAGTTTTGTTTGTATTTTTTTGTTATTGTAACTATGCAAATAAAACAAAATAGCAACATAATTCTTGTTATTCCTTACTTTAAAAGTTTTTTTTAACCTTTAGTCATCATCATAATTTTTTTCCTTACCGTGTATTTCAGAATGACTGTCCCATTTTGTTAAAATAAACAATCAGAATTTGTCAAGAGTAAAAAAAAAAAGATCATGATTAGTGAAGGTTAAAATATCCTTTTAAAATAAAGAATAACCAGAATTATGTTTCTATTTTGTTTAATTTGCATAGTTTCAATAAAAAAATATTTTTACAAACAAAACTTGAAGCGATCACTAGTATGTGGGAAAAGCATCGATAAATGAGTTTATCGATATAGGCAATCCCTAGCTGTCATTTAATTTTGCCCCGTATATTCCTAGGTCTGGTTATGACATCAGCCGACATTATTGTCAAGTAAATAAGAGCTATCAAAACAGTTACAATACGATACCAGCTCAAACACGATATGGTTTTTACCGTGTCGAATAGAGGGTAATAAATAAGAAAAGGAAAATATGTGATTAAGATAAAATCACGGATCAAGAAAAATGTGACTGGAAAAAATCCCGCGTGGAATTATCGAGATTGGGAAACTGGGGGCCGATCTTTGACTTTCGAGCGCTCGAAAGTCAATAATCGGCCCCCTGATCGATGTACTAGAGCAGCTTACGGCAATCCTACACATTTCCGATAACGATAATGGCCTCGCAAAGCATCTTGTTTACTACAGATAAGAAAAACCCAGCATACACAGTATAGCCCCGACAAATCAGAAAGCAGCGTAAGAAAACCAATAGCACGTACCTGTCGCCGCAGTTCCAGTAAACGCTTTAATTATTCCATCAACTTTCAAAAGCATCTCAAGTTTCTTCTTTTGTCTCTGAGTGTCTGTCCCGTAGACCTTCTCTTTGATGGGGTTGATCTCGAGCTTGAGCAGCCTGTTGACGCGGTCCTTGTACCGGTGCGTGTTGATGATGGGCTGGCGGCAGAACGGGCACGTCTTGATCTGAACCGTCTCCGACTGGCTGCTCATCAGGCCGTCGAGGGTGGCCACGTCCATGATGTGGGGACAGTCTTGCAGTTGGACAAGTCTGGAGACAAACGGTGACCAGGTGACAAACTAAATAACATCAGTCATACAAGGCGGAATACGCTACAGACAACTCTCCCGCTTAACTTCAACCAAATAGAAAAGTGAATTAAAGAAAGATTGAAAGGTATGACGGTCAGAACTTTATTTTTTCAGACTCTGAAAAGTCTTAACAGATGGCAAGACTTACTGTAAAGAGCGTAAAACTGTACAAACTTGTCATCGTCCTCATAGGGGTCGCCGAGGAGGTCGGTGGGGAAGTGGTCCAGGTCGCACTGCCGGCAGGCCTTCGGGCAGGGCTCGCCGCACAGCCCGCGGCAGGGGTGGCGCCCGCAGTACGCCATCAAGGGGCAGGGCTCCTCGCAGGGAGTGCGGGTGCAAGGCGCACCACACTTGCTCTTGCACTCCGAGTGTTTACAGGCCCGCTTGCAGGGCTCCTGTACAAGTAACATTGTCGTCAGTACAAGTCTAGTTGCGTGTTCCGGCTACAGGTCCGTCTTCTTCCTAGTATGACCACCGTACTTCCTAAGTGTACTGGCATGCGTAGCACATAGTCTGAAGCAAATACTCGTTATGTTATGATAGATGAAGAAGAAGGGGTCTTTATTTTTCCGAGATTTGATTTGCCTTCCTACGCACATAAGGGTATTTCAATCTAAAAGCTGGCCATAAGTCATTTTTTTATTTTTTTATTGAGGGTATATATATATATTTTTTTAATAGTATGACAGTTATGACACTCAATTGCAGTCTTAGTTGTTAGTGCGAATGGTTCTGTTATCAGTTACTCGTGTTCAAAGTTGACTGATCAGGTCTTTGCATAAACGTATTTCTTAACGCGTATTTACAGACAGTACTCCATGCAAGAATTTTAAACTTTTGTTGCCTATTAGGATTTTATTTTGGTCTGCATCCTACAGTTTAAGGTGAGAACTTTATTTTAAGCTTAATTATATAGATTGGGAGTTGATATTTGTGCAGTAATAAGTCATTAAATTATGACCAACATATTACTTTTAATTTATCACTTTTTTTTAAAAGATAGTTGTTTAGTTATACTGCCGGGCATTGCCGGGGCCAAGTTAGTACTTCTAAATAAACTACCGACTATGGTGAATCGATTGGTGAAGAAAAACATTCCGCCTACTTCCGCCTTTTTGTTTTTTTTTTGTTTTTCCCCGGAACTAGTTGTTTTATCGTGAATTTTGGACCGTGGTTATTGAGATTGGTTTCTTACAGAACTTGAAATGAACGTGAAGAAAATTAAAAGAAGAGAGCTTTTTGAGTATATTAAAGGCTGTACAGAGCATTCTTTGGATAAAAAACTTATTTATATGGAAAATTGTGTAGTAAATATCGTCAATTGTCCACCAGACAAGATACATGAGTTTAGACGTTCCTTAAGCCGTTTTAAATCAGAGTTTAAACAAAAGTGGAGTAGTGCATCTTATAGATCAGACAGATTTCTAAAAAGCAATGAAAAATGGCTAGACGGCATAGTAAGTTTACCATTATGGAAACATCCAAAAACTGGTAGGCCGTCAAAGTCATTTGAAGAATGTAGTGATCGCAGTAAAAGGCGTAAGACTCAAGATTTAAGGGAAAACCACACCGTAACAGAACTAACCTTTGCGGCTCAGATGAGTTTACGAGAAGCTGGCAACATTAATGCGTCTACAGTTCTGAAAAATATTGAGTCATCTCCTTATAAAGCATTAGAAGTTTGCAATAAAGCAGAAAATAACCCAAAACAAAAAAACAACAAAGATATTCAGCCATTAACTATAGAGCAAGCATTAGCCGTGTTTATAAATGCTGGCCTTACCCGAAATCAGTATAATATAATACGCAATGCAAGCCCTAAAGTCTATCCTTGCTATTCTTTAATACAAAAAGCAAAAGAAAAATGCTATCCAAAAAAAGACGCTTATCGCGTAACTGAAACCTGTGCGGAAATAAAACTACAAGATGTCTTGGACCATACTGCGATACGGCTTTGCGAGTACCTTGATGAAGTTCTGAAAAAAATTCCGGAAGTAGAGAGAACCAGTCTGGAACTTATTTCAAAATGGGGATGCGATGGCTCTCAACAACAACAATTCAAGCAAAAGTTCGAAAACAGCACTGATAGCGATGCTAATATTTTTCAAAGTTCATTTGTTCCACTTAGACTCTGCGTGAATAAAGGTAACCAGAAAATAATAATTTGGCAAAATCCCTCCCCATCTAGTCCAAGGCTTTGTAGACCTATACGTATAAGGTTTGTACATGAAACAAGTGACATCACGAAGGAAGAAATCAAGTACATTAATGATCAGATTAAGGACCTGATTGAAACAGAAGTACGAGGATTAAAGTTAAAGATTAATCACGTCTTATTGTTTACAATGGTCGATGGTAAGGTCTGTAACGCAGCAACAAATACTTCATCTACAATGCGTTGTTATATTTGTAATGAGACTTCTAAGGACTTCAATAAATTAAATAGAAGAAATAAAAATAATCCTGACACTTTAAATTTTGGATTATCTATCTTGCATGCAAGAATACGACTTTTTGAGTCCATACTCCATCTAGCTTACAAAATACCGAATAAGAAATGGCAAGCTCGTTCAACAGCCGAGAAACTAATTGTTAAAGAGACTAAGAAGCGTATCCAACGAGAATTTAAAGACCAGATGTCTTTATTAGTGGATGTTCCAAAAGCTGGATTCGGAAACACGAACGATGGCAATACATCACGAAGATTTTTTGCGGATCCCGAAACTGCTGCTAAAATAACTGGGGTAGATTTAGATCTAATAAGGAGATTCAAGATCCTCTTAGAAGTGGTATCGAGTGGGCATAAGGTTGATGTACCAAAACTGGCTACTTTTTGCCAAGAAACAGCCGAATTATATGTAAATCAATACGGATGGTACCCTATGACACCTACGGTACATAAAATATTGATACATGGGCCCACAATTATTGAACATGCACTATTGCCAATCGGCCAACTTTCCGAGGAAGCAGCTGAGGCTCGTAACAAGCATTTTCGACTATACAGACAAAACTATGCTCGGAAATTTAGTAGAACAGCTTGCAATATGGACGTTTTAAATAGATTACTATTAACTTCTGATCCACTTATATCATGTGAGTGTTCTAAAGCAAAACGAAAAAGAGAGCCTTTCTCAAAGGAAGCTTTAGAGTTTCTTTTGCCAATGGAAATCGAAAATTTACGGCAAGAATGTATAGAAGAAGAGGAATAAGAGGAACTGTCGGTTTCGGGAAGCTATTAACTATTTTTCTATTGTTACTATATATAAATACATACATACATATAATTATATGTTAATATATAATAAGTTTTGAGTTTTTTTTTTAATCTAAATCTACTTAAATATAAAATCAAAATCATTTAAAATGAAAATTAAACAAATTATAGTTTTGGCCAGGTTTTCTTACGAAATACCCCTATGTGCTACGTCCAGTTTGGTCTTAAAACGCATATAGTGACAGAGCAAAAAGCAGTCAGTAACAAAAGCCAAACATTAAGTTTCTGACATAAACTTAGTCAAGATCGATTTGCTTTTACTAAAATTATAAAGTTGTTTGGTTTTATTTTGTAGTTCGTTTAGAGATGAAGGAGCTACGGTGTGATCTCAGCAGAGTTGAGTTGATGCGTGATGTAAGCACTAATTAAGTGCGTGATACTTATACGTACCGCGCAGGGCGTGCAGGGCGCGCCGCAGCGCCGGCCGCACGCGGAGTGCTCGCAGCGCACCTCGCAGCGCCGCGGACACGGCGGGCACACCTGGCTGCACGGCTCCTCGCATCTGCGGACAGCGGGCCGTCAGTCGCTGGCGGGGACCGTACCCGAGCCGAGGGGAGCGCACTTACCGGTGCCCGCAGATGTTCTGCTGCTGGCAGACGGCGGCGCAGGCCGCGTGCAGCCGGCCCTGGCGGCAGGCGGAGCAGCTCCCGGCGCAGCTGTGTCCGCAACGTAACAGTTCGCCGCACGGCGCCTTGCAGTGTGCCAACAGAATCTTCTGTTCGATACCACCTAGTAAAACAACATCTAAACTTTAATTTTGAGAATATCGTAATCACCGCATATGATTTGCATGTTAAGAACTATTTTTATTATTAAATAATCAATAACAAACATTCTGGCTAGAATGTAGGTACTTAAAAATAGTGGACACTAAAAACCGATGAAGTATACATGGTGTCCCAGAAACCGACGTCAACCGGGCTAGGGCTGATAGAGCAGCTCATAAGCTATCGATTTAACCTCATGTATGTTCAGCAATTGTTATTAGTTTTCGAGATATTGATCATTTAAATCGGAATTTTGGCTATTTTCCTTATGTCCGCGATACGAAGAACCCCTAAATTCATGTATTAATTCATATTTTTTTCAGTGTTTTCTTGCATGATTAGAATCACTGTGAATATTTTTTTTCATTACATCTGTTTGAGTAAACGCACAGAGTTACTTTCTCCATACTAAGAGAACCCCGCGTTTGTTTTTCACCAAGTATGGAAAAACAAACTTTGTGCAAACGCACACTCAAAAAGTTGTAATGAAAAAAAAATTGGCATGTAGCTTTAAAAACTTTCTTATTTCACAGTGATTCTAATCATGCAAGAAAACACTGAAAAAAAATTGAGTTAATACATGAATTGAGGGTTTTTTCGTATCACGGACATAAGGAAAAATGATAAAAATTCCGATTAAATTGATCAATATCTCGGAAACTAATAACAATTGCTGAACAAACACGGGGTTAAATCGATCGCTTATGAGCTGCTCTATCAGCCCTAGGCGGGTTGACGTCGGTTACTGGGACACCCTGTATATGAAGGTATTTAGTTCAACTTATAAACGTCTTTAGAAATTTATTTAAGCAGTTTTTTGTTCCTGACAAAGCTTAGACGAGCTCAGATAGCTAAATAAATGTTCAATTGAATTTAAATTATATCAGAACTCTTCAGTATAAAAGTACCTACTAATTTAAACGAATTTTATAACTCGTCGAAACATTTATTTATTTCGGGAACAAACAGCAAGATTAAGATACAAACTTCAAAATACACCAGCTATAAAATTTATAATAAAATGAACAATGTTTTTTTAAAGAGCCATCCAATGGTATCCCTATTTTTTTACCTTTGCTTTACTAGTACCAATATTTTTTGTGCTAGACCGCGGACAGACGGACAGACGGACATGGCGTCACTTAGTTTGACTTCGAAACCCTAAAAAGGCGAATAAGAGACTAAAGTCTAATTCTATGGAACTTGCTAACTATGTAAACAAACCGCCATATTGAAATCGTCTCTGAATGATGAATTTACTAGTAATGAGCAATACTCCTTTACTGATGTCAAACCATATCGAATAATAAAATACCGAAAGTAAAAAACAAGTAGTTACTTAAGATTTATGTATAGTAAAATGTACGGATATTACCCATATCTCTATCCCACTCTTTATTTGCTGGGTATGGTTAACAATACATCGCTTGAGACCAGAAGGAATATATACCTAGTAAAATGATACGTGGGTACATAAACAACCCGCCACTGTTAACTGTTATTCCCTGGCACGTTCCTCCCGTAGCCAAAATCCAGCTCCGCCCGCGTCGCCGGCCTCTATTCGCCATCCCGCCGGCCCGCACGCGGGCTCTCTCGCACTCACCACTGCACCGTGCGCTGACACTCCTCAACGACATTATGGACAGCGACAGCACAGCAGACATATTTTCAACTCTGAGTCTAGATTCCTTGCTTTAGCCAGCCGTCACCTAGAGTCTATTGTCTCATCAAGCTCAGTTAGTATGTAGTGTTTGTATTTACTTATAATTAGTTTTTAGAAAATATTGTTTCTCCATGATTTAATTAACATGTGTGGCTTGACTGTTATAGGTCCGCGTCCGTAGACCTTTTTGTCGGGTCATAAATATCAGGCTGCAACTTTCTAAATCGCTTCATTTCAGTGAGTCGGACAAACTTTATATTTGACAAAAATTTCGGTAGTGGGGACTAATTTTGCTAGAGGCCTTGAAACATGTCGATAAGTCCGGGTGCCAAAAATTTACTAATACCAAGCCGATTCTTATTGAAATTTAAAGATTAATTTATGAGAAAGTCAAAAAGTAGATTGTCCGACAAAATTAATGGGGACTATGCGCCAGTCGGACATACTGAAAATGTTGGAAATTCCAACTCAAAAAAGTGATAAATATCAGGCTAAATTTTTTTTTATGGGTTTATTAAAATTTATATAATACAACCGTAACGTTGTCCGACAAAATTTATGGGGATATGCGCCAGTCCGACACTAAAAATGTCGAAAATACAAGCACAAAAAAGTGATTGATACTTGTCGGACAAACAGAAGTAATTGTAGATTAGATCATTTATAACCGAAATATACTGATGTCCGACAAAAATAATGGGTCATATCGCTAGTCCGACAAGAATAATGTAGGTATCTGTCGCACTATATAGTATACAAGAGGTTTTAACCTCTCTACCACAATTAGAAGTTTGTGAATAAATGTACCTGTACTTGGCTCAAGTTTAATGTATTAACTTTTTTTTAAGCTACCCTTTTTGTTTTTAATTAGATAATCTCAGAAAAATAATATAAATTTATGTTGCTTTGATGAATAAAATATTAGTTTTATTATCACACATTTAGAAGTTTTTCATAAGACTTGACTCAAAAAATTTGACAAAAATAAATTACTTCTCAAATTTACAAATTTTAATTGATAATTTTGAAAACTATTAAGTATCAAAGTAGTATATATATAACAAATGGTTAAAGAAGGCTACGCCTTCTACCGCGCGTGGTTTCCACACGCTCAATTTTTTGCTAATACGTTATCTGATGAAGTCAAGCGATAAAAAAAATCTTGTTTTCCTCTAAATCATACATTAGACGTGTCAAAATACGAGCTTACAGATTTTTGTCAGGAGGATTCGTATAAAATTAAAAAAATAGAAGCTAAACAGGTAATTCTGCTTGTTTATATTTATGACGATGATACTCTCGAGCATTCTTAAACTTGTGACAATTTTCCAAAATATTTTTGGAGTACTTTTTAACAGTTTCTTTCACTTCTTTGAAATTGTCTTTTTCACTTATTTTTAATTCATACAAGAAACACTGCATGATGAACAATTTCTTCTATACAAGGGCAGCACTTCAACAGCTGAACGAAAAAAGTTTTTTTTTATTTAAATAAAGAAAATTCGGTGTGGGTTGACAAAAAGGATGGCGTGGCTGCGTGCATGTGAATAGGTTATGGACGCCACGCGGCCAGTGTTTGTGTTTGTAACTCTGGGTAGTTGGGTGCGCTCTCTGCCCCATCATCTTTCTCACTCACTCTCATGCAGCCAAACACAGAACAGGAACACACAGACAGCGTTCAGGGAGAGAGGGGAGATATATATAGGTATACTTAAATGCTGTATACAGAACGAATAATTTTAATAGATATTTTATCGATTTTTATTAGTATTCCCCACATTTCTTGTCGGACAATCGTAGAATCACGTTTGAAACATTATTTTATTACTGAAAAAATAAAAATTAGGTTGATATCAATCTCTTTTTGTGCTGGTATTTTCGACATTTTTAGAGTGTCGGACTGGCGCATATCCCCATAAATTTTGTCGGACAACGTTACGGTTGTATTATATTAATTTTAATTAACCCATAAAAAAAAAATTGCCTGATATTAATCACTTTTTTGAGTTGGAATTTCCAACATTTTCAGTATGTCCGACTGGCGCATAGTCCCCATTAATTTTGTCGGACAATCTACTTTTTGACTTTCTCATAAATTAATCTTTAAATTTCAATAAGAATCGGCTTGGTATTAGTAAATTTTTGGCACCCGGACTTATCGACATGTTTCAAGGCCTCTAGCAAAATTAGTCCCCACTACCGAGATTTTTGTCAAATATAAAGTTTGTCCGACTCACTGAAATGAAGCGATCTAGAAAGTTTCAGCCTGATATTTATGACCCGACAAAAAGGTCTACGGACGCAGACCTATTAGTGTTAATTTTATGATCAATAAATAAATAATAATAAATAAACTTATTTCTAATTTGTTTAACCACTATCTGAAGAAAAATCGGCACTTGAAGATGATATATCACCAGTATTTATTACAAAAGGTGCCGTTATATCATCTGTAAGTGTGATCAGCGTGAGTTAGGTAATGTGTAGGGGCCTTAATATATCGCCAACTTTAGCCACAACACTACCCATCATAGACAATTGTAGAATTTAAAAGAAACAAAAACGTCATTCCATTAGGTCCTAATAACCTAACTCATGAAACCATTTAAACTTTTAATGAAATATCCAAGATAGAGTTATATATTTGGTGATTTTGTATTTTACAGTAACGACCTTTCAATAGTTTATGATTTCAATGGTGTTTGATGAGGTGGTGTGAAAATTCAAGGAGAAACAGTGACAAAACAAATTTAAGTCTTTTGTTTACATAGTTAGCAAGTTCCATAGAAATCCACTATATATATGCGTACCCTTCATCATAGAGCTCAATACGTTGCAGGGCAGCTGCACTTTGTGTCCGCAGGGCGCTTCAAATAGACGGTGTCTTATCTTGGTGCACTTGATAGCACTGCAGAGCTGGTCGCAGCGGCCGGGGCACTCGTGGCCGCATTGCAGCTTTCTCACACACTTCCCCCTGCACATCTCGCGCGTCGGCTCCACTCGGCATTCTATATCTATCTCGTGGTTGCACCCCGGCACTCGCTTCTTCACCTAAATAAGGGGTCATAGCATGTCACTAGAGGGCAGTACTCGCTTCTTCACCTAAATAAGGGGTCATATCTTTTTTTTTTTATTTATTTATTTATTTAAAAAACAAATTATACAGCATTACAGTTAAACACCAAGGCACTGTGAAATTCATACATTGTAACAAAAATACAAACACTAACAATAAGTAAAAACATATAGCACAGCAGATAACAATATTAAAATTTACAAACAATTAAACTGAAGACGGTCGGTCATCCATCGCCTCACAGAACCTTGTACATTCACCACATATAATCCTCCAGCTACCTGCAAAGACATCGCAGTCAGGTGCTGAGGCGAGAAGCGCATTCAGATATTGTAAAGCACGAACAAGTGGTGAATTCCTGTACGACACAGTGCGCGCCTTCGGAACTGCGAGCAGATCGCGGTGGCGTGGCCGAAGATTAAACTTGGATTGAGACAGTGAGGGTACGAGTAGGCGTACCAGTTGCGCCACCAGTTCCGAGCAGTCCGAATCTCCACGCAATATTCGACACACACCGGTCAAGAGCCCATAATTACGCCTCGCCACCAGATAATTAAATCCCAAGGTGCCAAGCAGAAACTTCGTTGGGTAAAGAAAAGGATAGTACCCGTATGTTTTTTTATATAAGAAACGCAAAAATGCCTTTTGGATTTTCTCCAGAAGCAAGACGTAAGTGACCTCATGAGCATACCTGGGATAACTCGGGGCAAGTTCTAGGGATTTGATATCGATAAAAAATATGTCGATATAATTAAATTAATAATAATAATAATAATAAAATTCTTTATTTCAGACATAAAGTCCATAGTAGTTGTTAGTATACATAAATGATCTTAATGATAGTGTTAGTAGGTACAATGTGTGGAAAAAATACTTAAATCAAGATAAAACTAATAAATTGCTGAATTAATTATCACCCCCAATGAGCCCTATTTGATGGCAAATCGAGCAATACTTTTAATTTGCCCCACCCAGTGTGCAAGTATTGGGCAGTCAAACCTGCTGGCAATCACCTTTAGTATGCTGTTGTGACTGGCCCTGTACAAACATGTGCAATACATGTGCACATTGAATATTCTCGACTACTGTAAAGAGGTTCGATGCCATATCTGATATCGAGCCTCTTAAGATAATAAAAGTATGCGAATGTCATTTCAATCAAAATGACAATTTACTGTCCGTGCCATTCATATCTTAGAGTAACATACGAGGTAATATTCCGCTACGTTTGTTACCAAGTCCAAAATAATCATGCCGCCCAAGAAACATCCACGCAAATTATCATGCCGCCCAAGAAACATCCACGCCCACGCGATAATTATATTAACTCGTGGATTAGTGAATATCCTGACATACAACTACTTGAGTCAACGTTATTTTGCTCTAAATGTAATTACAGTTTTCTCCAGAAAAAAATACAATGTCACGCGTCACGTTAAATATATAAATATTATATCGACATATTTTTTATCGATATCAAATCCCTAGAACTTGCCCCGAGTTATCCCAGGTATGCTCATGAGGGTTCCACACTATAGACACGCCTCAAGTGTGCTCCTGACTAGCCTCGTAAGGCCCACCATACTGAAAAATGGGAGTTTTTTGTAACTGGGACTTTGAATCTACAATCAAGGGAATAAAGCTCAATTGCGATTGTTCGATAATGCCATTTTCAGTTAATGAACATTGGAAAATAAACCTTATTCTTACTGCAACAGAGTTCAAAGTAAATTGCCTTGATTATGTACATCCTATTGCACACTGCGAGGCTAGAGCAGTATATACAAGTTTAATGGCTTGACATTGTGGAACTCACGGGCATTGCGTATGACAAACCCCAACCGCCGCTAGCAGTCGGAAGCCAGTGTGTATCGAAAATTACACCTAAATCTCTCATAGTATCGACGCGTATAATGGGTTCCTAGTAGCTATTTTGCAGATAGGAGACCATGAGCACGGCTAAAAGACATCACAGAACATTTTGAGGTATTGAAAAGAAGTTTGTTGTCAATGCTCCATTGATAGACCCGGTTAATGTCCTCTTGAAGAGATTCACAATCAGAGAATTGTTGCACGCCATATAGGAGCTTCAGGTCGTCAGCGTAGAGCAGGCACCCGGCATATCTAGGGATAGAAGCCAAGTCGTCTATCATAATTCCGAATAGAAATGGGCCCAGAATCGAACCCTGGCTGACTCCTGAACGAGTCCGGTAGGAATTGGAAACAAAGCATCCGTGTTGAACGTGCTGCTGCCTATCGCGTAGATAACTGGCAAAGAACCGGAGCAGTTTGGGCGAGAAACCTATGTTACATAACTTGCTTAACAGTATGTCATTATCCACGCGATCAAAGGCTTTTTTAAAATCAAAGTACAACACGTCAACCTGTATTCTTTGGTCCAAATGCTTAGAAATGGAGTCAACCAGGGTTAAAAGATTGGTTTCGACTGAACGCCTCGGCCTAAAACCATGTTGTGAGTCACAAAGATTTGGTTTTACTTGAGAGGCTAGAAGTTTGTTGACGATTGATTCAAACAACTTGGCAATTGAAGAGAGAATGGCTATGGGACGATAATTTTCAACACTTGCTCTATCACTAGACTTGGGAATAGGGCGCACCCGTGTGACCTTCCACTGATCAGGATACTCCCCAGTACTTAGAGCTAGGTTGAAAATATACATACATACATACATACATTAAATCACGCCTGTTTCCCAGAGGGGTAGGCAGAGACCACTTCTTTCCACTTGCTACGATCTTGACAAATTTCTTTCGCTTCTTCAACATTCATACATCGAGTCATGCACGCACGTCGGTTTCGGGTACTTAAGATTCGGCCCTTTCCCAGTATTTCTCCGATTTGATTCGAAAAAGTACGCCTAGGGCGGCCCCTTCCGAACCTTCCACTCACTTTCGATCTGTATATCTCTTTCGTCAATCTACTTTCATCCATCCTTTCCAAATGACCGAACCATCGAAGCATGCCCTTTTCAATCTTAGTCACTACGTCTTCTTTCATTCCACATTTCTCTCTGATTTTTTCATTTCTAACTCTATCAATCAGTTTCACACCACACATACTACGCAAAGAACGCATTTCAACTGCATTTACACGACTAACATGCTTGTCCTGCCACACCCAACATTCACTACCATACATCAGGGTAGGGGCTAGCACTCCATTGTGAACAGCCAGCCGGGCTTTTTGTGAAACGCCCTGTCTGCTCACAAAGGAGTGCAGGGCCCCATTAATTTGATTCCCCGCATTCACCCTCCTCTCGATATCCTTCTCACACTTACCATCTCTTGTAAACATATTTCCCAGGTACACAAATTCGCTCACTTGTTCTACTAATTCACCATTTATATTTATCACGCACTCAGTCATCTCCTCATCCTTCTCTATCACCATGACCTTGGTCTTGGCAACATTTACTTTCATCCCCTTTTTCTTAAATCCCTCATTCATTACTGTCACCATCTCCTGCAACTCAAGTACCGATGAGGCAAGTATAACTTGATCATCGGCATATAAGAGGCATTTGATTAGCAACTCTTGCATACGCAAACCCTTATCATACTCTTTCAAATCCCACATACAACTGTCCATGAATAGATTGAACAGCCATGGTGAGGCAACACAGCCCTGTCTAACACCTTTAGAGATATTAAACCAGGCCGAGTATGCCCCATTGATCCTGACACAGGCTCTGGAGCCCTCATAAAGGGACCTCAAAGCCTGCACCAGGTTGCTGCTCACTCCATACATAGACAGCACCGTCCACAACTCCTTTCTATCTACCCTATCATAGGCCTTTTCCAGGTCCACAAAAGCACAGAAAACCTTTTGGTTCACAGCCACGAACTTTTCTGTGATGGACCGTAGTGAAAAGACCTGATCCGTACATCCCATTCCCTTTCGAAATCCCGCTTGTACATCCCAGATTTTGTCATTCGTAACATTCAATACCCTTTCTATTAGAATCTTCGCATATACTTTGCCGACAACACTAAGGAGGCTGATACCGCGGTAGTTTTTGCAGTCTTGCTGTGACCCCTTTCCTTTATACAGAGGGACGATAACGGCCTTGACCCAATCTTCTGGGACTCGGCCGCTATTCCAACATGCATTGAAAAGACGGTACAACAGACTACCCACCAGGCCATCTCCTCTCCTCAGCATTTCTATCGACACTCTATCACAACCTGCTGACTTTCCCGCTTTCATACTTTTTAAAGCTTTCATGATTTCACTCATACTAATCACACTTTCATCTTCGCTACTTGCATCTTTACTCATGCTTTCTGGCTCACGACAAATATCTTCGCATTCAAACAAGCTTTCAAAATAAGTTTTCCATCTATCAAGCATTTTTTCTTCCTCACATATTAAGTCTCCAGACTCATCCCTCACCGCGCTTAATTTAGTTTTCTCTGATTTCCCCCGAGCCGATTTAATCAAGCTCCAAAAGAGTTTAATATTCGACCGGAAGTTGTCAGAGAAAACTCCTATCATACTTTTCATTCAGTAAATCTTTCTTTCTAGCCACAACTTCTTTCACTCTTTTCTTTGATCTATTATACTCTTTTTTCTTTCTGTCGCTTAGATCTTGTCCTGGATCTACAGCTACAAAATCCAACCAACACTTTTTCTTCTCTTTCACGACATCATCTACCTCTCTATCCCACCATTCCGGACGTTCATTCTTACTTTTTCTTCTTTTTACTACACCGCATACTTCAGTGGCCGATTTGACCATGCCATTCTTCATAATCTCCCATACATTATTTACATTATTCTCGACTTCACTGTCATTCATTTTATTAACACATTCAAAACGATCTTTCAGCTTTCTTACGTATTCATCTTGTATAACTTCGTCATTCAGTTTCTCTACTTTTATCCTCTCTAACGCAGTTGTCGGTACGGGAACACGATGGCGCCAACGTGTGAACAGACCCCTTACTCGTGTTACCACTAAGTAGTGATCTGAACCTACGCTAACTCCTCGAAATGCTCTGGTATCTACAACTTTGTTACGCAACCGTTCATCCACAATCATCAAGTCTATCATAGACTTCTCATTCTGACGTCTCCACGTATACTGATGAATCTCTTTGTGATCAAACAAAGTGTTTGTCACGCAGAGATTCTTAGCCAAACATACATTGAGAAGGCATTTGCCATTCTCGTTCACTCGCTCATCACCATACTTACCCAGTACCGATTCATAACCATCCCTTTGCACGCCTGTCCAACCATTAAAATCGCCTAGCAAAATAATCCTCTCATTCTCCTTGCATTTTGTTGAAACCTCATGCAAACTTTCCCAAAACTCCTCCCTTTCTTTTTTAGATTTATTCGTATCTGGGGCATAAGCCCCAATTACGAATAAACGGGTGAGACCTACCTTGACTCTCACCCAGAGAAGTCTTGGGCTCACACATTCATGCTCTTGCATACATTCAGCCATTCGCTCTGTGAGTACGATGCCAACTCCCTGACGACCGTGCTCGGATACCGGAACTCCGGACCACAAAGCCGTCAAGGTTCCGTGTGTGGACGTACTCACCCCTTTTTTCTTCGTCTCAGTCACACATAGAACATCCAGCTTTCTCTCTTTCATCATCATACATACCTCATCTAATTTATGTTCCATCCCTCCACAAACATTCATCGTAGCAAGGCGGCTTTCAGCGGCCCGCTTTTTGCCAACCCCCCTGCGAACACAGCGTGACGCGTGGCAAACGGCATCGCCGCCGTTCCGATCCCCGGAGGGATCCGAACATACGCGCACTATTTTGCCCCCCCCAGAGTACGAAGGGCTGCCCAGGCTAGGCCTAGGGAGGGATTCTCTAGCAGCCCAATGCTAACGACGCCTATCCCGCCGGGTTTGAATTCGGAGTTTTCCTTCTCCTAGATAGGTAGCAGCCCAATGCTAACGACGCCTATCTCGCCCGGAGGAGATCTTTCCTATGTAATAATCCCTTAATCGCCTTCTACGATACCCGCGGGAGGATATGGGGTGGTGCTATTCTACTCTACCGGCACCACACGGCAACAAATTGAAAATATGGGACTGTTTATTTGTGTTTCCGAGAGACGTCACCACAGATTACATAATTATTGTGTGTAAGTAATCGTAGACTAAATAACAGTTTAACTAGGCCCATATCAACAGGGACAATGGCTGTACCAGCCAATCCTTACAGCCCTTCAAAATATACGCCGGGATACCATCAGGACCCAACGAGCTTTGGGGCTTAAGACGAGCTATGCCAAATTCTACATCCTGAGGGGAAATCGTATCGATATGAACATGGTTCGCATTAACTGACATGTCATCCCGCATTATCCTTGTATGATCAAGTAGAGGTACGCGGGTGAGGAAGGCGCTTGAGAAAAAGTTCGCAAAAGCCTGAGCAGCCTGTATGCCATCATGAAGCTCTCCATTATACACCCGATTCTCAAAACCGCCTTTGGATTTTAAATTACCTATATGTTGCCAAAAAGCTCGAGGATTACTTGTAATTTCGGTCGGAATACAGTTAATATACTCATCGTAAGCTCTAGATGTTTTCAGTTTAATATCAGCTCTGAGCTTAGAAAAAATTGTATATGCACCCCTATTACCAAAGTGTTTCCACTCACGATGCAGAAAAGCTTTTCGTTTAACATCCTTGATGAGATCTGCCGGAAACCAGACCGGATAAGATCTGCAGGGCTTACAAGACCTTCTCTTCCTAGGCATGCACACGTCGAAAATACCATAGATTATCTCATAAAAGTGATCTACGGCGATATTGACATTACGGGCTTCAAAAACATCCTTCCAGGCCACGTCAGCGATCAGTTGGTAAAGAAGTACGTAATCACCCTTAGGAAAATTCCAGTCACGAGTTGTATAAACATTACTAGCTTCTGTTTTCCTGGAGTAACTTCTGGATTTTGTGAGCGGAATGGAGATTACCAAGGGAGGGTGATAAGCATCGGGATGCGGAACTAGACTACCCTCCGTAAACTCACTGACCAAGACACCACGTGTGCGCTCTCGCACCAACACCACATCTAACACTCCTCCATGCGCATTTAATACCTTATTCATCTCTATCAATTCGCACACTGTAGTAAAATAACAATAGTAACTTAGGATGCCAGAAGAAGTATACTTACGATTCAGGTTTAAGTCCCCGACAATTATGACAATACCGATAGTGTCAATAAATGATTCTATCTTTTGAAAAAGCCTCATATACACAATCTCGGAGGAGTTGGGTGGAATGTATACAGCACACAAATAAAATATGGTATCATCTACCACGAACGATGTCCACAGATCTTCACCGTCGGCAGTTTCGAATTCACGTCGACGTCGTAGATTAATACCTGGCCTGACAGCCACCAGTACACCACCTCCCTGTCGGCCAGTGGCACGATCACGGCGTAGAACACTCCAAGCACCTCCTACTAGTTCCGAGTCTTCGACTGATAACGACAACCATGATTCAGCGGCGACAACAATGTCACTTTCGTGAGTGAGGATACAGTGTCTAAAATATTTCAACTTGGTGTTGAGACCTCTGACATTTTGATATGCAATGCTGATAAAGGATTCATTATAGTTATTACTTGGTTCATAAAGTTTTTTTGGTTTGCATTGTTTGCTTTCGAAAAAAACACATTTTAACCCTAGCATTGTCAGGCCACACATCCGCAGACAAGCATTTGTCATAAAAAGGGACAGGAACACCAAGTTTATACGACTTGTATTCGCCTCTGGACTTCAGCTCCTCCACGGTACACGTTCCCTGCTCGAAGAGTTCCTCCAAGTATTTCTGGACTTCTTCAGTACAAGACATCATATTCCACAGGTGGATATGTTTCCGTACTTCAACCGCCCTGAGAGTAGTGACATTTGGGCCTCCAGTACAACGTATTGAGGTTAGGCGTCTCTGCTTCTTTTTTATTGGTGCTGCCTTCCATCATTTACTCGTACAATCTTCATTATCATCTGTTGACATTTTGTCGCCGGGAGGAGCAGTCCCCTGGGAGCATGCAGCGCTATTATTATTGGAAGGCGAACTTGCAGGCGGGACTTCATTAATTGTATCCACTAAAGTAACGCTGGGCAAAGTACTCGCTGTTGCAATTGGACCTACGACTTTTCTGCTCTTTTTGACACATTTTTTTTCCGAGCCACGCGTTCCTTCAGTGTTCCCAACCTCGACACCACTGTTAGCCGGCCCTGGTAGCACCGATGAGGGGGCTAGTGCAGGGGGCGGGGCGCAACGGGACTCCAGGGACTGTTCTAATTTCTCAAGTTTGGCACAGATCATCTCAACCCTACCCGTGCATGTAGTAAGGGCCGACTGGCACTACCCCATGGTAGAAACTGTATCAGCCATCTGTTCGGACAAGCAGGTTATTTGATCACGAAGTAGCATGATTTCCAAGGCTGTAGGCACCGACATGGACACACCAGACTCTGGCGACCGTCGAGGAGATCGTCGAGGGGCAGGCTGCGGCGTGGCTGGAGGGACAGCGGAAGAAGGTTTCCTGAGTGCTACATTTTTTATAGTGGTGGGGGTACCCACCGGGGTCTCACAATTCCGTCCTGCTTTTTTGGCAGCACAGGTACATTCGGGACAAGCCCATACATCTTTTTCGGCGTTAATGACTACGCCGTTTAGACTTGTTGTTGCATGCATAATGGTATAACTTCCCGCATGTCGCCACCATGCATTGCAGATATTCTGCGCCCACCAACAAGTCTAAACGGCAAACGCCGCAAGTCATACTATCATCCAGTACTGATGCCATCATATCCGCTCTCTTAATGCAGCGCCGAAAGGTACCAGGACTCCAGACGAGTAACGGAGCTCTCAGTACAACAAGCGGCAGCAACAATTTGCGTAACAGACGTCACATATAAAATGACGACGTATTCAGTCACACTCACACCTTATACACTCGGATAATTAATCTCACAGAAAAATTGTAAACAAAGTTACGTCAATGTCAAAGTGACATTTCAGGGGATGTGAAGTATTGGGCTTATGAAAGTAATGAATAATAAAAATTTACGGTTTCGCTCAATCCTATGAATATGAATAAAATTTATGTAAATTCCTTGGTTGGTTAGATTAAAAATGATATTAACCATTAAATGATCGTACATAAACACTATAGCAAATTTTGTCGAAAAAAGGAATATTTATTTAGTCTTTCAAATTTGTAACTAGATAGATACTAATGTATGTATATCTACTTAGTTACTACTTATTATTACATTAAAAATAAGTACTTAAAAATGTTAAAAAAGTGGTAAGTATAATAGAAAAGTCATAAATAAAATAAATTTGATGAAAAAATATTCATGCTTTTAAGGATTCCATCACTTTTTTAAAATAAAAAAACATTATTTTTTTGTTATTATTTATTTTAATCCGAATCCGTGACATCAGTCCCACTAGATTCATTGTCCGATGAACAACTTAACAATAATAATATAAAACGTAACAACAACAAAATAACAGAACAGAAGTAACAACAAAAAATAACTGGAAGCGAAAGGACAGGAATACGGGAGCACTCAGTCTCAACTCTCAACAAGTCAAGCGAGTGAAGCAACCCACAGCTTAGACACCCGGGTGCATTCAGACAGTGTTACCAGTGCAATTTAAAATTTTGCATACGAAAACAGTATTTGATATATTAATTAATATAAAAAACGTTTTCACATTGAAATAAAGTTTGCTATTATTAAATTAATATATTTCATCATGATTAAGATAAAGAATGTCTTTATAGAAAGTCAATATCTTGAAACTTTGGATGATATAAATATTCCGAACACTGTAAATGTTTTTCCCCAGCGGCAACCCCTTTGTTTACATTTTTTCTGTGAGATCAATTATCCGAGTTTAGCTGCGGGGAGTACCAGAACCACATAAGTGTATAGCAGGTCGTAGCCCTCAGCGACGCGGCGTAGCAGATGGGGTGCGTGAGCGTGACGTCGTAGCAGCGTAGCACTCACCCGCGGTCCGTAGCATAGGCGAGACGTACCAAGGTACCAGCAGCTCGAGCAGTGTTGATAGGTGAACTCGGCTTACAGATTGCTGCTCCGTTGGACTTATGCACTCCTATTTTCTCTCGTGAATTAAATTAAGTTAAAAGTTGATTTAATTAATTAAAAATATTCAGCGCGGAGACTTAGGCACGACTAAACCTTGCGGAGGTCCGGGAGGGAGGGGATCATGCCGCTCACTCGCGCACTGCATACTCTCAATTTAATCGCGGACAAAATAGAATTTTTTTCGTGTTCTCTGAATGAATTTAAAAAGACGGCACTACTCGTAATATGCTACGAGAGCCTTAGGTAATTTAAATAAGGGGTCATATCATGTCACTAGAGGGCACCACTCGCTTCTTCACCTAAATAAGGGGTCATATCATGTCACTAGAGGGCACCACTCGCTTCTTCATCTAAATAAGGGGCCATATCATGTCACTAGGGGGCACCACTCGCTTCTTCACCTAAATAAGGGGCCATATCATGTCACTAGAGGGCAGCACTCGCTTCTTTACCTAAATAAGGGGTCATATCATGTCACTAGAGGGCACCACTCGCTTCTCCACCTAAATAAGGGGTCATATCATGTCACTAGAGGGCACCACTCGCTTCTTTAATGACCAAACTTTACAACACCTTTATCTCAAAACACCATATGTTCAAAACAACTAAATACCAGAATACCTAAATTTTAAGAAGTCCAGTTAACCTTCATATGTGATTGTTGATTGCTTTACTATCTTCTTTTTATGTTGAAGTGCTAATATAAGGAAAACACCATTGTGGTTGTCAGTAAATTATTTTTCATTAATTTCAAAGTAAATTACAGGCACCATCTGAAAACTAATTTAGTCATTTTGAGACTGACATTTTGCCATTTGGGTGTTTCCGGCTGAAGTTATTTTGAAATTTTGACGTATCTGTGATTCGGAATTTGAAAGAAATGTACATTTAAATATTTAGGTATTTCTGTTTTTTTTTAAGGTCAAATTCATGATGACTTTCCATCATTTTAAGAGCAATTTGATATCAAGATTTTACAGGAACCATGGCAATTCGAAATTTCGTCAAATTAGAGAATAAGGCATTGTGTCATTTAGATTTAAGCCTTTAAGCTCACAAGATATATCGTCGGTGAAACTGCAAAACCGCGTAACCAACAAATTTATGATAGAGCAAAATAAACCTTACTTTCTTATTAGCCCTTAATTTGGCAGTGTATGTCACAGTAAACATACTATAATGTTCACTTTTAATGTTTGGAATGTTTTTTTAATTTTTGGCTGATTCAAAATCAAAAAGGGTTTGATTTCCCGACTTTTTTAATTTTTGCCAAATTAAGGGTTAAAAAGGTGCATTTTGATCCTTATTTAAAATGTTAATTACGCGGTTTTGCAGTTTCACCTACGATATGGATCCTATTATAAACAAGGCGTCATGTGTCAGGCGTCACTAGAGGGCGACACCTCCTATGGAGAAATCTTACTTCAAGCCATGACGTTGCTGTCATCTGTTAACACTTATTTCTATGTGTTAACAGCTGGAAGTGATGTTTTTAGAGTGTTCAACAAAATTACTAATGGAAAGCGAATTTTAAAAAACCCGCGTGCATTTTTTGATATTGCCGTCAACGTAATGTTATTTTTACCAACGTAACTATCAATTTTATCCACATTCCGCCTTTTACGACATTAGTCGCCTCTTACGACATCCACGAGAAGACATGGAGAGGCACTATTCTAACCCGGTGACCACACAGGTACTGAAATAAATTCTGAAATATTTACAGTTACAGAAAAAAAACGGCTGGGAAACAGTACATTTTCCTAACCAAAAATTTATTACCTAATAAAAAATTACTTACCCTTTGTTTGCAATCCCCACATTTCTCGAAGCAGAGTTTCTTACAGAAGTGTTCGCAAGGCAGCGAGCGCGCACACTTCTCGCGGCAATTCTCCGTGTCCACGCTCTCGTGGCACGCCACCCTCTTCGAGTGCCTGCATGCTGAGCGTTTCTTCACAACCTGCAAAACACAGTTGAACTGTCCGTTACAGAATTGCTTTAATGGGTACCTGTAACTCCTTTCAATTACATACATACACATACATAAGCTCACGCCTTCCTTCCCAGAGTGGGGTAGGCAGAGCTACAGAATTACCAACAACTCCAAAAAAACTTGTTGATAATTCTGTAACGACATTTAGCACAACCAAGCCAAGATGTTTACCGGTGTATTAGTGACAGGTTGCAAGCCCATCGCCCAACATCACTAAAAGCCTTGACGCCTCTTACGACATCCGCGGAAAGACATGGAGTGGCACTATTCTAACCCGGCAACCACCACACCTTTCAATTAACGTATCATTAAACAGAATTCTCATTTCTCGCCGCTCGAGTTTTTTTTGTAGTCTCAAGTCTAAAGCTTATTGTTTGTGTCAATTAAAATTGCCAAAGACGTAAACAAATTAGTACTGTTTGACACATAACCTCAAAAACTCATCAAGTGTCTTTATTTAAATATCGTATAGGTAATTAATAGTTATTTAATCTTAAAGTCAATGTTAAAATAAAGATGAAGTAGAAATCATTGCTACTTAAGACCTCACTTGATCTTTAAAAGCACGTGATTATCGAATAATAATGGTGAAGTGGTTACATCTTTGTCAATTTCAATTGGCACAGACTATAGGAATGTAGGTACGTAATTAATGATTAAGACATCCTGAAAATATAGCAGAAAAGTTTGATGAAATTCGATGATACAATCGATGAAGTGAAATTCTATAAAATTCTGAGTTACCTGCTTGAATGCTAAAAAAGTGCTCGATTGACCAAAAACGGGGAAGAATTCTTGCGATTCTACCATTAGAAGAAGAAGGGGAACAAGAAAAATATTTTATTCACCATAAGTAACACGAATATACAAATGATGCAAGAAACAGCGCTGATTTCAGCCAGTACCGTCAGCCATTACTTACATGTACAGGAAATTGCCCTGTTTCGGGACTAAGTTAACCTTTTGAACGCCACAGTCGGCTCTGGCCGACAACTGAAAGTCGTGCCACTGACGCCGCCGACGGCCACAGCCGACACAAGTTAGAGATTATAAGAGACTTTGTTTCGTATGGATTAAGTTGTATTTTGCTTAGCATACCAAACATGTTTGGCGTGTGAGTTACGCATTTTGTATTTGACGTACGGCGTTCAAAAGGTTAACTCATCTTCTAGTTACACATTTCACACATTTTGCGCTCTTGCCTGCTGTGCCATTGAATCTAATTTTGATTACAAATGACATTATACGATACTGACCTGAACGTTGCAAGGCAGACATTCTTCGAAACAACTCAGAAGGCATTGATGTTCCCCAAGGTCGCCCTCCAGGTTCGCTGTACAGCCTTTCTTTGGCTTCGGGCACGGCTTCATACACGCGTACTGGAAAAAACAATTCACTTGCATTTTAAACGCACAACTTCATTCAAGGATAGAATTAACGTTAACCTCGAAGGCCCACCATACTGAAAAATGGGAGTTTTTTGTAACTGGGACGTTGAATCTACAATCAAGGGAATAAAGTTCAATTGCGATTGCTCGAAAATGCCATTTTCAGTTAATGAACATAGGAAAATAAACCTTATCCTTATTGCAACAGAGTTCAAAGTAAATTGCCTTGATTATGTACACCCTATTGCACACTGGGCCTTATGAGGTCAACAACCGAAAGTCATAAGCAGAGATCGGACAAATGGGTGTCATTACTCGCAATAATGTGGACATGACCACAAAGATTTTAATTAAACCAATTTAATTACATTAATTGATTTCTTACCTGAATTTTAATTATTTATTTATTTATTTATGATCCTTTGCAGGACAGTAATAAATAAATAATAAAAAGACGTGAGGAGTGGCCATTAATATTAATCTACTTAAGTTTGCTCCATAAACATCCGTCGATTGCGAAAGGAGCTATTCACCATATAAGTTTATTTAAACCGTAAAAAGGAATAAACTAACCACGGAGAAATTATAAAAATTACTGTTTATGGGTACGGACCAAAAAGTTGGCTACACTAACCACTCAGTTGTGGCACGAATATTAGCCATACAACTGTAGGGATACTTCTCGTCGCACAACGGAACTTTTTTCGACTTCGTTGTTTGTATGGTTAACTGCGCTTAACTATGGTCAAACTTTTTGGTCCTACCTACCCCTTATTTCCTTTAATAAATCTACACAATAACAAGTCTTCGTATTATTTTATTTCTATTCTATTCTATTCTATTTATTTATTACTGGCTTGCAAAAATTCTAAATTATTTTTAGGGTAAGTATTTATTACATACATACATACATTAAATCAGGCCTGTTTCCCAGAGGGGTAGGCAGGGACCACTTCTTTCCACTCGCTACGATCTTGACAAATTAATTAATCAATTAATGTAATTTAATTTGTTTAATTAAAATCTTTGGAGTCATGTCCACATTAATGACAGTAATGACACCCATTTGTCCGATCTCTGGTCATAAGCGTGGTCCAGTCTGCGTCGTATACTGTCGGCTGCATGCATTTGGCTACCGTTTTTACCCGACTGCGCGACGCAAAGGAGAGTAATGTGTTTAATAGCATGTGTATGTATGTTTGTCCCTTAGTGGCGCTCTAGACACTGAAAGCGTTGGCCGATTTTGACGATTCTTATCGATTTGTCTTTGTGAGTGTCACTAAAGATATGACAGTAATTAAAATTCTATGTGGAAGCAACCAGACGCCATATCGCAAAAAGAAAAAAATAAAGTAGACGAACTACTATAAGTTAGAACGAGGTATAATCGACCGGTATTTTAAAAATCATCTTTAGGTATCTTTTATAATTATTCATTTTGAAATATCATTTAGGTTTTAAAACGATTGAAAGGTTTATATTGTGTTGTGGTGTTACGATACATAAGTTACTCGATTTTTATACGCAGTCGGGTTTTTTGATTTCATAATTATAAGCATTTCATAGGCAGTGGCCCGGGACGCTATGGCAGCCCCATACCCGCTCGTGGTCCGGGTCGTCGGCGGCGTGGCAGGTCCGGCGGCAGGCGTGCCCGCAGGCCAGCCGCGCGTCCGGGCAGGGCTCCACGCAGCGCACCTGCGACACCTTCTTGGAGCACGCCTTCTTGGCCTGCAACAGACACACTTCAAAATTATTTCTCTCTGTGATAAGCGGAAAGATCAAATGCATAAATATACAGGGTGTAAGGGACGGCTCACCGAAAACTGAAACCATAGCTTCAGACCATTGCACTGAACTGAAATCCATTGGAAATTTTCCCGGGAAAACGAAAATTTTCTCGTTTTTTACGTACAATGGTCTGAAGCTATGGTTTCAGTTTTCGGTGAGCCGCTGTCGCTGCGGCGGCGATTTCTTTGCATTTGCCAAACTGGGTAAGGACCAAAAAGTTGGCAACGCTAACTCACTCAATTAAATTTTCCATTAAACTTGTCCGTTGTGACACGAAAGTTAGCCATACAATTGTAGGGATAATTTTCGTCGCACAACGGAACTGTTTTCGACTTCGTTGTTTGTATGGTTAACTTTGCATAACTGTGGTCCAACTTTTTGGTCCTTACCTAGTTAGAATTGGTGTATCCATAAAGCGAGCAACAAATGCGAAACGCGCTAAGCATGTTTGGGAAAGCGCGTGTGGCGTTCGACGTGTCGTAGCCAGGTAACAGGGCAGTGTGCGTGGCAAAAAGACGACAAAAATTAAGGCAGCTCTTTGTTGTGGTAAAGAATATTGTAGTTAGTAAGTCAAACACTATTTTGAATAGCTTTACGCTAACCGAAATTCATGTAAAGCTCAGTAAACTATGGACAGTTACTTAAACGCTAACGTAAACGATTTTCGAAAGTGACAAAATGTATAGAATTTACGTCGGCGCTCGACGCGACCGTCTGACAGCTTACGTCAATCCAACATAATGGATAACGATAACAACGATAACAAACGCATCTCATCTAGGGCCTCAGCATCCTTACTTACCGTAGATTTAATGATGACGAACACTCATTGCAAGAAAATGCTCTAAATGTTGTTTTTTAGGCTTCTCTCAAGTATCCACGAATATCGGAAAAGCTACCGCGTTGGGAGAAAACTTCTATAGATAAAAACCGGCAAGAAGCTCATAAAAACATATGACTTTGTTAGGGCCGTGCAGACGGAACAGAGATGGAACATGTAGACGTGATGCTGAATGAAGCTTGGGATTCAAGATCGGCTCACCTCGTGTCCACAGTCAGGCAGAGTGACAGAGACGACAGTCGTGCAGTAGATAGACGGGTCGCCAGGTTCCATGTGGCAGGGTACATCCTTGTTGTGACCGCAAGGAAGAGATTTCTCTACGAGACGGCTGCACGGTTCGCACTTCCGAGCGCACGGGAGAGGACATTCGTGACCTTCTATAAGGCAGATTTTCCTGCGGGAAAAATTTAGTTTTAGCTGTAGTAAGGTGGAGTCTTGTAATTGCAACTGTCTGGTAATTGCAACTGACTTAAATAACTCCCTGTAGCATCACTGTTTTGAACAACAACAAGCTTGATATTGCATTTATTAGTATAGAAGAACAATATCACGCCTGTCTTTGTTAAAAACAGTGATCATAGAGGAAATTATTCAAATTAGTTGCAATAACCAGACAGTTGCAATTACAAGACTCCACCTTAGTCGCTATTTTTTTGATTATGCTATACTGCAATTATCAGTGACATCTCACTCAATTTCTTGTATTTACTATTTTGAGACGCTTTCAGTCCAGATTTGTTTCTTTTGGGTGTACCTGTCGCAGGCCTGCGTGCAGGCGATGGCGGCGTGCCGCAGGTCGTACGCGTGGCAGACGCGCGGGCAGGCGTGGCCGCACGGCAGCCGGTACTTGCAGTCCAGCCGGCAGCCGCCCTCCGGAACTTTCAGGAAATCCGTCACCTCCTCGATCTGTCAGCAAACATCACGACGACCCGTAAGCCTGGTTACTAGTGACTCTGCCTCCGAAGCTAGTGCTGCCTGGTTCCGCGTACTAAATGCAAAAGTATGTGAGCTTGTTTTGTATTCCTTGCTGATGGCTGGATGGTGTTTTAAATAAAGATAGCTCATATCCTGGATTATGCACAGATACTTTACATCCCGGATTTTTTTAAAGGTTCCGAGGTAATAACGATAATCGAAATCTACGCGGACGAAGTCGCGAGCAAAAGCTAGTATAACTATAAAACAAAATCAAACCATTGTTATCTGGTCGGTGTGGTTCACGCATTTCAGCTTCAATGTCTTTCCGAGAGATCCGCCGTCGGCCAGAGTGTTGGCTATGTTGGACCACAGAGGTGATTTCCTCTTGAGCATATCAATATTTCCAAATATGTAGAAACCTTAACAAAAAACTTCTGTCAATATGGTAATAAGATACTGTATGAAGGAAGACACAGCAAATAAGGGCGATGCTACAAAAGCGTTGCCTTCATTTCAACATAGAGCGACGCAATTGGGATAGAACAAAAAAAATAACTCGCCAATTTTACATTCTAGTTCGAAAGAATAAGTAATTTTGAGACCAATTTCATTAATTTTGTATTTGACCCAATAGTTTTGTTTTAATATCTTTATTTATTTAGCAGACATTTTATGGATGACAGATTATTTTGAATTTGGGTTGGCACTTTCTAATAAATTACAACAATTAAATGAAATCTAAAGTAATACTGTATTAAAACATACAATTTTAAGCGGTTTTCGCCTCATCCGTATGATACACCTCGGAGGGGTTCAAGCCGAAAACGAAAGTCAAACAAAGATTAAATTTACTTTTGTATAAATATCCGAAATAGATAAATATTTAAAAATAAATGATGCAGAACGGCTTTCAATCTCTATTCCTCGACTTAGAGTAATTGTACAAATATGAACATTCCCAATGGTATCAACATATCGTCTTGCATGTCGCACAGGCAACGCTCGTGTTTCATCCCTTTAAATCAACCAGCTAAATTAACAAAGAAAGGCTCACAGGAGGCTTACTGCACTAGGATAAAATAAATCAGGACTTTTAATACCTTCTCGTGCTCTCGACAAGGCCACACAGACCCTGTTGTCGGTGCCCAGGAACCCGATGCTGTCATTGGAGTTGTTCCTCACCAGAGACAACAGAATTATCTTCGACTCTTCGCCTTGGTAGTTGTCCAGAACAGTAATTTTCACGTTGGTCAGGTGGGCGTATCGTGGACGTTGCTAGATAAGGAATAGATAGAACGAATATACGAGCTGTAGGTAAGCCTCAAACAAGTCTTTCGGCTGACATGATGATGATGACGATGATGATGTGATGATATACACAAGCAACTTTAAAAAGTACGTGACTGCTTCGGCAGACCCGTGTATCTATGCTCAATGGAAACAAACATGTAATTCAGTTGTGGACAGCTTAAAAAAGGTGTATTACTGGCCAAATTCGCATTCACACTTGCAAGTTGCGGGTGGTAGGACCTTGTACAGGGTCCGTCCGGATCGCTACCACCATCTTATCCATTAACCTACCGCCAAACAGCAATGTTCACATTGTTGTTCCGGTTTGGGGATAAGACAGCCGGTGAAATGACTAGCATAGAGGCATTCCATCTTAGTCCTCAGGGTTGGCAACGCATTTGCAGTCTTAGGATTGCATTGCAGTCTTGTGAATTCGAATGTCTATGGATCACAGTTTCCACTTACCATCAGGTGGCCTGTGTGCTCGTTTGTCTTCTCTACGCCATAAAAAAAAAAGTTATTTCTGAAACTTTGAAACAAAGCTATATGCAAGACAGACACTCTTACAAGTAGCGTCTCAAAACTTACAGCAATAACTTGCAAGTGTGATTGCAGCCGGAACAAAATAAGCTTACTTTTCTCAAATAGAACATCTGCCCTGAGTAGGCAGCCAGGATAGTGACTTCTTCGGACTTGTAACCCTGCTGCATCAGATAGTTAGCAAGCCGCAGCGTCATGTCCGCTTCAAACGTGTTGGTACGACTTGAGCTGTCGTCTTCGCTCTGGCAAAAAAACCTTTGTGAGAATTAATTAAACAAAAAGATTGCGTTATGATTAGGCTTAGGACTTTTGGATGCTCGCAATGGTTTTAGATTCCACGGAGTCGCCATTATGTTAAAATATTATTTTTCGAAGTCATAGTCAGTGTAAAAATAAAACATGTTAGATTTACGCTGTTATATCGATGGGTAATAACCACGTTATTATGACTGCAATTAATTTTATCATAAATGTATTAGTTATTACACACACGTCACAGTACAGGTGACGCGATATGCATATATAGGTACGATTTACTTAAGGCGAAGGGTATGACAAAATTACGAAATCGAGGTGTTTTTGGATAAAGGCCGTGCCAGGATAAGCTAAGAGATTTTGCCCCCCTTGAGTTTGGGCTTGTAATTTTTATAGATTGTGTGGCTCTGCATTAGTAATTGTTTTGCCAAATTTGAGCACCCTAAATATCATAGTTTTAGTTTAAAAAAAAAAAAACTACATTTAATTTTTCTTTGATATTTTTTTTTCCTGTTAACCAATTTTAATGAGCTTGGCATATAATGTACATTTAACCAAGATGATCAAATGGCCATAATTATATTTTCATTATGCCAAAGAAAAAAATTTAAAAAAACCCATTCAAACTTTTCAGTTTTTTTTTTAACACTTCCATGTTAGAGACCGCTCTAATTTTTTCACTGGTAAAACTCCCACTAACGTCCTATAATATGTATTTTTTCAAAATTTTTGATAAGGGAGAACATGGAGTTATCTTGACATGAAATTCTTTACATACATTTCCTAGAACCGCTATAATTTAAATCGGAATGATTGCAACCTCTTTAGAGGAAACGTACATGTTGCATATGAAATACTTACTGGCCACTTACATTTCAAATTTTTAAAAAAGTAAAAAAAAAGACAACAAAAAGAACTCCTTTCAATTGTCGTGCGTTGGTAACATAATATAAACCATTCCAATATGAATTCATTATCAAAAACCACTGCAATACAACGCGTTTTCCGTAAAAAAGTTAAAACGCTGTATTGTCTCGCAATGAAAACAATTCTGCAAAGTATAAACGAACAATACGATTTCTTTAATAATACACTTCCAATTTTTGATCAGGTAAATGTCACAAAGGCATATTGTGCATTTGTATAGTAATTAATGGGTACTTAATTTTAAATAGGTAGTTTAAATAATTAGTAGTAGAAGTAGTAGTAGTAGTAAAACTCTTTATTGTACGTACAAACAAATAATTACCTATGTTTTTTTGATCATTTAGATTGAAGACATGCGTGTTAAGTTATACTACCTGAGACTCCCAAATTACATATCCGTGGATAAACATAGGTAATTATTTGTTTGTACGTACAATAAAGAGTTTTACTACTACTACTACTTCTACTACTAATTATTTAAACTACCTATTTAAAATTAAGTATCCATTAATTACTATACAAATGCACAATATGCCTTTGTGACATTTACCTGATCAAAAATTGGAAGTGTATTATTAAAGAAATCGTATTGTTCGTTTATACTTTGCAGAATTGTTTTCATTGCGAGTCAATACAGCGTTTTAACTTTTTTACGGAAAACGCGTTGTATTGCAGTTGTTTTTGATAATGAATTCATATTGGAATGGTTTATATTATGTTACCAACGCACGACAATTGAAAGGAGTTCTTTTTGTTGTCTTTTTTTTTACTTTCTTAAAAATTTGAAATGTAAGTGGCCAGTAAGTATTTCATATGCAACATGTACGTTCCTCTAAAGAGGTTGCAATCATTCCGATTTAAATTATAGCGGTTCTAGGAAATGTAGGTATGTAAAGAATTTCATGTCAAGATAACTCCATGTTCTCCCTTAGCAAAAATTTTGAAAAAAATACATATTATAGGACGTTAGTGGGTGTTTTACCAGTGAAAAAATTAGAGCGGTCTCTAACATGGAAGTGATAAAAAAAAAATCTGAAAAGTTTGAATGGGTTTTTTTAATTTTTTTTCTATGGCATAATGAAAATATAATTATGGCCATTTGATCATCTTGGTTAAATGTACATTATATGCCAAGCTCATTAAAATTGGTTAGCAGGAAAAAAAATATCAAAGAAAAATTAAATGTAGTTTTTTTTTTTAAACGTAAACTATGATATTTAGGGTGCTCAAATTTGGCAAAACAATTACTAATGCAGAGCCACACAATCTATAAAAATTACAAGCCCAAACTCAAGGGGGGCAAAATCTCTTAGCTTATCCTGGCACGGCCTTTACTGGGAAAAATATAGGAAGTGGTAGTTTTAAATGATGATAATCTGAAGACATATATCCTCAAGTCTTGCTCTGACTCATTAATATAGTTATCTAACTGATAGTACGCTCTATATACCAGTTTAAATGAACCGTTTTAAAAAAGTTCATATTCGTTTTATTCCGGCTGGGCGATTTAGTTTGCAGCCAAACTTTCCACACTTCTTTTTACGGATTTAATGTGTTGCGTCAACTTGAATATATTAGCTTTAATAAGAATTTACAGATTATAGACTCAAAACCTACGTGCTCCTAGTGAAACAATGAACTAAATGTTTGCTCTTAAACTATGACTAGGCGTTTTGAAGCTTTTTGTTGAATGTGGCCAAAAAAATATACACAAACTAAAATAAGAATTTAAAATACTCAAAAAATAAACAAAACTATATGAAGAAAAAAAACAAATTGTTTTGAATAAAAGTTGATTTTAGTGTTAGATAATGGATTTGAACTTGCATTCACGTTGGATCAGTATAAAATCGTAAAAGTTATAGATAACTATACTGCGTCCAAGATAACGAGTTAGTACTAGAAAACTGAGAACGCACGCGATTGGTCAGCGAAATGAGTCACAAATACGCATCAGATAGGTTTACATGGCGGCCAAAGTTCAGTCAACATCTGTCTCTCGTACGGTGCGGACGCGTTATACTTTCTTTTACCTGGCTTGTATACTGGATTGTTATTTTCTGCATAACTTGTGACTCGGCTTGTTTATTGGACTGTTTTCTACTTAATCTGCGACTCGGCTTGTGTACCGGACTGATTCCTGCTTACTGTGTGACTTGGATTGTGGACTAAGTTTTAGTGTTCTACAATGGTTAATTCACCAATTAAAAAACCGAGGCGTTATTTGATGAATGATTAATAAATTGTACATTACGAATATACATTGTTTTATTTATATAACTATCCAGCTACCTCTTTTTAAACTTTCCTTAATGATGTTAAAATAAAAAGGTAATAAAGATAATAATTCCTCACTTTATTTGGGAAATGACCGCATTAACAAAAATATTACTTACATAAATATTCCGAACGAACGGCATGTAAGCCTGCCCAAGCATAGAGGTGCAATTGTTTACGCCCACCGACCTTCCTTTGTCCCTTTCATTTGCATACAAAAGTGCAACAGAGAGAACGCTATATTAACTCGTTATCTTGGATGCAGTATAGGTAGGTAGGCTCAAAACTACAAAGCGATGAAAGCGACGTTGCGTGCTCGGTTTGGGTTTTGGCGTGTGGCGGCCGGCCGCGGCGTTGCCAGACCGTTGGGTTGGGTTGGTTGACAGTTCGAATGTTTCGAACTTTGTTTTGACTCCCACCCAACGGTCAGTCACTGTCATTTCAGTTGAATTGAATCAGTTGCGTTTCTACTATTCCGTGCGAACAAGTAACTACCTACCTACTGCAGTTGTTTTATAATTCGGCCTTGGCGTTGTTGTTTTGTTTCTGTTGTGTTAATTATTTGTTTTGTTATTATAATATCTGTTACCTATTGTTATTGACATTGAACTTCGTGTTTTATGCGGTGAGATACGGTTATACGGTTATACGAGTATAGCAAAGGGGGCGCAACTATATATAGGTATTTGGGGGGGAGGGGGGAGGGGGGAGGGGGTGTTGGGGGTGGCTTCGAGGGGGTAAAAATTTTTTTTTTTTTCACTGGGGCAGACTTCGGTGTCGCGAAATTTAGGTCAATATAACACTACATTTTTATGAATGAATCCAGTAAATCATGCTAAAAGAAACATATTTTGCTCTTTCACTTTTTTTCCTACGATCCATATTTTCCGTATCTCCGGCGCTGCGGGAACAGCACCTCTCCTCTCCCTCCGCACCTCCGGCACTATAAAAACACTAGGGCGCGCAGTGTCGGCACGCGTCCTAACCAGCGAGAGCCCTAGATTCGGACTTGTGTGGAAATGTCCATTTAGGAGCCAATATCTCGGTAATGATCAATATTTTTGCGTCCTTTATACGATAGCATCAAAAAAACTTCGTGTTATAATAACACCACTTCACTCAAACCCCAATATCTTGGTAAATATTGGTCGGAGAAAAAAAGTTTATATAACAAAAAAAACATGCTTATTTTACCATGTTTTATAGGATTTATTAACAAAAATGAGGGTTATATTGACATCAATTTCACTACAAAATTTTAGCCCTTCAAAATTACTGACCTTTGAACCCCAATATCTCGGT
The DNA here is from genome assembly GCA_927399475.2 of Acleris emargana. Taxonomy (NCBI): domain Eukaryota; kingdom Metazoa; phylum Arthropoda; class Insecta; order Lepidoptera; family Tortricidae; genus Acleris; species Acleris emargana. Next base: position 2,537,265 of record OV656843.1, read on the forward strand.
AAATATTGGTCGGAGAAAAAAAGTTTATATAACGAAACATGCTTATTTTACCATGTTTTATAGGATTTATTAACAAAAATGAGGGTTATATTGACATCAAATTCACTACAAAATTTTAGCCCTTCAAAATGACTGACCTTTGAGCCCCAATATCTCGGTAAATATTGGTCGGAGAAAAAAAGTTTATATAACAAAACATGCTTATTTTACCATGTTTTATAGGATTTATTAACAAAAATGAGGGTTATATTGACATCAATTTCACTACTCCAAAATTTTTCTAAGTCCCGGATCCCTTCAAAATGATTGACATTTGAACCCCTAATATCTCGGTAAATATCAAGTTTAGAGAAAAGTTGCCTATTCAAAACACGCTTATTTAAGCCTCTTCTATACGATAGCATCATAAAAAATAGGTGTTATAATGACACCACTTCCATCGAAAAAAAATGAAGTCTTGCGCCCCCTTTGCTATACCCCAACCCGAAATTCTCGACGAATCGCCACCTTGTCGTAGACCACGTCGAAAATAAAATACTTTAATACATTTAAAGTACTATTATTGAAACAATTTAATCCCTATGCTTTATTATTAATTAAATTTTTGGTTCGAAATATAAACTGTAACTGATAGCACTCACAATCCTAGTAGACCAAAGTTTTCATTGATCTATTCGTGCCAGCTATTCATGAAAAAACCTTTACGTGTTAAATAATTAACTATTTATGTATTTACTTATTTGTTTAAAAGCTATTTTGGACATTCGTTACTGAATTTGAGATAGTATTTAGAAAAAACACAAGAGTATCATATTGGTCGATCTAATCAAGCGCCATCTAACGGTAAATGCATGCCTGACTGTTTGACAAACAGCATTATGCGGTTGATCGCAGAGCTTACTTGTTAGATGGCGCGCGAATTAAAACTTTACTCGTCTGGCCGAATGAGCAAGGTCAATTGCCCGCCCCGTCGCCTTAATTATGCATCCTCTTTGATACTTGCGTTGTGACAGACTACTGACTGACATCTATTTTACCAAAACACTTGATTTTGTTTACTAGCCATAGAGTATTTTATTATTGGTAATTATATACATACAAGTTGTATGTACTTATCCACTTTGACTTTGACTTCTAAAAAAATATTTTAACATAATGGCGACTCCGTGGATTCTAGAACCATAGTGAGCATCCAAAAGTCCCAAGCCTAGTTATGATATAACACGCTTTCATTCAAGAATGTCTAAATTTCTGTGTTGTTTCAGTGAAAATATGAACCACAAACTATACAAATTGGAGGAGGCAGCCGATATGGATTCGAACCGTTCTTCGGCACACCTTTCGTGAGGATAGAAAAGTATTTTTCTTCACAGGAGTGTTATTTATTCTAATAACAAAATTCGGAAGAAATTGTGAAGATGTGTGTGGGTGAATATTTGGGCGTTGCAACTGCCCTCTTTGTTGTTTTTAATAATATGTCAAAAATAATGATAACTACTAGCAACTTCTTATGTCAAAATCGGTGTCATTTCCGATCCATAATATCGTATGTCCTAAATTATTGATTATCCTTTTAAGCTTTCCAAACATACCTGCGTTTAGGTTAGGTTAGAGTTGTGTTATAAAAACACTAAAGAGTTTTAAACATCAGGCGGAAATTACTCAAGGACAAACGATGGATTAGGACAAATGACGATGACGACAAATTACTATTAGGGATTCCAATATAGACCCGTCAAAAATAGTACACCGGGTGTTAGTATCCCTTCCAATTAAAAGGCCAAGAAAGTTATTAATTTTGTCTTCAATAATATGCGAAGACAATAATGATGGCGATAAAACGCCGAATAATGACCCGGGTACGTAAGTCTAGGACTTTCGTCTGAACAGACCGTATGTAATAAATTTACGAGAAAAGGCTCGAGCCACATTTGGAGCTCCTGATGAGGGATTGACGTCAAACAAATTATGTTTATTTACATAGACAATTAATTTTCAAAAATGTTACCTGTTCCCGGTGTTCGTGCGTGAAGAAGAAGAGATTCTGGTCGACGCCGCGGACGGCAGGGAAGTCCTCGACGGAGGGGTGGTTCAGGAGGTCCGGGTAGATGTGCGGGCAGATGAGCCGCGCCAGCGCGGGCCGCATGCGGTGCTGCACGCGCAGGCGCCGGCCGTGCACGGCGTTGCGCACCATGCGCTCGAACAGCGACACCTCCAGCAAGTAGCGGCGCGCCAGCCGCACGCACGCCGCCGACGGCCGCAGCTGCTGGTGGTCGCCTGCGCACACCGCCCGCGTGAGGTGCGCGTAGCGCTCGTAGCGCATGTCGCACCTCGCCACCCAGCCTACCCCGAGCCTCGGCACTCCCCCACACTACAGCGACACCTCCAGCGAGTAGCGGCGCGCCAGCCGCACGCACGCCGCCGACGGCCGCAGCTGCTGGTGGTCGCCTGCGCACACCGCCCGCGTGAGGTGCGCGTAGCGCTCGTAGCGCATGTCGCACCTCGCCACCCAGCCTACCCCGAGCCTCGGCACTCCCCCACACTACAGCGACACCTCCAGCGAGTAGCGGCGCGCCAGCCGCACGCACGCCGCCGACGGCCGCAGCTGCTGGTGGTCGCCTGCGCACACCGCCCGCGTGAGGTGCGCGTAGCGCTCGTAGCGCATGTCGCACCTCGCCACCCAGCCTACCCCGAGCCTCGGCACTCCCCCACACTACAGCGACACCTCCAGCGAGTAGCGGCGCGCCAGCCGCACGCACGCCGCCGACGGCCGCAGCTGCTGGTGGTCGCCTGCGCACACCGCCCGCGTGAGGTGCGCGTAGCGCTCGTAGCGCATGTCGCACCTCGCCACCCAGCCTACCCCGAGCCTCGGCACTCCCCCACACTACAGCGACACCTCCAGCGAGTAGCGGCGCGCCAGCCGCACGCACGCCGCCGACGGCCGCAGCTGCTGGTGGTCGCCTGCGCACACCGCCCGCGTGAGGTGCGCGTAGCGCTCGTAGCGCATGTCGCACCTCGCCACCCAGCCTACCCCGAGCCTCGGCACTCCCCCACACTACAGCGACACCTCCAGCGAGTAGCGGCGCGCCAGCCGCACGCACGCCGCCGACGGCCGCAGCTGCTGGTGGTCGCCTGCGCACACCGCCCGCGTGAGGTGCGCGTAGCGCTCGTAGCGCATGTCGCACCTCGCCACCCAGCCTACCCCGAGCCTCGGCACTCCCCCACACTACAGCGACACCTCCAGCGAGTAGCGGCGCGCCAGCCGCACGCACGCCGCCGACGGCCGCAGCTGCTGGTGGTCGCCTGCGCACACCGCCCGCGTGAGGTGCGCGTAGCGCTCGTAGCGCATGTCGCACCTCGCCACCCAGCCTACCCCGAGCCTCGGCACTCCCCCACACTACAGCGACACCTCCAGCGAGTAGCGGCGCGCCAGCCGCACGCACGCCGCCGACGGCCGCAGCTGCTGGTGGTCGCCTGCGCACACCGCCCGCGTGAGGTGCGCGTAGCGCTCGTAGCGCATGTCGCACCTCGCCACCCAGCCTACCCCGAGCCTCGGCACTCCCCCACACTACAGCGACACCTCCAGCGAGTAGCGGCGCGCCAGCCGCACGCACGCCGCCGACGGCCGCAGCTGCTGGTGGTCGCCTGCGCACACCGCCCGCGTGAGGTGCGCGTAGCGCTCGTAGCGCATGTCGCACCTCGCCACCCAGCCTACCCCGAGCCTCGGCACTCCCCCACACTACAGCGACACCTCCAGCGAGTAGCGGCGCGCCAGCCGCACGCACGCCGCCGACGGCCGCAGCTGCTGGTGGTCGCCTGCGCACACCGCCCGCGTGAGGTGCGCGTAGCGCTCGTAGCGCATGTCGCACCTCGCCACCCAGCCTACCCCGAGCCTCGGCACTCCCCCACACTACAGCGACACCTCCAGCGAGTAGCGGCGCGCCAGCCGCACGCACGCCGCCGACGGCCGCAGCTGCTGGTGGTCGCCTGCGCACACCGCCCGCGTGAGGTGCGCGTAGCGCTCGTAGCGCATGTCGCACCTCGCCACCCAGCCTACCCCGAGCCTCGGCACTCCCCCACACTACAGCGACACCTCCAGCGAGTAGCGGCGCGCCAGCCGCACGCACGCCGCCGACGGCCGCAGCTGCTGGTGGTCGCCTGCGCACACCGCCCGCGTGAGGTGCGCGTAGCGCTCGTAGCGCATGTCGCACCTCGCCACCCAGCCTACCCCGAGCCTCGGCACTCCCCCACACTACAGCGACACCTCCAGCGAGTAGCGGCGCGCCAGCCGCACGCACGCCGCCGACGGCCGCAGCTGCTGGTGGTCGCCTGCGCACACCGCCCGCGTGAGGTGCGCGTAGCGCTCGTAGCGCATGTAGCGCTCGTAGCGCATGTCGCACCTCGCCACCCAGCCTACCCCGAGCCTCGGCACTCCCCCACACTACAGCGACACCTCCAGCGAGTAGCGGCGCGCCAGCCGCACGCACGCCGCCCGCGTGAGGTGCGCGTAGCGCATGTAGCGCTCGTAGCGCATGTCGCACCTCGCCACCCAGCCTACCCCGAGCCTCGGCACTCGGCCACACTACAGCGACACCTCCAGCGAGTAGCGGCGCGCCAGCCGCACGCACGCCGCCGACGGCCGCAGCTGCTGGTGGTCGCCTGCGCACACCGCCCGCGTGAGGTGCGCGTAGCGCTCGTAGCGCATGTAGCGCTCGTAGCGCATGTCGCACCTCGCCACCCAGCCTACCCCGAGCCTCGGCACTCCCCCACACTACAGCGACACCTCCAGCGAGTAGCGGCGCGCCAGCCGCACGCACGCCGCCGACGGCCGCAGCTGCTGGTGGTCGCCTGCGCACACCGCCCGCGTGAGGTGCGCGTAGCGCTCGTAGCGCATGTAGCGCTCGTAGCGCATGTAGCGCTCGTAGCGCATGTCGCACCTCGCCACCCAGCCTACCCCGAGCCTCGGCACTCCCCCACACTACAGCGACACCTCCAGCGAGTAGCGGCGCGCCAGCCGCACGCACGCCGCCGACGGCCGCAGCTGCTGGTGGTCGCCTGCGCACACCGCCCGCGTGAGGTGCGCGTAGCGCTCGTAGCGCATGTCGCACCTCGCCACCCAGCCTACCCCGAGCCTCGGAACTCGGCCACACTACAGCGACACCTCCAGCGAGTAGCGGCGCGCCAGCCGCACGCACGCCGCCGACGGCCGCAGCTGCTGGTGGTCGCCTGCGCACACCGCCCGCGTGAGGTGCGCGTAGCGCTCGTAGCGCATGTCGCACATCGCCACCCAGCCTACCCCGAGCCTCGGCACTCGGCCACACTACAGCGACACCTCCAGCGAGTAGCGGCGCGCCAGCCGCACGCACGCCGCCGACGGCCGCAGCTGCTGGTGGTCGCCTGCGCACACCGCCCGCGTGAGGTGCGCGTAGCGCTCGTAGCGCATGTAGCGCTCGTAGCGCATGTCGCACCTCGCCACCCAGCCTACCCCGAGCCTCGGCACTCGGCCACACTACAGCGACACCTCCAGCGAGTAGCGGCGCGCCAGCCGCACGCACGCCGCCGACGGCCGCAGCTGCTGGTGGTCGCCTGCGCACACCGCCCGCATGAGGTGCGCGTAGCGCGAGTAGCGCATGTAGCGCTCGTAGCGCATGTAGCACCTCGCCACCCAGCCTACCCCGAGCCTCGGCACTCGGCCACACTACAGCTACAGCTCACAGCATTTATGCTGACGGTAAATCTTCATCAAATAAGAAATGCTAAAGCCCCGCAGAAGTGTATCCCCAGTGAACAGCTAGGGTGTAAAGACTTATTGTACTGTATTTTACTATGTACGAGTATTTAAGTATATATTTATCTATATAAGTATTTATATCGTTGTCTAGTACCCATAATACAAGCCTAGAGCTGATGACAATAAAGGAGCTGAAAGTTTATGTCAAATGGTGTTTTGTGTTTCCGACTAATTGTACGTACGAGTAAACATATTAGGTTACCATCTTCCAACCAGTAATGTGCCGTTCTCGAGAATTCTCGGGAATTCTCGAAATTGACCTTACAAAAGAAGCGTACAGCGAATGGTACAGTAATTTTACCGACGAAAAAACTTAATTTAATGAAAACACCGTATCACAGGCCCATCGATATAAAAAAAAAAAGTAAACAGAAGAGAACACTGCTTCTCGAGTATGAACCGAGCATCAGTTGGATGCTACTCACCGATGAGGATAAGATGCTGGCAGCTCTTCGTGAGTGACGTCACGATGTGCGCCTCCAGCACCTCCGCAGCCTCCTCCACCACCACTGGAAATATAATATTGGTGAAATTCATTTTTTATTTTCAAGTCCTGGACAATTCGATTGTAATGCATAGATTAACACAACTCGAGGGCTTTGTCATCTCCACGCTCTTTGTATCTGTGTATTTTTCCTTATCTCTGTTGCCGCGGGCCGGCTAACTACGCTCGCCCGCACTTTGATGAATACCTGTTTTTACGCATACCCTACAACAACAAAAAACATTAGTTGCATAGTTTTAATATAACTTGAGGACATATCTTTAAGTCGTCATGTTTAATTTTGTTATTATAGTAGTCTTAGTAAACATTGTTATGTTTAACTTATATATTTTGATCACCTAGGTACAAACTGTGCGCTCACCGCTTAAAATAAAGCATGTTTATATAAATTCTCATGTAAGTGAATAACAATGTATTCTTATGGGAAATAAAGATCTTTAAACTTAAACTTAGATAGACAGCACCGGTACGATAGTTCGAGAAGTCCCACAAAACAAAAAACTAACAAAACAGTGACAAATACGTCAATGTCATCATCATCATCATGTCAGCCGAAAGACGTCCACTGCTGGACTGGACATAGGCCTCCCCCTAGGCTCTCCACTCAGACCGGTCTTGTGCTTTTCGCATCCACCGCTTTCCCGCGATCCTTACAAGGTCGTCACTCCATCTTGTTGGACGCCTTCCCACAGCTCGTGTCCCGGTCCGCGGAGGCCACTCAAGAACCTTCTGACTCCATCGGCCATCGGTCCTGCGTGCGATGTGCCCCACCCACTGCCACTTCAGTTTAGCTATTCTTAGGGCTATGTCGGTAACCTTAGTTCTCCTGCGGATATCATCATTTCTGCTTCTATCACGCAGAGAAACCCCGAGCATAGCCCTCTCCATAGCCCTCTGAGTGACCTTGAGCTTTCTTATGAGGTCCATTGTTAGCGCCCACGTCTCGGATCCGTCGTCAATGTAATTTAAGTATATTATTGATTTAATACCCCGTGTGGTTGCCGGGTCAGAATAGTGCCACTCCATGTCTTTCCGTGGATGTCGTAAGAGGCGACTAAGGGAATAAAGGCTTGTAGTACTGTTAGGCGATGGGCTTGCCACCTGTCACTAATACACTGGGAAACATCTTTTTCCTACTTGTGCAAAATGTGGTTACAGAATTATCAACAAGTTTAAAAAGTTGTTGGTAATTCTTTAGCTCTGCCTACCCCACTTTGGGAATGAAGGCGTGAGTTTATGTATGTATGTATTGGTTTAATATAAAGTTGCAAATTGCCATTTTAGATATAGTATTAAACTAAAAATACTAAATCTAAAATGTACATCATTTTTAATCTTTAGTTCCATCACCAGTAATTTAAATATCAAAATATATAAGGATATTTTTGACGTTGTCGTGATAACATTCATTCTTAATCCCTTTAATTCGGAATATGAAAATTACGTATTATGCGTAAAATTATTTTCTTAAAAGTGCGAAAGTACCAATTCGTGGTGATATTTCCACCAACAGTTTCCTGAGGCGCGAGGCCCCGCTGGTGGTCATGCCCACGACTTGCGTCCGCTTGAGGACGGCCAGGTCCACCATCATCCTGGCCTCTTCGTAAGCCTCAGCAGTAGACTGCAGCTTGCTCTAAAATTAAAATAAACCGTTGAAGTGGAAGTCGGACCCACGCACCAATGGTTTGTCAATTTTAAAAAAGATTTGAAAAAAAAACTGTAATTAGGGAAAGGGAAACTACCTTATTCTGATAAATAAATTGAGACGCCACAGTTAAGATATAAATTTCCTTAAAAAGATCTCTTAAAGAGTCACGGGAATTTAAGTTGTAAATAGAACGAATGGCCCTTTTTTGTAACACAAATATAGTTTGTATGTCAGCTGCCTTACCCCAAACCAGAATATCGTACGACATAACACTATGGAAATAACTATAATAAACCAAGCGAGCTGTCTCAACATTGGTTAGTTGTCTAATTTTCCTAACGGCGTAAGCTGCCGAACTTAGTTTACCTGCCAGTACGTACAGCTATATGGGGACTCCATTGCAAATTTTTTATCTATTGTTATGCCTAGGAAAACTGCCTTATCTACGTTTGCAAATACTCGTCATTTAGAAAATACTAGAATCTAACGGTTTAACATTAGGCAAAGCGAACCTAACACATTTAGTTTTCTTAGCATTTAGTAGAAAATTGTTGCTAGTAAACCAATTAAGTGCTTTAACAGTGTGGTATTTATGCTACTGTAGTCTATGGATTTTCTGTCTACCTTGAAAATTAGTGAAGTATCATCAGCAAAAAGTACAATAATCACAAAGTTTATCTACTGTTGGTGGCAAGTCATTTATATAACCAAAAATAGAAAAGGACCTAAAATAGAGCCTTGAGGCACACCTATTTTCACTGTAGCTCCATCAGATTGTGTTTTGTTTACAACAACTGTTTGAGTTCTATCACTGAGATAAGAAGACATAAGACTTATAGCTTTATTAGACAATCCATAATGTTCTAATTTTAAAATAAGGGTTGTATGAACCACGCAATCAAAAGCTTTAGAAAGGTCACAAAATATTCCTACTGCATCGCAAGATTGCTCCCAACTTTTATATATATATTTAATGAGAACAGATGCCGCATCAATTGTTGATCAACCTCTGGTAAAGCCAAACTGGTTATTGTTAGGTAGTTTATTTCTATTAAAGTGACCTAACATATCATTCAGAATTAGTTTCTCAAAGACTTTACTTAAAACTGGTAGTATGGAAATGGGACGGAAGTTCGTTATATCATTCATCTCACCCGATGTAAAAAGAGGTATGACTTTACTATATTTCATAAGATCTGGAAAGATCCCTTCTGAAACGGAATTATTGTAAATTAATGCTAGATGGGGTGCAATTACACCTATGATATCGTACACTAACTGATGTGCCCCACAAATCCTCAGTCTTAAATACTTAAACTTATACTTATACTTTGACTATTGAATCTGAATTTACAGGGCTGAATTCAAAGTTTATATTACATTTACTGACATTAGTGCAAAGTAATGATTGAGCTTGAACCACGGATGATTTGAGACATTTCGTAGTATTAATGGCTATGTTGGAAAAATAATTTTCGAATGCTAAGGCAACGTCTTTATTTGACGTGATTTGTTTGCCACCCCAGTTGAGGGTGACCTGATTATCACGAGTTTTAGATTTGCCAGTTTCTCTATTTATAATATTCCATACAGTTTTTACCTTATTGTCAGATGATTTGAGTTTAAGACTAAGAAAATTGCCTTAGCAGTTAAACAAACTTGCTTAAAGGTCCTTGAATAACTCTTAACATAATTTAGGAAGTCAGCGTTCTTATTGTCCTCCCTCTCTCTATATAAGGCCGCCGTCAATAGAACTTGCTAAAGATGTAAACAGAACCAAATGAACCAATTCACCATAATTTCTGGATAATCACGTACTTTTAAAGATCAAGTGAGGTCTTTGTAATGATTTATACACTAGATCATTATTTACATATTAAGTTTGTGATGAAAAACTATTCATTATAAGTTATTTTTAGTTAAAACACGCTTGGTGAATATTTGAGGTTATGTGTCAGTCAGTACTAATTTGTTTACATCGTTCGCAAGTTCCATTGACGGCGACCATAGGTCATAATGCCTGTGAAATATATAATAAAGTAAGGTTTATTTTGCTCTATCATAAATTAGTTAGTTACGCGGTTTTGCAGTGTCACCGACGGTAAGACTTACCTCCAGAGCTTTTATTTCTTTTCTCACATCTTGCATAGAGATATCTGCCCATTTGAAGTACAACGTCCAGCGCTCTATGGCTGGAACGGTAGACATGTCTCGCACGTCTCGAAGGTTGATTCTTGGTGTACGGGAGCGGCATCGCTGCATCTCCTGAAATAATTAAGGATAAAGATAAAGACATTTTATTCAGTAAGTAGGCCGCACGGGCACTTTTACACGTCAAGAATCTACCAGCGCTTCACAAGAGACCACTGCTGAGAAGAAACGCCGCAAGAAACTCGAGCAGTCAGTAATTTTTTTAATATATTTAATATTATAATAGGTACTTAGTCTACCATTACATAAATCTATAAATATTCAAATAAAAATTATATCAACTAACCTGCCTAGTTTCCGCAGGAAAACACTAAAATCTTACGAGAGAGATAAGAGGGAGAAAAGGAAAAAAGAACGGTGCAAGACTACCACATAAGATTGATATGTTTTCCTACATCAACGGTGTCCCCTAGACAAGATAAAGTATTAGAATTTGAAAAAAAAAATGATTATGTTTCGGGTTTAGGCCAAGCATTTCTGCCTATTACATAGTCCTCGATCCTATAATACGCTTTAGACATTAACGACTTTTTCAAGTATTTTTAAGTGCTGGAAAGGGTAACTTTAAAATACGTCAGCCAACAAATGATATACATTACGGACGCGAAATTTTCGAATAGCGATTTTATTTTTATTTCTAGTATAAAATATTAAATTATGTTATAAATAAATTGAGACGCTACAGTTAAGATATTAATTACCTTAAAAAGTTATCTTTAAGGAGTCACGGGAATTTAAGTTGTAAATAGAACGAATGGCTATTTTTTGTAACACAAATATACTTTGTAAAAGTTTGTAAAGGAAAGCTGGATTATGCTTTCGCATTTTGTCGAATTTTTAGATATTTTCTGTCACGAACAGAAAACCTTGCGTCCGTTTTCATTAATATCTTGATGATTGGGCTAGCTAGGAACTGTTCATGGATAGACGAGACAATAACATTAATCGTTGAAAAACTTACTAAAATAACGTAATCACACAGATCAAAAAACTCACTTACTTTAAAAATGTTTATATGGGAGTGTAGATAAAGTAGACGTTCTTGCATCTTTGGTTGATCTTTCAGAGGGAGATCTTTAATCTCATTTTTAGAAAACTGTTTCAAAAGGCCTGTGTATTCTTCTACAGCATCAGTCAAGGAGAAGGATGTTTTGACAAAATCGAAGCCTCTCTTATCACTTGGAATATCCTCATCGTCGAGGTCATCATATAATAAGCCGTGTCTTTCGAATTCATCCTCATCCACGTCTTCATTGCTAATTTCCTCTTCTTGATTTTCTACTTGTTCTTCTAATAGAGGATGGAATTCAATATGGTTTGCTGTTTCAAACAACCAATGTTTCAAAGGATCCGCAATGCCTCTGTAAAACTGTTCTAGTATCCTACTATCCTCGACAAACGCAGCAACACATTTGTAAGTCAAGACTCCCGTATGCAAAGCATTGATGCGCGCGTGGGCATATTCTAATGCACCGATTTCCAGTTTAAGATTAATTCTCCTTTCATGGAAATATTTACTGTCATCTTTGCGTCTCAAATTATTTATGTTGTAAGGTTCCAATTCTGCATTCCGTGATCTCCCTCCGATGCGAACCATGGATTGCGTCACAGGCAACAGTGCTGCCAAGAACTGATCCAAGGCGTGATTGGTATAGCATATGACTAGGAGGCGGCATTTGCCTGGTGGGAACGGTACATTGTTTAGAAGAGTTTCAGCGATTTTTACTCCAATGAAAGTCTTCCCTGTCCCGGGTGGTCCCTGGATGACGGCGAACTCGTGGGTGAGAGCCAGTTTAAAAGCATCATACTGAGAGCTGTTTAGACCCAAACTCGTCTGTGATGGCCAAGTTAATTCTCGCAGGACAGTGAAAGCTACATCTGTATCATCCTTAGTTTTCACAGTGTATCTCGTATCGGCAGTCAAGTAAGCCGGTACTTCAGGTACTTTCTGCAAGAATATGAGATTATAAAGACTTATACCGCTCTTTTAGGCCACTTGTTACATTATTTTCACGAAATCATTATTTCTGTGAAGCGATATTTATTTTCGCATTTCTTCCCATTCTTAATTTTACCCAATTTAATTTTTCCCCGGTTGATTTTATCAAGATCATTTTTGTTTTCTTTCGAATTTGTTCTCAGTCGCATTTTTCCCAATCGATTTCTATCTCCGTCTCACTTTATCCCAAAAGTAATTACATGGTGGATTTAGGTTATTTTAGTCTTGCAGCAGGCCAGGAGCGGGGCTCCTTCGTAGCTACTGTCAAATTTGATTTTTGGAATGGGATAAACACGGCAGTGAAAATATGATGCTAGGAATAGAAACTGTATGAAAATAACGAGGGGGAAAACGCGAATTTGAAAATAAAAATCTGGGGAAAAGGCAACTGGCAATACAACGTTCCGGAAAGTCATCTAACAAAATCATCATTTCATTCTAAGTATTTAGGCTCTCGTAATTGTGTATAGAAGTGTGCACTCACTTGTACATCGATGATGTAGTTACTCATCGCGAGGTGCTCTGGAAAATTGGGATCCTGAAGTGCCTTGAGAACATGATAGTACGGCTCAAAGTACACCTCACATTCTATCATTGTGTATAACAAGTCGTTGTAAAGATTGGCTTCCTCTGAAGCGTCAATATTAACTATTTTGACAGGTAGCTGCAAACATAAAAAATGGTATGAAATCCACTATATAGCCAACTGAAAAAAAGCAGTATGATTAACCGAAAAAACGAACTACTGCTTTTCACCATACTTCAGTAGTTATGATATGAGCATAACTATCGAAATGGTGATTGTAACTGTACCCTTACAATTAACGTACTCGCTAGCTCCAATGCTCCAATGCTCCAATGCTCTGTCCCTCGTAGACCTCGTAGTATTCTTATAGAGTGCGAGGGACAGAGCATTCGACTCGCTAGCGAGTACGGTACTTGTAACTCATGGTAAGGCTACTACTGGTCTAAACAGTAAAATCTTGCTACCAAAATTTTACTATCTTGACAGTAAAATGCGTATGGCATTGTAAATGTTATAAATTAATTAAATACTTAGTAAGTTGAATAAGTAAACGTAAATATTTTGTCTTCTACAGTTTTTCAAGCACTTGATACTTTTCGTCATCATCAGGGATCGGAAATTCGGATCGATATTTACCTAAAGTTGGCAAAATCCCAGAAAAAGATAGGCAACCATGGCGTCGGCTTCTTAAAAATATTATTCTATTATATAAATTCCGGGATTCTGGGATTCTACAAAATGTTAATATAATAATTACTTTACATGAAGGATAAAACATTCATTTTTGCTCCTATAAATTCGTTAGGTTAATGAGTTACAGGTAATTTAAATAACATTTTGTTAAATCTATACATGAAAATTACTTCAAACAGTTAATAAAAATAATTGATTATGAATTAATGCCGGTGCAATTTATTTATTTTGAAATCCCAGAAATTTTAGTAATGAATTCTATGATTGAGTCCGCCTCCATACAACTGAACAACAAAGCCGGTGCGAAAGTATAGGTAAATATCGATCCGAATTTCCGATCCCTGGTCATCATTTACGTATTTTTGTGTACTGTATTTTGCTCTACGGTGTGTAGTATTTTTTCATCAGAGCTTTTCATTTGAGCCAACACAAAAGGGGCGAACGTTGTGATAGGTATAGCCGTTCAGTCCCACTCCTTCATTTTTATCTTGACTGGTAGATTGAAAACACCAAATGTACTCATACAATATAATGCAAGCCGCCAGTTTAAGGAATAACCATAAGAGTGCAGCAGCTGATCAGGCCCAAACCATCAAGCTGCATCTTGCAATGGAGACCATGGGACCTTGGTCAGCCGATATAATTAGCTTTATTAAAGCTCTGTCATCCAGGCTCATAGACACCTCCGGAGATCCTAGAGCTGGAGCTTACCTCTCCCAAAGGATTGGGCTAGCTATCCAGAGAGGTAATGCAGCCAGTGTCATAGGGACCATGACACGAGCGGACCTGCTAGAGGGTACTTCTCCACTAATTGAAAATTTTGAACAGTCCCCTGCCAGCTTTTTCTTCAAATTAAACTGAATTTAACTGTAAAAATGGTTATGTATCATAACTACAGTGTTGATTATACCTAGATCAATTTGTACACAAGTTTCAATCTTATTAATTATTTTTATATTAATCATAATAAGACGACAGGGTACTGTTTTTGTACTCTAAGGACAAAGTTTGATTCAAAATGCTAATAAAATGACATACATATTAATTGAAATAACGGGTTGGCTTAAAGTAATGAGAATTACAAAAACTGTTTTTATTTTTATTTTTTCACTTGTTAGGGTTATATAGCTTTTTATTACATAAAAACGAACTAAAACCAATATGATAATCAATCATTCCTATACAGCAAAAAGTCCCGCATCTTAATTTTTTCGTAGCTTTCTTCTTACCGTTTTCATCATACGTTGGACAACATATATTTTTAATTTTTTTAGTTAATTAGTGGTTTTTGTACCTTGCGCTTCAACTGAGTCTGTAATTTTGCTTCCCGCCCATCACTGTAAACTAGTCTACTGAGAATTACCAAATAATCCTCTATTGGACGAGCTATAGGGACGTTCGGATGGTTTAAATCCTTCGGTACGAAGTGAACGTCACGCTCTATTAGTAAATTCTGGCTGCTCCCTGCATAGTGATACTTTCTCCGCAACTTCCTGCACTTCTTTAGAATATCTTCAAGCTGTTTGTTGGAATATTTGGGTATTTTTTGACACTTTAACTGTTCAACATTGTATTTCTCTAAAATATTCCTTATTCGCCCACGAAAAACATCATATTTTACAGCTAACTTATCTGGGACTGACCCACTTTGTTTTGTACAAACGTTGCCACCTACTTGCGGTCTCGATCATTAAGAATGGGAGGTCTTCCCGTTTTTGGTAAATCTTTAGTCCTAATACCAAGTTCCCACCGCTGGATCAAACATTAAATTGTAGAAGGAGGTACATTTTCAAATGTGTGATGAGCAGGGATCGGAAATTCGGATCGATATTTACCTAAAGTTGGCAAAATCCCAGAAAAAGATAGGCAACCATGGCGTCGGCTTCTTAAAAATATTATTCTATTATATAAATTCCGGGATTCTGGGATTCTACAAAATGTTAATATAATAATTACTTTACATGTAGGATAAAACATTCATTTTTGCTCCTATAAATTCGTTAGGTTAATGAGTTACAGGTAATTTAAATAACATTTTGTTAAATCTATACATGAAAATTACTTCAAACAGTTAATAAAAATAATTGATTATGAATTAATGCCGGTGCAATTTATTTATTTTGAAATCCCAGAAATTTTAGTAATGAATTCTATGATTGAGTCCGCCTCCATACAACAAAGCCGGTGCGAAAGTATAGGTAAATATCGATCCGAATTTCCGATCCCTGGTGATGAGAGACCACTTCAGATTTTTCACGCCGTCCAAGTAGGCGATAGACACGTTCACGTCATAACTTCCTCGCGGACATTTTTTTTTAAACCAGTTAATCTTTTTTTGCCTTAATAACAAAATTTACATATTTTCTATTAATTATATCTGTCAAAATCCATTTTGTATTTTTTTATTGCCTGCTATTGATAATTGAATACATTCTCATTACTTTAAGCCAACCCGTTACTACTTTTTTATGATCAATTATGTAATTACATACTTTCCTAAGTTCAATACAGAAATCTTGCTGAATTGTAACACATCGCTTTTATTATCTGGAACTTAATAAATTCTGGGATGGGGACACGCCAGGGGACTGTGTTTTGACAGGCTGGGATTAAAATAAAAAAAAGATATTAAACATTTACATGGTCAAGAAATAGGTAGCCGAGAAGATACTGAATTATACTATAATTTTAGATTAATTCTGATTAATAAAAATCCACAACAATGTGAAAATTGCTTTGGACATCAATTTTCCCGTTAGTAGAGAAATACCCTAGAGGGGGTGTTATTTTTATAGTGGTGATTATTATTTACATGTTTAATATTTGAGTAGGAGTATTTGTGCTGTTTCAAAAAGGAGTTTGAATTTAAAATATTATGTATTGATTTCAAATTCAGTGTTAACAAGGACACGCGATATTAAATCAGAGTCTTTTTTGAAACAAGTTGTTTAGTATGTTTTTAACTTGGGAGTTCCCGCGACTTAAGTACATATAAGTTTCCCGCTACTCCCCCTATTTTAACCCCATAGGGGATGACTTTCCAAAAATGTTTCCCGCTACTCCCCCTATTTTAACCCCATAGGGGATGAATTTCCAAAAATCTCTTAATGCACCCCAAGGATATCCACGGAATATTCCCTCCAAATTTCAAGTCCCTAGGTCCAGAGGTTCCGGCTGTGCGCTGATATGTCAGCCAGCCACTCAGTCAGTTTCTTCTTTTATATATTTAGATAAGAGCTCCATACCTGTCCCTTGATCAGGTACTTCTCGTCCCGCTCCAGCACAGTCCCGATGAGGAAGCTGCGGCAGTGGTCCCTGGTGAACAGCACGAGGGACCCGAACAACAGCCGCTTGCTTTGAGCCAACTTCATCTTGCTGAAGCGCTTCGTTGTATTCCCGTCAAATTGCATCGCCGACCCAATCTTTTGTTTGGATATAAACGGCTCTAGAAACTTCACGTTGTTATACACGCTGGAACAAATACAAACTGAGATAAATAAATTTAAAAAAAGAACTGCAGAAAACATAGATATCGCAGGAGTTAAACTAGTAAACCAGTTATGACGTGGAAGAGCTTTAATTTTCCTAATTGGCCGGCAACAGCTCGATGACTCTTTTCGAGTTGCTGGTGTTTATGGGCGGTGGTGATGAGCAAAGAGCGGAATTCTTCATAGCAAAAATCAAACTGTCAGAGGGATTGACCTAACTGTTTTATCGACTTATCGATAAATATTTGTCACTTAACGAAACAAAGTTAAAGTAATGAAATCAGGCTTTTGGATATACATACAAACAAATTAACGGTGTCCCTAATTAGCTGACCGCCACTGTATTTTAGTATAATAGTAAAGAATAAAACAGAAAATACGTTTTTTTTTAATTTTCTATATGACACTTATCATTAAAAATTAAAAACAAATATTGCTAAGAGTAGGTAACTAATCTTCATTCAAAATAACAAAGTCGAAATCTAAATCTGTACTAAATATGTTTTCTTCATCTTCCCTTCAAACTTATCGTTCGTGCTAGAAAAATATCTAGGTTTACTTATCAAAGAGGTCAAATGTTACAGAATAATCTTTTAAGTTGATTATGGATACCTAATGCGATATTATTCCGTAACATCGATAAGTCGATAAAACAGTTAGGTCAATCCCTCTGACAGTTTGATTTTTGCTATGAAGAATTCCGCTCTTTGGTGATTAGTTCCCATCAACCCGCATGCTCGTTTGCCTTGCCTCACTCTTGTAAAAAAAAAGCTACGCGTCTTTTTCGATGGACACTGATTGATAGAGTAGAAGCAGGTCGATAATTGGCAAAAAAAACAAACGTTTTGGAAAATAATTAACGAACTGAGAGCGGAGGCACCGCGATCTGGCAAGTTTCCTTACTATGAACGCCTTCGCCACGGTTTTGGAAAGCCCTATAGTATTAGAAGGCACGCGTTTGCGGCTTATACTAAGGCCGCAGAGTCAGTTCATGTTGGCAATGTTTTCAAAGCCTGACCTTACATTTGTAATAATTTTATTTTTGCTAGTTTTAAGAATTTATTGTTTATTACTTTATTACCTTATTATTACTTAATGTAACTTACTTTTAAGTATAATTATGTTTTTAATGATTGAAAAAATGACCTTCTGCTGGAGTTTCTTGTGGCGCTTCTTCTCCGCAATGATGGTCTTGTCCGAAGCGCTGGTAGATTCACTGTACATTACCGACGTGTAAAAGAGCCCGCATGTGGCCAATTTACTGAATAAATATTTTAAATTTTGATTTTTTTTGCCCCTTCGAGCACTTCGTTTTTGAGACGTTTACGCGCTTATATCAATGCGGGATCATCTACGGAGAACGTGAATGTATATTTCCCTCTTTATGTCATACTATCATCATCACCATCACCATCATCATCATCATCATCACCATCATCATCATCATCATCATCATCATCTTCGTCATCATAATCATCGTCATCGTCATCGTCGTCGTCGTCATAATCAGCCGAAAGACGTTCACTGATGAATAAAGGAGTATTTGAGAACCGTCACAATGTTCATAAAATACGATTTGGCCGTCTGTTATCTACTTTGCGATGTTTTTTTCTGTGTTATGACTTACCGGACCTTACCTTAACCTTTAAGCCCACTGTGCTGTATGAAGAACGAGAGCAGTTTTACGATTACCCTTTGTTTGATATTACGACAAAAATGTTAGTGAAGATTACAGACGGCCTATTCATATTTCCTGAACTACCATACCATAATATGAGCCCAGGCTCGCACTTCTTCCAAGATTCGTTTGGTATTTTTGAGAAACCAATCTTGCGTGCTCTAATAGAAAAGATTTATTTTTAATACTTACCGTATATTGTCGTACTTGTTTTTATTCGGTTGAAGAATGTACTGATCTGAAAAAAAAACAGTGGTGTCACCACGTATTCGTACATCAACTACATAACTAAGTACTAAGTTCTTCTATTTCTAAAGTGCACCTTTTCTTCAGTTTTGAACCTTGGCTTTGCAGCCTCTGACCATGCGCGTCCTGCTTGCGCGGTACTCACGGATGCCGTCCCGCAGCGGGCCGAAGCAGTCCTCCCTCAGCAGACGGAACTGCACATCCAGGTAGTGCTCCTTGTCTTGGTAGGAGCCGTCCACAACGTTCGCCCGCAGGAACGGCTGGCGGTTCACCAGCTCCTCGGGAGTCGGCAGGACACTCAGCTCGCGGAAACTCTCGGGAGGCTCACCGGTATCAGTTTCTATTCTTCTTTGAACTTTTGTCTCCTAAAAAACACGTTCGTCAAGGTAAAAAACGTTATTCTGTTAGGTTTGGGTCTGCTTTGTGGTATGAGAAAACCAAGTATTTGCAAAGTAACGATTATTCCATAGCCATACACACCATAAGCTTACTATAGGGTCGAGGACTATCTGACAGATAAAAATGCTTGGCCTAAACTAAACACCTAAATAACTTAATAATAACTTAGTCATAAAAAATATGTAAACATTGTATATTGTCTAGGGGACACGGTTTCTGTAGGAGAATGTATCGAAACTTTTTATTTGGGTTGTCTTGCACCATCATAGGCAAGTATAATTTCTAATATTTCTACTTTTTTTTATTACTAGGTACTACTTATTAATTCTTGTGAGTTTTGACACATTTTCCTGCTCAACTAAGCATGGATATATTTATTTTTTGTTTTATGTAAGATTCATTGTTTTATATAATGCTAGGTTAAGTTTATTATTGTATAATATCCTTCGATCAACAATACAACTAGATAACGGGTCAGAGAACAAAACACGGCCCAGCGAATATATACCCACTTCAAATTGGGAGTTTACTTGAATTTAGTTCGTTGTCAACTACGCCAACAGTGACACGTGTCACAATGCCTCAATGCGTTTTCAGAAACTGCAAAAATAATCACCTTTACAAAAATCTTTCAGACGGAATGTCATACTTTCGGCATGTAAATGTCGATTCGTAATATTAATTGAGAAATAGCTAAGTATTTCTAATAAAAAAATATATTTTAGTTTCGGACCAACAATTGTCAATATTTGGATGTTGGAGAACAGTATGTCAATGGAGTAGTTTTATAGGTAGCACAGACGTCTGTCAAATCCTTATTTCACCAAATGCTTATCATGTCAAATGCTTATTTCGTCAAACTCTAGTTTTGTCCAATCCTTGGTACGTCTATTCCTAGTATCGTCAAGTCCCTGTTTCGTAAAATACTTGTTCTGTCAGATGCTTATTTCGTCTCATTCTAGTTACGTCTAAACCTAGCTTCGTCGGATCCTTGTTTCGTCAAATCATTGTTTCGTCAAATGCTTAGTGAGTCAAATTCAGGTTTCGTATCTATCGTGTTTTGTTAATTCTGCATTGTACATGTAAGAACTAAAATACATACCAAAAATAAAACATTTTTTTTGCAAACTAAGCAAGCACGTTTATTTAACCCACGATAGTTTCATCAAACATGTCTCTAAATTTATTTTTTCTGTTTGCAAATCCTCTATTTTTTTATTTTTTTTTTTGGCCTTCATTATATCTCCTGTCCTCCTCCTTTTAACTGTTGCGAAACCGCCTTCTTCTTTTTTGTACTTTTTATTATAATATATGGCTTCACTTTTTAATATCTAAACAAAGTAAAATAAATTACCTTTTTCTCCTGACACTTTTAGTTTCAACGTTCGATGCCATCTTTCGATAGCATTGGTTTCAAGAAAATACTTACATTTTATAATTCATTGCTTGTCCCCGCCAGCAATACCTTTTCCACTATTCAAGTTGTATGTATATTGTTATAAATTGCATTACTTGTTAACGAGGTATCAAACAAAAAATCATTGCATGGTACATTATAAGTATTTACCTATGTATGTTTGAATGTAATCACTTTATTATACAAACAAAAAAGATAATATAGCTTGTTTCTCGCTTTTCAGTTGGTTTTTTTACTGCAGTCGGGTTTTTTGTTTTTATTTAAATAATTTAGTTTATTTCACATTTTTTTGGCTGTAGTAAGAAATATTTATTACTTAACATTTAACGTGCTTTTTGATTTCCCTGTCTAAATGGTAGCATCAAAGTATTATAATGTATATATATTTGGAATGGGCTATTTACTAGCTTTCATTTGAGACCCATATTGCTATAATAAACAATTTTTTTTTTTGAAACCCCCTCTTTTTTTTTGTTGCAGACGCCATTTTGAAATATTATATACTTTATGTCACTTCGGCAATTAAGACGAATCGAATGACACCTAGTATGTTAAAATCGGTCAAGCCGTTTAGGCTGCAGAGCGTGCCCAGAAATAGACATACATACATACATACATACATACATACATACATACATACATACATACATACGCTCGAAAAACATAACCTTTCTTCTGACGCAGTCGGGTAAAAATAGCGTTGAGTTTTTGTTTAAATGAAACCCACCTGAGACGTCAAAACAGAAATAATATTAAGTATAAAGCAACTCCATTTGTACTCTGTTCGCGGTGACATTGGCACTCCGCTAGTAGAAGCTGCATAAGGTAAAAAAACGAGCCTCTAGTCGAAGCGACATAAGATGATAAATTGTTTCATGCAAAATTAAGCATTGCGTTAATAATATACCATTTAAATTAGGATGTTTTATTTTGACAATGATTTTATACAAGTATGAAGTTTGTATAGGTCGCCCTAGGACACTTTTGGGAGAGAATTCTGTATGGAACCCGGTGTCTATTGGTTGGTATGTCGATGATAATATAAGCAATATTTAAAAAACGACTGACTTTTGAGTTTCTTGCGGCGTTTCTTCTCAGCAGTGGTCTCTTGCAAAGCGCTGGTAGATTTTTGGCGTGTAAAAGTGCCCGTGCGGCACTTACTGAATAAACCTTTTATCTTTATCATATTTTAAAATACAGGAAGTTTAGGTGATATAACATACGAAAGCGACTAATCGCGTAAAGACCGCCATGGGCCAGCCATAATAATTCATATTATAAAATGTCTGAGGCTCTAGTTACTTATGTCAGTGGCGTGCCTAGGGTTTCAGAATAGGGCAAGCCGAGAGATATGTTTTGTAGTTTTTACGGTTATTATGGATAAATTTATCTTGTTACCACATTACTGATCAATCTTCACTTCACTCTGCAGTTGTAGGTATAGGCATTTGCTTACGTGGACGAGCTCACCAAAGCACCCTGAAGGCATGTTACCACTAGATATAATTTTACAGACATTCATTATCAGCAATTGCATACTTTCGGTGGCCTTGAAAAAAGCCGCTTGGTTTGTATGAGAGAATAAAATAAAGGTTCAACTTCTTATTTTAACTTTGCTTGCCTAGGGAGAAAGCAATAAGTACTTACTTTTATTTCAATTACCTATCTAAAAATTACATACATATTACACAACATAGTTAAATTAAATTATTATTTGTATACATCGAATGTGTTTTTCTAAAACGCCATCGTACCTATTTTGAAAGTAGCGACACAAGCTCTAAAAAATTACCCTTATTCAATGAAGTTTTAGACTCATCGTGACCTCTGAAGTTCTTGTTGTGCTAAATGACAAACAACATCGACTAATCTTTGAAAAACGCTACTATTGTTATCAACACGCATGTTGTTTTGTAATTTCCTTTGATAATTGGCGCGATAAAGATGTCTCAATTCGCTGTTTACCAAAATCACTAAAAGAAATTACCGCGTTCATGTGTTTTCGAGAATTCATGTGTCTTTTAATGGCGCCAGCTAAATTATTTAAATCGTCATAACCAGGGATCGGAAATTCGGATCGATATTTACCTATACTTTCGCACCGGCTTTGTTGTTCAGTTGTATGGAAGCGGACTCAATCATAGGCCCGTATTTATAAACTCGTCTCAGCTGAGATGCCCGTCACAAGATGCGTCACAAGACTGAGCGTTTATTTATAAACACATCTCAATACGTGAAACGTAATCCTAGGATCAGATGAGACGGTCATTTTGTATGAGGAGCTAATCCTGATCCTGATTATGGTATATTGGTGACTTGAGACCGTCTCGAGACATGGAAAGATGGCGGACGCACTACAACATAGTCGAACATATGGGTGCTTTTTCATCAGATAAATCGGCTTAAATCATCATCATCATCGGAGGTGGGAGGACCTTGTGCAGGGTCCGTCCGGGTTGGTACCACCATCTTATCCATTAACCTACCGCCAAGCAGCAGTGTTCGCATTGTTGTGTTCCGGTTTGGGGATAAGACAGCCGGTGAAATGACTAGCATAGAGGCATTCCATCTTCGGCCTCAGGGTTGGCAACGCATTTGCAGTCTTAGGATTGCGGTCTTATGAATGCGAATGTCTATGGGTCACAGTTTCCACTTACCATCAGGTGGCCTGTGTGCTCGTTTGCCTTCCTATTATATAAAAAAAAAATAAAAAAAAAAATACAATAGTGTTATTTTTAAATTCTCAGAGGCAAAAATGTATACCTAAAACGTTTTCAATAATATTAATACCTAAATATTAGGTTTGAGTTTGCCGCTAAATAGATAAAAATGTGTGCTTTGTGTTGTGTTTATGTGAAATTACTGTGGGTGCTGGATAATTTATATTACGTATAGATATTACGAGAGAGAGACCGACCAAGCCGACGACAAAATAATAGTCCGATATGTTTGTATAACAATAGTTATTTATGGGCATACCATCACCAAAACCATAGTATACCTGAGGCGAGAAAGATTTACTTCCACACGGGCTCATTTCTCGAAGGTAAGTACCAACAATTTACATTAAATACCTAGTTACTTTATATTCGTGATGTGTCATAAAACAGTCAAATAAGTAAGATATAAGTATTAAAAGGAAACCTTCTAATATTTTATCAGTAGGTGCCCTAACCTAACCTATCCACCCAACCCTAATATAATAATTTTAACCCGATTTCCATCACATCCACAATGTACCTAATATTTTACTTCTCGCTGTTTAAAAACCAATAAAGCGTATTAAATATTTTGTTAATTATTGAAATGAAAGTAACGAAGCACTTCGTGAAACGGGTTGCGATAGTGGAGGGGCCGAATGTTTTGTTGACAATGACAGACAAGCAATGCAATGCCGAGGCGGCAAAGTTTTATTTTATTATTGTTTGATACTTCTGAAAACTGAGTGATTTGTTTAAAAACTTATACACACAATAAACTAGTAATAACAGTGAGATATATACAATTTTGGGTCTTGACATACGACCGACATTAGGGTGCAAAAAATATACTTACCTACTTGTGAAAACTAATCGTGAATAATCCAACCATTACCAATACCAACCAACCAAACCAATTACCTACCAATTACTTTGAATTGATAAGAATGATAAGTGTGTATAACTTTATGTCGTTTTGTAGGTTGTCGTCAGTCCAATAATGTGAAACTTGGGTAACATGGCAAGGTTCACCGGAAAAAATCAAGACGCCTAAGACGGTAACATTTGGATATTTTGAGAAGTCAGTGTTCAAGAATCTCAACTGCCGGCCCCACGCAGTTGACGACTGACAATTCGCTTGCCAATTGCCAAAGTTCATCAGGTACTTATAGGTAATAAAATTATTTAAAATGTTGATCAGTTCATTAAAGATTCAGTTTTCTATGTATTCAAAATTATCCTTTCTCATAAAATAATCATTGTTTTTGAATAAAGTATAAGTCAGACAAAATGGTACCCCCCAATTTGGTTTTGGTAGGTATCCCCAATTTTGTTTTGGGCTACCTCATTGTCAATATAATAGTTTTATTACTATTTTCATGCTACTTGCACCCAAACTGTAAGATATGTTAGATTATTTGCATTATGACTGTTCAGGATATCTTATCTTGTTCTACATAAAAGAGTTACTTACTATAAGTAGGTAAAGTTAAGTTTGTTGATTAGTTGCATGATGCAAAACATTCATAATATGAAAAATATTAGATGTCATTTTATTACCTAGTTTTCAAAGCGCTGGTTCAATAAGTTTTGTAATTCTGTTCAATATTTCATTTAAACATTGTTTGTTTAATATAATGTCAAGTGAACAAACATCTAGCTGTACTTTTGTTGGAGAATAGCATTACATGATAATTATGAAATAGGATTTACACAAATTATAACTTGGGAATATTAAGAACACATAAGAAATACTGGTGATAGAAAATTTATATATTTAGGTCAAGTTAACCTGACCATGACAATAGTTATTATTAACACCTGAGTGAGACCTGACGCAGGTGTAAATTTTTAATAATAAACTTATTAAATTGTAAATTTTATGAATGGTTTTATTTAATTAATTAACAATTATTTATAATTGCTTGGAATATATATAAACACATATTAGAAATAAGAATATACTAATGGAATGAAACTAAAAATTCATTAAATTGAATTGTTATTTTATTAAATTAATAATTTCAAGGTTTAATTAGAACATATGGGTCAAAGCCATGATGCTCCTTTTTGCTACGCCTTGGAGGGGTAATAAAATAGCTTCAATCTAATAACAAGTTAGCATAGTCAGTTGTGGGCTATGAGAGGCTATGAGCAATATTTTCATTGTAAATTTACCTATCTACTTTCTTTCCATTTAGTAACATAATATAAGTGCGTATTGAAAAACCCAAATTTATTTTAACCTTACGCAGCTATGAACCAGGATGGTTAATAGTTAGATGATAGTTGGATTGCTATTTATCAGCAAGACAGCCTGTTGTATGATAATTTAAATGTACTGTTCTGTTTCAGTTTTGTTGGTGTTCAGTTCATACATTACATACCTTCACGCCTGTAATCCCAGAGTGGGCTAGGCAGAGCTACAGAATTACAACTTGTTTTTGGTGTTCAATGAAGAGAATTTGTATGGTACGACAGTGTATCAGATACAAATAATATTAGGTATTGAGTTTGTTTGAAAACCTGTAAATATGTATAACTGAGACTTTTATAAAATAAACTCACTACATGCTAATAGTAGTTTTATTTATTTGTGAAAAGACATTCAAGGTCACTTTATGCAAAAGTTGGTACATGATTATATGTATGTAGGTACTCCTTCACTATTTATTTAGCTTAGCAAAATGAAAGTATTTGGATCGTAAGATTCGGAGGCATAACAAAACATAACAACAAGCTCTCTGAACTCTGTAACTCTACTAACAAGCTACTAGTGGCTAAAGAATTCAGAAATTCTGCGCTGGATGTTAGTGCAAATATAACAATGTTATTTAGTTCTCTCATTGATAAATTACTTTCATAAACACCAAGTCAACAAGGATCTGTGGTAAAGGTGTTGGATGTAGGTGTGTTTTGGTGTTTATATTGTATACCTACCAACTTCGGCCAGTGTTCTTTAATTTTAAATATCTGTAGACCTTAATTTATAACATCAAACTTGAATCTGATTTTAAATATCTGTTAAGTTAAATTTATAAACATCAATCTCTATCCTTGTTAGTCTAAAATTTAGTTGGACATTATAAATTAAGGGTTACAGATATTTAAAATTAGATAACTCTGATTTGAATAGGCTCAACTGTGATGTAATAACTTCCACTAACTTTTAAGAGCGAGGAGGAAATCCAGTGGCACAAACGTAAAATAAATTATATGTCACCATAAGTCGCTCATAATTAGAAAGTGACTAGAAGTGTCCTAATAGGATAGTGAATGCATGCATAGACTAAAATATTGCAGGGATTCCTTCCAGTGCTAACATAGACACCCAATGTCAGTTAAATTTTGTCACCATGGTGCAATAACAGAGTTATAGTCAAATTTGCTAAACAATTAGCACAAGTTGCCTGCGACTTGTTTGTCGCTTAGTAACCCCCTCTACCTAGTCTATAAACAGACCAAAGCAATGAGTGACCACTGAGGAAACCACTTGTGCTAACCACTGTCATAAAACATGACAAAAATAAAACATTAAAGGTAAACTGTATCTGAATTTTAATCGAAAAATAATCATTAACAGCCTATAGTGTCCTTTCCTTCCTCTTAGCCCTATCTTGGGCAGTCTTCCACCAGTCTTGATTAAAGGCTATTAAACACCAGTTTTCCAGTGGCAGGGGCTGGCAGTTTTTAGTTTAAATCATCTGAAAATAACAAAAACAATAAGTATAATGTACCTATTCCTACCTATTTTACACACTAACAGTTTCATAATTAAGTATATTAGTTTGATCTTTTAATTTACATTCACTAAGTTTGACAATTACAAGTAGGTATATAACTATAATTATTGCTTATAGATTGTCTGCCAATGTAAAGACTATCTTTCATAATATTCAAAAGGGAATCGGTTCATGATCATAATACCTTTATGCCGATACACTGAGGCAGGCGATCAGAGGACTGCTTGCTGACTGATTTATAATATATTATCTAATGACTCAAGCTTAATAGTAGATAAATTAGACACCTTTTGGAGACGACTCGCCTGATTTGCCTTTCATTGTTCATCTTATGTAGAAAGAACTCTTCCAGGCTCCAGTCTCCGATGCTTGCTGTAGGTAAGGATCGGCCTTTAGTTAGGACAAGTTTATTTTTTAAATATTTCCTGTGTCTCGTTGGATTCGAGAATCTGCACGTTATCACAATTATTTTAATACTTAAAGACACTTAACTTAAGTTCACATCACTTCAAAAACAAATTCGTAATTTGTAACCTGTAAGTAAACTACTGTACATGTGTGCGTTTCGTTTTTTCAATATGACTGAGAGATTTTGAAATATAATGTCATATTATACACACATGATTACCTTTTGACCTTTTGTGATATAAGCGGAAAACTATTAAAAAAAATGCTTTTACAATAACCACTTGCTTTTACACTTTACCTTGAAAAAATTGATTTATGATGGTCATGTCTAAACGCAAAATCATCTATTTTAAAGAACCATAATGCATAGTCAAAACGTTTTGTCGTTTTGTTCGAAAATGTCATTGTTGGGGTTGGTATGTGTTTCTGTTTATAATGTTGGTAAGATCATCCCAGGTGAGAGCTTCTCAAGATGAGTTTATTAATAAGCGACGATCCTAGCTCCAGGATTACGTATCGAGACGGTCTCAACTGAGAAGCTCTCAGAACGGGGATTGATACGAGTTTATAAATACGGGCCATAGAATTCATTACTAAAATTTCTGGAATTTCAAAATAAATAAATTGCACCGGCATTGTTTCATAATCAATTATTTCTATTAACTGTTTGAAGTTATTTTTCATGTATAGATTTACCAAATGTTATTTAATTTACCTGTAACTCATTAACCTAACGAATTTATACGAGCAAAAATGAATGTTTTATCCCACAGTAATTATTATATTAACATTTTGTAGAATCCCAGAATCCTGGAACTTATATTATTAAAATAATATTTTTAAGAAGCCGACGCCATGTTTGCCTATCTTTTTCCGGGATTTTGCCAACTTTAGGTAAATATCGATCCGAATTTCCGATCCCTGGTCATAACCAGACCAGATGTATTCCACACGTTTTTGTCGTTAGAAAAGAAAATACAACACCAGCAATGTAACTTATTAGAGTACGAACAACCAACAATCCAATGAGTTTTGTACACTGACCTGTTAAACTGTCTTTTGTACGATTTACTACTCTGAGAAAAGAAATACACAAGTCAGGCGTAGGTTTTGCCGAAGAAATAAGTACCTTTTTCTCTGCAAAGTCCAAACATTTTACCTTTCCGTCGACAAGCAAAGTTTGTGCACACTTTAAAATATCACAGTCACACAGGACTTCCTCCATTGTCAATCTAATTGAATCACAACTCACAACACCACAAAAAAAAACTTATTATTGCACTGACCGCGCCGCGCCGCTCAACGCCTAAACAAACTATTCAACACGTGAATAAAAGCATTTGTCAACAAATAGAAATGAAGTGAAGTTGGCCGCTAACGCGGCTCAACGCGCGCTCCGCGCCTGCGCGAAGCGAATTTCGCATTTACTATGGACTCGTGTACAACTTCTTACGCAATCAGGGCTTTTTACTCTCATACTATTTGCCATATTAATACACGACCAGTCGTGTTTGGGCATATGCCGTTTCGGTGGGTAAGACAGAGAATATGAAAGCCCGATTGCAAGCCAATACGTGCGAGCGAGATACGAGCTAGCCGCGTCATGAATAGTTCGACTGGTTGCCGCACAGCGCTGAGCGCTGTGCTGCGTAGGTGGCGGCCGGCGGCGGTGCGCGGTAAAATTTAGTAGGTACTACTGTTGCATGTAATTTGATTTGAAGAATTTAGTGAGAGCGCGCGGCGCGCGAAGGTGAAATACCTATCTAATACATTACGTGCATTTAATGAATAGTTATTTTTGTAAGGCAAGGCAAGCCCGGCTTTTGGGCTTATATGGCAGTACCGCCACTGACTTATGTATACATATAATGTTTGACACTGCATGGACAAAAAACAATTTAATTGAAAAATGCATACCTTTTGCTCTTCATCACAGGTTTTTAGGCTTTCCCGAATCTTGGTCATCCTCACAGCATATTCTTCAGGCAATTCGAATCCGTGTTTCATTCGTAATCCATCTAGGCAGCTCTTAGTAACCGCTTCAATCAGCGACCCACACTTATGTACCGCCGTAGATGGAGAAACGTTGATGATACACTCGCAAAACTTCATGAAATTACCCCAAAACTCAATTTCTTTCGTCCAGT
Organism: Acleris emargana; assembly: GCA_927399475.2. NCBI lineage: Eukaryota > Metazoa > Arthropoda > Insecta > Lepidoptera > Tortricidae > Acleris > Acleris emargana. The sequence continues at coordinate 2,566,863 of OV656843.1, forward strand.
AATACTTGTTGAAAAACTTGTCCTGATGGCCAGCGTAGGGTAGCTGCATCATGTACAGTTGCAAATGGTCAACGAATTTAGAGTTGCAAAAATCAAGGAGAAGCAACTTTTTTGATTCTTCGAAGGAGGTCTTCCAAACGTTCGTGACGAGGGTCATCATTAACGCGAAGACATCTTGCTTTTTCTTCTCGACCGGTGTTTCCAAGAGATGCCTGAACTGCGTTTTATTTCGGTTGATCCTCTCTATTATGTCCACGCCTTCGAGCCGAGATATATCTTCTAATTCTCTAAACCCCAGAGTCCTTTCTCGCCTGGGATTCTGCTGGTTCTTGTTCTGTGGGCGATTATGCCGTGCGTTGTTGTTATTAGGTTGCTCATTTGTGGGGTGATTATTCTGTTGATAATTTGCTCCGATTTGCTCCAATAAATGTGGTTCATACTGAAGAGCGACGGATTCCCTCGCTCCTTCTCCACGTTCGTGACCAGCTGAAACCAAATATGAGAAACCATGAACAATTGTAATAACGAAAGATATCACGTGATATGGGGTGTTTAGAGTATCGCCTCCTAGTGTGGGTAGATGATAGGAAACCGCGAGGACCTAAAAACCCAAACGGAATACTACCAACTACCACGGCACACCCCGGGCAACATTGCTGGTAGACTGGTTGGAGCCCACTGCGCCCTCTCTCTACCAGCAATGGCTGAGATCTCTCGGTGGACTGCCGCAGGTAGGCTGTGTAGTCCATCGGGTCGCCTACAAACCCAATGGACTACACAGCCTACCTGCGGCAGTCCACCGCAGTAGAGCGCCGCACGCGAGGATGCAGGAGTCCTGGGGGGTTGAGTCGAACGGAGTCGGGAGACAACACGCCCTCTTTGGTCCGAATTTCTGGCAAAACGGTAGCCTTGTACGCTAGCCACTGCAAGGTATTGGACACGCGCCCGTACGGTAGAGGTGGGTACGGTTCGCAGGCGAGATGTGTGGGAGGACAGGGTGTCGGCCATGCTGACGGGGCAAGGGCGTGTGGAACAACTGGGGGGATCCGGATCGATCCACCCAGCCACACTGTCTGCAGCTCCCGATGTCGCGCATTGATACCCAACTCTGCACATCTATACCTCACAAGTAATCCTGGTGTTCTTTTTAAGACATCCCCGGTGCGGGCTCCGTGGAGGGTGGGAAACTTGTGAGGTGAAAACAACAACAACGGAATACCGAGGTCGTTACCAGAAGCCATCGGCAACACAAAGGGTCTGCTAGGCTTCCTGGTAGAACTGGGTTTTCAGGAGTAGCACCAGCAACCCAGCACGCAAAAAAGGCGCAAATATTAAGTCGTCGAGTTGCGGAAAACAGCCCGTTGCAACCTATAACCTATACCACGTGATATCCACAATGGTGTAGGATAAAAATAAAAAGAAGGAAACGCAGATAAGTACCTAATATAAATTAAAAAAGACACCGATCTAGGTGGATCGATTTGAGAGTTTCTAAAATATTTTTTCTTGGTAACGATTTTTTTTAAGTACCTATCTAAATGGGGTGCCCCTTGAAATCTCGACAAAGTTTTCATCGAATTTAATTTCATCGAAAACGATTCACAGAATATTTAGTATAAATATTATCTCTTGTAGTAATATGGCTTCATCGACTATTCATTATAAATTAAAACAATTATTAGAACAACGGTACAAGGATTTTTAAATGCTTAAAAATACATTTCATAAACTATTCAAGAGACAGAACCACTCAATATCGCTGTGTCATTATACAACTATTTAATTTTATACTGGATTACATACGAGGGTCGTCTGAAAAGTTTCTGGCCACACTATGAAATAAAAACTTTTTTTTTAAAACCTCTTTGGCATTATAATTAGACTTTTTTCAGGAGTTATATGTCAAAATTGCCGCCATTTTTGACGGCTAGTTTTTCCTTAACGTCTGATTTTGTAAACCAGTGCCTATGTTCTTTGAAAAATGGATAAAATTGAGTGTCGAGCTGTGATTAAGTTCTTACATTTAAAAAAAAAATACGCCAACCCAAATCAAAACTGAGATGGATTCTGTTTACGGCGAGTCTGCTCCATCATTTTCTACCTTGAAATTTTGGGTAGCGGAATTTAAACGCGGTCGTACCAGCTTATACGATGATGAACGCGTAGGACGGCCAAAAACTGCGACCAACCAGGATATTGTGCAAAAAGTACACCGATTGGTGCTCGACGACCGTCGAATCAAGGTTAGAGAGATTGCAGAAGCTGTAAGCATATCTAAAGAAAGAGTTTGTCATATATTAGTTGAAGATTTGAACATGCGAAAGCTAGCTGCACGTTGGGTGCCGCGTCTGTTAAATTCGGACCAAAAACAAGTTCGAATGAACATTTCCGAAGTCCTTTTGAAGCGATTTAAGCAAAATACGTCGGATCTTTTTTTACTTCACGCCGGAGACAAAACAGTGTACTGCGAAGAATGAGCCTGCTCCAAAGAAGGCGAAGACGGTTTCTTCGGCCGGAAAGGTGATGGCCACCGTTTTCTGGGATAGTCGCGGAGTTATATTCGTTGACTATCTAGAAAAAGTAAAAACTATAACGGGGGTTTATTATTCATCGCTACTTGACTTGCCGAAGGTAGAAATTTCGAAAAAACGGCCGCATTTGCAAAAAAAAAAAAGTGTTATTTCATCAAGATAACGCACCATCCCACAAGTCAAAGATTGCGATGGCAAAAATTCAGGAGCTGCCATTCGAACTGATTGAACATCCACCGTATTCTCCAGATCTTGCTCCTAGCGACTTCTTCCTGTTTCCCAGACTGAAAACTTAGCTCGGTGGACAGAGATTTTTAAGTAACGAAGAGGTCATAACCACCGTGGACGCCTATTTTGCAGAGCAAGACGTCAACTACTACCTCGAAGGGTTGAAGACATGGGAGCATCGCTGGGAGAAGTGTATAATCAATCTTACAAGGAGGCTATGACGAAAAGTAGAAAAGAATCGGACCGAAAAAACACCGTTTTCAATGTTAGGCCAGAAACTTTTCAGACAACCCTCGTATTTTAAGGATAATATACAAACCAGATCAAGATAAAAAAAACACATAAGTATAGCTAAGGTATGTTTTATTTCAAATTGTCGATGTACTTTTATTTACTTAGCATTAGGTGGGCTACCACATAAAATCTTTTCTATATCGACTATGTTAGATATTATCTCGATCCGATATAGGTGAACTGCGACCTAACAGCGAGTCACGTCATACATAACCAATTCGTTTTATTCCAAAATATACCACTCACTCACAATGCCAGAAATCTAGGTTCTAGTTGTTTACAGAACCAATAAACAATAATATCCTCAAAATTACCACTGCAAAATGAAAATAGCAGCCTTGATTTTCAAACATGTATAAAATACAATATCAAATAAAATATTGGATTATAAAGTATGAATTAAATATCTGTGACAAAGTATCTAGTAAATAATATTTATACACATTAAAATCGGTGTTTTAAAAATACATCATTTAATTGTTCGATGTGTAAAGAATATTCGATCAAATGAAAATAAGCGAAACGTTGACTTTGAACTGAAATTCGATTAAAAGTTTGTCGATATTTCAAGGGTAAACCATCTAAATGTTTTGCGGGTGGTAATAAATTTAGGTACGCAATATTTTTTTCTCAAATTACATTTATTCCGAGAAATACATAAAAACCTACATAATAAATCATTAATTGAGCTTTGATGGCACCTGAGGATGTCACATACAGGGTGTCCCAAAATCGGTAACCCACATTGCCACCGGAGGTAGGTCAGCTTAAGAGGTACCGGACCAGCCTAACATGACCTCAGTAAAATGTGCACGGTTTTCGAGTTATTGCCAAATTAAAGGTTTTTATAAATGTTCACCTTTTTTAACACTGTTTGTGCCAGGATTCAGTCGGAAAGCTCTCGAAATTATTATTTTTTACATGTAGGGAGGCAGGGATGGTTTATTAAGATATTAGAAGTGTTATTTTGTCAAAAACTAACGTAAATTTATGAAAAATATTGAATTAGTCTCGATTTAAATTATCAGTAAATCATTAATTTCAACTTTTGCCACCTACCGTGTTTTTTTTTAACTAGAAACGAAACGAGCAAGTGATGTTTAAAAATTGAGCATGTTATGCAGATTCAGAAATGGTACAATACAAGTATCTTACTGCGATAAGAACAGCATTCAATAACACTTTTCCGATGCCGCAAACCGTCGTTGTCAGGTAAAAACAATGCCTTACGATGCGATATCGCATTTGAGGCCTAAATATCTTATTATTTGCCAAATGCACTTGAGCGAAAGAGATGGAAATAATTTGCATCTCCCTTTGAAGGATATCGGTGACTATAGTATGAATCTTCTCAAATGAACTTTTCGCTTCGAGCCCTAATCTTCCAAACAAAGGCCATTGTTTCTATTATCGCAAAACCGCTAGCTACCGAGTTAGCACGTGCTACTACAACATTGATATTGAAAAACAAACGGTATCGTCATAGTATTAAGGTTCAAATTGAATGTCACTGACATTCTAGATGTTACGTTTTGGTATTTGCCGTATTGCCTCGGGGCGGTATCGTCCTACACTACCAAAACGTAACATCTAGAATGTCAGTGACATTCAATTTGAACCTTAATACTATGACGATACCGTTTGTTTTTCAATATCAATGTTGTAGTAGCACGTGCTAACTCGGTAGCTAGCGGTTTTGCGATAATAGAAACAATGGCCTTTGTTTGGAAGATTAGGGCTCGAAGCGAAAAGTTCATTTGAGAAGATTCATACTATAACAGCACGTGTAGATTTCTACCTGGACCCCTCCACCTCGGGCTTTGTTGCTCGTTGTCGGGCTGCCTTGCTTTACCAATTGTTTAAAGAAAGGGATGGATAGAGTGTTTTGTCCGTTTATTTACAAGTAGCACGATAAGCAATAGCCTTCGAAGCAAATCAGTTCGTTACCTTGCGTTTCGTGCGACACCCGTGTTCTCTGCGTTCCATCTGTGTATTATTAACGACTTGGCTTTTCTCTGGACTCTCTGAAAACGACCATTCGGCACTCTATTGGACTCTGATTTGCTTTGTAGAACTGCAACGACAACAACGATGGCAAACCGTGATCCCCAGTACACTCATGGCGACTACGCTGACATGCTCTTGATTTACGGTGAAACTAGGCATGTTTCAAGTCGAGGCAATGTTATAGTAGAAATTTTATAAGCTGTCCGTTTCCTTATCTTATACACAATGGCATTGTTCTCTTTTGTTGAAGGCTACCGCTAATAACAAATCATAGCAAGTAACAAAAAATGCAAACAAATAGCTACCGTCTTGTACAAGTCACAAGGTTGAAATTGCAAAAGCTTAACTCATTAAGAAAGGCCTTTCGTCATTGAAAGCGGTACTCAGGTAGTTAGGGTTGTAATGTGTCCATAACAGATAATTATTGTCGGATATTGTTCAAAGAGTTTCGAAGACAAATATGTAATTGTCTTATCAGTAGGGGTCATCCATAAAGTACGTCACACGAATTTCATGTTTTTTTGAGCCCCCCCCCCGTCCTTGTCACAGGTGGTCACATTTATGAGACTTCAACAAAAGAGAACAATGCCATTGTGTATAAGATAAGGAAACGGACAGCTTATAAAATTTCTACTATACGTACAACGCAAGATTGGCTACAAGGCTGTACTCGGAACGATTTCCAGATCGAAATCCAACGACTCATCACGTCATTTTAAGAGCCCTAAACGCTTATCGCGAGGGCAGGCTACCAGGAACGAGTAACCAAGGAGGAAGAGCTCGGACTTGACTAGATTTTTTTTAAGGCGGTGTAATTGATGTATTAGAGTCCAAGGCAGACAATTTGAACATTTATTGTAACTAATTTTAAGTGTTAAAATAAATCATTGAAAGTTAAACCCGTTTTTTTTTGGTCATCAACTTTTATCCACCCCGACAGGTATAGTTCAGGAAATATAAATTGGTCACTTCTTAATTAGGGCATGCAGTACCGGGCCCGGTTCCGAGAATTCCTTTTCCCGGTTCTAGGCAGGGACGGTACCGGGATTCCCGGTTCTCCCGGTTCTTTTTTTTACCCCAAATTACCGCCAATCGTGGACATTTGAGAAATAAAACGATTATAAAACATTAGGAAACTTTGTAAATATGAAATTAAATCATGTGTTTTCTTCAAAAAAGTCGTATCTTAATTAAGTAAAATACTTACTAGAAAGTTATTTGTGTTTCCTTTGTTATATTTTACAAATATAGAGATCAATTATTGCAAATATGGCAACCACAGAGCACAGAACGGTGCCCCTACTAGAGACGGTATGCTCCAAACTTTCCATACAAATCAAGCGTGTCAGTGGGCGTCACCGTTTACTCACACTAGTACACGCACTACTACTTAAATGATGTATCCGTATTGTCTTAGATGTCAACCATCTGTGCGCCACAAGAAAGTCACAAGTGCCTAAGAGTGCTGCGGTGTGAGGCCGATATTTTTATCGATATTTTAATGAGCCAAAATCGGACACATTACTATTTTAAAAACAATATTTCGGCAATATTCAAAATTATTCATAATACCTTTAGGCATGCATTACCAACTATGTGCCAAAATAATAGAAATCATTTTATTGGGGTTGTTTATTAAACTCAAGATTAATTGAAAACTTGAACTTGAATTTTTTTACAATAACTTCGTATTAATAAATTGGAGTTGCGTTTTTTTCTAAGGTAGTTCAGTCTGATGTCCACATATTTATAAACTGATTGATTTCACAAACATCATTTAGCAAACCGCTTTTCTTTCCGAAACTGTACATATTTCAGGATTTCTATGAAACTAACCAACCTAAAGCGTTTTGACACGAGTCCTGAAAAAAAACCTGAAATATTTTCAGTTCCGGAAATAAGCAGTTTACCAAATTATATGTTTATGAAATGAATCAGTTTGTGAAAGTTTTACCCCGTTAAAAACAGGATGGAGTTTCATTGTTGGAATAGCATCATTATTAGATAGCTATGTTCTGGTACTGGTACTGGTATGTGGTGGTTCGTGGTACTTCCAGCCTCGAAATGGTCTGAGCAAATCGTACAATGTTTCTGAGGAAACCAGTTTAACTTTCCCGTCGCTAATATTAATGTAAGCATCATTAGGAAACCAAAAGGGAAAACTTAGTAAAGGGAAAACTTAGTAAAGGAAAATGAATATTAAATTAACAATTTTAAATGGAATAAAAATGCATTGATACTTTATGGACATCGATGCACTCCATCGATATGACGCCATACACCGCTACACTTCACTAACGCATTTACTGGCGTCACTGGCTGGTGAGACTGCTTACGGCGCGGTGGAGGTTTTGTGTTAAGAAGAAGAAAAAGAGGAGGTTTTGTGTTCCAAGATAACCTCAAATCGCAATTTTCAAATAACCAAAAATTGATTTTAAATACCTAATTGTGATATGATACGCCAGAATTTTGTTTATTCACGTTTTTACTTTGGGTATTACACCATATCACAGCACAATGAGGCATAATATCGCTTTTTTGATCATGTGCACTCTACAACGCACTGTGGGAGCGCGTAGAACAAACGGTCGGACATGCGAGTCCGCGACAGTAAACTGATTATTGCAGATAAACTGCTATAATTTTGGCCTCTATATTATATATAACGAAATGCTAGTATAGTGCATTTTTAGCAACATATTAATAGGGGAATAAGAATATTATAATCCGATTATATAGCAAAAAAAAATTGGCAAGATTTTTGGCAGTATTTTATTTTGGTCGCATGCAAACATCCCTTGATAAGTTTTTTATTGGTCCTGTGCTTAGGATTCACTTAAAAATGCATATTTCTTTATTACGCCTACAATTTAAAATTATTTCATCTAAAGAGATTGCTATTAAATTACACGAGGCGCACTGTCGAAATAGTAAATAGTATTGTAGATATTATTATTTATAACAAAAAGAAAGTCATATTTTCATCATTTCTCTGTTATGTTTATGATATAAAAAATTACAAAAGGTTACTCATACTGTATAATTTGGGTTTCGGTTTCACCGATGAGTGGCTGCGCTTCGATCAACAGTTTTTTTTTCGTTGTCCTTTTAATGTTACTGGAGATAACCGGATCAGACCGTAAAAGTAATCCATGTATCAGATCAGTATTGCAAGCAATCCTAGATATTTTGCGTGTGTGGTGAAGTCTCACATATCGAAATATTTTATGATTGCATTCTTGTGCATCTTCCGATAATGCACCTATTGGCAGGATTGCGTTGTGTTTTATAATATCTGCTCCATGAATTAATATTTTATGGATGGTAACGGGCATATAGTACCATCCATACAATTGCACGTATAACTCCGCAGTTTCACGTGTATAACAACGAAACGAATCTACTTTTATCGCGAGTCCTGAAGCTATGACTTGAAGTATTATGTAAAATCTTTTTAAAAGATCTACATTTAGACCCGTTATATCCGCACTAATCTGGAAATTTGCGAAAAATCTCCGAGCAGTGTTGCCATCATTTGTGTTTCCCACACCTTGCTTAACCATATCTATTAACAACCCCAATCTTCTTTTGAATTCATCTTGTATGTTGCGTTTTGATTGCTCTCTGACATTCTTATTTTCTCCTCTTGCTGACCAAGATTTGAATGACAAATTGTATGCTATATGTAACATACATTCAAAGCTCCTAATCCACGCATGTAAAGAGGACATGCCGAATTCAAAACAGTTTTGATTTGGTTCACGATTATAAGCTACATCGATGTCGTTCATAGCTTTTGGAGTAGCACCGCAAATAAAGCACTTCATGGCTGATGATGTATCTGTTATATCATTGCAAATTTTTGTATCAACCATCGTTAGTAACATTTTATAATTCACAACGACATTTTCGGAAACATATGGACGTAATTGCCTTATTTCTTCATATAATTCTGCAGTGGTCTTCTTTGTTAAATTTTTGTTTTCTTTTTCGAACCGAAAAGATATTGGTCGACAATAACGAGAGGATGATGGTGTAGGATTCTTCCAAATGGATTCAGATAAATCTTCATTATTGAGTTGAAGGGGAACGAGGCTACAAACAAATACAGATGAATCATCGTGTAGTGGGTCTGAACTCTTTTGCTTGTAAACAGACTGAGAAGAGGCTCCATCGCATCCCCATTTTAGAACCAAGACAAGATTATATTCTTTGGTAATGTCAAATTTTAAAGGTTGCATTATTCTTTCTATTGTTTTATCCAGTAAACATTGCAAATTAATGCTAACATCATTTTCAGCTACAGTTATTGCTTCAGGTACTGGGACACAACTCTTTCTTCAGTTTTTGAATTTGAGCATAAGGAGGAAATAATCCGGGAGCAATATTATTAACAGATAATCGCAATTGCGAGTACTGCTCTCTAGTTAGGTCAGAGTTCACATACAAGCTAAGTGCATCGTCGTTAGATAAGGATTTAGACTCGTCCGTGTTATTTAAGAGGTTTTCGCAAAATTCCTTAACTTTTATAATGTGTTCCGGATGTGTTTGAATGAAGTCAAAGATAAATTTAGCATGTGTGTCTCTGATACTTTTTGATGCTAGTAGTAGTTTAGCTCATCTATGGGGAGGGATCTTACAGATTCAGTTCTCCTTCTCTTTTATTCTCAATGTATTAAATGCTTTAGAGGATGTCGATGTCGATGGAAGCAAAGTGGGAGGCTTAGTGTTAATGACATTAGACCAGTCTATTTGTAAATCAAGCCAACTGCCACATGTAGATAGAAACAAATCTTCTTTCCAACATTTGTCCTTCCGTTTATTCTTCACGGTATATAGAAATTTCCTTATTTTACCGTTTATAGCACTGCAATAAAGTAAGAAAATTGTTTATCATTCAATACAAAAAAAAAACGTTTTAGTAACATTAAATAATACTTACGATTTAATTTCCGAAGAGATCGTACTTGGAAATACAGCCATCACTTTTTCTACAGCAACACTATGATCTCGCAGATCATGTTTAAGCAGATTATATAAATCACGATTTGTTTTTAGTTTTTCCATTATATTCCGATTATAACAACACGCACAACGATTGACGACTTAGTGATGAAAACATTTTTAATTTTGTGGGTTTACTGCACTATAAGGTTTGAAGTGCCAGGTACAAATTATAATATTTGCCGTTAATTAATTTATTTATTTGTAAAAATCTAGGAGTTCATTCATGTGCTCGGTTGACACAAAAATCGTAATATTTAATGTATAAATATTATGTATAGATTTTTCACGGATGGACTATGTTAGAACTGCATTTCTATTCGGCTGCCTTAGCACATTTAAGTAACAAATTGCTATTTCTTTTAAATAGGCGCTTTCGAAAATTGACCTCCAATTGCAAATATCTCTAAAATTCGGCTAAATTCGGGTAAGGTTAAACTGCAGCGTATTAACATTATCTTTAACTTATAACTTGTAATACTTAGTATCTTGGAATTGTTCGGCACATTTTTTATAATCATGACTTTCTAGTTTAATTTTACATGAATGATAAAACAACAATTATAATAATTATAATAGATAGATTATTTTATTAGATTACCTAGATATTATTTGTTATGGCGATACTTAAACATATACTCTTTGTAATAAAATCAAAAAAAGGACCTCAACTACTAAACAACAGATAAAATCGTACCTAGAAGTATGGCCGAGTTTTACGGGTTTATCAGATAGTGATGTTTGCTCGATCACTATTCACCAACGAGGCAAATAAGTGAAAAAAATATTATAAGACATGTCACATGATGGTCTAAGCGTTAAAGTTTACAAAAAAGTCATTTAACAGCAAGAAAGTGAAACATTTTATTTTCAAGCATGTCCGACCGTTTGTTCTACGCGCTCCCACAGTGCAACGTCCAAATAGACACTGACGGCCTTTACCTCCATCAATTGCGCTCAGCGCAACTGCGAAGCACGAATATTGTCTTCACTGCCGTCTCTAGTAGAGGCGCGCGGTGACGATTCAGTGCTCTGTGATGGCACCAAATATGATGGAGTTTGATACTATGTGGCCGTTTGTGCCGGCGTCGTCACTCAGGTGTGAATTAGGATATTTGTGATACGCGCCACGATACTTGTTTGGTATTCATGGAAGGAACCGGGAGAACCGGGATGTAATCTTCAGTACCGGTTCTTTAAGAACTATGAAATTCCCGGGATTTCCCGGGAATTACAGAACCGGGATTTCCCGGGAGCATGCCCTACTTCTTATCTACTTTGCGATCTTTTGTTCGTTGTAAACACTTACCGGACAATGAGGAGCCGAGCACGCGTAGCTATTGTTAACAACAACACTAATCCTTACCTGAGAGCCGGAGTGACACAAGTTAAGTTTTTTACACGCGATTATACTGCTTATTGTCATCGACGTATAGCCTTGAATGGTGCAAACATGTGCCTATTTTGCATCGAGACTAATTCAATATTTTTCATAAATTTACGTTACTTTTTGACAAAATAACACTTCTAATATCTTAATTAACCATCCCTGCCTCCCTACATGTAAAAAATAATAATTTTGAGAGCTTTCCGACTGAATCCTGGCACAAACAGTGTTAAAAAAGGTGAACATTTATAAAAACCTTTAATTTGGCAATAACTCGGAAACCGTGCACATTTTACTGAGGTCATGTTGGGCTGGTCCGGTACCTCTTAAGCTGACCTACCTCCGGTGTCAATGTGGGTTACCGATTTTGGGACACCCTGTATATTTACCACCATCATGTCAGCCGAGAGACGTCCACTGCTGGTCATAGGCCTCCCCCAAGGCTCTCCAGTCAGACCGGTCTTGTGCTTTTCGCATCCATTTTTTACCAACTTATTCTTATTAAATACTTTAGTTTTTTTTTTTAATTTCATTTTGGTGTTTTTCCATAAACGAAAAAAAAAAGTTACTGCATTGTAGGTCAAGGTTGCACTCACATCTATCACGCTGATTCTGGCGGCCTCGGCCGCGGGGGGGCTGGCTGGCCGAGCGAGACCCGCGGCCCCCGCGGCCCTGTGCCCCGGCAGCCGCGCCCGAGCCTCCATCCGGCTGATGCCGCCAATTGCTATGGTTACCATCCGTACGCCTTGGCCCACCGCGCCTTGAACCTGTGACGAAAACTTATTAGTAGGCATCGGAGTTTTTGTCGCACGGTAAGACTAATAGCAAGCATGGAGTCGTCATTTGCCATTAATCTAAACTCTTATTTTTTTAATTTATCTTAAAATTCCTCTATAGCGGTCGGTCGTGTATAATTATCTTAGTCAAGTTATATAAAAAAAAAACTATTAGATTATAAATACATAACTTGAACTATTTTAACATACAAATCGCCACTAGTGTGGACTAAAACATTCCCTTCTGCCGTGTTTTAATGTATCTTTTGTTAGTTTATTAATTTTCGTCATTAAATAAGTATAAAAATGGTGATTATTTTTTATTGTAATATTTATTTTCCAAATATAACATAAAATAATTAGTTTCTGAACTCGTCAACGTTGTTGTCCTTGATTATAAAAAAAAACCTAAATAATTCAATAAATAAATGAGTATGAATATGAATAAGAGTTTCGATTTATGGCAAATGACGACTCCATAGCTTGCTATTAGTCTTACCGTGCGACAAAAACTCCGATGCCTACTTATTAGCCATTAAAAAAGGGGGTTCTTATGCCCGCCTTCCACTGCGAACTAAGCGGGCCCCGTACGAACTCCGTTTGGCTTACAAAGATCATCATGCCAGCCGAAAGACCTCCCTCCAAGCCTCTCCACTCAGACCTGTCTTGTGCTTTTCGCATGCACGGCGTCCCCGCGATCCTTACAAGGTCGTCACTCCATCTTGTTGGAGGCCTACCTACAGCTCGTCTCCCGGTCCGCGGACGCCACTCAAGAACCTTCTGGCTCAATCGGCCATCAGTGCTGCGAGCGATGTGCCCCGCCCATTGCCACTTCAGTTTAGCTATTCTTCGGGCTATGTCGCGGTAACCTTAGTTCTACTGCGGATATCATCATTTCTGATTCAATCACGCAAAGAAACCCCGAGCATAGCCCTCTCCATAGCCCTCTGAGTGACGTTGAGCTTCCTTATGAGGCTCATTGTTAGCGCCCACGTCCCGAAGGTCACTTTTTCAAATTCAAAATATTTATTGTATATCACCAGTGATGGGAAATAGGTGAGCTAAAATACCTATTCTTTGCGAGAGGACATAATATGGAGTGGTTACAACCGGATAAAAGTATATATTTTTTGGATTCCGGGTATTTGATATTTATCCGGGCACTGCGAATACTAGCCGTAATGTTGAACATACATTCTTTTCCTTATAGAATGTTTGTAAAGTTTGTAGTAAAAATGGTAACATTCCTGCCATAAAGTTAAAATTATAAGTAATCCGAAAATGTGAACGCCCATTTGCAAGTCATAAACAAACAATGCGTGGGAAAACCCATATTATTAGTCCTGCTACTTCTTTTTAGAAATCTTGTACATTCCTTCTTTTCTCTAGCCCTTTTTACTAAAAACTAACATTAAACATGCCGTACTTTAAACAAAACATGTCATGTTTTACATTACCATAATTACCCGAATAAATATCGAATACCCGGAACAGAAAAAAAATATATTTTTTATCCGGTTGTAACCACTCTATATTATGTCCTCTCGCGAAGAATAGGTATTTTAGCTCACCTATTTCCCATCACTGTATATCACATTCTAGTGTCCGACCGAAATTTCGGTTTCAGTTTCGGTTTCGGCCAGTTTCGGCCAAAAAATCAAGTTTCGGCCCGAGTTTCGGTTTCGGCCAAAAACGGCCGAACCCTTCGGCCGCGCCGAAACTTACAACATCGTACCTTCGGGTCGCGCTCGGCTAACGTCGGGCGCGCTCGGCACGGCTGGCAATATGGCGTCGCTCGCCTGACTCCGCCGGCAACTACCTAAATCAGTGCGCTTTGCTCGTGTAGACTGATTATTTTGATTATCTAATTATATTTGAATTAGGCATTCGAGGCTAACTGATTGTGATATTTGTGAGTATAATTAAAATATAAGTAACTGAAAATAAATAAACATAATATACCTATGAGCATCATATTTTAATAATAAATTTGTTTTATTTTATACCACAATTAAAAAATCGCTAACTTTGTGTTACAAATAAATAATAATGTATTTTTTTCACTTTATAGGGTAGTTAAATTTTCAAACAGAACCTCTGTAACTGTGCTGAAATTTCATTGTGATAAATCTTTGAAAGTAGAAACCTGTAATTATAGGTCGGCGAGATATTAATTTTAGAAAATAACGGGCTTACTAACATTTTTTCGACTTTTTAAGGACTTTTTTTTTATAAAAGGTTCGGTTTCGGTTTCGGCCGAAAGTACAATGAACCGAACCTTCGGTTTCGGTTTCGGTTTCGGCAAAATAACATGTTTCGGTCGGTCACTACCATTACACATAGTGCAAAACCATAATAGGTATCCATGTGACGCCCTGCAAGGGCACAGTTAGAGGGCTAACCAGGTATTTTAATATCACATAACATAGTTTGGTAATTGGGACATACCAAAAAAAAATACTCACGGTTCTTACATTTTCATTCGAAAGAATGGGAAATTTTAAGAGACCAATTTCATTAATTTTGTATGATGACATTGATGACCCAAGTTTTTTTTAAATATTTTTATCAACTTAGCAGACATTTTATGGATGACATGATTATTTTAAATTTGGGCTGGCATTTTCTAATAAATTACAAAAATTCAATGATATCTACTGATAAAAAGTGATTGTAATAGTGTGTTAAAACATACTATTTCAAGCGTTTTTTGCCTAACCCGTAAGATACACCTAAGAGGACTTCAAGTCAAAAACGAAAGTCAAACAAAGGTTAAATATACTTTTGTCGAAATATCCGAAATAGATGAATGCTTCAAAACTTAATAATGCTTTAAAACTTTATTCCTCGAAATGGTTTGCGAATTAGAGTAATTGTAAAAATATGAACCATCCCAATTAACTTAATCCTAAACAGCTTAAGATATAATCTTCCGTATTGCACATTAAGGTTCACAATAATAGAAATGAAAAGCGAGCTTTATTTATTTATTTATTTATTTATTTATTTATCAAGGGAAACAAACAGCAATATATAATACATTATAGTTAATACATTGTAGAAAAAACATTGGCCAAAACAGTTTCCACTACTGGATTAAATACATTTGTAGCTCAAGCCGGACTTATAGACTAATAAACTTTGGTTAATTGTTTCAGCTTTTGATCATGTATTAATTTGAAAAATCTTAATAAGTACATATAAGTTACACTCTAGCATTCTTCCGAGATAATAAATCTTACTTTAATACTTATTTACATAAATCTTATAATACTTATTTACATTTAAAAAAAAAAAATTTTTTTTCCTTGCGATGTTCTTTTACTCCTCATTCTTATTTAAAAAAAAAAATGTTATTTTTTATTGCTATTTTTTATTGCATAAACAAATTTATGCAGAGGCATGTGGAAAATGTCAGTGTCTATAAACCTCTCATTATGATTCTTACACGCTCTGACTAGAAATCTATTCTTTGCATATACCGTACTAGAAAATGGAACTGAAAAAAGATTCAAGGAACGAGTTCTCCTATTAGGGCATCGCAACGAGATACAAGAGAGAAGATTTTGAGAGTCTATCGAGCCGTTTAGGATTTTGAAAAGAAAGATTTGATCTCTAATTTCCCGACGCGTCTTAAGAGTTTCAATAGAATCCGCTTTAAAGGTTTTGAACTTATACTTCATTCGCCTAATGAATTTATTTTGAATGTTTTCTATTGCATTGATATGTACTGCATAGTTAGGATTCCAAACTGTAGATGCATATTCTAACTGAGATCTGACAAAGGAATGATACAACATTAACATAGTGTTGGGATCTTTAAAATCCTGACTTTGACGAAATATGAATCCCAGCATTCTATAAGCTTTAGATGTAATCCTATTAATGTGAGAAGTTAATTGTACCTTATTATCTATAAACACACCAAGGTCCTTAATCTCTGTTACTTTTTTAAGATTTTGGTTATTAAGTGAATATGTATAAGTGATGGGAGTACGTTTACGCGAGTATGAAATGTAGCAACATTTTTCTACATTCAGATAAAGCCTATTACTGACACAATACTCACTCAATCTGTTTAAATCGGCTTGTAGGTTAGCGCAATCCTCCTCGGATTTGATGATATTGAATATTTTAGTGTCGTCAGCATATAGCAACGTATGTGAATGATGGAAACAGTCAATAACATCATTAATAAACATGTTAAACAATAAAGGACCCAAGTGAGAGCCCTGGGGGACCCCCGAGGAGACTGGAACAAAACTGGACGTATGTCCTTTAACCGCGACTGCTTGCGTTCTATCGCGCAAGTACGAAGTAAGCCATCTAAGAAGATTGCCGTGTATGCCAAACGATTCTATTTTTTTAATTAGTAAGGAATGTGAAATTTTATCAAAGGCTTTTGAATAATCTGTATAAACGGCATCGACCTGGAAGCCATTATCCATTGCCTCGAGAGTATAGTTCAACAATTCACAAAGGTTAGACTCAGTGGAGCGCTTGTTTAAAAATCCATGTTGCTCTTTTATTAACATTGGTCTAACAGTAGGATAAAGGGTGTCGTATATAATTTTTTCAAACAATTTAGGAATGGCAGATAATTTAGAAATACCGCGATAATTTTTGACGTCATGTTTATCCCCGTTCTTGTAAATAGGCACAACACTTGAGCGTTTCCAACAAGTTGGTAAAATGCCTGTTTTTAGAGAAAGGTTAAATAATAAGCTAATGGGAAAAGCCAATGTAGAGCGACATTTTTTTAGAAAAAATAGGGTGCACACCATCGGGACCGCAGCCCTTACATTCTGCAAGTTTTCCAAGATAGTCTTCAACTCCAGATGGAGTTATCTTCACGTCACTGATTAGTACACCATTAAAACAGTTTTTGGAATGATCGTGTTTAGTTACAGTATCCTGAACAAAAACCGATTGAAAAAAGATATTAAATAAGTCCGCTATATCTTGACCATTACTACCAATGTTGTTATCTAGGTAAAGGGTACCAGGTATGCCACTGTTACTCATTTTTGATTTTAAAAATGACCAGAATGATTTGGAGTTGTGACGTATATTAGTTTCAGTTCTTGCTATAAATAATGTGTAGTGAGACGCCTCCATAATTTTAATTTTAGCTCGTAGTTTAGAATATTTATTGTAGTCTGCTTCTCTTTTATATATTTTCCACTTTTTATGTATTTTTAACTTTTTAGAAATTATTTTTATTAATAGCGGCGAATACCACAAGGGATATTTGTTTTTATTAGAATTAATGTTTTTTGTTGGAACTAAATCGTCTATGATACTATTCAGAATTTTATAAAAGTTATCTACCGCATTTTCAATATTATCGTGTGAGATACATTGTTCCCAATCAACTTTTGCAAGTTCTGCATTTATGATGTCGTAGTCCGCTACGAAAAAGCGTCGTACAACATGACAAGCGGATTTTAAGTTGTGGTCTATCGACCCTACATCAGTCTTTACGCAGAAGACTGGGTGATGACCATCGACAGGCACTATTGGATCAACCGAGAACAGATTACAATAGTTGTTTGATAAAACCAAATCTAGGTGTCGGTTGTTTTTGTTGGGAATATTATTAAATTGGTGCCAATTAGTAAAACTCATGAACTCGTATAGTTGGTTGGTCAAAGCATTATGGTTGGGATTTTCGATTTTAAAGTTATTCTGGCCTGGAGCTGAAGGTATCCAAGTGGCTTCGCTAATATTAAAATCACCTAATACTACGTATAAATCATCAGGGAAATCGGTATAAATATCTGATAAATGTTCAAAAAAGGTATGTTGTGAATCCTTTTGATTTATACCATGTGGAAAATAGCAAGTAAATACCCTTAATTTTTTAACTATGGAGCCTCGAGAAAAGTGCATATCGATCCAGGTTACCTCCGCGTCCGGCAAAACCATGATTGAACGTATGTCGCGTTCGTCTACCCTGTACTCGCGGCGCGCGGCCACCAGGGTGCCTCCGCCGCGTGTCATGTTAGTTCTGCCGTAATCGCGATCAGTGCGATAAACGTGGTAGCGAGAATCGAATAGCTCGGTATTAAAGATGCCCGGCAACAACCAGGTCTCGGTAATACAAATGACATCATAGTCGAATAGCAGTAAGTTGCGTAGAAATTAATTTGTTTTTGAACGTAATCCCCGTGCATTTTGATAATAAAATTTAATATCTATCTTGATGAAACGATTTTAGACCGATAAAATGCATGAAAAATACTCTCAGTGGCGTTAACTTTAACAATATGACAACGATACGTAATTCTAATAGTTCCTTTAAATCTATACACTTAACAGGATATGCAGAGAATAGTATGCGAGTGCATAACAATAAAATAACAATTATTTGAGCGTTCAAATAAGGGAAGGAACATGATACATTACCGCAATCAGATTTGATTTTGACTTGGACGATTATTAAATAGCAACAAAATAATTCATTTATGAAAGCGACAATGAGTGTAAAGTGTAAAGCGTAAAAATCTGTTCTTATATAATTTTGTTTAAAGCCTCCTCAGAGGTGATGTACAACACGGGAGATTTTTCGTTGCGACGGACCATGATGGTGCAGTTGCGAACCCAGCAAAATTGGTACTGTCTTTGATTGGCTCTTTGTTTCGCTTCCTTCAGAAGAAACTTATTGTAACCTGACAGGTGGTCATTTATGTATATCCTATTCGGACTGTTGGAGTATCCTACATCGGAAGCCTTCAGGTTCTTCAGCTTGCGTAAAGATGACATAAAGTCGTCCTTCTTGTAACGAGCCTGCATTTTTAACACTATGGGTTTAGGCTTCGCGGTATCCACGTCGTTCCTTACTGCCACCCGCGTCACAAAATCGATGTCCGAGTTGGTGTTAAGCGAGTAGCCGCTTCGGTCAGCGAGCGCCTTAATAACGGTAAATAGATTTTCACCTTTAGTTTCGGGGACACCGTTTATCTGGATGTTAGAGCGCCTAACCCACTGCTCATTTCTCCTAAAATCTCTAGTTATGTTGCTGATAACACTCTTGACCTCTTCCAACTCCGCTCTGCTGTCCTCCAACGCGACAACCCGAGACTCAATAGTGTTAATTTTTCCTGCCAATTCATCCAATTTAGTATCCAAGCTGCCCCTCATTTCGGCTAAGTCAGTTTTGACTTGCGTCAGGTCTGATTGGATGGTTTGAAAAGACGCGAATTGAGACTGTAAAGCTGTTATCTTACCCAATATATCTCTCAATATGTCCCCCGGATACTCGGCAAATTGAGAGCTGTTAATCGCATTAGAAGGCTGGTACAAATTAGGTGGAGTCACTGGCAACGTACTGTTGACTATCGCTGATGTAGAAGGAGCTTCCACCGCGAGCTTCGATTCGTCCAGCGTGTCGTCGCAATATGACATGACAGAGTCATCTAGAGTTATATCTCTAGGGTTACGCTGGGCAGGAGTGTTGTCGTTCCTTCGACGGCGCGAATTTACGGATGTACAAAATGTACACCACCAATCCTGGTTTTTGTTCTCTGCAAACTGCGCAGCCGTATAATTAACACAGAAGAAATGATACGTCCCATTACACCCAACGCATTTTAATAGTGTAGTATCTTCAATGGGTCTATTGCAAGCCTGGCAAGACATCTCTCAAAGTATATACTGAGTCTTAAATTGAATGTGATAAGGTCGAAATTCCGGGCGCTGCCGCAGCGATGTTTGCCACTATCCTAGCGATGACTAAGTTCGGCCGCAAGCGCTTATCAACTCGTGGCTCAGCGGTGGGGCGCGCGCCTCCCAAGCAGCGAACCGGAGTTCAAATCCAGTGAGACGCAACAAAAACACAAAAAGATCACCAACACAACACAGAAACAAAGTGAAAGGTCCGACACAAATCAATATGGCCGACGGCTCATATGCAAGAAATCACAAGAAAGACAAGGAGGCACCGATACTTTGAAAATTTAGAATGTATTAAAAACTATTCACAAATATAAAACTCAAATAATCAACCAAACGCACGTCCACTCCGAGCAAAGGTTACAAGCAAAAATTTAATTTTATTATAGTTTAATTTAATTATAGTTCATAGTTCATTTTATTGATAATAATAATTACATGTCAAGTAAATCTTTCTTATTATAAAATTTAAATATAATAATTATATTAAAATAATTGTAACACTAATCGGTACATACATATACATACATACCTTCACGCCTCCATTCCCAGAGTGGGGTAGGCAGAGCTACAGAATTACCAACAACTCCAAAAACCCGTTGATAATTCTGTAATCGGTACATAAGTAATTAAATTAAATATAAAACATTGATTCATTTTATGAAAATAAATCTCTGTAGTCATAGAATGCCTTCTCTACAAGCCATTTCTTAAGTTTGTATTTAAAAGTCGACAGATTATTTGCAGCGATAACATCGTCAGGAAGGTGATTATATATCTTTAAAAACCCGACTGTATTTTGTATATTATCGTTGATATACTTAGATACCTGTTACCATTAGTGACCGACCGAAACATGTTATTTTGCCGAAACCGAAACCGAAGGTTCGGTTTCATTGTAGTTTCGGCCAAAACCGAAACCGAACCTTTTATAAAAAAAAAGTCCTTAAAAAGTCGAAAAAATGTTAGTAAGCCCGTTTTTTTCTAAAATTAATATCTCGCCGACCTATAATTACAGGTTTCTACTTTCAAAGATTTATCACAATGAAATTTCAGCACAGTTACAGAGGTTCTGTTTGAAAATTTAACTACCCTATAAAGTGAAAAAAATACATTATTATTTATTTGTAACACAAAGTTAGCGATTTTTTAATGGTGGTATAAAATAAAACAAATTTATTATTAAAATATGATGCTCATATATTATGTTTATTTATTTTCAGTTACTTACATTTTAATTATACTCACAAATATCACAATCAGTTAGCCTCGAATGGCTAATTCAAATATAATTAGATACCTAATCAAAATAATCAGTCTACACGAGCAAAGCGCACTGATTTAGGTAGTTGCCGGCGGAGTCAGGCGAGCGACGCCATATTGCCAGCCGTGCCGAGCGCGCCCGACGTTAGCCGAGCGCGACCCGAAGGTACGATGTTGTAAGTTTCGGCGCGGCCGAAGGGTTCGGCCGTTTTTGGCCGAAACCGAAACTCGGGCCGAAACTTGATTTTTTGGCCGAAACTGGCCGAAACCGAAACCGAAATTTCGGTCGGACACTAGTTACCATGTTAATAATGGACGTTTTACCTTATTATTATTAGGCATAGATATTGATACCTATATTAATCGGAAAACATTCATAAAAATAACATTAAAAAATGTCTAGTTTACGCCCTCCGTCAAATTAAAAAACCGACCTCGCTACCGCCCTAGCCACTACGCATACACCTACTTCCGTGGGGGAATGCTGCCGTCCTACGGAGAAGAGGCGCATGTGCAATTAATCCATAGAAGCATATTAAACTCTCAAGGGTTATAATAAGGTTGGATTGCGCTTGTTCCAGCAGATGCTTATGAAGCATCCGCTTGAAAGATAACTTGCTTCTGTTTTATTGTTTTATAAAATGAATTAAACTTGAGTTTTACAATTTAAAAGATTCGGCAGAATCCCTACCATCTGGCAACACTATGTGTGCTCCTTCGCCTTCTAAATGCTATAAATAATTATTAAAAAGATAAAACTCCCCGACCTGGGGGCCGAACCTTGTTTACCGCGTGACAAAATGTGGATAAAACATCCGTCACTTTCTGACACTTATACATATAAGCATAGCTGGGCATTAACTCGTTAATCCGTTAATCGTTAATTAACGAAGTTAACATTTTGATTAACGGATTAACTTTTAAGTTAACTTTTAAAAATGTTAACGGAACCGTTAACTTCTGTTAATATGCAGAAGTCCGTTAATCGTTAATCCAATGCCTACTATTTACCGCACGGCACCGCGGCGCGGCAAGAAAAACAGGTTTAGACAAGTTTGAAACGACAAGTGCCGGGCGGCCCGGGCGGCGCGTAGCAGCGAGTGGAACCAAAACAAAACTAGATATATTTTGCAGGCGCGTGCGAGTGAGAAAACTGCGAAGAAATTAGTTTCGTTTGATAATTTCATTACTTAGCGCCGGTGCTAAAATCAGGTTTTAAAAGTTCACTAAGGGCCGGTTTTATAAAGGCCCGTAAGTAAAAATGTCAGATCATATTTTAGTAACTTCATACAAGTTTTGACATTCCTGACCGAAATTTGATCTAACGGATCTTTATAAAACCCAGCGTAACGCAACGATATAAAAATGCATTTTTTTTACATATTAACGGATTAACGATTAACGTTAACTTGCGTTAATTCTTCCGAAAAGTAACGCTTTAACGTTTAACGAAGCTAACTTTTTTTGTAGCGGATTAACGATTAACGAAATTAACTATTTGATTAACGGTGCCCAGCTATGCATATAAATAAGTACGAGAGTGATGGATGCTTTATCCACATTTTGTCACGCGATAAAAGCAACCACAGGTACTAGGCCCGCAGATGTTGAGCTGTGGGGCCCATAGACATTTGGCAATCTCATACATACATACATTAAATCACGCCTGTTTCCCAGAGGGAAAGGCAGAGACCACTTCTTTCCACTTGCTACGATCTTGACAAATTTCTTTCGCTTCTTCAACATTCATACATCGAGTCATGCACGCACGTCGGTTTCGGGTACTTAAGCTTCTGCCCTTTTCCAGTATTTCTCCGATTTGATTGGCAATCTCAAGACTGTAATATCCAATGACATGATATTATGGAGATATCGAGCCGATTGGAGGCGAACTTGGACATAAACCGTTTGTAGGTCCGTTTGGCGCGCAATTTAAATGCGCTGCTGGCGGTGGGTGCTTAATTTTTTTTATAATAAATTGAGCCTGGATATTAAGAATGCACCTTCTTATATAGAAACTAGATATTATCTAGAATATAGATATAGATATTTATAGAAACTATTATCATCACTGTAAAACAAGCATACCAAAATGGCTCCACGAAAAATGAGACTCAACGACGAGTAGGACAGTGGCAAATTGTCACCGTGTCACTGACAATAGACCACACATACATTCACACACGCGCGCACGCGCTCTCACACAGACTTTTTTTTTTACTAATGCTAAGTACCTACTTATCTCAGGGAGCGAAACTTTGGTGCCGGTGACGTCATTATGACGCAAATTCACATATAGGATGCTTTTATTATAATCAATATTAGACACCCCACTGATTCTTAATAATGCTATAATGATAATGTTAATATTAAAATAATGACAAAGACTATTATGAATAAATATTTAATTGGGTAATATAATAATGAAAAAGGTTCTTTCCACAAGTAAATGAAAAACATAACTTAAATGAAATGTCATTGGATTTCAAAGTATCCAGAACGCTTAAAATTTAAATTCAACATCCCATGTGCTTGGTTGTTTTGCAATGTTTTTCTAAATTGCCTACATTCCTGTCAAAACCTTATTTCATTATTTACAATCAGAAAAGGAAACTTCTGCAAATACGGCTGAGCATTGTGACTTTGCGCAAGAGAAACAATCATGTTTCTGTTATATTTACAATTTACATACAAACAAATAAAAAAATGATTATTTTTGTTAGTGTCTCGAATAATTTTCTTTTTACCATGACAATGCTACTCAATCTCCTTTTTATAAGTACCTACTAGCCGTCTCAAATCAAGTGTCAATATCAGTAAACTAAAGATGCCAATAAGTTGTTATTAGTGACGAAGTAAAATCTAGATAAAAACACTCTGTATATAGCTTGACGTCATACGCCTGTCATCGGCACCAAAGTTGCGCTCCCTGCTTATCATGTATACGGATTTTTGGAAGAGCGAGGCGTCCTAACCAGAGATGGGCATTAATCGATTAACTTTTTAGTCAACTAATCAATCGATTAAAAAATCAATCGTCACAAAATAAATCGCGATTAATTTAATCAAGATTAAATTAATCGACGCATGATACGATTGACGATTGATCAATCGTCATGTTAATCGACTAAATGTCACGATTAATTTTCGACTAAATATTAGAAGACAGCACAGCACGTTGAAAAAATAGTTATGTCTCGTTGTTCAATGTCTTTTACTTTCTTGGAACTCATTCTAGTTGGTTTGCTGTGTGATGTGATATAAATATTTAAAAACTTGTTCCAGTGACACAAGATTGTTTTTACCCTCTAAAGGTTACCTAGAAAAGGGTTTACGAAGTCCAAAAAATAAAAATAACTTATTTATTACTGATATCAATCGAAAGAAAATTAATCTAATTAATCAATCGATTAAAAATTTAGTCGTTGCCATTTAATCGACGATTAATTTAGTCGCGACTAAATTAGTCGAAACTCTTACGATTAAGATTGATCAATCGTCATTTTTAATCGTTAGTCGCGATTAAATAGGTTAATCTTAATCGTTAATCGTTAGTCGATTAAAATTTGCCCATCTCTGGTCCTAACCAACCTCCCAAACAGCTTTGAAAGTTTAAAGGAAGGCAACTGTTTTATAGACTGGCTAAGTGATACTGATAAGATAATAAAGATTTTTTATTTTATTTTGTATTATGATTTATGTAGGCTTTGTTTTTTTTATCATTTGATTATACGAAACGCGAACCAAAAATCTCAAGGCCCCCGAAACCAATTACGGCATAATCCTCCAAAATTCAAATTCTCCAGGGTTAGAGATGTAGGTTTACAGATATTAGGTAATAAGTTATTAGCTTACCAGACCCACCACCATCCATTGTAGTGGAATACTCAAGCTCACTGAAGTGTATCTGAAACATAAACAATTTTTTTATAACTCGCCCGGTGTTGCACCCGACTCCGCCCGCAAGTCTTGTAAATGATGCCCTGTGTCCTTTTTCAGGGTTCAAGTCCCTCCATACCAAATTTCATAGACATAGGGCGTGAAAGTTTAACAGATAGACGAACAGCGCAGACTTAGTTCCGGTTCCGTTAGCATCCTGGTATCTGCGGAACCCTAAAAACTTAGATAAATATCAGGGGACAATCTCATATCAATTGACGTAATCCCATGACATAAAGAGGTTTTACAATGGGCAAATTAAAAAGTATAAAAAGCAAAAGCGACACATCAAAATGTGTTTCAAACCAAACTATTTTCTTTTGTTGATTTGTGGCGCTGCTTTTGTATTTTAAATATATTTAAATACTTGCTACACTATCGCACTGACCTGTAACGATAGAGATACGTGAAATAAATATTCACATATCACACAATCATCTATCTGCTATGGGTAGGTACTAGACAACGAATAACATACTTATGCTTTGCTTATACAACACAAATACATGAAAAAAAACATCAAAGACTCGGGAAAAAATAATACCTGTGCTCATCACACATATCCCACCTTCACAAAAAGTGACCTAATTTGAAATTTTAAATTTCGAGTTTGGCCTCTATAATAATAAATTTATGATTTAAAGTTTGAAAGCTGAAATTTTGAGTTAGGTCATTATTGTCCTGAAGGTGCTATATATAGTGTAGTAAGTACATACCTACCGGGAATCAAACCCTGGCCCGCCAGCTTCATGTTTAAGATATCTTAAAAATGACACGGTTTCAATAAAATATTAAATCAATTAAGTGAAGATTTACCATTTTGTACACAGAATGTAATGCACACATCCAAAATGCCCAGCAAAAAAAAATCCTTTACTTTTTGATATTATACAAATGTAGATACCTAGCTACCGCAACACAGGATGTTGAAAAATTTCAAAATAGTGGCAGGAAATTATTATAGGTAAAATATCCCAGGATATTTTTGATGTGTATACTTGGATAAATATTTTTTATTAATATATTCATTCTTCGAGGAAATGAGTTTATTTTTATTGCATTGGAAGGTAAACGAGCACACAGGCCACCTGATGGTAAGTGGAAACTGTGACCCATAGACATTCGCATTCACATGACTGCATATGCGTTGCCAACCCTGAGGACTAAGATGGAATGCCTCTATGCTAGTCATTTCACCGGCTGTCTTATCCCCAAACCGGAACACAACAATGCGAACACTTCTGCTTGGCGGGAGGTTAATGGATAAGATGGTGGTACCAACCCGGATGGACCCTGCACAAGGTCCTCCCACAAGTAAAAGTATGAGTGTGATTTTTTGACCATTAAGTATTATTTTAATTTGAAAAGAAGAATTCTACATAGTACCTATGAAAATGATTTTATCAAAGCTAGTGTTTCAAAATAAGAATTTCATTAATAAAATATTTTACAAGCACAAAATAAATGTATTAAGGATTCATTATACACATTGATTTACTAAGTATGTTATGATGTTTGGTAGGTAGTTTCGGATTAAACGGCTTACCCTGTTTTTAAAAAGCAATTTTTCTGTCAACGCATGTTTAAATAACAACAATTTGGTTATCTAACAACGATTTGGCGAAATTCTAATGAAACCGCCATAAACAAAGAAAATTGAATTCTGACCACAATCATAAATCTTAAAAATAACTTAAGTTATCTACTACTACAGGACAGAACTACATGACTTGACAGAAGCGCGTGAAGCTAACCCCTCTTGTTTCTGTTTAGACCCCAGCCCCAGACAATATCATTGCCCCCAGATTAAATACTCTTTAGCCGGACAGTAAAATGTTCGTCGCGTGTGATATCCATGGACTTATTTCTATGGTGGTTAAAACAAATTATAAACACGAGTGTCATCTGATTTATTCAATAATACTCTTTTTGGCTTGGATCTTGAAATAAGGCGGCCCTCCCCCCTCTATTAGAGCGACTTATTTCAAGATTTTTATCCTCTATATCTAATAGAGTCTAGACCTAATCTCCATAATCATATCTCATTTAATAATTGAGTATAAAACAAAGTAACTCCCGCCGTATAATTATATCGTAAGTATAATGAATGATTGAATTCGTCAGTTATTTAAATGAAATATCCTTTCGTGATGACGTCATTTTTAATCGCAATTAATAACGATAATACGATAAGAATAGCTCGCACATCACACTACCTACCACTTCACTACGAGTAGAACACTACTGAGCACAGCACGACTAAGAATATTTTAGCAAACTATATCTTTTACTCACTTTTGTCCGGGCATCGAGTGAAAGAGAACTATCGCAAACCCAAACTTCAACTTTTTTTTAAATTTAATTTTGGATGTAAATAAGCAAAGCAACGCTAAGACGCCGCACGTATCGTAATATATCGTAGGTATAATCAGTGTCCTTGTTTATATACAAGAGGATACCAAGGAACTTTTTTTTTCTCACTTGGTACTTGTAACATAATATAACAACACTAGTCCCCATTTCAATCCACGATAGGTACGACAGGTATTTCATACATTGACACAACACAACCGTGCAACATCAGTTTGACTAGAGAGAGGGGCGAGCCTAAACTAAACTAAAGTCTGCTATGTAATATAATATAAAACTAAAACAATAAGTCACAATGGATGACATTGTTGTTCCTCGGCTTTCATTATTACAAATGGCCGTCCTAAAACTACGTTTAAAAAATGATATGTCTTATTTTAAATCACACAGTAAATTAAAATCAAATTAGCTGATATACAGAAAGAAGAACTTACCTATTTTAATACTTTATTGAAGTCAGGTAAGCTGGTAAGGATATCTTCAGTAGGTATCTGTCGTGCCTCCCGTCAGAGTACTTTAATCTAACTGACAACCAGTGTTACCAGGTCCAATCTGAAAAAGTCAGAAGACGTAATGCCAAAAAAACAGGAGATTGAGATAAAAAATCTGTAGATTTTTACAAGTCGAATATACTTACCTTTAATCAAGTTTCTTGACTTCAAATATAGATGAATATATTGGTTTCATGTAAAAAATAGCATATTTTTACCCAGGTAACATTTATCATCACACAGACGTAACGAAATCTTATACTTTTTTATGTAGGTACGTACAGTGTACAGTAATTTTAGCTGCAAATGCAAAGAAAATGAAAGGTTAGGTATAATATTGTTCAAAACTTAAAAAGAAAGTGATGTAGATCCATACATCATACCTACAAAGTATTTATTATTTACTAGTTTGATGAACGAACGCTTCACATCACACCAGATGACACATGACAGACAGTGCGACAGTCCTATTGGTCCTATTAATTAAATTAAATCGACCAATTCAACGAAAAAAGAAACGTTCAGTTTACGCATCTAACAGTTACGTTTCAGTTTACGCAGTTATAATATTTAAATAAAAGAAGGAATATTCCAAAAAATCAGGAGATTCTCTATAAAAATCTGTATATCTTTAGAACTACCCTGAAATCTGTAAATCTCCTGATAAATCAGGAGACCTGGCAACACTGCTGACAACAGTGACAACTGAACTGACTGACTCATTCAAATTGCTTTATCGGAAATGCTTTTTTTATAACCACATCGCATTGTGATTGGTCTAAATTATTTTACAGATTATTGGTGGCAGCTGATTGGCTGAGAAGTGTTCGCATTGTGCATCTCTGCGGCAAATTACTCCCTGGTTGGTATTCCCCTAATGATATAAACTGTGTCTGTGTTGCCAGCGTAAATAATAATTGTGCGCAGGGGTAACAAGTATTATTATAGTTTTTGCTTTATTAATACGTTTTTAAATAATAATAAACTAGCTTCTGCCAGCGACTTCGTCCGCGTAGAATTTGTAATTTTGCCATCCCACGAGAACACTGATTTATTTGGGAATTCAAGGTAGCCTGTGTTAATCCAGTGTATAAGAAACTATTCAAAATTGTATCCAACCAAATTCGTCCATCCGTTTTAACGAAGAAACAAAAAATTCACCCACGTTTGTCAGAAGACAACATGCGCAAACATTATCCCCTCCACTAGCCGCTCAGAGCTCTTTTTACGCGTGTCGCCCTTTGGCCCTACTTTGAAAATCGAAGTTCATAGTTAGGTTAGCTCCATTCCTGCCACTCATCATTCGAGACTAAATTGAGAGAAAGAGATGGAGCTAACATAACTTCTAACTTAAATTTTTGAATTCGATTTTTTGGCCTCTGTACACACAGTGAAAAGTGGATCTACGATATTCTCAAGAGGCAATCACCAGATGTAAGTGCAAATTTTTAAGTAAAAATTGGGCCAATTTCATTGCGGTCAGTTTTTTTTTTGTATTATTTGCAAATTAAAAACTTTTTTGTGAGTAAAGGTAAAATTTTATACGATACGCAATGCGACAGACAGAAATGTTTCTAATTTCTCACTCTAGCCCATATTTGCGATCTCATAAATCGCCTGTATCAATTAATTTGGATTGCAAGCAGTCTAAAACTAGGAGTACAAACAGCCAGGAGTCATAAATAATGCCATCTTAAATTACATACATACATATATTAAATCACGCCTGTTTCCCAGAGGGGTAGGCAGAGACCACTTCTTTCCACTTGCTACGATCCTGGCAAATTTCCTTCGCTTCTTCAATATTCATACATCGAGTCATGCTCGCACGTCGGTTTCGGGTACTTAAGATTCGGCCCTTTTCCAGTATTTCTCCGATTTGATTCGAAAAAGTACGCCTAGGGCGGCCCCTTCCGACCCTTCCACACACTTTCGATCTGTATTATCTCTTTCGTCAATCTTCCCTCATCCATCCTTTCCAAATGACCGAACCATCGAAGCATGCCCTTTTCAATCTTAGTCACTACATCTTCTTTTATTCCACACTTCTCTCTGTTTTTTTCATTCTAACTCTATCAATCAGTTTCACACCACATATACTACGCAAAGAGCGCATTTCAACTGCATTTACACGACTTACATGCTTGTCCTGCCACACCCAACATTCACTACCATACATCAGGGTAGGGGCCAGCACTCTATTGTGAACAGCCAGCCGGGCTTTTTGTGAAACGCCCTGTCTGCTCACAAAGGAGTACAGGGCCCCATTAATTGGATTCCCCGCATTTACCCTCCTCTCGATATCCTTCTCACATTTACCATCTCTTGTAAACACACTTCCCAGGTACACAAATTCGCTCACTTGTTCTACTAATTCACCATTTATATTTATCACGCACTCAGTCATCTCTTCATCCTTCTCTATCACCATGACCTTAGTCTTGGCAACATTTAAATTAAGAACAAGAATACCGGCTTGCTTTAAAATTATGCCGTCAAACTCAACCTAAGACTTGACAATGGGTTGTGTATGTTTTACTCTCCTCACGTGGACAGATTATAAGGTATGTCTAAAGACTCGCGTGACATTGGCGAAATCACTGCGGAATAACGCGGTCGACCGCCATTAATAAAAAGAGAGAAGAA
Organism: Acleris emargana; assembly: GCA_927399475.2. NCBI lineage: Eukaryota > Metazoa > Arthropoda > Insecta > Lepidoptera > Tortricidae > Acleris > Acleris emargana. The sequence goes on from OV656843.1 coordinate 2,597,473, forward strand.
GAAGGTTGACGGTGCAGAATTTTTCAATATACACTTTGTTGCAATTATACTTTGCATGAATTAAAAACTTCCTTTATTTATGTCTGCTAAAAATACGTCTTAAAATAGTCTTGTAACAAAAGTTTAGTTAGCATTATCGGTACTTTTTACGCATAGGATAGTAACATTTTTATATGCGTTTTCACCAAAGACTTATTTTTGTTTTAATCTTACTCTTTGAGCTAGGCACAGGAAACTATGTCAACTGCCAAGTCTCATCATTGTAACCGTAATTTAATATTTTTACTATTTAATCGATGCTCATTTATACTAAATTAAAATGTTGGATTAATATATTTAAACTAAAATAAAAGAAAGAAAAAACATTTATTCGTGACCAACAGACAAAAAAACTCACCAAAAATACTGACATAGACAAAAATACCTTTTGTTACGAAATGGTTCTAAACATATAACCTATACTAACCTAACCTAACCTAAGTATTATATTATACTTATTATAAAAATATAGGTGCCTAATCAAAAGGCGAAACGGGGCGTTCTCGGCGTTTAGCTTTTTGACACCTATGTTGCCTTACCACAGATTGTAAGGGTATGTATGGTATGGTATTGACTGACAGCCAGCTGACTGACAGATTTCCTCACCTCACATACCCTATATCTGTGTTCTTGCATGCGTCACACACATGCGTGTGGCGTATCTTTTACTAAACGCTATTTTGTAATAATAGCCGTGTTTGCTATCCACTAGTTAACATTAAAATGCAAGACTCCGATAATGATGCGGCAGAATCAGGCCCCGTTGATAATGCTTGGGCCATGAAAATACCAAAATTTACTCCAGAAGACAACCCACATGGTCTGTTAGAAGAAAGTAAATTCGCAACCCTATTTCCAAAATATCGGGAACAATATCTTAAAGAATGTTGGCCTCTCGTCCAGAAAGTTTTAAAAGAACACCACATCGTCGCTGAATTGGACCTTATCGAGGGGAGTATCATTGTAAAAACGACGAGAAAAACATGGGACCCCTATATTATCATAAAAGCTAGAGACCTGATGAAGCTGCTGTCAAGAAGCGTCCCCTTCGAACAAGCTGTCCGCGTTCTAGATGATGAAATAGGATGTGATATTATTAAAATCAATTCATTTGTACGTAAAAAGGAAACATTCTTAAAGAGACGTCAGCGACTCATAGGACCAAATGGAGTAACTCTTAAGTCTATTGAGCTCTTAACAGAGTGCTATATACTCGTTCAAGGAAATACAGTCTCTGCAGTTGGTCCTTATAAGGGCTTGGTACAGGTCCGGCGGATAATAGAAGACACAATGAAAAACATCCATCCAATGTATAACATCAAAAGTCTGATGATTAAACGGGAACTGATGAAAGACCCAAGGCTGAAAAATGAAAGTTGGGATAGGTTCTTACCTTCGTTTAAAAGCAAGAATGTGCCGAGGAAGCAACCTAAAAAGAAGGTACAGAAGAAACCTTACACACCCTTCCCACCAGCTCAGACAGAGAGTAAGATAGACAAGGAGTTGGCTACCGGGGAATACTTCCTTAAAGATGATCAAAAGAAGGCCAAACGGAGACACGACAGGGAGGAGAAGCAAGAACAGAACAAGAGAGCTAGAGCAGAGCAGAGACAGAAAGACTTTATACCGCCAGAGGAAAAAACTGATATTTCTTCCACGTCTACGGAGTCTACGGTGGACATAAAACAGTTTAAGGCTAAGATGAAAAAGTTCTCTAAACAACATAAGGGACTAAAGAAAAATACTAAGGGAAACCAAGATAGTTAATGACATTGTTAGGTTTTAGATTAACTTGTGGAGAGCCATTTGAAAAAGTTTTAAATTTACTAGGCCTCTATGGGTAAGGACCAAAACGTTAGCTATGCTAACTCACTCAATTAAATTTTCTATTAAACTTTTCCGTTGTGACACGAAAGTTAGCCATACAATTGTAGGGATAATTTTTGTCGCACAACGGAACTATTTTTGACTTAGTTGATTGTATGGTTACATACATACATACATACCTTCACGCCTGTTATCCCAGAGTGGGGTAGGCAGAGCTACAGAATTACCTACAACTTTAAAAACTTGTTGATAATTCTGTAACCACATTTTGCACAAATAGGCTAAGATGTTTACCAGCGTATTAGTGACAGGTTGCAAGCCCATCGCCTAACAGTACTACAAGCCTTTATTCCCTTAGTCGCCTCTTACGACATCCACGGGAAGACATGGAGTGGCACTATTCTCACCCGGCAACCACAGCCGGTTAACTGCGCTTAACTGTGGTCCAACTTTTTGGTTCTTACCCCTATTCAACTCAGTAAAACACATACTGCGTTTGATGTGGATTTTCTTATTTACTTGACAGTAATGGCGATCGAGTTGATAATAATATCATAACATAACACATCAATAGCAATATAGTTTCTACGCAGTAGAATGGAGGTTCTGCTCATAATCATCATTTATAACTTTTTAACAACCAAGTGCATCATGGGTAAACCAATAAAATGTTGAACAGTAAGAATTATTAATAAAACTCATTTAAATAGTTATTTCTTTAATTTCATTAATTTTAAATCTGGCACTGCACTATTCTTGCTGATGTATTTCTTTCCTTTCATAAACGGCTGTAATATTTCAGGAATGTATATTTTTCCTTTGGGTTCCTGATGGGTCTCAAGCAGGGTTATCAACATCCTAGGCACGGCACATGCTGTTCCATTTAATGTGTGCACAAAGTTTGTTCTGCCATCGTCTGTATATTTTATATGCAACCTCCTTGATTGGTAATCAGTACAATTGCTGCAACTTGAAATTTCGCCATAATTGCCACGGCCTGGCATCCAGGCCTCTATGTCATATTTTCTGTGAAAAAATAAAACTGTTACTAACAGTGTAACACTCCCTCGGCCTGCCACTGTGACTTCTGTTTCCTATGAATTTATAATATTTATATGAAGCATTAAAAATGCCTTAATGAGGCCTTTGTCGGGGTGGTCCAACATGACAATTATTCACAATGCTGAAGGCATTTGGCTGTATAGCGCACAGCAAGCTTGTTATCTGGCATAGTTTTTAAAAGAGACAAGTAGTCTCTAGCCCTCAACCTTTAAGACTTACTCTTATTTCTACATAGTATAAAACAAAGTCTCTTCCAGCAGACCACAGTTCAAGAGGAAGGTTTTTATGAATAATACATTCTGAATTAAGAACAGATGAATTGATGAATTTCTTTAAGTGTTTTTTTTGTGATGTTGACTTTTATCAATATTCAGAATCAATAAAATTCACTTGTATCTATATAAATAAAACTCAATATAAAAAAAAAGCATCACTTAAAACAAATAGCCTTTCACCCATCAAGATTATTTCAACAATACCTATAAGCTGGGGCTCCTAGTTCATGTGGGGGCATGTCTAACACCCTCATATTAAATCCCAGAGGTAAAAACATTGTCTCCTGCATACTCCTTATGTATTCTAACATTTCTTCAGACTGCTCAGGTGTGGAGACTACAAACATCTCCACTTTAGTAAACTGATGAACTCTGCAACAAGATTATGATGTCAAATGTTAATTCCTTAGTATAATATAAGTGAATTATATTACCATTTTAACAGACAAAAAAAAAAGGGGGAGCTTCTCAATTCATTGGTGTATTTTATTAGATTATATTGGCATATAGTGTAGTTTTATTTTGGTAGTTTTTTATACATTGGAATCTAATGACTAGATGAAGCCATATTGTTAAATATAATAGTTAAAAAAAATATATATAGTGTCCCAAAAGAGTTAATTTACCTATAGACACCCCTCTCTTCAATAACGCTCGAAGTCTCTGCACGGAAGCATCTGCTCACGGCAGCCAGTTTCAGGGGTAGATCAGTTTTAGAGTGGACGGAGTTAATTAACAACCCAGCCAGGGACATCTCAGCTGTGCCTGAGAGGTACAAATCTGGTCCATGGTGTATTGGATCAAGGGAGTAGATCTAGAATGCAAAAAAAAATGCATAGTATTATTATTATTATTATTTATTTCTTTAATGGCAACCGGTCGCAATATCGAGCAACCATTTCTGTCAATGTCAAGTTTATATTTTACATTATACATATCAAAAAAAACATAAGGCAACGTTGTATGGTGATGCTCTAGCCTCCGTGAAGCGATGTAGGTAGACCTTTACGAAGACCAGATAGTAGTTGGAATTATGCCCAATGAGCAGAGGGGGTGGGCCATTTTTATGTCATTAATGTCAAGTCAAGTGTCAATATTAATATAGATACACCTTGAAAATGAATATCAAAATGAAAATATTTGGCAATTGAGGGGCTGTTTACAAAATAACACAGCAGAATAATAGATTAATGTATCATGATATTTCACTCAATTGAATGGGCATTCTTAAACAGATTTATTACCTATCTAAAGAGGTTTGATATCATATAATATCACATGATTAACTTTCATAGTAGCATATGGATATTATACATATTATTTAAACAGGTTTGCTAAAAAAGTTTGATATAAAATTCATTTGGTATGACCTAAAGATCATGGCAGAAGGGCAGCCGAAATAAAATAATTTCACCATATCTACCATTCAATGACAAGGTATGTCCATGTTATGCAAACTCTGAAAATAGCTCACCCCTGCCGAGCTCTGCTTATTAAACAAATAAGTCTATGGATATCCCGTTAGGGCAATTGTTTGGTTAAAAAGTATATTTTCTCTAATGGACTTAACAGAATCACATTGGGTTAGCTCCACATGCTTCTGTTAAGTGAAGCAGAAAGTTATTAACTTTGGATTTTATTGCCAATATACTCTCACATTGTTCTATATATTATATGTTGCTGCCAGGCAAGTGACCACTGATGGAATTGAAACAGGTTTTTTTTTAAAAGGTGTTCTGAAAAAAATCATGGTTTGTCTCAAAAGCATAATTAACTAAGAAAATTAATAAACATTTTTTAGTACACCTGTTACAAGTGTGTTCCTGTTCCTGGTGTCAATTATATATTTTTTTTATTTTTGGAGAATGGTCTCATGAAATTGGTTACCTGTGTGCGGTCATTATTAATCAGCATGCCACAGCTCTCTAAGACATTCTTTGGTAGTATATCAGGAACAGAAACCAATTTGAAGCCCTCTTTAATTAAATAGGAAACTGAATACTTTATCAATGCTTCCTCCAACTCTGCCAGTTCTCCTAAAAAGTAATAACTCTTGTGTCCACATGTCGGTCCCAACTTGTCAGTCCTCATTAAATGCATGAGCCGAGTGATTTCGCTGAATTCCAGTGGATTGTGCTTCCCAAAGTCCCGTTTCTCGTTAAGTTCGTGAACGATACGAGGCACATCCTCTAACCCTTGAACAGAAGGGTGAGTCTTGTTCGGTAATTTGCTAAGCTCTGTATACAACTCCTGCCTCAGCAACTCGTGAGAACTATCAGCCACATCTACAGTTTTAAACCTAGTGTAAATATCAAGAACCCGGTCTAAATTCCCAACTCCTTTTCTTATGTTTATATTTTGCTTAACCTCTGTAGAGTTTCTTACATCACAATAATAACCAACATCGATATCAGGCTGAATCACGGATGAATATAGTCTAAAGTACCTAGTTTTGCACAACTTTATAACTTTACGAGTGATCATTGTTTATTTTTCACTCTTGAAAATTAGAATAAAATCAGGAAGTTTTTAAATTCCCCTTCCCATCACCCTATCTGACATGAGAAATGTCATAAGTTAAGTGTCACGAATAGACACGATAAGGCGATAGATAAGTAGAGTCTGTCTAATGAAAGCTGAACCTGGGAAAAAGCGGCAAATTCAAAAAATCTTGATATGGTATTACCGATCAATGAAGGAATAAACGATATTGATACTTTTATTATTTTATTTATTTTGGTGGGCACAAAGGAAGAGGAAACGCGTACTATATTTTCATATATATTATTACGAGCGCTATATTTTGATGAAAAGCACTTTAGGTAAAATACGATGACAGTGACTGGAGCACATTTGGTTTTTCGAAATATATTTGACATGAAAATATAGTGATCTGCACGTGTAGCACAAGTTGTATTTTCTCGCTTGTCGCTCTGTGCGTCTCTATCGTAACAGACTAGATAGTAAGGGAGATCCGAGCGACAAACAAGTCACGAGCAACTTGTGCTAGTCGTGCTGTTGATAGATTTCATTGATACGAGAGGTTTTCGTCTGTGTCGCACACAGCATAATAAAACAATGATGATGAGGAATATTATATTCAACCTTTTTAATAAAGTAATTAGAGGTAACATTATTCTCATCACCCTTACACCTCTATCTAACGACAATTATATCTTGGAGAAGAAGCGCCGCAAGAAACTCCAGCAGATCATTTTTTCCAATCATAAAATACAATTATTCTTAAAAGTAACATTACAAGGTAGTAAAGTAATTAATAATTATTTCTAACAACACAAACTTAGTCGTTACAAATGTACGCTCAATAACATTGAGTAAATTAAAAATAGTGACTAGGAGAACAACATGACGAGGTCTCTACGTCAGGAACGATAACTAAAATAACTAACTGGAAAACAGGTTCTTGCAAGCGTGAACAGACAGGACCCCACTGACAACACCCGTTCACGAGTATGACGCTGATCTCAGCCATCGCCTCCTCAACCATGTGTTTGAAAAGAATAATTAATGAGGGCTAATAAAACAACGGAATCTTTAGCACTCCTGGTATGAAGCGACCTCATCCAGCCACGGTTTCTAACTTGGAAAAGGATGGAATTACTAATCAATTGGAAAGCTTCATAATAAGTGTATGTGATGGTGAACCTTCCAGTAGTTCCAGTTCAGATGATACCCTAAGACTCTAGGAACTGTAATTAAAATCAGATTCTAAATACTCTATTTCTAATGATTCATCTGAACTAGTGCTGTCATCATCACGGACACTTATAATGAATGATTCTAGTTCTTTAGTTATTCCATCCCTGGTTTTGTACTGAGCTTCAATATTAAGCACATGATTAGTCATTTTCTTCCAATGCTCCGGTGTTATGCTGTCAAAAGACTCTTTAATATTTTTTTCAATTTCAGCTGCTGATACGCCAACATTTCTACTCGCGACTTTTCTCTTCGCCGAACTCCAGATTAGCTCAATGGGGTTAAGGTCGCAATGGTAGGGCGGAAGTCTTAAAACCTCATGACCGTGCTCCCTTAGAATTTCATCGGCTTCATAGATTGGGTCTGCTTTGTGTTTATGTGCCAAGACAAGAAGTTCTGGTACAGTATAATATTCTTCAAAATCAATTTGTTTAGAACGCAGCCACTCTTTTATTTCGGCTTTGCGGGTGTTGGTATTTGGTACCTTATTAATTTGCACCGTGTGATAGCTAGCATTGTCCATGACAATGACACTTGGTTCACTCAAGTTGGGAATAAGCTTCTCACGTAACCACTTATTGAAATTTGTGGCGTTCATGTCATGGTGATAGTCTGCTTTGATTGATTTTGTGCTAAACGTTAATAAAGCATTAGGCACAAAACCATCTTCTGATCCAGCGTGAACAATAATAAATCGTTTTCCAGCTGAGATATTGCCAACTACACCTTGGGTGGAAGGCCCCTGCCACGACTTTTTTGTTTTGTAGTTCTGGTGAACGTAAGTCTCATCCAGGTATATTATTTTTTTACCTTCAGCACGTTTTGATGCAATAGTCCTTAGGTAGCGGTGTCGCCAAGCTGCTATGTCAAAACGCTCAATAAGTATCGAACGTTGTTCAGTATTTTGTTTAAATTCGTATCCATTTGCCATTAGTATTCGGCGTAAAGTTTCAAGGCATCCGGTAAAACCGATGCTTTCTCTCAACTCTGCCAATAAGCATCTGAGTGTAGGCACTTGTTTTTTTACAATATAAAATTCATTTATTTTATTTCGGATAGCTTGGATGTCAAAGCTATCCAAATTAGACACCGTGGCCTTGTGAGGTCGCTTTTTTCCGGGAGTACTAAAGACACCGTTGTTTAATTTTCCCTCATTACTTATTCTTTTTAAAGATGAAACACTGATATCTGTAAGAAGAAAGAAAGTGTTAAATAAACAGAACACCATTTAGAAATACATTGTGTGGTTGCGCAGTACAGCCCCATTGTACAGTCCGACAGCCCTAAAAACATTTGGGTTTAGGTGAAATGAAATTGCATCGGTGAGGTTCTAATCGCAACGGTTTAAGAACAAGGAAGACTCATATAACCCGAACATCTTTTATATCTGGCCGATCAAAAATGACATTAAATAAATAGATAAGGTACTAAAGTGTACACATATTTATGAAATCGACTGTACAGTGTACATTTGGTTCATAAACAACAAAATGCTGTTTGCTCCGCACACAGAAAATACATATCAAATAATATGTTTATGATATCTTTTAACTAAACACCTCCTTATTGTTTTATTGAAACTATGAGTGTCAGTTACATTAATCATCTGTCTATTAAATTAATTTAATAAAATTGTGAATGCTAAGAGATTCAACATGATATAGGGACAGACAATAGGTACCTACACCTATTATATAGGGAAAGACAATGATAATTTTAGTAATTACCGGTCATTGAAGATACTTCTTCCAAATATTTCGTCTGAGTCTGGCAGGCTAACTCAGTTTCCTCAACCTCTTTCAGCTGCTTTACGTTTTCCAGCACACTTTTGTCAACGTGCACGTCCAGGTTTTCTGAAACGAATTTAATTTCGTTTAATTTCTTAATCTCATCGTATAATAGACAGAAAAAGGTAAATTAAACTTAGGATTGCACATAGAGAAATAAGAAGTATCAAAATGAACATGCCGTACTAAAGTCGTACTAACCTATAAATTTGGTCACCGTAACTAAACAATTAATTTTTTGCATCAATAATGCTTTTCTTTCTTCTTGTTTTTCTTTGTACTTCTGTATAATAGTATACAGAATCTCCCGGACACCGCCTCTTATCGTCGACGGCATGATTACTCCGTATTTTTATCAATTTAGATCTCGAATTGACAAGTTTCTAACAACAACAAAGTCCAAACGACATATTAAATAGTGTTGCCAGACTCGTCAGCCAAGAAAAATCCAGGTTCAGCTTTCATTAGACAGACTATATTATTAAATTATAAGGTAGAGTCTGTCTAATGAAAGCTGAACCTGGGAAAAAGCGGCAAATTCAAAAAATCTTGATATGGTATTACCGATCAATGAAGGAATAAACGATATTGATACTTTTATTATTTTATTTATTTTGGTGGGCACAAAGGAAGAGGAAACGCGTACTATATTTTCATATATATTATTACGAGCGCTATATTTTGATGAAAAGCACTTTAGGTAAAATACGATGACAGTGACTGGAGCACATTTGGTTTTTCGAAATATATTTGACATGAAAATATAGTGATCTGCACGTGTAGCACAAGTTGTATTTTCTCGCTTGTCGCTCTGTGCGTCTCTATCGTAACAGACTAGATAGTAAGGGAGATCCGAGCGACAAACAAGTCACGAGCAACTTGTGCTAGTCGTGCTGTTGATAGATTTCATTGATACGAGAGGTTTTCGTCTGTGTCGCACACAGCATAATAAAACAATGATGATGAGGAATATTATATTCAACCTTTTTAATAAAGTAATTAGAGGTAACATTATTCTCATCACCCTTACACCTCTATCTAACGACAATTATATCTTGGAGAAGAAGCGCCGCAAGAAACTCCAGCAGATCATTTTTTCCAATCATAAAATACAATTATTCTTAAAAGTAACATTACAAGGTAGTAAAGTAATTAATAATTATTTCTAACAACACAAACTTAGTCGTTACAAATGTACGCTCAATAACATTGAGTAAATTAAAAATAGTGACTAGGAGAACAACATGACGAGGTCTCTACGTCAGGAACGATAACTAAAATAACTAACTGGAAAACAGGTTCTTGCAAGCGTGAACAGACAGGACCCCACTGACAACACCCGTTCACGAGTATGACGCTGATCTCAGCCATCGCCTCCTCAACCATGTGTTTGAAAAGAATAATTAATGAGGGCTAATAAAACAACGGAATCTTTAGCACTCCTGGTATGAAGCGACCTCATCCAGCCACGGTTTCTAACTTGGAAAAGGATGGAATTACTAATCAATTGGAAAGCTTCATAATAAGTGTATGTGATGGTGAACCTTCCAGTAGTTCCAGTTCAGATGATACCCTAAGACTCTAGGAACTGTAATTAAAATCAGATTCTAAATACTCTATTTCTAATGATTCATCTGAACTAGTGCTGTCATCATCACGGACACTTATAATGAATGATTCTAGTTCTTTAGTTATTCCATCCCTGGTTTTGTACTGAGCTTCAATATTAAGCACATGATTAGTCATTTTCTTCCAATGCTCCGGTGTTATGCTGTCAAAAGACTCTTTAATAATTTTTTCAATTTCAGCTGCTGATACGCCAACATTTCTACTCGCGACTTTTCTCTTCGCCGAACTCCAGATTAGCTCAATGGGGTTAAGGTCGCAATGGTAGGGCGGAAGTCTTAAAACCTCATGACCGTGCTCCCTTAGAATTTCATCGGCTTCATAGATTGGGTCTGCTTTGTGTTTATGTGCCAAGACAAGAAGTTCTGGTACAGTATAATATTCTTCAAAATCAATTTGTTTAGAACGCAGCCACTCTTTTATTTCGGCTTTGCGGGTGTTGGTATTTGGTACCTTATTAATTTGCACCGTGTGATAGCTAGCATTGTCCATGACAATGACACTTGGTTCACTCAAGTTGGGAATAAGCTTCTCACGTAACCACTTAGGTATTGAAATTTGTGGCGTTCATGTCATGGTGATAGTCTGCTTTGATTGATTTTGTGCTAAACGTTAATAAAGCATTAGGCACAAAACCATCTTCTGATCCAGCGTGAACAATAATAAATCGTTTTCCAGCTGAGATATTGCCAACTACACCTTGGGTGGAAGGCCCCTGCCACGACTTTTTTGTTTTGTAGTTCTGGTGAACGTAAGTCTCATCCAGGTATATTATTTTTTTACCTTCAGCACGTTTTGATGCAATAGTCCTTAGGTAGCGGTGTCGCCAAGCTGCTATGTCAAAACGCTCAATAAGTATCGAACGTTGTTCAGTATTTTGTTTAAATTCGTATCCATTTGCCATTAGTATTCGGCGTAAAGTCTCAAGGCATCCGGTAAAACCGATGCTTTCTCTCAACTCTGCCAATAAGCATCTGAGTGTAGGCACTTGTTTTTTTACAATATAAAATTCATTTATTTTATTTCGGATAGCTTGGATGTCAAAGCTATCCAAATTAGACACCGTGGCCTTGTGAGGTCGCTTTTTTCCGGGAGTACTAAAGACACCGTTGTTTAATTTTCCCTCATTACTTATTCTTTTTAAAGATGAAACACTGATATCTGTAAGAAGAAAGAAAGTGTTAAATAAACAGAACACCATTTAGAAATACATTGTGTGGTTGCGCAGTACAGCCCCATTGTACAGTCCGACAGCCCTAAAAACATTTGGGTTTAGGTGAAATGAAATTGCATCGGTGAGGTTCTAATCGCAACGGTTTAAGAACAAGGAAGACTCATATAACCCGAACATCTTTTATATCTGGCCGATCAAAAATGACATTAAATAAATAGATAAGGTACTAAAGTGTACACATATTTATGAAATCGACTGTACAGTGTACATTTGGTTCATAAACAACAAAATGCTGTTTGCTCCGCACACAGAAAATACATATCAAATAATATGTTTATGATATCTTTTAACTAAACACCTCCTTATTGTTTTATTGAAACTATGAGTGTCAGTTACATTAATCATCTGTCTATTAAATTAATTTAATAAAATTGTGAATGCTAAGAGATTCAACATGATATAGGGACAGACAATAGGTACCTACACCTATTATATAGGGAAAGACAATGATAATTTTAGTAATTACCGGTCATTGAAGATACTTCTTCCAAATATTTCGTCTGAGTCTGGCAGGCTAACTCAGTTTCCTCAACCTCTTTCAGCTGCTTTACGTTTTCCAGCACACTTTTGTCAACGTGCACGTCCAGGTTTTCTGAAACGAATTTAATTTCGTTTAATTTCTTAATCTTATCGTATAATAGACAGAAAAAGGTAAATTAAACTTAGGATTGCACATAGAGAAATAAGAAGTATCAAAATGAACATGCCGTACTAAAGTCGTACTAACCTATAAATTTGGTCACCTTAACTAAACAATTAATTTTTTGCATCAATAATGCTTTTCTTTCTTCTTGTTTTTCTTTGTACTTCTGTATAATAGTATACAGAATCTCCCGGACACCGCCTCTTATCGTCGACGGCATGATTACTCCGTATTTTTATCAATTTTTTTTTTTTTTTTCTTGTGATTTATCCCATAAGGAAAGGCAAAGGACATTAATCCATACAGCCTAGTCATATTTTTCCAATATTTATGATCCAATTTCAAGTAAGGCCGAAGCCAAGTCTTTGTATATTTTTCTTATTTCAATTTAAAGTAAGGCCGGAGCCAAGTCTTAGTAGGGTTTTCATATTCCAATTTCAAGTAAGGCCAAAGCCAAGTCTTTGTAGTCCATATTATCCTTAAATCTTGAGTTCTAAGGCCGTAGCCATGTCTTAATAGGTGTATTCCGTAAAATCCTGGATTGTGAGGCCGAAGCCAATCAAAAATAAAGACAAGTTTGTAAAAACTTGTCTTGAAAAGTCCGATGAAAATCGTAAAATCCGGTAAGAGCGTCAAATATAGATCGTAGTCCAGAAAAGGTCAAATGTCAATAATAGTATCACGAATATATTCGAAGATGAAAGAATATACTTCAAAATTCTTTAAAATGTCTTGGATGCAGCGCGGGATGTTCTCAGGTCTTCCATAAACAGTTAGCAAGTCAGCGGATAATGAGAGTCGCTGAATGTTGAATGCTGCACATTCAAAAAAGATATGATCCAGAGTTTGAATGCAGTTATTATTGCAGTATGAACATATAGAAGATGGTATAATACGCATTCGATTTAGGTGGGCATTGAAACGACAATGTCCAAATCTTAAACGGCATAATATGCTGTAAAATTTCCTGCTTCTGTACTGATGCGATTTAGTAAACCATGGGGCTCTACCTAATTCTTGGCTAATATCTCTATACCAGGAGCCTTTTCTGGTTAATGTTTCAAGCCAATTCTCAAGCCAATCCTTTTTAATTTTAGATTTAATTAGAGGAAGCAAGTCGGAGTGAGGTAAGGCAACATCGTTAACAGGGCTGCCGCTGTCACTGTCAACAATGAAACGTGCCAAAAAGTCAGCATACTCGTTACCGATAACGCCAATATGCGAGGGTGTCCATATAAATTTTATACTAATATTTCTAGTAGAAAGATGTTGAACCATGTGTCTAATTTCTATAATAGTATAATTTGTGTTGGCGCTTAATTGATAATTCTGTAATGCTTTTAAAACGCTCATACTGTCTGTGATGACTAACCAACACAATTCAGGTCTATCTTGGATGAATTTTAGAGCTGCAAGAATGGCATGCGCCTCAGCGGTGAAAATACTTGATTCCTTGTTGAGCTGAATTCCGTAACCATATTTCAAGTGAGGTATATAAAAAGCCAGTGAAACTTTATCATCTTTTTTCGAGCCATCAGTATAGATATGTTTATGATTAGGTAATTGAGATATAAGATTATAGACTTCCTGTCGTTCTTTATGCTCACAATCAACGTAAATGTCCAGGTGGTGGAAAGTGCTCTCAAACTCCTTTTCGTAACACAGCCAGTTGCCAGAGTTATAAATATTATGCTGGTTAAATAAGTTAAGCATGTAAGAAAACTCATAAAGAATGAAAGGGATGTTAGAAGACATCGGGGAATTAACAGGGAGTCTAACATGTAATGAAATTAGCTTCTTGATCAAAGGATGTTTTTTGATAGAGAAAAGTTTAAGAGTAAAACTAAGTTTCAAATATTTAAATCTAAATAATAAAGGTGGTGTGTTGCACTCGACTTGTAAGGAGTTAATGGGTGTTGTTCTCATAGCTCCTGTAATTAGTCTGAGAATTTTGTTTTGGACAACATCCAGTTTCTGAACCAACTTGTCATTTGAGGAAAAACACAAAAAACCATATTCAAAATGACTGCGAACTAAAGACTTGTAAAGAGATAAAAGAATTTTTGGGTCAGAGCCCCAGTATGTCCCAGCTAAAGACCTCAAGACATTAAGAGCCTTTTGAGCTCTAACAATTATACAATCAACATATTTACCCCAGGATAGGTTACTTACAAATAGGATACCCAAAAATTTTACGTTGTTCACTATGGGAAGTAAAGTATTGTTGTAAAAAATTTTAGCTTTAAAATAACCAGTTTTTCTAAAAACTAAGACTTTTGATTTTTCACTACTTATGTCTAAAGCAAGATGTTTGAAATAAGAGAATAATTTACTCAGAGCATTGTTTAAATTAAGGTTTACATTATTAGCATCACTGCCAGAGCAGTAGACTACCAGATCATCTGCAAACTGTAAATTAGAAACATAAGGACCTAAAACTATGTTCATTCTATGGATGTAAAGAGTAAATAATAAGGGACTTAAAATACTTCCCTGACACGTACCTTTAAAAGAAAATCTGGGTCCAATAAGCCTCTTATTGTACTTAACAAAAACTTTTCTACCATATTGAATACGAATCGCTACATTTTGTAATGAGTCATCACAATATGTATCAAGTACAGTGTAAGAAATGGACTTGTGAACTAATATGGCTACACCATTATGGGAGTTACCTGAATCTAAACGAACAACATCATAATAACGAACTTTAAACTTATGCCTAGGTTTGAGCCAGGTTTCGCAGATTATTGCAATATGAATATTATTGTCCCATAAAAAATAAGAGAAAATATGTTGATTGTGCAAAAGACTCTGAGCATTCCATTGTACTATATTCAAGGTATCCATGAAAGCTAATAAATTAAAATTTACCAGAATCTAATTTCTTTAAAGTCTCTAGAAGGACGTCTTTGATGCTTTTGGAACAAATAGATTTGTCATTATTTTTGTTTGCAGTAATAAGCTGTACGATAGTTTGTGTTATAACTGATAGTATTTGGTCATTATTTATAAGTGAGAGAAATTGGTCAGTTTTATTTAAAGAAGGAAAATTATCCTTATTGAGAGAATCAGCATAAGTTTTTTTTTGGTATTTTTCTTTATTAAGCTGTATGTTGTGCTCCTTAACAGGGCATTTAGAAGAAATTGCGATATGATTTCCTTTGCAATGACAACAGACGGCTTGATCAGCAGAAGTTTGACAGGATGTATAGCTATGACTTTCACCACAGATGGAGCATCTTACTGAGTTTTTGCAGAACTTGGCTATGTGACCATACCTCAAACACCGCAGACATTGCTTTACCGGAGGGATGTACGGTCGCACCTCGAACCGCCAGCTATTCAAATCGACGCTCTCAGGAAGCACAGGACAGGAGAATGTAATTGAAACCGTCTTTGTGGGCTGAAAAGTAGATATACCATCAGTAGAAATTCTTCTCATGAAGCGACAAATACATACTATGCTTTTGCTGCTAGTAAGTGACTTGTATATTTGTTTATTTGACATGTTTGTCGGGACGTGAGTGATGACACCAGTGACTTCCGTGGCGGCAGCCGGGATTGAAGCTTTCATGCGAAACAATTCTAGGAACGATGTGTTCTTTAAGGCGGCGTTAGCTAAGGCCGGCCTTTCAAATATAACACCAATCTTTGATTTATTTATGCGTTTTAATTGTTTTACTCCCTTGTTATACCTCTTAATACCATTTGCCAAGGGCATCAGGTCACGGTTGCCGATAGGCTTATCAGCATCAGTACTTTCCAGAAAAACTATATATTCAAAGTTACCACCATTTTCAGGATAACACCTGGTATAGTCTGGAATGCGGAAAGGCAGAAATTTGTCAGCTTCTTCTTGCGACGCTAGAGATTCCGAGTCGGTACCGGAGTCTAGCTCCGACTCCGCCTCCGCGAAACCTTCAGGATCCGCATCCTTTCTTTTACGTTTCTTCCTACCACGACTCATTACGACTTCAAGCAACGCCTTGTAACTTCAATAAACTCTATTAAACGACTTTTATTTTATTTTAAAAAATATTTTTGTTAAAAGCCGCCCAAACAGTTCGAAAGTTCCCGCGCTTTTTTCGTATTTTTATCAATTTAGATCTCGAATTGACAAGTTTCTAACAACAACAAAGTCCAAACGACATATTAAATAGTGTTGCCAGACTCGTCAGCCAAGAAAAATCCAGGTTCAGCTTTCATTAGACAGACTCTAACCTTCGGGGAGGGAAGATGGTCGATTGATTTATTCAATAGAGATTGATTTATTCACTTTACACAGGCGAAATCACTGCGGAATGCCGCGGGGAACGCCATTAATAATAAAAGAAGAAGAAGAAATTATAAAACCGCGGTAGACCGCCATTAATTAATTAATTTATTTATTTATTTATTCCTTCTTCCTCTCCTGTTTGCGTAATAGAGAATAACTGATTACTAGATATGAATAATTATGTTAGAAGTATGCTATGAAACTCTAGATTTGAAACTTCGGATGTCCCATCCTTTTCACTCGGCATTCGAGCTAAACTAAAATAAATCAGGAGAAATGGATGGAGAGAGTTTAATAACTCCAACTCGAAGCCTAGGTACACTTATTAATTGTCTATACTAAATCCGAGCGAGTCTGTGGTAATATTGATAGATGTCAAACCGAGTGTTGAAGTTTTCGCGCCAATCCATTTATTTTATTTTCTGTTGCTACATTTTATTTAGTTTAGCAATTAACTTACTTTTCTTTCATATATCATAGTGACTAACGTTTTATTATTATATGTTTTTGATACAAATACAATGTTTAAACTAGTACATAGTTCGTTATAAGTAACACGTTGAGTACAATCGCGTTGAAACATTTCTGTAAACATGCCTTCGGCGGCGGATATAGACCTGGAAAACGGTGGCACCTCTAGCCCCAAATCAAAGAATAACATGAAAACTTCTATTAACAAGTAAGTAGCTTTAACATCCCTTAATTTGGAAATAAATAAAATTAGATTCGTGCTGTTCTGTAAGTAGTCAGAATTGAATGATTTTAATTCTGAATATCACTGATACTAAAGTTACATGTTCCTCTCAATCACCAAACATTGCAGAATATGTCTTGCCACTTTATTTTACCATTACGAGTCATAGGGTGAAAGGGTTTGTATTTATGCAAAATTTATGGTAATCTTGATATCAGTTAATTTTGCTTATAATTGATATTGGCAAATTGTCCTAAATAATAATAATACACCTGGCAAACCCCAGCGGCCTTTTCTCTTGGGCCTTGGGGGATCAATGACGTTTTGGTTGCCCAAAAGGATGTCTTGCTACAAAGAGGCATTGCTGCCAGCCCTCTGGGCACTATGAGCAGTGGCAGTGATTTGACCCATATTTTATTACTATAGTTTAGCTATTCGAGTTAATTTAATCAGTTTAGTTTTAATATTAAGAAGTTTAGTTCCTATTTCATTCTAGTTTAATTTAGTGCTAATTTATTTATTCAAATTTTTACTGTAATCATTAAATAAATTGGAGCATTATAAGAATAGTCATTTATTGTGAGTAAGACAATTGTTTATAACTTTATACATACATACCTTCACACCTGTAATCCCAGAGTGAGGTATGCAGAACTACAGAATTAATTACCTTCAACTTTATTTGTATTACATCCAAAAAACATGTTCTAAATTATGTAGCTTCACCTATGCCCTTCTGGAATTAAAAAAAAGTACTGACCTCAAAACTGCTCTGAGTGCATACTACGCGTATGCTGACGCATGGCTCCGCTACGGGGTAATATTATGGGGAAATAGTACCGACGTAAACGACTCATTTGTATGCCAACAAACATGCATAAGAATACTAGCTAACATCAAACAAAATGAAAGCTGCAAAACACATTTCCGGACCTTAAATATACTCACACTGCCGTCCATTTACATTTTAGAGATTTGTAAATTTATAAGAAAATACCGACATCTATTTCCAAATGAACCACCACCAAGCAATCTACGTCCCAGACATAAAATACCTCTACCGTCAAAATTAAAATTGCATAGTGCTGGCCCTTATGCTATGAGCATAAAAGTTTATAATAATATCCAGAAAAACATAAAAGACAAGGTTAATAACAAAAGCTTTTATACTTGCAAGAATTTTTTGATGACAGAGACTAAATTGTTTAAAATATTTGCGACCTATTAGTTGTAGGCAAATGTTTAAGTTTAATTTAATTTAATTCTCAACCTAATACCTAGTTGATAAAATGTATTACATTAATTTATTTTGGATTTTTTAACTTGCTCGTTTAATGTATAATTTAATTTTAGTATGTAAGTAACAATACTGCGGTGCCCTGCAGGGTTACATGGCTGAACTTTTTATTAGGATAAGAACTCCCTGTACTATATACCCGTGTAAAGCAATGAATAAATATGAATATGAATATTATTAAAAATCTTCACAGATCAAAATTAAGGTCCTCAAATGGTAAGCAGTTGTCAATTACGAGCATGTTTGCAGTAAAGAGGGGTCGGAGTCCTGTGGAAGACTCCAAAGTCACTCCCGTAAGTAATTTTATTATCAAATTGAATTGGATGTAAATTTTAGCCCAAACAAACTTTTATAAATACCTTAATGATTACATACAGTGTTTACTTTTATTATTTATGTTTACCTACATAACAAGAATTTTACATAATATACTTTATAATGATTTCATTGTGGAATCATCCTTGGGGAAGGCCTATGTTCAGCAGTTTACATCATTTTGCTGATATAATGTTAATTTGTTTTTGTCTTAGGATCTTAGGCGCTATTTTGGACACATCAGAAAAATGACAAAAATATAAATATTATTACTATATTAATATTTTGGTCCTTGCACATTTTTGGTGTGTAAGTGACATGACATGACAGCTTATTTATCTTTAATTTAATATTTCAAAAAGAAGACTGTTCAACATGAGAAAAAAAAACAGTTCCCTCTTATGGTTAAAAACTTCATATTTGATTTCTTTAATTGTTCTGTTCGTGTTAAAATATGTTTTTTGGTTTACTTTTGTTCTTTAAAAAAAAAATCATTTTCAATCTGTAAACTAACATAGGTACATTTTCCTGCTTCATTCTGGTGCCCAACTGTGGTCTTTATCATTTGTTCCACTTTGTTTCTATTTCTAAAATACCAAAAGCTCTATGTGTATGCCTTTAATATTTGAGGAGTTCCCTCAATTACTCAAAGATCCTCTCATCATATACTGACCTGGTGACAGTAAGACTACCTATGCAATGAAAAAAATGACTTTCATAATTATGTGTATAAAATTTTAGCTTTCTGACTGATAGTTTCTGAGTAAAGGTGGCGAAACTAATAATGATAAATAATAAAAGTTTACTTGGCTACATTGATTGATTGATACATGGCTGATGTATTTTTGGATTTATGTTCCAGAAAAAATTGAAAGTAAAACTCAATGATTCATCAGAATCAGTTGAAGAAGATAAAGAAAAACATGTTCTTAATGAAAGTGAACTCAAGATAACTGATGTAGAAGTAGCACAAAACACTGAGGAATGTCAAAAACAAGGAGATTTAAAAATAGAAGATGATGCTGACAATTTAACAGAACAGGATAATTCAGAACAAGATGCAAGTGTCATTGACATTAAAGCTGAAGTTGATAACATTGCAGAAGATGATAAAAATATTGATCATGAAAACTCCATTGAAAAAACAGATGTAAAATCAATCATAAGTGATGAAAATCATAATCATGATAAAGAAAATAATGTAGATCATGTAAATATTTCAAATACTGACATAGGGATTAAGGCAAATTTAGTAGAGCCTGATATGGAGAGATGTAATACATGCAGACAGTTTATCAATAATTCTGACATTGTATACTATCAAGGACACCCTCAGGATGCAGTGGAAGAATTTATAGCGCTAACTAATGAAAAACTTGTTTTGGCATCAGGTAAAAATTGAGGAAGTTTCTTATAAACAAACTAGTAACAATTAGCATTAACCTTGACTTGTTTATGTTTGGCAAGTTAGTTGTCAGGCCTGAAAGCATATTGTCTTCCATTTATTTTCTCTCCATATTCTCCATATTGACCCATTTGGATTGATTACCCTGCCACCTTTCTACTCTGCTTTATATAAAATTTTTGGTTGCTTTGCAGGTGATGAAGGTGATATCATGGAAAGGCCTCAGACTAATATTACTGGTTACTCAATATTTGACCGGGAAGGCCATTTATGTGCCATTGACGGAGGACTTGTTGAGAGTGATGCAAGGATTTACATGTCTGGATATTTAAAATCAATTTGTTCCGAGTCTCCTGAAATTGATGAGGAATCAGTTCCGGTTAAGGATGTAGGCCCTATTATAGAATGGTATTTTTTTTTCTCTGCGTTATTTTCTTTTGGATCGTAATAGAATAATTAATTAGTGATGTAATTCCTGTGATTCTAGGTTTATCCACGGATTTGATGGTGGAATGAAAAACTGCATTACTCTTTCTACTGAATTTGGAGAATACAACTTAATGAACCCTAGCACTGAGTACACGCCGCTAATGAACAACTTGTATGAGAAAATTTGGATAAGCAAAGTTGTTGTGGAGTATTTGGAAGAGTTCCACTACCTTCTGCCTACTTACGAAGACTTGCTCCAGGTTATTCGAGAGGCCACCATTCCAGAACTAGGTGATAAACGTATGACTGAGGAGATGCTTCATAAGCACGCCCAGTTTGTGTGCGATCAAGTAGTGAGCTTGGAAGTTGATGAAGATGACACGCCATTAATTACCCTCCCATGTATAAGAGAGCTAATAAAATTGAATGGAATCAAATTCGGCAAACGTAAAATCCGCGCCAAGATAGACTACAAAAAAATAGATAAGAAAGCTTGGACGAAGGCCACCACAACGCCTCTCGTGAGGAAAACGTTCGAAAGCTTTTTCACGAACCAATTGGACAAAACGAATCATGAGCTTGTGCTGAGGAGGAAGAGGTGTGGTATTTGCGAGGCATGCCAGTTGCCAGACTGCGGGGAGTGCAATGCTTGTCGAGCTATGGCCAAGTTTGGGGGTCACGGGCGGACGAAGAAGGCTTGCGTGAGGAGACTGTGCCCCAACATGGCCGTGCAGCAGGCCGAGGACTCAGACCCAGAAGATGACGATGACTCCAGACTTACAGCAGACAAGAAAGAACATGATAAAATTGATGATGCAGTACCCGTGAAACTGACAGGTTCAGGTAGTAGGAAAATAAAATGGATCGGCGAGCCTGTCAAAGCAGATGCTACTAAAGTTTACTATGAAAAAGTTGAAATTGATGGCTCTGAACTGTGCAATGGGGATTATGTTATGGTTGAAACTTCTCAAGCCAACATACCTGCTCTAGTCGCCAGAGTTGTGTACATGTGGATGGAAACCATCAATCCTAAGTCAGGGTACTTCCATGCGGAAGTCTTCATAAGAGCTACCGATACAGTGCTGGGAGAAGTGGGCGATCCCAGAGAGGTGTTCTTGGGAGACCGCTGCAGTCACGGGGCGCCCCTGTCCTCGATATTAAGAAAAGCCAGTGTTGAAAGGCACGAAATACCCGAGAACTGGTTCCACCTCGGCGGGAAAGATGTAAAAGACGATTCGTTCGATGACGACGGCAAAACATACTTCTTTAAGAAGTACTACGAAAGGTTTACCGCCCGATTCGAAGACCTCCCGGTGGACCCCGAATGTCCCAACGAGTTGCGGAAGCACCGCTTCTGTCCATCCTGCGAGCGTAAAACCAAGCGGGACGGCAAGAACATACCTAAAGTCTTTGGAAAATTGATGGAGAAATCCGAGGAAGTCAAAGAAGCGAACAGGACCGAATGGAGTTATGTTAAATGTCAAGATTACGAATACAAGAAAGGCTGCGGCGTGTTCCTCAAGCCGGGGACGTTCAAGTTGAAAAATAGTTTGGCCAACACGGACGGCCGAGTGAAGCTCGAGAGAGTCGACGAGAGCGTCTACCCGGAGTATCACAGGAAGAGCGATAATAATATGCGAGGGTCGAACTTGGATACCGGGGAGCCGTTCAACGTGGGTCACATAGTCGCGGTGCTGGCGCGCGGCGCGGGCCCGCTCGTGGCGCCCCAGGACATCCTGCTGCTCGTGCGCGTGCTGCTGCGGCCCGAGAACACCCGCGCGGGCGCGCCCCGGGCGCAGGACCTCAACCTCGTCTACTGGACCGACGAGCTGCGCGAAGTGGCCTTCAGCGCCGTCGCCGGGCCCTGCCACCTCGCGCACGAGGAGAACGTCCCCGGCGACCACGTCCAGGACTGGCTCGGAGCCGACCCGAACAGGTTCTACTTCAGGCAAGCGTACGATAAGGCGACCGGACAGTTCGCAGAGGTCCCGGAGCACGCGAGGAGCGTCGGGCGGACGGACAGAGCGCGGGACAAGGGGAAGGGGAAGGGCAAGTCGAGCAAGCCGGCGGCGCGCGAGCCGCCCGCGGAGGGCCCCCGGGCGCTGCGGACGCTGGACGTGTTCGCGGGCTGCGGCGGGCTCTCGGCCGGGCTGCACGCCGCCGGCCTGGCCAGCTGCCGCTGGGCCGTGGAGCACGTCGACGCCGCCGCTCACGCCTACGCGCTCAACAACCCCGGCTGCACCGTCTTCAGAGAAGACTGCAACGCTTTGTTGGCTGCGGCGCTAGCGGGAGCGCCCCATTCTGCCGCGGGGCTCCGCCTCCCGGCCCCGCGCGAGGTCGAACTGATGTGCGGAGGCCCGCCCTGCCAGGGCTTCTCCGGCATGAACCGCTTCAACTCCCGCGAGTACTCCAACTTCAAGAACTCCCTCGTCGCCACGTACCTCTCGTTCTGCGACTACTACCGCCCGAAATACTTCATCCTGGAGAACGTGAGGAACTTCGTCGCGTTCAAAAAGGGTATGGTTCTGAAATTGACGCTGCGGACGTTGTTGGACATGGGGTATCAGTGCACGTTCGGCGTGCTCCAAGCGGGGAACTACGGTGTTCCTCAGACGAGAAGGCGGCTCATAATAATCGCCGCGGCCCCGGGATATAAGCTGCCTCTGTACCCAGAGCCGACGCATGTGTTTAGTCGACGAGCTTGTTCCCTCACCATCAATATTGACGGAAAAAGGTTCGCGTCTAATATCCAGTGGGACGAGTCCGCGCCTCGGCGGACTTGCACCATCCGGGACGCCATGAGCGACTTGCCGGAAGTCGCCAACGGCGCCAGCAAAATTGAAATCGAATATGGCTCGATACCGGAGAGCCACTTCCAGAGGATGATTCGCAGCAAGGACGAGAACGCGAAACTTCGCGACCACATTTGCAAAAATATGGCCCCGCTGATTCAAGCGCGCATCAGCAGGATCCCGACCGCGCCCGGCTCGGACTGGCGGGACCTGCCCAACGTGTCGGTGACCCTCTCCGACGGAACCAAATGCAAGGTAAGTTTAGAGCGTCAGTCTCAACTGAGAGGTTTTTTTTCCTGAATTTAACGAGACACAAAATATATCCGGCATAAATACTTTACGCCTTTCATAAAAACTTAAAAACAGATACAATACATTAAATTACTTAATAAAATAGGGAAAAAGGCCAAAGAAATATCATTATTCAAATTTGAAATGTGTCCAGGTGCTCCAGTACCGGCACGTGGACAAGAGCGGCCGCGGCGGCGGCGCGCGGCGTGGCGTGTGCGCCTGCGCGGCCGGCGCGGCCTGCGACCCGCAGGACCGGCAGGAGCACACGCTCATCCCGTGGTGCCTGCCGCACACCGCCAACAGGCACAACAACTGGGCTGGACTCTACGGTTAGTGCTCCCTACCTGTGCGCCTGCGCGGCCGGCGCGGCCTGCGACCCGCAGGACCGGCAGGAGCACACGCTCATCCCGTGGTGCCTGCCGCACACCGCCAACAGGCACAACAACTGGGCTGGACTCTACGGTTAGTGCTCCCTACCTGTGCGCCTGCGCGGCCGGCGCGGCCTGCGACCCGCAGGACCGGCAGGAGCACACGCTCATCCCGTGGTGCCTGCCGCACACCGCCAACAGGCACAACAACTGGGCTGGACTCTACGGTTAGTGCTCCCTACCTGTGCGCCTGCGCGGCCGGCGCGGCCTGCGACCCGCAGGACCGGCAGGAGCACACGCTCATCCCGTGGTGCCTGCCGCACACCGCCAACAGGCACAACAACTGGGCTGGACTCTACGGTTAGTGCTCCCTACCTGTGCGCCTGCGCGGCCGGCGCGGCCTGCGACCCGCAGGACCGGCAGGAGCACACGCTCATCCCGTGGTGCCTGCCGCACACCGCCAACAGGCACAACAACTGGGCTGGACTCTACGGTTAGTGCTCCCTACCTGTGCGCCTGCGCGGCCGGCGCGGCCTGCGACCCGCAGGACCGGCAGGAGCACACGCTCATCCCGTGGTGCCTGCCGCACACCGCCAACAGGCACAACAACTGGGCTGGACTCTACGGTTAGTGCTCCCTACCTGTGCGCCTGCGCGGCCGGCGCGGCCTGCGACCCGCAGGACCGGCAGGAGCACACGCTCATCCCGTGGTGCCTGCCGCACACCGCCAACAGGCACAACAACTGGGCTGGACTCTACGGTTAGTGCTCCCTACCTGTGCGCCTGCGCGGCCGGCGCGGCCTGCGACCCGCAGGACCGGCAGGAGCACACGCTCATCCCGTGGTGCCTGCCGCACACCGCCAACAGGCACAACAACTGGGCTGGACTCTACGGTTAGTGCTCCCTACCTGTGCGCCTGCGCGGCCGGCGCGGCCTGCGACCCGCAGGACCGGCAGGAGCACACGCTCATCCCGTGGTGCCTGCCGCACACCGCCAACAGGCACAACAACTGGGCTGGACTCTACGGTTAGTGCTCCCTACCTGTGCGCCTGCGCGGCCGGCGCGGCCTGCGACCCGCAGGACCGGCAGGAGCACACGCTCATCCCGTGGTGCCTGCCGCACACCGCCAACAGGCACAACAACTGGGCTGGACTCTACGGTTAGTGCTCCCTACCTGTGCGCCTGCGCGGCCGGCGCGGCCTGCGACCCGCAGGACCGGCAGGAGCACACGCTCATCCCGTGGTGCCTGCCGCACACCGCCAACAGGCACAACAACTGGGCTGGACTCTACGGTTAGTGCTCCCTACCTGTGCGCCTGCGCGGCCGGCGCGGCCTGCGACCCGCAGGACCGGCAGGAGCACACGCTCATCCCGTGGTGCCTGCCGCACACCGCCAACAGGCACAACAACTGGGCTGGACTCTACGGTTAGTGCTCCCTACCTGTGCGCCTGCGCGGCCGGCGCGGCCTGCGACCCGCAGGACCGGCAGGAGCACACGCTCATCCCGTGGTGCCTGCCGCACACCGCCAACAGGCACAACAACTGGGCTGGACTCTACGGTTAGTGCTCCCTACCTGTGCGCCTGCGCGGCCGGCGCGGCCTGCGACCCGCAGGACCGGCAGGAGCACACGCTCATCCCGTGGTGCCTGCCGCACACCGCCAACAGGCACAACAACTGGGCTGGACTCTACGGTTAGTGCTCCCTACCTGTGCGCCTGCGCGGCCGGCGCGGCCTGCGACCCGCAGGACCGGCAGGAGCACACGCTCATCCCGTGGTGCCTGCCGCACACCGCCAACAGGCACAACAACTGGGCTGGACTCTACGGTTAGTGCTCCCTACCTGTGCGCCTGCGCGGCCGGCGCGGCCTGCGACCCGCAGGACCGGCAGGAGCACACGCTCATCCCGTGGTGCCTGCCGCACACCGCCAACAGGCACAACAACTGGGCTGGACTCTACGGTTAGTGCTCCCTACCTGTGCGCCTGCGCGGCCGGCGCGGCCTGCGACCCGCAGGACCGGCAGGAGCACACGCTCATCCCGTGGTGCCTGCCGCACACCGCCAACAGGCACAACAACTGGGCTGGACTCTACGGTTAGTGCTCCCTACCTGTGCGCCTGCGCGGCCGGCGCGGCCTGCGACCCGCAGGACCGGCAGGAGCACACGCTCATCCCGTGGTGCCTGCCGCACACCGCCAACAGGCACAACAACTGGGCTGGACTCTACGGTTAGTGCTCCCTACCTGTGCGCCTGCGCGGCCGGCGCGGCCTGCGACCCGCAGGACCGGCAGGAGCACACGCTCATCCCGTGGTGCCTGCCGCACACCGCCAACAGGCACAACAACTGGGCTGGACTCTACGGTTAGTGCTCCCTACCTGTGCGCCTGCGCGGCCGGCGCGGCCTGCGACCCGCAGGACCGGCAGGAGCACACGCTCATCCCGTGGTGCCTGCCGCACACCGCCAACAGGCACAACAACTGGGCTGGACTCTACGGTTAGTGCTCCCTACCTGTGCGCCTGCGCGGCCGGCGCGGCCTGCGACCCGCAGGACCGGCAGGAGCACACGCTCATCCCGTGGTGCCTGCCGCACACCGCCAACAGGCACAACAACTGGGCTGGACTCTACGGTTAGTGCTCCCTACCTGTGCGCCTGCGCGGCCGGCGCGGCCTGCGACCCGCAGGACCGGCAGGAGCACACGCTCATCCCGTGGTGCCTGCCGCACACCGCCAACAGGCACAACAACTGGGCTGGACTCTACGGTTAGTGCTCCCTACCTGTGCGCCTGCGCGGCCGGCGCGGCCTGCGACCCGCAGGACCGGCAGGAGCACACGCTCATCCCGTGGTGCCTGCCGCACACCGCCAACAGGCACAACAACTGGGCTGGACTCTACGGTTAGTGCTCCCTACCTGTGCGCCTGCGCGGCCGGCGCGGCCTGCGACCCGCAGGACCGGCAGGAGCACACGCTCATCCCGTGGTGCCTGCCGCACACCGCCAACAGGCACAACAACTGGGCTGGACTCTACGGTTAGTGCTCCCTACCTGTGCGCCTGCGCGGCCGGCGCGGCCTGCGACCCGCAGGACCGGCAGGAGCACACGCTCATCCCGTGGTGCCTGCCGCACACCGCCAACAGGCACAACAACTGGGCTGGACTCTACGGTTAGTGCTCCCTACCTGTGCGCCTGCGCGGCCGGCGCGGCCTGCGACCCGCAGGACCGGCAGGAGCACACGCTCATCCCGTGGTGCCTGCCGCACACCGCCAACAGGCACAACAACTGGGCTGGACTCTACGGTTAGTGCTCCCTACCTGTGCGCCTGCGCGGCCGGCGCGGCCTGCGACCCGCAGGACCGGCAGGAGCACACGCTCATCCCGTGGTGCCTGCCGCACACCGCCAACAGGCACAACAACTGGGCTGGACTCTACGGTTAGTGCTCCCTACCTGTGCGCCTGCGCGGCCGGCGCGGCCTGCGACCCGCAGGACCGGCAGGAGCACACGCTCATCCCGTGGTGCCTGCCGCACACCGCCAACAGGCACAACAACTGGGCTGGACTCTACGGTTAGTGCTCCCTACCTGTGCGCCTGCGCGGCCGGCGCGGCCTGCGACCCGCAGGACCGGCAGGAGCACACGCTCATCCCGTGGTGCCTGCCGCACACCGCCAACAGGCACAACAACTGGGCTGGACTCTACGGTTAGTGCTCCCTACCTGTGCGCCTGCGCGGCCGGCGCGGCCTGCGACCCGCAGGACCGGCAGGAGCACACGCTCATCCCGTGGTGCCTGCCGCACACCGCCAACAGGCACAACAACTGGGCTGGACTCTACGGTTAGTGCTCCCTACCTGTGCGCCTGCGCGGCCGGCGCGGCCTGCGACCCGCAGGACCGGCAGGAGCACACGCTCATCCCGTGGTGCCTGCCGCACACCGCCAACAGGCACAACAACTGGGCTGGACTCTACGGTTAGTGCTCCCTACCTGTGCGCCTGCGCGGCCGGCGCGGCCTGCGACCCGCAGGACCGGCAGGAGCACACGCTCATCCCGTGGTGCCTGCCGCACACCGCCAACAGGCACAACAACTGGGCTGGACTCTACGGTTAGTGCTCCCTACCTGTGCGCCTGCGCGGCCGGCGCGGCCTGCGACCCGCAGGACCGGCAGGAGCACACGCTCATCCCGTGGTGCCTGCCGCACACCGCCAACAGGCACAACAACTGGGCTGGACTCTACGGTTAGTGCTCCCTACCTGTGCGCCTGCGCGGCCGGCGCGGCCTGCGACCCGCAGGACCGGCAGGAGCACACGCTCATCCCGTGGTGCCTGCCGCACACCGCCAACAGGCACAACAACTGGGCTGGACTCTACGGTTAGTGCTCCCTACCTGTGCGCCTGCGCGGCCGGCGCGGCCTGCGACCCGCAGGACCGGCAGGAGCACACGCTCATCCCGTGGTGCCTGCCGCACACCGCCAACAGGCACAACAACTGGGCTGGACTCTACGGTTAGTGCTCCCTACCTGTGCGCCTGCGCGGCCGGCGCGGCCTGCGACCCGCAGGACCGGCAGGAGCACACGCTCATCCCGTGGTGCCTGCCGCACACCGCCAACAGGCACAACAACTGGGCTGGACTCTACGGTTAGTGCTCCCTACCTGTGCGCCTGCGCGGCCGGCGCGGCCTGCGACCCGCAGGACCGGCAGGAGCACACGCTCATCCCGTGGTGCCTGCCGCACACCGCCAACAGGCACAACAACTGGGCTGGACTCTACGGTTAGTGCTCCCTACCTGTGCGCCTGCGCGGCCGGCGCGGCCTGCGACCCGCAGGACCGGCAGGAGCACACGCTCATCCCGTGGTGCCTGCCGCACACCGCCAACAGGCACAACAACTGGGCTGGACTCTACGGTTAGTGCTCCCTACCTGTGCGCCTGCGCGGCCGGCGCGGCCTGCGACCCGCAGGACCGGCAGGAGCACACGCTCATCCCGTGGTGCCTGCCGCACACCGCCAACAGGCACAACAACTGGGCTGGACTCTACGGTTAGTGCTCCCTACCTGTGCGCCTGCGCGGCCGGCGCGGCCTGCGACCCGCAGGACCGGCAGGAGCACACGCTCATCCCGTGGTGCCTGCCGCACACCGCCAACCGCCAAGTTTCCCAGTGTATTAGTGCCAGGTGGCAAGCCCATCTAATAGTACTACAAGCCTTTATTCCCTTAGTCGCCTCTTACGACATCCACGGGAAGACATGGAGTGGCACTATTCTAACCCGGCACCCACACGGGGAAAATTAACGTTTACTGTAATGTAACTAATTAACGCTTATTGTATTTGTGTTTCCAGGTCGCATCGCATGGGACGGTTACTTCAGCACGACGGTGACGGACCCGGAGCCCATGGGCAAGCAGGGCCGCGTGCTGCACCCGGCGCAGCACCGCGTGGTCTCGGTGCGCGAGTGCGCGCGCTCGCAGGGCTTCCCCGACACCTACCTGTTCGCGGGCGCCGTGCTCGACAAGTACCGACAGGTAACAACACTTCAATATGTAGCGACAGGAAACCGGCGCACAGGTACCAACAGGTAACTTCACCTCAATATGTAGCAACAGGAAACCGGCTCACAGGTACCGACAGGTAACAATACTTCTACATGGAGCGACAGGAAACTGGCTTACAGGTACCGACAGTTAATAGTACATTTATTGCCTAGGCAGTGAAGCATGCAATTGTGGGCCGAGTATTGGTTTAAACGGAGCTTGCGAGTGGTCTCCTCGGTGCGCGAGTGCGCACGCTAGCAGGGCTTTCCCGACACCTACTTATTCGCAGGCTCCGTGCTCGACAAGTACCGACAGGTAACAACACCTCAATATGTAGCGACAGGAAACCGGCGCACAGGTACCAACAGGTAACTTCACCTCAATATGTAGCAACAGGATACCGGCTCAAACTACCGACAGGTAACAACTCAATATGTAGCGACAGGATACCGGCTCACAGGTACCGACAGGTAACAACACTCCTATATACAGCGACAGGAAACTGACTTACAGGTCTACTGCCTGTCAGACGTAATCGGTTTTTTCTTTGTTTTTGAACTATTTCTGTGGAACTTGTTGTGAAAAAATACGTAAATTAATAACGTTTCTGTCTCTTATTCTTAAACGTGTGCAGATAATTCTAGGTTTAATGCTGATAATAAATGTCTGTTATGTCGTATAAGTAAAACAAAAGAAAAAAATTGAATTAAGTGATTACTTTTTTTGAAATAATTTTGTAATCGCTTATGACTTTTTTTGAAAAAAAAACTTAAAAGATAATTATCTCGAAAATGGTTCACTTTTGCATAATGCATTATAATAGGGTCAAAATGACTGCAAATGACCTCCCCTATAACCCCTTAACGGGAATGTATGCGATAACCAATAACCCTGTATACATATAGTATATTATAGTACCCATAGTACAAGCCTAGAGCTTAGTTTGGGACTAGGTCAATTGGTGTGACATTGTACCCTGATATTTATTATTTATTTATATTACCGACTTGTAAAAGGACCCTGTGGCCAACTTACTGAATAAATATTTTTTTGAATTCAACTGTAGGCTTAAAATTCTTCACCGACACTGGTAAATCAGATACTAATTCAGACATTTGCTTTCAGATCGGCAACGCAGTGCCGCCGCCTCTAGGAGAGGCTGTGGGTAGAGAAATCAGGAAAGCGCTGGCGCTCAACCCTTCCTCTTGAAAACGTGCCTTTTTACCTGAATAGTGTTACATACATACATAGTACAAATGTTATATATAAGGAACCATGTTGAACTAATAAGTATGACTAAGCTAAGCTTTAAATTAAGAACGTTTTTTAATAAAATCTTTACTGAAATAAACGTTTTGTAATTAAATGGTTTAATTTTTCTACCGTTTTTTTTAATACAGTTGCTCAAAAGTGGTATTTTGTGTAGCTGTAATGGGTCTTGCGAAAAGTAATTATTTTCGTACAAGTGCTTTTTAATTTATCTGCATAATTAATTATAGTGCGGAATGTTGGTTTTTTGCA
The DNA here is from genome assembly GCA_927399475.2 of Acleris emargana. Lineage (NCBI taxonomy): Eukaryota > Metazoa > Arthropoda > Insecta > Lepidoptera > Tortricidae > Acleris > Acleris emargana. The sequence continues at coordinate 2,628,581 of OV656843.1, forward strand.
CAGAGTTCAATTATTTATTTCTAAAGCCTGACAAGTTCCTTTTTAGCCCTCGCCATGTTGCGGATTTTCAGTGGAACTAATTTATTTAAATGGCAACGTTTTTTTTTGACAACGGACGTTGGAAGTCATTGAATGTCATCAATGCCCAAGAAATTTCACCCCGATGCAAAAAACATTATTATAAATACATTCAAATGGTTGCGGCAGAAAAAGGACGAAGGATTCAGCAGCATTCCAATAAACAATGTTTTGAAATTAGTTGTTGACATGTCGGGTATGATATTCATAGTGCGATTGTCATGAATTGGTTAGCTTGGTACTAAATATGTATATTAATTATTATTATTTTTTTTCTCATTCAAGGCGTCTGTAGTGCTACAATTAAGAATATATAGCTTACTTTTAGACTTCGTTATTACTTAGGAAGTGACTATAGAAAATTGGAGTAAATGCTGCGAACACGTAAAAAAAATAGAAGACGGATATAGGACAAAAGGTCCTATAATCGAATCACAGACCGAAAGATTTATAATCGAGGTTGGTGGTCCTGAAAGTGACTCTTCAACGGACGAAAGTGAAAATACATCGGAGCCAGAATCTGATGAATATATGGATGTCGAATATTTAGAATCGGATTTTGACGGATAGGTAATTATTCATATTTAATTATCAACTAGACATGCTCTTCCGATTACATGAAAACATAGTTTCACAATCTACAAGTACTTAATTGTATATATCTCACTCGTTCTTGCACGATGCCAATACTCACTGTCCCGACTATTCATGACGTACACGTATAATTGCCATATGTAAGCTGTTTGTAGCGACACTACATCAGGGCTAAATAGGAACTTGTCAGGCTATAGTATTATACATAGAGAACATTTCATGATGACGATCTTACGAGTGCAACTACGTTACCAACCTCCACACGGAAACAAACATTCAACCAGAGCTGTATAGTGGCAGGTTAAAGGGTAAGACACTGTTTGAGATCAGTGGGGGGTTATTATGACATAGCTATGCAGTTCAATATACGGTGAGTGTAAAGGACAGAGCTATGGCAGTTATATAGCTATGTCCTTTTCTCTGAGCGTAAGGGCCGGTACAGACGGACAGCATTTCAACTGCAACCCAGCTGCAAAGTGGCAGTTCCAGGGCTGTTCTGATGCAGTTTGCAGTTTCGATGCAGTTGCACCAACTGCATCAGAACAGCCCTGGAACTGCCACTTTGCAGCTGGGTTGCAGTTGAAATGCTGTCCGTCTGTACCGGCCCTAAAATGAACTGCATAGTTACGCCATAATAACCCCCAGGACGGACTTTCTTAAGGTCCTTCCACCGGAATCCTGCCTTTTGGCGGAAATAGGTTTGGCAAAATGTATCGTTTGCCAACCCGCTTTTTTTCTGCAACTGTAAATATATCAGGATTTATATCAGTACCATCGTGTAGAATTATACATTAGGTTAGTTTTTTATAAAAATCCTGAAATATGCAGTTACAGGAAAAAAGCGGTATAGCAAATGAAAGGGTTGGGAAACGTTACATTTTGCCAAACATATTTCTGCCAAAAGACAGAACCTTACCAAAAAGAAACAAATTTAATGCACATAGACTTTTATTCATTTCATTAGAACCTCTTTAGTTTTCCGTTTAATGTTCTTAACGAGAAGACTGAGCTCTGCATCTTCTTTAGACTTCTTGGGTTTCACTTCTTCCTCAGTAGGATTGTCAGCTGGTCGCCTTTTCAGTTTTTCCTGTATCAGTTTCTCCATATTCTTGGTCTTCTTGAAATTGGGATCAGTTGGATCAATATTGAAATGATGTGACTTATACAGAGCAGAGAACCTCTTATCATCCACGTCTATGTCAAAATCTGGTAGAGCTTGCTTTTGTTCCAACATCTTTTGTTTCAGTTTCCTTTTCCTCTTAGATTTCTTTGTGCTCTCTGCATCCTGAATCTTCTTGAGACTGAAGTGCACCTTGCCATCGTCTTCATCTAATAGTAGTTCTAATTCAGCTTTACGTTTTTCATCCTCTTCATTTTCAGGTTCGCTAGCAATTGGCTTCTTTTTAGATTTCTTCCCCCTAAATTCAGGTTTATTGAATTCCTCAGCGAAATAGGGATCATTCATGTCTACGTCAGAAGGAACGTCGTCAGATTCTGCATCTGATGCTTCTTTTTCTGCTCTCTTCTTCATTCTTTTCTGTTTTTGTTTCTCCTTCTTTTTCTTCATTAGTTGTTCAAACGGAGTCATGTTTTTGTCATCTATAGAAAAAGGTATTTATTATAAATAATGATAAAAACACGTCCGTTTCATAAATGCTAAATTTTAAGAGGATTGTCAGTGAGGCGACGCTTCAATCGTAGGTAGCTATAAAAAAAAAACTAGTAGCTCCGTGCGATAACGCCCCTAATCAAGTTCGATTTCCACGATTATTATTGTTATGAAAATCTATGTTTGTACGTTGCCTTTTCTTGTTTTTTTTAAAGAATTATTTTCTTGGAAAAAAAATTAGACCCATTTATTCATAATATCTTCAACATTTGTTTTTAATAAAAAAACAAATAATAATAACATTCAAAAATCGTAAACACCGGACTAGGTTTAAGAGAAGAGAAACGTTATCGCGTTTGTATCGAAATTGTCAGCGTCACGATTATGAAAGCTCATCTTGAATAATATTTATTTTTGTATTCAAATCGCTTCAAAATCTTAAACAGAATATGGAAGTAATGATTAAATTAACCAAAGTCCAAAAGAATATGAGATATTGGTCAGTTTGGTGTCTTTACATCTTTTGCCATTTCTATTGACCCAGACTGTAGTCTGTTAGTTTCCGGCAAAGCTAATAAAAGTATTTTAAAGAAATACCTTGAGTTAACTTTTTCTTGACAAGTTCTTCTGCCTTGTCTTTGATCCCAAGGCCCCAAGTGATCTCCATCTCCATGTCTTTGTTTTTCTTGCTTTCCTCCGTCTTATCAATGTCTGCTAAAAGTTTCTTGTACTTCAATATGGGATCCTCATCGTCGTTGTCCGAATGGGAATCTTTTGCGATTTGATCCGGGATTTCCTCTCCTGAGAAAGAAGAACTTACCAGTTTAAATTTCAATATTGTAGCACAAGGCTTGCTAAGGTATGGTCATCATTCACTTATAGCTATGCTCTTGTTGGTAGAGTGATTTTCATTATTTCCTATTACGAGTCTTTTTTTTTATTGCATGGGAAGGCAAACGAGCACACAGGCCACCTGATGGTAAGTGGAAACTGTAACTAGGGAATGCAATTTAACCGGTTAAAACCAGTTATTACCGGTTATTCGCATTCCCTAGCTGTGACCCATAGACATTCGCATTCACAAGAATGCAAATGCGTTGCCAACCCTGAGGACTAAGATGGAATGCCTCTATGCTAGTAATTTCACCGGCTGTCTTATCCCCAAACCGGAACACAACAATGCAAACACTGCTGCTTGGTGGTAGGTTAATGGATAAGATGGTGGTACCAACCCGGACGGACCCTGCACAAGGTTCTCCCACAAGTAGTCTTAAAGTAATATATAAACAAAATTGCCCTTATTAATAAACGTGGAGTAACTGTGGGGTAGCTAAACCATGTTTTATCCTTATCTGTCATTGTGACATTTGAATATGACAGATAAGGACAAAGCATGGTTTAGCTACTCGACGGTTACTCCACGTTTATTAATAAGGGCATAAAAGTTTAAAAATAGGTTTAGACGACTCGTTAGCCTAGTGGGTACCCTGCCTTCGGAACTAGCGGTCCCGGGTTCAAATCCCGATAAGGGCAGATATTTGGTGATGAGCGCGAATATTTGTTCCTGAGTCTTGGATGTTTTCTATGCATTTATCTATAAATAATAATTTCCACGAAACTCTCTCACAGATTATCAAAACTGAATGTCAGTTTGGCATTTCATTTGTAGGGATGGGAAAAAGTGAATGAATTAATGATGAAGTAACGGTTTAACTGTATGGAGGTTTTAATATACAATATTCCGAACATAAATGAATATAATTTAATTATCTTTTTAAACTAAATCGTTAGTGAGAGTTATTATTATGTGTATAGGTAGTCTATATGATATGACATGATGATGTATCTACGGATGACTGAATAAAATATTTATAATAAATCGTGTTGTGTTATTGAGTACATAATATCGTTATAAGTAGGTATCCACATGCAATTGTAGTCTGTCAAATTCACTATATCCATCATATTGAAGAACCCAACCCGTATACATATTTCACTCATTTCATTCATTCGCTAAATAAATTTACACATTCACTCCATTATTCCCATCCCTATGAAATGTCAAACTTTAAAGATACGCCATGCCACTACAGTCATTATTAGAATGCGTCTAGGCCATACATGTTCTCCTGCCCATCTGGCTCGAATGAAATTAACAAGGAGCCCTGCTTGTGACTGTGGGGATGAGTTTGGGGACTTAAATCATATATTTTTCGCATGCAGTTTGTATGACCATATTCCCTTTTTTGAAAACCTTATTTCCCACCATGTCCCATTCCCTACAAATATGAATATCCTACTCTCCTCTCTTGATCCTTCTATTTATTTGTTTATAGAATCTTTTATTAATTGTAACAACATTAAAATATAATATTTATTCTTTCTTCCAATACTTTTTTACATGTAATCTATTTATTCTGCTATAAAATATAACCAACTACTGTACTGATCCATAGTTCCTTATCCTTTCCGTTTTTTCATCCGTTTTTTAGTAGTAAAATAATCCGTGTTAGTTTCCCTAATTTTTGTTAATAATAAAAATATTATTATTATTCCTTAGCTCTGCCTACTCCACTCTGGGAATGAAGGCGTGAGTTTATGTATGTATGTGTATGTAAAAATATAAAAAAAAAAGTAAAAAAAAAAAACTTGACTAATGGCAAAAGCATTCGTGCGAGTCCAGGAAAAAAAAAAAAAAAGACGCCATATTTATTTACTACTTAGCTCAAGTAAGAAAAAATTGACTGTAAATAATCTATGACCACGTACAATAGTTTTCCGTTCGATTTTTTTTACTCGAACTGATATTCCGAATGGATTTCCTAAACGGAATTCTGAGAGTATGTGGCCGGGTTTACCCTTCAAATATCGTAACTAATTTCATAGAACGATTCACTTCGTCGAATTTTCATTTCATCGACGGGCATTTCCACGGGCAGGAGCTTTATTTTTATTGTGGTCACAAGTCTATCCTAACCTAACCTACGTAACGAATGCTTAAGATAACCTGAAAACTATAAGGTTTCAGCAGAAATTACTTTTCGATGATAATGAAATTTGGTGAAATGAAATGACTCATTCGATTCGAGTCGATACCTTCGTCCTCGCTGTTGGAAGCCAGGTACTCCGTCAGGTCGAGGCCGGGGTCCCCGGCGCGCGCGCCGCGCAGCGCCTCGGCCCGCGCGGGCGGCGTGGCGTCCCACGTGAGCTGCACGCGCGCCTGCTGCAGCGCCGTGGTCGTGAACAGGCGCGGCTTGTACTTGGCCAGGTCGGGGAGCGACGAGCACTCTTCGCGGGGCTCCTGGTAACATCAAATATCAATTTAACACCATAGTAACATCACACCTGCAATCCTAAGACAGCAATCTTAAAACTGCACTCTTAATACTGCAATCCTAAGACCGCAATCCTAAAACTGTAATCCTAAGACTGCAATCCTAAATCAGCAATCCTAAGACCGCCATCCTAAAACTGCAATCCTAAGACCGAAATCCGAAATCTGCAATCCTAAGACCGCTATCCTAAAACTGCCATCCTTAGACCAAAATCCTAAGACCGCAATCCTATGACTGCAATCCTAAGAACGCTATCCTAAAACTGCAATCCTGAGACCGCAATCCTAAGACTGCAATCCCTAGACCGTAATCCTAAGACTGCGATCGTAAGACTGAAATCCTAAGACTGAAATCCTAAGACTGCAATCCTAAGACCGCAAATGTGTTGCCAACCCTGACGACTAAGCCGAAATGCCTCTATACCTAGTCATTTCACCAGAAAACAGCAGCAAACACTGCTGAATTGGGGTAGAAACCTAAGCTACTGATAGCGATCCAGACGGACAGTGCAAGTTGTACTAGCACTAAAGAAAGAGTATCTAAATCAGTATACATGTACTTGTAATATTTTAGGAGTTCCCTCGATTGATCCAAGATCCCATCATCAGACCGTGATATGACAATGGGACCAACTAAAAAGTATACCGTTACAAACTAATTTTTTTTTTAAATCTCATCATTCTTTGAGTAATCAATCAGGATACAAAAAAAAGATCCCAACAAATTGAGAACCTCCTCCTTTTTTGGAATTCTGTTAAAAATGTAGCAAACCTGATCAAACGTGACATCATCAGGAATGAACCGCATGTCGAGCCTGGAGGCGCTGCTCTCATACTCCATATTGTCACAGTCCGCGTACAGCTTGTCGGCCGTGGCAGCACAGTCGCATTCCACCACGGCATAGTAATACTTCAGCCGGTTGAGCTGGTAGCGGCGCAGTTTCTCCATGTGATACGATGAACCTGAAATTCACATCAGCAATAATAATGGGTTTAAACGGAAGTCTTTATTAGCAGACTGGAAGCGACTGGTGTTACTATAGTGCCTGGCCGTTTAGAAGTCAATCCTGACACCTGTCATCGCAGTACAATTTATATTATAATTTATAACCTATATTTGGGTTCCCGAATTTATTCCACGTCCCATTAACTTTAAAACCTTACTCCGTTATACTTTTTCCCCTTTTATTAATATTCTGTGTGATTTTATGACTAATAATAATATTCGTTTGTAAGCAGTTAACTCTTCATTCACATGTCAGAATCAGTTCCATTCCTTCGGACCGCCACCCTCCTTTATTTATATATTTATTTAATTTTTACCGGTTCCTCCCCCTTTTTTATAAGGGTTGATTACTTTGTACAGTTTTCTACCTTGCTGTTTTCATTGGACTGATGAGATGACTCTAGGCATAATCTTTGACATTGACTACCGACCATTACTGACGCAACTGACATTGGAACAAGCCTTGTGGCTGCCACTAAAGAGAAGAAGAAGAACAAGTATATTTAGGTTTGAGGTTATAATTTGTACTGAAATGACAGATGTCAGGATTGAATTCTTAACGGCCGGGCACTATAATGCCGATAGGCGGCAGTGACCTTTTCCTATAACGTGGGCCGGGTGCTAGATTACCAATGATCATCATTATTCATCATTTAACTTAAGAGCTACGCTCTTGTCGGTGGAGTAATTGCCACTTTTCTTTATTCTCTGCCAGCTTTTCACATCTTGATTACCCATAATAGGGGAAAAAAAACATACTCGTGGTACCGTTTTTATACCCCTTTTTGTTTCTCTTTTCCAATATTTTTTTTGTACATAAGTTGTAATTAAAATTTAAAGCGGGTTTAATTGTTACCTTAATGCATTTGAGCGGTTAATTCAGGTCATTGGTACAGGTAAATTAAGTTAGCGTCCATATAAATTTTTAGCCAATGATTTTTTGAGTAAATATAGGTAGTCAAAAAATTACAAAAAAGGCAGTTTAAATGAAACTTGGCAAAATGATCCAATATCTAACAAATAACTGCTGCTTGATGTGGTATTTTTTTATATTTTAAATGCAAATGAACATCGTAAAATATTGTCAATCTTCTTCTCTATTCTCCCCTCACCTTCCTCATTTCCACCGTCGTCCGACAGGCCGCTGTCTGCCTCGCGCTTGTCCGTCAGCTCGATAGGCCCGCGCACCTCCTCCTCATGCATCCTCTTCAGACCATACTCGGACGGATAAATCTATTTAACATAATAATGTCCCATTATTGTGTGTATTAGTTTATTATTGTATAATATCATAAGCAATATTTAAAAAACGACTGACTGTTGTGTTTCTTGCGGCGTTTCTTCTCAGCCTTGGTCTCTTGCGAAGCGCTGGTACATTTTTGACGTGTAAAAGTGCCCGTCAGGCCTACTTACTGAATAAACATCTTTTACCTTTTTTTCATCATTCACATTTGGTCTTGAATGAGTTGGTCGCATTCAGTTTGACTGGATTAATTATTTACTATGAAATACCATTTACACTTGGTGGTTACGGAATACAGGTTGCAGTTGAATAAAGCCAAAATGAATAACGTAAACACCACACCTTCATGTCAGATTAGAATTAAAATCCAAAGAAAGTTGCGGGTAAAAGCTTTTGGAGGTGGGAGGACCTTGTGCAGGGTCCGTCCGGGTTGGTACCACCATCTTATCCATTAACCTACCGCCAAGCAGCAGTGTTCGCATTGTTGTGTTCCGGTTTGGGGATAAGACAGCCGGTGAAATGACTAGCATAGAGGCATTCCATCTTCGGCCTCAGGGTTGGCAACGCATTTGCAGTCTTAGGATTGCGGTCTTGTGAATGCGAATGTCTATGGGTCACAGTTTCCACTTACCATCAGGTGGCCTGTGTGCTCGTTTGCCTTCCTATGATATAAAAAAAAAAAAAAAAAAAAAAAAAAAAAAAAAAAAAGCTTCAATAACTCACTGTTATCTTGTAAATGACGCCCCCCGGAGGCAGGAAGGAGCTCAGCAACACCATGATGTCCGTTGCTTTGATATTGTCCCAGTCCATGTTGCAGATGGCTATTCTGTAAAATTGTAGTTATGACAATTTAGAATATTATAGTTTTGCGATTAAAAAGTTTACTGACACATAGCATAATTTATTAATTAATTAACAAACTGTTGGAGGTTTTATTTAACCGGTTAATCCGCAATATTGGCAAAGCTAACTGGACTTTCAGACGCAGTGATTTTGCATAGTGATAACCAGTCAGCTGCCAAACTCGCAAACAATCCTGTCTTTTGCAAACATACAAAGCATGTTGATATAAGATATCACTATGTTCGAGAGGCTGTTTATAATAAAGTGATAGAATTAAGATATATGCCAACCGAATTTATGATAGCTGATATACTAACTAAAGCTTTGCCAAATTGTAAACACAGTTCTTTTACAAATGAATTGTTGGAGCTGGTCATCAAGGATTAAGAGAGTGTGTTGGAGGTTTTATTTAACCGGTTAATCCTGGCTGGTCAGAACTCGATATATCGAGGGTTGCGTAGTCAAACCCAATAAGTCGATATAACTTGTTGTGTCAAAAAGAACACTAATGAAAACATCAAAACAATTCAAATTTCAATAATCAATTATTTCGATTTATCGGGTTTGACCACGCAACCCTCGATATGTTTGTATTCTTTTTGACACTTGTCGCTTAATAATTGATTGTTCTTGTATTTTACTCTGCTAATGTTTTTACAATGAAATTATATATTTGGGTCAATCAACTTTTCTTTGTAGCTCGTTGCCATGGTGACGTCTCCTGGGTCACTCTTTAAAACAATGATTTCAAAGGATATAAGTCCACTAAAAAACTGTTTTATTGGCAATTACACACCCATTCTTTTATGGCATTTCTCCTAAGTGTGCTGGAAGTATATATTATAACATTTTTTCTAAGAAACTCTATCACTGTTGTCTCCTGGCTTACGGGACAGAATAACAACAGAAAAAAGTTGATCCACCCATTTACAATACAAACAATATTTGAAATAACCACAGTTCAATCATGATTAAGATTTTTATCTACCAGTTTGGATAAATTCCGATTGGCAATTTGACTCAAGATTTAAGTAATTAATCATTTTCTACTCTATACTAAATATGTATTAGTGATGCTATCTTTCACATACAATTTTTTTTCTTTTGATAACAGCAAGAAATAGAGCAGTATGAAGAAGTTTTGAGGAGATCTATACCCGTAGTGGGACCACTCTTAAGAAATTTTCTACATATTTTAATATTTTGTTAGATATCCGATAAGTCATAGAATTAAAGGTTTAATTTGCTCGCTAGTTATATTTCAGAAATGACTTTTTTGTCTTAATTTTAGTAATGGTACCTTTTAGTAGCTTCCTCTGTAGTATCTGCCTCAGCATCAAGTGCGCCCCACTCGTGTTCAACATCACTCTCCTCCTCCTCCTCACTGGTATCTTCGTCCGAAGAACTGTCCGTGAGCAGTACACCTATAGAAATATTAGATTTCATAAAAGTTGTCACAGGGGTGGTTTAAAAGAAATTGTACCTAGTGTAGGACTGAAATTAGTAGCATGTGCAACCGTACACCTAATGGGTGAGGATTGAATCTGCTTTGTTTATTGAATTTGAGGTACTGTTTCTAGGTGTATAAGGACTTAAGTTACTTTTAATTAATTTTAGTCCTTAACTACGTACATTTTTTCTGGAATCCACCCAGTAAATGAAAAAGTACGTAACTTTAGCACAATATGTTACCTTCTCCTCGTGCATAATCAACATCTAGATCCTGCAATCTTTTCTTAGTTTTGATGTTTAATTTGCCACGGACAAGTTTGTCATTTTGTAGCGGGGGTGCTACACTATCAACCTGATCGTCGTCGTTTTGAGGTCGTTTAACGAATTGGCCCGGCTCAGCCTCGTCTGTCTGAGCTTTATTTGACGTTTCATAGTCATCCTTGTCCTCCTCATCTTCGGATTCAGAACTGGCTTCAGAATCTTCCAATTCGTAGTATTTTCTCAAGTTTTCCGTACTAGTCTCGTTTACGGGTCGCCCTCTCTTGTCCACAGTATATTTAACTTTAAACTTAGAATCATTGAACATAGATTGAAATCGTTTGTCAATTTTAACTTTTCTTTCATGTTTGGGTATTTGCCTGTATCGTGGGTCGTTAAGGTACTTTGCGAAGCGACCGTCTTTTAGTATGTCACCCATTTTAAATAAGTTAAATAAAACTTAAACACTAGTTTCTTAGTATTACAAAGTACAAGGACATCAAGATTTTCGAAGGCCCAAGAACATACATACACAACATAACCTAGAAATCACCTAACTAATCATCTAATGTCAACCAAACAAATGTCAGAAAAACGTGAGTGGTACTCGAATATACGTACAATCGTTTTGACTGTACTTTGTTTTCTTGTTTTTTAATTTGAAGGAAATGTATAATATAAATAAATAATAAGTTTGTTAACTGTTATCTTTTTAGGATATTTAATATCAAATAACTAGAAATCTTGAGGGGCGGTATTGAAATGGAACGTATGTTTTAAGATGTTTTTTGTCATGCTAATTTATTTGTAGCTTGTACATACTTGTTAAATAACTTTAGTTCTTACACGTAAACATTTGTTGATTTTAGCTATTTACATCTTAATTGCAGATCAAAATTTGTGAAAATTCATGTCTGAATTCGTTAATAAAATAATTTATATTAGCCCAAGAAAGAATATGGTGTAAAAACGTTTCAGAGCTGTCAAATTTCATCGGCACATTGATCTTTTTCGTCATCCGTTCTTAATTTTCTGTTTATATTATAAGCAGTAACAGAAGTCCAATAACTCGTGCATAAATTAAATTAACTATGAATAGTATCGGTGAAGAGTGCACAGACCTAAAGAAGAAGTACGATGATTGTTTTAATTCTTGGTTTTCGGATAAATTTTTGAAGGGGGACCACGATGACTCGATGTGCGCTGGAATATTCAAAGTTTATCAAGAATGTGTTAAGGTAGATAACACGAGGTGGATTTGGATCGATCTGTGTTTATGTAATCTAGCTTAGCTAACATTTTTTTCGTTTACAGAATGCTATGAAGCAGCAAAATATAGATTTTAAAGAAATAGATAAGGATGTCTTGGGGACTGAGCACGAGTTTAAGGCACCGCCGACGGGAAGCAGTTGACAGATGTCCCGCTTTATGTGCTATGCTGAGTTCAGTCATGTGCTAGGACCTGCTGAAACCACAGTCCCAGTTGGAGTACAAAGTGAATAACAACACTTGAATAATTAGAGAAAATATATTTTAGTTCCTTAATTTTTTATAGCTTATGAAGTTATGATGTACAACAAAAATAATAGGCTTAACATCTTAGGTTTTGGGTACTAAATGTTATTTAATTTTCAATATGAGTGAATAATCTAGTTTAGTTAAACTCTATAAGAGGATTGTGAGGCTGAAAATTTCCTTACAAAGTGCAATAACATTTCTCTGCCCTTAAACCTAGTCCGAAAACTATTTCTGTACGTTTTCCTTTCCAATAATATATTTCTTAGTATGACCTACTTTTTCATAGGCCCTGTTTTAGAGATTTACTGTCATTAGGTACAAATGGAAAATCGTCCACGTGAAATAACCATTCTGAAGTTGGGCCAAAAGTAATAGTGTCCAAAGACAATTTAGTCAAAATGTAATTATGCTGAAAAGTACATATGACCAAATTTATTTTCGTTGTAAATTAATTAAGCCCGAATGGAATTTTGTCCATTAAATATGCATCAAGTGAATGTAGTCTTATATGAATTAAGGCCAAAATATAAATTATTGTACTGATATAATTCAGGGGAGGGGGGGGGGGGGGGGGGGATTGATGATTCAATGGGATATATTTACAATTGGATTTTTTTCTGAGTGTACGTAAATACAAATGGACATATATTTTTGGACCTATATCTTATTTGTCAATTTTACTATGGGACATAATTCTATTTCAACACAATTTTCCTTTAGGATGTATTTCAAATTGTCATTTTTCTAATTGGACGAATAATTTAAAGTCGACGATTTTCCATTTGTACCTAATGACAGTAAATCGTTTTAGAGTGTGCAAAACGTTATCACCCGGAGTAAAATTTGTATGGGAAATATTTGATAGGTACGAGATCTAAGTGTGCCTTCACAATCCTATTAATGTGTTTAATGGATTTTTTAAACATTTTCATTTGATCAAGCATATTTCAACTGTCAACCTTTTCAACGCCAAGGCCTGCCAAGCACGTCATCAGATTTTTTGGCACTGATGCCAAATGTTAGCAATTGATGCCAGATGTTCGCAATTGATGCTAAATATTAGCAATTGCCGTCTAACTTCATACGCCACAGGACTCAGGACTGTGGCCTCTGAAACATGTCATATTACTAGACCCCGTCATGTTCTTAGGGATGGGTAAAAATATTCATGATGTTGATATCGATATTCTTACTTTTTCTGTACAATTTTATTTTTATATATACAGGGTGTTTGGTAGCGGGTTCGACAAACGAAAATGGGAAATACTTGGGTCCAATTGGAACACATTTGCCATAGTGACCCCTATGCTAAAGTTGATAGTTTTTTTTTAATTTATTTTTTTCCGTTTTTTTGAAAATATCCCAAAATTTTACCTTTAAACCTTCTTAATTACACACCTAAGCAGCTGAAACCGCCCATTTTTTTTTTAAATCATGCTCTGATAATGGGTTTATTTTAAAACAAAACCAAAACCCATAGGCAGTGCTTTAAAAAAATAATATGGGCCCTTAAAGCTATGCCAAAATGAGGAAAATAAAATGACATTAAAGTTTCGACAAGTATAAAAAAAAAATCACAAGTCATAGACGATTTCAAATTGATTAAAAAACTTCTCTGGTTAATACTCTTCACAACGATATGCCACTTAAAAGAAAAAACACAGAAAAAAAAAACGCAGTACATTGAAATTTCCTCACGAAGATTTATTAAAGAAATCACTTATACCACGGTTATGAATATTGGTGAATACGTTAGAGTTAATAATCGCTGGTAAATTACCATTAATAAAAAACATTTTAAGAGTAATAATAAAATTGAAAACAAAACACTTTTTTAAATTTTGATCACAAAATTTTAAAAATTCTTTGAGCTTCACGGGCGTTATTGCGAGCTCGACCATACGCTAAACAAAACACTTTTTTAAATTTTGTGATCACTTGATCAGGAATACATTCCGTACATTTTCGTCGCATTTGCCACATTGATTTGAAAAAAACATTAAGCTAAATTAGCTTTTTAATCTGTGTCTTAAATAGCTTGTCGGCAAATTGTAATTTTTTTTCAAACAGAAGGACTTGTAGAAAAACACGTTGATTTGTATTGGTTTTTGAAACTTTCATTACAATGGGTGAACGTACACCATTTACCAATGAAGAGTACGCTGATATTATTTTAGCGTATGGTCGAGCTCGCAATAACGCCCGTGAAGCTCAAAGAATTTTTTAAATTTTGTGATCGAAATTTAAAAAAGTGTTTGGATTTCAATTTTATTATTACTCTTAAAATGTTTTTTATTAATGGTAATTTACCAGCGATTATTAACTCTAACGTATTCACCAATATTCATAACCGTGGTACCTACATAAGTGATTTCTTTAATAAATCTTCATGAGGAAATTTCAATGTACTGCGTAATTTTTTTTTTCTGTTTTTTTTCTTTTAAGTGGCATATCGTTGTGAAGAGTATTAACCAGAGAAGTTTTTTAATCAATTTGAAATCGTCTATGACTTGTGATTTTTTTTTTATACTTGTCGAAACTTTAATGTCATTTTATTTTCCTCATTTTGGCATAGCTTTAAGGGCCCATATTATTTTTTTAAAGCACTGCCTATGGGTTTTGGTTTTGTTTTAAAATAAACCCATTATCAGAGCATGATTTTAAAAAAAATGGGCGGTTTCAGCTGCTTAGGTGTGTAATTAAGAAGGTTTAAAGGTAAAATTTTGGGATATTTTCAAAAAAACGGAAAAAAATAAATTAAAAAAAAACTATCAACTTTAGCATAGGGGTCACTATGGCAAATGTGTTCCAATTGGACCCAAGTATTTCCCATTTTCGTTTGTCGAACCCGCTACCAAACACCCTGTATGTACCTATACCATTTTTTAGATTTAACATGTTTTTTTTTGGAATCCATGATAATCATTGTCTTCAGAAATGTAAAAAAAAAAAAATAGGGATCAGATATATTGGGTTTATTGTTGAATAAATTCATAGTGACTACACTAGATTATTGCAGAGAAACTGAAATAAAACTGATCGTTCATTAACAATATGATATCCCTTTAAGAGACAATTATTAATTATTTAATTTATATATGAATGGTTCGTGCAATGAAGATAATGATAATTTGTTAGTAATGATGAAATATTGAAGAATTTTATTTATAAAAATGAAAAATGTTTAACACATTCATTTTGTAATTATACAGTCCTGTTTTATAAAATAAACACGTTTAATTAAAGACTCATTATGGCGAACAAAAATTATCGACACAGCTATAATTATCGATATATAGCTTTTCAAAATATTTTTTACCCATCCCTAAGAACTTGACAGCTACCATTTTGCACCTCCGATAGCGGAGTCTACATATTACTATGCTGCTTGGCATTCAAAAGGTTAAATCCATACATAAGTTTCTGATTGTGATTCTGAACACACTATTTCAATCTGTGTAATGCAATAAAAAAAATGTAAATTCCATACTATTTTTATAATATGTTGCACTATAAAATAATGTAGATGTTGTGCATTAAAATGACACCTCTCGTTATTTTCATTTCATTCTGGATTCTTAAAAACCTAGTTTAATTTAGCATAACATTATAATAAGCACATGTTAGGCAACTTATGTTGAATGTAAATAGAAAGTTAGAATCAAATTTATTTATTACTAAGTGTTTTATTTAAATAAAGAATATACAAGGGGCGAAACGGTTTATCTCTGGCTGGTGTCACGGGGTCGGTACACGATTCCGCGGCTCTTAATTTCTCTGATGACTCCTGCGGGCAGACGTCCGGATACTGAGATTGCGTAGACTCCTTTACAAAACCGACCTGTAGAAAGGAAAGATAATATTGTTGGCAAAATCTTTGATCGTGTATTTCAGTGCATAAATTAACTCAATATAAATAACTTATAGATGTCTAGCTATGAGTATTAACATTATTCATTGTTAACATTATTTAGTGTAGTTACAACATTTGTAGATTATGATTATGCTTGTAGCCAGACATCAATAAATTAACTTTTTTCTTCTATAAATATGCTTAAAATGCCGCCTTTTACCCGTGGTCCCCCGGCTATGACCCACAGTGGGTCCACGGGTAATTTTTTTTTCCCCGTGGCCCCACTGCTGTAGGTTATAATTTATTACTTTCAATCCGCCAGTTTTCGTGGGCCTACGGGTCATAACAGAAATAATTTCATTCCCCGTGGACCCACTGTAATATAAATTAAAATGCCCCTCTGCCCGTGGTGGTACAGTTGGCTAAGTCCAGTTGACCGGACTGTGGTAATTTTTTTTAACAGTGTTACAGTTGACTGAACTATCTTTTTTTCATTCTTTGCCCGTGGTCCTACTGGGTAGTCCTACCAGTAGTACCACGGGCATTTTTTTTTGTCCGTAGTTCTATCAGTTGGACTACGGACAAGTAACATTGCCCGCAGTCCTACTGGTAGTACCACGGGCATTTTTTTTTGTCCATGGTTCTATCAATAGGAATACGGACAAAAAAAAATGAAAATTATCCAACCTGTTTAATCTTATATGACCGCAGTGCGGTGGACCACGGGGAAAAGGCAGTTTTGTTTCAATTACCCGTAGTCCCATTCTAGAACAGTGGGTCTACGGGGAAAAAAATTTACCCGTGGACCCACTGTGGGTCATAGCCGGGGGACCACGGGTAAAAGGCGTAAAATGCGCTAAATCCATGCAAACAAATAATGACTAAGTATAGGCAGTGAAAGTGTTAAATTATCAACTTCTAATTGCATTTTTTTTTCATTTGGATCCAAAATTAGAAGTTTACTCAACTGCATGACATAAGGCCACATTAACACTAAACTTGCAAGTTATTACTGTAAGTTTTGAAACAAAGCTATATGCAATTATGCAAGGCAGAGATTCAAATATTTGCCACTCACTCTTACTAATAGTTGCGTCTCAAAACTTACAACTTGCTTACTTGCAAGTGTAAATGCGGCCTAATAATTTCTAATTTAGTAATGAACCTTAAGAAAACCTATAATTGACGTGTATCCTGAGCTGAATTACTGCAATGGTAAACTTAACTGAGTGATTAGACATCCAAAGCAATTATTATTAACCTGTTTTATTCCATGGTTTCTAATGATTTTCAAAAGAGTTTAACCACTGGAATCAAAGCAATTTTAGTCCTTCCATGTCTTTGAAAATGCGCAGCAATGACGCCATTGCCACAGATGTTGAGAGGTTAATTTCAAAATGTTATGTCTTTAGGGTGATTGCCGGGCTGTCCACTGTCCAGCAGTGAATTTCTTTTTGTCCGATGTATTGGATAATTTAGTAATGAACCTTAAGAAAACCTATAATTGACATGTATCCTGAGCTGAATTACTGCAATGGTAAACTTAACTGAGAGATGAGACATCCAAAGCAATTATTATTAACCTGTTTTATTCCATGGTTTCTAATGATTGTCAAAAGAGTTTAACGGCTGGAATCATAGCTGCCATTAAATAAATAAATAATAATAATAATTTTAGTTGTTCCATGTTTTTGAAAATGCGCAGCAATGACGCCATTGCCACAGATGTTGAGGGGTTAATTTCAAAATGGTATGTCATGTCTTTAAGGTGATTGCTGGGACA
Source organism: Acleris emargana (assembly GCA_927399475.2). Classification (NCBI taxonomy): domain Eukaryota; kingdom Metazoa; phylum Arthropoda; class Insecta; order Lepidoptera; family Tortricidae; genus Acleris; species Acleris emargana. The sequence continues at coordinate 2,646,152 of OV656843.1, forward strand.
CTGTCCACTGTCCGGGATGGGGTGTATTTTTGTCTGGGCTTTGGTTGAACCACATGAAAATGACATTGCAGTACTAAAATCTATGTTTTATAATCAGGGATCGGAAATTCGGATCAATATTTACCTATACTTTAGCCCCGGCTTTGTTGTTCAGTTGTATGGAGGTGGACTCAATCATATAATTCATATAAAATTTCCGGGATTTCAAAATAAATAAATTACACCGGCATTAATTCATAATTATTTATTTATATTAACTGTTTGAAGTTATTTTCCATGTATACATATAACCAAATGTTATTTAATTTACCTGTAACTTATTAACCTAACGAATTTATAGGAGCAAAACAGAACGTTTTATCCTACATGAAAAGTAATTATTATATTAACGTTTTGTAGAATCCCAAAATCCGAGAACTTAAATTATTAAAATAATATTTTTAAGAAGCCGACGCCATGTTTGCCTATCTTTTTCCGGGATTTTGCCAACTTTAGGTAAATATCGATCCGAATTTCCGATCCATGTTTATAATAGAGGTGAGAGCAATAAGCTTATAGCCACAGAATATAAGGAGTGAGAGGGCGCTAGCGTGCTCGTGTTTACATAGCCTCTTAACAAATTTGATAATTAAAATTAGAATTCGCCTTGTTACAAAGAAAAAGTGTAAAATACATGTGTGAAATATCCCAAAATACAACTGAGATTGTTGGCGGCGAAGAAAACAACAGTCTTCGAATAAGAAAAGCGAATACAACAATTACCGGATTGCCGCCAAATAGACATTAATACGGAATCGGCTTGAGTACTTATTTAGAAATAAAGCTTTGAAGGTTAGTGAAATCCTCTATACCATCAAAAAACACAGTGAATTGACTTCTACGAACACTTATACTATATAATAATAACCTCTTAACCTAACCTCTAACTCTCGAAAAATACTGCCTGTCACCAATCGAAGATTTATGATAACAACGCCATCTGATAACATTTTAATAGAACACCATTATCAGCGCCGAGCATCATTAACAATTAATTATAGCGCCATCTAGTAACCATTGCTAGAAATATTTACTAAAACATCTATACACCTCTAGAGGGCGCGGGAAATAAAAAATATTTAAAATATTTAAAAAAAAAAAAAAAACAAGAAATAAAAAGAAAACAAAAACAAAAACAAAAATGGCTCAAATTTGTGATGGATGTCGCCAAGAATTACCAAAAAGGGAACATCTGACTTGTTCGCTGTGCTCTAAAAGCTATGACTTAGAATGTGCGAATGTTTCATCGCATCGCTTTCATAAGACAATGCAATTGGAGCACAAAAAAGAATGGAAGTGCCAAGCCTGCCACTGTAGAATGCCGAAAACGGACAATTCCAATACCCCTATACGCCCAAAAGACCGAGAAAACATCCTACAAGAAGAAATACACCCTGAAAATGATAATGTAACAGTTAGAAAAAAGACGAGTAACTCTAATTACGACACAAGATTTTCTGATGATTTAAGTTTGTCTGGCGACACAATACATCTGGAATGTACACAAAGAGCTGAAGCGCAAATAGAACTGAACATGAATAATCTAGGTGAATTAATTACTCAGCGCCTGAAAGAAAACAATATATCGATAATAACAGAGCTAAGGAACATCATACAGTCTGAAATTTCGGAAGCCATTACTAACCTACGAAAGGAAGTATACTATCAAACGGATGCTTTACTCATACAAAATAACCTAAGAAAGGAAGAAATCTGTGATGTCAGTACCAAAATAAATAACCTAATGATTAAAAATGATCTACTTAAACAAGAAATAGAAGATTTAACAACTAAGATTTCATCTGGATCAAATTACCCTATAAAATACTACGCACCTGAAAGCAACCGTAAGAAAATAGTTATCTACAATTTTAGTGAAAATTACAACGAATCAGAGTTAGACCTTTATAATAGAATAATCCAGTGTTTCCAAGAAATACAACAAGTGGATTTGTTAGGTTATATTGAAGATGCGTATCGCGTGGGTCGAAGAACAAGCAGAAGTAGACCTCTAGTCCTCGAACTAATCAGTAAAAGAATGGTTAAATACATATTGCAAAATAGCCAGTATTTCAGAGGTAGCGGATTAGCAATATCTGAATACTTAGACGAAAACTCACGTAAAGAGAGAAGGATTATGCGAGAAGAAATGATGCGCGCAAGGAGTAATGGACACCATGCCATAATACGTGATAACAAACTTATCATAAACGGAAAAATAGCAGACTCAGACAACTCATTTCATAAAAACTCTAGAATGACAAACAGGATAAGCGACAAACTGCCTGTTTCCGATTGCAGCTCCACCCAAAAGAATAAAATTGGCATAAATAAGGACCCTGAAAATAATTTATTTCGACACACAACGAACACCATTTAGAATACTGTACCAAAACTTCCAAAGCATGAACAATAAACTACATATACTAGAAGCCTATTTAAGCCAAGATACGTCAATCCAAGCGATATGTATAACTGAATCATGGCTAACCCGAGACAAATTAAGCTTAGTCAACATCAGCGGTTACTATGTGGCAGCATCCTTCTGCCGGGAGACCAGAGGAGGCGGCGGCGTGTGCATACTTCTGCAAGACCACATTAAATCCTCTCCAAAAGAGGATATTACATTAATGTCATTAGAATATATATTAGAAATATGTGCTATAGAATTAATTAATCTAAATATCTTAATAATAACACTATATTGGAATAAAAGGGAGGAAGACTTATTTTATAACAGATTAGAATTAATTTTGAACTATGTTACTGTAAAATATTCTAAATACAAAATAATTCTAGGAGGAGACTTGAATATAAATATATTAAAGGCGGACTCGAAAGCAAATTCCCTTTTGAACTTCATGTCTGAATACAACTTTAGTCAACATGTGAAAAAACCTACACGTATTACTCAAACTACATCGTCGTGTTTAGACTTGATTTTCACTAACTTCGGGGATGCAACTCTGCGTACCGACGTACACGAGTTAGGTTTTTCTGACCATTCTGGTACCACTCTATCTGTTAACATCTCTTATAACAAAAATCCGCAATGTAACTGGTATACAGAAAAGAGGAAATTTAACACTACCAATATAGAACGATTTAAAACTCACCTTTCAACAATTAAATGGCAGGACATAATTATACCCAATAATGATGTAAATGAAAATTACTTAGCCTTTAGCAATACTTTGACACAGATTTTAAACTTAGTTATACCAAAAAGCAAAGTAAAACTTAGCAACAAATTTAAAAAGCATTGGCTTACCGTAGGCATAAAAACATCTTGCCAAAACAAGCGTTTGCTAAAAATACTAACTTTCAAATCGAATGATCCAGTACTTCATCGATATTATAAAACCTACGAAAAAATATTAAAACAATCAGTAAATTTGGCTAAAAAAATACAATATATAAATAGAATGAAAAAATGTAATAACAAGGTAAAAACAATGTGGGCCATAATAAATGAACGGACAAATAAAATATCCAAAAAAAGTAAAAATAACATACAATTACATGTAAATAACACGCTTACCTCCGACCCTAAATATGTAGCGGATACCTTTAACAGCTTCTTTGCAGCCATAGGCGACGGTCCTAATGCAGCGCCTGGCCGCCCAGTAATTAAGCCGACCGAAAATACTATGTTCCTTACCCCTGTACAACCTTATGAAATACAGAAAATAACAAAAAATCTAAAAAACAAAAATAGTTGCGGGATCGATGAGTTACCGCCGCGCCTGATAAGACACTGTGTAGATCAGCTGACCCTGCCACTCTGCACCCTTATTAACCAATCCTTTGAAGAGGGCGTCTTTCCTGACTCACTAAAAAAAGCAATTATAAAACCCATACATAAAAAAGACTCTAAGTCAGATCCCAATAATTATCGCCCCATCGCCCTATTACCTACCATTTCAAAAATATTTGAAAAAGCAATGAGTAATCGCATATACGCATTTTGTGAAAAATATAAGATATTTGATGATTCACAGAACGGTTTCAGAGAAAATAGATCGACTAGTTTGGCGGTATTTAAATATATCCAAGAGGCTCTCAACATCATCAACAGTAAACAGTACGCTGTGGGCTTATTACTCGACATGACTAAAGCATACGACAAGGTCCAATATAATTTACTCCTGCAAAAACTATATGGAATAGGAATCCGAGGTCTAGCGCATAAATGGCTTTCATCGTATCTAAAAAATAGGGAACAAGTGGTTGAGATAGAATATTTTGATTCTGCTAACAAAAACATAACAAACGTTCGCTCAAACGTCATATCACCAGAAGCCTCAATTCCACAAGGTAGTGTAATTGGATGTCTTCTGTTTCTTATCTACATTAACGATCTTCCAAAAATCATGAACGACCCCTGTGTACTGTTCGCAGATGACATCTCAATACTGACTACTTGCCAAAATAATTTAAACATAAATATAAAGCTCTATTCTATCTTAGATTTAATTACAAACTGGATGTCCGACCACAACCTGGAAATAAACTTTGTTAAAACTAAATTAATAACTTTTTACCCATATCAGAAACAGAAATTGTTAATTAACTTCATCTATAACAATATTAAAATAAACGTTGTTGACCATTTCACTTTATTGGGAATAGACATTGACACCCATATTAATTGGAAAACACATATAAAAAAAATTCATTCAAAAATCTCTAAATTTGTTTATGCCCTCCGTGAAGTTAAAAAATCTACCGACCTCCCAACTGCTCTAGCCACTTACTACGCATACGCCTACTCCTGGCTCAACTACGGCATCATTCTGTGGGGTAACAGCACGGACGCGTCATCACTATTTACCCTACAGAAAAAACTGATACGTATACTAGTGAATATAAAACAAACCGACAGCTGCCGACCCTACTTCCTGAAACATAAACTGCTTACACTTCCAAGCATCTACATCTTGGAAGCATGTAAATTCGTACGCAAGCATGAACACTTTTATAAAAAACGCGAGGATATGCCTCCTACACGCCCAATACGCCATAAACATAAAATTATCTTGCCACTTTCCCGCCTTAAACTCTTCTCATCCGGCCCTTACATAATGACTATAAAAATTTACAACAATTTACCTCAAATATTAAGACAAGAAACAAATGAACGCAAATTTATAAATAAACTCAAACAGTTACTTATTACCAAAGCTTACTACACAATCAATGAATACTTAGATGAAGAAATATAATAATGCTAATTAAATTATACATAAATACAATAATTTAATAAATTCCATTCATATTATTGAAATAATAAGTCTCCCTCTCTCTAAATATTTTGCCGTGCCCAACAGGGCTCATAATGAAACTTTTACTTTATATTTCCATCCTTGTACATTATGATTGCAATAAAATATTGAGTATTGAGTATTGAGTATAATATTGCATGTGCAAAACTCATGTGTTCTTTTCTATAAGGAGCATTTTAAATCTTAGACAGTTTATTTAAACAAACAGCAATTTATACATGTGCAGCAACAATATATAACTAGAGTAGATGATGTCCCTAGCAAAACAGCACTTAAGTCCGTTGAGTCTCGACACTTAAGTCTCGGTAGCATGTCTAGGGTAGGGTGCGGTTAGGCAGCAGATATAAAGGGCAAATGCAGCTGATTATTTAATTCTATCCCTTGCTATTTTTCGAATGGGTTTGAATAGGAAATTAGGGGCGCCATAGAAATCTCACCCAGGGTGCTGGTAGTGCTAAAATCGGTACCATCTTTATTCTCTTACAAACCAGCCGCTGCTCATGTTACATCCAGAGATGCAAGCTGATTTGCTTGTAACTGTGGAGTGAACCAGGCCTGCCTTAGTGAACTTACTTATGCGCTGCCATTTACACACCCAGCTATCTTCAGGGCTCATCACAGCTATCATCCTGTAAACATAAAACAGATAAGATAAGATAAAAGTATTAGGGGGAATTTGGAATATTTAGTAACAATCCTATTAATTACAGGTTATCAACGCCTCTATTCTAGGCGGTAAAAACAATATCTAGTTTAGCTGTTACGGTATCATGCCATTACTGTCAAGTAAATAATAGCTATCAAAACGGTGACAATACAATAACAGCTCAAACACAATATGGCTTTTACTGTGTTGAATAGAGGCGCTATCTATTGCACAATGCATCACAATCATACTCTCAGGGCACACCAATATTTCTCTTTTAACTGAAGGATACAATATATGCACCAAATTAGCATTAACATTATTCACTATCCTCATACAAAACGATCTAATAAACTAAATAACACTAACTTTTCAATATAGGATTATGTAAAATATCATATTATATTATAGATTTTCCAAGGAATCCCAATGTACGAGGTCCTAGTATTCAAAATAGTGACTCCATAGTTGAAGCATTGTCTTCTGGAGAGTAGTTAGGTGACTTATCATTGGGGGCGCCCGGAAAAGGAACGTGTTAATTCACTTTTACTGAACTAGGTACTAACCCATCAAAGTTATTACTTGTGCAGTCATAAACGTTGTCCTTGTTCGTTTTCATTCGAAGAAACTCGTCGCAGTTATCACAACCATCGTACTCGAATTGGTCAAACGTCTGAAAAGCATAAACCATTAGCAACGTTGTGAAAGTGCAACAAATAAATATGTTGGCATCGTGCGTACCTTGATTAAAGAACAAACTAAACAGGCCCGTAGACCTCTTAAATCTTTTGGCACCGTTTCTAAAGACATGTCAAAGGGTTAACTGAACTTAGCAATGATATCAATCAAAAATAAGTATATTTATTATTTATTTAAAAATGCTAGGCGTTTCAACAACACAGCCACACGACTGACACTTTGACAAAGTAAAGTAATCTATCTAAATAAATGACAGCTGCGGACGCTGCGGTACGCTAGACTACAGATAAGAAAATTTGCCCGGACAAAATGATGACAAAACGCGTTAAATTTAAAGCTATTTACCAACCTTGTGAGCATAATTTATAAAACCGTTTAAATGGATAAAAAAAAGCGCGCGCCGCGCGGCGCGCGGTGGAATACCAATAATAAAAAACAAGAAATTAAATTAAATACACGAAATATGTTTAATATTAACAGTACATATATAGCCATCAATACATTTTTAATGTGTTCGTGAGTTAAAATCAAGCAATCACATTAAATCATAGTTCATGTATTTTTCGCCAGATGGTGAGGTTTTATACACTTGTGGTACACACAACATCACACCTAACTAACCATTAAAGACAGAGCAGAGAGAAAAAGAAAGAGATGTATATATGTGTATTATGTCAACTTCTATGCATTCTAGTGTGACTCTCTTTCATGCAATATTTCAGATTTCTGAAGTGTATAGCTAGATGTGTTGCTGTGTGTACACCAACTGTGGCCCGTTTCACGAAGCTACAAGTTACAATTTTACAAGTGTAAACTGGCAACATTGGTCAAAAAAGGTACTACAAGCGTTTCACGAAGCTACTTTTCTACAACTTGTAAAATTCAAGTTACAAGTGTAAAATTTGAACCATAGACATTTTTTTTATTTTATTGTTAGAAATTGCTTCAATCGAACTAACGTTTCTCGAAAAATTTGTTACATTGTCAACTTGTACTTGTCAATTAGTAAAAAAAACTACCTAGCTTCCGAGCTAAGTAAACTTGTAATTTGTTAGAGTCGCTGTCAAATAATTCATGCTATAGTACCTACCTCGTTGGTTTTTAAACGTCACTCTCATGTCGTACCGTCGTTGAGTTTAATTTTCTGTTAAAAAAGTTTGTTGTTATTGTTATTGTATATTTTGTTTTTGTTAGTTGTTGAGTTAATTCTCTGCTAAATTTTGTTGTTATTGTTATTTTGTCTGTAAATATTAAGTGAAGTTTCATAAGCTTGTGGAATGTGGAAGTACATCACGGGTATATGAAAAATCCCTTGAATTTGGCACAAGTCCTAAAGCCTGTCCCTTTGCGTGTATGACTTTCCACGCATCGGTCTTGGTTGCCGGAAATGCTCCAAAAAATCTTTTTTCTTAAGCAACACTTCTTTTAGAAGTGTTGCCTTCAAAATTTTCCGGTTGCTTGATTTAACTAAAATAACTCCCGTACCTACTTTCAAATTTTAACTATAACGAGAGACAACTCCGAAGACTCCGCGAGGCTGGAGTGGAGACATCATCGGATTTACAGATTATAAACATAAATATTTCAAGATTTGACATTTAGAAACGTCAAAACATCAACAAACTTTTTTTTAATAGGGACTTGTTAAATCGAGATGTCATTCACTTGTAATCGAGATTACCATACGATCCTATTATTCTACCATGCCAGGCCGCGTTCGAGAAACACTTGTACTTGTAAATTGTAACTTTTTGCTCTTGTTACTTGTGAACTTGTAATTTGTAACTTGTAGCTTCGTGAAACGGGCCACAGGTGGCCTGTGTGCTCGTTTGCCTTCACAAGCAATAAAAAAAATAATTGTAAATAGGTTCTGCTAAAAAAATTGCTCCCTCAGGAACGGTCCAATTTTCCGGGATAAAAACGATCCTACTCCAGGGCTAAACCTATATGTGTGCCAAGTTTCATCCCGATCCGTCCAGCCGTTGCATGAAAGAGTAACATACATCCATACATTTTTCGCGTTTATCATATTAGCAAGGATTTTCATGTCATGACTTTCTTGACAGACTATACACGAACGAGAGTAGGTAAGACGCAGGTTGGCACAAGAGTATGTCTGAATCAGGGCGTTGGTCGGAGTAAAATTGGCAACATGATCCAATTTTTATTTAAAACCTGCCGCTAAGTGTGGTGATTACCACTGGAGAATATTTTAGTTCCATATCTGTTACCAAATCATACACTATATGTAGGGCTTGCAAATATTCGAGAATTTTCAGTATTCGAATATTCGATTTTTTTTTCTGGTATTATTCGAATATTATTCGAATAGTTAAAAACTGTTGTAATAATCAAGTTTTTTATTGCCAATGTCTTATTTAGATTCTAATTTATCTGTATACAAACAAAATCTAGTTAAAAATTAAAGAACAATTTGTTTAATTTGGTGTAAGGCACTAAACTATCACATTCACAGTCTTACAAAAACTTGGAAAATAGTTGGTGGTTAACAACAAAATCAGTCTTATAAATCGAGGTCTTACTCAGACGGACAATAATATTTTTTATTAGGTCCTTACCTATGAAATTGGCGTTTTATATGGAGAATTTTATGAAAACGGTGGTTTTCATACATTTAATTTTGCGGATTATTTAGTAACGTCAAATGCAAACCAAGCAAAATTCTGTCAGGAATATTGGACACTTCTAAGCTAAATTATACATATCTTAGTTACTTAAAAATAGTTCGCTTCATAAAACTCTGCGTAATTGAAACACTTGAACTTGCAGCACTTAAAAAGAGTTAAGTTCACACTTTAATTTTAAACATTAAGTAAGAAATTGAACCATATTATTTGTATCTAAAACCTTTGTTGCATAGTGTATTAATGAAATTTAAAAATATTTTGGAAGTTAAAATTGAAATAAATAAATTCCGTACGAAATAAAACACGTAAAAAAAACGCCAATTTCATAGGTAAGGACCCAATATAATACAATCAAACAATCAAATCAAAAACAATCAATACTCTTTTTTAAAGTTACTAGAAAAAATAAATTTAAAAAAAAGCCGCCAACCAGCGCCGTCGTCGCACTGATTCCCGCCCGAGTTCCCGATCGCTTCCGAGCTGTGACGAATCATGTCGGGTCGGGCGGACCGCGGAAACATCGCGAGACTTGCGCGCGAACTTTGAAAGTTGTATTTTGAATGCATCAAATTCTGAGTTTGGCATTCCGGAAATTGGTCGAATATTCGAATATCGCAAGTTTTATATTCGAATATTCGAACCAGTTTATTATTCGAATAATTCGAATATTCGAATATTCGAATGCAAGGCCTAACTATATGGCAACCCGTTTGCGCAGGGTCCGTTCGGTTCGCTACCACCATGTCAACCATGTTTCGCTTTGTCCTGTTCTTAAGTACCAGGGGCCCCAGACAAGATGCATTACGCCAACTCGTTTTTCTATTCGTTTCATTTTTAAACCAATCGCGTCACTGCTAGATCACGTGACTTTTCGTATCACGTCATCTACAAGTGAAGCGATTGGTTTAAAAACGAAACGAATAGAAAAATGTAATGTCTGGGGCATGTAATGCATCTTTTCTGGGGCCCCAGTGCTCTCATCGTAAAACCAACAACCGGTTACATAGCTAGCATAAAGGCATTTTTTAAAGTTGGAAATGCATGAGCACTCTTGAGATTGCAGTCGTTTAGAGCACATGCAATTTGGTACCATCAATTGCCTTGTATGCTAGTTGGCGTTCACCATAAAATAGTTTAAAAAAAGTATCATTTTCTTTCCCTTGTTTATCGACGCAGCCCATCGAATAAGCAGCTTGAAGTGGCAATGGGCTGGCTACATATGCCGCAGAACGGATAATCGCTGGAGTTATCGTGTTCTTGAGTGGAGACCGCGGATCGGCAAACGCAGTGTAGGACTCCCTCAGACTATCTTGATCGACGATCTTCGCAAGGTGGCTGGCAAGAGCTGGATGAGAGTGTCCGCAGATCGCGCTCGGTGGCGTGCAATGGGAGAGGCCTAAGTCCAGCAGTGGACTAGGCTGATGATGATGGATGATGATGATCATTTTTTTATTTACAGCATAATGTCGTCTACATATTTGTCTTTATATTGCACCTGCTCCGATGTATGATGGTGATGTTTTAGCTAAACCCTGTTCACAATGTATTCTTAAATTAACTATACAGGATGGACCCGGACATGGACCGTTTCTAATCCTGATACTTCTTATGTTCTGTAAGTTGTTAAAAATATGACTAACTTAAATTTTATTTTTTTCATACAAGTTAAATGCAATTTTAAATGTACACGATCCAATCATCCATTTTCCTTTAGCTCTCTCGTAAGGGTCGCAACAAACAGCTGAATGCTAGTAGCACAAGAGTGATTATGGTGGAGATCTTTAGGGAAGGCCTATGTCCGGCAGGGGGCGTGATTCAGCTAACATGATGATAAAGATGATACAGTAGGTATTGTGAAAGATAAACCAATAGAAAAATGTTCAATCGATCGTATGCTCGAGCTTGCTACCCACGTCGATCCTCATTGGGTACGAAATAGATAACAAAATGATCGGTTAAAAACATTGCAGGGTTATTACTCGATAGTAAGAAACTGTGAATGAACTGGGGTCGAGGCGGGGGTCAAGCCCTAAGATAGGACGTCACAGGCAGCTGTGTGATAACGACTTCGAAAACATCGATTGGAAAAATACGTCAAGTTACCGAACATCAAAACATTTCATAATTATCTTGGTGCATTCTGAAGTGATAAGGGAAACAAAATAATAGTGTTTTTATCGTCCGATTGCATTTAACTTCGATTGTTTGTGTTAGGTTAGTTCATACAGGTTATGGGCCAAAATCTTGCTGGAAAAATTTAAATGAGTTCCCGCCGTAGTCCAAATGGACATGAAAAAGGGAACACCCAAGAATTCCGACTGTCTTTTATATTCATTTTTCCGAAAGATTAGATTAAATTTATAATATAATTACTATACTTAGGTTACATTGGGATTGGGTTTGATTTATAAGCAATATCAAAAATAAACGCCTCTATCAAAATATTGCATTCGAAATTTTGAAATTTCTTGATTCTGATCAATTCGGAATCATGGATCGTCGGAGTCATGTCATGTAGTGTCTACCCCTATGAAAAAACATAGGCGAATCTTATTAAAAGTCCTTTATATGTATAGAAACTCCTAACACCATAAATGGTAACCGTAAATTTATATAAACTTCTCCCTAATGTAACGTTTAAGTTTTCCGAACGTCCGAGTTTTGGTTTAGCGGATATATTACTTGGTCTAGTTTCTAATCTCGTACGTAAATTATTTTACTTGAAGGAAAAGTATATCCTATCTACTGTTTTTCTTGCGTATGTTTTTTTTTTAATCCTGACATATCGATAATTACTTGATGTTAACAATTACAAGGTAAAACTAAACTTATTTAAATTAAAATAAAATTAAGGTACTGAAATATTAAAGGTGTAAATAATAATCACCAGTATAAAAAGAACACCCCCTCTATCAGGTCCGCTCGCGGCATGGTCCCTATGACACTGGCTGAATTACCTCTCTGGATAGCTAGCCCAATCCTTTGGGTGAGCACCAGAACTAGGATCTCCGGAGGTGTCTATGATCCGGGATGAAAGAGCCTTAATAAAGCTTTTCATATCGGCTGACCAAGGTCTCATGGTCTCCACTGCAAGTGCCACAAATTCGTAATTATTTAATATATGTGTAGCATAATTATAATGTATTTTAGCGCTCCAACTGGAAAAAAGTAGAAGGACTCATAGATCCTAGCCTGTGCCTAAGATAAACGTCGAAATATTAAAACAAAACAAAATAATCAAGCGATATTCGACGCGATTTTGACGCGATTTGTAGCTGTAACGCTACAGTATGTTTGTTTGTATAGTCACGTATAGTATAATTGCTTTAGAGTCTCCATTTAATCCATCAGTTCGTATCCACCCTCTGTCGGGTATAGGCCTCTTCCTTATCACGCCATTCGCCTCAGTCTTGCGCTAATTGTATCCTTTGTGTTCCCACCATTTTACGGATGAGCTCTAGACTCTAGACAGTCTAGTCTACCCTCAAATTATTTTACCATTTACTGACCGATTTCGTCTATCTGCCATCTTTCCACCTTTATGAGAAATTATTGGAATTACCTTTATTTTTCGTAATTGCAACATAATCAAACAAGATAGGTACTTTTGCTATCATTTTTCAGAAGCATGAAGGAGGACATGGCTTTGGATAAATTATATAATACTTATTGGAAACTGGCTCTTGATGTGCAAACCAAAAATATAATGTTTTAAATCAATGAATATTTTTTTTTACGAATGCGTGATCTACTATGTTGGGGACACTGCCTGTTCATCGACTTCGATGTTTTCAGTTAGTGGCAACCCATAGTGGTTCTGTGCATAGTGGTTCTGCGTTGAAGATTCTAAGAATAGGGGCTTTATTTTGAAAACCCCTCAACAAGTGATTCTAATTTTTGTGCTTCAAGCTAGGCCGTGAGATTTATTAAGTTTTTTTGAACTCTTGAAAAAAATGCCATGAAAATCAATCAAATCCAAACCAATGATGCAGACTTAAATATAGTTTAATTTAAAGTATTAATTGTCTCACCCGAGTGGTTGCCGGGTTAGAATAGTATCTCTTCATGTCTTCTCGTAGATGTCGTAAGAGGAGACTAAGGGTCTCCCCAGACCTATCGACGCCGAATGGGCTTGAGCCGGTAAGAAAAAGTTTTATGTCCATGCAATAAGAGCGAAAACGACGTCGCTGGGCTCGGCTCGGCTCGATTCGGCATTGCAAACGGAACGGCGGGGAAAAAGGCGTGAGTTTATGTATGTATTTACGTCTCTTACTTTATTAAAGAAAACGTAAACAAAATCGACCATAATTATTCTAATTTAAAAAGGAACAATAAGCCATCGTCGCTTCATCCAACAGACGTTAGGTAAGTTATAAGTACTTGACAGCCACACTTCCGTGGCCAAAGGTACAACTGCGTAGTAAACTATCCGCTATCTTCCCTACTTTATCACAGAAACGAAAGCTTACTCAATATAATGCGCAGTTCAACTTTACTACCGATAATAAAACGTACCGCGGAGATTAAACTAATGAGACACAGTAATTAAACTAGTTAGATCTAGTTCTAGACTAGATTCGTATCTGTGGCCTATCCGGTAGCCTTTTGGCCGAACCCTTTATTCAAACCGCGGGCGGATTGATAAGGTTTACTTCGGGTTCAAATTTGACATTTGCCCGTACAAAATGTGTCAAATTGAATCCGAAGTAAGTAGGTAAGCCTATCTGTCCGCGGTTTTAATATAGGGTTCGGCAATTAAGGGATATGTAGTAGTAAATAGTTGGTACGTTCTCGTTCCAATGTATTGCTGCGTCCTTCTTATTAGTGAATAATTTAGGAAGGTGTAATTTAAGCGCATTAGAGATCTACACCATGATCCATTAATTGAGTATCGTCACTACATATAGGTACATACATACCTTCACGCCTGTAATCCCAGAGTGGGCTAGGCAGAGCTACACAATTACAACTTTGAAAAGTTGTTGATAATTCAGTAACCACAATTTGCACAAATAGGCTAAAATGTTTACCAGTATATTAGTGACAGGTGGCAAGCCATTCGCCTAACAGTACTACAAGTCTATATTCTCTTAGTCGCCTCTTACGACATCCACGGGAAGACATGGAGTGGCACTATTCTAACTAGGGAATGCAAACCGGTATACCGGTTTACCGGTAAACCGACCCTTTTTATAGCCGGTAAAATACCGGTAATTTATAGCTATTACCGGTAATTTGCCGAACCGTGAAAAAGTAAAAATAAACGTGAAATAATATGATTTTAAGTAGGTACAATTTACATTCAGCCACTCCTTAAAAATATATTTGATTGAAATTGGCTTTCAAATTATGAACAAAACTGATAATTATTTGTAAACTTATATTACTATTACGAAGTAAGCAAGTAAAGTAACGCTACGCTACGTATTCCAGGGTCAGCCGAAGATGTGCCTTATTAGGTAAGGTACTATTTGTTTACTGTTTATTTATCTTACTATCCCTTCCCTTTCAACCTAAGGGTACATCTGAGCCTATTGATTTAGTTTGCTACCTGCTAACCAGGGGAATATTCTTATCAGTCGTGCCGATGACGAGTTGACGAGTGCCGGTTTAGTTAAGTTAAACGTTAAAAGCAATTTGACAATAAATAATACAACACATGCTTGAGTGACTTTGAGTGCATATTAAATTGAACAATGTGATTAGTGATTGATTACAAGTGCTTATTTTATTGTGTTAAGTGAATCATTTCTTTATATTTTTACGTTGATTTTTGTACTTATTTACTCTCTAATTGAGAACAGATTTTTAATCTTTAAACTCAGATTTGTTTTATGCTTTCGTTGTCGACTATTTAAATATATGATCATATATATGTGCAATGACGTGTAAATTGTGTGTGATAAATGACTATTAATCATTAAAATGATTTCTTTAATTTTAAGACTGATTGATATTTTTTCTTATATCGAAGGTTAAAATTATTACTTCAAGTTGTCATTATTTTTAAATGACTTGTTAAAGTAAAATATACGACTTTCAAACATTTTTATTGCTTTTATTTGAGACACACAAAAACCGGTAATTTACCGGTTAACCAGTTTTGTCGGATCGAAGTCGGTAATTTACCGGTTTTCAAATTTGGCCCGTAATTGCATTCCCTAATTCTAACCCGGCAACCACACGAGATTCTAACTAGGGCTCCTGGTCGTGTCCGTGTTTCGTGTACCCGTAGCCGAATCTCCGTTACCGAGTAACACGGCAACGGAGATCCGGCCCGTTCGACACGTGAAATTCGGCTACGTGTAATTAAGATACGTAGCTCCGTGTTACACGGAGATACGTTTCTTATTTACACGTAGATCCGATCCGCCCGTGACCGTGACGTTTAATGAAGATTTTATACACTACATATACCACTAATTACTAAAAAGAATAATACCACTAATTACTAAAAAGAAAAATATAACTAAAGTTTGACAAATAAAAATAAACTAGAACACATATCACATATCTAATAAGGCTCCGTTCGACAAGCTTTCATTCAATAACCGTGCGGAGCGGAGCCGGAGCAGAGATCCGCAGATACGTAGCCGAACGCAGACACGGATACGTATCTTGGCGTGACCGTGTAGTTCGGGAACTTAGCACCGCCGGTGCTAAGATCACGGAGCTACGGTTCCGCGTGTAACACGGATATCAGGACCACTAATTCTAACCTGGCAACCACACGGGACGGGATTATCGTCACTAAGAAGCAAAAATGTATAACTTGGGAGATAAAACCCATGATATAATATGATATAGATATTCTTCTTATTTTCATTCCATTTTGTCTAATGGTATAATTCTATGGGGTAATTTTACGGACTCTAAACACGTTCTCACCTTGCATAAGAGAGCTCTTCGGACACTGGCAGGTGAAAAACCGAGACACTCGTGTAGGGAACTATTTAAAAAATATGGAATAATGATACACTATTCACAGTATTTTTTTTGCCATAATATATACTCATCACGACATAAATCAATTCAAACGTGAGATCATCCCCGGCAGGGTGACCCGGCAAGCGGGGCGCCTCCAGCGTGTGCCGCGGCGGCTGGCGCTGCTCGACAAAAACCCGCGCGTAATCAATGATATTTTATATTAAGATACGTCATCTGCGCGCAAAAGCGTCCCTCAAAAAGGAAGGTAATTTACCTTACTACTGTTTAGTTGCGCCGCGACTGCTGACACTCACGCATCAAAGGCAATAATTTTTTTCTACCGAATAGTAACAAATATGAATCTATTTATTTTATGAACTTATATTTAATATGATAACATTGATAACAATTAAAAGTTAAAACTAAACTTATTTAAATTAAAATAAAACTAAGCCACTCAAATATTAAAGATATGAATAATAATCACCACTATAAAAAGAACACCCTCTCTAGCATCCGCTCGCGGCATGGTCCCTATGACACTGGCTGCATTACCTCTCTGGATAGCTACATAGCTAGGCCAATACTTTGGGAGAGGTGGACACCAGCTCTAGGATCTCCGGAGGTGTCTATGAGCCGGGATGACAGGGCCTTAATAAAGCTTTTCATATCGGCTGACCAAGGTCTCATGGCCTCCACTGCAGCACTGCAAGTGCCACAAATTCGTAATTATTTAATATTCTAAAGACCATGTCGTCCCAGCTCACTCACTTCCTTCCCGCACGTGCAAGTATGAGGTTCACAGATTCTAGCTCCAAGCCGCAACCTTATTGCTATGCGCGAGCAGCTTGGGTCCAAGGTCCAAGACTGCCTATATTGCGGGAAGGAAGACCGTGGAGCCAGTGACTATTAACTCGTTTGCAGAAATATTGAGGTTATGTGATTTATTAACCATCTTTTGTGACCTCGAATTTACATAGATACGAGTTAAACACATCACACGCCTCTAGTTTTTTTTTGGCATGGAAAAGGCAAATGAGCACACAGGCCACTGAATGGTAAGTGGAAACTGTGCCCATAGATATTCGCATTCACAAGACGGCAATCCTAAGACTGCAAATGTACTGCCAACCCTGAGGACTAAGATGGGATGTGTCTATGCTAGTCATTTCACCGGCTGTCTTATCCCCAAACCGGAACACAACAATGCGAATACTGCTGTTTGACGGTAGGTTAATGGATAAGATGGTGGTAGCAATCCGGACGGGCCCCGCATAAGGACCTACCGCCAGCGAAATTATATTATTATTATTGATGTATATAAAACATTTGTCACTCTCTGACCAGTAAAGAAGTTTAAATTAGGTATCTAAGTATTTGAATACAAATTCAAAAAATAATATTGCGACACGAAACCTCTGCAATAACTATGTAGGTCATCCACAACATGCTAGCGTTTATTACCTGCCATATAATATGAAATTGCTTTCTTAAAAGAAAATAACATGGACGCATTTGCATTCCAATTTAAAGCTTAACACGCGTTAAGAAGGTCTAAAGTTAAATTTAGACTTGTTACGTTACAGTAACATGAGATTGAGAGTTATTTTACTGTGAACGTTTTACAACTTAGAATTTAGAATATTGCGAGCAAAAAGGTTGGTCGAAAGTCGAAGGGCGAGCGAGAAGGTTGTCCAGAGGGCGACAGACGCTTGAAATATAAACCACAGATGCAAAGTGAGTGCTTGTGTGTATGTGGCTATGTAGCTACCGAACGGGTGGACCAATTTGGACTCGGTTAAAAGAGAGCTAGTTCGATCGGATTTTTTTCGTTTATAGCTGTTTTATGAATTTCACACAGATAGACAGACAGACACACAGATACAAAAACTTTAAACATCTCTCTTTTTACACGCTGCCCGCGTTTTTACAAGCAGTATCCCAAAATCAATAACTAAAGCAGTTTTAGTTCTCTTCTCTTAGTAATAAGGTTGATATTGCTACAGGAATTTTATCTGACATACTGCGTATTAGCTTAGGAGGGCAGTATGATGGCCGGTTTAGAATAGTGCCACTCCATGTCTTGTCGTGGATGTCGTGAGGAGCGACTAAGGGAATAAAGGCTTGTAGTAACAGTATTAGGCGATGGCGATGGGCTTACACCCTGTCACTAATACGCTGGTAAACATCTTATTGTTAGCCTAATTGTGCGAAATGGTTACAGAATTATCAACAAATTTTTAGAGTTACATACATACATACATAAACTCACGCCTTCATTCCCAGAGTGGGGTAGGCAGAGCTACATAATTACCAAGCACTCTTAAATACGTTACTACGTACTCTTAAATAAGCTACTTCATAGCAGTCAATTCGGATTTACCAAGGGACGATCTACAACTGATGCCGGTTCTACTTTAATAAAACATATATTTGATGCCTGGGAAAAATCACTAGATGTTATTGGAGTTTTTTGTGATCTGTCCAAGGCATTTGATTGTGTTGATCATGTTACGTTAGTGCGAAAGTTAAGCCACTATGGCATCAAAAACAATGCACTTGATCTTATTGCTTCCTACCTCGCGCTCAGAACTCAGCGGGTAGATATTAACAGAACACAATCCTCTGGGTCATCTGTAGCTATGGGAGTGCCTCAAGGATCTATTCTGGGTCCGTTTTTATTTTTGATCTATATTAACGATCTCCCGTATGTAGTGCGCGATAAACATGAAATAGTCTTGTTTGCTGACGATACCTCACTAATATTCAAAGCGGATAGGAAACAGGATAATTTTAATGACATCAATGTTGCGTTGTCTACAATTGTTGACTGGTTTACAGCCAACAACTTACTTTTAAATGCCAAAAAAACCAAGTGCATTAAATTTTCTTTGTCCAACGCTAGGAGTATGAATGCGGATAGAATAAGACTGAAGGATGAGACACTGGAATTTGAAGGTAGTACAGTATTTTTAGGTGTCACTCTAGACTCGAAACTGCAATGGAGTGCGCATATATCCACACTTGCAAGTAAACTAAGTTCAGCGGCTTATGCGGTAAAGCGAATCCGACAACTTACTGACGTCGAGACGGCGAGACTTGTGTACTATAGTTATTTCCATAGTGTTATGAGTTACGGAATTTTACTGTGGGGAAGAGCGGCTGACATCCAAACCATCTTTGTATTACAGAAGCGGGCTGTACGTGCTATTTACCAATTGGGGTCTCGTGTTTCGTTAAGGGATAAATTTAAAGAAATCAATATTCTTACAGTCGCGTCTCAGTATATCTTTGAGAATATCATGTATGTACGCAAACACATACATGAGTTTAGGCATAACCGCGACGTTCATAATTTAAATACTAGAAATAGGGATAAGCTCGCACTTCCAGGTCACCGTCTCCGTAAGGTAGGCACTTCGTTTGCGGGGAACTGTATACGTTTTTACAACAAGATACCATCTGAAATCGTCAATATGCCGTTCAATAAATTTAAGTCTCACATCAAGCGCTGCTTATTGGGTAGGGCTTATTACACTGTAAATGACTTCATTGGTGACCAAGATGTATTTTAGTAGTGTCTAGGATATTTACAATATAAAATAGTCTCTAAGCAAATTTTGTATTCAAGCACTGACTCAGTCAGTCGACTGTGATTTACTAATTGTATTTTATCTTTTCTACTCTTGTGTGTACAAGAAGATTTTAAATGAGAACACACTGTGATGTTTCTCGCCGGACAGCTGTTTCACACAATATTACTTTTGTTGTCCGGCAGCATGAGCATGTCATGCTCGCTCAAAGGTCTTTGCTTACGGCGGCGTCGTTGATCGGGTCGCCACTTTCCCGATCACATGGTTGAGAGAGGCGATGGCTGAGATACGCGTCATACTCGTGAACGGGTGCTGTTTGTGGGGTCCGGTCTGTTCACGTTTGCAAGGACTTGTTGTTCAATTTATTATCCAAGTTATATGGCTTTTGACGTAGAGACCTCGTTGTGTTGTTCTCATAGTCATTATTTTATTTTAAGGTTTATTGACCTTACATTTGTAATAATTTAATTTTTGCTTGTTTTAAGAATTTATTGTTTATTACTTTATTACCTTAATATTACTTAATGTAACTTACTTTTAAGTATAATTATGTTTTTATGATTGAAAAAATGACCTTCTGCTGGAGTTTCTTGCGGCGCTTCTTCTCCGCAATGATGGTCTTGTCCGAAGCGCTGGTAGATTCACTGTACATTTCCGACGTGTAAAAGAGCCCGCATGTGGCCAATTTACTGAATAAATATTTTGAATTTTGAATTTTGAATTTTGAATTTTGTTGTTGATAATTCTATAACCACGTTTTGCACAATCAGGCTAAGATGTTTACCAGTGTATTAGTGACAGGTTGCAAGCCCATCGCCTAAGAGTACTTGGCGCCTTTATTATTCCCTTAGTCGCCTCTTACGACATCCATGAGAAGACATGGAGTGGCACTATTCTAACCCGGTGACCACACAGGTATTTTTAGAGTTGTTGGTAATTATGTATAAAAGATAAAAGATAAAAGATGTTTATTCAGTAAGTAGGCCGCACGGGCACTTTTACACGTCAAAAATCTACCAGCGCTTCGGAAGAGACCACTGCTGAGAAGAAACGCCGCAAGAAACTCAACAGTAAGTCGTTTTTTAAATATTGCTAATGATATTATACAATAATAAACTTAACCTAGCATTATATAAAATAATGAATCTCACATAACACCAAAAATGTATTCATGCGTAGTTGAGCAGGAAAACGTGTCAAAACTCAGAATTGTCACAAAACTAATAAGCAACAGTAATATAAAAAAAAAATATATATAGAAAGTATACAAGTTATACTTACCTGTGACGGTGCAAGACCACATGCATAAAAGTTTCGATACATTCTCCTACAGAAACCGTGTCCCCTAGACAATAATACAATATTTGCATATTTTTTAAGACTAATTTAAATTATTAAATTATTTAGGTGTTGGCCAAGCATTTTCATCTGTTAGATAGTCTTCGACCCTATAGTAAGCTTTAGACATCAACGACTTTTTCAAGTAAGTTTTAAGTATTGGAAATGGTAACTTTAAAACAACGTCAGGTAATTTATTAAAGAAAAGGATGCATTGACCTACAAATCACTACATAGTATAAAACAAAGTCGCTTGCGCTGTCTGTCCCTATGTATGCTTAAATCTTTAAAACTACGCAACGGATTTTGATGCGGTTTTTTTAAATATATAGAGTGATTCTTAAGGAAGGTTTATATGTATAATACATTCCACGCGGGCGAAGCCGCGGGCGGGTCGCTAGTGATTTATAAACCTTACGGACACGAAATTTTTTAATAGCAATTTTATTTTTATTTCTCGTATTCAAATTATGTACATCACAATTCTTAACAAAAGAGTCTTGATTTTTAATGACATAAATAATATTCTCATAAATAAATTGTGATGCTACTGTCAAAATATTAATTTCTTTAAATAGTACTCTTAAGGAATCACGGGAGTTTAGATTATATATAGAACGAATGGCTCTTTTTTGCAACACGAATATAGTCTGTATGTCAGCAGCTTTTCCCCAAACCAGAATACCGTACGACATAACACTATGAAAATAACTATAATAAACTAAGCGAGCTGTCTCAACATTAGTAAGTTGCCTGATTTTCCTAACAGCATAAGCTGCCGAACTTAATTTACCTGCTAGTACTGCTATATGGGGACTCCATTGCAAGTTTTTATCTATAGTTATCCCTAAGAAAAGCGCCTTATCTACCATTTCCAATCTTTCATTATTAAGAAATATACTAGATTCTACCGGTCTAACATTAGGCAAAGCGAACCTAACACATTTAGTTTTCTTAGCATTGAGTAGCAAATTGTTACTAGTAAACCAATTAAGTACTTTACCTAGTATGGTATTTATCCTACTGTAATCGACGGATTTTCGGTCTACCTTGAAAATTAATGATGTATCATCAGCGAATAGCACAATATCACAAAGATTATCTACTGTGCGTGGTAAGTCATTAATATAAACCAAAAATAAGAAAGGACCTAATATAGAGCCCTGAGGCACACCTAACTTAACAGGGGCTCCAATAGACTTTGTTTGGTTTACAACAACTGTTTGTGTTCTATCACTAAGATATGAAGACATAAGATTTAGAGAATTATTTGACAGACCATAATGTTCTAATTTTAATATAAGAGTCGCATGATCTACGCAATCGAAAGCTTTGGAAAGGTCACAAAAAATTCCTATAGCATCACAAGATTTCTCCCAAATATTGTATATATATTTAATGAGCACAGATGCTGCATCAGTAGTGGATCGTCCTCTGGTGAAGCCAAACTGATTACTGTTAAGCAGTTTATTTCTATTGAAGTGACCTACCATATCTTTTAACATTAACTTCTCAAAAACTTTACTTAAAACAGGTAGAATAGAAATGGGACGGAAATTCGTTAAATCACTCATATCGCCCGATTTAAAAAGTGGTATGACTTTACTATATTTCATAAGATTTGGAAAGACCCCCCTCTGAAATGCAATTATTGTAGATTAAAGCTAAGTGCGGTGCAATTATATCTATGACATGATGGATGACTTTAACTGATGTTCCCCATAAATCCTCAGTTTTTTTTAAACTAAGCGATTTGAATACCTTAACGATTAAAACTGAATCTACGTGGCTAAAATCAAAGCTTTCGTTACATTTAGTAACATTAGCACAAAGTAATTTTTGAGCTTCAATCGCAGATGATTGAAGACATTTCGTGGTATTAACGGCTATTGTCGAGAAATAATCTTCGAACGCTAAGGCCACGTCTTTGTTTGACTTGATTTGTTTGTCACCCTTGTTAATGGTTACTTGATTATCACGAGTTTTAGATTTACCCGTTTCTCTATTTATTATTTTCCACACGGTTTTAACCTTATTGTCAGAAGCTTTGAGCTTAAGACTTAAAAAGTTTGACTTAGCAGTCAAGCAAACTTGCTTGAAAGTCCTTGAATATTTCTTAACATAAACTAAGAAGTCTGCGTTCTTGTTCTCCTCCCTCTCTCTATATAGTTCATAAAGCCTACTCCTACTTCTATGAATGCCTACAGTAGCCCATTCACTAAACTTAGTTTTTGACCCAGAAATAGTTTTCATCTTAAAATTATTATTAAATTGATGATGAATTATTCCAAACAAATCTTTATAATTACTATTAGAATCATTATGTGAAAAGGATAACCCACATAGATTACGCTGAACTTTATTTTTGAATAATTCCAAACGATTGCTAGTTATGGGTCTGTATGTTATTGTCTGTGGTACTGATGAAAATAATTTGAAAAAGAAGCCTTTTGACCACTATGATCAGAATTAAAGCAGTTAAATATTGCTTTATCCAAACATTCGCAATTACAAAAAATGTTGTCTAAACAGGTAGCACTTGAAACACCTATCCGTGTAGGTTCAAAGAACAAATTACCTAAATTAAAAGATTTAAATAAACTTAAGATCTTAATAGTATTAATTGACGATTCCAGTAAGTTAACATTAAAGTCTCCACAGACAATAACATGCCTTTGAGTTTTGCAGGCTAATTTTAACAGATTTTCCATAGTAGATTCAAATGTGTTAAAATCGGCTGATGGTGGTCTGTAAACGCAAATAATTGTGTAATTTTCTACTTCTATGCAAGAGATTTCTACAAGCCTCTCTAGAGATAGCCTAACAATATCTTTCCTTTCTTTGGTTTTTAAGGTATTTTTCGCAATTATTAAAGAACCACCATGAATGGCGGATTTCCTGGCAAAAAAACTAACTAATTTAAAATTAACAAAATCAAAAATTAATTGATCTGGTCTAAGCCAATGTTCAGTAACACACATAATGGTGTACACTTTCCGTATCTAAAAATAATCCTACTTCTAATTCTTTGCTGGAAAACCCTTGAATATTTTGGTGAATTATATTTATATTCAATGGTGTTTCCGCTGTCCTATACTTTAGTTTAAATTATTAGGTTTGGCATTTGTGCCACTATTGTAGCTCTGCCTACCCCACTCTGGGAATGAAGGCGTGAAGGTATGTATGTATGTATGTATGTATGCCCAAAAAAAGAAGTTTAATGTTTTCAGGGTTCATGTATGTACGATTATTTATTCCACCATAACTTCTCAACGCCTGAGCCGATTTAGATGTGAGTATCGTTAGAATCCTTTCACCTTCCCGGGTGGCAAATGAATCATGGTTATTAGATGTAAATTATTTAAATTGAATTAGTAGTTTTTTTTTATTGACAGCGCGGCGACGGCTGTATAGATATATAACATCACGCCTGTCTCCCAATGGGGTAGGCAGGGACTATGGAACGCCAGGTGCACCGGTCTAAACATACAACTTTCGCTTCCTCTACATTCATCAATCTCTTAATAACCTAACCTTAATAAGTAAATTTAACGATTTTTTTAAATCAAAATCGGTTAGCATTTTCTCTAAACTCACAAATACCTGCTTTCGCCGTCGCCGCGGCACAGTATAAAGAAATCAGTAGAACATCTTCAAGTAATAAAATCTCCCGCGGTTTGTAAGTGTGCGAGTAAGTACACAGTACTTATGGCTCGGCGACCTTACTCGCCCGTGTGTCACCCTTACGCGAACTTGTAAAGGTAAACACGGGCGACAAACGCCGTCGAGCTTTAAACAAATAAATTAAAGGTTTATGATCTGTCCGGATAATAAAATTACGTCCATGTAAATAGGGTCTGAAATGTTTTGTCGCCCAAACAATTGCGAGAAGCTCTTTTTCTATAGTGGGGTAATTTTTTTCGGCTTTATTCAAGGTTCTGATTGCAAATGCTATCGGTCTATTATCTCCATTACTTAACACTGCTCCTAATGCATACCCTGAAGCATCAGTTTGTAGTATAAAAGTGTTTTGCTCGGACAAATTTGGATATTGTAGTACAGGCGATGTTGAAATTCTTTCTTTAAGTAGTTCGAACGATTTTTGGCAATTGTCATCCCACTCAAAGGCTACATTTTTTCTTGATAAATGATTTAATGGTATTGTTATTTCTGCAAAATTGCGAATGAATTTTCTATAATAATTTGCAAATGCTACAAATCTTTTAACTTCGTTGGAATTGTTTGGCGTCGGATAATTTGTAATTGCAGTTATTTTTTCCGGATCGAGTAGCACACCATCGCAGGATACGACGTGTCCTAAATACAATATTTCCTTTTTTAAGAAATCACACTTATTTGGATTCAACTTAAGGTTGACTTTACGTAATCTTTCAAAAACTTCCATTAAATTCTTGTTATGGTCATGGAGGTTTTTTCCAAAAACTATTAAATCGTCTAAATAAATTAAACATTTTTCATATGTTAACCCGGACATGGCTAAGTTCATCATCCTGGAAAATGAGTTGGGACTTGTTTTTAGACCCATTGGCATGCGAGTCATTTGGTATTGACCGCAAGCAAAAGCAGTGTACTTTCTGCTATACGTCTAGGTCACACTGATAGTATCCGTTTGCCAAATCTAAATGTGTAAAATATATACATCCTGACAGTGAGTCTATTTGGGGCTTTAAAGACACCAAATACCTACCTGAATTCTTAAGGATTTCAAGACGCCTGACAGTTCAAATTCTGTGAAGAAATCTATGAAATCGTATAGAAAACTTATAGTATATCTTTTTTACTTTATGCTTTAGGAAACAAACGAGCTAACGAATCACCTGGCGCTCGGTTCTACTTGGGTTCAACCTAATTGCTCATGACCATACCTGGGATAACTCGGGGCATCTGTATGAAAGTGATGTAGCAAAATATTTTATCGACATAAAATATATCGATGTTACTGCCAACATCTAAATGTTATTCGACATAAATCATTATTTATTATTTTCTCCTCATTTTCAGATAAAAAACAAACAAATTAACACGTATATATGTTTATTTTACAACAGTTGTCATAATATATAATCAATGTTTTTTCCATATTCGTCGGTATTAATGATTGCCGTCTAGATGAAATTATCCACTTTAAACTGCTAAACGTACGAATATGAATGGTACTGACAGTAAATTGTAATTTTGATTGAAATGACATCCGCATAACTTTATTATCTTAAGAGGTTCGATATCAGATATGACATCGAACCTCTTTACAGTAATCGAGAATGTTCAATGTGCACATGTATTAATTTAATTATATCGACGCCTTTTTTATCGATATCAAATCCCTAGAACTTGCCCCGAGTTATCCCAGGTATGCTCATGACATATTATTGTCAATGTTATGATAGCTCTTATTTACTTGATAGTAATTGCGGCCGAATTGGAAGCAATACGTGGACATCCAAAAAATATCTCCACAAAAGTTAGGCGGTTGAAACGCTCGAATAATGTAATACCCAAATACAGAAAAGGATGCTTCAACCAGGTCTTAAAGTAAGTAATACAACAATAAAACATTCAACATCAATATTTAACAGTACCTACGTATTACGTAGGGGTTTATTGAGATTGGAGATGAAATGTGGTAATCTAGCCCTCGCCCGTGACTCTGTCTGCGTAATTGTTCAGTTTCCCGTGATTAACCTTCTGGGGTTTATCTTTATAACAAACTTTATTAAATTCGGTTTAGTAGTTTCGATTGGAAAGCGTAACAACCAACAAATAGTGTAACTTTTGTATTTATAATAAGTTTAACAATTATACATATTATTTTTGTACATACATACATACATACCTTCACGCCTTCTTTCCCAGAGTGGGGTAGACAGAGCTACAGAATTACCAACAACTCTAAAAACTTGTTAATAATTCTGTTACATTTTACACAAATTGGCTAAGATTTTTAACAGTGTATATTAGTGACAGGTTGCAAGCCCATCGCGTAACTACAAGCCTTTATTCCCTTAGTCGCCTCTTACGACTTCCACGGGAAGACATGGAGTGGTATTATTCTAAGTCGGCAACCACACGGCAATTTTTGTATGTTCATTTAATCATATTTTTTATCTATTTATTAAAGAAGCATATCGTCAGTGATACTGAAAAACTACGTAACTAACAAATTTATGATAGAGCAAAATAAACCTTACCGTCTTATTAAAAAGGTGCATTTTGGTCCTTATTTAAAATGTTACTATCGAGATTTTGCAGTTTTACCAACGATATGGGATTCCAGTTTAAAATTTAATTTTATAAATTCTTAATTTTTGCTATACCCTCATAGGGTCTGGTGTACCCATAGCTGGGCATTAACTCGTTAATCCGTTAATCGTTAATTAACGAAGTTAACATTTTGATTAACGGTGTCCAGCTATGGATGTACCGTAACACATTGTGTAACGAGTGGAAATTTGAAATAAATAAATAAATAGGTTATGGCGGGCTCTATTCCGCAACTCGACGACTCAAATATGCGCTCATTTTGCGTGAGGGGTCGGTGGCATTACTCCTGCCAACCTAGTTCTGTGGCGAAACTTGCATCAAACAACTCGCTAGCGCCACCAGCGTCAGACAGCGGAACTAAGGATCCTACATCGCGCTAACGAAGTTTCTACAGCCGGTTGATATATACCACTTCCAACTTCATCCCAATGGACTTCGGTCCCCAGGCATAACACCCGCCTGGAGAGAGATCTCTCTATTGTCCTCTCTTCCTACAGTTCCACCAGGAAGCCTAGCAGACCCTTAATGTTGCCGACAACTTCTGGTCAAATAAATTCACTGTGAAATCTTTGGACGCCGAGTTCGAGTACGTTCCGCAGATGGGCTGCCGATTAGGGAATGAAAATAACCGGTTATAACCGGTTTTAACCGGTTATTTTCACTCAAAAACGGTTATTAACCGGTTAAATTGCACTCCCAACTGCCGATGAACTACGCTTCTGCCTTGACTATGGCCGCGGCTAGTATAATTAGCTGATATTTCAGATGAGCCGTTCTGATTTCGAGTCTGCGGTCGCGGTCGCCGCCGCCCCGCAGTCTGCGATCGTTTTACACACACGTGGGCTGCCGACGGTCTGCCAAACGCGTCAGGGCCTTTATTAGACGCGGTCTGAGCGATGTTGTAGACAGAACGATAAAGTGAACTAGGCGGGCATTCAAATGAATGTTTGACGATTGAGTGTTCTTTTGATATTTATGAAATTTAGTAGAACCGTGCCTAGGTGAGGCGAAGATAATTTTTAAGTTTGAATATAAGCAGGGCCGTGTTATAAACATCAGGAAACAATCTCACACAAATCGACCTAGTCCCAAACTAAGCTCTAGGCTTGTACTATAGGCACTAGACAACGATAAACATACTTATATAGAGAAATATATACTTAAATACATAGAAATCACCCATGACTCGGGAGCAAATATTCGCGCTCATCACACAAATATCTGCCCTTACCGGGATTTGAACCCAGGAATAGGCCAACGCGTCGTCGTGTTATGGTCTCCTTTATCGTGGTTGATAAAGCCATCCGTCACTTTCCCACTTACGTACTGGTGAGAAAGGAAATATGCTTTATCCACGTTTATCCACATCGATAAACATACATCGAACTTTGAAAATCGAAGCTCGATTTTTTAAATTTGATTCGTTCTATGAAGTATTTTCGTGGAAAGGAAAACGTACAGACATAGTTTTTCATGATATCTACAACATATTCATAAATCGTAAAAATCGGACTTGGTTCAAAAAAATCAAAATTCAAAATATTTATTCAGTAAATTGGCCACATGAGGGCTCTTTTACACGTCTGTAACATGGGGTGAATCTACTAGCGCTTCGGACAACGGTTGGGGAGAGAAACTTCGCATTTTGTGTGGATTTTTTTAGCTTCACAATTCTCACACGTGGTTAGGTTAGATTTGTGATTATCAAAAAAACCACAGCAAAAAAACCTTACGATAAAATAAAAATTCTGCGTAATGATACGATGATCGTTGAAAGAGGTTTCGATATAATAATAGGTATCACACCGACGCACACACACACAGATACGCAGATACACACTGTCTTCCTGCCAAAAAAGGTGGCTAACTGCAATGTACTAGTCAAAGCATTCTATACTCTATTGGTAATCACATGAAATTTAAAATGCTTATACAATTACTATGCAGTTACCCGCCTTCTTTGATAGGATGGTTTAAGTTATATAACTCCCCTCTAAATTGTCGATTAAAACTAATCAATATACCATCAAGCACAATAAAAATAGGTCACTGAACGTGCAAATTTACTTACTAGCTGACCAGTATTCACTACCTTTAAGTGAAGTTCAACGAACTCAGGCTCGTGTATTCACTATTTAATTACTGGAAAATTAAGCCTAGGTTCGTGAACAAGATATTACTAAGGCTAGATCAATAAACGAAGGCACGTGTAAGCTAAGGGTTAGGTTAGGACTAAACAGTGTAATAAGTGTCGGTCAAAAAAATTTTTTTTGGAATAAGCTTTTGTTGCCGACTGTACTCTTTTTGCAAAATCTTTATGTGCTTATCAAGAACCTATTGAGTCCTAACAAGGTGGGCCTACGGTAAGAAATAGCAGAGATCCTGTCGCCACCGTTCGACTCCCATGATGCTTATAACTACTATAGCTCTGTCCTTTACGCTCGCCATGAACTGCAGAGCTATGTCATAATAACTTAATAACCCATCCGGGGGGTTATTATGACATAGCAATGCAGTTCTGATTACAAAAAAACACCTTATACCTATAAAAACGCCTTAAAATGGTACGACCTGTCAGTGAAAATGAAGTCGGCGACTCACAATATTTTTTTAATCAAAAGCCGACTTCCGTTGGACTGTCCAATACCTACCATTTTGAAAGAAGTTAGGTATTATTTGCGTAGGGTTGCGTTAGGTATTAAATATATTTTTGATCTTGTAGTCTGTAATAATATGCTATATTGTAAAAAAAACCCTCTCATTCATTGTCCTACAATGTTATAGCATAGCTTATGTCACTCCCACAGCCGAGACGAATCATAGAGTCTGACCAGCGAGTCGTGACACAAGGCTTTTTTTCTAATCTTTCTCATGGCAACAATTTTACCTATGAAACAAGCTGTCACTTTGTGAGTACCTATCCAATCGTTATGCATTTCGTGTTACCAGCTAGTGATATTTTAAATTTGCCCCCATTTTTCAGTGTCACCACTCACTGGTCAGACTCTACGACACCTCATATGTTAAAACTAACATCCATTAAGCCGTTTTGGCTGCAGAGCGTGCCAGAGAAATATACTCGTACATACATAACATTAACATGTCATACATTCACTAAAAAAACATAAACCTCCCAGTCGGGTAACACACATTCAAATCCCAATAAAATGTATTAAATCGTCCCATCTGATGGGTTATTATGACATAGCAATGCAGTTCTGTTTACGCTGAGAGAAAAGGACAGAGCATTATTACTGCTATAGGTCTGTCCTTTACGCTCACCGTTAAATAAACTGTAGAGCTATGTCATAATAACCCATCTGGGGGGTTATTATGACATAGCAAGCAATGCAGTTCTCATTACGCTGACAGAAAACGACAGCTATATAACTGTTATAGCTCTGTCCTTTACGCTCGCCGTTAAATGAACTGCAGAGCTATGTCATAATAACCCATATCTTAAACGAAAGCACATTATATAACGAATTTTAAAGAGATAAATAATTAATTATTTAAGTGGATATACCTACTAAAGTGACCTAAGACAGTACCAAATATCTTTAAACACAGAGTTACAGATGTAGTGCATAATTGTTTTCCTTCGTATTTTCACGGAAACGTACGATCGTGTATTGCTATTTCAGTCGGTCACAGTACAAAAAGTACTGAGGTTGACAGAAGAAGCATGACAGATACGAACGTTTCCGACAAAATACGAAGGAAAACAATTATGCACTACATCTGTAGTTTATAGTTGCAGTTTTTTGAGATAGTTTTTGTGTAGTAACGGCTTTGGAACCATAAACTGCGTATGGTCAGACACGCTCTTGCCCGGGTTTATTTTAACTGCGATAAGAAGCATCCGTGTACATATAGCCTTATTCCCGGTTTTCCAATTTTGGCGTTCTATTTAATTTAGTTCAGGGACTATCTAGGACCCTAATTATTATGGTTTGCTAGATAACTTCAAGCTCGTAGACTTTAATTCTCCCTTATTCCTTTTTCTTTCTGTACCGAGATGATTTTCGAAGTAGGATTTTGAAGTGGCTGTAGTATAATGATTTTTTTTATACAGTTGCTTAAAAAGTGGTACTTTTGTAGCTGTATTTATGTGGTGCGAAAAGTTGTATTTTTCGAACTAGTGCTTTTAACTTTTTGTAATCGCACATCGTAAGGGTTTTTTCTGTGTTTTTTACTCTTCCATTTTCTTTCCAGACAAGACCATCATTGCGGAGAAGAAGCGCCTCTTAACTCCAGCAGATGGTAATTTTTTCAATCATAAAACATAAATGCATACATAAACTCAAGCCTTCATTCCCACTCTGGGGATAAGGGCTCGAGTTCTTGAGGTCTAGTCCGAAGCGCTAGTAGATTTACTCCATATTACCGACGTGTTTAAGAGCCCCCATGTGGCCAATGTACTAAATAAACAAATAACATAGGTACTACAATTAAAAGTTAAAACTAAACTTATTTAAATTAAAATTAAACTAAGCTACTCAAATTAAAATAAACCTAAGCTACTCAAATATTAAAGATGTAAATAATAGTCACCACTATAAAAGGAACACCCCCTCTAGCAGGTCCGCTCGCGGCATGGTCCCTAATATGACACTGGCTGCATTACCTAAACAAATATTTTGAATTTTGAAATTCGTTTTTTTTAAATTTTCTTTTCTTTCTAATATAATATTGATCAACATCGTTTCACGATCCTCACTACACAGTTTATTGAACTCGCTCAGGCGCCAAGAGTTTCTGGGTCGCCCTCGGATGCCAGACTCACCAGAACTACTCCGAGGAATTAACTACGGAACATCTGAACATCCTTCTCACTCTACAATCGGGTACAAATCGAGAGAAAGGGATAGTTGAAATTATAGTTTCGAATCGATTTTTTGATAGTAATTTGGTCACACATGTTAGACGAGTCATCAAATAACCCGGACTAAAATAACTGGTGTCTTTCTCGTAGTGCAATGAACTAAAATATTGTTCACTTCTCATGCTCTTAAAATGTTACTTTAGTCTCCTGACATCGAGACTAAAGCACGTTATTAATCTCTAGGGATTAAAGTTTTTTTTTTAACTTACTTTGGAAACTCCTAAACCACCAATCACGGTGTTTGTGAATGGATGATTATCGCCATTTTCAGTGACAGGTTGCGAGCCCATCGCCTCACAGTACTACAAGCCTTTATGACTAACCGGTCTGCCCTAGTTAATGAACGTGCGTTACCGTCCTTATCTGTCCAATTCAAATGCCACAATGACAGATAAGGACAAAGCACGGTTAGTTTTAGGCGTGTGAAGGGTGACTTAGTTAGTCCCGGAGTTGAAAGGGATGAGCAATGTAATATAATCACTAAAAAGTATCAAATAAAACCTTGAGCACAGAATAAGTAGTAGTACAATATTCGATTAAATTATTCCGCGTAGCAATTTTTCCAGATGCTATTATTCCATCCTATTATCAATTTTTTTTCCATTATTAATTTTTCCTGATCGCATATTTACCGTTCTGTTTTTTTTTCCAGTCGCAAATTTCCCCATTGTAATTAGGCTGAAATAGTTGTCGCTAAAGTATAGTAGGTAGGTTTAGGTTATGTTTGTTTTGCAGCAGGCCCGAAGGGCCAAGCCACCCAGAAGTAGTAGCTCCGCACGTTGAAACTGCGGAAATGATATAACTATTCAGATAAATACAGATTGGGACATTATGACAATGGATTTATTTCCGCTGAGAATAAAATCTTCGGCAAAATAAGCTACTGAAACAAATAAAGACTGGTAAATTTTACGAATTGAAAATGGAATTATAGCTACCAGGAAAAAATTATTACGGGAATCTCATTTATTTAGCTTTTTTATAGAATCCGCGGTTTTATTTTCTACGCGTGAAAATATACGTCTAGTTGACGTAAGATTAAATATCAACTTGCCTGGAAAAAACCCATTTGATTTCAGTGTATTTTTTGTGCGTAAGTAAGTATATTAGATGCTATTCTAAAAATACTACGTGAATAGATTTCCGTTACTTATCTAATTCAGTGACGCATGTAACTCGTATCACTTTTGTTCCTAATTAGCGGTAACCGATATAAGGCTTGAAAACCGAAAAAATATTCCCAATAGGTAAATTCCCAGAACCAAGGTTAAAACTTAGCAACAAATGGGGTATTGGATAGTTTTTTTAGGGTTTTGGAGTCATCAACGGACTATAGTTTCGCTATGACCGTCTGTCCTACCTATGTATTTGCGAAATTTGCTTTAAAGTGGTAATATTTACGTTTATAAATATTTCCTACTAAAATAACTTAAAGTCGGCTTTTGGTTAATAATATTGTGGGACGCTAACTTAAGTTGACCGACTTGCAATGTAAAGGTTATTTTTTGCGTTTGTGAAGGCGGTTTTTTGTTATTTAATAGATACATTTATTTTATTTTATACTATTTAGTGATCATAATATGATATTATGTTGACGCACTGCTCAGTTAATCATAGTCTTAGACATATACCCCTTTACTAATAAACGTTGAGTAACGGTTATATAGCTATACAATGTTTTGTCCTTATCTGTCATTGTGACATTTGAATTTGACAGATAAGGACAAAACATTGTATAGCTATATAACCGTTACTCAACGTTTATTAGTAAGGGGGTTAATATTTAAATCTTCTTGTGTTTAAAATTAAAATTTGTTTCGTCACAGTTGCTTAACTATGTTAATCGAGTTCTGATATCACCACCCTTGAAGTTGGTACTTTCTGAATCTCTTTCTTTCTTTCTTTCTTTCTGGGCCTCTATTCCCGGCGGTAAAAACCATCCCGTCTTTGGCCTGTTATGGTATTGTTTCGACGTCAGCCGCCATTACTGTCAAGTAAATAAGAGCTATACAGGGTGTAAGGGACGGCTCACCAAAAACTGAAACCATAGCTTCAGACCATTGTACTGAACTAAAATCCAGTGGAAACTTTCCCGGGAAAACGAAAAGATTCTCGTTTTTTACGTGAAAATGCCGTTTTCACAGTTTTTTTTACATAATGAGCTTTAGTATGTCATAATATGTTGTCCTAGATCGGTTTATATGCAAAAACATGGAAAAAAAAACGAGAAAATTTTCGTTTTCCCGGGAAAACGAAAATTTTTCACTGGATTTCAGTTCAGTACAATGGTCTGAAGCTATGGTTTCAGTTTTCGGTGAGCCGTCCCTTACACCCTGTATATACGTTGACAATATGATATGATAACAGATCAAAAACAATATGGTTTTTACCGTGTTAATAGACGCCCAGGACTTGTTACTGAAAATACAGTCGTTTTCTCGCTGTCCTATTAGGTATGTATATGTCCTATAACAAAATATTATTTACTGATCGTAATAAGACAAAAACGCTATATGAAGTTCCTCAATTACAAACAACGGAACGTAGAACCTCCTTACTTTGAAGAAATGTAGTTTTTTTATTTTTTTATTTTTTTTTATTCATGAAAGACACATTTATATTTACATATAGTATACTGCCAAACTGCATAACGGTTTGTTGGCAGTGCATTAATTGCTCTTGCTTGATACAGTTGTGTCAAAAACATATGGCTAATTCATGCTATTATATTAAGTGACCTATTATTTATTATTGGGGGGTTGAGATGGGCCTTGTGAGCCACTTCGACCATTGCTGATCTTTTGTAGCAGCCCTTTGTTTTAGAGCTCACCGCAAAGGCCCGTTGCGTCCAGGAATTTCCAGATTCTTCGGGCAGTGAGGAGTTGTATGTCTTGTGGGCCCATTATATGTCGCCCTAGGTAGATACTTCTGTTGCGCAATAGTGGTCCGCAAGAACAGAGGATGTGCATTGCTGTCTCCTCTGTCTCCTGACAGAACCTGCATGTCGCGTCTTGTTTCATACCCATTAGAAACAGATGTCCGTTCAGTTTGCAGTGGCCAGTTAGGATCCTAGTCACTGCGCAAGACTTTTCTCTTTTGAGTTGTAGAATCTCTTTGGAGAGCTTGCTTTTCTATACATTTACATTTTATTTTATTTAAGCTACTTTGCCGTAAGCTAATAGGGCGCGTAAATAGCTCGCCTGAATGATTTGTTTTGTGCGCTTGTTGCATAATCTACTGAATAAAGGTCTTATATACACATAAGTACAGTCTGTGAGCACTAAGAAGAGGCTTCGGTTTAGTACTTCTCTCTCACTTGCTCTCATACGATCTTATTAAGAGCGAGTGAGAGAGAAGTACTACGAAGCCTCTTCTAATTGCTCACTGACTGTAGGTGTTCTTTTTTTTCCTTTTCTCTCCCTCTATCTCTCTCGTAAGATTTTATTGTGTTTTCCTGCGGAAACTACGCAGGTTATTTTATATATGTATTTTGAATTTTTATATTTGTAGATTTATATAATGCTAGACTAAGTATACCATAGTAATATTAAATATATTTAAAAAATGACTGACTGCCGACTTTCTTGCGGCGTTTCTTCTCAGCAGTGGTCTCCTCTTGTGAAGCGCTGGTAGATTCTTGACGTGTAAAAGTGCCCGTGCGGCCTTCTTACTGAATAAATGTATTTATCTTATCTTTTATCTTTATCTTTAACTAACTAACCGTGTTTTACGTATATACAATAAACAATTTCCATTACTTGATATATTATATTCCATCTTGACAGAGACTTGACTCGGAAGTGTGTAACGAGGTCTTTGGCGGAAGATTAAGATACGCAAGTTACATTACAAATTATTGACACATACACTTACTCATACACGCACACACACATACAGACACTAGTTAACTGATTCGTACCGAATGCCTAATCTATGTTTTTATTGCTTCTTTATCTTTTATTTAATGTTGACTATCAGATGTTTGGATCAATCCCCCTTATAATCTTGTTATATTTATGTATAATAATTTAGATATTGTGTTAGCGCCATACGTTGGAGATTTGTAAAAGCTCTATTGGCAAAATGAAAAGCCGTAATTGGCCAATGTTCTGTTAAAACTAAAACTTGTAATACTACACTGTAATTTGTGCTGTGGATTTATTGAGTAGTAAATAAATACTCGAAACCGACGTGCGTGCATGACTCGATGTATGAATGAGGAAGAAGCGAAATAAATTTGTCAAGATGGTAGCCAGTGGAAACAAGTGGTCTCTGCCTACCCCTCTGGGAAACAGGCGTGATTTAATGTATGTATGTATGTATGTAACATATGACGTAGAGACCTCGTCGTGTTGTTCTCATAGTCATTATTTTATTTTAAGGTTTATTGACCTTACATTTGTAATAATTTTATTTTTGCTTGTTTTAAGAATTTATTGTTTATTACTTTATTACCTTAATATTACTTAATGTAACTTACTTTTAAGTATAGATAATTATGTTTTTGGGTCAATCAACTTTTCTTTGTAGCTCGTTGCCATGGTGACGTCTCCTGGGTCACTCTTTAAAACTATGATTTCAAGGGATATAAGTCCACTAAAAAACTGTTTTATTGGCAATTACACACCCATTATTTTATGGCCTTTCTCCTGAGTGTGCTGGAAGTATATATTATAACATTTTTTCTAAGAAACTCTATCACTGTTGTCTCCTGGCTTACGGGACAGAATAACAACAACAAAAAGTAGATCCACCCTTTTATGATTGAAAAAATGACCTTCTGCTGGAGTTTCTTGCGGCGCTTCTTCTCCGCAATGATGGTCTTGTCCGAAGCGCTGGTAGACTCACTGTACATTTCCGACGTGTAAAAGAGCCCGCTTGTGGCCAATTTACTGAATAAATATTTTGAATTTTGAATTTTTTGAATTTTATTATAAATATATGACCGCTTAGTCACTAGAAGGTCGTCGAAGAATTGGGAATCCCATCTGCGGCTGTAGTAGTGGGGTTTCGCGCTGTCATATTGCTATCGTCCGTTTATCAACGCTTATTTAATTTATTATTCAGATAATACTGACAAGTGGCTTCTTGGGAACTGGAATCTGCGCCGGAGGCGGATATGAGGAAGATAGACGTTCTAAGGGGTGCGATTTCCTTATTCACATTTCTGTAAAACTATAAGTATGGTATGATCAAAAATATGAGCAAATTGGTAAAAATAAAATTCTGGGGACCTAGTGAAAAAGGGTAAAAGTCCACTTAACTCGTAATAAAAAGGGTACAGCTGAAGTGCATAATTGACAACATTTAAAAAAAAAAAAGCATTATTGTTTTTTCGCGTTTATAATAGCTGGTTAAAAATTAGACTACCCGTATTTCTCGGTTTTTCTATATTTAACTTAAATTCGTCGTTAATAATTTATTAAACAAATAGTCATTAAAAAGACAGTATATACAAAGTTAGGAATACTGATGTCGTGATCTTAGCATGATATAAAATTTAAAAAAAAGTAACTTTAAACAGAAACAGAACTGACTGTCATGTCATGTCATATTTTTTTCAATTCCTTTGGTAATAAATGGACTAAGGGCACTATAAGTGTATTCCTAACATTCACAATCCAACTTTTTTTACTGTTATTCCTAAATATAAAAAAAACTACTGCATAAAAAAATCCAAAGATATTTTTACTGTAATCAGCAGTGTAAAATCTAGAAACGGTATTTTATTTTACTACCTTAGCACATAATTAATTGATGTCAATTGTTTTCCATCGTATTTTCTCGGCAACGTTCGTATTTGTCATGCTGCTTCTGTCAACCTCAGTACTTTTTGTACTGTGACTGACTGAAATAGCAAGATACGTTCGTACGTTTCCGTGAAAATACGATGAAAAACAATTATGCACTACATCTGTATATACATAAACGGAGTATACTAGATTTATACCCTTTTTCGCTTGATCTTCAGGTGACTTATAACCTTTTTCAATAGGATCCCAGAATGATGGCAACCAGTGTTGCCACCTTAGCGATTTTGTCACTAGATCTAGTGTTTTTTTGAGTTCAACAGCGATTTTCTAAAATTTTTGGTCGCTATTAATTATTTTAGTGACTTTTAGTGATAATAAAACATACTGGTATTTATTAATAAACATACTGCTATTTGGTCAAATAATTTCATCACCACAGAGCTGTGAGGCCTTCCATCGGTTGGGGATTCCCAGAGTAAAAGGGGATTCCCAATTTCATTACATTGTACCTACTATTTCTTCAATTCGTGTTAGTGATTGTCAGAGATTGCATCGAATACGTACTTTAGCTGGTCCGTTTTCTTAAAACAAAAGTGTGTGTTTCTCTACTGTTGAGTGCTATATGGAGGCCATGGAGGGCCCCTTGAAAAAAAAGAGTGTTTATTTGCAAAAATATCGGAAGGAATGGGAAACTCACGATGAGTTTAAAATGTGGTTAAGGCCCGTAGCAAATAATTCTACGAAAGCATTTTGCACTTATTGTCACTGTGAAATCTATGCAAGAATAAACGATGTAAAAAAACACAATGAAACTAAAAAACATAAGGATAAATGTGACGCAATTTCGAAAAACAGAAGAATTGAATTTGTGCCAGCAACCAAAGATAATACAGGGTCTTTAAAAATAGAAGGTACGTTATCTTTATTTATTGTTGAACACACCGCTATTGCACAGATTGACCACTTGACTGAGGCACTAAAAAAATGTATTACAGACTCAAAGACTGTCATGGATATAAAAATGCACAGAACGAAGTGCACAGAAGTAATAAAAAATGTGTTAGCCCCACATTTCAAACAGAACCTAGTGGATGATATCGGGTCTCAACAATACAGTGCTCTATTAGATGAATCGACTGATCTCAGTGTGTCAAAATTATTGGGCATAGTGATCAGATACTTTAGCTGTACACATAATTATGTAGTATCTGCGTTCCTTGCATTGGAACCGCTGAAAACCGCAGACGCCCGTGGAATTGCCACTGCTTTGGTGAATTGCCTGCAATCCCATGGTTTATTACTGAAGAACCTGATAGGGATCGGTGCAGACAATGCCTCTGTCATGACTGGCATAAACAATGGAGTACATAATATATTAAAAACCGAGTACGGTTTACCCAATTTAATTTTGGTGCGGTGCGTTTGCCACTCACTACAGTTGGCTGTTTCACATGCTTCTGAACAAACACTGCCTCGGAATATAGAATTTCTTATAAGAGAGACATACAATTGGTTTGCACACTCACCCAAAAGGTGTGATGAATATAGAGACATATTCGAGACAATTAATTGTGGTGAGAAACCATTAAAAATATTGCGGTCTTGTAACACTCGCTGGTTGTCTATTGAAGAAACGGTTACCAGAATTTTGTCTCAATGGGATGAACTGAAATTGCATTTTTCATTGAACAGACAAAATTGTTACACAGCGGAGCTGCTTTATTCTATGTATGCTGATGAAGTTAATCGACTTTATATGTGCTTTTTAAGGAGCATCTTGAATGACGTCCAAATAGGAGTGAAGAGTTTCGAAGCTGAAGACACAAATCCAGTAGCACTACTGAACGTTCTTATGACGTTGTTTCGCTCTGTTTGTAACAGGGTTTTGATGCCTTCAGCGGCGACTACTGATAAAGATTATTTGTCTATTAACATAGAAGACCATTTGAATCCGGTACCGTATCTGGGGTTTCTTTTCGAATCCCAAGTTCAAAAGAGTTCACTATCCAGCGTAGTCACTATTTCTGTCAGAAAACGATGCATTGAGTTCACGATTAAATTAGCGAAGGAAATTCAACAGAGACTGCCTTCCAATTATGTTATTTTGGAAAAAATGACCATGTTAAGTGTCGAAAATACTCTTCGCCAGGGCAAAGACAATGGAACTTGCCTTAGAATTGGGGTTTGAAGATACAAAGATTGACAAACTGCTACAACAGTGGCATAATATAAATTACGTCAAATGGAATTCCACAAACAACGTTATCCAGTTCTGGGCTGAAGTGCGAAAATACAAAAATGCAGCTGGAATAAACACTTTTGCGGACCTGTCCGATTTGGCCATAGCAGTTTTGTCGCTGCCGCAACCCGCCCTCGCTTCACTCTGGTTTACGTGAGTTTTCTGTAACACCCGTATCTACGTTTATACAGGGTTATTAATGATTAAACGAACTTACCTGTAAGTGAAGTTCTATCATAATTATACGAAGGGTTTCGTCCGAAGATATTAGTAACTTGAAATTATATACACATGTAGTACCGCGTAAGCGCTACCTCTTCATCACTTGTTTAAGGGAAAAAAATGTTGCCGACACTGGCAACATTAAAAAATATATATATATATTTTTCCCTGCCGGGCCCTCATCCAACCATCTTCATTTAGTTTAGAGCCAAAAACGAAAATTATGATATTTCCGATAGGGTAAGGGCGGGCGGGAGTGTGTTACTAATATCTTCGGACGAAACCCTTCGTATAATTATGATAGAACTTCACTTACAGGTAAGTTCGTTTAATCATTAATTATACTCGTGTTTCGTCCTCGATATTAGTAACTTGAAATTATATACACATGTAGATGTTGAGAGATCAATAGGAAATGTCAGAATTAATAAACGTTATTTATTGTCAATATTTCTATTATTTAATGCATAAATAACATAGGTAATATAAACAATCTGACAAATACAAATTACTATTAATCAGAATTTAACTTAATTCTCATATCTTAATTACGATAAGACAAGAATACAGCTCTCGCTAGAGCAGTATTTTAATTGTTCAAATCAACAATAGTTCTATTATAGAACCTGGCAAAGGTAGTGGAATTGCCACTCCATCCCGCCGATTTCCTAATGGCATCAAGGCTTACACCAGATTTATAAGCTAGAGACGTCGAAGCGTGTCTGGTGCTATGTGAGGAAAAAATGGAAATATCAATTCCACTACTTCTCAAGGTTTCTTTGATCAAACGACTAAGTGTTGGAGCTTTAACACAATTATGGGGTTTTTTAAGCCATATGAAAATAAAATCAGATTTACACAAGTCCTTTGTCTTATTCATGTAGGTAAGTAATCAATGTCCTAGCAGGGCATATCTGAGTGCGTTCTTCAAAAAACGGTAGAACCAAAGTAGGTTGATTAACACCTACTTTTGAAGTTTTGACAA
This sequence comes from Acleris emargana, assembly GCA_927399475.2. NCBI lineage: Eukaryota > Metazoa > Arthropoda > Insecta > Lepidoptera > Tortricidae > Acleris > Acleris emargana. The sequence goes on from OV656843.1 coordinate 2,687,693, forward strand.
GTTCTGATATTTTAATTATAATTTTGTCCGAGAGAATAACTACGTTATGGGTCATTATCATCGAAACAGTTTGTGAGCTGTTACAAGAGCAAGTAAGGTAATGCATTTCATTGAAAGCTAGCGCAGCGTTAATCTTTCGTTAGGAAAGAACGATCCCAAATAATTAAGCACCTTGCTTACATCCCAAGTTACATCATAACGTGGCCTAGGTGGTCTAAGCCTGTACCACCCCCTTTCAAAATCTTTTGATACGATCACCTCAGATATTGGTCCCAATATTAGCGAAAGAGCAGACCTATGACTATTGATTGTTCCATATTGTCCGCCAACATTGAATAGTTCCGTAAGAAATTCTATAATTAACGGAACTGACGTACAATACATATTAATCTTATGTTCGAAACAGAAATTATACCAACGTTTAAAACAAAATCATACTGTTTCATTGTACTCTCCGACAATGACGCAAGCATGATGTTTGCAAAAGCAAAAGTGCCGTGCTGATAATGTTCCGGCTCTATTTTTATCGTATTGGATATTAAAAGGCGTGTAAATAAAGGGTAAGTACCATGGTTGGCTAGGCCAATTGGGTACAACCACGATACCCTCAGCCTTTTCTGAAACAATTTTTCTTAGGGTCTTTAGTATAACAGGCACTGGTGGAAAGGCGTAAAAGAAGAACCCCGACCAATTTATAGTAAATGCGTCATAAGCGTATGTATCTGGGTCCCTATTTCAGGATACGTATCTGTCACATTTTTTATTGATGCGACTTGCAAAAAAGGTCAATATTGTGACATCCAAATAGTACAGTTAATTTCCGGAACCCGGCGTAGGAAATTTCCCACACTACATCTGGATGGGAACGTCTGGATTATATATCTGCGGTAACGTTATCAGTAGACCTTGTATAAGACGCTAAGACAATTATTTTGCGAGCCTCGCACCATTGCTATAAGTCCCTTGCCACTTTTGTGAGGTGGGGGTATTGAATACTTCCCATTCGGTTTATATAAGATACTGTCGTAGTGTTGTCAACTCGTAAAAGTATTTGACAGTCGTAACAATCTTTTGCAAAAACTTTTAGGATAAAAAAGGCAGCCAATAGTTCCAGCTGATTAATGTGAAACAAACTTTCCGCTTGGCACCATCAGCTGCCGTTAGCAAGCTGCCCCCCACCCCGTTTTGGAAGCGTCAGAAAATATTTCAATCAAGAAACTATCATCCCTAATTCGGTGGTCAGAATGCCGTATAGCATTGATCCACCAGTTGAAATCGGAGAGGAGAGTATTGGGGACATTCATTAATCGGTCGTAATCATCGTATCCCAGTAGATTGAGGTATTTAATAAGTTCTATTTGTTTCGTATATAACCAGCCGTATTCCACGGCTGGGCAAACCGATATTAATAGTCCAATCAACACTGTGCAAACCTTCTAATTTTGCAGCGTTTTAGTTGTTTGAAAAAATCAAATTCACGAATAATAGGTACGTTCTCTTTTTTTTTTTAATGGCAGGCTTACTTGCCATTTATGGGAGTCTTTTAAATCCAACGTGGCCATAAAACAGTTTAAAATGTTGTGTAGGAATAAATTTATTTAATTCTTTTAAATTTAGTATAAATCTCATGCTCCCATTTGGCTTTTGCACTAAAAAAGCTTTGGATACGAATTGATCCGAACTTGGTTCGCATTCTGAAATAGCTCCTATGGATAGGAGATTATTGATAGATTCGTTCAAGTAACGTCTTTCTGAATCTGTACGATATGATACTGTGGGACAGGTGGATTGATGTACTGGTTTATCAAAAAATATTTGATACCCGTTTACCCAAGACAAAACAATTTTGTCACTGGTGATCAGTGACCATAAAATTCAGCGAGTTGACCAGCATAACATACCGGGTTTAATGGCGGTAAGTTTGCTTTCCCCGATGCGATGACCTGTGCGACGAGGTCCCGTGACGACGATTGGCCGGTGCTGCAGGCTGCTGTTTCGGCGTCTGTAATTGCCGCTGCGATTGGTTTTTGTCGAACTTCGATGGCTTTATCTCTTTTTTCCACGGCTTCAGTTGACGCCGCTTTTATCTCGGCGTTAAGTTGTTTATATCTTCACCGTATTCTTGGGTTGCCGACGACGGGTCGACTCCCAATATTTCCAACAATTCCGACTGGCTAATGCCATCTTCATTGTTAATGTCAAGGTCCACGTAGGGAACTGAAGGTGGTATATTGCCAGTCGGCGAGATTTCATTCGACGGACGGACGGTTTTTTGTAAACTGATCTGAGTACAAGGGTTTTTATTGTAAGCAGCGGTATAGTCCTATAGACTACCCTGAATGCATTAAGTAATTATGTTACTAGACAAAGAATATGCATTACATGCAATTCTACAATAATGCGGCGAAATAGTCCTATAGACTACCCTGAATGCATTAATTATGTTACTAGACAAAGAATATGCATTACATGCAATTCTACAATAATGCGGCGAAATAGTCCTATAGACTACCCTGAATGCATTGGTTATGTTACAAGGAAGACAAAGAATATGCATTAAGTACATGTAATTCTCCAATAATGCGGCGAAATAGTCCTATAGACTACTCTGATTGCATCATTACGAAAATTAACGTAACATGAAATTTATAAAGAAAAAGTGGGTAGTTCCAGGTTTGTAAGTACTAACCATCTTGGTAATCCGGATCTATCGGTGCGGCCTGCGACGGCGACGACGAGCTCGAGGAGCCTCGAGAACACGCCGAGGACGAGGAGGACGAGGAATCACGCCTGTTATGGCGCGTTTCTTTTATATCTTTTTCGAGTTGCTTCAAACGTTTCATAAGAAACTCGATTTCGTTCTCATTCCTACGTTTCGGCATGACGAAAAAACACGAACTAGTAGCACAAGTGGAGTGGTTGAGCACTAAATTGCGAATGAAGATGGTTGGATGAGGGCCCGGCAGGGAAAAAAAAAAATATATATATTTTTTAATGTTGCCAGTGTCGGCAACATTTTTTTCCCTTAAACAAGTGATGAAGAGGTAGGGCTTACGCGGTACTACATGTGTATATAATTTCAAGTTACTAATATCGAGGACGAAACACGAGTATAATTGGCTACTTGACAGTTGTAACAATTAAATATAAAAAGTGTTGAATATGGTAGTTTACACTAAAAAAATAACTGCACATATTTTTATTTGCAATAAAAAATATGATAAGTACTTTATTTTTGGATAATAACATCGTCGTTTTTTACCTGTGGCTCCAATGAACCCAAACGCTAGCGGCCATGACTGATTTACGTGTGACGTCACTGCAGCCTAAACACAAAGTTGTCAAACATCTCCGTAGTAAAAATAAACGACTCGAAAGCTTACCATAATTGTATTCGTGAGAAGTTGCACTAAATGGAGGCGGGATATTTAAAGGCAGATAGTGCAAATCTGCTAAAAGTGGGCAGATGTTAACTTTGAATCTCGACGTGCCACTGCCAACTGCAACCACTTCTTTCGATGTTGAGGATTTTTAGGAACGTGTGTGTATAAATAATTTTTCAGGAGTTTTGATCGTCGTACTTCTACACATTGATACGGCACACGTCTTATAATTAGACATTTTCACAAAATATATTTTTAAAACTTTATCCTTTCGCTTAAGTTGGCTTTATAATAATTCGGTTCGTTGTTTTATGTGTAGTGACGTCACCAACGACAAGTCACGTGACCTACCGTTTACGCGCGTATTTCAAATTAATTTCGTAATATACGTGTTTTTTCTAATAATTAACATTTTTTTCTAGAAAAAAAAAATTGTGAGATGTATAAAATAAGCAAACGCACATTTTAAAATACTTTTCTGAAAACTGTCAAGTAGCCAATTGGTAAGTCGACCTATTCCCCTCTAAGGGTTACGGGGGAGATCATTTGCAATCATTTTGGTCTAATAATACCCTACGCAAAAGTTAGTAAATTTTTCTGTTTTTCTGTTGGATAAACTGATATTTTTTATTTTATTTTTGACTTTTTTGTTTCGCATTCTTAAATGTGTACAGATAATTTTACTTTTAATAATAAATAATTTTACCTAGTACAAACGCTATTAAAAAAATTGATATAAAGAGCTAATTGTAAATTTTTGAACATTCTTTCCTGACTTTTTTAGAAAAAAACTTTCATATGTTACTATAATATAATTTAATTTTGCATACGTTTACACATACATTTTTTTACGTATTATCAACTCTCAAAAAGACCTTATTTCCCAGAGGCGCCATCTAGTGAAAAAACTGATGCGCGGAAACCACCATTGTTGGTGCACAACTTGCTCGTTTCCTCGGTGCAGTCTTAAGCCAATCGCGTCACTGGTAGATCACGTGACTCTTCGTTTCACGTCATCTACCAGTGACGCGATTGGTTTAAACACGAAACGAATAGAAACGCTAAGCGTAATGCATATTCGCTACGGCAATGCAGATTGGCTGTCTAACTACTATTAGCTCTGCAGCTTTCTCTCATCCTAAACTGAACTGCTTTAGTATGTCATGGTAAACCCCTGGACTTTGTTTTAGCTCATCAATCTCATAATGTAGAAACATTGTAATCGTACCGTCGGTTGACGTCATAGGTGCCACGCACACATGTCAAAGCCTGATAAGGCTGAAAGTCAGCCGCGATTGTAGTTTATTATAACTATGTATAATACGCTTTGTAATTAGCTGCACACTTAAGTACCTTGTCGTTTTAACGCCTTTCACAGATTACTGCAGCAGTTCAAACTTGAAGTTAAAGTGATAAAGCACTACAGTGTACAGCTACTTATAACCGACGGCTCTTACACTTACGAATGAACGTAAGGTTGATGTTTAGTTATGATTTCCATTCGGATTTGTTTACAATTCGTTATCAAGAGTTACGGTTACGAGTGAGATATCGGTTATTGTAGTTAATTTATGACATTTATGTAATGTCAAATGTATTGATAGTGTTGAATATCTAGAAACTTTATTGGCAGTTGGCCTAGTTGGTGGTGACCCTGCCTGCGAAGCTAGAGGTCCGGTGTTCGATTCACAAATTCCCCGGTAAGGTGATATATTGTAGGGGGATCATATCATCTTCATCTTTCTTCCTTATATATATAATTCTTCTGTCCGTGTGTTGACAGTGAACTCCTGCTAAACGGCTGAACCCATTTGAATGTTTTTTTTTGTGTGTGTTCACGTGGATTCGAGGATGGTTTAGATTCACAAATAAACCCGGCAGATGGCGTTGTCCTGTATGGCAGATATCATGCAGGACAACGTCTGTCGGGTCCGCTAAAGTCGAGTCCGGAATTAGGCGAACTAACTCGAAGTGGTTTTCGAATCAGAGCCATTGTTAAAATATAAACAATCCAAATATTTTTTTAGCAGCCGCTGGATTCCTTCATCGTACAACTCGTACCAAACTATCATTTTATCAACGCCAAAAATAAAAATAAATATCTAAAATAAAACCCTCGACCTTTATTTTTACCATGAAACCCAAGGTCAGTAAGTATTTTTATTTATTTATAGCACAGCACACTGGCCATGCAAGTTCAAGCAAAGAGTTTACACGCAATTGAAAAATTGTCTTAAAATGTTATTTAAACAGGAATTTCATTGCAATTTCGCTACATGTTACTTAAATACTCAATTAATGTTCTTAATAATCGATTTTAATAGTTTTCTGTATCAAAACGTCGCTTTTTTTTTACACTCCTTCAGGGCTGTATGTATAACTACGTAAGTATTTGCCCTTAACGTTTCTGAACGAAACATTTGTATAATCTGTGGAGTCCGCCAGCCATCCGCTTAAAAAAAGTTCAAGTAATTCGTAATAATAGTTGTGCTGACTTGTGTATTTATTTACTCGCAAATGTGATGAAAAACATTGTATGTTTCACGGGCGGTACGGGAATTACGAATCTCGACTCAGAAAGCGCTCAGTCTTCGACTTCGGGCTTCTACTAGAGCCTCGATCGTAATTCCTTACTTACCGACCTAAATACACAATGTACACACAGCAACACATCTAGCTATACACTTCAGAAATCTGAAATATTGCATGAAAGAGAGTCGCACTAGAATGCATAGAAGTTGACATAATACACATATATACATCTCTTTCTTTTTCTCTCTGCCCTGTCTTTAATGGTTAGTTAGGTGTGATGTGGTGTGTACTAAGTAAGTGAATTGTGAAGCTAAAAAAATCCATACAAAATGCGAAAACGTTTCTTTCCCCTTATACCAATTCCGATTTTTATGATTTTTGAATGTTGTAGATATCATGAAAAACTATGCCTGTACGTTTTCCTTTCCACGAAAATACTTCTTAGAATTAAACAAACTTAAAAAACAAAAAACAGAAACGTACAAACCTAGTTCCTTATAATAACTGCTACCTACATATTCAAAAATCGTGACAATCTGCCTTGATTTAGGGGGTGAGAAACGTTAACGGCTGGACCTAAATTTATATGGAATTTTTTGACAGTTACGTGATTTTAGCAGCGCTTCTCAATCCTCGTAAGCTTCAGCAGAAAATAATCGATGTAATTCAATTCGATGAAATGATACAATCGATGAAGTGGAATTCGAATTCGAATTCGAAGGGGAATTCTTAGAATTAAACAAACTTAAAAAACAAAAAACAGAAACGTACAAACCTAGTACGTTATGATAACTTCAAATTCAAAAATCGTGGAAATTGGACTTGATTTAGGGGGTGAGAAACTTTAACGGCTGGAGCTAAATTTGCATGGTTTTTTTGACCGCTACGTGATGTTTAAACTGCCATAATACGCTGGCAAACATCTTGGCCTGTTTGTGCAAAGTGTGGTTGCTGAATTATCAACAACTTTTTGAAGTAAATACATACATACATTCATACATACATAACACACATTAAATCACGCCTGTTTCCGAGAGGGGTAGGCAGAGACCACTTCTTTTCACTTGCTACGATCCTGACAAATTTCCTTTGCTTCTTCAACATTGAAGTAAATAAATAAATAAATATCAGGGGACTATGTCACACCAATTAACCCAACCCCAAAGGTTACACACGTGAAGGTATGTATATGTATGTATGAATTGTCACAGCGTTTATAGTGACAAAGTGCTAAAAAGTACACATATTTATGAACTCGACTGGGCGGTACTGTTACAAGATACTAAAGTCGACGTCAATAGAACTTGCGAACTTTGCAAACAAATTAGTACCGATTGACACATAACCTCAAATATTCACCAAGCGTGTTTTTATTAAAAATAACGTATAATGAATAGTTATTTCATCTTAAACATAATATGGAAATAACGATCTAGTGTATAAATCATTGCAAAGACCTCGCTTGATCTTTAAAAGTACCAAGTAATCATGGTTTTGTTTACATCTTTTGCAAGTTCTATTGACGGCGACTTTAAAATGTACAGCTATACGTTTGACTGTACGAAAATTCTATGAACGCGTTAACCATACAAAGTTTCGGGTGGAATCTAGTATTAAATTTATTTGTGGTCTTAAAGTTACGTGAATTTTAAATTGCACACTGAACGAGTGACTGAATGAATGCAATATATTTCGTAGGCAACGAGGAGTGCTCTTGAACCGCAGACTTTTCTAATAACAGCTTGGAACCCACCAATGCCTGTCTGCGCGCTATACTTCAACTGCAATACCTCTCCGAATTGCATTTTATATTTGGGAGAACATTTTTAAAATTTTCAAGGGCTTTACGAGATTTCTTGGCATTTAGCTGGTGCAAAAGAAGTGTATATGTATAATGTTATTTAATATAATATAGGAACTACAATTAAAATTTAAAACTAAACTTATTTAAATTAAAATTGAACTAAGCTACTCAAATATTAAAGATGTAAATAATAATCACCACTACTAAACACCACCTCTAGCAGGTCCGCTCGCGGCATGGTCCCTATGACACTGGCTGCATTACCTCTCTGGATAGCTAGCCCAATCCTTTGGGAGAGGTAAGCGGTGCTCTAGGATCTCCGGAGGTGTCTATGATGATTGTAAATCTAAACATTTCCATACAAAATGCGTTAACGTTTCTCTTCTCTTAAAACTAAGCAGGTAGTCCGATTTTTCAGATTTATGAGTATATTGTAGATATTATGAAATTCATTTTAAGTTAACTATAGTGTATTTCTATGGAACTTGCTAACTATGTAAACAAAAGCCTAAACTTTGTTTTGTCACTGTTTCTCCTTGAATTTTCACACCACCTCATCAAACACCATTGAAAACATACACTATTGAAACGGTCGTTACTGTAAAATACAAAATCACCAAATATATAAATCTATCTTGGATATTTCATTAAAAGTTTAAATGGTTTCATAAGTTAGGTTATTAGGACCTGATGGGATGACGTTTTTGTTTCTTTTAAATTCTAAAATTGTCTATGATGGGTAGTGTTGTGGCTAAAGTTGGTGATATATTAAGCCCCTACACATTACCCAACTCACGCTGGTCACACTCACAGATGATATAACGGCACCTTTTATAATAAATACTGGTGATATATCATCTTCAAGTACCGATTTTTCTTCAGATCGTGATTAATCAAATTACAAATAAGTAACTACTTGTTTTTTTACTTTCGGTATTTTATTATTCGATATGGTTTGTCATAACCATAAGTAAAGGAGTATTGCCAATCACTAGTAAATTCATCATTCAGAGACAATTTCAATATGGCGGTTTGTTTACATAGTTAGCAAGTTCCATAGAATTAGACCTTATTGCGCGTGAATCCGTCCGTGTAGAAGTTTTTGCTATTCCCTAGAGAACGGTACTATTTTCCGGGATTAAAAGTACACTATGTCTTACCCACGGACTTAAGTTATCATAACACTTAATTTCATCGAAATCGGTTCAGCGGATTAGCCGGGGAAGAGTAACTAACTGAGTTAAAATTAGGGAATGCAATTTAACCGGTTAATAACCGTTTTTGTATGAAAATAACCGGTTAAAACCGGTTATAACCGGTTATTTGGATTCCCTAGTTAAAATGGATAGTGCACTGAGAAAAAAATATGATTATATAAGTCAAAAATTTGATAAAGACAACAAAGTAACTTAATGCATAGGGAGCAGATTAAGTGATATAATTTCAGCAATCAAGTGGAAATTATTGAAAAAGGTAACAAAGTTACTTTGTAAATCCAGCCATAACTCTATTGTAGAAAACATGTTCTTTAACCAATATCATCAAGAGATCTTTAATACATGCCATCAACGTCTTAGCAGACACAATCAAAGAAAGTGTTTGATGAAATCAAGTAAAATAGTTAATTCAATCAATGTATGCTATTCCCAGTATCAAGCTACTTAAAGTATATTATTAAAGCTCATTAATTGATGCCATTAACATCTTGATGGATTCAATCAAGTAGCATTTTTGTTGCAAATAACTAAAATAATTGATTGAATTAAGGTGCTTTAAGTGTCATGTTAAGTAGGTTTATAGTGTCAATCAAATTATAGATTAGTTTAATAAACGAACTTTGATAAGATTTATCAATAATTTGTTGCATGTATTCATGTTATCTGTTTGATTTTATCAAGTCTCCTTTGTCATATATATCAAGTCCACGATTATATTAATCATAGCACTTTATTAATATAATTATTTAACCTAATTGAATGGTACAGTCAGCATCACACATATATCGTATCAGCCAAAGTGGCCAAATAGTTTGTCACACCATACAAAATATACGGTGTTACGAATTATTTGGTCACTTTAGCTGTTACAATATATTTGATGCTGACTGTACAAGGTTAATGTTTAATCCAAGAATTGAAGTTTTATAATTAATAAAAACAAGTTATTTTTAGTTCATTTTCGTTTTATTTTCAATTACCTAATCTTACACCTAGGTACAAAATAAATATAATTCTTGGCAGGTTGAGAGTCCTTGTCGCAGGCAGAAGTTGCAGCAACTTGCGATGGTCTTGCGATAACACAGGCGTTTATTAGTTCCGGTAAACTTAAAATTGCTGCAAGATTTGATTTTCTTCATTCGTTTCTGACAAAGAAAGATATAATGCTCAATAATGGTAAATAAACTGACCAAGTAAGAGTTGGACTATCACACTAAATATAATAAATGTGCAAGTGGAAAATAGACTGTTACTGAATCATGTATGTTATTGGCAATAACATACGGTTAGTTCTTAGATATTATTTTTGCTCCTGTTATATTGGAAGTAGATTGTTTATTAATAAAAAACTCACCATTAGACAATTCATATATTTCCCGCAACACAGGATCCTTGGTAACGGTCTTTTTACCTAATATGTTTATTAGTTTTGTTTTTACATGCGGGAAGTGTAAATGTAGATTGTCCTTAATGTTAACATTTAAGGTTTCAAAGTCCTTTGTAAGCTGAAACAAAGATAAAAGAATGATTAGTTACGAATGTTTAATTCAATAGCTAAATTGGAGTTATGAAGTGTTAATGTGGAACAATACGAAGAAACACTTTTTACCAGATTGTATCCCAACGGTTTCTTCAAACCAGAGTAAAGATTGAAGTATTGTTCAATAGTTAATCCAGATTCTTTAAGGTCCTTGTAGCGCTTAGGGAATGTAGTTTGCCACTTTTACAAAACCAACGTCCAAGGCTCGGATGTATTTTTAAGCCACAGCAGGTCTTCTTCTGTTGTGTCAATGTCACTATAAGCAATACTCGGTAAATTATGGAATGGGCGTGATGACGTACAGGCTGGACTAGCAGGACTTTGAGTATTCTTGTCTCTACGGTTAAGTACACCAAGCTTTTGGTATCTCCTCCTCAGGTTAAAAACCTGGCTTATTAATTTGCCTCTTGCCTGGTGCGTGATCCCTTGAGCCGTAACGCAATGTAATATGATGTTATCCTTTCTCTTGGGAAAATCTATAAATTTCAGAGCCTTTAGGTTTTTTTTTCATTCTTTGTATGTCACGATTGTCGCCTAATTGTACACGTATAGCATGATAGTGTACTTACCCTTAAATATAGGCACCAGCTCCGGAAGACCCCAGGCATTTAAAAGATCCTCGACTTCCTCCATCCTCCATATAGCATAAAGTTATTTGCACTGCACTGTTCTACTAGACACGTACGATTTACAACAAAACACAAAAAAAAAGAAGTCTGTCAACAAAGTTCTCGCCGCGGGAAAGTGATCTACATCCGTCATGACCCAACCTCAGCCGAGTTTAAAAGAAACCGACCGACCGACCAAGACCAGTATTGCCCTGTAGGTGGGGGTCCCGACAAAGTTATTTTTGCAAGTGGCCAAAAGAAGTACTAAAATTTACCCATAAAGATTAATGGACAGTGGCGCCATGTCCGTCGCTTTTTCAACGCGCAAAGCTAGATTTGTGGATTGATTAAATGATTTCGGTCATCAAGTCGGCTTGATTGTTTTAATCAAGTACATTGTTTAATATTAATAAGTGCAAGCTTAATCGTAATAAGTTGATTTATAGATATAATATTTTTCCTGTTTAAATTAATCACTTGTTTTTAATTGAATTAATGATTTAACAGGATACGTATGATTAAGATATTGATACTATTAATAAACTATACTTAAAAGATTCAAACAATTTCATAAATACATTAGTCAAGTAAATAATTAAATTAAAATTGAATTAAGAAGTTGATCAAATATAACATGGTTACTTTATTAAACCTTTTGATCAAGTGAACTTTGTTGTAGGTAATAAGTATAATTTATGAATTTGATTAATTAAATAATTAAACCAATCATATTTTTCCTAATCAAGCAAAAAGTCGGCTTGATTAAACCATTTTTTTCTCAGTGTGTAGTAGGTATTTATAGTACTGTATAAAGTATTCATGACGTACAATTTCAAACTTAAAACTGAAGGGTATTAAGTTCAAACTTGTACATCTCGAAATATCAGATACGAGTTTTTTCTAAAGTAGTAACAATATACCTATTGCGAAAATGGGCTCTTATGATTTGTTTCAATAGTTTAAATACAGCGTAAGGAAATTAAATTCTACGCTTAAAAATAAAATAAAATAAAAAATATAAATATATAACATATTTAAATAGTAATAATGATTTGATGTTTGACGACGCCTACGAAGCTAGCGGTCCTGGGTTGAAATTCCGGTAAGGGCAGATATTTGTGTGATGAGCGCGAATATTTGTTCCTGAGTCATGGATGTTTACTTTTTATTTAAGTATGTATTTCTCTATGTAAGTATTTATATCGTTGTCTAGTACCCATAATACAAGCCTAGAGCTTAAATTGGGACTAGGTCAATTGGTGTGACATTGTCCCCTGATATTTATTATCTATTATTTATTACCCGATGTACGCACATGAAGAGATTTATTGTTGTGTGTTTAGACCGGGGCACCTGGCGTTCAATATAGGCTCCGAGTAGATACCCCATTGGAAGTCAGGCGTGAAAATATGTATGTCTTCATTTTGTAGCATGAAATCTCATTATTAAAACTGCTCAAAATAAATGTAAGTTTTCTTTACAAAAGGGTTCACATATATTTAAACTAAGTACTTGACAAAGCGTCGGTGGCCTTTTGACTTAGGGGGTCGACTCGTGATCGTAAGATACCGAGTTCGAACCCCCGCGGTCACCATGTACCAATGACGTTTTCTAACTTAAGTGCATTACCCGATGCTCTTGCAGTGAAGGAAAGGGAGGAAACCTGCACATTCGAACACAACGAAATTAACTAGATTTAATTTTAAATAAGTAGTACTTTATGTGTTATATTCTTTTCATCTCACTAGCTCGGAAAGCCCTTTTTGTTTTTTTTTTGATATCTATTGAGAAAATCGCTTTTTATCCACAAGTGAGGGAAGAGTTTTGACATTTGAAGGCAGCTTAAGTGATATTTGACAGCTAACCAAACGTAAAACCTTACAAGTGCTGAATTTTTAACATCACAATTAATGAATTGCATCGAGTAAAAAACACTAAATACAGTCTTACTACTTTATTTTAATTCATAAATATCAGCATTCAAAATTAACCTTCATTCTTGTTTTAAAAACGGATAAAATGTTCTGACAGTCCAAATAAGTCGATGTGTAAACAAAACGCATCCGAAATAATAAAAAAAAAACTTACGTCAAAACTTTTCTATTTTAAGCCGTCAACGTTAAAATATTCGCATGTTTTTTTAGTTTGTTTTGTTATTAAAAATGAGTGATTCGAGTGATAAAGACGTATTAACACCCGTGGAATTACAGGAAACCGTGCAAAATGCGGAATTGAGCGTACAGTACAAACCATTGTCTTAGTTTCCTCGCTGTAGTCAACGTTAAATATTCGCAAGTTTTTCTAGTTTGTTTTATTATTATAAATGAGTGATTCGAGTGAATAAGACGTATTAACACCTGTGGAATTACAGAAAACCGTGCAAAATGCGGAACTGAGCTTACAGTACAAACCCTTTTCTTAGTTTCCTCGCTGTAGTGAGGTGAAAAGTTTTGTGTTATACACGGGTGAAAAGTTATTTTACGTCTCGTGTCTTGAAACACTTGCTACGCTCAGGATTCTATTTTTGAACCACTCGCTTAGCTTGTGGTCAATCATAGAATCCTTTCGCTAGCTCGTGTTTCAAATGAACACTCGCAGGTAAAATATAACTTTCCCCACTTGTATAACAAATAACTATATTGAACTTATTTTATATTCTCATTTTTTATGCTCAATAGGCTGTTCTAAAATGTATCTCACTTTTCACTTTTCCCTCGGGAGTATGTACGATTTACATCGTACAGTATTTAGCTGACTTGCGACCTACTTTGTTACATCGACATTATATGCTGTTGACAATTCGCGCTGTTAGCGATCGGCCACAGTTGAGCATATTTACTTTAACTTGTGATTCTATCATAAACTTGAATATTTTCTATAAGTGTGGTTTACGTTCAACTCAACCCATTACCTACAACTACTAACTTCTTCAAAGCTTCGACCTTACAGGGTCGAAGTTTATCCAGTAGGTAAGTTAGTAAGATAGGTACATGACAAAATAAAAAGACCCATATTTCTTTGCAAGTGGTGTATACAGGGTGTCCCAGGAAGTAGTGTCAAGCGGAAGTCCAGAGGTAGAGCACCTCAAGGGGCATCTGAATCACCCCCATGTATGTTCAGCAATTGTTATTAGTTTCCGAGATATTGATCATTTTAATCGGAATTTTTGTCATTTTTCCTTATGTCCGTGCTACGAAAAATCCCTAAATTCATGTATTAATTCACATTTTTTTCAGTGTTTTCTTGCATAATTAGAATCACTGTAAAATAAGGAAGTTTTTAAAGCTACATGCCAAATTTTTTTTCGTTACAATTTTTTGAGAAAACTCACAAAGTTTGTTTTTCCATACTAGGTGAAAAACAAACGCGGGGTTCTCTTAGTATGGAGAAAGTATCTCTGTGCGTTTACTCAAACATTTGTAATAAAAAAGAAATTGGCATGTAGCTTTAAAAATTTCCTTTTTTCACAGTGATTCTAATCATGCAAGAAAACACAAAAAAAAAATGAATTAATACATGAATTTAGGGATTTTTCGTAGCACGGACATAAGGAAAAATGACAAAAAATCCGATTAAAATGATCAATATCTCGGAAACTAATAACAATTGCTGAACATACATGGGGGTGATTCAGATGCCCCTTGAGGTGCTCTACCTCTGGACTTCCGCTTGACACTACTTCCTGGGACACCCTGTATAATATGGATAACGATCATTAAGAATATGTTATGGGAACACCTTAAAACTCGTTTTATTTTTGCTATGTTATGCCGAAGCTGCTTTAGATTAAACTCATAATTCAATTGCTATACGTAAGTAAGGTTAGGATTGATTTATAAATGATATAAAACATAAAGTCTTCTATCAAATATTGCATTCGGAGAAAATTCGGTATTTTGATCAATTCGGATTTATCGGATCATAGTTATTTTATGACGTCACAAACACATGCTTCACGTTTTGCTGGTCATCAATGCTTCAGTTTCTAGTTTTTTTTTTATGTCATAAAGAAGGCAAACGAGCACACAGACCACCTGATGGTAAGTGAAACTGTGACCCATATACATTAGCATTCACAAGACCGCAATCCTAAGACTGCAAATGCACTGCCAAGTCTGCCAACCCTGAGGACTAAGATGGAATGCCTCTATGCTAGTCATTTCACCGGCTGTCTCATCCCCAAACCGGAACATAACAATGCGAATACTGCTGCTTGGCGGTAGGTTAATGGTGGTGCGAACGCGGACGGACCCCGCACAAGGTCACAGTAAAAAGTTATTCAAACCATTGGCTTTTGACTCAAGCTGGCAGATATGAATGCGCGGTTTAACTGCCATATTGTTGTATGTTCGCATTGTTGGCATTCTTGTGGAGTCGTAAAATACTTGTTTCAGCGCGAGACCTTGGGGATTCTTGGGAATACTCGGTATTGAAGTGGGCAACCTCGGGATTTAATCATTCCCCGTATGGTTGCCGGGGTAGAATAGTGCCACTACATGTCTTCCCGTGGATGTCGTACGAGGCGACTAAGGGAATAAGGGCTTGTAGTACTGTTAGGCGATGGGCTTGCAACCTGTCACTAATGCGCTGTTAAACATCTTAGCCTAATTGTGCAAATTGTGTTTACAGAGTTATCAACAAGTTTTTGGAGTTGTTGGTAATTCTGTAGCACTGCCGACCCCACTCTGGGAATGAAGGCGTGAAGGTATGTATGTATGTATGTATGTATGTACCTATTAGAAGGTTATTTTTATGACAGACGAGCACACAGGCCCCTGCGTCTTTCTTCTAGGCGGTACTCAAAATCTAAAGCGTATTTGACCTGTGTTATGGTATGTGACGACGCGCTGGCCTAGTTGGTAGTGACCCTGCCTACGAAGCTAGCGGTCCTGGGTTCAAATCCCGGTAAGGGCAGATATTTGTGTGATGAGCGCGAATACTTGTTCCTGAGTCATGGATGTTTACTAAAGACGTTTTTAAGTAGTGTGAGCTTACTGAAGTTAGGGTTATTTTTGTCTTTTGTAATTATAGCTGAGCACTGGGCAGCGCTTATTGCAAAATGCCTTTAAGCCAATGATGTACACTTTTAAAATTAAATTTACCTATTGTTTTTTTTTGTAAAAAAAATATATATATTAATTCTTGTGTGCACAAGACATTTTAGAATTGAGAACACATTATGACGTTTCTCGCCGGACAGATACTTTTTTATTGTTATCTTTGTCCGGCAGCATGAGCATGTCATGCTCACTTAAAGGTCTTTGCTTACGGCGGCGTCGTTGATCGGGTCGCCACCTTCCCGAACACATGGTTGAGGGAGGCGATGGCTGAGATACGCGTCATACTCGTGAACGGGTGCTGTCTGTGGGGTCCGGTCTGTTCACGCTTGCAAGGACCTGTTTTTCCAATTTAGTTATTTTAATTATCGTTCCTGACGTAGAGACCTCGTCATGTTGGTCTCCTAATCATGATTTTTAACTTTATTTTATTGACTTTACATTTGTAAGGATTTTGTTTGTATTGCTTTTTTTTTTAATAATTATTTATTACTTTATTGCCTTGTAATGTAACTTACTTTTAAGTATTATTGTACCTAATTAATAATTGAAAAAATTACCTTCTGCTGGAGTTTCTTGCGGCGCTTCTTCTCCGCAATGATGGTCTTGTCCGAAGCGCTAGTAGATTCACTCCATGTTACCGACGTGTAAAAGAGCCCTCATGTGGCCAATTTACTGAATAAATATTTTCATTTTCATTTTCATTTTCATTTTCATATGTATTTAAGTATATATTGCTCTATATAAGTATTTATCAACAAGTTTTAAAAGTTGTTGGTAATTCTTTAGCTCTGCCTACCCCACTTTGGGAATGGAGGCGTGAGTTTATGTATGTATGTATAAGTATTTATATCGTTGTCTAGTACCCATAATACAAGCCTAGAGCTTAAATTGGGACTAGGTCAATTGGTGTGACATAGTCCCCTGATATTCATTTATGGTATTGTTTTTAATTCGACCGCCTTTACTGTCAAGTTAATCAGATTTAGTTATAACAACG
Organism: Acleris emargana; assembly: GCA_927399475.2. Classification (NCBI taxonomy): domain Eukaryota; kingdom Metazoa; phylum Arthropoda; class Insecta; order Lepidoptera; family Tortricidae; genus Acleris; species Acleris emargana. The sequence goes on from OV656843.1 coordinate 2,704,834, forward strand.
AGATGACGTGCATTTGCAACGTTAAAAGATGGCGGACGTGTAATTTGTTTTAGACTTTAATTTTTGGGTAATTAGGTGTTCAAAGTTCTTTTCTGATAGTGATTTGTACTTTTTATGCCTTTGTGTCGCACAGTGATTGAAGACTTGGACTTATTTCGTGTATCTGGCATCTTTCTTCTCGTTTCAAGTGGACTCGCAGTGGTGCAGAGGTTAAAACTATCTTGACCTCTGACCTACAAATCACCGTACAACGTTGCCCCCAATTTTTCTAGGGAAGATTGGATTGAGTTTTATTGCTATATTGATTTATACTTATATATACTCGACACTGGCGAAATCACTTCACGTGGAAACGCCGTATCCCCGGCGGTAGTAGCTGTTCAAGTCGCCGCGGGGGCAAAGAAAGAAGAAGAACGATGACGTGAAATAACAGTGTAGAATAGAGGCTTATGGTCGTGTTTATCGACGTGGGTGATTCTTAAAAATATTCCAGATAACTCAAAAAATAAAAAGTTATTTTTTTACGACATATTGCGATGTAAGTCGAAAGTATATACCAAAAGCAAATTTTCGATGCATATGAACAATCTTATTACCGTCAGGAATGGTAAATAAATAGGTATATAGACACGGATGTGACAGATTGTGCCTCGGTCGTGACATTACTGAACGTGACGGAAAAATAATTTGAAGCTGTGCAAAACGAGCCCTTTCATAATGATACCCCACTCACTTGCTATAATCGCTTTACTTTAATTTTTTTAAACCCTCTATTAGACCCATTTTCAATAAATATAAAACATTTTTCGTTTATTTTTATTTATAAACAGATGCGGGCACGCAAGTTGTTGTGTTCTAAGAAAATCTGCTGTGACAGACAAACAGACAGATGGACAAACAGCCACCGAAGTCTCACCATCAAGGTTCCTTTTTTACCATGTCGTAAAGAACCATAAAAACCAGTAAATTGAAAAAATATAATAGAATGTCACGTCCACGCGTTGTTTTGTCACGACCATGTACTCAAACAGTCCATGGTAGTGACATTTTTTCCATACCATAGTCGTGACAATTTTAAACGTGTTCAACATAACCTATAAACTAGCCATGACTTCGCAAATCTTAAGTAATTATCTTAAACAGGACTGTATGAGGTACAAATTATGTTTAAAACAATAGCGTGGCACTGGCAGTTACTTTCAAAAATCGAACACGGCGTTGACGTGTTAAGGTTGTCCCTTTTTAAAAATAAATGAGATGTTTTTTTTTTGCGAGGCACACACTAAATTCAGCCGCTAGCGAAACTGACATGAACACAGTGTTGCTGTTCTAAAAAATATTAAAAAAGGTTACTAACATCAAAGATACTTTTCTACCGAGTAGCACATTTTTATAGTATCGCACATGGTTGTGACACAAAAATTACTCAAAAACTTTATGTTGCTCAAAATCATAAATAGATTTAAAAAAAAAAAAAACTTTAAGAGCCACATAGAACATAGATTTGTCTTGCGTAATTGCTGTAATATTCAGGGATCGGAAATTCGGATCGATATTTACCTATACTTTAGCGCCGGCTTTGTTGTTCAGTTGTATGGAGGTGGACTCAATCATATAATTCATATAAAATTTCCGGGATTTCAAAATAAATAATTTACACCGGCATTAATTCATAATTATTTATTTATATTAACTGTTTGAAGTTATTTTCCATGTATATGTTTAACCAAATGTTATTTAATTTACCTGTAACTTATTAACCTAACGAATTTATAGGAGCAAAACAGAACGTTTTATCCTACATGTAAAGTAATTATTATATTAACGTTTTGTAGAAACCCAAAATCCCAGGACTTAAATTATTAAAATAATATTTTTAAGAAGCCGACGCCATGTTTGCCTATCTTTTTCCGGAATTTTGCCAACTTTAGGTAAATATCGATCCGAATTTCCGATCCATGAATATTACGCATAAAAACATGACATCTTTTCAGAAAAAATAATACTATTTCCAAATCCGGCAATCTCACACTACACGGTCCGTGACATTTTGGACTTGTAATTTTTTTTAAATTTGTTTGTAATAATTTTATGTGTAAAATAACATTCAGATATGATAAAACAAGTAATTTACTAAGTAAATTGATACACAGTTTACTGATTTCTCTGAAAAAAATATTCAATTCTCACATCTCACACAAAAACACGTAAGAATAAGAATCACCCATGTGGATGATCGTGAATAAAACATCTCTCACTTTCTCAACGGTATATAAGTGCGAGGGTGATGCATGCTTTATCGACCGCGATAAAGGCGAACTGGCAGGGTATTCAACACGGTAAAAACCATATCGTTTCTGAACTTTTTTAATTTTTATGAACGGCGGTCCACCGCGGTGTTCCGCGGTGATTTCGCCAGTTCAAATGAGTGGCGGGAAATTAATTCCACGCGGGGTTTCGAAGTTTCGACGGACCTAAAATTTTATGTGCTAAAATTTTTTGGTTGAAAATGTTTCCGATAATATTGAATGGCATACATCTATTTTAGGCATTTTAGCGTACTTACATCTTTTTTGGTCTGAAGGACTTTTGGTCTAAAATTGTCTTGTATAAAATTTTAATGACTAAAAGGCTAAATCCATAATAATGTATAAAGCACCTAGGTCTCAACTAATCAGTAGGTTATTCGAATTGTGTCAAGGCTAGGGAATGAAAATAACTTTTCGGTTATTTTCATACAAGATTGATTAATAACCGGTTAAATTGCATTCCCTAGTCAAGGCCCGAAGCTCCTCAACCACGCGGAATAGGAGCTCTGTCGACTTCGCTTCACAGTCAGCGTTCAATAACGTTATTCCAAACAAATGTCATACAGAACAATTTTTCGACAAAACCATATTATGCAAAACATTTTCGATCAAACAATATAGACATATAAATCATTAGAGGAAACGATGGTACCTAAGCAAAAAAAAAAAGGTGAATCAAAAATAGGTCAAAAATTTTTAGACCAACCGATATATTTAATACACCCTTCCACGCGTTCAAAATCGCGGGCACTACTCCTGTATTTTTATTTAATTTTGCCGGACGGATTCTTTAACCGTAGCCATCATAATATGTTTAGGGCCACTTACACCAAAAATTTAAAATTAGTTTAAGACTCGAGTTAAAATGACACTTTTGGTATGAATCTGACGTTTACTAACCCGAGTTAGTGTATTGGGACCGAGCGCGACGACAGCGCCACGTGACAGGCGGCCATTATGGACAATATTGTCACCGCTGTCAAACAAGAAGTAAGTAAATATTGTGAAAAATATTAATTAAATCTTGTGTTATTTTACTATATTACACAATCGGGACTGTAACATAGTAATTCACCGTAACTTTTCAATTTAATACTTGTATCAAATGATAACGTAGGTAGGTACTTAAAGTAAAATTCTAGAGGTTAGGTAACTTACTTTTTTTTTCTTACGGCAAATATCCACTTATTTCTTTGGTCTCGTTTCCACCATGGTCTTGGAAATTGGTAAAATTTACAGTCGCTATTCTTCTTGGTGTTATTACAATTCACAACAACACATCTTACCAGGACCATATTTTTATCTCAAAAACGATTAGAAAATGTTTACTACAATATGGATTTGACAGCTCAAGTCAGCGGTTAAAATGTCAATTTTAGCCGTAGCGAGCGCTGTGATCGTTTAGGCTACCCCCTCCACCCGCTTTGCACTCTGCCATTAACCCAATGTTACATTTTTGGTGCAAGTGGCCCTTAGTGGGTGCTGGGTACCTGTTGTTTTATCGAAACACCTTTCAACAAACATCTCATTACGCAGAATTTTCATTTCATCGAAAGGTACCTATTGCTCGCCATGAGTTATTTTTTTGCAAGTCACAAGTCTAACTTGGGGGGTTATTATGAGTTATGACATAGCTATTCCGTCCAGTTTACGCTGAGAGAAAGGGACAGAACTATATAACTGCTATAGCTCTGTCCTTTTCTTTCACCGTAAACTGAACTGCAAAATAAGGTAAAAATAACCCCTCTGAAACAAACAAGAAACGGAAACGTACAAACCTATTTCTTCAAAATAACTACAAAAGTAGAGGATCAGAAACGTCACAAGTCTAACCTAACCTAACCTACGTAATAATGTTTAAGATATCCTGATGATTAATATCATTCGATTCGATGAAATGATACAATCGATGAAGTAAAAATCGATAAAATGTTGTGATACCATGTTTACCGCTTCAAACTAGGGATGTTACGGTGCGTCGAATCCGGTTCCGATAAGTCGGAACTTCCGATTGATATTACACCTCCGGTTCCGACTCCGGTCCTGATACTTTTTAAACGGAGGTTCTAATTGGGATTGTTCATATTTTTTAAATAACGCTAATTTGAAGACCATTTCGAGGAATAGGGTTTCAAAGCCGTTCTGCATTATTAGGTTTCTGAAATATTTATCTATTTCGGAAATTAAAAAAAAGTATATTTGACCTTTATTTGACTTTCGTTTTTAGCTTGAAGCCCTCCTAGGTGTATCTTACGGGTTAGGTGAAAACCGCTGGAAATAGAATGTTTTATTTCACTATTACAATCACTTTTTATCATTAGATATCATTTAATTGTTGTAATTTATTAGAAAATGCCAACCCAAATTTAAAATAATCATAAAATGTCTGCTTAATAATTAAATATATTAAAACGAAACTATTGGGTCAAATACCAGATTAATGAAATCGGTCTCTTAAAATTACCTATTCTTTCGAATTAGAATGTAAAAACCGTGAGATATATTTTTTGGTCAATCCCAATTAATAAAGGAATACTGAAGTGATTTGTTCATGAAATAATAAATGAAGTGAGATTAACGAAACAGATATATGAGGCAAGAGTACATGGGAATGTTCGAAGGGGAAGGCCAAGGCGATCGTTCCACGATTAGGTCGGAGACGTATTAAGAAAGACCCAGGTCAGGAGCACACGTGTATGAAGAGACTCACGGTTATTTTTTTTGGGCTACCCCAATTGATGGTGGAAGCGCAGCGGCGGTCGCGGTCAGCGTGTAGAAAAAAGTTTACACTTGTCACGCGGCCAACCCCGCATCCCGCGTGCATTCACATTACATAATTTATTTATTTAACGAAATTATCATCACATCATGTCAGCCGAAAGACGTCCACTGATGGACATAGGCCTCCCCCAAGGCTCTCCACTCAGACCGGTCTTGTTCTTTTCGCATCCACCGCGATCCCGCGATCCTTACAAGGTCGTCACTCCTTGTTGGAGGCCTACCTACAGCTCCGGACGCCACTCAAGAACCTTCTGGCCCCATCGGCCATCAGTCCTGCGAGCGATGTGCCCCGCCCACTGCCACTTCAGTTTAGCTATTCTTCGGGCTATGTCGGTAACCTTACACATTCACATTACACACACAAATAATTTTTACCCCCTCGGACTCCGACTTCGGTTCAGGTTCCGGTTCCGACTCCGATAAATAAAATTTAACAAGTCTTACAAAAAGCAAGCTATAAAACTACCCAACTGCTGTTCAGATAATATTGTCGAAGTAATGTTACTTATCATGTACCTACCTACACTTAGGGAATGCAATTTAGCTGGTTATTAACCGATTTTGTATGAGAATACCCGGTATTTGCATTCCCTAACCTGGTTAAGACGAATCTAACCACGTATAATTGATTAGAGTCGGACATATATACAGGTCAAACACACAACCCTATTGGCCTTTGCCGCAGTCGGGTAAAAACTAGCTCTAGGGTTTCGTAGCAGGTGGAAAGAAATGGTCTCTGCCTACCCCTCTGGGAAACAGGCGTAAACTAATGTATGTACGATAGACTCCGCTTTCGGTTCCGATAAAACTACCATAACATCCCTACTTCAGACACTTGCTCATTCATTAAATAACACACAAGTAGATAAGTAAGTAGTCTTATTGTCAAATCATTAAAGTAAATGAAAACAGTCCGTTTAAACTGCGAGAACTCCGATAAGGTTTCTCAGAAATATAAAAGGATATGAAATATTTCCTTGAACCATGAGATTGGATTGTCAAGGAAAAATGTTGGGTGTGTACACTAGCGTTTTGAATAATGAAATAGTAAACAATGAAATGTTTCTGTCAAAAATTTCATTTAAGTGACAAACTGTACTTTTATTTTGCAAAAACTTTATCTGCTTATCAAGACCAAACTATTGAGTCGTATCACGGTGGGTCTACGGTAAGAATAGCGGAGATGCGGTCGCCAGCTTCCGACTCCATCATCAGATCAGGTCTTAGATACCATTATATTGCATTGTAATCGGATTTACGTATGTGGTTCAAATTTCAGCCCATTCCGTTGACGGGAAGTGGGTCAAATTTAACTTTCTAGATTTGACCCATACATACATACATACATACATACATTGCAAGTTAAATAAAAGCTTGTAAAAAGATTAGAAATATCATCGAATCGAATGATATTAATCATCAGGATATCTTAAGACTGCGCCGAGCGTACGCCGGATGTCAGTGGCGCCCTCATTATTAATATTGAGTTTTCTAATAAACTAAAGTTTTTTCTTGAAATCGGACGATGCTTTTTTGTACTACAAATGAAAACACAACTTATAGGATATATCATATAGTTTACTAACAATTGACCTTCGAGTTATCAACTAAACGGAAAAAAGTGGCCACCTTTTCCCGTTAAGCTGACTACTCAAAGGATAACTGTTATCAAAGTTTATCACGTATCCCATAAATTGTGATTTTACTTGCGCTACAAAAAAGCATCGTCCAATTCCATGGAAATTCTTTAGTTTATCAGAAAACACTATAATAGCAATGAGGGCGCCACTGGACGCTCGACGTTTGCTCGGTGCAGTCTTAAACATTATTACGTAGGTTAGGTTAGGCTAGACTTGTGACGTTTCTATCTCCTAATCATGTGGTTAGAAAATTATTATCAACAAGTTTTTAGAGTTGTTGGTAATTCTGTAGCTCTGGCTTCCCCACTCTGGGAATGGAGGCGTGAATTTATGTATGTATGTAAAAAGATGGTCCATTGTAAACTATTCGCGCTGCTTCTGAGAGCGCTTCAGAGAATTGTGAACCGACATGCTTAAGGGGCTGCCATGGGCAGATGACCTTCGATCTGAAGCCCTAAACTTTTCAGTTGTTGTTAAAACCTATTTGCATTAACATTGGACCCGATTCTACAGAGGCCTCTAAACTTCCTAATTTTATTTAGGTGGCGCTAAAACACTGCTATTCTAAGAGTAGCTGTCATAATCAAATGACAGCGCCATGACAGCGCTAATTTGAATCTGGCGCTTCTTATTTTAGGCGGTCTTATACATTGTCAGCTTGACATTCTGGAACAGCTCTGGTTAAATCTGCCGTCTAAACTAGGACTTAAAATGAGACAATTTAGTTTTCGGCTATTTAAGCGATGTGCACGTAGAATTGGGTCCACTGCTGTTCTAAACTAGCTGCCATCTCAATTTATCTTTTACAAGTCACTGATATCGAGATTTATGCACAAAGTTTGACATTTTTACTCCAAAAAAGTGGTTTTTTGGCCTTTATTTCCATATTTATCACATTAGAAAAAAACCTTCGATGATTTATTTGATATATACATACATACATACATTAAATCACGCCTGTTTCCCAGAGGGGTAGGCAGATACCACTTCTTTCCACTTGCTACGATCCTGACAAACCTTCGCTTCCTCAACATTCATACATCGATATATTAATGAAGAATATTTTGTAGTTAGTACTTTTTGAAGTTGTAATTCTGTAGCTCTGCCTACCCCACTCTGGGATTACAGGCGTGAAGGTATATGTATTTAGATGTAGTTTCCATAATGAATTAAAGGCGAGATGAAAAAGTTATATCCAATTTTGTGTTTATAAAAAATATAAAAATATAACCATGGGTTATTTTGAAATTCGGTTCGACAGAATCAAAGATGAATATATGGATATTAAAAAAAGAGAGAGGTAATGCAGCCAGCGTCATAGGGACCATGCCGCGAGCGGACCTACTACAGGGGGTGTGTTCTTTTTATAGTGGTGATTATTATTTACATCTTTAATATTTGAGTAGCTTAGTTTTATCTTAATATAAAAAAAAAACATAAATTTATATTTAATTTTGACTGAGTTATAAGAACTTAAAAACCTCTGTTATGGCAATGTTAACCCCTTAAATCACGTAACTGCCAAAACAAACCATCTAAATTTAGCTGCGGACCACCGGACCACGTTTCTTACCCTTTATATAAAGTCCAATTTCCACGATTATTGAATATAAGTCGAAATTGTTATAAAAATAATAATTTTGTACATTTCCATGTTTTTATTTGTTTCTTGGAACGTGTTTCTTTCAACAGGAGACCTAAATAATGGTTTGAGAGATAATTTTCACAAAATCATTATTTCCGTGCAGCTATATTTCTTTTCGCATTTTTACCCATTAAGAATTGACCCAATGTCATTTTTCCCAGTTCCGTTTTGTTACCGTCGCTTTTGTTCTCGGTCATATTTTTACCCAGACGCATTTATTCCCGTTTAATTTTATCCCAGTCGCACTTATTCCTAAAAGTAATAACACGTTGTAATGCAGGTAGGTCTAGGTTTTGTTCGTTTTGCACCAAGCCCGGAGTGTCCAATAACCCAGACATAGGAGCTCCACGAGAGCGGAGCTCCGTCGACGGTTTCAAATTAGATTTTTGGAATTAGAAAAATACGACAGAAATGAATATGGTTCGAGGTAATGAAACGACTAGATAAAAATGCAAGGGGAAAAACACGACTGTTAAAATAAACTGCCGGGAAAAAGGCAGTTGCCGCGCAGTAAATACCGCGTTCGGGAAAAAACGAGAAAAGAAAATTAACTTCAAAGAAAAAATGCGTTAGGTTAGGTTAGTAGGTAACAAATCCCTCAAACAGTCAACGCAAACAAGATCCTATTGATTTTAATTGTGCAAAATTTACACTCGTTCCACGGAAAAAAAGAAAGAAAGATATCCAGATTTGGATGGATTTATGGTAAGTTAAAGAACTTGAAAATTATTGAGATACCAGATTGTGTCAAACAGAAAGTCGGCGTTGGTTTTCAGTGAGTCCCTACTTGAATAGCCTCACGATCGCTGGCGTGTCATCGATCAAATTAAAACTTACAATAAATTACTAAAAAAATGCTAAATAATAAGTAAGCTTTAAAAAATCGCCTCCATTTTTTGATATTGTCGTATATAAGTTAAAAATATTAAATCGCATAAAATCTGCCATTTTGTTGTATTTATGGATTTTATGTGACTCTCGCGCCATCAACACGAATCTAATTATACATGCCACGGGCACCAATATGTCCTTATCTTGGAAAGAGTCCAGAAAATTGTCATTCGATTTATTTATAGTAAAATGTACGGATATTGCCCACATCTCTATCCCACCCTTTATAACTGGGTTAACTACACATCGCTTGAGACCAGAAGGAATACACCTAGTAAAAAAACGTCTTCCAGGTGATACGTGAGTACATTAACAACCCGCCACTGTTAGCTGCTATTCCCTGGCATGTCCCTCCCGTAGCCAAAATCCAGCTGCGCCCGCGTTGCCGGCCTCTATTCGCCATCCCGCCGGCGCGCGCGCAGGCACTCTCGCACTCACCACTTCACCGCGCGCTGACACTCCTCAACGACATTATGGACAGCGACAGCACAGTAGACATCTTTTTCAACTCTGAGTCTAAATTCCTTGCTTTAGCCAGCCGTCAGCCGTCTATTGTCTCATCAAACTCAGTTTGTATTTAATTATAAAGCGTCATCAAGCGCCGCACATATTCATCATTATTAAATAATTCACCGACCGTGTGGTTGCCGGGTTAGAATAGTACCACTCCATTTCTTCCCGTGGACGTCGTAAGAGGCGACTAAGGGAATAAAGGCTCGTAGTACTGTTAGGCGATGGGCTTGCAACCTGTCACTAATACGCTGGTAAACATCTTAGCCTAATTGTTCAAAGTGTGGTTACAGAATTATCAACAAGTTTTAAAAGTTGGGAATGAAGGCGTGAGTTTATGTATGTATGTTAAATAATTGCGAATTTGTGGCACTTGCAGTGGAGACCATGGGACCTTGGTCAGCCGATATGAAAAGCTTTATTAAGGCTCTGTTATCCCGGCTCATAGACACCTCCGGAGATCCCAGAGCTGCTGCTTACCTGTCCCAAAGGATTGGGCTAGCTAGCCATCCAGAGAGGTAATGCAGCCAGAGTCATAGGGACCATGCCGCGAGCGGACCTGCTAGAGGGGATGTTTTTTTATAGTGGTGATTATTATTTAGATTTTTAATATTTGAGTAGCTTAGTTTTATTGTTAACATCATCACTAAGTAAAATAAAACGCCTTAATAAATGTATACAGTGTGTCTCTGACCTTGGGGCTTTAATTTCAACGATCGATTCTACTCGCTAAACTGAACTACTTTTGTTCTGCAACATGAAAAAATAACTTAAATTTAGATAACTATTGATGTTAAAGTCTAATTGTAAAATCAGTGTATTACATACTGGCCATGTAATCACTATCTCATGGTACGGGGGCGACATTACCTTGGTACGAGGGCTAAAGGAAAATGGAGAATTGGATCGCGTACATTGAAAATTAGATTTAACTTGTATGATAAAAAATAAATTTAAACTGAACATATTTTTAATAACTTACAGAACAAAAGAAGTTTAGTTTCAGGAGTAGAATTGATCTATGCATTTAAAGCCCCAAGGTCAGAGGCACCCTGTATAGATTTCATTAAATATTGTTTCTCCATGATTAATTAACATGTGTGGCTGGACTGTTAGTGTTAATTTTATGGTCAATAAATAAATAAATAATAAATAAACACATAACGTAACGTGACGTAACAAAAGAAAACTGCAACATTAACTGTAGACCAAATCAAGGCCCTAGACAAGATGCATTCCGCGTCCGTTATCGTCATCCAAAATGTATAGGATTGACGTAAGCTGTCCGTCCATACATTTGTCATTTGTCAGTTTTTGAAAATCGTTTACGTCAGCGTTATGTAATTTGTCTAGCCTCACTGAGCCAAAGTAGTTATGATCACTTATCTACCTAAGGCCGCCTTTACACCTGTGAGTTACTTACGTAATATTTACATAATTTACTTACGGTTGCATTTACACTTGATATAAACTTACAGTAAATAATGCTTATGTAAATTTTGTGAAATTAAACTTACGTAAGTTATTACACGCCCATTTACATTGCTTACTAAATCAGTAAATAAAATGCCTTCTCAAAGTCGCCACGTTCAAGCAGCTGCTGCATATTTATATTAATTTTATCCAAACTAAAGCAAAAGAAAGGACAATGCTGGGTAAAATCTTGGCTTGGCTCTTTTTCTTTAATTTTGTCACTTCTTGGCTAAATTGTCCTTTTAAATTATGCAATTTTCTAGCAATTTCCTCTGGAGTGGTACTAAATATTTCACTAAGTTCAACATGCAACAAATTTGTTTTTACGCGGTTTTTATACTCCTTATTTTTGTAGTCCCATAGTATGGGACGTGCCTCAAAAGCAGTAATTAAAGTTTCTACCTCGTCTGGAGACCAGGCTTTACTTTGTTTTTGTTTAGAGGAGGACATTTTTTTTTTGTAAGTTCTCAACTTATCAATTTAGTTCGATAAGTTGTAAGTCGCTTCCGTAAACAAACTCGAACGCGTTTAGACGTGCAATTTTCGAATTTACGTAAGTTGTAAGAACTTACAGTAAGTCACTTACAACGAGTGTTTACACTTGAAAATTTATCGTAAGTTGCTTACGTAAGTCACTTACGTAAGTAAAACTCACAGGTGTAAAGGCGGCCTAAGGCCCACAATACAACGGAATGCGTCAAAGGAATATGAATCTATTGTGAATGAATTAAAGTCAATTTTCTAATTTAACTATTTTTCATAAAAACAAAAGAAATTCTACGTTACTTCCTTTGCATCTTTATATCAATGGCTGTATTATGTAATATTTTTAGTACAAGGAACCTCAGGAGGTTAAAGTTTGTTCATTCAAATAGTTTGCATGCTTTAATGTGCCCCTACAAACCGCTGTTGCTCGTACAAAGGAGCGCGCACAAAGTGTCGGATACTTCAAGGATTTGAACGAACTAACTATACTTTACTTTTTTCCCCCGTTAGCTATGGCTATACTGCTTGAGTTGCACTGCGCTGCACTTGCTCTGCACGGGGCTATTCCCGGAGCCACCGGCCGGAACGGCTCGTGTCAAGGCCTGTCTCCGAGGATGTCCTATTTATAGCACGCTATACTCACCAAAAGTAAAGACGTTCTTTTTCCAGCCGCGACAAATGTATGCGTTTATTGAGCTTAAAAAGGGATTCATGAATTCGTTTTAGAGATAAAATGTCTACCAAAGAGAACGTATATAATACAATAAATAAGGGTGTCTTCTCCCCGTTGAGGATGTACGTACATACATACCTTCACGCCCGTAGTTCCCTGCCTACCCAGGCAGAGCTACAGAATTTGATTGTTCTATAACCAATTTTTGCACAAATAGGCTAAGATTTTTACCATCGTATTAATAACAGGTTGAGGATGTCTATGGGTCACAGTTTCCACTTACCATTAGGTGACTTGTGTGCTCGTTTGCCTTCTTATGCTATAAAAAAAAAAAAAAAAAAAAAAAAAAAGGATATATTTTGGAATATTCCCTCCAAATTTCAAGTCTTAGGTTCAACAATTTAGTCAGCCAGTCAGGAAAAAAAAATATGCTCGAGTTATATATACTTATACAAGGACTATCATTTTATCCTAAATATACAGGGTGGAAAGTTGAGATGGGGCATTAAGGGCAGCTACCAGAACCCTTGCTGCCACGTGAAAATGGTCTTAGGAGACCTCACCCAACTTTTTCAGTGATGACAATTGACATTCACAGATTTTTGATAAAAGGTACAGTCAGCGAGAAAATCGTCAGAAATGAGTAATTTTTTTTTTAATACCAGTCGATCCCATTTCTCATAAGGATTAAAACATTATTTGAGACCAACTGAGGTTAGAGTACTAGAACACTCACAAATCAAAGAAAACGTTTTCCATACATTTAGTAGGGCAAAACCAAAGAAGAATTTTCTTTAGCTTAAAGACTATTTATTTGTATGGAGACTACTTCAATTACATACATACATACCTCTTACGCCTGTATTCCCTCAAGGAGTAGGCAGAGCACATTAAATTTCATTGCCACTTTTAGCAATTACGGGGTGAAAGAAGCATAAAATGTGATATTGCCGTGACGGGGTACCTCAATTAAAACATTAAAAATAAGAAAAATCGGTATTCTTACAAATGAAAAACACTAAATACGATTTATACGATACAAACTTTTTGCTACATAGATAATGCTGGCCGTCATAGTTATCTCCATACTTAACATTCTTTAAGTAAAAAGGACCGATATGCGTAAAAAAACAAATGCGAAATGTGTTCTCAGTTATTACCCTACTAAATGTATGGAAAACGTTTTCTTTTATTTGTGAGTGTTCTAGTACTCTAACCTCAGTTGGTCTCAAATAATGTTTTAATCCTTATGAGAAATGGGATCGATTGGCATTAAAAAAATAATTACTCATTTCTGCCGATTTTCTCGCTGACTGTACCTTTTATCAAAAATCTGTGAATGTCGATTGTCATCACTGAAAAAGTTGGGTGAGGTCTCCTAAGATCATTTTCGCGTGACAGCAAGGGTTCTGGTAGCTGCCCTTAATGCCCCATCTCAACTTTCCACCCTGTATATAAAAACCAACTGACTGAGTGACTGATTGACATATCAATGCACAGCCAACATCCCTGGACCTGGACTTGAAATTTGGAGGCTTGATATTCTGCAGTAAAATGGGATTTTTGGAAATTCATTCCTGAACGGGTTAAATAAAAGAGGAGTTGTAGCGGGAAACTAAATCAACGCATACGAAGTTGCGGCCGTCCTGGCCTGTTTATCTTCTTTCTTTGCCCCCGCGGCGACTTGAACAGCTACTACCGCGGGGATATGGCGTTTCCACGTGAAGTGATTTCGCCAGTGTCAAGTATATATAAGTATAAATCAATATAGCAATAAAACACAATCCAATCTTCTCTAGGAAGATTGGGGACAACGTTGTACGGTGATTTGTAGGTCAGAGGTCAAGATAGTTTTAACCTCTGCACCACTGCGAGTCCACTTGAAACGAGAAGAAAGATGCCAGATACACGAAATAAGTCCAAGTCTTCAATCACTGTGCGACACAAAGGCATAAAAAGTACAAATCACTATCAGAAAAGAACTTTGAACACCTAATTACCCAAAAATTAAAGTCTAAAACAAATTACACGTCCGCCATCTTTTAACGTTGCAAATGGCCCCCGGCCTGGTTATCGTATCGTCACCGTTTTGATAGCTCTTATTTACTTGACAGCAATGGCGACTGACGCCAAAGCAATACCATAACAGGTCAAAGACGATATTGTTAAAACCGCCAGGAATAGAGGGCCAGGAGTTTCTTGCGGCGCTTCTTCTCCGTAATGATGGTCTTGTCCGAAACGCTGTTAGATTCACTCTATATTACCGACGTGTAAAAGAGCCAGTATGTATTAGCTCTCTCTCTCTCTCGCTCTCTGGTTCGGTCCCTTAAGTCTGAGGATCGTCGTCAGCATCAGGGTTGCATCTGGAGCAGGGACAGGAAATCCCGTTCCTGTGCTTAAGCCTTTTGAAGGGGTTAACCAGTCGGGGTTAAGCTTTGATCGGCTTAATTTTGTATAAAGACCACCTAGTGGGTTATAGTTAGGGAGGCGAGGTAGCTAAATGGCGTAATTTAACGGCGCCGTCGAGACCTATCAAAATCGAAAGATAAAATAATTTCGAAAAGAAAAGCTCGTATGGTAAAAACCATTTAGCGGTGGGTTTGGCGTGTACGGTTTTTCAAAAATGTTAAAAAAACAGTTACTTGGGCATTCTCGAGCGCGTCAGATATTCATACTACGTATGCCCCAAGTGCCTCTGATGGTGTCCCCTTGTTTTACAGACTGAAAAATTACAGAATTTTGTTTCACAGAAAATGTTTCATATACTATTTGGTCCTTTTATTTTTGCTTCGTATATTTTTTTTTTTTAACTATTTACTTGAAAGAAACAAATTCGACAGAAAATCAATTCAATGAATTTTGTAATTTTATTTTTTCATTACACAAACTTATCAAACAATATAATTCTTTTTCAACGAATATTGTTTGGTCAGTGTATTTTTTCATACTCACTCAAAACTCATTAGAAACTCATTAACGTACAACCTATAAATATGAGTGAGCGAGCAAGACCTCTCTGGGCAGAACCGACTTGAATAGGTTAGGTTAGAAGGCTATGGCGGGAGCGAAGCGAAGCAAGCTCCCGCCTTAGCCTTCGAGGTTATTTTTTTGTATATCCCTTGAATAAGCTTTGCGATATAATTTGATTGTAAATCAAATAATATGAGAACAAAGATTATTTAATTTGCTATTCTATGATATGAAAAAAGAAACATTGAATTTTATTTGAAATAAAAAACGATGATTTAAATGTCTTCAAAGTAATTATTCTACATTTTGATTATTCTATGAAATGATAATACGAGAAAAAAATTCTATGAAATGAAATTCCAATCAACTTCAGTCTGTAAAATAACGTACAACCGCCTCTGATAACAACGGTATACTAATCTGCCGGTTTGCGTGGTGGGGGTAGGCATATAAAGTAGTCAAAAATGCAAAAAAAAAAAATACTCGACCGCGTCTGATTTTCGGAAGGGGTGTTAAATAGGCCCCAAGGAAGCTCCCTTTAAAAAAACTGACGATTTCGGCGTGACGATAAGTTACGATGAATTTTTGAAAATGCAAAATAAAAAAGATTTTTTGAAATACTCGAGCGCGTCAGATTTTCATAGGGGAGGTTTATCTCGGCATCCTGAAAGCATATTTTCTTAATCTGACAAAAATGTTGGTGGGTTCTCTTAATCTGACCGAAAAAGGTTTTTTGGTTTCTTTTTTTTCCTTTCTTTCTCCTTGATAAAACGGGGAATTTAAGAATGACAATAAAGCGATAGATACATTACATTTTTTGTTTATTTAAACTTTTTTTTTGTAAAATGTATCGTTCGCGACTTATATGCCGCAACGCGTTTTTCGGAAGACGAAATGGCTCCTCCACACTTCCGGTCATGCGGAAACCGGCAGATTTTGTATTTTCAGTAAGTTTTAGATTATATTCTTCAAAATAAAAAATAAAAAAATCGCGCTCGAGAATGCCGGATTAACGTTTTTTTTTTACAAGTTCGCGACCCTATAACTCGGCGGCGTCAAGGAATTATCGTCAGATTAGTTAAATTTAGTCTTAAAACACTAAAATCAACCCCCAATATCTTAATCTGACGCGCTCGAGTATTTCAGACTATCGTTTTTTTTTTACTAATCTGATCGTCTATCCTAGGCGCGCGTCACTACATATAGAGCTAAATACTTTACAAGGTTGTTCTATTAGGTCTAAGGTATCTCTCATATCTTAAACTGCCACGCTCGAGTATTACCGAAAATTCCCCTATTCGCCTCCCTAACTATTATCCCTAACCACCCTAACCCGAAGGAGTTTTGGGTTATGCTTTTTTTTTATTGCTTAGGAAGGCAAACGAGCACACATGCCACCTGATGGTAAGTGGAAACTGTGACTAGGGAATGCAATTTAACCGGTTAATAACCGTTTTTGTATGAAAATAACCGGTTAAAACCGATTATAACCGGTTATTTTCATTCCCTAGCTGTGACCCATAGACAATCGCATTCAGAAGACTGCAAATGCACTGCCAACCCTGAGGACTAAGATGGAATGCCTCCATGCAGGTATTTCACCGGCTTTCTTATCCCCAAACCGAAACACAACAATGCAAACACTGCTGCTTGGCGGTAGGTTAATGGATAAGATGGTGGTACCAACAAGGACGGACCCTGTCCTCCCCACAAGTAAAAGGTTAAGCTTTGATCGGCTTAATTTTGTATAAATATAAAGGGCTATCCCTAACCACCGAAGGAGTTTTGAGTTATCGTCGGTGATACTGCGAAACCGCGTAACTAACAAATTTATGATAGAGCAAAATAAACCTTACTGTCTTATTAAAAAGGTGCAATTTGCTCCTTATTTAAAATGTTACTTACGCGGTTAACTGCAGTTTCACCGACGTTATGTTTTGTGAATAGATTGGTGTTTCCTTCATTGTAACCCCTTACCTTTGGGTTAAAATGCCCTTCGAATATCCGTTGGGCCGCTATAAGAATATTTTTTCTTTCCAAAGTACGACATTAGGAAAACCCAAGTTATGTAAAAAAAACCCGGGAAAGTTTTCAGAAACCTGTTAAATATGGAATTGTATTCGGCGGAAATATAAATTATTTATGGCTATTTAAATTGAAGGCACGCAACGTTTCAACACGTATTTCAACATTTATTTATAAGGATCCCATTTTTCAGGAGGCCCCACTTAGTTTTTTTTATTTTTTTATTGTAGTCTTTCTCTAAAATCTAAAATTCTCGTGTCACGGTGTTTGTGATTAAACTCCTCCGAAATGGCTCGACCGATTTTCGTCAAATTGAGTGTGCTTATCGGTTAGGTCTGCGAATCGGACAACATTAATATATTTCATCCCCCTAAATTTTAAGGGTGGTCCACCCATAAATTTTACATACATGGCAAAACAACGTTTGCCGGGTCAGCTAGTTATAATGCGACATGCCTTCCTGACCCGGCCAATAGAAGGAACACGTCGTAAACGAAATGTACTAAATGTTAAACCAAACTTAAAATAACAATGTCCGGCGTGACCTTTGGACAAAGAGTGGGTTTATCTTATGGAGCTAAAGGAAACGAATTAGTAAGTTGAACACAATCTTTATTCCTACTCTTTCTGTAACATGTATAGATATACTTAATTTAATTGCAAACCTTGGTTTTGAAGCGGCCAGACATTATAAACATTAAAAGCTCAGCAAAAGCATGGGTCGTGCTTAAACACTATGGTTCTTATGATAGGTTCACAATTATCTATGCTAAAGTTGGTTAGTCCCTAAGGAACCTAATGCCATCAATTCCAATATCCAATTTTACTTTTATATCCTTATTCCCTAAAGTTTAATTAAATAATTAATTCTCAGACCTCAATCTGAATTAACCTTACTGCAAAGGGCTGTCTGGCTGCAGACAGGATCAGGGCAGTGTGAGTTGAAACGCGATGCTCTGGGCGTCGACTCTATGCAGACTCCTTAGTGCAAGCCGCATAGCAAGCGCGCAAAGATATAAGGTTCAGGCGGCGCAAGCAGTAAGATCCCCTAACATTGAAGAGCTCTAAGCAGTTTGTTGCAGAAGGATAAAGAAGAAAATAGTAAAGGTCTTGCTACAAAAACAAAAGGCAGCTGGTAAAATGTGCCCGCACTACTAAATTACACAAAAATTAGCAACCCTTAGCTTCTTCATTCACAGACTAAATCTCTTGTGCAAAGTGAAATTTATTAAACACTAGCTTCTGCCCGCGACTTCGTCCACGGTTAGAGGTTATACGGTTTCGTACATTAACTCATCTACTCCCCTGCTGCCCCTCTCGTGTTCTTCAGCAAATGATTGGATTTTAAATTGTCAACATAAGAAATATGGTAACTAAGCACTGCGGAGCCCTAATCATAGGCTTAAGGTAGCTATTGCAGTATGTTCCTATAAACTATATTAAAAGTTTTTTTTCCTTCAGCATAAACATGTAGATTTTTCGCTTTGGAAACACGCGAGCAAGCCACATAGAGCTGACCGTGAGAAAAACATGGCGAGCCCAAATGTATGCCTGCTACCTTTAAGGTTTGACCCTGCGATTTGTTTATCGTCATTGAAAATGCGACTTTCAATGGGAACTGCAGGCGTTTAAAATTGAATGGCAAGTTGTTGGGTATAATTGGGATGCGCGGTATAAGAACATTGTCTCCCTTGGCTTCTCCAGTTAAAATTGTGGCTTTCACAATGTGCCTTCCTAGTTCGGTAACTCGCAACCGAGTACCGTTACATAATCTTGGCGCGTCTAGGTTACGCATTAACAAAACGGGCACACCTACCTTTAATTCCAACTTGTGTGATGGCACCCCGGACAACTCTAAAGAGTTTAGGAACTCTACGGGGTAACTTGTAGTGTCATCGGATGACATAACTGTGCCAATGGAATTATACACTGATGTTTCGCTGTTTATTTCGGCCAAGATTTATTTATTTATTTTTGCAACAGTCACATTTTTTGGTGCCAGTATGGTTCTTTCACACAACCAATTTTCGTCAAGAATATGTTGTTGCAGATTCGGAAAAACTTTTTCAATAAGTTCGTCTTCTGTCTCCACAGCATGACAAAATTGCTGTGTGAAAAGGACCATACCTTCTTGGTCGGTGCCTAGGTGGCCTTCACCAATTTCTAGCAGTTTTTGAGCATATGCTCCTGATTCGACATCGCTGAATAACTGGACTCGCATGTTAGTGGTAAGATAAAGCTTTTCAACTTTAGACCACAGATATGAGGTTTTTAGACATGCCTTAATTTCATCTGCTGCAGTGCATCTCTCGATAACAGGTAAAGTCTGTCTAAAATCCCCTGCCAATAACACTACCACACTACCCATCAACTTTCGACTGCTTTGAATGTCTTGTAGACAGCGATCAAGCGCCTCAATAATGGCGCGTTTGTGTGACATAGTGCACTCGTCCCACACGATCAGCTTACATTGTTGCAACAGGGCGCCGCGGGCACTGCTCTTACTGATGTTGCACGTTGGGATTTCTTCGCTTGCCAGCTTAAGAGGTAATTTAAAACCCGAAAGTGCCGTCCGTCCACCACTCAGCAATGTTGCAGCGATCTCAGAGGAAGCCACCGCTAATGCAACATTACGGTCTTTACGAATTTTTGCTAGAAGCAAATTAAGCAAAAATGTTTTACCTGTACCGCCCGGGGCGTCAAGAAAAAAAAGACCGCCTTCGCCAAGCTTAACTCGTTGTAATATTTTGTTATAAATGTCGTTTTGCTCGGGTAGCAGGCGTGGTTCAGTTTCGCTGACCTGAGCGTCTAATAAAGCGGTATTGTAGCTGAGCAACTTCTTCCCCCGCCGTGCGTCGAACGTGCCCCACCCCTGCCCGGTTCGCCCGCCACCGCGTATCGCGCACTCATTATTTTGTCAACGCGTAACTATTAAAATCGCCATATTTTAGACAATTCACACAAAATCTTTATAAGATGTAGCCTATGTGTTATTCTGATGTATGAGCTATAATATTGTAAAGTTTCATTAAAATCCATCCAGTAGTTTTTAAGTGAAAGAGTAACAAACATCCATCCATACATACTCACAAACTTTCGCCTTTATAATATTAGTAGGATGTGCTTTCAAAGTTCTGAAGAAAAGGAAACCAAACACAAACTTAACAGATGTGATGATATGAAAATTACTATCAGCACACAACTGTTCTAAATTTCAATTGTCTAAATTTGTTCCTAAATTTCATATTTGCTAAATTTCTAAATTTGTATTAAGTATCTAAATTGTCTTCCTAAATTTATTCCTAAAATTCTAAATACTTATGTATTTTCTAAATTTCTAAATTTCCCATCCAGCTGGATAGAACCAAATTGATTCGATTAGGTTATGCACATGGCAGAAATTAAGCGGAGAGCAGAGCAAAGCAGATCAAAAGATGCTTACCGGAGACCATCCAATAGAGATTATCTCAAACGCTGACTTTCCCTCCGTCCCGGCATAAATAACCCTCTCTTAGGGTTTGAAGAACTGAAAGTTAACCACGAGGTTAAGAAACTTGGTTACATGGTGCACATGTATTATGCCAACAAAATAAATACTCACGATTTTGTTACTGCCACAAAATAACTTTTGAATCTGCTGCTCCTTTGCCACATAAGCCACAGGAGACTTCTATCAAAATAAGGACCTCCGTCCTGCACAAGATGAATCAAGCTTCTTTGTCCACACTTCTTGGGATGCCTGTTATATGCACGATCTAGCCGAGATGGCTCAAGGACACAACCACGGGAGCACCCTGGAGCACCCTCAAATGAAGAAATTCTCCCACAATATTTACCCCAGAATTTACCCTGAAACGACTTACTTTCTAACTTTGGTATTACTGATTTGTAAAACAATAAAACCGTTGATTGAGAAAGCAACCATTTACTGTTCTTCCTGAATCCTAAATTCTTACAAAACTTTGATTCAGCAAATACTTTCATACATTTATCTAAAATGAAATAAAGTAATAAACTTGGATGTTTACTTTATTTCCCAACAATCGAGTAGAAAATCTAAGGCTGACAACCCTAATTCAAAATAAGACACCAAACGTCAGTCCAGTTACCAGCCTCTAAAAATACTCGAGAATGTTGCTAGTTCTCAGTTTGGGTTTGTTCAAGTCATGATAAAAACGCAACGTTACAATAATATAGGTAAGTTTATATTTAATGTACCTATTATTTAGTTACTGTAACATTTTTAAATTGATTTCTCAGTAGTCTAGTTTTCACCTTCATTTTATTTGATAGGCATGAAAGGCTAACAAGCAGACGACGGACCACCTGATGGTAAGCAGTCACCTTCACCTGTCATCATCATCATGTCAGCCGAAGACACTGCTGGACATAGGCTTCCCCCAAGGCTCTCCACTCAGACCGGTCTTGTGCTTTTCGCATCCTATCATAAACGGCAGCAACGCCAGAGCACAGCTAAGTGGTTGCCATAGCTGGGCATTAAGTCGTTAATCCGTTAATCGTTAATTAACGAAGTTAACATTTTGATCAACGGATTAACTTTTAAGTTAACTTTTAAAAATGTTGACGGACACGTTAACTTCCGTTAATATGCAGAAGTCCGTTATTCGTTAATCCGATGCCTACTATTTACCGCACGGCACACATTTGAATTATACAAGTATTTTGTTTTATCCCTATCCTGTTAACTTCCAGAACCTAAACCAACAGGTATTATAAGTTCACTAACGCAACGATATAAAATACATTTTTTTACACATATTAACGGATTAACGATTAACGTTAACTTGCGTTAATTTTTCCGAAGTGTAACGCTTAAACGTTTAACGAAGCTAACTTTTTTTGTAACGGATTAATGATTAACCAAGTTAACTATTTGATTAACGGTGCCCAGCTATGGTGGTTGCCTTACAGTAAACAAGTACTCTTTTTAAGCCGCGTTTAAATTAGGACGTGTCATAGTACTGAGGAAACAACGTGGAGTGAATTTCATTCCACAGTTTCATTAGGTAAGTTTTTTTTTTAAATAAGATAAATGTTAGTCTAAATTAAGGGAGGTTCTGTGTTCGGCTGTATGTCTCTTTTGTATGTTCACCGATTTCTCCGTCAATTGTTAACCGATTCTTTTTTGTTTGATATGGTCTACTCCCGAGGTGGTCCCTAAATCGGATTTAATGAAGAAATCCGTAAGGAATTATGAGAACCTCTCAAATATTACAGGCACACACAGCGACTTAGGTACTTGTATTACATACACATACATACATACCTTCACGCCTTCATTCCCAGAGTGGGGTAGGCAGAGCTACAGAATTACCAACAACTCTTAAAACTTGTTGATAAATCTGTAACTACAATTTGTACTTGTGTTTTCAGTAACAAGTCTAGCATTTGTTTGTTAGTTTTTTTTGTTTTTTTAATAACGGAATTAATAAAATATTAATAATAAATATCAGGGGACAATGTCATACCAATTCATCTAGTCCCAAACTAAGCTCTAGGCTTGTACAAGGTGTCCAGACAGGGTATGAGGTATTTGTTTTTGTTCTAAATTTGAAATTTAGTGACAAATGAAGGCGGGGCTGGTGTCATGAAGTCCGCCATTTTGTGGAGTTTTTGACACCATGGAGCAGTACCCGGGGACGCATCGTGCTTTTTGCATACGAGCATATTATCAAAATGCTCACTCAATAGTGTCTGTTCAACGTTTGTATCGTGCGGAATATTGCACACGCAGTGCACCAAGTGACGGTAGCATTAGAAAATGGATTCGGATGTTCGAAAATACAGGTGCGACGGTCAAAATTCAAAACTCTGGTCGACCTCGTCCAGTCCGCGACCAGCAAACAATCGAAGCAGTGGCAGCATCAGTTCGTCAAAATCCGAGGTTATCCATACGAAAACGAAGTCAAGCATTAACATTAAAAAGTCGACTTTACATTCGATACTGCGATATGCTGCGAAACTTTTTAGGTCCGGAGTTACAGGAGCTTCAAGGCTATAACTCAAGGACGTGGTTCCAACAAGATGGGGCCACTTGCCATACATCAAATCAATTAATGGAAGCTATTCACGAATTATTCCCTAATAAGGTCATTTCACGATGAGGTAACATCAATTGGCCTCCCAGAAGTCCGGATCTCAGCCCGCTTGACTTTTTTTTATGGGGATACATTAAAAGCAGGGTATAAGACAATAAACCGACGTACCTATCGCAATTGAAACACAACATCAGGTCCGAAATGTCAGCGATACCGAGAGCTATGTGCCTGCGTGTTATCACCAATCTTCGGTCCAGATTGGAAGAGTGCCAGCAGCGTAACGGTCATCATTTGGATAACATTATCTTTTGTAAATAATTTTCCATTTTGTATTCCAATGATTGATAATTAAAAAACAACTTAAATGCTAATCGTTTTTTTTTTACTGAAATAACAAATACCTCATATCCTGTCTGGACACCCTGTACTATGGGTAGGTACTAGACAACCGTATAAATACTTATATTGAGAAATATATACTTACATAGAAAACATCCATGACTCAGAAACAAATATTCGCGATCATCACACAAATGTTTGCCGTTACCGGGATTTGAACCCAGGACCGTTAGCTTCGGTTGTTTCTTACGTTATTGGTTTCCATGAATATCCGTTGAGCGGTCAAAAGATATCACTTTGAACGTTCCGTCACCATTGAAACGGGATTTTAATCTGTTTAATAGTTATATATTCAAGAAACTGTAGCAGCTGTATACGAACTTTTAGAACGGGAACTGTGGATCAACCCGTGAATATAATCTGTTTACTATTTGGACGTGACCTGGGGCCTGTTTTATAAAGCTACAAATCAAATCACAATTTTACAGGTGTTACAAGTTTCCATTTGACAACCTCGACCAATGACGACCAGCCATTTGAGCGGTTTTTTTTTTTTTTTTTTTTATAGCATGGAAGGCAAACGAGCACACAGGCCACCTGATGGTAAGTGAAAACTGTGACCCATAGACATTTGCATTCACAAGACTGCAAATGCGTTGCCAACCCTGAGGACTAAGATGGAATGCCTCTATGCTAGTCATTTCACCGGCTGTCTTATCCCCAAACCGGAACACAACGATGCGATTTGTTATTTCGTTACCATGGTCACGTTCAATATGGATATCAACAAAATGGCGTTTCGTTTCGATCCAACTTTTCTGATATTTTGTCAGAACTGTTTTAGTAACTAGCATACCTGGGATAACTCGGGGCATCTGTACGAAAGTGATGTAGCAAAATATTTTATCGACATAAAATATATCGATGTTACTGCCAACATCTAAATGTTATTCGAGATAAATAAATATTACTTATTTTCTCCTCATTTTTAGATAAAAAATAAACAAATTAACACGTATATTTATTTGTTTATTTTACAACAGTTTTCATAATATACAATCAATATTTTTTCCATATTCGTCGGTATTAATGATTGCCGTCTAGTTGAAAATATCTACTTTAAACTGCTAAACGTACGAATATGATTGGTACTGACAGTATATTGTCATTTTGATTGAAATGACATCCGCATACTTTTATTATCTTAAGAGGCTCGATATCAGATATGACATCAAACCTCTTTACAGTAATCGAGAATGTGCAATGTGCACATGTATTAATTTAATTATATCGATATCTTTTTTATCGATATCAAATCCCTAGAACTTGCCCCGAGTTATCCCAGGTATGGTAACTAGTCAAAATTCCATGAAATTAGTAAACATTTAGCAATAAATTTCGCACACCATTAACGCCAATCGGAATAATGAAAATGACATTGCTGACTAGTAATTGTTAGCAGAAAAATCGAGGAAAGTAGATAAGTATAGAAGAATAGTTAGCTATTGTTTATTTTATCATTATCATTTTAAGCTTGTAGAATAAATGATGTATGCAACGGTACATAATTAGCTCTTAAGGTACTCGTGCCTGTTATAAGGGCGCCCGCAAGCTCGCGCTCTAACCTCGCAACTTGTACCTTAGTTAAGACCTTTTGGCGAGGTCGGTCGGTTCTAGGGATGTCAATTTGGAAGAACGACATGTTCGTTTTAAGTCCATTTCGATGGACGACATGTTCTGACTTAGTCAACTTCTTAATAGGTCCAGTAAGAGGGACGTCATTTTCTGACTTAGTCATCTTCTCAGTAGGTCTATTTTGAGGCACGTCATATTCTGGGTTGGTCATCTTCTGAGTAGGTCTGTTACGAGGGACGTCGTTTTCGGAATTAGTCATTTTTTGAGTAGGTCTGTTACGAGGGACGTCGTTTTCGGAGTTAGTCATCTTCTGAGTAGGTCTATTTCGAAGAACGTCATATTCTGGGTAAGTCATCTTCTGAGTAGGTCTATTTTGAAGACCGTCATGTTATGGGTTAGTCGTCTTCTCAGTAGGTCTATTTTGAAGGACGTCATATTCTGACTTAGTCATCTTCTTTTGTGTCATATCGATAGACCCAGTCAAGAATATTAGAATGTAAAACTATTTTATTTACGATATTTTTTAATTCTAACGTTTTAATTTATTCGAGTTTAATTTATTTGTTCGAGTTGCTTGACTCTTCTTCTAAGGTATAACACGGTTGGATTGGATTATCGTAGTTAACATTGGTTTCATATGATAAGTACTTAAAAAAACATAACTGCGGCGAATCCAAAAGAAGAATTGTTACTATTTAAGTTCAAATGTTCATTTTAGTTCTTTTATGTATACTTAATACGCGAAATATATTTGTTTTTATAGTAAATGTTAGATTTTTTTGAAAATTGAAATGCTTGGTTTTTTTAGTAGTAGTAACAACTACCTTTTGCCCGTTCTCGGTTATCGCTATTATGTCAGGCAACTGCACCCCTATCTTCTCACTTTCCGCCCCCGACATGATTCACGTGAATCCCGTGCTCCACGACAATATTCCTACGACATATTGATATAATAGGCACTTTACAGTGTATCAAATAAAATAGTTTTATATTCTAATATTCTTTGCTGGGTCTATCGATATGACACAAAAGAAGATGACTAAGTCAGAATATGACGTCCTTCGAAATAGACCTACTGAGAAGACGACTAACCCAGAACATGACGGTCTTCAAAATAGACCTACTCAGAAGATGACTTACCCAGAATATGACGTTCTTCGAAATAGACCTACTCAGAA
This sequence comes from Acleris emargana, assembly GCA_927399475.2. Classification (NCBI taxonomy): domain Eukaryota; kingdom Metazoa; phylum Arthropoda; class Insecta; order Lepidoptera; family Tortricidae; genus Acleris; species Acleris emargana. The sequence continues at coordinate 2,731,448 of OV656843.1, forward strand.
GATGACTAACTCCGAAAACGACGTCCCTCGTAACAGACCTACTCAAAAAATGACTAATTCCGAAAACGACGTCCCTCGTAACAGACCTACTCAGAAGATGACCAACCCAGAATATGACGTCCCTCAAAATAGACCTACTGAGAAGATGACTAAGTCAGAAAATGACGTCCCTTTTACTGGACCTATTAAGAAGTTGACTAAGTCAGAACATGTCGTTCATCGAAATGGACTTAAAACGAACATGTCGTTCTTCTAAATTGACATCCCTAGAAAGTGACCGACCTCGCCAAAAGGACAGTGACATTATAAAACAATTTGTTTGACACTTCTTACGACTTCAATCATAATCGTCTCTGTGACACAGTTCTATGGTGGGTTCAGGGTTCCCTTGGGCATACTATTACATACGTACATTAACACAAACCCAGAATGGAATGGGGTAGCCAGAGCTACACAGAATTATACCAACAACTGTAAAAAAATATAATAATAATGATGCCACATTTTAAACAATCAGGCTAAGATGTTTAACAGTGTATTAGTGACACAAGTTGCAAGCCCATCGCCTAAAAGTACTACAAGCCTATATTCCCTTAGTCGCCTCTTACGACATATCCACGGGAAGAAATGGAGTGGCACTGATCTATCCCGGCAACCACAAAAGCAGAGTTTAAAATCATTATCATCATGTCAGCCGAAAGAAGTCCTCTGCTCTCTGCGTTCCCGCGATCTTCACAACACAGTCCAGCGTGCGATGTGCCCCGCCCACTGCCACTTAAGTTTGATCATCATTTCTGATTCTATCACGCAGAGAAACCCCGAGCATAGCCCTCTCCATAGCCCTCTGAGTGACTTTGAGCTTCCTTATGAGGCCCATTGTTAGCGCCCACGAGTTAGAGTTTAATAGGTCCTGTATATCCTAATCGGTCCCCCCAATCTATTTTTTTTAGCGAAGGTGTGAATGATTGAACGTTGATTGGTAGGGTCGGTAGGGTACTCAAAAATATTTGAATTCTCTATCCAATGTATTTGACAGCGTGTCTTTAGTGTATGTACATACCAAACATACTGATTTGTAAACAAACCTATCACTGACTCATGTTATGTCTGATATGATAACGCGTGGCGTGTTTTCGTTATCCAGCCCAATCCAACCGCGCCCTCCCGAATAACTAACACGAACCGTTAAGTACCTACTTGTATGCATTATTTATAATATAACAATGTTTTGTTTCGATCGATATGTTTTTGTTTTTGTTCGATGTTTGAATGTCGAAGAAGCGAAAGAGATTTGTCAGGATCGTAGGTGGAAAGGTGAGAGGCAGAATGGCAGGAGTAGGTACCTAAACAAGTACCTATTAAAAAAAAAATGTGCCGCCCTTTTGATTTAACCTTTCGTATGCCTAATTCCGGATCCGTACCGACCCTGGTCCTATGCCTTGTTCCGTATCCGTTACTAAGGGGCTTAATCGGGTTATTTGAAATTGAATTCTAGTAGCTTAAGGATGGGGTTCTAATTTGTCTGTAAAAAAAACTAAAAAAAAAATCTTCCATAAATAGCATTCTGTTGCTCGAAACGTCAAATCACTTTCGAGCTAGGAACTATTAAACTCGGTCACGTGACACCGATGACGTCACAGCCCGGCAGACGACGGGTACAAGTATGAGAGCCTATCCGGCATACAAAAGGTTAAAGTTGAAAATGTGGTAAAGCTTAATAAACGTATCTAACCACATTAAGTCGAAAAATGTAATATGAGTAAGTATAACTCGGAAACCACAAATCAGATTGCTCAAATGTTAACAGTATAATATAATAAAGTACAATTTCTGTAAATTTTTGGAGTAATAACATGCATCAATAATTGGTAGGAACATGGTGCATTGACATACACCCGCCTTTCTGACAGTCAGGGTGGCGGGTGTACCTCTACTTTGGAATAACTTGTACTTGTAGGTACGGGGTAAAAATTTCGTAGTGTAGTTATTTTTAATATTTGTTTAGGTACACGTGGAAAGAGGTGGTCTCTGCCTGCCTCTTTGGAAAATGGCGTGATTTAATGTATGTATGTATGTATGTTTTATGTAACTTGACGAACTGTTTAGTCTAGTTAATCCATGCCTGCAAAGCTAGCGGTTAATATTTGAGTGTTTCCATGTAGGTACTTAAATATTTATTTCTCTATGCATCATGTTACAACTTCCTCTCATGGCTTTTGCTCAGTCATAGAAACTTGTATGAAATGAAATTGTAAATGCCTATATTTGTAAACCTGATGAATGTCAACATAGTGACTACGAACTGAACTGAGAATAAAGTTGGATGGACTATATACATATTATGTACTGAACGTAGAGTTGGAATTCGTTATGTGGGTCTCGATTTGCAGTTGATGACTGTGTGTGCAATAGACTGTGGGTGGTTACTAAGACATCATTTAAGAATGGCAGATATTTAATTGTTTACCAGATTAGGTAATAAATAACGCACAAAATTACACAAATACATACATAAACTCACGCTTTCATTCCCAGAGTGAGGTAGCCAGAGCTACAGAATCACCAACAACTGAAAAAAAAAATGATAACAGAGACGGGAAGACATGGAGTGGCACTATTTCAACCCAGCAACCACACGGGATTACAGAATTTAAAATTATAGCTATAACATGTCCATCTTGTTGTTACCAGAATAAAAAACATAAATACAAAATCAGTAAACAATCATCGAAACCTTGACCTCATTCAATTGAAATAATTATAGCTATTGCCTATTGCCGGAATTCAGTTTACAAAGCATTTCAAATAGATTTGATGGACACATCTACTGATGTGCCGTGGGAATATTCCCGGGAATGGGAATATTCCTATGGGGAATATTCCCGGTAATATTCCTTTATTCCCAGGAATATTCCCAAAACAGGGGAATATTGCAATACAGATTGGGCAAATATTATATTTATTAAATTTAGTTAATTTAATAATGAAGTACTCAGCAGAATTAAATGACTTTTGCTAAAAACCTCGTTTTATACTACTAGATACACGTAATTCATGTTTTATATAATAAAATTTAAGCTTTGGTTTCGATCACAAAATCGTTTCTCTTTTTGCGATAGGTACCGTTTCTGAGTATTATGTTTCTGTTTCTTTCTTTCAATGGCTGTCTTCCTTCCTCTAAAAACATAAAACTCGTTGCACTTGTTCAGTCTTCTAACGTATCTGGTGCTATCAACACGTGCGTAGATGTGCTTGAGTCATGAGACCGAAAAGTAGTGTTTGTACATTTCACTATTCTTATCTTTAAAGTCACGTTTTGTTGCAAATACTACAATACTGTGTATTTATTTAAATACTGTGATTTTTAGTGAAACTGTGATGATTTGTATAGTTATTGCTAATAAAAAAATACTTTTCAAAAAATGTTTTATTCAACTTTCCTAGCAATTATGGGAATATTCCTGGGAACATTGGGAATATACCCCGGGAATATTGGGAATGTTCCCGGGAAAATTGGGAATTTACTTTCGCAAGTGAGTTACACTATTTAATGTCTCGGTAAATAGTTCAATGAATAACGTCTTGATAAAATCCTCAATCACACAATATGTCAACCTATACACTTTCAAAATTCCCCAATGTTCCCTTTGTGTGGGAATATTCCTGGGAATATTCCCGGGAATTTTCCCACCTAGGGAATATTCCCGGGAACGGCACATCACTAACACATCACATTAAATGAAGATGATCATACTTATTTAACATAAGACATTTCCAATAATATAAATTTATTTTAGCTGCTAAAATAAAAATATTCCACAGCACAAATTACAATACCTTTATATTATTTTTTATGATCATCCAACAAACTCCAGGCCAACAAACTGTTGCCGCAGTTTGACGAGTGTTTTAATAAAAGGTGTTCTTTATTTGATGAAATAATACATAGGTGTAATAATACACTGACGCCTTCGTTCCCAAAGTGGGATAGGCAGAGCTACAGAATAACCTACAACTCTAAAAACTTGTTAATAATTCTGTTACATTTTACACAAATTGGCTAAGATTTTTACCAGTGTATTAGTGACAGGTTGCAAGCCCATCGTCTAACAGTACTACAAGCCTTTATTCCCTAAATAAATGAAGACAAAATTACGAATCATGGGCCAATTAAGGATTTCATTACGACGAAACGATTTTGGACGATCATTTCTTTGGACCACTATTACATATTGCAGCCCGATAGCCTAAGCTGTTTCAGACAATATTATTAGGACAGATGGACGGCCGACAACAAAGTCAAAATGGGTTCTGTTTTTCAGTAGGTATTCGATGCAGAACCCTAAAACTATGCTAATAAATTGCCCCACAAACATTCTTACAGGTCAAAACGTTATAACGTACTAGTTGGTACATAATGGTTCTACGCGTTAACTTTCATACGGCGTAGTACGTAGATCAACAATTATATTTACGCATATGTATAATGCCTACTCAATCCGTTTCAACCATTAGTTTACACCCAGTTAAGTTCAAGGATCATAATATTATTACAACCTTTGTACTTGAGAATGCAATATAACTTTGTGTTGTAGCTTAACATGCGTTAAGACGTAGAATACACAATTTTATAGGTTAGGATTTTAGTGGCGTACCGTTGTTCCAGGCTTCCAGGAACCATGGAGTTGCTATTTCCTAATTATTATCTATATGTCTTGATTAGGTATGACATGAGTGTTGTCAATTTACAAAATGAACTAAAGTAATTTTTGGTTTGGTTTATCCATACCTACTAATGTTTGTTTGTTTGTAATTCTTTCACTGAGGAGATATCCTTGAGTTCAGCTTAGTAAATGAATTAATTTTTAAATATGACTAGATCTAAGGTCAAAATCAGGGTATACCTATAATAATTACGAAAAAGCGACTCCATGGATTCTAGAACAACGATATGCCAAAAGTCCTAAGCCTGTTGATGACTTATTTGATGCACTTCTTTTAGGGCACAAAGCGGATACATATTTTTTTTTATTTGAAATGTTTGATCAATTGAACTTACTTTTACATATTGCTCAAATAAATAACTTAATTTACTAGCTGTTGAGTGAGATATAAAATGGAAAAACAAGAAAGTATGTTGCAAATGATAACGTAAAGTATTTGGTAAAAAATTCAATTCAACACAAGCACTCTGATTTTTAGTACTACATGAACCTTTTTTTGCCGTCAATAGGCACAAGGTCTCTTACAACCGAGCAAAACTTGGAGAAAGGTGAATCCTTTAGTTGATCGGTCCATCTGGTAGGAGATCGGCCTCGTTCTCGTTTGCCCCCTGTGTTCCCAACTACGATCAACTTTTCCAGGCTATCACCTGACCTGAGTGATGCAATGGACAGGAATTACTGGAGACAGATCATACGCCGCAAGTGTAGATCACCAACTGATGTCCTCAAAAATCTGTTATGAGGGAACGACCAGAGAGAGAGAGAGGCACAAGGTATGTCCTTCTTAGAAGAAAGTATCATTCTATAGCTATAGTATAAGTGAACAGGGGCTTCTTCCTAACAAGAGCGGATAGGTAGATCAATCGTGACTACTCTTGCTTCCCTTTCTATCTGATAATTGTTGTTCATTCGCACGTAACCCAGCTCATCCAAGTCATTCCCAGAGATGCAGCTCGTTGTTCTTGTAGCTTAGCACCTAAGAAGGTACCACACTGGGTCGTCGCCGCTGCGTTCTTCTACATATATTATTAGGACGACATGCCACAAGATGCGTTGTTAAACTTGCGTCGCTGTTTGTTAAAATCACACGTTGCGCCGACGCAACGCACCGGCAACGCTCGTGTGGCACCGCTGTAAAGTGCGGAGAGTAGCCCGGTCAAGATAACGTCAGTGAGATTTTTGATACAGCAAAATAAACCTTACTCTCTTATTAAAAAGGTGCATTTTGCTCTTTCTTTAAAATGTTACTTACGCGGTTTTGCAGTTTCACCGACGATAAGTCAAAAACAAGAATGATAGGTACATTCGGCTCATAAGTACCAGCACACTTTTGTCCCTTGTAACTTTATCACCTTCCACAGATTTGTGCTAAAAAAAAGTCGCTCAGCGAGCTATGGAAAGAGTCAGCTCAGAGTTTCTCTGAAGGATAGGATTCGTAACGAATGCATCCGACAGAGAACCAAAGTTATCGACATAGTTCAAAGAATCAGCAAGCTGTTGGCAGTGGGCCGGCTATATCTCGCGAAGAACCGACAACCGCTGGGGTAACGTGTTCTTGAGTGGAGACCGCGTCTCGGCAAACGTAGAGTAGGACGACCCATGCCAGGTGGGATGACGATCTGCGAAAGACTGCAGGCAAATGCTGGATGCGGCAAGCTGAAGACAGGGCGTTATGGCGCTCATTAGGGGAGGCCTATGTCCAGCAGTGGACTAATAGGCTGATGATGATGATGATGACAGATTTGCGCAGCAATTCAAATATGTGACAAATAGTCTACTAGCAACCCGCCCTCGCTCGTTTTATGTGAGTTTTTCAGTATCACCCGTACATAAAACAGAACTTATTATACATATAAACATTCCTCTTGAATTACTCCATCTATTGCTGAAAACTGCATTAAAATCTGTTGAGTGGTTTAAAAGATCTAAGCGAACAGACAGCGGAAGCAACTTTGTTTTATACTATGTAACGACCTTCACCGGGCTGTTTAATCGAGAAAAAGTATTTTATATCTAATATGTTATGTAATATAAGGCGAATAGGTGGGCTGTAAAATTTCAGTCCAGTACCTACTTGTATAACTAATAAAAATATAAATAAACTTTTTGTAAATTGCAATTGCTCGTAGACCAATTACATACTAATCGAAAGTATGAAGCCTATAGATTATGTAAACGTTATTTTTATTTTTATTTTATTTTATTTTTCTGAAATATGCAATGATAAAAGATAAATATAAAAACATTTATTCAGTAAGTAGGACGCACGGGCACTTTTACATGTCAAGAATCTACCAGAGCTTCACAAGAGGAGACCACTGCTGAGAAGAAACGCCGCAAGAAACTCAGCAGTCAGTCATTTTTTAAAATATATTTAATATTACAATGGTACTACTTAGTCTAGCATTATATAAATCTATAAATAGCAAATTAAAAAATATTTCAAATATCCGGCGTAGTTTCCGCAGCAAAACACACCAAAATCTTAAGAGAGAAGGAGAGAAAAGGAAAAAAGAACTCCTACGTATGTGTATATAAGACGGTGCAAGATGACCACATAAGATTGATATGTTTTCCTACATCAACGGTGTCCCCCAGACAAGATAAAGCTTTTGAATTTGAAAAAATAATTTAAAAATATATATATTATTGATTAAGTTTCGGGTTTAGGCCAAGCATTTTTGTCTATTATATAGTCCTCGATCCTAAAACGCTTTAGACATTAACGACTTTTTCAAGTAATTTTTGAGTGCTGGAAAGGGTAACTTGAAAACTACCTCAGGTAATTTATTATAGAAATGAATGCATTGACCAACAAATGATTTATGTACTTTACGGACGCGGAATTTTCGAATAGCTATTTTATTTTTATTTCTAGTAATTAAATTATGTTTATCAGATTTTTTTGTGAAAGAATCCAAATTTTTAATAACATAAATACTTAATATTCTCATAAATAAATTGAGACGCTACAGTTAAGATATTAATTTCATTAAAAAGATCTCTTAAGGAGTCACGGGAATTTAAGTTGTAAATAGAACGAATGGCCCTTTTTTGTAACAGAATAGTTATTTGTTCAACAAGAGAGCAAAGTTGGTTTTTGCTGCGAGTGATGATTTTGAATCCCGAGTAAGCGAAGGATTCTATTATTGAATCACGAGCGTAGCGGGTGATTCTAGGTTAGAATCCTGAGCGTAGCGAGGGATTCAAAGATACGAGACGTAAAAAACTTTAGTCTCGTGTGAGACATACAACTTTTCACCTCAGCAGCGAGAACAACACAGCGTGAAGCTGGTAGGGCCAACGCAGGTCTTCCGTTGTGACCATTTGTTGAATACACGACTAAATAACGACACGATCGCATATGCATCAATCACAAGCATTTTTGCAAAATACTAATAAAATAAAAAGTGGAAAAAATAAACATGAAACAGATAAAACCTGTCACTCAACTTGATAATGCCGTAGTGTAAACACAACTTTATACAGCTTTATGTAGTCTGTGGCTTTAAAAAAACCTAACTAGGCCTTGTCTATGGCTATTGGCTACAATAATCCCGCTATTTTTGAAATGCGTTCTGAAACTGCCCCCGCGGTTTATGTCACGAAATTAAAGATTGTTAAAACGATAACAAAATTATGTAGATAAAGAAGTTTCTAGTCGCCTGGCTGGTGCGAAGCTTCTGTTGCTCTGGAACGGTAGCCGGAACTTGCAGGCTCGAATCGCTTTCAGTGTTAGATGCGGCAGGAACGTTCGCACTCGAAGAATGGGTTATTACGGGCTTCAGAAATTATACTGCTTTATTTTGAAATAACTATTTTATTTTAATTATAACTTGAAAATCTTAGTACAGTACTCTCGGGCAGAGGTGAGGATAGAATGAGTAATCCTATGGGCTTATCTCTATATATACGCTGCTCGCTGACTGCTCCAGTGAGCAGTGGGAGAATGGAAAAATCCAGCGGAAAATCCATAAGATAACCAAAGTCGTAAAATCCTGTGAAGTGAAAACTAATGGGCACCGGGTCTAATACGGCTCGTTCCAGTTGTGTCACGTATTCAATAATTAATTGACTCATTTACAATTATTAACAAAGAAGTCTTTGATAAATTTTGTAATAAAAATATATTTTTTACGACCAATAAAGTAATAAAAATATATTTTTTTTTTACGACCTGTCATTACTCAATGATTAAATCTCATTTCTTGGAATTAGATTAATTTGATACAGAACGAAGGGCCTGTTATTATGCATAAATCAGCGAACTGCGTATTGGATCTTAGTTAAACTAATTACGTCCTCTACTCAATACTTAACTCCTTCCCCCTTAGAGTAAAATTACCTAATTGAAAAGGAGGTAATTTTGCTTTACGTTTACAATTACATATAGAATATATCTTAATGGTTATACTGTTATAATTTAAAGATAATATTAATGTTAATTTCTTATTATTAAATTTAAAAGGGAATCACTTCGGTAATTGTTTCTTTGCACTGAAGGAACACTTTTATTTCACTTGAACACATTTAGCACTTACAGTTTATCTGCGCGTATCCAGAGTGTCTCGTGGTGTCTTGGAGTTATTACAAAGTATCCTATATATGTGCCATAATGCTTCTTCATGTATGAATTCTATTATGGTACATTTTCTTCCTTGTTTTCCTCATTTCTCATGTTCTTGAAGTATTGTAGTTCGTCAATTCATTGACAAAAGATCGGATCATAAAATTACTGCAGGTTATCATGGTCCAAATCGATTGCTCAACGACTAGAGCGACTACTCTTCTTTTAGGAGTGTTGAATATTTTTCCAGGATAAGAGAAAGGGTTCTGGGATAAGGGACAATTATATTATTGTAACTTAATAGTAGGGTTATTATTAACATTAAGAACTAAAGACAATCATGCTTTTGTCTTTACTTATAACAAATATGATGATTAGATATGGGCGATTCTAATTAACATATTATTAACATATTATAATCTATTTTCTAGCGTAACTTTCCCATAATTTGATTTTTAAAATTAACATAAGTATTTGATTTTTTTTTATGGAGAGTGTGTCAACTCAATAATTTATTATTTGTCACTTAATGATTTGTGGGACGTTTAATATTCCTAACAGGTACCTTTGTGACTCGTCCTCTTATCTCTACAGGAACTACGTTACGGTTCGCTGTATCTAGTACTTTAGCGGATTCATACCTAGGCTTATCTTTTCCTTTTCGTCTATTGACTAATTTGGTGTAGATAATATCTCCAGTATCGAAACTTGTGCTAGGGTCACCTGGGTTTTGATTGTATTTTTTCTTCTTTTGAGCCATTATTTTGTGGGTCAAATGCTCATATAGAACTTTAGTTCTTTTTACATGATCTCTAATCATTTGCTGATAAAGTTGTTTATCATAATTAATATCGAAAATACTTCTACTTTCGGTATGACCTAATACTACTTCGAAAGGAGTAAGTTCTGTGACAGAGTGTATGGTATTATTATATGCCATAATAGCGTAAGTCATGATTGTTGTTGCGTCGGATGATTTTTGTTGGTAACGGGCTAGACGATAAATTTCGATTATCGTACTATGGAATCTTTCTACAATTCCCATTGAGGATGGGTTGTTGGGTGTTCCGATATGTAGATTAATTTTATATAGGTCCATTGTTTCTTTTATGAGAACATTATTAAATTCAGATCCGGGATCGCTATTGATTTTTTGGGGTACACCATACATTGAAAAGTATTTAAAAAGTGCTTTTACGACTTCTGGCGTTGACCTATTTTGTATTTCTATGGCTTGTCCTAACTTACTAAACGCATCGACGAGTGTTAAATATAATTTGCTTTCTATAGAAAATAAATCTATGAAGATTTCTTCAAAGGGTTTATGTTGCGTTTGCGTTAGTTGTATTTTTGGTTTAAGTGGATGACGATCGTATTTCATGCGTTTACATAGATCGCAACCTCCTATAATGGCTGAGACTGTTTCCATCATTTTAGGCCAATAATAATTTCTGCGCAGTTTTGTTAATGTTTCTTTTATACCTCTATGGCAAGTTTTTCCTTCGTGATATTGAAGTATTAATTTCTTTTGGTCTTGTTCATTTTCAATTATTGACACTCTTTTAGTACATATTATAAATTGAACGTTTTCAAAAAGTTGAGGGACAATTTTAATAAATAATTCTTTTAGGTCATCATTAACAAAATAAACATAGTACTTTTTGTCATTTTTAATGTGATCTTTTAGAAACTTTTTCATTACATCGGTTTCAGGTGGAAGATTTACTTCGAGTATTTTATAAATTCCACGTGTTGATTGTGTTACTGCATAATCCTTTTTAAACCACTTACTGAATATAATCTGATTGGATTTTATATCAATCGGATCATCAATTATTTCAAAAGGCGAAATGCCTGATCCTTCAAGATTTTCCTCTACATCTGACATTTCAGACGCCGTTATCGTTTCTTCGTCGGATTCCATTGAATAATTGTCCTCAGAATCTATAGCGGCTATTAAAGAATCATCAGATTGCGTGTCATCTAACGTATTCGTTTTAATTGTTTTTGAAGGGGTCGATCCTTCAAGTTTATGAAGTGAAATTCTTGATAATGCATCAGCATTTGTATTTTGTTTACCACTTTTGTATATAATTTCAAAGTCGTATTCTTGTAGTCTTAGCCTCCATCGAGTAAGTTTACTATTGGGTTCTTTTAAAGAATATAACCAAGCTAAAGGACGATGATCGGTGTAAATGGTAAATTTATGACCATACAAGTAAGGTCTAAAATATTTAACTGCCCATACTACTGCCAATAACTCTTTTTCAATAGCACTATATTTAGTTTCGGCTTCGTTTAGAGTTCTACTTGCATAAGCAATCGGCTTATCTTGTCCTATGTTTCCTTGTGAAAGAACAGCTCCGAGAGCTAAATTTGAGGCATCAGTTGTGAGTATAAATGATTTATTAAAATCTGGGTACTGTAAAAGTGGGGCATTAACCAATAAAGATTTGCATGTTTCGAATGCTTGTATAAAATTTTCATTGACAATAAATTTTGATTTTTTCTTCAAAAGTAGTGTCATTGGTTTAGTAATTTTAGCAAAGTCCTTAATAAATCTTCTGTAATATCCTATCAATCCTAAAAATGATTTTATTTCTTTTTGTGATTTGGGAATGGGATAATTTAAGACCACTTTTATTTTATCATCATTTGGTTTCAATCCATCTTTTGTTATTGTATGTCCAAGATATAAGACGCTTTTTCTTAGAAATTCTGATTTATCTAATTGTACCTTTAAGTTGGCTTTACGCAGTACATTAAATATTTTCTCAAGTTTTATTATGTGTTCTTCAAGAGTACTTGAAAATATAATAATATCATCTAAGTAGATTAAACAATGAGTGCCTTGTAAACCACGTAAAATATTATCCATAGCACGTTGAAAAGTAGCGGGTGCTGTCTTTAAACCAAAAGGCATTCTGCTGAATTCGTAATGTCCAAACTGCGTGCTAAAAGCAGTTTTAGATCGGTCTTGTGGATCAACTTCTATTTGATGATATCCACTAGCCAAATCAAGGGTGGTAAAGTATATACTTTTTCCCAATTTATCGAATAAATCGCTTATATTTGGTATAGGGTATTTGTCGTCAAGAGTTATCTCATTAAGTTTTCTGTAATCGATAACCATTCTATATTTAGCTTTTTCTGAGGCGTCTGCCTTTTTGGGCACTAAGTGTACCGGTGCGCTCCACGGGGAGTGACTAGGCTGAATTATGTTGTCTTTTAATAATTTTTTTGACCTGTTCTTTTATTTCTAAAGTTTGAACTGGGGGTTGTCTATATTGTTTAACATATATTGGATCTTCATTTTTAGTCCGAATTCTGTGTTTGACTTCATTTGTAAAGGTAAGTGGAATATCTTCGTGATAAAATATGTCACGGTATTCATAGCAAATTTCTAATATCGCGGTTTTTTCTTCTGAATTCGTGTGATCGATTCTTATTTTGGACAGATTTTCCACCAATATTTGATCCATTAACTTATGGTTTTGAATATAATTTGAATATATCGTATTGTCCGTTAAAGCTTTCACTTTAAATGGAGCAATGATTTCAATGTTTTGTTTTTGATCAGTGTAATTTTGTATATTAGCATATGCATTGCCTTCTTTAGCGGTAATTAACGCACGAGGCATTTTAACACCGTCACAAAAATCTGTATGTTCAATAAAACCTTTTCCGTTTAATAAATCTGTAGGAATCTTATATTCGCGTTCTACGCATGGTTCAATTTCAATTACATATTTTTTTATGGGATTTTTATATAAAATAGGGATAGAGACGTGGGGCGTTATAAAAAGTTGTTTCTTGATATTTATTGATGCATTTAGGAGTTTTAAAAGATCTATGCCTATTAATCCATCATAAAAAAGATCTATGTCAAAAATATAGAATTTACAGCAAAAGTCTACTTTAAATATTTTAAACGCTGGAATGTATACTATTTCATTATGTTGGCTCGTACCGTGAGTACTAACAACTTCGAATTGCTCTATTTGTTTAAAAGCCTTGAAATACTTATTTGCAAGTTTGTTACTAATGAAACAACGGGTACTCCCTGTGTCGATCATTAGTTTCGCTTCCAATTCTGGTATTACAATGTATGGTAGCGTTTGCGGCTTATCGTTTACTGATTCTTTTGTCTCGAGGCCCGTACTATAAAATTTGTAGCTTGTGAAGTACTAGCTGTTTCGTTTTCAGTTTGATAAGACGACTGAGAACTAGTCGAAGGGCTTCCACCAGTTATTTGGTTTAAGTTCGTACTTTCGTTTCTAAAGCCTACTTGTGGGTTACTTCTATTCACATTGTTTCGGTTCTGCTGAAACGCAGGACGATTTTGCTGAAAGTTGGGACGATTCTGTTGAAAGTTGGGACGATTTTGCTGAAAAGCAGGACGCATATTATTTACATTATTAGGACCACTTTGTTGAAAGTTGGGTCTTGAATGTTGATAATTCGGACGATAGTTTTGAAAGTTAGGTGTCGTTAAATTACGAGGTGTATTAAATTGCATTTTTCTTGCTACAGTGGGTTTAAATGTATTATTTCTTGCTTTAAACTGTTCATTAAAGTTACTTTCTTCCAAAACGATTTTAAGAGCATCTTCCAAATTAGCAGGTTTATTTTGTCGGACTAAGCGCGTGAGTCCCTGAGGCAAACAATATAAAAATACGTTTAACGAGACGTGATTGTATATTTGCATTTTATTATTTCTACTTGTTCTATCCGGGTCCTGGTTTATTTTAGAAAATAAATTACTACGAATTAGTTGGATTCTATTACATAATTCGAGATACGATTCGTTCGGTTTTAAAGTAACGCTTTCTAGTTCCATTAGGACACAATCTTCGGTCCTGGAGTCTCCAAAATGTTGTTTTAATAGATTTTTTATACCCGACCAAGTCGATATGTGCTCATTTTCGCTAACTAAAGCTGCGGCCTTTCCTTTCAGGCGTGAAGTTAAAATATGCATAATGTACTGTTGCTGGATTTCATTAGTGGTATCACCAGCAAAATTATCGACAAGATAGTCGCCTTTCTTTATAAAAAGATTTAAGGTACGCTTATCGTCTTCAAATATTGGTATTATTTGTATTATTTCTTTGGGTATAGTCATTATAACCTGTTCTATATTTTCTCGTATGGTACTCGATGGACAATCAGTTATGCCGTTTATTTTCGGGGTATTAGTGTGTATTTGATTAATTTGCTCGCTTGAACTTGTTAGTGAATCAGCGATATTGCTTTCTCCTGGAACATTTTTACCTAGCTGTTCTAAAGTTTCACGTGGAATGGACAAAGGATTTCTTATCTCTGCCCTTTCACGTGAACTTGACATAGCTTCAGCTGCCATTTGTTCGACACTTTCGCGTACAGTATTTGTTATTGCAGCGAGTACACCGTCCATATTTTAGATAATTTGTTTTTACACAAACACAAATTTATGAATTTGACACAAACTCTATTGGATTTAAAATACAATAAAATATTCGCTTTGAACTAGCATACGTAAGACATATGAAAATAACTCAGCTAGTTTATCAACAATACTTTGCAAAAACGTAAGAATTGTTCGCAAAACTGCATGAACATTTACTTCTGGTAAATTAAGACCAAATGTTGTGGCATTTGCAGAGATTCCAGTTCTACTTGCGTTCTGCGAGGGGCGTTCCTCAGTAGAATTATTATTATTCATGTACACAATTGTGTATTAAATTCGCTTAAAAGCTTTTCAAATTGTTCTCACAGAACTAAAAAATATACACCAATCTACACTGGGCCCGCGTAGGGAATAATGCCTCAAACCTTCTACTTATGAGAATTGGCTTGTGCCCAACAGTGAGATTTTAAGGTGTTAATATTATTTTCTTAAATCTAGCGCGCTATTACTAATTAAAAGAGGTATTCTCAGCCATGAGGGTTAGTCAAGTTTGGATACGCTCTTGATAGAAAGACAAAAATACATAGAAAGAACACAAAAATATAAAAGAATGGTGCACCTTAAAATTAAAATAACAAATTAGGAATAAGGGATTTGTTAAGGAAGGAAAAACGATGTTTCGTTCTATGGATCCTCCCGATCCTATCCTTCTCTCTCCGTAATTGTTGAAGCAGTAATATTTTCTTCTATCCGGGCGAATGAATTCTTAAAAATTTGTTTTAGTGGCGTGATCCGTTTCTTCCTTTAGGTCCTTAAAAGGTCCACGGCGCTCAGTGAATATAAATTGTGCAACTCACAGGTTTCGCCGCAGGAATGGGATCCTACCGACTGCGCCAAAGAAGTTTCTAGTCGCCTGGCTGGTGCGAAGCTTCTGTTGCTCTGGAACGGTAGCCGGAACTTGCAGGCTCGAATCGCTTTCAGTGTTAGATGCGGCAGGAACGTTCGCACTCGAAGAATGGGTTATTACGGGCTTCAGAAATTATACTGCTTTATTTTGAAATAACTATTTTATTTTAATTATAACTTGAAAATCTTAGTACAGTACTCTCGGGCAGAGGTGAGGATAGAATGAGTAATCCTATGGGCTTATCTCTATATATACGCTGCTCGCTGACTGCTCCAGTGAGCAGTGGGAGAATGGAAAAATCCAGCGGAAAATCCATAAGATAACCAAAGTCGTAAAATCCTGTGAAGTGAAAACTAATGGGCACCGGGTCTAATACGGCTCGTTCCAGTTGTGTCACGTATTCAATAATTAATTGACTCATTTACAATTATTAACAAAGAAGTCTTTGATAAATTTTGTAATAAAAATATATTTTTTACGACCAATAAAGTAATAAAAATATATTTTTTTTTTACGACCTGTCATTACTCAATGATTAAATCTCATTTCTTGGAATTAGATTAATTTGATACAGAACGAAGGGCCTGTTATTATGCATAAATCAGCGAACTGCGTATTGGATCTTAGTTAAACTAATTACGTCCTCTACTCAATACTTAACTAGATACATGATAAACTTCTTATTTTTCATTAATTTCGTCTTCAAAACATTAAATAAAAAAAATGATTGTACCTACTGTATAAAATAGTTATAATCAAAGAGCGGAATTCTTCATAGCAAAAATCAAACTGTCAGAGGGATTGACCTAACTGTTTTATCGACTTATCGATAAATATTTGTCACTTAACGAAACAAAGTTAAAGTAATGAAATCCGGCTTTTGTCAACGGTGTCCCTAATTAGCTGACCGCCACTGTATTTTAGTATAATAGTAAAGAATAAAACAGAAAATACTTTTTTTTAAATTTTCTATATGAAACTTATCATTAAAAATTAAAAACAAATATTGCTAAGAGTAGGTAACTAATCTTCATTCAAAATAACAAAGTCGAAATCTAAATCTGTACTAAATATGTTTTCTTCATCTTCCCTGTAGATAATAGTCATTATTTTTTCAACATTGTCACCTTTCAAATTACTCCTTTTTTCATTGTAGATCCATTTATAAGATGAAAACGAGCGTTCTACCTCAGTTGAAGTAACAGGAGCATATTTGTAGTACTCGATAACGGTGTTTTGGTTGTAATCACTTTTTTCTATAAAATCAGCATATCAGGTCAAATGTTACAGAATAATCGTTTAAGTGGATTATGGATACCTAATGCGATATTATTCCGTAACATCGATAAGTCGATAAAACAGTTAGGTCAATCCCTCTGACAGTTTGATTTTTGCTATGAAGAATTCCGCTCTTTGGTTATAATAAACACATTTCAAACTTTAACAGATAGTTTTATTTGCAATTTTACGGTTATGTGTGCATCCGAACGTGCGTTTCTTTTTGGGCCTACTATGTGTGGAATTTGAAAATCGAACTTCGAATCAAGTTGTTTCTATCTCTCGCTTTTTTCCTATCGAAGTGAAAGTGACAGAACAAAGCGAAGTTCAATTTTTTCGAATGTTGTGAGTAGCCCCAGCACTGCTCACGGCATTTAAAAAAAATAATTAAAAAGCTACTTTGCCTCTCGCTCGCAGCAAAATTGAATTTTGCTAACTGTTTTTAAGCAGCAAAACCTACTTGTTTGAGCTGCTGAGGTGAAAATATAGTTTGTATGTCAGCTGCCTTACCCCAAACCAGAATACCGTACGACATAACACTATGGAAATAACTATAATAAACTTAGCGAGCTGTCTCAACATTGGTTAGTGGTCTAATTTTCCTAACGGCGTAAGCTGCCGAACTTAGTTTACCTGCCAGTACAGCTATATGGGGACTCCATTGCAAATTTTGATCTATTGTTATGCCTAAGAAAACTGCCTTATCTACGATTTGCAAACACTCGTCATTTAGAAAAATATTAGAATCTAACGGTTTAACATTAGGCAAATTGAATCTAACACATTTAGTCTAGTTAACATACCTATTAAATTTGCTATAATATTACTTTTTATCGATATAACGACCCGGTGAAGGTCGTGTCCTATTCGGATCCTCCAATAAGGCCGACCGGACAGTAGCGTTATGCATCTAGTCTAGGCGGGTGGTCCACTCAGCGCTATTTGAGCTGCTGACTGTACTAAATTTGAAGACAAAACAACTGACGCCGGCCTTCGCGTTGTTGCGTCAGCCGTCCTACCGCCTTGTAAGTAGGTCACTCTGTCCCTACTCAACACCTCTGGAAGAAAGGGAAGGAGCTATACCCATGAACGTAGGCTGGTTTCAATTAGAAGCTGTTGCATTTTTAACTACCTAAGTCCCCGCGTACAATTTTTTTTACATAATACGGCCAGTGCAATAAAATATCAATTGTAAAGAAGAAGAAGAATTTCTCTTGTTTTTATGACCAGAGATCGGACAAATGGGTGTCATTACTCGCAATAATGTGGACATGACTCCAAAGATTTTAATTAATCAAATTAAATTACATTAATTGATTTGTTACCTAAACCTTAATCTTGATCCTTTACAGGTCAATAATAAATAAATAATACAAAGACGTGAGGAGTGGCCATTATTATTAACCTTTCAAAACCCGATACATATAGCGAAAAAACCAAACAGTCATTAATGTCTTAAATTAGAATTCAAATACTTTTTGTTACTGGCTCCTTTGGGAGCCGGCGGGCACCGAAAGGTTAATCTACTTAAGTTTGCTCCATTCACATCCGTGGATTGCAAAAGAAGCTTTTCACCTCGTAAGTTTATTTTAACGTTGAAAAGGAATAAACTAACCAAGACAAAAATATTATTAAATAAAATTAAATATTCTATGCATTATTTTTCATCATGATGTCAGCCGAAAGACGTCCACTGCTGGGCATAGGCCTCCCCCAAGGCTCTCCACTCAGACCGGTCTTGTGCTTTTCGCATCCACCGCTTTCCCGCGATCCTTACAAGGTCGTCACTCCATCTTGTTGGAGGCCTACCCACAGCTCGTGTCCCGGTCCGCGGACGCCACTCAAGAACCTTCTGACCCCATCGGCCATCAGTCCTGCGTGCGATGTGCCCCGCCCACTGCCACTTCAGTTTAGCTATTCTTCGGGCTATGTCGGTAACCTTAGTTCTCCTGCGGATATCATCATTTCTGATTCTATCACGCAGAGAAACCCCGAGCATAGCCCTCTCCATAGCCCTCTGAGTGACCTTGAGCTTTCTTATGAGGCCCACCGTTATCGCCCACGTCTCGGATCCGCATTATTTTTAGGGTTAATCAATGAATGTAATTTAATTTGTTTAATTAAAATCTTTGTAGTCATGTCCACATTATTGAGAGTAATGACACCCATATTCCGATCTCTGTTTATGACTGACAAATAAATTAGAAAATAGACTTTATTGCAATCGCAATAAGTTTATTTTCCACTGGCAAATTGCGTTGTATGGTGGGTCTTAGGAGGTTATAATAATTACAAGGTGGAAAACCCGAACGGCAAGCTCAGGTAGTTATTATTTTTACAATAAAATAGCTTCTGCCCTTGATTTACATCATCATTATTACCTCGGGAACTTTTAAATTTGTCGGGATAAAATGTAGTCTATGTCTTAATTTAATAAAATGTAGTCTATGTCTTAATTTAAATCCGTTTAGGCGTTATAATATCTAGACACGCGGGAGCGTGTCAAGCCAAGTTCAAGAAACAGAACTGGCGAGGCGCACCGTGTGTAATATTACACGAACCATTTGGAGCCACTTTTGACCCCCTCATAAATCAAAAACTATTTTACATAAACGTATCAAATTTTGCTCATATATTGAGACTTGCGAGATACATATGTGTTCTAAATTTCATAAGCTTATCTCAAACGGTTATTTAGATATTAATGTCCAAAATTCCTCATTTTTATCATTGACTGACCTATAGACCAAAACTCTAACCCAGTTCCAGATGACCTAGAGAGTTAAAATTTGGTATGCAGATAGGTAATTAGATGAATACAAAGGAATAAATAAAAAACTGTCAATTTTTAAATAATTAGATTCTATTATGAACGCTTAACATAAATACCTAATATTACTTAGGGTACCTACGTTATTAACTGGGATTAATTATTATTTTTATATTTAGCGCACATCAATAGTGTAAAATCATTACCTACTCATAAATAATGATAAAATAATAGGCATTTAGATTTTCGGTATATACACGACGCGCGCGCGCCGAGTGACGCCGGAGCGGCGCGGGCGCTGTGACGATCGAATCGAACCGTTGACGCGAACGTGGCCGAGCGAGCGGCAGCCGCGCTCACAAGCGCGAGCGCCGGCTTGCTGTCCGTCCGGTTGTCTCTCGATATCTGACCTATAAGGTTGCAATTTATGCTGCGAAATTGCTAAGTTTTCTTAAGGAAAACTTATAATTTGTAGTAATATTATTATTACAATTTCTTTAATAAGTTGGTACCTACGTACGTATAGTATTATAGTATAGGCTATAGTTTAAATAAATAATAATTTTATAGTTATAAGTAGGGAGGTGTATATACTTATTATTATTACAATTCCTATAATAAGTGGGTACGTAGGTTTAGTATAGTATAGGCAATAGTTTAAATAAATAATAATTGTATTTTTTAGTAAGTAGGTAAGTTAAGTATAGTTAAAAGTAAGTAGGTGTATATACCTACTTAACTCTGAGTTTGAGAACTTGTTGATAGTAGCAAATAGTTTTATCTTTTTATTTATTACGTAGGTAGGTACCCACCAAAAACATAAATGTAAAAAAGGAGAGCCAAGTTCAATACAAAAATTATTCTCTGCTGTGGGCTTGGCAATGCAATTGTTTTATATTTATAAAGTCTACTTTTAGTTTTGAATTTGTCCTTTTACAAGGACCCACGGCGTTACGAGGATATGTACTTACCTACAAAAAGTAATGATATCCCACCAAAAACATAAATGTAAAAAAGGAGAGCCAAGTTCAATACAAAAATTATTCTCTGCTGTGGGCTTCGCCGCAAAAAGAATGGAGATCTGAGATTGAGTGCCAAGTTCTATGCAAAATCCAAATATGTAGTCTAAGGGCTCACTTGGCTGGTTTTCCCATACTAATTATATAGCCTTCGCATGTTCTAAACCTGTTACCTTTCGGTTCTTATTTTATTATTCCGAAAATTTGGCTTGCTGGTAGAAACTACCCATCGAACATAAGGCTCTTCCATGACTGTGTAAAAGTAGGTACTTAATAATAATTCGTATGGGAAAACCAGCCAAGTGAGCCCTTAGACTACATATTTGGATTTTGCATAGAACTTGGCACTCAATCTCAGATCTCCATTCTTTTTGCGGCGAAGCCCACAGCAGAGAATAATTTTTGTATTGAACTTGTCTCTCCTTTTTTACATTTATGTTTTTGGTGGGATTAGTTTTTACTTGTGGGAGGACCTTGTGCAGGGTCCGTCCGGGTTGGTACCACCATCTTATCCATTAAACTACCGCGAAGCAGCAGTGTTCGCATTGTTGTGTTCCTGTTTGGGGATAAGACAGCCGGGGAAACGACTAGCGTAGAGGCATTCCATCTTAGTCCTCAGGGTTGGCAACGCATTTGCAGTCTTAGGATTGCGGTCTTGGGAATGCGAAAGTCTATGGGTCTCAATTTCCACTTACCATCAGGTGGCCTGAGTGCTCGTTTACCTTCCTATGCGATAAAAAAAAAAAAAAAATATAGTAGGAATGAACAGAACATACTTTGGTAGGGTTCAAGAAATATAGGCTTACTGAGCGACTGTGAATTCGATATTTTCGAGAAGATTGTATACCAGGTTATACTTTTATCACATAGTCATGTCACGTCGGAAAATGTATAACACGGCTAAATGGAATTGTTCATATTTTTACAATACCTACTCAAATTCGAAAACCATTTTGGTGTGTTTTCCTGCAGAAACTACGCAGGTTATTTGTTTTATTTTTTTTAACTACTATTTATAGATTTATATAATGCTAGACTAAGTACCTACCCAACCAGCAAAACAGTCGAATAAGAATTCCTGTAATCAACTTGTGGTCGAATAACAGCTGAGTTAACGTTGTCAGAACACCAATATGTTGTATAATCGTGGTCATTTCGACTATTTGGCAATTTTTACTAAATTGGGCAATATTTATGTCGAATAAACGTTTACAGCACTTTGTAATAGCACTTTTACTCTACCTTTGGAAAGATGCTGAGTTAAAGTGGCCACATTTTACTCAGCAGTTTTGTTCTTTAACAGTTATGTAAGAGCTATTGTGTTGCTAATTTACTGCGCTTGAGTGCTTTTATACCGCTATTACTCGACACATTGTTCCGTTTCTATGAAAGCTGAGTAAAAGCAATCTATTTACTATTTAGCAGCATTGTCGCTATTATAGGCTGCTTATATGAGAAGTCAAGTCAAATTCTTTAATAGGACCTGAATTGTATAGAATGCTTTTAGTCGACTTTTACTCAGCTTAGAGCACTATAAGAATCATCGAAAAATATTTACAGCACAAATTCGTCCATATTGCGTTGAAAATTATAAACAAAGAAGTTCTTGGTGTATTAATTGTGATTGTGACAAAATGGATAAAGAAAAGGGAAAAAAATAAAAAGGAGTGGTGCTTTTCGTAAAAGAGTTAATGAAACGTTAAAAGAGATGAAAAATACTGCAAATTTCATCAAGCCTAATTTTATATCAATGTGTCAATCGTCAAGCGAAAACCGTACTGTCGTTAGTGGTTCCGTAGACTCAAATTTTCCACATAGTAATGAGGATGGACGAAATTTTGAATTTGTAACAGAAACGAGCCAAGCACAAACAATTGACAGTGGTTCCGCATATGAAGGAATTTAATTCGATATATTCAGATAACGACATTACTAATCAAAACAGTTCAGATTCTGAAAACAGTGATAATACTTCTGATACTGATAACAACGATGACGATGAAAATATTTTTCTGTTGGATATTAAAGAGTGGGCTCTTCAAATTAATATATCTCATGATGCATTAAGACAAATTGTCGACAATTTTAAATAGGAAAATGCCATGTGTTCTCTAAAGACCCACGAACGTTATTGAAAACTGACACAACCGAATTAAATTTGATAAAGGATTAACTGTATGTGTGAAGTAATCGCATTATTTTGCTGTCAGATAGAGTAAAGTGAAGCATGTGCTCTGGATTATCATACGTGCTAGCGGCACATCCGTAACATCTTTCTAATAGTATGAAATGTGTTTTCTTCCAGGGCCATCTCAATTGAGCAAGTAGCTTTAAATCATCTTTAGTAATGAATTTATCCACATCCACGTACTCGTAGACCACCATTTTGTAAAAAGAAGTATAATGCTCTATAAACAATTAAAACAACAACATTAATGCCAACTAGAAATCAAACATGACAGTTTTTGTTACCATTTATGGAACCCTAAAATCTGTTTAACATGGCTGCATGATGTGCTTTAATTGTAATACAAACACCTTTATTCGAGTTATAGTCGTATAAATGAGATGTAATAGAAATTGGATGGCAACCATTTTGTAAAAGTATTTTCTTTAAAAATATTATAAACAAATTATTTATAGTTTATTTAAATTTATGGAATTGGGAAGGCGCATAAATATATCTTAACGACGACCTCTGGTTCAATCAGTAAAATTATTTTCGCAAGTTGTTCTATATAATTAACACTACGTAAACATTATTTAAATTTTAAGAACATATTATGGTAAGGTTTTTATTATAAAAAAAGAACATTACTTACTTTTTCTTCTGTCTTGAACTTCTGTCAGATTCAATTCAACCCCAAATGATTGATGCCAGAGCATAGTATCGAATCATAGCAATTCGGCTGCCTATTATAGAACAAATTTGCTAAGTAAAAGCAATTCGGTTGCTATTATAGAACAAATTTGCTGAGTAAAGGCAAATTTCTCCCTTTAATGGAAATAATAGTTTTTTTTTTGCTTTTACTCAACGTTTATAGCACTTTTCTGCTTATTATACGGCACTTACTCCAGTCTTACAGCACTTAAGTCTGAATAAACTGCGCCTAATCCGGGCCGAGTAAACGTTTACAGCGCTTTTACTCGAGTATTTTTAGCAATTTTATAGCATTGAAAGTAAAAATAGGAACGTGCTCTCGACTTTTATAGCACATAATTTTGCTGGTTGGGTAGTAACATTGTAATAATAAAAATATTAAAAAAAAATACTGACTGCTGAGTTTCTTGCGGCGTTTCTTCTCAGCAGTGGTCTCCTCTTGTGAAACGCTGGTAGATTCTTGACGTGTAAAAGTGCCCGTGCGGCAAACTTGCTGAATAAATGTCTTTGTCTTTATCTTTATCTTTATTTCGAGGAATAGGTCAGGTCTTAAAGCGTTCTGCATTACTAAGGTTTTGAAATATTTATCTATTTCGGATATTGTGACAAAAGTATATTTAACCTTTGCTTGACAATACTTTTCGGCTTGAAGCCCACCTAGTTGTATCTTACGGGTTTTACGAAAACCGCTTAAAATAATATAATACACTATTAAAATCACTTTTTATCATTAGATAACATTTAATTGTTGTAATTAACTTATTAGAAAATACCGACCCTAATTTCAAATTACGAATTGACGGATTGGGCTATCCAGAGAGGTAATGCAGCCAGTGTCATAGGAACCATGCCGCGAGCGGACCTGCTAGAGAGGGTGTTCTTTTTATAGTGGTGATTATTATTTACATCTTTAATATTTGAGTAGCTTAGTTTTATTTTAATTTAAATTCGTTTAGTTTCAACTTTTAATTGCCGTATCCGTAATACCTCTGCTAAATAAATAAAGATGTTAAAATTGGTCTCTTAAAATTAGCTACTCTTTCGAATTAATTTTTTTTTGGTCTATCCCAATTTTTGTGTGAATAATCAAACGGCTACAATCAATATCCTTGACTATACAAGCCTAGAGCAGTTTGGGATATTGGGATTCATTTTTTTTTGTGGCAAGTAGGGTTTCGTCGGCGATACTGCAAAACCCCGTAACTAACAAATTTATGATAGAGCAAAATAAACCTTACTATTTTATTAAAAAGGTGCATTTTGCTCCTTATTTAACATGTCACTTACGCGGTTTTGCAGTTCCACCGACGATTTGTAACCCTTAGAGATTTGCATAATACTGCAATCATAAGACCATAAATGTTGCTTTGTCCCCACACCGGAACACAATGTGATGCTTGGTGTCGGATTAAAGGAAGATGGTGGTAGCGATCCGGACGGACCTTGCACAAGGTCGTATAGTTGGTTCCAGTTTAAATGACGAAAATGCACTTAACGCAGGATTTTACAACTTCTTTTGTTGCTAAATATGAAAGGAAAAGATAACAAAGGGACGACCGAAGTGTGGCGCGTGCCTTGGAGTAGGTAGCTCAACCCTTCTTGATCATTGGGTTTTACCTGAACCGGACACATTTAAGTATGTGTTTTGTTTTCTAAATACAATTAAGTACAGTGCGGTTAACATCCAGGTAAAAATGTATTTTTAATACTATTCTTAAATTGTACAAAGTGATATTGACATAGTATTTAATTATTATTTTAGAAACATTTAATTATTGAGTAAAATTGCAAGATTGTTTGTTCACAGTATACTTTGGCTGTACCGCCACACCTGCGTAATTGTTTTACAACCCTACTTGAAGATAACAATTGAAGAATAGATGTTGGTAATGGTTGGTTTTAAGTGCTTTTCGTCATATTAACTAGAACCAACTATACCACCACCGATACCCGTATTTATAGTCAAGGAAAGTAATGACTTAAGTAACGACTTTTGACATTAATATTGCTCGAGTAATTAATTCTCTTGACTTTAAACCTTATGCCTTTTGTAATAAGTTCCACCGATGTACAGTTAAGAGTGTTGCTGTTTGTATGAGATTATCCTCTGATATTTTATTTATGTGACTGCAGTGACAGTCGTTTTCCTCGTTCTCGGATTGTCGGGTAAAAATAGCCCTGATGCCGGCCGGTCTGGGGTTGCATCAGCTTCCCTGCGCGCACGCACGTACGCAATCACGGTGTGACAGTGAGATTACACGGGCTCGTACAATCAATAACTTTACTTGAGCTACAATACAATGTATGTCTGTACGAAAATATGTTTGAAGTATAAGCACTAATTAACATAATTTGATATCTTAGAGAATCATTTTTTATACAAATTAATTTGGCACGCAATGTATCGGTAACGAGTTCTGATATCACTGAATAAGGTAAACATTAAAATTGTAATGAAACTGTGCATTACATTGCTGCCCGACAAAAGTTTAAAAAATTATTCGTCTTCTTCTTCTTCTCAGCATATACCTACTCGTCCACTGCTGAACATATGCATCGAAAAATAGTCTGTGCTTTTAAAAAAAATTGTAATTAGCGAAATAAAAAAATTATACACGTTAATTGATAACTAACATTATATTGATGACATTCTCCAAACAGCAGATTTTTAATATACATGGAAATGCATACTAACAAGGAAGGGTACCCAACTGTCCGACTCCGATTTAATTCATTTTGATATATATTATAGAGTAGTCTAAAATAACGGACACGTATTTTTTTTTAGCTGCCCTAACTCAACCTGTTAGGAGAAAATGACCTTCAAAGTACTGAAAATTGACCAAACCTTCTAATTTCTGAGAAGAGATTTGTTCAAAAAAATGGATAATTAATTACTGGTTTCGTTATATGTTGGAGAACATGAATAAAGAATGGGGACGTGTTTTGACATTTCACCACAAACTCATTTTTTATATAAAAAAACACATGTCAAAGTTTCATAAATTTCGTCGCTACACTCACTTCCTTATGGTTATTTTTTGCTTAAAAACTTTTAGGTCCATAATCTCATGGTTTACGCTTCTGAAAAAAAAAAAAAAAACAATTGGCGGTTTTAAACTATTATAAAAAAAAATATACTGAACTTTTTATTCTTTTCATTGCCGTTGTCGTTTTGTATTCATACACGAATGCTTATATTACAAACAAGTTAATGCAAAATAAAGTAAAACGATATATCAAAATATCTTTCGTTCATCTAGATTTTTTGTATTAGTAGTTTTTAAACTTCTTTGCGTTATACGTTAATTACCCAAATACCTTAATCAAATACTAAATCATATTTTATTTTATTATTATATACATATACAGTGTGTGACATCCATAAGTACATATATTTTACGTAAAGATAGCTTTAAGTGTTGTTAGCCGTTTAAAGAAGGAGTTAAGTTATTAGCTAAATTACATTTAGTGTAATTCATTTTTAAAGGGTACAACGAGCAGCAATGTATAACATTAAGTCTAAGTTAATTGCAAGTTAATTGAGGGATAATTGAGCTATGTCTGATACATTGCGTGGCAAATTAGTAAGTATGTAAAAAAAAAATACAACTTATGTTAACAAAACACTTGTTTTTATGATAATTAGGATGCATATTAACTGTTGTCAAAATATATGTTCGTATGGATGTCACACACTGTATATTGCATATTTTATTTAAATTGAGGGCTTTCAAATGATAAATCACATGACAGGTTAAAAAATATATTTAATTCTTGTCTCTCAAACAAACAATTTTATTTGCACTTCGCATTTTTTTTAATGACCCATAAATCTCGTGTTTAGGTGGACTAAAGTGATGCATTTGCGCTCTAGAGACTGAATTACATTTTCTTTCTAATTATCTAGGAAAGCCATAAACAGCCACCTATAAATAACCAATATAATTATATTGGTTATTTTGTCATAGGGCGGAGGTGGGCGGTGCAGTTGGTTGGTGTCTGTAACGTCGGGTTAAACCGCCCGTCCAGCGCCTTCGCGGTGAGCTCTAAACAAAGGGCTGCCACAAAAGATCAGCAATGGTCGAAGCGGCACACAACACAACACAAGGCCCATCTCAACTCCCAATAATAATGTTCTATTTGTTAATTTACTTAGCTAACCCCAAAACCAACCATGTACCGAGTTGTTATTTTCTACATTTAAGTGACAGATAGAGAGTAAAAAAGATTACAAGAAGGTTACAAGATGTATATTTTTTTATTGTTCTGTCTTAATATTATCTAAGTAATTATTAATTTTAGATATATTGTTTCGCAATCGAGGTAAAAAAAAAAGTAAACGTGTAAACGAGATTAACTCTAGAGAAAGTGTGGCCTATAATTCGAGTATGACACTTGAATTATAGGCCACACTTACTTCGCTGGGGTGGCTAAACCTCTCGTATCATTATGTCCTATTTTAGTCCCTTGATAAACTTTATACCTGCTACATATTTTTGAAAAAAAAAAAACACTCTTCTCCCAAGAGGTGAAATACATTTTTCATCCTTCCATTGAGACATGGAAATTTTTACTTTTCGAACGGGGCAGATGATAATTTACCTACTACTCCGGGTTCCAGTGATTGCCTTCGTTTAAAAGATAACTCCAAACTTGTTTTGACACGTTTCTATGAAAATTATTTCAGCTGTAACGTCTCGCGGACTTTGACCCTGACTAACGCAAACAAACTAGATAATCAACGCCAGAAATATTTATCCACAATTATTGTGTCCCAATAATAATGGAGGCTTTAGCAATAGGGGAATACGAAGAGTTAAATCCATAAGACTAAGACAAAAGAACGAGGAAAAAGTAGTGCATAACCTTTGGAGGAAACGGAAAACAATTCAGTACTTTAGGTACTTGTCCCACCAAGAGCGAGTAAGCGATTAGCTATCGGCGATTTTCTCGCCCAAGAAACGAACAAAATATAAGGATCCTGTGTTAGTAAAAGAGACACGTATACTAATCGTTCATCGCTGGCTGTTCACACTGCCGGCGAGAACACTCGCTCTACTAGTTTGTCCCCGCGATAAGAGCGATAAGATAAAACTAGCTCAGCGATACTCGCTCGGCGATGCATTTGAGCTGTCATTGTTGTCTAGTTCAGACGACGATGATGATGAATTGTAATTGCACTCGATCACTCGCCTATAGCCTAGCGACAAAACTATTGGAGCTAACACTCGCTTCTCGTCGCTCGCCCACTCGTTTCTAGTTTATCGTTCTACTCGTTTATCGCTCATCGTCGGCGGTGGGACAAGTGCCTAAGAATTGTTAGCAAATGAGTCCAATGATGTATGCGACGTAGGTACGAAAATTCAGTGCGAAGATGAAAAAAAAAGGTTATTTAGCGACTCAGGCTTTTTGAGATAAAGTCTTAAAGCAATTTGGTAGTAAGTATAAGTTTTATCATAAGTTATGAACTAAGTCATTTCAATCCATGTGTAGAGAGTTACTGTTTTAAGCATTGTTTTAAATGCATGCTTTAATATAAGTTGTTAGCTTTATGTAGTTAATTCCTAAAAGTGTAACATACATTAGTCAAAACTGTAGGATTATGAATAACTCACCTCTGTTGTAATTAATAATGAAAGGTGTTTGTTCCCTAGTCATTTCGAGATGACGAAGGAAAGCTTCTATCCCTAATTAAATAGATGTATCCTCCTAAGACCCAGTTTCGAAGAGGGTACTTCCGATGAAGACCCAATGTCATAATATTAGAGCTAATTAATAAAGTACTGAACGCCCAGACCAAAAATTTTATGTAACAAGTTAACCGCAACATCTACAGCTGTCATATTTTAGGGGTGTTATAATATTGATTTAGGCTTGTCAGACAAAAAGAAAAAACACCGATATTTTTTGTTCTTTATTTAGCACATTGGGCTGTCACATATGTTATACTTACATAAAATCGAACAGTCTTCAAAATCTTATAAAAAGTTAGTATTGAAACACTTAATACTAGCAGAGATCAACAAAAATAGCTTTCAGCTTTATCAAAGTTACAATAATAAGTTTTCTTTCTCACAGAAAGCTCAAATATCACTCATAAAGTTAAAAAATTGGCATCAAAATCAACAAAACAATCATAATTGTTCCAATAAAGTTTCATTATTGGCCTTTTTCTAAAAATAAACTCAAAAACCCTTTAACGAATGGGAATTAAAACTAAAAAAACACAATAACAATTCAAATAATTACCATTATTGTACAAAAATAAATATCCCATTCTTTGTTTCTTTATCACACGAATACAAAAACTCATTCGAATAAGCAGGATGCCAAATCATGAAAAAAAAGCAACCTTTGGTATACCAGCCCGGCATACTAGTACTAGCACAGAATAATAACTAGTAACTAGCGTTACAGAAGCTTTACTTCACAACGGTTTTCAAAGAAATATGTACTCAATCTGATAGACAATATGATTTAATTTAGCTCGCGTTCCAGTCGAGCACGTGTTCATTTACATACCTTCTAATTTTTTTGAGGAAATATGGGCCTTAATTCACTGTACTACGGTTCATAATAAGTTAGACGTGGTTATACGTGGTTATACGTGTGTCGTCTTTCGCTTGCGGCAGCCTACTAGATTGGCCCTTCCGCCGTGGCCGGCGCCTGGAGGTATGTTTTTAATACCTACACGCGGAGTGACACAGGCCTGGTACTAGTACAAATAAATTATTGTCAAAAATACAAGTCGAAAAGGACGACATTACAACAAAATAACAGTATTTACACATGCGTTATTAGTTTTTCTCAAAATCAATGCAAAATACCGTAAGTTTCAGATAAAGATTTCAAAGATATTAATAAGTTAAACTAACCTCTTCTCGTTTCACGTGTCATTGCTGCGACGTCTTGTGACAGAAGACCGAAGATACCCCACCCCGCTCACTTTACGCAGTGCTGCCACAATGCCAAATATATCCACAGACTAACCGACAAGGTACAGATGACATGGCGCGTAATATAAAAATACCAGGTGTCAGTAAATATTTTGTTCTAGTACTATCACAGTGGGTCATTGCTCCAAGTCTCTGTTTAAATACTTGGGCTTTCACTGCAAACTGATTTTGTCCTAGTATTATCACTTTGAACCCCAAGAGGGTATATCAAGCGTACATGTAAAAAAAAACTACGAGGGGTAGATAATCCATAAGTTTTGAGAATCAGTATGAACCATGCCATGCACATAATGATATTCTTTTAATGTGGAATATACCATGGTACTAATGAAACTTAAATTAGAAAAAAAAAACTACATTGTTCATTTGTTTTTCTGTGATAACTAAACAAAAAACATCTGTATGAATAGATGAAATAGAAATAGATGTTTATCAAGCATACATGTAAAAAGATTTAAATCGTACTTTTTACATTCAAACCACTTCTTTCATTCTTCATTTAATATCGTACCTATAGTTTTCAGCGTTTGAAAAATGTTTTTAGCATGTTAATTTTTATCAGTTTTTCCTTGTCATGCTTTCTTGGAAATATTACGAATCCGAGTATATATATCGCTGGCAAGTTGTCAAATACACCGCTTAGAGTAATCTGTAGTCTTCCATCTTGGTAAACGAAGTTTCATTTTTACCCGACTGAGTCTAAAAGAGGGTTATTATTAAACCTAGCTTCTCGTGCCCGGTGTCGTCCGGATGAATTTCTTCTTTCATACAAACCTTGTCCTGACCAATTAAGATAACAAAAATCGGGCAAGTCCGAGTCGGACACAGTAGACATTATTATTACCTACTACTTTACATACAGGGTGTCCCAAAAATAGCACGTCACAGTGACACCGGAGATTCCCTAGCCTCAGACGAACGAAACCAGCCTAACATGACCTCAGTAAAAGTTGCACCGTTTTCGAGTTATCCCAATTTAAAGATTTTTCCAAATTCTCATCTCTTTTGACATTGTAAGTGCCCGCATTTACTGGGATAGCTTTAGAATTTAGTTTTGTTATTTGTGCGCTTTTATGAATAGTTAATTAAGACGATAGAAGCATTATTATGTCAATAACTAATGTAAAAGTTGGAAAAATACTGTAATGAACTTGACTTAAATTATCATCAACATAGTAATTTAAACTTTGAACACCTGCCATGACTTTTTTTCACTAAAACGAAATGCATAATTTCAAAAACTATAATGTTTATAAATTAAAAAATAAATATTTCTAACGGCTTTCATTATCTTTGTGATCGCAGTTCTAACTTAACCTAACCTAGTAGTTAGAAGCAATTGAGTTAAAATGCATAATAACAAGAACATTATAGTTATACTAAATGAGTGTTAAGTTATTCGATCGTATGCCAGATAAATTTATACAATTGGTTTTTATGCTAAACGTTCATTATGCTTTAGCCCACCACCCATTCAGGTCAAAAAAAAAAAACAAAGACCAAAGGTCAAAAATAGAGGTATTATAAACAGTTACCGTTGTATTATTACCCAACTGCGGCAAAGCCCAAAAGGAGGGTTATGTGATTGACCTGTATATACTGGGTGTAACATGAGGAAAGCGAATTATTCCAACAGCGTATTCCTGTGGTCGTAAAAAGCAATATAGTACATTGTTGCCTAGGCGTGGAAAGTAAAGGGTTTCCTAACGAGGTGGTTAGCAGGCCGAGCAACAGCGAGGCCTGCTAAAATACGAGTCAGGAAATCCTCGTTTCCGCCGAGGCATACATAATGCTTTTCTCAAACATATGAGGAAATAATACAAATACATTTCTAAAAAGCAAGTAATTAATTTCCTTAGATTTAGCGGGAAGCAGGTTTTGCCTAACCGAGGCCGCTTCAGATTTTAATATAGGCGGTGTGGTACCTATTTCGTCGCTTTCGTCGCTTGAGCTCATTTTTTATAGTAAGTATTTCACACAACAAATAGTTTAATATTCGGTTTCACAATTAATATTATGCAGAATGAACGAATGTCAATTGTTTTTAAATACTAACCATAGACATTGGAATGCAAATTCAAAAAGAAACACACGCACTGTGCTAAAAAAGCGAGCAGTTACCTTGGCTGTTTGGAATTTTTGTCTTGGTCCTTTTGATTTTGTATGCAAATTGACAGCATTTTTAAGAAAATATGGACATGGACGGAAAGTGTTTTCATATGGTTTTTTTACTCCTAGGAGTAAAATGAGGCTCTTTCCGTCCTTGTGTTTCAATCGGAAAACCGTTTTTTCCGAGCATGTTTGAGAAAAATGTTATATGAACCAGGTTGAATTATGATTTTTATTTTTATCCAGTATGCAGTTGTAATAAAATCAAAATATAATAATAGAATATAATAATAAATAATATAATAATAATATAATAATATATTAATAATTTTCCTCGCTCAACGTATAAGTTTAACCATCCAGCGAGGAAATGCTGCCAGCATCTTTGGTACAATGCCGCAGGGGCCATTCTTAGATTTAATGTTTTAGTTAATTTATATATTTAGAGTTAGTCTTATTTAATTTTAGTCTTATTTAGTTATGGTTGTATTATTTTATGTCGTTTTACAATAAAGTATTTATGAAATCTTCAGTACAACTGCATACTGGATAAAAAAATAAAAGTCATATTTGGGCCTGGGTTCATTACCATTTTTTGCTTCATACAAGCTCAGGAAACCGCTGTTGAAATTATTCGGTTTCCTCATGTTACACCAAGTATGTCCTCTCGTAACGACTAACTGCTAAACCGATTTCAATAAATTATACGTGCCTGAACCACAAGTGTCATGTGCTTTATAAAAATGATTTAAATGTGAAATTGGCGTAATAAAAAAGATATACATGATAAGTAACATTACTTTGACGACATTATCCAAACAGCAGTTGGGTTTTTAAGCTTGCTTTTCAGTTAGACTTGGTGTACAGTCAGCGTCAAAAGTAACTGGTCACTTCAAGCTACTTTTGTACTTTATCGCATTAACACATTAGACAATCTTGTTTGACATTGCTTATGTGACAGTAAAGCGACAAGGTATTTAAGTGATCAATTTCTTTTGACGCTGACTGTACATAGCGTTCTTAATAAAATATCATGCGTAGTGCGAGGAAAAAATATACGTTGGTTTTTTCTTACAGGCAAAACCTTTGAGCTTTGCTTTACACTTGATAACGGAATATGACGTAATGTAATAAAATTCTAGGAATATTACGTACAACAATATTATGTTGTGCAACATACGTGTTGACACTAGTTCATTGGAGATAATAGTATAATAGTAAATATTTTGTAGTTGCACGCGATTCGAAATAGGTCAATCACACGGCTCGCACTATGCGTAATGCGTCAATGATAGGGACACAGTGACTCATATAAAGTGGGGTCAGAGATTTCGTAGTAATGTAAGATTAGAGCGAGATATGGAGTCGTCATTAATAATAAAACTCGCGTAGTACTCATTGGACCCGATTCTACGTGCACATCGCTTAAATAGCCTAAAACTAAATTGTCTAATTTTAATACATAGTTTAGAAGTCAGATTTAATCAGGGCTATTCCAAAATGTCAAGCTGATAAGACCGCCTAAAATAAGAAGCGTCAGAGTCAAATTTGCACTGTCATGGCGCTGTCATTTGATTATGACAGCTGCTCATAGAATAGCAGTGTTTTAGCGACACCTAAATAATAATCATAATCGCTTAGAAACATAATTTTACAGGGTGGTAAGGAACAATTATGTAAAACCAAAAATGGCATGCAAAATAATATTACACTTAAAGCTAGATAATCTATAAACAAGAAGAACTCTTGCAACAAATTGTAGGAAATAAAAATATGCACATACATTTTGCAAAATATGCATAAGTATAACTAGTAATGACAAGCCTGATCAAACATTTTACCAAAGTATTCTTCCAATTTGTAAAATGGCCTTTTCAATAAAAATAATTTAACCTTTTTCGAAAATTCGTTTAAATTAATACATCGTTTAATATCATTGTTTAATAAATTGTAGATTTTAATTGCATTATATTCTAAACTATTCCTATAATGTACATAATTATTCTGTTTTGGTAACTGTAGGTCAAAATTATTTCTAAAAGCATGCCTTCTGGTATCTAGTTCACTTTTTAACTTAAATCTAGTCTTATTTCTAAACACAAACATGCACACTAGGTAGATGTACAGAGAATATTTCATGTTTTATAAATAATGGGCGGCAGTGGGCCAGTAGTGGTTTTGATTTTCTAATGTAGCGTATGGCTCTTTTTTGCATTAATAATATTTTAAATAAAATAAGGAAGTTTAGAGGCCACTGTAGAATCGGGTCCATTGTTATACTTATCTTATGCATTGCATTTTAAAATATCTTTTTACATAATATAAATCAAAGTTTCACCCGCAACCTCGTCACTTAATATCAGCTGAACTTGATGTCAAATGCAAACCAATTTTAGATTTTTTTTTAAAAGTCACTCCGCAACTCTATCGACTCAACGGATTTTGATGCTGTGTTCACCATCAATTAGGTATTTTTGTACGAAAGGTTTTAATGTATAGTAAAATAAATTCTGGTTTATGTAATGGATGTTACTGAAAACGTGAAACTCGCATTAATCTAAGCGAAACGAGGGCGGTTGCTGAATACTAATAGAAATAAAAAAGATTACCATTTTGGGTGATTTTTGCAAACTATATCATTTTCAATGATCGGATATCCCGGTGCAACACGGGTTGAATGAGTGAATGAATGATCTCAAACATTATGCTAATATGGATATGCCCCGGGGTTCCGGGACTTATGTTGTTAAATATTATTCTGATTTTATTACTTCAAACAAATTTTAATACAATTTAAACGTGTAAAATAAATATTTTGACAAAAGTAATTTAGGTATGTAGAAAAATTTAAAAAGTTAGTTTTTATTATACTCTGTTTAAAATTAATCTGCCGAATAGTCTTTGGGTATGAATTATCAGTTATTATTATTATCAGTTCACCACACTACACACAGACATTATATGTTATTAGTTTGTATGAATTTGAAATAGCATACAATTATTTTCTCAATATTTTAAATGTTTAATCGATTTCTTTACACGTCTAAAATCCTATCCTAATGCCTATTTATAAATATCCCAACAATCGCATTTTCTTTTCGAACCAGATCCCGGGATTTTAGTCATATCCATTTTAAGATTTCTACTCTATATCCCGCAGTGTTGCACCGTGAAATCCGATCACTGATCATTTTACAAACTTTCATTTCGAATCGAAAATTTGACAAATATCCTTGAGACTTAAGCATTAGTTACGTTTAACGATTAGTTAGTTTAACTACTGATCAACCAGCAGGCCCTAAGTTTAGTTCACTTGAAAGGATATCAGGCCCTATCTTGATGATTCTGCAAAGAGTATTTATTACACGGCACGGATCAACGGCATGAAATAGGTCTTGAGATACGAACGTGTTAGAGCTGAATGATATCTAGGGGCTCGTCCCTACACATCGCTCGAGTAGGTTAATATACTCATACAGTACAATACTGCCCTGCTACGAAAAAAAGGCACATCTACTATATGAATTGTATTGCACTTCCAACCTTATTATAACCTGTGAGAGTTTAATATGCTACTATGAGTTATTTGCACTTATGCCTTTTCTCTGTAGTAGGGCAGAATAATCAAACCGTCTGGTCGTATGTAGGTGCCGATTACATATACATATAGGTGCAGCCGCCGTCCGTGTCATTCATAAAGTAGTAACAGGGTCACCATTATACACTTAAAACAATTTTTTTTTTTGTAGCGTGGGAAGGCAAACGAGCACACAGGCCACCTGATGGTAAGTGGAAACTGTGACCCATAGACATTCGCATTCACAAGACTGCAAATGCGTTGCCAACCCTGAGGACTAAGATGGAATGCCTCTATGCTAGTCATTTCACCGGCTGTCTTATCCCCAAACCGGAACACAACAATGCGAACACTGCTGCTTGGCGGTTGGTTAATGGATAAGATGGTGGTACCAACCCGGACGGACCCTGCACAAGGTCCTCCCACAAGTAAAACATGAGACTAAAACGACAAAACGAGTGCATTATTGATAAGACACATAAAATGACGTATTGAATTCGTAATCTGCGGAAGTTTTGTTATCTGTGGACATTTTTTGGCAAAATGTCTTTCTTTATTTAGTCTTCGTGATCTGTACAGTTATTCTCTTTATGAATAATGTCCCTATATCGGCTACGTGACTGTTAAAAATAAGAAGTCAAAGCAAATTAAGATAATATCGATATGGTAGGTACACTACTATATTATAAAGGGGACGACTATATGTTATTTTTCTAGATCTTTAACATATATATGTGTCCATAAATTAACTTTATACAAAAATAAATATTATCTAAGGGATAATCTCACACAAAGGGGTTTGGGTAAAAGTGTTTTCATTTGTAAAAGTCATACATTTCAGTCGTAAAAATGGTAAATTATTCAAAATAAACATATTTTTCACCTCAGCAGCTCAAACAAGCAGGTTTTGCTGCTTAAAAACAGTGAGCAAAATTCAATTTTGCTGCGAGCGAGAGGCAAAGTAGCTTTTTAATTCTTTTTTTTTAATGCCGTGAGCATTGCTGGGGCTACTC
The DNA here is from genome assembly GCA_927399475.2 of Acleris emargana. Lineage (NCBI taxonomy): Eukaryota > Metazoa > Arthropoda > Insecta > Lepidoptera > Tortricidae > Acleris > Acleris emargana. The sequence goes on from OV656843.1 coordinate 2,768,638, forward strand.
ACAACATTCGAAAAAATTGAACTTCACTTTGTTCTGTCACTCACTTCGATAGGAAAAAAGCGAGAGATAGAAACAACTTGATTCGAAGTTCGATTTTCAAATTCCACGCATAGGCCCAAAAAGAAACGCACGTTCGGATGCACACATAACCGTAAAATTGCAAATAAAACTATCTGTTAAAGTTTGAAATGTGTTTATTATAACTATTTTATACAGTAGGTACAATCATTTTTTTTATTTAATGTTTTGAAGACAAAATTAATGAAAAATAAGAAGTTTATCATGTATCTACATAATTTTGTTATCGTTTTAACAATCTTTAATTTCGTGACATAAACCGCGGGGGCAGTTTTAGAACGCATTTCAAAAATAGCGGGATTATTGTAGCCAATAGCCATAGACAAGGCCTAGTTAGGTTTTTTTTAAAGCCACAGACTACATAAAGCTGTATAAAGTTGTGTTTGCACTACGGCATTATCAAGTTGAGTGACAGGTTTTATCTGTTTCATGTTTATTTTTTCCACTTTTTATTTTATTAGTATTTTGCAAAAATGCTTGTGATTGATGCATATGCGATCGTGTCGTTATTTAGTGGTGTATTCACCAAATGGTCACAACGGAAGACCTGCGTTGGCCCTACTAGCTTCACGCTGTGTTGTTCTCGCTGCTGAGGTGAAAAGTTGTATGTCTCACACGAGACCAAAGTTTTTTACGTCTCGTATCTTTGAATCCTGAGCGTAGCGAGACCTAGAATCCTTCGCTTACTCGGGATTCGAAATCATCACTCGCAGCAAAAACCAACTTTGCTCTCTTGTTGAACAAATAACTATTGTTATAATATGTACCTATTACTGTTGAGTGCATCGGGGCCGAGATATTTAAATATTCATACCTGGGCGTACTTCCATGCCGTAAAGGAATACGGATGACACAAGCATTTTAAACTGCTAGTTAGAGAGCGATTAGACAGAGAGATCCGATTCCGACTGTGACGTCATGTAACAGGTCGGCCATATAAACTCCATGTCAAATTCTGTTTAGCTAAAGAGAGATAGGAACAAGTCTTTTATAGCTGCTGTAACAAAGAAAAAGTGGACATTATGAGAATGGACGAGAGACGCTGGACAAGACGAGACCGAGACCAGAGCCGATACTAGAGGGAGCGGCAGATCGCAACGCTGGATGGACGACATTCGACGGCACGGATGCGACGGGCACAAGATCGCCAAGAGTGGAAGAAGAAGGAAGAGGCCTACATCCAAAATTGGAGCACCAAAAGACCACCATGATGATGATATGAAACCTCTAGGTACCTAATTTAACAAAAAAAACTCAACTGTATGTTACATGAATCAGTTTTAATTAAAGCTTGGAAAAAAACTTTTTTTTTAAAGTCATGATGTCATGAATATTCCCTATAAAACATACGTACTTCAACTTCAATAGATTTAACAAATCCATGATTAAAGAAAAAAAACTCACGCTTATTGCACAAATATTTGACCTTAGTTGGAATTGAACCTAGGACAGGCAGGATTACTACATGTCACCACCAACTAGGCTATTATACCTAATATAAGCTAACCGTGCTACAGGCACATAAAAAAAAGAGCATCACATTATTTGAGATAAAGGACTAAAATGCAATTAGTATTATGATAAGTAAGCGTTTTGTTTAAGCAATGATTAATGATGCGTGCAACAATTTCATGATATTATTTTCCAAAAACTGTGTCTTACTCGTTCGATTCATGGTAAATTAAATTCAATACTTTGTTATATGATTTCTGTACAGTAGGACAATAGACTAAACTATAAACTTAAGGACCCTCCATCGTTGGATATCATATTTGCAAAACATGATATTCTCAAAAATATCATAAAAGCAAAACATCTCATTAGCAAACCATAACTATTATTAAGACATGAATTAGACAGTGTCGACGGAGCTCCGCTACGGCGGAGCTCCTATTTCTGGGTGGTTTGGCCCTCCGAGCCTGCTGCAAAACGAACATAACCTAAACCTACCTACGATTTTATAACAAAACCCGACTATTTGTAAGTATCATGTTTTGCGAATATCGTGTTTTGCTAATATGATGTTTTGCGAGTATGTTCTTTTGCGAATGTGATATTCACATATAAACGGCTTTAGGTTGATAGAAGGTACTCGAAATTAAATGATAATGAGGTACGAGTATTCTAAACTTCGGTGAAACTTGAATACTAGTTTATTTATTTTTGGTGCACATCCTAGTAATCTTGCCTATCCTCGTACAGTTTCCTCAATCATGGTCATGTAATTGTTTTATTTTTTTTTGCAATAAAGAGTTTACATACATACATACATACTTGAATACCTTTTGATACCTACCTGCTTATAATTAGCCATTTCAGTAAATACGTAGCAATAGAAATTGAACGATTTAAATAATGAGAATATTATGTAACACTGGTAAAATACACGTTTAAGAGTATTTTACTAATAAATATGTAAGCTTATTCTTAAGTATTAAGCTTTTTGAAACTGAAAAACAATAAATGTTGAAATAATGACGTCGACCTCCAAGTTCGTAAATTAATTAAATTACTCAGTATCACAAGCTTATTGCGTACAAAACTACAAAACGTATAATTAAATCAAGTAAGATAAAATGTCTTAAATAACGTGTTTCATTTTTGTTTAAATAAAAGGCGATTTCTGATAAGTACCTTTCTATTTGTAGGTATACTTTATGTAGGGTGGTGGCTCCAGTGAATGAACGGTTCTAGTGAATGAACCAAACACGCATTTTAGATACAATTGTTTCAAAAATAAGCCTTCTATGAATTTCAAGTATATGTTGTTTTTTTTTTTTAACAATTGCAGGTACCTATAAACGTTAAGGTACCATATTTGAATTGGTTTTCTTTAAGCTTATTATCTAAAATATAAATTTACAAACTGCGTCAAATACCTAAATTAAAATCATTTATTCATTATATTTTTACTAACGCAGTGAGTATCACTCTTAAACTTATTTATGAGTAAATTAATGATAACATACAATTCAAACAAACTGCTGATTTTACATATATAGGAATTAACCTCGTATTTTTTTTTTAAATAATTACTTTTACTGTACTAAACCAATACAATCAAGGTAGTTCATTCCCTGGTTTTACTTCGTTCATTTAATATAAACCCTTGTTTATTCACTGGGGGTTTTGGGTATTTTTTCCATTTTTTCACCCACATCGTAAAATTTATTGAGATTTTACAAATATATCTCAAATTATAAATTGTGTAAGTATACAAATTATAAGCTAAATAGATTATTGAGTGATACTGACAGTAATAACTAGTATACAAAACTGTATTCCTAATTAAACAATTTTTAATACAAGTGTGTGGTTAACCGTTCATTTACTGGAGCCACCACCCTATCTACAACAAATAATACTGGGTTAGTCAAAAGCTTCAGTCCCACTTCACTGCAAACATATTTAATACAAAAAAAACGATCTTCATTGTGTTGGTTTACGAATCACAACCTAATTATCATCCTAAATAATAACAGGTGGACGTACATAACACATGGTAACCTTCGTAGATTTGGTTAGGAAAATCTGTTAAATGCGTACCTATAGTGTACGCGGCGCAGGGTACTTATACGGCGCGGCCGGCGCGCGGCCGGCATACCACGTCCCGGCTCCGCGCTGTGCACTCCTCCCAGCCACACCAGCCTCCTTACACCTCTCGTCATGAAACGTGAACTCGCCTGCCTCCTGGCCCTCTGTGCCTTCACCGCCGCCATGGTCCCGCGGGAAAGGGTGAGTCCAACCCTTCTTATTACGCATTAAATCGGCGGCCATGTTTGTTTTGGTTATTTGTTTTAAATGTGACGCGATCTTTTCGCGATGTGTTATCGTTCGGTTTAACTTTTTTATTTCGGCTCGTATTGTTTGCGGTTAGTTTTTATAGTGTAATGTTGTGATTTTAAAGTAATACAGAGTTTTTGGTGGTTGTATTTGTACGGCTGATTGTAAAGAAACTGCTGATTTTAAAGGATAACTGTCAAGACATTGAATTTGAAAAAAGTAACGAGTTTGTGCGTTTAAATTTTTTGTTTTATTATGGAATGATTGTCAAGTTTTATAAAAAATATAGCTTTAGGTTTATTTTCAAAGCTTTGTGCAGTCTTTGCGTAATTTTCGGATAGGTATATTATATTATATACTTCGCTACTCATAAATATATTTTTATAGTTTACTGTTTGTTTTAAGATTTGGAAAGAGTTTTTCTAGCAAGGTTCTCTTTTATTTTAAAGTCACGGCTGATTGAGTGACCATAACATTTAGTAAACCGCGAAAAATGGGGGTTGATAAAACTGTCAAAGTTTGAATTCAAATTGACACTAGTGTCTAAGAGCGATTTTAATTTGAAAACTGGACTTTTTCCCATAATGTATTTATTATTTCAACCAATTTTTATCGCTTGTGCCTTTGGAAGATAAAGTAATTATTAATAATTTTTAAATAAATATGACTAGTGTTACACTAATCAGGATAAATTCACCTCTACAAATCCTTTGTGTGTTGTTTGTTTGTTATACGATTAAGTTTTACCATAACAAAATTATATAGGGTCAATGGATGGATTCAAACATTTACATAAACACTACCCACTGAGTAAAAAAATATTTGTGTTGAGTGAATTGTAAAATTCCATAAAAAAATTAGTTAGTTCTGGACATTCATGATTCTCACCTCACTTAATCGTAGGATTCAGACTTGAATAAAGTTCAAGTCTGATTTGGGTCATTATTTGGGCGTTTCAACCGCCTCACTTTCGTGGTCACATTTTTGTAGAAGTGACTTCAGATTTCGATTTTGTTTCTGGTTAGGTATTTAAGTTTACCGGACATCTATCAAATATCCAAAAACGCTATCAAAATATACGCCCAATTCTTCAAAAACATGTCCACGAAAGTGAGGCGGTTGAAACGCTCGAATAATGACCCATTTCTACGATTTTTGAATATGTCGTAGTTATTAGGAAAAAGTAGGCTTAGTTTCAGTTTAGTTTTTCATAATATCAACGACATAATTAAAAATTCGTAAAATCAGACTAGGTTTAAGGGAAGGCAAGCGTTACCGCAATTGGTATGAATAATTTCAGCCTTACAATCCTTAAGGTGGAAACCCATTACACCATATCATGCTATGACCGTGCTATGAACGTGTCAGACAAAAAAATATTCTTTGTATTACAAAGTATGAGGCTATGCATACTAGCCCGTTCCGTCACCGATCATAGTGGGCATAGCCATCCGTACACGTTCATAGCACGGTCATGGCATGGTGTGGTGTAATGGGTTTCCACCTTTCTGCTGTACGCGAAGTGCTGGCCATTCAACGTACGTTACGTAGCGGTGTGTTAGATTAGTGTAGTTTTAAGTAAGTTTCCAAGTTCATTCGTTTGTTTTCATTGTTCTCTTTTTCCCTTATGGTCACAATAAATATATTTTTGTTGAACTTATCTGATTTTGAAATTATGAAAAATATTAAAATTTTCAACATTATATTATGTATATAGATGACAATATCAAAAATGCGTAGTCTGGTTTTCAAAGCTGCATTTTTATTAGACATGTTTCAAACCCATCTAGACTAGAGGCGGATTTTGTAATCTCTTTCAGTGACGTGTTCATCAAAATGGCAGTATTTTACTAGGTTTTGAATCGTGAAATTAAAAATCGACTGCCTGCGTAGTTTATTATTATTTATTTATTTAATTATTAGGCACGGTACAAAAGTAAATATATAACAATATTCCCGCAAAACTGTTTTTACAGTTTATTAATAATTCAAATTCTTTTTTACCTTTAATCGTATTTATTTGGATTTAATGTATTTTACCTGGACGAAAGTATTTTGTTATCCTAGAATTTTGAAAGGCTATAATTTTTAACACTAAAAGTTTAGTTTGAATCTAAGCTATAAGCTTATTCGTATAATCGTCAAAGAGAATGAGTTCAAAGTTCTGCTTGCAAGCTTTATAGGTGCACTGTGCTTTTAAAGCTTCATAAAAGCTATGCGCTCGTAAACTGTATGAAATGAAAATCGGTCAGGTGTGTCATGTTGTCGGCTAATATTAGTTCGCTGCCTTCGGCTTCGTAAATACATTCAGGGCGATGCGGCTGTTAAAGTTTGTTGAAGTGAAACCATCTTTTTTTCATACAGTTGACAAAAAGTGGCACTTGTTTTAGCTGTATATCGTGCCGAAAGTTGGATTTTTCGACAAATGTTTTCAAATTTCTCTTTTTACCCTTAATTTTCGTTACAATGTTATTTAATTAACGATGATGCAAGGGTTTATTTAATAAACCATATTAGGTACTACAATTAAAATTTAAAACTAAACTTATTTAAAACACACTCAAATTAAATTAAAACTAAGGTGCTTATATATTTAAGGTGTAAATAATAATCACCACTATTCAAAGAACACCCCCTCTAGCAGGTCCGTTCGCGGCATGGTCCCTATAACGTTGGCTGCATTACCTCTTTGGATAGCTAGCCCAATCCTTTGGGAGAGGTAAGCAGCAGCTCTAGGATCTCCGGAGGTGTCTATGCGAAATTTAATTTAATTAACTGTTTAATTTAGTTCAGTGGCATTTTTTTATAGAACTGTCATTTTACACGGGTCCCGAGGTGCCTTGGCCCGAGTGAAAATTACTTTTTCTCAAAAATGACCGGAAAAGTTGACATTACTAACTCCATACTGAGACGCGAAGTACATAGTTTAGTTTCCAAATTAAAAAAAAATACATTGCGTGCTCGCTACACAAGCTCGCAATGTTGCATACAAATTTCATTGTTATCTACCTAGTCTGTACCTTTTTAAAAATTGAAACGGCCATAATAAAATCAGGGCACAAGTCTTTTACATCCATATTTTAATCGAAACGTAACTTTTTTATCTGTGTCTGGAATAGCTTGAGTTTTTTTTTCTAAAAAAACTTTCGTTTCTCCTCGTCATAAACATAAAGGCGGTAAAGAGTAATAGTTTTTTCATGTGAAGATTTTTGCAATTAAAAACACAATTTTTTTCTTGCGATTTTTGAGAAAACCACTATATACAGGGTGTCCGGTAAATAGTTTACTATCTTACAGGGCTGGATAGCTCAGCTCAGGAGTGGCCAAAACGAAATATCACAACTTTTCAAAATTTTGGAAATGCGGTACCCTGGTTCACCATTTTCGATGCCGCTGCTATATTTATCAGAATTTTTCAGTTTCGTTTACTGTGAAAGCTAGCTGTTTAAATTTGCTATATGACCCTATCAACAGAATTAATAAAAATATAGCAGTTTTTTTTAATTTTTCAAATCAAATTTAAAGTTTAGGAGTCTGAGTTTAACTTGCGGCGACTTTAACATCGCACGGTGTAAAAAAAAAGTACTAAGACTTGTATTTCTGCTTTCCTAAAAATTGGCCTGGTTAATGGAAATTCTAAAATGATATAACAATTGAGTTTATTGATTACAGCAGCGAAGTTATTATTAAGTTTGTCCAATAAAGACTGAATTTTATCAAACTTCCGAATTTAATAAACGACTTTTGCTTCCGTTTCAAATCAGGTTAGCTGGTTCTAAATGTTTTAAAAGACTGTTTACATTAATTAGTTTTAGAATTTCCATTAACCAGGCCAATTTTTAGGAAAGCAGCACTACAAGTCTTTGTACTTTTTTTTTACACCGTGCGATGTTAAAGTTGCCGCAAGTTAAACTCAGACTCCTAAAATTTGATTTGAAAAATAAAAAAAAACTGCATTTTTTTTATTAATTCCGTTGATAGGGTCATATAGCAAATTTAAACAGCTAGCTTTCACAGTAAAGGAAACTGAGAAATTCTAATAAATATAGCCGCGGCATCGAAAACGGTGAACCAGGGTACCGCATTTCCAAAATTTTGAAAAGTTGAGATATCTCGTTTTTGGTGCGACTTTTACTAAACATAATTTATCATATTTTGGCCACTCCTGAGCTGAGCTATCCAGCCCTGTAAGGTAGTCCACTATTTACCGGACACCCTGTATATGCCTCGGCAGGAACGGCAATTGCGGGCCTTGTATTTTTAAACGGACGAGCTTGCGAGTCCCGCGAGGCCCGCTAATGCCTGCTTCACTGCCTAGGCAATAATGTACTATTATCTACTCATACTTTCCGCACTTGCATCAAAATGCATAGCTATAGCACCGTTGTGATTTGAAACTTGATGGAACTAAAGATCGCCGCAGGCAGTTCCCCTAATACCTACTTACGTATTAACAGTGCCCATATCAACAGCAACTAACTTTAAAAAAGTAAATAGCTCTTCTTGCTTAAGTTTATTGCACGATAGATATATTGTGAACGTTTCATTTCTATCGCGTGTGAACTGCATGCTTAAAAAAAATGCCAAAGAGAACACTCAGCTTGAGCACTCAGACCTGATGGAAATGGCATCTGAGACACATAAGTGTAAGTGTTCTGACTGCAATCCTAAGACCGCAAATCCACTGACTGAGATGGAATGATCGTCTCTATGATCGTCATTTTACCAGTTGTCTTACCGCAACACCGGAACACAACAATGCGAACACTGATGCCTGATGGGTTAATAATGGATAAGATGGTGGTGCTACCACGACTAAAAACCTAATACCGTAAAATGTGCCTACTTTGCTCCCCCACGGGTAATTGTGCTCCATCGTTATATTGAGCATCGCACGCAGGACGGATGGCCGATGCGGTCAGAAGGTTCTTGAGTGGCGTCCGCGGACCGGGAGACGAGCTGTAGGTAGGCCTCCAACAAGATGGAGTGACGACCTTGTAAGGATCGCGGGAACGCGGTGGAAGCGAAAAGCACAAGACCGGTCCGAGTGGAGAGCCTTGGGGGAGGCCTATGTCCAGCAGTGGACGTCTTTCGGCTGACATGGTGATGATGATGATGGTTATATTGAGGTAATCTGTATTGTGAATCATTCTATTGCTTTCACTCACCGCGAGGCTGGATGCATACATCGATTCTTTTTAGAAAATTTGTCATCGATCTTGATTTATAATATAAGTAACAAACGAAATAGTCACTATGGAGCATAGTTACCCTTGGGGGAGCAAAGTAAGCACATTTTACGGTATTTCATGAAGGGTTTACACATGTGACAATTTCAGGCGCATTCTCAATGTCAAGTTATTTATAGACTCTTTTATTAGAGCAATAAATCCATGGATATCACACGCGAGAACAATTGTTCGGTAAAAGAGTATTTTCTCTAACGGACTAAAAAAAAGCACATCGTCGGTGAAACTGCAAAACCGCGTAACTAACAAATTTATGATAGAGCAAAATAAACCTTACAGTCTTATTAAAACGGTGCATTTTGCTCCTTATTTCAAATGTTACTTACGCGGTTTTGCAGTTTCACCGACGACATGGGGTTAGCTCCACGCGCTTCTGTCAAGTCCGTCAGGCTCATTGAAAGGGTAAATGATAAGGTTGCTAACGTGTCATTGGTCTGACAATTGGGCTTGTTATATTTTTTAAATTACTCTAATTTGAAAACAATTTATCTATTTCGGACATTTTGACAAAAGTATATTTAACCTTTGAATGACTTTCGTTTTCGGCTTGAAACCCTCCTAGGTGTATCTTACGGGTTAGGCAAAAACCGCTTGAAATAGTATGTTTTATTACACTATTACAATCACTGTTTATCATTAGATATCAATTAATTGTAGAAATTTATTAGAAAGTGCCAACCCAAATTTAAAATAATCATGTCATCCATAAAATATCTGCTAAATAAATAAAGATATTAAAACAAAACTATTGGGTCAAATTCAAAATTAATGAAATTGGTCTCTTATCTTTAACTATTCTTTCGAATTGGAATGTAAAAACCGTGAGTTTTTTTTTTGTCTATGAAAATATGCGTTACCCTTCCCCATATTCTAACCGTATTGAATACTTACCTACAGGAGAATTTAAATAAAAACTAGTAACATTAACATTACAATAGTGCCCTCCTAAATAAAAAGGACACATGCGCAATTTTATAGTCAAAGTAAAAACCCCCTTTCTTAAGAAATAGGGTTACTATTACATACGCGGTTCTATGAGATATACTCCCTTTTTTTCCAAGGAGGGCACAATAGTGCGGGGAGAAATTTCTAGCATAGCGCCATTCCATCTTAGTCCTCAAGGTTGGCAACGCATTTGGATTATTTTTATTATTTTGTAGTCTTGAGAATGCAAATCTGTTTGGGACTCAGATCCCACTTACCATTAATTCGAAACTTCCGATGCCGTCCCTATTACTCCTCACTCGAGACTAAATCGAGAGATAGGGACGGAGCTAACGTAACTTCGAGCTTCGATTGTCAAAGTAGGGCCTCTGTACCCTTACCATGAGTTACATTACAATTACCGAACTCGCTAGCGAGTCGAATGCTCTGTCCCTCGCACTCTATAAGAACGCTACGAGGTCTGTGAGGGACAGAGCATACGACTCGCTACGTACTGTGTGTTCGAGAGCCTGTTAGTGGTGTTTGGGCCTTATTCGTATTATTGTGCCATATAAAATAGTAGTTTAGTGTTTATGTCTTGGCCCTTTTCCATAGAGGACTTCTTAAGCAATGCTTCCGCTGTCATATAAACCCCCTTGCAAAGAAAACGGGCACTTTTGATTTTATCAAGTAATTTAAATATATACTGTAAATAGTAAAAAAAAAACAATAGTTCACGATGAAAAATAATGTTTTTTTTTATAAATAATGTTAGTTTAATGCTGTAGCATAAAATTTCATTCAATTATAGTATGAAAAAATAAAAAGTGCCCGTTTTCTTTTGATAAAGATAAAACATACAGAGACATGTATTCGCAACAATACAAAATTACATTAAATAGATCCAAAATGAACAAGACACAGAAATAATTGCGAAACGGTCCCAACTCAGCATTCGCTAGCCGTAAAGCCAGCACTGGTCTTCCGTTGGAGCCGCTTGGTGAAGAGACGGAAAGTGACACACTTAACACAAAACAATATTAAAACAAAAACAACATGGATTATGAAACAATCATTCGAACGTTCATAAAATTTAATCAGTAACAGCAGGCAAGGGGTATTACTAAATACGCTTTATAGCGCACCTTCGGTACGACAAGGGCACAATTGCTCTTGTCATATAGGACATTGTGCCCTTGTTCTTCCGAAGGTACGATAGTTCAATTTTATTGGAAAAGTTAAATATAAGAATAAATAATAATAAAAGAAGATGTAGTGACTAAGATTGAAAAGGGCATGCTTCGATGGTTCGGTCATTTGGAAAGGATGGATGAAAGAAGATTGACGAAATCGAAAGTGAGTGGAAGGGTCGATAGGGGCGTAGGCGTACTTTTTCGAATCAAATCGGAGAAATACTGGAAAAGGGCCGAATCTTAAGTACCCGGAACCGACGTGCGTGCATGACTCGGTGTATGAATGTTGAAGAAGCAAAATAAATTTGTCAAGATCGTAGCAAGTGGAAAGAAGTGGTCTATGCCTACCCCTCTGGGAAACAGGCGTGATTTAATGTATGTATCGCTCATCCAATAGAATAATGACATAATTGCATTTTTAGCATGCATGTTATGTCATTGTTCCACGCGATAGACCTGACCTTTAGAACACTTATGACGGTAAAATCTCAGAACCCGATTTTTTGCAATTATGTCATTATTCTATTGGATGAGCGATACATACATTAAATCACGCCTGTTTCCCAGAGGGGTAGGCAGAGAGCCTGATTGTGCAAAACGTGGTTACGGAATTATCAACAACTTATTTAAGAGTGCTTGGTAATTCTGTAGCTCTGCCTACCCCACTCTGGGAATGAAGGCGTGAGTGTATGTATGTGTATGTGTATGTATGTCATTATTCTACTGGATGAGCGATATGTATGTATGTAGTTAAATATCGTCTAAAAAGCGTCAAAGTCAGTGTGTTTATTCTTGACCTAGACCTTTTGTTAATGTAAGCGATGTTGGGATTTACGCGACGTAGTGGTGTCCGATATCAAACACCGATTTACGGGTTGTAGTGGTGTCGAATATCAAAGAGCATCACTGTTTGCTAACATGATACGTTGCATAACCAACAAATCGTATGACGGGCGTATAACCGACCACCGTATAGGCCGCGTTTACACCGATGTAAAAAATATTCGCCTATACAGGGTGACTGGAAATTCGCCGTATTCCTTGAAAGGGGTTATTCTACAGCTCATTTGTAACGATTTAAGTCAAGTCAACCAGGGGTCCAAACTCATTGGTTATCGAGTTATTCACGTTTTTAGCATTTAAAAAAAATACCCGCCTTTCGACCTAAACCTAGTCATTGTGTAAAAACTTCGGCATTTAGAAATAAAAAAAAGCATTTTACAAATAGCCAATGAATTACTGATTACGAAAAATAATAAAAAATTCCAAAGAAATGCAGAGTTTTGCAAATAAAAGGATTTGAAGTTGAAAGTTCTAAGTAGTTATTATTTTCCAAATTTTGTAACATAAGAGCATAACTAAAAAAAAGTACGACACTTCGCGTACAAATGACAGGAATAGTTTGCTCAATTCATAAGCTTTCTAAAAAGGTACAATTTATGACATTTTAAAATTAATTTTCATTTAAAAATGTACAATTAATAATAATAGCAGAAATATTCGCGGTTAAGCACCATCATTTCAACCACAAAACGCGGGATTGTTATCGTTTTTAAATTCAGCTAATCGTGTTCTTTTAAATTTGCTTTTTAAAAACATAAAGTGCGTTCCATTTTTAACCGAAAAACGCCGGAAGTGTTGTAGTAAAATGAATAGAACATCGTTCTCCTTTTTAAATTAAGCTAATTATTTTTTTATAATTCTAAAAACGTGAATAACTCGATAACCAATGAGTTTTGACCCCTGGTTGACTGGACTTAAATCGTTACAAATGAGCGGTAGAATAACCCCTTTCAAGGAATACGGCGAATTTCTAGTCACCCTGTATTTCTTCAAAGAGCAATCATCAAATTTTGACCGAATTGTCCGTTTTGTGATCGCTGGGATGACGGGGAACTGGGATAAGGGCAAGGAGATGATGATGATGTCGGTGTTGAACTCATTTATTTCAATTGGGATTGTTCATATTTTTACAATTACTCTAACTCGAAAACCATTTCGAGGAATAGGGTTTTAAACATAGCTGGGCACCGTTAATCAAATAGTTAACTTCGTTAATCGTTAATCCGCTACAAAAAAAGTTAGCTTCGTTAAACGTTAAAGCGTTAGATTTCGGAAGAATTAACGCAAGTTAACGTTAATCGTTAATCCGTTAATATGTGTAAAGAAATGAATTTTTATATCGTTGCGTTAGTGAACTTATAAAACCTTTTGGTTTAGGTTCTGGAAGTTAACAGGATAGGAAAAAAACAAAATACAAAAGGGCATAAGGTGCATATTCCACTTCATGAACATTAACATGTTGAAGTTCTCGTCTGAAAGCGAGGCTTTTGTAGTTAAAATGTCTTTACCCGTGGAAAACAGACGTTCAACTGCAGCGCTTGAGGGTATAGCAGTATTGTATTTAAAGAATAGATCTATGAATATCTGTTCCCCAAGGAATGCAGCATCTTTGAACGAGTCTTTTGATTTCATGTCCAGCCACATTTTAACGAGACTTTGCGCTTTACTCTTTAAAGAGTTGGAGCTCTTTGGTTTTTCTATAGACTGAGTGACAGAATTGAAAAAGTCTTCCTTGTCATCATCGTTGTTACTCACACTACACACTCGCTGCCACGCGCCGCCCGGCACTTGTCGTTTCATACTTGTCTAAACCTGTTTTTCTTGCCGCGCCGCGGTGCCGTTCGGTAAATAGTAGGCATTGGATTAACGATTAACGGACTTCTGCATATTAACGGAAGTTAACGTGTCCGTTAACATTTTTAAAAGTTAACTTAAAAGTTAATCCGTTAATCAAAATGTTAACTTCGTTAATTAACGATTAACGGATTAACGAGTTAATGCCCAGCTATGGTTTTAAACCCGTTCTGCATTATTAAGTTTTTGAAATATTTATCCATTTCGGATATTTCGACAAAAGTATAATTTAACCTTTGTTTCACTTTCGTTTTCGGCTTGAAGCCCTCTTAGGTGTATCTTATGGGTTAGGCGAAAACCGCTTGAAATAGTATGTTTTAATACATTTTTACAATCACTTTCTATCATTACATATCATTTGATTGTTGTAATTTATTAGAAAATGCCAACCCCAAATTAAAATAATCATGTCATCCATAAAATCTCTGCTAAATAAATAAAGATCTTAAAACAAAAGAATTGCGTCAAATACTAAATTAAGAAATTGGTCTTTTAAAATTACCTACACTGAAAAAAAAAATTGGATAACACTAACCAAAATTTGGCTACCAGTAGGCCGTAATCTAGGGACTTGCGAACTACTGGTTATCAGTAACAAAATCACGTTCATTTAACTGTGTTGTGTAACCTGCAGCCTAGCTTTTTTCGTTACATTAACTTAACAATTTGACTTTCTCTAGTCAAACTAGTTGTTTAAAATAACAATCCTGTTCATAAAAAAGTAGACAAAGGGTTTTGCTTTAAATAAATCAAAACGTTTCGCTACCGATGTCTGTACTGTTTGCTTACTGGCAACCAAACTGTTTATTCAGTTTTACTTTACCGTCTGCTTCCAGACTACAGGTTCGGTTTGTTAGTATATAGCAAAACCGTTTTGTTATTAATAGATAACTGTGTTGTGTAACCTGCAGCCTAACTTTTTTCGTTACATTAACTTAACAATTTGACTTTCTTTAGTCAAACTAGTTGTTTATAAATAACAATCCTGTTTGTAAAAAAGTCAACAAAGGGTTTTGCGTTAAATAATCAAAAAGTTTCGCTACCGATGTCTGTACTGTTTGCTTGCTGGTATCCAAACTGTTTATTCAGTTTTACTTTACCGTCTGCTTCCAGGCTACAGGTTTGGTTTGTTAGTATATAACAAAACCGTTTTGTTATTAGTAGCCAATCTCAGTTAATTAATTAGTAACAAAAATAGAGGGTGTTATAGGGACGGCTTGGCAAAAACTTAATAGATGCGATTAGGACATAAAACCGAACAACTTTCCCCAAGGAAGATATGACTGGAAACAAGTGAACATTTTTGACCCTCCCACACAAAATGGCACGTATGAAACTTAAACACTGTTTCCGGTCATACTTTCTTACTTAGGGATAGTTGTTGAGTTGCATGGCCTAATCACGTCTGTACAGTTTTTGTCATGCCATTTACATCCTGTATTATACTGCTTAGATAAGTATACAGGGTGTAAAAGAAATAATACGGAACATGACAAAATATGAACTAATGATCAGTGGCGAAGCGTCACGTAAATAAATAGGCAAGCCGGAGCAAAAAAAAGGTGTATGGCGTGTGTGCTTGTTTGCCCCTTCCGTGACATAAAAAAAACATACCTTAAAAAATGGTCGTCGTGAAGTGTCGCGTGCGTTAAAAGTGCGCGGAAAGGCAATTCTTGCTTTCCAAGTAGTACTACCGTATCAATTAAACGTTTCAATAAATTTCGATTACGTTCCACTTACGATTGTGGGCCTCAAAATTATTACCAAAAAAAGTTTAAATTCTACTGTTACCAAACTCATGTAATAATATACAACTCCGTATATGTTTCTCGCTTTGAGCATGTTTTCTAGCTGAATTACTTATAGAAAATAGAATAAGTTTTTTTTTCTTGCCTTTTTCGTGCTTATTAAGATTAAATCTTAGAAAAAATACAAATTTATTTCCCTATTTCTGGGCGGTTTGCCCTTCGGGAATATATAAAAACTAACCTAACATAACCTATTTTTTTTACGTACTTTAATTCAAACCGTAATGTTTCAGTAATAATTGATTTTAGAGAAAAGTTTGTTTAAAAAATATGCTTGTTTTAGTATATTCTAAACAATTAAATCATCATAAATAGACCTTATATTGACATAATTTTCAAGCATCAAAATTTTCTAAGTCCCTGACGCCTTGAAAATGACCAACATTTGAACCCCTATAACTCGGCCAATTTTGATTTTAGAGAAAAGTTTTTCAAGTAAAACATGCTTATTTCAACGTGTTCTATACGATAAAATCATTTAAATTAGGTGTCATAATGATACAATTTTGGCGAATTTTTTTCTAAGTCCTGCGTCCCCTAACTGAATTATATAAATTGTGAATATCTGCAAAACCTGTTCGATTCCAAACACTGCTAGAATCGGAAAACAGCAAAGATGAATAGCAAAATAATTTGTTTAATTTGCAGCTGCCAGTCAGCCAATTGTATTTGTAATTCGCTGTGGAAATGTTTGAAGAATCCATCTCTACGCCTATAATCAATTTTTATGTCTGGGCGAGCGCGTCCTAATCCTAACTTAATGACATGTTTCTTATTTCCAAAGGATAACTTTGAAAAACATGTTTGTTCATTAAGTAGGTAATCTGTAAGATAACACTCAATTTGCACCAATGCGGCCGTTTGTACTTTGAGTACAGGCAAAAATATTTAAAAACTAAACCACGAATATAACCTAAAATAGATCGAAGCAAAAATAACAATATTTAGGTACTTAACGAAATATAAACAAACCTCCGTTGTCGCCACGAATCTGCAAATAACACAATCCAAACAGAAAAACATTCACAGAACACTAAACAAGCTAAATTTCACTAGTTGAGTCTCATAAAACACAATAAGTTAAGTAATAACACAAATTTAACTATAAATCAAAACAAAACACCGCGTATTAGCGCGAGGACGCGAAAGTAATGGCGTAATGAAAATCAAAAAAGTAGTTGAAGGTCGTGAGGCCAGGGGGGAGAGAGACGGTTGTTGAGTTGAGTGTCCTTGGGAAAAGAAAGTTAACGCATGCACTTTAAGTTCAAAATTGGATGCAATAAGCCGTAGTTCGTCGGCCGGACTTGCGTGCTTCTCCCTCTTGCGTGCTCACACAGGTGCCGCTGTGTCTGTGTGCGAGTTTAAAGCTAATGTAGCGCTATAATATTATACCATTTGGTTTGAATTTGTTAGTGAGGTCCGGCGCCGAGTCACCGGCTTGTATGGCGGTTTTAATTGTGGGTGTAAGTTCGAGCGCGCGTAGTGAAAGGTAACTGAGCATGTGTGCGTGTATACGAAAATATTGTTCTTGTTTCTTTCTAGTAATATAGGTTAGTGAATGGGTGCGAGCGAGTGATAGATTTCGGCTTGGTAAATAAATAAATTTGAATTGCGGCGTTAGTGCGTGTTCATTCATCGTATTATGAAGCAAGGTAAAGCTATAGTACACCGGGTTACTTTCGGTTTTACGTTTTGTTGTTTGTATACCTAGTAGGTACCTACTCTATGCATAGGAATTTTTAGGGAAGCCGCTGGGAATCGGGTTGTATGGACGCTTCGCTACTGCTAATGATTTATTCTGCTTTAAAACAAATCAAAACATCACACTTATAGTATACCATCTAAAGTTAAATAGGTAGGTAGGTAGGTACCTAATATGAGGTACTCTGTGTAAGCTCCGGTTTTCTTCATCGTACTTGTTTATCGTAGCACTAAATATATTTTGTTTGTTTGGTCTGTTTGGACTTCTGCCTGAAAAAACCGCATTATCGTTAGCAAAGTACGTGGAAGGTATATCGCCACGGGTAGATAGATATATCAGTCAAAATAGAAGTAGAATAAAACTAGGTTAGGTATCCTTTGTCTATAGCCCCGGAATAACGTCACAATAGAAAATCTATTGTTAAGTGCATGGATAACTTGTGATCCAGCGGTTAATAGAAGCTAGATAGATGGTAGGTAATTAGAGTACTTAAATAAAGTAGGCAGGTACTTACTGTACTTTTGTCAGAAAATGCGTCTGTTATTATGTCTTTTAGCATAGCAATTTGACTAGTTAGCTTAGCTCTGTGACCAATTACTGGCACCAACTCTTTTAAATCTTCTGCAGACAAAATTTGCAACGTGTCTATGTCCACACACTGTTCTGGAATTAGAAAAATTAAGTAGGTAAGTAGTACATAAGTATATATTTCTTACTTTGCAAACGATTAGTCACCTCGATTGATTCGTAACGTATATAATTACATACCTTTAAACTTGTCAATGTACATGCCAAGACCCCATGAGTTTAGATAATCCTCCAGGTCCCTTGAATCGCTGGAGTTGGCTTCGACCGGCTCCGCCGCCGACGCCTGGTCGTAGTCACTCATATTATTAAAAATCTGACCACGTTGGCGAACTATTTTTTTAACGAACACCATAAATTCAAAGAAAATGACATGCCGTTTATAGTTGCCCGCCACACACACGAATAAAAGCAGCTCACTCACAGGAATGAACTTGCTTGCTTTGCCACACGCCGCCCGCGGTCTCCCTCCCCCCCGCCGGCTGGGTTACGCATAACCAATCTGTTTCTTTGGTAGCAATAAATAATTGCTTATTACTTTGAAAGTCATTACGTTACGTATTAAGAAAGTTTAGTTAAATTTGCAAAACTGTCGGCATAGTCCTTTTTTTCTTAACTAGTGGCCAATTCTGAACAAAACTGTTGTTATTAATAGACGAAATCAATGAGTTGTTATGAAAAAAACTGATTATTAAACATTTAACAAAAGTTTTGTACTTTGTTGATATGTGTTGTTTAATTACTATTTACTTTACGAATTCGTTAAAATTAATCAAACACGTTGATTGATATTAAGCACAAAGTTTAGATGTGTGTAGAAATTGGTTTTGTTGCTGCAACCTCGCTAATTAGTTTACGTAAAATCAGTTAACAATAACAAAAACTTATGTTACTACATACCAAATATAAATCTACAAAACTAGTTTTGGACCGATTCTATACTGATCGTTTATATTTAACTAAAGTTTACTTCCCTACATCGAAATTTTCAACTACCTAACAAAAATAACAAAAGCTTAAGTTACTACATACCAAATAAAAAGCTACAAAACTAGTTTTGGACCGATTACTAAACTGATTGTTTATATTTAACTAAAGTTTACTTCCGTACAACGAAACTTTCAACTAACAAAACTACTTTGGTTGATAGTTCTTTTTTGCTCAACTTGTGGCCAATTAGGAACAAAACAGTTGTTTTTAATAGACGAAATCAATGAGTTGTTATGAAAAAAACTGGTTATTAAATATTTAACAAAAGTTTTGTACT
Organism: Acleris emargana; assembly: GCA_927399475.2. Lineage (NCBI taxonomy): Eukaryota > Metazoa > Arthropoda > Insecta > Lepidoptera > Tortricidae > Acleris > Acleris emargana. The sequence goes on from OV656843.1 coordinate 2,787,924, forward strand.
TTGTTGATATGTTTTGATTAATTACTATTTACTTTACGAATTCGTTAAAATTAATCAAACACGTTGATTGATATTAAGCACAAAGTTTAGATGTGTGTAGAAATTGGTTTTGTTGCTGCAACCTCGCTAATTAGTTTACGTAAAATCAGTTAACAATAACAAAAACTTATGTTACTACATACCAAATATAAATCTACAAAACTAGTTTTGGACCGATTCTATACTGATCGTTTATATTTAACTAAAGTTTACTTCCCTACATCGAAATTTTCAACTACCTAACAAAAATAACAAAAGCTTAAGTTACTACATACCAAATAAAAAGCTACAAAACTAGTTTTGGACCGATTACTAAACTGATTGTTTATATTTAACTAAAGTTTACTTCCGTACAACGAAACTTTCAACTAACAAAACTACTTTGGTTGATAGTTCTTTTTTGCTCAACTTGTGGCCAATTAGGAACAAAACAGTTGTTTTTAATAGACGAAATCAATGAGTTGTTATGAAAAAAACTGGTTATTAAATATTTAACAAAAGTTTTGTACTTTGTTGATATGTTTTGATTAATTACTATTTACTTTACGAATTCGTTAAAATTAATCAAACACGTTGATTGATATTAAGCACAAAGTTTAGATGTGTGTAGAAATTGGTTTTGTTGCTGCAACCTCGCTAATTAGTTTACGTAAAATCAGTTAACAATAACAAAAACTTATGTTACTACATACCAAATATAAATCTACAAAACTAGTTTTGGACCGATTACTAAACTGATTGTTTATATTTAACTAAAGTTTACTTCCCTACAACGAAACTTTCAACTAACAAAACTACTTTGGTTGATCCTTTTTTTCAGTGTATTCCTTCGAATAAGGATGTAAAAACCGTGAGTGTTTTTAGTCTATCCCAATTATTAAAATTTGCTGGACAATTGTACGAAACTATTTACCCGTTTTCACATGTTTCTTTCATATAGGAAGTAAGATTAGTAGGATAGTAAGAAGTATGAATAAAAATCGGATTATGACAATCATATCATAGCATTCATAACTAACATTAATTCAATGAATCACAAATATTTGCGACGTGTTCGATAATTTTGATCTGAATTTCCGCTCTGTTGACTTTAATATTTCACATGTACGTCTAATATATTTTTTATTTATTTAATGTAGTTACCAATAGAGTATAGAATGCTTCGCCTACTATTTGTATGACGGCAGTATAAGTTGCAACGCAATCAACAAAAGTAATAAAGTTTAGTTATTTTGAAACACCCCTTATGATTAGCAATAAATTGTAGTAGTTGACTGTCTTACTCTAACTTTAAAGTGAGAAAAAGACGCAAAATTGTGCGTCTTGCTCTAGAACTCAAGTTAAAGCAAGACAGCAATCAACAGCAATTTTAATTGCTTCTCTTTCGCGCATTAAATTTATAGCTTTAATGTTGTAAACATACCTTTAGCCAGCCTGTTAAGGCGTCACCGAGTTGGATCCACAAAGTAGGCCGCTCTAAGGGGATCGGAGCGGTTCGTAATAATCGTAATGAGAGTAATAAGATCCGGGCATTTCTTATACTTATCTCATTAACCTAACGATTGTATAGCGATCCAGTCTAACTGTGTAGACTTTTAATGGGTGTATATCGGTTGGTCTAAAATTGCTTGGCCTATTTTTGTTTCGCCACATATTTTTTTGGATACCAACGTTTCGTCTAATTATTTAAATGTCGAAAATTGTTTGATTTAAATAACTTTTTTTTGCCGAACGATTTTTTTGGGATAACGTTGACCGTGAGGCGAAGTCGACGGAGCTACGCTTTGCGGAGCTTCTATACCACGCAGTTGTGGTGCATCGCGCCTTGACACAATTCTAACCTAACCTAAGCTATAGATTAGTTGAGACCTCGATGTTTTGTATATTATAGATTTAGCCTTTTAGTAATTGAAATTTTAGACAAAACAATTTTAGATCTAAAGTGCTTTAGAACTAAATATATTATGTATGCATAAAAATCTTTATGCTAATAAAGAAGTATGCCATTAAATATTATAGGAAACGTTTTCGACCAAAACCACCCACTTTTAAGACGCACGGGCACCCCCAGCAATAATATAGTACTTAATATTATTAATTGCCACAGTATAAACAGTAGCTCGTCTTTAAACAAAGGTATCGCGCAGTTTGCCTGTGTGCGTGTCTCGACCGTAAACGCTGCGAGCCACCACAAGCAAACTCAACAGGACGCACTAAGCCGGTTTAGTCGGGGCCGCAGCCGACGCTGTTACAGCGTTTGGTTGCGTGCGTATTAAATAGCGGCAATAGGTAACAGAAACTCCTAAAGGGCCGGAGACGAACTTTCTACTTATTTATTAAATATTTAACGCGCTCGTATGACTCTAATTATAAAGACTTAGTCCGTTGTCTTCCCTAATCGCCACAATACTCAGACTCGTGCTGCCTGCATCCAAGAGATGAAGTGGTTACCCAGGTTGGTGATTTATTAGTTACCTACCCTGCCTACGAAGCTAGTGGTCCCGGGTTCGATCCCCGGTAAACACGAATATTTGTGAGATGAGCGCTAGAATTAGTTCTTGTTCTTGAGTCACTCTGACTAATGTTGTTCACTTGATTTGTATGTTAAAGATGATAAGGAGTACTCGTAGGTATGTACTCATTTATTTTTTTTCATTAAATGTACGGGGTTTTTGGTAAGTCGACCTATTCCTCCGTAGAGGTTATGGGGAGATCATTTGCAATAATTTTGGTTCCATAATACCCTACGCAAAAGTTAGTAAATTTTTCTGTTTTTGTGTCATTTATGTTGGATAAACTGATAAAAAAAACATGTTTTTATTGCATAAGAACAGCACTTTTACCTTGTACAAAAGCTATTAAAAATATATTTAAAGTGCTAATTATTATTTTTTGTAAATTTTTGAAGATGCGTCCTTGACTATTTTAACAAAAAACTTAAATTTAAATTATCTCAGAAATGGTTCACTTTTGCACAGGGTATTATGGGACCAAAATGATTGCAAATGACCTCTCCTATTACCCCCACAGGGGAATAGGTTGACTTACCAATAACCCTGTATAACCGTATGATCCTTGTATTAAGAATCAGGTATCCACAATTGGTGTTAAAGTGAACCAAAGTTGATCGTTGTCTAATACCTATGCTTACGCTACAATACATACGCTACAAGCTCACAGCTTAGTTCGGGGACTGTGCAATATCTGTAAGATTGACCCATGATATTAAAAAGAACCCGTGACCTGGAGGACGTGGATTTGGAGGTGGGAGGACCTTGTGCAGGGTCCGTCCGGGTTGGTACCACCATCTTATCCATTAACCTACCGCCAAGCAGCAGTGTTCGCATTGTTGTGTTCCGGTTTGGGGATAAGACAGCCGGTGAAATGACTAGCATAGAGGCATTCCATCTTCGGCCTCAGGGTTGGCAACGCATTTGCAGTCTTAGGATTGCGGTCTTATGAATGCGAATGTCTATGGGTCACAGTTTCCACTTACCATCAGGTAAAAATCTAAAAATACCTGACATCACGACTAGTGCTGGGCGATTTCAGAAACATTACAAAACTTTCCTTAACTGCGTAAATTACAGCTTCTGAAAGTTACATAATTAGATGGAAATGTTTTGACACATGTAAATTTCATGAAAAGATCCCGTTACTTACGTTACATTACAAAACTTTAGTAATTTTCAGAAATTAAATGATTTCACTTTAGTAACTTTCAGAATATTGTATGAAATTTTAGGTGAAAGTTTCACTTTTGAAACTTTCAGAATATTGCGGAAATTTGAGTGAAAGTTTCACTTTTGAAACTTACAAGCCGCCCATCTCTAATTACGACCCCTACTATCACAGCTCCTAAACTTCTTAACCAATTTTCATTAAACTTAGCTAAAAACCATCCTAATTAAACTAGCTTTAAATTAAAAAAAATCGCGTCCAATACGGCTCACTCGTTTGGAAACTACAACGCTAAACAATCACACAGTCAAACAGTCGATAATTTATCAGCAGACCTAGGAATATACAGGGCAAAATTAAATGACAGCTAGGGATTGCCTATATCGATAAACTCAATGCTCGATGCTTTTCCCATATACCAGTGATCGCTCCAAGTTTTGTTTGTAAAAATAATTTTGCAAATGAAACAAAATAGCAACATAATTCTGGTTATTCTTTATTTTAAAAATATTTTTTTACCTTCACTCATCATCATCATATTTTTTTTACTCCTTAAAAATTCTGATCGTTTATTTTAACAATAATAAATGCTATGGGACGGTCATTAGGAAATGCACAAACACAAAAAAATATGATGATGATGAGTGAAGGTTAAAAAATCCTCATCCTGGTTATCCTAAACCAAAAAAAAATTACCAGAATTATGCTATTTTGTTTCATTTGCATACTTTCAATAAAAAAAACATTAGTAACGAAACTTGGAGCGATCACTAGTATATGGGAAAAACATCGATAATTGAGTTTATCGATATAGGCAATCCCTAGCTGTCATTTAATTTTGCCCCGTATATTCCTAGGTCTGTTTATCAGGTAACGCCTATCTGTCCCTTCTTTTTGCTTTGGAGCTTAAAACCGGTGGATGTCATTTATCACAGGCTCCTTCTTCACGGATTAGTTGGCTCGTGTTCCTGTCACCCGATTGTAACACTCTCCGAGAATAGCCTCCGTCTGGCGACCGTCTGCGGCTGATGCAGCGGCTATTTTCGTTGAAGCACGCAGCCCTTTGATGATCTCTATTACCGCTAAGAATATAGGTAGTTAGATACTGCGCATTAGAAGCGATATTTGCCTGTTTTATTGTGTGTAGGCTTAGAATAAGTTGTATACAGTACATATGTCAAATGTTACGCAGAAAATGGATTCGTGTAAGCATAACCTTTCTGGCAAATACGAACGACAATACGCAAAGCGTGTACAATAGTTATTTGTTATACAAGTGGGAAAGTTGTATTTTACCTGCGAGTGTACATTTGAAACACGAGTTAGCGAAAGGATTCTATGATTGACCACGAGCGAAGCGAGTGGTTCAAAAATAGAATCCTGAGCGTAGCAAGTGTTTCAAGACACGAGACGTAAAATAACTTTTCACCCGTGTATAACACAAAACTTTTCACCTCGCTACAGCGAGGAAACTAAGAAAAGGGTTTGTACTGTAAGCTCAGTTCCGCATTTTGCACGGTTTTCTGTAGGTAATTCCACAGGTGTTAATACGTCTTTATCACTCGAATCACTCATTTATAATAACAAAAGAAACTAGAAAACCATGCGAATATTTAACGTTGACTACAGCGAGGAAACTAAGAGAATGGTTTGTACTGTAAGCTCAATTCCGCATTTTGCACGGTTTCCTGTAATTCCACGGGTGTTAATACGTCTTTATCACTCGAATCACTCATTTATAATAACAAAAGAAACTAGAAAACCATGCGAATATTTAACGTTGACTACAGCGAGGAAACTAAGAGAATGGTTCGTACTGTAAGCTCAATTCCGCATTTTGCACGGTTTCCTGTAATTCCACGGGTGTTAATACGTCTTTATCACTCGAATCACTCATTTTTAATAAAAAAACAAACTAGAAAAACATGCGAATATTTTAACGTTGACGGCTTAATAGAAAAGTTTTGACGTTAGTTTTTTTTTATTATTTCGGATGCGTTTTTTTTGCACATCGACTTATTTGGACTGTCAGAACATTTTATCCGTTTTTAAAACAAGAATGAAGGTTAATTTTGAATGCTGATATTTATGAATTAAAATAAAGTAGTAAGACTGTATTTCGTGTTTTTTACTCGATGCAATTCATTTATTGTGATGTTAAAAATTCAGCACTTGTAAGGTTTTACGTTTGGTTAGCTGTCAAATATCACTTAAGCTGCCTTCAAATGTCATAACTCTTCCCTCACTTGTGGATAAAAAGCGATTTTCTCAATAGATATCAAACAAACAAAAAGGGCTTTCCGAGCTAGTGAGATGAAAAATAATGTTGTTAGAGGGTTGCATTTCCCCAGAAAATAGAGGGATTAGACAAACGTCTACGTTTTTAATGTTAGTGGTAATATAAATGCCCCATCGTGCATTCCGAACTACAAACTCAAAATAAAAATGAAATTGTATTAGTAAGTACCTAATGCACAGATTATATACAAGTTACTTCTGCCTAAAGTCTATTCCAGATTAACTATTACCACAAAATGCTTAGTTTTCGCCTATAATAACAAGTTCCTCATATAAAAATAATCTAAATCTAAATCATCAATGAATTTGATTTTGATTTGATTTGATTTTGACGTTTCTCACCCCTTAAATCAAGTCCAATTTCCAGGATGTTTGAATATGTAAGTATGTGTGGTGTGAAACTGATTGATAGAGTAAGAAATTAAAAAGTCAGAGAGAAATGTGGAATAAAAGAAGATGTACCTAGTGAAGTCATTAGTAGTCATTTGGGAAGGATGGATGAAAGAAGATTGACGATACAGATATACAGATTGAAAGTGAGTGGAAGGGTCGGAAGGGGCCGCCCTAGGCGTACTTTTTCGAATCAAATCGGAGAAATACTGGAAAAGTGCACCCGAAACCGACGTGCGTGCATGACTCGATGTATGTATGTGGAAGAAGCAAAAGGAATTTGTCAAGATCGTAGCAAGTGGAAACAAGTGGTCTCTGCCTACCCCTCTGGGAAACAGGCGTGATTTAATGTATGTATGTATGTATGTTTTACTAAAATCTAGGTTTGTATGTTTCCACTTTGTCATAGACGATGACAACATAATAGTAAAAATCGGTCCAGGTTTTAGGGAAGAGAAACGTCATCGCATTTTGTATGGAAAATTTTTAGTTAACAATCCTCATAAACAAAGACAGGAGAATCAGATCTGAGAAGTATGCCACGGTACGACGACGAGGCAAATTCTATGCAATTTCCACCGCCCTGCTTACCGCCGACCGCGGCGCAAAGATAAGCAAAATTGTAAACGCCTAATTACATTGATTGATAGCCCTCATGTTTGTAGAAATCCATTGACGAGTTGTTATTAACATTATTGCGCTGGAAGGTATTGCGGCGACGCAATGTACCTATAAAAGCATGCAGGCTATTGACCAATTAAATTGAGCCCAAAGCGAATAGAAGTTGACTGTTGTCTTACTCAAACTATAAAGTTAGAAAAAGACAGAGAATGTGCTTCTTGCTCTAGAACTGAAGCTAAAGTAAGAGAGCGATGTTCTGCAATTTTTATTGCCAGTCTTTTTCGCGCTTTTAACCTATAAGTATAAGTAGTACATCAAGCTTGTGAAAGGACGAAACATATCGCACTGCAAAAACAGTATCAACTCATAATTATTGTTAGTTTTGTTTCAAGCTCATACACGTTGTATTAAAGTTGATTTTAAAATACAGTTGTATTTTGAGTTACTAACTCGTTCTGTGCGAATTATCTCAGTTTGTAAACCTTGGCAACATGATGTACAGATGCAGTGCATAATTGTTTTCCATCGTATTTTTTTTTTTTTTTTTTTTTTTTTTTTATATCATAGGAAGGCAAACGAGCACACAGGCCACCTGATGGTAAGTGGAAACTGTGACCCATAGACATTCGCATTCACAAGACCGCAATCCTAAGACTGCAAATGCGTTGCCAACCCTGAGGCCGAAGATGGAATGCCTCTATGCTAGTCATTTCACCGGCTGTCTTATCCCCAAACCGGAACACAACAATGCGAACACTGCTGCTTGGCGGTAGGTTAATGGATAAGATGGTGGTACCAACCCGGACGGACCCTGCACAAGGTCCTCCCACCTCCTTTTTATCGGAAACGTTCGTATTTGTCATGCTACTTCATTCAACCTCCGTACTTTTTGTACTGTGACTGACTGAAATAGCAAGACACGTTCTTCGTTTCCGTGAAAATACGATGGAAAACAATTATGCACTGCATCTGTATTTTTATTATTACGGCGATCGCCCTATGTATTGGATTTTCTTGAGAAATCATAGGCGTGTCGTATCACTACATAGTATAAAACAAAGTCGCTTGCGCTGTCTGTCCCTATGTATGCTTAAATCTTTAAAACTACGCAACGGGTTTTGATGCGGTTTTTTTTAATAGATAGAGTGATTCTTAAGGAAGGTTTATATGTATAATACATTCCACGCGGGCGAAGCCGCGGGCGGGTCGCTAGTGAAATTTAAAATAAACACATTCTTGCCTAGCTTGCTCTTGAAAAAACCCCTTCGATTTTGCAACTACAATAGTTACGAATTATGTATTTTTGGGTCCTAATGAACATATTGCCATGCATCCCGTGACTGTTGAAGGGCGGACACGGGGTCCATACAAAATTGCCCTTTATTTACCCCGTGTGGTTGCCGGGTTAGAATAGTGCCACTCCATGTCTTCCCGTGGATGTCGTAAGAGGCGACTAAGGGAATAAAGGCTTTTAGTACTGGGTCATTATTCGAGCGTTTCAACCGCCTCACTTTCGTGGACATGTTTTTGAAGAATTGGGCGTATATTTTGATAGCGTTTTTGGATATTTGATAGATGTCCGGTAAACTTAGATACCTAACCAGAAACAAAATCGAAATCTGAAGTCACTTCTACAAAAATGTGACCACGAAAGTGAGGCGGTTGAAACGCCCAAATAATGACCCTACTGTTAGGCGATGGCCTTGCAACCTGTCACTAATATGCTGGTAAACATCTTAGCCTAATTGTGCAAAATGTGGTTACAGAATTATCAACCAATTTTTAGAGTTGTTGGTAATTCTGTAGCTCTGCCTACCCCACTCTGGGAATGAAGGCGTGAGTTTATGTATGTATGTATGTATGAATATGATTCAGATCAGGGTGTTTAATCATCCTGTTACCAGGAGTTTAGAACCTGTAAGAGTCTGCTCCAAAATGGCTGGCCTTACGGTCCATCAGAAGTTTTTTTAATATTTTTTTTATGGCATGGGAAGGCAAACGAGCACACAGGCCACCTGATGGTAAGTGGAAACTGTGACCCATAGACATTCGCATTCACAAGACTGCAAATGCGTTGCCAACCCTGAGGACTAAGATGGAATGCCTCTATGCTAGTCATTTCACCTCTCTTTCCCTCTTTCACCTTTCTTATCCCCGAACCGGAACACAACCAATCGAACACTGCTGCTCGGCGGTAGGTTAACGGATAAGATGGTGGTACCAACCCGGACGGACACTGCACAAGGTCCTCCCACAAGTAAAAGTTTGAAATGAAGTCCATATTTTCACTGTCGAATAAATAAAGCCAAAGATCTCTTGGTGTTTGTTTACTGATTAGAGAATCACCATGATTTATGCGCAATAACAAAACGTAGAGCGCGGTCATCGACCTACGTGCCTTCCTGTTTACGCGATCCGTGATTCCACGTGTTAGGTATTCCGTCATTCAGTCGCCCAATTCCGTTCATTCATTGCGACGCCGGATACGCTCAAGGGCACAAACAATTACGTTCTTGCACGCTGAAGGTGTTCTCACATGAGGCGCGACGCGATTAGTGCGCGTTTGCGTCGACGTGAAAACGCTGTCATGCAGAATGGGCCTTTTTTGCTGAGTGTCTGAGAAAGGTTATGTTTTTCTGGTATGTCTATGTATTTGTAATGTTTGGTTCTTTCTAGGCTGCGTTCAGCTTGATGTATTTTGAAGTAAAGGGTATCATTGGATCGTTTATTTTATTGTAATATGCAATATTTTTTTGCCTTTAACATGAATAATTGCATGAAGACTTCAAGACGCAGGTAGTTGGCTGCTTTTTGTTAGGCTTGTTCCCTTAAATAATGATCATCCAACTATTCTAGTAGTTGCATCACTTACTTATTTACACAATTTAATCAATGCTATGAGTATTTGTCGTCTTATTTTAGTTTCTAAGACTTGTACGAGTAGATATCACCAGCCGATTGGACGCGATCTCGGAAATTTAAGACCGCTCCCCACAGCTACGAGGACTTTTTTTGAATGTTTTTTTATTACATGATCTGCTCTGTTCTGTATTTTTTAAATATAAGATGTTTATTCAAAAATCACGACAAAAATCAAAATGCGTAAATGCACTTAATACAACACACCGCTTACGCTCTACACTAACTAGTGTGTCTAGGGCCTAACCAACCGTACTGTAATGTAACCCAATTTCCCAAACAACTTAAAATTAAACGAATATATCAGAGGAATCTATAGGTTAATATCAGTGTTGTCTGACCATAGTTAGGTACCTATTATAATTAACTATAACATGTTATATGTTTCTTTATCTGTGGTACGTATTACTTATAACTTTATCCTCAGAGCAAGCATATTTACGTTGCAGGTACCTTGATAAACCTAGTTTAAATAAATTACTGCCGACCATAACCTATGCTAACCCACTACAAGGTTATCCAATGCTATCAATAAGTAATAGTATAACTATAAACTAAAACAGAGATAGCCAAGTCATTACAAGGCTGTTATCAACGTTTCTTCCTAAATCAAGTCCGATTTCTACGAGTTTTGAATATATTGTAGTTATTATAAAGAAGTCCCCGTGTGGTTGCCGGGTTAGAATAGTGCCACTCTATGTCTTCCCGTGGATGTCGTAAGAGGCGACTAAGGGAATAAGGGCTTGTAGTACTGTTAGGCGATGGGCTTGCAACCTGTCACTAATGCGCTGTTAAACACCTTAGCCTAATTATGCAAAATGTGGTTACAGAATTATCAACAAGGTTTTAGAGTTGCTGCTAATACCGTAGCTCTGCCTACCCCACTTTGGGGATGAAGGCGTGAGTTTACGTATGTACCTATGTATGTATAAAGAAGTAGGTCTGTACGTTTCTATTTTTGTTTTTTTTTATTTGTTTCATTCTAGGAATTGTTTTTGTGGAAAGAAAAACGTACGTAGACATAGTTTTTCATGATATCTACAACATATACACAAATCGTGAAAATTGAACTTGGTTTAAGGGTAGATAAACCTTTTCGCATTTTGTAAGGATTTTTTTAGCTTCACAATCCTACTGCGTGCTTATAGCAGCTACCTAATATACGTAGTACATCGAAGAGTCATATACTCTAAGCAACACACCTTTTACACTCGAGCTGATTGCACGATTGTGAGGGTCTTTTTCTAATTGAATATGAACCGTGTAAAATAAATTAAAAAGAATACAATTGTAAGCCTTTTTTTTAAATTGAATATGAAGCGTGTAAAAAAATAAGAAAATTTGACATACATTTTTTTTTTATTGATGTAAGTACTTGAAAATTTCATTGTCTGAATCGCTCGGGTGTAAAGGGTTATGTACGACCAAAAACTAACTGAAATCTCTATTCGGTTTAAGTTTGCAACGAGTGAACCGGTTTGTGTGTTACAGCCTTTACTAAAACACAGGCGCCATCTCTTGAAGGATTTGTTGCAAACTTTAATTAACAAATTAAATAGAAGCGAAAGAAAGGAGAACATTCATCCTTCATACATTTTTGGGCCTTTTGTTAAAGTGCCGGCCAAAAAAAAATTTTGGTATAAATCGCTAGCATTATTTATGTTGAACCACTTTTATTATGGCACGAAAACTGTCGTATCATTGCCTGACTTTTTATAGAGGTTCGAAAGATCGACTTTTCCATAGCACAGACAGTTGATCCAGCAGTTGGTGGACTACAAGCTATAGCACATTATTACTGCACGTGCCCTATTGGGAAACGCACAATAGGCTGCTGTTCGCACACAATGACCATTGCATGGTATATGGGCTTCGCACGGCATGAGCCCTTTATTAACCCACCAGCAGCAGGTTTGGAGGACGTTATAGTTACTTAAGATGAATCCTAATCGTCGAATCTTATCCTGTCCTAATAAAAAATGATCAATATAACACATATTCTAGCAGTGAATAGCATTATTTTTTTACCATATACCATTTTTAATAAATGTTAATACTATAAAAAAATCCATCTTTCGAAACTCTCTAAAAAGTCAGGGAATGACCCAACAGCTGTCATGCCATAATAAAAGTTGCTCAATATAATTATTTCTAGCGACCTATACCAAAATTTATTTTTGGCCGGCACTTTCGAAAAAGGCCCAATATGAATGACCTCCTTTGTCAAGATCGTAGCAAGTGGAAAGAAGTGGTCTCTGCCTACGCCTCTGGGAAACAGGCGTGATTTAATGTAGGCATGTATGTATGTATGTATAAAAAACATTTTAAGCCTAGCAAGATCCACTTCTTTTATTTTATGGGTATAAATATAAAGTTTTTTGTAGATTTAATACTCGTAATAGTACTACCTTGTGCAGGGTCTATCCGGATTACTTTTATTTAATCTTTATTTTTTTATACTGTCAAGCAGTGCTCGCATTGTTGTTTTCAAGTGTGGAGATAAACCAACCGGTGAAATAAATAGCAAAGAGACTTTTCATCGAAGGCCTTCATCATCATCATCATGGTGGCTTTTTGGTGATCCAATCTTGGATGTAGGCCTCTTTCCTCTTCTTCCACTCTTGGCCCTCCGTGCCGTTGAATGTCGTCCATCTAGCGTTGCGGTGGTTGGCTCCCTCTAGTATCGGCTCTGGGTCTCCATTCCAGAACTCGTCTTGTCCAGCGACTCTCGTCCATTCTCACAATGTGTCCCGCCCATGTCCACTGCTTCTCACAGCCATGACGTCATTCATTTTGGTCTTACTTCGGATCCATTCGTTGCGCTTCCGGTCTCGGAGGATGATCCCGACCATCGCTCTCTCCATACCCCTCTGCGCGACTCGGAACTTCTTTGCGGACTTATGCGTAAGAGTCATAGCATAGCCAAACAGCAGTGTTCGCATTGTTGTGTTCCGGTTTGGGGATAAGACAGCCGGTGAAATGACTAGCATAGAGGCATTCCATCTTAGTCCCTAGGGTTGGCAGTGCATTTGCAGTCTTGTGAATGCGAATGTCTATGGGTCACAGTTTCCTCTTACCATCAGGTGGCCTGTGTGCTCGATGGCCTTCCTAAGCCATAAAAAAGAAAAATGTAACGCCTTAGGACAGTTATATGATTGAAGTCTTGTGAATGTTGTCAAAGCTACACCCATTCATCTCAAGAAAATGCAAATGCCCAGATGGTTCCAAAAATTTCACTTACCTACCATCAGATGGCGTTTGTGCTAGTTTGTTTTCTCTATCCTTCTCGCTATATAAGATTCTGTAAAAAAAAATTTTTTGGACAAGATTTTGCTGTTGACTGTACTTCTTTTTACTTATATCTGCTTATCAAGACCAAACTATTGAGCCCCAACACGGTGAGTCTACTTTAAATATAGCGGAGATCCTGTCGCCACCTTGCGACGGCATCAGATCAGCTCTTAAATACCACAATATTGCATTGTACGTGGTCTAAATTTCAGTACTAACGGGAACTGGTTCAAGCATGACTTGCATATTTTGCATACAAAAAGTGCAAGTTAAATAAAAGCGTGAAATACCACTCGTATCCTCTCACAATGACCTTGGTCATTCTAAGGTAGATGCGCCAGTAGGTTTTTAAAAAATCAAATCAAATCAAAATCAAATCAAAATTTATTCACTTGAGATGCGGTTACAGTGCGGTAGCGTGAAGTGTGGACAGTGACGAACAGATTTGACCCATCGCTCCCAGCTAGCAGCTACTAACAGAATTTTTTCTAGGTAGCTTGTTGAAAATTCCTATATCATCGAAAAAAAATAAGGTCATGTCATGCAGCACATATCATAGAAACTTTTTTTTTTGCATTACAAGCACACAGAGCACGCTACATGGCACTTAGACTGAAAAAGAGGAAGTGCAAAGTGAATGTGCTTTAAAAAACCCTCCATCTTCTGTAAGGCATTGGTTGCGTAACCCAAACACCTCGTATATCAATTGCCCTTTGGAGCTTCTTATAGATAGTCATTAAGCCGTTATGCGTTATCATGAATGTGACATTTACGCTTTGTGTTACAAATCACATTATAATATTAATTATGCATATAAGTTCTTATTATTTATGCCTACTTAGGTCATAATGATAGCAAATGAACCATTTAAAAGATAACGGTGGGGTGACCATATGACACTGCTAGGTATATTTACTAGGCAATGCAATTTAACCGGTTATTAACCGATTTTGTATGAAAATAACCGGTTAAAACCGGTTTTCACTGGTTATTTGCATTCCCTAATATTTACCCCCTGTTAAATGACTTCAAAAAAAGGAGGAGGTTCTCAATTCGTTTGTTTTTTTTTTATGTTTGTTACCTCAGGACTTTCGACTGGATGAACCGATTTTGTTGACTATTTTTTTATTTGAAAGCTGATGCTTCCCGTTTGGTCAAATTTTTATCAAAATTAAGATCTTATGATGGACTCTATGAGGAATCGACGGAACTCTTCAAAACGTATAGGCACACCTATAGCTATTTTGGTATTTTTCATTGTAACTCGCGTATTTGCTTTTGGAAAGTACTATTTGGTGAAGTGGAACTGATGATGAAGACCACAAATTGCCGCCTAAATATTTCGATTAAGATAGTTGAGCGACTATGATATATGAGTTTCCCACGGCGTTGCTTGCGGCGATATTGAAATGTTCTACAGTTTTTTATTAATTGAGAAGTGGGACTAAGTACATAGCAGCGTAATTACGATCACTAAAGTATAAAATAAAATAAATGTTTAAAAAACAACAAAAACCGCCTTCAATTTGTTAAACAAGAGCAGAGCAGAGCAGAGGAGAAGCTTCAGCGAAGTGGCATTGGTATAATTCCCTCTTCAATCATTAACACAATTCATAGTTGTTCCTAGGTCAAGATGTACCCAAGAGATTATACAACTTAAATTAAGTACACAAGAGAATAACCTACTGACAATAAGGTCTGTGTAATCTACACGTATATGTATTTGTCACGATAACTGCACCTGGGCTTTTCTTTATGGGCCCCATATACTTCTGACTGTTGTTAACTGATTAAATAAGGTTCAAAATTGTATATAACAAATTCTTGTACATATCGCACTGCCAGATCAAAAGTGTAGTAACTCAAAATACAACCGTATTTTAAAAGCAACTTTAATACAACGTCAATGAGCTTGAACTAACAATGATTTTGAGTTGATACTGTCTTGATCTAGCAGTGCGATATCGTAGTTTAAAAAAGGTTAGTAGGTATTTAAAAAACCACTGGCGACGCGTTCATACTAAATTTACGTTTCATGAGGTCACCAGTCACCAGAATACTGAAGTCGTCTGCTTGTTTTTCTCGTGACCCCCCGGCCGTTGTAATACGTTGAAAAGCCGAAATAAATGTGATATTTTATTACGCATCATCATCATCATCATGTCAGCCGAAAGACGTCCACTGCTGGACATAGTTCTCCCCCAAGGCTATCCACTCAGACCGGTCTTGTGCTTTTCACATCCACCGCGTTCCCGCGATCTTCACAAGGTCGTCACTCCAACTTGTTGGAGGCCTACCTACAGCTCGTCTCTGACCCCATCGGCCATCAGTCCTGCGAGCGATGTGCCCCGCCCACTGCCACTTAACTTTAGCTATTCTTCAGGCTATATCGGTAACCTTAGTTCTACTGCAGATATCATCATTTCTGATTCTATCACGCAGAGAAACCCCGCGTTAGTGCCGATTTATAGTGTTTAGTTTGCGATCCCGTGCTAGAACTTATAGTGGTACTGTTGGTTCCAGCGTGACCTAGAGAACATGAACCCTGAGCCGAGGGGGGAGAGGAGGATCTGCACCGCCGAGGTGACGTCGTGCCGCTGGGCGTTCCGGTACGACGGCAAGGACGACAGGATCGTTGACAACACTTAGTGAGTATTAAGTATAATATTTACGTACTACAATTAAAAGTTAAAACTAAACTTATTTAAATTAAAATAAAACTAAGCTACTCAAATTAAAATAAAACTAAGCTACTCAAATTCAAATAAAACTAAGCTACTCAAATATTAAAGATATAAATAATATTAATAGTAATCACCACTATGAAAAGAACACCCCCTCTAGCAGGTCCGCTCGCGGTATGGTCCCTATGACACTGGCTGAATTACCTCTCTGGATAGCTAGCCCAATCCTTTGGGAGAGGTAAGCACCAGCTCTAGGATCTCCGGAGGTGTCTATGAGCCGGGATGACAGAGCCTTAATAAAGCTTTTCAAATATTTACTACATTTATTAAAATTGGAAAATTTTGCAATTGGAAGAAATTCGAATAGGATAATACGCGGTTGGATAAAATAAGATCGGGAAATAATGGGAATGGAAATTCTGCAACCAAGAAAACTTGATTTTCGGAAATTATGGACAACCCTCCGAGAAACCAAACCGGTCCTTCTCGCAAAGTATGAGGAGGGCTAAGTCTAGCAGTGGACGTGTTTCGGCTAAAATTATGATGATGGTGAAAATAACAGTAATTAATACCACACAAATAGCATTAGTCTTTGTTAAGTTTCTTTAGTTCGTATTTACCTAGTTGGTTACTAAGTTCTGTTACTAAGGTTGATGCAAATAAAACTAACTTATGTTTATTTTTTAATTTCAATATGTATAAAAATTAAAAGCTTAATTAATATACATTTTGAAAAACAATTAATCATTTTTCTTAGTTTCCGCAATTCCCGATACGATCTTTTAACATTCACAGCCGGCATCGACGAAATTAGGCATGACTTTTCTGTAAATTTCATTTTTTGAAATCGCTTAAATGTTAGTCTTTGTTTACCAAAGAACTTTTTTTGTATAATATTATAAAAAATCCAATCTCTGTATATGTTTAGAGACCAAAATTATATTTCTCAACATGACTTAATTCCAACTTATGAAGCAAGAGATTTGGTGTGTTTTCGTATTTCTGCAAAATCATGTGAAATCTTAAAGTCGATTTAATGAGTCATCAAGATTGACCGGTGTCCAAGCGGATCTTTAGTTACTTTGAATACATTCGTATCAGAATTTAAAGCTAGAAGTCTGTTCAATATGTCACGTAAATTTGAACTCTCTACAGGAACTCTTACAAAAGTTGGGGCCGTTATCAGTATCATCGTCGTGCGTGATTTTAACTATGATTTTATCGTCCGAAATGGGAATACTTCAAGCTCGTACATCAAATAATTGCAATAGTTTACAATACATTATTTTTATTATTATTCTATATAAATCAAAGTTTTGATTAATATACAGGTTTATGCAAAACTGCTTTAAATATTTTTTTTAATTGTAATTAATCTCAGTAACAGAACTTAGTAACCGACTAGGTATATTGTTTTTTATTTCACTTTCTAAAACGAATTGTCGCTAGTGTTTGTTAAGTTACCTATTCACTTTTACCCGTCTTTTTGTTTAATGTAGATTAGTTTTTAAGTCAGGGTCCTTCTGAAAATCAGCGCCGCAGTTTTCCTGCGGCACAATGCTGAGAGGGATCCTGTTTAACGTACCTATTTAATGTCTTCTTTTCACTTTATATTTTTCTGCTGTATTTTTGTGTGCGTTGATTAAATATTTTCTATTCTATTCTATTCTATTCTAATAATTTACGCTTTGTTAACTTCTGCACACAACTGCTATTAAAAACTAAATCTCCAAAAAATAGTATTCACTCTGTCACTCTTTTGGATTTTACATTTATCGTATCATACATACTTACGCATGCTCAACTGAGTTGACTTTAACATTCACCTCGTTCGGTCAAATAGGTTCATAAACACCGAGTTATTGACCGCGGTTACCTTCTGCTAAATATTTGTAAATTGTAACGCGTCCATACTCTGTTTAATAAAACTTTAAAATTGTAAAAAATGCCTGTAGTTTTCGATTACAATTTTGTTTTACAAATAAGTCATGGTAAGATACAATTCACATATAAGTGTAATGTTTTTTATTGAAGAATAATTAAACTACGGTAGAACATAATTTAGTCGCTGTGTAATCTATTTTATTACTATCATTCAACGTTCTTTACAAAATGGACTAGAACGTCTAGAACAACAAAATTACAATTTTAATGCTCATATATGAAAATAAACATGTGTTATTTTGTAAATTTAGGAAAGAAATAACGGAACAATTAAGAGCTTTGGACATTACCGGGATTCGGACCCAGGTCCGCTGGTTTCGTTGGCAGGGACACTACCAACAACAGTATTTTTTTATCAGGCGATATAAATTAACAATTCATGAGTCGTTCTTTAGGTAAAAGTTACCAGAAAATGTAGTCATTATAAACCGCTATTATTGGAATGAACCACAAACGAACCACCATGAACTTATTGTCATCAACTCATCAGTTTACTTCACCGAATAAAAAGTAAGACTTTAGACTAACCGTTTCGTAAAATTATTATTTCAATAAATGCGATGCTTACTTTATGTACGGTCCCCCTACATATACCGTGCGCATCTGCTATTATATGGTGTTGTGACCCACAGCCCATCCTTAGCCTTAGCCCAAGCTCTTAGTTGTTCCGTTATTTCTTTCCTAAATTTACAAAATAACACATGTTTATTTTCATATATGAGCGTTAAAATTGTAATTTTGTTGTTCTAGACGTTCTAGTCCATTTTGTAAAAAACGTTGAATGATTGTAATAAAATAGATTACACAGCGACTAAATTATGTTCTACCGTAGTTTCATTATTCTTCAATAAAAAACATTACACTTATATGTGAATTGTATCTTACCATGACTTATTTGTAAAACAAAATTGTAATCGAAAACTACAGGCATTTTTTACAATTTTAAAGTTTTATTAAACAGAGTATAAACGCGTTACAATTTACAAATATTTAGCAGTGCTACTTTTACAATTTTGTAGTTTTATTAAACAGGCTTTTACCATACAATTCTACAAATATGTCCCTATTTTACAAATTTGTCGGATTGTAACGTTTATTAGATAGGGCCCTGATAGTGATTTGTACTTTTTATGCCTTTGTGTCGCACAGTGATTGAAGACTTGATTTATTTCGTGTATCTGGCATCTTTCTTCTCGTTTCAAGTGGACTCGCAGTGGTGCAGAGGTTAAAACTATCTTGACCTCTGACCTACAAATCACCGTACAACGTTGCCCCAATCTTCCTAGAGAAGATTGGATTGTGTTTTATTGCTATATTGATTTATACTCATATAAACCTTGACACTGGCGAAATCACTTCACGTGGAAACGCCATAATATCCCTGCGGTACACAGTGGTCCCGCGTTCATACAACAGCGGACGAAAATAAACAAGTTGCAATAAAAATATGATAGATAGTGTTAAACGCTTCATTACGTTATGTTTGTTCTAAAATTAGAGAAACACAGTCTTTCGGTAGTGATCCTTTCGTTTTTTGGGGCAAACTTCGCAGGCCAGTGATAAAAGGATCGGATGTTAATAGTAGTCGATTCAGTAAATGAGTGTTGCTCGTCACCCTAGATTGTTTTCTGGTGTTATGTTGCCTAATGTATTTCACATCTTTATTTTTTGCTTCTGCAGCCTCTTCTGACATCTCGCCTATAGGTAAAAGAGCATATTCTATCACTTCTGACCCATGAATTAAAACCTTATGCACTGAAGCAGGAAGGTAGTACCACGGATATTTCGTCACGAGGCGTTTCGCTGTTTCTATGGCATATTCTTCGATTTTTTTTGTATTAATCCTATGGCCAGAAGCTAAAACTTTTAATATCACAGAACATCTGTATATCCAATCTTCGTTTAGTCCTGTTATTTCCGCAGTTATTCTAGGATTGTCAAAGAATGCACGTGCCGTGTTTCCGTCATTTGTGGAACCACTACCTCCACTTTGTGGTTTGTCGACAATAAGACCCAGTTTTTGTCTAAAAAGTGTTCGACGCAGCTTTTTTCTTTCCAAAAAACAAAATTTCTCCTCTTGAGATCTCATTTGGCATTTTTTGACAGGTAGCCGGTAGGACACGTGTAAAAAATATTCATAAAAACGTATCCAAGTATGCAAAGTAGACAGCATTTTTTTTTATGGCACAGGAAGGCAAACGAGCACACAGGCCACCTGATGGTAGGTGGAAACTGAGACCAATAGACATTCGCATTCACAAGACTGCAAATGTGTTGCCAACCTCGAGGACTAAGATGGAATGCCTCTATGCTAGTCATTTCACCGGCTATCTTATCCCCAAACCGGAACACAACAATATGAACACTGCTGCTTGGCGGTAGGTTAATGGATAAGATGGACCTGCACAAGGTCCTCCCACAAGACTTCTCTTTCGTTCTCTTACGTTAAGCCAGTCCGAATGTCTATTTAATAATACTTTCTTGTTCTGAGACACTTTTTTGTAGTACTCCATTAGTTTTTTGCACAGATAGCGACATCTTTTCTCTAAATTTTGGGTATTAATTTTATTTTCTAAAAACGGCTTAGATAATTGCTGGATGACGTATTTGCATTTTTCAGCATTATTATCTTTGGTAGCACCTATCCATTGTTCAAATACAAACATACGTGACAACGAATAATTGATTTCTTGGTCTAAAACAAATTAAACAAAACATGAAGTATTTTCACCGTAAAACTATAATGACGTAAAATGACTATCACCAAGACCTTCGGAAGTGTTCGGTAAATTTGTCATAAGAATATTAAAGTTCATACTTTTTGCTTCAAAATGACATATAAATCATCAGGGGGTTCACGGGGTATCTACAGTAAAAGCTTCGATATATTTCCTAAATTGAAATTTTCATAGGTTATTCCGACGTGTTGCGTAAATCAATTATAACAATAAAACGAAGCATAATAATCAAACATCACCTTTAAGAAAATACTAAACATACCTCCTTGAATCTCCATTATAAAATTTAAAGACACTTTTAAACAAAATAGTAGTGAAAATCATCCGTAAACAAATCAATGTTTTTACTGTTTTGTGATAACACGGTTCGAGTGCGTGCGGTATGACAACTTCGGATGAATATAAGTGGACATTTTTGTTCCGACACATGTGAAATAATTTATGTTTTCTAAACCTACATGTATTTAGCTACCCTCCTTGGTAAAAAAAAAGGTTTTATAGTTAAGCGACTTTTTTGAATATTGTCTTCTACTGGGACCACTGTGCGGTAGTAGCTGTTAAAGTCGCCGCGGGGGCAAAAAAATAAATAAATATATAAACGTTTCGTAATATCCCGTTAAAAAGAAAAGTCTCACTGTTATAACAATGCAAGGGACTAAACTTTAGCGAAAAGATGAAATACGGATGAATTAGGTAGGTACTGGCCGGCGAAATTAAGTTGTCCCGCCAGAGCGTACGAAAAACATTTTAGGGTGTATACTTTTAATTAGGGGATGAACAAGAAACCAAGGACCAATGATGGAAAATTTATTCTTATTTTACAAAATATAAGAAAGAAAGAAATAAAAAAAGAAATAAAATATATTTATTCACAACAAAAGCACAAATTAGGTAAAAAAACACATTGTATATAAATACAGTAGTACTCGTAGTGAAACGGTCCCAACTCAGCTAGTGCCGCCGCTCGGTGACAGTGATAAGAGTTATGCATTTGTTTTGTAACAAACAATTTATGACCGTATTGCTCTTGAATTAAGAGTTAAGTGTCCATTATTGGTGAATGTCATAATGTCAATGAGTTCTCGAAATGATGTTCAAGGATATTGGTAAAGTTACTCCCAAAGAGTCCAAGAACTAGTGAAACCCACAGGCTTCTTGCCTAACGCACTCCCATTGTTTTCATTTTGACAGTCCGGAGCCGAGTCTGAATACAAACTGAAAACAGTTGTTCCCAACTGATCTTCTTCTTCTCGAGTCGAGGTTCCTCAAATACATGATGCCCAGTAAGCAGCGGTTTTGACGGCCCTGGCCAACTGATGAATCAGCATCTGTTTCCGGAAAAGCATTCTCACCGATCACGTGTAACTTCCAACCTTGACACTGGCAGAATTGTCCCACTGGACAGTAGACATATATCAAAGAATTGAACTTGAACTAGAAAACAGTTGTTCTACTTTAAAGTCGATTGTGATTGCGAGTGCGTTAGGCATAGACCAGCTGCAAGGTGCGAAAGTGACCTTCTACTTAATACGTGACTATAGCTTGTTTTTTTTTCTTCCAGCTGTGAATGCGCGCCGGGCCACCAATGCGTTCTGTACGCGTCAGAGCCTGAACAGAATACCTATGAGTATAGGTGCAAGAAACAACCCTGATAACGTCGGGCCACGCTCGTCCGAGCCCCCAGGTCCTTCCTTTTGGATTTCGGGATATCTGAAAGACCAACGGAAGAAGACCTGGCTCCACAAGTTCCTCTTAGTTAGTTTATACCGACAGTATGTATTAATAAGAAGTTAAGTTGGTCAGTGACGGGACGACCGATCAGATCCCCAAGTCCAGTGGCATGTCAAGGTTCTGCCCTCCGAAGCCAATAACAGCATGTCAGATTCAAATGCTAAACTAGATTAAATCCTCTCCTCTTAGTAATTGGGTTGTGATTACTACAGGGGTTTTCAGTGAGATGCTGCTATTTGGCCTAGCAGGACAGTATTGTTGTCGGGAGTTAAACCACACGCGAGAATTGGGGACCGGAATGTGTTTCACTATGTACTATTAGGCTAAATGTTAGCGAAGCTTAAACTAATGCCAGGTATCTGATTGATATCTGAGTACCAATAAATGGGTCATAACACACAAATTTATATGTTGGCTTTTTCAAAATTGACTCTACAGTAAACTCTTTCTCGCACAGTCTTGATCTGGACCTAAACTTTGTTGCAAACAAATTGGTAGGTAGTTTATACCATCTACTAAGTCACGGTCCAAATTTATCATTAAATTACAAATAATTAAGATCTCCTCCAATCAGGAAGAACGAGTCCTCCTGACCCAGGTATCTACATGCCTACTAACGGCCGAACCCTATCTATACCTATTCAATCCGAGGATAGATAAGGCTTACCTCGGGTTAAAATTTGACATTTGCCCATACAAAATGTGTCAAATTTTAATCCGAACCGAAGTAACCTATCTGTCCGCGGATTGAATATAGGGTTTGGCGTGGTTTGGCCGTAAGAGGACTCAAAAATGTGTAACTATTGTTCAGTTGTTTTCACTTTATTTTTTATTATTGTTATTTAAACTCACATAAACATTAGTCATAGATTATTTTCGACAAGTTCCTTTGATCTAACAATTAAATTCGTGACTTAATGACCCAAAGATCGCACATTAGAAGTGAATAAAAGTATTTGTTCCGTATTAGACTAACTTAAATTAGATTTAATAATTGAGTTCCTTTCTTTTTAATGTTTTAGAAGATTTTACAATGTATGACTTGAATCGTGTACCCGCGATGATTTTTGTTAATTTTAAGTCGTTTTGACTGGTTCAGTCGAATGCTCACAAATAGGTATGAATTGGCTACCAGCCGTTGTAGTTA
Source organism: Acleris emargana (assembly GCA_927399475.2). Taxonomy (NCBI): domain Eukaryota; kingdom Metazoa; phylum Arthropoda; class Insecta; order Lepidoptera; family Tortricidae; genus Acleris; species Acleris emargana. The sequence goes on from OV656843.1 coordinate 2,811,407, forward strand.
TGACAGTAATTTAAGTGTGACTACAAGCAATTGACATTTCCTTCAAGTGTGATAGTAAAAACTAAATGCTACTAAAAGTAAATAAGCAAAGAATGCTAACAATATATTCTGAAATGCCACAAATATTGTTGTTAATTGCGACTCAATTAACTCAACATCAGGGACCGGAACCGCTTAGCGCGAAAGGGGTTTTCGATATGCTTTTTGATAGACTTGTTGGTACAAACCCCAAGGATGCGCTAAGCTTATCGTCGACTTAGCTCAAAGAAAGGGCAACCCAACGATACGGTTAATTCGACTAAGCGCTAAGCCTATTCCAATACCCTATTGTCTGTCACCTTATTCAAGCTTATTCGAACGGTTTCAAGCTGGTTTAACCTCTATGCGCAAGAGTTTAGACGTATTATTGAATTACCTAACAATTGATAGGGTGGCGGCAGGCAGTAGCCGCTTAAGCGAGACGGCTAGAGTTCGCCCGAATGCGCAAAAAAGAGAGAGGCGATCGATGGGGTAATACCCAGTCAATGCTAAGCGCTTAAATATTAAACTACCGAAACCCTAATGAACCGGGTAAGCTCTTTGGATGCGGTTAATTACTTCAAAGGGGTTCGCCCTAACGTTAAGGTGACTCAATCATAGCTAAGCACATCGATTGGCTAACCGAATGATAGGCTAAGCCTATTGATAGGGTTAATCAAAAGAAGGGGTTTTCCGGTCCCTGCTCAACATACATACATACCTTCACGCCTGTAATCCCAGAGTGGGGTAGGCAGAGCTACAGAATTAATTACCTACAACTTTAAAAACTTGTTGATATTTTGCACAAATAGGCTAAGATGTTTGCTCAACATTTACCTAATATATTGTAGAGGTATGACAAATTTGCATTACACTATAAACTTTTTTTATAAATGACACTCCCTTAATGGTCCCGTTTCTCCGAATATTAACGTAATTATTAACACTACGTAATGTAATCAGCAACACCTAATGTAATAATGTATTAATTAAATATTTTAACTTCACTACCTAAAGAAAAACGTATTGATGTTGTATGTTTTCTTGCTGTTTGTATTTTGGTAGTCAATTGTTTTATATTACCTGATCATAACTACTTTAATCGTGATTATCCATGTACCCCCTCGAAATCACGTTAATCTGTTTCTGAAGATTTTTGTATTAGGCTCATGTGAACATACTTGGAAATGCAATACTATCTTGCACCTCAAGTTAATTTTGAGGATACTTCGATCACATAGCCTACACTGCGACAAAAAAGTACTTAAATACTAGAAACAGATGTAATTAGTTAAGTTTAGAATTACTTATTGGTATTGGCATTCATTCTATTAATGATAATAAGGATTTGGACGCAGTCTCGTGTGCCGAAATATGTTTTTGCATTAATTATAATTTCTTTTGATGACATAATAAACTGTATTTTATGTGTTTGAAAATTACGATTTTCAGTAAATAGATTATTTGATATTTCATTGACTTTGATTTGTACCTACCTATAATAAGCTCAGCGTACAGAGATGGGTAAAACTTATTCGAATGACGAATAACGATTGAGAATAAAAAAATCATTCGCGAATAACGAATAAATTTTCCGTTTGATCATTCTTATTCGTACGTATGGCGAATAAATTATTCCATGAATAAATTATTCGCGAATAAATTGTATCATGAATAAATCATTCGCAAATAAAATACTACGAATAAATTATCCTAGTTTAAAAGTTAATGGCTATAAGATCGAGAGGGGTATTAAATTAAATTAAGAAATGAAAAACACACATAAATCTCGTTCATTCATATATCCGTCTCTTTCTCGTCGGCTACATGCGAGACAGTTCCTCGACCCTCAAATATGCTCCAGTGGCATTTTAATGGGAAATTTTAAAGTGTACTAAAATATTATTCGTGGTATTTATTCAAATAAAATAAAGAATAATTCATTTATTATTCGAAGAAGTGGCCGAATAATTTATTCGCGAATAAATTATTTGCGAATAAATTTATCACGAATGATTGTTTATTCGAATAATGCCCATCTCTAAGCGTAGCCAAGGCACAAACGTACTAACGTCTTAACGTTTTTCTTTTCCATCACTCAAAATGTATGGGACGACAGTTGACCACGTGGTCTATCGCTACGCACGAGAATGTCATCCCATCCCATACATTTTTAGTGATAGAAAAGTAAAACGTAAGTAGCGTTTGGTTCTTGGCTAAGGACAGTATTGGTCACTTATGCTGAAGTGATATTTGCGGGATTCAGCGATTATTATACGGTAAAGTCACCAGTGGTCAGCCAGAGACCTGTAGTTGTAGTTGGCCTCTGCCTATACTTTGTATGAGTGGGAAGAGTACGAAAGGTATATTTCCCACTCTGTGCAACCGCACCGCAGTGCAATGCAGTGTTGCCAGGTCTAATCTGAAAAATTCAGTAGATACTTACATGCCCTAAAAAACAGGAGATTTGAAACAAAAACAGTAGACAATATTTATTCCATAAAACTTACCTAAATGCATGTGCTATTTGTGTTATTCCTCGGTTTATTCATTTTCTGATTTATTTACTTCAATTTCATTTACTAAAAAGGATGAATATAATGGTTTAGGTTGTATTGATTTACTTAATTTTACTCTTATAATAACACTCGGAACTCTGCGTGATTTAAATTAAAAGGTGAATTAGGTATATTGAAAAATATTAGCTCGCCCGATTGAAAAAAGGCAAATCCACAAAATATTTTTTTTAATGAGCTAAGTGATAGTAAGTAAAGCAAACAAACTTAGTTTCAGTTTCTGTTTCTCTCAGTTAGACTTAGATTAGAAAAGTTAGATTTCAATTCAAGATTCAACTAACCTTAGACCAAAGACAGATTCTTACATCGCTCATTTCGTTTCGTTCAGGAATTGGCATTATTGACATACTACGATTGAATTTAAGGCCGCTCTACACTCGTTTCAAGAACCTTGACAAGTAATGTGCATACATTTTTTTGACAGTCGAAATTCTAAAATCCAGTAGATTTTTTGGGGAAAACAGTAGAACAGTAGACACACCCCGAAACCAGTAGATCTCCTGTAAAAACAGGAGATCTGGCAACATTGGTGCAATGGGAGAGTCTCGCCCTGGGGGAATCGCCTATGAGATCACGGTGTCCCCTACGCCAGGTAAGTATGCTTTGAACAGCTCTGAGGCGAGAGGGTCTATCTTTCTGGGGAAATCTTAACAGCGCGATGTAGCATTTACGTAGAACGTAACACCATCTGTCGGCAGATTGGGGAACTAAATACTAACGCGTAGCGCTACCAAATCAACCAGGCGAAACAAGTACAAACTTATTAGACCGGGTGGTGGCGGCGCTGCCGTCGACTATAATGTATGAATGCGACGCATGTTTGTACGATAGCGGCATTAGTTCCAGCCTTAACCACCGACTCAAATAAGTTTGTTGCACTCTAACCGTGATATTAAATAATTACACTCACGTACAAAACTAGAGGAACGGGAAGATAATACTTTTATAACAAAAAAGCATGATTTTTATTTTATTTTATTTTTTAATTAATTCGGAAGATTATTTTGTATCGTTACAGACGTTACAGTAAACATAAAATGCACAAAAAACAAATGACTATCCCTTTAAGTATGCTCTATTTTTTTTGGATTATTGTTGTCGTTTTCTGCGACCATATTTTGTTTTATTTTCTTTAAAATGTGCATTTTTAACAATTACCTATAGCAAAAAATACTCGTTTATTAAAAAAAATACAATTTATGTTGCATAAACTCAAATTTTCCAAAAAATCGCATAAAGTTAATGCAAAAGAAAGACAAATGAAGTATTAGAAAACAATTAAAAACATAAATTTTAAGGTAATAATAATAACCCTTTTATTTAAATGACCCAAGCTTTTTTCATTATCTGACTTACAACAACGTATAAAATACGTTTTATTAGTCTAGTTGTATTTTTGCGTTCCTCTAAATTTGTCCATGAGTGTATATTGCTGTAAGTGACAATGCTACACAGCCTGGAACTTATAAATCTTATAACCAACAAGTATACAAATTGTACCTAGTCAATTAATTTAATTAAGAAAGTAAAAGGTTTGCATTGCATTATTTATTATGTAGTTTATATATGTGTAAGTAGTTTTTACAATAACAGAAGTGTTTCTTGTAGTTTAGTTTGAGTTCTGAAGAATTGGAAGAGATCGCTATTTAGCGGTAAGACCGCCTGTTGTATACCTATAGTTAAAATGTACCGTTCCGTGTTTTGTTTTTTTTGGTGTTCAATAAAGAGTATTTGTATTGTATTGTATTGTATTGTATTAGCTGTAAGAATAAAACAAGACTTTGTCTTACTTAATGAGTAATGACAACAGATGGGGACACGGATTGCTACTTATATACAGTGAGTGTCTTTACAGAATGCTTCTGCAAATATTTAAAATAATGCTTAATAATAATCGTGCAGCATTAATATACAGTTTTAAAGTGACGAATTTTTTACAAATTACATGCTTTTATTTAACTTGCAATGTATGTGTGTAAGTATGTATGGACGGGTCAAATCTAGGGAATGCAAATAACCGGGTTTAACCGGTTTTAACCGGTTATTTTAATACAAAACCGGTTAATAACCGGTTAAATTGCATTCCCTAGTCAAATCTTGCAAGTTAAATTTGACCTACTTCCCGGTTTCCGATGAAGCAGAAAATTTGCATGCATGTGTAAATTGCATGACAATGCAATAGGTTACTATTATGAGATGGAGCTGATCTCATGACGGAGTCAGAAGGTGGTGTTTAGGCTCATTTGACGACGCGCTGGCCTAGTTGGTAGTGACCCTGCCTACGAAGCTAGCGGTCCTGGGGTCAAATCCCGGTAAGGGCAGATATTTGTGTGATGAGCGCGAATATTTGTTCCTGAGTCATGGATGTTTACTATGTATTTAAGTATATATTTCTCTATATAAGTATTTATATCGTTGTCTAGTACCCATAATACAAGCCTAGAGCTTAAATTGGGACTAGGTCAATTGGTGTGACATTGTCCCCTGATATTTATTTATTTATTTATTTATTTGTTTGGGCTTGATATTATAATGCAAGTGTAAAGGTGCGTCTAAACTTGTGACGTGACGACGGACCGGACTACGTGGCATCTCTACAGGACATGTTACACTAAATGAGGACGATCTAAGGTTGTGCTGACATGGTCACAAAGCGTGTGCGATAAAATATTACAAGTGTAGACGTATGTTGTTGAACTATAGTGCGTGGCGTGGCATCGCGACAAGAGTCGGTCTGTGGCACACTTGTGACAATTAACCGGACATTATCCCGTGACCGTATCAGAAACACGTGTCAGTACCGTTAACGACGTGATCCACTTGTACCCTGTGTATATATCTGTGTCATCTGGCGTACTTCGATGCGTGTCATAAATGCAAGTATGGACGTCTCCTGGTCACGCGGACAATAGCAAACATGCTTTGAAAAAACCGACTTGCAAGGGATCGGCTCGTAAGGTTGATTCGCCAAAGAGTCTTCTGACAACTTTTGATGTGCGAGTCAGGTCGATTCGGTGCAATTCAACCCGATCGGTCCGATTTTTTTTTTTTTTTTTTTTATATGGCAAGGAGAAGGTGCATGAGCAGCTGAGCGCACAAACGTGCGTAAGTGGTAACGTGGTAACGTAAGTGGTATCTGAAACCCATGGACAATCCATTCTTAAGACTGCAATCCAAAGGCTGAAAATGGGTAGCCAACCCTGAGGACTAAAATGAAATGCCTCTATGCTATTAATTTCACCGGGTGTCTTATTCCCACACCATAAGAAAGCAAAGCTGCTTGGCGGATTGAAGCGCGTCCACGGGTCGGAATCTGAGCGTGCCGAGCGGATAGATTTATTGCTTTGTATAGATTTATATGGTGTCTACAGCGTCAACTGGATCGGTATAATACGAGTAATATCCACACATACACACATACGTTCACGCCTGTAATCCCAGAGTGGGCTAGGCAGAGCTAAAGTGTATTTCTATGGAACTTGCTAACTATGTAAACAAATGACTTAACTTTGTATTGTCACTGTTTCTCTTTGAATTTTCACACCACCTCATCAAACACCATTTAAACCATAAACTATTGAAACGGTCGTTACTGTAAAATACAAAATCACCAAATATATAACTCTATCCTGGATATTTCATTAAAAGTTTAAATGGTTTCATAAGTTAGATTATAAGGACCTGATGGAATGACGTTTTTGTTTCTTTTAAATTCTACAATTGTCTATGATGGTTAGTGTTGTGCCTAAAGTTGGCGATATATTAAGGCAACATCGATAGGGCTACAGATGATATAACGTCATCTTTTATAATAATTATGTGATATATTATCATCTTCAAGTACCGATTTTTCTTCAGATCGTGATAAAACAAATTAGAAATAAGTAACTGCTTGTTTTTTACGTTCGTTATTTTATTATTCGATATGGTTTGACATAAGTAAAGGAGTATTGCCCATCCCTAGTAAATTCATCATTCAGAGACAATTTCAATATGGCGGTTTGTTTACATAGTTAGCAAGTTCCATAGAATTACACTTTACAGAATTACAACTTTAAAAAATTAAGGCTAAGATGTTTTCCAGCACATTAGTGACAGGTTGCAAGCCCATCGCTTAACAGTACTACAAGCCTATATTCCGGTAATATAAAAAATCAATACAAATCAATATATCTATGCATCCGCTCCGTACGCTGCGATTTCGATCCAGTGGACGCGCAGTTTTAAGGGTAAAGTGGTAGTAGCATTATCGCAATGAAAAAAAAAACCTAAAAACCTACGTAGGTACCTACAGCAAATGACACAAAATAAAAATAAAACACATAAATATACACTGTTAAGCACCTTAGCCTAATTGTGCAAATTGTGGTTACAGAGTTATCAACTAGTTTTTAGAGTTGTTGGTAATTCTGTAGCTCTGCCTACCCCACTCTGGGAATGAAGGCGTGAAGGTATGTATGTATGTATGTAAAAATAAAACACTGAATACGAAAGGTATCAAGCGTATCAAAAGATCAAGGGCTTGAAAAAGTAATATTTACATTGTGAAAGACATCTCAATTGACTGTCTAGACAGTCAAATTTGGCCGCAAGCTTTAACTGTTTTTGGACCAGTAACAGTTTCGATCGTTAGGCTCTTATTAGTACCAAATGGTGCAAAACTGAATGTTCATGTTTTTCTGTTAAATGTACCTACTACCGTAAAATGTGCCTACTTTGCTCCCCCACGGGTAATCTTGCTCCATCGTTATATTGTGATATTCTGTATTGTAAATCATTCTAGTGTTTTCATTCACTGCGCAGCTGGATGTATACAGGGCGAACGATATGAAGTGTTACCAAATTCAAAAGGCTACGATTTTTTTTTGTTGTCTTAAATTATTCATTATTAAGAAAAAAATGAGAAAAAGATATCAAATTTTTAAGATTACTTTATTTTAACTCGATATGACCACTTTCTGCTGTCTATGGCCTTCAGACGGTAGAAAAATGAGTTGCGCGCTGCACGAATGTGATCCTGCGGTATGCAATGGCAATTACGTACGATCGCTTTTTTCAATGCATCCATACTGGCATGTTTTCTTCTCCTCACCTTGCTCTCCACAATGGACCAGATAATAGAAGTCCATCGGGTTCGCGTTTGGGGAATTCGAAAGACATTGTGTGGACGAAATAAATTTTGGCACGCGTTGTTCAGCCATTCTTGGTTCACACGAGCTTTATGAGCCGGGGCCGAGTCTTGTTGTAATGTCCACGGTCTGCTACCGAAATGTTTGCGTGCCCAAGGCTCCAACGCAGCTTCCAAAACATTTTCCCGATAGTAAGTCGCATTTACTTTGACACCAGGCTCGATTTTGTGAATTTGGTAACACTTCATGTCGTTCGCCCTGTACATCAATTATTTTTAGAAAATTTGTCATCGGCCTTGTCTTATATTATAAGTAACATACAAAAAAGTCACTATGGAGCATAGTTACCTATGGGGGAGCAAAGAAGGCACATTTTACTGTACTGCTTTTGAATTGTTCCAAGAAAATGCCGCTACCTACCTCCCCAACACGTAACGTAACGTGGGAATATTTTCTAGGGTCCCGTACCTCATAAGAAAAAACGGAACTTTTATAGGATTGTTTTGTTGTCCGTCTGTTTGTCCGTCCGTCCGTCTGTCTGTCTGTCAAGACCCTTTATCTCCGGAACGCGTAGAGGTATCGAGTTGAAATTAAAACCATATACTCAAGTCTACAGTCCCTTGAAACTGTGAAAAAATCAAACTTCTGAGCAAAGAGTAGTGTAATATACTGGGAAAAGAGAGCCCTCTCACGGGTTATTCATGCAGACTGATTTGAAGCGCCATCTACATTTTTGAACAAGTACCATTCATATATATACGTATAGCCAGCTACAGGTATTCTTAAAATTTAATCGCTTGGCTTTCCAGTAACAAACTATTTTGCTCTCGTCTTGTCGTAATTAGAATTGATTAATATTATTCTGAATTTAAGAATTACGACGAGACGAGAACAAAATAGTTTGTTACTGGGAAATACCTAACTAATTGGGCGGGAGGGTATAATGAAATGGAATGACAACAAGTATTATTTTATAGCTTTATTTTCTATTTTTATAATGTTTACGTTTGTTGTAGGTAATATTTTTGTGCAGCTATTTTTACTTCGTCATCCCCATCATAGGTTAACTTACCGGACAAAATCCGATTATCCGATTGACACCAGCTGTAAATTATTACATTTGTACCTATATGTAATTATTATTGTATCAACAATATAATACAAACGTACACAAACTAAAAAACAACGTCCCTGTCGCACATTAAAATAAGCGTCCATATCACAGAAATTTAACTTCACACGCTAAGTAAGTCAATACCCAAACGGAGGAGCAAGCTCAGAACTGAAGTATTGTGGTTTGTCAGGTTTGTGGTAACGAAAACACCTAAAAACCAGGGCAGAATCGCACTTGCAGACCGGAATGCAATTCAATTCAAATCACACTCAAATCAAATACAACCGTGGCCATGTTAAATGACTGGTAGGCTGGCAGGGTTGCCATTCCAAAAATCATGTTTCACTCGGCTAGATCTAATAAAATTAGATTATTCGGAGTATTATTTCAAAATAAAAGTATTTTTTGTGATTATTTTCAATGCAGGATATTTCTTATTGATTTATAAGTAAACATAACATGCATGCAGTGACATCTATCGGAGACTCATGATAACAATCGGTGTTTTTACTGTTCAGAAGTGTAGATGGCGTAACTATATATTTAACATAGCACAATGTAGGAGACTGTCCCCCCTCTGCTTCTGAGTTATCGTAAAAAAAAGATACGGCCGTTTATGCCGCAAAAAACGTATATTTCGACTCTCAAGGGAATCAAAACTTATAGAACTATGAAATTTTGGTCAAGTAATACCGTCTTATACTACCAATATAGGGAAAAATCTAAAAAAAAATACATTTTTAATTAAATTACAAAAGGACAGGGCCCTAATGCAAGGAACGGCATTGTATTGACATTAAACTGATGGTGAAAACAGCATGAAAATCCGTTCAGCAGTTTTTGAGATCATCACGAATTAACATTCATACAAAGAGACAGACGCGGCGGGGGACTTTGTGTTATTAATATTATATGTGTAGGTACTCCAAACCAATTGACTTGTCTTATTTTGTAAACAATTTTATAACCTCAAAATGCATTTTTTTTTATCGGCCGTTTTCTGCTGAATATAGCAACTACAGAACACAGTTTGCACACCATTTTCCTGATTTTACATCATGGATGGTTTTTTTTATGCAGAATTGATATTTTAGGCGAAAAGGGAGAATTTTGAGGTTATAAAATAGGATGTGTTTATTTCAAACTGTGAAATTCGAAATGTAATACCTACCATACAAAAGTTCCCTTTTGAAGTGTAATTAAGATTCGCATTTACAGATTTAAGATTTACTGGTACTTATCGCTCGCTCATTGACCTTGAAGTTTGGTAAAATTGGCATAGTACCTACGAGGTTTGTTAAATCTGTTTTTTTTTTATTTACTGTATAATTAATACATAAACTATCTATGTTTGTCTTGTTTAAGAAAAACATAAAAAGTTGTCATGTTTTGATGTAATCAATCAATTCACATGTCTCCTAACGCAAGCAGTTAAAAAGTTTAATGATAAGACTGCTGTGCTGTGCTAATAATGTAATTTACGAAGTATGTTTCCAAAACCTGATTAATTGGTGTTGTAAGAGTGTGTTATATTAGGAGCTCAAATATTCATTTTAAGCTCTTGTTATAACTTTACCTCAATTGAGTGAGCCAAAGATGTCTAAAAAACCGTTTTTTTTCCCATACTCAGGTCACCCACACAATTTTTTTTTTTTTTTATAGCATGGGAAGGCAAACGAGCACACAGGCCACCTGATGGTAAGTGGAAACTGTGACCCATAGACATTTGCATTCACAAGACTGCAAATGTGTTGCCAACCCTGAGGACTAAGATGGAAAGCCTCTATGCTAGTCATTTCACCGGCTGTCTTATCCCCAAACCGGAACACAACGATGCGAACACTGCTGCTTGGCGGTAGGTTAATGGATAAGATGGTGGTACCAACCAACAGTTGTTTAACTTGTGGGAGGACCTTGTGCAGGGTCCGTCCGGGTTGGTACCCGTTCCCACAAATAAGACAAGTCTATTGGTGGTGGACTTTAGTGATGCACTGAAGTTTAACATTTTCATTACAAAGTAACAAGTATCGACTGTTTCACTTTATTGTATTTGTAATAGGTAAGTGCCAAAACTAGATTCATCACCTTTTAATCGACTATAAATTGTTACAAAAAACCTCCTTTCTATAATATATTTCATTATTCAAATATGGATCCAAACTGACGCGTTTATTTGTAACGTAGGTAATTTCGAAAACAAAAATAAACCAAATTTTTTTCCAAGATTTCTTATGTTTATTTTCATATTGGTACGTAAATAATTGCTATAGGTCTTGACTATTAGTATAGGAATGCGGGTGCATAGCAATCGCCGGCCGCTGCGCGATGCACCGCGGTTATAAATTGAGGGTAGTTTTCAAAGACGCGCTTGTGCCCGACTTGTTTATCAGTCTTTGTAGTTATATTTCTATGTAGTGGTCACGGTTGTTATATAAACGCTGCGCCTGGAATATTCTTTTCTTTCTGTGGCGAACGCGGCATCAACTCGGGCTTCTATTATATTGTATTTTTAATAAAATTATGGATTCTATGCCGTTCAACTTTAATAATATGGAGGAACAGAAACCGATATTCACGACTGCCAGCGACACCGTCCCGACGACCACGGTGAGTTCTTTTGATAACATTATCATTTAACGTGTTGTACCGTTAGTACCCAGCTACGAAGGAGGGTTATGATCTTTGCATGTATGTGTATACGTTTCTAAAGGTCGTATACGTAACGTGATCAGGACGTGGACGGAACGGGAACGGGACGTGGTTTAGTACATTTTTGTTTTTCCCGTCACGTTCCCGTCCCGTCCGTGTAATCGTTACTTATGCACATTCACATACATTTTTAAAGAATCGTTATTTTAAAACTTCCCCGTCTCGTCCCGTCCGTGTAAAAAACAAATCACGTCATCATTAACTGTTTCTTTGTATCTATCTTTGGCGAATGTAGACTGATTTTGAGACACCAATTTTCGTTGGATTCGTCTTAGCCGTAAAATAAATTGATAAAGTACTTTTTGATTGTTGGTATATGAAAACAAAGCAAGTTTTTTTAATTATGTGACCAGACTAAGATCTACAACAAGTTCAAAATCCGAAGTCTGGTTTTTAAAGGTTGTTTTAATGTTTCCGAGTACTTGCTTTTTTCCACGACGACGGCTAAAAATAGGTGTGTAGCGTTTTTATTACCCTACTTACCATAAATGGGTGTATATTATAAGTCTGTATGTTTGTGCGAGGGGTCGTTGCTTAGTCTTTATCCAAGTAGTGATATTCTTCTTATTAATTAGCTCAATATAGTTTCCCACTGCTGGGCATAGGCCTCCTCCCTTGATTTCCACACCTCTCTCTCTGGCAATCTTCGGCCAATCCTTCTAGCGTCCAAGTCTCTTCTAAATAGCGTCCAAGTCATCCCGCCATCTCTTGGGTCTGCCTCGCTGTCTGTAGCCGTCCTGGGGGACCCACCAAGTTGCTGCATTGGGCCGCCTTTGTGATACTAAATCGTTTTTTTATTTAGATATTCAAGTAAATTTTTAGTCGGGGACTACTTAGAGTCCTTCTGAAAACCAACGACATGGCTTGCTGCCGTATAATGCTGAGAAGGCACGCCCTTTTCAACGCCATGTTTTTTTTATTTGTCATTTGTTATAATGTGTTGCTGTAAGTAAGCGTTTAATTATTTAATTTGAAATTGTTCCTAAATACTTGTGCATATCAAAATTATAGGTATATTAGTAACTTTGTCATGAGTGTCATGACAAATATGGTATTTATTCCATAATCAAAATGATTTAGTTTTGAGTTAGTAGTTGGTTAAAGGGGCTTCTAAACGGGCCATGTTTTGCTGCAATTTGTGGCCGGCAACTAGTGCTATCTTACTCTTACTTCGTATGTAGCAAGATGCGTATAGTTGCCGGCCACACATTTCCGTGAAAATGTTGCTGGTTTAGAAGCCCCCTAAGGAAAAGCTAACTAGCTAACCTAACCTATATAAATACATACATACATAAACTCACGCCTTCATTCCCAATTCATTAAGTAATAACCTATATAAATAATAATAATAAATCCTTTGGTTTGCCGTAGTCGGGTAAAAAAATATCAAAAACAACTTGGGGCAATTTAACACATTTCCTAGTCCAAAACTAAGGTCTAAGCTTGTACAGTCAGCTGCAGAGAAAAGGATACCCCCCTTCTGGTAAGGATCGATTTTTTTCAAAAACCTGTGGTTAAATTAATATGATTTTTCGGTCGATTGAAGATTTTACTATTGTCTACACATAAACTCAAAATCATTTAAATCTAACCACAGGTTTTCGAAAAAAAAACGATCCTTACCATGAGGGGGGGTATCCTTTTCTCTGCAGCTGACTGTACATACAGAGGAGATAAGGGCTTGACAGATATTTTTGACCTTGTCAATATTTAATGTGATTTTTGACGACACGCAAGCCTAACTTGTTTGTACATATGTACGTACACGTAAAGTCGGGGTCAAATATAACAAATATTTTTGACACATAACCCAATTTTTTCTGCAAACGAGGTTTGATTTAAAAAACGTATAGTTAATTGTTATTTAATCTTAAATAGAACATGAAAGAAACGGTCAAGCGTGTTATGAAATACACCTCATGTGATGCCCAAAAGTACGTGATTTTGGAGTAATAATGGTAAATTGGTCCGTTTGGTTTTGTTTACATCTTCTGCCATTTCCATTAACCCCGATTGTAGGTTAGGTTGGGTTAGCTTTGTGACTATCACAAAATTGTAACTAACCTAGGAAGGCTTGTTGATGAAATGAAAATTCTGCGAAGTGATACGTTCTATAAAACAAATGTAGGCAAAACAAGGGTAAACATCGAATTACTCTAGGAGGCGCTTCGGGTTTGTACTTTTCTCTCACTCGCTCTCATACGCTCTTATTAAGAGCGAGTGAGAGAGAAGCTCATACCCGAAGCACATTCTCTAAGTGCTCATAGACTGTACAACTAGCTTAACCTAGTTAGCCTAGTTGATAGTGACCCTGCCTACGAAGCTAGTGGTCCCGGGTTCAAGTCCCGGTAAGGGCAGATATTTGTTTTCTGGGCATTTGTTTAAAAGTGTGTACCTAGTTACGGACTAAAATTAAGAAATGTTAACTTTTCCGCTGTGTTACGAAAATTAGTCATAAATTTTCCGGTTGCCGGGTTAGAATAATATAGTACCACTCCATGTCTTCCCGTGGATGTCGTAAGAGGCGACTAAGGGAATAAAGGCTTGCAGTACTGTTAGGCGATGGGCTTGCCACCTGTCACTAATACACTGGGAAACATCTTAGCCTACTTGTGCAAAATGTGGTTACAGAATTATCAAGAAGTTTTAAGACTTGTAGGTAATTCTTTAGCTCTGCCTACCCCACTCTGGGAATGAAGGCGTGAGTTTGTGTGTGTGTGTGTGTGTGTGTGTGTGTGTGTAAAAAAAAACATACGCGCTTCTATCTATTTAAGTATGCATTTCTCTATACATAACTATGTTTATCGTTGTCTAATACCCATAGTATCTACAAGCATAAAGCTTAGCTTGGGACTAGGTCAATTTGAGTGATGCTGTCCCCCCATATATTTATTTGTTTATATTGCTGATGTTAACTAAACTAGGTACTACAGAAACTCACGAATGAAAATACTTATATAACAAGACAATACTTACACGATTATATCCGTCCCTATTTAATAGTAACGAGTACTTGGGTGGATCAACTTTTTGTTGTTGTTATTCTGTCCCGTAAGCCAGGAGACAAGAGTGATAGAGTTTCTTAGAAAAAATGTTATAATATATACTTCCAGCACACTCAGGAGAAAGGCCATAAAATAATGGGCGTGTAATTGCCAATAAAACAGTTTTTTAGTGGACTTATATTCTTTGAAATCATAGTTTTAAAGAGTGACCCAGGAGACGTCACCATGGCAACGAGCTACAAAGAAAAGTTGATTGACCTACTTATATCTAATTTTAAATTTATCATTACTTTCTAAGGAGAGCTTCGCGCCGTCGGGCAGCCGCGGCATGTCGGGCGGTGCGCAGGAGTTCTTCCCGGGGAACGGGCTGCTGAACATGCTGTCGCAGCAGGAGCCGAGGGCTGGAGACACTGGTAATGCGTCTAGTCTGCATGACGCATATGTGGCGTCATTACATACAAATAACAGCTTCGCGCCGTCGGGCAGCCGTGGTATGTCGGGCAGCCGTGGTATGTCAGGCGGCGCGCAGGAGTTCTTCCCGGGGACCGGGCTGCTGAACATGCTGTCGCAGCGGGAGCCGAGGGCTGGAGACACTGGTAATGCTTCTAGTTTGCATGACGCATATGTGGCGTCATAACATACAAATAACAGCTTCGTGCCGTCGGGCAGCCGCGGTATGTCGGGCGGCGCGCAGGAGCTCTTCCCGGGCAACGAGCTGCTGAACATGCTGGTGTAGCAGGAGCCGAGGGCTGGAGACACTGGTAATGCTTCTAGTTTGCATGACGCATATGTTTCGTCATTACATATAATAATGTTTAAGGGTACGATGGACAAGCACGGGCTGGGAGCTGCGATCACCGGTAATATACACACAGCTTTTACGAGACTTGTTATTTCAGTCGGCATGACGCACATGTGGCGTCATTACATATTAATAACAGCTCGGCGTCGTCGGGCAGCCGCGGTATGCTGAACAAGCTGGCGCAGCAGGAGCCGTGGGCTGGACACTGGTAATGCTTCTAGTGTGCGTGACGCATATGTGGCGTCATTACATATAAATTACGTTCAAGGGTACGAAGCTGCACTGGCTGGGAGCTGCGACCACGAGACTCTTTCAGTCGGCGTAACACAAACGTGGCGTCATATTATAAATTACAATTAAGAATACGCTGGCGAATACGGGCGTGGTTATCTCGGACCTCCCTTTATGTCGGCATGGTGTACGAGTATTTATAGTATCATAAATTCATTCAAGTACATATTATCTCATCTTTCCTTGGACCGGGGGGGAGCCTGCCGTTACGGTATACGTTGGCAAAAACATGTTTGCCAAATGTATCACTTGCCAACCCAATGTTATATAATTTTTTCAGAATTTATATCAGTACCACCGTGTAGAACCCTATAGGTTAGGTTATTTTTTTATAAAATCCTGAATTTTTTATGGTTACACAAAACAAAGCGGGTTGGCTAATGAAAAGTTGGGAAACCATACATATTTCGCCGAACCAAAGGTAACCCTTTTTTTTTTGTTCCCAGCGCCGGCTACTCCCGACATGGACGAGGTGATGATGAACTTCCGTATGAACGGAACTGACCTGCTCTTCGACGACGTCGACCACGGCTCCAATAATTATTACATGGGTAAGTGTTTTTATGAAATTAAGTAATCTTGAACCCGCATGCGCTAAGGAACCTCATTCAGTTTTCAAGGCAACTGCGTTTTTTTTGCCTTATTTATCTTTCTTTAATGCTGAAATTTTGCTTATTTTTTACTAATCCTGTGGAAGAGAATGTTTGTCATTATTTCGCCACAGATCTCAACTTCATTGGAATAATTTTTTGGTAATAATTCAATTTGGCATAAAGTCTTGTGGCGTCAAGCTTCGCATACATTCACTACGCAAAATCTCTGACACGGTTTATACATGTAGTAATAAAGACTTGTAAGTTTGTTTTTACGCGTAATGTTGGGTAATAAATAATATTATTGCTGGTGAATGTACACTAGGTACTCTAGGTAGGTTTCATGTTTTTGTATTTCTCTGTTCATTTTTTTGTGTGGTGTACGTAACTACGCCTTGACCTTCTAACCTAACCTTTTCGAGTCACTTCTGCCCTGACCCATCTTGCTCGCTCGCTCGCTATTGCCATTGCCAAGCGAGTTACTAAAAAACGTTTAGTGGTGGTATGCTACCACCATCTTATCCCTTAACCTTACCACCAAACAGCACTGTTCTAATTGTTATAATTCATAATACTTTATTCAGTAAGGATTATACATTGTCATTCATGTTCAGTGGAAATAAATCACAAAAATAATAATATGAATAATTACAAAATAAATACAAAAAGTCACTCACAAAAGTTAATAATGTGTCATAATAAAATAATTAAAAGTCAATGTAATTAAGGTAGTCATTGACGGTATAGTAAGCCTCTGTGTCAGCCAGTTTTTAAGGTTCCGGTCAAAACTAGGTATGGACCCTCAGTCCCTAATTTGAACCGGTATTTTATTAAATATTAGCGGACCCATGACGTGCAGCGACTTATTGCACTTCTGCAGGCGTTGTCGAGTAGTAGCTAAATGCTGTTCCCTACGACATGGAGAATTCCGGTATGGAAATGACAACCTGTGAAATTTCTAGCATAATGGCATTTTATCTTCAAGGTTTGCAACGCGTTTGCGGTCTTAGGAAGCAAACGCCTGAGTCACAGATCCCAATCACGATCAGGTATCCTGTGTGCTCATTTGCCATCTCCATCCCATAAATAAAGCTTTTTTTTAATTTAATTTATCTTTTTAATTTATTTTTTTATTCTTTAGCTCTGCCTACCCCACTCTGGGAATGAAGGCGTGAGTTTATGTATGTATGTATCGTACAACAAAGAAGCTGTAGGTAGGCCTCCATCAAGATGGAGTGACGACCTTGTGAAGATCGCGGGAACGCGGTGGATTTGAAAAGCACAATACCGGTCTGAGTGGAGCCTTGGGGGAGGCCTACTTGTGGGAGGACCTTGTGCAGGGTCCATCCGGGTTGGTACCACCATCTTATGCATTAATCTACCGCCAATCAGCAGTGTTTGCAGTGTTGTGTTCCGGTATAGGGATAAGACAGACGGTAAAATGACTAGCATAGATGCATTCCATCTTAGTCCTCAGGGTTGGCAACGAATTTGGATTCTTAGGATTGCGGTCTTGTGAATGCGAATGTCTATGGGTCACAGTTTCCAATTACCATCAGGTGGCCTGTGTGCTCGTTTGCCTACCTAGGCCATAAAAAAGGCCTTTGTCCAGCAGTGGACGTCTTTCGGCTGACATGATGATGATGACTACAAAGAATACTATTTTACATTTAAATGAACACCTCTTAAATCACTTTTACTTATTTCTGTTTAGGTGGCAACTCGAGCCGCGCGGAGTCTGCGTCGAGCTCCATGTGGAACAACGCTGCGCCGGCGTCGGGGAAGACTGAGATGATGGACACCTTCGAGTTCCTCATCAAAAGTACGTTCCACAGTTGTTGTAGAAGTTTTAGGAAATGTTAATTTCGAAGTGTTTTTTTTTATGGTTCACCCTTATAGGATCATTCGTGCGTCTGTCTGTCTGTCCGTCTGCCTCAGACAATTTGCTCCGAAACTACTGGACCGATTGAGTTGAAATTGGTACATATATTATATGTAAATTGATGACCCAAACACAGTTGTGCAAAGTATATATACAGGGTGTTTGGTAGAGCGTTTTCAAAAAGAAACAGGCGAATAGAAGAGGCCATTTGCAATCCATTTCAGGTACTTTAACCCTTTATTTGTCCAGGGGCTATTTAATACCAATTTATTTTTTATTTTATTAAGAGTTACCAAAATTCGACCTGGAAACCCCGAAAAAAAAGGAACTATTTGATGTATCCACAAAATTATCATTTTGTTAGAAAGTTAAATGTTGTAGTGTTCGAATAAGTGTTAAAGGAAGCGTATAGCAACATTATAAAGAAATGGGGGCTCTCAAAGTGTCAGAAATCAGTCAAGAAATTTTTCAAGATTAACTTTACAAAAAAAATAACTTTACGAACTTTCTAACAAAATGATAATTTTGTGGATACACCAAAAAGTTCCTTTTTTTTCGGGGTTTCAAGGTCGAATTTTGGTAACTTTTAATAAAATAAAAAATATATCTATATTAAATAGCCCCTGGACAAATAAAGGGTTAAAGTACCTGAAATGGATAGCTAATGGCCTCTTCTATTCGCTGGTTTCTTTTTGACAACGCTCTACCAAACACCCTGTATATTATATATTTTTTAATAAAAAGTTTTGCAAACCTTACTGTTTCACATTTAAAAAGAAAGGGCTCGTTATGAGGATCTCGAACATATTTTTGTTATTATTGATAAATAAATAGTTTTGATTTTATTCATGAAAGAAGACAAAAATTTACCATCTCCCCCTGATCCCCAAAATAACTGAGCCTAAAATTTTGAAAAAAAAAAGTTGATTACTGGAAAACCTATAAGAACAAAATGCGTATGTACGGAACTCTCCACGCGAGTACAACTCGCACTTGGCAGGTTTTTATCATTAATTTTCACTACAGTTATAATGATTCAACTTTTTTACTTACTATAACTTTACCCGGCGGCAGGTCTGTCCTCAGCCAACAACTACGTGTCAATGCTGTCCCGCGAACAGCTGTCCCTGTTGCGCTGCATCCGGCCCAGCCTGCTGTACGAGTTCCTGCAGGAGGTGCTCAAGGCGCGCACCGACAAGCGCGCGCGCCGCGGGCTGCCCAACGTGAGTACTCTAAAGTCTGGGGACTAGATTTGCACAAGTTTTGTTTACCTTCAGTACCCTTACCATGAGTTAGAATTACCGTACGAACTCGCTAGCGAGTCGCATGCTTTGTCTCTCGCACTATATAATACTGAGAGGGACAAAGCATTCGTCTCGCTAGCGAGTACGGTAATTGTTACTCATGGTAATGGGTACCACAGACTATCAGCCGGACTGACAGGCCGAGAGGGACGCAGTTATTTGATAGAAACCAAAAGCATATTATTAAGCTATACGTCTCTCATTCTAACAGATATCTGGGTCCCTCTCGGCCTGTCAGTCTGGGGCTGTACTGTGGGCTATCCTAATCCTAACTACACTCGCAGGCAAAATACTCTCTCGCACGCCTTTTGTTCCTACAATTTTTGACAAATATAACTTCTTAAAACATAGAGTAACTTCAAAAAAAAATTACCAATTTTGATGTATATTGTAAATTAAATTATTGAGTTTTATACCCTGTAAATATGTAATTTGTTGGTCATTTTGGATCGAAATTAGTTTAGAATTTTTGAAGTTACTTTCGGATTTAAGAAGTTGTATTTTTGCCAGACAGGGTATAAGGGAAGTCGCTCACTCTCAAGAGTTGTGGTTATTATTGAAAACTAGGTTTGTACCTATGTTTCCGTTTCTTTTCTATTTTCTAGTTTTCATAGTATCTATAACATAGGTATTTTGTTATTTTATACTTACCTATTGCTGTTCCATCAATCTATATAAATAAAAACTCGAGAATGGCTGAACCGATTTGGCCAATTTCTTTTTTGTTGTGTTCGTCATTGTCAGGACAAGGTTTTTATGAAAGCAAATAATAGAAAAATCCACCGGGAAAGTCGGAAATTTGCAGCGGGGCGAAGCCGCTAGTAAGTAAAAATCATCAAAAATCAAAATAAGCTTCAAAAATCGTAAAAATCGGACTAGGTTTAAGGGTCCCCCCCCCCCCCCCCCCACACAGGCACGTTATTATAGGTCGATAATATCGCATGCGTTATTGCGATTTCTGTTTTCAGTACATTTTGTATTAGGATGGTCATGTAGTTACGCACTGCTGCGATAATAACGCCGCAATGGAAGTAGGACGTTGCGTTTCTCCGTCCTGCGATATTCCGATATGAGTTCTAGAATGTTTTGTATCAGGACACAAACGACCGTACACACACCTGCGATAATAACGTTAGAAATAGAAAGAAATATCGGACTATAAAAACGCAGCCGTGTGAAAGGAATCGGGACGCATTATCGCAATACCGCATGCGATATTATCGACCTATAATAACGTGCCTGTGTGGGGGAGCCTTTAAAGGGAGAAAAAAACGCCTTTTGTATAGGTACAATGTTTAGCTTCACAATCCTCTTAACCCATCCGTCACCCCCAGGAATGCGCGTTCTGCAAGAACAACGGCGAGAACGAGGAGTGCTACGGCGCGCACGCGCTGAAGGACTGGCGCGGCCGCGTGCTGTGCCCCGTGCTGCGCGCCTTCCGCTGCCCGCGCTGCGGCGCCACCGGCGACCGCGCGCACACCATCAAGTACTGCCCCGAGAACGGGGACAACGGTCAGTACTATTTTACCTCACCACTAGAGTTTCATTTTTCGAGCATTTAATTCTTTTTTGAATTCTAGCGAATTCTTGGTGGTACAGTCAACGGCATAAATAAGTGATCATTTATTTACTTTGTCGCTTTCAATCTTTGCACAATTTTGTATAAAATTTTAAACACAACGTTAAAGTGAAAAGGTACATCAATTATCACTTATTTATGCTGTTGACTGTACCTATTGAAAAGACCAGTATTCAAAATTATGATACAATTAGTTGGAAGAAAGAAAATGGTGGACAATATCACCAGTGTTTGACATAAATTGACAGGAAAGTTAGTTATTGTTTGTTACATACATACATACATAAACTCACCCCTTAATTCCCAGAGTGGGGTAGGCAGAGCTAAATAATTACCAACAAGTCTTAAAACTTCTTGATAATTCTGTAACCACATTTTGCACAAGTAGGCTAAGATTGTTTATTGTTTTTGGAAAAATAATAAACATTGAAAATTACACAAAACAAAGATCTAAATAACTCTGTAACATTGAAAATCTGCTCCTCCTAAGTGGTCAATTTGTGCAATCTCTATTGTCCATTCACCGTGAAACCAGATAATTTTATTTTTACAATAGAAAGAGTTAGGGCGTAAGCAAGATCTGCAAAAAAAATGGTTTTTTTTTTCCAAACAAAAGTGAAAAACCCTACTCCCGACGTAAACGGGAAAAGAAACGAACAAAAGATATACCTACTTAGATCCTGTGTCAATAAAAGATAATCCTAAATGAACAGTTGATCGCTGACTCTATTCGCTTCCCGTTTTTGGTGTGTAATAGTACATTATTGCCTAGGCAGTGACGCAGGCAATTGCGGGGCGAGGGTTGGTTTAAACGGACGAGCTTGCGAGTCCGTTTAAAAATACGAGGCCCGCAATTGCCGTTCCTGCCGAGGCATATATAGTGTTTTCTCAAAAATCTAAACATACAAATCGCATATATACAGAAACTTCACGTGAAATAACATCACTCTCTACCGCCTTAATTTTTATGACAAGGAGAAACGCAAGTTTTTTTTAGAAAAAAAAACTAAAGCTATTCCAGACATAGATAAAAAAGTTACGTTTCGAATAAAATATGGATGTATAAGACTTGTGCCCTCATTTTATTATGGCCGTTTTCACTTTTTAAAAAGTTACAAACTAGATAACAATGAAATTTGTATGCAACATTGCGGGCTTGTGTAGAGAGCACGCAATGTAGTTTTTTTTTAATTTGGGAACTGACTGTAAACTATGTACTTCGCGTCTCAGTATGGAGTTAGTAATGTCAACTTTTCCGGTCATTTTTGAGGAAAATTAACTTAAGTGTTTATTCCAGAGCGCACAGGCCTGCCGTCCCGCCGGCGCGCGCACGCGCCGCTGCTGGCGGAGGGCGCGCGCGCCTGCCCGCCCACCCCCGCGCCCGCGCCCTCCCCCGCGCCCGCCTCCGGCTTCACCCCCTCGCCCTGGTGGTCCTCCTACGGGTTCAACTAAACACACCAACCATTGTATATCATGCAGATGGCGGCACTGTAATACCATTTCAGTCTGTAATCTAATAGTCATTTCAATTTTGAGTCAAGTTTAGAATGAAATGCAATTTTCTCGAGACCTTTTAAAATGAGGAACTCGTTTATTGACCTTATTCTCTAATGATTTGCATATGAAATCCAACCTAATATTTTGCGGACTGTACCTCCAATATTTAGCCCTTATTTAATCTGCTATAACTTTTTTTTAGTTAGGGCCGCCATTGTCAAAAAGAATGCTGAGCATTTCACACTAACTTTGCTCCAAAAGTACCACAGTTTTATCAACCCTTTTTATAGCAAGTTTTTCAACCCACCAAAGTAGCAGATTCTTTACGTACGCGTTAGTAGTGTACCCGATTGTTTTTGTTCTAAGTGAAATGTACTCTCAGAAAACAAATATCTTCCTTAAGATCTAAAATATATTTATGTACCTAAGTATTATCTTGATTACCGTTGTTAGTAAACGAAGAAGTTGGACTTTCCTCTCCCCGTCTCAACAGTCGCGCGCGCGACGTGGTAAGGAAACTCCAAATAACCTGACGACAAATGTTGGCTCCAATGCTGGCGCTGACTTGGTCAGCCTCAACGTTTGAGTTTCTCAAGCACTGGTGCTGGGGCCAAAGTTTGTAATTGGTTTAAAGTTTGCTGATTGTATTTTGTGTTAACCTTACAATAAGTTAGTTCATAATGGAGCTAAGAATTGTGTACAACTTTGATTTCTTTGATTCTCATGGAATCTAGTTAACTACATAACTTTGCTAACTTTTTTTCATAAGATTTCTAAGGCCTTAGAGATAGTATTTTTAGATGCATCAAGAGTGCTATTAAGTAATAATTTAAGTTATGAAGCTGATTTATAAATGGATTTTGCCTTCAGGCACGACAATGGTTATGTTGCTGGACATCGATAGCTCCACTGAATATTAGCTGATAATCATACATTATCAGTAAGGGTTGTATTCTTGTTCTGTGCCGGTCAATTTAAAAAGGCAATATGTATATGTACTTCATACAGTTATACTGCCTTTTTCAATTGGTCAGCAGTCTTGCGAGTGAGTAGTCTATTTTCTACGCCAACGTAGGAAACTGATCTGTTCACAAGCTTTGTGGTGTTAGTCTCCATTGTAAATTGACCTCTGGATTTGTAGTATTTAAGGTAATTAGTAAGTATGTTTAAAACTTGGAGGTGTAGCTTCCTGTTTTTCAGTGCGATTATTTCTTCAAGTTTTTTTTGGTGGGATTGAACTCTGGCCTGAAGGGCGGCCGTTCAAATCTCTATTCCACTTTTTTGATCTTTTCCATTGGTCAATATTTTAATATCTGCAATTGAGATCAACACCCAAGTCGTTTTTCTACTTCAAACACCAGTATGCTGGCCATACTCCGTTTGACAACTTCAGATCTCGACGCTAATAAGGATCCAACTCTTAATTCCTACCTTCAATATTTCTAATTCTTCAAATTTTTCATTGGGATTTAAAATGCAATATACAGTGAATTCACAATGTTTTATATTATAATTACAACTTATCATCTCCCATTAATAGTATACAATCATTAATTGCAAATTTCAATGAATTAATTGCTTATACTGATTGATTCAAATTATTTTGTTAATACATTCAATAATAACATCGAATACTGATATTTTAACTTTGGCGAATGTTTATTATTATTGATCAGTGTTTTACCAATGAAAAATTTAATTTACTTTTTCTTATCTTTCTGGTGTGGGTAAAATAAACTATGAAGCATTCAAAGAGTTCTCATTTAAAAACCCCTTAATTTTAACCTTATCATACGCCTTTAAGGCATGAAATACACAGGTCCTTCGCCGCGTCTTAACCTTGTTCTCGCCGCTCCCTCTCGCTCGCACGCCTCTTCTGTATAATTTAGTATCGCGCCTGCGACTTTACCACGCCTTAACGCGTCCTTACCTGCGTCGCGCTTCTGTGTATTTCACGCCTAAGGCTGCCTGTCCACTGGAGCGAAGCGAGGAAGCGAAGCGGTGAGCGAGGTAAAAATCCACCAATAGGAGAGCTGCGCTAAGCGAGGTTAGGAAAATAAAGTATTCCTTTTAGTGGATATCTTCCTCTCTCACCGCTCCGCTGCCTCTCGACTTCAGTGGACAGGCATCCTAAAAATGTGCGAGGAAAAACCCACCAATAGGATAGTGTGGCTACTAAAACAAAATAATCCTACTGATGGATATTTTCCACGCAACACCGCTTTGCTTACTTTTGCTGACAAGGGAGAGGAGGGGGGGGGGGGTAAGTAATTGTAATAAATCTGCTTACGTAATACTTGAACGGCCCGTAATTGATACGACATAAAGTCTTTTATTCTTAACTTGTGTCGGCTGTGGATGACAGTAGTGTCAGTGGCACTATGTCAGTTGTCGGCCAGCTGGCGTTCAAGAGATTAATTATTCATGAGGGGTCCATTTGCAACGTTAAATGATGGCGGACGTGTAATTTGTTTTAGACTTTAATTTTTGGGTAATTAGGTGTTCAAAGTTCTTTTCTGATAGTGATTTGTACTTTTTATGCCTTTGTGTCGCACAGTGATTGAAGACTTGGACTTATTTCGTGTATCTGGCATCTTTCTTCTCGTTTCAAGTGGTCTCGCAGTGGTGCAGAGGTTAAAACTATCGGTTAAACCGGTTAAAACCGGTTAAAACCGGTTATTAGCAGTTTTGTATGAAAATAATCGGTTAAACTTTGCATTCCCTAATTAAAGTGTAAAACCGAAGTAGAATAAAGGCTTCGTAGCCGAAGTATGAAGCGATCTAACGAGTTCTTATTTAAAAACATTGTTTTTTTAAGTATTTATTTTCAAATACAACTTACAATAAATACATCAACAGTACAACGGAGTATTAATAATTTTGTGGTAGTATAAAAGCGATTAACAATAATATCTACCGTAATTAAAGATCATTTCATATCATACTCGTACTTATACGATAACTACACAGTATTTATGTCTATGGTAAAGAATTACATAATCTATCCGTCTCTGAATTAGGTTATTAACCCTTTTCCAGGCATAGTACATTTCATCGACCACATTCATGTCGCTCAAAATTGAACTTAACTACCTACATTTTATGACACAAATGTAATTGAACTTTCCTGAGATATGACTTCATGGATCAGTATCCTTCAGGAAGTTGCGAATTCGTGGCTCTATTCCATTTCTTGCTTGTGTCCTTACTTTAGCAAGGCCTGGAAAAGGGTTAATATACGTTCTTAACAAATTGAATTAATTAGATTATATCATTACTCTGGCAATTAATTATAATATAGTGTTGGAATATCCATTATTTATGGTAAAATTAAATACATAATAAATTGATGTAACACTGACAAAAAATGCCAAGAAGTTTTACAAATATGTTTGAACATCTCTGAGCTTAGTATACACGAATAATAAAACAATATTTTGTAGTAGATAAGAAGGTATTCTAAGTGGCCATTTTCGTCAAATATATCTATATCAGTAGAAGTAAAATTCTAATCAGATTTTCAGCCTCAATTGGCGAATGATCGAATGGTATGAGATCTTTTACACCTTACAGAATCACTTAGGTTACGCAGCAACTACCTCTTTCCGTCACCTTCCTACCTTTCTAGTTTCAAACATGTTTTTTTTACTTCGATGATGACCTTTAAGTCTTAAATACATATTTAGGCACTAACGACACATATTATGGATATTAAGTATATTTTAAAACACCTAAATAATTATACTATAGGTATTATGTGTATAACAAGAATCTAACAGCACATCAAGGGATACGATTACAAATAGGGTAAATTCTTCGAAATATTGTAAGTCGAAAGTGACCAAACACACTCGCGAGGCAAACCAATCCAAAAGATTATAAACGCCATTAATTGTACCCTTTGGTTGTCAGCGCAAAAAAGACCAAATGCTAAACAAGATATGGTACATAATGCTAACCAGAGCAATTATTGAAAAGGGACCAACTGTAGTCGTCCGATTGCTCGACATATCAAAATAAAATATTTACTTCGTGATAATATTATGTCCATTTGTACCGACACAAAACTTTCTTGTGTTTTGGGAGATGTGAGCTTTACTTTTGTTAAACATACCGAAATCAAATTGTACAAAAAGTTAGTCATCGCATTGCATGAGTCTGGTGCTTTTGCTGGCGAATAAGTTCTAATTTGCGTGTGAAATATCAAAGATCATATGAGCTATCACAACGTTAACAATACGATAGCAATAGGAGTAAAGAATGTAGAATAAAGGGCTTTGTTTTTAGATGTCACTGGCGACATTTCCATTAATTTATTTGAAACGGCGAAATATGTAGGTATTCAAAATAAAGTACACAAAAAAATCTTCGTTTGTTTTTTTATACGCAAGATATTACTAATAATCAGACGTACTGGTCCCTTCCTCATTTTCTAAAAGTATGTTATAAAGGAAATATCTGACACAAGAAATAACTGATTCCTTGGGTCTCGTTGGTTTCGCAGCTAGGAAAGTTATAGAAATCTCGATGACATTTAAATCCTGGATATGCATTAATTTTTCAAGATAACTTTATTTGCCTCGCGAGTAGCTATGTTGGAAGAATGGGATATAGATATATCTATACATTTAGATTTAAATAGAAACAATTGAATTATTTATATTAAGTACATACTATTGGCAAGCCAAGACAATACATACAGATGTAGCGGATATCCACAATATCGTATTTCGCCGCATCAGTTCATATTTGTCATGCTTTCTCTGTTAGCTTTACAATAGCTGAAGGCTCAATATAATGACTTTGGTCAAAGTGATTTCAAACTTTAGTTGAGTGACACAAGATATATAATTCGATGCGTGCCGACACCCTTATGAAACGTCGGGAGTCTAAAAAAGCATGAATACCAACTTTTCCGACAAAACACGATGTCGTTTGATCATTTTTTCCATTTGAAACTTGGCATAATTAACTGTAGAAATCTTGGCAAGTGTCGATTAAAAACTAGATATTCACACGTGTATATTAAATGATTACTTATTAGAGTAAAAGTATAAAAAAATAAACCTCGCTTAAATATAAACTGAGATTCTGTAAAATCGATTAGACCGGATTTTTATAAATTACAAAGAAATGCTTTAGGAATGCTTTTATTAAATTAACCAATTAGTTAAGGAATGATATGAAAATGACAAATTTACTCTGTTAATTTTTATATGTTTTTCGTGGTA
The DNA here is from genome assembly GCA_927399475.2 of Acleris emargana. Taxonomy (NCBI): domain Eukaryota; kingdom Metazoa; phylum Arthropoda; class Insecta; order Lepidoptera; family Tortricidae; genus Acleris; species Acleris emargana. The sequence goes on from OV656843.1 coordinate 2,839,137, forward strand.
AACATTATTCTAGCCGAAGCTAAACCACTAATATTACTAACGATTTATTTTTGTCTAAGTCTGTTTGTATGTCTGCCACGTTAGAACCATTTCCATGCGATTTTTTACATTTTAAAATTGTATGAAATTCTGCTTATCAAGAGTTTTTTTAACTTTTCAATCAATTAATAGAATCATAGTAAACTCACAGGTAAAAATGAGCCGTTCATACATTGCTTTAATTTATAACACTACCGAAAATAACACACACAAAATCTTTGGTTCACTGAAAAATGTAACATACTCAACGAGCCAACTATTATTCAAAAACATTTATGGCTCTGACAATCTAAACTTAATTACATAATATCTTTACGATCAATATCATTTTGATAAGATAATAATATAATCATATGGCTAGCCATTTTTCACATTAATAATTCATAACTTAAAAAGGCGTATATGCAACTCGATAAGTTTTAGTAAAGTCAATCCTACGATGATGTAAATCTGATTGAAATTGCATTGCATTACTAATTGTGATGTAGTTAGATTTAGTTCAATTAAATCTTTAAGCCTTCAAGTTCCAGCGCGACTTTCGCGGCATTTGTTCCTCGATAACCAAGTTAGCTTACCAACAGCCAAAATGGAAGAAAATTTCTTCCCAGATACTCAGATTTTTAACGGGAAGTATTTTATCCTGTATGATAACCAGCTCAAGTCGGGTGGTTTACGAAGAACAACTATTTCTTCCCAGATAACAGTTTTTTAATGGGAAGGATTATTTCCTGTGCGATAACCAGCCCAGGTCTGGTGGTTTACGAAGAACAACACTTTCTTCCCAAATAACTGTTTTTTTAATGGGAAGTATTTTATCCTGTATGATAACCAGCTCAAGTTTGGTGATTTACGGAGAACAACTATTTCTTCCCAGATAACAGTTTTTTTAATGGGAACGATTCTTTCCTGTACGATAACCAGCCCAGGTCTGGTGGTTTACGAAGAACAACACTTTCTTCCCAAATAACTGTTTTTTTAATGGGAAGTATTTTATCCTGTATGATAACCAGCTCAAGTTTGGTGATTTACGGAGAACAACTATTTCTTCCCAGATAACAGTTTTTTTAATGGGAACGATTCTTTCCTGTACGATAACCAGCCCAGATCTGGTGGTTTACGAAGAACAACACTTTCTTCCCAAATAACTGTTTTTTTAATGGGAAGTATTTTATCCTGTATGATAACCAGCTCAAGTTTGGTGATTTACGGAGAACAACTATTTCTTCCCAGATAACAGTTTTTTTAATGGGAACGATTCTTTCCTGTACGATAACCAGCCCAGGTCTGGTGGTTTACGAAGAACAACACTTTCTTCCCAAATAACTGTTTTTTTAATGGGAAGTATTTTATCCTGTATGATAACCAGCTCAAGTTTGGTGATTTACGGAGAGCAACTATTTCTTCCCAGATAACAGTTTTTTTAATGGGAACGATTCTTTCCTGTACGATAACCAGCCCAGGTCTGGTAGTTTACGAAGTTTTTTTTTTTCCAGATGCAGTTACAGCTCGCTACCTAGTACCCAGCTTGTAACAATCCGTAGCCAATACAAACGGTATAATAGCGAATCTTCAGTACAAACGTATAGGCTTATTGTTTTTGTCTAGTTATTTCAGCTGCTTGGTCTTTTTGAATATTAGAGCTGCGTTTTTCTATTGATACATACATATCTACACACATTTGGCACAGTTGCTAAAATAGGGCCAATGTGATGCATAACATACTTTAACATGCAACTTGGATAAAAGAGCCTAGATATATTAAGATACATTATTTAAAAAAAAACTACGGCGCGATTTCATTCCGATGTAATATTATAATTATTAATATCAAATTACAAGTACGCAATAAGCAAACAAGACATCATTTCAATATTTCCAATACCATTAAAACATTATGCTAGAAACAACCAACCACATAATGACATAACACTCGTTGGCTTTGCCAATAAATTTAAAACACTAATTAGTACTACCAATACTACGAAAAATTCGTTGGCCTCCAACATCAAGTCTTCACAGTCAGGCTACGACAAACTGCCAGCGGCAAAAACAAATGCAAAGAAACGTATGAAGCATGTCAAATAGGACGATGAGACGATTTCTATACACTAGCGCAGTTGTAGCCAGGCCTTTCAATCTAAATACAAGTACGCGTGTCTTACTTGGACTATACATAAGCATTCATTACATAGAATCCGTAAATAGTATTATAGTATTATACACCGTGTTTTTTTTAATTTACGATAACGTTGGCATGTTACTGGGTACATCCATAGAAACTAAGTAGTAGATTACATTTTTAAATGATGCATAAAAACATATTTTTTTCGGTTTAGAACAAAGTAATTCAATGTTGTATCTTTGGTCATTCTAAAAGGGCTTTTAGAGTTAACTAATAGTCAGTGTCAAATACGTCAATGTTGGCGTAACATACACACAATTAAGAGCCTTTTACACCAGTTCAACGTGATTAACCGATTATATTTAAAAATTAAATATCTTTAAAACCGTAAGAGTTATCATTTGTCTGTCTTCGGGAAATTAACTTTATTTGTCCCAAAGAACGTTCCCTTAAAGTTATCGTACCTAAAAATAACTCGGTGTATTAGGCAGTTATTTTGAAATACAACGGTTCGATCCTGGTCGCGCACTAGACGGACAACGAATCTTGCGAGCCTATTATGGTTGTAACTGACAGAGATGCATGCATGTTGAGAATTCACCAATAGGAGCTGCGCTGTACGAGGCTTGGAAAATGAAGTAATCCTATTGGTGGATTATTTCCTCGCACACCGCTCTGCTACTTCGCACAGTTCTGGTATATGCTCACCATGAGTGTTCAGTGCGATAGGCTTGAAGACAACGTTGAATTCAACAAGCTAGTTAAATGTTAACCCCCTTATCAATAAACCTACTTAATCCTAAGGCCAACCATACAACGAAATTTGTCAATGGAATATGAATCTATTGTGAAAGAAGTAAAGTCAATTTTCTAATTTGACCAATTGTCATAAAAGCAAAAGAAATTCCACTTTATTTCAATGTTCGTATTATGTACTATTTTTAGTACAAGGAACCTCAGAAGGTTAAGTTATCTCTCTTACTCTTCGCACAGTGAAAGAAAAGGACTAACCGTATTTGAAGCATACTTTAGTTATTGTACGTTCATTAATAATAGGGTGAACCTTCGATTGGCGAAAATCACGTCGTCAACACGTTTTTAAGTTATATAACTTACATATCAGAACACTGTTGTATTCAGCTATGATAAAAATAGTCGAAGACTAAGTACGAACATACTAGTACTTTGCATTTTAAATGCAGAATATCATAAAGCATTTTTTTATTATGCTATGAAACTAAAGTCAATGACCAAAAAATCACCGGATAATTCTGATATTAATATAAAACTGTCGCCTCATTACGCTGTAATTTAATGTAAGTATTTGTTTGTTACCAGCAGGTAAATAAACCGAAGTAATTTTCACGAAATTGAACAAGCATTTCTTAAAAAAAATACATACATGAGAATAGGTTATTACTAAATCCTCCCACCGTTGAAAACAGCACCAACTTTGCTAATAATCCCGCAAAAGGGCAAATGTTGGTCCAAACATTTTCCTTCTTGGTAAATTTTGAGCCAACATTTGTAAAAATTTAGGCACGTGAGTTGTCATCGTGTGTCACTCCCACACATAGCGTCCGAGCAAGAGGTAAATACTCTCATACCTATATATGGAGGTCTACTGTTGTTTCCGTCGTTACCACAGCCATCGGCGCCAGGAAGGCGAGCGGTTGGGTCATTCACTAGGTTGTTCCCCTGAAAACAATAAAGTTGCAAAAATATACCCGATAGTTTCTTTTAAGGCAAGGAGAACCCAACGCATAATGTATCATTTCGCAAAAAATCGTTTGGCATAACTGACTTTAGGCTGACATTGCAGAATTGAATAAACGTCTAGTTTTTAAACTATTTCTATTGTAAAGCCGTTTTAGGACAAATAATTTTATGTGTAATTATGGGTAAAAAAAAATTGCCAGATTATATGGACCCAGCCACATGACATCTGATGTCAAGTGGGATCCGAGACCCATCGGCATTTAAACAGTTACCAGAGATCGATCCAGAGTCGATGTACCAAAGTTGCCACGAACTATTTCTTATGTGTGATTCACTCTCGTTTTCGTGTAAGCGTCCAGTATGTGGTGTCCGTACCCTCGTTGTTGTGTCCGTAACCCCGTTGTTGTGTCCGTACCCTCGTTGTTGTGTCCGTACCTGCCTTGTTGTGTCCGTACTCTCGTTGTTGTGTCCGTACTCTCGTTGTTGTGTCCGTACCCGCGTTGTTGTGACGTACCCTCGGTGTTGTGTCCGCACTCTCGTTGTTGTGTACGTACCCGCGCTGTTGTGTACGTACCCTCGTTGTTGTTGTGCCGGCGCACGAGCCGCTCGGGGTGCGAGTGCGCCAGCTGCGTGTAGTCGCGGAACACCTCGTTGTACGTGTCGTCGTTGGACGACATCTCGCTTTCACGCATCTCTTCGTTTAACTTTGTCAGCCGCAACCTGACCGGAGTAAAGCAAAAAATATATATTTTAAACTGGAACCAGTTATTAAACCGGGAAAAATGAATGCGTCAAAAGCCTTAGCGATGTAATTGTCCGTTTACTCACAGCGTGACGATGTCCGCGTTGGCGTGCTGCACGGCGATGTCCAGCGGCGTCTGAGCCTGCAGGTTGGCGACGGCCTGGTCCGCGCGGTACCGGAGCAGGAGACATACCTGACACACAACCGGTTTTCTATACGAACATCATAAATTAGTCGCTTAACTTCAAACTCGGAAAAATCCAAGCAAAAGGACAACGGAATTTGCGTCTTTTTTTAAACAAGTCAAGTTTTAAATTCGTATACCAAATTTCAAGGAGATACTGAGTTTGAAGTGAAGCGACTCAATCGCGTTGTGCGATAGACATAAAGCACTACAGTCGGATAATAACAAGTAAACTTGACTGTAAATGTCTTATATCGGAATAATGTTACCTATAATAATAAATTAAAAAGGTTTAATGTATGTCACCGTCGTCGTCGGCGTTTAAAAAAAAATGTGTTTGCTTGTCTTCGCTTAAAAAAGCTCCCCCTGTTCAAAAATACAGTGATATTGTAAACTTATTAAAAAATACCTTGCCGGGCTTTGCCTTCTTCTCGGGGCAAAGGTTTTATTTTTCAAACCGGTGGTAATGATTTTTGACATTCATAGGTGCATTACATTATGCCTAAATTGAAGAATAAAGAACTTTGACTTAGACTGCTATCAACATTATCTATATTAAGAAACATTGTTGTCTTATGTGGCCAGTATTAGTAACACGCACCTGCGCAGTATGACCGGCCTCCGTAGCGAGATGCAGCGCAGTATTGCCATCCTCGTCTTGCACGTTTAGCTTGCTGCCGTTCAGGAGCAGAAACGAGCACGCCATTACAGAGCCCTGAACACCATAAGGACTTAAATATAATGCACTTCAAGATCAAAACAGTAACAACTCAATGAACTTGCTAGTTTTGATTTAGGTTCATGTGTGTGTGTGTTAGTGTGTGTGTGTGTGTGTGTGTGTGTGTGTGTGTGTGTGTGTGTGTGTGTGTGTGTGTGTGTGTGTGTGTGTGTGTGTGTGTGTGTGTGTGTGTGTGTGTGTGCGTGCGTGCGTGCGTGCGTGCGTGCGTGCGTGCGTGCGTGCGTGCGTGCGTGCGTGCGTGCGTGCGTGCGTGCGTGTGTGTGCGTGCGTGCGTGCGTGCGTGCGTGCGTGTGTGTGCGTGCGTGTGCGTGCGCGAGTGCGTTTGCGCGCGTGTGTGTGTGTTATTTGTAAATGTTTATTTGAAAAAGTCTTACACATTACTTCATCACTAACACCGAAATTTTATTCACATTTATTTGATGACAAGTCGTGTTAGATTGATATTTATATTTATAGCTTACTACCACTTCACACTACTCTACTTGACCAATACTGGTTCCGTCACTCAATATTCTTTCTTTTTTTTTTGCTGCAAGATACACAAATCAAGAACAAATGGCGGATTCAATGCCACCATACAACCCTAACGGACACTTGTTTACCCTATCCCACACTATCCTATTCCGTACCCCCCCCCTACTCACGCTGAGCACGGCGGCGTGCAGCGGGCGGCGCGCGCGCGCGGCGGGCGCGTCCACGTCGGCGCGGGCGGCCAGCGCGGCGCGCATCACGGGTACGTTGTGCGCGCGCGCCGCGCGGTGCAGCACCGCCTGCGCCGACAGGGACGTCATCTCTTCTGCCTCTGGAAACACCACGTCAACCACCCATCCATCGTTATTTGGAAGACACTGCTATTTAGTGGTGAGACTGTCTGTATTATTCTAATAATTTAAACCTACTTTTTGTCTTTTTTGGTGTTGAATAAAAAGCATTTTGTATTCTGTGTAAAAATAAATAGGGTAAATTGAAATCAAAAGTACTTATTATTGGCTCATCGCTATTGTAAAATTATCACATATATTAACTTAAAAGTTGTCAATCATTGGTATAAATCGATTACCCTTATTGATATTTTTGGATGGCAGCAGCAGATCCGATCGTTGTGGAAAACATTGGTGAAGACCTTTGTCCAACCGTAAACGTCTTACGGCTGATAATGATGATGATGATCAGGGGTCGGACAAAAAGTGCAGATGACGTCAAACCACGTATAGGATGATTTCAAATAGTATTTTTGATTTTCATAAACAATTATCACTTATCATTTATCAACCTCTTTATTAAACGATATCGCCACTTGAAATGAGTAAGTACGGTTTTGACTGACATAATTATTGTCAATCAGATGAACAATAAATTGACTTCGTTATTGTTTAGCTATTCTCTTCTTCACGATTATATTTAGCTAAAAATTATATTTACTAATGTATAAAAAACGCTGTAAAATGTCATCTTTACTTGAATATTGTGGCAAAATATATATATATATATATATTCTACAACTGATATTTTAATATCCGTAGGAACGCAGACTACAGGACAAGGCAAAGATATCTCTACACAAACTGAGCAATCAAGTACTGCGATTGTTATGGATACCGCGAAATTGTTGGCTAATTTTTTTTCCCCCGGTCAACCAATTGAGGAAAAAATAATCATTCAAGCATATTTTAAGTCTGTGACAACAATAATAGACTTGTTAGAAATGCATAATTTCATTAAATAATAAGTATAATAAAATAACACCAAATTATCTTTTTTTTTATTTTTACTTATCTTACCAACTTTTGAGTATTAAACCTATTTATCTGAGGTTCCCACAGACTTGTTCTAATTTCAAATAATTATACCTTATGGTAACAAGTTTATGTCACACCTGCCCATAAAGTCGCTTTTTACGCCCGCTACGCGTACGGAAAAAGCCGCAAACATCTGCGATCTCGGACTTTCTTTGTTTTATCTCCCTAGTGGTGTAATATACTATTATTCACTACATCACCCTCTCTCTCTCATCATCACCTCTGTATTATTAATTGCATGGATAATTTTTTTACGATTATTTTGTTATGTTTCATTAATACTACTTCGTTACTACATGTCACACGGAAGTCTAAATACAAACTTAATCATCATCCTGTGTGCAAGATTACGTCATTTTTACGTCATCCGCACTTTTTGTCCGACCCCTGATGATGATAATGGATATTTTTCATAATTTAAGCGAAACCGCCAAAATTAAGTGCGTCTAAAGATACGTCTGCCATATACCCGATAACAGATAGACCAAAAGTACCACCAAATGTTATCCACAAGATACTAAGAGAAAAACGGAATGTACCAAACACATTACAAGGACTTAGCAATAGCGCCTTTTTTACACAGGAACAAGCGGAAATACATTCGCATAGCAGTGAAATACAAAAAAGGGCTCGTAACAGACTGGAATAGCAATGGACTACTGATACTATGGTATTTTACAGGGTATCATAGAGAATGTGCCCAAGAACTGCATGACCTCATCCCACCCTCCACTTTCTCACATCGGTCTTCTAGACGCCGGGAGGGCTTTCATCCACATGTAGCAGAATACCCAATGGTACGCACGCAGCGGATTCGTCGTTTCTTGTTCGCACTGCTAGGGAGTGCAACGCAAGTTAGTAATACATACCTAGCTCATCGTCGTCATCTCCCTCGGTGGAGTCGTGGTCGGACGGCAGCGCCAGGTCGACGCGGCGCGCGCCCAGCTCCGCGCCGATCACGAGCACCGGGCTACTGGACCCGGACTTGCTGGAGCTCTCTGATAATAGTGGAAACTTTTCATGTTACTAGGCTACTCAAGGCGTTATCACTCTAGCGATTTATGACAAGGTTATGAGCGAGGCGAATAGGGACTGCGGGACTCTCGTTTTAGATCAATCGCCTCACTTGAATGGAACGATCGCGAATCGTCAGCGTTATCTCTAGGGATCCTTAAGGATTCTTCGCTTCGCTCTGCACATGCCGGACAATTCAATATTCTGCACATGCCGGAAATATATACAGGTTATTGGTAATTCGACCTATTCCCCTCTAGGGGTTATGGGGGAGATCATTTTGTGGCGACCTAGCGACATCTAACGGAAACTTGTATCAACCAACTCGCTAGCGCCACCAGCGTCAGACAGCGGAACTAAGTCTTCTACAACGCGCTAACGAAGTTTCTACAGCCGGTTGATATATATACATATATGTATATACGACTTCCAACTTCATCCCAATGGACTTCGGTCCCCAGGCATAACACCCGCCTGGAGAGAGATCTCTCTATTATCCTCTCATCCTACAATTTGAAATCATTTTGGTCCCATAATAACCTACGCAAGTTATCAAATTTTTCTGTTTTTGTGTCATTTATTTTGGGTAAACTGATAAAAAAACATTTTTTTTTTACTTTTTCTCATTCTTAATAATTCTACATAATTCATAATTCTACTTTTAGTATTGCATAAGAACAGCAATTTTACCTTGTACAAAAGCTATTTTTTTTTTATATATAAAGTGCTAATTATTTTTTGTGTAAATTTTTGAAGATGCGGTCCTGATTTTTTTATCTCCGAAATTATTCACTTTAGCATAGAGTATTATGGGACCAAAATTATTGCAAATCCCCCATAACCTCTAGAGAGGAATAGGTCGACTTACCAATAACCCTGTATTAAAAAAAGTAAGTGAGAGTAAATCAATAAACAGAATAAATCAAAAATAAAAGCCGGACATGTTTCAATCGGCCATCTTTCCTTTTCGAAGGTTACCGGAAAACCTTCATACAACTCACCGCTGGTGTTGCTGTTGACATCGCTCTTCTCGTCAGGTATGGTTTCCGGCACGGCGGGTGGGGCGCGGACTCTGTTCAACGATTAATTTATTTAATTTTGTTGAATGGATTTAAATTTATTGAATAGATTTGATTTTATTGTAATTGTACATGAATTGACAACATTTAAAAAAAAAGCGTTATTTATTTTTCGCGTTTATAATAGCTGGTTAAAAATTAGACTACCCGTATTTCTCAGTTTTTCTTTATTTAACTTAAATTCGTCGTTAATAATTTATTAAAGAAATAGTCATTAAAAAGACCGTATATCCAAAGTTAGGAATACTGATGTCGTGATCTTAGCATGACATATAATAAAAAAAGTAACTTTAAACAGATACAGAACTGACTGTCATGTCATGTCACTCACTTGTCAATCATTCGCTGCCGTTCGTTCACAAATTTGTTATTTTGCGTAATTTAATTAATTACATAATTTGTAGACGCCATTAAAATAAATAAACTATTTTGCGTTTACTGCTTTGCATCTGTGCTTTGAGTTTCATTCGTCAGACAGATAAAAAATGAACATGACAGTTGTATATATTTTTTTTTAAATAAATGGACTAAGGGCACTATAAGTGTATTCCTAACATTCACAATCCAATTTTTTTTACTGTTTTTCCTAAATATAAAAAAAAACTACTGCATAAAAAAATCCAAAGATATTTTTACTGTAATCAGCAGTGGAAAATCTAGAAACGGTATTTTATTTTACTACCTTAGCACATAATGAATTGTTGTCAATTGGATTGATTTTATCACGAAAATTAAAATTGTATTTATATGATCGGATTATTTTATTAACATGATAGGTATTTTACCACAGCAGGTCAAAGACGATATGGTTTATACTGCCTAAATTTACAAATGCGAATTGATACAGTAAAATAGTAGGCCGAATATAATTTATTATTATTTTAAAATTGCTCAAAGCTGCATTCAGAACGTGCGCGTACTGTACGGCAACATTTTTGAACAATTAAATCGTCGGTGAAACTGCAAAACCGCGTAAGTGACATTTTAAAGAAGGAGCAAAATGCACCTTCTTAATAAGACAGTAAGGTTTACTTTGCACTATCATAAATTTGTTAGTTACGCTGTTTGTATGCTTGTATCTTTTAAAGTACGCAACGTATTTAAGCCAAGGTTACAAACGGACTACAAAATTTCCGCTGTCCGTTTTTCTGTCAGTCTATCTGTTTTGTCTGTTTATCTTACTAGCTAAACACTTGAAATTTTCACATAGTGTGCTTTACTAATACTATAGCCACTATAACAACAAATAACAGGAGTAAAATAAATTTGAACATTACCCAAACAAACGCAAACAAGAAACGTGACGTGAAAAGTGTTTTTTCAGCGTTTTTTCTCGACCATAACAATAGCTGTATTTCTTGAATCGGTTTAGGTAGACACATGAAATTAAACAAAAAGTGAGTAATACTATTGCCACTACAACAGCCAACAAAGAAAAGAAAATAAATACAAGTTTAACCCTTTGAACGCCTTTGACTTGATACAAACGTCGTCCACACACGCCAAGCAGCTGAAAACCACAGCTAATGTCAACCTTACGTCACAAATACTAGGGTCTATTTTGCATTGTATCTGTGACCACTATATGGGTCGATTTTTTTTTTTATATCATAGGAAGGCAAACGAGCACACAGGCCACCTGATGGTAAGTGGAAACTGTGACCCATAGACATTCGCATTCACAAGACCGCAATCCTAAGACTGCAAATGCGTTGCCAACCCTGAGGACGAAGATGGAATGCCTCTATGCTAGTCATTTCACCGGCTGTCTTATCCCCAAACCGGAACACAACAATGCGAACACTGCTGCTTGGCGGTAGGTTAATGGATGGATGGCGTCGTAGGCACGACAGTACACGACCACTTTAGTTGTTCTTGGCGTTAAAAGGGTTAAAGTGGTCCTGATACTAGAATTACCATTCTAGTAGGAGCCCTTCGTGTGTGCTGTGTGCTGCGCGACCAGAGGCCAGTTTCTCGAAACTCACTAGCTAGCCCATTAATATAAGTTCACTCAATACCAATTTCTACAAGGCTATCATCGATCGACGATAACGATCATTCTCTGATAGTAATTTTTGTATATCACCTCTAAAAAAAAACAAAACTATTGAATTTCTTGATCGCAGACGAGTACGTATTGAGGTGTGTATGAATTTTCAAGTACGTTTTCAATACCCATCTGGAAGCAAAAAATAAGCAATACCCCATTCTTCTAATTAACAAGTCACGTCCCGCTTCCAAAATCACTTGCATACTTATTTCTCCTGATGATATACAAAAGGAAAGATGTAGGTTATTTTATTTAATAGAAGATTAGATTTCCTCACAACAAAAAAATAACCAAATGTACATACATACATACATAACTTCACGCCTGTCTCCCAATGGGGTAGGCAGAGACTATGGAACGCCAGGTGCATCGATCTAAACATACCACTTTCGCTTCCTCTACATTCATCAATCTCTTCATGCACGTACGTCGGTTTCGGGTGCTTTTTATTTGGCCCTTAGTCAGTACATCGCGAATCTGATCATCATACGTCCGTCTAGGACGTCCCCTACCGACATTTCCGCTCACTCTCGCTCGCCATATATCTTTCGTAACCCTTCTTCCATCCATCCTTTCTAAGTGACCAAACCATCTTAGCAAACCCTTTTCAATTTTAGTGACTACATCTTCTTTCAATCCACATCGTTCTCGGATCTCGCTATTTCTTATTCTATATATCATCCTAACTCCACACATACTTCTTAGAGCTCTCATTTCAACTGCATTAATCCGGCTTGCATTCTTCTTCTGCCATACCCAAGATTCGCTACCATACATTAATGTTGGGGTCAATACTCCCTGAACAATAGCAAGGCGAGCTTTGCTCGATATGACCCTGTTTGTCAAGATTGAGTGTAACGCCCCGTTGATTATATTTCCCGCTTTTACTCGTCTTTCAATATCCCCGTCACATTTCCCATCTCTCGTAAACATAGAACCTAAATACACAAACTCATCAACTTGCTCCACTTTTTCATCACCAATAATTATTTGACATTCTGTAACAGTTTCATCCCTCTCCACAACCATCACTTTCGTCTTTTTAACATTCACTTTCATTTCTTTCCTTTTAAACGCCTCATTCATCAAAGTCACCATTTGTTATAATATCCTATCAAGTCCATTCTTCGGATAGGGAAAGGGAAAGGAAAAAAAACGGGAAAGGGACTAGGGGATGAGTAAAAGGAAACTGATAATTGGATGGATTTAGGGGAAAAAAAAGGGGAAAAAAAGAAAGGGAAGGAAATAACCAAATGTTTTAAACATATATCATAATCATAAAGATATAAAAAATAGCAACTTTGTCCCGAGACGTACTAATTAACGCGTCGCTTTCATTCTTGTCCATCCAAGTCCATTGAAGAAAGAGACACTAGTGAAATATTCTGCACGGCCTCATAATTATTAGCTGAGCCCGGAATTTACCCGGTAAAACAAAAGTCTGTCGCAATCTAGCTAGTATTAGAAATATTTTTTATCAAAATATGAAATATGATATAATTTTTTTTTTTTTTGTTTTGCTGGAAACATTCTGGGCTCTGATTTTGAGTCTAGTAAGGTTCAAGAACCGGTCCCCAGCTCGCTCCGGGAGGAGTGTGACGTGTGTGCGTGTGTGTGCGTGTGCGTGTCGCACCTGCGTCGTGCGCGGCGCACGGACCAGCGCGCGGGCGGGCGGGCGCGCGCGGCGGCGGCGCGCAGGTCGCGCACGAACTGCAGCGACACGTACTTGCTGCGGATCCACGGCTCGCGGATGCTCCTGCACAACACATCATTACCAGTTGCCACGGACAATACGACACCAAGGCATACCGAGGACAAATATTAATATGGACTAGATTTTACTCCCACGATCTTAATACAAATAATAATTCTATTGAGTGTTATACAGGGTGTAAGGGACGGCTCACCGAAAACTGAAACCATAGCTTCAGACCATTGTACTGAACTGAAATCCAGTGGATTTTTTCCCGGGAAAACGATTCGTTTTTTTTTTTTTCATAATGAGCTTCAGTATGTCATAATATGTTGTCCTAGATCGGTTTATATGCAAAAACATGGAAAAAAAACGAGAAAATTTTCGTTTTCCCGGGAAAATTTCCACTGGATTTCAGTTCAGTACAATGGTCTGAAGCTATGGTTTCAGGTTTCGGTGAGCCGTCCCTTACACCCTGTATGTTTATAAATAGACCTTATGATATTTTATAAACGCAAAAATTGTATGCCTTACCGGAGGTCACTGTTACTTTCTATTGTTCGCATTTTTGACCAAACGCGAAGTTGAAACTGGCGCAAGAGATAGCAAATAATATTATCCACATAAATAATCAATTATTTTAATAATTATAAGTTCCGGGATTCTGGGATTCTACAAAATTTTAATATAATAATGACTTTACATGTAGGATAAAACATTCATTTTTGCTCCTATAAATTCGTTAGGTTAATGAGTTACAGGTAAATTAAATAACATTTGGTAAATCTTTACATGAAAAATAACTTCAAACAGTTAATATAAATAATTGATTGTGAATTAATGCCGGTGCAATTTATTTATTTTGAAATCCCACAAAATTTTGTAATGAATTCTATGATTGAGTCCGCGTCCATACAACTGAACAACAAAGCCGGTGCGAAAGTATACGTAAATATCGATCCGAATTTCCGATCCCTGATTATAAGGTAATGCAGCCAGTGCCATAGGGACCATGCCGCGAGCGGACCCGCTAGAGAGGCTGTTCTTTTTATAGTGGTGATTATTATTTACATCTTTAATATTTGAGCGGCTTAGTTTTTTTTTAATTTAAATAAGTTTAGTTTTAACTATTAATTGTTATTTTAATCAAAAATTTTAAAATCAGAAACATTGACTCCTTCTTCAACTCAAATCCCGGAATCCTGGGGCATATCCATATAAGAATAATGACAGGTCATTGACCCCGTGTTACACCGTCAGTGCCAATCACTGATCATTACACGTTATAAAACAAACTCGCTTCCCGCTGTCTGTCCCTCTGTATAAACAGTTAGCTAGTTAACATATCGTCGGTGAAACTGCAAAACCGCGTAAGTAACATTTTAAATAAGGAGCAAAATGCACCTTTTTAATAAGACGGTAAGGTTTATTTTGCTCCATCATAAGTTTGTTAGTTACGCGGGTTTGCAGTATCGCCGACGGTATGATTTTGTATCGTTAATACAATATATTACAACAATACAATCAGTTTTTTTTAAATTATCCAATTATTACGTTCTCGTGTGGGCATCAAGTCATACTAGAAAATCACTTTATAAAAATCTCAACAGACAAAACCTTTTTACGGCAAGCTCCTCTCCTCGCGCCCCTGCATAGAGGCTATTAATTAGCGATACAATTGAATCCGCAATTATCTCGAATGTTTTTGAAGCTAGAGTAAAAATAACATGTCGCACTGCCGGATCAAAAGTGTAGTAACTCAAAATACGACCATTTTAAAATCAACTTTAATACAACGTCTATGAGCTTCGTCTTGATCTAGCAGTGCGAAATGTGTAATCGATTAACAATAGCGAAGCAAATATAAAAAAAAATGCATATATAAAAAAAACCCTGTATACGAAGTTCTAAATACAAAAAATAAAAGATAAAAAAAGTGGGAAGGTTAATAACCGCGTCCGAGTCAGTATTCGTTTGGGAGGCACGATGCGACAGACGGACAAACCCTGTAAACTTACTATCGAATGCCTTGGAGGTAGAGATGGGCATTATTCGAATAATTATTCGTAATATATTTTTTCGCGAATAATTATTCGTAATTTTTTTTTCGCGAATAATTTATTCGTAGTTTTTTTTTCGATTGATTTATTCGTCGAATTTTTTTTTTGTGAATGATTTATTCACGAATAAGTAGTTATTTTATTCAAATAAATAACACGATTTAGAAATAAAGTGACTCGTTTATAAGTAGGCACTGCATATTTCAACACCTTAAAGATTGACAATAAGGTTAAGGGATAAACCCAGGTAGTAAAACAAAGGAATTCTTGGCAATCCATTCCTTCAAGAATAAATTATTCGCAAATAAATTATTCGACAGATAATTTATTCGAATAAGAATTCATTCGAGAACTTCGTTCGTTATTCGCGAATATTTTGGTTAGTCTTATTCGTTATTAGTCATTCGAATAAATTTTGCCCATCTCTGCTTCGAGGTTAAAAAATATATTAAATACTCACGTGTCACAGTCAGGGGTAGCCCTAACAATATCAGTCTTCTCCGTGTTCGCCTCGTATATTAAATTGACGACCTTGTTGCCTAGTTCAGCCATAACCTATAAATAATAAACAGGTTGAAATTTTCCATGCAACGGCTTCAACTATCTTAAAAAAAACACTATACGTAATTTGTTTAGGTATTTTACAAAATGTAAACAAACAAGCTGGCCTATTGCATAGTATGTGGTGTGAAACTGATTGATAGAGTAAGAAATGAAAAAAATCAGAGAGAAATGTGGAATAAAAGAAGATGTAGTGACTAAGACTGAAAAGGGCATGCTTCGATGATTCGGTCATTTGGAAAGGATGGATGAAAGAAGATTGACGAAAGAGATATACATACAGATCGAAAGTGAAGAAGGGTCGGAAGGGGCCGCCCTAGGCGTACTTTATCGAATCAAATCGGAGAAATACTGGAAAAGGGCCGAATCTTAAGTACCCGAAACCGACGTGCGTGCATGACTCGATGTGTGAATGTTGAAGAAGCGAAAGAAATTTGTCAAGATCGTAGCACGTGGAAAGAAGTGGTCTCTGCCTACCCCTCTGGGAAACAGGCGTGATTTAATGTATGTACATACATACATACATACCTTCACGCCTGTAATCCCAGAGTGGGGTAGGCAGAGCTAAAGAATTTGCACAATAAACCACACTTTGCACAATTAGGCTAAGATGTTTACCAGCGTATTAGTGACAGGTTGCAAGCCCATCGCCTAACAGAACTACAAGCCTTTATTCCCTTAGTCGCCTCTTACGACTTCCACGGGAAGACATGGAGTGGCACAATTCTAAGCCGGCAACCACACGGCATTTAATGTATGTGTACCTATGTATTTTGTATGCGGATGACCATTGGGAAGGTCAAAAATAAAACGATTGCGATAGTGAGTGCGCTAGGCAACAAACCTGCTGGCCCTCTATTCTACTGGGAAAGACATAGTATAGCTTTTAACTCCGCCTCCATTACTGTCAAGTAAGTAAGAACTTTGCCGTTTGCCGCGTGGTTGCCGGGTTAGAATAGTGCCACTCCATGTCTTCCCGTGGACGTAAGAGGCGACTAAGGGAATTAAGGCTTGTAGTAATGTTAGACGATGGGCTTGCCACCTGTCACTAATACACTGGGAAAAATCTTAGCCTACTCGTGCAAAATGTGGTTACAGAATTATCAAAAAGTTTAAAGACTTTTTGGTAATTTTTTAGCTCTGCCTACTCCACTCTGGGAATGAAGGCGTGAGTTTATGTATGTAAGTAAGAACTTTTGTAAAGTTGACGATACATTAACACGTCAAAAGTATAATGGTTTTACCGAGAAAAAAAGAGATTCCGACCACGTGGCTCTGAAGCCCTACTTTGAAAATGAAACTAGGAATTTATGATAGCTCTATCCCTTTCTATCGATTTAGTCTTGAGTGACGAGTGACAGGTTTCGATTTTAGAGGTTCGTGGTAATCATCGTGTCAACCGCCGATCAAAACCGTTTCTCGAACTTTGACGTACAACTGTGCTGCTTCTATTGGGTGATGAACTACATCAAGTGGCTCTTTGTTTACATTTAGTTAAGTACCTAAACGAATGGGGTATACACCGTGTTTTTTTTTACGATAACTTTAAGGGAACGTTCTTTAGGTCAAATAAAGTTAATTTCCCGAAGACACACAAATGATAACTGTAACGGTTTTAAAGATATTTAATTTTTAAATTTAATCAGTTAATCACGTTGAACTGGTCTAAAATGCTCTTAACTGTCTGTGTATGTCACGCCAACATTGACGTATTAGACACTGACTATGAGTTAACTCTAAAGGCCCTTTTAGAATGAGCAAAGATACAACGATTAATTACTTTGTTCTAAACAGTTTTTTTTTTTGCTATATTTAAAAATCTAATCTATCACTTAGTTTTTATGGATGTACCTAGTAATATGCCAAAGTTATCGTAAATCAAAAAAAACACGGTGTATAGTATCAGTATTCGAGTAAACTTGGAACGAAATATCGTCATTACTTTGATAAAACCTCGTATCTCATATTTAGTTACGTACGATTTTAAACTTAAACGCGAAGATAATTAAGTTCAAACTCGTGCATCTCGAAATATTAGATACGAGGTTTTTTCAAAGTCATGACGATATATAGTAATTGAAAAGGTTAGGTACTGGCAGAAATCTGATTACATTCCTACCAGTAACCTTTTCAATTCGATTAATAATCGAAAGAACTTAACAACATACTTTTATAATTTCTGGTTCCCAATCGTCAAGAGTGAGAGATCTAACTTTGCTGACGTGCACGCCAAGAGATCGATGTATGCCGGAACATTCTAGAATTAAATTGAAAAAAAATCTTTAATTAATAATATAAAATCTCCAATTGAATATAAACTGAAATTAATTAAACTGAATTAATTCAAGAGTTAATATAAATTGCTTTGTTTTTTTTTATATACAGGGTGGAAAGTTTAGATGGGGCAGTAAGGGCAGCTATTAGATCCCTTGCCGCTACGCGAAAATGCTCTTATGAGACCTTTACTAACTTTTCCATTGATGACAATCGACATTCACATATTTTTGATAAAATGTACGGTCAGCGAGAAAACCGACAGATTTGAGTTTTTTTTTAAATGAACTTTGTTGCGGTGTTGATAGATTCAAATTCCTACTCACAAAAAACTCCTTGTTTGTAGTATGGGCCATCCGAGGATAACATACCGATGCAGAGCGTGATGCCGAGGTTGATGCTGGCCCAGCGCGGGTTGGCGGCGCCGCAGTCGCAGCAGAAGTTGTTCCCGGGGATGGTCAGCAGCTGCTCCCAGATCCTGCATTGGTTATTGAAAGTTTTTTTTTTATGGCATATCAAGGCAAACGAGCACACAGGCCACCTGATGGTAAGTGGAAACTGTGACCCATAGACATTCGCATTCACAAGACTGCAAATGCACTGCCAACCCTGAGGACTAAGATGGAATGCCTTTATGCTAGTTTCACCGGCTGTCTTATCCCCAAACCGGAACACAACAATGCAAACACTGCTGTTTGGCGGTAGGTTAATGGATAAGATGGTGGTACCAACCCGGACGGACCCTGCACAAGGTCCTCCCACAAGTAAACTGCCATAATGATATGCTCTAGTGGTGGTAGAGAACGTATCACTTGGCAGAATTTTCGTTTCATAAAAAGCTATTTTCTGATGAACCCGTGTTGATTTCAAGGTACCTTGTGATGGTTACAAGTCTAACCTTACCTAACCTACGAGAATCATATTTAAGATAACCTGAAATCAACACTGTTTCAGCATAAAATAGCTGTGTATGGAACGATTATTCTGCGAAGTGATATGTTCTAAGAAATTAGTATGGGTAATAATAGGCATACCCCGGCCGGCGAGAGCAAAAATGCGCTGACAGCTTAATAGTGCGAGGACACACACTTTGGTCGATGTCGATAAAAACAACACGATGTACTGGACCACCGTTATGATATGCAGAAGTATTAATTATTGTTGTAAACAAAATTAAAACCAAGTGATTGTATTTATTCAGTATTAAGATTTGGAATTTAACATTGTGATTTCACATTTTATACAAAATAAATGTTCACCTCGATCTTCCATATATTCCGCGTAATCGGCTATCCAAGTACACTGTTTCTTCTTGCGTGGCATGGCGGGTCGATAATATAAATGAATTAAATGATGGTAAATTAATTTGTCTCAATGTAATTTCTACGATTGACACCGATTGATTTGAGTCAATGTCAAATAGCAGTTGTTTATTATCGCGATATACACATATGATATGAAAGAGGTCTATTAGTTACGAGTATGTGAAAAGCCTTTAGACAAGACATGGCCATATGTATAAGGAAGAGGCACGCACGGTTGGAGTACCAGTCAGTCGGGAGGACTGAACTGCTGATGAGTGACACTTCAACCCTGTCTTTAATGGTGGTAGGACCTTGTGAAGGGTCCTCCCTAGATCGCTACCATCTTATCCTTCCTACCTAAAACAAGTGAAATTACTAGCGTAAATGTATTCCATGTTGGCATCTACATATTTAAACGACGCAGTAGCCTAGTCGGTATAGTGACCCTGCCTACGAAGCTAGCGGTCCCGGGTTCGATCCCCGGTACGGACAAATATTTGTGTGATGGAAGGGAGTATTTGGATTTTTCTATGTATTTAAGTATGTATTTATCTATATAAGTATGTTTATCGTTGCCTCGTACAGTCAGCGCAAAAACATCTGACACGTCTTTATTACTAGAGGTATAAGAGCGTGTACAAGCCTAGAGCTTAGTTTGGGGCTAGGTCAATTTGAGTGAGATTGTCCTCTAATATTTTTTTTTTATACTCTTACCTGATCTTCCTAGTACCAGGCAGTGCACTGACGTGATCCGAGGGAGCAGTGACCAGCTGCGAGGAGTGGTCGCGGCTGCGGCCCTGCTGGATGGCTGATCTGATGCCGTTTTGCAGGGAGGTGATCCAGGTGGAGAGCATCTCTTCGGAGTCCGCTTGGAGCATGTGGCTTCTGTAATGAAGAAATACATGATTGAATAGTATAGAAGGGAAGAATAGAAATGCATAGAGGGGGCAGACAAGCACACAGGCCACCTGATGGTAAGTGGAAACTAGCCCCATAGACATTCACATTCACAAGCCTGCAAACGCACTGCCACCCCTGAGGACTAAGATGGAATGCCTCTATGCCAGTCATTTCATAGGCTGTCTTATCCCCAAACCGGAACACAACAAGCTCTATAGCCAAAACCTTTTTGATGCGATGATCAATTAATTAATTAATTTGTAAATAATTCTGTAGCTCTGTCTACCCCACTGAGGGAACGAAGGCGTGAGTTTATGTGGGTGCGTTTCAATCAGTATAAAAACATTTTGTATAATTTCATTTAACTAACCACGAAAAGCAATATGAACGTTTAGCATAAAAACCAATTGTATCAATTGTATAACATAACACTCATTTAGTATAACAGTCATTTTCTTGATATTATGCATTTTAAAACAATTTCTTCGAATTAGGTTAGGTTAGAACTGTGACCACATTAATAGTAATGAAAGCCGTTAGCAATATTTATTTTTTAATTTATAATCATTATAGTTTTTTATAGTGGAAGGGTCGGAAGGGGCCGCCCTAGGCGTACTTTTTCGAATCAAATCGGAGAAATACTGGAAAAGGGTTGCAAGTGCCCGAAACCGACGTGCGCGCCTGACTCGATGTATGTAGCAAGTGGAAAGAAGTGGTCTCTGCCTACCCCTCTGGGAAACAGGCGTGATTTTATGTATGTATGTATGTATAGTTTTTAAAATTATGCATTTCGTTTTATGCATCATGACTAGGGTTTTGACTTTTGGTGGCATATCGTGGTTCTAGAATCCATGGAGTCGTTATTTCCTAATTATTATAACACGTGACACTTTGATTTTGACCTTCAGCATGGTCATATTTCAAAATGAACTAAATATATTTTTAGTTCAGTTTATCCATACTTACTAATATTTGCTTGTTTGTAAGGCTTTCACAGAGCAAAGATATCCTCCGTACCAAAATTAATTTAAATAGGCTTAGCGGTTCAATAAAAAAATGAATTTTGTAATATTAAAAACCAAAGGTCAAAATCAAAGTGGTATGTATTTTAATAATTAGGAAATAGCGACTCCATGGATTCTAGAACCACGATATGCCACCAAAAGTCCTAACCCTAATCATGACTATTATATCGATGGTTTATTATGCAGATCGAAATTATGCAATTCGTGTTATGTAAAATGATCATTAGACCATTTGTTTTTATGCTAAACATTACACACCCAGTTTATGTATGTATGTATTAATTTATCCTCATAAGGCCTAGTGTGCAATGAGATGTACATAATCAAGGCTATTTACTTTGAACACTTTTACAATAAGAATAAGGTTTATTTTCCTATGATCATTAACTGAAAATGGCATTTTCGTTGAACTTTATTCCCTTGACTGTAGATTCAAAGTCCTAGTTATAGTCTATTTTTCTTACTTGAGAAAGAATGACACATATATGGTACCACAATAACTAATAGACATTACTTTAAACACAAACAAATTCATTTCTACTAAATATTGCTTTAAATTATCCTTACAAGTAACATATTTTAATAAAATAATAATTTCCACGAAACGCTCTCTCACAGATTATCAAAACTGAATGTCAGTTTCGCATTTCATTTGTAGGGATGGGAAGAGTGAACGAATTAATTGATTAAGTAACGGTTTAACTGTTTGGAGGTTTTAATATACAATATTCCTAACATAAATGAATATGAAAATGTTTTTATTATGTCTATAGGCAGTCTATGTGATATGACATGATGATGTATCTACGGATGACTGAATTAAATATTTATAATAAAGCGTGTTGTGTTATTGAGTACATAATATCGTTATAAGTAGGTATCCACATGCAATTGTAGTCCGTCAAATTCACTATATCAATCATATTGAAGAACCCAAACCATATACGTATTTCACTCATTTCATTCATTCACTAAATAAATTTACACATTCACTCTATTATTCCCATCCCTATAAAATGTCAAACTTTAAAGATTCGCCATATTTGTTTACTACTTAGCTCAAGTAAGAAAAAATAGACTGTACAAAAAACTCCCATTTTTCAGTATGGTGGACCTTACGAGGTTATAGGCGCGTGACCTTGTCTGCAGCGGGAGACCTATGCACTCACTTGCAGGGCGAGAGCACCTCGAAGCAGAACCGGCGCTCGCCGTCGTGCACCGGCTTCACGGTGCACAGCCGCAGGTCCTCCTCCATCACCGTCACGTTGAGCTCGCCCGTGCGTTTCCTGAAGCGACAAGCGGTTCTGGAATTGCTAGCCTATTCATATGTAGGATTTCATTGGGTTAGCAGCGTCCTCCGCGGACTACATGGTATAACTGCGGTCGCCAACCCGCCTGGCGACTACGGTGTCCCCCCCCCCAACGAGTCTAGATTGGGGTCAGAAGGTTCTTGAGTGCCGTCCTGCGAGCTGTAGGTAGGCCTCCAACAAGATGGAGTGACGACCGTGTAAGGATCGCGGGGACGCGGTGGATGCGAAAAGCACAAGACCGGTCTGAGTGGAGAGCCTTGTGGGAGGCCTATGTCCAGCAGTGGACGTCTTTCGGCTGACATGATGATGATGATGACAGGTAGGTTCTTTGAATGAAGCGGGCTATTATCCTTTGCGATAGTATAATTTATGTTATCCTTCGTAAGTCACAGTACGCTGACCCAAGGAATCCGAATGGCTTCCTGGAAACCAGCCCGGTTGACATCCTCATGCCAATCATTTTGATGAGTGAGGAACATCTCGGTACACATCATCCTCATTGTTAATTTTTAATGTTAGCAGATAAGAATTAGTTATATTAAGTATGTCATTGTATCTTTTCTACTATGTACCCTTCGATTGCTATATTCGAAGAATAAACATTTTTCTATTATTTTCTATAAACCCTTTTCCAGGCCTTGCTAAAGTAAGGACACGAGCAAGAAATGGAATAGAGCAAGCGAGCAAGGAAGGATTTTTAAGCCGTCAAAAATATGTCCGTATACAAATTCTTTAAAATTACTTTAGCGGTTTAACCATGACAACGTAATAGCTAGATAGATAGCGATGTTGCATTTGTAATACTTAACGTTGAAATGCGCTCTTTGCGTTGTATGTGTGATGTGAAACTGATTGATAGAGTAAGAAATGAAAAAATCTGAGAGAAATGTGGTATAAAAGAAGATGTAGTGACTAAGATTGAAAAGGGCATGCTTCGATGGTTCGGTCATTTGGAAAGGATGGATGAAAGAAGATTGACGAAAGAGATGTTAAGATCGAAAGTAAGTGGAAGGGTCGGAAGGGGCCGCCCTAGGCGTACTTTTTCGAATCAAATCGGAGAAATACTGGAAAAGGGCCGAGTCTTAAGTACCCGAAACCGACGTGCGTGCATGACTCGATGTATAAATGTTGAAGAAGCGAAAGAAATTTGTCAAGATCGTGGCAAGTGGAGATAAGTTGTCTCTGCCTACCCCTTTGGGGAACAGGCGTGATTTAATGTATGTATGTATGTAATCCTTAACGATTAGATACCTTTTCACATTTGCAGTGTTTGCATTTTGACCGAACCAAACAATTTGTTATTTAAATTTCCATACGCTAATTGTTTACGCGGTTGCTGCGCGAATATCGACCTACTTCGCAAGGACTCGACCCCGGCCCTGGCCGCCGTTGCGAAACGTTGATTCAACGGATTAGTTACATTTCAGTTAAATGTACAGAAAAACATACCGAAAATAGCTGATCCATGTTATCCCGGAAAATAGACTTTGCAGTAAAAAATTAAACTCGAATAATGGTCAGGCGTCCTGCCTTTATTTTACTAGAAATATCTTATTTTATCTTATACAGGGTTATTGGTAAGGCGACCTATTCCTCTCTAGGGGTTATGGGGGAGATCATTTGCAACCATTTTGGTCCAATAATACCCTACGCAAAAGTTTGTAAATTTTTCTGTTTTTGTGTCATTTATGATGGATAAACTGTTAAAAAAAACATGTTTTTTTTTAATTTTTGGTCTCGCATTCTTAAACGTGTACAGATAATTCTACTTTTAATATTACATAAGAACAGCAGTTTTATTTTGTGTGATTTAAAGTGCAATTTTTTTTTTGTTTATTTTTGAAGATGCTTTCCCGACTCTTTTAGCAAAAAAAAATTAAATTATCTCAGAAATGGTTCACTTTTGCATAGGGTATAATGGGACCAAAAAGATTGCAAATGACCTCTCCCATAACCCCTAGAGGGGAATGCCATCTTTATCTGCAGAAATATGATAACGTAGCAAATGTCAGTAATTAGCGACGGGTTTGAATTGCGTTTAGTATGAGCATAACATATCTTTATATATATATAATTCTTCTGTCCGTGTGTTGACAGTGAACTCCGAAACGGCTGAACCGATTTGCATGTTTTTTTTTGTGTGTGTCAAGTGGATTCGAGGATGGTTTAGATTCACAAATAAACCCGGCAGATGGCGTTGTCCTGCATGGCAGATATCATGCAGGACAACGTCTGTCGGGTCCGCTAGTCTAAATATAAAATATCATTGCATACAATCACTCACCTATACACTAATCGGTTGTTATACAAATAGAACCAGCGCCGATTCCACGTCTTGAACGCATTGGACGTCCTCTTGAACAGATATCCTTGCATCCTCGGCAGATTCCTCAAGCAGGGCGTACTAAGTCCATCTTTGCTATCCTCGTCTCCCTTACAGCTCGGCAGCACACTGTCCTTACTGTTCACGATCGTGTGCCGATTCTCCATCTCTTTGTCGAGTATTTTAGAATCGTTACGCATTGTTGACACCTGCAATGTGGTCGTTAGTACAGCGATGCCGTTGAAATAGTTTGATTAGTCGTAATTAAGTTTACTTTCTGAGATTGTATTTTGCTAATGTGCGCGGTAATTGACAACAATTCATTATGTGCTAAGGTAGTAAAATAAAATACCGTTTCGAGATTTTACACTGCTGATTACAGTAAAAATATCTTTGGATTTTTTTATGCCGTAGTTTTTTTATATTTAGGAAAAACAGTAAAAAAAGTTGGATTGTGAATGTTAGGAATACACTTATAAGTGCCCTTAGTCCATTTATTACCAAAGGAATTGAAAAAAATATACAACTGTCATGTTCATTTTTTATCTGTCTGACGGATTACTTGATTCTAACGATACGCTTTCGGTTGTACGCAAAATAGTTTATTTATTTTAATGGCGTCTACAAATTATATAATTAATTAAATTACGCAAAATAACAAATTTGTGAACGAACTGCAGCGAATGATTGACAAGTGAGTGACATGACATGACAGTCAGTTCTGTTTCTGTATAAAGTTACTTTTTTTATTTTATATCAGGCTAAGATCACGACATCAGTATTCCTAACTTTGTATATACGGTCTTTTTTATGACTATTTCTTTAATAAATTATTAACGACGAATTTAAGTTAAATAAAGAAAAACCAAGAAATACGGGTAGTCTAATTTTTAACCAGCTATTATAAACGCGAAAAAACAATAATGCTTTTTTTTGAAATGTTGTCAATTTGGTACAGTCGAGGGCAAATCATAGTAACAGTTTTGCACCTTAATTTAATGATAATAGGTGCAAAAACGTTTGTTATAGTTGAACTGAACTGTACAGATGAGTTTGTAAGAATCTTTAAATTTGCTATCTACGTTACAATGAGAAACTTTTGATTCAAAATTTAGAAGATCTTGATTCTCAACTATCAAATTTATTTTCGCATTTATAAATCAAATTCTGTCACGTTATACCTATGAATGGAGGAACCGTATTTTAACAGCTGCATGGTAAATTCGTTTTCTTTTTGAATATTAAAGTAACATTAATTGATATTTTCAAACTGTAGTCTATTAATCCTGTGCATAAGGCGTATTTATGTGTGTTATCGTGATTGGATTTTTAACCAATAATTACAAACCCCAACATAATTCTATTATATCAAAGTAAATACATAAATTAATAATGAAAAATAACCTAAATAAATATCTGGCAACAATCTCACACAAATTGACCTAGTCCCAAATTAAGCTCTACGCTTATAATATAGGCATTAGATAAGAATATAAATACTTATACATAGAAAAAACTCGGCCAAGCGCGAGTCGGAATCGCGCACGAAGGGGGCTAGACTACAATATACGAGCATACACCGGATTGACGGGGGCAAAAATGTACCATTGCTAGTGATTCATTAAATATCGACTAAGTTTATCGACAACTTTTTTCGTGACATATCGATAGTACTACAGAAGAAACTCGTACCTGATGTATCGAGATGCACGATTGTAAACTTTATTCCCTTCTAGTTTAGGTTTAAAGTCATACTTTACGAAATATGAGATACGAGGTTTTTTCACAGCAATGACGATATGGTTATTGTTATTACATTTTATGCAAAAGTAAGTCGTACCTTCTAAATCTAAATGATCAGCTTTCCAAGAAGATAACAGATCTTTTTTCTATCGAGTCAATACTAACCGACTTAAAAAACAAAAAGGTTCTCAATTCGTCGGAATGCTAAAGAATATTATACTGCCCTGCAGAGCCTAAACCGCAGTAAGTGCAAAAAGTTCATTTCGAGAAAACGTAAAAAATGTCTATGAAAAGTAATTTTTGTACTCGTCGATTAAAATGTTTGTATTACGATTTCATAGAGAATACTGTAACGTCACTCTTTTCATCGTTGAATAGTCTATGTTACTTCCGAAACAACCGAAATAACTATTTCGATACGCTCTAGACAACCGAAAAAAATTTGAAAATAGAACTTCGTATTTAAATAATATGTGCCCTTGTTTAAGGAGACTCGATGCGGTACAAAATTTGCCAATATTGTATGGCGTTTTGGAACGTAGCAGCATCGCGTCATCTGTCAAAAATCTACTTAAACTTGCTGCTGTATCCAGGACATTAAAAAAAACGGTGGTGTGATAACTTTTCTTTTAAAAGCCAAGAAGTTTACGTTTTCTCTGTGGAAATAAAAATCATCATTCATAAAGATTTCATAGAGAATACTGCAACGTCACTCTTTTCATCGTTGTTACTTCAGAAACAACCGAAATAACTATTTCGATACGCTCTAGACAACCGAAAAAATTTTGAAAATAGATCTTCGGATTTCCATATGTGTCCTTGTTTAAGGAGCCTCGATCCGATACAAAATTGCCAATCTGTGGCGTTTCGGAACGTAGCAGCGTCGCATCATCTGTCAAAAATCTACTTTTAGTTTTCTTATATACTCGTATTAATGACTTACATTATTAATTTTAATGAACTCGTACAAAAAGTATTGTTCACAATAGTGTCATAATTAAGCTTTTTAATCTCGTACCTTACTTAGGCCACTCAGCAAGCTTCGTGGCCTAAACACGGTACTCGACTAAAAAGCTCTCTATTATAACACGATTACGAAAAATACTATTTTCTACCTTTCTAATGTTTTTTGAAAGAAAGAAAGAAAGAAAGAAAATAAGTTTATTTGGCAGGCATTTTACACTAGTAGGTATACAGATACATAATATAAGGTAATATAGATATAAAACTAACAACTATGATTACAGAAGCCTACCAAAATGGTCTTCACTCAGCTAATGTGATAAAACGTTGGGAAACGTTTCATCACGCTGGTTTTCAGTGAAGCCAGATACAATATTTATAACTAACTAGGATGATGGCGCTGACTCCAAGCCAGACACGAACCGTCACCGTCACACAATATCACA
The DNA here is from genome assembly GCA_927399475.2 of Acleris emargana. Classification (NCBI taxonomy): domain Eukaryota; kingdom Metazoa; phylum Arthropoda; class Insecta; order Lepidoptera; family Tortricidae; genus Acleris; species Acleris emargana. The sequence continues at coordinate 2,867,226 of OV656843.1, forward strand.
AGCAGCAGTTACTTACAAATAAAAAATAAAAAAAATATATATATAGGTATACAATAAGAACAAACAAAAAAAAAAAAAATACACATGCATAGGTACTTATAACCAGATACAAAGACCTCTTCTGAACAACGCGTAGCAACATGAGTAGTGGTCTTGGGAGTAAGCTGTAGGTAGGTACAGGTAAAATTTCGAAAAGCACGACTGCCTATTTCCGAATCTGCGATTTCTGCGTAGATAATAGATGCTTTTTAAGTTTCAATTTGAATGAGCTAAGCGATATGCAGTTCCTTATAGGCGGTGGTATGTCGTTCCAGCATTTCGTGGCAGCAAAGCGGAAGCTGCCACGAAAGGCAGCCGTGCGGTGCTTGGGGCATATAAGGCGGGTTGCGAAACGTACCTTGCGTTGTGACACCTTGAGCTTTTCGAAAAGATACGAGGGTTCGGATCTTTTTATAATGCCGAAAAGCAATGTTGCGAGATGCAGTTTACGCCGGGCAGCCATATTCATAAGATCATTTCTATTTAAAAATGGGGTGATGTGGGATCGCCGAGGGATAGAGAAGCAGAAGCGGGCGCAAGCATTTTGAATACGTTGTATAACCTTTGTGGTACGGGCCAGCAGGCATCCTCCTATCACTACGTCTGCGTAGTTAAGCTTGGATAGAATAAGCGAGTCGCATAACTTGATTCGCATATCCACACTCAGATATTCACGGATCCGATACAGTACTTTCAACCTGTAAAAACAGTTACGCATCGTTTCAAGAACATGCCCCTCAAAAATTAGCCGCCCATCCATTAGAAGACCCAAATTACGAGCCTCAGATACTCGCTCCAAAGGATTGCCAAGTATATGCACTTGTGGATTGTTCGCTAAAATTTTGCTTATTTGGGTCTGTGTACCCAAGACCATATATTTGGACTTATTAGGGTTTAGAATTAATTTATGCTCTTTACACCAAGAGGCTATCCGACACAAATCGGCGTTTATTTCCTCCACCGCAGTAGTTGTCAGAGAGGGGTTAAAAGATCTATATAATTGAATGTCATCGGCGTACATGTGGTAGTTACAGTTCTTAAAGGCGTTGATTATGTCTGCACTATACAAAATAAAAAGAATTGGTCCAAGAATCGAACCCTGAGGGACTCCTCTGTTAACAGGTAGCATAGAAGAGACCGATTCTGTACAATTTTCATTTGTAACTCTGACATATTGCTTGCGGCCAGAGAGGTAGCGTATGATTGACTTTCAATCATTAAATCAAAAAACTTTTAAAAAACTTTCTAATGTTTTTTGATTTAATGATTGACTTTCAATCATTAAATCAAAAAACATTAGAAAGGTAGAAAAATTACTTTTCATAGACATTTTTTACGTTTTCTCGAAATGAACTTTTTGCACTTACTGCGGTTTAGGCTCTGCAGGGCAGTATAGCACTGAATTAATTTGTTATTTAATGTAATTTCAATGGTTGTCACAAGTGACTCGAGTCCAAAGTCAATGTTAGATACCGGTTGTTTATAGTTGCGATAATTAGAAATAAAAGAGGTTTACAAATAATTAAAAGGCATTCAAACTTGGCCATTACTTATGATAATGATGATTAAAAATTGCTTTTTATCGATGTCGATAAACTTAGTCGACATTTAATTAATCACTAGCACTGGTACATTTTTGCTCCCATCAATCCGGTGTTTGTATATGAGAAAAACGAGCTTGTAAGACTATTATTTGGAAATATGATACAAATTTAATGCAATCTGGTACCTCTTCAGCTATGGTCTTTAGGAACGGCTCCAAGTCTTCGGACAAGTCCGCGCCCTGATGGTAGTAGGTGCAGCTGGCTTGCATGTATGACATGAACTGAAACAATATGCAATATGAGCTTATATTATGCAACCTGCATAAATATATCTGATAAAATAAAGATTGAAGAAAAAACCCATTTATTTATAAACATACTAAAGGATTTTGTCATCAACCGACCGTCACCATCACCGACAATTTAAAATAAATAAAATAATACAATATTATAGTCAAGCTCATAAATACATATATACTTATGTACATACATACATACATACCTTCACGCCTTCATTCCCAGAGTGGGGTAGGCAGAGCTATAGAATTACCAACAACTCTAAAAAATTGTTGCTAATTCTGTAACCACATTTTGCACATTGAGGCCAAGATGTTTACGAGTGTATTAGTGACAGATGGCAAGCCCATCGCCTAACAGTAGTAGGTACTACAAGCCTTTATTCCCTTAGGCGCCTCTTACGACATCCACGGGAAGACATGGACTGGCACTATTCTAACCCGGCAACCACACGGCAACTATGAAATATTATATATTTAATAATAAGCATACCTATTGTTGTTTTGAATGATATTATCACAAAATTGTGTTCACAGATTACTAAATTAAAAGTATCCATAGCGAATTCTTAATTTGTTAAAAACTATAGATACAGAGATCTTATTTTGTGTTAGTTGCTAACCTAATGTAGGTATTTTGCGAGTAGTTATTTTATAACAGAGAAATGTTATGATTAGAGTTAGGACTTTAGGTGGCAAATCGTGGTTCTACAATCCATGGAGTCGCTATTGCCTATTTATTGTAATACATACCACTTTGATTTTGACCTTCAGTATTTTAATAATTCATTTTTTTTTTAATCAAACCGCTAAAACAATTTAAATGGATTTTGGTATGAAGGATATCTCTGCTGGGAAAAGCGTCACAAACAAGCAAATATGAGTAGGTATTGAATAACCGAACTAAAAACGTATTTAGTTCATTTTGAAACATGACCATACTGAAGGTCAAAATCAAAGTGTCATGTCATAATAATAATTAGGAAATAGCGACTCCACGGATTCTAAAACCACGATATGCCACCAAAATCCTAACCCTAGTTATGATATATAAATTACGCGTTGCAATACCCTACCAGGGTTGAATTTAGAAGTTTCTTTTGTACAAAATGCAATAAATAAATAAAATGAATATACATTCGAAATAGAGGATAATGTCACACAAATTGACCAGCGGACGATAAACGCAACCATACTAGGCCTTCTGGTTGGGACTAACTGAACTCTAGGCTTTTACTATAGGTCAGTCAGCGTCCTATATAAGGTAGCATTCCAAGTGCTCAAATAGTTCGGTACACCATACTATTAACATGGTGTATCGAACTATTTGAGCACTTAACATTCCACATTTAACATACTTAGAGACACACATTCTTAAATATATAGAAAACGTCCAAGACAGAGAAGACAATGTTTCATTTTCAAAAAGCATTACATCACTCATCGCTTTTTGAAAATTTATCTGCTTTATTCGGGAATTGAATCAGGCAAATGCGATAAAATCATTACCTTAATTTTTGACTGCACGGATGAGTTTAAAAACGAAGGCCGTGACATCTAACAAATATTTTTACGTTTAGTTATCTTTTTTTTAAAGCAATTATAACATTAACCAAACCCAACCAGCCCTTACATTATTAGATTACTAAAAAAGGGCTCGTTCTTCAACTGTAAAATAAATTTCAATTTACCTAACACACCGCACATCATACAATTGGAATAATCTTTAATAACTTTACGAACGTAGGTAATTTCAAAAGGATATTGTTCGGTACGCAATCTAGAGATGACTCACGATGACAAATACGGACGTACATACGTATTTCTTATTATTCATGCATATTTAATGTAGTCGGTCGAGACCAAAATGTAATTCAAAATTTAAGATAAATACTTAAACCTTCTCGAGGCCTTGCTAAAGTAAGGATACAAGCAAGAAAGGGAATAGAGCCACGAATTCGTAACTTCCTGAAGGAAATTGATCGATTGATATTGAGTTCAATGAAATTTGTGTCATAAAATGTAGACAGTTAAGTTCAATTTTGAGCGACATGAATGTGGTCGATGAAATGTACTATGCCTGGAAAATATTTCTCTAGTTTGGTCCTCACGTGATTGGTTTACCTCAGGGGTTCCCAAAGTGGTCCAGGTGGACCCCCAGGGGTCCACAGGAGACTCGACGGGGGTCTACGTAGGCGTGACAAAAAAATGGGGGTTCACAAGTCGTAAGTGGGGGTCCACGAAAATGTATCTGGTTTCGTTAGTAAAGAACGAAAACAGATACTATTTTTAGTGCTATTTTTATAGCCTGGATGACTGATAAATACAAGATAGCTTTATTACGCTGCTCCACGATTAAAATTTCGAAAAATTAAACTGACATTTTATAAAAATTACACCATTTGCCTCCAAAACTTGTCGACTGCAAGTCTGTAACAAATCGCGAGCGAGCTGTTCGACAAGCGATCAATATTCACATTTATTGCCGAGTTTTGGGAATATGGTAGAAATGTGGTGTAGGGGGTCTACCAGAACTAGTCCACATTTGAAAGTGGTCTATGAGAAAAAAAAGTTTGGGAACCCCTGGTTTACCTCTATTCCCGCGGGACGGAATACAACGCTATCTATGACGCTGATTACTTCATCTATCTCTGTGCAAAAAGTCACATGGATTCGTTACTTGCATCTGGGGTCCTACTAAAAAAGGCTACAAGTCGACTTAACTCGTAATTAAAAAGGGTATGATCGGTGTATACTAGACTTATACCCTTTTTCTTTAGGACCTAGTACAGTCAGCTGCAGAGAAAAGGATACCCCCCCTCCTGGTAAGGATCGTTTTTTTTCCAAAACCTGTGGTTAAATTTATATGGTTTTTCGGTGAATTGAAGACTTTACTATTGTCTACACATAAACTCAAAATCATTTAAATCTAACCACAGGTTTTCGAAAAAAAACAATCCTTACCAGGAGGGGGGGTATCCTTTTCTCTGCAGCTGACTGTACATGCCTAATAATATACATACATACATAAACCCACGCCCTCATTCCCAGTGGGGTAGGCAGAGCTAAAGAATTACCAGCAACTTTTAAAACCTGTTGATATAATTCTATAACCACACTGCACAATTAGGCTAAGACGTCCACCAGCGTACTAGTGACAGGTTGCAAGTTGCAAGCCCATCGCCTAACAGTACAACAAGCCTTTATTCCCTTAGTCGCCTCTTACGACATCCACGGGAAGAAATGTAGTGGTACTATTCTAACCCGGCAACCACACGGCACCCAATAATATTATAAAGAGAAAAGATTTGCTTTTTCGTAGAGTGTAATGAATTAATGAATGAATAAAGTCAAAAACTACTGGACCGATTTTAAAAATCATGTAAACAGTAGAATTCTACATTATCACTGAGCAACATAGGCTTTTTTTTCTACGCAGGAGTCCTCGTTGTTACTACTTTTTACATAATATACGATCAACAAACATACTTTCACATTTACTTACGCATTGGTTATATAATGAATGCTTTTTGCTACAAAAAACACTCAAAATGGTTGATTTTCGTCGATGAAACTGTAAAACCGCGTAAGTAATATTATAAATAAGGAGCAAAATGCACCTTTTTAATAAGACAGTAAGGTTTGTTTTGCTCTATCATAAATTTGTTAGTTCCGCGGTTTTGTAGTATCACCGACGTTTTGTTTTGGTTTTTAGATGCACATTTAAAATTTCACAGAACAATTATTCACCAATTTAAAAACATACCACAGTCTAAACCACATTAAAGACATGTCATTTTTCCACAAAAATATTAACAAAACGCTTCCAAACACACAACACTTCACAATAGAAGACCGCAAGCAATTGCGCAAATTGACCGTCACTGTCAGCCCCCGAGGTTGCGAACACTAACTATCGATGACATCGCGCCGTGCCAGTAATCGGCGATACCGAAGATAACGGTGGATAATTGGTGATTGTCTTTCTGCGTAGCCAAGCCAACGTAATAATGATTCAGAACCATTGCACTCCTTGGGTTAAAAAAACCAGACAGTTGTTAACTGTTACCGTGTGGTTGCCGGGTTAGAATAGTGCCACTCCATGTCTTCCCGTGGATGTCGTAAGAGGCGACTAAGGGCATAAAGGCTTGTAGTACTGTTAGGCGATGGGCTTGCCACCTGTCACTAATACACTGGGAAACATGTTAGCCTACTTGTGCTAAATGTGGTTACAGAATTATCAAGAAGTTTAAAGACTTGTTGGTAATTCTTTAGCTCTGCCTATCCCACTCTGGGAATGAAGGAGTGAGTTTATATATATATATATTGTTCATCATCATCATCATACCTTCACGCCTGTAATCCCAGAGTGGGGTTGTTGTCAAAAAAGTTGTTGACAATTCAGTAACTACAATTTGCACAAATAGGCTAAGATGTTTACCAGCGTATTAGTGACAGGTTGCAAGCCCATCGCCTAACAGTATATATTATTACATACATACATACATAAACTCACGCCTTCATTCCCAGAGTGGGGTAGGCAGAGCTGCGGAATTACCAACAACTCTAAAAATTGGTTGATAATTCTGTAACCACATTTTGCACAATTAGGCTAAAGATGTTTACCAGCATATTAGTGACAGGTGGCAAGCCCATCGCCTAACAGTACTAAAAGCCTTTATTCCCTTAGTCGCCTCTTACGACATCCACGGGAAGACATGGAGTGGCACTATTCTAACCCGGCAACCACACGGGGAAACGGGGGGGGGGGGGGGGGGGGGGGGGGGGGTTTAAATCGTTATAAATTCTAAATGATCATTCATAATGAAAAATTAAGTAAGAAACCTAAAGATGATTTTTAAATACCTATTCAACAATACCCCACTTGTTATACTTCGTCGATTTTTTTTTTTCATTTTTACATCATGGCGTCCGGTCCGCGTCCAAATTTTTAATAGGACCTTGTTACTTTAAAATAAAAACATTCTAGATTCTAGGTCAACACGGGTGTTATGTACCTACGTTTAGATTTAGTTGGGAGTGTAAATAGTAGTTTTTTTTAATTTCGTTCACTTTAAGACTTGTTTTATTTTACAGCTTCAAGACGCCCTAAGCCGTTAATAAAACATTTACGTTAAAAAAACATTTCCTATTCTTTATTCTAAATATTAATTTCAACTTGATAAATCCACGTGTTTCTGGAAAATAGTGAATGTGTCCTTTCCAAACACTATAGAAAGAGTGAAAGAGATGACAGGTTCTAAGCTAGTACACATTGGAAGAAAGGATTAGATATATGTTATCGGGTATCGAGACGGAAGTATGTGTAAATAGGTAAGTAAGTAAGCATTTAAATGTAATCTTATTTTTATCTTGACACATATTAAATAATGATGGTATTTACATTGATTGATTAGCTTTTGCCTTCGATTCCGTTAGCAGATTTATTTAGGAATAATATGGATCGAGTTTATTTGTCGTAGACAGAGTATTAGCTAGACAATGTACTCGCGTATACCCTTTGAGATAGCAATACGGAAACCCCGACCTAATCACATGTCACCTTTAGCAGGCAAAGCTTCTGTATTTGGGATAGACCAAAAAAAATAACTCACGATTTTTACAATCTAATTCAAAGAATAGGTAATTTCAAGAGGCCAATTTTATTAAGTTTGTATTTGTCCCAATAGTTTTGTTTTAATATCCTTATTTATTTAGCATACATTTTATGGACGACATACATACATACATACATTAAATCACGCCTGTTTCCCAGAGGGGTAGGCAGAGACCACTTCTTTCCATGACATGATTATTTTAAATTTGGGTTGGCATTTTCTAATAAATTACAACAATTAAATGATATCTAATGATAAAAAGTGATTGTAATAGTGTAATAAAACAAACTATTTCAAGCGGTTTTCGCCTAACCCGTAAGATACACCTAGGAGGGCTCCAAGCCAAAAACAAAATTCAAACAAAGGTCAAATATACTTTGGTCGAAATGTCCGAAATAGATAAATATTTCAAAAACTTAATAATAATAGAACGGCTTTAAAACCCTATTCCACGAAATGGTTTTCAAATTAGAGTAATTAAAAAAATATGAACAATCCCAATGGCGTGCCTACCTCATTAAGGAGTTTCATCATGAGAAATTATCACCGGTGAAAGGTTATGTTTTCATCTTTACGAACGCTGTGGCTTTTGCAGCAAAATTCAACAATTCAGTTAACAGATGTCTACCTACGAAAACTCATATAAACATAAACAGAATAAAATTATTTAAAGCAACAACTCATTGTATTGTTTGGCACTAGTTCTGGTGACAATTTGACAAACGAAATCGGCCATGAAAATACGTATACGCGGAGTGAGATAGAATGTAATGATGTCGTCTTTTTTATGTGTATGTGTTTCCGTATAAATGCTTCTCTTTTACTCGTTGTATTATTTAGTCCGTCTAGTTACCTAACATACCTTAGGTACTTGTGCTTTATAAATTCGCTGTCTTCGAGCAGCACAGGGTGTCAATTCTCGGGTCCTTCGGGATGAATCTCTATCGTGAATCTGCTTGGAATGACAGTGTCACGAGTGTGGCGATATTTTTCAAAAAAACCTTTTTTTCTGGTAGCAATCTTTCCATTCGCAAATTTTATCGGTCTTTATTTTTTCCAGTAGCTTATTTTGCCGAAGATTTTTTTCTTAGCAGAAATAATTCCATTGTCATAATTCTAGGTAGCTCCTACTTCTAGGTAGTTTGACCCTTCGGGCCTGTTGCAAAACTAACATTATCTAAACGGCATAATTACAATGGGGAAATTTGCGACTGGGAAAATCTAGAACGGTAAATATGCGACCGGGAAAAATTAAGCACGGGAAAAATGCGATTCTACAAAATCACGCATCGGAAAAATTGCTAGTACGCGGAATAATCGAGTTTGAGAAAAAGGTACACGTCTCTCAAACCACGTGCTCTTGAACACGACGGGCAAATGATATAACTGTCTCCGTCACACTTTCTGACCACTCTGTCATAATAATTTCGCTTCGATCAATGCGCGAAATAAAAGAAGAGTATAGTTTAAGACAACACTTTTTTAACTAAGTAACCGGCGGTGGTAAGTTGTATAAATATTATTCACAATTGTAACTTATCAATTAATAAAATGATATACTTAATGCAATTAAATTCATAGCGAGAGCTAGTTTATATGTTATTGAATCTGATATTATTGTACACCTATACTAATGTAAAACTGACTATGTATGATTATTACAAATAAAGACATCTTATTTTATCTTATCTTATAAAAACCCCAGGGGCCCTAATATGGCTGCGTGTATCGCGTGACAAAATGTGGATAATATATCCGTCACTTTCTGACACGTGTATAAGTACGAGAGTGACGGATGCTTTATCCACATTTTGCCACGCCATAAACGCATCCATGCTAGCTGATCGAAAAGCGATCCCTATTTCCAAAGTTGATAACCTAACCTAACCGATTGTTAAAACTAAACATTTTTCATTAAAATAAAACCTATATTAAACAAGTTTTCTTTAAATCCGCATCCGAATGGTTCCACCCGTTTGGGAGTTCTATGCCACAACTTTGTGCAGGTTTTTCTTTTTCGTAGCGGAACAAAAACATATAGTTTTCGCAGACATCTTTATTTTTGGTTAAAGACTTAAATGCGTCTATATAATTCTATGGTTTTTAATAAAATAAGATAAAGAATTAAATCACGTATTAAAGTAAAAAAAACAGGTAGCACTCATAAAATAAATAGATCAGAGAAGGTAATAGTGATTTAAAAAAATAAAAATAAATATATCGACTCAGACATTATGGAAAGATGGCCCTACCCATCGCCTTAACCTTTGACTGACGTGGTATTCGTCTCACAGACGTCATGATTATTATTTTGAATTTTGTATTTCTATGGCCTGAGTGCTACTTTGAGAATGCTCTGAAACCACCTCGTCAATTCAAGGTTTAATATATATGGCAATAAGAACTTTTTACACGTACCTACCCTTTTCCACAAGAGACAAAGCCTCTTTTTCCTCGACATATGTGTCTCTATAACGTCATTAACACTCAAAATGCAAGTGAAAAACAATTCCTCGAACGAATATATCGACATGATATCGGCCGCAAGGAAATCGAACAACTGATTCTATGAGAAATGGTGTGTAGAAATATTAAACAAGAAAGTTGCTTCGCTAAATCAAGACAGTATCAACTCAAAGTCATTGGTAGTTTTGTTTCAAGCTCATAGACATTGTATTAAAGTTGATTTTAAAATACAGTTGTATTTTGAGTTACTACTCTTTTGATCTGGCAGTGCGGTATATTATATCATGTTTATAATATGAGTCATCGATAGTGTAATAGTTTTTGAACTAATAGCGTCATTATGTAATGCAACCACACCTTAAAGAGGATTGTAAAGCGGCCCTAAAATCGCGTAGCTGTCAAAAATAAGCCATACAAATTGACAACAATTCATTATGTGCTAAGGTAGTAAAATAAAATACCGTTTCTAGATTTTACACTGCTGATTACAGTAAAAATACCTTTTTTTAGGAAAAACAGTAAAAATAGTTAGATTGTGAGTGTTAGGAATACACTTATAGTGCCCTTAGTCCATTTATTACCAAAGGAATTGAAAAAAATATACAACTTTCATGTTCATTTTTTATCTGTCTGACGGATTACTTGATTCTAACGACACGCTTTCGATTCTACGCAAAATAGTTTATTTATTGTAATGGCGTCTACAAATCATGTAATTAATTAAATTACGCAAAATAACAAATTTGTGAACGAATGATTGACAAGTGAGTGGCATGACATGACAGTCAGGTCTGTTTATGTTTAAAGTTACTTTTTTTATTTTATATCATGCTAAGATCACGACATCAGTATTCCTAACTTTGTATATACGGTCTTTTTTATGAGTATTTCTTTAAAAAATTATTACGACGAATTTAAGTTAAATAAAGAAAAACCAAGAAATACGGGTAGTCTAATTTTTAACCAGCTGTTATAAACGCGAAAAAACAATAATGCTTTTTTTTTTGAAATGTTGTCAATTTAGCTCCCGGCTATAACGTTTCTCTCACCCCCTTAATCAAGTCCGATTTCCACGATTTTTGTATATATTGTAGTTATTATAAAGAAGTAGGTCTGTAAGTTCCTGTTTATTTTTTATTCTTAGGGCTCCGTATAAATAATGAAACACGGAACCCTTATAGGATCACTCGTGCGTCTGTCTGTCTGTCCGTCTGTCACAGCCAATTAGCTCCGAAACTACGGGACCGATTGAGTTGATTTGGTACAAGTAAATTGATGACTAGGCATCGGAGTTTTTGTCGCACGGTAAGACTAATAGCAAGCTATGGAGTCGTCATTTGCCATAAATCTAACCTCTTATTCATATTCATACTCATTTATTTAATTTATCTTAAAATGCCTCTATGGCGGTCGGTAGTGTATAATTATCTAGGTCAAGTTATATAAAAAATAATTTTCTATTAGATTATAAATTCATAACTTGAACAATTTTTATATATAGTGTATTTCTATGGAACTTGCTAACTATGTAAACAAAAGCCTAAACTTTGTTTTGTCACTGTTTCTCCTTGAATTTTCACACCACCTCATCAAACACCATTGAAAACATACACTATTGAAACGGTCGTTACTGTAAAATACAAAAACACCAAATATATACTCTATTGTGAGAAACTAATTCTGAATGATATGTTAGGTCACTTTAATAGAAATAAACTACTTAACAATAACCAGTTTGGCTTTACCAGAGGTCTATCAACAATTGATGCGGCATCTGTTCTCATTAAATATATATATAACAGTTGGGAGCAATCTTGCGATGCAGTAGGAATATTTTGTGACCTTTCTAAAGCTTTTGATTGCGTGGTTCATACGACCCTTATTTTAAAATTAGAACATTATGGATTGTCTAATAAAGCTATAAGTCTTATGTCTTCTTATCTCAGTGATAGAACTCAAACAGTTGTTGTAAACAAAACACAATCTGATGGAGCTACAGTGAAAATAGGTGTGCCTCAAGGCTCTATTTTAGATCCTTTTCTATTTTTGGTTTACATAAATGACTTGCCACCATCAGTAGATAAACTTTGTGATATTGTACTTTATGCTGATGATACTTCACTAATTTTCAAGGTAGACAGAAAATCCATAGACTTCAGTAGCATAAACTCCACACTAGTTAAAGTACTTAATTGGTTTACTAGCAACAATTTGCTACTAAATGCTAAGAAAACTAAATGTGTTAGATTCGCTTTGCCTAATGTTAAACCGTTAGATTCTAGTATTTTTCTAAATGACGAGTGTTTGCAAATCGTAGATAAGGCAGTTTTCCTAGGCATAAAAATAGATAAAAATTTGCAATGGAGTCCCCATATAGCTGTACTGGCAGGTAAACTAAGTTCGGCAGCTTACGCAGTTAGGAAAATTAGACAACTAACCAATGTTGAGACAGCTCGCTTAGTTTATTATAGTTATTTTCATAGTGTTATGTCGTACGGTATTCTGGTTTGGGGTAAGGCAGCTGACATACAAACTATATTTGTGTTACAAAAAAGGGCCATTCGTTCTATTTACAACTTAAATTCCCGTGACTCCTTAAGAGTTCTTTTTAAGGAAATTAATATCTTAACTGTAGCGTCACAATTTATTTATGAGAATATTATTTATGTTATAAAAAATTTGGATTCTTTCACAAAAAAATCTGATATACATAATTTAAATACTAGAAATAAAAATAAAATAGCTATTCGAAAATTCCGCGTCCGTAAAGTACATAAATCATTTGTTGGTCAATGCATTCATTTCTATAATAAATTACCTGAGGTAGTATTAAAGTTACCCTTTCCAGCACTCAAAAATTACTTGAAAAAGTCGTTAATGTCTAAAGCGTATTATAGGATCGAGGACTATTTAATAGACAAACATGCTTGGCCTAAACCCGAAACTTAATCAATAATATATTTTTTATTTGTTTTTTTCAAATTCAAAATCTTTATCTTGTCTGGGGGACACCGTTGATGTAGGAAAACATATCAATCTTATGTGGTCATCTTGCACCGTCTTATATACACATACGTAGGAGTTCTTTTTTCCTTTTCTCTCTTTCTATCTTAAGATTTTGGTGTGTTTTCCTGCGGAAACTACGCAGGATATTTGAAATATTTTTTTTTTAATTTGCTATTTATAGATTTATATAATGCTAGACTAAGTAGTACCATTGTAATATTAAATATATTTAAAAAATGACTGACTGCTGAGTTTCTTGCGGCGCTTCTTCTCAGCAGTGGTCTCCTCTTGTGAAGCGCTGGTAGATTCTTGACGTGTAAAAGTGCCCGTGCGGCCTACTTACTGAATAAATGTCTTTATCTTTATCTTTATCTTTATCTTGGATATTTCATTAAAAGTTTAAATGGTTTCATAAGTTAGGTTATTAGGACCTGATGGAATGACGTTTTTGTTTCTTTTAAATTCTACGATATATTAAGGCCCCTACACATTACCCAACTCACGCTGATCTCACTCACAGATGATATAACGGCACCTTTTATAATAAATACTGGTGATATATCATCTTCAAGTACCGATTTTTCTTCAGATCGTGATTAATCAAATTACAAATAAGTAACTACTTGTTTTTTTACTTTCGGTATTTTATTATTCGATATGGTTTGTCATAAGTAAAGGAGTATTGCCGAAACCGACGTGCGTGCATGACTCGATGTATGAATGTTGAAGAAGCGAAAGAAATTTGTCAAGATCGTAGCAAGTGGAAAGAAGTGGTCTCTGCCTACCCCTCTGGGAAACAGGCGTGATTTAATGAATGAATGAAAAAAAGGAGTATTGCCAATCACTAGTAAATTCATCATTCAGAGACAATTTCAATATGGCGGTTTGTTTACATAGTTAGCAAGTTCCATAGAATTAGACCTTACAATTCGCCACTAGTGTGGACTAAAACATTGCCTTCTGCCGTGTTTTAATGCATCTTTTGTTTGTTTATAAAATTTCGTAATTAAATCAGTATAAAATTGGTAATTATTTTGTATTGTAACATTTATTTTCCAAATATAACATTAAATAATCGTTTCTAATCTCGTCAACGTTGTTGTCCTTGATTATAAAAAAAAAACCTAAATAAATGAGAATTAATATGAATAAGAGTTTAGATTTATGGCAAATTACGCTTGCTATTAGTCTTACCGTGCGACAAAAACTCCGATGCCTATTGATGACCCAAACATAGTTGTGCAAAGTTTTTTTTTTTTAAATAATGGTCGTTTTCGTAGGACAAACTAGGAAATTAAAAAAAGGTTGGCAAATGAAACGGTCGGGAAACGATACATTTGGCAAACATATTTCGCCGAAAAAAAGGTAACCCGGATATTTTACAAAACGTTATGAAGGTCTAAATTCAACGATGAAGTGCAAACAAATGCATATACAGTGAATCATGTATAGATATCATATTATATGAACACGGGTCCTTTACCATTTAAACGCTTTACGTCAAATACAAAATGCGTCACTCACAAACCAAGCATGTTTGCTATGCTATGCAAATTACAACTTAATTGATACGGATCAAAGTATCTTTTAACCTTCAACTTGTGTCGGCTGCGGGTTTGTTAGATCATTTTCACATGAGCATTTTTTCATAGTAGCGAATTTTCATGATCGGAAATTTTAATATTCGTCTTTGTTAATGTAGCATTTTTTCGTACAGCGTTATTTAATGTTCGGTGACTTTACTATTCGCTTTTTTCCCGATCCCAATTTATCGATAAATTTAATATTGGAAGGAAGTCCCTAGTTAATTGACGTTTTTGCCACAAAAAATTCTATGTGTATGACCCAATATGGACATATAGAAACCATGTTTAAATGACGTAGGTTCCTAAAATGCCAAACAATAATAGACCTACGCAAACATAAACAGGAGGCATTATTATCACGCGTCTGTTGTGATTGTGCGCAGTGATGAGAACCGGGTGAGGCATACATGTCCGCTGTACACCGAGCGCCGACTTGCCACAACACCACCTCGTAGAGTTTTTAGTTTATTTCAAACAAACTCAAAATCACAAAATTTATTTGACAAACACTGTAACACAACAAACATTACCTATTAAAGATTTTTACAGAAAAAACTAAAATTAGAATAATAATCCGGGTGGGACAAAACGAGGGACTTTTAAGAAAACGGGGATTTTTTTAGGTATTGCACTTTATTTTTCACCAATTAACTATATTCATATTTCTAACTGTTTTACAGATACATCTTGCTAAAGATTAGTGCAAAATCTGCACATTAGCGACAATATACTCCATCTGTTTAGGTACTTAAATAAATGTAAACAAACCAAACCACGTGACTCCGTTAAGCAGCCAATCTTAATCGACCTTTGAGGTATCAGCGTTCTGCTCCTATTGGCTAACCAACTATGTCACGTGGTTTTTTTTGTTTACATTTAGTTAAGTAAGTACCTAAACAAATGGAGTATAGCAAGTAGATCCGATCGCATGTAAAGTGAAGTTGATGACATGTGTCAATTTAAAATGAGATAGCTTTGAACTAGCAGTAGTAGGGTTATCACTGATATTAAATTGATTAATTTTAATCATTTTGTTTTACTTTTAAGTCCAGCTTTACAATTATAATATAATAAAAAGATTGTAGATCACTTAGATAGCACTATCCTTTTAGCTCAGTCCCTCGTTTTGGGTAGTGCCTTCCTACGAAGCCAGCGGTCCCAGGTTCGATCCCTGGTCGAAGCAATTATTTGTGTAATGAACACAGATATTTGTACCCGAATCTTGAAGGTTTTCTATGTATTTAAGTACTTATTTCTCTATTTAAGTGTGTTTATCGTTGCCTAGTACCCATAACACAAGCCTTCTAAACTTGGAAACCTAATTAGATTCCAATATACGTAAAAAAACTACCAAAGATGGCGAAATGTCACAGTTACACGTGTCATCATCATTGTGACGTTTCAGGAAAAACCAACCTTTTGGTACAATAATTATGTTAAAATGAAACAATATAAGTTATTTCCACAATATGATAAAGGTCAAAATAATAACGAAATGAAACAACAAAAACTTAACAATGGAAATCACCACGGGGCGAATAGGTACAGAAAACATTCGAGCTATCCAAACGTCAGATGTCGAATGAAGTGACAATAGATGTTATGGCCGCCACAGAACCACCATGGCCACCATAAAGGTTACAACACATGATCAACTGATAATTTTTTGAAGACTTGAAGATTTTTTGAAGATTTCGGTCAAGTTTTGAAGACGTAAGTAAAAATATGATTGATTTTTTTTCCTAAAAATGTAATCGCACATAATGAGAATAATAATTGGTACCAAATGTTATTAAACCCTGAGTTATTGCCATTGTTATTTAAACTTTTCTCCTATAAAACAATTTAATTAAATATCTTTTTTTGCGACGAGTATTTAAATAAGATTGTTTATTTAAGAAGGATAATTAAATGTTGCCTTTAATATTATAAATAAAATAAACAGCTACCTATAACATTTACAGAAGTGAAAATTTACCGATCCACCTAATATGTCATTTTAATGGCTTTAACTTTTTTGACGTATGTTGGAATCTAATTAGGTTTTTTAGTATAGAGCTGATACTTATCACTGATATTTATCACTAAAGTACGTAATATACGGATATGTTAAATAAAAAGTAATCTCTCGTCGAAGAGCAGATAAAAAAAACGAATTATTGGATCGAAGCAATATGTTTGAGTGTCACGACATTATAGGAGAACCATTTACGGCCAGCAGTGAGACTGTCAGCTGATATGATGTGAGACTGTCAGCTGATATGATGTGAGACTGTCAGCTGATATGATGTGAGACTGTCAGCTGATATGATGTGAGACTGTCAGCTGATATGATGTGAGACTTGCAGCTGATTAAATTACCCTTGCAAAGGTAAAAATAAGCTGAAATGGCAGAGCGCGTTGATACTTTGTAGGACACTGCTTGACCTGTAAAATGTCAAGTTAAAATCTCCTCCGTTGTGTTGCAGGTTGTATAGTAAAATTAATTTGTTTTGTATGTTAAACCGCGTCAAACCGGTTACCTAACGAGGTAAGGCAGTGACCGGGCGGCGCTCACCCTATTACCTTGAGTTCGCAGTCGACGATTACTTATTGTTATTTAATTGCACCGGCACTAGCTGTTGCTGCGGATATATTACGTTATTGCAATAACCTGTCCAAAGAGGCATCTAAACAGGCATTTTCTGCTATTTCTAGACGCCTACAACACTGCCCTCCTAAGCAAAGCAGTATCTCAAAATCAATAACCAAAGCAGTTTTAGTTCTCTTCTCTTAGTAATAAGGTTGATATTACTACAGGAATTTTATCCGACATATTGCATTTTAGCTTAGGAAGGAAGAACACGTATCCTACTCTAACGTCGTATGATAGAACAAGATGCGCTTATTCTTCGGCTATTACTTCTAACTACATAATCTTGGTCGTTGCATTGTGTTGTAAGAATATCTTATATATTGTTATCTTTGAGTAATTAAGTGTAACGTTTGAATGCTTTTAATACGCTTCATAAAAATAAACCTATTATTTTTATAATAGATCAAGTGGTATTTGTATTTATATTTAGATAAACATTATAATTTAAAAAAAATTTTTTTACTAGCCCATGGATATGAATGTCCCGCTGCTGGGTAAAGCCCTCTCCCCTTGACCTTCATGAGCCCCTATTTGGTGTCTCTTCTGGCTAGTTTCGGATGCGTCTAATTCGTCCCGCCATTTCTGTTTATGCCTGCCCCGACTACGTCGCCCATTTTGCGGCACCCATTTGGTGGCCACGCTAGCCCTCCGGGTCCATGCGGCAGACGTGACCGGCCCAATCTCACTTGAGCCTGGTGGTTCTTTCACTTTACCAAAGCACCTTATCTTAACTTATCTTATCTTACAATTTGGGCTTCTTTCGAATACACTTTGACCCCTTTAGGAACTTTTGTACAAGAAGATTGATGAAAGAGATGGAGATTTCCAATCAAATCGGAGAAATACTGGAAAAGGGCCGAATCTTAAGTACCCGAAACCGACGTGCGTGCGTGACTCGATGTATTAATGTTAAAGAAGCGAAAGAAATTTGTCAAGATCATAGCAAGTGGAAAGAAGTGGTCTCTGCCTACCCCTCTGGGAAACAGGCGTGATTTAATGTATGCATGTACCTACCCTCTTACACACTCAGCTGATGGAATGTGTAGGTTTCCTCACGACGTATTTCCTTAACCGTAAGATCCGTTCATCGCACTCACCGTGGCTAGTATCTCGTGCCGCTTCCGCGCCTGCAGCATGGTAATCTTCTGCACGTGGTCCAGAGCCGTGTGGCGGAAGCACGAGCGAGTCGCCAGCAGGAGGTTCACTGCCTCCTCCACGTCCATAGACTTGTGTCGGGACACCTGGGGGGAAATAAAGATGTGAAAATTCAAACAATGGTTTTTTTAATACATTCGAGTAAATGACAATAAAATAAAATAATAAAAACCGTAATTATGTCTGATAAGCTTTTTTAAATTTTCCATTTTTTTACCCAAATTGAACTGTGAATTGTTATTATCAAAGGCCGGTATATTCGTAGCACTTTCGAGCTGTCATAGGGACTTCTCGTTTATCGACTTCGCATATACATAATTTATCGATACATTATAGAACACAACATATTAAAGAAGATTAAAAGCAGAGGTATACAACAGGCGGTCTTACCTCTTTCTTTTACAGAAAAAACTAGCTGTCCGCGCCCGGCGCCGCCCGGTTTCATACAAACCTTATGAAAAATAGATAGTAGCCGATTCTCAGATGTACTGAATATGCATATAAAATTTCATAAGAATCGGTCAAGCCGTTTCGGAGGAGTACGGTAACTAACATTGGGACATGGAAATTTTATATATTAGAAGATAGATAAAGATGAAACACTTGTTAGCACTAAACAGACTTTGAACATGAAATTCTAAATGATAAAACACGAACGGAACTGATTAAATGTGAAATTGTTAACTTTAAATTGTTTTCATTGCAAATCTCTATTTCACATTTTCAATTACTCAAAAATTATCTGAAATAAATCACTGTTTAGCGATTACACCGCCTGTTGTTTACCTCTTCTTTTAATCTTCTTTAATTTGTTTATATTACAGTAAACTCGGGTTACTTTAGCCCTAGGGGGCAACATTGCCCACCCTCAAAAGTATAACTATTTTAGTGGTACCTAATCATCTTAAATTATTAAAATATTTTTAGAACTATGTAAGTAGCTTGGTTCTAATGTAACATTTAATGGAATAATTAAATTTTAACTATGGTTTTTCGGGTGGGCAATGTTGCCCCCTAGGGCTAAAGTAACCCGAGTTTACTGTATATGTATCGATAAAATATGTACATAGGAAGTCGATAAACGAGAAGTCCCTATGACAGCTCAAAAGTGTTACTAGAATTCCGGCCTTTGATAATAACAATTCACAGTTCAATTTGGGTAAAAAAATGGAAAATTTAAAAAAGCTAGCGCGAAAAAACCGACTCCGCACGATATGCAGCTACAAAAAGTTCCACTTTTTGAGCAACTGTATTAAATATATGAAATTTCCTGTATCCTTTATATAGCGAAAATCACTTGCGCGTAAGGGTATAATAAGCGTAGTTCCGGACGGCGTGTTTACTAACCAAACTATATTATAGTCACATTTATCATTCTATCACGTAGATGTTTAGTCTATGACAGGGTAAAAATAACCCTTTGGGCACCGTTCTTTAATATTTGATGTGATTTTCCTGTTTTAAAAAACGCTGACTTTAAAGTGACAACGTGCAATAGTGATCACTTGTACTACTTAATGATTATACATCGTTATCGCAGGAGCAAAACAAATATATTAAAGAACACACATAACAGAATGTCTGTTCAGTATAAACGGAATATTCTGCCTATACACTCTAAGCCTCTTAGAAGTTCTTCATATCTTGCACGAAATTTTCGCTGGAAACAGTCAATTAAACTTGTCTTACACTGAGTAAACGCTTTTATAAGTCAACGTGTCAGCTTTAATAAATTAAAAAAAGGCAATTTTTACATTTCTTTAAATATATTTCATATTTAATTAAGATATATTTTTGTATCTTTGTGTACATATCAAATCAATCAAGAATGACAAATGTCTAAAGTCGCAGGAAAAGTGACTGAAGAGGTTGAGGTTAGGATTGCGTATCCAATCTCTTTAAATATGTACTACTAATCAAGTCAAATACGGAGGTAAGACATTTGAAATAAAATGATACATTTTGAACTCGTAGGTATAAACGTTTCTCGATACGAGTGTCACTTCTGTTATTGCCTATTTGTCATAATGTTCGACTACTGTCAAATCGTTTTTGCTCCCGCGATAACGATGTACTAATGTTAATGATGTTGAAGTCATCATCATCATAAACAAATGATTACGAGAAAAAGTGAGCTACCCCGATAGAGTTGGCCCTGTGTCGAAAGGAGACAGACGTCAATATTGGGGTAAGGCCGCCAAAATTGACACTTTTTGCCCGAACCAATTTTTCCAGGTTGGTTTCAACTAAACTATAAGCATTACAGCCCTTGTAGTTATTTGATTCTATAAAGCAACTATTGAGCTTGTTTGTCCATATCGCAAACAGAATAAAAGTGGTTTGTTTCATTAAAATGTATGTAATTATGTTCACAAAACCCCCTCATTTTGGTCAAAATTGCCGTGTCCTTTTTTTTTACCGCTACTTGAAAACTATGTAACTTTTTATTTTTTAAACATACAAAATACAGTAAGGGAATTTCGCCCTTGTCACAATATCAATAAGACATAAGTACAAACCACACTATCCTTTTTAAATCAAGATGAAACTATAATAAATGATCTTACCTGAGAATTCCTATTTAACGCTAAGTCCAGATCATTTGAGATTTTATCGAAATGGTGCTTACTCTCCTTCACACCCTTAATATCTCTGAAACAATAAATATAGTAATAGTACGTCTAAGCAGATTATTTCAAACCCTAGAAAGTATGATATTAATTGAATTTATGAGATTTCACAGTTCCTACGCAACGCAACCTAGTACTTAGCCTATAGTTTTATAGTTCTTAAAACTACACTTAGCGTCCAATGACACCTTAATAGTCATTCATTACTATTATTATGTTTTATAATAGAGTTTTCTTTTGTATTGTATTGAAATAGAAAAATAAATAAATAAATATCATGGGACAATATCACACCAATTGACATAGTCCCAAACTAAGCTCTAGGCTTGTACTATGGGTACTAGACAACGATATAAATACTTATATAGAGAAATATATACTTAAATACATAGAAAACATTCATGACTCAGAAACAAATAGTCGCGCTCATCACACAAATATCTGTTCTTACCGGGATTTGAACTTAGGACCGCTAGCTTCGTAGGCAGAGCCACTACCAACTAGGCCAGCGCGTCGTCGCAAATGTTTTTGTTATACATATGAATACATAATATAGCATACATGACAATAGTACCTCCATTATTTTGTAGTAAAAGTGAGAGCGCCGCAACCATATACGCCACGGACGCGACGTCGGCATCTTTACCCCCCACAATTTAGATGTACGGGATTTTATTCATGTTCCTTTCGATTTTATACGCAATAGAGAGCACTTTTATAAAAACAAAATGGACATGGACGGAAAGTGTTTCATATGGTTTGTTTACTCCTAAAATAAGGCACTTTCTGTCCTTGTGTTTCAATCAGAAACAAATTGAGAAAAGTCTAATTACTTGTAACCTTTTATTTAATTTTTTGCTCCTTATTTAAAATGTTACGTATGGGGTTTTGCAGTTTCACCGACGATATCACCTTTGTACTTACATCTCATACGATTACCTACAAATATTACTTACCAAAATTGACAACCAATCAAGAACTAGTTGACCAATTGTATTGCTATTATTCAATTCGTTAGGTGATTGAACAAGGTTCAAAATGGTTTATAATAAATGTTTGTAGATACATATCCGACGCGATCATACAAAATTTACGAGATTTGTATGAACTCACACACAATGGTTTTTTAAGTACTAAACTTTTTAAAACTACGATATGTACAAACATTTTTCATAATCATATACCACTTTGAACCTTATTTAATCAGCTAATATACATACATACATGGGTGAATCAACTTTTAAGGTACTCCTTTTCTTTTGCGGTATCAAAACTTTCCTGGTGACTTATCATTAATAATAATGTATGAATATTAATATCAGACCACCAAATTTACAGACCTTACACGTTAAACACCTCAAATATTATTTAATCTTCGAAAAAACCTGGTAACTCAGGGGAAAATGCACATTTTCCATACAAAACCTAGGGACAACAACGTCCGCTGCGTTACCAACTATATTATTATTTAAAACTGTACTATTTTTAAATCAAATCATTTCAAATGCTAGCCTAATTGTCTGATTTAATAAGCGTGTAAGCTACGTCGTTGGCAAATATATAGTTTTTCTATAAACATATAATTTGTGAAACATGTCGAAAAATGGGGAGTACCTTAGAAGTTGATTCACCCACATACCATCACGCCTTCATCCCAGAGTGGGGTAGGCAGAGGTACAGAATTACCAACAACTAACAATTTGTTGTTAATTCTATAACCACATTTTGCAAAAACAGGCTAAGATGTTTACGATGTGTATATTAGTGACAGGTTGCAAGCCCATCGCCTAACAACACTACAAGCCTTTAATCCCTTAGTCGCCTCTTACGACTTCCACGGGAATACAAGGAGTGGCACTATTCTAGGCGGTAGGCAACCACACAGCACCTGTCGATTTTGGTGATCTTGGATTGGGAGTGGATGGTTCACTTTATCACCTTATTGCATTGTTAAAGGGTCCAAAATTGGACACATCTGTTTGAAGTTGACTGTAGGTACCTACAGTGACCAGTTATCATTGCCATTCAGTGTATTATTATCCTTAAAAAGACTTGCGATTAGCTTTTATCACGATTGTTACATTTTAAACTCTGTATGGAATTATTTGAGGTTTAAATTTAGTTTAGCATGTACCGTTTTATGACCTTGTGAGGATTAAGGCAACATTGATAATTAGTTAACTGCCTGCCCTATGATACAAATGGCTTGTTGTTATAAAGTGTTCTATTATAATTTAATAACAGCTCGCCAATTATACATTTATTTGAAGAAATTTCACTTAAATTTAAATTTTACTTGTGGGAGGACCTTGTTCAGGGTCCGTCCGTGTTGGTACCACCATCTTATCCATTAACCTACCGCCAAAGAGCAGTGTTCGCATTGTTGTGTTCCGGTTTGGGGATAAGACAGCCGGTGAAATGACTAGCATAGAGGCATTCCATCATAGTCCTTAGGGTTGGCAGTGCATTTGCAGTCTTGTGAATGCGAATGTCTATGGGTCACAGTTTCTACTTACCATCAGGTGGGCTGTGTGCTCAATTACCTTCCTATGCCATAAAATAAATAAATAATTAAATAAAAAAATCCACAGTTTCTTTTGTTTTCTTTTTTAGTATATATTTGAACTGCCCGTTAAATGCTTACTTCTAGCATTCAGAGAGAACTCTATCGCTGTTTGACGTAACTATCACTATACAACACTACACGTTAAATTAGGTGTCAGTTGACTTATTTCGGTTAAATTTCCCTTAAATTGGTTATTTTCACAAAATGGCCACAGAAAATTTTGTCAAAACAATCAATAACACCACCAACTACAACATTAACCACTTTCATTAATTTAAAGTTTCGTGTTTTATCAGGGTACACTACATAAATACGAAAAACTAAATTCCGAGTATAGGAATCACGAATTTCATAATGCCGATTATTATAATTCCGAATGTTTTAAAACTCCGAATATAAGTATTCCGATTTTTCATTTTTCCGATATTTATAAATCCGAAATTTCAAAATGTCTAAAGTTAACAATTACGATTTGCAAAATTCTGAATTTCAATACACCGAACAATAATAAGTCCGAATTAATAATAATCAGAAATATCAAAAATACGAAATCCGATTAAGTATTAAAATACCGATCATCAAAACTCCGAATATCATTACACCGACTAATAATAAACCCACCTAATCAAATATGTAATTGAAGTAAGAGTAAGAGTGTCGACGGAGCTCCGCTTATGCGGAGCTCCTATTACTGGGTGGTTTGGCCCTCCGGGCCTGCTGCAAAACTAACATAACCTAAACCTACCTCATATTTATGATAGTTAGACCGGGAACACCCAAATACTCCGAAATATTTTATTCCGAATTTACTAATTCCGATTTATAAAACATAATTCCTAATAAATAAAATTCCGATTATTGAAAACACGAATTTCATTATCCCGAATATCAAATTTCCGAATTAGTAATAAAGTTTCGGAAAATTAATAATCGGAATTTTGTTTTTCGGGCCAATGACACTTCGGGCTTTTCATTATTTGGAGTTATAAAAATCGGAAAAATATACAATCGGAATTTGGAAATTCGGTTAAATAAATTTCGTGTTTTTTAGTAATCGAAATTTTATTCCTTAGGAATTATGAAATTCGGGGTTTTAAAAATCGGAATTAGTAAATTCGGAATAAAATATTTCGGAGTATTTGGGTGTTCCCGTTTTATCAGTGCATACCTAGTTGGTTACTAAGTTCTGTTACTAAGGTTGATGCAAATAAAACTAACTTATGTTTATTTTTTAATTTCAATATGTATAAAAATGAAAAGCTTAATTAATATACATTTTGAAAAACAATTGATCATTTTTCTTAGTTTCCGCAATTCCCGATACGATCTTTTAACATTCACAGTCGGCATCGATGAAATTACGCATGACTTTTCTGTAAATTTAATTTTTTGAAATCGCTTAAAAGTTAGTATTTGTTTACCAAAGAACTTTTTTTGTATAATATTATAAAAAATCTTATCTCTGTATATGTTTAGAGACCAAAATTATATTTCTCAACATGACTTAATTCCAACTTATAAAGCAAGAGATTTGGTGTGTTTTCGTATTTCTGCAAAATCATGTGAAATCTTAAAATCGATTTAATGAGTCATCAAGATTGACCGGTGTCCAAGCGGATCTTTAGTTGCTTTGAATACATTCGTATCAGAATTTAAAGCTTGAAGTCTGTTCAATATGTCACGCAAATTTGAACTCTCTACAGGAACTTACAAAAGTTGGGGCCGTTATCAGTATCATCGTCGTGCGTGATTTTAACTATGATTTTATCGTCCGAAATGGGAATACTTCAAGCTCGTACATCAAATAATTGCAATAGTTTAGAATAGGTACATTATTTTTATTATTATTCTATATAAATCAAAGTTTTGATTAATATACGGGTTTATGCAAAACTGCTTTAAATTTTTTTTTTATTGTAATTAATCTCAGTAACAGAACTTAGTAACCGACTAGGTAGTTTAGGAAATAGGAATTGACCGGAAACAAAAGGTGACCGTAAAACTGCCCCCGTTCTTCAAACAGCACCGTGGGATGAAAGGTCAAGGTTAAGGTCAGGTCCGGTAAGTCATAAAGCAGAAAAAAAGGTTGCAAAGTAGGTAACAAACGGCCAAATCATATTTCCTGAACTATACAATTAATATTTACCGTAATAAGGCTAATGAGCGATAAAACCAACAGTAATTTCAAATCCGTAAATAGCTCTAAATATCCAACCGAGCCGCCATTACCGCGTCCCAACAACATTAAAGATTCCCATTCATGAGTCACTGAACCATCAAGTAAACACATCCTACGCGCGAGCAAATCTAATCTAATTATAGTTCATTAATAGCGAACTTTATGCCAGATTAGTTTAATGGAGTAATTTATAAATTCGCGACATTGTAAGAGCAGGATAGTTGCTTTTCCGGAACGCGCAAGCAGAGTATGCAATCCTCACCAACAACGGCGTGGGGGGGGAAGAATCACTGGATTTTAGTGGATATTATAGCCTTGGGTCTCCCCATACCTAAGAGGTATGCGTAAATGCATTTCCCTAGCGTTCAAAAAAAAAGTCTGTTCCCATTCAGACTGCCAATGACAATAACAAGTATACCTGACTGTAATTGTCTTTAGATAGAGCACGAAATGTTACCTATAATTAGTCTATTACAAATGTTGAACATATATTCCTCATCATCGTATTACTATGCTGGGTGCGACAGAGAGAGAAATGTATTTGACAGACTTTATAAGGTGTCATGATATTTTGATCAAAAGTACTTTCCATCAAAAAATACAAGTTTAAATAGAGATTACTACCTCAAAATAAACATCAAGACAACTTTGATTGCCGCCGGCCCGCAAGGCGGGTCCATTATGTATGAAAATCGGAGGCCTAGGCAATGAAAGTGTTGTGTATTAATAAGTAATATGACCATGTTTAACCTTCAAAAGTACGCAAATATGGAGTCATAATGGTAAATTGATTTTTTTATATGAGTGACCGAATGAAAAAATCCCAAAAGTTCCTTTCACTCTTCATTAATTGGGTGAAAGATGGAGATAAAGTAAATTCTGAAAGTGGATAGTTATGGAACATTTCGCTAGAATTCCAGAATGGTACCTTCGTGTGGGATTGCGACTAACACTTGGACTTTTTTTTTTAATATACTAGCCCATAATATACATATTATTATGTAGGCCATTACACAACTTGAATATTTTTCCTTATCTCTTAAAGCATTTCATTCACTTTAGGTTAGTAAAACACATAAAATTACGCGACAAAGTAGGTGTAAGGCGCAAATATTATCAAATTGTTTACATGTAAACCAGTCCTATCACCGAGCGATGCGAACGGAAGACAACGCTGGCTCAACTGCCGGAACATGCCAATTTTGGTGCCATTTCACAACAACCGTGCATCGTGCAACTTTGTGTGCTTTTTTTTCTTTGATTTATGCATTGTTGTGGATACCTATCCACTTTTGGACCTTATTACAATGCAATAAGGTGAAAAAATGGATATATATCTCTTTGCAGTCGACTTTACCTACTTCAAATATTTAGACACATAACGGAACGCGTCGCCCAACATAAATTTTCTTGCCTATTATTAAGATGGGCATTCACGACTGCTCCAACAAGCCGAATAGAGTAGCGCCGCGCCAAAATCGATAATATCCGTGAATCTCAAAACTGTAGCGTTTAAAAGTACTTGGCGCGGTCGGTAGGATTTCCAAATGGACGGAAAGCCAGTGCGACGCGCCAACGCGCAATCCGAATGGAACTATCGTAAATGTTGAAATTCAACGCTGGAAAACGCCATGCCTCCGCGCCAAGCTTAATGGCGTGTACATGAATATGTTCTCTGGCTGCCATTTTCTAATAAAGACTAGAACTGGCGTGGCGCGCCCGTAAATGTGGTCAAAATATTACGCCCATCTAGTTGTATACACTCCATCTGTCGCAGACAAACGGCGCGTCCGTGGATCTCCAGCTTTATCTCCTTAGTTTAAAATATGAAAATATGAAAACATGGTTTATTGTCTGGGGGACACGGTTTCTGTGAGAGAATGTGTCAAGGCTTTTTATGTGGGTTGTCTTGCACCGTCATAGGTCAGTGTACTTCCTAAAATTTCTATATTTTTAGATTTCTTATTACTACTACTTATTAGTTCTTGTGAGTTTTGACACATTTTCCTGCTCAACTGCGCATGAAAGTTTTTATTTTTTGTTTTATGTGAGATTCATTGTTTTATATAATGCTAGGTTAAGTTTATTATTATATAAGCAATATTTAAAAAACGACTGACTGTTGAGTTTCTTGCGGCGTTTCTTCTCAGCAGTGGTCTCTTGTGAAGCGCTGGTAGATTTTTGACGTGTAAAAGTGCCCGTGCGGCCTACTTACTGAATAAACATCTTTTTTATCTTTTTATCTTTAGTTTGAGGAGCGATTTTCCAATCCCCAGATACAGATACCATACCATCCTTAACGTAGTTGCCGTCCATCTGGCGTTCGTTTTTTCCACCCTGTATGTCTTGCTTAGTAACCCCCAGCAAAAAAGAGGTGTGTTAAAAGTGTCTTGTGTCTGTGTAGCGATGTGTCTGTCTGTGTCATCGTAGCTCCCAAATAGATGGATCGATTTGGACGCGGTTTTCTTAAATACAGGGTATAACAAAAATACCCGTAAAGCCGAAAGGGGGTTAAATGGTGCCTTATAACAAGTCTATTTACAATATTTGAGAACTGTACTATCACTGTATGACTTACCGCCGAAAAAAATAAAAACATTTTTTTTTCATTGATGTGCTAACCCTATGTAAGTAAAATTAAAGAGTAAACTACTTGTACATTTTTACCTAATTCGCGAAACGGTATAGAGATATAAACAAAATGAACAGAATTCGATTAGATACATATTACAAGTCGAGTTTTGGAAGATTTTAAACGAAGAAACCTAAACTAACACTTACTTTTTCGTAATGAACGTCAAATTTAAATTGCTATCTTCATGGCCTACCCATAACATCATATCGCAATATTCTGCGTTAGAAAACATCGTCATTTTGGAAAAAAATATGAAAAAACACGGAGCAATTGTAGAATATCGATAAGAAGATTTGAAATTGACAACATATTTTTTTTTCCGTCTTGACGTTTTTTGAAGCCAGTACTTTAAGCATAATAACATCATAGTATTGAACCTTTGTGGATGAAAAACAGAAAAACCATTAAAGTTGACAATTATTAAAATTGGTAGGTAGGCCTGGCCTCTCTGTTAAATAATCTATGCTAACCCCGATTCCCTGACATGACAGCTTACTAGGGTTGACAATATTTTTGGCTTTGATAATTTATTATATTTTTTACGGGGTATTTTGTAACACGTTGTATAAAGCTAGTATTATCAGTAGGCATCGGAGTTTTTGTCGCACGGTAAGACTAATAGCAAGCTATGGAGTCGTCATTTGCCATAAATCTAAACTCTTATTCATATTCATACTCATTTTTTTTATTTATCTTAAAATGCCTCTATAGCGGTCGGTCGTGTATAATTTTACCTTAGTCAAGTTATATAAAAAAAAAAACTATTAGATTATAAATACATAACTTGAACTATTTTAAGTTTTTAACATACAATTCGCCACTAGTGTGGACTAAAACATTCCCTTCTGCCGTGTTTTAATGTATCTTTTGTTAGTCTATTAATTTTCGTAATTAAATTAGTATAAAATGGTGATTATTTTTTATTGTAATATTTATTTTCCAAATATAACATTAAATAATTGTTTCTGAACTCGTCAACGTAGTTGCCCTTGATTATAAAAAAAAACCTAAATAATTAAATAAATAAATGAGTATGAATATGAATAAGAGTTTCGATTTATGGCAAATGACGACTCCATAGCTTGCTATTAGTCTTACCGTGCGACAAAAACTCCGATGCCTAATTATCAGAATAGTTCTTAGCTATGATTCAAGAAAACCGGATGGGCCACTTTAGAGATATCAGCTCTTAAGGAAGGGATTGTCGTGATAATTGGGGGTTTTTATGTTTTAAAACAGATATGCAATTACCTTATCGATTGCGTTTTTTTTTACGTTTATATATTTTTCTATTATTATGGCAACAAACTGTCATTACATTATCAGATGTACAAATTGCACTGGTATTAGTACAAAAAAACCATTAACCTACCGCCAAGCAGCAGTGTTCGCATTGTTGTGTTCCGGTTTGGGGATAAGACAGCCGGTGAAATGACTAGCATTGAGGTATTCCATCTTAGTCCTCAGGGTTGGCAACGCATTTGCAGTCTTGTGAATGTGAATGTCTATGGGTCACAGTTTCCACTTACCATCATGTGGCCGCATGTGTGCTCGTTTGCCTTCCCATAAAATAAAATAAATAATAATAAATAAAAGACAAACACTGCCCAAAAGAAATGAGAAAAAAATATTAAGGCTGTAGTACACATAGTATGACCGCCTCATGGGAAGACGAAACATATATAAAAAAAGGGTTTAAATAAACTAGTAAAATACTCACATTCTAGCAAAAGCTGAGAGATTGTTATGTATAGTCCTGGAAGCCTGGTCCAGTAGAATGTTGTGGAACTTGTTCATTTCCTGCAGCCCGTGAATCATGCGGTTCAACGCTGCTACCATCGCAGAGTCCTCGGAGAAGTAGTTACTCAGGTCCCATAGTGTGTTTGTAAAACCGCTAAAATTTAATAGCTTTTTGTTTATTTATATATTATCTAATAACCGGAGCACTAAACATCCATCTTACTAAAAATAAATGCGAAAGTTTGGATGTTTGCTACTCAATCTCACATCAATCACTGAACAGATCAGGATGAAACTTGGCACACATACAGGTTAGGTCTTGGAATAGGTCAGAGGATAGTTTTTATCCCTGAAGTATAAAAGTTCACGAGGGAATAACGATTATCTAAATTTACGCGGATCAAGTCACAGGACAGTAGCTAATTTAATAAAACAACTACTACTGTCCTACTAGCCCTACTGTCCTAAGTTGCTACGCCCTTGCAGGGTGTCACATGTATACCTTCCATCTATATCCTCCTGACTCCCCAGATTATCACTTGAGGACATAATAGCAAACATAAAAGGCACCCTATAGTTAAATCCAACAAGGTTGAAATCACAATGTTACTAAAATAGGTATTGGGTCTTAAAAAGATATACCTGTAATGTGACATGCAATAAACTTTACAACGAAAAACAGAAATGCTGACATAATGTTATTCATATAATACATATACTATTGACCAGTAAATAACAGTGAACAATTAATATAGTACTTGTTAAACACTGGTCTGCTTCTAACCACTAGTGTTTTAATGCAATAGAAACGTCCAGGTAAGTGTACTCTATTTTCAAATTGTAACTGCAGAAAAAAAAAAACCATTACCAATAAATGGATCATAAATAGTGAAGCAATAGTGAAGTGATACCTACATTTTTAATTATTGATTGATGACACTTCCTTTATAACAGATTTCACCAACCAATTAGCAGGCCATTTAGGCTTGAGCCAAAATTTTAAACCTCATTAATGCATTAGCACAAACTTAATTTGAAGAAATTTGTTAAGATCGTAGCAAGTGGAGAGAAGTGGTCTCTGCCTACCCCTCTGGGAAACAGGCGTGATTTAATGTATGTATGTATGTATGTATGTATGTAATTTTACGTACATACACATACATAAACTCACGCCTTCATTCCCAGAGTGGGGTAGGCAGAACTACAGAATTACCAACAACTCTAAAAATTTGTTGATAATTCTGTAACCACATTTTGCACAATTGGGCTAAGATGTTTACCAGTACTTAACTTAATTTGAGGTATTTGCATAATCATTTATAAGATGTCCTTTTAACAGTATGCCTGTTCTTACTCCTATGTCATAGAAATCCTATATTGAGAATTAAGATTTTGGCTGTACATTTTTTTTGTTGATCTATCTGGTTGAATATGTGGGCGTTTCAACCGCCATCATTGTATGTCTTCCATATATTGATGAAAATAATAATAGTTACCAGCAACTTGTGATGTAAAAATCAATGGACCCGGGGTTTCATCTATTCCATTTAAAAGAACAAGAAATTTATAAAGTTTATCTAGAATAATATGCTAAGACAATTAATGGCGGTTAATACACCATATAATCACCCAACTATACACAGCTACTAAAACTTATGTACAGAAAAAGTTATAAATATAAACATGTCTATAAGACATCAAAAATTACCATACACCTATATGCCACCGAAAATAGTTACTATTTACATAAAGATATTAATGCCTTTGACAATAGAGCTTGCAATATTTTTTTAACATTAGGAAAGTTCAGAATATGTTAAATAATTAAATAAGATTATTGTCTTAACCCGTGACAATGGTAAAGTTTTGTTACTCCAGTTTTGTGGGGCAATGCCTAATTGTCAGTTTTAATTAAAATTGTACTTATTAAATTAATAAATAAATTAACAAAATAATTCACAGAACCAAGTTGAAACATATTTACTTAATCTTAAGCCTAAGAAGCTGGGATTTTGTTTCACCTTCCAAATTCATAGAGTTAAGTGATAAAAACTATACATTTATAATATACTAGCGACCCGCCCGCGGCTTCGCCCGCGTGGAATGTATTATACATATAAACCTTCCTTAAGAATCACTCTATCTATTAGAAAAAACCGCATCAAAATCCGTTGTGTAGTTTTAAAGATTTAAGCATACATAGGGACAGACAGCGCAAGCGACTTTGTTTTATACTATGTAGTGATCTGGCAACTCCATAATTTCCTAATCTTGTATTACTTTTGAGCTTTCAATACACAGAAATTAAAACCGTATTGTTTTGCACTAATGTTTTTATAGTGATTATATAGTTAGACAAAGGAAAACCATCAAGCACAAAGCATTCCCATAGGCTGTAAAAAGTAATACAATGATATAACCGTCTCAAACGACCGCATATTAGCAAAAAGTATTCGCTACAAGCTTACCCCCGATGATTCATGTATGTTTTTCCTGATTCTATCATAGCAGAGCATGCCCTGAGGACTTTATCGAGTTTCTGTTCCAAGCTATCGATACTCGCCTCCTCCGTCTCCAGCTGTTCTCTGTTTCAACAAACAAACTCTTACACAAATATTCACCACACACATCACGTACGAATTTCACTTTCTATCACAACAAGAATAACTTTCATTGATTGCAATAATTATTACCGAAATTTTGGCGAATCCCTGAGGCACTCGTCGAAATCTATTAGGGGTTTCATATCGAAACTGTTAATTGAATTGCATTGATACAATTACACGATATATGATACTTTAATTAAGTGTTTTTATCGTTGTATTGAGCTAAAAAACTAGCGATCCACCTCTTCCTCTTTCACCAATGTTGAAACGTCATACAATTTATCTGTCAGTTTAATACAGACTAACTATAAGACGAAAGTTAGCAGATTTATTAGTTGATCGCAAATTTGTACCGTGACTACAAGTTAGCCAACGCAACAAATCTATAAGAAACGTTTCTGAACGCAATAATACTACATGCTGTCAAAAACAGCTGATTAATATTGAGTTGTCAGTTGTCACTGTCAATTACTATACTCTTTGCACTGTCAGTAGTATCAGTCGCGCTCTAAATAAAATAAAAAGCTCCGGCTTTGACTCGCTCACGCCGACGTGGTTTGTTTTCGTTTATCTTACGAGAGAAAGTCCTAAACAAACAGTATATATACATACCTAACATTTTTGTAGTTCAATGTTTTGATATAAAAGTTTTTGCTGTGTTTGGTTCGATTTGGAATAAAATGGCTCCTAACAGTAACAACAACCACGATCACATTATAACTGTCCTAGTATGTGCCATAGCAATACCTCTTTCTATGTCTTTGTGGATTATAAACTTAGTATATACGAAATTTATTGCCAAAAGTGAAGGATTTGATGGTAAGTTACTTGATACTTAACCCTTATTCTCTAACTTTCTCTTGTGACACATTTCTTTTGCATATAATTATTATAAATAATAATTTTGTTTAAAACTAGAAATGTGTTCTCATTTCTTAACAGAATTAAATATTGACCATCTTAAATGTCAGTGAGGTCCAAAGTTTAATCAATAACTAAGTACCTAGAGTTTAATTATGTTGTTGTTGTTTTATATTTATTTAACTATGTTTGTTTTATACCTGTCATTCTTGGAGTGCATTTTTCTATTGGTTTAATTTTAGAAATTACAACCCATCATGGAAAACAAACTTCCTAAAATTATATTAAACTTCTGTTACAAGCATTGAACTTTGAACATGATTAACTTTGAATTATTGATGATTTGTTTTTCTGTGATCATTTTAAATATTGGTAAATTATTATTAAACTTGGAGGGAGGCCTATGCTCAGCAGTGGGACATTATAGGCTGTTAAATAAATAAATAATGATTCAACTAAAAAGTAGACATTATCTTGGGGAAAATAAGTCCAATAGTTAGGGAGCTGGCTACCAAAATTTCGATATAATCAGCACATGTGGCAGACATTATTAATAGCGATAATTATACCCTAACAAACATCAATGACCTTGTCTGCCACCATGGTGGCTATCAATTGACAGTATTTAAAAAATGTAATAAAAAAGGTATCCTATATTATGCGCACGTGTCTGCCTCTGGGGCTGATGATCACAGGCATGATGTAAACATAAAATATACAAGGGCTCTGACTGTTGCAGTATAAAAATTTTCAAGTTATTGTTATGATTTAATTTAAAAAACTGTATATAAAGTGCACACTTGGCAGACTTGAATTGTTTGTTTAAAAACAATGAGAAAAACCACAGAAAAATAGTCTGCCAGCGTGTTGCCTCTGTGTTGTCTATTGACAGCGCTTCAAAAAAGTAAAAAAATAAGTTATGCTATATAGCTTCTGCTCGCGGCTTTGTCCGCGGAGGATTAGTAATTTTGCCATACCCAGGGAATAGTGACTAATGTCGAGATTCAAGGTAGTCTATCTGTAAATCCAGTGTATAAGCAAACTCTATTCAAAATTCGTCCATCTGTTTGAGCGAAGAAGTAACAAAATCAAGCATCCATAATCTTTTGCATTGGGATAGGATGTAAGTAGGTACATCCGGCGCCCACAATCGCTCTGGCCTAAATCTTAGTCGATAAAAATACCCTTGGTGTGCGAGTCCGATTCGCACTTGACCGGTTTTCAGTATTTGTAGTTTTTTTAGGGTTTGTACCATGTACATTTAGTAGTATAAATTTTGACGCTTTTACGATACAACAAAAAGAAAAAATATTTTTTGCAGTTTTTGCATCTTAATTTTATATTGAACAATACAAACTGACAATATCCCAACAAAGCAAGAAGGTCGAAGTTCTTCGATCAATGAGCGCGAGCGGGCTTTGCCGCTTCTATTTACACAATACCAATTTAAAAGTTTCTATCTATAAAAATGACGAAACTTTCATACGGGGTAGTTTTCCAAAATCGCTGAAAGCTATATTTTATTTGTAATTGTTTATACCAATTTTTACGTTTCTAACTTCAGAAATGCCGAAACTCATACAAAATGCCACACCCTCCTTTTACCCCTCTTTCCACCTTCAATCCTCTATAACGCGAAAACGCAGCTACATAGGACCTTCATTTTGGGTGAACCAAATCAATTCTAAACTGCAGTCCACCTCGATGTGAAACATGTGCAAATCATATATCTACCGAAATGCTCGCCAGCTCCCTTACTGCCTATACAAGGGTACTTATAGAAAATACATACATACATAAACTCACGCCTTCATTCCCAGAGTAGGGTAGGCAGAGCTAAAAAATTACCAACAAGTCTTAAAACTTCTTGATAATTGTTTAACCACAATTTGCACAAGTAGGCTAAGATATTTCCCAGTGTATTAGTGACAGGTGGCAAACCCATCGCCTAACAGTACTACAAGCCTTTATTCCCTTAGTCGCCTCTTACGACATCCACGGGAAGACATGGAGTGGCACTATTCTAACCCGGCAACCACACGGCCCGATTTACAAATTATTTTTTATGTATTTGACCGCACTTATTTTATATATTACCGTTTGTAGGTATAACAAGGTAAGTCAAAGTATAATTACATACATACATAAACTCACGCCTTCATTCCCAGAGTGGGGTAGGCAGAGCTAAATAATTACCAACAAGTCTTAAAACTTCTAGATAAGGGGCCGTTCAAGTATTACGTAAGCACCAAGGGGGGGTGGGGGGGTCTCTGTTTTGCTTATTTTGGATGACATGGGGGGTGGGGGGGTCTAGATGATGATTACGTCATCGTTAGTTATTTAAGTTTTTTCGGGGATTCCCGCAAATAATACATATGCGTAGGCACTCGCTTTGAGAAATGATTAGGGGAATTACAATAGGGGAATGAATTTTCCTATTTTAAAAATAACAATATAAAAAAACATTTATTACTAAAAATGTTTACGTAAGCATAGGGGGAGGGGGTAAGTGCTTTGCTTACTTTTGATGACAAGGGGGGCGGGGGGGTAAAAAATGGTAAGAAATCTGCTCACGTAATATTACCAGCGTATTAGTGACAGGTTGCTAGCCCATCGCCTAACAGTACTGCAAGCCTTTATTCCCTTCGCCTCTTACGACATCCACGGGAAGACATGGGGTGGCGCTATTCTAACCCGGCACCACACGGAAAATAATTACATACATAAATAAATAAATAAATAAATATCAGGGGACAATGTCACACCAATTGACCTAGTCCCAATTTAAGCTCTAGGCTTGTATTATGGGTACTAGACAACGATATAAATACTTATATAGAGAAATATATACTTAAATACATAGTAAACATCCATGACTCAGGAACAAATATTCGCGCTCAACACACAAATATCTGCCCTTACCGGGATTTGAACCCAGGACCGCTAGCTTCGTAGGCAGGGTCACTACCAACTAGGCCAGCGCGTCGTCAACATACATTAAATCACGCCTGTTTCCCAAAGGGGTAGGCAAAGACTACTTCTTTCCACTTGCTACGATCTTGACTTTATTTCGCTTCTTTAACATTCATACATCGATTCATGCACGCACGTCGGTTTCGGGTACCGTAAAATGGGGTGACTTTAGAAACGCGGGGCAACTTTGATAATTTTTTTAATCGTCGATTTTGTTGAATTGCTAAGTTATTATTTAGCTCTTTCGCGAAATTACTTTCATATGTCTCATATGAGAGCGCAAAATGTTGAAAGTGGAAGTATTTTCAGACAATTTGGATTTAAAAACTACGAAACAAGAAACCCCTAATTTTTGGCATGCTTCAGGGGTGACTGATATTGTGATATAAGCACAAGGATAATCAAAGTTTTAAGAAACAAGATTTTAGGCTGCGTAATTATTTTTTTCTAATAAGCCGTCTATCGTAGTCTGCCTCAAGCTGCTTTAAGTTAAGGTCAGGTGGGGTAAGGGGAACTACTGGGAAAGGGAAACACTAGTTGATGTATCAAAAAGTATAGACCGCAGAGTTGTGATTACACGATCGATAAAGCAGTAACTGAGATTTATTTCCAAAAAAAAAACACAGATAGCGTTATGACAACTGAAACTGCGAGCGTGACAAAAACAATATTTTAGTTGACAAACCACGAAAACACGAGTTCGACGTAGGTACCTTATTTAGATACTGATTTATGTTATAAAAAGTCTGGTAACAAGTCTGCAAATGTCAGTTAGTATTGTTTTATAGATATATTTTGTTTGTATGCATATAGTTTTTTGCTGAATATGCTATAAATATTAAATTTTAATGTGATTCGTAACATAACCTACAAATGCATAAGTGGGGTAAGGGAAACTATCATGACCGGGTTAAGGGGGACATATGTTTCTCTTTCCCGACGTTAGAAGTAACAAACATTTTGAGACAGGCAAATTTTATAAAAAATAGAAATATTCTCTTGAATCGGTAACTACCTAACTATAAATGTTATGATATTTTACACATTGCTTGGGTACCGTAACAGCTGACCTCTCCATACCGATTATACCCTAAATGGCAAAATACGCTAATGGTTTGTAAAAAAAATTTGGGAAAAAGTTAAGTTATGGGAAAAAAAATGGTAAGTATTTAACTATTCTATTGGTTATAATTATTGGTTATCTATTAACTATTATTATATGTCAAATGACGGTTGGCGATATGAACATCTTGTTTTAATTCTTTATTCTTTCTTTTCTTTATTTAAAGACTACACTATTTTTTACAAAAAATGCCTAGGAACTATGTGAGAACAATTGTATGCCAAAGAAAAGTAATTTAAATAGGCTACTTTATTTTAACCATTACTTAATAAACATTACAATAACAAATTGCACCTACTTTTTACTTCCTTTGTTTTTATTTGACTACCCCTGTTCGAAACTCGTACGTTTCCTTTTCCCCAAATACCGATTATGGTAAATATTTTATATTTGCAACCGTATTTCGTTAAGTATGAAGTACACATTTCAATAAAGGTGTTTTTAAAAATGTTTTGCGTATGAATAATCCAAACTAGTATTATTAGTTGTAGATTAATTGAGACTGTTTCCCTTACCCCAAAAATAGGGAAAGGGAAACGATAGAACTAGTCTTACGAATAATCATTTTCTGGCGATGTGCATTAGAACTAGCATAAAAAGTATTTTGACCTGAAAAGCTAACGCAAATAAGTATCTTTTGTCTTTAGCGAAAAAACTTAGAACCTTATAGTTTGTAGTATAGAACTCAAAATAAGAATAAGAAGAATAAAGTATGTTCCACTTACCCCACCTGACCTTACTCCAAATAAGTAGTCGCTAATATGATATTTTTAATAATTTATTTAACGATTAAATGCGGGAGCTACAGAAGATTTATTTTTAAAATTAATCAATCTAACCCCATTTTACGGTACTTAAGATTCGGCCCTTTTCCAGTATTTCTCCGATTTAATGTATAGTTAACAATATGTCTTTTTCCCCGTATGGTTGCCGGGGTAGAATAGTGCCACTCCATGTCTTCCCGTGGATGTTGTACGAGGCGACTAAGGGAATAAGGGCTTGTAGTACTGTTAGGCGATGGGCTTGCAACCTGTCACTAATGCGCTGTTAAACATCTTAGCCTAATTGTGCAAATTGTGGTTACAGAGTTATCAACAAGTTTTTGGAGTTGTTGGTAATTCTGTAGCTCTGCCTACCCCACTCTGGGAATGAAGGCGTGAGTTTATGTATGTATGTATTTTTTTATTTAATTCCAGAGCCGGTGGTAATATCGCCTGCGCGCTGGCTGGCAGCTTGCTTCATTCCCATCATG
This sequence comes from Acleris emargana, assembly GCA_927399475.2. Taxonomy (NCBI): domain Eukaryota; kingdom Metazoa; phylum Arthropoda; class Insecta; order Lepidoptera; family Tortricidae; genus Acleris; species Acleris emargana. The sequence continues at coordinate 2,906,136 of OV656843.1, forward strand.
ATAGCCTTTTACGGCTACAGAAAAAAAAGTGTTAATTGCAGCGGGGCCATGTTTGGCCTTCTTGTGGGATTTGTGCTAACACTTAGCAACTTCTGCTTCTTAGCTAACCTGTTTACGTTTTTCATGTCTTCCTCCAAAGCAACAAAATTCAGGCCACATTTGAAGAGAAAAATTGAGGAAGACTTTAAAGAAGGTAAGTTAATTTTATTCCTCAGACTTACATTATTAATTAAGTGATGTCAGATGTATCAAAGACCTGTATGACTTTAGTATTTCTCTTTATTCATTTTAGGATGTGTCATGATGTCAACAATATCACATTACTATTTAAGAATATGGTATTTATAAAAAAAGGCACCATCTTATGGCAGTGTCATCAAAGTTTCAAGTCTCTAGTTCATCGGGAAATGAATTTAAAATTGATTGCTAAATTTGCACCAAGCGGACAAACCAACAAAAAGTTTGATTGTCTTTAATAAACTTCAAAACAGAGTAATTTATCGCCTTTATTTTAATTAAAAGGTAGTTATTTGCTTACGGATTTTAACAAATTACGGCATTTTCAATGACGCGTTAGCCTAGTTGGTTTGGTAGTTACCAAATATTTAAATCGAGTCTATTTTAAAGCTATAAATACATTCACGGCCCTTGATATACATGCAGTGCAGATTACTAAGAGCGTTGAAGAGTTTTATATTCTTTTTCAGGTGGACAAAGGAATTGGATCCAAGTTCTGTGTAACGCCGGGATGGCAACTCAGCTAGGCTTGCTCTACTTAATGGACGTCGGTGCTTCCGAAAAGCCGATAGACTTCGCTAGACATTATAGAGCTTCCTGGCTGTCTATGGGCGTTGTTGGTAAGCATGTATGCTGTAAATCGAACACCAATTAGGCATTTCTGAATCAATTGTAAAACGTACCAAATATTCAGTATTTAGAATAGAATAGAATAGAATAGAAATCGTTTATTCGGTGCTAAAATTAAATTAACATAAACAACAACAAAATCATTTTAAAAAGTAGAGTAATACAATCTTAGAGTACTTAGTCTAAAATTAACACCGAAAAAGTGGCCACTGAGCATGGTGTCAGGTTTACTAGCCTTGACGCTGAGGGCCACCGGAGATAGATTTAGTAAGTTCCCTATGGATTAAAATTAAATTTATTGAACTTGGCTCATGCAGATCTACTTTTAAAGAAAATGGTCACTTTTTCTAACCACTATTTATTTTGTATCTGCTGACCTGTCCACTGCTACAATAAGTCCTATGCTACTCGGATCCAGCAGTCTCCCGCGACCTTTACCTGTTTGAGTTTAAAAGCAAGCACTAAGTTCTCTTATGAATAGAGGGTCAGAGGAGTCAAGGGTGAATAAACAGACTTTAGCCACCTAGCATGAATCCGTTCCTTTCATAACATTTCACTTAGATTTTTTAGGAGACATTAATGTCTAACGTCTTTGGGTTGAAATCATGGTGAAGGTGATGATAAAATTAACCTTTTTTCCAGGGGTATTTGCTTGTTGCAACGGCGACACGTGGGCCTCGGAACTGGGAACTGTCCTAGCCAAATCAGGTCCATTCCTCATAACGTCTTTCAAAAAAGTCCCGAGAGGAACCAACGGCGCGGTCACACTCGTCGGAACCTTTTTCAGCACCGTTGGCGGTGCAGTGATTGGATTGTCGCACTATTTGACTTTGCTGTACTTCTCTGACAAGGCAGCATGGGCCAACGCGCCGCCCCAGTGGCCTATTGTCCTGTTTGGAGCCCTGGCAGGGTTCGTGGGGAGTTTGATAGACTCCTTGATGGGAGCTACGTTGCAGTATTCTGGTGAGTATTTTCTTTTTAACAGCCATTCATCATCATCATCATGTCAGCCGGAAGACGTCCACTGCTGGACATAGGCCTCCCCCAAGGCTCTCCACTCAGACCGGTCTTGTACTTTTCGCATCCACCGCGTTCCCGCGATCCTTACAAGGTCGTCACTCCATCTTGTTGGAGGCCTACCTACCAGCTATTAGCAATATTATTTTGGTATTCCACATTGGGCTCTAAAATATCTGACACGTCCCAATTACCAGAGGAGGGGGAGTTAGAGCGTGTCTATTTCTGAACCCGAATTTGGGTAGCTTTGTATGAAGTTTGGGCCTACAACCGACACCAAGATTACGCCATTTCAGAAAAGACACCATGTTGTTTGGGAAAAAGGGGTAACACCTGGTGTATTTTCGCAGATGCAACCCTTTTTTTTCTTTGCAACAACTTAAATATTATGTTACTGCAATGAAATGTTTCCCATAAAAAAAAATGTGAAGTACATAGGTACATAACAGAGAAAGGCCACAATTAAAAATAATACAGGTAAACAACAGGCGGTCTTACTACCACTACCACCAACACTTAAGTTTGTTACTGATTTTCATTAAGTAGTGAGGTTTTACGATATATAGGTATTTTTTATACAATATCTTATTTTGTTTTCTTTTTCACTAGTTTTTTTATTCACAGGTCTGGATAAAGATGGCAAAATAGTGTCACACTCTTCAAAATCAGTGGAGCACATAAGCGGAAGAAATATTCTGGACAATCACAGCGTGAATCTCATATCGACGGTTATTCTGGGCCTCGTAATGCCGACAATAAGCAAAAGTTTGTGGCCCATAATATGATAGTATCAAGTACAGCTACATTAGTATCTTAGAGAGTCAAACATTAATATTTTTCTAATGTTTTTGCATACGCAGCTGATTTTTTTATAGTTTTGCTATAGATTTTTAATGTACGATTTTATTGGGAATGTGTGCAGGTTTTATGGATGTTTTGGTTAACATTTAACTAAATTCTAATTTAACAAGAATTCTGATCGCTCGAAACATCGAGCGATCAGAATTTAGTTAGCTCAAATATTTGTACTTTTGGTAAGTATGTTTATTTATGAAAATTGTGAAAAATGATACGTAACTTAATTAGATAAGATAAAGAGATTATTATATACAGTTAAAGGGAAATAATTTAATTCCTTAGTCAACTTAATTGATACTCTGGCCAGCTTGCTGATCAGTGTGGTGTGGTTAGTGAAGAAAAGAAGTATTTACACTAATTTAATGATCACATTGTAATGCAATATTAAAGTACTTAATAGTTACAACCTGTTTGTTTTTGTTATCTCTTATTACCAGGGATCGGAAATTCGGATCGATATTTACCTATACTTTAGCGCCGGTTTTGTTGTTCAGTTGTATGGAGGTGGACTCAATCATATAATTCAAATAAAATTTCCGGGATTTCAAAATAAATAAATTACACGGGCACTAATTCATAATTATTTATTTATATTAACTGTTTGAAGTTATTTTCCATGTATATGTTTAACCAAATGTTATTTAATTTACCTGTAACTTATTAACCTAACGAATTTATAGGAGCAAAACAGAACGTTTTATCCTACATGTAAAGTAATTATATTAACGTTTTGTAGAATCCCAAAATCCCAGAACTAAAATTATTAAAATAATATTTTTAAGAAGCCGACGCCATGTTTACCTATCTTTTTCCGGGATTTTGCCAACTTTAGGTAAATATCGATCCGAATTTCCGATCCATGCTTATTACTCAACAATAGACGATAGTCCATTGTCATTTGTCGGCATATAAGTATGACAGTATACATAATATTTCCATTAATTTGGCCGCTGACCGAGTATTGCATATTCTATACTCAGTAAACTCTGTAACTAATTACGAATTCGGTAATATTCGGTATAGTGCAGTCAGCTTTGGTAAGGGTTTTATACATACTTGAACTGGATTGATTACTAACCTATTAATAGAAAGGTATTCAAAATTACACCTTACCAGCTAAAACACTGCTACAATTTCTGTGACGATAGGTTACCAAAGAACAAAGCCGGAGTAAGAAGAAACTACTTTACTACTGATTGTGTCACACTTCCACACTTGCCATTGCAAGAAATAAAAAAAACACTTGTTAAACTAGCAGTTTCAGTTTCAGCACTGCATTATGTTGGTGGATCAATTTGTTTTTACATGAAATAAATGTTTTGGTGGTACTTATAATAAAAACCTGTGAATTTAAAGAAACTCTTTGGGTTGCCGCCTAAAGTTAAAAAAGTGTAGTTTAAAAAACCCCTGCGTTTAAATTAAATGCATTCAAAGAAATTAGGAACTCATTGGTTCCAAACCGGCATATTTTTACTGCGCTACACGTACTTTCGTATTCATTCTTATTTTTGCTACCGTAAGCCGTGGCTAATGTAAACAATTTAAAATATCGGCTCGGCTGGTAACTAGAAATATTTAATTTAGAGAGATGAAACATGTAATTAAACTTCTTTGAAGCTCCTTGAATCCCTCCGTCCACTAGGATCAATTGATTGGATCCATTAAACGGGTCAAGTGGAACTTTTTGTACATTCAAATCCATTAATGCAGTAGAGTTCTGACGGTAGGTATAGGGTAAATATCGCTGAGACATTGTGTCACATAAACTCACGCCTTCATTCCCAGAATGGGGTAGGCAGAGCTACAGAATTACCAAGCACTCTTAAATAAGTTGTTGATAATTCTGTAACCACGTTTTGCACAATCAGGCTAAGATGTATGATGTATGGATTCTATTAAACTTTTTGTATACCGGGATCCATTATTATATGAGTATCCAACAATGGATTTCATTACATCTTCATACACTTGGATCCATCAATTGATGGTTACCCGGGACATTTTAGTATACTAAAATCCATTGATGGATCCCGGTATACAAAAAGTTTAATATAATCCATTCACGGATCTTTGTAGACTTCATAGTATATTTAAATTCATTGATGGATCCCAGCGTATTAAAAAGTATAAACGACTCCAAATGGATTGTTGTACATTAAAGCTAAATCTAATCCATTAGTGGATTTGAATGTACAAAAATCCACTTGACCCCTTTATAGTCCAGTAACTTTGTCGCCTGAAAGTATGGGGCTAGTATGCGTCAAATCCGGTAGTTCTGAATTTTTGCAGACTTGTTTAGGATGTTGGCCTAGTGAATAATCCAAGTTTGTGACCTCGAGCGCCGAACGCAACTTTGTCAAAAATCGAAAAAATCGTTTCGTTTTAAAATTTTGGCGATTATAACCCTAAAGGACTAGTTTTTGAAAAAACTTTCTTTAGACGTTTCTAAAGTAGACTAAATTTGCTACAATATGATACTAGAATTGTCTCCGTGGACCCAATAGTTTCCGAGATTAAGCCGGTACTACCGGTGAGTTTCGGTAGTAAATATCCCAGAAGGCGACGATCTGTCCGATGTCGAAATGGAGGGTGACTTGACGGAACAAGACGTCGACGATTCATTACCATCCCCTGATGGGGATATGCCATCCCAATACGTCGATCCAAATACGGACGAACCTCAACCGGGACCTTCTAAGAGGGCTAAATTAATTGAAATTGAGTAATATTCATTCAGAACGACAGAATTGCAAAAAATTTCGAAGTTCGAAAAAATTATAAACTTTGAAAAGCTTAATCTCGGAAACTATTGGGTCTACGGAGACAATTTTAGTATCATATTGTAGCAAATTTAGTCTACTTTAAAAACGTTCTCAAAAAGTTTTTTCAAAAACTAGTCCTTTAGGGTTATAATTGCCAAAATTTGAAAACGAAACGATTTTTTCTCGTTTTTTTCGATTTTTGACAAAGTTGCGTTCGACGCTCGAGGTCACAAACTTGGATTATTCACTAGGCCAACATCCTAAACCAGTCTGCAAAAATTCAGAACTACCGGATTTGACGCATACTACGGATGTATAAAGTTACTGGGCTATTAATGGATCTAAATTTAAACTGCACCAGTTAACCGTCGATAAAATTGGTCTGGCTAATAAAAATATCTCACAAGGAGTTTTTTTATTGGTCACATTTTTTCTTGCAGTGATTAGTCCAGTTTGATTAAAAGATCCTTGCCCATTTGCCAATAAGCTCGCAAACCATTTGTTTAATGATGTTAACAAATATTTATTACAATAATGCCAACTTGACCACTAATTCCCTACTCTGTGGTATACTATTTTTAGTTTTTAGTCTGTGGTCAAATTTTGACACAGTGCGAGTGCGAGCACACACAGTAGATGAAAATATTTTCTTTGTTTATGTACGACGTAATCGTTCGACACAAAAACTTGCGTGAGTCACCGTAATAATAGTTCAGTAAAACAGATTCCGTGGTATCCTGAACATGCAGCCATCATATTGATTAGGCTAACATAAGTTACTGTGATCAATATTCATCTCAGCTGCCAAAGAAGCTCGTATTGTGGTTTTAGAACCTAAATGATAAGTGGAGCAAGGAATGGTGTTATTCTGAATTAACAATGTCGTCGTCTATAGAAGAAAGCCCTATAATAAACCGAGATATAGAAGAGGATGAAACCAGCAGCCAGCGAAATTTGGTAGTCGAGTTTCAAGGTATTTTTTTTCAATTGTTTACGATATGAGTACGCCTACCCCAGTTGTTTCGGAGAATCAAGGTCGCGTACAGCGCTTTATTATGTTCATCTGTCTGTATGCAATGAATGCATTATCTATTATAAAGCATTTGCTTATACATGCATTATATCAATTAGTCATAACGTCATTCATAACATAACATAATGTGTCCTTATTTATTTCTAATGGACTTAAATAAACTGAGTTAATTTAAAACTTATTAGCTATTGCTGACTCACTATTTTCCGGGATTAAAAGTACCCTTTGACTTTTCCGGGTTGCAATCTCCATACAAAAATTATTAGAATCTGATAGCATATTGCAGGGTTAATTTCGCATGTATAATATTTGTATGGAGTATCTAGACGGATGTCTTTTAATATTTACGTTATCTTGAAGCACCTAGTTCAAAACTATACCTGGCAAATTGCCTTCACTTGTTGTGCATGACTAAATGTGGAAAAAGATTTTTTCTAGTTTTAAGATTATATTGTTGATTACTTTATTACCTTATTATTACTTAATGTAACATACTTTTAAGTATAATTATGTTTTTAATATTGAAAAAATGACCTTCTGCTGGAGTTTCTTGCAGTGCTTCTTCTCCGAAATGATGGTCTTGTAGATTCACTGTACTTACCAATGTGTAAAAGAACCCGTATGTGGGCAATTTACTCAGTAAATATTTCGAATTTCGAATTTTGAATCTTGTTGTGCGTAACTAAATGTGGAAAAAGAGGTTAAACTAACATTACTTTGAACTTTAATTTTCAATGTAGTGCCCCAGCTTTGAACTTCCATGCGAAAAGGTCAATTGAGTGACAATATATGAATCACTTATGATCTGCTCTAAAACTAAATCATACCTAGTAGCAGGGACACAACCACCCATTCCCTGATAAAAGCCTTTAAAAAATTTACCTCTCAAAGTTTAACCTACTAAAAGAATAACCCTTTTGGAAGAAATGTATGACTTAGTTATTTGTTAAACTAAACATTCACATAAGGGAAACCTAAAGAGCTAAAGCTCAGATCGTCAGCAGTAAATTTATATCCTCTCTTATTGCATAACCGAATATAAGGGTAAATAGTGCTTGAAAAGCCAATTAAACGGCTTTTTATATGGGTAACCCTTATAAATAGCGCTTAAAATGCGAATGAAACAGCTGTTTATAATGGTAACCCTTATAAATAGCGCTTAAAAAACCCGATCGAACTGCTTTATTGAGTTAAAGGGATATTGGTATCACTCAAAATATAGCGCTTTAAAAGCAAAATCAAACAAGACATATACGAAACAGATTTGGATAGTTAATCCTTTCAAAATACCCGGTAAGGGTAAAAGCAAATTGAATGGCTTTTGAACAATACGGTTTTTCTAAATAAACATACTTACATTAAATCACGCCTGTTTCCCAGAGGGGTAGGCAGAGACCACTTCTTTCCACTTGCTACGATCTTGACAAATAAATAAATAAATAAAAATAAATCCTTATAAAAACCCATTTGAAACCCCTTGAATGGGATAGCTGGCCGGTCCCTGAGAGATTCACATGTAGCTTACTATACATACTGACACTCCATTGTACATTTTCTAAAATCTACATTATGGTTAAACCCATATCATGATCTATTTTAAATGAAGAATAGCTAAAAAGGTAGTTATTTTAAATGATTTTCGGCATCATGTTCCTTATTAAAAACCACACAAATTAATTGACCAATATATTGCCTTGTAACTTGTTCAACTTTTTTTAGCATGTAAAATTATTGTTGTATATAAATATTGAAAAATCAAATATTCATTATCATAATTGCATATCTTATCAAATCAAATCAAATCAACTCATTTATTTAGTTTGCATAAGTACATTAATTACAGTACTGCCCTCCTAAGCATAACAGCAGTATCTCAAATTCAATAACCAATGCAGTTTGAATTCTATTTCGTTAGTAATGAGGTTGATATTGCTACAGGAGTTTTATCCGAGATACTGCGTTTTTGCTTAGGAGGGCAGAGTAGTTGACTACCTCTTTTTAAGTATAAAATATGCCTGTGCTAAGAGGCAGCCGCTCTTCCTTATGGATAAGTAGTTACTACTCAGTACAAATTTATATTCACATTCAGTGACTATAGCAGTGATTATGTAGCAGTCATAGCAGCAGTGATATATATGCACGGATCATTTTAACTTATGAAATGAAACGTAATTATTTATTTGACACAATTTAAAGCTTGTGTGTGCAAGGAGGTTTAGGTGGTGTTGATATACAAAGTGATTCAGCTGCTTTGCTACGGTGAAAACTTATGCAACTCCGTCATGCCATTACAGTTAATTACTAGCAGTGATTGAATAGAGACCTAATTTGTTTTATCTCGACATGAAGCAAGTACAACATATTTGATCTCAGTCATGTATGACGTAAGCTAATCAGTAATTATTGATTAGGCATTGGACAACATTATTATGTTGTTTCGTATTATAGTGATTTCATCATTGAAAACGAAAACAATGTGAAATCTCAAATTAATTAATTCCGAATTTGAAAAAATAATTCAGCCATAAATTATAAAATTCGTTATTATGACAAAATTCAGGAATTTGATTTAGATAAAAGGAATTATGCGATATTAATAATTCGGAAATTAAACAATCGCTATTTTGATACTTTGTGAAGCTGAAATTCGGATTAGCAATGATTTGGAGATAATAAAATATACTAAAATATTGCGAGATGATGTAGGGTACCCATCGAAAGCTCCTCATCATCATGACCATGAAACATGTCTAATGCTGGATATACTCTTTTCTCAATCCATCCACCATGTTAGATCTCCAAGTTGTATTACAAAGTGTACTAATACCAAACTTTTTTGCAGAAGAAACAACAGGATGGATCAAAAGTCGAACGGTGCTCGGTATTATGGGCTTTCTGGGCTTTGCCAATGTATACGCTATGCGGGTCAACCTCTCGGTGGCCATTGTTGCCATGTTAAACTCCACCGCCACAGTACCATCAAATGATTCCGCATTGGATGTGTGTCCCTCTAGCCCTGTTACCAACAGCACCATCATACCGGTAAGTAAATTATTTAATTTCAATAATCCAACAGATAGAGAGAAAAACGGTCAATTGCGAGTCGCAGTCGCGCACCGAGGGTTGCGTATCGCCGCACAGTAGATACTAGATTATAAATTAAATTCGATTTCGAATTATATCATCGCAAGCCCAATTCACACTTGACCATTTTTTTTTAAGTTGTTTTTTTCAGGGTTTTGTAATATAATCATACCAAATTTGACGCTTTTATGTTTTAAAGATCTAAGTATACAACAAAACTAAAAATATATTGAAAAGATATCGTTGGTGATACTGAAAAACCGCGTAACTAACAAATTTATGATAGAGCAAAAATAAACCTTACGTTCTTATTGAAAAGGTGCATTTTGCTCCTTATTAAAAATGTTTTTAATTTTTGCTAAGTCTACTAGATGTTCTCTATGAGACTGAGATCTTTTTGTCATAAACTAAACGCTTTGGGCGACTAGTAAACGAACACTTGACACGTTTAAATTTGACACAACATAAGTAGGTAACTAATTTATCGTAAACAAAAATAAGCTATGTGGAGGAATGATTTACTATTATGGACCACCCTAATGTACTATCAGCCCATTGGAACCCTGACCCACCATAGAACGGTGTCACAGTGACATTATAAAACAATTTATTTGACACTTCTTATCACTTGAATCTTAACGTCACTGTGTCAGAGTTCTATGGTGGGTCAAGGTTCCAATGGGCTGATAGTACAGCGTAGACATAATATGTCTACATTATTAGGGTCCCGTCCATAGCCCATTGGAACCCTAAGAAATGATTAGCACCAGAGCAATTTTTTTTGTTTAGAATCTCTTGAAGAAGGGTGAATTGATAAATATTGATGTAAGTATTTTTACTAACGGCGTTACAGTGGGCTTATTTTCCGCAACTTGACGGCATGGTTCTGTATTCCTTATATATTTTCTTAGAATTCGTTCAAGAGATATTGTTCCCAGTAAACCGTTCCGTGAGGACCAAGATAAGACACAATGTAACCAAGGTTATTGTATATGTCATTGTTTGATGATAATTTACAGCCGTGTGGTTGCCGGGTTAGAATAGTGCCACTCCATGTCTTCCCGTGGATGTCGTAAGAGGCGACTAAGGGAATAAAGGCTGGTAGTAGGTACTGTTAGGCGATGGGCTTGCAACCTGTCACTAATACGCTGGTAAACATCTTAGCCTACTTGTGCAAAATGTGGTTACAGAATTATAACCAAGTTTTTAGAGTTGTTGGTAATGCTGTAGCTCAGCCTACCCCACTCTGGGAATAAAGGCGTGTGTTTATGTATGTATGTTTTGTATGATGATAATTTAATTTTATGAATTTTGTATTACCAATTTGAAGTCTCCCTGTAAATACCTACCTTCTTCTTCAGCGCATATGCGCCTACCGTTGGGCATACGCCTCTCCAATTTTCCTCCACTGGGCCCGATTTGCGGTGGATCTCCCCCAGATTGGGCCTGCGGTCGAGCTGATGTCATCCGACCACCTTGCTGGGGGCCTGCTGACTCCTCTCCTTGATCGCGGTTGCCACTCTAAAATGCGCTTGCTTCATCTCCCATCGTTTCGGCGACACATATGGCCTGCCCAGGCCCATTTCAATTTGGCAACGCGAAAGCAACGCAAATACCAACCTACTTTTAACACGTTCACGGACAGTAATAAAAAACCATTTTTATTTGACCCCCGTATTTATGACGCCCATGCTATAGCCGGTATGATACACGACTGCTATAGCATCCGCGTCCATGAACGTGTTAAAATACCTACTACAAAGTTAGCAATACTAGTAATGAGTATAATATACTTACATACATACCTAAACGCCAGTAATCCCAGAGCGGGGTGGGCAGAGCCACACAATTACCTACAACTTCAAGAAGTTGTTCATAATTCAGCAACCACACTTTGCACAAACAGGCCAAGATGTTTACCAGCGTATTAGTGACAGGTTGCAAGCTCATTACCTAACAGCCTATATTCGGGTCATACACACTGACAATAACAAAAGTGGTCTCTTCTGTGATCAATAGTTAAAGGCTTGTGTGCATTTAAAGACTGTACGCGATAAAATCCGGGCATGCATGCTCTGGTGTATCTTTGCAACGAATGCATATTTTCAAGTAGTTTTTTTTCATAGCTTGTATAGTTATATTACTATATAATAAAATAAAATCATATCACATAATGTATGGGTATGTGTGAGTTTTCGTCGAATATATTCTATCATACCTTTCCACTTCTGTCCAGCGTTTTTTGACAATCTTCACTCGCTTCCTGCTACAATGTCACAACTGTATTTATATTTTTACAAGCTGTCATTTCTATTTGTAGTAGTCAGGAAGACTTTTTATTTCAAGCACTGAAGGTTGTTTTTGTATGGGAGGCATTTATTTGTCAAAAAGTCAAAGTCGACAAAGTTAAAAAAAAAACAGAACTATCTCAATCTCAATACAATTAGAAAAGTTTTAACTACTGTGAAAAGATAATGTAATAAGGTATAATTTGGCTTGTATAATTAAAAATAATAAAATGTTTTTAACACGAGAATTTAGTAAAGACTGTCAGAAGACCGTGTACAAAAAAATATTGGTACTGCGGATTATATAATGGTCTAAGTCACAGACGCTCTAACATTTTATTATGATTGTATTTTTATTATGTCGTTTCATAACCACTGACTAATACAAAAAAGTGTTGCTTGAAAATTAGCATTCATTCAAAAAATACACCAGAGCATGCATGCCCGGATTTTATCGTGTACAGTCTTTAAATTATGTTTTTATTGGCTAGGACTAACGTAGACCTGACGTCGTTTGAGGATGCGGGTTCAGCCGGAAAATTAGGCCTTGAAAACGTTAAATTTGGGTATGTCCACAGGAAAGACGATAACCTAAATCTGTGTATGACCCATTCCTCAACTCACTCAACACATCCACGGGAAGACATGGAGTGGCACTATTCTAACCCGGCAACCACACGGTACTTCACTGGTTTTTTTTATACTATCCTAGTGACTGCGGATGTTGCAATATGGTTAAAACGTCGACAACAAGGCGCATTTTTTTATAAATTGTTGTTAAAAAGTTTATTTATTTATTTATTTATAGGAACACAAACAGTCACAAACATAATTCTTAGAAACTATTATCAGGTACAATTGATCATCGACAAACAGTGCTCACGGTAGACATGACAAACATAATATTAACAGTCCTCCTAACCTACTGAGGTAGGGAGCTAAGTAGTAGAACACTAAAAAATTAAAATATACAGGGTTGGGCAGATTAAGTGTCCTAGTTAAAAAGAGCCATAAAATTAAAACAAAACAGTTTTTTTTTTAATTTATCACGTTTTTATTTTTAGCGTACTCTATACTTAAAAAAACTAATTCATAAGTTCAAATCGCTCGCCATCAGCTTTAATAACTTGACGCATTCTTCCATAGAATGCATTGCACGCGGCACGCACTACCTCGTCTGGTATTTCATCCCATATCTTGACTAATCGATGCTTGAATGAGTTTAGATTCATGCCCTGTGTGCTCCCAATCTTGCTCAGCATGTAACCCATATCGAAAAGTCCAAAGCATTCAAATCCGGCGATGATACAGGCCATTCTTGCCAAGGTATAAAATCTGTCAAATTTGTTCTACACCAATCTTGAGTGCGTTTAGCTTTGTGAGATGGGGCACTATATTTTGCTTGGAAGCAGTAATAGTCGTTTCCATATAATTTTTGAGCATTTTCTAGCAAATGACCCTGTAACACGTTCTGGATGTAATAGTCTTGGTTAATTTTGACACCTCGATCCACAAACAGCAGCGGTAACTTGCCTCTAGGCGATATCGCACCCCATACCATGACAGCTGATGCACTCTGGAACCCGTTGTACGGCTAATTTGTCCACAGGAATATCCTTTAATGAAGCACCATAGACACGATCGTTTTGTTGGTTGTGACTGTCTTGTAACTGGAACATCTTTTCATCGGAAAAAATAATATCATCGCCGTCGTGCCAAGCTAGCTATTCCCTACATTTTTTCACTCTAGCTTTTTTCTGGGCATCTGTTAAGCCATGATTTTTTTGTTTTTTGTAGGCCTTTAGCCCAAGATCATATTTTAAAATACGACTCATTGTTCGACGGGATATTTTCATATCTTTAGCAAGTTTGCTTGCACTTCGAGCTGGATTTCGTCTAATACGCTCACGAATATTTTTAATGATGTTTTTGGTGCGAACAGATGGCTTTCTCCCAGGTTTGGGCCTGATTTGTGAAGATCCCGTTTCTTTGAATCGCTTGACGGTCCGCGATATAAACCTTATATTGATATTTAAATGTTTCAGCGTCTTCAATATCTCACACGGTCGGTATTTTTTCTGGTACAAATCGCACACGAGCTAGCGTTTCGCGTCCATTGTTGAAAACAATATAAAAACAAAATATATCAAGCTGACGTGTAAAAATCATAAAGATGGTTAAATTGTGAACAAAAAAAAAATACGAAGTGAATAAGAAGTTAAGTTATATTTAAGTAAAAAAGCCATACACAACTAGGACACTTAATCTGCCCAACCCTGTAGAAAAGAACTTAAAAGTAAACTGCCCTTTATTGTGGATTGTATAACACGGTATTTATATTTCTTATGAAGCTGCCTAAACTTTTATGAAATATATCAATCTTATTGAAATGTCTATTGTAGTAATCACATGCTCTTGGAACATAAGAGTTTTTAGCGTAGTTAGTTTTGCGTAATGGCACAGTAAAAAGCTGTTTTTGACGATAGTTCCGGTTGGGACATCGGAATTTAATTTTATTCAAAAGGTAAGAGCTGTCTATGACATTATTTAAAAGATTGTGCAAAAATACCTGATCCCTAACCAGACGTCTGTTGATTAAAAGTTGCATGCTCTTTCTACGATGTACAAATTGGAAATGAAAATTAATGCTTTTGAAATTTATTTTGGATTTTTTGGATGTGGTCTATATGAATAGAGTAAATGGGATTCCAAATCGTCGAAGCGTACTCAAGGTGAGACCGAACAAACGAATTATAAAGAATTATGAGCGTAGATGGGTTTTTAAACGATTTACTTATGCGCAGTACAAAACCAAGCATTCTGTACGCTTTTTTAACTATGTGGTCGATATGGGTGCGAAATGACAGCTTATCGTCCAGCATCATCCCCAGGTCTCTGAGCTCGGTCACCCGATGTAAGGATTTCGAGTTGAAGCTATAAGGATACTCAAACAGCTTTTTCTGTCTGCTAAATGATATGACTTGACATTCATCTATGTTTAATTGTAAATCATTAGAGAAACAATACCTCCAATACATACATACATAAACTCACGCCTTCATTCCCAGAGTGGGGTAGGCAGAGCTACAGAATTACCAAGCACTCTTAAATAAGTTGTTGATAATTCTGTAACCACGTTTTGCACAATACCTCCAAAGTCTATCTAAATCAGACTGAAAAGCAAAGCAGTCATCAAGAGCAGTCACAATTGTAAATATTTTATTATCATCCGCGTAAAGGAGAAAATTTGTGTTTTTGAAGTTGTTTTTATAACCTCCCATGGAGAATTACTTCACAATATGAAATAGTCAAACAAAGCATTTTGTTTCAGAAAACTGGCGAGTTCAACTGGACTGCTGAACAACAGAGTATCATTTTAGGTTCATTTTTCTATGGATATGTACTAACACAGGTAATAATTTTAAATGACTCATAGTTATTTGCATGTAACTGCATTAATATTAGAAGCTCAAATATGCACCGCTGTAGTAGGTATATAGGTAATCGTTGTCGATTTCCCGTTGAGAATATGTCCACGTAAACATCTAAAACTGTCACAAACTGAGCTATAATTTATTTTAATATACCGGAAGCAAAATCCCACAAATTGCCAAGATATAAAAATATTTCTCACTTTAGAATTATACCTAGTAACCTAATTCAACATTACAGCTTTCGACATCGAGTCATAAATTAATTACTATAAAGACTTAACTCGAAATCCAACAGTTGTGAATCAGGTCACTATGATTCTAAAGATGCGAATGTATTCATCCCATTTATTATACTGGCGAGGGAAATAGATAAACAGATAAATAAAATCATATCGTAAGATGCATTGTTATAGTAATACGAGTAAATATTTTGACATATTTACCGCCTGTTTCACAATCGATAAGTAAAGCATATTTGACAGATAAATTTAGCCCTTTCTCTTTCTGACACTTGAAAATAGACAAGGAGAGAGCCAACTTTAAATGGCAAATAAATTTACTGGTAGATTGTGAAACAGGCCCTTAGTGTATTCCTCCATTTCGTGTGTGACGCGCTTAATAATAAAAAAACTGTAACCAAAGACAAAAAGTATTTGTGTTTTTTATAGATTCCAGGAGGTCGAATAGCTGAATTATTTGGCGGGAAATTGGTTTACGGCGTGGGTGTGTTGCTAACCGCCTTCTTCACCATACTTAGTCCAATTGCTGCGTACACGGACTTCAAGTTTTTCATTGCTGTGCGCGCCTTGGAAGGGTTGGGCGAAGGTGTAACATACCCCGCAATGCACGCTATGTTGGCAAGATGGATTCCGCCGTTAGAGAGGTCAAAGTTTGCAGCTTATGTTTATGCCGGTAAGATTTATTTTTAAACTTGATCGTTTATTTAAATATCGCTCTTGGATTGAATTAAAACTTGGTCAGTGCTACTGCTAGATCAACACAGTAGCAACTCAAAATACCACTGTATCTTAAAATCAACTTTAATACAACTACTATGAATTTGAAACAAAACTAGCAAGGATTTTGAGTTGATACTCTTTTGATCTAACAGTGCGATGGTATTCCCAATCCATGATGGCGCGCCGAGCCATTGATGTTGCTTGGTTGGTAGTGAGGCAGGACTTCGTGGGTTGAAAACGTAATTATGCCCTTCCAATTCGGCTTGGATATTGATCATTAGTGGCACTTACTGTCAATTCTAAAATAAATTATGTCATCGACAATACATGTAATTGCCAAAAATTCGAATGGCAGTAAATGGAAATAAATATTTCAAAAGTAATTTAAAAAATCATGACGCTTAATGACCTTGACACCTGCGCGTTGAGTACGCACGAATTCTTTATTTTGTTTTAGACTCTTGTGACCAAATTTTGGCATAGTAATATATTTTACTAAGGTTACCGACATAGCCCGAAGAATAACTAAACTGAAGTGGCAGTGGGCGGGGCACATCGCTCGCAGGTCTGATGGCCGATGGGGCCAGAAGGTTCTTGAGTGGCGTCCGCGGACCGGGAGACGACCTGTAGTTAGGCCTCCAACAAGATGGAGTGACGACCCTGTAAGGATCGCGGGAACGCGGTGGATGCGAAAAGCACAAGACCGGTCTGAGTGGAGAGCCTTGGGGGAGGCCTATGTCCAACAGTGGACGTCTTTCGGCTGACATGATGATGATGATGAATATATTTTGATTTTGGCAAGATATCGATTAGTCTTAACAATCTGGGTCTATAAACTGACCTTCCATTTTTAGGGTCAAACTTCGGCACGGTGATCTCTCTCCCCATCTCCGGCTGGCTCTGCACCTTGGACTTCGCAGGCGGCTGGCCCCTCTGCTTCTACCTGTTCGGAGGGCTGGGGGTGGTTTGGTTCATCGCGTGGATGTACTTCGTGTACGACTCGCCGCAGAGCCACCCCAGGATATGTCCGAAGGAGATAGAGTATATCACTCGCTCTATTGGGCCACAAGTAAGTTTTATTACACCAACGTAACACCATTTTTTTTTCAGAGTTCATAGTTGATTGTTACTTTGGTAGGACTATCATTCAGTCACCAAAAATTGATGTCATGGTCCGCTTTGTTACCTTCGATGTGTTGGATTTTGGTAACGGAACTGGAAATAATTGACATTTTGCCATTGTTTTTGTTTCAATTTTAACAGATTAGGCATCCTATGTCACCCGGGATGGTGAAAGGATTCTAATGATACTAAACACATCTAAATCGGCTTAGGCGCTTAGAAGTCATGATGGAATAAAAAATCCTACATACACACATACATGATCCTTGAAAACATTGCATTCCTTTTTTTGGGCAGTCGTGTAACAAGAAATATTGTTTCGATGGCATTTTTATTGTTTATACTTACACTTATCGAAATGCATTTGTTTTTCAATTGAAACTCCCGTTACTTTTTTTTTGTTTTGTGTGATGCTTCTTGCAGTGGGACACGAAAATAATTTAAAAAAGTCATATTTCAGCAATAGCTGCTGTAGAAATTTTTCTTTTGCATTTCCTTACGGTTTCCTAGTTATACATAAGCCTATAGTAGCTCGGTCTAAAAAAAAAACATTTTGGGTTGAGGGTTCTAATTTCGTACATAGTTAGCTTTTACTCAATATTTAGCTTAGTTTTCATTCAGTTTCCACCCAACACGGACCATGTAAATAATATGTAAATCCACTAGCTCACTATCAACATCGAGAAACGCAGCTGTATGACTCAGCGTGACCTAATGTCATACAATGGCTGATTGCACGAATTTAAACGTATCAGTTTTCGAATAGGGTCATGTGTTACTGTTTTACACTTTGGTCGGCATTACTGTAAATAATGTGCTAACCCTCTTATAAACGTACAACAAATCCGTTTTAGTTCAAGTAGACTTTGTCTCTTTCCGTCGAATTCAAATATCACATTGAAAGATAAGGATAAACCATATTAGAAGCATACTTTAGCTATTACGTGTTTATGAATAAGAAGGTAAACGTGTAAGATTTTTGTATGTCAGCTTAAACATGACTTTAAATAGACAAAGTACTAAAGTGTACACATATTTATGAACTCAACTGTACAAGTTTGACGCCTTTGTCTGTCTGTGGCATCATATATCCCAAGACAAAGTTGAAAAAAACAGGTGACAGCGTAATTCATTATTTATGTCATTCCTCCAAGAATCATTTTAAATTGAATACATACATACATACATACCTTCACGCCTTCATTCCCAGAGTGGGGTAGGCAGAGCTACAGAATTACCAACAACTCCAAAAACTTGTTGATAACTCTGTAACCACAATTTGCACAATTAGGCTAAGATGTTTAACAGCGCAT
This sequence comes from Acleris emargana, assembly GCA_927399475.2. Classification (NCBI taxonomy): domain Eukaryota; kingdom Metazoa; phylum Arthropoda; class Insecta; order Lepidoptera; family Tortricidae; genus Acleris; species Acleris emargana. The sequence goes on from OV656843.1 coordinate 2,924,873, forward strand.
TAGTGACCGGTGGCAAGCCCATCGCCTAACAGTACTACAAGCCTTTATTCCCTTTATTCCTTTATTTCCTTTAAATTGAATATGACTGACATTACGACGTTAAAGACATTAAGACAAGCCTGTTCGTCTATTACGTTGGTACGCTGATGTCTATGGTTTATACTCGAATAACTTTCCTCTTAAATCACTCTATCTATTGATGAAATCCGCTTTAAAACCCGTTGCGTAGTTGGAAGATCTAAGCGTATACATAGTGTTACAGCATCCGGCGCCTCGCCCTTAAGAATCCCTACTTCCGTCACTTTACTTTACCTTTTTAAAATATTATAACCTCTTAAGACCCACCATACAACGAAATTCGTCAAAGGAATATGAATCTATTGTGAATTAATTAATGTCAATTTTCTAATTTGACAATTTGTCATAAAAACAAAAGAAATTCCACTTTACTTCCTTTGCACTAAATCAGATTATGAACCTCAGGAGAATAATTGCGCTTTAACCCTAAGTATTCTTAATCACTTAACTTTTAAATGTTAGTTAGAATTGTTACATTGTCAATCTGTTTTAAAACCACTAAAGTACGTACATACATACATACCTGCACGCCTGTAATCCCAGAGTGGGGTAGGCAGAGCTACAGAATTACCTACAATTTTAAAAACTTGTTGATTATTCTGCAACCACATCCCGTGTGGTTGCCGGGTTAGAATAGTGCCACTCCATGTCATCCCTTGGATGTCGTAAGAGGCGACTAAGGGTATAAAGGCTTGTAGTACTAACCACAATCTGAGACGTGGGTGCTAACAATGGGCCTCATAAGGAAGCTCAAAGTCACTCAGAGGGCTATGGAGAGGGCTATGCTTTGGGATTCTCTGCGTGATAGAATCAGAAATGATGATACCCGGTTCGGCCGATGGGGCCAGAAGGTCCTTGAGTGGCGTCCGCGGACCGGGAGACGAGCTGTAGGTAGGCCTCCAACAAGATGAAGTGACGACCTCGTAAGATGCGAAAAGCACCCTTCTCCTACTCTTAGCCTATTTGGGCAAATTGTGGTTACAGAGTTATCAACAAGTTTTTAGAGTTGTTGGTAATTCTGTAGCTCTGCCTACCCCACTCTGGGAATGAAGGCGTGAAGGTATGTATGTATGTATGTAATAGACATAGCTGGGCATTAACTCGTTAATCCGTTAATCGTTAATTAACGAAGTTAACATTTTGGTTAACGGATTAACTTTAAAGTTAACTTTTTAAAATGTTAACGGACACGTTAACTTCCGTTAATATGGAGAAGTCCGTTAATCGTTAATCCAATGCCTACTATTTACCGAACGGCACCGCGGCGCGGCAAGAAAAACAGGTTCAGACAAGTATGAAACGACAAGTGCCGGGCGGCGCGTAGCAGCGAGTGTGTAGTGTGAGAAACAACAATGATGACAAGGAAGACTTTTTCAATTCTGTCACTCAGTCTATAGAAAAACCAAAGAGCTCCAACTCTTTAAAGAGTAAAGCGCAACGTCTCGTTAAAATGTGGCTGGACATGAAATCAAAAGACTCTTTCAAAGATGCTGCATTCCTCGGGGAACAGATATTCATAATTAAATAAATAAAATAATAAAATAATAATAATAATAATAAATCTATTCATTAAATACAATACTGCTATACCCTCAAGCGCTGCAATTAAACGTCTGTTTTCCATGGGTAAAGACATTTTAACTCCTAAACGAGCTTCGTTTTCAGACGAGAACTTCAACATTTTAATGTTCATGAAAGGGAATATGCACCTTATGCCCTTTTGTATTTTGTTTTGTTCCTATCCTGTCAACTTCCAGAACCTAAACCAACAGGTTTTATAAGTTCACTAACGCAACGATATAAAAATGCATTTTATTTACACATATTAACGGATTAACCATTAACGTTAACTTGCATTAATTCTTCCGAAATGTAACGCTTTAACGTTTAACGAAGCTAACTTTTTTTGTAGCGGATTAACGATTAACGAAGTTAACTATTTGATTAACGGTGCCCAGCTATGGTAATAGAGATAGACAACGGGAAGCGGCTTTGTTTTATACTTTGTCAAGATAGATGCGAAAGTAATCACAAACAAGATGATTAAAAAAAACAGTTCACAATCGCCGTCAAATAAATGCACGTTTTATTTGAATAACCGTTTCGAAAGTTCACTGACCTAAAACAGCTGTAGTTTTGTAGCAGATGTCTTTTGTTTAGCCTTTAGGTACAATCCGATTAGTGCCAAGTACCTACTCAATATGGAGTCGATTTTAAAAATAAATCAAATATTTTTGTTGTGTAGTTTTAGGAATTTTGTACCATACCGTGGTTCTAGAATCCATGGAGTCGCTATTTCCTAATTCGCACATGCCACCTTGATTTTGACCTCCAGTGTTGTCATATTAAAAATAAACGGACGACATTTTTGGTTTTGTTTATCCATGACTAGCATAGAGGCATTCCATCTTAGTCCTCAGGGTTGGCAACGCATTTGCAGTCTTGTGAATGCGAATGTCTATGGGTCATAGTTTCCACTTACCATCAGGTGGCCTGTGTGCTCGTTTGCCTTCCCATGCAATAAAATAAAAAAATAAAAAAAACCATACCTACTAATATTTATTTGTTTTCTAGTTACGCCTCACAGCGGACATGTCCACCATTCTATATTTTTTCTTTTTTAAACAAGATGTAAATTTATTTTCTGAGAAATATTAACTATAATACAAAGTAAAAATGAATTGATTTTGAAATATGATATGACAAATACCAACTGAAGGTCAACATCAAGGTGGTATGTAATATGGGTATTTCTCCACTAATTGGAAAATTTGCTGTCCATTTTGGAATAATATAGTTAAATAAAAGCTCTTCGTGTCAAATAATACCCATATTTTTAAGCGTGTCTGATATGATAGCAATAATAAGGCGGCCTATTTAGTTAGTTATAATTATTTGAAAATGTTGCCATGTCTCAAACCCAGAATTTGATAATACCCTGCCTACGAAACTAGTGGTCCTGGGTTCAAATTACGGTAAGGGCGGATATTTGTGTGATGAGCGCGAATAGATATTTGTTTCTGAGTCATGGATGTTTTCTATGTATTTAAGTTTATATTTCTCGATATAAGTATTTATATCGTTATATAGTACCCATAGTACAAGCCTAGAGCTTAGTTGGGGACTAGGTCAATTGATGTGACATAGTCACCAGTTTTTTTTTTTTGTTTTTTTTTGAGGGTAGAATAGAGGCTCTATTCGTTATTGACCCCTATTCACGATAGTGATTTGTGTGAAATACGCCTACTTCGGGTCATTTACATTACTCAGTAACATCTAGCAAAAAACGACTTCCTTATTGGATAGACAGCTCTTTACTTGTCAACTTCCTTATTGTCGTTTCAATTCATTAAGTCCCGAATCACTTCTCGATTCTTCGTACATAAGCAACGTCTATTTAGGTGGAGGGGCGCGCCGTCGTGGATTGAAAACACACGTATATTTTTAAACAAAGGCCGTGCCAGGATAAGCTAAGAGATTTTGCCCCCCTTGAGTTTGGGGTTGTAATTTTTATAGATTGTGTGGCTCTGCATTAGTAATTGTTTTGCCAAATTTGAGCACCCTAAATATCATAGTTTTCGTTTAAAAAAAAAAAAATTATATTTAATTTTTCTTTGATTTTTTTTTTTCCTGTTAACCGATTTTAATGAGCTTGGCATATAATGTACATTTAACCAAGATGATCAAATGGCCATAATTATATTTTCATTATGCCATAGAAAAAAAATTAAAAAAACCCATTCAATCTTTTCAGTTTTTTTTTTTTATCACTTCCATGTTAGAGACCGCTCTAATTTTTTCACTGGTAAAACTCCCACTAACGTCCTATAATATGTATTTTTTTCAAAATTTTTGCTAAGGGAGAACATGGAGTTATCTTGACATGAAATTCTTTACATGAGCATTTCTAAAAAAGTTTGTACATTTCATTCACGACTTTAATTTGCAAAAAAAATTGCAGGTTGGTAGAGTGAATGAAGCTGAGCCTAAATAACATAGTCTCCCAAAATGTCCTCATACATTTGTATGAAACTTTCCTTTTTTGTTACCATGAACCAAAGAAAGTTAGTAACAAAAAAGGAAAGTTTCATACAAATGTATGAGGACATTTTGGGAGACTATGTTATTTAGGCTCAGCTTCATTCACCCTACCAACCTGCAATTTTTTTTGCAAATCGAAGTCGTAAATGAAATGTACAAACTTTTTTAGAAATGCTCACATACATTTCCTAGAACCGCTATAATTTAAATCGGAATGATTGCAACCTCTTTAGAGGAACGTACATGTTGCATATGAAATACTTACTGGCCACTTACATTTCAACTTTTTAAAGAAGTAAAAAAAAAGACAACAAAAAGAACTCCTTCCAATTGTCGTGCGTTGGTAACATAATATAAACCATTCCAATATGAATTCATTATCAAAAACCACTGCAATACAACGCGTTTTCCGTAAAAAAGTTAAAACGCTGTATTGTCTCGCAATGAAAACAATTCTGCAAAGTATAAACGAACAATACGATTTCTTTAATAATACACTTCCAATTTTTGATCAGGTAAATGTCACAAAGGCATATTGTGCATTTGTATAGTAATTAATGGGTACTTAATTTTAAATAGGTAGTTTAAATAATTAGTAGTAAAAGTAGTAGTAGTAGTAAAACTCTTTATTGTACGTACAAACAAATAATTACCTATGTTTATCCACGGATATGTAATTTGGGAGTCTCAGGTAGTATAACTTAACATGCATGTCTTCAATCTAAATGATAAAAAAACATAGGTAATTATTTGTGTGTACTTACAATAAAGAGTTTACTACTACTACTACTTCTACTACTAATTATTTAAACTACCTATTTAAAATTAAGTACCTATTAATTACTATACAAATGCACAATATGCCTTTGTGACATTTACCTGATCAAAAATTGGAAGTGTATTATTAAAGAAATCGTATTGTTCGTTTATACTTTGCAGAATTGTTTTCATTGCGAGACAATACAGCGTTTTAACTTTTTTACGGAAAACGCGTTGTATTGCAGTGGTTTTTGATAATGAATTCATATTGGAATGGTTTATATTATGTTACCAACGCACGACAATTGGAAGGAGTTCTTTTTGTTGTCTTTTTTTTTACTTCTTTAAAAAGTTGAAATGTAAGTGGCCAGTAAGTATTTCATATGCAACATGTACGTTCCTCTAAAGAGGTTGCAATCATTCCGATTTAAATTATAGCGGTTCTAGGAAATGTATGTGAGCATTTCTAAAAAAGTTTGTACATTTCATTTACGACTTCGATTTGCAAAAAAAATTGCAGGTTGGTAGGGTGAATGAAGCTGAGCCTAAATAACATAGTCTCCCAAAATGTCCTCATACATTTGTATGAAACTTTCCTTTTTTGTTACTAACTTTCTTTGGTTCATGGTAACAAAAAAGGAAAGTTTCATACAAATGTATGAGGACATTTTGGGAGACTATGTTATTTAGGCTCAGCTTCATTCACTCTACCAACCTGCAATTTTTTTTGCAAATTAAAGTCGTGAATGAAATGTACAAACTTTTTTAGAAATGCTCATGTAAAGAATTTCATGTCAAGATAACTCCATGTTCTCCCTTAGCAAAAATTTTGAAAAAAATACATATTATAGGACGTTAGTGGGAGTTTTACCAGTGAAAAAATTAGAGCGGTCTCTAACATGGAAGTGATAAAAAAAAAAAACTGAAAAGTTTGAATGGGTTTTTTTAATTTTTTTTCTATGGCATAATGAAAATATAATTATGGCCATTTGATCATCTTGGTTAAATGTACATTATATGCCAAGCTCATTAAAATCGGTTAACAGGAAAAAAAAATATCAAAGAAAAATTAAATATAATTTTTTTTTTTTTAAACGAAAACTATGATATTTAGGGTGCTCAAATTTGGCAAAACAATTACTAATGCAGAGCCACACAATCTATAAAAATTACAACCCCAAACTCAAGGGGGGCAAAATCTCTTAGCTTATCCTGGCACGGCCTTTGGTAACTTTACGATGGTAACTCCCCGTGCAGCGCCACATTTTGATACTATTTTTTTTACTTGTGGGAGGACCTTGTGCAGGGTCCGTCCGGGTCGGTACCACCATCTTATCCATTAACCTACCGCCAAGCAGCAGTGTTTGCGTTGTTGTGTTCCGGTTTAGGGATAAAACAGCCAGTGAAATAACTAGCATAGAGGCATACCATCTTAGTCCTCAGGGTTGGCAGTGCATTTGCAGTCTTGTGAATGCGAATGTCTATGGGTCACAGTTTCCACTTACCATCAGGTGGCCTGTGTGCTCGTTTGCCTTCCTATGTCATAAAAAAAACCTCGCTCTCCCTTTTGCGCTCAAGGGCCAATCTCACCCTCGCTTTCCCGTCCCACAAATCCAAATCCTATTCCAAATCCTTCTCGGTGCATTCTGTCAGGTTGTGGAATCGGCTACCAACTAGCGTTAGGCAATCACAAACGGTAGATTCGCTAGAAGGCAAATTAAAAAAGTTCTGGCTTGACTCTATCTCCTAAATATCAACTATCCTCTAGGTACATAAACACATACATACATAAACTCACACCTTCATTCCCAAAGTGGGGTAGGCAGAGCTACAGAATTACCGACAGCAAAAAAATTGTTGATAATTCTGTAACTACATTTTGTTGGCTAAGATGTTTACCAGTGTATTGTCAGACAGGTTGCAAGCCCATCACCTAATAGTACTACAAGCCTTTATTCCGTTTGGTTGGTTTAAGTGTGTATATTTAGGCACAGATAACAGAATACAAGTACAGATACCCAATCTCATAGAGCAAAAGCGTGCCGTCCTAATGTAGACTATTCGGTAGGCAATTTTAGTCCCGTAGTTACACCAGTAGATGCCGTATCTGAGCCACCACTGGATGCTGGCAGCCTACCTAATAGTTTTAGTAACGTATCACCAGATGGCATTGACTTCAAGAATGAGACGTCAAGAAAATTGTTGACTTAAAATTAATATGTAATGGGCGTAATGGCTATAATCCTACCGGTGACATTATGGTAGCGTTTTATTAATTCATAGGAACATCTGCCCTGATTAATGATGTCCAGGACAAAATAGGAATGTTTTAATGACATGTTCGGGAAGTTTTTTGCTGACAATAAATAAAAGCAATAGGTAAAAATAGCTGGTTTATTAGGTATAAAGAATTTATTTTCTCATAAGAATTTTACAATTCACTTACATGAGAATTAAGAATAAATAAGTTAAAAATAGTTTGGTGAGCGTATTTAAGCGTGCGTATTTACATTCACGCAAAACAAATATAAAAGAAAAAAGAAAAATAGTTAGTAGGTACCTTAAATTAATTACATACATTTTAACATATAAGATTTTAATTTTAATTTACTACTAAGACAATATGTATTATGTTTTTACGTGGTAGGTGGGTAGAGTTAAATTAGTAGGTAGACAAAGTCGAGGCTGAGCGCCCGCGTAGTTGCAGAGATAAGGTGGACACAGATTAAGGTTGAATGGATGTGGCTTTTAAAGCGCGTTGCGGATATCAGACAGAGCGCACTTACTCAGTTACATAGAATTTAAGTAATCTTTTGAAATTTTGCATGGTCTTAGCATCTTTTATGCTTTCAGGAAGCTTATTTATTATATAAGTTCGCACCTTCATAGAGATTTTTTTTTCCGTAATTAGTACGAGGAGTACGAATTACTAAGTAGATTATTACAATTTCTCAATTTTATTTTTCGTACGACTTGTTTCTGTTTTAATGACTTAAAAAGAGGTATTCGACTTTACTATATTTCATGAGATCTGGAAATATCCCTTCTGAAATGGAATTATTGTAAATTAATGCTAGATGGAGTGCAATTACATCTATGATATGAAAAAGTACACTAACTGATGTGCCCTACAAATCCTCAGTCTTTTTTAAACTAAGCGATTTAAATACTTTGACTATTGAATCTGAATTTACAGGGCTGAATTCAAAGTTTAAATTACATTTACTGACTTTGTGCAAAGTAATGATTGAGCTTGAACCTCGGATGATTTAAGACATTTCGTGGTCTTAATGGCTATGTTGGAAAAATAATATTCGAATGCTAAGGCAACTTCTTTATTTGACTTGATTTGTTTGTCACCTGTGTTTAGGGTGACCTGATTATCACGAGTTTTAGATTTTCCCGTTTCTCTGTTTATAATATTCCATACAGTTTTTACCTTATTGTCAGATGATTTGAGTTTAAGACTATGAAAATTTTCCTTAGCAGTTAAAAAAACTTGCTTAAAGGTCCTTGAATAACTCTTAACATAATTTAGAAAGTCAGCGTTCTTATTGTTCTTATTTAATTTCTACTTTTATGAATGCCTGCAGTAGCCCATTCACTCAATCTGGTTTTCGATCTAGTGATAGTTTTCATTTTAAAATTGTTATTAAATTGATGCAGAATTACGCCAAACAAGTAATTATTTATATTATTACACTCATTGTGTAAGAAAGGTAACACTGAAAGATTACTCTGAACTTTATTTTTGAATGCAAGTTCAAACACTACGTACTTATTCAGTTTGTCTGTGTTATCACTATAGGTACTCGTTTATATTCACTGTTTAGAATAAGTGGTTGCTTAATTTTTACCAATCTGATAGTTGATTATACGAATATATTCGGACTATTTATTTTGTAGAATTCTTAATTTCGATTTGGAATCAAATGATGATTTTCTCGATTTGCAATAATCGTGAATTTTAACTTGAAATATTTTTTTAATCAAAAATCAAGATGACTTTTGTCGTGGTAATCATCAGGGAGGTTAATTGTGTTTTTGACATTAGGTATCCATTAAATTTGATATTAAATTGATTTGGTGAATTTGGTGTAGTTTAAATGTTTGTACACAAACTGTCAGCGCGTTTTGATACTTCAATGGTTAAAGATAGCACGTTGTAACATTTTAATACACCGAAACCGCCAAAACAGTATTTTGTAATATTCATTTATATTCGTCAAGACATTATTTTCTCTATTGTTTTTTTGTTTTTAATATAAAAGAAGTATTTTGAGTATTAATTTTACGCATCAAACAAGAATTTGTAAAAACGAAACGATAGGGGCCTGTGAGTGCATAGTAGTTTCGCGATCCGTGATGGCACCATCTAGTGACAGTACCTAATAGTCGTAGCAAGCTTGAAAGCTTATAAGTTTTTTATGAGTTAGATGGAGTTAATATAAAATTTATTGCATTTATTAAACTTATAAAATATACCCTACTTTATGTAGAGAAGGATGTTTTTGATGTAATTAAGGTACGTTGAATTTATTAAGGTGCAAAAATCATTCAATCTTCACGATTACTGATTCAAATGTTTCGCTCGATACCTGTGGTGCCATGTATGAGTTTATTAAAGTAATAATTATACGGTGTTCGAGTTGGGAGGCCATGATTTAGGTATTAATCATATATTTCTGTATCTATTTATGTAGATATTTGAATGCATTTATTTCATTTTATTTATATAGGCTTTATTGGTTAGTTAATGTGTTATGTTCCTCTAAATAAAATTGTACACTTGCTAACTTGATGCAAAACCTTTCACTTTTCTCAATCTCTCAAGGGTTAGTTGGAAGAGATCCCTTAAAGGGATAAGTTAGCCTTTGCACATATTTTTATATTAATTGTATTGTTAATTGGTCTTTCTTTTATACCATAAAGTTATTATATACATACATACTATAGTCAAATAAAATCAATAAGTATATTTCTTAACATAATGCTTTTACTTACGCAGGGCGCCGACAAGCACATAATTATACATTAAACGAAACGGATTACTTATTCGGTTTAACATGCTTTTGTTTGTAATGAATGATACGCCGCTGACATAAAACGAATGCCATATCTTACTCAAGGAGACGCGATTTTTTCGACTTACGGCTCAACGCTTTCACTGATTATTGTAAAGTTTGGTACAATCACAGATAACAGAATACAAGTACAGATACCCAATCTCATAGAGCAAAAGCGTGCCGTCCTAATGTAGGCAATTCGGTAGGCAATTTTAGTCCCGTAGTTACACCAGTAGATGCCGTATCTGAGCCACCACTGGATGCTGGCAGCCTACCTAATAGTTTTAGTAACGTATCACCAGATGGCATTGACTTCAAGAATGAGACGTCAAGAAAATTGCTGACTTAAAATTAATATGTAATGGCTATAATCCTACCGGTGACATTGTGGTAGCGTTTTATTCATTCATAGGAACATCTGCCCTGATTAATGATGTCCAGGACAAAATAGGAATGTTTTAATGACATGTTCGGGAAGTTTTTTGCTGACAATAAATAAAAGCAATAGGTAAAAATAACTGGTTTATTAGGTTTAAAGAATTTATTTTTTCATAAGAATTTTACAATTCACTTACATGAGAATTAAGAATAAGTTAAAAATAGTTTGGTGAGCGTATTTAAGCGTGCGTATTTACATTCACGCAAAACAAATATAAAAGAAAAAATAAAAATAGTTAGTAGGTACCTTAAATTAATTACATACATTTTAACATATAAGATTTTAATTTTAATTTACTACTAAGACAATATGTATTATGTTTTTACGTGGTAGGTGGGTAGACTTAAATTAGTAGGTAGACAAAGTCGAGGCTGAGCGCCCGCGTAGTTGCAGAGATAAGGTGGACACAGATTAAGGTTGAATGGATGTGGCTTAAAGCGCGTTGCGGATATCAGAGCGCACTTGTTCAGTTACATAGAATTTAAGTCATCTTTTGAAATTTTGCATGGTCTTAGCATCTTTTATGCTTTCAGGAAGCTTATTTATTATATAAGTTTGCACCTTCATACAGATTTTTTTTCCGTAATTAGTACGAGGAGTACGAAGTACTAGATTATTACAACTTCTCAATTTTATTTATCGTAGGTACGACTTTTTTCTGTTTAAATGACTTAAAAAGAGGTATGACTTTACTATATTTCATGAGATCTGGAAATATCCCTTCCGAAATGGAATTATTGTAAATTAATGCTAGATGGGGTGCAATTACATCTATGATATGAAAAAGTACACTAACTGATGTGCCCTACAAATCCTCAGTCTTTTTTAAACTAAGCGATTTAAATACTTTGACTATTGAATCTGAATTTACAGGGCTGAATTCAAAGTTTATATTACATTTACTGACATTAGTGCAAAGTAATGATTGAGCTTGCACCGCGGATGATTTAAGACATTTCGTGGTCTTAATGGCTGTGTTGGAAAAATAATATTCGAATGCTAAGGCAACTTCTTTATTTGACTTGATTTGTTTGTCACCTGTGTTTAGGTCACCCTGATTATCACGAGTTTTAACTTTTCCCGTTTCTCTGTTTATAATATTCCATTCAGTTTTTTTACGCCGAGTGTAGTTTAAATGTTTGTACAAAAACTGTCAGCGCGTTTTGATACTTCAATGGTTAAAGATAGCACGTTGTTCGTTCCGTGTTTGTACTAACATTTTAATACACCGAAACCGCCAAAACAGTATTTTGTAATATTCATTTATATTCGTCAAGACATTATTTTCTCTATTGTTTTTTTGTTTTTAATATAAAAGAAGTATTTTGAGTATTGATTTTACGCATCAAACAAGAATTTGTAAAAACGAAACGCTTGGGGCCTGTGAGTGCATAGTAGCACAGTATATAAATAAACCAGTAAAGAAGCTACGAACAAACGCTCGAAACGACGCACTCACACAGACGCACGCCTCTACGAGACCGCTAAGAGGATTTGGCGGTGCTGTCAGTCGCGTGTGTCGCGTCGAGACGAATGGGCTCCTTTGCATTTTACGCTTGTTCTTGAGAAAGATGCCACAAAAGTATTGCGTGGTATACGGTTGTTTGAATTCAGCTTCTTCAAACCCGGAACTATCATTTTTTAAACTCCCTGCTGGTGTTGAAAGGTAAGAATAAATAAAATATTTTTAAATGAAGAGCTTTTTATAATACGATGACGTGTTGCAAAAGTAAAAATTTAAAAATTGTTTGCAAAATCGATATCTGGGGATGTGTATGGTCTTCGACAACTAATCTGTTGGCAGAATGAGAAAAAGTAGCCGCCATCTTGAACTCTTTAGTTATTCAACCGATTGCTTCCAAAATCGATATCTGGGGATTTTTTACACCATAAAATTAAACAATAAAGCGTTCCGAACATGTCGTAGCAGATGAAAGTATTTTTCAGTGAGTAATTTGTAATAAAGGTTAAAAGCAGCCAATAAATAAATTAGGTTTGTTTATTCTTCAGTTTAATTTGATATTGTGGTAGTGCAGTCGCTAGTTAATCTGAAATGTATAACTAACGAAGAATAAAGACTTCTTGAAATGCTAAAGTTATGTTTATTACCTACCCAATTTTATCTGCAGGGGCTACTTTTACTGATTATGTTAACGGATTCGTTATCGGACATCACACAGATCTCCAGATATCGATTTTGGAAGCAGCCTGTCGAATAATAAAAAAGTTCAAGATGGCGGCTACTTTTTCTCATTCTGCCAAGAAATTCGTTGTCGGAAACCACGCACATCCCTAGATATCGATTTTGGAAGCAATCGGTTCAATAACTAAAAAATTAAAGATGGCGGCTACTTTTTCTCAATCTGCAACGGATTTGTTGTCGCAGGTCACACGTATCGATTTTGCACTAACTAGCTGAGATACAATAAACAAGTTTTTTTTTAAATTTTACAAAATGTTAGTGGACAACCCTTACGCTCAATTGGAGCGTAGGTATTTATCTTGAAAAGTAGGCCTAGTTTCTTTACTGGTTTATTTATATACTGTGATAGTAGTTTCGCGATCCGTGATGGCACCATCTAGTGACAGTACCTAATAAGGCGTAGCAAGCTTGAAAGCTTATAAGTTTTTTATGAGTTAGATGGAGTTAATATAAAATTTATTGCATTTATTAAACTTATAAAATATACCCTACTTTATGTAGAGAAGGATGTTTTGATGTAATTAAGGTACGTTGAATTTATTAAGGTGCAAAAATCATTCAATCTTCACGATTACTGATTCAAATGTTTCGCTCGATACCTGTGGCGCCATCTATGAGTTTATTAAAGTAATAATTATACGTTGTTCGAGTTGGGAGGCCATGGTACAATTGACTACCAAGAGATTCATCAATTTTTTCACCATAATTCATAGTAATATTGCTAAAAGTGTCTACATCTCTTTGTAGTATACTGTTCAGACATAGTTTATAGCCCGAAGCCATACTATAATCCTGGAAAGTCACAGGTTTAGATCCCAGTAAAGCGACAAAAAACTGTGGTCCGGTAAAACAAATAAAAAAAAACTATATCTATATCCGGGATAATGTACTATCAGCCCAATGAAACCCTGACCCACCATAGCACTGTGTCACAGTGATGTTATGATTGAAGTCGTAAGAAGTGTCAAACAAATGGTTTTATAATGTCTCAGTGACACCGTTCTATGGTACCTTTTACCTTTCAAATGGTGAAAGATATTTCGATTAGGTTCTATGGTTCCAAAAACTACCCGTTGGATAATTTACAAATTCACTAAATTCGCATTATCACTTTATAATATAGATAATAATAAATCCCCGTGTGGTTGCCGGGTTAGAATAGTACCGCTCCATTTCTTCTCGTGGATGTCGTAAGAGGCGACTAAGGGAATAGAGACTTGTGATACTGTTAGGCGATGGGCTTGCCACCTGTCACTAATACACTGGGAAACATCTTAGCCTACTTGTGCTAAATGTGGTTACAGAATTATCAAGAAGTTTTAAGACTTGTTGGTAATTCTTTAGCTCTGCCCACCCCACTCTGGGAATGAAGGCGTGACTTTATATATGTATGTATGACATGTATGTATATCAATAGATATTATTGTCCACGCTTCGGTAAGTAAAGCCTAATTTAATATTTTATTTATATTTACCTCAGGAGGAGAAGCGAGGCATGGCGATCCCCTGGATGAAGTTCCTCACCTGCGTGCCTCTGTGGGCCATCCTCATCGCGCAGTGCGGCCAGTCCTGGCTGTTCTACACGCAGCTCACGGAGCTGCCCTCCTACATGAAGAACATACTGCACTTCGAAATCGTCGCCGTGAGTACAGGAGCAGTATAGATAGATCAGTTGAGAGGCATGGCTGGACCGTGGATACAGTTCCTCACCTGCGTGCCGCTGTGGGCCATCCTCATCGCGCAGTGCGGCCAGTCCTGGCTGTTCTACACGCAGCTCACAGATCTGCCGTCCTACATGAAGAACATACTGCACTTCGAAATCGTCGCCGTGAGTACAGGAGCAGTATAGATAGATCAGTTGAGAGGCATGGCTGGACCGTGGATACAGTTCCTCACCTGCGTGCCGCTGTGGGCCATCCTCATCGCGCAGTGCGGCCAGTCCTGGCTGTTCTACACGCAGCTCACAGATCTGCCGTCCTACATGAAGAACATACTGCACTTCGAAATCGTCGCCGTGAGTACAGGAGCAGTATAGATAGATCAGTTGAGAGGCATGGCTGGACCGTGGATACAGTTCCTCACCTGCGTGCCGCTGTGGGCCATCCTCATCGCGCAGTGCGGCCAGTCCTGGCTGTTCTACACGCAGCTCACAGATCTGCCGTCCTACATGAAGAACATACTGCACTTCGAAATCGTCGCCGTGAGTACAGGAGCAGTATAGATAGATCAGTTGAGAGGCATGGCTGGACCGTGGATACAGTTCTTCACCTGCGTGCCGCTGTGGGCCATCCTCATCGCGCAGTGCGGCCAGTCCTGGCTGTTCTACACGCAGCTCACAGATCTGCCGTCCTACATGGAGAACATACTGCACTTCGAAATCGTCGCCGTGAGTACAGGAGCAGTATAGATAGATCAGTTGAGAGGCATGGCTGGACCGTGGATACAGTTCCTCACCTGCGTGCCGCTGTGGGCCATCCTCATCGCGCAGTGCGGCCAGTCCTGGCTGTTCTACACGCAGCTCACAGATCTGCCGTCCTACATGAAGAACATACTGCACTTCGAAATAGTCGCCGTGAGTACAGGAGCAGTATAGATAGATCAGTTGAGAGGCATGGCTGGACCGCGGATACAGTTCCTCACCTGCGTGCCGCTGTGGGCCATCCTCATCGCGCAGTGCGGCCAGTCCTGGCTGTTCTACACGCAGCTCACAGAGCTGCCCTCCTACATGAAGAACATACTGCACTTCGAAATAGTCGCCGTGAGTACAGGAGCAGTATAGATAGATCAGCCAACGAACGCGGTTTTTAACCTTTGAAGTCGCTAAATTAAAAAAAGATACTGAAATCTAGCCTCATCGGATTTGACCTATTTACACAATTTTATTTAAATAAAAATACAAAAAGATGGCGTTAGAACGAGACCGGGCCCTGCAGTGAGTTAATATGGGCTACGTTGTTTATAATTTCGTCGTCATCCCAGAATTCCGTAATGCTGTCGGTGCCGTACTTCACGTCCTGGGTGGCAGGCATCATCATCAGCATCTTCGCCGATTGGCTGCTGGCGAAGGGGTGCCTCTCGCGGCTCACCAGCATGAAGCTTTGGAACACCGTCGGTAAGAGAAATGCATGATTTTTTTATTTGCAAGTTTCTAGTTTATAACATATGGTTGATTTAACCGCCGTCAATGTTGTCTGAGCATATATTCCAGATAAAATTAACAAGTTTATTTATTTTGGGAAACTATCTTCGGTTCTGTTTATATTCACGTCAGAAGTGGTTTGTCCTTATCTCAATTTTCGTTTGTTGAACTCGGTAATTAATAAATACAGGTGCTATATCCCAAAGCCGCTAGCTACCGAATTAGCACGTGCCACTACAACATTCATATTGAAAAACAAACGGTATCGTCATAGCATTATGGTTCAAATTAGTTGGTTTAGTTGTAACTAGTTGTATCGTCCTACACTACCAAAACGTAATATCTAGAAAATCACTGACATTAAATTTGAACGTTAATGCTGTGACGATACCGTTTGTTTTTCAATATGAATGTTGTAGTGGCACGTGCTAACTCGGTAGCTAGCGGCTTTGGGATAATAGAGACAATGGCCTTTGTTTGAAAGATTAGGGCTCGAAGCGAAAAATTCACCTGGGAAGATTCATACTATACCTTCCTTTTCGTGCCTACCGCTACCTGAGCTGTTGTTGCACGGACCGCGCTATAAGGCCGTACAGATGCGAAAGAGATAGCATGATTCCGATTTAGTCTAGCGTATAGTATAGTGGTCGTGTTCCAGCGGCGTTCATCCCGGCGTTCGGGCTGCTGGGCATCGCGTGGGCGGGCTGCGACCGCACCGCCGTCACGCTGCTGCTCAGCATCACCGCGGCCTTCGGGGGCGCCGTCTACGCCGGTTAGTACTATAAACTGCTAATATCGATATCGGTGAAAACAATTCTATAATGAGCGTTGCCATGGTAATAACAGTTCTATAATTATTATTATAGCATTGTTACTGCCATGGTGATTACAATCGGTCCACGCGTTTATGTGTAGGCTGGTAAACACATTAACCTCCTTGGTCGGCAGTCGGGTATAAATAATACGGTTTCTATTGTAAAAACCGTTTTGGTCAAACAATAGTTTATTCCATTCGATATAGCCCCATTTTCAGTTCAGTTCCACGGAAAAATCCGTATTGTAAGTATTTATATCGTTGTCTTTTTATTGCTGATTTTTTAATTTTTTTAATTTTTTATTTGTGCTCCCCAGGCAACCAGATGAACCACATCGACCTGTCCCCCCAGTTCGCGGGCACCATGTACGGCATCACCAACGCCGCGAGCAACATCTGCGGGTTCATGGCGCCCTACGTCATCGGACGCATCATCAGCGATGATCAGGTGAGTGTCGGGACCCCTTTGAATACAATACAATACAATACAAAACACTTGATTGTACACCAAACAAAAACATAAGAAGAAGCACAATTAAAAATAATACAGGTATAATAGGCGGTCTTATCGCGGATTAGCGATCTCTTCCAGACAACCTTTGTAGGGACACGGTGTCAAATTAATATATCGCACTGCTAGATCAAGACAGCATCAACTCAAAATCATTTTTAGATTTGTTTCAAGCTCATAGACGTTGTATTAAAGTTTATTTTAAGGGTCAATCAACTTTTCTTTGTAGCTCGTTGCCATGGTGACGTCTCCTGAGTCACTCTTTAAAACTATGATTTAAAAGGATATAAGTCTCAAATCTTAATTGCAAAATCTTAGTTGAAAGTCTCCCAGGTAGTAGTAAAATTTGAATGTGTTATAAGTGGATTGGGAGAGGTGGGCCCATACCGTGGCCAGCTAGAAGTCCGGATCTAACCCCTAACCTAACCTCGTAATAAAGACATTAAAATTTTACTACTACCTGGGAGACTTTCAACTAAGATTTTTCAATTAGTTCTGATAATAACCAAAATTGCTATACCTCGTTGGATAGCTGAAGAAATGTAGATATTTTTAAGATTGTCTGCAGTATTACTGCCATAGATTTTTTTTTAAATATTGGTATAAGAAAAAAATATTTTGTGAAAGTTTATTTCCTTCTTTAGCTATCATTCATATTCTACTACTCGGTTTGTTCAGTTAATGGCAATTCAAGTGTCGATAAAGTTGACGCAACTTATCTGCTACATAATTGTTGTATAAACAAACAAATTAAATGAAAGGGTTCCAAAAAAAATGTTGCAATATACAATAAATCGGTATTTAAGAATAATTATCTTAAAACTTAAATATCTTGAAAACGGTTAAGTTTAGGATATGGTGTTTCTTAGTCAAAGTGGTCAGAAATAATAGAAACTACAACCCCTTAAAGGCTCTAGGTCGACTTAACAAGTAACCCTGTATAAGTATTTATATTGTCGTCTAGTACCCATAATACAGGCCTAGAGCTTAGTTTGGGGCTAGGTCAATTGGTGTAACATTGTCCCCTGACATTTATTTATTATTTTATTTATAAAGTGTCTGCACTTAAAGTATGAAGATATTATAGACAGACTAATTTTTGCGTACAGTCAAGGAAATTGATTCGTCGACCATTTTTGAATAAGTCAAAGTGACACTGTAAATAAACTCATCAGAAGTCTCTTACGTTTTGATAGATTACGTCACAATGACATAGTCCAAAATGGTCTACGAATCAATTCCTTGACTGTAAATCGATGCTACCATTACAACTTCAATTTGAGTGGCTTGACGCGCCGTAGTGGATTAAAAACAATAACTGGGTGATTATTCTTGATTTTAACCGCCGTCATTATTGTTTTCACATATTTTTCAACATAAATTCAATAACTTTCTTGTTCTTTTAAATGGAATAGATACTACCCCCAGGTCCGCAGATTTTGACATCAAAAGTTGCTGGTAAAGTCTAATTCTATGGAACTTGCTAACTATGTAAACAAACCGCCATATTGAAATTGTCTCTGAATGATGAATTTATTAGTGATGGGCAATACTCCTTTACTTATGTCAAACCATATCGAATAATAAAATACCGAAACTAAAAAACAAGTAGTTACTTATTTCTAATTTGTTTAATCACGATCTGAAGAAAAATCGGTACTTGAAGATGATATATCACCAGTATTTATTACAAAAGGTGCCGTTATATCATCTGTGAGTGTGATCAGCGTCAGTTAGGTAATGTGTAGGGGCCTTAATATATCGCCAACTTTAGCCACAACTTGTAGAATTTAAAAGAAACAAAAACGTCATTCCATCAGCTCTAATAACCTAACTTATGAAACCATTTAAACTTTTAATGAAATATCCAAGATAGATTTATATATTTGGTGATTTTGTATTTTACAGTAACGACCGTTTCAATAGTTTATGGTTTCAATGGTGTTTAATGAGGTGGTGTGAAAATTCAAGGGGTTTACATAGTTAGCAAATTCCATAGAAATACACTATAGTTATCGTTATTTTCGTCAATATATTGAAGATAACAATGGCGGCGCTTAAAACGCTCGTATATTCACACAACTGTCCTTGTGGATTCTCCATGTGTTTAAGTTAGTTAACGAGCCATTGCGCGTGTTTCAGCAAACGCTGGGCCAGTGGCGGGAGGTGTTCTACCTGGCGGCGGCCATCGACCTCGGCGCCAACCTCTTCTACTTGTTCTTCGCCAGCACTGATGAGCAGGTAGCCAAAAATCCCGGCCAAGGGCGAGTTGAACTCGCGCGGGCAGGGTTCCGTACAAACGTTTTTTTTGTTGTTGATAGAATTCTTATAAGTTTTTCTGTAATCTACAAGCAATGAACTAAGTTTTTTATTTTAAATTTAGGGCTCATCAGTTTCGGAGATCAGGATTGAGGCAATGGTCAATTTTCGTGTTCTTTCGTGAATAAACTCAAAACTGTTTATTTTACAATAATAACAAAAAAAATTTTGAGATCCTCATAACGAGCCCCATTTGATATATGACACAGTAATGTTTGCAATTTTTTTTTGTTAATTCCCCAATTTGTTCCCCGATGACACTAACAAAAAAAAAAAACTTCACTTCGGTGTTTGGGTCATTAATTTACATATATGTGTATCAAATTTCAACTCAATCGGTCCAGTAGTTTCGGAGCAAATTGCCTGTCACAGACTGACAAACAGACAGGCGCACGAGTGATCCTATAAAGGTACAGTTTTTTCATTTTTTGCACGTAACCCTAAAAATGGAGACCACTATTCAAGAAAACATTCTGATGGTCATAAATGTGGGAAAGATAGAAACAAAAATTAAAAAATGACTCGTTTGTGGACTGTTATTTCTAGTGACTTGTTTGAACGGTCAATCAATTTGTTTTAGATTGTCCATTGTTTTTTTTTCATCCATATTTTGGCTGTGGCACGCAACCTTAAAACAGCGAGTTTTTTTTTTCCTTCCAGGACTGGTCTCTCCCAGAAAGCGACGACATGACAGCCTCGGCGCCCGTCGAGAGCATCCTGTACCCCGAGTCCTAGGAAATGCAGGTTTACTGCGCCTCGTCTATGAACATAGACACGGATGAGGCGTATGGCCAATTAGTGGTGACGTAAAACAATTATACAAATACCTGATTGGCAACAAGTGTGACAAACCCTTATGATTTTTATACAGCAGACAACCTATTCATAAACGCACAATAAACCTATTTTAGCTGAAGTATTCTTTGTTTCTCTCTGTCGGATTCAAATGGTACGATGAAAGATAAGGACAAATATTTGAAGCATACTTTAGTTATTGTGCGATTATGATAAGAGGGTTACAGTTTACCTGTCCCAAATCACATAACATATTATACGAATGTTTTTTTAAATATTTTAATTGTGTAAATACTATTATACTGTTAGTGTATCTGTTATATTTATATATGAATATGTCTGTCAGTCGCCGGACAGTCCAATATTTCTGAAAAATGTATAAAACCTTAGCACGATTGTGAAGCTAAAAATTTCCACTAACGTTTCTACATCCTTAAATCTAGTCCAATTTTTTAAATTTTTGAATATGAGTTCGTTTTAGTAATTATGAAACACTAGGTCTATACGTTTTCCTTTCCAAGAAAATATTTCCTGGAAAGAAACGGTAAAACATATGGAAATACTGATTTAGGGGGTGAAACGTTATCGCCCGGAACTAAATTTGTGTGGAGAACAATCGATTATTGATAACATACATAGACTCATACACTCATTACTAGAGCTAAAACTTTTGGTAGCATACCGTGGTCCTAGAATGCATGGGGTCGATATTTCCTAATTCCTACACGCATGCCATGGAATGTGTGAAAAGCGATATGAAAAACAAGAGTGTTTTACAGTCGAGTTCATAAATACGTGTACACTTTAGTACTTTGTCTATTCAATGTCATGTTTAGACATACATATATGAATTGTCACAGCGATTAAGATATCAGCGTTTAGTGACACAAAACTCTCGGGTCCTGTCCTTTTTTACGCTCAACAGACTGTGCTCCGACATTTTTTTGCGTTCACCAAAGTGGGCTCCGAAGGGTTAAGATATCAGCGTTTAGTGACACAAAACTCTCGGGTCCTGTCATTTTTTACGCTCAACAGACTGTGCTCCGACATGTTTTTGCGTTCACCAAAGTGGGCTCCGAAGGGTTAAGATATCAGCGTTTAGTGACACAAAACTCTCGGGTCCTGTCATTTTTTACGCTCAACAGACTGTGCTCCGACATTTTTTTGCGTTCACCAAAGTGGGCTCCGAAGGGTTAAGATATCAGCGTTTAGTGACACAAAACTCTCGGGTCCTGTCATTTTTTACGCTCAACAGACTGTGCTCCGACATTTTTTTGCGTTCACCAAAGTGGGCTCCGAAGGGTTAAGATATCAGCGTTTAGTGACACAAAACTCTCGGGTCCTGTCATTTTTTACGCTCAACAGACTGTGCTCCGACATTTTTTTGCGTTCACCAAAGTGGGCTCCGAAGGGTTAAGATATCAGCGTTTAGTGACACAAAACTCTCGGGTCATTTCATTTTTTACGCTCAACAGACTGTGCTCCGACATTTTTTTGCGTTCACCAAAGTGGGCTCCGAAGGGTTAAGATATCAGCGTTTAGTGACACAAAACTCTCGGGTCATTTCATTTTTTACGCTCAACAGACTGTGCTCCGACATTTTTTTGCGTTCACCAAAGTGGGCTCCGAAGGGTTAAGATATCAGCGTTTAGTGACACAAAACTCTCGGGTCCTGTCATTTTTTACGCTCAACAGACTGCTCCGACATTTTTTTGCGTTCACCAAAGTGGGCTCCGAAGGGTTAAGATATCAGCGTTTAGTGACACAAAACTCTCGGGTCCTGTCATTTTCGCACTCAACAGACTGGGCTCCGTCATTTTTTTGCGTTCACCAAAGTGGGCTCCGAAGGGTTAAGATATCAGCGTTTAGTGACACAAAACTCTCGGGTCCTGTCATTTTTGCACTCAACAGACTGGGCTCCGTCATTTTTTTGCGTTCACCAGACTGGGCTCTGAAGGGTTAAAGTGACAAGGTACTAAAGTGTACACATTTAATGAACTCGACTTTAAGTTTACCGTATATCTGTGTGTAGCGCTCAAACGGATGGACCGATTTTCACGCAGTTTTTATTAAAAGATAGCTAGTTTAACGGGGGTGATATTTAGCTAGGTTTCGTGGAGATCTGTTCTTCCGTTTAAAAGATATCAGCTCTCAAAGAGAGAGTCGTCATTACTAGACCCCGCTATCGGAGGTGCAAAATGGTAGCTGTCAAGTTCTTAGGGGTGGGTAAAAATTATTTTGAAATACTAGCTATATGTCGATAATTTTACTTTGCCATAATGACAGTCTAGGACTTTACTTAAAAGTGTTTATTTTATAAAACAGGACTAGATAATTACAAGATGAATATAACATTTTTAATTTTTATAAATAAAAACCTTCAATATTTCATAATTACTAACAAATTATCGTTATTTGTCAAGATCGTAGCTAGTGGAACGAAGTGGTCTCTGCCTACCCCTCTGGGAAACAGGCGTGATTTAATGTATGTATGTATGTATTATCGTTATCTTCATAGCACGAACCAATCATAAATTAATTAAAAATTAAATAATTATAAATGTGTCTTAAAGGGATATCGTATTCTTAATGAAGGATCAGTTTTTTTTTTCAGTTTTTCTGCAATAATCTAGTGCAGTCACGATGAATTATATTCAACAATAAACCGAATATATCTGAGCCCTATTTATTTTTAGAAATATATGTCGAAACATTAAAAACATTAGAAAAGTAAAATAGCAACCATAGTGTTTTTGTTGTACTGATAATGGTTTACATTTCAGATGACAATGATTATCATGGATTCCAAAAAAAACATGGTACATATATAAAACGAATTGTACAGAAAAAGCAAGAATATCGATGTCGACATCATGTATATTTTTACCCATCCCTAAGAACTTGACAGCTACCATTTTGTACCTCCGATAGCGGAGTGTAGTCATTATATAGGAAGTTTTTATAATAGTTAAAATATCCATCTTTGATTTTATCAAAAGTCCACTGTACTTTTTCATTCGGCGTATGGTTGGTATAGTTGTAAATTATATAAGAATACGAGTGAAATAAGATTATATAAATATATATTAAGTTAATAATTTAACCGCCCGTGTTTTTGACGGAGCGTGAAAAATCATACAAATAACGCGAACAGGCGTACCTTTTTTAATGTACATGACATCAAGGCTTGTTGTCTACTTTACTATACTGATTTAGCCCATCTTGCTACGATATCGTAGATGTAGTGAACATACGACATCGTTTTTCAAACGCTAACGTTTGTGGGTGGATCAACTTTTTGTTGTTGTTATTCTGTCCCGTAAGCCAGGAGACAACAGTTATAGAGTTTCTTAGATTTTTTTTTATAATATATACTTCCAGCACACTCAGGAGAAAGGCCATAAAAGAATGGGTGCGTAATTGCCAATAAAACAGTTTTTTAGTGGACTTATATCCTTTGAAATCATAGTTTTAAATAGTGACCCAGGAGACGTCACCATGGCAACGAGCTACAAAGAAAAGTTGATTGACCCTTGTACTTATCTTCAGTGGGTTTGTTTGCGATCATTTTCAAAGGATTTACTGGGAACACTGATGACGTCATGACAGCTTATACTGTCAAATGAATAAGTAATGTCATAACTAATGGGCGGACGACGGATGCAATATGGTGGCGAAAGCAGAAGATGGATAAGACTTATAAAATTTCGAGTACTGTGTGAAAATAAATGCAGTTTTTGTTTTATTTCAGTACATGTTTTGTATAATAAAGTACTGAAGTATCACTACGAATACGCCCCTATTACGTCTGTGGATGTGGAGAGGTCATTTTCCCTATATAATTAGATAGTGAACTATAAAAGGAATGTACTAAAAATACCTAATGAAGAAAATATATGATTATTTACTTCAACAATATTTTTATATAATTTTTTTTGTGGTGATTTTCTCTTTTTTAAATCAATTGTAATCATATCCATATTAGGAATATCGTTCGAAATTATTTTAACGTAATTTGCATTCGTGGTTCGCCCATTAGTCATAACATAATGTAAATAAATAAAATAAACAAATATCAAGGGACAATGGTCAATGTCACACCAATTG
This sequence comes from Acleris emargana, assembly GCA_927399475.2. NCBI lineage: Eukaryota > Metazoa > Arthropoda > Insecta > Lepidoptera > Tortricidae > Acleris > Acleris emargana. The sequence continues at coordinate 2,949,144 of OV656843.1, forward strand.
ACCTAGTCCCAAACTAAGCTAGACTTGTGCTATGGGTACTAGACAACGATATAAGTACTCATATAGAGAAATATATACTTATATACAGAGAAAACATCCATGACTCGGAAACAAATATTCGCGCTCATCACACAAATATCTGCTTTTACCGGGATTTAAACCCAGGACCGCTAGCTTCGTAAGCAGGGTCACTACCAACTAAGCCAGCGCGTCGTCAATACGATAACAATATCGAAGCAAGATGAGCTGAACCAAAGTAGAAAATGAACCCAGGGGTTCACCCATTGGCAGCGATGACGCTTCCGCGTAGTTTTGTATATCATATCCGATGTTGAATTATCCCCAGTTTATTTTTATTTGTCTATTTAGGAGCTTCTAGTGAAAATGTATAATATTATGTCAGTGATTAAAACTTACCTATACTTTCTATAGTCAGATTTGTTACTAAAATCGAATACATTTTCAGTAACAAAACTGACAGCTACATTGTCATGGAGTCACTTTTTGTATTGTTAATAAAAGAATAGCTCTCTGTGGCGGTCAAAAGGTAATAAGTGACGTTACTTTTTGATTATTTTTAGACTATTTAGAGCGATATTTAAAATTCACTGACAATAATGAATACCAAATATCATGACGTTTAAGCATTTAGTAATTTATTTTCGAGGCAGCGGTGTTTTACCCGGGGCAGTATTAAAATTAAACTAATAGTGAATTAACATCAGGCGGCTGAGCATCACTATAGTCGCACCGACTGGTCGTGCGATTGGGGATAAAAATTAAACCACACGTATATTCACACATCCACCCATTTAAATAAATAAATATCAGGAGACAATACCACACCAATTGACCTAATCCCTAACTAAGCTGTACCATATCGTCGTTGTAACATTTTAAATAAGGAGCAAAATGCACCTTTTCAATGAGACCGTAAGATTTATTTTTCTCTCTCATAAATTTGTTAGTTACGCGGGTTTGCCCTCTATGTATATAACACTTGAATTGATGAAAAGTAACTATTCCTTTCGGTTATTTTTCTCAGGTGCCTGCGAGTCCTATTTGTGCAAAAAGTCCTAATTATGCGATGGGCAAAAAATCGCGTTTCAATTTAAAAAGAAAACTTCAGATAAGAACCAAATATCCTAAAAACGTATTAAAATGTAATTCTATTAGAATTATTTCAAGCCTTTCCATAAGGTGCTTCCCATTGCTTAGGAATAAGAACTGTAGGTGCTTTATCGATACAAAGACTAATAAAACTTGTTTATTTGATTGTTTTATTTAAAAAAAAGGTTGCTTTTTAACTAAATTTAAAAAATATTAATATTAGTTACGTCAAAAGTGATTTAAGACCGATTTTTCCAATCCCAGATTAAAATAAATAAATAAATATAAATATCCGGGGACAATGTCACACCAATTGACCTAGTCCCAATTTAAGCTCTAGGCTTGTATTATGGGTACTAGACAATGATATAAATACTTATATAGAGAAATACCGTAACCTCGGGTTACTTTAACCCTACGAGGTTACATTGCCCACCCTTAAAAGTATAACTATTTCAATGGTAATAATCTTAAATTATTAAAATAATTTTAGAACTATGTAAGTAGCTTGGTTCTGATCTAACATTTAATGGAATAATTAAATTTTAACGATGGTTTTTAGGGTGGGCAATGTTACCCCCTAGGGCTAAAGTTACCCGAGGTTACGGTATATACTTAAATACATAGTAAACATCCATGACTCAGGAACAAATATTCGCGCTCATCACACAAATATCTGCCCTTACCGGGATTTGAACCCAGGACCGCTAGCTTCGTAGGCAGGGTCACTACCAACTAGGCCAGCGCGTCGTCAAAATAGTCAGATTAATGTATGTGACATTTAAAGTTATCACTTTCCTGTTTGTCTTGTGAAAATATTGTGCTAAGATTTAACTAACACATTCCTGTCACCTGGGGGGTTATTATGACTTAGCTATGCAGTTTATTTTACGCTGTCAGAAAAGGACAGAGCTATATAACTGCTATAGATCTGTCCTTTACGCTCGCCATTCGTCCACCCATCTGGAGATTGAAAAATCGGCCTTTATTTAATAATTTTAATGTGAGATGTCAATAATGCGATTAAGGATTGTGGATAAAATGTGGACTGTGATTCGTATGAGACTTAGCGAAGGAATTATTATAGAGTAGAGTTATTTATAAACAGTGCGGAATTTTAATTTAATGACGTCTAAAAACTATTATTAGTTTAAAATTTTAAATGCCAAAGACGACAAAAACCGTCTCGTTGGTTAGTGTTGGGCAGCACTCAAAAGGAAATTTGCATTTTTTATATTAATATTCCGAATAAAATATAATAAGATTAATAAGTAAAGGTTCCGTTTAATTTAAATAAAAAAAGTTGGCATAATTTTATTTTATATTACAAATATTTAAAAAAAAGTCAAATAACATAACACTCATTGATCATAATTTATGACAATATTTTTCTTATCCTTATGCAGCTTACGTCAATTTATTCCTACCTGTGATAGGTTAGGTTAGAATTGTGTCAAAATTAATAGTTATCAAACACGGTCGAATCGTCTACTTTTCAACCTATAGACCAACATGTTAAAAAAAAATGCAATTCGTGTTTTGGAAAATGAAAATTAGTGCATTAGTTGTTATGCAAATCATTACACACTCAATAAGAAAAAAAAGTACGTAAGAAAAAAAGTGGTACTCCAGCGATTCTAACTGCCAGTAACTCTTGATATAAGAAACTCGATACCCATTCGTTTCATCCTAATTCAAAGCACAAGAATGTTTTTAATTTAATCTTGAATGTCATGCGTGAATGTAGAAGAGGAAAGATGATGGGACATCTGATACGGCACGACAGTTGAGGGAAAGAGAGGACGAGGAAGATCTAGGTTTACTTTAAACAAACGAGATAGAAGGTCAATGTCGTGTCATATCTGGAGTGGAAAAAACTGGCAGAGAATAGACAAAAGTGGCAATTACTCCACCAACAAGAGCCTAGCTCTTAAGTTAAATGATGATGAATAGAGCTCGGCAGGGGTGAGCCATTTTTACGTCATTAATGTCAAGTGTAGATATTAATATAGATGCACCTTAAAAATAAACATTAAAAGAAAATTAAACTATTAATTATAATTAAACTAAATTGTCAAAGCATTATGTACAAAACGAGTAGTTCGACATTATATTATATTATTTATTATATTCAATTTTCACCGCAGTTCTTTTTGAGTTTAATATCCGCTTATAGAGATAAAAAGATCTTTCTACATCCACTGAAGTAGGTGGAGTGAAATTGTACATTAAAATACTGTCCAAATCTGATCATTTAAAGAGAATTTGTTTTGATGGCGACGTAAAGGTCGTACCAGAAAGGTAGCCGAAATAAAACAATTTCATTCGTTATTAAATTACACCACATCTACCGTTTAATGACAAGGTATGTCCATGTTATGCAAACTCTGAAAACAGCTCACCCCTGCCGAGCTCTGAGCTGAAGCCAATGGTACTAGATACAATGACGCTGCTTATTTCGTTCTTTCAAACGAAAACTCTATGTTACAAAGATCAAATTTCAAAATGTCTTATAAGACCTTTGGGCATTACGATGTATGGAGTAACATAAAAGTAAAAATGTAAAATGTGTTATGTATGATATAGTTATTTGTATCGATGGATGTAAAACTGTTTTAAAAGTAAGTAGTTGTTCCTTACGTCATTCCTTAGAGTAAAAAGAAAATAAAAACGGGTCACTGTACATACAAATTTATATGTACTGCGACCCGTTTTGCTATTAAGTGAATATTTATTCTTACATAATTATGTTTTATACATATACATAGATTACCATAGATATTTAGCCAACAAAGCTATTGAAGTTGGTTCAGTATCATACTATCTTAACCAATCAAACATGAGAATGCTATAATGGGGAGTTAAAAAAATATAGTACTGATATATTGAGAAAAAATTGAGATTTGAGAAAAAAATTCAATTTCATTCATTGGACAAGGAAAAAAATGTTTTTGACATGTCCCCATAATAGGTTTTTCCTAGTTTTCCGTTTTTACCAAAATCGAATGCTTGGCAACAAATCGGACATCTATATACTTTTTTTAGGGACATCAAAGGTTTTCTTTTTCTTGTCCAGAATGATAATCCTCAACAAGATGCATATTTCTCCAAATATTTCCAGTGTAACACTTAACTTACTTACAGATCACTCATTTTTGTATCTCTTTTTAACTTAAAAATGATTTTAACTTTTCTTTATTGTTCCGTTTACAGGTATAACCCTTAAATGCATAGCGTATAATTATTCAATTATGTTTTTAAGAAAATTTTGGCTGAATTAAGTTTGAACTATACAATCAATTTGATGGAATTGAATAATCATATTTTGTTTGAAGGCGTATATTTTATGAAATACCAACCCGTCAAGAACCCAAAAAATAATCAACTAATTAAAAGTTCGAGAAATTCACGGGAAAATTCCAGTGGAACAATAATTAAATAGTAAGGTTATTTTTAGTTAATTTTCATTGTTTAACGATGTTTATATTATCATTCCAATGCAAATAAAACATTACAAAATGTTTATTATTTTTAAGCTTTGCTTTAAGATTTTTGTGATGCCCACATTCTAACAGTATTCATATGTGATGCAGTTGTCAGACATATGTGGAATATATTCTATGCAAATTTTAATTTCGTTATTATTTGGTGCGTTAGTAATTAAGTAATTTAATAACCTATATTGTTTTTATTAATGTCAGCCATTAAACATAATAGAAAACGCGTTTTTTTGAATGCTTATATTTTTGTGTGTACTATATTTTGTGTTAAGAATCTCTGAGATGGTCAAGGCCGCTATTCAATGTAGGTATTATGGTTTTAAATCGAAAGCGAGCCTGTGCATCTGTAATTTTATGCCTGTTTCGCGTTTGGTTTAAAAATATACTTAGGGACAAAAAAAACGGGTCAGAGTGCGTTTTTCATACAAACGAGGCTATTTCGAAGCCTTGGTTCCTTGCCAAGGGTTGTTTTGAGTGAGGTTTAATGGTGGATACTCCGAGGTTCAACAGAGGAGGTCAAATGTTCTTAAAATAACTAACTTATCGCACAAACATTTAACACCACAGCGAGAGAGTTTGGGTCAGCATTTGGATTCCCTTACATTTTATTGCCATTTTAGATGTTTTTCTGACATGATCAATTCCGGCGTTAGCCACAGATTCAATCAATTGGGTATCCTAGGCACTCTGGAAGTCCTGTATCGATGCTCGGTGTATCCATCATCAGATTTCACTAAAAGCATCGCCTGGTGAGGAACCAAGGCTTCTAAATAGCCTCTTTAGTATGAAAAACGCACTCTGAGCCGTTTTTTTGTCCCTCAGTGTATATCGCAGGCTTTGCTTCCAAGATATCAAAAGCTCCCGTTTTATAAGCAAGTCTCTCTTCAGAAAAGAAATGATTGGAATCAAAGCAAGACGAATAGGCTCGCCCTGCGCCTCCGCGTATAACATTGGAGGCGTAATGATAAATACAATCTAGGTATTGAATGTTTTATTAGACATTACATCTAGTTTCGTTTCATCTTCCATCGCTTCACTTATACACCGTGTTTTTTTTTTCCGATAGCTTCAAGGAAATATTCCTTAGGTTAAATTAAGTTAATTTCTCTACTAGACCTGTATTGTAATTTGCACTATTTTAAGGATATTCAATTATTTAATATCAATTAAGCTCCCAGTACAAGTCAAAAAAGGTGCTCATGTAATGAAAAAATTTTTGATCAAAAATCAAAATTTCTTTATTTGCCAAAATATGGTAACAGGATAGGATCTTGAGACCAAGTTTGTTCATGCATATTCAATCTGCATGCAGGTGTGCACATTATTACGACGTCATAGCTAAATTCTAATTTTAATTAATGGCTTTCATTCCTCTGGAGGTGTATGTCGTCAATGTCAAGTTACTTGGGTGGATCAACTTTTTTTTGTTGTTATTCTGTCCCGTAAGCCAGGAGACAACACATATACTTCCAGCACACTCAGGAGAAAGGCCATAAAATAATGGGTGTGTAATTGCCAATAAAACAGTTTTTTAGTGGACTTATATCCTTTGAAATCATAGTTTTAAAGAGTGACCCAGGAGACGTCACCATGGCAACGAGCTACAAAGAAAAGTTGATTGACCCATTTATAGACACTCCCATGGACTTATTAGAGGCATAAGTCATTAGAGATATCCATATATCACACGCGAGGACCATTTGTTCGGTAAAATAGTATTTTCTCTAATGGACTAAACAGAGGCACATGGTCAGTCCACGCGCTTCTGTCAAGTCCCCTTCAGAATCCTTCTTCTTCTTTAAATAAATAGCGGTCCATCAAGTGATTTCACCAGTGTCAATGAGAGAGTATAATCAGTAAAAATTAACTAACGTAAAAGCCGGGCATTTTTCAATCGGCCGTCTTTCCTCCCCGAAAGTTACCGACCAGAATAGTCTTCTTCTTCATCTTTTTTTTAGTAATGGCGGTTACCTTGCTATTCCGCAGTGATTTCGCCAGTGTCAAGTGAGTAGAGTAAACCAGTAAACATAATAAATCAAAAGTAAAAGCCGGACATCTTTCAATCGGCCATCTTCCCTCCCCAAAGGTTGCCGGAAGATTCCCCTCAGAATTTCTTAAGTTGTTTACCTGTCAAATGTTATCTTTACTTGTGTGATGTCCAGGGATCGGAAATTCGGATCGATATTTACCTATACTTTCGCACCGGCTTTGATGTTCAGTTGTATGGAGGCGGACTCAATCATAGAATTAATTACCAAAATTTTTAGGATTTCAAAATAAATAAATTGCACCGGCATTAATTCATAATCAATTATTTATATTAACTGTTTGAAGTTATTTTTCATGTATAGATTTACCAAATGTTATTTAATTTACCTGTGACTCATTAACCTAACGAATTTATAGGAGCAAAAATGAATGTTTTATCCTACATGTAGAGTAATTATCATATTAACATTTTGTAAAATCCCAGAATCCCGGAACTTATATTATTAAAATAATATTTTTAAGAAGCCGACGCCATGTTTGCCTATCTTTTACCGGGATTTTGCCAACTTTAGGTAAATATCGATCCGAATTTCCGATCCCTGGTGATGTCATTCTGACATCGTCATAATAGGGACTGTTCATATTTTTACAATTACTCTAATTCTAAAACCATTTAGAGGAATAAGGTTTTAAAGCCGTTCTGCATTATTAAGTTATTTAAATAATTATTTATTTCGGATATTCCGACAAAAGTATATTTGACCTTTGTTTGAGTTTCGTTTTCAGCTTGAAGCCCTAGGCTATCTAGCGTTTATCTTAAGAGTTAGGCGAAAACCGCTTGAAATATTATGTTTTATTACACTATTACAATCACTTTTTATCACTAGATATTATTTAATTGTTGTAAATTATTAGAAAATGCCAACCCAAATTTAAAATAATCATGTCATCCATAAAATGACTGCTAAATAAATAAAGATATTAAAACAAAACTATTGAGTAAAATACAAAATAAATGAAATTGGTCTCTTAAAATTACCTATTCTTTCGAATTAGAATGTAAAAACCGTGAGTTCTATTTTTTGGTCTATCCCAATTGAAAGTAATTTTAGATTAACTCGAGAGACCCTTTTACAATAATCGTTGATGCAATATTTAATTAGTATGTACTCAGATGTTTTTTTTTCATATTCCAAGAAACTATTTTACCGTTTGGTTCCTAGGATACCCAACAATATGCCGAAGTTATCGGAAATGAAAAAAAACGGACTTAACTAGATGCATTCAGCGAAAGTGAACGAATATGGAAATTAAAGAAAATATATATCGCTCATCCAATAGAATAATGACATAATTGCATTTTTAACATGCATGTTATGTCATTGTTCCACGCGATAGACCTGACCTTTAGAACACTTATGACGGTAAAATATCAAAACCCGATTTTTTGCAATTATGTCGTTATTCTATTGGATGAGCGATATGTCAATTAGTCTTCTCTGTTTTCTCTACTGCTGTTGCAGTGCAACAGGGTCCAAATACCATGAAAATTACCTATGATTACAAAAACATCTGTAAAATGTGGAATGCAATAAATACAGGGTGCCTCTGACCGTGGGGGTTTAAACGCAACGATCGATTCTTCTACCTTTGTTCTGCAACATTAAAAAATAACTCAAGTTTAGATAACTAATTGATGTTAAAGTCTAATTGTAAAATCAGTGTATTCAATCATGGCCATATAATCACTATCTCATGGTACGGCGGCGATGTTTCCTTGGTACGAGGGCTGAAGGAAAATTGAGATTTTTTTTATTTTTTTTTTTTATCAGGGGACAATGTCACACCAATTGACCTAGTCCCAAACTAAGCTCAAGGCTTGTACTATGGGTACTAGACAACGATATAAATACTTATATAGAGAAATATATGCTTAAATACATAGAAAACATCCATGACTCAGGAACAAATATTCGCGTTCATCACACAAATATCTGCCCTTACCGGGATTTGAACCCAGGACCTCTAGCTTTAATTGTATCGCATACATTGAAAATTACGTTTAACTTGTATGAAAACAATAAAATTTAAGTTGGATATATTTTTGTCGATTTACAGAACAAAAGAAGTTCAGTTTCTGGAGTAGAAACGATCCTTGCATTTAAAGCCCCATGTATATTGAGTATTGGGTATTGAATTACGTGGGTAACTATTATTTTATCGAAACCTCTTTCAGCGAACGTGTCACTACGCAGATTTTTCATTTCATCGAAAGACAGTTCTCGCCGCGTGAGTTTTTTTTGTTTGTCACAAGTTTCTAACCGGGTGAAGTTTAACGTATCCTGGAATCATCATCATGGTTTCAGCATAAAGTAGCGTTCGATAAAAAAATGGGTTACCCAATTCAATTTTGACAGTTATCGAATAGAATAGTTATTGTAGAACTCGGATATGTCCTTGAAATTTGGTATACGAATTTAAAACTTAATTTGTTACGATATATGTGGTCCTTTTGCATGGACTTATTCGAGTTTGAAGTTAAGCGACTCGATTTGTCTTGGCCCGTGACTCTCGATTCGTTCGATCTCGTGATTGTGTTTTTTGTTATAGCCCAGTGTGCAATAAGATGTACATAAAGCAATTTATTTTGAACTCTGTTTCAATCATTATAAGGTTTATTTTCCTATGTTCATAAACTGAAAATGTCATTTTCGGACAATCGCAATTGAACTTTATTCCCTTGATTGTAGATTCAAAGTCCCAGTTATATAAAAAAAAAACCATTTTGCAGTATGGTGGGCCTTGCGAGGTTATAGTAGTAAAACCAAATATGGTTACTATACTCAACCAAAAATTACAGTCACAGATCCTTTGTCTTACCCGCCACTGTATACCTACTTATAATTCTCTTACATACTTAGTAAATAGGATTAAAATAGCTAAATATATCTACTATAATATTATGGCTTCACATAACATCTCTTTAGTCTTCTATATCGCATAAGAGCAGTGAGCCAGTGAACATAGAATTTTCAATTATATGTCAAATTATTATTAAACATTTCAACGTATGAGTTGCTGTGATTATTCATCTCGTTTTTATAAGTATAATTATTTTAGAAAACAAATGTGTATTTTTATATTTACATGAAATAAATTTTCGAAAAAATTTTTTTTTTCTTTTCAACCTATTTGTCCTATCAAGGAATTTAAATCTTGAACAGTTTGACATAATACCTTCGTAAATTTACCGTCACGTCGGGAATTGTAGCTATATACGTTTTTTACGTATTATGGCGAACTGCTAAATATTTCAATTCCTTGATGGTACTTTGTCCCAATGCAAACGGCGTTACGTATGTATGTTCAAATCCAAAACAAATATCTAGTAAATTGTATGTACAGTCATGGCCTCCCAACTCGAACAACGTATAATTATTACTTTAATTAACTCATAGATGGCGCCACAGGTATCGAGCGAAACATTTGAATCAGTAATCGTGAAGATTGAATGATTTTTGCACCTTAATAAATTCAACGTACCTTAATTACATCAAAAACATCCTTCTCTACATAAAGTAGGGTATATTTTACAAGTTTAATAAATGCAATAAATTTTATATTAACTCCATCTAACTCATAAAAATCTTATAAGTTTTCAAGCTCGCTACGCCTTATTAGGTACTGTCATTAGATGGTGCCATCACGGATCGCGAAACTACTATCACAGTAGGTATATAAATAAACCAGTAAAGAAACTAAGCCTACTTTTCAAGATAAATACCTACGCTCCAATTGAGCGTAAGGGTTGTCCACTGACATTTTGTAAAATTGAAAAAAAAACTTGTTTATTGTATCTCAGCTAGTTAGTGCAAAATCGATACGTGTGATCTGCGACAACAATTCCGTTGCAGATTGAGAAAAAGTAGCAGCCATCTTGAACTTTTTAGTTATTCAACCGATTGCTTCCAAAATCGATATATGGGGATGTGTATGGTCTCCGACAACTTATCTGTTGACAGATTGAGAAAAAGTAGAGGCCTTATTTATTTTTTTATTTATTCAACCGATTGCTTCCAAAATCGATATCTGGGGATGTGCGTGGTCTCCGATAACGAATTTGTTGGCAGAATGAGAAAAAGTAGCCGCCATCTTGAACTTTTTTATTATTCGACAGGCTAATTCAAGTATCGATTTCGAGAGTTAGGACCACACAGATCTCCAGATATCGATTTTGGAAGCAGCCTGTCGAATAATAAAAAAAATCAAGATGGCGGCTACTTTTTCTCAATCTGTCAACAGATAAGTTGTCGGAGACCATACACATTTTTTTTCCCGAATTTCTACATTTCGAACCAAAATAACAAATTAAAACAGTATTTTTAAGACGACAACACCAAAGGTAGACACTCAAAGAAGGACCTATCCACGGTCGAGAAAAATATTTAAAAAAAAACACTCAATGTTCAAATATTGCAGAGATGTTTATTATTTTATATCGTTTAATAATTTAATAGTTTGTAAATTAAAGTAATTAGTGTAAAATAGAGTTGTTTTATTTCGACTAAAATCTCCCGAGTTCTCTCGAATTTTCGCTGGGAAATTAAACGATTTTTATATTTTTACTTTTGCAACACGTCATCGTATTATAAAAAACATTTTATTTAAAAATATTTTATTTATTCTTGCCTTTCAACACCAGCAGAGAGTTTAAAAAATGAAAGTTCCGGGTTTGAAGAAGCCGAATTCAAACAACCGTATATACCACGCAATACTTTTGTGGCATCTTTCTCAAGAACGAACGTAAAATGTGAAGGAGCCCATTCGTCTCGACGCGACACACGCGGCTGACAGCACCGCCAAATCCTCTTAGCGGTCTCGTAGAGGCGTGCGTCTGTGTGAGTGCGTCGTTTCGAGCATTTTTTCGTAGCTTCTTTACTGGTTTATTTATATACTGTGCTACTATGCACTCACAGACCCCACGCGTTTCGTTTTTACAAATTCTTGTTTGATGCGTAAAATCAATACTCAAAATACTTCTTTTATATTAAAAACAAAAAAACAATAGGGAAAATAATGTCTTGGCGAATATAAATGAATATTACAAAATACTGTTTTGGCGGTTTCGGTGTATTAAAATGTTAGTACAAACACGGAACGAACAACGTGCTATCTTTAACCATTGAAGTATCAAAACGCGCTCACAGTTTGTGTACAAACATTTAAACTACACTCGGCGTCAAAAAAATCGCACCTTTTGAAATTTTGACTTCAAGCGAATAAAGCTCTTAACTTATTTATTGTACCCTACCAATATTAGTATCATTTGAAAGCACAGTTAATAAGCTTTAAAATCGGGCAAAACCAACCTTGTGTGCGTCTCCCGCACTGGAGGTGGACGTGGCCAGGGGTCCCTGACTGCTCATAGGTACATCACATAGATCCTGGAGGACCACGCGGTCCCGTATGCTGGTTTTGTCGGGCCTGAATTCACATTCATGCACGACAACGCCCGCTCTCATACGGCGTTGATTGTTCGGGACTATCTGGATCAGGCTGGGATCCCCGTGATGCAGTGGCCAGCGAGAAGTCCTGACCTGAACCCCATAGAGCACATTTGGGATGATCTGAAACGCCGGGTGCGGTCTCGTGATACTGCCCCTGCCACCCTTGAACAGCTTCGGGACGCCGTCGTCGAGGAGTGGAGTGACATTTCTCAAGAACGCATCGTGACGTTGGTGAGGTCAACGAAGGATCGCATGGAGGCTGTAATTAGGGCTAGGGGAGGTAACCCTAGGTTTTAAGTTTAGTTTTAAGAATTTGTTTTACTGTATTTTTTAATTTTGTTATGTTTTTAGATTGTGTAATTTTGGCGTGAATAAATGTTTTTCCTCTTTTCATGAAAAACGATTTTTTTTAAGCTTAGTAATCATTATCACATTTTTATTAATTAAAGGATTCAATAACCTTTAAAATGAGGCCCCACACTTAGATTAAATAGGGTTTATAGCTGCTTGAAGTCAACATACCAAAAGGTGCGATTTTTTTGAGGCCGAGTGTATAACTTTGTTTCGTTGGATTCGGATAAAGTTGAAGTTGAAGGCGATATTTCCTTTTTATGTAAATACGCACGCTTAAATACGCTCACCAAACTATTTTTAACTTATTCTTAATTCTCATTGTAAGTGAATTGTAAAATTCTTATGAGAAAATTAATTCTTTAAACCTAATAAACCAGTTATTTCTACCTATTGCTTTTATTTATTGTCAGCAAAAAACTTCCCAAACATGTCATTAAAACATTCCTATTTGTCCTGGACATCATTAATCAGGGCAGATGTTCCTATTAATTAATAAAAGCTAACACAATGTCACCGGTAGGATTATAGCCATTACATATTAATTTTAAGTCAACAATTTTCTTGACGTCTCATTCTTGAAGTCAATGCCATCTGGTGATACGTTACTAAAACTATTAGGTAGGCTGCCAGCATCCAGTGGTGGCTCAGATACGGCATCTACTGGTGTAACTACGGGACTAAAATTGCCTACCGAATTGTCTACCTTAGGACGGCACGCTTTTGCTGTATGAGATTGGGTATCTGTACTTGTATTCTGTTATCTGTGGTACAGTGCACTGTCGTAGTCTAAACTTACCATAAGGCCTATTGTATGACAAGTTCTGAAAAAAAAACCGGCCATAGGTCAACTACTTTAAGTACCACAAAAAGTTAGCCTACATATCGATATTTCAAAAAATTTCACAAAAATGCTCATACTCGTAACTACGCAAAAAGTGAAAATCGCTGAACATACATAGAGGTTCATTCGGTAGCTACAATAGTACATTATTGCCTAGGCAGTGAAGCAGGCCATTGCGGGCCGAGTATTGGTTTAAACGGACGAGCTTGAGCAATCGTTTTTTTTTATTTTAACTTAAACGTTTTGGCCGTGTGGTTGCCGGCTTAGAATTGTGCCACTCCATGTCTTCCCGTGGAAGTCGTAAGAGGCGACTAAGGGAATAAAGGCTTGTAGTACTGTTAGGCGATGGGCTTGCTACCTGTCACAAATATACACTGTTAAAAATCTTAGCCTAATTGTGCAAATTGTGGTTACAGAGTTATCAACAAGTTTTTGGAGTTGTTGGTAATTCTGTAGCTCTGCCTACCCCACTCTGGGAATAAAGGCGTGAAGGTATGTAAGTATGTAACTTTATTTTAGGTATGTGAGTAAGAATTCTGCAGATATTTAAATGTCCTGTGTAAAAGTATTTCGGTCATTATATATTTTTTGCTTTTTAGTGTAAGGGTGGGTTAAGTATGTTTTCATTTACTTGATTTAGGGTTTAGTTTGCAGTCAGTATCATAAATTTGTTAGTTACGCAGTTTTGCAGTAACGCCGACGATATCTTTCTATTATTATGTAATATAATTTGTACTAGATGGCGCCACATGTACTGAATAAACACAATTTGTGAAAGGAACGAAACATTTATGTGTGGTACATAGTATATGTGGTGTGAAACTGATTGATAGAGTAAGAAATGAAAAAATCAGAGAGAAATGTGGAATAAAAGAAGATGTACTTAGTGACTAAGATTAGTAAGATTGAAAAGGGCATGCTTCGATGGTTCGGTCATTTGGAAAGGATGGATGAAAGAAGATTGACGAAAGAGATATACAGATCGAAAGTGAGTGGAAGGGTCGGAAGGGGCCGCCCTAGGCGTACTTTTTCGAATCAAATCGGAGAAATACTGGAAAAGGGCCGAATCTTAAGTAGGTACCCGAAACCGACGTGCGTGCATGACTCGATGTATGAATGTTGAAGAAGCGAAATAAATTTGTCAAGATCGTAGCAAGTGGAAAGAAGTGGTCTCTGCCATGTATGAATGTATGTATGTATGTACGAAACATTTGTTTGGCACCGGCTACAAATTGTGTTTTAAAATTAAAACTATATTTGACAAAAATATTTAAAAACGTAGTTCCTAAGGTTATTTCTCAATATTATAGTTGAGTTTAAAGTATTTAGCAATATTTATTTTTATTTTCTTTTAGGTATTTGTGTAAGAATTTGGTAGATATTTAAATCTCTCGCGTAAAAGTGTTTCTGTAAATATATATTTTTTTGGTTTTTAGTGTAAGGGTGGTAATTTAAGATTTAGTTTGCAGTCGATTTTTTTTATGAAACGTGGTTTTTTGTCTCGATGAATGTGAAGCGGTATATTACCGTTCAAATTAACTTTTAATTGATCAATTTTATTTTATTATATGATGATACTTTCGCCTAGTTGGCAGTGACGCAGCTTGCGAAGCTAGCCGGTCCTGGGTTCAAATCCCGGTAAGGGCAGATATTTTTGTGATGTGATGGGAGCGAGAATCTGTTCCCGAGTCTTGGATGTTTTCTATGTATTTAAGTATGTGATTCTCTTTATCGTTGTCTACGTCTCGTAGCCATAGTACAAGCATAGAGTTAAGTTTGGGAGTTGGGACTAATGGGACTATGTCATTTCTGGTCGCATCGACGCGCACAGAACTCAGCGGGTAGATATTAACAGAACACAATCCTCTGGGTCATCTGTAGCTATGGGAGTGCCTCAAGGATCTATTCTGGGTCCGTTTTTATTTTTGATCTATATTAACGATCTCCCGTATGTAGTGCGCGATAAACATGAAATAGTCTTGTTTGCTGACGATACCTCACTAATATTCAAAGCGGATAGGAAACAGGATAATTTTAATGACATCAATGTTGCGTTGTCTACAAATGTTGACTGGTTTACAGCCAACAACTTACTTTTAAATGCCAAAAAAACCAAGTGCATTAAATTTTCTTTGTCCAACGTTAGGAGTATGAATGCGGATAGAATAAGACTGAAGGATGAGACACTGGAATTTGAAGGTAGTACAGTATTTTTAGGTGTCACTCTAGACTCGAAACTGCAATGGAGTGCGCATATATCCACACTTGCAAGTAAACTAAGTTCAGCGGCTTATGCGGTAAAGCGAATCCGACAACTTACTGACGTCGAGACGGCGAGACTTGTGTACTATAGTTATTTCCATAGTGTTATGAGTTACGGAATTTTACTGTGGGGAAGAGCGGCTGACATCCAAACCATCTTTGTATTACAGAAGCGGGCTTTACGTGCTATTTACCAATTGGGGTCTCGTGTTTCGTTAAGGGATAAATTTAAAGAAATCAATATTCTTACAGTCGCGTCTCAGTATATCTTTGAGAATATCATGTATGTACGCAAACACATACATGAGTTTAGGCATAACCGCGACGTTCATAATTTAAATACTAGAAATAGGGATAAGCTCGCACTTCCAGGTCACCGTCTCCGTAAGGTAGGCACTTCGTTTGCGGGGAACTGTATACGTTTTTACAACAAGATACCATCTGAAATCGTCAATATGCCGTTCAATAAATTTAAGTCTCACATCAAGCGCTGTTTATTGGGTAGGGCTTATTACACTGTAAATTACTTCATTGGTGACCAAGATGTATTTTAGTAGTGTCTAGGATATTTACAATATAAAATAGTCTCTAAGCAAATTTTGTATTCAAGCACTGACTCAGTCAGTCGACTGTGATTTACTAATTGTATTTTATCTTTTCTACTCTTGTGTGTACAAGAAGATTTTAAATAAGAACACACTGTGATGTTTCTCGCCGGACAGCTATTTCACACAATATTACTTTTGTTGTCCGGCAGCATGAGCATGTCATGCTCGCTCAAAGGTCTTTGCTTACGGCGGCGTCGTTGATCGGGTCGCCACTTTCCCGATCACATGGTTGAGAGAGGCGATGGCTGAGATACGCGTCATACTCGTGAACGGGTGCTGTTTGTGGGGTCCGGTCTGTTCACGTTTGCAAGGACTTGTTGTTCAATTTATTATCCAAGTTATATGGCTTTTGACGTAGAGACCTCGTTGTGTCGTTCTCATAGTCATTATTTTATTTTAAGGTTTATTGACTGACCTTACATTTGTAATAATTTTATTTTTGCTTGTTTTAAGAATTTATTGTTTATTACTTTATTACCTTAATATTACTTAATGTAACTTACTTTTAAGTATAATTATGTTTTTATGATTGAAAAAATGACCTTCTGCTGGAGTTTCTTGCGGCGCTTCTTCTCCGCAATGATGGTCTTGTCCGAAGCGCTGGTAGATTCACTGTACATTTCCGACGTGTAAAAGAGCCCGCATGTGGCCAATTTACTGAATAAATATTTTGTATTTTGTATTTTGCTGGAAAGCGATCTTGTCGTATCTCGAAAAATCGAACTTTACAGTAGAGCCAAAACAAAGTTTAAAAAAATCATAACTCATTAATTTGAATCTGTAGAGAGCTGGATTTCAGATAATATCTGTAAGTTATTTACAGGTGAGTGAGTTTTTAACAACATTATATGGTTCTGTTTCCAAAGGGTGCTGTCGGATCGGAGCCGTATTAATAAACCTCCGCGGTCCTTCCATTGATAGTAACATTATTAACGCCAAATCCAGCAAAAAGGATGAAGCGCCTTCAAAAATTCAGCAGCAGCCTGCAATGGTATTACCTGCTATGTAATGATGAATGTGGGCTTCGGCTATATGATTCCGAGGGGACACATCGTTAGCGAGTTTCGGTAGGTAACAGCGCCATCTATCGAGCACTCGGGCAAAATAAATCAGTAAGCCGTCGTAAGTGTCCAACCATTTAACTTACATAGGATACAAATAATATTGTGCTTATGCAATAAAGTCCTTATTGACTTGTGTAAATTTTAACAGGTTATATTTTTTGTATCGTACGTATGTATATTTGTATCTTTGTATCATCCAAACGGATGGACTCATTTTTTAAACTGAGGTAATTTGTTGGATTTGTCTCGGCAACCCAAATACGTAATTATGTGATTTCAAATAAAAATAAAATCCAAATTAATTCAATGGGTTATCAAAATGAAAAATATTTAAGGGTGATTACAGAAATCGTCAAAACAACAACCTCCGAAGCGTCATAATTCCGAATTGGTAATGATTCCGAATTTTTATAACTCCAAATGTAACGTTTTGATAGAATACCTCGCTTATAAATCAAAAACCTAACCTACGTCTACCAATTGAATTATGTTTTTTTTTTTTTTAATTTATTTATAGATAATGAAAGTTAAACAAAATGGTTTGACAGCGGACAAAACAATACAAGTTTATCTGCCGCTGTGTTCACTCGTAATATACAAATAACTTACATAATTGGGATAGGTACTTCAAATATATTTAGGTATAAACAAAAACAGTTCCCCACGTCGATGCACATGCTCTAGCATGAGTTCTACATCAGCATAGGAAAGCTGTTTTCATGATGCGCTTACAACGGTGTGGGTTAATACAGATTCGTGTATATACTTCGGTCGATAATCGATTTAGAATACCTAATTAATACCTCCAGCATAACAATGAAAATTCGGCCAAATGAACATTCTGGATAAAATATTTCGAAGTATTTGCATGTTCCCATTTTTTTATGTAATGAGGTAAGGGAAATTGTAAAATGCATCTATTAATTGAACCATTCTCCTTTTACCTCGAAAGTCTCAAGGCTCAAGAGTCCGATCTCTCCTAGGTCTAGCTTACAACAACCACATTTGATTAAAATTTTCAAAGAACTAAGCAATTTATAGTGTTCGTAGCTACCAAAATCTCTGTAAAATTGCTTACATACGCCATCTATGGTCCAGTAGCCAAACCAACATGGTACCGTCACTTACCGCTAGATGACTCAGACTACCCCCAAATATTCCCACAGTACCGCTGCTGACAGACAGTTGGTTAGAACACGCTAACATTGTGTCGACTCAGAATCAATAAGTAGTCTAAGCAATTTTGCTATTTATTTAACTTCCACTACTCGTATACCGTGTTTAGTACTGTGTACCTACCTACAATTGTATGCACCTTTGTATCCTTTGGACCTTTAGTAGTTTTTTCCTATCATTGTATTTCTTTAGTTAGCTAGGCTTCACAGAGGCAAAAAAAATTTTTCTAACTTAATTCAATAGGGTATCAAAATGTACAAATATATACTTACACAACTCATATTTTTAAAGGATAAGTCCGAAGAGTCATTCCGAATTAATATTTTATTTTATTTATTTATTTTATTTTATGGCATAGGAAGGCAATCGAACACACAGGCCACCTGATGGTAAGTGGAAACTGTGACCCATAGACATTCGCATTCACAAGACTGCAAATGCGTTGCCAACCCTGAGGACTAAGATGGAACTCCGATTGCGATGTATTGATAGAAGACATATTTTTTTGATTTCGCTTATAAATCAAACTTAACTTAACCTAGTGTAGCAATTGAATTATGCATTTAATTTTAAATAGTCAGCAATGAAAATTTGAAAAATAAATATTTGGAATAAAATATTTCAGAGTATTTGGGCCATTTCTGAATGTTGTTTGGTAACCATAAATTCTTCTTTTACCTCGAAAGTCTCAAGACTTGAGAGCCCGATCTCTCTCGTTGGTCTAGCTGTCAGTTCTATTAACCCTCAAAAGTTGGTAAATTAACCACACAATCAAAATTCACTTAAGGAATTAGACCACTAATGCAATTTATAGTTTTTAATCAAAAAGTTTAAAATTCACTTAATAATTGAATAAACAAAAAACCCGATTGCAAAACTTCTAAAATTACGCTTGATTTCAGAGGACTGTGAAGAAAAATAATTATACAAAATGCACATTTTCTTCCCTTAAACCTAGGCTAATTTATTATGGTTTTTGAATATGTTGTAGATATTATGAGAAACGTTTTTCCTTTCCAAGAAAGTATTTCTTAGAAAGAAACAACAAAAAAATATAAAAATACGGAAACGTTCAAACCTAGTTTTTCATATCAACTACATCATATAAAAAAACCGGTCAAGTGCGAGTCGGACTCGCGCACTGAGGGTTCCGTATTTAAGATAACGTGCTCGGTAACCACAAAAAAAAACTCATTTTGTTATGAACTCTATTCTCTATGGAATAAAGCCCATTTAGAGTAGCCCTAATTTTAATACAGACTTTCAAAGATTTTTATTATTCCTCAAAAAATATTTTTTCTCATGTAGGTTATCCTAGACAAATATATATTCTCCAGGATTTGTTCTGATTTTTTGATTAATAAACTTCGGAAATAAGGGAACAAAACATGAGTTTTGTACATTTTTGGCTATAAATAAAAAATACATCATAAAAAATATAAAATAGTTTGAAATGTGCAGACTGAGCCCTTACATAAGACACCCCATTTGCTATAATCAAACCACTTTAATTTTTCAACCCCCCATTCTTGACTCCTTTTGAATTATTAATAAAGTTAATTTTATATTGTTTACTAATAACAACAGATGCGGGCAAGCAAGTTGTTCAACTATGCCAAATTTCAAGTTGAAAGCATTTGTAGTTGCTGAGAAAACATGCGGTGACATGCAGACAGACAGACAGACGCACAACGAAGTCTCACCATAAGGGCTCCTCTTTTACTATGTTGGTACGGAACCCTAAAAATCGTGGAGAAACGTTATCGCCCGGAACTAAATTTGTATGGATTTTAAATAATGATACTACTATACTCTTTTCAATCTAGGGTAATCCCTGTGACAGTGACAGCTCCTATACCTACTTAAACACATTACTTGTTTCTTCGATTTTAGTTAGTACATCGATATCCAGTCGATCCTGTGATTTTAATTATTAATCATCTCTTATGTACGTCTTTCTAGCGGTATATAATATAATCATTTTTTTCAGGCGGTTGCCAATTAAAGTGGTTAGTTACAGAGTACTTAAAATAGGTTATTGACAGTTTATTTATAGAACTACAGCAACACGAAATAACAATAAAGGTATAGAGAACACAATGCCACACAGACATGTATGTAAGTATGAAAACTCTTCATTGCTAAAAACAACCAATCACAAGTAAATTCGTATATAAACTTAGGGTAATTATGCTTATGTATCTTGCCTTATGGTCAGTAAGTAGGTACATCTGCACTATTTGTTGTAACCACAATAGCAAAGATCTATTTACCAGCAACCATATTCAGAATGTCGTTGGAACTATCTCTGAAGCGCGAATGTGTGAAGAGAGTATTTAAAATTACGACGTACGATATATTCGATATTACGAAATTACGATGTACGATAGATCACATGAATTGAGATTGTTCATACATACATACATACATTAAATCACGCCTGTTTCCCAGAGGGGTAGGCAGAGACCACTTCTTTCCACTTGCTACGATCTTGACAAATTTCTTTCGCTTCTTCAACATTCACACATCGAGTCATGCACGCACGTCGGTTACGGGTACCTACTTAAGATTCGGCCCTTTTCCAGTATTTCTCCGATTTGATTCGAAAAAGTACGCCTAGGGCGGCCCCTTCCGACCCTTCCACTCACATTCGATCTGTATATCTCTTTCGTCAATCTTCTTTCACCCATCCTTTCCAAATGACCGAACCATCGAAGCATGCCCTTTTCAATCTTAGTCACTACATCTTATTTTATTCCACATTTCTCTCATTGTTCACATTTCAGATTGTTCATATTTTATAATTAGGTACTCTAAATCGAAAACCATTTCGAAGAATAGGTTTTTAAAGTCGTTCTGCATTATTATGTTTTTGATATATTACTAATTTTCGGATATTTCGACAAAAGTATATTTAACCTCCTCTTAGGTGTATCTTACGGGTTAGGCGAAAACCGTTTGAAATAGTATGTTTTAATACACAATTTCAATCACTTTTTATAATTGAACAAGGTATACTCGTAGAAGTACGAATAGAGGTATGTGGCAATAGCACTTGTCTGACGCCCTAGACGAAAAGTATTCGGCGTTCGATATTGTTATATAAATGTATAGTTAGTATTGACCGAAGCTGTCAACTGGCACGTTGAGCGCCTACGTCAACTCCATACATTTTGACAGTTTTAGAAAATCTGTTACGCTACCGTTAAATAACTTGTCTACGCAATCTGACCTAACTCGTATTTAGGCGGTTAGGTACCTTCCACAAGCTCACACATACATACATAAACTCACGCCTTCATTCCCAAAGTGGGGTAGGCAGAGCTAAAGAATTACCAACAACTTTAAAAAAATGTTGATAATTCTGTAACCACACTTTGCGCAATTAGGCTAACATGTTTACCAGCGTATTAGTGACAGGTTGCGAGCCTATCGCCTAACAGTACTACAAGCCTTTATTCCCTTAGTCGCCTCTTACGACATCCACGGGAAGAAATGGAGTGGTACTATTCTAACCCGGCCACCACAAGCTCACAGATAAAATAAAATAAAACTTCTGTCTTGCGTTAGGGTACCATTTAGAGACCCAGCTAAGGAACGCCACAGCTGCAGGTAATCGGTTATCTCCATAATGACACCTCGTTAACTTCTTCCGACGAAAAACCACTCCGGGGCGAAAACAAATATTAGCATTGACGCGGTCGTTCACACCCGACAATTACCTACCTGCCTGGACGCCTGTGGTGTAAAGATTGCAGCCGAATTCGCCGCTCCCTCGGGCCGAAACTTGTAATTTTCGCGCCGGAGTGGAGTTAGGAAGCAAAAAATGCGCCTCGCACCATCATTATACCATGGTGCCAGCGGATGGAGATTAAAGGTGCTACGAAATGATGTAGTGTTGTTCTTTGATGCATCAGCGACGTGTCCAGCTTGCTAATAGTTCAATGATTCATTTTTGGACCCCTTAACCTCTAATTGATAAACTGGTTCAAGTCCGAGCATGAAGTTTTACCTTTTATCGAATCAGTGGCTCTTACAAGATGCTTAACGATATCGAAAACGATTTTCGAATCTGTCAAAGTGTACGAAATTGACTTAGGTGCTTGGTTTTTTTCTATGGCATAGGAGGGCAAACGAGCACACGAGGCCACCTGATGATAAGTGGAAACTGTGACCCATAGACATTCGCATTCACAAGACTGCAAATGCACTGCCAACCCTGAGGACTAAGATGGAATGCCTCTATGCTAGTCATTTCACCGGCTGCCTTATACCCAAACTGGAACACAACAATGCAAACACTGCTGCTTGGCGGTAGGTTAATGGATAAGATGGTGGTACCAACCCGGACGGACCCTGCACATCCCTCCCACAAGTAAAACTGCAACTTACGTCAATCCTGTACATTATTTATAACGATAACGTTCCTCGAGTGAATCTCGTCTAGGGCCACAGTAACGTTAACGTAACGTCATCGACAAAATATATATGACGATCGGCCGCGTGTCCGATGTGTAGTAAAGGATCATGGGCAAATTGGGTGTGCCACCGACAGAATTGAAACCTTATATCATTAAAAAGGTTTTAGTTAAAGTATTATTTCTTAATATCTAGCTCACCGGAGAACAAAAATATGGGCACTTGAAAACAAGATAGGTATATCATTAGTAGAAACTTCGGCTAATTAATGTATAATGGTTACAGACGTTACAGTTTATTATAGAACTGCGTGTAGGGTATTTGATGTACAAAAATATGTAAACTGTAGTGTTCGTGCTTCTCCAGAACTTGTCAAAAAAGGATATTTAAAAATATTCGTAACAATAACAACACGTTACTCGCAAGATTACAAAGTATCTCGTAGAACTCTATTATCAACATGAAAAAAAATACACGAATATTTTTCTTATGTAGGTATTTAATATATCTTATAAATTTACACTATAATTATACACGTGTAGATGAAGAAAAATACCTTGGCCTAGTTTTGGATAAAAGGTTAACTTGGAAGCCACATATTGAAAAAATAAAGTCTAAAATAACCGCTTTAACAGGAGCAGTCCGTGGTATTGCTAGGTGCCTCACACGGCAAGTACGATATGCCATTTATAACGCACTAGTTAAACCCCACCTCGAGTACTTAATCGAAGTCTGGGGTACTGCTGCAAAAACTAACCTAAAGTCGATACAAATAACCCAAAACAAATTAATTAAGGTGTTATTCCAATACGATTTTTTAACTTCTTCAAACTAAATATACAAAGAAACTAATCTTTTAAACATTCAGCGGTTGTACATATATAATACCTGTATTTTAGTACGAAAAGTTTTAAATAAAAATATACTTACGCAACTTAGTTTTGTTAAAAAGAACACGAAACAAAAAATACGACTCAGAAACGCGAATGACCTAATATTGCGCCCACCGAGAACGAAATACGGAAAAAGGTGCTTGTTATATGAAGGTGCTCAGCTATATAATAAACTCCCGAAACATATCAAAGATGCAAAGACAATACACCGCTTCAAAAAATTACTTAAAAAACATGTTACAAACCGTTTAGATTAAATAATTTATTCGTAGATTAGGTACATAACATACACATTGTTCTATAAATCAATGATAAATAAATAAATGAAATAAATACAAATACTGCTAAAGTCATAATCCTTCCTTTTGGCTTTGCCGTAGTTGGGTAAAATATCAACTAAATAACTACTCGATATAAATATACATAAACTAATACTTAGTATATCTTAATATCTACATTGTAAAAATACTTAACTTTAGAAATCTAACAATAAATAAATAAAAACACATCTATTATAAACATCTCCTGTATGAGCGTACTCGCGGAATGAAGCCACATCTAGTCTACGTGACTCAGTGATCTCGCCAACTGGTTCACTATCTAACAATTTGTATTTAACGCATAGATTGTTTGTACCCGCTTTGTTTAAATGTATCGGCGTGTCGGCCGTTGTAAGTGTTGTAAAACTACCTGAATTATGTTTATGTTCTTGCGCTCATTACATTATTATGTTTACTTTAAATTTAAGTTCTCATACAAGTGAATTGTAAATTCTTAATGAGAATAAATGATCTTTAAACCTATAAATGGTGTATTTATCTGTACGACAAATAAACTCTCGATTTCAAGAAAATACTTTAGTTTGTTAATGTTTACAAAACAGTGTTTCTTCACAAAATAAAAGCTTTAAAATAACGGTTTATATCCGTAAAATGTGGGCTTAAAAACCTTTGAACAGACATTTAAACCTTTCCACGACGTCATTAAATCTCCAAATAATAAGATGTAACAATGGTTAAGTTATTGGCGAACCCTTGCAATTAAGTGCTCACAAAGTATTTTGCCGGCTCGTGTTTGCCAAACACTGACCGCCATGTTGTCTTTTGTCGATTTTAAACTTAACCCAACATTTTGCCGTGGACGCTGAGTTAAAAGAAGTTTACGACTGGCCGAGGGCGAGGTAAAAACTGGTAATGTTTAACGGTTAGATTTTATGGCAGGGGTGGTTAAAAATTTCTCACATAAATATGGTTGTAATTGCGTCAAAGAAATGGCCGACGCCTGAGGCTTTTTGTAGCTATGCAATTTCTCACCTCATTGCTTAGTTTCATATTGTTATTATTTAGGCGATGGGCTTGCAACCTGTCACACAACAATGGTAAAGGTCACATTTCCCAAAACACATTTTTTTACTCAACTGCGGCAAAGATCAAAAGGAGGGTTATGTGTTTGACTTGTAATATGTCCGACTCAATGTCTGCTCCTATATTATACGTGGTTAGATTCCTCTTAACCACTAGAGTGTCATAGGCTATATTAAAATTATTTAAATATGAAATTGGCGGAATAAAAAATATAAACATGATAGGTAATATTACTTTGACGACAATATCCGAACAGCAATTGGGTTTTGTTAAGGCTTGCTTTTCGTTAGACTTGGTTGTGTAAATGTATAAATGGACATAATTATCACGACGCAATATTTTCTTCTGACGTTAATAAGATTAAAACAATTCAATCAATCAAAACCAGACCCCAAATTCGTCACATCCATAGATTATTTGAGTTGCGGGTTTTGTCAGAATCACTGCTACTTATTAAGTACCTACCTACGGTTTCGGTAGCCATAAACTTGCGTGCAACAACAAAGGGTTTGTCCTTCCTCGAATGTTGTAAACACTATTTCGACTACAAACAAAGAGCTATTCGAGGTACCAGGATACCATGACCA
Organism: Acleris emargana; assembly: GCA_927399475.2. NCBI lineage: Eukaryota > Metazoa > Arthropoda > Insecta > Lepidoptera > Tortricidae > Acleris > Acleris emargana. The sequence continues at coordinate 2,974,818 of OV656843.1, forward strand.
ATCCCGCATCGTGGTTTTAGTCTAACCGGCTTAAATAGGCCCCTGTATGAGGAAGAAACTTGTGGTGATTAGGTTATGTTATACTGGTACGTTTTAGAATAATATTACCTTTACAGATTGGTGACACTTTCACTTGTCTTCAGAAATTACTAGTAGGCGCGGTTGCTATGACAATAACCAATGGGGTTACAACGATATCAATGGCAGGACAAAACAGTCGCGGCAACATTGAAGTTTATGATATTTATACTGTTTTATTTTATGATTATCGTTCTCGCAATGCACCTTCGCGGTGGATGCGAGAAGCACAAGACCGGTCTGAGTGGAGAGCCTTGGGGGAGGACTATGTCCAGCAGTGGACGTCTTTCGGCTGACATGATGATGATGAATGCACCTTGACTAGGGCTACAGAACCCACGCTAGATTATCAAATTACGAGAGTTAGATCTTTAAGATTATTGAAATGATCCTGATCAATTATGGTGCAGTAACATTGTGGATAAGATGGTTGTACCGACCCGGACGGACCCTGCGCAAGGTACTCCCACCCGCAAGGTAATCCATTAACCTGCCGCCAAACAGCAGTATTCGTATTGTTGTGTTCCGGTTTTGGGATAAGACAGCCGGAGAAATGACTAGCATAGAGGCATTCCATCTTAGCCCTCAGGGTTGGCAGTGCATTTGCAGTCTTGGGATTGCGGTCTTGTGAATGCAAATGTCTATGGGTCACAGTTTCCACTCACCATCAGGTGGCCTGTGTGCTCGTTTGCCTTCATAAGCCATAAAAAAAAACCATTGTACCGATATCGCCTATAATTTTAAACCACCCAGACATGTGAAAATGTCTACACATCTTAGTAACTTTCGAGGAGATTTCATCTAATATTAATAAAAACTGGAAGGCAGTGTTTTTTTTTAATTAATGATTACTTCATTTAATTTTGAATATTTTACAAACGTCCAAGCGCGGATCTAGCTTTCAAATTAGGGGGTGGTCATTAACTACCGAACGCAGAAGTTCGGTGCGAGATAATGCCATTCAATCTACCTTCTGACCCGTATCTACGAGTGCCGAAGGGGGTGGTCATGACGTGCTTGACCACCCCCGTGGATCCGCCACTGCATACGTAGGTGTTATTAATACCTTGTACCTTTCGTTCTGCTTTCGTGCAGTTGGGATACCAAACACTTCTAGCATGATAGAAATATTTTATTTAAATATCAATGTAATTTTCAAAAGTCTTCGAAACCCCATTTCCTCTTAAAAGAGATCAAAAAACATATAACAGCGAGAGTACCCTAACGGTACAAATTATGTCATCAATTGTTTTTTAAGAAAAACTACGGAAGAAAAAAGTAACAAAACCAGAACGGTAACACACTAAGAAAAAAGTCACAAAAGGGCGTTTCTATGTCGAGCTCATAAAAATTAGTGAAATAGAGCATATCTTTTGTAAGACTTTTTTCAAGGCAAACAACTATTGGTTTATTAAAAAATGAAGACCGTTACCGAAATTGTAACAGTTTTTATTAAAACACTGACAGACCGTTAGGATGATTCTTGGAAGATTTTTTGCCCTTCGTTTTATTGATGGGTATGTTGACCGTAACACAATTGACGCAAGGCCTGGTCGATTTGCAAATATGCGTCTGTTCTTTTTTTTAACTTGTCATTGTATTAACATATTATTATAGCAACTTTTAAGTTTTCTTTTGTGCTATGTGCTTGTGCTATGCAGTAGGCATACACATAAAGGACTTAATTATATTTTATAAAAATCTACTCATGTGTAGCAAATTTTTTACTTTTATAATTAAACATGGTGGTGTTTAAACTAGCGATATAACGCTACCGATACCAATACCGATATAGGGTAAAGTCACCAGTAGTCAGCCAGAGACCAGTAGTCGACCTTATATGAGTGCGAAGAGTGGGAAATATATCTTTCGTACTGTTTCCACTCATACAAAGTATAGGTAGACGCCGACTACAGGTCTTTGGCTGACCAATGGTGACATCACCGATTTAAATACAGCCGATATCACAGTTTGAAAGACGCAGATTTTTTTTAAAGTTGCATTTAGATAAGGTAACAGCACCTATTACCGTGGGAGTTAAGGTAGTTTTCAAATCAGAGCCAAAAATTAAGGGAATCAAGACAACCTAACGACCAAAAGGATTTTTTTTATAAAAGTGTGTTGATTGAACTTTTTAATTACCACCTTTATGACCTCATTTTAGGTGATTATTTGGGATAAAATAAATATTAAACCCAAAAAGTCGGATTCTCCTATTACCGTGGTATTGGACGGGCTTTGACCCTATTACCGCGGATGAGGCTCCTATTACCGTGGGTAGAGGATTTATGTATTTTTGGTTCCGTACATTTAATATTTAACATTTTGTTTTTTTTTTTAGTAAATCTACTTAAATACAACATTTAAAAGTTGATAAAGTCTATTTTTAAATAAAACTGAGTACTAAATCAACATTATTTATTATATATATTTTTTTAATAATCAGTCTTCGTTTGAACAAAAATCAAATAAATAACATAGATTTGCCCTTTGTAATGTAATTGGAAGAGTAAACATTACTTACCTTTCTTTAAAAATAAATGATTATACAAAAATATAATTAAAATGGGAAATCTTAGTAGCATGATGCATGATGATGATGCAATAATCAACATTATGTTTTACCCTAAACTTGCTAACCTTGATTCTTAAAAAGAAAAGTCACATTAGTAATTTCACCGAAATATTTGAAATACAAAATAAACATACGCTTAGTACTATTATTCCAGTTTTCGACAGACTAATAAAAAAATCCAGTCTGCCAAATAAGCGTTGTACCATCAGTTAATACAACACTTTCCAAGAGGGTAAGCTTTACTATCAAAAACATCTTAATTTTATTAAGGAATCCGGACTACGGTACCCTAAAATTGATATTTCATTTACTGTCACACGGTAATAGGAGATAGTATGGGATCCTAACTCCGACCCATAAAACATCTAAATACCTCGGAACTAGGTTCCCATACATCCTATTACCGAGGGTTATCTTTTCTTACCCTCGGTAATAGGATAAATTCACGGTACTATAAAACCTTATTCCGACCCATAAAAAAATTAAGCTATCGTGACGTTGGTTAAACAAATAAAAACTTAACATTTTAACCATCTAATAAAACAAAACTCATAAAACTAACAAGAATATCTTTAAATATATCTTTATATTTAAACGACTCAAACATATTAAGGGTTTCTATGAAAACAAGTAATATTGTGCACAAGTTTATAGTAAAAAATAAGGCCTTTATTAGTATTTTTCATACCATGGAAATTGCTCTTTAACTGCTTAGATAGATAAAGTTTTTTATAGCACTAAAAAAATAAATAACCAACAGCAGATATAAAAAATAAAGGCCATAGAAACTAAAGTACCATTTTAGCTATTACCGTGGTATACCTCGGATTAAGGAGCCATAGCAAAAAACGAAACCGATTACCGCGGTATTTAATATTCTAATTTTAACTTATTTCCATACAAAAACACACAAAAATAGTACTTGGAAGTCGCAAAGAAAACAATAAGCAATAATTTAAAAATCTTAGCATTAGGATAGTCATTACAACTATTACGCAAATCACTAAATAAAATGTGGGTTTACTTACGTGTGGCGTCTCGCGTTTGTATGGCACAACCTGCTCCTGCGCCGGCGTCGCGGATACTGGCGGTTTGCGAGTTGTTTATTTGATGCATAAACACTAGCGCTAAAAAAACCGGTAGTCTACAAACTACGCTTTGCTCGTGTAAAATAAGTTTCTTAGTGAGAAAATCGACTTGTTCATAAAACGCATTTTTAAAAATACCGCGTTAATTGGTGTCGATTTTGGGGGGAGCGGTAATAGGTGCCCTTACCTTATAGGCAGTAAGTACGAGTACCTACAGCAATAAAACATGGTCCATAACAGGGTGAAATTTTTCATAGCGTATAAAGTTTGGCGTTGACGCCATGATTGAATATTGATTTCAAGGTCGTCAGAGTTTTACACGACACGGATTAAGCGATTAAGAAGTGGTATAGCGACGCTATAATATTGCCTCTGGGCCTTTATTGTAGGCGGTAAATCCATATCGTCTTTGACCTGTTATCGTATTGTTTACGTTTTGCTATTAGTCTTACCGTGCGACAAAAACTCCGATGCCTAGTGATATCAATAGCTATAGGTAGGCGCGGGCCTCGCGTCGTCCCAGAAAAAAACAACAGAAGCTCACTTTACAATGTCTTACTTTGAGCTGATCGGGTGCCGAGCGTTTATAATAATAATAATAAAAAAAAAAAAAAAAAAAAAAAAAAAAAACCCGCTGACCATGACAGACGTGTGTCAAATTTGTCTAAGGACAAAAATACGACTAAAAATGTTTTAAAACATTTTCAAACTCATTTTCAAATGTTAACAAGATCTAGAACACGACGTCAAGCGGATACACCTAACGCACGCCCTCCACCCTTGCCCGCCTCGTCTAGCTCCTCGCCATCGTCGTCGGATGATGAGTTCGCCACTGCACCCGACACCAGCGAGTCGAGCGACGAGCGCGGGCCGCCGCCTCCGCCGCCGCGACCACCTGCGCGACGCGGGCGACCACCGCTGCCGGCACGCTTGGGGCCTGCGGGGCATCCTGCTCCGAGCATGGCTCCCGCTACCGGTGGTTTAGTGCGTCGCATGCGATGGTCAATATCGAACAATGAAAATTGCATGCGAGCGTATTACGGGGCTACAGAGGGAGGAACTAACCTCACTGCGTACCGTGATCGAATGTTGCTTCTGTTTCAGACCCTTGAACCAGCCATCATCGTTACCGCCCAACGACTTTCGGATCAAGTGCGGGCCATTCAGCGGCTTCGGCGGCTGGATCAGTCTGTACTTGATCGGCTACGCCTGGAAGCGCTACCTATTCGCACGACCTCTGCTTCGTCACAGGATCCTCCTGCTGCGTTATTGGCTTCGATGCCAGTCGCCCAACACGCACTGATGCCAGTGCAGGATGATCCCGTTATCGATGTTGAGGATTGTGCGAATATAAGCGTAACTAGCCAGGTAAATGAGCAATTGAGGAGGGCTTTGGAAGACGCGATCGCGCAGTATCGGTCCACACCCAATTCTAGGCCTCGTCTACCACGCTTGCCTGCCTGTAAACGAAATTTTGCGCTTATGGGAGCCCTAAACGCCTTGCTGGCGCCATATTTACAAGCCAGCGAGGATATAATCGATACCCACTCAATTTTGTACTGCGGGGCCATAGCTGCGTGCCGCGTAGCTCGAGTCAAGTTTTCGGACACTGACCGAGCTCCGCGCGCTCGTGGGTCTGTCCCCGATTGGCAAGTGCGAATTGAGCGGCGTATTGATAAATTTAGGACTCTCATAGCGAAGCTAATCTGCTTCAGGGGAGGCAATCAACGCCCCCGAGTCATGCGTTTCGTGAACCAAGCCTTTGCTGGGACCGGAATAAGGTCCCAACATTATATGGCTTGTGTCACGGAACGTATCGACTTCCTGAAGCAGAAGGTTTACGCGTGGGCAAGCCGTATTCGTCGCTATAGAGAACGTGTGAATAGATACCAGCAAAATCGCCTCTTCCAAAGTGATCAGAGGAAGGTGTACCGAAAGTGGGAAGGAACTGATCAAGGTGTGAGCGACGGACACCTACCGGATCCTGCTGCTATGATTAATTTCTGGCGCAATATCTGGTCGGTGCCGGTCGTGCACACTAAAGGAGATTGGATACGTGCTGTTGAGCGCACGTGTGAGGCTATTGAACCAATGGGGCCTATTACCATCTGTCCCGAAGATGTAAGTTGTGCAATTCGAATGGCTCAGAACTGGAAAAGTCCTGGGCCGGACGGATTGCACAATTTCTGGATTAAATGGTTCAAAGCCTCACATGAGTGTTTGGCAGCACAACTCCAAAATGCCCTTGAAATCGGTTCCTTGCCACCTTTATTAACAACTGGTGTCACCTCCATGCTCCACAAGTCCGGTAGTACCGCGGATCCAAAGAATTACCGACCCATTACATGCTTGCCTACCATCTACAAGCTCCTTACATCCATTTTGAGCACAAAATTAAATGCACATTTTATTGCAAACAATATTTTGGCCTCTGCTCAAAATGGATGTAAGGTTGGGTCCCGTGGTACTAAGGAGCTCCTCCTCATAGACATGACCATTTGTCAGCAAGTTAGGCGAAACAAGGCGGCCCTCTCGGCTGCTTGGATTGACTACAAGAAGGCTTATGACTCGGTGCCTCACTCATGGCTTGAAAGGATCTTAGAGTTGTATAAAGTTGATACAACTTTGAGGTCCTTTTTAGGTGTGTGTATGAGGCAGTGGGTCACAGTCCTTCGTCAACCAGGTGGTCGAGACATCCCCTCTGATTCGCCTAACTTGATAAGGATTGAAAGAGGCATCTTCCAGGGTGACAGTCTGAGTCCTTTGTGGTTTTGCCTAGCCATGAATCCTCTCAGCTCTTTGCTGAAGGATTCCGGGCTTGGCTATCGACTTCGTAGAGAGGCTGAAGTCATTTCTCACTTATTGTTCATGGATGACCTCAAATTGTTTGCATCGGGGTGCCAAGATCTTATCGCACTATTGAAAATCACACAAGAGTTCAGTAGTGCGATCAAGATGGAATTCGGTGTAGATAAGTGTGCGGTCATGCATGTTCAAAGAGGGAAAGTTGTAAATTCATCTAATTTGCAGCTTTCGGAGACAATGACCCTCAGATCTCTCTCCGAAGTTGAAACCTACAAATATCTTGGTATGTCACAGTCTTTGGGTATTATGGACGGCGATGTCAAGAAGTCAGTGAAGGAGCGCTTCTTTTGCCGCTTGACAAAAGTTCTTAACAGTCTTTTGTCGGGTGGCAATAAGGTGCGTGCCTTCAATGGCTGGGTGATGCCGCTGCTCACATACTCCTTTGGCATACTAAGATGGACTCAGACTGAGCTGGACGCCCTGGATAGGAAGGTCCGCCTACTACTCAAATCACATCGCATGTTGCACCCACGCTCATCTGTCATGAGATTGTACATCCCGAGGAAATGTGGAGGTCGAGGCATTTTAAATGCTAAGAATCTCCATAACCGCGAGGTGTGCAATCTCAGGGATTATTTCCTTGGCAATGAGTGTGGGATGCATCGTGATGTGGTTGCAGTAGACAGGAGCCTCACGCCTCTCTCCTTGGCAAACGAAAACTGGCGTAGACCAACAGTGTTGAGCACTGAAGACCGCAAGAACGTATGGAAGAGCAAGGAGCTACACGGACGCTTCTACCGGGCCCTAACAAGGCCCGACGTAGACTTTTTAGCGTCCGTGAACTGGCTACGGTTTGGTGACCTCTTTGGGGAAACCGAAGGTTTTGCCTGTGCAATTGCTGACGAGGTCATAATGACGAACAATTACCGGAAATATATTCTGAGGGATGGCACGGTCGACATTTGTCGAGCGTGCCGTTGTCCCGGCGAATCCCTCAGACATATAATTTCCGGTTGTTCGCATTTGGCCAACGGCGAGTACTTGCACAGACATAACCTCGTAGCCAGGATCATTCATCAGCAGCTTGCTCTTCAATACGGTCTTGTTGAGTCTGAAGTGCCGTACTATAAGTACACACCGGCGCCAGTTCTCGAAAATGGTCGTGCTACGCTCTATTGGGATCGATCTGTTATCACAGACAGGACTATTGTCGCCAATAAACCTGACATCGTGTTGACAGATCGATCTCAACGCCGGGCAGTGCTCGTCGACGTCACCATCCCGCATGATGAGAACCTCGTGAAGGCCGAGAAGGATAAGCTCAGCAAGTACCTTGACTTGGCTCACGAGGTGACCACCATGTGGGATGTTGACTCGACGATCATTGTCCCGATAGTTGTTTCGGCAAACGGTCTTATAGCGAAGAGTCTCGACCAACACCTCAAGAGACTCTCGCTAGATGGCTGGATCAAGGGCCAGATACAGAAGGCAGTACTCCTCGACACGGCACGCATTGTGAGGAGGTTCCTCTCTCTGCAGCCCTAACCACCGGTAGCTTGAGCCCTGCCCCGCTGCTGGCGGCACCCGTAGATTAGGTTTTTTATAATGTTTATTTTTTGTATCGGTATTGTTATTTTACCTTTATATTTGAATATGTAAAAAACCTAATTTATAGAAAATTAAATGAATATCTAAATAATAATAATAAGTCATTTATTTCAGGCAAGTGTACCCATACATCATTAAAATTTAAAATTTACAGAAAGTGATTAAAAATAAAGCAATAAATTAGAATTAAATACATTAACAATAACACGGACACAGCATAAACTGACAACTATTTTTTGTTAGGCTCACGGTGCACTTTTAGCCAGTGTCGGAGCATCTGGCAGTCCAGGCGATCCGACAGGGAACAGAGAATCTCGTTATTGGACGACCGAATGCGATCTCGAAATGACGCTATGCGTGACCTTATGACGGCGAAAAAATCGGGAAACTTTACTTTAATTTCTCGTAACTACGGATAAAGAAATCCGCCCTAATTCGCAGCTGAATCAAGAAGACTTGTGCTCCACGTCACCAAGGAGTTCCTTCCATCGATAAGTAACTTTTTCTATTTTAATTATTGCTTTAGTAAGTGTGAATGGAGGAGTGCTAGTTGCGTAGAGCACAAGAAGTGTGAATGCTGCTATAGGTCGTTTCATTAGAGCTGCGATGAATGGAAGAAACAAAACTAATGTCATCTGTAACCCAATACCTGTATACGTGCATACTTTAATTTACCTACTTATTTGATTAATTTTTGGCAGCCCTTGTGAAATGACCTTTAGGTACTGTGCGTCAAATCACGTTTTTTATACTGTATGTGTATCCGGCTATGTGTATAATTCAGGATTTTATAAAGCTAATATGGCAGCGTTCGACTATCGCGTGACAAAATGTGGATAAAACATACGTACTTTTTGGTATAAGTACGAGAGTGATGGATGCTTTATCCACATTCTGTCACGCTATAAACGCAGTCATATTAGGCCCCCAGGACCCAGTAACAGGTCTTTGACCTCTTATCGTATTGTTAACGTTTTAATAGTTCTTATTTAACGTAACGGTCAACGATGATATTGTTTTTACCACCTACAATAGAGTAGTATGAACTGTAATCATGTAATTAAATAAATAAATAATATCAGGGGACAATGTCACACCAATTGACCTAGTCCCAAACTGAGCTCTAGGCTTGTACTATGGGTACTAGGCAACGATATAAATATTGATATAGATAAATATATACACTTAAATACATAGAAAACATCCAAGACTCAGGAACAAATATTTGCGCTCATCACGCAAATATCTGCCTTTACCGGATTTCGTAGGCAGGGTCTGACGTTATGATTATGACAGCTCTTATTTTTCGGGCCTAGTATGGTTGCGTTTATCGCGTGACAAATGTGGATAAAGCATCCGTCACTTTCGTACTTATATATGTGTTAGACAGTGATGGATGCGTTAGCTACTTTTAGTCACGCGATAAATGCAGAAATATAAGGCCCCCATTGACCGTAACGGCCGCCCTCAGAGTCAGCCAATGACAATTAAGTCGTTCGTTTTAACGATTTTTCATCGAGTTTGAAAAAGGAACGTGTTAATTGTCTCTATAATTTCAGTACGGCGGTAAGAGCTTAGCTGTCAGAACTTCGAGTGTTATAATGATGTCGAAGCAAGATAGGGTAATATTACGTGGAATAGAGGCGTAGTAAGATTAACCATTTTGTTGAGCGTTAATTCCGCATGGTTTAGATTCTGTTATGCTGGCAACGTCTGCAATATCTGTCAAATTAAAATGAATAACGGCTCTTTTCCCTTCTCATATCTATTGCAATCGCATTGTTTATGACACGGCCGCTTTTATTGTTAAGATAATAAGGACTATCATAATGATGAATAACACAGTAACTGAAAAAATGTTAAATTAGGCCCTCTAGGTATTTAATCACTAATACATTATTTTATTAAGCTTTTGAATAGCAAATCGAGCGTTTACTTAGCACATTTCAAATTGGAAGTGTTTGTTGTACCTAATTTAGTTTTTAAATTGTTTAATGACCCAAGCAGCAAAAGGTGGACTAGTAGCTGTCCTGGAACCACTTTTTTTCGGGCTTATAACGGGCTAGTAAACGCTTATAGCCACGGAAAAGGGCCCAAATTATAGGCGTAATTGTGCTAATAAAACACCTATAGTAGTCTTGGTGGATCCCTCTTTGGTCTATAGAGACCTTATAATTGGCCTACGCAGAACTATCTGCTCCCACGAAGCTAACTATAAGCGCCTTACAGAACCAACCACGACTCTAGCGCACTCCGTGATACTGTTACAAGCTCTTCCAAACATTTGTGAAATCGCGTGTGTTGCTTGCTGCGGAGCGTCATAATTATTTAATAAAAAGGTAAGTTAATCATCTTTATAAATTTATTATGTTGAGTGAGACAAGTAAGTACCTACACAAGATTTATAATAGGCGTCTGCATGGGTAACGTATATTTTCTGTGAAGTATGTTATGTTTTAAATCAAAATTTTTACTCGCCTCTTGAAATTAGTGTATTTAATAAGTGCATTTGAAAATTATGTTGGTAACCATAAGACGAACAATGAAAAGTCGCCATGTTTGAAAGCAAGAATTTTCAAGTACATTACCATACCGTTATAGGCGTAAAATATCGCCATATTGTTAGGAATTAGGGTTCCATAATTCTTAAAAAAACCTACTCTTTTTTGTAATGATGCTGTTAGGTACTTTTTTTTTAATGTGTCAACCTTTGTCACTGCTATGGTAAAGTTTATGGTTTAGTTTAATAAATTGCGCTTCCAAAATGACACTAATAGAAGTGAGATAGGATCATAGCTGGGTACAAGCGTGTTAATCCGTTTATCTTTAATAAACAAATTTAAAAATTCGAGTATCAGATTAAGTTTTAAGTTAGGTAACATAAAAAATGTAAACGGACTCTTAATATTTCGTTAATTTCACATAAGTCCGTTAATCTTTAGTTAAGTAGGTACGTACCTACCTAGTATGACAAAAAGGACACCGCGCCAGACCGGGCGCACTCCGCGCTGAAAATGTGCGGCCTGGCACGCGCGGCTAATCAGTTCGTGTTCTAGTTTTTATTTTGAAAAGGTGCTGCATAGCATTCGGGTGCATTTATAAACGTTTGTAATGGAAGTAAGTACATGTTTGTGTATCAATCTTGTACAGTCCATTTATTCAAATAGTTTGCATGCTTTGATTTGCCGCCGCAAAGAAGAAGGTGTTCAGTATTTAGATACGAATGGTCTTCAATATCACTTTGCGAAGATTCCTCACTACTACTCTCCTCGTCGTTTGAATCTGAATCACGAAATGCTGATAAAAAGTCGTTTTGTCCAGAATCATCTTCATTACAATTTTCAATGTTCCTTTTTTGTACGGAACCTTCGCCAACTTCTATGGTACGACCTTTGCCCGATAGAAAGCTAGAACCCGACACCTGAATTATTTGTTTATATGTTTTCTGAACTTTTCTTTTATATGAACCACTTTTTTTCAACCGCTTCCATTTATTTAAATCCATTTTTGGAGAATGTCTCTACCGAAATTTATTAAATTTATAGAAAACTTGTGAATGTCCGCGTAAAGACGCGTCTATAGCAGTATTTGCAAGACTATTATAAGCAGTCCTACTCTTTTACGGGACTTCACGAAGATAACTTAGGATTATAGCAGCATTGGGAAATGCACTATAAGACAAGTATATGTTTACTTCTAAATGATCCACAAAGCGAACTTATAAACCCTTATAAATCCAATTAATAAGTGCAAATAGTTTCCAGTACGTTTAGTCTTATTTGATGCTTTTATAAGCATAGTTTACCTATAAAGGTTTTATATTGCTTCTTGTAGACAGTTATAAGTATAGCTTACCAGAGTACATATTCTCAAGCGCGTTTACACTTTTTCAATACTTTTATAGGACACATAAGCTTATACTGCGCTGTTAATTTGGACTTATAGACGATAATTAGTTAACGTATAAGAACAGATGTACTTGTAGGCCAAACAAGCTCCGTTCGTGCTATTATAAGCGTCGTAGCAAAAACTAGAACCGTTAAGAGAACGTTATTAGTGTTGTAGGCCTATAAAGTGTGCTCTCTGGGATAATTTTGTTGCTTGGGGACCACCCGTGGTGGTGTGGTTGCCGGGTTAGAATAATGCCACTCCATGTCATCCCGTGGATGTCGTAAGAGGCGACTAAGGGAATAAAGGCTTGTAGTACTATTAGGCGATGGGCTTGCCACCTGTCACTAATACGCTGGTAACCATCTTAGCCTATTTGTGCAAAATGTGGTTACAGAATTATTAACAAGTTTTTAAAGTTGTAGGTAATTCTGTAGCTCTGCCTACCCCACTCTGGGATTACAGGCGTGAAGGTATGTATGTATGTATGTAATGATAACCATTTTCAATAGTAAAAAATAACTGTCATCTCTAAACCACAGATACCACAAACTTTTAGATTTACCTTAAAGGAGTCCGCATACAACCCGAACAGTCGGCTTTTCAAACATCCCTAACGAATGTCGGCTATTTGAATTTTAGAATATAGTTTGAGTGAGACAATGAAGGCGGGTGGGCTGCTCCAAGCCTTTGCATATGCAAAGGCACTCGCAGCACACAGTGTGTTGCAGTTAATCAAGCAATAATAAGTGAAAAGTTTCAAGAAAATAGACGTAACATATTTACATTAAGTTTATGACCTTTTATTAGTTTTTTTTTTTTTCTGGGGACAATATCACACCAATTGACCTAGTCCCAATTTAAGCTCTAGGCTTGAATTATGGGTACTAGACAACGATATAAATACTTATATAGAGAAATATATACTTAAATACATAGCAAACATCCATGACTCAGGAACCTACCAACTAGGCCAGCGCGTGGTCAAACGTCAGTGCCTTAGTTAAACTAGAATAACTTATAGTTTCGCCATGTCTATATATCTGTAACAGTCTGCAAGTATAACAAAGTGACTGGATTTTTCCTACAGCTAAAATTAAATTATGTTTTATTAATACATTTAATACGGTTGCATAGGTACATGGGGTCCGTTCATTTGACCGAAATACGTTTGGCCGAATGAGTCGTTTGGCAACTGTTTCATTTCCCAACCCGCATATATTTCTGTAACTGTGAATATTTCAGGATTTATTTTTGTACCATTGTGTAGACTATAGGTTAGGTTAGGTTAGCTATTTTAAAAAAAAACTGAAATATTTACAGTTACAGAAATATAAGCGGGTTAGGAAATGAAACAGTTGCCAAACGACTCATTCGGCCAAACGTATTTCGGTGAAATATTAGTGAACCTAGGTACATACTTATGTATCACTTATTAAATTAGTGGTTTTTTCGAATGACTCGATGTATGAATGTTGAAGAAGCGTAAGAAATTTGTCAAGATGATTTGACAAGTGGAAAGAAGTGGTCTCTGCCTACCCCTCTGGGAAACAGGCGTGATTTAATGTATGTATGTATATTTTTTCAAAAGATGATGGATGATAAGTTTTTTTCAAGTTACCTTACTGTTTGTCATCTGTGGACTATAGAGAGGCTGCGCGCGCGGCGCTTTGAAGTCGGCGGTAGACGCAAACAAATTTATGCGCAGTGTCAATACATTAGGCACGAGACGAGACGGGAGTGATGTCAGCGCAGATTTGAATAATAATACGCGCGCGCGTGCTTGGTGCCTTATTCTGACAGTGTTTTTTTTTGAGTAATAAACAAGCAATGGACATAGAGTGTTATTCTTTCAAAATTGCTTTTTAATTCGTTGAGGAAGTATTAATAATCAAACTGCCCTATGCGTTTGTTGGCGCGTTACAGAGTTAAGTTTGGTTGGATTCCCCCAACCCTTCGTCTACCGGGGCGCACCGGAAGTCTGAGGGTGCCTTAGAAAACCAAGCCACCCTCCCGGAGTCATTGGCGTCGAGGTCCCACAGCCGAAGGCGCTTGTTCGTGATCACGTGGCACCTCCCTGAAGGACGCAGATGGTGTACCGCTGGGTAGGGGAGTCCCACATAACCATCCCAGGTCCCCCTGGACCTGGGTGGTATGCGCAAACGCATTTCCACAGGATGAAAAAAAAAGGGTTATATTCCCCCCGCAGATATCCAACTCGTCGTGTCAGTGGAACTTAATAACCGCGGACTGGTGACCCACGGTGAAGCTAAGCGGAAGCCGGGGTCTGCTGGCCCGTGGAGGTCTCTCCGAGTGGGCTTCTTTTTGCCTGCTTTTTACGTGGTGTGTACTGCAAGAGAAACATCTGATGGTGAAAACCACAAGAAAATAAACTTAGAAGTTTTTGAAACCATCGTCAACGTACATCCATACCGACAGATGCCGCGGGAGACTTGGTTTTATTATATGTAGTGAGAGTGTCATTCGCGATCCATAATATCGTTTGTCCTAAACCACTTTTATAAACATCAGGAAAAAAACGGCTTTAGGACAAATTATGAATTAGGACAAATGACGATTAGGACAAATGACTATTAGGGATTTAAATATAGACTCATGTAGTGATAGTGATAGCAAGGGCTTTGCAGTTTTGCAGCAACGTTGCAGAATAGGGCCGCGGCGGCCTGTTGGACGTTCGACGCACTGCCCATTATCAGGTTATCGCCGACGGTCGCATCTTAACGCTAATCTGCTTTAAGCGCACTACTTTGTATCCTTAGACAGTTCAGACGTCACGTTTGACGTTGGTGCGAGTTTTTTTTAAAAGCAATACTCAAGTCAAAGAAAAAGTCATACTTAATTGTTATATTAAGCTCATACTTACAATTTTTTTTGCCGTGTGGTTGCCGGCTTAGAATTGTGCCACTCCATGTCTTCCCGTGGAAGTCGTAAGAGGCGACTAAGGGAATAAAGGCTTGTAGTACTGTTAGGCGATGGGCTTGCTACCTGTCACTAATATACACTGTTAAACATTACCTGCCTAATTGTGGTTACAGAGTTATCAACAAGTTTTTAGAGTTGTTGGTAATTCTGTAGCTCTGCCTACCCCACTCTGGGAATGAAGGCGTGAAGGTATGTATGTATGTATGTATGTTACAAACTTATAGGTACTTAATTGTCACAAAATGTGTTTGATTTTTTGTACTGCGTCGACGGCTGTCAAATCGTGCGTCAAAAAACGGTCTGCCTATAATTTTTAAAAGTAGATATTTTTTTTATTGTATTTTTATGTGTATTTGTAGTTTTGAAATTGGTCTGGCCCTTAGGCATTGTACCGAAAAGTAACTTCTCAAATTGTGAAAGATTCTTATGACAAATTCTCGGAAATTTCTAAGAATGATCTTAAATTTTGTATGGAATGAGAACATTCTCAATGATCTATTGAGAAGATTTCTTAACTTCTGAGAATGTTCTGCAACTTTGCTATAAGGTCAATGTGTCTAATACCGGCATAGTTTATTTTTGTTTGACTTTGATTGATGAAAACTGCTGTCTTTTTAAACTATTATTAGAATTTGTGTATGGAATCGACTAAGAATTTAGTTGGCTTTTGAAACCATATTTAAGAAAAAGCGTAACTACCTTGTATATTTAATTAAAAATATTTTTTTAAAACATGGTCAGTAGACGGATTTTCCCGAGGTTTTGGGGTAAATCCGGCTAGTAGCAATATCTCGATAATCAGACGGTTATTTCAAATGATATCCAATTTGGAAAGAAATATAGAGGATTTTAATCAAATCTGTTCTGTAACGGGTAAAATATACAGTCGAGTTTAGCTTTTATCGGCGAAAAACGTTTTTCGGGGCTATTCCGGCATATTCTTAAAATCAGAGGTGTTAAACTTTTTTTATTAAGGCTTTAAAATAATGCTTTTTTTACTTTTTTTATGTAAGTATGAGTGTAAATTTTATGATTTACTTATTATGCAAGTGCGATCAATTATTAAATATAATAATTTGATGTATAAACATTGTTTATAAATATTATCTCATAAAATTATGTAAAATTAATTAATAATAAAAATCAATGGTTTCATTTTTTAAGTATTTATTGTAAATCAAACTCTAAAGATAATCCAAAACTGTTAATAAACATTTTCGATACTTACATAATTAAGTATATATGTACTGAACTCAAATACACAAGGCTAAAATAAATAAAAAAAAAACAATAAAAACTTAACAAATAAAGATAATACTATACTTGTTAACAAATATTTTGCCTGGCCAGAACCACTTCAGAGGCCCTAGCCAAGATGCTTTTCGCTAACTAGCGTTTCTATTCGTTTCGTTTTTAAACTAATCGCGTCACTGGTAGACGAGTTTGGTTAAGACATAATCCAACAACTCTCCTTGCTACACACGATTCTTTCATATATAACTTATTATAATCAGCAGAATATAACTAAGTAAATAAACTCAAAACTAACATAGTGCTAAGTAATTTAACAGCTGATCAAAAAGGTTGACTATATCTGGAATGGGGAATTACCGGCATATGACGGTGTTGCCCCTTCAATTTTAGACGGTTTTTCCCACTTGACAATTCTGAGGTTACAAATTTTACGCAGCAAATAATTCCGAAACACTTGAAATTCATGCAAAAAAGAAGAAAGAAGCCGTTGGCGCACATCTTAAATAACATATTAAGCACACTCACAAAGTCATAACTTGTACGGTTTGAAACATACCTTTGGGAAAACACCATCACACAACACTCGCGTTTCGAGTTCGGAGCACAACTAAATTTCAAACACTGTTTTCTTCAATCGTAGACAACATAGCGCCATCTCTTTTAAAGAGATTGAACCAAAAAGTTCCCCTGCTTTATCAACAGAGGTAGCAACGGCGTACCGTTCTTAGATAGGCCATAAACGCTTGTGTACGGTATTACCCCGTAGACGGAATTAGACACATTGACCTTACAGGAGTATATACGCGTCCGAAGTTCGAAAAGGCTTTGAAAAGGTTAAAACCTCACACTTCCAACAAAAATGAAATTCATTCTATAACAACGGTAGGACAAAGGTTTAGAAGATAATGAGGAGTAAGGTAAGTCCTTTATTATTTTGTTTTTTTTTTGTTTTGAACTTACGGATCTGAGACGTGGGCGCTAACAATGGGCCCATGAGGAAGCTCAAAGTCACTCAAAGAGCTATGGAGAGGGCTATGCTCGGGGTTTCTCTGCGTGATAGAATCAGAAATGATGATATCCGCAGTAGAACTAAGGTAACCGACATAGCCCGAAAAATAGCTAAATTTAAGTGGCAGTGAGCTGGGCACATCGCTCGCAGGACTGATGGCCGATGGGGTCAGAAGGTTCTTGAGTGGCGTCCGCGGACCGGGAGACGAGCTGTAGGTAGGCCTCCAACAAGATGGAGTGACGACCTTGTGAAGATCGTGGGAGCGCAGTGGATGCGAAAAGCACAAGACCGGTCTGAGTGGAGAGCCTTGGGGGAGGCCTTATGTCCAGC
This sequence comes from Acleris emargana, assembly GCA_927399475.2. Taxonomy (NCBI): domain Eukaryota; kingdom Metazoa; phylum Arthropoda; class Insecta; order Lepidoptera; family Tortricidae; genus Acleris; species Acleris emargana. The sequence continues at coordinate 2,992,396 of OV656843.1, forward strand.
AGTGGACGTCTTTCGGCTGACATGATGATGATGATGATTTAAAGATGAGCGGGGCTATTTGTTTTTGATGTTTTCTACGTATTTAGGTGCGTATTCCTCGTTATAAGTAGATACATATTTTTATCATTATCTAGTAGGTACTTACCCATAGTACAAGCCTAGAGCTTAGTTTGGGACTAGGACAATTCGTGTTAAGATTTCTTCCTGGTGTTTATTTTAATTTGGTGTTTGTAACTTTTCACACTCTAAATCGATTGGTTAAATCATCCATAACAGAAGTATACTTCCAAACAACATCTGCAAGACACATGTCTGTAAAATGGTTAAGTTTTTATAGCGTTTACCGAAAAAACGGTATATTTTAAATATATTATAGTAATTAGCACCACAAACAACTAATTACGGCTGCGTTAAACATGTCGTGAATTAATAGAATAAACAATCTTTAAATTATTTAACGCTTTGCCAGCTGAACAGTCACGCGAATCTGAACCTTACAGGTATATAATCGAGGTCTACAGGACACATTATGAGCTGCCGAACTTAGAAAGTTCTAGACAGAGAAAAGGACAGAGTTATAGCAGTCATCCCTTTCGCCTGTGTACATGCGAATTCAAATCAAATCAAATTCATTTATTTTATTACATTTCGACATTTTCCATAGATAGGTAAACAGATTGCGGTAATAAAAATAGCGCCAGCATACCTAAGCTGAATTTTGAGCTCACCCGTGGTCAGCCATGGAGAGATTATAGGTAAATTAATAATTTATTAACTAAGATTATTTAAAAATGAAAATGTGGAACAATATTACTTGACAAACCTTTCTTATGTACATTTTTTCTGTAAACACTTATTGATTTTGAATTTCTGTGTTTTCTACTCAAAAGTGTTTACAATGGAATTTGGCAGGTTTTAACTGTTTATACCTACTCCGGACCCTGTTTTACACTTTCAACCGCGAGGGATATTATCCGTTATTGTTATCTCAAGTTAAGATTCCGCTATTTTTGCATGACAGTAGGAACAATTACATAATAATTGCTTTATTTGCTTTATCGCTACCGCTGCGACCTGTGGCATGCTGCATTCCATACATCTCTTTAAATTGGTTCTTTGTCACTCGCGCCGCCACCGCCGCCGTCGCGCAAAGCCAAGACCAATATTTTGTGTTAGGTAGACATTTTTATGTATGTAAAGTATTTATTTCGTATTTATTTCCCTGTGTAAATATCTATAGCGCTGTCTAAGGCCCGTAGTCCAAGCCTAGTTTGCGACAAGATAAATTTGTGTGAAATCGTCTCCTTGAAATTTAAATGACATAGGCTACCCTTAATCATCCCATATGAAGGGTCCACGGAAAGAACATGTCTAGTCACTTTTTTTTTGAAAATAAGTTTTGAATCACAAAAAGTAGAGGACGAAATGAACTTACCTGCCACTCAGATTCAAGTATAAATCTTCATATAACTTGTACCTTTTTACTCTTAAAAAAACCTCTACACGAAAATTACGTACAAAATGACATGGTTCCTAACTTTTAAATCGCGATATCTCAAAAAGTTACTAATGTGACTAGACATGTTCTTTCCGTGGACCCTTCATATCATCTAACCTTACTATCAGAAACTCCACTAATTCGACACCAGTGTTGGGTCGTCCACATAGAGTTTCAGGCGCTGAACGCACGGTCGCGTGGTTTGGTCCACGCGCTGCCGGGCGCGTGCCAAGCGGCCCGACGCGGCCCGAGCGCGGCCGAGCCTGGGCCGCCGCGACCCGACTCAGGCCACTCGGGCAGTCGCGCGCCGACCCCCGTGTGCGCCACACGCCGCGCGAGTGCTATGTTCAGTGATTAGTGTTGTGGGTACTATGGTGACCGGCATCGGGCAGGCGGCAATGCCGCCGGTGCAAGAGAAGAAAGGCGATAATAGGAGGGTGAGTAGTTTTTTTTTGTTGACTATTATTGGATAAAAAAAGTCTTACATGAAGTGACTTTTTTTTTACTCAATAATATTATCTATTATTAGTTATTTTATGTTTATTATTTTCTACTACATACCTATTTATTCTTTGTAAAATTTTGGAACATGCTGAAAGCGGATCGGAGATCGGGATAAGCGGATCAACAATGTGTTTAAAATGAATTTCGTTAAAAATCACCACTAATTACTTACACGCTAACTTTAAATTTAAATAAAAACGGGTTACTTCAATTCCGAGAGGTAAATAAATGAACACTACAAAACTTACATCCCAATTGCTACCCACTTCGCTCCCGCACTTAGCTAATAGAAAGTAACATCTCCAGCGCTAGATTCTACATCAACATTAAAAGAATCAACAAAACAATTATCGTGTAAAGATAAGGCTCCGCAAACACTACCTGACGCTGCTTATCTCACGAAAAAGGACTGACGAGACGTCTACTTTATTTGTTAGCACCTGAGCCGCCCGAGCGTCCTCAACTGTTTTATTTTTTAAACACTGTACAAACGAACGGTGTTGAGTAAAATGTAAATCTCTTTTAGGATAAAAATCCCTAACCTAAAATTGTTCTTTGCAACTGATCAAAAACAAATAACCTAGCTGAAAATTTGTCCAGGACACAATTGCGAAATAGTAGGACAAGCCATAATTAGGAAAAAGGGTTGAAAGCGTTCAAACAATTCATGTGTGTTAAATTTTTAAAAGAAAAATTAACACAGAAAAGTTTCAGTATGGGAAGAAAAATGCTTTACAGGTTTATTACGAGTAGTCAGTAGAGTTAAAAGATCAGTTTTTTGCCGATATGGTTTTTTTTAAATAGTTTTCTCTCATGTAGGAAGGAGCCTGTTCTCATCGAAGGTCAAGAACCAGCCCTTACCTATCCATTTCTTCCGATTTGGCCATTATGTGTTTTGGCCAGGCATGCCGCACTCACTTTTATCCGTCCCGTACTACTCTACTAAATATGTATTTTTTGTGATAGGAACATTTATTACAAAGTTCACGTTCTTCCTTCAGTAAGTATCATTATCTTCCAGTCATTGATTAATATAACTATTTCATAAGTAGATATAATATTATTGCCATTATACTGTAGTATTATTGGTAATAATTGCTTTATAAAAGTTCATGTTGCTGTCATAGTTACTAGGCTAGCAGCAATTGGCAGAACGTAGTTTCTATGAGTAGTAATTCACCGAGCACGCTCCAAACGCGCAAACCGATGCGTCACGGATGTCGTGCGACTGGAAAATGGTGTTTTTTCGCCTCGTTAACATCCCGTGCATTAGCGCCGTGATTATTAACGGCGTGTTATCTTTCTCTCTGCACGAGTTGCTCGCAACACTGGGAGTTTCGTCAGCAATATTGTTGAATACGCCTTTGAAGTATTCACCACCAACTTCTCTAAATTTCATACAAAATGTGCTCGATATAGAGTTGTTGGCACTGAAATGGCGCGGTCCTATCACAAAGGGAATAACTTGAAGCCATGTGCGTGTACTCTTTATTGTATGTTTATGCGTTTCCTAATTTATGCAGTCGATTGCAGTTGCTTAGGACTTATACGCGTTTAATTTGATCTTGAGCTCTACTAATTAATGGAACGATTTTCCCGTTCACCTTTTCTTCAGATGGTACATTGCGATCAAAGTCGATAGTGTAAAGGTTTTATATGTAAGCTGGCTTTCTTTTAGTCTCATAATTGACACTTACCAGTCTTACCACCAAGTGAGACTGTGGTCAAATGGTTAATCTAAAACTATTCTATACTTACATTTTTATTAGAACATGAACTTTTCGAAATGTAACCTGTAGTAAATGGTGTTGTGAATAATAGTCGAATTTAATCGCGGGTGGAACGCTATAGACTGTGTTTGTTTACAAATTCAGAACATAAACCGATTTGTTTGTGCTCTAAAGGAAGTTAACGCGTAATTTGTCGTGAATAGTGCGGCGTGGATGTGTGGCGCCCACCCGGCTCCGGGGGGGCGCCCACTAACCGCAGCCGTGGGCTCGTCGCCCACCAACGATATCGAGTCTGTTAATTTGAATAGGTACCTAGTCTTTGTTAATATTTAACTGAGATTGCAAAAGTGCGGCTTCTCTACATAGCCTCTAACCTTGTGCAGGGTCCGTCCGGGTTGGTACCACCATCTTATCCATTAACCTACCGCCAAGCAGCAGTGCTCGCATTGTTGTGTTCCGGTTTGGGGATAAGACAGCCGGTGAAAAGACTAGCATAGAGGCATTCCATCTTAGTCCTCAGAGTTGGCAACGCATTTGCAGTCTTGTGAATGCGAATGTCTATGGGTCACAGTTTCCACTTACCATCTGGTGGCCTGTGTGCTCGTTTGCCTTCCCATGCCATATAAAAAAAATAAAAAAAATCCCATCTTAGTAAATTGAAACGGGCATTTTCGAACAAATGTAATTGAACTTTATTGCCGTTATGGTAGATTCAAAGTTACACTGACAAAAAACTGGCTGTTTGTAGTACGGGGACCTTACGAGGATAGTATAGAACTAAGTAGCTTCCCGCCATTTCGTCGGTGATACTGCAAAGCCGCGTAACTAACAAATTTATGATAGAGCAAAATAAACCTTACCGAGTCATTAAAAAGGTGCATTTTGCTCCTTATTAAAAATGTTACTTACGCGGTTTTGCAGTTTCACCGACGATTTGTCCCTCTCTGTATGCACGATGTACGCTTAAATCTTTCGAACTAAGCTACGGATTTTAAGGCTGCGGCTCCACTGACGCGGAGATGAGCGGAGCGGAGCTGCCGCGCCAATATCGCTGCCCTAATTCAATAGTAAGACATTTTGACCGGGGTATGTTTTGAGTTATTCACATTTTTAGTTTGTACTGTACTAATTGAATTTGGTTTTTTTATTGTAAAGACATACAAAGACATTTTAAAATATCTTTGTATGGAAATAAAGGCACGCAAAACTCTTCCTGGCCCTTCAGATATCTTAGGATGTCAGAGTCTTGCTTGAAAATATGCTTAAATGTTATAGTAAGATATTTAATTTCAAGCGCTTTAGGTTGCGTTTTCTCCTTATCCGATTTTTGCCACAGATAGAGCAGCTAAATGCTTACCTAAATCAAGACATATCTCAATTTCGATTTTTTTAAAGATATCCTACTATTAAATTAGGGCAGCGATATAACCTATTAGAAGTCACTTGCGGTCTCGTCAAGCGCGCCTTGCGCACGTTAGTTTTGATTCTACTGGTTAATATTGGGACTGCTCCGCTCCACTCCGCTCAGTTAGATATTTTTTCACGCTAGGTTTTTATGTATTACGCATTAATAATTTACAGAAAACCTGTCATGAAGCGAAGCGAGGGCTGGTCGCTATTTTTAAAACAAAAATAAGACGGCAATACCATAGATCTGTCGTTTTCAAAAAAAGTTAAAAGTTATTTAAATTATTGTACGGTTATTATAATATTGAAAACAATCAAATTAGCAAAAGAGGCTTAATCAAGTAATTTAAAGAAAACACCTTGTTAATGAACTACTCTCCTAAAACTAACGTCTGAAGAATTCTGTCGAAATGTAATTAATTCACTTCTGCAAACGCACGAATAGGTACTTACTTCAAGCCATTAGAAGCATGCCTGCCGGTTGCATATGCCAACAGAAGTTAAAACACCACTTTTATTCTCATATCTCAAAATTCTCAAACAAGTTGCGATATCCCAATAAATCACTCATTGATTTATCTTTGGGTTGGTGACTTCATCTTCGAAAAATCGACCTACCAAAATCCTTTGAAGTTCTATTTTATTTGTCTCGATAGCGAGTTGATGCACCGTGGGCTGGCGGAGCCGCCGGTTGAGTCAGAGCGTGGGCGCAGGCCTAATTGTCGTGAGAACGCGCCCACTGCGTCCGCGCAGGGTTGTAGGATGGCCGTTGTATAGCTATAGCTACCGTTCGAGACTAAGGGCCGTAATAATAAACTCATCTTGACTGAGATTCCCGTCACAAGATACGTCAAAGTAAACGTCAAGCCATAGAGAGCTGTCAGTTTTGACGTATCTTGAGACTCGCATGAAAGTCGAGATCAGTTTATTAATACGGGCCTAAATTCATAGAGTTAATAGTAGCAATATTGATGTATGTATGAATAGTGTGACTAGGTCTGTCCCGTTGTCTCTCTGGCGGCGAGTAAACGATTACTTGTCGAATATTTTCTCGCTCAAAAAACGGACAAAACCTATAGGTATGTCGATCATAATTATGTCAATAAAAGGGACACATAGGTATATTTATAGTTGATTGATGAGAACTCTTTCCAAGAGTTTATCGACACAAAAAATATAGATCCCGTGTCAATAAAAAAAAAATACAACCGGGAGCACAAAACTACTACGGTGAAAGGACATCAAAATATTTTATAAATACGATCTACTTAGATAAAAGACTAAAATAAGCAAAGCATTGTTAAAATCAAAACTAAAGGATTTGCTTGCGGTCGTCGGGAAGTGAACAGCTACATACCCACCTATGAATGCCGCTGTGTCTATCTATGTATAGCTAAACATAATTTTGCAGCCGATTAGATATTAGGATAAGTTAAGTAGTGTAAAACTGAGCGCGTCTCGCCGATAAACGTCTGTTACTGTTTGGCGAGTAATATTAGAATATGCTACTGTGGTCTTTAATATATTAAATAAATTAAAAAAAAGAAAAAAAAAGTTGACCGCTGGCCCTTCTCGCCTCCAACACATCGTCAACGGTGGGATGTGCCTTAGGGTGGTAATTAGTTCTATGCCAGAAATATGTACCTACCACCATATTATTAAAAAATCGCCATGGCATCCAAACTTTTTATCTCCATACTGCCTCACTTAAGATGAAACTTACTAGTAAGTAATTATTACAAGAGAAACAAAAGCGCTCAGCATTTCGGCTACCATAATTACCCTTCAAACCCATCAAAGCCAACTAAAAACTGACCAAGAGGCTGATCACTGTCATATTATGACGAGTATCGAAGGTAATGAGTAATCGCGATAATTACATGGGCGTGTATTGGTCGGAAGCTATTAGGTTTAGGTGATCCATCATCAGCGATAAACATCGCCGAGATTATCGCGGCAGCGTGCACCCACGCTCCGCCTACATTCAGCTACGAAATTAACCGTACCTTGATATCGGTAGGAATATTAAGATCGCCGGTAGAAGGTGCGTCTACATCTATGAAGATGGTTGATTACATCTTTGGAAATAAGTCGCTACCTCGTTGGTGAAATGGATCGTCAACAGAGTTAGTTTACTGGTATCCCCTTAGTTACTATAAAATCAATGGCTATAATATCACTTTCTCTAAATTCATTTGCTATAATCAGTCACATGCTATACATTCAAATGCTACAGCAGTCGTTTCCATAATCTTCAGTTACTATAAGTTTTAGATGCTATAAAATTATTGGCTATACTTTCAAATTCTACTAAACAAATATCTCTAATAATTGTTAGCCATAAGCTTTAAATGACATAAGATTTATTTATTTTCATCCCGCCTTGGCATTCGAGGTTTTTTTTAAATCTTTTTTTTAAATCATCATTCCAACCATGTTGCTTATTATAGTGCATAAATTAGCGTTTGTTTGAGTTACGGACATAAACGATGACACATTGTCAATATTCTAGATTTTGAATAGTAAGTAAAATAAACTTTACAGGAAATAAATATTATAAAACACAATTATATAAATGATAAATGTTATGCATGATGAACATTAGTATTCTATAAAATTATAGTAAATACACATTATAGAAAATGGTTACTATAACAAATGAATGATTATAGCAAGTGATTTTGTAGGAAATTAATTTATAGCATCTAATTTTATGACACTTGATTTTATAGGAAATATGGTAGACCCCTAGTTTACTAAGAAGCCTAGAACTTGAACAATGTAAGGTTAACATGCTTTAAAAAAATACTTATATGCAACGAATGGAAAAAACCAAGAGTGATGGGAAGTAATCACCCATAAACATCATCATCATCAGCGGCCTATTACGAGTCCACTGCTGAACGTAGGCCTCCCCTACCCATTCATGTCGCATCTGACATCTGCTAGCAGCGTTTCGCAAATCATCACTCCATCTCGCCGTTTGAAGTCCTACATTATGTTTAACAATCATCTGTAACTCAAAATGGCTGCCGATGCCGGCCTTTTAAGGAAAATCTTGATGAAGCATAACAATAGTGTTGGCTAATACATACATACATTAAATCACGCCTGTTTCCCAGAGGGGTAGGCAGATACCACTTCTTTCCACTTGCTACGATCTTGACTTTGTTTCGCTTCTTCAACATTCATACATCGAGTCATGCACGCACGTCGGTTTCGGGTACTTAGATTCGGCCCTTTTCCAGTATTTCTACGATTTGATTCGACAAAGTACGCCTAGGGCGGCCCCTTCCGACCCTTCCACTCAATTTCAATCTGTATATCTCTTTTGACAATCTTCTTTCATCAATCTTGTTACTTGTGGGAGGACCTTGTGCAGGGTCCGTCCGGGTTGGTACCACCATCTTATCCATTAACCTACCGCCAAGCAGCAGTGTTCGCATTGTTGTGTTCCGGTTTGGGGATAAGACAGCCGGGGAAATGACTAGCATAGAGGCATTCCATCTTAGTCCTCAGGGTTGGCAACGCATTTGCAGTCTTAGGATTGCGGTCTTGTGAATGCGAATGTCTATGGGCCTCAGTTTCCACTTACCATCAGGTGGCCTGTGTGCTCGTATGCCTTCCTATGCGATAAAAAAAAACCTTTCGAAATGACCGAACCATCGAAGCATGCCCAATCTTAGTCACTGATGTAGTGAGTCTTTTATACCACATTTTTCATCATTCAGTGTTGGTATAACCATATTAGCGTTTGTCTTATTTTGTCTCCATTATGCAACGTGCAAGGACGTGCCACATCCATTGCCGCACGTGCCACACGGCGCGTGGCGGAAGCCCGCTCCCACGCCTTGGCACGCGACGCGACGCGTGCGCACCGCTCGGAAAACGCGCGGAAATTTACGAGTAACGTCTGCACAGATGTACGTCTGGGGCTGGCATAAATCGCTACTACGTTTGTGTATAATTCATAGTGAAAGAAACGCAATGAGTAACAGTTAGTGTAGTGGTGCTAGTTTTACTGGGAGGGGGGGTTGTATGTATATTTTGATATTTAATAATCTACAAGTTTTTGAAGTTGTAAGTAATTCTGAAGCTCTGCCTACCCCACTCTGGGATTACAGGCGTGAAGGTATGTATGTATGTATATTTAATAATATAACTACATTTGGCGTGTAACGTTTACATATCCAGATAACTTATCTTATGGGAGGACCTTGTGCAGGGTCCGTCCGGGTTGGTTGGTACCACTATCTTATCCATTAACCTACCACCAAGCAGCAGTGTTTGCATTTTTAATCCGGTTTGGGGATAACACAGCCGGTGAAATGACTAGCATAGAGGCATTCCATCTTAGTCCTCAGGGTTGGCAGTGCATTTGCAGTCTTGTGAATGCGAATGTCTATGGGTCACAGTTTCCACTTACCATCAGGTGGCCTGTGTGCTCGTTTGCCTTCCAATGCCATAAAAAAAAGATAACCGTGACTGATTAAACATACCCACAACATTTTTCTTAATTGAACTCCTAACGGAGACAAATCGCACTGCTAGATGAAGACAGTATCAACTCGAAATCATTGTTAGTTTTGTTTCAAGCTTATAGACGTTGTATTAAAGTTGATTTTAAAATACAGTTGTATTTTGAATTACTGCACTCTTGATCTGGCAGTGCGAAATGCGGTTGATGTGAAACTAAACCTGCGCGTACGATAAAGCATAGATTGATTCTTTATTAAGTCTGAAGAATACAGAAACTGAATCTAGCAGTTAGTTCTTTTGCGCTACTATATACTACTAACTGGGGTCTACTTCTATTCAGAATATACTGGTACATATTTTGAAATTCTGCAGTAGATTTTTCCGATAAAGTGCAGTCGTTAATTTAGCGGCGCGGCGCCAGGTCAAGCGGGTCACTCGGGGCTTCTACCGCGTCGTAAACCAGCTGATATATTGGAACTTAAGCCGCTGAAGTTTTACAGCCCGTGCCAACTCTAATACAGTAGTCTCACCGTGCCAACGTGCGGACCCCGGGCTCCAACGTCACCTCAATTTATTTAGAGAATTTCCGAGAAGCGCTGTGATATCAGGTAGCGATCTCACTTTTATTGTTTTATTTTCGCCCGTTTGAAGTGAATTTTAAGGATAACGTGTTGCTCTTAGGTGCTAAATTTAAGTGTCAATAATTATACGAGAAAACATGCAAATGATTGGTACCGTAGCCGTGGTAAAGTGGTTCATTAATCACAACAACTGCGTAGTAGTTTTCGAAAATTCATGACAGTACTTAACATATTGCTAATTGCAAGATATACTAACGTGAGTGAAAAATCAATTGCGCTGCGTAACCGCTCATACCAATTTTGACGTCTTGCATTTGTAACGACAGTCCAGGGCGTACCTTAACCTTTATATACAGTGCGTAAGAGTTTAATTCCCTTGGCATTATCTAGTGAGATAGATCTTTTATACCTGCGCCTAGCTAATGAATAGGGATTATGTATGCAGACTGGGCGCGTGCCAGGTTTGGAAAATAGACGGCAACGGCGTCTGGCGCGCCGCGACCGGGCGCCAATGACTTTTCCGACAGACAACCAAATATATTGCAGTTTTGGTTTCACTTAAATGTAGCGTGTCAAGACATGCGTTGTTACCTGATGACATTTAACGGCATCCTAACAATACTTTTAAACACTATCTGACCAAGTGGCTACTGAAACTCTGTTTTTACACTGTAAATGAATTTTTGACATGTAAATTGAATCGAAATATAATTAGTAATAAAATGTAGTAATCTAGTATAAAATATGTAAATTTAATGGCAAAACTAATTGGGGTTATTATAATAATTTGCATTTAAATTATTGATTGATTTATTGATTGACAGATCATTAGTATTTTATTTCTGCATACAGTCCCCGTTGGGCCCGTGGCGGGAGATGCCTGATGCTCGGACCCGTAATGAGGTAGTAGGAATAAGATTTACAGCAAAGAATGTCGCTTGTGCCATAAAGTCCATTTCGCGCGGAAAATCTCCAGGTCACGACGGTCTGAGCATCGAGCACCTCCAACATGCCGGACCACACATGGCGAGAGTCCTAGCTATGCTCTTTAACTTGTGTATGAGTCACTCATACATGCCCACTGACATGTTAAGGACGCTAGTAGTGCCCGTGGTGAAAAATAAAACCGGGAACCTAACGGATAAGAGTAACTACAGGCCCATCTCTCTTGCCACGGTTATTGCAAAAGTATTTGACGCTATGCTTAATACACAGTTAAATAAATACCTAAAACTGCACGACAACCAATTTGGGTTTCGACCTCATTTGTCCACAGAAAGTGCCATACTGTGTCTTAAGCATACCGTCAGTTATTATACTAGTCGTGATACACCGATATATGCGTGTTTCCTTGACCTGTCTAAGGCGTTTGACATGGTGTCCTACGAAGTACTGTGGAGGAAACTCGAGTCAATCAACTTACCAAATGAACTAATAGGCATCCTCAAGTACTGGTATGGTCACCGGGTCAACAATGTTAGATGGGCAGGCGTAATGTCCGATGAGTATGGGTTGGAGTGCGGGGTGAGGCAGGGTGGACTGACCTCTCCTGCCCTCTTTAACCTTTATATGGACGCACTGATCGTCGCGCTTAGCAGTCAGCATGTCGGTTGTCATGTGGACGGTGTCTGCGTCAACAATCTCAGCTACGCAGACGACATGGTGCTGCTGAGTGCGTCGGTCTGTGGTCTCAGAAGACTGATGAGGACGTGTGAGGAGTACGCCTTGAGCCACGGATTGAAGTATAATGTGGCAAAAAGCCAATACATGGTTTTTGAGGCCGGCAGTAACCGGCCGGCTATCGTACCGCCTGTCATGCTTAATGGAGCCGTACTGGAAAGAGTTTACAGGTTTAAATATCTAGGACACGTGGTTACTGCTGACCTCAAGGATGATGGGGATATTGAACGGGAGCGAAGAGCGCTGTGCGTACGCGCAAATATGTTGGCACGGAGATTTGCACGGTGTTCCGGTGACGTGAAGTTAACGCTTTTTAAAGCATACTGCACGTCGCTGTACACGTGCGGTCTGTGGGCGAACTACACGCAAAAAGCGTACAGTGCTCTTCGCGTCCAGTATAATAACGCGTTCAGGGCGGTGATGGGGCTGGCTCGCTACTGCAGCGCCTCGGGCATGTTCGCGGAGGCGCGCACGCCGTGCTTCCACAGCACCATGCGCGTGCGCGCTGCGGCGCTGGTGCGGCGTGTGCGAGCCAGCCCCAACACCGTCGTGGCGATGATTGCGGACAGACTAGGCTGTCCATATATCATGCACTGCTGCGACAGGCATGTTAAGACTGGCGTGGGATAGGTTAAGTTAGGTATTTGTAATCAATATATATATATGAGCCTTGTGTTGCTTGAAATAAATGAATTTTGAATTTTTTTTTTTAATTTGAATTAGTAAAATTAGGACAAAAGAGATATACAGATCGAAAGTGAGTGGAAGGATCGGAAGGGCCCTAGGCGTACTTTTTCGAATCAAATCGGAGAAATATTGGAAAAAGGCCGAATCTTAAGTACCCGAAAGCGACGTGCGTGCATGACTCGATTTTTGAATGTTGAAGAAGCGAAAGTTTGTCAAGATCGTAGCAAGTGGAAAGAAGTGGTCTCTGCCTACCCCTCTGGGAAACAGGCGTGATTTAATGTATGTATGTATGTTAAGGGTTGTTTAAACCAAACAATACTGATATTTAAGTTTCTCGCGGCACTTTTTCTCCAGTGGTTTTGTGTTGGAAAACGCTGCAATGTTGGATTTCCTACTTATAAAAGATTGCGGTTTGTGGCCTATGTACAAAAATTAAAATTAAATAGGCTTTTTCAGGTTGATTCATATCTTTGACAGATTAGATAATACTATTGTCTAACATTTTCTTATCTATGACACAAACTCGTCAAGTTTTTCTTGTTGAAATGTATTTTTGCATTATAAATACAGGTTTGTGCGGTGCGGCGTTGGTCACATGTCTCGCATGCATCAGAAAATGGCGCCTGCTCTATATCACTGGCTGGGAAATGTGTCATGCCAGTGTGGTCGTCGTGCGTCACACGCGGCGCCTCGGATCTGTTCGCGCCTCACCGTTACGTAAAGTCACGTTGGCGTGGAAATAAAGTGTGTGAGAGAGCGGATTAGCGTCTAGACGGAGATACCAATTGGTTTTGTCGGGTTCCTATGTCCAATCCGCGGACAGATAAGGCTTACGGGTTAAAATTTGACATTTAAAAATACAAAATCTGTCAAATATTAATCTGAAGTAAGCATTGTCTTTCCGCGGTTTGAATATAGGAACCGGACATTACACTCAGGTACAAAAAAACGGATCAGAGTGCGTTTTTCATGCTAAAGAGGCTATTTCGAAGCCTTGTTTCCTCGCCAGGGGATGCTTTTAGTGAAATCTGATGTTCGATACACCGAGCAATCGATACAGGACTTCCAGAGTGCCTAGGATACCCAACTGATTGAATCTGCGGCTAACGCCGGAATTGATCATGCTCGAAAAAAATCTAAAATGGCAATAAAATGTAAGAAAATCCAAATGCTGACCCAAACTACACTCGCGGTCAAATAATACGGGTCAGAGTGCGTTTTTCATACTAAAGAGGCTATTTCGAAGCCTTGGTTCCTCGCCAGGGGATGCTTTTAGTGAAATCTGATGATGGGTACCCCGAGCATCAATACAGGACTTCCAGAGTGCCTAGGATACCCAACTCATTGAATCTGCGGTTAACGCCGGAATTGTGCATGTTCAGAAAAACATCTAAAATGGCAATAAAATGTAAGGAAATCCACTTGCGCGATAAGTTAGGTATCTTAAGAACATTTGACCTCCTCTATTGAACCTTGGAGAATCCACCATTATACTTCTCTCAAAACAACCCCTGGCAAGGAACCAAGGCTTCAAAATAGCCTCGTTTGTATGAAAAACGCACTCTGACCCGTATTATTTGACCGAGAGTGTATCTCGCTGTACTGTTAATTGATTGTGCGATAACTTTGATATCTTAAGAACATTTGACCTCCTCTGCATAAAAAAACCTGAAAAACGTCATAAACTATGAAGATTATCTTTTATACATACGATTTTAGTCCATTGTGCATTAACAAAAGTTTTTCAACCGCAAACGTGTTAATGTTTGTATTTCGATGACTTTTAATTGTCACGTTCCAATAACTGTTGGTTTGGTAATGCTAGATAGTTTTTAAACACGTGTGTTAATGGATAGCGTTCGCGGCTCATTTTCGTGACTGAGACAATTAGTAGTAGGTACACTTGTTGTGGTTACGGAATACGGACGCCTAGTTTTTAGGTTTATGTGCTGCGTCTAATACAACTCTGTACACATATTCTTAGATAGTATTATGACTGATTGTAGGCCGTAGGATATTTTCCTAATAACATAGTTACAATCACATTAACAAAATTGATTAAATGAGAGCGAAGTGCTTAAATTAAATTAAAACTATTGCTTATACGGTGACCTAAGAATATTCTTGTTGCAAATGAAATTGTCACCTTGTTATTGTTTATTAAATGAACCATGGTTGTTAGAGGTAGCCATTATAGTTCGTCACTCCAGTGAGGTCGTGCCTTTATAAATCCAATTGGTCAATAAAAATGTGAAGGTTTTAGTTTCGCAGATTAAAGCGGGCTTTACTCTTGGCTAAATTCAGGCATTGGGCGTGAAGGGGATAAGAGCGTCCTCTTTACACTTGATTTTGTTAGCGTTTTCACTACGGACGAAAAAGCGAGCACAGTGGACGTTCACAATGACGCTTTCAAAACACCAAAGAATAGGGCTCACCACGGGTTTGGTGGCATCGAGCTCTATTTTATATATTTCTAAAAAGGACTCTATTGCCCTCATTGCGGCAATCCTTATTTTTGTAGTCCTTATGCTTGTTATCATAAATAGGGCATTTCCTCATATAAATCTTAAGTTTAACCTGTTTATGTTTAGTTGCCATAGTGCAGGCGAAGGCTCAGTCCACACGTAGGTATACACTCGCCGCGCGCGACGAGCAACTGAGAGGTCCATTGTCTAATCCTCTTTACACGATGCTAAATTCAGTGTGCTGACTGATTTAGACTGGTAGTGTTGGTCTCGCTGTCTTATTAGCTTGACTAACATGCTTACTGACTTTACACTTTTTTTTAGATCCTTTTCATTCAGCAAGAATTTAGCCAAGTCTAAAGCGGGCTTAACTGGTAGTGGCGGAGAGAGCTAATATGAAAATGAGAGTTTAGCAAAAGGTGTTAATTTATAGTTCAACTCAATTTGATTGTCTAACGCACTGAAGTAATAACAATATACAGAACCAATGAACTCAACACAGACTCTGCCGAGCTAAACATGTATGCCTGTGTCACATACGTGTACCTACATATACATATATCTATATACGTAGCAAATTAGCGCCACGTGCCGACTTTTTATCTTGCTATCAAAGCTTTATGTCTCTTTTAGAATTTAAAATATTGAGTCTTGAAACAAGTAAGATAGAGTTATATTTTGAAAACGCTAGAAAGAGACATACAACCTTTTTGGTAGCGAGCGGACTGGGAGCATCGTCGCGCGGAGACATACTCGTACACTGCTCACCTACACTTTCGTTGCCCGCGACACGAAAGGGGTGTTCAAATGACTTACAATGTATTAATGTTGGCATTGAATTTGTTAAATTGTTGCATGAGACCAATGATATGAAAACTAAGCAGAAAGAATAGAGTAGCGGGCGGGAATATTATCCTTGAAACAACTTTATCAAAAATTCTAACATGGTTGACAGCTCTGATAAAGTTATCACGTTGACAAAGCGACATTTAAAGGATTTGAACCCGACATTGTGTAGAAATGTTAACCAAATCATAATATATCGCTGTCCGTAATGGATATTACAAATACCAATGCCACCGTGTAGCTGTCGACAGCGATAATTTGTGCACAATCTTGTGATAATATCGGTTTATCGCGTTGATAAAATTGACACTAATAGCCCGCTGAATCACTTTGCAATGCACCTCGCATTTAATTTGTATAATGTAAGGATGGAACAGTACATTTACTATTTTGATCTAAATTATTGTTGCGCTAGTAATGGCTGCGCGACATTTGTAACCCTCAACGCTAGTTTACGTCTATTTCACTATTCTGACAATGATAGGTCACAGGAGACACTTCGGTATATGGCAAAGTTAACACCACTGGGCTTCATAAGCTGCGCCATGTTCACTGCAATGTCATCAGCCTCCTGTCATTGTAAGGGGGGGGATAGGGCGGCCATAGCGGCATATAAAACCAGAAAACATACATACATACCTTCAAGCCTTTATTCCCAGAGTGGGGTAGGCAGAGCTACAGAATAACGAACAACTCAAGTGTTTAACAGTGTATATTAGTGACAGGTAGCAAGCCCATCGCCAGTCGCCATCAACAGTACTACAAGCCCTTAGTCGCCTCTTACGACTTCCACGGGAAGACATGGAGTGGCACAATTCTAAGCCGGCAACCACAAAGCAGAAAACAAATTGCTCAATCAACCTTAATAGTGACTCGTGAGCTAACACACCTATATGCATTTGTTTGTTGCCGCTCGCAGTTCGTCGCCACCGCTACCATCGACACGCAAAGTTGTAGCCGTGCCTATTATGGTGTTTAAAGGGGTCAAACGGGAATAAAACGTGTGTCACTATAACCAGTGACCAACTGTCTGACCAGGGGCCTTAAACAAGATGAAAAACGGTAAAGTAATCAATTTTCAAAAACTGTCAAACTTTATGACTAAGCGCTCAAAGCGACCGTCCGGTATAACGATAACGTTTTCGCATTTCATCTTGTCTAGGGCCACAGTATGTAAGTGCAAAAAAGACGGATGCTTTGTCCGCATTTATCCATCGCGATAAAGGCGATTACGCATAGTAGAAGCAGGCCGAGGATGACGCCACAAAACTGATGCCAAATCGTTGATGCGTTCCCAACCCTGAGGACTAAGTTGGAATGCCTCTATGCTAGTCATTTCACCGGCTGTCTTGTCCCCAAACTGGAACACAACAATGAAAACACTGCTGCTTGGCGGTAGGTTAATGGATAAGATGGTGGTACCAACCCGGACGGACCCTGCACAAGGTCCTCCCACAAGTAAAAATATCTAAATGTCTATATCAAAAATATATATAAAAATATCTATTTTCTCCCGGTTCACGTATCGTTTTTATTTGCCGTGGGCGGTGTGCGCGGACCTTAAGTGGAGGCGCTGCGATACGCTGTGTCGGCAATCGCCTTAATTAAGCGTTTCATGTCGCCGCGTACGCATGGACTTAATCGCTGAAGCTAAATATAGGTACTGGATGTTTATTATACATACATAGGCATATTATTACAATGTAAATGATCGTTTTGTTGTGAGTTTCAGAACTTATATCGTAATCACTAGCAAATTTAAAACTTGTGGGAGGACCTTGTGCAGGGTCCGTCCGGGTTGGTACCACCATCTTATGCATTAACCTACCGCCAAGCAGCAGTGTGTGCATTGTTGTGGTCCGGTTTGAAATAACTAGCATAGAGGCATTCCATCTTAGTCCTCGGGTTGGCAGTGCATTTGCAGTCTTGTGAATGCGAATGTCTATGGGTCACAGTTTCCACTTACCATAAGGTGGCCTGTGTGCTCGTTTGCGATTATCGTAGTGATTAGGAGAACTTTGCAAGATTACCGGTTATAAAGTAAAGGTTGTACAAAGTATGACAAACTAATAAGGATAAAGAAATTTATGACAACTTTATAAGTACCTATGTGAAATGTAAATTCCTATTTGACGTCTTTTGATCGTGGCGGTTTCATGCAAGCCGGCTTCCTTTGACTATTGGCGGCACGCGCTGCCGTGTCGTGCGACTTCCTTTGAGTATTGGCAGTAGGGTTGCCAACTATTTCATGGGCAAATATAGTATTTTCAAGCCAAAGATATAAAAAATATAGTACACTGAAAGAAAATACAGTATATTGTTTTTTTTTGTACAGACTGTAAATTAGTACTTTATTAAATATAATGCACAATATTTACTATTTACTAACATTCTGCCTGCTAATTGGCAACTATCTGAGCTGAAAAATGCTATTTCTCCACTCCAAGTAAATTGGTGCTTAAAATCTGGTTGAAACGGCCAACCCAAACTGCATATCGTCGGTGATAATGCAAAACCGCGGTACTAACAAATTTATAATATTTAAAAATTTTCGTGTCCGTAAGGTTTATAAATCATTTGTAGGTCAATGCATCCTTTTCTTTAATAAATTACCTGACGTTGTTTTAAAGTTACCATTTCCAATACTTAAAACTTACTTGAAAAAGTCGTTGATGTCTAAAGCTTACTATAGGGTCGAAGACTATCTAACAGATAAAAATGCTTGGCCAACACCTAAATAATTTAATAATTTAAATTAGTCTTAAAAAATATGTAAATATTGTATTATTCTCTAGGGGACACGGTTTCTGTAGGAGAATGTATCGAAACTTTTATGCATGTGGTCTTGCACCGTCACAGGTAAGTATAACTTGTATACTTTCTATATATATATATATTTTTTATATTACTGTTGCTTATTAGTTTTGTGACAATTCTGAGTTTTGACACGTTTTCCTGCTCAACTACGCATGAATACATTTTTGGTGTTATGTGAGATTCATTGTTTTATATAATGCTAGGTTAAGTTTATTATTGTATAATATCATTAGCAATATTTAAAAAACGACTTACTGTTGAGTTTCTTGCGGCGTTTCTTCTCAGCAGTGGTCTCTTCCGAAGCGCTGGTAGATTTTTGACGTGTAAAAGTGCCCCTGCGGCCTACTTACTGAATAAACATCTTTTATCTTTTTTATCTTTTATCTTTTATGATAGAGCGAAATAAACCTTACTTTTTTATAAAAAAAGTGCATTTTGCTCTTTATTTAAAATTTTACTTACGCGGTTTCACCGACGATATGTATTATAAGGAATGACCGAAATATAGTATTTTTGCGTACTATATATTTATTTAACAGTATATAGTACACAGAGTCAAAATATAGTACAATACTATATATTATAGTACGGTTAGCAACCCTAATTGGCAGCACGCGCCGCGCGGCATTACACAAAGGACTCCGGTAGACAAGGAGTTCAGTGCAGTTTTACGTGAAGACGCTTTTGCATGCGTCGCTCGATATTTGATGCTTGCAGTTTGCACAACTGATCGTTAAGGT
This sequence comes from Acleris emargana, assembly GCA_927399475.2. Classification (NCBI taxonomy): domain Eukaryota; kingdom Metazoa; phylum Arthropoda; class Insecta; order Lepidoptera; family Tortricidae; genus Acleris; species Acleris emargana. The sequence goes on from OV656843.1 coordinate 3,011,830, forward strand.
GGTGCGGCCCTTACTGTACGTATAGAGCAAGCGAGATGAAGGGCCTGTTGTTTGATCAGTAGTTGAACTAACTAAATAGTGGCTGTGTGGTTGCCGGCCGCTTAGAATAGTGCCACTCCATGTCTTCCTGTGGAAGTCGTAAGACGAAGGGATTAAAGGTTTGTAGTACTATTAGGAGATGGGCTTGCAACCTGTCACTAATAAGCTGGTAAACATCTTAGCCTATTTGTGCAAAATGTGGTTACAGAATTATCAACAAGTTTTTGGAGTTGTAGGTAATTCTGTAGCTCTGCCTTCACGCCTTCATGTATGTATGTATGTATGTGAAATGTAAATTCCTATTTGACGTCTTTTGATCGTGGCGCTTTCATGCAAACCGCCTTCCTTTGACTATTGGCGGCACGCGCTGCCGTCTCGTGCGACTTCCTTTGGGTATTGGCAGCACGCGACGCGCGGCATTACACAAATAACGTAGACCAGGAGTTCAGTGCAGTTTTACGTGAAGACGTTTTTGCATGGGTCGCTCGATATTTGAAGCTTGCACAACCGAACTTTTAGATTAATGGCCTGTTGTTTGATCAGTAGTTGAACTAACTAAAACTTAAAAACCGTAACTAATGGTTAAATCCAAAGAAAATGTGTCAAATTTTCGATTCCTTTTTCAAATTTTAACAATTAGTTGAGTTAACTACATACATACCTTTACGCCTTCATTCCCAGAGTGGGGTAGGCCGAGCTACAGAATTACCAACAACTCTAAAACTCTGTAACCACAATTTGCACAATTAAGTAGGCTAAGATGTTTAACTGTTTAGGTACTTAAATAAATGTAAACAAAAAAATCACGTGGTTCTGGATATTAGCCAATCAAAACTGTTCCGTCGAGCGTTGACGTATCAATGTTCACCTCCTATTGGCTGACCAACTATGTCACGTGTTTTTTTTTTTTACATTTATTTAAGTACCTAAACAGATAGACTATAGTGACGGGTAGCAAGCCCATCGCCTAACAGTAGGTAGGTACTACAAACTACAAGCCTTTATTCCCTTAGTCGCCTATTACGACTTCCTCGGGAAGACATGGAGTGGCACTATTCTAAGGGCAACTAACTAACTACTGATCAAAAATCGAGCCCTTAGGGTACTGTTGCGTACACATGCAAGCCGCGCAATGTAGGGTAAAAGTACCAGTTTTGGCCATCTTTAGACCATTTTTGGTCACACTATATTTTAACTAATATGTAAAGGATTATGAAACTACCAACATGTTTCTATATTTTATCTTTATATTAACCTACAGTCTTAATTATTTATGCATATTATTATTAACTTTTCAGTAATTTTGGTGCTCATTTCAACCTTAAACGGCCAAAAAGGGCACAGTGGCCAAAACCGGTACTTCTACCCTACTTTTGTTTCAAGACTAACAACTGTTATATTTATTATACAATAGCGTTGTTTAATTTTGGTGGAGGCGCTGGGATTATGCGCGGTGTCGCCCGTGACGGCTATAGCCTCAATTAAGCATTTCATGTCGCCGCGCAGGCATCAGCGTAATCGCTAAAGGCTATATATAGGTACTGGGTGTTTATAATACTACTCAAAACAAAATAGGGGCCACGGTATATTCTGCATACAAAAGAACTGTTTTCGGAGAAGGATTATTATAACAAATTTTAACCAGTAAGTTTTGAATTTAGTATCATTCGAAAGCTGCAATGTTCAACTTATAACTTACATTTTTTTTTTGTCAATTGTTTTATTTTTACCATGCGTGTGGTTTTTTAAATCAATTTTCAAATTACATACAAAATTAGCAAAAAATTAAAAACCTAGCTTGTAAGTTGAACATTGCAGCTTTCGAATGATACTAAATTAAAAATTACAGGTTAAAATTTGTTATAATAATCCTTCTCCGAAAACAGTTCTTTTGTATGCAGAATATACCGTGGCCCCTATTTTGTTTTGAGTAGTATATAACGATTATCAACATGATAAGTTTCAAAACTGATATTAGGTACGGCAAATTTTAACCTAACTTATAGTTCGTTGGTTTTTCTTAAATAACTTACCTATTTCCGGGATCTCAAAAATATGGCTACCTTAGTCATCTTTTAAATCTGTGGTTGGTCTCGATTGCCTTATACTAAGTACAAACTGCTTGGATTGTAAATTACAAGTAATACAGGTAAATTTTTAACCATGTATTTTATCTAAATTAAAGCGAACTACCGGAAGCTCGCGTGCCGGAAGCACCAGTCCCCCCTTTACCTCGACACCCCCCATTTACTGGCGCATTGTATGAAAATTTACGTCCGCTTGGTGTGACCAAGCGTGGTTGCTAGTGGGCTAACCTTTGTTATATTACGAGTTAGATCTTAGATAGAGGGTCAATCATTTTAGAAACGTATTACACACAGTATTCGAGCTAAAGTTCTTTTTCAAGTGCTGTTAAGTGTCTAACTTTTTATGTAAAACGCCTTTCTGTACTATTGGTACCCTACCCTAACCCGTGTGGTTGCCGGGTTAGAATAGTACCACTCCATTTCTTCCCGTGGATGTCGTAAGAGGCGACTAAGGGAATAAAGGCTTGTAGTACTGTTAGGCGATGGACTTGCAACCTGTCACTAACACGCTGGTAAACATCTTAGCCTAATTGTGCAAAGTGTGGTTATAGAATTAACAACAAGTTTTAAAAGTTGTTGGTAATTCTGCAGCTCTGCCTACCCCACTTTGGGAATGAAGGCGTGAGTTTATGTATGTATGGTACCTAACTACAAGTACTTTATAATGCTAGAAAAGCTACGAAGCGATTACAAATGGCGGCCAAAGTTCAGTCAACAACAACATCTCTCTCGTGGAATACGGACGGTAGTCAAAGAGAGAATAGCGAGCGAGATAGTTTCGTCGTCTAAACGTGTACAGTATAAAGACCGTTGCAAATTGCAACCGCGTCGAAAACAATGAGAGGATCTCCGCGTTTAACTACGTACGCCGGCCCGGCGCCATGTCGTTAGCTAATTTACATAAGCTTTGTCGGAATAGCACCGACTCATTCGCTGCCACCAATTTTGAGTTTGTATGGGTCCATATCGGAATCCCTAATAGTCATTTGTCCTAATCGTCATTTTTCCTAATTCATCGTTTGCCCTAAAACCATTTCCGCCTGATGTTTAAAACTATTTAGTGTAAGTATTTTTTGGAATGCTTAAAATGTTGTCTGACTCAGCTGAAAACCAGTTTAGGACAATCAATAATTTAGGACAAACGATATTATGGATCGCGAATGACACCCGTTTGTACGATATTTGATCTAGCCAGCCGAGTCGCCGGCACTGAATAACATTTCTAGCCGTTGGCGGATATCCGCGCTACGGGGTCGATGACGGGTAATCCGTCATGGTAGCCGGAGCATAGAATTTGTACTACAACGGCGTGCTGCAGCAGGATTTCGATCGATTTTGAAAATAGAATACCTACTCGAAAGTTTCTTTCGAAAATTTAAATATAACGGTAAATTGTTATTTATAAGTTATAGCCGAATTGTTATTTATAAGTTAGATCAATCAACAACAGCAACAACAAGAGATCATTTACTTAAGTTTCTCACCTATGATACTTTATATTGCTTATTTTACGTCAGAGAGCTTAAATGTTAACAAATCCTGCGTCGGTAACACTTCTATCATGTTAACGTTATAATTATACAATACCCCGTTGGCGGCAACAAACGTGTCAAATTTGCGATTCACGCAACAGCCGCGTTATTTCGGTAAGTACTTTTAGCGTTTCTCTGGAAGGGTCAAGATGAAAGGAACAGGCGGTTTTACGATTTGGCACTGGCCATAAAATGGCCGCTGCCAACGCGGAAGAAAGCGAATTAACGTAAATCGAAGCGTTGACACTATTTTACAACTTTGAGCTTGTCAAGTAACTGTCGATAAAGACGGTTAGAGTAGTAAAATAATTAATTTTAGGACCTTTGACTTTCCGATAATATATTTTTTTAAATGGGCTCATCGTCCGCCTGTTTAATTCCTACCCGAATTTGAATACGGACATACAAACGATTCAAGCACACACTGGCAGTGGTTACCGTAGATAGGTGGTCGTGATAAAAAAAACATGAAGACTTAAATTACTCCTATGATTCAACACGATAAAAAAGCAAAGCAAATAAACAAAGACGTTCAGATAAGAAATTAGACAAAAAACATGCCGTCAATGAAGAAGCGAACTTTGTGTGACCAATTCAAGCATAGGTAATTACTGCAAAATGGCGTGAAACGCTCCAGTGGGCATTTTATAATTTATAACGTAACCAAGCGTCACTCATTTCAATGAAATTTTAATTCAGAGTTCCTATAGCTCCTGTAAGATAAGAAGCCAATTCTGACATCTGTCAATGCACTAGTTATCATATTATTTCTAGTATTTGAGGTTATAATTTGTATCGAGTTGACATCTGTCAGGATTTCGTCTGTCGTTTAAAAATGATACATTTGATTAAAAAAAAACCATCTTCCAGCTGTTTCAATCTGCTTTAGCCGTCAAACAAAAATCATACCCTACACCGCCATCTAAACGAAAAAGGTGGTATGCGTATAAAGACCTCATACTCCATAGTGGATTTTTCTTTTAGACGGCTTATAGGCGCGTGACGTTCCTAATCGCAGGTCACGTGGTGTCGCGCACGCGTGACGGCGACTCGCGCCGCCATTGCCGCCGCGCGCCAATCACGGCGCGACCTTGACCTTGACGTAACACGAGAGTTATGGCGGTCGGCGGTTTTTGTCACACGCCTTACTTGGTGTCAACTGCCAATATAATAACCGCAGTTCGAGACCTCATTATGTGGATGATATGGTTCGATTGAACTGTCAATATAGGTATCTCAGAATTTTTGTTATGAGATACTGAAATAAATTTATGTAGCTGTATTTTTGTGTATAGTAGCTGTTTTATTTGGTAATCAAAATGCTGAATGCTAAACTTTTGTATTTTGTATTATCGAGTCAGTGTCATTATTCGTGTTACATCGGGAAATGTATAGCTAGGTTAATTTACGTATTATGGCAAACCGATAAACATTACTAAAGCATCAGACGCGAAAAGAGGATAAGATGTTTTATTTTAAGTATCTAAAAGTGACAAAACGACTTTTATTTGCTTCTAATCTCGACGTAATTAGCCGTGTCAATCATTATTCCATCTTAGCGATTTCAATAATTGCCCTATCAATCAATCAAACCTTAACACGCTATTTTAAGTCCTACGAAAGGCCGAGGTAATCACTAGGTTTATTGTAAGCCCTGAGGTCATCGGCAACCTTCGTCTGTTTACGCTTGCAAATTAAAATGCAAATTTAATTACGATATTACGAACAATGTGCATCGAATTGTTTTGTTCATTTAATACCAAGGTATCTAATTTTCATACTATTGGAAGTGATAAAGATGGGTAGCCTATACTTATGTACATTCGATGACGTATTATTTTATGGCTTGGACACAGGCCATCATGTAAAGGGATATGATTTCACCGGCTATTTTACCCGCTTAATTGTACTGCGCTGCGGGCCTAGTATGGTTGCGTTTATCGCGTGACAAAATGTGGATTAATCCCGTCACTCTCGTACCTCGTAAATACGTGTTAGAAAGTGACGGATGTTTTATTCACATCTTGTCAAACGATAAACGCAACCATACTGTGCCCCCGGTATATACAGGCTAATGCTGTCTTCCATGACTCACTGACTCATTGACTGACTGTCAAAGCACGCCCTTAATCACAAGGGAATTGAACTTTAGAGTGCACTAAAAAATATTTAAAAAAATGGAAAGGAAATTAGGGCAGTAGCGGTAAACAAATTCTACATGTATGAGGCCGAGGTGTCCTCTCCTCTAGTAGTTATACGGGGTGGAAAAAAATATGGGCCGTGGAGGGAAACTGTGCCTTAAGGCTGAAGCCAGACAAGCGTATTTTTTGAGTTGTGAGTCGCGTAATTTCTGCTCCTCCATTCATCATACTACTACTACTACTACTATGAAACTGAATGGAGCAGCAGAAATTACGCTCGTCTGGCATCAGCCTATATCCTTAAATTAGATCATTTTAAAATAGAAATAGAAATAGAAATATAAACATTTATTCGACGAACACAAGAAAAACATCATTAAAATAAGGATGGCAACACAGTAATAATAAAACAAAACAATAAAGAAGGAAAGCAAAAAAAAAAACAATTGTAGGATAGTGTTGCCATGGGTGATTCTGTGACGTCGAAATTGACACCACTCAGCACTATGTCACAGCGTTGACCGCGACGCTGGTTTTCAGTGGCGCCAACGTGATACACGAACGAAGAGACAGTAAAATAATAAGAAATAAATTAAATGAAATTTAACTATGGGAATGAAACCGTAGTAAAACAGGTTCAATAATTGGTCATGATATGAATAAAAATAAAAAGGAAGCCAACTGAACACAGATAAAGAAAGGAGAGATTAAACAATGCAAGAGGGGGAAAAAGAGCCAAATAACTACCAACATTAAACCCGATCGGCGACGGTCGGCAGCGGAATAACCGGCACCTACCCTCATTTACCTCTTATCTCTAACTAACTATTATTATGTTTCCTGTAACGGCCGAACCCTATATTCAATCCGCGGACAGATAGGCTTCAATTTGACACATTTTGTATGGGCAAATGTCAAATTTTAACCCGAGGTAAGCCTTATCTATCCTCCGTTTGAATATAGGGTTCGGCCGTTACAGGAAACATTATTTTATTTTTAAATAGAAACGAAACAACATTCACATATTTACTAAAATACGCTTGTCTCACACGGAATCGAACTAGCTAAAAAAAAAAAAAACACTCGCTTTAATTTTTATTTTCAAGACCAATTGTAAGACTATAATAGCGAGTGTTTCTTTTTTAAATTTTTAGCTGATGCGAATCCCGAGTGAGACGAGCGAATTTCAGAAAATCTTTGAATGCAGTTTTGTTTCTTTTTAAAATAATATAATGTATACTTGAGTTAAAACGATCCAGCTTAAGGATAGTTCCCGTCCAGGGCCCATATTTTTTGTTCCACCCTGAGATTAAAAAAATCCAAAACAGGTATCTACAGAGCCTAAGGCAATTTCCAAAAGTTTTTATAAGGCTAACAGAAAATTTTCTTTGTTGCAGAGTAATAAACCCATCATGGAGAAGAGGAGACGAGCTCGCATCAACAACTGCTTGAACGAGCTCAAGGCGTTGATTCTAGACGCTATGAAGAAAGACGTAAGTTTAGGATGATTACCAGTTTTGCTAAATCTCAAAAACAAATGACGGAATAATTAAATCCAATCAAAGTCGACACCATCATTGTGCACTGCACCACAACTTTTTTAATTGAATAATTTTGTTCCAGCCGGCGAGACATTCAAAATTAGAAAAGGCTGACATTCTGGAGATGACAGTGAAGCATCTAGAAGGGCTGCGGTCTGAAGGAGCAGCTTCTCCTGACCGGTTCCGCGCGGGCTACCGACATTGCTTGTCCGAAGTCGCACGGTTCCCTGGTCTTGAGACTGGTCTGAGGAAGAGGCTGGTGAAACACCTGGAAGGGTGCGTGACACCTGGCACCAGGCCCGCGGGAGCTCCCACGCCTCCTTCAGACCCTGAAGATGCCACGACCGCTCTTCCGCATTCAACTATACTTATTTCTGGTAAGCATTGAATTGCATTTTCTGGAGTAGGTAGGGTTTTCTTATGACTTAGTAATTGATAATTATTTTAAACGAAATAACAAATAAAAAATCGTTAATTTACCTAATAAAAAATTATTGATTACGCAAATCATGTTTAAAACGGGCTCAAATAAGCATTGTTGAAATCATTTATTTTGTTTTTTTCCTAAGTTAAATTCTACTTCTAAACCCCTTCATGCTTGTTTTACTACATTCCTACTTTAATTCTAAACTAAGTCATAATATCACTACTGATTACGTATCAGAAGGCATCCTGTGCTTTCGGTTCAATTACTTGCAATGGTATTTCGGTTTTGATCCACAGTTTTCTAACCAGCACTAGCCTTGATAGCGCAACTTGAGGTTTTTTGCTTATCGCCTCACACGTTTTCTTTTATACTGCTGCTCGACCGGCGATAACGTTTACGTAAAAGGCTGTATAAAATGAGCCATTAAAATAACGCGTTGAAAAGGGACAGTCTGCGAGCACTTAGAAGCTGCTTGCCTTAATAAAAGTGTAAGAGAGGGAGTGAGGGAGAAGTAAAAAACACCTTCTAAGAGCTATCGCACTGTACTGTAGCTACATTGAAGCTAGTTCTTTCATGTTCTGCTAGCCTAGTATAATTACCCATTCGGCATTGACCAAACTTGAGAAACTACTATCATTCTGATAGAATCGTCTGGTTTACAGCTGGTCCTGGTTCTGGGGTCCGTCTGGTACCCACACGGCTGTCCAACGGCGACATCGCCCTGGTGCTTCCTGCTGGAGTCAGTGCCAACGCGCTAGGAGCAGTTCCAACTCTGGTTCCACTTTCCCCAAGGGACGCCGTCTCCTCAGCGTCTTCTGAACCCCGTTGCTTTTCCCCTGCAAGCTCAGGGTGGGGCTCCCCACCCCCTGACGATCCTGTTCCCTTAGCATTGGTAACGAGGAAGCAATCACCTGAAGACAAACCCTGGAGACCCTGGTGACATACTTCATTTTTAGTAGGTAATATTGTATACTGTGATATATTTTTAGTAGCGTCTGCGAGGGAGAATGAAGTTCCTAGATTAAATTGACCTGTGTGTGTGGTTAAATTTAGATATATATTAAACAGTGAGTTTGTATTAATTTAATAGTTTAACCGAGTCAAGATGTCACATGCACAAAAGGTAGTAGAAGCCGTCGTGTAAACTGCTAAAACTTGTCAGGCTGTAGGCAGTGAAACGGACAGAGATGAATCAGTTATATAGCTCTATCCGTGTCTCTGCTTGGAATTTGAGAGGTTTTCACGGTTGTTATACTTCAGTATTTTGCCGTAGTTACGTGCAAACTCCTTGTTAGTATCTTTTAGTCGGCTCGTCTAAACTTTTAAATTAGGAATGATTTGTAAATTTGAAAATTTACTAGCATGGCCAGTATGTGTGCGATAAATATGTACCTATTATTTTCAATCCTAGTACTTAGTTAAATGGACATAATGGCCTGTATTTTGAGTTGAGCTATAGTCTTCCTTAGCTGTAAAATAGAACTATAGAAGTATATAACTTAGTTATAATTTGTAAATTTGTGAAAGACATCTGAGGCAGTATTTCATATAACGTAGATGAACTTTGTTCGATATATTTGCTTGACATAATCCTAATTTTAGGCATTTTATTTTAAATCGCCGTGCCATTTAATATTTATAGGCATTTCTAAATAAAACTTATTTTGCTTAGATGTATGAGAAATACAAATTTAGTTTAATCAAAGATATCGATGAATGGCAGCTATTTAGACAATGAATTCTGCGTGCCTTATATACAGCAAAATCGAGTGGTCTTCCATTAAATAGATCTAAGTGATGTTAAAGTTATTATTTAATTTATCACTTAGTTCTGAGTTAAGTTTTAACTATAATTTATTTAACTAAATGCTCAATTATTTAGCTTGTTACCGTAACCAGTAAATAATAATAATAACCAATAGTATTACTGTCTTCCTGTCCTGTTAGTTACCGAAATTAAGTTCTACTTAGTTATACTAACGCAGATTCTTTGTTTATTAAATAACTAATAGATTACGTAAATAAATATATGTAAAATATATATATATCTGCTTATACTGACGCAAGCCAACATCGGATTGACTTGCACTGCAATTAGCCACTGTCGGATATCCGTACCGCAATCAGCTAACGACGGTTCCGCCTTCTCCGTCACGCTAGACAACTCAAAAAACACCTTAATTATGAAAGTAAAAGGTTTAAATTTCGTTGTATGTGTATGTGACTTATCTGATTGTCATGGCTTTGAGAGTTTAAATTATATTGCAAGAAAATTGTACGTAAGTATTTTGAATTCTAAAGTACTTATACATAAATAATAAAATTATTATTTAAGAAACATTATTTCTCATAATTATTTGTGTTATAAATAAAAGTGTCTAGAGGAGGTATGATTTTATTGATTATTATTAAGACAGTAACAACGTATGTACATATTTTAGTTACTTAATTCGAAATATTAAGTACCCATGTTTTAATTGATAACTGATTACCTTATTTGTCTTAAATAAATATAATAAACGTCGTGATATTAAACACTAAGCACCAACTGTTGTATTAGGTACCTACGTATGCAGTTTCTAAAACTAAGAGCTAATTGTACCTAAAAGATATGCCATTTATGTAAATGTGAATAAAATATGATTACAATTCTAATACATTTTTTTATTATACATAACTAAAAATATAAACTCACGCCTTCATTCCCAAAGTGGGATAGGCAGAGCTAAAGAATTACCAACAAGTCTTTAAACTTCTTGATAATTCTGTAACCACATTTTGCACAAGTAGGCTAAGATGTTTCCCAGTATATTAGTGACAGGTGGCAAGCCCATCGCCTAACAGTACCTACTTAGTCGCCTCTTACGACAACCACGGGAAGACATGGAGTGGCACTATTTCTAACCCGGCAACCACACGGGGGGTATTATACATTATCCCAAAAAAAATGAAAAGGCAAAAATGCCATGGCATAATATGAATAGAAAGAAAAGAATAGAATAGAAAATATTTATTCAACGCACACAAAAATACAGTAGAAATAATATAAAGTAAAAAGAAGACATTAATTAGGAACGTTGAACAGGATCCCTCTCAGCATTGTGCCGCAGGGAAACTGCGGTTTGCGAATGACTTAAAAACTAAACTACGTTAAACAAAAAGACGGGTAACAGTAAACAGGTAACATATAAAATGACAAATACTAGCGACAATTTGTTTAATAAAGTGAAATGAAAATTAATATAAAAAACAATATAATATAGGCACAGTTCCTTAAACGACATCATCAAACGTTCCCTCGGCACAGCCAATATTCCGGCAACCCTGGAGCCCTCAGGTCTTTCTGCCTCAGATGGCAAAAGACCTGACGGTTGCACTTTGGTGCCATGGTGTTTGGGCCGCGCCTTGGCGTGGGACGTAACATGCGTGGACACGTTAGCTCCGTCTCACGTCGAGGGATCCGCTCGTCAGTCAGGGTCCGCCGCTGAACGTGCCCAGACCATCAAATGCCGCAAATACGCTTTTCTAAAAGATAATTACTTTTTTGCGGCACTTGCAATGGAAACTTTGGGTCCGTGGTCTTCCGACACCAAGAAGTTTGTTAAAGAGGTGTCGGAAAGACTTATTTTGGCGGCGGGTGATCCCAGAGCCGGCTCGTTCTTTGCCCAGCGGCTCAGTCTGGCTGTGCAAAGGGGGAACGCGGCCAGCATTTTAGGGACCATGCCACAAGCGGGTGAACTGCAAGGGTTATTTTATTTATAGTTAGAATTTTAAGACGTTTTGTAGTAGGTATTTTGGTTTTTTTTTTTTTTATATCATATAAGAAAACACTTAACAAAGACTAATGCTATTTGTGTGGCAACACCAGAACAACACAACTATTTCCTGTTGGATCGTTGCAAGTGACGGCCAATATAATTTAAAGGTATGGATTACGCGTATTACCAGTTTACTCCAAAAAATTATAGTACACTACATATAATTCTATATACATAATATGGTTTTCGTGTGACAAAATGTGGATAAATCATCCGTCACATTTTAAGTATGACAGTGCCGGATGCTTTTTCCACATTTTGTCACACGATAAACGCAACCATGCTAGGGGTAACCTGCAATTTTATCGAATTTCACTTCATCGATTGTATCATTTCATCGAACTTAAATTCATCGAAGGCTATTTTCTGCTGAAACCGTAATGTTTTCAAGATATCTTAAACATTAATTGCGTAGTTTAGGTTAAGTAGGTTAGACTTGTGACTACCAAAAAAAAAAAACTCATTTTGTGAGAAATGCCTTTCGTTAAAATGTAAATTTTTCGTTATGATGATTATGTTCGTGAAAGGTGCTTTGATAAAATAATAGGAACCTGCCTACCTCCAGGACGGTAGATCGTAGGATTAATAAGGAAGTAACCTACCATTTGAACGCTTCAGTCGACTCTGGCAATTTAAAGTCTTGCCACTGATGCCACCAGCCACAAGGTTAAGAGTCGGCACAAGTTCAAAATTAATCAGCTAACCTAACAACAAAGCTCGGATGATGTCGGAATAATACCTCCGGTGAAATTAGAAATAGAGGCATTCTATCATAGCCCCCTATTTCACCATCTTAACAATGACAAGTCCACTCAGACCGGTCTTGTGCTTTCGCATCCACCGCGACAATGACATGTGACAGTTTACAATTCGGTATACATTGCAAAGTCAACACGCTGATACATCACTGGGTTTCATATAATGTATGAACAATGTGACAAACCAAGTGTGTGTGTGTTTTTTTTATGGCGTAGTAAGGCAAATGAGCGCACAGGCCACCTGATAGTAAGTGGAAACTGTGACCCATAGACATTCGCATTCACAAGACTGCAAATGCACTGCCATCTCTGAGGACTAAGATGGAATACCTCTATGCTAGTCATTTCACCGGCTGTCTTATCCCCAAACAGGAACACAACAATGCAAACAGTGCTGCTTGGCGGTAGGTTAATGGATAAGATGGTGGTACCAACCCGGACGGACCCTGCACAAGGTCCTCCCACAAGTAACCAGCATATTAGTGACAGGTTGCAGGCCCATCGCCTAACAGTACTACAAGCCTATATTCCCGTAGTCGCCTCTTACGACATCCACGGGAAGACATGGAGTGGCACTATTCTAACCCGGCATCCACACGGGGAGAATGCATAATTAACATACAAAAAAAACAATTTCATTGCTATTTTATAGTTTATAACAAAAACATCTAAGTAATGAATTTTAGTTAGACGAGATAATGGTTATGACAACACGATGTTATATGTCTATATTATGTTTTGAAATAAACAAAACACTTCTACACGATCTTCAAATCAAGTGAATTACTACTTACGAGTGTTCCGTGTTTGACTTTATCAGCAAAGAGTACGTAGGTACTTTCTTATCGTCAACGCTGTTTTTAACGCAGCAGGCTCGATCAGCTGGGCTGGCAAGAAATAGTACATTATTGCCTAGGCGCGGAAAGTCAGGGATTTCCTTACGAGGTTGTTAAAATACGAGTCAGAAAATCCTCGTTTCCACCGGGGAATATATAATGCTTTTCTCAAACAATTCGAGGAAATGATACAAATACATGATTAAAAGTATTTTTTAAAACGAGTATTAGTTAAGATAGTTCCACGCACAGAGCCGCCGCCAGCACCGCAGAGCCCTGCCGCCGCACCACACGCCTCCACCCACAAATTGAGTGTACGGGATTTTTTTCATGATCCTTTCGATCTTATACGCAATAGAGCGCACTTTTAAAAAACACTATGGATATGGACGGAAAGTGTTTTCATATGGTTTCTTTACTCCTAAGAATAAAATGAGGCACTTTTCGTCCTTGTGTTTCAATCGGAAAACCGTTATTAATTAGGTTTTATATTGAGTATTCGTGGCCTAGTTGTTGTCAACTCATGATTGGATGGTATATTGTTCGATCCCAGTGACCGCCGTGTACGGTGACTAGCAATAATATTATTATCCAACATTGTATTTTGATCTCCCTTTCTATCTAGTAAGTAACGATAGAGACGCACTGAGCGACAAATGAGAAAATATAACTTGTCCTACCCGTGCTGATTATTACATATATAATACTTATTGGATGCTCTGGCGATAATAGAAAAACGTCATAAGTAAAGCTGCACAATTTGTTAACTGAATAATGAGAAAGAGCAGTGTGAAGGGACAATTCTGCAAAAGATCCTAAACGGTCGAAGTCTTTCTTGCCAGTATGTAAGTAAAAGAGTGATGGATGCTTTACCTATAGTAATAAAGGCGACCATAAAACGAGCCCTGCATACGATATGATAAGATACAAAATAATTCTGACATCTGAAAATTGAAATCTTACGTTTATCCAAAGAAAAACATCTATACAAAACATAAAAACAACGATATTCGGTAATCTTCCAGCCTTGATCACGGTCAAGTGGCCAATTCGATAAATCTTTCTGTTTGACATGTACACTTGTAAAACTATTAAGGTAGGTCCGCATTATTGGTGACATTTAATCGTAATATGTATCCGTGACCGCGTGTCATTACCGATTATGAGGAGACGACTAAATGTCGCCATGTGGCGTTTAGATATTTATTATTGGTAAATTAACTGTATATTTATTTATTCGTATCGCATTTGTACAATCGTTCATCTTTAATATTGTAACTTAACTATAATGCTTATTTTCTCCTTGTATCCATTGGATTGACTTATTTGCTAGGGTGAACTGGCCCGCCGGGTCACCGTCGTACTTGGTAAGTGGGCAATCCTTGAGGATATGTTTTAAGTCTTGGTTTGGGGCGCCCCACTCACACTCCGGTGGTTCAACCCAACCATATTGGTGCAGAAAAGCTCGGCTGCATGACCAGTTCTCAGTCTGTTGAGCTTGCATTGGTTACTAGCACTTAGCCATAGCTGGGCATTAACTCGTTAATCCGTTAATCTTTAATTAACGAAGTTAACATTTTGATTAACGTATTAACTTTTAAGTTAACTTTTTTAAATGTTAACGGACACGTTAATTTCCGTTCATATGCAGAAGTCCGTTAATCGTTAATCCAATGCCTACTATTTACCGAACGGCACCGCGGCGCGGCAAGAAAAACAGGTTCAGACAAGTATGAAAAGACAAGTGCCGGGCGGCGCGTAGCAGCGAGTGTGTGATGTGAGAAACAACGATGATGACAAGGAAGACTTTTTCAATTCTGTCACTCAGTCTATAGAAAAACCAAAGAGCTCCAACTCTTTAAAGAGTAAAGCGCAAAGTCTCGTTAAAATGTGGCCGGACATGAAATCAAAAGACTCGTTCAAAGATGCTGCATTCCTTGGGGAACAGATATTCATAAATCTATTCATTAAATACAATACTGCTATACCCTCAAGCGCTGCAATTAAACGTCTGTTTTCCACGGGTAAAGACATTTTAACTCCAAAACGAGCCTCGCTTTCAGACGAGAACTTGAACATGTCAATGTTCATGAAAGGGAATGCACCTTATGCCCTTTTGTATTTTGTTTTGTTCCCATCCTGTTAACTTCCAGAACCTAAACCAACAGGTTTTATAAGTTCACTAACGCAACGATATAAAAATGCATTTTTTTTACACATATTAACGGATTAACGATTAACGTTAACTTGCGTTAATTCTTCCGGAATGTAACGCTTTAACGTTTAACGAAGCTAACTTTTTTTGTAGCGGATTAACGATTAACGAAGTTAACTATTTGATTAACGGTGCCCAGCTATGCACTTAGCCATATAGCTCTCGATCACCTCAGAAGACAGCAAGCACTTCTCCGCGAAGCCCGGAAGATCCTCTCCAGCCCGGATCTCCCTGTTCATGAAGAGTTTGCAAATCCCCCACCGCACCGATTAAAGTGACGGCATCCAACCTACAATGAACTACATGTCACCAACTTCAACTTGACCACTAAATGGGTTCTGGTCTCTGGAATGGAAAGCCAACCCACCAGAAAATATGGGAGTAAACCTTAACCCCACTCTAAAGCCGCCTGGGATTTGGGAGAATGCTGGCCCTCTATGGACCAGACTAACTCAAAACAGGGCAAAATGGAAAAGAATTGGAGAGGCATATACCCAACAGTGGGCATCTAAATAAATTCTGTGGAAGAAGAAGAAGAAGAAGAGAGGGAAGTACAAACCCTGATCATCTTCTTGTGCTCACAGACCGTACGTGTTTGGTTTCTTAGTGAATAGGGTACCCATTAAGAGGAGGGGGGAAGAGGTTTTTTTGTTGCATTTTTCATAATATCTACAAAATACTCAAAAATCGTAAAAATCGGACTATGTTTAAGAGATGTAAACGTTGTCGCATTTTGTATGGAAATCCAGTCCTTTTAATACTGAAATGTATTTTATTACCTGCCATATTTTTTTGTTGAGAATTTTAAATCTGAAAATTAATGTTGCCCCGCCTACCGAATACTTTGACCGTACGTACGTACTATTTTTAAACCCCCAACGCAAAAAATAGTGGTTATAAGAGTGTGTGTGTCTGTGGCACCGTAACTCTTAAACCGGTGCGCCGGGTGCGCAGTCAACAACAACAACAACATCTTGAGAATGATAGGGGACAGGTACGACTGCCCCTACATCCGTCATAGTTGTGGGTTACATACCCCTGTCAATTAATTACTAACACTTAGATCTAAGCTACTAACAACATTTAATTTAATTATTTTTTATAAATATACGGACTTATGTTGTCTGAAATAAATGATTTATTATTATTTGTATGTCTTTACCAATCACGGGACTTTATTGGGAGTCCCGGACCTTTGGATGGCGTACATGGAGCCGAAGCCAACACGCGCAGAGTCCCTTTAGACAAGTTTAATTTAGTAATGTGATGGGACACCAACCGGCGATTGTCCCTGAGTTCAATCAAACTATAGAAGTATGCTCCCACGGACAACCAACGGTTAGTGTAGGACTATTTAAGAAGGATGGAAGTATTAAAATAGGCTCTATGAATGAACAGATATGGATTGGTGAACTAGGCTATTGATGAAACTACGGCGCCTGCCTGGCCAATGCTAATTACTTTGGTTGAAATGGCAGGCGGTGACTCGCCAACTCAATGGAATGGGCCTCCCGAAATAGCCGCATATATATAGCAGCAGTTTTTTTATACTCGGCTACCATAACTGTCAAGTAAAATAGAGCAATCAAAACAGCAATCTGCCCAGGTAAGATTGGTGCAAGGTCAACTGAAGGGTCCACGGTAAGAATGTCCAGTCACTTTTTTTTGAAAATGAGTTTTAAATCTCAAAATGTAGAGAACGAAATGAACATGCCAATTTTTTTTTCATTACCACTTTTTGAGAAAACACACAGTTTGTTTTTCCATACTACGTGAAAAACAAACGCGGGGTTCTTTTAGTATGGAGAAAGTAACTCTGTGCGTTTACGCAAACATTTGTAATAAAAAAGAAATTGGCATGTAGCTTTAAAAACTTCCTCATTTCACAGTGATTCTAATCATGCAAGAAAACACTAAAAAAAATATGAATTAATACATGACTTTAGGATTTTTTCGTACCACGGACATAAGGAAAAATGGCAAAAACGCTGATTTAAATGATCAATATCTCGGAAACTAATAACAATTGATGAACATACATGGGGGTTAAATCGATAGCTTATGAGCTGCTCTATCAGCCCTAGGCGGGTTGACGTCGGTTTCTGTGACACCCTGTATAGGCTAACACATTACCCTCCTCCTTCGGCAGTCAGATAAAAAGTGAGTAATTAATGTTTATGATATCCTGCAAACATCATAATTTCAATAGAAAATAGCTTTCGATAAAATAATGACAAACAACGAATTGAAATTCAATAACATCATGGGTTACCGACTGTACCATATCTATTAATACGAGGGCTGCCTTTTAAGTTGTGTCGTTTGCCAACCTCCCGCGATTATTTAAAAAAAAACATATGGCATTTTCATCCTTTTGAATTTAGAACTCGAAAACAAAAGAATGTTTTCAAATTGGTCGAATAGTTTTATTACAGCGTCTATTCAAAGGTGACAAGTCGGTTGTAAAAATGGAAATGTCTAAGGAAAATTTGCGTGCGGTAATTTTCTACAACTTTAAAAGGGGATTATCGCGACTTCAGTGCTT
The DNA here is from genome assembly GCA_927399475.2 of Acleris emargana. Classification (NCBI taxonomy): domain Eukaryota; kingdom Metazoa; phylum Arthropoda; class Insecta; order Lepidoptera; family Tortricidae; genus Acleris; species Acleris emargana. The sequence continues at coordinate 3,029,769 of OV656843.1, forward strand.
TGAGGAGATCACATCTGTGTTTGGTGATGCAGCACCGTGTCTTAGGACTGTAGAACGCTGGTACTTAGAATTTTTACGTGGGCACTCTAGCCTCAGTGATAAGCTTCGTGAAGGTCGTCCAAAAACCGCCATGACGCAAGAGAATATCGAAGCCGTGCGGCAGCTAATACTCGAAGATCGTCATGTGACATACCGTGAAATAGAGGCATCCGTGGGCATTTCAGGGACCACTGTCCAAAAAATCCTGCACGAAGAACTTGTTGTAAAAAAGTTGATCTCTCGTTGGATACCACATTTGCTTAGCGACGACCAAAAAACAGCCCGTGTAAGTTGGTGTCGCAAAACTCTGAAGCGATTCAGCCGAGGAGAGTCAAAACATGTTTATGATGTGGTTAGTGGTGACGAGTCTTGGATATATGCTTACGATCCAGATTCAAAACAGCAGTCAACTGTCTGGGTCTTCCAGGACGAGCCAAAACCGACCAAAGTCATACGCTCTCGGAGCACTTCAAAAAAAATGGTTGCCTCGTTTGTGGCAAAGGGTGGTCACGTCGCCACTATTGTACTAGAAGATCGCAAGACGGTTACCGCCGACTGGTATACCACTGTTTGTTTGCCACAAGTCATCACCGAATTTCGAAAAAACAACTCGGAACGTCGTATGATACTGCACCATGACAATGCAAGTTCGCACACCGCCCGCCAGACAAAGATGTTTTTGAACACCCAAAACGTGGAAATTTTAGATCACCCGCCTTACAGTCCTGACTTAAGCCCTAACGATTTTTTTACGTTCCCCAAAATTAAGCAAAGTCTTCGTGGTCAACGTTTCAGCTCACCCGAAGAAGCTGTTGACGCATACAAATCGGCCATTTTGACTACCCCCACTTCGGAGTGGAATAAATGTTTTAAAAACTGGTTTGAACGCATGCAAAAGTGTATTAAATATCGCGGCGAATTCTTTGAAAAACAATAAATGGTAATAATCTATTAGATTGTCTATACTTATTTCAAACGACACAACTTAAAAGGCAGCCTGGCGCCACTGCCTTTCAATATCTTCAAGCTTATCCCATTCAAACTAAGCCTAGTGGCAAGATACGAGATTAAAATCTTGATGTTAAACGAGCGATCATTATCAGGTCCCTATCTATTCCACTTGGTCTTTAAACTTATCGTTATCATATTGTTGATGTTACAGCTGGACTTAATCACATGACTTGGTTTGGAGAAGAATATGGTGGTAGCTATGCGGACGGGCCCTGCACGGGAACACCTTAAAATTTGGTTTTTTTTTCCGAATATTCGTTTATCGATTATTTTTTTTTCCGAAACCTATGGTACGCTCGAGCTATTTTAGAATAAATGCATAATTTAATTGGCATACGTAGGTTAGGTTAGGTTTGATTAAAAGTGATGGAGCGCCTAGCAAGTTGTATACCTTTAAGCGTAAGCTTAAAGGTTATTTGTTGACGCTTTAATATTATTTATATCGGCATTCCACCTTAGTTCTCAGGGTTGGCAATTCATTTGCAGTCTTAGGATGCATTGTAGTCCTCATGAGAATGTAAAATTCAATTCGTCGGTGATACTGCAAAATCGCGTATAACAAATGTGTGATATAGCAAAATAAACCTTACAATATTATTAAAAAGGTGCATTTTGCTCCTTATTTCAAATGTTACTTACGCGGTCTACTTGCGATAAAATACGAAGCACTTTACTATAACAGTTGGCTGATCCTGCCAAGATGAATGATCCTGCCAGCATTACAAATATTACAATAGAGAAGTCAATAAGACAGACGGGGTTAACTATTCGTCTCTCTCTCTAATTTAGACAACGCTTAGGTCTGCTTACGAAGCTAGCGGTACTGGGTACAAATTCTGGTTTTGTTTTCTATGTGTTTAAGTATATATTTATATACATAAGTATTTATATTGTTGTCTAGTACCCATGGTACAGACAACCACCTTATTTCGTTGGTAATAAGGTCCAAAAGTGGATACATCTCTTTGTAATCGACTGTACAAGCCTAGAGCTTAGTTTGGGATAAGATTAATTTATTGGTGTGACATTGTCCCCTGATATTTAATTTTATTATTTATTTATTAAATGAATGCTGTTTAAGCATATACATTCAACATCACTAATAATCTATTGATACGGCCATCGCGCAAAATATATGTATACACACATACATACATACATTAAATCACGCCTGTTTCCCAGAGGGGTAGGCAGAGACCACTTCCTTCCACTTGCTACGATCTTGACAAATTTCCTTCGCTTCTTCAACACTCATACATCGAGTCATGCACGCACGTCGGTTTCGGGTACTTAAGATTCGGCCCTTTTCCAGTATTTCTCCGATTTGATTCGAAAAAGTACGCCTAGAGCGGCCCCTTCCGAACTTTCCACTCACTTTCGATCTGTAAGTATATCTTCTTTCATCCATCCTTTCCAAATGACCGAACCATCGAAGCATGCCCTTTTCAATCTTAGTCACTACATCTTCTTTTATGTATACAAAGACATTTATTTTTTATTATCGGTAGTATAGGTGCGTGTAGATCTTTTTGACGTCTTGGTAATGTGTATATATTTGGGTGGATCAACTTTTTGTTGTTGTTATTCTGTCCCGTAAGCCAGGAGACAACAGTGATAGAGTTTCTTAGAAAAATGTTATAATATATACTTCAAGCATACTCAGGAGAAAGGCCATAAAAGAATGGGTGTGTAATTGCCAATAAAACGGTTTTTTAGTGAACTTATATCCTTTGAAATCATAGTTTTAAAGAGTGACCCAGGAGACGTCACCATGGCAACGAGCTACAAAGAAAAGTTGATTGACCCATTTATGACTTCGGCTGTGCAATACATGTAGTCAGATACAAAGTAAGAGAGCTAATTCCCGCTGTCTCCCAAAATTGCTCCACTTCAAAACGCTTTTTTTTATAAAGACATTAAATTTTGGCTAATTAAAGGGTGCAGCCGAGCTCGGTGGTCCCCGGGCTCCTCATTCATCAGCGTCGTTTGATTGCTGTTTGTTTGCACTGTCCGGACACAAATGACGGGTTATCGGGGAATTATTGCACCGACAACGGCAATTTGCCACTACCCAACCCCTGCGTCTTAATTATTTAATTCTGCACCCACACACGAACACGGGGGCCCGCACTCTGGGTGGCAATAACTTAACGTTTAAAAACAAAACTTTTATTACATTATATTAATTAAAACGATGTGAAACTCGGTAGAAATAAAGTTTTAAAGCGCTCGGTGCTTGTTACGTTTATTGATATGAATAAAAATGGCATCTGATTGCTTGTTTATTCCGGATTTCATTAAAATTCATGAGATGACGTGTGTAATGCCGCTACGTCGGGCTCTAAGGGCCGAGCGTAATTGAAATGTGATTTTTTTATGAATTTTAGCATCTGTGGAGCGGCCACCCAGGTCGCCACGGATGCTGCAACCCATATTTTTCTAAACTACCTTTTTATTCGTCAGCGACGTAACCCTTGTAATTTTAAATTTTAGTCAATTTCGAAGCAATGAATCATGCGCGACCAGATTGTTTTGACAATGAAGATTAAGAAATTAAAAAGCCGTAAGCTACAATCACTTGAAGAGTTATGAAAGTCCAAAATGTGTAGGTAATGAAGAGCGAACCATGACATTATTACCTACCATTCCAAGCTGGAATGAAGGTAGTTATTCGAAACATTAATTTTCTGCCTCAATTTTTTCAATAGTCATTCATACCTTAATTGTGAGAACTGGGCTGATTTTGATATGTCGTGACGTATCGTACTAGGTAATAATTAGTATAATATAGGTACTACAATTAAAAGTTGAAACTAAGCCTATTAAAATTTAAATATAACAAAGCTACTCAAATATTAAAGATGTAAATAATAATAACCACTATAAAAAGAACATCCTCTAGCAGATCCGCTCGCGGCATGGTCCTTATGACACTGGCTGCATTACCTCTCTGGATAGCTATCCCAATGCTTAAGGAGAGGTAAGCACCAGCTCTAGGATCTCCGGAGGTGACTTTGAGCCAGGATGACAGGGCCTTAATAAAGCTAGATAATAGCTTAAATCGCGTAGCTGACAAAAAAACATACAAATTTAGCTCCGAGTGATAACGTTTCTCACCCCTTAAATCAAGTCCGATTTAGATGATTTATGAATAATATTGTAGTTGTTATGAATATGTCATCATCATCATCATCATGTCAGCCGAAAGACGTCCACTGCTGGACATAGGCCTCCCCCAAGGCTCTCCACTCAGACCGGTCTTGTGCTTTTTGCATCCACCGCGTTCCCCCGATCCTAATAAAAATCTACAACAAAATATTTCTACGGGAAACGTACAGACCTAGTTGTTTCATAGGATCTAAAACATATTTAAATTTAATAATCGAACTAAGGTAGGATTAAAGGAAGAGAATCGCCATCCCATTTTGCATTGAAATTTTAAGCATGACAGTCCTCTTAAGGTACGTTTTATCCCCGACAGGTTAATATTTCCAGCAGGAATAACTATAAACGACAACCACTGACAGACTCGTGGGCAAAGTTTATTATAAACTTCAGACTGTCAAGTATTCGCCGCCCGACCGGTCGCTGACTGACGTCTGCTCGTTACTCAAAGGTCGCTGTTGATTTCCTTTTTTATCGTATCAGTGCATACAATTAATCAGCGCTATGACGCGTGACAAGACCTAATGAGAGCCGGGGAGGTTGTATGGAGAGGTTGTATGCATGTTGTATAGTTATACGGTAAAGGCGAGTTACCAGGGTTTTGTATGCTAAAGGACCCTATTAAATACAGAAATAAAAAACCGTGTGTGGTTGCCGGCTTATAATTGTGCCACTCCAAGTCTTCCCGTGGAAGTCGTAAGAGGCGACTAAGGGAATAAAGGCTTGTAGTAGGTACTGTTAGGCGATGGGCTTGCTACCTGTCACTGATATACGCTGTTAAACATCTTAGCCTAATCGTGCAAATTGTGGTTACAGAGTTATCAACAAGTTTTTAGAGTTGTTGGTAATTCTGTAGCTCTGCGTACCCCACTCTGGGGAATGAAGGCGTGAAGGTATGTATGTATGTATGTAACCTTTGAGCGATTTCGAAATATTTCAAAATATCAAATAACCAAACGTACTAGGTGCACTTTCCGTCCCCGGGCAAGTATAAATGGAGCGAAGCTGCTACATCTCATCATGTCTGTGACTAAAGCTAAAGATGATATCTGTAATAGTTTGGGAGGAGTATGCGGACAAACGAAAATCCGAAACGGGAAAGAATGGAGCTTCGCAACAACACTAAAAGTGACAAGATAGTTCGTAAAAATCTTCATATTTAACACACACAGATGGATATATACTTCTCTAAGTAAAATAGGAATATGATTAAGCAACGGGTTGGCTTAAAGTAATGAAAATGTATTCAATTACCAATAGCAGGCAATAAAAAAATACAAAAAGGATTTTGACAGATATAATTAATAGAAAATATGTAAATTTTGTTAATAAGGCAAAAAAAGATTAACTGGTTTAATAAAAAATGTCCGCGAGGAAGTTATGACGTGAACGTGTCTATCGTCTACTTGGACGGCGTGAAAAATCTGAAGTGGTCTCTCATCACAAATTTGAAAATGTACCTCCTTCTACAATTTCATGTTTGATCCAGCGGTGGGAACTTGGTATTAGGACTAAAGATTCACCAAAAACGGGAAGACCTCCCATTCTTAATGATCGAGACCGCAAGTAGGTGGCAACGTTTGTACAAAACAAAGTGGGTCAGTCCCAGATAAGTTAGCTGTAAAATATGATGTTTTTCGTGGGCGAATAAGGAACATTTTAGAGAAATACAATGTTGAACAGTTAAAGTGTCAAAAAATACCCAAATATTCCAACAAACAGCTTGAAGATATTCCAAAGAAGTGCAGGAAGTTGCGGAGAAAGTATCACTATGCAGGGAGCAGCCAGAATTGACTAAAAGAGCGTGACGTTCACTTCGTACCGAAGGATTCAAACCATCCGAACGTCCCTATAGCTCGTCCAATTTTTGAATAAAATGTGTTATACTATAATGTAAATGTGATTTCCTAAATAGACATGTAAGTATATTATTGTGTCTTGTTGCAGTGCCCTTGCAGGGTTTATGTTAAAGCCACAGAACTACGAGTATATCGATATACTGTACAACATAAAGCAATAAATGAATATGACTATGACTACTTGAAAGGACATAATATAGTCTTCGATCAAGAACAACAGTCAAACCAGTGCGTGCGTGCGTAACATGGGTGCGTTTATCGCGTAACAAAGTTTGGATATCCGTCACTTTTTGACACTTACGTACGTAAATAAGTACGACAGTGACGGATGCTTAATACACATTTGACATGCGATATAGACGCAGCCATACCAGGTCTACTGTCTTAGATAAGTCGAGATTTAAGCGACGCAACAGATTAAGACTGCCTTATATGGGGTGTCCCAGAAGTAAAGAGACTAATTAATTTTTTAAATATTTAATAGAAAATAAACATTTAGTTGAAACATTTTAATTGAAAGATGTGACAAAATTAATTAAATTATTAGGGTTATATCAAATTTGCACCTACGACAACTTTAAAAGCTAATTTTCTTAGATGTTTTGCGGCCCGCCGCATAACAGCTGTTGCAGATTTTGCAGCCACTTCTTTGCTCAATCTGGTCCATCATTGCTTAAAAGCTTTTAAGGATTTTGGTTTTTCTAATCTTTTTTTTTTTTTTTTATAAAATTTTCTCACAGTAAGACTGAATATTGTCTCTTTACTTATGGGACAGCCTTATATCAACTGGGAGCTGATTCGCCACAATCGCGCACTTGTATTATTTGAAGGTTTGTGGGAAAAATTCAATGGCTCGTTGCCCCACGGTGGTCTATATTTCGAGCCGGTTTTTGTCTCGGCCCGCCCCGACATTTCTGATGTCCAACCACGAACTATTTAGGTGGTCGTTGCGGTCGCGCCCCGAATTCTGATCGTCTTACCACCCCGGAGATAAGAGGTGAGAGGAGCTCATGAATGACGGTTATTTGGTGAAAAACTTGGATTGAACCCCCACGACTATGCTTGTATGCTTCAGCTCTATCACTATTATTTCTTTCTTGTGGCCCTTCTTCTCCGCAAAGTTAAGCTTGTCTTGTCCGAAGCGCTAGAGATTCACTTCATATGTATTACTGACGTGTAAAAGAGGCCTCATGTGACCAACTTACTGAATAAATATTTTGAATTTCGAATGTATTTGCCTATAAATACATTCGAAATTAAAAATATTTGGGCGTTTTCACTAAAAAGTGTACCCAATTAAGGACTGAAATTAAGGAACTTTAACTTTGTCAGTTTTGTGACGAAAATTAGCTATATATTGACGGCCGCAATGTATGGCTAATTTTGGTCACAAAACTGACAAAGTTAAAGTTCCTTAATTTCAGTCCTTAATTGGGTACACTTTTTAGTGAAAACGCCCATTTATTCAGTAAGTTGGCTCTGAGTAGGTACCTACATAAGTTTAGTCAAGTATCGAGACCTTTATAAGACCTTAGAATCTACTTAACTAAATCATTGTTTCTAATACTAGATAAAATTTTAGTTGTTCATACAAATTGTGTTTCTAAAATTTACATTTATAGTTAGCACACAGCCAATGTCTCTCGTGGAGTATTTTTTTTAAAAACCTCTAAAATCTGTCAAGCGGATTAGCCTACTAATATTTCTACTTTATCACAGTTTCACAAAATACTCAGACATGAATTTTAATAGATAACATACCTACATACGAGTACATAGACATGCCACGTATAGACTTAAAATACATTAGGTACCATTAGCCATCAGGTAAAAAGAGGGATGTATTATTAAGGAATGACATTTTTATTGACATTTAATAAACCTTAAGTTATTTTATGAAGGCCCTAAAGCATTTGGTTAAAATAATTGTAACATCGGGGTGGTCGTAGGCTGGAAGAGTATAATAATAGCAATTTAGACAGGCCAAATTGTTCACCTCCTGTTTAAGTTTGAGTCCAAAAAATTTGGACATATCCTAAAGGCCACCTGCGGGCCTAGTACGGTTGCGTTTATCGCGTGACAAAATGTGGATAAAACAATCAATTTTTGACAAGTGTATTTGGGAGGTTACTAGTGTTGCCACCTTAGTTTTAGTAACGGGGGCAGTTGAAGAAGGTAATAAGGGCTAGATTGGGCTAGATGGTGCACAAATTAGGTACTTAAAATAGTCTTGCTGTAAAAAAGTACTAAAAAACACCTTTACTCAATCAATTACGTATTTGTGTTTTAGTTTGTATCAAAATAAGATTTTTCAAAATTTTCTGTTTTGTTATCTACCACAAAAATAGAAATAAATCAATATCTATGACACAAATCGCGAAAGTTCGATGCTATCGCGATGTAAGCATGGCGCAAATTACAGATTTTGCCGCAATATTTTCAAGAAAATGAAAAGGGCTAGATAGCCCTTTCCTGGCTTAATCATCGAACAACGAGTTCACCTACCTTAAAAAGTGCTAGATCTAGCCCCAAAAGGGCTAAGGTGGCAACACTGGAGGTTACCATGACTTACTAAAGCAGTGCAGATTAGGTTGAGAGAAAGGAACAGAGATATAGCACTTACATAGCTTCTCTGCCCTCTCTCTCAACCTAAACTGAACGACAACTAAACAAGCCTAGTTGTTAGTGACCCTGCCTACGAATCTAAAGGCCCAAGGTTCGATCTATTCGTCGATACGTATAATTATGTTTATCGTGGCGTAGGACCCATACTACAAGTCTAGAGCTAAGTTTAGGGTTAGGTTTATTTGTGTGACACGATATCAAATTAAGAAAGCAAAATAAAATTACTTAAAATACTTTATTTGATGACTCCATACTCCGCAGTCATATTTTTATTTAACTTTTCAAAGCCTGTATAAAATGGTAATTTTTTTGTACCTAACTAGTTAAAAAAAGTTAACGTCGTCAGTGTTTTTTTTGTTCCTTGTCGCATTAACGTCAGTCTTGATCTGCCATACCAAAATGGCTGACGAGTAAAAACTCACAAGGCACAAAAGTGATCGTTGGCCGACACGAGCGTTTTGCAGCATATGCACTGCATTGCGACTGAATTGCTGCAGAAACGCTGCAAAAAGTCGCCCGGCGTATCCGCTTTTATGACGTTGACGTTGGTATTTTAACGTAAAAAAAACCTAGTCTCACCACCCACAGCGGTCCGCCGCACGTGCGGTCACCGCTGTCATAGTATAAATAGAATAGTAGTTCGTCTTTAGCCCTTTAGGAGTTTATGTTACCTATTGCCGCTCGGGAGTTAGGCTTGCGTTGATGCGCGTCGCTCGATATTTAATACGAAAGTAACTTTCCTGACTAAACCGGCTTGGCACATCCTGTTGAGTTTGCTTGTAGTGGTTCACGGCGCGTACATTTGAGATACGCACACATGCAAGCCGCGCTACTTGTCTTTGTTTGAAAACGAACTACTGTTTTTACTGTGCCCCTGACAACTCAAACACGTTCTTTTTTTGCTGCCTTTGTCGGCTTACTGATACACAATCTGTGTTTGCAAAAGTGTAAATGTGTGTAAATAACTTTTTTTTAAACAGCTTGTAGGTCTAATTAGGATAAATAAAAAAAAAACTGGTAGCTTCTTACATGATTTTGATTATTGTGAATAATGGCAATACAAGCCTAACAAGATGGTAAATACATCAACCAAGTAAGATATAAGTTGTTAAAACTTATCAGCTAGATATTGGCGATATTTCCAGAAAATCTCTGTTATTTCGCATTTTTTTTCGTTTAGCGAAGTTGCTATCGATTCGGCGTCGACGAAAATAGTAATCAACATGTACTGTGAAAGAGGTATTAAAAAGTCCTTTTCTCTGTCCGGTTCGGAAAGTAAGCATTATCATATCTCATTAGCGGGCTGTAAATGGCATTTCCATCAGTAGAGCGGAAAGTAATTTTGCAAAAAAAAATGGTTTTCTAGATCATAGAAGAATTGTATTCAGTTATTATGAAATAAGTAACTCGGATTTATTTTCAAAACTCGTCTTAAAGTTGTGTCAAAACGCTCATGATTTTTGTAAGACAATACTTAAAAAAAACATACTTAAAACGTTTTTGGTTTACTTTCCTCTTAGTCAAAATGAATAGTAAATATCAAATATCATTGTGCAACTGTGAAACCGATGAAAGTATCCATAAGGATTATGCATGCATTTTTAATACAATACAAATACTCTTTGTTGAAAAGAAAACCAAAAGAAAAACACGGAACAGTACATTTTAACTATAGGTATACAACAGGCGGTCTTACCGCTAAATAGCGATCTCTTCCAGACAACCTTGGACAGAGAAACAATAAAAACAAAAATACTTGGCAGGCGGTGTAAACTAAATTATTCAGAACTCAAACTAAACTACAAGAAACACTTCTGTTATTGTAAAAACTACTTACACAAATATAAACTACATATAAATATACACATACACAAAGTAAATTAGTTAATAAATACATACTAAATACACGCTAAATACATACTATTATACAACTATAAAATATATATACATAAATATATATATTTTAATTTACTTACAGAATTATCAACAAATTTTTAGAGTGGTTGGTAATTCTGTAGCTCTGCCTACCCCACTCTGGGAATGAAGGCGTGAGTTTATGTATGTATGTATGTACATGGATTACTATACAAAATGTGAAAATACCGTAAAAGAGGTTACCAAATGTGAACTTAAAATTAAAATCGGCCACGAAATACTGATGGTCCAAGCACTTTAAACTGCTAATTACACAGCGATTAGACAGAGAGATCCGAAATGCACTGTGTCGTCATGTCAGGTTGCCATTTAAACTCCATGTTAAATTCTGTATCGCTAGAAATATATGGGAACAAATCTTTGCTGTCTTATATTTTGGTTAATTTTATAGCTATAAAAAAAAACTAATCTTTAATTAAAGCTGTGAAAAATGTGATGAATATTCCCTATTGCATCCTCGAACGAGTAAAAGATGTCAAATCGTCGTTGAAACTACTAAACCGCGTAAGTAACAAATTTAATATAGAGCAAAATAAATCTTACGACCTTGTTAAAAAGGTGCATCTTACTCCTTATTAAAAATACAAATACGCGGTTTTGCAGATTCACCGACGAAACGCTTCCATTTTTACCCAACTGCTCAAGAGAGAGAAGGTGATAATTTTTGTGTATACATACATACATACATACATACCTTCACGCCTTCATTCCCAGAGTGGGGTAGGCAGAGCTACAGAATTACCAACAACTCTAAAGCTTGTTGATAACTCTGTAACCACAATTTGCACAACTAGACTAAGATGTTTTTTAACAGTGTATTTAAATGTATAGGGTAATTCCGGGGTGTTGGCCATAATTTTTTTGATGCACAATTGGCCATCTCTCCCGGGGTACCTGGGTATGATGACCATATCATTATGGGAAAGATGGCCATAACCTAACTCTAAATTATTGTATGTCTTCAGTCTTATTTTTTGGTCCTGAGGCACTTCTTCTTTTCCTGGCCACATTTGGAGCATGCATCGTCAAATTCGGTGCAATTTTCATGAACCCAAAACATACAAATCGTGCACTGGAGCCAATCTTCAACGAGAAGAGTCTCGTAATAATTTTCGCCGCATCCACGACAGTTATCCTTCCCTTTCAAGTTCTTTTTCTTCTTGTTTTTCGATATTAGGGTAAGGGGGACATCGTCACTGCTATCCGACAGCCTTCGGATAGCCTTTCTTTTGTTTACCTGGGCCGTTTTCTTTTTTGCCTCGATGGCCATATGGCCATGACACACCGATTTAACCAGGCCATCTCTCCTTTTCTTCCGGGAGAGATGACCACACCTAAACAAAAAACATGTCAAAACTCGATCTGCATATTTTTAGGTTAGAACATAACGACAACCGCAACCGTATAGTTTGCAATAAAAACAGAAAACAGCAATATTTTCAAAAACTAACATCACGACAAGTTAAAATATGAACCCCCTTTGAAATAATTTCACTTGTCAAAACAATTAACACAGATTTTACTTACTTTTTCATTGTTTTTCACCAAAATATTTGCCGTACCCTTGCTTCCACTCACGACGCGCGGCGAACTAAACAAAAACTAGCGACATCTAGCCGTTAGAACCATGACATATTTCGATTGGCCATCTCGCCCTTATGGCCATCTACCCCGGAATTACCCTACATCAATATAAATAATCGAATTAATTATCAATTAATTTCTAATATTACATTACTTATGATTAATGCATCTAGTTACCTCGAACCGTGTTTCCAAGCGCCAATGATGCTATCTTCCACACAGAGCATTCCTACTTCAATTAACTCGGGCATGCCTTCAATATGTCCAATCTCGCTGAGAAAGAATCGATTATTTACAACGTGCATTAATCTTTCCAATTACGCGCGCGCGCCGATACCCGAGCTATCCTCAAATTAATTGAATTGAAAGAAAAAAACGAATTAACCAATTGAATTTAGCGCGATTTTAGTTTTTGCGCGCATATCGTCGACAATTACTGCGCGTACCCTGATATAAAGAAAAGGCCGTATAAGATTATGTGACCTTTTTAGAAAAACGGCTCATCTGTTATACAAAAGTTTTGTATATGCGAGCTTAATAACAACCAATTACGGTTGAATTTATTTTGATAGTTAAGCGACGGATACAATTTTTATCATAATAGAGTCATGGTATTCATACAGTTATATAGCCTTTTTCGTCTGGGTTGTTAAACCATGGACACCTAATATAATAGTTTAATTAGAGGAGGTAATTACGAGACATCAATTTGTTCAACCTTTGCTTGTATGTTTATTTATTTACTTTTGCTCTTTACTTTTGCTGAGAAGGAAAGATGTTTAATTTTGGTTTTTGTTTTATTCTAAGCAATCATAAAATGGGAAGCCAGATTTTTCACTTTCTGGACGAACCTGTGATGGATGATGCGTTAATTATTATGAATTTGTTTAAGTAGATATTCATTTTCATAAAGTAAAAAAAATATCAAAATGAGCACGATCCTATTGGCTCGGCTGGAAAGGGTTATAAAAGGGTTCATATTTAATTAGAAATATATTAATTAATTAATTAATTACTGTCATCTTTTAATGGTAAAATGGCACTAAATATAAAAAATATACATACCTAATTTGTTAGTTTGCTTCTTAATTGAAAGTAAAAATAGCTTCGGGAATGGCAACTTCTATAAAACACCTCCACCCTCATGTGCATCTACTCTTGTAATTTGCCCTAGTCTTGAATTATTCATCTATAAATCTAAAAGGTTCGATAAAGAAATATAATACAACTTCCTTACTCCTGTTGCTTAAGGGGTAATTTAGATTACAACTAAAGAGTTTCGTAGTGAATGGGTAATCGAAAAACTTAGATGAATGAACCAAAACTTGGTCCTGGTCTCATCATTTCTACACCCTGCGCACAGATTGAGCGAGGTTTGGGCCATACCGGGACCGACCTAGTTACGGAACTGCCTATGGACACAGCTCAATATTAGCAACCAGTATAGCGATATTTTCCCCAAGATCTTTTTTTCCTATCCATTTGCAATATTTAACAGTCTTTAGTTTTTTCTGAAGCTTATTTTTGCAATGACTTTTTGTCTCAGTCGGCAAAAACTGGTCCTGATCTTATCATTTCTACACCCTGCGCACAGATCAAACGCGGTTTGGGCTATACCGGCACCGCCCTAGTTACGGAACTGCCTATGGACACAGCTCAATATTAGCAACCAGTATAGCGATATTTTCCCCAAGATCTTTTTTCCTACCCATTTGCAATATTTAACAGTCTCTAGTTTTTTCAGTTGCTTATTTTTGCAAAGACAATTCCATTCATAATTTCCCCCTCCGTTAGTACGGAGCTCCTCTACTTCTGGGTGTTTTGCCCCTTGGCCCTTCGGACCTGCTGCAAAACTAACACAACCAAACCTACCTATAACGGCCTAATTAGAGTGGAATAAATTACGACTGGGAAAAATGCGATTGGGTAAAATCACGACTGGAAATATTGCTATACGGAATAATCGCGATTGAGAAACAAAATATTGATACATCCTTCGCAGGAGTGTACATACCAGCGTATTAAACCTCCGGATGCTACAGATAAAGGTAGCCGCAGACTAATTAGAACACTGCGCAGGAGCATGCCGCTCGCGCACAAAAACAGTTGACGTCGGCTATTACTTAGTGCGACGCCTCGCGACAGCTCGGTGCTTAATTACCCCCGCTGTTAATGCGGGGATAAAATGGCCAGACGGAATTTTATCGGGCGGTCTACGGTCCTGATTCTCAGGCTCATCGAGATGAAGTCACGTGTGAAATATTTAATGTATTGTTCTCGACTGAAGCTTGATTATAAAATAAGATGGTGGATTTTAAATTATGATTTAAAAAGGTCATGGCGATTGTCTAAAATTGGAAATAGGTGAAACTGTTAAAACCAGAAGTGAAAGCCATTAAATAAGAAAAAAAAATGATCGTGGGTAAGATGGCCTTTATGATACGTCAAGTCGGGTAACTCCGCCAAGATAGGTTTACGTCGGTGATACTGCAAAACCGCGTAACTAACCAATTTATGATAGAGCAAAATAAACCTTACAGTCTTATTAAAAAGGTGCATTTTGCTCCTTATTTAAAATGTTACTTACGCGGTTTTGCAGTTTCACCGACGTTTTTTAATTACGACCCTTACATTTTATTTGTGTTTATTTAATATTAAGATCCTACTATCCTACTATAATATTACAAATGCTAAAATTTGTGTGTTTGTTTGTTACTCCTTCACGCTGCAACAGCTGGATAGATCTGGGGGGTTATTATGACCCACCTTTACAGTTCAGTTTACGGTGATAGAAAAGGACAGAGCTATACAACTGCCATAGCTCCTTCCTTTTCTCTCAGCGTAAACTGAACTGCAAACCTATGTCATAATCAGACCTCGGACAGGGTGAGCTGTTTTAAGAGTTTACATAATATGGACATACCTACGTACTCATTCAATGGTAGATGTGATGTAATTGAATAACGAATGAATTATTCTATTTAGATCTTTACATAACTAGCAAAACAAATTAATTGTATAGCAAGCCTCTTTAAATGATAAGCATATCCATATGAAAGTAAAATTAAAAAGCCAGTTTTTACGAGATGGGGAACTTGGCTAGCGGCAGCAGCATATTACGAAAAATATTTTGACGAAATAAAAGTAGTCCTATGGGCATTGAGGTCGTCAGAAGCAATGTCGATAAGAGTGGCGAAAAGAATTATACAGGGTGGGCCAAACATTTTTGCACTTTTAAAACATCGATAAAAATTTAATTTTTCATGTTTTTTTATATTTTATTTATTTAACCTAGTAACAGATAAATGCAATTTATTTTTGAAAAATAACGTCATCCGGATCTCCTCCGTCTCGTCGTTGCACTCCTGCAGTCGACTACACAAACACTTTGGAAAACTCGCTGACGCATGCTGCGAGGGATCGCAGCTATCTCATTCTGAATGTTTTGTTTTAACTGGGGTATTGTCATCGGATTATTAAGGTACACTCGATTCTTTAAATATCTCCACTTGAAAACATCGCAAGGTGTTAGGTCCGGGCTCCTTGGCAGCCATGGGAATTGGGATGTCACCTCTGCGAGAAATCAACTTTTTCGGAAACATTTCTTTCACCACCGGTAAACTCATGTTTGACGTATGGCATGTTGTTCCATCTTGTTGCATCCATGTTCTGGTCACCTTCAAATTCATGCAGTGGGTGCAGTTTCAGATCTAGATGTAAAATTCGCCGTAGACTAGTTCTTGGTATTGCTAGAGCTGCTGAACGTTTACGCGTAGATAATTCTGGATCGTTCTCTACAGAAACTTTAACCTGCCGTATGTTCTCATCATTTCTTGTTAAACGTGGACGCCCTGTTTGTTTGATATTCAGTGTCGAACCAGTTTGCTTGAAGTTTTTGACCTAAGATTTAATTAAACTAACACTTGGACACTTACTCACTTGGCGTTATCCTTATTCAATTCTAAGTAGGCGTCGTACAGAAAGATACAAAGCGTTGTTTTTATAAAACTGTTTAATACAAAAACCCCGTTGCTTTCCCGTGAAACGCTCCTTTATAAATAAAATTGCACGAAGTGACCTATAGTTTCCCACCAATTTCCCGCCGCTCACTCTGACAGAGTCCGAAAAAATCAGTGTTGCTTTTTGCAAAAATTTATGGCCCACCCTGTACAAACTGAAAATTTACGAAATACTCTAAAATATATTATTGACAATTTCCATATACTTAATTGAATATGCCTTAAAAAAATTACAGGAATCTAAAATATCCGTCGTAGATACATTTTTAACGTTGGACCAAGTGAGAGCTGTTATAAGCTGGTCTTCGTCTGCTTCTGTCAGTCAGAAATTAGAAGACGTCATAGCTAGAAACCCAGACTTAGATATGTTTAGGGACTATGCTGAAAAAACTTCGGAAGGAGCAGACTTGGACGGTATTTTAATGTACAACTTCACTCCGCTCACTTCAGTGGAAGTAGAAAGGTATTTTTCCATCTATAAGTGTATATTAAACTCAAGAAGAAGTGCGTTGAAAATTGAAAATTTAGAAAAAAAATATAGTTTTTTTTACAATAACCAATAACAAAGAAAAATTAGAATAAATAAATAATACCTACTCGTTTTGTATATAATGCACTGTTATTTTAGTTTAAAAATAATTCATGAATTCTTTTTAATATTTAATCTTGAGGTATATCTATATTAACATCTACACTTGACATTAATGACGTAAAAATGGCTCACTCTGTCCGAGGTCTGCATAATAACCCTGCAGGACGGAAGAGAGATTGCGTATACCCTGGATTAACACATAGGCTACTTATCATCCCGGAAAATATAAGGGAATATTGAGAAATCTACGTGGACAAAGTTGCGGGTAAAATATATAAAGTACATAATTATTCATACCAGCTAATAGCTACTAAAAAGCTAAGCGAACGCAGTACCTAATCCTGATGTTGAATTTCGCTCGAGCAGGACTTTCGCGTTGATCTGTTGATTGACATTATGCGCTTGACCAAGCGGGACGCGATGACGCCACTAGCGCGTCCTTGTTCGCGCTTGATCGATCGGCTGCGACCCGATCAGGCACAATCGTCTACATCGATACTCTTTATATCAAGCAGAACACGTGTTTTTTTTATGGCATAGGTAGGCAAACGAGCACATAGGCCACCTGATGGTAAGTGGAAACTGTAACCCATAGACATTCGCATTCACAAGACTGCAAATGCACTGCCAACCCTGAGGACTAAGATGGAATGCCTCTATGCTAGTCATTTCACCGGCTGTCTTATCCCAAAACCGGAACACAACAATGCGAACACTGCTGCTTGGCGGCAGATTAATGGATAAGATGGTGGTACCAACCCGGACGGACCCTGCACAAGGTCCTCCCACACCGAACGTTTTAATATTCAAGAAAAACAAAAGACGGCCGTTAGACGAAAGATGGTAACTCCGCACTAGCGGATCTATAGGGCTAGAAAAGTGGCATTTTGCGATCAGTAAATTAAAAAGCAAATCTAGGTTTTTATGGAATACGATTGATACATAAATGGCCGAGCGTTTGCTTGTGCCATTTTATTTTGAGTGATATCTACAGTTTGGCTTTCGTAGAATGCCGTGCAAAAGTAGCCTAAGGATCGACACTCAGAATCTCAGTGTTTTTTTTGAAGAAAATCAACTGATTCGAAATAATAATAATAGTTTTTCAGTAGCAGTCGCGTTTTTGATTAGAATGTAACAATCGCGTCAATAGAGACTATCTCACACGTGAATTATTCTCGCAGTACCTGAGAATGAAGGTCCGACGCACTCAAACTGTGGCCTACGCACGCCTTATCGAGAGCGTTGAATCACATTTTCGAGTGGGCTTCAAAGAAGGAATTTAAAGTAAATTAAAGAACTATCTTTTGCCAGCGACTCCGTCCCCTTTAAAGTTGGTAAAAGAAAAAAAAACGGTTAAG
Source organism: Acleris emargana (assembly GCA_927399475.2). Taxonomy (NCBI): domain Eukaryota; kingdom Metazoa; phylum Arthropoda; class Insecta; order Lepidoptera; family Tortricidae; genus Acleris; species Acleris emargana. The sequence continues at coordinate 3,047,956 of OV656843.1, forward strand.
GCGTTGTTGTAACATGAAGACCGAAGACTGAACAGAATAAACCAACAAACACTTTTGCATTTATATTAGAAGTAAGGACAGAGGCCCTTGCCAAGATACTCTACGCTAACTAGCGTTTCTATTCGTTTCGTTTTTAAACCAATCGCGTCACTGGTAGAGCACGTGACTTTTCGTAACACGTCATCTACTAGTAACGCGATTGGTTTAAAAAAGAAACGAACAGAAACTCATCACGCTAATATGGTCAAATATTAGTGTGATGAGTTTTCTATGTAAACAATTATTTATTTCCCTACATAAGTTAGTTTATCGTTGTCCAGAGTACAAGCCTAGAGCTTATTTTGGGACTAGGTCAATTTGTGTGACATGGTCCCTGATATTTATGTTCGAGCGTATGACTTCGTACTCGTAAAACTAGTTTCCCGCTACTCCCCCCATTTCTTCCCGTTGGGGGTCGATTTTCGAAACATTATTTCTTAGTGCTCACTTACATCATGCAAGGAACCCTTGTACCAAATTTCAAGGTTCTAGGTACAATAGTTTTGGATATGCGTTGATATATAAGTCAGTGAGTCAGGTTTGCCTTATATATTTATGTGTTTTTTTTTTGTAAGATCATTGTCCAGATTGTAGCAAGTAAGAAGTGGTCTCTGCCTACCCCTCTGGGAAACTGGCGTAATTTAATGTATGTATGTATGTATGTACATACATACATACCTTCACGCCTTTATTCCCAGAGTGGGGTAGGCAGAGCTACATAATTACCAACAACTCCAAAAACTTGTTGATAACTCTGTAACCACAATTTGCACAATTAGGCTAAGATGTTTAACAGCGCATTAGTGACAGGTTGCAAGCCCATCGCCTAACAGTACTACAAGCCTATATTCCCTTAGTCGCCTCTTACGACATCCACGGGAAGACATGGAGTGGCACTATTCTAACCCGGCAACCACACGGAATAGTATGTATGTATGTATTTTTTGTAATCACACTGGTATAGTCTTTATTATTTGAACTGAGCTTATTCTCTACACAATACTATCATCTACACAAGACTTATATCTGTATCCTGACACTTTACATTTTAAACCTACTGACTAAGAGGGTAGGGTTGATAATTCAATGTACATTCAATGTAGTTCTAACTTTTTTGTATGTAATCGGCTTGCGGTTACGGACACAAAGAAAGATAATAGTATTGTACACAAACAATAGCCTGTGTGTAGAAGATCAGCTCAGTTCAAATAATAAAGACTATAACTGAATGATTGGAAATACGTGTCCACCTATCCACTTGTCAACAAGATCACCACGTAAAATATGAACCTTTAATACACTCACTTATAATTGATGTTTCAAAAATCGACTCCAAGTGGATCAGAAAGCATCTACATAGTTCTCAAACACTTTAACCTGAAGGGCTGTACTATAACTGAAGCTAAAAAGCGTATTCATAAATTCCTTCTCTATTTTAATTAAGCCGAGACTGAAGCTATTGTAGATAAGATAGTTTAAGTTTAACATGATTCCTTTTTTGAATTATGTTACTGCAGATTGTCTTTGCTAACAATGGGCCTCATAAGAAAGCTCAAGGTCACTCAGAGGGCTATGGAGAGGGCTATGCTCGGGGTTCCTCTGCGTGATAGAATCAGAAATGATGATATCTGCAGGAGAACTAAGGTTACCGACATAGCCCGAAGAATAGCTAAAATGAAGTGGCAGTGGGCGGGGCACATCGCATGCAGGACTGATGGCCGTTGGGGACAGAAGGTTCTTGAATGGCGTCCGGGACATGAGCTGTGGGTAGGCCTCCAAAAAGATGGAGTGACGACCTCGTAAGGATCGCGAGAAAGCGGTGGATGTGAAAAGCACAAGACCGGTCTGATTGGAGAGCCTTGGGGGAGGCCTATGTCCAGCAGTGGACGTCTTTCGGCTGACATGATCGATTGATTGATTGAGATTGTCTTTTATAGAACTATCTTACTTATAACCAACTACATAGAATGTAACTAAAATCAGTTTTTTTTATTTTTAACGGGTCCCCGCGACACAGGCGTTTCCTAATGTTGGGACCCCTGGTAATAATTGTTTTTGAATTTGCAAATAAATGATTATTATCATTAAGTTATTATTAGTATAGTCTAAACTAAAGTATTGGCTCAAGACGTGCTAGGCCGAAGTGTACATTAACCATTAGGAAGCTAACTGCATAGTAATAGTTTAAGCATTTCAAATTTAATATGATTAGCAAAAGAGTTTACAATGCATCAACAACATCATTGCACTTACGATCCTTCTCTGGTATTACGTTTACGACGGTAAACCATTAGGCGTTTTGTTTCAGAACCTGATCGGTATTCCAATAATTTAGGGCATTGTAAATTGTATTTTTATCACCACTGTAAATGTTAACTACATTGTATTTTACCGATCGGCCGTTAAATATAGTTTGATGCAACTATTACGACGTGTGAAATGTCAAACACATTAATTTCGAGGTCAGTCCGGATTTATTTATAATTCAATAGTTTATGCGGCTCTTGTAACTTCATAAAGTTTTTAATACATTTTAAGTATACCAGAATCATTAAATAAACAATTAAATTTAATTATTATGTATACACAGTACGCAGTATTTTTAAACAGTATTTTTTTATAATTATCGTTAAGAAAAAGGAGTTTAAAAACGCTAATAAGAATCATCTTACTAAACTTTAAAATAGCAATGGAATTGATTTTTTTGTATGTTAATATGCATTTTCCCCGTGTGGTTGCCGAGTTAGAATAGTGCCACTCCATATCTCCATGTCTTATGGGAATATAGGCTTGTAGTACTGTTAGGCGATGAGCCTGCAACCACTGTCACTGTCACTAATATGCTGGTAAACATCTTAGCCTGTTTGTGCAAATTGTGGTTACTGAATTATCAACAACTTTTTAAGTTGTAATTCTGTAGCTCTGCCTAGCCCACTCTGGGATTACAGACGTGAAGGTATGTATGTATATAATTATGCGTTAGCCAAATAAGACCGAATGCTAACGTTGTCGAGTCGTGTTGAGTTTATCGCGTGACAAAATGTGGATATCATATGGAATAAGTATCCGTCACTGTCGTACTTACATACGTGTCACAAAGTGACGGATTGGAGGCAGCAGGTGAAAAAGCTGGCGGAGAATAGGTGAAACTGGTAATTACTTCACCGACAACATATTAAGTTAAATGAAAACATGAAAAGTTATTATGATGTTTCGGGCGATCAACTTGACGAAGGCCCGATTGATAGAATCCCAGATATCTGTCAGAAGCGACAGGTGAAGTTATCACTCTCCTTTATTCTCCCATATTAAAGAAAAGGACAGAGCTAATATATCTGCCAGATACCTACTGTTATCTGGACATAAATAAATCAGCCCTACAACCATAAAGCGTTTCGTCAGGATTAAATTTTATGTATGTGGTCATTCAAAACCAATAAATCCCAAAATCAACTTCCAAATTTTAAAAGTAATTATATATATTTTACGTCAAATTTAGTTTAAATCTTTTAAAAACAAAAAAAAAACAAAAAATGAGTTTCTTAAAATGGCAAATGGAATGAAATTAAACTCGTAATTTTTTCCCGCGTATCCTAATAAAGTTGAACAACGAAACAAAAGAATTACTATCATTACAGAACCCTAAAGGGAAGCATCTTAAATTTGTTTTAATGAACATAAAATACCTTTTTCGACCCGCCAAATATTTTAAACTCCCGATTTATGGTAGATTTTAAGTATTTAAATCTCTTGGTCGCAATCACGCTCCACCTGCCTTGAGATATTAACCTTGGTTATCTTGATAATCTCAAGTAAAGTTTTCACATTTTGCAGCTAATTAGAGCCGACTAAATACTAACCTGGTTGTTAGCGGTTTTACTTACGAAGCTAGCGGTCTCCAGCGGGTTCAAATCAAATCCCGGTAAGGGCAGATATACTCGTAGTATTTGAGTGATGAGCGCGATTTGTTCCTGAATCTTGGATGGTTTCTATGTATTTCTCTATGTAGGCGCCTACTTACTGATTACATGTCTGTATCTTTATCTTTACCTTTAAACAAATAATTTGGTAAATGAGAAGTATGGCTACTTTTCTTAACCGTTTTGCAAGTTTTATTAAGTGAACTACAAAGATCTTTGTAGCCATTGCTATTTCAATTCATAGTGTAAATCGCGTTCTCCTCAGAAAGCGAACGCTATAAGTGCATTTACGCCACAGCTAGCTTCCGCACCGCAACTTTTTTCGAAAACAAACGGATCCAATAGTGGTGTTGTGGATAAACTAAAAATGGTAAAGTAGTGTTGATAATGATAATACAAATTATTAAACGACAATACGTATGTTCAGTCACCGGCAATAATATATTATCCAACATTGGTCGCAAAATTATATGGCATGTCTTTTACTAGAGGTATAAGAGCGTGTGAGATATGTTGGATAATATATGACGACGCGCTGGCCTAGTTGGTAGTGACCCTGCCTACGAAGCGAGCGGTCCTGGGTTCAAATCCCGGTAAGGGCAGATATTTGTGTTTTGAGCGCGAATATTTGTTCCTGAGTCATGGATGTTTTCTATGTATTTAAGTATTTATTTCTCTATATAAGTATTTATATCGTTGTCTAGTACCCATAGTACAAGAGCTTAGTTTGGGACTAGGTCAATTGGTGTGAGATTGTCCCCTGATATTTATTTATTTATATTATTGCTGGTGACTGTACATCGAGTTTGATCCTCTTAATCATAAACATGCAATATCTCAAGTGTGCTTGAAATATGCTCTGTCCTAACTACAATTATGACATTTGAACTTGACAGATACGTACAAAGAATGGGGATCGTTGATAAAGTAAGTTTTTTAAGGTTCCGTACAAAAAAATGACAAAACGTAACCCTTAGCGGCTGTCTGTTTGTCCGTCTGTCACAGCCAATTTGCTCCGAAACTGCTCGACCGATTGATTTCAAATTTGGTACACAAATGTAAATTGATGACCCAAACACAGAGGTGCAATGTAAATATTTTTTTAAATAAGGTTCATTTTCCGGTGACAAATAAGGAAAATAAAAAAAAAAAGATTTGCATACCTTACTGTGTCACATATTAAACGAAAGGGCTCGTTATGAGAATCTCGAATATATTTTTGTTATTATTGTAAAGTTAACAGTTTTGATTTTATTTATGAAAGAAGACGAAAATTGACAATTCGCCCCTGATCTCCTAAACGAAATTTTGAAAAAAAAGCAAATTGTAGTGCATTGCTTGTAGATTACAGGAAAACCTATAACAAATCTAACAAAAAAAAAAAAACGTATGTACGGAATATTGTGGGCCACCGCTTTTACTTAGTGGAAAACGGCCTTTAACATTACAATTTAATGTTCTCCGAACCCGCGGTCGGCCCTAGGCCGATCATTATTGGCCCGAAGCAGCATTCCCGCTAATTTTATAGTAATTAAGTATTATGAAGGGCAATTAAAAGCTTCGTGAAATATGTTCCTGGCTGAACAGTAAAACGAGTTCTTTATGTTTAAAAATGTTTATTTAAAGGTAAAAAATATGAAGTACAACGATGTAAAGATTGTACTAAGCGGTCCAATCAGGGGCCTACCATAATAAGTCCATGGGAGTATCTACATAACTCGACATTAGCGAAATACACCTTAACGAGTGAAGCCATCAAATAAAAACAAACGTTTTTTTCCTTAAATAATAAATAATAATTCCTTATTTAACAAGGTGTATTTTGCCAATGTCGAGTTTTGGAAAAATTACTTTGGACTTATACGAGTAAGAAAAACATTTCAATGGATATCACACCCGAGGATAATAAGACGGTTAGATAGTACGTATTTACTCTGGTGGACTAAACAGAAGCACATGGTGATAGCTCCACGCGCTTCTGTCAAGTCTCAAAAATAGTAGATTGTTCAACAAGGGACTAAAACAAGCCATAACGACACGAGATGTTTAGCCACGCGAGCGAGCTTGCGAGCGAGGGTGGCTGTAGTTCGAGTGCCATTATGGTTGTTTAGTCTCGCGTCAAACACTCTACTTTTCACTTTGAATGCGAGGAAAAAAACGACGTTATAAACCAAATTACAACATTTATTAAGATAAAAAAGTTTCTAACAATTAAAACTAACAATTAGGTATCTTATTATTACTATCGTTAATCTAACATTAATAAAATAAAAGTAGCTAACCAAATCTACGATATATTAAAAGTGCAATTATACCTTATTATTTCGTTGATGTTTTAAATGCTTGCATATTTAGCCAACAGATTCAAACTTGGAAACCATTTTAATAGTAACTGGACCACGCATAATAAAAGAGTTCGGCCTTAATATGATTAAATAGATTCATATTCGTAATAATTAATCGTGTTTCACGAAATTAAATCCTTTTATTTTATATATTTGCACAGTTGTCATTTTGAGGTTATTTCGATACCGTAAAACGGGTCTATTTGGGAACCACGAGGCTATTTGGAACCCAAGTAATTATAAGCTTTTAGTTGATATATTTTTGTCATGGCAATAATAGAACTAAAAACTTAGCCTGACAACAAATTTTACAGTTCTAGCATAGCCATGACAAAAAATATATCAACTATAAGCTTATGATTACTTAGTTCCAAATAGCCCCGTGATTACCAAATAGCCCCATTTTACGGTACCCAATAATATGGTCCATACACAATCACTGAAAATGGCGATAATCCTCCATTCACAAACACCGTGATTGGTTGTTTAGGGGTTTCCAAAGTAAATTAAAAAAAAAATACTTTAATCCCTAGAGATTAATAAGGAGCTTTAGTCCCGATTCGCAGAGATTTAAGTAGCATTTTAAGAGCATGAGAAGTGAAAATATAATTAGAACCTATTCTAGTTCATACTAGAATGACAGGGGCTATTGACTTCTGATCTTACTTTTGCTGTAGCATATAGACATTCCATCACATTCCGTAGGGTTTTCAACGCATTTAATATTATACAAATTAGAAATCATGCATGACAATATAGAATGAAGTCAATATTTCTGCCAGTCCGGCTGATCCGCTTAGTTCTTTACTGGGATGATTGACATGGCCATGCGGTTTTTACTATCATTAAAATAATGTCTTCCGGAAGGTATTTAGATTTACTTATATAATATTATAAATGTATGTTTAGTATACTTCACTGATTTTTTGGACAGCATTATACTGTTATTTAATTTCAATTTAATTTCATGATAATGAATGCCCATATTATGTAGAGACTGCCGTTCCCACAGTCAAACTAACTGTTACTCCAGTTTTGTGGGGCAATGCCTAATTGTTAGTATTAATTAAAATTGTACTTATTCAATAAATAAAATAAGGTATTTAAGCATATAACACATACACAGATTATTAATATCCCAGGCTCAAAATATCTCTACATAATTTTCATATCTTGCTTGCTTTCAAAGGCAAAGATTATAAGAAATCACCTTAAAGCCATAATTTCTTTAAAGTAAATTGTCATCAAAAACACCTTTAGAGCATCAAAGCTGCGCGTGCGTTGTAGACGCGAGAGGACGGGCACGTCACGACTGCTGTAATTGCGCGCACTACTCCAAAAGAGCTTAAGTCAGCCTCAACTTAAAGCACATACGTCCTTTTAGATTGGCGAGATAGAATTGCACGATTTAGTCAAAAACGACTTATGTCTGCTGGTTTTTGTGGTAAATATAGGCCTTTTTGGAGCGGTGAGGTGGGTTTGCACGAGCCCGTACCGCGGGCTGGCCTTGCCGACGCTGCGTCGTGACCGGCGGTACTTCACCAAATGTGTACTTACGTACTTTGAATACTGTGGCGTGATTCTTAAACAGTATGCCATTCGTTTGTGCACCATCTAGAATGTTTGTACGTACCCATTTGGCGGTAATGCAGTTGGTACCTAGTCAAAATTAAATCCCACTAATACTAACTCCCACTTTTACTCGTATTGTAAAGGTTTGAACGTTTGCTACTCAATCACTCCAGAACGGCTGACCGGATCTGGATGAAATTTGGCACAAAGATGTCTTTTTTTATGGCCTGGGAAGGCAAACGAGCACACAGGCCACCTGATGGTAAGAGGACGCTGAGGAGACGGCGTCTCTGGGGGAAAGGGGAACCAGAGTTGGAACTGCTCCTAGCGCGTTGGCACTGACTCCAGCAGGAAGCACCAGGGCGATGTCACCGTTGGACAGCCGCGTGGGTACCAGACGGACCCCAGAACCAGGACCAGCTGTGAACAAGACGATTCTATCAGTTTTTTTTTATGGCATAGTAAGGCAAACGAGCACACAGGCCACCTGATGGTAAGTGGAAACTGTGACCCATAAACATTCGCATTCACAAGACCGCAATCCTAAGACAATGCGTTGCCAACCCTGAGGACTAAGATGGAATGCCTCTATGCTAGTCATTTCACCGGCTGTCATATCCCCAAACCGGAACACAACAATGCAAACACTGTTGCTTGGCGGTAGGTTAATGGATAATATGGTGGTACCTACCCGGACGGACCCTGCACAAGGTCCTCCCACAAGTAAATATAATCTGATAAAAGTAGATATGATCTGAAATAGCACAAATACTACTTTTATTCTTGATAATTGAACGGTGGCCAGGGAATTATGATAAACGTCTAGGTGGTGTAAATGTGAAAGTGTGTGTGGTTGTTTGTGTGTCAGTTTGTTATTTTTTCACGCTGCAACGGCTAAACGGATTTGGATAAAATTTGGAATGGCGATACCTTATACCATGGATTAGTACAAATGATACTTTTATCCCGGAAAATTTAATAGTTCCTATGGGTATAACGATAGACAAAATCCCCAGCAACATGAGATGGCTGAATAACTAATAAGGGCGAAGTCGGGGGCAGAAGCTAGTAATAAAATAAGTAACAGGTGGACAATCTCACATCACATCATGATACCTGACTTTGTTAGAGGAAGAAGCCGGGCTAAGTGGGGTTAGCCACTTCATGAGTGGATACCTACTAATACGCCGACCAGACCGAAGCACTTGCTGTGTCCTACGATGCAATTGCAGTTGCTAACTGCAGACGCACGCATCCCCATTACTCTACATTGGCGAAGGAGCTCGTAGAGTATACATACATTCATACCTTCACGCTTGTCTCCCAATGGGGTAGGCAGAGACTATGGAACGCCAGGTGCACCGATCTAAACACAGCTTTCGCTTCCTCTACATTCATCAATCTCTTCATGCACGTACGTCGGCTTCGGGTGCTTTTTATTTGGCCCTTATTCAGTACATCGCGAATCTGATCACAGTATGTCCGTTTTAGACGTCCCCTACCGACATCTCCGCTCACTCTCGCTCGCCATATATCTTTCGTAACCCATCTTTCATCCATCCTTTCTTAATAAACAAGCCATGGAGAATAGTAGTGTATGTAGGTACCTATGAGTCAAGATCGGAGTTACCCTGAGGGTCGAGTGGTTAGAGTCCCGCCATAAGGTTAATTTTAAGTCCTTTGTGGTGGGGGTGCCGACCAAAGATCTGTCGACCTATTTAAGGAGGAATTCTGGCTGAGGGGTGTCTTATTTCTGCGATTTCGTGGCCGCCGCCGGCTAGCTGACACCGCAGGAGTGTATTAATAGTTGCGTTAATTTAAATTATAGGTATATTGTTAATTCCTCTATAGGAGTTTGTAATGTTGATCATAAAAAAAATGGTCCAATGATCATTTTACATAATACGAATTGCATAAATTCGATCTGTACAACGAACCATCATCGATATAATAGTCATGACTCATGATGCATAATACGAAATGCATAAATTCAAAAACTATAATGTTTATAAATTAAAAAATAAATATTTCTAACTGCATAGTAATGATACTATCACAGTTCTAACCTTACCTAAACTAGTTAGAAGTAATTGATTATAAATTCATAATATCAAGAAAATGATAGTTATACTACATGTGTTATGTTTATGTGTTATGATCATATGCTAGATAAAATAATTCAATTGGTTTTTATGTTAAACGATCATAACGCTTTTCGTGATTAGTGAAATTATATATTTGCCTTGTTGCCTGACATCAAGATTCTATTCTATTCTACCTACAATCTAAAACCCTCTCGATGATCTACCTGGGCTCATTTACCCCGGATCTAATAAACGACACTAACCTCTTTGATTCAAGTGGCAAAGCCCTTTAAATAAATCAAATAAAAAAATCTTGCTTAATAACCCCGTTTATAACACTTCGACATCTTTGGTCAGGTCACCTTCAAGACCGTTTCTTAAGAAACCCTTCCACTAATCGACTAATCAATTTCGCATCAACTTTGGCAATTAGCCTAAGCGTTCTTTTATGATAATGTAAAAGTTTATGGTCGGATTGAAAAACACGGGCATAAGCATCTAGAAGTCTCTGAGAAGTGTCTGAACACTAATCGAAAAGCCGACAAAATAATGGTTGAACCGGGGATTTTTTTTTTTTTTTTTTATAACATGGGAAGGCAAACGAGCACACAGGCCACCTGATGGTAAGTGGAAACTGTGACCCATAGACATTCGCATTCACAAGACTGCAAATGCGTTGCCAACCCTGAGGACTAAGGTGGAATGCCTCTATGCTAGTAATTTAACCGGCTTTCTTATCCCCAAACCGGAACACAATGATGCGAACACTGCTGCTTGGCGGTAGGTTAATGGATAAGATGGTGGTACCAACCCGGACGGACCCTGCACAAGGTCCTCCCACAAGTAAAGATACACAAGTAAGTAGAGATAGGTTGATTACATTGGAATACATCATAATATTGCGGGCGCTTATTTGACAGCATAATTTGGGATCTATTGGAAACCCTTATTTATACTAGTGCTTACTAATAAACATATGCTACAGCAATAAGCAAGCAATAAATCGCATGCCCATGCTTATAATCTGTGATTAGAGTAATCAATTGGGATAGAACAAAAATCTCACGGTTCTTACTAATTCGAAATAGGTAATTTTAAGAGACCAATTTCATTAATTTTTGTATTTGACCCAATAGTTTTATTTTAATATCTTTATTTATTTAGCGGACATTTTATGGATGACATACATATATATACATAAACTCATGCTTTCATTCCCAGAGTGGGGTAGGCAGAGCTAAAGAATTACCAACAAGTCTTAAAACTTCTTGATAATTCTGTAACCACATTTTGCAAAAGTAGGCTAAGATGTTTCCCAGTGTATTAGTGACAGGTGGCAAGCCCATCATCGCCTAACAGTACTACAAGCGTTAAAGGATTATTCACTACATCTGTACAAGACTTCCATAGAACAGTTGGTAATGTAACCCAAACGCGGGCCGAGATTTTAGGCGACAAAAATCATATCGTCTTTGACTCGTCATCATATTGCCAACGTTCTGATAGCTCCTATTTACTTGACAGTAATGCCGGCCGAGTTAAAAACAAATACAATAATAGATAAGATAAAGATAAGATAAAGACATTTATTCAGTAAGTAGGCCACACGGGCACTTTTACACGTCAAGAATCTACCAGCGCTTCACATGAGGAGACCACTGCTGCTGAGAAGAAACGCCGCAAGAAACTCGGCAGTCAGTCATTTTTAAATATATTTAATGTTACAATGGTATACTTAGTGTAGCATTATATAAATCTATAATATTAAATTAAAAATAAAACAAATAACCTGCGTAGTTTCAGCAGGAAAACACACCAAAATCTTGCGAGAGAGAAAAGGAAAAAAAATGGTCATATGCATACGTTTTTACCGCGAAGAATAGAGGCCCAGAAAATAACTACTACGCATTCTTTCTGGCCAGACTCAATCCAGTAGGTATGAAGAATGGGGAAGTGTGGGGAGGGGGGGTATTTAGCCCTCAAGGTGGGGCAGCTTCGTGACTTACCGCCGCGCGCGCCGCCATGAAAAAACAAAAGACGCGAGCGCAGCCGCCTCAAAAATGTTAAAATAAATAAAATGCACACGTCGGGGCTTATCTCCTGCCGCTGCGAGGACAGCCAAAGGGCGGCGTGCACTGCGCTTTGCAATTATTCATAGTATTTATGTATTTTTTAATGCACATACTTTTTTGTTTCGATATTTAACCTACTTTTTAAGTCCCACAAATTGGAAGAGTTGTTGGTAATTCTGTAGCTCTGCCTGCCCCACTCTGGGATGAAGGCGTGATGGTATGTATGTATGTATGTATGTTTTAAGTCCCCCTGAAAACCAGCGCCGCGGCTTGTTTCGGCACAAAGCTGAGAAACAATGCCATCTATGTTAAATATTTTTTTCTGCTGTGTAACTGTTTTACTCGTGAATGTGTGTTTGCGTTGAATAAATGTCCAATTCTAGTGGTCATTTCTGATAACTGGTCTTCATTATTATTTCCACTTGACCATAGTGTATGCAAATGCTAAAGTTTTAATAAAATCTGGTCAAGTGCGAGTAGAACTCGCGCACCGAGGGTTCCATATTTAAGATAAATGCTTGGTAACCGCAAATGAGAAAACTCATTCTGTTATGAACTGTATTTCCTAAGCGATAAGGTTTACATGATACAGATTTTCAACATAATTTTTTTTATTTCTCAAAAACTTTACATAATTTACGCTTCATTTTATTTTAGCCATCTTTACATAGTAAAAAATTAAGTGGCTTCCGCTGTCTGTCCGCTTAGATCTTTTAAACTACTCAACGGATTTTAATGCAGTTTCAATCAATAAGTGATTTAAGAGGAAGGTTTTTATGTATATTATCTATACGTCGGGATGATAAATAATCAGTGCCGCTTCACCGCACGATGCAAATGCTCAAGTTTTTAAAAAGTCGTTATAAATCTAAATATACATAGTTTATATTTTTAACGGATTCCGTCGATTCCTCGTCACATGGATCACCCTATATTGATCGAATTATAACATTATAAAGTACATTTTTTTTGTAGTGTATTAATTATCTCATGCGCACGACTGGTCAGTATGCGGCGCGCATGCGTGGCGTGTGCCCGCGGCAGGTGCGCGACCGGTCCGCGCGGCGCGGGCGCGGCCAGCACTGCCGCCATCCGCGATCATAGACAACAGGGGCTCTATGGCAATTTGCTTTAACCTATTTGTGCTTTTTTTGTGCTATAAAGGTTAAATAAATAAATAATTATAAGTAATCAGTGCCGCTTCACCACACGATGTAAATGCTTTAGTTTTTAAAAAGAACAAGATTCTGTAAAAAAAATCATTTTTGCTGCCAACTGTACTTTTTTTGCACAGTCGTCATCTACTGGTCCAGACAATTGTAACGAGCCCTAACACGACGGGTTTATCATCTGGAATTTAGGAGTTCCTATGGCCACCCTAAGTCTCCATACTCAGACCAGCTCGATGGTAGATACTATATTATTGTATTGTCAACAGAACTGAAGGTGTATGCAAATTTTCAGCTTCATCGGAAACCGGGAAGTGGTCAGCATCCGTGTTCCATTTTGCTGATTTTACTTTTTTTATCTTTCTGTTTTTATTATACATAGGTGATAGCCACGATATTCAATAAATAAATAAATATCAAGACACAATCTCACACAAATTAACCGAGCCCCAAACTAAGCTCTAGGCTTGTACTATGGGTTTAGGCAACGATAAACTTACTTATATAGATAAATACATACTTAAATACATAGAAAACACCCAAGACTCTAGAACAAATACTCGCGCTCATCACACAAATATTTGTCCATACCGGGGATCGAACCCGGGACCGCTAGCTTCCTAGATAGGGTCACTACCGACTAGGCTACCGCGTCGTCAATGCCGCTAATAAAAGCAATAAGGTTAAAAAAATCAGTTTAGTGTGATTCGGACTTCTGGTTCGGACAGAAAGAGCTAGCAAACGCTGTTACTATCAAGTAAAAACGGCCACCATAATGTCTTGTTTGTTTGTATGACCACCGGTTCGCTTCCACCAATCATCAGTTTTCGCATTGCTGTGTTTTGTGTAGCGGTAACATTAGTGGCACACACAACCGGATAAATTACTAGTATAGAGGAATTCCATCTATGTCCTTTGGGTTGGCATCCTACTTGCGTTCTTGAGGTTGCCATTCCAAGCCCAAGCCGATAACGGGGTCAACATCAAAATTTTAATTCAAGATTTAATCCGAAATTGAATCGACTTACACACCTTATTTTTTTATTAATACCTTCATCGCTTTGTTCAATACAAACTTTTTAAGAGCAATATCAATATCTCTAAAAAGTCTTGACATCAGCGAAATTTTGGGATATTTGCCCTGAAGCGACAGATCATAATGACACGTTTTCAACCTTCAGTCTCAGTGACTTTGTATTTTTGACTTTACAGTGCTTATTTGAGATTCATTGGTGACACGTATAATTTTCCTTTTACTACGCAATAATTTCATCATAACTTCAATAAGGAGTATGGAACAAAGAACCATTACAAACAGGTCAAAAACATTACCCATCTCCTTTGGTAGTCGGGCGAAAACAGCTTCTTTCCAAATTTAAATTTAAACAAGTGCTGATCATTTTTACTGGCTTTGTTTTTCGTCTGTTTACGGATATGTCCTTTTTGCCCATTGCCGAGCACGCAATACGACGAGACGAGACTGACCTCAGCTCCCGTAATGGCACTAATGGCTAATTTAGCCTCATTAATTTTTTTATTAGCTCCACTTAAAAAGACGTGTATTTTTGAACGTCATAAAATGTTTCATTGTTTGCTACCTTTTAACATTTTTAAAGTACAAGCAACACTAACCATTGGTGGACCTTATTAGAAAAGGCATAAGGTCTATCGATGGACAATTAATAGTGTGGGCGATGGTACAGTAAATAGTTTAACTACAAATGGAACTAATTTACCCAAAACCCGTTTTAATGATGGTAGGACCTTGTGCAAGGTCCGTCCGGATCGCTACAGATGTAGTGAATAATGTTTTGCCGTCGTTTTTTGTCGGAAATGTTCGTTTTTATGTTGCTGTCTCAGTCAACTTTAGTACCCACCGATTAGCTAATTGAGAAAGCAAGATCAATACGAACTTATCCTACATATACGATGGCAAATCATTATTTACTACATCTGTACCACCATCTTATCATTTAACCTACCGCAGCATTTCGTCGGTGATACTGAAAAACCGCGTAACTAACAAATTTTTGATAGGGCAAAATAAACCTTACATTCTTATTAAAAAGGTGCATTTGGCTTCTTATTAAAAATGTTACTTACGCGGTTTTGCAGTTTCACTGCCGATTTGTATTGTTGTGTTCCGGTGCGGGAATAAGATAACCTATGAAATAACAAGCATAGAGGCAATCCATCCTAGTCATTAAGGTTGGCAACGGAAATGTGATCTTAATATGGTTGCGGTCCTCAGATTGTAGTCTTGAGAATATAAATGTATATGGGTCACTAAGCCTACTTACCACCGCCTGTGCGCTGGTGTGCCTTCTCAATGACATTTAAAAAAAAGGACGAGTGCGTATTACTGTGAATACTCAAAGCCATACGACATGCCATTCAATCGTACAATTCTGGTTCCTAATAACGCATTATGTAAAAAGTAACTTTAAAATCAGCTCAGGACTTTTACCGCCATGAAATTGTGATCTTATTTAAGTGTAGATACAATATATCTACCTTAATTACCCATTTTAATAATTGAATGCAATTATGAACACTGCGAACGCAACACAAATGCAATTCTTTCGTCGCTGTCACGCGCATTCCCAATGAGTGGCGGAATAATGCACAGTGACTTGCGTTTTCGAGAAGCCTTTTAAAATTGCACAGAAGGGTTACTTACAAACTGGTGTATGATGACGGGTCCGATTCTGCGGAATGAAAGAGAGCGATGATTGATCGAGAAATCGACCCCTCGGGGTTTACCGCGATTTATCGATAATATTGCTTCTTATTTCTCGAATCTTTCAAAATATACGCACGTCTTCACAGCCATTAAAGTCCGTAACGTTAACTATCTACATAAAATACTGAAATATGAGCAGCGATATTTTTTGCGTGTATAAAAGTCAAAGATAAACCTCATTAAAAATAAGGAGTGACATAAAGTGAGGCTAAGACCCGGCTTAAATCCCGATCCGGTTCGTCGAAACAACGGCCTTTCCGCGGCTTCGGTCGTTTTTTTCGTAAAACTGTCTTACTTACGCTAATTAAGTGAAGTATAAGTTCGTGACTAGTGCTGTGGGAGCCGCGGCGGGAACGTGACGGGTGTCACGTGGTGCTATTTGTGTCATAAGAGGAGTTTTGAAGCTCATCGTTACACTGCGACGTTGTGGCGATGTATCTTTAGTTCAGCGAATCCGTGAAACTGGAAAGTTAAATCAGGGGTCCGATTTTTGGTAGAATTGAAAACGAATGGTGTGGAAAATTTTCCGTCGCTCGTATTTCAAAAATCCGTCTTCACAGATTTTGCTCAATTCCGAGTGAAACTTTCGAGCGCTCAAAAGTAAAAAATCGGCCGCTGATATGTTTTGAGCATAATAAAAGAAATAAATTGGTTTATATTGACTGCATTTTGCCGAAAATGATATTGTAAAAAAAGTATACTTATAGTTAACGTCAAAAGTAGGGGTGTCATTCTCGATCCATAATATCGTTTGTCCTAACGTTCGTTTGTCCTAAATTATGATTGTCCTAGACTGGTTTTCAGCTGAGTCAGATCACTTTTTAAGCTTTCCAAAAATACCTGCGGTTAGGTTAGTTGTGTTGTAACAACATTAAAAAGTTTTAAACATCAGGCGGAAATGGTTTTAGGACCGACGATGAATTAGATAAAATTACGATTACGACAAATGACTATTAGGGATTCCAATATAGATCCCCAAATTAGATATTATGAACGTTTGTACCTTGTCGCTTTAGTTCGAATTCGATAAAGTACAAAAAGTGACTACATATTTTGATGACAATTTTTTTACACCTTCCTACGAAATAATTTGCAATGTTCGCATTCGTTGTTGCCCTTCGTCTAAAACAACACAAATAGCCTACCATAATATTTGGGTCAGCTATCCTCGAAATAGTTAGGTATGCCCTCACCTGACAGTTTACTGATTTCTGCAGTCGTTAAAGATAGAATGCAGCTTCTCCAGGCTAATGCAATGAATCCTTACTCAGATGATGCGTTTACCTACCCCATATTAGCCAGTTATTCTGTACGGGGCCCGCGAGCGTGACTTATGGAAGTTATTGCACAGGTTATGGACCCTATGCGTCTTATTACAGTTATTATGGGCTTCAGGGAACATTCATTTTGTATTGACTTCGCTTCACCCTCGGGGTGTTGCGAAAACTTTCTTTTAATAATGAGATTGATACTTTGTCATTGTTATTTAAATGATGATTGTATATTTACCCTACTGCCGAAGAAGTAGGGTAATGTTTTGGGTACGTTTTACTTTATATCGATAAAGCTTTCATCGAACGTATTTATCATAACGCAGAAATAAAAAAAAACCATTACGTATTTATGTATGATACGTTAGGCTTGTACCTATAATTTTTTGGTCGTCCTGATACGGAACCGATAAAACTAGGGGACACCTTAATTAACATACATTTAAACGAAACTATCAAAATACGTAGGCGGTTTTTTAATGGTGGGTGAACTGTAATTACCTCAGTTGTAATTGCTAGGTGCGTAATGACGAGTATTTTAGTCGGCATTGAAATATTGTATGTGGCACGAAACGACTTACTTATGCACGAGCGATTAATCTGAAAAACCGGTCAAGTGTGCGTCGGACACTAAAAATACGTTAAATAAATGGGGGGGTGGTTGGGTTGGGGGGCATTTATTATAAAACATTTTTATTTATTTATTTGTTAGTTATTCCGTCGTAATATATTATCTGTTAATGTATGTTTAAGAGTGACATTTATTGATTTATTAATTTAATCATTATTGCAAAAAAAAAACAGAATAAAGGTGAACTTAATGCCATATATTATTCTTACCAGTAACTTAGTGTAAGATCGTAAATGTAATTAAGTACGCTATTCTTTTAATTCCTCTTTTTTTCTTGGACAAAGAAGATGAAGGTGGGTATGGGCAAATATTTGTGTGATAAACACCCAATTATTATTTTACCACTTTCTTAGCGTGAATTATGCTTATTCATGCCAAATTAAAGCTTTCTAGTACTAAGAGTCTCTGAGCTAGGCTGCGAAAAGACGGACGGATGGACATGGCGAAACTATAAGGGTTCCTAGCTTGACTACGGAACCCTAAAAAGGACTGAGTTAAGTGTCTCTATAATGTATCGGTTAATGTTAAGCTTTATAAGGTTTAATAAAGTTTATTATGTACCTTCCACTTCCTATTTACCACAGTTAACGCGTTCACCGCAACCGGCACTTAATCACTCCGCCGCCATGTCGTTGAAACCAAATTGATGCTTAAATAAATTTCAGCATTATAATAATAGCTCATAAGTGCACAATTTTAACACCGGCTCCCAATTTAACATTTGGTATCAGTGTATTTATCGGCATTCTCCGGTTATGTAAAAGAGCAATATCTCCCGATTACTGCTTTATTAATCGAAGTTTTGCTACTGTAAAAATAAGGTTATATTTGTCCAGCTAACTGTGACAGTTGTGTTGTTTTTCTCTTGTACCCATAGTCCAAGCCTAGAGCTTAGTTTATTGGTGGGAGATTGGCCTGTTTTTTTTCTTTATTTATAAGGCCAAGCGTAGAGACCTAACTAAGTATTAAAAAAATATGTAAACATTGTATACTGTCTACGGGACACGGTTTCTGTAGGAGAATGTATCGAAACTTTTTATGCAGGTTGTCTTTCACCGTCATAAGTTGTATAATTTCTTTTTTTTTTATTACTATTACTTATTAGTTTTTGTTACAATTCTGAGTTTTGAGTGTTTTGACACATTTTCCTGCTCGCATTGTTGTGTTCCGGTTTGGGGATAAGACAGCCGGTGAAATGACTAGCATAGAGGCATTCCATCTTCGGCCTCAGGGTTGGCAACGCATTTGCAGTCTTAGGATTGCGGTCTTGTGAATGCGAATGTCTATGGGTCACAGTTTCCACTTACCATCAGGTTGCCTGTGTGCTCGTTTGCCTTCCTATAATATAAAAAAAAAAAAAAAAAACTACGCATGAATATTTATATTCTTTATGTGAGATTCATTGTTTTATATAATGCTAGGTTAAGTTTATTATTGTATAATATCACAAGCATTATTTAAAAAACGACTGACTGTTGAGTTTCTTGCGGCGTTTCTTCTCAGCAGTGGTCTCTGGCGAAGCGGTGGTAGATTTTGTCGTGTTAAAGTGCCCGTACGGCCTACTTACTGATTAAACATCTTTTATCTTTTTTTCTTTTGCCTTAAGTGTCTACGTATGCCACAAATGACCACTTTACTTTACCGATTAAAATTTCATCGACGAATTGTAAAGTGAGTTGTAAGAATAACACCCAGGTGGCTCGGACCCTAAGACGCGGCCAGGATGGCCACATATATTTAATGCAGCGTGAAACCAAGCGAGCAAGTAGCGAGCGCGATATGTCAGTCCGTCTGTCCAAGATATTATGCACGCCTTTCGGGGCCCACCGGCGATAAACTATTTAAAGTTAATTGAAGAACCAAGCGTTACCTTTGAAACCAAATCGTTTTGACCTTGCATTGACACATGCAGGTAAAGCATGTACGTATAGTTATGAAAAACATTATGTCGCAATGAGGTAACATTAAACGTCGATCTATTGTCATTAGTTTTACCAGTTTATTAGTTTTACTTGTGGGAGGACCTCATGCAGGGTCCGTCCGGGTTGGTTGGTACCACCATCTTATCCATTAACCTACAGCCAAGCAGCAGTGCTTGCATTGTTGTGTTCCGGTTTGGGGATAAAACAGCCGGTGAAATGACTAGCATAGAGGCATTCCATCTTGATGATGATGATGATGATAAGTGGGGACGCCCAGCCGAAGCAGGCGGGCAGTCGATTCGGTCAGCCGTTCATTCTGCCCTATTCCCCTCAGTCGTGCCTCAGGTTACTGGCCCGGCGGCGCTCCCATCCAGCATCGATCCCATCTTCCTGTCTTCCTACAGAACAACAGTGCGTCCCGTAGGTTGATGCTTTTGAGATCTTCTGTGGACAAAACGTCCTCTCCGAATGTGTGGTATCTCAGTGACGAGTACATGACACACTCGGCTAGGAAGGGTTGACTAGTTTCCTCTTTGCCACAGTGTGGGCATTGAGGGTTCTGTTTAATACCTATTACCGTCAGATGTCTGTTGAGCGGACAGTGTCCAGTCAGAATTCCTGTTAGTATGCTTAGGTTGTACTTACCCAGGTTTAGAAGGTACCTTGTTCTGTTTTTATTAACCCTTCCTATCATGAGTTTGGATTGTCTGCACCCTTGCGTCATCCCCCATGCCTCATTTGTTTTCTTTTCCATTCTTCTGGCGATAACTCCTTTGGTTACCATCTCCGATATCGGTAATACCGGTTCCGGGCCTAGGTACTGTTGGTCCGCACCTGCTCTGGCTAGTTCGTCTGCCTTCTCGTTTCCCACTGCTCCACTGTGTCCTGGCACCCACGCCAGTGTTACATGGGATGTGGTGCCTAGAGTGTTCAGTTCATTCCTACACTCTTGTACTAGAGATGATTTGATCACCGGATTGCCTAGTGCTTTGAGTGCCGCTTGGCTATCTGAGTATATTATAACGTGACTACCCGTTACATTGCTTTTTTCCTTGAGGCTCAGGGCACACTTCATGATGGCAAAGACTTCTGCCTGAAACACACTGGTGGAGCCCCCTAGTGGTATCGTCGTGTGCTCATCTGATTCTTGGCTATATATGCCCGCTCCCGCTCTTTTGGTTGAGGATTTCCATGAACCGTCTGTGAAGCATGTCACTTTGGGTTCTGGTATTTCTCTCTCCCAGCTGTCTCTCTCTCCTATGTGGATTCTGTATTTCTTGTCGAACCTCTTCCTTTTCTTGATTAGGTCATTGTTTACCATGAGCATATCCATGTTTGACATTGACTCTTTCTGTATGCTTGCGTGTCTCTTGTCCATCTCGGACCCGATCCACTCCCTGCTCGCTTTTATTCTATACCACTGTTCTGTGGCTCTCTTCTCCACCTCTATGTGTACCGGGTTCAATCCTAGCATGATCTCCAGGGCTTGTGTAGGTGCTGTTCTCATTGCCCCGGTTGTCATCAGACATGCTAGTCTTTGAACCTTTGTTAAGTCTTTGTCTATATCTTTTATCTTTGCTCTGTGCCACCACACGATGGCTCCATATAGGAGTCTGGGTAGGACCACCGCTCTGTATATCCATTGCGTTATCCTTGGTCTTAGTCCCCATCTCCTTCCTATGGCTTTCCTGCATTGCCACAGGGCTATAGTGGCTCTTCTGCATTGCTCCTTTACATGTGTCTTGTATAGCAGCTTGCTGTCTAGTACTACTCCAAGGTATTTTATTTCCTTGAGTGTTTCTATCTCTTCACCTTTTATTTTTATTGGTGTTAGGACGGGCAGCTTTCTTTTGTTGGTGAAGAGTACTATTTTCGTCTTGGTCGGGTTCAGGTCTAGTCCCCTGTTCTGACACCAATTTAGTACCTGTTTTATCCCTCTTGTCATGACTTCTCTCATTACACTGAGGACTTTTCCCCTCACTAAGAGTACCCCGTCATCCGAATACGCTTGCATGTGTATACCTCTTGTGTTAGTTTCTCTTATGAGCGAGTCTAGTAGGAGACACCATAGGAGTGGTGACAGACAGCCTCCTTGTGGGAATCCACGGCTCGTCTTTATCCTTATTGAGTCTCCCCCCAGTTGTGCTGTGATCGCTCTCTCTTCTAACATGGCCATTATCCATCTCCTAACTGCGGGGTCTATGTCATCCCTCCGTATACATTTCTTTATTGCACCAAAAGTAGCTCTGTCGAATGCTCCCTCTACGTCGAAGAAGCATCCCAGTGCCAACTCCTTGTCTTCTAATGCTCTTTCTATCCTTGTAGTCAGGTTGTGCAGAGCTGTCTCTGTTGATTTACCTTCCATGTAGGCGTGTTGATGCCCGTGTAAGGGTAGTCTACCACCTTGCATGCTTGTCCTTATCTGTGTATCTATGATCTTCTCCAATGCCTTCAAAACAAATGATGAGAGGCTTATGCTTCTGAAGGATTTAGCGTCCTTGTAGTTTTTCTTGCCTGGTTTAGGTAAAAATATTACCTTTACCTCGCTCCAGATTTTCGGGATGTGGCCTAGCACCAGACTTCTTTCATAAATTTCTTTCAGATGGTTCCAGATGTATTTCCACCCCTTTTGTAGTAGTGCGGGTATCACTCCATCTGGTCCTGCCGCTTTGTAGGGGGCGAAGGAGTTTATAGCCCATTCCCCCACTTCATCACTTATCTTGAGGTTCATCGTTTCCCCTGCTTCCCTTATCTCGTTATTATTTACTACTGTAGCCTCATGTAAGTTGTCCTCCCTGCAATCGGGAAAGTGTATTTTTACCATGTGCTGCAGTACTTCTTTGGGGTCCGTCAGTTCGGTCGATCCTACTATCAGGCTACCCAGTTGGCAGGTTCTCTCGTTCGACAGTACCCTTACTAATCTCGCTGCCTCTGTGTAGCGTTGTATCTCTCCCGTGAATGTTTTCCATCCCTGTGCTCTCAGTTTTTCTCTAGTATTAGTATATTTGTTCCTAATGCTTCTGTACTCGTGCCAGCACTGATCATTGTTCCTTTTCAGAGCTGATCTTAGCGCTTTACGAGATCTCTTCCTCAGTTTCTGTATCTCTTTATTCCACCACGGCTGTCCTTTGTCTCCGTTGCTCGTTTTTTCCGGACACGCCGATAGGTAGGCTTTTGATATGGCCTTGTTCAGATCTTCTGCAGCTCTGTCCAGTTCCTCACTCGTTTCTGGTCTTCTATGGCTCGGTGTCCATTTACTCAGTATGTCGTTATATTGCTCCCAATCCGTTTTTCTAGGGTTTCTTATTTTCGTTCTTTCCGTGTAGTAGTCCAGGCCGTACAGTAGTCTTCTGTGGTCCGACATACTGTCCTCCCGGTCCACCCTCCAGTCTCTTACATGTTTGCCTATCCCCCCTGAGGTAATTGTTATATCCAATACCTCCTCTCTAGCCCTGGTTACAAAGGTTGGGGTTGTCCCTGTGTTATGTATGTCCAGGTCATTACTTACAATAAATTCTAGTAGTGCTTCCCCCTTCTTGTTGGTGTCGGTGCTCCCCCACACCTCATGATGTGAGTTTGCATCGCAGCCTACAAGAATGGGTGTTTTCTTACCTTTATATCTTATAATCGTTTCCTCCAATTCTCTAGTTGGCGCGTTGCTTTCACCTGGGATGTAGCATGTTGCCATCGCTGCTTTGATTCTCTCTCCACTCCTTGTCACGAGGTTGATTTCTACCACGACTAGGTCTCTGAAACATATGGTCACAAGGCATCCCATATTTCTTAAGTCTCTACTAACATAAATGCATGCCCTAGGTGGTAACTCACCATTTCTTTCGAAGTGTAGGTCACCCCCCAGGCTTCCCAGGCCTGTGACCTGGTTTTTCCATACATAAGGTTCTTGCATCAGGACTATATCAATCTTTTCCCTTACTATGTATTGACATAGTTCCGACATTGCGTCCTTACAATGCTGAAGGTTTACTTGACATATTTTTATTTTTTTGTAGTTTGTGTTGTGTGTGTTGTTGTGTAGTGCTGGTTGTTTGTCTGTGTTGTCCATTGCTGGTTGTGTTTATGTGTAGTGTAGCTGCCCCCCGTTTCCCTAGGCTGAGGAGCCCCCCTCGGTTTCCATCCGTGGTGGATGGTAATCGATCGGGGCTGCCTCTGCCTGGTTTCCGGGTTGCAGCGCTGGGTCGCCACAACTGCACCCGGGGTCTCTGCCTCCACATCTTTCCTCCGTGGCTGAGCCCTGACCAATCGCGCCCTGATGCGTGTGGCTTGGAAAAACAGCCATTGGCTGGCCTCCGCACCCCACGCATCCTCTACGCTCTTGGGCACCGAGTAACACACCCGGATACCCGTGGCCAGGTTCTCCCGCCCCACCTGCGTCCACTCTTGGAGTTTCAGCTCCCCCTCCCTGTCCCAGTTTTGGGCTCTCAGGTAGAGGAGCGGATCCTCCAGGAGCTCCTCCGGCGGGCCTGGGATCCATACATTGACCCGGGTGTTGCTCAACATCCGGGCCTGCAGCCTATGCCCCTGAGGCTCCCCCAGGTCCTTCTCAAGAAGCCACTCCCTCGCCTCTGCCGTGGATGGTGTCACAAGGAAAAATCCCTCTGACACCAATCCCGACATGGCGAACTGAAGTTGCCTCCCTCGAACTCCCTGCTCCTTAATCGCCTCCGTAATGAAACGGCTGACAATTCTCCGGACTTCGGTCCCTAGCGACTCATCCAGCGGTACACCGTCCACGCGGCAGATCGCCACTGCGAGCTCCCGTGTTTCCCTTGCGGTCGCACGGGTGCTCGCGAGCGAGTCACCGCGGTTTGGTCTCTTCGCTGGAGGTCGTGTCGAGGGTCCTTCGTCCGGGTCAGTTGTCTGCCGTTTCAACTTCGGCGCCCTCCCCGGCGGCGGGGGCCTCCCCTTCGCCTGAATGTGGCAAGGGTTTTCTCCCGCCGCCATCGCTAACCTATGCTGGTTCCTCCTAGCCTGTCTGGCCTTCTTTTTCTCTGCCTTGGTCGGTGGTCTACTGAACTCGCCTCCCTCCGTCGGGGTTGCCGCCGTGGCGGTTCCCTCCTCCGAAGTTGATGGTGGGTTCAGCAAACGCTCCTCGTCGTCCAAGGACAGATTCACCAGCTCGCTCCACGGCATCTGCAGGGGTCCCCCTTGCACCTTCTTGTCGGTGCTTGGCATCCCTCCTGCTTCTGCCCCTTCCGCTCCCTTACACTCTCCACCACCTCATCTTGTTGGTGCTCGGCTTCCCTCCCACTTCTGCCTCTTTCACTCCCTTTCTTTCATCTTTTTTGTTGGTTTTGGCTTCCATACTTGTCCTTCTAAATGTTCGTCCGACTCGCTCCCCACCCTCCTTGGAGCCCTCCTACTGGGGATGGTTTGACCCATCAGGGATACGAGTCCGATATAGCGCTCCGGGGTGAGCTGTCAAGTGAGCCCGCACGATGTCAAGCCCTCCGTCACCACTACAGCGACTCGGGGCCGTACTCCGCCGGCTACTGACCTCATCACCCCAGAACGCTCGCCCGCGGCCAGAGTTCTGTAGACGCGACAGCCGATTGATTCTGACTGGCTGGGCCAGAACCTCCCGTGTGAGATGAATCCCGAGCCAAAGTGGCGTGTTGTTATCCGAGGGTAACTACTCCGACCCTCTTCAAACTCAGCCTACCAGGATCTCGTTCTCCACCCGTACGGGTCCCCGCGCACGGCACAAACACGCGGGTGGCATTTTACCGCCCCCCATCCTTTCCTATTGGATAGAAGGCCCGCTGCGACATGCCACAACATCGCTTGCAGCTGATTGGATAGGAAATGAAGGAGGCGTGGAGGGGTGAAAACAGGACGGTCAGGAGTGCGACTGTTGTTTCTGTTCTACTCGTTTAATCCGAGGGAAACCGAGTAGTTGACAGGCAGCAACCTCGGGAAGGAACACAACCAGTCTTGCCTGGGGTATCATAGCAACTGTGAGCTCCACCCTCGACCGTTAGCCAAACCAACTACCGGACAAGTAGATTGACATAGGGACGGACCCATATCATCTGGCGACCGGTCGCAAACTAACGTTGATTTGGACCCACCCCCGCCCTGCAATGGCATGGGAAGGCATACGAGCACACAGGCCACCTTATGGTAAGTGGAAACTGTGACCCATGAAGAAAACAAGACCGCAAATGCACTGCCAACCCTGAGGACTAAGATGGAATGCCTCTATGCTAGTCATTTCACCGGCTGTCTTATCCCCACACCGGAACACAACAATGCAAACACTGCTGCTTGGCAGCAGTTTAATGGATAAGATGGTGGTACCAACCCGGACGGACCCTGCGCTAGGTCCTCCCACAAGTAAATCAATAATAATAATAATAAATAATAGTAAAGTAATCTTTATCAATAGAACTAGTAAGGATAGACTTTAAGCGCCAGATTAGTCTTTGACATTGACAGTGTGTCATTTCAACCTAAGGAACAATAATAAAACTTGTAGGGTGGGAGGTAAGACCTTGAACTGTGGAGGCAACCCTGCACCATCTTACCTGATAACCAGTCACCAAGCAGTGGCATTCGATCATGGTCCTTAACGGTCACAATGTCCTCAGGGCCCACGAGCTGTTAGATGGTGTGTGTGCTTATTTGCCGTCTCAAAATGTAACCCAATATATCCGCGGTTTGAATATCAGGAATCCACTTCTTTATTTGCTCAATGTTTTTATCTACATCTTCTCCTGTCTCTACTTCTATCTTAGCTTCTATGATCTGTCCCTGCGTAATTGGTCTTCTCTTTTCTATTGTTTTCAGCAAATTCCTCTTTTCTTTTATTCTATTCAGCTTTTTTGCATTTTATATTCTTTCCGTTCAACGTATCCTCTTCATTCTCCTGTAAGACCACATTTCAAATCTCTTTTAGATCTCTCTGTAGTTTCTAAGTATGTTTCAGGATGTTCGATATAATGGAATACTTTTTAATGTCAGTTTTTTTATATTAAACCTTTGAAAACAAATACTTAGTACCTAAAGGCCGTATCGTTAATTATGGAAACAAGTTTGAATAGCTCTAAAAAAAAAGTTACAATATTTTATCTTGTCTGTCATATGTCAATCTGTTAAGCATATAGTCAAATATTAAAACTGATTATAAAAAATAGTATAATTCCTACACACTGCAAGATGAAGGGTCTCTCAGAGAAAAAACGACTTTCAATTTGTTACCAAATATTGTAAAGAATCAGGTATGACTATGAGAAAGATTGCTTCAGAGGAAGGGGTTAGCCTGAAAGCTGTTTGCAATACGATAAAAAGGTTTGGTATGAATAATACTTTAAAAGATTTACCTGGTCGAGGTAGAAAACGAAGCCCTTCATGTCCTAATTTAGACAAAAAGATATGCGAACATTTTTCCCAAAAAAAAGAGGTATCGATTCGGGATTGTGCGAAAAAATGTCGTACTTCTATTGCAATGGTTCAGCGTGCCAAGGAGCGTAACTTGCTTGTAACGTACAAAAAGCAAAAACAGCCTAAACGCAGCAAAACCCAGGAGTCTTCTGTCAAAACTCGGGCTCGGAAGTTGTACGACCAAGTCTTAACTAAAAATGAACAATGTATTATAATGGACGATGAAACCTATGTCAAACTTGACTATAACCCTACCCGGACCGCAGTTTTACACCGTAATAAAAGGAACGAAGGTCTCTAAAGAGGACAAATCCATTTTTTGCGAAAAATTTGGGAAAAAAGTGATGGTTTGGCAAGCTATTTGTCAATGCGGCATGAAAACATCTCCGTTTTTTGTAACGGGAAACTTAAATTCGGAGGTGTACAAGAAGGAATGCCTTCAAAAGCGGGTACAGTCAGCGTCAAAAGTAACTGGTCACTTCAAGCTACTTTTGTACTTTATCGCATTAACACATTAGACAATCTTGTTTGACATTGCTTATGTGACAGTAAAGCGACAAGGTATTTAAGT
Organism: Acleris emargana; assembly: GCA_927399475.2. Taxonomy (NCBI): domain Eukaryota; kingdom Metazoa; phylum Arthropoda; class Insecta; order Lepidoptera; family Tortricidae; genus Acleris; species Acleris emargana. Next base: position 3,075,696 of record OV656843.1, read on the forward strand.
GATCACTTACTTTTGACGCTGACTGTACTACCACTGATTCGAAAGCACAGGGGTCGTATATTATTCTGGCCCGATTTAGCTGCGTGTCATTATGCTCGCCATGTGTTGAACTGGTATCGAGAGAATAATGTCGAATTTGTCGCGAAATCATTAAATCCTCCGAATTGCCCTGAGATCAGGCCCATCGAGAAATTTTGGGCTCTGATGAAGGCAAGGCTACGAAAACAAGCTAAACCAACAGATAACATCGACCAATTCAAAAAAGACTGGATCCGTACCCAAAAAACTTTCAAAACAGTCGATGTCCTAGGGCTAATGAAGAGCATCAAAAGCAAAGTGAGAAAACTGGCAAAGGGGGTCAATAAATAACTAAAAGAAGCTTTTATGATTCACTTAGAAGATCTAAGATTCGCGTATTTTAAGTTGTTTTTTTTGTAATAAAAAGTATTTATTCAGATTACACCAATTTATTTGTTTCCATAATTAACGATACGGTCCTTATCTATAGAATCAAATCACTTTTGGGACCAGGGTTTAAACCCACAATATTCTCCAGAGGATCAAGCAGGCACCTTCCATCCACAAGCCATCAACGCAGTTATTTTTAGTCACAATACCATAGCCACTTAAATAATAAAAACACGTATAAAGCAAAGTCACTGCAAATAACAAGGCTGGTGCTGTCATTAAGACTCGATGGGGATTATCCTTTTCGGCGCCACCGTCACTGATTCTTAAAGCAAATAGACACAGTTAGGGGTCTTTGGCAAGGAATGGATTCTTCGGATGGATATGCATTGCGAACTGGATGATAATTTTGTGCAATAATGAACGGGTGCGCAGTGCAGATGCAATTCCCGAGAACATCTATTCAGATGGGACTTGTGGGTAGCTACCGGAATTAGCGAAGCCGTATAAATGATTATTCTGGACGTTAGCGTGCTTGGTGCGCTCTATGAAATACCAGGCAGTTCTAGATTGACTCCTTGGTCTCCTATCTTGCGCTGTTCTAGAAATAAAATAAAGATAAAGATAAAAAAAGATAAAAAGATGATTATTCAGTAAGTAGGCCGCACGGGCACTTTTACACGTCAAAAATCTACCAGCGCTTCACAAGAGACCACTGCTGAGAAGAAACGCCGCAAGAAACTCAACAGTCAGTCGTTTTTAGGGTTCCGTAGCCAAATGGCAAAAAACGGAACCCTTATAGATTCGTCATGTCTGTCCGTCTGTCCGTCCGTATGTCACAGCCACTTTATTCCGTAACTATAAGAGCTATACTGTGGAAACTTGGTAAGTAGATGTATTCGGTGAACCGCATTAAGATTTTCATACAAAAATAGAAAAAAAACAATAAATTTTTGGGGTTCCCCATACTTAGAACTGAAACTCAAAAATTTTTTTTTCATCAAACTCATACGTGTGGGGTATCTATGGATAGGTATTCAAAAATGATATTGAGGTTTCTATTATAATTTTTTTCTAAACTGAATAGTTTGCGCGAGAGACGCTTCCAAAGTGGAAAAATGTGTGTCCCCCCCCCCGTAACTTCTAAAATAAGGGAATGATAAATGTAAAAATAATATATGATGTACATTACCATGCAAACTTCCACCGAAAATTGGTTTGAACGAGATCTAATAATTAGTTTTTTTTTAATACGTTATAAATCGTAAACCGCATTTTACCTTTCATTCAATCAACTCCAATATAATAAAGAATAAAGAAAAACATTTATTTAGATGTATAGTTGTACGGAACCCTACGTGCGCGAGTCCGACTCGCACTTGGCCGGTTTTTTTACATATTGCTTATATAATAATAAACTTAACCTAGGGATATAATATAAAACAATGAATCTCACATAAAACCAAAAATAAATATATTCATGCGCAGTTGAGCAGGAAAATGTGTCAAAACTCACAAGAGCTATTAGCAGTATTTTTTTCTAGTAGTAGTATTTTTTTTTATTAAAATGTAGAAATTTTAATAATAACACTCACCTATGACATAAAATTAGACGTAAGATAATTGGAATCCAGGAAAACTCTTATAAATCAAAATAATAACTGATTAGTATTTCTGATAAGTAGAGTTGTCCTACGAGTTGTTTCGCATTGCCTAAGCTAAGCTAAGTTAAAAGCAGAGTTTAGCGTTTTATTTGCACTTCTGTTTTTTTTTAACTATTTCCATTGATATACTACACACATTAACGGCCTACATGACAATTTATTAGTGAAGATAGTTACTCGTATATCCATCGATAAAGACGCGCTTCATCACATAGTCCTATTTGGGATATACCTATACATATTGAAGTCAGTTTTTTATTTAAAAAAAAAGTTATTTTATAGATTACCAAATTTAAACTAAATTAAAATCAGGGTTCCCCAAAAATTTACCTAGTTCCAAACTAAGCTCTTTGGGTACTCGACAGTGATATATACAGGGTGCCTCTGACCTTGGGGCTTTAAATGCATAGATCATTTCGACTCCTGAAACTAAACTTCTTTTGTTCTGTAAGTTGTTAAAAATATGTCTAATTTAAATTTAATTTTTATCATACAAGTTAAATGTAATTTTCAATGTACGCGATCCAATTCTCCATTTTCCTTTAGCCCTCGTACCAAGGTTATGTCGCCCCCGTACCATGAGATAGTGATTAAATGGCCAGTATGTAATACACTGATTTTACAATTAGACTTTAACATCAATTATTTATCTAAATTTAGGTTCCTTTTTTCATGTTGCAGAACAAAAGTAGTTCAGTTTAGCGAGTAGAATCGATCGTTGCATTTAAAGCCCCAAGGTCAGAGACACACTGTATACTTACTGATATATAAAAATACATACTTAAATGTTTAAGAAACATCCAAGACTCGGAAAAAATACTCGCTGTCATACATAAATCACAATCAGAACAATAGAGACCTAATTCCAAAATTTTAAATTTTGAGTTAGGTCTCTAATGTCTCTATAATAATAAATTTATGACTTGATGCTTGAAAGCTGAAATTTTGAATTACGTCACTATCGTTCTAAAGGAGCGAAATATTTGCCCACACAGGGATTCGAACCTGAGATCGCTAGCTTCGTAGACCGGTTCACAAATATCAGTACCAACTAGGCTAGCCGAATTTGGTATTTCAATGACTTTTATTTCCTAGTCATTTATAGTTTTCAAAACTCGTACGCGATATCTTACACAGTGGCAGTGTTATTTACAATTAGTAGAAGGGCCTCAATTAAAGTCATTAATGGTGTACCATTACGGGAATTAATGGGGATTATTATTCAGATGGGATGCATTGCGAACTGCATTATAATTTCACGGAGTAATGAGCGGGTGCAGTGTGGGAGCAATTCCCGAGAACTCTACAGACGGGGCTTGTGCTTGCTACCAGAATTACACAAGTGGTGTTTCCTCGCGGTCAAAATTTTTCGAAGCCTTGGTTCCTCGCCAGGGGATGCTGTTAGTGAAATCTGATGATGGATACCCAGAGCATCGATACAGGACTTCCAGAGTGCCTAGGATACCCAACTGATTGAGTCTGCGGTTAACGCCGGAATCGGGCATGTTCAGAAAAACATCTAAAATGGCAATAAAATGTAAGGAAATCCAAATACTCACCCAAACTCTCTCGCTGTGGTGTTAACTGATTGTGCGATCAGTTAGGTATCTTAAGCTCTTCTGACCTCCTCTATTGAACCTGAAAGTATCCACTACGAAACCTCACTCAAAACAACCCCTGGACAGGAACCAAGGCTTCGAAATAGCCTCGTTTGCATGAAAAACGCACTCTGACCCATATTATTTGACCAAGAGTGTAGTATAAAACAAAGTCGCTTCCAGCCGTCTGTCCGTCTGTATCTACGCTTAGATCTTTCGAACTACGCAACAGATTTTAATTCAGCTTTTATCAATAGATAGAGTGATTCAAGGAGAATTTTTAAACTGAAGCGAAGCGAGGGCGAGACGCTAGTCTTATAACGTGAGACAAATAATTTGAAGGTAAAAGAAAAAACCAAACTAGCGACTATTAGATATGACGCTCCCTTATAATTTTCATGTTAATCTTAAGTTTTTTTTCGAGTATCGGGTTATGTATTTAGGTTAGAAAAAAATATTAGTGTTGGCAACCGTAGGTTCCAACCACTTCAACCACTGAGTCACCGGCACATAAATGAGATAGATGACATTCTCGTGCGTTGCTATTAACCACGTGGTCAACTGTCATCCCTTACATTTTGAGCGATAGAAAAGAAAACGTCAGTAGCGTTTGCGCCTAGACTAGGGCCCTAGGTCCAGCGGTTTAGGCTGTGCGTTATCGGTCAGTAATCAGTCAATCCCGAAAGAGTTTTGAATGCATAGAAGATTCATCATCATCATGATGTCAGCCGAAAGACGTCACTGCTGGACATAGGCCTCCCCCAAGGCCCTCCACTCAGACTGCATCTTCGGCGTTACCGCGATCCTTACAACGTCGTCACTCCATCTCGTTGGAGGCCTACCTACAGCTCGTCTCCCGGTCCGCGGACGCTACTCCAGAACCTTCTGACCCCATTGGCCATCAGTCCTGCGAGCGATGTGCCCCGCCCACTGCCACTTCAGTTTAGCTATTTTTCGGGCTATGTCGGTAACCTTAGTTCTACTGCGGATATCATCATTTCTGATTCTATCACGCAGAGAAACTCCCGAGCATAGCCCTCTCCATAGCCATCTGAGTGACTTTGAGCTTCCATATGAGGCTTATTGTTAGCGCCCACGTCTCCGATCCGTAAGTCATCACTGGCAACACACACTGGTTAAAAACTTTTGACTTCAAACAGTGCGGTAATTTGGACGATGACTTTCGTCTTGTCCATGTTCATTCTCAAGCCAACTCGGTCGGAAACTCATTTTGTCTCGCATAGAAGATTAGCGTGTCTTTACTACTGTGTATAGGTCTACCAAATTAAGACTCCCTAAACTAAGAACTAAATCAAGTACAAAATACACCGATGTTGATAAACCAAGCCCAGCTTCCTATCGTCGTGTGCGCTCACAGCCCACTCGCACGACCGGGGGGAAGGGGCGCGGGGCGGGTCAGCGGGGCCGTGAGAACGCGCGCGCGCCGCCGGTTCCCAGGCACGCGCCGCCTGCGCGCGCGCCGGTGCACACGCGCAGGCGGCCGTGGCCCGCACAGAAGCAGTGGAAGTGTAACAGAAAAAAAACTCGCACTCATCACACGAATATTTGCCCATACCGGGAATTAATCTGGGACCGCTAGCTTCATAAGCAGGGTCACTGGTGTCACGACCAAATCAAGTAGGGGTATATTTAGAGGCCCTCTTAAACTGCTGCGCTGTTTTGTAGGAGGACCTTGTGCAGGGTCCGTCCGGGTTGGTACCACCATCTTATCCATTAACCTACCGCCAAGCAGTGTTTGCATTGTTGTGTTCTGGTTTGGGGATAAGACAGCCTGTGAAATGACTAGCATAGAGGCATTCCATCTTAGTCCTCAGGGTTGGCAACGCATTTGCAGTCTTAGAATTGCGGTCTTGTGAATGCGAATGTCTATGGGTCACAGTTTCACTTACCATCAGGTGGTCTGCGTGCTCGTTTGCCTTCTCTATGAAAAACGAAATAAAAATAAAAAAACATACCAAGTGCCAGCATTGCCTGTAGGTGTGCAGGACGAGCGGCATTCATCCGCGCGAGGTCGCCGCGGTCGCGCCGCCTCCGCTCGTGGGCTGTTAGAGGCGCACTTACACACCTCTACACAGCCTCTATACGACTCGAGACCACAGACAATAAATCCTGATCGAGCTGGTAATTGAAAACGCTACAGCCAACGCTATTTCTTATTTAACCGCGGCATTATGGTGTTTAGGTTAGCGAAAGTTGAGCTATGTTGATTGAGCTCAGACGTTCTTGGGTCTTAGCTTAGTGAAAAAAGATATAGACGACTTAACTTGTAATAAAAACGGGATGAATCATAAACAGAGAGTGAGACTATACTATTATACCTAACAAAAAAAACGCAAATTATTTTTGATCTTCAGACTTTTTTGATGTGTAGGCACGTCATGGATTCGGTTACTCTAGAACCCTATCGCACTGAAGTGATATATGAAACGACACATGTTGTAAGTTTGAGCTATGTAGCCTGTTATTTCCACAGGGTCAAGGCCGAATTACATTGGTCAAGTACAGTGTCAAGGTCAGTGAAGTGAAGAAATATAAAGCAATTATAGCGCTACTGTCCGATCAGTTAACACTACTTACTGTCCACTGTCCTTGATCAATGAAAGTCGAGCTTTATGTACTGTAGTAGATTTAATAATAAAGATATGAAAAGCACCTATTTCACACAAGGCAAAGCAACGCCAATATTTCGAGTGTGAAATAACTGATGGCTTTCACCCCGAGTTAAACACTCTACTTTTCATGTCGACTATGAGGAAACCTATAAAAGTAGGACTTAACAAATAGTGTAAGTATGTATAAGACAGCATGGTTTAGCGTTTTTGGTTAAATAATCTTACTATACCTACATAGAGTCTGTATAAGTTTCTGCTACTGCAGGTCCTTGACATAGTTCTTGTTTCAAATTACTTTTCTTCCCTAGGGTTGACATGTATAACTTTCAACCCGCTTCGAAGATAAACAATGGTCAAGACAACTTTCAGTGTGAGACATGAAATATTCATTTCTGATTCTAAGTAATCCTGATTTTTAACCGTCGAACTTAGTTATCCTGTCAGAGCCTTACCTCGTAAGGCTTGACGTCCTAAATCTAGGACATTTGTCAAAGTGACTTTTGACTTTAGTTGACTGACACAAGATTCTTTTTCGAACTAACGTAATTTGACATATGCCTTACGAGCTTAATAACATTTAAGTGCGTGTATTTTTAATTTGGTCGGTTTCCTCAAAACCTAACCTAACTCTGCCTACTTACAACTAATTTTCATGAGCGAATTCAAAGGAGAGATATTTAAGAGAATAACGCATCTTCACTAGCGTCGCATGTATGCATAATTAGCGCAATCGTCAATGCTAACTGTACAAAAGACGAAGGTGCCTTCATAATCCTTCAAAACACTCATCCTTTTGCAGTGACCTCGCTTCATTGGTAAGTTATGCGCGGTCGTGCCTGCACTTCAAAAAAACTAAAAAGACCCTCTCGCTGTCTCTTTTTCATACACTGAGAACGACTTAAATGTGACAGAGATAGCCTTAACGCTTTCAAGGATGTGATGGGTCGTGACGTGCCGTTCGCCGCCGAATGAGAATTAGTTGCTCTCAATGCAGGTCCAAAAAACCCTGACCTATCAGGGAAACAGATGATTGCACGTAGGTAGATCTTTGTAAAATGGGCATTGTTGCATGCAAGTGTAGGGAGGAGGTAGTCACGGCGTACAAATAGTGCACGCATTCTCTCTAGCAGCGGTTCCCAAAATGATTGACCGTTGAAACCTTTTCAAACTGTAACGGCCGCAATTAAAGTCAGTTAATGACGCTTAACTCCTTTTTAGTGTCGATTTTTATTTTTATTCACAGATTTGAAAAAAGAACGAGTTAGTTGTCTCTGAAATGGTAACGCATCACTTCATCGAATCTCATCATCTCATCGAACGCTACTTTCTGCTGAAAACTATGATGTTTGCAGGATATTTTAAATATTAATTACGTAGGTTGGGTTAGGTTAGACTTATGACTGGGGGAGGGGTCGCAGCGTTTACCGACCTCTCCCTCCTTTGGCGGCGGTACCCCGGCATGCGGCTGGGAAGGCTGGGGGACACCCAATGGTCGCATCTTCGGCAGCCCATGGTGCCCCCGAAAACAGCAGCGGAGGTAAACGCCGGAGTGGTTTCAGACGGTAGGCTGCTCCCTCTACTCTCGCAAGAGAGTGGACGGGAGGAGAGAGTCCGTCATACCCCCCCTATAGCATGGCCAACCCTAGGCCGGGGGATGATGCGTAACGCATTTACAACCCGAGGGAAGAAAAAAAAAAAAGATTAGACTTATGACGGCCAAATTAACTTATGGAGGCATTGCTTATGCCTTTCGGTGAAATTAAAATCATGTGTAATGATAATCACGTTGTTGAATGGTATTTCGATAAAATAATGGATACCCAGGTACCTCTCTAAAATGTCTTAGTACAGCAGTAAACATGGAGCTGCAAAATAAGTAAAACTTGCTCGTTTGTTAGAATTCGGATAATCAATTTAGTTAATTTGACAACGCGCTGGTCTAGTTTGTAGTGACCCTGCCTACGAAATTTTCACAGATGATGTATTTCTGTTGCCGCTATAACAACAAATACTACATACAACAAACGTGTTTTTTTATAAATAATGGTACGGATTCCTTCGTGCGCATGTCCGACTCGCACTTGGCCGTTTTTTTAAATATGCTAAATGCGTTTGCGTTTATCCTCAGTCTCACCTGATGTTAAGTGACAACGAGGTCTAGGGAGGTACACGCTTACCCAGAAAAAAGCCTATTGCCATTCAAAACAACTTCCTAAGTGCACTAGGGTACCCAGGAATATTTCCTCATACATACATACGAGGGGCGTTCAATAAATTCTCGGTATTATTACGGTAAATTCGTGGTATCTTGCAAACCTTTTTAGTAAACTTCTTAATACTGGCCGCGAAGAGTCATTCATTGACAGTAAAAAACAGTAAATTTGAAGCCTACACGTTCTTTTGTTTTTCTGCTACTGCTTAACAAACGTGATCACCATGAGCGATTTTACAATGATAATTAAATTGGAGCATCGAGCCGTGATAAAATTCTTGACTAAACAGGGAAAAAATCTAAATTGTATTAAAGAAGAAATGGATTTAGTTTACCGTGAGTCCGCTCCTTCATTATCTACTGTCCAAAAGTGCTCAAATGAATTTAAGCGTGGGAGGGAGAGCATAGAAGATGACCCTAGACCTGGTCGGCCTGTTGAAGCTACTTCACCAGAAAACATTCAAAAAGTGGAGAAAATTATACTGGAAGATGGTCGAGTGAAGGTTAGGTCTATAGCACAAAAAAACAATATTTCTATTGTACTACAAGAGTCGATGCAGTGGCACGTTAAAGGAACACCTCATCCCAAGAAATTTAAAGTCGTCCCCTCAGCTGGCAAGATCATGGCGACAATATTCTGGGATTGTGAAGGGATATTATTAATAGATTATAAAGAAAAGGGTTTAAATATTACAGGAGAGTACTACGCTAACATTTTACGCCAATTACGGGAAGCAATCAAAGAGAAGAGGAGGGGAAAATTGACCAGAGGAGTGCTGCTTCTTCATGACAACGCCCCTGTGCATACTGCTCATGTTGCCAAGGCTGCTGTTCTTGAATCTGGGTTCGAAACACTTACTCACTCGCCGTACAGTCAAGACTTGGCCCCCAGCGACTACTTTTTGTTTCCCAACCTTAAAAAGGATCTTCGTGGACATCGATTTTGTAATGATGAAGCGTTGAAGGCAGCGGTGCTGGAGCATTTTGACACCAAAGACAAAAAATATTTTTATAAGGGGTTAAAAAAACTAATTGACGCCCCTCGTACATACATTAAATCACGCCTGTTTCCCAGAGGGGTAGGCAGAGACCACTTCTTTCCACTTGCTACCATCTTGACTTTCTTTCGCTTCTTCAACATTCATACATCAAATTATATAATTTCAACATTACTTACGTTAATTTCGCCGGAGACTTTGAGAATCGCTGCTCTATTGAACGCTACACGTCAGCTGTTGGTGATTGATATGTTTGCAGAACTGTCTTAATGTTTGCAGCCTATTGGTCTCATTCGTGCATGAAGTTTCGTTACCCTTCCTTGAGTGTTGACAGACAGTCATTAGGAAGTTATGCAAGTTTCCATTTCTCATCAGATGTGTATGACACGCACAACATAACAATGTACACTGCGTAGTATGTATGTGCGTCGGTACATGATGCGAAAGCTTGCTTGCAAGTATATAGTATAGGTAAATAACTTATGTAAAGCCCTTCTTGCATAGGTATACTTAGTTGGTTAATAAGTTCTGTTACTAAGGTCAATATGAAAAATTAAAAGCTTAATTAATGTACATTTTGAAGAATAAATAATCATTTTTGTTAGTCGCCGCAATTCTCGACACGATCTTTTTACATTCAGTCGGCATCGATGAAATTAAATACGCATGACTTTTCTGTAAATTTCACTTTTTGGAAACGCTTAAAAGTTAGTCTTTGTTTACCAAATAACTTTTTTTTGTTTAATATTATAAAATTTCCTATATCTGAGTATGTTTAGAGAACCAAAATTATATTTCTCAACATGACTTAAATCCAGCTTATGAAGCAACAGATTTGGTATGTTTTCATATTTCTTCAAAATCATGTGAAATCTTAAAGTCGATTTAATGAGACATCAAGATTGACCGGAGTACAAGCGGGTATTAATTTCCTTGGAATACATTTATATCAGACCTCAAAGCTACAAATCTATTCAATATGTCACGCAAATTTTAATTCTCTACAAGAACTCTTACAAAAGTTGTGGCCGTTATCAGTATCATCGTCGTGCGTGATTTGAACTATGATTTTCTAGTTACAAATGGGAATACTTCAAGCTCGTCCATCAAATAATTGCTATAGTTTAGAATACATTATTTATAGGTATTTACATTCTACATAGATCAAAGATTTGATCAATATACAGGGTTAAGTAATACTTCTCTAAATTATTTTTTTAATTGTAATAAATCTCATTAACATAACTTATCTCAAAATCACTCAGAACTACTCAAAGTCACTCAGGGGGCTATGGAAAGGGCTATGCTCGGGGTTTCCCTGCGTGATAGAATCAGAAATGATGATATCAGCAATAGAACTAAGGTTACCGACATAGCCCGAAGAATAGCTAAACTTAAGTGGCAGTGGGCGGGGCACATCGCTCGCAGGACTGATGGCCGATGGGGTCAGAAGGTTCTTCAGTGGCGTCCGCGGACCGAGAGACGAGCTGTAGGTAGGCCTCCAACAAGATGGAGTGACGACCTAAGGATCGCGGGAACGCGGTGGATGCGAACAGCACAAGACCGGTCTGAGTGGAGAGCCTTGGGGGAGGTCTATGTCCAGCAGGACGTCTTTCGGCTGACATGATGAACATAACTTATCACCCCACTAGGTAGTTGTAGTTGTCACACATCTTGACATCAATATAGACCGTTCAATATTCTAAGTTTTAAATTTGACGTTAAGTCCATATTATAGGTTTACTACATGACCTACATGATGCATGAAATCGTAAGTTACCTTGGTAATATAAGCAAGTTGGCATGGTAGTGATAATAATCATATGACAATAATTCCGATAATTTCAATAATTTATCCATCCCCCTCCCTCTCTATTTCTCCTTTTAGATATCGTTTAAAAATCAAACATAACCTTACCATATGCATTGAATCTAAAGTAGCTCCAGGATAACATAACTTTCTGAAAAATAAATAATCTGATAAATTAATATTTGGAAAATAGACGGACTATTCCCTGGAAATATATCAATAAACAAAAAGATTAAGTATTGAAATGCAAAAAGGATGAAATTAACTTAGACAAGATACATGAATAATGACGTAAAAATTCAGCTCATGCAAATTCAAAAAAACATGGCTGTAATTTCACCGGCTAAGCGTTACACGTACATCCAACTACACCCACTATTTAACAATAATTCTCCCAATATAAAAATAACCTGGAATACCTTTCTTATAATAATCGCACGGCACTCAGCCCCCATTATACCAAGCATTAAAATTGGACATCGCTGCACTCAAAAATGTTATGAAGGTTCCCACGGGATGTATTATCCTTGTAATAGCTACAAGTAAGGCCGAGCCTTTTATAACTGAAACGTTGTATGTAATAGTAGGTCTAATGCTCTTACGTCATTTTTTACGTTGAAGTTAAGGCTTTTTGTGATGGGTAGCACGAGCAGACTCTTGTAGGTCATTAGAAGTGCATACTGAGGAAGCTGGTCTACGCATTGCCAACAAAACGCGTAATGAAGGAGGATGGAGTTTGTTGTAGGTACTTAACTTAATAGGTGGATTTTTCGCAATTTTATATAAGACTAGCTTGTTTTTATCTTAGTGCTTATAACTTTTTGCGGCAGCAGCGGCATATAGGATATGGTGGATTTCTACTGCACTGAAAAACAAATTTTATAACTTTTGGAGTAAAATCTACGATTGAATGAGAGAGTAATCTTTATTCCCCGAACCTCGAAATTGGTTTTTGATAATAATTGTAAACTTTTGGTGTTTCTTAATTGATTAAGTTACGTTTTAGTACGGACTATTTATTATTACATCTAAATTATAAATAATAAATATCAGGGGACAATCTCACACAAATTGATCTTACCCCAAACTAAGCTCTAGGCTTGTACTATGGGCAGGCATATTTCACTTCTATACAAAGCGACAAAGTAGGTCCGATCAACACGTAAAAGTATTGAATACATATAAAATATATGTATAATGCTGGCCGAACGCGCCTAAATAAACCATATTAACTCCTATTGAAAGTTCATTTTTCGTAGTTTACTGCGAACGTATAGTTATACCTACGTTTGCTCGCTCGAACGGTAGGGTTGTCAACACATCGAAAATATTAATATAAATTAACAGGTACACATTATGAGAAAAACAGTTACTTGAATAATCAAAATATAATATATATATATATATATATATATATATATATATATATATATATATATATATATATATATATATATATATATATATTTATATATATTTATTTGATGTACACGCTTGATTGTTACTTTTACATTCTGTTTAAGATTAAATAACTATTAACTATAGGTTTTTTCGAATCAAAACTCGTTTGCAGAAATATTGAGGTTATGTGTCAAACAGTACTGATTTGTTTGTAAACAAATAATTTTATCATTTCTATAATTGACCCCGAATTTAAATAATTCAATATTTCTAACTTGATGAACACTGTTTCGTGTTGATTGATCACTTCAATATACTTAGGTATATCATCTTATATGTATAAATAAAAATAAATTGCAACTACTGACCTTTCCTCGTTCACCGGCAAAGAGAAAAACGTTTCCTTTTTATTATTTTTGGTTCTCTTGTGTAAACACCCACTCACACAGCAATAATGAGTCATTTTTTTAAATTATACATTCACCAAAATAATTCAAAGAAACAACAACACACCACACACATCTAACCGAACTTGACGTAATGACTAGAATGTACCTACTACCACAGATTAAGTAAGAGTGTACTACTCGCCTACTTGCATCTCGTTTGACGTGTCTCGACCATGACATGTCTCGACACTCAAAAACCGGTCGAGCGAGTTGACATCGCCGCGCGCGGGCATCCTTGATGTATTAGCATCGGCAACTATGTTCCGTCAGGCGGTGATTATCGGACGTACCTCGCTCAGATAAATATCTGTTACGTAGTAACTCTTACTTAATCTGTGCTATGGGCAACGATAAATAAATATATAAATAAAATTGCTTAGTTACAGAGTACTTAAAATAGGTTATTGACAGTTTATTAATACAACTACAGCAACACGAAATAACAAAAAAGGTATAGAGAACTCAATGCGACACCAACATGTATTTTTTTTTTTTATCAGGGGACAATGTCACACCAATTGACCTAGTCCCAATTTAAGCTCTAGGCTTGTATTATGGGTACTAGACAACGATATAAATACTTATATAAATAAATACATACTTAAATACATAGACTCACGTTCATCACACAAATATTTGCCCTTTTCGGGGATCGAAACCGCGACCGCTAGCTTCGTAGGCAGGGTCACTACCGACTATTTAGGCTACCGCGTCTATCTAGTGCTAAAAAACCTATTTTATCTCGAAATTTTGATATCATTTTTAGTTCTGATTAGATATTCGCTGCCGAAAAACGTAAGACAATTTCAAGCAATAACAACGCGGTAATTTACTCAAGCAACTTAGGTATTTAATTTTGTTATTATTTAAATTATAAACGCAAGTAATAATTTATAATATAATCTAAAAAATCTACTGACTGCACTATAAGTCTGTAAAAAGGTAAGATACGAACAATTGTGTTGTCAACTACATGCAATCAACAATAAACTTCTGGATGTAACACATAAACCACACGAGCGCGACACAACTGAAATGTCGACCATAAAAGCACTTACTTGCGTTCGAACCGACAATAATTGTGTTTATAACTTAAGCAATATTACAACAATATCGTAACGTACGACAAGGTCTTATTGTGGCTGTAATAATGCAGTCGCTTCGTTACTGTTACCGGAGTTATCGGAGCTGGCGACGGAGATCTTTGAGCTTCTCAGGGGCTTATTCAATAAACCTATTTGCTTTATGGTTATTTTGAGTTTACCTAGTTGCTAAAGTTGATTCATGAACAGCCTTTGACAAAGTCTTACATAAGGCATGGTTTAAAGTCATCATCAAGAGAGGGGTACGTTAGCGAATTTGTACATGGCCAGTTACAATTCTTGATGGACGTGGCAATGAGGATACGTCAATGGTTGGTGTTTTAATAAAAATGCTCATTAATGCTGGTGTGCCTCAGGGCTTTATGTTGTCACTAAAAGTGTTCATCCTGCATTTCAATAATTTCTTCAACATTAATAACGTACATTGCCAAGCGAATGGTACGTTACAGTGTAGTAAATGAGAGACTAGACTGACATTAAGTAAGACCTTGTAATGCTGACTTTGAAATTGGGTTGACAAAATATCATAGAATCATCAATCTGCAGCATTTTCCTACACTTTCAGCATTCAAAATTCAGATGTACCCTTGTGAATTTAATCCGGGATAAAACAAGGAACAGGTGTGAAGTGGTAAAATTTTGCGTAGCTGTAGAATATTTGATCAGCATTGCTACTTTTGGTAAAATTGGAATTTGAAGGTTCAACAAATTGGTCTCAGGTGAGGCTTGTTTGAAACCAACTTCAAAAGAAGGACATTCTCAACTCGTTTGTTTTTTTAGGTATGTTTATACCCTTTTTGTCCCATTTAACTCTCTCTCTCTCTCTCTCACTCTAAATTTTAAGCATATATTATGTTATAATAATAAGCCTGTGTCTGGAATAGGGTTGCCAGTGTTGCCAGTATTGCCACCAAGCGGCCCGCTAAAGGCCGCCACGTACGACAACCGATGCAATCTGCCTGCTTTATGGACGAGCCGGCACGCTTTACATTTAACCAGGATTATACTATAAAAATATTATAGCTCTACGCTTACAAACCTGGGTATGTTCTGGATGAGAAATCGATTGAAATCTATTTTCATAGTATACTAGCGATTGCCGCGTAGACGTTGTTTATCACTATTTATAAAAAACCGGCCAAGTGAGAGAAGGGTTCCGTACCATTATCTATAAATAATCACGTTTGTTGTATGGGAGCCCCCTTAAATATTTATTTCATCAAATTTCAACTGTCTGGTTATCACGGTTCGTGAGATACAGCCTGGTGACAGACAGACGGACAGACGGACAGCGGAGTCTTAGTAATAGGATCCCGTTTTTACCCTTTGGGTACGGAACCCTAAAAAGTACCTTATGACTTTTTTGGGGGTTTAAGCTATCTCCATTCCAAATTTCATTACAATCGGTTCAGTGATTTAGCTCTGAATGCGTAAATAACAAACACAGTTACTTTTACATTTATAATATTTATAGTATGAATTGTTGTAGGCGTTGTAGCCTAACTAGAGAGTAAGACTAGAACGCCTCATTACACTGAATTACCTTTAAGACGATGTTAATCTCATTATTAGAGTATGAGCGGATACAAATCTCAGACAATCATAACAACCTCGAAAAAAACAACCATTAGACTACGCACTTCAGGGGCCTAATATGGCTACGTTTATCGCGTGACAAAATGTGTATAAAACATCCGTTACTTTTTGACACGTATAAAAGACAAAGTACGAGAGTGACGGATACTTTACAGCGTCCGAGCAGGACCAGACTTTTAAAAAGGCATATTACAAAAAACAACAGCATTTGTGGGTAGGTACAATATAAACCTTCCTTACTAGTAGTAAGGAAAAAAAAAGTTGAGTGAAATCTGGGTCCGAGCTCGTAATGAAATGAAATACATAATTTATTCAAGTCACACAGAGATTTACATTTAAACGTAGCGGCACGTGTGGGCGAGGAACAATAATTCAACCCACCAGAGAAAAGGGACACATCTGTGATAAACTCTTTTAGTTTAAGCCACTTTATTCCTTTCTACAAATGGTTGAGTTTCCCACGGCTGTTAGGGTACGTGTGCGTCGTTTTGTGTTAAGAGGTTGGAATCTGAGGCATAAAGGAGCTGCACCGCACGAAGCATCTTCATCTGCATCACATAAAACTGCATCTCATTTTATTTGGCGGCACCGACAGTAAAACATGTCGCAACTTGCATTCTGGTTGCGTGTAGCAACGTGTTTCTGAACTTGGTTTTTATTTTACGAAATGCTAACTAATTGCAGGTATCCCATCATTTTATCGAATTTCTTTTAATCAATTGTATTTTCTGCTGAAACCATAACGTTTTCAGGATAAAGCATTAATTACGTAGGTGAGATTAGATTAGAGTTGTGACTATGAAAAAAAAACATTTATGAGGCCAGAATTTATGGGTTCTATTCTCTAACCTGTGTGGTCACCGGGTTAGAAAAGAATAGTGCCACTCCATGTCTTCTCGTGGATGTCGTAAGAGGCGACTAAGGGAATAATAAAGGCTTCCAGTACTCTTAGGCGATGGGCTTGCAACCTGTCACTAATACACTGGTAATATCTGCGCCTGATTCGTGCAAAACGTGGTTACAGAATTATCAACAACTTATTTAAGAGTGCTTGGTAATTCTGTAGCTCTGCCTACCCCACTCTGGAAATTAAGGCGTGAGTTTATGTATGTATGTATGTATTCTCTAACTCAAGTATAGTAAGATTAAACTATGAAATGCAGCAATCTGAATGGGAATAAAATTGCATTTGATTGATCCTCCACACAATAAGTAGCATTGTTAATTTATTTTTGGGCGCCTCGAATTGCCAATCAACTACAAATGTGCGTGAAATTTTCAATGCAGGAACTGGCCATGATGATAATCTTTGACTAATGGAATAGTGTCTAAGGTAAAAGCAAAGGTAAGTTGAGAATGTTGAGGCAATTGAACTGAAAAATCATGTCATACATTTTGAAATTTCTGGCTAATTGCAACGTTATTGTTAAGAGCAATATGTGTGTGATGTGATGAACTCTAGTAGGGCCCCTTTTTTTATGGCATAGGTAAGACAAACGAGCACACAGGCCACCTGATGGTAAGTGGAAACTGTGACCCATAGACATTCGCATTCACAAGACTGCAATGCAATCCTAAGACTGTAAATGCGTTGCCAACCCTGAGGACTAAGATGGAATGCCTCTATGCTAGTCATTTCACCGGCTGTCTTATCCCCAAATCGGAACACACCAATGCGAACATTGCTGTTTGGCGGTAGGTTAATGGATAAGATGGTGGTAGCGATCCGGACGGACCCTGCACAAGGTCCTACCACCCGCAAAAATATGCTTGAAGTCTTCAATGTCATTACTTATTAGAGATGCCAATAGTCATTTGTAACTTAAAGGAAACTCAACCTTATTGTTATAAAATGACACATTTACTTTGAAAGAAAGAAAAAATATTTATTTACACATTTACCACATAAATACTGGAAAAGGGCCGAATCTTAAGTACCCGAAACCGAAAGCGTGCATGACTCGATGTATGAATGTGGAAGAAGCGAAAGAAATTTGTCAAGATCGAATAGCAAGTGGAAAGAAGTGGTCTCTGCCTACCCCTCTGGGAAACAGGCGTCATTTAATTTATGTGTGTATGTATTTACCACATAATACAAAAATACCTAACAAATAATATTAAAACATACAGGCATAAATAGTATGGCATGTGGCAAAAGGAGCCGAATCAGCAAAAGCTGCGCTTCCGAGCGTGGCCGCGGGAGCTGGCAACTCTGGTTTTCAGTCTGCTCCTCTTTGGACCTAAGGTAGGTCACAAATGTACTATCAGCCCATTGGAACCCTGACCCGCCATAGAACGGTGTCACAGTGACATTATAAAACAATTTGTTTGACACTTATTATGACTTGAATCATAACGTCACTGTGACAGAGTTCTATGGTGGGTTGCAATGGGCTGATAGTACTTCTTTGACTGTATTTGTTTCTGTGTCTTGGGGGTTTTTTAATGGTAAGTTTAGACTACGACACTATAAACTATACACAGTGTATAGTGTCGTAGTCTAATCACACCATTCTTGCGTGTTTGCGGGTGCGAGGACCTTGTGCGGGGTTCGTCCGGATCGCTACCACCATCTTATCCATTAACCTACCGCCAAACAGCAGTGTTCGCATCGTTGTGTTCCGGTTTGTTGATAAGACAGCTGATGTAATGACGAGCATAGAGGCATTCCATCTTAGTCCTCAGGGTTGGCAACGCATTTGCAGTCATAGGATTGCAGTTTTGCGAATGCGAATGTCTATGGGGTACAGTTTCCACTTACAATCAGGTGGCCTGTGTGCTCGTTTGCCATTTCTATGCCATTAAAAATAACAAAATCATAACCTTCTGTATCACAGTGTAGGTACACTCTAAGCTACATCGTCTCAGTGAAAATGATGGGTATCGTTTATGCACTGCATGATGGTACGGGTAGTGAAGACGGCCTGATTTTGTACCATACTTTTTGATCTCAGAACTCAGTGTTGCCTCAAGGCAACATTCCCGTTTTTCACAAAGTATGAAAAATAAGCACCCAATTTATTTATTTGTGATTAACTCGAAACTAAAATATTGTAAAAAAAACCATGACTAAAGGCTATGTATGTATTTGTCTATTTAAGTAACAACCCTAAAGCTTAGTTTTGGATGAGGTCAATTTGTGTCCTGACATTTATTTATTATGTTTGCCTATACATCCAAAGGTATAAACACAAACTTATATAGCATGCTCTTGGGTGGTTATTCTCCCGAGAGTAGGTATTCCCAATAGTATTCCACTTCCATCTTAGTCATGTCACGTGGCGGGCTCGTGCAAGGCCGTAAATAAACGCGCGGCTCAAATTAAGTGAGACAAGCGCGCAAAAACACGCTACCTGCACCCGCGCGCGTCAACCCGCAAAGGACACCGCCGCCGACCCGCCAGACGCCCAGCCGCGGCAAAAAGGGACGCAGCATCCAACCAACGACTAGAGAGAAAGGAAGCCATCTAAATCCTTTCTAAACTAAGGGTATGTCAAAGGCAGTAGCCCCCGAACAAGTTATTTAAATTCGATGATTGTCTCGACGACCGCTAGCTTCGGGCGGGCGAAGAGTTATTCTCTTTTTTCGTTATTTTGTTAATGTCCTCACTTAATGGGGGCAAAAATAAATACTACAACATTATGTACGTGGTTTTTATGTAACCAATAAAGTAATCATCGACCGGGCGTCCAATTACGCCGCGGCCGACTCATTCGTTCGGATGGAAATTAAAAATTAATTGATGGTCACCGCCGCCATCACTCGCCGCGGAGGCTCGCGTTTATGCAAAATAGATGGTAATTCAATTTGCGCTTTTAAACACAGCTGCACAACCAATACATTATCCTGTCGGCTGACACCCCAGATAGTCCAGATACTAACTAATTTAACCCGAGTTGACGCGCGACAGGATTCTCCAAATACGTAGCGACGCGATAAGTGTCTAAAATCGTGGTTATCCTGTAAAAGGCTACGCAAATGAGACTTTTGGACGTGGCAATGATTGACTTCAAAATGGCTGTAAATTTAAAGCGTTTTCACGACGCATTTGGCGCGCGGCCATCTTGTCTTGCGGTTCTCAATTACTCATAGTCGACTTTAAAAAGCGACACGTATTTTTTTGTTTCTACCCAAAAAAGATCATTCCATTTCCACAAAGACAGCCGGTTAAGGCAATTTGTTTTGGATTGCGCGACGCCGATGAATGGACGTGCGCACGTCGCATACTGATGAGAGGAGTCTTTAGGAGCCAATTATTCTGCCTTTCCTATTCCTTTAGCTTTTTTCCGATTTAATTAATCTCCTGATACAGTACTAACGTTGGACGTTAATCGCGATGATAGATGTCGGAATTCTGGGTTTATTAATGACGGTTAGGATCGAGCTGCAGATTCGCTTGTCACACGCACCTGTTCGTAACAAATCTCGAACTTCCTGCCTATTTCCTGAAAGAGATAAATATCTAGAATCTATTATTAATGAAGAGCTCTCTGTAAATTTACAAATATGAAGGATTAAAAAGGCTCTGGCGTTTATTGTAAGACGTGACTGTCCCCAACTCCCGATGCGTTATGTTGAAAATTCATCCTTAGATTGACAAAAAAGGTTGATTACCCACGTCGCCAATAATTACAGACTAAACACGAATACCTATATTTAGCAAAGTTTACCGTCCTCTCAAGCCATAAATTATTTTAAATAATACGAATATAATTTATATTTCAGTTTAATAATAGACTAAAGATCGGCGGGTACGGTACCGATTATACGCAATTTGGTCTCATTGGCCGGATTATTTAATGCACTCGTGAAAAATAAGCAGCAAGAGCGCTTTCAGAAATCGATTAAGGGAGACATGATGAAGCACCGCCGTTTTGTACTTGCTCGGTCCGGACCACGACAAGCGCTTTACGCTGAAATGTTTGCATACGCTGCAATAAAGCAATCGGCCGGTAAATAATTACGTTAGCGCTGCATCTTTTTGCACTTTTTGTGCCATCTATCCTCGTTCAGGTGCACTGTCGACTCATATAATAGCGCGACATATTTCCTGAGCCATATAACGCAGCGAAAGATTAACGGCTGTAACAAATGACAGTCGCTTTATAGATGGCCGACGGCAATTGAGACGTATTTTGTTCGGAAATAAAAATTCCGCGCGACAGTTTTCAATTTGAATTGCCGGTAGCCATTTTGGTTTTTAATTGCAATTCTGCCGCACTTCGATTAATCGAAATGTACTCGTACATATGTACTTATTAAGATGGATAAAAAAATGAAGGATTTCACGTTGCAGCTGCGGTTGCTGAATGTTTACATATGCAACCGCTTAATTGAAAATATCAACAGACATTACTAAAAATCTGCCATAAAGATAATTCATGCGTGACACGCCCACCGACGCGATTTAATTACAAAATCAATAATCGAATTGAGAGTCGGTAATTGATTGTCTCGATATGACGCCGCTATCGGCGCGCATGGATCTCGGGATAAATATAATTCAATATAAATTCAGTTTAAATATATTCGATTTAAGAGGACACGCGGGGTAAATGGTTATCTTTGTCAGCCGCTAACAGCAATCCAAAAATAAAAAAGCAACAAAGTAAACGAGTAAATTTATATTAAACCCGGTTAATTTACCACCTTCCCTGTCCCAAATTGACCCTATTTTACTACTTCTCCGTAAACAATATACATATATAATTTACGCTCTACACTGCGTTATATTTATTTTTATTTTTATCTGCGTTCTTCACAACTGATAAAATAATAAAATAATATTTTTAACGTACCTACTAAATTAAATGGAAAGATCTCATAGTTCCCAAAAAAAATAACTTTGACTTTGACCACGTTGAATTCGTAAACTATAATCTATGTCTGTGCCAAATTTCACCCGAATTCGTTCGGACGTGATTGAGTAACAAACAGTTAAACTTTTGCATTTATAATATTCGAAGATTATTATAAAATTGTAGGAATAATCAAAAGCAATATTTCTTCGATTTTACAAAAATTAGCCCACATCTCCTCTAAAATATATTGGATTTAAATGGGTATCGATCGAGCCTAAATCATTCGAGGTGCGTGTGCGCTTACCATCAGTTACGGCACACGCTTCAGGTTCTGTATCAGCTATTTCTGTTACACTTCTGCAGTAAAAAAACAGTAAAATGCTAGGTTGTTAATCGGCGCTGAGACTGGAGTCATGTTGCTGACTACAAGTTATAATGTGTTTGGGTTTTAAACCCCACGCTCAAAGACGGGTGTAATCCTACTAATATTATAAATGCGAAAGTTTGTCTGTCCATGTGTGTGTGTGTGTGTGTGTGTGTGTGTGTGTGTGTGTGTGTGTGTGTGTGTGTGTGTGTGTGTGTGTGTGTGTGTGTGTGTGTGTGTGTGTGTGTGTGTGTGTGTGTGTGTGTGTGTGTGTGTGTGTGTGTGTGTGTGTGTGTGTGTGTGTGTGTGTGTGTGGGGTGAAGAAATTTATATGAGTTTTTTTTTTTATAAATCTTTATTTTATTTTGAAGCTTTGTTCAACCTTGAACATGTCAGCTCCGGCTGGCCTAAATACAAGTACACTGACAAACATCACACATAAAAAAACGCTAGAAAAAAAATAATGTTATTGAAACATGAGAGTTTCTTCATATTCGTATAACGATTAATAAATAAAAAATATTACCTTTGCCGATTTTGAAAAATATTTTTAAAAGGGATTCAAATGAGGGGTAGAAGAATATATTGAAGTTAAATAAACTAATAGCTATGAGCTATGAGCCGCAAACCATGTTCCGTTTTGTTGTATCGTCAAAAACAGTAAAACACACAAGCGTCACATTCGGTATGATTATTTGTACATAGTACAATCCTTAAAAAAACAACAAATACTGAACACCGACTTTTTATCGAGATCCTATCGTACTTAATATATTATCAATACGATAGGTGATGCGTAGGTACATGGTTTTGTTACTTCTTCGCTAAACCGGATGGACGAAATTGGTTGGATACAATTTGGAATAGAGCTAACTTATATTATACACTGGATTAACATAACAAATAGGCCACCTTGAATCCCGAAATAAAACAGTATTTGCGTGGGATCGCAAAATTACTAATTCTACGCGACCGAAGTCGCGGGCTGAAGCTAGTAAGTGTATATATGTATCTGTGCGACGGTATGCCAAAAACCGAATTTCCTTCACATAAGCTCAAGTATTCTATACTGACGCTTCACAAACTGAGCTGAGTGCGATTCTTTAGCAAGTAGCTGAATAGTAATTCGTTAATAAAAAGCACTGTCGCGTAGTAATAATTATTAGCATCACTATCTCGTTGCGTCCATTTGGTGAAACATATTTTTTCTCAACTTATTATTGATTACCGCTTACACCGACTGAGAGAGGGGTTTACTGTAAGGTAAAACCTAACCTTAAAAATCCAGTTCTGGCCAGAGTAATTGCGTATATTTTGATCACGCAGGCCGCAGCAAAAAAGGCCTGCAGTTATCTCTATGGTCATTAAAATCACATCAGTGTCCAATAAATTATTTTATTAAATGTCGATTCACACCTATAGTCGCTGGACCGGGTCTAATGGGACAGGGCCATGTTTATGTGTTGGTGTGTCTTGTTTATAAATAAATTTACTTCTTGTTATGAGCTACGATGCAGTGCAGTGGGTCTATTCTATTCTCTATTGGGCTTTATTCCACTCGGGCAAGCTATATTACTTATTATATATTGACGAAGCATGTTGCTGATTGGTTTATGTACACAGTTTACGAAGCATGTTGATTAACTATTGTAAAACTCTTGACGAAGAATGTTGCTGATGAATCTTTTGACATGTTTTTGTATTTGATAGCTCTTATTTACTTGTCAGGCATGGCGTAAAAAAATAATAAGATAACATGTCAAAAAGAATATCGTTTTGCCTAGTAGAGTAAGGCTAATCAATCTTACAACAGTCACAGTGAGATTTTGTTTGTAAATTTTTACGTTTTAACTAACTTGTCAAAAAAGCTTAGGTACTCGCATAAGGTCAAGTGGGTTTTTTTTTATGGCATAGTAACGCAAACGAGCACACAGGCCACCTGATGGTAAGTGGAAACTGTGGCTCATAGACATTCACATTCACAAGACTGCAAATGCACTGCCAACCCTGAGGACTAAGATGGAATGCCTCTATGCTAGTCATTTCACCGGCTAAGTGCGTCAAACCGTACATTTTTTAGGAGATATTGTTGGTTTGACGGACTTGCCCCGTCCCTTAACCAGGTACGGTTAAGAGCGTCTACGGAGTAAGTGCGACACATCCGTAGATACACTTGTCCCACCTTTCCTTAGTTGAGGACTAATGTCACTGTGACACAGTTCCATGGTGTGTCAAGCTTTTTATTTTCCGATTGTACGTATAACTGCGAACAAAAAACGTGTTTACGGTGCGTTGCTATACGTCCTATAAACAAGCCGCGCTGACATTAATACTTGACTTCCTCGATCCTTTCTAAGAAGATTCTTACGATCGCATAAAAACCAGGTCTAATTTATACCGCATTAATGTCCGAGTTGGTCCAGACTTACCTTTTTACCTGAACCAATCGGAAAATTCTAGACGTATTCTTTACCTCGCAGCTGTTACTTTGAATTATCTGACAGACCATTATATTCACGTCTTGAAACTTATGAAAACTATTAGTAATTTGAGCTCTAGCGTTCTGGTTTTCTGAACAAGCCTTGCAAGTATTTTTTCGGTTTTCTATTCCAAGGAGTAAAGGAGAAAGCTGCTATCGTAACCACCAAGTCTCTACCAACTGACAAAAAGATTTTAAAGATTATGGTGACGTTTCTCTCCCCTTACCTTCTCCGATTTTTACGATTCTTGAATATGTTGACGATGTTATAAAAACTAGGGATGTACGTGGGTATGTCCCATTTGTTCCATGGAACTACGAATTTTGTATTGAGCATTACGTCACAGCTTAATACAATATGCAAAGTTCCATGGAACAAATGGGACATACCCATGTACCTACGTTTTCTTTTCATGAACAAATATAAATCTTACAACCCTACATTTTCACAATAACTACAACATATTATAAAATCGCGGCAATCGGACTTGATTTAGGGGTGCGAAACATTATCGGTCGTTGTCGGTGGGATGACCTTGTGCAGGGTCCGTTCGGGTTGGAACACCATCTTATCCATTAACCTACGGCCCAACAGCAGCGTTCGCATTGTTGTGTTCCGATTTGGGGATAAGGCACCTTGTGAAAATGACTAGCATAGAGGCATTCAATGTTAGTCCTCAGGGTTGGCAGTGCATTTGCAGTCTTGTGAATGCGAATGTCTATGGGTCACAGTTTCCACTTACCATCAGGTGGCTTGTGCGCTCGTTAGCCTTTCCTATGCCATTTTTTTTTTTTTAAATCGCCTGGATTGAAATTTGTATAGATAAAATATGGCTCCTCACAAACCTAGTAAGGTTTGCTTTACAAACATCCTCTTTTTTTTAATTCCTAACTTATTGCAACCTGGCACAAAACAATTGGTACAAAAAACTCGCACTAAACATAGAGAAACTTAAGAAAGCTGGGATCAAACCCGATTCCGTTGGTGTTCCGGTTTGAGGATGAGACAGCCGGTGAAAAGACTAGCATAAAGGCGTTCCATCTTAGTCCTCAGGGTTGGCAGTGCATTTGCAGTCTTAGGATTGCAGTCGCCATAAAAAAAAACGCCTGGTGTAAAATTTGTATGGAAAAAATATGGCTCCTCATAAACCTCGTTAGGTTTGTTTTACAAACATCCTCTTTTTTTAAAATTCCTAACTTATTACAACCTGGCACAAAACAATTGAAAAAAAACTAACACTAAACAAAGAGAAACTTAGAAAAGCTGGGATCAAACTCGATTCCGGCGGTGTTGTAGAGGAATAGCAGCGAAAAGATTTAATTACCCGATCTTGAAATTACAAGCGATAAATCTTGTACAAGATCAGTATCGAGTTAACAAAAATGTTATGAGCATCAATTACTGGATTACACGGGCATTATACCGTGTTATCGGCCACTAATTAGCCGTGGTTAAAACTATGGAATATATTAGCATGATTAAGTAGATAGTACTTGAGGCTAATTGGTGGGATCGGCCTAGTTGATAGATCGGAAGATCGATGATTAAGGTTTTTTAATTTTGTTCATAATTGATTGAAATTTAACGTGTTATTCTAGTCAGGTTTTTGAATGCGTTGGTGAATAAGACTGCATTTGTTTTATATATGTTAACACATTTTTACCTCGATAAAACCACAGTAGAACAACTTGTTAGATTTGTCTTACCGTCGCAATTGTAGTAACACTTCAAATCTAAATACACATGGTCAAAATCGGGTCATCTATTTGTTTTCCGAGGAAACAAAAAGTCAAAGTCAAAGTGTTTATTTGTAAACGTAGTTATAGCTAAAACAGTGGTGGAAAAAATATGTTGGAAAAATATATTTTGCCCTCTGACGTACACAAACATAATGAGAATTACAGTTTTTCATACACCTGTTACTTACTACAAATATGCTTTGAATATCACTACATAGTATAAAACAAAGTCGCTTGCGCTGTCTGTCCCTATGTATGCTTAAATCTTTAAAACTACGCAACGGATTTTGATGCGGTTTTTTTTAATAGATAGAGTGATTCTTAAGGAAGGTTTATATGTATAATACATTCCACGCGGGCGAAGCCGCGGGCGGGTCGCTAGTTATTGAATATAAGGTAGTCAACACTTGAGTCAAGATTGTATACAAGCAAAAATAAACAATTTACTTTCCAAATATGAGATGTAGATAATTATATACTTACTCATGTATACATGAAAAATCATATAGATTTACGTAACAGTCAACCAATATGATTCCTTGGCAACTATGGAACTATGTCAAAGTGACGCAATAAGTCAAACCATATGAAGTCTCTTGCAATTTGATTTGTTACGTCACTTTGACATGACATGGTTCCATATTGGCCTAGGAATCAAGTTGGCGTAAAATAAATAAATAATAAATAAATATCAGGGGACAATCTCACACCAATTGACCTAGTCCCAAACTAAGCTCTAGGCTTGTACTATGGGTACTAGACAACGATATAAATACTTATATAGAGAAATAAATACTTAAATACATAGAAAACATCCATGACTCAGGAACAAATATTCGCGCTCATCACACAAATATCTGCCCTTACCGGGATTTGAACCCAGGACCGCTCGCTTCGTAGGCAGGGTCACTACCAGCTAGGCCAGCGCGTCGTCAAAAGAAACAAGACAAAGGTTCGCGTCGACAGCCATCAACTTAAAAACCAAGGAACATGAATATATCTCGGACAGGTCACGATGTGGAATAAGAATCGGTTGCGATCGCGGTCACTCGTATCATTATGAATTATGATAATGGTGGTGGTAATAAGATCTGGAAGGTGACTCAGTTAAACTCTTAGACTTACTTTTAAGTATTATCGTATTTAATAATTGAAAAAATGACCTTCTGCTGGAGTTTCTTGCGGTGCTTTTTCTCCGCAATCATGGTCTTGTCCGAAGCGCTAGTAGATTCACTCCTTATTACCGACGTGTAAAAGAACCCTCATGTGGCCAATTTACTGAATAAATATTTTCAATTTTGAATTTGAATTTTGACTCACTCTTAAAGCTGTGATCTCGATTGTAATGCCCGTCTCAAGATGCGTCAAAAATGTCAGTTTTCTATGGTTTGACGTTTACTTTGACGTATCTTGTGACGAGCATCTCCGTCAAGATGAGTTTATTAATACGTCCCTTAAACTCGGGCCTCGGACCAATTATAAAGCGGCGAAATTAAGAGAATCGCCGCTAAAATCGCGTAGCTGTCACCCATCGAAATTGATGCTCTCACCCCCTAAATCAAGTCAGATTTATACGATTTTTGAATATGTTTTAGTTATTATCAAGAACTAGGTATGAACGTTTCTCTTTTTGTTTTTAAAGTTTCATTCCAAGAATTATTTTATTGGAAAAGAAAACGTACAGACAGTTTATTATGATAGCTACAACATATTCAAAATGTTAAGAATCGGACTACGTTAAAGGGGAGAGTAATGTTATCGCATTTTGTATTGATTTTTTTAGTTTCACTATACTCTTAAATTGTCCCATCAGAGCGTACAAAAAATATTTATGGAGTGCATTCTCAATTTAGGTAGCTTTACCTGACGAGTGAGCCCGCTAGTTGGTATGACTTCGCTCACTGGATCGACCGTTCGATAGAGAGCCGTTTTAAGAGAACACCCTTTCAACACTTATTTCCTTCTCTTTCATATTATTATTATTGTGGGGTTGAGATGGGCCTTGCGTGCTACTTCGACCATTGTTGATGTTGTTGCAGCCCTTTGTTTTAGAGCTACCGCAAAGGCCCGTTGCGTCCAGGAATTTCCAGATGCTTTGGGCAGTGAGGAGTTGAATCTCTTGTGGGTCCATTATATGTCGCGCTAGGTAGATACTTCTGTTGCGCATTAGTGGTCCGCAAGAACAGAGGATGTGCATTGCTGTCTCCTGTGTCTCCTGTGTCTCTTACTTTCTTTCCAACTATAGACTACAATATCAAAATATCCGGCTTTCTGAAGCTTTTCTTTAAACGGGTACCTTTTACTAAGCCTCCGCTGTCGGTCTGTCAGTCTATCCGCCGGCTTTATCGCATGAACCGTAGGGTGATGGCACCAGTAATGGACACATAACTCTTAACTTAATTCAAAGATCATTAAGGTCATAAATCATAAATTCATTGTTGCAATTGCAAAAGATTTGTTTAATTCTAAGATCTCCAAACAATTGAATTATATGACGTGTACTCGGGATGATCCAGATAGCTTGTGTTCTTCATTATTTAATTGTATTATCAAGGAATTTGATGCCTGCTTTAGTTTAAGAAAGGTAAAAGGTCAGCAAGGTACGAAATTTAGTGATTGGGCTACACCAGACATTCACGCAAAAAGGTATAAATTATATGAGTTATACGCTACAAGAGCTGTCGATCATAGGCCTGAGTTTCTAGATTACGTCAAAAACTATTCTAAACAATTCAAACAGATTTGTGCCGCCGCAAAGTCAGAATATTTTTCCAACAAAATCCGTAACTCAGACAACAAGATTAAAACGGTTTGGAATGTAATTAATACTGAAACTGGTAGAACTAGAGTTAGAGACCCGCATTACAGCCTGCAAGTTGAAGATACTCTAGTGAACTCGGACCTTGATGTAGGTAAAGAGTTTGAGCGGTTCTTTACAAATATACCTTTAGATACCACTAAATCATTACAATCATCTCCTCATAAGGCTGAAATATTATTAAGATCAAATGTGAAGGAATGCACAGATGTGTTTAAATTTTATCATATCACTTCTAAAATTGTTATTAATACGTTTAGGTCACTTAATCTAAAAAAGACTGAAGATCTCTGGGGCCTCTCTGTCACAGTATTGCAGTCCATCCTGGAATTAACTGCACCTTATTTAGCTGCTTTATTTAACAAGTGTATCGATATCGGAGTGTTTCCCGACCTGATGAAACACAGTAAAATTATACCCTTGTTTAAGTCAGGGACAAAAACAGACCCTACAAATTTTAGACCAATTTCGATACTGCCATCACTGAGTAAAGTTTTTGAGAAAATCATTTTAAACCAAATATCCTCACATTTTAGTAGGAATGAGTTGCTTCACAGTAGTCAATTTGGGTTTACTAAGGGACGGTCTACTACAGATGCCGGTTCAACCTTAATTAAATATGTATTTGATGCCTGGGAAGAATCACTAGACGTAATTGGAGTTTTTTGTGATTTATCCAAGGCGTTTGACTGTGTTGATCACGTAACGTTAGTGCGGAAGCTAGGTTATTATGTAATTAAAAATGGAGCCCTTGATCTTATCAAATCTTACCTTGCTCACCGAACTCAGCGGGTGGACATAAACAGAACGCAATCTCCTGGATCAGCTGTTGCTATGGGAGTGCCCCAAGGCTCAATTCTGGGCCCATTCTGGTTTTTGATCTATATCAACGATCTCCCTTACGTTGTGCGCGATAGACATGAAATAGTCCTGTTTGCCGATGACACTTCACTTTTATTCAAGGTAGATAGAAAACAGAAAAAATTCAATGACATTAATGATACGTTGTCTACAACTGTTGATTGGTTTACAGCCAACAACTTACTTTTAAATACCAAGAAAACCAAGTGCATGAAATTTTCTCTGTCAAATGTGAAAGGAGTGAATGGGGCTAGTATTAGACTAAAGGATGAGACGCTGTCATTCGAAGACAAAATAGTATTTTTAGGTATTACTTTAGACTCGAAACTGCAATGGAATGCTCATATATCCACCCTTGCGGGAAAACTTAGTTCTGCAGCTTATGCAGTAAAGCGAATCCGACAACATACAGACGTCGAGACGGCGAGACTGGTGTATTATAGTTATTTTCATAGTGTTATGAGCTATGGGATTTTGTTATGGGGAAAAGCGGCTGACATTCAGGCCGTATTTGTACTACAAAAGCGGGCTATACGTTTTATTTATCAACTGGGTTCTCGGGTCTCTCTCAGAGATAAATTTAAAGAAATTAATATTCTTAATGTCGCGTCGCAGTATATCTTTGAAAATATCATGTATGCACGCAAAAACATACATCACTTCAGACATAACCGTGACGTTCACAAGTTTAACACGCGAAATAAAGATAAACTCGTAGTCCCATGTCACCGTCTTCGTAAAGTTAGCACATCGTTCGCAGGGAACTGTATACGCTTCTACAATAAGATACCTACTGATATGGTCAATATGCCGTTCAATAAATTTAAGTCTCGCATTAAGTGCTGCTTGCTGGGTAAGGCATATTATACTGTTAATGACTTCCTAAATGATAAAGACGTTTTTAAGTAGTGTGAGCTTACTGAAGTTAGGGTTATTTTTGTCTTTTGTAATTATAGCTGAGCACTGGGCAGCGCTTATTGCAAAATGCCTTTAAGCCAATGATGTACACTTTTAAAATTAAATTTACCTATTGTTTTTTTTGTAAAAAAAATATATATATTAATTCTTGTGTGCACAAGACATTTTAGAATTGAGAACACATTATGACGTTTCTCGCCGGACAGATACTTTTTTATTGTTATCTTTGTCCGGCAGCATGAGCATGTCATGCTCACTTAAAGGTCTTTGCTTACGGCGGCGTCGTTGATCGGGTCGCCACCTTCCCGAACACATGGTTGAGGGAGGCGATGGCTGAGATACGCGTCATACTCGTGAACGGGTGCTGTCTGTGGGGTCCGGTCTGTTCACGCTTGCAAGGACCTGTTTTTTCCAATTTAGTTATTTTAATTATCGTTCCTGACGTAGAGACCTCGTCATGTTGTTCTCCTAATCATGATTTTTAACTTTATTTTATTGACTTTACATTTGTAAGGATTTTGTTTGTATTGCTTTATTTTTAATAATTATTTATTACTTTATTACCTTGTAATGTAACTTACTTTTAAGTATTATTGTACCTAATTAATAATTGAAAAAATGACCTTCTGTTGGAGTTTCTTGCGGCGCTTCTTCTCCGCAATGATGGTCTTGTCCGAAGCGCTAGTAGATTCACTCCATGTTACCGACGTGTAAAAGAGCCCTCATGTGGCCAATTTACTGAATAAATATTTTGATTTTGATTTGATTTTTGCAAAACAAATGAATAACCCTTATCTTCTGTACAAAAAGAATCAAGTGTCCATCATTGGTTATTATTATTGCCAGTTCCATTAATATAACTAAAATGATGGAAAAATTCAACGATGCCCCCGCGTCATACAAGAAACGTGTTTTACTCGTATAATCTGTATCCACCTCTTTTCACTCCTTGTAGAAATAGGACATTAAGTTCCATTTCTAAGCAGAGCTCAATATGAAAGTGCTTGCGTATTCAGATGAATACAGGCTGATTTGGATTGATTGTGCATTATAATGGACCTGACTATTCACTGAGCCTAGATGGAATATGAGTAATATTAAAAACAAAAATCCACCTTCTGTGAGTCGCCGACTTCAGTTCGACTGACCTATAACGTACCATTTTAAAAGAAGTTATTTTATGCGTTTTTGAAGGCGGTTTTTTTTTTAAACTTTTGTGTTCATAAAAAGCTGGTCTGTGGTCCGACTTCTTAGTTGATTATGAAACTTTAAGACATTTCAAGTTCACCGCAAGTAACGCCGCGGGAGAATATCATATGACGCTCAATTATTTTAATCGATATATCTTTTCGCCACCCTTGAAATAGGTACCTACCATTGAGGAGTTCCGTTGGCCTCCTGCGGTCTTCGTCATCAGTTCCACTTCACCAAATGATACTTTCTGAATGCAAATGCTGGAGTTGTTGCTAAAAATACTGAAATTGCTATATGTATACCTATAATATTTGAGGAGTTCCGTCAATTCCTTATGGATTCCCTTATCAGATTACAATTTGGTGACAATCGGACTACCTTGGAAGTATACTCTATCAAACATAAAAAATATTTTTTGAAATAGGACCTCTTTCTTTGCAGTCGGTTAAAAAGCGTCTGCTACCATGCTTACCGTACCACTGTAACTAAATGAGTCATGTTTCGATATTGTGACTAAAAATTCCGGACTTTTATCGAAATGCCAGGCTGTTCGAAAATACTTTTCAAATTCTTAAATGGTAATCCTAGCTGTGACGAATGATGATGCGCGCGCCGGTTATTGTCCGAAGACGAATGCGCGTATTAAGCCAGGCGCTGGCGCATGTGATGCTAATGACGCTGATAATTACTGCGCAGACGCTTTACTTCGGGATGTCTAGCCTTTGTGATGAGAGTAAACCAAGGAGGTTATATATCCTTGGTAAGTAATGGGTTTTGGTCTGTCTCAAGCCTAGAACTTAGTTTGGGATATGGTCAAATTCTATAAGATTAAATAATGAATATTTAAATTCGGTAACACTGTGCCTAGATTTTCTTAAACTCTCACGATATTCACATAATATTTGTAGTTATACTACACTTACGGCCGTACTCATAATATTAGGTCCTTTACATATGAAATTGGCGTTTCACATGACAAAACTATTCCCATGATATACCCATTCTTCGAGCTTTTTCACCTTTCTAATTTGTTACAGGTGAATTAATAGTAGAACAGGCCGGGAAATAGGCCGTTGTGGGACGAGTATGAGTTAAGCGCTATATACGAGTCCAGCAACCGCCCTTCCCAGTTGAGGCTTGTATAGTGCTTTTTTTGTTTTTTTACATAATTACTTAAATGTATACAAAATCAAGGCAAATACCATATGAAATTATGACGAAGGCAAACGGAAGAAAGTAACTAAAATGTTCAACTAAATATTTTAAAAAAAGTTGCACATGTTAGGGCAGGTTGTAGATAAAATTAAATGTTACAGTTTTTCCTGGTATGTTAATATTTGTTTGCTGAATATTTTCGGTGGACGGAGATGGTGTATTCGTATTATTGAATTGCTGATTTGAACAGGAAGGCACAGGACTTGTTTCTATTTTAGACATGGGTGCTTCTGGACTAGATACCCGTTGGGAAAAGGATGGTTCATGTACTAAATGTTGTCCCGACGAAGAAGGCTGTGGGTCTTCGTTGTTTGTATATTGCAGCTTCATGGTCTTGTTTATTCGGTCTGATATTTTCCTTTTATTTTGCACATTTTTACATACATACATACATTCATTGCAAGTTAAATAAAAGCTTCTAATAAAAACCTTCCGTGAAAGATTATCTAACTGATGATTATAACCGTTTAAGGGTGCCGCTCCACTGAGGCGGAGACGAGAGGAGCGGAGCGGAGCTGTGCCAATATTAACCAATGGAATCTGCGCAAGGCGCGCTCGACGTGACCGCATGCGCCTTTTATTGGTTAATATTGGCACAGCTCCGCTCCGCTCCTCTCGTCTCCGCCTCGGTGGAGCCGCACCCTTAAAATCCGTTCAGTAGTTTTTGAGATTATTGCGAACATACAGAACAAACAGAGGCGGCGGGTAACTTTGTTTTATATGTACTACCGACCCACCCTCGCTTTGCGTCGGTTAATGTGAGTTTGAGTTTATATTATTTGTCCAAGTTATCACTTATCCAAGGCCTCTGTTCTATACTATAAGATAATATAAGGTTGCGTCTGTCATGTTATCATTAGGATATCTCTTGTTTACTCGACAGTAATGTTTTCATTGGTTTACCATCATGTGCTAAAACTACCTAACCTAAACTACCTAACCAAGTGATGACTTACGGATCTGAGAAGCTCAAAGTCAGAGGGCTATGAGAGCTATGCTCGGGGATTCTCTGCGTGATATAATCAGAAATGATGATATCCGCAGTAGAACTAAGGTTACCGACATAGCCCGAAGACTAGCTAAACTTAAGTGGCAGTGCGCGGGACACATCGCTCGCAGGACTGATGGCCGATGGGGTCAGAAAGTACTTGAGTGGCGTCCGCGGACCGGGAGACGAGCTGTAGGTAGGCCTCCAACAAGATGGAGTGACGACCTTGTAAGGATCGCGGGAACGCGGTGGATGCGAAAAACACAAGACCGGTCTGAGTGGAGAGCCTTGGGGGAGGCCTATGTCCAGCAGTGGAAGTCTTTCAGCTGACATGAACCTAACCTACCCTATAGGATTCTACAAGATGGTCCTGAAATAAATCCCGATATATTTCGAGTTTCGGTAAAAAAGCGTTACAAATGATATGTTTGTGAAATAAATTAGGTAGTTTGTATTAATATGTTGTTGTAATTACCTACGAACTCAGAAAATGACTTACTCAGAAAATGTTTTAAAAAGAAAATGACCTAAAGGGCAAGAAATTCAAATTCAAAATTCAAAATATTTATTCAGTAAATTTTCCACATGGGGGCTCTTTTACACGTCGGTAAGTAATGTACAGTGAATCTACCAGCGCTTCGGACAAGACCATCATTGCGGAGAAGAAGCGCCGCAAGAAACTCCAGCAGAAGGTCATTTTTTCAATCATAAAAACTTATTTATACTTAAAAGTAAGTTACATTAAGTATTTGATACCGGTTTCTTTATTTAGTTTAGTTTTACCCAAAAGAATAGAGACCCTGTTAACTCTTCAGCGTAGGCAAACATTTGTTAAACTTAAAAAAAAATGCCGCGTACGGTACTTTCCTGAAATCTTTTTACTGCGGCGATATTTCTAAGGAATCTTCAAGAGACGAGCCAGAGAATCCAGAACTTACATAATCATTCTATCTATAAAAAAACCGCATCAAGATCCGTTGTGTAGTTTTAAAGATCTAAGCGTACATAGGGACAGACAGACAGCGGGAACCGACTTTGTATTATATTCTATGTACTTAGATTTATATTTCAGCATCATTACACTACTATCTACTCATATTACAGCTCGCTTTAGTCCCATCTCGTAGCCGGATTTGGTAGCTGGCTTCCAAATGGGAAATGTGGTTTCCCGCCTATATAGTCGCCAGCTATGAAATGGGAATGACTTGCCCATCTCGTAGCCAGATTTGGTAGCTGGCTTCCAAATAAAAATTCTCATCTTGTAAGCAACCATATATTAAGTATATATTCTGAATATATTCTGCGAGACATTTCAAAGTTCTTTGCCTATATTTCCCTCTATGAGGGTAGGTTACTAGGTTACTTAGGACTTTAAAATTCCCGTTTCGTAGCCAGCTTTAAATCGGGTCTATCTCTCCCATTTGGAAGCCAGCTTTAAAATCTAGCTACGAGATGGGACTTTAAAATTCCCCTTTCGTAGCCAGCTTCGAATTAAGACTATCTCTCCCATTTCGTAGCTAGCTACCAAATCTGGCTACAAGATGGGACTAAAGGTGCAGCTTAGTGAAAAAGCGCCATATTATCCTATTTTACAAGTCGCCAGCAACCAAGTCGTGTCGGCATCATGTTTCGACATCAACGATGACATATCATTAAGCATTGCGGAAGGAGCAATGTCCGTGCTTCACTTTACAAATTGCGATGTCCAACGTGAGGCAAGAAGGCATCAAAACTTGACAACTTCCAGGCACAGGGACAGAGATATATGACGCCTATAGCTCTATCCTTTTCACTGGCAAGAACGGCAGTTTTTACGAGTTCAAAATACGATTTCTGCGGTTTATATGTAATACTGCTAATTGTAAGAATTGGGTTTGTTCATATTTTTATAATTACTTTAATTCGAAAACAATTTCGAGGAATAAGATTATGAAGCCGTTCTGAATTGTTAAGTTTATTGAATATTTATTTATTTCGGATATCTTGACAAAAGTATATTTGACCTTTGTTTGACTTTCGTTTTCGGCTGGAAGCCCTCGTATGTGTATATTACGGGTTAGGCGAAAACCGCTTGAAATAGTATGTTATAATACACTATTACAATAACTTTTTATAATTCGATATAATTTAATTGAAAATGTCATCCCAAATTGAAAATAATCATGTCATTCATAAAATGTCTGCTAAATAAATAAAGATATTAAAACGAAACTATTGAAAAACTATTGAAAAATAATGAAACCGGTCTCTTAAAATTACCTATTCTTTCGAATTAGAATTTAAAAACCGTGAGATATATTTTTTGGTCTATCCCAATTAATAAAGGAATACTGAAGTGATTTGTTCATGAGAGAATAAATGAAGTGAGATTAACGAAACAGATATATGAGGCAAGACTAAATGGGAATGTTCGAAGGGGAAAGCCAATGTAAAAATTCCAGGATCAGATCGGAGACGTATTAAGAAAGAGCCAGGTCAGGAGCACACGTACCTATATGAAGAGACTTATTTGAAGGAAGCGAGGGAAGTTTGTCTGGGTCAGCAAGTGGAAGGAAGTGGTCCCTGCCTACCCCTACGGGAAAGAGTCGTGATTGAATGTATGTATGTGTATGTGACCTTATTTTGAGGTAACTATTAGAAACAAGGTCGTATCGAGCAAAGCTCGCCTTGCTATTGTTCAGGAATATTGACCCCAACATTAATGTATGGTAGTGAATCTTGGGTATGGCAGGAGAAGAACGCAAGCCGGATTAATGCAGTTGAAATGAGAGCTCTAAAAAGTATGTGTAGAGTTAGGATGATAGATAGAGAAAGAAACAGCGAGATCCGAGAACGATGTGGATTGAAAGAAGATGTAGTGACTAAAATCGAAATCGTTTGGTCATTTAGAAAGGATGGATGAAAGAAGGGTTACGAAAGATATATGGCGAGCGAGAGTGAGCGGAGATGTAGGTAGGGGACATCCTAGACGGACGTACGGTGATCAGATTCACGATGTACTGAATAAGGGCCAAATAAAAAGCACCCGAAACCGACGTACTTGCATGAAGAGATTGATGAATATAGAGGAAGCGAAAGTTGTATGTTTAGATCGGTGCACCTGGCGTTCCATAGTCTTTGCCTACCCCATTGGGAGGCAGGCGTGAAGTTATGTATGTATGTATGTATGTATTAGAAATTGAACATAATATGCTGTTCGAATAAACCGATGCCCTGATAGAGAGTTGAAGTGCTAGTAAGTAGATTCCTATCCATAATTCTCTTGAAACTATCTGTCAGCCGCTCCATCAAACGGTGACGTGTACTACTCAATCAACTCGCGACCTCCGCGGGAGCCAGTGAGGTTCTGCTGTTATTCCTTACAGAACAAACCGAAGACTATTTCTCTAAAGCCTCCAGCACTAACTTTTTCCATCCATCTAGTAATTCCAACGTTATCAGGGAAAAATTGTGTGACGATTGAAATCAGCGCCCCGTGACCATATTATGTAGTACTAAAATTTCCTTGATTTTTGTATATCGTCATCGTAAAATAATGTAATAGGAAACTGAGTCTGTTTTAGGGGTCCGTGCTACGGATAGGTTCCGTAAACGTTATAGTTTATTGATAATAAAGGCGGTTAAAAAGGTGATTGATTCAAATGTCGTAGGAAATTAAGTACCTATTTGTAAAAATTAAAAAGTCTACTAAAAGCAATATTTAAAAAAACCGTCCAAGTGCGAGTCTGACTAGCGCACGAAGGGTTTTGTACCATTGTCTATAAAAACCACGTTTGGGCTACCCCTTAAAAAAAATTTTGTTCTATTTTCAGTATTTGTTGCTATGGCGGCAACAGAAATACATCATCTGTGAAAATTTCAGACAGACGGACAACGGAGTCTTAGTACCTAATAGGGTCCCGTTTTCACCCTTTGGGTACGGAACCCTAAGAATACGACATTTAGGGCCTGTATCCTAGCCGGTAAAAACCATCGTCTTTGATATTTCAATATTATCATTGTTACAGTAATAACCATGAATATGTATTTCATTTCAATTCTCAAAAACAACCAACTTTCTAAGCTCCAACTCAAAATGAATGTTATGAGCAGTATTTCTGTTGAAAATTTACGTATAGAAGGGAATAACACCACAAGGTGCCAAGCGAACGTAATTACTGAAGTAATTGCTAAATAAATAGCTTTTCGAAATTATGTTATTAACTTATAAGTAGACGGTAATTTTACACTGCAGTAAACTTAAAGTATGTTCTTGAGTTTAAAACGTTTAATGAATGAACTCGACATGGGATCGTTTTTCACTGGCACGTACCTATATGTGAAAAATCTCTTCTATCTTTCTTGCATGTAGTTGTGTACAAAACTAATATGGAATTTACGTCAAAGGACAATGGGCAAAATGTCCCCACCCACCAACAGAAACGAAACATATCTCATTTGATAGATCTTGGCAATCTGATGATTTTTTACTATGACGACGATCGTCCTATGTATGGGGTTTTCTTGGAAAACCATTATCATATCGTATGGAATTGGTTTAAAAATGAACACATTCTTGCATTGCATGACTCTTGAAAGGTTTTTTTTATAGAAAAAATCCCATCGATTTAGCTACTGAAATAGTTATTTTGTCTTGTTTTGGGTCCTAACGAACATATAAACATGCATCCCGTGACTGTTGGAGGGTGGGGACGGGGTCCATACAAAATTGCCCATCACCCTTTCAAATATAGAATGTCGAACGGTCTATACAGATGTGTTACAATTACATGCAAGAGGTCATTTACTTAAGTTTTTCACCTATAAGAGAGCGGAGTCGATTCTTGTTTTACATGAGAAAACGTTTTTTAACAGTAACGCTCCTTCAGAATGATAGTGACCTAATTGACAACAATTCATTTTGTGCTAAGGTAGTAAAATAAAATACCGTTTCTAGATTTTACACTGCTGATTACAGTAAAAATATCTTTGGATTTTTTTATGCAGTAGTTTTTAATATATTTAGGAAAAACAGTAAAAAAAGTTGGATTGTGAATGTTAGGAATACACTTATAGTGCCCTTAGTCCATTTATTACCAAAGGAATTGAAAAAAATATCACATGACATGACAGTCAGTTTTGTTTCTGTTTAAAGTTACTTTTTAAGCTATTGCATAGCTTCTATCGCGGGCCTTGAGCGCGGGGACCGAATCCAGAAATTCCGTAACGAAAAAACCTCACGCTCCCCACTCCGACGGGCAAGGAGGTGTGGCTTGAAGGCCGTGCATCGTCTAACGTCGTTTCAGTTCGGCAGTCTTCGACACGGCGTTGTGTGCGTTTGTACGACATGCAATAGCTTTACCGCGGCAGTCCCCGAGTGCCACACGTCTTTTATTTTTAATTTTATATCATGCTAAGATCACGACATCAGTATTCCTAACTTTGTATATACGGTCTTTTTAATTACTATTTCTTTAATAAATTATTAACGACGAATTTAAGTTAAATAAAGAAAAACCAAGAAATACGGGTAGTCTAACTTTTAACCAGCTATTATAAACGCGAAAAAACAATAATGCTTTTTTTTTTGAAATGTTGTCAATTAAAAATTTCAGCGTTCAAACTTTAAGTCATAAATTGATTATGATAGAGCCCTGACTCGAAAATCAAAATTTCTCAATTATGTCACTATAGTTCTGAAGGTGTGAGTTATTGATTGCGTTATTATTCTTTCGTGTTTTATATTTGTCTCTTTTTTGGTTAAGAGTTAGCGCCGCAGGGAAATAAAATCAAATATAGCGTCGTATACACTCGCGAGCAAAAAAATCGACTCAAGCTGCACGTTTGGGTTCTCCGTCCAGTATCTCTTGACCTATTCAGAATATCTTTAAAAAAATGATACCAAACGAAAGCTGATAATGTAACAATTAAAAAAAACAAGAATCCTGGTAATCCGCCCAGGATTTTCCAAGTTATGTCTCATTTCCCGATATGTGGATCATTTACTCGTTCCGAAACGTACGGGGTGTGCCCCTTTTGACCCCTATAAATATGGGGTAGGAGGGGGAAATGTCATCAGTCACTTATCAGAAGTTGACCGGTACACATCTCTGCTAACCTTACTC
Organism: Acleris emargana; assembly: GCA_927399475.2. NCBI lineage: Eukaryota > Metazoa > Arthropoda > Insecta > Lepidoptera > Tortricidae > Acleris > Acleris emargana. The sequence goes on from OV656843.1 coordinate 3,116,050, forward strand.
GGAAACCCTGAAGAAAATGGATACCACCATGACTGAAGCCGCCCGCCAAGTCGTGGCCTTGCTGGAAGAGGGACACAACCAACGCTTCGTGGCTGACCAGCTGAATTTAAGCCAGTCAGCAGTAACCCGAGTTTACCGACGGTTTTGGGAGACTGGGGCCTTGACACGAAGACCAGGTTCTGGCCGCCGGAGGTGCACATCTGAGAGGGATGACCGCTTTATAGTCACTTCCTCTCTCAGAAATCGGCACCAGACCGCCGTTACTGTCAATCAGCATCTTCGGGATGTACGAGGGGTTACTGCCAGTGAGTGGACAGTAAGACAAAGACTCAAGGAAGCTAACCTGACCCCAAATCGACCCGCCACGGGCCCCAGACTGCTCCCGCGTCACCGCCAAGCACGCCTGGAATTTGCTCGTCAACACGAAAATTGGACCATTGAGCAATGGACCCCAGTTATTTTTTGTGATGAGTCTAGGGTGTGCTTGAATGGCTGTGACAGACGAGGAAGAGTTTACAGGAGGCCAGGAGAACGGTATGCACAATGCTGTTTCAAGGAAACAGTTGCCTATGGCGGAGGTTTCGTCAGTGTGTGGGCGGGCATTTCCATAGAAGGGCGTACAGAGCTCGTTTTCGTACCTGGTGGGGGCCGTGGCGGTGGTTTGACCGCTGCCAGGTACATCACTGACATCCTTGAGGAGCATGTTGTTCCTTACGCCCGTTTTTATGACGAGGGGTTCGTCCTGATGCAGGATAATGCCCCTTGTCATACCGCAAGGATCACTCGGGCCTACCTTGCCGAAGTCGGCATTACCACCATGAACTGGCCAGCCGTCAGCCCGGACCTGAATCCTATTGAACATCTCTGGGACTACCTGAAAAGGCAGATTCGGAAGAGGGATCCAGCTCCTTCAAATATTACGGAGCTGAAGACAGCTCTGCAGGAGGTGTGGGATGCCATCCCCCAGGAGCTTATCAAAAAGCTGATAAGATCCATGAAAAACCGCCTGAATGCTGTGATAAGGGCCAGGGGTGGAAAAACGAAGTATTAATGAATAAATGAAACCTTATTTTCCTTAAAATGCCTTTTATTTTACGATTTCCCTTTTCTTTTCTTTTTGTTTTTTTCATGCATCTCTGCAAAACCTGGCTCCTGTCACTTGTGGAAAATGGCATGACTGAAAATTATTATTTTTTAAATCGTTACATTATCAGCTTTCATTTGATACCATTTTTTTCAAGATATTTTGAATAGGTCAAGATATACTGGGCGGAGAACCCAAACGTGCAGCTTGAGTCGATTTTTTTGCTCGTGAGTGTAGTATGTAATATTAAGGTCCTGGTGAAGCATCGACGCGCACCAAAACCATGCAGTTAACAAATTACTTCAGTTCAGGACCTCGAAAACTGCATGTTTATGGTCTAAGACCTTACGAAAGCTTCTGCCCACGTAACTGGGCCCTTTACTGTACTAGTTCCTTTGCCCACCGACTTATTTATTCTAACAGTTCACAACAAAGCACGTAAACGTTGCGTTTTAAGTTATTTAGCTCTAGGTTGTGACATATTGTATGTCTAATAGGCACAAAATTAGGTGTTGCCCAAGGAAGATTCATGGGACCCAGATAATTGATCCACATGAACATAGAATAATTATGTGATTTTTGCTTCTTTTTTAGTTCTATTGTGATTACCTAATTACTACAGTAATTGTAGGCTCCGCACAACGCGTAAACCCAAGATGGGTTCATTGCGAAAGCCAGAGAACAAATTACGGTTGCCCATTATCCGTCTAATTCAGTTGGCATTCATGCTTTATGGAAATGCGGAATAGAGTAATGATGGTGTTCGTAATGATGAAGTACTGGATATTTTAAAAGATTTTAGCACAAATTGAGTTGATAAAAACCAGACCTCGGAATATATGGGGCAAAATTAAATGACACCTAGGGATTGCCCATATCGATAAACTCAATTATCGATGCTTTTCCCATATACTAGTGACGATGTTTGTAAAAATAAAATTTTATTTAAAGAAGCAACATAACTCTGGTTATTCTTTATCTTAAAAGAACTTTTGAACATCACTCATCATCATCATTTTTTTTCCTCATTGTCTATTTCAGAATTACTGACCCATTTACTATTGTTAAAATAAATGCTCAGAATTTGTTCAGTCTATCCCAAGTCTATATTTAAAACCGAAACATGTCTGTTTTCAACCAAAATAGCCGCGGACGTTTTGGATGTGGACACCACTAAAATCTGAGACTTCTTGATGTTAAAGTCAAAGTCGTAGATTCTCAATTCGTGGATTTTGAACGCTATGGTTCGCTACGATAATCTAACCTTTATACAATACAATACAAATACTGTTTATTGAACACCAAAAAAAAAACACACAGAGCAGTACATTTTAACTATAGTTATACAACAGGCGGCCTTACCGCTAAATAGCGATCTCTTCCAAACAACCTTGGTCAGAGAAATAATAAAGACAAAAATAAATAGCAGGCGGTGTAAACCTAAACTACAAGAGACACTTCTGTTATTGTAAAAACTACATATAACATATATATATTTAAATATATACATACATTATTATTATCATTATCTACTCAAACTCCAACCAAAACCACAGCCTCACAGTAATAAAGCAAAATGTGTGCCTTAACATGATTTAATTCATTCATTTCGACTCCATCACGCTTCTATAATCCCGACCCACCAAAACGATCAATCTTGCAGCATGCAATCAACAAAGCATGTAAAGAAGCTTCATTTATCCAGTTTTTGCGTGCTTGCTGCACCGTAGTGCCTCAAGTACTTGCATCCATTGTTTTCGCCCACTGGCCTCGACGGCCGTTTTTCTGAGCCGATGCGTACAATCCAGACCAAAAAGGCAATGTGACTTCATCAACTTGATACATATACTGCGTTTTGGTGTTGGAGGATCACGTGTCGAAGATTTATCGTGCTCCATAAATAACCGGGCCTTACTTACGGATGATTATGTCCGGTCAAGAATTAACGGTAATGGGCATCGCAAATCAATAGTTAATAAGTTGTAATGATACTGTAATGTCAACCTGCACGTAATGGAGGTACTTAGATTATTTTTTGGTGGGTCATGGGCACTTTTAAAGAAAATTGAAGCTGTAATGACTTTTGTTTTAAAGTTGCTTGATTTTGGATTGAATAAGGCTTATGGCAGGTTTTTATAAGGTATGCGCATCGTCGGTCAGAAATTGCAATCAGCAGTTTAATAATGGTAGGTAGATACTAATTACGAGTGGTTGTGTGAATTAAGTAACTTGTAAGTATTGAAAAATTAAAGATAAAAGAAAGAAGAGTTTCCCAAATCTCTTTAGATAAAAGACCGCACGGGGACACGGCAAAAATCTACCAGAGCGCTTCCCAAGTCGAGACAACTGCTGAGGAGGAACGCTGCAAGAAACTCAAAAATCAATAAAAAATATATGTTTGCTTACGACAGTGATAATATTTAACCTAAAAAAGGGTCAGAGTGCGTTTTTCTTTCTAAGAGGCTATTTCGAAGCCTTGGTTCCTCGCTAGGGGATGCTTTTAGTGAAATCTGATGATAGATACACCGAGCATCTTATATTATCTTATCTTATCTTAATAGACGCATTCTATCTATGTAACTACTCAGGGTTGGCAACGCTTTTGCAGTCTTAAGAGGGTGCACTTCAATCGGTATAAAATCATTTTGTATAATTTCATTTACCTAATCACGAAAAGCATCATGAACATTTAGCATAAAAACCAATTGTATAATTTTATCTGGCGTATGCCATATCAAATCAAATAACATAACACTCATTTAGTATAACTATAATTTTCTTGTTATTATGCATTTTAAGTCAATTTTGTTCGAACTAGGTTAGGTTAGGTTAGTTTGACCACATTAATAGTAATGAAAGCCGTTAGAAATATGTATTTTTTAAATTATAAATATTATAGTTTTTGACATAATTCATTTCGTTTTATGTATGATGATTAGTGATGCAACGAATACTACTTTTACGAATACGAATACGAATACGAATATCAAACCTACTATTCGGCGAATACGAATACGAATACGAATATCTCGCCATGGTAATCAAAGACTTATTTATTTGAATAATGTTTACTCTTCTAATAATTAAAATTTACAACAGGCAAATTTTTATTTAAAAAACATAAAATTTGTAGATTTTCTGGTTTTAGGCGATTTCTTTTTTCAGTCTGGATGTTCCCAGCCGTTGAAAAAAGTCTTTCCGAGGCGACTGTACATGGCTTCAGTGAAAAATATTTTTGGGCGAGCTTTTTCAGACTTGGAAAATGGACATCTTCTCGCCAAAAGGCCAAAAATATTAGTTTTTAAATATTCGTATTAGTATTCGCCGAATACGAATATTCGGTAAATGTCTTCTATTCGGCGAATACGAATATTCGTATTCGTATTCGTTGCATCACTAATGATGATCATTAGGCCATTTTGTTTTTATGCTAAACATTACACACCCGTCTTAAGGTCGTTGTCTGGAGAATTCAAATGTCTATGAATCTCAGATCTCTTACCTATTATGACAAAATAAATTAAAAAATAAAAACAACATTAATCGCACTGCTAGACAAAATCAGTATCAACTCAACAGTACATAGGCTGTTAAAATTAAAACATTGTCAATTACTTGGGCAGCAAATATCCAACACTTCCATAATAGTTACGAAGTGTGTTCAATTATCATGAACTTGCCTCGACTTCAAACATCGTCCGCCATGACAGTTAGCCGTGTAATCGGTGCGCGCGCGCCGTGACAGATTCGATTTGTCCATTGTCCGGTAGCGTTAACGATTCGTTAACGATTCGGCGCGCTCGGTGGCACCGTCGTTAACTGAAGGTTAAGCCTTGACCTGCCAGGCGTACGCTCTGATGCGGAAGGGTAATAGGTTTGTGCGCAGGAGTTTGTTGTAACCTCCTGAGGAGCATTTAAATAAAGAATAGTGCAAAGCGAGTAATAGTATTTTATGTAACTGGTACATAAAGAGGGTCCTTAAAATACGAGAAGGCGAGTTTCATAATAACATCACACGAGTTTTTTAAGGCCTAATTATGTACACTTGCATACATTACTTTATCTACACTCATATTATGTATATGTAAGTACTCTTTCCGGATTTTAAAAACAGGCGGCAGAACAAAAAAATGGCGGCAAAGCTAACCTGTGTCACGAATCTGAATGTTTTTTTTTAAATCATAGACTAACTAACAAAGTCCCTATTCTAATGTCACTCGACATCAAAGCGGCTTACGACACTTTACTTAAAATATACCGAGTCGACGTTTAATAGATACTAGAATTGACCCCCTGTTTGAATTGTGTTGGTTTTGGAAGATGTTCCAAATTTAAACAACATTACTTTATCAAAAGTTGTATCGTAATTTTAACTTTACAGTACAGCTACAGATAAGAAAAAATATCATAGTAAAATTGTATCTTGTAATGAGGGTCATTGTCTACGGATTCTGAACGCATTATAGAGGACTTATGATATGAGTGTAGATAAAGTGAATTTTGTTTTTGCGACGAATTAATGATCAATCGAATCAAATTGGACTTGTGTGGTGTTTTTTTTAAATAATGGATAAATTTCTATTAGTACCTACAGATGCAGAAGTTGATTTGTCACTCTGTCTACTCTCTCTGTCTGTTTATTGCGCCTGCAATGCTGAACCTTTAATTTTAACAAAATGTATTTAGTTTGCCAAGGAAAAAAAATACGAGTAATGTACCTGCTACACGAACATTTAGAGGTATATTAAGAATAGTAAGAGTTACATTTGTAGTAAGTTAATCCCATACCTACACAGGTTATTAATGTTCCATATTACTTTATCTCACAGCCATTTAAAAAATTAAGCATTGTCTGCGTATTGACTTGACCAAGTGCACCTTGGCCAGTCCTACTCAGGGTAAGCGATTTTATCGATTTTTCAATTCATCGATTGTACCATTTTATTGAATTTCATTTCATCGAATGTTATATTTTGCTGATACTTACATACATACATACCTTCACGCCTTCATTCCCAGAGTGGGGTAGGCAGAGCTACATAATTAAAAACAACTCTAAAAACTTGTTGATAACTCTGTAACCACAATTTGCACAAATAGGCTAAGATGTTTAACAGTGTACATTAGTGACAGGTAGCAAGCCCATCGCCTAACAGTACTACAAGCCTTTATTCCCTTAGTCGCCTCTAACGACTTCCACGGGAAGACATGGAGTGGCACAATACTAAGCCGGCAACCACACGGCCACCATACTTACCATGATATTATGATGTAGGTTAGGTTAGGTATAGGTTATACTCATCAAAATAACTCATGCGGTGAAAAATGCCTTTCGATGAAATAATAGGTAACTCAGACTATAACCAAATTGCTTAAATTCAACCAAACATTAAATCGTACAAGCTTCAGAGATATTATTTTCATGAAAACGACTTCTTGCCGAGCGAGAGAAGCTACCCAATTCGGAATGCACACCCTAAAATGCTCTTTGTCGCTCTGACGGGTCAACTAAAACTTGCCGGCTAATAAAAAATGGAGCCTTTAAAAGAAACATGGCGTACTTGTACCACTGGGCTTCCCAACGCAATCTATCAGTGGCATCGATTCAATTAGCGTGGAACAATGCCGCCGCCGGAATCGGCGAAGAATATCCCCACGGTTGGTTACGTTCAGCCATAAACTAAAAATGTATCCAACCCAGTTATCTACGTGTCTTTGTGCTGCCGATCTCCGAATAGGGAATAATCATGACTTTCTCCAGAGATTCAGTAAAAGCAGAATGAAATAAAGAGTTGAGAAAAAACAACTATAAAAACTAACCAAGATAAATAAAAAAAAAAACTTTTACACGTCGGTGATTATGGAGTGAATCTACTAGCGCTTCGGACAAGACCATCATTGCGGAGATGAAGCGCCGCAAGAAACTCCAGGAGAAGGTCATTTTTTCAATTTTTCAAAATACAATAATACTGTAAAAGTAAGTTACATTACAAGGTAATAAATAATAATTTTTAGTCCTTATAAATAAATTAAAAAGAGCGAACATAATGTCAATTGTATATAATACCAAAGTCAATTATTTATTTTAACCGAAAAAAACATTTATTATGTAGTAACATTCCTCTTGTAACCATTGTCTATGTTTGCCATAAAACATGTTTCCAAATTTGTTATAGTCTTAGGTACAGCATTATAAAAGTAAAACGAATTCATCTTAACCATACTTAGACTTTAATGGCTTTTGCGTAATAGTTTGCTTATTGTGATTGTCTTTCATAATGTATAGTTCCATGTAATAGTTCCATGTGCTTCACAATTTTTTTATTTTCGCATTTTTTAATTTTAATTTCACTTTTGGTTATTTCTTTTGCGGTGTTTTTCATATTTCTTTGAGAATTATGCGATTTTAAAATCTATGCATATTCCCTATTAGATGTGACGTCATTTATCGATATTCCTCTTCCTCTAAGTATAGGAAATACCTTAAAAAATAATTATATACTTGAACGCAGGATAATTGGAACGATTTGTGACTCGTAGGTTTTGAAAAAAATTATGATTGGACTTTGGAAAAATAGGATAAGCACGTATACAGTGTTTCCCGAAATAAGGATAAAATCAGATGCAATTTCACCGACAAAATATTAATTGGTGTCAATTTTTTTTTTAATGTGATTTTTGTATAATTTTCTGATCATTCCTCAAATTTCTTAAAAATTATCTATATTTATTTGTTATAAATAAATAAATAAATATCCGGGGACAATGTCACACCAAATTGACCTAGTCCCAATTTAAGCTCTAGGCTTGTATTATAGGTACTAGACAACGATATAAATACTTATATAGAGAAATATATACTTAAATACATAGTAAACATTCATGACTCAGGAACAAATATTCGCGCTCATCACACAAATATCTGCCCTTACCGGGATTTGAACCCAGGACCGCTAGCTTCGTAGGCAGGGTCACTACCAACTAGGCCAGCGCTTCGTCAATGTTAACTCATTGTCTCTAATTTAAAAAAAACGTGTCTAATGCTAACACTATATTTTTGATGGGTGGTCAGACACATTGTGTCGTATGTTTACTAAACCTTTTTTTTAGGTTGGTGTATTTTTTCGATACTTTCTCTTTCTAGGGTTCCGTGCCCAAAGGGTTTACAAAACCATTTCTGTCGTCCCAATTGATTATAATTATAAATATAATTTCTCTGGTTAATTCCTTAGCTTATACAACCTTTTTACCGTGAGTAGAAATTGGGATGTGTTAATAAACTCGTCGAAGGCTTTGATTACCACTGACAGCTTGATTAATTACTGGACGCTAATCATAAATTGTAATTAACGCTGTTAATATTTCCAAAGTAATTATCCGCCGATTGTAATTTAAGTTGTTTATAGGAACGTAATCTTGGCTGTGCTCAGTTCGCTGTTATGAAATTGTTATTTTAATTTGGTTTTTAATTCTTCAATAATAATGGCGTTATATGAAAGTGAGTCTGTTTGTTTTGTTTTCGCAATTAACCTACTGAATAGATTGCTTAAAAGTTTAGCTTGTAGGATCTTAATACCTTCTGTAACTCATAGACAAAAACAAGCGCGAGTCGAACTCGCCCACGAAGCGTTCCGTATCTATACAACATTCGCAAAAATCGCGTTGGTTGTATGGGAGCCCCTTATAAATATTTATTTTATTCTTTTTTTTTTTTTTTTTTATGGCATTGTAAGGTAAACGAGCACACAGGCCACCTGATGGTAAGTGGAAACTGTGACCCACAGACATTCGCATTCACAAGACTGCAATGCGCATTCACAAAAGTAAATAGTAAAAAATTCATCTTGAGCTTCACTTTTTCTGAATTTAACAACTTCTACTTGGAAATATTTCCGTAATCATCAGATCATCAGATTATTGGCTTCTCCTGCATGGATTAACTAGTATCTACACAGTATCTCAAATTATTTACACATTGATAGCACTAGATGCAGCCGAGTTACACTTTCTGCATGTTATATAGGTATAAGGAGTATATTATAATAATAAACCGATCGCTCTCTGAAATTACTGTCATAAAAATGTAACTAGCCCTGTCACAGGCCTCGGTCTTTTTGGGCTGTTACTGCACACTAGTCTTAAAACATTTGTCTGGATTAACTAACATATATTTTATAAATAGTGAAATATTAGTTGCATAAGAGTGGTTGAATAAATAAAAAAATAAAAAAAATAAAAGTGCGTTGTTAACCCTGAAGACTAAGATGGAATGCTTCTATGCTAGTCATTTCACCGGCTGTCTTTACCCCAAACCGGAACACAACAATGCGAACACTGCTGCTTGGCGGGAGGTTAATGGATAAGATGGTGGTACCAACCCGGACGGACCCTGCACAAGGTCCTCCCACAAGTAAAAAGTAAGTGTTATTATAGCACCAACAGAAATATATCTTCTGTGAAAATTTCAACTGTCGAGCTATCACGTGTCGTGAGCTCGTGAGATACAGCCTGGTGACAGACGACTACACGGACAGTGGGTCTTAGTAATAAGGTCCCGTTTTTAAAAGGAGATTATATGTTCATTCTGTACCTATACATGTCAATTAACATATATATTTTTTAGCTGAAATCTTATGTTACCGTTATCTTTATACAGATGGGCCCATTCTGATACACATCGACCTCATACGACCTTTCATTAATTACCCCTCGTACACAGTCAGCTGATCTCAGTGTGCAGGTTTCAACACAATGTTTTCCCTTTAGCGTAAAAGCATCGGGTACTTAATGACGTTTAAGTTAGAAAATCTCTTCTACATGGCAACCGCTGGGGCTTGAACTTGGTACCTTACGATAACGAGTCTACACCTAACCACTGCCACCGACATGTACCTACAATGCCGGCATTCCTTTAAATTTTCTAAAGGGTAAGCACACCGATTCCAAGATCTTAGGGTCGTATTAATATCATCTTGGCTGAGATGCCCGTCACAAGATACGTCAAAGTAAACGTCAAGCCATAGAGAGCTGTCATTCTTGACGCATCTTGAGACGAGCATTACAGTTGAGATCAGTTTATTAATACGACCCTTAGTGTGTTTGACATGGTCAATCGATATTTTAAACAGTCATTGCTTTCTTACCTCTTTCTTGCTAAAGCTAGATTAATAATAATAAATATCAGGGGACAATCTCACACAAATTGACCTAACCCAAACTAAGCTCTAGGCTTGTCTATGGATACTAGGCTACGATAAACTTACTTATATAAATACATAGAAAACACCCAAGACTCAGGAACTAATACTCGCGCTCATCACACAAATATTTGCCCATGCGGGGATCGAACCGGGACCGCTAGCTTCGCGTCGTCAAAAACGCCACCCGGCGTCGGCGTTGTTAGCATATAGATCAATTATTTTTAGGTACTCATCGTCATAATTATCACCACGACGACCCACGTCACGACTGGTTTCGGATCTACATACATACATACATTAAATCACGCCTGTTTCCGAGAGGGGTAGGCAGAGACCACTTCTTTCTACTTGCTACGATCCTGACAAATTTCCTTCGCTTCTTCAACATTCATACATCGAGTCATGCACGCACGTCGGTTTCGGGTACTTAAGATTCGGATCTGGAATGGCTTAAATGTATAAGGCCAGCACTTTCCCATAAGGCCAGATTTCCCGGTAGATTTACGGGATTTGAACCAGGGACCTCAAGCTCCTTAGGCAGGGCAACTAGACTAAGGCATCGTCAGGGCTCTACTGAGAATCGAATAAAATCCGTGACTTTAAACTTATAAATCAAAGGTTCAGAAACTTCACATTGTTTATTTTTAACTCTTAATTCTTAAACGTATTTAATTAAAAGATAACGACTTCAAGTAATCTTGTCACCTTTCCGAACGTCCACTTCAGATCTGCACGTCGGTTAAATTATCTCATTTAATTTCCAATCCCGCCTCATTCAAAGCCCATTATCGACATTTATATCGACTAATGACACCCATGTGTGTCATTAGTACTAAATGCGTAAGTATAATTGGGTAGGTATTGCTCCCGGTGTTGTCTAAAAGAAACACTAATTGACATTTGAATTTCGAAGCCACGCACGCTTTCTCTCTCAATCGATATTGAATTAGCGTAAGAGTAAGAGAAATGGCAATATGAAGTTGTGATTTCGGTGTTTCTAAGTGATGGCTTGATATTTCAATTAAGGAACTGAATAAGAAACTAATCGGGTATTGCTTACGGGGTCGATAATGTGTAAAGTGAGAAAAAAACATCGTATCAGACCTTTTTACACTATGTTTCATCTAAGATGATTTCTGTGACAGCTCATATAAACACGTAATACACTTGTTTCTTTAACTTAACATAATTACTAGATTGGTACCTAGAGACATCGTTCAGGAACTTAAATAATTAATCGCTTTTTTTTAAGTACCTCGCATGTGAGTAAAGTAAGTGATTGAAATTACGAAATATAAAATGGCTGTCACAGGAATCATCCTAGATGAAACAGATTATAAGTAGAAAGTTGAAGAAGGTACTTAAATACACAAGTACACTATAAGTACATAATATACATAATTAAACATTCTCGCACACCTCTCTCTAGGCGGGTGTTATGCCTGGGGACCGAAGTCCATTGGGATGAAGTTGGAAGTGGTATATAATATCAACCGACTGTAGAAACTTCGTTAGAGCGATGTAGAACACTTAGTTCCGGTGTCTGACGTTGGGAGCGCTAGCGAGTTAGTTGATACAAGTTACTGTTAGATGTCGCTAGGTCACCACAATAGCACAAAAATGTTACAGGGTCGAAGTGTCCTGTATTTGGAAGGACTTGGTTTCAAAATCGACGACGCGCTGGCCTAGTTGGTAGTGACCCTGCCTACGAAGCTACCGGTCGGTCCTGGGTTCAAATCCCGGTAAGGGCAGATATTTGTGTGACGAGCGCGAATATTTGTTTCTGAGTCATGGATGTTTTCTATGTATTTAAGTATATATTTATCTATATAAGTATTTATATCGTTGTCTAGTACCCATAGTACAAGCCTAGAGCTTAGTTTGGGACTAGGTCAATTGGTGTGACATTGTCCCCTGATATCTATTATTTAAAATTACCGTCTCGCAACATGACCGAATCGCTCAAAATTACTATTTCGCTTGCATAAGATAAGATAGTTTAGGTCTTTAGGTAACTTCAAATGCCCGAAGAGCAAAATGCCTTAGATTCAAAGCCGGTAGGGGGCTCCGTCGACTTTGCTAAGACAGAAATCAAATCAATCAGTCAAATGTAGGTACAGTGAGCCCTCCAGGTCCTTTTCTCCCTAGACTGGGAGTGCCAATCAGGGTTCATAAAAGACTGTTGAAATAGCATAGCTATTATTTTCCCCCGTGTGGTTGCCGGGTTAGAATAGGTTCGCTCAATGTTTTCTTTTAAATGTCGTAAGAGGTGATTAAGGGAATAAAGACTTGTACTGTTAAGCGATGGGCTTTCAACCTGTCACTAATACACTGGTAAACTTCTTGGACTGATTGTGCGAAATGTGGTCACAAAATCATCATAAAGTTTTTAGAGTTGTTGGTAATCCTGTAGCTCTGCCTACCCCACTTTAGGAATGAAGGCGTGCGTTTACGTGTTATGTATTATTTTAATTAATGAACACCTTTGTAGCATTATGATGATATTGCAATTAATAACTGATTACTGGTTACAGACTTGTAGTGATTTTGCGACTCAGATATTTTGAAATGTATCTAAGTATGTGGTCAGTATTTTGACGACCGAGTCATTCTACAAGCAACCCGTGACAGCGATACGGTCGGCCCTTGCGCAAGCAAGATCTAACTACCTGGCATAAAAACCGTATTTTAATGAACAAATCATTGGTATAGGCATCTTATTTCAAAATAAACGGCGGTATTATTGGTGGCGATAAACATTTTATGGATTCGGACAATGAGCAGTCAATTATGTGTCGACCAAAATGGCCGCCAATCGGAAAATAATTACTGGCCCATTATGGCGGTGCAAAATAAAAGATACATTTTGAATAATTTATGTATGATTATTGGTCCAGTTGTAATCGATTGAATTGGAAAAGTAAGTTTGTTAAGTGTGTTGTATAGGGTGAAGACACCAGTGGTCAGCCAGAGACCAGTAGTCGACCTTATATGAGAGCAAAGAGTGGAAAATATATTTCGTACTCTTCCCACTCATACAAAGTATAGGCAGAGGCTGACTTCAGGTCTCTGGCTGACCACTGGTGTCTTTACCCTACTTTGGGCTTGCAAACGATGCGTGGGTATACTGGCCTTCAATATCGTATTTACTTGAAGGCGGCGGAGTGGTCGATTTTCATGGTATGGACATGCGATGCGGAGGAATGAAGAAAGTATCGTCAAGAAAGTTTTGATTATGAATGTGGATGGCTATACGAGTAGAGGAAGATATATAAAAAATATGTTTAAAATTTCATAATGTTTTCCATATTAAAATGTAGAGTGGCCAAAACCGTTACTTCTAGCCTATCGTATTAATTCAAACGCATCCCAGCCTGTAAAAAGTCACCCCAAAAATGCACGCTGATGCACCTGTAGCTTTGCGCCTTTGGCCCTTTGCATTGAGTTGCATTCGAAGCACGTGCTATCAATACAACGTTTACAACTAACGAGTAATTTACAGCGCGCAGGCGCGACGTGATACAAACAACAATTAACTTTGCCTCCACTTCTGTGACAATCCATTGATTATACTTGTATATAAAAATGTTGTATATAATATAAAACACTCCCCGATAAAAATACCGACTTTTGTTCATACAAAATTGTTTACAAGTATAAATGCTGAACGAATTTCGACGTAGCTTGTACTGTTTTGTTACTAAGTAACCAGGTCCCCAGTGGCCAGTACATTTTTTTAAAGGGCGTCTGTCTTTTCAGAGGAACCTAAAAGTTTAATAAATTTGAAAGTCGTATAAAACACCATTTTCAACGAACAATTAATGTATGGATCTTTTCTTCCTTTTGTTGATGACGCGGCGATTCAGGTTCGATTCCCGGTATGGGAAAATATTTATGTGATGAGCAAGAGTTTTTGTTTCTGAGTCATGGATGTTTTTTATGGATTAGAATATTTGTTTCTCTATATTTATAAGTATTTTATTGTTGTCTAGTAGGTACCCATAGTCGTGCCAACTCCCGTGATAGTCGGAGGCTCTGCGCTCGAAGTTGTTGACGACTATATTTACCTGGGACAAACGGTCCAGTTAGGTAGGTCCAACTTTGAGAAAGAGGTCACTCGTCGAATCCGACTCTGCTGGGCAGCGTTCGGGAAGCTTCGCAGCACCTTTTCGTCCAAATTACCGCAGTGTTTGAAGTCAAAAGTCTTTGACCAGAGTATGTTGCCAGTGATGACTTATGGATCTGAGACGTAGGCGCTAACAATGGGCCTCATAAGGAAGCTTAAAGTCACTCAGAGGGCTATGGAGAGGGCTATACTCGGAGTTTCTCTGCGTGATAGAATCAGAAATGATGATATCCGCAGTAGAACTAAGGTTACCGACATAGCCTGAAAAATAGCTAAACTGAAGTGGCAGTGCGCCCACATCACATCTTTCGCAGGACTGATGGCCGACGGGGTCAGAAGGTTCTTGAGTGGCGTCCGCGGACCGGGAGACGAGCTGTAGGTAGGCCTCCAACAAGATGGAGTGACGACCTTGTAAGGATTGTGGGAACGCGGTGGATGCGAGAAGCACAAGACCGGTCTGAGTAGAGAGCCTTGGGGGAGGCCTTTGTCCAGCAGTGGACGTCTTACGGCTGACATGATGATGATCAGGATGATGATGACCCATAGTACAACTTAGACCTAGAGCCTAGACCTTCGTTTGCGACTAGTTCAATTTATGTGAGATCGTCCCTTGATATTTTTTTTGTAGGGTTCCTTTGAAAACAATCACGACCTTTAAAAATAATATTTGGTTAATTTGCAACAAAGCACTATCAATTCACATCGAAATTGGTCGAGTATTTTTAAAGTTACTCCATGGTTTAGGCACTGGTCCCACCGCCGGCTACAGACTATAAGCTAGTAGAACTATAAACTACAAAAGAGTGGGCGAGCGGCGAGAAGCGAGTAAAGTTTTGATAGTTTTGACGCTCGGCTATAAAGTTGAGTACCGCTGAGCTAGTTTTATAGTCGATAGCTTTTACCGCTGCGGTCAACTAGTAAACAGCGGTCCCACCGCCAGATATAGGCGAGCTCGGCGAGCAACTAGTAAAACTATGTACTAGAAACAGTTGACAATCGGCGGGAGGCTAGTAAAAATTCTATGGGATTATCGCTTACTCGCCGGGCGGTGGGAGAGTGTCCTCGCCGGCGGTGTGAACAGCCAGCTATAAACTATAAATATATATCTCTCACTTTTATTTACACGAAAGCGATTATCTTTTGTTCGTTTCTTGAGCTAGAAAATAGCCGATAGCTCATAGCTTACTCGCTCGCGGTGGGACCAGTGCCTTAAGCTGCGTTTCCACCAGAGCTGTGCTAGGCGGCTAAGTGGTGTTGCGAGGAAAAATCGACCAATAAGAGAGTGAGGCTAGTAAAACAAAATAATCCTAATCCATATCTTAAAAACATAGTATTAGCAGAAAATAGCGCTCGATGAAGTGGGTTTGGTCAAAAAAGTGCTGAACCTTTCGGTCTCACCGAAACTAACGCACTTGATAGTTGTTTTTATTTTTATTTTAAAAATTATTAAAGGGAGGACGATGGCTTATAATCATAAGTTATGAGTAGGTAGTATTTTGAGGCTGGCTGATTGTTATTTGTGGAAATGAAAAATCGGAACCCGGAATATATCGTTTTTCATTTTTTATAAGTGAAAGTGAAGTGGGCCCGTGTGGTTGCCGGGTTAGAATAGTGCCACTCCATGTCTTCCCGTGGATGACGTAAGAGGCGACTAAGGGAATATAGGCTTGTAGTACTGTTAGGCAATAAACTTGCAACCTGTCACTAATACGCTGGTAAACATCGTAGCCTAATTGTGCAAAATGTGGTTACTAAATTATCAACAAGTTTTGAGAGTTGTTGGTAATTCTTTAGCTCCGCCTAACCCACTCAGGGAACCAAGGCGTGAGTTTATGTATGTATGTATGTATTTATAAGTGAACTTGAGTCATTTTATACCACCTACAGGACTTACAACTGGTTTATTGTTAATACATACACATACATGCCTTCACGCCTTCATTCCCAGAGTGGGGTAGGCAGAGCTACAGAATTACCAACAGCTCTAAAAACTTGTTGATAATTTTGTAACCACATTTTGCACAATCAGTCTAAGAAGTTTACCAGTGTATTAGTGACAGGTTGCAAGCCCATCGCCTAACAGTATTTACTACAAGCCTTTATTCCCTTAGTCGCCTCTTACGACTTCCACGGGAAGACATGGAGTGGCACAATTCTAAGCCGGCAACCACACGGCAATATGTTAATATGTCTAGAAATAACAGTCCACTGATATTTTTACATACATAAATAAAGTCACGCCTTCACTCCCAGAGTGGGGTAGGCAGAGCTAAAGAATTACCAACAAGTCTTAAAACTTCTTGATAATTCTGTAACCACATTTTGCACAAGTAGGCTAAGATGTTTCCCAGTGTATTAGTGACAGGTGGCAAGCCCATCGCCTAACAGTACTGCAAGCCTTTATTCCCTTAGTCGCCTCTTACGACATCCACGGGAAGACATGGAGTGGTACTATTCTAACCCGGCAACCACACGGCAACCACATTAAACACCATTCTTCTATAGTTGGTTAAAAAAAAAGGCTACTTAATCAACTTCCATATTGGAAAGACATCAACGGGTGCGCGCGCCGGTGTTGATACCATTATATTTGTAAAAAAAAGTGATAGTGTTCTGATTTTCTTTTATTTCTTTTAACTTTGTGCGTGTTATATTAAGTTGAAGTAAAAAGTGTCTTGGTCTAAAGACAAATATAAATATGTAAACTGTAAATATTTTTATCTACTCTCATATCGTAGTTTGAATTATAAACTTCAAAAATAATTTATATTGGCATACTTTATAAAGACAATGCCGAAATTTAAAAAAAAAACACTTTATAACATTATTTCTCTAACAAAATAATGTTATAAAGTAATTGTTTTACCATTACGATACAAGTTAATCCAAAAAGTTAATGTCACCAACGAGGTTCCATATAATTTTTTATTATAATGGAACGCACATGCGGTTCGCGTCATTTTTACAGCATTATAAACAGTTTTCATTCCAATTTTTACTTGTGTGTGACAGCGCCCGCTTTAACGCATGCGCGGTGATGTGCTAGGTTTTGGCGCCATTCATCGAATACGTTTTGCTGTAGTTACTTTATTAACTTTGATCTTTTATTTAGTATTTTGAATCGCAATGTATGAGAGTAGATAAAGTAGTGTATGAAACTGCACATAACTAGGTATTAAAACACTCATGTGATACTTTTAAAAACCTCGCCTAGCGGCTCGGTTCTTTAACACACACTCGTGTTTTAATACCCCTCTTTATGCAACAATTTCATAAACAGACCTAGGAATGTATGGGGCAAAATTAAATGACAGCTAGGGATTGCCTATATCGATAAACTCAATTATCGATGGTTTTCCCATATACCAGTGATCGCTCCAAGTTTCGTTTTTACAAATATATTTTTATTGAAACTATGCGAATGAAACAAAATAGAAACATAATTCTGGTTATTCTTTATTTTCAAAGGATATTTTAACCGTCACTAATCATCATCGTATTATTTTTACTCCTATAACTAATTCTGATTGTTTACTTTAACGAAATGGGACAGTCATTCTGAAATACACAATAAAGCAATAAAACGACGATGACGGGTAAAGATTAAAACAACCTTTGAAAATAAAGAATAACCAGAATTATGTTGCTATTTGGTTTCATTTGCATATTTATTTTCAATAAAAAAATATTTTTACAAACAAAACCTGGAGCGATCACTGGTATATGGAAAAAGCTTCGATAATTGAGTTTATCGATATAGGTAATCCCTAGCTGTCATTTAAATTTGCCCCGTATATTCCTAGGTCTGTTCATAAACTACTTTTTTTTTTTGACTTCACCCAAAATTCAACGGATGATCCAATATTAAAAATCCTTTCTTACCCGACTGGCTAAGGAGAAGGGTAATGTGTTTATCAGCCTATACATATAATATGTATGTTTGTTCCTTTGTGGCGTCCTAGAAACTTAACGCATGGACCGATTATGATGATTATTATGTCCGGACCTAGGAATATACGGGGCAAAATTAAATGACAGCTAGGGATTGCCTATATCGATAAACTCAGCTATCGATGCTATTCCCATATTACTAGTGATCACTCCAAGTTTTGTTTGTAAAAATATTTATTGAAAATGTGAAAATAAAACAAAATACCAATATAATTCTGGTTATTGTAAATTATACAAGGATTTTTGAACCTTCACTCATAATCATCTATTTTTTTTCCTCATTGTGTTTTTTAGAATTACTGTTCCATTTATTACTGTCAAAGTAAACGATCAGAATTTGTTCCAAATTTTCGGGCGTTCATTTTCTCCGTCTCGAATGATGAATGCATTTCAAGTGGCTAAAAGACAATCAATTTCTCTGGAAGTGGTAGGGGGGAAGTTAAAAAAATACACACTTACAAACAATGCTGGGGGCGATCACTAGTATTTGGGAAAAGCATCGATAATTGAGTTTATCGATGTAGGCAATCCCTAGCTGTCATTTAATTTTGCCCCGTATATTCCTAGGTCTGATTATGTCAATCGATTTGTCTAAACCTTGTGAGTGTTATAAAGATATAACAGTTATCAAAATTCAATATGGCAGAAACCAGTCGCCATATTGTAAAAAAGAAAAAAGAAAAGTCTAGGAACTGTAACAAGTGGGTATCATTGAAAAGGTATTTAAAATTCATTTCATCATTTTTTAAGTATGAATGATCATTTAGGATTTAAAAAGTTTTAAAGTTGATTAACAACAGTCGGGTTCATAAAGCCTTCTTTTTGTTATTATTACCTATACAATATTAATCATGTTTACAATAAAACTCAAAATAACGTTCGTTTTGGAGCTCTATTCCACTTGTTAAAACTATTTTGCTTTTGACATGTTATCGTATTATCAACGTTACCATACATACATACATACCTTCACGCCTTCATTCCCAGAATGGGGTAGGCAGAGCTACAGAATTACCAACTACTCCAAAAACTTTTTGATAACTCTGTAACCACAAATTGCACAATTAGGCTAAGATGTTTCCCAGTGTATTAGTGACAGGCAGCAAGCCCATCGCCTAACAGTATTTACTACAAGCCTTTATTCCCTTAGTCGTCTCTTACGACTTCCGCGGGAAGACATGGAGTGGCACAATTCTAAGCCAGCAACCACACGGCAAAAATGTCAACAGCAATATGAAGCCGAGTAGAGAACCTCACAGTCAAAACCTTTATCCAGCAATTCATGAAACAAATCAAAAACGCCACGTGACCTTTAAATCTCAACGGCTTAACAAGCACATTCGCAATTTAAAAATTCCCTTAGAGTAACGGTTCGCTAATTGAATCCAGCGGTAGCGAATTCGAATCATTCCAATTCGAACGCGCAGGCGGCGCCGGGGCAAATTGTGCCGATCGTCTTTTGTCCTCGCCGCCCATTGGTCGATTTTAATGAGCTCCGATCAATGGGCGTAATTATTCGTATCATTTGAGCGCGCGCGCACTGTCAACTGTTAAGGCTATACTGGGTATGTTATTAAAAAAAAGTACTCTGACCTTATATGTGTTTATCTTAACCCGATACGAATAGAGTCTTCAATCGGCTGTGAAAACTGGGTTGCTTATACGCGGGCACGTTATACTAGGCCAGTTTTTGCGGGTTTTCGAGAATATCCATATAGGTAGGTCCAATTAAAGTGCGTGTGTCGGACAATGCATAACAGGCTTGCGGCTATAATGAGAACGTCCGAGGGTTTATACCTGGGCTTTATCTGCTGTTTATCTTGAGCTATGCTGAGGTTATACCAAAAAAGGCAGCTAACTGCAATGTAGTAGTCGAATAATTCTATACTTTATTGGCAGCCATATTAGATTTAAAATGCTAATACTATTTATTCAAATATGGTCCTTTTTTGGTAACACAGCAGTATGGCTACCTACGCTTTACATTAAAGGCTTACCTTTCTTTAAATAAAGGACGTTAATTTTAATGATTTAGTAAATCACGGATGCTTCTGTAACGATTGTTTCCTACTTAATTAGGCTGATGACTATGGAAAACTCATTACGAAAATAGTAATTATGTATTAGTATAATTACGGAACAAAACTTTTCAAAAATTTGCGAACTAAAATACTCTTTATTTCAATTGTTACTAAAAACAGTTCTGACAATTTATCTCAAAAGTTAAAATACCAAACGAAGCGCCATTTATATTGAACGTAACCATGGTAACCAAATAACAAAACGATGGATATTAAAACCTAAATATAATAAAAATGAAATTTTATACATTTAAGTCTCAAAATTAATTTTGTTTTTAATATACCTAAATGTAACCGGTATTAAAATATTCCCTCTCAAGTGTTCACTAAACGCCAAGACTGATATATCCGGAATTACAGTAACCATGGCAATAACAATACTATAATTTTTATTATAGAACTGTTATTACCATGGCAACGCTCATAATAGAACTTTTTTCCCACTTCGGTTACGCTAAAGGTGGTATTCCGATACCGTTACCGATATCAATATTAGCGGTTTATAGTAGGTACGCGAGTAGAAAAAAAACACTATAGGATATTAAGTTCTGTGGCCTTTATTGCGCGGTTCTATAAATGCTTAGTATAAATATTTTTAGCTTATGTCATTTTTAATTCAGCCTTTATTTTAAACTCTACCTATTTATACAATGTGATCATTTAGAATACGGCCTACTTGCATAGCATTTTTTTTTTCAATCCGATCAACCGTTAATGCATGATTGAGGTACAAACATCCAAGGGACCACGACATGCGTCGGCGTCGACAAGGAACCTGCACCAAATGACCCTTTATTGCGTACAATTTTATTAAATCGCTGCCTTAAAGCTCGTAATGAGGCTCCATCAGCGATTCATTTTATTATTCGGACGTAATTTTATAGCTTATCAGCTGTGGTATTGTAGGGTAAATCCGGTATAGATGCCGCATTTTTCTAAATACATACACACATACATTAAATCACGCCTGTTTCCCAGAGGGGTAGGCAGAGACCACTTCTTTCCACTTGCTACGTTCTTGACTTTCTTTCGCTTCTTCAACATTCATACATCGAGTAAATAACATAAGACAAGTTAATTGGGATGGACTATACTTACAAACCTAGTTTTTTATAACTGCAACATATTCGCACGCAGGACTGATGGGCGATGGGGTCAGAAGGTTCTTGAGTGGCGTCCGCGGACCGGGACACGAGCTGTGGGTAGGGCTCCAACAAGATGGAGTGACGACCTTGTAAGGATCGCGGGAAAGCGGTGGATGCGAAAAACACAAGACCGGTCTGAGTGGAGAGCCTTGGGGGAGGCCTATGTCCAGCAGTGGACGTCTTTCGGCTGACATGATGATGATGATGATATTCTCTAGAATCGTGGAAATTGGACTTGATTTAGGGGAAGAGAAATGTTACCGCCCGAAGCAAACTTGAAATCCCCAACTGCTGTTTGAATAATGTAAGTTATCTATCATACTATCAGCCCAATTTAACTCTGAGTTACCATAGAACGGTGTCACAGTGACATTGTAAAACCATTTGTTTCACACTTCTTACGAATTGAATTATAACGTCACTATGAAACAGTTCTATGGAGAGTCAGGGTTCCATTGGGCTGATAGTACCTATATAATAATATATTTTTCTTAAAAATGACCGGAAAAGTTGACATTACTAACTCCAAACTGAGACGCGAAGCACATAGTTTACAGACAGTTCCCAAATTAAAAAAAAATTACATTGCGTGCTCGCTACACAAGCCCGCAATGTTGCATACAAATTTAATTGTTATCTAGCTTGTAACTTTTAAAAAAGTGAAAACGGCCATAATAAAATGAGGGCACAAGTCTTATACCTCCATATTTTATTTAAAACGTAACTTTTTTATCTGTGTCTGGAATTTCTTGCGTTTCTCCTTGTCATAAACATTAAGGCGGTAAAGAGTGATGTTATTTCACGTGAAGTTTCTGTTTATATGCGATTTGTATCTTGTGATTTTTGAGAAAAGCACTATACATATATGCCGCGGCAGGAACCGCAATTGCCTGCTTCACTGCCTAGGCAATAATGTACTATTATTGCCCAGTGACACCCGCCACGAATTTAACGACACCTCCGCTGTAGAAATCGGGTCATTCGTTCAACCTTTACAAGGTAAAGAAACATACATACATAGATAAAAGGTCAAAAACATAACCCTTCTCCTTTGGCAGTCGGGTAAGAATTTGACAGCCGCACGAGTTAAGCGATGCTTCGCCTCACAAATCTCTCTCTACTGCAGTTGTGATGCAAGTAGGTATTGCACCTTTTACGACGATTTCGGGATTACTCCTTCAATTTATTAGCCGTAAATGGCCGTAATCCCAGCTAAGTGCATGACAATGTAATGAGATTAATTTAAATTAGTCGGCATTAAATGCCATCGAAGTATAACGTTAAAGAAATAAAGTTTATTGTTGAGTTTTAAGATCAAATTGTTGTTGGAATGTGATGCGAATGGACGCCTTTTTACCCGACTGCGGCAAAGCACAGAAGGAAGGTTATGTGTTTAAAAGATAAAAGATAAAAAAATAAGGACATTTATTCAGTAAGTAGGCTACACGTGCACTTTTACACGTCAAGAATCTACCAGCGCTTCACAAGAGGAGACCAATGCTGAGAAGAAACGCCGCAAGAAACTCAACAGTCAGTCGTTTTTTAAAATATTGATTATATAATAATAAACTTAACCTAGCATTACATAAAACAATGATAATTTTAAGAACATAATATAGCATATAGGTTGCTTGTATGTGAGACGTAGCAATACGTTTCTAGAACCTTTTGCGGGTGGTACTAGGACCTTGTGTAGGGTGCGTCCGGATCGCTACCACCATCTTATCCATTAACCTACCGCTAAACAGCAGTGTTCGCATTGTTGTGTTCCGGTTTGGGGATAAGACAGCCGGTGAAATTACTAGCATAGAGGCATTCCATTTTAGTCCTCAGGGTTGGCAACGCATTTGCAGTCTTAGGATTGCATTGCAGTCTTGTGAATGCGAATGTCTATGGGTCACAGTTTCCACTTGCCATCAGGTGGCCTGTGTGCTCGTTTGTCTTCTCCATGCTATAAAAAAAAAAACCTACGATCTTTCATACGGTATTTGTCCTTACACAGACACAAAATTAATTATTCGTGAGCCTAACTCCTAGTTTTTATTTCAGAACATCTACACCGCCTACAACCTCTCAGGATGGAACTCAGTACCTTGCGACGAGTCGTCAACTACCACTACCACTAGGCTACAGGCGAACGGAATACAATTAAAAATTCATTTCACCTCCCTCAAACAAAAAACGATCACGTCCTTGCACGCAAAAAGTGGCCATGTTAGAGAGTTGCACTTACAACCAGTCCGAGCAGTTCTTGCAGCTCGCATCAATGGAAGACTGAATGGGCCGCAAAAACGACGCCGCGTGACGCCATTAGTATGGGCAGTAGCGGCCGAATGTAAGCATTCATTTATTGATAAGGCACAGGGTACTTCATTATTACAGAGGATTGGAGAATACTTGGGGATTTTTGCGGGTACGATACTTTTCAATGGCTTGCAAGGAAGGCAACGAGCACACAGACCACTTGAAGGTAAGTGGAAATTGTGACCGCGTGTGTATGCACTGCCAACCCTGAGGATTAAGATGGAATGCCTCTATGCTAGTCATTTCACCGGCTGTGTTATCCCCAAACCGAAACACAGCAATGCGAACACTGCTGCTTGGCGGTAGGTTAGTAGATAAGATAGTGGTACCAACCCGGACAGACCCTGCACAAGGTTCTCCCACAAGTAAAAGAAGAAGAAGGGGAACACGCAGGCCACCTACTGATAAGAGGGATTTGTGACCCATAGACAAACATTCATTCTAAAAGCTACAATCTAAAGATGGCAATCTAAGCACCGTATTAATAAACTCATCTTGGCAGAGATGCCCGTCACAAAATACGTCATATTAAACGTCAAACCATAGAAAGCTGTCATTTTTGAGGCTGAGCATCACAGTCGAGATTAGTTTATTAATACGGCCCTATGACTATGACCGCAAATGCGGTGCCAAACCTGAGTACTAAGATGGGATGCCTCTAAACAACACAATGATACACAGGGCTTACAACCGTGTGGGGTTTTCTTGCAGTGCTTCTTCTTCGCTTTGGGGGTCTTGTCCGAAGCACTAGAATAGTAGATACACTCCATGTTGCCAACGTGAAGAATTGCCCCCATATTATGGCCCACTGACTGAATAAATCTTTACATAGTATAAAATAAAGCCGCTTTCCGCGTATATCCGTTAACTTTTTCAAAATCACGCAACGGATTTTGATGGTCACCACTGGTCAGACAATTTTTTACGGATGGTACCGAAGCGAAGCTGGACTTTAGAATGTTTTTTTTTAACTTTTGGGATTTGTTTTTGGTATAAGCTTGTTTCAAAAGTCCCGAAGATCCAGTACCTATCAGTACAGTAAATCATACAGGAGCTCTGTGGACTAAAACCGGACAAGTGCGAGTCGGAATCGCCCACCGAGGTTTCCGCACATGACACAGTTAACTCAATTCAAAATTTGGACCGCCGTTCCTTGCATAAAGACCCTGTTACTACTAACTAACTTTCCTCAGCTTTAAATTCAACTCGATGCCTCCACGCGTTCCGGAGATAAAGGGTCTTGTCTTGACAGACACTCAGACAGACGGATGGAAAGAGAGACGGACAACAAAGTAAGGGTTCCGATTTTTCCCTTTTGAGGTACGGGACCCTAAAAGTGAATACATACATATACATACATAAACTCACGCCTTCGTTCCCGGAGAGGGGTAGGCAAAGCTACAGAATTACCTACAACTCTAAAATTTTTATGATAATTCTGTAACCACATTTTGCACAATTAGGCTAAGATGTTTACCTGCGTATTAGTGACAGGTAGCAAGCCTATCGCCTAACAGTACTACAAGCCTTTATTCCCTTAATCGCCTCTTACGACATCCAAAAATTAATAATGGTTGAATTATTGAAGAAAGCAAGACGTTACATAAATTTACTCTGATTTTTAACTACTACTTACTTTGATCTAGCTAAAAAAAAACCAGCAGCGCCACCGCGGCGTACCGTGGCTGCGTGCGATCGATATCCGTGCGTAGACGCGGTCCTTCGAGCCGGATCGTTAATTAGGTGTCGATTGGGTGTCAGATAGCGCGTTGGCTATGCAAAGGATTCCGCGATGCGTTTAGTTTGGAATTTAAAAAATATAATGTCTAAGGTAGAAAGAACGTCTTGATTAGTTTATTAATAGGATTAACCGAAAGGTCAATCCATGATCTAGAGGATCCGGAAGATCTGGAGTATCGGAGAGACCTACGTCCAGAAGTGGATGTGATTTGGCATGAAGATAATGAATGAGTAATGATGTTTTAGTCTGTCTTATTATTTTTGTAGGTATGTATGTATATTGTTTATTATTGTATTTATTTTTGGTTGTTTTTTTATGGCATATGAAGGCTAACCAGCACACAGGCCACCTGATGGTAAGTGGAAACTGTGACCCATAGACATTCGCATTCACAAGACTGCAAATGCACTGCCAACCCTGAGGACTACCGTAGTCCTCAGGGTTGGCAGACTGTGACCCATAGACATTCGCATTCACAAGACTGCAAATGCACTGCCAACCCTGAGGACTACCGCAGTCCTCAGGGTTGGCATTCCATCGTTACGATGGAATGCCAAGTCTATGCTAGTCATTTCACCGGCTATGTGTGTATATCATGTACATTTATTGATTTATTACTACTTTTTGTATAAAGTATTGTTATTTTGTAAATATTATGTTCTTTGCTTTATTTTATATCCTTTATTTTTCTGCGCAATACTTTTGTAGGTTTATGTATGATTATTTGTTTGACTGGCAGTGATTGCCATTACTGACAATAGACTTGACTGCAAACCTAAGATCGCAAATGCATTGCCAACACTGAGGACGACAAATGCCTCTGCTAGTAATTTCAGTGGTTGTCTTATCCCGACACCGGATCACCACGATGCGAGCACTGCTACTTGATAAATATAAGATAAAGATAAAAGATAAAATTCATTTATTGTCAGAAACTGTGTACAATTAGGTCACATCATTCATCATCATCATCTTGGTGTTAAGGATAAGGATCTGTATGTCGGATACTCTGCACGCGAGTATGCGATCCGCGGTGTTGTCCCAATGCGAGCATTAATTTATTGATAATATTGTAGTGATCCATACACAACTAATACATACTAACCACCTTCACACGTTACACCAAATTTACACCTTAACGCGTTGCATTACAGTTCAAATTATCTTTCGAAGGTATGTGTGGTTAGTCAATTTTTCAATGTGCATTAGGTGCATTATGCGTTTTCTGCTGCAGCACGCGCGCATTTCCTGCCCCACCCAATATTCGGTCGCATTTACAATGCCCACTTTCATTGACTTCAAGATTTACTTTTTGTTAATTGCTGTTTCCGCATTGTATTTTTTGTTTTGATTTCTGATTGGGATCCGCTTATGAGGTCGTTTAACGTGCCAGAGAATAAATGAATAACGATTGCTAAATGTGGCAAATTGGACTCTATTTTTGGTCATTTTGATGACGCGGTTAGCCAGGTCCTAGTTGAAATAAAATTAATTAATAACAGGAGACAATCTCACACAAATTGACCTAGCCCCAAACTAAGCTCTAGGCTTGTACTATGAGTAGAAGACAACTATAGTTGGTAGTGGCCTTGATTAAAAAGCGACAGGTCCCAGGCTCGACTTTTGGTAAGGGTAAAATATATTTGTCTATGTTTTTTTAATGTAAATATTTGTTTTTTTTATAAGTATGTGTGATTTATATTTTTATTTTATTTATTTATTTACTATGGAGCGAAGCATTTTAGGTTTTAAAAGAACGGATCGCGTTCGGAATACTACGCTTCGCTCCAGAACCGGGATAACTGATGTTGGTAAAAAAACTGCCAGAATTAAATGGGACTGGGCTGGCCACATCAGCCGCATGCACCCGGATAGGTGGGCTAACGTAGTCACCAAATGGGTGCCGCAAGACGGGTGGCGAAGACGAGGCAGGCCCAGGCGGAGATGGCGGGACGACCTGGACGCGTTTCTTGACAACTGGCCGGACGTTGCCACTGATAGGGATTTGTGGAAATTAAGGGGGGAGGCCTTTGCCCAGCAGTAGGACACTTAACAGGCTGATTAAAAAAAAATAAAAAAATGTGTGATTATCGCCGTATAGTATACCTACTATAAGCTTGCTTTAGAACTGGGTGACCGCAAATGTGTTACCAACTCTGAGAACTTAGATGTCTTATTCCCAAACCGAAACAACAGTGCAAACACTGCTGCTTAGCGGTAGGTTAATGGATGAGATGGTGGCAGCTATGATCTGGACGGACCCTGCCTGCACTGTACAGGGTCCTACCACTTACATCCGTTAATACACTCAGGGGCCAAAATAACGGGTCAGAGTGCGTTTTTCATACAAACGAGGTTAGTAGGGAATATGCACGGATTGGTCAAGATTTACGGATGATTTGACATTTGAAACTGCTAATAAATTAGACAGCGATTAGACAGAGAGATCCGATATGCACTGTGACGTCATGTAACAGGTCGGCTATATAAACTCGTTATATTCTATTTTGCTAGAAAGGGATAGGATTTTGACGACGCACTGGCCTAGTTGGTAGTGACCCTGCCTACGAAGCTAGCGGTCTTGGGTTCAAATCCCGGTAAGCGCAGATATTTGTGTGATTAGCGCGAATATTTGTTCTTGAGTCATGGTTGTTTTCTATGTATTCAAGTATAAGTATACATACACATACATACATAAACTCACGCCTTCATTCCCAGAGTGGGGTAGGCAGAGCTACAGAATTACCAAGCACTGTTAAACAAGTTGTTGATAATTCTGTAACCACGTTTTGCACAATCAGGCTAAGATGTTTACCAATGTATTAGTGACAGGTTGCAAGCCCATCGCCTAAGAGTACTAGAGTAGAGGAGTATATTCAAGTATATATTTCTCTATATAAGTATTTATATCGTTGTCTAGTACCCATAGTACAGAGCCTAGAGCCTAGAGCTCAGTTTGGGACAAGGTCATTTGGTGTGACATTGTTCCCTGATATTTATTTATTTATTTAATCTTTGTTGGCTTATATCTTGGTGAACTTTTATTGCCATTCAAAAAATGATTTTTCTCAACTGTTTGTTACATGAAACAGCTTTTTTTTAAGATGTAAAAAAAACCATGAATATCCCCTTTTCGAAGCCTTGGTTCCTTGCCAGGGGTTGTTGTGAGTGAGGTTTAATAGTGGATACTCCGGGGTTCAATAGAGGAAGTCAAAAGTTCTTAAGATATCTAACTTATCTCACAATCAGTTAACACCATAGCGAGAGAGTGTGGGTCAGCATTTGGATTTCCTTACATTTTATTGCCATTTTAGATGTTTTTCTGGATGTGGTTGCCGGCTTAGAATTGTGCCACTCCATGTCTTCCCGTGGAAGTCGTAAGAGGCGACTAAGGGAATAAAGGCTTGTAGTAGGTACTGTTAGGCGATGGGCTTGCTACCTGTCACTAATATACACTGTTAAACATCTTAGCCTAATTGTGCAAATTGTGGTTACAGAGTTATCAATAAGTAGTAATTCTGTAGCTCTGCCTACCCCACTCTGGGAATGAAGGCGTGAAGGTATGTATGTATGTATGATCAATTCCGGCGTCAACCGCAGATTCAATCAGTTGGGTATCCTAGGCACTCTGAAAGTCCGGTGTCAATGCTCGGGGTGTCCATCATCAGATTTCACTAAACGCATCCCCTGGCGAGGAACCAAGGCTTCAAAAAGTCTTTAAGTATGAAAAACGCACTCTGTCCCGTTTTTTTGCCCCTGAGTGTATTAATAAATAAGTAAGTATATCTTAAAACCAATGAACACTGTGAGGTATTTCAACCAAGATGGCGACAAGAGCAAAATTCACTAATAAGTAAAAAACAGTACTAAAAGTGTATTTAAGGCCTGTGTTGGATTAATTAAAATACATGACATAAATTCCAGGCACAACGCAAACTGTCACGGATATTTCTTAAAGGAGGTGTTCGGTTATTATATAGGCTTTTATTTAAGACTAGCTTCTCCCCGTGACTTTGTTTGCGTAGAAACCATTATTTAGCCATCCCATATTTTTTTTTTAATAACTAGCTATCTTCATTTCAAATTTCATCCAAATCCGTTCAAGTCGTTCGTGTTTTAGATATAGTAAAGTAGTTCTCATTGCGTGACTTAGTTTTTTAGTCCTACTGCCGCACTCTTATGCTGGATTAATGACGTGTTGTCTTATTCTATTGTTGTAGCAATGAAACTGACAGCAGCAACTTTAATCAACCATTAAATTGAATTGACATCTCTGAGTGCGGCAGTTAGAACAATGTTCACCAACAATTAAACAGACGGTTAACGGTTTGTATTGACTAACAGCTGGTTAAGATTTAACCGTCTGTTAAATTTGTCGGTGAACCTTAGAGGTCAGAGTTAAAAAAATTGGGAAAAAATTTGACAAACAATGTTTTTCTTATGGCATAGTAAGGCAAACGAGCACACGGCCACCTGATGGTAAGTAGAAACTGTGGCCCATAGGCATTCGCATTCACAAGACTGCAATCCTAAGGGCCGTATTAATAAACTCGTCTTGGCTGAGAGCCCGTCACAAGATACGTCAAAGTAAACGTCAAGCCATATAAAACTGACATTTTTGACACATCTTGAGACGACATTACAGTTAAGATCAGTTTATTAATACGGCCCTAAGACTGCAAATGCCTGCCGACCTGAGGACTAAGATGGAATGCCTCTATGCTAGTCATTTCACCGGCTGTCTTATCGCCAAACCGGAACACAAAAATGCGAACACTGCTGTTTGGCGGTAGGTTAATGGATAAGATGGTGGTACCGACCCGGACGGACCCTGCACAAGGTCCTCCCACCCGCAAAAAAATGTGATAAATTTCAGCTCTATGACTAATAGAAAAAGTGAGTACCTATGCCATATAGATGGACAATTAAGCAGCACGACATGCCAAACCTGTAAGGGTTTTTAGTCTGACTGCGGAACCTTAAAAAGCAGGCAGCCACGTGATAGCGTTTCATGCGCATTACGCACCAATGGCGCGCCGATATAAATGCCAATAGCGATCACTTTATCTAATTAAGACGGTATGATGAAAATGCTGACGCTAATTAAGGATTTGGTTATGGTTCAAAACTTAATATGTATGACACTTGTGAGCGAATTGAGGATTAGTCGATTACAATACCTATACAGGCAAGTTTTTTACCCAACAACGACGAGAGGATGTAGATTTAGTATTTATGTTTGTTTGTTGTTTTGTAGCTCCTAGTCTAACTATAATATTTTTTTTAATTATTGGAGGTTAATTTTACGTTACTTGAACTTTTTTAATGTATGGTTCCGACAGCATTACGACAAATATAAATTATATACCTATATCCCACTACTAGATCAATACCGTATCAACTCAAACTCCTCGCTAGTTTTTTTTCAAGTTCATAGTAGTTGTAATAAAGTTGATTTTAAAATGCAGTTGTATTTTGAATTGACACGGTATTGATCTACGTACGTAACTATTGCGAAATAGGCACTTTTACCGTTACCTACCTTTAAACATAATTTTACTTATTTCATCGCTGACCGTATTACGCGGTATAAATATCCATGTATCTGTAGTACAAAATTTCAGTTTTTAACTTTGGTAGTTCCTGAGGTATAGTGAGTGTGACAAACAGACAGACGAATATTAAACAAATTGACTAAACACTAACGATAGACATACTTATATCGAGGAATACATATTTAAATATATAGAAAACATCCAAGGCTCAGGAATAAAATTCTGTCGCGCAGCACACACATATTATAATGCCCATTCTGTAAATCGACCCCGGGACTGTTTACTGACTTTGACTTACTTGACTTTGTTATTAAGTACGAATTCGTGTAATAGGCGTTCCGTTTGAACCTAACCTAACATAGCATAAACCTTAATATTGTATTTACTAACCAAACATTCCCGATGTCTGGTAAATAACCCACTGAAAACATCTTTTAATTATAATGCAAGCACTTACAAGTGATATGAAAAGCTTTATTAAGGCTCTGTCATCCCGGCTCATAGACACCTCCGGAGATCCTAGAGCTCGTGCTTACCTCTCCCAAAGGATTGGGCTAGCTATCCAGAGAGGTAATGCAGCCAGTGTCATATCATAGGGACCATGCCGCGAGCGGACCTGCTAGAGGGGGTGTTCTTTTTATAGTGGTGATTATTATTTACATAAGAAGAAGAAGAAGCGAAAGAAATTTGTCAAGATCGTAGCAAGTGGAAAGAAGTGGCCTACCCCTCTGGGAAACAGGCGTGATTTAATGTAATGTAATGTAATGTATTATTTACATCTTTAATATTTGAGTACCTTCGTTTTATTTTAATTTGAGTAGCTTAAGTTAAATTTTAATTTTAATAAGTTTAGTTTTAACTTTTAATTGTAGTACCTATATTATACAATACTGGGATTGTTAATATTCTTACAAGTTATGAATGCATTTTGGGCTATCGTAAACCCGCCATAGTTATTTCAACTTTCGTATAACTCCCCACTCCCTCCCTAATGACCACTCGTCAGCGTCAGCTCGTTTCGTGCAAAACTCATAAATTCTCAGATATACGTTTGTTTCTTGGGAACTTTTAAGACCAAATTGGCAGTTTTTGCACGGGTGCGGCAAACAATCGAGTCATATTTCAACACTGCATCTCAGACAATAAACGAAATAAGTTAAAAGCGGTCCACCGCACTGATAGATGGGGGAATCTTCTGATTTACGTTTATTCATGGCTTGAAATGAATTTGGGACGTTATGTCGTAATACTCGTAATAATAAAGTCATCTTGGATGAGATACGTCAAAGTACATATCAATTGGGATAGAGCAAAAAAAATAAGTCGCGGTTTTTACATTCTAATTCGAAAGAATAGGTAATTTTAAGAGACCGATTTCATTAATTTTGTATTTGAGCCAATAGTTTTGTTTTAATATCTTTATTTATTTAGCAGACATTTTATGGATGACATGATTATTTTAAATTTGGGTTGGCATTTTCTAATAAATTACAACAATTTTAGGATATCTAATGATAAAAAGTGTTTCTTATAGTGTAATAAAACATACAATTTCAAGCGGTTTTCGCGTAACCCGTAAAATACACCCAGGAGGGCTTCAAGCCTAAAACGAAATTCAACCCAAGGTCAAATATACGTTTGTCAAAATGTCCCAAATAGATAAATATTTCAAAAAAAAAAGCAAAACGGCTTAAAACCATATTCCTCGAAATGGTTTTCAACCAGAGTAATTTAAAAAATATGAACAATCCCAATTCACAGGAAACTGTTATTTCTGACAAGTTTAGTCTTGAGATGGGCATCTAAGTTAATATCACTTTGTTAATAACTCTATCGACCCGACCTCGCTTCGCTTAAGTTTATGTGAGTTTTCTGTAGTACCCGTATTGTGAGCGTCGGTGGCCTAGCGGCTTAGGGGCTCGACGCGTGATCGCAGGGTACTGAGTTCGAACCCCCGCGGTCACCATGTACCAATGAGTTTTTGTCTGGTGTTCGTTCAGTTAGGGTACGTTAGAGTACTTTTCGTGTTCAGTTATGGTGATAGTACCAGTAATGGACAAGGCACCAATAGTGGACACTTGATTCTTATTTTACAGAAGATAAGAGTTATTCAATTGTTCTGCAACAATCAATTTAGCACCGTATGAAATTCGAATTAAGAGTGAAGTGTCCAGTGTCCATCATTGGTGCCGTCACACTACTCTCAGTGGTTAAGTGGAGATGATTAAAAAAAATTAAAAAAAAACAGGGGACACTATCACACCAATTGACCTAGTCTCAAACTAAGATCTAGGCTTGTACAGTCAGCAGCATAAGTAAGTGATCATTTATGTACCTTGTCACTTTAACGTTGTGTTTAAAATGTTATACAAAATTGTGAAACGATTTAAAGCGACAAGGTACAGAAATGATCACTTATTTATGCTGTTGACTGTACTATGGGTAGTCTACAACGATATAAATACTTATATAGACATTAGACAAATATATACTTAAGTACATAGAAAACATCCATATCCGCGCTGGCCTAGTTGTTAGTGACCCTGCCTACGAAGCTAGCGGTCCTGGGTGCAAATCCCGGTAATGGCAGAACTTTGTGTGACGAGCGCGAATATTTGTTCCTGAGTCATGGATGTTTTCTATGTATTTAAGTATGTATTTCTCTATGTAAGTATTTATATCGTTGTCTAGTACCCATAATACAAGCCTAGATCTTAGTTTGGGACTAGGTCTATTGGTGTGACATTGTCCCCTGATATTTATTATTATTTATTTATTTATTATATAACGAAGTATTTATTAGGGAACGAAGGCGTGAGTTTATGTATGTATTATATAAAAACTTACAGATCTTAAGATGGTAATCTAAGTTTTGCTTAGCTCAGTCTTCAGAGCTGCTCAATCTATGCCTGCATTATGCACGCACGTAATAAATTACCATAGCAAAGCCAAATTATAGTAAACTAGAGAACGCCCACGACTTACGCGTACGCTTAGTGCTCACACGTCATGAAAGGAACCCCTGTACCAAATTTCAAGTTTCTCGGTACAGTTATTTTGGCTGTGCGTTGATATATAAATCAGTGAGTCTGGTTTGCCTTTTATATTATAGTAAATTAAACAATGCTAAAACCTACTGTTTGGCCAACCTGTTTTTGAACTTGTTGTTCGGACATCTAGCGACACCTGTGAGCAACCTACATGAAGCAGCCACACATCGTCACACGCTACGTCACACATTTGTTCCATGCATACCCCTATCCTCGAATTTTATATTAGAACCTTCGCACTATTACAAGCTGCACGCACATTAAGCTTTTGATTTTTATTTAATCATCCTTTCGCAATTTTCTACAATTATTACGCAAATTAAGCGCCTGCTATCCAACATATTGATCCTTCTTCGCCGATATACAAGAAACAGTACCTTTGGAATTAAATAACCACTCGCTCTGGCTTCACGTGTTGGTTGATGGGCGCGTTTGCTGTACTCTGAAGACAGCCAAGGACACGCAAATTTGGGAGAGTTTGGATCTAGGACAAGAACTGAACGTCGGCTCGAGAATATACGCACAAATCTCGGTACGGACGGCCAGCCTTCCTACTCCAAAACCCTAGTCTTCTTTTGCTTAACACCGTGCTTATTATAATTTCAGTGATCTTCCGCAATCAGTTTTCGAGTGTGTTCCGTTCCCAGCCGCACCAGGGTTCAAACGTGAGTACTCCACCTTTCACTGACTACCAAAATGAGCTTAGAAAAACCACGCGATAAATCTCCTTACCGAACTATTTGTGATGAAAATAATGAATCATTAATCCGCGATCTTGTTAGAAAGCGCGGAATCGTTAAGTCTAGGCTCACAAAGTTTATAACCTACCTAAATAATGTTAATGAAAATCCTAATTTAAGTGCTCAATGCTGCATAGACTTAAAATTACGCGTTAAGGGTGCCTCAAGCTTGTACACCGAATTTAACGATCTTCAAAGCAAAATTGAATCTAACGTGGTCGATTCTAACCTCGAAGAGCAGCTGACGAATCGAGAGCAGTTTGAAGATGGTTACTACGGTGCACTTGCGTTAGCCGAGACTATGCTTAACAGTAATGCTACAGCTGAGAGTTCCACGAGTTCACACAATAAATTAAAGTCAATTAAATTACCAACTATACCTATGCCTACCTTTGACGGGTCATACGAAAACTGGCTCGAGTTCAGAGATACTTTTCTATCGCTAGTTCATGATTCCACAGACCTTTGTGACGTTCAAAAGTTTCACTACCTAAAGTCTTCACTAAATGGCAGTGCTATACTAGTGGTTGACTCGCTCGAGCTCACGGCGAGCAACTATGCAGTAGCTTAGGAGCTTCTTCTTAATCGGTACAACAATAGCCGCTTGCTAGTTCACAATCACGTCAAGGCATTATTTACCATGGAACCACTTAGCAAGGAATCGCATATGTTTATTAGAAAGTTAATTGACACTACACACAAAAATCTACGCGCTTTAAAGATATTAGGAGAGCCTACATCGTCTTGGGACACTTTAATTATTTTTATAATCGTCTCGAAGCTTGATAAAACTACTGAACGCGAGTGGGAACAGTTTAAAGGCAGTTTTATTTGTCACGATTCTCAAATCAGGCTTAAATTGGATGATTTAATGCAGTTCTTAAAGAGCCGAGCGGACATGTTGGAGACATTACAGACGTCACACAGTACGCGCGATAAACATGAAGTTAACAAAAAACAAAACACTTCTAACTTCAATCACAAAGTGCACTGTAACGTTTCCACCAATAAACCGCAGAAATCACACGCTGTACCCAAGTTTACGTGTTCGATGTGCAAAATGAATCATCCACTTTATTCCTGTGTTAAGTTTCTTGAGACTGATTACGTTTCAAAATTAAAATTAGTTAAAGATAACAATCTGTGCGAGAATTGCTTGCGCGCGGGGCATAAGGTTGCGACATGCGTGTTCGGGCCGTGCCGGAGGTGCAATAAGAAGCATAATTCGCTAATTCATCCTCCGAGCGATGACTATTCCATCTTTACGCCCTCCAGCCCTCCCGTCCCCGCATCGACCTCCACTGATATGTCGTTCAATGCCCATACACAGATTTCTATGCAATCCGCACAGCGTTTATCTAAACCGGTTTTATTATCCACCGCCCTTGTTGATATGACTGATACAAACAATATTTGTCACACCGCTCGCGTATTACTCGACAATGGCAGTCAAAGATGTTTTATCACTAAATCGCTAACGGAAATATTAGATACGCCATTAATACAGTCCACTCACGAAATTCGCGGAGTAGGTAACTCAGTTACACAGTGCACGCAGACCTGTGATGTAACGATTAAATCGCGCATTAATACCTACACCACCAATTTAAATTGTTTTGTACTACCGCAAATAACTTCTACTATGCCAGTTGTACATGAAAATCGCGCTAATTTCTGTATTCCAGATAATGTTCAACTGGCCGATCCGCATTTTCTAGATTTCCAAAATATTGACATCTTAATAGGCGCCGATAAGTTTTGGGATCTACTTACGCAGGGTAAGATAAGGTTACGCAACGGACCTTACTTATTAAATACTAAATTAGGCTGGATAATTTCGGGTCCTGTTCATTTAAACGCACGCATTGACGGCCACATCCAGTGTAATTTAACGCATTCGATTGACACTTTGTTACGACAATTTTGGGAGATTGAGGAGCTGCCCGCGGCTCGGGACGTGTTTACCGACGAGGCGAAGGCTTGCGAGGAGCACTTCGTTCGCACCACTACGCGCAATAGCGAAGGAAGG
This sequence comes from Acleris emargana, assembly GCA_927399475.2. NCBI lineage: Eukaryota > Metazoa > Arthropoda > Insecta > Lepidoptera > Tortricidae > Acleris > Acleris emargana. The sequence continues at coordinate 3,153,056 of OV656843.1, forward strand.
TTCTGTGTTAGTTTGCCATTTAAATACTCACCCGAACTGTTGGGAGATACTTATTCTCAAGCGGAACGTCGTTTTCTGTCGCTTGAAAAACGATTAGAGCGATCAGAAAGCTATAAAAAAATGTATAGCGACTTCATCCACGAATATGAAGATTTGGGACACATGAGCCAGGTTACATCCTACGGTTCACCACACTATTTCTTGCCACATCACGGTGTCTTCCGCGAACACAGCACCACCACTAAATTGCGTGTCGTTTATGATGCCAGTGCCGCTTCTACCTCGGGCAAGTCATTAAACGACCTCCAAATGGTAGGTCCAGCGATACAAGGCGACCTCATCTCCATTTTGCTTCGTTTTAGGCAGCACCAGTTCGTAGCCTGCGCCGACGTCGAGAAGATGTATCGACAGTGTTTAGTGGCGGACCAACAACGTGACCTTCAGTTGATCCTCTGGCGCGATAGTCCCGCGCTGCCTCTCAGCGTGTACCGGCTAAACACTGTCACATACGGAACCGCGTCCGCGCCGTTTTTAAGCGTACGTTGCCTTAAACAATTAGCGGCTGAGTGTACTAATCCCGATGTCCAACGAATCATCACAGAAGATTTTTACGTCGATGATATGATCACCGGGTCAGATGATAGGCAACATTTATTACACGTTTGCAAAGAAACCGCGCGAACCCTGCAGTTGGGTTGTTTTCCGCTAAGAAAGTGGATATTCAACTTTAATGAGTCATCAGTCGGTTCGAACGAACCCGGGCGACTCGCTTGACGCACAAAAACAGCTGACGCTCGATAACAACTGCAACTCTAAAACATTAGGAATAGGATGGAACAATTTTGATGATACGTTTTACTTTAATTCAAAATTTAATTTCTTAAACAATGACAAGGTCACTAAACGCACTATTTTGTCTCATGTGTCGCAAATATTCGACCCTTTAGGTTTATTGAGTCCTACGATAATGCAGACTAAGGTTTTATTACAACGTCTGTGGTTATTAAAATTGAACTGGGATGATGAAGTACCCTGTGACGTCACGCGCTCTTGGAACCGGTTTGCTAAGTCGTTATCAGCTGTTTTAAATACCATTCGTGTACCGCGTTACGTAATGGGCAGTAGTAGCAACTATACTCGCATAGAACTACATATATTTGTCGATGCTTCTCAGGAGGCTTATGGGACTTGCATCTATATTCGCACGGTGAATGATGACCTCGAAATATCAGTACGCCTGTTATGTTCTAAAGGGAAAGTTGCACCTTTAAAACCCTTAAGCATTCCACGTTTGGAATTGATGGGAGCACTTTTAGGGGCTAGGTTGTACGACAAGGTTGTCAAAAGTTTGCACTGTCAGTTTAACAACATTTTATTTTGGACGGACTCGACGATCGTACTGGGGTGGTTACGCATGCCTCCCAGTATGCTTAAAACTTTCGTGCAAAATCGTGTTGCCGAGATACACGAATTAACCAAAGACCTTCCATGGCGACATGTTAGCGGGAAGCAAAACCCAGCTGACTTAGTATCGCGCGGTGTCGACCTGGAGCATTTGGTTGATTCGGGTATCTGGTGGACCGGGCCAAGTTTCCTGCACGATGGTCAATTTGATTGCGCATCTTTATTGTTAACTCCTAATTCTAATGACGTGCATGTTTTGCCAGAGATAAAACCAAATGTTAATTTTGCGCTTACTTCGGTGGCAGACGAAACTTGGTTCCCATTCAGAAGGTTCTCTCAGTTTTCTCGCATGGTACATGCCGCTGCGTACATATTACGATTTATTTTTAATTCACGCAATAAAAATAATAAGCGTAAGGGCAGTATCAGCGTTGAAGAACTTGCAGAATCATTGACGTTATTGGCCAGACTGTCGCAACTGGAATCCTTTCCAGATGTGTACAAGTTATTGACTAATAAACAATCATTAAAATCTAAACACAATTTAAGTAATCTAAGTTTGTTTATGGGTGAAGATAAAGTTATTCGTGTTGGTGGTCGTATTAAAAATTCTCCACACTTTTCTTTTGAGAAAAAACACCCAATGCTGATCGCTAGTAAACATTACTTTATAATATTATTATTTCGCAGCGAGCACAATAAACTTCTACATGCTCCGCCTCAAACACTATTGTTTAACTTGCACGATAGGTGGTGGCCCATCGGGGGTAGAAACCTTGCACGTAAAGTGGTGCATGATTGCATTATTTGCAAACGATTACGAGGGAAGACCCTTACGCCTATAATGGGTAACCTCCCCGCAGAGAGGATAACTCCTACCTACCCTTTTCTTAAATGTGGAGTTGATTACGCTGGGCCTGTTTTTATATTGAACCGCAAAGGCAGAGGCGCGCAAACGGTTAAGGCTTATATTTGTTTATTCGTCTGCTTTGTGACTCGAGCTATTCACCTGGAGCTCGTGAGTGACCTCACCGCTAACGCATATCTCTTAGCCCTAAAACGATTTATATCGCGCCGCGGCAAGCCGTCGGATATCTTCTCCGACAATGGTAGAAACTTTGTGGGTCTAATGAACGATTTCCGCAGCTTTCTATCGAGATGCAGTTCGGACATTGTTGATTACGCAACCAGTCAACAAATTCAATTTAGGTTTATTGTACCTTACGCTGCTCATTTTGGTGGTCTATGGGAGGCTGGGGTGAAATCATGCAAGCACCACCTACGTCGCGTGGTAGGAAATGCTCACCTCACTTTCGAGGAATTTAGTACGGTGCTAACGCAAATTGAGGCTGTCCTAAATTCACGTCCCTTGTCCCCCATGTCTTCGGATCCACAGGATTATACTCCGCTGAGCCCTGCACACTTCTTGGTTGGCCGATCCCTAACGTCACCCGCTAGTGAAGACTTCCGAGATGTCAACTCGCATCGACTCGACCGGTTCCAGATGGTGGAGAAGATACGGCAACATTTTTGGGAGCGTTGGGCAAAGGAGTACGTCTCCGAACTACAGGAAAGATCTAAATGGAGGACCCGTACCGAAGACCTGCAACCTGACTCGCTCGTCGTCATAAAGGACGACAACCTGCCACCTTTAAAGTGGCACCTAGGGCGAGTCGTCAAAAGTATTCCCGGTAAGGACGGCGTATCAAGGGTCGCCGAAATTAAAACCGCATCTGGCATCGTGAGGCGCGCATACACCAAAATCTGTCCGTTGATTTCCCAGACTAACAACGCGACTCAATAGTCTTGAAAGTCAGTGCTTTCAAGGCCGGGGGCATGTTCGGACATCTAGCGACACCTGTGAGCAACCTACATGAAGCAGCCACACATCGTCACACGCTACGTCACACATTTGTTCCATGCATACCCCTATCCTCGAATTTTATATTAGAACCTTCGCACTATTACAAGCTGCACGCACATTAAGCTTTTGATTTTTATTTAATCATCCTTTCGCAATTTTCTACAATTATTACGCAAATTAAGCGCCTGCTATCCAACATTGTTTTTGTTAAATCCCTGCAACTCTTTAATAATATCGTTGTTTTAAGACATGCAGTAGACAAATAAACAACTGAACACACAATTTCACAAAATATAGCTAGTAACCACCTCATGATACGTAGTCTCGGAGGCTGACGGAAGTAAAAAAAAAAACTTAAGATCTGACTTTGACATCTTTAAAAACCGCTTTAATTAGCAATATAAATATTCTTAGAAGTTAAAATTTTCTCAAGAAATTTCTGAGAAAGTTATCGGTAATATTTGAAAGCATTGAGAATGTTCTCTTTCCATACAAAACATAAGAATGTTCTTAGAAATTTCCGAGAATTTCTCATTAGAAACTTTCACAATTTGAGAAGTGACTTTTCGGTAAATGCTAAGAATAACCACCATTAGCTGTGTATACGGGTAGGTACTTACATGTTTATGACATTACCGCTCCTTAACAAAAACCGGCGCCATTTTCTTGTTTCAATATCAACTTTTTATCTTTAAAAAGATGTGACATGTCCGTCTGCGGAACTTTTTTGTTTATTTATAAACGTTAACCCAAAGTGACGGACTCAATGCAATGTAAAAAATAACTCAGGCCATAATTACCTGCATTAAGGCCCAACAAAGGCTCGAATAAGAGCAAGATGGACGACGTCAGCTCCAGGTTTGCATACGTATTGACAGCAGATTGACAAGCAGGTCTCATTAAAGGCTCTGCGTCAACTCCGATCTTGACTCGGCCGTCGGTATTTTGGTCTGATGTGAAGAATGCCTTTGAGCGACAAAGTGAGGCAATTAATTTAGTTGGTAGATTATTTTGTAAAGGGACTTTAAAATGTAACCTTTGTGATTTAAGTATTTATATCGTTGTCCTAGAGCTTATAACTATAAAAATTAAATGGCGAGTCGGGCAATAAACGTCACTTACCTTCCTTTTTGTGCCTACCGCTACCTGTACTGTTTGACGACTCGCTGGCCTAGTTGGTAGTGACCCTGCCTACGAAGCTAGTGGTCCTGGGTTCAAATCCCGGGAAGGGCAGATATTTGTGGCCAATATTTGTTTCTGATTCATGGATGTTTTCTATTTATTTCAGTATATAAAAGTATTTATATCGTTGTCTAGTACCCACAGTAAATACAAGCCTAGAGCTTAGTTTGGGACTAGGTCAATCGGTGTGAGATTGTCCCCTGATATTTATTTATTTATTTATTTATTGTTGCACGGCCCGCTCCCTAAGGCCGTGCAGGTGCGAAAGAGCTAGCATGATTCCGATGATTTATGACCCGACTCGCCACCTTGATCTTGCCGATAGTATAGTTTGGAACAGGTCAAATATTGGTGTGACTTTGTCCTCTGATATTTATTATTATTTTATATTCAAAAGATCAACCTCTTCAACACCGATTTACACAAGAACTGCTTCATCAAGCTCTCTTCCACATTGTTTCGTGAGCCCTTCATTTATCACGGCGGTACAATTCATCCATATTAAGCTTGCCATTTAGAGATACAGCGCCCATTCACCGATATGACAATGATTTATAATATCCTGGTACAAATAAAGCAGACGAGACACCTTACCGTGCTAGAGTGCCTAGTCGAGATGCATAAGTGCATAACGCTAATTCAAATTCAAATTTGGATTGGAATGTGGGTGATTTTCGAAAATCGATAAAACGAATTAATAATAATAATATAATAATAATAAATCTTTTATTTCGGACATGTCCATATTATGTTAGTAACAATAAAGTTTAAGACCTATGTTAGAGTCAATACATCATTTCCTATTATTAGTTTCTCCCTACTCCCCCTATTTATTCCCGTTGGGGGTCAATTTTCGAAGAATTATTTTTCAGCAGTTTAGGCTGTGAGTTGTCAGTTAGGGAGACCCTTATATAGAAAAATATGTATTGAAATAGATAGAAAACATTGAAGACAGTATGATTTGCCGTGTGGTTGCCGGCTTAGAATTGTGCCACTCCATGTCTTCCCGTGGAAATCGTAAGAGGCGACTAAGGGAATAAAGGCTTGTAGTACTGTTAGGCGATGGGCTTGCTACCTGTCACTAATATACACTGTTAAACATCTTAGTCTGATTGTGCAAATTGTGGTTACAGAGTTGTCAACAAGTTTTTAGAGTTGGTAATTCTGTAGCTCTGCCTACCCCACTCTGGGAATGAAGGCGTGAAGGTATGTATGTATGTATGTACCTATGTAGTAAGTATGATTTTCATTGTCTAGTACGTACCCATAATACAAACATCACTGTTACTATCACTGATACTAGTTACTTGACATTGGTCATTCTTATTCTGGCCTATATCGTCGATTTCGTGGCCGCCGGCTAGCTGACACCGCGAAAATATTATTTTTTTAAATGTACGCATACGAACAAGTGAGTCAACTGATGGTAAGTGATCATCGCGACCTATAAACACTGGCAACACCTGAGGAATTGCAGGTGCGCTGCCGACCTTTGAGAAAAAAGTAGGCTCGTGTTTTGAAGACCCCCAATCCCCATATTGCAACGCATTAGCAGTCTTAGGATTGCGGTCTTGTGAATGCGAATGTCTATGGGTCACACTTTCCACTTACCATCAGGTGGCCTATGTGCTCGTTTGCCTTACTATGCCATAAAAAAAATACACACGCCAAGAGCTGATTCCACATAGCTAACTGTGTTAATGATACAATAAGCTGATTTGAGGACTTGTTCAATATATTCGCAGTGCTATATCAAGACAGTATCAACTCAAAATCATTGTTAGTTTTGTTTCAAGCTCATAGACGTTGTATCAAAGTTGTTTTTAAAATACAGTTGTAATTTGAGTTACTACTCTTTTGATCTGGCAGTGCTATATGCAAAATTGTATCATGATATTTACTAACCTTGGATATCGGATGACCAGATGCGGACCATCGGTAGTGCGCACGCGTGCCCTGGGCATGCTTTCTACTCATAGGTACATCGCTCGGGCTGACACGCATCGAAACGAAGAGAGTGATTTATAACTGCCTCGGTTTGACCCACGGCATTGCAATAGCCTTAAACCAGAAGGTAGTAACAGCTTAAACTGTGAAATAGTGTCTGATCATCACATTTTACGCTACGACTTAAGTTTTATAGTTAAAATATGGTCGCTTCTAGCAATATTGTGATTGTTGTAGGCGTCTTGATTCCATACGAGCCACAAAACATTAGACACATCAACTAAGATTTTAGTTGAATTGCTAAAGAACTTGCTGTTTTTACAAGCAGTGAATACCTACAGCATTTATGAAATAAATTATATCAAATATAATTTATTTCATAAATGCTGTATTTATTTTATGTCAACTAAGAGAAAACCTGGTTGGCTCACATTTTTTCGAGTGTGACGGATAGGTTCGCCTTTGTACATATTTTTTTGTATTCATTGTTCTTCTTTTTTTAATACAGAGGAATTTACATACGTATTTTGCATGTATTTTATCACAAACCACGATGGCCTTGGGTTCGATCCAGGGTAAAGAAAATATTAAATATGTATGGCTACATTAAATTTTGAGAGCCATAGAAATTTGCAATTTCAAGACTGCAATCCGAAGCCTACAAAATGCGTTGCCAGCCTTAAGACTAACGGCCGCAATAAGAGTCAATTTTTCGATTTTTCATACAAAAGTTTGAAAAAAGAACGAGTTTATTGTCTCTGACTAAGATAAGATGGAATGTCTCTCTGCTAAAGTCATTTCACCTGAACACAACAATTTAGACTAACGGCCGCAATAAGAGTCAATTAATGACGTTTGTTATCGTCGATTTTTCATACAAAAGTTTGAAAAAAGAACGAGTTTATGGTCTCTGACTAAGATAAGATGGAATGTCTCTCTGCTAAAGTCATTTCACCTGAATACAACAATTTAGACTAACGGCCGCAATAAGAGTCAATTAATGACGTTTGTTATCGTCCATTTTTCATACACAAGTTTGAAAAAGGGACGAGTTTATTGTCTCTGACTAAGATAAGATGGAATGTCTCTCTGCTAAAGTCATTTCACCTGAACACAACAATGCGAACACTACTGCTTGAACCATTCAACATTTTAATTCTGTAATTATCACTTATGTTACCGTAACAATGTATCCCCAGGGCCAACCGCAAGCCATATCGCACTACCATCAGATGAAGCCGTAAGTAGTAAGCCGTATGCGCATTCCATCGAGGCAAGAACTAAACAAGCAACATTGTGCAGATAAGCTACTGTTGCAGTTCATAAGGTCATCGGCAGATGTCATCGGGAAAGTGAAAGAAAGTTATAAAGGGGTATCTGAGACGATCTGAGACCAATTACGAGTGAGATGCCCGTTGTTTTCTCTAAATAGTATTAAAGAAAGTCGCTAAGCTATCCGCGACTGTTTGGCCGATTAACTCTTTTAAACTACGCAACGGGTTTTGATGCCGTTTTGACTATCATTTGGGCGATTCCACGGGCGTTTCAACCGTCGTCAGTCCCTAGTCATAAATATTGAAATAATGACCGACACCAAGCAGCAGACTTTCATACTAAGATGTACTGTAACCGTATTTCTTGTCACAATTAATCGAAATTTAACCATATTATGGGAGGTTTCTTTAATATACTAATACTAGGGACTGACAGCGGATGAAACGCCCGTGGAATCACCCATTTAGAGAATTTAATCCAAAAGTTTTGCTGTTATAATATTTATTAAGATTTTCTCCAGAGTAAAAAAAGGAAAATATAATTCATTTTTAAACAAGTGCTACAGAAAAACATAAACTAAAGTGAAGCGAGGGCGGCTCGCTAGTTCTGACATTAAAGAGCAAGCAGCAAACACGATTGTCTGCCACCATCGAGGTACCTTTATAAAAATGTATACATTTGTACGTAAAAAAGAGCATTATCTTGACTTGATAATGTTCGTCATATAATTATAATCTAGGTAAAAACTTACTTTGTGTAAAACGTAATTAAATAAAATTCAGTCCAAAAACAGTAATAAAACATAAATTGCTGAGTCGATATTCTTGACATAACATATGAAATCAAAAAATAATGAGTTTGCTGCCAAAACATCCATTCTTCCTGAATTCTCAAATTGAATAAGAAGTGCTCCTACTCCTTCTGCAGAGGCATCAGTGCGTATGTCGAGATCGCTCTGTCTGTATTAATGCGCGCTCAGAGGTTTCACCGCTCCCGGCCGCAGCCGGTGTCTAAAAAACCACACCCAACGCTGTCCAGCTATTTGTCAAAAATAAAAATTATGTTCAGATTATTATTTCAAGACGGCATCCGCTCAGAGCGATACAGGCGATAAGACGACAATAAAACACATAAATAATTCATACTGAGGACCTCGTATTGATTCGCAAGAACGTGTCTCAAATGTTTTATTACCATTGGTATTAAAATATTAATAAATGGGGCAGATGGAGGGCCTTGTTCTTGTGTCTGATTGTGCCGATGCCGGACAATTAATAAAAATGAAAGGCTATTAATTTAAACAAAAAACAAACCGGTCGCAAAGATTTCTTCCTTCCATAAACAATGTGCAATGAATTACTTTAAAGTGCCGTGTTTTAAACACGATACGATCAAAGTACTTATGGAATATCACTCGTGAATAGCACCTTTTGTTTACACACCTACATCTTAATATAACTAGCTATACATTATAAAATTATAATATACAAGTATTGTATTTATCATTATATTTATTTTGCCATTAGAAAATTTTGTATCAGTAAAGTAGGCCAATGCATTCATTTTAATAATAAATTACCCGACGAAGTTTTAAAGTTACCGTTTTCAGTAGGTACCTAAAAATTACTTAAAAAAGTTGTTGATGTCTAAAACTTACTATAGGGTCAAGGACTATCTAACATACAAAAATGCTTGGTCTAAACTAGATACCCAAATAACTTAATAATAACTTAGTCATAAAATATGTAAAAATTGTATGTATCTGGTCTTGGGTACACGGCTTCTGTAGGAGAACGTATCGAAAACTTATTTAATGTGGTTGTCTTACACTGTCATAAGTAAGTATAAATATGTTTAGTGGTTTATTCATGTCCGTTTATTTTATTAAGTCTATCGATAGGGTAACTACATCATATGCTCTCCCAAATGTTAGCGTATCCCTATCGATACGCTTACCCTATTGATATGGAAACTGCTTCAAACTAGTGAACTACAGCCATTGAGATTACCAGTTTTGTAAGGGTTTCGGATTAAAGCACTTAGCATTACGTTAATGCTACTTTGGAATATCTCGTATGTTCATAAATAATGCGCTTGATGATCAGAATGGAAATATTTAATTTGCTTTAACAGTTCGTATTAATACCCACAGGGTAGCACACTTAGTTACTAAAGCAACCAGGTATAATTAAACATATAAAATTAAACTCTTAAATACTAATACGCACGTGGGTAGATAGAAACGTTGAGTTTCCCAACTACCCCACCGCGCACTGCGTAGGCGCTCGGCCTGCTCCCGCACAACGCTATATAAGCGGGCTCTGGCTGTGCACGTTCCTTCGTTCTTTTCGATAGGCCCATTCCTTGGTCATCAGAGGTCAAATACCTCGGCGTGACCCTGGACAGACGCCTGAGCTTCCGCTATTACCTCAAAATTGTACTCGATAGGGCCAAGATGATCAAGGTTCGTCTTGGTCCTCTTCTCAATAGACACAGTAAACTCAGCGCACACAATAAGCTAACACTATACAAAGTATGTATTAGACCGGTTTTCACATATGCCAGCGTGGCATTCGCACACGTTCACGACTGCCACATTAACACTCTACAGATATTTCAGAACAAACTTCTCCGATCGGTCGCGGGGGCCCCTTGGTTTGTTCGCAATGCGGACCTTCACAGGGACCTCGGCGTCCCGTCGATCAGACACACTATCAAGGAAGCGTCTAGGCGCTTCTTTGATAAAGGCCCACATCACCCTAACCCGCTCATCGTCCGTGCCACCTCCTACACTCCCAAACTCACCTCATCCGATACCGACGTCCTTGCTGCGCTTGGGGCACCCATCAGGCGCCCCAAGCACATCCTGCTCGATCCCACCGATCCCATCCAACTCGCAGTGGATGAGGGCACTGAAGACCGGAAGAAGCTCCGCCGCCAGGGACGCCTCCCCAGATCCGGACCTGAGCCTCATAGCATCACTGCAGGGATCGAGAAGACCGAAGAAACCGAAGAATCCGAACACAATGAAGAAACCGAAGAAACCGAACATATTCAAGAAACCGAAGAATGCCGAGCTATGCTCGACCGGCCTGAAACCCGACGGAGGCACCCCTCCAGAGGTGCGGCCACCACCGCACCCCTAACTTAGGGTTCAGCATGCCCCCCCGAGGGGCACTGCTACCCATGCCCGGGTGAAGTAGTTACGGTGAGGACACCAACTACATGGCCAGTCAACAAAAAAAAAAAGCACGTTCCTTTCGCCGCCGGACGCCGCCCAGTAACCCTCGCCGCTCCGATATCGCACGCGAACCAACTGCTCTTCTCAGGGCAAACATCTTCGTTTCCTTTAATCAACGTCAATCGATCAATCTTAATTTCCACAGCTATATAGACGTCGGCTACACTACCCTATCCATTCTCCCTCTCCGTTGACGCTGTTTCACAGATTCGTGTGATTGGTTGGTTTCAAGCCTATGTGTGTTGATATAAAAATATTGTGTATGGACTGCGCGAAGAGATAAAAATAACTTGAAGCCGTTCAATAAACAGTTCATAGGGAAAGCCTAACAAGGGTTTCAAGGAATTGGTTAGCGCTTAGTCGAATGAATTGTATTTTACGGGATAGCTTTTCATTGGGGTAAGTCAAAGATATTCTTATCGTATCGTTAGGGTTTGTAAAAACCAGTCAATTATATAACCTAACGAAAACCCTTTAAAGGGCGGTTCCGGGCCCTGCATCCCATTTGCTATAATCAGACCACTTTCTTTTTTCAACCCCCCATTATAGACACATTTTCAATTATTTATAAAATTCATTTCATTTTTTTTTTTACTTATAATATAACAGATGCAGGCGAGCCAGTTGTTACAACTATGCCAAATTTGAAGTTGATAGCTTCTATAGTTGCTGAGAAAACCTGCTGTGACATACAGACAGACGGACAACGAAGTCTCACCATAGTGGTTCCTTTTTTACCATTTTGGTACAGAACCCTAAAAAAAACGAGTTTCTTCTTAGCAGTGGTCTTGGGAAGTACTAGCGCTTTAAAAGTGCTGTAAAAGTGTCCTCGCGGCCTAATTATTGAATAAACATCTTTTCGTAAACATCGTTTAATCGATCCAAACATGTATTATTCAACGCCAAACCTTCATTAAGTAATTACCATTAGCAGGCATTTACCAGTGGAATAGACAGACAGACATTATGGCCTTTTAAACATGCCCATAATTAGCTGTACGCTTACTGCATACCGCTTGCTAATTACGCACATTCGAATAAAAACCGGTCAAGTCCGAGTTGGACTCGCTAACCGACCAGGGTTCCGTAAAGCCCGACTCACACTTGGACGGCTTCGGTATTCTTTATGGATTGCACTATAATTCCGTTTTTAAACCAAAAAATCATTCTGATTATTTGCTAGGAAGGCTGCCATCGTCTTCTATATAATAAAAATGAATCGCTAAAAATCATTCTGATTATTTGCTAGGAAGGCTGCCATCGTCTTCTATATAATAAAAATGAATCGCTAAATGTGTTGCTAAGCGCAAAACTCGAGAATGGCTGAACCGATTTGGCTGATTTCTTTTTTGTTGTCTTTGTCAATGTCAAAAGAAGGTTTGTATGAAAGAAAATAATTGAAAAATCCACCGGGAAAGTCAGAAATTTGCAGTAGGGCGAAGCCGCTGGCGGGCGACTAGTAACAATAATAATAAAATATATTTATTCAGTTAGTACCTACTTAGGCCACACAGGCCTTTTAACATGTCAAAAATCGACCAGCGTGTTGCAATAAGACTACTGCTAAGAAAAAACGCCGCAAAAACTCAACAGTCAGTATTTTTATCCTGTGAAAAAAACCAGCTATGGACGGACAGACGGACAACTAAGGCTAAGTATCAGTAAGGTTCCGTGAAACCCTAACAATACGGAACCCTAAAAAAGAGGTTTGTACCGTCATACTTTATCAGCCATTGGTCGACGCAAAACAAGTATAAATTCATAACCGATAAATAAAAATAACATTTAAAAAGGTATTCAGTAGGCGGTGCTCGAGTACTAGCCTCATCAAGGTACTCAAGTCTCTCACAATGGCGTTTACATATAAATAAGCAGTTGGTATACAAGTCATATTGGTATGTAGTTTATTTTTGCTTGAATGTGCAATATTGAAGGACTTTTAAGAATATGACTAGTTTTTTAGTGTTCCGTAAATAAAGGGTGCCAAATGAGACTCTATTACTTAGGTATTGCGGTCCGTCCGTCCCACAGAACATTAAAGAGATCTCTTTAATTGTCCTGGGGTCCGTCCAACTGATCCAACTTTGAAATTTTGGTGTGTTTTCCTGCGGAAACTACGCAGGTTATTTGATATATTTTTAAATTTAATGTTTATAGATTTATATAATGCTAGACTAACTAAGTAGTACCATTGTAATATTAAATATATTTAAAAAAAAGACTGACTGCTCAGAGTGCTCAGCAGTGGTCTCCTCTTGTGAAGCGCTGGTAGATTCTTGACGTGTAAAAGTGCCCGTGCGGCCTACTTACTGACTAAAAGTTTTTATCTTTATCATATCTTTAAATAAAATAAAATGAAAAAATCTTCCGGAAACAGGTTCCATGGGTAAACTAGAAAATATTCGCCACTGTAATCTGTATCTTATATACCTAATAGATAACCGGTTGATGATTTTTTGGGTTCTGTACCCAATGGGTATAAACGGGACCCTATTACTTAGTCTTCACTGTCAGTCTGTCTGTCTGTCTGTCACCAGGCTGTATCTCACGAACCGTGATAGCTAGACAGTTGAAAATTTCACAAACTTCTGTTGCCGCTGTAACAACAAATACTAAAAACAGAATATAAAATATATCAGATAAAAAAAGGGAAAATTTCAACTTTCTAGCTATCACGGTTCATGAGATACAGCCATGAGTGACTGTTACTGATATAACGAAAGTAGTAATACAGTAAACGTGATTATTTCGTGATTAGATAATGGGACGGAACCCTTCGTACACGAGTACGAGTCGCACTTGGCCGGTTTTTGTTGTTTTGTTTCTACCTAGTTGGTTACTAAGTTCTGTTACTAAGGTTGATGCAAATAAAACTAACTTATGTTTATTTTTTTAATTTCAATATGTATAAAAATTAAAAGCTTAATTGAATATGCATTTTGAAAAACAATTAATCATTTTTCTTAGTTTCCGCAATTCCCGATACGATCTTTTAACATTCACAGCCGGCATCGATGAAATTACGCATGACTTTTCTGTAAATTTCATTTTTTTAAATCGCTTAAAAGTTAGTCTTTGTTTACCAAAGAACTTTTTTTGTATAATATTATAAAAAATCCTATCTCTGTGTATGTTTAGAGACCAAAATTATATTTCTCAACATGACTTAATTCCAACTTATGAAGCAAGAGATTTAGTGTGTTTTCGTATTTCTGCAAAATCATGTGAAATCTTAAAGTCGATTTAATGAGTCATCAAGATTGACCGGTGTCCAAGCGGATCTTTAGTTGCTTTGAATACATTCGTATCAGAATTTACAGCTAGAAGTCTGTTCAATATGTCACGCAAATTTGAACTCTCTACAGGAACTCTTACAAAAGTTGGGGCCGTTATCAGTATCATCGTCGTGCGTGATTTTAACTATGATTTTATCGTCCGAAATGGGAATACTTCAAGCTCGTACATCAAATAATTGCAATAGTTTAGAATACATTATTTTTATTATTATTCTATATAAATCAAAGTTTTGATTAATATACAGGTTTATGCAAAGCTGCTTTAATTTTTTTTTAATTGTAACCGACTTAACTTAGTAACCGACTAGGTATATTCAATTTTTTTATAGATACAAGTGTCAAGTTTGGTAGGTATGATTATACAGCTAACCCTAAAAAAAAAACACAAATTATAAAACGTGGCCAAGTGTGAGTCGGGCGGTACGGAACCCCCGGGCCCAAGTACGGCTTGCACTTAATTGGTTTTTATTAAATAGTGGCCCACTATTGGGCACAAGCCTCCCCCTTGGATTTCCAACTCTAAATGCATTTAAGTCGTTCTGCCGACGTCATTCTGAATTAATTCTATTTTATTTGACATTGAAAAATCATTGTTTTTGTGAATTTATCGTCAAAAGACATGAAATAGCATTAAATAGGACGGAGCTATTTACAAAATTCCTAAAGAACTCCTCAGAATGTAAAACTAGTGGCATTTAATGGTCAGTTCACTGAATTAATGAGGGAGGTGGTTTATAGCTAGAACACACGGTGCGAGTTGGCGCGGTTAGTTACTGCAGTGCAGCTACTAGCATAGTCAGTATCTTACTCATTTTTCAATACTATAAGTATAGCGCCCATGGATATAGATTTGCTTTAGTTTAAATGGTTTTTTTTAACACATAGGTATATAAACTAGACTTAATTTGAAAATTACAAACCTTCTGGAAAAAATATTCTAAGTTATAGTTAAAGCATCAAACTCTGTTGTGTAGTTTAGAAGGACGTGCCCAAATATACAGGTGGACGTGGATAACGAGTTCGTTTTATACTATTTAGAGAAAATTATAGATAAAATCACTGACCTGAAACCCGTTTTAAGTAGACCACCAACCAATGCACTAACGTAAATCAGCGTAGTATGTGGACAGATAAGAGAGTTCCTTATTACAAGTAGATACAGGCAGTAGTACAAACTGACAAGTTGCAGGCAGTTGAGCAAATGATACAGAGATATAGGCCTCCGCGATAGCTCTGTCCTTTTACCTGACAACTTCGCCGTTTTTAACAGTTCATAATTCGGCTATAAGGGTTAAGAGATGCCGATAAAGATAGAAGACCTAATACTTGATTAAATCAGTTGTGATTGACTATTTTTGTATAGTGTGTATGTTATATTATGATTAATCCTCTCGGTTGGCAACGCCTTAGCAGTCTCACGGCCGTATTAATAAAATTATCTCATCTCATGCTCGTCATCTCACGCTCAATGCTCGTCTCGAGATGCGTTAAAAATGACAGTGTTCTATAGTTTGACGTTTACTTTTACGGGCCCTTAGGGCCGTATTAAACTCATCTTGGCTGAGATGCCCATCACAAGATACGTCAAAGTAAACGTCAATCCATAGAAAACTGTCATTTTTGACGCATCATAAGACGAGCATTAGAGTCTAGATCAGTTTATCAATTCGGCCCTTAGAATTGCAGTCTTAAGATGAAAAATGTATATGGGTCTCAGATTCCACTTATCAAAAGGTGACCTGTATCCTCGTTTACCTTCTCTATGCCATAAAAAATGCGGTGATATCTAATTCTAAGTCATTCGTTGTGTATATATAACTTGCAATTCCATAATACTCTGTTTTTTTCTTAGAAAATCACTATCTAATGTTGGTATACTCTCCACTATCGGGACAGTAGCTCGAAACGTGAGACCTAGCCTTTACGCACCTTTAGCTTCCAAACCATGAATGCTTGATAGCTCAACTGCCTCACTAATTCATCTCATTATAGACTGTTCCAGCAAAAAACTAAACTCAAAACTTCACTAGGTTAATTATAAATCATTTATAGAGCTCAAACTTCCATAAAAATTAAAAGCTCAACCATCAAAGAGGCCGCGGCACGAAGATTTGCTCCACAAAATGTCAACAATGTAAAATGTTTAAATGAAAACGCCGTATCTACAATTTAAAGACCAGAACATTTTAAACATTCCGCAACCGTTCATAAGATCGCATTTGTAAAAAAAAACTTTATAACATGGACCGACAAAGGCTCGAATAAGGCAAGGGTCGGGCATGCGCGGCCCGCCACGCTTATTTTAAGGTAATCAGTTAATTGTGTGCCCTTAACGAGACGTGCGCCCGCGCCGACCGGCCACCGCTTTCCCTTACATGTACACCTGATTTCATTGCTTCGAGATTTGCGTTTGTATATGTGTGTAACTGGAATCGGAATTTGTACATCACTCAAGATATGGCACAACACTAGGTACGTGGCGTGCTTTCACGAAATAAATGTTATTTTATTTGTGACGTTAAAGTCTGTGGTGTCTATGGATATTCAGTTGTGCAATTTTCAAAAGGTCAAAAAAGGGAAGGTTGGATTAGGTCATGTCAGTTTTGCAGCCGACCCGAAGGGCCAAACCGCGCAGAAATAGGAGCTCCGCGATAGCTTTCACATTAATTTCTGGAATGGCACCGTCCGGGTTGGTACCACCATCTTATCCATTAATCTACCGCCAAGCAGCAGTGTTCGCATTGTTGTGTTCCGGTTCGGGGATAAGACAGCCGGTGAAATTACTAGCAAAGAGGCATTCCATCTTAGTCCTCAGGGTTGGCATTGCATTTGCAGTCTTACGATTGTAGCCTTGTGAATGCGAATGTCTATGGGTCACAGTTTCCACTTACCATCAGGTGGCCTTTGTGCTCGTTTGCCTTCACTATGACATAGAAAAAAAAAACAAATTGAGATACTTAAATACAAAATAAACTTTAGTAAAAATTAAAACGCTTTCACATACAAAATAAATAACCTAATTAACCACCGAATCACATAGCCTCCTAACAGCATTTGCCAATTTATTAAGCGCAAATACGTAAGTATGTTAATCGACTCTCTCGGAGCGTGAGAGCGATATTCGATCCGACGTTAAAGATCTATGTTTCATGAGACGACGATTTCCCTGTTGCTTTACAAACAAACGCTGTGTCCACTTATCACGGGTTGTCCTAATTTGCACGTCCGATATTAGCAATATGACGTATCGAGCTCATAAATATGTGTACACTTTAGGACCTTGTCTGTTTAAAGTCTCAGCGTTTAAAGTGACAAGGTACTAAAGTGTACACATATTTATGAGCTGGACTGTTCAATGTCAATTAATTTATCTTACTCGCGATACCCGTGATCTGGTGAAGATCAAACCTTTTTAATATTTTTTTCTGGTGGGAGGACCTTGTTCAGGGTCCGTCCGGGTTGGTACCACTATCTTATCCATTAATCTACCGCCAAGCAGCAGTGTTTGCATTGTTGTGTTTCGGTTTGGGGATAAGACAGCCGGTGAAATTACTAGCATAGAGGCATTCCATCTTGGTCCTCAGGGTTGGCAGTGCATTTGCAGTCTTAGGATTGCAGACTTGTGATTGCGAATGTCTATGGGTCACAGTTTCCACTTACCATCAGGTGGCCTGTGCGCTCGTTTGCCTTCCCAATGCCATAAAATAAAAAACCTGCCGCCGAGATCCTCGGGGAAGGCCTGACATGACCTGAAGATCTAACAGCGGACGTCTTTCCGCTGATATAAAAAAAACATGGGCAATATCACACCAATTGAACTCTTCCCAAACTAAGATCTAGGCTTGTACTATGGGTGCTGGACAACGATATAAATACTTATATGAGAAGAGAAGCAAACACTCCTGCTCATCACACAATATTTGCTCATTCTTAAGACTACACTCTTTAAGACTGCGAATGTGTCGTCAACCATTAATGCCTCTACGCAAGTAATTTCTCCGGGTGTCTTATCCCCACACCGGAACTCAACAATGCGAACACTGCTGCCTGGCGGTAGCGATAAGAACGGATCTTGCACAAAATTCTACCATAACTAAACTACTGAATTCTTTTTTAGGATTCCGCACCCAGAGGGTTTTAAAGGGACCCTTTTACTTAAGCTTCTGTTATTCCTCCGTCTGTCAGCTGGACTCAGAACCGTTATAGTTAGACAGTAAAAAAATTCACAGCGTGTATTTCCATCGTCGAAAAAAAAAGCAAAAATGGTACGGATCCCTTCGTGTGCGACACCGACTCGCACTTGGCCGGTTTGCATCATTGGCATTAAACGTATCCTGATATAACTAGTTTTGCTCTTAGTAAAACTACCTAATAATAATAACGCCCTGTATTCATAATACCAAGCTCACTTTATATCAGCTAATTGGAATTTCGCATAATTTTGCAATTTTATACTCACTTCTCTATATTAACATCGAACTAAAAACGCATGTAACCAATCTAATTGTTTTATTCAATATACAATCTTAAAATCTTTCCGCTAATGGTTATTATTCTAAAACGTTTGGCGCAGTTGAAAGGTTTTGTATCTGTGGTTAAAAAGTTACATTGATTCGGACCACACGCAGAGATGCCTTTGCCACAGATTATACAAGGTAGTTGCCAAGTAGTAAGTGTCATGGCTCAAGCCTCATAATGCAGTATTTAGAGACATACTTACCCTTATAATCTGTGGTATTTAGTTGTTTATGGCCTATAACGCCGGCCGCGGCTTGTGCTGACTTTTAATAGCAGAACGATTAGTTGTTCGTTAACTTTAATTAATTATGGACCATGGCGTGCTTAAATTTGTTTTAAGTACCTACTGCGTTTGGAGTTTTTTGGTTTACGCTGTCGCGCTACTTGGTTTTCTGCTACTTGATGACATCAATTTAAACATTAGTAGCCTAAAGCCGTTACTTTACTCACTTAGAATTTTATTATAGTTATTCCCTAGATAGATAGATGGCTATGTTATCCTTTAAAATGTATTGACATACCTACCAGTAATATTTGATGTAAAAAGTTATGTTAAAATATTTATTCATAAAATAGAAATTTTCCAAACAACTAGGTCCCTACTACCTTCTGTTATAATTGTAAACATCACATCCAAGCACCCATCATGCACATCACTGCCCTGCAGAGCCTAAACCGCAGTAAGTGCAAAAAGTTAATTTCGAGAAAACGTAAAAAATGTCTTTGAAGTGTAATTTTTCTACCTTTCTAATGTTTTTTGTGTTAATGATTGACTTTCAATAAAGAGTAATAAGCACGAAAAATATGATTATGACAAAAAAAATGCTTTGAGTGTGTCATTAGCTAAAAAAAAGGATTTTTCTAAATTCAGAGCCGTTACGGCACTCTGAGTTTTCCCTAAAAAGATGAGTTATA
The DNA here is from genome assembly GCA_927399475.2 of Acleris emargana. Classification (NCBI taxonomy): domain Eukaryota; kingdom Metazoa; phylum Arthropoda; class Insecta; order Lepidoptera; family Tortricidae; genus Acleris; species Acleris emargana. The sequence continues at coordinate 3,172,698 of OV656843.1, forward strand.
CTGACTAAAATGCCGTAAAAAAACCAAGTACTGCAAAAACGTGTGTTATTTTTTGTCAATTGCAAGCTAAGATGCAGTATCAGAGTCATTTACACTGCATTTAAGTCAGTATCGTGATTAAAGTGTATGTGCTACGAACTCCAGGTACTGCGTTTTCACATAAATGAAATGCATATTTTCGAGAAATATAACTTTTATTTAAGTAAACCTTATAGTTTTATAAAAAATAAAGGACGACCGATTATCACACTAATTTTGAGCATATTCTTATAATTATTCTTTGTATTGCAGCTTGACCTTTTCATTGGTACAAATATAACCGCTAATGACTTTGCTGCATAATTAAACTAACACGATTGAGATCAACATTTGTTATAACAACCCAACTTAAAACTGCTAGAAATAAAACTTAGTTACTACGTACTAAAATGCTTAAAAAAACCTTCTAAAATACAAAAAAAAACAGTACTTATTGAAATAAGATACTTATTAATCAGACATTTATAATGACATTTATCACACAGTTATTATAGTCTCTTAATTATTTGCATCGCATTAATTGCTTAACATTGTTATTGATAGAAATATCATCGCTAAGTACTGTGGCTTTGCCACAAAATAACTCAACTGAGATCAAAATTATGTTATAAAAACCTAAATTGAAGCAGCAAAGCTGCTAATAGTTATATGTTAAAATTAAAATAAAACCGCCTCTATCATTGGTTAATTTTTAAACTGGCTTAAACACGCATCTTTGCTTCATTATAAAAACTAATTCTATGTTAATTATTAACCACTAAAATACTCGGTAATCAGTCTTATAGAGAGTAAAGGCACGCTATTCTAGTAATTGTTTTCGAGTTATTAAGGAGATCACACCGTCCGGGTCACTCACGTAAATTTTGTCGAATAACGCTTGAAATGTTTCGGGCTCATGACTAAGGACTCCAGAGCCTCTAGTGTATTTTTACATACACAAAAACGTCTCGATCGCGTTTGCGTTTCTCGTATAAATAACATGGTCACTTACGCGATCGAGACGGTTTGCCGCGGGAACAGCAACTTACACTCGAGGCACTGATGAGCCTGAAACATGTCGAGGTTTTTCTACAGTATATACGTAAGTAACCAGGTGTGATTTCCTTAATGTATCTTACGAAAGTTTTGTTTAAAATTGTTTTTGAGTTGCTTTAAAATATATATCAAAAAATTAAATGTTCTTCTAAAAAATAATACACACATTTGAGATTCAAGAAGATGAAAATAAAGCAATAATAATTTAGTTGATTTCAGAGTCTTGAAAGTACCTAATTCTATCCAATGATATTATATAATTTTACTTTATAATATCTGGGAGACAATCTCACATAAATATACCTAGTAACAAAGGAATCTCTAGGCCTGTACAATCGAGTTCATACATTTTTCACTTCACTTTAGTACCTTGTCTATTAAAGTGACAAGGTATTAAAGTGTACATATATTTATGAAGTGGACTGTAATCGATAGGAAGCACTGATAAACATGCTTATATAGATAAATAAATACTTAAACTTAAGAAAATGATCTCTTGCTGCTATATTTGAAATTTGACGTAAACGAAAACAATAAGAACAAAACTAACACTAAATACCTAAAGTAACGATCTGTTACTTAGAACATTATGAAGTTAAAATCGGAACTACATAGGTATCATAACATTAACTAAGTCAATCGGATTACTAGCAGATAATCAAAATTGGATTGCATGAAAAGCTTTGGATTCATTGGTTGAAAGTTAAAGAAACGTAGGCATTAGGTATACTATTTTATCATCGACCATAACCTAGTCCGCTCACTAAATAAGTAATACCTAATATGAACACTAGCCTTTTCAAAAAACTAAAATATATAAATCAATGTACGTTAATTACGACGAGCCTATCCAACGCCGCGGTATAATTTTGATGTACCTACTTACTTGAAAAACCAAGCGCCGCGCACCTGCCCTCCTCGCACGGCGTCTAGGACACGACTGACTGAGCAACAAATACAGACTAAGGCGCAGTAAAGGACAACACAACCATGGTACAACTTTAAGAAATTTATTGAATTGCCATCTAAAGGGCAGTAAATACAGACTGACACTGCACTTTAGACAGTAATTTGGTTTCTTATTAACTAATATGTTACCGGTTAAACGTTAGTAAAAAGTCTTGCTACTGCGGTTTAAATAGTAATTACTAAGGGACTTAGATAGAGATGAGCCGACTAAAATTAAGTTTTAACTCCTAAACTGCGCTTTAGTTAGTAAACACAATGTCAAGATTTGTTAAGAATACTTCTTAAAACTCACTTTCCGTACATCTTACTGCAGTTTAATAAGGAAATAATTGATAAAATGAACAAAATGAGGAACGCAGTTCATGATTTTTAATACAAAAATCTGTTGCTGCATTTTAATAAGTTATCTCATGAAAGAATTGATGGTTGCCGTAAAGCTAAATTGCACGTAAAATAACACACTTACTGCGTTTTAACTAGTAAACCTTTGGAAAACTGAAGTCGAAAGGCCAATTGCGGCGTTTTAGGTGGTTTCAATATGGATTATTCATTGAGCACTTGTACGTACTGCATAACTATGTTTTTTTTAAATATATTTCCCGTTGTCTGAATCACACACCGATTAGATATACATATGCGTATTGATCTCGTGATTAAAAGTAACGAAAAAATTTTTTTTAAATTTTTTGCAGTTACTGCGGTTTAGGCTCTGCAGGGCAGATCAACTCTCAGACGTATCACAAGCTTTTATTTATTTAATAAAGTATTTGTTGTTTAGTTCAAATCTTGGAAGTCAATTTAAAAACAGTTCCTGGTTTTGAAACGGGGTTGCAATTTTAAATCGGTATAATCAGCCCATTATGGAAACCTGACCCACCATAGAACGGTGTCACAGTGAAATTATAAAACAATTTGTTTGAAACTTCTCACGACTCGAATCATGACAATACTGTGACACAGTTTTATGGTGGGTCAGGGTTCCATTGGGCTGATATTACGGTGACTGGAGGTGGCCTCAGGGTCTCCGCTGTGGTTACCATCAAGAACCTTGTCATAATGACAGCGTCAAGTGACGAAATAGGAATTATGTAACGAAAAATTACGGAACCATTCGTTGGTTTTATGCGACAAGGTTCTACAGTTGTTCATCAATTAAAATCCGTGACCTTTCTTAACGTGTCCCATTGTTTGTATATTTGTCAGATTATTCCTAATAAGAAGTTGATTACTAGGCATGTACATTCGTCAAAACCTTGTGTAAAATAAAAATAAAATACAGAAATAACCTGATGTTTTTCTACATTTCATATTCTCTCCTGTCCATTATAAGTTTGTACTTAATTGTGAAGAAAGCAATCGATTCCCACACTCAAGGTATCCCTTTCCCTTACCCGCAAGTTCATTGAGAACAGCAAAAACTGAACAATCCCGCCATTGATTGATTCTCTCGCCCCGTTAAACCCGGCCGGTGTTACGGCAAAAAAAACGCGGTGTATATGAAATTTTACTCGTTCACTACTTTACCCTTACCATGAGTTACAATTGACGTACTCGCTAGCGACTCTAATGCTCTGTCCCTCGCAGACCTCGCAGTTTTATTATAGAGTGCGAGGGACAGAGCATTCGACTCGCTAGCGAGTTCGGTACAGTCTGTGAGCACTTAGAAGAGGCTTCGGTTTAGTACTTCTCTCTCACTCGCTCTTAATAAGATCGTATGAGAGCGAGTGAGAGAGAAGTACTAAACCGAAGCCTCTTCTAGGTGCTCACAGACTGTAATAAGTCTCATGGAAGGGGTACTGTTCACGACACTTGATGCGTTTGCGACAACTTATTGTGCGAGCAATGTGTGAGCATAAACCTTTTCTTCGAGTTTTTATAATCTCGTAACGTTGGCAAGACTGTTAAGTTCAAAACTTGCTAGTTAATTTTGAACCATTCCAATATTAATTTGGAATGTGAACACGACTTTGAAGTTGTTACTTTGGTCTATAGGATGATGTCGTTACTAAAACGGTCATCTCATCAACAAAATGTGGTTACAAAAATTGAAGTTTTGACAAACCATTTGCGGGCTAGCTGTGCTAGCCATGCTGAAACTTAAAACTGATTACCAGTTCAGTTTTGAAGAGTTGCTTTACATAACAAGTACTTATAAAGAAACGTGGTAAAAAATATTTCTCGGAAAAATTGCACCTTACACATCGCAAAAAATATAACAATAGCGCCTTGGATTGATTCCTACCCTCGGTTAGCCACGGTCGGCGTTGAGGTAAAAATATAGATAAAGTCTTACTCGTACACTTGTTGTTCATCCTTCTTTTGAATAGGTCTGTAGCTTCACAAAAAAAAAATTACCTTACCATCAAATTTTTAAAAGCTTCAGCTTACGCGTTGTTTGCTGTCATGTTACGATTTCACCTCAACGGACGGAGTAAATAACCGTTGAGTTTTAAAGTTGTCCCGTAAGAGCGTACAAACAACACTACTGCTGTATTAAGGTGCTGTAATTGAGGTAGCTAAAACCGTGCCTCGTGCCCGATTCACACGGTGCCTCAAAGGTTTTAGGGTACCGTAGTCAAACTAGGGACCCTTATAATAGTTTCGCCATGTCCGTCCGTCTGTCCGACCGGAGCCTTGCACAGAGACTTTTAGTACTAGAAAGCTGTAATTTGGCATAAACATACATATTAGTCACGCCAACAAAGTAGTAAAATACATACATACATTAAATCACGCCTGTTTCCCAGAGGGGTAGGCAGAGACCACTTCTTTCCACTTGCTACGATCTTGAGAAATTTCTTTCGCTTCTTCAACATTCATACATCGAGTCATGCACGCACGTCGGTTTCGGGTACTTAAGATTCGGCACTTTTCCAGTATTTCTCCGATTTGATTCGAAAAAGTACGCCTAGGGCGGCCCCTTCCGACCCTTCCACTCACTTTCGATCTGTATATCTCTTTCGTCAATCTTCTTTCATCCATCCTTTCCAAATGACCGAACCATCGAAGCATGCCCTTTTCAATCTTAGTCACTACATCTTCTTTTATTCCACATTTATCTCTGATTTTTTCAAAAAATAAAAAATAATAAAGTAATAAGTAAGTATAATAAAGTAGTAAAATAAAATCTTGAAAAATCGATTTTTCGATTAAGGTATCCGTTTATGAAATATTAAGCTTTAAAGCTCCCATGTGGTTGCCGGGTTAGAATAGTGCCACTCCATGTCTTCCCTTGAATAAGGGCTTGTAGTACTGTTAGGCGATAGGCTTGCAACCTGACACTAATACGCTGGTAAACATATTAGCCTATTTGTGCAAATTGTGGTTACTGAATTATCAACAACTTTTTAAGTTGTAATTCTGTAGCTCTGCCTAGCCCACTCTGGGATTACAGGCGTGAAGGTATGTATGTATGTAAGCTTTAAAGCTCTAATTTTTATAATTACAAATACTATGAAAAGAGTTTACGTATGATGCGTTATTTTATTTATCTGCATGCATATCGTTATCTAGTACCTACCCATAATACAAGTCTAGAGCTTTGTATGGAACTAGGTCAAATTTATTAGTATGAGATTGTTTTTCGATATTTATTTATTATTTAGTAAGGCAACGTTTTCTAACACTCTACATCTCTCTCATCACCATCAATACAGAACGATCTTCGCCGATAAAAAAAACTGCACATTGTGGGAGCTATTCCAAGTGACGTACGTCACAGGTTCCCTGTTGACTGGGGTCCATTCAATAGGTCCGGATTGACCGTGGGAGGGAATAAGCCTTTAGCGTGGGAACCTTCAGCATTGACGACCTATGCCAATCTTACGTGGATTACTAACCCGAAAAAATAGAGGCGTTATATTCGACGACGCGCTGGCCTAGTTGGTAGTGACCCTGCCTACGAAGCTAGCGGTCCTGGGTTCAAATCCCGGTAAGGGCAGATATTTGTGTGATGAGCGCGAATATTTGTTCCTGAGTCATGGATGTTTACTATGTATTTAAGTATATATTTCTCTATATAAGTAATTATATCGTTGTCTAGTATCCATAATACAAGCCTAGAGCTTAAATTGGGACTAGGTCAATTGGTGTGACATTGTCCCCTGATATTTATTTTGATATTTATATTTATATTCGTAAGTTTCAAGCCAATAGCTGTCTGTCTGTGGCTTGGTAGCTATTTAACGGGTGAACTAATTTAGATGTGGATTTAGGCTTATTATAACTTATAACGTTGCCTTTGGACCCGATTCTAAGTGCACATCGCTTAATTAGCCTAAAACTAAATTGTCTAATTTTAAGACATAGTTTAGACGGCAGATTTAACCAGTGCTATTCCAGAATTTCAAGCTGACAATGTATAAGACCGCCTAAAATAAGAAGCGTCATATTCAAATTAGCGCTGTCATGGCGCTGTCATTTGATTATGACAGCTGCTCATACAATAGCAAAGTGTTTCAGCGACACCTAAATAAAATTAGGAAGTTTAGAGGACACTGTAGAATCCGGTTCAAAATACCGAGTTATTCATAGTTTTATTTGAAGTAATATTTTAAACTACGCGAGTACAACCCTGGCGACAGAAGATGATAATATTGTGTAGGGAATAAGACCGGTTCAAATAATAAAGACATATCTGTATCCTGACACTTTACATTTTAAACCTACTGACTAAGAGGATAGGGTTGATAATTCTATGGACATTGAATGTAGTTCTAACTTTTTTGTATGTAATCGGCTTGTGGTTACGGATACAAAGAAAGACAATGGTATTGTTTACAAACAATGGCCTTTGTGTAGAAGATCGGCTCAGTTCAAATAGTAAAGATACCCAATTGTAAGTTAAATAAAAGCCTGTAAAAAAAAGAATTTGCACATTGTGGGAGTTATTGCGGTCGTCGGACGACACAGGTTCTATTGTCCGGGAGACGTTCAATGGGTCCGGACTGTGGGAGGGAGAAGGTAAGCCTTTAGCGTGAGAACCTTCACCATTGATGAGTTCCTGTGTTATGATGCGAAGATTTTAACCCCCAAGGGATTAAAGGGGGATAAGTTTAACGTGCGTATCTGACTGTCTGTCTGTGCTATCGTAGCTCCGAAACAGTTGAACAGATTCTAAGTATCGAAAGCTAGTTTAGTAATACATATTTAAACTAGCGACACGCCCTTGCTTCGGTTCACTAATGTTTGACCAAAAAATTATTAACAAATGGTCATTTGCGTAACTGTAGCGTCACAATTTATTTATGAGAATATTATTTATGTTATAAAAAAATTGGATTCTTTCACAAAAAAATCTGATATACATAATTTAAATACTAGAAATAAAAATAAAATAGGTATCCGAAAATTCCGCGTCCGTAAAGTACATAAATCATTTGTTGGTCAATGCATTCATTTCTATAATAAATTAACTGAGGTAGTATTTAAAGTTACCCTTTCCAGCACTCAAAAATTACTTGAAAAAGTCGTTAATGTCAAAAGCGTATTATAGGATCGAGGACTATATAATAGACAAAAATGCTTGGCCTAAACCCGAAACTTAATCAATAATATTTATTTATTTTCAAATTCAAAAGCTTTATCTGGTCTGGGGGACACCGTTGATGTAGGAAAACATATCAATCTTATGTGGTCATCTTGCACCGTCTTATTTACACATACGTAGGAGTTCTTTTTTCCTTTTCTCTCTTTCTCTCTTAATATTTTGGTGTGTTTTCCTGCGGAAACTACCGACACAGGATATTTGAAATATTTTTTTAATTTGCTATTTATAGATTTATATAATGCTAGACTAAGTAGTACCATTGTAATATTAAATATATTTAAAAAAATGACTGACTGCTGAGTTTCTTGCGGCGCTTCTTCTCAGCAGTGGTCTCCTCTTGTGAAGCGCTGGTAGATTCTTGACGTGTAAAAGTGCCCGTGCGGCCTACTTACTGAATAAATGTCTTTATCTTTATCTTATCTTTATCTTTATCTTTGACAAACAACGTTTTACCAAATGATCATTTGGCAAACGAGACATTTGACAAAAGTATCATCTTACAAAAACTCACTTAGCAATTGATCATTTAGCAATTAGTTTACCTATTTCTGGGTAGAAAAAAAAACAAACTCGAATGCCAAGGCGGGAGCTTGGCTCCCGCCTTTGCCTTCTAACCTAACCTATCCGAGTCGGTTATGCCCTGATTCGTCTTCCTCGTAAAATTTAAATTGAACTGTTGATGATTGTAGTAAAATGATCAATTGACTTTAAAAAAAATGCAAAACGTTGTTTGTCAAGTGTAATTTTGCCACATGACTTTTGGTCAAACGGTAGGACACCCCTTGATTTGCTTCGGTTTATGTGAATTATGTAATACCAGTACATACCCCAGAATTACCTATATCTATTTATAGCTCAAGAATGGCTGGACCCATTTTTATGATTTTTTATTTGTTGGATGTGTCTGAGGGCAGCAACAAAATAATAGCAGAATAACTATTAAAACATTGGGAAAAAATACGAAAAAAGCATTCTGAGGCAGTAGTAATTTCGCCGGGTCGGCTAGTTATACATAAAAACGATTGTCACCCTGCCCACCAGGGATGTGCAGCGTTTTCATATTTTATGGTGGCGTAAAAAAAAAACAGTCCACTCTTGTATCCGCGAACATACCTGACGCGCTGCAGAAGCGAAATTGTGTAAATAAATCATTTAATGAAAAAACAAGGAGAATTTTAGAAAAAAAAGTAAGTATACCACATTACTTCCGAGAGAATGCATGGATGCGCTTCTAATGAAATTAATCTTTATTTTTCCGTCCCCATATTAAGGACACCTTTTTTATGCATCGAATTAATGAAAACTTCATGAATATGCATAACCCTTTATCACTAACTATTCAATCGATTTGCAAACCTTCAATGCCACATTGAATTGACTCCCTAACTCCATTCAACCCTCTTCTAATCGATGTACGAACCCTTCGATAAATAATCAATAGATCTATTAACAGTTCATGAATATGCAAAAATAACAATTAAAGTGGCCAATCAATGTTGGCTTTGGTCTTCACATTTTGCCATGTCATCTTTCTATCATTAGCGTAATGATTTTGGGTGACTTTTTTCTTGATTGTACTCAATCGCTTTCAAACAGCGTTCTAAAAAACCAGGGACCGTATTTGCCATTATCGCGGTAGACAAAGCATCCGTCACTCTCACACAACAACCCCACGTCTTAGGCCTAAAACTTTGCCTGCCACTTTAAATGCTTATAACTAGGAAATATTGTATGATTACCTACTGATATTTGAGTCTAATTTGGCGAGGCATAGGGTCTGTTTTCCGACTAATACTCATTAAACCACATAAGACAAATAGTTTCACAGATATAAGGTAAAAACGTCAAAATCCGTGCAAAGTTGCAGCATTTTACGGTACATGAACGGAGTATACTAGACTTAAACCCCTTTTTCACTTGATCTTCAGAAGACTTATACTTTTTCACTAGGACTCCAGAATTCCGAACTAAGCTCTAGTCTTGTACAGTCAACCAATTTGATTTCTAGACCACTATGAGCTATGTTAAAGTGACTTTCGCTACCAATGAGGCTAGACAAGTTGCTCAACTCTAACGTTTTTAAACGATTTTCGAAGACTGACAAAATGTAGATTGACGTAGGTGCTCGACGCGACAGCTAACGTCAATCCATCTTGCATCAGAATGCATCTTGTCTAGGGCCTCAAAAAGTAAAGGTGCTGATAGATTTGAGCATAGACCACACGTCACGTTAGTCGTTGACATAGTTCATAGTCCTAGGAAGCAAATTGGTTGACTGTATTATGTCCAAGACTCGTTAGCAAACTAGCAACCTAGGATCGCTTCGTAAGTATCTTATAGAGGCATTCCATCAGTCCTCAGGGTTAGTAACGCGTTTGCAGTCCATCACTATGCAACTAACACGTATCAACTTCAATTTATAAATCGAAGAAGCCACTCCCTTCACAGAAAGAGGGTATTCTAAGGAGGACTACTTTATCCCAAAAAAAGACGAGCTCTTTAGTTTCTGTCATAATAAAGTGCACTGACTCGTGGTCACACCAGGTTTTCACACCACTGCTATTCGCTTTGGTCGGAAATGCGACAGAAATCATTCTTATTCCACAAAAGTAGGTAGGTTAGGTTCGTTAGGTATCTTTAGACGCCCGAAGGGCAAATCGCTCAGAAATAGGAGCCCTGCAACAGGCAGGGCTCCGTCGAATAGCAGTGGTGTGACCACCTGGTGCGATCACGAGTCAGCACCCAATAATAAACTTGAAACAAAACAGAATGATAAATAAGAACGATTTAGTCAATGTCTTTTATATTGACAAGGTTCTAAGAATATAATAGATGGCGCCATCTAGTGAGAAACTTTAACTTTAATTAACTCCCACTCCCACTGCAGAGGGCTCTATACTACTGGGTAAACCTAATCGCTTTGATGTTATCGTATTGTTTTTAACTCGACTGACATTACCACAGAATAAAAAATAGTACAAGTAACATTACTGTCAAGTAAATAAGAGATATAACGTGGACAATACGACTGCGCGTAGAGATTGAAATGGCTTGAAGCCGTTCATTTAAACACCTTGATAGGGAAAGCCTTAGCGCTTAGTCCAATTAATTGTATCGTATGGTATAGCTTTACATTGGGTTAAGTCGAAGATATGCTTATATCATCGTTAGGGTTTGTAAAAACCAGTCAATTACATACTCTAACGAAAACCCTTTAAAAGGTAAGCGGTTCCGGTCCCTCGATATCATAAACTTAGAAGGTACTTCGGATTTATAGTCGTCTCACTAGTCTCGCCTCGCTAGCTATCGCTATCACGCTTGCACTCGCAACTGACAGCATATTTGTCACTCGTGTCAGAAACACGAAGATTGCCGATAGCTTTTAGGAAAAAAGGCCAATCATTCAATGTTTTAAATTTAAGTAATATAAGTAGGATTGAAACACAATTGTCATTTAAAAAGCTTTATTTAAAAAAATTTGCTCAACAAATGTTCCGAATTAAAAATTAAATGCATCAATACATACTGCCGCACTCAGAGACGTCAATCAATTTTTAATGCTTGTTAAGTGACGTGTTGTCTTATTCTATTGCTATAGCAAAGAATGTGACAGCAGCAACTTTAATCAATCATTAAGTTTAATTGACGTCTCTGAGTGCGGCAGTTAACCTCGTAAGGCTTGACGTCCTAAATCTAGGACATTTGTCAAAGTGACTTTTGACTTTAGTCGACTGACACAAGATTCTTTTTCGGACTAACGAAATTTGACATGTGCCTTACGAGGATAGAGTGGCAGACAATCATTTACCCACCGAACAATCACTCAAGGTCTATTATGGATGTTCCCAATATTAAATACAGTTACTCATTTAACTAAAGTGAATAGTTTATTTAAAAATACGGCCATGACTCTCACTTTAGGGTAGGTATGCACTATGGTTCACTAATGTTTGACCAAAAAATTATCGACAAATAGTCATTTGACAAACAACGTTTCACCAAATGATCATTTGGCAAACGAGACAATTGACAAAAGTATCATCTTACAAAAACTCACTTAGCAATTGATCATTTAGCAATTAGTTTACCTATTTCTGGGCAGAAAAAAAAACAACCTCGAAGGCCAAGGCGGGAGCCAAGCTCCCGCCTTTGCCTTCTAACCTAACCTATCCGAGTCGGTTATGCCCTGATACGTCTTCCTCGTAAAATGTAAATTTAACTGTTGATCATTTGGAAAAATAAGTCATTTGTAAAATGACTAGTAGTAAAATGATCAATTGACTTAACATTTTTTTGCAAGACGTTGTTTGTCAAGTGTAATTTTGCCAAATGTCTTTTGGTCAAACGGCAGGACACCATGCACTATACTTGCACAAAATTTTACCGTTAAGATAGAACAAATAACAACAACAACAACAAGGGTTATCTGGAAGAAATCCCTTAAAGTGATAAGTTCGCCTTTGTACTAGGTTTTTTTTTTTCTGTTATATTGCCTGTGTTTTGTATTTACATAAATACATATATACAAACACAAAACGTTGAAAAACCCCGTTTGTTGTATTGTGAGCCTGTATTATTTAACTTATTTTTTTTATGATTTGTTAGGAACAGTTAATAATGTGCCTTTTCCGTCTTTTTGAAGCAAAATAAGATACATATTAAATATTGGGAACAGCCGTTTATGGTCGTTTCACTAGAGGGAGCTGCCACGAATGGATCGAATGGATGAACGAAAGTAATATACCTACCTACACAGTGTCACATTTAAATCGGTCAGTATGGGAAAGTCTGAAACTATAAGACATACGAAGATCTGTTCTTAGGAACCATGTCGTTGCTTCCCAAGAATAGTGACACAAAGCAAAATAGGTTAATTTTGAGTAATTGATACAGATCGCTTTCAAATGTGCCGTATTGGTACGGTGGTGGCGATCTGTATCAATTACTCAAAATTAACCTATTTTGCTTTGTGTCACTATTCTTGGGAAGCAACGATGTGATCGATTTTAATAAGAAAAACATTCAAAAAAACTTACACTATTTCTATTTAGATATCGATTGTGTAGGTCTTAAGCAGTAGGTAAATAACACTATGAAACATGAAGTCTAAAAAAAAAGTCAAGTTTGGGAAACAGATTCATACACTCTTCGGTTCGTACAATCAGAGGTATAAATACAATACAAAACACTTGTACATCATACAAAAACAGTACATTTAAAAATTACAGGCGACATTAGTTTCGTTTGTTCCATTCATCGCAGCTCTTCTAGAACGACACGATTAAAAAACACGTACAAAAATATTTATTAAGTTCACACACTTTTGTCTTGGCACTCTTAAAATAATGAGTTAATGACTACGAGTAAGCAAGACGGGTGATAAATTCTGCCCTCCTACGAAGAAAAGGCGCATGTGCAATTAATTCATAGAAGCATATTAAACTCTCATGGGTTATAATAAGGTTGGATTTTCAATACAGTTCATATAGTAGATACGCCTTTTCTTCTTAGGAGGGCTGTTCTCTCTTCGCTATTTGAGTTAGAAAAGTGTCCTAACTTTTTACCAAATCATCATTTCGTCGGTGAAACTTCAAAACTGCGTAAGTGACATTTTAAATAAGGAGCAAAATACACCAAGACAGTAAGGTTTATTTTGCTCTATCATAAAATTGTTAGTTACGCGGTTTTGCAATATCACTGACGATTTGACAAAATTTCATTCGCAAAAACGTGTTGGTACTCATTACATATAACCAGAGATCGGAATAGGCAGAGCTAATTTGCCTAAACTTGACGCATATTCATTCACGAGTGAGTGAAATAGGAACACATTTTTGAATGAACATGCATCAAGTTTAGGCAAATTAGCTCTACCTATTCCGATCTCTGCATATATGTAGGTTACATAGGCTTGTTAAGTAAGTTAGGTTAGGTTGGATTTCTCACCACATTTTTTTTTTAAATAATGCGGCGAAAAGTAACTCTTTGCGAAATGAAAGTAAGTAAAATGATATAGTTTGTCAAATGATTTGGTAAAACATTGGTGGACCGTGAAAAGGGCACGTATAGGGGAATAGCACCTGCGATTTATTATTTTGCGTTTCAACTCAATTTTTGTTCTCCATGCGTAATAAATAATAGGTCAAAAGTAACAATTCAAATTTAGATGACTTTCTACTCTAACAGTATAAAGTAAAGGTTGCTTTAAAGTTATTTTAAACTCGATTTTTTTATACTAGTCTAATGACATTGTCATTGTTTTAAAAGAAATATCAATGAGAAGGCGACAGGGGAAGGAACAATCATACTATAGAATTTTATCTAGTGTGCTTGAAATATGCTTTGTCCTTGTCTCTAACTGTGGCATTGAATTTGACAGAAAGTGACAAAGAATACCAAAATATATGTGTGAATAACTGTTTGAAATTACGGAAAGTCATAGAAACCATCTTACATTGACCGAAGCACTTTGAAACATCTAGCACTCTAAACACTGTTGAAACGCCTAAGCACCCTGAAAATAAACCTAATTCCTCGGTGAAACTGCAATACTTTGTAAGTAACAAATTCAATAAGTTGCAAAATGTACCTTACCAACTTACTTGCTAAGGTGTATTTTTAAACGAGCTATTGTGTCACCTGATGTGAAGTGATCACCGCTGTCCATGGACACCAGGAGAGGTATTCCAACTGCATTGCCGGCCTTTGAGAAGAGTATGCTCGTTTCTTGAAGATCCAACGTCGTAAGGTCCAGTGTGCAATAGAATGTAGCAAATCAAGGCAATTTAATTTGAACTATGCTACAATAGTAATAAGGTTTATTTTCCTATCTTCATAAACTGAAAATGGCATTATCTAACAAACGTAATTGAGGGTGGATCAACTTTTTTCTGTTGTTATTCTGTCCCGTAAGCCAGGAGACAACAGTGATAGAGTTTCTTAGAAAAAATGTTATAATATATACTTCCAGCACACTCAGGAGAAAGGCCATAAAAGAATGGGTGTGTAATTGCCAATAAAACAGTTTTTAGTGGACTTATATCCTTTGAAATCATAGTTTTAAAGAGTGACCCAGGAGACGTCACCATGGCAACGAGCTACAAAGAAAAGTTGATTGACCCTTGAAATTTATTACCTTGATAGTAGATTCAAAATCCCACAAAAGAAACCCCGCGTTTGTAAGGTGGGCCTTTCGAGATTAAGTCGCATTTTGCACCTTATTAAATTTATTATGATACAGTACTGCATCACCGAAGCTATGATAGAATGTTGAGACTAGAGTCTCGAGATCCAGTCCTGCACGGCCTCGAGCTGCGCCGGCGCATCGTCATCGCCCGCGTTGGCCGAGCCTTCCTCCACGTCCACCCGGAAAGCCAGCTGGGAGAACTCGAAGTCTTTGCCCAGCTTACCGAGATACGACGTTTTGTTAGACTGCGACGGGTCCACGGACTGGAGCTGGCTGGACTTGGTTACTCGGACGAGGTTCCTGCAATAATGGGACATTGTCATGCAATATGGTAAATAAGGCTAAGGGACTGTTGCCCTTTCCGCCATTTAAGGACGGGCATGAAAAAGTTTTTGCGAAAGCCAGAACATAGCGTTTTTTTTTTTCTCGTTTTATTACTCGTGTATTGTGTTCAAATAATTATGTGTGTGTGACCTTCCGTGGTTTCACGTAATAGTTCCAACTGAAGACCAGCGCTGACTTTAACGCCAGCATTACGCTGAGTTGGGACCATTTCGTGGCTACTTTCTTATCTTTAGGTTGTCTGGAAGAGATCGCTATTTAGCGGTAAGACCGCCTGTTGTATACCTATAGTTAAAATGTACTGTTCCGTGTTTTGTTTTCTTTTGGTGTTCAATAAAGAGTATTTGTATTGTATTGTATTGTATTGTATTGTATTTGTCAATCTGTTCATTGTTATGCATGTCATGAATAAATGATTTTCTTTCTTTCTTTCAATGCAAGGATGCAAGGAAAGTATGTCACTTTACACGAGTCCCGAAAACGAGGGACAAGACTCGGGACGAGTGAAAATGATAGTTCTGCACTTGTATCAAACCACTTTTTTTCATAAATTTGCGGAAAAACGATGACAAAAATGAAACATTTTTAAGAGTCCATTTTATTTAATTCTTGGTCTGATAAAAAATCACAGTATAAATTGAACAATTAAGGGTAATAGGTAGACCCCGTTATCTTTGGGCACTGACGTCGCTTTTTTGTAGGGATTGAATGTTTATTTTCTCGACAATCTCTATATCGATGTTTGTAGTAAATATAATGCGATTGATTCTTTGCTTCTTAAATCTGTGCTCAATTTTAATACAGCGTAGATACTGAAAATAAGTAGATTACCTCATTATTATTACGAGATGCGATGCCGTGATGCAATTATTGTGGAAAAACGGTGATAAACACTAAACAGTTTTAACTAACAAACTCCAGTGACTTTATTTCCCATTATTTTTTAACACATTTTTAGTAGTCATTGTCTTTGACTCATTGACAGTGACTGATTTATGCAATACTCTAAGTGCAATACCATCGACATTTAGATAGTCGATAAAATAAACATTCAATCCCTACGGATAAGCAACGTCAGTGCCTCAAGATAACGGGGTCTAGTTCTAGGGAATACTCGTACACTTTAGCTAGAGCTACATAACTTGTGTATCTATTGCGTACTTTCTCGCCTCTGCAACAATGTATTGTTACAACAAATGAATGGAGGCTGGCTCATTAATTGCCCAGAATAAATTAATTGAATTTAAAAGAAAAGTTGTTTTCGTAAGTTGAATTTAGTTTCTATCGACTTTTATATTGGCTCACACCACACGTAAGAAAACTTTTGAGGGGGTAACCCTCGGAATCTATAAAATAAATAAATATAAATCAGATAACTTTTTACGCTTTCTAAAAATACCTGCAGTTAGGTTAGAATAGACCAAAAAAAACTTACAGTTCCTTCTCTAGGAGACCCTTGATGACCTGGCAGCCCTTTGCCAGAGGCTGGTCCTGCTTGTTGCAGAGGATCAACACCTGCGGGCAGTTACTCTGCACTGTGGGATCTGTGAGGATGGTGTACAGATACCTGGAAAAAAAAGATTTGAAAATACATTTAGATTGCAACCAATGAAAACGTCATCATCAGTGTATTAAAATAATGAAAAGAAGACCATAATCATCAGCCATTTGAAAAAAATAAATTGTAATATCTAATATATCATCGGTGAAAATGCAAAACCGCATAAGTAACATTACAAATAAGAAGCAAAATGCACATTTTTAATAAGACCGTAAGGTTTATTTTGGTCTATCATAAATTTGTTAGTTACATGGTTTTGCAGTATCACAGATGATATGAATCAATAAAACAACTGGCTGGAAGAAGCATTGTACAGGAATTCATGGAGATCTAGGGACGAGGCCTTTGCCCTGCAGTCGGACACCTACATAGGGTAAGAAAAAAAAAACAAGTAAACAAAAAATTTAATACCTACATCATATCATATCACCCATCTCATACTACTAAGGTAGTAAAATAAAATACCGTTTCTACATTTTACACTGCTGATTACAGTAAAAATATCTTTGGATTTTTTTATGCAGTAGTTTTTTTTATATTTAGGAAAAACGGTAAAAAAAGTTGGATTGTGAATGTTAGGAATACACTTATAGTGCTAAGGGCACTATAAGTGTATTCCTAACATTTATTACCAAAGGAATTCAAAAAAATATACAACTGTCATGTTAATTTTTTATCTGTCTGACGGATTACTTGATTCTAACGACACGCTTTCGATTCTACGCAAAATAGTTTATTTATTTTAATGGCGTCTATAAATTACGTAATTAATTAAATTACGCAGTATATAACGTGAACGAACGGCAGCAAATGATTGACAAGTGAGTGATATACAGATACAGATACAGATACAGATATTGTTTATTTGCCTAGTTAATATTTGGTACAATTTTTGTCCCTGCTCCCGTTCGAGTGTCAGGGGTGTATTAGCTCGCTTAAGTCTAAGTATGAGATCATTGCAAGTGTGGTGTATTATATTAGTGCCAGTTACTTTATTTAAAGACAATTGACATGTTTAATTCTTTGTTGTACACTAAATAACTAAATAACACTAACTTACAATCTATGTGGCCGAGGGACTGTCGCTCTTTTACTGAGCTGTCGTTTACGGTCTTTAATATTTACAATATACGGGATATCCCCTATTCGATGGTTAGTGAGTAATGGATTAAATTGACCGTAGCCGAGATACGCATCACCAGGGGCATCAAGATCCGATACATTCAGCTGTTTCAGTCTCTCCAACATGTCTTGATTAAGGTCGTGTATACGGATATGCCATGGGTCCCAATCGAGGGTGTCCCACAACATTTCGGTAGGTATGCTTTGCGGGAATTGTGCTGCTGCTTTCAGAGCCATACGGTACTGCCTCTCTATTTTGAGCAGGTTGGTTTTACTGTAACGTGGCAGGAGTTGTATAGTGCCGTAATCAAGCACCGGTAACAGACAAGCCTGGATGATGGCAAGCTTAACTTGGATGTCTGTTTTTGCATGGTAACCGATGATCGGACTCAGGGCTCCACGTATTCGCTTCGCCTTCGATATAACTTGATTTGTGTGTGGTCCCATTGTCATTGTCTTATCGAAGATGACTCCAAGGTACTTCGTTTCTTTTTTGAACGGTAGGATTTGGTCTTTCAGCTTAACCGTCGGCTTGTAACCCCTCTTTTTGGTGAACATGATGCATTCGGTTTTATCGATGTTACATTTCAGTCCCCATCTGTTATAGTAATCGATGATGGTCTCTGTTGCCCAAGTCGCTCTGATTGTGGCTTGATCCGGACGGGCCGCTCTATTCAGTACACAGAGATCGTCCGCGTACTGCGATAGTTTGATGCCTGGTAATCGGTCTTGTTCATCGCATATATCATGGACATACAGGTTAAAGACGACGGGCCCAAGTATCGACCCCTGCGGAACGCCATGTAGTACTTTCATTTCGTCGCCTATGGTCGTACGAAACTTGCCTCGTATAGTTCTGTTCTCTAAATAGTTTTCTATCATCTTGAGTATGTTATTATCAACATTTTTGTTTTGTAGTTTCTTGATAAGGCCGCGATGATTTATCGAGTCAAATGCTTTACTCAGATCAGTGGAAATCATCGCAACGCTATCTTTAGCGTCGAGCGCGTCAGTGATAAATTTACCGGTGCGAAGTATTTGAGTCCCGGTTCCTCGTGCCTGCGTGAAACCATGTTGAAAAGGAGGTTGCAGACGACGGCTAGTCTCGTGCAGTCTAGTGAGTATCAATCTTTCGCATAGCTTTCCCATGATGTTGATAAGGGTGATGGGTCTGTACGACATGGCTTCTCGATGATTTTTTCCAGGTTTATGTAGGAAGATACATTCTCCTTGCTTCCAACGCTGCGGGAAATAGCCGGTGGAAAGAATATAGTTTGATACATTTTTGTATGCCTGAAGGAATACTTCTCCTCCGAGTTTTAGAGCTTCCGCCCTCAGTTGGTCTGGGCCAGGCGCTTTCTTGTTCTTGAACCGTTGCAGTGCTTTTTTAATTTCGTCAGTTGAAGTTAGGTCTAGTGGCTGGAACGGTGTTGTCTTTTCTGAACCTTCGTCTTCTGGTGAGATTATCGCTTCCTTTATGATTGCTACATCCACGAGTGTGTCGATGGTTTCTTTTTCAGTGCTGCAATTTGGCATCTGGGGTAGTTTTTGTGGTTGTGCTTTCATACTGCGTTGGATGCGCCACAACTGAGTGCGGTTATCTTTTGGGTCTTCAAGAACTTTTAGCCAAGATTCCTCGCGTAGAGTGCACAGTGCTATAGACACCTCGCGTTTTAATCTGTTATGTTCTTGGCGTAGAACCGATTGTCGAAGTCGATTGTGTCGCAGACGCCACGCCTTGTCGCGAGCAGCGTTTCGGTCTTTGATAAGTTGCTCGATGTCAGGTGGCAAATGGTCTCGCCTACGATCCTCTTTTAGCGGTGCGAGTTTGTTTAGCGCTGTGGTGAGGGATATTTCCAGCCGTTCTATGAACTTGTCACAGTCTTCGTTGCTGTTAATATCTTTAAGTGGGCCTAGGTTTCGGCAAAGATGTTCAAGTATCTTTTTGAAAGCTCTTCATCTTCGTAGAGTGCTTTCGTATTTCGTACCAGTTTAGGTTCTCGTTTCACCACAATATGAAGATCTAGCAACCATGGCAAGTGGTCGGACCCGATAGATTCGACTCTTCTTGCCGTGACTCTCTCTATGTTTTGTGACTCGTGAGTTAGAATTGCAGTGTCCAGTATTCCGTTGCCTTGACTGTTAGGTCTCGATGACATGCCGGTGTTGGAGAAAGAGCAAAGGTTTTGTTGCAGCAGTCGTTTAACTAGTGTACCGAGGCCTCTGTCGCGCGATTGACCTAGTATTCTCATTTGGAGATTCATATCTCCGATCACGACAGCGCTGCTTTCAAGGATGGTTTCCTCGAACTCGTCGCGTGCATGATGTTGATTTGGAATGGGGATGTAAATACCTTTGATATTGATCGATTCGCCGGTTGTGTGATTAAAAACAAGACGAATGGCTACACCTTCTATCCTCCTATTGTTGTCTTGCCAGTTCGATGCTAGATGGGTCTGTGTCCATCTCAGCCCTCTAAGAATGTACATAGCAGTGGTTAGGTGTTCTGCTTTCGAATCAGTGATTTTATCATAGTCTTTGATGTTATATTTTACTTTGTCAAAGTCTAGCTTACATTCGTTGACTACAATGATGTGCGGTTTGTGCTTACTCGTCAACGCTTTTAGTTCTTCGAACTTTTTTCCTAATCCTTGAGCATTGACGTGCAGGATACGTAGTTTTGAAAATGTTTTGTCTCTACCAGAAGTCGCCATTTGTAAGCTCTAGCAGTGTGTTACATAGTTTTCTCATCGTATCGATAAGCATTGTCTTCTTGTCCATTGGCTGTATGGCGCTTGAAATTAATGTAGTTAAGGCTTGCTGTTGGTGACAATGCCGCTGTTGTTGATTGTGAGATTGTCGTTGTGATGATCCAAGTTGTGGAAATCCTGCGTCATATGATTGTGAAGGACCGGAGGCCGCGTTCGCAAATGAGAGACCGTTTTTAATGTTAGCAGGTCTTGTTATTACCCTTTTAGCTGTAATAGTCGGCCTGATGTTTTTTGCTTCTCGCGCCGTGTGCATGTCCGTTTGTCTTTTAATCTCCGCTTGAAAGCGCTCACACTTCACTTGATTCGCTCCGTGACCAGGTTTGCGGCAAGAGTAGCACACGTCGATCTCCATATTTTCTTGGTTGACCACAGCTATTGTTTCTGGACATTTGCGGCCATGACACGCTGAAGTTGAATGGTTAAAGTGGTAGCAATTTTTACATTGCACCACATGTTTTGGATCTTTTTTATATGGCTCCGGCTTCATTTTTGGCGCGCCAAAGAAATGATCAGCGGTGTTCCTCATTATTCGTGCGATGTCCTCAAAAGTGTGTGACGCATCGAAGATTAGCAATTGTAAATGATCCTTTATTTTCTTTATGTTGAGTGGCCGAATACCTATGCACCTCTCCATCTCATCAAGTTGCGCTTCGAGTGGCTCGTCGTACGTGTTATTGCGAAGAATGACTCTCGTTGCATGTTGTTGTTCCCCTTTAGGGACGGGGGCTACGAACCTCAGTTCCTCGTTTAGTGCGCTAAGGGCTTCAATCACTTTTTTACGAGATTCGCCGTTCACCGGTTTTATACGAATCTCTTTTTTGTTTTGGGTGATGCTATAGCAGCAATTAAGTAGGATCGCGATATTTCTTATTTTTTTAACCGTATCTGCATTTTCAATAAGTTCGCGATCGGTGATTCGAATCACAGGTATGTGTGAAGGATTTTGCTGGTCGGTGGTAGACTTGGAATTAGTATCAGCTGGCATTGTGATGGACGTGGACACTGGCTTGGCGTCGGATGCTCTTGACGTCGTATCCGTGTCTGTCGTTATCCCAGGACGTTCTATGCGAGCACGCTTTATACTTTTGTTATTTCGTTGAATTTGCTCAACGTTCGAATCATGCGCACTTTGTTCATCATCTCGCGATAGAAGCTCGTAGCGGTTGGCGGTAGGTACTTGTACGCGTTCCCGACCGGTATCCTCTTTATTTGCTGATTGTTTGAGCCGGCTTCTTGAACATGCACGTTCAGGCATTGTTCTCAATACACTTTGCTCGATATTTTTACTACGCGGTTTTCGTTGTTTTTGATTTTTGTTAACTTGATTTTGTGGGTAGATCACATAATCATTAACTATTTGACACTCACAAATGACCCGCTCCTTACTGATTAGATGTTGATTCGGAATGATTTTGATGTGGAATTGTTTATTGCAGTCCCGACAGTTTTTAGTATTCACTTGGCAAGTAGCCGCGTTGCACGAGATGATTTTAATAACGTGGCTACAGCCGTTCAACTCATCTTTTTCTATGTTAGGAATAAGTTCCAAGTAACACTTAACGCTGGTTTCTTTATGGCAGTCAATGCATTTTAGTTGTTTAATATTAGTTTGGTCACTGTGCCACTGATAAAAATTCTTTACGTTGTTTATTTTCGAGCAATGCCAGCATTGTACTGGGAATTTGCCGTCAGAGTCCTTAAGAATTGACCCTACTACATTAGTGTTCACTTTGCACTTCTTGTTATTATTCACGAGGTCATTTACGCTTTTGGCACTGTTTGTAAAACGATTTTCACTAGTTAGAGGGTTTTTATAACCTTCCGTATCGTCCGTGTCCATTTTTCACCATTTATAAGGATAAACGGTGCAATGTTCACTATTTGTTGCGCAAACGTATATACGCAAGCGAAAAAAATACTCAGCCTAGGTAAATTATGCAAACGAAACTCGGAGCTCCGTTAAACACGTCTGCTCGCTGCGGCTGCTCGCGCGCAGACCTCACAAGTGAGTGACATGACATGACAGTCAGAGTTCTGTTTCTGTTTAAAGTTACTTTTTTTTATTTTATATCAGGCTAAGATCACGACATCAGTATTCCTAACTTTTTATATAAACGGTCTTTTTAATGACTATTACTATAATAAATTATTAACGACGAATTTAAGTTAAATAAGGAAAAACCAAGAAATACGGGTAGTCTAATTTTTAACCAGCTATATAAACGCGAAAAAACAATAATGCTTTTTTTTTTAATGTTGTCAATTTATTTGTAAGAAACGTGTAGTCCCATTTGTACACTAGTAGTACCAACAATAGTATAGAAATCAGAAAGATATTTCTTTAAGACAATTTCATATAAATTGCCATTACGTACAATCAATTAAGCAAACAATAAAAATTTGATACCATAGTCATCAGTCTGGTAAAAATAGAATACTTACTCAGCAACATCTCGGATTTCTTTCTGTACCGTTTCAGAGTCAATGACGTAGACAATCCCCTTTGCACTGCTTTTGTACTGGTCAAAATATTTATTACGCAATCTCTCTTGGCCCGGCAAGTCAATGAGTTTTAGGGTTTTCTAAAACCAAAACAGATTATTAAGGTAAAAGCAGTAAAAATAGCTTCTTAATTACCAGTATGTGTAATACAAATTATTATATTTAAGACCGACACTTGAATGAAAGCTAAATATATCACAGTATTCAAACTGTTCTCAAAAGAAAGCCATTCCACAACCCCACAGATTTGTATTGCAGATATTTTCAAAAAACCAAAAAATAACAGTTAACAGTGTCTATAACAAATAATATTTCAAACCCGCAATACATTACGATGAAATATGTGACAAATAATAAGCCCCTATCTTAAACTTACATTGGACACAACGTAATCTTCAACATTCTCCTTCATGGACGTAAATGTCTGTCTGTACTGTGAATATGCCAGCCGCACAAACAACAATGTCTTGCCGGAGTCCGAGAGTCCAGTTAGCAGCACGGCCTGCCGCTGATGCCGTCGTCTTGAGAATACCCACCAGAATGCTACAAAATTTAAGCAGAGTTTTACATAACATTACAAATCTGCCAAGTGCGAGTGAGACACAATTTTTTGTCTTACAACTCTTAACATTTAGAAAGAAACAGTTGTCTACAATCATGAATATAAACTACAGCATGTTCAATTTGATTTAGTTTCCTTAATTAATACTTAGTAGGTACTAAGTTCTATTATGTAATAGTACATAATATGCAGAAAAAACAAACTATTCACTGCTTCTTAGCCACTGTATGATACTAAGCATCTCTTGTACAATGAACCCTTTTATTCTTTATTTTTTTATTATTATTTGTTGTTATAACTATGTAATAATTATAGTATAGCTGTTACGGTTCAAAAGATACAGCCCTGTGACAGACAAGTACAGAACCTAAAAACTAAAAAGCCGAAAGAACTTAACTAATGGAAAATAAATAAATTGGATGAAATTCCCACACAAATAGACCCAGTTCCGAACTAAGTTCTAGACAATACACAAGCCGCGACCTAACCGCAAGCAAGATCTTTACTAAGATTTTATACTTTTAAACCGCAACTTCAGCTGAAAAAGGTCAAGTAACTGTTTCCACGTACCAAGTGTAAAAATAAGGACAATAACGCTTAGTAAGGTTATGTATCTTGGATCGTTGAACATAGGCTCCGTGTGAATTTTTTCCTTTACTACTTCGGACTCCATCGTTAATTTGTTTAATTAAGCTACGAGAACAACTCAAAATAAATAAAACACTAAAATAGAAAACTTATTTGTCGGCACGCTAGTATTCGTGGTAAAATTTTAAATGACTTTTGTGACTTTTTGAATCTCAATGTTGCTAGGGTAAGTTTTAATAATGATAAATCAAGATGACATACAAGAAACAACGTATAAAGCAGTAACTCGAATGTTTTTCATGGTGAGTAAACGCGTACAGTCTGTGGTGTGTTGGTGAACTTGGTGAAGTTGGTGATTATAAGGCAGATTGTTTATCTTATCAAGTCGTTATCAGCTGTTTAGGAAGTTAATCGCAGTTAATTTAACTTCTTAATACTACATATTTTGAACTTATGGGAAGGTTTTTTACCAAGCAGATTTCATTGATCGCGTTAGTAACCAATAAACCCAACTTGCGCAAGATGAGCATCGATATCGGAGGTGAGTTCGCTCTTCACAATACTAATAAAATCTCCAAAAAAAAAGCATCAATATTATTACCCTCATATTTGACCTGATATTTGAGTGCAAAACTGAGCAAACCTCATTTCTCGCGTCGATAATTTACACCTACCTATATTCTTGTCTTTTCTATGCTTGTCATAGCTGTACAACGTAACGTAAGTCAGTCTATATAAAATGTCAAAAAAGGTAAACAATTCCTTATCGCCTCGATAAATTTAATTATTTGATAGTTAAATTGTCTACCAGGTAGGATTTACCTACTTGTAAGGTTTTTTAGAAGGTAGCTAGATATTTTATAAATTAAGTATGTTTTTTTATTCAAACCCTTACCTACATTATAACAAGACTTTTTTGCTTTCACATAAAATAATGTATTCAATGCCAATGTTTAAATACTCAAAATGTAGTGCAATTTATCAGTTGAGTGACAATTTACTTACCATTATAATGGGTTTTCCCCACTTATTACCATCCAGCATCTTTTTGTTGCCACTATGAATATTGTTCTTCAGTAATAAACCCGCTAAAGTGTATGGGTAGTATGGGATCCCCACCTATTACCACCCAGCGCCTTTTTGTTGCCACTTTGAACTTTGTTCTTCAGTAATTAACCTGCAAAAGTGTATGGGTTGGCAATGACCCATTATACCTACCTGACCTTAATAATAAGATAAATAAATTATGTCTTGCTGCAGCTATTCTACTCAATCAGTATTAATTTCACAGTGTTCACAAGTCCTAACTTTCCTGCACTAATTTATATTACTGCCTCTCTTAAACGTATAAAAGTATTCATAGCCACGGCAAAAAATGTGGCAGACTATACTGCTTTTCCTGTCCTTGGTTTCTTTATTGCAAGACGTTATTGTGATTAACTTGTAGATAGGTAATTTATTTACACTTATTGAGGTCACACAATGCGCCACAACAGATGATTGACTGGCAATAGTACTGTAGAAGTACTTTTAAAAGTTCTGTCGATACTCTGACTAAACCTGCAAGAAATGCCGTCGCCGCCGCAAGAAACTCAAGTCAGTGTTTTTTTAAATATTTGCATACGACAATGATTATACAGGGTGTCCGGGAGATAGTGGCCAACCTTACAGAGCTGGATAGCTCAGCTCAGGAGTAGTCAAAATATGATAAATCAAAAACGATATATCTCAACTTTTCAAATTTTGGATATGCGGTACCCCTATACCATTTTCGATGCTACGGCCACATTTATTAGAATTTGTCAGGTTCATATGCTGTGAAAGATAGCTGATTAAGTTTGCTTTAAAACCCTATCAACGAAATTAATAAAAGTTTAGCAGTTTAAAAAAAACAAATGAAATTTTAAGTTTAGGAAGCTAAGTTTTTCTTGCGGCAAGTTTAACATTGCACGGTTTAAAAAAAATGTACTAAGACCAGTAGTCCTGCTTTCCTGAAAATTATCCTGTTTAATGGAGATTCTAAAATGTTATAACAATTGAGTTTATTGACAGCAGCGAAGTTATTAATTATTATTAAGTTTGTCCAACAAAAACGCAACCTTATTAAACTAGCGAATTTAAAAAATGACTTTTGCTTCCGTTTAAAATCAAGTTAGCTGGTTTGAAATGTTTAAAAAGACAGTTTAAATTAATGTAAAATACAACGACACTATGATAAAAGGTAATAACTTACATTTTATTAAATTTGCCGCCAGCCCTAATGCAGGCTCGGCAGCGTTTCATAAACAACCTCTTGAGTTCGGAGGCATATCGTCACTCACCAATTTGTCGGCTAGCTTTTGCGACTCATTCAGATTCATTTTAGAATCTCCATTAAACAGGCCAATTCTCCATTAAAGGGTGAAACTTAGTTTGGCATTCGAGGATAGATAGGATACTTACTACATGGTCCTATTCCCAAGACACTATGAGATAGACGTTCAAATAAACTGAACACTGTATCGAAAAGTACAAGGACAACTTTAACCGGTCGCAATTTTTTTTCTTGTTTTAAAAATATGAATGTTACATTATGTCATGAAGGCAACCACTAAGTTTTTTTCAGATTACTTTTGATTTCACAAAACGAGAGGCCTAACACCCCAGCAATTAAAACGAATCGCGGACAAAAACATACGAGAAAAGGGTATGTCCACGAGAAAGATGATTAAATATTTTTTTATCTATGGGTGATCGCTTACCATCAGGCGATCCGTCTGCTCGTTTGCCTCCTATATAACATAAAAAATATATCGCAAAAGTCGAGAAAATGGGTCGTTCTGCGGTTTACAATGCCATTAAAAACTACGGGGAAGACTTCTCTGTTATTGACAAGCCGAAAAGTGGCCGAAGTACTGGCTCACATTAATCGAGTCTAAAATATTGTGAACAATCAAAAATTCGCCGTGCTTGGATAAGATATATGGCTAAAAAAACTTGGCAAGTTATCGAAAGCAACGGAAACCAAAACGAACTCCAAATTAGGCTGCAAATGTTAAACATAGTCTTCGAAAGTTATACGAGACGGTTTTAACCATAAATTAACAGTGAACACTTCAAGACAAGGAAACCTACGTCAAACTGGATTATTCTGTTTTACCCGGCCCCCAGTACTAAGTATACTGTTCACAAAGGAGAACTCCTTAATGAGAACCAAACGTTAATTTATTCCCAAAATGTTGGTCGAGAGCAATGGTCTGGCAGGACATACTCGTATGCGAATACGGCATGAAATTTACGGCATTCATCACTATTCCACGATATGACTACCGATCTATACATCAGGGAGTGTTTGCAAAAAGTAATTCTGTCACTGATTCGACGCCACAGGGGCTCTACTTTAGTTTTTCCTTATTTGGATAGTTGCCACTATGCCGCCCGCACCAGAGAGT
This sequence comes from Acleris emargana, assembly GCA_927399475.2. Taxonomy (NCBI): domain Eukaryota; kingdom Metazoa; phylum Arthropoda; class Insecta; order Lepidoptera; family Tortricidae; genus Acleris; species Acleris emargana. The sequence continues at coordinate 3,200,354 of OV656843.1, forward strand.
GGATGGAAACCCACGACGTGCGATATGTTGATAAGAATATGAAACCGTCAAATTACCCTGGGGTACGTCCCATAGACGAATATTGGGCAATCATGAAGATAACACTTCGGCAACGCTTCTCGGCAGCGGATTCCGTACACAAAGATAAAAAAAGACTGTTTAAAAGCGCCGTAACTGGTCACCGAATGTTGCCCATAATCTGATTAGAGTTGTCCGAAGCTCTTAGTTAGCAGTAAAACGATTTATAAAACCTATTAATCAAAAACCCAAGAACATATTTATGTAAAATAATTAAAATTTCAGAAGTTATTACATATTTCACTTGTCCTTATACTTTGCGATACAGTATTTATTTATGATTTAAGTTGAATAGGATTTACCATATTGACTTGAATACGTAAGGGCCCGTTCGCGGGCTCCTCAAATTTCTTGTAAGGAGCCGTTTTCAAAAAAAAAAGGACATAATTAAGAACAGTGAAAGCCTCAATTAAAATCCTTATTATTTTTCCATTTCGTAACTAAAGTTAAACATAATCGAAGCTAAAATGTCAATTGGCGTAAAGGACAACTAAATTGTACTGTAAAATAGTTCTATACGCCAATTGACAACATTTCAAAAAAAAAGCATTATTGTTTTTTCGCGTTTATAATAGCTGGTTAAAAATTAGACTACCCGTATTTCTTGGTTTTTCTTTATTTAACTTAAATTCGTCGTTAATAATTTATTAATGAAATAGTCATTAAAAAGACCGTATATACAAAGTTAGGAATACTGATGTCGTGATCTTAGCCTGATATAAAATTTAAAAAAGTAACTTTAAACAGTAAACAAAACTGACTGTCATGTCATGTCAATCATTCGCTGCCGTTCCACTGTGTGTCGCCCAGAACAAGCTAGCTGGACAAAATTATTTTTTCGAATATTTAGCTTCTAACATGTCTGTATAATTGAAATAATAGTATTATTTATTTTTAAAATATATGGAAGTCTAAAATAGGGATAAATGATATAATAAAAGTGTTTGTATGAGAAAAAAATATTTTTAATGACGAAAACTTAAAATATATACAGCAGCAATAAATAACTTAACCTAAATAACTAATTCCGTACAAAATTATCTTTACGATCTACCCATTAGTACCTACTTAACAATAAAAATTAATGCTATTGTACAGCTTACACTGTAATTGGATTCTAATGAGGACTACTTTTTGATTTATTCATCATCACTGTGTTCATCCTCAGAAGATCCGTAATACAATAATCATCGGAACTTATACAAACTCTATTTACAGTATTTTTATTAATTACTATATTTTTTGGGGGAATTGATAGATCTAACACTTTGGATGTAAGAGATCCAGTTTTTTTGCGGGGTATTTCACGGAGGCTATTAATTACAGGATCAGATGTGATTATTAACATATTTAGCAAATCTGTATTCGTGGCAATACGAGACCGTTTGCGAGTATTATCCTGTCGGAATCTTCTGCAATCTTTGTTGCGAGCTTCTTGAGCCTCCTCAGAAAGCTGCCCGATTGGCAAAAGAGCCGATTGGATAATATCTACACTGTACAAGTATTTTATGCACAGTAACAGGCATATAATACCACGAATACGAAGCGTTCTCGATTTCTTCGAGAATTATCCCATTTTTCTGCAAGTTTCGAAGAAAATCGGGAAATCACGGTCTTCATATCTTTGACAGACTGCTCCATTATGCCGCTTATATTTTGAATTTTTAAAATATAAGCGTACAGAGCACCATTTCGCTCATTTTTTGAATGTTTGGTCCATTCTTCAAAATATTCCAATTTTGAAACTGTGAAACTCCGTTCTGAAAATAAATAAATAAATATAAGTTGGGCAAAAAAGGAGCAAAAACTAATACATTTGTCATAGTCTACAGGGATGTGGCTACTCCCTAAAAAAAATTCAACTCGGGGAGAAGTGGGGGTTTTTAGTTACAGTCCAATGAATGCAAAACTGTGGTCATTATTTTATAATATTTTAAGATATCGACATAATTTCTTAAGTAAAAGCAGAAAGATATATAAATACAGTAATATATAATATAGTACTTACCCTTAGTAGTAGAATCCATCACAAAAAATAACCAAAACTTGTGAAATTTCGCAATGAGACGTAATCGCAATAAAAGCTAAAGTGCAACTAAATTAATGCACTGAACGTAGTTTATTTATATACTTACCCTCATTACTCGTGTTTAAAATGATCTACGCCAAAACAATGCCTGCCAATGTAATCACCAACTAATATAGTAATTACCCTCATTAAGGTTTCCTGGATAAGCTAATGTTGTTTTTGTCCAGCTAGCTTGTTCTGGGCGACACACAGTGCGTTCGTTCACAAATTTGCTATTTTGCGTAATTCAATTAATTACGTAATTTGTAGACGCCATTAAAATGAATAAACTATTTTGCGTAGAATTGAAAGCGTGTCGTCAGAATCAAGTAATCCGTCAGACAGATAAACAATGAACATGACAGTTGTATATTTTTTTGAATTCCTTTGGTAATAAATGGACTAAGGGCACTATAAGTGTATTCCTAACATTCACAATCCAACTTTTTTTACTGTTTTTCCTAAATATAAAAAAACTACTGCATAAAAAAATCCAAAAATATTTTTACTGTAATAAGCAGTGTAAAATCTAGAAACGGTATTTTATTTTACTACCTTAGCACAAAATGAATTGTTGTCAATTGTCATTTTCACCATCGAATGAACCTATAGTATTTTTCGTTACGAAATTGAAGAAATTAAAGGATTTTAATTGAGGCCGTAACTATGTTCGCGCGCGAAAGCACCCGCGCGTGTGCGTTACATTTTTTTAACAATTGTTATAATAATATGTAAATCTAAGTTTTAAGTTGAATTTTCTCAATTCATCTACTTGTTGTATCTTCTATCAAGCACTCACCAAATTTGTGTCACTGGACGAGTGCTGGTTCTTATGGCACAGGGTAATCCTAATTTAAGATCCAGCTGCATCTACTATTGTTTTTTTATGTACAAACTTTTTACCATGAACCGGGTCAATCCACGTAACTCGGACACAACAGCGAAAAAATGAAGTGTCGAATTTGAAACTTTTTTGAATGTAGAATAAACAAATGAGGATAGGAGAAAACAATAATACGTCATAAGTCAATATCAAGTGCTGAACAGTTTGCCAATGCAGCAAAGGAGTCTTCTGTACAAGTTATCAACCTCTCTCCTCGGGAAATCGAAGCTGTTTCTAAAGAAACTGATTTAGATACAGTATTTTCTAAGGCTCCAAAGGTTATTGGCATATCTAAGTGCCATATAATGTACTGGCAGTGTGGAAAATTGCAGAAAGCTCAAATTTCCCAAGCATTTGACAAAGGGGTAAAAGTAACACAAATATCGCACTTGCAGAATTAAAAAAAAGAAAAATCAGCCTTTTGTACTGTAGAGTGTACCATATTTTATGATTTATGTTTAAAAAATAATATGTTTGATTGCTAGAAATAATACAAATATTTAACAGTGTTCTGGTTAGTCGCAAGTAATGCGAGTCACGAAATCGACGTAACGCGAGTTCGTAATATTTAATATTTTAATTAAATAAATGTACCGTAAAACCTTACAACTTTGCCCTTTGAACATAACTTTGCCCTAGTCGTCACTTTTGAATATAACCGAAATAAATCAAAAAATATGAAACGCACACCTTATTTTCAATCTGTGGTAGAAAGTTAAACATATCGCTGGCAAGACCGAGTAACGGCTGACCCCCCACCATGCTTTAGTCACTCGTCAGACGGCTGCGAACACAGTAGTGTATTTTGGTGGGCCAAAAAGTGCGAAAAAACTTCTGTGGTAAATTCACCTACGACGTCCCAACAGGTATGTACTTTTGACTGTTATAACTCTATAGTTAGTAATCGCTACAGACAAAAACTCAACACTGTATCTCAATTAATTTCTGAGTTATGGCGGTGAGCAATGTTATATGCTAATTCCGGGAGTGCTGCTCGCAACATTGCCCAGCACAATTTCACCGTTAGGGTTGTCACTCAAGACGTGATAACGGAATTAAAAGGACAACTATTTGCATATCTGAATTTTGACTATTTACTTAGACTAACTTACTTTTTATGCACTAAATATGGCGTCTCTTGTGCAGGATTAACCAACCGAGAGCTTGGACCAACAAGTTTAGTCTTGTCCAATATAAGCAGGTATTTTTTATAAAATATGTTTTTTTAATGATGAATAAGTATTTCTGAGGTAATTTGATTTTATGTTATTCATAAAAATCAGATTCTTAATGAGCCTATTATTTATATTTTAAAAGATGCTTACAGCTAAGATTAGACTTTCTTCATTTATACAGACTTAAACACATTACCCTCCTTTAGGTTTCGACTTAGTCGCGTAAAATCAAAAATTGACAACCCTAATTCACTTTCATTTTTGTATGAAGGTGTCACAAAATCGATTCACAACTTTGCCCACCGAATTATCCAACGTCAAAAAAGACTTTTAATTATATGGAATGAGGTCATAGTTAATGTATATTATAGGTTTTTAAGGACCTGATGATAAAGTCGTCGATGCCAAAGTTATTAGCAGGGATCGGAAATTCGGATCGATATTTACCTAAAGTTGGCAAAATCCCGGAAAAAGATAGGCAAACGTGGCGTCGGCTTCTTAAAAATATTATTTTAATAATTTAAGCTCTGGGATTCTGGGATTCTACAAAACGTTAATATAATAATTACTTTACATGTAGGATTCATTTCAGAACATTCTGTTTTGCTCCTATAAATTCGTACATTACATGTAAATTAAATAACATTTGGTTAAACATATACATGGAAAATAACTTCAAACAGTTAATATAAATAAATAATTATGAATTAATGCCGGTGTAATATATTATTTTGAAATCCCGGAAATTTTATTATGAATTATATGATTGAGTCCACCTCCATACAACTGAACAACAAAGCCGGCGCGAAAGTATAGGTAAATATCGATCCGAATTTCCGATCCCTGGTTATTAGCGTTTATACAAAAGTGGGCAATGTAGGAAAAAAGTTTTTTTTTTGGCCCGCAGCTTTGAGAGGCATTTTCACCAATAAAAAGGCGTATTTTTGTATTCTATTCATAACAGACACCAAGAACAGAGTCCAAAGGTGTTATTAGTACAGACTTTTAATTCAAAAAGTTATTATAAACGTGAAAAAAATAGCAATAATTGCAAAAAGCGGGCAAAGTTTTACGGTATATCTTTGATTTAATTTGGTTAAGTATTAAAGAAGTTTGATTGTTTATATCATTGTTTAGTCATTTTGTCAGTAATTAATTCATTCAAAAATCAAAGGGAAATCAATAAACGTATAAGGTATTAAACCCCGTGTCCATTTCATGTAACGCGAGTCACCGAGTTATTTTCCACTTTTTTTCGATTTTAATAATTTGTTGGGGGTAAAGTACTTTGATTTATTCTTCACACTGATGTCCTTTGTGATATTAACATCATTTTTCGGTATAGGCAGCAATAGATTTGAAACATACGTCAAGGTTGTCACGTATATAGTGACTATGAAGTAACGCGAGTCACCGTGGATTGACCCAACCAAAGAAAGTTAGTAACAAAAAAGGAAAGTTTCATACAAGTGTATGAGGACATTTTGGGAGACTATGTTATTTAGGCTCAGCTTCATTCACCCTACCAACCTGCAATTTTTTTTGCAAATCGAAGTCGTAAATGAAATGAACAAACTTTTTTAGAAATGCTCTTAAAATTATAAGAATAAAATTAGCTATGTGACGTCTCCCAATGCGAAAAATGAGTGTTGCTCTGGCTATTGATGTAAGGTGTCCAATGAAAGAGTTTGTATGTAATGATTAAGGCTTTAGTCAACCGTATCCGGAAAATTACAAAGATGGGACCTCCTGCCAAAGGTGCTAAACGATTTTGGCATTTTCCTTTAAGACTGCGCCGAGCTTACGCTGGATGTACGGTGGCGACCTCATTACTATTATTGAAATTTTTAATAAACTAATGTATTTTCTTGAAAATGGGCGGTGCATTTTTGTACTACAAATGAAATCACAACTTATAGGATATATCACATAGTTTACTAACAATTGACCTTCGAGTAATCAACTTAACAGAAAAAAGTGGCCACCTTTTCCCGTTAAGCTGACTTCTCAAACGGTAAGTGTTATCAAAGTTTGTTACGTATCCCATAAATTGTGTTTTTACTTGCGCTACAAAAAAGCATCATCCAATTCCATGGAAATTCTTTGTTTTATCAGAAAACACAATAATAGTATTGAGGACGCCACCGGACGCTCGACGTTTGCTCGGTGCAGCCTTAATTTACATTGTAAAATTTTGTTCTTATTTTTGTTTTTTTTTATCAGGAATGAGAATCAAATACAAGGATAAGAATGATACATTCTTGGAAAAGCATTTAGTCGCCAAGGAGCCGTTTAATCAGTTTAAAGCTTGGTTCGAGGAAGCCTGTGCAAGGAAAGAAATCCTTGAGCCAAATGCTATGTGCTTGTCCACCGTATCGCAGTGAGTACAGACTTAAACACTTTTTTTTAGCTTTATGTGCAGTCCAGTCATGTAATAGATAAACTGAGTAAAAGTATACCCTGCCTAAATTCATAGTTGTCGCTTTTAGTTATTCATCAATTTAATATTACAATTTTAATTGCATTGCATGTCAAAAAATACGAAATTTATGTGATGTGATGTGATATTGAGTCATGTACCTACAATGAATATGTGCACTGCAATATGCAGACATTGAGAACACAAAAGTGTTTCCTACATGATGTGATGATACAAAAAATTGACTTTTTTTAAAAATATTTAGGAGTTATTTGTGATAGATACCTAACTATTTCTCTTCCAGAGATGGATATCCATCAGGCAGATTTGTCTTATTGAAAGGATATGGCAAAGACGGATTCAAATTCTTCACTAATTATGGTAGCAGAAAGGCTAGAGAAATGGTGAGTTGGAGAGTATATTTGAACCTTTTAAACGCCAATAAGTAGTAGATTAAAAGAGACTTAGTTTCGTATATTGCAATTTGCACAGCATAGCAAACATGTTTGGCATGCGAGTGACACCTTTTATATTCGACACAAGGCTTTGAAAAGGTTAAAATTATCTCGTTTTTATTATAATTGTTATTTAAAAATTAAACATATTTTACTTTTACTCGTTTTAGGACTTGAATCCAAAGGTGGCAGCTACTTTCTACTGGGAGGTTTTAAATAGATCTGTAAGAATTGAAGGACAGGTTGAAAAGATATCTGAAGAGGAATCCACAAGATATTTCCATTCGCGTCCGGTACCGAGCCAGATTGCAGCTTGTGCTAGTTTCCAGAGCACTCCAATCGAGTCTAGAGATATACTTTGTGAACGGGAGAGTGTGCTGGAGTCTCAGTACTTGATACCAGAGAAGGAAGTGCCTAGACCGGACTATTGGTGATTTTTTTAATGTTTAACCATTGAACCAGATTTTTATTAACTTAAATGTGTGTAAACCATGTTCAGTCTTACATTTCTTATTTAGTTAACCTTTTGAACGCCACAGACGGCTCTGGCCGTCAACGTAAAGTCGTGCCACTGACGCCACGACGGCTACAGTCGTCACAAGTTCAAGATCGAAATATATATATAAGGTGTAATTTGCATGGCATAGCAAGTCATAGTTGGCGTGTGAGTGACACATCTTGTATACGACTTAAGGCGTTCAAAAGTTAACACATTTATTTTGATGAAATGCATCTTTTTCGGCTAAAAGATTTTTTAGTTTTTTCTATGATAAAGCAACTAGACTATTTTCAGGGGTGGTTACATCATACGACCAAGGGCTGTAGAATTTTGGCAAGGGCAGAGGGATCGGCTTCATGACCGGATTAAGTTCAGAAAGCCTAAAGAAGGAGAGAAGGCAGATGGAAAATTATTACATGAAGGAGAAGACGGGTGGGTTTATGAAAGACTTTCACCGTAACTACCATTTCAAAACATTTAATATAAATAATTTAAGCGGGTATGAAAATCACTGTCTTCCATTTTAATTTTCAGTGTAACTTATAAATTTATTAAATATTGTCATACTTTTTTGTAACTTTTAGTATCTCCCTCTGTATTCCTCCTGTACTCTTCCAACACACTATGCTTTCCAAGTGGCCGTTCTTCTGAATAGCCGCCTCAAACTGGCGAGTTCCACCACCGACTCCAAAGTAACAAGTCTTCGCAGCCACATACACTTCTCCATCTTTATTCAGACGTTTCAAAAACAGATTAATTAGCTTATCATAATTACTGATATTATAAAGAGTTTCTGAAGTCAATATAATATCAAAAACCTCTCCGTTGGTCAGTTTGTTATTGAAAGAGCCCCAGTCACCAGAATAAAATTGGCATGTGCTTATGTCCTTTTTTCTCTCATCTTCTTCAATGTTGAGTAAAACATTCAGTATTGTCACACATTCAAGAATCTCCTTGTTCTGTAAAATTATATTCGTTATATTAAATGCTTAGGGTTCATTAAAACAAAATTGCATAATGGCTTATTAACTAATTTGAATAAATTTCAAATGGCCATGATACCATAATGCCTAATTATCAAGTGGAAGCATTTTTAAAATGAACGAAAGTCATAATGACTTTGACTGAAAAGGTTCAATTCCCGAAATGACTAAATATTGATATGTACAGTTCCTTCAAACACCGGAAAGGCAAAATGTCACAGTCTCAAAATACCTAAAAAAATGCTAGCTTTTATCTAGTTTATCTGTCATGATAAGTGTCTAGGGGTGTATGTATAAGATTTAAAAAAAACTTCCTTGCTGCATAGGGTAGACTGGGGACAATCAAGTGACGATTAAAGCTAAATGCCCATTATGCAAAAGTGCATGGCTGGCTTTTTGATTTGTTATAAAAACAAGATTCATAGTTTAAATTATATTCACTAGTAATGCAAATATAATTACCATGACAATAACAATGATGTTTGCCTGATGTCATTTTACAATCTTTATAGTAGTACTTTAGTTTCAAGTGGCCTGCGGTAGCAAGAAAACCATACTTATATGAAGGTATGACCTTTTAATATTTAGGTATTTAGGGATTGGTTGTTTTGCGATGAAGGTTTTGTGATGTTTAGTTATTATGAGACAATGACATTTGAAAATTCAGTTCGGTAATGGTATAACGAAATCAAGGTAAAATGAGACCTAAACTATTAAGGAAATAAGTGAAATTTTATTTCAATTAGTTGTATTCACATTTAAATTGTCAAATGCATCCAAATACCGTAAATGCAATCAATGCTTTAAAAAAAAATTATACTTACATAATCCTGGAAGGTCACATTAGACTCCTTTAAAAAAGCATAAATGCCAAGAATACCGGCACCACACCCAAGATCCAGGACCCGTTTGTTTTGGAAGCTAATTTCACTATGATCTTCAAGATATTCAATCAAATCATAAGTGCATTCCCATATTTTTAAACCCCCTAAAACAAAATAATTATTTACAACAAGAGACGTGTGTCATTATAAAACAATGATGTGTAGTAGTTTTTTATTTCAATTTTAATTTATTATTTTAAAATACCTGCTTATTATAAAATGTTTCAGTAACAGCTCTTACATTTGAAGATTAATTTCGAATATTTCTAAAGAAAAAAAACTAGCAGACTATATTGACAATTATATAATTGACTCATCAAATTACTAATTCAGATGAAAATAAATTTGTATTTATTTTTATGGATGAAAATGAATACCTTCATATTTTCCAGCCAACAAATCACTATGTTCCTTCTCTGCTAATGTAACAGCATTGCTACATTTGCTGTCTCCTGCATACATTTTAGTCAGAGCTTCAGAAGGTACAACATGTCCAATTTCAACATCTCCGCAGCTGAACATTCTGGCATGGGTCAAATGCTCATGAATATCATCAATTTGTACATTTGGCAATATCTTCTCGCATTCAAACCATATCATTTCTTTACTGCTTTTTTCTTCCTCTACAAGAGTAATTTTCATGTGAAATATTAATTGTGTACTTATACAAATATTTTGCATTAACCCATCGTAGGCTTAGGCACGGATCCGTGCTCAAAATTTGAATATCTTTTTGTATTTTTTTAAAGCCTAATTTTATGGACTATATCTTAATCAAAAGAGACTAGAACTTGGTACTTTTTTGACCTCCAGCTGACGACGGGTTAATACCTCCTGGATTAATATGGAACTTTATTGAGGTTACATTCGACCTAACTGGAATAAGGACTTATACCTAGATTAAACACTGAAATTGTGTGAAATGCGTCCTAAGACAAACAAATACAGAAAACTTGTAACTTAACGTTTCTTATACCAATAATAGGGGCCAAATGCTTCTATTCTATTCTATTATATATTAATTTACCCATGTATCATAAACTAACTTAATGTTAAACTATTTAGCAATATGGAAAATACTATAAATTAATAACTTTACTTATACGTCTTTATTGCTATTTTAAGAGGATTGTGAAGCGACACCTTAATCGCGTATCTAGCTGTCAAAAACATTTCATACAAATTTAGCTTGGTTATTTTTATTGACTTGTTGGTAATCCTTTAGCTCTGCCTACCCCACTCTGGGAATGACTGCATGAGTTTATGTATGTATGTATGTATGTATATTATATTATAACGTTCCTCGCCCCTAAATGACGTCTGATTATAACAATTTTTGAAGATGTTGTAGATATTACGAAAAACTAGGTTTATACGTTTCCGTTTTTGTTATTAGGAGAACGTACAGGCCTTTTTGTCGTAATATCTACAACATTTATTCAAAAATGGTGGAAATCGGACTAAATTTTAGGAGAAACGTTATCGCATTTTGTATGAAAATAGGCAGCTTCACAATCATCTAAGAACAAGTTTCATTCTACCTTATATCATATTGTTGAAATAGTAAGCAATAAATACTAATAATATGGTTAAGATTTGGTTGAAATCTTGTTTTGCCTGACTTAGGACATACATACATAAACTCACGCCTTCATTCCCAAAGTGGGGTAGGCAGAGCTACGGAACTAAACTGACTTAGGACATCGTTACACTTATTTCACCATTTACGGTTACCTTGTTTTGTTTCGATATCATTGTTGGAAAAGTTAAATTTAAAATAAGACATCGGGATTATAAGTCAACTTCAAGTCACTAATTAATTATAAAGGTATGTAGCATAACAAACCGATAATAACCCACGTGAACATGACGTTTTCACGCTTGACAGCTGTCAAGAATTATATTGATTAGTTAGTTTCTGGCAACACTGGTATCAGTTTGAGTAGCATTTTAATACGCCGCGTTGGTGATGACCTTACCAAATAATAGTCGCGTTCAAAATACAATTAAAATATTTTTAGAGAACAGAATAATCAATGAAAAATCAAACCTCCACAAACAAAATTAAAAAGTTTAAAAAAATGCATGTTATTGGCACATAGCAAGTACAATTAAATATTTTTGTAATGGAAACTAATCCAGAATTAGACCTGCTGCTACAATCGGTAGGATTTGTCAATATATTATTTGGTATTTACTTAATCCGAAGAATAGGTACGTTTGAACGCAGCGTAATAGCAAAGCAAACCCAACTCAATTCATGGATTCTAGTGAGTGTTTCTACTGAAGAGTTGTTGAATAGCTATTAGATTTTAGTGAATTTCTGTACTCTTTGATATAATAAGTGAATCTTATTAGTATTATTGTCTGATAATAATACTGTTAAAATAATGACGGACGTCGCTAAGAAGGTAAAATGCTCCACTTACGTTAGATATTTGGTAGACTTGAGTTAAGAAGAACAATGAAGTGTGCGTGACCTTACACTTTATGTGTAAAGTACGTCTAATTATAACCGTAGTGTCATTGCATCTTGCTTGATTCTTTATTACTTAGGTGTTAGTCTTTCAGAGTTTTAGTTTTGTATGCGGAGGGCCCCGGGGTTAAATTGTTGAAGTCAACATAACCTCAATGCGCGATCGTCAGTATGGCTGAGTCTGACCATCTCCGAAAGCAGATCCAGCTGCTCGTTTGATTGCTTAACATTTACTGACATTATTTCAGGTGCAGGACTATAAGGATTCTCTTAAGCAGAAAGCCGAGCACCTAATTGTAAAGGGCTTTCCCGAAAAAATTGTGAAATTGAACGAACTTTTGGAAACGCCTAATTTCCAAAATCGTGATTTTGCTGATGTTCATCAGGTAAGTAACTTAATTATGCCTTTGTTGAAGAAGTATTAACCATGTCACTTGTGTTATTTCTAGAATAGATTTTTGATTTCATGGTCTATTGGAACTAAAGCATAGTTCTGTTTATTCTATACTTATCATCAACATCTTGCCATTCTCAATCAATCGTGGTCGGCGCAGCACGTCTTTTTCTTCCAAACATCCCTATCAGCCATCATCTTATAATTCACTCCCTCCCCTGTTATATTGCTCTTGACACATTCTATCCATCTCTTTTTACATCTCCCCCTTCCACTATAGCCCTCTACATTCATATTTAAAACTCTTCTCGTCACATGATGATGAGTTTCAATACTCCTCATGATATGCTATACTAATTCCTAGCGATGCATCCGATACCGATACCGATACCGATATATCGGCGATACTTCGGGTTAGCCGATATATCGGTATCGACGATATTTTTATGACCGATTCAACGATACTTTTTAATTTAAAAATGTAGTGTAAACAGCAGCAGGTCTTATTCAAACAGACTTGTGAAATCGCCTTTCTCCGAAAATTTTAAGATTACTTTGTTTTTTAAACAAAAATGTTATCAATGTTAATTTTAATTACTAATTTTTTTAATTATCTAATATTAACCTATGTATCTACTTCTTATATTAATAAAAAGAAATCTGTCTTGTGATTTATTTATTATGCCTTCATTTTTTAATTCACAAAAAGCGTATCGGTATCGGTATCGGTATCGCCGATATTTTTATAAGAGTATCGGTATCGGTATTGTATCGGCGAAAAGGCGTATCGATGCATCCCTACTAATTCCATTGCATTATTACTTTATGACATGTGGATACAAATGATAAGCCTTTAGATATTTCAATTTATTTAATAAAATAATGTTTACCCATTCATAATTAATAAAAAAAAAATTTTAGGACTTAAACATTCCAGTACCTGTAACACCAGTACCAATAGCTGCAGTAGCTTCGAATGAACCAAACGCCAAGCGCCCACGCGTGGACTCTACTGATGCCTCGAGCAACTCAACTGTGGACGGGACACGGGTGTATGCTCTGCCAAATGGATCCGTTCCATGCAACAAGCCTCTCAGTGAACTTATTCTTCTCGTGAAGCCACGCATTCGTGAGCTTGTGGAGGACTCCAATCTTGTAAGTGAAGCTAAATTTTACATATTCAGTGGCCGTTTTATTAAACAGATCTTTCATGAGATGCATGTCATGATGCCTCAGAAATGAAAATTAAAACTTTACAACAGGTATATTAACATGGGTCATACATTTTGAATTGAATATTGAATAGGTACCTAGTATGGTCAGAAGTCAAAAGTGATTGCTTTAGCACCTCATTCTTCTAATATCATGTCCTGCTATGCGATTTGGTCATCAAAATAAGCAACATGGTTAAAATAATCAATTGACAGTAAGTAGCAAGTGGAAAGAAGTGGTCTCTGCCTACCCCTCTGGGAAACAGGCGTGATTTAATGTATGTATGTATGTATGACTTTAAAGTTCCTACTATTAACTTTTCTGTAATTACAAACGTTTGACATGTTAAAGTGCCTGAGCCTACTTAATGAATTAACAACTTTTTGTGTTTTCTTTTCTACTAATGTCTTAAGGAAATCAGTTCAACTATCCTGTAGTATATAAAGGGAAAAATAAACAAATTACCTGCTTAAGTTCCTTGAAAAATGAGTAATGAATTCATTCAGTTTTAAATTTTACTTTGATTGGTTTTATAAACCAACTGGGTTTTCAATAGTAGCTTAACCTAATTAGGCCCACCGTACTACAAACAGCCAAGTTTTTGTCAGTGGACTTATGCCCGGTTTCTATATTCATGAAACAAATCGTTTTTCTTACGGGCAGTAGTGTTATGACATTTGCTACGTAAAAAATATGTCACATTTAACAAGACGTCACAATTCTACCAACGGTTTTGAATATAGGAACGCACCATTAATGTATCTTCAAGGCAATAAAGTTGAATTATGTTTGATCGAAAATACCATTTTCAATTTATGATGAAAGGAAAATAAACTTTATTCCCATACCAATATGGTATCAAATTACATTGCCATAATGTACATTCTATGGCACACTGGGCCCTTACGAGGTTAATATAAACACTTAGATATTACACATTTTCTTTTATAGGTTTAACTATATAACCTTAAATTGAATAACCTGAAAGCAATAGGCTATTTGTCAAGGTGAAAAAAACGTAATAATTATGTATATTCATATAAATTATGAGTTTTAAAATCGATTTAAGGTATTCTTACTTAAAAAAAATGGTTCTTTTATCCAAAAAACCACGATAAAACTTGACAATTTTTTATCTGTAGCCATTTTATCGAAAACGGCGCCGAATCCATGATGACGTCAAGGGTCGGTAAATATCACAGATTATAGGATGTCTGTATATCCTGTAATCTGTGATGTCTGTAAATATTGCATCTGTCGTTCATGTCGTTGTCGTTCTGTTCTTACGTTCATTGGTTCTTGCGGTTACCACAGACAGTTGACGTTTGTTTGTTTTTCTGGCTTTGCTATGATTAGCCAATGTCAGTTTGTTTATGTATTGACCACTGACGTCACTGATTCCTGTGCGACGCCATCTTGCCCAAGAAAGCGTTTTGGCGGCATATTTTAAAAGTGAATTTTTATTTCCTTTTTTTAGACGAAATACATAAAAGAATTTAAAATTACCACTTTTGGAGTACTCAATAAACACCAGCAAATAATCTGAGATAGTTTTCAAAAACCTGTCAAATAGCCTATTCTTTTTGTAATGCTTTACAGATTAACTGCTAAACAAATTTTATTGAAAATTGACAAGGAGATAGCATTAGCCCGGGGAATGACTTGGGTATTTTTTATCCTGCAAATTGGACAGTTCCTGATGGAATAGGGATAATTGACGTTAACACATATCAAAGGATGTTTAATTTTTACAATACGGTTAAGTACCTACAAGGAGTAAAAAAATGGTACAGATTGTGCGTATTCAACCAGGGCTGGTATTCTAGGCGCTAAAACCCTTACATCGTGTTTGATCTGGTATCGCATTGTCACCATCTTGATAGCTGTTATTTACTTGACAGTAATGGGGGCTGACATCATAACAATACCATACATAAACTCACGCCTTCTTTCCCAAAGTGGGGTAGGCAGAGCTACGAAATTATCAGCAACTCTAAAACCTTGTTGATAATTCTGTAACCACATTTTGCATAATTAGGCTAAGGTGTTTAACAGCGCATTAGTGACAGGTTGCAAGCCCATCGCCTAACAGTACTACAAGCCCTTATACCCTTAGTCGCCTCTTATGACATCCACGGGAAGACATGGAGTGGCACTATTCTAACCCGGCAACCGCATGGGGATAACAGGTCAAATACGATATGGTTTTTACCGCGGGGAATAGAGATTAGAGACCCTACAAACGGGTGTGCAAATTATCACATAACATGGTTATGTGATAATTCATTGGGAAATTTCTTTAGGGCGTTTTCACCGAAACATGTGCCCAATAAAGGACTAAAATTAAGAAACTTTAACTTCAGTTTTGTGACGCAAGTAAGCCATACATGTACGGCCGAATGTATGGCTCAAACCAACCAATCAATCAATCAATCAATCAATCAATCAATCAATGAATCACCTACAGAACCCTCGGTGCGCGAGTCCGACTCGCACTTGACCGGTTTTAATATCATGCCCTGCCATGCGATGTTGTCATTAAAATAAGCAACATGGTTAAAATAATCAATTGACTGTACAATACAGTGCCTACTATTAACCTTTCAGTACTTTCCATCGTTTGATGGGTGAAAGTGTCATATTTTTTTAATGTTCAAAATGACATTGTTAAAGACGTTTTCCATTCTAGCAATACGTATACTAATGAGTAGAGTTATGATTTTGGTGGCATATTGTGGTTCTAAAATCCATGGAGACGCTATTTCCTAATTTAAATTACAACAACACCTTACTTTGTTTAAATCACAATAAAAGTCAAGAAACATATAAGCGTTACTCTGAACTGCAATTACAATTTAAAGCGATATAATTAAAGCAAAGACGGTTAATAATTCGTATTATTAGTATAGATTCAGCTATCTTTACGTATATACCCTGGGTTCAAATCCCGGTAAGGGCAGATATTTGTGTGATGAGCGCGAATATTTGTTCCTGAGTCATGGATGTTTTCTATGTATTTAAGTATATATTTCTCTATATAAGTATTTATATCGTTGTCTAGTACCCATAGCACAAACCTAGAGCTTAGTTTGGGACTAGGTCAATTGGTGTAACATTGTCCCTGATATTTATTTATTTATTTTGACCTTTCAGTACGGTCATATTACAAAATGAACTAAATAAATTTTTAGTTTGGTTATTCCATACCTACTTATAATATTTGCTTGGTTGTAACACTTTCACAGTAGAGATATCCTCCATACCAAAGTTCATTAAAATGGTTTATCGGTTTAATGAGTAAATTCATTTTGAAAATATTTTGAAATATTATAATACTGAAGGTCAAAATCAAAGTGGTATGTACATACATAAACTCACGCCTTAATATATATGTATGTATTATAATAAATAGGATAAAGCGACTTCATGGATTCTAGAACCATGATTTGCCACCAAAAGTCCTAACCCTACTAATGAGTAATGAATTCATTCAGTTTTAAATTTTATATTGATTGGTTACATTAACCAACTGGGTTTTCAATATGAAAGAGAGAATCACTATAAAAACTATTACTTTAAATTTAAAATTTGAAAATATCACTGTTTGTTTGTAACACTTTCACAGCTAAACTGCTAAATTAAACATATTTTATTCAAAATTGGCATGGAGATAGCATGAACCGTGGGAAATAGCTTAGGGTAGGTACTTGTTATCCTGGAAAATATTTTTTTTCAAATCGCTTTTCTAACAAGAAAATACCAGTAAAAGAGATCATCAGAAGTGAAATTAAAATTAAAATCTGCTCAGTAATACGAATGATACAAGAATTTAAAACTTGTAATTAAACAGCGATTAGTCAGATAGGTCCGATATGCACTGTGACGTCATGTAACAATTCCATTTTGTTGGCCGTATAAATTCCATTTTTTGCTAGAAAGAGAACAAATCTTTGTTGGCTTATATCTTAGTAATTTTTAATGTTTCTTCTCAGCTGTTACATGAATTATCTTTTATTGAAGTATAAAAAAAAAACATGAATGTTCCCCATTGAACTCCAAATTTCCGATGGAATACGGATAATCGACTTCTCTGGGGAGAGACACGGGCAAATCTAGTGTTAAAATACAGGTTGTAACTGGATTAGTGGATTAAACGAAACGGGTCGATTGAGGACGTCGAGATCTATCCATTTCATCCCTTTGTATCTTAAGGCGATGACATCATCACAGCATTTCACACCATATTGGGAGAACAAGTAAATTTATTAATCAGCATGCAAATTTATTATCGTTAAAAATTGGAAACATTTTTGACTTTAATCGTTACTTATTGTATATTAATCAGAGATTCAAGACCAACTATTCAACTACCCTTAAAACAAAAATCACAGCTGTGGATTCATCTGTTTAGATTGTATTAGCGACGTAGGTGGTGACAGAGGTGCCAGTAAATTTTAACAAAAACTTTTAACCTTGAAACAGTAGCAAATCGCTGATCATACGTACAGTCGACCACAAAGAGATGTATCCACTCGTTCACCTTATTGCGTTGTAATAAGGTCCAAAAATGGATACATATCTTTGTAGTCAACTGTACATGGGGGTGAAGTCAATAGGTCTTGACGTCCTCTATCGACACGCTATCGACTTCGTTTGATCCACTCCCCCTGTATAATAAATTAAGTGAATCAAAAATATGGAGAAATTTGTTTCATGGCATAATAAAATCCACTATGTCAATAATGTAAAGCTGAAACTTACGTAAAAACAATCAAATAGCAAATTTGTTGGCAATGATTGAAAAGTTCACCTTATTATCACAATATGGTGCAAGAAATTGCGTGAACGTGTGAAATGCTGTGATGATGTCATCGCCTTAAAATAAAATAAATGGACTGAACAATTTATTACCTACCATTTTAAAAGAAGTAATTTTTTGCTTTTTGAATGCGGTTTTTTAGTGATCATAATTATGCTGTTATGTAGTCCCACTTCTTAATAAGAAAATATAGAACATTTCAATCTAGCCGCAAGCAACGCCGTGGGAAACTTATAGTCATATATTTAAACTTAGGGGAAGATTGGCACCATTCGTACACGGGGAAGCTTCGTACAGTGGTCATATCTCGAGTATCCAACATGTTGAAACGTTCAAAATTATTTACGGGACTGTCGCTCATATGTATAGGCTACCCTCCAAAAATGATGGTAGTGCGGGAGCAGACTTTGCCAGAAAGAGTTAACATGTGTTTTGGCTACTCGAAAGTAATTTTTGACTCTCCTTTGAATGCATCTGTCTTCAATAAGTTTTAATCGATTGAGGAAAAATAATTTAGTCTAGTTTGTACTATGGAACTAAAGAAAAATTAAAATCAAAAATATAATCATTATGAAACCAGGTCAATAAGATATGCCTAAAAGGTAAATGAAACAGGTGAAATAGCTGAGAAAAAAATAAATCCCGGGAAGAAACAAATGGTGTACGAACGTACCCCACGTGTGGGGTGCATTCGTACAATTCCCACTTTTTGGGAAAATTGTTATAACTTGGCCAAATTGCTTTGTATCAGATCAGAAATAAGCTGTTATTATAGTCAGATAAGTGGACGATAAAGTAGCTTTAGATTCATATTAAAATAGCTGTTAGTTATTATATTACAAGATTTACAAGGCTCAGAGCAAAAAGCGTACGAATGGTGCCAATCTTCCCCTAAATATTCTTCGTCATAGTCGCTCAACTATCTTAATCGAAATTTCTTGTCGCCACCCTTGAAATATATACCGTTGAGGAGTTCCGGTGGCCACCTGTGGTCTTCATCATCAGCTCCACTGCAACAAATAGTGCTTTCCAAGAGCAAAATCGCTATATGTGTTCCTATAAATTTTGAAGAGTGCCGTCGATCCCTCATAGACTCCATCATCAGATCTTCATTTTGATAAAAATGGGACCAAACTGGAAGCACCAGCTTTCAAATAAAAAAATAATCTTCAAAATCGGTTCACACAGTCGAAAGTTATGAGTCATAACTTATGACTCATAACTAGGCTTGGGACTTTTGGATGCTCGCTATGGTTCTAGAATCCACGGAGTCGCCATTATGTTAAAATATTTTTTTAGAAGTCAAAGTCAAAGTGGATAAGTACATACAACTTGTATGTATATAATTACCAATAATAAAATACTCTACTATATATAATTACCAATAATAAAATACTTGCTAGTAAACAAAATAAACTAAAACAAATAATTTAAGTAACAATAACAAAAATGTATTTTTCAATCTAATATTAGTCGCCACTTCTAAGTTTTTGATGAGGTACAGGCTTTTTGAATCAGTGCATCATAATCATCATCTATTACTATTTCATGTTCATCATTAAAATGGTAGTAAGAATGGATCACTATTATTTTTTCTATATTTTGCGGGGTTAAACGAGTTCTGGACCTATCAAAAACTCTTTTGTGTGTTGAAAAAGATCTCTCCACGTCCACTGATGTTAAAGTTGTATTCTCGAGAATTTTTGCCGATTCGTCATCTTTGTGGTGCGTTGTGGTAAAATTCGTTGATGTAATTTTAAATTTTATCAGAAATTGCTTAAACCGTGTTTTAGTGACAATTTATTAATCAAGTGTTTTTTTAATTGCTAAAATAGATGTCAGTCAGTAGTCTGTCACAACGCAAGTATCAAAGAGGATGCATAATTAAGTAAATCGTACCTATATTTGCATATGTTTTAATGTTTTAATGTTTATTTGGGCAAACAACGGTACAAAAATTGCTTAAAAATAAAACATATAGCTAAATTATCGACCAATAAAGCTGCCACAACTTAATGAAACATATATAATGAAAACTAGCTTAGGTAGGTTACCAATAACAACGACAAAGATATGCCTGATGCTTAAATTACACAAGTTTTTTCTTTTTTTTTTTTTTCTTTTTTTTTCTTCCTTTTTTCCCTTTTTTTTTTCATTTTCCTTTTTTTTTATAATAAACAATAAAGTAAAAAAAAATACAAAAACTAAAATTAAAGTTAAAGACAAGTGGAACCAGAATACAAAGGGGGTATACAAATTGCAGGTTAATTTATAAGACAGATAATAGAACACTTATATTTTGATAAAGACATGTTAAAAATATCAGCCTCAACAAATTTACGACGCGCTGGCCTAGTTGGTAGTGACCCTGCCTACGAAGCTAGCGGTCCTGGGTTCAAATCCCGGTAAGGGCAGATATTTGTGTGTTGAGCGCGAATATTTGTTCCTGAGTCATGGATGTTTACTATGTATTTAAGTATATATTTCTCTATATAAGTATTTATATCGTTGTCTAGTACCCATAATACAAGCCTAGAGCTTAAATTGGGACTAGGTCAATTGGTGTGACATTGTCCCCTGATATTTATTATTATTATTTTATTATTATTATTATTATTATATATCTTACAAGTTCTGCTAAGGAAAGAATTAGCTTTATATTTCTTACGTGTAAAGGGGACATGGAACAAACATTTAATACGGGGTGATATGTTGCGTGGAATTTTAAAACTTAATGCATTTATAAAATAAGGAGAGTCAATATAATTGTTTAAAATCTTAAATAGAAACATTTGGTCTTTCAAAGTGCGTCGACTTACGAGCGAAACTACACTGGTGCAGTCGAATAGCGGATCAGACTTAAAAGCCTTATAGTTTAAATGCTTTAAAAATTTGTTTTGGATCTTCTCAATGGAGTTAATATAAACACTGTACTGCGGGTTCCATACAGGTGAAGCATATTCCAATATTGGCCGTACAAGGGAGTTAAAGAGCGTTAATAATGTGCGGGCTTCCTTAAACTCCTTTCCAATTCTAAGCACGAATCCCAGTAAGCGGAAAGCTCGTTGTGTTATGTCCTCAATATGATTGCAAAACATTAACTTGTTATCAAGATGTACACCCAGGTCTCTGACGGACGAAACTCTATCCAATAATTCATTGCCAAAGTGATAATTATAAGTAATAAATTGGTTTTTACGTGTAAATGTAATAACGTTGCATTTTTTTATATTTAAATGTAAGAGATTCTCTTGGCAGTATTTGTAAAATTGGTTAAGGTCTTCTTGCAACTCATGACAGGAATTGGTGCCTTTAATGACCTTAAATATCTTTTTATCATCCGCATAAAGTAGACATGAAGCAGATTTAAATTGAAAAATAACATCATTGACAAAAATATTAAAGAATAAAGGCCCCAAATGTGACCCCTGGGGTACACCAGACAATACTGGAACGAAGCTAGAGCAATATCCCTTGACAGCAACAGCCTGGCACCGGTCACGCAAGTACGACGTCACCCAACGAAAGAGGTTTCCGTGAATACCAATTGACTTAAGCTTTTCTAATAAGAGGTTATGGGATATTTTATCGAACGCTTTCGAGTAATCGGTGTAAATAACGTCCACCTGATAGCCCTCATCCATAGCACAATACAATTTCTCTACGAATTCGCATAAATTTGACTCGGTTGACCTTTTATTTATGAATCCATGCTGCTCTGGGACCAAAAGGGGTCTAATTATTGGAAATATTTGGTCATATATCACTTTTTCAAATAGTTTTGGTATTGTGTTGAGTTTTGATATCGGCCTGTAATCTTTTATATCATGCTTGTTTCCTGATTTGAAAACTGGTGTTACAAATGATTTCTTCCATAACCTTGGCATTACTCCAGTCTGCAGTGATATAAAAAACAGTGTGGCGATAGGCTCAGACAATTGACTACGACAGTTACGCCAAAAAAGTGGAGGAATACCATCCGGGCCCGCGCCCTTCCTAACGTCAAGCATTCTCAAATATTTACACACTGAATGGGGATCTATATCTACATTATTAACAGTGACTGGGTAGCCTATACCAGGATCCGTTGGATGGATGACATTCAGTTGAACAGGGTCCTCGAAAACAGACTGAAAATAATAATTAAAGGCATTACAAATCTGAACGCCATCTGTCACTTCATTGTTCTCAAAGTGCATAGACTCAGGGATGCCTGAGTTTCCTTTTTTAGATTTGATGAAACGCCAAAAGTATTTGCTATTAGATCTTATCTTTGACTCTGCTAGTTTCAAAAAGTTCCTATAACAATGGTCCTGAACACGTTTTTGTCTATCTCTGAGAAGTGAAAATGTATCATAGTCAGTAAAACGCCCATAGGTTTTCCATCTTTTATGAAATTTTAGCTTTTCGGAAATTAATTTAATTAAAGCTTTTGAATACCATATAGGATACTTATTATTGCTGTACACTAATTTAGACGGTATATGAATAGCTATTATATCATAAATAATGTCGTAGAATCGTTTAACTGACAGTTCCACATCGTTTGAGTCAAGACACTCATTCCAGTCAACGTCAGCAAGTGCAAAATTAACGGCCTCATAATCAGCAGCCTGAAAAAGCCAAACTCTACGAGGCGCAGAACGTAAACATGCAAAGCAAGAGTATTTAATCACAACATCCAGGGCCGGATGGTGTTTGTCCTCTTTCACAAGAGGATCATTTGACCGTGTGACATGACATTCCAAGTTAGCCATTATAAGGTCTAAAAGTCTGGCATTGCAATTATAAATAGAATTAAATTGTTGTAAGCCATTAAACGATAGAAATGCACCCAAGGCATCCACTAACGGGGTCCTATTGCAACTAACATTAGACTCGAGCCGAGTAGACAAGCCGGAGTAAGTGCCTTCAGTTGACCAAAGAGCATGACCAATATTGAAGTCACCAATAACAACATAAAAGTCACTTGGGTTTTGCGTTATATTATTAGATACTGACTCAAAGAAGTCAGCCTCAGAATCAAAAAGATCGGGGCATGGTGGAAAGTAACAACAGTATAAGTGGCAACATGTTCGCCTTCCCTCATTCTGAGTAAATAGAGACACTCTCAGCAGGTCCGCTGAAGAGTTGCGTGACGGCAGGTGTACGACACCTGCCACGACCAGAAAATTTCGCACAGCAATCAAAACCCCTCCTCCCATAGTGTCACCTCTCATGGAGTAATTTCGATCGTTCCTATAAACGATGTACCGTGCGTCAAAGAGCTCTGAGTCTTGAATTCCAGGTAGGAGCCAGGTTTCTGTTAAGCAAATTATATCTGCATCCGTATTTAATTGATTTTTGTAAAATGCACCAGTTTTCGTTCGAAGGCCACGCACGTTTTGATAGTAAATAGTTAAATTATTAGCCATTGAATTAAGATATCTACAAATATTATATATAGTTTTTTAAAGGCATTGACTCTCAGATAAAAAGATATAATGTATATTGATTGGACAATTAGATCAGTTTTGATTGGATACGCTAACATAATACAATAATAACAAACATATTTAAGGTCCCCTAACAAAACAGAAAGTACTACAACTAAAGCACAAAAAACGCAGCAACTACAAATATAAAAAGTAAAGTTCATAGTTCTTATTTGATCTTCTTTAAATCCTCGCTGGTAATGATGCTCTGGACAGGACTAGTGTCATTACGCCTCACAAGAATACAGGAATGCTTAACCCAGACGTATTTATAACCGTTATCCGCAGCCAGCTTTTTTGCATTCTTCAAAAGGATTTTGTTAAGGCCCGTAAGGTGATCATTGAAGTATACAGATATATTACTTCCAGTATAACCGATGTCACAAGCTTTGAAATCTCTCAGTTTCCTTAGGCGATTCAAGCAGTCATCTTTTCTGTATCTGGCCAAGAAACGCACCACGATGGCTTTGGGTTTTTTGGAGTCCGACGCCACGGGTGCCACGCGGGTGATAAAATCAATATCAGTGCTCACATTAATGGGGCATCCTGCACACTCTGTAATTTTCTGGAAGATATCCAGTAGGTTCTCATTATTTTTCTCAGGAATTCCTTGGATCTCAATATTTGACCTCCTTGCCCATTGCTCCCTAGAATTAATGCCAATATCTATTTTAGACACCATCGATTTCAGATCTTTTACTTCCGTTTTGGAGGAGCTATGAGCGGCTACCTTATTTTCCAGTATATCGACACTCTTGATAAGTTCATCGTATTTATTACCTAAGAAGGTAACCGACTCCTTAAGTTCCAAAATTTCATTTTTCAATGGACCAAATTCGTCAATAATAAACTTTTTTAGGGTGTCTAAGTCGGATCTCAGTGGTCCAATTTCTGTTCGAAGGAGCTCTCTGACATCATCCAGGGTGAAAACCAATGCCACTGCCGGCTTACTGCTTTCGGTGGCGGCAACTTTAATCGGTAAAGCCGATGAACCCCCAGACTGTGACCCGGTTTCGACAGAAACGGACACCTCGGATTTTTCAGTCGATTTAAGAATTTTCCCCAGTACTGGTGTATTAGAATTATCTCCGTATCTGGGACGAGAAGCTACACACAGAGGACAAATCCACTTGGCGCGTGACGCGGGGGAGTCGTTGCAGGATTCTAGACAATCTTGGTGATATTGTAGTGTACAACCCTGCTTAGTACACTTGATTCGTTTTTGTGTAACTAGCACAGTTTCGCAGCAAACCGAACACTTCACCATGGTCCTTTTTATTGTTCAAGAAACCAAAAAAAAAAAAACAAACAAACAATAGCACAAAATAAAAAAAAAAAAAAAAAAAAAAATGTTTTTTTCCAACCAGATTTGAACTCACGGCGTCAGAATCAAAGTCAGTACTCCGTGCCGCTAGACTATCAAGTATATAGCTTACGGAGGCGAAAGTTGCACTCAGGTTGTAACGATCTATGGAGATCGATAATAGATCAATTGTAATTGTTTCAACGAGGGTAGAAACAAATCACAGACGCACAGAAGTTAAACTTTAGTTCGCAATTTCAATTAAATAACAAATTTATTTTAGAATCTGGTTAGTTATCTAAACGCATCAATATCACAGGACACAGTTTCATTAAAATCACGGTTTGTTATACATTAAAGACACTGTAAAGTATTTTATTTATTGCAGCAACTTACAATCGCTGTTACTGCGTCACCTGTGAACTGTGACATGTGTGTGTAATAACTAATAAGTTTATGATAAAATTAATTGCAGTCATAATAACGTGGTTATTACCGATCGATATAACAGCGTAAATCTAACATGTTTTATTTTTACACTTTGACTTTGACTTCGAAAAATTATATTTTAACATAATGGCGACTCCGTGGAATCTAAAACCATAGCGAGCATCCAAAAGTCCCAAGCCTACTCATAACTTATGAGCAATGATCGGATATCCCGGTGCAACACGGGGTGAATGACCTCAAACATTATGCTAATATGGATATGCCCCGGGGTTCCGGGACTTATGTTGTTAAATATTATTCTGATTTTATTACTTCAAATAAATTTCAATACAATTTAAACGTGTAAAATAAATATTTTGACAAAAGTAATTTAGGTATGTAAAAAAATAAAAAAAGTTAGTTTTTATTATACCTCTGTTTAAAATTGATCTGCCAATTAGTCTTTGGGTATGAATATAAATAAAATATATAATACGGTACGCATTATCAATTCACCACACTACACACAGATATTATATTTTATTAGTTTGTATGAAATTGAAATAGCATTATAGCATACAATTATTTTCTCAATATTTTATATGTTTAATCGATTTCTTTACACGTCTAAAATCCTATCCTAATGCCTATTTATAAATATCCCAACAATCGCATTTTGTTTTCGAACCAGATCCCGGGATTTTAGTCATATCCATATTAAGATTTCTACTCTATATCCCGCAGTGTGGCACCGTGAAATCCGATCACTGCTTATGAGGTTACAAACGCATTGAAAAAAACAGACGAATTGAGAACCTCCCCCTTCTTTGAAGTCAGTTGATAAGGGACTAACTTAACTTGTGAAAGCAAGTCCTTTGGATGTATGTACATGCGACAGAATGCAATGAAAATGAAACAAGTGTTTCTAACTGAACGTTACGCTACTGTATAGGTATTTATTTCAATTCATTTGTTTTTAAAATCCAGGACCGAAAAAGATAGTATAAATTTAAACTTGATATAGAAAATTGTATGACACCAACTGGGGGTCGATTCGGTGCCGATAACGTCAAATGACGAAATTTTGCACACCTGTCCTCTTATTTAGCAGGTGTTTGGTTATTAACTGGTACAAATAAATAAACAATAATAGATAATATAATAAAAATACGGTAAAATTATCACAGCTCACTAGCAGCATATTTTTTTTTCCATTTATTACTAATATTAATGTCTATTCGGCGAGAATAGTATTTAATCATACTAATTGCTATTACAACATAAGAACAGTTTTATTACAAGCTATCTATTTAACCGTATGGTTACCGGGATAGAATAGTGCCACTCCATTTCTTCCCGTGGATGTCGTAAGAGGCGACTAAGGGAATATAGGCTTGTAGTAATGTTAGGCGATGGGCTTGCAACCTGTTACTAATACGCTGGTAAACATCTTAGCCTGATTTTGCAAAATGTGGTTACAGAATTATCAACAAGTTCTTAGAGTTGTTGGTAATTCTGTAGCTCTGCCTACCCCACTCTGGGAATGAAGGCGTGAGTTTATGTATGTATGTATCTACTTAACTTAATATGTACCTATGTATATACGGGTCAAATCTCGCAAGTTACATATAATCAACTTCCTGGTTTCCGATGAAGCTAAAAAGTTGCATGCACCTTTAGTTCTGATGACAATACAATAATATAGCACCATCGAGCTGGTCTGATGATGGAGACGTAGGGTGGCCATAGGAACTCCTAAATTACACGTTATGAACCCGTCGTGTTAGGGCTCGTTAGAATGGTCTTGACGAGTAGATTAGACATAGCATTCAGATCACCTAGTATGACCTGGAAGTGTAATCGTTGTCCTTTGCTCATGGCCTTGGAGATGTCTTCGTAGAAAGTTTCAACCTCATATCGCCGTGAGAGCTATTTGGCGCATACACTTGAATGATCCTTAGGGAATATAAATAAATAAATATCAGGGGACAATGTCACACCAATTGACCTAGTCCCAAATTAAGCTCTAGGCTTGTCTATGGGTACTAGACAACGATTTAAATACTTATATAGAGAAATATATACTTAAATACGTATAAAACATCGCGTCTTCACCCGTGGTACGGTTGGCTATGTCCGGTTGACCAATAAATACAAGGTAGGTAGGTAGGTTATGTTAGTTCTTCAGCCGGCCCGAAGGGCCAAAACACTCAGAAGTAGGAGCTCCGCGAGACCGGAGCTCCGTCGAGTCTGTTGAATTTGATTTTGAAACATAAATTGTAGTCAACCGGACACAGACAACCGTACCACGGGTGAAGAGGGAAAACATCCATGACTCAGGAAAAAATATCCGCGCTCATCACACAAATATATTATGCCCTTACCGGGATTTGAACCCAGGACCGCTAGCTTACATATGCCACTCGTGGAGATATGCTGGCCAACTCCTGGATGTTAGCTCACTCCACCGTACCAGTTGCTCTCCTCTCCACTATGGTACAACAGGTCACCAGATTTAAGTCGCATCGTATGCTGTCCTTGTCGTCGCATTTCACATATCCCCATTACGTCCCACTTAATACGCTCAAGCTCGGATTTGAGTTCTTCAAGTTTCCTTGCGTGCTCAGTGACAGTACAATATTCTAACCACATGTTTTTATTATTTCCAGCTGAAAATGTGGATCTCATTCATGATTCCCAAAATTGAGGACGGAAACAATTTTGGCGTTTCAATACAGGAAGATACGCTCGCCGAGATCCAGTCGGTGGAGTCCGAGGCTGCGGCCTTCTTCGACCAGATCTCACGGTACTTCATTTCGCGGGCGAAGATCGTCTCCAAAGTTGCCAAATACCCACACATTGATGATTATCGAAGAGCCGTACAAGTAAGTATACTTCACTTATTTATTTATTTTTTGGCATAGGAAGGCAATCGAGCACACAGGCCACCTGATGGTAAGTGGAAACTGTGACCCTTTCACATTCGCATTCACAAGACTGCAAATGCACTGCCAACCCTGAGGACTAAGATGGAATGCCTCTATGCTAGTCATTTCACCGGCTGTCTAATCCCCAAACCGGAACACAACAATGCAAACACTGCTGCTTGGCGGTAGGTTAATGGATAAGACGGTGGTACCAACTAGGGAATGAAAATAACCGGTTATCACCGGTTTTAACCGGTTATTTTCATACAAAACCGGTTAATAACCGGTTCTTTGCATTCCCTAGTACCAACCCAGACGGACCCTGCACAAGGTCGTCCCACAAGTAAATCCCACTTGTTTTGTTATGTGTAAAAAAACTGTTCAAACAAGAACCTGCTCCTGTTATGACTTATGAAGTCTGCAATCTAAGCTGTCATGTTTTGGGTTTGTTCATTAAATTTAACACATTTAATGACAATTTAAAAACAAAACGGACCCGCCTAGCGGCTGACACTGGAAGTGTTTAAAGAATAAAATTGGCATAAAATAAAGAACAAAAGGATGTAAACAAATTATTTTTTACTTGGAAAAGATTGCTACTGATACTGCTGGACTATAATATATACAGGGTGTCCCAGAAACTGACGCCAACCCGCCTAGGGCTGATAGAGCAGATCATAAGCTATCGATTTAACTCCCATGTATGTTCAGCAATTGTTATTAGTTTCCGAGTTATTGATCATTTAAATCTGAATTTTTGCCATTTTTCCTTATGTCCGTGGTACGAAAAAACCCTAAATTCATGTATTAATTCATAGTTTTTTTAGTGTTTTCTTGCATGATTAGAATCACTGTGAAGTAGGGAAGTTTTTAAAGCTACATGCCAAATTCTTTTTTATTACAAATGTTCGAGTAAACGCACAGAGTTACTTTCTCCATACTAAGAGAACCCCGCGTTTGTTTTTCACCAAGTATGGAAAAACAAACTTTGTATGTTTACTCAAAAAGTTATAATGAAAAAAAAATTGACATGTAGCTTTAAAAACTTCCTTAGTTTACAGTGATTCTAATCATGCAAGAAAACACTGAAAAAAATGTGAATTAATACATGAATTTAGGGGTTTTTTGTAGCACGGACATAAGGAAAAATTACAAAAAATCCGATTAAAATGATCAATATCTCGGAAACTAATAACAATTGCTGAACATACATGGGGGTTAAATCGATAGCTTATGAGCTGCTCTATCAGCCCTAGGCGGGTTGGCGTCGGTTTCTGGGACACCCTGTATAATTTACAGAATTTATTTCGCGTCAGAAATTAAACATCCACTAAGTTTTTTTTTGAAAAAATAATTGAGTAGGTACAAACTTTTTCTTAGATAAAGTAATCTTTACATTTGTATGATTGATTACCTATTTAGCTACAGGTTAAATTTCACAGACTGTAATAAACTTGTATAGAATCAGTTTATCTTCCAAATTTCATGTGTACGCCTACTATTTTTGAAGTTATTGAATGTTGAAAATCAATAAATTCATTACTGACTGTAAATTTAAGAATAATCTGGGTAAAAGGTGTGTGATATAAGGGTCATGACGTCATAAGCAAAATTATTGTCCGTTACGAAAATGAGAATATTTGTAACGTAAATGATATAGTTACGAAATTGATATGGTTTTGTTACTATAGTGTATTTCTATGGAACTTGCTAACTATGTAAACAAAAGACTTAACTTTGTTTTGTCACTGTTTCTCCTTGAATTTTCACACCACCTCATCAAACACCATTGAAACCATAAACTATTGAAACGGTCGTTACTTTAAAATACAAAATCCCCAAATATATAACTTCAACTTGGATATTTCATTAAAAGTTTAAATGGTTTCATAAGTTAGGTTATTAGAACCTGATGGGATGACGTTTTTGTTTCTTTTAAAATCTACAATTGTCTATGATGGGTAGTGTTGTGGATAAAGTTGGCGATATATTAAGGCCCCTACACATTACCTAACTCACGCTGGTCACACTCACAGATGATATAACGGCACCTTTTGTAATAAATACTGGTGATATATCATCTTCAAGTACCGATTTTTCTTCAGATCGTTATTAAACAAATTAGAAATAAGTAACTACTTGTTTTTTACTTTCGTTATTTTATTATTCGATATGGTTTGACATAAGTAAAGGAGTATTGCCCATCACTAGTAAATTCATCATTCAGAGACAATTTCAATATGGCGGTTTGTTTACATAGTTAGCAAATTCCATAGAATTAGACCTTACAACCCATATTAATTTCGTAAAAATGTCATATACGTTACGAAAAACGAGTTACGGACATTAACCTGTCATTTGACGTTGACCCACCTATGCGTCAGTCATTCTAATTAAAAAAATTGAAATTAAATTTTATTGACATATAAGATTAAAAATTCGAATTTGAATGCTAATTAAAATCTGTCAGGTAATCCTATTGCAGAAACATCCCCTATTAATTGAATAATTTGTAGCCTGAATTGTTTTTACCTGACGTGATGACCAAAGGACGGTAAGGTTCACTTATTTATTTTAAATGATAATCCAGGAGCTGGACGAGAAGGAATACTTGTCGCTGTGGCTGGTGATGTGCGAGATTCGCAACCGCTACTGCTCGCTGCACGACATCGTCATCAAGAACCTCGAGAAAATCAAGAAGCCAAGGTCCTCTAACGCCGAGTCGCTTTACTAGCCGCCGCGGTCACCAGACTTATTATTAAACTTGCGAATCCAATGGTTGACATTAAAGCTGGGCATTTATTCCGATGGTAACCGGTATGTTTATTGAACATTACGTTCAAATTATAAGCATTCGTTCTGTTTGTTCAAGTCTTAAGCCAATCTGTATGTTTATTCCAATTGGAACGATTTAGCAGCAAGTTGGCTGAAACAAGGGGGAGCTGAGCCTGTATCTCATTTATTACCGCTCAATATTTGACCATGACAAGAGGTAATAGGAAAAGACAATGAACATGACGGAATATTGTAATGCTTCCCTTTGAGGCGAATGGACGTAATGTTTAGATTATTTGTAGGTGCTTGGAATAAATGCCATTTTGATTTTTTATTCACTAGATCAATATTTCACCATTAAACCAATATGATTTTTGAAAATTGATATGATTAATTTATGCTTTATATATTTGCAAATTAAAACAATTCCCCAGTTAAGATATGTAATAATTTATGACAATCTAATGTAATCTAATGCAATTTTCTGATAGAATTCTATGTATTATTTGATCATTTGGTCTTGTGCACTGTCTAGTGAGTAAAAAATAGAGCTTGGTGATACTGTAGTTGTACTATCACTGTATTAACCATTTAGTATTTAAGTGATGCGACTGTACCGACGCTGGTATAGACCAGAACGTGCGGTGTTGCTTTTACCTACGAGTTATTTATCTTGTGTCCAATCACTCTTTCAATAGTTGTTTAATGAAAACGTAAGTGCATTACTCCATACCATACATTCGATGTTGAACTAATCACCTATACTGTAAGTTGAATGAAATGTTTTTTAGAATTTCATTTGAATGCCTGTGTTATTAATAGATAAGATCACGTGGACAAGACCCAGCACTCAAAGCGATACTAGTATCGCTTGGCTGATAGTCAGTATAATTTAAATATGTACCCGATACCAATAAAAATTAAACATTTCTATGTACATGTGGTTGTTGTTTTATTTATTTTTATTTTCATTACTTTTCCTCTATCAGTACCTTGAGCATGAAGTTTTCCTTCTATCGAGGGCCCTAGTTGGCTCTGGCCGATATCTAAAAGACTTGCCACTGATACCAGCGAAACAAGTTGAAGACTAAAAGATTCTTTGTGTTATATGGATTTGTGTTATTTTGTGGGTGGGGCACATCGCACGCAGGACTGATGGCCGATAGGGTCAGAAGGTTCTTGAGTGGCGTCCGCGGACCGGGAGACGAGCTGTAGGTAGGCCTCCAACAAGATGGAGTGACGACCTTGTAAGGATCGCGGGAAAGCGGTGGATGCGAAAAGCACAAAACCGGTCTGAGTGGAGAGCCTTGGGGGAGACCTATGTCCAGCAGTGGAAGTCTTTCGGCTGACATGATGATGATGATGATGATATGCATAACGAAGCAAGCATGTGCATTTAAGTTGTAATTTGCATAGCGAAGCAAATACGTTTGACTTGTGAATGATTTCCAAAACGTTAACACATTCATACATCGTTATCGCGGGAGCAAAAACAAATTATTAAAGAACAGATATAACAGATGGTCAGTTCAGTATAAACGGAATATTCTGCCTATTAAGCCTCTAAGAAGTTCTCAATCGAAATTTTCGCTGGAAACAGTCAATTACACTTGTCTTACAATTTGTAAACGCTTTTATAAGTCAACGTGTCAGCTTTAATAAAATAATATAAAAGTCAAATATTTTTGTCCAGAACTAGTTTAATTTCTTTAAATATATTTCATATTTAATTTAGATATATTTTTGTATCTTTTTGTACATATCAAATCAATCAAGAATGACAAATGTCTAAAGTAGCAGGAAAAGTGACTGAAGAGGTTGACGTTAGGATTGCGTATCTAATCTCTTTAAATATGTATCAAGTAAAATACGGAGGTAAGACATTTGAAATAATATGATACATTTTGAACTCGTAGGTATAAACGTTTCTCGATACGAGTGTCACTTCTGTTATTGCCTATTTGTCATAATCTTTGACTACTGTCAAATCGTTTTTGCTCCCGCGATAACGATGTAAGCACATTACCCGATTCCAGTGTTTTTCCGCGTTGCACTTAAAACTACGTACAGACGTAAGTAGTGCATAAATTGTTTTCCTTCGTATTTTCACGGAAATATACGAACGTGTCTTGCTATTTCAGTCAGTCACAGTACAAAAAGTACTGAGGTTGTCTGAAGTAGCATGACAAATACGAACGTTTCCGAGAAAATACGAAGGAAAACAATTGTGCACTACATCTGTACGAGCAGAGAACGACTTGTCTTTTTCTTTTTGACAAGAAGGCACACGCACACGTGACTCGCGGGCCTAATATCGTGTGATATTTGGATAAAACCTCGTCACATTCTGACATAATGTAACTATATCAGTACGAGAGTGACGCTTGCTTGATCCACATTTTGTCACGCGATAAACGCAACCATACTAACCCGGGATGGTAAAATTAGGGGCAGACTCGTGGCCACACTAGGTTGTCACACCACTGTTATTCGCTTTGGTCGGAAATTCGACAGAAATCATTTTTATTCCGCAAAAGTAGGTAGGTTAGGTTCGTTAGGTATCTTTAAATGCCCGAAGGGCAAATCGCTCAGAAATAGGAGCCCTGCCTCAGGCAGGGTTCCGTCGAATAGTAGTGGCGTGACCACCTGGTGTGACCACGAGTCTGCACCCGGCGTATCGTCATCGAGTATACTCTTGATTTTTCTAAGATGATGCCTGTGTTAGCTCATACTTAAACACTTATTTTATTACACGTATTTCTTTAACTTTACATAAATACTACATCGGTATAAACCTAGCGACGCCGTTCAGAAATTTAAGGGCCTTTAATTAATTTCCGTGTGGTTGCCGGGTATTCCGTGTGGTTGCCGGGTATTCCGTGTGGTTGCCGGGTATTCCGTGTGGTTGCCGGGTATTCCGTGTGGTTGCCGGGTTAGAATAGTGCCACTCCATGTCTTCCCGTGGATGTCGTAAGAGGCGACCAAGGCTTGTAGTCATAGCTGGGCATTAACTCGTTAATCCGTTAATCGTTAATTAACGAAGTTAACATTTTGATTAACGGAGTAACTTTTAAGTTAACTTTTTAAAATGTTAACGGACACGTTAACTTCCGTTAATATGCAGAAGTCCGTTAATCGTTAATCCAATGCCTACTATTTACCGAACGGCACCGCGGCACGGCAAGAAAAACAGGTTCAGACAAGTATGAAACGACAAGTGCCGGGCGGCGCGTAGCAGCGAGTGTGTAGTGTGAGAAACAACGATGATGACAAGGAAGACTTTCAATTCTGTCACTCAGTCTATAGAAAAACCGAAAAGCTCCAACTCTTTAAAGAGTAAAGCGCAAAGTCTCGTTAAAATGTGGCTGGACATGAAATCAAAAGACTCTATCCCTCGGGGAACAGATATTCATAAATCTATTCATTAAATACAATACTGCTATACCATCAAGCGCTGCAATTAAACGTGTTTTCCACGGGTAAAGACATTTTAACTCCAAAACGAGCCTCGCTTTCAGACGAGAACTTCAACATGTTAATGTTCATTAAAGGGAATATGCACCTTATGCCCTTTTGTATTTTGTTTTGTTCCTATCCTGTTAACTTCCACAACCTAAACCAACAGGTTTTATGAGTTCACTAACGCAACGATATAAAAATGCATTTTTTTTACACATATTAACGGATTAACGATTAACGTTAACTTGCGTTAATTCTTCCGAAATTTAACGCTTTAACGTTTAACGAAGCTAACTTTTTTTGTAGCGGTTTAACGATTAACGAAGTTAACTATTTGATTAACGGTGCCCAGCTATGCTTGTAGTACTGTTAGGCGATGGGCTTGCCACCTGTCACTAATACGCTGGTAAACATCTTAGCCTATTTGTGCAAATAGTGGTTACAGAATTATCAACAAGTTTTTAAAGTTGTAGGTAATTCTGTAGCTCTGCCTACCCCTCTCTGGGATTACAGGCGTGAAGGTATGTATATGTATGTATGTATTTGTAATTAATATAAAATTTTAAGGCCTAATATACACTGTTAAACATCTTAGCCTAATTGTGCAAATTGTGGTTACAGAGTTATCAACAAGTTTTTGGAGTTGTTGGTAATTCTGTAGCTCTGCCTACCCCACTCTGGGAATGAAGGCGTGAAGGTATGTATGTATGTATGTTAAAGGCCTAAAATTTAGTCAATCAGCTCCGGGGGTATTCAAAGTTACAGGCCTCCGCGCCGCCATAAATTTCAATGCTTCATGGCGAGTTCTCGTCCGAGTTAGTTCCGCCCGCTGTTTTAATTTACGGATATATTTATTTATTCTACTCGTCCCAAATAAATTATATTAAAATTAAAATTTTGTTGATAAACTGATGCTGTGAAACTTATTTACGTATCTTAATAAATTTATATGAAGGAGTGTAATTATTACATTAAAAATGAAAGCCACATCTATGGTTTATCAGATAATGACACCACACTCGAGGTGATAGGTAAACTGAAGCCGATATATTTTTTTTACCGAAGTGCGGCGGCTTGCAACATTGAATACCACCCCTCAGCTAATTCAAAATCAGCTTAGTTTGTCCTAGGATACAAAATAATGTGGTAAGTGACTTCATCTGATACCAATTTTGACCTCTCCATACATTGGGTGACACTACCGCCCGTACTATAGGTACCTACTAGGTTGAGTTCGATATAGTTTTCAGGTACAAACCAAATATGGCCAATTTATCTACCTACATCTAAGTATATCTATGGATATCAATGTTATTCAATCTTGAATAGTCTTCTACACTGTATTTCCTTTTGTTTTTTATTAATATAGGTACAGTCAAGTGCAAAGATATGTTTAGAAAATATTATTATTATTATTTATTAATTAGCCAATATAGTGTCCCACTGCTGAACAAAGGCCTCCTCCCTTGATTTCATATATAAATATAGGAGAAAATATCATCTCATAAATATGTTACTAGTTATTTTTCACTAGAATAATAAGGACGATTTTTTTAGATGTTGCGCTCTGCCATATTCTGACACTTAAATGCACAGTAACTATTTTGGAGATATTTACGAATAACCGATAAAAGGCGCCTTTTAACCCTTTACATCGCGACAGGACTTTCTTCAGACTTTTATACAAATGCAAATCCTAAAGTGCCTATTTGGTATTATTTTTTTAACCCTGTACATATACCTACATTTAATGACATAACAAACCTATACATTACAATACAAAATACTTTATAGAACACAACATACACCAAGGCACGGATATACTTACTAGGAAATAAAATAAAGATTACATAGGTACTTAGTAAGTCAACAGTCTTATCACTAAATATCTAATTAATTAATATCTCAATTATTATTATCTTTTAACGGTGAAATTTTATCCTTTTATTTGGTATAGAACCTTAAAACACCATCAGAAATAAGAAGAAGACCTGATATGAGGTTATTAAACTACACTTTTTAAAATGAAAACACATTGTGAACAATCAAAACTAATAACCCAATACAATGTCATATGTGCGACATAAATCATTAATATAAAGAACATTAACTTCTTTATTTTATGTTGCTGGATGCTCAATACGCTCCGGATGTCATGGACTGAACGGTGCACAGATGAGTCTGCTCTCAAGAACCTCAACATCAGAACCAGGCTCTACTGTTTTGCTTTCGACGAGTTCTCAGCTTCTTATGCCACCTAGCACGATCAGCACCGCACAGCTTGGAGAAGCTCATCATCGCCCGTTGTGTGGCAGGAAAGAGGTAGGTAGGTACTTATGCCTCCTAAATTGACGAGGTAAAATCAGCTGCAACCGGAGTTCGGCTAGCACTCAGTGACCCCAGGATCGATCAGCCTGGACAGTGGTGGTCCATCAAACGCGAGGATATGACTAAGAAGAAGAATAATAATTTATGTTGTGAGCTTTCCTATAAATGTTCAGGTGACGTTGAAATTACATAGTCATATTTATCTTTTAACCAGGCTGTCGACGCCGTCCCGGCTGCCACCCAAGCCGGAGAGAGAGCCCCATCGCTGTCCACTACTTCATACTTAAGAGCATATTTCATCCTCTTCTCCTCACTGAGCACTACTGATTTAAAATATTTCATTACATACTGAAGAGCCTGTTCAGCCTTTTTTTTCAAGTTTCTCATAAACGAAAACGGATCGGCATAACGTTCAACAGTAAATTCAAAATCGCAATTGAATTTGATTAAATTAATACTTTCAGATGTTAACAATGATGACACTAACATCAGTGCCAAGGCCAAGCGCTTCTCTTCTGTCTTCAGAGTCCGGGGTACAATGGCAGCCGCTACCTGTGTTCTAGCGATAATAGGGAAATCAGCGTGGATTGCTTGTAGCTGTTCAAAGGGAAGTATCATAGGTACACTAGTACTGTAGACTATAGCAACAGTAACTTCAGGAAAGCAGGCCATCACCCTGGTGAGGGTGAGCGTGTTGCTATTCTCTGCTTTTGTGCTCATTGGAAGTGTCACGGTTAGTACTTGTAAAGCGATTTGTCCAGCCTGAGACAAAGCCAATCGCTTATTGTCAAATCGATTCCCAACTTGAATTCCTATTAGGCATAACAAAGAAACTTGACGAAAACGAAGTTTTGTCATTAGAATTTCTCTCGTTTTTACAGCATCAAACTTAACAATGTTTTTATGTTTAATGGTTTTTACCGTGGTCAGTCCCATCGGCATCCGATATTTTTTTATCATTACCTCAATCAGGTCTTCAAGTGCGACTTGAGATTCGGAGGCTGTTTCTTCAGGCCGTTTTTGAGATCCAGAAGCTGTCGAATCTTTGTCGTCCATGTTTTCTTCAAGTTAAGTAGGTACTTTTCTCTTGTTCGCTGCGTACGCGCCGTAACTTCTTCCAGCGCACCTCGTTACTATATTACTTGTTCTTCTATATGAGCGGTCTGATCTGCGAGCGAGCCCGCCTTTTAAAGCCGTATTGTGAGCGACAATGTCCTCCTAATTAGCCTAATTAATTGATTCACAGAATAGCTGGCCTATTGCCTAACGAACTCGCAATCGCAATGGACTTTAAAGCGAAACACTTGTTTTCATTTTGTATGCAGACTCGCGTTCGGAATGTTAAAATGAAAACATTGAAAACATACATACATACATACCTTCACGCCTTCATTCCCAGAGTGGGGTAGGCAGAGCTACAGAATTACCAACAACTCTAAAAACCTGTTGATAACTCTGTAACCACAATTTGCGATTTATTATTTATTTATGAGACAAATTTGTACCTTAACAGCTAAAGCCAAAACAGCACAAACTTACAGCTAAGTACTTAGTCTAACTAAACTTACATCAATCTATCGTGCTCTTGGGCATTTCTCCTTCTATCACTCTCTTGCACACTGTCGTCAGTCGCCCAATCGGACTCGCAAACAGATCGCACTGTGGCGCCGCCTCGAGCACGGAGTTGAGCAGCGCAAGAGCGCGCGCGATAGGCGCCTGCGCGTGTGCACGCGTTCGCGCCACCGCACCGGCACAGCCAGCAGCGGGTGGGTGTTTTCGAGCGCGAATGTACCGACAGGGCACAAAAAGACGCACAAACGCCTCTACGAGGGCCACACAATCTATTTTGTTCCTGACTATGCCTATAGTAAACTTTGCCAGCAGGAGTAACCTACGCAATTGCAGAGAATCGTATCCTAAGTGCCCCTGCCAAAATAGGGTTGGATAATATAGGGGTAGTATGAATGTAGCCTTTTATATAAAGCCCTTAGAAATTTCTTTTGAATTTGTTTCTGGAATAATAATGATGCACTTTGGAACAAAAAATATAATAAAAATGGGCAAAAGTCGTGTACAACTTTTTTTATTTGTAAGTACCTCTTTTATTTTGTAATCACGTGAAATATGTTTAAAATAAAAATATATCTAAAAAGCCACATTTATCTACTTCATCATTCGAAAGACGTCCACTGCTGGACATAGTCCAAGGCTCTCCACTCAGACCGGTCTTGTGCTTTTCGCATCCACCGCCCGCGTTCGTGATGACTTACGGATCTGAGACGTGGGCGCTAACAATGGGCCTCATAAGGAAGCTCAAAGTCACTCAGAGGGCTATGGAGAGGGCTATGTTCGGGGTTTCTCTGCGTGATAGAATCTTTTATACATTACATACATACATACACTCACGCCTTCATTCTCAGCTTGGGGTAGGCAGAGCTATAGAATTACCGACAACTCTAAAAACTTGTTGTTAATTCTTCAACCACATTTTGCACAATCAGGCTAAGATGTTTACTATTTTATTGTTTTGACAATATTCGTAACTTATTTTGGAATGAATCGTTTGTATAACTTTATACCTATTTAGAAAACGAACTGATAGGTATTTAAGTTTTGCAAGAGGTTTCCAATTATTGAAAACAGGATTCATAATTAGAAACAAAGAATGTATTGTATTTAAATGTTCTGATATTTCCACATAATTAAATCCAAATGAGTTTTAAATGTCTTTACGTTAACGTTAATCTACATCAGCTTTGCGGTAAGTAATTACCTATTTAATTCATTTAAATTAAAATAAAACTAAGCTACTCAAATATTAAAGATGTAAATAATAATCACCGCTATAAAAAGAACACCCCCTCTAGCAGCTCCGCTCGCGGCATGGTCCCTATGACACTGGCTGCATTACCTCTCTGGATAGCTAGCCCAATCTTTTGGGAGAGGTAAGCACCAGCTCTAGGATCTCCGGAGGTGTCTATGAGCCGGGATGACAGGGCCTTAATAAAGCTTTTCAAATCGGCAATTATTTTGTTGAACAAATCAATTTACTATAATACCTAATATAATTCGTGCGTTTGTAGTTTGAACA
Organism: Acleris emargana; assembly: GCA_927399475.2. Classification (NCBI taxonomy): domain Eukaryota; kingdom Metazoa; phylum Arthropoda; class Insecta; order Lepidoptera; family Tortricidae; genus Acleris; species Acleris emargana. The sequence goes on from OV656843.1 coordinate 3,240,485, forward strand.
ATATTTTATTTTATCGTTGCAGCATACTCAAAATGATGTGGTGGATGATGAAGAGTACACCTTCTAGCACTATTAGGGGAGGGAGACCGGGGATGGTTGACCAAATTTCAGCTTAAACATTTGTATTTTTATTCCATTAGAGTATATTCATTTGGTACCGAGTTCAGTTAATAGATAATTATAATATTGAGCTTTAAAAAAAAGTGGCAAAAGGCACGATTTTCATTACGATATAGTAACACCGTACCTTGTTTCATTATAACGTGCAATATCAGGGGCATTTTTTACAAAGCTACAAGTAACAATTTTACAGGTCTAAACTGGCAACACTGCTCAAATGGCTGGTCGTCATTGGTCCAGGATGTGTCAAATAGACACTTGTAACCTGTAAATTGTTATTTGTAGCTTTATAAAACAGGGCACAGGTGGAATGTCCTGCTTGATGCCGGATATTCGAGACGGCCCCATATATGATAAGTAGGTATCGGAGTTTTTGTCGCACGTTAAGACTAATAGCAAGCTATGGAGTCGTCATTTTCCATAAATCTAAACTTTTATTCATATTCATACTCATTTATTTATTTAATTATTTAGGTTTTTTTATAATCAACGTTGACGAGTTTAGAAACGATTATTTAATGTTATATTTGGAAATGAAATATTACAAGAAAAATAATTACCATTTTTATTCTGATTTAATTACGAAAATTTATAAACAAACAAAAGATACATTAAAACACGGCAGAAGGGAATGTTTAAGTCCACACTAGTGGCGAATTGTATGTTAAAATATTTCAAGTTATGAATTTATAATCTAATAGTTTTAAAAAAAATATATAACTTGACTAAGACCGCTATAGAGGCATTTTAAGATAAATTAAATAAATGAGTATGAATATGAATAAGAGTTTAGATTTATGGCATATGACGACTCCATAGCTTGCTATTAGTCTTAGCGTGCGACAAAAACTCCGATGCCTAATGATAAGGAATGCAAATATTTTTGTTTAATGAGCACAAACATCTATCGATAAGTAAGTAAGTACGGACGGACAGCGTAGGCATACCAATAGGGGCCTAAGGTTGACGATTGCTAAGGCCTATCTACTGATTTTGACCTGGTGACATATTTTTTTTCCAAATCGGTCCGTCAGTCTGAGTAAGTACGTTTTTTTTTTTTATTGCATAGGAAGGCAAACGAGCACGCAGGCCACCTGATGGTAAGTGGAAACTGTGACCCATAGACATTCGCATTCACAAGACTGCAAATGCACTGTGACTGCCAACCCTGAGGACAGTTTTCGACATTCTTTCACGTCATGTTTACGTTAGCGTAAAGGAGCGCGTCCTCGTTTACAAAACTTACACACCACTCGATGTTTGCGTCGAATGCAGTGGTTACGCTCCTTTAGGCACTGGACCCCCGCGAGCGAGTAAGCTATGAGCTATCGGCTATTTTCTAGCTCAAGAAACGAACAAAAGATAATCGTTTTCGTGTAAATAAAAGTGAGAGATATATATTTATAGTTTATAGCTGGCTGTTCACACCGCCGGCGAGGACACTCTCCCACCGCCCGGCGAGTAAGCGATAATCCCATAGAATTTTAACTAGCCTCCCGCCGATTGTCAACTGTTTCTAGTACATAATTTTACTAGTTGCTCGCCGAGCTCGCCGATATCTGGCGGTGGGACCGCTGTTTACTAGTTGACCGCAGCGGTAAAAGCTATCGACTATAAAACTAGCTCAGCGGTACTCAGCTTTATAGCCGAGCGTCAAAACTATCAAAACTTTACTCGCTTCTCGCCGCTCGCCCACTCTTTTGTAGTTTATAGTTCTACTAGCTTATAGTCTGTAGCCGGCGGTGGGACCAGTGCCTTAAGCATAAATTGTCTAGGGCACTCTAGGGTCACTAATCCCTTTTTATTTTTTTATAAAACCAAGGTTTTTACCTATACATACTTTGTGCAGTATTTAAGTACAATTGACTTAAAACATAATGTCATTTGATTTTAGAACCATTAGATTTTGACGTTGACATTCTACCGGGGTAAGATATTTAGACATCATCGTATTTTTGTTTAGTTTGTAACACGTTTCGCAGTTTTACATTTTTCGCTTCGTTGTTTACAACGCAGCCGGCATCCCGAGTAAGCGTTAAGGATATGAAATTTGATTTTTAAAGGAAATTTAGAGATGGAGCACGTCGTCGAAAAGAGGAACATGGGCGGCGATAGCGCCAGAAACAAGTCCGTTTGCGAGCCGACGGAGAAGTCGTCTAACCACGTGTTCGACGGCGCTGGGGAGAACATCCATTACCACAGCGACTCGGAGTCCCTAGGCTCCCGGAACAGCAAGACTCGCTACATAAACGCTGCCATATACGTCGAGCAAGTAGAAGCCTCGCACTCAGTGACGTCGCTGCAAACAGACTCGTCATGCGTGGACGTCACACCGCACCCGCACAGTTCCTACCGGAGTAACTCCACCCCTTTCCTCACGGGGCGAGTGTCAAGTGGTTCCTCCGTCAGCGTCAAGCGAAAGTCCTGCCGATTGGTCGAGCAATCCATGAGCTTCGAAGATGATAATGAGGACACGCCGCGATATTGCAACCAGCAGACTTACAGAGAGGATGGACCCGACACGTTCAGGCTGTCGGTTGCTTCGATGTCGACCACGACGACTGCCAAAGCGGAACGGGAGCGGAGCGAGGCGAAAAAGAAGGAAGCTTTTGAAAAGTGGGTCGCACGTAAAGAACAGGAAGTGAGTGCTAAGAGCACGGTCCTAAAAAAAATACGGACGTAACGTTGCACTAAAAAGGTGTGAAGTTTACCGCCAATGCGCCGAGTCACAGCATGAGTGACAGTTTACGTGTGTGCATGTGCTACGCAAACTGCCATTTTGCATGTTTAACCTATGATTAGCCGGGTTTACGTCCGTATTGTTTTTAGGTCCGTGCTTAGTGGTTTAATGATTGAAGGGTCCACTCCATATCTTCCCGTGGACGTCGTAAGAGGCGACTAAGGGAAAAAAGGCTTGTAGTACTGTTAGGCGAGGGGCTTTAATACACTGGTAAACATCAAAGCCTAATTGTACCAAATGTACTTGTTTGTACTTCTGTAAGTAGTTCTGCCTACCCCACTCTGGGAATGAAGGCGTGAAGGTATGTATTGTATGTATGTATTCCACCAATTCCACCTCTTTTGAGGGTAGTTATAACTTTTTCTATCAACTTCCGAGATGAGGTAAGTACATCAAATGAACACTATGACCGTTAACAAAACATTTAGCTTGATAAAGGATCATTTAAAAAAAGTTGTAAAAACACGTCAAGTGCGAGTTGGGCTCGTGCACCAAGGGCTCAAAGGAAAACGCAAAAGAAAATTTCGTTATTAACTTTATTTTCTATTATGATAAGGTCCATGTTGACTAGCCTGAATTTGAATAAACATTTTTAAAGTTTTTTGATAAAAAAAAAACCGAAACTGTATAATTTGACAACTTCGTTTTATTTTTTGCGTAAAATATAATTAATAAACAGGGGGGAACGGTAATGTTTTGTAAATTTTTAGCTATAAATCTAAGAGTATGTCACAGAAATTTATAAAAAAATCAGTATGAAATGTGCAGATTGAGCCCTTTTATAATGATACCCCGTTTGCTATAATCGAATCACTTTAATTTTTCAAACCCCATTCTCTACCCCTTCTTAAATATAAAAAAAAACATATTTTTTTACTAAAAACAGATGCACGCAAGCAAGTTATACACTATGCCAAATTTCAAGTTGATAGCTTCTTAGTTAGTTTAGCTTAGTTTCAGAGAAAAACTGCTGTGACAGACAGACACCGAAGTCTCACCATTAGGGTTCCTTTTTTTTCTATTTTGGTACGAAAGCCTAATAAAGCCCAAACGAAGCCCACTTACTTATTGTATGTATGTTAAACTCTGTATTGCACAAAAAAATAACAATTACAAGTAATTTCGTACATAAACTTAAGATTAACATGTACAATGGCGAACTTATCCCTTTAAGGGATCTCTTCCAGTTAACCTGACCATGATTGAGGAAACTGTACGAGGATAGGCTAGATTACAAGGATGTGCACCAAAAATAAATAAATTAATATATCTACAGCTAAACATTACATACATTACATAAACTCACGCCTTCATTCCCAGAGTGGAGTAGGCAGAGCTAAAGAATTACCAACAAGTCTTAAAACTTCTTGATAATTGCTTAACCACAATTTGCACAAGTAGGCTAAGATGTTTCCCAGTGTATTAGTGACAGGCGGCAAGCCCATCGCCTAACAGTACTACAAGCCTTTATTCCCTTAGTCGCCTCTTACGACTTCCACGGGAAGACATGGAGTGGCACTATTCTAACCCGGCAACCACACGGCCAATATCCATAAACTATTCATATAAATAAATAAACATCAGATACATAAATATAAATATAATAATATAGTACAGTATATATACACTTACATAAGTAAATAGTTATATATATTTATTTATTTATTTGTACATATACTTGTTATCGTTTTTTTAGAAACGAGATAAAGCCCGCATGGAGAAGCAGAAGCAGCAAGCTCCGCCGTCGACGAGCATGGCGCAGCGAGAGGAGTCTTACAGGCGTTGGCTGGAACGCAAGCGCACGCAGACGGAGCGCCGGCGCGCCGAGGAGATCATGCGGCGCTACCGGGAAGCCGAGCGAAGCGAGCAGGAGCGCGCCCGCCGCGAGCGAGCCAAGGAACAAAGGCTGGCGGATTGGATACGGAAGAAGGAGGAGGATATTAAACGTAACCCTCTGGCTTTATTATCTGCTGGGCTGTATTGCTTCTATATCGCAATTATATCACTAAGTATCATTTCATCTAAAACTTGTGAACAACCGTCGTTGCGTCAGTGGCACGACTTTCAGTTGACGGCCAGGAGGGTTATTATGACGTTGCCATGCAGTTCATTTTACGGTGGATTTTACAATTATTTTCTTTCATAAAAACCTTGTCCTGACATTGGCAAACACAACAAAAAAGAAATCAGCCAAATCGGTTCAGCCGTTCTCGAGTTTTGCGCTTAGCAACACATTTAGCGATTCATTTTTATTATATAGAAGATTTGCAAACTGATCGATAAAAACTTAAGCTACAATTGTAATATGGTTGTACTTGTTGTGACATATTCTCTAGAAGATACGGAACGGTGAGCTATAATCTTATCAATACTTAATTATTTGGGTTCAAATGTTTTCAGGTTAGAGTCTCAATTAATCGGACAGGTAACGGACCAAGAAGAAGAAAACAAGACTAAGAAGTTGACTTGTTTTGTTGTTTTTATTTTAATTGTTAATTCTATGATCTGAGTTTGAGTTCTACGAAAGTGTTTTATAGGTATTATTGTGTAACATTGTGTATTCATGTGGCTCAAAGTATGGCGTTGGTTCCCAGTTCGTTTCAAGACACGCATTCCTATTCAATGCTACCTGTATAGTGTATAATGAAACGGACGTTAGTGAGATGAAATAAAACGAAATATTACTTGCAATAAATTTAATTTTCATAAAATATCTTGTATTCATTATGCAATAGTAAATCCGAATTCCTTAAGGATAGCTAAGGATTTCCTTAGTTTTTACTTAACTACAGTACCTATGTAATCTTACTTCAAAGTTAAACGTGCGTTTCATGGCGTAACCTATCTCCCCTACCTACTGTCCTATTTTTGTAAAATAAGAGGTGTTGCTCATAATAACTTAGCCAACTAATTTTTCAATGTTTTATCGTATTCATGATAGATTCCGTAATGCCAGAGGTTACATCTACATTACATCACTGAAAATTACACGGTTACCGATTCCTACGCGGTTGAAGTCGCGAGAGAAAAACTGGTACAAATAAAAAAAATAAAAATGCCCGTTTTTTGCTACTGATTTTATTGTACATTACCGCCGAAACGTGAATCCGACGAAACAAAAGCCGACGAAACAAGAATCGGACGAGACAAGAATCGGACGAGACAAGAATCTAGCGAATTGTGAACTAATTCCACTATGGTTCCGGACTCGAGATCCCACTTCCATTTCTGGGCGATTTGCCCTTCGGGCTTTTAAAGATACCTAGAACCTAAGTTTTGCGGGATTGCGGACTCGCGTTAATTGATTTCTGATGAAAGAGAATAGCAGTGGGACAAAAGAAATGGGATCACTAAGCCTAAAGCACTATTTCCACCAAACGGCCCGCAACGGATCGGAACAGAAAAAATTGTATGGTCTTTAAACGATACTGAATCATATATGTACTGTTTTTAAGTCTACATTACCAAGCTGCGCATAGCGGCTTGACGGCGGGCGTCTTCCGCGACATGTGATGGAAACCGATTGGTAATGTAGACTTAAAAACAGTACATATAAGATTCAGTATCGTTTAAAGACCATACAATTATTTCCGTTCCGATCCGTTTGGTGGAAATAGTGCTTAACCGCCCTTTGACGACGCGGTAGCCTAAACTAAGTGGCGAGTCGGGTCATACGTAAATCATCAGAATCATGCTATCTCTTTCGCACCTGCACTGGATGTCTCTGCAGTACGGAACAGGGCTATGTTTTCAAAATGCCGGGTGTTTCTCCGAGCCTTGCTACGAAGCTAGCGGTCCAGGGTTCCAAATCCCGGTAAGGGCAGATATTTGTGTGATGAGCTCGAATATTTATTCCTGAGTCATGGATGTTTTCTATGTATTTCTCTATATAAGAATTTATATCTTCTAGTACTCATAGAAAAAGCCTAGAGCTTAGTTTAGTCGTAGGTCAATCGGTGTGATATTGTTTCGTGATATATATTCATTATTATTTTCGTACAGTGATGAAAACACGCGAGGAGCGCAAAGCGGCGCGCATGGCGATCGAGGACAAGCGCAAGCGGTCGGAAGGCGAGCGCGCGTACCGCGACTGGCTGCGCACGAGCAAGAACAAGCCCCTCCCCGTCCCCCTCAACCAGGGCGAGCTCAGTGAGTACTAGTTGCGCCCGCTAAGTCTTTAAATGGAGCGCTCCATGGAACTAAACCCCCTTGTTAAAAAAGCAGGAACTTTTTTTTTTTTTCTAGTAGTTTATACTTACTGTACCTTATTAAATGATATTGTATCATTAGTTTTCTTCGTAAGCAATACATTTTATGTAGTTTTATAGTATATTTATAGTACTTGAAAAAATCAAGTGACCGTATTGTTTGCAAGGGGGTCTTTTAGTTTCTTTAGTTCCTTTGGCTCTGGGGAAAATTTTGAGATCTGAGAACGAGTCAACCGTTTCACACCGTTTCGATATATTAAACACTCTGAACTAACTGGTATAATAACAATGCGCAGTTATGCGTCCTACTCGCACTTGAGCAGAACACCGGATTCAGTATTGGTCACCTACATATATCGCACTGCTACATCAAGACAGCATCAACTCAAATTGTTAGTTTTGTTTCAAGCTCATAGACGTTGTACTAAAGTTGATTTTAAAATACAGTTGTATTTCGAGTTACTACACTTTTGATCTGGCAGTGCGATATATAAACTTCCTATAGGAACTAAATTCCAACCGATCAATACTACACAGATTGCACTTTAGCTTGCACGCCTGGTGCGAATGACGTTTCGTTATACTCAAAGAGAGTCGCTACCGTCTATACATTTGGTGTTTTATTTAAATTGCAGACCGAACATGCAACTTGATATTTAACGAGATATCGCACACCCAGTCGAACAAAGCGGTAAAATTTTTTACCTGATTTTTTATTTTAATGGATTTTTGAATTCCGCAGGTTAAGATTCATCTCGTAAATTTTTTTCATACTCCTCTGACTTATATTTACGGAAATATTTACACAAACGTGTTTATACTTCCGAATTTAAAATTAATCTATGTTGTCGAATAAAGCCCATACAAATTATTACACGGCCTTGGAACACAGAAAGTTGCCTGAAAAAGGATGTTAAAAATTAAAACACTTTTATTCGCCCGAAAAAAAGGAACACGTTGATTTGTTTAACCTTAAACGTCAATGTTCTTACTGAACACATATTTCACTAGAGACGCGAAGAGTGATACGAGTTCAATAGATTTCTGTTTTTAACGTAGTGTGCTTTTATGTTTGCTTTGTGAATAATATAATTTTGTAATGATATTTTGTACATCTTAACTTAATAATCATGGACGTATTTATTTATTATTTCATTTTACTGTTCAATATTACAACGATATAGTTTTGCAAGTAGGCATGCAACACCGGACGCCCCGCGAGAGGGGGAATCACCTGAGTTGTAAACACGTCTCACCCGGCCGGCAATTTCTTTGTAGTCGTAATTTAGATCGGTAACGAGGCGTGCACTTGCGTTTTGTTTGTAAACAAGTGATCGAAAAAAGTGCAAACGTGTTAGTATACCTATATATGTATAAACTTCAGTTTTTTTTAGAATTAGAAACCACAACAACATTATATTGCGGCTCGTGAACTGTAATCTTCTAACTCTCGTACTCGTAAACTAGAGTAACAATTGATGACACGCAAATAAAGTGACATTAAAATAATTTTATTTTGCGGCTCCCAGACTATTGTACTGTAACTATTTGCTAGGTAATAAAATAAATAGTGGAACAGACGCACTATAATGTTATTGTGGTTTCTAATTCTATAAAAACTGAAGTATAGATAGAGATTAGTGGTGGACTTATACCTAAGCGTATTATTATAACGGTAGGTGGATCAGGATACCTATTTGAATTGAAGAAGTGTAGGTATCAAAATTTAGTAACTTTTCAAAGTGTAAAGACTAAAACAAAGCATAAGTATATTTAAGTAATATGATTTTTGTCAAAATGCATGTTGTGATTTTTGATAGGTAGGTATTATGCTTCTTAAATTTGAAATTTAGAAAAACAAGTTAAGTTCCTTATTGTATTAAACTGGTCCTAAGGTTTAGTTTCGTGACAAAACTAACCTTTCTTAACAAAAGTAGGTATCTACGTAGGTATTTTAGAAATGTTTAAACATGCAAGTTTTAAAACAAATTCTACGCGTAGGTACGAAGTAGCGTGCATTCTTTAGTTCAATTATTATAAATGCGAATGTTTGGATGGATGGATGTTTGTTACGTAATTTCGCCAGAACGGCTAAACGTTTGATTTAAATTTGGCATAAACATAGGCTATAGTTTAGAATAGAATAGAAATTAGTTCCCCAAACGCAAACTGCAGCTGCTGCCGCTGCTGATACGAGCGATGACGATTGTTCCGAGTAATTACCATTTACTATTAATATTTAATAGGTATTTCATTTGAATAAAAATAATATGTTAATCAGTGCATAATTATACCCATATTTAATAGTTAACTAACATGCAATGGATGGATACTTCAAGTCTAATTTTAAATAGCTAACTAGAGCTTTTCTGTGATGATTATGCTAGTAATGTTAATATATAATCAAAAGAATACAATTAAGAAGTTTCTTGTTACAAAAATATACTTTAATATATATAAATAAATGTTATAGGTAGTTTTAAAAATACTCATGTAAACTTTTTTTACCACAGAAAATTCCAATGTTTCTTCCATATTCGACGTTTAACGTCTAATAATTTTAGCACTTATATATAGTTAAAACATCTGTAAACTTAGTTGTTACAAATCCAGATACGTATTTCGATTAGTTACGCCAATTTTATGTACCCTTAAACCAAATATATATTTTTTTGTTGGATTTGTCGGTTTTTCACTGAAAGCCAGATAAAATCAAAGATATAATTACAAATCCATTCTAATATTAGGTATATTCATAATGAAAGTGATTGTTCCTTAATAGTTAATTAATATAATCAACATTTTATTACAATATCATTTATTTTATTCTGATGATCCCTCATAAAATAATTTGTACAGACTTTTTATATTCATTTTAGTGTTATTGTCACTAAATGAATAAAGCAGTTAATATGAAATACCAAGACAGCAACTAGTTAAAAGTGCATGAATAAGGACGTAAACATATAATATGGTGCATGATTATGGTATCAATGCTGCTTAATAAAGTATGTGTATGATTGTTACAAAAATGTTTTATCTGAATATTTAGACGAATAAAGACGTACAAACAGTTAAAAAAAATTAATCGGTATGTAGGCATATGAATATAATTGTAATATACATTTTATTTATTTTATTAACGTCTATGCAATGCTGTCTTAGTCCGTCAAAACCATATAATAGCTTATTTATTACTGCGTTATTTTTAACGAAAATAATAAATTTTTCATCAAAAACATAAGTGATATGAGCAATTTTCCTTCTATTATTTTTGCTGTAAAGTAAGGTTTTTGATATAACCGCTTTATTCATCTGGGGGTACGATATTTAAACTTAAAGAAAACTGTGTTATACGAATAAAATTTACCCCACTTATTTTTTATTATAAATAAAAGAAACAAAGCGTCAAAGTATCAAAACGTAATATGCATGTAAAGAAACATTTAGTGATGTGACAAAACTACACCTCGTGTTTATCGATACTTATTAATTTGTAAGTAACGAAAACGTGTAAGGTCGCATTTCACCCTGTGGGACCTGTGTTTTATTCAGATTCAGATTCAGATTCAGATTTTATTACTCAATATAACACAGTATAAATTACATGGCATGTCAAATTATATGCAGTTACATTGAGGTCGTCAGAAATATAATTAAATGATAATAGTAGAAAGTCAACACAAATACAGAGTACATAAAAAAAAAAAAAGTCAATCCTATTTATAAGTCAAGTTCCATATACTCAATCACGGAATAGACTGGGTGGGTTATCCAACAAAAGATTCTTAAGCCGGCGCCTAAACATGTCGTATTTTCTTACTTATTAAAATCTATTTTATTGGCCTAAAGGTTAACAATTAAGAGGTACGTCTGAGACTGATTCATCCATGAAGTCGTTAGATTCGTCATCGGATTTTGACATCTTGATTCGTCATCTGATTATAGGAATAAATGTGAATTATGACGGCATTAATGATTAAAAATGATGATTTTATCGATTTGAGTTTTAAACACTCGACCTCATTGTCCGTTTTATCAATTGGAGTTTTACACACTCCACCTCACATGTCATTCGCACCTTGCTATATTTTATTTACCGCAGGCTTTCATTTTTAATCAGCTGTATACAAATTGACGTCATCAGCATGAAAAGTTCGATCCCTGCCCCCGATGAATTAGAGGGTGTTAGAAGTTGCAGGCGTGTATCTGTGTGTCTGTCTGTGGCATCATATCTCTTGAAGGGATAAATCGATTGGGATGCGTTTTTTTTAATCAGAAAGCAGGTTTTTTAAAGGTGCTTTTTAGCTAAATTTAATGAAAATCGGTTGGGCCGTTTAATATACATAGGGTAAAGTCACCAGTGGTCGGCCAGAGACCTGTAGTCGGCCTCTGCCTATAATTTGTATGAGTGGGAAGAGTATGAAAGATATATTTCCCACTCGTCGTACTCATATAAGGTCGACTACTGGTATCTGCCTGACCACTGGTGACTTTACCCTATATGCTTTGAAATAAAGGGTACCATCATATCGGGTTGGTTTTATTTAATAGTGATAAGCAAAGAGCGGAATTCTTCATAGCAAAAATCAAACTGTCAGAGGGATTGACCTAACTGTTTTATCGACTTATCGATAAATATTTGTCACTTAACGAAACAAAGTTAAAGTAATGAAATCAGGCTTTTGGATATACATACAAACAAATTAACGGTGTCCCTAATTAGCTGACCGCCACTGTATTTTAGTATAATAGTAAAGAATAAAATAGAAAAAACTTTTTTTTTAATTTTCTATATGAAACTTATCATTAAAAATTAAAAACAAATATTGCTAAGAGTAGGTAACTAATCTTCATTCAAAATAACAAAGTCGAGATCTAAATCTGTACTAAATATGTTTTCTTCATCTTCCCTGTAGTAAAAGAAAATAGTCATTATTTTTTCAACATTGTCACCTTTCAAATTACTCCTTTTTTCATTGTAGATCCATTTATAAGATGAAAACGAGCGTTCTACCTCAGTTGAAGTAACAGGACCATTTTTGTAGTACTCGATAACGGTGTTTTGGCTGTAATCACTTTTTTCTATAAAATCAGCATATTAGGTCAAATGTTACAGAATAATCTTTTAAGTTGATTATGGATACCTAATGCGATATTATTCCGTAACATCGATAAGTCGATAAAACAGTTAGGTCAATCCCTCTGACAGTTTGATTTTTGCTATGAAGAATTCCGCTCTTTGGTGATAAGTAGGGCCCGGAATTTTGAGGGTGGCTTTTGACAATTTATAGGGAGAGAACAACGCTGTTTATCGATGTTATCGACAAATCGATAGTGCATTTATTTATTTTGTCTTTATCTATATAATAAAAAATAATCGCTAATTGGGTTGCTTAGCGCAAAACTCGAGAACGGCTGAAACGATTTGGCTGTTTATTTTTTGTTGTGTTCGTCATTGTGAAGAAAAAGTTTGTATGAAAGAAAACAATGGAAAAATTCACCGGATTAGTCAGAAATTTGCAGCGGGGCGAAGCCGCTGGCGGCCGCTAGTTAAATATAAACCTCAAATTTTCTAATGACACGTTCTCTTCTCAGCGGTTGATGATGAAATAATTTTGAAAATCGAACAGTTTAATCTGTTTAATCCGTATCAGTCTTGTCAAAATCCGGGCCCTAGTGATTAACCCTTAATTTGGCAAAAATAAAAAAAGTCGGGAATTCAAACCCTTTTTGATTTTGAATCAGCAAAAAAATAAAAAAACATTCCAAACATTAAAAGTGAACATTATAGAGTATGTTCTCTGTGATGCACATTGCCAAATTAAGGGTTAACCCGTACTCGACTGTGTCCAGGCATGCGCGGCTCCGTGTCCAAGATGTACGTCAACCCCATCCCTTGGCAGGCCCCGACGTGACTGAACCTTACCCCTGGCTGAACCCGCGTCAATTACGAAATCAGACTAGATTTTACTATTAGATATTGTACTTTGTTTTAGATTAAATTTTCAATTTTTTAGAATAACATTGTCTTGTGGTGTCTTGTGGTGTCTATCTACTGCAAATAGGTAACCTAGTACAGGTTTATGAAAATAAAACCCAATACTTTTTAAGATGTTTATTATTTTTAACAATTTCCCAAGGGTCCCATCAAGTTACAGCTATAGGTGAGTTACAAAAATACCTATTTATCAAAAACGTATTATATTTATATGTGCGATCTCATTTACGCTTTCAAAATTTGGTACACATCTGTTTACATTTCTAAAGACATTGAAAATAGTCATTCTGATGGCGTCTTCCACTCCGACCAACTAAACTGACCAACCAGTTGTACAGAATGGAACTCCGGGGAGCCATTTATTCCTATCGAACCAACCAAATATATCGCTTTTCCAGTCTCATAGCATGAATATGAGGGAGATGTACGTTATGTTAGTTCTTCAGCAGGCCCGAAGGGCCAAACTACTCAGAAATAGGAGCTCCGCCGTAGCGGAGCTCCGTCGACTCTTCAATTTGATATAGTTGACCCGTTGGGAAAGAAAAAAAGTTGACCTGTTTTAGTTGGTCAGTTTAGTTGATCAGAATGGAAGAACAGATTTTGATGAGTTGAGATTTGATGAGAAGCAAAATCTTTATCGAATAACTTAACTTTCCTAACACGAACATCCAATCTTAGCAGCATTTAACCGAAACACTAATCCTAGGCAAAATACACATACGAGTAGTATCACTGTAGTACGTTTGATCTCATTACCAAAAAGGGTTAAATCTGCTTCCCATTTTTCCAACAAACAACGAAATTTATTTGGCGGACTTTATCATAACTATCTACACGTAGTTTTATGGAACAAATGAGATACACCCCTTTCCACCGACTTCTTCCCCACCGACCAACTAGCATGCATAACTGACCAATGATATCCATATCAAAATTAAATTGAACAGCGTCGACGGAGCCCCGCTTCTGAGTGTATTGCCTCGGCTCAGCTGAATATCTAACATATCCTAAACCTACATCATAGTTATGATACAAATTTTGATCAGTTGAGCAGTGGGGTAGTCACATTGTAACCACTTGGTCGAGAATACCTTTGCCACAATCAAGAAATGGACCTTCCATTTGGGCAGTTTCGTGATGAGCATACTTCGAAAATTGCTGGGAGCAGCCACAGGCCACGAATGCTTACAATGTCTCTAATCATAGGAAGTAAGAGTTTCATGTAAGCATCAAGGGACGATCTGACTCAAGCATGCAACGCAGTGATCTGATACAGGGCTGATTAGCAGGCCTGCACGAATGCTTACAGCGTCTCCTGCTAACTGACGCCTGCCCACCACAAAGCTGCTCAAATGGAAACTGTAAATCCAAGCACGTTTCAATAAACCTCCTCCTCTTCTTTCAGCCGCAGTATGTCCGACTTGTTCATGAAGTAGTACGTAGGTTGTCGGCCCTTGAGGTCTTTGAGCACTCGCTTGGCTCCCGCACGAATCAGCACTCGGCTCAGGGACTCCATCTTCTCGACGCCCATCGCGTAGTGAAGAGGAGAGCGCTCCAACTGTAAAGAGACAGACTGGACTGAGGTTTGAGAATGTTGGAACTGTTGGAAGATTTGCTAAACGTGCGTCAGTCTTGATTGTTGCATGTCTTCACTCTTGTTGTATAATGTGTTTACCTACTCTCATATCGTAAAGTTCGAATTATAAACTTCAAAACGAATTCATATTGGCATACTTTATAAACACAATACCACTACGATACAAGTTAATCCAAAAAGATAATGTCACCAACGAGGTTCCATATCAATTATGTTTTTATAACGGAACGCACATGCGGTTCGCGTCATTTTTACAGCATTACAAAAAGTTTTAATTTTAATTTTTACTTGTCTGTGACAGCGCCCGCTTTAACGCATGCGCGGTGATGTGCTAGGTTTTGGCGCCATTCATTGAATACGTTTTGCTGTCGTTACTGTATAACTTTGATCTTTTATTTAGTAGGTTGAATCGTAATGTATGAGAGTAGATAAAATAGTGTAGGAAACTGCACATAACTAGGTATTAAAACACTCGTGTAATACTATTAAAAACCTCGCCTAGCGGCTCGGTTCTTAAACACACACTCGTGTTTTAATATCCCTCAATATGCAACAATTTCATAAACTACTATTACAGAATAGGTACGTACGTAGCGAACGTAACTTGGTTTTGCTGATGATTTACCAGGAGGGCTCGGTGGTGGTGCTTCATGGTTAAGTGGTTTCTTAAGGCATTAGAAAGGCTAACAAGTCAGAGGCCATCTCTTATTATTAGTAAGTAGGCACTGAAGGCTATAGACATTCGTAATTTCAACACTGCAAATGCATTGGCTAAAGACTAAAATAAACCGTCTTTATGCTATACTTTGGACGTTATCTTTTAATCTGCGGCCATAAACTAATTAGTGAATAAGGATGAGCAATGATACGAGTGATCTGCTAACCTCCCAAGAGCGAGCGAGATGTGCGAAAATGGTTTTAACGTCCGAGGTACAGTAATTTTACTGGTAGTCTTCTCCTTCATCAATCCACACATTGCTGTTTGGCGGCAGATCAGAGTAAAATGGTGGTAGCGTATCCAGTCTGTGTCTACACAAGCATCTACAATCAACCAAACTAGTATGAACCGCAGAACAAGAGAACTTATTGTTACTAGTGCATACGCGGCATAGATATCCACCGTCTATGGTTTGGGTATCGTGTAAAGGTTATTTATTTATTCAAACTTCTTTGCACTAAACACAATTAAGTAGAAATGGCGGACTTAATGCCCAATGGCATTCTCTACCAGTCAACAGTAGGCGAAACAGAAAAAGAAGATCGGTGCGAAGATAAAAAACTGTTTAAATAAAATATATACAAGATACGGGTACCTATATAAAATATAAATATACGTAAATACGTATAATAATACATATAAAATATATGTATAAATAAACAGATAAGGCGATGTGTGTTAAATCGATTCACGACGGCGCTTGTTCCAGCAGATGCTTATGTTATGAAACCACTCGAATATTAACACGAATGCTCTTAGTGGGGACGCTCATTACTATCACACATATAATTAATATAAATAAGTACAGTGACACTCAGCTTATAAGTTTGCTCATCATAACGAAAACACTGGCCCACCACTGGCCCGAGAAATGACAGAGTAACAACAAACATTATGTGGTCGAATCTTACATTATCTCCAAAACGCAGTAGCTCTGGAAACTTGGATGCCAAGAACGCTACAATTTCCTCATGCTGTGCTAGTACTGCGACGTGGAGAGCTGTTCTCCCGAAAGAACTCTTGCCCCGCGCCAGGGTGCGTCCGCCTTCTGCAGACAGGGTGGACTCCACGGCAGCCAGGTCACCCCTGCGTATCGCACCGTGAAGGGATTCTCTGGACTCCTGGACAGGTAGGTTTTTGTTTTTAGGGGCAAATACAGTGAGGTATGAGCATTGCACTATGGTCCCGCTCATAGGTCATAAGTCCAAATAATCAACAATAGCCGAGCTATGATTTGTACTTCTCTGATAACACATTCATTACCAGCCTACTTAAAACTATAAATAGTTTTGAAGTAATCAGTCGGGATCATTGTTTTTCAGACCTCCGAAGTGAACACACTTAAACCGCGTAATTAGTCTTATCAATAGATCATTAAAGTGAAAGTTGTTTGTTGACGGATTTCTAAAAACTTGTTGTGATAAACTCTATTGAATCATCATAGAAATTAATAACAAAGGTATGTGTTTTAATAATAATATTTTTACTAGCTATTTTTACTATACATTTTATATTTATTTGAGAGCTACGAGACACCTAATTTTATAAAAATATTTAAATTGTTTGTGTATTACCATTGAGTTTTATCAATGACGCCATGCTGTACCATTAATAATTTTGATTGTTTAAAAAGCGTATAAAAGTCTAGTTATTGTGCCAATAGTCATCTTCTGCTAGATTTTGCTAGATGTTTTATTAATTCGTCCTCTACGCTGTTCGTAGAAGATGCTACGATATTTGTCAATTTCTAATGTATTTTGTTTTCTTTCTAACAGGTTCTTTTTTGCAAGTCCAGTTTACAAGAATGCACATATTTGAACTATGGCACCTTGCTAAAGGATCACAGATGGAAAAATATCGAGTTTTGGAAATGGTCCCGGAAGCTGAAAACGTTGAAATCGAAGTTCTAAGTAAACGCGTTAATTGCATAATCCAAAGGATCGCAGATTACTGGAAAAAAGCAGAAAGTAATAAATATGAACTAGTCAGAAAACATAAAAAATGGTTAAATGTCCTTGAAACTATAGATATAGCAAAGAATGAGTCGGTATCTGCGAGAGAAAATTAGTTTACTGGTCAAGAAATGACATCAAATCTCGGTCGACCGAAGAAAGATTTTGAGTCTTGCAGTAAACGAACTCAGCGAAGGAGATTAGTGGACCTCTCAAAAATTGATAACTCGGCCGTCAATGCTTTGATAAATACTTCGTCAACCTCGAGTAGTGGGCCAAATGATAGTCATAAATGTGAAGTGAATCCAAGTGAGATCCTATCGCTAATCACAGAAGCAAAATTAACAAAACACCAATACCTTTTAATTAAAGAGTTCATTAATAGTAAACAATATCCAGTTTTGCCTTCGTATCATAAGGTTTTAAAAGCCAAGAAACAGTGTTACCCTGAAAAATTATCTATTACTGAAAAAAGTGCCGAAGTAGAGTTACAAAATTTGTTGAACCACACGGTTAAAAGAATACTGGATTCTCAAAATATACTGTTATCAAGTATCGATCCCGAGACCATAGGTGATGTTATGTTAGTTGGTAAGTGGGGTTTTGACGGTAGTACCGGACACAGTGAGTATAACCAGTGCTTTTCCGATGACCCAATTTAGAAGATGGAAGTTTATTCGTCATAGTTGCAACAACAGGAGAAGAAACAATATTATGGAAGAATCCTCGCCCATCATCAACTAGGTACTGTCGCCCTATTCGCTTCCAATTTGCAAAAGAGACAAAACAATTATCTAAGAACGAAGAAGATTATTTTAAAAAGAATTATAAAAATAAATTAGGTCTGATAGTGGACAAGCCGCGTAGCGGAGGAAGCGGCAACTCGAATGATGGGAATACAGCACGTAGGTTTTTTGCTAACTCTGCCATTTCTGCTGAAATTACAGGAATTAAGCAAGAGCTTATTGATAGTTGTGGTACAATTCTTAACTGTCTCAATTCCGGTTACAAAATTAATTCTGAGAGATTTAAATCGTTTGCTTTAGACACGGCTCGACAGCTTGTTGAGGAATATCCGTGGTACAATTTGCCAGCGTCCATTCACAAAGTTCTGATTCATGGGTCTGAAGTAATCGATCAGTTCGATCACATGATGGTATCCATAGGAGAACTATCAGAAGAAGCTGCCGAAGCTACAAATAAAAATATAAAAGCGTTTCGGCTCAACAATACTAGAAAAATGTCACGTATTGCGACGAATACCGATCTTTAAAATCGACTTTTATTAAATTCTGACCCACTAGTTACGGGTCTTAGAAAGCTTCCTAGGAAAAAAAAGTGTTTCATCTAAATCTGTCATTAGTTTATTACATTATTGCTAAGCTCATTAAAGTTTCACTAATGAGTGTTAGATAGTTTAATTATAGTATTTTTAAGATAACAACTCTTTACGTGCGGTTCATTCTACTGCATGAATTGCAGATAACGAAAAAACTTAGTAAATATTTTTGCGTTCAATATAAGTTGTTTTTTTTAAATTAAATAGTATTAAGGTATTGTTTGTTATATTTTTAAGTGAAAACATGTTACTTACTATTTATAAGTGTTAATTATACAGTATTGAAATATAGTGAATTTTGAAACGTTTGTAATTGTTTTTTTTTATTATTATTCAATAATATATACACATAAAATTAATTGTAAGTCCTTTATTTTATCAAATAAATTCATAATTAACAACAATATATGCATTTCTTCCCAATAATGTTGGAAGTTTTGGACAAATCGACTTATGACACTCTCTCCATACACGCTGAACCACAGTGCATTGGGATAAAAAACATGGCAGCTGCCATCTTTAACTGAAGATGCCAATTTTTTTTAAATATTTCCTCAACGGCTTGCAAGTGTCTATAAAGTAGTCTATGAGAAGTATAAACAAGAACCGTACCGTGTGGTTGCCGTTACCGTGTGGTTGCCGGGTTAGAATAGTGCCACTCCATGTCTTCCTGTGGATGTCGTAAGAGGCGACTAAGGGAATAAAGGCTTATAGTACTGTTAGGCGATGGGCTTGCCACCTTTTTAAAAGTTTAAAGACTTTTTGTAATTCTTTAGCTCTGCCTATCCCACTCTGGGAATGAAGGCGTGAGTTTATGTATGTATGTATGTAAGTCTTGCATTTTTTTTTATTTCCAACCTCGTCCCGCAAAATATAAAAAAAAAACTTTGCACATCTGTGTGTTGGATCATCACGTTAATGTGACAAACTTCTAAAATGCACAGCTACTTTTGAGTTCCACTCTGTTCTGCTCAGCTAAAAAGCAGCAACTCAGACGAAACTCCTGTAGGTAGCAATTACAACCGCATTACTAAGGGGAAAGGATTGAATCTACTCTGGCAATTGAATCTGAGATACTGATTATTGGCTTAAGAGCAGAGCCCGGAATTGTTCCACGGCAAAACAAAGAACTGTCGCAATTTTTCTAAAACTAGCTAGACAAAAAACTGTCGCAATCTAGCTAGTTTTAGAAAAATTGCGACAGTCTTTTTTTTTGCCGCGAAAATTCTGGGCTCTGCTTAGGAGGGTAGCACTATACCTCGAAGGCAGGAATGGAAGCAAGGACGTTGGTCATCTCGCTGTCACCGCGGCTGGCGACGACGTCAGAGATCGACTGACCATCGTCGTCCACCACGTCCAGGATGTGGTCGTAGCCTTCCAGGAACAACTCCATTATCTTCTCTTTGTTACCTGCAAAGTGGTGTTAATAAGTGAATGTGTGACGTAGGTTGATGGAACAACAACAATGACAATGATTAAATGGACACTTGATTGTTATGTTACAGAAGATAAGGGTTATTCATTTATCTTGATACAGTCATCACTGTTTTGAACAACGAACAGGCGTGACATTGTTTTTCTATAAGTACTAAGAAATACAATTTGACGCGTGTGTTCGAACGTTCTTACAATACAACAGAAATAAAAAACGCTGAAAAAAATGTGTCATGTATGGGTGCTTTATTATTTCACTTTCTTTGAAAAAATAAAGTAAATCTGCCGTAAAATATTCTTAAAATAAAATCAATATGCTGACTATTACGGTTCAAAAAATACAGCTCTTTAAAGTTAGGGCGAACGGACGGACGGACAGCGTGGGCATAGGGTACGGAACCCAAAAAAAAAGAAGAAAAAAAAGATCTCAGCGGATGTTCCCCATTTCAATACTCAATACTCAAATGTTAATGTTATTGTAAGGCCAGACGAGCGTATTTTTTGAGTTGTGAGTCGCGTAATTTCTGCTCCTCCATTCATCATACTACTACTACTACTACTATGAAACTGAATGGAGGAGCAGAAATTACGCGACTCACAACTCAAAAAATACGTTTTTGTACTCGTCGATTAAAATGTTTGTATTACGATTTCATAGAGAATACTGTAACGTCACTCTTTTCATCGTTGAATAGTATATGTTACTTCCGAAACAACCGAAATAACTATTTCGATACGCTCCAGACAACCGAAAAAAAATTTAAAATAGAACTTCGTATTTAAATAATATGTGCCCTTGTTTAAGGAGACTCGATGCGGTACAAAATTTGCCAATATTGTATGGCGTTTTGGAACGTAGCAGCATCGCGTCATCTGTCAAAAATCTACTTAAACATGCTGCTGTATCCAGGACATTAAAAAAAACCGGTGGTGTGATAACTTTTCTTTTAAAAGCCAAGAAGTTTACGTTTTCTCTGTGGAAATAAAAATCATCATTCATAAAGATTTCATAGAGAATACTGCAACGTCACTCTTTTCATCGTTGTTACTTCAGAAACAACCGAAATAACTATTTCGATACGCTCTAGACAACCGAAAAAATTTTGAAAATAGATCTTCGGATTTCCATATGTGTCCTTGTTTAAGGAGCCTCGATCCGATACAAAATTGCTAATCTGTGGCGTTTCGGAACGTAGCAGCGTCGCATCATCTGTCAAAAATCTACTTTTAGTTTTCTTATATACTCGTATTAATGACTTACATTATTAATTTTAATGAACTCGTACAAAAAGTATTTTTCACAATAGTGTCATAATTAAGCTTTTTAATCTCGTACCTTACTTAGGCCACTCAGCAAGCTTCGTGGCCTAAACACGGTACTCGACTAAAAAGCTCTCTATTATAACACGATTACGAAAAATACTATTTTCTGGCTTCAGTCTTATTTCATGGTCGTCTTGCACCATCTTATATACACATAAGTAGGTGTTCTTTTCTCTCTTTATCTCTTAAGATGGTGTGTTTTCCTGCGGAAACTACGCAGGCTATTTGAAATATTTTTTAATTTGCTATTTATAGATTTATATAATGCTAGACTAAGTAGTACCATTGTAATATTTAACATATTAAAAAAAAAACTGTCTGCTTTGTTTCTTGCGGCGTTTCTTCTCAGCAGTGGTCTCCTCTTGTGAAGCGCTGGTAGATTCTTGACGTGTAAAAGTACCCGTGCGGCCCACTTACTGAATAAATGTCTTTTATCTTTATTTATCTTTATCATGATGCAGCCTACCTCTGGCTGCCAAATGCAGCACCCATCGGTCTATCTCGGCCGTATTCTCAGGCACGTTGGCCTGGAGAGACACGTCCCTCGCGGTGCGGTACAGCTCGTCGCGGAAGGCCAGGTTCACGTCCGACTCCTGGAGCAGCTGGAACAGCGCGTTGCGGGTGTGCGTGCGCGCTGCGGCGAAGTGGAGCATGGACTGGCCGTGCTCATCCTAGAAGTTCCACCATTATAAGGGTGCGGAGTTGTTATAGCATACTAAACTAAAAGCTGACTAAAGCGAGCTATGGAGTCGATATTAAAATTAAAACTCGCGTCATACTCATACTCATACTCAATTAATTATACAATTCCACAGTTTATTCATATCATTAACAGAGAAAGTAACAATTCTTTCTATTTATACAAATTGCTTGTTATAGTTTAACAATCTGACGAATTATTTCTATAGCCACATGCTTTCTGAATATTGATACTTCGATACCCACTTATGGTTATATGATCGTAATACTTTCATTTTAAAAATATATCCGGTGATAAAATAAACATACTTAACCCTTAATTTGGCAAAAATAAAAAAAGTCGGGAATTCAAACCCTTTTTGATTTTGAATCAGCAAAAAAATAAAAAACATTCCAAACATTAAAAGTGAACATTATAGTACCTATGTTCACTGTGACGTACACTGCCAAATTAAGGGTTAAAAAGATACGTTGTTTGTTAATAAAAATAAAATTATTAAGGTTAGAATTAAATAAATAATTGAGCTTGAGTACTCGCTTTAATCTTACTGTGTTATGAAAATTCAGAACCCTGATTATTATCGACCTTTTCATCAATAAAAAATTGCCCAAATAAAAATATGGGATACGTAGTTTGGGGAGTTAAGAACTTGCTACATAATTTTCGTCGAAACATTAGTAGACCTAACAATTGATATAAAAATTATTAGACGAAACGTTGATATGCAAAAAAATATGTGGCAAACAAAAATAGGCCATACAATTTTAGACCAACCGATATACACCCGGATATCCCTTATACGAGTACCCTGGATTAACACATAGGCTACATTTCATCGCGGAAAATTTAAAAGTTCCTGAGGGAATAACGATATTCGAAAGCTGCGCGGACAAAGTCGCGAGCAGAAGCTACCTTAATATATATTTCTTTAATTTAAAAGTGCACTGTTTCCAAGTACGTAATTCCTAAATTAAAGAAGTCAGTAAATGATGACTGCACCAATTAAAATAATCGTATAATTTATCAACTTATTTAACAAGTTTAGTGTAACATGTATGTTTACAAGCTAAACTTACGAGCACTGCAGTATTAAATAAATATTACGAAATAGATAAAAACCCCCGATAAAGTGGCGTTTGGCGACCCCTACTCCCAAAGCTGATATCTCTAAAGCGGCTGCTACACGGTTAGCAACCAAGCTTCCAACCAAGGTGACCTTGGTTGGAGGCTCGGCTGCTAACGCCGTTGCGTTTCCGTCTACACGGTTGCCAACAGGCAGTCTGTCTACTGCTCGCGGAGAGAAAACACGCATCGTACGACTGCACAGCGCACACGATATGGCTTTCAAAATTTCAGAAGGTTGGCGTAGCTTTAGCACTTTTGTACGCAAGTGAGGACAGAAAAAAAAAGGAAAGAATATGAGTCAACATTGATCTTTCTACATAAAACTTGAAGTCTATTCAGATATATACAAAATCCAATAGATTATTTAAATTTATTTTGCAAATTCAGTAAATCAGTAAACATATGCAACGCTAGTTGCGTGAGGCCGTGCGCACTCTTTGCCTGCAGAGACACAACTGCCCTTGGTTGGTTGGCAACAAGCGTCTACACGGTTTACAACGGCGGCATCCAACCGCGGTTGTCAGCGCACGCCCGTCAACCAAGGGCAAAGAAAGGTCAAACGAAATTTGGTTGCAAACATCCTTCTACACGGCTGCAAACCAGCAAGGTCACCTTGGTTGGAGGCTCGGTTGCTAACCGTGTAGCAGCCGCTTAAGGCCCAACCAATTTCGAAATCGCGTTCGAATCAGTACTATCCGTTTGAGAGCGATGATGCCACGCGTAGCCACGGGCAGACACACAGCAGATACACAGACACCCCGATACAGATATAATACACCGTGTTTTTTTTGATTTACGATAACTTTAAGGGAACGTTCTTTAAGTCAAATAAAGTTAATTTCCCGAAGACAGACAAATGATAACTGTAACGGTTTTAAAGATATTTAATTTTTAAATTGAATCAGTTAATCACGTTGAACTGGTCTACAAGGCTCTTAACTGTCTGTGTATGTCACGCCAACATTGACGTATTTGACACTGACTATGAGTTAACTCTAAAGGCCCTTTTAGAAAGACCAAAGATACAACATTGAATTACTTTGTTCTAAACAAGTTTTTTTTTTTTTTTGCAATGTTTAAAAATCTAATCTACCACTTAGTTTCTATGGATGTACCTAGTAATATGTATGTCGAAGTTATCGTAAATAAATAAAAACACGGTGTATAATATAATAAAATAATAAAAGAAGAAACCCGAATGTATGTGAATAATTGTATGTGATTGCCAATTTTAAACCATTAAACCGGATTTAAAAATTAAAACCATGCCATCTCACACAAATCATCATATTCCCAAACTAAGCTCTAGGCTTGTACTTAGGCAATAATGGAGACTGATAAACATACCTACATAAAGAAAGAAATACTTAAATTAGACTTAAAAACACCTCGCGCTTACACAAATTTATTTATTTTATGGCATATGAAGGCAATCGAGCACACAGGCCACCTGATGGTAAGTGAAAAATGTGACCCATAGACATTCGCATTCACAAGACTGCAAATGCACTGCCAACCCTGAGGACTAAGATGGAATGCCTCTATGCTAGTCATTTCACCGGCTGTCTTATCCCCGAACCGGAACACAACAATGCGAACACTGCTATTTGGCGGTAGGTTAATGGATAAGATGGTGGTACCAACCCGAACGGACCCTGCACAAGGTCCTCCCACAAGTAAATAATAATTATTATCCCATGCCGTAAATCAAACCCGGATTGTAATCGTAACGTTTTTCCAACAGCCGACTCACCCTATCAGAACTGCTGAAGGCTGCTTCAGGGGCATCAGGGCTGGTTTCGAATCGAGGGTCAACGGTGATGACATCAATGGGTCGGTGCGGCTTAGTGGCAGTCCTGGTCGCGCTCCGAGACAGGGCAGGCACGTTATCCACCCGCAAGTTGGGCTCTTCTGGCGGTGGCTGGTCATTCTCCACTTCAGGGGCTCCATGCGTCACTAATACATTGGATTCCTGTTTACAGACCAGTCACTGAAGGCATGCAAGAAAAGTGCGGTTTGAAAAGTCATGTGTTATAGAAGATTGTTTAAATAAATGTTTGGTTCTGATTTGTAAATGTCGGCATCTATGTCCAGTTGTGAACGTCTTTCAAGTATTAGATGATTTTGGAGTAATAATTTTAAATATTTCGCATGGTTCTCCGCGGGACGAGATCGATGTTGTTATAAGTCAAGATCAGTATAAATTACTAAGTCACTTCGCAAATATGGCTTGACAACATCGCATACCTACGATTCGTAAAACCAAAAGATCGGCGTTATACTCTCTATTTAAAGGTAACGAAAAGTAAACTAACACACTCGATAATACTGCATCTTTAATGCTACCGACTCATAGTTCTCACGCCAAGACCAGCTAGAACATTTAAACGACACACTTGAACGATATGCTAACTATAGTTTGCTCACCTGCGTACCTAATCGTGGTTTCTCGTTCTCAGGAAAATTGTGCAAGAAACTCGCGAGAAACGCGACCGGATCCTTAGGCTTCACGTTAGCCACTTCGGTCAGTCCTTTGATTAAAGGATCGCCGAGAGCTGCAAAAACACTATCCGTATAAACGCCCTTCGAACCCTCGTGTTCCATTTCTAATTTGTTTAAAACAAACGATTTGCTAGCTTACACTTTGCGAGATATCTGCCCTCGTCGGTTTTAAAGATGGGAATGTCCATATTGCCGTTCGCGGCGTGGTCCGTACCTGAAACCGATAAATTATTCAACTATCGACCTTCGGACGTTTGTGCCAGAGATGGGGACACGTGTGAATGTATCGGAAAATGTACACCTGCAGGCGAAGGAGGGTGGCGGGGGCTGAGGGGGCGGCGAGGCCAATTTGTGGTGGTGGTGGCGGAGCCAGTTAATACAGCCAATACGTACACAAAAGGCATAATTGATATGACGTTGTTATTGATCGCCCACGATACATATACCGTTACAGGGCAGAAAAAAGCGACGCTTCTAAGTAATGGATACGTGGCAGTCAAACTTGTAATGAAAGTAGGTAGATCAATATATTCACTATTTTAGTAGCTTTGACTTAATTATGTGTTCGATAAAATTAGAACAAAATATGATTCATCGTCGATAATATTGCTTTACTTAGTTTAAATTTTGGTATTTTACGTAGATATAAGAACTTTTTTAATTATATTCGATGAAGTCAGTTCAAAGTATCTAGGTTTATAACCTAATTCATGTGTTAAAAGTTTTAACGTTTATCAACTTTTACATCTGCGTACTCTTGGAAGACAAAATTCTATTTAGGGCTCGGTAGGGAAAAGTCATCTACAAAACGAACATCATTAGTGCTATGGATGAAACACGACACACAACACACTACGTATCTAATGTTGGAAAGATGGGCATTGCTGGTGGTAAGTGCGATAGGAACAAAAAGCATTTGGAAATTGCTCTGTGTTCAAGCGTTAATGAATTAAGCTCACATCACTGTTGAAGTCACACGAACAACTCACAAGTGAAGGACCAAGATAACGTACAGTACTGACCTAAATCATTAACAGCGGTAGTCATTGGATAATTAAGATGCGCCTCTCCCACCTCGTAGACATTATCTGCACCTACATCTTTCCAACATTCGATTATTGAAAACTATTAAAATTAAATGTGTCTATCCTACGAAATCTAACATGTTTGATTAAAGGTTGTCATGGGTTTCCGTATGGTCAAACTCAGAAAAGCTGCTGCGTTTCTTTCGGAATATATTCGAGAGCATTGTTGCGATGTGGGCGGAATTTTGCATGGATAAGTCTTTTTCCAAGTGCAGTAAGTTCGACGCAGCAGTAGTAAAATCGTTGAAACTGCTCGATTCAGTAACGCTCAGACATTGAAAGTTACTAATTCTAGCTATTTCCGGGCTTAAAGTTTCTCTGTACTGTAGACCTCTCATTGCGCACAGATGCTTCATATTATCTGGATCCTTTGATAGTCCCGCAAAATGTACAATCAGACTGAAGCGTATACCCGCTCCTAAAAAGGTCGGTCTGCTGGATAAGTAGCCAAGCTTGGGATGTATGACAAAATCTATTTTCTCATGTAAATATGACATTATGGCGAATAATTTGCTAAAAGGGAGACCCATTTCGCCCGGTGATTCTGCTGGAGTAGCCATGACTACGCGTATGTGATCGTGAACATTAATCCATATGGCGACTGATTTATCATCACTGACATAAACTCCACGGCCATAAGGCCAATGCTTTCCGTGCAAGCGTGTATAATCATCGATTTCTTCTCGTTCACACAGAGCAATAAGCAATCCGGCTGATGCTAGCGCCGCGGAGATCTCTGACGGTTTCTCCAATATCTCGTTTAAAGTGTAGTATGAACCTCCTTTGTGATCAGACTCAAGATTAGACTGTTGGCAAAATTTTGAAAAGTCATCTCGCATTAAAATAGTTGTTACGATACGTTCTATTGTTTCTAATTTGCCAATTTTCAAATTAATAGGTAGTTCGAAACCTTGTAAGTTTCTCGAACATTCTATTGTACCCGACAGGACAAACTCGTCGTTTGGGTCTATGTTCAGTTCCACAAGGGGATCAGAAGCCGATGATGATTTCGCCAAAGGTTTTTTATGAGTAACAAAATCAGACGGAGGATGTGACAATTCACAGTGGACATTAAGGTTATGCAAATCCTTAATTAGGGGAGTTAGGAATTCGTGAAAGACTTCATAGACATAATAATCAGGGGCAGTTACCCCCCCCGGAAAATCTTCTTCAACTGTTTGGATAACATTTCTATTGTCTGGTATTTTTTTTACCGCTGGCCAAATGACATCGAAAAGATCGTGATCTAGTTTTGTTACCCTATACTTTAGGGCTTCAAATACAGGTCGCCTGAGAAATCTGCCTAAGACGACGGGAGGTGAGGATCTGTTGGATGACGCCGATGATGGCGTCCGAGCAGGCCTGGCTGAGGCCAGCAGACGGTAGCAACGTTCCAGCGTGTCCAATGCTTCCGGCGCATCCAATCTGCGCCTAGACGAGACCTGGTCCTCTGGCACTGGGTTTAAATGGATACAGTTTGCGGGCGTACATTTATGTATAAATTAGATAGCAAAAGCATTATAACATAAACATGTTTTCTAGGTATGAATTAAACATTTGCCTTACCTTTATCGGAGAGCATATCTTCTGCTGCTTCTTCGCTTATGCCAAAATCTGATATTAGTTGATTAAATGGCAATAAGTTAGGACTTTTCTTGTAATCTTCTGCTGAGCGCCCATTCTGGTCGGAGAGAATTGTAGGTTTAATTAAGAAGTAAACATTTTATATGTGTATGAAAAGATTCTTACATCATCCAAATCTTTTGCATTGGCACCAAGTTGTTGCAGTAAGTTGTAGTAGTGACCATTGTCAGGCAAAACTGCTGCATAGTGTAACGCTGTTCTTCCTTCGAAATCTACCGCTGATAGTGTTTCTGGAAACCTAAGACGACAAACAACGAATCAAGCATCTTATTTACCAAATGACAAAATAAAGCGTTTAAACGGATCCCGACTTAAGAAAACTATGACTTAGGTACAGTGACTAATTACATTGATGTAGACTGTAAAAACCACGGGAACGCGGTGGATGCGAAAAGCACAAGACTGGTCTGAGTGGAGAGCCTTGGGGGAGGCCTATGTCCAGCAGTGGACGTCTTTCGGCTGACATGATGATGATGATGATGAGACTGTAAAAATACGTTGCACTTACCGCCCTCCAAGATATTTCATGATATTTGTCTTTCCGTAAACGGTAGCTACATGCAAAGGAGTTGCTCCATTAGGCGAAATAGCATCTCTTGCTATGGCAAATTTTCTTCTGTCCAATGCTGCTTGTAAATCTCTTATATTACCATCCTTAGCAGATAGATGAACTTTGTTTATTTTTTGCTTGAAAGGAATAAATATATTATAATCACATAGCTATAGCTTAAATAAATGGACCATCTGTAAATTTTACTATTTTACCATGTACGTAGAAACATTGTCCAGAAATGCTTGTAGTTCAGAATTTCCAGAATGCCTGCCAATTAGTCTCGATCCTTCACCGTTTAAAACCAATGCTGCCAACATTTCCATGTTTGCTGTATTTATAAGCTGAGTAACTTCCGGGTCTATTTCACTGTCCTGTTAAATTTTGAATAATCAAATTAACACATGCATTTTATGAAGGCTTGGCATTTGAAGGGTGATAGGCATTCGCGGTCTAAAACTTCTATAAAACATAGGGTTCTAACTAAAAAGCTGGCAAATCAATTCATGACAGTAGTGTTACGAGTCGTGCCTGTGAAAATACACAGTGCTACAATGATGCTTCTATTCTAACGAACACCACAATCGACTAATTCATTTATGTACTCCATTACCTTTTCAGTTTTGAATGTCTTACTGGGTGGTACGGTATGAGTCATACTTACAACAGCGAGTTCGTCTGCGTGCACTGATCCTTGTCTTTGCGTGATACTTGCATCTTGGGAGTCCAATTCGGCTTCACCACTAATTATGCCCTCAATAAGACTTTCTTGTGTACTTCTGCCATCAGTCAGGTTTCCTTAATTTGCAAAATAATTAAAAAATATTGAGCTTGCTGGGACCCTTTTACAATTGATTAATGTGTGATGATTATGTTTGAATTGTTTCGTGTGTGGTACCAGAAGAGATGTCAGTTTTACCTCTCTTGGCACTTTTTGTGTCAGATAGTTCCGCAGTACTTCTGAGATTTGTGTCGCTGTATTCAGAATTACAGTCTCCTTGTACTTGTACATCATCATCGTCTTCATTGTGGGTATTGTTGTTATTACCTTCTTTCGGAGTGGCAATAGATTCCTCTTCCATTTTGGCATCTGCATCCAGCGCATTTTCACCAGTGTCATTACCTTCATCACTGTTTGTTCCCTGATTTATGTCTTCAGGGTTTTTGTTGTTTTGATCATCATCGGCATGCGTTTTATTAGTAGAATCATGCTCGGCGTCTTTTTCTTGGTCTGAAAAGTCATCTTTTAATTCAACATCTTCGTGTTGTGGTTCATTATCTTCGGAATGTTTCTCCGTATCACCATTTGCTTTTTCTTCTATTTCAGCCTCATTTTCTTCAATTTCTACATGTTTTTCAAGTTCATCAGGCAACTGATCGTTTTCGTCGACTTGTTCGTCATCATTCTCATCGTGTGTACTGGGAGGATGAACTTCCGTATCATCGTTTACTGTATGATTTACACCGTTTTCCTTATCGTCAATATCATCAATCTTGGCATCTCCATCGATGGTATGATTTTCGCTCTCGTTAATGACTTCTGCATCAGCGTTATCTCCGGTGGATTGTTCTTCTTCATCAGCGGGGTTCTCTTCGATTTCTTTTGTTTCTGGGTGCTCTTCATTAGCTTCCTCGATTTCTTCTTGTGAGTCCTAAAATAATAAAATAAAAGTTCATGCAGATGCTCATCCAAAAGCAATGCAAAATAAACCATTACAGAAATAGTGTAAGCGTGGCATGCAACTCTCACCTCTAACTTGTTAACAGTCTGTATATCATCTCGATCAGGCTTTACATTGTCATCTAAATCAGGCAAGTCCTTTATAAATTCATGCGTGCTACTAGTTTTCATTGTACCCACTTTGTTTTCTATTGATTCTGAGACAGTGTTTGTATTATTTTTCGAAGAAAGGTTTTCACTTGACGCTTTAATTTTCCTCCTGGATTTTTTGTTAAGTTCAGTGATTACTTCGGTGTCTAGAAGTTTCCAGTCCCACGACGAGGGATAGGCACTAGACGCAGTGCGGGGAGCTTCAGGCAACGTTTTCAGTAAACTTTTGTCAATATCTTGGGGCCGATTTATATAGTAGCCGGGTGTTTTGTTTTTCTATAAGGACAATAAAGTTTCAAGACATGATTTCTTATCATTCAATCAATCAGAAGATTTACTAAGTATATCATAATTGATGTTCTTACTCACCTATTAGAATAGTTGCTACTTTTCTAGTTATGTTTTATGTAAATGTTAAGTATATTAGAATTGAGCAGTATAAGAAGAAATGTAAGTGTTATACAATTCATGTTGGTTGGTGAATACATAAAAAGTCTTATTGTATGAAGTGAGTAGTGGGGCGTGTCTTTGTGTATTAAAAATATTATAACTTTAAATAAAAAATAACATATAAGGAAAAAATAATATGGCGTTCCATAGTATCTGCCTACCCCGTTGGGAGACAGGCGTAGAAGTATGTATGTATGATATTGAAAAAAACGATATCCTCCATAGCTTATCTCTCCAATTAGTATCGTAGAAAGAGGCACAAGATGAAATATTTCGGAACGCCTTGAAAATGTAATGAAGGAAAATGATTTTCAGTGAATTTCATCCTAAATGTGAATTATAATGAATATTGCTGCGTTCCGGTGTAAGACTAAAACAACCGGTGAATTTACTTACAAAGAGACATTTCCTGAGGGTTGACAATGGATGTGCAGGCTTAGAGCTGAATTAATGAACTAATCTTAACTGAGATCTTAGTCCGTCTCAGTGGACGTCAGAAATGACAGTTGTCATGAGTTGTTGCTTACTTCGACCTATGTCAAGACGGGCATCTCAGCTAAAATCTGATTATTTAAATGGCCACCTATGGTGCCACGTCTCCACAAGAATGAAAAGGGATGGCTTTATGTGCTTTCGCGAGAAGAATGTGAGATGGAGATAGTTCGCGCGCGCTTTGATGGCAGCGTCAAATTAAATTAATTGCTGTTTACTTTAAAACCTCAACATTTATTGAAAAAATTGTTTAATAGGATTAAAAAGTTACATGACCCGCCTGGTTGCCGGGTTAGAATAGTGCCACTCCAAGTCTTCCCGTGGATGTCGTAAGAGGCGACTAAGGGAATAAAGGCTTGTAGTACTGTTAGGCGATGGGCTAGCAACCTGTCACTAATACGCTGGTAAACATCTTAGCCTAATTGTGCAAAATGTGGTTACAGAATTATCAACAAGTTTTTAGAGTTGTTGGTAATTGTGTTGTGTAGCTCTGCCTACCCCACTCTGGGAATAGAGGCGTGAGTTTATGTATGTATGTATGTAAAAGTTACATATACCAAACTATTGAATCGAAAATTATCGTTTAAAATTATAGGGTTTCAAAGATTTAACCAAAAACATGCAAAAAAGGTGTCATCAACTTAAGACCCGTTACAAATTATATTTTACTGTCACTTAATCCTTTACTTTGTGTCTCTCAAGTTCGGTTTATAACTAGGTACGGCCCTAAGGACTGTATAAATAAATAAACTGTCTATCTTAGTAAACGTCAATTCATAGGCCCGATTAATAAACTGATCTCGACTTAATGCCCGTCTCAAGACGCGTCAAAAATGACAGTTTTCTATGGCTAGAAATTTACTTTGACGTATCTTGTGACGAGCAACTCAGTCAAGATGAGTTTAATACGGCCCATAGAAAACTGTCAATTAAGACGCATCTTGAGATGGCTATCATAGTCGGGACTAGTTTACACACGGACCTAAGTGAGTGTCACTCAAGTTGAGTTTATTAATGGCTAAGGGCTTAAGGGTTGAGATGTCCATCATAAGATACGTCAACATAAGCGCCAGGCTAAAACTGTAATTTTTGACGCTTCTTGAACCTGACGTTACAGTCGAGATCAGTGTTTTAACACGACCTTAAGTATCAAGTGATCCATGCGTTGCTTACGTTGTCGACTGCCGCTTCATCAGCCCCTAACCCCACCAGAGTGTTGAAGGTATGCTGCTCGTCGCGGATGATGGCGGCGTAGTGTAGCGGCGTACGACCATCGTTGTCGATGTCGTTGATGCCTTGAGGATACCGGCCAGAAATGAACCTCATTATGCTGCCGTGGCCTAGACCGGCAGCCTGGAATTTTTGAAGAGGTATTAGAATTGTTTTTTTATATTCAGTAGTCAAGTTTTGGACATAAGTTTTGGGGCTAAGGAATATGGCTTTAGTGGCTTATAATGGAAAGAGCCCGGGCGGTGGCCTGTGCGTGCTTGATCAGCGCTTCGAAGTCGTTCAGAATGCATAGCCCCTCACGCTTCATAAATATACCTTGTACATACCAGACTCGTTACTCGTTCGTATGCTTCATTACCTCTCCTAGGTCGTTCTGAACCGCCTATTCGTAGCCTTTCATCCGTTATAACTATACCGTGTGCATAACAGGTTGACGTCTCAACTGGACAGCGCTTGGAGTGAGACCCGAGGGGCTATTGTCTAACTCGCAATCGCAACCGGCTTCAAAGTGGAGCAATTGTTTTCATTTTGTATGCAGACAAACCTTCGAGTTTTAAAATGAAAACGATTGCGATTGCATGCGTTAGACAATAAGCTCTGGGTTCGTCGGCGTACGTCGTCACCCTTCTAGGTCATTTGAACCACCTATTCATAGCCTTTCAACCCTTCTAACTATACCTTGTGCATGACAGTCATGTTGCTGACGTCTCGAAGGCACAGCGCCTGAGGCGGGACAGGTTTGTCGGCGTGCTTCATCACCCCTTCTAGGTCTTTCTGAACCACCTATTCATAGCCTTCCAACCTTTCTAACTATACCTTGTGCATGACAGTCATGTTGTTGACGTCTCGGCTGGACAGCGCCTGGGGTGGCACCGGGTCGTCAGCGTGCTTTATAAGCCCTTCCAAGTCGTTCTGGACCACCGACTCATGAATATCGCGGATTGTATTCTGTAAATATACAAAATAACATTAGATCTTGGAAGATATATTGTTCTGCCTCAAGAGTCCGGAATTAAATGCCGTATTTATTAACAGATTTTGGTTGAGATGCCCGTCTTAATACAGGTCAGAATTGAAATAAATAATAAATAAATAAATATTTAGGGACAATGTGACACCAATTGACCTAGTCCCAATTTAAGCTCTAGGCTTGTATTATAGGTACTAGACAACGATATAAATACTTATATAGAGAAATATATACTTAAATACATAGTAAACATCCTTGACTCAGGAACAAATATTCGCGCTCATCAACAAATATCTGCCCTTACCGGGATTTGAACTCAGGACCGCTAGCTTCGTAGGCAGGGTCACTACCAACTAGGTATCTATCTATCATTTACTTAGGAGCTATACTCTTGTCAGTGGTGTACTTAATTGCCTTTCCTTCTTATTCCGAGCCTTCTCTTTAACACCCTGATTCACGACTCCTAGTTTTTCTTTTCATTGGTCTAGGTGTGTTCTTCTTGGTTTCCATCTATATTTCAGGAACCATTTAACCTTGTAGGGCCCAACGTGCTAAATTTAGGACATTTGTCAAAGTGACTTTTGACTGTAGTTGACCGGCACAAGATTATTTTTTGAACTAACGAAATTTGACGTGCGCCTTACGAGGTTGATGAATTAAATAGTCGAAGACCACGAACCACGGCTCTCACTTGCCTTGGACTCTAGAAGACCATGGCTTAGTTATGTGAAATGTGAGTGGTGGTCCGTCTCTTGTGCAGACTCCACCCAGATCGCTCCCAGCATCTTATCACTTAACTGACTGCCCATCAGTACTGTTCATATTGTTGTTTTCCAATAAAAACCACCGGTGAAATTACTAGCATAAAAGTATTTAATCTCCTCAGGGTTGGCAATGCATCGTCTTATAATTGCAGTCTTCAAGTTGAAAATACATGGGTCTCAGATTCTACTCACAAACAGGTGGCCTGTGATCTATTGCCTTCTCTGACATAAAAAATTGTATGCTCGCGACTCACCATGATATAAGGCACTGCCTCCAGGAACTTCTTGACCACGGGCTGGTTGGACACCTCGCTGAGGAGCCTGGAGCCGTGGCCCTCCCACACCACGCGCTGCAGCCGCGCCATGTCGCAGTCGTGGCACCATATTCGGATATTATGGCGCTTTATCACCAGTCCTGAAGTAAACGAATCATTTTTAAGTAAACTACATAAATGTATACATAAACTCACGCCTCCATTCCCAGTGTGGGGTAGGCAACAAGTCTTAAAACTTCTTGATAATTCTGTAACCACATTTTGCACAAGTAGGCTAAGATGTTTCCCAGTGTATTAGTGAAGTAAACTATATGTGTTAGAAATAACTGAGATGTTGAAAGAAAGAAAGAAACATATTTTATTCTCAAAATTCTCTGTCCCTTTTTCACTCTAGTGAGACTTTACTCTAGTTAAAGGCAAGTATTACAAAAACCCGACCGCATTTTTTTATACTATCGTCGATATACAGGGTGTTTGGTAGGTAGGTGCAAAGCTTTAAGGGGGTGATAGAACAGCTCATAAGCTATCGATTTAACCCCCATGTATGTACAGCAATTGTTATTAGTTTCCGAGATATTGATAATTTTAATCGTTGTAATTTTTCCTTATGTCTGTGTTACGAAAAACCCCTAAATTCATGTATTAATTTAAAAAAAAACGGTTTTTTCTTGCATGATTAGAATCACTATGAACTAAGGAAGTTTTTAAAGCTACATGACAAGTTAGGTCTTGTTGTTTTTAGGTTTTCACATGTTAAGAATAAGACTCATTATTTTTTACTACCTTTGTTTATTATTCGTGTGGTGTTAAATAAGGTGTATTTGTTTTGTATTGTATTGTTTTTCGGTTGGTTCCGCGAAACCCTTTTAAAGGCCTTACGGTACCTCAAAATTCTGCGCAGCACACTTAAAAAATAGGCGTAGATAATTAAAGTGCGAGCGATACGTAATATCCATTAGAACATGACTTGCGCTATCCTTTTCACCCACGTTCACACAATACCGCACAAGTCAAGGTCTAAGGGCTTGTTTACGGAGACGCGGGGCGTCGCGCGTTGCCTTGGGCGGCGCGGTCTGAATAAATTCAAACATATGGCGTTGTATAATGCGATTACGGAGAAGCGAATTTACTCGCGTTTACTTGATAAACTTGCAGCGGAGACCGCGGATGACATCGCGTTGCACACAGTTTCGCACGCGTCAATAACGGCGGTATCCGCCATGGCGCTCGTAGCGGAAACCATAATTTGCCACAGGTTTGTGTTTGCGCGTGTGAGGACGCACGCTTTAAAAAACCCGACTGTTCAGTTGCTAAGCAACTTTAAATCGTTATAAATCCCAATTATCACTTATTCATTTGGTTACTGAATTATCATCAAGTATTGAAAATTGTAGGTTATTCTGTAGCTCTGCCTACCCCACTCTGGGATTACAGTCGTGAAGGTAGGTACAGATGTAGTGCATAATTGTTTTCCATCGTATTTTCTCGGAAACGTTCGTGTTTGTCAATTAGCAAGTCAATAGCGTCTGGTTGCCGCTATATTAAATTTTGATTACCTACTGTCATATCTTTAATGACACTCACAAGATAAAGACAAATCGATTGACGGTCTTCCGGTAACTTTCGGGGAGGGAAGATGGCTTTTATTTTTGATTTAACCTGTTTACTGATTTACTCTACTCACTTGAAACTGGCGAAATCACTGCGGAATACAGCGGTGGACCGCCATTAATAAAAAAAGAAGAAGAAGAAGAAGAAATTGATTGATATAACAATCATCAAATTCGGTCCACGATTTAGTTTCTAGAGCGCTACAAAGGAACAAACATACATACATAATTAAGCTGATAAACATATTACCATCCTTCTTTGACAGTCCGATAAAAAAACGCCCGAAGAGCAACGCGACGCGCGACGCCAAGCCACACGCCACGCGTGACGCTCCGCGTCTCCATAAACAAGCCCTAACTTTATAATAAAGGCCTCCATACCCTGAACAATACGATTCACCAGAATGCCAATCGATAGCTAGCTTTATAAATACCATTCAATTGGAGAAGGGAAAGAAACGTTTGCGTTTTAAAGGATTGTCAGTTGCGTGCGAATTTCCAATCTAAAGTTGTAAAGGGTTTTTTTATCGCTTTAATGTTATTGGGCGCCTTGTTATTGTCTATAAGGCAGTTAGAATTGATAGAGTGGTATTTAATTAATGTAATAGGTGATTTTATGCGTTTATGACGGTATTGTATGTAATAGGAATTTTGTAAAACAGTTTCAAAAGAGTCGGTGTTATTTAGCCGTCGCCCATAGAATTGGTACATTTTGCCGTGCACTACCTGACGTTGTTATGTTTGTTTGTGTATGTTGTTTATGATGAAGTGGTTAGGACAATCATATGTATTTTCAGTTAACAAGTCCTTCGGATCGTTCTTAAACCCGTGAAATACCATGATTTTTTAAATATTTTTTTAGTTTTTGTTTGATTTATATCCTGCCTGTGTAAAAGTTGAGACCATTTTTTTTTAAGGTATAAAATAAAATAATACAAATAAATAACCATAACGTTTAACCACTATGTGTAGACAAAAATAATGTGGTTTAAAGCAGCAAGAAAATCCATATTAGCAAAATTTATTTTCACCTAAAAACCAGAAAACCTCATTCAGAGCTAGCAACACTATTTTATTGTACGAATTCCATGGACTAGTTACGAAACAATGTAAATGCTCAATATTATTATTATCTGTAACCCACAGACATTTTCATCCTTAAGACTACAATCTTAAGTCTGCAATCCAGAGACCGCAAACGCGTTGCCATCCAATACTGTAAAGGACAATGGGCAAAAATGTCCCCACCCACCAATAGAGATGAAACATGTCCCAGCTTATAGGTCTATAAACAATATGATGTATTTTTACTATGGCGACGATCGCCATATTATATTAATGGGGTTTTGTTGGAAAGTCATCATTATCATATCGTATGGAATTTGTTTAAAATGAACACATTCTTGCATTGCATGACTCTTGAAAGGTTTTATTCATAGAAAAAATCCCATCGATTTAGCTACTAAAATAGTTATTTTGTCTTGTTTTGGGTCCTAACGAACATATAAACATGCATCCCGTGACTGTTGGAGGGTGGGGACGGGGTCCATACAAAATTGCCCATCACCATTTCTTTTTTCAATTTATTAAGAATTGCTTCCACAGTGACAGTCACCAGACGTTGCCAGCTCACCCGCATTGCTGCCTGTATTCAATCAGTCTCCAAGTGTCAAGGCCAGCCTGTATTATTCAGCCGCTGGCTCAGACTGACAGCGTATTAATGTTTAATGTGGCTCGATCGATGGAACACACCTGACATTGCCGCGGCCTACAAACCCTCTTCTTTATAATTACCATCTACATGAATTAAATGGGTCAAAACCCCCGATGTAATGATGGGACCTACTTTCGAACTGATATCACTTAAACCGGCCAAGCGATTTTTTTCCAAACTAGTTAAGGACCACTCTAAAATAAATCCAGAATCGATTGAGACAATATGGGTACAGGTAGGTTCATTATACTCCTCAACGTACCTATCTGTGAATAGGTACTGTGATATTGAAAATGCTGTCAATAATGTAACATAGTAAACTTATGTATGATGTAAACTTTAAAAAAGCTTGCCGAGTTTCTTTCGCCGATTCTTCTCGGGGCAAAGGTTTTATTTTTCGAAGCGATCGGTGGTAATGTTTTTTGACATTCATAGATGGATTATATTATGCCTAAATTGAAGAATAAAGAACTGTGACTTTGACTTATCCTACAGAAAGGGCAAGTCCGAAATCAGTGGGCAATAAACTACCTTTACTCCTTTAACAACTTTCAGATTATCTACTCTCCTGAGTAAAACCATACCAAATTACAGCTTTCTAGAACCAATTGTCTCTGAGCTAGGCTGTGGACGGACGGACGGACATGGCGGAACTATAAGGGTTAGTTTGATCACGGGACGCTTATAATACAAAAGTTAATTATTTTTATTATTTTTAACCGCTATAATGTCACTATTCAAATAATTATTTTCGTAATTTTGTTTTACTGTTCGATTTACCGTGCGATATGGATCAAATTTAAAGACACGTGTAGTGATGGAGACACGTGGGATTCTCCACATTATTACATCGTTTAATTATGCGGCCATTAAAATACTATTTCGAGGAACTGGACTGACCCACTTGACTGTCAGAGTTTTTAAACATGACATTAACTATACGTGTACATTTTTTCGCTTATAACACATTGATCTTTTGAAGAAAATAAATCAATCATCGAAACTTTACAAATCATTTACTAGGACTAGTTTCTTTTTAATAACAAATATACAGTTTGATATTGAACCAAGCGAATGCAGCTAGATATGTTGTGATGCAACTAAGGATATGCTCACATTAAGCTTATAAGTGTGTATCGCAAGTCACGGTAAAAAGTACCCTTTGACCCTCCTTGGAGTTCAAGCTATAGTAGGAATTTTATAAAATGTCGGAATGCACTTGAGAGCAAATCTTTCAAACAATGGTATTGTTTGTATTGTAATCTCCAACCGCGATTTATACATACATACACATACATAAACTCACGCCTTCATTCCCAGAGTGGGAGCTAAAGAATTACCAACAAGTCTTAAAACTTCTTGATAATTCTGTAACCACATTTTGCACAAATAGGCTTAGATGTTTCCCAGTCTATTAGTGACAGGTGGCAAGCCCATCGCCTAACAGTACTACAAGCCTTTATTTCCTTAGTCGCCTCTTACGACATCCACGGGAAGACATGGAGTGGCACTATTCTAACCCGGCAACCAAACGGGTAACGGCGATTTATTTGTTCAATATTAAAGGAAATACGTTACAGAATAATCTATTTGAATATCGTCTTGGCCCCCTAAGCTAAAAGATACAAATTGTAATGACGGAACAAGAAACTAGGTATACTGTATCTCACTGTTGCTAACACAACAGATTACCTGAGTACCGTTCTCAATTTCAAAAAGTATTGTAGCGAATTTACTATCATTTCAATTTGTATCTTCAAGCTAAGACAGCAAAGTCGCTAATGCAATTAATTATTTTGTTATTTATTTCGGTCCATACTACAATTACAATAGAAATAATACCATTGTTTGAAAGATTAGCTCTCAAGTGGATTGCGACATTTTATAAAATTCCTACTATACCTACATACCAAAATATCATCGAAACTGGTTCAGCGGTTTACTTTCACATTTATAATGAAGGTATAAATTAATTCAAACATAAAGCAGCAAAAATTATTACAATGAATAGTATTTTATTAGCATACGAGTATTTAATATCTCGCAGTGGCGAAGCGTCACGTAAATAAATAGGCAAGCCGGAGCAAAAAAAAGGTGTATGGCGTGTGTGCTTGTTTGCCCCTTCCGTGACATAAAAAAAACATACCTTAAAAAATGGATGTCGTCTTTCTAGTTCTCAAAAAGCAGTGCTGAAGTGTCGCGTGCGTTAAAAGTGCGCGGAAAGGCAATTCTTGCTTTCCAAGTAGT
Source organism: Acleris emargana (assembly GCA_927399475.2). NCBI lineage: Eukaryota > Metazoa > Arthropoda > Insecta > Lepidoptera > Tortricidae > Acleris > Acleris emargana. The sequence continues at coordinate 3,281,106 of OV656843.1, forward strand.
ACTAAGTACCGTATCAATTAAACGTTTCAATAAATTTCGATTACGTTCCACTTACGATTGTAGGCCTCAAAATGATTACCAAAAAAAGTTTAAATTCTACTGTTACCAAACTCATGTAATAATATACAACTCCGTATATGTTTCTCGCTTTGAGCATGTTTTCTAGCTGAATTACTTATAGAAAATAGAATGTTTTTTTTTCTTGCCTTTTTCGTGCTTATTAAGATTAAATCTTAGAAAAAATACAAATTTATTTCCCTATTTCTGGATGGTTTGCCCTTCGGGAATATAATAAAAACTAACCTAACATAACCTATTTTTTTTACGTACTTTAATATGTTTCAGTAATAATTGATTTTAGAGAAAAGTTTGTTTAAAAAAATATGCTTGTTTTAGTATATTCTAAACAATTAAATCATCATAAATAGACCTTATATTGACATTTCCCAGTCCCTGACGCCTTGAAAATGACCAACATTTGAACCCCTATAACTCGGCCAATTTTGATTTTAGAGAAAAGTTTTTCAAGTAAAACATGCTTATTTTAACGTGTTCTATACGATAAAATCATTTAAATTAGGTGTCATAATGATACAATTTCCTTGTCCTGCGTCCCCTAACTGAATTATATAAATTGTGAATATCTGCAAAACCTGTTCGATTCCAAACACTGCTAGAATCGGAAAACAGCAAAGATGAATAGCAAAATAATTTGTTTAATTTGCAGCTGCCAGTCAGCCAATTGTATTTGTAATTCGCTGTGGAAATGTTTGAAGAATCCATCTCTACGCCTATAATCAATTTTTATGTCTGGGCGAGCGCGTCCTAACTTAATGACATGTTTCTTATTTCCAAAGGATAACTTTGAAAAACATGTTTGTTCATTAAGTAGGAAATCTGTAAGACAACACTCAATTTGCACCAATGCGGCCATTTGTACTTTGAGTACAGGCAAAAATATTTAAAAACCAAACCACGAATATAACCTAAATAGATCGAAGCAAAAATAACAATATTTAGGTACTTAACGAAATATAAACAAACCTCCGTTGTCGCCACGAATCTGCAAATAACACAATCCAAACAGAAAAACATAACACTAAGCAAGCTTAATTTCACTAGTTGAGTCTCATAAAACACAATAAGTTAAGTAATAACACAAATTTAACTATAAATCAAAACAAAACACCGCGTATTAGCGCGAGGACGCGAAAGTAATGGCGTAATGAAAATCAAAAAAGTAGTTGAAGGTCGTGAGGACAGGGGGGAGAGAGACGGTTGAGTTGAGTTGAGTGTCCTTGGGAAAAGAAAGTTAACGCATGCACTTTAAGTTCAAAATTGGATGCAATAAGCCGTAGTTCGTCGGCCGGACTTGCGTGCTTCTCCCTCTTGCGTGCTCACACAGGTGCCGCTGTGTCTGTGTGCGAGTTTAAAGCTAATGTAGCGCTATAATATTATACCATTTGGTTTGAATTTGTTAGTGAGGTCCGGCGCCGAGTCACCGGCTTGTATGGCGGTTTTAATTGTGGGTGTAAGTTCGAGCGCGCGTAGTGAAAGGTAACTGAGCATGTGTGCGTGTATACGAAAATATTGTTCTTGTTTCTTTCTAGTAATATAGGTTAGTGAATGGGTGCGAGCGAGTGATAGATTTCGGCTTGGTAAATAAATAAATTTGAATTGCGGCGTTAGTGCGTGTTCATTCATCGTATTATGAAGCAAGGTAAAGCTATAGTACACCGGGTTACTTTCGGTTTTACGTTTTGTTGTTTGTATACCTAGTAGGTACCTACTCTATGCATAGGAATTTTTAGGGAAGCCGCTGGGAATCGGGTTGTATGGACGCTTCGCTACTGATATCTCGTAAGATTCATATATATATATTGTAACTTCTGTGGCACTGATGAGGACGGACTGGGCCATGTACAGAGTATTTTAAACTCGTACCAACCTATATTTTCTAATTTTCCACTTTTTACTTGATTGGTAGACCTGTATTCTTTTTCACTATAGCCTTGGATTAGTGCATAGAGTTTGTTGTATATTCCTAAATTCCAATTATCCAGAGAGGTATTACTAAACCGCGATTAGAATACACTTCGGAAGTAACGTCAGCACGCTGTCATTGCATATAAATGACAATTACTAATGGCGGATATAATATGCAATGACAGCGTGCTGACGTTACTTCCGAAGTGTATTCTAATCGCGGTTTAGTAATAATGCAGCCAGTGTCATAGGGACCGTGCCAGGCATATTTCACTTATACAAAGCGACAAAGTAGGTCCGATCAACACGTAAAAGTATTGAATACATATAAAATATATGTATAATGCTGGCCGAACGCGCCTAAATAAACCATATTAACTCCTATTGAAAGTTCATTTTTCGTAGTTTACTGCGAACGTATAGTTATACCTACGTTTGCTCGCTCGAACGGTAGGGTTGTCAACACATCGAAAATATTAATATAAATTAACAGGTACACATTATGAGAAAAACAGTTACTTGAATAATCAAAATATAATATATATATATATATATATATATTTATATATATTTATTTGATGTACACGCTTGATTGTTACTTTTACATTCTGTTTAAGATTAAATAACTGTTAACTATAGGTTTTTTCGAATCAAAACTCGTTTGCAGAAATATTGAGGTTATGTGTCAAACAGTACTGATTTGTTTGTAAACAAATAATTTTATCATTTCTATTGACCCCGAATTTAGATAATTCAATATTTCTAACTTGATGAACACTGTTTCGTGTTGATTGATCGCTTCAATATACTTAGGTATATCATCTTATATGTATAAATAAAAATAAATTGCAACTACTGACCTTTCCTCGTTCACCGGCAAAGAGAAAAACGTTTCCTTTTTATTATTTTTGGTTCTCTTGTGTAAACACCCACTCACACAGCAATAATGAGTCATTTTTTTAAATTATACATTCACCAAAATAATTCAAAGAAACAACAACACACCACACACATCTAACCGAACTTGACGTAATGACTAGAATGTACCTACTACCACAGATTAAGTAAGAGTGTACTACTCGCCTACTTGCATCTCGCTTGACGTGTCTCGACCATGTGTCGACACTCAAAAACCGGTCGAGCGAGTTGACATCGCCGCGCGCGGGCATCCTTGATGTATTAGCATCGGCAACTATGTTCCGTCAGGCGGTGATTATCGGACGTACCTCGCTCAGATAAATATCTGTTACGTAGTAACTCTTACTTAATCTGTGACCATGCCGCGAGCGGACCTGCTAGAGAGGGTGTTCTTTTTACTGTGGTGATTATTATTTTCATCTTTAATATTTGATTAGCGTAGTTTTATTTTAATTTACTTAAATAAATTTAGTTTTAAGTTTTAATAGATAAGAAAACATCAATAAATCTGTAATATTAGCTTGAGATCTATATCAACTAAATTCCTATATTTTATTTTGTTTCGATGTTTTGGCTATAAAATAGTTTGTATTTCCTTTTATGCTTATTTAGGTCAAATTCAAATTCAATTCAAATAGTTTATTGCATGTCACATTATGACATTACTTTACAAAAGGTGGGACTACAACTACAGGTATACATGTGACGCCCTGCAAGGGCGCAGCAATACGAGAGGGCTAGCTATATTTATATAATAATAATAACTAATTAATATCAAGGTTACAATACTTAAAATATTATTTTCTCTTTAAACTATATTATTATTGCACTTCTTATACCGTAACTAACTAAGTGGTCAGGGGAGTAGAGTAGGGTTTAGAAACTATCATTAAAATAATCGTTTAATGTGTAGAGTAGCATTTGTTGATAAGGAATAATTTTAGTTGTTTAATAAAAGCAGCTATGCCGTGTGGTTGCCGGCTTAGAATTGTGCCACTCCATATCTTCCCGTGGAAGTCGTAAGAGGCGACTAAGGGAATAAAGGCTGGTAGTACTGTTAGGCGATCGGCTTGCAACCTGTCACTAATATACACTGTTAAACATCTTAGCCTAATTGTGCAAATTGTGGTTACAGAGTTATCAACAAGTTTTTGGAGTTGTTGGTAATTCTGTAGCTCTGCCTACCCTACTCTGGGAATGAAGGCGTGAAGGTATGTAGGTACATGTAATAAAAGCAGTGGATTTTCCTATTTTTTAAATAAAATTAGGTAGGTGGAGGTGGTTATAAATTTTTATCCTCATATGGTCCTTTATATGATGTGACTGTGTCTAACTTGACTAAATAAATAAAAAATATTAGTCTAGATAGATTATTTTATTACATAACGTATTTGCTAGAACTTGTCGCACTCCAATCGCTATTTACCTACGCAATCAAGCAATGTTGCCAGAAATAAACAAATTACCGTCGTTATCTAAGCATCTAGTGGATATAACGTTATTAATAACCCTAATCTACAGATCGTTATACATCGTGTCCGAGCCGCGCCCTGCTGGCGTGACCTGTGGACGCCATTAAGGCATGCGATGACACTATCTAGTATCTACCCTACCCTTTACGCCCTAAAATATTCTTTGGCGCAGGTTTTACGACGTCATAATTTTTTTAGGCGTTATAGAAAAATAAATTTAAAAAAACTTAATAGTTGTACCTACATTTATAGGAAAAATAATCAATCATAACCGACGTGCATGCTTGTCTCGATGTATGAATGTGGAAGAAGCGAACGAGACGACATGATCGTAGCAGGTGGAAAGAAGTAGTCTCTGCCTACTCCTCTGAGAAATGGGCGTAATTTAATGTATGTATGTATGTAAATAATCATTTTACGTAGCCGCCGCTATTTTCGGTACGATCTTTTAATATTCACGGACAGCATCGATACAATAATGTTCGAGTTTTCTGCAATTTAACACTTATTGGCAACGCTTAAATGTTAAGTTTTTGTTTCTAAGTTTAGTTTATGTTAAAATCTTTGATTTAATCTTAGTTTTACTTTTCAGTTATTGTTTAGTACATTTTGTGTCGGTTGGCCAATTAATCTCAAATATTAGATTTCAAATTACGTACATAAGTAAATGAGTTACAAAAAATATCAGAGGACTATGGTACACAAATTGACCTAGTCCCAAACTAAGCTCTAGGCTTACTAAGGTTTCAGTTTTTGGCAGAAATATTTACTTTCTCGAGTTAGATTTTTTTTACAAGCGACGGTCTCACTCAAATTGACCTAGCTCCAAAATAAGCTCGCGACGATCGCGTCGTCCGAAATACTTTTATGTACATTTTTTTGTGCGATAAAATACTTATTAGCTGAATAAATAAAAAACTGAGAATACATAAGCAGTTAGCATAGGAATGTTTCATGTACAGGGTGTTAGCGTTCATGTTCGGTCACCATTGCTCATTCCACCGTGGGTTGGAACCCGGCTTAGTGATCACGAAAGTGTACAGAAAGAAACATGAATTTCAGTCGCATAGGTGGCGAAGGGCTTGATTGGACAACTTTACGTTGCTTTAAAATACAGACAATATTACATTTTTTGTATTGAAAGTTTGTGTTGTTGTTTTCTTCCAATAATATATTTACGTTGCACCCCTTTGAAACGCATATTTTTTCCAACGCATAATGTATCATTTCGCGTTAAATCGTTTGGCATAACATCTATTGTGTGGATTAGAATAAAACCCTTTCTATTGTAAAAACTGTTTTAGGACAAACGATTTTATGCGTGAAGATACAATATGCGTAAAAAACATATGCCAGACGATATGGACCCTATTTATGTACTAGCTTCTGCCCACAACTTCGTTCGCGTACATTTCAATTATCGTTCTTCCCTTGGAAAATGTTAATCCAGGGTATAAGCTATAACTATTTCAAATGTCTAAATCCATCCAGCCGTTGCAGTGGTAAGGAGGTTACAACAAACATTTTGCATTTATAATATTTGTACAGGGCGAACGATATGAAGTGTTACCAAATTCAAAAGGAAACGATTTTTTTTTGTTGTCCCAAATTATTCATTATTAAGATTTTTTTTTGAAAAAGATATCAAATTTTTAAGATTACTTTATTTTAACTCGATATGACCACCTTCTGCTGTCTATGGCCTTCAGACGGTAGAAAAATGAGTTGCACGCTGCACGAATGTGATCCTACGGTATGCAATGGCAATTACGTACGATCGCTTTCTTCAATGCATCCATACTGGCATGTCTTCTTCTCCTCACCTTGCTCTCCACAATGGACCAGATATAAAAGTCCATCGGGTTCGCGTTTGGGGAATTCGAAAGACATTGTGTGGACGAAATAAAATGTGGAACGCGTTGTTCAGCCATTCTTGGTTCACACGAGCCTTATGAGCCGGGGCCGAGTCTTGTTGTAATGTCCACGGTCTACTACCGAAATATTTGCGTGCACAAGGCTCCAACGCAGCTTCCAAAACATTTTCCCGATAGTAAGTCGCATTTACTTTGACACCAGGCTCGATTTTGTGAATTTGGTAACACTTCATATCGTTCGCCCTGTAGGATAATAATATTGTATTTGACATGTTATCGTATCGTCAAAGTCATTATACGAAAATACTTGACGGTAGCGGCAGCAGATTTAAAATAAATACGATGACGTGTCAAAAGCAATCATTATTTTACCGCGTAGAATAAAGCCCTACGCACTTGGTCCTGCAAAACCCTTATTTAGACCATTATGATCATGTGAACAGTCCAGTCCGACTCACGCTTGACTTGACTTGTTTTTTATTAACTGTATGCTTGAGACCAACTAACCTTACATAAACTAGAAGTTAAGTTTCTTGTGTAACCCTAAAGCGCATATTGTAGCTAGATTCTAGTTTAAACGAGAATTTTAATTTTTCCGAAAACTATGTTATGCTGGTGCTGTTTTAGATTAAATGCATAATTTTATTGCTATACGTTGGTTTTGATTTAAAACGATAACAAAAAATAAAGTCTTCAATCAATACATTGCGTTTGGAATTATGAAAATTCGGAATTTTGATCGATTCGGAATTATATAGTGCAGAACCGTCTTCACAGCTGAGTGACCAATGAAGATAAACAGAGAGAAACTGTCTCTGTCATGCACATGAGATTCTAATGTAAAATCTATATTCATCTCTTTCTACATTTTCTCACTTCTGTCTTTAATTTGCAGTTAAGTGTGTGGCTGTTTGTACCCAGTTAAAACCTACACAGTAACAATTTCAGTGCATTACCAAAACATTTTCCCGTGTGGTTGCCGGGTTAGAATAGTGCCACTCCATGCCATGCCTTGGATGTCGTAAGAGGCGACTAAGGGAATAAAGGCTTGTAGTACTATTAGGCAAAGGGCTTGCAACCTGTCACTAATACGCTGGTAAACATCTTAACCTATTTGTGCAAAATGTGGTCACAGAATTATCAACAAGTTTTTAAAGTTGTAGGTAATTCTGTAGCTCTGCCTACCCCACTCTGGGATTACAGGCGTGACGGTATGTATTTATGTAACAAAACATTTTCACTCTACTTACAACTGCTACTCGAAATAAAACTTAACTCGAGCGAATTCTTCAACTTATGATAATTTATAAGACAGCAAAACCGCGTGGAGCAACAAGTTTGCGTGTCGAGATCAAACACGCGCGATTAGCCCAGCCCCTGCCCAAACGTCTTAAATTCAGTACAGCTGTCAAAACAAATATAACCTTGTTTTGAACACACAGGGTCTCAAATTATACAAACGAGAATGAGACTTACGTGTTAAAATTATGTTGCAATAGCGAAAACGAACTCTATTGTAACGATTATGAAATTCTCAAAGCGTCTGGATTTATGGTAAGAATTATGTAACACATTAAAGTGGTTTTTGTTCGTATTAATACTAAAAATAGAATAATTTATGGCCAAAGTGTATTAGGGTAAAGGTAAGAATTATCAATAATACCATTTGAGAAATAAAATATAACACCGCTGGAATGGCGGTGGGTCGAATAAAATTATACGTTTTTTGTATGTAAATTAGGGGACGTTCATATAAACGCGATAAGAAGGCTTTCGGGTGTTGCGGCAAGGTTAATTTACTAAAAGGAGGATCATTTGTTCAATGGCGTAGTATTTGGTTGAGAAATGTTAAGTCATGTGCAAAGTAAACTTGTAAGAAGGTTTATAGTGATAAAATGTTTACATTTTTATGGTTTCGTAGTCAAACTAGGAGGAACCCATATTGTTGATGTAATTAATGTTGAGGCCTGTAGCCTCACTTTTTTGTGAGTTCTCATTTATTGACTTGATGTACATATTTATCGATAAAATACAATACAGACGATTCTGCCTTTTTAATTCCATGCTCAAAATACTTGCTACTGCTAACAAGTGTTTCTTTAGTCTCCCCATAAATACATAGATTGTTCTTTTTTTCTTTCATATTATTATCTGGTTACCCGCATGACACGATAAGTTGCTAACAATCTGAATATATCGATATTGATAGTCGATAAATGAGAAGTCACTACGACAGCCCTATGTTAAGCAGTAAAATTATTTAGAGGCATGTATGGGAGGCCAGTTGACCACGAGGTTTAACGTATCGCACGAGAAAGTCATCCCATACATTTTAAGTGATAGAAAAGAAAAACATTTTTAGAGTTTGCATCTTTTTACTGTTAAAGGTCTCTTTCTTGAAATGGACGAGCCAAGATGACCCCTCTTAAAAACTTGAGTTACGACCGTGCCTGGAGCACGATTTTACTAAAATTTCTATAATTTGCGGGCATAGTTGCGTTTATCACGTACAGAATATATATAAAGCATCCATTAGTCACGTGCTAATATAAGTGTCCGAAAGTGAAGGTTGTTTTATCGACATTTTGTCACACGATAAACATATTTCCACCATCAATAGTTAACAAAATATCAACGAGTATTATCGTCGTTCTGTGGGATTGTTCTCGACGAGTTTTTTTATAACAATGCCGAGTAATTATTTTGCAAAAACTAATTTTTTATAGCCTGTTTTCGTTTAACGTGTTTCTTTTTATGGCTATTTTAGTGACCATGGCCTTCCTATAACGATCCACATACCGTAAGTACCAATTAACTGAAATGAGTACTTTAAGCGCTGAAATATTTACGTAGGCCGTAAATTGCTGGAGTTTACAACATGACCTATTTTTTAATTGTTTTAACAATGCTGTAAACGATCAACGTATGTGTCACCGTATTTTTTAATTTTATCCTCACAAAACTTTTGTTCCTTTTATATATCAATGATCTACCCAGGGCCACGTCAAATAAATGTATCCTTTTCCGGTTCTCATCCCAGGAGATAATGCAAGTGGGTATGAATCAAACATAAATAATGCTTTAAGGGATCTCAACCTATGGACTAATAATAATAACCTAAAAACTAATCTCAGCAAAACCAAATTCATGCAATTTCATTCCTATAGAACCGTTCCGCTTAAAATAAATGTTTGCTGTGATAATGAATTAGTTGAGGAAACAAGTACTATTAAGTTTTTAGGGTTAATTATCGACAAAAACTTAAATTGGAAGCCACATATAGATTCCTTATGTTCCAGGTTAGATCGTTTTGTTTTTGCCTTGAGGAAACTAAGGAGAACGGTCTCAGCTGAGGCAGCAACTATAGCCTACCATGGATATGTTGCTTCTTCACTTAATTATGGTTTAATTTTGTGGGGAAACTCTGTGGACGTAGACAGGGTGTTTAAAATTCAAAAAAAATGTGTGCGTGCCATTTGCAACGCATGGTTCTTGGACAGCTGCAAACCCTTATTTAAGGAACTAAAAATTTTGCCTCTAGCAAGTTTGTACATATTTAAAATCTGTTTGTTCTGTAGAGCGCACCCAGGATTCTTTAGCCAACGTCATGAAGTCTTTAGTAGAAACCCTAGGAATCAATACAAGCATCTGCTACATAAACCCTTATGTCGCACAGATATGTACAAAAGGAACGCATTTAATATGTGCATTAGGGTATACAACGCCCTTCCTATAGAAATAATAATGCTTCAGGGCAAAAAATTCAAAATTGAGTTACTGAGATGGCTCCTTGGCAATTGTTTCTACAAAGTGAATGAGTATATTAATCGTAATTAACTATCTTATAACCTCCAATATGTATTTCATTATGTGTTATATTTTGATATTAAATTAATAATTGGAGCCTGATATTGTAATTTGTAATTTGTTATGTGGACATCAATAATTGGATAGATTTTAAGTTGACTTTAAGTACCTAACCTAAATTTGCATGTCGTTTTATCGACTGAATGCCTGTTCTAACTAATTATCTGAGACCTATGTATCGCATTCTAGCAAATAAACATTCATTTCATTTCATTTCATTTCATTTCAAAAAGTCAGAATAATATAAAAATGCGATAAAGAAACAGCGAGTTTACACAAATTCCACCTTTCGACAGCTAAATTTAAAAATAATAATTGGAAAATGACATAATCCCCCGACGTAACCGTCCGGCAGTTGACGTCAATCCTATACAATTCCTTCGATTTTGATGATCGTTCATGTTTGCATGACGTTAACATATATGATCATCATATTTATGTATTGCTTTGCAAGGTAGTTTCCAAGTACGGGGATTTCTTACCCAAATTAAAATTATTGCATTTTGTCTATGCTCGCTCGACAATCTCAATTAAAATGATGAGCCATTACAATATCAAGTATACTTAAACAATTTAACAATACGTATATAATTCATGTATTTTTAAGTGAAAATTTGAACAATAAAGGCATAGAAATACTTTACTTGTGGGAGGACCTTGTGCAGGATCCGTCCGGGTTGGTACCACTATCTTATCCATTAACCTACCGCCAAGCAGCAGTGTTCGCATTGTTGTGTTCCGGTTTGGGGATAAGACAGCCGGTGAAATGACTAGCATAGAGGCATTCCATCTTAGTCGTCAGGGTTGGCAACGCATTCGCAGTCTTGTGAATGCGAATGTCTATGGGTCACAGTTTCCACTTACCATCAGGTGGCCTGTGTGCTCGTTTGCCTTCCCATGCCATAAAAAAAAAAATAAAAAAAAAATGAGTTTTTCTATCTAGATCCTTACAATTGATGTATTAGCTTCTACGAAAAGTCGTAGCGTGTCTACGGAGTTCACCCTCCCGCCTACGCAGCCATATTATTATTTTAATTTATAATGACTAGTTCGTTAATAAGACATCTACAATGTCATATGTATTTGACTGTACATTACTGTTAAATAGATAAGAGCTGTCGTAACGTTGACAAAAGCAATATGGTTTTACTGAGTACAATATAGCCCTGAAAAAAACTATCAAGCATTGCCCGCACTTGAAAATCCGCTATGCTGTTTTGGCTACAAAAACACTGGTATAGGTGAAAAACTTAAGTAAATGACCTCTAGCATGTAGTTGTGTACAAAACTAGTATGAAATTAACGTCAAATTTCAAATGTCAAACGTTCTATACAGATGGCTTACAACTACATGCAAGACGTCATTTACTTGAGTTTTTCACCTATACCAGTGTTTTTGTAGCCAAAACAGCATAGAGGATTTTTTTTTTTTTTTTATATCATAGGAAGGCCAACGAGCACACAGGCCACCTGATGGTAAGTGGAAACTGTGACCCATAGACATTCGCATTCACAAGACCGCAATCCTAAGACTGCAAATGCGTGGGCATTGCTTGATAGCTTTTTTCAGGGCTATATTAAGGGTACTTAAGTTTTTCACCTATATAGAAATTATAATATACTTCAATAGGCTTCAAAATAGCCTCGTTTGTATAAAAAACGCACTTTGATCCGTTATTTTTGTCCTTCAGTGTATATGTTTACTTGTGGGAGGACCTTGTGCAGGGTCCGTCCGGGTTGGTACCACCATCGTATCCATTAACCTACCGCCAAACAGCAGTGTTCGCATTGTTGTGTTCCGGTTTGGGGATAAGACAGCCGGTGAAATGACTAGCATAGAGGCATTCCATCTTAGTCCTTAGGGTGGGCAGTGCGTTTGCAGTCTTATGAATGCGAATGTCTATGGGTCACAGTTTCCACTTACCATCAGGTGGCCTGTGTGCTCAATTGCCTTCCTATGCCATAAAATAAATGGATATTCCAAATTGCTTGATAATTGAAATTTGATTTGAATTTTACTGTTTCTTATTAATATTAGAAATTACTAAATCACGCCAGAATGCCTGAATGGATCTGACACAGAGAAAGATCAGTCTAGAATAAGACAAAGGCTCCTTTTTATCCCGGCATAATGCACAGATTCCGAGAGAAGGGCAATAAACGACCATACGCAGACGAAGTCACGGGCAACAACCAGTAGAACAATAAAGCATAAATTCCAACGACACACATTGGCACCCGTCGAACAGAAAGGTTAAAATATATTTGAAAATAATTACTTCCCTTTTGAGAAGTCGGAAAGTATTTGAAAAAAAAACCACAAAGTTTGTGCAAATTAAAAGGTGACTTTTGAATTTATGGTATAATAAAGTACCTATTTAAAAATATTATTAATTATTGGTAATATTTGAAAAATCCTAAGTATACTAACACTTTAACTAATCGAAGTAATTATGTATCATCATTTACTTTCAGCCTTTAGTTAAATACTTATCAAGTTTACACATTCATACATAAACTCACCCCTTCATTCCCAGAGTGGGGTAGGCAAAGCTAATGAATTACCAGCAAGTCTTAAAACTTCTTGATAATTCTGTAACCACACTTTGAACAAGTAGGCTAAGATGTTTCCCAGTGTATTAGTGACAGGTGGCAAGCCCATCGCCTAACAGTACTACAAGCCTTTATTCCCTTAGTCACCTCTTACGACATCCACGCAAAGTTTTCCAAGGTAATATCAGAAAAATCATTAATATGGAAAGATTGAAATTTAAAAATTAAATACTTTATATCTCGGGAAAAAATATTCCCGTGCATATTTGCGCGAAGTCACGCGAAAACGCTAGTTCATTTAAAAACAAAACACCCCTGAACAAACACTGCACCCTAATAGACCAATTTACTAACACAAAACGCCGACTCCAAGTCGTATAGGAAACCGATGGCCGGGCGTTGAACATGAATCGATTAAGCTAGTACTCACCTGGCGGTTTCTGGTCCGGCATGTCTGTAGCCGCGGGCAGCGCCAGCGAAGTGCGGCGCTCGCGGTAGAAGCCCGGCGTGCGGCCGGCGGCGTCCCGCGCGCCCCGCGCCGCCCCCGCGCGCTCCAGCAGCGCCGCCGTGCCCGCGAGCCGGCACGCTGCCGTGTAGTGCAGCGGCGTGCGACCGAACTGATGACGGGTTTTGAATAAATTCAAACAAATTAACATTGATAATAGACCACTAATGAAAAAATCAAGGTAGAAGGTAAGGGGACAGTAATAAGCGCCGCTCTCAGTAGTATCACGTCTTGCATCTCTCTCGCTCTCCAGCAGCGCGTGCCATCAAACTGATGTAGGGCATTGAATTGAATAGATTAAAACAAAAGAAGATTTTATTGTTCTGAAGTACTGAGATAAGTAACGCTTGTTTTAGAACCGTGGCCTGCACAGTCCCCGCGTGCTCTAGCAGCGCAGAGTCCCGCGCGCCAGCACGCTGCCGTGTAGTGCAGCGGCGTGCTGGATTTTGAATCAATTCAAACAAATGAATATTGATAATAGACCACTAATGAAAAAATCAAGGGGTTAGTAATAAGCGCCGCTTGCAGTAGAATCACGTCTTGCACGTCGCGTGCGCTCCAGCAGCGCAGCCGTGCCCGCGAGCCGGCACGCTGCCGTGTAGTACAGCAGCGTGCGAGCGAACCGATGTGGGGCATTGAATAAATTGAAACAAATGAAGATAGCACTTAGTATTGGACTAAGGTAGGAAGATAAGAGTGATTAATTAGGGCGTAGAAGCCCTGGCTTCGTCCGGCGCGCTCCAACAGCGCCATCACGCGTCACGCTGCCGTGTAATGCAGCGTCGTGCGACCGAAATAATGTTGGACATTGAATAAATTGAAACGAAGATATTATTTTTCTGAAGTACTGAGATAAGTAACGCTTGTAGTAGAAACGCGCCGCGCATAGTACCCGCGTGCTCCAGCAGCGCCGCCGTGCACGCTGCCGTGTAGTGCCGCGGCGTGCGACAAAACTGATATTAGGCATTGAATAAATTGAAACAAATGAAGATAGCACTTAGTATTGGACTAAGGTAGGAAGATAAGAGTGACTAATTAGCGCGTAGAAGCCCAGGCTACGTCCGGCGCGTTCCAGCAGCGCAGCTGTGCCCGCGTGCAGCGCCGCCCTGACGGCGTGCCGGCACGCTGCCATGTAGAGCAGCGCGTGGGACCAAACTGATGATAGGTTTTGAATAAATTCAAAAAAATGAGCATTGATAATAGAACACGAAAAAATCAAGGTAGAACGTAAGGGGTCAGTAATAAGCGCCGCTCGCAGTAGAATGACCGTGCGCTCCAGCAGCGCGTGCAACCAAAACTGATGTTGGGCATTGAATCAATTGAAACAAAAGAAGATTTTATTGTTCTGAAGTACAGAGATAAGTAACGCTTAGTAGAGTTGCGACGTCTGTAAGTAATGGAACAGTGGGAAAATATTGTTCGCGATACGGATGAGATAGATGGATTATGGAAAAGAAGATATATACACCGTGTTTTTATTGATTTACGATAACTTCGGCATATTACTAGGTACATCCATAGAAACTAAGTGGTAGATTCTTTTTTTTTATATTGCAAAAAAAAAAAAAATCTCTATGGAGCAAAGTAACTAAATGAACTTAGCTCCATAGAAAAAAAATTTTTTTTTTTGCAATATAAAAAAAAAAAGAATCTACCACTTAGTTTCTATGGATGTACCTAGTAATATGCCGAAGTTATCGAAAATCAATAAAAACACGGTGTAGATAGAGAGATGATATGAGAAAGAAGAGAACACTGAGATTGCGGCTAATAGTGATAAAGATAGTAGATAATTATGCAAAAGACAAAGACATGCATGCAACCCTCGATAATTAAGAGGAAAGCCCTTTAGAAGATAGCCAGTCATCTTCAAACGTTATGGTGCTCCTTAAAATGCCCTATTGTGTTTAAACTGTGATGATAAAAATGTATACGTAGATAATGGACCCGATCGCATATCGCTTAAATAGCCTAAAACTAAATTGTCTAATTTTAAGACATAGTTTTGACGGCAGATTTAACCAGTGCTATTCCAGAATGTCACAATGTATAAGACCGCCTAAAATAAGAAGCGTCAGATTCAAATTAGCGCTGTCATGGCGCTGTCATTTGATTATAACAGCTGCTCATACAATAGCAAAGTGTTTTAGCGACACCTAAATAAAATTAGGAAGTTTAGAGGCCACTGTAGAATCGGGTCCATTGTATAAGACCGCCTAAAATAAGGGGCGTCAGATTCAAATTAGCGCTGTCATGGCGCATTTGATTATGACAGCTGCTCATAGAATAGCAAAGTGTTTTAGCGACACCTAAATAAAATTAGGAAGTTTAGAGACCACTGTAGAATCGGGTCCATTGGTTACTTTGAGTTTACTTTAATGCTTTTTGATAGTAGGTAGTAACTTTAAACTGAAATAACTCATGCTGCGTTCTGTTGGAACACCAATTGGAACGGGCATCGATCAATACACATAAATCGTACAGAAAAAACTAGCCATGCCTATCCTAGATAACATCAACCAAATGACCGGCTAGCGAGCTGGCTTTCATTATCCAGATCTTTACTTTGTTCGAAAATTCCCTGAAAATATTTTGAACGGTTTCTTCTTGATTTAAATTGTGAATAATCGTATATTTACTCAAATCGAAATATTAGGTAAGTATACACAATATACGGTGGATGCGAAAAACACAAGACCGATCTGAGTGGAGAGCCTTCGGGGTGGCCATATCCAGCAGTGGACGTCTTTCGGCTGACATGGTGATGATAATGATGATACAAAATATTATGTGGTTATAACTTTTTTGACCGGATTCCATATTATTTTAAAAAAAAACTGAGCCTTTGAAAGATGGTCGTATTTTATTACTATTAATTAAAAAGATAAAAGATAAAAAGATAAAAGATGTTTATTCAGTAAGCAGGCCACTTTTACACGTCAAAAATCTACCAGCGCTTCACAAGAGACCACTGCTGAGAAGAAACGCCGCAAGAAACTCAACAGTCAGTCGTTTTTTTAATATTGCTTTTATAATAATAACCTTAACCTAGCATTATATAAAACAATGAAACTCACATAAAACAAAAAATAAATACATTCTTGCGCGGTTGAGCAGGAAAATGTGTCAAAACTCAGAATTGTCACAAAACTAAGCAACAGTAATAAAAATAATAAAAAATAGAAAGTATACAAGTTATACTTACCTGTGACGGTGCAAGACAACCTGCATAAAAGTTTCGATACATTCTCCTACAGAAACCGTGTCCCCTAGACAATATACAATATTTACATATTTTATGACTTAATTATTCAATTATTTAGGTGTTGGCCAAGCATTTTTATCTGTTAGATAGTCTTCGACCCTATAGTAAGCTTTAGACATCAACGACTTTTTCAAGTAAGTTTTAAGTACTGGAAATGGTAACTTTAAAACAACGTCAGGTAATTTATTAAAGAAAAGGATGCATTGACCTACAAATGATTTATAAACCTTACGGACACGAAATTAATCAATATTTGTATCGTATAGTTTGTCTATTGATTTGATCATTACACTTAGTTATACTAACCATCGCTTTACCTTCACCTTCTATCAGTATATCCGTCGTCTATCAGTTTCTTATTCATTAACCCCTGGAGGCCCTGCCAAGATGCACTACGCTAACGTTTCTATTCGTTTCGTTTTTTAAACCAATCACGTCTCTGGTAGATGAAGTTATACGAAAAGTCACGTGATCTAGCAGTGACACGATTGGTTAAAAAATGAAACGAATAGAAACGCTAGTAGCGTAGTGCATCTTGAAGGGCCCTCTGGTATCCCGAGCTACGCGAGCTCAAAAAGCGGTGTGCCCCATGGGCCTCTAAGACCCTGACCACGCAAACGACTTAATTTACTTTCCACGACCTATGTCCACTTACTATTAAAAAGGTTAAAATAATATATAATATACCCTTTTATGTCAAAAATTAAACGCAGTAATGCATAATTTAGTATATAAGTATGCAGCCATTTGATTTCAAACTAAAACTAAGTTAAACTGAGTCAGTTTCCCGAAACCAGTCACAGATAAAAAAATACTACACAAAAGTAAACATTTTTATGAAAAAAATCAATAAATCATATAAATTAAAAATATATGTCTCAACACATTCAATCACGCAATGATTGGATAAAGTAGACTGAAGTTCACCATGAGTTCACCGGACCATATTTAGATTTTTTCCGTTTAAGTATTATAATTGGTTGATGTCAGTTTATAGCTAATTTCACATTGGAACGATTGACATATAATTTATGGGATTTTATGTATTAATGTGAAAGACTAAGGACAGGAAATCGAATCATGACGTGCTGGCAGTCATGACTCCCGGTGGGACACAAGAGGTTAAGGTAGAAAGTTTGGTCCATATTGACTCTCATAATTATTTTTACTCATAATCATCGTAATTCATAAAGTATATTTTTCAGTAACTGTTACTTTTTCAGGATTTTTACAAATCAAACCTAACCTAACCAGCGATGCAACGCCCTTGCAGGGTGTCATATGTATACCTTCGATGTAATTCCAGCTATATACCTGTAATATGACTTGCAATAGGGAATATGCATGGATTTTAAAAATCGCATTTCTCATCAAAATATGAAAATACCGTAAAAGAGATCACCAAAACGGAAATTAAAATTAAAATCGGTCAAGAAATACGGAAGTTATAAGCATTTCAAACTTCTAATTAGACAGAGAGATCCGATGTGCACCGTGACGTCATTGTGCACTGCGGCCATATAAACTCCATGTAAAATTCCGTTTTTCTAGAAAGAGATAGGAACAAATCTTTGTTGGCTTATATCTTGGTTATTTTTATAGTTATTCAAAAAATGATTGTTGTGATCTGTTTGTTACATGAATCAGCTTCAATTGAAGCTGTAAAAAAAAAACATGCATATTCCCTATTAATTAATTTGAATTTGAAACAAAATCATTATGAACAAAAAAAATATGTGAAAAACTTCGCTCCGTAGAAAGTGACAGCCATTCTAAACCAATCGCATCACTGGTAGAGCACGTGACTTTTCGTACCACGTCATCTACCAGTGACGCGATTGGTTTAAAAACGAAACGAATAGAAACGCGAGTTAGCGAAGTGCATCTTGGCAGAGCCCTCAGGCTCGTATGAAATCAAGACGCGTATGTACAAAAATCACAATCTTGTTAGAAGCGACCAATTTTCAAGTGAAGATACGGCAAAGTCATTGAAATCTGTACCCTTACCATGAGTTACAATTACCGTACTCGCTACCGACTCGAATGCTCTGTCCTTCGCAGACCTCGCAGTGTTCCTATAGAGTGCAAGGGACAGAGCATTCGACTCGCTAGCGAGTACGGTAACTTGAAACTCATGGTAAGGGTACAGGCTCGTATGAAATCAAGACGCTTATGTACAACAATCACAATCTTGTTATAAGCGACCAATTCTCAAGTGAAAATACGGCAAAGTCATTGAAATCTGTACCCTTACCATGAATTACAATTACCGTATTCGCTACCGACTCGAATGCTCTTTCCTTCGCAGACCTCGCAGTGTTCCTATAGAGTGCAAGGGACAGAGCATTCGACTCGCTAGCGAGTACGGTAACTTGAAACTCATGGTAAGGGTACAGGCTCGTATGAAATCAAGACGCTTATGTACAACAATCACAATCTTGTTAGAAGCGACCAATTCTCAAGGGAAAATACGGCAAAGTCATTGAAATCTGTACCCTTACCATGAATTACAATTACCGTACTCGCTACCGACTCGAATGCTCTGTCCTTCGCAGACCTCGCACTGTTCCTATAGAGTGCAAGGGACAGAGCATTTGGGTCGCTAGCGAGTACGGTAACTTGAAACTCATGGTAAGGGTACAGGCTCGTATGAAATCAAGAAGCTTATGTACAACAATCACAATCTTGTTAGAAGCGACCAATTCTCAAGTGAAAATACGGCAAAGTCATTGAAATCTGTACCCTTACCATGAATTACAATTACCGTACTCGCTACCGACTCGAATGCTCTGCCCTTCGCAGACCTCGCAGTGTTCCTATAGAGTGCAAGGGACAGAGCATTCGACTCGCTAGCGAGTATGGTAACTTGTAACTCATGGTAAGAGTACAGGTTTGTATGAAATCAAGACGCGTATGTACAACAATCACAATCTTGTTAGAAGCGACCAATTTTCAAGTGAAGATACGGCACAGTCACTGAAATTTGTACCCTTACCATGAATTACAATTACCGTACTCGCTACCGACTCGAATGCTCTGTCCTTCGCAGACCTCGCAGTGTTCCTATAGAGTGCAAGGGACAGAGAATTCGACTCGCTAGCGAGTACGGTAACTTGTAACTCATGGTAAGGGTACAGGCTCGTATGAAATCAAGACGCGTAATGTACAACAATCACAATCTTGTTAGAAGCGACCAATTCTCAAGTGAAGATACGGCAAAGTCATTGAAATCTTTACCCTTACCATGAGTTACAATTACCGTACTCGCTACCGACTCGAATGCTCTGTCCTTCGCACACCTCGCAGTGTTCCTATAGAGTGCAAGGGACAGAGCATGCGACTCGCTAGCAAGTACGGTAACTTGTAACTCATGATAAGGGTACAGGCTCGTATGAAATCAAGACGCGTATGTACAACAATCACAATCTTGTTAGAAGCGACCAATTCCCAAGGGAAAATACGCCAAAGTCATTGAAATCTGTACCCTTACCATGAATTACAATTACCGTACTCGCTAGCGACCCGAATGCTCTGTCCTTCGCAGACCTCGCAGTGTTCCTATATGCCCTTATTAATAAACGTGGAGTAACCGTCGGTAGCTAAACCACGCTTTGTCCTTATCTGTCATATTCAAATGTCACAATGACAGATAAGGATAAAACATGGTTTAGCTACCCCACAGTTACTCCACGTTTATTAATAAGGGCATTAGAGTGCAAGGGACAGAGCATTCGACTCGCTAGCGAGTATGGTAACTTGTAACTCATGGTACGGGTACAGGCTCGTATGAAATCATGACGCGTATGTACAACAATCACAATCTTGTTAGAAGCGACCAATTTTCAAGTGAAGATACGGCAAATTCACTGAAATCTGTACCCTTACCATGGATTACAATTACCGGACTCGCTAGCGACTCGAATGCTCTGTCCTTCGCAGACCTCGCAGTGTTCCTATAGAGTGCAAGGGACAGAGCATTGGACTCGCTAGCGAGTACGGTAATTTGTTACTCATGGTAAGGGTAATATTTGACGTTTCATGTTAGCCTGATACCCCAAGTTGATTATTATCAGACGTAGGATTCTTTGGGGCAAATTTTCTTGACAGGTAGGGACTTCCTATAACGATAAACTGAATCATCGATAGTAGTTCTATATACTAGTGAGTGATCGCCCCTAACATTGTGTGTTTTTTAAATAATCGATAGAGTATTATAAAGCTAAGGCATAATACCCATTGCACTATAAAATTGTAAATATTATCTCAACTTCTTTAGATAAATAAATAGAAGTAAAAAAAAAACTTCGGGTGAAGAAGTCATTTTGAAATTTCATATTTCAATTTAAAGTCATTTAGCCACCGGAAATGGATTTATCAGCCAAGACGGAACCGCTCAACGCACGAAAATATAGAACCAATTCGGGTCATTTACTTTAACGAGTAAAATTTTTAAATCGTTTTGAAAAAAGAAGAGAGTTAGTTATTATTTCATTTGATTATTACACTTTTAATAAAAACATTTTTAGAAGCAAACCTCTGAGTGATCACTAGTATGTAGAACTACTATCGATGATTCAGTTTATCGATATAGGAAGTCCGTATCTGTCAAGAAAAGAAGAACGGTCACGCCTCATACAAGAAAAACCCAGACCCGACAGAATAGAGACACTTCTCAGTTTTGTTATTTTTATTTTTTATATTCGAAATCAATGGCTACCACCAAAATATTGCCTTATATTTTTGTTCAGGTGTTACACAAATAAAAACAAAATGCCCAAGTCGTATTATGTATGTAACTAAATGACGATACAGTAGGCTATAGGATGCATCTAGGTGACTTGAAGATGCAGCTGGATTATGTAATTTTTAAACTTCTAGTACAACAGTCAACTTAGGATTCATTAAAATCGTAACGGCCTACCCTCATAAATAGTCATTTTGTATATTTTTAGTGTAACACCTTAACAAAAACATAAGGCAATATTTTGGAGTTAGCCATTGTTTTTGAATATAAAAATACATTAATTTAACTATACACAAAATAACAAAAAAAATGAGGTATGTCTTATTTCTGTCGCGTCTGGGTCACAGATGACCGTTCTTCTTTGCCCCAAAGAATCCTATGTCTGATTATTATTTGTTTTCCTCGTAGCCACTGCCTAGTCATTATCACTCGGTGATTGGCCAGCGAGTCCGGTGACGAATCACAATTGCAGTTTATGATTTATATGCAGCTGCCATGCACCTAGAATTAAAGCTGGTTATGTTGTATATCGTTAGTAATTATCTTTTCATGTTAGGGTTGTTTGTTGGAAGTTATAAAAACGGTTTGAAATTCAATACAAAATAGGAGCCACGATAGAAGCCCGTTATAAAGCACTTTTTTTTAATAATCGCAGTAATTATCCATGACATTCATTAATAATTAATTAACGAGTCAACTAAGCAGTGCCCTGTAGTATAATATTGTAAAAATACGTTTATGGCCACCATATTTCGACTACTCAAATATTTTAAAACAATTGAATCGCGCATCGTTCAAGTACCTAAATTTCTATAAAAGGGAGTCAATATATTTTTAACACCTTTAATTTCTTTAATTTATGAAAAGACGCATTTTTCTCTCCGTCGGAATAGCCTCGCCCGACCTTATATGTAATTTACGTCCCCAATATAGATACAGCATGTTCACAAGGATTCAAAGCTGTTTTACTAAGGTATTCTACATCAAAATAACTTTTAAAAGGCCTTATGCAGCATGCATGCACAACTACGGTGATTTTCTTAAACTCGATTTCAATTCGTGAAGTAAGTAAATCAATTAAAAACTAAGCCAACGTGTGATATTAACTAGTTAGTGCGTGCAGTTTTAATTTAGTTGTAGGTTTCGCTGACGAAGCGTCTTGACTAAAGCTGTAGGTGACTAACTCTGTCTTACGTGTCTACCAGCAAACGGGGCAACTTTAATTTTCCGGTTATACCTTCGTCAACGAATCGACAAGCGATTTCTTTTATGCTAGGCTTTCCTAATAAAACTTGGTAAAGTATCCTATTGGTATCTTAGCGCTTCACTATTTCTCCCACATCTCCAATATACAGCATGTTCAAAAATTACAAAGTGTTTACCGAGTCTTTCTCGTGTACAAGCGTCGGGTATCGCTCAACAAGCCAGGCCGCGATGTCTGTGTAGTCATAAAACACTGCTTTATGCAGCAAACCAGCGCCGGCCTCGTCACGGCATGAGACCAGCTTGCGCGCGTTATATTCTCCTTCCAACAGCTCCTGCAAGTAAATAATTCTAATGGGTAGACTTAAAGGAGCTCTACAGCATTACCAAATTGATGGTACGTTACAAGAAAATATTTGAAGGTTATACGAGTATACAGGGGGTAACGAAACGACAGAACTAGATTTGGCATGAAACGATCCAACCTGTATTTTTGTTTAAAATTTTACCCAAGACTAATGTTTTTTTTTATCATTATGTAACTGCAACTTCTCCTGTGTCATAATTGGCAATACTGTACCATAAGTACCTGGAGTTGCAGCAGTGACCCCTGTTCCACAGCGCTGTGCAGCGCCTCGCACTTCGTCACTAGTACTGCCAGGTGTGCCGGCAGCGGCAGGGGGTCGGCCTCGGAGAGCAGCCGGCGGCCCTGCCCGGCCAGCACCGCCCGCTCCAGGCTGCCGTCCGTGCCGCCGCGAGCCAGCTGCCGGAGCTGAGCTGCTGGGAATACGCTGAGTACTGGTGGAAAGGGGGATGACAAATAAATTACATACATATACATTTGCCTTCATTCCCAGGGTGGGATAGGCAGAGCTATAGAATTACCAACAACTCTACAAAAAAATGTTAACTAGCTTCTGCCCGCGACTTCGTGCGCGTAGATTTTGATGCTAATTCCCTCGGGGACTTTTAAATATTCCATGATGAAATGTAGCCTATGTGTTAACCAGCATTTCAATTGCCGTTGCAGCCGTTGCAGTGTGAAGGAGTAGCAAACTAACACACAGACACACACAAACGTTCGGATTATATATTAGTAGGATTCTGAAACCACATTTTGCACAATCTAGCTAAGATGTTACAGGAGTAAATTGTACAAGCTTAATACCAACAGTGGTTTTCGAGGCGATCAATTTAAATTACTAAATCAGCTTTAACACAACAATCCTTTCAGACGCTTCTTATGTAACAGAGTGGTGAAATCATGGAATAAACTGCCAGAAAAAGTAATCTTGGCTCTGAAAATCAATCAGTTTAAAAATTTACTGGACCAACACATTAGCAGTACAAAGAACAACAGTTATCCTAACGATCGCCTGATAAAATAAATAATAATAATTCAATTTGTAAAATAAACTCTAAACTAGCAACATGTGGAGAGAGTAGGTAATTATTAAGGCACCAAAGACTTTCTAGATGTAAACGAAATATGTATTGTATTTTGGTAAGTAAAAAAACGAAAATCTCCAGAGATTTTAGACCAGACCCCAATACCAAGAAACCCAATAAAAAAAAATGTAATTAAAACAAAAACTAGTCGTACAGGTACCCTAAAAACGGTTTTACGCTGAACTTTCCGTTAGATTAAACGCTTTTAATCCGAAACAAATGAATATTGTTGAACATACATGGGGTCAATCGGTAATTATGAAGGTCCTCTACTCTACCTCTAACCTTCGTTTGCTCCCCCTCCCACCCTGTATATAGTCTTCACATGAAATCAGTAGACATTGTTTTAGGAATATTGATAAAGACCGAGGGTCGAACACTGCTACATTTAAGAACCATTTTTACACAATTATTATTTATCACCCTGTATTTTTAAAACACACAATACTGTAACGACCTGTATACGTAATAAAAAGTAACCGCTGTTTAAATATATCGTAAAAATGGAAAATATTACTAACATGTTTAAACACTGCTTTAAACGCTGAACAAACGGAATACAGAGCGGCGACAGCAGTGTAGAAGTGTGGAACGGATTCGGCCTCTTGTAGAATGCTATCGTCATCTAAGATCGAGCGGTCGGTGATACTCCCAGATTACATACAGCGTGTTTAAAAATGACGAGTTGTACTATTTTACTGAATGTATTAACTAACAAACGGAACTTAATTAACTAAATCAAATAAGCATTAGTTACGAGATATTATTTATATTACGGCGACTTACCCATCATCGTTGCATCTTGAAATTAATTTCAAAAATACTAACGTGAGACCACACCGTCCCATACTTCTTTTTTTATTTTTATGAAAAAGATTTTTTTTCTTTAATGGCATATGAAGGCCACCTGATGGTAAGTGAAAACTGTGACCCATAGACATTCGCATTCACAAGACTGAAAATGCACTGCCAACCCTGACGACTAAGATGGAATGCCTCTATGCTAGTCATTTCACCGGCTGTTTAATCCCAAACCGGAACACAACAATGCAAACACTGCTGGGGTCCGGTCTGTTCACGCTTGCAAGGACCTGTTATTACAATTTAGTTATTTTAATTATCGTTCCTGACGTAGAGACCTCGTCATGTTGTTCTCCTAATCATTATTTTTAACTTTATTTTATTGACTGTACATTTGTAAGGATTTTGTTTGTATTGGTTTTTTTTTAAATAATTATATATTACTTTATTACCTTGTAATGTAACTTACTTTTAAGTATTATTGTACCTAATTAATAATTGAAAAAATGACCTTCTGCTGGAGTTTCTTGCGGGGCTTCTTCTCCGCAATGATGGTCTTGTCCGCGCTAGTAGATTCACTCCATGTTACCGACGTGTAAAAGAGCCCTCATGTGGCCAATTTACTGAATAAATATTTTGAATTTTGAATTTGATTTTTTTTTAATTTTGCTGCTTAGCGGTAGGTTAATGGATACGATGGTGGTACCAACCCGGTCGGACCCTGCACAATGATCCATTTCATTGCATTCCTTCTTATGTTATTAATAACTATAAATACGGCGAACACAACAGCCTGTTGTTTTCTAATTACCATTTCTGAGATTGCTGGATTTATGCCTTAACAGCCCGGTTATCGCAGTTGGCATCCGACGACCTTGCCGCCGTACTTGCATAATTCTTGCTACTAAGCCTGATTGAATTAAGCTTCTTTAATTATTCGCGGAAGGCGTGCACATTCTTATGGTAATTTAATTTTCACACATAATTACTCTTGTAATTGTACTTTTTAAGTCTTAAGCCCTATACAGTGTGATTTTTGTACATGGACAGGACTAAACAAAATGTTACGTTTGAAATTGGCCATATCAATAATTCATTGGAGATGGCGAATAAAGACTTTTTTTTAGAACACATATAGTCTCAACCACGAATAATAAACAAAGCGCGATTATTTAAATAAAGAGCACTCACAAATAAAAGCCATTCTATTGATCGGTACAAAGTATTAAAAAATAGTGTCCAACAGAAGGCTACCAGGATATAATAAATTCTAGGCTATTCAAAACAATTGAGACGTTAGTAGGCCGCGGGTGAACAGCCGATGGTCATCGAACCGGCATTAATATTACACGTGTCCACATTGCATTTACAGCCAACCTAACACCAGACCGCTTTTGAACCTTTTCGCTTTAACACCCTGTATGTACCAGTTATACGAAGTCAACACAAGAATAAAAGCGACAAGGTACGAATGTGATCACGTACTTATGACTATAGCCATATTGTACTCAATTCTTTTTGTTAAAGGGTTTCAGGTAAATGGGTGGGTAATTACGCTTCTTGTGGTGGACGGCCGTTAAATTAGTGTGAGCACGCAGCTTGATCAATTCACGATAATGTAGTAACTTTGTCTTTGTCGAAATGTTATTAAGTAACGTTGTGACAGGGATAAAATGGTAGGTAACGAACACCCGTCGTTTTTCCTTAAGGTAGGCAAGTTACAAAGCTAACGTTGACGTAGCTTAGCTTTTGTTTTTTTGTTTCGAAGGTAATATTGAAATTTACATACAGGTCACAATTCAAACTAAACTACACTTTTGTTGTATTTTGTGTAAATTTCAATACAACCTTCAAAATAAAAAACAATAGAACACAAATTGAAAATAAAGTTATCAAAATTGAAAACGATTTACCAATTTCACTATTTACAGGGAACTGACGACTTTGTTCGTGTAGATTTCGATTATGGTTATTAACTCGGAATACATTAAAATTTTCAAAATTTCATCTAAATCCGTGCAGTCGTTGCAGCGCGAACGAGTAACAAACTAACACACAAGCTTTCGCATTCATAATATTAAGTAGGATTATTTAAAAAAAATACTTGTGGGAGGACCATTTTTTTTTTTTTATCATAGGAAGGCAAACGAGCACACAGGCCACCTGATGGTAAGTGGAAACGTGACCCATAGACATTCGCATTCACAAGACCGCAATCCTAAGACTGCAAATGCGTTGCCAACCCTGAGGACGAAGATGGAATGCCTCTATGCTAGTAATTTCACCGGCGGTCTTATCCCCAAACCGGAACACAACAATGCGAACACTGCTGCTTGGCGGTAGGTTAATGGATAAGATAGTGGTACCAACCCGGACGGACCCTGCACAAGGTCCTCCCACAAGTAATAACCTTGTGCAGGGTCCGTCCGGGTTGGTACCACCATCTTATCCATTAACCTACCGCGAAGCAACAGTGTTTGCATTGTTGTGTTCCGGTTTGGGGATAAGACAGCCGGTAAAATGATTAGCATAGAGGTATTCCATCTTAGTCCTCAGGGTTGGCAGTGCATTTGCAGTATTGTGAATGCGAATGTCTATGGGTCACAGTTTCCACTTACCATCAGGTGGTCTGTGTGCTAGATTGCCTTCCCACGCCATAAAAAAAAAAGTTTTTACCTTTTGTAGTTAAACATATAGATAAAGACATTTATTCAGTAAGTAGGCCGCACAGGCTCTTTTACACGTCAAGAATATACCAGCGCTTCACAAGAGGAGACCACTGCTGAGAAGAAACGCCGCAAGAAACTCAGCAGTCAGTCATTGTTTAAATATATTTAATATTACAATGGTACTACTTAGTCTAGCATTATATAAATCTATAAATATTACATTAAAAAAAATAACCTGCGTAGTTTCCGCAGGGAAACACACCAAAATCTTACGAGAGAGATAGAGGGAGAAAAAAAAAGGAACACCTACTTATGTGTATTTAAGACGGTGCAAGACGACCATATCAGATTGATATGTTTTCCTACATCAACGGTGTCCCCTAGAAAAGATAAAGCTTAGAATTTGTTTTTATTTTTATTATTGATTAAGTTTCGGATTTAGACCAAGCATTTTTGTCTATTAGATAGTCCTTGATCCTATAATATGCTTTAGACATTAACGACTTTTTCACGTAATTTTTAAGTGCTGGAAAGGGTAACTTTAGAACTACGTCAGGTAATTTATTATAAAAATGAATGCATTGACTTAAACTGTCATAATTTATTAACAATCGTCCCCAAACATCTACATTTACAAAGGTTGATATATAGTATCACTGTGTCAATGTTTAATTATTTAATTAATTATAACTAAATTATTTCGCCACAGGTCTTCACGGGCGTGTGGTCATAATGAGGTCAGTGAGCGCCATATTGCAAAATGGCGTCATTTCTTCATAATTTAAAGCGTCCCGCGACAATGCGCACGCCAGTCCGTGCAAAATGTTTCTCCATGTCACGCTAAGGTCGTACACGTGTTTGTGTTACTGTCCATGGTTGACTTATGTGTTCTAAAAACGAGCTGATAATTTATACTTTGATAAAAAAACATTATTTATACTTTAATAAAAAAGCATCCTGTATATTTTGATCATGTGGTCAGCTTAGTTGGTAGTAAAAGCTAGCGGTCTTGGGTTTGATTCCCGGTAGTAAGAAAGACTAAACTTAAGTGGCAGTGGGCAGGGCACATCGCTCGCAGGACTGATGGCCGATGCGGTCAGAAGGTTTTTGAGCGGCGTCCGCGAACCGGGAGACAAGATGGAGTGACCTTGTGAAGGTCGCGGGAACGCGGTGGATGCGAAAAGCACAAGACCGGTCTGATTGGAGAGCCTTGGGGGAGGCCGGGTGGATGTCTTTCGGCTGACATGATGATGATGATGGCCAAATATTTATTCGTGAATCTTTGATATTTTTTTGTATACTTTAAGAACATACTAGATAATTTCGAGTTTGAAAGGGACCTTTGTCTCTCGATTTTTATTCATCACTACAAATTATAAAACAAATTCCCGCGCCGCGTATGTCAGCATGTTTGCGATCACCTCAGAAACTACTGAACTGGTATTCACCAATAGTCAGATAATTAAAAAAAATGGTTTATGTACATGTTATAGAAAGCTCACATAAACCAAAAGATAAAAGATAAAAGATGTTTATTCAGTAAGTAGGCCGCACGGGCACTTTTACACGTCAAAAATCTACCAGCGCTTCGCAAGAGACCACTGCTGAGAAGAATCGCCGCAAGAAACTCAACAGTCAGTCGTTTTTTAAATATTGCTAATGATATTATACAATAATAAACTTAACCTAGCATTATATAAAACAATGAATCTCACATAACACCAAAAATTCATATATTCATGCGTAGTTGAGAAAAAGCGAAACGAGGGTAGGTCACGTGATTTTTTTTTAATTTGGTAGAGTGATGATACCAGTAAGTAAAGAACAAGGGCTGATGATGAAAACTTGGTTCTTTTGTTACAGTAGATAATGGTTATTCATTTAATTTGATTAGGTATTTAGTAAAATGTACTAACTACTGTATTACCGCGGCATGTCTCGTATCAGTATCGTCTGAGCACTATACATTATTTCCACGCCGTTAAGATTAGCTGTAGTTGACCTTTACCCCAATTAAAATAAATACATTGCGTTATAAAAACTTTAAAATGTTGTCACAAAATGACCAGACGGTTTCTTCTGCTTTTTATACTTCTTGGTTGTTACGTAGCAATGTGCTACGACATTCGTAGCACTACTGATTCTCGTAGCAATTTTGTAGCTGTCACAACACGATGTCGTTTCAATAACCACGTCAATTTCCGAGACCTTTACTAACACTAAGTTATTGAACTTATTATTTCAACTTAGAATCAAAACTTTTCTTTGATGGCATGTCATATGTTACCGGGTTTTATGAAAATTACGATATTTTATCTATTTTTTAGGGTTCCGTAGTCAAACTAGGAACCCTTATGGTTTTGCCATGTCCGTCCGTCCGTCCGTCCGCAGCCTAGCTCAGAGACTCTTAGTACTAGAGATCTGTAGTTTGGCATAAATATACATTTTAGTAAGGCCAACTAAGTGGTACAATAAAATCGTATTTTTTTTATTGTACCTCCCCTACACGTAACAAAGTGGGGATATTTTTTTTTTTCTCGTCTACCCCATAGTGTGGGATGTCGTTGGATAAGTCTTCCAAAAATATTGCGGGTTTCGGGTGTTCAAAAATATTCGATTAAAGGCTCCGTTCATGTAATATTAAGCTACTAAACTGTTAATACATTTGAAAAAAAAAAGAATTTGGATAATGGATGCATGTTGTTTTTCGTGTTTGTTGTGAGTCGGTTTTAGCACGCGATGGTTCTAAAAACGTTTAATGTTTTTGTTTGTCAGTGTCTCTCTCGCACTAAACTAATTAAAAGGGGATGGAAGGCAGGTTATTGATTTCAAAACACTTTTTGGATGTTAATTTTATGAGAAACTATAGTAACTGCGAAATTAGACTCAGTCTAAAACCAGTTTTTACAGTCAGTTCGCGTTAATACTGCAGGAAATCATCACTCAATTAAAACAAATTATATTTTATTACATTAAGTTTGAAGGATAAAAATAAATCTAATTTAGAGCGACCTGATTGGTGAGGGGGCATGGCTAGCCCAACAACAATTCACTGGAATCTTAATACAAATGGACCATAACATACAATAGTTACTATATAGGTTGTTCCAAAAAATAGTAATAGTTTACTATACAAGGTGTTTCAAAAACCCCGTTCAATAAAAAACAGTTTATAGGGTTACTGAAAACTAGCACAATTTCTTTATTAATATTTGTAAATAAGTTAGTAAACTTTTTATTGCACAAAAAGTAATCGTTTAACAAAAAACACCAATATGAATATTAATTGTGTATGTACCTATATGTGATCAGTGACGGTTTTAGAACTACCAGGCGCCCTGAGCGAGATTTCTACGGCGCCCCCAAGCTGCTATTCAAATCCATACGAAAAAGGCAAGGGATAGGTACAATCAGGGACCGGAACCGCTTACCCTTTAAAAGGTTTTCGTTAGGGTATATAATTGACTGGTTTTTACAAACCCTAACGACGCGATAAGCATATCTTCGACTTACCCCAATGAAGAGCTATCCCATACGATACAATTAATTCGACTAAGCGCTTACCAATTCCTTAAAACCCTCGTTAGGCTTTCCCTATGAAGTGTTTATTGAACGGCTTCAAGCTATTTTAATCTCTACGCGCAGTCCATACAAATTATTTTTGCACTACTTAGCAATTGATTGGCTATCCACACACAGGCTTGAACCAACCAATCACACGAATCTGCGAAACAGAGTCAACGGAGAGGGAGAATTAATAGGGTAACACTAACGTAATGCTAAGTGCTTAAATCCGAAACCCTTACGAAACTGGTAACCTCAATGGTTAATTATTCATTAGGGTAAGCCTAACGATAGGGATACGCTAACGTTTGGGAGAGCATATGATGTAGTTACCCGATCGATAGACTTAGTCGAATAAAGGGGTTTTCCGGTCCCTGGGTACAATGAAATAACGAGCCGCAAGCAGGGCCGGATTAAACATGTCAGGGCTCGTAGGCAATGCAATTCTGACCTACAAATATGAATATCCTACTCTCTTCTCTTGATCCTTCTATTTATTTGTTCATAGAATATTTTATAAATTGTAACAACATTAAAATATAATATTTATTATTTCTTCCTATACTTTTATCCATGTAATCTATTTATTCTGTTATAACCAACTACTGTACTGATCCATAGTTTTTTATCCTTCCCGTTTTTTAGTAGTAAAATATTCCGCGTTAGCTTCCCTAATTTTTGTTAATAATTAAAAAAAATAATAAAAGAGTGCCAGAAAATACTTGACTAATGGCTAACCATTCGTGCGGGTCATGGAAAAGAAGAAAATGCAATTCTGGGGGCCACTTTTACTATTCTTGCTTGCTAAACAAAAAAAAAGAAGCGTGGGCCTCCGAGGCGATGCGGGGCCCCTAGGCAGTTGCCGACCCTGCCTAATGGATAATGGGGCTCTGGCCGCAGGCGCCCCTTTATACAAGGGCTGCTCCTTATGTAACCGGAATAGAAAAAATACCCAAACGTATATGACTAAATATGGTTTTATGGTTTTTCGAAATATTCTCCGTGATGATCCATGCACTTTTGCATACGTTGAAACCAATTTGTAAAGCACTTTTTACACTCTGTCTGAGGTATCACCAAAACGTGATGTTTGAACGCGTCGACGGCATCTTCACGGTTCGAAAATCGTTGACCACGTTATTTATTCTTTACATTTGGAAATAAATAAAAATCATTGGGTGCCAAATCAGGGCTACATGGTGGATGACTCGTAAATTTTATATTTTGACCTTCCAAAAATAGAGTCCTTTCGCGTGATGTATGACAGCTGGTATTGTCATGGTTAAGAATGATTCTACGTCGCTGGTTGTTTTTACGTATTTTTTCAAATACTTCCGGCAAGTAAATGGCCGTGTACCACACGTAGAGTTTGGCTTATTTTGAAACACCCACACTGTTGATTGTTGTTTAGTTTTGGAATTTTTGATCCTAGGTTAAGATGTGCGGGATCCAACGCGTCATTTGTACGGCACTGTGCGAGTGAGAGAAGCTTATACTAAGTCGTTGAAGTAAATAGAGTATAGTTAGCCTTTTACAAGCCATATTAAATTCATTAGTCCTTAGCCGTATGGTTGACGGGTTAGAATAGTGCCACTCCATGTCTTCCCGTGGATGTCGTAAGAGGCGACTAAGGGTATAGAGCAGGGCCTGTAATTTTCGTGCCGATGACATCAATTTGACGTCACGCTCCATATAGGGTGATCCCAAATAGTTTTATTGTAAATTATTAATCATTAGTCGTCAATCATTTTAATCATGTACAAATGACTTCAAAAGTACTCTATTTACACGTGGAATAAATAATACCTACTTGATACGTGAAACGTAAATATAACTAATTGTTTTTTTTTTATACATACATTTTATTAAATGGTATTGTTAACAACGCATTACAATAATTACGTAGAAAACAGAATTCCTCTCTAACGTAAAGCACGCCATCCTTCTTGCATTAATTCCCATGCAAAGAAAATCTAAGTCATCTTCGCGTTCATACGTAATGCAATATTCATAAAAATCCTTTTGTTTTGTAATCGTATTTTTGTTTGTTTTGTCACACATTTGGTTGATTATTCCAACTTCTTTGATAAAAAGAAAATTTATCATTGATGGACACATTTTTTTCTGATTTTAACAACTTATAGAATTAGGAAATCAGTATTTTTATTTCTCAGTGGCACTTGCACCATTTAATAAAATGTATGTATAACAACATATCAAATAGTTTTATTTACGTTTCACGTATCAAGTAAGTATTATTTATTCAACGTGTAAATTGAATACTTTTGAAGTCATTTGTACATAATTAAAATGATTGACGACTAATGATTAATAATTTACAATAAAACTATTTGGGATCACCCTATATGGATCGTGACGTCAAATTGATGTCATCGGCATGAAAATTACGGGCCCTGGTATAGAGGCTTGTAGTACTGTTAGGCGATGGGCTTGACACCTGTCACTAATACACTGGGAAACATCTTAGCCTATTTGTGCAAAATGTGGTTATAGAATTATCAAGAAGTTTTAAGACTTGTTGGCTCTGCCTACCCCACTCTGGGAATGAATACTTGAGTTTATGTATGTATTTATGTAGTCCTTACAAAGCTTTGGTAGAGGATCACCCTCGCAAGCATGTCGTGCTGACGTCACTGGTAAACTGTTTGCATGTCAATTTTATTATCCAAGCAGCAGGCTACTCCGCGAATGGCTGACTCGTTCCTCTTTTGTTTTGGTAATTGCGAGTTTTCGGAAGCAACACGAATATTGAAGTAGGCGATATTTGAACATAGAACGTTGTAGAACCAGTGTTTTGAATCAGTTATTCATTCAAACTTTGCAGAAAGTAGGTTGTGACGGACTTAATGCCTTAAGGCATTTTCTACCAATCACCAAAAAGCCCGCAAACAATGTAAAGTTTATAAATAGTTACAAGTACAATTACGAATTTGCGGCGCTTGCAGTGGACACTCTGGGACCTTGGTCTGCTGACATGAAATGTTTTATAAAGACCCTGTCTGCCAAACTTATTGACGCCTCCGGCGATCCCAGAGCTGGCGCTTACCCCTCCCAAAGGATAGGTTTAACTATCCAGAT
The DNA here is from genome assembly GCA_927399475.2 of Acleris emargana. Lineage (NCBI taxonomy): Eukaryota > Metazoa > Arthropoda > Insecta > Lepidoptera > Tortricidae > Acleris > Acleris emargana. The sequence continues at coordinate 3,315,075 of OV656843.1, forward strand.
TTATTAGAGGGGGTATTCTTTTTGTAATTGTGTAGGTACACAAATATTATGTTTAATAATTCTAGTTTTAAGTAGATAAAAGGTTACATTAGTTCTTAATTATTCAAATTATCATTGTACCTATAGTGTATACAGTTTAATAACATAAATATATATTTTTGGTCAATTTTTTTTATTGATAAAAGGAATTAAAAAAAGTACAAATAAATAGGATTTACATACTTAATTCAAATATAAGAATAATACAAATACTTGTAATATACTCATACTTATTATTTCAACACTATGCGGAAAATAATTGTTAAGAGTTGTAAAGAAAATGCTCACGTACAAAATGAGAACTTAGTTGGTGCTTGGGGGTCATCCATAAAGTACATCACACGTAAAGGGGGGGGAGGGGGTCGACAAAGTGTGACATGGTGTGACAAGGGGTGAGAGGGGTCCTAAGTTTCGTGACATCACATTTCAAAATCTAATATATCTAGAGGTATTCATTTGAAATAAGTACTACTACTACAAAAAAGTACTTAATTTAAATGGAAATAAAACTAATTTCGGAAGTGCTGTTTTAATTTAATAATTTTTCGATGTGAAATTTGCCAAACATGTGATGTCACACTAGGGAGGGGGGGGTGTCATAAATGTGACCACCTGTGACAAGGACGGGGGGGGGCTCAAAAAATCATGAAATTCGTGTGACGTACTTTATGGATGACCCCTTGCCTGACGCGGAGTGAGAGATTATTTCACTTTGGTTAACTTTTCTTCGTATCAAATAATATTTATCCAAGCGTACTGTTCATCAATTAGATTTCTAGGCCTTAATTGAAGGAATATCAACGAATGTTACGGTATACTTGTATGCAGACGGAGTACATAAACATACAACAACGTATTTGGTCGAAATTCTCGTATTTATCTTGTTTTCTCAGTCGACTTCAGTGTCCATCGATAAGCTAATTGAGAAAGCAAGATGAAAACGAACTTTTCTGACAAATTAAGATGTCGTATGACCACTCACTAAATCAGGGGCTACATTGTACTCTGTAAAACTAGGTATATTGCTTTTGACATATCAAATAAAAAAATAAAAAAATAGCCCTTCTAAGTAGCTGTGAAAATGTTAGTTTTAGCCATTAGTCATTACTAAAAGTAAACCAGAGTCATTAATCAGTTTAATGACATTTGAAAGATACACTGTAAAATAAAACTTTAACATTTTCCACACTTAAGGTCCACAAATGTGTAGACTGTAAGATGTGTATTTTCATGAAAACCAACCAAGTTGAACAACCACTATAGAATGATGTCAAAGTATTTAAATAATTATATCGTACAAAACTCTCTACAAATTTAATTAAAGCGTCACTTTGACATAGTTCTATAGTGGCCTTTGAATCATATTGGTTGAGTGCACGTGTATTTTGCTTTATCAAATTATGGGGAGCTCTTTGTTTCACATAATTATTGTAATTCATAAATTTCATAATCATCGCAAGTCATACAGTTTTTCTTATTATAACGGTCCGTTTTTTAGGATTTTTGAAATAGGGTAAAATTACAGGTTTTGGCCATCTTTACACCGTTTTGGCCACTCTCTATTGTATCTAATATCTAAAGCATTACGAAATTACATAAATATTTTTATATTTTATCTTTAATGAACCTTCAGTCATAACTACCTATGAATATTATTTTTAATACTCATTTCAGCCTTAAATGGCCAAAAATAGTACAATGGCCACAAACGGTACTTCTACCCTATCTAGCTAGTAAATGAGGTAAGATTAGGTAAACTTTGTTTTATAAAAACCCTGAAATAAAAACCGTTTCTGTAAAAAAAACTTTATGACTTGCGATGATTATGAATATCAAATACATTCGGACTACCATTATTATGTGAGAAAATATGGACCATAAATTAGGTACGTATATCGTCGGTGAAACTGCAAAACCGCGTAAGTAACATTTTAAATTAGGAGCAAAATGCACCTTTTTAATAAGTCAGTAAGGTTTAATTTGCTAAGGTTACGCGGTTTTACTTCTGGGAGGACCTTGTGCAGGGTCCGTCCGGGTTGGTACCACCATCTTATCCATTAACCTACCGCCAAGCAGCAGTGTTCGCATTGTTGTGTTCCGGTTTGGGGATAAGTCAGCCGGTGGAAATTACTAGCATAGAGGCATTCCATCTTAGTCCTCAAGGTTGGCAACGCATTTGCAGCGAATGTCTATGGGTCACAGTTTCCACTTACCATCAGGTGGCCTGTGTGATCGTTTGCCTTACCATGCCATAAAAAAAAATGCAAAGCGATTTCTTACATTTAGGCGGGCTGTAGTGCACGAAGAGGCCTTCTCTCTTGCCGGTGCGATCCGAGAGCCACTTCTTAACACTCTCCATTACTCCTTGCGGTTCACAGCCTCATCCAAGCTTTCTTCAGCTTGCAGCCATCACCTCTGTCATTTATAGAAAAGATCATTTAAATAACAAAAAACAAACTTTTAAAAAGCTAACTGTTTTTAACGAACCTAAAATCATTATAAGTCCTTAATGATAATTCGAAATTTGACATTATGAAAGAAACCTAAAGATCATTTAACATGATACCCCATATCATAGTTGATTGACATTACTACTTTCTTACTTTCTAACTTACAGGTAAGAACCCGCGCGTCATCGGTCCCACCTACTACGAGCGTCTACCCGCCGAACTCAAACGCGAACCATCTCACGAAATGTTTAGGCGCCGGCTTAGGAATCTTTTGTTGGATATCCCAGTCTACTTGGTGATATGAAACTTGACTTATATTATAAATAAAATTGACTTTTTTATTTTTAATGTAGGTACTCTGTATTTATATTTACTTTTACTATTACTCTTTAATTCTATTTCTGACGACCTCAATGTAATTAATTGCATATAATCTGAATCTGTTTTTTTTTTTGTACGATATGGCGTCTGGTTGCCGCCATATTGATTTTTAAATTACTGTCATCTTTAGTGACAAATCGATTGACATAAGAAACATAAAAATGGTTCCAGGCGTTAGTTTCTAGAAAGCCACAAAGGAACAAACATACATACAAATATATGCAAGCAATAATGTACCGTTAGCGTATCGATCAGACTAAGCCTACTTATTCACGATCGAAATTGCCCTCTTATCAAATATTAACACGCGTGTCGAATCCACTGACATCGTTCACCTTTTTTAAAAAAAAGGGTGCAACTACCTTGAAAATAGTATCGCATTTAAAACTTTAATGCTTACGACACAAGGTAGAATTTACTTCGACCGTAAAATTACAGATACGTTTTATAAATGAAAATGAATACATTAAGTCCATCGATTATCGAGTTATCCAAAGTTCTTTGACACGCTGTATAATCTAGACTTCGATAATTTTAGGTTATTACCTGACTAGGGAGTAGGTTTTAGTTTTGAGTGTTTTCGGTATTTGGGTATAAATATTTATAAGTACTTATCACGGTTTCTAGAGCTACTCTATTGTCTATTTTTTTCCTTTCCTTTGGTGAAACCAAATTACCGAGTAGAACACTTTATGAAACTAAAGGACGGCTTAGATTCTGTACAGTCAACATACGGCATTGTTGAACCACATTGTTGAGCCAAGGCAAACGATCATACAGGCCCCCTGATGATAAGTGGAAACTATGACCCATAGACATTTGCATTCACAAGACTTCAAATGCACTGCCAACCCTTTGGACTAAGATGGAATGCCTCTATGTCAGTAATTTCACCGGCTGTCTTATCCCCAAACCGGAACACAACAATGCGAACACTGCTGCTCGGCGGTAGATTAATGGATAAGATGGTGGTAGCGATCCGGACGGACCCTGCACAAGGTCCTCCCACCCGCAAAACTTACTACTACTGTTCGTATTTTGGCCGAGTAATGCGAATCGGGTTAAGTCTGTTCTATCGTATATCGAGTACGTATTACTCGGCTAAATTATGAAGAATAGCAAGTGGTTTCAAATTCCCATGTTGCGCCTTTAGGGGACCCAACGAATATTTCCACCAAATTTGAAGTCAGTCGTTACGTATCGCCAATCGCACTAGATCGAGCTAGATCGCCAAATTCGATAAGTCCTCCATTATTCGCATCCGTAATTTTACTCGGTTGCAGTTTTCCCCATTTATAATTTTATCCACTCGCATTTATGGCATCGTAGCTTTTTCCGACTCGCATTATTTCACGTTTCAAATATAAATTTTAAAGAGTTGACTGAGCTCCGCTTCAGCTTTCAGCTCTTATTTCTGGGTGCTTTGGCCTATTGGGCAGCCGTAAACCTAACATTACCAAAACGGTTTTGGTTATGTTAGGTTAGGTTAGGTTAGGTAAGTTAATTAGTAGTTACCTTCATTAATTGTAATAATAAAATAATAGCTAATGTGATAAAGAGAAATTAAAAGCAGAAAATATGCGACTGGGTAACTTAATGCGACAGGAAAGCAAATAATCAAGTTCAGGTAACAGATCGATACATCACCAGTAGTCCTTAAACACCAGGTTAGAAAAAAACCCTAATTTAATGGAAGATACGTACGTATTCAGAAAACAGCAACACAGCCTACATGGTTAGATCACCTTCTTAATCTTTGCAAAAACACACTGAATTGATCAACTGCTCAGCTTGCACTGGCTCAGGGTAGGCGCGATAATGGCTGCCTTGAAGCCAGGTGTGGAAGCGCGGAGTTCACACGAGACCCAGACTTGGCACAATGGGTACACCCGGAGACATAAGTTGCCTTTTTACTTCTGGATGAAACTTGCTGGGCCGAAAGTAAAGTATTTCCAAAAAAAAAGATTACTGGCTTTTGTATGAAACTTCTTTAGGAACTGCTCGAGTTTACGGGATAAAAGGAACGTTTTGTCCGTCTCCGTACTATTCCACATCATGATAAAATACTTACACATAGGTATTTTGGCTGATGTTTGTGCCTTACGAAAGAATTGGTCCCATAAGGGGTATTTTTAACTTAAAACTAAGTAAGAACCCACCTTACTACTCCAACATAATATAGTAGTTTCTTGTCAGCAGTGGTCTCCTCTTGTGAAGCACTGGTAGATTCTTGACGTGTAAAAGTGCCCGTGCGGCCTACTTACTAAATAAATGTCTTTATCTTTATCTTTATCTATATTCTTCCTTCGTTTCTAGCCAAAACTTGGCTGGGCGACTGTTCCTGATTCAGCGATAATTTAAATAAAAAGAAAATTATCACCACAAAGGAATGCCGACACGTGAATTAATGATACACGCTGCAGAATAGTTCGCGCTCTTTCCCACACGGTGGGGTAACTAGGCTACCATCATGCATTATTATAAACTTACTAGGTACAGTTGAAGTTAAAAATATCTACACGGCCTTATGCCGCTGAAAAAAAGGTTCCAAGGTTTGCGCAGGTCTTTGTTGGACAGTTGGCCTAAAAATTATATCTAAAGCCTGTCGGCATTTAAGAACTCTTCAATCTTCTCTTGTGATAAAACGTCAGTACAGTCACCAGCAATAATATATTATCCTAAATTAGGCGCAAAAATAGCTGACACGCTTTTATACCTCAAAAAATAAAGACGTGTGATTTTTTTTCCTGAGTCTTGGGTGTTTTCTATGAATATAAGTATTTACTTTAATTAATCTTGTCTGGTACCACGGGAGATTTACACTACCCCTGGACCAGGGGCCCGGGTGCTACTTATTAATTTAACATATAGTGTATTTCTATGGAACTTGCTAACTATGTAAACAAAAGATTTAACTTTGTTTTGTCACTGTTTCTCCTTGAATTTTCACACCACCTCACTGTGGTTCGGCGTGTATGAAGAAAGTGTCATAATTCGATTTCTCCAAAAGTATCAATGAAACCCTCAAACGAAAAATACAGTGATATTTATTAATACTAAATCTATATTAAAAACCATAAAATATAGCTTTACTTTATGTAATTCATAATAAAAAAAAAATATAAATATAACAAAAAATCTTGCAAAATTTACTTAATTATTACAAATGTCTAATTATTACAAAATAATATATTACAAAATATGTTTCATCAAAATAAAATCTCAATAATATTAAAAATATAAAAAAATACAAAAAGTCTAGAAAAACATAAGTTGACACCCAAGGTACTACTACAAGTGATAAATAATCGCCTTAAAATTATTTACATTTAAAATTAATGATTTTAATGAGTCTTATATTAACTTTAGATATGCAATAAACTAATTACTGATTGTGATAAAGCCGATTTTTTCATCTTGGTGAGTTTTCTGAGACCCGTAATCAGGGGGTCTGAATTTAACAGAAGCCGATTTAAAAGATCCTCATTTGTTACTTTGCGTGACATTTTCCTAATATTACTGAGCCTGAACATCTTAATATTTTTATTTGTGGACTCGGCAGCTTCTTCTGAAAGCTTTCCAATAGGAACAATAACATGATCGATCACTTCAGCCCCGTGAATGAGAACCTTGTGCACAGAAGCCGGTAAATTATACCATGGATATTCCTGAACAAGCTGCCGAGCCGTATCTAACGCAAAAAGTTCTTCTAATCTTCTACGCTGAGTCCTCTTGCTGCACGATGCATAGTTTTTCTTCGGTCGCCCTAATTTTGAATTGTTACCCAAGTCATCGGGTAACACTTGCCGGGAGGTAGATGTGGCAGCAGCGGCAGCGACGTCGGATGTAGTTTTGGGTAAATCTACGGTTTCAGTTATATTCAACCAATCACCATACTTATGTATTAGATCCCTACGGGTTCTGTTAACGTTCTTCCAATATTTTTTTATTTGCGTAACATCAATTTCCACAGCATCACGTAATTTTTCTACATCTAAGTTTTCAGCACCCTTGGGCACCAGTTGTAGAAGTAATTGGACTATATGACGTATTTTTTCTGCTTCCGAACCAGTAGCAATATGCCACTGTTCGAATATGTACATCCCCGAAACTGTGCAGTGGAAAAAAGTACCTGGAAGTAAACGAAAATGTATATAAACAGTTGTTAATATTTTAACACAGTTAGCTCAATCTTGTAGCCCGTGCTACGACTTTCGTAGGGGGCTCATATCCTGGGGTCCGGCAAAGTCCGGCAAGTAAAATATCATTACTTCATAAATACACTTTATAAGCAATGCAACGAATATAAAGTCAATCTTCCGGAATCGTTCGGAAATAGTTAAAAGCTTTTATGAAATACTAGCGGCCCGCCAGCGGCTTCGCCCCGCTGAAAATTTCTGACTTTCAATTCATTTGTCACAAAAAATGTGATAAATGAAGAACCGCTCGACCGATTTTGTGCAAACTTCACATAAACCATCTACTAAATAGTCCGAACAAAGACTAAACATTTGGTTTGGATAGGTGAGCCCGTTCTTGAGTTATAAAATTACAACGAAAAATGGCATTGATTTTTATATATATAGACTAGCGACCCGCCCGCGGCTTCGCCCGCGTGGAATGTATTATACATATAAACCTTCCTTAAGAATCACTCTATCTATTAAAAAAAACCGCATCAAAATCCGTTGCGTAGTTTTAAAGATTTAAGCATACATAGGGACAGACAGCGCAAGCGACTTTGTTTTATACTATGTAGTGATTAATAGCAGTTAAATATTTTATTTACAATGAAGGTCACGTAGACCCCAAATAACTCAACATTTGTTGTTTAAATATGTAACAAAAATACAAATAATAATAAAACATACCTTTATCAACAACTTCCATAATGATGTAAATGATTAATTCACAAATGATCTTGAGATATACAGGGTGCCTCTGACCTTGGGGCTTTAAATGCAACGATCAATTCTACTCCTGAAACTAAACTTCTTTTGTTCTGTAAGTTGTTAAAAATATGTTCAGTTTAAATTTATTTTTTATCATACAAGTTAAATCTAATTTTCAATGTACGCGATCCAATTCTCCATTTTCCTTTAGCCCTCGTACCAAGGTAATGTCGCCCCCGTACCATGAGATGTGATTACATGGCCAGTATGTAATACACTGATTTTACAATTACACTTTAACATCAATTAGTTATCTAAATTTAAGTTATTTTTTCATGTTGCAGAACAAAAGTAGTTCAGTTTAGCGAGTAGAATCGATCGTTGAAATTAAAGCCCCAAGGTCAGAGACACACTGTATGTCGTAAACAAACTTTCACTTTAATGACTTACTGATAACGCTAATTACGAGTGGCAGATGCGTTCACTTTGAAGGTCCGAAACGTAATGATTATTTCAAATGATTTGCAAACTATTTATAGTTTATGGATGTATGGCTACTAGTGAGTAATTAGGCATAGATAAATTATGTCTGGGCTATACCAACAATCTGGACTTATGGCCTTCTATGGGACCACAGTGCACCTCATCAAACACCATTGAAACCATAACGGTCGTTACTTTAAAATACAAAATCACCAAATATATAACTCTAACTTGGATATTTCATTAAAAGTTTAAATGGTTTTATAAGTTAGGTTATTAGGACCTGATGGGATGACGTTTTTGTTTCTTTTAAAATCTACAAATTGTCTATGATGGGTAGTGTTGTGGCTAAAGTTGGCGATATATTAAAGCCCCTACACATTACCTAACTCACGCTGATCACACTCACAGATGATATGACGGCACCTTTTGTAATAAATACTGGTGATATATCATCTTCAAGTACCGATTTTTCTTCAGATCGTCATTAAACAAATTAGAAATAAGTAACTACTTGTTTTTTACTTTCGGTATTTTAATATTCAATATGGTTTGACATAAGTAAAGGAGTATTGCCCATCACTAGTAAATTCATCATTCAGAGACAATTTCAATATGGCGGTTTGTTTACATAGTTAGCAAGTTCCATAGAATTAGACCTTAGGTATAAATATTAAAAGCGTATTCTAGGTATATCAACTCGACTTCGTTAAGGTCAGCTTAAAATGCTCAGGTGAACTAATCAGGTGAACCACGGGCAATGCAGGGAAACGATTATGCGCTCACCACAGTATCACATGAATATAATATGCTCATATCGGGGTCGAACCCGGGACAGGACAGCTTTGGAGATGGCAGGATCACTACCACCTTGCAACTAGGATAACACATATTATCTTATCGTTTTTAACACGATCGCCTCTACCATCAAGTAATTAAGACGGGACCATGCTCAGTGTGTACAAATTAGACTTCGTGACAAAGTTAACTTTGCCGTTGGAAAACTGTTATTCCCAAACATCGACATAGGTCGCGGTCAGATTACCAACACACCGCAAAAAAAGTTTTCGGTAGGTATAAATATTTAAACCGTGTGTAACTCAAGAACCACTGAATTCTACTTAGTAGTGATAGTTTTCCTATTAAATGTGCTTTCATTTAAGATATTTTCATATTTTTAGTATTTCTAGTTTTCGCCTGTAAGGGGAGGGGACGCTTGACTAACAAAAATTAGCTCTTTAACGAAACATTAATCGAAAAATTCATGTCTCTTCCCTCCTATATCCCTATCCCTAGCTATACCCATAGGGGTAGGGTGGGACTGAACCATACCACCGTAGTGCTGTGCACATGTTTTAAAATCCAATTTAACAGAGTCGACGGAGCTCCTATTCCTGAGTGTTTTGGATATTCGGACCGGCTGAAAATCTAACATAACCTAAACCAACCACATATCCAGTAATTCTACGGTGGTATGGTTCAGTCCCACCCTACCCCCAGGGGTATGGTGGGTCTGCACCCGGAAAAATTGCTTTCACAAACCCGCAAAATTTTTGAAAGACCTATACAACGACAACCCACACGGTTACACGCCTACGGGGTAAACGAGAAAAAAAACCTTTATTCCCAGTAGTTTTGTGGAAGAAGTTCCGCGGCGGAACTAGTGAGACTTTTTACCCAATAGTTCCGTGTTGGAATTAGTGACACTTTTTCGAACGCTTACCCGTGGTCCCACTACTTCGTCCCACTGCTCTTTTTGACGGAGCCCTGCCTCACGGCAGGGCTCCTATTTCAGGGCGTTTTGCCCTTTGGGCATTTATAGATACCTGACGAACCTAACCTACCTACTTTTGCGGAATATAAATGATTTCTGACGAAAGCGGAAATGCACGGAACTAATGGGATTATAAAATATTAGTATTTGATTGATGCTTAGTTCCGCGGAACTATTGGGAAAAAAAGTCTCACTAGTTCCGCCACGGAACTTCTTCCACGGAACTACTGGGAATGAACTAAAAAAATTATACCTCCAGTTACGTGTAGGAAAAGTACATTTAAAAAATCGTTTTTCAAGATTTTATTTTACCACTTAGTTGGTGTGTGTGACATTTATGCCAAATTGCAGCTTTCTAATAGCTAGTCTGCGGACGGACGGACGGACATGGCGAAACTATAAGTAAACAACAAAAAACAAAGCCCAGTAAAGGTAGCAAATGAACGAACACATGTCAGTTATAAATGCTAATTTATTAATATAACATTATAATCGCGACGCTGGTCGGTGCGCGACGGTGGCGGGCTGTTCACTTCTTGATCCGCAGATCGCTGTCCGACAGCGTGATGTTGATGTTGAACCCGATGTTCTTTTTACTGGGGTTTTGATCGGGCAGCTGCTCCGCCGTCTCGCTCCCGACGGCACAATCCTGGCCTGGAACAAATGCTTAATATAATACTTGCAACGTCAGAACGGGTGTGGACTATAATTTCCGTAAATCGTTTTTTCTTCGTGGCAATTATTCAATCTTAATGTTTCACAGGCTCGCTTTCCCTGACGCATTTTTGCCATTCCAGAAATTAATGTGAAAGTGTCGACGGAGCTTCGCTACCGCGGAGCTCATTTCTCTGCGGTTTGGCCCTTCGGGCCTGCTGCAAAACTAACATAACCTAATCCTACCTTACTTTTTAAACCTAATTACAAGTGGAAAAATTTGCAACTGGGAGAAATTCGAATAGGATAATACGCGATGGGAAAAAAATGGGAATGGAAATTCTGCGACCATTAAAATTTGGTTTTTGGAAATTATGGGCAACCCTCGTCAGAACTGACGACATATTATGAACTTTTTCACCTCCCAAGTTACAGACAGTGCAAAGGACAATGTGACTGCTAAAGCTATATAACTTTCACTGGTTGGAACTTCACCGGTTTAAAAAAATCATAATACGGCTTCTATTGTCATTTACATTACGTGTTTTGAACGTACCATTGTTAATTTGGACGTTTAAAATGCGATGATACAATTCGTTAAATTTCTTCTGCCTTTTAACATTAGAAGGCGTACGAATAACCAAAGTAGGTAATAGAATAAAATGTTCAAGATTAGGCTCCTCTTTCTGATGATATTTCTTGTGGGAAGTATCTTTCTTCACGACCAGCCGAGGAGTGCGCGGCTTGCTGGAGCTGCCGCTACTGCTGCTAGTTAGCTTCTTCTTGCACTCGGCTTGCCTCAGTTTGTTCGGCTTGGTGGGACTCGAGGCGCGGTAGCAACACGTCGACTCCCAGTTGCCGGGCGCGCGCGGCGCCGCGTAGCTGGGACCTGGAGGGCAATCTTCCGGCTTGATCCGACGCTTCAAACTCGGCTCTGGCGACGTCAAGCGATCGTGGCTTCTGTGACTCCTCTGCGAACTATGCTCCTGCCATTTCCTGTTCCCTATCATGGCGCTCGCGGCACTGTGCTCATTTATATCCTTCTCTTGGGACGGTTGTTTGTTTTTATGACTGGCCACTATAATATCACCAGTTTTGCCGACCGGTCTACAGCTCTCGTGGCGGTGATTCAGTTTGACTATTCTGTAATGGCGGCGTCGCCTGCGCTCAACGTGCGCCACTCGTTCCCGCAGGAGGCTGTCTATTAAGCGCTGCAGTTCGCCCCTCGTGCTGCACCGCTCCGGGTGAGCGACGCGCCGCCCTAAGCGAGCACTCGGCCAATGTGTGCGGCAAACGTCTTCCCAGATAATGTCGCTGAGAACCGCTTCTCGTGAAGGAGTAAGCTTGATGCCGTCGTCGCGGGGCGCGAACTCGCCTTGCGCCAAATAGTGGACCGTATCCATCAACCTGTAGTCGCGGACCGGATTGAGCTTGTGTCGTATTTTGTGCACTCGCTCGGCTGCCATCTTGGGCGCATCGTCCCGCTTGCACGGGACAGACGCGCACTGGCGCCGCCCGCGCGCCGTTATGCCATCGTATGCGGTAAAATCCCGTCCGTATTGCTCAGAATTGTGTTCTTTCTCGATAGTGGTAGCTTTGCTCGGTGACGACGGGGTATTTTGTTGGATGTATCTTTGGAACGCAGAGGTTTCCGGGACGTGGCTGTACTGCTCTATGTAGCTGCAACCCGGACGTCCAGACCCAGATGTACTTCTCATATTGTTTTCCTCAGATTCTTCATCTGACGAAGACAAACGAATGAGCGGATCGATAGTACGGAAAACCATTTCTTGCCTAATAAGTTTCCGCTCTAACTGGTCTATTCTTCTGTTTAGATTGCTAACGATCGCAATAGTAGGTCGAGTTATGTTGTCTGCTGGAGCAGCAGCTATGAAAGTAGCAACGTCTTTGGTGTAGGCCGAAAGCTTTTCTTGTTTTCGATAAGGTTTAGTATGGTTCAGTATAGGTATACAAGGCTGGGTATAAACATAGCATTTTTCCGATGTTCCATGTTTCGCATTATATAGGTTGGTGGTTTGCGGGACGCACGCAGCGTCGACCTGGTCCGTGTCTGAGGAGTTTTTGGTTTCTTCGACGACCTTCAGCGGCCTCTTCTTGGTTCCTGCCCGGGCGGGGCTGGCGGAGCTGGAGCGCTCTTCAGTGGTATCTGTTAGAACAGAGTTAGATTTTATCAGAATACTCCTAACATGCAGTGCATTTTTTTCACAAAATAACTGTCTTCTGAATAAAATAAAACGTTCTCTTACCTTACCTACCTCGGGACCTTATTATTGTTATTCAGATATTTATGAAAATTTCTGTAAATTAGGTTTTTTATAATAAATATTCAAATATAAAAGTAAAATAACAATACCTACTGATACAAATAAGAATCATTACAAAAAACCCAACCTACGGGTGACGCCGGCTGCGGAGCAGGGCTCGAGCTACCGGTGGTTAGGGCTGCAGAGAGAGGAATCTCCTTGCACAATACGTACTGTTCCCATGTCGAGGAGACTGTTTGCTGAATCAACTATCGGGACAACTATCGTCGAGTCAACATCCCACATGACGATCACTTCGTGAGCCAAGTCAAGATACATGCTAAGCTTTTCCTTCTCAGCCTTCACGAGGTTCTCGTCATGCGAGATGGTGACGTCGACGAGCACTACCCGGCGTTGAGATCGACATGTCAACACGATATCAGGCTTATTGGCGACAGTAGTCCCGTCCGTGATAACTAGGCATCGGAGTTTTTGTCGCACGGTAAGACTAATGGCAAGCTATGGAGTCGTCATTTGCCATAAATCTAAACTCTTATTCATATTCATACTCATTTATTCAGTTTTTTTTTATAAATAAGCACAACAACGTTGACGAGTTAAGAAACGATTATTTAATGTTATATTTGGAAAATAAATATTACAATAAAAAATTATTATCGTTTTTATACTGATTTAATTACGAAATTTTATAAACAAACAAAAGATACATTAAAACACGACAGAGGGGAATGTTTTAGTCCAAACTAGTGGCGAATTGTATGTTAAAATAGTTCAAGTTATGAATTTATAATCTAATAGATTTTTTTATTTATATAACTTGGCCTAGATAAATTATACACGACCGACCGCTATAGAGGCATTTTAAGATAAATTAAATAAATGAGTATGAATATGATTAAGAGTTTAGATTTATGGCAAATGACGACTCCATAGCTTGCTATTAGTCTTACCGTGCGACAAAAACTCCGATGCCTAGTGATAACTAGGCTTGGGACTTTTGGATGCTCGCTATGGTTTTAGATTCCACGGAGTCGCCATTATGTTAAAATATTATTTTTCGAAGTCAAAGTCAAAGTGTAAAAATAAAACATGTTAGATTTACGCTGTTATATCGATCGGTAATAACCACGTTATTATGACTGCAATTAATTTTATCATTAATTTATTAGTTAAAATATAGAAAAAATAATAGTGATCCATTCTTAGTACCATTTTAATGATGAACATGAAATAGTAATAGATGATGATTATGATGCACTGATTCAAAAAGCCTGTACCTCATCAAAAATTTAGAAGTGGCGACTAATATTAGATTGAAAAAGGCATTTTTGTTATTGTTACTTAAAGTATTTGTTTTAGTTTATTTTGTTTACTAGCAATAGAGTATTTTATTATTGGTAATTATTATACATACAAGTTGTATGTACTTATCCACTATGACTTTGACTTCTAAAAAAATATTTTAATATAATGGCGACTCCGTGGATTCTAGAACCATAGCGAGCATCCAAAAGTCCCAAGCCTAGTGATAACAGATCGATCCCAATAGAGCATAGCACTACCATTTTCGAGAAAAGACGCCGGTGTGTACTTTTGGTACGGCACTTCAGACTAAGAGCATATGAAGAGCAAGTTGCTGATATGTTGTTGCTGAATGATCCTGGCCACGAGCTGTCTGTGCTAGTACTCGCCGGTGGCTAAATGCGAACAACCGGAAATTATATGTCTGAGGGACTCGCCGGGGTAACGGCACAGACTATAAAATTAAATGTTAGTTAGGTGTCAAGGAGAAAAAAAATTAAATGGCTCTTAATACAAAAAAAAAGTATTTTATCTATCACCCTAATGCTGACTTAACGATGCCTGAATTCGGGTCGGCTCCACCTTCCGTCACTCCCGTCATATCGACTGCAAACCCTAAACTCCTATCTTATCTACTTGACTCTCCGGTGTCTCGGGCAGGTGCGCTGCTGCCTGTGGCGGGTGGAGATAGTTGGTGCAGCAAAGGCGATGAAGCTCGCATGCCCTGATTGGTTTAGTATTAGTGGCTGGTCGGTGTGAGTTAAGGTTCTCGTGCTCTGCCGGCTCTTCGCCACTCTTACCTAATGGACCGGTCGGGCGGGCGTGCTTCTCCCCGCTAGCCTAATCTAACATCTCCTCTCCGTCGCAGTCAGCGCGTACGGGTCCTTGCAGCAGAACTGCTGGCTGGAGGTGTCACCAGAACAGAAATGGCTCTTAATACAAAAAGAACTTACGAGTAGTGGAAGAAGAATGGTCTCCGATAGCAAGTCTGGTCCCAGATTTGTCTGATCCCTGAAAATACGAAAAAATCGTAGATTCTAAAGAATTTTAGTTAATAATTATAGAACCTAATTCATATTCGCACTGCCATCCTATTTTTACCCGACTATGGCAAAGCCAAAAGGAGGGTTATGATTTTAGCAGATGTGAATATTTTTATCTATGTTCTACCTTTGCGCCTGAACTACCGACCAGATTTTTGTATTTATAGCCCGGGTGATAAAGGAAACATTTTATTCGGGCAAAATCAATATCACTATATAAAAAATGGGGGTCTCTGTTTTTTTTGTTAAAGTATTCTTTGTCTCTTTCTGTCAAATTAAAATGTCACGGTGAAAGATATGTACAAAGCATATTTTAAGCACACTTTGTGAATGTAATTTTAAATGACTACACTAGGTCGGCCATATAAACTCCATCTTAAATTCTGTTTTGCTATAAAGAGATAGGAAAAAATCCTTGTTGTTCTATATCTTGGTTATTTGTGTAACTATTCAAAAAAAAATTGTTCTCAACGAATCTGGTTTTATTGAAGCTGTGAAAATGAAATCATGTTTTGGATGCGAAAAGCACAAGACCGGTCTGAGTGGAGAGCCTTGGGGGAGGCCTATGTCCAGCAGTGGACGTCTTTCGGCTGACATGATGATGATGATGATGAATAAAACTTGCCTTTTATATTATCCCTATTATATTATGTATAAAAAAAATTAACCCTTCTCGAATGGAATCTGTTTTTCTCGGCGATGTAGATGGTCTTGATAGGAATGGGCGCCCGCGGTTTGATGGACACAAACACTCGCTGCGACGGCTTCCGAGGGCTTGGACCTTTCTGGAGTATCTCTAGATCTGAAACCAACGTTGAGATGAGTTTTGAGATGGAAGCTGTAGGTCCACGTCTCGTTAGGACTATCTAGTAGGTATTCAAAAATCGTAAAGATCGGACTAATTTTAAGGGGAGAGAAACGTTATTTCATTTTGTATGGATTTTGTAGCTTCACGATCCTTTTAACACGTTCCCTGTCCGGGCGCCCCCAAGTTGGGGTCATGAAGCTTTTTTTTAGGAGTCCGTGCTTCCACTATGGGGTCACATTCCCATACTAAATGCACAGTTGGACTTGTGACATTGTCAGATCGTTTTGTATGGGGACAGTGAACGTGTTAAGATCCAAAAATACCCCATGCTGTCTACTAATCTATTCTACATACCCTATTCTTTTCTACTTATATATATTATAAAACGCCTGAACCGAATTGAATGTAATTTGGCACACAAGGTGATAAAACACAAGATTTTTTTTGGGACCGTGAATTTCTACGCAGATCCTGTCACGAGCAAAAACTACTTTTATATAACAATGACTTTATTTATGTCACTAGTTAAAAAATGCAAGAAATAAAGTTAGCAAAATGAGACAAGTAAGGTGCTTAGAATATCTAGAGTTCGGTTCCATACCTAAAAGTAGGTTCTTATGCGTGCGAACGGGAGCCCCCACGATAGAATCGTAGTCAACTTTACGAATTAATTTCTCTTCCTGGATGGACAGTAATTTCTTCTTTGATGGAGATTGTTTATTTTCCATCACATTTTATTTTTCTTTTACCCGGCATATTTCTAAGCTCCTCGCCAAGATAATCGAAAGGAGAAACTAAAACAAAAAATTTGGTGTATTTAAAGATACAAAAAATCCATTATACTGACAGACGTGAATTAAGACAACTGTCAAGATATTCTTCTTTTTTAAACAAACCTCATTTTTACATATACACCTCTATACGTCCCGGAGTGAATGTGCCTGAAATGTTAACAGCAGACCTTCATAACATTTAAAAAAATATCGTTACCATAAAGGCGAAATAGTAGACTAGCACACGTTACTTCTAGAGCAAGAATCATAATTTTGCCGTCTTTTTCGAACTTTAAAGTTAGAGCAAGACAACAGACCACTTCTGCAATTTGTATTTCTAGTGTAAACCTCGCTTTATATTTCGTTAGGAATCCCTTCCCATTCGGTACGGGGTGGTTTTGGGATCCGCCTAATTTCTAGCATTACGTGACCGCTGAATTTTACTGTTGTTAGCTCTTCTATTCTAATAGGAAACATTTTTATGGCTTCACCCGCATACCATGAGACTTGGCTTGAAGAACGCAAATAATGCTTGGCTTGGTTAACTGCTTGCCCCGGCTAAAATTTTCCTTTAAACTCAAAATCGCAGCATCTCAAGACACGCCGCACTAAATGACACCAATGACACCAATGAAACCAATGATATCATCCGTTGGTATCTTGGATCAATTAACGTGCCGGCCATGTTCCGGTCATATTAGAGCCGACCGGCAACTCCAGAAATGATGGACAGACCTGTCGGAATGTATTTGGCCCCTGGAATATGGGTGGGTGGTGCTAGTGTGGGATGCAACCTGTCTAGATATAGTAATCAAAACAAAATAGGGCCACGCTATGTTCTGCATACAAAATAACTATGTTCGGAGAAGGATTATTATAACAAATGTTAACTTGTAATTTTTGAATTTAGTATCATTCGAAAGCTGCAATGTTCAACTAACTTACAAGCTGTGTTTTGTTTAAATCAATTGTTTTGTTTTTACTGTGCGTGTGGTTTTTAAAAAAGTTGCATATTTTTGCTCATTTGAAAATAGTTTTAAAAAACCACGCACGGTAAAAACAAAACAAGGAACAAACATAAAAAAAACACAGCTTGTAAGTTGAACATTGCAGCTTTCGAATTGTAGTAAATTCAAAAATTACAGATTTAAGATTCGTTATAATAATCCTTCTCTGAAAACAGTTCTTTTGTATGTAGAACATAGCGTGGCCCCTATCTTGTTTTGATTAGTATATTACATTGTGTGGAGGCCATGCGATAAAAACAGTACGGATACGATGCGTCGCTGCGATTCCGTACCGTGTCCGTATTTTAAGCAGCGATGGGGTCGTACCTTCAGTTGGCGACTTGCGATCGGCACTCATCTATGTTTTTGCAGGGATAAAATTGCCCCGCCTTTTGCCGCACGGTCAGTATCATCCAAGTTCCCGGTCTATGCGCACATCAAATAATCAAGATATTAAAATTAATTTACATTAATAAAAATGAGTTATTGATGTTAAGTGGTGTGGGAAGAACTCCCGAACCTCAAATTACAACAAAATGCGGTATAACATTTCTAGAGTAAATTAAATTAATTATTAAAAAAATATTTTATTCTGCCCAGAGTTCATTTTACACTGGGCCCTAAGAAAAGAAGTATAAGGTCCCCTTTCATCTAACGCAAATTACAATATACTCTTCCTTTCTGACGAAGCCAGGCCAGGCTAGTGATGAGCTAGTGATGGTTTCGATTTTACCGATTCCAATTCATTATTTTTATGAGAGAATTCAATTGATGAAATAATTGTTTTTTTAAATATTTTAAACGCTGAATTGTGTGTCCCTTTATTATTAAAACATGAGATAAAAGACATTTATTCAGTAAATAGGCCGCACGGGCACTTTTAAACCTTTCGAACCACATGTATACTAGTATACAGCGCGGCGGACTGCAGCCGTCTTGCAAGCTATGAGGTAGAATGAAATAGTAGTAATGTAGTAGTTTACTATCTCGCTCTATCTTATAACTTGCAGTAATACAAATTAATGTAGTAAAACAGAATATTATTGCTGTATGAGGAAGTATTTTGTTTGTTTAAAAGAAGCTATTCTGTGGTTTTATTTATGATTAAGTTTGTAGAGTGGCGTCGTGTTAATCAATTAATTTATTGTCTGCATAACACACAAGAAAATAAGACATTAACATATATAATTAAATTATAAGCAACCGGCTTCCTCAAGACGTTAAACATAGGAATAATTATGATCATTATTCATTAGACACAACGTAAGAGTCTGAAATCAGTGACGGAAGTAGGAGTCCGAAATAAAAGGTTCACTAAACTGAATTATAACTTTATCCCAGCATTTCCACTATACCACAATAAGAGAAGGCTTATGAATTGGTTTTTTTTTTATGGCACTGGAAGGCAAATGAACACACAGGCCACCTGATGGTAAGTGGAAACTGTGACCCATAGACATTCGAATTCACAAGACTGCAAATGCACTGCCAACCCTGAGGACTAAGATGGAATGCCTCTATGCTAGTAATTTCACCGGCTTTCTTATCCCCTAACCAAAACACAACAATGGAAATACTGCTGCTTGGCGGTAGGTTAATGGATAAGATGGTGGTACCAACCCGGACGGACCCTGCACAAGGTCCTCCCACAAGTAAATGTATGGTATGGTATTAGTATTTATTTGGTTATATTTATTCGTTTGATACTGAATATGCTCTGGAATTACAAAAAACCGTTTATTTTATCTCAATAGACCTCATATTAGGCGGATTAATCTACTTTGTTCCGATAGGGTAGGTTAACAGTAATCATTAATACACATTAAAAAATATTGAAAAATAAATAGTTATTGGTTCAACAAGAGAGCAAAGTTGGTTTTTGCTGCGAGTGATGATTTTAAATCCCGAGAAAGCGAAGGATTCTATTATTGAATCACGAGCGTAGCGAGTGATTCTAGGTTAGAATCCTGAGCGTAGCGAGGGATTCAAAGATACGAGACGTAAAAAACTTTGGTCTCGTGTGATACATACAACTTTTCACCTCAGCAGCGAGAACAACACAGCGTGAAGCTGGTAGGGCCAACGCAGGTCTTCCGTTGTGACCATTTGGTGAATACACGACTAAATAACGACACGATCGCATATGCATCAATCACAAGCATTTTTGCAAAATACTAATAAAATAAAAAGTGGAAAAAATAAACATGAAACAGATAAAACCTGTCACTCAACTTGATAATGCCGTAGTGCAAACACAACTTCATACAGCTTTATGTAGTCTGTGGCTTTAAAAAAAACCTAACTAGGCCTTGCCTATGGCTATTGGCTACAATAATCCCGCTATTTTTGAAATGCGTTCTGAAACTGCCCCCGCGCACTATGGTCCCGCTCATAGGTCATAAGTCCAAATAATCAACAATAGCCGAGCTATGATTTGTACTTCTCTGATAACACATTCATTACCAGCCTACTTAAAACTATAAATAGTTTTGAAGTAATCAGTCGGGATCATTGTTTTTCAGACCTCCGAAGTGAACACACTTAAACCGCGTAATTAGTCTTATCAATAGATCATTAAAGTGAAAGTTGTTTGTTGACGGATTTCTAAAAACTTGTTGTGATAAACTCTATTGAATCATCATAGAAATTAATAACAAAGGTATATGTTTTAATAATAATATTTTTACTAGCTATTTTTACTATACATTTTATATTTATTTGAGAGCTACGAGACACCTAATTTTATAAAAATATTTAAATTGTTTGTGTAGTACCATTGAGTTTTATCAATGACGCCATGCTGTACCATTAATAATTTTGATTGTTTAAAAAGCGTATAAAAGTCTAGTTATTGTGCCAATAGTCATCTTCTGCTAGATTTTGCTAGATGTTTTATTAATTCGTCCTCTACGCTGTTCGTAGAAGATGCTACGATATTTGTCAATTTCTAATGTATTTTGTTTTCTTTCTAACAGGTTCTTTTTTGCAAGTCCAGTTTACAAGAATGCACATATTTGAACTATGGCACCTTGCTAAAGGATCACAGATGGAAAAATATCGAGTTTTGGAAATGGTCCCGGAAGCTGAAAACGTTGAAATCGAAGTTCTAAGTAAACGCGTTAATTGCATAATCCAAAGGATCGCAGATTACTGGAAAAAAGCAGAAAATAATAAATATGAACTAGTCAGAAAACATGAAAAATGGTTAAATGTCCTTGAAACTATAGATATAGCAAAGAATGAGCCGGTATCTGCGAGAGAAAATTAGTTTATTGGTCAAGAAATGACATCAAATCTCGGTCGACCGAAGAAAGATTTTGAGTCTTGCAGTAAACGAACTCAGCGAAGGAGATTAGTGGACCTCTCAAAAATTGATAACTCGGCCGTCAATGCTTTGATAAATACTTCGTCAACCTCGAGTAGTGGGCCAAATGATAGTCATAAATGTGAAGTGAATCCAAGTGAGATCCTATCGCTAATCACAGAAGCAAAATTAACAAAACACCAATACCTTTTAATTAAAGAGTTCATTAATAGTAAACAATATCCAGTTTTGCCTTCGTATCATAAGGTTTTAAAAGCCAAGAAACAGTGTTACCCTGAAAAATTATCTATTACTGAAAAAAGTGCCGAAGTAGAGTTACTAAATTTGTTGAACCACACGGTTAAAAGAATACTGGATTCTCAAAATATACTGTTATCAAGTATCGATCCCGAGACCATAGGTGATGTTATGTTAGTTGGTAAGTGGGGTTTTGACGGTAGTACCGGACACAGTGAGTATAACCAGTGCTTTTCCGATGACCCAATTTAGAAGATGGAAGTTTATTCGTCATAGTTGCAACAACAGGAGAAGAAACAATATTATGGAAGAATCCTCGCCCATCATCAACTAGGTACTGTCGCCCTATTCGCTTCCAATTTGCAAAAGAGACAAAACAATTATCTAAGAACGAAGAAGATTATTTTAAAAAGAATTAAAAAAATAAATTAGGTCTGATAGTGGACAAGCCGCGTAGCGGAGGAAGCGGCAACTCGAATGATGGGAATACAGCACGTAGGTTTTTTGCTAACTCTGCCATTTCTGCTGAAATTACAGGAATTAAGCAAGAGCTTATTGATAGTTGTGGTACAATTCTTAACTGTCTCAATTCCGGTTACAAAATTAATTCTGAGAGATTTAAATCGTTTGCTTTAGACACGGCTCGACAGCTTGTTGAGGAATATCCGTGGTACAATTTGCCAGCGTCCATTCACAAAGTTCTGATTCATGGGTCTGAAGTAATCGATCAGTTCGATCACATGATGGTATCCATACGAGAACTATCAGAAGAAGCTGCCGAAGCTACAAATAAAAATATAAAAGCGTTTCGGCTCAACAATACTAGAAAAATGTCACGTGTTGCGACGAATACCGATCTTTAAAATCGACTTTTATTAAATTCTGACCCACTAGTTACGGGTCTTAGAAAGCTTCCTAGGAAAAAAAAGTGTTTCATCTAAATCTGTCATTAGTTTATTACATTATTGCTAAGCTCATTAAAGTTTCACTAATGAGTGTTAGATAGTTTAATTATAGTATTTTTAAGATAACAACTCTTTACGTGCGGTTCATTCTACTGCATGAATTGCAGATAACGAAAAAACTTAGTAAATATTTTTGCGTTCAATATAAGTTGTTTTTTTTAAATTAAATAGTATTAAGGTATTGTTTGTTATATTTTTAAGTGAAAACATGTTACTTACTATTTATAAGTGTTAATTATACAGTATTGAAATATAGTGAATTTTGAAACGTTTGTAATTGTTTTTTTTTTATTATTATTCAATAATATATACACATAAAATTAATTGTAAGTCCTTTATTTTATCAAATAAATTCATAATTAACAACAATATATGCATTTCTTCCCAATAATGTTGGAAGTTTTGGACAAATCGACTTATGACACTCTCTCCATACACGCTGAACCACAGTGCCGCGGTTTATGTCACGAAATTAAAGATTGTTAAAACGATAACAAAATTATGTAGATACATGATAAACTTCTTATTTTTCATTAATTTTGTCTTCAAAACATTAAATAAAAAAAATGATTGTACCTACTGTATAAAATTGTTATAATAAACACATTTCAAACTATAACAGATAGTTTTATTTGCAATTTTACGGTTATGTGTGCATCCGAACGTGCGTTTCTTTTTGGGCCTATGCGTGGAATTTGAAAATCGAACTTCGAATCAAGTTGTTTCTATCTCTCGCTTTTTTCCTATCGAAGTGAAAGTGGCAGAACAAAGTGAAGTTCAATTTTTACGAATGTTGTGAGTAGCCCCAGCACTGCTCACGGCATTTAAAAAAAATAATTAAAAAGCTACTTTGCCTCTCGCTCGCAGCAAAATTAAATTTTGCTCACTGTTTTTAAGCAGCAAAACCTGCTTGTTTGAGCTGCTGAGGTGAAAACATTATTTTTTGTTGTTTTGTTTAATTGCATCTAGTTTTCTCCCTATTTGTTTGTGCACTTTATCCAGGGACACGCTGTATTCTTACGCCGCGTAAAAGGTTTACCCTCAAAAAAAATCTTACCGGTAAATACCGCTAATGATCAACCAAACAGCAGCGTCTCATCACTAATGATCGGCGACTGGTAGCAATTTTTCGACGAAAGTATAACATGGATATGATCTATTTAAATTTCGTGCACAATGTATACACCGTGTTTTTCTTGATTAACGATAACTTCGGCATATTACTAGGTACATCCGTAGAAACTACATGGTAGATAAAAAAATTAAATATTGCAACAAAAAAAAATGTTTTCTGTTTAGAACAAAGTAATTAAATTTTGTATCTTTGGTCATTCTAAAAGGACCTTTGGAGTTAACTAATAGATAATCAGTGTCAAATATGTCAATGTTGGCGTGACATACTCGAACACACACCATTAAGAGCCTTTTATACCAGTTCAACGTGATTAACTGATTAAATGTTAAAATTAAATATCTTTAAAACCGTAAGAGTTATCATTTGTCTGTCTTCGGGAAATTAACTTTATTTGACCTAAAGAACGTTCCCTTAAAGTTATCGTAAATAAAAAAAAACACGGTGTATATTAAAACCGGCCAAGAGCATGTCGGACCATGCTCAGTGTAGGGTTCCGAAGCCGTTACTACAAACAAATTAGACCTCGCGACAAATAAAGATTTGCGCACTTGGGGGACACTTGACTCTAACAAAAATTTGCGCTTTAAAGCTTATATTTCATAAATAGATACCTTAATCGAATTGTTTTTACTAACCCACAATGTTTTTGAAAGACCTATCCAACGACACCACTCTGGTGTAGACGAGAAAAAAAAAACATACCCAAGTTAAGCGTAGAGGAGGTACACAAAAAAATTTTTTTTCAAGATTTTTTTTACCATTTTGTTGGGGTGACTAACATCTATATTTATGCCAAATTACAGCTTTCTAGTACTAAGAGTCTCTGAGCTAGGCTGCGGACGGACGGACGGACGGACATGGCGAAACTATAAGGGTTTCTAGTTTAACTACGGAACCCTAAAAATGTAAGCATTTTTATTATATAGATTTAACAAGTCTGACATATTTTATTTTTGACAACAGAGACTTATCCATATTACGTTTGACGTTAAAGTGACATAAAATGCTACCAGTCGCCGATCATTACTCATCAACTACCAGCAGTGCTGTGTCAAAGCGCGCGCTCATCGGAGCAGACAATCGCGTTTATATAATAATTGATACATTTTCAAAATAAGTTGAGGCAGAACAAGATTGAGCTTAGTTGCCTAAAACCAAAGACCTTCATAATAGACGAACAGTCTGTGGAAGCGAGAGCGCAGCCTCTTTATGCACGAATACGAGTGCGACAGTGACAGCGAAAGACGTTGACGTTGTAACCATTTTGAAAGCTAATGGTAGCCCACGGTAGCCCACTGGCGACAGCGTCTTTTAGTTTTTATTAAAATATTCAGGATAATTGTATAAACGTGGTGTCAAAACCGTTAAAAACAACAATGGTGGGCTGTGCAGTACCTGATTGCGAAGTCAATCATAGGAATAATCCAAACAATGAGTCATTTCACAGGTAATTATGATCCACACATAGTCATTTTTGAACTCATATTTTCAAGGATTCCTAGGTCCAAGGAATACGGTTAGTGGTCTAATAAGTACGATATATCATGTAGTTTTGTGTTTTATGCATATTTTTAATTTTTATATGTAAAATGAAAAGATGTTGTGTCCGTGAAAATTTCCATTTTTTAGGTAGTGATTGAATGTTTGAATCACACTCATCTATCGATAAGTTATCAATATGTCGATATTTTTTTATTCCTTCTCATAATTATTTAAAAATTATTCCGAGCGATTATAAAACGCAGCTAGGTAAATTGATCGAAGTTTATTATTTATCATTAAATGCAGTGGTCCAGGCTACGACAGGACTTCAAAAAATTTTTTTTATGTTTTTTGTGTATGTTTTAATTAAATCGTGTAGAAAATGCTAAAATAAGCATCTTCTCTTATTTAAGTTTTTTCTCTCAGGTTGATAATTACCGAGATATGGGGGGTCCAAAAGTTAGTAAATTCGGTACCTACAAGGCGTTTGAGAAATTTCGATGGGGTGAAAATTATGTCTGTATAACATTCGGTTTTTATTTATGTATTGTGTAGATAGTACTAAAATAACCATCTTTTGTTGTGTAAACTTTTACCTAAAAGTCCTAAAATCGGGCCCCCTTTGCCCCTATAACCCAACCAAATATACTTACCAACCGTCACCTTTTGACCACAGGTTTTCTAAAACTTTAGTACAGATCGATAACTTTCAAAATCTCTTAATCTCTAACATTTTAATAAATAAAAAACAAAAACAGTGAATCTCAATATTAATAATATCGCGTTTTTGTGATAAGGTACGGTTATATTAAGAATCATTTCGCGTTGGTATGTTGTACAAAAAAAGTCCAAGTTGTCTCCTACCTGGAGAAACCCAAACTTAATATGTTTAAAAATATTTCATGGTTTTTTAGAAAAAAGGGGGCCGAAAGGTGGTGGTATAGTATATTTTGAGGACCGGCTCATGAAGTCCTTTCATTTGATACCACACATGATAGGTGTCCGAAAAAAAGATAATTCCCATACAACAATAATATTATGTCATTAAGTACTGGCCCATATCAATATTTTGAAGAAATATTTTAACTTAAAGTACCCGTATACCAAAAGGCTACCCTGTACATCGATTTGCGGTTTTCAAGCAATATTTGCTTCGTACACCGTCCACTAAAAGTAAAGGTACATTTCAGATTTCCATCATGCCCATATTAAAAGCCTAGAATTTGTGTAAGACTGAAATTTATTAATTATTTACATTAAAAATTGATTGTATGATATGTGTGTGGTAATTACCATGAAAAGAGTATTATTATAGATAATGAAAGAATCTTGTGTTTTATTAGTGAAGAATGCTAGTTTTAAGTTCCACGCAAGATACAAACAAGTCTTATATAAGCGAGTCTTTTTCATCGATATTTTTTCGATATAACGTACGGACATCACTAAAATTACTCACACACTTGTAAAATCACGCACACGTTGACATTTCCGTTTTGGTAACGCGGGAAAAAGGGAGTCTGTTCGTCTATTACGTTAGTTATATAAAGGTCTTTGCCTAAAACAATGCCAAGAAAACGAACGTGCATGAGACATGCAAAACTTTTTAACAACTTTATATAACCTTGGCACACCGATTCAAAAATAGAAAATTCCAAATAAGAGAAAGTTAACTGTCAAAATTTACAAAGCGTGACAATTTAACTGTATGTAGTTTTTTTAAAATTGTTGGCCTATTCCCTGGAGACAAATTAGTGAGGTTTTAAAGGCATTACACGTATGGGTACCTAAGTTTTGAGATGATGTCCGATCTGGAGAAGACTGGGCAGAATGTTCCTGATGAGGCAGCCATAGTTATTGTGGAGACGGGCCCGCCGACGGGCAGCAGGAACAAGCTGTTTCGTCCGACGGGGCTCCAGGCGGAGTCCAGTGATGCGACCCACTTGCGCTCCAAGGCTCCCGCGGTCTCCAGTAAATTACTTTCCTTTTACCTTGACAGTCTGACGGCATCTGCCAAGTAACGCTACGCTGCGCAAGCAGTAACCTAGTGTTTTGATGCGCCCCTTTCGGTTAGAGTATTGGAAAACATCGTAGTCCTGTGAAAACTGTGCCTTTTATGCTGTTTAGTGATGTGTGAAAATGAAAATGAAAATGAAAATGAAAATGAAAATGAAAAAGTTTATTTAATATAAAAACATTTCAGTGGATATAGCACGACCCAGCATCCTGAGCTAGGAAACCCTGTGTTACAGGATGCAGTTTCGTTCGGAATCACATTTAAAAGAAAAAAAACACTTAACCTATTTGTACAAGTAACATTTACATTTTTGCTATTTCATATGTGTGTGTGTGTGGGTGTACTACCTTTTTGCCGAATTATGTTTCGTCAAATTTCATTTAGCAATCAACTTTTCGCCGAAGTTTTATTTGGCAAATCAATCCTTGGCATAATTTTACATCGTAATTTTTTTATTTCGCTACATTTTTATATTGCAAAATTTTATTACGTCAAATTTTATGTGGTAAATAATTGTGAAGCAAATGATTTGCTAAGGCAAATAACATATTGTCAAATTTTATGTGGTAAATAATTGTGTTGTCTGAAACAAATATAAATTGGATTAAAAACGAAACTGCTCCCAGAAATAGGTAGGTTAGGGTATTTTTTTATGACCCTAAAAACGAAACTGCTCCCAGAGATAGGTAGGTTAGGGTTATTTTTTTTTATGACCCCAAGAACGAAACTGCTCACAGATATAGATAGGTTATGGTTAATTTTTATGCCAATCAATACATTTGACGAAAACATAATTGACATCTTAAAAGAATCCCAGGTAATAATTTGTTTAACAATAATTTATCAAATCATTCGTTGGGAAATGATATCAGTGCGAAACGTTGAATTGGGAAATGAAAATTTGACCAAATGAAAATATGGGATAGGTAGTTTGGGGAGTTAAGAATTTGCTAAATAATTTTCGGCGAAACAAGGGTAAACCGTGTGTGTGTGTGTGTGTGTGTGTGTGTGTGTGTGTGTGTGTGTAGGTATGTATTAGATCATATATTACATGCTAAATAAGTACATAGATACGATTCTACAGTAGTTGCCTATTTTGTCACGACAAGAAGTAGTTCGGTCTCGTGGTAATGTGTGTGCATGTGAGCGTGTCTGAAGCCCCCGAAATACAAGTATACTAGTCCGATTGTTTAAGTAACCTACTACTTAGTGGTACTTTATTTTGTTAGTACCTATGAATGCATTATAAAGTTAACGATTTGAGTGATTCCCATCTTCCAACCTAGCCATCCAATCCAAATCGGATATTGGGAAATCATAGTGCCATCTTCCAACCTGCCCTAGGTTGGATAGTGGGTTTTTTTTTTCCTTTTGTCCAACCTGTACTGATTAGGGTATAGTTACAGAGATTATCCCAGCCACTACTGTACTTTACCCGGTAAAGCGAAGGTACTACAGTCACGTCGTTTGTATATAAATAGGTTTGTATATTTGTCTGTTTCTAGATTTATAGGTTGGCAACGTTGGCTTTATATGTTTTACATATAATATAATATAATCTCCTAGCCCAATCAAAACGGAAACTAGGAAAATAAAGTTTTTTAATAAACTACGAACTGCAATAATAACCTAAAACTGCAATTAGTATGACTAAAAATAATTGTGTAATCAGTAATGTACTTATTTTGAAGGGAATACACATATTTGTAAGAAATCTGAACACTTAATTGTATTTTCTTTTGTTAGTGACTGTACAGAAGGTTAGAAGATGAGAAGAAATAATAATAATAAATTATGTTCCCACTGAGGCAGGTTGGAAGATTGCACTGTGATTTCCGAATTTCCAACCTGGGTTGGGTGGCTAGTTTTTAGTAATGTGTAAATCAAGGTTGCAACTTGAAATGCTAATTCACCATCATCATCATGTCAGCCGAAAGACGACCACTGCTGGACATAGGCCTCCCCCAAGGCTCTCCACTCAGACCGGTCTTGTGCTTTTCGCATCCACCGCTTTCCCGCGATCCTTACAAGGTCGTCACTCCATCCCTAGGCCTACCCACAGCTCGTCTCCCGGTCCACGGACGCCACACAAGAACCTTCTGACCCATCGGTTCCTACGTGCGATGTGCCCCGCCCACTGCCACTTCAGTTTAGCTATTTTTCAGGCTATGTCGGTAACCTTAGTTCTCCTGCGGATATCGTCATTTCTGATTCTATCACGCAGAGAAACCCCGAGCATAGCCCTTCACTATAAATGTATATATTTTCACAGATTTATCAGAGGATGTTGAGAACTTGCCTTCGACAGAAGATGCGACTGAGGCAATGGTTTTGAAAGATTCAGATCACAAAAGCCCTGTCGTGGAAAAACATAATACAGGTAAAAAAAGCGTAGAATGAAATGCTAAAGTTTCTGGCGGCGTCTCTTTTCAACAATGCTGCCCTCCTGAGCTAATACGCAGTAAGTCAGATAAAACTCCTGTAGCAATATCAACCTTATTAGTAAGAGGAGAGAACTAAAACTGCTTTGGTTATTGATTTTGGGATACTTTTTTTTTGCTTAGCAGGGCAGTAAGATGGTCCTGTTCGAAGAGCTAGTAGGGGAATCTACTAAATAAATTATCTGACGTAGTTTTAAAGTTACCCTTTCCAGCACTTAAATTTTTTATGAAAAAGTCCTTAATGTCTATTTATTTATTTATTTATTTTATGGCATAGGAGGGCAATCGAGCACACAGGCCACCTGATGGTAAGTGGAAACTGTGACCCATAGACATTCGCATTCACAAGACTGCAAATGCACTGCCAACCCTGAGGACTAAGATGGAATTCCTCTATTATGCTAGTCATTTCACCGGCTGTCTTATCCCCAAACCGGAACACAACAATGCGAACACTGCTGTTTGGCGGTAGGTTAATAGATAAGATGGTGGTACGGTCAGCGTCAAAAGAAAGTGATCACTTAAATACCTTGTCGCTTTACTGTCACATAAGCAATGTCAAACAAGGTTGTCCAAAGTGTTAATGCGATAAAGTACAAAATTAGCTTGAAGTGACCAGTTACTTTTGACGCTGACTGTACCAACCCGGACGGACCCTTCACAAGGTCCTCCCACAAGTAAAAGTCTAAAGCGTATTATAGGATCGTGGACTATCTAGTAGACAAAAATGCTTGGTCTAAACCCGAAACTTAATCAATTATTATTTTTTCACATTCAAAAGCTTTATCTTGTCTAGGTGTCCGTTGATGTAGAAAAACATATCAATCTTATGTTGTCGTCTTGCACCGTCTTATATACACATAAGTTGTGTTCTTTTTTCCTTTTCTTCCTCTATCTCGTAAGATTTAGGTGTGTTTTCCTGCGGAAACTACGCAAGTTATTTGATATATTTTTTAATTAAATATTTATAGATTTATATAATGCTTACTAAGTACTGCAATATTAAATATATTGAAAAAAATGATTGATTGCTGAGTTTTTTGCGGCGTTTCTTCTCAGCAGTGGTCTCCTCTTGCGAAGCGCTGGTAAATCCTTGTCGTACACGACAAGAAGTGCCCGTAAGGCCTACTTACTGAAATAAATGTCTTTATCTTTATCTTTATCGATATCAAATCTCTAGAATGTGCCCTGGGTTACCACACGTATGATTATTTCTGATTAAAAATAATTATTGCAGATGATATAGACCCGGCATTTGTTTACTCAGGGGTCTGTTTCAGGGTCTTCCGGGAAACACAAGCAACGAGCTAGCAAGAAGTCCAGCTCGAAGAGGCGAGCGGCTATTACGCCAGCCGAGAACATACCACTAAATGACATGGATTCGGACCTTATTAGAGTAAGGCAAAACGAAACTTTATTCGTTATTTAAAAAGAAGATGGATTGTATTGGAACCTATCGAGTCATTAACAGTATTATCATTATCTTCTTCGTCTTTTTTTGCTAATGGCGATCTACCGCGGTATTTCGCAGTGATTCCGCCAATGGCAAGTAAGAGTGATTCCGTAAACAGAATAAAGCGAAAGTAGCCAGACATCTTGCAATCGGCCATCTTCTCTCTCCGAAGGTTACCGAAGGCCTCCATTGTCATGTCTTCTGTCATACAAAGGCCTGTAACTATCATCCATCTGTTTCTCGTGACTTGTTTTGAACACGGTAGTTAGCCCTTTGTAGGGGTCTTGCCAACCCTGTGCCTTGCAGTACGCGGTTACCCCTCCAGGACCATTCCGACCTCATATATAAGGAGTGGGTTTCTGAATATCACATTTTATTGGTTCCATTTTGTTCCATTCTCATATCTTTAAGGGGATTTTTTTGGGTGAAGCTCATATTTTTCGAAAATCAACTTTTCTTGGTAGCAAAATTTACATTTTTATTTTTCCCGATCTTCCAATAGCATGTTTTCTAAGGTTAGGCGTATGACACTATTGTTGTTTGGCCAAACATTCACACGTTAAATCCAAGAGTGTTATTATGACAAAAAGGATTTCATACCAAAGTTAATTATTTTTAACCACAATATTGTCACTATTCAAATAGTTTGTCCGTAATTTAGTGTCAATTGCAGATTTATATTGCGAGTGGTTCACACGACCCTATCTAGTTGTATAAATCAATGAGGAGTGCCCGCCAAAAATGCCAGTTATAGGCTTTCGCGGGCAATGAAATTTATTACGTAATTTGTTTCAGAAAGAACAATCAGGGATATCGGCTCTGCCTATCCCACCCGACGTGATAGACACCTCCGGAACGCTGGACAAGCCGATTAAGGAGGAGGAAAAACGCACTGATGACTTAAACGATGAGGTAGCCGAGTTGCGGGCTACGCGAGCATCTGAGAAGATTATCGACTGGGTACGTATTGTTCTCACAGCTAAATAACAACTTCATACATCTGCTTTTAATCCGTGGTTAACGGCAATATATTTGCCGTCATACATTTTAATTTTTAACAGAGAAGCACCGTTTCCTTTTGCATTTTTTGTATAAAAGACCGAAGTTATAAACCTACTAATACATTTAAAAAAAAATAAGTAGTAAAACTCACTCCTTATAATAATAAATGGTAGATTATCGACAAAATTTGGGGTATTTTGCAACAACAAAAAAGTAAATAAATAAAAATTAGCTTTTCAGAGATTATTTAGGCGGTACAAGGTTTTGAAAAAAAAAAGTTTAAGTAATTTGGAATGAACTTCCATAGTAAATTAATGAAATTCAATACAAAAACAATTCTTATATGTGTCGTCGACAGACAGTGGCAAATATATTGCAGTCTTGTAACTCGGAAAGTATGAAAAAAAAATCTCTAAAAAAATCATCTGTACTGTGCGTACAACCAAAGTTTTTTCTATTTATTCTTATAAAAAAAATGCACGTTAAAGGGTTAAAGGTGGCTTTACTGCTGCAGGCCTCAACTGAATTTTCTGGCATAGTTACCTATACATAGCTACTTTAGTTTATTTCATTGAGTCCTTTTAGAATTCTCTGTTTAGTCAATACATATTCTATATGCTTATACTAGCTAGAACGGACCTTTCAGACAAGCAGGATACTAATGAATTCTAAGAGGTAGGTCTAGGTTATGTTAATATTTTAGCAGACTCTAAGAGCCAAAGCACCCGGAGATAAACGCTCCGCGTAAGGTCAGCTGTTGATTCCGAAGCGGTACAGTTTATTAGATGTTTCTGTCCAAGAAGTTAGATTTAGTAGGATTGGGTGACAAAAAGGCTTATTTTGGTGAACTCATTTTATTTTACCTGAGGCGCTCAAAGATACTCATCCTTGCCTATTTTCGTTTGTTAAACTCTATTCAAGCGTTGTTAGAACAAGTCTTGGCACACTGTATGAGACATTAATCCGCGAAATGAAGAAATGGCCGATGAGCTCGTGTTTCCCTGATCTAGCATTATGCATACTAGGGCCAATAGCGCGGCAGCCCCCTCACGTGACATGAACGGTTTACCCCGATTTTTTCTCGTCATACACAGGCATTGCCACTAGGGCATGCGGTACCGGTACCATTCCCGGAACCGGGACTAAGATTTCCGGTACTGAGTCGGAACCGGGAATTCCCGGGATTTCGGTACTTTTCGGTACTGAGTAAATT
This sequence comes from Acleris emargana, assembly GCA_927399475.2. Taxonomy (NCBI): domain Eukaryota; kingdom Metazoa; phylum Arthropoda; class Insecta; order Lepidoptera; family Tortricidae; genus Acleris; species Acleris emargana. Next base: position 3,348,233 of record OV656843.1, read on the forward strand.
ATTTGTATTTTTTTTGTTTAATGGTTTTAGACACCAGTTAAGTGATAATTATTAATTATTTAATCCAGAACACGAGTTTACCAAATCAGAACAGCTATCTTTCTGTCGGTCGGCCCTACCGGTTGGCCTTGGACTGGGTCGAGGCATCGGGTCGAAGGGTGGGGCGACTGGGGTCTCATATCGCATCCGAATAAAACCGAGCTGGTGCGAATCGGCCGGGGGAAAGCGTCACCAGGCCACCGCGTAGTTTTGAAAAGAGAAAATGACAATTAGTCTAGTCACAAACTCAGTACCGAAGGAACCGATGAACCGGGATTTTTTTTCGCCAGTACCGGTACCAGTTGAAATGATAATTCCCGGGATTTCCCGGTCCTTTTAGTACCGGGAATTCCCGGGAGCATGCCCTAATTGCCACCACGCGGGGGAAAGAGCGAATTATTAAGCAACGAACGCTTTTTAAAGAGCTCTCTCGCTTCGGTGTCGATGTCTGTTGTATTAGTGTATTTAATGGTCATCGTACCAATGAGACACCAACTCAACTCCGGGAATAATTAATGCGCTGAAGTTTTAATAATCATTACATTGTTTAAATAAGCACATTTGAACGAGTGATCCTTAGTTTGTTAAAATGTACTGGTGAACATCAAGTAAAGTACAGTCTGTGAGCACTTAGAAGAGGGTTCGGTTTAGTACTTCTCTCTCACTCGCTCTCATACGATCTTATTAAGAGCGAGTGAGAGAGAAGTACTACAACGAAGCCTCTTCTAATCGCTCACAGACTGTATTGCGTTGCTTACCTGGGTATGGGTCCCCTGGACCTTTATTCGACAAAAAAACCAAATCGTTTTGACCTGTGGGATAGAATGGTTGCGTTTATCTCGTGACAAAAGGTGGATAAAGCATCCGTCACTCTCGTACTTATTTATAAAACTACGTGTCAGAAAGTAACAGATGTTTTATACACATTTTGACACGCGATAAATGTAGCCATATTAGGCTTGTTTGGCCTGTGTGTAATAGACGGTTTACCCTTGAAATATCGAAACTCATTTCATAGAACGATTCACATCGCCGAATTTTCATTTCATCGACAGGCATTTCCACGTGCAGGAGCTTTATTTTTATTGTGGTCACAAGACTAACCTAACCTAACCTACCTAACGGATGCTTAAGATAACCTGAAATCTATAAGGTTTCAGCAGAATTTTTTTCGATGAAATGAAATTCGGTGAAATGACACATTCGATTAAATGTTTGTCGATATTTCAAGGGGATCCCGTAATAGACAGTAATGGCGGCGGACTTTGAAAAATAGTACATTACTACAGACGCCGGGAAGTAGGTGGTTGCAGGCCGAGTTCATATAGACGGCCGAGCGAAGCGAGGTCGGATAGTTACGAGGCTGGCAACCCCTTTTCACGGCGAGGTATGTATAGTGCTTTTCTCAAACATATGCAATGAAATAAAAAAAAAACATCACTCAAAAAACATTTGTGTAATAGGCATTAACGCGGATATTTTTGGTCCGAACCACACAGATACAAAAAAAAACGAGTTTCAGCTATTCAGCCTGTTCATAAAACCAGCTATCATGGCCAAATTAAAATTTAAAAAAAATTACTTCCCGGCCTAGGCCTTCAATTTTGTATGAAATTCCTTTACAGTTCTCTCGAGTTGTTCCGTCGGGAACGTGGCACTTTGAAGCCTAAAATAACTAACATAACGCCGACATTACATAGCATGTTTGAGAAAATACCATTACAGCTCAAATACGATTTCGATTTTAACGCTTAGAATAGACGCGCAGCTTTGCTTCATATAGATTTCATAGGCTTTCAAATGGGAACATTTTGAGTTGGTGTCGATAGGTCATAACCAGGTGTCAGCGTTATCATAGCACGGTAAGACTAAAGTGAGATATAGAGTCGACATTCATATTAAAAGTCGGGTCATATTCATACTCGTACTCAAAAATGTATTGCATTCTATTATTGATTTTTTATATATTAAATGAAACAGACGATCGTGTTTTATTTAATTACCGTTTAAAAAAAACATTTATTTAAAGCATTTGAAGGGTCCACGGAAAGAACATGTCAAGTCATTTTTTTTTTAAAAGTGTTTTTAATCTCAAAATGTAGAGGACGAAATGAACTATTACCTATTACTCAGATTCAGATATAAATCTAAATATAACTTGTATCTCTTCACTCTTAAAAAAACCTCTACACGAAAATTACGTACAAAATTACATGGTTCCTAACTTTCAAATCTCGATATCTAAAAAGTTACTAATGAGACTAGACACGTTCTTTTCGTGAACCCTTCATTTGTCTATTTACCAGTTCAAATATCAATAATAAAGCATACATCTACAAGAATAATGTTATTCATTTGATTTGGTGGAAGCATACCAGACAATATATAATTATTTTCTTTATCAATGATGTTAATTTTGGAATGCCACAAATGATTGAAGATGAGTATGATCGCGCGAGTTTTAATATGAATGTCGACTCCATATCTCTCTTTAGTCTTGCCGTGCTATGTACGAACCCTGGTTATAGCATGCTGACCGCGTGTCTTGTTGTAGTCGGACGACGGGGAGGCGGGCGGGCTGCCGCGCACCGAGTCTCGTGCGTCCCGTGCGTCCCGTGCGTCGCGTGTGTCCCGTGCGGTGCGCCAGCTGTTCTGCTGCGGCGTCGCCTACTCTTCCCCCTCTGAAGATGACATCTCCTGCCACCGCGTCTCCGGCATCTGATAGCGTCGCCCCAGCCCCGAACACCGTACTTTCTCCCTAGCTGGCCATCCTCGACCAGCTCGCTAGATTCTAAGACGACTATTTAATTATTACTATACATAAGACGGTACCTCACTGCGTATTTAACTGTGAAGGTAGGCGACAGTTAGAAAATATAACGGTTAGTGATTAAACATATCGATTTATATAACTAGTTTTGATCATTTTACGACAAATTCTACGCAATGTTCTGATGTTTCAACTGTCAAGTATTGGGATGGCGTTTTTACATTGTTTAAGTAATTACTAATTAGATACCGTTTGATGATAAGGGAGTATTCAATTCATGAGCTGGGACGAGGATAGTAACACAGACAGTGTTGTCAGAAGTGACGGAATAAGCTGTCGATGAACTAGGGCCTGGAAGATTTGGAAATCAAGTATTATACAAATCGGGTTATTCAGTAATCTTGTATTTTGCAGAGCTGGTATTTAAAATACAAGTATAAAACCCCGTCCCTGTACCTAAAAGATTTAAAAATATTATGGTTTTATAGACCTTATCTGCCTTTTTAGCTGAATTTAGGTTATTTTACTGCGGCTTCGGTCGGCCGTGGCCAACTAAACACTTAGACCAAATATGAGTGTAAAAGTAACTTTATGGTTGTGATTTTCTTGTAAATAAACTTACAAAAATATATAATAGTAACTTTTGCTCGCTCACTATGCTACTGCAGCCTTGCATAGCGGTTACAGATTGCGTAGAGATTTCTAAAATATACCAATAAATTAGGTTTCTCGCAACGAGGGCGTCTACCACAACAATTTAATGCTCTTTAGTTATCAGATTACTACAACACTATTCCCAACATTCTCCCATGTTTACAATTGACCGGGCTAGTGTAAATACTAAAAAAGGCAACACTGCATCAAGGTAACCAGGTCCCTAGACAAGATGCATCTTAATGTCGTTAGCGATCTATCACGTCGGTCGTTTATGCCTCCATGTGTGTTGGGATTTCCATATTAATACCTTTTTGTCACCTTTCTATGTCGTCTACAATTCCAAATGGTCCACTGTCCAAATTCGTCCACATTTCTATTCTATCAACTTCTTAACTTGTCCTCATTGTGAAATAGTCCGCTGTCCTGGTTTGTCCACGTTTCTACTTTGTCACCTTAACTTGTACTTATTGTGTTGTCAAATGGTCCAATGTCCTAATTTGTCCACATTCCCATCTTGTCACCTTCTATATGTTATTTAGATTAGCAACATTGTGAATCCCACTTAGTTTATTAACTTAGTTGGTAATTTGGTTCAAAAGTAGACGAGTTTTCGTCACTCTTGAACTATCAAATTATCATCCAGCTAATTATTATTATCGTAAAAACATATAAATATTGTAGGAATTTTGCTAAGCTCCATAAAACGAGGTTTATTAAACGTTTTACAATTGTATATTAGTGAGATCAGTAACACATGTTTGAGACATGTGCAGGAGTTGGGACTGTGGACCACTTAACACTGGATCATATAGGAATATGAACGATTTAGCACTGTATACCATATAGAAATGTGAACAAGTTAGGAAGGTGACAATTTCGGAATTGTATGCAGTCGACAAGGAGTTGTGGACTACATAGGAAGGTGACAAAAAAATGATGTGGGTGAAATATTCATCCTGAGGCATATGGGTGTCATTGAAAGCCGGTAATTTGGAAAGCGAATCAATTTGAGATTAGTTAGATCTTAAATAGCACAAAGTTCTTGGATTATCACAAAAAAACAGGTAATGAGGAATAGAACGACCACTGTAATATTTCTATTATTCGTTCGGAGCCCCTAGTCAAGATGCATTACGCTTACTAGCGTTTCTATTCGTTTCATTTTTAAACCAATCGCGTCACTTGTAGATGACGTGATACGAAAAGTCGCGTGATCTAGCAGGCACGCGATTGGTTTAAAAACAAAACGAATAGATACTCTAGTTAGCTTAATGCATCTTGCCTAGGGCCTCTGATATTTTAAGTACTCTGTATGTATAATATAGCTCTGGTACTCAAGCAACGTAAAGTGTGGTATGTACAGATGAGCTGTTATGAAGTTATTTACATTTTGTGTCTTTCTATCATCAGATAAATATAAATAAAAATGTGATACTCGTAATGTGGTTATACGAGTAGCTAACGTGTTATGCCGCCTTTATCGCGGTGGATAAAACATCCCTCACTCTCGCACTTACGTACAAAAAGTGATAGAGGTTTTTTCGACGTTTATCCACATCGATAAACACTACCCTAATAGACCCGCAGTTTTTATTACAACTATTTATATCGATAAGAATACATTATATATATCGAAAAAGCGCTGATGTGTATTATGAATGCAAATTAAAGTTGAATTTTGTTTCCACAGTGACCTTTATTGATTGATAGTTTCCTTTTGCAAAGAAAATAGCCAGTGGCGATTAATTCGAGTAGTAGCTCGCTGCCATTGACTTGATACAAAAGTCGTCCTTACACGCCAATGACAGCTGAAAAACACAGCTAATTTCAACCTTACGTCACAAATACTCGGGTCTATTTTGCACTGTATCTTTGACAACTATAAGGCTTGGCGTGGTAGGCATGACAGTACACACCTTTAGGTGTTCTTGGCGTTCAAAGGGTTAAATTAAGTGAAAGGAAATAATATTAAGTATTTGCTATAAAATGTAGGCATCACGTTTCACAGCGTTTCTGTCCTCAGTACATGGTACTCGAAATATTATTTCGAGATCATCATCATCATCATGTCAGCTGAAAGACGTCCACTGCTGGACATAGGCCTCCCCCAAGGCTCTCCAGTCAGACCGGTCTTGTGCTTTTCACATCCATCGCTTTCCCGCGATCCTTAAAAGGTCATCACTCCATCTTGTTGGAGCCCTACCTGCAGCTCGTCTCCCGGTCCGCGGACGCCACTCAAGAACCTCTGACCCCATCGGTCATCAGTCCTGCGTGCGATGTGCCCCGCCCACTGCCACTTCAGTTTCAGTTATTTCGAGATCATTTACCACTTTTATCACGCCTCATTTTGACGAGGCAAATACGAGTGGCTTTTACGCAGCCCAAACTTCCGAACTCCGAAAGGTCTTGCTTGTCATACTGCGTGACGGACTGCTCTGCGAGCAAGTTGTTGTAGGCAAAGTTCTGGTAGATTTTCCAGTCACTCCAACCTTAATGCTGTCATCCACCGGGCTTTTACCAGTGCCAATTGTGTGGCTATTTTGGAACCAAATGGTCTCATGCGTGACGATGGTAAAAGATCTGATGCGGTGACTCTTGGTACTCGAAAGTTGGCTTGGTCGTTGGTTCGGGATGCCATTTGTGTGGATACCCTTGCGCCTTAGCACCTTCCTGGAATATGTGTTAGGTTAGGCACAGAGCGGAATCAGCGGAGGCCCTTAAAAGGCGCAAATACAGTCAACTTGATCGACGTTACGTATTTGAGCGTTTTGAGATCGAATCTTTGAGTGGAGAAAGAACCGTAACGTGGTGCCCTCCGTATTTTTGAAGATCTTGTGTACTTTCACTTTGTAGCATAAAATCTTATTTCCTAGCAGTATATTTAAAACTTGCAAAAAACATCCCACACCACCGTACCATAACTTTTCATTGGCAATATAGTTTTACCTCTTAAATTATCTATTAGAATTGGATTAAAACCTGCTTTTCCAAAAGGTTTGTCTAGCCGGGATAACTAGTTGGAATATTTCCTGACAAGGTGGTTGGCAGGCCGAGCCTTGGTGAAACCTGCAAAATCCGTGTCAGGCAATCCCCGTTTCTGCCGAGGCATATACAAATAATGCTTTTCTCAAACAAGGAAATTACACATTAAGAATTTGTGGAAAGCTTTCGACAAATTCAAAGAGAATGATAGTTTGAAAATGACGTACGAGTATTAAGATCATTTCACACACAATGAACCACCGCCGCCCGCCGCTTTTCAAAAGAAAAGCCGTCCTTTCCGAGCATGTTTGAGAAAAAACCCTTACATTCTGGGCTCCGGCACGTAATGACCGCCTTCCCAAATTGACCACTTTCTTAAATGTTAATTTCCCAGAATGACCGCAATCAATACGACCACAACCTAAAATGACCCCACCCCGTATTGGCCTCATCGTATAACGACCATATTATCAAAATGACCAGTTTCTAAAAAGGCCACATTTCTAACTGTTCACTTTTTAAAGTGACCACATTCCTAAAACAACCTCTACTAACATACTTACTACCTTTACGACTAGTCTCCTGGTAGGTACTGCAAGGGCCCATAGTAACATAGAACAGAGGTATCACTATGAACTTCGTAATTCGAACTTCGTCTATTGCTATCCCTTATGCTCTCTACGTGTAACTAATTCGCAATTCGGGGCGATCTGTAAGTCATTCTAAAAAGTGGTGTTTAAAGTAGTGGTAATTGTGAAAAGTGGTCAATTTGGCTTGTGGTCATTATGAAAGGAGTCTTCTTGAATTAGTGGTCATTTAGAGAGTTGTCATCATACGATGTGGTCAATGTGAAATGTGGTCATTCTAAAACATGGTTATTATAGGATATAGTCATTCTGGGAAATGGACATTTTAGAAAGTGGTCATTTTAGGAAGGTGGTCATTACGTGCCGGAGCCACATTCTGCATGGACATAATATTAGGTTGTGACTGGTGCATAATGCCTAATTATGTGTACAGTCGCGTACATAACTTTATCTACATGCACATCATAAGTTTTCTACAATATGTGGGAAACCTGTATCTGTGGTTTCCCTGTATCTTAATATTCACATTAAAGTATCAGTAACCAATACTTTACTGTGAACATTAAGATGCAATCACATCGTCGATAACCGATACTTTAATGACATGTAATAGTTTAATGTTAACATTAAAATACAACCACAACATATATCTAATTATAGGATATTTGCTTACCGTGTATGAACATGTTATAGTGAAATTATGATATGGATGTAGATAAAGGTTTTTATTGCATATAAGAGTGAAAGAAACGTCGCAGATGTGGGGAGACCTCGCGCACACGGACCACCGACCGCAACCAAACTGAAGTACAAAGGTAGACTTAGCGACCACCGGCGTTAACTGTGTGTAGCGAGTCCATAATATAATGTGTCAAAACTACAGGATAGGTTGGTGGCGGCGCTTTGTGGTTGTGGTCGGCGGTCGTGTCTTCGTAATTCACAACTCTGAGAAGACAAGAACAATAATAATTATGCATTTAAGTTTTTTAACCCTTTCGTTCCGGCTGACGAGTTAACTCGTTTTGTGCGATGAGTTCCGGTAGACGAGTATACTCGTATTAGTTTTTTTGTCATTACAACCTGGATTAGGGCAATCGACCCCTCCGGAACCATCGGTCTACTTTCCTGATTGGTCCACTTTTGCAAACCGTCTACTTTCCCGATCGGTCCATATGAGCAACCGAGCAAACTTTTACATGAGGCGGTGATATCTATAGCCTTTGATAGCAAACTAACAAAACTTTTACAGAAACTAGAAACCAGGCAGATCCGTAACATAAACTTCTTTAAGAAAATTTACTTAATTAAAATAGCTTTGGGCGTTCATTTTAAATTACACATCAAGAAAAACGCGGAAAGTGGACCGTTTGGTAAATAGACGGATCACGAAAGTGGACGGTTTGCAAAAGTGGACCGATCGGGAAAGTAAACCGATGGTTCCGGAGGGGGATGAGGAGTAGTAAGCAGTCAGTTAGGGAAAGTGGACCGTTTGGTAAGTAGACAGATCAGGAAAATGGACTGATCATCAAGTAGACGGAAAAGGAAAAGAAAGTTGACCAAATGGGAAAGTAGACGGTTTGCAAAAATGGACCGATCGGGAAAGTAGACCGATGGTTCCGGAGGGCAATGGATAGTCACTTGCATAACCGGACACATTGCGTGCTGTAGTCTTGGCCTCGAGTCATATCTATTTGCTTCAGTTATTGTGGTGTTGCCAACTAGGTTAAGAGTGAAAAGTAAATAAACTTATTACCCCAAGAATATTCGTTACGTATTTGTGTCTTAATAGTTTAATTTTACACTTAGCTAATGAGCTTACTTTTAGCTAACGAGTTATCTCGTCTACCGGCTCTGAAAAGCGTTTAACCTAGCCGAGTTAAGTTGCCTTTCGGACGCAAGAGCATCATTTCTGATTCAAAATACAAATTCAAAATTCAAAATATTTATCCAGTAAATTGGCCACATGAGGGCTTTTTTACACGTCGGTAATATGGAGTGAATCTATTAGCGAGTTAATGTTCGATAATGAGTTAACTCGCCTAGAGGACTGCGGAGCACGTATCATTTCACTGGACCTGGAAAACTGGGTAGATTTTGTGTATGACTTTTCCGGAACGAAAGGGTTGAATAGGTACAAGTCTGTTAGCCCTTTATAAGGCAGAGACGATTTGGAAACCACTTAGTTAATACACATTTATCGAGAAGCACATCCTCTTTTTTATTTAACTATAATGGTATTATATAGGAAATATATCCGGCTTTAACTTATTTAAGAGTGCTTGGTAATTCTGTAGCTCAGCCTACCCCACTCTGGGAATGAAGGCGTGAGTTTATGTATGTGTATGTATGTATATCAGGCTTTCTTTTCTCATTTATACTTTTTCGGTCATTATTTAATTTTAGTGTAATTAAATAATCTAAAGTATGTGGTCAATTAATGCAATGTGCCCGTTAAGGGAAGCAAGCATTTGTCACACAAATACACAAGTCGCTGTACCTAATAATTTCAATTATAGCTCTTGTAATTCACGATGGCGAGTGGCGAGACTGTTATTGGTATGATGATAATGTCTAATTTTGATAAATCCACTCTCCATCGTGAAACACCAGTCTGTACAGAGCATCTTATGTTTGTTGTCAATGTCAATGAATAGGTGTATTGGAAACAGATCATCTGAAAACTCGAGTGCACTAACGGGCTGAGTTCATATAATGACCACATGTTTTTCTTAATGATTTCGGTTTTTTTTTGCCGTAGATGTGTTCCCCAGTGCATTGCAAACATGGTAGTGTATTCCAAATAAATTTACTTAATAAAAGAAAAATGCAAGAACCATTTTTTATTATTCCAGTCACGCCCTGAAAAAATTTTGAAAAAAGTATCCTGGAATGATTCTGAGTATCTTGATAAAGTCACTTTACACGTAAGTTATTAAGATTTCACTTTCATATTGGATAAGGAACTTATATTGTATACGCGCAATTTACCCATATCGTCGATATTTCTAATTTCGCCCTTTTTATGAACCTCATCCAAATAGACAATCGCCGCACTATATGATTGCATTTTACGATTAAAATTAGCTCGTGTGTAACTCCACAATAAGCATGAAACTGCGGCTTTTCACAGTAGTCTTCGAACTACTAGGAATATCCTTCCCAATAGACTTACTAGTGAACCCATTGACTCGACAAGGGAAACACTTACACTTTGCTTTATTATCTGAACATATTCTCCTAAGAGGTCGAGCTCCGCTTTGCGGAGCTCCTATTTCTGGGTAATTTTGGCCCTTCGAGCCTGATATAAAAACGTATCTAACCTATCAGTAAGTCTATTGGGAAGGAAATTCCCAGTAGTTCAACTGGTAAAACTACTCGGTAAGACTACTGGGATTATTGGGTAACACGGTATCACGAGAATTAAGCTAGTCACGTAATTAGCCGAGTTAACGCTTCGTCTATTTTTTTACATTTCTACAGGAGCCATGTCTTTCTACAAACCTTGAAAAAAAGGTGTCGGTGGGTCCCTGCTTCAAACCCGGAATGCCCTGCAATGGTCCTTCCGGAATTATGATCTTCTTACCAGCGGTAACGACTCAAAACATATTAGTTATTAAAAAAAAATGTTTTTAAACGTGTTCTGAAGAAAATCAACTTTATAAATTAGAGGTCCGTCTTAAAAGCATACTATAAAGGGGTGTCTATTAATAATATTTATTTGATGGCTTCGTGGATTGAAAGAACATGTAGTTAATGCAAGTAAAACCTTAATCCTATACATTATTTATACATTTGACCTAGATTTTTTATAGGTGCTTGAACATAATTTTATTTTTTTAGAAAACTGGCAGAGTTTTGGCTGAGGAACCTAAAAACTCTGGTATTAGTCTGACAGTTTCCAAGGTAATATTTTGTAGCTCTTTGTGGGATATTTTTATAAATTAACTAGTTTTTGTCAGATTAGTTTTTTTTTCTCGTGGGATCTGTTTAATTCCTCGAAATAACAATTAAGCCTTTGTCTTTCTCCTGCTATTTAAAGTATACATTTGGAAAAACCACAACGTCGATCCGTTAAGGGACCCACAAACTAACAGTTTACTTGGTCCAAAGTATGTCAGGCCACTTGAAAGTCCAAAACTGTGAAGAAAATTAAATGTATAATGTATAATGGAGCTGCTTTACAGGTTGTTATGGACCTTCGTTTCCTCTTAAGAGCTAACATAACCTAAATCTACCAGTTTATTTTAGCTAGTCTACTAATCGGTAACCCAAAGTCGCCGTCAATAGAACTTTTGAACGATGTAAACAAATTAGTACTGATTGACACATAACCTCAAATATCTGCCGTGCAGGCCCTAAATCGCAGTAACAGGTATTTCGAGTTATTCAGTTGAATATTGAATTTTACCGGGCTCGCTATAAGAAACACAGTGATCTAACTTTTTTTTTGATCTGATGATCACACGATAAAAAAATCAATTTGTAAAAGCAGTAGTCAACATAGCGCGTCTAAATATATCGTAATACTAACTAAAATACAGTGATAGCAGTTACGTCCACAACGACCCGTCATACCTGATTATAAGCAGTAAATATCCTTATTACCACAGTAAAAATGTACTCTTCAGCTTAAAACATATAAGCATGTAAACTAAACCGAAGTAAATTGTTTTTGAACCAATAATGTTATACTGCATAGTTGGTCAATAATTTATTTCCTATGAAATAACAGATTCAAATGCATGATGCATGATGATGCTCTGTATTTGTGTTGACTTTTACTATTATCATTTAATTCTATTTCTGACACCCTCAATGTAACTGCATATAATTTGACATGCCATGTAATTTATATTGTGTTACATTGAGTAATAAAATCTGAATCTGAATCAGCAAGATGCTTGAATGTAGTATTTTATGAAGTGTTAGTCAAGGAGGGTCATATAGTGATCCAAATAAAGTGCAACAAAGTCAAAACATATTTCTTTTACTTTAATCGCTATTTCACTTTTTAACTTAAGTGTTACAGTTTAAACTGCAGAACGTTCATTATTGACTGCAGTATATTCAGTATTGTTCTTCAAAATGCAAGTTAAATTGCAGTAAAGAAAGTCTTATGCCGCAATTTAGTCTGCAAAGTAGCTAATGAATCAGATGTTTTTGAAAAAAAAACCGTTTTATTTATTTCGTCAAAAAGTTTTTCGCGGTTTTCTCGACACCGCCGTTTTTCTCATACTGCGTTATAGAGCCTGCACGGCAGATATTCTGCAAGCGTGTTTTTATTAAAAATAACGTATAATTAATAATTATTTCAACTTAAATTTAAAATTAAAATAATCATCTAGTCTATGAATCATTGCAAAGACCTCACTTGATCTTCAAAAGTACCGTAAAATGTGCCTACTTTGCTCCCCCATGGGTAACTATAACTGCTCCATAGTGACTTTTGTATGTTACTTATAAGACGAGGCCGATGGCAAATTTTCTAAAAATAATTGATGTATACATCCAGCTGCGCAGTGAATGAAAGCACTAGAATGATTTACAATACAGAATACCTCAATATAACGATGGAGCAAGATTACCCGTGGGGGAGCAAAGTAGGCACATTTTACGGTAGGTACCTACGTGATTAATTGATTATCGAGTTATAATGGTGAATTGGTTTAATTGATTTTGTTTAGGTACATCTTTTGCAGGTTCTATTGACGGCGACTTTATATTGTTTCGAAAAAAAAATGTACGCTGATTTGTTTGTCCGAAATTTGTCCGATTTTTTTTTTTGCTGAACCCATTAAACTCATAAATATTTAAAAAGAACCTTGTAAGTTATATTAAATTAGTTTTACAACAATCCAGGAAAGTTAAACGGTTTCAGAAAAAAAGGATTCTTAGACAAATTAAAATTTCGGACAAATGAAACAGCGGACAAAATATTTTCGAATTTAAGATAAGTAACGGTACTAACTTACCTTGTTTTTTTTTAGCATTAGAAAGACCTTTCAAGAAGTAAATGTAAGGTTTTCTTTATTGGGAATGTGTTTCTGTATGACAGAACAGCTAAATATTATTAAAAACACACGTTGGAGCATTTTGCATCACAATAGAAAATTACAAAATGTGTGGTTTGCTTTTATATATAAAGATTATTCAATACGTTAACCTTTTTTGTGTTTATTTTATTTCGTCACAAAAATAGTAGGTACTTGATTAAAAGCTCAAAGAAGCAGGTGTCGCAAACAAACGGAACGTTTTAAGCTTATAATGCGACAAAATTATAGTCTGACCAGAAAAATAACAAACCTCTACGAGGTCGCCACTAGAACTTTTCTGTCTGTGTTTCGTGAATTGCACTAGAAATGTCAGTTCATATAATTTTCACAATATGGTGAGGTTTTTTTTGCAAGGTTCCCCATACAATTCATGTCACTAAATACCCGACTAAAAAGACGAGGTTAATAACAACACTTTCAATAAAAAAAATACTGCTTACTTAGTCCGTAAAAGCTTTTATACGTTGCAAGAATTTTTTATGACAAAGACGAAATGGTTTAAAAAATTGCAATATTTATTCTCAACCTAGTACCTACCTCATAAAATGTATGACATTATTTATATTTAACTTTATTTGGATACATTTTAACTTGCTCGTTTAATGTGTAATTTAATTATAGTATGTAAGTAACAATACTGCAGTGCCCTGCAGGGTTACATGGCTGAACTTTTTATTAGGATAAGAACTCCCTGTACTATATACCCGTGTAAAGCAATGAATAAATATGAATATGAATATGAGCTCCGTCGACTCTGTCAAATTAGATTTTTGGAGTGGGAAAAATGCGACTAATAAAATAATCTGCTGGAAATTTCAGCGATTAATATAAACGCGAACATTAACGTTACATGAAGAAAGACGAATAAATGAAATTTCGTCGGTAAAACTGCAAAACCGCGTAAGTAACATTTTAAATAAGAAGCATAATGCACCTTTTTAGTAAGACGGTAAGGTTTATTTTGCTCTATCATAAATTTGGTAGTTACGCGATTTTGCAGTTTCACCGACGAAATTTCATTTATTGCAATAGTGAAAGAAAGCGATGTGGAAATTTGCTACTGTAAAAAAATGCTTTTGTAAAAATTATCTGTCTGTAGTAATAGTGGGCCTGATGAGGTATACTATGGTTTTGTTACTATACGATGAACTGCTTCATATCGGCCCAAGACAAACTGTTAGTCTATGGGACCCTTAAGGTGAGACCCTACCGCGTAAAATGCGGTCGTTGCGTAAACAAAAGACGGGGTCATAGTAACAACATGGCGCCGTTTTTGACGCACCGTAATATACGCATTGTAATAAATATCAGGGAACTGTGTTACTCAAATGCGCCTAGACCCAAAGTAAGCTCTAGGTTTTTACTGTGTTCTAACAACGATAAGCGTAATTATAGAGAAATATTTAGTTAGAAGTCATTAAAAGGTTTTTTTTAGACATCTGGTTCAAGATTTCGAATTAATAGGACACCGACCGTGGAAGCGCTGAAAAATATTGACAACAACGCTAAAGGGGAGCCGGTTGATGAGGTATGAAGGGCGGTGCGCCTGAACTGTAAGGTATGCAAATTAACCGGTTATTAACCGAATTTGCATTCCCTGCTGCTCTGGTGAAAATCATAATTACCTACTAGCAAAAAGCAAGCTTTAACCCTTTTCCAGGTCTTGCTAAAGTAAGGATACAAGCAAGAAATGGAATACAGCCACGAATTCGTAACTTCCTGAAAGATACTGATTCATGAAGTCATATTTCAGGAAATTTCAATAAGATTTGTCATAAAATTTATGTTAAGTTCAATTTTGAGTGATGTGGTCGATGAAATGTACAATGCCTGGAAATGGAGAGTGAGTCCCATTTGTTCCATAGAACATGACGTCATCGGACAAAATGAGACTTATTTTTCCCACTATGTTCTATGGAACTACATACTAGCATTTCACCCGACTTTTTTTATTAGTGACGACGTAGAACAAAATAGGAATTTATTTTTCCAAAATTGTTCTATGGAACATGACGTACTAGAACAATTTGAGAAAATATTATCCCTTTTTTTACTATAGAACTATATACTAGCTTTGAGTACCCTGCGACTGCTGCTCTCTCAAAATCCATTATGGTGCGTTTCGGCATTCTAATTTCTGTCGTTGAGTAACAATCTAATCATCAATGTCACTAACGTCCGGTTCCTATATTCAATCCGCGGACAGATAGGCTTACTTCGGATTAAAATTTGACACATTTTGTATGGGCAAATGTCAAATTTCAACCCGAGGTAAGCCTTATCTATCCTCGGATTGAATATAGGAACCCGACATAAGACAAGTGCTAGCAAATCACTCTCGAGTGGCCAGTTTACATCAAGAAGTTTACATACATAGTTTGTTCTATGGAACAATTTGAGACCAAAAAGTACAAACTGTTCTATAGTACAAATAGGGATAATATTTTCTCAAATTGTTCTATTACGTCATGTTCTATGGAACAAATGGGACTCACTCGAAATGGAAATGGGTTAAAAAAATAACGTACAAGCTAATTAGTATTAGTGGTTTTGTATGGATTTTTACTTAAAAGTACTATGGGCTGTACTTTATTATGTTATGTTATGCCCCTGTTTGGATAATGTCGTCAAAGTAATGTTACTTATCATCAAGGACCGGAATTCTTCAAGCAAAAATCAAACTGTCAGAGGGAATGACCAAATTGTTTTATCGACAATTCCACTTATCGATGTTACGGAATATTATCGCATATCGACTTATACGATTATTCTGTAACATTTGACCTGTTTGATAAGCAACCTGCATCGCCATAAATAAATCGTGCCCACGTCACATATGTAATTTACGTCGGTTGATAGTCATAAGTAATTTCCGTGCTTAAAATCCCTTCAATTATTGGTGACTGGAATTAAGTGTTCGAGGTCCTCGTCACTGTCTTGAGTTAAGTGAGTATCTATGTTATAAAATGAATGGACTATGGCCCATTGTTCCTGGTTTTTCGGAGTAAATCGGAAAATGATCGATCTACATGTACCGTGTCATGTTAATGAATCAATAAGTGACATTTATTTATCGATAGTCGATGAAACACTTCGGTCAAACCCTCTGACAGTTTGATTTTTGCTATGAACCATTCCGGTCCTTGTATATGTTTTTTATTTCGCCAATTTCACTTTTAAATAATTTAAATATAGCCTATGACACTCTAGTGATTAATTCGAATTCAACCACGTCTAATTTATTAAAATCCTTTTAGCTGTTTAGTAGTAACGAGGAAACATAGAATCGGATATACATACAGGTCAAACACATAACCCTCCTTTTGGGCTTTGCCGCAGTCAGGTAAAAAAGGTCTGTTGTTCCTTCAGCTCTTGTAGATTCATTAATTGGACCACGACAAAACGGGGAAAAATAAGTGAAAACTATAAAATTAAGCGGGAAATAGTTTCCCAATATTTGATTAAGGGTTAAAGGTAGTGTTCCAAAGGACTCGAGCCTTTTAGCTCTTTTTTTTAAGCCTGGCTTCGATTTTGACGCCGAGAGGGCTAAAAGCCCACAAGCCTTGTTATATTCGGCAGCCTTGACTCTCGAAGCTCGTAATCTTAATAAAAGGCTATATATTTTTAGACTCAAAGTCCTTGTCAAAATATTGAAACTTGAAAATATTTTGGTCTCCAAGCTTCTTTAGGCCCGGCGGCTAAAATATTTTTGAGTTTATAAAAATATTTTTTATTGATTTTTTTGAGTTTAATTATTTTTTGTATAGCGGCAACAGAAATACACAACAGATTTTTACGAATATGATCCCAACCGCGACTGCATTCATAAAAGTTAAACATTTTATAAGGCTCAGCTCGGCTCAAGTTAGCGGCTTAAGCCTTTAATAAAGCTAAAACCCAAAAAAAGGCTATAGCCTTTTTTAAAACTACGGCCTTATTAAAATCACTAGCTCTTTGAAACCCATTCCATTAAACCAGGTCTGAAATGACCTCCGGAGCTTTAAATTTCGGGCTAAAAAGGCTCGAGTCCTATGGAACACTAGTTAAAGGTGACGTACTGTCGTGTCTATCACGCCATCGATGCTTAGGCTGCGGCTCCACTGAGGCGGAGACGAGCGGAGCGGAGCTGTGCCAATATCAACCAATACAAGGCGCATGCGGTCACGCCCTGCGCGCCTTGCGCATGTTAGGATTCTATTGGTTAATATTGGCACAGCTCCGCTCCACTCCGCTCATCTCCGCCCGAGTGGAGCCGCAGCCTGTGCCGTTGTGCAAAACAGACCCGAGTATCTGTGTCGTAAAGTGGAAATTAGCTGTGGTTATCAGCTGTCATTGACGTGTGAGGACGACTTTTGTATCAAGTCAATGGCGGTGAAAAGGTAAAGCAATTAAAATTCGTTTGAATAAAGTATTCTTTCTTCCAGAGCAAGCCACTTCAATGTTGAACCAGATAAGACCTCAAAATCCAAAAAATTGTGTATTTTTTAAATTAACTACTTGAATAAAACATTTTTTTTTGCATCACTGCAGTTTATTTATTAAGAAATACCAAACCACTTCACGTTACAAAACTATTAATGTCGAACCTTGGCACAATAGCCAAAAATATGGAACTTGGCCATATTTTAAAACTAATGTTGAACCGCCTTGGCAAAATAGCCAAAAAATATAAAATATGGAACGTCCACAATCATACAAGTTTTAGTAACAATGCACTCCAGCGGGCCTAGCATGGCTGCGTCTATATCGCGTGTCAACGTTGGATAAAGCATCTGTCACTCTCGTACTTAACAGACGTGTACGTGTCAGAAGGTAACGGATGCCTGATCTACACTGTCACACAATAAACGCAGTTATATTAGGCCCCCAGGGCAACTTTGTACCGTCATAAAAGAAGGAACGTTTTAATTTAAAGCTATTTCTTAATAGCTCATTTAGATACATTTTTGTGGCCTACCGTTCGAAACAAATTTTATAAAAGTGCCATCTTTTGGTAGTGTTTTTGAGATGTTACATTATTTTTCCAAGTTCTCTCAAACCTTTTCTTTTACTAATGTTTCGAGCAACGCAGCGCACTACCTCAAAAAACGCATACAGTGTAGGTACCATTAACTATTTTACTTGGACGATTCTCGATATTAAGTTTATGGCTAACATTAAGTCCAACCCCACGAAACAACACTACACTATTAGTGCGATAGCTCTCAGGTGCTCCGGGTTTGTTCTTATCTCTCACTCGCTCTCTTGAGCTCTTAAGAGCGCGTCAGAGCGAAGCACAAACCTGAAGCACCTTTTATGTGCTCACAAACTGTGCCACTTAAATTAATTTTGAATCCAAGAAGTAGAACACTATATTGCCGGCATTCATTTGAAATTCACGAATCTTAAACACTTCAATTACTTATTGAACTGCATATTTATGTTGGTAGCCCAGGATTACAGCCAGTGGCGGCTCCAAAATAACATTTCCATACCATACACGTAAGTTATGAACCGAGGGCTTATTGGCTGACGCATGCAATCGCAATCGCTTTCATTTTGAAACTCGAAGGTATTCCTGCATACAAAATGAAAACAATTGCTCCCTTTTTAAGCCGGTTGCGATTGGGGGTGCGTTAGGCAATAGCCGCTCTCATTTAATTCAGAACTCCTGTCTAACATGGTCCGCTGGACCCGCCCTCTGGAGCCCCCACGGCTAGACAAGTAATGTTCAGCCTCTCAGTCATATAGTTCGATTATCTGACGGTTTGGACAAAAATATTCCAATTAATACTGGCCAAATTAATTTGGACAAGCAGCTTTAGATCCAATCATATGAAATACGTTTAGGCCATGTTGTTTCCCGAAGAGCCAAAGCTCCTAGCATAGCGTAAGAGCTCCGTTGATTCCTAGCCAATACAATTGGAATGTTTTTGGCCAAAGATCATCGAATTATTAGTAAGACCGTGTGAACACAATGTTCTACTAGGCGCAAGGGTCTTGGTTCTTCTCTATGTACTCTTGCGTGATGCGCACGCTACGCGGAAGGTTGCAGGTGTTGCAGGCGGCGCATTTGACCAGCATCTGGTGCCCCAGGCTGGCTGCGCGGGCGGCGTCATAGTCCATCGGCCGCGGCCGCCAACACAACTCCGTGCTGCCACACTGCACTGTCATCTGCCGGCAAATCTGTACAACACACCAATAGAATAAGCTGTAGTAAGAGAGAGCGGGCAGGGTGAGCTCCAGGCGGGTGTTATGTTTAGGGACCGCAATTGCGCGTAACTAACAAATTCATACATACATACATAAACTCACGCCTTCGTTCCTAGAGTGGGGTAGGCAGAGCTACAGAATTACTCTAGAAAATTGTTGATAATTGTGTAACCACACAATTTGGCTAAGATGTTTATCAGCGTATTAGTGACAGGTTGCAAGCCCGTCGCCTAACAGTACTACAAGCCCTTGCACTATTCTAACGCGGCGACCACACGGGACTAACAAATTAATTATGTTGCAAAATATACCTTAATGCCTTAATTGCTAAGGTGTATTTTCCACCTTATTTAATTTGTTAGTTACGTTGTCTTGCTGTATCACCGACGATATGTCAACTGACTGGAGAAACTTAGTTGCATATTAACGTTATTCTTTTGTGCAATAAAAAATCAAATATAATTGCCCAAAGCTCAAATGTAGAGGATGCCATTAGGCATTAAGTAATTTGTATTTTTGTGCAATAAAGTTTAAATAAATAATTTACTGAATATTCTAAAGTTGCCAGTTATAGAGCATTAACCCTACGAGCCAAGCCAATCGGAACACTCGGCTGCTCCCGTTAAGAAAAAAAAGGTGTACCTTTGAACTGAGGTGCAGTGACTCTCAAGCTATGGGTATATTTAAAGTGCTCGAGTGTCCCATTGGCCGCTACCGGGGGCGGCCGCTGCAGCACTGGGAGTACATACTGCGGCATACCTGTCGAGTCACATGTCATCTTCAGGGGGCCTAACGTAGGCACCCGTCACCTTCTGACCACATAAGTACGAGAGTGACGGACGCTTTATCCACAGTTGACACTAGGGAATGAAAATAACCGGTTATAACCGATTTAAATCGGTTATTTTCATACAATAACCGGTTAAATTGCATTCTCTAGTTGACGCGCGATATACAGGGTGCCTCGGGAGGAAACCGCGTAACTTTGCCACCGTGTTCCCGGCCATGTTTAGAGAATAAAATGTCGTATAAAGTTAGCTGGATTCGGTTTAGTTTGCGAGTAATTAATATTTTTTGTTTGCAATCCAGCTTTGAAATAATTACTGTTTGACAAGAAATGTCTTTGTGACTCTGACTTGCCGTTTCTAATGGAAAGAGATATCAATAACAAACGTTGCCAGCTCATTCTAAGGCATTGTGTCCTGGTGAACCAATAATAATTTATGTAAGTAATTTGTATGAAAAGTAAAAAAAACTAAACTGATTGATAGAGTAAGAAATGAAAAATTCAGAGGGAAATGTGGAATAAAAGAAGATGTACTTAGTCACTAAGATTGAAAAGGGTATGCTTCGATGGTCCGGTCATTTAGAAAGGATGGATGAAAGAAGATTGACGAAAGAGATATTCAGATCGAAAATAAGCGGAAGGGGCCACCCTAGGCGTACTTTTTCGAATCAAATCGGAGAAATACTGGAAAAGGCCCGAATATTAAGTACCCGAAACCCACGTGCGTGCATGACTCGATGTATGAATGTTGAAGAAGCGAAAGAAATTTGTCAAGATCGAAGGAAGTGGAAAGAAGTGGTCTCTGCCTACCCCTCTGGGAGACAGGCGTGATTTAATGTATGTATGTATGTAGTAAAAAAAAGTTTAAAATCATATTTCGACTTGTGTAACGTTATTTAATCATTACGACCTCAGCTATATGCTGGTAAATTTATGCGGGTTCCTCGCGAGCACGGTCTTATTTTTGTTTTTTTTTGGTACATAGTGCAGTCAACAGCATAAATAAGTGATCATTTATGTACCTTGTCACTTTAACGTTGTGTTTGGAATGTTATACAATATGGTGAAACGATTGAAAGCGACAAGGTACAGAAATGATCACTTATCTACGCTGTTGACTGTACCTTATGTTTTTACGCGTTAAGTCCCGATTTTTAACAGTGTTTTTAAATGCCAAAATTTCCGATGGTGAAACCGCCATAGTCGAACTGATACAATCGGGAACATTCAAGCATTCTCCCCACGTTAAAAACTCGATTAAGTAGGTACATTTAGTGACACGTAAAATGATTAGATTTCAAAAGCAACTTTTCTAAACGCTCATTCCCAAAATACCATAATTTGAAATAACAGATTACACTTTATACAAGATTCCCAAATTTATCTGGTATAAAGTGTAATCTCGTATTTTCAAATTATAGTATTTTGGGAATGTGCGTTTCTAAAAACACTTAAAATCCATAATTTTTAAAACACTATATTCTATAGCTACCAACGAATATGACATTATGATCTTTTAGAATATAGCTTCAATTATTTTTTGCTCACCATGCTTTTACATCGCAATCATCTTGTTGACGTAGGTCTTACCATAAAATTAATTTGGTCTATAATAACGTCAATAATAATGATAACGATCTGGAAGGATCGAAAACAACGTGAATTCTATTAATAGCGGCCCAGCTATAATTCAATCAATGTAAAATGCCCCATACACGGTACGATTTGTCTGTACGATCCGTCGCTTCAGACCGATTTAATTTTTGAAGATGCTTTCCTGAATTTTTAGCAATAAACTTAAAATTAAATTATCTCGGAAATGGTTCACTTTAGCGTATTATGGGACCAAAATTGCAAATGACCTCTCCCATAACCCCTAAAGGGGAATAGGTCGACTTACCAATAACCCTGTATAGTTACTCAACTAATGAAGTGGTTGACTGTACGACGGTTAGTAGGAAATCAAGCGTCTTCACCCGTGGTACGGTTGGCTATGTCCGGTTGACTAATAAATATGAGGTAGGTTTAGGTTATGTTAGTTCTTCAGCCGGCCCAAAGGGCCAAAACACTCAGAAGTAGGAGCTCCGCGAGATAGAAACTTTAGCCAACCGGACACAGACAACCGTACCACGGGCGAAGAGGGGAAATCAAGGTCCATACCGAAGCGATGTACTCGTCCCGGCACGCGTCGGGACAGAAGTCGCACATCCAGTTGGTCGGCGGCACGCACGGCACGCTGGGCGGCGAGTAGCACGTGCACGGGTGCACGCTGCACGTGGGGCAGCAGCACGTCGAGCACATTGTGTACACCTGCCACAATCAAGGAGGTAATAAACAAAAAATTCCGTACATATCAAAGATCACAACGGATTACTCACGTAACCAACATTACGCAGACCTCGGATAATACGGGGCAAAATTAAATGACAGCTAGGGGTCTCCTTTATCGATAAACTTAAATATCGATGCTTTTCCTATATACTAGTGAATACTATTATATGGGAAAAGCATCGATAATTGAGTTTATCGACGTCGACGATCCCTAACTGTCATTTAATTTTGGCCCGTATATTCCGAGGTCTGAACATTAGACATTAAGGCTCTTTCAATTACTTCAATTCAATCCACTGACGTGACATTTTAACATTTTCGATCCGAGAGCTATTGCAACGTTGTAGTCTACACTATAATAATATTATTATAAAGAGAAAATAATTGTTTTTGTTTGTTTGTTTGCATCAAATAGGCTCCAAAACTACTTGACCATTAGAATCCTATATTAGTGTCGCAGAATCCGAGTTACGCCCTTTTAGAATAAGTACATCTTCATAAATCAATAATAAATTAACTATTAATCCTAAGGAAAATTTAAAACTATTGTTGTCTTCCTTCATTCGAACAGTATACAGAGAACTAATAAAATTATAGTCTGAAAAATGAAATCTTGTCAATTGTGGACGAAAATTAAATAGAATCATATCCATGTTATACTTTCGTCGAAAAATTGCTACCGTTACCGTCGGTGATACTGCAAAACCGCGTAACTAACAAATTTATGATATAGCAAAATGAACCTTACGGTCTTATTGAAAAGGTGCAATTTGCAGTTTCACCGACGATATGACTTAACATAATAATGGCATACAATCTAGACTCGTATAAATACTGTTTTCTCAAAAATGACCGGAAAAGTTGACATTACTAACTCCATACTGAGACGCGAAGTAGAGAGTTTACAGACAGTTCCCAAATTAAAAAAAAATTACATTGCGTGCTCGCTACACAAGCCCGCAATGTTGCATACAAATTTCATTGTTATCTAGTTTGTAACTTTTTAAAAAGTGAAAACGTCCATAATAAAATGAGGGCACAAGTCTTATACGTCCATATTTTATTCAAAACGTAACTTTTTTATCTGTGTCTGGAATAGCTTTAGTTTTTTTTTCTAAAAAAAAGCTTGCGTTTCTCCTTGTCATAGAAATAAAGGCGGTAAAGAGTGATGTTATTTCACGTGAAGTTTCTGTTTATATGAGATTTGTATCTTTCGATTTTTGAGAAAAGCACTATATATGCCTCGGCAGGAACGGCAATTGCGGGCCTCGTATTTTTAAACGGACTCGCAAGCTCGTCCGTTTAAACCAATTCTCGGCCCGCAATTGCCTGCTTCCCTGCCTAGGCAATAATGTACTATTCTTACCAGCCACACAGCCCTTGCAATCTCGTTGCGGACGTAGGGGATGCAGTTACACAACAGACAGTTTTCAAACTTGGAAAGCTCAGGAACACCCAAATTCTTTTCGACACCTGCTGGTCCTAATACGACCTAAAATGAGAAACAATATTTTTTATTAGTCTGTCAAATATAAATAAAAAAATATTATAGTTAATCAGAGGGAGCCCTCGACTTCGCTCGCGCACATTTTGTTTTTATTTCTTCCCGTCGTTTATCGATTTTCTAAAAATACTTCCTTTATAGGGTAAAGTCACCAGTGGTCAGCCAGAGACCAGTAGTGGACCTTATATGAGTGCGAAGAGTGGGAATTATACCTTTCGTACTCTTCCCACTCATACTAAGTATAGGCAGAGGCCAACTACAGGTCTCTGGCTGACCACTGGTAACTTTACCCTACTCCACTAGGGTAACGGAGTAATATTCCTTCCAAATTTCAAACGTTTTAGTGGCTAGGAAGTGCATTGTCTGTCGGTCAGTCAGACATGGATAAAAAAAAATTGACCAAAGAGATATACAGATCGAAAGTGAGTGGAAGGGTCGGGAGGGGCCGCCCTAGGCGTACTTTTTCGAATCAAACCGGAGAA
The DNA here is from genome assembly GCA_927399475.2 of Acleris emargana. Lineage (NCBI taxonomy): Eukaryota > Metazoa > Arthropoda > Insecta > Lepidoptera > Tortricidae > Acleris > Acleris emargana. Next base: position 3,372,617 of record OV656843.1, read on the forward strand.
ATGCCGGAAAAGAGCCGAATCTTAAGTACCCGAAACCGACGTGCGTGCATGACTCGATGTATGAATGTGGAAGAAGCGAAAGAAAATTGTCAAGATCGTAGCAAGTGGAAATAAGGTGTCTCTGCCTACCCCTCTGGGAAACAGGCGTGATTTAATGTATGTGTGTATGTAACAAACCACCTTGATTTTAACCGTCAGTATAGTCATAATAATATTTCAAAATGCATTCATTCGTTATTTATTTGCTAATCCAGTTTAAATGAATATTGCTACGGTAGGTTTACACTAACATTATAAAGACGAAATATTTGATTGTTTGTTTGTTTGCATTGAATAGGCTCCGAACGTACAGGACCGATTTGAAAAAATAATTCACCATTAGAATCCCATACTATCATTGATGACCATAGATTATATTTTATTTTTCTGCGTGGACGGATATGGTCATACATCGTTATCGCGGGAGCGAAAACAAATCTATTAAAGAACACGTATAACAGAATGTCTGTTCAGTATAAACGGAATATTCTGCCTATACACTCTAAGCCTCTTAGAAGTTCTTCATATCTTGCACGAAATTTTCGCTGGAAACAGTCAATTAAACTTGTCTTACGCTGAGTAAACGCTTTTATAAGTCAACGTAACGTGTCAGCTTTAATTAAAAAAAAACAAATATTTTTGCCCAGAACTAGTTTAATTTCTTTAAATATATTTCATATTTAATTTAGATATATTTTTGTATCTTTTTGTACATATCAAATCAATCAAGAATGACAAATGTCTAAAGTAGCAGGAAAAGTGACTGAAGAGGTTGAGGTTAGGATTGCGTATCTAATCGTAATCTCTTAAAATATGTACTACTAATTAAGTCAAATACGGAGGTAAGAAATTTGAAATAAATTGATAATGAAAATGAAAATGAAAATGAAAATGAAAATATTTATTCAGTAAATTGGCCACATGAGGGCTCTTTTACACGTCGGTAACATGGAGTGAATCTACTAGCGCTTCGGACAAGACCATCATTGCGGAGAAGAAGCGCCGCAAGAAACTCCAGCAGAAGGTCATTTTTTCAATTATTAATTAGGTACAATAATACTTAAAAGTAAGTTACATTACAAGGTAATAAAGTAATAAATAATTATTTAAAAAAAAAAGCAATACAAACAAAATCCTTACAAATGTAAAGTCAATAAAATAAAGTTAAAAATCATGATTAGGAGAACAACATGACGAGGTCTCTACGTCAGGAACGATAATTAAAATAACTAAATTGGAAAAACAGGTCCTTGCAAGCGTGAACAGACCGGACCCCACAGACAGCACCCGTTCACGAGTATGACGCGTATCTCAGCCATCGCCTCCCTCAACCATGTGTTCGGGAAGGTGGCGACCCGATCAACGACGCCGCCGTAAGCAAAGACCTTTAAGTGAGCATGACATGCTCATGCTGCCGGACAAAGATAACAATAAAAAAGTATCTGTCCGGCGAGAAACGTCATAATGTGTTCTCAATTCTAAAATGTCTTGTGCACACAAGAATTAATATATATATTTTTTTTTACAAAAAAAACAATAGGTAAATTTAATTTTAAAAGTGTACATCATTGGCTTAAAGGCATTTTGCAATAAGCGCTGCCCAGTGCTCAGCTATAATTACAAAAGACAAAAATAACCCTAACTTCAGTAAGCTCACACTACTTAAAAACGTCTTTATCATTTAGGAAGTCATTAACAGTATAATATGCCTTACCCAGCAAGCAGCACTTAATGCGAGACTTAAATTTATTGAACGGCATATTGACAATATCAGTAGGTATCTTATTGTAGAAGCGTATACAGTTCCCTGCGAACGATGTGCTAACTTTACGAAGACGGTGACATGGGACTACGAGTTTATCTTTATTTCGCTTGTTAAACTTGTGAACGTCACGGTTATGTCTGAAGTGATGTATGTGTTTGCGTGCATACATGATATTTTCAAAGATATACTGCGACGCGACAGTAAGAATATTAATTTCTTTAAATTTATCTCTGAGAGAGACCCGAGAACCCAGTTGATAAATAAAACGTATAGCCCGCTTTTGTAGTACAAAGACGGCCTGAATGTCAGCCGCTTTTCCCCATAACAAAATCCCATAGCTCATAACACTATGAAAATAACTCTAATACACCAGTCTCGCCGTCTCGACGTCTGTAAGTTGTCGGATTCGCTTTACTGCATACGCTGCAGAACTAAGTTTTCCCGCAAGGGTGGATATATGAGCATTCCATTGCAGTTTCGAGTCTAAAGTAATACCTAAAAATACTATTTTTGCTCTCGCGATAACGATGTATGGTTATGGTATTGTTTTGACGTCAGCCGCCATTACTGTTAAGTAAATAAGAGCTATCAAAAAGGTGACAATACGATAACAGCTTGGTTTTTACCGTGCTGAATAGAGGCCCTGATGTACTGACATCATCCTCATCATCATCATCATCATCATGTCAGCCGAAAGACGTCCACTGCTGAACATAGGCCTCCCCCAAGGCTCTCCACTCAGACCGGTCTTGTGCTTTTCGCATCCACCGCATTCCCGCGATCTTCACAAAGTCTAGTCTCTAATCTTGTTGGAGGCCTACCTACAGCTCGTCTCCCGGTCCGAAACGCCACTCAAGAACCTTCTGACCCCATCGGCAATCAGTCCTGCGAGCAATGTGCCCCGCCCATTGCCACTTAAGCTTAGCTATTCTTCGGGCTATGCTGGTAACTTCTTCTGCGGATATCATCTTGAGGTGTAAGGACCTTGTGCAGGGTCCGTCCGGGTTGGTACCAGCATCTTATCCATTAACCTACCGCCCAGCAGCAATGTTCGCATTGTTGTGTTCCGGTTTGGGGATAAGACAGCCGGTGAAATGACTAGCATAGAGGCATTCTATCTTAGTCCTCAGGGTTGGCAGTGCATTTGCAGTCTTGTGAATGCGAATGTCTATGGGTCACAGTTTCCACTTACCATCAGGTGGCCTGTGTGCTCGTTTGCCTTCCTATGCCATAAAAAAAAACATCCCTGACACCTCCCTGGCGTGGTACTTACATCGCTGGCAAAGAACTGGCAGCACGGCGCGCACGTCCCGAGGTTGTCCACGTAGGCGCACTGCACGATGTGGCCCTGCCCCTTCAGCCCCTTCACCACGTTGATGGTGTTCCTGGCGATGGCGTACGCGCCGGCGAGGCACGCCGTTTGGCAGCAGCACTTGGCTGCGCACACGGTTTCGTTGCCGCTCATTATGCACGAAGTCACGCATTCCACCTGAAATTATTATGATCATACGTCGTTATCGCGGGAGCAAAATCAAATCTATCAAAAAACACATAATATAACAGAATGTATGTTTAGTAGGTATAAATGGAATATTCTGCCTATACTCTCTAAGCCTCTGAGAAGGTCTTCATATCTAGCACGATTTTTTTGCTGGAAACGGTCAATCCAACTTATTTTACACTGAGTAAACGCTTCTATAAGTCAACGTGTCAAATATATTATGTCAAATCCAGTATTTGTCTCCAAAAACAGTTCTAACTTTTTAAATATCTAATTTACTTAGATACATTTTTGTATGTTTTTATACATAATCAAATCAAAGAAGAATGACTAATGTCTAAAGTAGCAGAAAAAGTGACTGTTAAAGTTGACGTTAGGATTGCGTAGCTAATCTCTTTAAATATGTACTACTGATCAAGTCAAGTACGGAGGTAAGATATTTGAAAGAAAATTTAAACATTTTGAACTCGTAGGTATAAACGTATCTCGATAGGAGCGTCACTTCTGTTATTGCCTATTACTAATCTTTCACTACTGTCAAATCGTTTTTGCTCCCGCGATAACGATGTATGATTATGATGTACAGGTTTATTATTTAGTCGTATCAATATATAGTCGAATCGAGATCTGGGCTTATAGATTTCTGGTCCGATCGAGATTTAGTCGTATCGATATCTAGTCGAATCGAGATCTAGGCTTATAGACACTAACCCGAAATTACTAGCATAGAGTCATGACAACTCATTGGCTTAGTTGGTAGTGACCCTGCCTACGAAGCTAGAGGTCCTGAGTTCAAATCCCGGTCAGGGCAGATATTTGTGTGATGAGCGCGAATATTTGTTCCGGAGTTATGGATGTTTTACATACATACATACATACATACATACCTTCACGCCTTAAAAAGATAAAGATAAAAGATGTTTATTCAGTAAGTAGGCCGCACGGGCACTTTTACACGTCAAAAATCTACCAGCGCTTCGCAAGTGACCACTGCTGAGAAGAAACGCCTTCATTCCCAGAGTGGGGTAGGCAGAGCTACAGAATTACCAACACTCTAAAAACTTGTTGACTATGTAACCACATTTTGCACAACTAGGCTAAAATGTTTCCCAGTGTATTAGTGACAGGTGGCAATGGCCAAAATAGCTCTGTTAAAATTACAACGTAACTCAAAAAAAAAATTTTTTAATAGTAGGTACCTAACTTTTACAATCACCTGCCTCAATTTTAGGATCAACTTAACGCCATGGCTCTCAGATTTTCTAACTTCTTAGATATACCATTTAATGTTTTTAAATGTTTCAATATGCTTCAGACTTTTTTTGCGCAAAAAAAACACTAGTTACTTAAAAAAACACAATTCGGTCAGCCTCAAAGCCCCAATACTTCAGCCGAGTCGGCCTCTTTGTAGTTAAATATTATTGAAGAAGTGTACTTGTGGGAGGACCTTGTGCAGGGTCCGTCCGGGTTGGTACCGCCATCTTATCCGTTAACCTACCGCCAAGCAGCAGTGTTTGAATTGTTGTGTTCCGGTTTGGGGATAAGACAGCCGGTGAAATGACTAGCATAGAGGCATTCCATCTTAGTCCTCAGGGTTGGCAGTGCATTTGCGGTCTTGTGAATGCGAATGTCTATGGGTCACAGTTTCCACTTACCATCAGGTGGTCTGTGTGCTCGTTTGCCTTCCTATACCATAAAAAAAGGTATGTACAAGTTTCCACGGTGCCTCAAACACCTACTCAAAAATGCTTAACAGCTCTTGGACTATAATCGTGGGGGTCAAATTCTGTGCAAAGTGCATGGTACCTGTGCCGGGCTCATGATGCACGGGTGCACGGCGGACGACAGCAGGGGCACCATGGTGCACGCCGTCGCGCCGCCGATCACCGGCACGCGGACGCGCTCCGGCGCTACTCGGAGGAAGTCCGCCACCACCTGGAGTTAACCAGAATGACACATAGCATTACCAGGACAATATCATAGTTTCGACTACGTACTCTCGGAATATCATGCTATCGAATGTTTGTTGGCTCGACAGTTATCAGATCGAATAATCGCTAGATCGAAATACTTCTGGCCAAAATATGTACAATCGACAAAACGTATTTTAGAAATGTATGGTTTCGATCAGCGGTGTATCAAAAGTTCATTAGCTCGACTGTTATTGTAACGCATATTCGCTAGATCGAAATACTTATGGCCGATATATATGTACAGTCAGCTGCAGAGAAAAGGATACCCCCCCCTCCTGGTAAGGATCGTTTTTTATCAAAAACCTGTGGTTAAATTTATATGATTTTTCTGTGAATTGAAGATTTTACTATTGTCTACACATAAACTCAAAATCATTTAAATCTAAGCACAGGTTTTCGAAAAAAAACAATCTTTACCAGGAGGGTGGGTATCCTTTTCTCTGCAGCTGACTGTACAATCGACAAAACGTAATCTAGAATTAGGTATATGGTTTCGATCAGTCATGTATCAAATTAGTCAAATCAATACTGACCCCAACACCGGCAGGATCGACATTCGTTGAGTCTTTTAAAGTCTGATATGTGATATCTATTGAAAATTCGTCCGTTCTTCTTCTGTGAAATGACAATCGGAACCTCAATTTCGGTTTGACGATTTATTGTTCCGACGCTTTTCGACCCATCGAATATTCGATCCAGTAACAGTCGAGCCAATGAACATTCGTTACTGAGATCTTCTGTGAGATGATAATCGTAACCTCAATTTCGATTTGTCGATTTATTGTTCCTATACTTTTCGACCCATCGAATATTCGATCCAGTAACAGTCGAGCCAATGAACATTCGATAGTATGATATTCCGAGAGTACAGTCAACAGCAAAAGAAACTGATGAAATAGGGTCTCAAAATAGTATACAGGGTGTCTGGAAAACCTTCGGAGAAATTTGGGGGGGTAATAGTTGGCACGATTCTGATCACGGGGGTATGGTTCATTTTTGTTTCTGTTAATGTAAAAAAAAAGAAGGATTAATTATATTCATTTTGTTACTTGATGTATCGCAGCCGATATCTCGACCTTGACATTTTGACGTTGATAGTATACTACTCCAACAGTTCGTAGTATCTTACGTCAAAATTCAATGTCCGAGGTCAATGACCTGAGACCATACGTTGTCACATGGTATGTAAACAAACAGTTCGCTCCATGTAAAGAAACAGTTCGCTGCATGTAAACAAAAATCAAGGTAGCATTATAATAAAAATAAATGAGTAATTTTAGTGCAACTTACTGTATTTTCGTTTTTGCAATTTGAACACTAATTGGTTTTAAATGTGAAATCACTAGGTCTCTTGTTCATGTTTTGCCGACACTGATCATAATCGTCCGTCTTTTACTGTCGAGATCTAACCATTTACCATTGTTTTCTGCTCTAAAGTAGCCCATATAACTGATTTACAGCAAAAATATTGAAGACGTGAATATTGAAAATAACATAATTTAACACTGACATCTAATGACAGCCATAAATTCATAGACTTCTCAAAGTTCAAATAGACGGATTGAACGATCCGATTATTGCTCTCCGTATTGAAGAAAAAAAAGGAGAAAAAGAAAATCGTTTATTGGTGCAAACCACAGAAAAATAATAATCAAATTAAATACAGTGAGAAAATAATTTAAAACAAAACCTTAAAACTATTTTATAAAATAATAATGCACCAAATTGGGTGCTACTCAGCATCATAGTGTCAGACATGCCGTGACGCTGCACGCGCTGATTTTCAGGGCAACCAGACGGGGAGAAAGCGCTGCTGGCTGCTGGTTCTTTCCTTTTGATCCGCATGGTATTTGTGGCAGTAGCCAAAAGTCCAAGTGCAAAACATTTTGTCGATGGATATAAAGGTCGTCGCATAATTGATTATAATAGGCTATTTGACAACATTGAAAATATACTACAAATTGTGGTCATCCTATCTGATACTAGCGTAAAATAACGTATTTCACTTTATTTCACATTAAATTATGTCTATTTTTTTGGAAATTACACGAAATAATAAGGATTTTTTTTGAAATTTAATCTGTGGCAAAAACGCTATGTGATGTTAGAAATACTTTATAACCTGTGAGTGTGATGTGAAGTCACATCACATGCAAGTAAACAAAACAAACCCCAAACCAAACATCGCTTCGCTTGTGACATCGCTTCCTTGACTGATTGTGATTGTAGTCCACGTTTTATATTTTCTGGGTGTTCCTTAAGCCGGCTACTCACACACCTGCTGCAGGGGCAATACCGGTCGCACGGCGGTTGGACCAATTTTAGGCTGTTCTCTACACACTAGCCTGCCGTTCAGTGTGTAACTGATAGTCCCGCTGAACGCACGTCCACGAGAAAGCCTCCTGTATTGTCGAAACACCAGAGGATTGGTATCGCCTTGGCACTTTCTGTGGTGCTACCAAAAAAAAAAGGAAGAGAAGATATTGGGTGAAGAATTGGTTGCAGAAACGAAGCAAATTGTGCCACATGAATATTATGAAAGAATTGGAAGTAGATGATCTTAGAAACTTATTGCGAATGGATATTGATTCTTTTGAAGAGCTCCTGGCTATGGTAACACCATTTTATCCATTTTTGTCCACTCCGCTCGGTTGTCACCAATGAACTGACTGGAATTGCCCCAATCCTACTACACACGCAGCAACCTTGCAGGGCGGTAGACACAATCTAGGGAGCTAGGAAGGTCTTGCGCCCCTGCCGCCCTGCCGCAGGCCCAATCTAAAAATTGCTCCTGCTTGCCTACACACATCATAATTAAGGAGGCAATCAAGGGTCCAATTCCCATATTGCCCCTGCAGCAGGTGTGTGAGTAGCCGGCTTTAGTGGCCTTTTTCTTTTAAGGGTTTTTACCACAGAGTGTAATCACGTCGACCTCTTCTTACAAAGCGATCCTATTTTTCTCTTTCTTCTATGATACGAATATCTAGCAACAGCATGTATGATGCCAGCTTTAAATGTAATTTTGATAAAACTTAACGTGTAGGTAGGATTTTTTGTTTACAAATGAAACCTAAAACTCTTTTCATAAAGAGTTTTAATGGTCCAAGATTTAAAAAGATAATATGTCAAATTGTCAATAATTAATTATTGTGTTTTTTATTCGTCGGAAGCCCTGATAGTGGTACAAATCAATGAAATACAGCCATGATTCATGATCTCGTAAAATAAGTAATGTGCCTACGAGTGCAAGTGCTATTTTAGCCGTGTGATTGTGAGAAAAGTGTGAGTAAAAATCACAATCGTAAGTTTCAGTTTTAGATTATTTCACATAATAGCCCTTATCAGACACCGTCTTTTCATTCACATTACAGGATAATGTGTCAGTTTTCTAAACTCCATGGAGCTTTTGACCATGATTGGAAACATTGTTCATAAGGAACAACTTGTTTATTTACATTACGTTGTGACACATATTATGAATGAATCAGTTAAGATGGGGCACACTGAGAGCATCGTCAGGAAAGTCGATGATAAATCTGTCTGTAACTCAGTCAAATATTAACTTAAACAAAAGTTACCAATATAGGGATGATCCAAATCATCCACCCTATCTACAGTTAAAATTTCTCCGAAGGTTTTCCAGACACCCTGTATACAATAAATTAAGACAGATGTATCTCATTATTGTAATTTAGCATTAGTAAATTAGCTCGTAATGTGTCATAAGTAAGTGACATGCCATTCAAACCGTTAAAGTCATTACTGAGTGTTTCAAATTAAACTGATTTTCTAAAATAGCAATAGTCAGTAATACTACCAAACTATCACATGTAAGTGAATATGAATGTTTGGGCCTTCATGTCTTCTCAAGACCACCTCGGAATACAAGTCAGACGTTCGGTTAATGTCGGTTATACTCGTAAGACAAACACGCGAAACAACTATAACACCTCTCATTTCCGTCAAGGGTTGAAATAAGTTCCTACTACTTCGCTTTGTTTTTTTTTTGCATATTTAAAATAAATCCTTTTTAACTGCCATGATTGCCCTAGTTTTCATTTGGAGATTTTGTCATTTTGACTTTATCTTGTTGGACACTTGACACTTAGGTAAAAAAAAAAAAAACTTTATTTAAATTTTCTGTAAAGAGACAGTTATGGCATCGTTTATGATCATTTTCTTTTGACTAATTAAATATTCAGTTGAAAATGACACTTTGTTATAATCTGTTTTATCTGGGGCGTCATGCTTGAACATGTTTTGAAATGTTAATTTTGATCACTTACTTTTGATATTGACTGTACTTAGTCGAAACTATGATATACAGTCCATTACCGGTACCAATCAGATTTACCTTGATGACAGAGTAAAATACACAGTCAGCGGAGAGTCAATTAACACTGCGCCGAGCGTACGCCGGATGTATGCGTGGCGCTCTCATTACTATTATTGAGTTTTCTAATAAACTAAAGTATTTTCTTGAAATCGGTCGGTGCTTTTTTGTACTACAAATGAAAACACAACTTATATGATAATGATATATCACATAGTTTACGAACAATTGACCTTCAAGTTATCAACATAACGGAAAAAAGTGGCCACCTTTTCCCGTTAAGCTGACTTCTCAAAGGGTAACTGTTATTAAAGTTTGTTACAGTTTCCATAACTTGTATTTGTACTTGCGCTACAAAAAAGCATCGTCAGATTCCAAGGAAATTGTTTAGTTAATTAGAAAACTCAACGCTAGGGTATAGAGAGTAACGCTAGTGGTAACGTAAACGCTAGCTTATAGAAAGTAATGCTAGTGGTAACGTGTACGCTAGGGTATAGAGAGTAACGCTAGTGGTAACGTAAACGCTAGCTTATAGAAAGTAACGCTAGTGGTAACGTGTACGCTAGGTTATAGAGAGTGACGCTAGTGGTACCGTGTTAGCGCGCACGCTGTTGAGCTCGACTGAGCCGAGCAGTTTGCGCGGGTTATACACGCCACGCAGTCGCTGGATCTCGCTGACGATCGGCACCATGCTCTCCACAGGCTCCGTCGCCATGATCGTAAATGTCTGAAGAAAAACGCGAAAAATAATGTCAATCCTTTGAACGCCTTTGACTTGATGAACGTCGTCCTCACACGCCAATGACAGCTGAAAACCACAGCTATTTTGCATTGTATCTGTGACCACTATATGGGTCCATGGCGTCGTAGGCACGACAGTACACGACCACTTTAGTGGTTTTTGGCGTTCAAAGGGTTAAGCTGGGTATTCACGATCGCTCCAACGAGCCGAATAATCCCGCGATAAGGATGTATGCCCATAATACTCACGGAGGGACAGGTGTTGCATATTTGCAGCGCAATTTCGGTGACAGCGGGAGCGTTGCTCTCGAAGGTGTCCGGGCCGTCGCGGACGACGATCACCACGACCTTGGCGCCCTGGAACGTGAACAATGAGAGGAATTTAATTCTTTTTTGTTCTTTGTTCCTCACAATTTTGACTGACATAAGTCTAAAGAGAGTTAGACAGGACATCATACCAGTAAGGCGTCACACAGCATGTGTCGCCCAGAAAACGAGGAGACTTTGCACTTGGTGTCCACGTGGCTGAGCTCCATGGCGAAGCCGCACGTGGGGCACTGGTCGTACAGCGCGATCTCGTCCACGTGGGGGCATTGCTTCAGAAGGAGGGCGAGGGGCTGACCTGAAGACCAGCGCAACATTTCATTACAACGTCAAAAGTCAAAGTTATAGTACCTAATAAGGTAAGGCGGGGCAAGAGCGTCAAACCAACCTACAAAGTACATGGTTTGTCACACTTACCCCGTTGACGCACTTACCTACTTTTGATTAGAGGAATAGGAATGAGATTTTCTTTTCACAACCTTCAATGTAACTTAAATTAAAAACGTAAAACTAAAAACAAACGGTTCATTTACCATCGCCGATTACAATACGATTCGACGTCGATATCGAATCGAAGCAGTGACTCACGCTTGATCATGAATTTGATGATTTTTTTTTGATGAAATCTGACGAAATAATAATAACAATATACATACATACATACCTTCACGCCTGTAATCCCAAAGTGGGGTAGGCAGAGCTACAGAATTACCTACAACTTTGCACAAATAGGCTAAGATGTTTGCCAGCGTATTAGTGACAGGTAGCAAGCCCATCTCCTAACAGTACTACAAGCCTATATTCCCTTAGTCGCCTCTTACGACATCCACGGGAAGACATGGAGTGGCACAATTCTAAGCCGGCAACCACACGGCATAACAATATTATCATTTAAAAAAACAACCTGCTTTCAATTACTGTTCAAATCGAATTCAAATCGGAATATAATAATACCCAGTGTGGGGCGGTACGGAGCCCTCGCCTCGGTGCACGAGTCCGATTCGCACTTGACAGGTTTTAGTTTTTTTTTTTTACTTAAATGATAATGTGATAATAATTATATTTTTTCATTATCATTTCGTCCCATCGCTATTATAAACTTTTTTAATAATTATTTTTAGTTTTTATATGTTACTTGAGTATTCTATACAAAAAATAGGACTAACTGTAAATAATTTAGACTACAACAAACATTAGGCTATCATTACGATCAATATGCGAGAAACTCAAATTCTGCCCTCCTTTGCCAAAAAGCAGTATCTCAAATTCAATAACCAAAGCAGTTTGAATTCTATTCCGTTAGTCACGAGGTTGATATTGCTTCAGTTTTATCCGAGTTACTACCTATTGGTTGGGTAGGACAGAATTAGTTGCTATTTTTTTATGTACTGACGACCACTGCCCATAGATAGCAGAGGTTGTAAAGGATATCGTTTTCAGTTGTAACCCTTTGAACAACGCGGACAACCTCACACGAATCAACCTAGTCTCAACCTAAACTCTAGGCTATTGCTATAATATGTAACAGGCAACGGTAATAGTAGTTTATGCAACAGTTGTATAAGAGAGGTCAAAAAAGACGAGTGGTGTGGTTAGTATTTTTTGACTTAGTTATACACCGTTGCATACAATACTTTTTCTACGACTAGGTTTCAAATAAAATGCAAAATTAAATTAATATACCTAGGTTAGAATACGAACGAACGAAGCACAGAACAACAAACGAGCGAGAAACATTCGAAAACAACAAAATATGTGTCTATGGTTAACTTTGTTTTTAAATTGATGTGCACTTGCCAGGTTTCATTTTTTTTTTTTAAAGTTGCACAATCGATTTAACTTGTGAAATAGGGACTAAAAAACACCTAATGATTTGAGAAATGAATTCTTTTACCTGATTGGTCGATTTTAATATAGCTGCGTTCTGGTTGGTTGATACCAAATAAAATGTTTTTTTTTAAGAGTTAAATTAGTAAAAGAGTTTACATACCAAAAATAACCTAACGTTCCGATTGACAGTCAATGTGTATTGTGATTGGTGGTTTAATTTGGTGAAGTATTTTGATTGGTCAAATTAACCTAGGTGTAAGCTTTGGCAGCTAGGCATATCGTTTTGGCTCAAAAAAGCACAAGTGCTGTTAAGGGGAATAGACTAGATAGACATTTCTACGGAATGTTCTGCGGACATATTATCTATATTCTTATATTAGTGTTCGTGACTATATAAATGACAGATAAAAGTACAGGAGTAGGAAAACCTACTTAAGACTGCGCTGAGCGTACGCCGGATGTACAGTGGCGCCCTCATTACTATCTTTGAGTTATCTAATAAACAAATGTATTTTCTTGAAATGGGACGGTGCATTTTTGTACTACAAATGAAATCACAACTTATAGGGTAACTGTTATCAAAGTTTGTTGCGTATCCCATAAGTTGTGTTTTTCCTTGCGCTAGAAAAAAGCATCGTCCAATTCCATGGAAATTCATTAGTTTATCAGAAAACACAATAATTGTATTGAGGGCGCCACAGGACGCTCGACGTTTATTTATTTATTTATTTATTGCGTATAGATTAAGGTTACAGTTTGCAGGTACATTTTCAGGTTTGCACGGTGCAGTCTTAAATGGAGAAACACATAGTTAAACCACCCAAGCCTCAGAAACAAATCTCATCTCACCAATATTTGCCCATAATGGGAACATACCTGTGTTTCCAGCAGCTCCGCATATTGTGACTTTCATCTGGCTGCTGGCCCACCGGACGCCATTTTCCCTGGTGTTCCCCCAAACACATTTGCTGGCCGGCTCACACTTATTAACCCCATGCCAAACTCCAGCTCGGCACACCTTGCTTAAAATACTTGAAATCATAATTTAACGTTATCAAATTTTATATTTTTTCATGATTTTAATTTCAATTTTAATTTTTTGGCATTTTGTAATTTTGCTCACGAATTTATTGACGGGGTTTGATTGACGTCAGCCTGAAGTATTTGTTCTTCTTTGTTCGGCCAAAGAGCAGAACTACGAATGGTACCAACCTTAACCTAGATAATTACTGAATGCCGGTACCGTTAAATATCTACCATTAAATAATTATACGATGGGCCATCATTGGCGAGTGTAAGAGACGCATTTATTACCTTAGAGCGAGCAACATAATCTCTAACCTCACTTTTACGCGTTAAGGACCGGCCACACCGACGCCTAAAATACGGTGACGTTGCGTAAACAAAAGAATGGGTCATAGTTATTTTATTACAGATGTAGTGCATAATTGTTTTCCTTCGTATTTTCACGGAAACGTACGAACGTGTCTTGCTATTTCAGTTGGTCACAGTACAAAAGTACTGAGGTTGACTGAAGAAGCATGGCAGATACGAACATTTCCGGCAAAATACGAAGGAAAACAATTATGCACTACATCTGTACATTGCGACAATTATGATAGACCGTATTACGCGCTGGTGTGGTCGAGTCGCTCCCTTAATCCGTGGACACACTGGCCCATGATGGGCCATCGTGTCAGAGGTCTTGACACATTCCGTGAGCCAATGCTACAAATGCTCCGCTGTAGCCAGTAGCAGCATTTTTACGCTGTGTAGCGAGAGTCTGCTGCAAACCGTGGACCCGATATCAAATAAATACATACATACATACATACCTTCACGCAGAGTGGGGTAGGCAGAGCTACAGAATTACCAACAACTCTAAAAACTTGTTGATAACTCTGTAACCACAATTTGCACAATTAGGCTAAGATGTTTAACAGTGTATATTAGTGACAGGTAGCAAGCCCATCGCCTAACAGTACTACAAGCCTTTATTCCCTTAGTCGCCTTTTACGACTTCCACGGGAAGACATGGAGTGGCACAATTCTAAGCCGGCAACCACACGGCAATAAAATATATTTATAATAAATAATAATAAAATAAATAAATATCAGGGGACAATGTCACACCCATTGATCTAGTCCCAATTTAAGCTCTAGGCTTGTATTATGGGTACTAGACAACGATATAAATACTTATATAGAGAAATATATGCTTAAATACATAGTAAACATCCATGACTCAGGAACAAATATTCGCGCTCATCACACACATATCTGCCCTTACTGGGATTTGAACCCAGGACCGCTAGCTTCGTAGGCAGGGTCACTACCAACTAGGCCAGCGCATCGTCAAATATCAAATAAATAAATATCAGCAGATCATCTTACACCGATTGACCTAGTCCCTAACTAAGCTCCAGCCTTGTACTACGGGTAAGTACCCATAAGTACAGTCAACAGCATAAATAAGTGATCATTTATGTACCCTGTCACTTTAACGTTATGTTTGAAATGCTATACAAAATAGTGAAACGATTGAAAGCGACAAGGTACATAAATGATCACTTATTTATGCTGTTGACTGTACCTAGAGACAACGATATAAATACTTAAATACATAGAAAACATCCAAGACTCAGACTAGGCTAACGCGTCGTCATAACTTAACCATACTGATTTTTATTACAACATAAAAAGTTTCATAATGCAATGTTATTCGATGATTTTTGCTACCGTCCTTCTTAATATCAGTATGGATGAACTTAGGAAGTTTATTAAGGGTTTATGCAAAAGTTTTTCGGCGATACTCTAGCCAAATTACAACCTTTCAATACTAGTCTTTCATTTTTAATCAACATCTGATGATAACAGATCAACGACGATATGGTTTTACCGTGATGATTAGAGGCCCTGTGGCAGGGACCGGAAAACCCCTTCATTTGATTAACCCTATCAATAGGCTTAGCCTATCATTCGGTTAGCCAATCGCTGTGCTTAGCTATGATTGAGTCACCTTAACGTTAGGGCGATCCCGTCTGATGTAGTTAACCGCATCCATAGAGCTTACCCGGTTCATTAGGGTTTCGGTAGTTTAATATTTAAGCGCTTAGCATTGACTGGGTATTACCCCTTTGATTGCCTCTCTCTTTTTCGCTCAATTCGCCGTCTCGCTTAAGCAGCTACTGCTTGCCGCCACCCTATCAATTGTTAGGTAATTCAATAATAAGTCTAAACTCTTGCGCATAGAGGTTAAACCAGCTTGAAACCGTTCGAATAAGCTTGAATAAGGTAACAGACAATAGGGTATTGGGATAGGCTTAGCGCTTAGTCGAATTAACCGTATCGTTTGGTTGCCCTTTCTTTGAGTTAAGTCGACGATAAGCTTAGCGGATCCTTGGGGTTTGTAACAACAAGTCTATCAAAAAGCATATCGAAAACCCCTTTCACGCTAAGCGGTTCCGGTCCCTGCCCTGTGGGCGTAGTATGGTTGCGTCCATATCGCGTGTCAAATGTGTATGAAGCACCCGTCGTCACTGTCGTGCTTATTTACGTGTCAGAAGGTGACGGATGTCTTATCCAAACTTTGTCAAGGCTGGAGTAGATAATTATGACTTATGTTTTTACTACATGTCAACCATTATGACAAGGTTTTACGAAGTTTCGGTACTTTTAGTGACTATAAAATATGGCGTCGAATCTGATTTATGCTGATAGGACGTTAATTGCATGGGTATCTTCACGCCCACTGTGTCCAATGAATAATATAGGCACCACATAATTGCTTTTCAATGCGTTATGCGCGAGTCAGTCTTACATGACCTGCAGTCATTATCGCAACGGGGTAGAGTCTAATTTGATAGAGCTCTATTCGCGACAGAATTACTTTTAGCAATTTCCTAATGTATTTACCCATTCACTTTACAGACCGATTATGTTTTTACCTATCGCTTGTTTCAATCTCCGACAAAACTGGTATTAAAGTGCAGTGCAATAACTCCAACAATGAGCAGAAATGATAATGTTTTCCAATGTGAGAAAACGTTTTTCGGTACCGTCACAGCCGGTTGAAAATCTAACCCTACTTGAAGTGATAAAACCTGTGTACCTAATATTATCCGTGTTTGGTTTGTTCCCTTACTCTGTTAAATTTCTGAAAGATAGAGAGTGCGTGGTTATCATTCGGAAATCGATATATTTCAACTCCATCTGCTGTGTTTCAGTGATTTTAGTTGTGTATTTATCATTCGTCCTTCATGTCCAAGAGGTGTTTGAAGTCACCGAAAGCAGCTCTATGACTGAAGTTCTCCTCACTAAAATGAACTATTTGTTAGAACTCTCCGGTTTGCTACTATTTTGCACAGTGTCTTACATAACTGCGTATAAAAACCGACTTATCTACATAAACATTTTTAATAGAATGCTATCTTCTTTTAACAGAGTTGTCCATCATAATAGAGACATGACGTTTCGTTATTTAAAATGCCAAGTTAGGTTAGTAACTGGGTTCATTTGTTTTTTCCTAGTGCTGCAGATGCTTGTGAACAGTACGAGGAATGATAGCTTCTGGAAAATAACTTTGGTAACTCTAACGTTTATACTGCCGCAAACAATCCAGTTTACTGTGATAGGTTTCTATTATACGATGGTGGTGACAGTAGCGGCTGTTCTGAGGAACATTAATGAGGAAATTAAGAATGTCGTTAAGGCATGGAGGGTCCCGGGTGATTTTGTAAAAGTGGAGCTGAGGCAGGTCAACTTGAGGCAGCTGGAGAGGGTTTATGTGAAGGTCTTGGAGGTGAAACGGGACATTAACAGAGTCTTCCAGGCGTGCTTGCTGGCGACGTCACTGCAATGCTTTCACTCTGTAGTGAGCGAGTCCCACATCATCTACCACGGGCTGCTGATAGGCCGTTCGTTCTCACTACACGACACTTGCAACTGCTCCATTTGGATCATGTATCAGCTGATTAAAATATACGTGATAGCTAGTTCAGGGAACTTATTGAAACTAGAGGTAACGTATGAAAATAAAACCCTTGATTATTACTTCTTTATATATCTGCTCATAGCCACTGTCATTATGGCTTCGTCACTATCATGCTAATCTCCTTAGTTCTGTCTTTTTGCATCTACTATCTCCTATTATTCACAAATCGGGTAGGTGGTCTGTTGACAGATTCCGTAAGTAATTAACTTGGTGTACTACCTTCCATCATTTATGAAAGTTTATCAATATCTTGATTTCAAATCTAGGAAGTGAAAATGAACCATTAAAAACAACCTTAAAGGAATGGGCTGGATTATGTATGACATATTTCAAACCCGATGACAATACAATATCATGGCGTTGGAATGTGTCAGGAGCCGAGGTCCTTTGACGCGATAAGTTGGTGATGATTGATGACTGTACAAAAAAGTACTTTTGGGACAAATATTTGTTACAAAAAAATACAAAACTTTTTGAAACGCATAATATCATATTTTACAGGCAGCAAAAATTGGCCGGACCTTGTACAATCTCTCAACGGAAAAACAGGACATGAGAATTTTTCTGGAGGTAGTTCAATTCAACAAAACATAATAAAAATTATATTTCCATATTATTATTTTTAAAATATACTTACATTTATTTATCGTACAATTAAAAGTTAAAACTAAACTTATTTAAATTAAAATTAAACTAAGCATTTATTTTATTTATGTGTCTCAGGTACAACATTTCTCAACCCTGATGTCTTACCAAACAGTTGAGTTGAGTGTGTACGGCTACTTTCCACTGGATGCTACCCTGATGTTTAACGTAAGTCCATGTTAATTACTACTTACATAGAATACAATATCCAATGAGTACTTTATGGCCTGCGGCACATACTTCGCGCTGCTCATAGCTTGCTCCTCGGGCTGCCGATGTTGCCCTCTCAGCCCAAACACTGCTCCACTCGTCCATTATTCGCGTCGCGACGCTTTGCACTAGGTCCTTTGACTCACGCCCAAAAAACTGACAAAACACGGAGCGGTGGGCACGACGAAGGTCAAGCCGCGCGGCATGACGAATGACGTGGCCACACTACGTCTCTGTCTTCCTCGCTAGTTCCCATGCCACTCAACGAGTGTGTGTAGTGGGGGTAATACACATAATGCATTTATTGATTTATTGCCAAACTAAAATCAACATTACAGTTGTGTTAAGCCCCAAATAGACTGGTGACCTTTAGAAGTTCGCATACTTAGGGTGACACACGGGCCAATAAGGTCGCCGATCCATAAGCTCGGCGTACTTACTCTCACGTCTATCTGGGCATTTAAGCGAATGGATATGGACTAAAGAAGTGGCGAATAAGTGGTGCCATGTAGTACATATTCAGGCCTAATAAAGAAGTCCAGGACAAAAAAAAAACACCATAAGGACAAATTGTTTTGATATTTATTAACTTATATGCGTCGATTTTATTTTATTAACTGGAGTTTTTTGCCAATTTAGCTGGGCACTTGTCAAAATTATTTGGCCTGGGTCCTAATATATTTGTAGAAAATAGTAGAAGTTGATAGGAATTTTGGAAAGAGAATTGGTCAAACACGCAGCCATTTTTGCCTTTTTCCTAGCCCATGGAAAGAATACAGCCATTACGAAATAACTTGGTCTTTTTTTAGACATGTTTTGAAATTAAGTCAAAAACTCATAGTTTTTGTATGACGATACCTAAAAATAAAGTTCGTGACAAGAATATACATTTTTGTTTACTATCCTCTCAGACGAAATGAAAAGTAGCGTTCTGCTTGGGTGAAAGTATCAATTGTCCCCTCCAACTATCAGAGCACTCGCTGGCGGCGCTCGCGCAGTATAAATATCTCGGGATTCAATTGATCAATTTCATCACTTGGTTGGATGTACTATTTCTGCACAAAGAGCGGGAGAATGTAAATGAGTATTTTTTTGGTAACGTTGACATACCAAAGTTCAAATATTTGTGAGATGTGCTCGAGTTCTACCTGGTTCCCGGGACAGCTAATTTCATAGGCAAAGTCAACAAGGTTAAGGCTGCGGCTCCACTGAGGCGGAGACGAGCAGAGCGGAGCGGAGCGGAACAGAGCTGTGCCAATATTAAACAATAGAAGGCGCATGCGGTCACTTCTAGCGCGCCATGCGCACGTTAGTTTAGATTATTTTAGTAATATTGGCCCAGCTCCGCTCCACTCCGCTCATCTCCGCCTCAGTGGAGCCGCAGCCTAACCGTGGTATAATCTGTTTTTTTTACAAATAATGAGATTGCGTTTGACCTCTACTCGTCACTTTAAGTAACGACGAGGTTGAAGGTGGTACACGCTTATCTAGAAAATGCCTTTTCACTCTTGCCTTGAAAATACCAAAGTTATATGATTCCGGGAATACAGACGCAAGGAGAGCGTTTTGCTTCTTGTTAGTGCGAATGAGAAACGACGCAGCAAACCAATTGAGATCCATTGGGAATTCTACAGATTCTACTACAGCCCTCCTGGCGGGCGTCTAGAAGACCGTTGTGAGAAAGTGGAGGGTGGGATGAGGTCATGTAGTTTCTGGGTACACTCTCAATAATAACCTTCTAAAATACCGAGAGACGAGCGACTTTACGCCGATGCTCCAAACCCTGAAGCTTGTTATTGGCGAGTTAGTCCTTTGCAATAAAACCGTGTCTTTACGTCCCGTTCTTTTTCTCTGGTGATTTTATATTCTGTTCATATACCTTAATATAATGTAACATACTCTATTTGTTTCAGATGGTCGCCTCGGCTGCCATGTATTTGACTATCTTTGTACAACTTGACAAGAATTCCTGAAATATACATAAGTTTATTATCCGGAGTAACTATTACATTATTTTTTGTATATAGGTAGATCGCACATAACACTTAATACTCGTATTTTACTCAAAAAGTTGCATTTATAGTAAGTATGACATCAAATGTTTTTTTGTAAATTGGTAAAACGGTCATAATTCTTACATTTCTCGAAACCTAGTGACACTAAGGGGTTTTCTTGCTTAATCATCGGTGTGGTCCTTTAATATAAAAAATATTTCAATGGGATGAAAAGTCAAACGAATTTATTATTTATATTCAATACATATTAATTAATTAAACTGTGAATTAAAGGAATATATACAAACGCGTTAATTTTTATTTTTACCGAATATACGAGAATAACCTCAAAAGCTAACCTCTAAAGGCCCTCGACGCCCGAGACCTTTTTTTATTCCCTTTTGTTTTTTTATTCCCGATAAGATTCTGAATTTCGTGTATATCGTAATTTAACATATCACCTTACTGTTTGGCGACTTATAACTATTTGGTATACGGTTAAAATAACCGGTTTAAAGTCGGTTTGGGTGGAGTGCGAAAACGCTCAACGTTGATCATCAGGTAGATACACAAAACCATTATCAATAGAGAAGGAAAAGACAAACCGTTTATTCACATCAACACAGGCAAATATGGAAACAAAGAAAAATATAATATAACTGAAATACATTTATAAATCTGCTGAGATCCAAAAGTATACAGGCCAAGTTTTCTTCTTTCGAATTAAGAAAGAAGCTTGGTTAACGTTGCACATTCCCACTGACGTGTGTTAAGAGTCAAATTGCACCAGAATCACTAGATATGTGGCTACCGCTGCGAGCGTCTGAAAAGAACATAAATTAAGGGGTGGATGTTGCATTGGACTAAGCGCTAAAAGAGGGGGTAGTTACACCAAGATAAGAAAATATTCTGTTGGTTTTAGAGACACCCTTTGCACCTTTATCCCACTCCTACTAGTCATTCGATCATCTAAATGCTTGAGCAAAAATATTCCATTTAGTCATCTTATAGTAAAGCTAGATCGTCCAAGCTCCTCTTTCGTAACTTCAAATTAAATATTCCAATTAGTCATACCTACTACTTAGCTAGGGATCGACTGAGCTCCGCTTTCGTGGAATCTAAATTTTCTAAAGCACACAATTTTAAGGACACAAGGGCTGGCCCTGCCTCGATTCGGGTATACTTACATTAAACACTAGGGTCGCATCGAGAGGGAAGTATCCGTAGACTGTCATTTGAGTAGTTTGATAGGACATAAGAGACGCGAAATGTTGCACCTGTAATGGCCAGGAAAATGGTGTTACAGAGACGTGATACCTTCACGCGCAGGAGAACCTATTAGGCTGCGGCTCCACTGAGGTGGTGACGAGCGGAGCGGAGCTGTGCCAATATCAACCAATAGAAGGCGCATGCGGTCACGTCGAGTGCCTTGCGCACGTTTAGATTCTATTGGTTAATATGGGCATAGCTCCACCCCACTCCGCTCATCTCCGCCTCGTCCCTTACTCGAAATAGTGATATAAAACCCGAAAATATTCTTGAAAGGCCTATCCAATGACACCCCACACCATGAGGTAGACGAGAATAAATAAAAAACATCCTCTCGTTAAATGTAGGGGAGGTACCCTAAAAAAATGCATGACTAATATTTATCATGCAAAATTACAACTTCCTAGAACTATGAGTCTCTGAGCTAAGCTGCGGACTGACGGACGCACATGGCAAAACTATAAGGGTTCCTAGTTTGACTACGGAACCCTAAAATCTGCTGGTGCTAGTACAGCATAACGCCCTCAGTACGAGTGAATATGTAACTTTATTAAGGAATATTCAAGTCCATATTTACATCAATGAGCGCTGGTACGTTTTCAGCAGGTATGCAAAGTAGTGTTTGGCCAATTTTCGTCTCCTGAAATAAATCATAGTTAGAGATAATCATGAGAATCCCAGGGGGGTTATTATGACAAAACTAAGCAGTTCATTTTACGGCGAGCGTGAAGGACGGAGCTATATCAATTATATAGCTCTGTCCTTTTCTCTCAGCGTAAAGTGAACTGCATAGTTATGCCATAATAACCCCCACAAAAATCAAAAGAGATGTTTTTTTAAATATAGTAGATTATACGTACATTATTACTATTGTTATTCTTATGGTAAGAAAAAAAAAACAAAATCAGATTAAATACTTTTCTAGGCGTACCTCGTCCTTAATAAATGACCCTGGATATGCAAGTATATAAAACTTTAAACTGTGATACAAGAGCCATATAATTTGTTGGATAACGTCAACAGAAGAAAAGTCTTCTGCATCCTTCATGAGGCCGTGGTACAGAGAATGGGCTTCACTAAGAACCATGTGGAACGTTTGGATGGTGATTATCAGTATTGGTGCTTGAAACGCTTTGTTTATCTCTCGTTTTATCTCTAAAGTCTTCGAAAAGATTAATTTCATCTGGGCAAGAGTAATTGGTGCTTCTTTAGGATTTACTCTTGTAAAGCCAACTGCGACTGATTTTCTATCTTTAACTAGCGCTCGACAATGCTGGTCAATATTTTGAAGTAAGTAGACTACCATTAAACACATGACATTATAAAAAGCGACGACCCCGCTTGGGATCAACTCTGGTAGTATAATCCCGAAGGTATCCCATAAATCCCACAGGTCTCCAAAGTAAAAAATTATGATCTGTGTAATAACTAACAGTGTAAACACTCCACTTATAAGACGGTAAACCTCAAAGCGGAGCCGTTTGAAATAATATTTTGTGTTAGAATTAGGTAAATCAACCCAAGCAGAAGACACTGAATTAAGGATCTTTAAATATGAATTCCGGTTGATATAAGCGCAAAGATAACACACTACACCACTGATTTCAAGTATAAACACTTCTATAAGAAAGTTAACATACGAAATCGACAATGTGATTGACATTATTTGTAAACTGGTTACAATCATATATACTGTTAGGTATATTAACATTAGGAAAGCACAAAACGAATTGAATAGGAACGATTTTGATTTTACTTTGGTGTTTTTCTTTTTTGGGAATACAATAGAACATGGAAACAGTCCAAGCAAAGAAAGAAGAACGTAGAGGGGTTTGAATGCCTCGATCAAGTTTGGGTCATCTGTGTGCCGATTAGGCCGTAAGTTTTTTACTCGTGACAACATAACTTTTTCCAAGCAATATTTTTCAAACTGTAGGTATTTTTTGGGGAATAAATACTGATTTTAAAGCTAAACGTAAGTACTAGTTACAGTCGTTGAAACAAATGCACCGTAATAATTTAGATTCAACATAAGTTCTCCAAAAAGGTAATTAAAAACCTATCAGTAGCGAGATTGGTATCTCGATGATTTATGCAATTAAAGCATGCTACTTTACAATTAAAATTAAAAACGTTTGGAAAGGTTCTTTCAGCTAATAACAGGTTTGGGTGGTAGGCGTGCGCAATTATTTTCCTACGCTTGTCATCACTTTTAATAATATAACCTTTGTCATCGAACTCTATGGTTCCTATTACGTTTTAAAATGGTTTCATGCATAAGGAGGTTCCAATTGGGGACCTACTTAAAAATTAAAAGCGTTTGGAAAGGTTCTTTCAGCTAATAACAGGTTTTGGTCGTAGGTATTTTATTCGTTTTAACAATACAACCTTTGTCATCGCGTTTTTCTTCTTATTACGTTTTGAAATGGTTTCATGCATCGGGAGGTTTTTTTCGAGCCAGAAATATGGCAAGCATAAAAATAATTAGACTTTTTAACCCTCTTTATATTTCACTCTCATTGCTGGAGCTGTTTCCGTATACGATTGGATTTCCGACCACACGGGATCCCGAAGTGACGCCAAAATTATGTAATTAACATAATAACGGTTATGCGCATTTGTTCTAGTGAATTCCACTACAAAAATTATGATGCAAATCATTTTATTCATCGAAAACCTTGTTACAGATTAATTTCTAATACTGTTATTTTAGTACCAGTGGCGACATCTTTGGACAACAGGAGGTAACACTTCGATTAGTGAACTATTTCTTCTGCATTTTATTAAATGTTTGTTTTATCTTTAGGAAATCGTTTCTAGCGATATTATTTATTGTTAGATATTGTTAAAATCTGTTTCTTCTAATTTAACTGAATCTAAATATCTGATCGAAGTATCAATCGATATGTGTTCAACTCTAGGTTTGGTTATGGACGCTTGTCTATGGTGGAAGGGACTTGGATTCAGTGTTGCCAATTTAGCACTTTTAGGGCTAAATTTAGCACAATTAGGACCGGTTTGGCCTTAAATTTTTACATTTAGCATTTAGCACAATTTTTAGCACTTTTCAATATTGTTCATTTTAAAAAGTACCTACCTAATTAAATTATTTATTTGCTAAAGTGTTATAATTTGACAAAACGTGTCATCTATGTTTTTATGTTGTTTATGAATACTTAGTATGATTTTGCTGATTTATAAGATAACATTTTGTAATTATCCTATAATTTGTTGAGAAGCTGTTGTTGATTGTCTATTTTGTGTATCTATTTTAATAATGTTGATTATATAAATATATATAATTATATTTTAAGCATAATGTTAAGAAGTAGAAGTTTTAACATTTCACATTATTGTCATAAAAAATAAACTTGTAACAGTTAATGAAACGTCAAAAACCGTCCTAAGTGTTAGTTTTTATATAGCAAACATAAGGCAATGAATGATATAACTGTATCGTAATTTCTTAATAAAAGTTTTTTTTTTTTAAAACGTTTTTTTACGCGTTCGATCTTTAACATACATGCATAATTTAGCTATTTTTGATTGTATCGTAAGTTATTTTGGTTTAGTGCGGGTCACAAAAAACTTATTGTATAACTTTGTACAACTGTAATAATTATTAAAACATTGAATTCGGATGATTGACGCATTTTTTTATTTAGCCCATTTTTAAGCACATTTTTTTAGGTTTTAGCACAATTTTAGCACTTTTTCCAGCATAGTTTTAGCACAAAATGAAATTCAGAGTTGGCAACACTGCTTGGATTTGGCTTGTCACGTCACTCTCGCAACCGCTACAGATATGTACTTAAGCACGTCAAACTTACTCTGTGTGTGGGAGTCACGCTACGGCCGTATGGCCATCTTTTAACTTAGGTTCTTAATGCGCAATGCATCCTTGTGATATGTGGTGATTTTTCATGTAAGTATTTCGTGAGTGCTAAGACTTGGTCTACATTGTCGTCAGGTGCTTTTATTTTTGTGATTTATGGTTTTTCCTTGTTGTAGAGTGAACATGTAAAATCTAAGAAATGACGTTTCCTAAACTTAAGGCGAACATCGTTTAACGCATGGTAAAGTCGCCGCAGCTTTAGAACTTCTATAACCGGGTAAGTGTGCTTTGCCTATCAAAAAGCCCTAGGTCTTGTTTTACGAAGCGTGTCGATTACTTTGTCTCTCGTTTGCTTAAACTTCCTATTCGCAGGTATAAAACGTGTGTTTATGCAATAATTCTAATGCCAACAATCTTTGCAGCCAAAACAGCCGGTGCTATGCTCTGCTCGGTACCTTGCTGTCTGCTCAGTGCTCTCTGCTCTCTGCTCTCTGGGTGTATGGATGTCTGTGCTCTCTGGGCCCCCCCTATCATGACATGCTCTCTGACTGCGTGACTGTCTGTCTGCTCTGAGCACGTGTCTGCCCGTCTCCGTGCACCTGCCTGCTTCTACTGGGTGTTCTTGCCACGCTGCCTGGAGATTGCGCGGTGTGCTTCTTCATCTTCATCTTCATCTTCATGTTTATCTTCAGGTGAACTCGTTTCATACTATTTACACCTTCACTATACTCAAGGAGCAACGCTCAATAAACGTAGGGAAGTATGATGTAAGTGCACTGTCACAGTAACAGCGCTTTAGTATGTAAGGAACAACGCTTGTTTAGGGAAGTATGATTTAAGTGCACTGTCACAGTCACAGCGCTTTAGTATGTAAGGAACAACGCTTGTTTAGGGAAGTATGATTTAAGTGCACTGTCACAGTAACAGCGCTTTAGTATGTAAGGAACAACGCTTGTTTAGGGAAGTATGATGTAAGTGCACTGTCACAGTAACAGCGCTTTAGTATGTAAGGAACAACGCTTGTTTAGGGAAGTATGATTTAAGTGCACTGTCACAGTCACAGCGCTTTAGTATGTAAGGAACAACGCTCGTTTAGGGAAGTATGATTTAAGGTCACAGTCACAGCGCTTTAGTATGTAACGGAGAATAGACTGTTGACAAGGTTAGTTAGTTTATATATAACTTTTACATTCTTTGTTTACTTTAACTTTTACATCACTCTCGGTGTAATGTACATTATGACGTACCGTGAAGAGGTATGATTTTCATAACCCTGTAAATGTGCAGTGGTATCTGTCTAAATGACGTTTCATAAATCTTAACTGATAAGAGGTATTGTACTTTTTATTATAGTAACGGAAAATAAACTCTGTTGACAAGGTTTCTTTGTTTACTTTTAAATGCTCTCTACTTAATAGAATTCTATCTCCATCTTTCTGTTGGTTTAGATTAAAACAGATGGCGCCCTTTTCTTTCTTAACTCTTTAAATTACTGCACAAAATTTTGTGTGCAATAATACTGTTGTAAGTTGTTTTCATCTTGAACTAGCTCAAGAATCCACGACCCTCAATAAGTCAATCAGCCACGGCCCAACACCAAGTGTGGACAGAACCTCTGTCAAGTTACAAACACACAGCTGTAATCACAATAATAGACTTAAGGTGTTTCAACCTAACGCTTGTAACTAGTGGAGCTGTTGCATATGTACTTATTGGCGTTTAAAAACAGAAAAGCATACAGTCATAATAATATCTTGAATAAAGTAGCCTTGACTTGGGCTAAAGTAGACCGACATTCTGACATATTTCAAGTCAATATTATTTTTAAAGATCTTCAGTCATATCTAGACAAGTCGTTTCCACTACTTTGCCTGGAGTAATATCAGCTGCGGCCGTAGGTTGCTTTTCTTGGCCTTTTTTAAAAAATCTCGATATGATTCTGAATGTCGTGTATTAGGTACGTAATCTAACAATAAATCGCCTAAAGCGCGCTCTACATTCACGCACAATTCGCGGGCTACGTTCACTCCTCATTCTCAACTCTTCCAGGCTCCACATTCGCAGTGTTCACAATTGTATTCACAGTACAGAGGGGTTATTATGACGTAGCAATGCAGTTCATTTTACGCTGAGAGAAAGAGACAGAGCTATATAACTGCTATTATATAGCTCTGTCCCTTTCTCTCAGCGTAAACTGAACTGCATAGCTATGTCATAATAACCCCCCAGTTTACGCACTAGACGATGTATCTAGGTTCACATTAAAAGTAAAAACAAATAAAAAAGAAATGGTGATGGTGGATCACGAGTATTCATCGTAATAGTGTAAGGGCAAAAGAGATAGCTAATCATAACTAACAATGTAATAGAATAGGACATTAGATATTAAGCGAGACAGGAAATAGAATGAACTATGTGTCAGAGCAGGAGAGAAGAGGAAAAGAAATAAAGATGATTGCCAAGATGTCCGTGTTTGAAATTACTACGCCTTTACAATAGAATAATGATTGTAATAATATGTTTTCCAGTATTAGTGGTATTGGGTTATATATTGTAAAAGTTGCGCGTGAATGTGGAGCCTTGATATGTCCGCGCGTTTGCAGGCCCTTTTACACGGGCTAAAAAACCGACACTAAGGCGTTAAAAAGGCTCGAATCATGCGCGAATCCGCGAACGCCCTCCACAATCACACTTTCACGCAATCGCGTATTGCGTTCGTGCGTTTGCGCGTGAATGTAGAGCGCGCATTAATAATTGGCAACTTATACCTATTTGGGATACGGTCAAAAATGATCGGTTTAGATTCGGTTCGGGTAAAGTCTTGGTAAAGTGCAAAAACGGTCAACGATGATCACAATAGAAAAGGAAGAAAGAAACCGTTTATTCACAAAAACACACTGACAGACATGGAAACAAAGAAAAATATCATATAACTGAAGTACATTGATGAATCGGTTTAGATCCAAAAGAATATACACAGGCCTAGTTTTCTCCTCTCGAAGTAACATTAAAGCTTGGTTAACGTTGCACATTCCCACTGACGTGTGTTAAGAGTCAAATTGCACCAGAATCACTAGATACGTGACTACCGCTGCGAGCGTCTGAAAAGAACATAAATTAAGGGGTGGAGGCTGCATGGGACAAAGCGCTAGAAGAGAGAGTAATAACAGAAAATATCCCATAGGGTCGAAATGTATCCGTAACGACCACACCAAGAAGATAAGATAAATAAATAAATAAATATCAGGGGACAATATCACACCAATTGACCTAGTCCTAAACTAAGCTCTGGGCTTGTACTATGGGTACTAGGCAACGATATAAATAGGTACTTATATAGAGAAATAAATACTTAAATACATAAACAACATCCATGACTCAGGAACAAATATTCGCCGCTCATCACACAAATATCTGCCCTTACCGGGATTTGAACCCAGGACCTCTAGCTTCGTAGGCAGGGTCACTACCGACTAGGCTAGCGCGTCGTCAAAGATAAGATTATGTTGGTTTTAGAGACACCCTTCTTCCTCTTCTTTTATATTAGTGGCGGTCTACCGCGGTACCGCAGTAATTTCGCCAGTGAGTTGGAGTATAATTAGTAAAAAGAAATCAAAAGTAAAAGCTGGAGAATTTCAATCGACCATCTTTTTCTTCTTTAAATCAATGGCAGTGACAGAGTATAATCAGACCCCACCATCCCCCAAGATAAGATAAGAATCTGTTGGTTTTAGAGACGCCCTTTGCACCTTTATCCCACTCAGTCCTACTAGTCATTCGATCATCTAACCCAGGGGTTCCCAAAGTGGTCCAGGTGGACCCCCAGGGATCCACAGGAGACTCGACGGGGGTCTACGTTGGCGTGACAAAAAAATGGGGGTTCACAATTCGTAAGTGGGGGTCCACGAAAATGTATCTGGTTTCGATAGTAAAGAACGAAAACAGATACTATTTTTAGTGCTATTTTTATAGCCTGGATGACTGATAAATACAAGATAGCTTTATTACGCTGCTCCTCGATTAAAAATTCGAAAAATTAAACTGACATTTTATAAAAATTACACCATTTGCCTCCAAAACTTGTCGACTGCAAGTCTGCAACAAATCGCGAGCGAGCTGTTCGACAAGCAATCAATATTCACATTTTTTGCCGAGTTTTGGGAATATGGTAGAAATGTGGTGTAGGGGGTCTACCAGAACTAGTCCACATTTGAAAGTGGTCTATGAGAAAAAAAAGTTTGGGACCCCCTGCTAACCTAATAGCTAAAGATCTTCGAAGCTCCTCTTTCACGGAACCTACTCGCTAGGGATCGACGAAGCTCCGCTTTCGCGGACCCTTAATTTTCTAAAGCACTAACCTAATCTTAACCCCTCAGGTGTCCTACGCACAACATGTGTGCGTAGATTTTTTGACATTACGTGACTTATTCATTTGACATAAAGTTTAATTTTGATGTACATCAATTTTGACATATCGCTCGACGGGTTAACCTTCCTCTTTGAATTAGATAAGAAAAGAGTAGACTTGGCACTGTAAGGCTGGGTTTTATAAAGATCCGTTAGATCTAATTTCGGTCAGGAATGTCAAAACTTGTATGACATACATACATACATAAACTCACGCCTTCATTCCCAGAGTGGGGTAGGCAGAACTAAAGAATTACCAACAAGTCTTAAAACTTCTTGATAATTCTGTAACCACATTTTGCACAAGTAGGCTAAGATGGAAACTTGTATGAAGTTACTAAAATTTAATCTGACAGTTTTACTGACGGGGCTTTATAAAACCGGCCCTTAGTAGTTGAAGCATTTCCGGGCATATATTTAATATGGTAAAAACCATATCGTTTTTGATCTGTTATCGTATTATTAACATTATGATAGCTTTTATTTACTTGAAAAATATATATATACCATAACAGTTTAAAATGTTTAAATACGATTTGGATTTACCGCCTAGAATAGAGGCGCTCTCCAAACAGTTAGATGATCAAACAACTAGTAGGACTAAATATAATTTACCCGTACTATGACATAATACGAAGAAGGTCAGGACAACCAATACGAGATACAGGGTCTATCAAGTATATTTTTAGTTGTATAATGAATCCGATTTCCCACATTTTTTTCGGTGACATTTTGTACAACCATTCAATTAGTCTACTTTATTCCACTGCAGAGAATAGGTCTCTCTCACCTGCGCTTGACCTCATCCACTTCTTTGTTCAAGACCTAACTGAGCCATCTGACCATGGATCTAGTTGTCTGCCAACTTACCATCGCTTCGGCCCCCACTCTGATACTACCTTCGTTTATCTCCAACCATATCTCGCTTTATTGTGCAAATTGTGGTTACACAGTTATCAACAAGTTTTAGAGTTGTTGGTAATTCTGTAGCTCTGCCTACCCCACTCTGGGAATGAAGGCGTGAAGGTATGTATGTATGTATATCTCGCTTAGTAAAGTGCTCATCCATTTTCCATTTCTTGTTTTTTTTTAGGGCATAGTGCACATGCCACCTGATGGTAAGTGGAAACTGTGACCCATAGACATTCACATTCATAAGACTGCAAACCTAAGACTGCAAATGCACTGCTAACCCTGAGGACTAAGATGGAATGCCTCAATGCTAGTCATTTCACCGGCTGTATTATCCCCAAAACAAGCGCATCTTTAGAATTAAAGTGACCTAATTCACAAATGTTGTATTTCGAGTTAGGTCTCTATAGCAATAACTATATGTCTCAAAGTCTACAGCAGAAATGTTGCATTAGGTCACTATAATTCTAAAGGTGCGAAATGTCGGTTGTCTTGTGCTTAGGGTATCATCATCGTTTCAGTCGAAACACGTCTACTGCTGGACCCCCCCCCCCCCCCCATGGCTTTTTTATGGCAAGGGCAAAGAAAACGAGCTCACAGACCACCTGATGGTAAGTAGGATCTATGATCCATAGACATATGCATTCTTAAGACTACAATTTTAAGGACACAAGGGCTGGCCCTGCGTCGTTTTGGGTATACTTACATTAGAGACTAGGGTCACGTCGAGAGGGAAGTATCCGTAGACTGTCATTGGGGTAGTTTGATAGCACATGAGAGACGTGAAATGTAGCACCTGAAATGACCAACAAAATGGTGTTAAACAGTCGTGAAGGTAGGGAAAATAATCTATTCTAATCCTTACTGAGTTCATCAGGGCTTGATGTTATGGCCACTTTTATCGCAGTGGATATAGCATCCGTCACTCTTGCACTTGCATACGGGTCAGAAAATGGCAGGTGTTTTATCCACGTTTATTTACATCGATAAACACGACCATGATAGGCCCGCATAAAGTAAAGTGTGATGGCCAAAGCCAGTTTCTTAAATCAACAGATGATGTAGAAATTGAAACCGGACTTAAAAGATATGTCAAACATGGTGTTAAACATGAAAGTCATCATTATTATTACCTTCACATAGTGATTCAGATTTATGGGTTTTTTAGTGTCAAAAACTGAGCAAGAGCATGTCCAACAAGAACTAATTCTCTTTTTAAAGTTATTTGGTGTTGTCTTAGATGATTTAAGTAGGTATAAACGCTTTAGTCACCTGTATCTCAGGAACCAATCACTTGACTCTAACAAAAAAAAAAGACTTTCAATCTTATTATTTCATAAACGGATCCCTTAATCGAAAAATTGTTTAGATAAATGCAAAATATTTTGACAGACCTATCCAATGACACCCCACAGCATGGGGTAGGCGAGGACAAATAAATAGAAATCCCCACGTTCAGGGTACGCCAAAAAAAAACGAGATTTTATTTGAGCTCTTTGTCGGCGTGACTAATATGTATATTCATGCCAATTTACATTTCCTAGAACTGAGAGTCTCTGAGCTAAGCTGCGGACGGACGGACGGACGGACGGACGGACGGACGGACGGACGGACATGGCGAAAATATAAGGGTTCCTAGTTTGACTACGGAACCCTAAAAACTGCTGGTGCTAGTACAGCATACGCCATATAGCCCTCACTACGAGTGAATATGTTTTATTTAAGGAATGTTCAAGACCATATTTACATCAATGAGCACTGGTACGTTTTCAGCAGGAATGCAAAGTAATGTTTGGCCAATTTTCGTCTCCTGAAACAAAAAATAGTTACTGATAATCATTTGAATCCCAGAAATCAAAAGAGCAAATTGAAAATCCAGTATATTATATGACTTTATTACTATTGTTCAGATATTTATTAAATTTTCTGTAAATTCGTTTTTTGACAATATAAAAGTAAAATAACAAGACAGAGTAATTTAAAAAAAAAGATTATAAAAAACCTACGGGTGCCGCCGGTAGCAGAGCAGGACTCAAGCTACCGGTGGTTAGGGCTGCAGAGAGATAAACCTCCTCACAATGCGTGCCATGTCGAGCAAGGAGTATCTACTGCCTTCTGTATCTGGCCCTTGATCCAGCCATCTAGCGAGAGTCTCTTGAGGTGTTGGTCGAAACTCTTCGCTATAAGACCGTTTGCCGAAACAGCTATGGGACAGTGACCGTCGATTCAACATCCCACATGGCAGTCACCTCGAGAGCCAAATCAAGGTAATTGCTGAGCTTGTCCTTCGCACCCTTCACGAGGTTCTCGTCATGCAGGATAGTGACGTCGAGGAGCACTGCCTGGCGTCTAGAACGATCTGTCAACACGATACCAGGCTTATTGGCGACAATGGTCCTGTCCGTTATGACAGATCGATCCCAATAGAGCGTAGCACGACCATTTTCTAGAATTGGCACCGGTGTGTACTTATAGTACGGCACTTCAGTCTCAAAGAGACCGTATTGAAGAGCAAGTTGTTGATGGACGATCCTGGCTACGAGGTTATGTCTGTGCAAGTACTCGCCGTTGGCCAAATGCGAACAACAGGAAATAATAAGTCTGTGGGACTCGCTGGGGCAACGGCAAACGACAAATGTCGACCGTGCCATCCCTTAGAATATATTTGCGGTAATTGTTCGTCATTATGACCTCGTCAGCAATTGCACAGACAAAACCTTCGGTTTCCCCAAAGAGATCACCAAACCGTAGCCAGTTCACGGAGGCTAAAAAGTCTACTTCGGGCCTTGTTAGGGCCCGGTAGAAGAGTCCGTGTAGTGCCTTGCTCTTCCATACGTTCTTGCTGTCTTCAGTGCTCAACACCGTTGGTCTGCGCCAGTTCTCGTTTGTCAAGGAGAGAGGTGAGAGGCTCCTGTCTACTGAAACCACATCACGATGCATCCCACACTCATTGCCAAGGAAATAATCCTTGAGATTGCATACTATTGTTATTTTTATGGTAAGAAAAAAAAACAGATTAAATACTTTTTTAGGCATACCTCCTCCCTCATAATTGACCCTGGGTATGCAAGTACATAAATCTTTAAACTGTGATACAAGAGCCATATAATCTGTTGGATAACGTCAAAAGGAGAGAACTCGTCTGCCTCCTTCATGAGGCCGTGGTACAGAGAATGAGCTTCACTCAGAACCGTGTGGAACGTTTGGATGGTAATTATCAGTATTGGTGCTTGAAAAGCTTTGTTAATCTCCCGTTTTATATCTAAAGTCTTCGAAAAGATTAATTTCATCTGAGCAAGAGAAATTGGTGATTCTTTAGGTTTTACTCTTGTAAAGCCAACTGCAACCGATTTTCTATCTTTAACTAGCGCTAGACAATGCTGGTCAATATTTTGAAGTAAGCAGACTACCATTAAACACATGACATTATAAAATGCGACGACACCACTTGGGATCAACTCTGGTATTATAACCCCGAAGGTATCCCATATATTCCAGACATCTCCAAAGTAATAAATTATGAACTCTGCAATAACTAACAGTAAAAACACTCCAATTATTAGACAATAAACCTCAAAGCGGAGCCGTTTGAAATAATATTTGGTCTTAGTATTGGGTAAATCAACAAAAATAGAAGACACTGAATTAAGGATGTTTAGATAAGAATTCCGGTTAAAATAAGCGCAAAAATAACTTACTACACCAATGATTACAAGTATTAAAACTTCTATAAGAGAGTTAACATGCGTGATCGATAATGGGGATGACATTATTTCTATAGTGGTTACAGTTAAGTACACTGTTAAGTATAATAACATTAGGAAAGCACAAAACGAATTGAATAGGAACGATTTTGATTTTACTTTGGTGTTTTTCTTTTTTGGGAATACAATAGAACAAGGAAACAGTCCAAGCAAAGAAAGAAGAACGTAGAGGGGTTTGAATGCCTCGATCAAGTTTGGGTCATCTGTATGCCGATTAGGCCGTAAGTTTTTTACTCGTGATAACATAACTTTTTCTAGCAATATTTTTGCCACTGTAGGTTTTTTTCTGAGGAATAAATACTGGTTTTAAAGCTTAACGTAAGTACTAGTTACAGTCGTTGAAACAAATGCACCGTAATAATTTAGATTCAACATAAGTTCTCCAAAAAGGTAATTAAAAACCTATCAGTAGCGAGATTGGTATCTCGATGATTTATGCAATTAAAGCATGCTACTTTACAATTAAAATTAAAAACGTTTGGAAAGGTTGTTTCAGCTAATAACAGGTTTGGGTGGTAGGCGTGTGCAATTATTTTCCTACGCTTGTCATCACTTTTAATAATACAACCTTTGTCATCGCACTCTATTGTTCTATATTTGAAATGGTTTCATTCATAAGGAGGTTCCTATTAGGCCAAAAAATTGACAAACATAAGAATTTAGTTAACATTTTTAAACCTCATTATTTTTTACTCTCATTGCTGGGGCTGTTTCCATATACGATTAAATTTCCGACCAAACGCGGTCCCGTAGTGACGCCCAAATCATTGTTATTGAATTCAATTTGCGCCACTGTGATGAGTTTATTGTTATGTGCATTTTGTGTTTTAAATGTCAGATTTTTTGTGAATTCCACTACAAAAACTATGATGCAAATAAATTTTTTCATCGAAAACCTAACGCTCATAGCCAGCGAAGCTATTGCATATGTATATGCGTTCAAAAACAGAAAGGCATACATTCACATCTTAAATAAAGTAGCCTCGACTTGGGCTATGTTGACCGACGGTCAAGTTCATCGGATTCTCAAATATTTCCGATTACAAGTCAACATTTTAGTTTTCATATGGTTGCCTACGTTGATAACCGCACAAACTATCATGTTTTTTGTTTACGAATATTATTTCCAAAGATCGTCAGTTATATTTAGACAAATCGTTTTCACTATTGTGCCTGAAATAGTGTCGACTGCGGCAGTGAGCTGCTTCTACATTCTGGTGCAGATGGTAGTTTGTTTGATGAAATATATCGAGCAACATTGTGAGAAGTTGCAGGTGAACTTTGATCAAATATTGAAGGTGGATACGATTATAAGGACGCTAAGTAAGCTGGAGTCGGCGTATGTGAAGACTTTGGCAATTAAAAGTATGATAAATAGCGCGTTTGCAGCCCCGATTATGCTCATCCTACTGCAAGGGTTCCACTCTACCCTCCGTCAGGCGCACGCCCTGTACCAAGGACTGGCCGTGACCCGAGGATTAAGCCCCTACGGTGTAATCATGAGAATTTTCTGCTTACTGTACCCCGTTGCGAAAATGACTGCTTTGGCCTCTACTGGTGCGATGTTAAAAAGCGAGGTAATAGTTGATTTTGGTACAAAGTGCGTAAAGAAGTAGATTCTAACTGTATGACGAAATTGAAAAAACGGTATCGGGAGAAAAGGCGTTTTTCCGATGCACTTTTCGAATCAGTAATTTTGCAATATAACATCAAAATGTTGAAGAAGCGAAAGAAATTTGTCAAGATCGTAGCAAGTGGAAAGAAGTGGCCTCTGCCTACCCCTCTAGGAAACAGGCGTGATTTAATGTATGTATGTATGTACATCAAAATTCACAAATCACACTGCTAGATCAAGACAGTTTCAACTCAAAATCATTGTTAGTTTTGTTTCAAGCTCATAGACGTTGTATTAAAGTTGATTTTAAAATACAGCTGTATTTTGAGTTACTACTCTTTTGATCTGGCAGAGCGAAATAGATATTTCATAATATTTACATCTAAGGGTAGGTACAGAAACTTTTCATCATAAACTCTCCATTAAAAGTACTACTTTTTTTATACCACGAAGGTGGCAAACAAGCGTAGGGCCCGCCTGATGTTAAGCTTGCAACACCGGAAGTATCACATGCGTGTTGCCGACCCTTTAAAAACCTATTTACTCCTCTATTGAAGAACTCCATACTATTGTTACTTCTAGATGCCATTCAAAATAATATTTATTTAATCTTACAGGAAATGAAAATAGGCCAAGCTTTGCACAATATTCCAACTCGGCAGGAAGGCCACACAGTATTATTGAAAGTAAGTGGCATTTTTATTTATTTATTTATTTTTGCTGTGTGGTTGCCGGGTTAGAATAGTGCCACTCCATGTCTTCCCGTGGAAGTCGTAAGAGGCGACTAAGGGAATAAAGGCTTGTAGTACTGTTAGGCGATGGGCTTGCCACCTGTCACTAATACGCTGGTAAACATCTTAGCCTACTTGTGCAAAATGTGGTTACAGAATTATTAAGAAGTTTTAAGACTTGTTGGTAATTCCTTAGCTCTGCCTACCCCACTCTGGGAATGAAGGCGTGAGTTTATGTATGTATGTATGTATTTATTTTATGGCATAGGAAGGCAATTGAGCACACAGGCCACCTGATAGTAAGTGGAAACTGTGACCCATAGACATTCGCATTCACAAGAGTGCAAATGCACTGCTAAGGACTAACATGGAATGCCTCTATGCTAGTCATTTCACCGGCTGTCTTATCCCCAAACCAGAACACAACAATGCGAACACTGCTGTTTGGCGGTAGGTTAATGGATAAGATGGTGGTACCAACCCGGACGGACCCTGCACAAGGTCCTCCCACAAGTGTATGTGGGCATATTTAAGTCTTACAAGATTGTATTAAGTTTTAAATAAAACCATGCTCAGTGTAGGGTTCCGAAGCCGTTACTACAAACAAATTTGACCTCGCGACAAACCCAACTTTGCCGTTGGAAAACTGTTATCCCCATACTTCGACACAGGTCGCGGTCAGTTTACCAACACCGCAAATAAGTTTTCGGTAGGTATACACATTT
The DNA here is from genome assembly GCA_927399475.2 of Acleris emargana. Taxonomy (NCBI): domain Eukaryota; kingdom Metazoa; phylum Arthropoda; class Insecta; order Lepidoptera; family Tortricidae; genus Acleris; species Acleris emargana. Next base: position 3,410,223 of record OV656843.1, read on the forward strand.
AAACCGTGTGTAACTCAAGCACCACTGAAGTCTACTTAGTAGTAATAGTTTTCCTATTAAATTCATTATATGTGCTTTCATTTAAGATGGGGTACTTGTCTCTAACAAAAATGAGCGCTTTGAAGCTTAATATTTCATAAACGGATACCTTCATCGAAAAATTGATTTTACACCCCACACTATGGGTTAGACGACAAAACAAATATACATCCCCAGGTTACTTGTAGGGGAGGTACACTAAAAAAAAAAAATGATTTTAACTTTGTTGGCGTAACTAATATGTATATTAATGCCAAATTACAGCTTTCTAAATAAATAAATAAATAAATAAATATCAGGGGACAATGTCACACCAATTGACCTAGTTCCAAGGCTTGTACTATGGGTACTAGACAACGATATAAATACTTATATAGAGAAATATATACTCAAATACATAGAAAACATCCATGACTCAGGAACAAATATTCGCGCTCATCACACAAATATCTGCCCTTACCGGGATTTGAACCCAGGACCGGTAGCTTCGTAGGCAGGGTCACTACCAACTAGGCCAGCGCGTCGTCAAAACTAAGTACTAAGACTCTCTGAGCTAGGCTGCGGACGGACAGACAGACGGACATGGCGCAACTATAAGGGAAGTCTGACTACGGAACCCTAAAAATAACGCATTATGCTAGTTGATCATTATGCCTATGATTGTAACATAAATGCATCAAACAACTGGTAAGTAAAAATAATTCTTATACACCGTGTTTTTATTGATTTACGATAACGTCGGCATATTACTAGGTACATCCATAGAAACTAAGTGGTAGATTCTTTTTTTTTATATTGCAAAAAAAATATTTTTTTTTCTATGGAGCTAAGTTCATTTAGTTACTTTGCTCCATAGAGTTTTTTTTTTTTTTTTTTTGCAATATAAAAAAAAAGAATCTACCACTTAGTTTCTATGGATGTACCTAGTAATATGCCGAAGTTATCGTAAATCAATAAAAACACGGTGTATAACATCACTATTTTTACAGATCAAACATTTTGCAACACTTATGGATTTTCATGGAACTGAAATGAGCATCTATGGTTTTATTCCGCTTGATGCCACCCTCCTTTTTAATGTGCGTAAAATATGACTTTTCTAACTTATTATATTACCCTAGACAATTTTACAGGTAAATTACTTTCGAGAAGATTTTGGATTTCGTCCGTGATACTGTAGAACCGCGTAACTAACAAATTTGTGATAGCGCAAAATAAATCTTGATGTCTTATTAAAGAGGTAAATTTTTCGCCTTATTAAAAATGTACTTTCGCTGTTATGCATTTTCAGCGACGATTTGTAGTTGTGTACGGGTAGCACATAAATAAATAAACCAATACTTTTGTATGTATTATTATATTTTTTAATAGTCAGGTAGATCAATGGATATTAATATTCCGCTTGCTATAGCAACTAATTCAGCGGGAGTCACAATACTGCTCGGATTGCTATTGCATCCATTTTGTAAATATTTGTACAAATTATACAGAACTTCTTTAGTTTGGGAAGTCAAAGGCTTCGACCATGTTTCAATATCGGAACCATTTTTATTAACATCTTTACAATAATAAAATAACACTAAACAATAAATATTACAAACCATAAGGACAAATATATATTTTTTTTGACATTCACTGACGTTTGAGTGTCGATATATTTTTTCTTCAAAATGTGACAAACCTCATTTTTCTGACTGTAGAATGAAATTTTATTTTTAATTTTAGAATCCCTCTAAACATTCAAATACTTAGTACTAATAAAACGTCTTGAAAGTAATTTACCTCTACCATAATGGTTAACTTGAATATATTGTAAGTTCAGACGAAATAAATCTATTTTCTACTAAGTACTTACTCGTAATAAAAATACATGTTTTGTGTTTTCAGATCTTCGCTTCTGTGTGTACGTATTTAATTATTTTGGTCCAGTTTGAAAAAACGCCGGACAAACACGTGGACATCTAGCTATTTATGCAAGCTACTAAAAACAAATTAGCAAGTTTAATATAGCTTGTTTGCCATCTCCATTCTCCATACTATAAGAAAAGGAATTATCATTCAATGACTCGTCATTACTCATTAGTCATTACAAATATCGATACTCATGTCGCTCTATTCCAATATCGTCGGCGAAACTGTAAAACCGCGTAAGTAACATTTTTAATAAGGAGCAAAAGGAGTTTACGATGAGAGAAAAGGATAGAGCTGATATGAAAGGCTCTGTCATCCCGGCTCATAGACACCTCCCGAGATCCTAGAGCTGGTGCTTACCTCTCTTAAAAGATTGGGCTAGCTATCCAGAGAGGTAAATGCAGCCAGTGTCATAGGGACCATGCCGCGAGCGGGCCTGCTAGAGGGGGTGTTCTTTTTATAGTTGTGAATATTATTTACATAATTAATATTTGGTTTAGTTTTAACTTTTAACTGTAGTACCTATATTATATTAAGTAGAAATAAAACTACACACTTGACTAAAATAAAAACAATATGATGTTAAAAAAGTCAAATAATAATTATGTAGCTCTGCCTACCCCTCTCTGGGAATGAAGGCGTGAACGTATATATGTATGTATGTAAAAGTCAAATACTGTTTATTTGTTATTATAAATTAATAACGCTCCGGACGGGTCCTTGTGGCAAATCTTGGGAGAGGCCTATGTCCAGCAGTGGACGTCATTCGGCTGATGGTGACGATAATGATGACTGTAAAATATTTATTGTTATAAAACGGACCAACTTGGCATGTGCTGGCTGGGACTGTGATTATATCTCTAGCTGAGGGCTTAGTATGGCTGCGTCTATATCGCGCGTCAAATGTGAATAAAGCATCCCTCCCTCTCGTACTTATCAGACGTGTACGTGTCAGAAAGTAACGGACACTTTATGCAAATAATATAAACGCAGCAATATTAGGGCCCCTGATGTAGTTAGTTGTAGCTGTTTAACTTGTAGTATTTTAAATTACTTACCCGTAATTTATATGATTGATTTACTACTGTTTTGCAAAAAAAATATTTGTATATTTTTGTATTGCATGAAATAAAGCCAGAAATATCTCTTGGCATAATAAGTAAATCGTGTAAACCTTAATTTCGTCTGTTATTGTTTTATTGACTATCAACTATGATTTATTTCATTTGCAACATAATTTAGATAATTGCTACGAGTATGAAGAGGATGTAAAAAGAGATACTAAGCGGTAAAAAAAAAACTTGTTGTAGTTATTAAGAAAAACTACTTAGGTTTGCACGTTTCAGTTTCATTAAATTTGTTTATTTCCAAGAAATTGGTATTTTCTTGGGAATTAAAACGTACGTACAGACCTGGTGTTTCATATCTAGGAGAGCCGTAACCGCATTTTGTACGGGGGGGGGGGGGGGGGTTCCCCGTGTGGTTGTCGGGTTAGAATAGTGCCACTCCATGTCATCCCGTGGCTGTCGTAAGAGGCGACTAAGGGAATAAAGGCTTGTAGTACTATTAGGCGATAAGCTTGCAACCTGTCACTAATACGCTGGTAAATATCTTAGCCTATTTGTGCAGAATGTGGTTACAGAATTATCTACAAGTTTTTAAAGTTGTAGGTAATTCTGTAGCTATGCCTACCCCATGGGATTACAGGTGTGAAGGTATGTATGTAAAAATTATGGGAATTCGACACTATCGCAAACTGGTCATGTTTTATCCACAACGATAAACGCAACCATAATAAATACACGCAGGTAATAAAAGTCAATATTCGGTTAAGATTTGATTAAGGCTAGGAAAGAGTATAACTAACTACAACAATTAAAGAAAAATACTCCTTAACATCATGCTTCAAAGTATCATCCAAACTCAGCAAGTAAATGCAGCTAAACCATAAATCAACGGTCGAACTGCACCAGAATCACCAGATACGTGGACAACGACGCGATAATCTGTAATGGATAGGTTAGGTTAGGATACGATAATTTTATTTTGACATTTCAATTATTATTTAAAAACGTTGTGGCTGAATGAGTCGTGAAGCCAAGTTCCTATAATGATTATATGTGTATTTTATATGTAGGTACCTAAGTTTATATTACTTTGAGTACTTACTGGTTTATTCTATTTAATATTTATTTATTGCTAACTTTTGTGCTAACTTGTATGTGTCCAACCCTATGCATTGTCCTAACTCATCTACTTCAGGGTTAGCTGGAAGAGATCCCATTTAGGGATAAGATCGCCTTTGTACATTAGTTTAATATTTATATTGTAATATTTATATTTTTGTGACTTGTCATTATAAAAAAAAACTATAAAAAGCAAGGCTCCTATATTTATGATTTCATCATTAATTAAAGTCAAAATAACATATGCCAATGCCTTTCGAATAATTGAAGAAGAAGAGGAATAAGAAGAAATACATTTATTCACCAACCATAAGAAAACAGTGAAGGTAACAGGGATAGCACGCATTGTGCGTCCTCGCGGCAGTGAAACGGACACCGGCTCAGTAAAATGCTGAGGTGTCAGACACCTACAGCGCTGATTCTCAGCCAGCACCGGCAGGGGATTATTACAGATGTGCGACACCGAATGTGCGATGTACGATAGTGCGACATTTCTATTGATCGACAAAGCAATTCTGCGATGTTGAATTGTGCGATGTATTTGTGTCCGACAATACAAATGTACGACAGTATGGATGAGCGAAGTGCTGGTATGCGATCTACTTCTATTCGACTATACAAATGTAAGACAGTATGGATGAGCGAAGTACGAATACAAATGTACGTAGGTACTTATTACATTAAACTTTTTAAGCAAATTTTCTACGGACTAAGTAGATGCCTTCATATAAAAAAAAAATGCTAACCCTTATTACGCAATAGACTGAGTCTTTTGTCTTCCTTGCTTAAAAAGCTTAAATGTGATGATAGGCCCATCATTAAGTTTGTTAGGATCTTATGGATGAGCGAAGACTTAGAATGCGATAAATTTTTATCTTATTCATATATTCATGAAAATTAAATCAACTTGCAACTGTAGGTATGTATATGAATGACACCAAAAATAAAAATGAAATACTCGTAAAAAACTGAAATGTATATTTACACTAACAAAACTTAAAATTGCACATTGTATCCTTAACAACAAAACGTATTAAAAATCAATTGTAACTTAACACAACGAGTAGGTATCTTATTTCTTTCTTATAACTACATTAAAAAATTATCAAATTATAAACGTGTTATGCTTGCCATCCCGAGTAAATATGTACGAGTATATATATCCGTCTCATTTTTTTTTGTCATTTTTTGCATAATTATTGATTCATATTCACTGACTTTAGGAGGCTCAATATTTTGTACCAGCTGACGTTGCAGGGCTTTTTCCGTATTATTGTTTGCTCTTTTATCAGTTCTTGAACTGTTTTATATATATTTTGTTTCCTCCGACTGAGTAAAGCATTCCACCGCCTATGCCATGCTTCTAATGCATTCTGAGTTCTAGGTACGTTGGATTCAAATGTATGGGTAATCTATCACTTTACAGAAAATCGATTCATCGAATATCTGTTCCCAGAACACTATTCGCAGAATGTCGTTATGACTTAGGAATCATTCATCGAACTTCAGTTGATCGCTGTTACATTTCTTCGAATTACCTGTTACACCGGAATCGAATCATCGAATTTTACTTCACTATTTTATTTGTTTATCACAATAGTTGTTCATCGAATCACGTTTGCTATAATTTTGATTTAACGTAAGTTTCAGTTCCCAAATTTCATATTACACAGAAAATCATTTCATCAGTGTTACTATACATTGTAATCACAACGCGCTCACGTAGTCCGAGGTAGGTTAGGGTTATTTTTTTATGTCCTGGAAGCCCGACACGCTCACGGAGTCTGAGGTAGGTTAGGGTTATTTTTTTTTATGACCTGGAAGCCCGACACGCTCACGGAGTCCGCGGTAGGTTAGGGTTTTTTTTTTTTATGTCCTGGAATCCCGACACGCTCACGGAGTCCGAGGTTACGACAACAATAACAAAATAATTACAAATGCATCGTTCGATGAAACGTTACTACGATGAAACGTTGTTCGAGGTAGTTATAAAATATGAATGGTACCATTATAGAATCATGTTTCTATAAAAGGTAAATTCGATGAATCGTTACTGCGATGATTTGAGACATATTCGAAACAATTTATGATGAAAAGTTGTTCGACTATTTGAAAATCGATGAATTTAAAATGATGTGTATAGAAAATAAAACGTAATTACATTCGTGGAATAGTTTTCGTCGATATGAAATTCGATGACAGGAATTTCGATAAAATGATAGACAACCAAATGTATGCCAAACTGACCACATTTTTGGCGAAAATCTTCCGTAGTGGTAAGTACGTGTTGAACCATTCAGTGATGGCATGTGCTTCATCCAATCCAACAATGATTCGCAGTATTCGCACAAATCAGTAGTCGCAAATTTGTGTGACGGTTAATCATACTTCGCACAAATTATTTGTCGCTCAAAATGGCCTGTCGCTAATCTGAGTATCGCTTACTCATACGTCGCACAAACGACGTGCCGCACAAATGACATGTTGCTAATCTGACTATCGCCGAGTGATTCTTCGCACAAACGACATGTCGCACAAATGACATGTCGCACAAATGACATGTCGCAATACCGTGCATCGCTTACTCATACGTCGCACAAATGATGTGTCGCTCATTCGGTGTCGCACATCTGTAATAATCCCCACCGGCAGTGACTCACGGAACATTATGCAAACATACTATACTATATTATACGTGTAAACTACTTACATAAAATGGACGTAAATTTTGCGTAATTTCACGTTCGTTCACAAGTGTTTCGGTAATAGTATATTGTGTATTAAGGTCGGTAAGTAAGGAATTACGACCGAGGCTCTAGTAGAAGCCCGAAGTCGAAGACTGAGGGCTTTCTGAGTCGAGGTACGTAATTCCCGTACCGCCCGTGAAACATACAATGTTTTTCATCACATTTGCGAGTAAATAAATACACAAGTCAGCACAACTATTATTACGAATTACTTGAACTTTTTTTAAGCGGATGGCGGGCGGACTCCACAGATTATACAAATGTTTCGTTTAGAAACGTTAAGGGCAAATACTTACGTAGGTATACATACAGCCCTGAAGGAGTGTAAAAAAAAACGACGTTTTGTTACAGATAACTATTAAAATCGATTATTAAGAATATTAATTGAATATTTAAGTAACATGTAGCGAGATTGCAATAAAATTCCTGTTTAAATAACATTTTATGACAATTTTTCAATTGCGTGTAAACTCTTTGCTTGAACTTGCATGACCTGTGTGCTGTGCTATAAATTAAAAAAAAATTACTTACCGACCTTGGGTTTCATGGTAAGAAGAAAGGTCGAGGGTTTTATATGGGGCATTGCGGCCAAGGTAACCTGTATGTTTAGATACTGTTTACATGCAAGTGTGATGAAAAATAATAAGTACCAACCGGCAGGCCTATTACCTGACGCACTCGCAATCGCGATCGTTTTCTTTCTCATAGTGTTAATATCATTGGCAGTCTGAATAGGACCTGACTGTATAAAGAAGTTCATGCCTAGACGAAGAAGAGAAGAGTGTTAAATAAAAACCAGTTGCTTATAATGCATGAAACTTTAATAAGCTTCAACAAATCAAATTATACATGCGCTGATTCCAACATGTAATTGGAAGAGGAAAAATCAGTGCTGCCACCTTAAATTTAGGTAAGAAATGTAAGTATCTACATAAAAGGCTTCATTTTCTCTATAGCATTAATCTATATTAATTTATATGTTTAAAATATTCTTAAACAAAGAGAACTTTACGAAGCAGCACTGAGTTTTGCGTTTAGTTAAATTCACATTTATTTTGAAGTCGGTTGAATCGATAGTGCGTTAGGTTAGGCAATATAACAGCCGTTTTACATACGTTGAAGATGAGAGTTGTGTCCAGAGAGAAGATTCCATAGATGGTGATGTCAGTCGCGTGATAATCCATCATCGTCGTAAAGTGCTGCACCTGGAAACATTGTCCAGGGCCTCCATTTAACACGTTGGCTGCGGGACTGGTTTACAGGTTTATTATTCTGGTGCATTAATAGGTCCAAAGAGCCCCTACCCTACTAAAACTTCAGTGCGGCACTAGGTCCATTGTGCCCCACCATGCAAGAAAAAAAAACTAGTTATTTTTCCGTGGGGGTTTACCGTACTGCATAGTAATTTATACCTAAGCAATCTACATCTATTAAGCAATATGGATCTGGCTTCGCCCCGGTCTCGGACATTTAGAACAATTTTTTTTTTAATTATTAAAATGTGGGGTCTTTTAGACCTTTTGCCGCACTGAATTGACCGACTTAAGCCATAATAGGGATGGGAAAAGATTACTACATGTCGGGTGAGAACACAATTGCCTAAAGAAGGTTGTATGGATATCGCACACATTTGTTAGTACTTTACCTCAAAAGCATAAAATGCTTGTAGCGATTCACCGGTTCGCATTTCACCTCGAACGTATATTTAATTATCGCGTTGTATCTTGATCGTTTACTTTTTTATTCGCTATAAGTTTTAGTCGCATTTAACCTCGATCGTACATTTAACTATAGCGTTGCGTCTCAATCTTCATTTTTTTTAGTCGATATTAGTTTTAGTCGCATTTCACCTCGAACGTATATTTAATTATCGTGTTGTATCTTGATCGTTTACTTTTTTAGTCGCTATAAGTTTTTGCTGCATTTCACCTCGATCGTACATTTAACTATAGCGTTGCGTCTCAATCTTATTTTTTTAGTGGATATTAGTTTTTTTCGCATTTCACCTCAATCGTTTGATAAATTATCGTTTTGTATCCCAATCGTGTATTTCAGTATTAGACAGTATCTTTACTCGCAATGTACTTGTTTTGCTTTTTTTAATAGCATATCATCGTGAGCATTTAATGTCACAGTTCGCCAAGTAGCACTTTATCTCTACAACAACATTTAAGGCTGATGTATATGAACCTACGACCTACATGTTCAAATGAAACGTTAGACGGGATTTCATTGGGATTATGACTCAATAATGACATGAAACTATAGGTACAAAACACGTTTTAATAAAAATGTTACGGAATTTTAGTGCGAACATCAATTAACGCGTCAAATTAAATAGAGTCCCAAACAAACATCTATCGCGACGAAATGCATCTAGGGTAAAATACTACACGAAAAATGAAATGCAAGAAATAAAACTATCGAGGTTTATTTCAAAAAGCAATTAACGCGTCAAATAAAACAGCGTTCCAAACAAAACTCGATCGCGGTGAAATGCGATTATGGTGAAGCACTACTCGGAAAATAAGATGCTACAAATTAAATATACTAATGTGACCAGCCACACGAAAAATTGCTTCCAAAAAAAAAGCTATTGAGATTTTGTACAACCGAGGTGAAATGCGAACCGGTGAATCGCTACACGGATTTTATACTTTTGAGGTAAAGTACTAACAAATGATCGCACAAACGTATTCTCACCCGACGAAACCAGAAAAATAAAAACCGTCGTAACGTAATGGTAATTTAATTATTTTATCTTGAATGGTTTTCATTAAGACACTCTAAATATAATTGTTGACTGCATTCCGAACATCGTGTTTTCACTTTTTTAAATTCTTATTCTTATTCTCACTAGAGAGATATTTTTATTAATTTGCTGTAACAGCCGTTACATTTTAATTTCTTTTCAGCTTTTTCCAAGGTATGTTTTTTTTTTATGAACAATCTATGCCGCTGGTCACATTTTCATTATTTATATTTCGACTTGCTTGCTCCATCCCTCGGTATCATTTTCTTCCTCAGAGAATGTTGGTCCCTTATGATGGTGCACTCATTATTCTTCACAAATTATTCACAACGCAAACAATACCTCAGTAATTAAGACAATCGCCTATCGCGGTTCGTGTGCGGTGCGGCGCATCACTACCCGTTAACATACTCATACTCATACTCATACTCATAGGTTAAAACTCAGTGCGGATGGGGCGTGTATAGGTCGAAGGTCTATTGGACCCCTTCCCGCAATGAAAGGAAAAAAAAGGCATCCAGTGCGGGAGAGGTCCAATGTGCAATTTACTGAATAAATATTTTGTATTTTGTATTTGTATTTGTATTTTGTATTTTTCCCCCCCACGTAAATTAAGAATGCCATATTACCAAAATTTAAGAGCTATGCAGAAAACAATATTTGTCTCTGTCCTACTCCAAGGATTGGCCAAGATACGCTCCCCGCACCGTACGAAAGTACACTATTTTCAGTGCCGCACGGGGTTACGGCCACGGATGGGGCTTTTTGTGCCTTCTCCCGCAGTAAACGTGTTAACCTGGTAAAACCATATTGCTTTTGTCGTGTTATTGTAATGTCAACGTTACGATAGCTCTTACTAAGGTCACAGTAATGGAGGCTGGGTTAAAACCAATACGAAAACACGACAAAGGCAAAATTGTTTTATCCTGAACAATGGAGACCCTGCTGTAGTATACTTCAAATTTGCTTTCAAAGCATTAAAACACCAAGAAACAATCTTCTGAAGAAGTTTGGTGGAAAACTTGCACTAGCTATCCTTCGTAAGTCACAGTACGCTGTCCCGAACAGCCCGCCTGGCTAGCGGCTAGCTAAAACTAGCCCGGTTGTCATCCCCGTGCCAACCATTTTGCTGAGTGGAGTGGAGACCATTTCGGCACACATCATCCTCATTGTACTTTTTAATTTAATGATGTCGCTTATTAGGGGATAAGAAGTGATTGCGTTACGATATTGTATCTTTTCTATGATGTACCCCTGTGTTGTATTTGTTGAATAAACGTTTTTCTTACTTTCTTTCTTTCTTTATTCTATTCTATTCTATACTTGAAACCACCGTTGTAAGCTAAACGGAGTCTGTACGGGGCCCGTATACGTAAGACCGTATAAGTAAGTCGTCATTTAAAGAAAGTGCTTTTATTTCAGCTACTTACTTTTAAGTAGACCGCTATGTCAAGGTTCCGAATAGGGATATCATGCAAAGTCCTAGCAATTGCAAGTGCCTGCAAAATGAACAGAGTTAACACCTGCTTTTTACTTCATAAGGCAAACATGGTTCACTGGCTCTCACCTTATCTTTCAAAATTTTATTGTCCCTGTAAACGTAACAGCGTAAAGTTTAGCCAAGATATGGAAAATCCACAAGGCTCTTATAACCACGTCTCGCACGTTATACAAATGGTCTATCATACCCCAGTGATACAAATAATGTATCTGTCTCAGTATACAGTAACACGTTTGCGCTACGATGACCAAAATGGGTCCCGCAAATGCACTGCTAATATCCTCTTTAATCTCTATCACTTTCATGTAAACCTGCTCCATCCAGATGAGTGTTTTCAAAGTGACATTATATAAAAACGCGTCTTCTACAAGCTGTTTGCAATGCTGCTCAATATTCTTTAGCAAACAGATCACCATTAGCATTTGAATGTAGTAAAATCCAATGACTGCAGTAGAAACCACTTCAGGCACGATAGTGCTTACTATCCTACTCAAGGTTATTCTAGGCGTTCCTAAAGAAGCAAAAGGCAAACTGACTAGCATAGGCATCTAAGCGAAAACCAAATAATATACATAAAAGCGGATGTTTTCTAGTGTGGGGTGTGCGACATGTGCATTAGCGTCTTTTAACTCCGCCCAGGTAGTAGCTACGTTTGTTAGTATTGAAACGTAGCCTTTCTTGTTTTTGAACGCGCACAAATACAGAAAAAAACCAGTAGTTAAGAGCATCAGCATTTCGATCGTATAATTTATATGAATTATGTCATACTTTTCCGTAGATATATACCAACTGTAAACTCTGGCAAATAAGACAGCGCACAAAGATAAAATCATAAAGGTCGCGCAAATGGAATGAACCACTAGTGAAATTGGAGTGACTGTGGGATCACTCTTTGTCGGAAACCTAATTCTGTAAGGGAACAGCCCCAGCAAAGACAGCATCTTGTACAGAGGTCTAAACATCTCCACTGGACTAATATTTTCATTGATTCCTGGGTCATTATTTTTGAAAGGTGACGTCATCCCGTGGAAAACGTGCAGTAGCGATGGTTTTCGTTTGTTTCACTGATTAATGTGAGTGCTAAATTGCTAAGGCAATACTTCAATGACACATAATATTAAAGCAATCCGTTATTACTTAAAACAAAGGAAGTGACTTTTGCAATCACAAAGTTTCATTACTTATTTTGATGTTACAATAATAACCTATTGATCGAGCTGGTATGATTATAAAGCCATAGGAACTCCTCACAATGCCAATTTATTACCTTCAATTCTCTGTTTGAAACGTGAAAACAAATTTATTTTCCAACAAGATGGTTGGCCAAAAGCACAAAAGCTTGGTTACGTAGGTACTCGTACCAACTAAATTCCTACACTGGAGAAGTGGCCGCCTGGCTCACGAGATTTATCGCCGTTCGAACCTGTGTAGTGGAAAATGAATAAGAAGCTGCGGTAGGAGCCCTTCAAGTCGAAAGAAGATTTAACCAATATGATAAATGCAGTGTGAAATTCAATATCACCTGCAGAATGTGGAGCTGTGGTTGACACAATGCCACTGAGAATTCAAGCCGTCATCACAAAGAAAGACACTACACAGTGGTAAAGGATATATTCTGCTTCTAGCCAGGGACCGGAAAACCAATTTATTTTTTCGATCGGGTAACTGCATCATATGCTCTCCCAAACGTTAGCGTATACATGCGTATAACGCGTATGGACTGCTAGATTAAAATAGCTTGAAGCCGTTCAATAAACACTTCATAGGGAAAGCCTGACGAGTGTTTTAAGAATTTGGTGAGCGCTTAGTCCATTTAATTGAATCGTATGGGATAGCTTTTCATTGGGGTAAGTCAAAGATATGTCAAACCAGTCAATTTATACCCTAACGAAAACCCTTTAAAGAGTAAGCGGTTCCGGTCCCTGCTTCTAACTATTAAAGGTAGATAACTCAAATAACACTCCGGAATGTGAAAATCAGTTTAAATATATATTTGGACAGCATAACAATTATATGTGTTGTCTCAAACAAGAAAATCCTCTCAATGAGGCAGGCACAGGCTTATATAGGCTCGTCATCCCCTCCCCTGGCTTGCGGCCGTCGCGCAGTGGGAGCTGGCTGGCGGGGATGATGACGTGGCAGGGCTGGCTGTGGCAGGGCTGGCTGTACAATGTTGCCACTTCGATTGGCGGCAAATGAGGCATTACAGTCGGCCATCCTGTAACAATTGCTCCCGCAATGGGAACGGAAAAGTGCATTAGCTCTCAAGTAGATCAATTAAATCCTCAGTCTCTAACTGCTCATCAGAACTACTTCCACTATTAGAGTCAGCCACTACACTAGTATATGGCCGTAAAGCATCTGCGGATACTAAACCAGTAAAGCTCTTGTAACCACGCATGCCTTTGATGCTTCGTATTTTATATCTGTCTTTCCCTAGTACATCTGTTACTATGTACGGCCCCGAAAAGAGGTCGTCTAGTTTAGTGTTAACTTTACGAGCACTGCTAGTTGGGGCTTGTTTCCACAAAACTAAGTCACCTTTCCTGTACACACGACTATTTTTCCTTTTTTTGTCGAAACTTTTTTTCATTTTGAGGCTAGCTTTTTTAATTCGCTCACTGGCCCGGGCCCGCCTTGCGTCCACGGGCTCGACGACTCGCCCTGGCATGTTAACATCACACACAGACCTACTCGTATGTGAAAACATTAAATCATACGGTTTGTACGTGGTTGTAGCGTTAATGGTGTTATTTATCCCCCAAATTACATCCGGCAAAAGGTTATCCCAATTGTTCGCGGTCTCACTAGGGTCCGTGGCTCTAAGCGCATCTAATAAAGTCCGGTTAGTGCGTTCAACTTGACCGTTAGCCCGGGGGCAAGCTATTGTAGTCAAGGTATGTTTAAATTGTTTATTTATCGCGAATTCCTTAAAGTACCTACTCGTGAATGCTTTTCCGTGATCAGAGACCACACGTTCAGGATATCCAAACAAACAAAATATCCTTTTAAGAGCTTTAACTGTTTCTATGGAGTTTACCGTCCGGGTAGGTTCGGCAAACACAAATTTTGAGAAAGAATCGGTGACAACTAGCATGTATTGGTACCCTTTTTTAGTACTACAGAATGGCCCTAAATGATCTATATGAATCATTTTCATCGGTTGAGTGGGTTTCTCGATGGGATGTAATTTACCCTCTTTTTTCCCATGCTCACCCTTCCCGTAATCACAATGTAGGCATGACGTCACATACTTTCTGATAAAGCGAGACATCTTGGGAAACCAGAAATCCGCTTTTATTAGTTCAGTGCATCGTCTCAAGCCTACGTGACCTACGTCGTCGTGATGCATTTGTAATATCTTCCACCTAGCTAAACCGGGAACCACTAAACGATTGCCACCGAGTGTCTTACGGTACAGACGGTCGGCAATTAACACATAATTATTAATGATATCACTGTCAGAGCAATTACCTTTCATGAGATCTATAATCCGCTTCAGTTTATCATCCTGATACTGTACAGTATGAAACCAATCCGCGACTTCTAATCGGTTCACATTAACAGTATCGACTGGATTTCGACTCAACGCGTCGACGTGTTTCATACGTTCCCCCGGTCGGTACTCAATACTGATATCATAATCCTGAATTAACAACCACCATCTAGCAATGCGCGGAATGAGGTCACGTTTGGTTAGTGTCGCACGAACGGCCGAACAATCCGTCACTACTTTTACATGTACCCCCGCAATATAAACTCGAAATCTACGCAGCGACTCAACTACCGCCAGGGTTTCCAGTTCATAACTGTGGTAAACACTTTCTTCCCGACTTGTTACCCGACTAAAATACATTACAGGCCGCAACGTACCGTCGTGTCAGTTTGGTTCTGTAGTAAGATACCAGCGATTCCTAATTTTGACGCGTCCGTATGAAGCTCCGTTGGCAGTGTTTGATCATAAAGAGCTAAGACTGGTTTGGAACATAATTTACTTTTTAGTTCATCGAAACTTTTTTCGTGCTGTTCACTCCATACCCAAGTTGTATTTTTCTTAGTCAACTCTGTGAGAGGTCGGGCAGTCAGTGCAAAATTATAAATGAATTTACGAAAATAACTACATAACCCGATAAATTGACGGATTTCGTGAACGTTACGCGGTGTGGGGAACTGTGACAGCTGCCAATTTTGCTTCACCCGGTTGCACTCCATTAGCAGATATTTCATGACCCAAATACGTTACGGTTCCTTGCAAAAACGAGCACTTGGCCATATTTAATTTTAAATTCTCTGACTCAAGTTTTTCAAGAACGATTTGTAAACATTCTAATCCCGTAGATACATCGTAAGACGGCAAAAGTAGGTCATCAAGGAATGCTAGAATTTCAGTTCTACCCACTGAATTTACAAGTTTATGTATCATTCTCATAAAAACTGATGGGGCGTTTGCTAGCCCAAATGGTACACGCGTATACTCATAGTGACCCTGCGGTGTGACAAATGCGGTCTTATGTGCATCCTCGGGACAAAGCAACATTTGGTGGTAGCCTTGGGCCATGTCTAGGCTAGTAAAATATTGTTTATTACCTATTTTGGCCAATTGATCGTCAATGTTAGGTAACGGATACCGATCGCGGACTGTAACTGCATTAAGGGCGCGATAATCGACGCAAAGCCTACGGTCACCATTTTGTTTTTTGACTAAAATAACGGGGGCGGCATAATCGGATTCGGATTCTTTAATTACACCTGCATCTAGTAATTCTGCAACTTTAGAATTAACAATCGTTTGTTCATGTGGCGATAATCTATACGGCCTACGATGGATAGGTTGATCGTTAGTGAGCTTTATCTTCATCTGCACTAAGTCAGTACACCCTAGTTCTTTAGTGCTACTCGCAAAACAGTGTTTATAACTTGACAATAAGTTAATTAAATCGCTACGTTCCTGATCAGTTAATGCACCTATTTTCATGTTTTCTAGCTTTACACCACCAATACATAAGTTATCTAAGGTAAGGCTCGAGCATAAAACACTTTTGGCTAATGAGGCAGATAAGTTATAGGCAGTTGAACTGACCTGAGTTTGGCATGGCGATGGCGTTGGCTCGCAGGGCTCGGCTCGCACCAGGGTCTGTCCTTCTTCCAACGTGATGTCAGCTTGGCCGGTGTTGATGATCTTCATGACGCCTTGTCTGCCTTGCAGTGTCGTAGCTGGTATAGAGTAGGAGACACCCTGGAGCTCATGGTGCCGCGCAGGCGTTACCACATTATTATCTTTGTTATTACCCAATACGGAGACCTTGATGATGGACGTGCCGATTGGCAATAACTCTTTAGCAGTCGTGATGACTGTATGAACTGGGCTCTTCGGTTACATCAATTTGCGACAAAAAATTGCAATTTTTGCGTATGGTCACAGTGCCATCACATACTATAAGAGAAACACCTTCAGCATTAATTACTGGTTGGCCAATTAACAAATTTACTCCATCCATATGAACGTCACTGAGATAGGCTTGGCAGCGCGTCTTGACGCCATCTATCTCGAGTTCGAACTCGACTTCGCCACGGCTGGTGATAATGCCCCCTGAAAATCCTTTTAGCACAACGCTAACGCGTCTTACTTTTAGCTCCAACAGACAAGATACTTGCGTTGATAAAACGTTGACTTGACTGCCAGTATCGATGTAAGACTTCACGTAGATACCATTTATCTTCGCAGTCTTCATATAAATCTCGTTCAAATTCTGTATCAGTCTGATTTCCTTAACTGCACTGTTTGAATTTGAAGTAGAAGACTTGATATTACTAGGGCAGTGCGGTGATATGTGACCTGGTTTTCCGCACTTGAAACAACTGCGTTGATCCGGCATTGGACAGAAGCGCACCAGATGTCCAGTCTTTTTGCATCGAGGACAAGGATCTGTCTCAACATTTACCGGCGTTAGCCTTTTCTCGCTGGAACGATCCCTTAATCTATCTTTATTAGTGAAGCGGGTATCGATATAAGTGGTTTCGTAGTCGTCGAAAGCTGATAAAAAACCCTCATATAACTGATCGGGACGGTCGCATTGAAACGCCCTTGCATTAGATTGTAACGACTGTGGGAGACCTCGAATGATACATGAGACACTTGCGCTATCCGATAAGTTACATCGGAAGCACATGGCGACCTTATCTTGGTAGTACTTCGTCATTTTTTCAGTAGGTGATTTTTTTCGACTTAACAACTCTTGAAGCATACTTGAATAATCACGATGCTTGGGAAAAGCACGCAGTAACATGTTTTTCCAGTCCTCCCATGAATGATCGTATTCTTCAAGCCGATTATACCACTTCCTGGCTTGTCCTTTAAGCTTATCTTGCAAATGAAACGATTTTGTTTTGTCGTCCCATTCATGTATTTCTCCTAACTGGTCGATTTTCTTCAGCCATGAGGTTACCGTACACTCTTCGCTTTCAGGGTCAAATTCTGGTATTAATGACGAGGCACGGTGTGCTTTTATTCGCACCTGTGTAGGTAGATCTTCACTTAAATCTTTGATTGCTTTGTGGACTTCGTTGACGAGGAGTGACTTCAACAGTTTCCTCGCTGGTGGACCGGTGTCTTCGTCTTCCTGCTGGTTATTTCGTTCTTCATCGGATAAGTCATTAAAATCTTCCAGGTGCCATCTTCGTTTAGCCATTTCGTACCACTTCTGAATTATTAAAGGTAGATAACTCAAATAACACTCCGGAATGTGAAAATCAGTTTAAATATATATTTGGACAGCATAACAATTATATGTGTTGTCTCAAACAAGAAAATCCTCTCAATGAGGCAGGCACAGGCTTATATAGGCTCGTCATCCCCTCCCCTGGCTTGCGGCCGTCGCGCAGTGGGAGCTGGCTGGCGGGGATGATGACGTGGCAGGGCTGGCTGTGGCAGGGCTGGCTGTACAATGTTGCCACTTCGATTGGCGGCAAATGAGGCATTACATAACACAGTGGCAGATGAACTGATTTGCTTCGACCAGTATTTAAGTATTAAATCAATATTTAATTTTCAGAATTAACTACACAGAATAAACTACATTATTCGTTGAATTTTGGAGTTGTTTATTTATTGACTTAGTTATTAACTGAAGTCAGGATTTAATTTTGAAAAACATTTCTTTGGAACTTTAGTACTATACGAACTATTTGCATTTGGACATTTTGGACTCGTATACCTCTGCCCTCCTAAGCTAAAACGCAGTATGTCAGATAAAATTCCTGTAGCAATTTCTACCTTATTACTAAGAGAAGAGGACTAAAACTGCTTTGGTTATTGATTTTGGGATACTTACTGCTTATTAGCTTAGGAGGGCAGACCTACTCCTGCTACTTTTAATTTCCTCATAACTATCTCGTCGCATATAATTATAATTCTTTGACCTTCACATTTTTATTTTTTATATGGTATTCTATCATTAGATCATCATGTCAGCCGAAAGACGTCCACTGCTGGACATAGGCCTCCCCCAAGGGGGGAAAAATGCCGTAGTCGCCACGCTTGGCAGGCGGGTTGGCGACCGCAGTTATACCACGTAGTCCGCGGAGGACGCTGCTGCGCATCCTCCGGTTTATCCCTTAGTCGCCTCTTACGACACCCACGGGAAGAGTTGGGGTGGTGCTATTCTCGGCCGGCAGCCACACGGCACATCATTAGATAGTTATATTGATTAATAATAATAAAATAAAATAGTAAATAATTGTTGTTAATAAGTAGCAAAAACTTGCAACTTAAATAACAATAAACTTTTAATTTACTCATTGTTACTTAGATATTTTTAATATTTGCTACAATGCCATATGCTATGATATCAAAAAATGTATCAGATGGTGCATTCGAACATGAACGACGTAATTAACAAAGGCCCAAAGAGTTTGGACAAGTTAGATTGGTCTAGATGTCGACAAAAACTCTCCAGCAATTGCCATAAAACTCCGAAATCAGAAGCATAATATAAATACGTAATATTAGAACAACATAGAGGTGGTAGAAGGTAGCACCACTCCACCGCTCAGCCGTCAAACTGCACCAGAATCACCAAGTACGTGACCACCGACCCAATGATCTGCAATCAAAACAGGGCCTCTATTTAACACGGTAAAAACCATGTCGTAGTGAACCTGTTATGGTATTGTTATGACGTCAGCCGCCAATACTGTCAAGTAAATAAGAGCTGTCAAAACGGTGACAATACTATAACAGCTCAAACACGATATGGTCGATGTTCTTGTTTTAAATTCTTGCCTAAATTTCACATTTACTTGTGGGAGGACCTTGTGCAGGTCCATCCGGGTTGGTACTACCATCTTATCCATTAACCTACCGCCAAGCAGCAGTGTTTGCATTGTTGTGTTCTGGTTTGGGGATACCGGGACAGCCGGTGAAATGACTAGCATAGAGGCATTCGATCTTAGTCCTCAGGGTTTTGCAGTTTTGTGAATGCGAATGTCTATGGGTAACAGTTTCCACTTACCATCAGGTGGCCTGTGTGCTCGGTTGCCATCCTATGATATAAAAATAATAATAATAAAAAAAAACAATTAACGTGATTTCGCTCACAACTCCGCTTTCAACTACTTCAATTAAAAACTATCTCTGTATCCAATTTCTCTTCAATCGGCTAAGGCATTTAACCCTGAAGACGAAACAACAAACAAAAACATTTTTGGATTTATTATGTTATATACCTATGCAGGCTCGCGACTCCGCCCGTGTAGAAATCATTTATTAGGGTAATTTTTACTTGCGGAATTCTCGGGCTTCAAGCCATCTCATCGAGATCAGTTCAGCGGTTTAACCGTGAAAACGTAACAAACAGACAGACAAAGTTTCTTTCACATTTACTATATTGCAATGGAAGAATGGATTAATATGGATGTTGATACTAAGAACTCGGATATTAACGTACGTTGAAAAATAGAGCTGCATCTAACGAGAAGTAACCGTAGACGCTAATGTCAGTTGCATTATGGAACATCATCGTGGAAAAGTGCTGCACCTGTAAAAACATGATCTTATTAATACTTTGATTAAAACATTACCTATGTCACTGCCATATGTTAAAATCAATCAAGCCTTTTAGGTTGCAGAGTGTTACACAGAAATAGACACGCATACACACACCGAAAAATCAAATAGGTATCTCAAAATCAATAGCCAAAGCAGATTCAATCATTTTCTTTTAGTAATAAGGTTACACTTGCTACAGGAGTTTTGCTGACTTACTTTCATATACAGCGGCGTATCTTGGATCTGGATTGGAACTTTATGCAACGTTTTACCGATTCGAAATGCCTGTAAGATAAAAAAAGGTGATCACATATTTTCAAATTTACTTTGCTCTACTTCTATTGTTTGGAATAAGATACCTCGTCAAATGAATAAGATACAATACCTAAGATGGTTTCACACAAAAGAAGAATAGACTAGATAGATAGATTTACTTGTGGTAGGACCTTGTGCAGGGTCCGTCCGGGTTGGTACCAGCATCTTATCCATTAACCTACCGCCAAGCAGCGGTATTTGCATTGTTGTGTTCCGGTTTGGGGATAAGACAGCCGGTGAAATGACTAGCATAGAGGCATTCCATCTTAGTCCTCAGGGTTGGCAGTGCATTTGCAGTCTTGTGAATGCGAATGTCAATGGGTCACAGTTTCCACTTACCATCAGGTGGCCTGTGTGCTCGTTCGGCTTCCTGTGCCATAAAAAAAAAGAAAAAACAGGCCAAACTATCGTACTTCTTACCTCATTCCTCAACATCGTTCCTGTAAAAGTCATGGCGTAAAGTTTACATAAGGAATGTAATATATACAGCGTTCTGATGGTGACGTCTCTCAAGTCAAACACATGGTCTATCATCCCTCCATGGTACAAGACATGCGCTTGCCGCAGCGTGGAGTGAAACACTTGTACCAGAATGAGGAGAATCGGGGCTGAGAACGCGGAGTTTATATCCTCCTTGATCCGCAATGCCTTCATGTAAGCCAGTTCCATCTGACCTAGTGTTGATAAGGGGTCATCCAGCATCTGATCGAGTTGTCTGCCTTCTACAAGCTGATGGCAATGCAGCTCAATATTCTTCAAAAGACTTATCACCATGAGGACAAGAACGTAGTAAAACCCCACGACCGCAGTCGAGACAACTTCAGGTACGAGAGTGCTAACTATGTTTCGTAAGCTCCTATCGGAGGTGCCAATAGCTAGAAATGATACGGTTATAAACAAGGGCATCCACGCGAAGACCAAAAATTTTATATAAATGCGGAAACGTTTAAGTATTGAAAGGACGTTAGCGCCGGATAGTTCGGCCCAGATTAAAGAAACATCTGCTAGAATTGAAACGTAGGTCTTTTTGCTTTTGAACGCGCATAAGTATGCGAATAGTCCACTTGCTTGAAGCATGAGCATCTCAATCAATTGATTTATTATGAAGATTGACCACTTAAGTGAATTTAATGCAGTGAAGTAAATGCTTGTTCCAAAAATAAAACATAAAGACAAGGTCATAATTATAGCGCCGATTAAATGGGTGACCAGGGATACAGGAGTGACAGTAGGATCGTTTTTCGTCGGAAATCTAATTCTATAAAGAAACAACCCTAGCAAAGACAATAATATATACAGAGGTTTAAACATCTCCACCAAATTAAGATCTTTGGTTGTTTCCGGGCCCCCGTAAAAAATCTTAACTAGTGAAATCATTTTAACGTTTAGACAGTAGTTTGATCACGACCGTCTTTTCTAAAGAACTGGTCATGTCGTCGCTTAAATGCTAAACGGCCTTATGTCAAAAGTGAACTTTTTTACAGGAGAGATAATCAAAGTTTTCGACATGTTTTTTTAATTTCTGTGTAAGTTTTTTTGTTTTATATCTATTGTGTATATAATCAACGGATGCGTATTTTATTCCTCTATTGGCCTCTACTGCCAGAGCGCAACTAACAAAATGGCTGCTTCGCTCTGAAGTTAGGCGCGAAAGTTTAAAATTCCAAACAGGCATTTGCGTGATTTCGTTGTATATAAATCAAAATTGATAGGTGTCTTCGTGTAATATTAAAATTTTACCGTTTTTAAACTCGTTTTTGTCATAAAATAGTTTTTTATTTTTTTTGTGATGGGGCCGTTTAGCATTTAAGCGACGATGTGTGTATGAGTACCTAAGGTAAAATAATTACGTGAGTGAACGCATAAAAGGTTATCAGCCGTACGGGACGTTAAAACAACCCGTAATTTTCTAAAACGGCCAACGCGATGCGATAACAGTACTTATAATATTCTGTATCATGGTATTAACGGACGTATTCATTGCTAAGAAACATAAACATCATAATGTTTGTTTTTAAAATAAATACCGAAAAGAGGCATCGTTAGTCAAAAAGTTTGATCGTAATCGTTTAAACCGACCACCTACTTATAATAATATCGAAAAACTGTAAGTGTTACGTTATTTTTACATATTTTATAAACATATAATTATGTAAACTGTAATTATCATGTGACTAGGAAAATTAATAGTAGTAGTGGTAATCAATGAATAAATAAAATGGTAATAAATGTGAATACACTTTTGCAAATGCGTTGCGTTAGGTTCGGTGCTGGGTGAAATGTTATTAGAATGCAGACTGTCAGAACATTTAGTAAAGACAGACCAATTATAAACTGGAACTTGGTCTTAATTGTAAATAATCTGGGATACAAAAAATAAACATGTAAGTAGAACCTGTAAATGTTTGACGACGCGATGGCCTTGTTGGTAGTGACCCTGCCTGCGAAGCTAGCGGTCCTGGGTTCAAATCCCGGTAGGAGCGGATATTTGTGTGATGAACGCGAATATTTACTTGTGGGAGGGCCTTGTGCAGGGTCCGTCCGGGTTGGTACCACCATCTTATCCATTAACCTACCGCCAAGCAGCAGTGTTTGCATTGTTGTGTTCCGGTTTGGGGATAAGACAGCCGGTGAAATGAGTAGCATAGAGGCATTCCATCTTAGTCCTCAGGGATGGCAACGCATTTGCAGTCTTAGGATTGCGGTCTTGTGAATGCAAATGTCTATGGGTCAATGTTTCCACTTACCATCAGGTGGCCTGTGTGCTCGGTTGCCTTCCTATGCTATAAAAAAAAAAAAAAAAAAAAAAAAAAACTGAGTCGTGGGTGTTTTTAAATTAGGTCACTATTGTACTGAAGGTGTGATATTTCTTTAAATAAGTATTTATATCGTTGTCTAGTACCCATACTACAAGCCTAGAGCTTAGTTTGGGACGCGGTCAATTGCTGTGACATTGTCCCATGATATTTATTTATTAATTTGTAATAGTCTTACCCGTCCAAGTCAGATCATAGATATTTATTTAATTCTCTCCGTACACATCTTGTAAATCATGCATGATAATATTGATAATGTTATTGTTGGATGTCCAAACGCTGCGGCCACATCTACGGTGTTTAGCGAAGATTCTATTTAGCATCATTTATTTCAAGGTAGTAAGGGGGCGTTCATTCATTACGTGAGGCGTTCAGGGGGGAGGGGGCCAAGTCTAAAACATAGCGAAAAAATGGGTAAAATTAAGTAAAACATGTCCCTACAATAAAACATTGCCAAATCTTACACAACAATATTTTCTCAAAAATGACCGGAAAAGTTGACATTACTAACTCCATACTGAGACGCGAAGTACATAGTTTACAGACAGTTCCCAAATTAAAAAAAAAATACATTGCGTGCTCGCTACACAAGCCCGCTATGTTGCATACAAATTTCATTGTTATCTAGTTTGTAACTTTTTAAAAAGTGAAAACGGTCATAATAATATGAGGGCACAAGTCTTATAGTAGTTACATCCATATTTTATTCGAAACTCGCAAGCTCGTCCGTTGAAACCAATACTCGGCCCGCAATTACCTGCTTCACTGCCTAGGCAATAATGAACTATTGTCGTGGTTTTGCGAATGCCACAAAGTTGCAAAGTCGTCGTTTGTTTACGCGGCACCGCCAGCCCTGCCGACGCGACCCACCGAACGTTGCTGCGTACGCGCTGAGTGGCAGCGATGCACGGACAGAATAAATTCAAAGTATTTACACAAGAAACACACGATTTGAAAAAAATCACGTGACATTGGGGGATAGGGAGGGGGTTGTGCCAAATCTCACGCATCTCACCAGGAGGAGGGTAATTAATAGACGCGTAATTAAAAGGAAGAGACTTCAACAATAATATTCGTCAAATCCAGATGTGGTATTACAAGTTTAACAACAACAGTTGAATTTCCCGAGAATAACAAAGAACATTTCGAATAACTAGTCAAAATCTGATTAGTAATAATAATAATAACTTGAGTTGGCTCAAGAGGTGACCACCATGTGGGATGTTGACTCGACTATCATTGTTTCGGCAAACGGTCTTGTCGCGAAGAGTCTCGACCAACACCTCAAGAGACTCTCGCTAGATGGCTGGATCAAGGACCAGATACAGAAGGCAGGCGAGGATTACCTCGAAACGGCACGCATTGTGAGGAGGTTCCTCTCTCTGCAGCCCTAACCACCGGTAGCTTGAGCCCTGCCCCGCTGCCGGCGGCACCCGTAGGTCGGTTTTTTATTATGTTTATTTTTTTGTATTGGTATTGTTATTTTACTTTTAAACCTGATAATAATTATAATAATAAATGTTTTTATTAAGAATAAAATGAGGAACAAAAGAAAGTTTTCGCATCGCATCGGAGAAAATAAAAACCGAAAATGTTGTAGCCATTCCCCTATAAGTGATCAGATTTCAGATTACTTAAAATCTGATCCGACACTGCGTAGGCAGTAATAACGTATAATAATAACATTAACATAATAACCTACGGAAACAACTGAGAATACCGAGATATCAATTATCTGCTCCTAATGCGTAGATAATTAAATCGAAAACCACCTGAATTAAAAAACCTCTTCAAAGTGTTCAGATTTGCTAAGCTATATCTGTAAGCAGACGTATCATAATTTTCCATAAGTCTGATTCAATCAAAGTCAATTATTATTTACTACATTTGATACAAAAACTGTTAATTAATTTAGTATTTTTTTATGTCATTGACAATTTAGGCTAACGAGCACACAGGTTATCTGATGGTAAGTGAGGACTACTGTTAACATTTTAAACATTAGTAGTCGTAAGTAGGACCTAATGCTAGGGCTTCTACCACCATCATAATATCTCACCGGGTGTTCCGGTATGGGGATAAGATAACCGGTGTAATTATTAGCATAGAGGCATTTGACTTGCGGGTCTAAACACACCCTTATTTCACCACTTTTCTTAGCCACTATGCTGATTTGATTTACCGAATGATCGGTTGGATGTTGGACCTTTTGTATGGCCCCCTACGTTTTCCATTTGAGTTAATTCGTCGTGCAATTTCCTAAAGATCCTTCACATTTAGTCCTAATCGGTCATAATCTGACTTAGAAAGATGTAGAATGATGAACTGAGTTGCTTACCCTTAAAGTCCAGATATTCGATCCACTGTTTGTTACCCTCATTGCTCTGCTTCTGTTCACTAATCACGTCCACAAAAAACGCATCGCCTTCCGAATCGTCCGTATGTTCCGCTCCGCTTACATTGTCCACTATATTGGTGAGCGGTTTACTACACACACGCGCGAAATGACCACGGCGGCGGTCGCATAAAAAAAACGACGACCTCACCGCTGGGCACCGCTCATTATCCCGACAGAACACACTGCCGCAACGCGCACGCGCCGGTCGCTGCCGCACGGGAGCCGCGCGCGGCCTTTGCGTGCCCGCAATAACAATAATTGTAAGATTCCCTTGAAAAAAATCAAGTGACGCATTTACCCCTCTGTCGGAATTGCCCCGCTTGTCCTTACTAGTTAGTTGATGGTGTACTATTTAGATAAGTTCGGTAAAACATATATTACCTTATTCGATAACATGTCAAAAGCCATATGGTTTTAACGCGTAGAATACAGCCCCAGGCATTGTTTTACTGCTGTTAACATTACTAATATTTAGACTATTCATGATCGTGCAATGTGTCAAGATTGGCTTCTTATCTGCCTAATAGGATGTTAAATGGAATTAATGTAGAAATTGTACGTGCAGTCGTACTCCCACCGGAACACAACATGGGGTGTACCCTTACTGGAGTCGAATGCTCTGTCCCTCGCACTCTATAACAATACTACCCTTACCATGAGTTACAATTACCGTACTTGCTAGCGACAGAGCATTTGAAGGGTCCACGGAAAGAACATGTCTAGTCACTTTTTTTTTAACGAGTTTTGAGTCTCAGAATGTAGAGGACGAAATGATCTATTACCTACTATTCAGATTCAGATATAAATCTTCATATAACTTGTATCTTTTCACTCTTAAGAAAAACTCTTCACGAAAATTACGTACAAAATGACATGGTTCCCAACTTTCAAATCGCGATATCTCAAAAAGTTACCAATGTGACTAGACATGTTCTTTCCGTGGACCCTTCATTTGACTCTCTAGCCAGTATGGTAATTGTAACTCATGGTAAGGGTACAGTATTGTTATAGAGTGCGAGGTACAGAGCATTCGACTCATGAGCGAGCACGGTAATTTTAACTCATCACTTATCTATTCTAGACGGTAAAATCCAAATAGTATTCGACCTGTTATGGTACTAGACCTACCCTGCACCCGACCCGTACCGTACCACCTCGACTCGCGTATTAAAAACGTAACGTAGCGGAGTTGATGTAGTGAGCGCATACCCATACAATAGTACATTATTGCCTAGGCAGTGAAGCAGGCAATTGCGGGCGGAGTGTTGGTTTAAACGGACGAGCTTGCGAGTCCGTTTAAAAATACGAGGCCTGCAATTGCCGTTCCTGCCGAGGCATATATAGTGCTTTTCTCAAAAATCGCAAGATACAAATCGCATATAAACAGAAACTTCACGTGAAATAACATCACTCTTTGCCGCCTTTATGTTTATGACAAGAAGAAACGCAAGCTTTTTTAGAAAAAAAAAACTCAAGTTATTCCAGACACAGATAAAAAAAGACGTGTGGCACTCGGGGACTGCCGCGGTAAAGCTATTGCATGTCGTACAAACGGTTCACTAATGTTTGACCAAAAAATTATTGACAAATGGTCATTTGACAAACAACGTTTCACCAAATGATCATTTGGCAAACGAGACATTTGACAAAAGTATCATCTTACAAAAACTCACTTAGCAATTGATAATTTAGCAATTAGTTTACCTATTTCTGGGCAGAAAAAAAAACAACCTCGAAGGCCAAGGCGGGAGCCAAGCTCCCGCCTTTGCCTTCTAACCTAACCTATCCGAGTCGGTTATGCCCTGATTCGTCTTCCTCGTAAAATGTAAATTTAACTGTTGATCATTTGGAAAAGTAAGTCATTTGTAAAATGACTAGTGGTAAAATGATAAATTGACTTAATGTTTTTTTGCAAAACGTTGTTTGTCAAGTGTAATTTTGCCAAATGACTTTTGGTCAAACGGCAGGACACCCGTACAAACGCACACAACGCCGTGTCGAAGACTGCCGAACTGAAACGACGTTAGACGATGCACGGCCTTCAAGCCACACCTCCTTGCCCGTCGGAGTGGGGAGCGTGAGGTTTTTTCGTTACGGAATTTCTGGATTCGGTCCCCGCGCTCAAGGCCCGCGATAGAAGCTATGCAATAGCTTAGCTTCGACACGGCGTTGTGTGCGTTTGTACGACATGCAATAGCTTTACCGCGGCAGTCCCCGAGTGTTTTAATTTGGGATCTGTCTGTAAACTATCTACTTCGCGTCTCAGTATGGAGTTAGCAATGTCAACTTTTCCGGACATTTTTGAGAAAAATCCAAATAAAGAATACTAACCGCGTCGAGGCGAGGCGGAGCGGGTCGGGTGCCGGGTGGTGCAAATGAGCTGTCACCTTAACTCGGTCGCCATTACTGTCGGGTAAATAAGAGCTATCAAAAACAGGTGAAAAACGATAACAGGTGAGAAACTATTTGGTTTTTACAGTGTTGAACAGAAGCCCTGTTATTTTTCGAAAACCTCTTACGATATCGTTTCGTTATGCGTCTTATTTTGGCCAGGGAGCCAATTCAACAATGTGCTGCAGCTTATTTCACCACGAGATTCTTTACTAGCGTATCAATTTTAATCCTGGGACAATTCGATTTAAAATTCTAATCGACTACGTGCATCTAAGCAATTATTTTAACGTGCAAGCATGCATTTGTTGCTTTCGGAATCCATACATTAATGTAACGATACATCGGCTTCCAATCAACGTCAAAGGCAGTGAGATAGTTAAATAAGGAACTCGGAGAGAGACAGGGTAAAACCATATTGCATTTAACACTTTATCGTATTGTTAACTTTACAATAGCTCTTATTTAGTTAACAGAAATTGCGGCAGAGTGAAATACGCGACAAAGCAGATTTGGCAAAGGGAATAAAAATTGAATAGAAGCCGTGAACAGTTTCGTACTTAGCTACAATATGAATGGACACTCTACTAAGCATTAAACAAGCGATAATATCGGGTAGCTGCTGCTAGTGTAATGAAAATAGGTAGCCATGTTCCATATAAACTGGTGCAGTACAATTTTTACTTGCGCAGCATAACGGTAGTGTCGAAAACAAACCAGATAATTCATTAGATTTAGTTAATAATTTACTTATTTTAACCGTTAATAAGGCATGTGCTCCATATTTACCACACTACAATATGCTGAAATTGAACTTTACTATTTCCATTTTATGATACTTTTTTAATTGCATTTTCCTGAAATATAACATCATCAGATCTATTATTTATTACTCTTAAGAGACTTGCGATTTCATGACTGTATTTCATTTTGGTCTAGTATTTTTACTTTAACGGGGCATTATTAAGGGTTAATGGCAGGTATATTATTAATTGTAATAACTCTAAAAGTAATAATGATCTTATCCTATGGCAATGCAACATCGGTCGCCAAATAATTCAAACCACGAAAAGCGATGTATCGTAAATGAAAAATTCCCTCATTTTATGAACAAAAGCAAGAGTACACCTAGTTCAGTTTTAATTCGAATATCAATTTTACAGAACAACCTGAACAACGTATAATTTAATTATATGCCGTGCAGCATGCGACGTGCATCTCACCTGGATGCCATTGCTGATACGGACTTAATTACCGCTGCTGGGAGCACATTTGTATATACTCCTTAATAATTCAATGGGCCATGGGTGACGCATCACCACATAAATCCACTCACAACTAAATAAACTATACTTTTTGAAAGTAAAAGGTTACTTTAACTTGCCTCCGTTTCGGTCAGACATCTACAAATGTTTTCTACTTTACGGAGATATTTCTCCCCCTTCGTAAGAAACAATGAAGAGCTCGGATTGCTACAAATTTTCAAACCTCTGTACGGCATATTAGCAGTGCTTGGACTGTTTCCATGTTCTATAAAATTCCCCATAGAAAACCATGAATTCACGGTTGAAAACAAATCCACTGGTGGAAATTGGTTTCGGGGTGTGCTTACGCTTCTAACAATTTATGTATTTTTTGCGCTTCACATCCAAGAAATAAACACTCACAAGAATGAGAGCGCCATGACGGGATTGAATTACACAATCGAACTAGTAACGCAGCTACTATTTTGTACTATCTCGTACATTTGCGCATTTAATAACAAAAATACGTACGTGTCAATGTTGAATGAAATGGCGCACGCCTGGGCTGCCTTGCCCTACGTGAACAGAGGCATCATACTCGGACGGCTCCGAGTGAAAGTAAACTGCGTGGTCCTCGGTTCCTTACTGCTGACTCTGATGGTGCTGCTCACTGTGACGTACACCGGAGTCTCCATGCCATGGAAAATGGTTTTAATCACCCTGACATTCGCTTTGCCAGAGATGATACAGTTCACAGTGGTAACGTTTTACTTCGTTACGATCTTGATGGTGGTAGCTTTGATGAGGAATATTGAACACCACTCTCGCATGTTACTGAAGGCTAGGAGGAGCTTTAATGGGTGTTTTAAGGTGGAATCAGGTGTACCGGTGACCTTGGGTCAGATGAGAACGGTGTACGTGAGGGTGTTGGGGATAAAGCGGCAGATAAATTCGGCGTTCCAGGCGCCTCTGCTGCTGACTCTGGCGCAGTGTTTCCACACGCTGGTGAGCGAGGCCCACACCATCTATCACGGGCTGGCCTTCCAGAAAGACTTCACACCGCACGAAGTGACCGAGTGCGTGGTTTGGATCGTGTTGCAATTTCTTAAGATCTATGCTTTGGCGCATTCTGGCAGCTACCTGAAGTTAGAGGTAAGCTGACTTGATTTACGGGTGTAAATTGAATTAGGTACATACATACAAACATACCTTCACGCCTTCATTCTCAGAGTGGGGTAGACAGAGCTGCAGAATTACCAACAACTCTAAAAACTTGTTGATAAGTCTGTAACCACAATTTGCACAATTAGGCTAAGATTTTTAACAGTGTATATTAGTGACAGGTTGCAAGCAAATCGCCTAACAGTTAGGGAATGTAAACCGGCTAACCGGTTAACCGAAAAACCGATTAACCGAAACTTTTTGATCTCGGTTAAAAACCGGTATTTTATAACTTTCGCCGGTTATTAACCGAATTGGAACTTTTCCTTAAAATACTGTAAATTGCCTTAAATAGATACCCCAGAATATTCTTCAGACTATAAAATGACAAATATAGCGGGGAAACGTATTTTTATTTTGTAAAAAATAAGAATACATACTCAATTTTTTCGTGTAGCGAATAGCAAGAAGTTTTATTACTTAATTAAATTTCTTCATGAACGTGCTGAACGATACAATACAATACACGAGCCACATAATGACAAGGATGACATACCTAGATTCTATTTTAATGTCGTTATTGGGCAAAAGTACCAACGATACTGGTATTACAGTAACAGCCCTTGACCCCTCACCAGAAACGTCGCAAAGTTCAGAAAATATTGAACCTGTTCCGTCTACATCTGGTTTATTCGGAAGTTCTATGTCTGCGAAAGATTTATTAATAGAAGAGTTGAAACAGAAATCATTGACGAGACGTGAAGCAGAAAATACCCATATGGAAGTCCTGCAACAACAGTTGTGTCCTAACGTGATGATCGTGACAGATCGAGATGGCACTGCATGAAAGTGGCGGAACCAGAGGGCGACATTTAGAAATGGCATACAGCTCAAAAAATCACCAATAGTAACCTCTAATACTTCGATTTCAAATAGTTTGCAAAAAACCGGCTAAAAACCGGTTAACCGGTTTTGAATCCGTCGAGGCGGTTATTAACCGGTTTTTGATTTTCACCGGTTTTTACATTCCCTACTAACAGTACTACAAGCCTTTATTCCCTTAGTCGCCTCTTACGACATCCACGGGAAGACATGGAGTGGCTCTATTCTAAGCCGGCCACCACACGGCATTGAATTAGGTACCTTAGGGAGTATTTATCCCGTGGTTACTAAATTATCAACAAGTTTTTAAAGTTGAAGGTAATTCTGTAGCTCTGCCTACCCCACTCTGGGATTACAGGCGTGAAGGTATGTATGTATGTAGGGAGTATTTGAGGATTTCTAAAAAAAATAACTAGACTGACTATTTGGCTTGTAAATATTAGTCTAATCATCTACAAGTATTTTTCTTGTTATGTCTAGTGATTATGATAAATAACATCGGTACTACCTATTATGTCAGTAACTTTTTCAAGCACGAGCGCTTTCTTTTAGGCACAGAAAATTGGACAAACCATTCATAATATTCCTGCCGATATTGACGAAGACATTAAACTCTACATCGAAGTAAGTAACTTGTGGGAGGACCTTGTGCAGGGTCCGTCCGGGTTGGTACCGCCATCTTAACCATTAACCTACCGCCAAGCAGCAGTGTTGGCATTGTTGTGTTCCGGTTTGGGGATAAGACAGCCGGTTAAATGACTAGCATAGAGGCATTCCATCTTAGTCCTCAGGGTTGGCAACGCATTTGCAGTCTTGTGAATGCGAATGTCTATGGGTCACAGTTTCCACTTACCATCAGGTGGCCTGTGTGCTCGTTTGCCTTCCCATGCCATAAAAAAACAAAAAAAAAATGTATTTATGAACAGAAGCATTCAGTATTGGAACGTCTTAAGTTTTATTTAAGCTTAAACATCTGCTGCTGCTGGTAAACATCTTAGCCTATTTGTGCAAATTGTGGTTACTGAATTGTCAACAACTTTTTGAAGTTGTAATTCTGTAGCTCTGCCTACCCCACTCTCTGGGATTACAGGCGTGAAGGTATGTATGTATGTATTTAAGCTTTACATGGGTAATCAAATTTGGAAGCAACAGTTCGGCGTAGTCGAGCGGCAAGCAGACAATAAACAAATGCATAGAGATGTATGAAGCATGCCATGACTATGAGCGACCGCGCTGAGCATTAGCGATTTATATGCATTGGTTTCCGCCCTTCGCCGCCGCCCAAACTGGTCGTTAATAGTCAAAAATAAAATTGGAACTGAAATTAAGCATACGTATGTTCCTCGGATGAGACCATAATATTATGGTGTCGGTCTGATGTTAGAGCCCTCAGGTTGCAGATCCACATTTACACTTTTTTTTATGTCATAGATTCAACATTTTTCGTCTCTAATGAACTACCAAGACACTGAAATATCCATCTATGGCTTCTTTCCTTTGGAAGCGGCTCTCATGTTTAATGTAAGTACCTACGAACCGTAAAACCTATGTACTTAGTTATTTATTCAGAAAGTGTTTTTTTAAATCTAAATATAAAGACTGGACCGAAACTACATGGGTGCGTCTCACGAGATATAACAACAAAATCTATAATTTCATTTTAATAACGTTTACAAGATATAATAAACGTTAGCTATAATAGCAAAATCAATATTTTCATAAGGAATAACGGTCAATTAACATAATATTCATTTTATATAATGTTTTTGTCTATAATACTCACATTGTCTAATTTCAGTTCGTATAACATACATGACATATAACGATCATAATACATAATATCTTTTAGTATAAGGATTATAAGATCTAATATCGTATGCTATACTCAATGGGTGGGTACTGTAAGGAGCGGGTACAGTCGAGTTCATAGATATGTGTACCCTGTAGTACTTTGTCATTTTAATCGCTGTGACAATTCATATACTTATAGCAGTTTAAACATGACATAAAATAAATAGACAAGGTTCGAGGTTTTTTTTTTCTGCCCAGAAAATTCAGACTGCTGCCATTCCTTCATAAGTCATTGCTACTAAAGTCGTTCTAGGCGTTTTTATATTATACGTGTAGGTATTATGTTTTTTGATGTTAGATAATTTGATTAATATATCTTTTAAATCTTAGGTGTTATGAACGTTATACGTTTTAATAGTTATATAAATTGATATTATATATTAATAACGTTATACTTTATGAAAATAGATATTTTGAAATTATATCTTCCGTTCATTAATCCAGTGAACGTTATACTAAACGTGTTTATACAAAGTGAGCGTATATATTATGAGTGTTATATTATCAGTTCTTATATCTCGTATTACTTACCCAAACTACATCCCCTTAGGCTATAAGTACGAGCCAATGCAGACGCATAAACCAATACCTAAGCCACTATTCAGATTCATGTTTAGAGTCAGATTTGATTACTCAATATAACACAAGATAAGATAAGATAAAGATAAAGACATTTATTCAGTAAGTAGGCCGCACGGGCACTTTTACACGTCAAGAATCTACCAGCGCTTCACAAGAGGAGTATCAATTACATGGCATGTCAAATTATATGCAGTTACCTTGAGGCCGTCAGAAATATAATTAAATAATAATAGTAAAAGTCAACACAAATACATAGTACATAAGAAAATTAAAAGTCAATCTTATTTATAAATCGAGCTCCATATATTCACCGAATAGACTGGGTTATCCAACAAAAGATTCCTAAGCCGGCGTCTAAACATTTCGTCAGATGGTTCGCGTTTGAGTTCGGCGGGTAGACGCTCGTAGTAGGTGGGACCGATGACGCGCGGGTTCTTATCTCTTGGGTTCTTCTTATTAAGTGGTAGCCTGCCGTTTGGCTAATGTATCGTTCATCATTTTAAAAAATGTTATCATTTGCCAACCCAATTTTGTATAAATATTTCATTTATATCAGTACCATTGTGTAGAACCCGTAGGTTAAGTAAGGTTAGTTTTTATAAAATCATGAAATATTTACGGTTACACAAAACAAAGCGGATTGGCTAATTAAATGGTTGAGAAACGATACATTTGGCAAAAATATTTTGCCGAAACAAAAGTAACCCCTATTATCAGTGATAGGATTAGGTAGTGCTATTTGGGGTGAATGACCTTAAACGCTAGCCATAATATGGATATGCCCTGGGGATTTCCGGAAATCCCGGACTCTTATTTTATTGACGGTTGATAATATGTATACATAAAATTAATTCTAGGTTTAGAAAAAAAATATACTTATTTTTTTTACTTTCGTCTCTTTCGCATCTACCATGGTAATTGTTGTAAACTATAGAAAATTAGAAAGCGTCCTCGAGTCAGGTAAAGGATTGAATGCAGACTTCAGTTTAATAAATAACACGTGTACATAAAAATAATAACACGTACGGCTGAGCACAGAAAGATAAAAAGTATATAAAGTATGTAACGAATTATTGTTTACGTAACCTTTGAATCTTTAGTTTATAGGTATATTATTAACTAAACATTTTCATTAAATCCCGTGCTATAATATAAGCACCTAACTACTTTTTTATAACTACTTACTATTTAAACTTTATAATCATAAAAATCCCGGGATTAAGTCATATCCATATTAATCTTTCGCCACGAAGTCTCGGGTCATTCGCCCCAAATAGCACTACCTAATCCTATCACTGCCTATTAAATATGTGCTAAACTGCCGCCCTCGCTTCGCATCGGTTTATGTTGGTTTTTCGTAACACCATTCATAAACCAGAATTCATCATACTTAAATAAAAACCTTCTTCTCTCACCATCTAATTACTGGCCTCAAAAATACGTTACTGGCACCTAGTGATTGATCAATTATCGTCTCTATTACCTTATGTTAAAGTTCATGGGGCCAATAATCGTTAGGCGGCCAACAAGGCAATTAATTTCAATGATCTTAATGTTGTTTTTTTTTTCAGATCATCGCATCTGCGGCCATGTATTTAATAATTCTTGTTCAATTTGACAAATAAAATATTATTATTATTATTTAGTTTAATTTTGTGGTTAAACAATTATCAAGAAGTTTTAAGACTTGTTGGTAATTATTTAGCTCTGCCTACCCCACTCTGGGAATAAAGGCGTGAGTTTATGTATGTATGTAGTTTAAGTAAATTAATGTATGTAGCACTAAGAATATCAACAATAAAAGCGCTTTGGGACAGCGTTTGAGGGATAGGGGCTGTGATCCTCGGTCCGGTTCGTATCTGGTTCAACGAATTTCGTTGGCAATACAGCGTGGCAATGCTGCCAGTATATTTGGAACCTTTGAGCCAGGCGCTATCCGTGCAGGGGAATAATTATAGATATATTGACGAAGCATGTTGCTGATTGTTTTATGTACGCTGTTGACAAAGCATGTAGCTGTTTAGTTTATGTACACTGTTGACGAAGCATGTTGCTGATTAACTATTGTAAACTCTTGACGAAGCATGTTGCTGATTAACTATTGTAAACTCTTGACGAAGCATGTTGCTGATTAACTATTGTAAACTCTTGACGAAGCATGTTGCTGATGAATCTTGATACTTTTACTGAATAAATATTTTTTTAATTAACTTTAAGTCAATAAACTTCAATTTAACAATCAAACAAGAAATAAATATAATTAATTATACTTATTTTGATACGTCAGTGTTTGTTTTACCTTTATACGTCAGTGTTTGTGTACAAAGGTGGGCATTAACTGGTAATTAATCCGTTAATCATTAATTAACGAAGTTAACATTTCGAGTACCTAACAGATTAACTTTTAAGTTAACTTCATTAATTAAGTACCAGCTATTAACTATTCCTGCCGCATCCTTCCGCTTCCGCATCCTTCGTCCTACGCGACAGAATTTCCACCACCATCATTTAGATGGTTGGCAGTCCAGAACTGTGCGTTTCACCCGGAACTTCCTGCCTCACACAACTAAATTGTGGAATGGTCTGTCGCCAGCGGTATTTCCGGAGCGCTACGACCTTCAAACCTTTAGAAAAGAGTATACTCTCATCTGAAAGACCGGCAACACACCTGTGACTCCTCTGGTGCTGCATGTGTCTATGGGTGACGGTAATCGCTTGCCATCAGGCGATCCGTCAGCCCGTTTGCCTCCAATACTATAAAAAAAAAATTACAACGCGCGGACCGCGCCTCGCCGAAAAAAACAACGTACTACTTATAATAAATTCTAATGATACAACCTTCTTTTATTAATTTGGCAAGACATGAATTCTCTTAATTTCCATAGCCAGTACCTACCAACTTTTTTAATAGTTAAATTCCTAACGCAACGACATGTATGCAATTATTATCGTTAACTTCCGTTAAATCTTCCAAAATGTAACGCTTTAATGTTTAACGAAGTTAACTTTTTAAGTAACGGTAGCCAATAACGAAGTTGTGTGACTAACGGTGCCAGCTGTGGTGTTAGACCACATTTTTATGCTACCAATACAGGTGTTAAGTGATTAGTAAAATTACCTCGCATTCGCCACTTACTCGTAACAGCACGATTATTTTCACGTTAATATAATCACTTAATTCAAATCAAATCATTCATTGTTAACACCTGCACTTTCTACATTGACAAAATGTAGATCAGCTATATCCTGATATACAGGTGTCCCAAATAACTACCTACTTACCCGTTTGTTTTTAATAATTTAAGTAATCACATAAAGTTGTTCTTTCCGTACAGAGTGAAAAGCAAACACTGGGACACCTAGTACGGAGAAACAAGCTTTAGGCGATTACTTGAAAATATATTTTAGAAATACGGGCAAATAGGTTTAAAAACTTCGCTGATTCGTAATGACTTTAATTATGTAAGATACTACTGAAACACTTATGAAATAAAACATGAATTAATGATTTTTCGTGACATGGACACAAGGGAAAATTACAAAAAAAAACAGATTAAAATGATCAATATCTCCGAAACTAGTAAAAATCGCTGAACATACATAGGGGTTCATATTCATATTCATATTCATTTATTTCGTGCAACCATGGTATTACAAGATGTTGTTTTTCTTAATCAGTTAAATCGATACCATTTTAGCTCCATCAGCCCTAGGCCGGTTGACGTCGGTTTCTGGGACACCCTGTTTAAATACTCTTTGGCCATATCACAGCATTCATGTCACTATGCCAACCTACAAGTTTTTATCCCTTTTACTATTCAGCCATTTAGCGATTGTAAGACAGAGATAATTCTACAGTTCTACACTCAAACCCACTACTCGTACTATACCTACTCATAGACATACATTATGCGATGGTATAGGATCGATTATGTTACATCGCAATCGCTTTACTTGCCTTGTAAATTTTATTCACCTGGTTAATCTTGTTATTGAAAATGTCTATAAATCTCATTGTATTGTTTTTGTTTTTTACAATAAAGTGTTTACTTACATACATGTACAACCACAAAAATTGTACTACAGTCCGTGATCGAATTCGAGATCAAACATGTAAACAAACGGATTGCCATCATAAAAAAACAAACCCAAGTGATGGGTAGTTTAAAATCATTGAAATAAAAATAAAAATAAAAATAATCAGGGTAATATAATATTGTGTGAAGAGTTGAAAATATTACACTAAGGCTAAGAGTTGATATACTTTTTTTAATTCCGTATTTATGTTGTTTGAATAAAATATATGGAGTTTTAATTTATGCTACTGGCAATGGTAAGAAGTTTTAAACATTTGGTTCGTTATTATAATAATTTTACTGTTAATGCAATACGGGACATACGGCGTTAGTTTTCTGAAATCTGTCGAATGAATGTGCTTCTTTTCGTTTACTCTTTGGTATCGTTGCTTTCTGTTGTTAAGTTTTTGTTTATTGTTTAGTTTTGGTTGTATTTTCGTGTACAGTTTCTATTTGTTCGTGTGTGTTGCATTGGAAATTAATAACTATGGAAGTTCAGTCAGGCCCTTCAAATAAAAAGAACAATTTCTCAACGCCGAAGAAATGGCAACATAGTGCTATGACGGTTAGTGAGAAACTTATGGTGATGAAAGCCTATAAATATTTCTACAAAAATTGGTGGTTGTGTCAATAAAACTAAAGATGTTCTTGGCATTTCCGGTGACGGTATGCAGAATAGTGACTGAGAATAAAACTATTTTTAACATTACACATGAATAGACAAACTTTGGTGTGAAAAAGTGTTCCATCCAATATCTTACTGAAAAGCATGTAGGTATCGGTATTTATTATTGATTAAAATTCAAACATTAAAAAATGAAATCTTCAAACCAAGATTATATACCCCTGGAATGTCACTTTGACATTGACAATTGTATGTTTACATTTTTGATCTCGAATTCGATCACAGACTTTACATGAATTCAATTCACTGTCAGCCTATCACGATTCGCGCGCCATCTGTAATTTGATGTGTCAACTAAATCTGAAAAGCTTACGTGGCTTCGGCCTTACTTGAAATTGGAATAAGAAAATTCTACAAAGACTTGGCTTCCGCCTTACTTGAAATTGGAATAAGGGAAAATCTACAAAGTCTTGGCTTTGGCCTTACTTCAAATTGGGTCACAAATAATGAAAACAATGACTAGGCTGTATGGATCAATGTCCTATGCATTTCTTTACGGGATAAAACAAAAAAAAATGAATTAATTAATAGCTCACGAAATAGCTGTAGCTTTTTCAACGAAGTTACGTTAGAGCGGACGGAGCCGTCCCTGTCACTCGTAAGGGATGGAGCTAACGTAACTTCGAACTTCGATTTTCAAAGTAGGGATTCAGTACTAGTGATGGGCCGTGGTAATATTCCCGTTACCAGTAAGTTTCCGTTTGGGAATATTCCCAGTAAGTTTCTAATGTTACCAGTAATATTCCCAAAAGGTGGGAATATACTATACTGGTGAATTATATGAGATTTAATGATTATATAGTTAGTTAAATAAGCAACATGCATAGATATATTCCTTTCTCTTTTACACATATCACCTTTTTTCTCTTTCACACAAACTTCTTATCTGAAATGGCACAAACACAAAGGACTTAGTTTTGCCCTTGACTCGACTCAGTGCACGTGCTTTTTGTGATGATAGTGAAAAATGTGATAATGATTACTAAGCTTAAAAAAATCGTTTTTCATGAAAAGAGGAAAAACATTTATTCACGCCAAAATTACACAATCTAAAAATATAACAAAATTAAAAAAATACAGTAAAACAAATTCTTAAAACTAAACTTAAAACCTAGTGTTACCTCCCCAAGCCCTAATTACAGCCACCATGCGATCCTTCATTGACCTCACCAACGTCACGATTCGTTCTTGAGGAATGTCACTCCACTCCTTGACGACGGCGTCCCGAAGCTGTTCAAGGGTAGCAGGGGCAGTATCACGAGACTGCACCCGGCGTTTCAGATCATCCCAAAGGTGCTCTATGGGGTTCAGGTCAGGACTTCTCGCTGGCCACTGCATCACGGGGATCCCAACCTGATCCAGGTAGTCCCGAACAATCAACGCCGTATGAGAGCGGCCGTTGTCATGCATGAATGTGAATTCAGGCCCGACAAAACCAGCATACGGGACCACGTGGTACTCCAGGATCTCTGTGATGTACCGATGAGCAGTCAGGGACCCCTGGCCACGTCCACCTCCAGTGCGGGAGACGCACACAAGGTCGGTTTTGCCCTGGATTGAAATTCCGCCCCAGAACATGCAGGATCCTCCTCCGTAGCTGACGGTTTCTTCAAAGCAGGCTTGTGAGTACCGTTCTCCCTGCCTCCTGTACACTCTTCTACGCCTATCGTTGCAGAAAAGGCATACCCTCATCTCGTCGGAGAAGAGGACAGACTGAAGTCTGACTCGCCTATGCTCTGCTGTCAATTTGGGGCCCGTAGCAGCCCTACGAGGCAGGATTTTCTTCTCTCGCAGCCTTCTTCTTACTGTGGAGACGCTCACCGACGTCCTCCGAGCTGTTCGGAGCTGCTGTTGCACCTCAACAGCGTTAGAGAATCGGTTACGCAAACACGTTGACACAATATAGCGGTCGTCTCTGTCGGAAGTGAAACGTCGTCTCCCAGATCCACGCTTCCTGATGTAGCTTCCAGTCTCCTGGAACCGCTGGGATACTCGTTTCACCCGGAAACGGCTTATGTTGAGTTGTCGAGCAACATCAACCTGCCGTAGTCCTGATAACAGTAGTGCTACCACTACCACTTGAGCTGCTTCTTCTGCCGTGATATCCATTTTTCAGAATTTTCTCTTACTGGAGCTGTTCAGGTGTGACTTCTGTGATGTCTGGATAGCAAATTACCCATAATTCATTTTTACCCACCCTTTTATTCGTGTTCAGGGTGGCACAAGTAGTGAGTCCTCTAATGAGTTTTCCATCACTTTTTTTTAAAGACCCTAACGTGTCGTGATCATTGTTTTTACGAAAAAGAACGATTCGCGTTTTTAAAGTTGATTAACTGTGCTTTCAAATGATACTAATATTGGTAGGGTACAATAAATAAGTTAAGAGCTTTATTCGCTTGAAATCAAAATTTCAAAAGGTGCGATTTTTTTGACGCCGTGTGTATTTGTATAATTAAACTGATTTTCCGACTTTTTCTTTCATTTCGATCGAAACTAAGATGTTTTTACCGTGATTTAAAGTGTACTTGGCCATAATTACACGGTGGGAATATTCCCAGTAACATTGGAAAAATACCTGGTAATTTTGGGAATATTCCCGGTAACATTGGGAATTTACTTTCTGGGGGGGAGCTCCGTATTTTTTTTTATTCTAAATTGTTCCAATGTTCACCAAATAAGCATAAAACACAAAAAAAATATTACTTTATAATTCAGTTTTTCTATATTTCCCTAAATTTCCAATACTTGGAAATATTACTGGTAACATTACTGGGAATATTCCCGCCATGGGAATATTCCCGGTAACGACCCATCACTATTCAGTACACAATTTGATACTCTATGGATAGACGCCAAGGTTTTTAATCGATAAAAAACGACTACTAAACAAAGAGTTTGAGAATATGGTGGTTTAGACTTATTGTAATACCACCCTACCCTAGTTAGCTTAGATTGGTGCGGAAATAAAGATTTAAAAAAAAGGAACTGTTCGAAATGAAATTGGCAACAAAAACTATAGAGGCCCTACTTTGAAAATCGAAGTACGCATTATCCATGCGTGCTGTCTGTCCGTGCATGATGCACGACGTAAAACGATAGTCCATAGGCTTCCTGGATAACAGTAACTATTATTATTAGCGTGATGGACTCACACGTCTAGCATGATGGATACTTTGCACGATAGTGCGTACAGCACCATCCGGCCTGACGGTCGAGACGGGAAGGTTCAACAATGATAGTGCGTAGAGGGCTTTAAATTTAAGATTTGAAGTTGAGAAGACGACTAGACCTTGGTTTAGTTGAGTTAGGTGGTTGTTCCGAGCGTGTAAAAGTTGGGCACGGATTAGATTATCAATATTATCTTGAGATCCACGCATATCGCAATTCATATCACGAAATACTGATGTGTATCAAAAAAATATCAAAAATCTTTGAAATCCGCGATAAATATTGACATAATATCTTTCCATGCCTTTGGATATAGACGTTATACCTACTTATAAATAATAGGTGATATCATAAATACCTATACTGTGCAAAATGTACCTTCTCTGTAAGCCCTCTACGCACTATCTTGTAAGGATAGCAGCGCACGACTGTTAGGCCCAAATTCAAAAATTCAAAATTCAAAATATATATTCAGTAAATTGGCCACATGAGGGCTCTTTTACACGTCGGTAATATGGAGTGAATCTACTAGCGCTTCGGACAAGACCATCATTGCGGAGAAGAAGCGCCGCAAGAAACTCCAGCAGAAGGTCATTTTTTCAATTATTAATTAGGTACAATAATACTTAAAATTAAGTTACATTACAAGTTAATAAAGTAATAAATAATTATTTTTAAAAACTAACACAAATAAAATCCTCACAAATGTAAACTCAATAAATAAAGTTAAAAATAATGATTAGGAGAACAACATGATGAGGTCTCTACGTCAGGAACGACAATTAAAATAACTAAATTGGAAAACAGGTCCTTGCAAGCGTGAACAGACCGGACCCCACAGACAGCACCCGTTCACGAGTATGACGCGTATCTCAGCCATCGGCTCCCTCAACCATGTGTTCGGGAAGGACGTGGCGACCCGATTAACGACGACGCCGTAAGCAAAGATCTTTAAGTGAGCATGACATGCTCATGCTGCCGGACAAAGATAACAATAAAAAAAAGTATCTGCCCGATGGTGCTATACGCACTATCGTCACCTACCGTGCAAAGTATCCATCATGCCGTCGCTGGCCACAAATTCTTATTTCGCTCATTTTGATTAGTTCAGAAATTGTCAATCCTACACTCGCTTCAAGAACCTTATGTGTATAATATGCTTTTTTTCATTAACGAGTGAAATTCTAAAATCCAGTAGTTTTTTTGGGAAAAATAGAAGAGCAGTAGACATCTCAAAACCTGTAGCTCTTGACTGTAGACTGAAGGACCTAGCATTTATGGTAAAGAGAAAATATTTAAAAAATATTACATACGTCAAGTCTACGCATTTCCAAGCAAGCAGAATGCACGATTGAACTGATGTACAGCATCCAACCGCATGTCGTGCAAGAAGTAGTGGGGGCTCGTTGGACAAAATTCGGTCGTGCGAGTCCATCACGGTAATAATAACAGATATTGACGTCCAGCAAGCCTACGCACTATCGTTTTGTGTCGTCCATCGTGCCCGGACGGGCATCACGGAAGGATAGTGCGTAGAAGGCTTTAGTCTAAATCACAATATAGGTACCGACATACTCGTGCGACAAATACACTCCCGCTCTACATTCACGCGAGAACGCGCGAACGTGTGAAAGTGTGAATGTGGAGGGCGTGCGCGGTTTCGCGCATGTTTCGAGCCTTGCTAACGCCTTGGTATTTTAGTCCACGTCAAAAGGCAAAGAGTTCAGTTCACGCGCAATTCGCAATTGATCGTAGCCCACGAATTGTCCGTGAATGTAAGAGCGCAATATAATCTGTGGTCTAAAATTGTATTATCTTATCTATGTGCGTGCCGTATCCGTGTCGGCGTGCTGCGCTAGAGCGTTCATTGAACTTGAACTTATTCGTATTTTACGGTCAGTTAATGACGAATCGGTAGTTAAACACTGTAGGATTCTTCGCAGTATCAGATCGGCGCCGCTGATAGTTTTTTTTTGAGTTACCATCAGCACTTCAATACCCCTTATGAGTAAGGTAAGCCGCCATCGTAAGTGACCAATTTTATTTCCCATTACGTTTCTTGTTATATTTCAGGTTCTCCACATTTTCGATTCCTTCCTTATTTCGTATTCTCTTCAATTTTTACACGGTTTTAGGGTTAATTGACCGGTCGTCCGGCATGCCATTTACCGGAGCCATCTTGAACTACCGTAATGGCCGCCGCTCGTGTCACATGTGAATTGTGAAGTGACGAGAGCGGTCGCCGCGGATAGATCGTAGCTGTTCCAATTAGATTCTTATAAAGAGGCTTATATTATTATCAGTATCGTTACAATGTCTGTTTCGCTTCCGAATCAGATGGAGGGCGGTGTTGTGCTCCCTCACGGCGTCGGGGCGGTCGGCGTGGTGCACGGCAGCGTGCCGGTGGCGCACGG
The DNA here is from genome assembly GCA_927399475.2 of Acleris emargana. Taxonomy (NCBI): domain Eukaryota; kingdom Metazoa; phylum Arthropoda; class Insecta; order Lepidoptera; family Tortricidae; genus Acleris; species Acleris emargana. The sequence goes on from OV656843.1 coordinate 3,454,388, forward strand.
GCTGGCGGTGCACGGCGCCGGGCCCGACGGCGAGCACGCGCAGCACGGGCCTCGCCGCCGCTACCAGAACCGGCCCAAACCGCCCAACAACTTGGAGAGGCTGCCGCTGGATGAAGCCGCCAAGAGGGTAGGCCTGCTATCTACCCACATTCTTCTCCATCCAGTCTAAATAAAACTATATAGGTGCTTTTACTCAGGCCCAGTGGCCAATTAACTCAAGTCTATGCTGGACAAAAGCCACTGACTCCCTTAAATTTTTAACTCTGTAGCAATATTGGCAATCTATAGCCGATTGTTTCTGTGTGGAAACTTCCGAAATTAGATTCTGAAACATATTTTATCACCTTGCCTTATGAAAATCCAGCTTGGCAAAGAGTGTTGTTTGCAATTATAAATCATTTTACTTTTAAACTTATAGAAATTGCCAAATTTTTGTCATAATGGAAAAAAAAGCTTTTACTCAACCATGACATACTGACATAGTGTGTATTGATTTGGTTTATTTTTATGATACACCTGTTAATTTAATTGTATTACTTTGTATACTGTGGAATTCAAGGACTTTCTTAGAATAGCTAATCAACTTTTTTTTCTGGAACAATAAATACCAAATACCAGCAAATTGGCCTTAAAAGGTAGTCTGGAAAATTTGAGTCAACACTTGACATGAAATCAATTAATTTGATTGTGTCAATTTTTGATAGGAAATGGAGTCGCTTCCAATGAAGACCCCAGTTTCGGTGCTGCAAGAGCTTCTGGCTCGTCGCGGCACTGTGCCAAAGTATGAACTGGTGCAGATTGAAGGCATGATTCATGAGCCTACCTTCCGTTACCGAGTAACTGTTGCTGATCTGGTTGGTAAGTTAAATGTATCTGTTTTTTTTTTGTTTTTGTTATGAACTTCACTACATAGTATAAAACAAAGTCGCTTGCGCTGTCTGTCCCTATGTATGCTTAAATCTTTAAAACTACGCAACGGATTTTGATGCGGTTTTTTTTAATAGATAGAGTGATTCTTAAGGAAGGTTTATATGTATAATACATTCCACGCGGGCGAAGCTGCGGGCGGGTCGCTAGTAAAATATAAAAAAGTAAGTGTTCCTTTTTTGTCAGGGCCATGATGATTGTTAATTTTCATTAAAGATTTTGCTTCTAGCTTAATAGATTGATTTATTTCTGGCTAAAGCAATCCAAATTATTTAAAATAGTAAGTATTAAATTGTGCAGTTGACAACTTCGGGCTTTCAGAACTAATTTATTATAGAGTCAAAATTGACAGTTGTTTATTGTGAACTTGTAAAGTAATTTAATTATTTTATAAATGATTGTGTCTTAAACAAGAAAAAGAGCCTTGTTGTGGCCAATTTACTGGATAAACAAGTTTAGCTTGAGAAATAAAATGTTTTTTCGTTTCTAACAATTTTTTATTATTGAGTAAAACAAAAATATTCTCTTTGTTATAGCCATGGGCACTGGGCGATCTAAGAAAGAGGCCAAGCATTCAGCAGCTAAAGCATTGCTTGACAAGCTTACTGGTGCTGCGCCAGCTGATCCTCCGGCCAATGGCACTGTGCCAGAAGCGTAAGTCGTCTTTGACAACTTTTACTGCTTCTATCTGTATTATTATAATGTATGGATTGTTAAATTAATTACCATCAAATATGGTTTGTGTATAATTTTTAATCAAATTAAACATTGTATTCATAATATTTATTTGTCATAATATAACCATAAAATATACACATTTATTTCCATGTCAATGGTATCAAAAATTGATTTAGGATTAAGATGTAATAGTGAGTGACCTAGTAATTGTACTAGTGACAGGGAAATAAATAACCAAATAAAACACCCCAATGGACGCAAAAGCGCGAGCACATGCTAGTCTGCCTAATTGACTGACAAACATCACAGCCTAAACCTCGTTAACTAAGGGACTTTGAATCTGGAGGTAATAGGATAACTTGTGTGTCTGTCTGTCTGCCTGTCCGTCTGTCACAGCCAATTTGCTCTGAATCTCTACTGGACCAAATCCAGTGACATTTGGTAGGATGGTGTTATCTATGACCCAAACACAGATGTGCAAAGTAAATATTTTTTTTAATAAGGAAATTTAAAAAATATATTTGCAAACCTTACTGTGTCATGTATCAAATGAGAGGGCTCGTTATGGGGATCTAAAATATATTTTTGTTAGTACTTATTGTATACTAAAATTGACCATTCTATACTCAATTTTTTATCAATTAAACTGACCCTAATATTACTGGTTACACGAGTTCTCATTGATATGTTTATGAAATAATATTTTAATAAAGAAATAATCAAGATGGGAACTGTCAGATTTTGGAATCTAATTAGATTTTCGAGTATAGTAGAAGTAGTAGTATTAGTTAGAGGGGCACCTTTATCTCTAACTACTGACCATAAAATTTTGCAAAAAAATATTACGTATAGTTAATGGCTTGTTGATTACAGGAAAACCTATAAGAAATGGCTTGTTGATTACAGAAAACCTATAAGTATTCAATCAAAAAAATAATTAAAAAAATTACTTACCTGTACACCCTCTCCATGCGAGTTCAACTCGCACTTGGCCGGTTTTTATTTTTGCATAAACCCTTATCAGACATTGTGATGTTAATGCTTAGAATGAGATTAGGGTTATTATTCTTTTGCTGCAAATTCTCCCACAATATTGGGTAATTTTCAACCAAACCTGTTTTTTTGTTTGCAGTGGTGCTGTGGTGTCATCCTTCGAAGATAAGCTGATGGGTAACCCTGTGGGATGGCTTCAGGAGCTGTGCATGTCTCGCTTCTGGCCTCCGCCGTCTTACCATGCAGAGAACGATGATAATGTTAATAGGCGTAAGTATTTGCACTTGAAGTATAGAATAATAGTGAAAATTGGCACACAATAATTATATTAATAAAATTGTACAACTACATAACATGGTAATACTGAGAAGTTTCTATTCCGTTTGTGCTGGTGTAAATTTAATTTTTACCTCTGGTATTCTGAAGTTAGGTTATAATGAGTGCACAGTTTTCATTCCTAAATATATTGTAAAGATTGATATATTATGGGGGGGGCCATTTGCAACGTTAAAAGATGGCGGACGTGTAATTTGTTTTAGACTTTAATTTTTGGGTAATTAGGTGTTCAAAGTTCTTTTCTGATAGTGATTTGTACTTTTTATGCCTTTGTGTCGCACAGTGATTGAAGACTTAGACTTATTTCGTGTATCTGGCATCTTTCTTCTCGTTTCAAGTGGACTCGCAGTGGTGCAGAGGTTAAAACTATCTTGACCTCTGACCTACAAATCACCGTACAACGTTGCCCCCAATCTTCCTAGAGAAGATTGGATTGTTTTATTGCTATATTGATATATACTTATATATACTTGACACTGGCGAAATCACTTAACGTGGAAACGCCATATCCCCGCGGTAGTAGCTGTTCAAGTCGCCGCGGGGGCAAAAGAAGAAGATATATTATGAAGATTGTTGATTGTGTGGTTGCCGGGTTAGAATAGTACCACTCCATGTCTTCCCGTGGATGTCGTAAGAGGCGACTAAGGGAATAAAGGCTTGCAGTACTGTTAGGCGATGGGCTTGCCACCTGTCACTAATACACTGGGAAACATCTTAGCCTACTTGTGCAAAATGTGGTTACAGAATTATCAAGAAGTTTTAAGACTTGTTGGTAATTCTTTAGCTCTGCCTACCCCACTCTTGGAATAAAGGCGTGAGTTTAGGTAGGGTAGGTATGTTATTAAAACAATGGTTATTATTTATTATTAAGAAATAGATCTTTTGGTACCAAACATACATCCTCACCCAATTCCTATAGCTTTTGTGTGATACGTAATTACTAAAAATTCTAATTTTCAAGCAGGCCTGCCTCACGAACGTCAGTTCACCATAATCTGCACTCTGTTGAAGCGTCGTGAAATAGGCACGGGCAAGTCCAAAAAGCTTGCCAAGCGTCAAGCCGCCTACAAGATGTGGCAGGCTCTGCAGGACAACCCCCCGGAGTCCTTCCAGCCTGATGAGGAGGTAAATACTGACTTCGAAAACTGAACAAAATGATTACATACCTACTAAAATTGTAGGAACTTGCTAGAATGTACAATCAATTATGAAAATAAGGTGGCATACTCTTTTAAAACATGTAAATCAGTTGACATATTTTGCAAACTAGTGGTACTTTATTTTTGTTATTGGCTGCATCTATTAGATTGTAATATGGAAACATTGATGTAAGCAAACATTTATTATCCAAGAAAACCTGATTTTAGACATATCTAATTAATACACGTAAAAATAATCAATTTACTAGGCAGATTTGCAAGGTGGTAAAAGTGGGTAGGCATAGGTCAGGCAAATAAATGCAAGTTCATGATTGGGCAGCAAAATGCTGCAAATACCGAGAAGATTAATTAGGGAGTACCTAACTGGGATATTATTTTGCTTAAATTTTAGATTAAAGTTTAAAATTAGTCTCTTGGTTATTCTACAAAACTTGAATTGTATGATCACTTGTGACTAATAAAGTTTTTTTCCAAATTTATTAACAGCCATGACTAGCAAGTGGCTCCTTTGTGTCATTCTTCTAAAGGTTTGTTAGCACTTGGCCAGGTATTTTACTATCTTTCGGTCGGCTCCAGCGAGCGCGAATGAAACAAAAGGGTCACTGAGGTCAACAAAACTGTTTTTATAATACGTGTTATGTTTTAGGGCGGCGTCGCGGCCCGTTATGCCGACCTGAAAGATAGTAAAATCTCCACACTGACTACAAGTCACAGCCACAAGGTGTCGCAGTTTCACAAACATCTCAAACAGTCTGTCGGCCCCAACCTGGCCAAGTTGCAGGTATGACAGAATTTCATTATTATGCATGGGTTTGGTTAACAACATGCATGCTTTCTTTGTTTGATGAACCTGTAAGCCTTCACTGCCGGCAACGCATATAAGCATTCTCGTCTCTTTACAGAGTGCAAGCTTTGTATGAGACAAGATGCGGCATTCGGGTCAAAGTCTTATAGACAATGGCGGCAGTGAATGACTTAACTTCATAAATAAATTGTCATACACGTGACAAGAAACCATGTCATTTCAGGTGACTCCCCTCAACAACAAGGACTTTAATTTCGTCCAGTTCCTGCAGGAAATCGCCTCCGAGCAATCGTTCGAGGTGACTTATGTGGACATCGAGGAGAAGTCCATGACGGGCCGCTGCCAGTGCCTGGTGCAGCTGTCCACGCTGCCCGTGGCCGTGTGCTACGGCAATGGACTGAGCAGCAAGGACGCGCAGGCCTCGGCGGCGCAGAACGCGCTCGAGTACCTCAAGATCATGACGAAGAAGTGAAGACAACATCTCGCGACATCAACACTACGGGCCCGGGTGAATCGACTTATTTAATGAATTGTTACTCCTACGACCGATTCCCTCGGATTGATGTCGCCAGGTTTTGCGAACACTACCTTTATCACCACTTCCCATTTGAATATGGCATGTCGCCAGTGCCGATAGCACTTCGGGCTATGCTTTATAACTGGCATGTTTGCAGTATCTTACTTGTGATTATTTTTAACCTGTTTCAGTGTTTGGGACGTTCGAATTAATTTTGTCTTCGTTATAATGAAAATTTCAGCAAGTGACTTTTCACTTGTACTATTACTGCCAACGTGCGAGGGTAAATTGCATAGCCCGTAAACATAATGAAACAAAGTATGGAGTGGTCATATAATATAATACAAGCTATACTTTGCATAGAATTAGTGTATTTTCCCAGCGTGGAAATTACTTAAATAAAAACTAAAAAAAAAACAAAAAAAATAAAAAAAATTAATAAATAAACAAAAAAAGTGTGGATTATAATATTTCCAGTTTAATATTCAGCATTATTCTAGAAATCTTTTGCATTCATATCTAAAGACTATAATTATCAAGTTACCACAAAAGTAAATCTTAGCTTTTAATGTATATTATAATCATGGCGTTGGCCGATCATGTTTTTTCCTTAACAGATTCTCCTTAATTTACGAGTATTTATTTAGTATGGTGTGTTTTGAGTATCTAACATGCTGAGCATTAAACGGAAAAGTATTCTCAGCTAGTAATGTATTTTGTCTTGTTGACGAACCGCCCGACCTTTGCTTTGTAATAAGCTCCGAGATTGTAGTCCCTACCTTGAACTAAAGATCTTCTTACAAAGTGCAAGGGTTGGATATTGCAAATGACTCGTGAGTGGCAGGATTACAAATTGTTTTTGTTTTATTTTATCCAGTCACTGTCTAGGTTTTCTTTTGAATGCATGATGGAAAACTTTGCAGGGAAGCTGAGAACTATGTGTCAGGGTGAATAATATCACTGGTATTAGTGGTTGCGGAGTTAGGATCCCTTGCCTGTGAAAATGGGCATTATTTTAATGCAAAGTATAGAGGTTGTAACGATTTCTACCTGTTCAGCATCGTCGTCAGTGCTTCCGAGACGGCGAGGCAACGACGAGGATTCTGCACGCGCCGAGTTTCTTTTAAATTGAATGGTGTGCGTTCCACCTGCCCCTTTTAGTCGCACTGTTCAACTTAGAAAAGACTTACCAGAGTAAAGGATTGGAGTTCTGTTCAACCAAGACCGACTAAATAATGGTACTGTGGTACTGCCAGAACAGCTGGGCGTGGATTATTTGTTTTTGTGTTTAGTGAGTCTTGGTTTTACTTGTATTAATCTTGAGGATAATCTTAATAGTAGAATATTGTCACTATTGTGAACACTTCGATTCGCATTTGCATAGTTAATGTATTTTTTATGAAATAAAATGCCGCCGTACTGTAATGATTTTGTCAATGCACTGTTTGCTCTACTTGGAATAAAATTTGGATGTTGCTTAAATGTAATTTGAAGTTTTTTTTATACCACCGTCATTGTTGTAAGTAAAGCAACTTTTGATGCTATTTATCTGGAATATCGACGGCGCAGTACCGTGATCTGACGTTTTGACGATATATAATTTTTTCATGTTGATACAATTTTTTGAATTTGGCGTCATTACTGAGGACGCTAGTTTCTTAGGCTGTTTTCTCGTGGTCCCATTATATTTGTTCCATTGACTTTCGACGGAGCGGGCTCCTGCTTCTGGCTAGTTTTGCCCTTCGGGCATTTGAAGAAACCTAACGAACCTGCCTAACCGATGTCGGCGATTAGTTCCAAGTTCTTAATTTTACATGTGTGAAATTTTGCTAATTATTATTGGGACGAATTCTTCTTAATGAAAAGTTTTAATTTTACAAATTCTTAATTTTCCGAATGCCTCATTTTCCTAATTATAGATAGTACTAATTCGGATTTTCTTATATAAGTACAGTCATATACTTTAAATGGCTAAAGAAAACAATTTTAAAGTAGTATTGCCTACAAACATATATTTAATTTTTAAAACAAATAAAACCGTTACTTTACATTGCTTAATATTGTTTAAACGAAACAAATCCAACACATTACTTAATTGCCTACTTAAACCGACATAAATTTTTCAGACATTCCTCGGGTGTGACTTTTCCTTTAATCAGGTCCATACGTTCCTTCACTATGCACGTAAATGAATAGATTTAGATTTATTTAATTCATAACATAAAATAACAATATAGATTACCCAGTGTCAATGTACCTACACGCATTTTAAGTTACGATCTGCAATACAAAAAATATTCGAAAAGATACGTATACTTACAGATATTATAGTTATTATAAATTTCTCAAATATAATATTTCTAACTGTACTATCGTCCGTAAAAAATCCGAATTAGTACTATCTATAATTAGGAAAATGAGGCATTCGGAAAATTAAGAATTTGTAAAATTAAGACTTCATTAACCCTTAATTTGGCAAAAATAAAAAAAGTCGGGAATTCAAACCCTTTTTGATTTTGAACCAGCAAAAAAATAAAAAAACATTCCAAACATTAAAAGTGAACACTATAGTATGTTAACTGTGGCATACACTGCCAAATTAAGGGTTAAGAAGAATTCGTCCCTTGGCCATTTGCAACGTTAAAAGATGGCGGACGTGTAATTTGTTTTAGACTTTAATTTTTGGGTAATTAGGTGTTCAAAGTTCTTTTCTGATAGTGATTTGTACTTTTTATGCCTTTGTGTCGCACAGTGATTGAAGACTTGGACTTATTTCGTGTATCTGGCATCTTTCTTCTCGTTTCAAGTGGACTCGCAGTGGTGCAGAGGTTAAAACTATCTTGACCTCTGACCTACAAATCACCGTACAACGTTGCCCCCAATCTTCCTAGAGAAGATTGGATTGTTTTATTGCTATATTGATTTATACAATATATATACTTGACACTGGCGAAATCACTCAACGTGGAAACGCCATTATCCCCGCGGTAGTAGCTGTTCAAGTCGCCGCGGGGGCAAAAGAAGAAGAATTCGTCCCAAATGTCCCAATAATAATTTGCAAAATTTCACACATGGAAAATTAAGAACTTGGAACTAATCGCCGACATGACCTAACCTACCTATTCTTGCAATCATAATGAGTATTAGGTGATCAAATCTAGGTGCACTTTTTACACTTTTTGTTCAATGGGACCACGAGAAAACACGTATAAGGACTACCGCCACTCTGTAATAAGTAAAAAGTAAATAAGATCTATCATAACGTCGACAATACTAAACCATTCGATAGCAATATGGTTTTACAGAGAAGAATAGTGATCCTGCTTACCAAAGACCAAAAGTCATTGAACTCTGTTTATATCGCCGATAGATAGGCTTACTTCAGATTAAAATTTGATACAATATGTAAGGGCGGCTCTATCTATCCGCGGTTTGAATTATAGGGTTAGGCCGTTACAGGGACCGGAACCGCTTACCCTTTAAAAGGTTTTCGTTAGGGTATATAATTGACTGGTTTTTACAAACCCTAACGATGCGATAAGCATATCTTCGACTTACCCCAATGAAGAGCTATCCCATACGATACAATTAATTCGACTAAGCGCTTACCAATTCCTTAAAAGCCTCGTTAGGCTTTCCCTATGAAGTGTTTATTGAACGGCTTCAAGCTATTTTAATCTCTACGCGCAGTCCATACAAATTATTTTTGCACTACTTAGCAATTGATTGGCTATCCACACACAGGCTTGAACCAACCAATCACACGAATCTGCGAAACAGAGTCAACGGAGAGGGAGAATTAATAGGGTAACACTAACGTAATGCTAAGTGCTTAAATCCGAAACCCTTACGAAACTGGTAACCTCAATGGTTAATCATTCATTAGGGTAAGCCTAACGATAGGGATACGCTAACGTTTGGGAGAGCATTTAGTCGAATAAAGGGGTTTTCCGGTCCCTGGGCCGTTAGAGTGTACCCTTACGGCCGAACCCTATATTCAAACCGAGGATAGATAAGGCTTACCTCGGGTTAAAATTTGACATTTGCCTATACAAAATGTGTCAAATTTTTATCCGAAGTAAGCCTATCTGTCCGCAGATTGAATATAGGGTTTGGCCGTTAAGGTCGCAGCACACATATCAACTCTGAAAGGGATCGTCACCGCTTCGCCTTTCCACTACTAGGTGAGGCGACTACGTTACGATTCCGATTAGTCTGCGTTGCAGTAGGGAGTTTCATACAAATGATACTGAACGGCTCGAGTTGATAGGGTGACGATCCCTTTCCGAGTTGATATGTGTGCTGTGACCTTTAGGGTACCGTACGCACTGCGGCCGGCCGTCCGGGTGGCACTTGCGGCCAACCGGACAATGGGAAACCGTCATGGTTACCGGTCGTGCGTTTTCAATGCCGAGCAGCCGCAAACTGGCAACCGCAGTGAGTCCGCGTAGCGCGCACAGCGACCGTCGGGCCGCAGCGCTCCGAGCGACCGAAGCGGATGGGGCGGCAGCCGCATTGCAATGCGTATTGATAATACGGTTTACATACAATTTTAGGCTTACTTACTTAGGCGGATGGCCACTCGGCTAACCGGACAGTGCGTACATACATACCCTAATCTTGGAGACTGAAAGTTGTATTAACCTAGGTATGCTGGAGGAGAAAAAAGTACAAATAGTTCAAGAATTTATGAGGTGTTTAAGGCACCGTGGAAACTTATACAGTACTTCTATGATATTTAAATACTAACTGCCGCACTCAGAGACGTCAATTAAATTGAATGCTTGTTTAGTGACGTGTTGTCTTATTCTATTGTTATAGTAGAGAAAGTGACAGCAGCAACTTTAATCAAGCATTAAATTTTAATTGACGTCTCTGAGTGCGGCAGTTAAGAGTCAAACCTCCGGTTCTATTTTAGACGGTGTAAAATCCAATCAAATCGAATCTTATTTTTTAAAGGTATTCAAATCGAGTGATTCCCATCTTCCAACCTAGCCATCCCACCTAGGTTGGATATTGGGAAATCATAGTGCCATCTTCCAACCTGCCTCAGGTTGGATAGTGGGAATGAAATAATGAAATATTTTATAAATTTTTCTTTCCATTATCCATCCTGTACGGAATAGGGTACAGTCGCGGAGAATATCCCGGCACCATTGTGCTTTACCCGACGGAGCGAAGGTATTACAGTCACGTCGTTCGTGTATTTAGATGATTAAATATAAATAGGTTTGTATATTTGTCCGATTCTAGATTTGAAAAGTTGGGTTAATATTTTTATATATAATTTATTTTATCTATTACGTCAATCAAAAATAAAATCTAGAAAATAAATTTTCTTAAAAAAATACGTCATGATTATGACTTACGATAATGACCTAAACACATTATGACTAAAAATAATTTTAGGCCATAAACTCATATTTAAAAAAAAAACATTAATGTACTTTGAAGGGAGTACTCATATTTATAAGCAGACCTAGGAATATACGGGGCAAAATTAAATGACAGCTAAGGATTGCCTACATCGATAAACTCAATTATCGATGCTTTTACCACATACTAGTGATCGCTCCAAGTTTTGTTTGTATTTTTTTGTTATTGTAACTATGCAAATAAAACAAAATAGCAACATAATTCTTGTTATTCCTTACTTTAAAAGTTTTTTTTTAACCTTTTGTCATCATCATCATTATTTTCCTTACCGTGTATTTCAGAATGACTGTCCCATTTTCTTAAAATAAACAATCAGAATTTGTCAAGAGTAAAAAAAAAAGATTATGAGTAGTGAAGGTTAAAGTATCCTTTTAAAATAAAGAATAACCAGAATTATGTTTCTATTTTGTTTTATTTGCATAGTTTCAATAAAAAAATATTTTTACAAACAAAACTTGGAGCGATCACCAGTATATGCGGGAAAATCATCGATAATTGAGTTTATCGATATAGGCAATCCCTAGCTGTCATTTAATTTTGCCCCGTATATTCCTAGGTCTGTTTATAAGCAATCTAAACATTTAATTGTATTCTTTATTTGTCATTGACTGTACAAAAGTATAGGTTGGAAGATGAGAAGAAAAACAAATAATACATTTTATTCCCACTATCCAACCTGAGGCAGGTTGGAAGATGGCATTATGATGTCCCAATATCCAACCTGGGTGGGATGGCTAGGTTGGAAGATGGGAATCACTCTTCAAATCGTATTTGTCCTGTTATGATATTGTTTTTAACTCGGCCGCCATTATCGGCAAGTGAATAAGAGCTTGAAAATTGGCCCCAAATTCTTGTGTGCCCTAGGGCCCCGGCAGTTTTTTTTTTTTTATGGTATAGGAGGCAAATGAGCAGACGGATCGCCTGATGGAAAGCGATTACCGTCACCCATAGACACCGGCAGCACCGGATACTGTTACACAAAAATATGTTATCTACAGACCCCACAATTGCATGCGTGCTCGCGGCGCCGCGCTGGTGCGCAGGGTGCGCGCCAGCCCCGACACGCCCTAGCCATGACAGCCGACAGAGTGGACTGCCTGTACATGCGCCACTGCTGCGATAGGCTCGTCAAACGTAGTTTAAGGTGATGACTAGCACGATTTATTTAATTTTAATTGGATTTGAATTGATTATATTGTGATGCTTTGTGAATTATTTGTTTTGTTATATTATTATGAGTGCAATTACTTGAAATAAACTTTTTTTTTATTGAGTTAATAAATATCAAACTCCGATATGTCCCTGTAATTTAGTATACGAATTTAAAACTTATTAGCAATATAAATGTATGTCAAACTACTATGATAATTTGATAATACTAGGTAAAGGTTGACACTTTTACTCGTTCCACTGCTCGGTAGTCGTAGTTCAGCAGGGTTATTATGACGTAGGTACGCAGTTCAGTTTACGCTGAGAGAAAAGGACAGAGCTATATAACTACTATAGCTCTATCCTTTACGCTCGCCGTAAAATGAACTTCATAGTTCATAGAATCTGTTTGTATTACTAACACAATGATCCTCGTTGGTCTAAAATAAATGATTTATTATAGTTACGTCAGAATAACCCACCAGACATTATTGCGTAACAGCATCCTATTAGTTTTGGTCAACAGGATTTTTGGAACCGACATCCCCTTAGCTATCAGTAGGTACGTATTGTAGTTTCCCTTGTAAAGTTAAATTGTTAAAGCAGCCACATGTACTGAATGTATTGTGTTTACTTAGTTACGAATAAAACCAAAAACCCAAAAATCATACATTTTTAATCTTAGCCAAGAAATAATCAAAATTAAAATGCACGGAGCATCAGGGTCTCAGTTGTTTTTTACGAACAAATTTGAAATGACCCAACCTATTACGACTGGAACCTGCACCCAAGCTCATTTGCGAACTGCCAGCTCTTGGCGAAACGATCCAAGGAGATGGAGAATGCTGTGATTTAAAGTTATCGCGTTCGTCCTCTTGAGACAAACACCATGTTTCTACCTCTTTGGGTAACGCACGCGGGGTATATAAATTATCAGAATTATTAAAGTGGTCCAACGTTTCTTCTTCACTGTATTGATTTACAGGATTCTGCAAGCCGTAGAAACTGGGCGATTCCATCTGTGTTGGAGTAGAAGGAAAATAAACTGCAGGACTATCAGTAAATTCAGCCGGAGGGGCCACTATATCTGTAGGTAGTACAGGTTCATTGCTGTCTGTACTAAAATATTGAAGCATCATTCTGGGATTAAGCATATTCTCATCTTCAAGATTTTCAGCTGGGTCTAAGTCTAAGCTTTGATCTGGAATAGCCAATTCGTTAAAGGGGTTTTCATTGATATTGTCATTTGTAACGTCATAATCGTACTCATGCGTTTGCTCCAGTTCTATGTTTTGAGACGCAACTTCACTTTCGTTTTTTATTTCCACGTTTAGGTTTTCTTGTTTCTTTCTTGGTTGAATGGGCGTAGCAGTTGTGTTAGCTTCAATTATAGCATCTGGTAAAGGTAGATCTGCTGTATGAATATCTTTTATTCTAAAAGGTCGTCTTGGCTTGACTGTGCTCGCTTCAGAGCCGTTAGTTTTTGATGCAGATGAAGAATAACCACTGTCGTTATTAGTATTATTCATGGTCGGTATGCTACGAATTTCCGGCTTGCTGTAAAGAAAGGAGAATTAAACTTTGGACACACGGATTATTTATTTACATTATAATTTTTATTTACATCACTAACCTTAAAATTTTACCGTACTTCTGCAAAATGTTTGCTATATTATTTGACGACCGGTTAAGACAATTCATTGAAATGCTTTTAGGTGTATCTTCCGCATTGTATTCTTCATTTGGGGAATGTTGATTTGCATTCTGTGTAATATCTTCAACTTTTTCTTTGATGCTTAATTGTCGCTTATTTCCAGACATTTCCATTTTATCATTTCGAATATCTATTTCATCGTTTCGGGTGTGAGAGATAGAATCATTTCGGATATTTGGGGTCTCGTTTAAATTTTCATTTTTAGGATCTTTATTTATTTTAGTTTTTTCTTCAGTCACTATTTCTGTTATGTCGACATCCACTTTCAGTTTCCTTGTAATTCGAAGTTGATGATCGAGAGCATTTTTCGTGTGAACATCAACTTTAGTTGCTGTATAGGAATATGTATTAACGTGCGTTTTCCCTTTTTTGCCGAAGCGAGGAATAAACTTTCCAGAATTGCTACTATTTTGCTGTTGTTTCACAATTTCATTATGATGATATGTAATGGATTTGTCTTTATTTAGTGAAGTATCATCGATAATATCCTTTTTGTATGTGTCATTTTTATCAAAGCATGGAATTATTTTTTTAGAATTACAGATATTGTATACATTGTTTACAGTCTTATTTTGAGAATATGTTATGCATTTGCTATCATTAAAAATGGCAGTTTTGTTAGCATGCGGTTTTTCTATACTGTCTAAACAGGCATTTAGTCTTTGAGTATGACAACTATTTTGTTGTTGTTTTGGTATTTCATTATGAGAATATGTCTTATCGTAGTTTTTAGCATGATATTCAGGAAGTTGGTGTAGATTAGCTTCTGTATTTTCATTTATAGTAGGGGGTTTATATCTTGTTACTTCTTTAGATCTAATACCTAACATTCGATCTGGCATGGCAATGTATTGTGGAATTGATGCCGGTGTACGCAGTTCGGGATTCAAACACATGGGAGATGTATCCACTTGGTGTATTCTCTGTTGAAAACAGTTTACTGATACTTTAGGCCAAGTATATGGTTTTACATACGGCACTAACGTATTTTCATTATTATCAATGTGATCGTTATTTGTTGTGCTTACATTTTGGTTAATTACAGCAATCTCTCTTAATTCATCAGATCTGTCGTTTTTGGAAAAAACAATTTCACTGTTTAATTTTTTATTTTCAGATTGTTTACAACCCAGGGTCTTATTGTCGAGACTGTTGTTGTTGATTTTTATGTTATTAAGTGTAATTTGGTTACTTGGAACATGTAGTCCAGTTATTTCACTGTTCAACCGTTTGTTGGTTTCTACAGAATACAATTTTGTATCCGAAGCGTTTTCGCTATAAGCGTTTGTAATTATTGTGTCCCAATTTTGAACTTGGGCATTATTTTCAGCTGCCATAATGTAGGATTCGTCAGATTTATCGTGATCTTTGTCAGTCACCTTAAGTTCTGAATGCATATCTTTACTCTCTGTATTCAAACTGATTACAAATCTATTATTATTAATAGCTGACGGTTTATCAGATCCGGTACTAATGTTATGCTGTTTGTTTGTGTTGTTTGGGATGGTTTGATGGCTCTTGACATGTACCGCTGGCAATGTATCCTCATCGGTTATATAACACTGTTTATTAGCTCTGAAGTTGCAATCAGTATTTGTGGTCATATTTTGGATTACTTTATTCTCAACGGTTGTCATAAATTTATCAGATTCAACTGAATAACTCGTTATTACTTCAGAGCGTATATTATGACAGTCGGTACTCACAGACGTATTTAATTTTGTTATTTTTATTTCATCGTCATTAACAGGTGCATTGACAGATTTGGTTGTATTACCTTGTACTTTGTTTTCTTTGTCTGCGGTTTGAGGGGTCTTGACATGAACCTCTGGCAATTCTGTGTCATTATTCATGTACAACAAATCATCAATTTCTCGAGAAAGCAGTTTTGAGTCGTTTGCGCGCCCTAAAAACTTATTTATGTGACATTTTATAGTATCTGAAAATCTATTATCACTATTTTTTAGGTCTGCATGGTCTGATATATCAGTTTTAGCTTTCTTTTCAATCAAATCAACTACACTGAAATTGGATTTCGTGTGGATGTTTTTGCGCTTCCTAAAGTCTTTTCCAAATTGACTGCATGCGGGTTCAATAAAATCATTTGATTTATTGTTTATATTTTTAGGCCTGCATTTTTCTTTTGGTTGAAATGTGTTTTCATTTGAATTAATGCACGGCATGGTTCGTACTGTAATATCTTGGAAACCACTATGATATTTACCTGTAATTTCATTTTCTATATTGTTTAAGATGTTGTCAATCTGTACGTCATCTATATAATCGTCTTCTTCGTCCATTATGTTTATATTTTCCCATGACTCGTTAACTGCAATGTTAGTTAGATCTACAGTTGGTGGGCAGTCTACTTTTGTCTCTTGCAAGTTTTGCGTTTGTCTAGCACAATTTGGGGTGCCTCGGTTGTCTAAAAGGTCACTTAATAATTCACTAGACATTTTCGTTGATTTATCCATATCCTTCTTAAGTACTTTAGACGTCCTACCGAAAGACTCTTTTAATGCCTTGAGTTTTTGTGTCAAAGCATTGTCTCGTTTAATCTTTTCTTTACACTGTGTGATGTTGTTTGGACTTGTGTTGGGTCTCTTTCTTTGTTTATATACATCTGTTATAATGGTCTGTTTCTTTGCAATATTCTTTTTAGGAGGTTCTTGATTTGGGCATACAAAATAATCGTCTTCACAGCGCGTTGGAGGCGTCAAATCTTGGAATAAATACTCGGCATGCGCGTCAATCCCAGCTAAAGTAAAACAAACCGTTTTAGATCATTATTTTCTGCCTGTGCGCTAAAATATTTAAAAAAATGCTTACCTATTTGGGAACTAATGCAATTTATCATGACTTTGTGTTCGTTAATATGTTTCCTTCTAATTTCAAATGTCATTGTCCCATCATAGACGCTTATCAAATCCTTGTCTCTGTAATATTAGCAGTTGTGTAATAGTAATTCATAGCCTAAAATAGTTCTAATGTAACGTTGAAAAGTGAAGCTGTAAATTCATACTTACGTAAAAGGTTTTAACAGCAACAAATGATTTTCTGAATCTCCAACAATCAAGTAGCCCTTATGGGTGTCTCCGGCTGTGAGATTGCCCATATTTTCAGATAAGTATGCGTGGTTTAGGAGCATCATCTGGACGCTGATTGTCTGGTTGTCTATTGGTGTGGTAGTCAGCTGGTATTTCGGTAGTAAACTTACTTGCTTTCTTAGCACATTGCCTGCCGGTGGTCCCTTATTCATTATCTGTAAATTGTTATAAACAGTATATTTTCTATTTATATTTTAATGTTTAAATAAGTCTGAAGCTAGAACACTTGTACAGTCGAGTTCATAAATACCTGTGTACAGTGTACACTTCAGTACCTTGCCAATTTAACATAGTTAGGGTTAGGATAGTGAATTAAATTAGTAGCACTCTAGTTAATAAGTAGTTTCAAGATCAAACTGAAAGAGCTTTGACGCTACAAATGGACAGTTGCACAGATCACTTTTTTTAATAATTTGGTTGTTTTTTTTTGTTAATGTGTAGTTTTAACTTAGATTATAATATGTGTAATTAATGCGCTTAGGACGCTAGATATCACTTTGTTGTTATGTTTAATATTTTATAATTTTTTATTTAAATTGTAGTATTTTTATATTTGTAGACTAACTTTTATGCTGTGTTTCTTTTAAATGTTCTATTTCTTTTCTTGTTTTTGCCATCTTTCTCATGCGGGTCCAGCTGAAAATCAGCGCTGCGGCTCCGTGCCACAGCACCACGCTGAGCTGGTACTCCGTTTCGGCTATTTTATTTTTATTTAGTTAAATAGATTTTGTAATTTTATTTTTATTCTCTCAAATGTGTGTGTTTTTTTTTGTGTTTATTTAATAGCCGAATAAATTATTCTATTCTATTCTATTCTATTCTTAATAGACTTAGTCTAGCAAGATATAGATTCCTACTTAAGACTGTAAACTGTGCCACAGTGACGTTATAATTGAAATCGTAAGACTTTTCAGACAAAATTTCAGTGTGACACAGTTGGGATCACATTTTTTCACTTAACTGTTTGTTCCGTCGATTACAAAAAGATGTATCCACTTTTTCACCCTATTGCGTTGTAATAAGGTCCAAAAGTGGATACATCTCTTTGTAGTCGACTGTTCATAATCATTTTGTTTGCATACAATTGTTATTCATAATTTTTATTATTGCTGGAAACGTAAACTTTTCAGAAGTTTTTAAATATTCAACATTATAGATAAGGCTGGGTTAGGTTAGGTTTGATTTATAAAAATTCTAAAAAGTAAGGGCGCCCACATACATTCGGTACTGAAAAAAATACGTTATGTATTCCGATGATTATGACTTAAAACGTTAAAACGCTTTATTAATGAGTAAAAATTATTATGAGAGTGCATTATGGACCCGAGGTAGGTTAAGGTATTATACCGATTGTACGTTTTCGAATAACTTCAGCGGTCTAGCTATGAAAACCTAACAAATAGAGAGACTAACACAAATTCGATTTTATTAGTACGTATTAAAAATACTCACCCTTTCCAAATCCCTAGGATGGCTTTCCTCCAAGAGCATGAAGCTGGTAAGGCCAGCGCTTGCCAGCAGCGTGCTGAATGTCGGGCCGATGCCCTTCAGCTGCCGGCTGACGTACGGGGAGCTCTCCCAGAGATGCGCCTCGACGCACTTCGCGAGGACTATAGAGTTCAGCACGGCGGAGTATTGGGGCTGTTGGGTTGGGTCTGGACGCGTCACGTATCTTACTAAACCTGGCAATACAATAAAGTGAAATGACTAGCATAGAGGCATTCCATCTTAGTCCTCAGGGTTGGCAGTGCATTTGCAGTCTTGTGAATGCGAATGTCTATGGGTCTCAGTTTCCACTTACCATCAGGTGGCATATGTGCTCGTTTGCCCTACTTTGCTATGCTATAAAAAAGGAGGAATTGCGGGAAGACCTGAGAGGCTATTGTCTAACGCATTGCAATAGCACTCGGCTTCAAAGCGGAACAATTGTTTCATTTTGTATGCAGACAAGCCTTCGATTTTCAAAATGAAAACGATTGCGACTGCGTTAGACAATAGCCCCTCGGTATGCGATGAGCACACGACTGAAAGTGGTTTGGCCATGTCCAGTATTGGATGTGGTCCGGGGAGCCCGTTGTTTCAATTTTTTTTCATTGTTGACACAATTGGGATAGATCAAAAAAAATAACTCATGATTTTTACATTATAATTCGAAAGAATAGGTAATTTTAAGAGCTTTCATTAATTTTGTATTTGATCCAATAGTTTTGTTGAATTTATTTAGCGGATATTTTATGGATGAAATGATTATTTTAAATTTGGGTTGGCATTTTCTAATAAAGCGGTTTTCGCCTAACCCGTAAGATACACCTAGGAGTGCTTCAAGCCAAAAACGAAAGTCAAACAACGGTCAAATATACTTTTTTCGAAAGGTCCGACATAGATAAATATTTCAAAAACTTAATAATGCAGAACGGTTTTAAAACCCTATTCCTCGAAATGGTTTTCAAATTAGAGTAATTAAAAAAATATGAACAATCCCAATTATTGATACTCATAATTGACAACAATTCATTTTGTGCTAAGGTAGTAAAATAAAATACCGTTTCCAGATTTTACACTGCTGATTACAGTAAAAATATCTTTGGATTTTTTTATGCAGTCGTTTTTTTTATATTTAGGAAAAACAGTAAAAAAAGTTGGATTGTGAATGTTAGGAATACACTTATAGTGCCCTTAGTCCATTTATTACCAAAGGAATTGAAAAAAATATACAACTGTCATGTTCATTTTTTATCTGTCTGACGGATTACTTGATTCTAACGACACGCTTTCGATTCTACGCAAAATAGTTTATTTATTTTAATGGCGTCTACAAATTATGTAATTAATTAAATTACGCAAAATAACAAATTTGTAAACGAACGGCAGCGAATGATTGACAAGTGAGTGACATGACATGACAGTCAGTTCTGTTTCTGTTTAAAGTTACTTTTTTTTATTTTATATCAGGCTAAGATCACGACATCAGTATTCCTAACTTTGTATATACGGTCTTTTTAATGACTATTTCTTTAATAAATTATAAACGACGAATTTAAGTGAAATAAAGAAAAACCAAGAAATACGGGTAGTCTAATTTTTAACCAGCTATTATAAACGCGAAAAAACAATAATGCATTTTTTTTTGAAATGTTGCAAATCGCTTGAACCGTAAACTTTCCAGAAATTCTTAAATAAATTCTATCTTGTAGACAAGACTAGGTAAAGTTAGGTTTGATTTTAAAAAATCTGAAAATAACATTTTCTTTAAATATGACCTGAATTTTTTTTTGACTTAAAATAATTATGGCAAACGATATAGCCCCGCTTCGGCTGGGTTGACTATGATACTAATAAAAAACCAACGACAAAAAGTACATCTTTACCCATTTCAATTTACACCAACTTTAAATACTTACACGTGCATACCCTGGATGCGATCCTCATCACTTTCATAGCTTCTTGGTTCAAAGCTGGTTCGGGGATGGCCAGGCATCCTAGAACAGCTTGAATGATGCTGGAATAGGATTTAGTACCTAAGTCAACTCACGGTTCATGCATGGCATATTTTAATAATAGGTCTAGTAGTCGTACAAAATAAAATATATTTATTTTAATTAGTTACCAGTTAAGTTTCATCTGCCTTGTGCTAATCTTGCCCTTCATCGGGAATCGAATGGTGGCCGCCGCGTTGTTCCTGTTGAGCAAGTTGAGGCAGCGCCGCTCGTCCATTCTTAAATGCATATCGGACAGCTCGTGGCTCTCGCACACCACCCACAGTATTTGGTCTAAGGTCGCCGTGCCTTCAATCTGGAAAGAAGAAATAGTACAATAATAGTAGTTTATGAAATTGTTGCATAAAGGGGGGTATTAAAACTCGAGTGTGTGTTTAAGAACCGAGCCGCTTGGCGCGGTTTTTAATAGTATCACACGAGTGTTTTAATACCTAGTTATGTGCAGTTTCATACACTACTTTATCTATTCTCATACATTGCGATTCGACCTGCTAAATAAAAGATCAAAGTTAATAAAGTAACTACAGCAAAACGTATTCAATGAATGGCGCCAATTGGCATACTTTATAATGCCAATATAAATTCGTTTTGAAGTTTATAATTCCAACTTTACGATATGAGAGTAGAATTAAAAAAATAGAAATATTTTTTGTTTTTTTTTTAAATTCAGTAGCTTTATCTTGTCTAGGGGACACCGTTGATGTAGTAAAACATATCAATCTTATGTGGTCGTCTTGCACCGTCTTATATATTTACACCTAGGTAGGTGTTTTTTTTTTTCCTTTTCTCCCTCTATCTCTCTCGCAAGATATTGGTGTGTTTTCCTGAAACTACGCAGGACGCAGGTTATTTGTTTTATTTTTTTATTTAATATTTATAGATTTATATAATGCTAGACGTAGACTAAGTATACCATTGTAACATTAAATTATATTTAAAAAATTACTGACTGCCGAGTTTCTTCTCAGCAGTGGTTTCCTCTTGTGAAGCGCTGGTAGATTCTTGACGTGCAAAAGTGCCCGTGCGGCCTACTTACTGAATAAATGTCTTTATCTTTTATCTTTATCTTTACATCTTGATGCAAAGACCCGGGACGAGTGAGAATGACAGTTTGCACGTGTATCAAAAAACGTTTTCAATACATTGCGTCGGTGATACCTACTGGTACACGGCGAAAATTCAAGTAAGTATCAACGACGATTTGCGAAAAAAATACTATGAAACAAAACTTAAATAGTATACTTAACAGTAGCGAAGCGTCCATACAACCCGATTCCCAGCGGCTTCCCTAAAAATTCCTATGCATAGAGTAGGTACCTACTAGGTATACAAACAACAAAACGTAAAACCGAAAGTAACCCGGTGTACTATAGCTTTACCTTGCTTCATAATACGATGAATGAACACGCACTAACGCCGCAATTCAAATTTATTTATTTACCAAGCCGAAATCTATCACTCGCTCGCACCCATTCACTAACCTATATTACTAGAAAGAAACAAGAACAATATTTTCGTATACACGCACACATGCTCAGTTACCTTTCACTACGCGCGCTCGAACTTACACCCACAATTAAAACCGCCATACAAGCCGGTGACTCGGCGCCGGACCTCAGTAACAAATTCAAACCAAATGGTATAATATTATAGCGCTACATTAGCTTTAAACTCGCACACAGACACAGCGGCACCTGTGTGAGCACGCAAGAGGGAGAAGCACGCAAGTCCGGCCAACGAACTACGGCTTATTGCATCCAATTTTGAACTTAAAGTGCATGCGTTAACTTTCTTTTCCCAAGGACACTCAACTCAACAACCGTCTCTCTCCCCCCTGGCCTCACGACCTTCAACTACTTTTTAGTTTTTTCATTACGCCATTACTTTCGCGTCCTCGCGCTAATAGGTACGCGGTGTTTTGTTTTGATTTATAGTTAAATTTGTGTTATTACTTAACTTATTGTGTTTTATGAGACTCAACTAGTGAAATTTAGCTTGTTTAGTGTTCTGTGAATGTTTTTCTGTTTGGATTGTGTTATTTGCAGATTCGTGGCGACAACGGAGGTTTGTTTATATTTCGTTAAGTACCTAAATATTGTTATTTTTGCTTCGATCTATTTTAGGTTATATTCGTGGTTTGGTTTTTAAATATTTTTGCCTGTACTCAAAGTACAAACGGCCGCATTGGTGCAAATTGAGTGTTATCTTACAGATTACCTACTTAATGAACAAACATGTTTTTCAAAGTTATCCTTTGGAAATAAGAAACATGTCATTAAGTTAGGATTAGGACGCGCTCGCCCAGACATAAAAATTGATTATAGGCGTAGAGATGGATTCTTCAAACATTTCCACAGCGAATTACAAATACAATTGGCTGACTGGCAGCTGCAAATTAAACAAATTATTTTGCTATTCATCTTTGCTGTTTTCCAATTCTAGCAGTGTTTGGAATCGAACAGGTTTTGCAGATATTCACAATTTATATAATTCAGTTAGGGGACGCAGGACTTATAAAAAAATTCGCCAAAATTGTATCATTATGACACCTAATTTAAATGATTTTATCGTATAGAACACGTTAAAATAAGCATGTTTTACTTGAAAAACTTTTCTCTAAAATCAAAATTGGCCGAGTTATAGGGGTTCAAATGGTGGTCATTTTCAAGGCGTCAGGGACTTAGAAAAATTTGATGCTTGAAAATTATGTCAATATAAGGTCTATTTATGATGATTTAATTGTTTAGAATATACTAAAACAAGCATATTTTTTTAAACAAACTTTTCTCTAAAATCAATTATTACTGAAACATTACGGTTTGAATTAAAGTACGTAAAAAAAATAGGTTATGTTAGGTTAGTTTTTATTATATTCCCGAAGGGCAAACCGCCCAGAAATAGGGAAATAAATTTGTATTTTTTCTAAGATTTAATCTTAATAAGCACGAAAAAGGCAAGAAAAAAAAACTTATTCTATTTTCTATAAGTAATTCAGCTAGAAAACATGCTCAAAGCGAGAAACATATACGGAGTTGTATATTATTACATGAGTTTGGTAACAGTAGAATTTAAACTTTTTTTGGTAATCATTTTGAGGCCCACAATCGTAAGTGGAACGTAATCGAAATTTATTGAAACGTTTAATTGATACGGTAGTACTACTTGGAAAGCAAGAATTGCCTTTCCGCGCACTTTTAATGCACGCGACACTTCAGCACTGCTTTTTGAGAACTAGAAAGACGACATCCATTTTTTAAGGTATAGGTTAGGGGCAAACAAGCACACACGCCATACACCTTTTTTTTGCTCCGGCTTGCCTATTTATTTACGTGACGCTTCGCCACTGATACTTAACCTATATAACACAGTTCAATGGTGGGCTAGGACTCTATTTTACCGATTGTACCTATACTCCAATTGTTTAGGTATTTAACTAAATGTAAACAAACCTAACAACGTGGTTCTGTTCAACAGCCAATCAAAACTGTTTGGTCAAGCTTTGACGTATCAGTGTTCTGCTTCTATTGGCTGACGAACTATGTCACGCTGTTTTTTTTGTTTACATTTAGTTAAGTACTAAATGATTGGAGTATAGGTACTTACCTTTGTAACGACATCCCTCTTTATATGGTGTTGATGCACCTCCCCTCTGGGGCTCTTTTTACTCAGTTAAACCATATTGCGATTTGTGTATGTAAACTAATTATGTAATAGCCGTAACTGCTACCTTTATTTTCTAGTTATTAACTCTTAGTGAGAATTGTATGAGGATTTTGACATTTATTATGTACTTCTCTTTACCATATTATTCTTAATTCTGTACGTTGTCTTTATCTGTTTTTTTCTCCAATAAATAAAAAATAAAAAATGCTTTTGACTTGTTATTGTATTTTTTAGTTAATAAGAGATATTATAATGTTGACAATACGATAACATATGTCAAAAGCTACATAGTTTTACGGGGCAGAATAGAGCTGAAACCCTGTAAGCCTAGTAGCTAGGCTTGTTAATGTAATATACCTAGACCAAACTTTAAGCGGTACCTACATGGTATAAGTGGCATCATAGTGGCATTTAAACACATCAATTAATTAAAATCTTCCTTTGTTTGCAACCGACCTTTCGCATATCGCGTTATATCTGTTAAGTAGGCAATAAATAAATAACCACGGGCGGGCCGTTCTTTATACATAATAACGTGTTGTTGGTTTCGTGGAAACGTTTGGATCTCATGTTACTACTTGAGCTTGTTAAATCTTGCGATGAAGAATGGATATGGCCAGTTACAGTTGGTTTATTGGGAATTAATAAATAAATAAAATAAATATCAGGGGACAATGTCACACCAATTGACCTAGTCCCAAACTAAGCTCAAGGCTTGTACTATGGGTACTAGACAACGATATAAATACTTAGATAGAGAAATATATACTTAAATACATAGAAAACATCCATGACTCCGGAACAAATATTCGCGCTCATCACACAAATATCTGCCCTTACCGGGATTTGAACCCAGGACCGCTAGCTTCGTAGGCAGGGTCACTACCAACTAGGCCAGCGCGTCGTCGTCGTCGTTGACTCAGAAGCACTGCCATCCTAAGCTAATACGCAATAAGTCAGATAAGACCTCTGTAGCAATATCAACTTTATTACTAAGACGAGAGAACTAAAACTGCTTTGGTTATTGATTTTGGGATACTGCTTAATTGCTTAGGCGGGCAGAGCAGTTTGGAGGTTTTATGGCCTTATTAATAAACGTATGTCGACTGTAATGCTCGTTTCAAGATACGTTAAATATAAACAGATTTCTATGGTTTTACGTTTACTTTGATGTATCTTTAAATCTTTAAATCAAAGTTGGATCTTCCGGTAGACTCCGGGGAGGGAAGATGGCCGATTGAAAAATGTCCGGCTTTTACTTTTGTTAATTTTGATTTACTGTTCTATTTACTGATTATACTCTCTCACTGACACTGACCAAATCACTTGGTGGACCGCCATTTATTTAAAGAAGAAGAAGAGTGCACTTCACAAAGTGTCACGTCTAGCGGCCTTTTGGCATTTAGCCTACATGCCCTTAAAATTCACTGTGAGTTTTTATCAAAAACGGATCCAGAATTTTGTTCAGCATATCAACGCTTCAGAAAATGCGGATTTTTTACCAGAAAAGAAATTATGCACTGATAAAGTACCTAAATGTTAAAAGATTTTTAAAATGAAAACTGTTTTTATTTCGGTGAATCCCAAATTGCACCTGCAGTTCTAATATGCACTACACCCAACACTAGCCCAATCCTGACCAACAATGGCAGGCGACAGTCAACATATCGAAGAACAGCTAAACTTAGATAAGTGGCAGTGGGCGGGGCACATCGCTCGCAGGACTGATGGCCGATGGGGTTAGAAGGTTCTTGAGTGGCGTCCGCAGACCGGGAGACGAGCTATAGGTAGGCCTCCAACAAGATGGAGTGGAGTGGAGAGCCCTATGTCCAGCAGCGGACGTCTTTCCGCTGACATGATGATGATGATGATGATGAGTCAACATATCAGTATACATGACGTAAAGTTTTTTATGAATCCCTGTGATATGAAAGGTTGTTAACTTTACAATGTATAGCAAATTGCCACCTATAATTGTCAAGATGGTGAAATATGGGGCAAAAGTTTAGTTAATGATATTGTAGACAATTGATAGCAATACATACGTTAATAGTGAGCAACAGAATATTAAATACGTACCTTCATGATATTCTTCATAGTCTCCACATCCAGATAAAACACGGACATCAAACGGCCTGCTTCAGTAGATTCAATACAGCACGCCTCGTCCATTGTGATCAGCCCTGAACTGGCCAAGCCGTTCATAGCTTTGACGCATAATTCTACAAATAAATGTTTATGCCTTTAATGTGTAGTTATAACACTTACAACTTATAAACATATGCATTGAGATTTTACAAGATATAAAATGTTAAAAATTATAATGAGAAATAAATGGTCTGCGCTTAAGTTGAATTTCTTTTGCACGTCGTAAAGCAATAAGGTCGTCATTAATCAATTGGTAGAACCTGTAGAATCACTCAAACTTATATGTGACATTTTTGAAATATTATCACCCATTGCAACAGGGTTTTACAGTTCCTTCGTGAACACATTTTGCAGATCGTTGGATCTTATGGTTTTTGTAAAATGAAATAAATATTTCTGTACAACTTTTTGAAGAAAAATCACTACCGTATCTTAGTCAGTGTAGTCTCCAATCTGCACCCAATACCCGTGGAGATACTAGAACACAGTCATTTATCTTTAAAAGAATATTGCGTCATTGCTTTGTATCTCACATTTCATAACGTACAATTTTAAACTTTTACTTGAAGAGAACTAAATTCAAACTCGTACAGCTCGAAATATCAGATACGAGTTTTTTCTAAAGTAGTAACGATTGTCCGTGTCAAATAGTCAAACGAAGAGGTTCATTCATTTTCCATTCCTTTCATTAGAAAAAAACGTCTACTGTTTAGCAAAGGCTTATTTTTAATAACCCAGGAGAACTCCGTTATCCATACCTCCGAGCCTGGCCGAGGAGAAGCTTTGAGGGTTCATGTATGGCTTATGTGGCCTGGACTTCAAAATAATTTTAGCCATGTGGTTGCCGGGTTAGATAGTGCCACTTCATGTCTTCCAGTGGATGTCGTAAGAGGCGACGAAGGGAATAAAGGCTTGTAGTACTGTTAGGCGATGGGCTTGCAACCTGTCACTAATACGTTGGTAAACATCTTGACCTAATTGTGCAAAATGTTGTTACAGAATTACCAACAAGTTTTAAGAGTTATAGGACTTATAGGTAATTCAGTGGCTCAGCCTTCCCCCACTCACGGAACGAAGTGTGAATTTATGTATGTAATGTATGTAGGTATGTAATATAATTACTCAACTATCAAATCAAATTGAGCACATTCCGTAAACATCTATTTAAGGAAAAATACCAAAGCTAGGTAAATATTGTGACCTAGAACTGAACGACGATTAGCATTATTTATAAACTATTAAAAGGGTAGGTCTCATTACGTGCAGCATCTTCAAATGCCTTTACGTAAAGGGCATGGAATAACAAGGCGTTCGCCGCAAAAGGCGAACGCATAGCGACTCCTCTGATTATTATAGCGATGATGATCAGATAATTAAATCACCCGGATCTTTGTGTCGCAATAGATACAAATAAATACATCAGCAGGCAATATTACACAAGTTGGCCTAGGCCCAAGCTAAGCACTGAGCTTATGGATACTAGGCAACGATGAACATTGCAATTTTCGCACCGGCTCCTGAGCAATTAGAGAAGTTAAGAAGTTAAAGAACATTTTGAAATGGATTCTGGAGAGGATTGTGAACGGAATCTTAAATCGCGCAGCTGTCAAAAAATCCATGCTAATTTAGCTCCGGGCCATAACATGCTAACCCCCTATTATCAAGTCCGATTTTCACGATTTTTGAATATATTTTAGTGATTATTAACTATAACATATTAGGAAATCGTGAAAATTTGATTTTTATATTTTATTTGTTTCCTTGGGGAAAAGCGTATCTTAGCCTATTTGTGCAAAATGTGGTTACAGAATTATCAAGAAGTTTTAAGACTTGTTGGTAATTCTTTAGCTCTGCCTACCCCACTCTGGGAATGAAGGCGTGAGTTTATGTATTGTATGTATGTTGTTTCCTTCCAATTAATTTTCTTAGAAAGGAAAACGTAACTACAGACAGATCCAGTTTTTCATGAAAGACGTCGACTGCTGGACATAGGCCTCCCCCAAGTTAGTATGTAACTTTTTACTTTCACAATCGGGTCATTCTACTTTTCAGTGTACATTTTTGGTTATAGTCCGATAAAAAGTAAACCAAATTATGAATCCGCGTCTAAATAAATAACATAAACTTAGAATGTTTACGTTTGACGGTTTCCAAAAAAACAACTCTTAAATTACTCAATTATCGTTAAAGAATCTTGGTAACTCAGTGGTAAATTGCACTCTTTCCATAGAAAAGGCGGGGACTACAACATCCACTGCGTTACTGACATTATAGTTATTACAAATAACTTTTTATGTATCAGGATAATTTTAAATATAAGCTTATTTACGTCCCTCTTCGAGTTTCAAGTTAGAAAACGGTGCAATTCACCGTTTTTGAAATAAAAATTGTTTAGTGCGAATGTGACTAAAAACTTATGTACAACGAAAAGTAGAATGGCCCAATCAACATTAAATGCGTGGATGAATGCCCTATCCTTACCCTGATATCATAAAGTGTGTTTGTTATTGTTGTCGTAACTGTTTAACCCCTCAACCGATCAATATTAAACAGCTTATAGTCCGGAGACCCCCGTGTGGTTGCTGGGTTAGAATAGTGCCACTCCATGTCTTCCCTTGGATGCCGTAATAGGCAACTAAGGGAATAAAGGCTTTTATTACTGTTAGGCGATGGGCTGTACACCGGTAAACATCTTACCCGGATTGTGCAAAATGTGGTTACAGAATTATCAACAAGTTTTTAGAGTTGAGTATGTAATAGTATGTATGTAGTCCGAAGACGGGGGTATAATTTTTTTGGAATTCCCAAAAACTTTAATCCGTAATATTTTGCAAATAAATGAATCCCATTGGCTACAAATGTCATAATTCAAAGGAGTTCTGATTCTACTTCTTAACGCCGAAGTAATCGCATTAGCAGAACTAAAAGTGAAAGAAATAACAAGCCACCCCTCTTATGTAGGATAGTGACGTAACCTCTTTCTCGATTTTGCTAGAGTCCCCGTAGTTTAGACAGATACCTCTCTACAGTACCTCTATAGAATTAGAATTTAAAAAAATGAAGAATAAATTACCGATTGCAGAAAAACGGTATTTATGAATATTGAGACATAAAATAAGCTTCGACTAAATAGGCTACATGAAAAACCATCGATCGCGGAAAAATGCGACTCAGAAAACCGCTTCCAGAATCCGACTTACAAATCGACAGTCGAGTAAAAAAAAGGTTTCCGATATTGACCCTTGAATTCCTCGATCTCGTTTCATGCAAACGAGCCATTGATTTAAGAGAGCAATCGCATGTCAGCCCTCACTTACGCCACTTACGCCGCTCGCGTGCAAATGCTAAGGATGCGTCGCCATCGATCATGAGCCGGAACCATCCGAGGTCGCCGATCGACGTTCAACTGGAGCGGTTCCTGACACATTCGGTGCCGAGGGTGCCAACATGCAATTTAGTTACCTTATAAAAGAGCACATCTGCGGATCTGAGACGTGGGCGCTAACAATGGGCCTCATAAGAAAGCTCAAGGTCACTCAGAGGGCTATGCTCGGGGTTTCTCTGCGTGATAGAATCAGAAATTATGATATCCGCAGGAGAACTAAGGTTACCGACATAGCCCGAAGAATAGCTAAACTGAAGTGGCAGTGGGCGGGGCACATCGCACGCAGGACTGATGGCCGATGGGGTCAGAAGGTTCTTGAGTGGCGTCCGCGGACCGGGAGACGAGCTGTGGGTAGGCCTCCAACAAGATGGAGTGACGACCCTGTAAGGATCGCGGGAAAGCGGTGGATGCGAAAAGCACAAGACAGGTCTGAGTGGAGAGCCTTGGGGGAGGCCTATGTCCAGCAGTGGACGTCTGTCGGCTGACATGATAAAAGAGCATGTCGGACCATGCTCAGTGTAGGGTTCCGAAGCCGTCACTAAACACAAATTAGACCTCGCGACAAACTTAACTTTACCATTGGAAAACTGTTATCCCCATACATCGACATAGGTCGCGGTCAGTTTACCAACACAGCAGGTCCGTCCGGGTTGGTACCACTATCTTATCCATTAACCTACCGCCAAGCAGCAGTGTTCGCATTGTTGTGTTCCGGTTTGGGGATAAGACAGCCGGTGAAATTACTAGCATAGAGGCATTCCATCTTCGTCCTCAGGGTTGGCAACGCATTTGCAGTCTTAGGATTGCGGTCTTGTGAATGCGAATGTCTATGGGTCACAGTTTCCACTTACCATCAGGTGGTCTGTGTGCTCGTTTGCCTTCCTAAGATATAAAAAAAAAAAAAAAAGATTTCGGTATGTTAAACATTTAAACCGTTTGTAACTCAAGAACCACGGAAGTCTGCTTAGTAGTGATAGGTTTTCTATTAATTTCACTATATTATGTGCTTTCATTTAAGATATTTTACAGAATTTTTGTATTTGGAGTTTTGGCTACACTTGACTCAAAAAAAATTTAGCGCTTTAAACTTAATATTTCATAAACGGATACCATAATCAATTTTTTTTCCCACAAACCCGCAATATTTTTGAAAGACCTATCCAACGACACCCCACACAATAGGGAAGACAAGAAAAAAAAACTGTCCACGTTACGTGTAGGTAAGGTACATAAAAAAAAATAGGAACCCTTACAGTTTCGCCATGTCCGTTCCTCCGTTCGTGCGTCCGTCCGCATTTTGTATTATTCAGCCGATTCAGCGTAACAATTTACATTTTAGCAGTTCATCAAAACCCATGCACGATTTCCTGAACAAAAATCGTGAAAACGTGGGAAAAAAAGGAAAACGTGACGCGGCAATAAAATAATAAATGAAGATGAACCGGCTAGTAATTATGGATTGTTATGGATTATCTCTTGTTGTTTACTGGCTTAAGAGCAATTAAAAACAATATACTCAATATAAAAAAAGTTATTCATACCGGAAGCACTTATTTTAATCGATTTTTCATTGCGTCGATAGAATTGCTACAATCAATAAAAATACTTCGCACACTACACTCAGGGACAAAAAAACGGGTCAGAGTGCGTTTTTCATACTAGAGGCTATTTCGAGGCCTTGGTTCCTCGCCAGGGGATGCTTTTAGTGAAATCTGATGATGGATACACCGAGCATCGATACAGGACTTCCAGAGTGCCTAGGATACCCAACTGATTGAATCTTCGGCTAACGCCGGAATTGATCATGTTCAGAAAAACATCTAAAATGGCAATAAAAAGTAAGGAACTCCCTAATGCTCTCTCGCTCTGGTGTTAACTGATTGTGCGATAAGTTAGGTATCTTAAGAACATTTGACCTACTCTATTGAACCTCGGAGTATCCACCATTAAACCTCACTCAAAACAACCCCTGGCCAAAACTTCGAAATAGCCTCGTTTGTATGAAAAACGCACTCTGACCCGTTTTTTTTGTCCCTGACTATATTGAATCCTCGCAGTTATGAAGTATAGATTATTTTAAATGTAAAATAATTGTTGACACTAAATGAATTTCATCATTAACTGTTAGAAAAAATATAATAATGGGTAATCTCGAGGATCTTTCGTTCTAATCGTAGTAATTATCCTGTCATATTGGAGATGACTCCAGTCATTGTCATTAGCTAAAGGCTCAAAAGTTGTAGTTTTGCCACGTGTAGAGATGATTCGTCTATAGGTATTTCGTAATGACTGCCTTGTTCGTATTCCCTTATACGTAAGTTATGCGCGGTTGCCTGGATGAGGTAACCATTTGCCTAGCTCGTTAGCTAGTAACAAATTCAATATAATTTAATATTATCCTCTATACTAAAGTATTTTGAAGAAATAAAGGCGGTTGCGAAAATTACACTATTTATTCGGATTATTTTCAACACGGTAAAACAATATTGCTTTTTAGTTTAGTCAAGTAAATGAGAGCTAGCGTAACGTTGACGATACGATAACACGTCAAAAGGAATATTGTTTTAAGGTGCGACTCCACCGCTTCTTAAAATACTGAGACGGTACGGAATCGCAGCGACGCATCGTATCCGTACTGTTTTTATCGCATGGCCTCGACACCGCTGCTCAAGATATGCTGTCGTTGCGTAAACAAAAGACGGGGTCATAGTAACAACATGGCGCCGTTTTTGACGCACCGTAATATACGCATCGCATCGTTAAGCAGCGGTGTGGAGGGCATGCGATAACAACGGTACGCATACGATGCGTCACTGCGATTCCGTACCGTCACCGTTTTTTAAGCATTGGTGTGGGCGTACCTTTACTGTGATGGATAGAAGCCGAAGCCGACCTGGCCACAAATTTTCGTGGTATAGGAAACAAAATTTATAGAAATCGTCCAATCACGACCGCGGAGATTCATGGCATCGTTCATAAATTTCTATACGTTTGTTTGGTGTCACTCGCCGCTCAACGCTCATCGCTACCGCTGCCGTCGGAGGTATTAAGATACTCGTAGTTAAAAAAAAGAATCTCTCTAAATGTATCGAAAGCTATAAATACTTATAATTATGTTTATCCCTCTGCAACAGACGTGACGTCTATCAGACGTCGCCAAAAAATAAAGCGCCGTATACCGTGATTTAGCTCTGTATCGCTCAGTACCTTCTCCTAACGACTCGCGGCATTGTAAATTAATATTTGTGAAAAATACCAGATTTTCAAGTAAATTACACATTTTATTATTTGAATGCTCATATTAAATCCGCATTAAAATTAAATAATTATGCTATGCACTAAATAAACAATACTTATCATTGTACCATTAGTATTTTTTGTACCGCCGTGTGGTTGCCGGCTTAGAATTGTGCCACTCCATGTCTTCCCGTGGAAGTCGTAAGAGGCGATTAAGGGAATAAAGGTTTGTTGTACTGTTAGGCGATGGGCTTGCTACCTGTCACTAATGTACACTATTAAACATCTTAGCCTATTTGTGCAAATTGTGGTTACAGAGTTATCAACAAGTTTTTAGAGTTGTTGGTAATTCTGTAGCTCTGCCTACCTCACTCTAGGAATGAAGGCGTGAAGGTATGTATGTATGTATGTATATTTTATCAAAAATGACGTCTGCCAGACTCCAGACCATTCTACTCAGTAGAATGTTTCTAAAAAAGTCACCACAATTGCAGAGGGTTATGTATGCTTGGCCCGCTAACCACCTCGTCAGGAAACTCCCTACTTTGCGGACCTATGTATTAACGCACTATACCTTCAATTTTCTTCAAGATGAGATTCATTGGGGCTGCGGGCGGTAACCCCAGGTATCTCCTCGGGTCCTTCGCCGCCCTCACGTAGAGGAAGGTCGAGCGCAGCCACTCCACGCACTGGGCGACATCGGTGACTGTGCCGAGAGCTGCTTCGCTGTTAAGGTTCTCAGCTAACCGCTTGTGGAGATAGCTTTGTAGGGGTTCACTGCCTCCGACTAGGGATTGGTAACGGGCCTGTTGAGGAAACGAAGAACGCTACTGAAGGTAAAATATGTTTTCTCAAAAATTATCGGAAAAGTTGACATTACTAACTCCATACTGCATGTTGCATACAAATTTCATTGTTATCTAGTTTGTAACTTTTTAGTGAAAACGGCCATAATAAAATGAGGGCACAAGTCTTATACATCACATCCATATTGTCTGTTAGATAGTCCCCGACGTTAGTAGCCTTTAGATTATATTTTTTAACATACCCACGTGATTGGCAAACAAAGTATTCACATTAGGTACTCCCAGGTTCTTAATAGTGATAGGCACATTGAGGTAAGTCATTAATACGTCAATGGTTCGGCAGTATTATTTTTCTATGGAACATGAATGACAATTATACTGTTACAAGTTGCAAGTACAAAGTACAAGTGTGTTAGCGATACTGTCTTCCTTCAAAGTACTAGGAGTTTCTCAATTAGCCAAAACAGATTTAACTCTCATCTGTTAGTAATAATGTTGATATTGTTACCGGAGTTTTATCTTAGTTACTGCCAGCCTACGTTTGGCTTAAATAGAGGTTCTGGTTTTTTACCGTGTTAAATAGAGGTCCTGACTGGCTTAAATTACTGGAATTCGTATAGACAGCCCTAGCATAATATGTACAAGCGAGGGCAGTATTACTAAAGATAAAAGATAAAAAAGATAAAAGACATTTATTCAGTAAGTAGGCCACACGGGCACTTTTACACGTCAAGAATCTACCAGCGCTTCACAAGAGGAGACCACTGCTGAGAAGAAACGCCGCAAGAAACTCGGCAGTCAGTCATTTTTTAAATATATTTAATGTTACAATGGTATACTTAGCCTAGCATTATATAAATCTATAAACATTAAATTAAAAAATATATAAAATAAGCTGCGTAGTTTCTACTACGCAGCTTATTTAACTTTGGTTCTACTACTAACTTACTAAAAAGCTATGTAACTGCTGGCTTGAAAAAAGTCGCCGTGTGTATCCCGGCCAGTAATTTCGCAAACAAGTATTTTTGCTACACCGTATCTGTGCTAGCTAAGGCACTGGTCCCACCGCCGGCTACAGACTATAAGCTAGTAGAACTATAAACTACAAAAGAGTGTGCGAGCGGCGAGAAGCGAGTAAAGTTTTGATAGTTTTGACGCTCGGCTATAAAGCTGAGTACCGCTGAGCTAGTTTTATAGTCGATAGCTTTTACCGCTGCGGTCAACTAGTAAACAGCGGTCCCACCGCCACATATCGGCGAGCTCGGCGAGCAACTAGTAAAATTATGTACTAGAAACAGTTGACAATCGGCGGGAGGCTAGTAAAAATTCTATAGGATTATCGCTTACTCGCCGGGCGGTGGGAGAGTGTCCTCGCCGGCGGTGTGAACAGCCAGCTATAAACTATAAATATATATCTCTCACTTTTATTTACACGAAAGCGATTATCTTTTGTTCGTTTCTTGAGCTAGAAAATAGCCGATAGCTCATAGCTTACTCGCTCGCGGTGGGACCAGTGCCTTAGGTTGGACTTGTGACCCTAAAAAATGCTGATGCGATAAATGTCGTAAAGTACAGATTTGCCAAATGAAAATAGATAGCCGCTCAAATTCGTTTATTTTCTTCAACCTCATTGTTTCGTTGTGCATAATCATTTGATAATAGCTTCATCTTACCTATAGGATAGTTACAGCATATTATTGGGATTCATAAAATATACATCGATACCTCCTTTTTTATTATTGAAATCTTTGTAATTTCGAACCATACCTACATGCAGTTTAGTGTTTAAACCTACTTTGTTAAGGTGACAGTCAAGGTGATTTTGTAATCAATTAAAATCTGTCAGTTTTCCACTGAATTTAAAGTTTTACAAGGCTATTTTGTAGTAATATTTATAGACACCCAGCAAAATGGGTATGACAAAAGAAGAAAAAAAGGCCAAAAAGGAAGCTAAACGTCTCGAAAAACTCGCACAAGAGGAGTTATTGCGTAAAACATTAAAACGGGAAGAGCTACAACGGGAAATCAAGGCTCAATCCCGCAGGCGCGCGGAGATTGACCAAAGCTTCAGGGAGCTCATGATGAAGGTGAAAGAGCCAGTGTTCAGACAGGATATTGAAGTCATGTGGCACACCTTTGAAAGAGCAATCGACAAAAAAGACCACAATATGCAATTTTTGTTGAAACTTATGGACATAGCTGATGACCAGTTCCAACGCACAGTATCGAGTTTTTGCGAGAACATTGATTCAATGATCAACAAGTTTCTAGCGGAGTTGGAGACATTGTCGAAGGAAAATAATAGAAAAACGACGGCGATGTTGAAGCAAGGCGAGGATGAAGTAGATTTGATAACGAAGGATCACAATATAGCCGAAACACATCTGCACCTGCTGCTGTACCACTCCTACCACACGGCGGACACGCAGGCATGGGCTACGCGGGGAGAATATTTGGTTAAAGAAGACGAGGAACGCATGAAATACGCGAACGAAAGAGAAAATCTGCGTTCCGAGTTGGAGAACATTTACAACAATGTGTGGGATGAATACAAAGCTGTGCTAAAAGCGTACGTCACTGGAACTGCTGAAAATCAGAAAAATGTTCGTAAACTACGCCGTAAGGACAATGCGATGGCTGACATAATAGCTTCCCAAGGTAAGAGGATAGCGAATAACGACGGCTTACTGAGACGCTTACGAACGGAGCTGGCAGCGTATGAGTCGGGCACGAAGCAGGCGGTGTTCAGAGACCGCCGAGACAGGCACCGTGTTGCGTGCGGCACGCTGAAGAAAAATATGATCGACGGCGTCAACCTCGATGCTAAGCAAATAGCAACACTTGTTAAAGCATCAGATATTGCTCTAGAATGGCTCGAAAGCAGCCATAAAAAAGGAGAAAAAATACTTCGCATGGCATCACTGTGTAGAAAGTTCGAGACTCAACGTGAAAAGGTTCTCCCTTACGGAACGGCTCAACCTCATTCGCCTACTGCATCAAAAACAAACATCCGTAAATCCCAATCAGATGATTCGTTAGTGATAAACGCAATTCACACGACGTGTGGGTTGACGAGGCTGTGGCAGCGCGTGGCTAAAGCTGAATTAACTAGGCGAGCTTTATATCGGGAAAGAGAATTATTACTCCGAGAAAATAGCTTGATATTCGATAAAATACAAGCGTTAAAGGATAGACCAGTGGGGCCAACCGCTTCAGCCTGTCCATGTAACGACAAAAAATATGCTCAATTCAAAGCATTGCAGGCAGTGGATGCAACGCAGCCAGTAGCCATTGATGGCTCGCTAGAAGTTTCCAAACGGAGTTTTATCTAATTTAATTTGATTTTTAACTATTAAATTATTGTTCTCTGCTAACAATGTGTTCGTGTTGAATGATCACGATTCGCAACCGGCACTGGTTATTATTATTACGGGGTTTGAAATCATGTTCCGGTAACCGATGACACCAGACAGGAGCCTATATACCTATTTAGTTATTTACCTATACGTTTGTCTTGACTGGTCACGGTAGCCCTATCAGATTACTGACTAAGCTTTAAAACAAAGTTGGTGTTCGTATCTGTCTCTTTCGTATATGATTCCGTTAGAAGGTGACAGATATACGAGCA
Organism: Acleris emargana; assembly: GCA_927399475.2. Classification (NCBI taxonomy): domain Eukaryota; kingdom Metazoa; phylum Arthropoda; class Insecta; order Lepidoptera; family Tortricidae; genus Acleris; species Acleris emargana. The sequence goes on from OV656843.1 coordinate 3,491,574, forward strand.
CGATAAAAGTATGTGATAGGTCTGTGCGCTTGCCGTGTCGCAATGGGACCTCGCAAGGCGCAAACGATGCTTCTTTGACCTTACCCACTTTTGATATTGTGGTATTCGCTACAAACGCTGAGCGGCAAATCGATTCTAAGTAAACGCGACTCTTGCACCACAGTATTCAACTTTGTGATATTTGTATCGGCAGTCTCCGTTGTTTTATGAAACACGAGTGACAAATATATTGCCAGCTGCAAGTGCAAGTGTGAAAGCGATAACCAGTCGAACGCTATTAACCCTTCGTATTCCGGACGGGGTAGCACACTTGCACCTGTCGTATGTCGCGGGTCGAGTGAAATTAAAATTACAGCTGTTTTATATAATTGATACGGTTCATTTAACGAATGATGAATGTCTATAGTTTATTGGCTCATTCGGAATGGAGAAATGAATAAGTAGTTTATGCAACAGTTGTATAAGAGAGGTAACGGAAGACGCCACGAGTGTTTTTTGACTTAGTTATGCACCGTTTGCATACAATATTTTTTCTACGACTAGGTTTCAAATAAAATGCAATAATAAATTAACAAAATACGCGATATTTACTCGACACGAACGAAGCACAGATTCACATAACAACAAACGAGCGGGAAACATAAAAACTTGGCATGACAATGACAAAATATGTGCCTATGGTTAACTTTGTTTTTAAATTGACTTGCACTTGCCAGGTTTTATATTTAAAAAAGTTTTTCCCAAGTTGGCAGTGATAAAAAGTATGAATTCTGTGGTTTGTTAGGTTTGTTAAGCATTTTCTTAACATAGTACACACAACATCACACCTAACTAACCATTAAAGACAGAGCAGAGAGAAAAAGAAAGAGATGTATATATGTGTATTATGTCAACTTCTATGCATTCTAGTGCGACTCTCTTTCATGCAATATTTCAGATTTCTGAAGTGTATAGCTAGATGTGTTGCTGTGTGTACTTATAAAACAAAGACGGTTCCTCCTGTCTATCCTTCTCTATGTATCTACATACGCTTAGAGCTTCAAACTACACAACGGATTTTAAATTGCGGTTTTCGTCAGCAGATAGTGATTTAAGAGGAAGGTTGTATGTAGGTATAATAAATGCTGGATTAGGAGTAATAATAAAATAGAAATCGATCGGGGTATCATTTAGACAATTGAATTAAAGCATTTCTAGATTGCACGTTTTATTTTGTAACTTGTACCTACCACTAATTATGCGATTATTTTTTAAATATAAATATAGCCGTTTTATTGACTTTAAAGGCATTTACAAGCCATGAGCTTAGACGATTTGCATATATTACTAAGATTAGCATACAATTTGATTGCAGTAGTTAAAAATAAAAACTTATTGAAGAATTTACTGTACAGTATATCTAAAGGGCATTGATGGAATCAAATTATCCGTCAAGAAGCGTTAACTTCAAGTTAACTTCATTTAAGTCGTTATTGAATAGAGATCTGACATTTAACAGATTCCTCTCTCCAACGCGGCACCATCACGATTGTCTCTGCGAATAAATTATATCGCATACTTAGAGGATGCCATTATAGGAATAGCAAGTCTAAGTAAGGCTTGGAACAATAAAACTACAATTGATTATGGAATTGCGTTGAAGATGAAGTTGTTATTACGTTTGTACGAATTCCAAGGATTGTAGAGCTCAGTTTTGAATTGTGGTATACGTTTTTTTGAGAGATAATAGCGCTTAAGGTTTATAGACATGATGATTAAATTAAATATGAAATAAATAAAAACCTTTTAAGTGAATACATCGAAGTTTTGTTCCCAGATAGATATAACCCTGTAAAATGCAGTCAGTCTACGTGAGGTACCGTAACAATACAAGATCAGCGAACAGTCGAAGAGCGTGCCACCGATCTCGAAGCTAAGATACGAGTCATTTCCTGATGCAGGATGACAGAACCATGTCGCTTTCACCGTCCGATATGGTAAGAAAGGATACGAGGATGATCGTACGCATTTACGATTTGTTCATCAGATTTTGTGTTTTCTTCAGCGTAAAACCAACAGAACGCGGGCGCGTGTCAGGTCGGGAGGATGGCAGGCCTATTTGCCTTTCTCCAAATAAATGACTCCATACTGAAGACATGCACGGGGAAAGCGTGGGTCCATAAAACAAATGCAGACCCACACGCGATCGCGTTCAGTGTGTTTTGCGCCTAAATAATTCTCGGTTTAATATTTAAGTTTATTTTTAAATACTGCAACATTAAGATGGTATGAACAAATACCATAACTTTGTACGCATCACGTATCTTCTTGTCGACGTTGATGAACATGCAGTTAGCTAATAGTGACCCCGCTTATAAATTAAACTTGTAGACTCAAAATCCATTCCCGGTGAGGCGCAAATATGTTGTTTTTTTTTCCAAAACCTAGTTGCATGCATGCTTAAAAAAACATTAACTAAAGTATTTTTTTCAAAATATATCAGACCGTTAGGACTATACTACTATACTATATTCACAAAACCAGTCATTATTTTTTGTTTTAATAACAAAATAACATACACCAAAGGACCATGCACCATTTTCAGCACATAATGTACACAACTAGAGCAGTAATTTTTCCTCGAAAATGGATGCTTTGTGCATTCGCAAGGCTATTAGCTGCATCACGACTCTTCTCGCAACTCGTCTCAATTCAAACTCGAATTTGAGCGCTGTTGCGAGGTAATTGTGCGTAGCTTAATTTGCGAGTGGACTCATTTGGGAATTGTAATTACTACATGTATATTAGAATGATATCGCAAAATATTTAGATTGTGTTTTGACAATCAGTAATAGTTTTAGTACCTATAGGCGTGGTAAAAAGAGATCCAAAATAATAATATTTTTATATATATATACATGATTTTGAATTGAATGCAATTAAGCTTTAATTAGTTCAAATCAAACTTTAAACTTTTTATAGGACTTTAACTAAAACAAAATATCCAAATAAAATAGTCTAACTAAACTCGACCATGACGACCATGATGGTGAGATGAGTGTTTCGATAAGTATAGTTCTGACTTTCACATTTAGGCACTTGTCCCACCAAGAGCGAGTAAGCGATTAGCTATCGGCGATTTTCTCGCCCAAGAAACGAACAAAATATAAGGATCCTGTGTTAGTAAAAGAGACACGTATACTAATCGTTCATCGCTGGCTGTTCACACTGCCGGCGAGAACACTCGCTATACTAGTTTGTCGCCGCGATTAGAGCGATAAGATAAAACTAGCTCAGCGATACTCGCTCGGCGATACTCACTTGGTAGTTAGAACTCAAGCTGCGATACCAAAGCGGTGATTTTACGACGTGGATTTCAGTGCAGATATTTGCAAAAAATTTGAGCAAAGCATTTGAGCTGTCATTGTTGTCTAGTTCAGACGACGATGATGATGAATTGTAATTGAACTCGAACACTCGCCTATAGCCGAGCGACATAACTATTGGAACTAACACTCGCTTCTCGTCGCTCGCCCACTCGTTTCTAGTTTATCGTTCTACTCGTTTATCGCTCATCGTCGGCGGTGGGACAAGTGCCTAAAGAAGAAATATTAATTAATATCAGAATTTAAACTTGTAAAAAAAAGGAAACTTAGTTACCTACTTAAGTAAATAATAAAAAATAGAAATAAGTACATAATCAAAAACAAATATAGAAAAAACACCCACTCTGGTAGGTCCGCCTTTGACCGCGGCATGGTCCCTATATGACACTGGCTGCATCACCTCTCTGGATAGCTAGCCAAATTATTTAAGAAAGGTTAGCAGCAGCTATTAGATCCCCAGAGGCGCCTATTTTTTTATTTTTTTTAAACATTTGTTTATCTTTGCAAACAGTGCAAGATATCACATTAGTCTTAAAACGTTATAATTTATTACTATACATTTTTCCTTATTATTATTCTTACAAAGGCATCCCTAACTAAAGAGTCGCAAAAATACCCGGTTCTGCGTAGGTAAACATTGTAAAACTTAAAAGCGTGTAAAATGCCAATTAAAGTGTTTCCAATGGATTTGTGCGTGTTAACACTCATTGCGTCACATATATTAACAAAAAATGCAAAAACGCAACCAACCACGCTCTATACTACTTGGGCTAAACAATTGCTCTTGGCATGTTAAAAACAATACGATGTCATATTTACTTGTGGGAGGACCTTGTGCAAGGTCCGTCCGGGTTGGTACCACCATCTTATCCATTAACCTACCGCCAAGTAGCAGTGCTCGCAAATCATTATTGTGTTCCGGTTCGGGGATAAGACAGCCGGTGAAATGACTAGCATAGAGGGATTCCATCTTAGTTCACAGGGTTGGCAGAGCATTTGCAGTCTTGTGAATGCGAATGTCTATGGGTCACAGTTTCCACTTACCATCAGGTGGCATGTGTGCTCGTTTGCCTTCCCAAGCCATTAAAAAAAAAACAGCAATATGGTTTTACCGATTAGAATAGAGCTCCGTACTTAGCGTTTTCATATTCTTCAATTAACGAATGCGCCTTGCCCTTAAAATTGACATTGCACAGTTGAACGCTGAACGTCAAGTTATTTATAAAAGTGGGGCGCAACTTTGTGGATTACCATCTAAAACCACTGCCTATCCCATATTAAAGCATAGTTCATTTAGAATTGGTACATATTACCAGGGTTATAAAATTTAAAATAATTAATGAAATAAAACAATTAGTCTTATAAATTGAAAAATATGTATTATTATTTTACATTTTCACTAAAAATATTCAGTTGTCAAAACCATGTATGTAATTCCGAACTTTCTTCGTAATAGATCCCATCATCTTCTGAACAGTGCTTTTATCTACTTTTTTGGCTTGAAGATTCCATGTAGATCGCAACGAATTTACATCTTTGACCATTTTGCCACTCTTTTTGGGTTTCCCTTTCATAATTGCCCAGTAGTTCTCAATTGGTCGAAACTGTGGACAATTTGGAGGATTCATGTCACGAGGCACGTAATCGACCTGATCGGTTTCATAACACTATAGTACCTTTTTTGAGTAATGGCAGCTAGCTAAATCTGGCCAAAACTTCACAGGAAGACGGTGGTTTCTAATGAAAGGTATAACTCGTTTTTGCAGGCACTCTTTCATGTAAACATCTGACGTCATTGTAGAAGACGTAACGAAAGTTTTGGTCTTTAAGCCACAACTACAGATCCCTTGCCATATCATGTGTTTTTTTGCGAATTCCTCCAATTTAACGAACTTATAATTGTCTTCAACATTTCCTCTAGCATCAGCCAAGTAATACTTTGAACCGGGCAGTTGCTTAAAATCGAGTTTAACATAGGTTTCGTCGTCCATCAAGAAGCACCCTTTGAATTTGGTTAAAACTTTGTCATACAACAAGCGAGCTCGCTTTTTAACTTGAAGGTTCTGCTTCATGGTGCGATTTGGCTTCTTAATAGCTTTATAGCTCTTTTAGCCAGCTCGAAGGCGAATCCGTCTCACAGTACTCCGATTTTTTTTTAATTTAGGGGATAGATCGTATCGGACAGCCCTGGATTTCGTTCAACTGCTCTCAACACTTTATTTTTAAGTTCTCTGTCCCTGGCACCCGATTTAGGATTGATCTGTGTCCTTCGGCGGCAAGACAGGGTCTCCTTGTATCGTTTTATAACTCTACAAACAGTACTTTTGTGGAAATTTAGTGCCTTAGCTACCTGCGACCCAGACCACGATGGATTTTCCAAGTATTTGTTCACAGTTACTTTCCTTTTTTCAAGTTTCATTGTCGATAACTATTAAACGCATTGATCAAAGTCTATAATTTTTGCACTATTTAAACATCAAAAGGTTGTTAACAAACCATGATTGTCACTTTTGAAATAAGAATTCTAGAAACATTTTTTTTAAATTCATTTATGCGTGCCAATTCTACATGAACCATGCTTTAGTTCTTCTCTGTTAGTCGTCATCTTGGCATCTTTCTAGCCATACAATCCATCCATCGTTTCTTTGGTGTTCCCCTACTCGTTAGCCTTCAACATTCATACTCAAAACTTCCCTGAATATATTTTCCTCATTCCTCCACATCACATGCCCATACCATGACAACTATGAGTTTGTATTCATTGATGTGCTTACACGAAAGTTACTAAAGAAAACTTTTAGTTCTCGATAATAATATACACCGTGTTTTTTTTTGATTTACGATAACTTTAAGGGAACGTTATTTAGGTCAAATAAAGTTAATTTCCCGAAGACAGACAAATAATAACTGTAAAGGTTTTAAAGATATTTAATTTTTAAATTTAATCAGTTATACACGTTGAACTGGTCTAAAAGGCTCTTAAACTGTCTGTGTATGTCACGCCAACATTGACGTATTTGACACTGACTATGAGTTAACTCTAAAGGCCCTTTTAGAATTACCAAAAATACAACATTTAATTACTTTTTTCTAAACAGAAAAAACCTTTTTTCTTGCAATATTTAAAAATCGAATCTACCACTTAGTTTCTATGGATGTACCTAGTAATATGCCGAAGTTATAGTAAATCTAAAAAAACACAGTGTATGAACTAAATGGCGCTAGCTCTGATTTAAAACTCGGTATCGAAGAATTGCCTTGGTGTGGTCAAAGGCACTGGGCGGTTAAGCGATTTTCCCTACCAAGCGTAATTTATATTTCGTAAGCTTTATATTTCGTTGTCGGTTCGGTTAGGACAACCTTATATTATTCATCCATCCATCATTGGTAAGATCAAATTCTGAAGTCCACTAAGACGAAGTCGCGGGCAGAAGCTAGTAGCATAATAATTATTTCCAAATCAAGGATTCGTCACCCACGCCTAGCCTGACCCGCCGTACAATTAAAACAAGGTTCACGGTCACTATTTTAATTGGTTGATAGCCGAAGACGCGTAAATGACGCGTTACGAAAACATACTGACAGTAATATATAATATAATATTACGAAAACTGTCATTCTTGACGCTAGTATTGTCGTAGTAGTATTGTTGGATGCTCGAGCTTGTTAGGCTTTCATTGGGGTTTATTGTGTGGAAGTGTATGTATGATACAAATAGTCACGAGGTAATTTGGCTAGGCGATGATTTGGTGTGTATGTAACTTATAATTAGTTCTTTTTTTAATATTTATAATAAAAAAACATTGTAAAAGTGGAATTAGGCTTATATTGATTCCCTGCAGATAAGATATAAGAAATGATTGGTTCTTTTTTTAATATTTATAATAAAAAACATTGCAAAAGTGGAATTAGGCTTGTATTGATTCCCTGCAGATAAAATATAAGAAATGATGATCCTTTATGTACAATCGTTGCTAGTGCACAAATTATGATTAATTAGGTAATAGTTTAAAAAAAAAACGGGGCCCCTCACAGATATCTTCGTGCAATAACATTTATTTGACGAACGCATATATTTCAATACGTATGTGTTTTCACATACAATGGTAGATATACCTATGTGGTAGGTTTATGATTACATGAAAGTGTAATAAAATATGTTTTTGGCAACTTATTAGGAGTTTTACGAACAACTCGAGCTGGACCAATAAACTGATGAGTGATGACGCTAAAATTATTTTCATATAAAACATTTAACGGTTCCTAAGTATCCGTTTTAAAAAAAAACATACTGTAGATATCTATAACCTGGTACAAATTTAATAAAATACACGGTGGTGGGATTCTTCAGGAATCGATGAATACATACCTAACTTTGTCAGTTCGATTTAACTCGTAAATTAGTGCACAGTTTGGGTTCATAGCCGGGTCACAAAAGGTCCCTTCTATGCTTCTGATATTTACTCGGCAATTGAAAAGTTACGCACAGGGTGTTCTTATTCTCTAACAGACCGGTTTGTCGATAAACTTGTTGAGTTAATCTTAGAAATTAAAATCAAAAGAATTACAAATATAAATATTAGTGTGTTACGAAACTTATAAATAGGTTATCATATCATGACATTATACATGGATAAGTCTACAATTCATGTTACTGAGGCCGACAGGGTTCATAAAGCACATAAATTAGATTTATTAAAATCTGTAAGTACACCTGTTTTTACCGTGTGATTGCCGGGTTAGAATAGTGCCACTCCATGTCTTCCCGTGGATGTCGTAAGAGGCGACTAAGGGAATAAAGGCTTGTGGTACTGTTAGGCGATGGGCTTGCCACCTGTCACTAATATGTACACTGGGAAACATCTTAGCCTACTTGTGCAAAATGTGGTTACAGAATTATCAAGGGGTTTTGGGACTTGTTGGTAATTCTTTAGCTCTGCCTACCCCACTCTGGGAATGAAGGCGTGAGTTTATGTATGTATGTATAATTCTTCTCCTAATTCATCAGCTTAAGCGTATTTAATAACATGCGTGTATTTGACTTTGGTTGTAAGTTTCGTCAACGATGCACCTCTACAGGGGGTAACATTGTAATACGTAGGTACCTTAAAGCGCACGAAGCAACTTTAAAACTAGCTGTTAATTTGTCGACGTTGCATTTTGCTTTTTTTTCTAGTTTGCAAAGTTAGGACGCGTTGATGTCTTTTATATGAATATCAACCTAACGATTGACTTCAGAAAATCGATTTTTATTTTAGTCGAATCAGCCTGTATTATGGATCATCCGTTAAAACAGGGGTGTTATTTTCTGAAACAAGTCGCATCTCAATAAAGACCAATGATTAAAATGTTGCCTCGCTCTCTCAAACGAACCGGTTAAATGACTAGCATAGAGACATTTCATCCATAAGTCCTAAAGGTTGGCAAAGAAGTAGCAGTCTTCAGGTTATCGTCATAAGAGTGCTATCTGGAGTGCAGATATCTATGAGCTTTATAGTCTGCATACTATTAGGTGGCCTGTGTATTCGTTCGCCTTCTCCACGCCAAAACAAAGGAACGAAAGGCCAATTTAACCGAGCTTCTTCGACGAAATGTACCTACTACTAAAGTCAAAAAACATGTCAAACATTATTAATATTATACATACAAAGACTAACTTTTAACGCCAAACTTTTTAGTAGAATCGACAAAGTATATCCACGCGTCGATGTTGGTAGTAACCCTACTTATGAAGCTAGCGGTCCCAGTTTCGATTCCCGGAAAGGGCAAAAAAAAATTAAAAGACCGCGAGCATTTATCTTAAATCTATTTTTTAAATATTAAAGTACTTATGTTTTTTATGTAAGTATATTTATAGTACAATCGCGCTTCGTTGTTTGGGACCAGCTTAATTTGTGTAAGATTTCCCCCTGCTATTTATTTAATTTTGAAAGGCATGTTGTTTGAGAAATTTTACTCTGATATTTACATGCCCTACGTGTCACTCACTAGCAAATTTGCAGTCATGTGTGGATCTACAGGATGTTTGAGAACTTTACGTCTGATATTTACATGGCCTACATATCATTTGCGAATTTGCTATCAACTGTAGATCTACAGGTTGTTCGAGAACTTTAGGTCTGATATTTACATGCCCCACGTGTCATTTGCGATCATGTGTGGATGTACAGGACGTTGCGGCATTCGCGGTGCGTGGTATAAGACGCGGGTGACGCCAGGGCGCGGCACCAGTCGAGCCTCGCGTGGAAGCTTGTACACTTGTGCTGTGTTGTGTTTGTTTACGGTAAGTCGTGTGTAGTGTGTATTTTGAAAAGTTTTTGATGTCGTTAAGAATTTACACAGATTAAATTAAGTTATTTTAAAAGAAGCTGTAATTTAAAAAAAATACGGTAAGAACGGTAACTCAACTATTGATAGGGTAGTATTTTTGATGAAAAATATACACCTGTGTGGTCACCGGGTTAGAATAGTGCCACTCCATGTCTTCTCGTGGATGTCGTAAGAGGCGACTAAGGGAATAAAGGCTTATAGTACTGATAGGCGATGGGCTTGCCACCTGTCACTAATACACTGGTAAACATCTTAGCCTGATTGTGCAAAACGTGGTTACGGAATTATCAACAACTTATTTAAGAGTGCTTGGTAATTCTGTAGCTCTGCCTACCCCACTCTGGGAATGAAGGCGTGAGTGTATGTATGTTTTTTTAGTACGAAAAAACCCAGTCAAAATAAGCGATTATTTTGTATTTAGGTACGCTCGAATACAAAGACATGTATCACTTTTACACCTTAATCCATGGGAATTGGAATAAGATGCTTATCAGTACGATATGTAGGTACTATTTGTGTGTTTTGTTAGCACACACGCAATTATCTTGTATATTCAATGAAATACGTAAATAATGTGAACTTACGAGTAAAAAAGAAATACGTAAATGCATCAAGAGTTAATAGTAAAACATCAATAAATTACTATGTTCCAATTGTTGTGTTAAGGGAAGCAAAAGTAGTTTCCGCAAACAAAATTAAACTCTAGTCATAAAACAAATAATTTGCTAGAACAATGCCCCATCCATAGTTGTCAATACAATTCTAAAATCGGCTTCTCAGGTACATTATTTAAATTGCTTTAGAAAAACTTTTATTCAGTTGGTAAAACTGCTAACGCTTCACGATTGAGTCTTTTTAAAGGACATTATAATTTAAAAGGTTCCTTATATTTATCAATGTTTAAGACTCTTGCAACATGCTGTAGGTGTATGTGTTCTGTATTATATGCAATAAAAACTTCATGTGGATGTAAATATTCATACAATTTATATTGACGTCACTTAACGTCGCGCTGTGATAGTCGGTAGTGACCCTGCATACGAAGCTAGCGGTCCTGGGTTCAAATGCCGGTAAGGGCAGATATTTGTTTGATGAGAGTCATGGATGTTTCTACGTATTTAATATATTTCCTTATATAAGTATTTATATCGTTGTCTAGTACCCATAGGACAAGTCTAGAGCTTAGTTTGGGACTAGGTTAATTGGTGTGACATTTTCCCCTGATATTTATTTTTATTTTTATTTATTTATTTATGTTATCCTAGCTGTTAGTGAACCTGATAGCGGTCCCAGGTTCGAATCCCGGTAAGGGCAGACATTTGTGTGATGGGCTTGACCATTTGTTCCCGTCCCGGGTCTTGGATGTTGTCTAAGTATTTATCTATATAAGTAAGGTTATCGTTGTCTAGTACTCATATAATGTACAAGCCTAGAACTTAGTTTGGGACTAGTTCAATTGGTTTGAGTTTTACCCCCGGTATTTATTAATGATTTATTCATATACATAATATACAGGGTGGCACGAACTTAATGACTATTCAGTTAAAGGGTGGTCTTCGGCTATCACGACACTGATATGAGCACTACTCGGGTACTTATCAAACGTGGGAAATGTTTTTTATTATTTACACGTTAGATTAACCGTACCTGAGAAAGTGTCTGGGTACCTACCCAAAATCGGGCATTTAATTAAAAGGTATTTCGGGTACCCACGATGTCATCCGAGATTTTACTATGGCAATCGATTTGTTATAATCTTGTGAGTTTCACTAAATATATGACGGTTATTAAAATTCAATATGGCGGCTCCCAGACGCCATATTGAATTTTAAAATTTACTTAATCTAAAGTACTCCCTCCCTTCAAAGCCTAGGTCTTAACATTTTTATAACTATGTATTTTCCCATTATTGACATTAACTAAATTACCCTATTATAAAATTAACTGCTCAATGTTATCAGTTTCATAGATGTGAATATCAATTGTGATCTGGCCGTGTAAAAACGTGTGAATCTAGATCTGTTGGGCGTTAGACTGCCTTTATGTACTAAAGGAACGTGGATTTATTACGTATTAAGTTAAAATAATGAGGTCGTGTCGTATAGATGTTGGTAACCTTGCAACTTTGTGAGGTAGTTTAGAGTTTGAGAATTTTCGGGTTTTATTTTATGCCATAGGAATGCAGACCACCTGATGGTAAGTGGAAACTGTGACCCTTAGACATTCGCATTCACAAGACTGCAAATGTACTACCAACCTTGAGGACTAAGATGGAATGCCTCTATGCTAGTCATTTCACCGGCTGTCTTATCCCCAAACCGGAACACAACAATGCAAACACTGCTGCTTGGCGGTAGGTTAATGGATAAGATGGTGGTACCAACCCGGACGGACCCTGCACAAGGGCCTTCCATTAGTAAATAAGTAAGTAGTATACATTGAAGGCTAGTTTTTTTGTACATATACCGGCAAAATGGACCCCTGATCCATTCTAGAACCTATGTCACACTGATGCTATAAATTAAATCACCCATGGTGTCCCGAGCTACGCGCGCTCAAAAAGCGGTGTATCCCATGGGTCTCTAAGACCCCGACCTCGCAAACGACTTATTTTCCACGAGCTATGTCCACTTACTCGTACACTTTTTATGCATAGAAATGTACATTTTTAGAAAGTTGAAAATATAAACATAATAATGCATAATTTAGTATATGCAGCCAATTGATTTCAGAGAAAAGATAAAAAAATACTTGACAAAAGTATATATTTTTCCAATTTTCTGTTTCTCTGTTATTTTTTTTATATGGAAAAACACCATAGATCACATAAATTAAAAGATATGTCACTGCACGATCACTCACGCAACGATTGGATAAAGTAGACTGAAGTTCGCAATGAGTTTATCTGACCATATTTAGATTTTTTCCGTTTAAGTGTTATGATTAGTTGATATCCGTTTTTAGCTAATTTAACACATACAATTCATAGGATTTTATGGATTAATGTGAAAGACTAAGGACATAAAATCGAATCTTGACGTGCAGCAGTAACAACTGCGTTTTTGGGCCAGCAACTCTAGCTCCTACAAAAGGTCACTGTGTCACAGTTCAAAGATGGTCTAGGGCTCCACTGTGCCAATTGTATATTATATCCCAATAGATGACACTCACATAATCTGACATTGAACCTTACACAAGTACGTGTACGTATGTACGTGCATGAATTCCGAAGCATCATCATCAATTTTAATCCTTTGACCTACCTCTAAGCATGTGGCAGTCTTCCCATTAATGTTCCGGTGTGGGGATAAAGCCCGGTGAAATGATTTGCATAGAGGCATTCCATCTTAGTCCTCAGGGTTAGCCATGCCTTTATAGTCTTGGGATTGCAAAGCGATACTGCAAAACCGCGTAACTAACAAATTTATGATAGAGCAAAATAAACCTTACCATCTTATTAAAAAGGTGCATTTTGCTCCATATTTAAAATGTTTGGAAAGGATGGATGAAAGAAGATTGACGAAAGAGATATACAAATCGAAAGTGAGTGGAAGGGTCGGAAGGGGCCGCCTTAGGCGTACTTTTTCGAATCAAATCGGAGAAATACTGGAAAAGGGCCGAATCTTAAGTACCCGAAACCGACGTGCGTGCATGAATGTTGAAGAAGCGAAAAAAATTTGTCAAGATCGTAGCAAGTGGAAAGAAGTGGTATCTGCCTACCCCTCTGGGAAACAGGCGTGATTTAATGTATGTATGTATGTATTTAAAATGTTACTTACGCGGTTTTGCAGATATGGATCTCAGATGCCGCTTACCAGCAGGTGGCCTGTTTGCTTGTTTGCCTTCTCATTGGTTAAAGGTTGACACCCTCAATTTACCTACACTTTCTTTACTTTTAACTTGACTTTATTAACATTTTTTATACAGTACATTTTATTGTATGTTGTTCTGCCATTATGTTTGGTCTATTCCCATTAGTTCCATTGACATTTCCATTGATGGAACTAGTGGGAATATAACAATGTTAAACATGGTTAAACATATGAATGAGACGTTTAAAAATAATTGCCAATTATTATTAATACCTACATCCTTAACGGGCCATACGAAACTAAGCAAACAAATCCCTAAGCAATATGATCTTTAAGTTGATGGATGGATAGAATCTTACGAGTATGCGGTGATGGCACCGTGTGGATACAAGCTTGTAGGGTTTTTAGAAGAATTGTGACAGGACGACAATATCATTGTGACACTAGCTAGTAGAGGTGGCACTTCAGCAAAGGTTAAGACTACACCGAGCATCCACTGGCTGTGTTTTCTAATAATAACCAAAGTATTGTCTTCGTAATTATGTATTCATTTTTACAACAAAAAACGATCCTTCGATGTCAAGACAACGCTCGGTGCCGTGTTAATCGACCATCTAACAATTACTTGTCATCTTCGCTCTATCGTGGACTTTGTCATGACACCTTGGTCTCAACTAGGGTCAAGAACGAACCCATCATATATAAAAAGTAAACAAAGAATATGTATACAACTGACGTTCTTTTCCTTGGTCAAGAGGTTATTCAGATAAAACATCCTTTGGCTTCCGTAGAAGGCAACTTGGCTAGCCTATAATAGTAGCCTAGGCAAGATGCATTCTACGAGTGCTGAAGACTAAAATCACTCAAATTTATGACCTATGCCTATGTCAATAGGTACACAGGTGACCTACGCGACAGTACAATAGCGTACGTCTTTCCTTTTGTTGTAAGCCACGGACGTTAGTTATTTCAAACCTACAATCCTAAAACTGTGCATGCCAACATTGCCAACGCCATGTATCCTTCCCCCCGCCCCTCTAAAAACAAAGCAACTATCGCATTTATAATTTGAGTAAGTATTTAAGGTTAATGCCGTTAATGGACACTTATCTGAGCCGAATCTCAAAGAACCGCAAGTGTGCGAGGTTTCATAAGATTTCATACACAACATTTTAAATTTCGTTTCGTTTGACTCGGATAAGTGTGCATTCAACTTGGGTCTCACTATTGCACACGCACTGCACACATTCTTGTCACCACCCAGTTCACCGTATCTCACTCAAACAAGAACCAATTATAACACAATTGCAAGAGAACCTACAAATCATTATATGTTCAGGCAATAGCAACATTGCTAATGCTAATTTCCACACCGCCCATTTCTTTTCTTGGATAAAAACTACAAATATACCTACGCAATCACGTCTAGTGAGATTGCTGTGAGACAAGACAAAGCGAATTCCCCTCAGGAATCGATCACGCGAGGCCAAGCAAATCTCAATTATTGGCATACCTGAGACGATGTTTTATGCAGATAATGCTGCCAATGTTACTATATAGCTAATTATTTTAATTAGCCACATTATTTTACCTTTTTCATACGGTTAATTAAAGCTAAAGTGTCGGGTTGCATCTTTGTTTTATTATCAACTTAACATCTATGCCTTTTCACGATATTCAAACACACACAAAGTAACTAAATCTATTGGGGAGTCGCAAAATGAGATATGGTTTTTCTCTTAGCCCGTTCGTTGTCTCATGCAAGAAAGTACTTCAAAATTTTGTTTAAAATATGTGATATACAGACCTAGGAATATGCGGGGCAAAATTAAATGATAGCAAGGGATTGCCTATATCGATAAACTCAATTATCGATGCTTTCCCCGCATACTAGTGATCGTTCCAAGTTTTGTTTGTATTTTTTTGTTATTGTAACTATGCAAATAAAACAAAATAGCAGCTTAATTCTTGTTATTCCTTACTTTAAAAGTTTTTTTTAACCTTTAGTCATCATCATAATTTTTTTCCTTACCGTGTATTTCAGAATGACTGTCCCATTTTGTTAAAATAAACAATCAGAATTTGTCAAGAGTAAAAGAAAGATTATGATTAGTGAAGGTTAAAATATCCTTTTAAAATAAAGAATAACTAGAATTATGTTTCTATTTTGTTTTATTTGCATAGTTTCAATAAAAAAATATTTAAACAAACAAAACTTGGAGCGATCACTAGTATGTGGGAAAAGCATCGATAATTGAGTTTATCGATATAGGCAATCCCTAGCTGTCATTTAATTTTGCCCCGTATATTCCTAGGTCTGGTGATATACCTTAGGGTTGCTAAAGCTCCTTTAATAGTTTAGGAATTAAGGAGAAATTTGATGCTACAGATGTAATAATATAATTACTTCCAACCTTTGTCGTCATCCGATTTTAATTTACAACTCATCGTTAATGACAACGCGGAATGCCTATTATCTGTTTACGATATACAAATGGTGGGAAGGTCATGGCGAGTAGGGTTACTAGACGTTAGGAATTTACCTGACATGACCTGGAATTTTGGCCACTTGTCAGGAATGCGGCGGGAATACGAAAATGACAGGATTTTATGGTTTTTTTTTAGGGTTCTGTAGTCAAACTTCACTTTCACCATGTCCGTCCGTCCGCAGCCTAGCTCAGAGACTCTAAGTACTAGAAATCTGTAATTTTGCATGAATATACATATTAGTCACACCGACAAAGTGGTAAAATAAAATATTAGAGTCAAATCAGGAATTTCGACAGTTATTTCAAATTTGTATCTGATAACCCTAATTACGAGTCGATCCATGATAATGAAAACGTAAAGCCGCAGGTAATTGCTATGGTTGCGTTAACATCTTCGTTTATAAAAGGTGTTACAAACCACGAAATTTAAGCTTTAGTATGTGTTAATGTTCGTATAAAAAGTTCGTCATTATTTTAATCAAAAATCTGTTTACCAAACGCGTTTGATTTTAAGTGACGATGAGGTCGAGGATGGTACACGCTTACCCAGAAAAAAGCCTATCATTCTTGCCTTGAAAATACCAAGGTTATACGATTCCGGGAAAACAGAGGCTGGGAGGGCATTTTATTTGGGAATAGTTTTAAAATATCTATGTTTCTAATGATCCATTAATGATGCTGATATTCTAGTTAGTAGTAACCCTGTCTACGAAGCTAGCGCAGCGGTCGGTATGGGCAAATTTGTGTCATAATAAATAAATAAATATCACCAATTGACCTAGTCCCAAACTAAGCTCTAGGCTTGTACTGTACAATGGGTACTAAACATCGATATAAATACTTTTGTAGAGAAATATATACTTAAATACATATAACACATCAATAGCTCAGAAACAAATATTCGCGCTCATACAAATATCTGCCCTTACGTGGATTCGAACCCAGGACCGACCGGTAGCTTCGTAGGCAGGGTCACTACCAACTAGGCCAACGTGAGTGTTCGTTCCTGAGTCTTGGATTTTTTTTATTTATTTTTTTGTTTATTTCTTTAAATAAGTAATGCATCGTTGTTTACTAACTATAATATAGGTTGGGCCATTTTTTTGGCAAATTATCAAGAGCTAGTAAAAATACAAATATTACTGCCCCGCCCCCAAAAGCCTGGAGCTAAGTTTGAATTAAGATCAATTTGTGTGAGATTGTCCCCTGATGTTCATTTAATAATTGATAGCATAATTTTATCTTATAATTACGTTTTTGCTGAAATGCGGGCGTAGGTATTTTAATAAATAATGTATAATTCATTCCAAGTATACGTCTTTGGTAATTACATGTGTTTTTTAAATAGATATATTATTAGTCTTAGTTATACTTTATTAATTTATTGCCTTACATTTATTTTTTATAATTAATTATATAATTTTCTCAGCTTGCAGCAGTAATTGCTTGAAATTAATCAATTAACTCAATTATTCGAAACTCAGTTACACATAATTGGCTCGCGGATGAATAATGATCGCATTTTTAATGATCAGATAATAATGGCAATACATAATTTGATTTGATCGAAGAAGCCTTAACGATTATCTTTGATAAGTTTTCTGCACGTGCATGAAAAATGTATCCTTTATCCTTCCCCGAGACACAATCTACTGTCTTGGCAAATTTTATCAATGTCTATATTTAGTTCTGTAGTTATAAAGATAACGAATGAACTTACGAATTTATAATGTTATGCAAGGTAAGCATTCCAATCAATAGGTATGGGCAATTCAGAAACTATAAGAGTTAGGATATTTATTTAAACTTTATTGCACAATGCAAATGTAAAAAGTACAAATGGCGGACTTAATGCCTAAAGGCATTCTCTACCAGTCACCCTCATGGTTAACAGAGAATACATAGTGCAAACAGTGTTGAAAAAGAATTAAATACCTACTTGATACTATAAATGTATAGAATAGATAAAAAAAACTATCTGTTCTTTGGAACCAAGAACTCGATTTTGGAAAACAAAACTAGATGAAAGTGGTCTGATTATGTTAAGTTTTGCTAAATCTCAGGTTTTTGTTCATTTCGGGCACAAATTTCCAATGCAAATCGTTTCTAACCACTTACACTATCAATTACAGCACTAAAATGATTGTGTTTATTGGGGAAAATCTACTTGGTTCGATTAGAACCTACCTATGTTTTTCGTCAATCTCATACGCAGTTTTTCTTCTTCTAAAATCGAGGCATGGCATGGGTTCCTAACAACAGATAACCCTAAATCTCATACTTTCCGAATTCCCTATACCTACTGACCCAATTGGATTGATCATCCTGTAGATATCCTCCTAAGACCCACCGTACAACGAAATTTGCCAGTGGAAAATAAACTAATTGCAATTGCAATAAAGTCTATTTTCTAATTTAATTGCTAGTCATAAAAACAAGACAAATTCTACTTTATCTTCTTTACAATTGATATTTTATTGCAATGGCCGTATTATGTACATTTTTTTGTACGCGGGGACTTAGGGGGATATACAAGGTGTCACAAAGAAACCCAATAAAAAACATATTTAGCAAAGTTAAAAATAATGTCAACTCTAGTAACACCTCAGTCAGTAACTGCTAGGGTGCTAGGATCACTTTTTTTTAGAACACGCTGTTTTGTGTAATATTTTAGTTCATTTATTTTAGGATGAGAAAAAAAGAAGAAAAAGAACCAGTAGTCGTCAACTCTAATACTCGCTGGCAGAATTAATAAGAATCTATGCACTCAATATAATTGTATCTGTGCATGTGTCATTAATGTTTTTGTGTTGGACAAAACATTGGGTCTCGATATTATATAAAAATATTACTATAAAAATATTTGAATATGTATATATTGGTTTCTAACTGCTATACTTAATTGATTTACGTAATTTAAGACATACTGTTCTGGATGAAGTGTCATCGTTTCTCCGCTAAAGAGTGCGGTAGTAGAGTAGAGATTAAAGATGTAGACTAAACGAGCAGCTGCTAACTTTAACAAGGAAATGAACAACAAACAACTCACAACAAAAACAACTATGGAACAATATCAACGCTCACGCTCTCGAACTCGGGAGAAAATGACATAACATAAGATGGGACATATCACATAAGGGCGTTGTGACTTCAATGTGTCAAAAAATGCAAACTGTGGCGTTATTAATAATCAATTTAAAATTTACTAGGTTCGCTATATTTGATAGGTGACAGGATAGTATTTGAATTAGTCGAGTTATATGCTTAGACGTTTCGTTATTTTGTTAACACAGGTTTGTAACCACTGCTTCTTTAGGTCTTTTATAGACCACGTTTCTAATTGAAGTAAATTTAATCAACAAAAATAAAAAAACGCAATGTAAATATTAACGAATATGACTTAAAGTACTACTGCAATAGATTATTAACGTTCATTTAATATTTACTGTGAAATAATAGCAGTCAAAGAAGACGTTTCGGAGCAATGTTTTTGTATAACTATTATGTTGCGTGTAACGTGCCCAATAAAACACCTTTATTTCTTTCTGTATCATGCTAAAATAAATGAACTATAGTTAAAACTTTATTATACAATAGAAAATAAAACCAATATACTGAAGACAGAAAAGGATAATTATACAAAGGCGATCAAGGGATCTAAAAGGAATGTATGGATAATATATATGGATAAGTAGTTACATACATACATACATTAAATCACGCCTGTTTCCCAGAGGGGTAGGCAGAGACCACTTGAGAAAGCATTGATGATATAATTATAATATTCCAAAGTACTGGACCAATACATAAATAAAATAAAATAATAATATGGTTTATTTGCCATAAAGTAATATAAGTGGTACCACTGGTATACCCCGTGTGGTTGCCGGATTAGAATAGTGCTACTCCATATCTTTCCGTGAATGTCGTACGAGGCAACTAAGGGAATATAGGCTTGTAGTACTGTTAGGCGAAGGGCTGGCAACCTGTCACTAATACGTTGGTAAACATCTTAGCCTATTTGTGTACCTACTGAATTATCAACAAGTTTTTAAAGTTGTTGGTAATTCTGTAGCTCTGCCTACCCTACTCTGGGATGACAGGTGTGAAGATATGTATGTAAGATAATATAAGTACAGCTTACCACACTAGACTTACGGTGTCTCGTGGAGTTCTTTGGCACATTTACTAAGTACGGTCAAAAGCTCTAATACCTATACTGACATCGCGCTAAATATATGTATAGTATACCTTATTGTCATTGGGATAGGGGCGTGTAGATATTGTTGACGCCTTGGGATCGTTTATATGACGAGGCGCTGGTCTAGTTGGTAGTGATCCTGCCTACGAAGCTAGAGGTCCAGGGTTCGAATCCCGGTAAGGGCAGATATTGGTGTGATGGGCGCGAATATGTGTTTATGGGTCATGGATGTTTTCTATGTATTTAGGTATATATTTTTCTACATACGTATTTATATCGTTGCCTAGTTAGTACCCATAGTACGAGCCTAGAGCTTAGTTTGGGATTTGGTCAATGGGTGTGACATGGTCCCCAGAATTTTTTTTATGACTTTATCTGTTCAAGTAGAAGTCCTACCTGAGGATAGTGCTTATTCTTATTTGTTACATAGAACTATGTTTTTTGCATCGATATATGAGCAGAGGTCGGAATTTGCGTAGCATTTTTGAACAAAGCAGTGACTTCTCATTTATGGACTTCCGATGTACATCAATCAATATACTATAAACTTCAAGATTGTTAGCAACCTATCGTGTAACGAAGTTGCTGGCAGTTAACCTTTTGACCTTTGATTACTAGTTTCATACACATAAATAATGTCACTACTTTAATACTAAAGTACGATACATTGAAGAATTGATGATAGTCACTTTAATTCTGTACGAAAAAGTCTGCTGACTACGTATGACATAAAATTTATCGAAGTTACGTACATTGGTAGTTCTATGGAAGAACTGGGAATAACCTGATTGCTCGGGTAGATTTTCTCGCTTTTAGCTCAGTGCGTCTCTATGGGTACTGACTAGATAGAAAGGGAGATCCGAGCGACAACCAAGTCGCGGGCAACTTGTGCTAGCTGCACTGATTGATCCACGGCGATATACGAGATTTTATTGGATCCGCTGCTCTTGATAATGATAAAAAATATATACAGTACCGGCAAATAATATTATCATTTTTGTACTTACATCTCATACGACTACCTACAATTATTACTCACCAAAATTGACAACCAATCAAAATTTCTTGACCAATTGTATTGTTATTATTCAATTCGTTAGCTGATCAAATAAGGTTCAAAATGGTTAATAACAAATGTTAGTACATATCGTAGTTTTAAAAAGTTGAGTACCTATTTAAAAAAACCATTGCCTACGCGTTCATACTAAATTTACGAGATTTGTTTGACCACGTCAGCAATGGTTGTTTAAATATTAAGTTAGGTATTGAATAGGTATTTAATAATTATCTTTAGGTTTCTTCCACCATTTTTCATTTTGAATGATCATTTAGAATTAATAAACCCACCAATTGATAAGCCTACCGGCAAGTGTGACAAAACAGAACCACACTGTTCTGTGACCTCGGTGTTAGTTTTTAAGTTTTATATTGTTATTTATATCTATTAGTCTGTAAGGTATTTGTAACTATGGGCCTCGTTGTTCGAAATAAAAGTTCTTTATTAATTATTTTTTAAAGTTAGTAGCAACAGTCAGTGTTTTTAAAGCTTGTTGAACGTTTCCCACAGATGTCTTCTACGAAATGGTTAGCGTGTGCGTTGTTGGTCGCGTGCGTGGCCGTGCGGCTCGCCGCGGCGGCGCCGGCGCCGGCCCCGCAGGAAGACGGTCCACCTATGCCAGTGAGTGTCCTACTTTATGATGCATCATACATACATACATTCATTAAATCACGCCTGTTTCCCAGAGGGGTAGGCAGAGACCACTTTCCACTTGCTACGATCTTGAAAAAAATCTTTCGCTTCTTCCACATTCATACATCGAGTCATGCACGCACGTCGGTTTCGGGTACTTAAGATTCGGCCCTTTTCCAGTATTTCTCCGATTTGATTCGAAAAAGTACGCCTAGGGCGGCCCCTTCCGACCCTCCCACTCACTTTCGATCTGTATATCTCTTTCACCGAATGATTCGTCAAATGTTTAATCGTTATTTCTTTATAGCAGAATTATCACGGCATTTTTTCCTATCACAGTTATTCATATTCCAGAAATCAATTTAACATTGCGGTAAAATTAGCATGAACCTAACCTACCTACGTATTAAAAGTGTTAACAAATGGAAAAAAATGCGATTTGTAAAAGGAACAGAGAATGCAAATAAAAATTTGCGTTGTGAAACAAAACTTGGTAAAATTATCTAACAAGTATAAAATAATGAACTTACAACTAAGTATTTCCCAATTAAGTGTCATCACTGTAATCAGCCGCGGTATTTCTTTTCCTTACACTCGTTCGTTGTATTTTTTTAGAAGCATGATAGATTTATTTACATCATATATTTAATAGCAAATATAATGATTCCAAAACGAATAAAATGTTATTCAATACTGTCCAATTAAACACGACTCCAAACTGAATTCGCAGCAAAAATCAAATACCAAAGCAAATCCTGTCTAGCTTCTTCTAATGGAGATGCATCAAAGGCTAACTAAAAGTTGTCTGCCTTAACACACAAGACGCCACACGGGCCATAACTTAAACAAAACGTGCATACCTTTGACCTACACCGCTGCAATGCACTTTACATTGCGACAGTCGGATGCAGCAGTCTCACATTAAACGAATGACATTAGGTTAATGCTAACCCAATTATAATGCATTCTGATTCCGTTTAAATATCACTGGTAATAGATATACGTCTTATTAAGAGGAGGGTATTGCCTGGAATGAGATGAAAACATAAATGTATAGAAATGCTAATCACGTAAAATTACTGTTTATACTTGAAGTGTTTTGTCTAAAGTGTATTTACTAAATATACAAGAGTTGCGAATTTCAAACGTCGTAGACTGCTCAACTAAGACATCCTATCCTGTACATGCCTTATGAATGAGAGATATACATTATTTTTACCATCGTTTTAAAAACAATCAATTTTTTTTTTTTTTAATGCGTTTTAGGCGTTGAAATATGAATGGTAAGTGTGAATACATCAACGCGTGAAGATGACGAGCTTTCAGATTATTTTATTTAAATAAAATAACAATCAAAATATCATTCTAATTTACTATTTCAACCAAAATGTTGACATTAATACCTGCACAATTAAATATTGTAAATTATATCATCCAAAACACAATAATTTGTAAATGTTAATAAGACGAAATTAATCTTCAATGGACCCTTGCGGAATTAAGCCAATACGCTGACAGTGTTTCCTCGCTGAGTTTCTTACCAATATTTTGGGCGAAAAAAGTCCTAAGTATTAAAGTTACCTTTGAAATTTCATCTTCAACCAAATAGCACTCGTTGCTATAAAATAAAGCACTAAAAATTGGGTATGTACTAGATTTAATGGGATACCAATATTAGCGGCAAAATAAATGGTGAAAACGTAACTATTTTTTTTTTATATCATAGGAAGGCAAACGAGCACACAGGCCACCTGATGGTAAGTGGAAACTGTGACCCATAGACATTCGCATTCACAAGACCGCAATCCTAAGACTGCAAATGCGTTGCCAACCCTGAGGCCGAAGATGGAATGCCTCTATGCTAGTAATTTCACCGGCTGTCTTATAACCAAACCGGAACACAACAATGCGAACACTGCTGCTTGGCGGTAGGTTAATGGATAAGATGGTGGTACCAACCCGGACGGACCCTGCACAAGGTCCTCCCACATCATCATTCATTCATTCTTAATTTATATTCCTAGTTTTTTTTGATTTCGCCATTTTTAATTAACAATAAAATAAAGAAGTCTATAACCGTTGCACAATAAAGACGAATGGACAAATGGACACCTCAATAGGGAATATGCATGTTTTTTTTTTACAGCTTCAATTGAAGCTGATTCATGTAACAAACAGATCACAAAAATCATTTTTTGAATAACTATAAAAATAACCAAGATATAAGCCAACAAAAATTTGTTCCTATCTCTTTCTAGAAAAACGGAATTTTACATGGAGTTTATATGGCCGCAGTGCACAATGACGTCACGGTGCACATCGGATCTCTCTGTCTAATTAGAAGTTTGAAATGCTTATAACTTCCGTATTTCTTGACCGATTTTAATTTTAATTTCCTTGTTGGTGATCTCTTTTACGGTATTTTCATATTTTGATGAGAAATGCGATTTTTAAAATCCATGCATATTCCCTATTGTCAAATTCGTTTAATGAGGAACGACGCTAGAGTGGAACATCCAAATATATTAAGTTTAGTGCAGTTCGGCATAAAAACAAATGGTCTAATGATCATTTTATATAACACGAATTGCATAATTTCGGTCTGTATAATAAACAGGGATCGGAAATTCGGATCGATATTTACCTATACTTTCGCGCCGGCTTTGTTGTTCAGTTGTATGGAGGTGGACTCAATCATATAATTCATAATAAAATTTCCGGGATTTCAAAATAATATATTACACCGGCATTAATTCATAATTATTTATTTATATTAACTGTTTGAAGTTATTTTCCATGTATATGTTTAACCAAATGTTATTTAATTTACATGTAATGTACGAATTTATAGGAGCAAAACAGAATGTTCTGAAATGAATCCTACATGTAAAGTAATTATTATATTAACGTTTTGTAGAATCCCAGAATCCCAGAGCTTAAATTATTAAAATAATATTTTTAAGAAGCCGACGCCACGTTTGCCTATCTTTTTCCGGGATTTTGCCAACTTTAGGTAAATATCGATCCGAATTTCCGATCCCTGATAATAAAGCATCAAAAAAACGAAATGCATAATTTCAAAAACTATAATGTTTATACATTAAAAAATAAATATTTCTAACGGCTTTCATTACTATTAATGTGGTCACAGTTCTAACTTTACCTAACCTAGTTAAAATAAATTGACTTAAAATGCGTAATAACAAGAAAATGATAGACTTTACACTAAATGAATTTATGTTTTTCGATCGTATTCCGGATAAAAATAAACAATTGTTTTTGTGCCAAAAGTTCATTATGCTTTTTGTAATTAGTTAAATTAAATTATACAAAATGTTTTTATAATGACTGAAGCGCACCCACAGTACATACCTACCTACATTCATACATAGGGTGTCAAAATCTTTACCCTTCCTTTGCTTTGTGGTAGTCGGGTAAAAACTCGTCGGTATCGACTCACTCGCCAATACCAAGCTTCAGAGTTTGGAGCATCGGCGTAAAGTCGCTTGTCTCTCGGTATTTTACTAGGTGTATTATGGAGAGTGTGCCCAAGAACTGCACGACCTCATCCCACCCTCCACTTTCTCACATCGTTCTTCTAGACGCCGGGAGGGCTTCCATCTACACAAAGTAGAATACCTATATACCCAATGGTTCGCACGCAGCGGTTTGCTGGGTCGTTTCTTATTCACACTGCTAGGGAGTGGAACGCTCTCCCTGCGTCTGTATTCCCGAGATCATATAACCTAAGTGTTGTCAAGGCAAGATTGAATAGGCATTTTCTGGGTAAGCGTGTACCACCTTCGACCTCATCGTCACTTAACATCAGGTGAGACTGAGGTCAAATGCATACACATTATGGATAAAAAAAACTCCATTTAGCTCAAAACCAAAAGTATAGTTACTTAGTTTCATAGAGCACTCCACAGTATCGTCAATCGTAACCATCTCAGCCATTATGCTAATCATGTGAACATCAGCCTACTAATTGCTTAGAATGGCGATTAGCCTTTGTACGCGCTCTTTTATTTCTTATCTAGTTTATTTATTTAATTGTAAACACTATAGCTACGTAATTAGGCTTTAGCGAATCACATTGTCTGGTACACTCGAGACCTTAAATGGAGTTGTTCTTTGTTTTTGAACTAGTTTCCTTTATTGGAATGGGCTGAATGTTGAATAGAGGCCACAAAAATCTTTACCCTCTAATTCGTAAACATACAATAAACCTATTTTAGCTAAAGTAAGCTTTGTCACTATCTGTCAAATTTAAATGCCACAATGTAAGACAAGGTCAAAACATATTTTAAGCTGAAATATGGAATACACAAATTTTATTCCAATGAAAATTTAATATTGTGGTGTCTGGTGATGAGTCGAAATACCACCTTTATTGACTTCATCATAATATTTAATACAGTACCCTTACCATGAGTTACAATTAACGTATTCGCTGGCGAGTCAAAGCTCTGTCCCTCGCAGACCTCGCAGTATGGTTATAGAGTGCGAGGGACAGAGCATTCGACTCGCTAGCGAGTACGATAATTGTAACTCATGGTAGGAGTACAGGAACTCAATAGACCCACCGAGTTTTGGACGCGTAAGTTTGGTCTCGATGATTGTGCACAAAAAGGACAGCTTTAACTAAAGCTTGTCTTAATGTTTTTTATTGAAACGTATTGTATTTACCCGAGATGTGCAGTCAAGTAATATAATGTCTGAACTAGAATTATATTAAAAATAAACGAACGTTTTATTAGACGTCGTATTCGAATAGGGGTTTTTATTTCACTGCGGGCTGATTTTTAACCGACTGCGGCAAAGCCCAAAAGGAGGGTTAGGTGTTTGACCTGTATAAATGTCTAAATTAAACGGGGTTGGATTCGTCTTAACCACTAGTGTCATAGGCTATATTAAAATTATTTAAATGTAAAATTGGCGAAATAAATAAATATTCATGATAAGTAACATTGCTTTGACGACATTATCTAAACAGCAGTTGGGTATTTTTAAAACTTGCTTTTCGTTAGACTTGTTCTCTGTTAATTTTTAAGTCATTTTGAAAAAAAATATGAGAGTTATAATTATACAATCACCCATTACTTATACGGGAATCGAAAAATCAACCTTATGAATGAAGTGCTTAGTCAAGATTTTAATGATTAATTATGCGTTTCGCATTTGGAGTAAATGACTTCGTGACTAAACGTGCAGAAGATATGTCAGTATGTATTCCAAGATTTTGTTCCTCATTGCACTTGCATTCGCTTTGCTCTTGCGTTTGTCTTTGTTTGAGTAACTACACAAATGTTTACTCGCAGATAAATAAATTGCAAAAACATAGGAACTACCGTTGAAACAAATAATGCAGTATATGTGCTCGTAGATGGCAACTCTCAATATTTTATTTATTTCAAGTCACCTATTTTACTAACTAGTTAGAAAGATAATACAATTTTTGAATAAATAAAGTATCCTAAAGGGTGATTTAGTGTGGAATCCATCCCTAACTTCCAACAGTTGGGGGATGCACGTTAATATAATAATATGTTTATAGTACCCAGAAAAATAGACAAGATACCATTTTAGTAGTAAAATGGGGTTTATTGAATAAAACATGAAACTTTTCGGCATGTGTCTACTTTTTTTTTATTTACATACATACATAAACTCACGCCTTCATTCCCAGATTAGGGTAGGCAGAGCTAAAGAATTACCAACAAGTCTTAAAACTTCTTGATAATTCTGTAACCACATTTTGCACAAGTAATAGGCTAAGATGTTTTCCAGTGTATTAGTGACAGGTGGCAAGCCCATCGCCTAACAGTACTACAATCCTTTATTCCCTTAGTCGCTTCTTACGACATCCACGGGAAGACATGGAGTGGCACTATTCTAACCCGGCAACCTTATTAAAATTCTCGAAATACGATTACGTTTTTCCAAGGGCGTAGTCTTTAATTAAAAAAACAATGAGATATGTTTCATTTCTGTTGGTGGATTATCAATAAGTACTAATTGAAACAGAAACATTTTTAAAGGACATGAGTAAAACATGATCTTACGTGATTTTCCTGGGAATTAATTACATTTTTATGTTCGAAAGTACAAACGTACCATACTAGCTTCTCGTACTAACCTTCAGGTGAAGTAGCCATTTTATTTCACAAGTTTCACGTCTCTATTGTAAATATTTAGATCCTTACACACCTAGAATAATGGACTGGGAAAATAATAAAGTAATTATTTTAATTCTCATGTCGATTGAGCAACGAAATTAATTTTGTAAGTTGAGTTTACAAGTTTGACATTTTGATAGCCTTGATAAGCCCTGCCTTAATAGCTTTGTTGTTTAACTATTATAATGATGAGTATTATATGTCTATGATACTCCATGATTATCATCTTATATTGTCTTTTGTTTTATTTAAACCAATAATATACCGAGTTTGTGGAGATTCTAACAAAACCTTTGAAAAGGAAATTAGAGACATCATCATCATCATCATCATGTCAGCCGAAAGACGTCTACTGCTGGACATAGGTTCTCCACTCAGACCGGTCTTGTGCTTTTCGCATCCACCGCGTTCCCGCGATCCTTACAAGGTCGTCACTCCATCTTGTTGGAGGCCTACCTACAGCTCGTCTCCCGGTCCGCGGACGCCACTCAAGAATCTTCTGACCCCATCGGCTATCAGTCTTGCGAGCGATGTGCCCCGCCCACTGCCACTTAATTTTAGCGACATCGATTGATGCAATCATTGAATAATAAGATGGGCAAAATATATCCCTACCCACCAAAAAAAATAAAAAATATTGATCTTGGCAACACGATGTATTTTTACTATGATGACAATCGCTGTGTGTACCTATGGGGGTTTTCTTCAAAAATTATAATCGTTCCGTTTTTCATTAAAAAATCCCATCGATTTTGCAAACTAAAATAGGTATCCTGTCTTTTTTGGGTTCTTATGAACATATTGACATTCATCCCATGGCTGTTGAAAGGTGAGGACAGGGTCCATACAAAATCCCCTATCATCCTTTCAACATTAAAATCTTTTTTTTTTAACATTTCTTTTGTTTAACATAATAATTATAAATACCTACCTCATATTTCAACAACCTTGTGAAATAAACATTAGCTAGATATTAAGTAGATATCAGACCCCGGCTATCATTGACTAATATCATTATCAAACCATAGCTTTCCTGACAACGTGCATAATAACATAACCATAACTAACCATCTCTATTCTCTATTATACCCTAACAATACCGTCGACATTATCTTTGTAAGGTACAATATCAAATAATCGGCGTGCGCTAGGGTTTCATAAGGTAGATGAGTTGCTACGTGATTCAAACGGACAGCTGACTAGCATTGCCTATAGGCATTGTGTGAACGATGATGCAGGCATTTGCTTGGTCCTTTGAAAATTGACGTGCAAGTCTTGTGTTAGTTTAGTTAGAGATTTGCATTGTAACTACGAAGCTAGTAAGATGATATAAATCTTCAACAAACTGGTCAATTTATCTTTGACTTTCTTGCTATTCTGATTGATATTCTATAAGGTTGGATATAGCTCAATTTGGACCACATTTAACGGTCTATGGAAGGGGATTCTTAATTTTAATATAATCAATTCAATGTATATAAATATCTAAATGGTTTTAAAATTTTCATACGTTGTTAAAAACAGGGGTATCTCAATATTCCCAATGGAATTCAACAATGGATTCCCAATGGATAAATGTATGCACATAATAGGAATAAACAGATCTTACATCAAAATAAAATGTCCTTCGAACCGGATTAATTGAATTAAATTGGCGACGAGAATTTTGAAGAGATCGCTAGTTTTTAGATACTTAAATACACATGAGAAAAAATGCATAATTTAACTATTTTTTACAGTACGAATACAAATACGACGTGGAAGACCAGGAAAAGACGCTTTTCTTTGGAGCTAATGAGGCGGGAGATGCCCAAGGCAAGGTCAACGGAGGTTACAAGGTATTACTTCCTGATGGTCGCCTCATGACTGTTGAGTACACCGTAGATGGAGACAGTGGCTTTGTTCCTAAGATCAGCTTCGAGGAGAACGCTAACCCCTTCGGTAAAGGCAAATAAGTCTGCACATTTATAGATAATTTCTACAACTGCCAGTATGTTACGAACAGTTATTTTATTCTTGGTTATCAATTATCCATGTAACTCAGTTTATTAGATTGTCATATTGATAAAGATCTGTTTAGTTTTTTAAAGCATTTATATAAAAAATGTAGTCGGTATGCTTTTATTATTACAGCATTGTTTACCTTTCAAAAGTTGATTTGAATGTTGTTTTATTTTTTCTTGTAGCATTTCTTTGTTTTGTTTGCTCAATTTACGATTGGATTTATGTTACGTTTTGTAAAAAGTTACCATTTCTGTGATTCAATTAGGAAATAGGTGAAAACATTATTGCCATTAGTTTTAAGAATTTGTAGTAGCGTATAATTTGTATATGATCTTATTTTTAATCATCGATCCCATGTAGATTTTGCATAACTACATTAAATACTTAAAATTATATTTTGACGTTTTTCTTACTTGAACTTTACATGCATCTCACTTATATAGGCAAAATGCATTTAGTCATCGTAACCGTTATTGAAATAAATAAATAAATAAATATCAGGGGACAATGTCACACCAATTGACCTAGTCCCAAACTAAGCTCTAGGCTTGTACTATGGGTACCTACTAGACAACGATATAAATATTTATATAGAGAAATATATATTTAAATACATAGAAAACATCCATGACTCAGGAACAAATATTCGCGCTCATCACACAAATATCTGCCCTTACCGGGATTTGGACCCAGGACCGCTAGCTTCGTAGGCAGGGTCACTTCCGACAAGGCCAGCGCGTCGTCAAAATTTATAGGTTGACGCAAGCAATACACGTTTTGACAGTTTACGATTATCGTTTATATTATACAATAACTTAGAATCCTAAATTAGATCCTTCGTACTGTTGTAACCATTGTAAATCAGATACCAACCACGGCAACTGCGATTACACCTTCCTAAATCCTAATTTGTATTCCTATAGAACGTACTATCAGCCTATCGGAACCCTGACCCACCATAGAACGTTGTCACCGTGACATTATAAAACGATTTGTTTGGCATTTTTTACGACTTGCATCATAACGTCACTATGACAGAGTTCTATGGTGGGTCAGGGTTCCGATGGGCTGATAGTACGTATATGTACAAACAGCAACCCTCTTGACTGTACATCAGTTGACCTTATTACCAAAGGTCTACCGATGGACAGTTAAAAGTGTGGGCGATGGTAGGAGTGTGGCCCATAATTACCGAAACTCATGTTTTATTAGTTGCTGAATTCCCATTCCCATTTCTTCCCGATCATAATTTTTCATAGTCGTGTTTTTTCACAGGCTCGTTTTTCCCTGACGCATTTTTACCATTCCAGAAATTAATTTAAAAGTTTCGACGGTGCTCCTATTTCTGCCCGGTTTGGCCCTTCGGGCCTGTTGCAAAACTAACATAACTTAAACCTACCTTCCTTTTTTGACATAATTATAAGTGGAAAAAAATGCAAATGGGAGATTAGTATAATATGCGATAGGAAGAAATTAAGTTCGGGAGAAAGTGGGAATGGAAATTCTGCAACCAATAAAATTAGATTTTCGGAAATTAGGGGCAACCCGCAATGGCCGATAAGAAGTCAATTCTGACACAGTGTACCAATGATTTAATACTTATGGGTGTTTCTCTGTAAACTCGTAATTTTGAACAGTCCCCTGTCAAGTTTATCTATAAATTAACACGAATAAAAAGACGTTATGATTTTTTCTTTATAGTATTAGTATTCTTTTTGCCCATTCCAATATCTATAATGCAAAAGACTTTTACAAATATGTCTATATTATTTTTAAATTTGCTACAGGGGACTGTCTTTTAAGCCAAGGGACAGATTTTAAATCAGGTTAGAATAAAATCTAAATACATTAGAATGAAAATAATAAACAAATAATATGCAGCATGTAATACACTTTTAAAGTCTCATAATAAGGTCTTGCCAAATTGCAACAAATAGCCAATAATTTGCTGTATAATTCGAATTCTGGGTTTGGGACACGCCAGGGTACTGTTTTTGAAGGTGTTAAAAAAATTATAATAAATAAATGAGTTAACATTTGGAAAAAAAACTAACCGGCCCATAAACATCACTTTTGTGGTATTTAAAAAATAGTTTTGATTAATAATTACTTTAAGTAATTTTGACAAAATGTACCTAGGACACCGAGTTCCGAGTTTACAGAGAAACGCCCGTATAGTAAAAAGAGGTAGGTATGTTAAACGCACTTCGATACTGGCGACCTAAAACCAAACCAATTGGTACTATGCAGAGCAACATATACTCGTCTCTCTCGTCTCGCTCCAATTAGTCCTTTATTTTGAAATATAAGTAGGTACAATGCAACAGCTCTAAGAAGTTGCTTCGGGTTTGTATTAACACAAGTACAGACTCGAAGCACCTAATGCTCACACACTTTAAGTCCTTACCTTGTCATTGATTCGTGTCATGATGACGGCGGTCGCTTCGGTGTCAAACTGCGGTCTCCCGGCGCGACCCACCATTTGCAGAACCGTGCTGATGCTGTATTCCTATATAAATTACGTATAACAGTACATTACTACAGAGGCCAGGAAGTAAGGGGTTGCCGGCCGAGTTATATAGACCGCCGAGCGAAGCGAGGCCGGATAGTTACGAGGCTGGCAACCCCTTTTCACGGCGAGGTATGTATAGTGATTTACTGAAACATATGCAATGAAATAAAAAAAAACATGCTTGTAATAGGCATTAGCGCGGATATTTTTGGTCCGATAGCCAAAATTTTTTTTTGTAATTATCATTATTACTTCTCATGCTTGTAATAGGCATTAGCGCGGATATTTTTGGTCCGATAGCCAAAAATTTTTTTTTTGTAATTATCATTATTACTTCTAGCCAAAATAAAAACATAATAATATAAATTACCTGATAAGCTCCGTTCACATACTGTTGGGTGTTTTTAATGATCACGAGGTGAGCGGGTAGATTCACACCCATTGCTGAAAAGAGGAATAAGAAAATAAGTTGTTTGAATCTAAACACTGTTTAAAAGGTTGGTGTTTATATTAACTGTCACAGAGGTTATTCTAGATTAACCCGGGTATAGTTATAACGAGTGAACCTGCGGGCTATAGCCCTCACTGATAGGGTCCTTCGCTCCCTCTCCAAAGAGCCTCCATATCGTCATCGTCTTTGAGGTAGGTACTTAGTAAGCCAGTACCCAAGATATTTACATTGGTATTACCCTTTAGAAGGGGACACCATGTCGATTAGGCGGAGGCAAGCTAGTAAAATTAATTTTCAATTATTTTCCGTAACATAAAATAAAAAACGAAGAGTTTTATGCAACTCTCCAGCATGAGACGAACCCAAAGACATATAGTTTATCAAAATCGTAATCATGCGAGAATGAGTTTGTGTATCAACTTTTTTTAAATAAAAAGACTACAGTGTAAAAGAAAAGTAAATTAAAAATTGACACAATCCGTCTGTTATTCATGTAATCATTGTCATTGTAAATAAAGTTTTTGTTTCGTATTTTGTTAATTTTCTTGTTGTTGCGGTGATAAGTAGCCGACTCAACTTAACTTACTTCAACGGGTTTGTGTTGAATTATAGTTTATTTATTTTACATTGTCATCTCAAGTCAAAGCACCTCAGGTGACGTGACGTCACATAGTAGTTTTTTTAAATTAAATTTTCAGAACTTTATCATTAAATAAATACGAATTTTATGCTTTATGCAACTTTCCAGCATGAGACGAATCCAATGACATAACATGTATCAACATCGTAACACGAGCGAGAATGAGTTTGTGTATCAACTTTTTTGAAATAAAAATACTACTTACAGTGTAATAATTAAATGACTGGATTTATAGTGTAATTACATTGGCATAAAGAAAAGTTAATTTAAAATTGACACAATGCGTCTGTCATTCATGTAAACATTGTCATTGTAAATAAACAGCTTATTTCGTATTTTGTTAATTTTCTTGGAGTTGCGGTTGTAATTAGCAGACTCAAAACTTATTGCTAAAGAACTTACTTCAACAGGTTTGTGTTGAATTCTGGTTTATTTATTTTACATTGTCATCTTTAGTCAAAGAAACTCAAAATTTAATTTTCAGAACTTTATCATTAAATAAAAACTAATTTTATGCTTTATGCAACTTTCCAGCATGAGATGAATCCAATGACATATCATATCATTTATCAACATCAGACCATAACTGTGGATCTGATGCCATGCACAAAAATCGGCCTCGCGTAATATACATCGCACTGCCAGATCAAAAGCGTTGTAACTCAAAATACAACTGTATTTTAAAATAAACTTTATAGATAAAGATACATACATACACATACACATACATACCTTCACGCCTTCATTCCCAGAGTGGGGTAGGCAGAGCTACAGAATTACCATCAACTCCAAAAACTTGTTGATAACTCTGTAACCACCATTTGCACAATTAGGCTAAGATGTTTAACAGTGTATATTAGTGATAGGTAGCAAGCCCATCGCCTAACAGTACTGCAAGCCTTTATTCCCTTAGTCGCCTCTTACGACTTCCACGGGAAGACATGGAGTGGCACAATTCTAAGCCGGCAACCACACGGCCGATAAAGATAAATACATTTATTCAGTAAGTAGGCCGCACGGGCACTTTTACACGTCAAGAATCTACCAGCGTTTCACAAGAGGGGACCACTGCTAAGAAGAAATGCCGCAAGAAACTCAGCAGTCAAAGACAGTTGTGTAAGACAACATCTATGAGCTTAAAACAAAACTAACAATGATGCTGAGTTGATACTGTCTTGATCTAGCAGTGCAATATATTATACACCGTGTTTTTTTTGATTTACGATAACTTTAAGGGAACGTTCTTTAGGTCAAATAAAGTTAATTTCCCGAAGACAGACAGAAGGTAACTGTAACGGTTTTAAAGATATTTAATTTTTAAATTTAATCAGTTAATCACGTTGAACTGGTCTAAAATGCTCTTAACTGTCTGTGTATGTCACGCCAACATTGACGTATTTGACACTGACTATGAGTTAACTCTAAAGGCCCTTTTAGAATTACCAAAGATACAACATTTAATAACTTTTTACTAAACAGTTTTTTTTTTTTTCAATTTTTAAAAATCCAATCTACCACTTAGTTTCTATAGATGTACCTAGTAATATGCCTGTCTGTGTATGTCACGCCAACATTGACTTATTCGACACTGACTATGAGTTAACTCTAAAGGCCCTTTTAGAATTACCAAAGATACAACATTTAATAACTTTTTACTAAACAGTTTTTTTTTTTTTTTTCAATATTTAAAAATCCAATCTACCACTTAGTTTCTATAGATGTACCTAGTAATATGCCTGTCTGTGTATGTCACGCCAACATTGACTTATTCGACACTGACTATGAGTTAACTCTAAAGGCCCTTTTAGAATTACCAAAGATACAACATTTAATAACTTTTTACTAAACAGTTTTTTTTTTTTTTTCAATATTTAAAAATCCAATCTACCACTTAGTTTCTATAGATGTACCTAGTAATATGCCTGTCTGTGTATGTCACGCCAACATTGACTTATTTGACACTGACTATGAGTTAACTCTAAAGGCCCTTTTAGAATTACCAAAGATACAACATTTAATAACTTTTTACTAAACAGTTTTTTTTTTTTTCAATATTTAAAAATCCAATCTACCACTTAGTTTCTATAGATGTACCTAGTAATATGCCTGTCTGTGTATGTCACGCCAACATTGACTTATTCGACACTGACTATGAGTTAACTCTAAAGGCCCTTTTAGAATTACCAAAGATACAACATTTAATAACTTTTTACTAAACAGTTTTTTTTTTTTTTTTCAATATTTAAAAATCCAATCTACCACTTAGTTTCTATAGATGTACCTAGTAATATGCCTGTCTGTGTATGTCACGCCAACATTGACTTATTCGACACTGACTATGAGTTAACTCTAAAGGCCCTTTTAGAATTACCAAAGATACGACATTTAATAACTTTTTATTAAACAGTTTTTTTTTTTTCAATTTTTAAAAATCCAATCTACCACTTAGTTTCTATAGATGTACCTAGTAATATGCCGAAGTTATCGTAAAGAAAAAAAAACACGGTGTAGATTTCATACCTAGAGTGGTAGTAGTGATGAGTATCGGCAGATCCCTGTGCCGGAAGGCCTGCTCGATGTTGACCCTCTCCTCGTATAATAGGCCGGCGTGGTGACAGCCCACTCCACTCATTACTAGCATCTGAAAATATCCTTGACGTTGGTGTTTTATGAACAAATAAAGCTTTCCATAGTAGCACCCGAAACCGACGTACGTGCATGAAGAGATTGATGAATGTAGAGGAAGCGAAAGTGGTATGTTTAGATCGGTGCACCTGGCGTTCCATAGTCTCTGCCTACCCCATTGGGAGACAGGCGTGAAGTTATGTATGTATGTATGTATGTACATCAATCTGGTGCTAAAAAGAAATATGGTTTTCCAGTCTTGAATAGAAGCCATGGGCCCAATGCCCTTTCGAAAACCGCTGTCAATTGTTTAAATAATAATTACTAAAGTAAGTAGTAATAAAGCTCTTTACAATTTAAGTTGTATACATTCATAGACGGAGTAATAAATAAATATCAAGGGACTATGTCACACCAATTGACCTAGTCCCAAACTAAGCTCTAGGCTTGTACTATGGGTAATAGACAACGATATAAATACTTATATAGAGAAGTATATACTTAAATACATAGAAAACAGAAACATGACTCAGAAACAAATATTCGCGGTCATTACACAAATATCTGCACTTACCGGGCTTTGAACCCTGGACCGCTAGCTTCGTAGGCAGGGTCACTACCAACTAGGCCAGCTTGTCGTCTAATGTAATGTAATGTACGCGTGTGGAGTGTAATGGGTTTACCTGAAGTTTCTTATTCTTCAGCGTGGAAGCCAAAGCAGTCAGCTTGGCTCTTTGTTCCGGGTCGAAGCTGACCGTGATCTCTCGAGACAAAGCCTCAGCTGTCATAATGACGCTTTTACGCGTGTTGCAAAATATCTAGAAACATATTTCAAACGAACATACATACATACATAAAGTCGCACCTTCATTCGTAGAGTGGGGTAGGCAGAGCTAAACAATTACCAACTCTAAAAAATGGTTGATAATTCTGTAACCACATTTTGCACAAAAATTGGGATAGACCTTAAAAAATAACTCACGGTTTTTACATTCTAATTTGAAAGAATAGGTAATTTTAAGAGACTGATTTCATTAATTTTGTATTTGACCCAATAGTTTTGTTTTAATATCTTTAATTATTTAGCTCAAATTTTATGGATGATATGATTATTTGGGCACATCGCACGCAGGACTGATGGCCGATGGGGTCAGAAGGTTCTTGAGTGGCGTCCGCGGACCGGGACACGAGCTGTGTGGGTAGGCCTCCAACAAGATGGAGTGACGACCTTGTAAGGATCGCGGGAAAGCGGTGGATGCGAAAAGCACAAGACCGGTCTGAATGCAGAGCCCTGGGGGAGTCCTATGTCCAGCAGTGGACGTCTTTCGGCTGACATGATGATGATGATGCTGATGATTATTTTAAATTTGGGTTGGCATTTTCTATAGTTCATTTATTTTAGGATGAGAAACCACAATAACATTATATTGCGTTCGGTCAACTATTTATTACCTAGCAAATAGTACAGTACAATAGTCTGGGAGCCGCAAAATAAAATTGTTTTAATGTCACTTTATTTGCGTGTCGTCAATTGTTACTCTAGTACAAATTGTAAAGAGATTACAGTTCACGAGCCGCAATATAATGTTGTTGTGGTTTCTCATTCTAAATTAAATGAAGTATAACAAATTACAACAACTAAATGATATGTAATAATAAAAAGTGATTGTAATAGTGTGTATATAGTGTGTGTACATACTGTTTCAAGCAGTTTTCGCCCAACCCGTAAGATACACCCAGGTGGGCTTCAAGCCGAAAACGGAGGTCAAACCAAGGTCAAATATAATTTTGTCGAAATATCCGAAATAGATAAATATTTCAAAAGTTTAATAATGCAGAACGGCTTCAAAACCCTATTCCTCGAAATAGTTTTCGAATTAGAGTAATTGTAGAAATATGAACAATCCCAATTAGGCTACATTTTACAGCGCCGTGTTTTCAGCTTGCCGCATCCAGCATCTCGTCATCTCACCTGGCCTGAGGGCGTCCTACACGTTTGCCGAGACGCGGTCTCCACTCAAGAACATGTTTACCCCAGTGGTTGTCGGCATAGCTGGGCATTAACTCGTTAATCCGTTAATCGTTAATTAACGAAGTTAACATTTTGATTAACGGTTTAACTTT
The DNA here is from genome assembly GCA_927399475.2 of Acleris emargana. NCBI lineage: Eukaryota > Metazoa > Arthropoda > Insecta > Lepidoptera > Tortricidae > Acleris > Acleris emargana. The sequence goes on from OV656843.1 coordinate 3,529,996, forward strand.
TAAGTTAACTTTTTAAAATGTTAACGGACACGTTAACTTCCGTTAATATGCAGAAGTCCGTTAATCGTTAATCCAATGTCTACTATTTACCGAACGGCACCGCGGCGCGGCAAGAAAAACAGGTTCAGACAAGTATAAAACGACAAGTGCCGGGCGGCGCGTAGCAGCGAGTGTGTAGTGTGAGAAACAACGATGATGACAAGGAAGACTTTTTCAATTCTGTCACTCAGTCTATAGAAAAACCAAAGAGCTCCAACTCTTTAAAGAGTAAAGCGCAAAGCCTCGTTGAAATGTGGCTGGACATGAAATCAAAAGACTCGTTCAAAGATGCTGCATTCCTCGGCCTCGTTCAAAGATGCTGTATCCCTCGGGGAACAGATATTCATAAATCTATTCATTAAATACAATACTGCTATACCCTCAAGCGCTGCAATTAAACGTCTGTTTTCCACGGGTAAAGACATTTTAACTCCAAATCGAGCCTCGCTTTCAGATGAGAACTTCAACATGTTAATGTTCATGAAAGGGAATATGCACCTTATGCCCTTTTGTATTTTGTTTTGTTCCTATCCTGTTAACTTCCAGAACCTAAACCAACAGGTTTTATAAGTTCACTAACGCAACGATATAAAAATGCATTTTTTTTACACATATTAACGGATTAACGATTAACGTTAACTTGCGTTAATTCTTCCGAAATGTAACGCTTTAACGTTTAACGAAGCTAACTTTTTTTGTAGCGGATTAAGGATTAACGAAGTTAACTATTTGATTAACGGTGCCCAGCTATGGTTGTCGGTTCTTCGCGAGACATGGCCGGCCCACTGTCACTTCAGCAAGCGGCAAGCAGCAAGCTGAAGACAGGGGCTGTGGCGGTCATTAGGGGAGGCCTGTGTCCAGCATACATATAGGCTGATGATGATGATGATGACATTTTACAGGTATACTCCACGTTAATCCTTCTGATATCACTACATAGTATAAAACAAAGTCGCTTGCGCTGTCTGTCCCTATGTATGCTTAAATCTTTAAAACTACGCAACGGATTTTGATGCGGTTTTTTTTAATAGATAGAGTGATTCTTAAGGAAGGTTTATATGTATAATACATTCCACGCGGGCGAAGCCGCGGGCGGGTCGCTAGTTACATATAAATGCGAAAGTTTGTGTGTGTGATAGATTTGGATGAAATTTGGAATGGAGATAGCTTATACCCTAGATTATTATTAGGCTTTTTTCGTCCTGGAAAATTTAATTTATTTCAACTCGGTCAAAGTCGCGATCAGAAGCTAGTATAGCATAAAACCAGTGTGGCTGAAATTGAGGCAAGATAATTATAATTCTGCCCTCCTTATCCAATAAGCAGTATTTGCCTCCTACACCGCCCAAATTCAGTAACCAAAGCACTTTTAATTTTACACTATTAGTAAGAAGGTTCATATAGCTACAGGAGTTGTATCTGAGATACTTGCCTTTTAGCATGGAGGGCAGAATTAATTATGAGTCCATCATAATGCCATCAGGATCATAAATACCTATAGGTACTACAGCCCATTGGAACCTTGACCCACAATAGAACCGTGTCTCAGTGAAGTTATCATTCAAGTCGTATGAGATGTTAAGTCAATTGTTTCATAATGCTAATGTGACCCCGTTCTATGGTGGATCAGGATTCCATTGGGCTGATAGTACCTACGCTTTAGTACTATCAGCCCAATAGAACCTTGACCCACTCATAGAACGGTATCACAATCACATTATAAAACAATTTGTTCGATACTTCTTACAAATGGAGTCATAAGGTTACTGTGATACAGTTCTATGGATAGTTCGTAGTCATTGTAATGAACCGCAACTTTTTTGCCAAAGGCGTGAATGTATCTCTGATTTAACGTGTTAAACGTGTATAGCAACACTATATAGAAAGTTTGAAAAAAAATGACGAGGTAGCACGAGGCTCCACCGTCCCCGTGTGGAGGCCGGGTTAGAATAGTGCCGCTCCATGTCTTCCCGTGGATGTCGTAAGAGGCGACTAAGGGAATAAAGGCTTGTAGTACTGTTAGGCGATGGGCTTGCTACCTGTCACTAATACACTGGGAAACATCTTAGCCTACTTGTGCAAAATGTTCTTACAGAATTATCAAGAAGTTTCAAGACTTGTTGGTAATTCTTTAGCTCTGCCTATCCCACTCTGGGAATGAAGGCGTGACGGTATGTATGTATGTATTCCACTCTTATATTGCGAATCTCTCCGAACAGCACCTTCTTTTTCTGCCAAGCTATTTTATTACCAGTGTAGGTTTCCCGTTATAGTATTTCTGAATGATTGCCCACAGCTTGTAGTTGAGGACGATGTCGAACTTGAATATACTGGTCCCTTCCGCGCAGGGATAGCCTTCTACGACGCGGCGCAGCTTCACTGGACGGCATTCGTCGCCGAATCTGAAGTAGGAAATATTATATTATATTTCAAGAGGACTGTGAAGCTAAAAAAAAATATAAATAATGCGATGACGTGTCTCATCCCTTAAAACTAGTCCGATGTTTACGCTTTTGGAATATGTTGTACATATTATAAAAAAGTAGATCTGTACGTTTTTCTTTCAAAGAAAAAAAAAACAATAGATGAATAAAAATCCCCTATATTATGTTAGCAGAGCTGATATCTCCTAAACGGGCTGCCCAACCTATTCTCATGAAACCTAGCTAATGGTGCTATCAGCACTATTTTGCATTTTGTCTATGGAAAATAGTTACACAATAGTTATACTTTGTATCAAAATGCGTACGCATCAATTCTTTTTTCGCACACGTACGCTCTTCACTCTAAGAACCACCGCTAGAAAATCTGTTTTCAAATAAAAATGCATCAAAATTGGCTCATCCGTTTAAGAACTACGGTACGACAGACAGACAGTGTTCCGACTTATAACACCCCATATTCTGTTTTCTGATATAACTCTACTCACCTGACATTGGAAGAATCACTGCGGTATACCGTAACATCAATAAAAAGTAATTGAACAACGGTTCCTTACTTATAAAACACAGCTGGTTTCCCGCTAGTCCCGAGCCAGTCGGCGACGTCCTCCGGGTTGCTGACCGTCGCAGAAACCGCCACGAACCGGATCCTCGGCGGGGCCTCCGTGGCGGCGCTGGAGCCCTGGTACTGCTGCTGCAGTTGCTCGATACGGTGCGCTGATTGGGCTGCCGACTGGTCACAGACACACAAGCCAATTTTTAGGAAAGGTCTTACTACATTTTTATTACACCGTATGTCGATGGTAGGGTCTTAAAGCAAATTTAATCAGGCATCGTTCACAGCAAACGAAACTGAAAAGTTCTAATAAATGTGGCCGTGGCATCGAAAATGGTGAACCAGGGTACAGCATTTCCAAAATTTTGAAAAGTTGAGATATCTCGTTTTTGGTGCGACTTTTACTAAACATGATTTATCATATGTTGGCCACTCCTGAGCTGAGCTATCCAGCCCTGTAAGGTTGGCCACTATCTCCCGGACACCCTGTATATGTATCTTATACCTACTTCAACAGTCTTCATCCTGCTGACTCCCGCCTCCAGTACGGGTCCCCTGGTCTCTTCGTTCAGGATATGCACTTCGTCAATTAGGAACAGCTTGATCATCTCCACCAGGCCTCTATGATCCCTCCACCGTCGTGTCATCATGTCTCATTTCTCAGTAGTTGGTATAACTGTCTATATGTATCTTATACCTACCTCAACAGTCTTCATCCTGCTGACTACCGCCTCCAGCACGGGTCCCCTGGTCTCGTCGTTCAGGATATGCACTTCGTCAATTAGGAACAGCTTGATCATCTCCACCAGGCCTCTATGATCCCTCCACCGTCGTGTCAACATGTCCCATTTCTCAGGAGTTGTTATTATTACCCTGGGTAGTATTTCTTATGGTCAGAAGTCAAATCCTAACCTATCTTATTCGCATACATCTCTTTACAGTTAGCAGAATTACAACTTACATCAATCAGTTACCACATAAAACCTTAGCGAAATTAAGTGAAGAAAAACTCGCTATAGGTGTGTCTATAATATTTGAGGAGTTCCCCCGATTTCTCCAAGATCCCATCATCAGATCCTGACTTGTTGACAATGGGACCACCTAGAAAGTTTACACTTTCGAAAAAAAAAATTGTTCACATCTGACCTGTGGTCTTTGAGTAATCTTGACGTGTAAAAGTGCCCGTGCGGCCTACTTACTGAATAAATGTCTTTATCTTTATCTGTATCGTACAATAAAACAACCCGATGAAAGAACCTCCACCTTTAATCGAAAGCCGGTTAAAAAATACACATTGACGAGCAAAATTAAGACGTTATAAATTCCTTATTATAGCACACTTATGTAGATGACTTACTTGTACGGTTTTAATTGCGTGAAGTCAACTTCTGTGTCCCCTGTGACCTCTATACAGAGGAGCCCCAACCTCGTGAGTTTAGGGTACCACTCCGTCAGGCGCTCGTTGCAAACCGCCTTCACTGGGGCCACTACAATTTGTATGTATGGAGGTGGTAAGTCTGTTTAAGATTGCACCGAGCAAACTTTTACTTGTGGGAGGACCTTGTACAGGGTCCGTCCGGGTTGGTACCACCATCTTATCCATTAACCTACCGCCAGCAGCAGCTAGCAGTTTGCATTGTTGTGTTCCGGTTTGGGGATAAGACAGCCAGTGAAATGACTAGCATATGCCTCTATGCTTCTATCTTAGTCCTCAGGGTTGGCAACGCATTAGCAGTCTTAGGATTGCGGTTTTGTGAATGCGTATGTCTATGGGTCACAGTTTCCACTTACCATCAGGTGGCCTGTGTGCTCGTTTGCCTTCCTACGACATAAAAAAAAAAAAAGTTGAGGGTCCTGTGACGCCCTCAATACTATTAATGTGTTTTCTGATAAACTAAAGAATTTACATGGAATTGGACGATGCTTTTTTGTAGCGCAAGTGAAAACACAATTTATGGGATACGTAACTAACTTTGATATCACTTACCCTTTGAGAATTCAGCTTAACGGGAAAAGGTGGCCACTTTTTTCCGTTAAGTTGATAACTCGAAGGTCATTTGTTATTAAACTATGTGATATATCCTATAAGTTGTGTTTTCATTTGTAGTAGGTACAAAAATGCACCGACGGATATCAAGAAAATACATTCGTTTATTAGAAAACTCCATAATAGTAATGAGGGCGCCACTGTACATCCGGCGTACAGTCAACAGCATAAATAAGTGATCATTTATGTACCTTGTCACTTTAACGTTGTGTTTGAAATGTTATACAAAATTGTGAAACGATTGAAAGCGACAAGGTACAGAAATGATCACTTATTTATGCTGTTGACTGTACGCTCGGCGCAGTCTTAAGTTTGTATTTACTTCTCATAATCTATAAAAGTTTTTAGAGTTGTTGGTAATTCTGTAGCTCTGCCTACCCCACTCTGGGAATGAAGGCGTGAAGGTATGTATGTATGTATGTATCTATAAAAATACAGTAGTAGCCGTATAACGAAGAAGTGGTCTTGAATTGAACCTAAATTAAGGCTCTTTTACAATATACACTATAAAAAATGAAACTGAGTCCCCAGTGAGTGCAAAGTAGAACTTAAGTACATATAGTTAGGTAGCTCATAGTATTTTTAAGACTGAGGAAGTTGATTGTTTATATTTAAATATAGATGGTGACATTAAGCACTGACCTTACACTAGAAGTAAGCCTGCCCCAAAGCAGCAATGTTCACTTTGTTGTAAGAAAGGCTTATGAGGGTTAAACAGTCCATAAAAAGACTAACATAGGACACAGTTCCAATATACAATTGGGCAGTTAAAATTCATAAGTGTGTGTGTTATAAATTAATAAATTAAGAGAATTTTGAACTGACGCTTAAATTGGGTAACTGTCAAATATTTTCTACACAAATTTAGCTCCAGGCGATATTGTTCCTCACCCCCTAAATCAAGTCCAATTTTTAGGACTTAAATGTTTTAGATATTTTTAAAACTAGTTTTTTTTCTTTTCATTTGTTTTGTACGGAAAACATACAGTCTTAGTTTTTCATAATTCATTATGTCTACAACATATTCAGAAATCGGACTTGATTTAGGGGGTGAGAAACCTTATCGCATTTTGCATGGAAATTGTGGTTTAAAAATACTTTTTTATAAGAACTAAGTATGAAATAAGGCAATTATTTACTGTAAATAATCTTGAAGTCGCCCTTATACTCCGTATCTTCGATCTGCATGAGTAGCTGTAGGATCGCCAGCTCAAAAGCAACAGTCTTTCCGGATCCGGTCGGCGCGCAAAGGACAAACGACTTATCTGAATATTGATCTACACTATTATAATCACTTTCAAAACAAACTAACAGATCTATGTCACTTTAAAAATCAATTATAACTTTTTGGGATTTAACTGTTGTGGCTAAAAGTTATCCGTCTGAGAAAATTAGCTAAAAATACACCTTCTTAAAAAATACTTGTGACCGCAGTTAAACATAATAAATAATAAGGATAACGGATCTTTATCTTAATCAAATTTAATTGGCTGCGTAAGTGATGAAATTTTTACCTGAATATAAGGCATCATCAATAATTCTTGATTGTACTAAGTTAAAATAGCGATATGTGAACAAACATCTGAATTTAGGATCTGAAAACATAAACATTATCATTATACTAATACAACGCTTGATTTCCTATAACACATAACATTAGGTATGGCACTCAACTAAAGTATTTTTTATGCTAGGTACATTAAAATAGTTGCCAAATATTACCTATTTCTTCAATACTTCTAAATTCTCCATGTTGTCCAGTATATTTTAACGGACGACTGTATATTGTACTCTTAGTTGCCGAAACTTTGACTGAAGATTCGGGGACAGAATCGCACGATGACGGCCAAGAAATAGGCTGCGAGATGTTTTCCTGTGCAATCTCATCAACGAAAACATCTGTAAAACTTTCCCTAAAATAATTTTCAATGGGTAGGTTAACTAGGTAGTTTGATTAACAACATGAAACTTAACATAGCTTAAGGTAACTTACAGTTGCGAAGCTCTTGGTAACATAATTACTGTTCAAAATTGAGGAAACAGACGGATAAGTTAACACTTACTAAATACATTAACATTACAATTCACAACATTTCTCACAAGCGAACACAAACAATGGAATAGTATTCTTGTATTTTCCCGCCAACCATAAGCAATTGCAGTTTTTTTCCTTTGTAAAAAACAAAAGAGACTGTACCCATAATGCCAGTTCCAAGAAGAATAGTTCAATATCAAAACTGTCAAGCCTTTTTTTAAATACTTGGCGGTTTTGTTTAGTTTTGCCAATAAGCATAGCAATTTTATTTGAAAATTATAAATTTTCCTAATAATAATAACAGTTGACGCACTACAGCCAACGTTGTAAAAACAGCGCGTCCCTAAAATACCCTAAGTTCCCCACGCGCGTCACAAACAAAACAACTGTCAATGTCAGCTTTAATTTAAACACAGTGTGACCAGATTTAGCAGGATCCTGCTATTTTAGCATAATTAGGTCCCCAATTAAGGGTCTAGCAGATTGTGTCGCATAATTTGAAAATATTGCAGTTTTTAGCAGAATTGTGTAAATCTCCGCAGAAAATTAGCAGGGTTAAACACTTTCACTTGGTTGTTTGCGTTAGAAATGTTTATAAAATCTACCATTCATAAAATAAAGTATGATTTCTTCTTACTGACAAGCGGATTTTGCCGAAGACACATTGTTTTTCGTAACTGAAACTAGGCTTAGACTGGATTCATTAAAACATTATTATTAGTACTCGACGTTATTTCAGCGATTTTTTTTAAATGAACATGTTGCTGCATTCCTACACGTGAAACAGGCAGTAAAAGAACAGGGTGGATGTGTAAATTTTATACCATAAAAAAATATGATTAAGGACGCAAAAAACTCGACGGTTCTCTATAAAAATATGGACAACACAGACGGAAAATTTAAAAGAATTAATTGTTAATTAATTATTGTGTACCTATTAAATATTTTAAATAATTATTGGATTTGGACCTTATTATTTAGCAGAATTTTAGGGTTTATTAAAAATTAATTTAGCAGACTAGCATAATTTAGGCGAGCAGCTGGCATAATGATCAATTTAAAGCTGGTCACACTAATTAAACAATTTCCGTAATACTTTTCCTCATATTAGCGGAGTTCTTTAGTGTTTACCGTGGGGTTTTCTTCTAATTTTATTATTAATAACATTTGTGTAGTGAAGAAGCGTCCTTTACCTATTTATTTTGTTATGTAGGTGATAAATTTAAGTCCTAATCCTGCTTCCTTTCTCTTTTAATTTGGTAGTATAATTGATAACCCTCACTTCAAATACATATAAAGAGTTTTAAAATATTACAGGGAAGTTTTAAAAGATTTCGACAATGCAGACACCATCAGTATTGACACATTGGCTTTCGAAGAGTCGCTTGAAGAAGAGAGGGCGAGAGAAATATCAGAGTTGAATTCTCTCAGCAAAAAAGTGTGTCACCTACATACAAGTATGCTGTACTATCGGAATTCGAAATCAAAAATGGGAGCTGCTTGTTACGAGACTTGGAGGACCCTGGTGAAGAAAGTCGGGGGCACGCCTGATGGATGGAGAGATCTGGGATACTTTTTGGGCCTAGCAAAGGATGACTTGGATGTAAGTTTTTTGTATATTTTAATAGCTTCAGGGAAATTCTCAAGGCATGGGTGGTATTTATGATATCTTGCCACTACTAAATACTTATGAGAGCATAAGCATCATGGACAAAATATTAGCATATCTTAAATTGCATTCAAATCGAAGTCTTAAAACATTACTTTAATGACGGTATGGTGTAAGTAATTTTTTTTTATTACACTATATTGGATAAGACTAGAGACTTATTATAATTACTTATAGAAAGCAATATTTATATCCTACTATCCTGCTAATATTATAAAAGCGAAGGTTTATGTGTGTGTTTGTTACTTCGTCATGCCCCAATGGCTGGACGGATTTGGATGAAATTTGTATTGGAGATAGCTTATACCCTGGATTAACACATAGGCTACTTTTCATGCAGGAAAATTTAAAAGTTGCCGAGGGAATAACAATATTCGAAATGTACAAGGATGAAGTCGCAGGCAGAAGCTATTTAAAAAAGATTGCTTCTATTTGTGTACAAGTTAACAATTGAATATTTTTGTTTCAGTACATATCCACTATGAAGTATGAACCCGATCCAGCTAACACGGTACTCAAAGTGTTCATGCAAGATGAAGATTCAACATTAGACAAAGTCCTAGATGCTTTCCTTAAGATGAAGCGCTATGACATACTTAAATCCATTGAAAACTCAGTGACTGATATGACTCAGTTTTTAAACGTAAAACAACAAGACAGCGGCTACCACAGCAACAGCAAAACCAACCCGCAAAGGGAAAAAATAAGTTATATGAAAAATTTAACCAATAATCTGCCACCTGCTTTATTCAAAGGAAAAGAGCCCAATCATCCATTACCACAAATATCAACAAACTCTATTATTAGTGAAATTAAAAGTGATTGCCCAATTTTATTTTTAACATATGCAGAAGATGGTTTACGGACTGCATCAAAAATAGTACAACTTGTGGAGCAATGGGAAGATTCTGATGTTACTGTTATAACTCTTAATGATCGGAAGGATGAAGTTTACCAAAATCCTGAGAAGTTTATTAGGGAATATGTGGAAATGGTAAGAATTGTCTATGAAAGGGAAAGTACATTTCCAGTAATTACCTATTTAGATATTATTGAGACTGTATTAAAGCCATCAGGCATGCCTGTATACAGTCCTAGTGTAATATCTTGTTGCCTAGTTCTTGTCTATTTTTACAAGCTTTTATGTAATTTGCAATGTATGTATGTATGTTAGGGTCTAATCTTAATAATATAATAATAATAATAAAATTTGTTTATTAAAAAGGAACACAAATTACAGACAATACAATTAACTGGTGGTCCCAAACTAGGCTATGCCTGTCATGTGTCGATCTTGCAAGTTAAATTTGACCCTCTCCCCATGGGCTGAAATTTGAACCACATATATAACCCTGATGACAATGCAATATTACGATATCAAAGAGCTGATCTGAGGATCTCCGCTATTCTTACCATAGACCCACCGCGTTAGGACTCAATAGTTGGGTCTTGATAAGCAGATGAAGATTTTGCGAAAAAAAAGTACAGTTTGCAACATAAGCTTGAACCAAAAATGAATTTTTTGACAGAAACTTGTAGATCAAGAGCTGACACAATGGTTCGGTTTGTCCTGGAATATCTTTGTTAATTTTGATTTTAGAAACATGTGGCAATAGTGAGCTACTACCACTTGTCCCTGTTTATCTTATACAAACTAGATCCCATGTCCATATCTTAATCTTTAAACCTAAATAACCCATTCATGCAAACATGTAAGCATTGTACCTTGTCTAGGACACATGTAATAATTCCGAGTTATAACATATTTTCCTGCTGAGCTATGCAGGATAATAATTGAATATAATGCTAGGTTTCACTATTAAAAGTTATAACTTAAAGAATGATTGACTCTCAAGTTTCTTGTTCCACTTCTCAGCAGTGGTCTCCTTTTGGGAAGCACTGGTAATTTTTTAATGTGCCCATGCAGCCTACTTACTGAATATACATCTTTTATCTTTATCTTATCTATACCTGACCGGCCTGACTGCCCACAACATTAACCCCTCGTATGCGGGAGGTCAAAAAAGTAGCAAGTTCTAGTCTCTTTTGATTAAGATATAGTCTATAAAATTAGGCTTAAAAAAATACAAAAATATTAAATATACAAAGAGAGGTTAATGAACATGTCTGCTCGTAAAGAAAGTGTTAACAATATCAACTTCGCCTACATATCTCTTTTCTCTTTCTCCACATCTTTATATCTTTTCTAGTCGCTTCAGCGAATTTTAGTAAGTTTCTCATTGTTTTCAGGCAAACTATGTTGTCCCGATAATCACACCGGGGTACCTGAGTGCAATAACAACGCACAACTCAAGCATACCAAGCACTAATGACAACCTGGATCACAAATATGTGCAATTTGTGTACAATTTATTCGCCAGCGTATACATTCATGCTAACGGATGTCTAAATAAAAAGGTTCGAAGCGTACTTCCAGCTGGCGCTAGTGTCCCGTGGACGATGATGTCTTCACATCCAGTTTTGATGCCATGGACTTGTGAAGCAGATTTTAATAAGCAGTTCAAAGTATTTGTAAGAAAGGTTAGCACGTAAGAGTAATGTTTACAGTTCGTTCGTTCAAATAGTGTGTCGCCGCGGCGGCTTCTTTGTACCAATTGTAGCGGCATATCAAAGCGTGGACACTATTTCAACGAACTATACAATTGTGTTCATATTTATCTGTAATGGTAAATCCTGTCTGGGGTTAAATCTGGCGAATACGCTGCTTGCGCGGTATGCGCGTATCTGCACGCGCGCTTCATACAGTACTCCCAGCTTCTTAATAGCTTTAGGGTCGCTATCTCTATCACATTTGCACTCGCAACTGCCAGTATATTTGTCACTCGTGTTTCATAGAAAAACTCCGATCACTATTAAGAAACTGGTTGTACTTTGTACTGTACGTGTAGTGTACGCTCAAGGCTCGCACAAAGTGGAGTTCGACCACGTGCACCCCAGCTAACGTCTTAGGGCTAGTTTACAGAGATGCGGGGCGTCGCGCGTAGCGTTGGGCGTAAAGTCAAACGTATTTAGAGTTTACACGCGTTTGGTTCAAATATTTCGCGGCGTTACATGCAGGGTCGCACGCGTCTACAACGAACATTGCCATGTTTGTGTTTGCGCGTGTGACGACGCGGGCGCCTCGCGTCTCCGTAAAGGCTCGGTTTCATCAGGCAATAGCCCGTATGCTTTTAGTGTTACATTGCCCCGCTGCTATACGTTCCAGTGCAATAATGTTAAAACATTAGGGTGGTAGGACCTTGTGCAGGGTCCGTCCGGATCACTACCATCTTATCCATTAACCTACCGCCAAACAGCAGTGTTCGCATTGTTGTGTTCCGGTTTGGGGATAAGACAGCCGGTGAAATGACTAGCATAGAGGTATTCCATCTTAGTCCTCACGTTTGGCACCGCATATGCAGTCTTAGGATTGCATTGCAATCTTGTGAATGCGAATGTCTATGGGTCACAGTTTCCACTTAACATCAGGTGGCCTGAGTGCTCGTCTGTCTTCTCTATGCCATAAAAAAAACATATCGTCGATGTATTTCTACAAGCATGCGGGCTATATAGTGAGGAGTCGCAGGCGATCTGATGGTTCTACGTGCTGCACGCGCGCAGTTAGCGAGCCTTCAGCAAACAGGCGCATTCGCCAGATGTGAACGCACCTTATGGTCATCGCACACTTCAACGCCCCGGCACCAGATCAGCACCGCCTCAGCTCTAAGTGAAACGTTGAAAAGTGAGCTTTGACTTGTTATTTCTATACATTTTTCATGTTAAAGTTGACACTTGCACGGGCCTTACGTTGTCCACTGAAAAATGTATCGTATTAACACAAATAACAGCTCAATTTTCACTTTGAGCTCAGGCGGTGCCGGGGCGTTGTAGAGGGAGATGGATGACCTTTAGGAAGCATTTCAACCGCCTTCACTGTTGTCCTCTTAATGAAGCCTTTTTGGTGTAAGCAGCAGTAATAGAAGCAGAAATGTCAATTACCACTTTCCTTTAATTCAGTTATGTTTTTCTGAATTATGGACGGCAAGGAGGGCAGTTAAAACGCCGGAATATCGCCAAAATATACTTGCCATCCCAATTTAAAAAAAACCAGTAGGGGTTGTGCTATTTCATGTTCGAAATAGTCGTGTGCTATTTTTATATTTGCTTATTTACAAAGAACTTTTAATATAGCTCAAAGAAAATTTTCTTTGGCGGGATGCAGCAATATGTTGAAGCAAGATGGTATACCCTATGTTTTATTGTTGTATCCTGCTCCGCCTTTATATAAAAGCTTTACATTTATAAAAATAAGAATCAAATTGGCAGTTAAATAATTATAATTGTGATTTAAGAATTATGAAGTGATGAATAAAAACATTGTGCTATTGCATTTTATTTTATTTAATCATCTATTTTAGTACAAAATAAGCCAAGATATTACACACAAAACTTCATAATTTAGTAATGAAAGATGATCAATATCAAATTAAAGTATAAAAATTGAGTGAGAAACGAAATCGCACCGCTAGATCAAAACAGTATCAACGCCAAATCCTTGGTAATTTTGTTTAAAGTTCATGGAGGTGGTATTAAAGTTGATTTTCAAATACACTAGTGTTTTGAGTTACTACTGTTTTGATCTAAGTGCGAAATTTAAACTCAAAATGGAGAAAATATACAAATAAAACAAACAAAACTAGGCCTGGCTCTTGATTTATTCCTTTAGTCAGTTTCTAAACAAATCTATATATTAATATAAGTATTTAATAGCTATTTGTTGCTATTTTACAATACATTGTGTTGAAATTAAAGATAAATGCCTAGGTTACTCTTTCTTAATCTAAATCAAATACTTTTATCTTATTTACTATCAAAAACCAAGCAACTGGACTCTAGGATAATTTTCACATTAGCTTTTTACCAAAAAAAACATAATGCAGAGTCTAGCAGGTAGGTTTTAGTAGTTAGACTATTTACTAACAGCGTGCCTATATGGTCGTGTGTATCTATGTGGATAAAAGTGGACAAAACATCTGACCAGTATGTAAGTGCGAGAGACGCGGTTGCTTTATCCACGGGGATAAAGACGACCATTATACGGGCCCAAAACTTAACTTATAATTTAATTATTTTTGGCAGTCTCCGGGGAGGATTCAGGGTGGTCCTCCGAGGTTTCATCGGCTGTGCTGATGTCATTAACATCGATACCGGTGTCATCATTGCCACTGTTGTTCAGCTCCTCCTGGGAAACAAAATTATGCTATTAAGGTTTATCTCTGTTACTGGCTTCTCGTAACAGCGTTGCCGGTTGCGTCGTCGTAACGCAGTGATTTTATCATAGAGCGGATGCCCGTATTTCAACGCATCGTGTCATGTGATTTTAATAGATATCTCTGGAATGCGCTCCCTCTTGAAATACGACTAGCGTCCAGCAAATTCGTGTTTAAGCGTAAGCTTCGCTAACATCTACACAAGCAAGAACTTGAGTAAGGTGTCGTCATATTCATCAGTTTGATCACACATTTTTTTCGTATGTATTTGAGTATTATATAACCTGTAGGATGATGATCACGTCAGGGTCACCAATGGAGGAAGAGAGGACAATAGAGAGATCTCTCTCCAGGCGGGTGTTATGCCTGGGGACCGAAGTCCATTGGGATGAAGTTGGAAGTGGTATTATACAGTTGTGTGCAAAATAATAGCAGTAAAGGCAAACTAAAGATTAAAATTTATTAAGTTAACTTAATATTATATATCTTACCTACATTTACAATTCTATGTCTAATAGTACTAAATCAAAATGAACCATAAAATAATCTCAAGTATTTTTGAGGTAAACATAAAAAAATCAAGAGTACCGTTTTCAAAATAATAGCAGTTTATTAATTAAAAAGCAAATAATAATTTGAAATTAATAATTTAATTTGAAGTTTTAAGACTTGTTGGTAATTCTTTAGCTCTGCCTACCCCACTCTGGGAATGAAGGCGTGAGTTTATGTATGTATGTATGTAATTTGTAATCAAACAATCAACCAAAAAAAATATAAGTCCTTGTTAGTATTTAGTGGCTTGACCTTTATTTCTAATAACAGCTTCACATCTTCTCGGCATTGAGTCGACTAAAGCTTGACATCTCTCTATAGGGATATTGTTCCATGCTGACTACTACATTCCATAATTGGGACTTCGTGGTAGGTTTTTGATCACTTACAGCATTCTTAATGTCTGTCCACAAGTTCTCAATTGGATTTAGGTCCGGCGACTGAGCCGCCCAAGGTAAAACATTTACTTTGTTGACTCTAACTAAACCACTCTTTCACAACTTTACTCGTGTGTTTAGGGTCATTGTCTTGTTGAAAATCCCATCTAAGCGGCATAGTGTCATTGGCATATGGACACATTACTTCCTGGAGCACCTTCTTTAAATATTATTCTTTGTTCATTATGCCCACAATTTCAATGATAGGGCCTACACCATTGTATGAAAAACATCCCCATACCATCAAACTAAGTCCGCCATGTTTGACCGTCTTTATTGTATACTGCAAAATGAAAGCGGCACCCGCAGGTCTCCTAACGTACTCTCGACGTCCTTTACACCCAAACAGTACTACTTTACTTTCATCACTCCATAGAATATTACGCCATTTCTCCAAGGGCCAATCTGCATGTTCTTTAGCAAAAATAAGCCTCTGTTTTATGTGCCTCTTAGTCAACAGTGGCACCTTTCTCGGACTCCTGGCGTGCACATCAGCTTCAATGAGACGACGACGAACTGTAGAAGTACTCACATTTAAATTTAATGAGCTTTTAATGTGTTTTGAAGACAGAAATGGGTGCTTTTTCGACAGACGAACAATTCTTGAATCCCCTTTTTTCGTTGTAGCCCTTTTTCTACCTCTTGTTTCGGGTTTTTCTTCCCACTAGCATTACTGATCATCTTAGCAGAACATTTTAAAATTTCTTGAATACCTTTATATGTTTTTCTTTCTTGAATCAACCTTTTAATCAAAATTCTCATTTCTCTGGAACAATGCCTTCTTCTTCCCATAGTTGTATTTTTTTCTAGCTTTAATTACTTTTACACAGAGACCAATTGTCTATTATACTATGAGTAGATAATAATTGTATCATCCGAGTCGGAAAAAACTATGTAATGAGGACATTTTCGTGACACTGCTATTTATATGGAATATATATTTTCGAAATTCGGAAATTAAAGTAAGAATTAAAAAAATATATTGTATTGCTACTTGCTAGCCAGTGCTAACAATCCCTGGGTGAATAGTTTTTAAATGTGAGGCCCTCTTTTGAGCACTTGGCTTATTTTAGAAAATATTTACTCAAATACCTACACTGCTATTATTTTGCACACAACTGTATGTCAACCGACTTTAGAAACTTCGTTAGCGCGTTGTAGGCAAGACAAGTTTCCGTTAGATGTCGCCACATACCTATGTATGTTTTATATGACGATATTATTATTTATGTATTCTATATATTTATAGTATCAAGAAGGTATTTAATTAAGTTTTTAACACTGTTTGCACCATGTATTATCTGTTAACCATGAGGTTGACTGGTAGAGAATGCCTTTAGGCATCAAGTCCGCCATTTGTACTTTTTATATTTGTATTGTGCAATAAAGTTTAAATAATAAATAAATATGTAGAACAACGCAGCGGAGAACGACGCACTGCAGAGGCAACTCGCGTGTGTCACCTCTAACTTGTTGAATGAAACAGTCAATAAGTTTAATCAATGGGTTTTGATGATGCTTCATATGTTTTGCCTCGGAAAATGTTTAATCCAAAAGTATAGGATTATTAAACAAGGTCATATGGAGCAAAGCTCGCCTTGCTATTGTTCAGGGAGTATTGACCCCAACATTAATGTATGGTAGTGAATCTTGGGCATGGCAGAAGAAGAACGCAAGCAGGATTAATGCAGTTGAAATGAGAGTTTCGACAGCCGGTTGACATATTATATACCACTTCCAACTTCATCCCAATGGACTTCGGTCCCCAGGCATAACACCCGCCTGAAGAGAGATCTCTATTGCCCTCTCTTCCTACAGCCCTAAGAAGTATGTGATGATAGATAGGTTAGGGTCTCCCCAGACCTATCGACGGCTTGAGCCGGTAAGAATAGATTTTATGTCCATGCAATAAGAGCGAAATCGACGTCGCTCCGCTCGGCTCGGCTCGGCTCGGCGTTGCGAACGGAACGACGACGTTTTCGCTCTTATTGCATGGACATAAAACTTTTTCTTACCGGCTCAAGCCGATTCGGCGTTGATAAGTCTGGGGAGACCCTAAGAAATAGCGAGATCTGAGAACGATGTGGATGATGATGATGATGATAAGTGGATTGAAAGAAGACGTAGTGACCAAAATCGAAAAGGGTATGCTAAGATGGTTAGGTCATTTAGAAAGGATGGATGAAAGAAGGGTTACGAAAGATATATTTCGAGCGAGAGTGAGTGGAGATGTCGGTAGTGGACGGCCTAGACGGTTGTACGGTGAACAGATTCGCGATGTTCTGAATAAGGGCCCAATAAAAAGCACCAGAAACCGACGTACACGCATGAAGAGATTTATGAATGTAGAGGAAGCGAAAGTTTTATGTTTAGACCGGTGCATCTGGTGTTCCATAGTCTCTGCCTACCCCATTGGGAGACAGGCATGAAGTTATGTATGTATGTATGTGTATGAGTGCGTATTTAGTGGTAGATTACCTTAATGACTTCAATGAAGCTATTAGCCTCCTCCAGCATCTGTTTGTACTCCTTGTTCTTCTCCTTGATCTCCTCAATTAGGTGGCGGAGCTTTTCATTCTCATCCAATGATTCTTGCAAAGCAACTCTGGAATTAGTAGGGAATATGTTTGATAGATATGCCTAAGACAACATAACCACAACTTGTGTCTTTTAAAGGGCAATTGAATGTTGGAATGGACTTGTAGTTACTTCATTATTGATGTAAGTCTTACCTATCCATGTTCCATTTGTGTGCTTGAAATTTAACAAACATAACTTTTGACATTAAGCATTAACACCCATTGAATTAAATACACATTCTGTAATACCAAGAAACAAATTGGAATCACTCATTCAACTTGATCTTGATTTAGCATGCACCTGTGATTTGTAGGTTGCTTTTAAGGAGGATAGCAAATATTAGTTCAATCGAAAACGTCCACCATCATTGTTTTTTAAAAAATCTTATGAATACTCCAGTTAATTTGTATAAAATGTGCTTAATAAACTGCTATGTTCTATCAATTTTTTTACTATTTTTTACAGGTTACTTTTTTTTAAGAAAACATACTAGAAAGTAATGAATATATATTTTTCCTAAAAAAGGCTGCATCTCGAAACCGGATTTTTATCACTTATCGGTCTCTTTTGCATAACTATTAGAGATAAACCAATTTTATTCTGAGCCTTTACAAAACTCTGTCACAACAAAGTAATATTATAGTACTTACGACTTAAATATAACACTTTATTATAACACTTAATTAACACAAACCAAAAGAAGCAAATACAGGTTTAATTTTGTATCTCAACTCAAGTTGTAACTTTCCAAATATGCAAAACTCTGGTGATAAATGATATAACTCAAGTTATATCAAAAGAAACAGAAATTTTTAAAAGGTTTAAAAACCGCGATTATTAATACATTTTTAGGTATATCATTGGTTTTTTGACGTGTTTTAACTAGACAAATAGCATTAAACTGAAAATTAGAAAAAAAAGGGTACCCCTTATCTTGCACAATCTCTGTTGTCCGAAATACACTTCGCATAACCGTTTTCGCACAATTACTTTCAGCCGAATGATACTATCGAATGATACTATCGCATAATTATATATTTACCACAATTATTATGTCGCATAATATTCATTTGGCACAAATTTGAATAGCAGAATACTAATATCGCCGACTTTCATTTCGCAGAATTTTATGTAGCCGAATTTATTATGGCATAATTGTACCATAGCATAATAATTAGTAACGAACTGCTACCAGTAAAATAGGTTGGGTTAGGTTAGAAGTTCTACAATAACAGCGCGCGAGCCGAGCGAGCGTAGCGAGCGTGCCGCGGTAGCGGCCGGCGAAGCGCCATGACCGCATTGCAATTGGAGCATTGGGATAAATAAGGGGTTCCCTACATCTTGCATAATATAGATTGTCCGACGTACGATCAAGGATGAAGTACCTAGTAAAATATTACCTTAGGAGTATTGTTCTAATCAACATTATGCCAATGAAAATTGTGGGAAATGATTATTATGCCATAACAATTTCGGCGATACGATTATTCGGCCATAGGAGTATTGTTCTAATCAACATTATGCCAATGTATTATTCTGCCAAAGAAAATTGTGCGAAATGATAGTGTGCCAAGAAATTTAGGCAAAAAGCAATTGTGCAAAATGATGATTGTGCCAATGGTTGCTATGCGAAACGAATATGTGCGAATAAATTTTGTGCAAGACATTAGTAATCCGAAAAAAAATTGTCAATGTATCATTTTATGCGAAAGTATCTTGGAAACTAGAAGGCCTAGGAAAACAGGAGTTGGAGCAAACAATGCGTTTTTTTTTAAAGTTGTTTCTTGAAAGAAAACAAAAACTGCTACAACTCGAGTTGTATCACTTGTCACAGGAGGCAGAGAATTGACCTAGTCCCAAACTAAGCTCAAGGCTTGTACTAGGGTACTAGACAACAATATAAATAATTATATAGAGAAATATATACTTAAATACATAGAAAACATCCATGACTCAGGAGGCGCTCATCACATAAATATCTGCTCATACTGGGATTTGAACCCAGGACCGCTAGCTTCGTTGGCTATGTTCTAGACGTATCTGTACTAAATTTAAAGTAAATTTAAAAGGTATGTTTTACTCACTGACGCTTTTCAGCTAGGATCTGCCAGTACTTTTCAGATGCTCCTTCTGGGTTAGTAAGGTCATCCACAGATATCTTGGCATCGAAATCAGCCTGAGTTTCCTTTGTTGACAAATTCTTGCGTTTAACTTCGATGTCACTGAAAAACCAAGTACATTAAAATCCAATAGGAAGATATCATTTTCAAAGAGGACCCCTCTCAGGAGAGGTCACTCGAGTAGAGTGAAAGCATTATAAAATAGTACCCTAACTATATACACAAATATTTAAAAGTTACAATATTTGTGGAAATAATAAAGTGATATTTGCTTATAAGATGGGAATCTACCCTAAACACTTTATTTTGCCCTTAAAAAGTTGATGCAACCCAGCAAACGTCAGTTTACTTCGTCTAATTAAAAATACGACTATAGGTACTTACACTGGAGAATCTTGGCTCAGTTGATGCTTAAGTGTTTTAGACGGCCGTCCCACTAAGTTTTCTCTGTCGGACGCAGTGTGCTGCAATGTTTTAAGGGACTTCCTAGTCACCCTCGTCGAAACCTGTAATTTAAAAAAACTTGCGGTATAAATTACAATTACAACCCAATCGTCCATAGCGTCTGTCAGGTTATTTTTAAACGAAGCTTTACCTGACGATCTTGAGTACTCATGGTTAAGATAAGGATTAACAATGAAGAAACGTCGGCGCGTATTTGAAGTAACCAAAACAATTTTGTCCAATGCTCGTAGATGCACTTACAAATCACGCATCAACAGAGATCCGTGAGACCGCTTCCTACAATGCAATACAACAGACTTCAACAGAGAGCGAGAGAGAGAGTGAAGTGGTGACAGTTTTGACAGTGACATGTGCTTTTCCCGCCATTGTTTCCGTCCGACTTAAGTGTTAGTAGAATTGCCTTAATATTTAATCTTTTCGCATTTGTTCGTGCCCATTCATTCGTCAAAAATATATATATTTTTTCTATTATATGAGAATTTTAAATCACTCAATGCCTTTTTTTATTTGAAAACAATAATCTTTTATTGACATTTTATGTGTGAAATAGGAATACAGTAAACTTTAACGTTTCATTTGGATCACTAGTCATTGCCATTATTTGACAGCTAAGATAGTTTTTGGGCTGCCAGAAAAAGCATTTTCCGATAAATTATTGGTAATCCTCACTTTACAGAAGCTTGTAGAGATAACCATACTAAAGTGTTAACCCCATGACTGTGCTTCTGTTTAGTCCACCAGAGTGAATACTCTGTAACCGAAAAATTATCCTTGGCTCCTCGCGTCAGATATCCATGGAACTCTTGCTCTAATAAGTTCATAGTAATGGTTACTCGCCATTGGCGAAATACACCCTGTTAAAACAAGGAGTGAAAGCCTTTAATTAAGAAAAAAATATAAAAGCTAATTCTTTTAAAATTAGTAGCATTATGATTATTTTATTTTATCGATCACGCATTTAATTATTGGAGTCTCATTTGAAATGTTTACCACATTCAATCACTTCACGTTTCACAAGTAAAATGAAATGATTGCTAAAATAATACAGATGCCGCGTATGCCAAGAAGTGCTCGTCACAAGCACTAACTTCTAAATTATTTAACTCGATGTATGAATGTTGAAGAAGCGAAATAAATTTGTCTAGATCGTAGCCAGTGGAAAAAAGTGGTCTCTGCCTACCCCTCTGGGAAACAGGCGTGATTTAATGTATGTATGTATGTATTTTAATAAATGGGATGAGATGTCTAACAATGGTTTATCAACAAAACTATAAAAAAGTCGTAATAAAATTTTGGACACATTTGAAAAATCGGACATACCACGGAGGAATAATAAATCACCAAAATCTGTTCTCATAGACTTTTAATAGGATAAAATAAATGGGAAAAGTGCTGAAACTTCGGTTATACCGTTTAATCTTTTTGAAGCTTCATCTTTAGCTTTAGTTACAGATATGATGAGAAATCTGTAATAGCTTCGCTCCATTTAGACTTGCCCGGGTGCGGCAAGTACACGCACAAGTATTATTTTAATTAATAATTGAAAAAATGACCTTCTGCTGAAGTTTCTTGCGGCGCTTCTTCTTCGCAATGATGGTCTTGTCCGAAGTGCTAGTAGATTCACTCCATATTACCGACGTGTAAAAGAGGCCTCATGTGGCCAATTTGCTGAATAAATATTTTGAATTTTGCACCTATTTTCAAAATTTTGTTTATGTCGGTTTAGGATGATGACGTATTTTGTTTCATGAAAATTGGCCGACGGCGGCGGTTGGGGTAAGGGAATCATGAAACTGGCAATCCCAGTCACGGTGTTAAATAACTGTTTCGTTAATTTCGTTTTGACAGCTAGTTAGTGGAGTAAATGTTTCGTACGCGATAGCTCGTTGTGACTATACTATTTATTTATTGTTTTGGTGAACCTTACAGTTATTAATTGTGCGTAATTGAAATGCTCTGAAAACAGAGAATAAGAACTGTGTTGATTTAGTTATATTAGTCACTGTATTGTGTCTTAAAACACGTAAATTTTCCATCGATAATTTTATCTTATCTACCTGGTTTGTTTATCTTATTGGATTTGAAACGTGTGTTAGTCTTTCTGTGAAAGTGATCGTGGTCTATTCAGTTCATGTTAAAGTGCATTTGTCATCTTTGTGTATAGAGTGGCGGAGAAAATATGGATAACTTAAGGTGAGTACCTTTGCAACTAGTTTTTCTACTTTTTACGTCAAAGCCAAGGTTATTTATGTTTGCCCTAACCGGAGATCGATAGGAAAGCTATTTATATAATTCTGTTGATCTCTATCAGGCATACATATTAAGCATGTTGTACTTTTTTCGTATTAACCTACTTATAATTTTAAAATATGTTGTGTAGTGTACAGTATAGAAATAATCCTCAAACAATAAATTTTTCATTCTCAGATTATATTTTGTAACATGGAATGTGGCTACGAAGCTGCCAGCTCAGGACATAAATGCGCTGCTGGATTTTCCATCACAATTCAACAAGAACAAACCTCTGCCAGACTTTTTTGTTATCGGGTTGGTATTTTAGTTATTATTGTATTTTATAAAGTTAGTTGTTACATTCATCATAATATTTTGCACTATATTTATTGTATTGGAAATTATTCTTTTCATTTTTTCCATGTCTATATTTAGATAATAATATGTTTGCATAAATACTTTTTGTCTACAATCTTCTGCAGATATAACTTCTGATAACCTACTTTACAATTTCATTGTTGTGTCTACAAATTAGCATTTTTCAAGGTAGTAACAATACATTCTCATTTGAATCTAGATATTCTAGACACGTAAACAGGGTTCTAATTTGAGTATGTTACGGTTTCTCTTGCATTTTATTTTTGAATGTTAACTCAAAATTACACACAATTTATTTCAAGATCAAGCTACAAAATATGATTGTTAGTCATTTATCTAGCAGGTACAGTCAGTGTCAAAAGAAATTGATCACTTAAATACCTTGTCGCTTTACTGTCACAAGCAATGTCAAACAAGATTGTCTAATGTGTTAATGCGATAAAGTACAAAAGTAGCTTGAAGTGACCAGTTACTTTTGACGCTGACTGTACACCAAACCATACACTGCAACTATAAAACAATTAAACAATCTGCATCAACTTGAATTAGCATAATTAACATGCGCACTTTCATTTTCTATGTTCCAGTTTGCAAGAGGTGAAATCCCAGCCTCAGAACATGGTGATGGACTCGTTGTTCACTGATCCGTGGACGTCTACGTTCAGCAAGATTCTTTGCCGGCAAGACTATGTGATTGCCAAGTCAACCAGGTTGCAGGGTTTGCTGCTACTGGTGTATACGCAGATGAAGCATATAACACATTTGAGGGACATTGAAGCGCAGTATACGAAGACTGGATTGGGGGGGATGTGGGTGAGTGAATTTTATGTGTTATTTAATTTGTGTTATTTTTTATGGTATATAGGAGGGAGAGAAATGGCTACCTGATGTTAAGTGGGCTCTGAGATCATGTGCATAATTAAGATATGCCTTGCCTAGTTTTCGAGAGCATAGGGGTGCATCATCTATAGACCTACGCTATAAATATAGCAAGAACCGACTTAAGGAGAGTTAGGTTTGGGGTCATAGCCCACCCTATATGAAATTCTGTATTATATCCACCCGTGTAAACAAACAAACAAAATATAGATATGCTTTATTAGGTGCAAGATAATTAATTTAGGTCTAACATTCATCTTATTTTATAGGATTATTATGTAAACCTTAATGTTGCTATAAATGTTATGTTTTGCCTGAGACAATAGTCAATTACCTATTATTATCATTACTCAAGTTGTGTACTGACTGGGTAACTAGACTGACTAGTTATTTATTTATTTAGTTATTTAGTTAATCTTTATTGCACTTGAGAATACACTTCATACACAAAAGGCGAACTTAATGACGTAAGGCATTTTCTACCAGTTAACCTTTGGGAAAAGCCGAGATAGTTTTGGCTGTGCAATAATTGACCCGTTAAAAGAATGATGGCAAAGCGGCATCGTAACTCAAGTTATCTACTGGGTGACTATTGACCTTTTATAAGAACGCTTCCGACGTCTGTATATGGGCATTTCTATTTTTACAAAGTTGTCAAAAGTTACAAGAGTCCAAAGTCAATGCCAGATACCGGTTGTTTATTATATTTATTGTTGCGATAAGTAAAAAATAAAAGAGGTTTACAAATAAATAAAAGGTATTCAAACTTGGCCATTAGTTATGATAATGATGATTAAAAATAGCTTTTTATCGATGTCGATAAACTTAGTCGACATTTAATTAATCACTAGCACTGGTACATTTTTGCCCCCATCAATCCGGTGTTTGATTATATGTGGTGTTGTTTGTGAGTGTGTGCGTGTCTGTGAGTTATGTTTGATACTTCTCGCTGCTTTGGCTGGACGGTGGACGGATTTTAATGACAAACAGAAACAAATAGAACATATCGTAGATTAACACATTGGATACTATTTTTCCTGGGAAATTTGTTAGTTCCCTAAAAGCAATACGCGAGTTATAAGCGGACGAAGGCACAGGCGGGAGGCGGGTCGCTATTAATCATAAATAATATATCAATCAAATTGAAATCCTAATGTTTAGATTGTTTTAAATTTTTACGGAAATTGCTTACGGTAATGTAAAAAAAAAAGGTGATACGACGGTATTTTGAAGGTTCCAGAATTTTATATTTAGAATGGATAACGTATCTAACTGATAGCAGATTATCATTGTTACTTATTTTTCCAAAAAACAATATACAGGGTGTCCCAAAAATAGCACGTCACAGTGACACTGGAGATTCCCCAGCCTCAGACGAACCAAACCAGCCTAACATGACCTCAGTAAAAGTTGCACCGTTTTCGAGTTATACCAATTTAAAGATTTTTCCAATTTTTCACCTCTTTTGACATTGTAAGTGCTCGCATTTACTGGGATAGCTTTAGAATTTAGTTTTTTTTATTTGTGCGCGTTTATGAATAGTTGATTAAGATGATAGAAGCATTATTATGTCAATAACTAATGTACAAGTTGGAAAAATACTGTAATGAACTTGACTTAAATTATCATCCACATAGTAATTTAAACTTTGAACACCTGCCATAACTTTTTTTTTACTACAAATGTAAGGAGCAAATAACTTTAAAAACATGCGTGTTTTATGCCAATTTTAAAATGGTATGACACATGATATCTTAATGCATAAAAGTAGGAATTCGTATGACATTTGCCAATATGGATCCTCGGAAATCAATGCTAATCATCTAAAAATTATCTTGTACTCTACGATATCTCATTTGTTTGTGCTCCTTTGAAGAATATGATTGATTTTTGGTTGACCTTGGTTCAAAGATAATAAAAAACGGGTTTAATTTTCATTAGTTTTTACAGTAAATGTTCGAATTGTTTCCCTCCGACTTTAAGGCACAAATGGCATCTTCGAATAAAATTTCGGTTTAATTTTCGTAAACTGGTTTCCGATATGTCTCGGGCTGCATTGAAGACACGTCGCCGTAGTTCCTCTTCGTTACTTATTGGTTTTGAATAAATATTGTCTTTCAAACATCACCAAAAAAAAACATTTTACAGAGCGAAATCAACTTCCGTTAAGAGTGCCGAGTAGTCGTTTCAGTTCCACAAACAAAATCGCAGTGACACATGATATCTTAATGCAAAAAAGTAGGAATTCGTATCACATTTGCCAATAAGGATCCCGGAAACCAAACTAACAAATGAAACGCGATTAGCCGCTTTGCAAGTTTATCATGTAAATAATTGTAGGATAGTTATTACTTTATTGCAGTTCTGTTGTAGCCCTGTGTCCCAAACTACTCATAGTTCGTTACCTTGCGTTTCGTGCTATACTCGTTGATTAATATTAAACCTCGTTTTAATAGCCGACTTTTTAGTTAGGTACGTTTTATTTTTATTGATTTGAATTATGTCATTACTTATCACCCATGTTCACTGCTTCCGTTTTCCTGTGGTGTTCCTGAATTAAATCGACTTGGCATTCCTCTGGACTCTGATTTTGTTTGTGGAACTGAAACGACTACTCGGCACTCTTAACGGAAGTTGATTTCGCTTTGTAGAATGTTTTTTTTTTGGTGATGTTTGAAAGACAATATTTATTTAAAACCAATAAGTAACGAAGAGGAACTACGGCGACGTGTCTTCAATGCAGCCCGAGACATATCGGAAACCAGTTTACGAAAATTAAACCGAAATTTTATTCGAAGATGACATTTGTGCCTTAAAGTCGGAGGGAAACAATTCGAACATTTACTGTAAAAACTAATGAAAATTAAACCCGTTTTTTATTATCTTTGAACCAAGGTCAACCAAAAATCAATCATATTCTTCAAAGGAGCACAAACAAATGAGATATCGTAGAGTACAAGATAATTTTTTAGATGATTAGCATTGATTTCCGAGGATCCATATTGGCAAATGTCATACGAATTCCTACTTTTATGCATTAAGATATCATGTGTCATACCATTTTAAAATTGGCATAAAACACGCATGTTTTTAAAGTTATTTGCTCATTACATTTGTAGTAAAAAAAAAGTTATGGCAGGTGTTCAAAGTTTAAATTACTATGTGGATGATAATTTAAGTCAAGTTCATTACAGTATTTTTCCAACTTGTACATTAGTTATTGACATAATAATGCTTCTATCATCTTAATCAACTATTCATAAACGCGCACAAATAAAAAAAACTAAATTCTAAAGCTATCCCAGTAAATGCGAGCACTTACAATGTCAAAAGAGGTGAAAAATTGGAAAAATCTTTAAATTGGTATAACTCGAAAACGGTGCAACTTTTACTGAGGTCATGTTAGGCTGGTTTGGTTCGTCTAAGGCTGAGGAATCTCCAGTGTCACTGTGACGTGCTATTTTTGGGACACCCTGTATAATAGGATGTAAACTTACTTCAAAGTAATGATATCGACCACCCTCACCATTTTTTGACCTGTTGCTTGCTTCGGTGAATTCCATATCTAATAATGAATTAAAAAGTGTTTAAAGTCTCCTCTAATTATGAACTACCTAATTGAATACTATGTCAAATAGAAAATAAAAAACACTCAATCATTAAACTTACGGAGGGCATAAATTAATACTCTCCTAAAAATAAGAACCAACCGAGGGAGAATTTCTTTGAGTTGTCAACAAATGAATAAAATGGCTATGATACTAAATCTCAATCAACTAGCGACCCGCCATCGCTTCGCTTCGCATCGCATCGCATCGCTTTGTATCGCATCGCTTTATGCGAGTTCTCTGTAACACTAGTAGATTATCCAGAAAACTTCCTCTCGAATCACTGTATAATCTGTATATTGATGAAAAACGGCATTAAATTGGTTCCGTAGATTGAAAGGTATAAGCGTACATATACCTACTGAGGGACAGACGGCGGGACTTTTATACTGCCCTCGTAAATAAATAGGCCGCAAGTGCAATTTGTTAGTCAAAGTAAATTTAACCTCCCATCTTAAGAAATAAGGTCAATAATCAGAGATCGGACAAATGGGCGTCA
The DNA here is from genome assembly GCA_927399475.2 of Acleris emargana. NCBI lineage: Eukaryota > Metazoa > Arthropoda > Insecta > Lepidoptera > Tortricidae > Acleris > Acleris emargana. The sequence continues at coordinate 3,557,803 of OV656843.1, forward strand.
TTACTCGCAATAATGTGGACATGACTCCAAAGATTTTAATTAAACAAATTGAATTACTTTAATAAAGTATTCCTAACATTCACTGCATTTACTTTAAGGGAATAAAGGCTTGTAGTACTGCTAGGCGATGGGCTTGCCACCTGTCACTAATACACTGGGAAATATCTTAGCCTACTTGTGCAAAATGTGGTTACAGAATTATCAAGAAGTTTTAAGACTTGTTGGCAATTCTTTAGCTCTGCCTACCCCACTCTGGGAATGAAGGCGTGAGTTTATGTATGTATGTAATTACTTTAATTAAATACTTACCCTTACCCTTTTGCAAGACAGTAATAAATAAATAATACAAAGACTTGTTATTGAGTTGTTATTAAAGCAAATAAACAGTATTTTTTTATAAATTTTCCGTGCTTAGTTTATTTCTTTTTACGGCTAAAATAAAATTATGAGGTGAAAAGCTCCTTTCGCGATACACGCATGTTAATGGAGCAAACTTAAGTAAATTAATATTAATGGCCACTCCTCACGTCTTTGTATTATTTATTTATTACTGTCTTGTAAAGAATCAAAATTATTTTCGGGTAAGTAATCAAATTACTATCTTTATTCTATTAAAATCTTTGGAGTCATGTCCACATTATTGCGAGTAATGACGCCCATTTGTCCGATCTCTGTCAATAATACATGCGTGGTTCTGTGAGACATAAGCTCTTTTTTCTAAGGAGGGCAGTATACTATGTTGAGCTGGTATAGTAACAACTGTAACTGCGACTCCTTTCTGATTGAACTGTCTTAGTTTAATAAATAAATATCAAGGGACAATGTGACACCAATTGCCCTAGTCCCAAACTAAGCTCTAGGCTTGTGCTATGGGTACTAGACAACAATATAAATACATATATTGACAAATACATACTTAAATACATAGAAAACATCCATGACTCGGGAACAATTATTCACGCTCATCACACAAATACCTACCCTTACTGGGATTTGAACCCAGGACCGCTAGCTTCGTAGGCAGGGTCGCTACCAACTAGGCCAGCGCGTCGTCGTCAAAGTTGATTTATTTAACGGCGTGTTATGCTCATATTGAATTGAGACGCGTATATTGTCCATACGGATTAATTCAATTCACAATCTTATGAGAAGCGGCCAGGTTTCAGTGTACGTCTGCTAATACACTCCTTGTTTCCAGGGCAACAAAGGTGCGGTAAGCATACGCTTGAACATCTACGGGTGCTCGGTGTGTTTCGTCAACTGTCATCTGACTGCGCACGAGCATCTGCTCGCGGATCGCATCAACGACTATAACACGATCATCAAGTATCACAACTACCATGTTAGCGAGACGACCAATATACTTTATCATGAGTGAGTACTTTTTTTTTACCTTTTGAACGCAACAGTCGGCTCTGGCAGACAATTGAAAGTCGTGCCACTGACGCCACCGTCGGCTACAGCCGACATACATTGAGGTTTAAAATAGACTTTGTTTCGTATGGTATGAGTTAAGTTGTAATTTGCATAGCATAGCAAATATGTTTGGCGTGTAAGTGACACATTCGTCCGATGCAAAAACGGTGCTATATGGTTTGTCGGCTATGTCTGTATCTGGTTCTGTAGTTCCCAAACGGACGCACCGAATCAAACGCGCTTTCTTTCAAAGCTTCATTAATCATTAACTACGTGTGATGAAGATCAAGTTATCTGATTCGTAGATTAACATCACTTCTCCTCTTTGGTAGAGCTATCATAACGACAATGCTTTAAAATGACAAAAGCAATATGGTTTTAAGTTTAAGCATAAGCGTCGCCATTATATCGGGTTTTTATCTATTTAATATTTATCAGCGGGCCTAGTAAGGTTGCCTTATATCGCGTGTCAAATGATGATAAAGCATCCGTCACTCTCGCACTTATTTACGTGTCAGAAAGTGACGGATGTTTTATACACACAACAATCTCGAACGAATGAGTGAACGTTACGTGTGTCTCTTTCCGTCTCTTCACCAAGCGGCTCAAACGGAAGACCAGTGCTGGCTTTATGGCTAGCGTACGCTGAGTTGGGACCGTATCGCAACAATTTCTCTGTGTCTTATAATTTTGTATTGTTTATTTATTTATTTTATTTATTTTATGGCATAGAAAGGCAATCGAGCACACTGGCCACCTGATGGTAAGTGGAAACTGTGACCCATAGACATTCGCATTCACAAGACTGCAAATGCACTGGCAACCCTGAGGACTAAGATGGAATGCCTCTATGCTAGTCATTTCACCGGCTGTCTTGTCCCCAAACCGGAACACAACAATGCAAACACTGCTGTTTGGCGGTAGGTTAATGGATAAGATGGTGGTACCAACCCGGACGGACCCTGCACTAGGTCCTCCCACAAGTAAAAATTGCGATTAAATGTCTCATTCTCTTTATCCTTATCCACATTTTGTCACGCGATAAACACAGCCGTATTAGGCCCCCAGGTTGCTACTATAGTATATGCTTATCGTTGTTTAGTACCCAAAGCTTACTCTACAAGTATTGAGAAATTCAAACACATGGCCAAGGATTCCAAGGTCGCGTTGATGAGCGGCGCACTTACCCGTCAGATCTGTTAGCGTCCAATTAGCCGCAAATGCCGCAATAGGTACTATTTTAAGAGCTACTTGAAATCAACAATTACAAGTTATAAAAAAAATACATTGTATCTTAGATCTATATTTTAACTTTTTGTTACTATCATAGTTAGTAAAACCATCGCAATAAATGTTTCGATTTCAATGTAATTTAGAACCATTTTCTTGAAAAAACTTGTATTTATCTGTATCAAAATGTCATAAATATTTTATTTTTATACTAAATTGTTATGAATACCTATACCGTTTTTTCAATGAAAATAAAAAAATACATAACTAAGAAAATGTTGTATTTACTGACTTTTGATTGGACTATAAAAAAAAAACGGGCACCTACTGAGATAAGGTTTTAACTATTTTCTACTGTTCTAAAGTAGGACAATGATATTCTAAAGGTTTGAAAGCGGGATCGGTTACGGTTTTCTTACAATAAGATACCTATTTTTTAGTTTCATACAAAAAAAACACATTTTATTTTCTTCTGCTTAAAATAAGCCTCATTTTGAAAAATGTTATATAACATTTTTTATTTCTCACATAATTACCAACCGAAAAGCATTTTTAAAAATAGGATTTTTAGAAAAAAATGCGAATGTCCATTTTTTATTCATTTCGATCCACTGTGACACGGCAGAATTGCAGCGACAGGTCAATTTCCTTATATCGCACCTTCAGTACGATAATGACCTAATTCAAAATTTCAGCTTTCAAACTTTAAGTCATAAATTGATTATGATATGATATGATAGAGCCCTAACACGAAATTCAAAATTTCTGAATTATGTCACTATTTTGCCCTCCTAAGCCAAAAAGCATTATCTCAAATTCAATAATCAATGCAGTTTGAATTATATCCCGTTATTAATGAGGTTGATATTGCTACAGGAGTTTTATCCGAGATACTGCCTATTGGCAGGAGGGCAGTATTGTCCTGAAGGTGCGATATATACAGTCAGCTGGTAGTACAGTGAAATACAAGGCAAACGAGTACACAGACCACTTGACGGTCAGTGGGATCTATGAAACATACATACTTCCACATTTGCAACGACTGCACTCCTAATGGCAGTTGGCCTTGAGGACAAAAATGGAATGCCTTACATACATACATACATAAACTCACGCCTTCATTCCCAGAGTGGAGTAGGCAGAGCTAAAGAATTACCAACAAGTCTTAAAACTTCCTGATAATTCTGTAACCACATTTTGCACAAGTAGGCTAAGATGTTTCCCAGTGTAACAGTGACAGGTGGCAAGCCCATCGCCTAACAGTACTGCAAGCTTTTATTCCCTTAGTCGCCTCTTACGACATCCACGGGAAGATATGGAGTGGCACTATTCTAACCCGGCAACCACATGGAATGCCTTTATGCTAGTAATTTCACCGGTTGTCTTGTCCGCACATAGGAACACAAAAATGCGAACACTGCAGCTTAAAAGATGATCAATGAATGAAGGAGGATGGAAGTTTACTGCGGAACCCTAAAAAATTACAGAAGACGCGTAGTGGCCATTGGCGATCTTAAATTGGCGATGTACGGTCACGAACGTTAATTTGTGACCCATTTCAAGAAAAATATGCTTGAAGTCGTCAATGTCATTAGAGATGTCAAGTCATTTGTAACTTGTAGGAAATTCAACCTTATTTTTGTAGAATGTCAGATTGACTTTGGACCTAAGGTGGTTCCCAAATTTAATCTCGTGACTGTATGTAATAGTACATTGTTGCCTAGGCGCGGAAAGTAAGGGTTTTCCTGACGAGGTGGTTAGCAGGCCGAGCAACAGCGAGGCCTGCTAAAATACGAGTCAGGAAATCCTCGTTTCCGCCGAGGCATACATAATGCTTTTCTCAAACATATGAGGAAATAATACAAATACATTTCTAAAAAGCAAGTAATTTAATTTCCTTAGATTTAGCGGGAAACAGGTTTTGCCTAACCGAGGCAGCTTCAGATTTTAATATAGGCGGTGTGGTACCTATTTCGTCGCTTGAGCTCATTTTTTATAGTAAGTATTTCACACAACAAATAGTTTAATATTCGGTTTCACAATTATATTATGCAGAATGAACGAATGTTACCGACTGTCAATTGTTTTTAAATACTAACCATAGACATTGGAATGCAAATTCAAAAAGAAACACACGCACTGTGCTAAAAAAGCGAGCAGTTACCTTGGCTGTTTGGAATTTTTGTCTTGGTCCTTTTGATTTTGTATGCAAATTGACAGCATTTTTAAGAAATATATGGACATGGACGGAAAGTGTTTTCATATAGTTTTTTTACTCCTAGGAGTATAATGAGGCTCTTTCCGTCCTTGTGTTTCAATCGGAAAACCGTTTTTTCCGAGCATGTTTGAGAAAAGGTATTTTCCTGGGCTACATTTTTGTCGTACATGAAGAGATTGATGAATGTAGAGGAAGCGAAAGTTGTATGTTTAGACCACCTGGCGTTCCATAGTCTCTGCCTATCCCATTGCGAGCCAGGCGTGAAGTTATGTAGTTATTTAGATTTAGTGAAGTTATATATTACGCAGTAAGCTAAGAACCACAGACCTATCTAAATAGACTTTAAGTATGTGGTTAGAGTCCAGGTATTTTCCCGGCATGCTGGGTTTATAATAGATGAACAATAGTCTGGGAAAAAACGCCTTTCAGACCTTGTCTATCATCTACACATGACATGATATGATAATCAAACACGCACAAAAAAATCACCTCGTCCCAAACTTAGCTCAAGGTTGTGCTAAGGGTACTAGCTGACGATAAACATACTTATGAAAACAGATAATCGCGCCCCACACACATATATTTGCCCATACCAGGAATCGAAGGCCTAAAGATGAAAGTTGAAATGAGATAGCTATACCCTGGATTTACACATAGGCTACTTTTTATACTTTTTATAGTGCCCGGGGGAATAACGATAATCGAAATTTATGCGGACGAAGTCGCGAGCAGAAGCTAGTTCCATATATACCTAAGGAATATAGAACCAAATATCCACCCCCCACGGGAAGAAATAGGGGGAGTAGCAGGAAACTAAAGATTCTGCGTATACGAAGTCACGTGCGACCTCTATTATGTACCCTTTCAATTAGCATATTTATGGTTCATGTTGGAATTTTAATTATACTTTATGGTAGTTTCACTGAAGGATGGATCTTTAGAAGAAATTTAATGTGGAAGATTACGGTTTTTTTTTTCGTTTATTATTTAATGTAAAATACTTAATCTAATAAAACACATTAAATGCTTAGAGAAGCCTGTGTGGCTTGATCGTAAGCAGTGAGTCGTCTGATACTAATTTGTAACATGTAATCTGTGGTACACTTCCCATAATTTATTATTCTTAAAATTAGGTAATAAATAAGGAGGTAAATTAGCCATTTGCTTAACATTATTAGGTCTTGTTCTGTTTTTCAAGTCCTTTAAGCTGCTGAACCCCTCGCTTACAATCTGTATATTTATTTTGTCGTATACTTTTAAGACCTTACAGTAGTTAAATCATTGATCATGGCAATTTGTAAATTGGCTTTTTATTTTGGCTGGCACTATAAATAAATAAATAAATAAATAAATATCATGGGACAATGTCACACCAATTGACCTAGTCCCAATTTAAGCTCTAGGCTTGTATTATGGGTACTAGACAACGATATAAATACTTATATAGAGAAATATATACTTAAATACATAGTAAACATCCATGACTCAGGAACAAATATTCGCGCTCATCACACAAATATCTGCCCTTACCGGGATTTGAACCCAGGACCGCTAGCTTCGTAGGCAGGGTCACTACCAACTAGGCCAGCGCGTTTTTAACAGTGATAGTTGCAGTCTATACTTTATCTATATGATCTTTATATGTGCGTTCGTATGTTCCTATACTACAACAGCAAACTTTCAGATACTCGGAAGGTTAGTGTAGTATTTGGAAACCCCCCTGGGTTGTTTTATGCCTCGAGTAAGACACCTGGGTATGCCCGAATAATTAAAAACAAAAACATGCGCATTTTATTATTACACTGTTCTAATATTATTCTTATATGAGACAGAGAGGCAGACCGAAAAGCAAGAGAGCGGGGTAAAAAAGCTGCTAGTTATTTACATTAAAAAATGCGTTCAGTTCATACAGTTAGGTTTAACGCTAACATTGCAGACTCATTAAACAATAGTTTACGTTTTAGTCAGAATTCAACCCTGCCCTTCTTACTCAGCGTTAATTTCTGACCAAATACTGAAATGACCCGTATACGGTCTTCCAAAAGCGAAAGGGAGTATAATGGTATTGATGTCCATACGCATACGGTTTTTTTAGGGTTCCGTGCCCGAAGGGTAGTCCGTCGGGACCCTAGTGAAATAACAAAGGGGTCCCCATTAATGAAAAGATTTGGTTTCAATTTTAATTTTTGTTGTCATATCGTAAAAATAGTAACAAACCCTGAAGAAATATAACATACATACATTCATACATTACTTTAAATCACGCCTTTTTCCCAGAGGGGTAGGCAGAGACCACTTCTTTCCACTTACTACGATCTTGATAAATTTCATTCGCTTCTTCCACATTCATACATCGAGCCATGCACGCACGTCGGTTTCGGGTACGATTGATTCGAAAAATTACGCCTAAGGCGGCCCCTTCCGACCGGTCGACTCGCTTTCGATCTGTATATCTCTTTCGTTAATCTTCTTTCATCCATCCTTTCCAAATGTCCGAACCATTGAAGCATGTTTTTTTTCAATCTTAGTCACTACAATAAATACAACAAATACTAAAAATGGTCAAGTGTGAGTCGGAGTCGCGCCGATTCGATTCAAAATAGAATTCATAAATCGAATACCTTCACACTCGCACTTGACCGGGTTTTACATAATACGGTAGCATGTATTGTCCTGAGAAATTAAAAGCCAGCATGACTTTTTAATTATGGCATTTTTTCATATAAATTGTGTGGTTTTGCGTGGATTCTCAACATTCCTCTGAGTGTTTGTCCTTGACAAGGCTCTACTAAGTTTTCTCTGTATTCGTTACGCTCATAATTGGCCAGTCAATATACGTAAATTTAAGTGCGTTAAGGATATTAATTATTAGTTGAATTTATTTAGATAAAGCGAGATTATAGAAACGTAATAAGCGGGCGTAAATATATGTTGACCTATTTTTATTAAGTGTACAGTTACCCAATAAAAATGTTGAGCGTGCTTAGAACCTTGTCATTGTGAATGTCATTGTCATTGTCATGTGTGTCATTTGATGTTTTGCTTGAAGTTTACTATGACAATGCACTAAAGTGCTTAACATTTTCGCTGTACCAACCTAGTGTGTGGCGGAAGTCTAATGTAACGATCATCGATCAACATTTAATTTCATATGTTAAATTAAGATAGACACACAACAAAACATGATTGATAGTCCGATTGGTAATTCGTCTATTTTGGATTTGGTTTTGTATCGATATCGAACCTTTTTATTGTAATCGGGAATTTTCAATGAGCACATAATATCGACATATTTTTTATCGATATCAAATCCCTAAAACGTGCCCCGAGTTAACACAGGTATGTTTCATTACTTTACGCAAATAAAATGTTTTTTTTTTTAGCTACGTTTTCTGGATAGGCGACCTGAATTTTCGCACGGACCACCCAACAGGCAGTAGCCCGACATCGGAAGAAATAGTGGATGCCTTGAAAAGAGTTGAGAAGGACGTGTATACATCCGTGCTGAAACACGATCAGCTGGTAGCCGTGATGGAGAGTGACGAGGCTTTCGCAGAGTTCAATGAACCGGAAATCAAGTTCCCGCCTACATATAAGTTTAATATTGGCACGGACGAGTATGACGTTAAGTAAGTGTGTTTTTCTTTTTGCTTTTCTGTTTTTTCTGATCTTATATAGGCTTCCAGAGATGTGATTCCTCTGTTAGATGATCAAACTGATCAGGAATGGTTATAGTTAATCAAGAGCAGCGGTAATTACTTTGCATTATGTGAGATTTCTCAATCTATATACAGTAAATAAAAATGATTCCTAAACCACTTTGGTCTATGTCAAAGTGAGGTTATCAATCAAAACGTAAGAGAGTTCTTATGATTTTATTTACAGTGTCACTTTGACATAGTACACAGTGGTCTAGGAATCAATTTCCTTGACTGTACATGACTTCAATGAAGCAAAAAGAAGGGTTAAGGCTCAGTTTCATTAGTCGATGCTTGTAGCAATGCATTGACGGGTTGTTATAACATTTTTGAGTCCAGAGCTATTGCAGCGACGCAATGTATCACGTGCGTCTCATAGACTAAGTATCCTAAAAGTAAAAGTAGAATAAAGGGAGTATGTCTTATAGAACCATGTTTGTATTAGTGACCTTATTTCTTAAGATGGGGAGATGGGGATTTTTTATTCGTTAGTTTTTAAAACTGGCAAGGATTAGCCAGAACAAGAGATGACTCTAAATGAGGAGGAGGCCTTTGCCCAGCAGTGGGAAACTAGGTAGGCCATATAGATATATAGGGTATTTTAAAAATAAATTATAGCTATAGGTCAGGCTAGCGCTATTAACTTTTATCAACTATAATTCAATACAAACAGCATAGATAAGGAGGAGATTATCGCAAGGTTGTATGATATCAGTTTCGATTGCAACCTATTTACAATCTTACACAAACTCATGCAACGTAACAGCCTGGCCAGGAGTCCTGTTGAAACTGGGTTGGCAGTAGTGCCACCAACCCACCCCCCAACGAAAAATAGGCGCATATTTAAGTCGTTGAGTTGCGAAAAAACCTATAACAGCCTGGCTATTGATCTTGATGCTTATCGCTCATCGGCGTATTCTTCATTCGGCGCGTTACTCTGCCCCGCTAAGCTAAATGGGTATGGCCGAGAAAAATTGTACATAACGATCGTGAACTGGTAACACACGGTAACATACGTGAATTAAGGTAACACACGTGAAATTTGTAAAGCTTAGAGTACACGATAGAGATTTTTCTATAATTTTTATTTGTATTATTTGGGATAGTCAAAATTAGGGCTTAACAACCGTTTTATTTTCCGTAGAAGTTACAGCCACATTGAGACCCATAATAATGGTTACGCTGACAGGGAACAAACTCCATTTACCGGTTTGAGAGTGCTGGCGGGAGCGCTCTCTAACCAGTAAATGCATTTCGTTCCCGCAGGATTTGTAACTGGTTAAAAATAAACCGGTTAATTATTTAGGTTAATTTCGAACGAATTGGTTGCTTAGGTTACGCTCACAGGGAATGAAATGCATTAACCGGCTAGAGAACGCTTTCGCCATATATCCTAGTCTCCGATCACATGCAGGAAGTAATCTCTAACCGGTAAATAGATTTCGTTCCTTGTTAGCGTTAATTTTACTATGGGTTAGGCTATCAAAGCGTGGCTCTAACCGGTACGGAAAATTAACCTGTTTTTAAATTAACCGGAAAATTAAAAATTGATATATATATACACCTTAGTTTGTAAGCTTTTTTTCGGGTTTATACACATTAGAAATTAATATATAATATACACCTTAGTTTGTACGTTTTTTTTTCAGGTTTATACACATTAGAAATTAATATATACACCGTGTAACCAGCAATTAATATATTCTTTTTTTTTATATTGCAAAAAAAAATTTTTTTTTCTATGGAGCTAAGTTCATTTAGTTACTTTGCTCCATAGAGATTTTTTTTTTTTTTTTGCAATATAAAAAAAAAGAATCTACCACTTAGTTTCTATGGATGTACCTAGTAATATGCCGAAGTTATCGTAAATCAATAAAAACACGGTGTATATATACACCTTAGTATGTAAGCTTTTTTTCAGGTTTATACACATTAAAATTGATATATACACCTTATTTTGTAAGTTTTTTTCAGGTTTACAAATAAAAAATTGCTGATGATTATGCCAAATACAGTAGCAGTCTATCACCATAACCATAACATTCATTCAAAACTTGAGGTTACAGTATAATGTCATACCAAATATGTTATCAATGGAACTATGTACTGAGCTGTGGATCAAACTAGCACCAAGCTTGCATCAAGCAGAATATTTTAGACGGCGTTATCACGAAACGCTGGCTGTTTTGCAGCCCGGGAGAAGAACCCGAGGTTGCATCGAATTGTCATAACAGGGTCGTGCGGGTTGGAGACCCGTTGGGTCAAATGGAGGAAAATAATAATCTATTTCACATAAAATCAAACAAAACAAGTTTGAACAAAAACTATACCTATTCTTTAAAATAAAAACAAAATACAAAACTTCTACATTATTAAGAAAAACTTTGTTTTAATTTAAAAGTAACTAAATTATTTAAGAAAATAATAAATAATACCAATTAGTATCAAATCCCTACATTGAACACTCAGCTTAACAACATATCACGAATGTTACGTAACACATATAGTAACACATGGTATCATTCGTGAATCAAAAATGGTGTGGACATAACTTTAAAAATTATACATTCGGTGAGTTTTGAAGTTAGCAAGCACCGTATAACTTTATTTGTTAAACGAATAGTCTATCTACATGTGCAATTTATAATTATGTATAAACTTGTGTTCTTACCTTAGATATTCACTGTTGAAAAAGCAAAATATCACCGAGACAAAAACGCCGGCCACTTGTTTTTGTCAACTGTCGTAAACAAAGTGGCGGATGTTTATCCACAGGTGGGCCAACCTGTAGTGTGGTGTTGCCTTGACTCAATAAAGGTTTATGCGGCCCTGGATTCTTGTTAGTTTAGCCGTAATGTGGTAACATACGTGAAGTATCATTCGTGAACAAAAAGTGAGACACATGTTTGAAATTACTTTTGACACACTTTATTGCGTTATTTTATTAAAATAATTCAATAAAAACATAGCAAATTTAGTTAACAACGTTAGACATTCCAAAACTTTAATGGGTACGAATCAAATGGTATATTTTTCTGACTTTGATCTGCGAGATGTCGTAGTGGGACACCGAATTTTTGTATGAACGCGAAAATTAACCGTTTCCAAAAAAAAATACTTTTTATTAGCAGGAAATGATAATTGACTTAAATAAAAATACATATATGCATCAAACATTCTCCGGATCAGATATACCCTTCCATGGTACTAAAAAATAAAAATACAAGAAGGTTATGATTATTTAAGTGAGAGGGACATTGACTTTTTTTCAAATGTACAATTTTTCTCGGCCATACCCAAATAGCAACATATCAATTAAAACTCGTGATAATAGATAGAGTGATTCAAGAGGAAGGTTTGATGTATAATAAGTCCACAGGGAATTCAATTTTACCGGTTATTAACCGTTTTTGTATGAAAATAACCGGTTAAAACCGGTTACAATCGGTTATTTGCATTCCCTAATAATACATTCTTGCTTATGTATGGGCGTTAGAGAAAAATCATATTAGCGAAGCGAAGCGAGGTCGCTATTTAAATAAAGCTATTTTAATCAAAATTTAAATTCAAAATATTTATTCCGTAAATTAGCCACTTGAGGGCTCTTTTACGCGTTGGTAATATGGAGTGAATCTACTAGCGCTTCGGACAAGACTATCATTGCGGAGAAGAAGCGCCGCAAGAAACTCCAGCAGAAGGTCATTTTTTCAATTATTAAATACAACAATACTTAAAGTAAGTTACACAACGTAATAAAGTAATAAATAATGATTTTTAAACGAACACAAAAAAAATCCTTACAAAGACTAGGCGAACAACTTGACGAGGTCTCTACGTCAGGAACGATAATTAAAATAACAAAATTGGAAAACAGGTCCTTGCAAAATGGGGGTGGTTCTCAGCTAGGTTTAATAAAAAAACAGTTGGGTCGTTTTGAAATTAATCTATTTTTATCTATTGAATTACTTTTTCCAGGCGGAAACCCTCATGGACAGACAGAATACTGTACAAAGTGATAGCAAACAACTACGAGAATATAACACTGCGGGCTGACCTGATATCATATCACCATGTGCCATTCTATACGGTGAGCGACCACAAGCCAGTGGTTGCGCAATTTAACATCAAGGTATGATAAAAAACGTTATATATCGACTACCTACCTTATATTTGCAGCTTCGAACCTACTGTAGTTTTTTTATGTTAACTTCATCGACTGTCTATAGTCAGTGACCATTGAAATTGGCAAAAATGTAAACAATTTTTTACCGTTTGACACATACCCTCAAAAAAAAACGACAAGCGTGTTTTTAATTGAAATAACGTTTATTAGTGGTTATTTAATCTGAAATTTATTATGAAAGTAATGATCAAGTGTACAAATCATTAAAATGACCCCACTTGATTTTGAAAAGTGCGTGATTATAAGTGAATTGGTTTGATTGGTTTTGTTTACATATTTGTCCCTTTCAATTGACACCGACTGTGCATTATGAAGTAGATGTTAAGAGTTAAGTTCGTGTATTGCATGTCACATTACATTATGTTTTATTTAGGGAAAACCGTTTGATAATTCGAAATGCACGAATTTTGCAACAGTACGGGTAGTGTTGTTCGTGTCGATATTTCAAAAAGTTTATGTCTTGGTAAAATATATAAGTTATCTTCGGTGATACTGCAAAACCACGTAAGTAACAAATTTATGATAGAGCAAAATAAACCTTATAGTCTTATTAAAAAGGTGCATTTTGCTCCTTATTTAAAATGTTACTTACAAGGTTTGGCAGTTTCATCGACGTTATTCGAATGTGTGATAATTATGTAATTAATTTCATATTCGTTGAATCGATACAGATCGAAATTTTATCTTCCCAACTAAATTTCTTTCATATCTGGCAACACTTTACTATCTGTTAAACTAGTTCTCCTAAATAAAAAAACAATTTTAGCTATCACACTTGCTCTTGCTTTTGATAATTTGCCAATGCTTTTAATGATTGTGTATTACTTAGAAACACGCAGACCACCTATAAGCTCTAAGTAAAATGTACGGTACGGATTTTATGTTGACCCATCAACCCATCATAGAACCCATGCGAGGAAAGTTAAATAATGTTGTTATTTCAATGTATGAATTTAAATTGCATTTTGTTAAGAGCTTGTTTGGCATTGCATGCATGGCAGAAGTTTTACAATAGTACAAGGCAGGTAAGTAGCAGAGCTCGGCGGGGGTGAGCCATTATGACGTCATTATTGTCAAGTGTAGATATTAATATAGATGCACCTTAAAAATAAATATTAAAAGAAAAGAAATCTTTATACATTATAACTAAAATGACAGTACATCATGTACAAAACGAGTAAATACTAAGTTTTTTTTTTTTGTTTTTTTTTGTTTTAGTAATAAATAACAATAAGTGTTTTATATATTTTCAATTTTCAACGCATTTCTTTTTGAGTTTAATATCCACTTATAGATAGAAAAAGGTCTGTCTGTCTCTTTAAAGAGGTTTGCTAAATCAGCTTGCTATATGCAGAAAAGCAGCCTGAATAAAATAATTTAATTAGTTAATAAATTACACCACATCTGCCATTGAATGACAAGGTATGTCCACGTTATGCAAACTCTGAAAACAGGTCACCCTGCCGAGATCTGTAAGTAGTAAATCCTGACATATTGCACAACCATGAAGCTTCTGAATAATGATAATGTTGACAACAATTGTTTGCCTTCTTATCTGCTTAGTAGCCCAGTATTATAATTATTAGACCTAGAGATTTTCCTAGCACGAACGACGTGTTGTTAGTGCTTGACACAGTAAAAACATCGACAATCCTGCTATCGATAACCACTACTTCAACGTCATAGAGGAAATAATTGTACATCATTATAATATAGTTATTAAGAAAATAATCAAAATTAAAGCTCATTGAAGTGCCTAATAAGAAAATAGCAAAATCATTTCAATAAGGAATACAAAAAACGGGAACGAAGGCGTGAGTTTATGTATGTATGTATGTATATATAACAATGTGGTGTGTTTTCAAAAGTAAGATAAGAATAATAAGTTAATAACAAAACTTTCAATTTATTAATATTTTAGGCACATACTTCAATGAAAATAGCTCGATGACATAGAAGTGGACTTATCGATAACAAGATGGTCGATGTTTTTATTGTGTCAAGCACTAACAACACGTCGTTCGTGCTAGGAAAATCTCTAGGTCTAATAATTATAGAAGAGACACGCTCTAGATACTTACGTAGATTTTATAGTAAAGTCAGATCGTGTGTGATTTATAAATACATTTTAAATATAAATAATTCCTCGGAAAACTTCGCGTGTCTTCGGAAATACGAACAAAATTTCGCCCTCTAGACAGTTGACATATCTAAAATTAAAACAAGATTGCGACTTAGAGAATACTTATAGAAAAACTAAATGTGGTCGAAGCTTATTGTTTATGATTGCGTATTGTACTGTTAAAATGTTGACCTTGACACTGAAGAATTTGTGATTTATTCTAATTTCAAGTGCGTAAGCTACTGAGAAGGACAAATTACCTTGCATAATTTTGAGCTATTTCGGTCTATTAAGTAAAAGATGTGACTGATGAGAAACGAAGCCATCAAATGAATATGCATGAAAAAAGAGACAATTTAAAAATGACCTTTCATTGACATTGCATTGACATTTAAAATCAGCCAGCAGTTTAATTTGAATTTAAATGAGTTACATCTTATGTGTATGATGGTTCTCGTTGAGACGACCTTGTTTTTTTCCCCAAAAATAATGTTCAAAGTTTGCTATTTTGCTATCGAGACTAGTAATAGAGGTGACGACGTGGTTGTTTTAGTTGGTATAATATTTTTCATGTCTTTTGTATCTGTGGCAGATTGAAATTTTACGTTTCACGCGAACGTTGTTCCTATCAAATGAGCAGTGACCTAAACTTAATTCGTTTAAAAAATCAATAATTATTGTTTTACGCATTTCTCAAAGCATGTTTAATGGAACTAAAACAAAATAATAAAACCACTTTTACTTCCCATAACGGACCGTTAAGAGTGTTTGATAATTACCTCATTCTACGACGGAATCGAGTCGTCGATACGATTTTAATCATGTAATGTCACCGCGTTTTATTTACCACATAAAATCACCACATACGATTGAAATTGTTCTAGCGTGATGTTAGACCAGGGGTTCCCAAACTATTTTTTCTCATAGACCACTTTCAAAAGTGGACTAGTTCTGGTAGACCCCCTATACCACATTTCTACCATATTCCCAAAACTCGGCAAAAAATAAGAATATTGATCGAGTCGACAAGTTTTGGAGGCAAATGGTGTAATTTTTATAAAATGTCAGTTTAATTTTTCGAAATTTTAATCGAGGAGCAGCGTAATAAAGCTATCTTGTATTTATCAGTCATCCAGGCTATAAAAATAGCACAAAAAATAGTATCTGTTTTCGTTCTTTACTATCGAAACCAGATACATTTTCGTGGACCCCCACTTACGAATTGTGTACCCCCATTTTTTTGTCACGCCAACGTAGACCCCCGTCGAGTCTCCTGTGGACCCCTGGGGGTCCACCTGGACCACTTTGGGAACCCCTGTGTTAGACGATTTATGATAGGTAGGTTAATTTCCTTTTTATTAACCTTATCGATTGTCGAAAAGAAAGCGATTTCAATTAACAGCATCACTAAATTTTCCAAATGTCATCTGTCACTGTCTGAGTATTTGTCCCTGAGTATTGGATGTTTTCTATGGATTTCTGTTATTACCATGGCAACGCTCATTATAAAATTGTTTTCAAGCTTCGGTTACGCTGTAGGTGGTATTCTGATACCATTAACGATATCAATATTAGCGGTTTATAGTACGCGAGTAGAAAAATATATTTATCGTTGCCTGGTACCCGCCTAGTTTAATTTTGGACTAGGTAAATTTTTACGCGGAAAAGTTCAACTAAATTTTAACTACTTATTATGCAACTTGTGCAATAGAAAACGTGTCTATGTTTTATTAATATAAACACATTTTAATACTGAAAGTACGTCAAACGAAATGCCGAAAAGTCACATAACTATTATATTCGATGCCAAGAATTGAAAACCTTCTTCATTTTGATTTTTAGGAGACGCTGGCTCTGAAAGTATGTTTGTTTAAAAAGTCACAAGTTAAAATAAAAATGAGTGCATTTGCAACCTTATTAATAGGATAGAAGAGTTAAATTGCCTAGGGTGTTACCATGCAATGCGTTGTTTTTAACTTAGCGGGGTTGTATTTGTAAATTGAGTTAACGTGTTTGCTTTAATGTTGTTTCGCAGATCTGTGTAGGTATTTTTTTACTCGCCGCTGGTTTCGCCTGACAATTATAAGTTGAACCTCGATCATGAAGGCATTTTTTGAGAAAGAGAGGAGAAGACAGATTCTGTTCTTGACTTGTTTATGGATAACCTTGCATCTATTTCTAACTATCTTGTAATCCCATCTCACGCATAATCCTACAGATTAAAAAGGTCCTTTGCGTGATACTCCTATCTTGATTGTTGACTCCACTAAACTATAGATAAAGAAATGTGATTTAACTATAGCTTAATAATATCATTTTACATGCTTTCACAAGATCGGTCTGAGTGGAGAGCTTTGGGGGAGGCCTATGTCCAGCAGCGGACGTCTTTCGGCTGAAATGATGATGATGATGATGACATACTTTCGTATATGATTTAATAAAATGACGGCATGATTTTGTTGTACATTTAAATTGACTTTATAAATATTTTATTTTTTTCTTTCTAGTGAACTGTCTTAGTCAAACGTATGACAAGTATAGTCAATTCTAAAAGGTCACCTGAGGTTTTTATTTATTTTTAAATGTGAATCTTCTTTCGTTCATGATAATACTACAAACAACGACGGTTGACTTACATAGGTTGGGACAAGGTCATTTGCATAAGTGGTTATATATTAGTCAGCACAAAATAAGCTGGTTTAAAAAAAACTTGTTATAAGACATTTTTGTATAGGATTTCAGAACTCAAATTTTCACTCTGTGAGATTAAAGACCCTGAATATCTGTAAAAAATAATAGGTTCTCAGCTGGGAAAAAGTTATGAGGGTGGAAAATAGGGTCTGAATGGGTTCGTATAAATATACATAGACATACTGCCGTGTGTCATATATCTATGTTACAATAACCCAGTAGATACACTTAACTGGAAGTGGAAAGAAGTGGTCTCTGCCTACCCCTCTGGGAAACAGGCGTGATTTAATGTATGTATGTATACACTTAACTTTGGGTCACCTGCCCTAAACCCTGGGGCCTTATGTAATAAACGTTACAATCCAACTTTATAAAAAAGCATGACAATTGCCGACAAAAGTGAAAAACCCTGCTATAAATTTAATTTGCAATTATAAATCGTTACTGTATATTAGATAGGGCCCTGGTATTTATAGTTTTGCCTGCCACTGTATTTGTAATATATTTGCCTGTATCGTAGCACACTAACCAAGCATGCACGTTAGATCCGCCACGGCTTCATCCGCTCGCTTATCGAAGCGCGACCCTCCCGCCCCGCTGTAAGGATGCGGTCTGCCCTCATGGCTCCTGCCGCAAACATTAGTACGGCCGACAATAACGCAGACCTAACGCAGCCGTTTGGGACCGTCGCGATGGACGCAGCTGTTGAAAGCGATGAGGTAATTTGGTGTGGGGTTGAGTAAAAGAGTAAGCGGTTTTCTATTACACGCCCCGACACGGCAACGACAACGGCCCGGCAACCGGGGAAGCGAACATGCTTGACACACAAGAAGAAAACACTTACAATACAATAGAAATACGCTTTATTGGACACCTCACACATATAAAGAAAGACAAAAGTATGAAATTCTTATACGATAGACACGCGGTTTTAACACTATAACTGGTCTCTTCCAGACAACCATAGACAGAACAGTCTGCAACGTAAAAATTTAAACACAGTAGGCAGTGCAAACTACTACTACTATTACTACTACAATATTACTTTCTAATTAGCCGAAACTTAAAGTAGTAAAAGCTTAAGTAAATGACCTCTTGCATGTAGTTGTAGCACATCTGTGTAGACCGTTCGACATTCTATATTTGAAATTTGACGTAAATTCCATATTAGTTTTGTACACAACTACGTGCAAGAGGTCATTTATTTAAGTTTTTCACCTATAGTCCCAGAGCACAATTCCAGATTGTGCAACTTTATAACAGACAGAGAGATTGAGCAATAAGATCGACGAACGAACGAACGATATTTTTGCAAGAGTACTTTTATTTCATTAAAGATTTAATCCGTGTGGTAGCCGGGTTAGAATAGTACCACTCCATGTCTTCCCGTGGATGTCGTAAGAGGCGACTAAGGTAATAAAGGCTTGCAGTACTGTTAGGCGATGGGCTTGCAACCTGTCACTAATACACTGGTAAACATCTTAGCCTAATTGTGCAAAATGTGGTTACAGAATTATCAACAAGATTTTAGAGTGGTTGGTAATTCTGTAGCTCTGCCTACCCCACTCTGGGAATGAAGGCGTGAGTGTATGTATGTATGTATGTAAAGATTTCTCGAATATTTTTTCTGGCCATTTGCAAATACATTTAAATTTTATTTCAAAAATTAGAGAAGAATTTGTTATTCGGCCATCCCATGCTACGGGGGGTTTCGATTAACGTTATTCCTTCGGAAACTTTATAATTATCCAGGATTAAACGCCTATACAATGTTAACTAAGGATATAACTACTACTTCATTCTATAACGGCTACTTCATTCCAAATGTCATCCCAATCCGTCCAGCAGTTACAGCGTGAAGGAGTAACAAACCAACTCACACACACGCACGCACGCACGCACGTACTAGATTTCCAGATAACATTTGAATAATAATTAATAAAATATACATAATCAATATTAGACTATGAATTATGACCAGTTAATAACAATAAAAAAGAAGCCGTGTCGTTGTTGCCGTCATCGTTGACGCGTCGGTTAGTTAAAAATGCTTTTACCTTAAAACATTTTTAACATTATACATTGGTGTTGGTCGTGTTATAGAAAAACGCTATATGTGGCGTCAATTTTGTAGTCACCTGTAATAATATCTAAGCTACAAACTTCAAAATATCAGATACGCACTGCCTGAAAAAAGGTGTATATTTTTAAATGTGTGCGTTGACGGATTTTTCTTTTTTTATGGAGCATGTTTGAATGTTTTTTTCTCTCTCCTTTTAGAACTTAGAATAATATCGTCGGTGAAACTGCAAAACCGTAACATAAGTAACATTTTTAATAAGGAGCAAAATGCACCTTTTTAATAAGACAGTAAGGTTTATTTTGCTCTTTGATAAATTTATTAGTTACGCGGTTTCGCAGTATCACCGACGATATATGGCCAGGTTTGATATTATATTGTTTCGAATAATCATTACCATTAGTCATTTCATTACCTTAAAATAGGTGTTTTTGTAATTAACTGTATGACAACATTGTTAAGGAAATATAAACGTATTATGTAGATGTTGCTTTTAAAATTGGAAACATACGTAACTTTTGATGTAATGATTTCCGTGTTGTTTTTCATTCGCTTTTCCTTCCTCTGTCGCTGGGCTCCTGAATCTGAACTGTGAATTTAAGCCTATTTGTATTATTTACATACACCGTGTCCAATAAGTTTGCATACAGTTTAGATTCTCAATAAAATAAATGTACGAACAGTTAATACAATGAAAAGTATATTTTATTAATGGCACACTTATGTACATATTTACAACAAAGTTTCGGAATAACTCCACCTTTAACTTTTTTTACTAGCTTCAAACGTTTCTCAAATGAATCACACGCGGCACGCACCGCTTCCATTGGTATTTCCTCCCAAATATGCTCGATAACCTTTTTGAAATGATCCAGGTTAGCGATTTTATAATCATGTAGTTTCGAGAGCATGTACGACCACACTTAATAATCTAATACGTTCAAGTCCGGAGAACTGGGTGGCCATTCATGTTTCGGCAGAAAATCGGTAAAATTAGCCTGACACCAAGCTTGAACAGCGTTTGCCGTGTGTGAAGGAGCTCCGTCTTGTTGGAAAACATAATATTCGTTCTCAAACATCCTTTTTAAATTTGGAGCAACAATTTTCTCCAAAACCTCGGATTTATAGTATTGAGTATTGATTTTAACGCCTTTATCGATAAATACTAGAGGTAGTTTACCCCGCTTACAAACTGCACCCCACACCATCACCGATGGTGAGCTCTGGAACCTAGGAACATTTTTCTGGTTGTCCGGAATGTCTTCTATCATTGGTGCCCACAATCGATCATTTTGGGCGTTATGAGGCTGTTCTAACGCGAACAGTTTCTCGTCAGAAAATACAAACTCATCCCCTGCGTGCCAAGAAAGTATTATGTTGGATCTTTGTACTCTCTTTTTCTTGGTCGCTTCGGAAATGCCATGAACTTTCCGTTTTTTGTAGGCATGGCATCCAAGATCCACCCTCAAAATATTGTGTACCGATCCTTTTGGAATTTTCAGCTCAGCAGCCAATTTTCGGATAGAACGGTGTTTTTTCCGCCGAAGTCGCTCTCTCACAATCTTTACTACTCTATCGGTTCTAGCTGAACGTGGCCGACCGGATCTTTTCCTGTCTTCTACTGAGGAGGTCTCTTTATACCTTTTGATTGTGGTGTAAACTAGATTGCGTTTAATTCCAAGGGGTTTTAAGCCCTTGAAGATAGCACCTGGCCTGTCGCCATTGCTAAATTTTCTGATAATCGTTTCACGAAACTGTTTCATCGTGGATTAAAAGCAAACTACAAATGCTTGACGTTTGAAACGATTGTATTTTGTTAATGACAACATACTTTATAAATTTAAATAAGAATTCGATGGCCTGTAGTATGTATGTCTTTAGGGTTAGTGCAAAAA
Organism: Acleris emargana; assembly: GCA_927399475.2. Lineage (NCBI taxonomy): Eukaryota > Metazoa > Arthropoda > Insecta > Lepidoptera > Tortricidae > Acleris > Acleris emargana. The sequence continues at coordinate 3,579,336 of OV656843.1, forward strand.
GATGTGTATTCGAACTTATTGGACACGGTGTATTTTCAAATTAAATACAAGCGTTTACGCAATAGGATTCAATGTTAATCGCCAAATATGTGATAATCTGGTCAATTTAGTCTGAACACTGACAGCTCATAGTTAGTATAACGCATGTTACCGTATTAATACAAACTTCTAAACCTTTCTAGACATTCAGCGTGGTTACACACACGGGCTTAGTGTTCTTAATTTCTGTCCTTTCCAAAGGGATGATGTAGGCACGAGGATAGAGAACCTTCAAAAACAGACCTAATGTACGGACTAGACTAGACACAAGCGCCCAACGCGACCATCCGGCATCTTATCTCAATATAATTAAAATAAAAAACACCTATTTTTATATACAGTCGAAAGCATTAATATCTATACACCCATAACATCAAATATAAACATAGACCTTATTGTTAGTAGCATAGTGGCGTGTATTTTTGACGTCTTGGGAACGCGTAGGTATGCTGCATATTTTACATTTTAATGTGGTCGCCTATAGAGTATAGAATGCTTCGGCACTAAATTGCAGTTACCCGCCTTCTTTGATATTACGGCCGATATATTTATTTGTCAGCCGAGTGGTGGCCAGAAAATAGTGCCACTCCATGTCTTCCGCGGAAGTCGTAAGACGCGTCTAAGGGAATATAGGATTGTAGTATTGTTAGGCGATGGGCTTGCAACCTGTCACTAATAAGTTGGTAACCATCTTAGTCTGTGTACAATGTGGTTACAGAATTATCAACAAGTTTTTAGAGTTGTAGATAATTCTGTAGCTCTGCCTACCCCAATCTGGGAAAGAAGGCGTGACGGTATTTGTATTTATGACTTTGACTCTACCACGATTGCCAGTACCTATCTTAAGAGTTTCACATTACAAAATACTTCTGTCGTAAGGTTTTAAGTTTATACCATTAAAAATACCAAAATCAACCATCAGTTTGCTTGCAGACGTTCTCAAACTACACGGAGAAAACCATCAAGTTTGTTATGAACAACCAGAAATGGTACATCGGCGACTCCGAGTACAGGATGGAGTGTATCCTCTCACAGGACGTCGAGATACACCCCAACGACTGGATAGGGATTTACGACGTGAGTATGGAAATTGATAAATATACTGGTGTTACAAAAATCCCTTTAATAATCCATTGACAATGTATGAAAACCATGGCATGACTTTATGGCTTTATTATTATACAGGGTTATTGGTAAGTCGACCTATTCCCGTCTAGGGGTTATGGGAGAGGTCATTTGAAATCATTTTGGTCCCATAATACCCTATGTAAAAGTGAACCATTTCTGAGATAATTTAAATTTAAGTTTTTTGCTAAAAAAGTCACGCAACTTCAAAAATTTACAAAAAAAAGAACTTTAAATAATTTTGTTTATAATAGCTTTTGTACAAGGTCAAATTGCTGTTCTTATGCAATATTAAAAATAGAATAATCTGTACACGTTTAAGAATGCGAGACCAAAAAAAAAAACAGAAAAATAAGACCAAAAAGTAGGGTATTATGGGACCAAAATGATTGCAAATGATCTCGCCCATAACCCCTAGAGGAGAATAGGTCGACTTACCATTAACCCTGTATTAAAATAAAATCCTTGAAGTGCAACCTTACTTTAATAAAGCCAAAGAGCAAACAACACAGAAAGTCTGTTTTTACATTCTTGCCTAACATCCCCGGAAAGACAAAAAGGTTGAGGTTTTGGGATGATATTAAGGTTTTACCTAACCTAACCTAACTAGCAATAAATGTACAGAATCTTAAGAAGGTACAAATACCTACTACCGTTCTGTTAAAATAGTTTATGCCAATTCAGATTGACTGGGATGACAGCTTACAAGGGATGACTTTTTTTTTGGGTATTTTTGTAACACGTTCTATATGATGATGGACTAACTGGGGAAGTCAGTGTATTCCTGCACCAGTTTGACACAATACTTTTTGCCGGATTATACAGTTTTCATGTGTCGTTACTTTGGTTGTGTCACGGCGGGAAATAAATTATAACATGGCTAATTTTCGTATTATGTCAATGTGATGCTGAATTTTCTTGACTATACTACACTCACTGGCAAAAATACCCCTCTTCGCCCGTGGTACGGTTATGGACACAGACGGTTGACTAAAATTTCTATTTCAAAATCAAATTTAACAGAGTCGACGCAGCTCCGCTCTCGCGGAGCTCCTACTTCTGAGTGTTTTGGCCCTTCGGGCCGGCTGAAGAACTGACATAACCTAAACCTACCTCATATTTATTGGTCAACCGGACATAGCCAAACTCGCCCACCCTTCTTTTGTTCGTACAACTATTTACAAATATGTATAACTTCTACCAGAGAGTAACTTCAAAAATACTTGACTAAACTTTGATCAAAATGGTAACTCTTTCTAAAGGAATAAATTACGTGTTCGTAGTTTACTGCGTTTTGTACGACTTGTATCTTTTGGATTCCTTTGCAACATTTAAATAATATTTTTAAAGTTAGTCTCTGATTTAAGAAGTTATGCTTCTTATCAATTGTATAAACCAAAGACAGGTCGGGTATTTTTGGCGGTGTATATAAAATACTAAAAAATATATTCCATCCACAGGCAAGTTTCCACAACCTGGACGACTACATAGCCTACGAATACATGGCGAAGGTGCACCGGCCAGAGATACAACCAGTCCACGTGCCCCCCGGCTCCCGCGTTGTTATACTGAGCTTCCCTGTGGGCAGCGGGGTCAGGATACCTGGTTTTTACCGGTTCATATACTTCAGCCAGCCTAATAGCGACGTGAGGAGTGTTTTAGGTCAGTATAGTCCATTAAGTTTAATGGTTAGCTTTTTACTTGCTTTTCCTCTAGCATAAAAAGAGATATTTAAAATTTTCAATACATAATATGGGCTTGGCGCATATTGCTCATTACGCATGAAGATACAAGTACATAGGGGAGCCTCCTTTAGACGATTGAATAAAAAACAGAAAGAAAAAACTGGGCAAGTGCGAGTCGGACTCGCCCACTCAACGGACACTTTGACACGGTTAACTCAATTCAAATTTGGACATTTCAATTCGACCCCCACGCTTTCCCGAGATAAAATGTCTTGAGACAAACAGCAAACGGACGGACAGACGGACGGACAACAAAGTGATCCTATTAGGGCTCCGCTTTTCCTTTTGAAGTACGGAACCCTAGAAATTAAATAAATATAGTTTATTTGACACACGTTTGGATAAGTACATTCATTAAAAAAAGCATAACAAACAACGCAAAAGCAATCAAAATCAATCAGAAGTTTCTCTTACCTATTGCCGCTCAGGCGTTAGGGTTGCGTAGATGCGCGTCGCTCGATACTTAATACGCTCCTGGTGACGGCGCGGCAAGTCACACGATAGTCACAGATAGTCACAGATTTCACATGCAAGTCGCGCGATATACCTTTGTTTCAAGACGAACTACTGTCTTTACTACGCCTGAACACTTTAGTTAGGATGAGCACTATACTATCCGCAAAATTAAGTGGCGAGTCGGGTCATACTCATACATAAATCATCGGAATCATGCTATCTCATTCGTACCTGCACGGCCTTATGGTGAGGGCCGTGCAACAATAGTGCGGGTAGCGGTAGGCACAAAAAGAAGGTGACTGACGTTTATTGCTTGACTCGCCACTTAATTTTGCGGATAGTATAGGGTGTTTCACATTTATGTAAAAAGAGTCATATTTTATGCAGACTTCGCTTAGGCCCTGGACTCTTTATAATGTACAAAAATAAAATGTCTAGTTTCTAGGTGAAAGGACAATATTTAGAGGTTGCACATATTGACCACTCATACTACAGCAGATTTTCAATGTTCAATTTTCCAAAAACAAAAGCTAAGTTTACAGTCAACTTAGTTGCGGCTTTGGAGAATTGTATAATCATTAAAACTGATTCAAAAAGCGGTGAGTGTGCATCCCCTGGAATACCAACAAATTTTATTATAATTTTGATTAATGGTCTTTTAGATAAATAGGATTTCCCGTGTGGTTGCCGGGTTAGAATAGTGCCACTCCATGTCTTCCCGTGGATATCGTAAGAGGCGACTATGGAAATGAAGGCTTGTAGTACTGTAAGGCGACGGGCTTGCCACCTGTCACTAATACACTGGGAAACATCTTAGCCTACTTGGCCAAAATGTGGTTACAGAATTATCAAGAAGTTTTAAGACTTGTTGATAATTCTTTAGCTCTGCCTACCCCACTCTAGGAATGAAGGCGTGAGTTTATGTATGTATGTTTGTAGATAAATAAGAGCAAGAATACGAGCGAATCCATTAAAAATCGCAAAGTTTGAAAACTTAAACACCCAAATGAGCACCTTCTGTACTTGTATTCTATTGTAACTAGGCAATAACCATAAACCTTATTCCGCAGGCATATCCCCCCCCTTCGAAGCCAGCTTCAAATCCGAGCTGGACAGCTGGCCCCAATCAACCAGCTCGTCTCCCAACCCTAAACCCTCGAGCGCTGCAGCGGACGTGTTCACAGACTTCTCCGGCTTAGACGTCACCAATCTCTCGCGGCATTTCTCGCATGACCTCAGCATTGACTGACTAAAGACCTACCTGCCAAGCTCTCCGGCTAGCGTCAGGAAAAAATAAAAGGTATTTTTGTATGTAGTGTTTATGTCACAATAATGTGGCTTTGTGTAAGTTGAAATGGCGCGGTTGAATGCAATTCATAATCGGATTTATTAGTATAGTATTCTATTTGAGACCTTGGAGCAGGCGATTTGCAAAAAATTGTGTGCTCGTATGCTTTTCCTTTATAAATAAATAAATAAGCCTATGCAAAGTTTTGGTAGATAGGCGTGTCATTTCAACTTAGACGAGCTCTCATTAAATTTATACAGTAGCCCGAATGCCTTCGAAAATATGAATTGGTGTTATCAATGACGTATTAAACACTTGTTTTGACGATACACAGCTACAACTGAATAGATGACTAGATAGATAGTCATAAATATTGAAATTTGAACTACTACGCTATAACGGGCACTATTCTACTATTAGGTCCTTACCTATGAAATTGGCGTTTTATGTGGAGAATTTTATGAAAACGGTGGTTTTCATACATTTAATTTTGCGGATTATTTAGTAACGTCAAATGCAAACCAAACAAAATTCTGTCAGGAATATTGGACACTTCTAAGCTATATTATACATATCTTAATTACTTAAAAAGTAGTTAGCTTCATAAAACTATGCGTGATTGAAACACTTGAACTTGCAGCACATAAAAAGAGTTAAGTTCACACTTTAATTTTAAACATTAAGTAAGAAGTTGAACCATATTATTTGTATCTAAAACCTTTGTTGCATAGTGTATTAATGAAATTTATAAAGAATTTGGAAGTTAAAATTGAAATGAATAAATTCCGTACGATAAAACACGTAAAAAAAACGCCAATTTCATAGGTAAGGACCCAATATATTGGTTGGGACATTTTATTGTAATATCAACGCTAGGATACCTATTATTTACTTGGCGGTAATAGCGGCCGATTTAAAACATAACGATGTCATTTCAGAAGCAATATGTTTGTGCCGAATAGAATAGAGCTTAGCTTGCTGCCAAAGAACGCATAACTGAAGTGATTAACGCTTGAAAATAAAGTTGTTTTTCTATAAAGGTCGTTTCACAAGAACGGCGATGAACTAATCACACCCTCTGAACGATTAAATAGTGACCTAATTCAAAATTTCAGCTTTCAGGCACTTGTCCCACCGCCGACGATGAGCGATAAACCAGTAGAACGATAAACTAGAAATGAGTGGGCGAGTGACGAGAAGCGAGTGTTAGCTCCAATAGTTTTGTCGCTCGGCTATAGGCGAGGGTTCGAGTGCAATTACAATTCATCATCATTGTCGTCTGAACGAGACAACAATGACAGCACAAATGCTTTGCTCAAATTCATAGCATTTATCTGCACTGAAATCCACGTCGTAAAATCACCGCTTTAGTATCGCAACTTGAGTTCTAACTACCAAGTGAGTATCGCCGAGCGAGTATCGCTGAGCTGGTTTTATCTTATCGCTCTTATCGCGGCGACAAACTAGTAGAGCGAGTGTTCTCGCCGGCAGTGTAAACAGCCAGTGATGAACGATTAGTATACGTGTCTCTTTTACTAACACAGGATCCTTATATTTTGTTCGTTTCTTGGGCGAGAAAATCGCCGATAGCTAATCGCTTCCTCGCTCTTGGTGGGACAAGTGCCTTAAACTTCAAGTCATATCATAAATCTATTATAATAGAGACCCAACTCGAAATTTAAAATTTCTGAATTAGGTCACTATTGCTCTGAAGGTGCGTAATGTCACCTGTGATTGTATTTGTGCCGTCGTTTTAAACGTAGTTTAAATTTCAAACCGTAAACTTGTATTAATTTAACACACGTATGCTGGTGCTTCGGGTTTGTACCGCTCACTCACTCTCATACGCTCTTATTAAGAGCGAGTGAGAGAGAAGTACAAACCCGAAGCACCTAAGTGCTCACAGACTGTACTGTCTTTCACCTATTCGATCAATTTGTAGCAGCGCTCGTACCTTTTATCTCCTTGTCAGTTAAAACATTCTGATTTTTATGTTTATAAGCAGTCGGGTTACTGTATAATTTATAGTATTAAGTTAGAACTGTAGATTTATAGTGCCTACTTGCTAGCATCATAGGTGAAGAAGTAATTGTAAATGGGAATACCTGAATCATGCCATATGTAATTTTGCAAAGTGATAACAGATGACAGCACTTCCGTGACGGGCAGCGCCATCTATGATGTATTGCTGGATACAACTTGAAAGGTAGAACGCTCAATCGCTCGCAAAAGTTAATCGTGTATTCACGTGAAGTTTCCAAGTATTCACTGGTGCGGTCGTTAGATGTCGCATGCTCGCAATTTTGCAACTGAACATTTTCGCTCGAAAATGTTCATTCTTCAGAAATAGGAAATGTTTGGATTCAAGAATAACATTATAAATGAGGAGTGTCTTTTCAAAAGGACTTATTTCCACTTTCAACTTTTTTTTAACAATGAATGTAGTATTGCCAATATTCAAGATTGTTTAGCAATAAAAAAGAAATTAAAAAATAATAAATTCCGAATACCACAGATCAAAAACTCAGTACGGGTGCACATTTTTCTAAAAATTAGAAAAATCCAAATATCTCGAAAACAATGCGACTTTTACTAAGGCGATTTTTCCATGTTAGGGAGGTGGCTTGCTCACCTACCTCCCCTTTAAGTTTGACGTGGTACTTACGGGACACCCTGTATACTTTGAGTTTCAAGTTCTAATAAGTCTTCTTGTCCTCTAAGAAAACTAATTCGAAAATCAAAGTCCTGATCAAAAGGCCTTATTTCTCTCTTATAATATGAGAAACAAATAGGCCTTTTTATAAATGTATAGTATACATTATTTTTTATGTACGTTGAATCAGAACTTTTTGTAAATGTAAATTTGAAGCTGGCCATTAAAAAAACAGATAAAGAAAAGAACCATTGCGTTGGGTACATATATTGGGTATATTTCTCATAAGGCCGCAACAAAACGGCTTAATTCCAAAAGTTCGCATCAAAAGGACTTTTCTCTGAAAAATATATGTTAATTAACATAATTAAGTAGGTAGATTAAACAATGTATGTAGTGCCATAACATTTATGGCAACTTAATTTAATATAATATCGAGAAAAAAGTAATTATTTCGAAATGGAAAACGTGGATTTATGTTTTTCCCAATTTCCCAAAAAAAGTTGAAAGTGGAAATAAGCCCTTTTGAAAAGACACTCCTCAAATAGAAAAAGAAACAAATTCCTAAACATTTCATGCGTGTTTTGTTACCTTACTTACCTTCCTTCAAAAAGTAACGCAACTGGATTTAAAAAAAAAAACATTTTATATCTTAGTTATATTTTACTACGAAAAAGTCGGTTTTCAAGGAAAACAATAACCTAAATTTTCCAATACTGATGGACTTCTTCAGGAGCACATGAACCAGCTAAAAATATTATGGTGATTGGTGATATTCCTGTTTTTTTTTCTTTCTGTATCTATTTTAGCATAATTATAGAGTTTAATAATGACTATGACATTTCCACCGATACAATAAAAACATGCTTTGATCTCTTCTAGAACCCTATATCAAGCCCTATTTATTGCCAACGCTTTTTAAAGCCTTACTTTTAACATAGTAATCAATTGAAATAACAGATATGAAAAAACTACTTGGCTATTTATTTTGACATAATTTATAATGTCCGTTACTAGTTACCATAATTAATTATATAATAATAATAATAAATAATAAAATCTATATAGGTATACAAATAATGTAATTATTGGATATAAACTTAACTATTGTTTCGTTACAATATAAACTTATATTTACATGCCAAAGAACTTACTAGAACCCTCAGTGGCTTCAAATGTGGATTCAACCCACGCACTTTCAACTTTCATCTCCCATTTAGATGTCCCGGCTTTGAGCAGCTTAATTGTTTCAAGATCCTTCATAATCTGATCCTTGGTCTTTCTCAAAGAATACAGCAATTGGATTGGGTCGCTTGAAAAGTTTAGGGATTTTCCTGTTCTTAGATAGCTCAAGAACTCTGAAGAAAACGCACGTTTCCTAATACCAGAGAATGAAGGTCTGCATGTTTGTATGGTATCAATGTTACCGAGACTTTTAGTGAACAAGGCTTGGGCCATCTTAAGTACGTACTTAAAAGTTATGGGAACAAACTCTACAGCAGACGCTTCACTCCTCTTCTGAAATACAGGGTTCAAATCTTTTCTTTGGAACCACTTTCCAGAGTGACTAGTTATTTGGGAGCATATATCTAGGTCATCTAAGTACGTCCCAAATATTGAGTGGAAGACCACTTGAGAAGTTTTGATTTCATCTCCTCCACTTTTTATCTTGAACTTCAAACTGTTGGTTCCAACTATGTCAGTGTAATATTTGAGCATTGCGCTTCCTGAATAACTCCATGAAAGTCCTGTAGGTTTTTTGACCCAAAGATATGCAATGAAGGTTAGGGGGAAGTAAAACTTCTGGGTAGATCTTGGCGTGGACATGATAAGGATGTCTCCTAATTCCTTCATAATTCCTGAAACACTGTCTGGGCTTTTGGCCTCTTTCAAGCAGGTAATCACGTCACGAGCCATTGGGAGCATCTGGATGCTATAAAGCAGTGCTGTGTGCAGTTTATCAAAATATTTATCTTCCATCACTGTCATTATTGCTTGAGAAAGGGGTCCTAAAGTTTTTATGGCACCAGTTCGCCTTTCTGGAGCAAAGGTTATCCCTCGTAATAAAGGAACGTGGTGCATACTCAGACCATACTGTGTTATGGTTTGGGTAAAGCTCTTCCCAGCTCCAGGAGTAGCAGTGGGCCTACCAGAGGCATCCCGCTTCTGCCCTCTCTTTGCCACAAAAGACCCGACTCTAAATCTGGAGACTCCAGTCCTCACTTCATCGTAGCTAGACCTAAATAAAGTCATAATCTCGACAATCGGTGTAGCCACTTCGAAGCTTAAATTAATGTCTTGAGCCTTCACAGCGTCTATTATGGCCTGTATGCTAACAGATTTTTCCCCTACACTTACAGTGTATGTTTTGTACCTAGCAAATCCGGGCTGGTCCCCTACCTCTTTCCGCAGACAGGTATACACAGTCATTAAAACCCCTGACAACTCATTAGAGAGGTCCAAGTCAAAAATACCCTTCTCGCGCTCTCCAGTAATCTTTTCAGCCAAATTGGCTTGATTAATGATGACATCAACAATCTTGAATATCTTGGACACTTCTGCGTCTCTTTCCGCCATGTTGTTTTCCGGGTCAATATCCATCTTGTTGCTTTATAACAGAAGTTGTTTTGTCTCAAAAATTAATACAATTTTCCAATGATTTAATATACGCTATAATACACAATCCCCGTACAAAAATGTCGTAACAATCGGTGCCAAAATGATATTCACAGATCACAGATAATATAGGAATTCAGGTACGAAGCTAACATCGCTAATTTTTAACTTGTAATCAAAAAAAAAACATGCTAAAATGAACTCAATGTTCAAGCAGTCTAGTGTCAAATTTACAAACTAAGGTTTCAAAATCTTGAAAGCTTTTTAGTTAAGTGGCCATTATCGTAATATTAACGTCAAAATTAAACAACGGATGAATGGAGTCGCATTTCTCAATTTTATATTAATAAATTAATAACAATGTTTGGACAATTACACACTAATTGACCTAACCCCAAATTAAGCTCGAAACTTGTGCTAGACAACGATATACATACTTATTTAGAAACAAAAATACTAATACATGGTGTTTGGCAGTAGAGTGAAACGGTTTTAAGGGATGATAGGTGAGCCGTTTTCAAAATAGGTGTACGTAACACAAAAATAAACAAAGGATTTCTGTGTTTTCGTTACACAAATTAAAATTTGTTACACAATGGAGTACATAAAGGCCAGTTCACCATTGAACTTTTTTAGCCTTGATATATGTAAAGAAAAAGCATTTTATTATCATAATATTTATTCTGTTCTGCTGAAGTCATTGGAGCCATTTTTCATCATCTATCGACAAAATACACCATTTATTACATACATACCTTTATAAAGGCTAGTGAAATTTTTTTTTTTTTAAGTTCTGCAAATGTATTAAACACAGCTTTGTGCAGTATACATACAGCTTTATCCTTTGTGTAACGTTACACAGTGTTACACAATTTTTTGTGTAACACTCAGCGTTACACAAAAGAACCATTATTTCGTGGCGTTAACATAATCTCAAACAATTTACAGAAAAATCTTACTAGATTGATTTATAATTTCTTTTGTATTACCTTATTATTAAACGAAACTACACTGTTCAATAAAGATTTCGTGTTAATCAGATTTACTTACCTGTGAAATTCACGTTATACAGGACAATAATTTTAGCGACAAAACTCAAACACAACCGGTTTGGATCAATGTAAGTGAAAAAAACATGGCTAAGCTGTCATTTCTTAAGTTGGTAGTACCGTAAAGTATTGCCGGACTAAAATAAATGGAGGTCGCGTTCTGAATAGATCGAATATCCGTGTTATTGTCGTTACACATAGGTGTTACACAAATTGATAGAAAAGTGGACATGTAATTAAATTCGTTTTTATTGCGTATAATTATTATTATTTTATTAATAATACTCGTATTTAACTGAAAAACTATCTCAGCTGATATAACCCGTAACAAATGTATGAATATTTGAAAATTATATAAGCATGAGGACATTCGAACTTGCGAGAGTAGGAGTGGGACAACGTAATTTTGTATGAAACATTAAAATACTTTTTAATTGTATCATGCTTTTTTGCTATTTGTCTATAAATTATATATAATCTAAATTAAAAACATATTAAAATATAGTATAAATAACGTAATTAACATACCAAGTAAATTTCACTGGCTATGTAACCTTTATAATATAATATTTTTGAGTGAGGACAAAAAAATATAGGAAAAAGTACACTTTTTTTGAAAACGACTCACGTAGTCATTCTGAACATTTTTGACCACATACTATTATGCGAAGTTTCACGGATTTTCAGATACTGCCATTTTTTATTTTAAATAAAAACGGTATGGGTCGCCAGATTTTTTTCATAAAACACCTTGTATAGCCTGTATCAAAGCCTGTATTTATTAATTGTTTTGTGTTTTACCTTTGCAATAATTAGGTTCTTTAAAATAAATTCAAATAAACGCTTATTAAATACTAGACTGATAAAAAAATCTTTTTTAGGTAAAAAAATCTATCCTAGGTTTGTAACTGCGTGTCTACAAAAAAAAGTAACAGCGATTTACCCGTACTTACATACATACATACATTAAATCACGCCTGTTTCCCAGAGGGGTAGGCAGAGCACTTCTTTCCACTTGCTACGATCTTGACAGATTTCTTTCGCTTCTTCCACATTCATACATCGAGTCATGCACGCACGTCGGTTTCGGGTACTTAGGATTCGGCCCTTTTCCAGTATTTCTCCGATTTGATTCGAATAAGTACGCCCGTACTTAAACTTAATAAACTTCTTTGATCTACGGGCTTTCTAAACATTTGTAAAACAAAATCAACAATAAATAAAAACTAAGCTATTTCCATAAAAAACTTTGTAAAAAAAAAACAATAAGCGACTCTATTCATTCCATTTTTAACTATGTTCCACTTTTTACATACATCGTCCCCTTCCTAATTAGAAAGCGAGTTTGGCCACAAATACATTAAATTATTAAACTATTAACGAGTATTTACCGAAAATAAGATATGCCATCCTTTTTCAACTTTCTTACAGGGCCATTTCTACACTTCTTCACAGCATTTGGGCATGTTGACGGCCCAACTGTTCTCGGAAGGAATTCGAGAACAGTTGGTCTGCTACTCCTGAAGCTGGGAAGAGCTTTACCCAAACCATATCACAGTATGGTCTGAATAATCACCACGTTCCTTTATTACGAGGGATAACCTTTGCTCCAGAATGGCGAACTGGTGCCATAAAAAGTTTAGGACCTCTTTCTCAAGCAATAATGACTAATGGAAGATAAATATTTTGATAAGCTGCACACAGCACTGCTTAATAGCATCCAGATGCTCCCAATGGCTCGTGAGGTGATTACCTGCTTGAAAGAGGCCGAAAGCCCAGGCAGTGTTTCAGGAATTATGAAGGAATTAGGAGACATCCTTATCATGTCCACGGCAAGATTTACCCGGAAGTTTTACTTCCCCCTAACCTTCATTGCATATCTTTGGGTCAAAACACCTACAGGACTTTCATAGAGTTATTCAGGAAGCGCAATGCTCAAATATTACACTGACATAGTTGGAACCAACAGTTTGAAGTTCAAGATAAAAAGCGGAGGAGATGAAATCAGCACTTCTTCCACATTTATACATCGAGTCATGCACGCACGTTGGTTTCGGGTACTTAAGAATCGGCCCTTTTCCAGTATTTCTCCGATTTGATTCGAATAAGTACGCCCGTACTTAAACATAATAAACTTCTTTGATCTACGGGCTTTCTAAACATTTGTAAAACAAACTCAACAATAAATAAAAACTAAGCTATTTCCATAAAAAACTTTGTAAAAAAAAACAATAAGCGACTCTATTCATTCAATTTTTAACTATGTTCCACTTTTTACATACATCATCAGTATCATCACCTTTCTTAATTAGAAGGCGAGTTTGGCCACAAATACATTAAATTATTAAACTATTAACGAGTATTTACCGAAAATAAGATATGCCATCCTTTTTCAACTTTCTTACAGGGCCATTTCTACACTTCTTCACAGCACTTGGGCATGTTGACGGCCGAACTGTTCTCGGAAGGAATTCTAGACCAGTTGGGCCGTCCCTCCGTTTAAGCATTGACGTTAAATCTAGTGTATATTAAATCAATGCAATTTTCCCAAAAGCCTTTCTGTTTATGCAACGGTTTACTTCTTTATGCAATTATTTATTAAATAAGAATAATATTGTGTTATGATAAGAAAACAATCACAATTCAAAAGAAGCAAGATCGTAAACTTATTTGTATGTTTTAAACTTTGAATGAAATCTTTGATCAACATTAAACGAGCAAGATTCATGGCTTTAGACAATAATTAGACACCGAACCTTGTATAGTACACATAGCATAATATAAGCTATTATTGGAATTGACTACTAGATTATACATTTGTATGTATGTATCTACAATGTTTTATAGACGTAGTTAAACCTACTTGATAGTTGGCAAGTGCTTCTTGTAGTAATAGGTATACACGATTTTAGTACAGTTTGGTAATAGTACATTATTGCCTAGGCAGTGAAGCAGGCAATTGCGGGCCGAGGATAGTAAAATGAGGGCACAAGTCTAATACATCCATATTTTATTCGAAACGTAACTTTTTAATCTGTGTCTTGAACAGCTTGAGTTTTTTTTTCTAAACTCGCAAGCTCGTCCGTTTAAACCAATACTCGGCCCGCAATTGCCTGCTTCACTGCCAAGGCAATAATGTACTATTTTAAATCTGCGCATGTATAAAACATAGCGTTGAGGCGTGGTTTTGTTAAGAGTCTTAGACCCTTATGGGTAGAGTCCCTTGCCTAAGCGATCATTCGAATGCAGGAGGAATAGCACAAGTTGTATGGGACTCGTTTGTCGCTCGGATCTCTCTTTCTATCTAGTCTGTAACGATAGGGACGCACTGAACGACAAGCGAGATAAACAACTTTTGCTGTGTCCATTATTTGTGCCTGTCACCTTAAAGTAACTGATATTTTTGATTCTTGGACATTTTTGATGTAGGTACCTAATTCGCGCCTTCGGTAGGACAAGGGTACAATACATTGTATCATATTGTACATTGTGCCCTTGTTCTACTGAATATGCGGTATGTCGATCAGTATGGACAGCTACTGGAATTCTTCCCGCTACGTGGTAATTAACTTAGGGTATTTTTTTTATGGCATAGTCAGTTTCAATTTCGAGACATGTTCAAATCATTTCCACCTCATCAAAAATTTAGAATTGGCTACTAATATTAGATTGAAAAAGACATTTTTGTTATTGTTACTTAAAGTATTTGTTTTAGTTTATTTTGTTTACTAGCAATCGAGTATTTTATTATTGGTAATTATATACATACAATTTGTATGTATTTATCCACTTTGACTTTGACTTCTAAAAAAATATTTTAACATAATGGTGACTCCGTGGATTCTAGAACCATGGCGAGTATCCAAAAGTCCCAAACCTAATTATTACAAAATAATAGTTGTGTTATACTATTTAATGACCATTTTCATAAGGCTTAGTTTGCCGTAGCAATAAATATCATTATCGTAAAATGTATCATGTATGGACTATGGATGAATCGCATGTCATATCTTTACGTACCTAATCGGAGTGAACTTATGCAATAATGTGATACTTAAGCTAATTTGTTATGTATTCGTATATAATTAGCAAGTAAGTACTTAATAAGCATGTAATAACATTTCATTTATATTATGCAATTTTAATTCCAATTGGTCTTTGCCCATTATGAGAGTATACACTTAACTGTAACACTTAGGTCGACGACGTGGATAAGAACTTCTATAACTTTAAATATATGATTAAGAAATAGAAGCAATGTAGGCTAATAACAAAGTGGAATAGAAACCCACGGAAGACCTGAGTCGGATTCGGACCATATTAGTTGCTCAAAAATATATGTGAATACATTCTGTGGACGTTATAGGTGAAAACCTTGAGTACATTACCTCTTGCATGTAGTTGTAACACATCTGTGTAAAGTCGAGTCCGGAATTAGGCGAACTAACTTGACAGCCGAAAATGTTGCCAGACATAGGAAAAAATTAATAGTGATAGGTTTATGTCGACACAAATATGTCGATATAACCTTGTGCCTTCTATAAATCTGATTATATTTATATTTTATCAAGTAATTTGTCGTCGAAACTTTCACACTCATACATACTTGCCAAATAGGGAAAAACTACAGCAATATTCACTCCTTGCAGGAATAATTTTCTTACATCCTTTAATTTGAATGTTTTGTTATTTCTTGCGACATGCCCCTTAGCCTGTGCCCATATCATCTCTATCGGGTTAAGCTCACAATGATATGGGGGCAGCCGCAAGATTGTAAAGCCCTGTTCCCTAGCCATTTCATCGCTGACATATTTTTCACATTGATCTTTACTTGGTAGTGCTATATCTATCATGTCACTCTTTGTTGCCGTTCTTGGAAAAGTCAAATTTCGAGCATTCATCCACTCCACTATTTTTGCTTTATTCCAATTCATATTTGGGAACGTATCAGTTTTCCTGGAATGATATGGGGCATTTTCGATTACAATAACGGAACCTGGGTGCAATTTTGGAAGTATGCCCCGAAACCATTCCTCAAAGCAATCACCATTCATGTCCTGGTGGTAATCGGCCTTCCCTGATTTTGATGTAAACATCAGCAAACCTCCTTCGACAAATCCTTCTCCACTGCCGATGTGTGATATTATTAATCTCCGTCCTTTCCCTGATGGTGTTTTTAGGCTTGTAGTCAAGCCTTCTAAGAATGCCTGTCATGATGTCTGGACATTCATGTCCATCCATGTCTTCTTTAGTGTATGTCCTGGAATTAAATTAATTATAATTAAATTATTTCAAGAATATCATCATCAGTATACATCCCACTGTTGGGCACAGGCCACCTCTCACATATAGATAGATAAATATTGAAATATATCTTACCTTCATTGACCCATGTCTGAAGTCTGAAATGTGAAGACCTCGGCTTCGGTAGTCTTTAATTTTTTGTAAGTATTTACTTCGCAAAGAAATAATGTTATGCCTGTCAATCAGCATGCTGCGTCTCGATTTATGAACATACTGGAAGTTCAAATGTTTAAATATTCTTTTCATGTTTGTAAGAGAAAAATTTGGTAAATCCTCATCGTCATTTACAACTTGCAGGACCTAAAGAACAGAGAAAATGGTTAATTAAAAACAGCTAATTCAACAAAATAGGACTAAGTAAAATTTATTTGTTTATGTTAACATAAAAAGAATAAGTCATCATAAGTAAAGATTTATAAAACTTTAAGAACCTCTTTTAAGTTGTTGAAAAATAAACAACATGTGGAACATGCCATTTAAGTTAATTAATATCATCGAGTGCTATTTTATTTTATAAAATTGACAAAATTGTTACCTTTGCCACAGTCGGTGGTTCATTCTTTTCGAAAAACGTGTACCTACTTTTCGACGTATTACAGAGAATGTGAATTCGTCCAACATTCCCTTAAAATCGATTTTTGGTCCTGTTTTCATAGGAACACTAAAGTTTTCATTTTCTTTGTGCTCCTTTTAAACTTTAAAAATGGTGGTCCTTGAAATGCCTAGGATTTCGGACGTTTTGAGGACACACCCATTTTTGTTCACGTGTATTTCGCCGGGTACATCTTGCTCGCGAGTCATGATGTGGAATTTCTCATTGTAGATGTGAGTATATACCCGATACACCATTAATTTTTCTGTTTCACTCAAGGCTCGGCACTTTCGTTTACTTGGTGGCGATAATCTTGAGGTTGATGCCTGTGACGTTGTTCGGCTCCTTGTGGAGCCTGGATCTTCAGGGTCCATAATCCAGTAAGGGGCGAGTAACAAGATAAAACTTAACAAAACGATGCAACGTAACAAGAGTAACAGAAAAAAATAACAAGAATGATAACAACACTTTTCAACACAACAACGTTACAAAAGATTCGCAATCACTGATAGCTTTGAGCAGACCGATGACAGAAAGCCGAATGGCTTGCTTGCTTTGTTTGTTAACACGTTCATGGACGCGGATGCTATAGCAGTCGTGTATCATACCGGCTATAGCATGGGCGTCATAAATACGGGGGTCAAATTAAAAATGGTTTTTTATTACTGTCCGTGAACGTGTTAAGCCGGGTACAGACTGGTGAAACGTAACATGCAATGTGTCATGCAATGAAAGAATTCACCGTACAAAGTGTGTTACCTTTCATGATACATTGCAGCAATGTGTACGGTGAATTCGGTGAAATTCATGACACATTGCATGTTACGTTTCACCAGTCTGTACCCGGCTTAAGGCATGGTCCGAACTGTCAACAAAACAAAATGACGGACTGCGTCGTTAACGATGTCTAAAACGATGTTCGATGTATTTTTAAATCCAACCAATTTTTATTATTTATTATTTTGCTTATTAAAATTATTAGTTAGATTCCAAACACAATAATAATGATAAACTAGACTTTTTAAATATCGATATTAACAGCACTAGCCAAACTGTGGCAACATTAGTGTACAATGAACTGTCAAGTTAGTTCGCCTAATTCCGGACTCGACTTTAGACCGTTCGACATTCTATATTTGAAATTTGACGTAAATTCCATATTAGTTTTGCAAGAGGTCATTTAGTTAAGTTTTTCACCTATAACGGGTTGGCTTAAAGTAATGAGAATTACAAAAACTGTTTTTATTTTTATTTTTTCACTTGTTAGGGTTATATAGCTTTTTATTACATAAAAACGAACTAAAATTAATATGATAATCAATCATTCCTATACAGCAAAAAGTCCCGCATCTTAAATTTTTCGTAGCTTTCTTCTTACCGTTTTCATCATACGTTGGACAACATCTATTTTTACATTTTTTAGTTAATTAGTTGTTTTTGTACCTTGCGCTTCAACTGAGTCTGTAATTTTGCTTCCCGCCCATCACTGTAAACTAGTCTACTGAGAATTACCAAATAATCCTCTATTGGACGAGCTATAGGGACGTTCAGATGGTTTGAATCCTTCGGTACGAAGTGAACGTCACGCTCTTTTAGTCAATTCTGGCTGCTCCCTGCATAGTGATACTTTCTCCGCAACTTCCTACACTTCTTTGGAATATCTTCAAGCTGTTTGTTGGAATATTTGGGTATTTTTTGACACTTTAACTGTTCAACATTGTATTTCTCTAAAATATTCCTTATTCGCCCACGAAAAACATCATATTTTACAGCTAACTTATCTGGGACTGACCCACTTTGTTTTGTACAAACGTTGCCACCTACTTGCGGTCTCGATCATTAAGAATGGGAGGTCTTCCCGTTTTTGGTGAATCTTTAGTCCTAATACCAAGTTCCCACCGCTGGATCAAACATTAAATTGTAGAAGGAGGTAGGTACATTTTCAAATTTGTGATGAGAGACCACTTCAGATTTTTCACGCCGTCCAAGTAGGCGATAGACACGTTCACGTCATAACTTCCTCGCGGACATTTTTTATTAAACCAGTTAATCTTTTTTTTGCCTTATTAACAAAATTTACATATTTTCTATTAATTATATCTGTCAAAATCCTTTTTGTATTTTTTTATTGCCTGCTATTGGTAATTGAATACATTTTCATATAAGCCAACCCGTTAGGGTGCCTGAACTCTGCTCTTTTGTTGAAGGCGTTAGAGCATAGGTTAGGTTCCCAAACTATTTTGGCTGATCACCCCTTTTTTTGTCAGTCTAAAAAATGGTACGAGAATTATCATTGAATATTATTAGGAGAAACAAATCGATCTTCCTACGAGGAATACTTGATTTGACTTAGAGTCAAATAATACCATAGACTGCTGTAAAAGCACTATCATAACTCGGTTGAATTTATAAATATATTCCTGTTTGTACTCTTTTTTATTTATGCTTTTATAGTTAATATTATATTTTAGCAGTACACCCCTCCTGAATAGCTTCAGTACCCCCTATTTTCTGAAGACCTTGCCGCCCGCCGGATTTTGGGAACCTATGCGTTAAAGTTAGAGAGTGTTCAGGATATTTTAAAAAACCTTGCATGTTTTAATATACAAATTTAAAGGTGACATAATTAATTGTATGAACCGAATAAATCCTGGGCAAGTTAATTATTATGTATTACCAAAATTATGCGCTTGCGCGTATTTCCTATAATCGTGTTTAAGTTTAGTTAGTTCGCAACTTAAAACGCAAAAATATAATCTGTTACTGTATTGCAATATTTCAAAAGAAATATTACATTGCATTTATCGGTTATAGGCTATAGCATAATAATATTTATTACAATAAAATAGTTAGACGTCCAATATTAACTGTATTTGCTTTTTTATTTATAAAAATAATTTACCACGTATTATAATCGGGTTCCCTATGGAATACCTAATATTCAGCTGTCCTAATGCATCGTTTATCCGAATTTTTGTTTATCCTAAAGCCATTTCCGCTTAAATTTTAAAACTTTTTAGTGTTGTTATATAAGAACAATTTACTTAAGGTTACTTATTTACTTATTTACTTTTTAAAAAGTAACCTTACTTCCCTGAAAATCATTTTAGGGCAAATGAAAATTCGGACAAACGATGTGTTAGGACAAACGTTTTTAGGGATTCTGAGGAACACCCATTATAATCGTGTTGATAATCGGGCTCAAAATCTAAAGCTCATATTGACAATAAAGAGCGGAATTTGTATTATTTTTTTACATTATAATTTTTAGAAAAAAAAAAATTGGCCCGTCCTTTTTTAGGTCCAAACTCGTAACGAAAAGTAATCCCTAAATAGGATAATACCTCTTCGTTGAAATTAATAACCTGTATAAGTAGTGTACTAAGGCATATTTATACACTTTTAAAAATCTTAATGTACTGGAGAGAATCCGGAAGTTCTTGTTATTTTTATTAGTAAGTATATATTTTTTTGGTTGTGTGACATATCGTCATTGCTTTGAAAAAACCCCGTATCTCATAAATCGTGACGTACGATTTTAAACTTCAATGTCAAGAGAATTAAGTTCAGACTCATACATCTCCAAATATCAGATACGAGTTTTTTCCAAAGTAGTAACTATATGCAATGCAGGTTGTTTTTTGAAAATATTTCATGTCTATAGACCATAAACTGATTATCTGATTCGTGATATAACTTGGAATAGTACTTTTTGATTTAAATCCGAAATAATTTGACAATTCAAAAGGTTATAATATAAACCCAGTTTAGTGACTCTTACATTTATTTAACTAGTGGAATTAAAAATTGTAAAAATAACTACGCGCGCTTGTCAAAATTTGTCCAATGTGGTTCTCACTTGATAATATTATTATTCCGTCTGTCACAACGTCACACTCTACCTGTTAGTTAGGATTAAGCAGTTTTTCCATCTCGTTTTCGTAAACATTGGTATTTTTTGGTTAACTTGGTTAACTTTTGGTTAACTTGGTTAACTTTTGGTTAACTTGGTTAATTGGTTAACTTCTGCGAATGGCAATGGATAATGTTTTGGTTTTGGACGATATTTAAAGCTCGTCCTGATTTTTTAATTCTTAGTTATATAATATCGGATGTTTCTACTTTCCCCATGACATTTAATGAAGACATCGTGTATCACAAAATTGTTCCGCAAATACAAATGCTGAAGTATTATAGTTTAAGACGCCGTTAGATTTAAGACAAATACTTTGTGTAGATAAGTCTTTGGTTTGTTATATTAAGTAAACTTTATTTATCTATGTTGGTTTTACAATTAAGTGTTATAAGCTATTTTATGACAAAAAAATAGGTAAGTATGGTATATTTCTGTATGGTGATCCAGATTGGTGGTTGGACAGGTGGTTGATATCAATTTATATGTATACCGAAAAGTAGGTTTGTATTTAGAACTTACCCCCTTATTCGTAAACGCATTATAAACCTATTTTAATTAAAGTATGCGTTGTCACTTTCTGTGAAATAGAAATGTCATAATGACAAATAAGAACAGGTCATATTTAAAGCACACTTTAGTTATTGTGCGTTTATGAATAGAAGGGTGACTGTATGTATACCTTACGCTGCCTATCAAAAAACAAACACATTAAACTATCATAAAAAAAGCTCCTGTTTCGGGTCGTATTTAGAATATACATTGTAATGGTTTTGTATGGTTCTAAAATAGCCGGACATCGAAGGACATCCCTTTGCAAATATATACGGGCT
This sequence comes from Acleris emargana, assembly GCA_927399475.2. Taxonomy (NCBI): domain Eukaryota; kingdom Metazoa; phylum Arthropoda; class Insecta; order Lepidoptera; family Tortricidae; genus Acleris; species Acleris emargana. The sequence goes on from OV656843.1 coordinate 3,600,949, forward strand.
AATAACTTAACATGATGTAGCTTTTTCTCGATTTTTGTGTAAGTACACAAAATGTGTATTTATTAAAATTAAATTAAATCGAAAATTAATCTATGTACCTACTTAAACAAAAATAATTCAAAGGTCTTCATTGTATGTTATACTTAACTGCTCTTCATTCATATCCCGTGACACTTCTATAATATAGCTTTAAAATATGTTTTTCTTTACACGCCCAAAAATGTTTATGCATTTTGTAGTCTCTCTTGCCGATTTATAAGTTAAAGTGTAAGATCATCGTTCATTAAAAATGTAATGTAAATTACACAATAATTTTGTTTCTACACACCTAAATGGAGTTCGCTCTAGAAAGTTTTTTACGTATAAAGCTATAGATAAAGGCGCGTCATACGTAACTATGATATGACAAATTACCTATTCATGTTTCACGACCGGTACAATTTCCGTACATTTCACACCTAAGTGAAGTTACGTATTTAGAATGTTCACATTCACATATGACGCATATGTGCGTCGTAAATCCATACAAATGTCTATTATGAGCTCTGAACATGTTAACGGCTGCATTGACATTTCAAGTACGTTTGACAAATCATTTATTGTTTAAGTAGGCGTTAATTGAAGGTATTGGTTATGTGCAAAACTAAAATGATAATCCCAATTGTTATTTAATGTTGCTTTGTTTAAAATTCGTTAATGTATAAACAAAATTAATTAAGTTTAAAACTAGTACAAATCGTTTATTTTGTAGTTGTCACCTGTGTTATATTATATTATCAGAATAGATTTATTCAGTTCAATGTGTGTTTTATTTATCCTCAGAAGTGTTTCGATTAGATACCAATATTACCGATAAGCGTAAAGCCGAGACAAGTGCAAGGGAAAACGCGGGAAAAGCGCGGAGCGAGCGCTTCGCGTCAGTAGGCTCGCAGCCGGCCACAGCGATGGTCGCCCCCACGCGCGCGCTCGCCGTAACACTCGCCGCGCTCGCGCTCGCGTCCGCGCGCGATCTACCCTCCCACGACAACATACTCCGAATACAACTGTGGGACGCCGAAGGGCTCAGCCGGATCCCAGTCTCCACCACTCCTCCCATAAAACACAAGTTAAAAGTCAACGTGGAGTCGCTTTACAATGCTATGATAGAGGAGGAGTACGGTGGAGAAGTTGGACGGTTCACGAGGCATAAAGTAAGGCATAAGAGACGCAGGCCGCGGGAAGTAGCAACAGAACGTTCTTGGCAGTTCCATAGTGGTAATGATACTTATAACTTAGTGGCGTACGAAGGTGATAATCCCCCAGACTTAGTGGATGCGGGACTCTTGTTCGACAGTGCAGTGAGTGAGAGTGTTGTCAATGAACGGGACGTCAACCAGCCGTTGTCTCACCGCCAGGACGAGGTAATGAGCGAGGGTAAACAGAGCCCATAATGCGAGCCCTTTCAGTGTTATCGTCGCCTCGAGGTGGTTAATAGCTATTCACTGAAGATAGCCTCCCGGTGTTGCTCCAGGGAAGCTGAATGGTCCCCTTTCAGCTCACCCTCCAGCGATGCGTTGATAAAAGCGAATGGGCTTCATTGTTTTTAAAAATATTGTATGTAGATGGTATCAAGGGAGACTAGCTCTTAACGTTATCTGGTGATAGTGGAAAGATAATACGTTATTGATTCATATTTGTTTGCTCGTAGTTGGGTGTGTTTATATTTTAGGGAGATAACGCTAGTTTTACGTGAAGTATTTTTACTTGATAGCAGTAGGTACTGGTACTTTTAATACCAAATCTAGTATGACTGTTATCTCTCGGAATACGGAAGTGATTGATATTTTAAGGTTCCTATTACTGAGTACGATTTGATAATATTCGTCAACTGTCGTTCTGATAAAATAGTACGAAAGTCTACGTGAAAGATAGATAAGGTAATTCTGATGAAATGCTTGTTTTTAGATCTTGTTATTGGATCCAACCTTTACCGGTATAAGTTAGTCTTTAACCGTTCGCTAAGTTTCAGTTTCAGGGGTTGATGAAGATATTGGTCAACTTTAATAGTGAATATTAAACAAAAACGAAATGCTTCAGACAAAAATACATTTTTGACGTGTCGATGACTTCTTGCCTACCTAATTTAGGACCACTCTCAGGGACTTGCCAGAAGCGCGTGGAGCTGACCTCATGTGCCTCTGTTTAGACCCCCAGAGTAAATTCTCTTGAACCGAACAATTGTCCTCGCATGTGATGCCTATGGAGATATTTCTTTAAAAAGTTCATCGTATTGGTGAAACTCGACATTGGTGAAATACAACTTGTTAAAACAAGAAGTGAGAAGTTAATTAAGGAGTGAACCACTCCCAAATCCTAATCCTCCAGAAATCTGCCAAACATACCTGAGCTAGGTATCTTGATTTCTCCCGTGATTAAAGTTCGCAGAATATAAATAATCTAGTCTCACTGCTGTATCTATTAATACCAAATTATTATGAGCGACTTGATAACTCAAAGACTTCCTGGAAATACTCGTTCATACAAACACTTCTTCACTATTTGCCCTTACCATACTCATGAATAAACTGCTACTGCCTTCTTAATGAGTATGGTTCGCTTCGGAACAAAAAGTCTAAAGCGTCATTGACCGGTCGTTACTCCACTAAGATTGTATCAAATACTACTTTACTATAAACGCTACTTTATAGATGGAGAGCTGATTACAATTTGGAGGCCAAAAAATTAGCTGAATGCGAGTCAGAGTCGGGCACGAAAGATTCCGCATCACGCCGAAAAATCCGTTTTATTTTGAATTTTATTTTATTTTTATTGTTTGTTACATCCATATAAATACAGCCCATTGACAGACTGACAGATAGACATAAGACAGGCAGCTGAGGCATAGTAATAAAGTCCCGCTCTTTGGGTGCAGAACTCTGAGAAGTAAGTTATCAAACTTATCAACTTATCCATGATACCTATAATGGATAGTGACTAAGGAATCGTTAGTCTAGCGTGGCAAGTTCAGCACTAAGGGAAAACCAATATGCCCAGTTTAATTAATAATAAGTTTATGTAATTTACGACCGCGTAGTTCATGACGTTAAGTCGTTCCTTAGTGCCGATTGTTTATACACAAGTTTTAATAGGAACGAGTTGATTGTTTATAAAATATCTCTGAGTACATTTATTTAAACATTTAAAGAATAAATAAAAAATGTAAACCAGACTAAAGAGAGTTTTAAAGTATTACCAGAGAGTCGCTATTTTTTTTTACCTACTTCTAATCATACAGCGTTGTTTCAAAAACAATTTGACCATAAAAGTTCAAAGTATACCTTTAACTGCGCTATAAACCCTTCATTAACACAGTTATTAATAAATTCGCAGAACGATTGAAACGGGGTACTTTTTGTTTGACCTTTCATTGTAACCTTCGCGAATAACGGTGGAGTGCCATGCAACGCTAATGCGTGCTCGTTTCACTATTCCATGTTTTTAATACATAAACTTCAGAACGTCAACCTAGGGGTATGTATATTATGTAAAAGTTTTTTTAGTTAAGTATACTTTTTACCTGTGGCATTTCGGTTCATTTTTAGATTTTGGCTCTACATTTTAAGCCAACACAGACAGAAGATATAATTAAAATAAAACATTTAGTACAAAAACTTAAAAATATATTTTGGACGGGAAAACACACTATAGTTTAGAAAGAAAGAAAGAAAATCATTTATTCGTGACATGCATAACAAAGAACAGATAAACAAATACAAGAAGAAAGAAGCCACGAAATGGTCCCAACTCAGCGTAATGCTGGCATTAAAATCAGCGCTGGTCTTCCGTTGGAACCATCAGGTGAAACCACGGAAGGTTACACACACATAATTAAATGAACACAAAACGAGAAGAAAAATAAAAATAAAATAAAAACAAAGCACTGAGTTTCGCAAAAACATGCCCGCCTTTCTTAAATGACATGATGATTTACGATAATTTTATCACTGCTTTCAAACGCATCGTTTAGTTACTTTTGATAAATTGTTGTTTAAAGAACTTACCTTTTACTTGTGGGAGGACCTTGTGCAGGGTCCGTCCGGGTTGGTACAGTCAGCGTCAAAAGTAACTGGTCACTTCAAGCTACTTTTGTACTTTATCGCATTAACACATTAGACAATCTTGCTTGACATTGCTAATGTGATAGTAAAGTGACAAGGTATTTAAGTGGTCAGTTTCTTTTGACGCTGACTGTACCACCATCTTATCCATTAACCTACCGCCAAGCAGCAGTGTTCGCATTGTTGTGTTCCGGTTTGGGAATAAGACAGCCGGTGAAATTACTAGCATAGAGGCAAGCAGATTAACGACAAATTTAAGTTAAATAAAGAAAAACCAAGAAATACGGGTAGTCTAATTTTTAACCAGCTATTATAAACGCGAAAAAACAATAATGCCTTTTTTTTTCATGTCAATTTTTGTGACGGAACTTACTTATAATACTATACAGACAGGTTTAAAACAAGACAGAATGAAGATTTTACCCCGCCATTAGTTTGAGCTTGTACATACTACAAATGTTTAGTAGTACCTAGGAGATATCGCTCTTTGATTTTGATATCGAGGATTGTGAAACGCCGCAAAAATCGCGTAGCTGTCAAAAAAATCCATACAAATTTAGCTCCGGCCGTTAACGTGTCTCACGGGTCTCACCCCCTAAATCAAGTCAGGTTTCCACGAATTTTGAATATGTTGCAGTTATGTGTGGTTTCCGGCTTAGAATTGTGCCACTCCATGTCTTCCCGTGGAAGTTGTAAAAGGCGACTAAGGGAATAAAAGCTTGTAGTACTGTTAGGCGATGGGTTTGCTACTTGTCACTAATATACACTGTTAAACATCTTAGCCTAATTGTGCAAATTGTGGTTACAGAGTTATCAACAAGTTTTTGGAGTTGTTGGTAATTCTGTAGCTTTGCCTACCCCACTCTGGGAATGAAGGCGTGAAGGTATGTATGTATGTATGTATTATATTATAACTACTCTTTTTCTTTTTTAAATTTGTTTCATTCTAAGAAGTATGTTCGTGGAAAGGAAAACGTACGGACAAAGTTTTTCATGATTATATACAACATATTCAACAATCGTAAAAATAGGATTAGGTTTAAGGGTAGAGAAATGTTTTCGCATTTTGCATGGAAAATTCTGTGGTCTTAGTGTTAAAGGGTACAAGTCGACTTAACTCGGAATAAAAAAGGGTATATACATGAACGGACAGTAGTAGACTTAAACCCTTTTTCACTTGACCTTCAGAAGACTTATACCCTTTTTCACTAGGACCACAGAATTTTAGCTTCACAATCCTCTTAACAAGGCAGCAGCTACTCTCCTTAATCGAATTACAAATTGAATGAGACTGCTTGAAAAGAAGATGAAACTACTTGATGAAAGAAGGGTTACGAAAGATATATGGCGAGCGAGAGTGAGCGGAGATGTCGGTAGGGGACGTCCTAGACGGACGTACGATGATCAGATTCGCGATGTACTGAATAAGGGCCAAATAAAAAGCACCCGAAACCGACGTACGTGCATGAAGAGATTGATGAATGTAGAGGAAGCGAAAGTGGTATGTTTAGATCGTCGCACCTGGCGTTCCATAGTCTCTGCCTTCCCCATTGGGAGACAGGCGTGAAGTTATGTATGTATGTATGTATGCTTGAAAAATCTTGTACAAGTCACATTTGTACTAACAATATTAGACGCGTAATCTCTGAAAAATCCTAAAAAGACATTACCGTCCGCGTTGAATTCTATTATGAATCCCTCGAGAAGAAATTTTCCGGGAAAAGTCTTATTTTAAACTCAAAGGTCAGGCAAAGGAAAGGCTTCCTGTTTCTTCGCCGGTATTCCTTATTTAGGCATGAAGACAACAGAGACGGAGAGAATGACGGATCAGATTTACTTTTAAAGTCATGCTTACCGTATACCAAGTGATTGCCTTACTTAAAAAGCGTTAGGATCATAGATTCGGATCTTAATCCCAATTTATAAACCTAGTAAGTTGTTGTTACTTAATTTACGCTGTAATTGGGATAGACAAAAAAAAAAACTCACGCTTTTTACATTCTAATTTGAAAGAATAGGTAATTTTAAGAGACCAATTGGGATAGACCAAAAACTATATCTCACGGGTTTTACATTCTAATTCGAAATAATAGGTAATTTTAAGAGACCTATTCCACTCATTTTGTATTAGAACCATTAGTTTCGTTTTGTTATCTTCATTTATTTAGCAGACATTTTATGGATGACATGGTTATTTTCCATTTGAGATGGCATTTTCAAATAAATGACAACAATTAAATTATATCTAATGATAAAAAGTGATTGTAATAGTGTAATAAAACCTACTATTTCAAGCGGTTTTCGTCTAACCCGTAAGATTGACGACGCGCTGGCCTAGTTGGTGGTGACCCTGCCTGCGAAGCTAGAGGTCCTGGGTTCAAGTCCCGGTAAGGGCAGATATTTGTGTGATGAACGCGAATATTTGTTCCTGAGTCATGGATGTTTTCTATGTATTTAAGCATATATTTCTCTATATAAGTATTTATATCGTTGTCTAGTACCCATAGTACAAGCCTTGAGCTTAGTTTGGGACTAGGTCAATTGGTGTGACATCGTCCCCTGATATTTATTTATTTATTTATTTAGATACACCTAGGAGGGCTTCAAGCCAAAAACGAAAGTCAAACAAAGGCCAAATATACTTTTGTCAAAATGTCCGAAATAGATAAATATTTCGAAACCTTAATAATGCAGAACGGCTTTAAAACCCTATTCCTCGAAATGGTTTTCAAATTAGAGTAATTTACAAAATATGTACAATCCTAATTCAAGTGCAAAGTATTACATATACCCCGTGTGGTTGCCGGGTTAGAATAGTACCACTCCATATCTTCCCGTGGATGTCGTAAGAGGCGACTATGGGAATAAAGGCTTGTAGTACTGTTAGGCGATGGGCTTGCAACCTGTCACTAATACGCTGGTAAACATCTTAGCCTAATTGTGCAAAGTGTGGTTATAGAAATATCAACAAGTTTTAAAAGTCGTTGGTAATTCTTAAGCTCTGCCTACCCCACTTTGGGAATGAAGGCGTGAGTTTATGTATGTATGTATGTATGTACATATACATTTTGCTCCTTTCAGTGATCGTAGATTCAATATAAAAATCTCGTAGTGTTAAAATAATACCTTTTAAGGTTCAGTGAGCAAAGAGAATTATTCTAAGTGAGTCGGATTAACTAGGTTAGTACTTTTATAGTGCTGTTTTACGAGAGCCTTTTGTGGTTTGGTTTCTTTTCTTCGCTTTAAAGCATCTTGGTTTTTACGCTTCCGTTTGAAAAACAGGATATTTGTTGGAATACCTACAGTATCCATTTAATTAGTATACTAGTATGATAAACTATGTTTCTACTTATATTTATACATACATACATACATACCTTCACGCCCGCAATCCCAGAGTGGGGTAGGCAGAGCCACAGAATGACCTACAACTTTAAAAACTTGTTGTTAATTCTGTAACCACATTTTGCACAAATAGGCTAAGATGGTTACTAGCGTATTAGTGAAAGGTAGCAAGCCCATCGCCTAACAGTACTACAAGCCTTTATTCCCTTAGTCGCCTCTTACGACATCCACGGGAAGACATGGAGTGGCACTATTCTAACCCGGCAACCACACGGGACTATATTATTTATACACTTTTGCTAACGTTGTAGGTAGAGTTCTCAAATCTCTTCAACCACCTGTAGGTATAGAAATCATTACGTCGGTGATACTGCAAAATCGCGTAACTAACAAATTTATGATAGAGCAAAATAAACCTTACTGCCTTATTAAAAAGGTGTATTTTGCTCCTTATTTAAAATGTTACTTACGCCGTTTGTCAGTTTATCACTAAAGAATACCAGGGTCCCTAGCACACGCACGAGAATCTCATCCCATATATAACAAAAGACTTAACTTTGTTTTGTCACTGTTTGTCCTTGAATTTTCACACCACCTCATCAAACACCATTGAAACCATAACCTATTGAAACGGTCGTTACTGTAAAATACAAAATCACCAAATATATAACTCTATCTTGGATATTTCATTAAAAGTTTAAATAGTTTCATAAGTTAGGTTATTAGGACCTGATGGAATGACGTTTTTGTTTCTTTTTAATTCCACAATGGTCTATGATGGGTAGTGTTGTGGCTAAAGTTGGCGATATATTAAGGCCCCTACACATAACCTAACTCACGCTGATCACACTGATATAACGGCACCTTTTGTAATAAATACTGTTGATATATCATCTTCAAGTACCGATTTTTCTTCAAATCGAGATTAAACAAATTTGAAATAAGCAACTTCTTGTTTTTTACTTTCGGTATTTTATTATTCGATATGGTTTGACATAAGTAAAGGAGTATTGCCCATGCCCATCACTAGTAAATTCATCATTCAGAGACAATTTCAATATGGCGGTTTGTTTACATAGTTAGCAAGTTCCATAGAATTAGACTTTACATTTTGAGCGATAGATAAGAAAAACGTTAGTAGCGTTTGTATCTTGGCCAGGGCCCCTGTAGCAAATATGTACGTAAAAAAGCTACAACTTGGTTTCAGCACTCATAATCAGAGTTCGGAGTTTTTATAGCACGGTAAGACGAAAGAGTGCTGTGTAGTCGACGTTAGTATTAAAAGTCAACTCTTATTCATACTCATACTCATTCATTTATGAAATTCCAAAATGCGTTTAAAGTAGCTGTAAAAGCTGGTAAACTAAGAAATGAAAGATAGGTAACAATTTTATTATAAACAATAAATATTATATTATACACCGTGGGAACGAGTGACCCGACAAATTTTAAACATCGATTCTAGAGCCAATTTGTAGTATATAATGTGATATAACATGTAGTCCAATAAAGCATAATTTCCAAGATATTTATTATTAAAAAAAATATTCCATAGTTAATTTAATTTGAACTTTGTCACCTATACCTAAAGCATTATTTACTAAGAAATTGATTAAATTAATTTACGTTGTACGTTGATGACATTGCTATTTACAAGATGAATCTTTCTTAGAAAATATTGCTTTACTTTAAGGTGACAGAGTTTAAATTCAATTAATTATGTTTTTTTTTTAATTATTAAAAACTCTGAAATTATGCGTTATTGGGCTACATGTTATATCACATTATATACTACAAATTGGCTCTAGAATCGATGGTTAAAATTTGTCGGGTTACTCGTTCCCACGGTGTATTACAAACTAATCAAAAGTATCTTAGTTTGAAAACGTTATAACTTCATAGCTCAAATTCGAGTTTAATTTAATTTAAAAGCATTTTGGAATAAAATAAAATAATGAGTATGAGTAAGAGTTGACTTTTAATGCAAATATCGACTCCAGAGCTCTCTTTCATCTTACCGTGCTATGAAAACTCCGAACCGGGCTCATAATTCCGCGTAAAATTCCAAAAACAAAAGACTACACCGTAGGCGTAATACCGAAACTTTATTACCCGTTGCTTCACTCTAACGACTGTCTAATAGATCTAGCGTAACATTTACCAGTTTATAGCTACAATAAACTAGGGATAGTTAGATCAAAGCCGCTTGCGACCGCGTCCACGCCCCGCCCGGCGATCGCCGCCGATCAAACGGAAATTAGTCGCAAATCAATAATTTCCCGCCACGGACTAGCTTGCTAATGGACGCAGATTGACTACATGGCTGGCTAGACATGTCGAAGCGTGTCACGTGATTTTTGGTAATTAGTACCTGTTCTATCAGGAACATACATACATACATACCTTCACGCCTGTAATCCCAGAGCAGGGTAGGCAGAGCCACAGAATTACCTACAACTTCAAGTGTTGTTGATAATTCAGCAACCACTCTTTGCAAAAACAGGCCAAAGATGTTACCAGCGTATTAATGACAGGTTGCAAGCCCATCGCCTAACAGTATTACAAGCCTATATTCCCTTAGTCGCCTCTTACGACATCCACGGGAAGACATGGAGTGGCACTATTCTACCCCGGCAACCACACGGGGAACATATTTGTTTCTGAATGTCTAAAGGTGACTCCAGACTAACCCCATTATCATAAACGCACAATAAACCTATTTTAGTTAAGGTATATGCTTGCCCGCATAAAAGGTTTGGTAAAAAAAGGAAACATAATTTTATAGAAGACAGAATGGAGAGTTGAAGGAAATGTTCACTATGCACATTCCTAAAAGAAGTTCAAAAATATACCGTCCAGCGGGCCTAGAATGCTTGCGTTACTGGCGTGACAAAATGTGGTTAAAGCATCCGTCACTCTCGTACTTCTATCTATACGTGTCAAAAAGTGACGGATGTTTTATCCACATTTAGTCATGCGGTAACAGCAGCCACGAAAGGCCCCACAGGCGACAAGCCTGCTTAACTAGTAAAATCTTGACGTACTGACAAACGTGAAGTAGGTAAACTTAATACGACTATTCTTAGTTAATACAAGGATTAGGACTTCAATGCGTTTTTTTACGTTGCATCAGCCGTTTGGTATCAGTTAATTTGGCAATTATGTTAAAAGACTAGGTCACGTGTTTGTTCTATTTCGCTATTGATAAGTTAATCAAAGTGTGATAAACACCTGTTGAGAATTTGTAAGCGTATGCGTTGCCTAATTTTATTAAAAGACCTATATCGTCGTTAAAACTGCAAAACCACGTAAGTTACATTTTAAATATGGAGCAAAATGCACCTTTTTAATAACACGGTAAGGTTTATTTTGCTCTATCATATTTTTTTTAGTTACGCGGTTTTGCAGTATAACCGCCGATATATAAAGAAAATAGATGAGCAAAGTTTAAATAAGTTAAATAATTAATTCCTCATCTTACCTTTAATTTCTTTTGAACTCTACTGTGGTAGTCAAAACAATACACCTACCTACTTTATAACTTTCGCGAGGCAAAACATATCAATTTCAATAGTACCGGGTATACAGGGTGCTAGCGAGGAACCCGCATAAATTTACCAGCATATAGCTGAGGTCGTAATGATTAAATAACGTTTTATGAACACAAGTCGAAATATGATTTTTAACAAAAAAAAAATACTTTTCATACAAATTAAATAAATTATTATTGGTTCACCAGTAACACAATGCCTTAGGATGAGCTGGCAACGTTTGTTATTGATATCTCTTTCCATTAGAAACGGCAAGTCAGAGTCACAAAGACATTTCTTGTCAAACAGAAATTATTTCAAAGCAGGATTGCAAACAAAAAATATTAATTACTCGCAAAGTAAACCGAATCCAGCTTACTTTATACGACATTTTATTCTCTAAACATGGCCGGGAACACGGTGGCAAAGTTACGCGGTTTCCTCCCGAGGCACCCTGTATGTTACGAAATATTTATTATAAACTTTTGTGACTACAAATTATTATATTAATCATCTAAAAGGCTTTATCTTGTCTAGGGGACACCGTTGATGTAGGAGAACATATCAATCTTATGTGGTCGTCTTGCACCGTCTTATATACACATAAGTAGGTTTTTTTTCTGTTTCTTCCTTCTATCTCTTTCGTAAGATTTTAGTGTGTTTTCCTGCGGAAACTAGATTTATATGTATAATGCTACACTAAGTAGTACCATTGTAATATTAAATATATTTAAAAAAATACTGACTGTTGAGTTTCCTGCGGCGTTTTTTCTCAGCAATGGTCTCCTTTTGTGAAGCGCTGGTAGATTCTTGACGTGTTAAAGTGCCCGTGCGGCTAACTAACCGAACAAATGTCTTTATCTTTATCTTTAATCTACCTCGTTTCAACTCCTCTCCGAAAGCAATCACAATATACCAAGACAACTACAAACTTAACACACGACATTAAAAAGACCCTGTTAAAACGAAATCAATACGAGCTTATTCGGGTTGACCGAATTGTTAAGCAGGGTGTCCATCAATCAGGTTTACGCGGACTTTACGGCCCGCTCGTAAACTTGTAATAGTTGTATTCAATTATTGCTACGAGGAACCGCACTCAACCGATTCATGGAGTGCTGACACTTCAATTAGACTCGAACAGGACTTAAACAAGACGGCTACGAGAGTGTTTGATCTGGAATTGGTTTTGTAACTGACTTAATACGTTGTGAGAAACATGCTGATTTGTTTTGGAATTGAACTTGACGTCGAGTTTTAGCTGTGTGGCAGGCTTTACGAATTTAATTCATGGACTGACAGTTGACTTCGTTTGACAACTTAGACCACAATACAATCTGTGAGCACTTAGAAGAGGCTTCGGCTTAGTACATCTCTCTCACTCGCTCTTAATAAGATCGTATGAGAGCGAGAGAGAAGTACTAAACCGTAGCCTCTTCTAAATGCTCACAGACTGTAGTAGGTTTTCCATTTAGCTCAACTACTTTGACAGCTAAAATGTTGCCGGTAGGTAGGTACCTACATCATGCTTTCTGTCGAGTACTAATTATACCATTAAAATAAAGAGGTGATAAATGTCAATTACACTAACTAACAGGTAATATTTGGTATATTTTGTATCTCTTTTGTAAATAAAAATTCTAAAAACGTGCAGATTTTTTAATATATGTACCGTAAGAGCACTACGCAGCAGTATAAAAATATTTCACCTGTTCCGCACAGCAACTTATGTCGCCGGCTGTACATCGGAGAAAAGTTCCATTAAAACAAGGATAACGCCCTTCCCTTTTTTGTCCATTGGACGTCATTCGTTAACGTAATGGCATCGAGAATTCCGTGGCGACTAGTGAACAAGTTCAGTGCCAGTGACCCGCCAGCCGTGATAATTGTACAGGCTATACGTATTAAGTGGCACCGAAAACATTAACAGGATTGGCAACGGTCCACTCGCGGTTAATCATTTTAAATTGCGAATGATATTGTTTATTGGTGCGAAATGTGAGCGTATTTAAAAATGCGATTTACAATTAACATTTAATTGGGCAGGGTTGCTTTTTGAAATGATGGGATGATGTGTGCGATTACATTGACTAAGTTCTTAAGTCTTACCAGTTACTTAGTTAATAAGACGGTGCTTACCGCAGTTAGAATATTGGATGGTTATTTGTGAAATATCGGGAACTCGCCAAATATTTTAACCGCGATTAACTTCAGTGTTATGAATTATCAGGGCTGAGCAAATATGTATTTGAAATACTAATACGTAGCGTAACGGTAAAACTAACTAATTAGTATTTCAAATGTCAGAGGCTGAGGTATTTAATTTTGCTTTTAAATACATTTAACAAAATACATCTAGAGATCTTATCAATGGCAAAGAAAAGTATGTTGACTCTTACACAAACTAAATACAATAGCGCCAGCAGTAGGTATCTATATTTCATTTTAAAGTTCGCAACACGTCTATAGATTGTCAATGTCAAATACCTACCAATCTACAAGTAAAATTTCGTTGTCATCGTTTCACGGTAATAGATGTTGACTCCGGTCGAACTTTACAATTATAATCTAGTAAAAACTGGAAATTATTATAACAAAGCGAAAACAAACAATAAATATCAAAATGATTTAAGGTGACCTCATAATTTCGTCCCATTGTAAATTCAGTGGTGTAATAATAAATAACCCTTTCTTTTAAAGTAAATGAATTGTAGAGCAACTAGGTATGTTCTTGGACGCAGTTTTTTTCGACCATAATTACAAATTATTTGTTTTTACCATACATTTAGTACAGTGCTTACCGATTTGTGATATAATATTTTTTTATGGGGCGTTTTCAACGCTTAGTAGGAATGGCGGACTTGACTCCCATTTTTGACTTTACTTATACATTTGATCGTTGCAAAACTAGCTAAATCGAATGGCAGTTTTTTTTTCTTCCAAAAAGCCCATTCTGATAATTACTCGTATTTTTTTTGGTCACTTACTACAATTTATTAGATTTATTTCAAATAAGAAATGCTAAAATACTGTACTTAGTACTTTATATTTTTATTACATGCGATAAATTTTGTAATTTATATTTTAATTAAACCAAAACATGTATTTTGGCAGCCCTGTGAATACCCGCGACAGTAAGAACCGTTGTAATAAATATTACGGCCATTAAAACAGTTGAGCAATGGTATACAGGGTTTGACAAGGTGCATTCTACGCACGTTAACGGCTGGAGACATCTGTCAAAATCAATTGACATGGCCAAGCTCGGGCACAACTTACGTCAGTCATACTCTTTAATTTATGCGGTTGTTATCGTTTGCAAAGTATCTTGTCTAGCCTTATTTTCGTAACGCAGTTAACCCAGTTTGTAGAGAGGTAGAACCCTTTACTTTGAAGCTAGTGGTTTAGGGATCGATTCCTTATAAAGGCTATTTGTGTGATCGGTGCGAGTAGGTTTATCGCTAAAGCATCCTCGTAGTTTGGAGGAGTTAAATAAGGAGTCTCTTACAAATGTCTCTCTGTCGAACGGCCGATTGAGTGAGCAAAGACATACCAGCGGGTTCCAACGACGGGTAAAGCTACTAATTGAGAATGCACGCCCATAAATGTGGTTTATACGCCCTGACGACGGGACAATTGAAACTCGCCGGTATAATACTTCCGTCAATTTCAAGAGCGATTTGGGTAAGACAACCTGTGCCCCTGGAAAAGATGCATTGCGAGAACGTTATCGCTATCGAATGACGTAAGCAGCCTGATGGTAGTGTCGAGCGCTTATATCAATTCCATACATTTTGTCAGTTTACGAAAATCGTTTACGTTAGTGCCAAGCATCTTGTCTAGCCTCATTGAGCGTTATTGGTTGATAAGTAGAGTCGACCGAAATCGTAACACTTTCGACTATTTTAATGCTACGAGTACCATATCGTAATGTTACTTATATCCAAATGTATCTTCTTCGACGGCATCATAGTTTAAGAGCCCTTATTTATGACAGAAAAAAGATAAAAATACATCGATAGCATTATCGACGATAGTAATACGCAACGCTACTACATGTCGATAAGGTTATTACCAGCAATCTAAGGTTTGTCCTACAGATACATTTTATCTTATCCATCCAATTAGTCCACATTATCCGCGTGTGCAGGGCTTACATAAATGTGCTTTAAAAATGCTTAAATGCCATATCAAGCTGATAAACCGCACATAAACAAGATAGACGTGAAGAGGTGAAGGCACACTGTGTTGCCACCTTGCAAATAATTAAGTCAGTAACTGTGCAGAGACATTTAGAGACAATCAACTCGTTCCTTTTTCAAACTTGAGTATGAAAAATCGTCAGTAAGGAACGACTTAATCAGCATTAATTGACTGAGAGCGGCGGTAAGTTTGGTCGTGAGTCCCTAGATTCCGGGGTATTTGGTTTGTAATTCACCAGATTCTTCAGATCTTATATTATCTTAGTTTAGTTTAGTTTATTTATTCATCAATATAATGTAAATAGCCCGAAGAATAGCTAAACTGAAGTGGCAGTGGGCGGGGCACATCGCTCGCAGGACTGATGGCCGATGGGGCCAGAAGGTTCTTGGGTGGTGTCCGCGGACCGGGAGACGAGCTGTAGGTAGGCCTCCAACAAGATGGAGTGACGACCTTGTAAGAATCGCGGGAACGCGGAGGATGCGAAAACCACAACACCGGTCTGAGTGGAGAGCCTTGGGGGAGGCCTATGTCCATCAGTGGACGTCTTTCAGCTGACATGATGATAATGTAACATTATAAATTGCATTGCATGTCAAACAATACGAAATTACATTTAGATCGTCAATATAAATACTAATAATCAAAGAATGCAAATAGTAGTTTATGCAACAGTTGTATAAGAGAGGTCAAAAAAGACGAGTGGTGTGGTTACGATGTGAGCCGCAGGCGAACATCGTAAAGCAAGACGCCACGAGTATTTTTTGACTTAGTTATACACCGTTGCATACAATACTTTTTCTACGACTAGGTTTCAAATAAAATGCAAAATTAAATTAACAAAATTTTATTTATAGATTTTTACTCTTTAATATACCTAGGTTAGAATACGAACGAACGAAGCACAGAACAACAAACGAGCGGGAAACATTAGAAAACAACAAAATATGTGTCTATGGTTGACTTTGTTTTTAAATTGATGTGCACTTGCCAGGTTATATATTTTTTTTAAAAGTTGCACAATTGATTTAACTTGTGAAATAGGGACTAAAAAACACCTAATCATTTGAGAAATGAATTCTTTTACCTGATTGGTCGATTTTAATATAGCTGCGTTCTGGTTGGTTGATACCAAATAAAATGTTTTTTTAAAGAGTTAAATTAGTAAAAGAGTTTACATACCAAAAAGAACCTAACGTTCCGATTGACAGTCAATGTGTATTGTGATTGGTGGTTTAATTTGGTGAAGTATTTTTATTGGTCAAATTAACCTAGGTGTAAGCTTTGGCAGCTAGGCATATCGTTTTGGCTCAAAAAAGCACAAGTGCTGTTTAAGGGGAATAGACTAGATAGACTTTTCCACGGAATGTTCTGCGGACATATTATCTATATTCTTATATTAGTGTTCGTGACTATATAAATGACAGATAAAAGTACAGGAGTAGGAAAAATAATTTAAACAACAACAAAACAATTCTAATAAACGGTCACTTAAGGGGTCACTTACTCTTGAATAACTCTACCTATTGATGAAAACCGTCTTAACCTCGTAAGGCCCATAACGTCCTAAATTTAGGACATTTGTCCAAGCGACTTTTGACTTTAGTTGACCGACACAAGATTCATTTTTGAATAACAAAAGTTGACATGGGTTTTACGAGGTTAAAATCCGTTGCATAATTAAAAAATCTATGCCTACAGACGGCGGCAGCGACTTTGTTTTATAAAAAAAGATAAAAGATGTTTATTCGGTAAGTAGGCCGCTTTTGCTTATGTTATGATATTATACAATTATAAAACTTAACGTAGCATTAATAACAATGAATCTAACATAAATATTGCGTAGGTAGTTGAGCAGGAAAATGTGTCAAAACTCTGAATTTTGTCAAGAACTTATAAATACGAATAATAACAAAAAATAATAATATATACTTACCTATGACGGTGCAAAACACCCACATAGAGGTTTCCATACATTCTCCTACAGAAACCGTATCCCCTAGACAATATAAAATGTTTGCATATTAATATGACTGTTATGGTGGTGTTTAATTTAGACCAAGCTTTTATACTATGCAAAAACGAATAGATTAAATAAAAAAATTGCGATTACATCACGAAATCGCAATCATAACCTAAAATTCCCAAATCTCGTGACAAAATCGCTGAAGTGGTAACACTGGGCACAGGTCCTCTAATCTGATATGCCGCGCCTATTTACCAATAACGTCATAGGCTTGTACATGTCATGCATACTCGTACGCCACTCATGCGGGCGATTTGCCAGATCAAATTTCCCAAAATACTTGCGTGTTTTCCCGATTTTTATTTAACAATCGACCTTTCCTCGACTATCTTTTTCTGAAGCAATTATTCTTATTTTAGATAATCCAGTTTAAAGGTACCCCTCTTATTTATAAACGCGCAATTACTAAGCTGCGGTTCAAGTTGCTTTATCCTTACCCGTCATTATGACATTTGAATTTGACAGAAAGGGTCAAATTAATTTAATGATTTATTAATAATAAAAATGATATAGGTTCAATTAAAACTTAAATTAAAATTTGTGAGTTCGCGATATTAATTGGTATTATGAATAATAACTGCGATAGGTTAAAAAAGTGTCTCATATATCAATTTTGAACCTGAGGGGCTGTGGTCACAGTCACAATCGCAATCTTCTTCAAAGTGGAGCAATTGTTTCCATTTCGTATTGCGATTGCGTGCGATAGACAATAGCCCCTCAGTTCCCGGTTTTTACGGAAACACATTACACATTATGTCAAGCAGCAGTGTTCGCATCGTTGTGTTCCGGTTTGGGGATAAGACAGCCGGTGAAATGACTAGCATAGAGGCATTCCATTTTAGTCCTTAGGGTTGGCACGCATTTGCGGTCTTGTGAATGCGAATGTCTATGGGTCACAGTTTCCAATTACCATCAGGTGGCCTGTGTGCTCGTTTGCCTTACCATGAAATAAATAATAAAAAAAACTTCTTTTGAAGTCGGTTAAAAATACGATGACGTTTCTTTTCACTACATCAGTATTACTTGGCGAGTCGGCCTCTAGAAGGAAAGAACTTGGTCGGGCTGGGGCCTAGGCGCTCTCCCGTCGCCATCTCCAATCCGGACAGGAACCTGGAAAATATACAAAGTGCGGTTCATTAGCTCATGACTATTGCGACCCATTAGGTCGGCTAGTTGGGAACTAAGCTACATTTTTTTATGGTGGGAAAAGTGAAAAAAATGGCATAGATAGTGAAAAATTGGAGATAGCATAGAGGCATTCCATCTTAGTCCTCAGGGTTGGCAACGCATTTGCGGTCTTGTGAATGCGAATGTCTATGGGTCACAGTTTCCACTTACCATCAGGTGGCCTGTGTGCTTATTTGCCTTCCCATGCTATAAAAAAAATGTAAGCCCAAAGAGCTGATCCAATGATAAAGTCGGAAGGTGGCATCAGGGTCTCGACATAGTTTGAACTTATAAAATTGGTCACCTTACAATAAAAATCGCTCATTCCCAAAATACGGTGGTGTTTAAAGAATCTGGTATTTTCAAATTATGGTATTTTGGGAATGGGCGTAAAAAATGGAACTTCCTAAAGGCGGATTTTTTGTCCAAATAGAACAGTTGGAACACAAAACTTTGGACTTGCGATTGACTAACTTTTATTAAATACCTGACTCCATCAAAAGGACGGTTATGTTTTTCAAGTGTGTATGTATTTATGTATGACTATTTCTTAAGCGGATCAGAGGGTCTGCATCCTAAACGACTTGATGAATTTTAACATACCTATGAGGTGACGTTGCCGTGGGAGTGACATAGGCTTAAATATAATCAAAGAAATGAAATGAAGGAGGTTTTTTTTTAACATTCGACGAAATTATCAATAAAACGCAGTCGCGTTTTTAAAGCTTGATTCTTATTAGTCTAGTTAAATATCAAAATATAAAACACACCTCGTGTCAAACAGCTGTTGTATAGGATCGTAGCATAAATTCTCCTTTATGTTCATGAAACAATTACACGAATTTATGAGTGGGACAAATACAGTGGGCCGTCGCGTGACACTCGTTTTACACTGGTGCGTCCGAAACTAATAGGCATTATAAGTGGATGACGAGCGCGCTCATACGACCTATTTGATTTGACGACACATGATTATGACTCGCTAGGGTTCCGGCTATCAATTTTATATTGCTAGAACCCGTTTAGCTTGAACTGGGCTCCACACGGTATAGGTACATATAAAGTCTAATTCTATGGAACTTGCTAACTATGTAAACAAACCGCCATATTAAAATTGTCTCTGAATGATGAATTTTCTAGTGATGGGCAAAACTCCTTTACTTATGTCAAACCATATCAAATAATAAAATACCGAAAGTAAAAAACAAGTAGTTACTTATTTCTAATTTGTTTAATCACGATCTGAAGAAAAATCGGTACTTGAAGATGATATATCACCAGTATTTATTACAAAAGGTGCCGTTATATCATCTGTGAGTGTGATCAGCGTGAGTTAGGTAATGTGTAGAGGCCTTAATTATATCGCCAACTTTAGCCACTACCCGTCATAGACAATTGTAGAATTTAAAAGAAACAAACACGTCATTCCATCAGGTCCTAATAACCTAACTTATGAAACCATTTAAACTTTTAATGAAATATCCAAGATAGAGTTATATTTTTGGTGATTTTGTATTTTACAGTAACGACCGTTTCAATAGTTTATGGTTTCAATGGTGTTTGATGAGGTGGTATGAAAATTCAAGGATAAACAGTGACAAAACAAAGTTAAGTCTTTTGTTTACATAGTTAGCAAGTTCCATAGAAATATACTATAGATTCAGATATAGTATTACCTTTATTTTGATGACGCGTAGGGTAAAGTCACCCAGTGCAGTGGTCAGCCAGAGACCAGTTTAGTCGACCTTATATGAGTGTGTAAAGTGGGAAATATATATTTCGTACTCTTCCCAGTTCCCACTCATACAAAGTATAGGCAGAGGCTGACTATAGGTCTCTGGCTATTCACTGGTGACTTTACCCTATAGCGTGGTGAGTAGCGCCACAGTTCTGCTCACAATAGAATCGTGTATCCTACTAACATTATAAATGCGAAAGTTTGTGTGTGTATGTGTGTGTGTGTTAGTTTTTTACTCCTTGACGTGGAAATGCCTGGACTTATTTGAATGAAATTTGAAATCGAGATAGCTTATACCCCGGATTAACACATAGGCTTCTTTTCTTCCCGAAAAATTTAAAAGTTCCCGTTGGAATAACAATAATTGAAATCTACGCGGATGAAGTCGCGGGCATTAATAGTAGGTTGATAATTTTGAGTTCTTCGACTGTACACGTACTTTTGCTGCTGACTGTACTATAAATAATTCGTTCGCCCCAACCTTTAATGCCCCACAGCTGGGAATAGGCATCTTATGATAAAACTGTCCTATATGTAGTAGAATAACCAGCAATACTATATACTAGTCTTTATTGCTTGAGGCATAAGAGCGAAATATTGAGTGAGGATATTGTACTCGAAATTTCTCACTCCATGCGAAAATTCATTTCATTCCCTCTAATCCTTAAAATATTACAAGACTAAAAACAATACATGTTCCCAACCAAATACTGTATTTAATCATAATTCAAACGTTATTTATGAACCTTCCGTTGCCAAAGTGACACCATTCAGCGCCCAATGTCTCCTTATCAAGTATTCTTCCTTCACAAATTAGAGAGCCTGGCGATCAACGTCGCGGGAAGTCGCAGGTGTAACAGCTGACATCAGATCTCGGTAGGGGAGCAAAGACATCGATTTTCGCTAAAACATTCGCCTCATCGCATTTAATGATTGGGGGCCGAAAAAGATAATTATTTTGCTTGACGACCGACAAAAGCAGATGTTTGATTCGAGGAGCACTGTGTTTCCGTTTTATGAGGGGGAGGTATACGCTGGGAATAGGGTTGCCATGTTTTGTGGTTCGTTGGTACTGTTGGGTAATCATACATACATACTATCACGCCTTCATCCCAGAGTGGGGTAGGCAGTCAGTGCTACAGAATTACCAACAACTCTTAACAATTTGTTGTTAATTCTATAACCACATTTTGCAAAAACAGGCTAAGACGTTTACGATGTATATATTAGTGACAGGTTGCAAGCCCATCGCCTAACAATACTATAAGCCTTTAATCCCTTAGTCGCCTCTTACGACTTCCACAGGAAGATATGGAGTGGCACTATTCTAGGCGGCCGGCATCCACACAGCAAAAGCAGTTGGGCAATCTTATCAGAATATTATAAATTTTATATTTGATGTTCGGATCGGGATAAAACTAGGCATATATATCGCACCTTTGCGACAAAACTGTGACATCTCCAAAGTTGTGATTTGCCCAGATGTCACAGTTTTGTCGCAAAGGTGCGATTATCTCTTTTGAAATGTTATGTAATGATGTTGTCAGCGTTACCATAGCTCTAAATAGAGGTACTACAATTAAAAATTAAAACTAAACTTATTTAAATTAAAACTAAACTAAGCTACTCAAATATTAAAGATGTACATAATAATCACCACTATAAAAAGAACACCCCCTCTAGCAGGTCCGCTCGCGGCATGGTCCCTATGACACTGGCTGCATTACCTCTCTGGATAGCTAGCTCAATCCTTTGGGAGAGGTAAGCACCAGCTCTAGGATCTCCGGAGGTGTCTATGAGCCGGGATGACAGAGTCTTAATAAAGCTACTATAGCTCTTATTTACATGACAGGGCTCAATTCTACTAGGTAAAACAATATTGCTGTTGACTGGTCATGGTATTGTCAACGTTGCGATAACTCTTATTTACTAAATAGTACGGCAGCCGTGTTAAAACAATTCGATAACAATGCCAAAAGCAATATGGTTCCACACAGAAGAATTGATCCCCAGGGGCCCGTTTCTCAAAAAGTATAGGTCTAATAATGTTAGTGTGTTGTATTATTTTGTAGTTTTATTTACGAGACAAAACACTAATATTATTCATCATCATCATCAGCCGAATGACGTCCACTGCTGGACATAGACCTACCCCAAGGCTCTCCACTCAGGCCGGTCTTGTGCTTTTCGCATCTACTGCGTAATATTATGAGACTACGAGTAATACGCCTTGAGAAATGGGCCCCAGTCCGGAAATATCAGAATGGATGGTTACCCTAGTCTTGAGTTAGTTACGACGTAATGCAAAGTTTGACGTTAAGATTTAAGTAAAGCTAAAGTACATGGCTGAACGCTTCAGCACGTTTTAGAATAACTTTTTAATTAATCAAATAAAATGAAAGCGCCATTTTCTATCGTTGGTTTTATTTCAGTTAAAACCGGCTAATGGCAATTTATTTTATTGTAATTTTTAATAGTTCTCTCTTTTATTTATCCCTCTAATATTTATAAATGCGAAAGTTAGTGTGTGTATGTGTATGTTAGTTTGTTCCTTCTTCACGCATTTTGATGAAATTCGGAATCTTAAGAATAGGACTTACATGAACTAAAACTGTGAATAAGTTATTTTAAAACAAGAAAATAATAAATAAAACATTACATTTATATGGCCCGCTTTTTCAGAGATGATTTATTTATAGTAGTCTTTATAAACGCAAGTAAAAGCTAGTAAGTCGTAAAATAACAGTTTATTGGTGTTATACATAAAGAAACAAATGTCCAGCCACGTTTATTGCGGTGTTCTTGACGTTTATAGCATAATTTAGGCTATTAGATAAATTAGATCAATGGCTTCACATAAAATTATATACCTGCAAGGCCATTAAATAGGCCGTCAAACACGTTTCCGTTTCTGATTTCGATATTTAGTTGTTTTAGGTATTGTAATTACGGAAAAAAAGTATGTTTTCTCCCTTACTGCTGTAAAAAGAGAGTTCCACGGCCAAACAAAATCTAAAAAACAAAAAAAACTAAGTACATCTTTTAAAAAAAAAAACCTTGTTTGAATTATTATTATTGGGGGGTTGAGATGGGCCTTGTGTTACATTATTCAAATTAGATGTTTTGGTATATTTCAGTTTCATACTAAGTCTCAGTACCTTTTTCGAATGTATATGTTATTATGAGTAAGGTCGATGATGACTGATGACACTGATCATAGCGACAATGGACCGTGTTTAATATTATTATCAATTGTGTTATTGTGTTATCGCAGTGTTGGAGAAAAACCCTATGCGAGCCTCTGTCTCAATCGATACAGACTAAAAGAAAGGGACATCCGAGCGACAAACAATGCTAGACTTCTAGGTATAATAGGGCGACTGCGTCTCGGCCGCGCGAACTTATACTCGTCCCGCAACGGCCTTTTTCCCGGCCTCTGCAGTAATGTACTATTATTGTACAGTCGGCCTTCTCAGTAGCTGCACACTTTTGTAATTGGTCGCTTTAAAGCCTTCGACAGCTTAGTTCAGCAGTTTAAAGTTGACGTTAAAGTTACTTATATTATATAAACTAGCGGCCCGCCAGCGGCAAATTTCTGACTTTCCCGGTGTATTTTTCAATTATTTTCTTTCATACAAACCTTGTCCTGACAATGACGAACACAACAAAAAATAAATCAGCCAAATCGGTTCAGCCGTTCTCGAGTTCTGCGCTTAGCAACACGTTTAGCGATTCATTTTTATTAGATATAGACCGTGTTTTTATTGATTTACGATAACTTCGGCATATTACTAGGGACATCCATAGATACTAAGAGGTAGATTCTTTTTTTTTATATTGCAAAAAAAAAAAAAAATTTTTCTATGGAGCTAAGTTCATTTAGTTACTTTACTCCATAGTTTTTTTTTTTTTTTTTGCAATATAAAAAAAAAGAATCTACCACTTAGTTTCTATGGATGTACCTAGTAATATGCCGAAGTTATCGTAAATCAATAAAAACACGGTGTATATAAAGCCGACCGTAACGTATCTACCTTCTGTCACTAAATATACAGTGTGTGACATCCATAAGAACATATATTTTACGTAAAGATAGCTTGAAGTGTTGTTAGCCGTTTAAAGAAGGAGTTAAGTTATTAGCTAAATTACATTTAGTGTAATTCATTTTTAAAGGGTACAACGAGCAGCAATGTATAACATTAAGTCTAAGTTAATTGCACGTTAATTGAGGGATAATTGAGCTATGTCTGATACATTGCGTGGCAAATTAGTTAGTATGAAAAAAAAAAGTACAACTTATGTTAACAAAACACTTGTTTTTATGATAATTAGGATGCATATTAACTGTTGTCAAAATATATGTTCGTATAGATGTCACACTGTGTAATAATAGCACGAGTAGGTACTACTGGTTAATATCCGTTTCACCTAAAGGTTGCCTGGTAGGGAATATGATATAGCATTAAGTTCGTAATTTTTCTGTCATATTGAAAGAAGAAAAAGAAAGAAAATACATTTACATTACTAAGTATACATAATAAAAATAAATTAAAGAGTAAATTATATTTTGTAATTAAAAAAAATGATGAAAATTTACAAACGTTTTTAATTCTCTTGTCCAAAGAAGAAAACCATTTAAACACTCAAAAAATACACCTTACATATCTGTACCTCGATCTCTTAAAAACTTGTCACTTTAATTTTAAATGACGATCTCATAAAATTTCACATTATAATTACAGTATAGGTGACAAAATTTAATCCAGCACCGAGTACCGTTCGACCAAACGGTTATTAAAATCAAAACCTTAGCTCCGTTGGCGTTTACACTGTTCTGATTCCTATCTCAATATCATTGCCTGTTACAGTTATAACAAGAGCTTTACCACCAGCTCCCGTAAGGTTCATTTTGATTTAGATGGTAACATATCGTCATTGCTTTGAAAAAACCTCGTATCTCATATTTCGTCAAATACGATTTGAAACTTAAACATGAAGGGAATTAAGTTCAAACTCATACATCTCGAAATTTCAGATACGAGCTTTTTCTAAAGTAGTAACGATATATTGAAACCTGATGCATATTTTGTTCAATGACCGATTTATCGAAGCTGTATCTGATGACGTCAGTCGTTGACTGATC
Source organism: Acleris emargana (assembly GCA_927399475.2). Lineage (NCBI taxonomy): Eukaryota > Metazoa > Arthropoda > Insecta > Lepidoptera > Tortricidae > Acleris > Acleris emargana. The sequence continues at coordinate 3,626,195 of OV656843.1, forward strand.
CCGACCGTGATTTTAACATGCATGCTATAAGATAGTATCGCTCGGTTACAAAATTGATACCAGTAAAATTATACTCTCTCCGAATTATAAGGCCCTGGTAGTTATTTAGAAACTAGTTATTTATATTTTTTTTATAGTTACAACCCTGGCCACATCCTAATGGAAAATGCCACGGATATTAAAAAAACATACGCAAGGAATTTACAGAAATTTATTTATAACTCCCTCTTCTTATATTCATAATTTATCAATGAAAAAGGCTAAAAATATGAGTTGGGCATTTTTTTTATTTAAACGCATAACTTAATTGAAACTTAAAATTATAAACCAAACAACTAATATTGAAAATGCGACAGTTTGTATTTTTGTTAACACAAAATAATTTTTATCCCGAAAAAAATCGAAGACAGAAACTAGTAGGTAAATAATAAACAAATATAAGAGGACAATAATCTTACAGAAACGGTCCTAGTCCTTGTACTATTATTTATTCTGTGTCTAGTCCCAGATCATTAATAGGACCTCTCTGATCCTCAGCAGTACGTGATTATTACGAAAGAAAACTAGTTTGTGAACATGATTGTACATTTCTATTAATTTACAATGTGCTAATCTTTGTGTCAACAGTTAATCTAAACACGAGAAGTATAATAAATAATCTCAAAGAAAGTGGTGGCAACTGCTGGCAATAAAATTTCCCAGCTGTTACGAATAAAATAAATATGATTTTTTATTCCCAGTACCAGTGGTAAGAGTGCAAAAAGATCTCACTTGTTACTAGTGGTAACAAAGTAATAGTAACAGATGGGAATAGCCCCGGACGATATAATAGCGGCCTGTAGACGTAAAGTTCTGACCGCGGCAAACATGCGTACATTTTTACTATTTTACTATTACAGTTGCATTTACACGTACGGTTCGGAACGAAGATTGGAACGGCGCGTGGCGTTTCCCGCGATCCGAACTTTACCTGTAAAGGCCACTAATGAATATTCGGGTTGAAGTCTCTTTCTTTCTTTATGTTAGTAAAAGGAAGATGCCAACTCGAATCTTCACCGAAGCCTGTAGATGTAGCCGAAGCTTTAGAATTAATTCTTTGGTTTATAATGTAATGACTAATGAGACATTCAGGTAAGTATGAAAAGTCTCCTAGAATATATTATCTCCTAGTACCTTTAAGCAGATGCTTCGACAAACACAATAAACCATTAGCGTACACACTTATAATTCAAATCGGGACCATTTGCATTTCTCCAAGACATCGAAACCCGGCATTTCATTAGCATTATCAATTATTGAAATAGAGTCATATCTTTACTACGGTACTAAATATTCTGAATTTGCATGTGAAACACATCTCACTCGACGGCGGGTGAGATGGGTCTTAGACGTTTTAATTTAGAGTTGAAATTTGTAGGTTTACTAGTTAGGCTGCGGAGTCGACGCCTACGCGTGGTCCGAACGCACAAGAACTTAATTAGTTGCTTTTCACCACGTCAGAAGATTGTTATTTATTATCAGGCACAATCCAACTGATTGTGTGTACGACTTACAAAACAAGATGAATGCATACGACATTTAAATGAGTTGGAAATAATTACGGGACCCTCGGGATCGGGCATAAATTGTGGTCGGCCATTAATAAATTTAGTTTTTACATGCTTTATGGTAATTGGCTGTTATTACACTTACTATTCGTTTTATTGGGGACAATTAAAAGCCATGTCTATAAATTTGTCATTTGCGGCGAGTTCAATAGGAAAATTAGCTTAACGATATTACAAATTTTCAAATTGAACAATAATAAAGAATATATTGACTGATGGCCGATGGGGTTAGAAGGTTCTAGAGTGGCGTCCGCGGACAGGGAGACGAGCTGTAGGCATCCAACAAGATAGGATAACGACCTTGTAAAGATCGCGGGAACGCGGTGGAGTGCGAAAAGCACAAGACCGGTCTGAGTGGAGAGCCTTGGGGGAGGCTTATGTCCAGCAGTGGACGTCTTTCGGCTGACATGATGAAGGAATATACAAAAATAATTGCCCTAAAACAATTTAAATCAACAAGTCTAATAAAAATCAATCTTTAAACACCCGACGTTATTGTGGCCTATATAATATATAGACTAAAATATAGCCTACTTATGTCGTTTCTACAACCAAGACGAGTCTAGCGAAACCTCAAATGTTAACATCCATAAAGCCGTTTAAGCTGTAGAGCGTGCCACGGAAATAGACAGACACATAAGGTCCATACCAACTAACATGTCTTATTGAGTAAACACTTTTATAACCTCAAAATGTATCGTTTTTGGCTAAAACGGCCGTTTTCTGGTGAATAAAGCAACTAGAGACCACATTTTGCACACTATTTCCTTGATTTCAAATGTTTTTTAATGTAAAAAGGTAGCATTTAGAGGTTATAAAAGTGTGTACTAAATAAGACAAGTCAGATGGTATGAAGTATACATACCTACCGTTTGCCCGTCCGCCTGGCTGTATCTCAAGCTAGACACTTGAAATTTTCACAGATGAGGTATTTCTGTTGCCGCTTTAACTACAAATACTAAAAACAGAATAAAATTAATATTTAATGTCAGCTTTCTTGTATTATCGTAAAAACAATATCTTACTGAAAATAATAAGACCATTTTATTTGAATATTTATTTGTTTATTTGCACATTATTATTATGATAAATGGGTGAATTGCAAAAATATTGTACATAGTTAAGGGCTCAATTAAAAAATCCTTAACTTTCTCCTTTGTGTAACAAAGATTAATCATATGATCATAGATAATTTTCGTTACACAAAGGAAAAACAACGGAAGAAAGTTAACGTTACATCAATTAACTCCTTAACTATGTACAATATGTTTGAAATTCACCCAAATAATAACAATAATAATAATTGTTTAAGATATTTGAAACAAATAAACAACAGCAATTCCTGTAAAGTAACTATTACTCAGGATTAAAGTTAGTAGGGCTTCAAGTTATAAATGTATAAACCTCACCTAAAGCTTATTTATTTGAAATCGTTTACAAAATCCAGTCCACTAAATCTTCAAGATAATCGCGACGGCGTTCGTGCAACATTTTGTAAACCCTGCTCCATAAATATACTTATACCGTCTTAGTTTTACCGATAAATCGGCGGACAATCACCGAATAACGACTTGTACAGAAATATATTCAGGGAAAATTTGGAGGACACAAACTACAAGTTGTACCGTAATTATAGTCTAAATTACGGTATTTTAAACCGAGTTGGTAATTATGTAATCAAAAGGGTTAACTTTAAAATTGATACTTTACTTTTGGTTTAATTGTATGAAATTTTATGTGATTTGCATAAAAAAATACTTATTTTATCTTTAAATATACACATTCGCATCTTCAGAACAACAATGACCTAATCCAAAATTTCAGCTTTCAAACTTTAAGTCATAAATTTATTATTATAGAGAACTCTCGAAATTTAATTTTTCTGAATTAGGTCTCTATTATTCTGATGGTGCGATATTAGAAAAAATAAACTAACAATCTATCACAGAAACCGACGACGATAATTTAATAAAATACAGCATGGCTAACTTTATCTAAAACGATTCAAGTAATCTTTTGGATGAATAAAACAACTCGAAAACATTTATTTTAGTATAACTTTACTTCTTTGCGTTCCTCTAAATGTATCCCCGAGTGTACATATCCACTTGATCATAGATTGAAATAAATCTTGAAGGATCAGATGACACCTACGCTATACTCTCAATTCATAAGGCCACATAATCTATAAACACTCAAAGGAAAAGCAACCTCATTACTAACATTAGAGAATATAATTTGCAAAGTATTCTGTTGTTTTAGGGCTCTTTTGGCTTAAAACGTTCATACATACATCATTGGCATAGTATAAATCAATAGAACATCTTCGAACAAGGATACAGTGTGATAGCTGTTAGTAGGTGCTTCAGGTATTTACTTTTCTTTCACTCTCTCTCATACGCTCTTATTAAGAGCAAGTGAGAGAGAAGTACAAACCCGAAGCACTTTCTAAGTACCACAGAGTGTACATTACATCGCAAAAATCTCTATGTCTTTGTTTTCAGATAAAGGATTTCGAACTTTGACTAAACTCATTAAGATTTAAAATGCTCCTTTTAGAATGACTGCCACAGATAGACACACAGATACACTGAGAAACATCATAAGGCTTATTGCCTAACGCAGTCGCAAGCGCAATCGTTTTCATTTTGACAGTCCGAAGGCAAGTTGACATACAAAATGAAAACAATTGTTCCACTTTGACGCCACACAGGTCTAGTTTTTTGTATCAAGAGTTCACAAGTATGCATATGGTATGAATCTTCCCAGATGAATTTTTCGCTTCGAGCCCTAATCTTTCAAACAAAGGCCATTGTCTCTATTATCCCGAAGCCGCTAGCTACCGAGTCAGCACGTGCCATTACAACATTCATATTGCAAAACAAACGGTATCGTCATAGCATTAAGGTTCAAAAATGTCACTGATATTCTAGATATTACGTTTTGGTAGTGTAGGACGATAGACCGCCCCGAGGCGGATTTAGAATATCAGTGACATTAAATTTGAACCTTAATGCTATGACGATACCGTTTGTTTGCCTTTGTTTGAAAGATAAGGGCTCGAAGCGAAAAATTCACCTGGGAAGATTCATACTATAACCAAGTTATCTCTGCCCTTACCACGTTTTATAATTATCACACTCGCGAGCGAGTGGATAGTTTTGTCTCTCAGAGTATTCTTATAGAGTGCGAGGGATAGATAGAATTGTACCTTATGCTCATGGTAAGGGAACACACAGTCAAATATTTAAATTTGTGACCCACCTTAGGTACAAACAGCTACACAGCTAACTGCCCATTAAAGACAGAAGTGAGAAAATATAGAAAGAGATAAATATAAATTTTACATAAGAATCTCATGTGCACGACAGAGACAGTTTCTCTCTGTTTATCTTCATTGGTCACTCAGCTGTGTGGGCGATTGCAAAGTCAATCTGACATTCTACAACAAGGTTGAGTTTCCTATAACTTAAAAATGACTTGGCATCTCTAACGACATTGACGACTTCAAGCATTTATTTTGAAATGGGGCACAAATTAACGTCCGTACATGTGTCACTTTTTGCATCACCAGTCAATAAGCACGCATTTCGTCGCCAAGTTATCTGGATGCACAATCTAAACAGGCTCCTCATCTGCACCGCACCGGCAGATCCCGATCTTTATTACTAATGGGGTTTATTTAGTAACCCCGCATTAAGTTGTTATGGGTGCTGATAACTGATATTACTTAAGTATCGGGGAAACTTTATAAAAACCTCTCTTGGTGCAGTTAAGAACTGGTTCTAATAATGACTCTATGTCAGATTAGAAACAAGTAGACGTTTAAAGGATAGTTTAGTTATCGGAGGTTGATACTGAATGTGAAAATAAACAAGAAAATGTATGCAGCAACTGTTACGAGTACGTTGAATATGTTGGTTTAATATTTCCTTCTGACTATAAGGCTGCCTGTCCAATGAAGTGGAACGAAGTAGCGGAGCGGAAAAAAATCCACCAATGAGAGAACTGCGCTGAGCGAGGCTAGGAAAATAAAGTATTCCTATTGGTGGATCCTTTTCTTGCTAACCTCTCCGCTGCCTCCCTCTGCTCCAGTGGACAGGTAGCCTAAGACATGTAGTTCCACATCCCTTGCCTTCGTCATTTTTTCGATATTCCCAAGGATACCTTCAGTTCAGCCAAGTGGCCCTTTTAGCTTAGTTTGACCTTTATTGCATAGCGTGTCAAAAGTGAAACGCGGTTTTTAAAAAAACTCTTGTTTTTTTTTTTACACAAAACTAAACTTTTCTTTCAATGTTCACGACTTTGAATTTGATTACTCTACATTTAGTAAAATGTTATTTTCAAGGCAAATATACTTTTTGTATTAACACCCAGTTTAAATTACCTAGATATCTGTAAAAATCCGCATCATTATTATGGTGGTCATTATTATAGTATTGAATGAAATAAGGGGTGTTCTTTTTTCGATCATCCATTTAATCATTCAAAATTCAAATTCAAATTCAAATCATTTATTTCATGTAACATGACACATAAATAAATTTAATATTATGTAGATTATTTTATTATTGAGGCACAGCATTAGATAGATAAGCATTATACTACCATTTAATATTGCTGTAGGGAGCATGCAATCCCGCACAGTGTGACATAATAATAGCACAATCAGGCTTATCACTTATCATTCTTAGGATCGTATTGGGACTGTCCCGCACCCGGCGCCGGCGCACCAAGGATGCAGCGCGCCCACGCATGGTTGCATAAAAATATTCAACGCGAGCCTCCGCGAACATTCCGGAAGCGCTACACTAATAATCTATGCATCTAATCTCCTTTAAAAATGACAACAGGGTGTTTCAGGAGAACTCGTGTCTAAAAAACAGAAGTTACGATGGCGGACATCGACTTCAATTTAATTTGAAGTATAAATAAAACCGGACAAGTCCGACCAGGACTCGCCCACCGAGGGTTCCGCACATGACACGGTTAACTCAATTGAAAATTTGGACCGCCGTACTGGTCCGTATTGGACCCTTGCATAAAGACCCTGTTTTTTTGTGATTTAATTAAAAATGTATAGTTTTTAAACTTTTACTTGCAAAATTAGGTTAAATTAAATGAAATAAATTAAATACCCTATAAATTTTGATTCCCTTGTGAGTTGGAGTTTTTTGTGGCATAAACGGCCGTAACTTTTTTTTTACGTTAACTTATTTGTTTATTTATTTTATTTTCTGGCATAGGAAGGCAATCGAGCACACAGGCCACCTGATGGTAAAAGGAAACTGTGACCCATAGACATTCGCATTCACAGGACTGCAAATGCACTGCCAACCCTGAGGACTAAGATGGAATGCCTCTGTGCTAGTCATTTCACCGGCTGTCTTATCCCCAAACCGGAACACAACATTGCGAACACTGCTGTTTGGCGGTAGGTTAATGGATAAGACTGTGGTACCAACCCGGACGGACCCTGCACAAGGTCCTCCCACAAGTGAAAAAACTTACACACTTAAAATTTTGATTGTTTTGTAGCTTCTAGGGACTTAAGTATACTCGTATGATTTTTAATTTCAACTCGATACCTCTACGCTTTCCGTAGATACAGGGTCTTGATAGACAGACGGACAGCAAAAATATTGGAGAGACATGATTAGCAGCTAATTGTAGCGATAAGTAAATTGCACATGGCCACTTAAACAATAACACATTATTACTTTTATCATTTATATTTCAATGAGCTGTCTTTGATACAGAATGAACTCATTGAAGATAACCACTCACGGCTTTTCCACTATAGTATTTTGTATGAGGACAATGTTACCGATTATTACTCTATAGGTATTTGTTTAAACATTTTACAAGTGAATTTAAGTTTTAACAGCACGTATATAAAGTTCTTTTGAGTTTGATTAACTTTATATAAAAATACGGTAGTAATGCAATATCGGGAAACCAACATAATAAGACGGGATAAAATAATGAGTAATTACTGTTAAGTTTATATAATAATGTGCAAAATATAGAACTACTAAGTTAAATTACGTCTTATAATTACTACGTAGTAAAGGAGGTTATTAGAAAACGCTACCATGTACATTTTATCACGTAGGTAGGTGCTAGATGGAGAAGTTTTTTTTTCATTAGGTCCTTAACTATCTATAATATTTTCCATACCACATGATCGAAATTGCCCAATTATATATCATGCAAACCTCACCTAAAGTAAGTCATTATAGCTATCGATTAACCAGCGGGTCATAATGAGATTCAGTAGGTACCATATTATGACTCGGCGGGTTATAATATGGTACTAAATCGTACTACTAAATATCTCTTCGCGAAATATCATATTGCAATGATATAGTTTGCCTAATGAAGATTTGGTGAAGAATTATTGAAACTAGATAAACACAAGAAGTATACAACCTCGTTAACTAGAAGTATATACAACGTACAAAAGTGACATAGACTGTACAACAACAAGTTTATATTATGCGGATATAAAAGATTTGTCATACATGCATACGATTATTAATGTTACCCACGATTCTATGAAGAATGGACCAACGAAACCACGATCTGATTAGAGGCTGTACACACGTACAAACGCGCGACTGGACCACAGATCCAATATAAAATAGTCAACTGTAACGCAGACAACATGTCACCTATTTAAAATAAAAAAAGCTTTTTATGATAAAGCGATTGCCTTAAAGTATTCAATATTATTATTTACAAAGAATTCAACTCAATATGTTATAAAACGAAACATGTCAAAGTTTTTTTTTACTATATCACGTTGTTATTAAAGCAGTAAATATCACAAACTAACGCACCCTTTATGTAAACATAAAAAAATAAACAAAATACCGCACGCAGCGTGTCGTGTGAACGACCTTTACGTTTTAATGGATGAGATGTAGATTAAAAATGTCGTTTGTATTCACTATTGTTTCTGAATAATCCATTCATATTGTTAACCGTAGCGCTCCGAAATTGAATCTCACGCTCATTAAAAAAGTTGTCGATATGAATAAACTTGTTACAGCTCAATTGAACAATATAACAGCTTGTCGATGGTTTTTATATTATTGAAATGACAGATGTCAGTGCATGCGATATAACCTCAACTTCTTGATACTTTCAATTTTGAAAAAGTTTCCCTTGTAATCAGTGTAATCACACATCGGATGTAACTGTTCATCATATAAGTTTTTAATAAAATCAGTCAAAAATGTGATTTTGAAATATGTTTCTGAGATTTGCGCAATTATTAGGTATCCATGTAATAAAATTGCCCGTCTAGTCTAAACTAGCTAGAGACTACACGGGACCATGAGATGGGGACCGGAACTTCGTGGTTTTACATTTAAATTATAACAAACTGCAATAATAGCGTATAGAGTTTGTTTATTGTCTTTGGTACTAGATGATTATATTTTGAAAACTCTTGTTAGCAAAGTGGGACCCAAGTTTCTTTAAAAAAAATACAATTGTGACCTTTGCGTTGATGATCTTGATTTCTGCGTTTGAGAATATAGTTTTTGTACCTTCTAGGCTGATAAATCATACTTATTATCCTGCAGCCTCAGTATAAGCAAGATCATATTGATGTCAATCCTGACACTGGTCAAAACAGTAAAAATTATGACATATAACCCAAGAATAGGTCAGGATGGACTTCTTATCCCCTTTTTACTTTAGTAATGTTTTACTAATATACCCTTTCTTAATAAAATTATACTCACGCCTTTGTTCCTAGAGTGGGGTAGGTAGAGCTACAGAATTACCTACAACTCTACAAACTTGTTGATAATTCTGTAACCAAATTGTGCACAATAAGATGTTTTCCAGCGTATTGTATTAGTGACAGGTTGCAAGCCCATCGCCCAACGCGAACGGTACTACAAGCCTTTATTCCCTAATAGTGTGTTGTGTTCTTATATTCAAAACGGTGGATAGAGTTATGACGTCTCGTTAAAATTTGAAACATTTTGTACGTAGCAAATGTCAAATTTTAACGAGACGTCACAGCTCTATCCACGGTTTTGAATATAGAAACTCACCATAAGTCGCCTTTTACGACACCCACGGGAACATATAAAATGGCACTATTCTAACCCGGCACCCACACGGCAAGCAGTCAATTGTTGCTCTATATTTGAATGTTTAAAAAAAAACTTTAAAAACGCGTCTATAATATTGACTAGTCATTCTCATTGCACAAGGAAAAAATAACTGGCCATCAACAAAAAATACAGATTAAAAAAACATCCCTCCGGCCACGTTTTAAAAAGCGAAGCGCAAGTTCGTGTAAGCACATCGCAAGGGTGGGTCGTCACTGTCGTCACTAAACCAACAATTTATGCATGCCTCCTAATGGCCCCCGCCATCAGCCTTTGTTTGCCAAGCTTTCTATGAAATTTTATTCGGTAATAGCGTGTAGGCCCGCACGTCTTGCCTCAATTTCATTTTGTCAATATGCCCCATTGTTAAGTGATTTCTGAGGGCTTATTGTACACGTTCCGTTTTCACCTATTTTTTCGTTTTTCTCTTTTGTTGTTTAACGTCTTTTTTCTGATTGGAACGAGTTCTTTAACCGTTATGTTTATTTGGATAGATGCTTGAGCTAACTTTTAAGATTCAAACGCTGTTTTATGCTTTTATAACCCCGGTATACGAAAATATTAAATTATTAAGTTTGATTTGGTGTCTTTGTTACTTACTTTTGCGAGTTTTAAATTTAAGACTAGGTACATAAACTCCCGATGGGTTCAAAAGAAAGGAAAACTCCGAACTGTTTGGTAAAGTTTTTCATTAAAAATTAAAGCATTAAGATATCAAAATATCTAGATCGAAGTCAAACCATAAATTTAGTACGTAGTACGCTTACTTGTACTTCTAACGATGAAAGAGCGGAATAAACAGCTAAAGCACGATACTTACGTTCAACACTCAGCAAACACTGAAATAGGCAAAATATATGCATCGTCTGGCGCACACAATAGCTTGGAACTTTCGTTCGGGAGCCGGAATGCCTTGAATAGAATTCTTTCACTGCCTTTATCGGCCCGACTTCGGCTTGCAAACCTGCCAACCTATTCTAACGCCAGTTACAATCAAAGTATTGCATCCCCCTCACTTGTATGAGAAGCGAAAGGGATAGCGAGTTAAGTTGCCTCGCCTAGTTGGGAGTGATATCGGGTGATCGGGCGTCAAGTGCTCGCTCGCCGTTTCAACTCAAACACGCAATATTCGAAGAACTTGCGAAAGGCACGCGCCAATATTTCCTAAGGAAGTGTACATAAATCTTTTTAACTTTGCGTTTGCATATGTGTGTGAGCACGTACAAATAACTGACGATCGCAGCTACCGTTTGACCTCACACAAGCAATCTGACGTGTGTGCGTCAATTTTGTTCAGAAGCGTTGTTGTGTTGGTTTCACCACTACAGCGAATGTCTGCTTTCTTTAAATGATTCACTAATATGCTACTCGTTTTTGAAAAACGAGCGCATCTGTCATAGGTGGCATATTGCATTTAAGACGTTATTAGTAGCTTCATAAGGGCTGAGTTTCGTAAAGCTTCAAAATGCAGATACGTTGTTCTCTTGATCCAGTAGGAAGTTATTTGCTGTTCGAAAATGTATTTCGCCGCCTGAAATGTTAATGTTGCATTAATATTAAGCGGAAAATCTTGATGAAGATTACAGAGTTGTTTCGACGCGTTATGGGGTAATATGGCGCTGGTTTTGAAGCTTCATTATTTACCTGGCCTATTTACTTGTTCGTAGGACTGGGCTACTGTTAAAAAGTTGGACTTATGTTCTGTTTAAGGTCTAGACAGTACGTGCTAATGTACTTTGCCCTACAAATGCAATCATAAACAAGTTTTTTTTTTAACTGTATTGTGAGTGCCATCCGAAGGTTTTGCGAATTTCGAACTATGTTTTGATAAAATAGAATTCTAAAAGGCACAAAAAGTTTATTCTTCGTATAGAACTTAACCTCGCAGGAACAACAACACTAAATTTATTACAAAATTAAACTAGGCCTTTAAAAAGATAGAGAAAATTCATTAATTTTCATATTTTTTTAATTACTTGAAAAAGTAGCTCTTTTATACCGCCTGTTCCATCACGCATCGTAATGATTCAGACATTAACCTTCAGGTCCGGACCTTTAAGCATCCGGGATCCGTTTCGGAACGGACGTCATTTGTTACACATTAAAGCGACAATATCTCAGCTAGATACGTGTAATTTTCTATTAAAGCAAGAACGCGTGTTTAGAGCGTTTAAAAAAAATCGTTACCTGGGTCGTTCTTCTTTTTTACCGACAATAGCCTGTCTCTCATCTTATTAAGCGTCTCATTAGAGTATGGATAATTATGTTTTTCGTGTTTAATATACGTCCATACTTTTATTTATGTAAGAGTACCAAATAATTGTGCTCATTCTTTAACCCACGTTTTTTTTAATAATATGGTTTTCCGTAGAATGCCGTGACAGAGTGGTCATCTAATACTTGGTCTCGGTTGAAAACGGCCACTCTGTCACAGTGTTTCTGGTAAACCATATTAAAAAGAATAAAATATGAATGCAGGACAGGAAGCATTAATTAGTTTTAATAAGGAATAGCTGCAACTTTTTTGAAATCGAACACTGAAACCGACGGTTTATTGTCCATAATTGTATATTATACATAAGTAGTATTAAGTGGGTATAAATAATAGTAATATATAACTGAGTGATATCGGCGGCAGATAAACTTTGTGTAGTTTTCGCCTGCTGTTAAAATATAACTGTAATTATTGTAATAACATGAATAAAAAAAAAAAAAGAAAAAAAAAAAAAAAAAAAAAAAAGAACGACCCACCTACTGTTGTTGGCCATTAATACTTTATTGTTTCGCTGTTAGTTCTTTCATTGACTAATCTTGTGCCGTTTAAAAAGTCGCGATGCTTGTTTTCAAACTTATTCACTCAATTTGGATTGTTCATATTTTATACAATTACTCTGGTTCGAAAAACATTTCGAGAAATAGAGTTCCAAAGCCGTACTGCATTCTTAAGTTTTTAAAATATTAATCTATTTCGGATATTTCGACAAAAGTACATTTTAACCTCCGTTTGACTTTCTATTTCGGCTTCCTAGGTGCATCTTACGCGTTAGGCGAAAGTCGCTTGAAATAGTATGTTTTAATACACTATTACACTCTCTTTTTTTCATTAAATATCATTTAATTGTTGTAATTTGTTAGAAAATGCCAACCCAAATTTAAGATAATCATGTCATCCATAAAATGTCTGCTAAATAAATAAAGATATAAAACCAAAACTATTGGGTCGAATACAACATACCTTCACGCCTGTCATCCCAGAGTGGGGTAGGCAGAGCTACAGAATTACCTACAACTTTAAAAATTTGTTGATAATTCTGTAACCACATTCTGCACAAAAAGGCTAAGATGTTTACCAGCGTATTAGTGACAGGTTGCAAGCCCATCGCCTAACAGTACTACCAAGCCTTTATTCCCTTAGTCGCCTCTTACGACATCCACGGGATGACATGGAGTGGCACTATTCTATCCCGGCAACCACACGGTTTTCCGGATTCGGGTCGAATACAAAATTTATGAAATTACCAATTTTTTCGAATTAGAATGTATAAACCGTGAGTTTTTGGTCTATCCCAACTACGAGTACAATGTAATTCCTTTTCTGTTTGTAGCAGAAAATAATAGTGAAAAAAACAGGAAACCTGTGTATATGTTTATTTTTCAGCATGATATTACTTAATCAGGCTTCAATGCGGTTTAATTGAAAATTTTCATTTGGAAAAGTCATTAAGTGGGTCAACTGCATAAATTATCATACAGGTCGCTGCTGTTTTTGGGTGAATATTTTTACTATTTGCCCAACTATCTTCGAAAAGCATAACACACTACATAGACCCAACTTAACTCATAGCAAACGCCATAAAACATATATAAAAACGTACGCATACAGATCAACTTTTTTCAACGTTATTATTAACGTTCTATCAAAGGTCAATCTTGCCAGTTAATGTTGAACTAATTCCCATTAATGAAACTTAACGGCGTGAAATTTGGACCACAGGTAAACCCATGACAATGAAAGATTACGTATCTAAGAGCTGATATGCTGATGGCGACAGGATCTCTGCTATAAATAACGTACATATACCCACGCTAGCGACTCGTTAGTTTTATCTTGTAAGTAGTTGATTATTTTGCAAAAAAACCACAATCGCCAGTAAAAACTTGTTTCAAAAATGTTTATTTTGACAGAATCTTCTTTTCTTGCACTTTGTTGCAATGCGAAGCAACCAGCTCACCCAGCGCACCCCGCGCGCATGGTGTATTGGTCACGTAGGACACTTTATTAGCTGTCGACTGTTTGTTTCTTTCGCGCCGCGTCGCTCTGCATCTCATTCACGTGGAATTCGCGCACCCAAGACGCCGCCTAAAAAGTTTGCAATTACATCGGGGATTCTTATGTATTGAATTGTTTTTGTCTTTGATTTGTTGAAATTTTCATAACTTTTTCACAGCTTCAATAAAGTAGATTCATATAATAAACTGGTGAGAAAAATCATATTTTGAATAGCTATGCTAAAAAAGATTGGTCGTATTTTATGTTTGTTCCTAGTATATGCGGCCGACCTGCTGACGTCACAGTACATATCGGATCTCTCTGTCTTATTGCGGTCTAGTTAGCAATTTAAATGCTTGTATCGTCCAAATTTCATTTTATTGATCTCTTTATTGGTATTTTCATATTGTGTTGAGAAATGCAATTTAAGAAAACCATGCATATTCCCTATTTATTATTGTTTATCATTTATGCCCCCTGATTCTGTACTCTCCAAACTAAATCCGGCCTTCAATCTGTCACAACGAAATTACCTCTGACGTAGCCAGTTAAGGCAAAGCCTTATTCCGGGTCGAAGCAGGCTGTTAGCGATTGTTCGCCAGACGTCTAAGATCCCCAGGGCAACCATTCTACCTTCTCGAGATATAATGACACATGCACTATGTTGCTAAAGGAAATTGGAACCTTTACTGTACTAGATAAGGTGGTTTATACCACAGAATTGCTATAGTAGATGCGATCTTTTGTCTAAGTTGGTTGACTATTGTGCTGGACGGATTCGATCGGGTCGGACAGTCACCTCCCTAGTTCGATGTCACGGCTTGATGGCTGAAACCAATTATCTATGGAACAAGGACCTTCCTGTTTTAAAAGTAGAATTTCTGAAATGTACTTATGTCAAACGATGTAACGGTTTGTTGACTATAGTAGTATTTTAGTAAAATTGGTTCTTAAATTGATTGAAAATTTTAAAAGTTTAAGATTTAGGTAGGTATATCTTTGTAAACATGGAAACAAGATACACAATTTTAAGGTGTCTCAATCTCAAGGTATTTCAGTGTGTTTTTAAAAAAAAACTTACTTTTTTCAATGCGTTGTGCCTAATAAGGATCAAATTTTATTTTAACCTTAATCGTAGATTTACGCACTTAGAACCTTGTTGCAGTAGGAAGGCCCTACTTGAACAATTGCATTTGCTAGTCTTACTATCTTTTAAAAGAATATGACGTAAAATTAAAACTATCGCCGTCGGTCATGTCGTTGGGAGTTTTTCACTTTTCTGAACTAAGTACACCTCTACAATTCTACATCCTTCATTCATTATTTTTAAAGCCTACGATTCATTCGGTAACAGGTGTGCATGAGCATCAGTTACTTAACATTACGTGGCCATCCCGCTCCCCATTCCTGTTCCCCTAGTACCTTCCGTCATAAAAAGTAATACTAATCACATTAACCTATTAACTCACGTCACAGATTGCGCCAACGTTACATTAAACGTAATAACACATTTTGTATGACGTGCAACATTACTCCTAAATACATAAAGAATAATCTTTCCAGCATTAGGCTTCGGAAGCAATGTTGGTAATTTGCCTCACAAATGCGAATACGTAGCGTTTCACCACGTTTGCGTTAACCGCTGAGTCATTCTTTACAACTTCGTTGGGTTTTACGTCTTTCTTTCGTATTAACGAAAATCATAAAATTTTTCTTTGGCAAAATACAAATGGCTGACTTAATTCCTTTAATAATTCTCTACGAGTCAACCAACACTGTCCAAATCAAACAGAAACCAGTCAAAGGTTGGTGCTTTACTTAATGAAACCAGCTAAACATAAATTATAGCATATCGGTATGTAATTACTATACAATAATAAGATATTATATAATAAAATTAAATAAAGTACTATATGTTAAGTAACATTGTACTTACTTATACGAGTACTATTACTATTGCTTTTGTCGTTAAATAAATTATTTTTCATTTCTTTGACAAGATTTTTTTCATCTTGAGACCCTGAAAAGTCTTTGGAGTCCCGTTAAAGTCAGTTAGACTCGCATAAAATCTTACAAGAACAAGTGAGAGGGAAATAAGAACCCAAAAGCCTTTTTTTACGAATGAAGATAAACAGGGAGAAACTGTATCTGTCGTGTACATGAGATTCTTATGTAAAATCTATATTTATCTCTTTCTACATTTTCTCACTTCAGTGGGCAGTTAAGTGTGTGGCTGGTTGTACTGCACCCTATCTCTGTACCTTTCACGTCGTGATCACGCTTTATATTTTCCACGACCAATTCAAAACGATTCGACATCTAACTCGACGTTGCTAAAAGAATATCACCTAAGAACTGTGTACCCAGCATATAACAAGTAGGTGTATTTATAGAGCCCATTCGGCTTATGTTTTATGAATATTTCATGATCACCCTGAGTAATGCTAGCGGCCGGATAATTAGAAATGTTATAAGAGTGTTGTGCGGAATAACATCTACATATCTTATTTGGGACTGGAGGATAACACTGTAAGAATTGGTTTGGTTTTTCGAAAATACAGGGTGGAAAAAACGAGCGCCATGAATGGCAACTACCTTAAGTATTGGAAATAGCAAATTCTACGGAAACGAGACTTACTTTTATTTATGAAAAAAAAAATTGCTGAATTTATGGATTTTTGTAAATTTGCCTGCTTTAACCGATAATCTAACTGGTCGAATATGACAAAACAATAGTCGTTTTAGTTTGATACAGATCGAAAGGGTCATTGATGGTGATGATTTTTGTCTACATCAAGCAGTACAGCCTATACCTCTAGACTAACAGACAAAAAGTGTAACCATTAATATGACGCCTCTAAAATATTTTGTTTACTAATTTCAAGTGATTATGTAAGCTAAAAACAACTTCGTAAGGCACTCATTCCACCGCCGATGATGAGCGGGAGGCGAGTACAACCAGCGATCCACTATTAATATTCGTGTCTCTTTTATTCACACGCGATCTATATTTTTTGTTTCGACAAACTAGTGGAAAGAGTTCTCGCCGGCAGTGTGAACAGCCAGCGATCAACTTAATAGACGTGTCTCTTTTACTGACACGGGATCTATATTTTTTGTTTCGACATGCTAGTGGAAATAATTCTCGCCGGCAGTGTGAACAGCCAGCAATCAACTATTAATATACGTGTCTCTTTTATTGACACGGGATCTATATTTTTTGTTTCGACAAGCTAGTGGAAAGAGTTCTCGCCGGCAGTGTGAACAGCCAGCAATCAACTGTTAATATACGTGTCTCTTTTATTCACACGCGATCTATATCTTTTGTTCGTTTCTTGAGCGAGAAAATGGTCGATAGCTAATCGCTTCCTCGCTCTTTAAGGGACCAGTGCCTGAGATACAAGACTAGTCTTCTGCATGTTTGCAAGAGAAACTTCTCTACCTCTAGACTAACAGACAAAAAGTTTAACCATTAATAAGACGCCTCTAAAATATTTTGTTTACTAATTTCAAGTGATTATGTAAGCTAAAAACAACTTCGTAAGGCACTCATTCCACCGCCGATGATGAGCGGGAGGCGAGTACAACCAGCGATCCACTATTAATATTCGTGTCTCTTTTATTCACACGCGATCTATATTTTTTGTTTCGACAAACTAGTGGAAAGAGTTCTCGCCGGCAGTGTGAACAGCCAGCGATCAACTTAATAGACGTGTCTTTTTTGTTGACACGCGATCTATATTTTCTGTTTCGACAAACTAGTGGAAAGAGATCTCGCCGGCAGTGTGAACAGCCAGCAATCAACTATTAATATACGTGTCTCTTTTATTGACACGGGATCTATATTTTTTGTTTCGACAAGCTAGTGGAAAGAGTTCTCGCCGGCAGTGTGAACAGCCAGCAATCAACTGTGAATATACGTGTCTCTTTTATTCACACGCGATCTATATCTTTTGTTCGTTTCTTGAGCGAGAAAATAGTCGATAGCTAATCGCTTCCTCGCTCATTAAGGGACCAGTGCCTGAGATACAAGACTAGTCTTCTGCATGTTTGCAAGAGAAACTTCTGCCATCAAACATGGCTTCCCAGTTCCCATTATCCCGCTCGAAAGACTTTCCAAAGGGAAGCTGCCAAATTAGGGAAATTAACTTTTTATTTTAAAAACTTCTTTTCTCGCTCTTGCAAATGACGTTCCATTAATTGTGCGATGTAATTAAGTCACTTTGTTATTCGGGAGTTTTCCCGCTCGCCAATCATTTGTTCGTTAAGAATGGATACAGTTGGTGAATTTTTAGTGGGTAAGTAAACAAACGCTGCCATATTGTTATGCTTAAAAGTTAATTTAGGTATGTCCGTTTCCTGTGTTAAAACTACAGGTAAAATTGAAATTTTTCGTTTAAATGGCATTTACCTAATGCCATTTTGTATGATCATTACTGTTTTTATTTTTAGACGATCTCTGAGTATCTACACTCAAATACGAGTATATACAACTACATGCGTTAAATAATATCGGAACCGAGATATTAAAGATTTAAGTAATAAGTTTTTGCATGAATATTTATTTAAATATCTCGGCACCGATAAAAGATACGATAAAAGATAAAAAGATAAAAGTTCATTACAATTTGCTATGATTTTGAGTTGATACTGTATTGATCTAAAAGTGCGTTGCGTATTTTCCTCTTTGACTGACTGCAGTAATAATAATATGGTGTATCCCAATACAATAATCTGGTGTAAAACAACCTTAACCAACAAGTGGGTGTCATAGACAAGAGTTTAACTCCTTATTTAACGATTATGACCATAGAGATGTTAACGAGCTACGTACTTACCGTTTTATGTGCGTCGTGACGTTTATTACACGGAGGTTTGTTCACACTTGTATACTTTAACTTAAACTTGAGCATAAAATATGGCTTTTCAATTAACGTGCATTAATAGAAACACTTTTAATATCACTTTAATAGTGAAAGCGATGTTGATTTATTAGCACTTTCATGTCTCGCTCGACTAACCACGCTGAATATCATCGAGATTATTTATAGTATAGCATTTAACAGGGCTTCTATTGATAAGATCGAACGTATAAGGCTGCCTAATTGAGAATGCACGCGCTAAAATGTGTTTTGTTCGCTCTGGCGGGACTACTTAAACTCGTTGGTGCGCCGCGTTCCTCGTACACCCGTTTTTAGAAAATAAAACGTGCGTCAAAAACGGCGCCATGTTGTTACTGTGACCCCGTCTTTTGTTTACGCAACGACACGTATTTTACGCAGCGGTGGGGTCGCTTTATACACCCCGGGCGACGCATGATACGCACGCACATGTGGGTATGTTTTTGCGTCGTATCTATTAAGTACTCCTATAGCGGCCATACATTTGGATACGACCCGAATTTATACCCTCGTGAGTAACGTGCGCCGCAGGGGAATTCTAGCTATGCTGCTATCACGTAGACCGACGTCTCCTACGCCATGGAGATGTTGAACAAGACTGGCCACCAGCCTCCTATTTCATGGTCCTGGCAATGATTGGTGGTGACACATCGGTATACACTCGCGAGCAAAAAAATCGACTCAAGCTGCACGTTTGGGTTCTCCGCCCAGTATATCTTGACCTATTCAGAATATCTTTAAAAAAATGGTATCAAATGAAAGCTGATAATGTAACGGTTTAAAAAAAAAAGTTTTTCAGCCATGCCATTTTCCACAAGTGAGAGGAGCCAGGTTTTGCAGAGATGCATGAAAAAAAAAACAAAACGAAAAGAAAAGGGAAATCGTAAAATAAAAGGCATTTTAAGGAAAATAAAGGTTTTATTTATTAATTAATACTTTGTATTTCCACCCCTGGCCCTTATCACAGCATTCAGGCGGTTTTTCATGGATCTTATCAGCTTTTTGATAAGCTCCTGGGGGATGGCATCCCACACCTCCTGCAGTAACATTTGAAGGAGCTGGATCCCTCTTCCGAATCTGCCTTTTCAGGTAGTCCCAGAGATGCTCAATGGGATTCAGGTCCGGGCTGATTCCATGGTGGGAATGCCGACCTCGGCAAGGTAGGCCCGAGTGATCCTTGCGGTATGACAAGGGGCATTATCCTGCATCAGGACGAACCCCTCGTCATAAAAACTGGCGTAAGGAACAACATGATCCTCAAGGATGTCAGTGATGTACCTGGCAGCGGTCAATCCACCGCCACGGCCCCCACCAGGTACGAAAACGAGCTCTGTACGCCCTTCGATGGAAATGCCCGCCCACACCATGACGGAACCTCCGCCATAGGCAACTGTTTCCTTGAAACAGCATTGGGCATTCCGTTCTCCTGGCCTCCTGTAGACTCTTCCTCATCTGTCACAGCCATTCAAGCACACCCTGGACTCATCACAAAAAAGAACTGGGGTCCATTGCTCAATGGTCCAATTTTTGTGTTGATTAGCAAATTCCAGGCGTGCTTGGCGGTGACGCGGGAGCAGTCTGGGGCCCGTGGCTGGCCGATTTGGGGTCAGGTTAGCTTCCTTGAGTCTTCGTCTTACTGTCCACTCGCTGGCAGTAACCCCTCGTACATCCCGAAGATGCTGATTGACAGTAACGGCAGTCTGGTGCCGATTTCTGAGAGAGGAAGTGACGATAAAGCGGTCATCCCTCTCAGATGTGCACTTCCGGCGGCCAGAACCTGGTCTTCGTGCCAAGGCCCCAGTCTCCCGAAACCGTCGGTAAAGTCGGCTTACTGCTGACTGGCTTAAATTCAGCTGGTTAGCCACGAAGCGTTGGTTGTGTCCCTCTTCCAGCAAGGCCACGACTTGGGCGGCTTCAGTCATGGTGGTATCCATTTTCCTCAGGGTTTCCGAGTAAGGTCGTTAGCAGAGATGTGTACCGGTCAACTTCTGATAAGTGACTGATGACATTTCCCCCCCCTACCCCATATTTATAGGGGTCAAAAGGGGCACAACTCGTACGTTTCGCAACGAGTAAATGATCCACATATAGGGAAATGAGACATAACTTGGAAAATCCTGTTCGGATTCCCAGGATTCTTGTTTTTTTTTAATGGTTACATTATCAGCTTTCGTTTGGTATCATTTTTTTAAAGATATTCTGAATAGTTCAAGAGATACTGGGCGGAGAACCCAAACGTGCAGCTTGAGTCGATTTTTTTGCTCGCGAGTGTACATTGCAGAGTAAAAAAGTTTTTAATATGAACTGGGATTCGGTATCCTGCCTTTTGGCCGAAAATCATTTGGCTACATATATCGTTTCTCTACCGTTGCATTTACCAACCCGCTTTTTTTTCTGTAACTGTAAATATTTTGGGATTATTTTCAGTACCATTGTATAGAGTAGAACATCGTGTAGGTTTGATTTGGTTAGGTTTTATAACGATTGAAAAACGATACCTTTTTGAAAAGGCAGAAAACCTTGGGATTCATATAAGTCGCACAAAAATGTCATCTGTCATTGTCCCGATGATGGTGAAATAGGGGGCGGATTGAAAGTGGTACTTGAGATAGATATATATGCAATTTCAGCAGTACAAATCCATAAAAAAATCTGATTAGTATAGAGGCTTACATCATACGAGGGGAGGTCCAAAAGTTCGCGGAATGGAGGGGATGGGGGTGGGGATGACTATATTTTTTAGTATAGTACTAATGGCCAACTCATTAAGAGTATATATACCAACTTTCAGCCTGAAGAGCTTGTTAGATTTTATTATGATTGGTTAATCTCAATATCTAATACAAGCGTATTATTTGTTTGATAGATGAAATGAAAAACAATATAAATTTATAGATAAACTTTATTAATTATACTCTTCTGTACTTATATAAACTGTAAGGAGTATTATTTGTACATAATAGATATAGGAAATGAAAAGCGAGATATAAATGTAACAATTTATCATCTACGATATTATTAACTCTTTCTATGACCAACACAACATATAGATCATGTGATCAAAGCATACTAGAAAAAGGTATCTAGTAAACTTAGCTATACACTAGCAATAATAATAATAATTCATAAAGATATATATATTCAGTAATAATAAGTCATGACACAGTAATAAACAGTAGAAATAATCACTAAAATACACTTTGGTACTTAACTTAGTTCCTTGCAGCTTGCCAGCTCACAGTCAACTGCCCAGTCTCGGGAGGGGCTGTTATTTATAGGTCGACAGTTTGCCCTTTCCAGCCACCAACCCCGGCATCGCGAACATAGGATGTTACCAAGACTTCCGTCTAGCACAACTATTTATATTTAAGAAAATATTGATTCTAATTGCCATTATTAAATACAAGAGGATTTAATAATGTACCAAACTATTTTACTAAGCTCTAATTATACAATCACACTTATTATATTATTTACTTGACTTGAGTGGGTAGGTAGGTAGCAAGCACAGTTGTCGCTCGGGAGCTACCTACCTTACTTGTTTATCTAAGTGTTCAATAGTGAAAAATACATTCTGTTGTAATGGTATTGCATTATTTATTATTAAAGGTACGTACAATCATATTTTAATAATCTAATATAACACGGCCAGACTGACATACTTCGTTCTCGAAGTATTAGTTAAATGTAATTACAAATAAAAGACAAGTATTTAAATCGTACAGTACAAATCATTATATTAATCATATCTTATTACATTTATTTACAGTTCGGCATCGTTACTTCGGCACTTCTCACATTAAGAGACAAAGTAACGACGGTCAAGTGATTCGACCACACATCGAGATCTAGCCCCACACCTGCTGCGCATGAGACGGGCTGATGAATCAAATGACTTCAGCAGTTCCGCACGAAAGAATAAGCATTCCTTATCTACAAAATAATAATAGATCAAAAAATAATAATATCTAAAATGTATTTTAATCATCTTCCCACCGCCCTGGCCAGAGACGCAATTTGTCTTTGGCTACGGTTATGTTCCTTAATCTACCGATACCTTTTAATGCATATCTATCATTATGTAGGAGACCTTGAATTTCGTAGGGACCCTTGAATCTAGGACTGAGTTTAGCAAGCCGTCTATGATCTTGATTTACATATACAATATTTCCTACCTCAAAATTTTGATTATCTCTTCTTAGTACATCAAATCGCGTTTTGTACTTTCTGGCTTCCGAGCATAAACGTTGGTAAGCCAGTTCGCGGTCTGACCTCACGTCAGTATTAGTTTCAAAAATGTTTACGTCATTTAGCCGACTTTGAATGCTTGGAATATTACCATTACAACCGATTAATAAATGATTAGGAGTAAAACCTGTAGACTTTTGAAAAGTGGTATTAATTGTTAATTGGACTTTCCACAGCTCGCTCGGCCAATCTGACGAGTCATCACACATGGTGTTAAGCATATTAATGACTGTTCTTACATATCTTTCCACTTGACCATTTCCACTTGGTGTGCCTGTGGCTACCATGTGATGCTCAATATTTAACTCTCTAAATAAAGATCTAATGAGATGCGAGCTAAAGTTGGTACCTCTATCTGTTATAATTCTTGATGGGGTACCAAATAAAGTTATGGTGTCCCGAATAAGGGGAATTAATTCGTGGGCATTGAGACTGCCCAAGGGTTTTAATAAACAGAATTTAGTAAAGCTGTCCACAACGATAAGAATATACCTGTATCTTTCATTTCTCTGAGAAAAGGGACCTGTGCAGTCTAGGTGAATGGTATGGAAGGGCACTGGCATTTTATCTATGGGGTGTAAGAATCCTTGCTTCGGACCCGAGTGACCTTTACGTTCAATGCATGTGAGACAGTGTTTTATAAACTTTTTGACAAATGCAAACATATGCGGAAACCAAAAATGCTCACGAATCTTTTCCATTGTCTTTTCAATTCCTACATGGCAATTCTCGCTGTGGAAAAGTTGTAAAAGCTCGAATCTGCATCTTTTAGGTACAAAAACTTTGGGTTTATTAGGCTGAACTTTATAAAATAACAGATTATCTTGTATCAGATAGCGGTGTGCATCTAGTTCTCCAGCTAATACCAGACTCATTAAGTTCTGAGTGTCTGGGTCACTTTGCTGAGCAGATTCTAACCAAGAAACTTCAGGGTCATTGATGAAATTCACAGTCCTGATTTTATATCCGGCACAAGGTTTCGGCAATTCGGTATCAATGGGTTGTACTTGGAATATTTGGGAACTGTTTAATAAAGTTGCAAAATTTACTGAACTTGAGGTTTCGACAGGATTGCGGCTAAGAAAATCTACATGACCTATGTATTTACCCTTTTTGTATATTACCTCAAAGTCGAAATCTTGCATGAATGTCCACCAACGAGCTACACGTGGTGATAGATCTTTTTTATTCATAGTGGCTTTAATGGAATTACAGTCCGTATAAATTTTGAATTTAATGCCTAATAGGTACACTCTAAAGTGTTTTAGAGCATTATATATCGCTAAGGTTTCTAGATCATATGAACAATATTTGGCCTCTGTAGGTGAAGTTCTTTTACTGAAATAGGCAACAACATTTTTAATGTCATTAACCTTTTGTACTAAAATGGCTCCATATCCCAATGAACTAGCGTCAGTATAAAGTTCTGTTGCCAAATTTGGATCAAATACAGATAATAGAGGTTTAGTTGATAACTGTTTTATAACATAGTCTCTAGCTTCATCCTGTTCGAAACCCCATTCCCACCTTTGCCCACATTTGGTTAATTTAGTAATACAAGCGGTTTGTGCTGCAAAATTTGGGATAAATTTGCGAAAATAGCTTGCAAGCCCCATAAATTGCCGTACCTGCTTGACATTACTAGGGATGGGCGAGTTAACTAATGCGGTTACTTTGGACGCACTAGGCCTTACTCCTTCACTTGATATATGCCTACCCAAGTATTCAATATTGTCGACAAAAAATTTACACTTTTGTACATTAATTGCAAACCCTGCGAGGCTTAACGCGGTAATAGTTTGCTCCAAATATGCTAGACCTTCTTCTATTGTAGTGAATGGGATAAGGAGGTCATCAATGTAGACTAAAATAAATTTTAAATGTTCGACTGCCTTAGTTATAGCTCTCTGAAAGACCGAGGGACCATTGCAAATACCGAATGGCATCTTTAAAAATTCATAATGGCCACTAGGGGTCACAAAAGCGGTATATTTGATAGAGTCAGTTGCTACGGGGATTTGATGAAAACCATTTTTCATATCTATAGATATAAAGTATTTTGCTTTGCCTAACCTGTCGATTTGGTCTTCGATGAGAGGGAGAGGGTATCTATCTTTTTCTAAAATTTTATTTAAGGCACGGTAGTCTGTACATAGTCTATCACTGCCATCTTTTTTTTTTACCAAAATGATAGGACTAGCGAAGGGTGAATCACTTTCGCGAATATTTTTTTTGTTCAAAAGATCATTTATAATTTCATTCACCTTCTCCTTCTCTATCGCA
The DNA here is from genome assembly GCA_927399475.2 of Acleris emargana. Lineage (NCBI taxonomy): Eukaryota > Metazoa > Arthropoda > Insecta > Lepidoptera > Tortricidae > Acleris > Acleris emargana. The sequence goes on from OV656843.1 coordinate 3,651,636, forward strand.
GCCAAACGATAAGGACGGTAGTTAACAATCTCATTACTTTTTAACCGTAAATTCAGTTCACCAGTCTTAACAGTACCAGTTTCATCCAATACAGAAGGGTATTTACGAAAAATATTTTTGATGTTCTCTTGTATTTCAAGGTTTAAATGTTCAATCTTTGGAGTCAACTCATGTAATTCTGATGGAAGACAAATCAAATTTACTTCTGTATTAGTTGTAACTAGTTTTCTGAAAAATCTGGAACCATTTGAGTCAGTTACAATTTCTATGTCGGGATACTGAACAGCGTTCCTGCCTATAAGGAGGTCATAGGCAAAATCCGAATCTCTAATGACATGAAAGTCAAGTTCTATGAAAACGCTTTCAAATTGAACTGGCACTGTCATCATGGCGAAAACATGTACTTTATTTTGTCCTATTCCGTTTAAATATAACGATGTAGGTGTTAAGTGAATACCTATACGCCTAGCAATGGATTCTCTTATTAAGCTACAGTTAGCACCAGTATCAATTAAAGAATCAAAAGGCAAATCGTTAATAATAACTCGTGTAAGATTTAGTTGGTTCGGTCTAAAAAATTAACTTCCTTTGTGGGTACCAAAGTAATTGAAGCTGAGTTATTCGTTCGTTGTTTATAATAACAAGTTGCTTCGGTATGACCAACCTTCTTGCAATAAACACAAACTCTTTTGCGATAATCATTAGGTGTAGGAGCCTGTGGAGCTTGGTTGAATAAGTGTGGTACTTGGACCTGTTTATTATGAAAACATTGAGATTGCACATGTCCAATCTTATTGCAAGTGAAACATTTTTTATCGCTGTTTAATTTAGGTCGCTTTGCTCCACTGGGTCCTGCACTATCATCTTTGTTAATATTATCAAAAGGCCGTTTCTTGTTTTTGACATAAGTGGATAGAAGAGAAATAAGAACAGATGTTGTAGTTACACCATTGTTTAAAGAAGCCATTCTTATATCCATATCATTAATACTACCGCAGACTAGCTCTACTAATTGTACTTCGGTAAAAGCAATTTTCGTATTACGTAGTAATCTAAGCTTCTCCCTTGCATATGCACCATAGGATTCAGCAGAGTCTGACGTGTATAAAACCGCTTTATTGAGCCTCTCTGACAAATTCCTCTTTTCAGGGAATACATCGATAATATCCGTACGAAATGTATCCCATGTTCTCCCCTCTGAAGGTTCCCACGATTCGAACCAAGTAATAGCAGAGCCCTTAAGGGCCTTACCGGCTTTAGCCGCTGTCTTTACGCCGCTCCAGTTAAATTCCTTGGCGAGGGCTGCAATGCTGTCGCACCAGCCCGCCGCGCCGCAGTCGTTTCGCTCAGGATCAAACAGCGGTAGCGCGATGTCATCGTCCTTCTGTCCCGTAGTGCTGATGGCATCGCGGATTGCCTTTAGTAAAAGACTTATTTCTGCAGTCTCCATTCTGAAATTATTATCAAAATTCGTGAACGAGAGGTTATCCCACTTCTGATGTTAGATTTTATTATGATTGGTTAATCTCAATATCTAATACAAGCGTATTATTTGTTTGATAGATGAAATGAAAAACAATATAAATTTATAGATAAACTTTATTAATTATACTCTTCTGTACTTATATAAACTGTAAGGAGTATTATTTGTACATAATAGATATAGGAAATGAAAAGCGAGATATAAATGTAACAATTTATCATCTACGATATTATTAACTCTTTCTATGACCAACACAACATATAGATCATGTGATCAAAGCATACTAGAAAAAGGTATCTAGTAAACTTAGCTATACACTAGCAATAATAATAATAATTCATAAAGATATATATATTCAGTAATAATAAGTCATGACACAGTAATAAACAGTAGAAATAATCACTAAAATACACTTTGGTACTTAACTTAGTTCCTTGCAGCTTGCCAGCTCACAGTCAACTGCCCAGTCTCGGGAGGGGCTGTTATTTATAGGTCGACAGTTTGCCCTTTCCAGCCACCAACCCCGGCATCGCGAACATAGGATGTTACCAAGACTTCCGTCTAGCACAACTATTTATATTTAAGAAAATATTGATTCTAATTGCCATTATTAAATACAAGAGGATTTAATAATGTACCAAACTATTTTACTAAGCTCTAATTATACAATCACACTTATTATATTATTTACTTGACTTGAGTGGGTAGGTAGGTAGCCAGCACAGTTGTCGCTCGGGAGCTACCTACCTTACTTGTTTATCTAAGTGTTCAATAGTGAAAAATACATTCTGTTGTAATGGTATTGCATTATTTATTATTAAAGGTACGTACAATCATATTTTAATAATCTAATATAACAAGCTCATTACTTTACAAAATATCGTCGAGCAAGCAAGTCAATCTGGAAAAATCCTGGAAGTATGGAGCAAATTGAGTATCGAGCCATCATCAAGTTCCTGACTAAGCAAGGAAAAACTCCTCAGACCATCATGAGTGAGATGTCAGTAGTTTACTGTGATCATTGCCCTGGAAAAACAATGATTTACAAATGGCACGGTCTTTTTAAAATTGGCAGAGAGTCCATTGAAGACGACCCTCGCCCAGGACGGCCTGTCGAGGTCACCACATCAGATACCGACGGAAAAGTTGAAAAATTAGTATTAGAAGATGCTCGCCTGAAGAAGAAACAGATTTCTGCATTAGTTGGAGTATCTGAAACCACTATTTTGCGGATTCTACATGAACACCTCGGCATGATTAAAGTGAGTGCAAGATGGGTGCCGAGAATGCTTACGCCGCATCAGCGACAGCAGCGAATCGACGCGTGTAGCAGTTTTTTAGAACGGTGTGGAGAAGAAAGTACGTCGATTTTGAAGCGGATTGTTACTGGAGATGAAACTTGGGTTCATCATTTTGAACCTGACTCTAAACAGGAGTCGATGCAATGGCACAAGAAGGGTACCCCCCCCACCTAAGAAATTTAAGGTGTCAGAATCGGCCGGAAAGTTGATGGCTACGATTTTCTGGGACTGCCAAGGAATTTTGATGATCGATTACAAAAGCAAAGATGTCACAATTACTGGAGAGTACTACTCTAGGCTACTGGAGCAGTTGCGGGAAGCTATCAAAGAAAAAAGGCGAGGAAAGCTGGCTAAGGGTGTGCTGTTACTTCAGGATAATGCTCCAGTTCACAAGAGTCGTATTGCGATGGCTGCCCTGAACAAATGTGGCTTCGAAGAATTGGTTCATCCCCCCTACAGCCCGAACCTGGCCCCCAGTGATTATTATTTATTCCCAAATTTGAAGAAAGAGTTGCGGGGAAGAAAATTTCACACCGATGATGAAGTAAAGGACGCAATTTTGGCTCATTTTGACAGCAAAGAAGAAAATTATTTTTATGTGGGTTTAGAAAAATTAATATCACGATCTAACAAATGTATTAACCTTAAGGGAGATTATATTGAAAAGGAAAAATAGTAACGTCTTTTTATTTAATTATTTAGCCCTCCATTCCGCGAACTTTTAGACCTCCCCTCGTAGTCCTGAGGGTTAACAACATATTTGCGGTCTTATGATCGTAGTCTTGAGAATGCAAATGTCTATGGTCACAGATCCCACTTACCTGTGGCCTGTGTGCTCGTTCGACTTCAAGATGCCATAAAGTACATTGCTGCTTTTTTGTTCCCTTGTGGCGCTTTAGAAATTAAACGTGTGCACCGATTTTAATGATTCTTATGTCAATCATTTGTCTTAATCTTGTGAGTGTCACTAAAGATATAACAGTAATAAAAAATCAGGGGGGGCCATTTGCAACGTTAAAAGATGGCGGACGTGTAATTTGTTTTAGACTTTAATTTTTGGGTAATTAGGTGTTCAAAGTTCTTTTCTGATAGTGATTTGTACTTTTTATGCCTTTGTGTCGCACAGTGATTGAAGACTTGGACTTATTTCGTGTATCTGGCATCTTTCTTCTCGTTTCAAGTAGACTCGCAGTGGTGCAGAGGTTAAAACTATCTTGACCTCTGACCTACAAATCACCGTACAACGTTGCCCCCAATCTTCCTAGAGAAGATTGGATTGTGTTTTATTGCTATATTGATTTATACTTATATATACTTGACACTGGCGAAATCACTTCACGTGGAAACGCCATATCCCCGCGGTAGTAGCTGTTCAAGTTGCCGCGGGGGCAAAGAAAGAAGAAGAATAAAAAATCAATATGGCGGCAACTAGACGCCAAATTGGAAAAAGAAAAAAAAGTCGACGAATTATGACGAATGGGGTATCGTTGAATAGGTATTAAAAAAATATTTTTGAGTTTCTTTCATCATTTTTCATTTTGAATGATCATTTAGGATTTATAACGATTTAAAGTTGGTTAGCAATATTCAGGTTTTTAAAGCTTGATTTTTGTTATGTTATTTTTATCAATAATGTGTGGTGGTTGGTTGAGGATGGTGACAGCAATCCTGACGGACCCTGCTCAAGGTCCTACCGCCACTCAGCCTTAGCTTCTGCAGATATTTTTTACCATCGATAAAGTAATAAAAATAGTCCTTCATAAAAGCACTCGAAAGGTACTAATTTGGTTATTGGCTAGGCTAAAAGGCTTCGGCCATTCCCAGCTAATTTAATAGGCATTCATATCGGATATAACTCATGGCACTAAGCCGTGCCCATAAATTATTGGCGGACGACAGCCTTTCAGAACTTAATAGCATTGATACAGAGTTCAAAAGTGACAAGACTTTTCATTTAGATATAATAAATCGAATTGCTTCACAGCCTTTACTTGCATAAGTTGTGCGGTCATGGTTGAACCACTATAGAACTCTGTCGCAGAAACCGGAATGTTTACTTTCGACTTGATTTCGACAGCTGTATAAAGTTCATGATGGTCCAAAGTATTTTAATTGTAACAAGATGATCCTGTTGAATATAAAACTGCAGTGATTCTACTATAATACGCGCCACAGACTACGCACAGAGACGCAGCTATCTGTTAAAATCAGAGACATACCTATACTTTTTCATTAAAACAAACAGTTAATATTAAGTATAATATAGCTTTACTAACAGCCACTGTAGGTATCTTTCCAATCACTTTACCTTGATAATAGAAGTAGCTTCTCCTACCTGAGGTCTCCACGCATGGCAACCCATGCAAGCTACTGATTGTTAATATACAGACGAATAGTTCGTACCTCCCTAGGAAATAGTAAGTATCTGTTAGCTTTACAAACAGCCACTGTACCTTTCCAATCACTACCTTGACAGTAGCAGTAGGTTCTCCAGTCGCTGACCTAAGATTTACCACGCATGGCAGCCCATGCACGCTATTGTTCTTTACAGGTAAGTGGTTAGTACTTACCTACTTACATAAACTCATGCCTTCATTCCCAGAGTGGGGTAGGCAGAGCTAAGAATTACCAACAAGTCTTAAAACTTCTTGATAAGTCTGTAACCACATTTTGCACAAGTAGGCTAAGATGTTTCCAAGTGTATCAGTGACAGGTGGCAAGCCCATCCCCTAACAGTACTACAAGCCTTTATTCCCTTAGTCGCCTCTTACGACATCCACGGGAAGACATGGAGTGGCACTATTCTAACCCGGCAACCACACGACAAAATTATTTTTATATTGTATTTTTAACTTTGCTAACAGCCGTTTTCCTGCCTTCACATTCATATAAATAATATTAATATTGCAGTTCATTATCATCATGACGTCAGCCGAAAGACGTCCACTGCTGGACATAGGCCTCCCCCAAGGCTCTCTACTCACACCGGTCCACAGTGTTTCGATTAGTACAAGCTAGCGGGACAAAACTATTTCTTGTATTATTTTGATTGTTTATGTATTTTGCAGGTATGTTATGATATTTTAACAGAAAATCAAATAGAATCAGAGACTTTACTACCATTTGGCACGTTTGGTCAACATCTATGGGAAGACTGTGGGTGATTACTCTATAATTAGTCATGTTTACTCGTACTATACATACCTGTAAGGCAGGCATAGGTTTAATACTTAGTACCAATAAAACATACAGTCAAATAAAACAAATATTTCCAGGTTCTATATTATATTTACACAATTTTTACACATTAATAATATAATAACTAAATGTAGGTACAATAATTAACGAAAACACTCAATATTCAAATTATAGTTATTAAAACTAATAATAATAAGCCTAATCATTTAGTCAAATACAATAATTAAAAAAAAGATTAACACTAACGGTCATTATCAGACAATGCTTTGTCTTGGATATTCCTAAGTACCCGCTAACGAACAACAATTTTAAATCTACAATAATTAACTTAATCACTCACAATACCAATTATATCTATAACTAATAATTAAATAAGTACAATATTTAAAAATAGATTAACTCTAATTGTCAAAAACATTTCTTTATTACACTTCGATGAAGTCCACTTTTCATTCAATTTCGTAGAAAAACTTGAAATTTTCATTTTCAGTTTTCTTAAAGATTCATCAGTGGCATCGGTTATATTATGTTTTTCGCATAAATAATTAAAAATCGCACTAATCCTCTCACTTTTCTCATGTTTTTGCCATTCTGCGAAAAAATCTATTTTCGTCATAGTTATGACTCGTTCTGAAACAAAGATAATAATTTTAGTGGCGGGGCTTTTCGGGATCTAAAATATGCACCAGTCTATGCCTGAATGTTGTAACTATGACATATAGAAGAATCTACGTGGATACATTTGGATAAAAAAAGTTGCAACCCTTTAAAGTTTACACTTAATGAGAAATATATGGAATTTATTTAAAGATTTTCAAACAAACATAACAACAAAAATAAAAATGTTTTTGTACAACAAAAAAACGGAAAAATGATGTACATACCTTCAACAGAATATTCCATCACAAAATTTTGTTCCACTTTACTAGCAATTTTAAGAGGTCTTATCACAAGTGTGCAACGAATGCAACTGATTTTCAAATGCAAATCGATCTTGTTTTATCAGTCAACTTTTGCACCCGATGAAGTACCTTAATGAGGTGATTAACGTAATTAGTTTTTTAAATTCGGTACCTGGGAAGGGTTGTTTACAAGTTGTTATCTATAGTTTCTGGAAATGACGTCATGAGTTTTGTCCCGCTAGCTTGTACTAATCGAGACACTGTGCGGTCTTGTGCTTTTCGCATCCACCGCGTTCCCGCGATCCTTACAAGGTCTTCACTCCAAATATAAATAATTGAAATTGAATATCGTTACTACTTTAGAAAAAAATCGTATCTGATATTTCGAGATATATGAGTTTAAACCTAATTCTCTTCACACTAAAGTTCAAAATCGTACGTCAACAAATATGAGATACGAGGTTTTTTCAAAGCAATGACGATATTGCAGTTATACATTTTAAATGTAGATTACCTCCCTCCTCGCCCTCTGGGTATAGTAGCCGAAACTTTCTCGATAGCCATCTTTAGGCACAAAAGCGAAGGATGTCAAATTCTCGGAAATAGGCCGTGTCGAGTAGAGTTGAGTTCGCGCCCCGAGCGGTGATGATTATGTAACTTATGCCGCGTAGGGTTGTCACACAAATTAATGAGAAGTTATTTTTGAAATATTTTTGGCATCGCTTTATGCTGACGATAGTTTTGACTGAGTTTTGTACCGGCTCTGTTGAGCACTTTTCACTGAGCACTTCTCAATTTAGTTGGTGAACGTGCTAACTACATTGGGAAATACTATAATGAACTCTATTAGTGACTATAATACTCAAGTTTAGTCAGGAAAGTGTGTGAGCCGCGGACACAGGCTGCATCTTAGACGTGAAACTCAACTCAAGTCCAGTCCAGTGTTACTTGCTCGCTGGTCAAGCTTCTACGATGTTGCTTGTCTTTAACCCAATTGAGTGTTTTTAGATTAGTAGTAGTCAAGGTACCTACATATTATTATATATTTTAATTTCACTGAAAATAATTTCTCGCGGCATAAGTTTTTTTTTTGGTAGTCTTAAGTGTAACCTAACCTAACTACGTAATGAATGTTTAAGATATTCTGAATTTCTGTTTTGTCGTGTGGTTGCCGGCTTACAATTGTGCCATACCATGTTTTCCCATGGAAGTCGTAAGAGGCGACTAAGGGAATAACGGATTGTAGTACTGTTAGATTTAGATTTAGATTTAGATTTATTTATTTCATAATATAAGATACAGTTATATTGCACACATGTCAATTATGGAGATGGGCTTGCTACCTGTCACTAATATACCTACATTACTTACACTGTTTAACATCTTAGCCTAATTGTGCAAATTGTGGTTACAGAGTTATCAACAAGTTTTTAGAGTTGTTGGTAATTCTGTAGCTGTCTACCCCACTCTGGGAATGAAGGCATGATGGTAGGTATGTATGTATGTATATTCTGAAAAAAAAGAACAGGTTTCAGCAGAACAAAGCGTTCGATGAAATTAAATTTGATGAATTGATACAATCAATGAAGTCAAGGGTCATACCACGTTCTAGAATAGTTGGATTGCATAAGGCTATTAAATTATAAGGATATTGTTCTAGTAGCCTTGCCTTCGGGCAGGTATCTCACAATTTTGTTAGTAATAAACTTGGCTAATTCCACGCTGTAACATGAATTTATAGTAGCTAAACACCGAGTGATGGTTCAACGGAGATAATGGATTTAATTATGCGTACGCTTCGAGCTACCTAAATAGTGAATTCTATCAGGTAAATTCCAGGAACTTGTGGCGTTGTTGTTCTAATACGTGATGGTCTATTGGTAGTATTTATCTAAGGTTTGTTTATTTAGGTTCGTGTACAGCGTATATATGTTCGTATCTAACTTGTTTATTGAGGGGGAGGATGTTGTACTTATCCTTATAACGGGCCTCATGAACAAGTTCTTTGAAACGCAAAAAAGAATAAAAAAGAGGAGTAGAAGATATTTGCATTAGAAAAGAAACGAGATAGTTGACGTTAAGTCAAGAAAGATAAATGAAAATAATATATCTGAAAAAAGAATAACCAAATATGACCAAAGACAACCGATTCCCATACCTTTTACAAATAAATTTAAAGATTCAATGCGGACAAAATTCTACAACAAAGTGACGTCCGAGGCGTTTCTTTTTTGTTGACGGCGGGAAAGGAAATAATAAAGTTTAAAAATGGACACTTAACATTAGCGCCACATTGTCCCATGATATTTATTATTTTATTTATTATACATTTCTATGTACTTTAGTATATCTATATAATATGTAAGTTTTTTTGTCGGGTACTCATAATATAACAAGCCTAGAGTTTAGTTTGGGACTAATTGTTAGTCAATTTGTTGTGCCCGGATATTTTTTATTGTATTTAGTATAATTTAGCAGCTAATAAGTGCAAATTACATATATTAGTAGCAGCATCATTTACAGTATTTATTGTGTTATGGTGTGGGTATAAAATAAAAATAAATACTTAGAGATGATATGTAGTTTCATGCCATTAAAAAAAACTTATGATTAGTCAAGCGTAAGTATTCTGAAATTATCGGTTTACCTATTTCCTAATATAAATAAATGAAGCAATATTTGCATTGAAAAGTGGCAAATAATTGGACAACGACCAATCCCTCCCTAATCTTCCCATAACAGCAACACTGCTTGCGAAGCGGTTTTCCCTATTTATCGTGTGACAACCCTGAGTTATGATGACCATTGTCAACATGACGTCACAGCCTATAAAATGAAATCTCTTAAAAAAATAAGTAAATAAATACTAGAAAACCACATAGTAAAATTGACAGAAAATGTTGAGTATTAAATTCACAACAGTACTTAAAATGTTTTTGTTTTGTTGTAATTTGCATTTCGGTGCGATGTATTAAAAGTTTTCAACTCTAACTTTACAATACAATACAAATATTCTTTGTTGAACGCCACATATAAAAAAAAATACAAAATAAAAATATACAAAGTGAGTCAACAGTCGGTAAACCATGGTGATATCGTTATTTTTCATAACGTTATAAAGTTCTGAAGCCTACACATACCTACCTAGTCGGTTACTAAGTTCTGTTACTGAGATTAATTACAATTAAAAAAAAAAAAAAAAAAGCAGTTTTGCATAAACCTGTATATTAATCAAAACTTTGATTTATATAGAATAACAATAAAAATAATGTACCTATTCTAAACTATTGCAATTATTTGATGTACGAGCTTGAAGTATTCCCATTTCAGACGATAAAATCATAGTTAAAATCACGCACGACGATGATACTGATAACGGCCCCAACTTTTGTAAGAGTTCCTGTAGAGAGTTCAAATTTGCGTGACATATTGAACAGACTTCTAGCTTTAAATTCTGATACGAATGTATTCAAAGCAACTAAAGATCCGCTTGGACACCGGTCAATCTTGATGACTCATTAAATCGACTTTAAGATTTCACATGATTTTGCAGAAATACGAAAACACACCAAATCTCTTGCTTCATAAGTTGGAATTAAGTCTTGTTGAGAAATATAATTTTGGTCTCTAAACATATACAGAGATAGGATTTTTTATAATATTATACAAAAAAAGTTCTTTGGTAAACAAAGACTAACATTTAAGCGATTTCAAAAAATGAAATTTACAGAAAAGTCATGCGTAATTTCATCGATGCCGGCTGTGAATGTTAAAAGATCGTATCGGGAATTGCGGAAACTAAGAAAAATGATTAATTGTTTTTCAAAATGTATATTAATTAAGCTTTTAATTTTTATACATATTGAAATTAAAAATTAAACATAAGTTAGTTTTATTTGCATCAACCTTACTAACAGAACTTAGTAACCAACTAGGTACATACCAACTGAAGATCGAAGCAATATTACCCTCAAGCTCCCTAATCTCCCCATGATCGACTCCCGGACGTTTCCCAGTCTTACCTATTCATTTACCTCGGGTGACAACCCTAAGCTATGACGACCCTTATCATCGTGACGTCACAGCAAAACGAGTCAGCTTCTGCCTTGTGTTTAGAGCCCTCAGTTTCTCTTTTAAGTTTATTTGTTTTTTTAAACGTAAGGCGGATTTAATGTTTAATGGCTTTATCTACCGGCCAACGAGAAGGACAAACAAACAAAAAATACAATCTAGTAATTACTCTTCCTAATCGTTTAATAATAAATAAATAAATATCAGGGGACAATGTCACACCAATTGACCTAGTCCCAAACTAAGCTCTAGGCTTGTACTATAGGTACTAGACAACGATAAACATACTTATATAGAGAAATATATACTTAAATAAATAGAAAACACCCATGACTCGGGAACGAATATTCGCGCTCATCACAAAAATATCTGCCCTTACCAGGATTTGAACCCAGGACTGCTAGCTTCGTAGGCAGGGTCACTACCAACTAGGCCAACGCGTCGTGTAACTCTAATCACTCTAATTACTCTTATGTAAGTCAATAGGTACTATCGCCTACGTTCACGGTGCTCCACCTTTAGGGCGATAATCGTTTGAACGTAGCTCGGGCTCAAAAGCGATAGCACGGCTGCGCTAGACAATAAGATGCAAGAGATTTTTTTCTCAAATGGATCACCATTTGAGCCATTTTCCGCTCTGTACGCTCTCACGGGACAACTTAAACTTGCCGATTAATAATTGGTCCGCTGATCGAATGATGGTGTTGGAAGGTTGGTTGGCATGGCAGGCATAGCGATGTACCGCAAAGTAACTTCTCAAATTGTGCAAGTTTTATATGACAAGGCGCTGGCCTAGTTTGTAGTAACCCTGCCTACGAAGCTAGCGGTCCTGGGTTCAAATCCCGGTAACTGCAGATAATTGTGTGTTGAGTTGAGCGCGAATATTTGTTTCAGTCATGGATGTTTTATATGTATTTAAGTATATATTTCTCTATTTAAGTATTTATATCGTTGTCTAGTAGCCATAGTACAAGCCTAGAGCTTAGTTTGGGACAGGTCAATTTGTGTGACATTGTCTCCTGATATTTATTTATTATATTTATTATAAAAAAATCGGAAATTTCTAAGGATATTCTTAAATTTTGTGTGAAAACAGAACATTCTCAATGCTCTCAAATGTTTCCGATAATAGTCTCAGTAATTTCTTGAGATGATTCCTTAACTTTTGAGAATGTGCAACTTGTACATTGCTAGGCAGGCAACAGGAACTTTGCTGCAACTATTGTAAATCTAAATGGGCAGATGATTATTACGGAGTAAAGGTCATTCGGCAGCAAAAGTATAATTATAAGGCAAAGACTTGACTCAAATACCTTACTAATTTACCATGGATCCATATTATTCTAACCGAAGTTACTATTTAAATAGTAACAGGATCGCTAAATCTAACAAATTTTCCCACAACCGGCAACACAATTTATGAACAATTCCCGGTTTTATCCATTCAATTACCTCGGTTGACAACCCTACGCTATGTATGACGACCCTTGTCACTGTGACGTCACGGTCTACATTCCGGCCTCTGATTGGATCGCTGGGCTTTAAACAATCCAGGGCTGGTGACTCGACAAAACGTCGGTGAAACTGCAAAACCGCGTAAGTAACATTTTAAATACGGAGCAAAATGTACCTTTTTAATGAGATAGTAAGGTTTATTTTGCTCTAACATAAATTTGTTAGTTACGCGGTTTTGCAGTTTCACCGACGAAAATTCAGTCATTTTGTTTTACTCACATACGTTTGTTGCAAAGTGTTATACGTTCTGAAGTTAAAAGTTGTATGAGAGCATGCATGAATATCATTATATTGGTATATCGTAATAAAACACACCTGCGGGCCTAGTATGGTTGCATTTATCGCTTGACAAAATGTGGATAAAACATCCGTCGCTCTCGTACTTATACGTTATATTATATCGCACCTTAAGGACAATAGTGACCTAATTCAGAAATTTTAAATTACGAATTCGGTCTCTATAATAATAAATTTATGACTTGAAGTTTGAAAGCTGTAATTTTGAATTATGTCACTATTCATAATCATCATAATCATCATAATCATAAATCATTTATTGTGAGATTGTGGTGTTAACAAAAGTTCTTATAATAGATAAAATAGTGGAAGCTCAGCACAATCAGTCGTTTCAGGCGTACAATACTATACTATACTTAAATCATATTTATACACTGTCAAATTTTAACGAACCAATTAATATTAACAATATACTTTGCCAAGCTTTATACATTACGTCACGTTCGGTCTTATTTTATTATACATGTCACATGTCAGAATCACCCATTTAAAACTAAATAAAGTCATTTTTATTGGTTTCCATGTTGTGAAAAAAATCATTACGGGTATAAAAACATTGGTCAAGTAAAAATTTATTTAAATTACCTGCAATAAAATTTATTATTGGGGAGTTCTGCCCATGAACATAGCACGTTGTATATTTTAATTGCCATAAAGTAACAATTAACTTTTTGTAAATGTAGTCGGCTATAAGATTTCACTAGAGCCTTATGTCTATTTGTGCGTTTGTCTTTGTTACATTGCTTTTCAAATAGTTAAAAAATATTTCTAATGAATTTGCACATTGTTCAGAAGGTGCAATATATGTGACAAAAAGTGTCGCACCTAAAGTTTCATATTATTATTTATTTATTTATTTATTTATTTAAACTGCTTTGCACAAAATACAATAAAGTACAAATGGCGGACTTAATGCCCAATGGCATTCTCTACCAGTCAACCAGTAGGCGAAACAGAAAAAGAAGATCGGCGCGAAGAAAAAAAAAAGCGTTGAAAAAAAAACTGTTTAAAAATATATACAAGATACGGGTATATAATATATAAATATACGTAAATACATAATATAAATATAATAATACATATAAAATATATAAATAAACAGATATGGCGATGTGTGTTAAGTCGATTTACGACTGCGCTTGTTCCAGCAAATTTGGGTTAGAGATACTCGTAGAAGTATAATTTCAAGCCATTGGGCTACCACAAATTTTAATCACACTGGACGAAATACCTACGCGTTAACCCTGTCTACCAACTTAGTTTTGCTTCACTATTATCTCTACCTAATGTAGGTGTCCGATATCATCGAGACCCAATAAATTGCAACCATTATTGCTGTTTCCTCTGCACAAGTTTAACAATCCCATTATTCATGAATGGTGCGAACGGAGAATGACCGTCGGCGAAATGTAGGAACGGTGTTAGATATTGTCTATGGGTGGGTATAGAGTTTGGAGTCAAGGAACATAGAGCCGTTATTCCGTAGTAGTTTCATGTATACGATGATAATTACTAGCAGGAGCATTCCACCTTAGTCTTCAGGGCTGGCAATGCATTTGCGATCTTGGGATTGCAGTCTTAAGATTGTAGTCTCTTGTATGAAAATGTCTATGGTCACAGATCCCACTTGTCATCAGGTGCCCGATTATCGCCTTAAAAAAGGAGTAAATATATTAATAGAATAATAGAATATGATATACTTATTTGTTTCCTTTTACACCGACCATGCATAGAACGCTCTTTCGTTAGGTTTAAATGCAGGGAACACCTTAAAATTCGTTTTTTTTCCAAATATTCATTTGTCGCTCTTCGTATTTATGTAGTGTTCCCCTAAATGCACCTTAAACCACAACATAGATGTTCGGTTTCCATGTCGTTATATTGTGTTGTTCTTTTTTTTATAAATAACTAGCGACCCGCCCGCGGCTTCGCCCGCGTGGAATGTATTATACATATAATCCTTCCTTAAGAATCACTCTATCTATTAAAAAAAACCGCATCAAAATCCGTTGCGTAGTTTTAAAGATTTAAGCATACATAGGGACAGACAGCGCAAGCGACTTTGTTTTATACTATGTAGTGATGGGCTTTCGTTTGACCTCAGTCTTACTTGATGTTAAGTGCCGACGAGGTAGGTGGCACACGCTTACCCAGAAAATTGAGAAGAAGGCTATTTATACTTACAAAAAAAAGGCTAAGTAGAAATTGACCCGGTAAAATTGACTAGGGTAACATCGAATAAATGAATAAGTCTTTATTTTAGTAACTTTGGAGTGGGCGGAATACAACCATCAATTAAGTGCATTATCACAGTTTGTTATAAAAACGTCTTTATAGCGGAATAACAAACTTAGTAATTATAGGTGGGAAACGTTAGAAAATGACCTCGTGCATGAAGCTGTGTACAAAACTAATTTGGAATGTACGTCAATTTTTTAATATAGAATATTTAACGGTCTTCACAGATGTGTTACAATACAACTACATGCAAGAGGTCATTTACTTAAGTTTTTGACCTGGGTGGTTATCATGACATGGCTTTGCAGTTCATTTTACGGCGAGCGTAAAGGACAGAGCTATAGCAGTTGTATTGCTCTGTCCTTTTCTCTCAGCGTAAACTGAATTGCATCGCTATGTCATAATAACCCCCCTGTGCAGTACAGTCACCAGCAATAATATATTATCCAACATTAGCCGCAAAAATATCTGACCCGTCTTTATTACTAGAGGTATAAGAGCGGGTCAGATATTTTTGCGCCCAATGTTGGGGAATATATTATTGCTGGTGACTGTACTAGGCATTGTACACCCATGAAGTTTCTGACTATTAACATCGTTGACAGCAGTAAAACAATGCCGAACTTATTTGTTGCGTGTGAAAGAATATTACAACTAGCATTGTTTGACTGCTGTCAACATTTAACTACTACTATTCATATTCAGAAAGTAGTAGATCAATTTAGTGACTTTTCCTCTATGTAGACGAAATATTCATTTGTGATTTTATTCCGACCTGACACTTGACTGTCGATAAAGAAGATGACAAATACCAACAAAAGAATGGGCTCCATTAGTCAAGCGATAATAATTGGTACGCGGGAGATATCAAGCATAACAAGATGACAGCTGTCACTGTCATGTTAAAATGCTCTTCTGCTCTTCGATTTGTCATAGACAATTAAGTAAACACTTAATAGTGGATGGCATTGCTGGGACCGAAAAACCGTTATAAAATGATAAGAATATTTTGAGGTGGCCCGATCTGCTTAACCAATCGCTTAAGAGATCCGGACACTTCACAAAGTTCGTACTATACATTTTAAATCATAGAAAACGGTAATTTCAGATACATCTTGAGAGGAAGATGTAATGTCAAAAGCAATATGGTTTTACCGAGTAGAATAGAGCTTCAGTAATGCTGTAGAAAATTATAAAATATTTGACAGATAAATTTAGTCCTCTCTCTTTCTTACACTTGAAAATAAACAAGGAGAGAGCCAATTTTAAATGGTAGATAAGTTTAGGTACTCGTCGATTGTGAAACAGGCCCTTATAATATTAGTGTTTTGTCTCGTAAATAATTCTACAAAAAGAGACAAAAGACAAATATTATTAGACTTATACTTTTTGAGAAACGGGCTCCTGCAGTAAAACCCTATTTCGTCGATGATACTGCAAAAAGGCTTTAAATTTTTTTAAGATAGAGCAAAATAAATCTTACTATCTTATTAAAAAGGTGCATTTTGTTCCTTATTTAAAATGTTACTTACGCGGTTTTGCAGTTTCACCGACGATTTATTTTATATCTCATTTATGCGTGTACCTGCCACTTCACTTCCAAGGTCAAGGGTAATTTTTACTAGACTGATATCGGCCACCAAAATTACTGTAATAAAAACGTAATGTCATACTTTCCCTATAAATGAGGACCTTTTTCTGTGTTCATAAAATATTACAGCCGTTTTAGTTGGTTAGGAAGTGTTTTTGTAGAGAAACGAGATGAAAATAAGAGGAAATTATTGAAAATATTTATAAGCTGTCTTGGGTTCTTTATTCCAAATTTCCGTAACTCAAACTCGATAGGTCTATGGTAAGTGCAGCAGTTTCTTCTGCCACCTTCAGACTACATCGTCAGATCAGTCTCTACTGGGAAGTCGTATAGCCGTTGACATGCTATCTTATTGTTTTACCTTCCAGCCTTGGATTATTGGACGATATTATGAAATCAAGGTTGAGCTTGTTCATCGTGATTTAATTTATTAGCGCTTCTAGTATCACTAATTTCTCAAAACAACACACGTTTCCAGGCTTAATTTTAATTTTTAACGATAGTAAAAGAAACTGCCGAAAGGCAGTCACCTTTTCTGTTTATGGATTACAATTTATAGAGGCTAATTTACAATAAATATTTGGCCTTACTGGGGTTCACTACGATCTTCGTAGATAGGGAGAGTCACTATTTTTCCTCCTTAGAAAAAAAGGCATGTCTCATAGTACCGCGTATGTATTAGAGACCTTATTTCATGTTGGGGGCTTAATTCCTGCTGAAGGAGGAGGGTAATGTGTTTATCTGTCGATATATGTATGTTTGTTCCTTTGTGGCTCTCTAGCAAACTAAACGCCTGGACCGATTTCGATGATTCTTATTTCAATCGATTTGTGTTACTCTCGTTAGTGTCTCTAACGATATGGTGGTAACCAAAATTAAATATGTCGGCAACCAGACGCCGTGATGTAAAAAAGAAAAAAGTCGACAAACTATGAAAAGTGGGGTATGGATAGGTATTAAAAAAACATTTTTACTCAACTTAAACTTATATACAATAAAGTTAAACTTATATAAAAAAATACTTTGTAAAGCGATTATACAATTGCTACGGGTTATGAATAACAGCAAAGCAACTAACGCTACCAATTAAATTAAAACAATTATCTCTCCTTACAAATATTTTCTATAAGCACTCCAACGAATTTGTCGTATTGCACGAGATGAAAACGTTCCACCAAAACATGAATTGCCGCAATTTCAATGTCCGGACTAATATTGTTCGAGAAACAAAAGGTTAGATGCCATAAATGTGTCTGTTTCCGGAAATTTCTTTGTGACCAGAGACAATACAGACTATTATGGCTGCTGTAATTTATTTGTCGAAATCGTTACAGATACAATCGTGTTAGCAGGTTTAACTTTGAACCATTTAGCGTGAGTTTATGCTTCTCTATTGTATCGCCGACAATGTTATTGCCGAATTTCACTTCCCAACCAACGTTTGGCCGAATTTCATTTTGCCGAATCATCATTTGGCAACTTGTTAAAATTATTAGTTTCATTTCCCAACCTCACGATTGCCAACTCAACGTTTGGTTTTTTTTATATGGACATTTATTAAAATGTAATTTTTCATATAGCCAAATGGTTCACTTAGAAAAATATACAAAAAAAGTCGGTGCTGTAGTGTCGCAGTTCTACCTAACACTCGTCCTCGCTACGCTCGTGGTCGTACCTAACTGGTCTCTGTGGACATGTGTCTTTTACTAAACTCATTTCATCTTTGTTTTAAGAGTTTTTCGGCCTAGTATAACATTTGCCATATGAAAAATATTCCAAAAGTTTATAGTCAAAATGATATTCGTCTTCATAATAATTCGGCCAAATGAGAGGTTGGCATACACAAATTTGCCAATAAGTATTTGTCAAAGTGAACATTCGGCGAAATGTTGGTTGGAAAATGAAATTCAACCAAAACAAATTCGGCTAAAAGGCAGAACACCTGAGTTTATGCATGCAGTTGGATTAAAAACAATGGCATTATGTATGTTGACTAGTATCAGTTATTTAATTTCTGACAGTAACAAATGAGAGAAGTCTTATCTTATCTTATCTTACAGATGGGCCCATTCGGATACACCCTTTAGGATCTTTTGTGCAACTACCCTCTTCCACACTCAGCTGTTCGAATGTGCAGGTATCCTCACGATGGTTTTCCTTCACCGTAAGAGCATCGGGTAATGCACTTAAGTTAGAAAAACTCCTTGGCACATGGTGACCGCGGGGGTCGAGCTCGGTACCTTACGATCACGAGTCGACCCCCTAAGTCACTAGGCCACCGATATGCTCTAATGACAGAAGTCAATAATAGATTGTTATAAGTTATAATCAGGGATCGGAAATTCGGATCGATATTTACCTATACTTTCGCACCGACTTTGTTGTTCAGTTGTATGGAGGCGGACTCAATCATAGAATTCATTATTAAAATTTCTGGGATTTCAAAATAATAAATTGCACCGGCATTAATTCATAATCAATTATTTATATTAACTGTTTGAAGTTATTTTTCATGTATAGATTTACCAAATATTATTTAATTTACCTGTTACTCATTAACCTAACGAATTTATAGGAGCAAAAATGAATGTTTTGTCCTACATGTAAAGTAACTATTATATTAACATTTAGTTGAATTCCAGAATCCCGGAACTTATATTATTAAAATAATATTTTTAAGAAGCCGACGCCTTGTTTGCCTATCTTTTTCCGGGATTTTGCCAACTTTAGGTAAATATCGATCCGAATTTCCGATCCCTGGTTATAATAATATAAGCTTCCATTAAAAAAAAAATGCAATTTTTGGGTCCGAAGTTAAATTACGAACCCGTCTGTCCGCGGACTAGCTCAGAGAATCTTAGGCATAGTTATACATTTCAATTTCGGCGACAATGTTTTTAAAACAAAATGATAAAAATAATAATTATATAAAAATGATTTACATTGTATCACCTAGGTATACCTGTCGGTATAATGAGATACAATGTAAAGCATTTTTTTATAATTAAAGCATCGGGTGAGGTGTGTTTGGATAAAATACATTCAAGCCTGTAATCCCAGAGAGGGGTAGGCAGAGCTACAGAATTACTACAACTTCAAAACCTGTTTAAAATTTAGTTGTTTTAAATACACTAATAGTACAAAAGGTTTTTAATTGTATTATAAACTAGCGGCCCGCCAGCAGCGGCTTCGCCCCGCTGCAAATTCCTGACTTTCCCGGTGGATTTTTTAATTTTTCTCGCCGTAAAAACCATCTTTGAACTTCAACGAACATTTAAAAAAAAGAATTGGCCAAATTGGTCTAGGCGTCGTTGTTGAGTTATGCGCTTACCAACACATTTTACGATTCATTTTTATATTATAGATGATTAATGGGTAGTTCATTTGATACAAAAATCAATCCACGTCTACAAAACTTTTCCTTAGAATTTGACTTTATAATGACATCATTTTAGGAGTCATAAAAGTTACCCAAGACGTCAGCAAACCTTATTTCTAGGTATCAAGGATCTGATTTCGGATGACAATAACCTTGCCGTACAGTTACAACACTGAATTGTAAAGCCACTTACCACTGTTCGTATATTGGCCGTGTAATGCCAATCGTGTTTAGTCGGTTATACTCGTATATTAAGTATAGTCTAGTTCAGAAACATGTGTACACTTTAGTACCTTGTCATTTTACTCGCTGTTATTATTCATAAGTATAAAAAGTTTAAAAATTACAATAAAAATTTACTAGTGGGAGGACCTTGTGCAGGGTCCGTCCGGGTTGGTACCACCATCTTATCCATTAACCTACCGCCAAGCCGCAGTGTTCGCATTGTTGTGTTCCGGTTTGGGGATAAGACTAGCTTAGAGGCATTCCATCTTAGTCCTCAGGGTTGGCAGTGCATTTGCAGTCTTGTGAATGCGAATGTCTCTGGGTCACAGTTTCCACTTACCATCAGGTGGCCTGTGTGCTCGTTTGCTTTCCTATGCCATAAAAAAAAGACAAAGTACTAAAGTGTACACATATGAACTCGACCGTACTAGCGACCCGCCTTCGCTTTGGTTTTTGTGAGTACATACATACATACATAAACTCACGCCTTCATTCCCAGAGTGGGGTAGGCAGAGCTAAAGAATCACCAACAACTCTAAAAACTCTGTTTTTGTGAGTTTTCTGTATTATTCGTACATAATTAGACCCCGCTATCGGAGGTGCAAAATGGTAGCTGTCAAGAGTGTCAAGTTCATAGGGATGGGTAACAAATATTTTGAAATACTAGCTATATGTCGATAATACGTCATAACATCGCTATTTTTTTTTACCATCATGAGAGTCTAGAACTTTAATTAAACGTGTTTATTTTATAAAACGGGACTATATGACATTGACTATCTGTTGACGTAAATAATTTATTACCTGTTTAAGTGGCCAGTATTATACCTTTATTGAAAAGGTTTATCTTAAGAGCGTTTATGCAATACCCTGCAACCCGAAACATTAGAAAAGTAAAATAGCAACCATAGTGTTTTTGATGTACTGATAATGGTTTACATTTCTGATGATAATGATTATCATGGATCCCAAAAAAAACATGTAAAATGGCATAGGTACATATAAAACTAATTGTATAGAAAAAATAAGAATATCGATATCAAAATCATAAATATCTTTACCCATCCCTAAGAACTTGACAGCTACCATTTTGCACCTCCGATAGCGGGGTCTATACATAATCCATAATTTATTATACATAAAAAGCTTCATCTTGAATCACTCTGTCTATTGATGAAAACCGTATTAAATTCCGTTGCGTACATTGGAAGATCTAATCGTATACAGACGGACAATCATGTAAAGATATATTACTCGGCCAATTTATAAAGTATGCAAGTGGCTTGACGTTCTCGTGTTATAACTACATATCGGCAACTCGTGGCATTTAGGTAGCACTTGACAGATTAGTGATGGGACAAGTTTTCTAAGCGTATTTTCAGATAAGATAAAATAATAAATTAATATTGCCTTCATGGTCTTAACATATGACGAAGTAGGTTTGATCACTAGTCAAATCATCAATGTCAATTTCAATGATATTGTCATTTATTCATAAATAACGAAGTGGAAATCAAAGAGAAAATCCATAAAAATAAGCTGCAACTTTACAAAAGAATGCTTTTTTTACGCATTACGTCATCAGTGGAAGTTGAAAGATCATTTTCTTACACAAAGTGGATTTTCTCAAGTAGAAAACGTAGGCTGACTTGTAATAATTTAGAACAAATATGATTTGTTTACACGAATGTCATACATAAATATAAAAATAAACTTTTTTTTAATTGGTTTCCTTTTATCGACTCGTACAGGAAGAACATTGTAACATCACTAGTCTGTTAGGAACTGTCAAGTGCTACCGAAAAGCCACGAGTTACCGATGTGTAGTTATAACACGAGAACGTTAAGCCACTTGCATACTTCATAATTTGGCCGAGTATATTGCATATTTAAATGTACATACCTTGACGGACTTTTAGAAATCGACCTCAGTACCAAGTTTCCTTGTTACCATAATAAAACAAAATGAATACGGAGGTCTGGGCGTTGAAACAGTAAATTTATAATCTCAGACCACCTATATTTTTTGGCTAATTGAACGATTAATGAGAGTTGGCAAGATAACTCACCCAGAAAACTGAACACGAACGACGTATTGAGGTCTGACTATGTAACTTTACTCACTCTATCCCGTTCACACGGCTGTTAAGAGACAGAGATGGATCGAGAGATAAAAATGTACTTGGTTACTGTTGCGGCTTCTTTTGGAATTACTGGTTGCCTCGTTAGTTGAGATAATATATCTGGTTTATACACTAATTAAAATGAATTTATGTTTTGTATCATTTCACTTGTTTATGTTAACGGTTAGTGTACCGTAAGTTAAGGAATGGTAGAACTTTTTAAACTGGAACTTTCTTTTAAACACATATCTTTGTTGATGCAGATCGTACTTACAGATAGATCGGTAAAAAAATAAACCTTTTTTCTGAGTTAAATTGGCTGTAAGACCTAATTTTTACATAATACAATGGCGTTCTTACTTAGCTGGTAGTGATCGGACCTTGCCTACGTTGCTAGCGGTCCCGGGATCAATTACCGATATGGGCAAATATTTGTGTGTACAGATACAAATATTTTGCGTCTGTAGTTAGTTTAGTAGTTAGTTTTTTCCTATCTTAGGGGTCGCTTTATACGCATTCAGACAATAAGGCTAAGCGCGCACCACGATTTTTTGCCGTGCGATAATTTTGTCGCAGAAATGCAACGTATGGGTTTATACGTCAATGCGCGCATATGGGCCATTCCTACAAAAATTGTACCCCGCGTTTTTTGCTTGTCCCATACATTTGTCTTTTTTTTTAAACACCTTCTAATACTATTACAAGAATAAAAAAAAACTATATCATTCTGTATATATTTTTTAAAAACTTTATGTTTAAATTATATAATTAGCGTTCAAATTTATTTTTTTATAAAATAATTAGTGAAATAAAACTGGAGATTTTACGCTGTCCCACCACTGATTCTGTAGGTACCAAGAGCTTTATTTCAAAAACAGTTAAAAGGAAAAATGTACCGGCTTTATTAATTATTAGATTGAAGTGTACTTTACACCTTTATTAGATTAATTTAGATTTTATGTCCTTGGAAATATTTTTATTTCATTAATTTATTCAGGGACGTAATTTGAAATTCGTGGAATTTTCCATTCCGAAACCACTTATTCCTAAGCTATACTTAAGTATTTATTCTTCCAAATACGAGAAAAAATCGCAGCGATTTTAAAATTGTGATTTGTCACATTTTGCCGCAACGGCTCGCGACGCGATTATAAAATCGCACCCCGGGCGAAAATTTTCTTGGGATATAGTCGAATATCATTGTATTTCAGATAAAAAATACCTTTGATATATCTATGAGCTAGTAAAGGATGTGTCCAATATTTATGTTTTTTTTTATTCCTTCTACTCTTCCGGAGGAGGGCAAGACAACCCACTTGTACGAAATCCATGTTGAGAATGAACAATCCATCGACTTTTTCATCGCAGTGCGCGCAATGAATTTGGTACGATATTTTACAGCGCGATTCTAAAATCGTGTCGCAAAAACTAAAATCGTGGTGCGCGCTTAGCCTAACAGCGCTGTTAGTGATTTATACATGCGCTTATAGCCGGTGTAATACCCAGTTTCCGTCCCTCGGGCAGTAAATGGTGTTCTGAGAACTGTGATTGCAGATTGCTTCTTAGATTCAAAATGATTCAGATGGTTCACAATACGTTATGATACTTTAGATTAATGAGATCTGTCGCAGGATGACTGTTTGGTCGAAGTCATTTTGACCGTTTCGGTGCTCTTTATTTGACGAGATTTGAGTCATACACGTTCCACGAATATGCGATTTGGGACGCTTGTATAGATTAGTTATTCAGGTACCGTGAAATGTTTCTACTTTGCTCTCCCACGGGTAATAATGCTCCTTGGTCTCATTAAGGTAATTTGTATTGTAAATCATTCAATTGTTTTCATTCACTTCGTGGCTAGATGTAGGTAAAAATCATTTATTTTTAGATAATTTTTCATCGCCCTTGACTTATAATATAAGCAATGTGTGAAAAGAGACCTGTCTAATTAGACAGCGAAGTCAAAATGGTTTAAACTTTAAAATTATGGTGAAAATCACCTCAAATTGCTACCGTTAATAGTTTTAGAGGGTGCCGTTTAATTTGCATAATAACGTTAAACATAATTTAATTGTACTAGATTCGGGGTATTATTTTAGAAATTATAACGCTCTTTTATCCAAGACAGTCATTATCTTGGTTTTATACTTAGGTTAAGTTAGAACTGCTACCAAATTAATAGAAGTTAAAGTAATAATAATTGTTTACTTTTTACCTTTTAGTCAAGTTTCGACGAATTGTCCATTACAAGTTTTGTACATTGGATTATACAAATTCAAATTTAGCACATTTTAATCGAGATCATTACACATCCATTCTTAAGCCTTATCCGACACTTAGGGCCGTATTAATAAACTAATCTTGACTGTAATGCCGTCTCAAGATGCGTCAATAATGACAGTTCTCTATGGCTTGACGTTTACTTTGACGTATCTTGTGACGGTATTAGGTTATTAATACGGACAGACATAAGCGGTAACCATAAACTATACGGATTAGCTAGGTATACCAAAAGTCCATAACCTTTACCACTATAAAGTTTTAATACATACAGCTAATTACTTCATCATTTGTCACATTAGCTTTGAGCAATTCAACCAAAAGTACACATCATTAATGCACTAGCCAAAGTAGAATGAACTGTTTCTTCTTTTCCATTAGGTTGCTTTTACTGTAGAATATCCATAGTTCATGCGCTCTTGTAGAGTTTGATGAGCAGTGCTATACTGCCGTGCTAGTGTAAAAGGCGACTTTTCGACAAAAGACACTTTCGAGATAATCGCAAAAAAGTGACCGAAATCTTCATTTTCATATTTCTAGGTAATTTAAACAGATATTGAAATGAAACTTTTTGTGTCGGATAGACATTGTGTTTTACTAGTTTTCTACATAAGTAATGTATTTTTATTACCTACAGTTTTTTTTTTACACGCATTTTTTCCTTTTTGTTTAGTGGCCGATTAATAATTGCCACTAAAAAACAAGCAAAAAGGCGGTATATGAGCACTATACCGCCTTATAGGCTTGATTTTCCTTCATACGTCTTCATACTAAACTAGGGCTTGAACGTATCACAATAATGCTTAATTAAAAAGACGTATTTGCAACATACCGCCTTATTGCTTAGTACAAAATATTTTTTTAATAATTCTGATCTAAATAATAACGCCGAATAAAAGAAATACGTTTATCTTGTCTAGTACGCAAATCAAAAAAATATGGTTGGTTTTCGTATCGATCATTTTATATTTATATACTAGTCTAAAAAAACGTATGTCTTCAAAAGTCAGACGAAATACGGTTTTTTAATCTAGTACTACGATGAAAGGTTAGACTAATTGCTAATTAAAACCATCATAAATTCGGTACAAATATATTTGAAATAAGTAAACAAAAATTAACAGTTAAATCACAGGAAATATTATCTCTTCTAAGATTGGTGTCGTGTTATTAGTTATTCAATAAATCAACAATAATACTCTTTGATTCGTCTGTATGACGCACTGTTAATCAAAACTTCTTTTTTAATTATTTTAATTTAAACGTAATCAGTCTTATAAAGTAATTGAATTGCAATTTTGGGAGGACTTGCCAGAATCCAACCATGAAAAAATCGATGAATTATAGGTTAAAAATACTTAACCTATAATTCATCGACATTTTCTTGGTTGAATTCTGGCAAGTCCTCGCAAAATTTCAAGCTAAGAGCAGGCATTAATGGACCTAGTTTACGTACTAAATTCTGTTTTCTACTTGCGTCTGTCTATCCCTCGGAAGTGAGTGTGCGATGAAAGCCTCGGGCGATTTCCTTTTACTTTGGTAATTGTTTCTTTACTAAAATTAAACTCAATATATTCTCCTTGCAATAACCCTAATGTAGCCTAAGCACTTTTAAATAGAATTACTCAAATCCTGGTCCTCGTGGAACCAATTATAATAGCTAAAATTTTATTTTTATTTTATTTTTACCTAATTCCTACTACATCTATCTACCTAACCTAATAACTTAGTCACCATAAGTAACATTCCTAGTCTATAAAGCTTCCTATTCCTAACAACCTATTTTAAAAGTAAATTAGTTTTGGCATGTGATCGTCAAGTAATCTAATATAACCCAATAGTTGTGAACCTATAGTAACCCTAGAATTATTTAAGTCTTTGTTTTAAGTCCTAGCTATACTAATACTCTCTAGAATATTGATACCTAAATATTTACAATAATATGTGGTTGCCGGGTTAGAATAGTGCCACTCCATGTCTTCCCGTGGATGTCGTAAGAGGCGACTAAGGGAATAAAGGCTTGTAGTACTATTAGGCGATGGGCTTGCAACCTGTCACTAATATGCTGGTAAACATCTTAGCCTATTTATGCAAATTGTGGTTACTGAATTATCAACAACTTTTTAAAGTTGTAATTCTGTAGCTCTGCCTAGCCTACTCTGGGATTACAGGCGTGAAGGTATGTATGTATGTAGACTATAATTTAAAACTTATCTTACACTATCCTAGTTTATTTAATGACTCCTAACCACTTGAAATTCAACCTACGTACTAAGTTAAAGATAAAGTTAATATAATAATAAAAAATAATAATAAATAATAAATATCAGGGGACAATCTCACACCAATTGACCTAGTCCCAAACTAAGCTCTAGGCTTGTACTATGGGTACTAGACAACGATATAAATACTTATATAGAGAAATAAATACTTAAATACATAGAAAACATCCATGACTCAGGAACAAATATTCGCGCTCATCACACAAATATCTGCCCTTACCGGGATTTGAACCCAGGACCGCTCGCTTCGTAGGCAGGGTCACTACCAACTAGGCCAGCGCGTCGTCAAAAACAATATGTACCTATAGTAGATATAATTTATGAAACCGAAGTCTAGATTAAAGCAAATCTAAGAATTTAAAGGTTTTGTGGCCCCCTTAGGGAAGGAGGACCTTTACTTGTGGGAGGACCTTGTGCAGGGTCCGTCCGGGTTGGTACCACCATTCTTATCCATTAACCTACCGCCAAGCAGCAGTGTTCGCATTGTTGTGTTCCGGTTTAGGGATAAGATAGCCGGTAAAATGACTAGCATGGAGGCATTCCATCTTAGTCCTCAGGGTTGGCAGTGCATTTGCAGTCTTGTGAATGCGAATGTCTATGGGTCACAGTTTCCACTTACCATTAGGTGGCCTGTGTGCTCGTTTGCCTTCCTATGCCATAGAAAAAATAAGGAGATCTCCTCCATACGCTCTGGGATCGCTATCCCTAGAC
Source organism: Acleris emargana (assembly GCA_927399475.2). Lineage (NCBI taxonomy): Eukaryota > Metazoa > Arthropoda > Insecta > Lepidoptera > Tortricidae > Acleris > Acleris emargana. The sequence goes on from OV656843.1 coordinate 3,679,232, forward strand.
CTTACTCTACCTCAATAGTCATCCTCCATAGACAGGTCAGACTCCTGGCCAATATCTACGATTAGTCAGTCAGTCGTATAGTAAGGGAAGAAAAGGGTCAAAATATAAATTGAGTGTTTAAAAACTCAATTATAAAGTAGATTATTTATCGTTCAATAAAGCGATAGTTATACCTACTATGTTATTTTTATATCATATAATATTGTGACTCAAGATTGATATTGCTTGCTTCACCTTTAAGTCTAAATTTGAGTTGAGTTTTGAAATGAGATGTTCAATTTCACTAAGTATCCATGTTTAACTTTTATAGTAAAACAGTGGGATACAGAAGTCATTTTGTCTTCTAGCTAGATTGAGTCCTCATGTTAGTAAAATATATTATGAAAACTAAACAGACAAATCTCACTATAGTCACTTTATCATTTACTGATATATTTGTTTTATGGTCTATAAAATATTCACTTTATAAAAGGACTTAACCATCTCTGTAAGCTAATTATTGATATTCTAGGTTTGCTTTATTTCCATAAAACTCTCCATAAAAACTTTATTATTTATTTGTATATTTGTATAAATGCATTATAAAAAAAGGACTTATCCATTTATTAATCCATTTCGAGGAATAGGGTTCTAAAGCCGTTCTGCATGATTAAGTTTTTGTTATATTTATTTATTTCGGACATTTCGACAAAAGTATATTTGACCGTGTGGTTTGACTTTCGTTTTTGGCTTGAAGCCCTTCCAGGTGTGTCTTACGGGTTAGGCGTAAACCGCTTGAAATAGTATGTTTTATTATACTATTACAATCACTTTTTATCGTAACTTATCATGTAATTCATCGATAAATGTCTGTTAAATAAATAAAGATATAAAAACAAAACTATTCGGTCAAATACAAAATTAATGAAATTGGTCTCTTAAAATTACCTTTTCTTTTGTATTAGATTATAAAAACCGTGATTTATTTTTTTGGTCTATCCCAATTATGTTAGTTCTCCAAAAAAATATATCAACAACTTATTTAAGAGTGCTTGGTAATTCTGTAGCTCTGCCTACCCCACTCTGGGAATGAAGGCGTGAGTTTATGTATGTATGTATGTATATATTATTAATTTATATATTTATTTTATTTATTTTTACTGTACTCAGGTAACAAATATTTAGAATGGTATTATGTAGTCAGTTTTATGATTTATCGTCAATTCGTCGTCCTCGTCTTTTCGCGTGATAACGGGCGCCAGCGCACACGCACCTTCATTACCCGTAACGTCACCGAACTGAAGGGCGCCCGAACGCGGGCACTCCCGTCCGCGGGGGGTATGTAGGAGATTGGGGATTATACGGTTTTATTAAGTAGCATGGGTCGACTGTGGATATTCGAATAGTAATCTAGCGTTAAAAACTACCTCTGTCCCAAGTAAAAATACCGTATCACAAAATAAAAGTTTTTTTAAACAAGTTTATCATTATTTAAAACTCGGCATTAACTAGACTAAAATACCGCAAAATACTGACATACGGTCTTTTTGTCTAGAAAACTCTGTTACGTTCATTTAGATTATGAGCAAATAGAAAAAAACATTTGAAATACTAAGTTAAAAGGCGGAAAAATATGTTATTCGTTCTTTTTACTTAGTAATCTGCAATTACGGCCTTATAGAGTAGTTCAACTTATTAATAAATAAAACCTACACCAGACAATAATGCGGAGTGTCTTGTTTTACGTCTTTCTAATGTAGTATTGTGTAGTTACCGCTTTATTGATTAGTATTTGCTGGAAAATAGTCTGTTATACGGCCTTTTTCCTTATCGTATCTTCGCAACCAAGCCTCTTATCGACAAACGGGTAAGATGGGTCGACGCGGCTTGTTCTCCATATCACGATGGTCATAACAACTCAATTTGGTCAAAATGTCGAATGATCGCCTTTTACACTAGCACGGCAGTATAGATTAGTCATATATTGGTGTTATAAGATTGTGTGATATCGTTACGTGGTAATAACTGCAATTAACACTAAGTGCCCAATTTTCTGATACAAATAAAAAAAAAACGGGAAAGAGCATGTCGGACCATGCTCGCTCAGTGTAGGGTCCCGACGCTGGTTCTACAAAAATAAGAAAAATATCTCGAAAAACAACAAATGTGATCGAATTTTCTATTAAAGTAATTTGGAGGTGTCTAAGATCGGTTCCATACTGGGTCACATGATTTTTTTAGTCCGAATGTATTTTTTTTATTTTTTTTCATAATTATCACAAGTCATAAAGTGTTTTTTTCTGAAACGGTTATTATTTCAGGCTTTTTATAAAATAAACCTAACCTAACCTCATTTAGGTACCAGCTGGATAGTTTAGAAAAATCCTGATGTATAAACCGTTTCAGTAAAAAACACTGTATAACTTGCTAAGTTTATGAATAACAATACACTCGGACTAAACATATATATGTAAAACAAAGCGCAAAGTCTTACATGTTTTTAGTATCGTCCTCAATCCCTAATCCCAAATTTTGCCTGTTTTTTTGTGGTGTTAAAATACAGATTAGGACAATCAATAATTCGGGGAAACGAAGCGTTAGGACAAACAGTATTAAGGAATTTGAATACTTACGTAGTTGCTCGACATGTATAATTGGCCAGTTTTTAGGGTTCCGTACCCAAAGGGTAAAAACGGGACCCTATTACTAAGACTCCACTGTGCGTTCGTCTGTCTGTCTGTCAACAGGCTGTATCTCATGAACCGTGATAGTTAGATGATGTATATCTGATGCTGCTATAACAATAAATACAAAAAACAGAATTAAATAAATATTTAAGGGGGCTCCCATACAACAAACGTGATGTTTTTTCTGTTTTTTGCTCGATATTAATAACAGCAATATGAGACGCTTGACACATTCACATTAAAACTATATAGTAAAATTTTATAAAATAATTATTTTGCCCCGTGTGGTTGCCGGCCCCGAGTGGTTGCCGGGTTAGAATAGTGCCACTCCATGTCTTCCCGTGGATGTCGTAAGAGGCGACTAAGGGAATAAAGGCTTGTAGTACTGTTAGGCGATGGGCTTGCAACCTGTTACTAATACACTGGTAAACATCTTAGCCTGATTATGCAAAATGTGGTTACAGAATTATCAACAAGTTTTTAGATTTGTTGGTAATTCTGTAGCTCTGCCTACCCCACTCTGGGAATGAAGGCGTGAGTTTATGTATGTATGTATGTAAATATTTAAGGGAGCTCCATCCACCAAACGTGTTTTTTTATATTGGTACAAAACCCATCGTGCGCTTGTACGACTCACACTTGGCCGGTTTTTATAAACTGCCCACACACTGAGTAGGTATAAAACTAGAGATTTGAATACTACGTTAGTTGATCTAGTTTGATTGGCCTTATATGGCTTTGGCTCATGAAATATCGTTAATTAGGAGATTTGCTCGTTAGCTTACGTCTATTTGGTTTTAATTACAGATGGATAATTCTGTTTGGGCAGGGATATTCTTGGGATTTTTTGGATAGAGTAATATACCCAGTCCTATCGGTACATGGGACCTTTGTATCTTAGGTTATTTAATTGCTATTGAATTTATTATATTATCTAATTATATTCAAAGGAAGCTTTAGAATTGCAAAACTATTAAATTCAATAAAAACCAACTTAAAATGAATTGTGATTTAGAATTCGAAGATGAAATATATTTATGCGGAATTTCATTTCAATGAGTAAAAGGACTGAAAATATGTATGTATGTAAACACTTTATCGTACAAACAAAAGATATAACAATTATAAAATAGGCAAAAATACAATTAAATTATATAACTATTTTGCAATTATGTTCTCTTTTAGAACCAATTGTAGTCATATCCATATTACGTGTATTGTTTGACATGACTGCCCATTAATGATGATGGTGGTATATAGTATAGTGATAGAAGGTCAAACTATATAGTAAATAGTTTTGTCTGTCTGTATCTTGTTAGCGTCTAATAATAACGTATGAGTCGCCTGTGAGACATAATGAAAGACATTATGTTAGAGGCTGCGAGATATAACGCCCATTTACGTCAAAGATTCTCTTAATATATCAATTATGCTGACATATTGGCAAAGTTGTACGAGTAATTGATCGATCTCTTCATTAAAACTTACGGCTACAGTTAGGTACTTACTTAAGGATGATGATATAATAGTAGTTTATGCAACTGTTGCTTAATGAGAGGCCTAAAATTTGAGTGTGGTTTTAGACTCATAATCAGGGATCGGAAATTCGGATCGATATTTACCTATACTTTAGCGCCGGCTTTGTTGTTCAGTTGTATGGAGGTGGACTCAATCATATAATTCAAATAAAATTTCCGGGATTTCAAAATAAATAAATTACACCGGCATTAATTCATAATTATTTATTTATATTAACTGTTTGAAGTTATTTTCCATGTATATTTTTAACCAAATGTTATTTAATTTACCTGTACCTTATTAACCTAACGAATTTATAGGAGCAAAACAGAACGTTTTATCCTACATGTAAAGTAATTATTATATTAACGTTTTGTAGAATCCCAAAATCCCAGAACTTAAATTATTAAAATAATATTTTTAAGAAGCCGACGCCATGTTTGCCTATCTTTTTCCGGGATTTTGCCAACGTTAGGTAAATATCGATCCGAATTTCCGATCCATGCTCATAATACGATCACACGAGTATTTTAAGGCCTTATGTACAGTTGCATACACTACTTTATCTACACATATATCATAAGTTTAGAATAAAAACCAACAAACTAATGACAACAATGAATGGCGGCAATTCAAAGCTAACAACATAGTCAAACGAATTAAGTCCCTATTCCCAAGTCACTCGAGATCACATGACGTGCAGGTTATAACGAACAAGTAAACTTGCTCGTTTGTTACGCCGTTTCTGTTTTCTTATTTTATACTGTTAATAATTTCCGTGAGATGATAAAGGTGGATGAAGTCGCGGTCAGAAGCTAGTGTTAAAAATAATAAGTTTCTAAAAAGCAGCGTAATTTTAAAACTGCCCCATTGACGTAAGTACTTTGTCGCTTACATCATTTACTACTTACTACATATTAATGAGTGCAAAAACTTGACCCAGCAAAAAATGTAACCGTAACACATGAGTCACCCTTGGCCGTGATAGAGTAATTTGGTACTCTTATAAATGTATTACGTGCCGTATAAATCGTTTCATTGCCGCGTCATAGTTTTTTTAGCTAGGTGCGAAGTTCGACGCGGAACGAATGCGTTTCAAATGGTTCCTGAGTATATTCTTTAACGTCGTTGAAATCGACTTATTCACAATTAAGCTACCGTTCAAATTACTTGCATAGATCATTCCATCTTAGTTCTTAGTCTTAAGGTTTTAATTGTTATTCACTTCCGAAATACTATTTACATACATACATAAACTCACGCCTTCATTCCCAGAGTGGGGTAGGCAGAGCTAAAGAATTACCAACAAGTCTTAAAACTTCTTGATAATTCTGTAACCACATTTTGCACAAGTAGGCTAAGATGTTTCCCAGTGTATTAGTGACAGGTGGCAAGCCCATCGCCTAACAGTACTATAAGCCTTTATTCCCTTAGTCGCCTCTTACGACATCCACGGGAAGACATGGAGTGGCACTATTCTAACCCGGCAACCACACGGCATAACACGGCATACTATTTGTTTGTTACTATTGTTAAAAATCGTAGGTCAACATTATCTGGTTGATTTTTAAGCAATGATACAGTAAACCAGCGATTTTCAATCATATTTTTGCAACTGTAGGTACTTATTTCACGTTAATGTTTGCTCAATGTTTTTACAACCATTATATTTATCGCATTCAAACAAAACGCGTAAGAAACAATATCTACAGTGTAAACCACATAGTTTCACCAAGTATGCCTTACAACATTGTAAAGAATAACACCCACTAAATAATGTAGTAAGTAGCTCAGTCCATTTCAAAGGCCGCACTCAGGCTCGGGATCATTGATCTAGAGTTACTGGATTAAGTGCGGGCCGATGTTAATTGAGATCTTGATATTCCCCTGAGTTAAGACGAGGCTGGTGCTTAAGACGGAAGCTAACTTTCAGTTAGGATTTGAGATAAACTGGCAGCAGAGGTTTTTGCGCTGCTCATTAATATGTAGTGTTTAAAAAAAAGCTTCTTATTTGGAATCTAAAATCAGTCGAACCTAAAACAAGATATTTTGCCTTCCTTATAGTTTAATCCTATAAAAGAAGTGTAATGTTGGGAGTGTTGCTACTTCATGGCATATGTATGTAGGGTAAAGTCACCAGTGGTCAGCCAGAAACCAGTAGTCGACCTTATATATGTGTGAAGGATGGGAAATATATATTTCGTACCCTTCCCACTCATACAAAGCATAGGCAGAGGCCGACTATAGGTCTCTTGGCTGACCACTGGTGACTTTACCCTATGTTTTTTTTTTTTTTCTATGACTACAAAACCTGCCAAGATTCAGGTCAGAACAGGTCAGTGTGTATTTAGTGTTATTACTAGGATTATCTCTCTTACCATCCAAAAGAAAAAGGTAGTATAAAATTAGAGGTCCATATACGCATACGCCTTCTAACTTCCGAATGCGGCACGTTTTCCTCGTTCGTTGAAAACATGAGAGTGTATTTAACACATGTCAAGTTAAACAAAACTCTGTTAAAGTAGCAGAAGTCGTAGTTGATTGCTATGTGTACTTATAATAAACGACAGTAACTGTTTTTGTCATTTACATGCAATGTTTTATGTTGTCATGTAACTGACAACCAACAGTATTTAACTACCTTATTTATTTATGTATTTCAACTTTATTGCTCTATACACAAAATAGGTAAAAATCACTTAATGCCTTAAGGTATTCTCTACTGCTCTCTAGGGCTAGGCTAGACAGAAACCATTTTCCTAAGGTAGGTGTAGAAAAACATACACAAAAAGTAGCGTATGTTTTTTTTTTACCATTTATTTTATTTTATACTTTTTAGTGATCATCTATATCTATATATATATATAAAATATATATAAAAGAAAGTCGTGTTAGTTACACCACTTATAACTCAAGAACGGCAGAACAGATTTGGCTGAAAATTGGTAGGGAGGTAGCTTAGAGCCAGGAGACGGACATAAGATACTTTTTATCCCGTTCGACAGCGTTCCCGTGTGACTTGACATGAAACGTCAGTCACTATAAAACGTGGTATAACAAAAAAGAATCAGACTTGGACTGTAATTGACGTATAATGACAGCTATGTAATGACGTATGGATGACAATTTGATATTTGTAAGAAATCAATATTAAAACTATTTCTATTAAATAATAAATAAATAATTAACAATTATAATGTAATGATAGTGACATTGCCCATTCGTATAAACAGTGAAGTGAACTATAAAACTCGGTATGGTTGAAAATTTGAGTTTTGAAATATTTTTTTAGGTGAATTGAAGTGAAGTGAAGTTTAATTAAAAATGCCGCGACCAAGACGATCGAATCTTTCCCGACAAAGCCGTAATGCAAGAAGAATACGAAATACTGCAAATGAAAGGACTGAAGAAGAATTAGTAGTTCAAACGAATGTACCCCTGTTGAATTACCAACAAAAGGAAGTTTATGATACTTTAATGAAGGCAATCGATGATGAAAATGGTGGTTTATATTTCCTAGATGCCCCTGGTGGAACTGGCAAGACATTCCTCATGTCATTAGTTTTAGCAACTGTTCGGGCGAGATCCAACATAGCGGTTGCAGTTGCTTCTTCTGGAATAGCAGCCACATTGTTAAATGGATGCCGTACGGCTCATTCAGCATTAAAATTACCGTTAAATCTTCAAACTATTGAAGAACCAATGTGTAATATTGCAAAACACTCAGCAATGGCCAAAGTTTTAGCGGTATCGAAAATCATCATCTGGGACGAATGCACAATGGCGCATAAACGTGCATTAGAAGCACTTAACCGAACATTAAAAGATTTACGCAATGACTCGAGATGTTTTGGAGGTGCAATGATTTTACTGACTGGCGATTTCCGCCAAATACTGCCAGTAATTCCAAGATCTACGGCTGCCGACGAAATAAACGCTTGCCTCAAATCGTCAAATCTATGGCGCTATGTGAAGAAACTGCAGCTGACAACAAACATGAGAGTTACATTGCTTAATGATACATCTGCTGAAGATTTCTCGGAGCAATTGCTGACTATCGGTAATGGTCAAGTACCTGTCGATGAATCGAGCGGATTAATATCATTTCCAAATAATTTCTGTAATTTTGTATCATCAAAAGACGAACTTATCAAAAATGTATTTCCAAACATTATTTCTAACTACAAAAATAATGAATGGTTGAGTGAGCGAGCAATTTTAGCAGCTAAGAATAAAGATGTAGATGACCTGAACTACATAATTCAAAAAAAAGATCATTGGAACAATCCATTCATTCAAATCAATTGACTGCGTCACAAATGAAGATGAAGCCACCGACTATCCAATTGAATTTTTAAACTCTTTGGACGTGCCAGGCTTACCACCGCACAATTTACGCCTAAAGGTTGGCTCCGTAGTAATCATGCTTCGAAACATAAACCAACCAAAACTGTGCAACGGTACGCGTTTGGTGGTTAGAAAATTGATGAACAATGTAATTTACGCTACGATAATGATAGGAAAATTCAAAGGTGAGGAAGTTCTCATTCCGAGGATCCCGATGATCCCAACCGATATGCCGTTTGAATTTAAAAGACTTCAATTTCCGATACGTCTTGCATTTGCCATGACCACCAACAAATCACAAGGCCAATCCTTAAAAGTTTGTGGTTTAAATCTAGAACATTCATGTTTTTCCCATGGTCAATTATACGTGGCATGTTCACGGGTCGGAAGACCATCTGCGTTGTTTGTTTTTGCGCCTGATAATAAAACAAAAAATGTCGTGTATCACAAGGTACTTAAGTGAAGAGCAACCTATGTACTAAAATACAGAAATAATAATGAATGATTAATGTAAATATTTAATTTGTTTGTATTTTTTCCAATAAAAAAAAAACAATCTGATTATTTATTGCAATTAAGGCGGAACAAAGTTCGCCGGGTAAGCTAGTAATAATTATAAATATGCTATTAAGAGAGTAAGAGTCTCTTAGCTAAGCTGCGGAAGGACAGACGGACGGAAACGGACGTACGGAACCCTAAAAAGTTCACATAATATTTATATTTCGCGTTTTTATTTTCAAAACATTCATTACTTTCATCATCATCATCATCAGCCCATTTCCGTCCACTGCTGGGCTTCTCCCATGCCATGCCACTGAGCTCGGTCTTGAGTTATTTGTTTCCAACCACTGCCAGCCACTTTTTTTATGTCATCGCTCCACCTAGCTGGAGGGCGTCCCACACTACGTTTCATTACTTTGTTGTAGATTATTTTCACTGTGCCTCAGAACTTTTAGCTCTACATGACTGTACTACTAACATTCATCTTTTATTTTAAAGCCTTTTTGGTAATTCAATTAACGAATTATTCAGTTATCGTCTTGGTTATTCGTAAAAAGATAAATTTTGCACAACTCTGTTTTATAGCTATTCAATTATTTTTTTTATTCACTGATTCTTACATGAATCAGCTTTTATTGAAGCTGTGTAAAAAGTCTTACTGCCGCACTCAGAGACGTCAATTAAATTTAACGCTTGATTAAAGTTGCTGCTGTCACTTTCTTTGCTATAGCAATAGAATAAGACAACACGTCACTAAACAAGCATTAAATTTAATTGACGTCTCTGAGTGCGTCAGTCAATGTTGCCTATTACCAAACGAATCTCCAGACTTGTACCTACTTTAATACCAACGATAAACTTACTTATAGAGAGACACATACATACATAGAAAACAACGTACTTTGGACGTTATCCTCTATGGTTAGAATACTGAGAACAGATGTGTTAAGTCAAACATATTAAAGAAGCAGAAATGATACTTAATTGCAGTGTGTATTAATCGTTATTAACAGAGCCTGTGTTTAACATACATACACATTACATACTTGACGTTGACACTACGCATACATATAGACTAGCGACGCTATGAACTTTTTATCATCGACTCATATCATCACTATCATCATCAACATCATCATCATCTGAGCCGAAACATGCCTGTTACTAAACCATTTCTGCCCTGTGTGGTTGCCGCGTTTGGTGCCACTCCATGTCTTGCCGTGGATGTCGTAAGAGGCGACTACGGGTATAAATCGCACTGCTAGCTAACTAAGGCCGCTTCCTGACTTGTCGGTATGCTTGCAGTAAAACACGGGATCGGTAAGGGTTGCTAGGCAACTAGTGGCATCCCCTAATCAACGCGCAGCATTTCTGGCGACAGTAATTTTTACTGCAAGCATACCGCCAAGTCAGGAAGCGGCTTAACTAGTAACTAAAAATACATCTGCATTTTAACATACATAAATACATACCTTCACGCCTTCATTCCCAGAGTGGGGTAGGCAGAGCTACAGAATTACCAACAACTCCAAAAACATCTGCATTTTAAAATCAACTTTATTACATGAATTTGAAACAAAAGTAACGAAGCGGAAGCTCCTTGGCGGTAGGTCAAAGAATAACATGGCGGAATGAATACCTACGGACGTTGCACTAGGTCCTATCACCACTGAGTTCTTCTTCAGGTATTATTTCGAAAAAACCGGGCAAGAGCATGTCCGACCATGCTCAGTGTAGGGTTCCGAAGCCGTTACTACAAACAAATTAGACCTCGCGACAAACTTAACTTTGCCGTTCGAAAACTGTTATCTCCATACATCGACATAGGTCGCGGTCAGTTTACCAACACCGCAAATAAGTTTACGGTAGGCATAAACATTTAAACCGTTTGTAACTCAAGAACCACTGGAGTGTATAAATAGTGATAGTTCTCCTATTAAATTCATTATATGTGCTTACATTTAAGATATTTTTCAGATTTTTTGTATTTGTAGGTTTGGCTGCAGGGGACACTTGACTTTAACAAAAATTAGCGCTTGAAAGCTGAATATTTCATAATCGGTTACCTTAATCGAAATATTGTCTGGAAAAACCCGCAATATTTTTAAAAGACCTCCCACGGCACCCAACAGTAGACGAGAATAAAAAACAAGTTTTTTTCATAACTTTCTTAGCGTGACTACACCTATACGTATTTCTAGTACCTACTAAGACTTTCTGAGCTAGGCTGCTGACGGACGGACGGACACGGCGAAACTATAAGGGTTCCTAGTTTGACTACGGAACCCTAAAAACTTAAATGCTTAAATTTTAGCACATTAAGTCATCAGGTAAGTAATTCAATTTTGAAGCACGCAAATCGTAAATGATTTAAAAGCTATGAATACGAGTATAAACGTCGACATAAATAAATTAGGTTGCCTTCTTATTTCAGCGTGTAAACAATGCATTAAAAATTAACACAGTCATTTTTAGATGTGTAAAAAGGACCGCTTTATAAATGTTTGAGACGCAAATTTGTTTAGAGAGCATACTGTACAAGGTCCCGGGTTGTTTGGGCTGGACAACCAAAGGGTGGAAATTACGGTGGAATAATGGAGTAGTTACGGCCCTTGACCTGTAAATGTTTATTTTGTGAAGCCATTGGATAATTACTTGGGTTTCAGTTTGTGAAGAAACTCATTCTAGATTTATGGCTTTTTAAGAGAAAGTAAGTGTTTATCTCTCTGTCTACTCATAATTTTTGTCTGTAAAGTTGAGGAACAGATAAACAAACGTAAATTTTTAATTATACTTGCTTTCTTGCTTGTGTTTTGATAGCTGTTTCTCTAAGAATGGACGATTTTCACCCATGTGGCTGCCAGGGTAGAATAGTGCCACTCCAGCATGTCTTACCGTGGATGTCGTAAGAGGCGACTAAGGGTATAAAGGCTTGTACTCGTAATATTATTAGGCGATGGGCTTGCAACCTGTCACTAATACACTGGTAAACATCTTTGCCAAATTGTGCAAAATGTGGTTACTGAACTATAAAAAAGTTTTTAGAGTTGTTATTCTGTAGCTCTGCTTACCCTGCCCTGGGAATGAAGGCGTGAGTTTATGTATGTGTGCGGACGATTTTATCGGCATTATTTTGATACTCTACGGACTCTACATATCTTTGCATTAAATCATTTCAATGCAGTCGCCATTTTAACAAGCTAAAAAACCAAGTACCTTATCGGTAATGCTTTTGTATATCGTTAAAATAACTTATATATTTATTTTATTTTGAGGACAAAATAATATATGAACTTAATGCCTAATGTCACTCAGAAAATTGTTGTACGTGGTACGAATGAAAGCATTAATAAATATTACGTTTAGGTGTTTTAAATATTAATTAATTAACGTTGAATATAAAACGCAATTTAACGTTTACCAAAATTCATTTGTTATAACACTTATAACTGTTACATAATAAACAAACAATAACTTACATAACGCAACGCTCAATCAAGATAGTGGAGTAGGTACAAGTAGAACCCTCCGGCCCTTCGATCACTCAAATTATATAACTCTGTTTAAGAACTCACGGTGTTACATACGTAATAATATTAATTATGCCTTAAGGGCCGAAACACAGTAGCTTTAGTTCGAAAATTGTGAAATGACGTTATCTTCGTTCTATTTTGCAGATTAATTCTAGACTAGACTAGTGAATGAAATGCATTCGATGTTTAGAATTTAGAGAATGCAAAGCATATTCTCCCCATTCACCTAGTCGTTGAAATGCATATATTGTGGGTTCTATCAATGTGCAAACTCCGTAAAAAACAAAAGATTCGGCTTGATGCCGACAGTGAATTCTTTAAATAAATAAATATCAGGGGACAATATCACACAAATTGACCTAGCCCCAAACTAAGCTCTAGGCTTGTACTATGGGTACTAGACAACGATAAACTTACTTATATAGATAAATACATAGAAAATACCCAAGACTCAGTAACAAATACTCGCGCTCATCACACAAATATTTGCCCGTACCGGGGATCGAACCCGGGACCGCTAGCTTCGTAAGCAGGGCCACTACCGACTAGGCTGTCGAGTCGTCAAATTCGTTACAGTATTCCCAACTTCTTAATAGCTTTCGGCTGACTATCGCTATCACGCTTGCACTATAGTTCATTTATTTTAGCATGATACAGAACGAAATAAAGGTATTTTATTGGGCACGTTACACGCAACATAATAATTATACAAAAATATTGCTCCAAAACGTCTTTTTTGACTGCTATTATTTGACAGTAAATATTAAATGAACGTTATAATCTATTGCAGTAGTACTTTAAGTCATATTCGTTAATATTTAAATTGCGTTTTTTATTTGTGTTGATTAAATTTACTTCAATTAGAAACGTGGTCTATAAAAGACCTAAAGAAGCAGGGGTTACAAACCTGTGTTAACAAAATAACGAAACGTCCGAGCATATAACTCGACTAAATCAAATACTATCCTGTCACCTGTCAAATATAGCGAACCTAGTGAATTTTAAGTTGATTATTAATAACGCCACAGTTTGCATTTTTTGACAGATTGAACGTCACAACGCCCTTATATGATAATTATGTCCCATGTTATGTTATGTCATTTTCTCTCGAGTTCGAGAGCGTGAGCGTTGATATTGTTCCATAGTTGTTTTTGTTGTGAGTTGTTTGTTGTTAATTTCCTTGTTAAAGTTGGCAGCTGCTCGTTTAGTCTACATCTTTAATCTCTACCCTACTACCGCACTCTTTAGCGGAGAAACGATGACACTTCATCCGGAACAGTCAGTCTTAAATTAGGTAAATCAATTAAGTATAGCAGTTAGAAACCAATATATACATATTCAAATAGTTTTATAGTAATTTTTTTATATAATATCGAGACCCAATGTTTTGTCCAACACAAAAACATTAATGACACATGCACAGATACAATATATTGAGTGCATAGATTCTTATTGATTCTGCCAGCGAGTATTAGAGTTGACGACTAATGGTTCTTTTTCTTTTTTTTTTCTCATCCTAAAATAAATGAACTATAGCAACTGATAGTATATGTGTCACTCGTGTGTCATAGAAAAAAGCAGATTGCTTTTAAGAAATGGGAGCACTGTAACAAAAACTGTAAAAATATAAAAAAAGTTTTTTTATTTTTATGGCATAGGAAGGCAAACGAGCACACAGGCCACCTGATGGTAAGTGGAAACTGTGACCCATAGACATTCGCATTCACAAGACTGCAAATGCACTGCCAAAGCTGAGGACTAAGATGGAATGCCTCTATGCTAGTCATTTCACCGGCTGTCTAATCCCCAAACCGGAACACAACAATGCGAACACTGCTGCTTGGCGGCAGGTTAATGGATAAGTGATAGTGGTACCAACCCGGACGGACCCCGCTCAAGGTCCTCCCACAAGTAAATTCTAAAACCACAAAATCTTATCACTTTCAAAGGGTACTCATATTGCTATATACAACGAATGTTTACTAACAACCAAACACCTATAACATAACGGCACCTACGTACTGTAATACAATAACGTTATAGCATCTAAAATAAACCTTATTGCATTGTACTTTGTATACAACACGTCTCATTTGCTTTTAAATTTAAATAATTAAAAGAAAATGAGACGTATTGTACAATGCAATAAGGTTTATTTTAGATGCTATAACCTTATTGTATTACAGTAGGTACTTACCTAACATAATAATAATGCAACATTATTAATAGCGTTACGCGTGGACCCAATCCGAGGCGGGTCCGGAACTAGTTCCATTCGAAGATAACTGATGGCTGAATTAAGTACGATAGGGTTACATAAGGTGCTTATTGACGCGATTACGATGGTAGGGCTGTCGATTCCAACTTTAGCAAAAAAAAAGTTTTAGTATGAGTCTATTGCGAAATTTATATTAGTACATAAAATGTTTTATTTCTTTAGCCGTAATAATCGTTATTATCATTGTAATTGTGAACGAATCAATAAAAACTAAGCTAAATTATCTCTATACCAAATTTCGAGCTGATCAGTTGAGGCGTTGAAACGTGCTGAAGAAATAAACAAACACACTTTTGCATTTATAATTATTAGTAGAGATAAGGATTGTTGTAAGATATTTTGATCAATTATTCTGTGATCTTAAAATTCAGATTTGTAAAGAGCGAGCTCAAAATGTCGGACAAAATTTTGAAACTGACATAAAATTATTTTGACGTTTCTCATTAAAAAGCGACATAAAATTTATAATAGCGGGACCTATTTTTATTTTTTTTAGAATAGAATAGAATAGAATAGAATCATTTATTCGCCTATTAAATAAACACAAAAAATACATTCATTTGAGATAACAAAAAAATATTGTAGTTAAGTATAAGTACAATCTCGAATCATCTTTTAATTTATCACTTATAAGGTTTACTTTATTATTTTTATTTCATATGCTTTAAGGGCTAGAGGCAGCCCTAAGCTCTCAAGCATCAGCCTTCGGACAGCGGATCGGAAACTAAGTCGGTACTGCGGAGGATTAATCAAAGGTTCTCGAAAGAAAGTAGAACAGCTCGTGGGCCCTTAAGAAGGCTATTAGCACGTGTTGTCGCTTTAAATTATCGCTTTGTTCGACCATGCTGCACTAACCGTAGATTCAAATTTAACAGCATATTATTTTGCTGTGTGGTTTCCGGGTTTGAATAATGCCACTCTATGTCTTCCCGTGGATGTCGTAAGAGGCGACTAAGGGAATAAAGGTTTGTAGTACTGTTAGGCGATGGGCTTGCAACCTGTTACTAATACACTGGGAAAAATCTTAGCCTACTTGTGCAAAATGTGGTTACAGAATTATCAAGAAGTTTTAAGACTTGTTGGTAGCTCTGCCTACCCTACTCTGGGAAAGAAGGCGTGAGTTTATGTATGTATGTATGTATGTTAAATAGATTTTTGAAATCCGGATTTTGCCATTAGGGTGTACATCCAACAGTAGACCTTACCATGAGTTACAATTACCGTACTCGCTAGCGATTCGAATTCTCTGTCCCTCGCACTCTATAATAATACTGTGTGGGACGGAGCATTCGACTCGCTGCTAGCGAGTAAGGTAATTTGTAACTCGTGGTAAGGGTACAGACCTGTGCGAGTTATTGGAGCGGTGTGTGAGGAAAAAATCCACCAATAGGAGAGCTGCGCTGAACGAGGCTAGGAGAATGAAGTAATCCTATTGGTGGATTTTTTCGTCGCTCCGCTACTTCGCACAGCTCCAGTGGATATTCACCATTAGCTTGTTAGGTTATTCGATAAAACCTATCAAAAGATAAAATACATGTCCATACATGTTTTAATACCCTCTCAGAAGAGAATTTAACCTCATTAGTTAATGATTCGTTGATGAATTGAAAAGTAAGTTGTTTGAAAGAATACCCTTCAATGAGTTAGATTTTTTATGTTGGTATCATGTGCGGTATAAGAAAATGGTAACTTTCCAAAAAAAAACAGATCACTTCCTGTTTCCCTTGTATTTAAAATACGTTTGCTGTAAGCAGTACCCTAATTTAAAAAAAAGCTTTGTTATGGACTAGGCCGTTTTGTTTAACCCAGCCTGATATGATTTTTTGTAAACATAACAACCCAATCTCCTCGCATTATTGTTCGACTACTCGGATATTTACCGAAGGAAGTGTAAAGTGGGCATTACACGCGACTTACACAATTAGCACTAATGGCGCTCCTGTGTGTTCTCACGGAACGCGGACGCGGGTGAGGGTACACTTTCCGATGCCTGGGTATTTTTAGAAGTTTACGGTTCATTACTAACTTGGAGTTTTAATAATAATATCTAGTTTTTATTCACTAGTGAACAAGTCCAGCAAAAAGCAAGTTTTAAAAATTCCAACCGTTGCTAACCAACTTAAAATGATGAAAGAAACCTAAAGGTGTTTTTTAAATACCTATTTAATGACACCTCGACTTTTTTCTTTTGTACAATATGACGTCTGATTGCCACCATATTAAATTTTGATTCATGTCACATCTTTAGTGACACTCAGATTAAGATAAGTCGATTGATATAAGAATTATCAAAAACGGCCCACGCGTTTAGTTTCTAGAGCACCACATTAGACAAATATACATACTTACATACATAGGCTGATAAACACATTACCCTTCCTCCTTCGGCAGTCTGGTATTTTTTTTTTTTTTTTTTTTTTTTTCATAGGAAGGCAAACGAGCACACAGGCCACCTGATGGTAAGTGGAAACTGTGACCCATAGACATTCGCATTCACAAGACCGCAATCCTAAGACTGCAAATGGGTAGCCAACCCTGAGGACGAAGATGGAATGCCTCTATGCTAGTAATTTCACCGGCTGTCTTATCCCCAAACCGGAACACAACAATGCGAACACTGCTGCTTGGCGGTAGGTATAATGGATAAGATAGTGGTACCAACCCGGACGGACCCTGCACAAGGTCCTCCCACAAGTTAAATCGTCTAATATGTTTTGGGTAAGGTGTAGTTAGTTAAACATCGAATGTATTTTGTATTTTTTTTTCGTCTTACGTACCTTTTAAAATTTTAAAGGCATCTTATTTATGTCAAAAATATTATGGTATCGTTTTGAAAATACTCGTAGGTACGTACAGCCTTATGGTATAATTGCATCAACAAATATACTAAACTAACTATTATTTTGACCTACTAAAGAAGGTAAGTATACTTAATGGAAAAAGCTATAAATTTTCGTCACGTAAAATACAACTTTTAGTTTAGTCGGCAACAGACATGAAAACAAACATGAGCGTCGCGTGAGCTTTTTAGAAGCTCACTTAAACTTAAACTTCCGGTGCTTTTGCAGCTCAACTTTATAAATTTAGGTACGTGAGTGGATAAAAGCATGGTTATTTTTTAAGGATCTTATTTACATACATACATACCTTCACGCCAGTAATTCCAGCAATTACCTGCAACTTTAAAAACATGGTGATAATTCTGTAACAATATTTTGCACAAATAGGCTAAGATGTTTTCCAGCGTATTAGTGACAGGTTGCAAGCCCATCGCCTAAAAGTACTACAAGCCTATATTCCCTTAGTCGCCTCTTACGACATCCACGGGAAGACATGGAGTGGCACTATTCTGACCCGGCACCCACACGGGAAAACGGGGGATCTTATTTGTTTCGAAGTATTTAATTTATATGTATACAAGGTTTAATTAGTGTGCTGTTGAAATATAATAACCATAATGATGCTGTCAGGTATTAACACCAATATAATTTAAACGTGCTACCCGTTAACATGGCTATTTTTTTTTAGTTTAACGTGAGATGAATGTACTGATCCGTATTAAATAATCAAAATATGATTTGGTAATCTGAATGTCTTGGGCATAAAATATGATAAAACAAACCTAAACATGATTTTTACCCCACTTGTCATATTTTGTTGTTTTTTTTTTTACAATATGGCGTCTGGTTGCCCCCTTATTACATTTTTATTACTGTCATATGACCCGTGACCCGTGTGGTTGCCGGGTTAGAATAGTGCCACTGCACTGTGGTTCGGCGTGTATGAAGAAAGTGTCATAATTCGATTTCTCCAAAAGTATCAATGAAACCCTCAAACGAAAAATACAGTGATATTTATTAATACTAAATCTATATTAAAAACCATAAAATATAGCTTTACTTTATGTAATTCATAATAAAAAAAATATATAAATATAACAAAAAATCTTGCAAAATTTACTTAATTATTACAAATGTCTAATTATTACAAAATAATATATTACAAAATATGTTTCATCAAAATAAAATCTCAATAATATTAAAAATATAAAAAAATACAAAAAGTCTAGAAAAACATATTTACAAAGTTGACACCCAAGGTACTACTACAAGTGATAAATAATCGCCTTAAAATTATTTACATTTAAAATTAATGATTTTAATGAGTCTTATATTAACTTTAGATATGCAATAAACTAATTACTGATTGTGATAAAGCCGATTTTTTCATCTTGGTGAGTTTTCTGAGACCCGTAATCAGGGGGTCTGAATTTAACAGAAGCCGATTTAAAAGATCCTCATTTGTTACTTTGCGTGACATTTTCCTAGTATTACTGAGCCTGAACATCTTAATATTTTTATTTGTGGACTCGGCAGCTTCTTCTGAAAGCTTTCCAATAGGAACAATAACATGATCGATCACTTCAGCCCCGTGAATGAGAACCTTGTGCACAGAAGCCGGTAAATTATACCATGGATATTCCTGAACAAGCTGCCGAGCCGTATCTAACGCAAAAAGTTCTTCTAATCTTCTACGCTGAGTCCTCTTGCTGCACGATGCATAGTTTTTCTTCGGTCGCCCTAATTTTGAATTGTTACCCAAGTCATCGGGTAACACTTGCCGGGAGGTAGATGTGGCAGCAGCGGCAGCGACGTCGGATGTAGTTTTGGGTAAATCTACGGTTTCAGTTATATTCAACCAATCACCATACTTATGTATTAGATCCCTACGGGTTCTGTTAACGTTCTTCCAATATTTTTTTATTTGCGTAACATCAATTTCCACAGCATCACGTAATTTTTCTACATCTAAGTTTTCAGCATCCTTGGGCACCAGTTGTAGAAGTAATTGGACTATATGACGTATTTTTTCTGCTTCCGAACCAGTAGCAATATGCCACTGTTCGAATATGTACATCCCCGAAACTGTGCAGTGGAAAAAAGTACCTGGAACAAAACGAAAATGTATATAAACAGTTGTTAATATTTTAACACAGTTAGCTCAATCTTGTAGCCCGTGCTACGACTTTCGTAGGGGGCTCATATCCTGGGGTCCGGCAAAGTCCGGCAAGTAAAATATCATTACTTCATAAATACACTTTATAAGCAATGCAACGAATATAAAGTCAATCTTCCGGAATCGTTCGGAAATAGTTAAAAGCTTTTATGAAATATTCGTAGCAGTTAAATATTTTATTTACAATGAAGGTCACGTAGACCCCAAATTACTCAACATTTGTTGTTTAAATATGTAACAAAAATACAAATAATTATAAAACATACCTTTATCAACAACTTCCATAATGATGTAAATGATTAATTCACAAATGATCTTGAGATATATGTCGTAAACAAACTTTCACTTTAATGACTTACTGATAACGCTAATTACGAGTGGCAGATGCGTTCACTTTGAAGGTCCGAAACGTAATGATTATTTCAAATGATTTGCAAACTATTTATAGTTTATGGATGTATGGCTACTAGTGAGTAATTAGGCATAGAGAAATTATGTCTGGGCTATACCAACAATCTGGACTTATGGCCTTCTATGGGACCACAGTGCACTCCATGTCTTCCCGTGGATGTCATAAGAGGCCACTAAGGGAATAAAGGCTTGCAGTACTGTTAGGCGATGGGCTTGTTACCTGTCACTAATACACTGGGAAACATCTTAGCCTACTTGTGCAAAATGTGGTTACAGAATTATCAAGTAGTTTTAAGACTTGTTGGTAATTCTTTAGCTCTGCCTACCCCACTCTGGGAATGATGGCGTGAGTTTATGTATGTATGTCATATCAGTAGTAACACTCACAAGAATAAGACAAATCGATTGACATAAGAATCATTACACACAAATGAACAAACATACATATATAGGCTGATAAACACATAACCCTCCTCCTTCGGGAGTCAGGTAAAAACGTAAAGCCCCACTTCCATATAGTTGTAGCACATCTGTATAGATCATTCGACATTCTACATTTAAAATTTTGACGTAAATTCCATATTAGTTTTATTTATTTAATCTTTATTGCACAAAAGAATACACTTCGTATACAAAAGGCGAACTTAATGCCGTAAGGCATTCTCTACCAGTTAACCTTTGGGCAAAGCAGAGATTGTGGTGGCAGTGCAACATAGGGTCTAACATATATGTTGCTTAAACGTAATAATATATACCTACATACCAATATATTAAAATAAATATAAATACTTACATAAATGCATAATATAAAAAATATATAAAAATGAGGATAAGCACAAAACATTACAGATAACACCATCAGAAAAACAAGATGATGACTATTTCTACCTACAAAAAGAAAAAAAATTGCGAACTTTCTTTTTAAAAGCAAACTTGTTCGGAGCTTGCTTGCTAGTTTTGTATACAACCCATTTACTTCATTTGTTTTACCTATACGATGTTCTGACAAAAGACATCATCGTACCAGAGTTATTAAGTAGAAAATAAGTAAATATATAACCATAGAAATGCAAAACGAACGCAGTTTCTTAAAATGAGGCGCGCATTTATAAATTGTCACAAAAAAATAGGATAGGGTAAGTGTAAGTAACTAGTTTAAATTAGATCAGATTAGATTAGATTAGTTAGATTTAGATTTACATGTACTTTCACTCCTTTTCAATGTCCTCTTCCTTCCTTCTTTCCCCCTACCTTTCTGAAAGATTTAGCTATTTAGCCTGCGGCTGCGGTCATCGCCTGCGTTCCAGCGCCAATCTTTCCCTCGCGGTTCCGTCTAATAAATACACGTTTCTATGCCAAATCCTTCACAGTCCGTGGTGTCCAACTTTGGAATGAGCTTCCGTTGTCCTTAAGCCAATCCCCTACTGTAGTCTCTCTAAAGAGAAATTTAAAAAAGTTGTGGCTGAATGAGTCGTGAAACCAAGTTCCTATAATGATTATAGTTATGTATATTATTATGTATACTATATATGTAAGTTTATATTAGTTTTTGTTACTTTTTGTGCTAACTTATATGTGTCCAACCCCATGCATTGTTCTTACTTATCTACTTCAGGGTTAGCTGGAAGAAACCCCATTTAGGGATAAGTTCGCGTTTGAACATTAGTTTAATATGAATATTGTAATATTTATATTTTTGTGCAATAAAGAGTGCATACATGCATACATAAATATTTACTGCTGCGTAATAAGAAAATTAAACACGATGAAATAAAAAATGTAATCCCGTAAGGTCTTAAGATCTGACATTGTTTACAAACAACTCCGCCGATGGCTTTAAATCTTAGTTTGAATGCTTATACCAATGTTTGCCCGTGTTCGCAAACATTGCTGTTAGCTCAGTACAGAGGTGTTATATTTGTATGATTACCATAAATAGATGACCACTTTTGTACTTTATCGCTTTCACTCGTTACACAACATCGTATAGCAGTTCAAGTAATAATGTTAAAGTGACAAGGTGCCAAAGTGGTCACTTATAACGCGGATCGTACAAGGCAAAGTCGAGGTTATTAACGCACTGTACGTTAACCAGTCTTACTTGACCCTTGAATGCCTTTTGAACACGTTTAGGCTTGTTGATGCTGCGCTGGTTGCGAAGCAACGTTACTGATAGCAAGTCCTCTGGGTCTGTCTAGATTGCTACTACCACCATACAACTACCACCTTACTAGCTTAGGGGTATTTCACCTTAGTTCTCGGAATTGGCAACGTATTTGCAGTCTTAAGATTGCTGTGCTGCAGTCTTGAGATAGCCATCCTGAGATTGCCTTTTTTATCATATAGGTGTGTATAAAGTGCCTTCTAAAGTCTCGAATATGAAGTGAAATCAATGGGGAATCCAAGGATTTAAAATAAGGGATTAGTTTTTATGTTGTTTAGGACTTTTTCTCATATGTATTTAATTATTTGTTCATACCGGGAATTGAACCTGAGACCGCTAGTTTTGTAGGCAGGGTCACACCAGGTTGTCACACCACTGCTATTCGATGGAGCCCTGTCTGAGGCAGGGCTCCTATTTCTGGGTGATTTACCCTTCTGGTATCTAAATAACTTTGACGACGCGTTAGCCTAGTTCGTAGTGACCCTGCCTAAGAAGCTAGCGGTCCTGGGTTCGGATCCCGGTAAGGGCCGATATTTGTGTGATGAGCGCGAATATTTATCGTTGTCTATTACCCAAAGTACAAGCCTAGAGCTTAGTTCGGGAGTAGCTCACTTGATGTGACAATTTTCTCTGATATTTTTTTATATTATGCAAATGGTTTCTGACGAATTTCCGACGAAAGCAAATAGCAGTGGTATGACAACCTGGCGTGACCTCCATTGAGCCCCTGACTAACAATGTATAAATTAAATACCTACGACTTGGGGGTCTTCAAAAAACGAGCCTACTCTTTTGTCAAAGCGACCTGCGATTACTCTGGTGCTGCGGGTGTTTATGGGTCACCATGATCACTAATTCACTAACCATCAGGTGGCTCGCTTGCTCGTCTGCCATCTCTTTCACGTAAAAAAAAACTGTCTACGTTATAAACTATTTAATTTCTCAATCACCATGCATCTCTTTTACTTCCAACCTTATCATCGAATAAGAAACAAACACGTTTTAAGATTGCGATCCCAGGACGTTTCAAAACGAGATTAAAGTCCGTTACACGTGAAATGTACGGCGCAAAGGATTTCCTATAACAGCCAGACTTTATCACGCTGATATATCGCCGACGTTCGCAGCCCACTTTCTTCTATTGTATGAGTTTAAGACGCCCCGTTTGAGACATGGGCGTGGGTTAGCTGTAGCAGACAGTTGTACAATAATATTTATTTGGGCACTATATTGTATTTTTGTACAGATAATGATCGTATTAACTAAAACCAATCTTAGGAGAATGAGGGTGTTGCTAGGGCTGTGCAAACATCAGTAAATTCCACATTGAAATGTCTTACATTTTTGCCTTAATTTCGGTTCAATCAATCAAAAAATTATTTATTAGCGAAATTATTGTTTTTAAGAAAATCACAGATGCTTTACGAATTACTTTCTTTGAGAAAAAATAGGTTCGTTGTTTTCAGCTACCTGATAGTAAGTAGGATCTGTGACGCATATACTCTCGCGATCTTGAGACTGTGATCCTAAGACTGTTAATACGTTGCCAACCCTGAGAACTAAGAATATTGATTTTATTTGTGTTACTTTTAAAATAATTATTTACGTTATTACTTTTAAGTAATTATTGTATTTTATGATTGGCATAAATTACCTTCTGCTGGAGTTTCTTGCGGCGCTTCTTCTCCGCAATGATGGTCTTGTCCGAAGCGCTAGTAGATTCACTCCATACTACTGACGTGTAAAAGAGCCCTCATGTGGCCAATTTACTGAATAAATGTTTTGAATTTTGAATTTTGAATGCTATTAATTTTACCGTTTTTCTTATCTTCATATCGAAACACCCCAGTGCTGTACAAGCTCCTTTGGTCACTGTAAATGCGCTACAAACTCAGACTAACAGTAAAAAAAAGAACTACAGTTAATTCAGTGGCAACTTTCAAGCCGCTGGTAGATTTGGAACAATCAGATCTGGCAACACTGTCCTACCCCCGCGGCAATCTCTTTAAGTGGCTTCCGGGCCGCGGCCTTATCGGGCTTTATTAGTTATTTATTCGTCCAAGGTCCCGGGTGTCCTTCATGTAAATTGCATTGTTTACCCGACTGTACCCGAGTGCAAATACGGCTCTAGTATGGTTTGGTCAATGTACTGTGAAATTAATGGGGGTTAGTATACTATAACGTATAGCTTGACGAAAAAAGAGGTTGACGTGGTGACAGGTCAGAGACCAGAGGGGTTTTTGTCTAACGCCGCACTCGCAATCGCAACTGGCTTCAAAGTGGAGCAATTGTTTTCGATTTTAAAAATGAAAACAATTGCGAGTACGTTAGACAATAGCCCCTCTGTAGTCGGCTTCTGCCTATACTTTGCATGAGTGGGAAGAGTAACAACTATGTTTTTCTTCTGTGGCTTAGACAACGTAAGTAGTAGTTACTGGGTAATAACTTTTAAATCGATAAATAACCCTAAACTAAATGGCTCAATGGGCCAAAGTCCACTACAATAAATGAGCTTTTTATTAAAAACAATCGCGTCTGAATCGGTCAATACGTTTATGAGCTGAGAGGCTGCAGACAAATACACAGATATACACGTTGAACTAATAATACCCATCTATTTGAGTCGAGGGTTAAAAATGGGATCATTGTTACCAATTTAATGAGTTTATTTTGGAAGTACCAGTTCTATTTGTGTGGGATTGTATCCCCTGATATTTACTTAATTATTTCTTGCTTTGATGGAACCAGTACATACATACATAAACTCACGCCTCCATTCCCAGAGTGGGGTAGGCAGAGCTAAAGAATTACCAACAAGTCTTAAAACTTCTTGATAACTCCGTAACCACATTTTGCACAAAATGGAACCAGTAATGGACAGAAAATAAGGTTTAGCAACAATCAACTTCTTTTGGACCGTAGGATGTTTGATTTAAGAATGTCCATTATTTGTGCCTATCAGCTTAAAGTGTCCAATACTGGAGTCATCATCCTAAGGCATGTTGCAGAAAAAAATAAATGTTAAGTGAGTTTATTATTTTAGTGTAAATAATGGTTCTTCTTCTTATTATAGTGCCTCTCTAAATAATGAAGGTTGGCTGTCAGCTCCGCGTATTTCTCTGTCTATGGCGAGTTTGAACAGCTCCACTGTATTTGTGACTCCAGTCTATTCCCGAATTTTGGAATCAAATTAAATAATGGTTACACAAATGTAAACATAATGCGCAATCATCATTACATAACCAATCATGCGGTTTTTGTTAACGTGTAGGGTAATTGTTAGGGTCGGTTTTCGTATACAATTTATTCATTTCCGTGGTAAACCGCGGGTAAAGCTGGAGCGTGAATTATTATTTTAGCCTTTATTTGGCCCGTTCTCTATTAACAGTAACTTAATCCTAAACATTGGTGATGTCGATTTGATATTCAAGTTACCATTGCTTTAAGTAAAGCAGGCTGTATTAAGTACGTGATTGATTTCACTGCTGCATATTGTATATTCGAATGGAGCTTTACATTCATAAAACACATTTTTTAAAGAAAAAGGCACCCTTTGTGTCATTGGCTAATCAAGGCGAGACAAGAAATGGATAAAAAAAGAATAAACAAAAACGTAGAAACAATATAGATATAGATGTAATAGGTAAATATAATAATAGGTCTCCAGTATTTTTTTTTTAATATTGCAGACTTCGTCGCGTCTCGACTCGTCAAAAGTACGGAAACGTATGGAAGGCACGCAAAATAACTTTTTCAGGGTTTTATTGTTTAACTTTGTCTGTGTGATTATTAATTACATTACAGTTTTGTTGTGCCAAAAGTATATAAGTTAAGACGCAGACGGACGGACGGACATAGCGAAACTGACGGGTTCCTTGTTGACGACTGAACCCTAGAAAACTTTCATACTATTATAAAGGAAAAAGCTAATAACCAATGACACTCAAATATGCGTTGAATAAATAAATAAATATCAGTGTACAGTCAACAGCAAAAGAAACTGATGAAATAGGGTCTCAAAATAGTATATACGATAAATTAAGACAGATGTATCTGATTATTGTAGTTTAGCATTAGTAAATTAGCTCGTAATGTGTCATAAGTAAGTGACATGCCATTCAAACAGTTACAGTCATTACTGAGTGTTTCAAATTAAACTGATTTTCTAAAATGGCAATAGTCAGTAATACTACCAAACTATCACATGTAAGTGAATATGAATGTTTGAGCCTTCATGTCTTCTCAAGACCACCTCGGAATACAAGTCAGACGTTCGGATAATGTCGGTTATACTCGTAAGACAAACACGCGAAACAACTATAACACCTCTCATTTCCGTCAAGGGTTGAAATAAGTTCCTACTACTTCGCTTTGTTTTTTTTTTGCAACATTTTAAATAAATCCTTTTTAACTGCCATGATTACCCTAGTTTTCATTTGGAGATTTTGTCATTTTGACTTTATCTTGTTGGACACTTGACACTTAGGTAAAAAAAAAATTAGTCTTTATTGAAATTTTCTGTAAAGAGACAGTTATGGCATCGTTTATGATCATTTTCTTTTGACTAATTAAATATTCAGTTCAAAATGACACTTTGTTATAATCTGTTTTATCTGGGGCGTCATGCTTGAACATGTTTTGAAATGTTAATTTTGATCACTTACTTTTGACGTTGACTGTACAATCTCACACCAAACAATAAATACCGTTTATTCACACACGCATCTAAAACGCGTAAATTCTTATCGTCGCGTGAATTAAAACCACCGTATAACATAAACCGTGTACTTAATAGCGTGCCGCGTAATCTGGACACGGGTATCGGACGCGACGGTAGCGCGGCGGTGACAGCCCAGATAAGATCGGGCCCGCACCCACGTGTGGAGGCGGCTTAATAGATCATGTCTGTCGATGGATTATGAGTTGTTAAGAGACTTCATATACAGGCTGAGCCTCTAGTGTATTTTTTACATACACAAAAGCGTCTCGATCGCGTTTGAGTTTCTCGTATGAATAACATGGTACACTCGAGGCACACTGTTGTGGCGATGTCACAATTTTTTTAATGGGTATTTTTTTTTAAATTCTGTCGTCTCTGTTCATCAGGTGATATATTCTAATTAGTAAGAGCTAGTTGAAGTTGACATGTTATCGTATTGTCACCGTTATTTACTTGGCAGTAATGTTAAAAATGCGATAAAAATATAAATAACAATGTGGTTTTACCGAGCAGATATAAGCTACCTTAAGGGCGGTCGAGTTGAAAACAATACGATAACATATAAGAAACAATTGGACTTTATCGAATAGAGCTAAATATTATGTTTAATGAATCTAGAAATAATACATACACATACATACATAAACTCACGCCTTCATTCCCAGAGTGGGGTAGGCAGAGCTAATGAATTACTAACAAGTCTTAAAACTTCTTGATAATTCTGTAACCACATTTTGCACAATAAGGCTAAGATGTTTACCAGCGTATTAGTGACAGGTGGCAAGCCCATCGCCTAACAGTACTGCAAGCCTTTATTCTTTATTTATTAAATAATACTAATATAAAAAACAAAAATATTTAACATACATACATACATAAACTCACGCCTTCGTTCCCGGAGAGGGGTAGGCAGAGCTACAGAATTACCTACAACTCTAAAAACTTGTTGATATTTCTGTAACCACATTTTGCACAATAAGGCTAAGATGTTTACCTGCGTATTAGTGACAGGTTGCAAGCCCATCGCCTAACAATACTACAAGCCTTTATTCCCTTAATCGCCTCTTACGACATCCACGGGAAGACATGGAGTGGCACTATTCTAACTCGGCAACCACACGGGTAAAACATGTTTAAATTGCATA
This sequence comes from Acleris emargana, assembly GCA_927399475.2. NCBI lineage: Eukaryota > Metazoa > Arthropoda > Insecta > Lepidoptera > Tortricidae > Acleris > Acleris emargana. The sequence goes on from OV656843.1 coordinate 3,707,531, forward strand.
TAATTTTGCGGTTGTGTTATGTCAGACGTTTCCAGAGTTCTTACTTTGAAAATCGAAGTATCCAAGCTACGTTAGTTCCGTCCTAATCACATGTCACGCGAGACTAAATTAGCAGAAAAGGATGAAACGTAACTTCGAAATTCGATTTTTAAAGTAAGATGGAAACGTCTGAAATAATAAAACGACAAATTAAAATTGATTTATATTGAATTTAAACATTTCTGTTTTTTATATCATTTAAGTAGATAAGTTTCCTTTTTTCTTCAAATGTATATCATGATCATGACAGAATCGTGCGCATTGAACGCTCTCGAATTTGATACGAGAAGAATAGCGCATTCCTTGATCAAAGATTTAAACTTTACTGCAGCCGGAAATACATTATCTTAACTAACTAGAACCTACATAATATTTTACCATCCATAAAGCATCTCTTATTATTATATCCTAGCTTAAGGCGGAATGTCTTGCCTATAGGTAAGACATCGTAAGTAGGTAGGTACTAGGTATACGTAGATGAAATGGTGTTTGTGCTATAAAAATTAGCCAAGAGTTTTGTATTTGACTACTGAATTGTTGTGTTAAATAAATATATTATTTCATTTCTTTTAATTTAATTTGTATTTAGAAAAAATAATATGTCCATTATTTTAACATCAACCTGTATTGTATCACAATATCAAAAATCTTCAATATGTATCATTTAAACATACTGTATGTAAACCTATCTCCGTTAACCTCTGACCCGCCTTTAGGCGGTCTTATTATAGCAAATGGCTAATTCAATATGATCTCGATAGTTCCCTAGATTGCATTCCCTTTGCCTGAGGGGAGCATTGAACATTTGTTATCTTATCCACTCCAACGCTACACTGTTCAACATAACCATTACAGTTGACCTCCAGACTTATACTAACCGTTTAAAAACAGAGATCAATGCACTGGTTAACCATTAGATAACATGTATATCCTGATCTCTGCTTTCTTAAAATTTCTACAGAACTAAAGTTCGAGTTATAATGGGTGAGCTACAGGCAATCTAAATGGGAACGCCCACCTTGTCTAGATTGATCCTAACAATAGGATCTGTTCTTAGATTGTTCGAGATAAAGCCTAAGCTTTTAAGATTACAGACTTAGGATAAGTTACAAAACTTAATAAAATATTTACGTATATATTAACAGTTGTAAAAAAATGTTTTGGCTTAATTACATTTAAATACAGCAATTCTTAAATAATTTAGGTACCTACCTATAACACCTATATGATTTAGGAGAGATTAATCAATATTCATTTATGCAGATATAAATAACCCGGATTGACGTTTCCAAGAATTTGTTCGAGTGTTGAAGTAGTTCGCTAATGCTAAGTATGGTCAAATATTTACATACATACATACCTTTACGCCACTCCATTTCTTCCCGTGGAAGTCGTAAGAGGCGACTAAGGGAATAAAGGCTTGTAGTACTGTTAGGCGATGGGCTTGCAACCTGTCACTAATACGCTGGTAAACATCTTAGCCTAATTGTGCAAACTGTGGTTATAGATTTATCAACAAGTTTTAAAAGTTGTTGGTAATTCTTTAGCTCTGCCTACTCCACTTTGGGAATGAAGGCGTGAGTTTATGTATGTATGTGTATAAAAAATATGTTTTTTTTTATTGTAACGGGACCCTCAGTGCATGAGTAAACCAAAAAGAATTAGGTAGAACACTTGACCAACTTATAAATAAAATATAACATCGCCAGCGCCAGCCAAGCCCTTAAGCTGGAACTCGATATTCGTCGAAACACAAATTAATTAAAAACCTCACTAGCGGCCCTCAGTATCCGATAACCAATAACAACATTAATTACTCTAAGCGAAGGGTTGGGCGAAAGTATCGGATGATTCAACGTTAAAAATATCGTTTCCTCGGTGATTTTTTTTTTAGTTTTAGCAGAAATATTCAATTATACCTGACCCTTGCTGAAAAAAATATAAACTGACCTCTACCAGTAAAAAAACATGTTACTATGTAATTATTTAATATTAACCTAAAGTGTCCGAAAATGTTACCGAAAAGGTACGTATGTTACCAAAGTAACAAAATGGAGCATTCTACAAAAAAAATAGGAACACATTACGAATAATACATAGTCGTATGGGCCATAATCTTTTAAATCGGGAGACGTACAAACTAATTTACCATTTGATTGTTAATCTATACCACGTTCTTTTGTAGATTTTGCTAACGCTTTATAAACCCAACCATTGTTTTTAAGGTTCATTATTCGTTCCCCGATGTCGATTCCCATTGAAACCCAATCTACTAGGGAGATTCCCTGGACAGCCCGCCCTCTGGCTTTTTGAGTCACTCGACTCCTTGTGTAAAATGGAGAAAAATATAATCTAATCCACCGGGTGAACTGGCTTTAGTAGATATAGGTAAACACGGTAACCTATAGTCGGAAATTTTGTTTCTCCACTGTTTTATTCGTTCAAATTGTCATGGTTAGAAATGCGTTTTAGTAAAATCATAACAACGTATAATTTTTTTAAGGATCATATTGATCATACTACCCGCCAAATTAAGTGTCGAGTCGGGTCATAAATCATAGGAATCATGCTATCTCTTTCGCACCTGCACGGTATGATAAAGCAGGCCGTGCAACTATAGTGATGTGCCGTTTATTGCCCGACTTGCCACTTAATTTTGCGGATAGTATAGTACCTAATATAACGCATTCCCTTGATGTATTTATCATGAATTACCCTATCCTAAAACCTATTAGAATATTAGTAGTTTATGACATTGTCGCATAAAGAGGGGTATTAAAACACGAGTGTCTGTTTAAGAACCGAGCCGCTCTTCCCCCCCGACCACCACCGCGGTCAGATCGTTCCGTCGCGGCTCCGCGTTTATAAATTAGTTAAAGTAGGTTTTTTGAAAGAAAACAATTAAAACTTTACATCATTACATTCCTTATAATCCCCCGAATAAAATAGTAGTAAAATATTTTAAATTAACCCAACCAGTGAAGTACAGTGTCAAAAAAACGATATCAACAAAACATTATCAAATTGATCACGATCGATTCCGAGAATTGCTGGCGCAGCGACTCGCGTCTGCCCGCCCTAGCGCATGCGCGGTGCGCACAACCAACAGCCGCGCGAAAACTGTGCCTCGCTGACGCTTGAGCGCTGTAAGCGCTTATGTCTTTTCCGGATCGCTTGAGGTGCTTACAAACTAGTACTTAATAAGTGAACACACCATTTGGATTGGATGACTGCGCTGCGCTACGTAAACGAAAGTATAGTGTTTTATACCACCGATAGTAGATGTAATTAGTATTCATAATGCCAAATAACAAGACGATGCCAGATGTGGATCAAAAACCAAAGGCTGCCCATAATAGGCCTAAACGCGGATGTGACTCAGATTATAACAGCGAGTTAACTGATTTTAAAGAAGAAATGAAGCAAATGATGATTACATTGCTATCAGATCAAACTCAAGAATTGCAAAAAATATCTGCCAGTCAAAAGGACATTCGACAGACTAATGAAAATATAGAGAGGGCACTGAATTTTCTAGCCACTCAAAACGAAGAATTAAAGGTAAAAATCGTGCTATTAGAAAAACAAACAAAGGAAGATCGCACGTACATTACTACACTTGAAGACAAATTAGAGGACATGCAACGTGGTATCCGGAAAACAAATTTAGAAATAAAAAATGTTCCCAAGCAGGAGAGCGAGTCAAAGGAAGATTTAAGTGGGATGATTTTGTCTCTTGCAGCACAAGTAAACTGCAATATGACCAAAAATGACATAAAAGACATTTATAGAGTTCGTGGGACAAAGGACAAAACGTTAAACACGCCCATTGTGGTAGAAACAACATCGACTATTTTAAAAAATGACTTGCTCAAGATGTGCAAAACCTACAATACGAGGAACAAAGCAAAACTCTGTGCTAAACACCTTGGTTTGCGCTTGGCCGTGGACACTCCCGTGTACGTGTCTGAACAACTGACGGCGAAAGGTTCACGCTTGCATTTTCTTGCGCGAGATCTTGCAAAAACCAAGTTCTACAAGTTTTGTTGGACTGCATACGGTAAGGTGTTCATCAGAAAGGATGATAATTCACCAATCATCGCCATACACAGTGAAGCTCAGGTACAGCAACTATTCAAAATATGACTATGCCCAAATGAATGTGTAAAACTTCATTTGCAATTGTTTAGACATATTATGTTTTTAATTTTAAATATTACGTTCCTATTTTTTTGTTATGATAAACACGAAACCACTACACAAAAACAAACAACTACTCAAACCTCAAATACCCTCACTCACTATTTACAATTTCATATGCACTTTTACAAGCATGCACGTATAAGCTCTATCTTTACACAAAACAGATTATTTTTTGTTACTTACACAATTAACGACTGCAGTTCAAATTCTAACTCGTACTATGGATAACGTCCTTAACACAATTAATGAAATAGACGTTACAAAAATAGCTCTTTCTTATCAATGTGACATAGAAAACTTAGAAAGTTTCATTCAAATAAAAAAAGAAAGAAATTTGACAGTTATCTCTCAAAATATAAGATGCATTTACGCCAACTTCGATGATCTATTAACTAACTTAGCAATTATTAATTTTGATGTCGATATAATTGTTCTAACCGAATGCTGGCTTGAACCTAATAAATCAATCCCTATCCTTGAAAACTATAATTCGTTTGCTACCACCAAACATCTTAATAAAAATGACGGGGTCGTAATGTACTATAAAAATACTATGCGAGTAAAAATTAAGGAAATAATGTTGACTCATGCATCATGCATACAACTTGAATTTAATAATAAAACTGTTTTGGGTATATACAGATCACCAGCTATTAGGAACGCAGACCAATTCACAGAATCCTTAAGCGACCATTTAAACTCTATCGATAAACATAGTAATATCATAATAACCGGTGACATTAATATAAATATAAAACCTGATAGTGATGAAGTCTCCCACGAAAGAAATAATAGACTAAACTATTCTAATATGTTATCATCGTATGGTTTGTTACCAGGGCATCAATTTCCAACAAGGGGCCCTAATTGTCTTGACCACTTTTTTCTCAAATTTAGGAAGGACATTGCTTCAGTACAAATTGCTGTTTTAAATACTACTATAACGGACCACAAAATGATATTTCTCCAGTTCACCGACAATAAAATTCAGAAAAAAGTTCCTAAAACTAAAAGTATTACCGATTTCACAGAAGCACTTAAGAGTTTAGTTGAAATGAATCTACACGACCTACTTTTCAGCACTGAACCCGATTTTGTTATTGACAAACTTATCGAACGGCTTAGGGAATCTATTAAGACTAATACCAAAATCGTGAATGTCCCTAAAAGTAAACGCGTTATTAAACCCTGGATAACCCCTGGTATCCTAAGATGTATCAAAACCAGAAATAAGCTGCAAAAGAAACTAAAAGAAGATCCTTATGATGCCATTCTTAAAATTACATACAATAGGTATCGAAATTTTTGTAATTGTTTGAAAAGCTAAAAAGGAAATATGAGAGAGATTTATTATCAAATTCAACCGGAAATTCAAAATTACTATGGAATAGTATAAAAACTATAACCCATCTAAAACAAAATAAAACTGAAAACGTTGAGTTGTTAAATGTCACAGATCGCCCTCAAGACTCAGTCAACTATGTTAACACCTTCTTTGCCAATATTGGGAAAAATCTTGCAGCGGATATACAAGCAGATACTAGAACGCATCACTCTTATAGTTCCCACCTTCAAAGTGATAACCCCCAGGGTTCCTCCTTCGTTCTCTTTAATACTACTCCTGACGAGGTGCACAGTATTTTAATGAGTCTGAAGTCAAATAGTGCTCCAGGTTGGGATAACATCACCACCAGCTTCTTAAAACTTGCTAAAAATGAGACTATTCCCGTACTAACCCACTTTATTAACCTATGTTTTAAAAAAGGTGTTTTTCCATCTCCACTAAAGCAAGCCATAATAACGCCAGTCCACAAGAGTGGAGATAGAAACGACGTCAACAATTACAGGCCGATTTCAGTTTTGCCAGCTATCTCTAAAAATTTTGAAAAACTCTTGAATAAAAGACTACTTAAATATTTAGAAAAATTTAAAATCCTCTCTCCGTCACAGTACGGTTTTAGACGTTGCAAGTCAACGGAAGACGCCGTTACTGCCCTAACTTCTCTTATTGTTGATAATTTAGACTGTGGCAATAAGTGTCTTGCCATATTTTTAGATCTGAAGAAAGCGTTTGACACCGTTTCTATCCCCAAGCTTGTGGAAAAGCTGGAAAAGGTTGGAATAAGAGGCACTCCATTAGAACTCTTTAAAGACTATCTTTCCAATCGCACGCAAACAGTCAAAATTGGTTCTCTCGTTAGCCAGTCCGCTAATATAACTTTTGGTGTCCCACAAGGTAGTGTTCTGGGACCAACCTTGTTTTTGGTATACATCAATAGCTTATGTAACATAACACTCGCCCACGGTTCTGCATTTTCTTTTGCTGATGATACAGCTATTGTTTTTACAGGCCCCTCGTGGAATGAAGTCCAAAGATCTGCACAGTTAGGCCTATCCAAGGTAGATATGTGGCTTAAAATAAATACACTTACACTTAACACTAGTAAAACAAATTATATTTGTTTTACGAAATATGACAGTACTCAGCCACATAGCGACTTTCAAATAAAAATCCACTCTTGCGACCATGCTCAAAGTGACTGTAACTGCCCCAAAATCAACAAAGTTACAACGACGAAGTACCTTGGAGTTGTGATGGACCAGCGATTGTCATGGTATAACCAAATTGAATCTGTTTGTGGTAGACTTAGAAAAATTACCTGGGTTTTTAAAACACTGCGACACGCTGCCCCATCTAAACTTCTTCTAAAAATCTATATTGCTCTGGGTCAGTCTCTCATTTCTTACTGCCTTCCTATATGGGGTGGAGCTTGTAAATCTAGGTTCATTGAAATCGAAAGAACTCAGCGATCATTATTAAAAGTTGCCTTTTTTAAACCATTCCGTTTCCCTACTGATCAACTTTACATAGATAGTAACTTACTAACAGTTAGAAAATTGTACATTTTGCGAACAGCTCTCTTCACTCACAAAAACTTGCATTACAACCCAACGCTCCTAAGTAGAAGAAGAAATCACAACGTTGCACCAATTTTTTCGACGAAATCAGTATTTGCCACACGTCAATTACGAAAACAATCTTCTGTAATATACAACAAACTTAACAAAGAACTTCAATTGTACCCTAAAGTAACATATGAATGCAAAAAAATAATTACCAATTGGATTAAGAACCTAAATTATGAGGAGACCGAGCAGTTGTTAGTACCCTCATAAATTTAAATAAATACACACACACACTCACACACACACACACGCACGAAAACACACACACACACACACACACACACACACACACACACACACACACACACACACATACATACGCACATAGATACTCGTGTGTATAATTATTTTTGTTTGTGTAAGAATATTTTAATTGTTTACTTTCAAACTAATTTCTAATTTTTAATATTTATAGTTTGTCTCTATTATCTAGTTGTTCCTAATTTACATGTAATATATGCTATAGAAGAGCGGGGTCTCCTGGCACAGGTATATCTTTACTTAAAAGGAGACTTCAGCCATGGATGTGATATTATGTAAGCAGAAACAAATAAATATATTTTCTATTTCTATTTCTATTTTCTAATTAAGAAGCTAAGAAGAATAAAAGTATCTTTAAAAGTGTTTTAATACATAGTTATGTGCAGTTTCATACACTACTTTATCTACTCTCATACATTGCGATTCAACCTACTAAATAAAAGATCAAAGTTAATCAAGTAACTAAAGCAAAACGTATTCAGTGAATGGCGCCAAAACCTAGCACATCACCGCGCATGCGTTAAAGCGGGCGCTGTCACAGACAAGTAAAAATTGGAATGAAAACTTTTTGTAATGCTGTAAAAATGACGCGAACCGCATGTGCGTTCCATTTAAAAAAAAATGATATGGAACCTCGTTGGTGACATTAACTTTTTGGATTAGCTTGTATCGTAATGGTAAAAAAAATTACTTTATAACATTATTTTGTTAGAGAAATAATGTTTTAAAGTGTTTTTATCTACTCTCATATCGTAAAGTTCGAATTATAAACTTCAAAACGAATTTATATTGGCATACTTTATAAACACAATACCGAAATAAAAAAAAAAAACACTATAACATTATTTCTCTAACAAAATAATGTTATAAAGTAATTTTTTTACCATTACGATACAAGTTTATCCAAAAAGTTAATGTCACCAACGAGGTTCCATATCAATTACTTTTTTATAATGGAACGCACATGCGGTTCGCGTCATTTTTACAGCATTACAAAAAGTTTTCATTCCAATTTTTACTTGTCTGTGACAGCGCCCGCTTTAACGCATGCGCGGTGAAGTGCTAGGTTTTGGCGCCATTAATTGAATACGCTTTGCTGTAGTTACTTTATTAACTTTGATCTTTTAATTAGTAGGTTGAATCGCAATGTATGAGAGTAGATAAAGTAGTGTATGAAATTGCACATAACTAGGTATTAAAACACTCGTGTGATACTATTAAAAACCTCGCCTAGCGGCTCGGTTCTTAAACACACACTCGTGTTTTAATACCCCTCTTTATGCAACAATTTCATAAACTACTATTTTTTTTTTAATTTCGGTATTGTGTTTATAAAGTATGCTAATATAAATCCGTTTTGGAGTTTATAATTCGAACTTTACGATATGAGAGTAGATAAAATCTATTAGGTTAGATTAGGTTTGTTTAACAGTATCGTAAAAAAATATAAAGAGATACCTATAAATTATTCAACCATACCAATGAAAAAGTTGTGACCCAAGGTAAGCCTGCTTTGGTTAGGTATTTATCCGGGTAGTTACCCATTCCAAACGCCCACAGACGAATGCTTTGCATCTTTTAACGATAACCCAGTTGAAAAAATACCCATTAAATAGGATAAGTCTATAATTTCTTTTGTACTCCGGAACTCATCAATCATTAAGCTCCCCGCCCCGGGTTTGCGTAAGTCTCCCCATTGCAATTATTGGCCAGGAAATTGAATTATTCCTTGATATCGCCCTCGAAAGGGATTAAAGACTTATGGGATAATACTTTTGGAATTAAAGAGCCTCTTTAGGAGGAAATACAAGCCGTTAAAGTAAGGTCACGGAGGGAAGTCTGCTTTTTACTGGAAAAGTCGCAGTTTGACCAAAACGAGGTGTCGTTATAATGAGTTTCTTCGAAGTTCAAGTTTTTATAGACTTTTGTAACGACTTTACTAAACTAATAGAGCTTTTATTCTATTAGCATAGACGCATAGAGGCATTCCATCTTAGTCCTCAGGGTTTGCAACGCATTAGCAGTCTTAGGATTGCGGTCTTGTGAATGCGAATGTCTATGGGTCACAGTTTCCACTTACCATCAGGTGGCCTGTGTGCTCGTTTGCCTCCCTATGCCATTAAAAAAAAAACTTTTAGGGCATTTTGTATCTATATCATAAACATATCCCGTGTATAATTATAGTAATCCCGGATGAGATTGTCTCCTGACATTAATTAATTTATATTCACTTGACAGTAAGACCAATATTATAACATCATCCATATAATTATAATTGAAATAGAGGTCTTATTTTTTTTATTAATAGTATTTTTCAGTTGAAGTTATCTCTCTCAGTGGTCCTTTTTTTGTTATATGATAAAAAAGGTAAGAGCTTAAATTAACCGTCAAACATAATTCTGAGGATTGAAAAATCCAGCCTACATTTACAACTTTAAGCTACTTTCAAAGATTAGTTAAAAGATAAATAAAAAGAAAGATCAAATACTGGTTGATCTAAATTTAAACTACGACTGAAATGGCGGCATAATACGATGTGATAATTTGTAATCATTCTATTCATCCTTTTTTTATAACATTTTACACACAAAAAAATTGATCCTTTAATTTTAAACTTGTCACGAACTCAATTTAGGACAACTTTAGATAAAGAAATAAAAGGGTAAGATTGGATTCTAAATTGAATTTGAGACTTTTCTTTTATAAATCCAGAGGATAGTTACCTATTGTGGTTCCCATTTAAAAATGTTATTGGAATTAGGTATGGTCTGAACGAAATTACAATTTATACCTAAAATCACAGATATATTTTTTTTGGGTTAGAATAGTGCCACTCCATGTCTTCCCGTGGATGACGTAAGAGGCGACTAAGGGAATAAAGGCTTGTAGTACTGTTAGGCGATGGGCTTGCAACCTGTCACTAATACGCTGGTAAACATCTTAGCCTAATTGTGCCAAATTGTGGTTACAGAATTATTTACAAGTTTTTAGAGTTGTAGGTAATTCTGTAGCTCTGCCTACCCCTCTCTGGGAACGAAGGCGTGAGTTTATGTATGTATGTATGTATTTTTTGGAATCAGATAGGTATAATTAGCGCTATACTTTTTAGGAATTATTATTTTTTCGCTCATTGTTATACAGTCATGTGTTAACATAGAAGTATTAAAATCACATAATACTACACGTTCAACTGTCAAAATAACCTTGAAAGTGGTTGTAATCCTACTCTCCTACTAATATTATAACCGCGAAAGTTTGTAAGTATGAATGGATGTGTGGATGGATGGATGGATGGATGTTTGTCACTCTTTCACGCTGCAACAGCTGGACGGATTTAAATGAAATTTGAAATGGAGATAGCTTAAACTCTAGATTAACACATAGGCTTCATTTCACCCCGGGAAAATTTAAAGTTCCCGAGGGAATAACGATATTCGAAATCTACGCGGACGAAGTCGTGGGCAGAAGCTAGTCCTTTATAATTCTATGCCCCTTTTTCATCAAACAATTTCTCGTCAATATTTTGCTTTAAAGGTATACAGCGTGGCTATTTACATTGAGCGCCGGCGACATGCCCGCCGTTTTCAAATTTCACACAATCACTACTTGGTGGCAGTGAATATGGTATGTGATATACGTGTCGTCTCGCCCCGGATCGTAGCCAAATGTTTACTTTCTATTACCTGCCAGTGTCATCACGCCGTGACGCAAAATGGTCCTCTTAATATCTGCAACACAAAAGCGTAAGAGTCTAACTCCAAATTCAGAACACCATTTATAACGTTACGCATCTAGGCATAAAACTGAGAACACACTGTATTTATTTTTCGGTTATAATTTTATGCTTCTTAGATAGCGAAATATCGACTTACTGTTTCTCATATGTCACCAAGCATACTGTATCAGGTACCAGCTTCAACTTTATGTTCATTAATTCAAGGTGGTTTTTCGGTGTAAGGTTTCAGTTAGGTACGATTTTTTGAAAGTATGTCTATGACGCGTGCTAGGACTGTGTTTAGCTCTGTGGGATTAAAGAGGCTTACTTTACCGAAGATATTAAAAAGTTGATTCTATTTAGTTGGTAACACAGGGTGTTAAGTTTTTAGTGTTTTTCGTTTTTTTTTGTAATGACAATAGTTGTCTGTTTTTAATAAACTTATAAAATTATAAAGTGTACTGTGTGCTCTTTATCACAAAAAAAAACCAAAGTTCTTTCAAGCATAACAATTACTCAACATGTTTTTTATCTGTGTCTCATCATCATTATTTTATCATTCAAAAAAAGTAATTCCTGCACTTACCATAACTATAATACTATCTTCAAGATAGACAATCATTTTGGTCCTTTTAAGTCAAATCCCTAAGGGGACAACTCAGCAGTAATTCATTACTATTTATTTTGCTGGGCTGGTTCTAGTAGTTACCGGGACGCCCGTACGTGGGTGAATTGCAAAAATAATGTACATAATTAAGGAGTTAATTGAGATAACGTTAACTTTCATTGCTTTTCCTTTGTGTAACGATAAATAATCCATATGACTATATGACTAATCTTTGTTACACAAAGGAAAAAGTTAAGGATTGTTAAGGTTTTTTTAATTGATCCCTTAACCATAGTTTTATCTCTTAATTTGATCGTTCTATCTCTATCCCATAGGATAGAGATAGAACGATCAAATTAAGAGATAAATCTATGTTGAGACCAAATCTATGTTGAAAATCTAAATAAATAGGAATAAAAAGAACACCCGCTAAATACAATGAATTCTTTTGCAACTGAAAATTCAGTTCAAAAATTTTCATTTTTGTTACTCTATACATCCTGTATTAAAAGTATTTTTAAGTAGAAAAAAAGCATTAACTTAATCAATATGCTGTAAATTCACAACCAATTGCTTAACGTTCATTTCCAATTTCGGATTCTGCAAGTAAACATCTCGCTGAAAATCCTTTACTTTGCCCTTGAAAGTTTCCGATGCTTTCCTCGGTCCCCTTTTCCCAAACGTGTTTGGGATTGAACGCTTACATAATGACGACATGGGATTTCATTTTTTTTTTTTCAACTGCTTGTACAGATGTAGTTTATAATTCTTTTCCATCGTACGTCAATAGAGCAGCCTTCATTCTCAAAAAGCTGCAGTAAATATGTATTCAAAATGACATCAAATTTGAGCTAAACATCATAATTATATCATTAGGTACAAACGTGAAATACACGTGAAATTTAAATGAAAATAAGCCAATTACCAAGAAAACAACACTACTTGGTTACTATGCCATCAAGCTTTATCATGAGTTTATGCAATTAATGTCTGCTAATCTTTAAAATATTTCTGCGACAAATCATTCATAATTACAAAAAAATGATAAGATTTCCCACATAACTCAGCTTATCTGAGAATTCCCAAACGATATTCGGAGAAATATTTTTAACTATCAGTAGATACAAATATTTATATATCAAACTGGATTGTTATTTCTAGAATTTTATCAGTACGAGAACCGGACATTTTAGTATCCGGTTCTTGAGTAATCGCACTTGAGTGTCGGGGATTGTCCGTGTCCTACATCCGTAAGTTTTGGAAGTAACGTAAATTCTAGGGTTTCGAACAAAATGGCGACGTCCGGTATGAATTGTAACCTTTTAAATCTAACTACGTCGTTTATGTCGCATGTTTCGACTAAATGTTAATATGACAAAGCGTGGTCGCTTGACATTTTGTTTAAATAATAAAACAAAATGTCAACGACCACGCTTTTTTTATCATTGTACAATTAATCACGCTGTATATGTTATTTAACCAGCGAGAGCTGATTATTTAATTAACCTACAAAAAAAAGATTCTTATCTTTATTTTTAATTCCATAAAAATTTGGAAATATCAACCCTCACCGGTTTTTGTAAACAACTTCCCAAAGGTAGAACAAAGAATTTCAAAAATACCCCTTTCTTTCCTAAATAAACAGAAACCTATAAAATACTTCGTTAAACTTCCAGTATCACGTTTTGAATTTCCCAAGTTTCTTGGAAAAAACAACGTTCGTGAGGTTTCAGTAGAGAACGGAAAGTTGACAACGCGCAAAACTTTGAAATCTGAAAGCGAGATGGAATACCGTACGGGAACTGCGCCAGTAAATACATTCTAAACGTCGATGAAACTTTCCCGTTTTTTGAACTTTATTGCTTCATTTTTACTTTTTACCGACTCGACCTGTATATTTTGCAATAAGAAGGTAAAAAATTATGAGTATTTTGTATGAATCGGAATTTCTGACAAACTATTTCGTTTCGTTTGATTTATATTTATACTTTGTAAGACTATTTTTGACCTTATCATCTTCATTGTATTGTTTTTGTAGACTAAAGTGTTACCATACATGCATACAGCGAAATGAAGAGTCTTTTATGCCTGGACCCATTTACTCACAAACTTTTTTTACGTAAACACTACGCTCGCTTGCTCTCCCTTAGTTAAAAAAAAGGAATTTCGTTTTTTAACGGTATATAGAATTTAAAAACTTTACATTAAATGGCAATCGTTGATATCGGGACATAATTTTTCATATTAGATTAATTTCCAATTAGATAAATTTAAATTACCCATTTCAAATCACATCCACACGTTACTTCCACTAAACCAATAAGCGTGTTTGAATTACCCGTTTCCTATTTCGTGACCCATCTCCTAATTGTTACCACACACAAAGCCTGATTGTTACCGTTCCCCGCGTTACTTTACCTTTAAATGATTTATAACAACAGGACGTGGAGAAACACTTGTGATACGAGTAACAATAGTTAACACAACGTATTAAGTTGGTTTTGAAGAGGTTAAGACTGGTTAGGTAAATGGTCGGTACATTATGTAAGAAGATTAATACTTAACATTAAAATCTATTAAGTAATGCTTAGAGTTTGTTTGCTCGTAGTGTTTAGCTATAAATTTTTAATTCAATAATTTTATTTTTTTATTCTCTACAACCCAAAAAAATGATCTGAGACGTGGGCGCTAACAAATGGGCCTCATAACCTCGAGGTCACTCAGAGAGCTATGGAGAGGGCTATGCTCGGGGTTTCTCTGCGAGATAGAATAAGAAATGATGATATCCGCAGGAGAACTAAGGTTACCGACATAGCCCGAATAATGGCTAAACTGAAGTGGCAGTGGGCGGGGCACATCGCACGCAGGACTGATGGCCGATGGGGTCAGAAGGTTCTTGAGTGGCGTCCGCGGACCGGGAGACGAGCTGTAGGTAGGCCTCCAACAAGATGGAGTGACGACCTTGTAAGGATCGCGGGAAAGCGGTGGATGCGAAAAGCACAAGACCGGTCTGAGTGGAGAGCCTTGGGGGAGGCCTATGTCCAGCAGTGGACGTGTTTCGGCTGACATGATGAACCCAATAAAAGATTGTTGTTAGTTAGATATCAAAATATACAGCGTGATTGCTACGAATGAACAAAACTCCTAATCACAACAGCTGCCGCATTGGGTTGGTTTTGCAAACCTTCCCTTTTAACTTCAAAAAATATCAAATATCCCAACGTCATATTAAAAGAGTAATCTCGTTCTTGGAAGTCGGTCGCTTACCGGTGGCGCCCCCTTGCGTCACCAGCCCATTACCCGCGAGCACGTCTTAACGTGGTCTTAACAAGCAATGATACGCCATGGCGCCGCATGCCTTATACAGGTTGTTTATTTTATGCTACAGTTGGTTGTATACGGTATGCGCTTTTTTGGCAACTCTGTCGGCATTTATAAATATTAAATTGATATTGTAATTTTAAACTTTTTTTAAAAAGAAATACGTCCGCTGCTGTATGGTTCAGGTGAGAGCTGAACGTGGTAAAATAGTGTCGTGCTATTTCCTATCTGATCCATCTATAGCCTGATATAAATTTAACTGAGGTCTATCCATTCGTTTCGTTTTTTTTGCATTTTTTGTGCTTTTAATAAAATCAACTTTTGAGAGGCTAAAAAATCTGGATTATTGTCCAAACCACAAACATTAATTCACGTAAGTATACCTAATCGTTAGTTATACATATGTATTACTTACCTATGGCTTTGGTATAGCTTGCGTCACAGTTTATACACAGATTTAGGGCTGTATTTGAGTTTTATTTATCAACTGATCCTTAATTAATGCACATTATGAGACACGTGAAAGTAAAAAAAATATATATATCAGTGGAAAATCTCACACAAATTGACCTAGAAGCTCTAGGCTCGTACACATACTTAAGTACATAGAAAAAAAATCAAGACACAGGAAAAAATACTTGCACTCATCACACTCATTTGCCCATACCGGGAATCAAACCCGAAACCGCTAGCTTCGTAGGTCACTAAGCAACTACGCTAACGCATCGTCAAAATTTCAAGTCTGTCATTTCTGACGTTTCTCACTCGACGGGCATCTCACTCAAGATTACATTATGACTCAGACTCGCTTGTTTAAGGATTACTTGAGTACTCATTGATAAAATAACCATTATTATCTCCCAGCGTGACCATTACACGGCGATACGGTGGTTATTTTTAAACACCCACTGTATGGTTACGTCTATGCCGCAGTAGTTTTAAATTTGCGTCATTGTCTGACAGTATGTATATAAGCTTAACGAGTCCATCATGGTTTTCCTGTTTTTTTTATTTCACCATTAAATAGCTTGGCGATGACGAAGCAAAATCGGGATCCCTTTACGCATAAACTTTTTACGCATATCTTTTCGCATAGAATATTTTCACATAACACCCTTTTAGGCTGACAATTCTAAATATGTTAGGTTAGGGTAGGTTAGTTTTTATTATAATTAAAATAAAACCATTTCTATTGTAAATTCCGTTTTAATTTTATGCGTAAAGATACATTATGTGTAAAAAAAATATGCGATCCAATAGGGAACCGGAAAAATCATGTTAATTTTCAAATATTTGGAAGATCCAAAAGATACCTATAGACTAGAGATAGACTCAGTCTTATGTACCTACATAGCCTCATCTATTGGGTAAACAATATTGCTTTAGACTAAAGATGCCACGAATATTCGGCAACTATTCGGTATTCGGCCTATTCGGCCACTTTTTTGCTATTCGGTATTCGGCCGAATAGTGCGTACTATTCGGCCGAATACCGAATAGCAAATCATGTAAAAAAAGACACGTTATTTTACTCAAAATTATGTATTTATTTCCAAATTACAACATTTTAGTAAATAAAAACGAGCTTTTCAGCATTTTTTGGTAGCAAACGATTGCGCTTTTCATCGTAAACGTTACCAGCCTCAGAAAATAACCTCTCACTATAAACGCTACTTCCAGGCGAAGAAAGATAAACTTTTGCAAATTTCGAAAGGTTCGGGTATTGTTTTTCGTTTGCTGACCACCACTTGTAAGGATCGGCCGATTATTCGGCGGCCGAATATTCGGCGCTTCGGCCGACAGTGTTGCCGAATATTCGGTATTCGGTATTCGGCCAACTCACTATTCGTGGCATCTCTACTTTAGACGTGTCATCGTTTTGTCAACGTCACGACAGCTCTTACTTTCTTACAGTAATGGCGGCCGACTTGACAATAGCATAGCATGTCAAATAGAATAGAAGCGTTTTGCATACTTTGTTGGACCACAATTATAATTACCTTGATTTCCTGCTAAAATTAATTCAGACGTACCTACTATCACTGGATTCCTACTGAAAAAGGGTAATAACTCTACTGAAGATCAAGTGAAAAGGGTTTAAGTCTAATTTACCCCGTTTATGTACGAGTATATACCCTTTTTTAGTACGAGTTACATACATACATACATACATACCTTCACGCCTTCATTCCCAGAGTGGTGTAGGCAGAGCTACAGAATTACCAACAACTCCAAAAACTTGTTGATAACTCTGTAACCACAATTTGCACAATTAGGCTAAGATGTTTAACAGTGTATATTAGTGACAGGTAGCAAGCCCATCGCCTAACAGTACTACAAGCCTTTATTCCCTTAGTCGCTCTTACGACTTCCACGGGAAGACATTGGAGTGGCACTATTCTAAGCCGGCAACCACACGGCATTTACGGCTGTACGAGTTAAGTCGACTTATATCCTTTTTCACTAGAAGCCTAATTGATAAGCGTGCGTGTGAGTTAGTATGCTTATTCCTTTACTTACCCTGTAACGGCTGGACGGATTTATATGAAGTTTGAAATGAATATGTACCTGGACATTGATAATCTACCCTTTATCCTAATTACACTGCTGTTCGTATTTAAGACTAAAAAGCTAGTTTTTTTTCAGACATGTTCGGAAATGTTCACTTTACTTTTGCAAAAACAACACCCGAAGTTTTTTGTTCTAGGTAAACACCGAATAAAAAATAGTAGCAATTTTAATAGTAACAATACAGTTTTACGTACTTTATGTTATACATAATAGCGTTCATGAACAAAATAAATTGCCGAATTAACTTAAATGAACTATAAATGTTCATAATATAAACCCCAATTTATTTTAATTAGATTTATTTCATTTATATTTGGGATGTCATTCATTGACATAATTTCAGTTTTATACTATTTCAATTGCATTGTAAATGATGTAGCCCAGCAATGTATTTTCAACGTGTTTAAACATGTTCACAATTGTGTTCTATTTTCTTGCATTGTTGAAGAAAAACACTATCATAATTGTCTGCTAGGACGGGCGGTTGCTGGGCTCGTATATAACGCGGCCTTGACTGCGTTTCAGCCGCGCTAACACATACTCTTCCCACAACAGCTTTCTTCCCAGTCTTTGCAGTAATGTACAATCATCCCAAAAATTAGGAACTTTTTATGATTACGTAAAACCACTTCATGAGAGACAAAGTTATTGAGTTCTTCAATAAAATCGTCTTGTATGACGCAAAGCAAATGGTTTTTAAATTATTAGTTGACCTGATATGACAGCCTAGTTTCCGACTAGTTAAAACATCATTTTTATTAATTTGTCGATAGCGTCATAGCAAATTTCATGACAACCATAGCTATTCTGAGTAATCCTGTAAGCTAAACAAGCCTATTAAAATAATAACCAATTGTGTAGTTTATATTATTATGCGTCCATGAACCATTTTTGCGCAAGTAAATAGCTGCCATCTTTAAAGTTTTTTTTTTTCTTGCTTACTCGATGTCTGTAATTGGTTTATAAATATTGGTTTGAATATCACAAGAAAAAGTGTCTATTTTGGATCTACCGGTCCATTGTCGTCGTCATTATACCATCGTCTAAATAAAACTTGAAACAGCCAAGAAATCAGGATGCACTCAAATTGACCTAGTTCCAAACTATCACAGTGAACGATGAAACCTGTCACCTAATTGTGACATGGTTCCTTGACTGTTATAGCGGTTCCGCCGAGCGTCAAGACCGCTGGCACATTATGGCGTGTGACTTCATCGTATGATCATACCATTTGGAGCCTGACGTTTGGCAAAAACATGTTTGCCAAATGTATCATTTCCCAACTTTTTCATTTGCCAACCCAATGCTATATCAATTTATCAGGATTTATTTCAGTACCATCGTGTAGAACCCTATAGGTTGGGTTAGGTTAGCTTAGGCGGGTTGGCAAATGTATATAAAATAAATTTGGTTTTTTAAATTATAGGTGTCAATTAAAATTATGTTTTTTTTGGATTAATTTAATTTTGGTGTTAGAAAAATTACAACAAAGATTCAAAACAGATTTGAAGCACACACGTTTTTGTGGGATATAATGACAGTTGCGATCGTTATAGATTTTTCAATTCACGAAGATTCGCCCCTTAACGCTAATTGCCGTTACGTGGTTGCGTTGATGTACGTAAAATGATGTAGTGTAGCGCGATTTCGTGGATTGAAATAGTTATCACCCTTATTCTAAAACACAAAAAACTCAACACTTGTTGGGAAACGATACATTTGGCAAACATATTTTACGAAAACAAAGGTAACCCGACTTTCTCATTAGAACTTATAGCTAATTCCATCGGAGTTTATTTAAAAATGATAAACGATTCAATTTTATTTTAACTCTCAAGATTTTAGTGACATGAGCATATCATTTTGATCGGTATGCTTTTGATGATGCCCAATCAGATGACTTGATATGATCCTTCGGCTAACCATGCGGCATTTATTCGTTACTCAGTAAATTCAACTTCAACCTGACACCAACAACTTATCAACTTGATACACACTTAAACCATATCAACATCTCTAGATATATGTCTAGATATATCTTTCAGCTCCCGAGACGCGAAGGATTTAGACGTTACCGAGAATCCGGTAATCTAAAAATTTAGCGAGCGTGTGAGTCGAGATACGGATTTAGCCTACATTCGAGTTCCAGCGAATTTGCAGATATTTATGTTTAAATACTGACAGACTATTTTGGACATAACCAACCTTTATTTTATTTTTGAATATACGCATAGTAATTATTGAATGATCTGGAAATCATTTATAAATAAATTGCTATTCGTACGGTTAACTAAACGTAATACTGGGTGACTGGGTAACTATATGAAAGCTTCGGAATTGCAAATAAAAGGAAATCGAGCACGAGCATATTAAGTAATAGGTACTGATACCTGAATAAATTTGCTTTTCAAAGTTACAATCTCAAGACTACGTCATATGTTCAATCATTTATAAATCTATTTAGTGTCCACATGCATTAAAAGGATAGTGGGCAAAAATGTTTGGACGGCACACCCAAGTCCGCCATAGCTTAGACTACTTTTGTTTGGAAGGTATCAAAGCTATGTACTTCCGTACCAATGTGCATAAAAACACCTCCATGGGTTCTTTATTTATTTTAAGTCGAATGGGTTTAACTTATCTACTGAGCATTATTGAAACAATCATAATATAATTAAACCTTTTTTTTAACAAAATAAACTCCATAATAACGTTATAAACTAATGAGACCCAGGGGATATTTTTTAATGCGTCATAATTAAACATACTTATTTTTGTTAGATATTTTGAGTCATATTCAATATATGGCTGGCGGAGCTGGGTGTAATTTGCCCACTATCCTTTAATTATGATGATGGTCAAAGGTTTCAGGTACCTGCCTTAAAATGGTCGCAGTTTATTCAAAAAACGTCTATATTTACCGTCTAACTATGCAAATAAAGGTTTACCTGGAAATATCTTAGTCTCAGTATGAAGATTTATGGTTGCTGCTCTAACTAAACCTTTAATTTGCCTAGATCGTAGCAAGTGGAAAGAAGTGGTTTCTGCCTACCCCTCTGGGAAACAGGCGTGATTTAATGTATGTACCTATGTATGTAATTTGCCTAATCATATTTAATGAAACTAAAAGATCTAAGTAGCGTCCAGGTAAAATCAAGCTCCGAGCACGTCTCCTTGTTTACGTGACCAATTTAAATATATTGCGCCGGTTCAATTTCTTTATGAACTCGCCAAAGTTCAAGTACTCGACTTGAATTCTGAGCAGACCCGTCATTAGTATGATTTATCATTGTTTGAATGACGTCCTTAATTGACTTGTCCTTTCCACGTTTATGATGACCTAGTTTGGCTAAGAGATGTTTTTGGCAATTTCATGGTCAGTAATTTTATTTACTAAACCAATTGTAAAGGGTTTGCCGGTAAACTCTTCAAAGTATTGACTTAATTTGAGCTTTAGATGCGAGTGGCCTTTGTAGAACACAATATGTTGTTTATTTCGGACAACAATGCCCATTATTACAAATACCTGACAACCAACAATTTGAAACTTAAAAATAACACCGATGAAACTAAACAGTGTGGTCTTGATTTGCTGTAGTGGACGTCGTTGTGATAGTTGGTGACCACGAAACCGCTGGAACATGATTATCTTTTGGCTAGAAGTCAGGATACTCGATGATCCCCAGCGTAAACCGGGGCAAGCTCAGGCCGGCCAACCAGTGAATGAGTTTCTCACACTAGATGCTTACTTAGCACATCCGTGTATCTAGATAGGCTGGTATGTGGATAAAATATCTGTCACTTTCTGACACGTATACTAAGTACGAGAGTGACGGATGCTTTATCCACATTTTGTCACGCGATAAACGCAACCATACTAGGACCGCAGCAGGCTATTTTCGAAAATTTATAGTTTATATGGACGGCATGTTGTCTGAGGCCATAAATTAGTATTAAACCAGTAGACAAATATACATTGGTAGCGCGTATACATTATATGCTTAAATATGAGTGTAACTTTGATGCATTGGCGAATGGTTAATGAGGACCTGATTTAATACTTTGCTTGCCCTTTTGCAGTCCCAAATGTATTTTCTAATAATATCTAAGGGCATGCTTCGATGGTTCGGTCATTTGGAAAGGATGGATGAAAGAAGATTGACGAAAGAGATATACAGATCGAAAGTGAGTGGAAGGGTCGGAAGGGGCCGCCCTAGGCGTACTTTTTCGAATCAAATCGGAGAAATACTGGAAAAGGGCCGAATCTTAAGTACCCGAAACCGAAGTTGCGTGCATGACTCGATGTATGAATGTTGAAGAATCGAAAAAAATTTGTCAAGATCGTAGCTAGTGGAAAGAAGTGGTCTCTGCCTACCCCTCTGGGAAACAGGCGTGATTTAATGTAATGTTTTAATGTATCTATGTTTGTCTACAGGACCAAGATGAAGAAGTGAAAAAACAACTGCCAGTCGTGCCAAAATGCTGCGAAAGCGGGCAGAACCTCACCATCGTGTATGAGAACGGGAAGTCCAGGTCCGTCTGCGCCAGAAGCAGCCTGACCTTCCAGCCGATCTTCCACAAGGCCGACGCGGACAACATCTGGAGCTTCGACAGCAACGTCTTCGAGACCATCGTTGGGAACCCTTGCAAATTCGACAGGTCTTTATGAACATGTAATTCCTTTACTATCGAAGATACTTTTGGTCCTTGCGCGGTTTTTTTCAGGACCTATATTTGAAGTTTGGTCAGCAACGTTTTCGAGACAATTGGGATAACCCTTGTAAATTCAGCATGTCGTTAAGAATATGTAATTCATTTAAAATCGAAGATACTTTGGTTTTTGTACGGTTTTTACTGAGGCCATCGTCTAGAAAGAAAGGGAGAGAGCTAGAGCAGTTATATAGCTCTGTCCCTTTTCTCAGCGTAAAATGAACTACATTGCTACGTCATAATAACCCCTCAGTGTTTTAAATTGAAAAGCTACTGCAGGAATATCAGAAAGCTTGAAACCATAAAATCTATTTTAACATCAGAGAAACTGTAAAACGTCAAACAAAAAACATCTTAAGTACAATTCTCTTGTAATTTAGGTTTTGCGAGTTTACCCGTAAATATTTAATAATCTATCGTAAATACTTTGCTGCTGAAATACATTAGCGCCACAAATCAAAAACAGATACAGTTTAAGCAGCATTCCGAATTAAATGCAACACAAACACATTTTGATTTGTGTCGCTTTTATGTTTAAGCAACGATTACAGCTAGGCAAAATGAGTTTGATTTGTTGAGTGGCAATTTAACAATAGGTACTACAATCAACAGTAGTTTATGGGTAATAATGAACCATGTTGCCAATTTCCCTCTGAACGGCCCCTTCATTTATTCGTAACTTCTTTTTTGCCAAGCTGTGACAATATGTTGACGACATAATCGGTATTTAGTAAACCAATTTTTTATATGGAAAAAGTGGTTTCTTATTAAGGACAAATGGAATTTACCAACATTACTTAATATTAACATTAATTTTCCTTGAAATTGTAACCTTTTCCTCAATTCAAAGCATGTAATGAACTGACGCTGCTGGTTGGTTATATACTTATTAGCTTATCGCAAATGCAAATGATATCGGTCATAAACGCATGAATGCTATAGACCATATAAAATAATAAAGGTGCGTTATACTAAAGCACGTGTGCCGAGTACAGGGAATTTCGTTCGAAATTTGACAATCGACATTGTCTCACCATGACTTATCACTAGCGCATAGTGATATTGCTAGCGATTGTAAACCTTTTCCCTATAGTAATTAGATACAGTAAGGATATTTTTCTTGGTCTGCATCCACGCTTTCGTTGACAGTAGAGTATTTTCTTAAACTTAATGGTGTTGTAGTATATGCTTTATTTTCTTACACATACGCATACATACATAAACTCACGCCTTCATTCCCAGAGTGGGGTAGGCAGAGCTAAATAATTACCAAGAAGTCTTAAAACGTCTTGATAATTCTGTAACCACATTTTGCACAAGTAGGCTAAGATGTTTCCCAGTGTATTAGTGACAGGTGGCAAGCCCATCGCCTAACAGTACTACAAGCCTTTATTCCCTAAGTCGCCTCTTACGACACTCACGGGAAGACATGGAGTGACACTATTCTAACCCGGCAACCACACGGCAATTTTATTTCCTTATCCCATGTTATAATTAAAATTCCTTTCACAGATACAAAATGGAACCTGACAAATACAGCGAAGACGAGTTCTACCTTTTAGTCAACGGTTCCTTATTCGTGCCCTTCAGCAAGCCGCCCCTACTGACAACGAAGGACTTCTGTATGGAAACGTTCTGGAACGAATCGAACCCCGCGGGCGTGACGCTGCCACTGGTGTGCTTCCCAGAGCCGGTGGATACAGCTTCAACTTCCACGACGCTTATACTTTATGCAGTAGGTAAGGAAACAAAGAAACTTGTTTGAATAGACTGCCATTTTTTGCTGCTGTTTAAAAGAAAAAGGCATTATTAGTTTCTAAGTCCGTATGTATATTCAACATTTTTGATTTTTGGCAGTTTGTGTCTTTTTTTTTGAGATGTTGCTACTAATGATGGGTTGAACTTGGTTTAACTATAAGGTTGGTCTTAAAACTTTATGTACTTACATAGTACTGAGTTTAAGAAAGTTTTATTTTTAAGTCATTTGCATACACCGGATTGACGGGGGAAAACCTGTACCAGAGCTATTGATTCATTAAATATCGACCAAATTTATCGACAACTTTCTTCGTAATTTTTTTGAATTTTTGAATTTTGTTTTTTTTTTAAAATATGAATCTTACATTTCTTGCAAAAGTAAGTCGTACCTTTATCTTCGTTAAACGATCTTTTTTCTTTTGAGGCATTTTTAAAAGACTTAAAAACAAAGAGGTTCTCAATTCGTCGGAATGCTAAAGAATATTGTTGTACTGAATGAATTTGTTAATCAATGTAATTTCAATGGTTGTCAAAAGTAACTCGAGTCTAGGGTCAATGTCAGATACCGTTTGTTTATAATTGGGATAAGTATAAATAAAAGAGGTTTGCACATAATTAAAAGGTATTCAAACTTGGCCATTACTTAAGATAATAATGGGTGATTAAAAATTGCTTTTAACGATGTCGATAAACTTAGTCGACATTTAGTGAATCACTAGCACTGGTACATTTTTGCCCTTGTCAATCCGGTGTTTAGTTATTTGTATTTGAAAAATATTTTGCCGGCGTTTGTATTACGAGTAGTATCTATTGTACTGGGGAAAACCATATTGCTTTTGACATGTTATCGTATTGTTAACGATAGCTCTTTACTTGACAGTAATGGCGACCGAGTTAAAAACAATACAATAACCATGTTAAGACAGTATGGTTTCACTCAGTACAGAAAGACAGATATATAAATACATAATAGGTATTTTGACAGGTACTTTAAACCTATACTATCCTCAATACGAAGTGGCCAGTAGGGTCATAAATCATCGGAATCATGCTATCTCTTTCACACCTGCACGGCCTTATGGAGCGGCCCGAGCAACAATAGTGCAGGTAGCGTTACGCATAAAAAGAAATGTCGATAAAGTAACGAAGGAAATAAATTACGTGGTGTTTTTTATTACAGTATTGTATGGTTACTATCGAAATGTTAAATAGTTATATTGAATTTTGTACTAATATTTATAATATCCATTACAACGTAGGTTTACGGACAGTTCGTATAACGTATAAAGTATATTTCGTTATCAATTATGCGTAATACTTACATAGAACTATGAATCATATGTACTATAATTACTAATGCATTTGTCAATATCTATTTACCTAATCACGTACTCAGCAAATAATTTCAGAAATATCTTAGACATGTTAATTTATTAGTAGTCATTATCATTAAATAACTGTAAAAACAATTTCAATAAAAATATTTTTAGATTTCGTTTGAAAATATAATAATTATATCGACGTTTACATCATATCATAAGTTGTCGACATGTTACCACCCCTAAGGTAGCGGACGTTTATTGCCCTACTCGCCACTTCGTATTGCGGATAGTAAAGTGTTTATCACACATTTTTTTTTTATTCTAAACTATTAATACATTGTCAATTATTATTACTAATGGCTTATTTAATTTCAGGTTTAATAATCTCCGTGCCATTTCTACTGGCCACGGCGTGTGTGTACACACTTATAACTGAGTTAAGAGATACACATGGCAAAGCTTTGGCATGCCATTCCACGTGCTTGGCAATAGCATTCTCTTGCCTAGCTGCTACTCAATTGGCAGGCCATGCGTTCCCAATAGGAGTCTGCACAACGATGGGTAAGACTAGTTTTTACAATTGATTTAATACATACATACATACATTAAATCACGCCTGTTTCCCAGAGGGGTAGGCAGAGACCATTTCTTTCCACTTGCCACGATCTTGACAAATTTATTTCACTTTATCCCTCTGCGACTGACGTGACGTCTATCAGACGTCGCCAAAAAAAAATCGCCATGTACCATGGTATAGTTCTGTATCGCTCAGTACCTTCTTCTAAAGACACGCGGCATTGTAAGTTAATCTTTGTGAAAAATATCAGATTTTTTTACCTTATTCAAGTAAAATACATTTTTTTTATTTTAAAGCTCATATACATGTTTATTATTAATTCCTGATTAAAATTAAATAATCATGCTATGCACTAAATAAACAATACAATTATCATTGAACCATTAATATTTTTTCTATATTTTATCAAAAACGACGTCTGACAGACTCCACCTCAGTAGAACGTTTCTAAAAAAGTCACCACCACGTTGTCACCACTTGTGGGAGGACCTTGTGCAGGGTCCGTCCGGGTTGGTACCTACCACCATCTTATCCATTAACCTACCGCCAAGCAGCATTGTTCGCATTATTGTGTTCCGGTTTGGGGATAAGACAGCCGGTGAAATCACTAGCAAAGAGGCAATCCATCTTAGTCCTCAGGGTTGGCAGTGCATTTGCAGTCTTAGGATTGCGGTCTTGTGAATGCGAATGTCTATGGGTCACAGATTCACTTACCATCAGGTGGTCTGTATGCTCGTTTGCCTTCTCTATGTCATAAAAAAAAAAAAGTCACCACAATTGTGGAGGGTTAATAATAATGAATAACTCAGATTTTAACACACGTTTTTTGTTTCAGCGTACCTCATCCAGTTTTCCTTCGTCTCCTGTTTTTTCTGGTTGAACGTCATGAGCTTCGATATTTTTCTAAACGTTAGGTAAGAATATTTTGTTGTCCTTTTTTGGGACGAATTTTCCCTTTCTTTTGTATAAATCCTTCGGTTATTTGACCTACTTCCTAACTTGCTTACTTTGATTTACCTTAAAGTTTGCTGTGCTTATAATGGGTTTCGTAGACCTAGTAAACATTGTTTCCGATTGTTTTATAATAATAAATCATTTATTTCAGACAACATATAAGTCCATACATTCATAAAAAATAATTAAATTAAATTATTTTAGTAGCTTAGATCTAAGTGTTAGTAATTAATTGATAGGGGCATGTAACCCACAACAATGACGGATGTAGGGGCAGTCGTACATGTCCCCTATCATTCTCAAGATTACTAGGTACTTAGGTTTTGTACATCGCTTACTGTCCATCAAGTAAATAATTCGTATCTTTAGCGGTGCTTTACGCAGACTTGTCTTCGATCTTCATGTTAATTCTATGTTAACTACTGTAATTTGTAAGAAACTTTTTATTGAAATTATATTTTACCAGCTTTGATTATCATTTATCATTTACAGAACTTTGTTTATTTATTAGTCTTTAGTGCAAATCTGGCAAGGCAATTTTGGACTAGTAGTTCCTCATCGTCGGTGAAACTGCAAAGTCGCGTAATGTAACATTTTAAATATGGAGCAAAATGCACCTTTTTAATAAGGTAGTAAGGTTTATTTTGCTCTATCAAAAATTAGTTAGTTACGTGGTTTTGCAGTATCTCCGACGTTATGCTGGAATGGGCTTAGCTTGGACCACATAATTATGTGAACCCGAAGCAAATGCAATATTTATAGTAATTACTGCTGCTCTGATGACAATCGAAAGGTTGGAACATACTTCTCTCCCTCCCTCCCTCTATACTTAACTTAACTCCCTCTATACGCCCTCCTATATACTTAACGTAGACCCTTTGGTTTCGGTAAACACGTGATAATTATGCAAGAACAGACGAAAACAAAAGATAGCGTCTTTTTTTTGCAGATGCTTAAGTTCGCATTAAGCTTATTACCATAGATACAACTAAAATTAACCAATTATTCCCCCAGGCGATATGTGAACTCATCAGTAAGCAGAAGAAGCATGCGGCGCCGCTTCGCCTGGTACTGCGCGTACGCAGTGCTGTTCCCGGTGGCGCTGCTGGTGGTGACCATCTGCATGGAGCTGTCCCCCGCGGTGCCCAGCACCTACCTGAAGCCCAACTTCGGGGTCAAGGGGTGCTGGTTCAAGAGTAAGTTAGGAAAATAATACCATGGGGCCTACTCAAGATGCATAACGCTAAGTAAGCGATTTCCCAAAATTGAAGAAATGTATAACATTGTTGTAAGCCAATGACAGATCGCTTATTTAAACTCCATGGGAGGATGCTGTTTCACCGAATGCATCGATTAAATAAACAAAATAAATCTATATCAGGAGACTATATCACACCAAGTGACCCAGTCCCAAACTAAGCTCTAGGTTTGTAGGTACTATGGGTATGGGTATGGGACAACGATATAAATGCTTGTATAGAAAAATATATAGGTACTAAAAAAACAACCATGACTTAGGAACAAATATTCGCGTTCATCACACAAAATCTGTAAAAAAAAATGTATTATTTTTCTTTTATATTCGGGAAACCAAAATCGCTTGTCACGTCTATTATGAACGGGAAACAACTTTTTGGCAAGTACAAAAACATTTCGGCCAAACGGAATACGATTCATTTCGATTCAATTGAAAACAGAAATGTTACGCAGCGTTTGCATCTTGGTTAGGCCTATGATGCATTATGTATGATACCTTGGTTGCTAAGAATAAAACACGATTGTAGTCAATTCGTTGACGATGTGTTTTAATGACCCGTGATCACTCTTGATGCTTTTTTTGGGAATTATAATGGACAAATAAATAAAATTAATAAATACGTCCAACATGATTACTATACTAAATTGTCTTTGCCCCTATCTAGCTATTCTAGCTGTTATTAACTTGACAGTAAAGATGGCTGACTCGTGAAAAATACGATTGCAATAGAGATAAAAATCAAGTAAAAATGTTTACTCAGACTTATGGTCCTTGATGTCATGTAATCAAAAACATTAATCTGTGAGTTTAATTCCGTAAATATTGATGGTAATTGTTGTTTCATGGCTCACGCAATCGGTCTGACAGACCCATTAATACCAATCATACGTAAGTGACACGGACAGGAGTTATAAAAACTCTATTGGCTTTTCAATTTAACTAAGGACAATAATCGCAACAGTTTTTTTAGCCGTCCTGATAGCGTCCTGGTGAGCAGGCGGAAATAAATGCGTAAAAAAACGCGGCTAGTGGCATCCTTCATACATTACTATGAATTTGATCGTTGCTTGCCGATCGCCCCTCACTCAACGCCAAACTTAGTTCCCACCAATGCACGCACTTGTTTATTTCTAGTTGTACCATGGGGCTTACCAGAAATGTATTATATCTTTTCTTTACCCCTTACACAAAATGCACACATAGTTGTTTCGTCACGATGTTATTCCTTCACCGTGTAGACGAGCTGTAGGTAGGCCTCCAACAAGATGGAGTGACGACCTTGTAAGGATCGCGGGAATGCGGTGGATGCAAAAAAAGCACAAGACCGGTCTGAGTGGAGAGCCTTGGGGGAGGCCTATGTCCAGCAGTGGACGTCTTTCGGCTGATATGATTGATTTGTTTGATAGTATACCAAGTACGAGTAATGTACTTATGTAAGACAAACTCATTGATATATTGCAACTGCTGGTGTTTAGACCCGGTACCTTACGCTCACGAGTCTACTCCCTAAGGGTTCATAAGAACTCCTGTATAAACAAAAGCGGCACGATGTCAACAGCAGAAGCAACAACATTACAGTCGTCGCCAGTTTTGAGTCGGAAAGAGCGAGAGAGCCTCTGTGCTTATTCTATTATACACTCTGTGCTGTAACGGAGCTCTTTGTTCTCAGCTGACCAAGCAGCCCTACCGTATTTCTACGGGCCGGTAGCCGCCGTCCTGCTCAGCAACCTCGTCATCTTCGTGCTCACCTCGCGCGCTTTTGCCAAGCACTATGATAAACTGAAAGATGTCACGCGTAAGTAATTCGCCATGGCATCCTTGGTCAGCCTGACCAAAACCTTGGGTTGAACGATGAGCGAAAAGGATACAAACGGTAACTGTGCCACTCGCTGGAGTGAGACACCGCTCTTGCTTCCCGTACCTCCTCTCCCCGCGATCGCCCCCTCACGTCAGTACTGTTAGCTCATCGTACCCAGAGCGCCGATATGACGTCACGAGGCGAGGAGCACAGATATTCTGCCCTCCTAAGCTATTACGCAGTAAGTCAGATAAAACTCCTGTCGCAATACCAACCTTATTACTAAGAGAAGAGAACTAAAACTGCTTTGGTTAATGATTTTGGGATACTGCTTATTTGCTTAGGAGGGAAAGAGAAACCGAGAAATCGCTTTTTTGCAGGTACCTTTTAATAATATTTGGTCTTATATATCTTATCGCGTTTTTTGCAAGGAAGGACAAACAGCTTTTGATTTTTTCGATCTGTATATCGAGAACGCTGAAGGTGTGGTTACATACCATATTGTATTTTCTCTGAAACTCATGTGATTCATGCAAAATGTATTGTTAAAGGTGTCACCGATGTGTTAGTTACGTCAATAGTGATAAGGGACAAATAGTTAAGATAGTATTAATCTGGAAATACAATTTCATTGATGTAAGTTGTTACTCATCATAGGAGTGTATGGTTAAGCAGTATGACTATAACAAAAAGTCCCTATTTCTTGCTAAATTGGAATTTATGCATAGGCAGGTGATAAAATCCATATTGTTTATAAAGTTGAATCATGGTTAGTGTATCTCTTTGTAGTCTTATCGATAAACACATTTGTTGCATTTATTGGAGTTTCTTGCCTGTATGTATAGTAACGTGTTGTTTTTTCCTCTAGCCCTAGACATGGCACATTCAGACTTCAGCACGACGGACGACTGGGTGCGGCTGGGTGCGGTGCTGGGTCAGCCGTTAGCGACGCGGGACCGCTCGCCCGTCAGAGAACCAGGGAACTTCACACAGCGGTTAAAAAAGTACAGGAAAATGTGAGTGGCCAGGGTTACTTGATCAACAATTGCAGTAAAGCCAAAAAGTTACAATAGCTTATGAACTCCATGGTATGATCACTAAAATAATTGTGCCAAGACACCTCCACTGCTAGGTACAGACCGAAGATCTCTTTATTCGTATCCCACAGTTTTTGTGACCCTTATCAGATCCATGGTATACGTCATGGGTGTTTGCTAATCTTCGA
This sequence comes from Acleris emargana, assembly GCA_927399475.2. NCBI lineage: Eukaryota > Metazoa > Arthropoda > Insecta > Lepidoptera > Tortricidae > Acleris > Acleris emargana. The sequence continues at coordinate 3,738,817 of OV656843.1, forward strand.
TTTTCGGTACACGGTGGCTGTGTGACTTGTGTGAGTACCTTAACGAAATCAGTCTTACAAGCAACATGTCCGACAGAGGTTTGCTGTTGCACACTTATTTTATTGTAAAGTAACTTATTGTCTATCTTTTCATAGTAACTCTTTTTCACTGAATCCATATTAGCATGAGTTGCGCACAATCCATGACTTTTAATAACGACTACCAAATGTGTATAAAATATGGGATCCTCGAATCAGCGACACTCATTTAATCAAATTCTGCTAAAAACGTATTGTTTTTAGGTTATCTTAAGCATTGGTTACGTATGATTAGATAGACCTGGGACCACCAAAAAAGATTAACGCTTGCACGTGTAAATGCCGGTCAATGACATGAAAATTCAGCGAAGTTAACGTTCAGTGAAATCAATGTCGGTGATTTGAAATAGACACTGTAATTTCTCTGATGCGAATTGCAATGCAAAAACACGCAGACTACTGAACCGTCATCACTATCATCAGTGTCCTTCAAACCTCATATCTTTACAGCTTCCGCACCTGCTGTCTGCTCTCCTTTATCATGGGTCTATCCTGGGTGCTGGAGGTGGTGTCCTGGGCGGCAGGAGCTGGGTCGACCAACGTCTCCGTCTGGTCAATCTTCGATCTGATTAACGCTCTTCAAGGCGTTGTAATCTTCGCGATATTTGTGCTGCAGCAGCCAGTGCGGTCTTATATTAAGGTTAGTGTTTGAGATGTTTAATTATGAGTGCAGAATGTTATGGTGTAAATATTTATCCCACCAAAAACATAAATGTAAAAAAGGAGAGCCAAGTTCAATACAAAAATTATTCTCTGCTGTGGGCTTCGCCGCAAAAAGAATGGAGATCTGAGATTGAGTGCCAAGTTCTATGCAAAATCCAAATATGTAGTCTAAGGGCTGACTTGGCTGGTTTTTCCATACGAATTATTATTAAGTACCTACTTTTACACAGTCATGGGAGAGCCTTATGTTCGATGGGTAGTTTCTACCAGCAAGCCAAATTTTCGGAATAATAAAATAAGAACCGAAAGGTAACAGGTTTAGAACATGCGAAGGCTATATAATTAGTATGGGAAAACCAGCCAAGTGAGCCCTTAGACTACATATTTGGATTTTGCATAGAACTTGGCACTCAATCTCAGATCTCCATTCTTTTTGCGGCGAAGCCCACAGCAGAGAATAATTTTTGTATTGAACTTGGCTCTCCTTTTTTACATTTATGTTTTTGGTGGGATATCATTACTTTTTGTAGGTAAGTACATATCCTCGTAACGCCGTGGGTCCTTTTAAAAGGACAAATTCAAAACTAAAAGTAGACTTTATAAATATAAAACAATTGCATTGCCAAGCCCACAGCAGAGAATAATTTTTGTATTGAACTTGGCTCTCCTTTTTTACATTTATGTTTTTGGTGGGTACCTACCTACGTAATAAAAAGATAAAACTATTTGCTACTATCAACAAGTTCTCAAACTCAGAGTTAAGTAGGTATATACACCTACTTACTTTTAACTATACTTAACTTACCTACTTACTAAAAAATACAATTATTATTTATTTAAACTATTGCCTATACTATACTAAACCTACGTACCCACTTATTATAGGAATTGTAATAATAATAAGTATATACACCTCCCTACTTATCACTATAAAATTATTATTTATTTAAACTATAGCCTATACTATAATACTATACGTACGTAGGTACCAACTTATTAAAGAAATTGTAATAATAATATTACTACAAATTATAAGTTTTCCTTAAGAAAGCGATTTCGCAGCATAAATTGCAACCTTATAGGTCAGATATCGAGAGACAACCGGACGGACAGCAAGCCGGCGCTCGCGCTTGTGAGCGCGGCTGCCGCTCGCTCGGCCACGTTCGCGTCAACGGTTCGATTCGATCGTCACAGCGCCCGCGCCGCTCCGGCGTCACTCGGCGCGCGCGCGTCGTGTATATACCGAAAATCTAAATGCCTATTATTTTATCATTATTTATGAGTAGGTAATGATTTTACACTATTGATGTGCGCTAAATATAAAAATAATAATTAATCCCAGTTAATAACGTAGGTAACCTAAGTAATATTAGGTATTTATGTTAAGCGTTCATAATAGAATCTAATTATTTAAAAATTGACAGTTTTTTATTTATTCCTTTGTATTCATCTAATTACCTATCTGCATACCAAATTTTAACTCTCTAGGTCATCTGGAACTGGGTTAGAGTTTTGGTCTATAGGTCAGTCAATGATAAAAATGAGGAATTTTGGACATTAATATCTAAATAACCGTTTGAGATAAGCTTATGAAATTTAGAACACATATGTATCTCGCAAGTCTCAATATATGAGCAAAATTTGATACGTTTATGTAAAATAGTTTTTGATTTATGAGGGGGTCAAAAGTGGCTCCAAATGGTTCGTGTAATATTACACACGGTGCGCCTCGCCAGTTCTGTTTCTTGAACTTGGCTTGACACGCTCCCGCGTGTCTAGATTCAGCACGGAAAAACAGGAGCACAGGTCAATGTCACACTAATTGACATTGTTCAAACCATAGTCCATAGATATTAGGTTACACAATAACTTATAGTCTTTACTATTTGAACTGAGCTGATCTTCTACACAAAGGCCATTGTTTGTAAACAATACCATTGTCTTTCTTTGTGTCCTTAACACCAAGCCGATTACATACAAAAAAGTTAGAACTACATTGAATGTACATTGAATTATCAACCCTACCCTCTTAGTCAGTAGGTTTAAAATGTAAAGTGTCAGGATACAGATATAAGTTTTGTGTAGATGATAGTATTGTGTAAAGAATAAGCACAGTTCAAATAATAAAGACCTACTGTTAGTAACTATGGACCTACGCGCGATAACCTGACGGAGCCCGAGCGACCCCGCCGGCAGCACTCGCATGCGAACACCTCCAGGAGGCTGTTGCTTCTGCCGTTCACTCTGCGAACAACGGAGGCAACTTTCTTGCGCATCAGCAAACATGGAAGCACTGCAACGAAATGGCAGCCTCAGCAGCGCCCTGAAGGCGTTATTATATTGAACACGCAGAGTATTATACGCTTTTTGGGTATAGTTAACCCACAGACTGCTTATCAAAACTAAGCTCTACGCTTGTACTATGGGAACTAGACTAGGGGGAGAACTTATGATAAAGTTAGACCACGATTTTGTTGATGATTGTTCCACAAAAAAAAAATACCTACAACAGTAATTTTCGCTACTAGCACTAAAATAATGAGCACCATGTATAGTAGTATCTCATAATGTAACTTATTATAGAATAGCAATCGCAATAGCATTAAAATTAAATGTTTATCGTCAGCAATTAAAACATACAACTGGTAATAACATCAGGTCTATTGTATGTTTTACTTCAGTGCAATAATATTTTATAGCGGTGTTAAAATAATGACAAATCACTTAATAAAACGGAGCTAACGAGTCTTTAATGTTTTACTTTTAACCCGGAATCTAAACGTCGTGTAATAAATAACAATATATTATTTTATGGGTTATACTCGACTACTAGTAGAAGGGTTAATAAATATATTTATGATAAAATAAAATATTCGTTTGTAAAAAAACTTAATAGGCTTAATAGGCTTAGCATAGCCTGTATCTTAAGCAACCAGTTACTTTTAAAAATACAGGTTGTTGCACTAAGTACTTGTATCAATTTATATTTGTATACGTATATAGACCTGAAAAGAGATCTTGGTGGATTTAAAAATAAGGAGTAAGCTGGATAGTTCTTAATTTCTTTTTTTACATTTAAACATCAAAAATAATCGACTGTTTTTTTAAGGAATTTGTTTTTTTTGTATAATATTTGTACTTGTTGGCAGCATTTTTTTCATAAGATTAGGTGTGTAAACTTACATGATTTCATATACATTTTATACATAAATGTGACTTAATCGCATAACAATTTGTTTAATTATCCATGTTCCTCGTCAGCCAGCTGTTACAATACAGCAACAGAAAATATTATTACACCATTAGGATCGAGCACAAACATTTCTGATTCTATTAATTATTGTGATGCTATTGCTATAGGAAAGTGACCATGTTTTATCAAAGTTGGAATAGTCGTCACTAAGATACATTCTCAATTAAGTAGGTTAACCGTCGAGTGAGGTCGCTCGTATGTGCTCGCTCGCTCGATCAACTACACTTACGTTTTTAAGAATTAAACCTCTCATTCTCTTAATTCGCATGACTGACGCCTAATTTTGTTACAGCTATCAAGAATCTGCCAAACTTGCAGAAGAAGGACGGACGGCTCAGAAGTGTCAGTTGTGAGTGCTAGGAACAGCATCGGTTCTGGTAGAAGGGACTACGTGTAAAGTAGCCAATCAGGAATCGACTGGTCAAGTGAAATTAACAAATGCTCGGGTTCCTATTGGTCCGTGGGACTGTGACGTTAGTGTACTGCGTCGTGATTGGACGAGCAGAAAACGGGAACCTGGTGAGCTAGACTGATAATAGTGACAGTATTATTTGCATCGCCTGAAGGTTTGAAATCTAATAAAAATGAAGTAATCCAGTTGTGTTTAAAAGCTTCCGTGAATTATGTTTCCAAGCACCGAAACAAAATAGAAGGCAGAAGGGTGATTTTTAAAATTCTAAGGTCCTTAACGACACAGGTACGTAATATCTAAATGTATTTATCATAAAGAAACCTACAGTTGCTTTTAAGCCACTGATCCATGACACAAACAAAACTAAAAATCACTCTGTATAATCAATTCTAGTGTCTAAACAAAAGTTGGTTTTAATTGCTGATTGGATCACTTTTGCATATCTACATCCAATTACGGATTCTATTTGTGCTAGATATGCATTGTTGGTTTCCCTTACGCTGATATCCTATTAAAGAAGTCAGGGATGTCAAGGTCACGCAGTAATCCTAACATTGGACTTAATGTTATTATTATCATTGGTACAGCTTGTACAACTAAATTTTCGTAAATATGAAGCGATTAAAAGGACTTCAAATTGGAAAAAGGACAAACCCGGTTGATGATATTTTATGTTTGTTTGTATGTATGTTAATAATTTATTGTACAAACAGGAAAATAACAAACAACAAAATAGACAGAAACACAAAACGTATGTACAAAGGCGAACTTAATTAATTAATTAATTGTGTTGCTAGATTGAAATGACAGCTATGTTGTAGAAAAAAGTAATTAATATAATGTATTTTTTTGTTAAAAGAAAAATTGTATGAGACCTCGTTTCCATTTATTCGTGAGCATTTAACATTAATTGCATATTTACTTATTACATTATTATTAGAATTCAAACTATAAGGCGAATCAGTGTTTCTATTGTATAAACCCGTGAAGGATGTAAGTACGGACTTCTTCGATAATTTAATTTCTGTGATAGCGCTTAAAACATTCGACACTTTATTTCGCTCTACTCTAGGCCCAGTTTTTTCAAACATCCTATATATTATATACGAAATGTAATTAGGATTGTACAAAACAGAAAAATGTCCATTAAAAGTTACCGTTTATTTGTAACAGCTTGATAGCTATGGTTGTTAATATTTAGGGTAAGAAATATGGATATTTTTATATCGTACGTAATGATAGACATGACCAAGAAGTTAATGGTTATAAGGGGTGATTTTTCAATCGTTTAAATATTAAATATCAGGCAATTGAACTGTAGCGTTTTTATCCTAAATAAAGGAGTTAAAATCTAAGCGACATAATAAACTTAACAAAGAGTAGATTTCAGCTCTTTGTTTTTTTTTTTAAGTTAGGGTAAAGGTGTAAATTAAACTGATATTTTTTTAATATAACGATTGAAAAACAATTCTACGTTTGATTTATTGTTAGTTAAAGCTAATAGGTTAACAAGTTAACCGCTCAGCAGACATGATTTTATTTAATGGAAAATATTTAGTGCCATATTAATAGGAAATAGTAACAAAAATGGTGCATTTCGTTTCCTGTACGCGGGCTAGTCAGACAGTTATTGTGTAGTTATAAATGTTATAAATAAATAAGTTGTTTATTTATTTCCATAATTTTATTATAGTTTTATAGTAGCCATATCAGCTTGGTATCACCTTGTATATGAAAATAGTAAAGTATTTGAATATTGAACTAAAAATATTGACAAACACGGTGCATTATAATTAAAACACATTGTCATAGTGGAAGGCCGACAAAATGTTGGAGTAACGCAACATGTAGTTTATACGCACTGGTGGGTCAAGTTAGGCTCGCTAGCACTTTCATTGATGAAGTCTTATTTATGTCAAAAGCACTCCTGTGTGCTTGACATTAAGGTTCAAATTCAAATGCAAGCGAAGTAATTCCGTGCTGGTATGAGCGAACTTTAATGTTATTAAATATCTCATTTTCTATTAAAAAGTTGTAATAGCTTCAATTTCTTGTAATATCGAGATTCCTTCTGTAGATAAGACTGTTTGTAATTAACGACGGAACAAGAATACGTAATACGATATTAAAATGCAATTTAGAGGAAGATAAGAAAAGGGATGTGGACGATTACAAATTACATAAATCACTGCCGTCTGTTGGTATTTTAAAAGAAAACAACGTATTTATGGCGAACTTTAGGTATTCGAACCTTGAACTTGCAGCAGATGTTTGAAATGAGAGAGCAAAAAGCTCAAATTTCTGACAATGACAGCTTGATTGACAAATTGATTCCTAGACCACTTAGGACTATGTCAAAGTGACACTGTAAATAAAATTATAAGAAGTCTCTTCCGTTTTGATTGATTACGTCACTTTGACATAGTCCAAAGTGGTCTAGAATTTAATTTCCCTTTTATCATGCTGCTAATATGAATCTTAGTAGTATGAAAACTTATTAACACTGCAAAGGTCACCGAATTGTCACCTGTGACCTATCATTGTCAGAGTAGTGAGTGACATAGGGGGCAGATGGCACCCTGTCGTAATGAAAGCATTCTGTTACGAGAGATAAATTAGGTTAACTTTGGATAATATATTTATGCGAAAGGGTTGTATTGTGAATCCATAATAATAAAATATACAGTCTGTTACAATTATGTTGCATAACTAGCAATAACAAGTTGCAGAACATTTGAAACATTTGAGAGCATTAAGAATGTTCTCATTCCTTACAAAAAATGAGAATATTCTTCGAAATTTCCGAGAATTTCTCATAAGAAACTTTCACAATTTGAGAAGGTACTTTTCGGTACAATGCATAGCAAAACTCAAGGAAAATTCGCATTTTATGCTTTCAAAAAAAAATCATTGCTGCATATTACTGAATGCCCTTGAATCCCCACATCACATTACACAGACGGTATTAATTTATTTTCCATTATTTCCCAAACAAAACGTTTCATGTGGAACAAAGGATATTCAAAATTAAGGCTCCACGACAATAATTAGAATCGTAACATTGTAATCGCGTTACGTTTTGTTCCCGCCGTCATTACATTAAACACGTAAGTAGAGTTTAATAACAATTATTTTGTGTAATTGGCGTTACTCTGTGTAACTCAAATTATTTTGTGTAACTCGTGTAATTAGAGTAAGTAACACGTGTCACTCAATATTACTCGTATTATTCCGTGTAACTCGTGAAACTCGTGTTACTCTGCGTAACTCAAGTTATTCCGTGTAATTAGTGTAATTTTCTTAACTCGTGTTATTCTGTTTAACTTAAATTATTCCGTGTAACTCCGGTTACTATGTGTAACTCAAGTTATTCCGTGTAACTCGTGTAATTCGCGGAACTCGTGTTACTCAATGTAACTCGTGTTATTCCGTGTAACTCGTGTAATTCGTGTAACTCGTGTTACTCAATGTAACTCGTGTTATTCCGTGTAATTCGTGTACCTCGTGTTACTCAATGTAACTCGTGTAATTCGTCTACCTCGTGTTACAAAATGTAACTCAAGTTATTTCGTGTAACTCGTGTAATTCGCGGAACTCGTGTTAATCAATCAATGTAACTCGTGTTATTTCGTGTAACTCGTGTAATTCGTGGAACTCGTGTTACTCAATGTAACTCGTGTTATTCCGTGTAATTCGTGTACCTCGTGTTACTCAATGTAACTCGTGTAATTCGTGTACCTCGTGTTACACAATGTAACTCAAGTTATTCCGTGTAACTCGTGTAATTCGCGGAACTCGTGTTACTCAATCAATGTAACTCGTGTTATTCCGTGTAACTCGTGTAATTCGCGGAACTCGTGTTACTCAATCAATGTAACTCGTGTTATTCCGTGTAACTCGTGTAATTCGTGGAACTCGTGTTACTCAATGTAACTCGTGTTTTTCGGTGTGAAGCGTGTTGTTTCGTGTAACTCTTGCTATACACTGTAACTCGTGTTACTCGGTGTAACAGTGCAAACTCTAACGACGTATAATTAAATAGTCAAACGAACTTACCTGTAAGAGAAGTTGGAGAATAATTATGCGACGTTGATGTCGAACTCTAACGACGTATAATTTTGGTATATTAGCGAGTACGGTGCGTGTACCTATGTAATTTATTGTTAAATGTTGATGCGGAATTTTAAGTAAATGACGATTTAAAATGTATATTTGTCTATTTTGCAAAACATGACGTTAAATAAACAAGCTTTATAATATGGTTGATTTTTATTGAAAATCCCTGTCCCACGTAAACTATCTACCAGCAATCATTCGCACCTTCAGAGCGATAGTGAAATTATTCAGAAATTTTGAATTTCGAATTTGGGCTCTATCATTATTAATTTATGACTTAAAATTTGAAAGATGTAATTTTGAATTAGGTCACTATCGTTCTGAAGCTGCCATATATTGTGGTTCCGTACCCGAAGTGAGCCCAACCCTTAATATTTCTTCGTTGTCAGTCCGTCCGTCCTAACTTTAAATCTTATCATTTGAACTTTAATAGATAGCGGTTTGGGTTTTTTCCAGAATATGTACATACATACATACATACATAAACTCACGCCTTCATTCCCAGAGTGGGGTAGGCAGAGCTAAAGAATCACCAACAAGTCCCAAAACTTCTTGATAATTATGTAACCACATTTAGCACAAGTAGGCTAAGATGTTTCCCAGTGTATTAGTGACAGGTGGCAAGCCCATCGCCTAACAGTACTACAAGCCTTTATTCCCTTAGTTGCCTCTTACAACATCCACGGGAAGACATGGAGTGGCACTATTCTAACCCGGCAACCACACGGACTATGTGTATATTTTTATTGTACAGTCGCGAACCGGGATTGTTGAGCCACTTACCCATGTTTCCAATTTGGCTATGTAATGCAAATCGAATAGCTGTCAGCCAGTCGTTGACATCGGTTATTGAATACACGGCTAAATTACGAACAATGGCAAGTGGCTCATCAATCCCGGTTCGTGACTGTACCATAAAAGCGATGAAACATTTAATGATACTAAAACTCAAAATTCAAAATATTTATTCATTGGCCACATGAGGGCTCTTTTACACGTCGGTAATATTGGAGTGAACCTACTAGCGCTCCGGACGAGACCATCATTGCGGAGAAGAAGCGCCGCAAGAAACTCCAGCAGAAGGTAATTCAACTTCGGTAAAGCCCAAAATAAGGGTTATGTGTTTGAACTGTATGTATATATGTCCGACTCTATGTTCCCTCGTAACTACTGAATAGCAAAACCGATTTTAATAAATTTTACGTGACCAGATAAAATATGTCTTAACCTCTAAAGTGTTATAGGCTAATGTAAATCAATTTGCGGATTTAAAAAAAAGTATATATTACGTAGACGATAATATCAAAAAATACAGTCGGGTTTTTAAAGCTTGCATTTTATTAGACTTGTTAAATCCAATCATACTTAAAAGTACTTCAGTTATTTTGGAAGGTAATAGAGTAATAAAAAATATTTTTAAAACTAACAAATCAAATCATTACAAATGAAAGGCGAACAACATGACGAGCTCTCTTCGGCATGAACGATAATTTAAATAACTGATTGGAAAACAGGTCCTTGCAACCAACAGACCGGACCCCACAGACAGCACCCGTTCACGAGTATGACACGTATCTCCCTCAACCATATGTTCAGGAGGGTGGCAACCCTAACAACGATTATAGTACAAACCCCTGAAGAAAAACGACCGATATTAAAAAATGCTCAGGTGTGTGAATTTAAATCGCAATACATATACAGGGTGACTGGATTTTCGATACAAATCTTAAAAGGTTTGTATCGAATATCCAGTCACCCTGTATAGAGAAAATAAATACATAGAAAACATCCAAGACTCAAGGACAAATGCTCTTGCTTAACACACAAATATTTGCCCATACCCGGGATCAAACTCGAAACCGCTAGCTTCGTGGGCTGGGCACTGTCACTATCAACCAGGCCAACGCGTCGCAATCCGCAATATAATCCTCAGAAATAGAGATATTTAATTTTGAAATGAACCATTACCTATTACTTAAAATGAAGCAGATAATCTAATAAATCGCCTTTAAAAACCCCTGACGCTTACCTAACAGCATCTGACAGGAATTTAATTACCGCGCAATCCTCATTCATTACTCGAAATAAATCTAGAAATTCCCTCGAATTCCCGTGATCTGATTCTTAATTAAATCATGACCAGAATTTGAAAAATCGAGAATTAATGGAACTCTTCTTTCATGTTAACGTCGAAATACTTTTTCGTTTTATCGACAAAATAAAACTAGAGGAAAGGGTAGAGCGGAGCAGACGTTAATCTTATGATGCTTGCGTACTCAAACGCGTATGTAACAAACTTGAATCATTGCAAAAGTTACCTTAATCCTAACACTTTAAGGTTTACTCAGAATTGAAGCGAATAGAGTTTTAAGGCGTTGTGGATATAGTTAGTCTTGTGGAATCCGAGAGTCCCGCAGACAGTTCGAATCCTAGCGAGGAAGTATTCCGGATTCCATTTTTGAATATTAGGGATGGTTCATTTAGCAAAAGATGAAAATGCTTGTTGACTGACATTGCCATCCCTATTTTATTTAATAGGCCTCTTCGTTTTGGGAAGTGGGAGAAGACTTTTGCGGTATTAAGTGCTGTGTTATTGGAATGGGTTTTTAGTAACGATTTTAACGGTATTACCGCAGCCGGGATAAGTTTGGCTTAGTAATAAAAATAGGTACCTCGAAGGTGTTTCGTTAAAATGAAAATGAACCTTTCAACAATATCATCGAAATACATTTTTCGCCGGATTAGTTAATGTTAACATTAACTAATCCGGCGAAAAATATTTAATGTTATGGTAGTCGTCAAACCTAACCTAATTTGCTTAATTAATGGTTCAGATATTTCTATCCTAAAAACATCAAAGTTTCAGCAGAAAATAGCGATCGGTAAAATAAAATTCGATGAAATGATACAATTTATGAAGTGAAATTCAATAGAATGATGGATTGCCGTATGTCTGTGAAATCGTAGCAGTTTAACGGATGGACAGATTTGGTTGCGGTTAAAAAAAAAAAAAAAATGTAATCCGGATGATTCTTAGCTAGATTACGAAAATCTTATTGGGCCGTTTAATAAGATCAGAGGGGCTATTGTCTAACGCAATCGCAATCGTTTTCATTTTGAAAATCGAAGGCTTGTCTGCATACAAAATGGAAACAATTGCTCCACTTTGAAGCTGGTAAATAGCCCCTCGGTTCTGTAAAAGCCCGTTCACACGGAGACATCCGAGTCTTTGCAGGGACTGTGTTTTGTAGGGTCCAATTTAGTGGATATAAGATTGCAATGCACGCGTTCACACAAGCGTAGATACGGTTCCAGAATCCGGCAAATAAACAGATCCTGCAAAATGTGTCATCCAATTTTGCGACTAAAATTGGTCCGGTCGTCCTTTAAAATGCCAGATCCGATTTAATGCCAACAGTATTTGTATACTTACACAAGAAGGAACAAGAATCCCGCAAAAACCAGATCCGATAATTCGGAAGCGAGTGCCTAAAAAAACAGATAGTGTGTTCACACGGACTCCGGTTTTACAGGACCGAACGATCATTCAAAACCGGGCGGCCATGTGATTACAATATCCGGTTTTGCAGGATCCGATAGTTGGATTATCCTACAAAACCGCCACCATATCCATTAACCTACCGCCAAGCAGCAGTGTTTGCATTGTTGTGATCCGGTTTGGGGATAAGACAGCCGGTGAAATGACTAGCATAGAGACATTCCACCTTAGTCCTCGGGGTTGGCAGTGCATTTGAAGTCTTGTGAATGCGAATGTCTATGGGTCACAGTTTCCACTTACCATCAGGTGGCCTGTGTGCTCGTTTGCCTTGTAAAAGCCACAAAAAAAAAAAAAAAAACGAGTGTTTTTATTATAATTCAACAATATTTTTTTCCACACTCCATACTTATTATTAAAATAATCTACGGCTTTACGTTTATAAAATTACCATGGATTTTAACAGTGTGCTCCCTATCATTTTTCCCAACATTATTTTTCGAAGCTCTTGCATTTTCCAAGAAACTCCAGGAGCTAAGGACACTTGCGAGAAATTCTTCGAGAATTCTTGTACACATATTGTCGTCTAGCCGTCTGCACCCGGCTAATCCCATTGCTCACTCAGGAATCTCCAATTTGTGCTACACTCCATTACGGGAACGAACTAGGTACAGTCTACGTCATAAGTAAGTGATCACTTTGGTACTGTATCGCTTGAACGTCAGGATTGAGCCGTAACAAAGTTAATACTTGAAAGTGATTTATCTCTGGCCCTGTTAGCTCAGGCACACTCGGGTACCTACTTAGGGGCGAGTCAAAACCAAGTCATTTCTAACTTATAAGAAAATGAACCATTTTCTGTAGAATGTCAGATTGAATTTGGAGCTGATACTGCAAACCCTATAGGAAAATAAACCTTACTTTCTAATTAAAAAGGTGCATTTTGCTCCTTATTTAAAATCGATGGTTAAACACCAATACCTCCTAACTGACATTTTTGTTCAAACAACTTTTTTTCGCAATTCATGATAAATACCTTCTAACGCACACATTAGAAAGATCTCCTATTTCAAATAAAGCATATTTCTAGTGTTTTTGTTATCCTGGCAATACCTGCTAAATGACAACGCGCGATTTTTGCCCAAAATACAAAGTTTTTTGTGTCTACTGTAAAGTTTTAACATATTGAGATAGGAGGGATTGGTGGTTAACCGTCGGAATGTTACTTACGACGTTTTGCAGTTTCACAGACGAAATTTAAATCTTTGACTTTGATTGTAAGGCACGCACTCATACAAGTGACGATATACCATACTTCGAAGTTGTTCCACTGGTCCGTTTGTACTGTGGCTCCACGATATTGTCAACTGGATAAAAACGACAAGGTACGACAGTATTCATGAACAACGTAGACTATAGACACGTACAAAGACAATCCACATTCCTTTTTGGATATTGCTTGTGGGTCGCAAATACTTTAGCAACAGTGTACATCTTTTGTTATCGTCCGATAAAAATGATACCAAATTATGAATCCGCGTCTAAATAAATAACAAACTTAGAATGTTTAAGTTTAACGTTTTCCAATAAAACATGATTTCCTCGTTCCAGTTTCAAGTGTGACAGACGGTCGGTACGCTAAACGAATAAATAGGGTATTTAAAAAAAAAATACTATTAAACAAATACAGTTAGTGGCAAAATAAATACAACATCGCAATATCTAGGTTTAGTTCCCGAGTTTAATGTGGTACTTTTTTTATGAGGAGGCAAACGAACACACACGACGAATACACATTCCCATTCTCAAGTCTGCAATCCTAAGACCGCAAATGCGTTGCTAACTCTGAGGACCAAGATGGAAAAAAAATCACCGGTTTTATTAAGAGTTTTGTTATAAAACAGGAAAATATGACGACGATTGTTATCGTATACATTTAAATATAAAACAGAAAATCTAAAAAAAAACAAAATAAATCAGTTGTTGCGTTTTAGAAAGCGGTTTTTTGTTTTTTAACTTTTTAATATTAATTTTATACTTTTTTGTGATCATAATAAGCTTTAATTGTAGTTCCACTTCTTAGTTCACATGAAACTTTGATATATTTTAAACTCGCCGCAAGCAACGCCGCGGGAAAGTCATAGTCATATTAACTTGTGGGAGGACCTTGTGCAGGGTCCGTCCGGGTTGGTACCACTATCTTATCCATTAACCTACCGCCAAGCAGCAGTGTTCGCATTGTTGTGTTCCGGTTTGGGGATAAGACAGCCGGTGAAATTACTAGCATAGAGGCATTCCATCTTCGTCCTCAGGGTTGGCAACGCATTTGCAGTCTTAGGATTGCATTCTTGTGAATGCGAATGTCTATGGGTCACAGTTTCCACTTACCATCAGGTGGCCTGTGTGCTCGTTTGCCTTCTCCTATGATATAAAAAAAAAAAAAAACAATTAAATGTTCTTCGCCATAGTCGCTCAACTATTTTAATCGAGATATCTTATCGCCACCCTTGAAATACGTACCGTTGAGGAGTTCCTTTGGCCATCTGAGGTCTTCATCATCAGTTCCGCTTAACCAAATCATACTTTTGTATGCAAATGCTGAATTTGTTTCTAAAAATACTGAAGTTGCTACATGTATACCTATAATATTTGAGGAGCTCCCTAAATTCCTCACGGATCCCTTCATCAGATTCGGATTTTGTGAAAACGGCTCGAAAGCATACTCTATATTTTAACCAACAAATATTTTCTAAAATCGGTCTATAATTGACGGAGAAATCGGTGAATAAACATTTAAAAAAAAAATACAGTCGAATGTAGAACCAACTCCTTTTTTGAAGTCGGTTAAAAAACAATATGCTTTATATCCAGTAGAATAGTGGTTATAGTCCTGAACTAGGTGATGCCTAACATTATCACCAAGTCAAATGCAACCCAAGTTTAAATAAAACTTACAAAAACTAAAATAATTTTTTACCCTATTGTACCAATTTTAATTACTTTCTAAATTCACAAACCGGTACAAATTACCGCAGAGCACACCTGGGGGCGACCGCTCGGATCCCGTGTAAATCCGCCCTATTTGTCACACCAAGCATGATAAACTACTACTTTATACCTTCAAACGTTATTCTGTAAGGGAACAATGTTTTGTCGAGTTCACCACTAACCAGATAACCGTGACCCGCGGACTGATAGCAATTGCACGAAATTACAGACCAAGAAATACTGGCTATTGGTTTGCAACAAACCATATTGGTTGACCTCCGATTTGAAACGCTATCTACGTATCGAGGGTTATAATAGTTTGCTTTGCTGGTTTGTGTTTTAGAATAATACCGCAGTTTGGTTAACTTGTTAGTGACACAGCTTCATGATGAATGAACATTTGTTCACTAATACAACGGTTCAATTGTAAACATTTGGGTAAAGGACGTCGATGAAGTGGTTTGACAAAAGCCAAAAACATCAAAACGGTTAGTTTGTTATTTTATACGCTTGAACTGATCAAACTGTATGTGATTTTCTGTCAGTAGGCACTTTCTGTAATATTAATGTGGCAGGCCCAATTAGTCTGCCTTGTGGTAAACCCGGTACATTTAAACACTTTATAGGATTTAGAAGTTTCAGTTATTGTCACGGGTAGCTCAAATCTTATTTCGCTTTTTCTAAAAGTTTGGATTCTAAAGTTAAAATGACACAAAAATTACATGAATCTCCTTTTAATAAAATACGTTTAGTTTATTAGAAGCTATACTTAGTGAGCATATTCTATTTTTTACATATCACGTTCATACGTAGACTTGCAAAGCTTTCTTTTATCATCGTCTACCACCAAGTATTCCAAAAAGTTTGGAAATCTTAAGAAATTACTAAGAACGGAAGATCTTCTTGAGATCAAGAGCATGTTCTAAAATTGAATTCCAACATAATGGAAGAAAATTACCGCGGTCTCTATTTAAGTCCTTAACAAAGTACTTCTAATATTTATAAAATTCACCCGCCTAGTGGAGTACAAATCTAGATCTCACCAAATTAAGCACTTACCGAAGTGCCAGATGTTACAGTTTCTAGCCTTTCTTTTTGCGAAGTACACGTGGACTAATTTAGACGCCCTGCAGACAATTTGGGTACGCCGTTACCATTTCTACGTTAATTAAGTTACATCCTCCGCGGTGAAAAGGTCGTGTAACTAAAGTTAGGTTAATCTAACTGTCCTTTAATAAAATTAACACAGTTCTAGAACCAAATATTTAAATAATTCAATCAACAAAATGGCTTCCCTTGCCCACACTTTAAACTACTTTACACCTTTAAATGATATACAAAAATTAATCGTATAAATTGTTTTGCGTTGAACAAATGATTCGCCTTCATTTTGATAAAAGGTTTTAGTTTGCAGAAAAAAAGTAATTATCACGATGAGAACGCCATTTTGTGGGTCGAGGCCGTCTTGCTCGTAATTAGGGAAATAGTTAATTTGGTGATTGCCTTTAAGAGGAAATGGTGGTAGTTTTTTCTCGATATAAATGCTCTTGTCTGTTTACTCTCTGGTTCATGATCCTGGTTTATTTACTACCTGTGCAAGAGATTTGCCTTAGCATAAATGAAAATGCTTATAACAACTAAAATCTTGGACGAGATGTTTTGCGAAGAAGTTATCGCTATCGAAAATATTAACGACGTAAGATGCCAAACGATCGCCTGATACTCTACCATGAGTTACAATTACCGTACTCGCTAGCGAATCAAATGCTCTGTCCCTCGCAGACCTCGTAGTATTCTCATAGAGTGCAAGGGACAGAGCATTTCACTCTGTATCAGTTTTCAAAATTCGTTTACGTTAGCGTTATGCATCTTGTCTAGTCTCTATGATAGTAACAGCCGTAAGTTCCTTATGCGATTTAACTTACAGATGTAGTTGTATAACATCGTATTTGGCCGGTGTTGGTTTCTTAATTAGTTTATCAATACTAATAAAACTGACTGAGAAAGCACGATAAATACAAACTATTCCGATCTCCCTTTACGTTGTTACCTAGTAAATATCAAGGAAGCTTATTTCTCTAGATACCCATACTAAGAAATACATACAAAAAAGTGGCCGTGTGGTTGCCGGTGGCTGTGTGGTTGCCGGCTTAGAATAGTGCCACTCCATGTGTTACTGTGGAAGTCGCAAGAGGCGACTAAGGGAATAAAGGCTTGTAGTACTGTTATGCGATGGGTTTGCAACCTGTCTCTAATATACACTGGTAAACATATTAGCCTATTTTTGCAAACTGTGGTGGAAGAATAAAAAAAAATGTAGTTGTTGGTAATTCTGTAGCTCTGCCTACCCCACTCTAAAAATGAAGGCGGCAATTTTGTTATTCCTATGTAAGCCATATCAGTCACAATTGTTTTCTTATCGATATTTCTCCTCATTCTCCTCTTTACTTCACATCTCAACCGCAATCTGAAAACAGAACACAATCAATTAAAAAACGACTACTTACGTAAACATAAAATTAAACCCCAAATCACACTCTCAAAACTGAGTGAAACGGAACCCTTTCGAAACGGCAGAATAATGATTATGAACTTAGACACGGCGTGAAATATCGCCTCGATGCCGAAGGGTGCCTGCCGTTAGCGCTGTTTATACGCGAAGTGTGATGGATGGCCGCTTATCTGCCGAGTTGCACACCTCGGAATATGGACGCGCTGCATATTTTCAAGATTAAAGAAAAAATGGTTTTATACGAAGTGAGTTAAGTATTATTTTGCTAAAAAAGTGACACTCAAAAAATATGTCATGGGAGAGGGATTGTTTTAGTTGGCATAAACTTAATGGAATAGCTAAATTAGTTATACAGACCTACCTCTCTCTCTCTCTCTTTGTAATGGCGGCAAGTTCATTTGGTAAGTTTTAAGTGTATGTTTTATTAGTTAGTTCTAACGTTCTAGTAGGCTCGTATAGACTCAATGAGGCATACTTTAACTAGTAACAAAGTTGTAAAAATAAACTGTGTTTTATTAGTGTATCTTTGTACAAAATCAAATCAAAATTTAAATATTTATTCAGTAAACTGTCTACACACTTTTTTTTTACCAACTGCGGAGATGGAGAAGGTAAATTAAAAAAAATTTAGGGGCAAAATAACCTAAAAACAATGCAGAATGATAATTGTTAAGATGCATACTAATATTCTGCTGTGAGTAGGGATAATCAGAAAGATGTACAGAGATGCACCATGACGGTAGCTTTTTTAACCAACTTCTTAATAAGGATGATTCTTTTTTACTCGACTACCGCAAAGCAATAGCAGGGTAATGATTTACGAGTATAGTTTTGTCACTGTCAATTTCGTCAAGATCTGGTCGTGGGATCTATGGAAAGCCAACAGAACTCCTTTATAATCTATATAATAAAAAATAATCGCTAAATGTGTTGCTAAGCGCAAAACTCGAGAACGGCTGAACCGATTTGGCAGATTACTTTTTTGTTGGGTTTGTCAATGTCAGGACAAGGTTTTTATGAAATAAAATAATTGAAAAATCCACCGGGAAAGTCAGGAATTTGCAGCGGGGCGAAGCCGCAGGTGGGCCGCTAGTTGGTAATAGACTCAAAGTTTCACAAATATTTAATTACCTTCGTTTCGTGGCGTGTCAATATTACGTATACATGACGCTTAAATGTTTTTCGAATACATAATATGACACGCACAGGGACATAATTCGAGTTGGAATGGTCCCTTCGGGCAAATGATTACTGTTATAACCTAAACAAGTTAATTGTCAACGTTCAAATGACACGAATATACAAAAATTATATTGCGTTATCATCGGTAAAGTCGGTTTCAATAGGAATAAATACGCAAATAATTAAATGTTTATGAAATAATGAATCGACTCCAAACTAATTTCGAGTTTCGTTGACTTTCCATAGTTTCCATGGTTCTTATGATTAGATCTTCGCATTCGATCACAACGCAGTTCTGTTTTCGCTGCGAGAAAAAGACAGAGCTATATAAATGCTATAGCCCTGTCCTTTACGCTCTACTTATAATGAAATGCCATAATGTCATAATAAACCCCTTGGCAAAGTTTTAATGGGGAAACCCCTGAGACTATACCTTACACAGGAATCATTAAAAGCGGTTGACAATAAGTGGAGAGATCGAGTAACAGACACACAAGTCTAGAATCATATCGTCGGTGGTACTACAAAACCGCGTAACTGACAAACTTTATGATAGAGCAAAATTAACCTCACTGTCTTATTAAAAAGGTGCATTTTGCTCTTTATTTAAAATGTTACTTACACGGTTTTGCAGTTTCATCGACGATATTCAAAAATCAACAAGCCTGCTTTAAAAAACCCAACTGTTTGAATCATGTCGTCAATAAAATGTTAGTTATCATATCATGTACGAGTATGTGTTTCGTACATCGCCAATTAAATTTTTTTTAATTTTTTTTTATAATATAATATGTTTTCCGCGACTTGTTTGTTGCTCGGAGCTCCCTTTCTATCTAGTCTATAACGATAGAGATGCACTGAGCGACAAGCGAGAAAATATAACTTGTGCTAGCCGTACAGGTGACACCCGCATCTGATGTCACCTAGCTTGACAAAATCGTGACAACAAAGAACCATAAATACATACTAGTCAAAAACATTACACTCCTCCGTCGACTGTCGGGTATCCACATAACTTTTATTTTAAGTTTAAAATAAAAAAAGCTATTATTTATACGTTTCATTTAATAAAAATACCCACGATGCATTTTGAGGTTATGTGTCAAACACTCTACACTCTACTTTTGTTTCAATGGACTGACTTCACTCGTGTTTACGATATGGGTAGATCTACGGATATTTATTATTAGAAATAGTCCTGTCAATCGCAACAGACAGCTCGATTCGGGGGAATCGGGCAGAACAATCAATTATCTAGAACATGGCACACAAATCGAGTCCCCTAATCGATGGTGGCTGGGATTTGCTCGCGAGCATTAGCGATATAAGCAACTGTCGCGGCCGTACCATTGGCGTGGGGTATATTGTAGAATAAGATTTCTTAAGTTTAGTGAAATTATATATTTTCTTAGTTTGGAATATAATTTAATTCAGGACAAAAACCTTTTTGAAGATTTTGTACACTTATCCCTAGATGGAAGAGAAATAATTCCAAATTTAAAACGTGTTTTGTGTGGGGGCAGATTCCCAAAAACGCAGGGATCCTAGAGAAAAAGGATACAAGCCGTCTTAACTCGTAAAAACAAGGGTATATACATGATTGGAGTATTCTAGACTTAAACCCTTTTTCACTTGATCTTTAGAATACTTAGATCCTTGTTCTCTAGGACCCCAGTAATTTAATTCCTGACAAAATGAGACGGGTGTATAAGTTTAAGGGCCACTTGCACCATAAAATTAATTTAAGTTAGTAAATGTCAGATTCATACGGAAACTGTCATTTTAACTCGACTTACGGCCGAACCCTATATTCAAACCGAGGATAGATAAGGCTTACCTCGGGTTAAAATTTGACATTTGCCCATTCAAAATGTGTCAAATTTTAATCCGAAGTAAGTCTATCTGTCCGCGGATTGAATATAGGGTTTGGCCGTTAGTATCTTAAACCAGTGTTAAATTTTTGGTGAAAGTGCCTCTAATGTGTGTATGTCGGTCGGTAAGCGGATGGAGTAATTCGAACTCGTTTTTATAAAAATAAAGCTTGGTGAATTCATATTCATATTCATATTCATATTCATATATTTATTGCACTCATAATAATACATAATACACTTATATAGGTGATATTCGTACTCTATGGACCCTGTTGGGCGCAGCAATATAAGAGAGAGGAGGACTATCCAATTAATAATTAATCAAAATTAAATATTTCCATTTTTCTATTTATCTATATACCTATCTATCTGTTTATTTTCTTAATAATTACTCAGTTATTTATTATATTATAATTTATCGCTTAGATACTCTGTTATATTATAGTAAGCTTAAAAATGAAGAATGATTTTTATTTTTATTTGAACTTCTGCAAATGAAAGGGACATTGCTATATATCTCCATCTTCCAGGATTTGATACTTTGCTTGAGGACGCCTGCAATTTTATTTTTGTACTTACTTATAGTGCAAAGGCTAGCTGGAAGAGATACCTTAAACGCTTTTCGTTTTGTAAATTTTTATTTCGAACATATTGTGTGTATGGATTTTATGAAACTTTGTACGTGTAGAAGTTTCTCCCATTTTTTCCCCTTTTTCTTCATGCTAGGGGCTAATTTCAGAAAACAAAACTCAGTGCACTGCTGCCCTCCTAATACGCAGTAAGTCAGATAAAATTCCTGTAGCAATATCAACCTTATTACTAAGAGAAGAGAACTAAAACCGCTTTGGTTTTGGGATTTTGCTTATTTGTTTAGGAGGGCAGACTGCCTAAAGAATATTCCCTCCAAATTGTGCGGTGTCTATTAGTCAGTCAGTAAGTAACAAAAGAGTTTCTAATTTATAGAAATACGGCCTATGATAACCGCTCATTCCAAATACAAAATAAAAACAAATGCAACGCGCCACGCATCGAATTACAATAGTTGCACCGACAAACGTGACTTATCTCCGAAGCATGTCTCGTCCGCGTTTGTTCCACTCGGATACATAAAACTCGATCATAAGGAAACTGTGGTGTAGATAACTCACTCAGTAGAGGTGCTGGTTATAATATATGTAGTGGTAAATTGTGATTAAAAATTACGTAGAGTTGGGTGTATGAAAGAAAGAAAGAAAGAAAGAAAGAAGATCATTAAAAATGTACAAGACGAAAAAAGCCACGAAATGCAACTCAGCGTAATGGTCAAATATGGTTCCATATTTGAGCATGAACGTCAGGTGCGAAATGTAATTATGAAATTCAATTATATGCTTTTTCTTTGGGAAATTACCCATTCTTTCAGGAACACATAGTATCTATATCTATCTCCGATGGGCCATCCACTTTCCATTAGGTACCAAATTTCATTTTATGCGTTAAATTGTAATAGAAAAACCGGGCGAGAGCATGTCGGACCATGCTCAGTGTAGGGCTCCGAAGCCGTTACTACAAACAAATTAGACCTCGCGCCAAACTTTGCCGTTAGAAAACTGTTATCCCCATACATTGACATAGGTCGCAGTCAGTTTACCAACACCGCAAATAAGTTTTCAGGTATAAACATGTAAACCGTTTGTAACTCAAGAACCACTAAAGTCTACTTAATAGTGATAGTTTTCCTATTGAATTCGTTATATTTGCTTTCATTTAAGATTTTTTTAAGATTTTTTGTATTTGTAGTTTTGGTTGTAGGGAGGGGACACATGACTTTAACAAAAAATTGATCTTTAAAGCTTAATATTTCATTAACGGATACCTTAATCGATAAATTGGTTTCACAAACCCTCAATATTTTAGAAAGACCTATCTATCGACAACCCACAATATGGGGTAGACAGTAGGTAATCTTTTTTTTTCAAGATTTTATTTAACCTCTTTGTTGGCGTGACTAATATGTATATGTCGACGGACGGACGGACGGACGGACGGACGGACATGGCGAAACTATAAGGGTTCCTAATTTGACTACAGAACCCTAAAAATAAAATACACTTCCTCATTTATATCAGCATGTTTCCGCGACCACATCCTCATACAAGTTGTTTATTACTATTTCCCCGGGAATTTACGTACATACACAGAAATAAAAACAACAACTGAGATTCATTCTCAATTTGTGCACTTCAGTTTTTTTTGCACTACTTGTTATTTTCGTTAGCATACATTATTATTTTTGTTAAATGTTTATGTGCTTTTGTTGATTATTGGTCACTTTTTTTTAAATAATACAAAATTATGGTTTCCAAAATCCTGACATAAATCCTAGGATCTACTCGAACCGGGACGGGAACCGTCTATTGTTCTAGAACACGGTCTCCTTTACCAAATCCAAAGTGGTTAATTGTCAAAAATGGACCAACAAACAATCACACTTTCGAATTCATAATAATAGTAAAGGACGGGAAAAAACTACAGGCGAATTGCTTCCTTTCTTCATTGGGTAAGAAGGGTGACAGGGGTAAGAGGGGATACAGGGGTAAATAAGACAGATCAAAACATCCCCCATGCGGAGACTAATCTAATTTAGCGGAAGATAACGTTTCATTGAAGTCGGAATGTAACTTGCGTAGAACGATTAGATATATTACATACCTAGAGCAAAATTGCTTCAGCCATGCGGATACAGATGTAGCGCATCGAACTGCAGAACTTCTATTTGCCGTAATTATTAATAAATATCAGGGGACAATGTCACACCAATTGGGATAGACCAAAATAAAAATTACGGTTTTTACATTCTAATTTGAAAGAATAGGTAATTTTTAGAGACCAATTGCATTAATTTTGTGTGTGATTCAATATACAGGGTGTCCCAGAAACCGACGTCAACCCGCCTAGGGCTGATAGAGCAGCTCATAAGCTATTGATTTAACCCCCATGTATGTTCAGCAATTGTTATTAGTTTCCGAGATATTGATCATTTAAATCGGAATTTTTGTCATTTTTCCTTATGTCCGTACTACGAAAAACCCCTAAATTCATGTATTAATTCACATTTTTTTCAGTGTTTTCTTGCATGATTAGAATCACTGTAAAATAAGGAAGTTTTTAAAGCTACATGCCAATTTTTTTTTCATTACAACTTTTTGAGTAAACACACAAAGTTTGTTTTTCCATACTTGGTGAAAAACAAACGCGGGGTTCTCTTAGTACGGAGAAAGTAACTCTGTGCGTTTACTCGAACATTTGTAATAAAAAAGAAATTGGCATGTAGCTTTAAAAACTTCCTTATTTCACAGTGATTCTAATCATGCAAGAAAACACTAAAAAAAATATAAATTAATACATAAATTTAGGGCTTTTTCGTACCACGGACATAAGGAAAAATGGCAAAAATTCTGATTTAAATGATCAATATCTCGGAAACTAATAACAATTGCTGAACATACATGGGGGTTAAATTGATAGCTTATGAGCTGCTCTATCAGCCCTAGGCGGGTTGGCGTTGGTTTCTGGGACACCCTGTATAATATATTATGTGTGTGGTTTCTTTTAATATATTTATTTCTTTCGCAGACATTTTATGGATGACATGTCATGATCATTTTAAATTTGGGGTGGCATTTTCCAGTAAATTACAACAACTAAATGATATCTAACGATAAAAACTGATTGTAACAGAGTATTAAAACATACCTAACCTAACGTATCCAGTCCCGTCTTGGATGTTTTCTACACGCAGGGGCAAAAAAACGGGTCAGATTGCGTTTTTCATACTAAATAGGCTATTTCGAAGCCTTGGTTCCTCGCCAAGGGATGCTTTTATTGAAATCTGATTATCGATACCCTGAGCATTGATACAGGACTTCCAGAGTTCCTAAGATACCCAACTGAATGAATCTGCGATTAACGCCGGAATTGTGCATGTTTAGAAAAACATCTAAAATGGCAATCAAATGTAAGAAAATCCAAATGGTGACCCAAACTCTCTCGCTATGGTGTTAACTGATTGTGCGATAAGTTAGGTATCTAAAGAACTTTTGACCTTCCTCTATTGAACCTCGGAGTATCCACTATTAAACTTTACACTAACCAAACCCTGGCCAGGAACCAAGGGTTCGAAATACCCTCGTTTGTATGAACAACGCACTCTGACCCGTTGTTTTTGCCCCTAAGTGTATGTAGTTGTCTAGTACCCATAGGACAAGCCTAGAGCTTAGTTTTGGACTAGCTCAATGAGTGCGAAATTATCCCTTGGTACTTTTGAGTACGAGGTATAACATCACAAAATAATAACAAGATTTGAATTTCAATGTTTGAATGTTAGTAACTCTATGACATGTAAAAGGCCGAACGTATTTGCATAAAATATGGCATACGGATAGATCGTGTTCTTAATTAACATATAGGGTGAAAAGTTCAGACGGGGCCACATGGCCAACTTAGTTTTAATCCTTCAACAATAGTTCAATTATCCTTAAAATATAGTAGCTTTCTGCTATTATAGCTGTATATATAGATAGCTTGGCCTTATAAGTATCATACTTATTAGGCAAGTGGTTCCAACGGCAGACCAGTGCTGTGCTGGCTTTACGGCTAGCGAATGCTGAGTTGGGACCGTTTCGCAACAATTTCCATGTGTCTTGTTCTTTTTGTATCTATTTCATGTATTATTGCGAATAAATGTCTCTTTATCTGTATCGTTATCTATAGCTACCTATATCTATTATATTTTTAGAACAATACATACATACAAACAATCACGCCTCTTTTTCAGAGGGGGGGAGGGAGGGTGGTCAATTTTGTTTTCTTTCATGAATAAAATTAAAACTGTTTATTTTACAATAATAACCAACATATTATATTTGAGATTTTCATCTGAAATATGACACAGGAAGGTATGCAAAACTTTTTTTTTTAATTTCCTAATTTGTAACCCGAAAACCCCTATTTAAAAAAAATACACATCTATGTTTGGGTCATAGGATTACATCATCCTATCAAATTTCACCTGATTCGGTCCAGTAGATTCGGAGCAAATTGGCCGTGACAGACAGATAGAGTGATCCTAATAAGGGTTCCATTTTTAATTATTTGTACAGAACCCTAAAAATACGCGGACAAAATCGCAAACAAAAGCTAGATCATAAAGATTCTACAGAAGTTGCACCATAAAACGCTTTACTTGAGAGCGTAGTTGATCTCAAGACCCGGGTAACTTGGTTTACTGCTATGTTTTAATTAAAACTCGTACAGTCTGATTAAATATATTATGTCTTTGTCCGGAGACTTATGAGCTTCTTCTCCGAGGCTTAATTTCATTAACATTTGACGAAAAAAAATGGAGTTCGACGTGTAGGTGAGTTGTAAAAACAAAATAAAATAAAATAATTTAATTCAAGATCTGGGACTGTATGGGACTGTATAGTAGTTGGTAAAACCATATTTATTTTGACATGATATCTATTAAAGAACACATATAACAGAATGTCTGTTTAGTATAAACGGAATATTCTGCCTATACATTCTAAACCTCTAAGATGTTCTTCATATCTAGCACGAAGTTTTCGCTGGAAACGGTCAATCAAACTGGTCTTACACTGAGTAAACGCTTCTTTAAGTCAAATTTAATATTTAAAACCAACATTATGTCAAATGCAATATTTTTCTGCAAATAAATTTTAACTTTTTAAATATATGATGGCCATTTGCACTCTAATTTTATTTAGGGGTCAATTTCCCAAGCAATATTTTAAGCTGGCGGCGCTGAAAACCGGGGTGAACTATGGTTAAAAATGAAACTGTTATTTTTTTCTGAATACTTCACGCAGTTGCCTATTTTGGGCAATAAGTAGAATTAAAATATTAATGGAAATAATAATTTAAAAAAAATAATTAAGACCTCATTTCTCATCACAGTGGGCTGTCCGCAACCCAGTTTTGATTGCAAAACGTGGAATAAATCAAAAACTATTAATGATTATGAAAAACATTTACCTTTTTTAAAATACTAGATAGTTAGTGTACAAAAAGAAGCCCTGACTTTTTTTTTAACTATTACACATACCGTCCGGTACGAGGAAATACGTTTGTCCGGAAAAACGTTATCATTACGACCGTCAAATATTCTGTGCCTTATATCTGCTAAGCTTCAATATGTACGCCCCCCACCTCCCGCGCACTCGTAGAGTTAGTCACGCGCAAGAGTTTGGTGCTAGCGGTTGTGTTGTGCGCGTTTCTGGCGATAAAATATATAGGAAAGTTCTTGCTTCAGGTGGGGTGGGGACAAAAAAATCCTCATTCCGACGGTTGATTTATTTTTTGTACTTTTTGTGTGTTTAGTTTGAGATTTATGTATAACACGTACGTCATATTTCTTAATTCTGGAGTAACGTTAGTTTAAAGAAACCAGACTCCGTTGTTTTTTTAAAAATATTTTTGTACAGGTTTTATCATTCCGTGGTTCTCATTCCGATGTTTCCGGTGTATGAAATACCCACAGAAATGATAAGCAACACCGGCATGATACAAAAGTAGCTTCACTTAGTTATCCAAATAATTATCAAATTTAATTATTTAATTTTATGAAGTCAAAGCAAATGAATATTATTATTATTATATTTATTATAAGCGTTTAAACGTAAATAATTAAGCGTTTAACGATAACCAAATGTCAGTTATTTTGTACTACTAAGCATATAATATGCATACATACTACATAGCGTCACGCCTTCATCCCAGAGTGGGGTAGGCAGAGCTATTACCAATAACTCTAACAACTTATTATATAATATTATATTATAATGAAGAACGTTCTCACCGATGAAAAAAAAAGATTGGTTACAGATTTATTTTTCAATTTACTTAATTATAATTATAAAGGGCAATGCCAAGTGTTAAAATTGGACGTGATATTCAGTTTAAAAATCTCTAAAAGGTTTTAATTTAAATTAGTTTTAGGATGTTTTTGATTTTTTTATATGCTCCTTGATCTCTACACATTAAGACTGAAAAATGTGCAAGTACACATATGCGACTGCATTTTAACTGTTACAGTATTTACTTAAAATTTATATAATTTAAATTATTACGTTTTTTTTTAAGATCTGGGATATGTAAATTCACATCTAGTCTTGCAAGACTATGTTATCATAATTTCATTATGTTACATTTTTGACTGAGTTTTTTAGGTATTTCATATTATATTTTTGAGGCCGTCCTTATGACGCACTAATTATTAAGCATTAAGTGATCTAAAGTCAGTGATAAATGATATAATTGCCACTGGGATATTTGTAATATTAGAATAATTGAGTTATATTTTGCTTGGTCAGCGAACTGTTCCTATTAGATTTACATAGAAGATTGTTATTTTTTTAAATTTATATTTAGTTTATTATCATAAATAAATCACAATATTTAGAATATTTTTGAAAACCATATTAAAGAAATAAGTAATAAATCAGTCCGGTACATTATAAAAAAAATGTAAAGTATTTTTTTTTAATTAAAATATATGTTTATTTTATTTATAAGCGAATTGTTTCAAAACATTAATATAAATGTCATTTTTACTCAAACAAAGACTTATAATTATGATAATTATTAATAACATTAATCTAATTTTTACTCAAATAAATACTTCTAATTATGTTAGTTAATAATAACATTAATGTAATTTTTACTCAAATAAACAGTGATAATCATGATAATTATTGATTTTTTTCATTTATTTTCATTCCAGTGGATAAGATTTCATTTACGTGGGTCGTTTCTATCATTCCAGTGGGTATTTATCACTTCGGTGGATACTTTTTATCATTTCGGTGTGTATTTATCATTCCATAGTTTTATCAAATATTCTATCTCGTATATCTCATAAACTATTTATGATTTTGAGTGACCCTTAACACAACGTCTACAATATATAACAATGCATAGTTTAAAATGAAAAACGTTCAAAAATACACAAAACTTAAAAATTGCACCGAAATGAGACAAAAATCAGAAATGTGGAAATTGACCCTTAGATATATTTTGTATGTTTTTGCACATATCAGATCAATCAAGAATGACAAATGTCTAAAGTAGCTGGCAAAAGTGACTGTAGAGGTTGACGTTGGGATTGCGTAGCTAATCTCTTTAAATATGTACTACTAATCAAGTCAAGTACGGAGGTAAGATTTTCGAAAGAAAATGTATACATTTTGAACTCGTTGGTATAAACGTTTCTCGATACGAGTGTCAAAGTCAAAGTCAAAGTATTTAGTAGTGGTGGAAAAAATATCATGGTGGAACACTATGTTTTGCCGCGTGGCGTACAAAAACATGATGAGAATTTCTCATACTATACAATAAAATTGTCCGACGCTAAGATGAAATATTAAATTATGAAAAGTAAAAAAAATATTAACATATTACTCATTGAAATATTCGAGCAGGAAATCTGAGACCGAATAAATACATTTATGTACAAGCGAGTTAAATAATACATACATACATATACGTTAAATCACGCCTGTTTCCCAGAGGAGTAGGCAGAGACCACTTTCCACTTGCTACGATCTTGGCAAATTTATTTCGCTTCTTCAACATTCATATATCGAGTCATGCACGCACGTCGGTTTCGGGTACTTAAGATTCGGCCCTTTTCCAGTATTTCTCCGATTTGATTCGAAAAAGTACGCCTAGGGCGGCGCCTTCCGACCCTTCCACTCACTTTCGATCTATATCTCTTTCGTCAATCTTCTTTCATCCATCCTTTCCAAATTACCGAACCATCGAAGCATGCCCTTTTCAATCTTAGTCACTACATCTTCTTTTATTCCACATTTCTCTCTGATTTTTTCATATCTAACTCTATCAATCAGTTTCACACCACACACATACTACGCAAAGAGCGCACTTCAACTGCATTTACACGACTTACATGCTTGTTCTGCCACACCCAACATTCACGACCATACATCAGGGTAGGGGCCAGCACTCCATTGTGAACAGCCAGCCGGGCTTTTTGTGAATCGCCCTGTCTGCTCACAAAAGAGTACAGGGCCCCATTCATTTGATTGCCCGCATTCAATCAGTTAAATAATTTATTTATAATATTTTGTGTCACTTCTGATATTGCCTATTCGTCATAATCTTTTACTACTGTCAAATGTACGATTATGATAGCTTTTGTTTGCATGGCAGTAATGGCAGCCGGGTTTAATACAATACAACAACATGTCAAGGCAATACAGTTCTATCGAGAAGAATGCCCCTGAACCTCCTAGATACTTCAAACGTAAAAAAACTTTCAAGTTGGCGACCTACCTTTAGATACCTAGTCCACTGGAATAAGACTTTTCATGTATAATTTCTTTTATTAACCTGATACCAGAGAAATGTTTCACGCGTTTTTTTAGTTACATACATACATACATACCTTCATTGCCTGTAATCCCAGAATGGGGTAGGCAGAGCTACAGAATTACCTACAACTTTAAAAAACTTGTTGATAATTCTGTAACCACATTTTGCACAAATAGGCTAAGATGTTTACCAGCGTATTAGTGACAGGTTGCAAGCCCAACGCCTAACAGTACTACAAGCCTTTATTCCCTTAGTCGTCTCTTACGACATCCACGGGATAACATAGAGTGGCACTATTCTAACCCGGCAACCACACTGGAAACCCATTGTATATTATTTTACTACGAAATAAGCTTTGTACCTCAATTTCATTGACAGGTAAAATTCTCTCTCAGTACAATTTTTTTTTTTTAGTTACGTTTTGTGAAAATCGGTTCTGCTGTTTCAGAGATATCCGCTCTGAAAGGATTACCATTATATCAAGGATTTAATCTATTAAATGATTATAAGATCTAAAATGAGAGCCGGACGGTTGGTTTTCATGTCTAACATTAATTTAGCGCAGGAACAGACCCACTTAAAAGTTTGAAGCTGGACGGGTTTCTAAATAACAAGCTCTTTAGATTGGAATGATGAAGTTTCCTGGGTATGAAACACTAGTTATTGTTTTATTTTATTTTAATTAGTAACAATTTTATTCAGCTTTAACCACGTCTATACATTTATTTACCTGCACTCTTTTGTTGATTGAAAGACATAATATTTTTTTCTGTTCTCAGTCATTTGGGACGGTCTTAAGAATGGTTATGTGCTCCATATTAATTATTTTATTAGATAATAGCAATAAGTTAAGATGCGATTACATTAAAAATAGTGACTTTAATATGGATCATGATACCTTTTCAGAAAGCTGATGAAACAAATATGTTTTTTTTAGTAATTTGTACGCTTGATGTCGTATTGTATTTTTGGACTAGAGCATAAGTTTTCTAGTAATAAGCACTAAGTTAAAAAAATAAAATTTTCGTTTCTGCTGATTTTAATAAGTTTGCTTGTTTTATTTGGGGTTTTTATACTTGGTATAATTAAGTTATAGTTTATAATTCAAACAAATAATAGAATTACAGTAAATAACTGTAAAAAAAAAAAATGCAAGATTCTGGGAATTTCTAGAAAACTCGCGCCTTCGTTCCCAGATTTAAGTAAAAAAAAAAGAAGATGTTTATTCAGTAAGTAGGCCGCACGGGCACTTTTACACGTCAAAAATCTACCAGCGCTTCGCAAGAGACCACTGCTGAGAAGAAACGCCGCAAGAAACTCAACAGTAAGTCGTTTTCTAAATATTGCTAATGATATTATACAATAATAAACTTATCTTAGCATTATATAAAACAATGAATCTCACATAACACCAAAAATTAATATATTCATGCGTAGTTGAGCAGGAAAATGTGTCAAAACTCAGAATTGTCACAAAACTAATAAGCAAAAGTAATAAAAAAAAAACATAGAAAGTATACAAGTTATACTTACCTGTGACGGTGCAAGACAACATGCATAAAAGTTTCGATACATTCTCCTACAGAAACCGTGTCCCCTAGACAATATACAATATTTACATATTTTTTATGACTAAGTTATTATCAAATTATTTAGGTGTTGGCCAAGCATTTTTATCTGTTAGATAGTCTTCGACCCTATAGTAAGCTTTAGACATCAACCATTTTTTCAAGTAAGTTTTAAGTACTGGGAATGGTAACTTTAAAACAACGTAAGGTAATTTATTAAAGAAAAGGATGCATTGACCTACAAATGATTTATAAACCTTACGGACACGAAATTTGTAATAGCTCTTGATATTTTAACAGAAACACTGAAGTTCGACGTGGTTAATTAACCGTTTTACCGAAACAGTATAGCGAGAATCGAAATAACAAGTTGTAATTTAATAAATTGTGAGGATTTTCTAGTAATTAAATAACAATGCGACTTAAGAAACTTCTACTACATACATAAACCCACGCCTTCATTCCCAGAGTGGGGTAGGCAGAGCTACAGAATTACCAACAACTCTAAAAACTTTTTGGTAGTTCTGTAACCGTATTTTGCACAATCAGGCTATCGCCGTGTGGTGCCGGTAGAATAGAATAGCACTACCCCATATCCTCCCGTGGGTATCGTAGAAGGCGATTAAGGGATTAAGGGATTATTACATTGGAAAGATCTCCTCCGGGCGGGATAGGCGTCGTTAGCATTGGGCTGCTACCTATCTAGGAGAAGGAAAACTCCGAATTCAAACCCGGCGGGATAGGCGTCGTTAGCATTGGGCTGCTACCTATCTAGGAGAAGGAAAACTCCAATTTCAAACCCGACCCTGCAAAATGGACCATGCGAGCACCATTTAAAAAGTTTATACCCCAGGAGGGTACTGGCAATGCCAGAGAATCCCTCCCCAGGCCTAGCCTGGGCAGCCCTTCGTACTCTGGGGGGGGCAAAATAGTGCGCGTATGTTCGGATCCCTCCGGGGATCGGAACGGCGGCGATGCCGTTTGCCACGCGTCACGCTGTGTTCGCAGGGGGGTTGGCAAAAAGCGGGCCGCTGAAAGCCGCCTTGCTACGATGAATGTTTGTGGAGGGATGGATCATAAATTAGATGAGGTATGTATGATGATGAAAGAGAGAAAGCTAGATGTTCTATGTGTGACTGAGACGAAGAAAAAAGGGGTGAGTACGTCCACACACGGAACCTTGACGGCATTGTGGTCCGGAGTTCCGGTATCCGAGCACGGTCGTCAGGGAGTTGGTATCGTACTCACAGAGCGAATGGCTGAATGTATGCAAGAGTATGAATGTGTGAGCCCAAGACTTCTCTGGGTGAGACTCAAGGTAGGTCTCACCCGTTTATTCGTAATTGGGGCTTATGCCCCAGATACGAATAAATGTAAAAAAGAAAGGGAGGAGTTTTGGGAAAGTTTGCATGAGGTTTCAACAAAATGCAAGGAGAATGAAAGGATGATTTTGCTAGGTGATTTTAATGGTTGGACAGGCGTGCAAAGGGATGGTTATGAATCGGTACTGGGTAAGTATGGTGATGAGCGAGTGAACGAGAATGGCAAATGCCTTCTCAATGTATGTTTGGCTAAGAATCTCTGCGTGACAAACACTTTGTTTGATCACAAAGAGATTCATCAGTATACATGGAGACGGCAGAATGAGAAGTCTATGATAGACTTGATGATTGTGGATGAACGGCTGCGTAACAAAGTTGTAGATACCAGAGCATTTCGAGGAGTTAGCGTAGGTTCAGATCACTACTTAGTGGTAACACGAGTAAGGGGTCTGTTCACACGTTGGCGCCATCGTGTTCCCGTACCTACCACTGCGTTAGAGAGGATAAAAGTAGAGAAACTGAAAGACGAAGTTATACAAGATGAGTACGTAAGAAAGCTGAAAGATTGTTTTGAATGTGTCAATAAGATGAATGACAGTGAAGTTGAGGATAATGTTAATAATGTATGGGAGATTATGAAGAATGGCATGGTCAAATCGGCCACTGAAGTATGCGGTGTAGTCAAAAGAAGAAAAAGCAAGAATGAACGTCCGGAATGGTGGGATAGAGAGGTAGATGATGTAGTGAAAGAGAAGAAAAAGTGTTGGTTGGATTTGGTAGCTGTAGATCCAGGACAAGATCTAAGCGACAGAAAGAAAAAAGAGTATAATAGATCAAAGAAAAGAGTGAAAGACGTTGTGGCTAGAAAGAAAGATTTACTGAATGAAAAGTATGATAGGAGTTTCTCTGACAACTTCCGGTCGAATATTAAAATCTTTTGGAGCTTGATTAAATCGGCTCGGGGGAAATCAGAGAAAACTAAATTAAGCGCGGTGAGGGATGAGTCTGGAAACTTAATATGTGAGGAAGAAAAAATGCTTGATAGATGGAAAACTTATTTTGAAAGCTTGTTTGAATGCGAAGATATTTCTCGTGAGCCAGAAAGCATGAGTAAAGGTGCAAGTAACGAAGATGAAAGTGTGATTAGTATGAGTGAAATCATGAAAGCATTAAAAAGTATGAAAGCGGGAAAATCAGCAGGTTGTGATAGAGTGTCGATAGAAATGCTGAGGAGAGGAGATGGCCTGGTGGGTAGTCTGTTGTACCGCCTTTTCAATGCATGTTGGAGAAGCGGCCGAGTCCCGGAAGATTGGGTCAAGGCCGTTATCGTCCCACTGTATAAAGGAAAGGGGTCACAGCAAGACTGCAAAAACTACCGCGGTATCAGCCTCCTTAGTGTTGTCGGCAAAGTATATGCGAAGATTTTAATTGAAAGGGTATTGAATGTTACGAATGACAAAATCTGGGATGTACAAGCGGGATTTCGAAAGGGAATGGGATGTACGGATCAGGTCTTTTCACTACGGTCCATCACAGAAAAGTTCTTGGCTGTCAACCAAAAGGTTTTCTGTGCTTTTGTGGACCTGGAAAAGGCCTATGATAGGGTAGATAGAAAGGAGTTGTGGACGGTGTTGTCTATGTATGGAGTGAGCAGCAACCTGGTGCAGGCTTTGAGGTCCCTTTATGAGGGCTCCAGAGCCTGTGTCAGGATCAATGGGGCATACTCGGCCTGGTTTAACATCTCTAAAGGTGTTAGACAGGGCTGTGTTGCCTCACCATGGCTGTTCAATCTATTCATGGACAGTTGTATGAGGGATTTGAAAGAGTATGATAAGGGTTTGCGTGTGCAAGAGTTGCTAATCAAATGCCTCTTATATGCCGATGATCAAGTTATACTTGCCCCATCGGTACTTGAGTTGCAGGAGATGTTGACAGTGATGAATGAGGGATTTAAGCAAAAGGGGATGAAAGTAAATGTTGCCAAGACCAAGGTCATGGTGATAGAGAAGGATGAAGAGATGACTGAGTGCGTGATAAATGTAAATGGCGAATTAGTAGAACAAGTGAGCGAATTTGTGTACCTGGGAAGTGTGTTTACAAGAGATGGTAAGTGTGAGAAGGATATCGAGAGGAGGGTAAATGCGGGGAATCAAATTAATGGGGCACTGTACTCCTTTGTGAGCAGACAGGGCGTTTCACAAAAAGCCCGGCTGGCTGTTCACAATGGAGTGCTGGCCCCTACCCTGATGTATGGTAGTGAATGTTGGGTGTGGCAGGACAAGCATGTAAGTCGTGTAAATGCAGTTGAAATGCGCTCTTTGCGTAGTATGTGTGGTGTGAAACTGATTGATAGAGTTAGAAATGAAAAAATCAGAGAGAAGTGTGGAATAAAAGAAGATGTAGTGACTAAGATTGAAAAGGGCATGCTTCGATGGTTCGGTCATTTGGAAAGGATGGATGAGGGAAGATTGACGAAAGAGATATACAGATCGAAAGTGTGTGGAAGGGTCGGAAGGGGCCGCCCTAGGCGTACTTTTTCGAATCAAATCGGAGAAATACTGGAAAAGGGCCGAATCTTAAGTACCCGAAACCGACGTGCGTGCATGACTCGATGTATGAATGTTGAAGAAGCGAAGGAAATTTGTCAGGATCGTAGCAAGTGGAAAGAAGTGGTCTCTGCCTACCCCACTGGGAAACAGGCGTGATTTAATGAATGAAAAAAGGCTATCGCCTAACAGTACTACAAGCTTTTATGCGTTTAGGCTTCTACTCTTATGGTAAAAACATATTTAAATCACCAAAAGCAAGCTTTGAAAACACAAATGATGTTTGGATAATGTCGTCAATGTAATGTTAGTTATCATGTAACTATTGATTTTTTAAGATGAATCGAACAAAGACACGCACACATACATACATACATACGTGCAAAATGTGGTTACAGAATTATCAACAAGTTGTAGAGTTGTTGGTAATTCATTAGCTCTGCCTACCCCACTCTGGAAATGAAGGCGTGACTTTATGTATGTACTAGGAGTTTCTTAAGTCACATTGTTATTTAATTACTAGAAAATCCTCACAATTTATTAAATAACAACATTGTATTTAGATTCTCGCTACACTGTTTCGGTAAAACGGTTAATTAACCACGTCGAACTTCAGTGTTTCTGTTAAAATATCGAGAGCTTGGGTTCGCCAAGTTCAGGGACAATATTATACTTCAAAGGTAAGGCAATTACTATTCCGCGCGGCAGATGTTTTAACAAGGTGGAATATTAACTTGTGGTTTTTGTTTTTGGGAAGTTCTAAAGAGTACCTACTCGTTATGTCAAGAAAAATTAAGAGTTTTTTCCTTAAGGAAACAAGACTAATAAGAAGCAAGCTTTGAAAACCCGACTGCTTGTTTTAATACTGTCTGTCGTCTATGAAGGTAAAAAAATAATCTCCTATCATTTATTATTTTGTAAAAATTCAGAAAATAACACATTTATTTAATATAATATAGGTACCACAATTAAAAGTTAAAACTTAACTTAATTAAATTAAAATAAAACTAAGCTAGTCAAATAATAAAGATGTAAATAATAATCATCACTATAAAAAGAACACCCCCTCTAGCAGGTCCACTCGCGGCATGATCCCTATGACACTGGCTGCATAATTTCTCTGGATAGCTAGCCCAATCCTTAGGGAGAGGTAAGCACCAGTTCTAGGATCTCCGGAGGTGTCTATGAGCCGGGCTGACAGGGCCTTAATAAAGATGCAAGCGCCACAAATTCGACATTATTTTAATAATGATGAATGTTTGCGGCGCTTGATGGTTTGGGCCTGATCAGCTGCTGCACCGGGATGATTCCGGGTTGCTGGACGTGGGAAAGGGTGAATGTGTCAACACATTTACTTTGATTTTAATATTTTAGCCCATGTCACTCCCCCACTCCCACTAGACTAACAAATAGATTTAGTACGTTCTGCCCTGTAATTCAAATTATCCATACAAAAATGGTCTTAATCGAGGATAGGGAGAAGTATAAATAGAAGTATTTTCACAGGTTTACTATTAAATTTCATTTTAAAAACTTTTTATTTATTAATTACTAGCAAGTTAAATTAAATCATCCATAAATACACCATAAACAAAAATGAACCATTATAAAATAATTCTGTTTTAAATGCAAATCTAACAAAATAAGTACAATAATTTTCGGTTTAGTAATCTATTTAATAATAATCATCCCCATTATCTGATCATTTTACAAAATGGCGTCTAATATTCAATTATATTTCATAGAGATGTTACGTAACACCCTTTGTCAGGCTGATATACCCACTGGCATTGACAGTACAACCAGTCTGGAATATCGCGCATTTGCACGGAAATTGGAATTTTCTCGACGCGCGCCAATTCCGTGCTCATACCTATTGTGTTTGTATTTAAATGATAAGAGAACTGCTTATTGCTGTTAAATTATATTGCGCTACAGTATGTTCTCTCTACGTAGTTGTTTTAAATTGTATACTTTTTGACTACTAACGAAAAAAAATTAACTCGATTGACACAAATATATTAGAATTAAATAATTTCGCTCCTGAATTTAGTTTTTTTATTTATGTATGTGGTTTCATGTAACCTTATTCAGATATTTATCATTCAATCAATTAGGTTTTTAAAAGTTAAATAATAAAGTAAAATAGTAAAGTTAAAAAATAACATTAGAAAAAACCTAACCTAGCGTGGAATACAAGTTTTAATGTTTTTTCTCTTTTCAGCTAAGTTACACATTTTAGTAGTTTTATTCCATGAAAGTCATCAATAATAACACAGATAGTTACTAGATTACTACATATTTGAACTCTATTCTTGATAAATGATGTCATTTAAAAAAAAAAAAATTTTTTTTCACTCTCAATACTGTTTATAAAATATGAATAGTCGTATTAAACGGTCGGTGCTGAGAAATTATCTTCAAAGTAATTACATCATTAATTGTATTTTATTCAAGTAATATTTTTTCAAGCTTTAGAGCTTCATTGTATATTGTACTGCAATAATTATTTTCATTTATTGACAATGTCATTTCATGTATTAATTCAAAAACGACATTATGTCCTCAATCCCAATTTAATTGCGGTTTGATTATAACCCTCATTTCGCGTAAGCGTAAGGGTGAATTATTTAAATATTAATGCGGCCAGTGTCGTCAACGATTATGTTCCGGATGTTGTTCCAGAGGGCGCTGACGTCAATTTCCGGAACAACGGCGGGCCGGACGTGAAAAATACTCGCCGCGAGTCCATAATGGATCTAGCGGGACGGGCTCGGAATCCAAACGTGGGATTTAATTTTGAAGCACGAAATAGATTTTGAGAGATCAAATAAGTACTAAAATTTGGTACCCACTTTAGGTCCAAAGTCAATCTGACATTCTACATCAATAAGGTTGAGTTTCATACGTACACATACATAAACTCACGCCCTCATTCACAGAGTGGGGTAGGAAGAGCTAAAGAATAACGACGACGCGCTGGCCTAGTTGGTAGTGACCCTGCCTACGAAGCTAGCGGTCCTGGGTTCAAATCCCGGTAAGGGCAGATATTTGTGTGATGAACGCGAATATTTGTTCCTGAGACATGGATGTTTACTATGTATTTAAGTACATATATATTTCTCTATATAAGTATTTATATCGTTGTCTAGTTCAAGCCTAGAGCTTAGTTTGGGACCAGGTCAATTGGTGTGACATTGTCCCCTGATATTTATTTCATATTTTAAACAACAAGTCTTTAAATAAAGGCTTGTAGTACTATTAGGCGATGGGCTTGCAACCTGTCACTAATACGCTGGTAACCATCTTAGCCTATTTGTGCAAAATGTGGTTACATAATTATTAACAAGTTTTTAAGTTGTAGGTAATTCTGTAGCTCTGCCTACCCCACTCTGGGATTACAGGCGTGAAGGTATGTATGTATGTATGTAAGTCTTTAAACTTCTTGATAATTCTGTAACCACATTTTGCACAAGTAGGCTAAGATGTGCCCAGTGTATTAGTGACAGGTGGCAAGCCCATCGCCTAACAGCACTACAAGCCTTTATTCCCTTAGTCGCCTCTTACGACATCCACGGGAAGACATGGAGTGGCACTATTCTAACCCGGCCACCACGTGGCAACACGGGAACGGCGGTTGAGTTTCCTATAAGTTACAAATGACTAGACATCTCTAATGACATTGACGACCAAGCATATTTTTCTTGAAATGGGTCACAAATTAACTTTTGCGACCGTACATTGCTACCGTTTTATTAATAGCAATCGGCCATCTTCGTTTTTCTATGACACACGAGTGACAAA
The DNA here is from genome assembly GCA_927399475.2 of Acleris emargana. Classification (NCBI taxonomy): domain Eukaryota; kingdom Metazoa; phylum Arthropoda; class Insecta; order Lepidoptera; family Tortricidae; genus Acleris; species Acleris emargana. The sequence continues at coordinate 3,778,024 of OV656843.1, forward strand.
TATACTGTCAGTTGCGAGTGCAAGCGTGATAGCGATAGCCAGCCAAAAGCTATTAAGAAGCTAGTAATACTGTAAGTACAATATGTGGTCTTCGACTAAATATTAAGCATTCTCTTCCTCTCACTCCTTAGGGTGGGCAATGTATTTGCGTTCTTGAGATTTCAGTCTTTAGATTGCATACGTTTTAGATGTTACTTACGATCAGAGGGGTATTATGACATAGCTATGCAGTTCATTTTACGGTGAGCGTAAAGGACAGAGCTATAGCAGTTATATAGCTCTATTTTTTTCTCTCAGCGTAAACAGAACAGAACTGCTGGATGTTTATGTGCTCGTTTGCCTTCATTATACAAAAAAGAACTAATTGGCTATTCGATGAAGTTCTGATAACGTCTTAAACAAAAGTGACAGGTGAATTTAATTATTTGACAGACTTCTTTATAAAATAAAAGGTATTTTTTATAAAATTATCTAGAACAAACACAAAAACATACAGTTTATTTTTTAGGCAATCCGTTCAAAACGGAATGTATAAAAGGAAGGACTCGATTCATGGAAAAAACAATACGACTAGGTAAAATCATGAACTCATAGAGACCCACCTTAGGTGCAAAGTTCATCTGATATTCAACAACAATAAGATTGATTTTCCGACTGACATTGAAACTAACCTTCAAGAACGTTTATTAAATAAACATTTGCAACTCTCACTGAATACTTTCAACCGTGTATTGCACGGAAATGCTCCAAAATGTTCAGAATCTAAAGTAAACAAAACAAAGACACGCAAAATACGTCTCGGTGGTCATATTTATTTTCAACAAATGAACCGGATTAAGTATAGCGTTGAATATTTCGAGTACCCACCGAATATTCAGCGTACCTATTTTGGGAATTGAGTGATATTCAGGCTCGTAAAACGTGATGGCGCCTTGAATTATTTATTTGATTAAATTTTTAGAACAAACATATTTTTGCAGATATGATTCCACAGGAACGTGTTATAAAATAAAATATCGTTTTGTCGTTTTTCAATTCTGCATTTTATTCAATTTTAGCTCAGCGAAAACTAGTTTGTCATCTATCTATACAAATAAAAAGGAAATGGTGAGCGTTGGTAGGTGATTTTTTTATGTTCTTGTAAATCTAAATAAATAAAATTGTTTATCGTGACTAAAGAAGGAAGGAACTGAATCAGTGCAAGATGTTTTAAAAATACTTTTGGGTTCGGATATGGTCGGTTATACGTAGTTGTAACACAAATGTACCTATAGACTAATCGGCATTTTATACTTAAAATTTCATCATCTTCATCATCATGTCAGCCGAAAGACGTCCACTGCTGGAGATAGGCCTCCCCGAAGGCTCTCCGCTCAGACCGGTCTTGTGCTTTTCGCATCCACCGCATTCTCGCGATCCTTACAAGGTCGTCACTCCATCTTCCCACTATCCCACTCAAAATTTAATGTGAATAATTCCATATTATTTTAGTATACAACTTATATGCAAGAGAGTCTTTACTTAAGTTTTTAACCTATAGACTTATATAAAAAAGTGTACGAGGGAAGTACATATCCAAAGGAGGTTTTATGAGTTATCCCACTTTCCTTATGTTATTTTAGTATACGAAAAGACGCAGTGGATTAGTCACAAGGTTAGGTTCACAAGGACAACCGAGGCTCAGAGGCTATATGCGGGCAGCGTTACGTAGGACCTTGAGGTAGACTTTGGCCGGTATTATGCGGCTAACGATACGAATAACAAATTTAATGCAGCAAAATGAGTTAAAAGCTCGCTTTTAAACTTTTCAGATAAGGGGTTAATTATTTGGCTATACTTATGTGGCTACAATTTTGCGCGGCGGAGATAAGTGATGGGTGCAGGGGAAAACAAATGCATAGTAATCGTTAAATTGGGCTTGTTCATATTTTTACGATTGCTCTCATTCGAAATCCATTGGAAAATAGGGATATAAAGCCCTTCTGCATTATTTAGTTTTTGGAAATTTTATCTATTTCGGATATTTTGACAAAAATATATTTAACCCTCGTTTGACTTTCGTTTTCGGCTTGAAGCCCTCCTAGTATGTATTTTACGGGTTAGACGAAACCCGCTTGAAATATCTTAAACAATTAAATGATATCTAATGATAAAACTACCATCATCAGCCGTCTTAGCGCTTAGTCTGTGTTTTGTATTCGTGTTTTTTTTCGTTTCTTTTGCTTCTTTTGTTCCTTTTATAATATTTTTGTATAACGCCAACTAAAAACTAAACTACACGTAAACTGTGTACCCACGTGTTATTTGTACTTTTAACTTGTGGTAACTTTAGTGGTTGATGTTGTAATATATTTTCTAGCTATAAGTTATATTGTACCGTTTGTTTCCCTAATAAACATTAAAACATTAAAAAGTGATTGTAATAGAATACTGTTACAATCACTTTTTATCATTAGATTATAATTTATTTGTTCACATACATCAACACACATTCAACCATACCAGCATTCGAGCAAATTAATTTAGAGGAAAAACACACTTAAGATAAAACTAAACCTAAAATTATTATTGTTAATTGTTAATAATTAAAATTGTTCAACGCGTATGGAGTTACGTGTGTCTTCCGGTCACTATACATAAGTTTACCCATATTTTCCAGTTTCAGACACAAGGTGTATATTTCAACGTTTTACAGATACTAGCGGACAAAAAATGCCATTGTCCGCAAATTTATTACTTTGAAATGCAAATCTTGGTACAGATCTAAACCAAATTTGGATAACACGTTTTTGGTGGTGCGATTTGAATGATAAATTCGTTGACAATTCAATTTGGTTACGGAAAAATAAATGAAAATCTGTACGAAACGATACAATCTGATTGTACGAAGGTTGTAATTTAGAAATTCATGCCGTGTGAGTAAAATGAAGGCAAAGGTGAAGGAAAGTTGAATGTCAGAACGATTAAATTAGATTATTTGCATGCAGAGCTCATTAAAGTTGGCGGGAGTTTGTTTGGAACAATGTAAATTATGCTGAGCTTCTATTTGAATTTATTTAAGAGTTTAGTGCTTTGTCTAACCCTTTTTCTTTTGTGGTTTTCCAAGCCCATATATGTGAAGTGCAGTTAATTTATCTCTGCTTCCACGTAGGTTTTTTTTGTGTTATGGTTGCCTTTATCGTGGTGGATAATGCATCCGTCACTCTCTTACTTATGCACTGGTCAGAAAGAGACAAATGTTTTTATCCCAATCAAATTCCGGGTCAAAGCTAGGTCAACTTCATTATGTGAGATTATTCCCTGATATTAATTTATAGTAAAAATACTTTTTCATCATCATCATCATTATCAACTCTTTGCAATTATCTATGGTTTGCGCAGCATGTTTTTTCCTTATAAACATCCCTAATAGCCCTCATCTCAGCCTTCACTCCCTTCTTCCTTATATCGCAGAAAAAAATCTTGTATCCATAGAAAACCTGCCAGAAATGGAAACCGGGACCGCAAGCTTCGTAAGCATGATTCTTACCATCGCGTCATCACAGGCACAGTTATGAAGATATTTGTGACAACAGCGATGTGCTACGTATAAAATCTAGTTCCGAATGAAATATCAAATAATCTTAGGAAGTAAAGTAGGTATAAGCCAAACTAGTTGTAATACATCTAAAACAACCGTTTGACATTCTATATTTGAAATTTGACATAAATTCCATATTATTTTTGTACCTACACAACTAAATGCAAGTGATTGAAATTGCCAAAGATGTAAAGAAATTAGTATTGTTTGACACATAACCTCAAATATTCATCAAGCGTATTTAAAATAACGTATAATTAATAGATATTTCTTCGTAAACTGAATGTGACAGTAAAGATCAAGTCTATAGGTAAGACATCACTTGATCTTAGTTTGGTTGTGTTTATATATTTGGTAATTTCAATTGAAAAAAGAAAAGAAATTATGTACCATTCGTTACAAACATTAATTAACACACAGAATTTTGAAAACAAAAACATGATTTGTCAGGAAATGGTCACAACTCAGCGTGATGCTGGCAGAGCCAGCGCTGGTCTTTTGTTGAGACCATTTGGTGAAGACACGGCGCAATGACGCCACGATCGCACACGCATCAATCTAACTAAAGCACAATTTACAAAAATTCTGATAAAAAATATTGAAACATAAAAAGTGCCACGCAACTACATAATTTTGTCGTGCAAACACCGCTTTACAAAGTCTTATGCAGTTTGTGGCTTATTACATTGGCACAGACGATGTTATTTTGACTATATCTACGAGAAAGCGTGTGCTTTGATACTTACTTAGTTTCAGAGCACTACTAACTTAGTTTCGAAGCAACTTTAAGAGCTGGAACAATCAGTGCTAATGGACTAATCCACAGTAAATCTACCAACTAGTTGAGCAAAAAGTTTAGTGCTCGCTCAGACGACGATGAAGCGACAATCGAATCCTAAAGCCGCGTACTCACTGTAACACGAGGCGTAACTGTGATCGTCGCACGTAACGTCATGATGTGTACGCGGCTCGCGAGCCTGAGGGGTTACCATGACATACTAAAGCAGTTCAGTTTAGGTTGAGAGAAAGTGACAGAGCTATAGCAGTTACATAGCTCTGTCCCGTTCTTTCCACCTAAAGTGAACTGCTTTATTATGTCATGGTAACCCCCCTGTTCTCCGCCAGAAGCTCGCTACTGTAAATGCTACAGCTCGCTAGTGAGTACTCGGCTTAACCGCATGTGTGTAAAGAAAAAAGAAAGAACGAAAATCAATTATGCGTGATATACATAACTAAGAACAGATTAATACGCACACGAAGAAAGTAGCCACGAAATGTTCCCAACTCAGCGTAATACTGGCATTAAAGTCGGCCCCCATTACTGTCAAGTGAAATAATAGCTATCAAAATATTAACAAATCCTTTTATTTATTTCATTTTGATTATTAAATTTCTTGAAATTGTATGATTTTGTAATATTTTGTGAATCATAACACAATACTCATTCTGGCTCCTGAGCTACGCCGCCGCCGTCTACGCAATAAGAAATTCATAGAAATCGTTAATCGTTTAATCAGAAGAAATTCATAAAAATCGTTAAATTTATGTATTTTTATACTAAATTACCTTTTATCTCCAACTTGAATAAAAGTAGGTAATTATTTTATATAAAATATTTTGAAGAATAACCTGGTAATACACTCCTGGCTTTAGTAAAGGCCCAGTTTCATTGGTTAATAGCAAGCATGCGTGTAGAAATCCATTGACGAGTTGTTTTAATATTATTGCACTTAAAGCTATTGCAGCGACGCAATGTACCACCAAAAACATGCAACTGAGCTTTAAAACTTATTCCAGCTCCCGAGCTAAGCGATATTATTCTGCCCTACAGCCAAATAGCAGCATCTCAAATAAAACTACTGTAGCAATCACAATCTCATTACTAAGAAAAGAGGATTGAATCTACTTTGGCAATGTAACTGTTTTCTTAGGACGGAGCGTATCCCTCACCACCTCAACCTCGCTTGGCATACACGACAGCAGTCGTCTGAATCCGCGACATATACACCGGCTCTGTCCCACGTGCATTCCTGCCCGCATAAGTCAAAAGGTGATATCTCACACTCAATAGCCAAAGCAGATGCAACCCTCCCCCGTTAGTAATAAAGTTGCACTTGCTACACGAGTTATGACTAAGATATACCACCAATGGCCGGAATGGATTAGCAGGGCAGATTCGCAATGTGCAAGCCGACACATTACAGGAATACCTGGGTAATAGCGATACTAGATACTGATAAACTGATACAAAATCGATCGATTGAGCTAGAGCGTACTTCCGGTTTCATTGGTTGATTTGATAGCCCGTATACATGTAGAAATCCATTGCCGAGTTGTTTCAACATTAATGCGCTGAAAGGTATTGCAGCGACGCAATGAACCACTAAAAGCATGCGGGCTATTGACCATTCCAGCTCCCGAGCTACGCGGTATTATTCCGCACATTACCTGAGCCTCGCTTGGCATTCACGGCGGCAGTTCTGAATCCGGGAGAGATACAGCAGCTCGGTCCCGCGTTATACGTGCGGCTGCAGTCGCAGTATGCAAGCGGACACATTACAGGAATAACTGGGTAATAGCTATCGTAATAGAAATGCAAAAGCAATCCCAGAGTGGGGTAGGCAAAGCGACAGAATTACCTACAACTTTAAAAACTTGTTGATAATTCTGTAACCACATTCTGCACGAATTGGCTAAGATGTTTACCAGCGTATTAGTGACAGGTTGCAAGCCCATCGCCTTATTTCCTTAGTCGCCTCTTAGGTACCACATCCACGGGATGAAATGGAGTCGCACTATTCTAACCCGGCAACCACACGGGAAACCAATTGTACCTATATATTATTTTACTACGAAATAAGCTTCGGACCTCAATTTCATTTTTTTTTTTTTTTTTTATAGCATGGGAAGGCAAACGAGCACACAGGCCACCTGATGGTAATTGGAAACTGTGACCCATAGACATTCGCATTCACAAGACTGCAAATGCGTTGCCAGCCCTGAGGACTAAGATGGAATGCCTCTATGCTAGTCATTTCACCGGCTGTCTTATCCCCAAACCGGAACACAACGAAGCGAACACTGCTGCTTGGCGGTAGGTTAATGGATAAGATGGTGGTACCAACCCGGACGGACCCTGCACAAGGTCCTCCCACAAGTAAATCATCAAGTCATTTACAGGTAAAATTCTCTCTCAGCATAACATCTACGTGCATTTACGTATTTGTTCTTCGCGTTTCTAGAAATTTCTGGTACTCGTAATTCCCTCCTGACCTTTTTAAATTGTATAATACCTTACCTTACCTTAATTGTACCTTAGTTAATAATACCTTAATAATACCTTAGTTGTACCGAGTGCCGCACAATTGCGCGTCCATTCCACATTCAGCGGCTTTAGAATTATATTTTAGGGATTTTAGGTAGCTAATATGCTAATTGAGCCTTTGGTATTTAGATCTCTTGTCAAACTTTATTTTGGTTTAGGCGCAGGAATCCCTATTTTGCTTTGAAATCGTAATGATATCGTTGACATTATAACAGGGCCGCTATTCTACTTTGTAAAACCATATTGCCTGTGACATTGTTATCGCATTGTTCACGTTACGATTAATGATGCGCGATTTCTAAAAGATTATAAATTTTCCTTAACTGCGAAAATTACAGCTTCAGAAATTTACATAATTAGATGGAAATAATTCTGACACAAGTTACATACATACATAAACTCACGCCTTCATTCCCAGAGTGGGGTAGGCAGAGCTACAAAATTACCAACAACTCTAAAATCTTGTTGATAATTCTGTAACCACATTTTGCATAAACAGGCTAAGATTTTTACCAGCGTATTAGTGACAGGTTGCAAGCCCATCGCCTAACAGTACTCCAAGCCTTTATTCCCTTAGTCGCCTCTTAACGACATCCACGGGAAGACATGGAGTGGCACTATTCTAACCCGGCAACCACACGGGTCTCACACGGGTGACACAAGTAAAATTTCATGAAATGCTTCCATTACATACGTTACATTTCAAAATACTGCAAAGTGTCACTTTTGAAACTTTCATAATATTGCAGAAATTTATTTATAAGTTTCACTTTTGAAATTTACAAGCCGCCCATCACTAGCAACGATAATCTCTTAAGGCGGAATCAGACGGTTCACTCGAATGAATGTTCCCTCGGGTGATTGATTCTTTTTTCTTTCACTCAATGTTCACACAACTCAGGTAAAATGACATATAAATGAACATTCACTATTCTTATTCGTCAATATGTCATCGAATGAAGTCGTGCGTCTTGGAATAAGCGTAATAGGCCGACTCAGAGTGAACATTGTTTCCGTGTTTAGACCGTTCATTTTTCGGTGATTCGGAGTGCGAGTGAAAGATGCGAATGAAAATATCTAACATTGTTGGATCGGTTCACTAGTGAATTCATGCGGCACTTTTGGTTCACTTCATGATGAGACGTGTCACTTCGGGTGAAAGGTGAGGAATGAAACACAAAAATGAACGAAAAATTAACCGTCTGATTCCGCCTTTATTGACTTAACAGTAATGGCGGCGGCCGAAAACAATAGGTACTAAGTGTATTACGTCAAAGTCACTATATTTGTGTTAAAAAAAGGGCCATTCGTTCTATTTACAACTTACATTCCCGTGACTCCTTAAGAGATCTTTTTAAGGAAATTAATATCTTAACTGTAGCGTCTCAATTTATTTATAAGAATATTATTTATGTTATAAAAAAGTTGGATTCTTTCACAAAAAATTCTGATATAACAAATTTAAATACTAGAAATAAAAATAAAACAGCTATTCGAAAATTCCGCCTCCGTAAAGTACATAAATCATTTGTTGGTCAATGCATTCATTTCTATAATAAATTACCTGAGGTAGTTTTAAAGTTACCCTTTCCAGCACTTAAAAAATTACTTGAAAAAGTCGTTAATGTCTAAAGCGTATTATAGGATCGAGGACTATATAATAGACAAAAATGCTTGGCCTAAACCCGAAACTTAATCAATAATATATACAGGGTGTCTGGAAAACCTTCGGAGAAATTTGGGGGGGTAATAGTTGGCACGATTCTGATCACGGGGGTATGGTTCATTTTTGTTTCTGTTAATGTAAAAAAAAAAGAAGGATTAATTATATTCATTTTGTTACTTGATGTATCGCAGCCGATATCTCGACCTTGACATTTTGACGTTGATAGTATACTACTCCAACAGTTCGTAGTATCTTACGTCAAAATTCAATGTCCGAGGTCAATGACCTGAGACCATACGTTGTCACATGGTATGTAAACAAACAGTTCGCTCCATGTAAACAAACAGTTCGCTCCATGTAAACAAAAATCAAGGTAGCATTATAATAAAAATAAATGAGTAATTTTAGTGCAACTTACTACATTTTCGTTTTTGCAATTTGAACACTAATTGGTTTTAAATGTGAAATCACTAGGTCTCTTGTTCATGTTTTGCCGAGACTGATCATATCGTCCGTCTTTTACTGTCGAGATCTAACCATTTACCATTGTTTTCTGCTCTAAAGTAGCCCATATAACTGATTTACAGCAAAAATATTGAAGACGTGAATATTGAAAATAACATAATTTAACACTGACATCTAATGACAGCCATAAATTCATAGACTTCTCAAAGTTCAAATAGACGGATTGAACGATCCGATTATTGCTCTCCGTATTGAAGAAAAAAAAGGAGAAAAAGAAAATCGTTTATTGGTGCAAACCACAGAAAAATAATAATCAAATTAAATACAGTGAGAAAATAATTTAAAACAAAACCTTAAAACTATTTTATAAAATAATAATGCACCAAATTGGGTGCTACTCAGCATCATAGTGTCAGACATGCCGTGACGCTGCACGCGCTGATTTTCAGGGCAACCAGACGGGGAGAAAGCGCTGCTGGCTGCTGGTTCTTTCCTTTTGATCCGCATGGTATTTGTGGCAGTAGCCAAAAGTCCAAGTGCAAAACGTTTTGTCGATGGATATAAAGGTCGTCGCATAATTGATTATAATAGGCTATTTGACAACATTGAAAATATACTACAAATTGTGGTCATCCTATCTGATACTAGCGTAAAATAACGTATTTCACTGTATTTCACATTAAATTATGTCTATTTTTTTGGAAATTACACGAAATAATAAGGATTTTTTTTGAAATTTAATCTGTGGCGAAAACGCTATGTGATGTTAGAAATACTTTATAACCTGTGAGTGTGATGTGAAGTCACATCACATGCAAGTTTGTAAACAAAACAAACCCCAAACCAAACATCGCTTCGCTTGTGACATCGCTTCCTTGACTGATTGTGATTGTAGTCCACGTTTTATATTTTCTGGGTGTTCCTTAAGCCGGCTACTCACACACCTGCTGCAGGGGCAATACCGGTCGCACGGCGGTTGGACCAATTTTAGGCTGTTCTCTACACACTAGCCTGCCGTTCAGTGTGTAACTGATAGTCCCGCTGAACGCACGTCCACGAGAAAGCCTCCTGTATTGTCGAAACACCAGAGGATTGGTATCGCCTTGGCACTTTCTGTGGTGCTACCAAAAAAAAAAGGAAGAGAAGATATTGGGTGAAGAATTGGTTGCAGAAACGAAGCAAATTGTGCCACATGAATATTATGAAAGAATTGGAAGTAGATGATCTTAGAAACTTTTTGCGAATGGATATTGATTCTTTTGAAGAGCTCCTGGCTATGGTAACACTATTTTTTCCATTTTTGTCCACTCCGCTCGGTTGTCACCAATGAACTGACTGGAATTGCCCCAATCCTACTACACACGCAGCAACCTTGCAGGGCGGTAGACACAATCTAGGGAGCTAGGAAGGTCTTGCGCCCCTGCCGCCCTGCCGCAGGCTCAATCTAAAAATTGCTCCTGCTTGCCTACACACATCACAATTAAGGAGGCAATCAAGGGTCCAATTTCCATATTGCCCCTGCAGCAGGTGTGTGAGTAGCCGGCTTTAGTGGCCTTTTTCTTTTAAGGGTTTTTACCACAGAGCGTAATCACGTCGACCTCTTCTTACAAAGCGATCCTATTTTTCTCTTTCTTCTATGATACGAATATCTAGCAACAGCATGTATGATGCCAGCTTTAAATGTAATTTTGATAAAACTTAACGTGTAGGTAGGATTTTTTGTTTACAAATGAAACCTAAAACTCTTTTCATAAAGAGTTTTAATGGTCCAAGATTTAAAAAGATAATATGTCAAATTGTCAATAATTAATTATTGTGTTTTTTATTCGTCGGAAGCCCTGATAGTGGTACAAATCAATGAAATACAGCCATGATTCATGATCTCGTAAAAGAAGTAATGTGCCTACGAGTGCAAGTGCTATTTTAGCCGTGTGAGTGTGAGAAAAGTGTGAGTAAAAATCATAATCGTAAGTTTCAGTTTTAGATTATTTCACATAATAGCCCTTATCAGACACCGTCTTTTCATTCACATTACAGGATAATGTGTCAGTTTTCTAAACTCCATGGAGCTTTTGACCATGATTGGAAACATTGTTCATAAGGAACAACTTGTTTATTTACATTACGTTGTGACACATATCGTCGGTGAAACTGCAAAACCGCGTAAGTGACATTTTAAATAAGGAGCAAAATGCACCTTTTTAATAAGACCGTAAGGTTTATTTTGCTCTATCATAAATTTGTTACTTACGCGGTTTTGCAGTATCACCGACGATATTATGAATGAATCAGCTAAGATGGGGCACACTGAGAGCATAGTCAGGAAAGTCGATGATAAATCTGTCTGTAACTCAGTCAAATATTAACTTAAACAAAAGTTACCAATATAGGGATGATCCAAATCATCCACCCTATCTACAGTTAAAATTTCTCCGAAGGTTTTCCAGACACCCTGTATTTTTTTCAAATTCAAATGGTTTATCTTGTCTGGGGGACACCGTTGATGTAGGAAAACATATCAATCTTATGTGGTCATCTTGCACCGTCTTATATACACATAAGTAGGAGTTCTTTTTTCCTTTTCTCTCTTTCTCTCTTAAGATTTTGGTGTGTTTTTATTTATATTATGCTAGACTAAGTAGTACCATTGTAATATTAATTAATTAGCAGTGGTCTCCTCTTGTGAAGCGCTGGTAGATTCTTGACGTGTAAAAGTGCCCGTGCGGCCTACTTACTGAATAAGTGTCTTTATCTTATCTTTATCTTAGTATTGTTGTAACGTAACCGTGACAAAGTTTAGATAAGGCATCCGTCACCTTTTTTTTTTTTTTTCTTTCTTTGTCCCCGCGGCAACTTAAACAGCTACTACCGCGGGGATATGACGTTTCCACGTGAAGTTATTTCGCCAGTGTCAAGGTTTATATAAGTATAAATTATATAAGGGGCAACGTTGTACGGTGATTTGTAGGTCAGAGTTCAAGATAGTTTTAACCTCTGCACCACTGCGAGTCCACTTGAAACGAGAAAAAAGATGCCAGATACACGAAATAAGTCCAAGTCTTCAATCACTGTGCGACACAAAGGCATAAAAAGTACAAATCACTATCAGAAAAGAACTTCGAACATCAAATTACCCAAAAATTAAAGTCTAAAACAAATTACACGTCCGCCATCTTTTAACGTTGCAAATGGCCTCATCCGTCACCTTTAGACACGTAAATAAGTACGACAGAGACAGGATGCTTTATCCACATTTGACACGCGATATGGACGCAACCATACAGGACGTATTCACATGACAGCAAGAACTGTCACAACGTCAACAGAGTCATTACAATATGGAAGCAAGATGAGCTAACACTAAAGTGGAATAATGTCACAGGCCAGCTAGCACACATTACGATTTGTATGTCACTCGTATCTCCCTTTCTAATTAGTCAAAATTAATAGAGACACAATTAGCGAGAAGCGAGTAAATACAGGATGTGTTAGTCGTTAGCATCAGTCATTCACGGCGGCAGTTTGAATTTGGAACAGATTTGGCAGCGCTTTCTGACTTTCCCTTTCATGCCATAGCATAGCAAGAGTGGGATGAAACCGCGGTGAAGAAAACTAGATAAAGTTAGACAAGTTGTATTTTACAATAGTTTGTTCGTTGTTGGTTTTGTTTTTTTGATGTCAAATTAAAATAAATTTCTATTTCAGAAATAAATTTCTTTTTAACTGATTATTATACAGTAAAACTAGTTGCTGAAATGATCAGCACTAATGCCTCATTAGAACATCTTTTGTAACTTTCTAATTCACCATAGTGCCAAGTGACAGCACGTAACTAAAGGGAACATTAAGTTAAATTAACATGTCATGCAACTTGGCTAATGTAACCTTATTTAAATTCTTTGAACTAGCAACAATGTGTGAGGATAAAAGTAACGTCTTTATATACCACAGCTCTAACCCCTCTCATCTACTAACCCAATTCAGCAACAGAACTATCCCGAGATACGACACCTGAAGGTTGAGCTCCGTCGAGGCGTGATATCACCCTGTACATATTGTTGCTACGTGACTTGAACTGCGATTGCGAGGCTATGAACACCCTGTGAATTTGGAGCACGTTTTAAAACAGTGCGGTTTTTATAGAAGCATTTTGGTGTTTTTAGGACTTGTTTGTATCATGAGGAGGTACAAGACATTTTTTTATTCAAAAGTTTGTAGTTTACATTGTGAAAGTAGTTTTTTTTTAAATATAAACACAGCCAGGGATAAATTAAGGTCAATATTCTCCTATTTTAAATAATTGTTAACCTAAATATATAAACTCGATGCTAATCTACACAATTAGGTTTAAACGCGAAAGTTTGTATGTGTAGATGTATGGATGTTGTATGTTCCATTGAAATGGTGAGTCACCGCCTGCCATTTCTACCAAAGTAATTAGCATTGGCCAGGTAGACGCCGTAGTTTCTTCAATAGCCTAGTTCACCAATCCATATCAGTTCATTCATAGAGCCTATTATTAATGTTTCCATCCTTCTTAAATAGTCCTACACTAACCGGTGGACAATCAGGGACAATCGCCGGTTGGTGTCCCATCACTTTACATAAAACTTGTCTAACGGGCCTCTGCATGTTGGCTTCGGCTCCATGTACGCCTTCCAAAGGTCCGGCACTCCCATAGTCCCGTGATTGGTAAAGTTTTTTTTTTAGTTTTTTTATTGAAGCTTGATACGTAAATAGTTTGATTGCAGATTAATGAAATCGAATCTACGAAAGTAATTAGGGTATTATCTAATTTATTCGAAGGTTATCTGTATTACTGTAAGGCTTCCCAATAAAACTACTGAACGTCACAGTGCCCGATTTGCCTAAAACGTTTTAACAAATCGCATTCCGTCTAATTATCGGAAAAGAACCACTTGTAATATACCAAATTAATTCTAAAACTAAACCAAATTAATTCTAAAAACTTTATGTAATTTTAATTCAGGTGGAAAAAACACATATCATTACCATTACATACACATAACTTTGGCCATTACAAAATTTGATTAAGCGCCAAAAACTAGTAAACTTAATTTGCATTTTAAAAGGTTTGAATCAGAGTTCAAACTCATTTAAACATTTGTGGGCGCTTACTTGATTAATATACTGTAAAGCATTTGCTTTGATGTTTTATACTGTATCGCTTCATTTGTCAGAGCAAATAGTAATCAGGGAGTTGATTCAGGAATCATGACGAAAATACATTCGTCATGATCTCTTTTACGTTCGTATTTCCGATTTTTTTGTGGAATTGTGTGTACTAAGCGGTTTTTGTGAACACATTGATAGGTTTCTATTTATTAAGTATTGATTGGAAGTAGCATTATACGGATGACAAACTGGTTACAATGTGAACATTCTCTGTAATTTCTAAGTATAGTATTCATTATTAATGCATGGAAAGAGAACATTCTCAGTGCTGCAATAATAATGAGAATCTAAAAAAAATAGGAGCCACGGAACGTGATAATTATTATGTTCTGTGGTAAAAACTAAAAAAAAAGGTATTTATAGCAATTTCTATTACTGTTGTAGGAACTTGTTTCGCCATTAGTTATAAGAGATTTAAAGGGATAACTTTGTACATCCTCGTTATATTTTTTGTATTTTATAAGTGTTATATATTTTGTGTGTACTATAATAATAAATATCAGGGGACAATGCCTCAAACCTAGTCCCAAACTAAGCTCTAGGCTTGTACTATGAGTACTAGACAACGATATAAATACTTATATAGAGAAATATATAGAAAACATCCATGACTCAGCACCAAATACTCCCGCTTATCACACAAATATCTGCCCTTACCGGAATTTGAACCCAAAGTAAGGTTCACTACTACCTAGACTAACTTGACGTTGCTGCTAAAGTGTTTAAACACATATATAAATACATAAATACATAAACTCACGCCCTCATTCCCAGAGTGGGGTAGGCAGAGCAAAAGAATTACCAACAAGTCTTAAAACTTCTTGATAATTCTGTAAACACATTTTGCACAAGTAGGCCAGTGTATTAGTGACAGGTGGCAAGCCCATCGCCTAACAGTACTACAAGCCTTTATTCCCTTAGTCGCCTCTTACGACATCCACGGGAAGACATGGAGTGGCACTATTCTAACCCGGCAACCACACGGCAAAGCATTTTAGCACACACTATAAAGATAACTTACTATAATTGAAAGACAGTGCTCATCAAGCGATATTTCTATAGACTGTGTTCTATAGACTGTGTTTTCTTCTACCCACAAGTCTGTTTAAAACAGCTCGATCCGAAAGACAACCGTTTTGTGCATTTCCCGTCCATTAGTCTCGATTAGCGACCCCTGGCTTCCTAAGCTCGACTCAATTCGGTCCGGTTTATTTGCGAGATAAAAAAACGAGCGTTCTTTTGCTTCAGGGGTTGAGGACTTTAGGTTTACTTTTATAAAAAAATGTGAAATATTGTCTTATAACCAACAGACATCATAAAAGGAGAAAATTATCAACATAGCTTTGCATTTTTTAAATATTATTATTTTAACTGTTTAGCGCGTTCTTAATTATATACTATAAAGCTTGGCCAAAGTGATTTGGAGACGTTTTTCAGCGCGCCACTTCCGCTCCCGGTGCGTTTGCAGTTTATCTTCGGAAATACGTAAGTATAATCGATTACTTTTTTGTTCTATCGAAATGATTAAACCCTTTATAAAATTAGTTAACCAACATTGTCCCTTTGTAATCGTTTACTCTGTCTTAACAACTAAAAGCATCAGCGAATCAACGTGAAACAGAGGGAAACAGTGAACCAGATGTACTTTATAACCCAGAAATGGTCACAGGGTAACAGTCAGAGCAGGTTCATAATTATGGGGCTGTTAAAATCAATTGGGATTGTTCATATTTTTGCAATTGCTCTAATTCGAAAACCTTTTCGAGGAATACGATTTTAAAGCCGTTTTGTATCATTAAAATTTTAATAGTACATTGTGTATTAAGGTCGGTAAGTAAGGAATTACGATCGAGGCTCTAGTAGAAGCCCGAAGTCGAAGACTGAGGGCTTTCTGAGTCGAGGTACGTAATTCCCGTACCGCCCGTGAAACATACAATGTTTTTCATCACATTTGCGAGTAAATAAATACACAACTCAGCACAACTATTATTACGAATTACTTGAACTGATTTTTTTTAAGCGGATGGCTGGCGGACTCCACAGATTATAAAAATGTTTCGTTCAGAAACGTTAAGGGCAAATACTTACGTAGGTATACATACAGCCCTGAATGAGTGTAAAACAAAACGACGTTTTGATACACAAAACTATTAAAATCGATTATTAAGAATATTAATTGAGTATTTAAGTAACATGTAGCGAGATTGCAATGAAATTCCTGTTTAAATAACATTTTAAGACAATTTTACAATTGCGTCTAAACTCTTTGCTTGAACTTGAATGACCTGTGTGCTGTGCTATAAATTAAAAAAAAATTACTTACCGACCTTGGGTTTCATGGTAAGAAGAAAGGTCGAGGGTTTTATATGGGGCATTGCGGCCAAGTTAACCTGTATGTTTAGATACTGTTTACGTGCAAGTGTGATGAAAAATATTTATCTATTTCGGATATTTCGACATAGTATATAATTAAACCTTTGTTTGACTTTCGTTTTTGGCTTGAAGCCCTCCTAGGTGTATCTTATGGGTTAGGCGAAAACCGCTTGAAATTGTATGTTTTAATACACTATTACAATGACTTTTTATCATTAGATATATTTAAGTTGTTGTAATTTATTAGAAATCCTTGTCATCCATAAAATGTCTGCTAAATAAATCAATATATTAAAATAAAACTATCGGGTCAAATTCAAAATTAATCAAATTGGTCTCTTAAAATTACCTATTCCTTCGAATAAGAGCGTAACAACCGTGACTTATTTTTTTTGGTCTATCCCGATTGCTGTAGGATAAGTGTAAACAGCCGCGTTTAAAATGTATTTCCATCAACAACCAATATTTTGTTGGATCCGACACGTGGGAACTCGCTCTCGGAATAAACAAAGGCCTTACTTTGAAAATCAAAGTTCGAAGTTACATCCCTGTCACTCGTCATTCGAGAGGAAATGGAGAGAAAGCGATGGAGCTAAAGTAACTTTGAACTTCGATTTTTAAAGTAGGGCTTAGCTCTCGGAGAAAATAGCCACAAACGAATAATACGCAGAAGTCGCGGGCAGCAAAATTAATAAGCACTCAAAAATACCCTTTATTACTATAAACTCAGGAGTTGTTATGTAAAATAGCCGAGCTTTCAACTCGTAACGCCTCCCTCACACGAAGTTTCTTGCTCGGCAGTTCCGTCCAAAGGACACCTTATAAGGACACTTTATGCAGCAAGTTTTAAAACAAGTATCTGTGAAGAAATGCTTTAATATTGTCCTTGGGAGAAGTTATAAAGAGAAGCTACGAGGATAGGCCCATTATAGTGGTGGCAACATAATTAAGAACGCTTGCGTTTTTCCTATACCTACAACACTATACTGATTGCACTTTAGCTTGGTGCGAATGACATTTGGCACAACGTTTCGTTATACTCAAAGAGAGTTGCTGCGGTCTATACATTTGGTGTATTATTTAAATTGCACACCAAATATGTCTGGATTGAAATATTTAAACTTAAAGAAAACTTTGTCATACGAATAAAATTTACCCTACTTATTTTTTATCATCAATAAAGAAAACCAAGTACGTCAAAGTAACAAAACGTAATATGCGTGTAACGAAACATTAGAAACTTAGTTTAGTGATGCGACACCACTATACCACGTGTTTATCGATACTTATTAATTTGTAAGTAACGAAAACCTGTTAAGTCGCACTTCATCCTGCGGAAACTGTGTGTGTAAATTTTCTTACTTATTAAAATCTATTTTATTGGGCTAAAGGGTAACAATTGAGACAAGTCTGAGTCTGATTCATCTATTAAATCGGTAGATTCGTCATCTGGTTTTGACATCTTGATTCGTCATCTGATTTTAGAGTAATGATTGGAATAAATGTGAATTATGACGGCATTTATGATTCAAAATAATAGTTTTATCAAAAAAGAACAAGAAGATAAATATTATGTTTCAAATACATACTGTTATGCAAATGCTTGTGCGTGTATTTGGACGTGAAATGTGAAGAGTGCATGCAGGCGTGAATGTGTATTTAAGAAAAAGACAAAGTTGTATAGTGGGAACGCATACTGTATTGCTATTTCTCTTAATAATAAATAAGTTACATGTTTTCAAACGCCAGCTTAAAAAAGGGCTAGTACAAAATTGTTTCTACTCTGTGAACGAATATTTTGCTTATTTTGATAAAAAGTGACATTATAATTACAATGTATTTATTCTCTTTGCCAAGATGGGACTTATTTTATTATTATTTTTGTCTGTCTTCTTAGTTTTAATATTTCAATAATATTTTACATGCCAGTTGCTGGTAAAGTGTGTGAAACCTAAATTTAAAATATTGTAAGACCATTTCACATTATACGCAAAATAAATATAGTTTGATTTTGATTTTGATATTTGCAAAACTGTGTGAGTTAACCTTAATTTTCATCACAATTAGGAATACCATCCGTCCGGATTAGTCCGGACATGTCCAGCTCAAATTAAAAGCCGGACAAACTAAAAGTCTGGACTTTGTCAGGCTTTTTAATTTGTCCGATTTTTTTTAGATGGAGCAGTAATAAAACTACGCGAGCAATGTTTCCATTCTGTGACAAAAAAGTCCGGACTTTTATCGGAATGGCAGAACTTTTCAAATTCCTAAATGGTAACCCTAATCACAATTTCGATGTTAACAAGACAAAATGCGTCATGACGTTGTTCAGCGTCTGCGCCGGCCGCGCCTCATTTGGGGAACTGCGCGATTGTCTGGTGTTCATTCCCATTTGTTCCAGGATAGCGCCGGTAAAGACTTCAACACACCAAACGTAGGGCAGGAGCGGGTTGAACGCGGTCGCGCGCGTTGAGTCTACATTAAACGGGTCGTAACACTCGTAACGTATAATACGATAAGTACCTAACATGTCAAATGCAAGTGGGATTGTTCATATTTTTCATATTACTCTAATTTAAAGACCATTTCGAGCAATAGGGTTCTAAAGCCGTTCTCCATTATAAAAATTTTGAAATATTTATCTATTTCGGAAATTTCAACAAAAGTCTATTTGACCTTTGTTTGACTTTCGTTTTTGGCTTGAAGCCCACCTAGGTGTATCTTACGTTCGGCGAAAACTGCTTGAAATAGTATGTTTTATTACACTATTACAATCACTTTTTATCATTAGATATCATTTAATTGTTGTAATTTATTAGAAGATGCCAGCACAAATTAAAAATTATCATGTCATCCATAAAATGTCTGCTAAATAAATAAAGGTATTAAAACGAAACGATGGGGCCAAATACTAAATAAATGAAATTAGTCTCATAAAATTATCTATTCTTTCGAATGTAAAAATCGTGAGATATTTTTTTTGGTCTATCCCAATTTGGTTTTAAAGGCTTTGCGCGATTGTATGGAGTTCATCCCTAATGGTTCCAGGATAGCGACAGTAAAAGCTTTGACATATTAAAAGCAGGTCGTGTTGTGTTCCCATGAGGGAGGGAGTAAGACAACTTTACTGGTGAAATAACTAGCATAGGTTCATCAAGTCCTTAGGGTCGGCAACGCGATTGCAGCCTTAAGATTATCATCGTAAGATTGCAATATTGAACATGTCTATGGGCTTCAGAGTCTTGTTCAGGGTCCGTCCGGGTTGGTACCACCATCTTATCTATTAACCTACCGCCAAGTAGCAATATTCGCATTATTGTGTTCCGGTTTGGGGATAAGACAGTCGCTGAAATGACTAGCATAGAGGCATTCCATCTTGGCCCTCAGGGTTGGCAGTGCATTTGCAGTCTTGTGAATGCGAATGTCTATGGGTCACAGTTTCCACTTACCATCAGGTGGCCTTTGTGCTCATTTGCCTTCCTATGCCATTAAAAAAGAGTCCACTAACCTTCAAGGAAGCTGTGTGCTCGTTCATCTTCTACATTTTTTTTTTATTTTTTTTTATGGTATAGGATGCAAACGAGCAGACGGATCGCCTGATGGAAAGCGATTACCGTCACCTGCAGCACCAGAGGAGTCACAGGTGCGTTGCCGGCCTTTCAAATGAGAGTACGCTCTTTTCTTGAAGGTTTGAAGGTCGTAACGGTCCGGAAATACCGCAGGCGACAGACCATTCCACAGTTTAGTTGTGCGAGGCAGGAAATTCCGTGTGAAACGCACAGTTGTGGACTGCCAACCATCTAAATGATGGTGGTGGAATTTCTGTCGCGTAGGACGAAGGCGGAATGATGCGGCAGGAATTAATCCGAACAGCTCCTCGGAGCACTCCCCGTTGTATGCTTAACAAAAAACATTTTGAACTCTACGCTTGTGTCTTGGTGTGTTGAGTTTTGCGTTCTATGTATAGTCAACTCACGAACTCCCGCATTCAACCCGCACTGCCGCTGACCTGCTTTTGGTGTGGCGAAACCTTTATGCCGCATAGAACTTGGTGCCATTGTTGCTGTTCCCAGCCTTTTGTTTTTAATCTTATTACGCCTGTTTCTTGGAATTGCTGGAGGAAACTAGTTCTGGGGGGTCATTATGACATGACATAGCTTACAGTTTACAGTGAGAGAAAAGAACAGCTATATAATTGCTATAGCTCTGTCCTTTACGCTCGCCGTAAAATGATCTTCATAGCCATGTCATAATAACCCTGGACTTTTTCAAGAGTTAGTATTTTTTATGAAAAGGAAAAGGCACTCAATCGCACGGGCAATGATATGCAATAATATTATCTTACTTTTTGTATGTTTGTAACCAATAAACTCAAAAACTACGCGATTCTTACAACATTACAATTCTATATTAACCTTGAGTAACATGTGCTCGTTTCTGAACGGGTGTAACAGAAAATTTGCATAAACTGAAGCAAAGCGGGAAGCTGCTACTGTTAGTATATTAAAAATGCAAAAGTTTGTATATTTGCTACACAATCGCGCCATTCAGCTACACGGATCGGGATGTATTTTTCCATAGAGATAGATTATACAGTCTGGAATAGCACATAGGTTAGTTTTATCCCGGAAAATTCGACAGTTTCCTAGGGAATAGTGATAAACTACTTCTACTTTGTTGAGTTTTTTGCGGTGCTTCTTTTCTTTTCACTTGGGAAGCGCTGGTAGACTCGGACATGTAAAAGTACCTACAGAGGGGTTATAATGACATAACTATGCAGTTCCGTTTACGATGAGAGAAAAGGATAGATTTATAGAGATAGATAGATTACGATTCTAGAGCTGGTGCTTACCTCTCCCAAAGGATTGGGCTAGCTATCCAGAGAGGTAAAAGCCAGTGTCATAGGGACCATGCCGCGAGCGGACCTGCTAGAGGCGGTGTTCTTTTTATAGTGGTGATTATTATTTACATCTTTAATATTTGAGTAGCTTAGTTTTATTTTAATTTAAGTAGCTTAGTTTAATTTTAATTTAAATAGGTTAAGTTTTAACTTTTCATTGTAGTACCTATATTATATAATAAATAAATAACTGCTATAGCTCTGTCCTTTACACTCGCCGTAAAATGAACTGCATAGGCTATGTCAGAATAACCCCCCAGGGCTACTTACTGAATACATATTTTTATTTTCATTTTCTACGCCGACGAAGTTCAACGCTAAAGCTCATACTTCATAAGTTTACACCAGAGTCTATCAACTGTGCTAAAGTTGGTACCATTTCGGAGCAGTAACGCGGATGATCTGTCTCACTCGCGGCGGACTTGCCCGATAACAGCCGAAGTTTCCCGAGCTCTCTTGATGGCCGGCCATTACGCGGCTTTGGATTCTTTATTGGAGATAGCTTCATTTTGCTTCCCGATAACGGATGTTACACGTTGGTGAAAGGAAAATCTAAAATTGTATCTAGTTTTAACGAGTTTTATCAACAAAAAAAATAAGTTCTTAAATTTAAGTATATAATTTGCTATACATACATACATACATACATAAACTCACGCCTTCATTCCCAGAGTGGGGTAGGCAGAGCTAAAGAATTACCAACAAGTCCTAAAACTTCTTGACAACTCTGTAACCACACAGCATTAGCAGGCCAAGATGTTTCCCAGTGTATTCAGTGTCAGATTAGTTGCGTGAGTAACACTATTAAGTTTTGGCTCCTCGTTTTTATTCCAAAATTGGCGTAAAAAGTAGTTGCTGCAGTGAGTGCTATATACCATTTTGTAGCTTGTGCTGTGTGCTTTTAAAATGTGTTTTTTCCTTAATCGTACGCTGGATTTTTAGTGAGTTATATCAATAATACTTTAAAAAATATATTTCTACCCGACCATTGCCTTATCGCGGTGCTGACCTTCGACAGTCCGCACAACGCTTCCTGACCTTGGGCAGACGCGGGCATATTTTGGAGCTACGGGGCGCCTGCGCTCCATAAATGAGCAATTTTTCTTTAATCCTATCCTGTTCATTGCTGCTGACTTTTTGAAGGAGAATCTGTTTGTTGGCGTTAATAATTATGGTTCATTGTAATTGCTGTGGTTTACCATTGAATTGCCGACAGACTTTTAATCGAATATTATTTCAAAGACAACGTTTCAAGTATTTTCATTTCATCGACAAGTCATTGCGTCGAGGACTCGATACTAGGTAATTTGAACCGAGGTCTTTTAATTAGTAGTTGACTTATTTTAATAAAATTCATGTCATGACTAATCATTTCGGGTTTTTTTAATTTGTTTTTTATTACGTGTAATAATATTTATTCCGCATAAAATGATTTCAATTGGTAATTATAAATAGGTTGGTAAAAAACATTTCACTTACTTATCCTAATTTATTATAATATTATAATTTAATAATAGTAATGTGTCATGCTTTTCTGTCAACAGTTCATTTTCTTGGGGGTCGCAGTTCTAACCTAACCTAACCCACTTCTGTCAACAGTTCGTTTTCTTGGGGGTCGCAGTTCTAACCTAACCTAACCCACTTCTGTCGACAGTTCGTTTTCTTGGGGGTCGCAGTTCTAACCTAACCCACTTCTGTCAGCAGTTCGTTTTCTTGGGGGTCGCAGTTCTAACCTAACCTAACCCACTTCTGTCAACAGTTCGTTTTCTTGGGGGTCGCAGTCCTAACCTAACCTAACCTACTTTGCAAGCCTCGTAGTTCTATTTCTTTATATAACTAGTTATGCAATAATATTATTATTATTTTTTTCAGTTGAGTTCAAAAGTTAAAATTATTTTAAAGTAATACTTACGTCGAAGAAATGAATTGCAATGTTTTGTAGTTGTACCAATTAAGATAATTTGAAACAAATCAGCGATTAAGTAGTATTCGTTGATTAGTATTTCCACGTAGTAAGATAAATTTAAATAAATAGTAGTTGAAATAAGATAACGCCAAACAATATTACTAGTACTAAAGTTTCGATGAATAGTTGTCGATGAAATAATATTCGATGAAAAAGTTGTCGACAAAACAAGGGTACACCAATTGCTGTAATAGTGTGATTCTGATCACTCAGAAGCGCATCAAATGTACTAATGTTAATTGCTCTCACAATTACCACCAAGAGTGTGTTAAATATAGTAATGATTCGTCTGTATCGCGCTCGAGGTGGACTTGTACTGAATGTGCCGCATCCCGTCCCAAAGGCGTGGACAGCTCTAACACTCCTATACATAGTAAGACTAATGTGACTGAGAGCGGGTCTGGGGATGACTTGGTCATGTCCTCTTCTTCCAGGGCTGGCAGCCCGTCGTTGTCTCTTGATGCCATTAGAGAATTAATCAGGAGTGAAAATAAAATAATGAAGGGAGAATTGGAATCTACACTGAAAAAGTTCATTCATGATGAGATCTCTCCTTTGCGAGCCGAATTTCAAGAGCTAAGGGACTCGATAACTTTTATTAATTCAAAGTATGATGATCTTGTGCTTCGAGTCGACACTGTTGAGAATAAGGTTGCCGCACTTGGTTCCTTGAAGGCGGACGTTACTGATCTTAAGAAGTTTGCCGTAAATACGGATACTTACTCAGAATCGAGAGAACAGTGGGTCAGGCGCTCTAACATCGAGATCCTTGGCGTCCCGGATAAAAAAGGTGAAAACCTGCTAGACGTATTTCAGAAGATGACAGATCTCACAGAGTCGCCGGTGGATGTAAGAAATGACATAGATTTCATTACTCGTGTGGCGCCTATGAACAGTGACGGCAAGCGACCTAAAGCCATCGTGGTTCGTTTCTTGGCTAGGTATAAGAAGGACGACTGCCTGGCCAATTTGAGAAAACTTAGGGATCTTAAAGCTTGCGATTTGGGGTACGCTGGCAATAACTCATCCATTTACTTTAATGAGCATTTGACAAGTCGTAATAAGGCGCTGTTAAGGGAAGCAAAGAGGCTGAAAACTCAACATAACTTCAAGTTCGTCTGGGTCGAGAACTGTTCTATTTTTGTGAGACGAAATGATACGAGCGAAGTCATTCATATATCCAAAATGGAGGATTTAAAGAAGATAAAATAGGAATTACGCAAGTGACAGTGGTTTTTGTTGTTGCTGAGTGTGTGAATGGTTTCCTTTGTGGTCTTACTGTGAACGGCCTTTGGTTTATAATGTTCTGTATTTGGTATATTCTATATTTTGTTGTTACGAGATTTTTATCACATTTTATTATTATTGTTGCATTTATTTTCGAGTCCAGGGAGTCTTTCTTATTAAGATTTAATTTTCTTTATGTTTATATTTATTTATATAGTGTTTCTTTACAATGGTTGATAATTTAACTGTATACTATCAAAATGTGCGTGGGCTCAGAACAAAAACAAGCATTTTTTATCAAAATACGTTAAATAACAATTATGATGTTATCTGTTTAAGTGAAACTTGGTTACTTCCAGGTATATTTAACTCCGAGCTCTTTGATGACAGATATTCTGTTTATAGATGCGATCGTGATTATACTACTAGAGGTGACTCTAGGGGAGGTGGTGTACTTATTGCTGTGAGATGCGGAATTGTGGTAAAGAAGGTCGTTTCTATACCGTCCTGTAATGCTGTAGCAGACTTGCTCAAGCTGTCTTTATCTATTCGTAAAGGCACCAAAATTTTGCTCTTTCATATTTATTGCTGTTATTTTCCTCCTTGCATTAATTTATCTGATGCCCAGTTGGAGTTCTATGACTCGGTTTCAAAAAATGTCTTGGAAAATTCTGATGACCTCCATCTTATTATTGGTGACTTTAATATTGCTCAAGCTGCATGGCTCTGTCGGTGCGATTCTTACCATACCATTACCATTGAAGAGTCCGGTCAAAATATACCAATTGTTGATAGTCTTAAAGCCTTTCTTTCTTTTAATGATCTCCAGCAGTTTAATGGTGTTCGGAACAGTTGCGGTAAGCTATTGGATCTGGTGATATCTAATACAAATTGTCATGTGAAAGCTGCTTCTCACTCATTAGTGAGTGAAGATAAATATCACCCTTCGCTTGTCGTAGAAGTATCCAGCCTTTGCCTGCATACTTTGAGGGCCCCTGCACGGTTAGTCCGACTCTTCAAGGCTGCTGATTATGACATAGTCAATTGTGCTTTAGCTGAGGTTGATTGGGACAGTTGCCTCGCCTCGGATGACATTGAACATTCAGTGGGACGTTTCTATGATACCCTTGACAGTATTATTTCTGCTCATATTCCTTCTAAACGTTTACACACCAATAATAAATATCCAGTCTGGTATTCCCGAGCTTTAATTAAAATAGTTAATGAAAAATAAAAATTTCATAAAAAATGGAGAATCTATGGCCGTTTAAGTGATTTCAATACTTTTACACTTCTTAGAGAAAGACAAAAACGTGTACAAGAATGTTGTTACCAAAAATATTTATTGTTGGCCGAGGACAAAATTAAAGACAATTGTAGTTACTTTTGGCGTTTTGTGAAATCCAAAAAGAATACTCGTAATGGTTTATTACCAGACTCTATGTTCCTAGGAGACAAATCAGTCTCTGATGGTGGTCGGATCTGTGATTTATTTAATCAATATTTTCTGTCCGTTTTTGAGGCGCCTCGAATGACCGCTCATAGTGACTCTAACTCGACCTTGAATACTAATTCAAATAGTTTGCTTTGCCTTAGGGGAGTGGATGTGAACTGTGATAAGGTGTGTAGTTATTTGAAGAGTCTCAACCTGAACAAGAATGCAGGTCCGGATGGTATCCCTCCAATGTTTTTGCATCATTGCCGTAGCCAATTATCTAGACCGATTGCGATATTATTTAATCTCTCTTTGCGGTCTGGAATAATGCCCACAACTTGGAAACTGTCTTTTGTAACTCCGGTGTTTAAGGCTGGTGATAAACATAATATCGAAAATTATAGACCTATCTCTAAACTTAGTACTATTCCTAAGCTCTTTGAGAAGATTGTTTGTGATGATATGTTCGCCTGTGTTAGACCCATTATAATATCGGAGCAACATGGTTTTGTAAGTAAGAAGTCGGTTGAAACAAACTTGTGTGAATTTGTAGATAGTGTTTATACTGCTATGGACGAGGGGTTCCAAGTTGACGCTTTATACACTGATTACTCGAAGGCATTTGATAAAATTTCCCATAAAATTTTGCTTAGGAAACTGCAGGGGGTCGGGATTCATGGTGACCTATTGCGCTGGGTAGAGTCATATTTGCGTGATCGTAGCCAGGCCGTAGCAGTGAAAGGATATTGCTCTAGTTTTGTGCCGGTTACATCTGGGGTTCCGCAGGGTTCCCATTTGGGGCCTTTGTTCTTCAATATCTTTGTTAATGACGTTATCTCAATATTTAGGTCTAGTAATTGTTTACTTTACGCAGATGACAAGAAAATTTTCAAAGTTGTCCGAGCTGTTGATGATTGTTATCTACTGCAAAATGATTTGGATAAGCTTTACCAATACTGTTCTGATAACCATTTGCATCTCAACATTGGTAAATGCAATGTCATTACTTTTACAAGAAAAACACTCTTTTTAAATTATGACTATTATATTAATAATGAAATTGTAAAAAGGACATCACTTGTGAAAGATTTGCGTGTTTTTCTGGATAGCAAATTGCTGTTCAGTAATCATGTTGATTATATCACCGGTCGGGCTTTCGGCTGCTGGGATTTATTTTAAGAATAGGAAGAGAATTTCGGAGTGTAGATACAATTTTAACTCTTTTCAATTCCTTGGTCAGGCCGATTTTGGAGTATTCGTCAACCGTTTGGAACCCTCAATACAACATTTATATTGATCCCATCGAAAAAATTCAAAATAAATTAATCAAACACCTAGAGTGGAAATCTGAGCGGACGGGCTTTTCGTTCTGCCGCGGCAATGTTGTTGCTCTTGAGAGTCGGCGCACACATAGAGATCAAATTTTATTGTATAAAATTCTTTCGTGTGAGATTGATTCCCCGTATTTGCTAGGCAAAATTGGCCTTAGGACTCCTCGTATTAATGCACGAAGTAATAACAATCTATTTCATGTTCCCCTTACTCGTAACAAATATGCGTCAAATTCTTTTTTATGTAGAACTTTGAAAAACTATAATAGCACATTTTCTCACTTAGATATATTTAGTCTTTCCCTTCTTAGATTTAAGATTGCGTTGTCTAAACATTAAGTGAAGTGTGTAATTTAATTTAATATAATGTAAGCACACATTTTTTCTTACGTGTAACTCTGTACTGTATTAGTTAATTGTGGCAACTTCACTGGTCAATGTGTTATGTAAGTTTTTCTGAAAAATTTGTTTTCTTTACTTGTACCGTTTGTGCCCAAATAAACATTAAACATTAAACATTAAACATTAGTGACAGGTGGCAAGCCCATCGCCTAGCAGTACTGCAAGCCTTTATCAATAAAACCTTTACCCTCCTTCTTCTTTAATTGGGTAAAAAACAGTCAAAATAGCAACTTCATACACCAAAAATTCCAACAAAAATAAAATAATAATAATATAATTTTAAATAAGAAAAAAAAACAAGCTTTAAAAATTCTACTATTCACCATCCAACGATCCCCACACTTTTAAACCCGTTAAGGCGTTTAGCCTACAGGGGGCCTAATATGACTGCGTTTATCGCACTATAAGCACGAGAGCACATTTAGTAACGCGATCAAAACACACATGCATTTGGGAAAATAAAACTAAAACGTCCGTTTGAGGAATAGGAGGTTGGTCAATTTAATTAAATAACAAAAAAACTTCGAATTTGGCAAAAATATCTATAAAATATGGATTGCCCTTCACTTTAGAGCAACCTGTATGAACTCGACGATACTCATTCGCACCCTCATAATTTCGAATTAGGTCTCTATAGTAATCAATTTAAGCAATGCACATCCTCTGTTCCTGCGGACCACTAACGCGCAGCAGAAGTACGAGGGTGCATTGAAAAGTTCTGAGCCTAAGGTTGAATATAATAAAAAAAAAACAAATAAATACTGGCAGGTCAAAGTGCCATATTTAGTCGCCATTATGCACTATCTTTTGTTTTTTTCCTGTCACAATTTTGCATTTTATGCTGGAACTGCTACATAAGGTCACTGATTTTTCAAGTAATGGATAAAATTCAGCACCGTTCTGTCATAAAATATTTGCAAAAGAAGGGGTTAACACCAAAACAAATATTTTAAGATATGAATCAAACATAAGGGCAATCTGCTCCATCGTATGCTACCATAAAAAGATGGGTAGCTGGTTTCAAACGTGGTCGGGAGACTGTTCAAGACGAGCCTAGGAGTGGGCGGCCGTTGACGGCTACTACGGACAAAAATGTCAATAATATATTAGATGCGATAATGAAGGATAGGCGATTGAAGATTGTGGAGATAGCGGAAGCAATGGGTATTTCTTATGAGCGGGCACAGAACATCATCAACGATGTTCTTGGATTTTCTAAGGTGTCAACCAGGTGGGTGCCTAGACTGCTTTCAGTCGAGAACAAACGAGTACGTGTTACAATTTCCCAAGATTGTTTATGTATGTTTCAACGTGACTCCGACGATTTTTTCAATCGTTTTATAACTATGGACGAGACATGGGTCCACCACAGTACACCAGAATCGAAAGAACAATCCAGGCAATGGAAAAGACCAGGTTCACCACCACCCAAAAAAGCCAAGGTCATTTTGTCAGCTAATAAGGTAATGTCCTCAGTTTTCTGGGATTGCGGGGGGGTTATCATGAATATCATGATAGACTATCTCGAAAAGGGCAAAACAATAAATTCGGACTACTATTGTGCTCTTTTACGTCGTCTGCGTGAGGAAATTAAAATAAAGAGACCTGGAATGCTGTCGAAAAAAGTACTGTTTCACCAAGACAACGCTCGCGTTCACACTTCGGCGAAATCAATGGCACAAATATATGATTGTGGATTTGTAGTGCTGCGGCATCCCCCTTACTCGCCGGTTCTAGCTCCTTCCGATTATCATCTCTTCCCAAACCTCAAAAAACACTTTGGAGGACAAATATTTTCGACAAATATGGAGGTACAAGAAGCAGTAGACTCATATTTTAACGACCTCAGCGATTCTTTTTTTTTGATGGGATAATGAAGTTGGAGGCGAGGTGGACTAAGTGCATTGACCTTCATGGAGAATATATCGAAAAATAAAATTGTTATAAAAAGTGAGCCCGTTACTTTTTTTTACCAGGCTCAGAACTTTTCAATCCACCCTCGTATCTACCTAGGGCGACATATAATGGACCCACAAGAGATACAACTCCTCGCTGCCCAAAGCATCTGGAAATTCCTGGACGCAACGGGCCTTTGCGGTGAGCTCTAAACAAAGGGCTGCTACAAAAGATCAGCAATGGTCGAAGTGGCTCACAAGGCCCACCTCAAACCACCCTAATAATAATAAAATGGCTTGAAGTTTGAAAGCGGAAATTTTGAATAATGTCACTCTTGTTCATAAGGTGCGATGTATTGAACATAACATGCCTAGTAAGGTCAGTATGGAGACCAGCAGCGCTATGCTGAACCTTGAAAGTCAAAGGCGTTCATTATTTAGCCATCATACACAAGCCAATGGTCAAAATTCAAAATTCAAAATATTTATTCAGTAAATTGCATCTTTTACACGTCGGTAATATGGAGTGAATCTACTAGCGCTTCGGACAAGACCATTATTGCGGAGAAGAAGCGCCGCAAGAAACTCTAGCAGAAGGTCATTTTTCAATTATTAAATACAATAATAATGAAAAGTAAGTTACATTACAACGTAATAAAATAATAAATAATTATAAAAAATAAAAAAGTAACACAAATAAAATCATTACAAATGTTGGGTCAATAAAATAAAGTAAAAAATAATGACTAGGAGAACAACATGACGAGGTCTCTACCTCAGGTAAATGTAACCGTTATCAAAACTAAATCCCAGAAACAAAACACAAGTAGCAATAACACAAAGATATCGAAAACAATCCCAGAACAGATGAGTCATCACACAATCCCGATAAACTATAATACTAATCGAATCGAGTGGGAGCCAAAAATGTCGGCATTATCCGTGGCAAGGCAACGGTGAAATTGAAACCAATAAAATGCTGGTAGTAGTAAAACGTTTTCCGTGTAACCGGTCGGCGAGTGACAACCCTACTTGACGAGGGTTGTCATACTCATAAGTCTTCCTGCTAAGTTATTCTGTAACAAGACGTTGGATTTCGACGTCGAGTCCCTATTATGCTGCGGCCACATAAACGGGGAACGCCGTTAAGTATCGCCATAGAGGTTGAACGTAGATGTAGCTATGATTTATCGCAGTAATTTTGACAGTGATATTCACATAAACGGTTTGACATAAGGTGATAGCACCAATAATGGCGGTCCACCAAACTGATTTGATCATTCTGGTGTGGCTTCTCAATTTAACGCGTTAATAATGTAATGCAAAATCCATTGCGATGACGTTTCTCGACAGTGTCAGTGACCAGCGCCGATGCGTATCTCGTTCTATTAGCCAGGTTGTTGGAATCACTGGATAAAGGTCAAGAAACACATAATCGTTACTCTGAACTGAAATTACAATTAAAAACGCTTAATTGTATGTACTTTAAGTATATCTGCAAAAAACATTATTTTAATATACTTAATCATTTTAAAGGAAATAATTATCATTATTTTAAAATATGATATAAAAAATGCGTTGGTTTTGTTCCTTCTTTGGGTAAAAAAGAAACAAAAGATTGATGAGACTTTGCGCAAAACTTTGCGCAGAGATATAATTGGATTTTAAACGTCGCTTGACAATTCGATGATTTTCAAAGAGGATAATTCAGAAAGGACTTCCTTCTGAAAACTAGTATTTTTATAACAAACAGACAGTCAGTCAGACTACGAAATAATCCTATAAAGGTTTCGTTTTCCTTTTACATGTAAAGAACCCTAAAATACAACATTTGCTACAATTCCTACAGTCTTTTGCGGGGAGTAGGCATTCCATCTTAGTCCTCAGGGTTGGCAACGCATTTGCAGTCTTAGGATTGCATTGCAGTCTAGTGAATGCGAATGTCTATGGGTCACAGTTTCCACTTACCATCAGGTGGCCTGTGTGCTCGTTTGTCTTCACAATGCCATAAAAAAAAGTCAAAGTAGAACCCGACGTTGTAGCGACAAAGAATACTACTGCAACACGTCGCACTTCATAGGAGTTTAGGAGCTATTGCGCGTTCACGCGAGTTGGCACGAAGGGCGATTATTGGCTGGCGGTAATTCAGTCGGAAGAGTTTGTAAGATGGATGTGCGGAAATGACGGGTGCGAGATATTTGAATGCTATATTTGACGTGTTTAAGTTGATAGACAAGAACAGACGGAAAAAAGTTTGTTGAACGGAGTTTCTATTGCTGTCAAGGAAAAAGGGCTTCTAAGCATCTTTAAGAAATGTCAAACTGAGGTCGGTCTTTCACTTTTTCTTAAACAGAAAAGACATTTATTCACAGCATTTACACACAACACAATATTATTGACTTGTGTGAGGACCTTGTGCAGGGTCCGTCCGAGTTGGTACCACCACCTTATCCATTAACCTACCGCCAAGCAGCAGTGTTTGCATTGTTGTGTACCGGTTTGGGGTGAAATGACGCATAGAGGCATTCCATCTTAGTCCTCAGGGTTGGCAGTGCATTTGCAGTCTTAGGATTGCGATCTTGTGAATGCTAATGTCTATGGGTCATAGTTTCACTTACCATCAGGTGGTCTGTGTGCTCGTTTGCCTTCTCTATGATATAAAAAAAAACAATAACACACAGACAATAAAGTGACAATAAACAAAGGAAAAATAATTGCTGTGAAAACAGTCCCAAATCAGCATGTGCGGGCTGGCCTTCCGTTGAGCCCGCATTCACCATCATAAACCATCTCGTTATAGTATTGTTAACGTTATATTGACTTGATAGTAAAGGCAGCCGTATTGTGAATAATTATGATAACAATTTCGTCTTCAAAAGATAAAAAAAAAGTTGTAAGTTATTAAAACATTTATGAATGATATGACTTAAGTCGGATGACAATACAATATTATGGCATTAAACTCTCTATTCGACTCTGTAAAAACATATTGCCTTTTACATTTTATAGTGTTCTTCACTCGGCCGTCATTAATATAATAAGTTCGCCATTGTACATGTTAATCTTAAGTTTATGTGCGAATTTACTTGTAATTGTTTTTTATTTTTTGTGCAATAAAGAGTTTACATACATACATACATACATAATATCAAGTAAACAGGAGCTATCATAATACAGGCCGTGATTTCGAAAGGTGTTAGCAGACTTCAAAAAAAATCATAACTCCAATGTGAATGATTTGACTGAAACTTAATTACTAAATTATATCAGTTAATGAACACAACAACCAGATAGTGACACATGCATATGCAGATTAAGAACACACACAAACACACACATACGGGCACCCAGACCCCTGCTTACTTTTACCTATTTGCTATTTTATATTTGTTTTTCACACAAGTTATAGTCATAATGTACTCGTAATCAAGATTTTCTATATAGAAGAGCGCAGGCTCCTGACACAAGAAAATTATTGCTTACTAGGAAACTTCATCCCCTATTTTATAAGTACTTTGTATTTAAAGAAAAAAAAGAGTATTTGAAAGAATTTGAATTTGAATTACAATATCACGCCTTTGCTGTCAAAGTAATATCCTTTGTAACTAGCATATAATTTTAATCCTTATTAGTCCCTGTCTCCGCCCCCGTAGCAATTAGCCGTTGTTTTTGCCCCGCTGGCGTGCGTGCTCACGCACATTTAACGCTGTCTTTCAAAGACGAACTTTCCACAAGTTTCCAGAAGTTTCCAGACGCTAAAACACACCTAATGACATGCCAGCTAATCAAACCCGCAAGTAACTTGTATAATATTGCTTATGCCTACAACTTTGCTTGCGGTATGTTTTTGATAAACATTAATAATAGAAAATAAC
Organism: Acleris emargana; assembly: GCA_927399475.2. Lineage (NCBI taxonomy): Eukaryota > Metazoa > Arthropoda > Insecta > Lepidoptera > Tortricidae > Acleris > Acleris emargana. The sequence goes on from OV656843.1 coordinate 3,811,660, forward strand.
ATACGTTTATTCGCATGGGGACCAAAATTTGCGCTTTCGCAAATCGCCTCACTGGTAGATCACGTGACTTTCCGTATCACGTGATCTACCAGTGACGCGATTGGTTTAAAAACGAAACGAATAGAAACGCAAGTTAGCGTAGTGCATATTGGCAAGGGCCTCTGGCCAGCTGAGTCACCTTTAAAGTTTCCAAAAGTCTAGAATACTTTTTTAACTGTTAAAAGTTTAATAATTCAGACGGAAATAACTTATAGATAATTTAACAGAGTTACTTTGTGTTTGGAAAAATGATTAGGATTTCCAATATAGAGATTTATAGTCATAATCGTAATCAATCATAATCTCTTATCTCAGCCATCGCCTCCCTCAACCGGGTACACTACATAAATACGAAAAACTAAATTCCGAGTATAGGAATCACGAATTTCATAATGCCGATTATTATAATTCCGAATGTTTTAAAACTCCGAATATAAGTATTCCGATTTTTCATTTTTCCGATATTTATAAATCCGAAATTTCAAAATGTCTAACGTTAACAATTACGATTTGCAAAATTCTGAATTTCAATACACCGAACAATAATAAGTCCGAATGAATAATAATCAGAAATATCAAAAATACGAATTCCGATTATTAAAATACCGATCTTCAAAACTCCGAATATTATTACACCGACTAATAATAAACCCGATTAATCAAAAGTACGAAACATCAGAATTACGAATTGCTGTTATTAACGACTTAAGACAACTGTTGACAATTTAAGATTCCGCCTTAGCTCCGGCGCTGCGGGGAGAGCAGCCATTTCGCCCTCGCGTGACAAAGGACGGTCGCCCGTGCTCCGCTCCGCAGCTTCGGCTTGCTGGTCGCCTTTGGCGACCAGCCTCAGCCGCTCCTCTTTGCACGGCTCCCGTCCTTTGTCACAGCGGGCGAGGGCTGCTCTCCCTCCGCGTCTCCGGCTTTTTATATACACTCTAGGGGTAAGACAGACAAGACCACGTGGATTTTGGGGTGCTCCAATTCGGTTTTGTTACCTGTGTCTACAATGGGAACACCCAAATACTCCGAAATATTTTATTCCGAATTTACTAATTCCGATTTATAAAACATAATTCCTAATAAATACAATTCCGATTATTGAAAACACGAATTTCATTATCCCGAATATCAAATTTCCGAATTAGGTAGTAATAAAGTTTCGGAAAATTAATAATCGGAATTTTGTTTTTCGGGCCAATGACACTTCGGGCTTTTCATTATTTGGAGTTATAAAAATCGGAAAAATATACAATCGGAATTTGGAAATTCGGTTAAATAAATTTCGTGTTTTTTAGTAATCGAAATTTTATTCCTTAGGAATTATGAAATTCGGGGTTTTAAAAATCGGAATTAGTAAATTCGGAATAAAATATTTCGGAGTATTTGGGTGTTCCCCCCTCAACCATTTGTTCGGGAAGGTGGCAACCCGATCAACGACGCCGCCGTAAGCAAAGACCTTTAAGTGATCATGACATGTTCATAACCTTACAAAAATCGATACTGTAATAACATTGCAGTACAGATTTTACCTATTACCATAGACAAGAAAGTTCTCATAGTAAAATTGGTTGTAATAATGCTAGTCATTTCCTGCGGTTTTTGAACGCATTTTAGAGCACTAATGATATGTGTGTAGAGAAAAAATATTACTTATCTCTTAGAGACGTCTGGTAAAAATAGGTCAAAGCCCCTCTAGCGAGGGTATAAGAAGGTAATAAAATGTTAAAAATGTACGTGACCCTTCTGACCCTGCAGTTAAGGAAGGGTTCGCCTGAATAAGTCAGGGACCGTTATGACGCGGGCTCGATTACTTCTGGCTGGATATTATTTATCAATTTAGAATAAATGACACTTAAAAACAATTGGGAGATTTTCTTCTTGCATTTTATGAATTAGGTACTTAGTTACAGTTGTTATGTCTCACGAAAGCGGGTGAATCATACTTGTGTGTGTATGTGTAGATACATGTGCGCACTGACTCTGAGTGCGTAGCTATCACCGTAGTGTGCGTGTCTATACAGGCGTTACAACTACAAGTATGGATCACCCGCTTTCGTGAGATAAAACAACTGCAACCGGTATTGCAATTTGATTTGATTTGGCTTGTCCTCGGTAAACCATTAACGCGGGGACCAACGTTAGCGTAATACCAGTGTCAACGGTTCGATTCGATTTATAAACATTTCGCTGCTTAAATACAAAAGCGAAAAAATCAAAAATAAATATAGTTTGATTTGAAAATGAATAGCATTCCGAATTTAAATGCAACACAAACACTTTTTGATTTGTGTCGCTTTTGTATTTAAGCAACGATTTTTAAAGTATGTATACTGTAAGCGCCGCGTGCGTTAAGACACTGCAAAGGCTAACAGTGTTAACAGAGGTCCTAGAAAAGACGTATTCGGCGTTCGTTATCGTTATCAGAAATGTATAAGATTGACGTTAGCTGTCAGACGGTCGTGTCAAGCGCCTACGTCAATTCTATACATTTTGTCTGCGTTAAGTAACTTGTCTACCCTCACAGGTGATGAAAAACGCCGAAAAATGTTAAGAATACGCAGTGTTAAGTAAAAATTGCTGTTTCAAGTCGTGTCATTGTCGAATTATCATTTTATAAATTCGGAACCAGAATGTTCTCAGAACGATTTTAAAATTCATGGGAAAAGCGCAAAAGCGGCCAGCACGATTTCGCGAATTTATTTTCCAATATGGACTGGGCCGTGACCAAATTTCTCACATAAGTAATGTATCTTAAAGGGATAAGTTCGCCTTTGGCGGTACATTTCTTTTAAGCAGCAGTGTTCGCATTGTTGTGTTCCGGTTTGGGGATAAGACAGCCGGTGAAATGACTAGCATAGAGGCATTCCATCTTAGTCCTCAGGGTTGGCAACGCATTCGCAGTCTTGTGAATGCGAATGTCTATGGGTCACAGTTTCCACTTACCATCAGGTGGCCTGTGTGCTCGTTTGCCTTCCCATGCCATAAAAAAAAAAAATATATACGTGTTTTTAATGTGCAATTAAGAGTTTACTAACTGTCTTTACTTAATGTAATAACTCCTAAAGATTACCTATCTTAAGTTCAAAAAACATTTATCCGCTGTTTCATTTGTCCGAAAGTAATTTTTTCTGTAACCGTTTAACGTTCCTGGATTGTTTAAAAACTAACCTAACCTAACCTGCAGGTTCTGTAGGTATATCTCTTTAAACATTTTGAGAAGGTGATGGGTTCAGAGAACAATCTAGAACAAATGAACGGACAAACGAAACAGCGGACTATTATTTTCGGAACATCAATAGGTTACCCTCCCAAACGGTCCAGCAAATTTTCATTTAATATAGCTAAAAACAATCGTGATAAACAATTGGTTCGATGGGAGCTACGATTCCACAGACAGATACAAAAATACACACAAAGTTATAACACCCATAAGTTTGCGTCGGGGTTAAAACTCAACAATAGGAAAAAAGGCGCCAAAAGATTGACAACCACACACACCTCTTTACCAAGCCAATAACAAAATGACAGTTCAAACAGCGAGGGTTACAATAATTCCCTTGATTCTCTTGGGGTTTTTGACAAGATGGTGTCGCTTTCTTAATTGTTCTTATTTTTTTGCATATCTTGTTGTTTAATGGATAGTAATGATGTATTAATATGCAGTAAATTAACATTAAAATGTGCAGCATAATGAAGAATTCAAGTTTGAACACGTATGGCCTTTGGAAGGATTACTCCAAGAAAATCCCATCCGGTCTTCGTAAAGTTCTACCTACATCATTTCACGGAGGGTACAGGATCACCGTACAACGTTGCCTTATAATTTTTTCGATATGTAAATGTAAAATATAAACTTGACGTTGGCAGAAATGATTGCTCGATATTGCGACCGGTTGCCGTTAAATAAATAAATAATAATAATAATTCCCTTTGTACATTGGTTCCTGTACAAATAAAATATTTAATGAGATCATAATAGTAGATAAGTGTCATTTTACTTTGCTGTTGTGTTCTAAAATGAAAACCACACAAGTCAAGTTAATGAACGTCGCGTTCCGTTTCACGTGAATATTATGTGGATCAAAAAGGTAAGAGGATCAAGCATAAACAAAATACAGAATGTACTAAACATTTTCGAATAATGCGAACACAAAATGTCGGTAATCTTCTGCCGAAATTGTTACGCTGTAATTACGGTACAAAAGTATGCTGAAGTAAATTTAAAACGAAATCCTTCTTGTTTAATTGGGGCTTAGGATTATATTTAAAAATAAAGCGGGGTTGTTGGGACTAACAAGGCATGAACGATGTCCTAAGAGCTGTCTCCTTGATTGAGCCGAGGACAATATCGAGATTTCAAAAGTTTATCGAGTGCGCTACTGTATTAAATTAAATTCCGTGGAACACTCATGTTTGAAATTTTCTTTTAAACAATTTGAAAAAGGAATAAGTGTATTGATTTAAGATAAATTGAATTAGGAACGTTGATTTACGAGTTGGGGCTTATTTGAATTAGTTTGAACTTGAGATAATCTCAGCCGTGCTACTGTTGGACATTTTCTAGTATTTATGATATTATAGGAATAATATAAAACTATTAAGGTTAAAACAATGCCTTATAGATGATGATAGATTATACATCTGAAATTAATTATACGATTTATTATAATATTTTGACTTATGTAATTATCAAACCGCTATTAGAATACAATTGAGCACATTATGTCGTTTCGGAATTAATACATGAAATGACATTGTCAATGGTAGAGTGTGCAGATAAATGAAAATACTTATTTCTGTACGAAGAAGTTATAAACCTTGGGAAAAAATCATAAATTATATTACCTACTTAAAATAATAAAGTACAAATAATGTAATACATTTTTATTTTTATTTTCGACACGTACAATTGCAATTGCAATTGAATACCGTGTGGTTGCCGGGTTAGAATAGTGCCACTCCATGTCTTCCCGTGGATGTCGTAAGAGGCGACTAAGGGAATAAAGGCTTGTAGTACTGTTAGGCGATGGGCTTGCCACCTGTCACTAATACACTTGGCAATATCTTAGCCTACTTGTGCAAAATGTGGTTACAGAATTATCAAGAAGTTTTAAGACTTGTTGGTAATTCTTTAGCTCTGCCTACCCCACTCTGGGAATGAAGGCGTGAGTTTATGTATGTATGTATGTACAATTGCACACACGTACTTACAGCGATTCGGTTACATGAAAATTATGTGGAAAATAATGACACTGATTTGTCAAATATTTTTATGACTTTAATTTTTTTATAAAATAAATGACACAGCATTAACCAAGAATAGGTAGAGTTGTTTGTTATACGAACTCAATGATTATGATGAAGCAATTCTTTGTAAAACTTTTACCTATAAGTGTCTGCAGTTAAACTATGAATATATCATAGATTGACTTATAATTAATTATATTTATTCAATATAATATGTACTTTTGTGCTAACGATACTTCCGAAGTGTATTCTAATCGCGGTTTGATAATAGTTACGAATAAACTAACTTATTAGGTATATGAAACAGGCCTTACGTCAAACACTAACAAACATAATGTGCACATACCATGAATGTCAAGGCAAAGGCTACAGCACATTCAGCCGAATCTATTTTTATATGACTGTTGAATTTAGAAAGGGTTTGTATATTTCAGTTAGGATGAATTTGGCAAATCTCTTGTGGTAAGTACTTATTTCTTTTCGCTTCACGCAAGTGGTTAAAAAACGAAACTTGATTTTAATCTGAGCAAATAAAGTATTACAGTTTCTCCTTGTTCATTGGCTGTTAATAAAAGCAGCGTAAAACACGAATATAACGCTATTTTTATGACTTATAGCGGGCTAGAGTTTACTATTTCACGACGTCCCGGGCCAATTTCAGGTCTTAAAGTTAAGTCGTTCGAAGGATAAATAAATATCGTTAAATTCAATGTCGCTAGCCTTATTACATTTAGGTGCTTTACTTTTAATCCTTATGAGTTTTTTTTAAATACATACATTCATAAAATATAACAAGTACTCGTACTTTTTATGTATGTATGTAAACTGTTTATTGTACAAACAGAATATAACAAAACAGAAACACAAAGAAACAGAAACACAAAAGGTAAGTACAAAGGCGAACTTATCCCTTTAAGGGATTTCTTCCAGTTAACCTTTGAGCGATTGAGAGATGAATGAATACAACGGATGGCAAAACGTGCAACAATTAAATATACAGAAGAATTACTTAAGAATAAAGGTAACCATTACTGCCCTCCAAAGCCAATAGGCAGTATCTCGGGTAAAACTCCTGTAGCAATATCAACCTCATCACTAACGGAATAGAATTCAAACTGCATTGATTATTGAACTTGAGATAGGTACTGTTTTTTGTCTTAGGAGGACAGAAATAGTCCTGGAGGTTTATTAATGAATACACATAGGTTAACAAAAATGCACAAGCCTACGTTATCACAATACAAATGACAGCGTAGGTAAACAAAATATAATTATGTAGGATATTAAAATTATTTACATTAAATTTAATAAAATAAATGTATTCACTTATAAATTTATAATGTATGAAGGTTTTTAAAAGCTTTTATTTAAGCAAGTCGATTTTGAACCTGTACCAGTCAATGAAATGGGCTGAAATTTGGAACACATGTGCAAAACCAATGACGATGCAATATTATGATACCATCGAGCTGATGATGGAGGCGAGTTAAGACTCAGTTTTTTTTTACTGAACAGAACAAAAAATTAAACTTACCTTGTGCTCGTTTGCCTCTCTCACATCTAAAGAATTGTCTTCAGCTACATACATACAAACATACCTCCACGCCTGTAATCCCAGAGTGAGGTAGGCAGAGCTACAGAATTACCTACAACTTTAAAAACTTGTTGATAATTCTGTAACCACATTTTGCACAAATAGGCTAAGATGTTTACCAGCATATTAGTGACAAGTCCAAGTTGCAAGCCCATCGCCTCACTGTACTACAAGCCTTTATTCCCTTAGTCGCCTCTTACGACATCCACGGGATGGCATGGAGTGGCACTATTCTAACCCGGCAACCACTTCAGCTACAAGAAACATCAAAACCACTTTATGACATTACTTAATTAACAACACACTAACACCATTCTAATAGTTTAATTACAAAATAATATAAAATGTAATATTAATAATCCACAATGCAACTTCCTGTATTTATTTATTTATTTATTCATTTAAATACAATGTAAGTTTACAGCATAAAATCACACCAAAGCACTTACACGATAAGTTATTAAATATAATATGAACAGAAAAAATACATGCCAACAAGAAAAGTCATCAAACTGAGACATACATATACACGGTGCCCGTGAGCATTGCGAGACATTTTAACAGCATATTCCTGACCACATTTTAAGTTAAAAATGTTAATTAACGTCTGCTGAATTCGGCTCGGTTTTAGAGATATTTCGATTTTTGTGTAAAAATGCTGTAATGAAATCTCCAGTATGAACCACCTTTATGATTGCGACGTTGCAAGACTTCACCATCTAATTTGACTGTAAAAGGAAACAAAAAGGTTACTAGTAACGGTTTTGAATAGATTCTGCTTGGTAATAATTTATGGCTATTACGCAAATATCTTCTTAATCATGACAGGGGTTTGTCTCTTTCTTCCACTTGACTTTTCTAATATTACTGGTTAGAAAAGGAAACAAAATAACATTCATTCAATGTCAAGGGTAATCCCCATAAAGCATAAGAAATGGAGGAAAAAGCGCTGCCAGCTCGTCCTTAAGCATTGTTTCACTAGAGAAGCGAAAATAGTTGATTTATTTTGTATGAAAAATCGAAAACTTAAAGAGTTTGAATTGGACCTAGGTTCATCCAACATTTATTACTCCTTATGACCTCAGGAATGCGTGGTTAAAATCTCTCGCAATGCTCACGGGCACCGTGTATATGTACATATCAAAGAAAGAGAGGCCACAAGAGATAATTAAGATAAACTCTTGAGTCATAATTAGGCGAGCAGTTTACGCGTTGTCACGACTGCTACATTCCCCAAACCTGACAACAAAGATATCACTAAATCACTTTTGCCTTGCGCTGGCACACGTACCTATGTGAGGGTGAGCTTTAATTAGTCTAAGAAGATTCATTCATACATAAACTCACGCCCTTATTCAATGTGTGGAGTGGCAGAGCTACAGAATTACCAATAACTCGAAAAAAAATCTGTAACCACATTTTGCACAAATAGGCTACGATTTTTTCCGGTGTATAAGTGAGAGGTTGCAAGCCCATCGCCTAACATTACTGAAAGCCTTTATTCCCTTAGTCGCCTCTTACGACATCCACGGGAAGACATGGAGTGGCACTATTGTAATCCGGCAACCACACGGCATGATGATGTAGTCTAAATACTTTATGCATATCTTCATTTTCATTACCTACAAATAGCATAATGATCAGTTCATTTGCAGTCTTGTGAATGCGAATTTCTATGGGTCACAGTTTCCACTTACCATCAGGTGGCCTGTGTGCTCGTTTGGCCATTAAATGCCATAAAAAAAAACAGACTTACGATCACATAACGTAACATCTATATATACATAAAAATGGATTGCTGTTCGTTAGTCTCGCTAAAACTCGAGAACGGGTGAACCGATTTGGCTGATTTCTTTTTTGCTGTGTTCGTCATTGTCAGGACAAGGTTTGTATTAAAGAAAATAATTGAAAAATCCACCGGGGAAGTCAGAAATTTGCAGCGGGCCGAAGCCGCTGGCGGGCCGCCATAGTTTATTTATAATAACGATGATTTTCATGTTATTATGCATTTGAAGTCAATTTCTTCTTACTAGGTTGCCCACTGTGTACCTATATCTATCACACTGATGATCTCTTTTGACGGCGCTGTCATTTCCCTGTCAAAGGACAACGGCTTTATCATCAGGGATCGAAAATTCGAATGCTTTTATACCTAAACTTCGGCCTCAGTGCCTACACCGCGTTGATGTTAAGTAGTATGGTTACCCAATTTAATATTGCTAATAATTCCCCGGGATTTCCCGGAATACCGGAAATTAAGATACAATTGCACATACGTACTAAAGAATTTAAATAACATATTTTAGTTGTATCTTTTTGGAAAATGTGTGGTTTGTTTAACAGTACCTACTTTATTCTTTTACATAAACTAAATTAAATTTGTTAAGTTACAAATTATTTTGTTATAATGTTTTATTCTTGTTTGGAACTCCGTAACTACATACAAACATACACACATACCTTCACGCCTTCATTCCCAGAGTAGGGTAGGCAGAGCTACAGAATTACCAACAACTCTAAAAACTTGTTGATAACTCTGTAACCACACTTTGCACAATTAGGCTAAGATGTTTAACAGTGTATATTAGTGACAGGTAGCAGCCCGTCGCCTAACAGTACTACAAGCCTTTATTCCCATAGTCGCCTCTTACGACTTCCACGGGAAGACATGGAGTGGCACAATTCTAAGCCAGCAACCACACGGCAAAACTAAAATAAATAAAATAATATTTTTAAGAAGCCTACTTCATACTTGCTTAGCTTTTTCCGGGAATTTTCGAATTGTAGGTATGCGAATGTCCATGGGTCACAGTTTCCACTTACCATCAGGAGGCCTGTGTGCTCGTTCGCCTTCCCATGCCATAAAAAAACATCAAACATCCGAATTTCCGACCCATAATTATCATCGACTGTTCTCTCTCGTGAGATTGTTATCAAATTGTTTTCAAATCTACTTAAGCCAAGCTGTATCTTATCTATGACAAAACATGCGACCAAACTCACAAGTCACACTTTGAAATGTTCCAATACGCACAGAGAGAACCACTTAAACTCGCCAGCTAATTATTTAAGACAATAACCCGGCTGGGAAGTGTTAACAGAGCCAAGGTTCGCCTGCACACATGACTTGGCGCCAGTTGATGTGTCGCTAACACAGTTTACTCGCCGGGAAACAAGCTAGGGCGTATCCGTTACGAGATTATACAGCGATGTGTTTTTACATTTTCCCTCCTTAATAGGGGGTGTAAATATTTCTTTTATACAGGGTTTCTTGTGGCTTAGCGTCGTTTGTTGTGAGTTAGTACTGATGGAAAATAATTTTATGTAGATATTTTTTTAAAGCATGGCTTGGGCATACTCAGAACTAGGGATTGCAAATAACCGGTAATAACCGATTTTAACCGGTTATTTTCATACAAAATTGGTTAATAACCGGTTAAATTGCATTCCCTACTCAGGACCGATCTTCTAGGCGGTAAAAACGATATCGTAGTTAATCTGTTATGGTATTGTTATGACGTTAGCCGCCATTACTGCCAAGAAAATAAGAGCTGTCAAACCGGTGACAATACGATAACAGCTCAAACACGATGTCGTCGATGATACTATAAAACCGCGTAACGTAAAATTTATGATAGAGCAAAATAAACCTTACTCTTTTACTAAAAAGGTGCAATTTTCTCCTTATTAAAACGGTTTTGCAGTTTCACCGACGATATGGTTTTTACCGTGTGGATTAGAGGCCCTGGTCGCCCGATGGTAGGTGGTCTGGATTTGAGTTACCTTGACGTACAATTGACAACAATTCATTATGTGCTAAGGTAGTAAAATAAAATACCGTTTCTAGATTTTACACAGCTGATTACAGTAAAAATATCTTTGGATTTTTTTATGTAGTAGTTTTTTTATATTTAGGAAAAACAGTAAAAAAGTTGGATTGTGAATGTTAGGAATACACTTATAGTGCCCTTAGTCCATTTATTTAAAAAAAAAATACAACTGTCATGTGCATTTTTTATCTGTCTGACGAATGAAACTCAAAGCAGATGCAAAACAGTAAACGCAAAATAGTTTATTTGTTTTAATGGCGTCTACAAATTATGTAATTAATTAAATTACGCAAAATAACAAATTTGTGAACGAACGGCAGCGAATGATTGACAAGTGAGTGACATGACATGACAGTCAGTTCTGTATCTGTTTAAAGTTACTTTTATTTTATTTTATGTCATGCTAAGATCACGACATCAGTATTCCTAACTTTGATATACGGTCTTTTTAATTGACAACATTTAAAAAAAAAAAAGCATTATTGTTTTTTCGCGTTTATAATAGCTGGTTAAAAATTAGACTACCCGTATTTCTTGGTTTTTCTTTATTTAACTTAAATTCGTCGTTAATCATTTATTAAAGAAATAGTCATTAAAAAGACCGTATACACAAAGTTAGGAATACTGATGTCGTGATCATAGCCTGATATAAAATAAAATAAAAGTAACTTTAAACAGAAACAGAACTGACTGTCATGTCATGTCACTCGCTTGTCAATCATTCGCTGCCGTTCGATCACAAATTTGTAATTTTGCGTAATTTAATTAATTACATAATTTGTAGACGCCATTAAAATAAATAAACTATTTTGCGTAGAATTGAAAGCGTGTCGTCAGAATCAAGTAATCCGTCAGATAGATAAACAATGAACATGACAGTTGTATATTTTTTTGAATTCCTTTGGTAATAAATGGACTAAGGGCACTATAAGTGTATTCCTAATATTCACAATCCAACTTTTTTTACTGTTTTTCCTAAATATAAAAAAACTACTGCATAAAAAAATCCAAAGATATTTTTACTGTAATCAGCAGTGTAAAATCTAGAAACGGTATTTTATTTTACTACCTTAGCACAAAATGAATTGTTGTCAATTACTATTTCTTTAATAAATTATTAGCGACGAATTTAAGTTAAATAAAGAAAAACTGAGAAATACGGGTAGTCTAATTTTTAACCAGCTATAAACGCTAAAAATAAATAACGCTTTTTTTTTGAAATGTTGTCAATTAGCGCGGAAATATTTCTTCAAAATATGCATAAAGGAAAATATAAAATCCAAAAGTAACAGTAACCTTTGGCAAGCAAGTAGGTCAGGTTAAAGGGTTTAGTAGCCCTGTAAGTGATACAATTAATGCGTCTATGAAATACTAGACGACGCTCGCGACGTTGTGCGCGCGTAATTAGTTTCCCGCTGCTCCCTTTTTTTCCGGTTGGGGGTGGATTTTAAGGAACCTACGTGCGAAATTTGGAATCTCTAGACCGAGCGGTTTGGGCTGTGCATTGATAAGTCAGTCAGTTTCTTAATTATGTGTTTAGATTGAAACATCTATTTATAAATATATAACGCTCAAAAGAATATTTTTTTCGAATAACATCGCGAGATTAAAATCATGTCCATATTATGATTTGCACTCGGGATTACGCGGCGTTCTCCGCCCGTGCCGATGACTGGACATATCACAGTAAAATATTAGAAATTAATGTAAGTATTTACACTCTCGGTCAAATACGGGTCAGAGTACGTTTTTCATACAAACGAGGCTATTTCGAAGCCTTGGTTCCTGGCCTGGGGTTGTTTTGAGTGAGGTTTAATGGTGGATACTCCGAGGTTCAATAGAGAAGGTCAAAAGTGCTTAAGATACCTATCCGATCGCACAGTTAGTTAACACCACATCGAGAGAGTTTGGATTTCCTTACATTTTATTGCCATTTTAGATGTTTTTCTGTATACGCACAATTCCGGCGTTAGCCGCAAATTCAATCAGTTGAGTATCCTAGGCACTCTGGAAGTCCTGTATCGATCCTCAGGTTGTCCATCATCAGATTTCACTAAAAGCATCCCTGGCGAGGAACCAAGGCTGCGAAATAGCCTCTTTAGTATGAAAAACGCACTCTGCCCCATAATATTTGACCGCGAGTGTATATTAAAAATTAAACTCATTTCGAGTAATATTAGATTTTAAAATAATATAAGATTAGTGATCTGCCCTCAATTTGCTCTTGCGTATCTGAGTTTTTTGTAACACCTTTACGTTAACCAGCATTTATTGTGCATAAAATACTTCCGTGAAACAATAATTATCTAACTGATGAAAAATCTGCATCAAAATCCGTTGCGTGGTTTAGGAGGAATAAGTGAATATACAGACAGACATTTACCGAAAGCGATTTGGTTTTATACTGTGTTAGAGATAAATGTTGCATACGTAAATGTACTGCAATTTCAGAAAGTAACCGCTATTTCGCCATTGTATCTTTATATTTGTCCAGCAACTAACTCACTGTGTAATTTGCAAGACTATTACAAATTCGCTTCGCCTCAATGAATTCAAAAGTTTGTTGAAATTTAAACTAGCATTAAAGTAGCTAGAGTTATATAGTTTTCTGTTTTAGTACTTAAATGTGTGTTGAAATGTGTATTTTCGGAATTATGTAGATTCACACATATTCACCGCCAAGCAGCAGAGTTTGGATTGCTGTGTTACGGGGCAGAGATAAGATAACCGCTGGAATTACTAGCATAGAGGCATCCTTGACTTACAATCTTGACTGCAGTTCTAAGAATGCCAATGCGATGCCAACCCTGAGGACTAAGATGGAATGGCTCTATACTAGTAATTGCACCGGTTGTTTTATCTCCACACCGGAACACAGCAACGCAAACACTGCTGCTGCTGCTAAGAACAAACCCGAAGTCTGTTTATTTAATTTTGTTTTATTATAACAATATTGCACCGTATTAAAGAATCAGACACTTCGATTTTGCAACTTAAATACAACCAGTATCTACCCTTAAAGCACCTAATTAATAAAGTGGCTTCAAGTGTTAAGTATATAATTAGCACGAGCGAGTAATTCTCCCGGGAAACGATATCTGGTACCCGGCGTACGAGCAGCCTTAACTGTACAAGCCGTGAAACATGAGCAAATAATGAAAATGGCATGTCCTAATTGATTTAAATTTAAATGTATTTGTGGATTAGGAAATTGAATAATATCACGTTCAAAAATCATAGCCTTAGGCTATGTAAAAGAAAGAACACAGATGAGAATATACTCATGGGTAAACCTACATATATTGCTTTTCACATACCTGTGTGGTCACCGGGTTAGAATAGTGCCACTCCATGTCTTCTCGTGGATGTCGTAAGAGGCGACTAAGGGAATAATAAAGGCTTCTAGTACTCTTAGGCGATGGGCTTGCAACCTGTCACTAATACACTGGTAAACATCTTAGCCTGATTGTGCAAAACGTGGTTACAGAATTATCAACAACTTATTTAAGAGTGCTTGGTAATTCTGTAGCTCTGCCTACCCAACTCTGGGAATGAAGGCGTGAGTTTATGTATGTATGGTATTGTTTTTAACTCAGCTGCTATTACACTGATCCGGGATCCATAAGTATTTGCATTCTCAAGACTAGAATCTCAAGACCTCGTCAGCGAATGCAAAAAAAACGTTGACTGAGGCAACAAGCACCAGATCATCAACAATTCTAACCCGACATTATCAACGAAAAATACTACATACATACATATCTTCACGCCTGTAATCCCAGAGTGGGCTAGGCAGAGCTACAGAATTACAACTTTGGAAAGTTGTTGCCAATTCAGTAACCACAATTTGCACAAATAGGCTAAGATGTTTACTAGCATATTAGTGACAGGTAGCAAGCCCATCGCCTAACAGTACTACAAGCCTATATTCCCTTAGTCGCCTCTTACGACATCCACGGGAAGACATCATCATCATCATCATGTCAGCCGAAAGACGTCCACTGCTGGACATAGGCCTCCCCCAAGGCTCTCGACTCAGACCGGTCTTGTGCTTTTCGCATTCACCGCTTTCCCACGATCGATCGAAGACATGGAGTGGCACTATTCTAACTGGGCAACCACACGGATACCAATAATCTTATAATAGTAACAGGTTTTAACATTCTAGCTATGTATATCCTGTTTAAGTTTGAGAACGATTGACACAGCCTAAAATGGTTCGGTTGAGTTGTAACTCAAGCTTGAAGAAAGTTTCAAGTCCAACAAACCTAAAGACAAGGAAACTTCTGAAAGCATGTGCATGTCTCACTTGAGTTTTAGGCGTGAAACTAATTCTAAACTGACCCCGATTCCAGTCTCACCGAATTTATAAATGGAGCTGCCTAATGCCCGGGCCACATTTGCAGGAATCAATGAATGAATGAATTATTGATTCATTTTATTTACATAGAACATGCCACATTAAATCCTGGGTATGAATAGTGCCTACGCGTCTGTCTCTCAATTTCATACATTCAGGGGGCCTAATATGACTGCGTTTATCGCGTGTCACAATGAAGATACAACATCCGTCACTTTCTGACACGTATAAACTTACAAAGTACGAGAGTGACGGATGCTTAAAGTATCCATATTTTGTCACGCGATAAACGCAACCATACTAGCCCCCTGAATGTGTGAAGGCGAGAAACGTATCAAAACGCAAAATTTTCAGTTCATTGAAAGACATATCCCGACGCATTCATTTTTTTTGGCAGGCAAAAATGTAACCTAACCTAACTTTTGTAATAAATGCTTAAAATATCATGAAAATACTATTGTTAGATTCACTATAACGATTTTACGTTATTTTTTAGTAGTAGAACTTCCTTTCGCATTTTTTCTATACTTAATAAAAATTTCAAATTCCGTTGTTTCCCGTTCCAGAAATCAATTTGATAGTCCTGTCGGAGCTCCGTTTTTGTGGAGCTCCGACCGTGGGAAAACATGCGACTGGGAGAAAATCAAATAGAAAAAAAATCGACTGGAAAAAAATACAACAACAAATATATTTTGCGTCAGAGAAGAAAATATTTTCGTAAAGAAAAATAAACTAACAAGGCGTTGAAGATTCTAATTTGTTTTAATGTCCGAAAATGAAGGTACCGCACAAAAATATTGTCAAAGTGATACTAAAATGTTTAATCCCGCGTTGTTACCAATAAAACAAGTATTTTCAGCCCAGTTTATAGCTATCCGCCTAGATTTTTGTTCATAAAATTTTGTTTTCATCAACTTGCGACTCAATTCATTTACCGATTCTGATTACCATTATGATTTAGATTCAATTTACCATACTACTCAGTAAAAACCTTATTGCTTTTAATATTGTTATCATATTGTCTTCATTACGATAGCTATTTATTTGCCAGTTATGTCGGCCAAGATGAAAACAACACGATAACACGTCAAAAACGCCCCAGTTTAACTATGGCCCCAGTTTCAGCCTAGATTTTTGTTAAGTAAATGTTGTTTACATTCATTGCATCTCCCTAATAACTACGACCATCCAAGAAACCCTTCGATTTATTATGATGAAAACTATAACAATAACAGGCGATTTACCAAGAACAATCGGCGTCTACCAATCATATATGGGCGGTGATAAATCAACAATTTAGCAGGCAATTTTCATAATTCACACGATATCAAGTTACGGGAGAATAAAGAAAAATCCAATTTCCTCCGCTTGCATTAGAGGGACGAAGGAGGTGCTGGGGCGCGTCCACACGAGCTTCAGACGCGGATCTTGGGATATTTATTCTTACTCTACTTTGTACTTTTATTATAGATGTCAAAGTTTGATGTTTTGGATGTTTGTGACTCACGTATGAATGTTTGGACAAATTTGGAGGTAAAAGCTTCTTGCTCAAAATATTTCCGAACATCAAATCAAATCAAATCGTTTATTTAGTACCTAAAACAGGTTTCATTTACATGAAATATCTGTCAGACTCCAAACTAGGCTGGGCCTGTATCTTGGACGTCTGCTAGTGCGATCAACAATCAAAAGTGCTGAATAAACTTAAACTTAAAAACTGACAAAATAAAATAAACAGAAATACTACAAATTCTTAGAGTATACAAGGAACTTAACTTTAAAAAATATGACATGAGTGAGACAAACGAAATATATATTTTTTTAACAAAATTCTCGAAAGTGAACTTAGGAACATAAACTTAATTCTTACATACATACATACATAAACTCACGCCTTCATTCCCAGAGTGGGATAGGCAGAGCTAAAGAATTACCAACAAGTCTTAAAACTTCTTGATAATTCTGTAACCACATTGTGTGGTAGTCGTAAGAGGCGACTAAGGGAATTAAGGCTTGTAGTACTGTTAGGCGATGGGCTTGCCACCTATCACTAATACACTGGGAAACATCTTAGCCTTAGTATAATAAAATAAGCAAATAATCTACAATACTGCCTCCGATAATAAAAAGGGCGCATCTAACACTTTATGGTAGAGGATCCGAATAGGAGACGACCTGCACCGGGCTGTTTAATGATGAAATTTATTTTTTATCAAATTTTATATGAGCTCTCCTAATTACCGTATTTCCCACTCCCCAGCGTAGGCACGTCTTAAGAAAGGTGTTTCGGATATGAGCGATTATTCCGCTCCGCGATAACGCCGCCTAATAAATTATGATTGATGACCACCCTGAAGGAAACGCGCGACAGAGTAATCATATTGTTTTATAAACATTGACTCGGAAAGCATTAATTTTGCATGTTTGCTTGTAATTGAAAAGGTTAATAATGTCTTAGTTTACCGTGAAAGCATTTACTTATTTAACTGCCGCACTCAGAGACGTCAATTAAAATTAATGCTTCATAAAGATGCTGCTGTCACTTTTTTTGCTATAGCAATAGAATAAGACAAAACATCTCTAAACAAGCATTAAATTTAATTGACGTCTCTGAGTGCGGCAGTAAGACTACGCCGAGCGCACGCCGGATGTACAGTGGCGCCCTCATTACTGTTATTGAGTTTTCTAATAAACTAAAGTATTTTCTTGAAATCGGACGGTGCTTTTTTGTACTATAAATGTAAACACAACTTATAGGATATATCACATAGTTTACTAACAATTGACCTTCGAGTTATCAACTTAACGGAAAAAAGTGGCCACCTTTTCCCGTTAAGCTGTCTACTCAAAGGGTAACTGTTATCAAAGTTTGTTACGTATCCCATAAGTTGCGTTTTTACTTGCGCTACAAAAAAGCATCGTGTAATTCCATGGAAATTCTTTGGTTTATCAGAAAACACAAATTTTATAGAGGGCGCCACTGGACGCTCCACGTTTGCTCTGTGCAGTCTTTACGTGTTGGCAGTGGAGGAGTTGAACGACTGGTATATTTTAATGTGTGTTGAGCGCGAGTGTTTGTTTCTAACCGCCATACTCAGATAAATTTTGGAGGAAATTACGCGTTATTTTTTCAAACTTGTGTATAAAAAACCGGGCAAGAGCATGTCTTGTCAAGCTCAGTGTAGGATTCCGAAGTCGATACTACACAAAACTATCTCATAAAATTAGTCTAGTAGTTAGTTGCCTGTATCTCAGGACCCAATCAGTATTATGTGCTTTCATTTAAGGTATTCAGTATTTGTAGTGTTATGGCTGTAGAGGAACGGAGTAGGGGGGGGGGGGGGGGGGGGACATTTGGCTATAACAAATATTAGCACTTTTAATCTTTATATTTCATAAACGCATCCTTAAATCTAAAAATTCACAAACCGACAATATTATTAGAAGACCTGTCTTCTTCCACACGATGGGGTAGACATGAAAAAAGTAAATTCCACGTTACGTAAAGGGAAGAAGAAGGAAGAAGAATTTATAGATTTCTAGAACAAACAGTCTCTGAGCTAAGCTGCGAATGGACGGACGGATGGACGGACGGAAATGGCGAAACTATAAGTATTCCTAGTTTGACTACGTAACCCTATAAATCGTCACTGATGAACGACTTAATCGATACTAACTAACTCTGAGGGCAGCCATTAGTCTTGGACGCTTTGCTATTTGTACATTATATTATAAGTATTCAACTTACCTACTATTTTAGTATACGTATGTTTATTAATGTCTTAAGTAAGTTAAAAACCATTGTAGGTATACATATTTAAAGGTTAGTTTCGAACTAAGTTTTGTATACGATTATTCCCAGAAATTTATTTATTGGTAAAGGTAACGTCAATTGATAAGAGTGGAAGATCTGATAAAGGTCGCGGGAAACCGCTGGATGACAGCAACAGAGGAACGATCGTTGTGGAGAACCTTGGGGAAGGCCTTTGTCCAGCAGTGGAGGTCTTGTGACTGATGATGATGACGCATTTTATATGCATCTATGGTATCTTCATTTTGATGAGAATGGGACCAATGAGAGAAAGAATGAAAAAAAAGTTTTCAAATAGGTCCATAAACATCGGAGATCTTAGGTAACAAACATAAAAACAAAACAATCGAATGTAGAACCTGCTCTTTTTTTTTAAATTGATTATAAAGATCGAATTGAGAACATCCTCCTTTTATTGCAGTTGTTAAAAATTAAAACAATATATGATCATATTTTTGTTAAATTTGTACTATCAGTCTCTCCCGTGCCCATTTTCTGTGCAAAGGAGTATATTTTTCTTGTAAGTAGACAACTTATCAGATTCGATCCGACCTGCTATAAAAGTTAACAAATGTGTTCAATATCACGTGAAATGACACAGTGCAGAAGTTAGTGCGAGCGCACAGTGGAGGTAAACAGAAGTGGTGGGGGGGGGGGGGAGGGGGGAGCGCGGACGTACATTAGTCAACCGTCACAGGGCAAGCCGGATAGGGTGGGGGGTGACAGACTGGCGAGTCCAGAAGACTGGCATTGTATTTGATACTTTTTATCAAAACAAAAATATGGTAGAAGATGACTAGCTTTACCGATTTAAATCAAAAACCTAGATAAACCAACCCGATGAATTTGCTTTCTATTTCGTCGGAAATTGTCTGAATCGCTCCATCTCTTTGGGAGCAACAGGGTGGTTTTAACCGTCGACGCAAGCCCAGGTCATCGTAATAACTCCCGATCATACATTTATATTAAACGAATCTTTGAGCCTGCCGTTTGGCAAAAATATGTTTGCCAAATGTATCGCTTCGCAACTTTTTCATTTGCCTACCCTATGTTTTATTAAATTTTCTTAATTTATTTAAGTAGGTGTAGAACCCTGTAGGTTAGGTTAGGTTAGTTGTATAAAATCCTGAAATATTTACGATTACAGAAAACAAAGCGAGTTGGCAAATAAAAAGTTGGGAAACGATACATCTGGCAAACATATTTCGCCGAAACAAAGGTAACCCAACAAATCTATTATAAATTGTGTGCGTTTGAACAATAATAGACCACACGCATACTTTACATTGTATCCGGTTCGAAGGATCTGGTTTCCTGGGCTGGTTTCCATGGCAAATAAATAAAAATGCAAGAGTTTGTTGCGATCGTGTTTTTCACTGGGATCGCCGATGCAGAAGAAAGAGACAAAAATATAAATAAAGTAGGTACCTACACATAAATGTTGGTGTTGCCAACCTTTTCTTAAAAATGACCACGTCAAATCGGTCCATCGGGAACTACGATGCCATAGATACACAGATAAACACGTAACATTTATAACACCACACTTCTTTCAACACGCGTTAATAAAATGTCTCAGAGATGTGTCCACTCTGTATCGTTACTCTACAACCGGGCATTTCTCGGACCTTGCCTTATCTCGTTCAAAATATTACTTTTCGAGCACATAAGGATTGCTCTGAGGGTTGGAATCGTCTTTAAAATACAAGTAGGTGAGTTATTAGCCAGTGGAGTTGACACAGTGCCGCTTGAGAGCGTTTACTTTTCATAATAAATGCTCTGAATGTTTATTTAACCGTCTTTTTACGTTTCTTTTACCGCCAGTGTGGGAGTATTTGGTAATAATTTAATAGATGTCTTAAAGCCGGAAAGGGAGTATAGAGTGTATTATGTAATGAGAATTATTCGTTTTGTTTGTTTTGGAGAGCAGTTTTTGGGTTTATTTGACACCAGATTGAATTATGCGGGTGGTAGGACCTTGTGCAGGGACCGTCCGGATCGCTATCACCATCTTTTCCATTAACCTACCGCCAAGCAGCAGTGTTTGCATTGTTGTGTTCCGGTGTGGGGATAACACAGCCGGTGAAATGACTAGCATAGAGGCATTCCATGTTAGTCCTCAGGGTTGCCAACGCATTTGCAGTCTCAGGATTGCATTGCAGTCTTGTGAATGCGAATGACTATGGGTCACAGTTTCCACTTACCATCAGGTAGCCTGTGTGCTCGTTTGTCTTCTCTATGCCATAAAAAAAACACAATTTTTGGTTTCCCAATCCTAGGGGCCTAATGGCTGCGTTTATCGCGTGACAAAATGTGGATTAAACATCCGTCACGTTTTGACACGTATATAAGTACGAGAGTGACGGATTGTTTATCCATATTTACATACTGGTCAGAAAGTGACAAGTGTTTTGGCCACATTTGCCCTTATCGATCAACACAACTATTTAACCCCAAGTTAAAGTTAAGTTATTATGACATAGCTATGCAGTTTATTTTACGCTGAAAGAAAAAGACAGAGCTATATAATTGCTATAGCTCTATCCTTAACGCTAGCCGTAAAATGAACTGCAAAGTCATGTCATAATAACACTCCAGGACATTCAATTAATTAATTAATTGAATAGCTGGGGGAATAAGACAACCAGTAAAACTATAAGCATAGAGGTATTCTATTTATCCTCAGAGTTGACTGTCGTCTGAAAATTGCAGTATAAGAATGAAAATGTCTGTAAGTCTCAGATCCTACTTATCATCAGGGGGGTTATTATGACATAACTATACCGTTATTTTTACGGTAAACGAAAAGGACAGAGCTATAGCAGTTATATAGCTCTTTCCTTTTCTCTCAGCGTAAACTGAACTACATAACTTTGTCATAATAACGCCACGGGTAGCCTGAGTGCTCGTTTTCCTTATGCCATAAAATACGTCAAAATAAATGAAAAATAAGCTTTAAAATCCCGACAGCATTTTTATCCAGTCGTCGATATACCTATGTTAATTGAGATTTTGCCATTGTTGTTACTTAAATTTTAACATTTCGGGGGGTTATTATGGCATAACAATACAGTTTAGTTTACGCTGAGAGAAAAGGACAGAGCTATATAACTGCTATAGCTCTGTCCTTTACGCTTGGCGCAAAATGAACTGCATAAATATACCATACATAATAACTTTCCAGAGGGGTTATTATGACATAACTATGCAATTCAGTTTACGCTGAGAGAAAAGGACAGAGCTATAGCTCTTGCTATAGCAATTACATAACACTGTCCTTTTATACATACATACATGAACTCACGCCTTCATTCCCAGAGTGGGGCAGGCAGAGCTACAGAATAACCAAAAACTCTAATAACTTGTTGATAATTGTTGACACTGTCCTTTTATCTCAGCGTAAAATGAACTACATAGCTACGTCATAATAACCCTTAAGGTATGCTATATCACCCAGAATGGTGAAAGGATTCTAACTATACCACACTCATTTAAATCGGCTCAGGCGTTTAGAATTCAAGGTGTTTTAAAGAATTGTACATACTATGGGATCATGATCCCTGAAAACATTTCCCCCCTCTTTTTGGGCAGTCGTGTAATAAACGACTAATTTACTGTAACATAACTATGGCCTAGAAATCAAGGTGGTTGACTGTACCTAAGCCAATATTCTTTCCACTTCCCGCATCATAAAGTTGCAAATTTTATTGTTATTGCGGGCCTGGCGAGCGCCTTAACTTACGCCGTTAGCGCGACTAGTCGAAAGTTGGAATTGTTTCTTACAGGTAAAGCCTGACGTTATAAATAAATGTTCTTAAACCGTGGAAAAAGAAAAATCCAAATTATTTTCACATTTATATTTATTAATATTCGTTATTAAATAAGCTACTCAAATTAAAATAAAACTAAGCTACTCAAATATTAAGGATGTAATTAATACAAACACCCCACCTAGCAGGCCCGCTCGCGGCGTGGTCCCTATGACACTGGCTGCATTATTTCTCTGGATAGCTAGCCCAATCCTTTGGTAGAAGTAATCACCAGCTCTAGGCTTGTTTAAGAATATTGTAAGATCACTTTAATTTGAATGACGAGGGATGGCTATAACTTTCATGATGTTGAATTGTCGAAAATGAGGAGGGTCATAGTATGTATATATATCTGATATGAAAAGCTTAAGGCTCTGTCATCCCGGCTCATAGACACCTTGGAGATCCTAGAGCTGGTGCTTACCTCTCCCAAAGGATTGGGCTAGCTATCCAGAGAGGTAATGCAGCAAGTGTCATAGGGACCATGCCGCGAGCGGACCTGCTAGAGGGGGTGTTCTTTTTTTAGTGTTGATTATTATTTACGTATTTAATATTTGAGTAGCTTAGTTTTATTTCAATTCGGGTACCATAGTTTAATTTAAATTTAATAAGTTTAGTTTTAACTTTTAATAGTGGTACCTATATTATATTACATACATACATACATACCTTCACGCCTTCATTCCCAGAGTGGGGTAGGCAGAGCTACAGAATTACCAACAACTCTAAAAACTTGTTGATAACTCTGTAACCACAATTTGCACAATTAGGCTAAGATATTTAACAGTGTATATTAGTGACAGGTTGCAATAAATATTATATTAAATAAAATTTATACACCTAGTGGTTTTGCTGGTGGGTTTTCCCCACATCGGAACACAATGAATGAGTTCGTGATGAAAAATATTTTACATAAGATGAAGAAATATCGGTATTTGAATTTTCGAGAAAAAGGGAAAAGGTCTCGATTTTATATGCAATAACGAGCATTTTTAAACAAAATTTGGCAGCAGACCAGAATCTCTTAGGCAGAAAATCGTTTTTCGACAGTAATGTTTTGTATTGTTTTTGCGATGTTGACTTGAATAATTTTCACCTAGAACACTTTCGAGTTAAAATAAAAAACATAATATTCAAAGAGTAATCTTCAATCACCCTACCTTTTAAGCCGTTAAACAAATCATGTATTTGACAGAGCAAATTGCGGTTCAAACAAAAACGACAGCCACTGTCAAACTTCGAGATCAAGCGAATCAATTTGCGCGGCAACGTATAACTTATGTATAATGGACCATTCAATTTCCTTGGAGCTGTTGTCTTTGCGCGAAGGACCAATTACCGTTTTTCAAGAACACGCCGATTACAGAGGAACCATGTTGAATCAATGAATAATTTCCTCCAAGAGAAATATTCTACTTGTTAACCTAATTGAATAATGTTTTTGTAATGAAATGTTTATTATTTTTACTTTAAGGATGACCTAGCAGGCCACTTATGGTAAGTGAAATGTGAAACCCAAAAAAAATGTAATCCTAAGTCTGCAGAATGCCAACCCTCAGTAATATAAAATGAAATACCAGTAATATCGCCGGTTCACTGATTCCCACGTTGCAACACAACAATGCTGCACTGAACACTGCTGCTTGGTGTCTAATTACGCTTCGAAAACCCTGACTCATCCGTTTTTGTTAGGATTTTTTTGTGAAGTAAAAAAATTCATGACCGCACCTATTCAGGCTTCCCCAGAGAAATTAATGACGTTCCCCATTAAGGTTAAGTGCTATTTTAGCTTATGTGACTTGACGAAAAGTTGAAAACTTAGCGGCCGGAAGTTTTTTATTGTTTTAGCTGTCGCCGGGCCCTTGGTCCGCCAATTATGTGCCGTATTATATTATCTTTACGATATTTTGCTGTACTTTGTAAGGAACGACTTTCCGTTTCTTCATGTAGCAGTATGTAGTTTGTTTTTAGGATTACGTAGTCAAACTAGGAACCCTTATAGTTTCGCCATGTCCGTCCGTCTGTCCGTCCGCAGCCTATCTCAGAGACTCTTACTACAAAGCTGTAATTTGACCTGAATATACATATTAGTCACGCCAAAAACGAAAAGTTTACACGTAACGTGGGGATGTATTTTTTTTCTCGTCTACCCCATAGTGTCGGGTGTCGTTGGATAGGTCTTTCATTGTGGGTTTGTGTAAACAATTTTTCGGTAAAGGGATCTGTTTATGAAATATTAAGCTTTAATGCTCTAATTTTGGGAGGATTTTGGTTGTGGGAGGACCTCGTGCAGGGTCCGTCCGGGTTGGTACCACCATCTTATCCATTAACCTACCGCCAAGCAGCAGTGTTCGAATTGTTGTGTTCCGGTTTGGGGATAAGACAGCAGGTGAAATGACTAGCATAGAGGCATTCCATCTTCGGCCTCAGGGTTGGCAACGCATTTGAAGTCTTAGGATTGCGGTCTTGTGAATGCGAATATCTATGGGTCACAGTTTCCACTTACCATCAGGTGGCCTGTGTGCTCGTTTGTCTTCTCTATGCCTAAAAAAAAAAAAAAATTGTTAGAGTCAAGTGTCCCCTCCTCCTATAGCCGAACCTAAAAATAAGTACTAAAAATCTGAAAAATATTTTAAATGAAAGCACGTGTAACGAATTTTAAAGGAATACCATGACTACTAAGTAGACTTAAGTGGTTCTTGAGTTACAAACGGTTTAAATGTTTATACCTACCGAAAACTTATTTGCGGTGTTGGTAAACTGACCGCGACCTATTTTTTTTATATCATAGGAAGGCAAACGAGCACACAGGCCACCTGATGGTAAGTGGAAACTGTGACCCATAGACATTCGCATTCACAAGACCGCAATCCTAAGACTGCAAATGCGTTGCCAACCCTGAGGACGAAGATGGAATGCCTCTATGCTAGTAATTTCACCGGCTGTCTTATCCCGAAACCGGAACACAACAATGCGAACACTGCTGCTTGGCGGTAGGTTAATGGATAAGATAGTGGTACCAACCCGGACGGACCCTGCACAAGGTCCTCCCACAAGTAAACCCACCTATGTCGATGTATGGGGATAACAGTTTTCCAACGGTAAAGTAAAGTTAAGACACCGCACCGATCATCACACCAATATTAGCCTATACTGGGAATCGAACCCGCACTAGCTGCGTAGACAGTTCACTACTAGTCAGAAAAATGCACGGATAATGAGCTACCTTCCAAAACCCGCTTTAAACTTGGCAACACAAATCTAGTAAAGCCCTTCACACACTCGTCGCGGCAAATTGGCGGTTTAGCACCAAAGCGCCGTTACGAGCGTAACTTTTAATTACCTAACTTAAATCTCAACCTGAGACACTCAACACCATGGCGGGATATTGCTCGCGAACGCCTGTGTGCGCTTTTTAGGGTTCCGTATTCAAACTAGGAACCCTTATATTTTCGCCATGTCCGTCCGTCCGCAGCTTAGTTCAGAGACTCTAAGTACTAGAAAGCTGTCATGTGGCATAAATATACATATTAGTTGTGGGATGTATTTTTTTTCTCGTCCGCTCCATAGTGTGGGGTGTAGTTGGATGGGTCTTTCAAAAATATTGCGGGTTTGTCGAAACAATTTTTCGATCAGGGTATCCGTTTGTGAAATGTTAAGCTTTAAAGCACAATTTTTTGTGGAGTCATGTACGGGGGAGACCCCCCCCCTGCACCCAAAACTACTAATACTAACATTCTGAAAAATATCTTAAATAATTAAAGCACATTATAATGAATTAAATAGGAAAACGATCACTACTAAGTAGACTTCAGTGATGTTTAAACCTACCGAAAACTTTTTACGGTGTTGGTAAACTGACCGCGACCTATGTCGATGTATGGGGATAACAGTTTTCCAACGGCAAAGTTAAGTTTGTCCCGAGGTCTAATTTGTTTGTAGTAACGGCTTCAGAACCCTACACTGCGCATGCTCCGACATGCTCGCGCCCGATTTTTATTTCACCATTAAGTTTGCATATTTGCAGCCACAGAGTAAGAATATGAAATTCAGCAAGGTACTTAATTATTAGGGTAGGTATGTCTGGTTAGATACCAATGCAAGTCTCATTTAATTAAATTACATGCATACATAAACACGCGTTCATTCCCAGAGTGGGGTAGGCAGAGCTACCAGCAACAGAATTACCAACAACTCTAAGGACTTGTTGATAATTCTGTAACAACATTTTGCACAATTAGGCTAAGATGTTTACCGGTGTATTAGTGACAGGGTGCAAGCCCATCGCCTAACAGAACTACCACCCTTTATTAAATAAAATTAATTGCTGAAAAAAGCGTTTGAAAAAAAGAAAAAGACCTGCCACCTTTTCAAAATGAAAAGTAGTAGCTTATGGCCGCCATCAGATTCATGTTAATAAAAAAAATAAGATAATCTACCGAATTCTAAAAAAACATTCACAAACCAACACCATTAAACAAGAAATAAAAAAAATCTTAATAAATAAATTACTTACTTAGAAAATATTTCAACAGATGGTTTATGTCCTAAAACAGATAACAATTGGGAAAAAAAAACACGTATCCATGTTCACACTTTACGTTTTACTTGTGGGAGGGCCTTGTGCAGGGTCCAACCGGGTTGGTACCATCATCTTATCCATTAACCTACCGCCAAGGAGCAGTGTTCGCATTGTTGTGTTCCGGTTTGGGGATAAGACAGCCGGTGAAATCACTAGCATAGAGGCATTCCATCTTAGTTCTCAGGGTTGGCAACGCATTTGCAGTCTTGTGAATGCGAATGTCTATGGGTCACAGTTTCCACTTACCATCAAGTGGCCTGTGTGCTCGTTTGCCTTCCCATGCAATAAAAAAAGGAGTTTTATCTGACTTACTGCGTATTAGCTTAGGAGGGTAGTAATGTAAAAGTTAACTATTTCGGTCATAATAGACTTCCATTGAGCAAAGTACAAAAACAGCTAACAGCCAAGCATAAACAAATAACAATTCTTTGGTCTTTGCCGGTTTACATTTTTTCTTTTGTGCTTTCCGATTCATTCGTCAGTGAACAGCATCTTATAAATTACATTGGTAGGTACCTATAAACTTTGACACTATTTCTGATCATAACATTGAGTCACCTTTTTTTTTTTAATACATACTTACCTACATACATACATTCACGCCTTCATTCCCAGAGTGGGGTAGGCAGAGCTACAGAATTACCAACAACTTTAAAAACTTGTCCATAACTCTGTAACCACAATTTGCACAATTAGGCTAAGATGTTTAACAGTGTATATTAGTGACAGGTAGCAAGCCCATCGCCTAACAAGTCGCCTAATAACTACAAGCCTTTATTCCCTTAGTCGCCTCTTACGACTTCCACGGGAAGACATGGAGTGGCACAATTCTAAGCCGGCAACCACACGGCAACTTACCTTCGCGCCTGTAATCCCAAAGTGGGCTAGACAGAGCTACTGAATAACAACTTTAAAAAGTTGTTGATAATTCAGCTACCACAATTTGCACAAATAGGCTACCCCACATGTTTACCAGTATAAGTGGTAGTAATAAGCCTATATTCCCTTAGTCGCCTCTTACGACATCCACGGGAATACATGGAGTGGCACTATTCTAACCCGGCAACCACTCGGGTGATAAATCCTTATAATATAGTACATTGTGTATTAAGGTCGGTAAGTAAGGAATTACGATCGAGGCTCTAGTAGAAGCCCGAAGTCGAAGACTGAGGGCTTTCTGAGTCGAGGTTCGTAATTCCCGTACCGCCCGTGAAACATACAATGTTTTTCATCACATTTGCGAGTAAATAAATACACAAGTCAGTACAACTTATTACGAATTACTTGAACTTTTTTTAAGCGGATTGCTGGCGGACTCCACAGATTATACAAATGTTTCGTTCAGAAACGTTAAGGGCAAATACTTACGTAGTTATACATACAGCCCTGAAGGAGTGTAAAAAAAAAACGACGTTTTGATACAGAAAACTATTAAAATCGGTTATTAAGAACATTAATTGAGTATTTAAGTAACATGTAGCGAGTTTGCAATGAAAGTCCTGTTTAAATAACATTTTAAGACAATTTTTCAATTGCGTGTAAACTCTTTGCTTGAACTTGCATGACCTGTGTGTTGTGCCATAAACTAAAAAAAAATTACTTACCGACCTTGGGTTTCATGGTAAAAAAAAAGGTCGAGGGTTTTATATGGGGCATTGCGGCCAAGTTAACCTGTATGTTTAGATACTGTTTACGTGCAAGTGTGATGAAAAAGTTTTTAATTCATTTAACCACCTAAACACGTGAAACTACAATGAAACTCCAATTCCAAATTGACCACGTGAGTTAATTCAACGTTTAAACTAAGTTAAAAACTTGTTTAGCAACAGTTACCGAAAACGCTGCAATAAAACTGCACAAAACCGTGTAAAAGTTCGTTTACAATCGTCGGTGGCCTAATTAGGAAGTTGGGACGTCGCATCGTTTGTGTCAGAATAAGGAAATACAGAAGGGACACTATTGTAGGGCCATTACCAACTGACCGTCGGGGCAATAAAAGTACATTATTGCCTAGGCAGTGAAGCAGGCAATTGCCGTTCCTGCCGAGGCATATACAGGGTGTACAATCCAAATGGGTCAGTATGGAGAAGTCGGAAACTATGAGAGATAGCGAGATCTGTTCTTAGGAACCATGACGTCGATTTTAGATTTAATAATAATTACATTCAAACTTTTTTATTAACTCTCATACATAACCGGGAATCGAACCTGGTCAAAATCAATGTGTAAATTCTGCAAGTCGCAAGAAGCACAACACTAATGGAATCTTGTTTAAATAATTGAAAGAAAAACCTTCCAATTAAATAATTATCGTTAAACGTATTTTGTAAACAGTACACAACACATAACACAATAATAATGTGACAGTTATCAAAAATCAACACGAGGAGGTTATGAAAAGCCGTGTTTCATTTGAAGTTAATTCCAAAAACAGTATTCCATTTTCAAATTTTAAATGAATTGGTACGCCCGCTGAACAAATGCCTTCTAATTTTAAATAAACGCTATTTGTAATGCATAATACCGATGCAGATAAGATATGCATAAGTGGTCTCTTCAGATAATAAAATTGATGATCGATTCATATTATTCACGACTTTTTGCAAATTAATAAAACTGTGGGCATTTTAGTCTAATTTACTGTCAGTTGTGTTTACACAAGATTTCATAGCCAAATTTGGTCCTTTTTACTTAACGCGGTTACAAAAATATTGACCAGGTTCGATTCCCGGTTATGTATGAGAGTTAATAAAAAAGTTTGAATGTAATTATTATTAAATCTAAAATCGACGTCATGGTTCCTAAGAACAGATCTCGCTATCTCTCATAGTTTCCGACTTCTCCATACTGACCCATTTGGATTGTACACCCTGTATAGTGCTTTTCTCAAAAATCGCAAGATACCATCGCATATAAACAGAAACTTCACGTTTTTAAAAAGTTACAAACTAGATAACAATGAAATTTGTATGCAACAATGCGGGCTAGTGTAGCGAGCACGCAATGTATTTTTTTTTTATTTGGGTACTGTCTGTAAACTATGTACTTCGCGTCTCAGTATGGAGTTAGTAATGTCAACATTTCCGGTCATTTTTGTGAAAATCATTTTGTTGGAGTCTCGCTCGTACTTGTGGAGCTTATGGCGAGCGTAAGGGATGCGTGTAGTATCTGCGTTATCTTGTATCCCTTACGCTCGCCATAAGCTCCACGAGTATGAGCGAGAGACTCCGATAAAATGATTTATTGCCCCGACGGTGTTGGTAATGGTCCTACAATAGCTTTTTTTGAGTTCGTTTTGGAGCTGAAAATAGTGATAACGAAGCTTAGCTCAGAAAAAATAGATAGATAGGACTATATGACGGGTATTAGCGAAATTTTCTGCCGCAGATATTTTACTTCAAGAGTGTTTTTTTTTTCAATTGGGCCAAATCGTTGAGAAGTTGGTAATGATAGTTAACTTTTTATATTTTTTAACACACCGTTCTAGCTGTTTTGAACTTAATTTAACTTAAAACTCCTCGTCGCTACGCTCGTCGTCGCACCTAATCAACCTGGGTAATTTATTAATTAAAAAAAATGGCAACCGATTTAATATCTTGAAGAAAGTTGCTTAAGTAATATTCTGTAGTGTGATAAATTGACCAATGGAAAAAATGCTAAATAAATATGTATGCCAAAGATTGAGCTGGCAAAAATACAGTTGCTGTGTTTGGGAAATTTGACTAAACAGTAGGCTCCCCAGATAGGCACAAAACTCTAACCTAATCTCACCGCAGGTATTTTTGGAAAGGTTAAAAAACTGTCTTATGCCCGGTTTCTGAAGTACTTTTATCGGTGGTTTATCTGTCCGTAAACGCTATTGGTCCGTTAACTTTGACAACTGCGTTTCCGAACAACGACTCAAAGATAAACTCCGTTTAAACTAGGTTTAACTTAACTGCCCAAATTATTATTTTTACAAAAATCAACCGGAATTGATGTTGAATTAAGGCATTAACAGCAGTCTACGTATGAGAAACTATTAAGATCCATCTAGCGGCAGCGGAAGGAACTATTTATCTGTCAATAGTTATCGAACTGTTCGTAGAGCACTCAGAAACGCACGAAGAGATAAACGTCGTTTAACCTAAACATAACTTTAACGGATCAATAGCTATTAAAGGTTTAACTAGTGACTTCAGAAACCGGGCATTACTCATCTGAAAACCAGTTTAGGACAATCAATAATTTAGGTCAAACGAATGTGAGGACAACCGATTTATGGATCGCGAATAACACCCGTTTTAAGTATGTGTTCGTTTGAACTAAGGTAAACTCATCACGTTTACATCAAGACACTGTCCTGTCTGTTCTATTCAGTTCTAGTCTCGTTACTATCCAGTTAGGGAGTTCGTTAGCGAACTCGGTTACCGTCGTTGATTGTCGGCGAAAGTGAGAAGCGCCTCACTTACGTATGGTGCGAAGTTTTTGTACTTAGCGGATAGGCGAGAGCGAGAGAGATATATTTATGTTGATTAACATTTTAGGAGTTTTTATTTGCTCATCACTTGAATATTGGATTATAAACATGGTAATCAAGCTTCGTCTTTAGTTGTATTATTTTTCGTCAAATTTGAAGATTTAATACATATTTTTAGATGGGGAAACGGGGCACAATGATTAAAGATAAAAAAAGAAAAAAGATGTTTATTCAGTAAGCTTCGCAAGAGACCACTGCTGAGAAGAAACGCCGCAAGAAACTCATCAGTCAGTCGTTTTTTAAATATTGCTTATATAATAAAAAACTTAACCTAGCATTACATAAAACAGTGAATCTCAAATAACACAAAAAATAAATATATTCATGCGTAGGTTGAGCAGGATGTGTCAAAACTCACAAGAAAATGAAAAATAAACAGAAATTTTGGAAATTAAACTTACCTATGACGGTGCAAGACAACCCACATAAAAAGTTTCGATACATTCTCCTACAGAAACCGTGTCCCCTAGACCAGAGATGGGCATTAATCGATTAACTTTTTAGTCAACTAATCAATCGATTAAAAAATCAATCGTCACAAAATTAATCGCGATTAATTTAATCAAGATTAAATGAATCGTCGCATGATACGATTGACGATTGATCAATCGTCATGTTAATCGACTAAATGTCACGATTCATTTTCGACTAAATATTAGAAGACAGCACAGCACGTTGAAAAAATAGTTATGTCTCGTTGTTCAATGTCTTTTACTTTCTTGGAACTCATTCTAGTTGGTTTGCTGTGTGATGTGATATAAATATTTAAAAACTTGTTCCAGTGACACAAGATTGTTTTTACCGAATACATCTACTTACCAAGTTTCAACAGTATAAGCTGTATAAGCTCTCATAGTTTCGGAAAAAAGTGGCTGTGACATACGGACGGACGGACGGACGGACAGACAGACATGACGAATCTATAAGGGTTCCGTTTTTTGCCATTTGGCTACGGAACCCTAAAAATACGAATGCTTTGTCATAATTATTTATAAAGCGATAACTGCGAACATAATACGAGTACCTATGCTTCCCAACATTCCTAAGTATTGTTTTACATTCCTTAAGGTGTAGCCACAGATCACAGAAACAAGGGAGATATGTCATGAACGCCAATTCGTACAAGACCCGGTGTCGCCACTTTTAAACATGTGTGCGTCTTACGCTTACGCTCTATTAACTACTACAAAAACAACCTCCTCATAATTGGTTACAGCTTACGAACTAAAAACGCCGTAACATAGTTTTGATAGTAGCAGAAAATTAAGCTTTATACTAAGTTCTCAAGGTTGAAAAATGCTGAAAGATCGTTTTTTTTCCATCGTAGTTCAGTCACTGAACGTAAGGTAGCGCTTACTCGTCACTTAGCTGCCATCTATGCGACGAGTAATTAATTAGTTCCTCAGAGCTAGATGGCGCCAAGATAGTAGTCCCTATGTTCAGCAGGTTAAGGACTACCCACACACAGCGACATCTAGTTATACTTTTTTCAAGAGGTGTGCGTTTCTCTCCTGTCGTCCACTTAGGGATGCCACAAGGAATGTTTCAAAATATATCGATAAACAATTCAAACTTGTTTGCAACGTTAATATAGGTACTATTCAATTTACAGGCAATAAGTACTATTTTTATTATTTTACTACTAGGTTAATACAATTACATCATTTAAACTTAATATATTATTGTTAGAATAGAATAATATTTTATTAGCAAGAATACGGTTTGCGTAAAATTGATACATAAGATTTTAAATTTGGAACGATACCTATATTAGAACGTAACAAAAAAATGGCCGAATTTCTTTGGTTAAATTTTCTGGAGCTGTTTAAGATTTTCGTTTTGATTAGTACATAAAAGTCTAAATTGTAAACTTGGACTTTATGATGTTAATACAAATATACTAATAAAATGGGTTCGGTTGAGTGTCACGTCACAAGATCTCAGTTTGGGACAAACCAGTAGTTTACCGACTTGATTATGTAAACTTTATTTCATAAATGGTACAAATTACTTAAAACAGAAAGATAGACTTAATACTTGGGGCAATCTCTACCATCCAACCTTTAGGCTTGAATCCTTTTAACCCCTCAGGTGTCCTACGCACAACATGTGTGCGTAGATTTTTTGACATTACGTGACTTATTCATTTGACATAAAGTTTAATTTTGATGTACATCAATTTTGACATATCGCTCGACGGGTTAAGAGTGAGTCGGCGCGAGCTGTCAATCAGCGCTGTGTGCAAACACAGCTCAATACTGAGCCAGAGCCCTTTGCCTTTGTGGTTGGTTAATTTATGTTTATCTTAATTGTATGATTTGCCTACTTATATTTGAATTGCTAGTCCTTCGTCGTTCGTTAATATTGTAAAGAAAATTAAATTTTGTATAACGTGAAAATTTGTTAAAATTATTTTTCTTCTGTTTAAAGCGTGTCGTGGTAGTGATAAATAACTAGAACTATTAACACATTGAATTCTATTGATAGCTGTAGAATAAGCCATTTATCGATAGTCGATAGAAATCACGTCAACACAACTTTCACAACCTTACGCTCTGAAATACATTCAAATATAAAATATTCATTTAAAAATATAAATAATGCTTAAAAACAAAATTTACCGGTGGTAAGTTATGCCCTTTGATTTTATATTAACGTTTGTATTTCGATTTTTGCACACTTTCACGCTACATACAGTCATTTTATCATTTAAACGGAGCTTCTATACTGACAGCGTTCAGTGAGTGACTGTGTCAACGCTTGACACGCCTCGTGCCGATATGGTCAATTTGACCATATCGAGGCGACACGAACCACGCCCCCATAACATATCTCCCTTGTTTCTGTGATCTGTGGGTGTAGCAATCTATCAACGTAACACGAAACATAGACTTAAAAATAACTTATTTATTACTGATATCAATCGAAAGAAAATTAATCTAATTAATCAATCGATTAAAAATGTAGTCGTTGCCATTTAATCGACGATTAATTTAGTCGCGACTAAATTAGTCGAAACTCTTACGATTAAGATTAATCAATCGTCATTTTTAATCGTTAGTCGCGATTAAATAGGTTAATCTTAATCGTTAATCGTTAGTCGATTAAAATTTGCCCATCTCTGCCCTAGACAATATACAATGTTTACATATTTTTTATGACTATGGCTATGACTATTATGGTGGGACATTTGCGAAATGTGCATTGAGGATTAAGAAATTAAAAAGCTGCAAGTAGTGTTTTTCTGTGTATTTTGTGTATTTGTAGAAAAAAATAATTATTATTTCATTCAGAAATATGTAAATAACGTTAAAAAAGTTTTTATTTCATATTAATGAGAGGCTTATGGTTACACGCATTAAATTAAAGAACAATGGTCGAAAATCAAAATTGTCCATCACATGTTCCAACAGGAAAACAAAAGCAAATGAGCACTGCGAAGTAAATCTAACCTTTAACACTGTTAACACGTTCAGATCCAAGAACTCCTCATAGAATCCATTTTGTATGTAAATGAGTGGTCGGGCATCGAATTTATTAACCAGGTAGTACTTTCTCGCACGCATTTCAGTGCCACAAACTCAATATCTTCGTCTATTTTACATGAGAATGTGAAACTCTGGTAGCCAATGTGTTAATCTACGTATATCGTAATCCCTTATTACCTCGACTTTGAGAGCGGTACTAATTCTCGAACAGGATCCGCATACGAATGTAACGGAGGC
Source organism: Acleris emargana (assembly GCA_927399475.2). Classification (NCBI taxonomy): domain Eukaryota; kingdom Metazoa; phylum Arthropoda; class Insecta; order Lepidoptera; family Tortricidae; genus Acleris; species Acleris emargana. Next base: position 3,847,179 of record OV656843.1, read on the forward strand.
ATCGAGATATCGTTAACGGAAATTGTAATTGTAATGTCAATGAGATAAGGCTTAGTTTTGCGGGGTTAGAATATATATAAGAAGTTTGAACTCGGTTTGTTATTTTCTTGTCTTGCTTTTTGTTTTGTGAGTCTCTTTAATTAAAGACTAAGTAAAAAAGGGGTTCTGTTTGGTTGTTGTTGTAAACAACTAGACTCATAAGTCCTCAACTAATTACTAATTTAAGTTGTCTTGTTAGTTTTTTTTTATTATTTTCATTGGAAGGCACACGAGCACACAGGCCACCTGATGGTAAGTGGAAACTGTGACCCATAGACAATCCCATTCACAAGACTGCAAATGCACCGCCAACCCTGAGGACTAAGATGGAATGCCTTTATGCTAGTCATTTCACCGGCTGTCTTATACCCAAACCGGAACACAACAATGCAGACACCGCTGCCTGCTTGGCGGTAGGTTAATGGATAAGATGGTGGTACTAACCCAGACGGACCCTGCACAAGGTCCTCCCATAAGTAAAAAACCAATAAAAAAACTTTTCAACTTGGTGCATGGCATGGTGCATAGGGCCACTTATATGCGGAGCTAAAAAGATACGAAGTCTCATTACGGTATGTGTCAGGTACAAAATACCCTAAATAATTCAAAGATATATCTAAAATTTAAGCATGGATCCATACTTAAGCATAAGAAGGGTTAAGCGCCCTGTTATAATTCATTGATTAAAACGTAAGTTTTTCAAAAGAACAACAAATATGTAAGCAAGAGATATACATACATACATACATAAACTTATGCCTTCATTCCCAGAGTGGGGTAGGCAGAGCTGAAGAATTACCAACAAGTCTTAAAACTTCTTGATAATTCTGTAACCACATTTTGCTCAAGCAGGCTTAGATGTTTTCCAGTGTATTAGTGACAGGTGGCAAGCCCATCGCCTAACAGTACTACAAGCCTTTATTCCCTTAGTCGCCTCTTACGACATCCACGGGATGACATGGAGTGGCACTATTCTAACCCGGCAACGACACGGCAAGTAAGCGAGAAATATCTACCGCATTATCTGTGAAATTGGAGCAAGATACGAACACATGTCTCATTTCTGCAGTTTGATGCACGTAATATCGGTCAAGAGGTTGCACAACTCGCTGGCAACTTCTTTGTCGCATTATTATAATATTCTAGACTTATAGTAAGCTTGCAGCTCGATGTTTCGAGTCGACTTGAAGCCTTGAAGTACTGTTAGGCGATGGGTTTGCAACCTGTCACTATTACACTGGTAAATAACTTAGCTTAAATGTGCAAATTGTGGTTATAGAATTAACAACAAGTTTTTAGACTTGTTGGTAATTCTTTAACTCTGCCTACCCCGCTCTGGGAATGAAGACGTGAGTAGTTTATGTATGTATGTAAGTAGGTAGGTGGGTGGTACTCACTATTTGGTCGAAACACCTTAGACCGAACGTATCAGAATTTTAATGTCATCTAAAGGCATTTCTCGCCGCATGGGTAATTTTTTTTTGATAGTCACAAGTCTTACCTAACCTAACCAATGTAATAGATAAGATATGTTGTTGTTTAAGATATTTTGAAAACGTCATGGTTTTACCAAGAAAATACTTTTGATGAAATTAAATTCGATGAAACAATACAATCGATGAAGTGAAATTCGATATAATTATGGTTTACCAGGTAGCGAGTGGTTCTTGTGTGAAAGTACCGGATAGTTTTATAGTAAAATTTGCTGTTTGGTTTTGTAAAAAAAACCTGTCTTATTTTAACTAATTAAAAAAAACAGCAGTGGTTGAGAAAAGCACTATGTCTCTGTAGAAAGTACAATTCATGCATTCTATCAAGGTTGAGAACGCGATCATAATATGGCACTTCCTACAAAGTGGCCAAGCATAAAAAAAAAAAACAATGATTGACAACCCAAACCCAAATTACTGTCTCGGCGAAATTCTTCTTGACACGTTTGATCTAAAAATATCAACAAAGCATAAAGCCACAGTAAACTTTAATGGGTAATTATCCCAACCACATTTTTTTAGCGGCGGACGTGATAATTGGGGTGTAAAGTACATTTATTGGAAAACTATTTATTTTCTAGAAAATCTTACACAAAGTACCATGTTGAGCCAAAGTTAAAATGGTTAATAACTTATCATGTTTATCGTAAAAAAAGAAACAGTCCAAAATCAATTTTGGTGTCGTGTCCAGTACTTGTCGCAGACACTGATATACCGTGGTACAAAGTTATTAAGCCTCAACTAGATTGATATTTTAGTTACCTCTATTCCCTATTAGTTAAGGAATTATAAAATATTACAATTATTGCATTTGCAAATAAAAATAAACTGGGAACAGTGTAAATAAAACTGTCCTTGCGAAATAGTCAATTTTGGTGGTGAATATTACAATTGATTTTATGATCGAACGAAAAGTGATTAAACAAACAAATATGGCGTCAGTCGTTCGTTCAGTTCCAGCGATAGATTAGATGGTGAAAGATTTATACCGTCTTGCTGCATCTTCCCTCTAAGTACATAAGAATCAAATTTTGGTGGTACAAAATACATTTTTATAATTGTGATAACTTAGATAACTTGTTATTTTGCAAAAAAAACAATTGTGTTTAAATTATTTTGAGTATGTTATGGTGTTTTTTTAACTATATGAAGTTAAATTTGTATAAAACTAAAATATTCACGTTAAATAAAATAAAAAAGTACAAGTTCTAATTTTGGTGATACAATTTTGGTGGCTTTTCCTAAGACACCAAAATTGACAAAATTCCTTGTTCCACCAAAATTATATAAACACCAAACAATAACTATTTATTATATTAAAAAAATACGTTGTTGGTTTTAAAAAATAACAAGAATGATTCCCTAACGATTATTATTTTAACTATCCCGATATGTCATTATTGATCGTGTGTTTTTCTTAGAAAAGTAATTTTGGTGGATAATAGCAATTTTGGTGGTATATAATTAGTAAATTCGATATATCTTAAAACGACTTGGTTTAATGAAGGGCCATTTTAACACTGTTTTAATTATGACTAATGACGTCCCTTACACTTAAAATTGTGAACCCTACTGACAAAATAAAAAATACCACCTAAATTAGGATTGATTTGTTTGGAATTTGGAAGCTTGTTGAAATTCACCCTAATGTTATTTCAAGACATCAATCCGAAACGTTCACACACCCACAACACAATCTCTTCAACAACAACGTTCTTTTTCATTTACTCAGTTAAATTAATTGCATGGGAAATTCATATCACAGTGGGCTTTATTACCCGATATTTCACGAGAAATGAAACTTTGCGATAACAGAGCAATAAATTACGCTGTTTACACAGGTACCGCCATATTGTTTCGTGGGGGCATGTAATTCTTCACTCGCCGCTTTTAACACATTTCTAAGAAGTTAATATCGGCCATTTTGTAATATAAAAACTCGAACCAAAGCATGGACCATGCTTAATGCTGTGGGTTCCGTCACCGTTGCTACAAAGACGAGCGTTATTTGATGATTTTCAGTATGAATAAACGACAATTTAGCTGGTAAATGGAGGGGGGAGCACTTGACTCTAACAAAAATTACCATTTTAAAATGTTATCCTAGTAAAAAAGTACCACTGTTGTACGTGTATGGGAGAAGAAAGATTTTCAAGATTTTATTTTACAAAATTTTTGAAAACAAATGTGTCATCATGTCAGCCGAAAGACGTCCACTGCTGGACATAGGCCTCCCCCAAGGCTCTCCACTCAGACCGGTCTTGTGCTTTTCGCATCCACCGCTTTCCCGCGATCCTTACAAGGTCGTCACTCCATCTTGTTGGAAGGCCTACCCACAGCTCGTGTCCCGGTCCGCGGACGCCACTCAAGAACCTTCTGACCCCATCGGCCATCAGTCCTGCGTGCGATGTGCCCCGCCCACTGCCACTTCAGTTTAGCCATTATTTGGGCTATGTCGGTAACCTTAGTTCTCCTGCGGATATCATCATTTCTGATTCTATCACGCAGAGAAACCCCGAGCATAGCCCTCTCCATAGCCTTCTGAGTGACCTTGAGCTTTCTTATGAGGCCCATCGTTAGCGCCCACGTCTCGGATCCGTAAGTCATCACTGGCAAATAAATGAGTATTTAAACCAAATTAGGATAGACCAAAAAAAATTACTTACGATTTTTACATTCTAGTTCGAAAGAATAGGTAATTTTAAGAGACCTTAGCAGTACCAAGAGCGTCTGAGTTAAACTGTAGACGGATGGACGGAGAGACGAACACGACACACGAATTATTTTCGCCAAACCGCATTTTTTTTTAAATTATTTCTCCAGCGACACCCCATACTATAAGGTAGACGAGATAAATAAAAAACATCGTCACGTTACGTATATAGGGGACGTATACCTACTATTTTTTTATTTTTTTCAATATTTTTTTTTAACTACCACTTTTTTGGCGTAATCACAGTTTTCTAGTACTAAGAGTCCCTGAGCTAGGCTGCGGACGGACGGACGGACATGGCGAAACTATAAGGGTTCCTAGTTTAACTACGGAACCCTAAAAAGGCGATTCACTGCATAGTAATAGTATGAGTATTTCAAAGGAGAATAGGCAGAAATGTATGAACACTGGCCTAGAAACCAATCCTCATTGGTCATTATAGGCAAAATAGCCCACCCTCCTTTAACGTGGTTGCCAATAGGGCATAAAATGGCTTGACTACTACATTGTAGCTAGCCGCCTTACGGCAGCTGGGAGAACTGTATTTTTCTTTTACGCACTAATCACTTACTCTAACAAGCTTTGCTACGTGCTACGATCGCAGCCCGTAGCATCGTTTTATGACTTGGTAGCGAAAATGCTACGAACTCTGACGTGCGGTGATGAAACTAACAAAGTTGACAAAACATGGTGAACGTTTTTTGCTGTGAACAATAGCGTTTGCAAACTACCTACTTCTACTGCATTTCTTCAATACTGTATCTGGTTGCATTGCAGTTCGATAGTTATGAGAGTACTACTTCTGCGGTCCACTTTGTCCGGTTTGACTATAACACCAGAAAAGTGATATTTTGGGATGGAAGATAGCTAATGTGGTTAACACCGTTTCAGCGAAAAAGGAGCGTAACTCACATAAAAACTGAGTTGGACTCGCGCACGCAGGGTCCCCCCCCCCCCCAATAGCCCCCCTTCAATATTTATTTTATTATTTTTTAATGGAATACATCATCGGTGAAAATTTCAACTGTTCAGATATCACGGTTCGTGAGATACAGCCTGGTGACAGACAGGCGGACAGACGGACAGCGGAGTATTAGTAATACGGTCCCTTTTTTACCCCTTGGGTACGGAACCCTAGAAAGGCGGCTAACTGCAAGAAATAACTCTCAAAGTAACCTTTTTAAATTTAAAATGCTTATCAATCAATCAATAATTCAATCAATCAATCAATCAATCAATCAATAAATTTAGTTATTCGTAAAATATAGGTAACAATAATGCTACTACTGTAAAAATTAATAAGTATCACTATGTTTGGCCATTACATAAACTAGTTTTATATATTACAATTTAAAAAAAATATGGTCGGAAAAGACGGAATAAAACGAACCGTCTGTTATTTTTTTTTAATAACTAATCATTTTTTGAACTCTAACTAATCTATTTTTTTCGATATGTTAGGTTAGGTTAGGAATATGTTACGAATATTGTAGGCTTATACTATTACTATACTCGTTCCATTCTTAAAGGCTTGATTTGACAGCACAAAATGTAACCTCAAACATGCTTCATTCTAAAACGCACAGTACCTGTCATTGTGACATTACTATTCGACTTTAACGGACAACGCATAGCTTAACTAAAGTAGGCTCATAGTGATTTTATGAATAAGGAGGTTATTTTGTACTAAGTTGACTTCTATCAAAATGAGTTTTTTAGAAAAGAAAGTTACCATAATAATAAAGAACCAAGCCAGTAGTTGGCCAAAGTTAATAACTTAACGAGTTTGGCTCCAATACCTAATTTATAACATTATTTAATAAGGCCGATGTCCAAAGTTCGAGCTAGGTATTACTTTTATGGGTGTCCGGGTATTAAATTCCTTTGACGGCGTTTCTGGAAAGTATCGATACGGGCCGGGGAATTCATTTCCGGTCACGTACCTACTTCCGGCTCGAGTCGCGGCCCGATGAAATTTTCTACAGACCTAACTTATTACCCGTGAGCCAGAGAGCACAGACTTTTTAATCTTATCTTTATAACTACTGCAGAATGATTTATAAATACTAAGTGTTTTACTATGAAAACCTATAAGTATGTCGCATACTACAATACTCGTACAATACAATACAATACAAAACACTTTATTGTACACCAAACAAACAAAAACAGAGATGGAGCACAATTAAAAATAATACAGGTATAACAGGCGCTCTGATCGCTGATTAGCGATCTAATCCAGACAAGCTTAGTACTGATAGGTTTTTAGTTTTTTTTTTGTAATTGTTAACGATATGATAGTCATGCCCTAGGCAACATTGTTTTATCCACTAGAATCAGGGACGTATCACTATTGTCAAGTAAGTAGGAGTTATCGTTCAATTCAATACGATAATATGTCAAATTAAGGCAAGATTTTACACGTGAGAATAGATTGTCACTTCTATAATTTGCTTGTATTTCTTAAATCAATTTACTCGTTCGTATTTATTCTCACCCAAATTAACCTAGTCCCAAACTTAGCTTTAGATTTGCTTTATGGGTACTCGACACAAAAAACTTCTAAAAACAAAATGTGTTTAGTAACGGCTTCTTGTCGATCGGTCAATCGAGGGAGTAAACTCATTCGACGGTCAAGCTAACAAATAAAGAATACACCTAAAATGTTGTTAGCACCCACTGACTGACGGGACTCCTTAAATACTTCATAACTTGTGGGTAAGGACCAAAAAGTTGGACACGCTAAGTCGCTCAATAAAATTTTATATGAAACTTTTCCGTTGTGACACGAGAATTAGCCATACAATGGTAGAGATACTTTTCGTTGCACAACGGAACTTTCGACTTCGTTGTTTGTACGGTTAACTGGGCTTAACTATGGTCCAACTTTTTGGTCCTCATCCTTGTCCATCGAGTTAAAAACAAGTTAATTCGCGGGCAGAGTCACTACCAACTAGACTAAATGTCGCCAAGTATAACCATACTAGCATCTTCCCGCGACTTTGTCCGCGTAGATATAAATTATCGTTATTCCCTCGAAAACTTGTTTCCGAAATGAAAAGTAGACAATATGTTAATCTCAATTTCAAATTTCATCCAAATCCGTCGACCTATTGCAGCGTAGGAGTAACAAGCAAACACACATAATTTCTCACTTATAATAGTAGTCACATTTTTCCTTGGCCAGGCTGTTCCCCGCACCCCGCTATCACCCACTCACTCCGCGCCGCGGTGTTTCTCGCCCTAAGTTTTAAGTAGACTTCTTTAAACTCGCTCCAACTCCGCACTCGCAGTTTTTTGATTAGCAGGATTAACGGCACTACGGTAAAAACAACTTTCGCAATAATTCTACTTTTAAAATCTACTTAAAAAATATTTATTCGTTTTTAATCCTCGACAAGTTTGACAACCCTAATAGTGTGCACCTGTATGTCTTTATGTAGCATTTTAACTGTTAGTGTTTTTGAACGCAAACGAACAAGGTATAAAACATACATTTACCGTGTGCCGTTTGCCGTGTACTCCTCAAAATAGCAAAACACGATTAATTTCCGTGTGGTTGTCGGGTTAGAATAGTGCCACTCCATGTCTTCCCGTGGATGTCGTAAGAGGCGACTAAGGGAATATAGGCTTGCAGTACTGTTAGGCGATGGGCTTGCAACCTGTCACTAATACTCTGGTAAACATCATAGCCTATTTGTGCTAAATGTGGTTACTGACTTATCAACAAGTTTTAAAGTTGTTGATAATTCTGTAGCTCTGCCTACCCCACTCTGGGGTTACAGGCGTGAAGGTATGTATGTATGTACATTTACATATAGATAGAGGCACAATCAATGAAAATGGTCTCTTAAAATAACTAATTATTTCGGATTAGCACTTTTTACTTTGATCTATCTCTATTCTTTATCTTGTTTTTTTGTATTGAATAGCTACTGTAACAAGCCCCTAAATTATTTAAAAGCCTACAAATTCTTCGACAGTAATTGTGTTTGTTGTTTAATTAAAGTTTTGATTTGCGAACGGCGAACGTAATCTTAATTCTAAAGGCTTTTCGGGTGTTTCCGCTAGATATATTGCAAGGGGTTGTCGAGTCCTCGACCCATTAAAGCATTCAAAGGGGTCCAACTTCCGAGTTCCTATCTTGATTTTTACGTCGTGCGTAATAAAAATATGAGAGTCCCCTACACTAGAGCGGAATAAAACTGCCAACGGAAACATAAAAAACATTTTGGTGGTTATTCTTCAATGGCTGGAAATAAAAAAGTTCTTGTTGTGTTCTGATTTCTGACGATTTGGGATGAAAAATTGTAGTTTATGCAACTGATGCATAATGAAAGGCCTTAAAATAAGAGTGTGGTTTTATTTCATAATAGGATCACGAGAGTGTTTTAAGGCCTAATTATGTACAGCTGTATACGCTACTTTATCTACACACATATTATCATAAGTCCTCTCAGACGGTTTCAGAAGCCGACGACTTGACCACAAAATGGCGGCAAAACAAACTTTTGTTGTGTCAGTCAGTACCAATGATATGAATGGTTTTTTTTAAATCCAAACGAATGAAGTCTCTATTCTCATGTCACTTGAGACCAAATATGTGTATGTATATATGTGAGTGTATTTATAACTGTTTTAATATCTATGGATATTAGAATAGAGACCCTCTTGAGTTTTGACGGCTGTTCCAAATTTAAACTCATAACCTTATAGAAAACGATACTGTAATTACGTTACAGTACAGAACTTACTACCACGACAAGAAAGTTCTCTTAGTTAAATTGGTCGTTATAATGCTGGTCATTTCATACGGATTCTGAACGCATTTTAGAGAACTAATGATATGTTACGTTAATGTATAGGTATTAGTGTAAATAAATTTTGGTAAAAAAACACGATTTGCTTTTAAAATACGATTCTTAAACTTTACAGATAACGAACCAAACTGAAGTATCTTAATTACTTCTTGTATTAGCCGTATTACTCTTTTAATTTATATTCAGTGTTTGTTTCTGTTTCTTGGATGTTTTCTATGTATTTAAGTTTTTTTTTTTTTTTTTTTTTTTATATCATAGGAAGGCAAACGAGCACACAGGCCACCTGATGGTAAGTGGAAACTGTGACCCATAGACATTCGCATTCACAAGACCGCAATCCTAAGACTGCAAATGCGTTGCCAACCCTGAGGCCGAAGATGGAATGCCTCTATGCTAGTCATTTCACCGGCTGTCTTATCCCCAAACCGGAACACAACAATGCGAACACTGCTGCTTGGCGGTAGGTTAATGGATAAGATGGTGGTACCAACCCGGACGGACCCTGCACAAGGTCCTCCCACCTCCAAATGAGTAGGTTTATCGTTATACCGTGTGGTTGCCGGGTTAGAATAGTGCCACTCCATGTCATCCCGTGGATGTCGTAAGAGGCGACTAAGGTAATAAAGGCTTGTAGTACTGTTAGGCGATGGGCTTGCCACCTGTCACTAATACACTTGGAAATATCTTAGCCCACTTGTGCAAAATGTGGTTACAGAATTATCAAGAAGTTTTAAGACTTGTTGGTAATTCTAAGCTCTGCCTACCCCACTCTGGGAAAGAAGGCGTGAGTTTATATGTATGTAGTTAGTACCCATAGTAAAAGCCTAGAGCATAGTTTTTTAAACTTAATAATCCATATCTACGTACATACATACATTAAATCACGCCTGTTTCCCAGAGGAGTAGGCGGAGGCCACTTCTTTCCGCCTGCTATGATCCTGAACAATCTATTTCGCTTCTTCCACATTCATACATCGAGTCATGCGCGCACGTTGGTTTAGATTACTTAACTTAACTTACTTCGGTCCTTGATTTTAAGTAACTTGACAGTATTGACGCCTTTTAACCTACTGCCAAGCAGCAGTGTTCGCATTGTTGTTTTCCAGTGTGGGGATAAGACAACTAGTGAAATAACTAGAAGCATACCATCTTAGTCCTGAGGGTTAGCAACGCATTTGCGGTCTTAAGATCGTAGTCTTGAGAAGGCAAATGTCTATGGGTCACAGACCCCACACCATCAGGTGGCCTGACTGCTCGTTTACCTATTACATACCAGAAAAAAGAATAATGAGGATTAACCTAGCCATCCATCTTAGTAAAGCTTCTGCTAAACTAATGAACAAACCTAGCTTCTACGTTTCATCAGAGTAGTGCACTTCATTAGACTCTTAAGTCGTTCATTGAAGAGCTAATGATACCAAATAACCTAAATCCTGTTCATAGCTCACTGTCTCTTTCCAATTGGTCTAAAACAAAAGGGACGCTCTGGCAAGTATGAAAATATATGTGCTAGCCTATCAGGCTAATCAATAACAGGCACGAGGCAGCCTTTGTCCTCTCTATAAAGTCTGATTGACAATCAACTAACGGATGAGATCCGTCAACAGTTCAATAGAGTCTTCATCAGGTATAGATCACTTTGGAGCTTGCTATTTTTGAATACGGGTTTTGAATGCGATCCGTGATAATAAAATAAAACAAAGAACACAAACGGGGTAAAAGTAGTTTAGTTAGTAAGAATTTTTAGGTAAATAATAGCTGCCTTCATAAACGCTATAGTTCCATTGATTCATCACGGATCCCCTCATCAGATAATGAATTGAAGCTAAGCGGACCATCTCGAAAGTGATAACTATCAAAAAAGAAAAAAATATCGGTCCCCAATTAACGAAGGAATAACGTAACAAACATACATAAAAACAAAACCTTTTTTTTTTGAAGTCAGTTGAAAATGTACATATTTTCTACTGAATACTTTATTAATTTATCTACGTATTTTTTTTTGTACATAATTCAATACCTACTGACACATTCAATTGACACATTTTCAAAATTTGTTCCACTTGTGTTATTCTAAGTATAAAAAATTCCTTTTGTCCGCGATAAAAATATACAAAAAAAAATAAGTTTAGGCACTCTATCAATATATTTATTATGTACCATGCATTGTTTAATTTTAATGATTTTTAATTTTTATTTCCTATTTTATCAGGAACCCCTCTCATATGAAGGCCTCTTCCAACGATTGACATTTTTCTCGGTCTTCGGCTATCTGTCGCCATTTTGGTCCTGCATTTTTTTTAATATCATCTGCCCAGCGTGCTACGGGTTCAAGTAAGGGTAATCGAAGTACGTGTGTAGTGTTTACTTTTGAGAAATATTTATAAAGGAAATCGGATTTTTCTTTTGTAATCGAGGTCCCGTTTTCAAACGAAATTGTTGCGTGGTTGTATCCAATCCCATTGTGTTATTGCATTTACAGTGAAGATATTTGATCTCGTAACACAAATGAGAAAATTCAGAGTAAATACAAAATTAGAAAGGAAAATATTTATTTGTTTTTAAAATTAAAAATGTTCTATTAGGAAAAAGGATACTGCAAGGTAAGGTACCAAACGGTTTATACAGCTGAAATGTTTTTCTAATGATTATAAAAAACAAGCCCAACCTTACTTAAGTATTCTACACGATACAGGTTTTTTTAATTCTATAATTTTAGCCTAAAATCCCAGGCAAAAAGCTTTTAGCAGTAATAGTTTAAGCATTATAAATTTAACGTGGTTAACTATAGAGTAGAAAATGCTTCGACTATACTTTGCACTAAGCCTTCTCCTCGTACATTTTGCAACAGGTTAATGACAAATAAAACGATAAACAATAAAACATCACAAAAAAGTAACATAATTATATAACTTCAACACATAAATCACGAAACAAGAAGTAAGTAACATCAGAAAGGAAGTAACGAAATGGAAAGTAACAAAATAGAAAGTAACAAACAATTGAAAAATTGAGAAGGACGTGTGGGTTGGAATAGGGATATCATAATATTTTTTACAACTCCCTTTGCTCGCGGTTAAATAAAAATTGCTCCATCGCACTTACGGTGGTCGTAACGTTTTTATTTGTCGTCATGTTGTTATTGTTATGTCGTGTAAATCGGGCGAGTATACACACGGTTTATGGTCATGCTTCCTTTCGTAATTTTTTATGAGTTTCTGTGAATTTGGCATTTTACTTTTCATATGCTTTTAATGTTCCCATTTTATTGACGAAATTTGGTATTTTTACTTTTTATTTTTGAAATTTTATAAATGGAAGATCGAAAAATTCTCGTATGGATTGCAAATTGATTGTCTTCAATTGGTTTTCACGCCCTTCAATGAAATATGAACAATTTACATACATACATAAACTCACGCCTTCATTCCCAGAGTGGGGTAGGCAGAGCTAAAGAATTGCCAACAAGTCTTAAAACTTCTTGATAATTCTGTACCCACATTTTGCACAAGTAGGCTAAGATATTTCCCAGTGTATTAGTGACAGGCGGCAAGCCCATCGTCTAACAGTACTACAAGCCTTAATTCCCTTAGTCGCCTCTTACGACATCCACGGGTAGATATGGAGTGGCACTATTCTAACCCGGCAACCACACGGCATATAAACCATTTAACATTAATTTAATCTAAATTATTGATTGTACGAGTTGTTACACTAATTAATTTGCGAAAACAAAAAAAATAACACTGGATCAGACAATAAAGAAAACTGCATTTTCAATAACTGAAGATTTGACAAAGTGTTACGGAGACCAAAATTCCAAGATTATCCTTCAAAGAGTCTTCGAGATAAAGGTCCATGATATGAGCGGAAACAAACAATCTCAAAAAGGGTCTGATTACTTAAGGGATGTTTTTAAAAACAACGTCGTTTCTTTTTCACTATTTAATAACCGAAAAAGAAGGTTTATAAAGTTTATAACATGGAGGAGGCAAACAAGTATACAAGCTTGATGGAAATAGGTCTCCAAAGCCCATGAACACACGGCATAGTGAAGGCCTGAATCCCCTAGAACTGTGCCACAGTGACGTTATAGTTTAAATCGTTAGGTATATCAAACAAAATGTCACTGTGATACAGTTCTATTGCGGGTCGGGGTTCGATTTAGCTGATTTGACATTTGCAATTATATGATTTATTGAACTTTTCCCTTTAAGTGATCTCTTCCCTAATCTTTGGGTGAATGTATTAAAAAACGTTATTTAATATACGTGCGGGGCTGTCATTTTCACTCGTCCTGAGTCTCTTGTAAAATTAGTAACTTTTCGCCCTTGAATCAAAAAGTACTATTCTCACATAAGATAATAGTTACTTATAATGTTTCCTGAGCATGAATTTACTGAAACAAAATAGAACATACCTATCTATTTCACCGGCTGTTAACCTAACACCGAAACACGACATAATTGAACTTAATACCCAAATTAAAGCCACCGCCATTTTTAAGTTGATTTACTGCGACGGTTAAATAAACACCGTATTTCTTGAAATATATTCAAAGGCAGGTGCTTTATGAGAATGAATATTTAAAAACGCTGGTAATTAAAACGGAAGTAATAAAGAAGACGAGGAATTTTTACAAGCAGATATACAGCTAGCCGTGGTTGAGGAGCAATGTCGCTTAAAATACAGCTCCACTTAAAACAGAAACCGTACCAACAATATTAATAAACATTGGGTAAGTTTGAAGGACTATTTTTTTTCAGGAGACTTAGATAATCTATCCATGTACTATGTAAAAACCTCGTATCACGGTGCTTGTGATTTTGGCCTTGTATCGTAATTACTAGTAAAAACCAATTTGATTGTTATTTAATTAAAAAGCTTTAAAATTCAGAAAGTCCTTGTAGGTACTAATTTGTTTAATTGGTCGTGATACTACTAGTTTCCATTAGTACCTAGTTATAGAGATAAATATTATTTACTTCTAATTAAGTCTGTATTATTAGGGTAAGTTATTTTAAAGTTTTTATTGATGTTAACAATAAAGTTAAAACCAAACTTATTTAAATTAAAATAAAACGTAGCTACTCAAATATTAAAGATGTAAATAATAATCACCACTATAAAAAGAACACCCCCTCTAGCAGGTCCGATCCAGGCATGGTCCCTATGACACTGGCTGCATTACCTCTCTGGATAGCTAGCCCAATCCTTTGGGAGAGGTAAGCACCAGCTCTAGGATCTCCGGAAGTGTCTATGAGCCGGGATGACAGAGCCTTATTAACCGCATTTCTACAATGGGATAGAATTGTACAATTGGTTAGTTTATGAACCCTCACCCTTACTATTTCTCAAGGCGTTACTTTGTTTTACAACATAAAATTTGCATTGACACTTTTATGAAGTTGACTATAGTCAACTTTATAAAGTCGCATTGTTGAATTTTAGCTAGCAGATAGCAAAGTACCATAAAATCTCATTTAGTTTTTATATTTAAGCCACTAAAAAAACGTAAATGCCAGTTTTCTTTACCAGAAGGTTTACTTCGTCAAACTCACAAAAAACTGCAATAACATCGCTTGATATCCGAACCGCGTATTACAATATCCACGGATTTATATCTAAAAACAAACACGAGACATCATCAGGATTTCCGCCCCGGTAATCCACGGGGCCCTCGTACTAAATCTGCTATGTCATGAACAATTTCGACACCGGTAGCTGCTTACACTATTCAAATTTATACAAGCGCTCGCAGGTACGTTTGCATAAGCAAACTACTTGTAGGGCGCGGGGGACGCAATAATCCGGGGAAAAAAACCAAAATCAGAATTCATTCCCTTGACCCAGGCCGTAATTCCTCTACAGGAAACTATTTCAGAGGGGATTCAACCCCACGACACCGCCTCCTTGTTTCCAAATGCTCGTAATACTTTCTGCGCGGGGTGTAATGTAGCAGGCGAGCTTGCTTCTATTTCAAATTCCTGCTTGAACGCTCGGTTACGCAGATTTGCGGGTGGGATGTGTTAATTTTAGGGAATACAAGTAACCGGTTATTACCGGTTTTAACCGGTTATTTTGATACTAAAACGGTTAATAACCGGTTAAATTGCATTCTCTAGTTGATTTGTGCTGCGGTTGAAAATTTGGAATGCACTCAAGAACATAGAAAATGGGTCAGTGTTCGTACAAATGTATGTATACCGTGACCAGTTTTCTTTGCGTTTGAGCATGTTTGCTATGGTCATTATGGTCTACTAAATACTCAAAATAGCAAAACACGATTAATTTCCGTGTGGTTGCCGGGTTCGAATAGTGCCATTCCATATCATCCCGTGGATGTCGTAAGAGGCGACTAAGGGAATAAAGGCTTGGTAGTACTATTAGGCGATGGGCTTGCAACCTGTCACTAATACGCTGGTAAACACCTTAGCCTATTTGTGCAAAATGTGGTTACAGAATTATCAACAAGTTTTTAAAGTTGTAGGTAATTCTGTAGCTCTGCCTACCCCACTTATTATTACAGGCGTGAAGGTATGTATGTATGTTTAAAGATACCTTCTTTGCCCTACCAAATTCGAAAGCCAAAACGTTAATTTCCATCGGAGCCAGTTCCAAAGTAATAGAGTTGCAATCTCGGCTATACACAGCGTCAAAGGGCACATTATCGACAGAGGGACGGTAATGACGGTGCGATACGATCAGTGGGGGTGGGAATCAGCTGATCTCAGACCGCTAGATTAAATCTTCGTAGGAACTGCCCGGAACATTAACTAATGACGCTCCGGAGATAGGGCGGCGGCCGATAGCCGCCTTTACCCTGTCGTATGTACTGCGGGGTTATTATAACATAGCTGTGCAGCTCGGTTTACGCTGAGAGAAAAGGACAGAGCTATAGTAGTTATATAGCTCTGTCATTTTCTCTCAGCGTAAATTGAACTGCATATTTATGTCATAATAACCCCTCTGGACCGAGATTCTAGAAAACCATATCAGTGGTCTAGATGTGATCAGACAACTTATCAGTTGAAGTTGAAGTTCAGTTGAATGCTTGTTACGAGATGGCACTTCTAGTCATTTTTTCTCGTCAAAATGAATTTTAATGCAGGAGACATTTACGAGTTAACACCGGAAATATTAGACGAGACTTTTTTCATTAAAATCACATCTTACCAAAAAAAAATGTAACGATGTGATAGATATTATCTTTGACCAAGGCCTCTGCGCCAAAAACGATATCGTCTTTGATCTGTTATGGTGTTTTTAATTCAGCCGCCATTAATGTCAGGTAAATAAGAGCCATCAAAACGTTGGTTGACAGGTCAAAGACGATAATTATGGTTTTCACAGCGAGAATCTCAATCCTACCCTAATAACCTAGACAACATGCTGCCAGATTTTCTTACATTTTGACAGTTTTCGAGAATTATTTAGTTAGTGTCTAAGGTATTTATTCATTTATTTATTTTAAGGCATAGGAAGGCAATCGAGCACACAGGCCACCTGATGGTAAGTGGAAACTGTGACCCATAGATATTCGCATTCACAAGACTGCAAATGCACTGCCAACCCTGAGGACTAAGATGGAATGCCTCTATGCTATACATTTCACCGGCCAAGCCAGGTTCAATTTATTTAACGGTAAGTACATCTAATACTTAACATACATACATAACTTCACGCCTGTCTCCCAATGGGGTAGGCAGAGACTATGGAACGCCAGGTGCACCGATCTAAACATACCACTTTCGCTTCCTCTACATTCATCAATCTCTTCATGCACGTATGTCGGTTTCGGGTGCTTTACCTATATAGCTTTCAAAACTGTCTAAAAGACTTGGTAGCAATACAGTTTCTGCGAAGGCCCGTCTAGGTTCGTGTCCGTGAGCCCTTCTGTGGTGGCTCGATTATTTTCAACTTGCAATACTATATTTTATATCTATTCGGGTTTGGAGAAGAAGCTTATTTATTTTGATTAAGGATTGGGATATTATGCGTCTTTTTGTAAGTTTTTGTTTAGGTATTGACAAGGAAAAAATCTTTATAAAAAAAATAATTACTACAAGCTGCAGCTACATTAACATACAATTACACTTATTCTGTGATAAGCGAATACAAAAAGTATAAGGTCTGGGGATCTCTTTGGATGGCACCGCTCTCGGCATTTTGGCGTGACATGTATGTTATAGGTAACTCTTTTTTTGATAAAATACAGGGGGGTTATTATGACATAGCTGTGCAGTTCATTTTACGGTGAGCGTAAAGGACAGAGCTATAGCAGTTAAATAGCTCTGTTTTTTTCTCTTAGCGTAAACAGAACTGCATTGCTATGTCATAATAACCCCCCAGGTCACACTTTTATCTGTCAAATACAGTTTATTTCATTCAAAACTTAATTAATTTTGTTGCTATCGCGAGTTGTACCTCATTTTTAGCGTTCTCTCCCACGGTTAATGACGTCATCCCGGGGGTTAGAATGAAGGTCAAACATATTTTTTTGTATGATATTGTCGCCGGATGGATCTTTCAATGATCAATTAATCATGTCAGCCGAAAGACGTCCACTGCTGGACATAGGCCTCCCCCAAGCGTTTGTTAGTACTTTACCTCAAAAGCATAAAATCCTTGTAGCGATTCACCGGTTCGCATTTCACCTCGAACGTATTATATTTATTTAATTATCTCGTTGTATCTAGATCGTTTACTTTTTTAGTCGCTATAAGTTTTCGTAGCATTTCACCTCGATCGTACATTTAACTATAGCGTTGCGTCTCAATCTTATTTTTTTTAGTGGATATTAGTTTTTGTCGCATTTCACCTCAATCGTTTGATAAATTTTCGCTTTGTATCCTAATCGTCTATTTCAGTATTAGACAGTATCTTTAGTCGCAATGTACTGGTTTTGCTTTTTTTTAATAGCATATCATCGTGAACATTTAATGTCACAGTTTGCCAAGTAGCCCTTTATCTCTACAACAACATTTTAGGCTGATGTATATCAACTTACGACCTACATGTTCAAATGAAACGTTAGACGGGATTTCATTGGGATTATGACTAAATAATGACATGAAACTATAGGTACAAAACACGTTTTAAAAAAAATGTTACGGAATTTTAGTGCGAACTTCAATTAACTCGTCAAATTAAATAGAGTCCCAAACAAACATCGATCGCGACGAAATGCGTCTAGGGTAAAATAATACACGAAAAATGAAATGCAAGAAATGCTACAAGGATTTTATGCTTTTGAGGTAAAGTACTAACAAACGCCCCCAAGGCTCTCCACTCAGACCGGTTTTGTGCTTTTCGCATCCACCGCGTTCCCACGATCTTTACAAGGTCGTCACTCCATCTTGTTGGAGGCCATCCTACAGCTCGTATCCCGGTCCGTGGACGCCACTCAAGAACTTTCTGACCCCATCGGCCATCAGTCCTGCGAGTGATGTGACCCGCCATTTAAGTTTAGCTATTCTCCGGGCTATGTCGGTAACCTTAGTTCTACTGCGAATATCATCATTTCTGATTATATCACGCCGAGAAACCCCGAGCGTAGCCCTCTCCATAGCCCTCCGAGTGACTTTACAACGATATAATTATCACTTTTGCAACTTTTTTACTTTAGAAGACCAAAACTCTCAAACGTACAATTTTTTGTGTAACGTTATCTTTCAGGACTGCACGCTGGGATAACGAGAAAGACGTTAATCGAATTCACATCAATAGACCTTCCACGTGTATTGTTCGTTTCATTCTTACACTACAACAAAACTGGACGTACTTTAAAACCTATTAAAGTTACCAACACAATGAAGCACTAAAAGCGCTAATATAAAGCAAGCTTTGTGCGCTGAAAGCTCATTGTTCCCTAAACACTAGCATCTCGCTCCTTGTTTGGCGCTCGGTAATCTCTCTCTATCTAGACGATAACGAAAGAGACGCAATGAGTAACAAGCGGTAAAAGCTAGTGGTAGGTACGAAGCAGTCTCACAATAAACAACCTGTTACAGGACATCCGGCTTGCTTGCGTCTTTGTCCTAATGTAAACGCTTGTGGCCGTTGCTTTAAAATGCCACTAACGGGTGATAACAAAAAAATGAGAATAATTTCCAGTAGTCTTAAAAAAAAATAATGTATATCTATTGCCATGGACAAAAAATTGTTCAAGATGTTATTTGTACCTTTTTTGATATTCTTGATTTTTATTTGTTTCATTTTTTCAATCATTTATAATTGTCAAAATGTCGTCGAAACAAGAAGCTCTGCGAAAACGCGTTGTACATTTTTATAATAAAAATATAAACGTGGGGAAAAAGTACACAGTAGATCATTTTACCAAAGAAAATGTAACAGTTTCTACTATATATAGAATTCTTGTGTCCTTGACGACAACTCGCAAACGTGGTAGCGGCCGACCAGCTAAAATAATGACCAAGGGAAGACTGAAGACACTCCATATCACTTTCAATGATAGTGATTCCATGAGCCAACGAGATGCCGCGAAAATGTTTAAATGTTTTCAACCGTACATTTGCCGGTCGTTAAAAAAAGGTGGGTTTGGAGTGCCGCAAAAAGATAAGGGCACCGTAGTACACCGATCAGCAAAAATGTAACATTATGTCACAATGCCGCTGGATGGTTACAAATTACAAAGAAAAATCGTTTATTTTGGATGATGAAAGTTATTTCCCTTTGAGCAAAACCCATATACCTGGAAATGATCGGTACTATACCAGCAACATTTCAACATCACCAGACAATATAAAACACAAGTATAAGCACAAGTTTGAGCAGAAAGTTATGCTTTATGTGGCTTTTTCCGATAAAGGTGTGTCAAAACTGTGGTTCAAACCTAGTGGTTTAGCAGTTAATCCTAAACTCTCAGAGTGAATGCTTGAAAAATATACTTACTATACCATTTAATCACCAACATCGCCCTGATGGAGAGTATGTGTTTTGGCCAGATAAGGCATCGTCGCATTACGCCAAAAAAACATTGCAATTCCTAGACTCCCATAATTTGCCATTTGTACCGAATATCCGAAATCCCAAAAACCTTCCACAATGTCGGCCGATCGAAGATTTTCTGGTTTTTTGAGCACTTTGGTTTACAAAATTAATTGGGAAGCAGAAAATTGTGCCCAACTGATAAAAAGAATCAAAACCTGTGTGCGAAAAATGGACAAATATGCCGTCCAACGGTCTTGTTCGGGCATTATGTCAAAACTGCGTCGAACAGCTGATCACGGTCCCTATCGTAACGTGCATTGTTAATTTTGTAAATAGTTAAATGTGTATTATAACCCTTACTATAAAAAAAATATAAAATGTTACACAATTATTTTTTTACACCCTTGCAAATAATTCTCATTTTTTTGTTATCACCCGTTACATTAAAAAAACTTAACTTATATTATAACTAAATAAACAAATATCAGGGGACAATGCACCCGATTCTACAGTGGCCTCTAAACTTCCTAATATTATTTAGGTGTCTCTAAAACACTTTGCTATTCTATGAGCAGCTGTCATAATCAAATGACAGCGCCATGACAGCGCTAATTGTAATCTGACGCTTCTTATTTTAGGCGGTCTTATACATTGTCAGCTTGACATTCTGGAATAGCACTGATTCAATCTGCCGTCTAAACTACGTCTTAAAATTAGACAATTTAGTTTTAGGCTATTTAAGCGATGCGCACGTAGAATCGGGTCCATTGTCACATCAATTGACCTAGTCCCAAACTAAGCTCTAGGCTTGTACTATGGGTACTAGACGGCGATATAAATACTTAAATAGAGAAATATAGACTTAAATACAAAGACAACCTCCATGACTCAGAAATAAATATTTGCGCTCATCACATAGATATCTCCCATTTCCGGGATTTGAACCCAGGACCGCTAGCTTTGTAGGCAGGGTCAATACCAACTAGGCAACAAAAGGAATAATAACTTGTCATATAAACCCCCTATACAGGGTGTCCCAAAAATAGCACGTCACAGTTACACTGGAGATTTCCCAGCCTTAGACGAACCAAACCAGCCTAACATGATCTCAGTAAAAGTTGCACCGTTTTCGAGTTACCTATACCAATTTAAAGATTTTTCCGATTTTTCACCTCTTTTGACATTGTAAGTGCTCGCATTTACTGGGATAACTTTAGAATTTTGTTTTTTTTATTTGTGCGCGTTTATGAATAGTTGATTAAGATGATAAAAGCATTATTTTGTCAATAACTTTTGTAAAAGTTGGAAAAATACTGTAATGAACTTGACTTAAATTATCATCAACATAGTAATTTAAAATTTGAACACCTGCCGTAACTTTTTTTTACTAGAAACGGAACGGTTATTTGCTCATTTCGTTTCTAGTAAAAAAAAAGTTATGGCAGGTGTTCAAAGTTTAAATTACTATGTTGATGATAATTTAAGTCAAGTTCATTACAGTATTTTTCCAATTTTTACATAAGTTATTGACATAATAATGCTTCTATTATCTTAATCAACTATTCATAAACGCGCACAAATTAAAAAAACTAAATTCTAAAGCTATCCCAGTAAATGCGAGCACTTACAATGTCAAAAGAGGTGAAAAATTGGAAAAATCTTTAAATTGGTATAACTCGAAAACGGTGCAACTTTTACTGAGGTTATGTTAGGCTGGTTTGGTTCGTCTGAGACTGGGAAATCTCCAGTGTCACTGTGACGTGCTATTTCTGGGACACCCTGTATAATGACAACTGGTATTTTTAGAGCTTCTTAAACGACTTAAACCAGTTTTCATAAAACCGAGCTAAGAACTGTCCCGATTAAAATGAACCGCATCCGAATTGGTCCCATCCGTTTCGAAGGTGCGATGCCACAGACCGACACATAGATGCACAGACATTAAATTTATTACCCTTATTTTTGCATTGGGGGTTCGAAAAATTGCGGAGCCTTGCGCTTGCCCGTCGAATTTATTAATATGATGATAATATTTTTACCATAAATTGAATGGAAACGTTTTTTTTATCAGATTTGTGATATTGGTTATAAAAGGTACTAAAGAGTACACAAATATTTATGAACTCAACTATACAGTGCGATATCAAGCAAGCTCCGAAGTTGCGAACAAGTTTGCTTTTAAAAAGAAAGTTCGCGATTATTTTTTTTTGTAGGTAGAATAGACATCATCTTGATTTTCTGATGGTGTTATCTGTAATGTTTTGTGCTTATCCTCATTTTTTTTTATATTATGTATTTATGTAAGTATTTATATTAATTTTAATATATTGGTATGTAGGTATATATTACTACGTTTAAGCAACATATATGTTAGACCCTATGTTGCACCGCCACCACAATCTCTGCTTTGCCCAAAGGTTAACTGGTAGAGAATGCCTTACGGCATTAAGTTCGCCTTTTGTATATGAAGTGTATTCTTTTGTGCAATAAAGATTAAATAAATAAATAAATAAATAGCTCTTAGAAGGTGCTCGGGTTTGTACTTGTCTCTCATTCGATCTCATATTCTCTTATTAAGAGCAAATGAGAGAGAAGTATGAACCAGAAGCACCTTACATGTTCTCATAGACTGTCTTACTGCTGCACTCAGAGACGTCAATTAAATTTAATGCTTGATTAAAGTTGCTGCTGTCACTTTCTTTGCTATAGCAATAGAATAAGATAACACGTCACTAAACAAACATTAAATTTAATTGACGTCTCTGAGTGCGGCAGTTAGTATACCTATACTTTATGTTCTAATCAACCGAAATCGGCCAACACGGGCGCTATTTTTCAAGAATACTTTCAGTTCGTCCCATTGATTTAATCTAAAACCAATATTACGTTTCGCAACACAAAGGAAATAATTTCGTGTTTTATCAGAATTCCTTTAACCTCTTATTTATTAAGCTCAACCATCGGCAAATAAACATGTTTGACGAGGTGAGCGAGTCATTGCAGATATCAAGAGGGACAAGAACTCGAGTGATTTACATTGCGCGTTTATTAAGAAGCCATACATTCCAACCTTTTTTTTTGAGACACTTAATTATAATTTGGTCGTACAAGGATGATCACTGCGCCCCCCGCGTTGGTGTAGCGGTGGGGCTGGGAACCGCGGACTGGTCACCCACGGCGAAGCAAAGCGGTGCCCGAGCGGGCCTTAGTGGGGCGTCAGCTGGCCCGTGGAGTATCTCCAAGTGGGTTCCTTTGAGCCTGCTTGTGACGTGATGGGTGGACTGCGGGTGAGGTAAAATTCTACCCGCAGTTGGTACGGGGCCGCAGAAGAAGAGGATTGCCGGTATTACAATGCGCCGTTCTCCCTATCCCCTGCGGCCCAAACGTATGCAGCTGCAGGTGATGGATCTATCTGTCTGTCGTCTTCTTTGGTCCACTGGACTGTGAGCGCCCTGAATTCTTTCAATGTCACAACCATAACCTGCGGCCCTCGCCAACAACGGCGGGGAGGGAAAATAGTTGGGTTTTTAGTCAGTATTCTGACCATCCTCGGTTGGTGGACCTTAGGCTCCCTCGGGCCCAGGCGGTATGCGTAAATGCCTAAATAGTGGTCACTATTATACCGTGGGATTAATGGATCGTAATAGTTAGTCCGGCCAGCGTGTGCTAGCGTAAGATGTGTTCTAGATTTAATAAATGGGACGAATTGAAAGTATTCTTGAAAACTGTCGCGCCCGTGTCTGCCGATTTTAGCCGATTTGAACATAAAGAATCTATACTACTACAGTCGATGAAAACGTATAAGGTGCTTCTGATTACCTATATATACATAAACTAAAAAATATTTTATATGAAAAAGCTTACTATAATATAACAGAGTATCTAAGCGATAAATTATAATATAATAAATAACTGAGTAATTATTAAGAAAATAAACAGATAGGTATATAGATATATAGAAAAATGGAAATATTTAATATTGATTAATTATTAATTGGATAGTCCTCCTCTCTCTTATATTGCTGCGCCCAACAGGGTCCATAGAGTACGAATATCACCTATATAAGTGTATTATGTATTATTATGAGTGCAATAAATATATGAATATGAATATGAATATGATTCGTGCTTTTCTCTCACTTGCTCTTAATGAGAGAGTATGAGAGCGAATGAGAGACAAGTACAAACCCGAATCACCTTCTAAGAGCTATCGCACTGTATAGTCAATTTCATA
This sequence comes from Acleris emargana, assembly GCA_927399475.2. Taxonomy (NCBI): domain Eukaryota; kingdom Metazoa; phylum Arthropoda; class Insecta; order Lepidoptera; family Tortricidae; genus Acleris; species Acleris emargana. The sequence continues at coordinate 3,871,428 of OV656843.1, forward strand.
AATATGTGTAGTTTAGTTCCTTTTATATCCAATTGACAACAATTCATTTTGTGCTAAGGTAGTAAAATAAAATACCGTTTCTAGATTTTACACTGCTGATTACAGTAAAAATATCTTTGGATTTTTAAATGCAGTAGTTTTTTTTTATATTTAGGAAAAACAGTAAAAAAAGTTGGATTGTGATTGTTAGGAATAGGTACACTTATAGTGCCCTTAGTCCATTTATTACCAAAGGAATTCAAAAAAATATACAACTGTCATGTTCATTGTTTATCTGTCTGACGGATTACTTGATTCTGACGACACGCTTTCAATTCTACGCAAAATAGTTTATTTATTTTAATGGCGTCTACAAATTACGTAATTAATTAAATTACGCAAAATAGCAAATTTGTGAACGAACGGCAGCGAATGATTGACATGACATGACAGTCGGTTTTGTTTACTGTTTAAAGTTACTTTTTTAAATTTTATATCAGGCTAAGATCACGACATCAGTATTCCTAACTTTGTATATACGGTCTTTTTAATGACTATTTCTTTAATAAATTATTAACGACGAATTTAAGTTAAATAAAGAAAAACCAAGAAATACGGGTAGTCTAATTTTTAACCAGCTATTATAAACGCGAAAAAACAATAATGCTTTTTTTTTGAAATGTTGTCAATTTCACAAGCAGTTTGCTGAAATTCTTCATATGGCAACAATTTTACCTGTGAAACAAGCTGTCACGTTATGAGTATGATATTTATATATTATGATATGTTGCATTTGCCGCCTTTTTTTGTGTCACCAATCGCTGGCCGGCCTCTTATGTTCTAAATCATTGTTAGAGCAACCAGTTTATTTAGAGATCGCATACGTGCAAATTAACCCAAATCGTTTCTTAACTAAGTATAAAATATTCCGAGATATAAAGTAGGTCATGTCACTCTCGGGGTTCCAATTAAAAATCACGTGAAGTCGTTGCTTAGTTTTGACGTGAAAAATGGAGGAATTGTTAGAAAATCAAACAAACTTTTGCAGTGTATGATTATAAAAATGTTTGATTAAAATGAGATTATAAGTAAACCAATAAAGTTACACACTATCAAGCATGAAAATAACCGTATTTTTTATCAAATAAGACTGACATAAGTACGACTTTATGTCTTTTTAAAATTATAATTAAATAAATATCAGGGGACAATGTCACACCAATTAACCTAGTCCTAATTTAAGCTCTAGGCTTGTATTATGGGTACTAAACAACGATATAAATACTTATATAGAGAAATACATACTTCAATAGGTACATAGTAAACATCCATGGCTAGTAACAAATATTCACGCTCATCACACAAATATCTGCCCTTACCGGGATTTGGACCCAGGACCGGTAGCTTCGTAGGCAGGGTCACTACCAACTAGGCCAGCGCGTCGATAAAACCAATAAATAATTAAACCAATAAAGTATCTATCAAGCATTAAAATAACCGTATTTCTTATCAAATAAGGCTAAGTTATAAATACGACTATATGTCTATTAAAAATTATAATTAATATCAATTACTAAAAAAAAAACGTTAAATAATCTAAAAAAGTATCCTTAAAAATGCTGGCAACTGATTAAACGAAAGACGTGACGGAACCGTCTTCGACATAAATGCTAAGGCAGCAGAGCTCTATTAAAACATTAATTGAAAAAAAAAAATCGTACCTCCATCGCTATTGATGATTCCTTATTATTATTTTACAAGTGACAGTAAAATGTGCTGGTAATTGGCATGCTAATTAATTAAAAGTTTTATAATACCATTGCGTTGCGTTATGTAAGCCATTTAAAAAAGTATTTTGGCAAATAATTTACAGAAAATGCAAAAGGATCTTATATTATTTTGACAAAAAGTCACCGTTTACTTATACATACTTCCTTCTATTCTTAGAATTATGCTATGACTTTTTTAAAGCCTTTTTTGGGATGTTTTAGAAAGGGTACTTTTGGACAGATATACGTCTGAGTCCAATGCCGTTTGAACAAAATGATTATGGACATACATTTATACTATGTCGCGTAAAATAATAGTATGAGCTTACTGAATTACTTTGAAACATACAACTTTTTATGCCATTAGCTAGCACTATTCGTTTTTTTTTTTTTTATCAGCCTGTTGAGTGTCCCACTGCTGGGCAAAGGCCTCCCCCCTTAATTTCCACAACCCTATCAGTGGCAACGTCCGGCGAAACGTCAACTAATCGTTTAATAAAAAAAAAGCCGTTGCTATTTTTCAAAATGTTCAATGCACATACAACTCACAAACCTCAAATTACTCTCAACTTTCCAAACACAACACGCAGTGCAAACCAAACAGCTCAAAGTAAACGACTCTTAACGCGTCTTGGGTAGCTCCACGGGTTTATTTGAAGTGGTAATTCCGGGTTCATACTGTCACATGTCTGTTTCCTGTTTTCGCTCACATTTGTCACACTTCAAAGGGAGAATCACCCATTTATCATTTGATAAGTATTCTCGACGGCTGGGTTTAGTGTAGCCACGAGGTGGATATGAGGTTGTGGAAATAAGACGTAGGTGGGTGTTATTTATGTACACACTTAAGTCCCAAAGGTATTAAGTTTATTTTTGTAATAGGAAGAAAATACGAGCACACAAGCCACCAGATGGTAAGTGATAAAAAAAAGATACATACACATACATAAACTCACGCCTTCATTCCCAGAGTGGGGTAGGCAGAGCTACAGAATTACCAACAACTCTAAATCTTGTTGATAATTCTGTAACCACATTTTGCATAATCAGGCTAAGATGTTTACCAGCGTATTAGTGACAGGTTGCAAGCCCATCGCCTTACAGTACTACAATGTAAGTAAGTAAGTTATTCAGTAAGTAAGGCGCACGGGCACTTTTACACGTCAAAGATTACAGCGCTTCGCAAGAGACCACTGCCGAGGAGAATTGCCGCGAGAAGCTCAACAGTCAGTCGTTTTTTAAATATTGCTTATACAATAATAAACTTAACCTAGCATGATATAAAACAATGAATCTCACATAAAACAAAAAATAAATATATTCATGCGTAACTACGCACGAGCAGGAAAATGTGTCAAAACTAACATGAACTAATAAGTAGTAGTAATAAAAAAATATATAAATTTTAGAACTTATACTTACCTATGACGTTGCAAGACAACCCACATAAAAAGTTTCGATACATTCTCCTACAGAAACCGTCTCCCCTAGACAATATACAAGTGAAATCTGATACCCATATAGACATTCGCATTTTCAAGACTTCAATCTCAAACCTGCAATCCTAGGACTGCAAATGCATTGCCAACATTCACAAATTAGATTGAATGCCTCTGTGCTAGTAATTTTACCGTCTGTCTGCACACCGGAACACAACATCCCGAACTCTGAGGTTTAGCACTTGGTTAGGTATAGGATAACATTGTGGTAACGATGTGGAAGAATCCTGCTGGTCCTACTATCGTCAACCGAATAAATAAAAACACATTTAATAAAGTGTTTTTTTTTTATTGAACTCGGAGGTACTGCTAAGAATATGCATATATTTAAAATAATAAATAAATAAATATCAGGGGACAATGTCACACCAATTGACCTAGTCCCAATTTAAGCTCTAGGCTTGTATTATGGGTACCTACTAGACAAGGATATAAATACTTATATAGAGAAATATATATTTAAATACATAGTAAACATCCATGACTCAGGAGCACATATTCGCGCTCATCACACAAATATCTGCCCTTACCAGGATTTGAACCCAGGACCGCTAGCTTCGTAGGCAGGGTCACTACCAACTAGGCCAGCGCGTCGTCAATACTAAAAAATACGTAGAAAACTTTGATAGGTATGCATTTTTGCAGTCATCATTTTTCTTCTCAAGACCAAACCAATGAGTCATAACTACAGCCGAAATGTTGTTCCAAATTTCACAATTTTACTTGAAAGATTGTGTGAGATTAAAAAAAAACATACTGCAAAACAAGCAGATAAAATTTTGTATAAAATACATTCCTCGGAGATACGAATAAACTTTAATATTACACTAAATTTAAAATATCTAAGGCTATTAAATTTAATCAGCGCTGAATTCTCTAAAAATACTGATATTTTTTAAATATAATTGCGACGAGTAAGTTATTCTAGTAAACTAATCAAAGAAATAACAAATCTTAATGCGGGTCCTGACACCTGAGACATTTTGAAATTAGATTGGACGCAGATCCATTTACTTCATGTTTATTTGATTTGAATAAAAATGTTGAACTTTTTATCTCTGATTTAATTTCTTTTGGCGTAGAAATAATGAATTCTAAGAGACATGGTTTTAAATGATTTAGCGTTTTCATGATATTGGTATGTTTTTCTTAAATCGTCTTCTAACTTGGTGCAATGGTTGATATTAAAAAAAAAAAATACGACTTGATTGAGACACTAACTTGTACGTTTATTAATTGAGCCCATAACTACGTACAAAATCGTGAAAGTTAACATAAGAAAAATATACATAAGTACATACAAAACCTTTACGCCTGTAATCCCAACTTAAAAACTTGGTGATATATATATATATAGCAAATAAATGAATTTGAATTTGAATTTGAATTTTGAATTTGATAATTCTGTGACCATATTTTGCACAAACAAGCTAAGATGTTTACCAGCGTATTAGTGACAGGTAGCAAGCCCATCGCCTAACAGTACTACAAGCCTATATTCCCTTAGTCGCCTCTTACGACCTCCACGGGAAGACATGGAGTGCCACTATTCTAACCCGGCTACCACACATTATTCCACACTATACAAATTGAAACCCGAAAAAACCGGAAAATTCCAGAAGGTAAATTGCGATTATCTTAAAAACCGTAAACACTATTACAGGCTCATATTAGGTTGTTTAGTTAGAGCGAAAAATCGTCTATATACAGGTTGAGTTTGGATCTCTAAATACAGGACTACAGTTTAAGTAGTAGGATTTAAACCAGAGCCGAATCCCGTAAATTGCTGTAAATAAACCCATCAAGGGTGGCACGTCGGGTGAATCTTGCCCCGGCTATTAATGGAGGGCGAAGTGTGTGAATTAATTAATCTGTTCGACGTCCTACTAATGGACTTTTGTTGTGCCTCAGCCAACCTTTAGTCACACTCTATTGGACGGCAGATGTCTTAGATGAGTTTCAGTGCCGAGAACTACTAACCAGGTGCGTTTTATGTGGAAATTGGGAGGTTTGGTGCTGAGTGCGTGGAAAGGTAGCACAGCTGCTTGAGTTTCCAGGGTATTTATCGACTATTTTGAAAACGTAGTAACACATTCAAATTTATCGAGTCCCAAACTAAGTTCAAGGCTTGATTTTTCTGGCGTGGAGGTGGCAAACGATCACACAGCCCACCTTATGATAATGAGATCTGTGACCCATTGACATTTCCATTCTCAAGATTACAACCTGAAGACTGCGATCCTAAGACTGCAAACGCGTTGCCAACCCTGAGGATTAAGAGGGAATACCTCAATGATAATAATTTGACTGGTTATGTTATCTCCTCACCGGACCACGGCATTGTGAACACGGCTGCTTGGCGGTAGGTTAAAAGATAAGATGGTGGTAACAATCCGGACATACCATCACTCCTACCACCACTACTGAAGTTGTGTTAGGGATACTAGACAACGATAAACATATTTTGTACAGTGAAATAGATTATTTAATAGAAATAACACAGACCAGATTTGATTCTTTTAAAGATGGATGCATCAAAATCAAAAAATCAAATCAAAATTCATTTATTTGTCAGAATACAGTATACACGGTCTTAGTTATAAAATTAAAGCACTTGTATTCAGCATGCAAGCAAGCGTACAAATATTATAAATATTCTATTTCCAATTTAAATTCTAGTCAATAATAAAATAATACAAAATTAAGCGTCTAAATATTCCTTGACACTGTAAAAACATTTCTCCATTAGCCATTTTGTCAAGTTACGTTTAAACATTTCCCCGACAACATACTTAATTCATCCGGTAAATGATTAAAAACTACAATGCTCATATTAAATATATTTCGTTTGTACATATCCTTGCGACAGGGAGGTTTGTACAAAAGAGACATAATACGTACTCGTGTCTGCCTTTTAATGACTTGACTCCGTTTCATAAAATATTCTGGGTGGGAGTTGACGAACACACATACGTCTCTTATGTACACGCACGGTAGTGGTAAAATATTCAGTTTTCTAAATAACGGGACACAGCTGTCGTCTAACCGAGCATTACACATCACCCTTATGCACTTTTTTTGAATTTTAAATACTCTATCAAACTCCACTGAGTTTCCCCACAGAATCAAGCCATAAGATAGTACTGAAGACACATATCCATGGTAAGCCGTTAACGCCGCTTCTATCGAAACCGTATCCCTTAACCTTTTAAGGGCAAACACAAAACGGTTTAATTTATTACATATTTGAGTAATTTGGTCTTTCCAATTTAGGTGCTTGTCAATCATTATGCCCAGAAATTTAATTGAATCTACTGCGTCGATTGTCTCATTATTATATTTAATTTTAAGAGGTATAGGATTAGAATTATATGAATGATATTGTATTAGTTTACTCTTATTAATATTAATTTGCAAATTGTTATTATTCATCCATTTGATAGTGTCACACAGTACTCCACTAATATTAAACTCAAATGTATCCATCCTTTCATACCTCACCACAATTGTTGTGTCATCAGCGAACATAATGGCTTTTTGTGTGATGGCTTCTGGTAGATCGTTGATATAAAGGAAGAAGAGTAAAGGCCCCAGAATGCTACCTTGCGGAACTCCTGTATTGTTAGCTCTGTATTGAGATCTGTAAACCCTTTTTGACGACTCTTATCTTGAGCTCTTATTCCATATACCTCAAGTTTATGTAGAAGCTTGGAATGGTCAACAAAGTCGAAAGCCTTCGACATATCTAAAAATATCGACACTACCGGGGTTCCATCATTAATACTCTCTGTTATGGCACGTACTAGGTCAAAACACGCGAGCGTGGTCGAACGGCCGTTGCGAAAACCGTACTGCTCTGAACAAAGTATATTATGTTTAGTTACAAACCCATTTATCCTCTTAACTACAGCCTTTTCGAAAATTTTTGACAATATAGGGACTAGTGAGATGGGTCTATAATTGTCTGTATTTAATTTATCCCCTTTCTTAAACAAAGGTTTAACTATGCAATATTTTAATTCTTGTGGGAAGACTCCATCAGAGAAAGATAAATTAATGATGTGAGTAAGAGGCACCGTTATAAACTGGGCACATAGTTTTAAATTTTTTGTGGTAATGTCATCGTATCCGCTGGATTTGCTATTTTTGAGAGTCATAATAATATTATATGTTTCTTTTTCGTCAATTGGTAATAAAAACATTGAATGGGGACTATAGTTACGCAGATTATGTTTATAAGATAAGTTATCCTGCGTTAAGTTTCGGTTGCATGTCAGGTCTATGAAATAATTATTAAAAATATTACAAATATCAATAGGATTAGAGTAAATATCGTCATTAAATTTAATTTGATTTATGTCATCTTCATGAAATTTGCTCATTATAGTGGATGATATCGTATCCCAAGTAGCTTTACATTTATTTTTACTATTTTTTATGAATTTACTGTTAATATTTTGTTGGGCATTTTTTAAACACTTCTTTAAAATCTTAGTGTAATTTTTAAATTTTATTTTATTTTGTAGTTTGTTATGTTTGCAGGATCTATATTTAAAGTATAGCGTACGTTTAACTTGACACGAGCGTTTTAAACCTTTTGTGAGCCACTTGTTTTTCTTCGGTTTGTTGTTTATCTTAACTTTGATCAGAGGGAAGCATAAGTCATAGAATAGACGCATTGAATCATAAAAGCAAGTGAACGCATCTGTAACATTCGTTGACTGTATTACATCCGAAAACCAAAGAGCCGATAAGCATTCACAAAACTTTCGTACGTTATCAGAACCGTAATCTCGCTTGTACTCAAACCAAGTTGTGATGGCAATTAGTTTCCTTACTGGCAAGGTTATGGATTGGGCAGTTTCATGATCAGAAAGCCCAAGGTGGTGCACATCTGATTGAGCAGATTTAATATTGCTTGCAATTTGGTCAATGCAGGCATTTAACCTAGTTGGGACTAATATATGTGCGACAAAGTCATAATTCTGAAGCGTACTAGAGAGTTCAGCAGCAAAAGGGTTCTGTTTTAATAAGTCGATATTCCAATCACCACATACTATAATTTTCTTGTGTTTGTACTTAGATGTCAAACAATATAATAAATTATTAAATTTATGCAGAAAAATGCCTACATGAGACTTGGTTTGTTCTGGAATTCTGTAAATATTAACAATAATAATTCCCACACCAACGACCTCAACACCACAGCATTCAAAATAAAATTTAGTAGCCAGTTGCGAAATAAAGGGTAAAATCTTAGTCTCATAGATATTTTTAATCAAAATGCAAGTTCCACCCCTACCCTTGTCACGACAGTAGGACGAAGCTAGCTTAAAGTTTTTTAGAACGACATTACATTCAGAGCCCTTACGAACAAACGTTTCACTAAGACACAACACATCAATTTCTTTACCATTATCATAAAATTCCTGCAGAGCCATCTCTAAAGAGTCTAGTTTGCCGCACAGCCCTCCTATGTTTTGGTTTAGAACCGTCACAGTATTTAGGTTGCAAACACAGGTACAGACTGAAGTCTTATCCCTTGGCCTAGGGACACTATTTCTAGTTTGAGAGACGAAAAAATTTATTCGACCCATATACTGCATTTGTGTTTCTTTCACTCATAGAAACATTAACGATTGCAAAGTTATTTTTTAACAGGGTAATCTCTTCATCAATCTTATACCTCATCCAACCGAGATAAAACGCTAAAGAAAAGTTGTTTGACTTTACATTTTTAAATAATTCAATGATTTTACAGTTTGTATATTTTCTTTCAAACAATTGTAATTCATGGTGTATAAATTTACTGTAATGATTTCGGTTGTTATATACATTTAATATAAATATGTTATTTTCTTTGAATTTTGTTAAGATGTTAAATATGTTTGACAATAATAAATAGGGATTTTTATCATGACCTCCTACGGACAAAATAATAATATCATTATTTGTTACAATTTCTGATATGGAATATAGACACTTAAGGATTTCCGAGCTTGGCGCGTGAGGCTTGACCGTCGCTGTCACGCTGTACTCATCATTGTTCTTGCTGGACCCGGAGTGAACTAGTCGTGTTGACAATCCTCGAACATGCTCATCACCGAAAATATATATACAAGGCTTCTTCAAGTTATTTTTTGTAGTTGTAGCTGCCACAGGTGTACTAACAAGTATCGGTTGATTAATGGGTGATAAATGTAGGTCTGGATTATGAGAAATCTTAGCAGGAGGGTCATTTCGGGTGGTACGCTGTGTATTTAACTCGACGAAGCTCTGATCTAAACTCTGTCTGTTAGCGAGTTTTCTTTTGGTGTTTTTTTGCTTACTTGAACCTTTTTTATTTGTATTTATAGATTTACTTAGGGTTTTAAGATGACTGACTTTGCTTTCGTAACTTTTTAATTTATCTTTTAATTTGAAATTTTCTGCGAGTAAATTATCAATTTCATTTTCGGCTATTTTCAATTTATCCTGCAGGTCCGATACAGATTTCTCTAACTCTTCCGTCCTGACATACGTACACAACCGTTCCGGACAACTTCTGTTTAATTCACGGTCGGACAAAGGAGAAGATTGTTCAGTATCATCCTCATCAATCGATAAGCTAGACAATATATCAAATGAATTATTCGTCGGGATCATTGCGCGAAATGTCCTACGCAAAGTAACATTTTCGTCTGATATATTGGGTTTTATCAGACATGGCCTACATTTCCAGGACATTTTGGTTTCCGCTTTCATTAGGAGAAATCTTTTTAAGGATATATTGCAGCAGTCAAGGTGATAGTGTAATTTACAAGACGAACAAACCAGAAACTCTCTATTAATTATGGTTTCACTACATTTGTCGCAGCTCAGAGCCATTTTCCTTTACGTATTAAGTTCTGTTTGTTTATGTTTGAAAAATACTCGCCGTAAGATGGAGCGCACAACTCAGCCCGGCGCCGCGCAGTCTCGGCGCCCGATGACGTTCCGCGGCCGCTGTCCGTTGCCCGCGCCCAAAACTAATCGCGATGATTCATATTTTTTTAACTTAACACCAGGACATTTCCGAAACTCCACATTTTTTTATAAAATAAATTTCACTTCTAGATTCTACTCCTTTGGCCGGTTATTTCTATATATAACACTTATTTCAAATAACAGTTTATACCAATATTTCGTCTAATTATTCGGGACCACTAATAAAACTGTGTTGTTCGTCTAAACGGTCAATCTACCCTCACTCATGATTTGTGTACCATCATGACTTTTTTCGTTACACCTACCAATATAAATATAATGACGCGTGTACAAATGACACATGGACCCTAGCCCTGCAATAAATCATCCCTAAATCAAAACACCGCCATACATCTAAAAACCTTTATTAACCTATCACGACCGATCAATCAATTACTGCCTTTATCCCTGGACATCAAAGTTCACAATCTGTCACGGTTGTCGATGACGCAAATGACGCGATTGGACGAGGGCGAATGAGAGTAGAAGTCAGTGGACATCGCCACCGTCATCGCTCATCGTTAATGATGAATGCTTTGTTTTTGGCGAAATGGGTGTGTCGATATCGTTAATGGAGTTACACATATTGGTCAGGCGCTTGGAAGGTACCTACTACTTAATTGGTATCAGCTTTATTCTGCTCTGTAAAACGCTTTTGACATTTGTATTGTTTTCAATTTGGCCACCATTGCTGTGAGTGAAATAAGTGTAGTCCTAAGAATGGGTAGTCTTAAGGTACAGTTCCTTAAATAATATTGTTTTGTCTAAAATTTTAATTATTAGTCAACGGCTAAATCCATAATACCCTTTGGCCGAAACAAGTCTCGCTTCGATGCTTTTTTTATGGTATAGGAGGCAGACGGATCGCCTAATGGTAAGCGATTACCGTCACCCATAGACACCTGCAGCACCAGAGGAGTCAAAGGTGCGTTGCCGTCCTTTCAGATGAGAGTACGCTCTTTTCTTGAAGGTTTGAATGTCGTCACGGTCCGGAAATACCGCAGGCACCATTGCACAGTTTAGTTGTGTGAGGCAGGAAATTCCGGGTGAAACGCACAGCTGTAGACTGCCAACTATCTAAACGATGGTGGTGGAAATTCTGTCGATAGGACGAAGGCGGAAGGATGCGGCAGGAATAAATCCGAACAGTTCCTCGGAGCACTCCCCGTTGTATAAGCGATAGAGAATGCAGAGTGAGGCTACATCTCTACGCAGCGCCAAGGAGTCAAGCCGATCAGAACCACGCTGGCAGCCGACAATTTGAGTCGCTCTCCGCTGGATGCGGTCCAGAGGGAGAAGTTGGTACTGGGTGTTGTTAGGGGTCAAATAAACTAATAACAATACTGTAATGCGGGTAAAATTATGGAAAATTTGTTTTTTTTTGATTCAGACTTTTGATATCGTTCAGAAATCAGATCCTAAACTTTTGTTCCACAATTTAAAAATACTAACGACCGAACGAAAATGTAGCCAAACTGCTCCCTAATAGTTCTCATTTTCCCTTATAAAGAAAAGATTCGTTTTTCCCAATACATTGTGTTTATTTTCGTCATTTTCTCCTACCTCTAAAAATAACACAAGGGGATAAGGTCTTATACAACTCAGTGTATCCTTTTCTTGTACATTACAAATAGAAATACTGAGGTATTATTAAATCTGTTATTCTAGGTGCGTCTGAGTTAAGAGTTAATTAATGTTGTTGTTGACATTTCAGTCACGTGGGCATTATTTTAATGTTGAGGTACGAAAATAGAAAAGTAATCTGCAAGATTCTGGGTAATGTAGCTAATACTCGTTAAGGGTGAATACACACTAGGGTTAATCTAGAAAGCGGAGCGATGCGCGAGGAATAAAACCACCAATAGGGTTACTTAATTTTCCTAGCCTCGCTCAGTGCAGCTCTCCTATTGGTGGAAGACAGCCGGTGAGAGGACTAGCATAGAGGAATTCTGTCTTAGTTCTTAGGGTTGGCAGTGCCTTTGCAGTCCTGTGAATACGAATGTCTATGGGTAACAGTTTCCATTTACCATCAGGTATCCTGTGTTCGTTTGCCTTCCTTTGCCATAAAAAAAATGCAACGCCATTTTAATTCGTCTACGTATGAGCACCACAAAGCCTCCTCATGAACTACCATTTCTAAAAAAGTTTGTGACGATATTTGGATGTCAGTTTATCAATTAGGCATTAACGTTTTAAAATTTGTCTCGCTCTTTCGTTCTGGATTAACATGATATTTTTTATTCCGAGACTATTCCTTAAAGTTGCCGTTGAGAACATAAGACAACTACCAAATACCACTAAACCACGTTGTTGAAAAGAAAAAAGTTGGTAGCTAATAAATTTGGTACCAAAAGATACCGTTCAAAGCGATTATATCCATAATATTATATAAATGAATGTCAATGTAACTCTTTCTATCTGTCTGTTTGAGTATTATAAAAAAATACAAACATACATAAACTCACGCCTTTATTCCTAGAGTGGGGTAGGCAGAGCTACAGAATTATCTACCAACAACTCACAAAACTTGTTGATAATTCTGTAACCACATTTTGCAAAACTAGGCCAAGATGTTTACCAGCGTATTAGTCCCTAAGGCGCCTCTTACGTAAGTAAGTAAGGAATAAATGGAGTGGGACGTTTCTAACCTGGCAACCACACGAGGAATTATAGTTAGGAGCTTGAAATCTGAGAAAGAACTACTTTTAACGAGTTTTAGTAAATAATATAAAGCTAAATGAAAAGCTGACTTTTTTTTAACGTAAAGGGTTATTCACGTCAAGACCGTCAAATAACAAGCACCGTTTATGTAACCCACTCAGTTCAACCATTATTCAGTTATGCCCACGCTGTTTTAAAATTAACCAGAGCAATTTGTACCTACGTTTATTTGGTACGCCCACAACTTCTTGATGGAATATTACACAGCGGTAATACAGGCGATAATGGTTTGCAGCTCATTATGAAAGCTAAATTTTCTTTGCATGGTACAGAGAAAACCAACGAACATATAGGATTTTTGCATTTTCAAGACTACAATCTAACGACTGAAATGTACAAAGACAACCAATGCATTGCCAATCCTGAGGACCAAGATAGACTGCCTCTATGCTATACATACATACATACATACATAACATACATAAACTCACGCCTTCATTCCCAGACTGGGCTAGGCAGAGCTACAGAATTACCAACAACTCTAAAAATTTGTTGATAATTCTGTAACCACATTCTGCACAATTAGGCTAAGATGTTTACCAGTGTATTAGTGACAGGTTGCAAGCCCATCGCCTAACAGTACTTCAAGCCTTACGACATCCACGGGAAAACATGGAGTGGCACTATTCTAACCCGGCAACCACACGGGATAACTATGCTATACTCTTTTAACTTTAACGACCTAGACTGACCTAGTACTGGAAAAGTGCAGTAGCACGTAATTGGCTAATGAGAATCCGCTAAAGCCGCACTCACAATGGAGCAGGTAATTAGTCGGCTCTTACCATCTGCATCTGTACGGTGCGGACGTGTTTGTTTCCCTTCTAGCAACTTATTGTTTATCGTTAACCTGTGACTTGGCTTGTGAAGAACTGATGTCTTCTTACTGTTTTATTTTCAAATACCATAGTGGACGAGTCCTAAAAAGATTATTGTTTGTTGCCACCCACTTCGCTACCAGATTCTATATTTTCTTTTGCTTTCTGTGCGACTGAGAGAAGCCTATATACTAGGTCTTAAAAGTAAATGGAGTATACTAATTTCACCGGTTGTCTTAACACCACACCGGCATACAACAATGCGAATACTACCATACGTTGGTATTATAACCTTCTTAATTAATTAATTAATTAATTTATGGTGGTGGTTGGTACCGTGATGCGGATATAGAATAAGGAAAATATCGTCAAGAAAGTTTTAAATATGAATGTGGATGGCTATACGTGTCGGGGAAGACCTAAGACACGATGGATGGATGGTGTGAAAGATGATATGGCTAGAAAGAGAGTTACTGCCGAGATGTGTAGGTACTAATAGATTATATAGATATATCGCTCATCCAATAGAATAATGACATAATTGCAAAAAATCGGGTTATGAGATCTTACCGTCATAAGTGTTCTAAAGGTCAGGTCTATCGCGTGGAACAATGACATAACATGCATGCTAAAAATGCAATTATGTCATTATTCTATTGGATGAGCGATATGAAAGAAAAAGACATGATAATGCTGACCCTTAATAAGTTGGGATAAGGGCGGAGAATGATGACTCCGTCAAATTTGAAGTCTCTAGGTCCAGCTGTTACGGCTGAGCTTTGATCCATCTGTCAGACAGTTTCTTCTTTTATATATTGCTTGAGGGTTTGGAGGACATTGTTCGCATATAATTAATTTCCCGTTACTCCCCCTTCTTCTTCCTGTTGGGGGTCGACTTCTGGAAAATCCTTTCTTATTGCACCCCTAGACCTAATAAGGAACCTTCGTGCCAAATTTGGAATCTCAGACTGGACTGGACCCAGCGGTTTGGGCTGTGCGTTGGTATGTCAGTCAGTTTCTGCCAAATTTGGAATTTCTAGTCCCAGCGGTTTGGGCTATGCGTTGGTATGTCAGTCAGCTTCTTCTTTTATATAAAGGACTAGCTGTTTTCCGTGACTCCGTCCACGAGGAAAAGTTAAACATAGCCTGGGATAATGTAAGATTGTAATGGTGAAAGAATTTTTCAAATCGATCCAGTAGTTTCGGAGCCTATTCGATGCAAACAAACAATCAAATATTTCCCCTTTATAATATTAGTGAAGATAGTTACTCAACTGTTTCTACTTGTATATCCTTTCTACCAACAGCCGGGATAGAAACGTGCTCTAACGTTTATATGACTAAGATTATATGGTTTAATAAGAACGGCATTGATTGTCCGTTATTGTTATTTGCACGAGGAAGAATGTTGAATGTATCGCAAATAAATTAAGTTCCTTTCATTATTTATCCCCGTTGCTAAGAGCTTAAGCTGTTTGTTATTTCCTTTTTCCTGCTTTGGCATACATACATACATACATACATACATACATACATACATACCTTCACGCCTTCATTCCCAGAGTGGGGTAGGCAGAGCTACAGAATTACCAACAACTCTAAAAACTTGTTGCAAAACCCAGGGGCCGGAATTTTCGTAGCAATTTTAAGCTGTCATAGGGACTTCTCGTTTATTGACATCCGATATACATATTTGGTCGATACATTATAGAACACAACATATTAAAGAAGATTAAAAGAAGAGGTAAACAACAGGCGGTATTATCGCTAAAGAGCGGTTTATTTCAGATGACTTTCGAGTAATTGAAAATGTGAAATAGAGATTTGCAATGAAAACAATGAAAAGTTAATAGTTAACGTTTTAATCAGTTCATTTCAGTGTTATCATTTATGAATTTCAGTTCAAAGTCTGTTTTAGTGCTAACAAGACTAAGTGTTTCATCATTAGTTTTTCTATAAAATAAATAGATAGTCAATATCTGAAAAAGATCTCTCTTTAGCGATAAGACCGCCTTTTGTTTACCTCTACTGTTAATCTTCTTTAATATGTGGTGTTCTATAATGTATCGATAAAATATGTATATCCGAATTCGATAAACGAGAAGTCCCTAAGACAGCTCAAAAGTGCTACGAAAATTCCGGCCTCTGCTGATAACTGTGTAACCACAATTTGCACAATTAAGCTAAGATGTTAAACAGTGTATATTAGTGACAGGTAGCAAACCCATCGCCTAACAGTACTACAAGCCTTTATTCCCTTAGTCGCCTCTTACGACTTCCACGGGAAGATATGGAGTGGCACAATTATTTGGCATACAATTGTGTCTTAATTATTTCGTTATAATAATGGTAGATCTTACCTATGGCTCTACTTACGCAAAAAATGCTGTTTCTTTGACTGTTAAATTTTCAGGGAAAATCGATCATTCCCGAAATATCAGAACTTTAAACCCAGATTCTCAATACACTGCTATCCCGAAACTAAACATTCAAATTATCTAGGGTATACTTTATGATCCTGACCCAATATTTCCAATGTGGGATTTTGTTACTCCGACAGTAAATCCACCTTTGCAAGAAAAAGTGTGATTTACATGGCATTAAAAGTTTTTAACCTATATCAAACGACATTAAAAGGTTAGATTTCTGAACATTTAAAACCAAACTCTTTAGTTGGTGTAGTCTCAGATCCCTTTTACCTCCAGGCAGTAATGCCCTCCAAAGCTGATACGCAGTAAGTCAGATAAAACTCCTGTAGCAATATCAACCTTATTACTAAGAACAGAGAACCAAAATTGCTTATTTGCTTAGGAGGCCAGTAATGCTGCTCGTATGCTTTCTCTTTGTCATAAAAAATAAAAATAGTCAAATGCGAGGTTCACACTTGCCAGCTACTGCACGCACGACTTGCACGCAGACTTTACCTATCAGAAATACGGTTGAACGGCCGCGCCAAAAACGATATCGTCTTTGATCTGTTATGGGATTGTTTTTAACTCAGCCGTCATTACTGTCAGGTAAATAAGAGCCATCAAAACGTTGACATTACTTATTATGACATAAATCTGCAGTTTACGCTGAGGGAAAAGGACAGAGCTATATAACTTCTATAACTCCGTCCTTCACGCTCGCCGTAAAATGAACTGCATACCTATGTCATAATAACCCCCCTGATGTGAAGTGATCGTCGCGGCCCATGGCACCTGCAACACCAGGAGAGGTATTGAAATTGTATTGCCAGCCTCTAAGAAAAGAGTATTACTTGTCTCTTGAAGGTTGTCAAGTCTTAGCGGTCTGGAAATATCGCCGCGTAAACTGATTCCGTATCATTGTCGCGCGCGGCAAAAAGTTTCGTTTAAAAAGTTTAAAGTTTCTGTTTGCCATACAAAATAAAAAATATCCTTTAACGAGGTTCACACTTGTCATGCCACGCATTAGCACGCAGACTATACCTATCAAAAATATGGGTGATTTACTGCGGTATTTAATTAGCGATGGTTCGGCCGTTCCCGTTTACAGTCTCAGGATTGCAGTCTTGAGATTGCAGTTTTGAAATTGCAGTCTTGAGAATGCATTTTTTTAATGAGCCTTTGATTCCACTTAGCATAAAATGGTCTCCATATGCTTTTTTGTTATGGTAAAAGGTGGTTAAACGAGCTATGGACATGGAGCTATAGTGTACACATCTGTAAAGATAGAACTTGGTGACACTAACAATTAAATGTTTGTAACAACCCATATATAATACCCAAATTCCATACACAATACGTGACGACCTTGTAAGGATCGCGGGAACGCGGTGGATGCGAAAAGCACAAGACCGGCCTTGGTGGAGGCCTATGTCCGGCAGTGGACGTCTTTCGGCTGACATGATGATGATGATGATGATACACAATAAGGATTTATGATTCATGATTTATAATTTATGAGGTCACCGCTGGTCGTGGACACCTGCAACACCAGGAGAGATGATATTGCAGCTTCGTTGAGAAAATAGTGTTGTCGTCTCTTGAAAGTGCCCAAGTCGTAGGAGGTTCAGAAATACCACCGCAGTAAGCTGATTCCATAATACTGTCATAACAATGAGCGGTAAAAAGTATCGTTTAAAACGTTTAAACTTTCTATTAGCAATTAAAAAAAAAACCTAAAGCGAGGTTCACACTCGCCAGCCACGCATTAGCACGCAGACTTTACCTATCAGAAATATGGTTGATTTACTGCGGTATTTAATTAGCGATGGTTCGGCCGTTCCCCGACACTCCCCCGGAATTGGATTACGGGCCCGGGGCAAGGCGCCACGTCATGCCATTTTAATTACTTGTGTAAACAATTTTTACCGTGTGGACGCGCCTTTGATGGGTTCTTTTTGTAGAACAGCGTGATTTATAGGGACGACGTGATAAAGATATAAACATGGGTAAAACTCGCCTTGGTTAAAATGACGCACCCTAGACTGCAACTATTTTTTTTATGATAGAAGGCCAAGGAGAACAGGGGGGTTATTATGACATATCTATGCAGTTCATTTTACAGCGAGCGTAAAGGACAGAGCTATGTCATTTATACCTATAGCTCTGTCCTTTTCTCTCAACAAGCTATCTCATAATAACCCTACAGAAGGATCCTTATGAGGGATCTGCGATTCCAATAGTAGGTACAAATCTACGGGCCCCATTAGCTAATCAATAGGTACTCGCTGATATATCATGAAGTTACTATTATTTTTTTGGATGTAAATAGAAGCTGATTATTCTAATTGGAGAGGAATTTAAGTGATAAAATTTGTACCTTGTTCCGACTATCTTGGAACTTAATCTCTTTCACGCTTTTGGATGCATAATGTAAATCTGAAGTTCTATCTTAAACACAAAACAGTTTAGACTTACATGTCGAAATTGCAACAAGCATTTCCAAAACCAATATTTGCATTGTTCACTTTAGCACTGCAATAGGATTGCACTGCATGTCAAATAATATGAAATTACAATGAGATCGTCAATATAAGAATAGCATTACACAAACAACAACACTCAAATAATTGGAACAACATTAGTTATTAACTAATAACTAGTTAATAATTAATAAGAAACAAAAGTTAACGTTAATCTACTTTTTTAAATTATTCTAGCTACTTTGGTAAATTTCAAATATAAACCACTTACCAACTTTACATTTAATTATTATCTGTGAGTAGAATTTAACAATTATATCCTAATAAAGTATATACAGTCGATACAGACGAGCCATTTTCGCTCTTATAACAATCCGAATAAGATATAAAAAGGTACGTCTTTCAGTTTCCTTTGAATTCATTCCTGATGCCACTTAGTTCTAGTAAGTTAATTTAATCGTATCAACTGAACATCACCATCTTTGATCTGTTAACTTGCATCGGAATATTCTGTCTGGCTTCAGTTTTCAATTAATTATCAAATTCAATATCGCTACCTATTAGTACGTCTAACTAATTAACAGTTGTCAATTTTCGTCTCGATTGTAAATAATAATTAATATACTGTTAAAAGTAATAGACAAATTAAATAGACATAGTGTTAGTTGGAGTATTCTTATACACTTAAGGGTGCATTTAAAAGTACTGATATTGAGTCAGATTTATTTTTAAAACAAGTCGGAGATGAAAGTTTTCTATGACTGGGGATTTACTCTATCGTGTCTTGACACACACAAATATTATAAATGCGAAAGTTTGTGTGTGTGTGTGTGTGTGTGTGTGTGTGTGTGTGTGTGTGTGTGTGTGTGTGTGTGTGTGTGTGTGTGTGTGTGTGTGTGTGTGTGTGTGTGTGTGTGTGTGTGTGTGTGTGTGTGTGTGTGAGTGTGTGTGTTAGTTTGTTACTCCTTCACGCTGAAACGGCTGAAATTTGAATTGGAAATAGATAGCTTATACGGAGGATTAACACATAAGCTACTTTTCATAACGGAAAATTAAAAAGTTCAGAAGATGTAAAAGGGCAGAAATAATAAGGGCTTTTTGGGAAATTCAAAACTGTATTATCATTGCTTAGCTTCTTGCTTTGAAGAACTAATAAAATTAATTCTTATAGTCATAGTTCAAAGTAGCATTACAAGGCTTAAAAGTAAGAAATAAACATTATTTACACGAAACAAATGTAATCGAACTGATTTCATTTCTAAGCTGAGTCTTAAAACTCCATGGAACATGATAATTATATGATTCACTTTCATTAAATACGAGACCAGACTTCTCGATTTTATTTTTCAATATCTTAAAAAGACGTACAATCACTTTTACATCTTTAATTCAGACCTAATTCCATTTCAAAAGTAACATCTTCACAAAAGATGGGTCACGGTTGCTTGCGGATTGAATCAACATTACTCGTATCTAAGTATTTTAGCAAGGAAACATGCCAGAACACAATACAGTACGCGGAGACCTCCTTAATCAGGCCATTATCATTCCTCCGGCTTTTTGCTAGCTCCCTCGGGCTCTCCGGTTACGCGGGCGTTGGGTTTCCAGGATAATTCAGGAGGCAAACTTACCTGGGGCACGCTCTGTAAAAAATGCAACGTTTCGTGCTTATGAAAATTTGTATCCTACTTTCGCTTTTGTTTTAATAGTGTGATGCCACAGGGAGCGAGAATGGGTCCTTTTTTACATTCAGTCAATGTCATCTCTCCGTAGGGATTAAAGTATGATGCTTTAGTAATATATAAGTCGTTTATTGCTGGTCTCTCGGAAATCGTCGTATTTTTGTAAGGAAAGAAAAAATGAAAGGAATATAAATGACATCACTCACTAGTGTTGCAAAAACGGTCCCAACACAGCATGCTGGTTGTGAAGCAAACGCTGGTCTTCCATTGTGACCAGTAGGTAAAAACACGGAAGCAAACAATGAAATAAAATTAAAAATTACAATTACATGTACACACGAGTACGAATGTCGCAGCAGACAGTGACAGAATAAATACCTGTGCCAAGTATCATATCGATCAGAAGAAATAAATATTTAATACCTAGCTGCACCTGCTTCTGTACCTTGTCGTTTTAACAACTTTAGCAGATTAGTGAAGCAGTTCAAACATGATACTTATATTAGTCGACCGTACAGACAGGTTCATAACATTACCTTACCTTTTAAAGTAGTTGGATAATAAGTTTCTGTCAAAAAAATCATGTTTGGGACAAGCTTTTGTTACAGACTGTCCTTTTTTTGCAGAATATTTATCTGGTTATCAAGACCAAACTATTTAGTTCTAACACGGCGCGTCTACGATAGGAATAGCGGACATCCTATCACCACTTTCCGACTTATTCGTCAGATCACCATCTTAGATGGGTACGAAAATATTGCATGTCATGGGGTTTACGTAAAATTCAAAAATACAAATTTAAGCATATTCCGTTAACGGAAAGTGCGTCGCATTTAACTTGCAAGATTTGACTCGTACATACTCGTCATGGGAAGTTAAATAAAAGTTTGTAAAAACTATAAGCAATCAATGTAATTATTCCAACAAAACCCCGTGTTTCACTTATTCCACAACACTTTTATTTCTACCGTAAATCTCCTTAGTAATCCTACGCAGGAAATAAGAGTTTCCCCTTCCATCGAAGCATTCAGATATAGAGGCAAAGGAACGTGAATGAAGATAGCCTAATCAAGATGTTAATAAATTTCCTTTTTCCTTCACCTAACCTCGGCCGATAATACGGAGAAGCTTTTAGCAGCACTCCCATAACAGAGTCGAGTTGTAATTGAAATGGACCATCCTTAGCGGGAAAGTATGCAAAGTATGCGTTTTATGAAGGGTTCCGGGTAGTTTTTTTAAAGTGAGTAAATTGTAGTACCTTAAGTTTATTTTTAAATATTTTTGCTAACTAACGTTTGAGGACTTTAACAATTTTAGTGGGAGGGGTGAACGCTAATGTTTAAAATTGAACTACAGTATGATTTAGTGACGAGCTTGTGAAGATCGCGGGAACGCGGTGTGTGAGAAAAGCACAAGACCGGTCTGAGTAGAGAGCCCTGGGTGAGGCCTATATCCAGCAATGGATGTCTTTCGGCTGACATGATGATGATGATGATGATTATTGTTTGTAAAAGAGCTATTTTTGTACTCCATCGATTCATGTAGCAATTAATTGACATACAGTATGTTTTATTTGTATGTAAGAGAGCCATTTTTGTATTCCATCGATTCATGTGGCGATTACACCAGGGGCACGTTTTATAAAGCTACAAGTAACAATTTTACAGGCCTACCACTGGCAACACTGCTCAAATGGCTGGTCGTCATTGATCAAGGTTGTGTTAAATGGAAACTTGTAACCTGTTAATTGTAATTCGTAGCTTTATGAAACAGGCCAATGGACAACAACTTAATTAATTAATATTATTGTACTATTATTATTACCCATATTCTATAATTTATGTTTATCTGATTTCTTAAAGTAAGCACCAACCTTTTGCTTGTTTCTGTTTGGCCAGTTGGTTGACTGGTAGGAAATGCCTTAAGGCATTACATCCGCCATTTGTACTTTTCTTTTATTGTGCAATAAAGTTTAAATAAATAAATAAACAACTCATCTAGGTACATTATATTAAGGACTACCGACCCGCCCCGTTTCGCTTTGGTTTACTACAGTTTTCTTTAATACCCGTTCATAATTTATAATTCCCATTCCCATTTTGCACAAGTAGGCTTATTTAGACCTACCTCTATAATCACTTTATCTATTGATGAAAACCTCATTAAAATCCGTAGCGTAAATTGATTGATCTAAGCTTAAATACAGAGCGACTTTGTTTTATCCATTCAGAACGATAGTGACCTAATTCTAAATTTCAGCTTTCAAACTTTAAGTCATAAATTGATTACGATAGAGCCCTAACTCGAAAATCAAAATTTCTGAAATATGTCACTATAGTTCTGAAGGAGCGATATGTTATTGAGGTAATCTTATGTCATTTTGTTAGATATTTGGAGATAACGATAAGACTCCGTGCAATGTTTTGTCTTACTTACAATTTAATGTTTTAATGTTTTTGACGACGCGCTGGCCTAGTTGGTAGTGACACTGCCTACGAAGCTAGCGGTCCTGGGTTCAAATCCCGGTAAGGGCAGACATTTTGTGCGTTGAGTGCGAATATTTGTTCCCGAGTCATGGTTGTTTACTATGTATTTAAGTATATATTTCTCTATATAAGTATTAATATCGTTGTCTAGTACCCATAATACAAGCCTAGAGCTTAAATTGGGACTAGGTCAATTGGTGTGACATTGTCCCCTGATATTTATTTATTTATTATTCATTTATTTATTAACTTTCGTAGTCCTTAATTTTGGTGGTGATGATTTGTGTTGGGTAGATTACGCATTATTGATTTAAGTATCTTAGTTTAAACACTCTTGTGTACATTTTTATTTGTTTGTAGCTGTCGTGGAATGGTGCATCGAGTCAAACCAAACTGTGGTTTAACGGTGCAGTTTTTGATATTTTGTAAAAGTTCGTTTGATTTACTTTTATAAATAAATACATAAATTAATGGTTTTTCTTTCTTTTTTTCATAGAAATTATATTTATCATAAAGTAAAACCACTATAAAAGTCAACTAGTAGCGTGAAGAACCCAAGATACGCAGACGTAGCCACATAACTGTGCTCCTAGTATGTAGCATATTTTGTAAATCGAGTTTTGGCTTCCTTTTAAAAGCACTCACTTAATTCGTTACACTTTGTGCGGCGTCGTTATTATTAAAAAGGAGTTTAATTATTTTCTGTCTTTATTTATCCAATGAAAATATCAGTCAGTTAATCGCTCTCCTTTTCTCTCTCGTTACATGAAAGAACTGGTATCTGGAGATAGTGAAATAGCTTTAAAGAGGTTTATCATATTTAAATGTCATTAGCGCCATCTTGGAAGCAATCAACACCGCCCATGAACTTGCCTTTTCTATATTTATCCACAAGCCTTACAGTTATGTACAACGTAATTCGTGAATGGACGTTAAAAGGCCAGCTGCTGCAAAGGCATCGTTCTTTTTTTAAATGTTGTTTCGGTAGTGTAAGATGACGCCAGTCTACTGCTCGATATCATCCATTCTACTGTGGTAATCTTTGGTCTAAAAAATATTTACTAAGTGAATTTCAAAATTAAATAAGGAACCCAATTTTTTTTCAGCATCATCTTTCCAAGATTACCAGTTAATACGGAGAATGGAGTCTTACAGCACTTTCTTTATCAGATTTTACACTAGACTGGGCGCAGGCGCAGAGTTCAATGTTCATTGTCCTAGTTTTTAAAAGTTTGTTGAAATTATGTTGGAGCCGCTATTTTTAAATAACGATGGTTGTTTTAAAATGTTATTTTAAATAGCTTAGTTTAATTTATTAGTTAAGTTAAGAGATGTTAACAATTTTCAGAAAAAAAATCCACTACACGCTATCTTGATAAAGTGCATGGATCCTCGAACAATCAACGACGTGTAAGTGGTAAATGGATGCCTTTTCATATTTTATTTCAAGTTTCTTTATTTATCAAAACAGTAAGAACATTGCTTATATTATATTACTTAAATAAAGTGTTAACACAAAGGTTTCATAATAAGAATATCTATGGTTCTCACACTACTGCACAGGCCTGTGTCGTGAAAATCATTATGATGCGTTATTTTATGAAGATAAATCAAATAATACATGATACGCGAAAAATTTATAGACATGAAGTTGACAAACCACAATTATGATGATTGAATGTTAACCAAAAAAACAGCACCTTTTATATGGTTGTAACAATATTGTAATTCAACATGTCATCACGTTCAACTCTTAGTTTAAACCTTTTCTACTTCAAAACCCCGCAACAATAATTTCAAGGTTTCGCCCCAAGCGTTCTAAGGGTGAGAAATGTACAAATATTTAAATTTTAATTTAACCCAACCGTGCTAAGTTGTAAAAGATATCAGAGCGGCAAAACAAAAGGATGACATTTGCCCACGTCAGGCCCGAGTGGCGGTGTACTTTGTTGGAGATAATACCTCGACGCGATTGTAATTCTGAGAGGCATTGTTGGAATGATATCAAAACAGCTGAGAAGGATGCGCCATGAATAAATTACTAGGGTCAGTAGTGGATTTTCGTCGTGTTTACTCGTTTCATGCCACGAATCAATGAAAATTAATGTGCTTATCGGTGAATGTGATAAACAACACAATCGATATTCATCATCATCATGTCAGCCGAAAGACGTCCACTGCTGGACATAGGCTTTCCCCAAGGCTCTCCACTCAGACCGGTCCTATGCTTTTCGCATCCACCGCGTTCCCGCGATCCTTACAAGGTCGTCACTCCAACTTGTTGGAGGCCTACCTACAGCTCGTCAATCGATATTATTAGTACTTAATTAGTTTAAATAGTGCCACTCCGTGCCTTCCCGTGGATGTTGTAAAAGGCGACTAAGGGAATAAAGGCGTGTAGTACTGTTAGGCGATGGGCTTGCAACCTGTCACTAATACACTGGTAAACATCTTAGCCTATTTGTGCAAAATGTGGTTACAGAATTATTTACAAGTTTTTAGAGATGTAGGTTATTCTGTAGCTCTGCCTACCCCAATATGGGAACGAAGGCGTGACTTTATGTATGTATGTATGTATGTAATTAGTTTGAATCATTTGGATCACTTTATCGGGTTATCATCTGACTGTTCTAGTCATTATTTATGAAGGCCCACGTTGGGCGCCAGTGGCATGCTTGGAGCGCGACGACACAAATAACTTGTTCAATAATATGCAAACATAATAATTACAATTAAAATAACCTCAAAAGTAATGTGCTAAATGTAAAAATCAATAACAAAGTGCGTTATAGAGAAATAAAATATTAAATTACCTTGATTTTTGAAGTATAATTTTTTTTTAATACGTTCGTATGTTTTTTTTGATGCTCAAGCATAATGGTGTTTTCGATAAAATTGGTTGAGAAATTTCAAATTTAAAAACGCATATATGGATAGGCACTCCTTTCATCATCATCATCATCATCATTTCAGCCAAACGACGTCCACTGCAGGACATAGGCCTCTCCCAAGGATCGCCACAGCAGCGATCGGTCACGTGATATCTGCATCCACCGGGTTCCCGTGACCTTGACAAGGCACTCCTTTCACATTTAACTTTTCACACAAAAAAGTTGAATGCATGGACTGCCAGTAGGTAACAGTAGGTATAGCGAAATAAAAACTTTGATACACGTCATTGACACTTCGTTACAACGCCAACGTCGCTTCATGCGCGTGTTTTGTCTCTTGCTGTTCGCTGATTTGCATCTAGTAGTGGTTGTCCAAGGTACGGCAACTTTGTATACGTGTAGTTTTTTTTGTTGAAGGATACAGTTAAACTAAAGGCGCTTTTCCACCGGCGAGGCAATGCGAGACGAGTCAAGACGATAATTGAAATATGTATTGAAAATAATCAACACCCTCATCGCGCGTCTTCGGTGGAAATGGATATTTTAATACCAATTCCAAGTCTTGTCTCGCCCCGACTCGCCTAGCCTCGCCGGTGGAGAAACACCTTTACACTGACAAATAATTATCTTTTGTCGTTAGTTAAAAAGACGATTATAAAGGACAACGTTATGATTGCTTCATGTTGAGGTTAAGTTATGTTCTATAATAAACATTACGTTAACTTTGTCAGTTTTATATTCTGATGGTTATTTTATCAACGCAATTTAACTCTGAATAAAGCAATTATTATTTAATTATTAACATTATGACAATCATGCATATTATTTGCTCATACAGGCGGATGGCATTCTCCGCCCAAAATGAAACGGAATTGTAAACAAAAATCAATTTTGCGTATTTTGTGGACATTGACGAGCGAGAGTTAATTTAATTGCTAATTAGTTTATGCTTTCAGGTTCGTTTCGAATCGTATACAGCACGATATAGCGACCACTCGAAAGATATGAAGATTTTTTTAATTATAATAATAATGCTTTTAAATGAACATTACAAACAATGACATGTGCTATTGCTCGACTTGAACTTTTGCAATGTCGGTTTAATTTTGTACATTTATTTATTATATGCTTCAGAGGCAAAAAAATATACTAAAACTTAATAAAAGGCATACATTTACACGGGCATAGATCATATAGAATGTGATAATCCTACCTAGTTGTCTTTCCTTTTCTAGGTCTGTCGTCGACACTGCCGGTAAAATACTGTTTTTTTTTTCATCTTCTATCTTATATCCTAAAAATAAAATAACAACGAGTCTACACAATGTTGTTGTAATAAGGCCCTGGCGTGTTTTCGCTTCGATCTAATTTAACCCTGCAGCTCCAGGAGAGTATTATATACCTCATAATGAAACGCTCATCAATTCCCAGGAACATCAAAACAAATTATTCATAAGCACCCACTATTTCACAAACACGTGTACCAAATAATGGGCACCTTTTACCGTGTTTTTCGAATCCCGATGAAAACAGCCTTTCAAATATTAATTTTAAGAACATACAGGATGTTTCCGAACCTCCGCACAATACCCATGGTATGGGGCTTATGATAATGGGACGTCCTTTAAAAGGATTAAAAGTATATCAGGGTAGGGTAATACAAATAAGGGTAGGAATGGAGATTAATAAGATAAACAGCGTGGAAGATGAAAACATTTTCACGTCTGTATATAAATTATACATGGTGTTGAAAGGGTGGAAAAGTTCTGAATCTTGATTGTTGGTTATGGTGGTAGGTATTATCTTTAAAAGGTTTGATGTTTGTTTAAAGCGTTCAACTGTTATAGGTTTATTAAAATGTGTTATGTTTTAGGAAGTTTAACAAATGGTTGGGACCATTGCTTGGTTGGCCATGGTTTGAAAACATTAAGTAGCACTTAACTCTTATTTAAATTAGTCCGTATTAAAATTAAAATTTTTATTACTACAAGTATTAGTTAATAGTAATGCAAACAAGGCTACGACCTATTTCAAAATCAATAAAGCTAGACAAGATCGTAAACGATTTTCAAAAATGGACAAATTATAAATATGGCAATGACTTAGCTAAGTTGTGTAGTGTTCTTTTTTTCCTTTTCTCCCTCTATCACTCTCGTAAGATTTTGGTGTGTTTTCCTGCGGAAACTAAGCAGGTTATTTGGTATATTTTTTAATTTAATATTTAAACTACTACTTAGTCTAACACTATATAAATCTATAGTGTTAGACTAAGTAGTACCATTGTAATATTAAATATATTTAAAAAAAATACTGACTGCTGATTTTCGTGCGGCGTTTCTTCTCAGTAGTGGTCTCCTCTTGTGAAGCGCTGGAAGATTCTTGACGTGTAAAAGTGCCCGTGCGGCCTACTTACTGAATAAATGTCTTTATCTTTTATCTTTATCTTTACGTCAACCGTATAAGGGTATTTCTCCAGACCGAGCCATTTTGCGTGACTTCGGTGGCCGTTTTTTTTTTTGAAAATTCTTATTTAATGTAATACTTTTTTAACTAGCTTAAATTTAATAATTTTAGGTGGCAATTTGCCTCGGATCGGCCTTGTGCAGCCCGAGATATTAAATATTTAAAATAAAACTGCCACCGAAATCCAAAAAAGGACCCACTGAGATCAATATCTCAATAAATTCCACCACCGAATTCAATACTGCGTCCACCGAGATAAACATTTTCAATAAAAACAAAATAAATTTGACAGATCTTCTTTATTTTTTGATATTTAGGATTAACAGAATGATTAATACTTTAATTATTTAGTTGGACCCATGTCTGATCACAGATAATTGGTAATTGAATTTAAATAAAAAGTTTTTTCTCTAAATCTTCTCCTGATCAGCTGACCTACATATTTTTCTATAAGTAGTAATTTATTTGGTTAGAGTTTCGAGACCAGAATACATCTCGAAACTCTAACCAAATAAATAACTTCTGATTAACAACGCACATGATCAAATATTAATAATCACAATAAAATAATGTAACTAACAATAAATATTTACTAACCTACATTTAATAACTATTTATTTTGGTTTATTACAATGAGATCAACAATCAAGTGGTTTTTTAGGTGGCTTACCCCAAAAGCGAAATTAATTGCAGTTCTCGATTTAGTAAAATATTTCATTATAATGCAAACAAAACATTGTTTTACTATTGGGAATGTTAAATGTAACACTGTTTGTTTACACACAATAAATTGAAAACTGTAAGAAAATGCTTAGGGTGGACATTGCCTATCCTTTTCTTTAAGCAGTTCGTAAAGCGTGGGGTCACTTTTTATTCTTGCTTTCCGAGCTCGTTCGCAATTTTTTTTTTTTCAAGTTTTTGTTCTTTTGTGAGCTTACCCATTTTTATATCTAAAACAAATGGCGTAAAAATCAACAAATTATTTTCTTGTATTTCGTAAATAATTGATTTCCATGGATGTAATTTGAATTCGGTGGTCAAAAAGACCACCGAATCCACGGAGATCACACCCACCGAGATCAATATATAACGATTTTTAACAATTATGAGAAGAAGAAAAATAATAGAATATTGAGGTTTTTAATTATAAAACTCATCCCTTTGGGGGTATTTCTCATCTGGTTCACTTTTCACAAAAACTAGAAATTCTACAAATAAATCGCTCCACCGAATTCAACAATCACCCTATTCGAAAACCACCGAGCGACGAACTTACCTCGGTAAAATCTGCCCAAATGCCGCGAGACACGTGGGCTCCCTCCAGCAATGGCGGCGTGACTAAATGCTTCCCGACAAGCGGGCAGCGTAGTACCTAACATTTTTCGGTAGAGGTGTGCGTATCGTTTTGTAAATGCCACTGTAATCAAGCACTACTCTCGGACGTATCGAAATATACGATACTGCTCTTAAACTGTTCTCATTTATTTATTTTGATATATATAATGTGAATTGTTAACTATATATACACATGTGAAATAATATTAGATATTATTATTTTAGCTTAGATGTTGCTTTTCGAATTATTTTGCGAAGAAATCTGCATTGCGGACTCTCCACCGATGTCAAATTTCAGCACTTCATTTTTTTTTCCTCAATTTCATAAATAGTTACAACAAGCTTTATGTATGCTCCATTTAGCTTAAAGTTTATAGCATATGCATATTTTTTTGTGAAAACGTACGGTTTTAAATTCAAGCACTTTTTGCCCCGAACTCGAAAAAATGATGATCTGGAGAAATACCCATAATATTTTCAATAACGATTACTAAAATATCTCTATAAAAAAACAATCGTGCAAAATATGACTTAGAATAATTTGTCGTGTTCTAAAATAAATGTCAGAGTAAGCGAATTCACGTTAAATTTGACATCCACGCCATAACCGTTGCGGAGGCGACGCCCAGTCGTGTAGAGTAATTCAGAAACTGCAACTGTTTTAAAAGTACCATGAATTTCGCAAACGACGCTGTCTGATTGCTTTCCAATCTATAAATTTATCGCTGTACGAATATAAGTAGTAAACAGTTTCGAAACTCGCTTTAACATGGGAAATAATTCGGGAACTTTTGAAATAATGCTCGCACAATCTGGTTTTACGGCTAAGTTAGTTTTAGGTTATGTTGTGTTGTTTGCGACTGTGAGTAATGATGTTATCTGTTATTAGGGTCCCGTACCCAAAGGGTTCCTTTGGGTTGAACTCGGTAACAGGAGGTTGGAATACCTCAACGTATTTTGCTTAGCCTATAGTCTATATTGAATTAGGAATTGAAAATGGTTTGTAAGATAGGACTTCTGTGAGGCTAGACCAGTTGCTAAACACTAACGTAAACGTCGTAAACGACTGACAAAATGACTATATGGAATTGACATAGGCGCTCGACGCGACCTATACATTTTTGACAAGGATAACGAACGTTAAATCCATTTTGTCCAGGGCCTCAGGGACCTTTAGGACTTCCAATCCCGCAGCCTATCTTTAATCTCGGTATCTGCGGGACTGAACATTTTCAATCCCGCATAGAAATGCATACTATTGATATAAGGTGAATTAAACAAAAGAAGCAATACTATCTTTACTTTTATTTAGGTAATTAAATAAAACTGTACCTACTTAAGACTGCGCCGAGCGTACGCTGGATGTACAGGTAGCGCCCTCATTACCAGACCTAGGAATATACCGGGCAAAATTAAATGACAGATAGGGATTCCCTACATCGATAAACTCAATTATCGATGCTTTTCCCATATACTAGTGATTGCTAAAAGTTTTGTATTGTAAAAATATTTTTTTATTGAAAGTATGCAAATAAAACAAAATATCAACATAATTCTGGTTATTCTTTATTTTAATAGGTTTTTTTTTTCTTTTCCTTATTGTGTATTTCCGAATTTCTGTTCCATTTACTATTATTGAAATAAACGATCAGAATTTGTTAGGAGTTAAAAAAATATGATGATGATGGATGAGTGAAGGTTAAAAAATCCTTTTAAAATAAAGAATAACCAGAATTATGTACCACGATTTTATTTTTACAAACAAAACTTGGAGCGGTCTTGTGAACGCGAATGTCTATGGGTCACAGTTTCCACTTACCATCAGGTGACCTGTGTGCTCGTTTGCCTGCCTATGCCATAAAAAAAAACTTTAATTAGTTTAGTAAGCATTCAGTTGTTTTTTTGCGATGACAACATTACATATCGCATGTGTCGTCTGCCAAACTATTGCGTTCCGCAAATCTCGCGGATCCCGCGCTCGTAATCCCGGAACAAGCGGGACTGGAAAATATCGCGGTGAATTCTCAGCCCTAGGCATGTTATAACTGCCACTTTTAAACAATAAAGGGAAATCCCTTACTGTACATACATACATACATAACTTCATGCCTGTCTCCCAATGGGGTAGGCAGAGACTATGGAACGCCAGGTGCACCGATCTAAATATACCACTTTCACTTCCTCTACATTCCTTACTGTATTGGAAAAAAAAGGCGTGTAGGTGGGTCGCCTGATGGTAAGTGATCACCGCGACCAAGGGCTTTAATGCGTTGCCAATCCTGAGGAATTAAGTGGAATGTCTCTGTGCTAGTAGTTTAACCGTTGCCTTATGAGTGCACTGCGCAGGGCTCCTATTTCAGGGCTCCTCTTGTAATTAATTTAGTCATAATGCTGCTTAGACCAGCGTTTCAGAGCATTTGTTAATTACACCATTTTCAATTTGGACGACTTGGTAATAATTGTACGATACGATATGATATTATTTATGATACTAACGAAAAATCTTTGGTGAGGGTATGTACTTCAGTGGACTTGATTAGATTGACAAGATGATGACGATGACGTTCATAAACACGGACACTATGTTAAAATATGATAAAAACCAATATTAAGATATCAAACAATATTTTAGAAATAATAGCGACAAAAAGCAAGCTTTAAAAAGCCCGACTGAAATAATCGTTCAAAATTAAATATATGGTTTTTAAATACCTATTCAATAACATATCTTTTGTCATATTAATCGGGTTTTTTTCTTTTTGACAATATGGCGTCTAGTTGCCGCCATATTGAATTTTAAGTACTTACTTATCTTTTGTGACACTAACAAGATTAAGACAAATCGATTGACAGAAGAATCATTCAAATCGGTCCACGCGTTTAGGTACTAGAGTCCCACAAAGGAACATACATACAATATATAGACTGATAAACAAAATACGAGTACCCTCCTCTTTCGGCAGTAGGGTAAAAAAACCGTCCGAGTTCAATGGAATTCCAAAACTTACATTATACACATTTTTTTAAACACTTGACTTCTGCTTCAACGCGAGATGAAAACATTAAAAGTGCTCCTCCAAGACGGTATTAAAAAAACAGATCATTATGAGGACGGTCTTGAGAGCAGTCTTATTTTACTCGTCTTCTTTGAGGCACTAGAGCCTGTTTATATTTACTATAATGAGGCACGACGTCGAATACAGATTTAATATTGAAAAATGGCGACGGGACCCAATTACATTGGTGTGAATAAGTTTCAAACCATAGACACACACATACGCAAATACACAGATTACTACGTTTTATTCGGAATTTAAAAATAAGAAGTGGGTCATTCTACTTTTCGATACCTAAAATAGAAATGATAATTTGACATCCATTATAAAAATTCGTAGATATCTTGAGATAATTTCACAGCAGTCCCACATTAATTTTCAACCAGATCTCACGTTATATTGTAAATTTACCCACTATTTTTGTCATTTTTGTATATAAAACACGAATTTGCTGCTCAAATTACCACTTCGTTACCAGTCTCAGCGTCCCTTTACGAATAACGACCACTGCGTTACTATTATTGCCTTTTTTTACACAGCCCAACCCAATTTAGAAATAAAAAATATTCAAGTATGTCGATCAGAATCCGAATATTGTGTGCATTTTTAAGATTATCTAGTTTTGTTGAAAATTATGACTCCAAATTTACGTTCACGTTAAGGGACGTTTTATTAGGCATCGAAAAGTAGAATGGCCGAAGTACTGAAATGAACAACTTTTTCCAGTGACAATTCTACTTAAATTACTTACGAGTATAGTAGGCATTCCACCATAGTTCTTTAAATTAAATTAACGTCAAAATTTAATTTTTTGGGAAAAGCTTGTTTTGCTGACTGTACTTTTTGTTGCTCATTCGTCACATCAACACGACGGGTTTATCATGTGTAATTTAGAAGTTCCTCTGACCACTCTAAGTCTCCATCATCAGACCAGCTAGATGGTACTATATTATCGGATTGTCATCAGAACTAAAGGCGTATACAATTTTTCATCTTCTTCGGAAACCGGGAAGTGGGTCAAATTTAACTTGCAAGTTTTGACCCGTACAGTCAAGGAAATTGATTTCTAGACCATTTTGAACCATGTAAAAGTGACACTGTAAATACAATCATAAGCAGTCTCCTACGTTTTGATTGATTACGTAACTATGACATAGTCCACAATGGTCCACGAATCAATTTCCTTGACTGTACATACATACATTGCAAGTTAAATAAAAAAAAGCTTGTAAAATATACGATAAGTGAATATTCCGATTCAATAACTCGATTATTTTGAATTAAATAACACAGATTTATCAGACTTTAGTATATTGACTTACGGCATAACTTTGCTTGAACTGACAAGAGCCACTGTAACCAAGTGTCAGCTCCACATATAATAAAACTTCACTGAACCACAAATGGACCGTCTAGATTCTTAACAGGAGAAATATCAATGTCGTCGCGTCTAACCTCTGACAAGCTCTTAGTGGCGGAAATTTATAATGGTAGTTTCCATTATCCGAAGTGCTTCCGTCTGAGATCTGATGCATGACGCACTTGGGAGGAAATATCGCGTGGCACACGTGGGATGCGTTTGTTAGGTTTTTGCTGCCCCGGTGATGTTTGAACATTCTTGGTGGGGTTTGATAGAAGAAATGCTGGGTGACCGTTAATACAAGAAATTTTCTTTAGTAAGTTAAGTAAGTGTACAATTTTGGACAAAACCGGTCAAATGTGAGTCGAAATTGCACAAGAAGAGTTCTCTACCATACTTGAATTTTTATACTTCATTATTTTTGGTTTAAGAGATATGTCGAGCAACATCACGTTTCTTGTATGACGGCCCTCTTGTTATTTTTTTATGATGGTTATAGTATTTATAGTACTACGCATTCTATAGGACCTTGTGCAGGGTCCGTCCGGGTTGGTACCACCGTCTTATCCATTAACCTTCCGCCAAGCAGCAGTGTTCGCATCGTTGTGTTCCGGTTTGGGGATAAGACAGCCGGTGAAATGACTAGCATAGAGGCGTTCCATCTTAGTCCTCAGGGTTGGCAACGCATTTGCAGTCTTGTGAATGCGAATGTCTATGGGTCACACTTTCCACTTACCATCAGGTGGCTTGTGTGCTCGTTTGCGTTCCCATGCTATAAAAAAAAAAAAAAAAAAACGGTCCTTTACAAACAGTCCTCTGTCAGACAGACTGACAAATGGACAACGGAGGCGTAGTAATAGGGTCTCGTTCACCCCCTTTACATACGGAACCCTAAAAATATCGCACTGTACAGTAGGCTGCAAAATTGCATGGACAGTTCGGAAAGATAATGCTCTGAGGCAAACTGACGCCATCTATCTGCTCGTAGTAGTTCAACAAGATTTACTAGATGGCGTTGTTGCAGATAATGATCTAAAAATATGAAAAAAAAAAGCGCACACATCAACCAAACATTTTTTCTTTATTTCATAGATTTTATATTTTAGTATAATAGATGATTTTTAAGTAGTTTCAAACTATTAGTCAATTTCAAACTAAGAGGTTAAATTTATCAAAAACACTTTTCATCCACGATGTGGAATCGAACCCGGGACACTCGGGGTTCTGAACGTTGGCGGCCTTATGCCATCGGGCCATCGAACCATTTATTATTAGGTCGAAATTATTTACCAGTTTATTATGATTTGCTTATTTTCGCATGACACAGAAACACGTTAAGTATTACTACTAGGAGGGTAGACTAAAGATTTATAAATACCAGACTGATTATTACAAAGACTTACGCTCGTTCGTTCGTTAGCTGCTTAATCAATTGCCTTTGTTGTGTAGATTTACTTTCGTTGAAATTTCCTTAAAAAATGACTTCTTTTTGCAATATTGACCTAGTCAAAAGATCGCAAATAATTGCTTTGCACAGTGAAGGCAGAAATTTGTCAGAAATCGCTAGAGAAACCGGTGTTAACGTACGAGGGGTGATCCAAAAGTTTTGAGAATAGGTAGGAACCATCCTCATAATGATATTATTTTAATGTGGAATGTACTACTGAACTAATCAATATTAAATTATATAAATAATATATATACATTGTTCATTTGTTTTTCTGTGATAGCTAAACAAAATACATGTGTATAAAAAATTTCACAAGGCGGCAAAAATATGAGTTAGTTTTGTAATAATTTGGAGCGGTGTGGAGAAAGTTCTGGTACACTAATAAAAAATATAGTTATTGAAAATGAAACCTTGATTTATCATTATGATTTAGATGGTAAATAAGTTATCTTTGCATTGGATTTTTTAGCTCAAGGTCTGTCACAAAAATTTTGGGTGGTTTTTTCGGCCTTTTCCGGGATTATTGAATCCTACAAATATATACTGTGACATTAGCTTTTAGAAATTGAGTTCAAATAATCTAAGAGAGTTATATAACATTATTCTATCACAGTTATGGGAAAATATTAAAAATAAGCAATAAATAAAAAAAAACTAATTTGCGGCAGGAATTATGCTTCAGAGCCTTCGAATTGACAAGGATGCTGCTCTTCGAACAAAGATGAGAACTGATAACCGCTCACCCCGTTATTTAGACCTAACTTTCGACTACTACTTCTCATTCAATAATGTTCAAAAGCAACTATAAAAAAATCACGAGGTGGTGATGACTTAGTGAAGGTATAAAATTTAGCCTCCAAAAGTAAAATTATTTTTATAGTGGTAAAATAAAACAATTGAATGACGTTAATAAGTGATTGCAAATATAGAAAGTGTGCATATTTCAATTAAAATATAACGATTTACATAACTCCCATTTTTAATACCAATTATCAAAACTTTTGGATCACCCCTCGTAAGTAGTAATTTTTTTGGTCAACTTTTTATAAAATAATTTCGATTTAGTCTTTATTCATTTTATTTTATATCTTTAATTGATATTATAAATGTCTGTTTTTTTTTAGAGGAAAACTGTTGTTTTATGGGTACGGCGGTTTGAAGAGGAGGGATCTTTGCTACCCCGGCAAAGAACGGGTAGACCACGACTCATAAGCACACCCCAGCGTCAAGCCATGGTGAGGGAGTATGAGGAAGATGGATTTAAACCAACAACCCACTACGCTGGTTTATTCAATACGAGTGCGGATACTATTCGTCGTGTTCTTCACAGTGAGGGTCTGCATCATCGTATCGTAGGCATGCTGTCAAACCCTTGCCAACAGAAAGCCATAAAAGAGCAAGGTTCGCTTTGGAGTATTTAAATTTTGACTGGAGTAATGTCATCTTTACAGATGAAAAGACTTTTAAATCGAGCCAACACGGACGACTAAGCTTGTGGCGCCGAAATAATACTCGGTATAATGACAATCATGTAGTGCCCAACATGGAATCTGGTCGTATAACCGTAAATATGTGGGGATGGATGAGTGCGGCTGACCCAGGAGAACTGGTTAGACTTCCCAGTCGAGCGAACAGTGTTCATTATGTAGAAATGCTGGAGGACACCATGTTGCCCACCGT
This sequence comes from Acleris emargana, assembly GCA_927399475.2. NCBI lineage: Eukaryota > Metazoa > Arthropoda > Insecta > Lepidoptera > Tortricidae > Acleris > Acleris emargana. The sequence goes on from OV656843.1 coordinate 3,908,513, forward strand.
TCGCAATGTGTATCCAGAGGAGGAGTTACCGGTGATAACGTTTGTGCAAGATAACTGTCCCATACACCGTTCACGAAGTGTGAGGGAGTGGTTTGGTCAGCACAATAATATTAGGGTTATTCCCTGGCCTTCAAGGTCACCGGATTTAAATCCAATCGAAAATTTATGGGATATTATTGTCCAACGTTGGGACCACCAGAATGAGCGAACTCCGAAAGCCTTAGAAGACCACTGTTTAAACATTTGGGATAGTATTCGTGGTTCCAATCTGTGTCAGAATATTATCGGTTCAATGCGTGCTCGAATGCAAACTGTAATCGAACAGAGTGGGAGATATACTCGTTATTAAAGTTTAGTATATAAGTAACTCGAGTGGACGGTTCACTAATGTTTGACCAAAAAATTATTGACAAATGATCATTTGACAAACAACGTTTCACCAAATGATCATTTGGCAAACGAGACATTTGACAAAAGTATCATCTTACAAAAACTCACTTAGCAATTGATCATTTAGCAATTAGTTTACCTATTTCTGGGCAGAAAAAAAAATAACCTCGAAGGCCAAGGCGGGAGCCAAGCTCCCGCCTTTGCCTTCTAACCTAACCTATCCGAGTCGGTTATGCCCTGGTTCGTCTTCCTCGTAAAATGTAAATTTAAATGTTGATCATTTGGAAAAGTAAATCATTTGTAACATGACTAGTAATAAAATGATCAATTGACTTAACATTTTTTTGCAAAACGTTGTTTGTCAAGTGTAATTTTGACAAATGACTTTTGGTCAAACGGCAGGACACCCGAGTGGACGACTGGAGATCGGGTTAACGTAAGTAATTATTACAAAATTGAATATTATTTTCGCTCTTTTTGCGTGTCTATACTATTTTGTGACCATACATAATTGTCTTATTTTAAATATTTACGGTCAAACAAATTACACCATTTATACACGAATTTTATTTTTTTATCTATATATAAATATAACCGCCTGTTTCACAATCGGCAAGTTAAGCATATTAGACACATCAATTTAGCCCTTTCTCTTTCTTGCACTTTAAATAGACAAGGAGAGACAACTTTTAATGGCGGATAAATTTACTTGTCGATTGTTTAACAGGCCCTAAGAGATCAAAACTGTATAACATAGTTAACATAATGCGTTTGACTGTTAAGGTAACCCGATCTCTAGTTTAATTTTTGTTTGTTAATAATTACTTTGTTATTGTGGTGAAACTTCAATCTCTTTCCAATTTCGGAAACGAATACTTAAGTTATTACCTCAATAATATGTTAGGTAGACTAAATTAAAATGTTATTATGAGAAATAAAGTTTTTTCATTTCAAATAACAAAAGTTGTTTCATTTCTTGAAAATGATAATTATTTAAAAAGATAATACATTAATATATTATGTGAAACAAAATTAATTAAAAAAAGAAACAGGTGGCAAAAGGCAAACCCGATCTCCCGACCTACGGAGAAGACGCGTTTCTAAGCAAGCTGTCAACTAACTCGGCCAACGATCCTTTAAATTAACTGGCGAAATTATCGATTGTAATACAGAAACGTCATAAAGTTGCAGCAAACAACAATTGAACTAGCTCAGATAACAACGCCATCTAGGTGGTTTCTTACGAACGTGTTCACAGGATTATAGGCATTAAGGTGTCCATGCAATTTTGCAGCTGACCGTACAGTCAAGTACAAAGGTAATGTAAACACCTTTGCACCTTATTTCATTTGACTAAGGTCCAAAATTACCCACCTGCATCTCGTAATACAATTTGGAATGTTAGATTCGCCAAAAAAAAACGTTTTTTTTTTTAATTTATGTAACCCCTTTGTTCTACTTGTTAAATCTACACGCAAATGCTGTTTCATACGTGTTATTCCGGTATAGACAGGCCATGTTTCCTTTATTACCTCTGTAATCTGTCGTGTTAATGTATAAGCTGTGTACTGTGAGCTTAAATCCGCCACTACTGTCAAGTAAATAAGAGCTATAACAACGTTGACGATTCGATAACACATCTTACCGCGTAGAATTCCGACACTATTAATATAATTTTCCTACTCCTGTACTTTTATCTGTCATTTATATAGTCACGAACACTAATATAAGAATATATATAATATGTCCGCAGAACATTCCGTAGAAAAGTCTATCTAGTCTATTCCCCTTAACAGCACTTGTGCTTTTTTGAGCCAAAACGATATGCCTAGCTGCCAAGCTTACACCTAGGTTAATTTGACCAATCAAAATACTTCACCAAATTAAACCACCAATCACAATACACATTGACTGTCAATCGGAACGTTAGGTTCTTTTTGGTATGTAAACTCTTTTACTAATTTAACTCTTTAAAAAAAACATTTTATTTGGTATCTACCAACCAGAACGCAGCTATATTAAAATCGACCAATCAGGTAAAAGAATTCATTTCTCAAATCATTAGGTGTTTTTTAGTCCCTATTTCACAAGTTAAATCGATTGTGCAACTTTTTTTATGAAACCTGGCAAGTGCACATCAATTTAAAAACAAAGTTAACCATAGACACATATTTTGTTGTTTTCGAATGTTTCTCGCTCGTTTGTTGTTCTGTGCTTCGTTCGTTCGTATTCTAACCTAGGTATATTAATTTAATTTTGCATTTTATTTGAAACCTAGTCGTAGAAAAAGTATTGTATGCAACGGTGTATAACTAAGTCAAAAAATACTCGTGGCGTCTTGCTTTACGATGTTCGCCTGCGGCTCACATCGTAACCACACCACTCGTCTTTTTTGACCTCTCTTATACAACTGTTGCATAAACTACTATTAAACTAGCCTGTTCATGAACGAAAACTAAAGTATCAGAAACGAAAATGTCTTCCAAAAAGGTCATAAAAGGCCCCCAAATATTTGAAACTAGCTTATGATCGCGACTTTGCCCACGTAGATTTCGGTTATCGTTATTCCCTCAGGAACTTTAAAATTTTCCGAGATAATAAGTGGCTTATTTGTAGGCATCGGAGTTTTTGTCGCACGGTAAGACTAATAATAGCAAGCTATGGAGTCGTCATTTGCCATAAATCTAAACTCTTATTCATATTCATACTCATTTATTTAATTTATCTTAAAATGCGTCTATAGCGGTCGGTCGTGTATAATTTATCTAGGCCAAGTTATATAAATAAAAAAATCTATTAGATTATAAATTCATAACTTGAACTATTTTAACATACAATTCGCCACTAGTTTGGACTAAAACATTCCCCTCTGTCGTGTTTTAATGTATCTTTTGTTTGTTTATAAAATTTCGTAATTAAATCAGTATAAAAACGATAATTATTTTTTATTGTTATATTTATTTTCCAAATATAACATTAAATAATCGTTTCTTAACTCGTCAACGTTGTTGAACTTGATTATAAAAAAAAAACTGAATAAATGGGTATGAATATGAATAAGAGTTTAGATTTATGGCAAATGACGACTCCATAGCTTTCCATTAGTCTTACCGTGCGACAAAAACTCCGATGCCTACTTATGTGTTAATCTAGTGTACAAGCTATCTCCATTCCAAATTTAATCCGCCGTTGCAGCGTGACGGAGTAACAAACTAACAGAAACACACACACAACTTTCGCATTTATAATATTAGTAGGATTTAAGAATTCTGATTTCAAATAACTCCATTATCTACGATTTCGATAGGTAATACGAGTAATCTTACGAATTTTTTATTTCTTATTTTTTTTATCGCGTAGTAAGTTGATGGTAAGTAGAAACTGAGACCCATAGACATTCGCATTCACAAGACCGCAATCCTAAGACTGCAAATGCGTTGCCTACCCTGAGGACTAAGATGGAATGCGTCTATGCTAATCATTTCCCCGGCTGTCTTATCCCCAAACCGGAACACAGCAATGCGAACACTGCTGTTTGGCGGTAGGTTAATGGATAAGATGGTGGTACCAACCCGGACGGACCCTGCACAAGGTCCTCCCACAAGTAAGTGCAAATTAAAAGTAGCGTAAACAAGCCAAGCTCAACTAATTTCGAACTGAGGCTTCCTAAGTCGAAATTTAAAGATACTTAGTTTTACCCGTTTCTCTTCATCGCTTTGCTACCTGAGTGAAAGGGATAGAACTTTCGATTTATATACAGTGTTTCGGGGTAACCTATCTATACCCTTACCATGAGTTACAATAAACGTACTCGCTAGCGAGTCGCATGCTCTGTCGCGGGCCGACCTCGCAGTATTCTTATAGTGCGAGGGACAGAGCATTCGCTTCGCAAGCGAGTACGGTAATAGTAACTCATGGTAGGAGTACTGCATCGAGGCAATAATTAAGGCTGCGCTTGGGTAAACAGCGCGTCCAATACACTAGAGCAAACACTGGAGCTAGTTACGGGTATTCAACGTATCTATTTTAACTACGTGTAACTTCTAAAGTAGTACCTAAGCTAACGATAATAGTACATTACTACAGAGGCCGGATAGTTACGAGGCTGCAACCCCTTTTCACGGCGATAATATGCAATGAAATAAAAAAAAACATCACTCAAAAAACATTTGTGTAATAGGCATTAACGCGGATATTTTTGGTCCGATAACCATCCTGCCACTAATAAAAAATTAAAAAATATAATTTAGCTATTAATCCTGTTCATGAACACAGCCGCCAAGTTTACATTAAAATTTAAAAAAAAAAACTTCCCGTCATAGGTATTCAATTTTGTATGAAATTCCTTTACAGTTCTCTCGAGTTGTTTGTTTCCCCGCAACGTGACACTTTGAAGCCAAAAATAACAAAGATAAGGCCAACAAATCATTGCATGTTTGGGTTTTTTTTTTTTTTTTTTTTTTTTTTTAATTTATTTATCAAGAAACAATAATTTTACACAAGATTAAGTATCTGCCAAACTGCATCTGCATTACTCAGCTATTAAGCATTTTACGGTTTACCCTTGAAATACTGAAGCTCATTCCATACAACGTTTCACTTCGCCGAATTTTCATTTCATGGACAGGCATTTCCATGAGCAGGAGTTTTATTTTTGTGGTCACACATCTAACCTAACCGTAGCGAATGCTTAAGATAACGTGAAACTATACGGCTTCAGCTGAAATTAGCTTTCGATGAAATTAAATTCGGTGAAGTGACACATTTGATGAAATGTTTTTCGATATTTCAAGGCGATCCCGCATTTTACACACAATTTTAAGCCAACTAAGCGATGACCTTTAAAGTTTTAATTAACTTGCTGGTAATTATCTTCACATGACTTTAGATGACATGTAATATAATAATCGTATATGCAACTGGCCGGTTTCGCGGATTATTTATTAAGTTTTTAGTAATAGGACGAGTTGACCCGTGGATAGTTCCTTCGGTACCGCTACCAATTTTTTTAGCATTATAAACGGTCACTAAGCAGCAGTTTCAGATGTTTGTGCTCCGATTTGCGCCCGAGTAGGTATAAGATGATTTTAGAATGAAATGAATTTCGGTCAAAAAATTAATTTATTTTTGGAGGACTTTTGTTGCCGACATTATTTTTTTTGCACTGTCGTCATCTACTCAGGTCAGGAAGTTTAACTTGTAAGATTTTACCTTAACATACCTACATACATACATTGCAAGCTAAGTAAATTAAATTAAAAGTACCCATACCGAATGTATAATTTGTTAGAAACTACAAGAAAAAATACAGAGATCATATTTTGTGTTAGTTACTGCCCTTATTAACTTAATTCGTTATTTTATAACAGAGAAATCTTATGATATTAAATTACGCGTCGCAATACCCTAACAGGGTTGTACTTAGAATTAAGTTTATTTTGAACAAAATGCAATAAATAAATAATAAAGCTTGTAAAAAGCTGACGAGTGTGTCAATTATCTTCTTGTTTTTTTTCCTTTTTAAATATTTGGGTGCCTTACTTAACTTAAAGAAAGAAAGAAAGATAATAATTTTATTTCTGCAAAATGATACATTTTTACTTATTAGTTAACATTCTGAACCTAAAGCTAATTATGGTAGAACACTTTAAACTTAAGCTTAAGATAACTTAACTTATTTGACAGACTAAAATAAAATCAAATGAATTGGTTATAACTACAATTCATTTCATCCAAATCATTTAACCCTGTCAAAATACGTACACCAAACTAATACGAGTAGATCAGCAATTTGGAAATCGACGAGCTTGTTCCTTGTTATGTATCGTGATCACCTGACCAGGATACCAGAAACGCTAGTATAATGTTCAATGAGAAGTTGATCCGTCTGGCTGGGCTTGTGTAAACAGGGGATAATAACCGTACGAGTTGATGAAGCGTGCAGTTTCGTATTGGTTATAATCGTATCTGTGTATGCGTACCTTTTACTGTGAAAAACACAGAAATTCATATACAATATTTACAGACACGGGCTCTTTCAAGGCTATCGTAAATATATTTCTTTATTAAGTGTAATTCCATCCTTAACAAGAATTTACTTACTTAAAGATTTACTGATGTTAACAATTAAAAGTTAAAACTAAATTTATTTAAATTTAAATAAAACTAAGCTACTGAAATATTAAATATGTAATTTATAATAATCACCACTATAAAAAATCACCCCCACTAGCAGATCCGCTCGCGGCATGGTCCCTATGACACCTGGCTGCATTACCTCTCTGGATAGCTTGCCCAATCCCAGGATCGCCAGAGGTGTCTATGAGCCGGGATAACAGAGCCTTAATAAAGCTTTTCATATGGGCTGACCAAGGTTCCATGGTCTCCACTACAAGTGCCACAAATTCGTAATTATTTAATTATTATTATTTTTAGGTGTTGCCCGCGACCACCCGCGTGGAAGACGTTTATCGCTGGTATAAAATAACCCATGTCTTTCCTCAGGGTTTAAGCTATCTTCATACCAAATTTCATCGTAATGAGTTAAGTGTTTTAGGCATGACAGCATTATAGACATACAGGCTGATTTACTTTAGATTTACAATATTAGAATGTTTTTTAACAGCCTGCCGAATTTATGAAGCAATTCGATCAATATCCAAGACCTCGCCCACAACTAAAGTGTATTTCTTGTTTACCTTAGAGCCTTGATATGGACGAAGCCACATCCATCACGGAACCCTTCTAGCTGCGGGGCATTTATTATTTACCCCTGACCTAAAGACTCAACTGTGGGTGGATGTGGGGAACAATGTAGAATGCGCGATTAAAAGTAAAAAACCCTGGCAAGTGCGAGTCGGCTTATAAAATATTTTTGTTTTTTTTTCATAGCACAGGTCTCCATGTGGTAAACGAGCACACAAGCCATCTGATGGTAAGTGGGGATTTTAGTAACTAAGTATTAAAAATTGCATAAAATTATTTTTTAACATTTAAACAGTAAAATTCACAAACTATTAACGCCAATCGAAGTAATTAAAATGACTTAGTTGACAAGTAATTTGTTGGCAGAAAAATTAAGCAGCGGTTCAAAATTAATATTAATAATAAATAATAAATATCAGGGCAAAATGTCACACCAATTGATCTAGCCCCAAACTAAGCTCTAGGCTTGTACAATGGGTACTAGACAACGATATAAATACTTATATAGAGAAATATATATACTTAAATACATAGTAAACATCCATGACTCAGGATCAAATATTCGCGCTCAACACACAAATATCTGCCGTTTCCGGGATTTGAACCCAGGACCGCTAGCTTCGTAGGCAGGGTCACTACCAACTAGGCCAGCGCGTCGTCGAAAAATTGGCTCTTAAGGTACCTACTCGTGCCTGTCATTCGTACCTTAAGACGCTTCATTATGTACCAGTTACATAAATAACTATTAACGCAGCGCTCGTGATTGATGTACGCCCCTCTCGCCTTAGCTTAAGCCCTTTACGCACTATCCATCTTCAAGGACAGCAGCGCCTGACCGTCAGGTCCGATGGTGATGTACGCACTATCGTGCAAAGTAAGTATCCATCATGCTAGATGTTGCTGATATTGGGGCTCGTTAGACAAAAATCGGTCGTGAGTCCATCACGGTAAGAATTATTATTATAATCAAAAGTTAAAACTAAATTTATTTAAATTCAAATTAAACTAAGCTACTCAAATATTAAAGATGTAAATAATAATCAACACTATAAAAAAACACCCCTCTAGCAGGTCCGCTCGCGGCATGGACCCTATGACACTGGCTGCATTACGTTTCTGGATAGCTAGCCCAATCCTTTGGGAGAGGTAAGCACTAGCTCTAGGATCTCCGGAGGTGTCTATGAGCCGGGATGACAGAGCCTTAATAACGCTTTTCATATCGGCTGACCAACGTCCCATGGTCTCCACTCCATTATTATTTTCATGCAGCAAGCTTACGCACTATCGTTTTGCGTCGTGCATCGTGCACGGATGGACAGCACGGATGGATGGTGCGTACCATGTCGCAGCCGCAGCCGCCGGAAGGATATGTATTTTTCAATATTCAGTCCAACCTTCAAACGCATGACATAGGATATGACAGGCTCCACAGACCATAATCCTCAGGTAAAATGTGTGCTTGTTTGCCTACTCCGTAATATTTATTTATTTATTTATTTACTCTATTGGAGAAATAAACAGGAACAAGTGTACAAAAAAAACAATACATAGATAAGAATATTATTCTAAACATGCACTTACCCCCTTGACAGTTCTCACTAAAACACAAGTACCTATAAGGTGGGTAGTTTAGTACTCATACGCTACGCTTAACCTAACAACACTATTTAAGCATTCACCTATCAGTACCCATAGTGAGCTAAAAAAGCGCTTTAATACCTTGACACAATAAGCTTCAAACTAAATATCAAATAACAAGTATGACCATGAAGAAGACAATCATGTAAACCACAAAGCTATGAATCTAAGATTTCACATATTTTATTCCGAAATTGACATTTGTTCATATTAAATATATCTACTGAGACAAAAAACTTATTATACGAAGTACACAAAGTATTAAATTAATTATAATAACAAACTCCTATATCCCATTAATATCACAAAACCTCTATATCGTCTACAAAATTCAAACAAAATGAGATCCCCTTCCATATCCTATTTACAAGCCGTTGTACGTAAGTGCCCGTAATTTTAAATGAAATGTATTAATTACTTCGTCAAAATCTAACCTTGTTTCTTGCCGGTTTATTAAATGATTGAATTCCTTAATAACTTAACTGAACCGAGCATATTTACGTAACAACATAAACTATACCTACTATTTAATATACATAATGTGTCGTATGTATTGCGCCTTTCAGTTCCTTATTGTATTCAATGCCTGTTTTTAACATATCCATGGATTTTTGACTCACCACGGCGTCATAGGCAGAAACGCTTTACCACTTTCACTGCCAAGGTATGTAAATTCCTTAGTAATTAGACCCGATATGGCATCATTAGAACTCGCCGGATTTCATGCAAATACTCAAGAACAATGAATACGGGTCATGTTACGTACAAATTTGCTTACACAGTGACCTTATTTCATTGCTCTCAAGTGTAACTGGAAACCGTAAATACGCCCCTAGGCAATTACCACCCCTATATTCTCGGATTTGTTAATCATAATCCGAAGTTTTGATTTCCGGAATTGCTTTTGATATTTCATTGTGTTTGGAAATGTATTGGAGTTTTGATTATTTTGGGGTGTTCGTTTCGTTTGAGGGAAAATGCGTTTTACAAGAAATGTGTTTTGAGCAAAAAAAATACCTTCAAGGTCGTCACTCTGTTTATCGTCGGATAAGTCACTTTGCATCGATTTCTTCAGAAATTTATTGTAAAATGAAAAAATAAAACAATGTTTTAACAAATAAAATAAAATGAACATAACATAACAAACGAAGATAACAAAAACATTAGAAAAAAATGCTTACAATTGAAAATTATAAGTAAGGGCCGCCATAGACGAACTACTTAGGGCAGTCAGTGCCAACAGCTTCATGCGGTCGCTGTTGGGAGATCTGCAGTTTCAATACAAAAATAATTTGTTGGTCAATGCATTTATTTCTATAATAAATTACCTGACGTAGTTTTAAAGTTACCCTTTCCAGCACTCAAAAATTACTTGAAAAAGTCGTTAATGTCTAAAGCGTATTATAGGATCGAGGACTATATAATAGACAAAAATGCTTGGCCTAAACCCAAAACTTAATCAATAATATATATTTCTTCAAATTCAAAAGTTTTATCTTGTCTAGGGGACACCGTTGATGTAGGAAAACATATCAATATTATGTGGTCATCTTGTACCGTCTTAAATACACATAAGTAAGTGTTCTTTTTTCCTTTTCCTCTTTATCTCTCTCTTAAGATTTTGGTGTGTTTTCCTGCGGAAACTACCCAGGATATTTGAAATATATTGGAATTTGCTATTTATAGATTTATATAATGCTAGACTAAGTAGTACCATAACATTGTAATATTAAATATATTTAAAAAAAAAGACTGACTGCTGAGTTTCTTGCGGCGTTTCTTCTCAGCAGTGGTCTCCTCTTGTGAACCGCTAGTAGATTCTTGACGTGTAAAAGTGCCCATGCGGCCTACTTACTGAATAAATGTCTTTATCTTTAACTGTCATTCTCAATACAAGGACTGCTCAAGCTGTTCGTTTGCAGTCGCAGTTAAAAATGCAGTCTGAGTGGGTCGAGTTTTGCCATGCTGCCGGCAGTACTTGTAGGAGGACCTTGTGCAGGGTCCGTCCGGGTTGGTACCACCATCTTATCCATTAACCTACCGCCAAGCAGCAGTGTTTGCACTATTGTGTTCCGGTTTGGGGATGAGGCAGCCGGTGAAATGACTAGCATAGAGGCATTCCATCTTAGTCCTAAGGGTTGGCAGTGCATTTGCAGTCTTGTGAATGCGAATGTTTATGGGTTACAGTTTCCACTTACCACCAGGTGGCCTGTGTGCTCGTTTGCCTTCCAATAACATAAAAAAAAGTAAATAGCTGCTCGACCCGCCGTACACGAACCGCTTAAAGCGGTCCGCTCCGAGTGCTCGCCGCTTCCTCTCTCCGCGAGAGATAAATACATTTATTACACACGCTATGTGCTTGCTTGTTTGTAGCAGTAAACTTTTTAAGTGGCCGTTATACACTTTAAGTGGCCAAAACACATACTACAGATCGTAGAGCAATGATTACATACATACATAACTTAACGCCTGTCTCCCAATGGGGTAGGCAGAGACTATGGAACGCCAGGTGCACCGATCTAAACACCACTTTCGCTTCCTCTACATACATCAATCTCTTCATGCACGTACGTCGGTTTCGGGTAGTTTGAGCAATGATTATTTACAATAAAATAAAATAAAACTATAGAAACTTTAAAACGTTAAAGGTACTTACACGTTTTGGAGAAAACGCCTCATGAACTCTTATTTATTCAACACTTGAACAGTATGATGAATGCTAATCACATTTTAATCCGAATAATCTATTTTGCATCCAGCTTTGTTCAACTTCGGACTGAAACTTGTTGAGTTTAATTGAGTAGCGCTATTATACTATGATCTTTCGCCTTTGTAATTGGGTCTTGTGCTAGTATTCCAGCCTATAATTACTTATTAAAAGTATCTAAATTAGCAATTTAAAGGGGAAACGAAACTAGATCAAATCTAAAAAGTTAGAATAGTTTAATTTTCGAATGTTTCACTACCGTAAAACCTGGTAACTATGGTCCAGTACTTCAACTGTGGTCCAAGTCTAATTTCTTTAATTCCTCATAGATGACTTAAGTATAAGCGTTTTAAAACTTTAGTCAACAAGAAATGTCTCTAAAACAACACGTTTTCTTAAATAAAGATAGTGGGAACTTGTACTTTTGGTCATTGATTTTGGACCATAGTTGGAAGATTTTGGACCGTAGTTACCAGGTTTTACGGTAATTATTTCTCCCCATATCAGATCTACAAGTTAGGACATTCCAGTTTAGATTCATGAAACTGTTGGTCTCGTAATGACTAAGTTAGATTTTTTTTGGCTCTTTCAAAATAAAAAACCGGAACAAACAACTTTCTTCAATATTAGGGTATTAAATTACAATTATCAAGCATTGTATTTTGTCACGGTCATAGGTTATGGGCCCAATATTTTTAAAATGACCTCTAAGTTCAAAATTGATTGGCTGGAGTTGCGTTTCAGTATACCTATAAATGTTATCATTAAAAACTCTCAAAAGACAAAAAACGTCGAAAGTTGACTCGAAATGTGGATTCGTCCAATCAGTTTCGGGCTATATCTAATTATTCATAAGAGATCTATAACTGAGTACATGGAAACGGTTTCAGGAAGCTGAGTGGAAGTTCATAACTGTGCGGTTTGGGTCCATTATTAGGGGTCGAAGTGGTAAGTGCCCGAACACCTTGTGGGCTTAGACCTCTGGGATTCAATTCCGCCCTTTTGACGCTGACGTCACACATGATTGGCAGCTAAAGGGTTAATGTCAGATGTGATGGCTAAGTAGATTGTGGTAGGCAGGAAATTGTGTAACAATACGTTGAGAGATGTAGGATTGATTTTAAAGAGAGATTAATAAACGTGTCTTTTTGAAGTTTTAATACATAATGAATGGATATAAAGTTGAATATTGGCGATATATTTGGCTATCGTACACAGGTCCCAGCCAAGATGCAAACACTAATTGGGATAGACCAAAGAAATAACTCACGGTTTTTACATTCTAATTCTAAAGAATAGGTAATTTTAAGGGACCAATTTAATTAATTTTGTATTTGACCGAATAGTTTTGTTTTAATATCTTAATTTATTTAGCAGACATTTTATGGATGACATGTATATTTTAAATTTGGGATGACATTTTCTAAAAAATTACAATAATTAAAAATAAGTTTGCAAATAAGAGTAATTTAAAAAATATGAACAATCCCAATTTCTAACTCTAATTTTAATTAATGGCTTTCACTCCTATTAAGGGGTATTTTGAAAATTTCAAGTTATTTATAGACACTCCCATGGACTTACATACATACATACATACATTAAATCACGCCTATTTCCCATATACTTATTAGAGAAATATGTTCTGTATGTGTATTAGAGAGATTAGCATGGATCACACGCATAGACAATTGTTCGGTAATAGTGTTTTCTCTAATTATTATTTATTCATTATTAAAAAAAAACAACATGGTGCGATAATATTAAACATGACATTGACGATACGATAACATGACAAAAGCAATATGATGCTCGCATTATTGATTAAATGAAATTATTGTGACTTTCTTGCAGTTTTGCTATCTTTCATCCAAAGTAGGATTTATTTTAAAATTTGGACCAAATATAAACGGGGATATTTTAAAATAATAATTATATTGTAAAGTGTTTGCCATGACCATCAACAGTCCCATTCCAGTCAGCTGTGAGTTTGTACCTACTGATGATGCTTATCAGCACACGGATCACGTTCATTATCATTGCGTATTAGAGAATGCAATTTAACCGGTTAAACCCGGTTTTAACCGGCTATTTGCATTCCCTATTGCGTATGACACTCATCCTGCATGGATCAAACGTCGATGTCCATGTGTTTCAGCCAGTTTAGTGCGTCAGGCAAGAATGTATGCAACTCCTCAATCAACGGATCAAGTTACATTTGCCAGTTGTGTTCGTCGGCGATGTGTTCAAGAGAATATCCTGGAACGGTCGAAGAGCCGCGGGCGATCTGTCGCGTTTATGATTGGCTTGAAAGCGTTTCGGTGTCTGGGAGAGCTTTATTTACTTGTTTATCCGTGCGAGTCAAAGGAACCTATCCAATAGTGCAAGTTTTTTGGTTTATTTGGAATAGATCGACGGCTTTTATCTCCATATATAATAATATCTACGACTATCATTACGTCAATTCCAACAAATCATTTATTTACTAGAATGCAGTATTACAAATATCTCTGGTATGATTGAAATTTAATATACAAACTAGTGTCATCCGTTTTTAAGTTTACGGTCATAACAAAGTGTGGACCTGCAATCCCTAATTTGGACCGGTATTTTAATGTTATTATAATGTGAATGTGAGAAACAAATTATGGTATTGTTTACGGTTTTTTTGTCTCCAAGTGATCTTTTGAGGGTTTATTTTAGTATTAGTGTACATCGGATAAGATGTTGATACTCTAGCTGTCAAAATGAGAAGGGGTGCAGAGCAACCACAGACAAAGAATATATTGAAAACATCGGTTCTACTATAGAGGGATTATTATGACGTAGCTATGCAGTTTATTTTACGGCGAGCGTAAAGGACAAAGCTATAGAAGTCATTTAGCTCGGTCCTTTTCTCCCAGCGTAAACTTAACTGCATAGTTATTGCCATAATAACCCCTTACCTTAGTACCAACAAAATAAAAAAACTTTTGTAGACGATGCGCTGGCCTAGTTGGTAGTGACCCTGCCTACGAAGCTAGAGGTCCTGGGTTCAAATCCCGGTAAGGGCAGATATTTGTGTGATGAGCGCGAATATTTGTTCCTGAGTCATGGATGTTTTCTATGTATTTAAGTATATATTTCTCTATATAAGTATTTATATCGTTGTCTAGTACCCATAGTACAAGCCTAGAGCTTAGTTTGGGGCTAGGTCAATTGGTGTGACTTTGTCCCCTGATATTTATTTTAATTTAAAATCAAACAAAGGTCTCTATCTGTCAAGGGCAGCGACTCGTAACTAAGGGAAAATCCCATATTCACCCCTAAATATTTATTGATGTTACATCGCCCGCGGAATCCGTCGGAATCCGATTCTTTTTGGGGTTTAAAGCAATAAGACAAAGGTATAAACCAATTTCGGTCTGTCGGCAAGGCCGATACCCCTAGTTTGCTGGCTGACCGATTCGTAACTGGCATTTGAATCGAAATATTGTTTTTGTGGAACGTTTCCGGGTCTTGGCGGGGAATTGAATATGTCTGCCATGCCATGTCGATGAACGGTTTAGATTCGAAAGTGGTGTTAGGCGCTTAGTCGCGAGTAGAGATTGTAGAGCAATCAGCCTTATAAACGGCTGTATATTTTAGTTCCTTGTCACTTTATATCACACATACATACACACATACATAAACTGACGCCTTCATTCCCAGAGTGGGGTAGGCAGAGCTAAAGAATTACCAACAAGTCTTAAAACTTCTTGATAATTCTGTAACCACATTTTGCACAAGTAGGCTAAGATGTTTCCCAGTGTATTAGTGACAGGTGGCAAGTCCATCGCCTAACAGTTCTACAAGCCTTTATTCCCATAGTCGCCTCTTACGACATCCACGGGAAGACATGGAGTGACACTATTCTAACCCGGCAACCACACGGCACTGATTTTAATATCATATATAATAAACTAATCTCTCCATGGTGTTAAAGTGACAAGGTACAAGGCTGACTGTGTATTTATTTTTAATATTTATCTGAGATGTTAACTTTTTTTCTCCCACGAATATGAAAGCTCATTATAAAATTAAAATTAAATTGCAACGCGTGCTTAGTATTGCAAGAGTTATAGTGTGATTCAAAAATGCCACAAATTTGAGGTAGTCCATAAATTTATTGTAATGTTATAAAATGTTAAGTTTCAAATTTCAACTCTAATGTTATACCTACTGAATCAACACTGGAACTTTAAATCAAAATGCAAGATGAAATTGAAACAGCCGCAGCCGCAGAAACAATGTTTCAATAAAAAGTGCCAAAATTCATTTGCAGGATTATTATTGCGATAGACATGATGTTACCAAATTGGAGGTGTTCTAACATTTTTGTTTTGTGTGATAAACGTAGTTCTTTAATCATATTCGTGAACATGTAACATTAATGTTTGTTCCATCTAAATTATCTTGAACTGGCTCTAACTCTCCCCTCTACTTACCTTTAAACCTGCCGCCAAACAGCAGTGTTCGCATTGTGTTTTTTTTTATTATAATTTTATTTATGAAACATAAATAAATAAATAAATATCAGGGGACAATGTCACACCAATTGACCTAGTCCAAATTTAAGCTCTAGCTCTTGGGTTTCAGAGTCCACTAACCATCAGTTTGGCCCTTTTGCTGGTCTATCTTCTCCATGCCATGAAAAAAAAAAGTACCCAACCACCAAAATAATAAACAACACGTAACTCACCACCTAACAGTTTCAGCTTCCGTTACCCAACTTCCGTTCATCCAACAATTTCCTAGTTTTATTTCAGAAACAGCGATAATTCTACTCCCACAAGCTGCTACGTTTTTCATTTTAATTAAAAACAAACTGTTGCGAGTGATCAAAAACATTTTTAAGCCAGGCAACAGCGTGGCAGGGCATTTTTTCTCTCTTTACTATCTGACTCGTGTTTTGCATAACGAGTCTAACTTGCAACACGATTTTCAAGCCCGCGGCTACTGGCACCTGTGCGAAGTTGAGGCAAATTGGTTTAGGAGGCTTTACGGCTCTATCCGACTTTGTCTGAAACTAACTAGGATGTCTATTACACAGAGTAAAAGTGAAGATATGGCATTAAACGAGTCTATTGGAGTAGAAAAGTTGGCTTAGTTTTTACCTAATTTGAAAAGTACATCAGCACTCGAACAGCACAATTAATAACATCTAGTACCAAATTACACATACATACATACATAACTTCACACCTGTCTCTCAATGGGGTAGGCAGAGACTATGGAACGCCAGGTGCACCGATCTAAACATACCACTTTCGCTTCCTCTACATTCATCAATCTCATCCTGTACCAAATTATAGGTAATTATTTTTGCAGAGCAATTTGGGTCGGCTGATGGAAGCAAATCACCACAGCCCATGGTAAAGGCACCAGTGATCAGCCAGAGACCAGAAGTCGACTTTATATGAGAGCAAAGAGTGGGAAATATATCTTTCAAACTTTTCCGACTCATACAAAGTATAGGCAGAGGCCGACTACAGGTCTCTGGCTGACCACTGGTGACTTTACTACAGAGGCTGCGGAGACTTAAAAAGCTTGTATTATGTGGGCATGGTATGTTTTGACGCGACTTTTTTACTTTAAACAGTCTTACTGCAAAACTAATCCAAATAGGATATACTTAAACGTTGTCTCAAATCATTGTCCCGTCAATACGTGCATAGGTAAACGTTACTCACTCAATAGAAGGCAAAAGTTTGTTCAAGGTACTGTAAACAAGTTTCGCCAAAAAATAATACTTCCGCACCCCGTTTGACGTTATTGTACAATTTCCCAAGCGGAATTGGCAAAATGCTCATCGGCTCGATGGAATCGTCAACTTTCCGTAACGAGTTACCGAAACTGCGGATTCAAAGAACGGAAAATGCGAAACTCAAACGTAACTTGCTCAGTTCGAGAATCGAGAATTTCTATAAATCGATTTTGTTCCAATTAAAATTAATGCGTTCGCTTTATTTCTTTGTGGACTACGATTACTTGAATGTTTCCGTTTAGAATCGATTTTGTTTGAATCTTTGAACTTGCAAGTGGTTTGCGTTGATAATTTTGCTACCCCTTCATTATTGGTAGAATTACTTACAGACTTAGAGTTATTACAAGGATTTATTTGTATTTTCTTTATTAGAGACTTTAACAAATTTTGGACTAATTGAGAATATTTAGATAAATTCTTTTTACGAAGATGCCTAAAAAACTGAACTTTTACGAAAACAGTCTTGATACTTCACAAGTTACATATCGCACTGCCAGATCAAAAGTGTAGTAACTAAAAATACAACTTTATTTTAAAATGAACTTTAATACAACGTCTATGAGCTTGAAACAAAACTAACAATGATTTTGAATTTATACTATGTTGATCTAGCAGTGAGAGTATTATTCTAGTAAGTAACTAACTAGCAATAAATAAATGTTAGTTAGGTACTCGAATATGGGGGAGGACACTGATTCATCATGACATGAAATCTGGTACTTCAACTCAATTATGTACCTACTTATTTATTTTTTGTCAGTAAAAAAATATCTTATCTCAATAAAATGAACTTCTTCAAAAGTCTAAAATAATGCTCTCCCACAATATTCCTTCCACGGAAATTGATCTGCCGTCCTGAAAACGGCAAAAGGACATGTTTACGTTCCACAAACGAATGTTTTCCACACTCAGTCGTTCTTTTGAAAGCGTAGCGGGACGGACGTCCGGGACAAACATAAATGTCCCACGCCACTACTTGAACGTCGTAAGCGCCAATACGACTCAAAGGCGTTTGCAGTGTTCTTGATTACGTTGAATATTTCTTGCGGTTGCGGAGAAAGATAACTGTATATTGGAGTTCATTGAGTGTGTGGATGCAATCTGGTTGTTTACATTGGTCGACGTGCCAAGTGAAAGGCATAAATCCTCTAAGTTCTCTCAAAAGGGCGTTGCAAAAAGGTTGTTTACTTTTAAACCTGCTTCGTTTACATTTTGGCCGATTTATCTCGTGAGTTGCAGTGGGTTCAGGGTTGCCAGGGCAAAAAAAAACATTTGAGACTGACTAGACTCTTGATTCTATGTTATTATGAGTTCCATTGGGCCATTCCCGGACCTCCTGCGGCTCCTGCGAGATTGCGATTTATGAGTGCTAAACACCTGGACACCTGGCAACCCTAAGTGGGTTAGGTGTAATAGCCATGTGCTATTCGCAGATCATTCTCAGAAGTTTGAAAATCTTGTCACGAATTTCGTGAAAATATACTGAAATATTCGAGAGCGCTTTTAAATTCAAGAAGGTTCTGGTTGGTACAGTGCTAGTTAGTTGGTATAGGTTTTACTTGTAGTGTAATGCCTGACGGGGCTTCAAGTGATGACAGATAATTACTGTTCATTTAGAGCTTCATCGCTTATTATAGGTACTTATTAGCTTTGATTAGGACTCATGAGCATGACACTAGAAGTTAGTGGAAAAGTAGTTAACGACAGGTCCGGAGATTGTTTGTCTCAATAAAAAAAAACAAGGTTTTTTACCTTTAAAAGCAATTTTCACAGGTCAATGAAAGCATTGCTGAAAAATCAGAGATAAATCAAGAAGAAAAAAACTTGTATTATATGAAAATACTCAAGAACATAACCTGCCTGATGCTGTCCAAGTTGGAAGCGAGACGGTATCATTCGGCGGGTTGTAGCAAGTTGGTTGGAGTCCCTTCTGCGGCCGAAAGGCTGTGGCGCTGAGTTTGCTAACTGCCTCATCGTCGAGTGTATTCTATAACGCTTATTAACTTTCAATTTACTAGCAAATTATATTAAGACAGAGGCTCTGAGTCAGTCTGCGTGATAACAGTTATCCTTACTGTCCTAATCCATAAAAATAAAAAAACAGGGGACAATCTCACACAAAGTGACCTAGCTCCAAACTAAGCTTTAGGCTTGTACTATGGGTACTAGGCAACGATTAACTTACTTATATAGATAAATACATATAAAACACTCAAGACTCAGGAACAAATACTCGCGCTCATCACACAAATATTTGGCCGTACCGGGGATCGAACCTGGGACCGCTAGCTTCGTAGGCAGGGTCACTACCTATGAAGAATGTAATGTAATGTTATCAAAATGTCTGCTAAATAAATAAAGACATTAAAACAAAACAAAATTAATGAAATTGGTCTCTTAAAATTTCATATTCTTTCAAATTAGAATATATTTATTGTACTTTATTGTATTTAGTGCAAAGAAATAAAGAAATAAATAAATATAGAAACCGTGAGATATTTTTTTGGTTTATTCTAACTGTCGGACTTTCAATATTTTCTTCCATGGTAAAATATTTTTTATGTCTTTAAATGTTACTGTCCCTACCGCGCACGTGCCATGCACAATTTTAATTACGTAAATAAGATAGGAAGAAAGGCCACTGTTAAGAAGACACAATTTAAATTTAAAAAAAAGTTAATGTAAATAAATTTATATAAAAAATAACGGCGAATAAATATCAGGGGAAAAAATCACACCAATTTACCTAGTCCTGATTTAAGCTCTAGGCTTGTACTATGGGTACTAGACAACGATATAAATACTTATATAGATAAATATATACTTAAATACATAGAAAACATCTATGACTCGGGAACTGCCCGTACGGGGATTTGAACCCAGGACCGCTAACTTCGTAGGCAGGGTCACTACCAACTAGGCCAGCGCGTCGTCAAAAACGAATATTATTTGAAATATCTTCTCTAAGATAAACTGTCGAAGATTATCTCCCGATATGCCAAGTTGGAAGGGGGCCGGCGTCATCCGGCGTGTAGCAAGTTGTTCGGGGTCCCTTCCGCGGCGGAACGGCAGTTGCGGCGAGTTTGCCGACTGTTTCATCGTTGAGTGTATTCCGTAACGCGGTTTAAAGGTTAAAACTAGAAATGTTACATTAAAAATATTTTTCTCAAAAATTACCGGAAAAGTTGACATTACTAACTCCATACTGTGACGCGAAGTACATAGTTTACAGACACTTCCCAATTTTTTTTAAAAAAACATTGCGTGCTCTCTACACAAGCCCGCAATGTTGCATACAAATTTCATTGTTATCTAGTTTGTAACTTTTTAAAAAGTGAAAACGGCCATAATAAAATGAGGGCTCAAGTCTTATACATCCATATTTTATTCGAAACGTAGCTTTTGTATCTGTGTCTGGAATAGCTTGAGTTTTTTTTTTTAAATAGCTTGCGTTTCTCCTTGTCAAAAACATAAAGGCGGTAAAGAGTGATGTTATTTCACGTGAAGTTTCTGTTTATATGCGATTTGTATCTAGCGATTTTTGAGAAAAGCTCTATATATGCCTCAATGATGTATAGATGACGAAAGTATGATCACGGGTACGTATCGTAATATATAAAGTTCAAAATACTTAAGGTAACCTAACTCTGTGTACTACCTGTGTAATACCTATGAACAAGTGGAAAAACTTAAAGCTGGAAAATTTATATAACACCAACATAACACGCAATTTTTCCAAGAGAATCAACGCTCTGTACATGAAACCAAGGTAATGTCAGGCGTTTCTTGAATTGGAAATAGAGAAAATTCAACTTCTAGTCGAAATGGAATTCGATGTAGAGTTAAAGTTTGTGTTACATAATAATATCACTAAGTAAACTAACAGAAAACTACAGTGTTTACGCTCTCGTTGTTGTTTGACGTTAACATGATACTATAATACACGCCTCAATGGAAAAATAAACGTTCACAATAGGGAATAGTTATATAGACCTAGAGATTTTCCTAGCACGATCGACGTGTTGTTAGTGCTTGACACAATAAAAACATCGACCATCTTGTTATCGATAAGTCCACTTCAATGTCATCGAGCTATTTTCATCGAAGTATGTGCCTAAAATATTAATAAATTGAAAGTTTTGTTATTAACTTATTATTCTTATCTTACTTTTTAAAACACACCACATTGTTATATATAATATGACATAATGATTGTATTTTTTTCCTTATAGAAATGATTTTGCTATTTTCTTATAAGGCACTTCAATGAGCTTTAATTTTGATTATTTTCTTAATAACTATATTATAATGATGTACAATTATCCGTGTGGTTGCCGGGTTAGAATAGTACCACTCCATGTCTTCCCGTGGATGTCGTAAGAGGCGACTAAGGGAATATAGGCTTGTAGTTCTTTTAGGCGATGGGCTTGCAACCTGTCACTAATACGCTGGTAAACATCTTAGCCTATTTGTGCAAATTATGGTTACTGAATAGTCAACAACTTTTTGAAGTTGTAATTCTGTAGCTCTGCCTACCCCACTCTCTGGGATTACAGCCGTGACGGTATGTATGTATGTAATTATTTCCTCTATGACGTTGAAGTAGTGGTTATCGATAGCAGGATTGTCGATGTTTTTACTGTGTCAAGCACTAACAACACGTCGTTCGTGCTAGGAAAATCTCTAGGTCTAGTAATTACTATTTTTCACAGGTTTAATAAAAGCTGATTCGTATAACCACAGATAACAGAATACAAGTACAGATACCCAATCTCATACAGCAAAAGCGTGCCGTCCTAAGGTAGACAATTCGGTAGGCAATTTTAGTCCCGTAGTTACACCAGTAGATGCCGTATCTGAGCCACCACTGGATGCTGGCAGCCTACCTAATAGTTTTAGTAACGTATCACCAGATGGCATTGACTTCAAGAATGAGACGTCAAGAAAATTGTTGACTTAAAATTAATAAGTAATGGCTATAATCCTACCGGTGACATTGTGTTAGCTTTTATTAATTAATAGGAACATCTGCCCTGATTAATGATGTCCAGGACAAATAGGAATGTTTTAATGACATGTTTGGGAAGTTTTTTGCTGACAATAAATAAAAGCAATAGGTAGAAATAACTGGTTTATTAGGTTTAAAGAATTAATTTTCTCATAAGAATTTTACAATTCACTTACAATGAGAATTAAGAATAAGTTAAAAATAGTTTGGTGAGCGTATTTAAGCGTGCGTATTTACATAAAAAGGAAATATCGCCTTCAACTTCAACTTTATCCGAATCCAACGAAACAAAGTTATACACTCGGCCTCAAAAAAATCTCACCTTTTGGTATGTTGACTTCAAGCAGCTATAAAACCTATTTAATCTAAGATAAGGTATGAGTGTGGGGCCTCATTTTAAAGGTTATTGAATCCTTTAATTAATAAAAATGTGATAATGATTACTTAGCTTAAAAAAAATCGTTTTTCATGAAAAGAGGAAAAACATTTATTCACGCCAAAATTACACAATCTTAAAACATAACAAAATTAAAAAATACAGTAAATCAAATTCTTAAAACTAAACTTAAAACCTAGGGTTACCTCCCCTAGCCCTAATTACAGCCTCCATGCGATCCTTCGTTGACCTCACCAACGTCACGATGCGTTCTTGAGAAATGTCACTCCACTCCTCGACGACGGCGTCCCGAAGCTGTTCAAGGGTGGCAGGGGCAGTATCACGAGACTGCACCCGGCGTTTCAGATCATCCCAAATGTGCTCTATGGGGTTCAGGTCAGGACTTCTCGCTGGCCACTGCATCACGGGGATCCCAACCTGATCCAGATAGTCCCGAACAATCAACGCCGTATGAGAGCGGGCGTTGTCGTGCATGAATGTGAATTCAGGCCCGACAAAACCAGCATACGGGACCGCGTGGTCCTCCAGGATCTCTGTGATGTACCTATGAGCAGTCAGGGACCCCTGGCCACGTCCACCTCCAGTGAGGGAGGCGCACACAAGATCGGTTTTGCCCGATTTTAAAGCTTATTAACTGTGCTTTCAAATGATACTAATATTGGTAGGGTACAATAAATAAGTTAAGAGCTTTATTCGCTTGAAGTCAAAATTTCAAAAGGTGCGATTTTTTTGACGCCGAGTGTAGTTTAAATGTTTGTACACAAACTGTCAGCGCGTTTTGATACTTCAATGGTTAAAGATAGCACGTTGTTCGTTCCGTGTTTGTACTAACATTTTAATACACCGAAACCGCCAAAACAGTATTTTGTAATATTCATTTATATTCGCCAAGACATTATTTTCTCAATTGTTTTTTTGTTTTTAATATAAAAGAAGTATTTTGAGTATTGATTTTACGCATCAAACAAGAATTTGTAAAAACGAAACGCGTGGGGTCTGTGAGTGCATAGTAGCACAGTATATAAATAAACCAGTAAAGAAGCTACGAAAAAATGCTCGAAACGACGCACTCACACAGACGCACGCCTCTACGTGACCGCTAAGAGGATTTGGCGGTGCTGTCAGTCGCGTGTGTCGCGTCGAGACGAATGGGCTCCTTCGCATTTTACGTTCGTTCTTGAGAAAGATGCCACAAAAGTATTGCGTGGTATATACGGTTGTTTGAATTCGGCTTCTTCAAACCCGGAACTTTCATTTTTTAAACTCTCTGCTGGTGTTGAAAGGTAAGAATAAATAAAATATTTTTAAATAAAATGCTTTTTATAATACGATGACGTGTTGCAAAAGTAAAAATATAAAAATCGTTTAATTTCCCAGCTTCTTCTTCTTTCGTGTCGGCAAGAACTCGGGCTAAATCTTACTTGCCCAGAAAGCGGCTACCGTGGTAGCCCTCTGGTTACTGACAAGTAAGTCCTCACGCGAGCAGGCGGTCGGGCACGCGGGACAGTTAGTGAGGTGTAGCATGGTCTGCAGGGGTTCTCCACATTCACAGCTAGCGTCTGCGCTACTTGAGTACCCCCACCGGCACAGGTTATCTTTGCTTCGGCCAACCTGGGTCCTCAGCCTATTTAGACTTCTCCAGGTGGGCCAAGGTTCCTTATAGCCTGGAGGCAGATTTTCGTTGGGGGGGTACAGTGAATGTGGATACTCGCTTGCCCAAAGCCTGCACCTCACGTCAGTAGGGTTTTCGTCGGTAGGCTGCGTAGATCGCAGGAAGCTTTTGCGGCTTCGCAAACGACCTGCGGTGGGGGAGAGCCCGTAGAGTGGGTATCTCGGGTCACTTTCCCAGCGAAAATTCGAGAACTCGGGAGATTTTAGTCGAAATAAAACAACTCTATTTTACACTAATTACTTTAATTTACAAACTATTAAATTATTAAACGATATAAAATAATAAACATCTCTGCAATATTTGAACATTGAGTGTTTTTTTTGAAATATTTTTCTCGACCGTGGATAGGTCCTTCTTTGAGTGTCTACCTTTGGTGTTATCGTCTTAAAAATACTGTTTTAATTTGTTACTTTGGTTCGAAATGTAGAAATTCGGGAAACGGGGTCGCTAAATCGTGATATCGGGAGGGAAGAGCCGAAATCGGTAGATCTCCCGACGAATCGGGAACTTTTGCAACACGTCTGACATTTTGTTTATTAG
The DNA here is from genome assembly GCA_927399475.2 of Acleris emargana. Lineage (NCBI taxonomy): Eukaryota > Metazoa > Arthropoda > Insecta > Lepidoptera > Tortricidae > Acleris > Acleris emargana. The sequence continues at coordinate 3,933,355 of OV656843.1, forward strand.
GTTATGAAATATCGCTCATCCAATAGAATAACGACATAATTGCAAAAAATCGGGTTTTGATATTTTACCGTCATAAGTGTTCTAAAGGTCGGGTCTATCGCGTGGAACAATGACATAACATGCATGTTAAAAATGCAATTATGTCATTATTCTATTGGATGAGCGATATGTCAAATAAGCATACTTCCTCTCAAATTTAGAAAAAGAAGAAACCGCCGCCATGTTACACTTTGTGTTGTTCTACCTATTCCTTCCAAAATCGAAATCTGGGGATCTGTGTGGTCTCTGACAGTGATTTCGTTGGCAGCATGAGAAAAAGTAGCCGCCATCTTGAACTCTTTAGTTAATTAACCGATTGCTTCCAAAATCGATATCTGGGGATGTGTATGGTCTCCAACAACTAATCTGTTGGCGGAATGAGAAAAAGTAGCCGCCATCTTGATTTTTTTTATTATTCGACAGGCTGCTTCCAAAATCGATATCTGGAAATCTGTGTGGTCCTAACTCTCGAAATCGATACTTGAATTAGCCTGTCGAATAATAAAAAAGTTCAAGATGGCGGCTACGTTTTCTCATTCTGCCAACAAATTCGTTGTCGGAGACCACGCACATCCCCAGATATCGATTTTGGAAGCAATCGGTTGAATAAATAAAAATAAAAAATGGCCTCTACTTTTTCTCAATCTGTCAACAGATAAGTTGTCGGAGACCATACACATCCCCATATATCGATTTTGGAAGCAATCGGTTGAATAACTAAAAAGTTCAAGATGGCGGCTACTTTTTCTCAATCTGCAACGGATTTGTTGTCGCAGATCACACGTATCGATTTTGCACTAACTAGCTGAGATACAATAAACAAGTTTTTTTTTCAATTTTACAAAATGTCAGTGGACAACCCTTACGCTCAATTGGAGCGTAGGTATTTATCTTGAAAAGTAGGCCTAGTTTCTTTACTGGTTTATTTATATATACTGTGATAGTAGTTTCGCGATCCGTGACGGCACCATCTAGTGACAGTACCTAATAAGGCGTAGCAAGCTTGAAAACTTATAAGATTTTTATGAGTTAGATGGAGTTAATATAAAATTTATTGCATTTATTAAACTTGTAAAATATACCCTACTTTATGTAGAGAAGGATGTTTTTGATGTAATTAAGGTACGTTGAATTTATTAAGGTGCAAAAATCATTCAATCTTCACGATTACTGATTCAAATGTTTCGCTCGATACCTGTGGCGCCATCTATGAGTTAATTAAAGTAATAATTATACGTTGTTCGAGTTGGGAGGCCATGGTATAACAAACAGTTGAGAAAACGCTTTTGAAGTGGTTCCTATCTCCTAGGAAAACAAATTTAACAAAGAGTTTATATGGCCGACCTGGTACATGACGGCACGGTGCATATCTCTCTGTCTAATTAGCAATTTAAAATGCTCGTATCCTCCGTATTTCTTGGTCGAATTAATATTAATTTCATTTTTGGGGATCTCTATTACGGCATTTTCATTATCTGCAAATTAGTTTTTTACAATAAGTACCTATTTTTTTTTCAAATATAAAAGCAAAATAACAATACTAATACAAAAAAAAAACATTACAAAAAACCTATCCTACGGTTGCCGCCGGCAGCGGGGCAGGACTCAAGCTACCGGTGGTTAGGGCTTAAAAGAGAGGAACCTCCTCACAATGCGTACCGTGTCGAGGAGTATTGCCTTCTGTATCTTCATCTATCATCTATCATTGTTCCGATGGCTGGATCAATGGCCGTCGAGTCAACATCCCACATGGCGGTAAATATTATTGTTATTATTTGGCAAATATAATTAAAGTAGGTACAGTATAATTAGCTCAGTCACAAATGTGGAGGTTCTGCGGCGAGCTAAGCAAAAACGGGAACTTTTGTCTGTCATTAAAATGCGAAAACTGCATATCTCGGTCACGTGCTTAGGCATGATAGATATGACCTTTTGCAACTTATAATGATGGGCACGGTTGCCGGTAAACGGCGAGTTGGTTGGAGAAAGAAGTCGTGGCTCCGCAACATCCGAGAGTGGACTGGAATAGCGAGCGCATCTGAACTGTTACGACTCGCTAAGGACATAGAACAATTCCAGAAGTTAGTAGCCAACCTTCACTAGTTGGAGAGGCACTTGAAGAAGAAGAATAATTAGTTAAAAGAACCCTCCTTCCTTTCCTTTGATATTTTGTTGTAATCAATGCCAAATATCTAATTTCTTTGCAAAGTATAAGCCTTCCTGTAAAGTAAAAGGACTCATTGACAGTTAAAAATGACGTCGTAGGTACCATCCACTTTGTTATAACAAACCCCTACACACTAAACTTGTCAGGATACAGGCAAATCGGGGATCAGAAGTTACCGGGTGCTGAGCCAAGATTTAAGTTACCCACTAGCCGCCAGTTAAAAGGGCGTAAGTTTTTATAAAGTTGCATCAACATACGTCGTTTTAGATTAACACGCTGCATGTTTCCTGTGGGTAACGGTACTTCCTAAGTTAGTTCAGTTTGTTATTACTAGGCTTGGGACTTTTGGATGCTCGCTATGGTTTTAGATTCCACGGAGTCGCCATTATGTTAAAATATAATTTTTCGAAGTCAAAGTCAAAGTGTAAAAATAAAACATGTTAGATTTACGCTGTTATATCGATCGGTAATAACCACGTTATTATGACTGCAATTAATTTTATCATAAATTTATTAGTTATTACACACACATGTCACAGTTCACAGGTGACGCGATATGCAAATATAGGTACGATTTACTTAATTATGCATCCTCTTTGATACTTGCGTTGTGACAGACTACTGACTGACATCTATTTTAGCAATTAAAAAAACACTTGATTAATAAATTGTCACTTGATTAAACACGGTTTAAGCAATTTCTGATAAAATTTAAAATTACATCAACGAATTTTACCACAACGCACCACAAAGATGACGAATCGGCAAAAATTCTCGAGAATACAACTTTAACATCAGTGGACGTGGAGAGATCTTTTTCAACACACAAAAGAGTTTTTGATAGGTCCAGAACTCGTTTAACCCCGCAAAATATAGAAAAAATAATAGTGATTCATTCTTACTACCATTTTAATGATGAACATGAAATAGTAATAGATGATGATTATGATGCACTGATTCAAAAAGCCTGTACCTCATCAAAAACTTAGAAGTGGCGACTAATATTAGATTGAAAAATACATTTTTGTTATTGTTACTTAAATTATTTGTTTTAGTTTATTTTGTTTACTAGCAATAGAGTATTTTATTATTGGTAATTATATACATACAAGTTGTATGTACTTATCCACTTTGACTTTGACTTCTAAAAAAATATTTTAACATAATGGCGACTCCGTGGATTCTAGAACCATAGCGAGCATCCAAAAGTCCCAAGCCTAGTTATTACTAAGGTAAACTACACGGTCTGCATAAAAATATCTGTAGTTTAAAACTGTTTTAACGGATAACTTGTAGAGCACTAGCTGTGTCCCGCAACTCCGTCCGGGTAGAAGTCGTATGTCTTTCCTCGGGATGTATGAGCGCGTGTATTTGTTCCTGAATCTTGGGTGTTTTCTATGTATATCTATACACCGTGTTTTTATTGATTTACGATAACAAAAAAAAAAAAAAATCTATGGAGCTAAGTTGATTTAGTTACTTTGCTCCATAGAGATTTTTTTTTTTTTTTTTGCAATGTAATAAAAAAGAATCTACCACTTAGTTTCTATGGATGTACCTAGTAATATGCCGAAGTTATCGTAAATCAATAAAAACACGGTGTATAAGTAAGTTTATCGTTGCCTAGTACCCATAGTACAAGCCTAAGTACCAATTTCACCGAAAGATGTTAAATTTAATCAATGTTAATAGGCTGTTAGTTCATACATTTTGACAGCTGTTAACGCTCTAATCTTCTGTTAAGTGGTTAACACCGTTTGGTGAAATTGGTACCAAATCTTAGTTTGGGGTTAGGTTAATTTACGTGAGATTGTCCTCCGATATTTATGTATTTGTTTATGACCTAAAACAGATAACAATTGGAAAAAAACCACGTATCCATGTTCACACTTTACGTTTTACTTGTGGGAGGGCGTTGTGCAGGGTCCGTCCGTGTTGGTACCACCATCTTATCCAATAACCTACCGTCAAGCAGCAGTGTTTGCATAGTTGTGTTCCGGTTAGAGGTTACCAGCATAGAGGTATTCCATCTTAGTCCTCAGGGTTGGCAGTGCATTTGCAGTCTTGCGACTGCAAATGTCTATGGGTCACAGTTTCCACTTACCATCAGGTGGCCTGTGTGCTCGTTTGCCTTCCTATGCCATTAAAAAAAAACCCCGTTGAGCAACTGTTTCCATATTTATCCTTTCATGAAACAGCCGGACGCTCGCGGGTTGACATTGATTGGCGGTCATATATCATCATATGTAACTATTTTCGTCCTTAATACTAGAACAGATTTGGGCTCATTTCACAGTGACAGTTATCCATTAGTCTCCTGTGATTATGATGTATGATTCAAACGATACGGCTATTAAAATGGGGGGTACACGATAGGTTATTTTGACCCATTGACGTTCCAGTATTGCATAGTGACTCATCTACTAGGCTGGTCCATATGAGCTCATAGCTGGAGTACTTTAACCACTATCCACTTAAAAAAAAAAAGATGTTCATTCAGTAAGTAGGCCGCACGGGCACTTTCACACGTAAAAACTTACCAGCGCTTCCCAAAAGACCACTGCTGAGAAAAACCCCGCAAGAAACTCAACAGTCAGTTGTATTATAAAACTTAACTTAGAATTATATAAAATAATGAATCTAACACAAAATAAAAGAAATATATTCATGCGTAGTTAAGCAGGAAAATGTGTCAAAACTCACTCAATACGTTAGATGTGAATTTTCCAAAAACAACGAATGCTATCTTTATTTATTATGTTCCTAACTTAAAACAAAATGTGGACTACTCTTCCTACCTGATCGTTATATAGGGGTTAATTTAAAATAATAATAATATGTAAAAAACAATATTTTTTACTTCTACCTCCTGCGGGTACATTTTCCATAAACGCCAAAGGTTGTTTTTGTCGTCTATAAAACATGACTCCTATATGTCTAACTTGACGATCGTAAACCCTTAGGAAATATTTTTTAATAAATCCTCTTCAATCAGGCAGTTACGTTATTTATAAAAATTATAATATAAATAATATAGAGTACCATGTTGGGTCAATAGTTGTTTTCACGCGAGTCCACGAGTCCTTAATTATCGCGCTCACAATTTGTTGATGTACCTAAAGTCAGTTGAAGGGTCCACGGAAAGAACATGGCCTAGTCATTTTTTTTGAAAATGAGTTTTGAAGCTCAATATGTAGAGGACTACCACTCAGATTCAGATATAAATCTTCATATAACTTGTATCTTTTCTATCTTAAAAAAACCTCTACACGAAAATTACGTACAAAATGACATGGTTCCTAACTTTCAAATCGCGATATCTCAAAAAGTTACTAATGTGACTAGACATGTTCTTTCCGTGGACCCTTCAGTTGGCATCTGTTTATATCCGTTTAGATAAATATTGTACTAGGAGGCAAAAAACAGATATTTGTTTCATCTACCAAGCGTCAAATGAGATTAAGAATTCGTCAATGTTCAAGAGTATGAAGTATGAAGCACACTTTACGTTCGGTAATCGTCAACGTTACCATAATATTTTCAAGCAAAAACCATCCTTTTGCCACAAACTAAACATGCAAAAGGCAAAATATTTCGCCATACCATCCCGGGGGACACCACCACATCAAAGGAAATATTCCCGTTACCGAGAAGCGGTAAAAACAAATTAAGATACAATTTTTCGCCCAAGGAGCAAAAGCAATTCAAGTTTAATTAATTTTTTTTATTATTACTTATTTAATATAATAAAGACTACAGTAGCATATTCTAACATTACTCGCCAAACTGTCACGTTTATCGGCGAGACGCGCTCAGTTTTACACTACTTAACTTATCCTAATATCTAATCGGCTGCTACGAGTAAATTATGTTTAGCTATACATAGATAGACAGACACAGCGGCATTCATAGGTGGGTATGTAGGTAGGTGTTCACTTCGCGACGACCGCAAGCGTCAGCTGTTTTTGTAATACCTACATATTATTGTCCTTTTTATTTTATTGACGCTGGCTAGTTATGGAGAAGCAAATCCTTTAGTTTTGATTTTAACAAAGATTTGCTTATTTTAGTCTCTTGTCTAAGTAGGTCATATTTATTAAAAAAATTAACATAGGTACCATAAAAGTATTTTTCAGCGGTATTTTTAATTAAGTATAAGAAACAGGAGTGAGGAGTGTAATATTAGGTATACTCTAATGTCGGGTTCCTATATTCAATCCGAGGATAGATAAGGCTTACCTCGGGTTAAAATTTGACATTTGCCCATACAAAATGTGTCAAATTTCAATCCGAAGTAAGCCTATCTGTCCGCGGATTGAATATAGGAACCGGACGTAAATCATTTTTAATCGGTAGAAAAATATTTACAAAAATAATTTCATACTATCCGCCCCGACGGTCCACGGCTTCTACCCGTTTTGCGATTTTTTTAATCTCACATCTGATTTGTCCTTCGTGCAGGTGATCGACCTTGCATTGAAGGTACCGCATAATTTTAACGAACTGGCTGCTACAAAAAATGATATTTTCAGGGTCTTTAGCATTAATTACGTAGGTTAGGTAAGGTTAGACGCGGCTACGAAAATTAACTCATGCGCAAATCAGAATAGACGTTTTTGAATGAATAAAAAAAACAAGTCTTATGAAAATAATAAAATTTCAATAATAAAATCTACCTTACCCATTATGTTAATAATATTATAAACCTACTTAATAAAACATTTGGCAAACAATAAACAACTAAATGAACATTACGCTAACTAAAATATTCTACTACTATAAGTTGGGAAATTCGACGAAATTTAATTCTGCGAAGAATTAATTGGGAAGTGACATTCGACGAAACAATTTTCGGCGAGAAAAAAGAGAACCAGCTCGGACATTAAGTATCTATTGATTGTTGTATCTATAGTGGTAATATTTCCGCTATCTCAAAGGGTACCACAGGACGGCAATCGGCGATGCGTTAGTCAAAAGCAAAGAAGACGAGACGACTTTAATAACATATAGGTAGTACTACAATTAATTACAGAATTATCAAGAAGTTTTAAGACTTGTTGGTAATTCTTTAACTCTGCCTACCCCACTCTGGGAATGAAGGCGTGAGTTTATGTATGTATGTATGTACTACAATTAATAGTTAAACTAAGCTACTCAAATTAAAATAAACTAAGCTACTCTAAATTTAATAAATCTTAAAATTACTACATCATCACATCATGTCAGCCGAAAGACGTCCACTGCTGGACATAGGCCTCCCCCAAGGCTCTCCACTCAGACCGGTCTTGTGCTTTTCGCATCCACCGCGTTCCCGCGATCCTTACAAGGTCGTCACTCCACCTTGTTAGAGGCCTACCTATAGCTCGTCTCCCGGTCCGCGGACGCCACTCAAGAACCTTCTGACCCCATCGGCCCTCAGTCCTACGTGCGATGTGCCCCGCCCACTGCCACTTCAGTTTAGGTATTCTTCGGGCTATGTCGGTAACCTTAGTAAAATTACTAGTCATATCAGATATCTAGCTTTGGGCAGACAGAGTTTGAAATCTGAATCCTTTACCCATCAGTGCAACATTAATAGGGGTCGAAGGAATTTAATACGGAGAACAATTGACAACAATTAATTTTTCTCAAACATGCTCGGAAAAAACGATTTTCCGATTGAAAGACAAGGACGGAAAGAGCCTCATTTTACTCCTAGGAGTAAAAAAACTATATGAAAACACTTTCCGTCCATGTCCATATATTTCTTAAAAATGCTGTCAATTTGCATACAAAATCAAAAGGACCAAGACAAAAATTCCATACAGCCAAGGTAACTGCTCGCTTTTTTAGCACAGTGCGTGTGTTTCTTTTTGAATTTGCATTCCAATGTCTATGGTTAGTATTTAAAAACAATTGACAGTCGGTAACATTCGTTCATTCTGCAAATATAATTGTGAAACCGAATATTAAACTATTTGTTGTGTGAAATACTTACTATAAAAAATGAGCTCAAGCGACGAAATAGGTACCACACCGCCTATATTAAAATCTGAAGCTGCCTCGGTTAGGCAAAACCTGCTTCCCGCTAAATCTAAGTAAAAATATAACCGAACTTATGACCAATTTATGCTGTGGAGGGCAAACAAAAATGAAAATTAAATTACTTGCTTTTTAGAAATGTATTTGTATTATTTCCTCACATGTTTGAGAAAAGCATTATGTATGCCTCGGCGGAAACGAGGATTTCCTGACTCGTATTTTAGCAGGCCTCGCTGTTGCTCGGCCTGCTAACCACCTCGTCAGGAAAACCCTTACTTTCCCCGCCTAGGCAACAATGTACTATTGTGCTAAGGTAGTAAAATAAAATACCGTTTCTAGATTTTACACTGCTGATTACAGTAAAAATATACCGAGGGGTCGCGGGCTATTTGTATTAAGCGACATTTTTGGAACTTTACAGGAGAGCGTATCAAAGTTTCATTTTTCGAAAAAAAAATCATAACAAAAAAGGTATCAATATTTTTACAAAAAAGTGGCCTAGGTTATTTTCCTTATCTAAATCCGCGCAATTTAGCCTAGTTGTCATTTTTTTAAAGTGGTTTTTACCAAAAATAAAGGTTGCTTGATACAAAATGACCTCGAATCACTTTTATTTAGAAACAGGCTAATTGATTGAAGCGCCATAAACTGAACATTTTAGGTTCAGGAAAAAGGATTTAAGCGATACTAGGGTGTTGTGCTTGTGTAAAGCTAAATATATTAACAACCATCGCGATATTAAAATTGAATCAGGATAGTCCGCTTAAGCAACTGAAGTATAATAAAGTAGATGCACTAAAAGTAAACTGTTTGAAGTGACAGTAAAACTGTGTATATAATAAAGATTGGCGGCTAGAATAAAATTATTTTGCAGGATTTTAAAATCATTTGTCATTTTTTTAAGTTGTTTTTACCAAAAATAAAGGTTGCTTGATACAAAATGACCTCGAATCACTTTTACTTAAAAACAGGCTAAATGTTTGAAGCGACATCAAGGATGGATTTCAGGTGCAGGCTTAATGTTTGAAGCGACATCAAGGACGGATTTCAGGATGCAGGCATAACGATTTAAACGCCCTATAATACGTAGTGTATGTCAGGAAAAACCGCTTAAGTCAAAATCACGAAATATCTTTTGTCCATCTTTTCTATAAATGAATAAAATTTGTGTCGCATCAATCACATCAGACTCAAACTAGACCTTAATAATTTACTCATGTTTCAAGCGACAAAAAAGTGCTCAGATCGCCACGAAACCGGGCTCAAACGACGCAGAAAAATCGGGCGATTCCAAATATGTATATAATTCAATATCGGCCAGAATGTCGCTTAATACAAATAGCCCGTGAACCCTCGATATTTGGATTTTTTTATGCAGTAGTTTTTTTTATATATTTAGGAAAAACAGTAAAAAAAGTTGGATTTTGAATGTTAGGAATACACTCATCAAGTGCCCTTAGTCCATTTTTACCTAAGGAATTCAAAAAAATATACAACTGTCATGTTCATTTTTTTATCTGTCTGACGGATTACTTGATTCTAACGACACGCTTTCGATTCTACGCAAAATAGTTTATTTATTTTAATGGCGTCTACAAATTACGAAATTAATTAAAATACGCAGAATAACAAATTTGTGGACGAACGGCAGCGAATGATTGACAAGTGACAGTGTGACATGACAGTCAGTTCTGTTTCTGTTTAAAGTTACTTGTTTTTTATTTTATATCAGGCTAAGATCACGACATTGTATATACGGTCTTTTTAATGACTATTTCTTTAATAAATTATTAACGACGAATTTAAGTTAAATAAAGAAAAACCAAGAATTACGGGTAGTCTAATTTTTAACCAGCTATTTTAAACGCGAAAAAACAATAATGCTTTTTTTTTTGACGCAAGTAAACGAACTTGAGCTTCAATGCAGCAACTTGATAGTACAATATCAACGTTCAATAGACTATTTTCCTTCCCACGCCATTTCCATCAAAAGCGTCTCGACGGCGTATTCATTAGAAATTGCTCACAAAGTATGTTTTGTTAGTTAAGAGGCACTCCGGGATTCAGCTTGCTTTGCCCGGGGCGGGCAAACTCGGTAGTTGGCTGGGAAATTGATAAGAAGACAAGTCTGCAATCTTAACGAATTCATGAGCCAGCTATTGCAGAATATTTGCATTTTGGCATCCGCTAGCGTCATTCGAGATTTCGTAAAAATGTTTCCAGAGACAAAAGTTTTTGGAATGTAAATCTGAACGTTAATCATTTGCTTTGCTTTGAGCGTTATTTCTGTCTGCTGTTAAAATGCGTCAGATTTTTGCTAGATTTTGTTCAAATAAGTACCTACAAACCGTGGTTACAGAATTATCAACAACTTATTTAGAGTGCTTGGTAATTCTGTAGCTCTGCCTACCCCACTCTGGGAATGAAGGCGTGAGTTTATGTATGTATGTATGTAAGTACAGTGAGCACTATAAAGTAATCTGTACACTTTTGTAACTTGTCGCTTTAATGCCTTTGGCAGATGGGTGCATTACTTCAAACATGATACTAAAGTGACAAAGCAGTAAAGTGTGCAGCTACTCATAAAGCCGACAGTATCCTAGCTTGGTCTCTGAGTACAATTATTTTTGTTTTAAACCTTTGTATTTTCAACCTAAGCAGGGTTTTATTGTGTTTTCGGTTTTAAATGAAACAAGTACATCAGTTGCGCAAGACAAAAGAGAGAAGAACTTTATTTTTCACATACCACAAATAATATAATCTCAACACTTAAGAATGCATTCCAAAAAAAGGTATGAGAACTTGCTTAAGTATTTCATTTTTAACTTGCACCAAAATAAGCTGGGTGTTATAAATATGTATGCCTTAAGCCTTTTTTTTGTTTGTTTGTATGTGTTTGTTTGCCTGTCATCGCCTGGAACACGATCATGTGGACTTATGTAAATCGATTCAAAATCTTATATTCGGGGTTATGTTATGTTCAAAGATTATCTGGAAGACATCCCTTAAAGGGATGAGTTTGCCTTTGTACATTCCTATTCTGAAAATATTGTATTTGAATTTCTGTGGTTTGTACAATAAAGTCAATAAAGTACTTGCATACATACATACATAATTAGAATATTTTTTACAAGTACTTACCTACATTGTAAATAGGTATCACGCCTTTTCGAGAATAGGGGGGTTAATATGACATAGCAATGCAGTTCATTTTACGGCGACAGTAAAGGACCTATGTAACTGCTAAAGCTCTGTCCTATTCTCGCAGCGTAAACTGAACTGCGTTGCTATGTCATAATAACCCCCTAGTTACTTACCCGGTAAATTTATTTCAGTGGTCTCCCGACTCGACTAAATTCGTTCAATATTTCTCACTCCTGCTATACGTATACGTCGCTTTAATTAAAACTAACTCGACTAATTGAACAATAAACTTCAGAAATCACAAATCTAATGAAGTTTTTATGTTAGTTTAAACGATACAATTGTTAACTCAGTCTACCTTACCGTGAAACCGCGATTTTAAACCTTAACTAATAAAGACGTTGGATATTTCTGAGTCCGGTCATGGCCTCCCAACTCGAACAACGTATAATTATTACTTTAATTAACTCATAGATGGCGCCACAGGTATCGAGCGAAACATTTGAATCAGTAATCGTGAAGATTGAATGATTTTTGCACCTTAATAAATTCAACGTACCTTAATTACATCAAAAACATCCTTCTCTACATAAAGTAGGGTATATTTTACAAGTTTAATAAATGCAATAAATTTTATATTAACTCCATCTAACTCATAAAAATCTTATAAGTTTTCAAGCTTGCTACGCCTTATTAGGTACTGTCACTAGATGGTGCCGTCACGGATCGCGAAACTACTATCACAGTATATATAAATAAACCAGTAAAGAAACTAGGCCTACTTTTCAAGATAAATACCTACGCTCCAATTGAGCGTAAGGGTTGTCCACTGACATTTTGTAAAATTGAAAAAAAAACTTGTTTATTGTATCTCAGCTAGTTAGTGCAAAATCGATACGTGTGATCTGCGACAACAAATCCGTTGCAGATTGAGAAAAAGTAGCCGCCATCTTGAACTTTTTAGTTATTCAACCGATTGCTTCCAAAATCGATATATGGGGATGTGTATGGTCTCCGACAACTTATCTGTTGACAGATTGAGAAAAAGTAGAGGCCATTTTTTATTTTTATTTATTCAACCGATTGCTTCCAAAATCGATATCTGGGGATGTGCGTGGTCTCCGACAACGAATTTGTTGGCAGAATGAGAAAACGTAGCCGCCATCTTGAACTTTTTTATTATTCGACAGGCTAATTCAAGTATCGATTTCGAGAGTTAGGACCACACAGATCTCCAGATATCGATTTTGGAAGCAGCCTGTCGAATAATAAAAAAAATCAAGATGGCGGCTACTTTTTCTCATTCCGCCAACAGATTAGTTGTTGGAGACCATACACATCCCCAGATATCGATTTTGGAAGCAATCGGTTGATTAACTAAAGAGTTCAAGATGGCGGCTACTTTTTCTCATGCTGCCAACGAAATCACTGTCAGAGACCACACAGATCCCCAGATTTCGATTTTGGAAGGAATAGGTAGAACAACACAAAGTGTAACATGGCGGCGGTTTCTTCTTTTTCTAAATTCGAGAGGAAGTATGCTTATTTGACATATTTCATAACCTAATAAACAAAATGTCAGACGTGTTGCAAAAGTTCCCGATTCGTCGGGAGATCTACCGATTTCGGCTCTTCCCTCCCGATATCACGATTTAGCGACCCCGTTTCCCGAATTTCTACATTTCGAACCAAAGTAACAAATTAAAACAGTATTTTTAAGACGATAACACCAAAGGTAGACACTCAAAGAAGGACCTATCCACGGTCGAGAAAAATATTTCAAAAAAAACACTCAATGTTCAAATATTGCAGAGATGTTTATTATTTTATATCGTTTAATAATTTAATAGTTTGTAAATTAAAGTAATTAGTGTAAAATAGAGTTGTTTTATTTCGACTAAAATCTCCCGAGTTCTCGAATTTTCGCTGGGAAAGTGACCCGAGATACCCACTCTACGGGCTCTCCCCCACCGCAGGTCGTTTGCGAAGCCGCAAAAGCTTCCTGCGATCTACGCAGCCTACCGACGAAAACCCTACTGACGTGAGGTGCAGGCTTTGGGCAAGCGAGTATCCACATTCACTGTACCCCCCCAACGAAAATCTGCCTCCAGGCTATAAGGAACCTTGGCCCACCTGGAGAAGTCTAAATAGGCTGAGGACCCAGGTTGGCCGAAGCAAAGATAACCTGTGCCGGTGGGGGTACTCAAGTAGCGCAGACGCTAGCTGTGAATGTGGAGAACCCCTGCAGACCATGCTACACCTCACTAACTGTCCCGCGTGCCCGACCGCCTGCTCGCGTGAGGACTTACTTGTCAGTAACCAGAGGGCTACCACGGTAGCCGCTTTCTGGGCAAGTAAGATTTAGCCCGAGTTCTTGCCGACACGAAAGAAGAAGAAGCTGGGAAATTAAACGATTTTTATATTTTTACTTTTGCAACACGTCATCGTATTATAAAAAGCATTTTATTTAAAAATATTTTATTTATTCTTACCTTTCAACACCAGCAGAGAGTTTAAAAAATGAAAGTTCCGGGTTTGAAGAAGCCGAATTCAAACAACCGTATATACCACGCAATACTTTTGTGGCATCTTTCTCAAGAACGAACGTAAAATGCGAAGGAGCCCATTCGTCTCGACGCGACACACGCGACTGACAGCACCGCCAAATCCTCTTAGCGGTCACGTAGAGGCGTGCGTCTGTGTGAGTGCGTCGTTTCGAGCATTTTTTCGTAGCTTCTTTACTGGTTTATTTATATACTGTGCTACTATGCACTCACAGACCCCACGCGTTTCGTTTTTACAAATTCTTGTTTGATGCGTAAAATCAATACTCAAAATACTTCTTTTATATTAAAAACAAAAAAACAATTGAGAAAATAATGTCTTGGCGAATATAAATGAATATTACAAAATACTGTTTTGGCGGTTTCGGTGTATTAAAATGTTAGTACAAACACGGAACGAACAACGTGCTATCTTTAACCATTGAAGTATCAAAACGCGCTGACAGTTTGTGTACAAACATTTAAACTACACTCGGCGTCAAAAAAATCGCACCTTTTGAAATTTTGACTTCAAGCGAATAAAGCTCTTAACTTATTTATTGTACCCTACCAATATTAGTATCATTTGAAAGCACAGTTAATAAGCTTTAAAATCGGGCAAAACCGATCTTGTGTGCGCCTCCCTCACTGGAGGTGGACGTGGCCAGGGGTCCCTGACTGCTCATAGGTACATCACAGAGATCCTGGAGGACCACGCGGTCCCGTATGCTGGTTTTGTCGGGCCTGAATTCACATTCATGCACGACAACGCCCGCTCTCATACGGCGTTGATTGTTCGGGACTATCTGGATCAGGTTGGGATCCCCGTGATGCAGTGGCCAGCGAGAAGTCCTGACCTGAACCCCATAGAGCACATTTGGGATGATCTGAAACGCCGGGTGCAGTCTCGTGATACTGCCCCTGCCACCCTTGAACAGCTTCGGGACGCCGTCGTCGAGGAGTGGAGTGACATTTCTCAAGAACGCATCGTGACGTTGGTGAGGTCAACGAAGGATCGCATGGAGGCTGTAATTAGGGCTAGGGGAGGTAACCCTAGGTTTTAAGTTTAGTTTTAAGAATTTGATTTACTGTATTTTTAAATTTTGTTATGTTTTTAGATTGTGTAATTTTGGCGTGAATAAATGTTTTTCCTCTTTTCATGAAAAACGATTTTTTTTAAGCTAAGTAATCATTATCACATTTTTATTAATTAAAGGATTCAATAACCTTTAAAATGAGGCCCCACACTCATACCTTATCTTAGATTAAATAGGGTTTATAGCTGCTTGAAGTCAACATACCAAAAGGTGCGATTTTTTTGAGGCCGAGTGTATAACTTTGTTTCGTTGGATTCGGATAAAGTTGAAGTTGAAGGCGATATTTCCTTTTTATGTAAATACGCACGCTTAAATACGCTCACCAAACTATTTTTAACTTATTCTTAATTCTCATTGTAAGTGAATTGTAAAATTCTTATGAGAAAATTAATTCTTTAAACCTAATAAACCAGTTATTTCTACCTATTGCTTTTATTTATTGTCAGCAAAAAACTTCCCAAACATGTCATTAAAACATTCCTATTTGTCCTGGACATCATTAATCAGGGCAGATGTTCCTATTAATTAATAAAAGCTAACACAATGTCACCGGTAGGATTATAGCCATTACATATTAATTTTAAGTCAACAATTTTCTTGACGTCTCATTCTTGAAGTCAATGCCATCTGGTGATACGTTACTAAAACTATTAGGTAGGCTGCCAGCATCCAGTGGTGGCTCAGATACGGCATCTACTGGTGTAACTACGGGACTAAAATTGCCTACCGAATTGTCTACCTTAGGACGGCACGCTTTTGCTGTATGAGATTGGGTATCTGTACTTGTATTCTGTTATCTGTGGTCCGGTGTTGGGTAATGTTTTATTGCTTTTGAGTGCTCAGTGCCTCTATTCTCTATGAACCATCCGGATTAAACTAGTTTTAAAAAAAACATGCGTCCAAATCGGCCCGTCCGTCCGTCATGTACAAACGGTGTCACAGTGACATTATAAAACAATTTGTTGGACAACTTAAATCAAAACGTCGCTGTGATGTGACACAGTTCTATGGTAGGTCAGGGCTCCATTGGGCTGATAGTACATTAGTTGAAGATAGTCTGTGAGAAGTTACTTTGGGTTTGTAATTCTCACTCACTCGCTCTTAATAAGAGCGTATGAGAGCAAGTGAGAGACAAGTACAAACCCGAAGCACCTTAATCGAAAACACAGTCTGTGAACACTTAGGTGCTTCGGGTTTGTACTTTTCTCTCACTCGCTCTTAATAGGAGCGTATAAGAGCGTGTGAGAGACAAGTACAAAACTGAAGCATCATCAAGAGCTATCAAACTGTACTACTTTAAAACATATTTCTGAGGTCCTAAAGAAAAAGAGTATAAGTCAACTTCATCATGTCAGCCGAAACACGTCCACTGCTGGACATAGGCCTCCCCCAAGGCTCTTTTCTCTCTCAAGGTGCTTTTCGCATCCATCGCGATCCTTACAAGGTCGTCACTCCATCTTGTTGGAGGCCTACCTACAGCTCGTCTCCCGGTCCGCGGACGCCACTCTAGAACCTTATGACCCCATCGGCTATCAGTACTGCGAGCGCCGTGCCCCGCCCACTGCCACTTAAGTTTAGCTATTTTTCGGGCTATGTCGGTAATCTTAGTTCTACTGCGGATATCATCATTTCTGATTCTATCACGCTGAGAAACCCCGACTTAATTCGAACTAAAAAAGGTTATACAGGGTGCCTCTGACCTTGGGGCTTTAAATGCATAGATCAATTCTACTCCTGAAACTAAACTTCTTTTGTTCTGTAAGTTGTTAAAAATATGTTCAGTTTAAATTTATTTTTTATCATACAAGTTAAATCTAATTTTCAATGTACGCGATCCAATTCTCCATTTTCCTTTAGCCCCCGTACTAAGGTAATGTCGCCCCCGTACCATGAGATAGTGATTACATGGCTAGTATGTAATACACTGATTTTACAATTAGACTTTAACATCAATTAGTTATCTAAATTTAAGTTATTTTTTCATGTTGCAGAACAAAAGTAGTTCAGTTTAGCGAGTAGAATCGATCGTTGAAATTAAAGCCCCAAGGTCAGAGACACACTGTATAATATGTATACATAAACGGAGTATTTTTTCATTTGAGTTTCAGGAGAGTTGCTATTTCACTATCACCCCAGATTTATAGGATTATTTAAAACTGTTAAGTATAGTCATGTTATTCTTGCAGTGGTTTTGTTAATTAGATGCATTCCTTATAGAGAAATCGTATTAAGTTCGTTAAGTGTTTCCTATACACTTAAGAACCCGCGCAGGTAGACCAAACTTCTCAACGTGTCCGTTTTCGCCAATTTACTTAAGTAATTTAAGTGATAGGTACACTTAAACGTAGTATAGATATCTAGGCCACTATGGAACAACGTCAAAGGGACGGAAATTAGTGATCGGAATAATGAGTGTTTATTCATTTCGATCAAAATTGGTAGAATTTGATTACTTCATCAACGCGTTAATGTGCGTTATATAATAAGAGTAAACAATCTTGATCACTGACGCGTTTTAATAACGATCGCTACAACTATCTTATCTTTTAACCATTTAACCTACCGCCAAGCAAAATTCGCATCGTTTTATTCCGGTGTAGAGATAATACTGAAATTACTATGGCATTTAATTTTAGTCCTCAAGGTTTGCAATGTTTTATGTGAGATTGATTGTTTCATAAAAGGCTAGGTTAAATTTAATATTATATAACCAATAGGTATTTAAAAAACGAGTGACTGTTGAGTTTCTTCCGGCGTTTCTTCTCAGCAGTAGTCTCTTGCGAAGCCCTGGTAGATTTTTGACGAGTAAAAATGCCCGTGCTGCCTACTTACTGAATAAACATCTTTTATCTTTTTTATCTTTATCCGTCCAACACTAGTGCCATGGCCTGTGTGCTCATTCACTTTGTCCATGCTATTAAATAAAACTTCAATTTTTTTAGTCTGTCAATAAAAGGAACCTAAAATCAACCGCCAATGAAAACGGGTGCTCATATTCAGAATAAACCTGATCGAACCAACGTGATTCCAAAATTCGTTACCTACATGCACACATACAGCATGTTCCACTGGAAATTGAACCGTATTAGCAAACCGGATTGTTCGCCGGTCCGAAGGTAGGGGGTAAATTGAATAGAACCCCAATTTCCGAACCCCCGCTACGCATAATGCGTGACAATGCGCCGACAGACATGTGTTTGGTAAGTGCTCGCTAATTGTAGACTAGAATAGTACCTAATTTGAGCTACATTACACCGTATTCAAGATCGTCTGGTGGGGAATTTGCGTGAGTAAATTACATTTTACAAATCTATCTACTTACACGAAACAGAAAGTTGTAAACCACATTTTGTTAGGTTGAAAATTTTAACATTGACATCCATAAGACACCACCACTACTGGACCTTTAGACTATGGGAAGAAGATAAAATTTCTAATAGCTAATAGCTTTTACACGTTGCATGAATTTTGATATTTTAAGTATAAATTATTTTTATAGAGGTGATTATTATTTACATCTTTAATATTTGAGTAGCTTAGTTTAATTTAAATTTAAATAAGTTTAGTTTTAACTTTTAATTAAATTTAATGTCGAGTATAAGTTATAAAAAGTACATACCATAAGTTTGAGTAAATTAATAAATTTGTATATTGCTGTACCCTTACAGGGTTTATGTCGGACTATTCTAATAATTGTAACACCATTGTAACACATACATGCAATAAATTATTATGACTATGACTATATCTAAGCCTAAAAACCGTATAGTTACACCATTAATAGACCTTCCCTTAGTTAGAAAATCATGCTAAAGGTCACGGATAAGCGAGGCTATACAAAACGCATTGAGCTAATGTGAACCATTTTCGATAACTGTCAAAATGTATCGAATGGACGTAAGCGCTCGACGCGATCATTCAGCAATTTACGTCATTCCTGTACTCACAATATCACCATATGGTTCTCGCAATGCATCTTGTCGAGAGCTACAAGGTGAAGTCGAAAAACAACTCCAAATAAAAAATAAACGAAACGTGGCAAAATACTCTGAAACAATAAGTGTAATTTTGTGAAGTCAATATTAATATAAAACTTGTGAGCAAAAACTGTGTCGCGTACGTGTCTTCCGAAATTTCGGCGCCATGTGTGCTTGACGACAAATTCCGCTTATCAAAAAACGATGACGCAGTTTTTATACGCACGTATTTATGAGTATTTTCCCTAGACGGCCCAAGAAGGAAGGAGATCTACTTGTATATGTATGTACTACTCATTGTTCCCTCATAGAACCCTAGAAGAAAGATGCATGGCCTAATTCTTAATGCTAGCCTTCTTAATTCAAAATGGCAGTTGTAAAACCTAGTAAGTACATTAAAAAGATACAATCTTTAACGTCGAACGTTTAACGTAACAAATATTATTTACTAATACAAAAAATTTCAAAAGTTAACGCCACAATACCAGTCCAAAGCTATCACGACAAAATCAAGAGGCCCTTGATTACCATACATACGAAATACCAATAATAGGACTTCGCGAATAAACGACCGACGCTCGAATAAAAAATAAAACTCCTTTTAAATTTATAAAAAAATTACAAATATGGCGGCCGCGGATATGTCAACAAAACGTGATGGCGATTTCAATCAGTCGGGTCGTGTTATTGTTTCGGTGCTCTCGACAATTTTATCGCGATGGCGGTGGTTATGTTCCACACAGCTCTGACTTTTATTATTAAGAATTATAAGCGTTGATGTTGTTCCCGTGTGGTTGCCGGGTTAGAATAGTGCTACTCCATGTCTTCCCGTGGATGTCGTAAGAGGCGACTAAGGGCATAAAGGCTTGTAGTACTGTTAGGCGATGGGCTTGCAACCTGTCACTAATACGCTGGTAAACATCTTAGCCTATTTGTGCAAAATGTGGTTACAGAATTATAAACAATTTTTTAAAGTTGTAGGTAATTTTGTAGCTCTGCCTACCCCACTCTGGGATTGCAGGCGTGAAGGTATGCGTGATGTAATAATAAAAAATAAAAAAATGTCCGCGGTGAATTGGTTAGGTAGTGATGTTTAGGAGTAACCAATATTTGTCATCCATTTAGAACAATTAACCTTCAGAAAATTTTATATCACATAAAGCCAATCTTAAGTACCCGAAATTTGTCAAGATCGTAGCAAGTGGAAAGAAGTGGTCTCTGCCTACCCCTCTGGGAAACAGGCGTGATTTAATGCATGTATGTATGTACACAACATATACTTTAGTATTAACGTTTGATTTTTGTAAGATGGTAATTATTGTTAAGTATAAGGTTGCCCAAATGCACTCTTATAGACGATAATATGAATTTTATAAGAACACATTTTTGGTCATACTAGCCGTTATATGATATGTTTTTGCTAAATGGGTAAATAACTCGATATTGGCGAAATACAACTAAACAAGAGTAGGAACCATTAATTATATAAATTACATCCTGTTAAAGCCGGTTACTCTCTAACTGTAACCTTACAGTGCGACACAAATGAGTAGAAATCGCAAGAGGGCGCTACTTTCTACGTAACTGTCACATTTTTGACGTAAAATGCTTAAAAATGGCAACAGTTTTGAGTTTTTTTTAGTTTCACTATATTTAATTTCTACTCTTTTGTGTCGCACTGTAGCAGTGGAAAACGGGCTCGCAAGCCGTGTACACATCACGATGTTACGTGCCACATTGACAGTTCCAGCTCGCTAGCGAGTACCCAGCTTAGGCTACGTTTCTACCAGAGATGTGCGAGGCGGCTAAGTGGAGTTGCGAGAAAAAATCCACCAATAGGATTATTTTATTTTACTAGCGCTGTTTCCCATTGGTTGATTCTTCCTCGCAACACCGCTTAGCCGGCTAGCACAGCTCTGGTGGAAACGCAGCTTAAAGCTGTCAGAGACACAAAAGGAACAAACCAGTCATTTCAATCCACCTAGTGCGCTCTCAATGCTAAGCCTTATCAAATAGCGGTGCGTGAGCGCACGTAATTGGTCTGTTTTGAAGCATTGGCCCTTGCCAAGATGCATTACGTAAACTAGCGTTTCTATTCGTTTCGTATTTTAAACCAATTGCGTCACTGGTAGATGTCTTGATACGAAAAGTCACGTGATCTACCGGTGACGCGGTTGATTTAAAAACTAATCGAATTGAAACACAATTTAGCGTAATGCAAGGGCCTCTGGACTGCATGAGTGACAAGTTAGGGTTATAGTCGCGTTTATAACTTGGTTACTGTTGTAAGTTGAGTTAAAGAGATGTCATGACTAAATTAATACCTTCAATAAAAGCGGATAGATTATACTCTGATCATTTTTATATGAAGCCTGTGACAGCCGTATTTCTTAATTTTAATCACCTAGGTACTACTCGTATTACTCAAAGGGATGCGTTTAAAACTAGGTGATTAATTGTTTAAACTCCTCCGTAATATTTATGTAAAGTTAAAGATATAAGTGTTGAATAAAAATTAAATAAGTGTTTATATCAGCCGTCACCTGC
Source organism: Acleris emargana (assembly GCA_927399475.2). NCBI lineage: Eukaryota > Metazoa > Arthropoda > Insecta > Lepidoptera > Tortricidae > Acleris > Acleris emargana. Next base: position 3,954,890 of record OV656843.1, read on the forward strand.
CTTAAATGGATGAAATCCGTGCTTCCTGTAAATGCTATGGGAAATAGCCGGCCGTGGACAGAGTTCCGTTTTTGGTGTAATTAAAAACACCGGCCACAGTCATAGTGCCATATCACGAGGGTTTTAATTTACGTCTCTCGACCGTGAACGTGTTAAAACCCAAAAGATGACCCAAAAAAGCCTTTTAGTATGCGAAGGATCTTATTGATTTTGCTCCGTGCTCCCTCCGATAATAAAATTCAAACGAGACGTTCGGTCAGCGCCGGACTATGATTGATAAGGCATGACGATCCCCACAAAACTGACTAAGTCATGGATTCGAGGGGCGTTCTATGGAAATTTCTATTTTTATGCACTTTCATCAAAATACTGAATAGGTTTGTAAATAAAAATGGTAATAATTTAATGTTATTTATGGCTTATGAAAAGCAAACGAACACACAGGCCACTGGACGGTTAGAGGGATCTATGACCCATAGACATTTTCATTCTCAAGACTGCACTGTTAAGACTGCACCAAGCAAATTAAATAAATAAAAAAAAAAAAAAAAAAGCAAACGTCGAGCGTCCAGTGGCGCCCTCAATACTACTATTGTACATACATACATACATAAACTCACGCCTTCATTCCCAGAGTGGGGTAGGCAGAGCTACAGAATTACCAACAAGTCTTGAAACTTCTTGATAATTCTGTAACCACATTTTGCACAAGTAGGCTAAGATATTTCCCAGTGTATTAGTGACAGGTGGCAAGCCCATCGCCTAACAGTACTGCAAACCTTTATTCCCTTAGTCGCCTCTTACAACATCCACGGGAAGACATGGAGTGGTACTATTCTAACCCGGCAACCACACAACTATTGTGTTTTCTGATAAACAAAACAATTTCCATGCAATTCGACGATGCCTTTATGTAGCGCAAGTAAAAACACAATTTATAGGATACGTAACAAACTTTGATAACACTTACCCTTTGAGAAGTCAGCTTAGCGGGGAAAGGTGGCCACTTTTTCCGTTAAGTTGATAACTCGAAGACTCCAGTCCTATGACTGCAACTGGTAATTCCACGTGTACTTACTTTGCAATGTAGGAATGCATAACGAAAAATTTTATTTAATTAGTATCCAATTCAGATATTTTTTAGTATTAAATAAATTATTATTATTAAAAGATACGTTGAAAAAGCTTTTCATGTATAAAACCAAGTATAATATTTGCAATTTCTTTTTTAAAAATGTAAGTAAATTGTGTAATAAAACATTATCCTGAAAAAAAATTAAACCCGCTGTCTATTAGAATTACGAGGGTGCATTGAAAAGTTCTGAGCCTAAGGTTGAAGATAATAAAAAAAAAACAAATAAATACTGGCAGGTCAAAGTGCCATATTTAGTCGCCATTATGCACTATCTTTTGTTTTTTTCCTGTCACAATTTTGCATTTTATGCTCGAACTGCTACATAAGGTCACTGATTTTTCAAGTAATGGATAAAATTGAGCACCGTTCCGTCATAAAATGTTTGCAAAAGCAGGGGTTAACACCAAAACAAATATTTGAAGATATGAATCAAACATAAGGGCAATCTGCTCCATCGTATGCTACCATAAAAAGATGGGTAGCTGGTTTCAAACGTGGCCGGGAGACTGTTCAAGACGAGCCTAGGAGTGGGCGGCCGTTGACGGCTACTACGGACGAAAATGTCAATAATATATTAGATGCGATAATGAAGGATAGGCGATTGAAGATTGTGGAGATAGCGGAAGCAATGGGTATTTCTTATGAGCGGGCACAGAACATCATCACCGATGTTCTTGGATTTTCTAAGGTGTCAACCAGGTGGGTGCCTAGACTGCTTTCAGTCGAGAACAAACGAGTACGTGTTACAATTTCCCAAGATTGTTTATGTATGTTTCAACGTGACTCCGACGATTTTTTCAATCGTTTTATAACTATGGACGAGACATGGGTCCACCACAGTACACCAGAATCGAAAGAACAATCCAGGCAATGGAAAAGACCAGGTTCACCACCACCCAAAAAAGCCAAGGTCATTTTGTCAGCTAATAAGGTAATGGACTCAGTTTTCTGGGATTGCAGGGGGATTATCATGAATATCATGATAGACTATCTCGAAAAGGGCAAAGCAATAAATTCGGACTACTATTGTGCTCTTTTACGTCGTCTGCGTGAGGAAATTAAAATAAAGAGACCTGGAATGCTGTCGAAAAAAGTACTGTTTCACCAAGACAACGCTCGCGTTCACACTTCGGCGAAATCAATGGCACAAATATATGATTGTGGATTTGTAGTGCTGCCGCATGACCCTTACTCGCCGGATCTAGCTCCTCCCGATTATCATCTCTTCCCAAACCTCAAAAAACACTTGGGAGGACAAATATTTTCGACAAATATGGAGGTACAAGAAGCAGTAGACTCATATTTTAACGACCTCAGCGATTCTTTTTTTTTTGATGGGATAATGAAGTCGGAGGCGAGGTGGACTAAGTGCATTGATCTTCATGGAGAATATGTCGAAAAATAAAATTGTTATAAAAAGTGAGCCCGTTACTTTTTTTTACCAGGCTCAGAATTTTTCAATCCACCCTCGTATCAACAAACGACGCGTCGCCCTAGTTGGTAGTGACCCTGCCTACAAAGCTAGCGGTCCTGGGTTCAAATCCCGGTAAGGGCCGATATTTGTGTGATGAGCGCGAATATTTGTTCCCGAGTCATGGATGTTTTCTATTTATTTAAGTATATATTTCTCTATATAAGTATTATATCGTTGTCTAGTACCCATAGTACAGGCCTAGAGCTTAGTTTGGGACTAGGTCAATTGGTGTGAAATTGTCCCCTAATATTTATTTATTTATTTATTACAGTTCAAAAGATACAGCTCTTTAAAGTAAATACAAACGTACGGACGGGCAGCGTATTCTAATAGTTGTGCTACCCTAGGGTATGGAAGCTTATAAATTAACTTGTAATCAAGAAACCACTGATTTTTATTAAAAGCTAAGATTGTTAATTAAATAAACTGGTTTCTTGTCGTTTGTCATGTTAAAACGTTGCTAACAAATTGCCGACGTCAGCCCCTATTATAACTTAATGGTAAATACAAGACCCCCTTAACTCCAATTTGTGGCGGACTGACTTCAAAGTTTCAAAATACAGAATAAACAAACCAATACTTGCCGTTAACTTTTTAAAACAAACGCTTTGTAGTATCGACGTCAATATAGACAATTTGCTTGAAGAGACTTTACTGGGGATGGTGGCAGAAAGTTTGTTATTTGGTTATAGTGTTTGTATTTTACGTGAACTTTAACTGGGGTTGTGGAGAACCTCACATTTCCTTTATTTTTCGCAAGCTACTTTTGTTTTCTGAAAATAAAATTAAATAACTTACCCGTGTGGTTCCCGGGTTAGAATAGTGCTACTCCATGTCTTCCCGTAGATGTTGTAAGAGGCGACTAAGGGAATTGCTTGTAGTTCTGTTAGGCGATGGGCTTGCAACCTATCACTAATACGCTGGTGAACATCTTAGAGTAATTGTGCAAAATGTGGTTACAAAATTATCAACATGTTTTTACAGTTGTAGATAATTCTGTACCCCTCCCTGGGACGAAGGCGGGAGTTTATGTATGTACCTATGTATGTAACATTAAATAAAAAATACCAAAAAAAAATCTTACACAAATTTACCTTGTCCAAAGCTCTCCACGCTTGTACTTTGGGTACTAAAATGCGATAAACTGAAATATGTTGAGAAATATGTGCTTACTTAAATACATAAAAAACGTCCATGACTCAGGAACACATTCTCGCCGTTATCACACAAATATCTGCCCGACTATAATGACGACTCGTTAGCCTAGTTGTTAACTTGTTTGTTAGTGACCCTGCCTACGAAGCTAGCAATCCCGGATTCGACTCCCGGTATGGGCAAATATTAGTGAGATGATTCTTCGGGCTATGTCGGTAACCTTAGTTCTACTGCAGATATCATCATTTCTGTTTCTATCACGCAGAGAAACCCCGAGCATAGCCCTCTCCATAGCCCTCTGAGTGACTTTGAGCTTCTTATTCGTGGATGTTTTCTATGTAATTAAGTATTTATTTCTGTGTATAAGTATTTATATCGCTGCCAGAGCTTACTTTGGGAATAGGTCAATTTGAGTGAGATTGTCCCCCTGATATTCATTTATTTAAATTATTTTCATAAGTACATTGGGATGTCTATAATGTATAAATAAATTGAAATTGTCGAAATACACGTTAACAGGTATTCAATTAATTAATTACAATAATAATTAGATTAAAATAGAATACATGAACACTTTATATAACCAAAGTAATGCCTCGCACTGCAAATCGCGGCTGACTAAATCTGCAAAGTCCAAAAGCCCATAAAATCCTTGACCAAACCATTGTTAATTCAGCGCCAACTCCGCGCTGGATGGAATCAGAGGAGCCCAGCGAAATTGGATTAAGCGACCTATTGTTGCAAAACGATAAATTTTCTATTCTGACCGGCTAAGCCCCCATATCACAGTGTTTTACAGGATGCCGGGCACTTTACAGGGGGTTAACTGCAGCGTATTGTTTCCTAGACTTTCTTTCCCCATTCATTGGAGGGCTTCACGATTTAAAGCGCTCCCCGAGTTGTGATAATAAAATCGGAACTGCCTTTCAAGGTAGCGGTATGAAAGGATTTGAGATTTCCGTGCTTGCGGTTTACTGTCAGGATCGTAACTTTTGAATCACTTTATTTACTGCGAGCTCTTACCTAGCTAAGAATTTGATTTTGGATCTACCGTAAAGAAGGGACGTTTTCAGCCAATATTCTTAGGTTAGGAGGTCAAAAAAATGGCGTCAATCCGTGACATGTTAGAAAAAAATATATCTGGTCATCAAAGAATGAATCGAATAAACAAGAATTTAATTTTAGCAGCAGTGTTCGCATTGTTGTGTTCCCGTTTTGGGGATAAGACAGCCGGTGAAATGACTAGCATAGAGGCATTCCATCTTAGTCCTCAGGGTTGGCAACGCATTTGCAGTCTTGTGAATGCGAATGTCTATGGGTCACAATTTCCACTTACCATCAGGTGGCCTGTGTGCTCGTATGCCTTCCCATGCAATAAAAAAAAAAATGCTAACTAGCGACTCGCCCTCGCTTCGCTTCAGCTTAAGTGAGCTGTCTATAACATCCGTTCATAAATCGAAGATCTTTTGTTAACACCATAATCTCACAATAAATGATTTATGATTTATGAGAAAATCTTTGAGGAAGGTCTTTTTACAGCAATTTACGTGTTTTGATTGACGTCATTAAAGTGATAATGATGATTATAAAAGGAGTAAAAAAATCTGAGCTATTGAAATCTGAACGATTTCATGAATCAAAGTGCTCGCATTAACAGATAATCAACGCTACGCGATATTTCGATAATCCGAGCCGGATAATGAATCGAAAACACTACAAAATTAAATGGCACCAATTCCAAAGTCGCATTGCCGAACGATATCACGCCTCCAGTATATCCTGAGCTGCGCTATTAAAAAGGTTTTCAACTGGCTGTGGTTTCCGTTCGCTAGCGGAGATGTCGACAGGGTCAGTTTAGATTGGTGCAGTGAATGTGTGTTGTGAATAAACCATGAGTTGTTTTCAATTTAGCGTAAAAGCGTTCCGTCATAAAGCTGGACCTCTCTTATAATTAATATTTATGTGTGTGACGGAACTGACGGACGAGTACAAGCAGAACGTTTATTGTTGCGTTTTGCCCAATTATGTTTTTCTTTGATGCACAAATAAAAAACATACGGTGAGATAAAAAACAGACGGTAAAACGTTAAACAGTAAAGGTATATTGCGTATAACACGACTCTAGAATGTAGACAAATTTAAAGTTATGAGTTTGTTGACGATAAAAAGCTATAATGAATAATTATGATTTTATCTAATTAAATTATTAATTTGATTACCTGAAAGTTATTTTAATTTTAATATTTGCTCACAGTGCTTGAGAGCACTTCTTGGCCTAGGCCAAGAAGTAATGTATGGTGCCATAACCAAGAAATTTCATGTCTTCATTTCGTGATCTTAACGCATACATTTCCGAGCATATTTGAGAAAACAAATTTTAATACATAGCCATTTTTGAAAATCATCAAAATAAAGGATTGACGTAAGCTGATGACAGATCGTGTCGACCACTTATGCCAACTCCATACATTTCGAGTCCATAATAGAAAACGGAAACATTAGCATAAACGTCAATTGGAAACATTTTATTTTTAAAATTACAACAAACGGTACAGGTATTTGTAAAACACCTATAAAGTCACTCTAAAGGCTTTAAAGTTAGATTAAGTAACGTAGTATATTTAGTCTAAAACAGAGTAGTTCTGCGTCCTCTAGGCCAAATTATCCAGATTCTCGCACTTCTTTTTCCAAGGCATATTATGCAGCGGAAATAAACTGTATGGTTTTACAAAAGAATTTAGTTTTATATTTTTTGAAGTCACAGTTATAAGTCATTGAAAATAACATGGAAAATGTCTACTGCACTTCTCTGGGGCACTTAGCGCCGTGTCCAGAGACATTTAGTAACAATTTACTCGTTTATTTTTCAAACTTGTATAGTAAAAATTGTCATGAAGGAACGACTTAATAGCCTTAAGTCTTGCTCACTGCCTTATATTTTTATGCTCATGCATTCATGCCTTGGTCCCTTCGATCAACAATACAACTAGATAACGGGTCAGAGAACAAAACACGGCCCAGCGAATATATACCCACTTCAAATTGGGAGCTTACTTCAATTTAGTTCGTTGTCAACTACGCCAACAGTGACACGTGTCACAATGCCTCAATGCGTTTTCAGAAACTGCAAAAATAATCACCTTTACAAAAATCTTTCAGACGGAATGTCATACTTTCGGCATGTAAATGTCGATTCGTAATATTAATTGATAAATAGCTAGTCTTTCTATAATAGTCTTTCTAATAAAAAAATATATTGTTTAGTTTCGGACCAACAATTGTCAATATTTGGATGTTGGAGAACAGTATGTCAATGGAGTAGTTTTATACTTTATATTATTGCAGTAATAAATTAAATATTAGTTTGTGGATTCCTCGTGATCCATTTTATTGTGCGATATAGAGTTATATTGTCGCGAGTGAACGGCAGGAGTTTTTTAACTGATGAAGACCAAAGATGAACACCGGAAATCATTAATCATAATTGTTTAACGGGCAGTGATGAGATTTCTCTATTAAGAATATGAAATTACTTTTATTCACGTAATGCATGTAGTGAAGTGCAATTGATGGTGAAGTACCGGAAGAACTCTTTAATAATTAACGGCTCTGCATATGGGATAGCGAAATATTGTTAAGGCTGATTGGAAATTGTTATTAGACTATAGTCTTTTAGGTTTTAGGTTTTTTAATGTAATGAACGAGTATAATTATGTGCTGTAGAAAATCTCAATGATATGAGAAATATCACTAAAAATCGATTTTTCTTTTTAAAAATAAAACCGTCTTCAAAAATCCACTGAACATACCTATACATCGCTTCACATTTGTTGCCCTGTGGTGTAGGCAGAGACTACAGAATGCCAGGTGCACTGGTCTAAGCATACAAGTATAACTTTCGCTTCCTCTACATTCATAATTTTGACCCACTGAACAAGGTGAAATAAATGACCGGTCTCCTAGAAATTCCCTATCGTTGCCTAACAGGTATATCAAATATATGATATTTTATAATTATATCCAAGCCAGTGTCAAGTAGGTATACTTACACAAATAGCAATGCCACATGATTTTTGCCAGCGACATAATAAGTCAGTCGATATAAGTTTTTCAAGTAGCTATTAGGGTTTTTGAAGACGCTTTTACTTTATGTTGCTAAAAAAATATATGATTGGTTACGAGCCCACAATATTATTTTTATTATCTTAAATAATAAAAATAGCGTTGAGTTTTTGTTTAAATGAAACCCACCTGAGACGTCAAAACAGAAATAATATTAAGTATAAAGCTACTCTATTTGTACTCTGTTCTCCGTGACATTGGCACTCCGCTAGTAGAAGCTGCATAAGGTAAAAAAACGAGCCTCTAGTCGAAGCGACATAAGATGATAAATTGTTTCATGCAAAATTAAGCATTGCGTTAATGATATACCATTTAAATTAGGATGTTTTATTTTGACAATGATTTTATACAAGTATGAAGTTTGTATAGGTCGCCCTAGGACACTTTTGGGAGAGAATTCTGTATGGAACCCGGTGTCTATTGGTTGGTATGTCGATGCTTGGTCCATATAAAACTGTGACAATTCGAAATCGTTTTTTGTGTATTTTTTAGTATAGTGTATGATTTTCATCAAAAGATAGAGTGATTTAAAATGAAAGTACGTGTAAGTTCTGGGTAATACTTATATGGTTACAAAAAAACGAAGCAAGAGCAGGACATTAGTTTATAATATTTGCATGGATTTCCCCCAGACTTTAATAAGACACGCAAAATTCACTGTAGCGAGAAAAACACAAGCAGAAAACAAAACCATTATTCCAAAACAGTTACCCAAGTACACTTAAGTTTCAGCTCGCCAGGAATGTTTCGTGTAACCCGGCGGCGACAGTGTTAAATCTTAATCTGAGGGCATTTGGAAGTAAAGAGTCCCAAGTCTGTAAGGGTTAACTTAATTAAACAACTGGAACTCTGAAACTAGATTTAGGGGTCGATTGTAAAATATGTCGGCCTTAGTAGACTTAAGTGGTTCTCTTGAACAACTCACTTTAGAAGCGTCGATGAATTATTAACCGAATAAGTAACGAGGCATGGATGGCAGATGGACGAAGTTGGTTACTGAACTTGGGCGCTAATTAAAAAGGATATAAGTCTTTGGAAATCAAAAGAAAAAAATCAAAATTCAAAATTCAAAATATTTATTCAGTAAATTGGCCACATGCGGGCACTTTTACACGTCGGTAATGTACAGTGAATCTACCAGCGCTTCGGACAAGACCATCATTGCTGAGAAGAAGCGCCGCAAGAAATTCCAGCAGAAGGTCATTTTTTCAATCATAAAAAACATAATTATACTTAAAAGTAAGTTACATTAAGTAATAATAAGGTAATAAGGTAATAAACAATAAATTCTTAAAACTAGCAAAAATAAAATTATTACAAAAAGTAAGAACAACACGACGAGGTCTCTACGTCAAAAGCCATATAACTAGGATAATAAATTGAACAAAAAGTCCTTGCAAGCGTGAACAGACCGGACCCCACAAACAGCACCCGTTCACGAGTATGACGCGTATCTCAGCCATCGCCTCTCTCAACCATGTGATCGGGAAAGTGGCGACCCAATCAACGACGCCGCCGTAAGCAAAGACCTTTGAGCGAGCATGACATGCTCAAGCTGCCGGACAATAAGTAAGAGTAATATTGTGGAAAACAGCTGTCCGGCGAGAAACATCACAGTGTGTTCTCATTTAAAAACTTCTTGTACATACAAGACTAGAAAAGATACACAAAATACAAATAGTAAATCACAGTCGACTGACTGAGTCAGTGCTTGAATGCACAATTGGCTTGAAGGCTATGTCACATTGACACTACTAAAATACAACTTGGTCACCAATGAAGTCATTTACAGTGTAATATGCCCTACCCAACAAGCAGCGCTTGATGTGAGACTTAAATTTATTGAACGGCATATTGACGATATCAGATGGTATCTTGTTGTAAAAACGTATACAGTTCCCCGCAAACGAAGTGCTCACCTTACGGAGACGGTGACCTGGAAGTGCGAGCTTATCCCTATTTCTAGTATTTAAATTATGAACGTCGCGGTTATGCCTAAACTCATGTAGGTTTTTGCGTACATACATGATATTCTCAAAGATATATTGAGACGCGACTGTAAGAATATTAATTTCTTTAAATTTATCCCTCAGCGAAACACGAGACCCCAATTGGTAAATAGCACGTACAGCCCGCTTCTGTAATACAAAGATGGTTTGGATGTCAGCCGCTCTTCCCCACAGTAAAATTCCGTAACTCATAACACTATGGAAATAACTATAGTAGACAAGTCTCGCTGTCTCGACGTCAGTAAGTTGTCGGATTCGCTTTACCGCATAAGCCGCTGAACTTAGTTTACTTGCAAGTGTGGATATATGCGCACTCCATTGCAGTTTCGAGTCTAGAGTTACACCTAAAAATACTGTTCTATCTTCAAATTCCAGTGTCTCATCCTTCAGTCTTTCATACTCCTTACGTTGGACAAAGAAAATTTAATGCACTTGGTTTTTTTTTCATTTAAAAGTAAGTTGTTGGCTGTAAACCAGTCAACAATTGTAGACAACGCAACATTGATGCCATTAAAATTATCCTGTTTCCTATCCGCTTTGAATATTAGTGAGGTATCGTCAGCAAACAAGACTATTTCATGTTTATCGCGCACTACATACGGGAGATCGTTAATATAGATCAAAAATAAAAACGGACCTAGAATAGATCCTTGAGGCACTCCCATAGCTACAGATGACCCAGAGGATTGTGTTCTGTTAATGTCTACCTATGTAAGGGTTTCTCTTATCTTATCTTATCGTACAGATGGGCCCTTTTGGATACACTTCAACCCTACAGGATCTTTTGTGCAATTACCCTCTTACATACTCAGCTGTTTGAATGTGCAGGTTGCCTCACGATGTTTTTTCTTAATCGGGTAATGCACTTAAGTTAGATCCACTAATCCACTAGGCCATCGACGCTCTTTTAAAGGCTCAGCTGAAGATTAAGTGAAAACGGGTTTAAGTCTAGTATACTCCGTGTATATACCCCTTCTTAGAACCAGTTAAGTCGACTTATACCCGTTTTTACTAGATGCCCATGGTCAAGGAATTGAAAAAGACCCATGGGAAGACCTCCCACCGAATAGGTGGACGACCTCCGTAAAACGGCAGGGATACCATCGATGCAATTAGCGCAAGAACTTGTATTTTACTGAGCTTTGCAATTTAGTTTACGCTGAGAGAAAAGGACTGAGCTATATAACTGCTATAGCTCTGTCCTTTACGCTCGCCGTAAAATGAACTGCATAGCTATGTCATAATAACCCCTTTGTTCATGCAGTGGTTATACTTAGGTATCCGAAAGTGAATGGATACGAGCTGGGAATCAAGCTATCGAAGCGTTTCCAACATTTAAGTGGTATGTTTTTAATTTAAATAGCAACTTCCAAAAGTTTTGCCGTTAAGTACTTTGCCAAAGAATTGAAATGAATAAGTGTGCAAAATTATAACGACGTCATTTAGCCGCTTAGGCGCGAATGTAACACAAACGTTTAAACATGGATATCTTTCACATAAACATACTAGATTAAAAATTATACCCTTCAATAATAACAAACTTAAGTCTCCAATACAACCAACTTCAAAACCGACCGCAACTACGCAAACTTAAACTCATTAAATCGATCCCATAATAATTCTCAAAGCATAATCATAAAGGAAACGTCTAACATTACCGCTAATAGAAACGGAAAATATAACCGATTAAAGTTATAATTTCGAGAAATTGAATTCTGGCTAATACCTGCAATCTGCATAATAACGAGCGCGGATTAAATCGTTCGTTGACATACAACCAATTAACTTTTAAGCGTTCGTTACAATGTATGAAAAGGGTATTAAAACTAAGGTTGTACAATTTACAGAGTAAAACATTGAAATACTGGAAAATTAAGTACCCGAAACCGACGTGCGTGCATGACTCGATGTATGAATGTTGAAGAAGCTAATGAAATTTGTCAAGATCGTAGCAAGTGGAAAGAAGGTGGTCTCTGCCTACCCCTCTGGGAAACAGGCGTGAGTTTATGTATGTATGTAAGCATTGAATGATTGTTGGGATTGTTCATATTTTTGCAATAACTCTAATTCGAAAACCATTTCGAGGAATAGAGTTTTAAAGCCGATCTGTATTATTAAGTTTTAAAATATTTATCTGTTTCGGATATTTCAACAAGAGTATATTTAACCTTTGTTTGACTTTCGTTTTCTGAATGAAGCCCTTCTAGGTGCATCTTACGGGTTAGGCGAAAACCCCTTGAAATGGTATGTTGTAATACACTATTACAATCACTTTCTATCATTATATATCCTTTAATTATTTTAATTTATTAGGAAATACAATCCCAAAATTAAAATAATCATGTCATCCATAAAATGCCTGTTAAATAAATAAATATATTAAAACAAAACTATTGGGTCAAATACAAATTTTATAAAATTGGTTATTACCTATTATTTCGAATCAGAATGTAAAAACTGTGTTTTTTTTTGGTCTGTCACAATTATCTCCATACACAATGCGATACCGTTTCGCTCCCGTTAAACCTAGTCTGATTTTAAGATTTTTAAGTCTGTTGGTACGTTTTTTTTCCAAAAAAATACTTCTGTGGTGTACCGTGTACCACTTCTTTCCACTACGCTACGATCTTAACAAACCTCTTCCACGTACATACATCGAGTCAAGCATGCACGTCGGTTTCGAGTACTTAAGATTCGGTCCACAGGATAATAGGAAAGTAATGCTATTGAAATCTAAATAAGATACTATAATTTCAAATAGAGTTTCATTAATAAATAAAATACATAAACTCACGCCTTTGTACCCAGAATGGGGTAGGCAGAGATACAAAATAAAATCTTGTTTATAATTCTGTAACCACATTAAGTGATAAAAGTATGCTTGTAACGCTTCAAACAAAGTAGGGTACATAAAAAAAAGTGGTGTGACATGAAAATTACTATCTACAGCCTGTTTATATTTAGGTTGTTAAAACACGGACGAAAAATTGACTTTGATTGACCTAATCACAATCATAAACTTTCTGAAGAAACAACTTATTATTTAATTTTAAGTAATTCTTTATTTAAATAAACAAGTAGACCTAATTGACAACTGACAACCCTTTATTCTAGACTTCTCGATGCAATCGGAAGCTGCCGTCCAAATAAACAGACAGCCGATTCACTTGTCTTTCCAAAACGTCTGTTTGCAAAATGGAATTCAAATAATTTTAGGAAGGCTGCGGTGTGACTGCGAGCGTAGCGAGTAAACAACATAATAGTTGTGCACAAAGATACAATAATAAGGGAATCTATGTAAAAAACTGCTTCTTGTGACTATAACCGATTTAATTTATTTAATTTATGTTTGTGGCGATGCGATGGTAAGCGTAAAGTATAGACCACCTACGTTTCTATTTTACTGGGTATACTATTGTTCTAAGATCCGAATAGGGAACCACTGAAGGTAGTCTCCTATTCGCCTCCTCTACTTTATTGCTTTTGACATGTTATGATAACACGTTTGTTGTTTACTGATGTATTTTTTTAATATTTATTTATTTATGAGTATTTGCATATGTTTTGTTCCTTTTTGTGCAAAACTTGTAGGTGCAATTAATGCAATGTCCCTTACTCATCTACTTCAGGGTTAGTTGAAAGAGATCCCATTTACGGATAAGTTCGCCTTTGTAATATCAATATTCTAATATAAGTACATACATTTTTAAGTCAAATAGATAATCTGAACTATAGTAGGTAATGTTAACAATTAAACCCATAGTGTAAACTTAGCTAAGTCTAGTCCAACTAGGTTAATTAGTGTCACATCATCTCAGATATACCGAGTGAAAGTGAGTGGAAGGGTCGGAAAGGGCCGCCCTAGCGTACTTTTTCGAATAAAATCGGAGAAATACTGGAAAAGGGCCGAAACCGACGTGCGTGCATGTCTCGATGTATGAATGTGGAAGAAGCGAAAGAAATTTGTTAAGATCGTAGTAAGTGGAAAGAAGTGGTCTCTGCCTACCCCTCTGGGAAACAGGCGTGATTTAATGTATGTACGTATGTATGTACATCATCTCCCTGTACGCGTGTTGGTTATTAAATAAGCAGTCGTTTTAAGCGCAATTTCACAAAAAAAGCCTAACCTCTACGTTTACACATAACGCCGTATGCCAAAATGAGCTGAATTGTTTATAATGATGCGGCCGGACCCTTTGGCCCTTGGCTTGTCTTTAAACCACATACAGCAATGGGGTTGGAGAGAAACAAAGCTATAAATTAATCAGCCTCTCGCCCATGCCCTGACCACAGCTCGCCGACAATGGGGAGCCACCATAGCATATAGACAGACAGCCAGTAAGACAATTATGGCACAGTTAATTTACATAACTGTTTGTATTCAGTACTCTCCTTTAAAAATTTCCTGTACAACTAAGACTCAAACTATCTTAGCACTTTTTTTAAAGCTGTCTCATCGCAATAATCACTTTAAAAAATATAGACTAGTAGAACTGCCCGTGCGGCCGGCAGATTAAAATTCACAATAATATATTCAACCTAACAGATCAACGAGAATCCTCTTGAATTAGCGATACTCATTTCATCAAATTTAATTTCATCGAAGGGTAATTTCTGCTGAAACCTTATTGATTTTAGGTTATCTTAAACGTGGGATACGTAGATTATGTTAGGTTAGACCTGTTTCTATAAAACAATTATAACTCCATAACGTATACGTGCTGTATCAGTGTGTTAAAGAGAACGCTTGGAACAGGCAAGAATGGAAATAACTCCACCGACAAGAGCATAGCTCTTAAGTAAATGATGATGAACGTGTAAACGCCTGTCGATGAAATGAAAATTCAACGAAGTAAAACATTCTACAAAATTAGTGTCAGTAATTCGAGAGTAATCTACAGTGTGTCTTTGACCTTGGGGCTTTAAATGCAACAATCAATTCTACTCGCTAAACTGAACTACTTTTGTTTTGCACCATGAAAAAATAACTTAAGTTTAGATATTTAATTGATGTTAAAGTCTAATTGTAAAATCAGTGTATTACATACTGGCCATATAATCACTATCTCATGGTACGGGGGCGACATTTCCTTGGTACGAGGGCTAAAGGAAAATGGAGAATTGGATCGCGTACATTGAAAATTACATTTAACTTGTATGATAAAAAATTAATTTAAATTGGATATATTTTTAACAACTTACAGAACAAAAGATGTTTAGTTTCAGGAGTAGAAATGATCTATGCATTTAAAGCCCCAAGGTCAGAGGCACTCTGTATATCAACGTCTTAGGGCCGTATTAATAAACCCATCTTGGCTGAGATGCCAATCCATAGAAAACTGTAATTTTTGACGCATCTTGAGACGAGCATTACAATCGAGATCAGTTTATTAATACGGCCCCTAATATTGTAAGTAAGCTATAACTTTCTGGGGGTGGCGGTCTGGTCGCATAACAACTATTGTCATAATATCGATTGTCATAACACTTTACGCATAAAGTTGATGCTCATAATTTTATTTGGCATAAATTATACTAGGCATAATTGTTCCTTGTCATAATTGTACGGAGTCATAATTGGTTTAATCATAATGTAGAAAGGCATACATTTATTAAGTCAAAATATTCATATAATATAAAGTTAGTGCCAAAACCGACTCGGATCGCGGATAGGTTAGGGTTATTTTTTTATAAAAGAGCGGAAAAAGTTTATTTATAAAGCCATACCATTATAAAGTATGGTTAAATAATTTTATGCGCATCAAATTTATGCGCGTTACACAATATGTTCTTAAACATTATGATTAAAAACTTTATGCGCATAAATGTATGACAATTTACAGTAACTGTAAATTGTCATACATTTATGATGCGCAATGATGAGTATGACGAATCCTTGTATGCCCATCAAAAATATGACTTTAAACTTTATGCAACCCGACCCCTACCCACTTTCTGGAACACAAATTGTATTACTGTTATTTCCGTGTTTACTGTGATTCTGTATGAAAGCTCCTTAATTATCATTCTTGGTGCACTGAATCAGACGCTATTAGACAACAAAGGAGATCGAATATTTGCAGTCTTTGTCCTGGCAAATAATATAAGGTGTAAGTTTGCCATGGGGCGTCTGGCTGAGTTTTGGGTGTTACCGAATATTATTCAAGTAAACTACGTGAATTAAGGATTCTATATTCGAATTGACTAGCGATTAATACCTATAATATTATTTTAAGGTTGAAATCCCGCCTTTGAGAACGAAGCGCTTTTCATCATCCTTAATAATGCGTAGGTACTGTAAAAGAGTGGAATGCGCTTCCGGCCTCTGTATTTAAGAGTGCATACAATCTGAACTTATGTAAAGCTAGGGTGAACAGGCTTCTTTTAGGTGAGCTTGTTTAATAGTCGATAAATTCTTTGTCGCTGTGGAAATTGATAAGTCACGCTTATGTAGCAATGTACAAGTTGCAGAACATTCTCAGAAGTTAAGAAATCGTCTCAAGAAATTACTGAGATTATTATCGAAAGCATTTGAGAGCATTGAGAATGTTCTCATTCCATTCAAAATTTCAGAATATTCTTAGAAATTTCCGAGAATTTATCATAAGAAACTTTCACAATTTGAGAAAAAAAAAAATCGGAAGAATCCTACGCATGCGGTTTTGTATGTGGGTTTGAGACTTTCCGCGGCTGGTTTATTCTAAATTCGTCTAAATTGCATGTGTATCATTACATAGTAGAATAATGTCGCTTCCGCTGTCTGTTCGTTTAGATCTTTACAGGTTTTAATGTAATTTTCAGCAATATACAGAGTGATTCAAGATACAGGTTTTTTATGTTTAGTAAGTTCTGGTTTATGTACAGGTGATACTGAAAACTGACATAAACCGAAGCAAAGCGAGGGCAGCTCGCTATTAAAAAATAAATTGATATTTTACGTGGCGTACTTGAATATGGATGCGAATAGCACACGACCGGTCTGACTGGAGAGCCTTGGGGGAGGCCTATGTCCAGCAGTGGACGTCTTTCGGCTAACATGATGATGACGATTTTCGTTTTTTTTTATTGGTTAAAAAAATCTTTTGCAGCTGTAGCTACTTCAAGCGATACTTTTAGTGTTTTAAGGCTGCGTTTCCACCATAACTGTGCTAGGCAGCTAAGCGATGGAACGCAGGAAATTAAAAAAATGGCTGATATTCGAAATTAGAAACGTGAAATATGTTTTTTTTTATATCGGAAAGTTGTTTTCAAGTTGTCTTTGTCGAATTTGTTATGAATTGAGTTCGACAAAAAAAAACGACTAATTTGACGAGAGGATAAAACGGCTCGTCTAAAATAAGACGCATGAACAAGAAAAGCTCCACATATCGTTAAACCTCTACTTCCATGTTTGCTCCAGTCTTCACAAACACGCGTGACGTAGGAGCACTAAAGTATTCTTTAATTAGTACATTACGGGGCCGAGTTGCGCGCGACGCGTGTAATATGGAAATTATTCAATTAACCCACCGCTCTTCCCGCTACAGGCACAACATTCATACACACTGGCGAAGAATTCCACAGGTTCCATACTCGATAACAACCATTTAATTACTAGGAGTCTTTATCGAGTGGAATAATTGTTGTTTCCATCCATCCAAAAATACTAAAAATACTAAAGTCGTTCCTTAGTGACAATCTTTCATGCACAAATCTGAAAAAGGAATAAGTTAAACTATCTCTGAGTTACTTGGTTCCGTTGTTTACGCTCTCACCCTGCAGGATTTATTGCTTAAATATCCCTGTAAAAATTCAGTCACTTCACCATGGAAGCCACTGCTCTAGGAAGGTAGTGCACTTAGGGTCTCCCCAGACCTATCGATGCCGAATCAGCTTGAGCCGGTAAGAAAAATCCATCGATAGGTCTGGGGAGACCCTTACTCGTAAGTTAGAAATACTCAATGGTACACACCGACGATCTTGAATCGATATTTCTCGTCAACAACTCCCTTAAAGAAACTATAGTTTTCTCACAAACAATTTTACAATACAATAGGATTACTAGTTAGTATTTTTAACTCACGAAGTTTCGCCATTCTGCTTATTTTAACGTTCTATCAGCCCAATTGAATTCTGACCCACCATATAACTCTGTCACAGTAACACTTAAAAACAAATAGTTTGACATTTCTTACGACTTGAATTATAACGTTACTGTGATACAGTTCTATGGTGGGTCAGGGCTCCATTTTTTCCGATTTGAGTGACGGGACGCGCCTAAGTTGATTGAAAATACTACAAAACGCTTTTACCATTTCATATATTGTAAACGCGCTGGCCTAGTTGGTAGTGACCCTGCCTACGAAGCTAGCGGTCCTGGGTTCAAATCCCGGTAGGGGCGGATATTTGTGTGATGAGCGCGAATATTTGTTTCTGAGTCATTGATGTTTTATATGCATTTAAGTATATATTTTTTCTAGTACCGAGCCTAGAGCTTAGTTTGCACATCTTTAGACCTGTGTGACATGGTCCCCTGATATGTATTTATATATCCCTTAGCATCCATCTCTTTTACTACCATTGAATGTATCACTGAACATGCTTGTTCACAACTAAGAGATTTATTTCCAGTAAAGATTTAGGTACGGAGAAAATACATCTGTAGCCCGGGATCCAAAAACAATTTCGACACGTTATCTTGTCGGAGGAGAGACATATGACAAAAGTTTCCAAGTTGCGTGTGGAAGTTTCAAAACTTCATATGACGCAGGATGCAGCCTCTGTTTTGGGAGATGTTGGAAAATATTTGTTCATCTCTATAGGAGGGTGGTCTAGGTTTCGATATAATTTATTTGTCATTTAATGGCACCGTGCCAACAGTTCCAAGGACCTTACGTGTATGGTAATTATTGTTGCAATCAACGAATCTGCATCGGAAATAAATAAATAAAGGTTTGTTTCTGGCGAATTGAAGTGATTTAGAGTTTCACAGTAACGTACACTACTTCTCATGCGATGCATCGTCTATTGGTTTCAGAGCAGTGTTAGTACCGCGGATCATTAGATCACTCATTGTTAAAATGTATTTTTGATGATTCCCCGCTAAACTAATTTGTTTCACTATTCAGAGAGGGAATACCTTTTCGCGTAGGGTCGCGGTTTTGGGTTTTAGTTTTCGCTTAGTTTTAATTTTACTTTGTTTTATCTGTTAGTTATGGTGTAATATTATTGAGATAGTCTTTTTATTTGAATTACACTATTATAGTATTTAATTCGCCATTCTATAATGCCGTGTGTACAGTAAAACAACGCGTACGTGAGTGTTCGTTTGTTGAATATCATGTAAGGAGTTGGAATAGTGGATCGTGCTAATTACCGAATTACTCTGAAGTGTAATGTTACCATCCATTTTAAATGCTCTTACGGAACTTGGCATGTTCTTTGTAGAGCACAAACATGTGAAGTACTTTGTTAATATCCGTAATGGTTTGTTATTTTATGTTTTAATTTCGATTGTAGTGAGTGAATTACGTTGTTTTGTATTATGTACGTATGTAAACAGTTTATTGAACAAAACAAAAACAATACAATGAGTTCTTTTTTATGAACAAAGGCGAACCTATACCTTTAAGGGTTCTCTTCCAGCTAACCTTTGAGAGATTGATTTTTTTTTTAAATTATTCTCAAGTACTGTGCACCACCTACCTCAAGTTATGTTTTTAGGACATCTCTTCTATAATTAGTGTTGTTTGTTTTACATGTAAAGAGTATATTATGCCATTTATTAACGTTAAATAATTCGTAAATAGGTTTCATGTTTGTTAAAATAAAAGAATTTTGCATAGCTTTATTTTTAAGATTGTAAAATGTGAAAGAAGATTGACGAAAGAGATATACAGATCGAAAGTGAGTGGAAGGGTCGGAAGGGGCCGCCCCAGGCGTACTTTTTCGAATCAAATCGAAGAAATACTGGAAAAGGGCCGAATCTTAAGTACCCGAAACCGACGTGCGTGCGTGACTCGATGTATGAATATTGAAGAAGCGGAAGAAATTTGTCAAGATCGTAGCAAGTGGAAAGAAGTGGTCTCTGCCTACCCCTCTGGGAAACAGGCGTGATTTAATGTATGTATGTATGTAAAATGCTAATATACTAGTTACAAATTGACTAACATTGTCATCGAATAATTCCCACTGGGGTTCGATAACCTTTTAATTTTCCCGCGTTGACTTAAATCTCGTGAAAAAGGTCGGTAAACCGTCGGTGAAACTGCAAAACCGCGTAAGTAACATTTTAAATTAGGAGCAAACTGCACCTTTTTAATGAGACGGTAAGGTTTATTTTGCCCTATCATAAATTTGTTAGTTACGTGGTTTTGCAGTATCACCGGCGAAACGTATGTCCTTGAACCTTTATAAGGACATTATAGGTAATGGAGGGGTTGCTATGGAGTAAAAAGATCGACATGATTTGTTTGCAAAGTTAGAAAGTGATATAGGCCAGATTTTTTACCTCGAAATAACCTGAATTGAGGGAATGTGTCTCTGTCTGTCCCATTCCGTACATGGAAATCATTGGAACTCGTTAAGTTTTGACAGCTCAAAATTCGACCTTAATGCTTTGGATTAATTGCCACACAAGATTTAACAGTGATAACCCAACGTGTTTCTGTTTAGACCAACAGAGTAAATACTGTCTAACCGAACAATTGTCCTTGCGTGTGATATTCATGGACTTGTTTCTCTAACAAGTAAATGGTGATTATACACCTTGTTTTTTTTTTATTATTTGAAAAAGGGGGCAGACGAGCAAGCGAGCCACCTGATGGTAAGTGATCATCGCGACCCATAAACACCCGCAGCACCAGAGGAATCGCAGGTGCGCTGCCGGCCTTTGAGAAAAGAGTTGGCTCGTTTTTTGAAGGCTCCCAAGTCGTATTGGGGTGCGTAGTCGTAATGCTATTCATTAAGGAAAAAAATCCATAGAAGCTGTCGTTTTGAGTTAGTCTTATAACCATCGAGAAGGGAAAACGGCCGATTGGAGGTTGGCTTTTACTATTGATTTATTCTATTTACTGATTTACTCTCACGATATTGGCGAAGTCGCTGCGGGATACCGCGGTCGACCGCCATTAATAATAAATAAAAGAAGTCATCGAGTTTAAATAGTTATATTTACTTTAATTATTTTAATTATCGTTCCTGACGTAGATACCTCGTCATGTTGTTCTAGTCATTATTTTTTTATTTAATTTTAATGACCTGACATTTGTTACTTTATTACCTTGTAATGTAATTGATTGAAAAAATTACCTTCTGTTGGAGTTTCTTGCGGCGCTTCTTCTCCGCAATGATGATTTAACAAATTATTTTTCGAACTTTTTCTCCATAGTATAATTTTGTTTTAAATCAATCTATGATTGTTTTAATATTGTTTAAATGCTCCGTGAACAACACCGCAAATAACTCGAGTGCAAGTCACGATAGATTGACGCCTTTTCCCTTAACTACGTCCAAAGACAACCAGCCAAGCAGCAGTGTTCGCATTGTTGTGTTCCGGTTTGGGGATAAGACAGCCGGTGAAATGACTAGCATAGAGGCATTCCATCTTAGTCCTCAGGGTTGGCAGTGCATTTGCAGTCTTAGGATTGCGGTCTTGTGAATGCCAATGTCTATGGGTCACAGTTTCACTTACCATCAGGTGGTCTGTGTGCTCGTTTGCCTTCTCTATGATATAAAAACAAAAAATAGCTTTGTTAATTTCATTTGCCGTTGCCGTTTGTGGTTGCCGGTTTAGAATAGTGCCACTCCATGTCTTCCCGTGGATGTCGTAAGAGGCGACTAAGGGAATAAAGGCTTGTAACCACCTGATGGTAAGTGTAAACTGTGACCCATAGACATTCGCATTCACAAGACTGCAAATGCACTGCCAACCCTGAGGACTAAGATAAAACTTGTCCCAGAAAAAAATGTCACTCATTATTAGTTGGGGTTGTGTTAGTACTGTTAGGCGATGGGCTTGCCACCTGTCACTAATACACTTGGAAACATCTTAGCCTACTTGTGCAAAATGTGGTTACAGAATTATCAAGAAGTTTTAAGACTTGTTGGTAATTCTTTAGATCTGCCTACCCCACTCTGGGAATGAAGGAGTGTAGTGCAGTCATTGAAGCGAAAAATACGGTCTTACCTCCGATTTTTTTTACTGTGAACCGATTCGCATGAAATTTTGGAATTAGGCTCATCTTACCCTTAACTTCAAAAGTGAAAATGATCTGAACTCCGCCTATTATTTTTAAGGGGTGTAAACAACCCCTTAATGGAAAAATTTACATTGAGCCATTTTATCGCTAGAAAAAATGTCTAATAGTAAGTGGTGAAATTGTAAAGTATTTTCTAACATAATTACCTCATATTAATATCATTTTCAACCCCTTGAAAATCTTACAACCCTTGCAAACAACCCCTAAATTGAAAAAATCACAAAAAAGTATAGAGTAAGTAATATTTTATATTCTCTATAATAATTATCAAATTTTTAACCCCCTTTCAACCCTTGAAAACTACCCCTTGATAAAAAATTGTTAATTATTTTTTTTGATAAAATGAAAAGGATTTCTACACTACACTATTCTACACTCTCGAAAATGATTATCATATTCTTAAGCTTTTCTACCCTTAAAACTACCCCTAAATTAAAACAGTGAATATAGATGATTACATATTTAAAAATAATTTAATTTAGAGTAAAATTTGCCATTTATTGAATAAAATATTTACAAATTATATAAAATTGTACTATTATTATTAAAATATAATAGACGGAAATATACTGGTCACATTATAACGAATAAACGGAGCACGCACAGCTGATCACATGGCTTCACTCAAATGTGTTATATATACATATAAGAACGTTGATATGTATTCATGCCTACGTTTCCAAAATATATGAGCCATATTATGTATTATTACTGGGTCTCTATTATACTGCGTACTTTCACATTGCTCCAAATATTCACACTCCGAAATTTTCAGTTACTAATTAGAAAAAAATATGATAAGTTTTTGGACCATAACTCCTTCAATTTTCATGCTATCACAATTTATGAAAAACCACTGTAAAGGTAATTAAGAGAGCTACAACATTCTATATTGCAATATATAGTAAAAAACCTTTTTCTAAAACGGTGAAGGGTTAAAGGGCTTAAGAGAGGCTGTGATTGCGCTGCCACGCGCTCTTTAAACAATCATATCTCCGTCAATTTTTGTTTGACAGAAAAAACAAAAAAACCAAATTGTTTGTCAGAAAAATACCATTTTTTTTTATTCCTACACTTTTATACTTATCTGTCGTCATTTTTGAGATATTATGAAAAAAAGGTGGGTGTTTTAAAAATTTGAAATTTTATTTTTATTTTAATCGTGACTTTTTTGAAAAATATGTGTCCTGAAGCAGCCAAACTGATACTATCTAACAAACTCTTCATAATAAAGTTAATTCTAGGCGGAATACGATTAATTTTAATTTTGGTGGAAATGGCACTTATGAAACCCATTGATTTAAAAGAAAAAACATTAGATGCTCCCCTTATTTGCAATACAGCTCACTTATTTTACGTGCAAAATACTTTTAATAGTGCTCATTTCAAAGCTTATTTCAAGCACTACAAAACCCTTTTGTATTAGAATGCATAAAATGCATCTGCTCGCCGCTAGATGGCATTGACCACATCGATTAAATTTCAGACAAAATAAAAAACGGCTTTGAACTTTAATATCTAGCTTAATATTGCACTTAGAATACTTTATAAAAAACCAAATTGTTCATTGTTTTACCTGCTACAATTTTGTTTTTTATAAAATTTTCGATAAAACGTATATTTTTGAAGATATTTGCAAAAAACCGATGAAAAACGTGAAAAAATTGCGAATTTTCAATTGCCAATAACTTGAAAAGTATTGGATTATTTGAAAAACTTTATAGATGATTTTTTGCTTAAAATTAGGCCTTCTATCGATATCCGAGGCTATTTTGAAAAAAATAAAATTCACCCCCGAGAAGGGGTGGCAACCACCCCCAGGGTGGTTGCGGAGTTCAAATCATTTTCACTTTTGAAGTTAAGGGTAGGATGAACCTAATTCCAAAATTGTATGCAATTCGGTTCACAGTAAAAAAAATCGGAGCAATAATGCTTCAATGACTCCACTAGTGAGTTTATGTATGTATGTATGTAATTTCATTTGTTACTCATGCATATTTCCATCTTAATACCTTAGGGACTCACTAATAAATCCCAAAACCATTTTTAAGAGCCCACCTGATGAAGGCCGAGCTAGCATTGAAATTGGCCTATTGTTGTGAGATCGATCAAGGGCTCGTTTACTGACAAAAGGGATAGGCCCAACAGGCCATTTGAGGCGCCTTAACGAGGGCCATTCAAAACTAACAATGGCGGAATCTAGATGGAGCCTTGAACGAGTCGGATTCAATAATTGCTCTGTTTGTTAGAAGTTCGATAATCTGCATAAATTGATAATGGAGAGATCTTTTGCGTTTTCGTATAATTTTGGTGGTTTTTACAGATTTGGTAATTATCTAAGTAACTTTCTACAGTTAAAATTCAAAATTCAAAATATTTATTCAGTAAATTGGTCACATGAGGGCTCTTTTACACGTCGGTAATATGGAGTGAATCTACTAGCGCTTTGGACAAAACCATTATTGCGGAGAAAAAGCACCGCAAGAAACTCCAGCAGTAGGTCCTTTTTTCGGTTGTACGTTATTTTAAAGACTGAAGTTGTTTAGAATTTCATTTCATAGAAATTTTTTCTCGTATTATCATTTCATAGAATAATCAATATGTAGAATAATTACTTTGAAGACATTTAAATCATCGTTTTTTATTTCAAATAAAATTCAATGTTTCTTTTTTCATATCATAGAATAGCAAATTAAATATTCTTTGTTCTCGTATTATTTGATTTACAATCAAATTATATCGCATAGCAATTATATATCAAGGGATATAAAAAAAATAACCTCGAAGGCTAAGGCGGGAGCTTGCTTCGCTTCGCTCCCGCCATAGCCTTCTGACCTAACCTATTCAAGTCGGTTCTGCCCAGAGAGGTCTTGCTCGCTCACTCATATTTATAGGTTGTACGTTAATGAGTTTCTAATGAGTTTTGAGTGAGTATGAAAAAATACACTGACCAACCAATATTCGTTGAAAAATAATTATATTGTTTGATAAGTTTGTGTAATGAAAAAATAAAATTACAAAATTCATTGAATTGATTTTCTGTCGAATTTGTTTCTTTCAAGTAAATAGTTAAAAAATAATAATATACGAAGCAAAAATACAAGGACCAAATAGTATATGAAACATTTTCTGTGAAACAAAATTCTGTAATTTTTCAGTCTGTAAAACAAGGGGACACCCCTTTTTTCCCATCATAAAATACACAATAATACTTAAAAGTAGCATTACAAGTTAATAAATTAATAAATAATGATTTTAAAACTAACACAAAGAAAATCATTACAAATGTAAGTTCAATAACATTAAATTAAAAATAGTGACTAGGAGAACAACATCTCTAGGTCTCTACGTCAGGAACGATAGTTAAAATAAATTACTGGAAAACAAGTCCTTGCAAGCGTGAACCGACCGGACCCCACAGACAGCACCCGTTCACGAGTATGACGCGTATCTCAGCCATCGCCTCCCTCAACTATGTGTTCGGGAAGGTGGCGACCCGATATACAATGATAGTA
Organism: Acleris emargana; assembly: GCA_927399475.2. Taxonomy (NCBI): domain Eukaryota; kingdom Metazoa; phylum Arthropoda; class Insecta; order Lepidoptera; family Tortricidae; genus Acleris; species Acleris emargana. The sequence goes on from OV656843.1 coordinate 3,980,539, forward strand.
CGTAGTCTATCATTATACAAAGCGATCAATAAATATAATATCAAATATCATGCACGAAAACATGCCAAAAATATTACGAGAGAGATAGAGAAAAGGAAAAAACACCTAAGTACAAAAATATGCGTATATAAGATGGTGCAAGACGACCACATAAAAGTTTCGATATGCTTTCATACATCAACGATGACATTGACGTTAACTTTCGTAATGTCATTGAGTAGCTAAAGGTGAAGCATACGTAAAATAACGTATAAATGGTACAGATAGGTTCAGAATACGTTTTCGAATGGTAAAGGCGATTCGAAAACGTAACGTATAATTGAAATGTCGAGCTACAGAGCAAGCGCAGTACAAAAAGGCTATAATCTCGGCATGTAACAAAAGACGAGCGCCGTAGGCGGCCTTTCCAGATATATGCTGCCCTTATAAAATACAAGTACCACATTTGCGATATAATACCTGAAGGATTTTAAACTCTGTAGACTTTAACATTAGGTCGCATATGCCGTAAGATCGCTATGGCATATGCGGTCTTTTTATTAGGAAGCAGAATGAAAAACCTTAATAAATCATTGGAGGTTTGCGTATTGAAATATCTGCAACGTAATAAAAACCAGCCGATTTATAATACCCTTTCAGAATGAAAAGTATTATTTTGGGAATCTACAGTTCAATCCGAAACTGTTATCTCTTATTTTATACAGTAAAACTGGCTTTATAAACATCAAATTTTGATAATTAGAGATTGCGCGCGGTCTTGTCTGTCAGTCAAAGAGTTTTATAAATACTTATAAAAAAATGGTTTCCAATTAACATAAACTAAACGATATCACAATTAGTTAAAATCGTTGAAATCGGACGTTATTTAAAGGGTGAGAAACGTGTCCGCCCGGAGCTTAATTTCGACAAGTCTAACAAAATACAAGCTTTAAAATGCAATTTCATGTTTTGATACTATCGTCTTCATACATAAATTAAGTCACGCCTGTTTCCCAGAGGGGTAGGCAGAGACCACTTCTGTCCACTTGCTACGATCTTGACAAATTTCTTCCGCTTCTTCCACATTCATAGTCTACATAATAAATTTTAACCCAGTAGCCCTTACGGTATCCTGACTTTTAACCAAATCCATCATTTGACAAACTATACTCGTATCATTTTACAAAATTTCATTTCGCAAAAACGTGTTTGTGCTCAAACCGTTACACGGCCTTGTTAAATAAGTTAGGTTAGTTTAGACTTTCGACCACAAAAAATGGTAAATAATGCGGCGGAATTATCTTTGTGCGAAATGAAAGTTTGTAAAATGATATACTTTTTCAAATGTTGATTTGACACCACTTTGTCTAAATTTGACTTTCTATTCAGCCCCAACGACGGAACAAAGAACCACTCTTTCATACACGCAGGTCAAAAACATTTGGTCAAACCGAAATCCCAAACTAGCTTTGAATGGTTGATGCAAGCGTACTGGCGACTCAAGGTAATCATTATTTAAAAAATTAAATCGCCCGATAATAGCAATCCCTTCTTTAAAATACCGCATCCAAAAGGATCGGTCCATTTTGGAGCTTCCATGCCACAGCAGATACACAGACACACACATACATGCGTAAAGCTTATAGCTGAGTATGTATTCAAACACACAATCAAACAAACACGGAAAAACAAACAAAGTAATATTTACATAGTGTGTGTAAGTGCAAAGGTGACATATTAGTAGCCGTTACTGTAGCTAAAGCTTGAAAATCGTCGAGCCTATAAAAAAAAAACTTTTTAAAATGTATATAAGGACCATTTTTGTCCTTGACATTGTTTTCGTATCTATCTATTATAGTTAGTTTGTCCAAAGAAAGTTAAAAAACCGTCAATTGGAGGGACACATTCTACAGTTGGGGGGGTGGGAGTAGTGAACTTAAAAAACCACACCCAAAAGTATCATGTCAAACAAGTTTTTATACTTCATTATTTTGTTTGTCAAAAACCTAGAATTACTGAATTATTATAACTTCCTTTTTTTTTCAGGTCTGCAATAGTTTCAAAATCTTCCTGCGACTACCTATGAAGTATTATATTGTTATTCCCAGTGATGTGCTTTGCCCGGGAATATTGCCCAGCGTGAACATATTGCCGTAAATGTAGCCTAAAAAGACCTTGGCAATATTGCAGGAATCTTGCCTATGTTGGCAGCAATACTGCCGGCGCTAGTATTCCGGGAATTAGGGAAATTGGCAACGGTACATCACTAGTTATGTCCTATCATCTATGTTTGTCCACATATTTTATATGTATATTTGTATACTCGTATACAGCCATCTTTCTATTTAGCAACGTATCATATTATTTTAGCTAAGATCTAGCTCGTATTCAATTGGTTATTTATTAACCCCCCCCTCCGTTACCACAAAGTGTTGCCTTTTAATGATTTCAATTATAGAAATATGAATATTAAAACCGGTAGGTATGTTTAGTTGCAGTGTCAATCAATAACAATTTATTTTTCGTTAAATTATGGTATTTAATACTTTCTTAACACAAAAAAGCTGTATTTATCATTTGGTAGAAAACGGTATGAATTAAAATAATGGATACTATAAAAAGTATGTCGTAAAATATTTCTGTTTTGTTCTAACCATGCCTTTGAATAGAGGATTTTAGGTTATGGATAATTAAAGTTCGAATTATAAACCGTTATGACCTAAACAATTCACGACTTCCCATAGTGTTGAACGTAAATAATGTAGGTACAAAAGTCTGACTTTAAATAATCGAAACCATAAATGTATGGCAGTCAAAGGGATCCCCATTACCATACAGTAATTATCATAGAAGCATAATTATTTAGCGATATCTTTTAATCAATGTGGAATATAGTTATTACTGTCCAGTCAGCGTGAGTTATACAACCGTCCCTCACTGATATTCCAATCAGAGATCCAATAAATCTGTCTACCTACGCATATGTCTTAACTAGTGGTAATTTGGGAAGCATTTAGGCCTGAATTAATGGATGTATTCATCGGCCTACACATCGGCTCCTTTAATAGCAAGTGACCCGAAAACTTGCCCACCTGATAATTGGGAAGTAATAATCTACATACGGTTAGGTTATTTACATTTAAATCAGAGGTTCTATTTATATCTGTATTTATGTAAACAAACATTTTACTAAATTATCAACCAGTTTTTACAGTTGTTGGTAATTCTGTAGCTCTGCCTACCCCACTCTGGGAATGAAGGCGTGAGTTTATGTATGTATGTATGTATTTTACTATACTTAAACAACTGGGATATACCAAAAAAAAAACTTTACGGTTTTTACATTATTTTTCGAAAGAATAAGTAATTTAAAGAGACCTTTAATTTTGTATTTGATCGAACAGTTTTGTTTAAATATCTTTATTTATTTAGCAGACATTTTATAGATGACATGATTATTTTAAATTTGGGATGTCATTTTCAATGATAAAAAGTGATTTTAATAGTGTATTAAAACATACTATTATAATTTCGAGCGGTTTTCTCCTCACCCGTAAAATTCACCTAGCAGGGATTCAAGCGGAAAACGCACGTCAAACAAAGGTTTTTTTTTTCAAAATATCCAAAATAGATAAATATTTCAAAAACGTAATAATGCAGATCGGCTTTAAACTCTATTCTTCGAAATGGTTTTTGAATCAGACCAAATAATGAAAAAAATTAACAATCCAAATTACACAAAGATTAAAATTACTAAAATAAAAGTGTTGTAACATATCACAATCATTCAATCACATTTCGTTTCATATTGATATAATCTATCGTAATTTTACATACCTAATCATTTTGATTTGACAGATTATAGTAATGTTACCCTATAGTTGATAAGACAATGGCTTCAGTTTGACATGAATTGGTACAGATGTAGTGCATACCTAATTATTTTCCATCGTACTTTCTCGGAAACGATCGTATTGTCATGCTACTTCAGACAACCTCAGTACTTTTTTAAATGTGACCTACCTATAATGAATTTCTAATACTTAAATGATAATAATTACTTGATCATAAAAACCCGACCACGTCCTGTCATATTATGTTAGTACACCGCCTTCTTTCTTTCTTCTTTTTCATAGTCGTTCATTGGACATAGTCGATCGGCGTTCAGTACCGCGAATGTCAAATTGGGTTACAACTTGACATTCGCGGTACTGAACGCCAAACGACGACATTCGAAATTATGCTAGACAGACATCCACTGGTACAATTTCAGGTGTTGCGAGAAACTGAGAATTCATTTTATGAATAGAAAGTAACTTGCGCCCCAGATTTATTTTGCTCCTTAAATATCAAGTACCTTTGTCTAAAAATGTTCCAAAGCAACAACAACTGCCATTCCAGCATTTAAAATTTTAGAAGTGGACAAATATGCCGCAAGGGACAGATTACCTTGGCTTGCGTAGTTTAGTCTGAATCTTCATTTTTATTTGCAGATGTAAGTTAACGAGATGTTAGTATAAAAGTTTTAACGGTGGTTCTGTAGTCAAACAAGAAACTTTTACGTTTTTGCCACGTATATGTGTATCAGACCGTTTACGTGTCATAATCGTCTTATTTCAAGACATTTTAAGACTTCTCTGAGCATAGCTCCGCGAGCTTCTGCGGGTGGTAGGACCTTGTGCAGGGTCCGTCCGGATCGCTACCACCATCTTATCCATTAACCTACCGCCAAACAGCAGTGTTCGCATTGTTGTGTTCCGGTTTAGGGATAAGACAGCCGGTGAAATGACTAGCATAGAGGCATTCCATCTTAGTCCTCAGGGTTGGCAACGCATTTGCAGTCTTAGGATTGCATTGCAGTCTTGTGAATGCGAGTGTCTATGGGTCACAGTTTCCACTTACCATCAGGTGGCCTGTGTGCTCGTTTGTCTTCTCTATGCCATAAAAAAAAAAAAAAACAACTTCTACGTTCTTGTGAATGCGAATGTCTAAGGGTCACAGTTTCCACTTACCATCAGGTGGCCTGTGTGCTCGTTTGCCTTCCTATGCCATAAAATAAATAAATAAATATACTGTATATCACGAACCGTGATAGTTAGATAATTGTAATTTTCACTGATGATGTATTTCTGTTGTCGCTTTGACAACAAATTAAAATAAATATTTAGGGGGGGTCCCATACAACAAACGTGATTTTTATAGATAATGGTACGGAACCCTTCCTGCGCAAGTCCGAATGTATAGTTACGCCGAATTTTGTTTTCGCTTAATTTTTTTCCAGCTTCAACGGAAAATATTTTTTTAAATGTTTTGTATAATCGTGGTAGAAAAGTGTATGTCAGGTCAGGTAAGGTTTATTTTATAAATTTTCAAAAAAGTCAAAAGTATCAGTAGAATAACAATTACTTATGCGAAATTAGTATTCTACGAAATCACAAATTTGGACAATTTATGATTATGCGTAAACGAGGATAACCGTTATAAATTTACGGTGATAAGTATCCGTATATATTATATAATAGCTTCGCCAGCGACTCCGTCCGCGAAGACGTCGTTTATCGCTGCTCCCTCAGGAACTGTCAAATTTTCCGGAATAAAATCTATCTTCCTATTCCAGAACTTATCCATTATCTGTGCCAAGTTTCATTTCGATCCGTTCAGTGGTTGAAGCTTGAAAGACGTACAAACATAGACACTTTCACATATAATATTCGTATGGATTCTTTTGTACAACAATAAACCACCGCCGTTTTTGTTTTCGATTATTGGATGTTTTCTATCTATTCAAGTATCTATTTATCTTAACAAGTATGATTATCGTTACTACCCATAGTCAAAGCCTAGAGCTAAGTTTATGACTAGGTCAATTTGCGTGAGATTGCCCGCCGATATTAATTTATTATTTGCTCAAGTATTTGCGGTGCTTATTCTGAGCAACGAACCACCTCTTCAACGCGTTGATAACTTCATTACCACTCTAAAATACCCATTATGTGGCCAATCAACTGGCTGACTAAATCTAGCTATAAATAAGCTGAATACAGGCCGATAGAAGCACGACTGCACCGCTGAAGCGACGGCCCGCCTCAATAACTCGATAGCACTGATAGCGTCTTCCCTTTGTAGCTGCCATATGACAGTCTAGCCGTCTGCTATCGTCTATGTGATTTACTTCAATATTTCCTCATTATTCAGTATGGATGTCGTAAGAGGCGACTAAGGGAATAAAGCCTTGCAGTACTGTTAGGCGATGGGCTTGCCACCTGTCACTAATAAATACACTGGTAAACATCTTAGCCCAATTGTGCAAAATGTGGTTACAGAATTATCAACAAGTTTTTAGAGTTGTTGGTAATTCTGTACCTCTGCCTACCCCACTATGGGAATGAAGGCGTGAGTTTATGTATGTATGTATGTGTATTCTGTAAAGTCCCTGAAGATATAGGGAATTTCGCGTTATATTCAATCTTCAAAGTGATCGTTTGATTTGATAAGAAAAGCAGATTATTTAATTACAGCGAAGAGAGATCACAAGTTGAATTTTGCTAATCGTTTGTTAACTTGGGCTCTCTAAATGAACATTAAAAGGTTGTTTTAGCTATTAACCCGTAGAATGTTTGAGGACAGGTTTTCTTTTTTTCATTAATGTCTTTCACTGCTTGTTTTAACAGAGTGTTTTTCCCCAACTTCGAGTTTTAGGCAATCACCAAGGACTTATTAGAAGAAGAAGAAGAAAATCATTTATTCGTGACATGCATAACAAAGAACAGATTAACAAATACAAGAAGAAAGTAGCCACGAAATGGTCGCAACTCAGCGTAATGCTGGCATTAAAGTCAGCGCTGGTCTTCCGTTGGAGAAACAAGTTCATGGATATCACACGCGTACGCGATAATTGTTATTTTAAAGAGTATTTGCTCCGAGTTTTACTCTCGCAAATTAAACCGAAGCTCCTAGCGCTTATATCAACTCGGACATATTAACTAGTGTGAAACAATAGGGAATATGCATGGATTTTAAAAATCGCATTTCTCATCAAAATATGAAAATACCGTAAAAGAGATCACCAAAACGGAAATTAAAATTAAAATCGGTCAAGAAATACGGAAGTTATAAGCATTTCAAACTTCTAATTAGACAGAGAGATCCGATGTGCACCGTGACGTCATTGTGCACTGCGGCCATATAAACTCCATGTAAAATTCCGTTTTTCTAGAAAGAGATAGGAACAAATCTTTGTTGGCTTATATCTTGGTTATTTTTATAGTTATTCAAAAAATGATTTTTGTGATCTGTTTGTTACATGAATCAGCTTCAATTGAAGCTGTAAAAAAAAACATGCATATTCCCTATTGTATGACTATTAGAAACATAATAAGCAAACACCGGATTGACGAGGGCAAAAATGTACCTATGCTCGTGATTCACTAAATGTCGACTAATTTTATCGAAGTAATGGCCAAGTTTGAATACCTTTTAATTATGTGCAAACCTCTTTTATTTATACTTACCCCATCTATATAGACCCGGTATCTGACATTGACCCTGGACTCGATTTACTTTTAACAACCATTGAAATTGCATTAAATAACAAATTCATTCAGTACAATATTTTTTTGCATTCTGACGAATTGAGAACCTTTTTTTTATTTTTTGTTGTAATATGCCTCGAATTAAAAAAGATCGTTTATCGAAGATAAAGGTTCGACTTACTTTTGCAAGAAATGTAAGATTCATATAAATTATGTCACGAAAAAATTTGTCGATAAATTTTGTCGATATTTTAATGTCATGTCAATCCGGTATGATAATAAGTCATTCCAGGGGGTAAAATGCAAATGAGGAGACTTGCCATCTGATCGAAAGCGGTCACCGTCGCCGATAGTGAACACTCAGTTTCGGTGTAGAATGAGAAGCATTCTATTCCATCTCAGTCATATCGGTTCGGTTGGTACCATGGTAACCATTAAGTGCAAAATGGCTATGAAAATCAAAGTTCATTTTACAATTGCCCTGAAAGTTTCGTTTTTTTTAATGCCATACAAGTGTTATCAAATAATCAAGAAGAAGACATTAAAATTAAGTAATAATAAATTGTATTATTTAAACATAAGTAGACACTCTCAACATCTTTAACATAAGGTTTCAAAACAATTTCAAGTGAGACTTCTAAAATAAATAGTAATCTTCGTGTCCTCAATGCTGAATATAAAGTAACATTGAGAAACCTCACATTTATTGGAATAAAACCAATACATTTACAGAAGATCCGCTTGAGCGAAACGAACCGAAAAAAGATAGTGGGCCGATCAGCTATCTGACTTAAAATATGCATGAGATTGGGACACGATTTATTCTGGACGGCGAAAAAAAAGATTCACTGCCTATCTTGCGTAAAACCTGTTGAAAATATTATTTATTAAGTATTTGAATTTTAGAATATTAATTTTGGTCCTGCGTTATCTGTGTAAATATCCTTGATACTGGGGCTCTATTCCACTCGGGATAAACCTAATTGCTTTTGACATGATACCTATCATATTGTAAAAGTTATTATAGTTCTTATTTGCTTTACAGTGATGGTCGAAAAGTTAAAAATAATACGTTAACAATATCTGTAGAGACAAAATAGATTATCCAAAATGGCAAAATCAATTGCAATTGCAATTAACACGACCTCTCGGTATAGAATGTCTTTTATAACTTCATAATATCAATATAGAATCGAATTCCATTGTCAAATAAAACTGTCACGCTTAATATTTTTGGTAAAATCACGCCTGTAAATTCCCTGCCAAAATAAATTTAAACCGCAAATGAAATTTTACTTCGGATTTTACCAGCGCCGTGTGGATAAAAATACCTAAAACGCACTCTACTCCATTTTAAAAATCAATTAGAGCATGTCACTAGGCTTTTAAACAGTACAGAATCGTTTCTCACTATTCCGATACTTTTTTAAATCCTCGCATGGAATTCGGACAACACAGTTCACCTTTCAAGCTACCGAAAAATCTTTCAGTTGTGAATAGAAGCATTAATTGAGCTGTACGGATGGCTACTATGTTTATTTGGATCGAAAGTTTCTAGGGAAAACTCGTAAACAGAGAGAGGTCCGAGTCGTATTTCGTAGAAAGGCTGCCGTCCTTCTCTTTGATCGATGAGCTCGGTCCGAAATCAACAAGGACATACATAGATACATTGAAGAGCAATGTGATAATATGCCTATAGCTCAGTTTTATTTGCAAATTTAAGAAGTGTGTAATTACCAGGGGTTCGGAGTTTTCATAGCATGTTAAGACGAAAGAAAGCTGTGGAGTCACATAACCTTAAAAAATCAACGCTTACTCATTCGATTATTGTAGTGCAAAATTTTATTTTATTTTAAATAGGGATGATAACTACATACATTCATACATACATACATACATAAACTTTTGCCTTCATTCCCAGAGTGGGGTAGTCAGAGCTAAAGAATTGCCAACAAGTCTTAAAACTTCTTGATAATTCTGTAACCACATTTTGCACAAGTAGGCTAAGTAAGATGTTTCCCAGTGTATTAGTGACAGGTGGCAAGCCCATCGCCTAACAGTACTACAAGCCTTAATACCCTTATGGTGCGTTCCTATATTCAAAACTGTTGGTAGTTATAGTGACGTCTCGTTAAAATGTGACACATTTTGTAAGTAGCAAATGTCATTACTCTACTGGCCGTAAGGAAAACGATTCGTTTCTTGAATATAGGAACCAGGCATTAGTCGCCTCTTACGACATCCACGGGAAGACATGGAGTGGCACTATTCTAACCCGGCAACCACACGGCAATACAATAGTGAAAATATGGAATAACATAGAAGATCCTATAAATATTCTTTGATTCCTGCAGTTGTTGACGCTCGCAAGATTCTCAAACTAAAAGAAAAAGTCCATTGATAAACTTCGGCAAACTTTAATGTGTGCAATTTTTTCCGCTCCTTCCAGAATTTTAAAACTCTATGAAGCATATGTCCTTTCTCGTCCGACGTATCTATAACGTGAGTGGTGTCTGAAATCGAAAACATCCATTTATGAACTTTTATTATTTATTGGAGACTGGGTTTGGGGATTGAGTGCCGTGACGGTGAGTATGAGGATTTATTGTTAGACTTGTGTTTTAGTTTTAAATGACTTCGGTAAGCCTATGGCTTGCTATATCAATACGAATGTTTGAATTACCCTGTGAGAATTTAGCATTATTTTGTACAGGGTTTTTTACACGTCAGAGCATACTTAAAATTGAAATGAGGAGAAACACATTAATTATGATCGAAGCAGGTGGAGGGAATGTAATATTGAAAAAAACAAGTCCAGTGCGAGTCGCACACCGAGGGTTCTGTATTTAAGATAATATACTTGGCAACCAGAAAAGAAAATACTCATTTTGTTATGAACAAGCCTAAATATTATTACAGATTTTCAAAGTTTTTTTGTTATTTCTCAAAAACTGTAAATTACACATCTCACAAATTACAAATCTCACGGTATGGGTTCCATTTTTACCATTTTGGTGTGGAACCCTAACACGAGAAATATTAGGGCAAAAAATTTAAAAAGTTGTCGAATTTTTGTGTGACAGTCTTTGCGAGTTTTAACAGAGTTACATTTAGTCTTTTTGAAATAATATCCTTAAAAAATCACGTTTGCCGAAATATAATTTATAAAGTCCTGAATTTAAGTTGCGCGTTTATTTCACCTTTGTCAAAATTTGGAATAATCCTGACGTCAATCGAAATTTCCGATGAGACCAACTCCCAAATATCAAGGCATCGTCAATATTCCAGCATTTATTATATATCAGTTTCAACTACCCGTCGACCCCACTTAGCAAGTTACACGTGGAAGGTTGGACAAAATATAATATTCTGGGACAGTGGTCTGTTCAATAATGCTAACAACTTAAATCGCTCAAGCGTTGGTTTTACATTAGTGTTCGTAAGCATACATACATACATACATAAACTCACGCCTTCATTCCCAGAGTGGGGTAGGCAGAGCTAAAGAATTATCAACAAGTCTTAAAACTTCTTGATAATTCTGTAACCACATTTTGCACAAGTAGGCTAAGATGTTTCCAAGTGTATTAGTGACAGGTGGCAAGCCCATCGCCTAACAGTACTACAAGCCTTTATTCCCTTAGTCGCCTCTTACGACATCCACGGGAAGACATGGAGTGGCACTATTCTAACCCGGCAACCAGACATATACTCATATACTCGTACAAAATAGAAGACAATGGCCTCCTACGTGTGTGTGGATTTTGTTCTGAATCACGGTTGTGTTGGCTTCACCACTACAAACAAACACCGTATACCGTAAGTGACGCTAATACTTAATGCATGATACGCATTATCGATTCTGTAGGGACAGTGGATCAGACTAATTCTGTTATCGTCGAGCGCTGATCGGAATGAGTTGTATAAATGCACCTGTACTTGGAACCTTATGTAGGTGGATTAAGGTTCGCAGGTGATTAAATCTGGTGTTGACTGTACTTTGGTTCGAGCCGTCCGTTGTCGTGTGAATGTTTAATTACTGTCTGTGTACGTTGAAACTGTCTGAGAGAGTGACGGATAGATTTGAGTTGCTAGTCCACGTTCATTGGTGATGATTATTATGAATCTCTATAGCATTTAAATTATTTGTATAGTGTCGGTTTTTTTTCATTGTTAGGGTTCCGTAGTTAAACTAGGAACCCTGATAGTTTCGCCATTTCCGTCCGTCCATCCGTCCGTCCGCAGCCTAGCTCAGAGAATATACATATTAGCCACGCCAATAAAGTGGTATAATAAAATCATGAAAAAAAATGTTTTTTTTTTCTTGTCTGCCCCGTAGTGTAGGTTATCGTTGGATAGGTCTTTCAAATTGATTTCTTAGGATTGCAATCTTGAGATTGAAGTCTTAATAATTCAAAATGTCTATAGGTCTTGTTTGCCACCTAAGAATAAGAATAAGAATGTTTATTTGCGGGAATGTAGTGACATGATACAGATGGAAAACATTAGATGTGCGTACATTCTACTTAAAAAAGCATGCAAAATTTGTATCTTATAGCTAAATACGTTTGAAAAGTACATTATTTTAAATTAGATTATCGAAACTTACTTATTTAGACATTATATAAAATTATTCAATATTAGAGTTTAGATAGTCATTAACACCATAATAACATTTTTCTAAAAGGAATTTGCGTATTTTGGTTTTAAATTCAGGCATGTCAGATAGTTTTATACAATTTGGCAAGTTATTAAATAATTTAATAGTCATATACAGAACATTTTTCCGAGCACAAGAGGTCCTAAAATGAGAAGGATAAGTTAAAGTTAGATCATTTGCTCTACGAGACCTCGAACTTGATGCTCTAACCTTAAAAAAGCTCATGTGAGCCTACCATCAGGTGTGCATATTTATTCCTTCCAATGCATTCCAATCATCACAGTACAACTCAAGCACGCTATTCCGAAAAAACTTAACAAATTTAACGACTTAAAACATTTACAAAACAAATAATCTGATGATGCTCGAAAAATTCCAAGAAAACTTGAAGCAAATCGTACTAATGCGAAAAGTGAGCAATTCAGCAGTGAATCGGGACTCGTTATTTACTCATTAAAACTTGAGTTCCCAATCGCAACTCAAGTAAAGCAAACTTTTCAATCATTTCGCCGAATTGTTTACCTTAAAAAAAGTTTCCGGAATTACTGGAGTGTCGAAGTAATCTACGGCAATACGCAGATCGTTATATTTATTCGGCTCGTTTTTCATTAAAGATTGAGTTTTGTTCGTGGAAAATCTACGAATAAAACTGTATATACTTTTAGTCACTAAGAGTATACTTTTGTTGGATACCAAATCCGCGGGGATGTCGCTTATTTAAAATACAAAATGCGGAATAAGATTGTTTGGAAATCGATGAGACAATTCAATTTTTGGGTTACCTTTGTTTCGGTGAAATATGTTTGCCAAATGTATCGTTTCCCAACTTTTCATTTGCCAACCCGCATTGGTTTCTGTAACAGTAAATATTTCAGGATTTTATTATAACTAACCTAACTTAGCCGATACCGAAATAAATTCTGAAAAATGTATACATTATTGGGTTGGCAAATGAAATAGTTGCGAAATGATACATTTGGCAAACATATTTTGCCAAACGGCAGGTTCCCTCTATTGTTAGCTATTAAAATGAGAAATTTGGGTAATTAACATGAGATGCGATGCGAAACACCGTGTCTAACGCTTTCTTTCAGAAATTACTAAGGATAAATTTCTCAGAGAATTATAGACAAGGAAAAAAATGCTCTAATATTTACGGTTATTCAGAAAAAAAAATTGTTTCAACTTTGTGAGGTTGGTAAATCAGTAGATCGACCAAAAAGCAATAAGGCCCCGTATTATGGTGGTCTTTAGCGCAGTGGTTAAAGCATCCATCACCCTTGCACTTACGTAATGGTAAGAAAGTGACCGATACTTTATCCGCGTTTATCCACATCGATAAACAGGACCATAATAGGCCCGCTGACAGAAATGGAAGTTATAGCTTCGGTATACTTTAAAGAGTGTTAGATATATCTCGTATGGTAGGGCTTCTATAAAATTATGGCAGTAAGCAGCAGTAGGACTTTGTTAGAGTTCTAATTACACATACATACATACATAAACTCACGCCTTCATTCCCGGAGTCTCTCTAACTCTAAAAAATTGTTGATAATTCTGTAACCACATTCCGCACAATTAGGCTAAGATGTTTAGTGACAGGAGGAAGGACCAGTGTATTAGTGACAGGTGGCAAGCCCATCGCCTAACAGTACTACAAGCCTTTATTCCCTTAGTCGCCTCTTACGACATCCACGGGAAGACATGGTGTGGGACTATTCTAACCCGGCAACCACACGGGGTTCTAATTAATATCATTAAAATAAGACTTAGTAGGTATGGAACCATCGGTGCTCGGGTCTGAGTCGCACTGAACCGGTTTTTTACACGAAAACATAGTCTCCAGACTTAATGATTTTCCAATGAAAATATCGATTTAATTTCCCTTCACGTGTCTCAAGGCAATAGAATGAGAGTCGGTTTCCAAATCCAATAAGGCGCCCACAAAGCGACGGCTATTGTGACGGGTGCCACGTGCCAACTGGAATTTAATATTTCAGAGCCCGCTAAAAATATTTGGAGGCTCTGGAATTTTTTATAAGAAGAATGAGGTAAAGTCGTGTCCGAAATTTCAAACCACCATCAACTTAACTCGTTGCCGCGCTTGTACCAATTCAAATTATTCAGGGATGGATTCGACTAATGACTGTGTTAACTTGCCTAATAAAGAAATAAATATCAGTGGACAAACTCACAGAAATTGACGTGAACTATAATATAATAATATTATACAAACATACATAAACTCACGCCTTCATTCCCAAAGTGGGGTAGGCAGAGCTACGGAATTACCAACGACTCTAAAAACTTGTTAATAATTCTGTAACCACATTTTGCATAATCAGGCTAAGATGGTTACCAGCGTATTAGTGACAGGTTGCAAGCCCATCGCCTAACAGTACTACAAGCCTTTATTCCCTTAGTCGCCTCTTACGACATCCACGGGAAAACATGGAGTGGCACAATTCTATCCCGGCAACCACACAATTGACCTAGTCCCAAACTAAGCTCTAGGTTTGTACACTATGGGTACTAGACAACGATATAAATACTTATATAGATAAATAAATAGAAATACATAGAAAACATACATGACTAAGAAACAAATATTCGTGCTAATCACACAAATATCTGCCCTTACCGGGATTCGAACCCAGGACCACTAGCTTCGAAGGCACAGTCACTAACCACTAGGCCAGCGCGTCGTCTAAACATCTTTACATAAGTAGTACTCGTATAAAACTAAGTTGCTTCCCACCGTCTCTCTCTGTATGTACGCTTAGGTGTTCGTAATTTGAACCTAGACTAAGCAAGGCCCTTCCTTAAAATTCGAAGCTCGAAGTTATGTTTGCTCCATCTCTTTCTCTCGATTTAGTTCCAAGTCACAGGAACTTCGGGTGACAGAGGGTTCGTGGTAACCAAACATGTTATTTCTCAGGCAATCTACGTATTTTATTCCAATTCAAATTATTAATTTCTAGCGACCCCACTTTGCTTTTATTTATGTGAATTTTCTGTAAGATCTATAAATAATCCAGATAGTTTATACGTAACAACCTTTCACTTGAATCACTCTATCTATTGCTGAAAACTGCATCAAAATCCGGTGAGTAGTTTAAAAGATCTAAGCGAACAGACAGCGGAAGCGACTAGTAGCGATTTGTATGCTATTTAAGATGACGCGTTGATTTACTTACTTGTAGTATTTACGTACTTATCGTATTTTTAAGAAATTATTCAATATTTGAAATAAAAAGTTAATAAACAAGATCTTTGCGCTGGCTTCCTTTATCAAATTAAACATTACGAAGCGAACATGCCTTGCATTCTAAATTTAAAGATTCAAATTTCAAAGTGAATCTCGTCACATAATATATCTTTTTAATTAGGTTTAAATCGCGTCCCTTCAACGTCATACTTCACCCGAACAGCCTAATTAAACTTCCAAGAACAAACGAACACAATAAAATATCCTAAATACACGTAAACGGAATGCAATTACGTCACGTCTCAAATTCCCGGAAAAATCACAGTCGCGGGGTTCCCTGGTCCCCTCCATAAACGTGGGCCCCAGGGGTTCCCTAGAGCCCGCTCTATATTAGAGGAGGGTTCTGTTATTAAAAGAGAAAGTGCAGTGGGGAACGGCCAACAAACACCTCGAGGCGAATCTTTGGTCCCTTTTGGTCACCAGCTGAGATTTAATTTCGTCCGACTAGGGTGCAAGTCAATGTTGTATTTATGAGTTCTTGGTGATAGAGTTAGGAGGTATACTTGGATATTGGTTTTCGGAGGTTGATAGCTATAGCTAGGCTTATAAGCGAAGGATTTCAGTAATACGTTCTGAACTGTTTTTTTTAAGGTTTTGTAGGTACGGTTACGAACGTTAATTTGCGACCTATTTTTTTTTAAAACCGGCCAAGTGTGTTTTGAACTCGCGTGTAGAAGGTTCCGCACATTTTTTTTTTAATGTTATTCTTTTAGGTTTTCCTGTGATTTACAAGCAATGAACTATATTTTGTTATTAAGTAGTTTTTTAGATCAGGGGCGGAATGTTCAATTCGTCTTCTCGCACTCGCAAGGGAATCAAAACTAAGGATCAAGAAGCAATGTCATATAGCACAGGAGAAAATCCAAAAAACTTAAATTTGTGAATGAAGCCCTCAGTGCGCGAGTCCAATTCGCGTTTTTAATGGCCGTTTTTATTAAACAAGCTGCATTTAGCGACCGTACTTTTGGCATAGTATAATGTTAAAATTGTATGTATGTATGGATGTATGTATGTATGGATGTATGTTTGTAAACTAACTAAAAACCTTAAAGTGATTTTTAAATACCTATTCAATGATACCTTGTTGCGTCTTGTTGCCGCCATATTGAATTTTAATTACTGTCATATATTTAGTGACACGAGATTAAGACAAATTAATTGACAAATCATCATCGAAATCGGTCCACGTGTTTAGTTTCTAGAACGCCACAAAGTAACAAACATACATAATATAGAACAGATAAACGCAATACCCTCCTCTTTCGGCAATCGGGTAATAAACCATACACGTTAGGTTAATTAAACCTGTTTAATTAACCACAATCGACTGCAGTTGGTCAAAACATTTCGATAGCAGTAAAGCTTCTCACATTGAATGATTAAAATGTATGTTAAAGCATAAAAAAGTTTTTAAAAAAAGCACCCGATTAATTTTTTCTCCACATTAAGTAAAAAAATATGTTTTCATTGGAACCGATCGATCTGAATAAGGAAAATAAAATTCCTGACTAATCTCTAAACGTAATGTATGTAATTGACAGTTTTGTTACGAAGAAATGTATTAGATTTTGGTAATGAATGTTTGGGGACATCGGAAATACTGTTTTTTCTTGTTCACAATGATGCAACACGTAGCCTGTCAAATTATTTTATCTTTGTTACCTATTTCCGATCAACTTCCGAGAATAAAAGAAAACTTTTCGAAGGAAATAAATAATTCAGTAACTCAAGTTACCAAGCTACTTATATAATTTACGTTTCCTTGAACATTTTTTAAACACAAGGGTGCCTATAAAACTCCAAGGCTTCAAAGATCAACACAATTCCTTTCCTTGCATTAGACACATTAAAAAGTTAAGGCGTATTTGTAGATGCACCCTCTTTGGATGAATAATTCAGTACACTGTCAAATGGGGCGGGACTTACGTGGGAGTTGTCTATCAAACTGTCAATCCCTTGCACTTTCATTTGTTTTGCTTTTGTTTTGAAAAACTTAGAGAAATACGGCACTCGAAATGTTTAGGTAACTTAAATTATATACACATAAGTAGGTGTTCTTTTTTCCTTTTCTCTCTTTATCTCTCTCTTAAGATTTTGGTGTGTTTTCCTGCGGAAACTACGCAGGATATTTGAAATATTTTTTAATTTGCTATTCATAGATTTATATAATGCTAGACTAAGTAGTACCATTGTAATATTAAATATATTTAAAAAAAATACTGAATGCTGAGTTTTTTGCGACGTTTCTTCTCAGCAGTGGCCTCCTCTTGTGAAGCGCTGCAATGCTGCCACATCTACCTCCCGGCAAGTGTTACCCGATGACTTGGGTAACAATTCAAAATTAGGGCGACCGAAGAAAAACTATGCATCGTGCAGCAAGAGGACTCAGCGTAGAAGATTAGAAGAACTTTTTGCGTTAGATACGGCTCGGCAGCTTGTTCAGGAATATCCATGGTATAATTTACCGGCTTCTGTGCACAAGGTTCTTGTTAGGTTTAGTTAGTATAAGATGGTGGCTGCGCCCCACCGCTAGCCAGTCGAATACAGGAGTTATCTTTGAACGCACGTTTGTTTCCTTCGCCGATTCCCTAACCTCGAAATCAACAGTGGCGACGAGGCGTCTACCGCGTGTGCGCATAAACGTTATTTAATATGGCTAAATTAACCATAGGAACAGTTACGACATTCAACCACGAGGTACAAGACTGGAATTTATACAAAGACAGATTGGAACAGTGGTTTTTCGCAAACGATCTAGGGGATGCGGAAGACAAATCTAAGTGCAAACGGCGTGCAGTGTTATTAAGTAGTTTATCGGAAAACACATATAAATTAATTCGGGATTTAGCACTCCCAGTAAATGTGGTTACAGCAATCTACGACGACGTTATTAAGTTGTTAGATGAACACTTTAAACCGGTTACATGTGGTTTCGCCGAAAGGTTCAAGTTTCACTCAGCGACTCAAGGACTCAATGAAAGTTTTGCAGATTGGGCGGCGCGCATCAGAAGCCTCGCTGCTCACTGCGGTTTTACCACGGAAACGCTAAAAGAGGCGCTTCGGGATCGGTTTGTTCTCGGCATGATCTCAGGACGGGAGCGTGACCGTCTGTTTACTGTCCCGATGGCCGAACTAACGCTCAGCCATGCGGTGGAAATGGCTGAAGGTATCCGCTGTGCACGAGCTGGCTCTTCGCAAACGGCACCCAGCGCAGCGGTCGTCACTCCCCTGCTCGATCACGCAGCGCTGCCAGTTCTTAAAATGGCAGCCACAACTTGGCGATTGGCGAGCCAGCCGCGCCGCGCAGAGGCTACTGCATTTCGCACCTCGGACTCTAGTCAACCAGCCATGTGCCCGGTTTGCGGCTATACAGGACATCAATCCGCAACGTGTAAATTTACACAATATAAGTGTAAGACGTGTGGACTAAAAGGT
Organism: Acleris emargana; assembly: GCA_927399475.2. Lineage (NCBI taxonomy): Eukaryota > Metazoa > Arthropoda > Insecta > Lepidoptera > Tortricidae > Acleris > Acleris emargana. Next base: position 3,999,413 of record OV656843.1, read on the forward strand.
CATCTACGAAGAATGTGCCCAAAAAAATTTGTGAATCAAAATTTCATTGAGTGTTGCCATGAGGATGATGTAGGAGACGATGGTAAGTTTGTCCAGTATATTTCACATAAGGTCCTTTCACGGTGAACCAATGCAAGAAACCGTACTCGTAAACGGAATTAACTTGCCCTTTGAAGTAGATACCGGTTCGGCTGTAACAGTAATATCAGAGCACAATTACTTTAAGTACTTTTCCAACCAACCGCTGCAACCTAGTAATACTATACTACAGAGTTATAATGGCAGCACGATCAAAACAATTGGCGTACTTACCCTGCCCTTTACTTATAGGTTGACCACGGCTGATTTACAGGTGCACGTTATACGAAACGGAGGCCCGTCCCTGTTGGGAAGAGATTTCGTTGCGCGCTTTAACTTACAGATTTCCACCATTAATTTGTGTCATTTAAGCACAAACATACAAAGCATTCTAACTGAATTAACGGTTAGGTACCCGAATCTCTTCACGGACTTACTAGGTTGTTACAAAGGTGTTAAAGTAGATCTCAGGTTAAAACCTGAGAGCAAACCCATATTTTGCAAAGCTCGTTCCATTCCTTTTGCGTTACGTGAAGCAGTTGAACAAGAGATTGATCGCTTAGTCAGTTTGGGTATCCTGGTGCCTGTTCAGTATTCGGAATACGCAAGCCCAGTGGTGCCAGTGCTTAAGCGAGATGGCAAAATAAGGCTCTGCGCTGATTACTCGGTGTCAATAAACAAGCAGTTAGAAATTGAAAAATACCCGCTGCCTAGAATTGAGGAACTCTTTGCTAAACTTCACGGGGGTCAGCAATTCTCCAAATTAGATTTATCACGTGCATATAACCAGCTCAGCCTAAGCGAGGAGTCTCAAATGATAACGTGTATAAATACGCACAAAGGGTTGTACAAGTTCACCAGGCTAGTTTTTGGCCTGGCTAGTGCGGCGGCTATTTTTCAAAGATCACTTGAAAGCTTGCTGTCAGGCATTCCCGGGGTCCTATTATTTCAAGACGACATCCTTATTACTGGTAATAACCTTGAACAGCATTTAGATCGCCTTCACGAGGTCTGCAATCGTCTGCAAAATGCAGGGCTCGTGCTACAAAAGGATAAATGCTCGCTGTTTCAAAATTCAGTGTCGTACTTGGGCTTTGTCATCAACCACGACGGCCTTCATAAGTGCAATGACAAAGTCAAATCAATATTTCAAGCTAAGACACCTACCAATATTACGGAACTCAAGTCATTTCTAGGTCTTGTGAACTACTATAGATCTTTTGTTAACAACGCATCATCTATTTTAAGCCCACTGCATAATCTCTTAAAGAAAAAGTGCATTGGCAGTGGGAGCCTGAACATGACCTTGCTGTGTCTGAGATCAAACGTATCCTGGCATCTGACGAGGTGTTAGCACACTTTAATCCAGATGCCAAACTAATTCTTACGGTCGATGCTTCTCCGACTGGATTAGGGGCAATTTTATCTCAGGTAGACCAGGACTCAGTCGAGAGACCAATTTCATATGCTTCTCGGTCACTTACAAACGCTGAAAAGTCTTATAGCCAAATACAAAAGGAGGCGACGGCCATCATTTACGGTGTACGCAAGTACCATCAATATTTATATGGCCGCTCAACACCTTTTGTATTAAGGACCGATCATAAGCCTTTACTTTCAATATTTAACCCCGATAAAGGCATCCCAGAAGTGACCGCCAACAGACTCCAAAGATACGCAATATACTTATCGTCGTATAACTTTACTATTGAGTACATAAGCAGCGCCCGCAATGCAGCCGATTTTCTAAGTCGTTCCTCCTGCCCTGATGTTAGCATGCAAGCAGATTTAAACTCCGGCGGCGGGGCTGACCTCTTAGACAAAGCAACGTTTATACACTTTGTCTACGATGGTACAAGATTTTTGACGCTTGAGGAAATACGCCGCTCCACTCGTTTAGATGATGTGTTAGTAAAAGTTTCTGACTACGTATTAAATGGTTGGCCATCTAAAGTTCAAAATAAACAATTTATTCCTTTTTATAATTGTCGTTTTCAACTAGCCATTGAAAATGAGTGCTTAACTCGAGGTGATAAGACCGTTATTCCATTGAATTGTCGCAAATTCATTCTCAGCGAATTACACGGCGGTCACCTGGGATCATCTAAAATGAAGGCAGAGGCGCGAAACCGGTTCTGGTGGCCGGGCATGTCAGCTGATGTCGATCGCTATGTAGCTACATGTGACGTATACGCAAGACTTCGCCCCGCGCCGGCCCGCGCGCCGCTCGCGCCATGGCCATACCCGCCGCGACCATGGTATCGAGTACATCTAGATTTTCTCGGACCAATTAATAATAAAACTTACTTGCTAATCGTGGATGCCTACTCAAAATGGGTAGAATGCTTTGATGTGTCGTCAGGCATGAGTTCTCGCGTTGTTATTGAGAAGTTGTGCGAAATAATGTCTCGGTTCGGATTATTTCACACCATCTGCTCGGACAACGGGACTTCTTTTGTGTCCACGGAATTCAGAGAATTTTGCTCACGCAACAATATCGTGCACTTGACCTCACCCGCGTACAACCCAATAAGTAACGGTCAGGCAGAATGTTATGTTAAGATCATTAAAAAGGCAATTAAATCAATAGTTTTAACAGGTTATAATCAAAAAGACTTAAATTGCAAATTACTTGAATTTTTATTTAAATATCGCAACTCCGAGCACAGTACCACGAAAAAGTCCCCTGCGAAAGTCTTGTTTGGTTCAAAACTCCGTTGTAGATTAGACCTACTTCAAGCGAACCCTCCTACACCAACCGACTCAACACTCGATGAAATTGTAAAAAACAATCAGTGCTCGCAGATTAAAAGGTATGCTGGAAAACGTGAAGTGGAATTTAAACCTAATGAAATAGTGTTAACTAAAGTTTTTAAAGGACAGTGTCACTCTTGGTGCAAGGGAGTAATAATTAAAAGACTTGCTACTACAATTTACTCCGTCCGATTGTTAGATTCTAATAATATAGTTAAGAACCACACGAATCAACTTCTGAAATACAAGGGGGAGAACGTGGATGAGGGCCCATCTAAGCACAACGAGGTCATCACAGGGCTCGACGCCTCAGCAGAAGCTTCAACGATGCCACTTTTTGTGTCCATTCCCGCTGTAAGCATCGAACGCACTGTAGCTGACTCGGACCCGGGGCGACCGCCCGCTGCAACAGCCGCGTGCATGCCTGAGGAGCCCGCGGCCCCCGGTGCTCCCACGAGTGACTGTTGGGCCGACTGCGAGGACGAGTCAGCCCCGAGCGCCACCGCGCGCTCGCCCGACACCCGCGCCGCGGCCGCGCCTGCACCGGCGCCGGCCGGCACGGCAACGTCCTCTCCGACTGCGCAACAGCTTGAAGCGCCCTCGAAGCGACCCCGCAAGGCCGTTGATTACAGACGTTTCTTTTAGACTAAGGGTGGAGGGATGTTAGGTTTAGTTAGTATAAGATGGTGGCTGCGCCCCACCGCTAGCCAGTCGAATACAGGAGTTATCTTTGAACGCACGTTTGTTTCCTTCGCCGATTCCCTAACCTCGAAATCAACAGTTCTCATTCACGGGGCTGAAGTGATCGATCATGTTATTGTTCCTATTGGAAAGCTTTCAGAAGAAGCTGCCGAGTCCACAAATAAAAATATTAAGATGTTCAGGCTCAGTAATACTAGGAAAATGTCACGCATAGTAACAAATGAGGATCTTTTAAATCGGCTTCTGTTAAATTCAGACCCCCTGATTACGGGTCTCAGAAAACTCACCAAGATGAAAAAATCGGCTTTATCACAATCAGTAATTAGTTTATTGCATATCTAAAGTTAATATAAGACTCATTAAAATCATTAATTTTAAATGTAAATAATTTTAAGGCGATTATTTATCACTTGTAGTAGTACCTTGGGTGTCAACTTTGTAAATATGTTTTTCTAGACTTTTTGTATTTTTTTATATTTTTAATATTATTGAGATTTTATTTTGATGAAACATATTTTGTAATAAGTATATTATTTTGTAATAATTAGACATTTGTAATAATTAAGTAAATTTTGCAAGATTTTTTGTTATATTAATTTTTTTTTTTTATTATGAATTACATAAAGTAAAGCTATATTTTATGGTTTTTAATATAGATTTAGTATTAATAAATATCACTGTATTTTTCGTTTGAGGGTTTCATTGATACTTTTGGAGAAATCGAATTATGACACTTTCTTCATACACGCCGAACCACAGTGCAGCAGCGGCAGCGACGTCGGATGTAGTTTTGGGTAAATCTACGGTTTCAGTTATATTCAACCAATCACCATACTTATGTATTAGATCCCTACGGGTTCTGTTAACGTTCTTCCAATATTTTTTTATTTGCGTAACATCAATTTCCACAGCATCACGTAATTTTTCTACATCTAAGTTTTCAGCATCCTTGGGCACCAGTTGTAGAAGTAATTGGACTATATGACGTATTTTTTCTGCTTCCGAACCAGTAGCAATATGCCACTGTTCGAATATGTACATCCCCGAAACTGTGCAGTGGAAAAAAGTACCTGGAAGAAAACGAAAATGTATATAAACAGTTGTTAATATTTTAACACAGTTAGCTCAATCTTGTAGCCCGTGCTACGACTTTCGTAGGGGGCTCATATCCTGGGGTCCGGCAAAGTCCGGCAAGTAAAATATCATTACTTCATAAATACACTTTATAAGCAATGCAACGAATATAAAGTCAATCTTCCGGAATCGTTCGCAAATAGTTAAAAGCTTTTATGAAATATTCGTAGCAGTTAAATATTTTATTTACAATGAAGGTCACGTAGACCCCAAATAACTCAACATTTGTTGTTTAAATATGTAGCAAAAATACAAATAATAATAAAACATACCTTTATCAACAACTTCCATAATGATGTAAATGATTAATTCACAAATGATCTTGAGATATATGTCGTAAACAAACTTTCACTTTAATGACTTACTGATAACGCTTATTACGAGTGGCAGATGCGTTCACTTTGAAGGTCCGAAACGTAATGATTATTTCAAATGATTTGCAAACTATTTATAGTTTATGGATGTATGGCTACTAGTGAGTAATTAGGCATAGAGAAATTATGTCTGGGCTATACCAACAATCTGGACTTATGGCCTTCTATGGGACCACAGTGCGCTGGTAGATTCTTGACGTGTAAAAGTGCCCGTGCGGCCTACTTACTGAATAAATGTCTTTATCTTATCTTTAGTGACAGGTGGCAAGCCCATCGCCTAACAGTACTACAAGCCTTTATTCCCTTAGTCGCCTCTTACGACATCCACGGGAAGACATGGAGTGGCACTATTCTAACCCGGCAACCTACACTACACTACACTACACTTACACTACACTTACACTTGGAAACATCTTAGCCTACTTGTGCAAAATGTGGTTACAGAATTATCAAGAAGTTTTAAGACTTGTTGGTAATTCTTTAGCTCTGCGTACCCCACTCTGGGAATGAAGGCGTGAGTATATGTATGTATGTATGTATGTATCTTATCTTTATCTTTAAACAAAGAAACCACGTGATGTAGCCCATGCCGGGCCGGTAATCTAGGCGGTAAAAACGATATTGTAGTTAATCTGTTATGGTATTGTATTGCAGTATTTGTTTAAAAGATTTTTTTTCTTTACTGAATTTAATAAATGTTGAAGAAGCGATAAAAAAATCGTCAAGACCGTAGCAAGTGGAAAGAAGTGGTCTCTGCTTACCCCTCTGGAAAACAGGCGTGATTTAATGTATGTATGTATGTACTCTATTTATTCGTTTAGTATACCGTCCGTCTGTCACAAACGGAGCTGGCTGAAAATCAGCGCTGTAGGTGTTTAACACCTCAGCATTATGCTGAGCCAGTGTCCGATTCACAGCCGTGAAGACATACTCACTACTCTTTTTATTGCTGTTTTCTGTGTGTACTCATTTCTGTATGTCTTATGTATATAGTAAATTTTTCTTTTATTTTCTTAGGTATCTTATTGTTATGAGCCGCCATTACTGTCAAGTAAATAAGAGCTATCAAAACGGTGACAATACGATAACAGCTCAAACACGATATGGTTTTTACCGTGTTGAATAGACGCCCACAATAAACACTGATACAGTCTGTTCCTATTCATTCCGTCAGTAATATAAACATATCAATTTACTTTGCTTTTGAAGGTTGAGCATAGTCGTATTATTTATTTATATGCTCAATCATTGTCTTCATGTTTATTTTGAGGTAATAATCTCTATTTAACCATGTATTTTGTGTTTTAAAGCGCTTTCAGTAAAATACGATGATACTGACTGGTGCTTCACATATACATTTTGTTTTTTAGAAATATATTTCACATGAAATGTAGTGATGGTTGATAGGTTTGATTGATAAGAGAGGTTTTTGTCTCTGTCGCACCCAGCATAATAATACGATGATGATAAGCAATATTCAACCTTTTTAATGAACTAATTAGAGGTAACATTATTCTCATCACTATTTCATCCTCTATCTAAAGACAATTACAGTCAGGTATACTTGTTATTGTCATTGGCGGTCTGAATAGGAACAGACTTTACGTCAAAGTTCGATAAAAAAAAATTGATTGCCTATTTATCAGAAGCACGCAGTTAGTACGCAGAAAGTACTTTTTTTTTTAAATAAGGGGGAGGCGTTAGAATGAAATTTAGCATTTCGTACCGTAATAGTACAAAAGGTTACATAGCCGCAGTCAGTTAAAGATGATTAAGTCATGCCTTAGTATCATTTCTTCATACTGACGCACATTTTCTTTCTAACATATAAAATTCTCTTGTCACGGGTGTATGTAATTAAACTCCTCCGAAATGGCTCGATCGATTTTCGTGAAATTTTGTGTGCATATCGGTTAGGTCTGCGAATCGGACAACATCTATTTTTCGTTCCCCTTAATGGTAAGGGTGGTCCACCCATAAATTTTACATACATGGCAAAACAACGTTTGCCGGGTCAGCTAGTATTATTATAATATTTCATGTTTAATGTTATGTCTATAACAAATTAAAATTATTTTAATGCCAAATAAATATTGTCCTTCTAATAATAAATAGCACGAGCCCAACTCACACTTGACCCGTTTTAAGTATTTATTGTATTTCTTTGCGCTTTGTACTATAGTCATCTTTGTACTATGTAACGATGCAACAAAACTAGAAATAAGAACGCTTAAGTATCAAGCTAACAATTTGCAATGAGGTCACATAATTCCATAACAGCTTTGCTTTGAATTTCCCTACAATTTTCTTTCATTTAAAAGGGTTCAAAGTTATAAAAAGCCTTTTTCGCCCTCGGCGATTCATATGTCTTTTCACATCGTTACTCCGCTTCCTGGAGCTACTTTACCGTTTGACATTTAATTTCAACCAAGATACAATGCGGTTGTGAAAAATGACAGATGCTCTAGGGCAAGATAAATCTTTTGTGCATCGTTGCACGCAAACAATGTTTAGAAGTTGTAATAGGTGCTGTCAGGGGCAGAGATATTAAAGAGAACGAGATGAGAAAATTAAACGGATATTAATACTTTAAAACTTGTGGGAGGACCTTGTGCAGGGTCCGTCCGGGTTGGTACCACCATCTTATCCATTAACCTACCGCCAAGCAGCAGTGTTCGCATTGTTGTGTTCCGGTTTGGGGATAAGACAGCCGGTGAAATGACTAGCATAGAGGCATTCCATCTTAGTCCTTAGGGTTGGCAACGCATTTGCAGTCTTAGGATTGCGTTCTTGTGAATGCGAATGTCTATGGGTCACAGTTTCCACTTACCATCAGGTGGCCTGTGTGCTCGTTTGCCTTCCTATGCCATAAAAAAAAAACGACACTTAATCCGGTTACTGGTGGTAGGGCCCTGTGCAGGGATATGATTATTTCAATACGCGGTCTAAGGTTAAGTAGTCCCGTCAGAGCAAACAAAACACATTCTGGCGCGTGCATTTTCAATTTGGCAGCAGTTCTTCCGTCGATAAGATCGAACGCATAAGGCTGGCGTAAATTTAATGCGTTCAATAATATCCGAGCAGAGATATTAAAGATTTAAGTATAAATACCTCGGCTCCGATGCACTTAAGAGTATTACATTAAGTACATAACAAAATATTTTTATCATAATTTCCCACTTACGAATAGCCGCTCACCGTGAAAATGTATGACTTTTACAAAATGACAACACTTTTACCCAAACCCTTTTGTAAAAAAACATTAGGATGTTTAATTTTACTAGGGTTTTTTTCACTAATAATATTTTTCAAATTAGGTTTTTATTTATAATGAAATTATACTTATTACTTGAGTTAATGCTGAAATATTACACATTGTTTTTGTGAGAATCAATTGATTGTACCTAGTATGTTTGCTCTAAAATTAATTTAAAGCTAACTTTTTTCGTCGCATTGCAAGGACGGCTCCCTTAGAAGAGGTAGAAGGGTCCTATTTAAATATTACGCCTCCTTCTTATACGTATGCGATTTTAGCAAAAAATGTCCTTTATATTCGGAGGGGACCTCTTTTTATTTCCCACGTTCTCATAATCGCATTACTAGTTATATTTACGACCGCGGCCTGTCAGAGCCAGAACTGACATATTTTGGGCGCATTTTAATAAAATTGACTTTGTCCCCTTTGAACTTTGCGTCCAGTGAATGCTAGTTTAACTCTCCTGCGTACATTAGGCCCGTATTAATAAACTCGTCTTGGCTGAGATGCCCGTCACAAGATATATCAACATAAACGTCAAGCCATAGAAAACTACGAGCATTACACTCAAGATCGGTTTATTAATGCGGCCCTTAGGATTGCAATCTTGGGATTATAGTCTTGAGAATGCGAATATCTATGGGTCCATTCATGGCATACAAAACCTTTCTTTTACCACCGTCGCAAAAAAATGGGTGTATCTGTCTGTATGTATGTAAAAGAAAGCTAGTATAATCCGGATGGTTTTTAGCCAACTTTTATGAAAATTGGTTGGACGGTTTAAGAGATATAAGCTCTGAAAGTAGGGTCACCGTTATGTCGGAGGTTTATTATTTATTAGTTAAGTTAATTTAACTCCCCTCCTTTAGAAATAAGTTCACTAATACATACGCGGTTCCATAAGAGAAACGCCTATTTTTCAATACTGCCCAGTATTGACATCTGCAACTTCAAGATGGCGATCGTTTCAAAACCGGAGAACTAAAATATAATGCATCTATGCTAATTATTTTACTAGTTGTCTTATACTTTAATACAATGCGAACACTGCTGCTTGGCGGCAGGTTAAAGATAAGATGGTGGTAGCCATGATAATGGTGATGACATGATGATGGTGATGGTGGTGGTAGTGGTGGTGATAATGGTGGATGGTGATCTGGATGGATCCTGCGCAAGGTCCTTCTACCACCACTAAACAAATTTAGGAAAAGCTATTTCATAGCTTAGCTTAGCTTTTTATGGACACAGTCCCCAGACCTATCCCTCCTTTTCTGGAGGCAACGCGTGCCATTTATAGGCCGTCTGATAGAAGCGAATCGGCATCCCTCCATACATGCCTACTCAAAGAATTACAATCAGCCCGTATTTGGATTTGCTACGTTGTCTCTGGGTTCATTTTTGGATTATAAATAGTCATCTCAAGTCCTTTAATTCGTTTGGTTCAAAAATTGGTTAATTTAGATGAAGAGCAAGATAAAGATACATTTATATACAATAATACCAAATTACATTGCATACATACAAACGAACAAAACACAGAGAAGTTGTTGCGAAACGGTCTCTCCCAACTCAGCATTTGCTAGCCGTAAAGCCAGCGCTGGTCTTCCGTTGGGACCGTTTGATGAAGAGACGGAAAGTGACACACTTAACACAAAACATGAATGTGAAAAGAAAAACAACATGGATTAAATAAGAATCATAAAATCGAGATTATAAAATCTGCAACCAGTGCACTGGCAACATCAACGAAACATGTAAATATTCTTTCTAGTCAATACCTTGAACCTGAAATTATGCCTACCTTAGGACAATAAAAAAAACTAGTTTATAACTTTAAATTACTACCAACATTAGTGCAAAGGTGAATTTGATAGATCAGTGTCTCAAAATCAGTTTTTTTTATTAGTAGAATTTCCATTCGCATTTTTTCCTGAATTAAGTTTTCACAGTCGTGTTTTTTCACTGACGCGTTTTTTTCTGTCACATTCTTTCCCACACCAGGATTTTTTATTTGACAGTGTCGTCTCTTTTTCTGGTAGGAATGAAAATAAGCTCAAAAAATTCGTGCCAAGAAAAAAAAAGGGAAAATAATGTAACTGGCCGATCCAATATTCCTGCTCGTGAGTATAGAGGTATTCAGGCCTGAAGAAGAAGTCAAACACAGCCCAACTATTAAGTTAGAGCAGCGTGAAACGACCAGTGGATATTAATAAGCTGAAATGTCCGCATTAAGAGCGGACAGGTCGTAAAATGTTCGTAAAATTTACTGCCCTATAAAATCTTTCCACTCACCTACAGAATTTGTGCGATATAACGAGTTTTATGGTTATTCGAATTATTACTTAGAAATTCTGAGTTGACTTGAGTCTGCTAAATTTAAAGACAACTGATTCTTTTTTTTATGCTATAGAAAGGCAAACGAGCACACAGGCCACCTGATGGTAAGTGGAAACTGTGACCTATTAGACTTTTGCATTCACAAGACTGCAAATGCACTGCCAACCCTGAGGACTAAGATGGAATGCCCCTATGCTAGTCATTTCACCGGCTGTCTTATCCCCAAACCGGAACACAACAATGCAAACACTGCTAGGTAATAGGCTTGGCGGTAGGTTAATTGATAAGAAGGTGGTACCAACCCGGACGGACCCTGCACAAGGTCCTCCCACATTTTGAAGGACGCTCCCGGATTTCTAGCCTCCGTGCCGCATGATGATTCAAATTGACCCGTAATAAGTAAGTGTAATGAGTCTCGCATTGATGAGGGAACTCATTTTGGGCTTTAATTTCAAACTTCTGCTTGAAATGTCTATAATATTAAATTATTAGTAATGAATATTATCCTAGTATAATATTATAAATGCTAAAGTGTCTGTGTGTGTGTGTTAGTTTGTTACTCCTTCACACTGCAACGGCTGCGTGATTTAGATGAAAATAGCTTATATCCTAGAATAACATTTAAGTTCCCGATGGAATAACGATAATCGAAATCTACACGAACGAAGTCACGGGCAGAAGCTAGTTATTAATTAATTAATACAAAAACAAATCAACGTCTTTTTTCTGATGGAAAATGAGTTAATTTAAACAGACATTACATACATAGGTACATTACATACCTTCACGCCTGTAATCCCAGAGTGGGGTAGGCAGAGCTACAGAATTAACAACAGACAGACAGACAAACAGACATTAACATTCTCAAAACTATAATTTTTAGACTGCAATTCTAAGACGGCAAGCGCTGCCAGTAGATCACCAACTGATGACCACGAGCCTCAGTCGAGGGAACGAAAAGAGAGAGAGAGAGACTTTTAGAGTGTTTGCTACTCTCGCTTAGGACTTGTGGCCGGAATGTCGTCATTTTGTTTATAACCGCGTTTTTCTAAGTGTAGCATTAGCTGTGACGTAGAAAAGACCATGTGGCGTTTAGCTGTTTACCCATTAACAGAATTTCGGTTTTTTTTCGGCATATATATATGTACCTTTTTTTTCTTAGCCTGTGCTTCTGTTCCCCTGCTGGACAAAGGCCTGCCCTCTGTATCTCTACTCATTCCAAGGGAGAGCGTGCTAAAAATAAAAAATATGTTTTTCAGACAAACCTTCATAGGCATTTTTTTTCAAAACACCTTTTAAAAAAAGTCCCAGTTAGTTTTGGTGTTGCAAATATTTTAAACGAATCCCATTTTTTTTAGCAAAACATGAATTCTTCAACAAACCAACAGCTTACAAATAAAAACAACACACAAAAGGCACCAATGGTCCCAGCGCGGACAAAACAATCGGACAAAATTGTTCAAAAATCCTAAATCCCCATTGAAAAACCTGAAACATGTTAAATTCCTAATGGATACGAGTTGCGCCGAACAGCATTAAGCAAATGGGGCGTTTTTCGAATTTAAATAAAATCCTTTACCCACTGGAAAATAACGAAATGAAACGATTGTTTAATCACCATTAAAAGTTTTCGAAACATTCCATTGTTGCCCGAGGGACGGAAAGTAAACAGAAAATGCGGAGTGTGCAAAAGTGCTGGATATTTTGTGTTTGACTGTTACGGTGCTTTTGGGGAACGGATTGTTTTGTGTGTTTTTCATAGGCGTTTAAAAGGTTTCTAAACTTTGAAGTGTTTTTAAGCTTCGGTATTTTGATTGAGTTAAGTCGGAATACTGATAAAAATAAATATAAATAAATATAAATATCAAGGGACTATGTCACACCAATTGACCTAGTCCCAAACTAAGCTCTAGGCTTGTACTATGGGTACTAGACAACGATATAAATACTTACTTATATAAACAAATATATACTTAAATACTTACATAGAAAACATCCATGAAACAACAAATATTCGGATATTACTTACGAGATATAAGAACTGATAATATAACACTCATAATATATACGCTCACTTTGCGTAAACACGTTTAGTATAACGTTCACTGGATATAATGAATAATTTCAAAATATCTATAAAGTATAACAATAAAGTATATCTATTTCCATAAAGTATAACGTTATTAACATATAATATCAATTTATATAACTATTAAAACGTATAACGTTCATAACACCTAAGATTTAAAAGATATATTAATCAAATTATCTAACATCAAAAAGCATAATACACGTATAGTATAATTAATTAACAATCAACCTTACCTTACTAACTTTACTGGCAGCAGTCTGAATTTTCTGGGCAGAAAAAAAAATAACCTCGAAGGCCTAGGCGGCAGCTTTGCTCCCGCCTAGGCCTTCTAACCTAACCTAACCGAGTCGGTTCTGACCTGATTCGTCATACTCGTGGCATTTTCTGGATAATTAAAACAAATTACAAGCAAGATCGTTCTGGTAGACTCGAGTTCATAAATATGTGTACACTTTAGTACCTTGTCTATTTATTTTATGTCATGTTTAAACTGCCATAAGTATATGAATTGTCACAGCGATTAAAATGACAAAGTACTACAGGGTACACATATCTATGAACTCGACTGTACCCGCTCCTTAGAGTACTCACCCATTGAGTATATCATACGATATTAGATCTTATAATCCTTATACTAAAAGATATTATGTATTATGATCGTTATATATCATGTATGTTATACGAACTGAAATTAGACAATGTGAGTATTATAGACAAAAACATTATATAAAATGAATATTATGTTAATTGACCGTTATTCCTTATGAAAATATTGATTTTGTTATTATAGCTAACGTTTATTATATCTTGTAAACGTTATTAACATGAAATTATAGATTTTGTTGTTATATCTCGTGAGACGCACCCCAAATATTCGCGCTCATCACACAAATTTCTGCCCTTACCGGGATTTGAACCCAGGACCGCTAGCTTTGTAGGCAGGGTCACTACCAACTAGGCCAGCGCGTCGTCAAATTAATAATTTCTGGAGATCAGCAATAAAACAATAATTCAAATCCACTCTAAAATTATTTACTAGCGAGCCGCCCTTGCTTCACTTCAGTTTATACATGAAGTCCGGGTCTATAGAAATGGCGAAAGATTTAAACAATTCAGTACTGTGTGACACATAACCTCAATATTTTTGCAAACGAGCTTTTATTTAAAAAAAAGGCTATTAAAGGTTAATGGTAATTTTATTTTTAAAATAATGTGGTAATACGCGATGTACAAAAGTGCGTGATTATAAAGTACATACATACATACATACATACATACATACATACCTTCACGCCTTCATTCCCAGAGTGGGGTAGGCAGAGCTACAGAATTACCAACAACTCTAAAAACTTGTTGATTACTCTGTAAACACAATAAAGTTATAAAGTGATTATGTCAAATTGGTCCGTGTGGTTGTGTTTACATCTTTTGCCATTTCTATTAACCCCAACTGTATCTAAACCAGAATTTAATATACATAAAAACGGGGCAAAGGTCATATTTTATCTCCAAATTATTTTTTCCCGGGACGTAGTTTACTTAACTTTTCCCTTTATCAAAGTAAAATCTCGCCGTCACATAGATATATGCCTAATCCGCGATTACCTATTCAGAGAGTAGGGAAAGTAAAAGCGCTTTTTGGGGAGAAGCTCCGTCTGTCTGTCCGCCTGTCACTTATTTATGACAATGCCTCTGCGAGCATGGACCGACGTACTTATGGGGAAAACCCGGGCAAGAGCATGTCTGACCATGCTCAGTGTAGGGTTCCGAAGCCGTTACTTAACAAAAACTATATTAAAAAACATAGATATGTACTAATTATCTATTTAAAGCTATTTGGTGCTGTATCAGGCGATTTTAGTAGGTAAATAAACATTTTTTTTAGATAAAAGTAAAAAAAAATAAATGATTTATTGTCACAAAAAAGAAAACATTGACAGTTTAAATGTGAACACTTTACGATAAGGATATACATTTTTGTGACAACAGGCTCAGGTCTCAGCATATGCTGCAAGCTGGGTCAGCTGCACAGCGCTGGTTTTCAGCCTGCACCTAGCTCTCGGCTACATTTCAGCAAGTTACAAGGGAACATTTCGCTACGCTGTAACTACCTTCATCTGATAAAGAGCGAACAAATACAATACAATAAGACGTAACTGGGTCATACACACTTGCAAAAACAAAAGTTGTCTCTCCTGTGGTCAATAGTTAAAGGCTGGTGCACTTAAGTTATGTTTTTATTTGCTAGGACTAAAGTAGACCTGACGGCGTTTATGAAGATGCGGGTTCAGCCAGAAAATTAGACCTTGAAACGTTAACTTTAGGTATGTCCACAGGAAAGACGGTAACCTAAATCTGTGTGTAAATTATTTATTACTTTATTACCTTGTAATGTAACTTACTTTTAAGTATTACTGTACCTAATTAATAATTGAAAAAATGACCTTCTGCTGGAGTTTCTTGCGGCGCTTCTTCTCCGCAATGATGGTCTTGTCCGAAGCGCTAGTAGATTCACTCCATGTTACCGACGTGTAAAAGAGCCCTCATGTGGCCAATTTACTGAATAAATATTTTGAATTTTGAATTTTGTGTATGACCCAACTATAATATATTCCATCAATAATATGGTTGGTCCAATCGTGCAGCAGAGCATTCTGCTTCAGCCTTCTGTATCTCAGGAACGCATCATGTCTACTTAGCCGTGATAGTTTTCTTTTAAATTCCTTATTATGCACTTTAGTTAAACATTTTCCAGATTTTGAGTATTTGTAGTTGTAGCTGTAATTAACACTTGACTGTAATAAAAATTAGCGCTTTAAAGCTTAATATTTCATAAACGGGGACCTTAAGCGAAAGTTTTTTTTTAAGGATCTATCCAACGACACTATGTTTATGGGGTAGACGAGAAAAAAAAATCATCCCCACTCTACCAGTAGAGTACACTAAAAAAAAAAAATTATATTTTACCACTACAAGGACTAAAATTAGCATTGTAGTTAAGTTATAATATTAAAGAACGATTGTACAAATGCCATAACTAGGCTTGGGACTTTTGGATGCTCGCTATGGTTCTAGAATCCACGGAGTCGCCATTATGTTAAAATATTTTTTTAGAAGTCAAAGTCAAAGTGGATAAATACATACAACTTGTATTTATATAATTACCAATAATAAAATACTCTATTGCTAGTAAACAAAATAAACTAAAACAAATACTTTAAGTAACAATAACAAAAATGTCTTTTTCAATCTATTATTAGTCGCCACTTCAAAATTTTTGATGAGGTACACTTTTAATAAGGTTCACAATAAACACTTTTTTTCCGGCTTTGAAATATACATCACATAAAGAACAAAATATACAAGACTTTTCTTCAACATATTTTAATTCCTTATACGGCTCTAACCAGGACTTAATTTCGCAAGTAGTAAAACTATTCATTTTAAATTGCTTAAACCGTGTTTAATCAAAACTGACTTGACAATTAATTAATCAAGTGTTTTTTTTAATTGGTAAAATAGATGTCAGTCAGTAGTCTGTCACAACGCAAGTATCAAAGAGGATGCATAATTAAGTAAATCGTACCTATACATATATGCATGAACTGTGACATGTGTGTGTAATAACTAATAAATTTATGATAAAATTAATTGCAGTCATAAAAACGTGGTTATTACCGATCGATATAACAGCGTAAATCTAACATGTTTTATTTTTACACTTTGACTTTGACTTCGAAAAATAATATTTTAACATAATGGCGACTCCGTGGAATCTAAAACCATAGCGAGCATCCAAAAGTCCCAAGCCTAGCCATAACGAATAAATAAATGCTAACACTTTATTGACGTGACTAATTTCATGCCAAATTACTATAAGGGTTCCTATTTTGACTACGGGACCCTAAAAACGTATCGATTAGAAGTGATTTTGGTATGGATTTTTGTTTAGTTTTGGCTAACTTTCGTGTCACAGCGGAAAAGTTTCATGGAAAATTTTATTGAGTGAGTTAGCCTGGCCAACTTTTTGGTCCTTACCCTTACATACATACATCGCATCTTTAGAATTATAGTGACCTAATTCAAAAAAATTGGATTTAAAGGTAGGTCTCTATGGTAATAAATACATGTCTCAAAGTCGAAAGATAAAAATGTTGAATTAGGTCACTATAGTTCTAAAGGTGCGACATAATCTACTCGCAAGATTAGAGCCAAACAAACGCACGAATCTTGTAGCACACATGAAACAAATTATCCTACTTTAAGGACTTATTTCATTGTAAAACAAGAGCATCATCGTAGACCTAGATATTTTCCTAGCACGAACGACGTGTTGTTAGTGCTTGACACAATAAAAACATCGACAATCCTGTTATCGATAATTACCACTTCAATATCATAGAGCGATTTTCACTGATTAATGTAAAATATTAATTATTAATAAATTTATAGTTTTGATATTAACTTATCATTCTTATTTTAATTTTTAAAACGCACCACATTGTTTTATGAATCATAAGACATATGATTGTTTTTTTTTTCCGGTTAGGTTCGTCAATGAGTTTTAGGACATTGTGAATGTTTTCTTAATAACTATAATACTCGTAATGATGTACAATTATTTCCTCTATGAAGTTGAAGAGGTGGTTATCGATAACAGGATTGTCGATGTTTTTTTGTGTCAAGCCCTAACAACACGTCGTTCGTGCTAGGACAATCTCTAGGTCTAATCATCAGACATAAGAGATCATCCTACGCTAGGGACTAATTTCATTGAAAACAAGCGCAATTAACCTAAAAAAGAAATAAAAGAACACAAATTCACCCTCCTTTTGACATCTGCCTACCAAATTATTAATGGTACTTACTTATCCCCGTATAAAGAATTCAAAATTAAAACGGCATTAACAAATTAACCTTTAACGCTACCAATAATAAAGAAGTTTTTGCTCAACATTTTGGTTCAGACCATTTGTCATTTGAAGTAGGTATTCTGGTCCGTCTTCTGGTGCAGACGGAGTGGGGGGCAAAAACAGTGCTTGCTTGTCACCCGGCATTCGTCGGTGATATTGCAAAACCGCGCAACTAACAAGTTTATGATAGAGAAAAATAAACCTTATAGTCTTATAACAAAGGTGCATTTTGCTCCTTATTTAAAATGTAACTTACGCGGTTTTGCAGTTTCACCGACGATATGATTGATTACCCTTGAATGTTTGTGATGAGTCTAATATTGCTGCAGGATACAATCACAGTGGATAGAGTAAATACCATCCTTCTGGTGCAGATTTACTGGAGCCTTCTGCAGTCCTGGTAGTCTTTTCAAAATATGTGAAACGTTTTGCTGATATAAATGGATGTTAAATGTTTGTATGTATGTATTTTACCACGCATTCACGACCAACGGAAAAGACACGCAGGTAATAAATAAAATTTACTCAATATGTAGAGTACTTACTTATTCTCTTGAAAAAAATCATTAGTTCATGCGGACAAGTTGGAGTAAAATGAAGTAGTTAAAGTTTACTTTTAATTATGTATGCATAACCACATCATTCAAAAAACAACATTGGCTTTGCATGGTAGCAATAAGACATCATGATTCAAAGAGCCATTTACTGCTTAAGACCTAAACTATCTATTTATAAACTACTCTAAACTTTATATTTTTCAAAACAACTGAATTCGATTCCCGAGATGAGTACAGGATTTTTTTTAATGTTTGATTGCAGTGTTTCTTCTTATTAAAATCGATGAATTGGTTCCTAAGAACAGATCTTCGTATGTCTTATAGTTTCAGACTTTCCCATACTGACCGATTTAAATGAGACACCCTGTATATACATACTTATATAACATTAAATCACGCCTGTATCCAAGAGGGGTAGGCAAAGACCACTTCTTTCCACCTTCTGCGATCTTGTCAAATATTCCACATTCATACATCGAGTCATGCACGCACGTCGTTTTCGGTTAGGTAGTTTCTCCGATTTGATTCGAAAACGTACGCCTAGAGCGGCCCCTTCCGACTCTTCCACTCACTTACGCTATATCTCTTTCGTCAATCTCCTGTCATCCATTCTTTCCAAATGACCAAAGCATGCCGTTTTCAACCTTAGTCTCTACATCTGCTTATAGCCCACATTTCACTCCGATCTTTTCATTACTCACTCTATATATTGTTCTTTCTATTTGTCTTTTGAATGTAAATGTTTTGTGGACCTAAAAGTAATGTGCCTACCGTTTTTTTCTCCGCACTGCGCAAACACTCAAGAGTCCTCAGCGAACAGACAAAGTGACACAGAAACTCGGTTTGCTAAATTAGTCCTGCCTTTTTACAGATAAGAATTTTCGCCAGTAATGTACATTTGTGGTTGCCCTTCGTAGGTGCCCTCTGGACGTTAAGTTGGCTAATGAAGACGTAGCGAAAACTAAACAATGTCGTCGTGAGCTTGGTAACGTTGTTTTTGAAATGGGAGATGATATTTTGTTTGTTGATCCAAAATACTTATCAGAAAATATTTGTTGTAACTACAAATATCAAAAATTTAAAACCTGTGTTTTTTAATTTTTGAATATTTTGTTTAAATAAACTACTTAGCGATTCAGTAATATTGCTTTTGAAGATACGCAACCTAAAAAGTGTCAAGCGGTTTTCAGAAAATTATTGACTCTTACAAAACCCATAATATTTTCGAAATACCTATCTAACGACAACTTACGACATGAGTTAGACGAGGAAAAACAATCCCACGTTACATAGAACCTAGGGCAGGTAGTTACCATAAAATAATAATTAAAAGATTTTATTTTACCACTTTGCGGCGTGGCTAATGCCTATGTATATTCATGCCAAATAACAGCTTTCTAGAATTAGTAGATTCTAAGCTAAGCCGCGGACGGGAGCAAGGACGGCGTACGGAAGTATGGACGGACGAACAATAAAAATTTAAAAGTTTAATCGACGAAGGAGGTGGTAGGCTAGAGTTATATAAGTAGGTAGGTACCTAACTCTATCTGGTTTTGGTAGTTTTCAACCTTAATCTGCTAAACAGTCGAAAGGAAGTAAAGGAGTTTCTTGGTCGACTATACCTAACACGAGCTAATAAAGAGCTTGAGTTGAATAACTTTTCTTTTTATACTTGGCGTGATTATTCGTTGATTGAAAACACAAATTCCTAGTAATCACAACTTCGTAGACAATGCAATTAATTAAATCCATCTTGCATTTAAATTCTAGTCATTAATTATATTTAATATAATAACAAATAAGAGTCTGTGTAATTGTTGTTCAGAAATAGAATTAATTTAATAATATAAAATCGCGAATGCTTGCACAGCTGAAAAAGTACACGTCTAAGTAACAATTAGAAATGAATTTTCTTGAGAAACACTGCTATTATAAACAGCACTTAGTTTACTAATGAATGTCTAATTAAATCATTAGACTTTTGTGATTAAAATTATTTAATTGTGGTGGTTTTTCCTTGGAATAAAAGTTTTGAAGCTGAACTGTACTACTTATCTCCACTCAGGCAATACATAAAATGGAAAAACGAAGACGCTTTACGCTCACCGTAAAATGAGCTGCAAAGTTACGTCATAATAACCCCCCAGTTAGGAGTTTCTATACAAGAAAATTTAACCACATAAAATAAACATAAAAAACCCAGCTAATTCCTAGTCGGAATTATGCACCAAATGACGACACAGTTTTATTCAACAATCGGCTTTCGGTCAATAATTTACACAAAATATCCCAATTTTAGAATTTTAACTCCAATTTACGAGTAAGAGACCAGTGACATACGGGCAGATGAATAAAACTGAGACAGTCTCAACAGTTTAGGGTTAGGGAAACACTACAAATTGATCGTATTCACAAAAAAAAAGGAAGGCACATTGATTCACTAACGCAAGTATGAAGTAAGTAGGTAAGTAGATTTTTTCACACAAAGTTGTACAGCTGTTGTGAAACGGTCCCAACTCAGCATGTGTCAGCTGCTGAAAGGATCTAAACTAAATTGAAGACTAACATACATACATAAACTCTCGCCTTCATTCCCAGAGTGGGGTAGGCAGAGCTACAGAATTACCAACTCTAAAAATTTGTTGATAATTCTGTAACCACATTTTGCACAATTAGGCTACCACCCACCCAGGCTTAGGGTATGAGTGACAGGGTGCAAGCCCATCGCCTAACAGTACCGCAAGCCTTTATTCTCCTAGTCGCCTAATACGACATCCACGGAAAGACATGGAGTGGCACTATTCTAACTCGGCAACCACACGGGGAATTGAAGACTTCTTTCAATAAAACACATTATTGATATTGCAAGTGTAAGTAAAAATAAATACTCGACGCCCGTACACAGCAAAGGACTTGAAAAATAAAATTGGCACTCACTCAATTTTCTGCTTCAATGAATGCAGTTTGGAGTATGCTGTGTTATTCTGTAAAATGAACGCTAGAATTCTAATACGCCAGGCCATTTACAAGTTTTTTAGAAATAAATCGATATCAGGTTTAATGTTGTATAAACGGTCATAGCGTGTTAATTTGGGGTGTGTAATGTTTGGCATAAAAACAAATGGTATAATGATCATTTTACATAACACGAATTATATAATAAACCATCGATATAATAGTCATGATGCATAAAATGAAATGCACAATTTCAAAAACTATACATACATACATACATACATAAAGCTTTTTTACTATTAATGTGGTCACAGTTTTCTTTTTTTTTTATGGCATAGAGAATTAAGACAAACGAGCACACAGGCCACCTGATGGTAAGTGGAAACTGTGACCCATAGACATTCGCATTCACAAGACTGCAATGCAATCCTAAGACTGCAAATGCGTTGCCAACCCTGAGGACTAAGATGGAATGCCTCTATGCTAGTCATTTCACCGGCTGTCTTATCCCCAAACCGGAACACAACAATGCGAACATTGCTGTTTGGCGGTAGGTTAATGGATAAGATGTTGGTAGCGATCCGGACGGACCCTGCACAAGGTCCTACCACCCGCAAACCTAACCTGACCTAGTTAGAAGAAATTGACTTAAAATTAATATTAACAAGAAAATTGTAGTTATAATGAGTGTTATGTTATTCGATCGTATGCCAGATAAAATTATACGATTACTTTTTATGCTAAAGGTTCATTATGCTTTTCGTGATTAGTTAAATGAAATTATACAAAATTATTTTTACTGATTGAAACGCACCCGTTAATTTGATGTACTTTATTTTTGTATCAACCAAATTATAATACTGGAAGTTGCTAAAAAAATTGTATTCTAAAAACAGGTGGAATTTGGAAACAAAAAAGCAAAATTAAATTAATTCTAGTTATGCAATTATTGTATTTTTTCGTGATGCTTTTCTTTTTTAATGTCACGGTGACAAATAGCTGGATTAATGGGGACAATGTACACTAAAGGTCATCTCTTTTCCTTTTTATAATGTTATTTGTTTTATCTATATTCCATTGTTGTATAAGGCCATGTTTTATAAGTTTACAACTCTTTGCCCGAGAATTCATCCCTATAGAATTAGTAATTTGCTACACCTCCCATGTTGGTTTGTCTATTTGTTGTACTGTTTGGTACTAGATAATGATAAACATGTTTATATAGAGAAATAAATACTTGAATTCATAGAATCCAAAACTCAGGAACAAATGCCCTCATCACGCAAATAATTACTTATACAGGGAACCAAACCCGGTATCGCTAACTTCAACTACCAACCAAAACATATTATTATATTATGTATTAAAATATATAACATATCGTCAATATAATGTATATAATTACTCAGATATAGGTTTATTAAAACTCGATCTGACTTTACAGAATAACACTCGGCACGCAGGTTGCAATAGTTTAGTTCTTCAAAACTTAACTTAGCCAAAGGAAGTATGCCAATTGAAAAAAGTTAAGCAAGTGGTCGGGTGTAGTTTTTTGGAATATCAAGAACTTAAAATGCAATAGGCGAGCTTATTTAAACTGCAGTCTGATTTTTTGCATTCAAAGTTTGGGTAAATGTCAATAAAGCAAGTAACAGTAGGTATGTTATTATGAACATAATTTAGTATGGAAATAGACAAGTATTAAGAATATACAAGGCAAACTTATTCCTTTAAGTGATCTCTTCCACGTACGCTAAATAATTGTGTCACAGTGACGTAATGATTCAAGTCGGACGAAGTGTTAAACAATTGTTTTATCATGTTAATGTGACACCGTTCTATGATGGATCAGGGTTCCAATGGGCTGATAGGACGTACGCATATACCTACTACCAACTATGCTAAACGCCCCCAAAATAATGACCTATTATACCTTTTTGTTATAATACGGGAAACCGTAATTATTTTAACAATACCTTTAACTGGTCATTAAATTTGCTGGACAGTAGTTAGCCGGTGAATATTTTATGAGTTTGAGTTATGATTTGTAGTTTTGTTGGAAATAGCTCAGATTTTTATAATATCCATTAGTGAATTACTGTTATTATTCAATTGCTTGTCGAAATTTGTAGAAAGTTTCTTTGTAATTTTGTTTTATTTTGGGGCCTTATTCTACGTTATCTTTGCATCTATTGGCGTCGTATTGTTCTTAACTCGGAGGCCATTTCTGTCAAGTTAATGAGAACTATCATGTCGTTGACAATACGGTAACAATAGGGGTAAATGATGATGGTCTCTGAGGCCCTAGCCAACTTTCATTTTGCAAAGATCTGCTTCCCGCCACATTATTTTACAATTTTATTTGGTCAAAAGTCTAACCAAACCTTTTTTTTCTCAGTGGAAATCCATTATGGATAACAATAGACTCACACCGACTTAATCCCCTGATTGGTTCCTTCTCCCACCTTGGACGAGGTCGCGGGAGTGGTATTCCTTCCGCTAACTCGTCTGTCAGCGTTTGCCCTTACGGGCCTGTCTTCAACAGGGTTTTTTGGTCCCGCTTCTCCGTCAAAGGCGCTCCGGAACACCCGGAGGCCATCCAGCTCGGAACCCTTAAGTACAAGCGATGGATCCCCTGACCTATCACCTACGGGTCCCCATTACGGCGGCAACTGGTTGACATACCGGTTGGCGTATTGGGAGCGAGTTAAGATGATTTACTCGCTCCCGCTCTGCTGTATCCTAACCTAACCTAACCTAATTTATTGAATAAGCGCAAGTAAAGAAGAAAAAAAATAAGAAAAGAACACAACAACACAACACAGTAACACAGTATTAAGTATTTCTTTTGGGCACTTTGTCTTTTCTTTACCAGTACCAGTGCAATTTGTACATCTGATAATGTAATGACTGCTTGTTACCATAATAAAAAATAATAAAAAAATAAAAATCGTGACTAACATTAATGAACACATTTAAAAAAAATGGATACATGCACAGTTTCTCACGAAATGGTCACAACTCAGCGTGATGCTGGCAGAGCTAGCGCTGGTCTTCCGTTGCGGCCATTTGTTAAAGTCACGGCGCAATGTCTCCACCTTTGTAGTACCAATGTAATGGTTTAAACACGAATTCACTGATTAAAACAGTGTCAACTCAAAATCCTTGCTAGTTTTGTTTCAAGCTCGTAGAAGTTGTATTGAAGTTGATTTTAAAATGCAGTTGTATTTTGAGTTACTAAGTAGGTACTGTTTTGAAGTCATCACCATCATCATCATCATGTCAGCCGAAAGACGTCCACTGCTGGACCTAGGCCTCCCCCAAGGCTCTCCACTCAGACCGGTCTTGTGCTTTTCGCATCCACCGCGTTCCCGCGATCCTTACAAGGTCGTCACTCCATCTTGTTGTTTTGATGTAGCAGAACGAAATACATTTTTGCGAAATGAAAGTTTGTAAACGTATCATACGTTTGTCAAATGTACTTTTGGTTAAATGAACAATACCAAAAAAAAAAAAATTTTTATTTTCATTTTAATAAATAGAGATTAGCTTGGGATTAGGTCAATTGTGTAAATAATCCCCTGTTTTTTATTTATTTATATTTATTCATACAAACCCTACAACTTAATTTAAACCCGTGTAAACATTTTCATATTGCCCTCTGTTTCGCCCGATCGCCACTCGAGAACTTATTCCCGAATAGACCTATAAGTATACAGGCCAAGTCTCAAATACGAGTATCCCATTACGGGGAGGGACACGGAAGAGGCGGGTACGGGGCGACCAGCCGGTAATTACGTCACATACCTTTCTAACTTAGGTAGGTACTTAATTGATTTTTAACTTCAGATATTTACGTTTGTAAACCGTTTGAAGTTTGGTTGGACGAACGCTGTTTGGATATTTTGTTATATTTTGAAGTTATTTGTTTTGTAAAATGAAGGAAAAGGGTTGTGCATGGTAACGCATAATTCAGAATGGTGAACATCTAATTTTATCTACGCGCAGAAGTCCTCTGTTATGTGTTCAAAACCCGTAGGAAATGACCTTTACTATGAGAACTTTCTTGTCTGTCGTAGTAGGTAAAATCTGTACTGTAATGTTATTATGTTGACTGTCGAGTTTCTTGCGGCGTTTCTTCTCAGCAGTGGTCTCTTGCGAAGCGCTGGTAGATTTTTGACGTGTAAAAGTGCCCGTGCGGTCTACTTACTGAATAAACATCCTTTATATTTTTATCTTTTTACAGTATAGATTTTAGTAAGGTGAGTTTAAATTTGGAACAGCTGTCAAAACTGAAGAGGGTCTCCTTTCTATTATTCATAGACATTAAAACAGTTATCGACTCGAAACGTGAATTCAGAATGTTTTTTTAAATATAAACCACATGACATTTGATCTCGAGTGACTTGAGAATATGGACTTCATTCGTTTGTCTATGATTTTAAAACAAACATTCGTCTTGACAGAGGATCGAATTGCCGCCATTATTGTTGTCATTTGTTTGTTGGTTTTTCGTTGTTACGAAAGTAGGATAATTCTAAACTTATGATATGTGTGTAGATAAAGTAGTGTGTGCAACTGTACATAATTATCCCTTAAAACACTCGTGCGATCCTATTATTAAACAACACTCGTATTTTAAGGCCTCTCATTATGCATCAGTTGCATTAACTACTATTATTTCATCGAACGCTATTTTCTGCTGAAATGAAGCCATGATGTTTTCAGGATATAAACATTAATTAAGTAAGTTAGTTTAAGTTACATTTAAGACAAACAAAAATATTCAACTCATGTGGGCAGAAATGCCAATGCCAATGTAGAAGATGTTTATCGCTTTTCCTTTCGGAACCGTATTTTATTATTTATTAGAAGTAGCCTACTCGTATGTGCAATAACACACTATAATTTCATCCAGATTGGTTCAGCCATTCCGTCGTGATTGAGTGACATATATCATGTTTTTCATTGAAATGAAGCATAAGTCGTTAAAATATACCTACTTGTTTCAACACTGAAAAAACTAAAAACCATAAAGCCTCTATTCAAAAACAGAAAAACCTTAATTTCGCAACACAACCTCGATATTGCAACTAAATTGGTGCAAGATACTAAATTGGGTGGATTTGGTCAATATGCAACCGAAACGCATGTCACTGTGACCACTAAGCCGGCAGTTTAGCCGTTTAGGCGGCAGTTGAGACCCGACCACTTGGAGTTTCGCCAGACAGGGAAATTGGACTGAGAATTGTAGTTGAACAATACTTTGCTACCTTTTTGATTAAAAACTAGCTTTCACGACTCCATTCTATGCACTTGACTTCATATTATGACCTTTCCTGGCTCAGGAATCCTATCACAATTATATAGAGTATTTATCTTTTTAGTTTTTGGAGTTGTTGGTAATTCTGTAGGTCTGCCTACCCCACTCTGGGAAAGAAGGCGTGAAGGTATGTATGTGTATCTTACATTACTCGTGTAATATGTGTATATTACTTGTGGGAGGACCTTGTGCTGGGTCCGTCCGGGTTGGTACAACCATCTTATCAATTAACCTACGGTCAAGCAGCAGTTTGCATTGTTGTGTCTCGGTTTGGGGATAAGACAGCCGGTTAAATGACCAGCATAGAGGCATTCCATCTTGGTCCTAAGGGTTGGCAGTGCATTTGCGGTCTTGTGAATGCGAATGTCTATGGGTCACAGTTTCCACTTACCATCAGGTGGTCTGTGTGCTCGTGTGCCTATGCCATAAAAAAATAAAAATATGAAATGTTAATTTTAGATTAATAATGTCACACAAATTGACCTTCTCTCAAACTAAGCTATTAGCTTGACTATGGGTACTAGGCAACGATAGAAATACTTATATTTTTTTTTTTTTTTTTTTGCCCCCGCGGCGACTTGAACAGCTACTACCGCAGGGATATGGCTTCCACGTGAAGTGATTTCGCCAGTGTCAAGGTTTATATGATTATAAATCAATATAGCAATAAAACACAATCCAATCTTCTCTAGGAAGATTGGGGGCAACGTTGTACGGTGATTTGTAGGTCAGAGGTCAAGATAGTTTTAACCTCTGCACCACTGCGAGTCCACTTGAAACGAGAAGAAAGATGCCAGATACACGAAATAAGTCCAAGTCTTCAATCACTGTGCGACACAAAGGCATAAAAAGTACAAATCACTATCAGAAAAGAACTTTTAACACCTAATTACCCAAAAATTAAAGTCTAAAACAAATTACACGTCCGCCATCTTTTAACGTTGCAAATGGCCCAATACTTATATTGTATAGAGAATTACAAATAAAAAAAAAAAAAACAACTTCCTATGGATAATATGGATATACCCTCTTATTCATAAGAGTAGGTACAATGAACTTGTTTTGGTTAATGTATGTTTTATCACTTTCTGTCAAATTCAAAATTCGCAATGAAAGATAAGGCCAAAAAATATTTACAGCATACTTTAACTATCGCGCGCGTTTATGAATGGGAGGGTTAGTATACTACTATATAAAAAATATACTTTTTTACTTTACTTTACTGTAATACTCCGAAAAGCTCATTCTGTCAAATTCAAAATTCGCAAGGAAAGATAAGACCAAAACATATTTACAGCATACTTTAACTATCGCGCGCGTTTATGAATGGGAGGGTTAGTATACTACTATATAAAAAATATACTTTTTTACTTTACTTTACTGTAATACTCCGAAAACCTCATCAAATATGTAATTGGGTGAATCAACTTTTAAGGTACTCCCCATTTTTCGACATGTTTCACCAATTATATGTTTTTGAAAAACTATATATTTGTTAATGACGTGGCTTACATGCTTATTAAATTAGACAAATAGGCTCACATTTGAAATTATTTAATTTAAAATAGTACAGTTTTAAATAATAATATACTTGGTTACGCAGGGGACAATGTTGTCCCTAGGTTTTGTATGGAAAATGTGCATTTTCCCCTGAGTTACCAGGTTTTTTTGCGGATTAAAAAATATTTGAGCTGTTTAACGTGTAAGGTCCGTAAATTTGGTGGTCTGATTTTAATATTCATAAATTATTAATAACCATTTGTCACCAGGAAAGTATTAATACCGCAAAAGAAAAGGAGTACCTTAATAGTTGATTCACCCAATTGTGGTTAACGGCGTTGGTCACACAAATGTCATCTTATTCTTTATGTTTGTTTCTGTAATTTAATTCCTTGTTGTGACTGTTTGTTGATCCAAACCAATTAAAAAAACTACTCAAATGCTGTTTCTCAACAGTTTTGTTTATCCGAAAATTCGAAAGTTAGAAAATCGTTTATTTTCTGAACTCATTATCTTTTCTAAATGATTAAAGAGATATAACTAACCTAAGCTACCGTTCAGAATCTGTTGTGTGGTTTGGTTTGTTATATAACAATCTAGGAAATTTAATAGTTTTAGAATAAATCTTTTTTTCTTACATTTGAAAATTAGATTTATCAAAACAGTTGGTAATTGGAATTCGGTTTAGAGGTATGTACGATTAAAAGTTGGCTCAAGTGTTGGGCAAATTGTAATTTGTATTTGTAATGTTTCTTTGAACGGAAATATTATTGGCAATTCCCCATCTTTAACATGTAGAGAATGCTAATCGGCATTAAAGTGAAGGATTACTGATTTTTGTAAAGATAAATATAATAATAGGGCACTTTTACACGTCAAAAATCTACCAGCGCTTCGCAAGAGACCACTGCTGAGAAGAAACGCCGCAAGAAACTCAACAGTCAGTCGTTTTTTAAATATTGCTTATTATATGATACTAGCGACCCGCCCGCGGCTTCGCCCGCGTGGAATGTATTATACATATAAACCTTCCTTAAGAATCACTCTATCTATTAAAAAAAACCGCATCAAAATCCGTTGCGTAGTTTTAAAGATTTAAGCATACATAGGGACAGACAGCGCAAGCGACTTTGTTTTATACTATGTAGTGATTATACATTAATAAACTTAAACTAGCATTATATTAAACAATCAATCTCACATAAAACAAAAAATAAACAGAAACAGAAACCGGGTCCCCTAGACAATATAAAATGATAACATATTTTTTTAAAGTAAAATTAAAATATACCTTACCATGAGGTTACCGGGTTAGAATAGTGCCACTCCATGTCTTCCCGTGGATGTCGTAAGAGGCGACTAAGGGAATAAAGGCTTGTAGTACTGTTAGGCGATGGGCTTGCCACCTGTCACTAATACACTGGGAAACATCTTAGCCTACTTGTATAAAATGTGGTTATAGAATTATCAAGAAGTTTTAAGACTTGTTGGTAATTCTTCAGCTCTGCCTACCCCACTCTGGGAATGAAGGCGTGAGTTTATGTATGTATATATGTAAAATATACCTAATCTTTCGTTTGCATAAATCAGTGCAGTTAAATTTGAAATGCGTGTAACTTTAAATAAATATGAATCAGCACATGTCCAGTCCGAGGCAAAGTTCCAACGAAAATAACTTCATCTCATTTGAATGGGATGAAAAGCCAAACGGGATGCATTATTCATACAACACGATAAACGCAGCGTGCGTCCTCTATTATTTTTATCAGCGGACATGCAGCATAGAGACAATGTTCTTCTTATCAAAAACGACACAACTCATCATGAAATTTTAATGCAGTTAGGACTTTAACAGAAATGGTTATAGCTTTTTTCGGAACAGTGCATTGTTGTAAGTTGTGTCCTTATTTAATTAATAACATTATCTTGTAGATACAATCTCTTAAGGCTTGGATTACATTGTTAGATTAGAAACTTTGATAGTAACAGAATAAGGTTTATAATTTAAAATAATTATGAATTGATGTGGTTTTTTAGGTTCGTGTTATAGATAAATAAAATAGTAAAAATTATGGTTACTGCCAGCGAAATATTTATACAAAATAGTTACTCATAAAAAAAATACTATAAATGACAGTGAGTAGTATTCGTATACTCTAAAAGTAAGCACTTTGTAATATTTTATTTCATTGGATTTTGGCTTACTTAAACCTGCTTTTAGTACCTTTATTTTCTTTCGCTCCCTAGACTCTGCCTAGAGGTGGGATGCCCAAAAATTCATTTTTCCAATGTTACTAAGAATTAGCGACTTGTGACATTATGTCAACTTTTGCAGCGAGAATTATATACTCTATTCGGTAAATTAAAATTTTGGAAATGATTCTAATTGATGTCACCTTTTGTCAATGTTTTCAGTTGTTTTTTTTTTTGATTATATAAAGGCGTATCAGCCTTTAAGCTTACAATATGCTCAAAAGGATTTAATAGAATTAAGTAAAACGCAAAACTATAAAAAATAAAACCTTCCTTTCTAGAAACCCTACTCGCGATGCTTCGAGAAAACCAAGATAAAAATAAAAAATGAAATATGCTGCCAGCATCCTTGAATTATTTGTACTGCAGTAAAGTTTCAGTAAAATTGCCAACTTTACTGGATATTTAAGTTTCAACACTTGCTAGCGCGAAGTGGTTAGCATTGCTGTTAAGCGCCATAATGGCTTGTATTATGTGCGATTCAGAATAGGCAACGATGCGTGGCAATTAGTCGAATAAATAGTTTTCGAACAGTACCAAATTCATTCGTAACAATAGGAATACGAAATGATTTACATTTCAGCCATTGATTTAGTGCGTATTTGGCCACAATAAGGATAAATTTTTGTAAACATAAAATAAAATGTGTCATTTTATAAACCACTAGCTTCTTCCCGCGACTTCGTACGCATACATATTGGTACAGGGGCAAAATATAGAGTTCAAATAAAAATAAAAATTGTCCATTTCGTCGGTGAAACTGCAAAACCGCGTAAGTAACATTCTTATTAAGGAGTAAAATGCACCTTTTTAATAATTCAGTAAGGTTTATTTTGCTCTGTCATAAATTTGTTAGTTACGCGATTTAGCAGTATCACCGACGATATGTCAAAGCGCAGGAGCAGTGAAACGTAACGCTAGCTCACGCTTGATCGAAGAATTGAACGGCTTCGTCACACTCTTACCCCATTCGTAACCAAATCGAGAGAAAAGGACAGAACTAAGTGTATTCGATCATCGATTTTGGTCAGACGTCAAATGGTCAGTTTTAAATAAGTCTTAGTTTGGTCACGTGACTTTACTAATTAACTTTAACGCACAGTGTACATACATTGCTTGCAATTTATTTTTTGTTAGAAAACAAGTGTGTACCTACTATTTTTATTGTTTTAATTAAAATCCCGTGTGGTTGCCGGGTTAGAATAGTGCCACTCCATGTCTTCCCGTGGATGTCGTAAGAGGCGACTAAGGGAATATAGGCTTGTAGTACTGTTAGGCGATGGGCTTGCAACCTGTCACTAATACGCTAGTAAACATCTTAGCCTAATTGTGCAAAATGTGGTTACAGAATTATCAACAAGTTTTTAGAGTTTTTGGTAATTCTGTAGCTCTGCCTATCCCACTCTGGGAATGAAGGCGTGAGTTTATGTATGTATGTATGTAATTAAAATTAACATGTAGGTACGTTAAGGAGTTGCCCATTGTTCCTCTATATCATGGAAAGCCCTCAAAACACACACCACACACACACACAACACACACTGAACACACTGTATATTATATTTTTTATAGTGTGAGTTTCTGATTCGAACATGTCTCTCTTTTGTTATTGTCAAAAGCCATGTGCAAGAATGAAAGGCAAGAAAAAATGTCGAGTAGTTGACGGAACGATAAGGAACCATGATCGGCAAAATGTTAACTCAATACAGGGTGTTTTCTACGGATCACTGAGCCGAATACGCGATAGTGTCGAAAATATTACAGTTATTTTCGATGTAGTAAGGGATCAATAACTTTGAAATTATAAGGTATATTGGTATTCATATTCATATTCAATTTATTGCATCCATGGTATTTACAAAGGTCTTACAGGGTAATATAGTGCTAAACATGCACCCTATTAGGGTATAGCAGGTACGTTATATATAGGCTGTGGTCATAGTTTTTTGATAAACTTTTGTAACCTATAATGGCGTAATATGATCACTAAATAGTGTTTAATAAAATAAATGTTTAAAACCTCCTTCAAAAATGCAAAAAATAACTTCTAGGTATTAATATGATACGTAATAATATATGTTAGTCCAACTGAAGTCGGCGACACACAATATTTTCAACGAAACCTACCTTTTACCTACCATTTAAATAGAAGTTATTTTTTGGGTTTTTTGATTGCGGTTTTTTATTTTTTACTTAAAGAGAAGGCAAACGAACACAATCTAGGCAACCAAAAAGTACGAGAAGTGGAATTGGAGACCTTTTTGAAAAAAGCTATTTGACATTCAGACATTTGGAGTTGGCAACACTATTAGGGTCCCTAAGGCCCTAGCCAAGATGCAAACGCTACTAAGGTTTTTGTTTTCTATCACTTAAAAATGTATGGGATGACATTTTCATGCGTTGCGATGAACCACGTGATCAACTGTCATCCCATACATTTAGGGCCGTATTAATAACCTCATCTTGGCTCAGATGCCCGTCACAAGATACGTCAAAGTAAACGTCAAGCCATAGAGAACTGTAATTTTTGACGAATCTTGAGACGAGGATTACAGTAGAGATGAGTTATTAAACCGGCCGTTAGAGTACTTAGAGTAGTTTTACTTGTGGGAGGACCTTGTGCAGGGTCCGTCCGGGTTGGTACCACCATCTTATCCATTAACCTACCGCCAAGCAGCAGTGTTTGCATTGTTGTGTTCCGGTTTGGGGATAAGACAGCCGGTGAAATGACTAGCATAGAGGCATTCCATCTTAGTCCTCAGGGTTGGCAACGCATTTGCAGTGTTAGGATTAGGGCTTGCAAATATTCGAGAATTTTTAGTATTCGAATATTCGATTTTTTTTCTGGTATTATTCGAATTATTCGAATATTATTCGAATAGTTAAAAACTGTTGTAATAATCAAGTTTTTTATTGCCAATGTCTTATTTAGATTCTAATTTATCTGTATACAAACAAAATCTAGTTAAAAATTAAAGAACAATTTGTTTAATTTGGTGTAAGGCACTAAACTATCACATTCACAGTCTTACAAAAACTTGGAAAGTAGTTGGTGGTTAACAACAAAATCAGTCTTATAAATCGAGATCTTACTCAGACAGACAATAATATTTTTTATTAGGTCCTTACCTATGAAATTGGCGTTTTATATGGAGAATTTTATGAAAACGGTGGTTTTCATACATTTAATTTTGCGGATTATTTAGTAACGTCAAATGCAAACCAAGCAAAATTCTGTCAGGAATATTGGACACTTCTAAGCTATATTATACATATCTTAGTTACTTAAAAATAGTTCGCTTCATAAAACTCTGCGTAATTTAAACACTTGAACTTGCAGCACTTAAAAAGAGTTAAGTTCACACTTTAATTTTAAACATTAAGTAAGAAATTGAACCATATTATTTGTATCTAAAACCTTTGTTGCATAGTGTATTAATGAAATTTAAAAATATTTTGGAAGCTAAAATTAAAATAAATAAATTCCGTACGAAATAAAACACGTAAAAAAACGCCAATTTCATAGGTAAGAACCCAATATAATACAATCAAACAATCAAATCAAAAACAATCAATACTCTTTTTTAAAGTTACTAGAAAAAATAATTTAAAAAAAAAGCCGCCAACCAGCGCCGTCGTCGCACTGATTCCCGCCCGAGTTCCCGATCGCTTCCGAGCTGTGACGAATCATGTCGGGTCGGGCGGACCGCGGAAACATCGCGAGACTTGCGCGCGAACTTTGAAAGTTGTATTTTGAATGCATCAAATTCTGAGTTTGGCATTCCGGAAATTGGTCGAATATTCGAATATCGCAAGTTTTATATTCGAATATTCGAACCAGTTTATTATTCGAATAATTCGAATATTCGAATATTCGAATGCAAGGCCTAGTTAGGATTGCGGTCTTGTGAATGCGAATGTCTACGGGTCACAGTTTCCACTTACCATCAGGTGGCCTGTGCGCTCGTTTGCCTTCCTGTGCTATAAAAAAAAACTGATTTGACTACGGAACTTAGAAGCGACGGTAACAAATTGCCCCTCAAAATCTAGTTAATATTTTCATCCGTCTAGATTTCCCGTGATGTATCGCGGCATAGACAGTAGATCCAGGTCGGTTTCGTTCAGATCCCAAATTGGTTTCCGTCGAGAATATCGAATATTCGAATTGGCTTTCACCTCAATATGAAATGACTTTCGTATAGTTTCCCTGTTATCGACAGGCTGCAGTGTAACGAATTAAAAGTTCTGAGAGTTTTTAAACTGTTTTTGCGGACGTAATAGTTACGAAATAGTAGCTATTACCGGCGTCGGCAACAAACGCGAAGGATTAATATTTAACACTGAATAGAAAGGATTTTTTCTACTTAAATGAATTTATTTGTTAAGCCATCTTAAATTCGGTCCTTCGAGCCACATCTGACCCATCTGATGTTAGTAAGATATTTCGGCGGTAGTTGGTGGTGGTGAATGTGAAACTTGTTTTTTTTTTTCGATTTAACCCAAAAAATAACGCAAAAAATAACTTATTTCAAAATGGTACATCGGTCAGTCCAACTTTATTCGGCTTTTGGTTTTGAAGGAGGGTTTTACGTTTTTTTAAACATTTATTTTATTTTACACTTTTTAGTGATCCTATTTATGTAGTCCTATTATGTAGTCCCGCTTCTCAATTAGGTAATGGGAAATTATAGAACATTTCAAGCTCACCGCAGGCAACGCTGCGGGATTGTCATAGTCATATATTTCAACCTAAATATGCGTCGTCCTAGTCACTCAACTACCTTAATCGAGATATCTTATCGCCACACTTGAAATAGGTACCGTTAAGGAGTTCCGGTGGCCATCTTTGGTCTTCATCATCATTTCCACTTCACCATATCGTACTTTTCAAAAGCAAATGCACGAGTTACAATGAAAAATACCAAAGTCGCTATAGGTGTGCCTATAATTTTTGAGAAGTTCCCTCGATATCTCCAAGATCTCATCATCAGATCGTGACGTGTTGACAATGGGACTAACTAGAAAGTATACCCTTACAAACAAAAAAAAATAGTTTTTCAAATCGTCTACTAAGACTTGGAGTAATCGGGGAACATAAATAAAAATAAAAATCCCCGACGAATGGAGAACCCACCTTTTTTGAAGTCAGTTAATAAAGTTCTATCATGATTTACGAGTGCTTTTCATAAAACATGCGAAATAAATATACTTACCTAAATACACTCTCGGTCAAATAATACGGGTCAGACTGCGTTTTTCATACAAACGAGGCTATTTCGAAGCCTTGGTTCCTGGCCAGGAGTTGTTTTGAGTGATTTTTAACGGTGGATACTCCGAGGGTCAATAGAGGAGGTCATTAGTGCTTAAGATACCTGATCGCACAATAAGTTAACACCACGGCGAGAGAGTTTGGGTCAGCGTTTGGATTTCCTTACATTTTATTGCCATTTTAAATGTTTTTCTGAACATGCACAATTCTGGCGTCAGCCGCAGAATCAATTTAGTTGGATATCGTAAGCACTCTGGAAGTCCTGTATCGATGCTCGGGGTGTCCATCATCAGATTTCACTAAAAGCATCCCCTGGCAAGGAACCAGGTCTTCGAAATAGCCTCTTTAGTATGAAAAACGCACTTTGATCCGTATTATTTGACCGCAAGTGTATGTTTTGCATTGGTGATAATTGGCTTTTCCGAAATAAAATGAAATCCATTACCGATTGAGCGGTCGGATTAGCGAGACTAATGTAATCTTTACGACACGTTAGCCTGGTCAGTTGTGACACTGCTTACAAAGCTAGCGGTCCCGGGATCAAATCCCGGTGTGTGCAGATATTTGTGTGACAAGCGCGAATATTTTTGTTTCTGAGTCTTAGATGTTTTCTTTGTATTTGAGTATATATTTCTCCATATAAGCAAGTTTATCGTTGTCTAGTACCCATAGTACAAGCCTAGAGCTTAGTTGGGTGATTATCTCAGCGAGAAAATTGTGGCGGCGGAGCTGATAATCATAGTGTGGAGTAATTATTTAAGAAGTTTTAATTTTTTTCTGAAAAAAACATACTAATTATTATATTAAGCCAAATCGCAAAGTGTTATAAAAGTCATTGATGTTTATTAAAAAAAAATATTTTCGTCGAAATCATAATTTTGGTGTGGCGTCCAGTACCTGTTGTTCTTGATATATGATGCATTATAGAACCATAATATCCATTTATTTAACTTAAATTTCCATTACTTTAATTCCTCATTACTTTATACATCATATAAGAACATATAAATAAGGATAAGTACATTTATTGATACTCAAAACTAGGCCCTAAAGGTTGTCCGGGTGAAATTGTCAATTTTGGTGGTAACTATTGAATACGATTTTGTCGTCGAATGGAACGCAATAAGACCACCAAACGGGAAGTAACCTGTTCGTTCAGTTCAACTCCAGCCTTGACGGATGACACACGTGCCATATCTTGCCAGATCTGTCCGCCAAGAACGTAAATACCTAATTTTGGTGTGTTAAAATACTTTTTTATGCAATTTTGGTGGTATATGTTATTAATGACTGAGTAATATTGGTTCGTGTTTGAATTTAATGTAAAACGTGTTAGCAGTCTCAATTTCAAAATATAAAGTTAAATTCGAAGTGTATGTTACAGTTTTTTTTTAATTTATTTTTTATGCACGTTTCCTAATTTTGGTGAACCAATTTTGGTGGTTTTGGTGGCAATTTGAAATCCGCCAAAATAGCTTGATGCCACCAAAATTGTTAATACTATGTATAGTTCCATATTTGTAACCATATACTTTGTATTTACAATATTATTGACTCAGAACACTTATTTCGAGTAATATATAAACACTTAATCATACTACTAATATTATAAACGCGAAAGTTCGTGAGTTTGTATGGATGTATGGATGATTGTTACTCTATTACACAAAAACTACTAGACGGATTTTGATGAAATTTGACATGGAGATACCTTCTACCTTGGATTAAAACATAGTATACCTTAAACAATGCTATTCCTTCGGGAACTGTTTCTACGCGTACGAAGTCGCCGGCGGAAGCTAGTTTACAATAAAACTAAATTACTTGTGTAAATTCATGGTAAAAATTAAAATTTGGTATTAACTGTCTGCTGGAAATGAAAAGAAAGTAAGGCTTTTTATAATCGTTTTAATTATAAATACCAAAATACAATGTTAGTCGTATATAATATATATTATTAATTAAGTACGACTTGCCTATGGATGGATGGTTTTTTTTTTGGATTGTTACAGTCAAACAGTAAGTAATTAACAAATTTTAACTGTAATCAACAATAATACCTAATCCTAGGATATAATTAGATAATGTTTTACCTCAAGGAATTATATAGCTCATATTAATATGGGTTAATAATAATCATAATACTCATAA
This sequence comes from Acleris emargana, assembly GCA_927399475.2. NCBI lineage: Eukaryota > Metazoa > Arthropoda > Insecta > Lepidoptera > Tortricidae > Acleris > Acleris emargana. The sequence continues at coordinate 4,037,061 of OV656843.1, forward strand.
TCGTGGACATCAGCCAGAAACCTATAATAATTGCACATAAAGTCATAGAAGTACAAATACTTTTTATATTTGTACTTCAATTACTTTTATTTAAACAGTAAGTAATTAAAAATTACTCGTAATCAACAATAAGTACTTTATTCTACGGACATAATTATACTTCGATTAAGTATACTTCTATGACTTTATGTGCAATTATTATAGGTTTCTGACTGATGTCCACGATTTTTAATGTTAATGTCAGTTATGTAATTCCTTGAGTTAGGAATTGAACTTATTATATCCGTAGGATTAAGTAATGTTGATTACTGTAATTTTTTTTAATTACTTACTGTCTGACTCGAAGAGTCGAAGATCTCAACTGTTGCCAGATTTAAATAAAAATCATTGAAGTACAAACATAAAAAGTGATTGTACTTCTATGACTTTATGTGCAATTATTATAGGGTTCTGGTTGATGCCCACGATTAATGTTAATGTGAGTTATATAATTCCTTGAGTTAGGAATTGGACTTATTATGTCCGTAGGATTAAGTATTGTTGATTACGAGTAAAATTTTATAGTTACTTACTATTTGACTCGAAGAATCAAATCATCTTCATCAAACAATCTTAAAGATTACATTGTATTTTCGTATGATTAAAACGATTAATAACATTCTTGCTTTCTTTTCATTTCCAGCAGATAATTTAATAACCAAATTGTAATTTTTATCATGAATTAGCACAAGTACCTAATTTTGGTGTAAATGTGCAATTTTGGTGGGAGCCAAATTACAAAAAACATAATATCTCTAAAACTATAATGTATGATGAAAGGCCACTACTACGCTTTATTGATTATGACTAGTTACGTATTATTTATATGAAATTTTGACTCAGAAATCAAAAATAAAAAATGCCACCAAAATTTGATAAATTTCGAACTTGTTGAAATTCACCCAGTTAGGGTTTAGTTCTAATTGACAACAATTCATTTTGTGCTAAGGTAGTAAAATAAAATACCGGTTCTAGATTTTACACTGCTGATTACAGTAAAAATATCTTTGGATTTTTTATGCAGTAGTTTTTTTTTATATTTAGGAAAAACGGTAAAAAAAGTTGGATTGTGAATGTTAGGAATACACTTATAGTGCCCTTAGTCCATTTATTACCAAAGGAATTCGAAAAAATATACAACTGTCATGTTCATTGTTTATCTGTCTGACGGATTACTTGATTCTGACGACACGCTTTCAATTCTACGCAAAATAGTTTATTTATTTTAATGGCGTCTACAAATTACGTAATTAATTAAATTACGCAAAATAGCAAATTTGTGAACGAACGGCAGCGAATGATTGACATGACATGACAGTCAGTTTTGTTTACTGTTTAAAGTTACTTTATAAATTTTATATCAGGCTAAGATCACGACATCAGTATTCCTAACTTTGTATATACGGTCTTTTTAATGACTATTTCTTTAATAAATTATTAACGACGAATTTAAGTTAAATAAAGAAAAACCAAGAAATACTGGTAGTCTAATTTTTAACCAGCTATTATAAACGCGAAAAAACAATAATGCTTTTTTTTGAAATGTTGTCAATTGTGTGGCACTGTCCCCCTAATATTTACTTATTTATTTTATTAAAATATTCTGAAGATCATGTTGGTCCAATCCAACCAGAATTTTACTTGAAATAAAGTTTATATCATAATTGATAGTACTAAGAATGTAGAAATAGGCTTTTACAGGGAATAACTTGATAGGGAATAATAATTTTTCCGAGATAAAATGATAATAGCAGCCAGATATCAAATCAACCATACACATCCCATACCTACCGCTATGCATCGCTAATACCACTGCGAATACCGTTACAATTGCAGTGTAAGCCTGCATTTCCCGAATAATGCAGCGAATCCTTTAAATATGCATGACGCCTGCCGCCGCCTGATACGTAATGTGACATAAATGCGATTCCAAAACGTTATTAACTCGGAAAAGTATTTTCTAGAATAGAGTCAGCTTAAAATTAGTAAAATTTGAGGTTAGTTGAGGAGTTTAGGAAAATGTGGAAAGGTTTTTAAATTGTTTTAGTAAGTTATTTTTGTAAGTGTGTGGTGATTTAACTAATTTAAGCTCTACGATAGCAACAAAGCCTTACTCCTTGACTGCAAGTAGGTTGCAACGAAACGGTAAATTTTTTGCTTAGAAAAACAAAAAGGCATCTTTAATGTAGCGTAAATGTGAATTATGATATGTACGATACAATTTTTTGATAATTTTAAAATGGCATTTTTCAAATTTATTTTTACATCTGCCAACATTTTATTTATTCATTAACCAAAAAAAACCTGCCGCAGTTGTTAACCCATGGCTAAATGTAAATGCTGGCAAAATACCCGGTATTGGTGTCGTGGAAACAAAACAAAAATCTAGGAACTGATACATTTGACCAAAGTTTTTCGGCATAATAAACTACCTGTAGTCGCAAATCTAATACTTCAACACGACTTTAGCAGTCCTTGTAGCTATTTAACCTAAAAACCTCTTCATCACAGCAAATGACAAAGACCTCATTATACAAAAATATTCAGCTCAAGTCGTTAACGTGGGAGGCAAACATAAATGCAGGAAACTAGAACTAGGGCAATGTTTCTATAGCTTTATGCGTGGAGGACTCTCTCCCCTTCTGAGGGCCTGGTACCTCGTAACGATCCTCTATTATGGAGAAGGGCAAAGAGCACTTGAAAATGCTTTGCTATCAAGTAAAACAAGGTTTGTTTGTCAAGTATATAAGACTTGATATTAGGGGGTTTCATGTTTTGAAAGTTTGTGTTTGTGCGTATATAAATTATCTGGATATTTCAAGATGGTCTTACTAAAGTTTAAAGAACATGTCTCAAACTATAGTTAATATTAATCTATTAACTTCGGGGAAACTGAAAAGCGGACACCTTAAAATTCCGGTTTTTTTTTCCGAATGTTCATTTTTCCGAACGCCATTTTATGCTGGAGTTATTATAAATTAAAGGCATAATTTTATTGTCATACGTAGGTAAGGTCAGGCTTCTTTTATAAGCGACAGCAAAAAGTTAAGCTTTCTATCAACAAATTGCATTGGGAACTTTGATTAATTTGGAATTATGACTCATCGGAATTATGTAGTGCACCCCGAGGCCGCGCTATATACGAGTCCAGCAACTGCCCTTCACGGCTGAGGCTTGTATAGTGCTTTAGTAATATGAAACACATTCCCATAATTTTCTTTAAAAAAAAAGACATTTCGCCATCATCGTCAACGTTACTCATAATTTTATTTACATTCGAAACAGGTACAATTTTGTATGAAACTGGCATAAAACATTTAAAAAATCCAAAAATTTAAACATAGTAAATTCAATTTGAATAAATTTATATAATTTGTAAATAATTACGTAATTTTTTTTCATTTTGCCTGGTCCTGGAACTCAGAACTTCGTGGGTTAATTTTACAACAGTAAGGTTAACATTTCCAAGGATGTAGGAGAAAGAGTTATTTTACACACAGCTCTGTTCTATACATGATTCAATAATTAAGCTTATGGTTTAAAGTTAATCCAACAGCAAATAAAACCTAACAGGTTTTGCCATTATTATGCTATTTATAAACATTTTCCCCAAGAGTACACGAGTTATTTTACAGGCAATATACCATATTTTTAAATCGCAAGCATTTATTTTTCAAAAATATAACAAGGAGAAAAGAAAACCTAAGTTTTATATTCGGCGATATCCCCTATTCAGGCTGTTACAAATTGTTCGGACCTCATCAAATGCGCTCAGCGAGCGTGAACGTTTGACAACCCTACTGCAGAAATATAAAACGTGAGACTAACATAGAATGCTAACATTATACTACGGAGTTGTAATATGGAAAATTGTAGATTATTTTTATTCAATAAAGGATGCTATTGTTTTGGAAAAATTGTTGATCGGTAAGTTGAGCGAGCCATCAAAATTTTGATAGTACACTATGACTAGTGATGGGCGGCTTGTAAGTTTCAAAAGTGATACTTTAGCTTAAATTTCATGTAATATTCCGAAAGTTAACAAAACGAAATCGTTTAATTTCTAAAAATTACAAAAGTTTTGTAATGTTACGTAAGTAAAGGATTTTTTTCATGAAATTTAAATGAAATTTACTTGTGTCAGAATTATTTCCATCTAATTATGTAACTTTCATAAGCTATAATTTTCGCAGTTAAGGAAAGTTTTATAATGTTTCAGAAATCGCTCATCACTAGTTACTTGACAACAGTGGTACACATATCAAGTAAAACAAATCGCAGATTTGTCAAAAAAATAGCTCGGCTCCATGTGGTTTTGAACTACAGTCCGTGGTAAATCAAACGGGCACAACTACCCCTTGGCCACGCAGCTAATGTCACCTGTTATCGAATTTATGATTCACTATTCGCTGATACTGATGTCAGAAGCAACTGAAATTTGACATGAAATTTAAGTGAAATTTATGCGGTAACATTTCTTTCCTAGCCTAATTGTGCAAAGTGTGGTTACAGAATTATCAACACATTTTCAGAGTTGTTGGTAGTTCTGTAGCTCTGCCTACCCCATTCTGGGAATGAAGGCTTGAAGGTATGTAGATTTCTTTCAGAAACATTTCTGTAATTTTAAACAGTTGAAATATTTCACCGTTAAGGAAACATATGAAATGTTTCAGAAATTTCCCATCGCTAACTATGATACGACAACTTTAACTCACTAGGTAATAATTCGTCCGTTGTTTAACGAGTTGGATAAGAAAATCATCTACGACTGCTTATATCCAAATACAATTACAGTAAGTTAAGATTTCAAGTTCAAAAAGCAGTTTGCTTCGAACTTTTCCCTATTCATTGACTGCTCGTCGTTTTAACAGTAAAAAAATACCGTGTAAAAAAGATTCGCGTAGTCAATTCCAATATACTTTTACCAATATAAAGAAAATGCACTTAGCAGATTGCATTAGGCCATATATGGCTGCAAATACAGTAAGAACGTACTCTTCTAATCGAATCGAAGCATTGATTCTGTTGGATTTATTTCAATAAGTTACAAATATAGCCGTACCTAAATATAGTAAGAAACATGTTTACGTTATACGAGGGTGCATTGAAAAGTTCTGAGCCTAAGGTTGAATATAATAAAAAAAAAACAAATAAATACTGGCAGGTCAAAGTGCCATATTTAGTCGCCATTATGCACTATCTTTTGTTTTTTTTCCTGTCACAATTTTGCATTTTATGCTGGAACTGCTACATAAGGTCACTGATTTTTCAAGTAATGGATAAAATTGAGCACCGTTCTGTCATAAAATGTTTGCAAAAGAAGGGGTTAACACCAAAACAAATATTTGAAGATATGAATCAAACATAAGGGCAATCTGCTCCATCGTATGCTACCATAAAAAGATGGGTAGCTGGTTTCAAACGTGGCGGGGAGACTGTTCAAGACGAGCCTAGGAGTGGGCGGCCGTTGACGGCTACTACGGACGAAAATGTCAATAATATATTAGATGCGATAATAAAGGATAGGCGATTGAAGATTGTGGAGATAGCGGAAGCAATGGGTATTTCTTATGAGCGGACACAGAACATCATCACCGATGTTCTTGGATTTTCTAAGGTGTCAACCAGGTGGGTGCCTAGACTGCTTTCAGTCGAGAACAAACGAGTACGTGTTACAATTTCCCAAGATTGTTTATGTATGTTTCAACGTGACTCCGACGATTTTTTCAATCGTTTTATAACTATGCTGCCCTGCAGAGCCTAAACCGCAGTAACTGCAAAAAAAAAAATTATTTTTTTTCGTTATTTTTAATCACGAGATCAATACGCATATGTATATCTAATCGGTGTGTGATTCAGACAACGGGAAATATATTTAAAAAAAACATAGTTATGCAGTACGTACAAGTGCTCAATGAATAATCCATATTGAAACCACCTAAAACGCCGCAATTGGCCTTTCACCTTCAGTTTTCCAAAGGTTTACTAGTTAAAACGCAGTAAGTGTGTTATTTTACGTGCAATTTAGCTTTACGGCAACCATCAATTCTTTCATGAGGTAACTTATTAAAATGCAGCAACAGATTTTTGTATTAAAAATCATGAACTGCGTTCCTCATTTTATTCATTTTATCAATTATTTCCTTATTAAACTGCAGTAAGATGTACGGAAAGTGAGTTTTAAGAAGTATTTTTAACAAATCTTGACATTGTGTTTACTAACTAAAGCGCAGTTTAGGAGTTAATACTTAATTTTAGTCGGCTCATCTCTATCTAAGTCCCTTAGTAATTACTGTTTAAACCGCAGTAGCAAGACTTTTTACTAACGTTTAACCGGTAACATATTAGTTACTAAAAAACCAAATTACTGTCTAAAGTGCAGTGTCAGTCTGTATTTACTGCCCTTTAGATGGCAATTCAATAAATTTCTTAAAGTTGTACCATGGTTGTGTTGTCCTTTACTGCGCCTTAGTCTGTATTTGTTGCTCAGTCAGTCGTGTCCTAGACGCCGTGCGAGGAGGGCAGGTGCGCGGCGCTTGGTTTTCAAGTAAGTAGGTACATCAAAATTATACCGCGGCGATGGATAGGCTCGTAATTAACGTACACATTGATTTACATATTTTAGTTTTTTGAAAAGGCTAGTGTTCATATTAGGTATTACTTATTTAGTGAGCGGACTAGGTTATGGTCGATGATAAAATAGTATACCTAATGCCTACGTTTCTTTAACTTTCAACCAATGAATCCAAAGCTTTTCATGCAATCCAATTTTGATTCTCTGCTAGTTATCCGATTGACTGATAGTTAATGTTATGATACCTATGTAGTTCCGATTTTAACTTCATAATGTTCTAAGTTACAGATCGTTACTTTAGGTATTTAGTGTTAGTTTTGTTCTTATTGTTTTCGTTTACGTCAAATTTCAAATATAGCAGCAGGAGATCATTTACTTAAGTTTAAGTATTTATTTATCTATATAATCATGTTTATCAGTGCTTCCTATCGATGTTACTTACAGTCCACTTCATAAATATATGTACACTTTAATACCTTGTCACTTTAATAGACCAGGTACTAAAGTGAAGTGAAAAATTTATGAACTCGATTGTACAGGCCTAGAGATTCCTTTGTTACTAGGTATATTTATGTGAGATTGTCTCCCAGATATTATAAAGTAAAACATTTCAAGCGTTATTCGACCAAATTTACGTGAGTGACCCGGACGGTGTGACCTCCTTAATAACTCGAAAACAATTACTAGAAAAGCGTGCCTTTACTCTCTATAAGTCTGATTACCGAGTATTTTAGTGGTTAATAATTAACATAGAATTAGTTTTTATAATGATTTAATTTTAACATATAACTATTAGCAGCTTTGCTGCTTCAATTTAGGTTTTTATAACATAATTTTGATCTCAGTTGAGTTATTTTGTGGCAAAGCCTCAGTACTTAGCGATGATATTTCTATCAATAACAATGTTAAGCAATTAATGCGATGCAAATAATTAAGAGACTATAATAACTGTGTGATAAACATTATACATGTCTGATTAATAAGTATCTTATTTCAATAAGTACTGTTTTTTTTGTATTTAAGAAGGTTTTTTTAAGAATTTAGGACGTAGTAACTAAGTTTTATTTCTAGCAGTTTTAAGTTGGGTTGTTATAACAAATGTTGATCTCAATCGTGTTAGTTTAATTATGCAGCAAAGTCATTAGCGGTTATATTTGTACCAATGAAAAGGTCAAGCTGCAATATAAAGAATAATTATAAGAATATGCTCAAAATTAGTGTGATTATCGGTCGTCCTTTATTTTTTATAAAACTATAAGGTTTACTTAAATAAAAGTTATATTTCTCGAAAATATGCATTTCATTTATGTGAAAACGCAGTACCTGGAGTTCGTAGCACATACACTTTAATCACGATACTGACTTAAATGCAGTGTAAATGACTCTGATACTGCATCTTAGCTTGCAATTGACAAAAAATAACAGACGTTTTTGCAGTGCTTGGTTTTTTTTACGGCATTTTAGTCAGTATAACTCATTCTTTTAGGGAAAACTCAGAGTGCCGTAACGGCTCTGAATTTAGAAAAAACCTTTTTTTTTAGCTAATGACACACTCAAAGCATTTTTTTTGTCATAATCATATTTTTCGTGCTTATTACTCTTTATTGAAAGTCAATCATTAACACAGAAAACATTAGAAAAGTAGAAAAATTACACTTCAAAGACATTTTTTACGTTTTCTCGAAATGAACTTTTTGCACTTACTGCGGTTTAGGCTCTGCAGGGCAGTATGGACGAGACATGGGTCCACCACAGTACACCAGAATCGAAAGAACAATCCAGGCAATGGAAAAGACCAGGTTCACCACCACCCAAAAAAGCCAAGGTCATTTTGTCAGCTAATAAGGTTATGGCCTCAGTTTTCTGGGATTGCAGGGGGGTTATCATGAATATCATGATAAACTATCTCGAAAAGGGCAAAGCAATAAATTCGGACTACTATTGTGCTCTTTTACGTCGTCTGCGTGAGGAAATTAAAATAAAGAGACGCTCGCGTTCACACTTCGGCGAAATCAATGGCACAAATATATGATTGTGGATTTGTAGTGCTGCCGCATGCCCCTAACTCGCCGGATCTAGCTCGTTCCGATTATCATCTCTTCCCAAACCTCAAAAAACACTTGGGAGGACAAATATTTTCGACTAATACGGAGGTACAAGAAGCAGTAGACTCATATTTTAACGACCTCAGCGATTCTTTTTTTTTTGATGGGATAATGAAGTTGGAGGCGAGGTGGACTAAGTGCATTGACCTTCATGGAGAATATGTCGAAAAATAAAATTGTTATAAAAAGTGAGCCCGTTACATTTTTTTACCAGGCTCAGAACTTTTCAATCCACCCTCGTAAGTTATAAGCCAAGACTTTTTGCCTAGCAACAAATCCTTTTAAAGGATCTCGGTTGCCATGGGTAGCCTTTTGTTGCTTGCTGCGAGGGGACTTTTCTTAGAGATTAAATAAATATATATTATACCTATACGTGTACTTGGATTTGATATTTTGTTAATGTTCGTAAAAAGGACACAATGGATATATTTCGATACAACTTCTCTTTTTAGGGTTCCGTACCTGAAGAGGAAATCACGGAACCCTAATAGGATCAGTTTTTTGTCCGTCTGTCCGTCTGTCTGTCTGTCTGTCAATACCCTTTATCTAGGGAACGCGTGGAGGTATTGAGTTGAAATTAAAACCATATACCTAAGTGTACAGTCCCTTGAAGCTATAAAAAAATCAAACATCTAAATTAACGTAAAAAAAGAAACGGCTGTTTATGCCGCAAAATAGTATATTTCGACACTCTCAAGGGAATCCAAATTAATAGGGAATTTTTCGTGGACCGTATTTTCCGTTGATTTTTTTAAAAGGCCGTTGTATAGAACTCATTAGGTTAAGTTAGGGTTGTTTTATAACAATCCTAAAAAGTTTAATATTACGGAAAAAAAATGATTATTAGAAATTATGAACTTTAGGGATAAATAGGGCTTATTAATTTTAGGCGGTCTCATACGTAACCTTAAAAATAGCGTAATGCGGTTGTAAATCTGTGCAAAGATAATAAAAAAAAACCGGCCAAGTGCGAGTCGTAAACGCGCTCGAAGGGTCCCGTACCATTCTATTAAAAATCAAGTCTGTTGTATGTGAGCCCCCTTAAATATTTATTTTACTCGGTTTTTAGTATTTGTTGTTATAGCGGCAACAGAAATACATCATCTGTGAAAATTTCAATAGTCTAGCTATCACGGTACGTGAGATACAGCCAGGTGAAACACAGACGGACAGACAAACAGACAGCGGAGTCTTAGTAATAGGGCCCCGTTTTTACCCTTTGGCTACGGAACTCTATAAAACAATGCCATATCTACCAAATATCACACAAAAGTAACAAAACCTCGCAATAACCCCTAACAACACAGGTTCATAAAAAAGATGAGAATGGTGTAAAAAAGATGAGAAGGGTGTAAAAAGCAATTAGTTTCGCGTCACTCTATTCTGTTTAATTATTGCACACATTTATTTACACATTAGGTTAATGGCAAAAACAAGTCCCTCGTTCGGGATAAATTGTTTGTGTATCCCGAGTGTAACCCGCTCAGGGTTGACGGAAGTTCGGACCTCACAGTTGAAAATATGCAAGCAAAAATAAAGTGTAATTTTTATGCTTTTGGCCCATGATTTATAATTATGTTTGAAATAAGTGTTTATTGTAATTTTTGCTGTGGATTTATTTTGAATTGAAATAAAATAAAACGCGGCAATTTTGTAGTGTTTTTTGTTAATAATTATTCATTTATTAAATCTTTATTGCACAAAAGAATAAACTTAGTATACAAAAGGCGAACTTAATGCCGTAAGGCAATCTCTATCAGTTAACCTTTGGGCAAAGCAGAGATTGTGGTGGCGGGGTGCAACATAGGGTCTAACGTAAATGTAACTTAAACGTAAGAATATATACCTACATATCAATATATTAAATTTATATAAATACTTACATAATAACACAATCAGAAAATCAAGAATTTGTTTTTTTTTAATTTAAAATTAAATGGAAAGAATGCTGCGGGATTCAAACGTTACATTTTTATAATGAACAAAAAGAAGCCAACTCAGCTCATGCTGGCGGCAGTCTTATTGCATGAATCATTTATTTACAAGCACATATGGTAAGTAATACGGATCTTACAGACGTTATAAATAGCTTCCCAAGACGTATTCAGCAAAATCAGACATGACGTGTGAATTAAAGTAAACATTAATAGTACATTGTTGCCTAGGCGCGGAAAGTAAGGGTTTTCCTGACGAGGTGGTTAGCAGGCCGAGCAACAGCGAGGCCTGCTAAAATACGAGTCAGGAAATCCTCGTTTCCGCCGAGGCATACATAATGCTTTTCTCAAACATGTGAGGAAATAATACAAATACATTTCTAAAAAGCAAGTAATTTAATTTCCTTAGATTTAGCGGGAAGCAGGTTTTGCCTAACCGAGGCAGCTTCAGATTTTAATATAGGCGGTGTGGTACCTATTTCGTCGCTTTCGTCGCTTGAGCTCATTTTTTATAGTAAGTATTTCACACAACAAATAGTTTAATATTCGGTTTCACAATTATATTATGCAGAATGAACGAATGTTACCGACTGTCAATTGTTTTTAAATACTAACCATAGACATTGGAATGCAAATTCAAAAAGAAACACACGCACTGTGCTAAAAAAGCGAGCAGTTACCTTGGCTGTTTGGAATTTTTGTCTAGGTCCTTTTGATTTTGTATGCAAATTGACAGCATTTTTAAGAAAATATGGACATGGACGGAAAGTGTTTTCATATGGTTTTTTTACTTCTAGGAGTAAAATGAGGCTCTTTCCGTCCTTGTGTTTCAATCGGAAAACCGTTTTTTCCGAGCATGTTTGAGAAAAGTTAGTTTATGTAATGTAGTGGTCGAACGAACATACAGGCCACCTGGTAGTAAGTGGAATCCCACCAAAAATACAAATGTAAAAAAAAAAAAAAAAACGCATGTGTGACCAACGGTAGCGATGTCTAAAAAGGTACCTGGTTTGGCAGTAGATTGTTAACAGTCAGACTAATTTATTGCCACTAAATGCATTTTGAGCCTAAACTTTTCAGTTTACTTAAATACTAGTATTTCAGAAAACAATTGATACTGTTAACATACTGTATATGTATAGTAAGTGGAATGATGTCTGATTTTGCATCAAGTAGGTAACATATGAAATCAAATAAATCTGTTTTAACCCTCCTTGATGAAACAAAAATTAACCATAACAATTAAACAAATGAATTAGAACTTGTTAATTTTAAAGGTTCATTTAATTTTATAATTTTAATGTTTTTAATTATTATGAAAATACCCCAATCTCTTAAAACTGCAAGTAGATTTCTGTTTATCTATTTTGTCATTACAACTATTTTTATGTTTAAATACATAAAAATACACACGTACAAATCACGCCTGCTTCCCAGAGACCACTTCTTGCTACGATCCAGACAGATCTTTTTCGCTTCTTTCACAAAATAAACAAATAGTAACAAAAATAAATATACAATTATTATTTTTTTGCAAATCCCAGCCACTTTAAAATAGCATGTTCAATAAAAATGACCGAACAATCAAAATTCCAAGCACAAACAACTTTAATAGTACATTATTGCCTAGGCAGTGAAGCAGGCAATTGCGGGCCGAGAATTGGTTTAAACGGACGAGCTTGCGAGTCCGTTTAAAAATACGAGGCCCGCAATTGCGATTCCTGCCGAGGCATATATAGTGCTTTTCTCAAAAATCGCAAGAAAAAAATCGCATATAAACACAAACTTCACGTCAAATAACCTCACTCTTTACCGCCATTATTTTTATGACAAGGAGAAACGCAAGCTTTTTTTAGAAAAAAAAACTCAAGCTATTCCAGACACAGATAAAAAAGTTACGTTTCGAATAAAATATGGATGAATAACACTTGCGCCCTCATTTTATTATGGCCGTTTTCACTTTTTAAAAAGTTACAAACTAGATAACAATGAAATTTGTATGCAACATTGCGGGCTTGTGTAGCGAGCACGCAATGTAATTTTTTTTTTTATTTGGGAACTGTTTGTAAACTATGTACTTCGCGTCTCAGTATGGAGTTAGTAATGTCAACTTTTTCGGACATTTTTGAGAAAAAATATTATTTCTTATATTTATGGCCAGTTATCTTTAAATTTAAGTCACGTGTAACCGTGGCAGCCCTACTCCCGACTCAGTAGAGTGGACTAGGGTTGGCCATTTGTTACGAGTATCGTTACGTTTCCGAGCCCACTCTCATAACGCAAAGAATCCAGAAGCCATTGTTCAAAAGTTTATCTCAAATTTAATATGAATTCCTCGGTATTGTGCAAATTGTGGCGCAATCAAGCATTAGATTAATTTGGAAGGCTTGGATTTTTCGCGGGAGCAATTTATTATTACACGTTGAAATTGCTTATTATATTTAATATCGTCAGGATATTTTTTTGGTTACACTCGAATGAAAGTAGTCTAAAATTAATCATTCTAATTCCGTTAACACTGACTCTTTAAACTCTTTAAATTAAAATTTTCAGAAATATATTTATATTGTAAAGAAAACAAAAGAAACGAAAAACAGAACTTTAAAATAAAAAGAGGTTATAAAATTATGTTGATTCAATATTTAAATGAAACGTCCTGTTATTGTTTTACCATTCCCAGAGTGGGGTAGGCAGAGCTAAAGAATTACCAACAAGGCTTAAAACTTCTTGATAATTCTGTAACCACATTTTGCACAAGTAGACTAAGATTTTTACTTATTCCTGGATTTCCTAAGAATACTATTTGGTGCCTTAAATGGATACATCCCAAGGATTTTTCCTGACTTATACAGATTATGTAGAAGCAGTGAGCAAAAAGTGTCTATACCTCAAAATTTACACATTTTTTTTGACCTTACGATTTATATTTTTGCCCTATTTATTTATAAAAAGATGAAAACTGAACACCCTTGCCAAGTGTTTTTTGATTAAGCTTCTGCAAAATTCGTTCATTTTTAAACATTGAACGTTGACCTTTTTCCATTCAGCCAGTCTTTCGAAATAGATTATTTCGTTTCGCCGCACAAACGCTCGGTGGTTATTCTGTATAGAAGTAAAAAGATAAACAAAAATAATTACTTTAGCGATTTTCAGAATCTAAGTCCTTTCCTACTTTAAACACCCAAGTTTAAAGTAATCTCCCTTTCCCTTTCTGCCAATTTAGTTTCGAATGACAAGTGAAATCGGAGCATCCGAAGTTTCGAATATTTTGCTTCATTCATTACCTTTTTAATATAGCTATAGATGAGGTTACACTTGCTCTCGCAATTGAGAGTATATTTTGTCACTCGTGTTACTTCTAAAAACTAAGATTACCGATCGTTTAACGAACTGGTACAACTTTAGCTCGAGGACCAATATTTCAATCATACGTCACGTTTTTAAATCGCCTTCATTATTCGAAAACATGTTTTTAACCAATCCGTAGCACGAATCCCTAAAATAAACTCACATTTTCGTACATTACTGAAACTTCACCTTTACTACGAAAGTCAATGTCACTGCCAACTTACTATAAAATTTAAGTACTAAATACTCACTAGAGGGTGCTGATATCAATGGCCATACACATTTTCTGGACGACGTACGTTGACTTTGCTTACTCGTTAGAAGGTAAAAGTTAATGCTTAGGATTAGAGCATCTAATATCGGGGTTTTTTTCCAGTACCGGTATTTTTTCGATATTGATATTTTAAATACCGGTTTTCCGGTATTTCGATATTTTTTCGATATTCATATAAAAAGTTGAAAATGTTACAAACCGAATGGATTTTGAAGTTTGAGGCCCTTACATATATAAATCAGCTCATGCGTAGCAAATATGTGTATTTATTTCTTAAAAATCACAGCAGCAAATTGCCGGGAACTCTATAGCTAGTTAAAAATGACATTAAAATAAAACGTTAGGTACTTTATTGGAAAAATTATAATTATATAAAACTAATCTACTATCGAAAAAATATCGAAATACCGGTTTTTTGCGAGCTCGAATATCGGTTTTATAATATCGGATTTTTAGTCCGATATTCCGGTTTTTCGATAGTATCGAATACCAGTATTCATGCTCTACTTAGGATATGTGCGTTATTTTCCCTGTCTCTCAATTCGGAAATAACTACAAAAAAACCACAGCGCGCCAGCAGTTTTATGTTGCTTTGTAGTAGGTACCCTACCAACCTTTAAAGCCATTATAATAGGCACCAATCACAACACAATTCTAACACGCCCAGAGGTCAAGCTACCCTAGTTCAACCGGAACCGTGAAAGAATAACACCACTGATAATTAATTGGCTGCGTCCGCTGGCTTTTCGTTTCGCGTTTGTTTTTTCTCTCAAAGCGCACAAGCCAACAAATGCACTGATTCCAATGTTTATTCTCGTGTTCTTTATTTGAATTAGCTTTCCTTTTTAAGATTAGCGGCCAGTATGTTCAGAAAAAAGATAATGTATTATACTCCTGAGCGCGTTGAGTATGTTTTTTTTAATACAGTTGCTCAAAAAGTGGTACTTTTCGTAGCTGTAAATCATGCGAAAAGTTGGGTTTTTCAAACTAGTGCTTTTTACTTTTATTGGAAAGAAGTGGTCTCTGCCTAGTGCCTACCCAGCTGGGAAACAGGCGTGATTTAATGTATGTATGTATTATTCGCACTAGTGCGTTTTACTTTTTAAATATACTAAGACGTGCAAATATATAAAGAGTTTGCATGTGGTTTTTAAAGAAGTTGATTTTATTTGCTCATTTTGTATGAAATTTGAAAATTGTTTTAAAAACCACAGGCACAGTAAAAACAAAACAAGGGACAAGCAATTATAAAAACACAGCTTGTAAGTTTTAAATGGATGCTTTCTAATGCTACTAAATTCAAAAATTCGAGTTCTCCGAAATCGGTTCTTTTGTATGTAGAACATATCGTGGCTATTTTGTTTTGATTAGTATAGATAAAGGGGCCTCGAAATCAAGTGACTTGACAATTTAGCCAAACTAACAAAAACCACATCTTAATAATTCAGATAATTACTAACCAGCATGCAAACTCATTAGCAACTCAAACCTACGAACCGGCAAATAAGCAACGCGACCGAAGTGTCAAGCTGAGTATCACCAAGTTATATTACAGAGCAAAGTGATTAATAAGGGACCAATATCTTAGACGGTTGATTAAATTCCTCCCTACTCCGAATGCCGTAAAGTTTATATTGATTACGTATAATTTCATTGCTTTTAGTAGCCCAATGGGAGAGAGTTAGTAGGCTTGAATTGAAACTAGGGTTCTCAACTCTGGCAAAAATACGTTTGGCAAAATTTATCGTTTCCCAACTATTTCATTTGCCAACTCGCTTTTTTCTGTAAGGCCTCCTTCGTTGCACTATCTCTTACGTTTTCTTTGTAAAAATAAAGACAAAACATGTTCTAGAGCCTTCGCTATGTCTAAGCGCACCGTAACTGCAATTTCATGATTTTTACTAAAAAAAATCTAACATAACCTACACGACGGTACTGAAACAAATCCTGAAATATTTAGTTACAGGAAAAAAGTGGGTTGGCAAATGAAATGTATGGGAAACGATGCAAAAAAAAATCTAAATATTTATTCAGTAAATGGGCCACATGAGGGCTCTTTTACACGTCGGTAACATGGAGTGAATCTACTAGCGCGGACAAGACCATCATTGCGGAGAAGAAGGGCCGCAAGAAACTCCAGCAGAAGGTCATTTTTTTTCAATTATTAAATACAATAATGCATTTTGCCAAATGATTTTCGACCAAAAGGCATGATACCTTAGGCTAGTCTTAAATATTACCGTTGTATGTATTAGCTCAAAATGTCGACAACAGTGAAGATAATTCATTTGCTATTCTGTTCGGTAAAATCTTACCGTATTGTCTACATTTCGATAGCTCTTATTTACTTGACAGTAATGGATGCCGAGTTAAAAACAATACGATGTCATGTCAAAAGCAATATGAATGAATGAATCAATGAAATAAGTTTATTTAGCATATAGAAAAAAACATACCAACATCAAGTAGCATAGAATATAGCTTTATGGACTGTTACCTGGTTAGGATATTAAGCTGTTGAGTTGTTTTAATCCAGCTTGTCGCGCTGATGCCAAGTAACACTTAGGCTACCTTTTATCCTAAAACACCTCCTGTTTACATGGGATGGTCAACGCAGACGAAGTCGCGGGCCAAAACGAATTCTGCAAATGGCTCCCGAACTCTGTCTTTTACCAACACGTGAAACGTGCATTAAAAAACAAGCAAAAAGTTGCCGTGACCTCCAACGGTCATGAAAAATAGAATAGCGGTCCACCCCAGCATTTCGCAGTGATTTTGCCAGTCTTGCCAATCTTGACAGTGGGTACAGTAAATTAGGAAATATAATAAATCAACAGTAGGTACAAAGCCGGGGACATTCTTCAATCTGCTTTCTTCCCTCCCCGAAATTTACCGGACCTCTAAATATCAGACAAATTGAACTAGTTCCAAACTTAGCTCTAGGCTTGTACTATAAATATAAGAAATACTACTTAAATAAAGATAAAGATAAAAGATAAAATATGTTTATTCATTAAGTAGGCCGCACGGGCACTTTTACACGTCAAAAATCTACCAGCGCTTCGCAAGAGACCACTGCTGTGAAGAAACGCCGCAAGAAACTCAACAGGGTCTGGTTTTTTTTTCAATAACATTCAAGACGGACCAATCCTTGCGCTCATCCATCACACAAATATCAGTATGTTATATATACGTATATAAATTGTATTATAATGCCTTTTAAAGTACGAGTATATTGAGTACATGAAAGTGCTCATTATAAAAGATTATCGAACATTTTGCAGCTCTTTATGTTTTTCGATACCAATATGGCAAACTTGTAAAATATTATAATGAATTTTCATTTGCGGCATAATTGCTTTTTCCAGGAGATGGCTACCATAATTTGCATGCTTCCACTCATTAAAAGGCTAAAATCATTCTGAAATTCGATATTTTATACCCCAATTATATTTGTTTTGAGAACTTCGTTTGAATTGTATTTTAATTATTTTGATCTTGGATTTTACCTGAAGGGTTAATGATGTAGGTTTTAATACTTAAGATTGCGCCCTCATTACTTTTATTATGTTAAATAGAGATAGCTTATACCATGGTTTTAACACATGGGTTAGCGCTTTGTATCTACTTTTAAGTTATTCTTTTGTTTTATATAACAATATTCTAACATAATGATATGATTAACGTGGACGAATATTTTACTAAAGTAATCTGTATTTAAGCCTATAAAACTAAATTATATCTTTTAGCTGCAAGTTTTTCCTAAAATTTACATGTGAATGCCCTTAAATTCACGTGTTAACTCTTCCAGCTTGATACGTTTTTGATTTCTCTTTATTTTTAATCAAGCAGCAAATCCCTCGAGCGTTGTCGGCGGCGGAACAGCCAATCAAATCCGTCGAAATGACAGGTATTTGGCAAGCAATCCTGGAATCTGTTCAATCACAAGCTTATGATTGGCTGCTATCGCTCTACGGAATGCTGCCTGGATATACTATCCTAGCAGTCTCCATGAAATCGGCCATTTTATTTTATGCGTACAGGTTTACATCATGAACTTGGAACTTAATTATCGTTTCGACGAAAAGAGTGTTAAAGGAAAGTAAAGGAAATATTTAAATAAGATTTATTGTAATGGAAATAGAAGCTTTGTGCTACAACAGAAGGAAGGAAGAGAGAGAGTTGCCAGTAAATAAAAAACTAAATCTAAAACTTTATGTTACCAACATAAATTGCGGGCCCAGAAGTAACAACTACTTCTATTAATGCTAAAAAAACCCAACTTATTTACTTAAAGAACTAAGGACATAATTCAATTTATAGGAAGGACAACTAATTTGGAAACAGCACGAGTATGCAACTTGCCATTTAGCGTTTTGACTTCGACCACTCTAACTCTCGCATCATTCCCGCTAAAAGTCTTTGTGACTCTACCGAGAGGCCAATGAAGAGGTGGGGTATTAGGATTTTTTAATAAAACTACAGAGCCTTCTTGCAAATTAGGAAAACTCTTTGCCCATTTCGTCCGCTCATTAAGAGCAGACAAGTAGTCCTTGGACCAAACCTTCCAGAAATGCTGCTTCACCTGCTCGCAGCATCTCCAGAAATGGAGTCTGTTAGTTGGTATGTTGGTAAGGTCAGGGTGTGGAATTGAAGTTAATTAGCATCCTATTAAGAAATGACCTGGAGTCAAATAAGAAAAGTCCGAGTGATCCTGAGTCGTGGCTAACATGAGCGGGCGTGAATTTAATATACTTTCTATCTCAATCATTATGGTGTTAAACTGTTCGTAGGTAAAAACTTTGCATGACAAAATCCTTTTCAAATGAAATTTTGCAGACTTAACGCCTGCCTCCCACAAACCACCATGATTGGGACTGTATTTGGGAATGAAATGAAAGCGTATTTCCCTTTGAAGAGCATAATTATGAACTGTACTTTGAAACTCGTCACTGTTATGTAACGCGTACAAATCCTTTAATTGATTATTTGCGCCCTTAAAGGTGGACGCATTGTCACAATAAACGTCAGAAGGAACCCCCCGGCGAGAGACGAACCTTCTGAACGCGGCCATAAATGTGTTCGTTGACATGTCAGAGACTACCTCCAAATGAATGGCTTTGCAAGCGAAGCAAATGAATAAAGCAACATACCCTTTAGTGATGATACTATTACGTTTTGAAGATTGCTCAATCTCAAATGGTCCGCAGTAGTCCAACCCCACCTTTTCAAAAGCTCGAGCGGGAGTGACACGATCCTTAGGTAATGAACCCATTAATTGTTCGGCGGTTTCTGCTTTATGTCTGTGGCAAGTGACACATTTAGAAATTACACTTTTCACCTCCCGTACGGAGTTGATAATGTAATATTTTTGAGATAAATTACCCAAAATAAGCTTAAGACCACCATGCAACATAGACAAATGTTCCTGTCTTATAATTAACGTGGTAATATGACAATGTTTCGGCAAAATTATAGGAAACTTCTTTGAAAAATCTAGATCTGAATTATGCAATCTACCAGAAACTCTTAAAATCATATTTATGTCTAAAAAGGGACAAGCACGCATAAGCTGGCCCTTGATTGGCCTATTTTCTGCAAGGCATTTTAATTCATCAGAAAAATAATACAGTTGAATACCTTTAATAATTGCAGTGAAAGCTGATCTAAACTCTTCAAGCGAAAGCTTACCAACTTCGGTGTTAAGTTTTTTACACCCTTTAAGGAATCTTAATACATATCCCATCACAATTGTAGTCTTGTATAAACTTGAGTATTTCTCGAAAATTGGATGGATAGGCTCCTTACTTGGAACTGCTAAACACGAAACTTCACCATCGTTGCTGCTGGTTGGGAGGGACCTTTCAATTTCAGATAAATAAAGATTATAACTGTCACATTCATACAAATAGTCAGGCCCATGCTGCCATAGCAAATCATTTACAATGTCCTGAGGATCGGACCCTCTTGACAATACGTCAGCTGGATTAAATAAACTAGTTGTAAAATGCCAATTCATGCCTTGTGTTAGTTTATTTATTTCCTTCACTCGATTACCTATGTAAGCAGGCACCTTTACAGCTGAGGTTTCCAACCAGGCAAGCACAATTTTCGAGTCACAAAACAAGTGCACATCACTAACATGCAGTGTGCAAGCTACATTTGAAACAAGCTTAGCTAATAGCAGCGCTCCATTGAGCTCCAATTTGGGTATTGTCAATTTAGAATTTATACCAGCCAGTCTGGATTTAGAGCAAAGCAGGTGAATGTGAGTGGTACCTTTGACTTTGACCTTAATGTAAATGCAACAACCATAAGCACGGGCCGACGCGTCACAAAAGCCTACTAGCTGAACTTCACCTGCATCTGCATCTGCAATTTGTACATATCGAGAAATGCGAATGATAGGCATGTTGACAAGGTTATCATAGAACAATTGCCATAATCTTGCCAATTCATTAGGTAATGGTATATCCCAATCAATATTATGTTGCCATATTTCCTGTAGGATAAGTTTGGCTTTCATAGTCACCGGACCAGCAAAACCCATAGGATCGAATAATCGGCTGATTGAACTTAAAACATTTCTCTTTGTTGGCACCTCAGTGGGTGCAACGACTCGTCCACTCAGTTGAAATTCATCAACTTTTGCATTATACGACAATCCCAATATCTTGATCACTGATTTGTCTAGATCTATATCTTTAAAATTTAATCCTAAACTGGTTTCAGGCAAATCACTAAGCAGTTCAAAACTGTTTGATACCCATTTGTGAAGTTTAAAATTAGCAAGCTTCATAATTGAAATCAACTCGTTTTTTAGCTGAATTGCACCCTCAAATGTATGATGACCCGTTTCAACGCCATCAACGAACGAGCTATTTATTATGGCCGAGCTAGCTAGTGGGTATTCCTTTTCATACCTTTTTGCTAGTTCAATTAGGCATCTGGTAGCCAAAAAAGACGAGCTTGTTAGGCCGTATGTAATGGTTTGCAATTGCAAGATGTTCATGACCCCGTCTTCTCGCCATAAAATATTTTGTAATCGCCTAAAATCAGGATGAGCTTGTATCATTCTATACATGTGGCGGATATCACATTGCAACGTATATTTGAATGTGCGAAACTGCATAATTATATCAAACAATGATCTCTGAACTACAGGACCCTTACACATTATGTCATTAAGGCTGAGACCATTTTTTGTCTTGGCACTCCCGTCAAAGACTACACGAAGCTTATTGGTCTGTCTTTCAGGACGCAACACGGCGTGGTGCGGTAAGAAAAATAATGGATTATCAGCAGGGTCACAATTCTCTGTATTAATAATCTTTGCGTGACCTAGCTCTAGGTACTCATGTATAAATTGCTTGTATAGATCGTGATATACCGGATCCTTTGTAAATCTTTTCTCTATATTGTATAGACGTTTCAAAGCAATGGCGTAAGAGTTTGAAGGGTCAACATCCTGCAATTCAACCTTGAGCGGAAATTTGACCTGAAATGTATTATTTTGTAAAGTAACTGATTCTTGAAAAACCTTTTCGCTATACTCGTGCTCTGACAGGGATTCCTGAAACACATCAGGAACCTTCTCTGCCTCCCAAAACTGACGTACAAAATGATCAAGATCGGGTTCAACTACTGTATGCATAGCGATGGAAGATGTGGAAGCCGCGTGGCTGGTGGACGAGACGATGTATCCCAGCCGAGTGTTGAGCAGTATGGGGTCCGCTGGTCCACCTTCTATTTTTCCATCTTGTATTATTTTGAAGAAAACATCACTGGCTAGCAGCAACGATATTTCTCCTGGAATGTGAAATTCATTATCAGCTAAAGCAATACACTTTGGAATTACAAAGCTGCTCAAGTCTATTTGTTTCTGAGGCAACTTTGATGTAATTTTATTTATAACTGAGCAAGTAATATTTAGTGTAAAGTCTTGCACCAGTGATTCTATTGTCAAATTTAAACCTTTGTTGAGGTTATTACTGCAAACATCCCCTAATGTACCTACATTTTTTGGCAAATGCATTTGTGGCAACCCTAATTGTTTAGCAAATGAAGCAGTGCAGAATGAAGTTTGGCTGCCGCAGTCCAAAAGAACTCTCACAACATATTTTTTGTTGTTAGCACCTGTAACCAAAATCTTGGCGGTGGGAAGAAGCACACATTCATTTATAGGTTGAGCAATGTGCATGTTTACCCGTTTCTCACATTCACCTTCTTGTGTCTTCATCGCAGGCTGGGCTTCATCTACATGTATCAATGCATTGTGGCCGCTGGAATGACAAATGTTACATTTAAAATTGTACCTACACTTTTTGACATGAGAGGTTAGGCAAATTTTGCAAAGTTTATTTTTAACAACATAATCATTCCTTTTGTCAGGCTTAAGAGCATTAAATTCAGGACATTTAAACAATTTGTGATCCTTTGCACAAACCGAACACTGCAACTTATTTGTTGTCACAAGGTTTACTGACTTATTTACCGGTTTACTGTTGGACTTTTCATTGACAGTGGGACTGGCCTCCAGCGTGGCTGCACGTTTATCTAAAAAGGCTAGCAATTCTTCAACGGTAACAACGGTTGCAGTATCCCTTTCAGAGTGAAACAATCGTGACGTGAACGTGTCAAGCTTGCGTATTAATATGCATGACAAAATAGCATCCCACTCATCAACATTTTGCTTAAGATTTTTTAGGGCCGTGACATGCTGTCTTATTGAGGCTACCAGTTCTCGTAGTTGCTGGGCAGTTCCTCGAAGCAAACCTGGCAAGTCCAGTAGGCTGGTTACATGGCTATATACTAATAAAGCAGGGTTATCATACCTTTTTTTTAGCAGTGCCAAAGCAGGCTCATAGGACTCACTTACAATAGGTAGACTGTCAATTATATGTAATGGCTCTCCCTTCAGATATTTCTTTAAAAAGCAAAGCCTTTGAATATTGGATATCCTTGTATCTTGATGTACTACAGCCTGAAACATTTCTATAAATGGCTTGTAGCAGGAAATGTCCTTTCCGTCGAATATGGGTATATCCAATGAAGGCAGCTTTGCATGGCTGTACGAAGGCTCCTTTTGGCAATCCTCTTGCACATTGTGTGACTTTAATTTACGTTCAATTAATGCTATCAAGCTTAAGTAACGCTCCTCCATGTCGTCATTCTCGTTATCCGACTCATCCAGAGTAATTAAAGTCACAACTAGCTCCATGTATTTCGAATAAACCTCTTTTAAGTTTTGCTTTCTTACTTGTAAATCTTCAATGGTCAGCTTGGTGTCACTAGCTAACAATTTCTCGGCACGGGTAATTGAAGCTTTGCATTGACCTTTTGTTGCTTTCAATCTCTTCTTGTCTAATTCCGACATCTTCGATAGGCAAACGATGTCTGATTCGGCACTAGTTTATTCAGATTCTGTCTCGGAATCACTTGTTAACTGTTTTGCTATTGGCGCCGCCAGCGTATCACACATTCAACCATAACAAATTACCTACTCCATATGCAATCGTTGCTTTTGAAGTGTCAAATGTCTAAATAATCAGTAGGTTTTATGTTGCAATAATTTGCGTTACGTTACGCAGGTTCGTCAAGCTTTTAGACAGGCGACGTGCGGCACTAGAGCAATTTGAAAAATTTGCTCAACGAAAACAATTTTTTTTGACGTTTGCGTATTTGAGCAATATGGCGATTTTTCCTTGTGCCCTTCGAGAAGAAAATTGAGAGATTTGACCACTATTTTTATGAATCCACACGAAATAACTTCACACGCGAGAGTAATTATAAAACTGAATATCTTTTCGGCACCATGTTAAAGGAAAGCAAAGGAAATATTTAAATAAGATTTATTGTAATGGAAATAGAAGCTTTGTGCTACAACAGAAGGAAGGAAGAGAGAGAGTTGCCAGTAAATAAAAAACGAAATCTAAAACTTTATGTTACCAACAAAGAGTCACGTTACGATTTTTGATTTGGTAAAGCTTATATTTATATTTAATAACTTCTGAAATAGTTTTTTAATATAATATTCATAATATTCATCATTAATTAATGATTACGAACTTGAGGCACTTGCAGTTTAGACTCTGGGACCTTGGTCTGCTGACATGAAACGTTTCATAAAGACCCTGTCTGCCAAACTTATTGACGCCTCCGGAGATCCCAGAGCTGGCGCTTACCTCTCCCAAAGGATAGGTTTAACTATCCAGAGAGGTAACGCAGCCAGCATCATGGGTACAATGCCGCGAACGGATTTATTAGAGGGGTTATTCTTTTTGTAGTTGTGTACATAAATAGTATATTTAATATAGGTAATTCTAGTTTTAAGTAGTAATGGTTACATTAGTTCTTAATTATTCAAATTATTACTCCTACTTATAGTGTATATAGTTTAAATCTCATAATTTGTGCAAAGTAAACTTATTGCTTTTTAACTGTCCATTAAATTGTTTGTTTGTTACTCCTTGACGTTGCAATGGCTGGAAGGATTTAAAACAAAGAAAATAGATTTTAATCCCGCATAAATTTAAATGTCCCGAGGGAATAACGATAATCGTAGTCTACGCGGACAAAGTCACGGGTAGAAGCTTGTAAATAATAATTCAACAATAAACATGGCTCTATCATCCCGGCTCATAGACACCTCCGGAGACCCTAGAGCTGGTGCTTACCTCCAGAGAGATATCCAGAGAGGTAATGCAGCAAGTGTCATAGGGACCATGCCGCGAGCGGACCTGCTAGAGGGGGTGTTCTTTTTATAGTAATGATTATTATTTACATCTTTAATATTTGAGTAGCTTAGTTTTATTTTTAGTTTAATTGTAGTACCTACATACATACATACATACCTTATTTATTACCATACGCCTTCATTCCCAGAGTAGGGTAGGCAGAGCTACAGAATTACCAACAACTCCAAAAACTTGTAGTACTACCTATATTATACCATACCGTGTGGTTGCCGGGTTAGAATAGTGCCACTCCATGTCTTCCCGTGGATGTCGTAAGAAGCGACTAAGGGAATAAAGGCGTGTAGTACTGTTAGGCGATGGGCTTGCAACCTGTCACTAATATGCTGGTAAACATCTTAGCCTATTTGTGCAAATTGTGGTTACTGAATTATCAACAGCTTTTTAAAGTTGTAATTCTGTAGCTCTGCCTAGCCCACTCTGGGATTACAGGCGTGAAGGTATGTATTTATGTATAAAAAATATACACTATTTCAATATTCTCGAGTGACGCAGACCTCTAGCTAGAAATGGCTGATTATTCCGCTAGATTGGTACAAGTGTAAGCATTCGGGCAATGTTCCGTGCCGACCACCCGGCGCTTCACCGGAAACGGAACATTTCCCCGCCGTTATTCCGGCCAGAACTTTCTTGGTTTTTTCTTTTATACCTTATGGAGCCCGTAAAGTAAGAATGTGAACATTTTTATGAGGTGATAAAGTAAGTAGAGCGTCGGAATTACCCTTTGTGACGGTTTTAAAATATTTAAAAATGGAAATATGGTATGGAATAAGTCGATAAGTCACTTATAACAATTTGTTTTTGTCTTAAGCTAAAAATGTTCTATTTAATGTTATGTTTTCGTTTCATGCTTTGTCCGCACCACCATTCATTCCAAGGTTAGCTACAAGAGATCCATTAAAGGAATAAACTCCTCTTAGTACATTCAGTCTGTCAAGAAAGTCATGAATTTTTTAATTGTTCCAAAGAGTTAAATACAGTATAAAATTGCATAATAAAATACAGTAAACAGGCTAGGTAATAATCAGGGATCGGAAATTCGGATCGATATTTACCTAAAGTTGGCAAAATCCCGGAAAAATATAGGCAAACATGGCGTCGGCTTCTTAATAATATTATTTTAATAATATAAGTTCCGGGATTCTGGGATTCTACAAAATGTTAATATAATAATTACTGTACATGTAGGATAAAACATTCATTTTTGCTCCTATAAATTCGTTAGGTTAATGAGTTACAGGTAAATTAAATAACATTTGGTAAATCTATACATGAATTATAACTTCAAACAGTTAATATAAATAATTGATTATAAATTAATGCCGTTGCAATTTATTTTTTTTGAAATCCCAGAAATTTTAGTAATAAATTATATGATTGAGTCCGCCTCCATACAACTGAACGACAAAGCCGGTGCGAAAGTATAGGTAAATATCGATCCGAATTTCCGATCCCTGGTAATAATACTACCTACTGCTGTGTTTTATTGTGTTATTTTATAGTGTAGGTAATTTAGCTCTTTGGAACAATTATAAATAATAATGTTCATGTCATGACTTTCGTTTCAGAGTATACTATAGTACATTGTTGCAGAGGATAGAAAGTACGAGATTTTCGGACGAGTCATATAGAGGGCCGAAACGTAGTTGAGGCCCTCTAGTGTACGAGTCCATAAATTGCACTTTCTACCGAGGCAGACATAGTGATTTTCACAACTACTGAGAGGAAATAAAATAAAAATTCATATTCAAAACTCAAATTTTAATTCATGTTAATGTGAATAGTGTTAGTCAAATGGCGTCGGTTTTTCAAAAGTAGAATAGTTAGAAGCTGTATGTATCATCGCCAATTTTACCATAGATAACTTTTTTTAAATCTAGACCCCTATTCTCGTGGCTTTCGAGATTAATAAACTAACATTCGAGATGAATATGTCAACGCCATATAAAATTGTATTTGTTTCGCCTTATCTCCCATGTAATTTTATCTCTAGTGGTTCGAGATTAGGGGCCAAGTTTGAATTACATAAAAAAAAAGCAGTGACATAGTTTTTAGTCTGTGTATCTTTTAGCAAAAATACACCTAATATTTTACGAAACAAAATGGTGTGTTATGATTGGTCGATTCCAATTTTTCATTTTAAGGAGCTATGACACAAAAATTTATTGATTGATTTTCATTGGTTATTAAAGTTGGACAACAATGTTCTCGACCAATCAGTAAATGCCGACAAAAACATTCTTGGTCTGTCCTTATAAGTGACGTTTTGTGACCCCAAACAAGAGCATCTATGGCCATATTTCCGAGCAGTGTTGTGAAAAATATATTTTCATACTTGTTTTTTTGCGAAATAAATAATTTACCTACTTACTTATGTTTTGTATGCAATTGTTTAGGCAGCTTTTGGTTCCGGTTTTTTTTCCTTACAATATTTTACATTTTTAATAGAGATTGTAATTTCTCATTAGGCAAAGTCAACTTTATTTTTTTACTTTTAACAATGTAGATTAATAAAATATTGTAATTTCTTATCGCGGTAGTAAATTATCACGACCGGACCCGCGGGAGATACTAACTTGCCGGGGTTATTATCAGCACCCTGCCTCCGGTTAACGGGGTTAACCAGTAACATTTAATCTTAGTCCAAACGGAGTTGCAAAGTAACTAGCACTTCGAGGGGCTTCTTGTTTTATAACCGGATTGCCCTAGTACAGTTTAGCCAGAGCTCAGGGGTGAGCCATTTTTAAGTAATTAATGTCAAGTGTAGATATTAATATAGATACGCCTTAAAAATAAAATAAAACTTCAAGTTCCTATAATGATTATATTTTATATTATGTGTGTATTCTATACTTAAATTTACCTATATATTAGTTTGAGTACTGGTTTGTTTGTTTAATATTTATTTATTTATAAGTATTATCATCTTTTTTGTTATATTTTGTGCAAACTTGTATGTGTCCCAACCCCATGCACCTAATAAGTAGATCTAATCTTATTTTTTGTAGGATTGTTTGTGCAATTACCCTTTTGACACACTAAGCTGTTCAAATGTGCAGGTTTATTCACGACGTTATTCTATGCCGCAAGAGCACCTTGTAAAAAACCTCGTAGGCAACCTTACATCACGAGTTGAACTCATAGCCACTAGACCACAGAAGGTACTTATTCCATTCAAATTGTATTTGTTACTACAAATACAAATGAATACCTAACTAAACAAGTGTTTCTACGTTAATAATAGCATAAATACATTATGAACCAAAATAAAACCCGTGTGGTTGCCGGGTTAGAATAGTGCCACTCCATGTCTTCCCGTGGATGTCGCAAGAGGCGACTAAGGGAATATAGGCTTGCAACCTGTCACTAATACGTTGGTAAACATATTAGCCTATTTGTGCGAAATGTCGTTACAGAATTATCAACACGTTTTTAAAGTTGTAGGTAATTTTGTCGGCTGCCTACCCCAGTCTGGGATTACAGGCGTGAATGTATGTATGTGTGTAACCAAAAGTTCTTGGCTCTCATTTTATGCGTGAATAGTATAAAATAGTAAAAATAACATTAAACTTCCACATGCCATCACGAAACCTGAGCGCGGGTAGCCACTACACCCTCCGTCCCAAATTAACATCTTCACAACCACTTTGTCCCCGAGTTCACCTCTAAGTAATTTGAGACAGAATTGTCTGCATACGTTCTCGTAATCTCTTTAACCTGCCGACCACCAAAGCAGTAAATTGACGGCGACTACATTTACACGTTTAGTTTCAGAGAACTTCATTTTCATACAAAGTAGATCCCATATTTAGTTTTGGGCATGTAATGTGTTTGAATGAGTTCTGTGCAGGTGTGCTGGGACGTTGCCAGGTTAGATAATATGTACCTACCGCTTTGTGTTAGATGACTTGAATGTGAGGTGAACTGAAGTATTTTGCAAACTCAACATTGTATATTTACAAGACTTTTCACTTTATATTTGATGTTTATTCTTTTTTATGATTCCGTAGTCAAGCTAGGAACCCTTATAGTTTCGCCATGTCTGTCCGTCCGTCCGCAGCCTAGCTCAGAGACTCTTAGTTGTAGAAAGCTGTAATTTGGCATAAATATACATATTATTCACGCCAAAAAAGTGGTAAAATAAAATCTTAAAAAAAAAAAAATGTGGGTATATGTATTTTTTTCTCGCCCACCCCATAGCGTGGGGCGTCGTTGGATAGTTTTTTTTTAAATATTGCGGGTTTATGAAAGGGTCTCTATTGACTGCCATAAAGTTAAAGTTTCGATTATTGTTTGCCAAGTCGTTTTACATTATACGTATTAATAGTCATAATGTTTTTAGTCATAATTTTGATGATTATACATCGGAATGTAAATTATTGCGGGTCTTTCTGTTGGAAGTCATAAAATTCATAGTCATGCCAATTTATGTCATAATAATTTAAGTTCATAATGCCAAAGGTAATAATTGTACTTGTTATAAATGTTTTTAGGTCAAAACTTGTAGGTCATAACCAGGGATCGGAAATTCGGATCGATATTTACCTATACTTTCGCGCCGCCTTTGTTGTTCAGTTGTATGGAGGTGGACTCAATCATATAATTCATAACAAAACTTCTGGGATTTCAAAATAAATAAATTATACTGTCATTAATTCATAATTATCAATTTATATTAACTGTTTCAAGTTATTTTACATGTATATGGGTGGATCAACTTTTGTTTGTAGCTCGTTGCCATGGTGACGTCTCCTGGGTCACTCTTTAAAACTATGATTTCAAAGGATATAAGTCCACAAAAAAACTTTTTTATTGGCAATACACAACCATTCTTTTATGGCCTTTCTCCTGAGTATGCTGGAAGTATATATTATATTTTTTTTTCTAAGAAACTCTATCACTGTTGTCTCCTGGCTTACGGGACCGAATAACAAAAAAAAAAATTTGATCCACCCATTTGTTTAACCAAATGTTATTTAATTTACCTGCAACTTATTAACCTAACGAATTTATAGGAGCAAAACAGAATGTTTTATCCTACATGCAAAGTAATTATTATATTAACGTTTTGTAGAATCCCAGAATCCCAGAACTTAAATTATTAAAATAATATTTGTAAGAAGCCGACGCCATGTTTGCCTATATTTTTCCGGGATTTTGTCAACTTTAGGTAAATATCGATCCGAATTTCCGATCCCTGGTCATAACAGTACAACAAATACAATTTGAAGTAACTCACTTTTTAAAAAAACATTCGTAGAAAGTCCATGTCCAAATACTATTGTCTCAATGCTCAAACAAAATATAGACATGTATGATGTGACGGGGTCGACGGAGCTCTGCTCCGCGGAGCTCCTATTTCTGGATAGTTAAGTCCTTCGGCCTTGACGCAATACTAACCTAACCTAACCTATTGATCTAGATTTATCGTCTATAGTACGGGTATTTTGGTTAGGCAGGGGGCTCTGCCCCTCGTATAGGGTTTTAGGTTATGACTTTTGTATATATAATTTTTACATTATGGATAGTTAACGTTCGAATTATAAAGCGTTATGACTAAAAATTGTTATGACTTCCGATAGTTATGAACATAAACGATATGGGTACAAATGTCTGACTTTTAATAATAGAAACTATAAATGTATGGCAGTCAAAGGGATCCCTTTATGAAAACAATGTTTCGATGAGGGTGTCCGTTTATGAAGGATTAAGCTTTAAAGCGCAAAGCCATTTGCTAGAGTCAAGTGTCTACTCTTGCCCTGTTTTTTAAACACTTAAACATAGTAATAACTTATATTGTTAACCAAAGAAAACTACTTGGCAATACTACGGCATTTATGCGACAGTCTTATACCGCTACGAAGGGAACCAATATAAATTCCACCGCCAATAATCATAGCACATCTAGGCACAATAAATAACCTTAGACTTTATACACTCTACATGTTATGTAAACAAAAACTAAGGATACTTTAAAGTTATACACTTTTCTTTGATGCGTATAAAAGCACTCTTCTAACTTTGTTGAATAAAACCATTTAAAATTGTTTCGAAATTTATATCACATACGTACATACATAGCTTCACGCCTGTCTCCCAATGGAGTAAGCAGAGAATATGGAACGCCAGGTGCACCGATCTAAACATACAACTTTCTCTTCCTCTACATTAATCAATCTCTTCATGCACGTAAGTCGGTTTCGGGTGCTTTTGATTCGGCCCATATTCAGAAAATCGCGAATCTGATCACCGTACGTCTAGGACGTCCCCTACCGATATCTCCGCTCACTCTCACTCGCCTTATCTCTTTCATCCATCCTTTTTAAATGACCAATCCAACTTAGCATAACCTTCGATCTTAGTCACTACATATTCTTTCAATCCACGTCGTTCTCGGATCTCGCTATTTCTTACTCTATCTATCATCCTAATGCCCCACATACTTCTCAGAGCTCTCATTTCAACTGCATTAATCCGGCTTGCGTTCTTCTTCCGCCATACCCAAGATTCACTACCATACATCAATGTTGGTGTCAATACTCCCAGAATAATAGCAAGGCGAGGTTGATGATTTTGTCAGCATTGATCATATTGATATGATAAAGGTGTAAATAATTATCGACTTGAACTTTCTCAATACACCATAAGCAATTGAATAACAACATATGTACGTCAAAGTGGCAATTATTTCCACCTAACCCCAGGGTCCTCAGATAACAACTTCCTAGGGCTATATTAAATTCCGTCCAAAGGGAAACTTTGGGAGATAAGACAGGGGCGTAATTTCATTTACGCCGTTTAGAAACTTTGCCCTCTGTGCCAAGTCTGATTAAATTTTTAACAATATTGCTAATTTATAGACGCGAATTAAAGTTCGCTTTGACGGTTGCAGAGTTTTACGTTTTACTTTTGTGAGTTGATTATTTTATAAATACATTTTCGTAATGAATTTACGTCAAAGTTTTTGGTTATTTAGATTTTTAACGGAGTTTGAACTTTCTTTGACTTGTAGGTTAGCTGATTTTATACCGCTTAAAACATTAATGATCTATTATGATTATGAACGTACCGTAAATCAATATTACACTCAATAAATCTAATCTCCAGGATCTACCAATGATAAATAGAATCACAACAACAGAAATTAATACGATAATTACTGTTTACTGAGAACTTCAGAGTAATTTGGATTATCTTTCTACTCTAACTTAAATATTTATTACAGAAATGTGTTTAAAATTAAGTCTGTTGCATGCCATTCTTTATTTTAATGAGCATAAGTTCTCTTTATTAAAATAAGAGTCAGTACGTGTAATAAGTACTTGTAACTTTTACTGTTGTAATGATTAGATATAAAAAAAGTGTAGAAATAATTACCTTTTTTTATATCATTATGTAAATCAAATCACTTGTAAATTGGCTTTACAAATAAACTATTATCATTCTCCTGTACTCTTTCCTCTATATAATGGCATGTTTTGCACATAAATCAGTACGTATAGTATACTGTGCGCTTTGATCGATCACACATTGTCTATATTTACTCTG
This sequence comes from Acleris emargana, assembly GCA_927399475.2. Taxonomy (NCBI): domain Eukaryota; kingdom Metazoa; phylum Arthropoda; class Insecta; order Lepidoptera; family Tortricidae; genus Acleris; species Acleris emargana. Next base: position 4,069,637 of record OV656843.1, read on the forward strand.
ATTTTTACTGTAGATACTGGGCTCTGGAATACAGGGATTTCATGGCCTTGAATCAATATTATTGTATAATTTTTTATTAAACTTTTTTTTTTGTTTATACCGGTTGGAACACAAGTAACACAACGAGGGACTTGAAAACGGGGATTTTTTTAGGTCTTGTACTTTATTTTTTCACCGGTTAACTATATTAATATTTCTAACCGTTTTAGAGATACAGCGTGTTAAACATTAGTGCAAAATCTGCACATTAGCGACTGCTGATGTGCCAAAGGAAACTTTCCAAAATTGCGGAACATTTCATGTAGGAAAATTTCGGAAACTTCTCACAATTTTGTATGGGGATTGAAACTTTCCGTTTCTTAAATTTAAATTTCCTATATTTCTTGTGAAAGTTACCGGAAATTTCTTGCAACATTTCCAACTTTTTGGAAACTTTCCGCAACTTGCACATCAGTATAGCAACCCTAGCAAGTAGATCCGATGACGTTATTAAAGGTACACCGTCATCACGAGCACAAGCGGCAGCGTGCATAATACGCCACGGTGGTATTTTTGAGCATCGCATGTAAAGTGAAGTTGATGACATGTGTCAATTTTAAATGTAAATAACTTTGAACCAGTATTAGTAGGGTTGTCAATGATATTAAATTGAATAATTTTAACCATTTTGTTTAACTTTTAAGTCCAGCTTTACAATTATAATAAATCGATTGTAGATCACTTAGATAACACAATCTTTTGAGCTCAGTCCCTCGTTTTGTTCCACCGTGTATATAGATGTCTAGTACCCATACAGCACAAAACTCGCTTACGTTTGGCACTAGGCTATATCTTTTACTTACTTTACTGATACAGAGCAAAACAGACAATGATTGCAGCCTTGATCTCTGACTAGGCTTGATCGCAAGTTTCATCCCTTAGTCGAAGTAAACAACGCCGCGATACGGGAGTTGATTCCACATGGATCTTTTGATTTCATTATTTCCACTTATTTTATTTGAATCAGTAAAGTATTGTCAAACATCGTCAAACAGAATAAAATATGACTTCGTACAAAAACTATCACTGTCACATTTTCCGGTGACAAATTTCAATGCAACGAAAAAGATTTTAACCCATCTATAATATTTGTGACCCCGTTTATGGATGTTAATAAAAAATGATAGAAATAAAAAAGATGTAAGTGCTAGAGTAATAATATAATAATAAGATAAACGTGACCATAATGCCCGCAGCTTTTAGAGCTGAATAATGTCAATTAAATAAATACATAAATATCTCATACAAATTGGCCAAGTCCTCAAGAGCTCTAGCTCTAATGCTTGTAGGTACTATGGGTAGTAGGCAACGATATAAATACTTGTATAGAAAAAGTAGTCAGAGTGGAAACAGTGCTTTAAAAATTGGTTTCAACGTATGCAAAAGTGCATCGATCATCACGGATAATATTTCGAAAAACAATAAATCCATATTCAGTCCATATCCGTTTGTTTTTTTTTTCAAAAAATTCAAAATTCAAAATTCAAAATATTTATTCAGTAAATTGGCCACATGAGGGCTCTTTTACACGTCGGTAACATGGAGTGAATCTACTAGCGCTTCGGACAAGACCATCATTGCGGAGAAGAAGCGCCGCAAGAAACTCCAGAATTCCATTCAGGTTACATAAGTAGCAGCCCTTGTAATAAATCTTTTTATTTGCCTTGCTTTCAAGCATTTTAGTAAGGAGTTTTAAATTACGAAACGGTTATCATAGGGTTAATCATAAAATTATTTATTTTATTTTATTAATGTCACACCGATTGCCCTAGCCCCAAACTAAGCTCTAGGCTTGTACTATGGGTACTAAACCACGATATAAATACTTACATAGATAAATACGAGTAAATGCTATAAATAGATAGAAAATATCCAAAACTCAGAAACACACTCGCGCTCATCACACAAATATTTGCCCATACGGGACCGCTAGCTTCGTAGGCAGGGTCACTACGAAACCTAGCTAAAAACCTTCCAAATTGAAATAGTTTTGCAAATACATAGTACTCAAATCGGGCCACTCGTTCGGGGTCAATAAACGAGTATTAAAAAGCACTAATTAGGATGAGCTCCAGCCCCCAGGGGATCACATCATCGCGTGGGTCCCCGCACTCGTATATTGCGCGGGGCCTGCCGTAACTCTCCGTGATGGATTAGCGCTTTTCCGGCTTTTCAGCGGGACCCAAACGGGTCCCCATGTTGAACATTAGGGTGATTGCTACCTACTTGTTTCTTGCTGTTCAGGTCTAGTTGCTTGGTTTCCCTTTGGAAATGGTATTAAGAAGGGCTGTGGTTGTTAGACAAATCTAGTTGAAGAGCACACGTATAGAAAGGCGTATTGAAGTAACTTTTCAGTCAAATATTATCCTTCACTGAATTTATTAATTTATTAAAAAGTAGCGGCTCGCCAGCGGCTTCGCCCCGCAGCAAATTTCTGACTTCTCCGGTGGATTTTTCAATTATTCTCTGTCACACAAACCTTGTCCTGACAATGACGAACACAACTAAAAAGAAATCAGCCAAATCGGTTCAGCCGTTCTCGAGTTTTGCGCTTAGCAACACATTTAGCGATTCATTTTTATTATATATTACCTACTGGTTAGTTGGCTCATTGTGTCAATAAATCAAATGTGTTTAATAATTATTTTTAAGAACGAGACATAAGCCGTCTTAAAACTTTCTGGTCAATACGTGCGTCAGTTACAAATATAAAAAGTATAATAAAAATTACTTTTACACAAAAAAGTATTTACAAAGAACAATAAAGTAACTGCACGTCTAAGTACAGACCACTTACACCATTACACGACAAGAGATAAAGCTGCAAATGGCTTATCTTCAACTTAGATTTACGTGATTATTCCACTGAGGCACAGAAATACACTTTGTAAGTAATTGCGACGGAAATTTCGTATTCTCTCAGCGTTACTCAGAGGTTTTTTCTTTGTTTACAAACTTTTTCTTGTAACTTTTTATTGTATTCGCGAACGTTCTTTGAATAGCGTAAAAATTCACGGCACAAATTAAACAACTTTTAAGCATGTTATCTTTCAAAATGCGAAAACAATCGTTGCCTAAGGTTTTAGGAATTAAAATATAGCACTTATTCTATTTTAGGTAGAGTAAATAAACTAATAAATATCAGGGAACTATCTCACACAAATTGACCCAGCCCCAAACTTAGGTCTAGGCTTGTACATACATACTACGGGTACTAGGCAACGATAAACTTACTTATACTGATAAATTCGTACTTAAATACATAGAAAACACCCAAGACTCAGGAACAAATACTCAAGCTCAGGACAAAAATAAGGGAGCGAATCTGGGACCGCTATCTTCGTAGGCAGGGTCACTACTAATAACATTTTCAGGATGCTGTTTGGGCTTCCTCGATTCTGCAGCGCCTCTGGGATGTTTGCCGGAGCTGGCGTAGAGGACTTTTATGCCGTAGTACGGAAGAAGACGGCCTCTGTGGCCAGGCAGATGATGGGGAGCACAAGTAGCATCCTGAAAGGGATAGCAGGGAGGTGGGATTCTGATATTCTCCGCCGATACACTGACCTTCATATCTTACGACACTGAGATAGTTTATGTTACTTTTCAATTTTAATGTAGGTACTAACGTTGTTTTTTTAAGTTTTATAAGTGTTTTGTAACTAACAACCTATGGATCTGAGAAATCTGATAATACATTGTTTTTATTTTTATTTATTTATTTATTATTTACTACCGCGTCGTAAGAATTCTTATTACCATCGTACTATATTTATCTTCCTAATCTTAATTCTAACTAATATAATAAACGCGAAAGTGTGTGTTTGTTTGTTACTCCTTCACGCTGCAATAACTGGACAGATTCCGATAATATTTGAAGTGGATATAGTTATATCCTAAAATATAGGATACTTTTAATCCCGAAAAAATTAAAAGTTCCCGAGGGATGATAATCGAAATCTACGCGGACGAAGTCGCGGGTAAAAGCTAGTTTTATAAATGGAATAATAATTATTATAAATAATACATTGTTTAGATCAGTTATAAAAACATACACCTATCTATATTATACACTTCTGTGACTGTCTGACAAGAGGCGTGCAACACTGCTTTTATTTTTTTAATCAAATGTTGCCGAAATAAATTAAAGATCATCATCAGCTTAAGTTTAACAAATCACTACCAGCTTCCAATTAACACTAAGTTATCTTAACGTCTCTTACATATTTCGACTCCTTACTCCAGCCCTAACTAATTCAGCGCCAAGTTTCTCGTTTTCAGTGCAAAATGGACCCCGTTTAACATTCTTGGCACTGAACGTCTTAAGTGAAATGTAAAGTGTCGTTTTACTAAGTGTAACGAGACTGAAGTATGCAAGTGTCAAAACTATCACGTCATCTTCCAGCCAAAATGGCTTTTGTGCAATTTTAGAGCTAAGGAAGATTTAACTCTACACAAGTAGTAAGAAGGTTGATTGTATAATATGAGTTATATGTGAGATGTGACCTTTTATTGGTTTGGTGGTACATTGTCCCGCAGGGCCGTTGTTACATACTCTAACGTGCCGTAAACTTGAACGGTGTGGTGTAAATGTTGCGAGATAGCGTTTTAATAAAAATAAAATTATTAAACTGGTTTTAGTTGTTCACTATCCTATAAAAAATATATATTGCTTATTGATTATAAATATAGTCAAATTTAATATATGTTTACGCATGGATGTGAAAGTGATTATCTTTCAAACTTTTTGTTTGTCTTTCAATTACGCCTAAATTGCGAAACGAATTCTGATGAAATTTGGGACAAATAAATCAGTTAAAGATTAGATATAGTTGGCCAGGTTTTTTATAGTTTATTAAGGAAGAACATAGTCATACTAATTTTACTCGTATAAGTGTTTTAGTTTGAAAGGATAAGTTAATATTTAGATATTGGTTTCTTTAGACGATTAATGTCAAATTTCACCTACCACTTAACAGACGCTTAGAGTGTTAACAGCTTCTTGCTACCGACTTTGATGAAATTGGTACTAAGCGTCTCCTATTTAACATTCTTATTAAGAACGTCAAAGTCGGTGGCAAGAGTAGCCCATACATGATTTTGCCAATACGATACCGCATTCGGTGAACTGGGAACTGGGTTCGCACCAGCTAAGATTTGTTCATATCTCTTTCTAGTGTAACAGAATTTAACATGGATTTTATATGGCCGACCTTTAACATGACGTCACAGTGCATATCGGATCTCTCTGTCAAATTGCCGTCTGATTTGAAGTTTAAAATGTCCGTATTTCTTGGCCGATTTTGAATTTCATATTTTGTTGAGTAGTCGATTAAAAAATTCATGCATATTTCCTATTCTTTAACATTTTCAGTGTGAAAACAAAATAAAAACTATATTTTTTCGCCGTACTCGAAGCATTTTTTATCGTTTTTACATTTAAATCGTTCCTTTCAAAATTTACTACTTAATCGTCATTAGCTGGCTCTAAGTGCAGCCGTTTGTCATTTAAAAACAAAATGTTAAAAAATCCCACAACTCGCATTTCGCTTTTAACTTTATACCACAAGCGAGGGCCCGTCACACAAGGAAGTGTCGCCGACAGGGCATGCAATTAGGCGGCGTTTTGTGTAAATAATTATACACCCTGCAACTCTTAATACAGAGGTGTTTATTCTTTAACAACAAACACGTTCAGGTTCACGTCGAATTTATGGACGGCCATTTTGTTTTGACGTTTGAATTTGGAGTTTTGGTTTGAAATTGAATTTGGAGTTTTAGTTCGAAATTTGATTAATTTATACGAAATTCACTGTAGTATACGTTGGTATTAATATTTTTAAATTTAAATATAACTGAGAATTGAGATATATTTTAAAATTATGCCTGCTAAAACATATTCAAAGTTTAATATTTTGTACCTCAACTAACATGCTCACCTTGACCTTTTTGCCACAGACATTATGAGTAGGGTCAGGTCGGGTAAATATAAGACACGGGTAAAAATAAGACTAAGTTTTTAACACTCAAAAACTTACTCTACTTCATTCCTATTTTTTAAGTTGACACTTTCTATGAATGCGTATCTGCCGAAAATATAATTTTCAAGTGAAACCTTTGCTGCAGACTGCTTCTTGCAGTCATCTGCTTATTAGCCTAAAGAGTACAAACTCGGTAAAACTAAGAAAGTGCAGCTTTAACTTATCACTAAGCAGTAGAATAGCTTTTACACATCATTGCAATGTCATTGGTTTAACAAATGAGTTAAAAAATCAAAAGAATCTACTTAACAGAACTAGCTCAATATTCACTTACATGTCAACACTGGCAACGAATATTGTATTATAATATCTACCATTATTTTAAATGAATTCTTTGACATGTAAAATACATACATTTAAAACCAGTCAAATTGTTTCACATTTATACAGACTCAATACACTGTTATAGGTATATCATTGTTTTGTAACACCCTAATTACTGTATTCTAGCAAGTAGGTACTATTTGATAACAAAACAACATAATGAAGTTAAATAAAACGCTTGTTATAAAAGAAATAGGATTTAAGTAAATTAAAAAAATATTGAAGTTCACGTAAAAGGCGTTTATCCTATATTTCCTCGGAAACAGACCAATTTCTGAGATAAAACTACCTTAATATCTCCGCGCTTTAAACGATATCTATACAAAAATAACATCGATAATTAAATAAACAAACATTTGCACCTTATCTTTGTCTCTTTCTATCATACATGTAAGTGTAAGGATGGTTTGTCTGTGAGAAAGGGAGCTAAAGCTTGAAAGAATAACCCCACATGTTACGAGAGAATTTCATTTCCGCTGCACTTGTCTGATTTCCGTGTCACTTGTTGACTTTGTTGAGTTTTACAAGAATTTTTATTAATGTAGGAAACAGTTAAGAAAAAATAGGTTTTGAATGGCAGTTAAAATAACCTGCTAAGATTTGTTCGTATCTCTTTCTAGCATAACAGAATTTAACATGCATTTTGGATGGCTGACCTGTAATGTGACGTCAACAAACATTCGTAACTAATCTTTATCTCTTTCTAACATACTCGTAAGGATAAGGATGGTTTGACTGTGAGAAACGGAGCTAAAGCTTGAACCCCACATGTTATGAGAGAATTTCATTTCCGCTGCATTTGTCTGATTTCCGTGTCGCTTGTTGAACTTGTTGAGTTTTACAAGAATTTTTAACAGAAGATCCCCGCAATATTTGTAAACGACAATAGACGTACAAACATATACCCAAAAAATATTACATAACCCTCCCTGTTGTTTGGTAGTCAGGTACCGAGAGCGTCAGTTGGTTCCCATTTTTCTCGTAATTTTATGTCATTGATACATGCTACATGTTACTTAAATACTCAATTAATGTTCGTAATAATCGATTTTAATAGTTTTCTGTATCAAAACGTCGTTTTTTTTTTACACTCCTTCAGGACTGTATGTATACCTACGTAAGTATTTGCCATTAACGTTTTTGAACGAAACATTTGTATAATCTGTGGAGTCCGCACACCCTCCGCTTAAAAAAAGTTCAAGTAATTCGTAATAATAGTTGTGCTGACTTGTGTATTTATTTACTCGCAAATGTGATGAAAAACATTGTATGTTTCACGGGCGGTACGGGAATTACGAACCTCGACTCAGAAAGCCCTCAGTCTTCGACTTTGGGCTTCTACTAGAGCCTTGATCGTAATTCCTTACTTACCGACCTTAATACACAATGTACTATTGTTGCAACGTATCTGTTTCGTACCTATTTATTATAAATCCCATTTATTTAATATTTATTTATTGATACTTATTCATAGTTATTATTTTTATTTCGGTGGAATTGTAAACTTTACAGATTATCTTAAATATGTTACGTATAGGCAAGGGTAGGTTGGTCCAGGTTTGATTTATAAAAATCATCAAAAAATTAGATTTTCTTGAATAAATACTTTATGACTTTGCGATAAATATGACCTAGAGTACTTTATGACTAACAATGCATCTGCATAATGTTGTTACAGTAGGAAGGCATGCTTATTGTATGTATTTATTTGTGTTTTACTCGTATTTTTATATTTACATACATACATACATAAACTCACGCCTTCATTCCCAGAGTGGGGTAGGCAGAGCTACAGAAATACCAAGCACTCTTAAATAAGTTGTTGATAATTCTGTAACCACGTTTTGCACAATCAGGCTAAGATGTTTACCAGTGTATTAGTGGCAGGTTGCAAGCCCATCGCCTAAGAGTACTAGAAGCCTTTTTTATATTTATATATGTAAATTATTATTATTGCATTGGAATAGTTTATTGAATTAGTTTATTGTGTTGTAATAGTACTTATACCCATATTCTATCATTTATGTTTAGCTGATTTCTTAAAGTAAGCACCAACCTTTGACTTGTTTCTGTTTGGCAAGTTGGTTCACTGGTTGAGAATGCCTTAAGGCATTAAGTCCGCCATTTGTACATTTATTTTATTGTGCAAAAAAGTTAAGACTTAAAACCATAGTCGAGGTTCCATCGATTTTCTCTCACTACTAAGAAATTTGAATCTGTATCATCATGTCAAAAGTGTTCCAGAAATCGAGGTTCGAAACAACCTTCTTTGTCTCTCTTAGTAACAATAACGCAGGAGCGACAAGGATAACGTTCAAAGTGTCGATGTAAAGTAACGGTATCAACAGACGATCGCCGACTGCCGCAGGACTCTCGTCGCTTCAAAGCAGCAGATCTCTTTGTGAATGATCGATGCTCAAGATAACCTTGTGGCGTCTAACGTTCTACTTTAAGCTAAGCAAGTTAGCCTGCGGCTAAAGTGTCACGTTACTAAGACATTGTGGGCTTGGTACGCACTTTGTAACGTGTTGAAAGGTATTTATTTTGAAAGGGATGCTTATACTGGTGTGAAAGGTGACTAGAAAGCTAGAACTAAGTGTTTTAGACTGTTGTTGTGTTAGATTTTCCTCTTTAAAAAGTAACAGACATTACAATTGCAAACCATGTCTTTATAACTAATTAAAAAGAAATGCAATAAAACACCACGGTACCTTACTTCTTTCAGAGTCTCTGAACTGGGCTGCGGACGGACGAACGGACATGGCGAAACTATAACGGTTCCTAGTTTGACTACGGAACCCAAAAAAGTATGAAAACACACATTAAGTTTAGGTCTTGCGCCGCCACTGCAAGCATAAACCTAGTGCCAAACTAAGTAAGCTCTATAATTGTACTATAAGTATTACGATAAAGATACTTAGAAATACAAAGAGAACATCCATGACTCAAGCACAAACTCGCGTTTAGCACATATTTTCCCATACGCGGAATCGAACGCAGGGCTAGCTTCATAAACGGGTCACGACCCAAATAGAGATGGGCGGCTTGTAAGTTTCAAAAGTGAAACTTTCACTTAAATTTCCGCAATATTCCGAAAGTTTCAAAAGTGAAACTTTCACCTAAAATTTCGTGCAATATTCTGAAAGTTACTAAAGTGAAATCATTTTATTTGCAACGGAAACTTTTCATGAAACTTACAGGTGTCAGAATCATTTCCATCTAATTATGTAACCTTCAGAAGCTGTAATTTACGGAGTTAAGGAAAGTTTTGTAATGTTTTAGAAATCACCCATCACTAGACCCAACTAGGCAGCGTCGCGAAAATCAATCCATCAAAGAATCATAAACATTTTCAAACTGAAGCAATAACTTAAAAACCGCCGTCATTTGTCAGTCCGTCGGCGGGGCGGGGCAGATACTCGTGGCCCTGTTTATTTTGCGGAACCCTGCTAATGCATCACAGCCTTATCTTTGCGGTGCAGTGTGCACGCCCCCTTAAACTGGTTGAATTCTGCAGTTTTCCGGTTGCTAAATGGTCGATGGGTTTTCGTTTTTTGGGACGAGGTTAGCGTGTTGATAGCAGTTAGATTAATTTTCGTGGAAATGGACTGCAGTACACTGCTACTAATATACCGTGTGGTTGCCGGATTAAGGTAGTGCCACTCCTTGTCTTCCCGTGGATGTCCTAGGACTGTGGGAATATACATACATACATACCTTCACGCCTTCATTCCCAGAGTGGGGTAGGCAGAGCTACAGAATAACCAACAACTCTAAAAACTTGTTGATAACTAACTCTGGGAATATAGACATTTTTTTATGGCATGGGAAGGCAAACGAGCACACAGGCAACCTGATGGTTAGTGGAAACTGTGACCCATAGACATTCGCATTCACAAGACTGCAAATGCGTTGCCAACCCTGAGGACTAAGATGGAATGCCTCTATGCTAGTCATTTCACCGGCTGTCTTATCCCCAAACCGGAACACAGCAATGCGAACACTGCTGCTTGGCGGTAGGTTAATAGATAAGATGGTGGTACCAACCCGGACGGAACCCGGCACAAGGTCCACAAGTAAAAAGTGCCCTAGGACTAAGAGAATATAGACATGTAGTGGAGTTAGTTGATGGGGTTGCCTTCTCTCACTAATACACTGGTAAACATCTGACTGTGCAAAATGTGGATACAGAATTATCAACAAGTTTTCAGAGTTGATGGTAATTCTGTAGCTCTTCCTACCCCACTTTGGGAATGAAGGCGTGAGTTTATGTATGTATGTATACTATACTGATTTTGATCTGTAAATTAAGTTACAACGCGATCTAGAACTCCCTTTGGCGGCATTTCAAAACAGCTATGACATGGGTTTCTTCAAGAAAGAAGCCCTAAGCTGGCCGGCAAAAAATTACAACTTCTTGAGTTGCTGGTGTTTATGGGCGGTGGTGATCACCTCCCACCAGGTAACTGGCATGTCGTCGGTGATACTGCAAAACCACGTAACTCACAAATTTATGATACTGCAAAATAAACCGTTAAATTTTATTAAAAGGTGCATTTTGCTCCTTATTAAAAATATTACTTACAGTAAAATGTGCCTACCTTGCTCCCCCATGAGTAACTATGCTCCATAGTGACTTTTTTGTATGTTTCTTATAAGACAAGGCCGATGACAAATTTTCCAAAAACAATTGATGTATACATCCAGCTGCGTAGTGAAAGAAAGCACTAGAATGATTTACAATACACATACATATCGTCACGCCTGTAATCCCAGAGTGGGGTAGGCAGAGCTACAGAATTACCTACTACTTTAAAAACTTGTTGATTATTCTGTAACCACATTCTGCACAAAAAGGCTAAGATGTTTACCAGCGTATTAGTGACAGGTTGCAAGCCCATCCCCTAATAGTACTACAAGCCTTTATTCCCTTAGTCGCCTCTTACGACATCCACGGGATGACATGGAGTGGCACTATTCTATCCCGGCAACCACACGGTAATACAATACAGAATACCTCAATATAACGATGGAGCAAGATTACCCGTGGGGGAGCAAAGTAGGCACATTTTACGGTACGCAGTTTTGCAGTTTCACTGACGATGTTTGTGTGCCTTACAAAAATTACGTACCTACATTTGAATGTCAAACTTTTAGGTTTAAATATTTCTTTACCTGTCACCTGATGGTAAGTGGATTTATATGGGATTTATTACTTGTTTTATAATTTAAAAAAAAATCTCTAAATGGGGATATTTATCGTGGCTCATTTTTGTAGTTTTGTTGTAAATTCGCAGTTTAGTATTTAACTTGTTAAGATCGTCCCATTTTTTTATAAACCTTCTTATTATTTTGTCCAGTAACGCGTCGCCCTTGCCCACTGGGCTGTCTGCGATGACGCGCTAAACAATAACACGCGACGTCGCCGCTAACCCGTCACGGCTGTGGAGAGTCGTTTATCAGCGGTCGAGTAGCGTCGGTAATTAAAGGGACACACATACGGACGCGGAATACGTCAACTTTACAAATTTTCGTATATACATACATACATAAACCCACGCCTTCATTCCCAGAGTGGGGTAGGCAGAGCTACAGAATTACCAAGCACTCTTAAATAAGTTGTTGATAATTCTGTAACCACGTTTTGCACAATCAGGCTAAGATGCCTACCAGCGTATTAGTGACAAGTTGCAAGCCCATCGCCTAAGAGTACTAGAAGCCTTTATTATTCCCTTAGTCGCCTCTTACAACATCCACGAGAAGACATGGAGTGGCACTATTCTAACCCGGTGACCACACAGGTCTATACATTTTGATAAATAATATAATTTAATCGTAAGACACGGTTTTAAACCATTGTTCAACAAGAAAATTATAATATCTACCAAACCAAGTAAGCTTACTTACAAAAACGACTACTTGCAAAAATCAGGGGACGCAATTAATCAACCTATAATATAAAGGGTGTTTCATTTAAATCGGTCAGTATGGAAAAGTCTGAAACTATAAGACATACGAAGATCTGTTGTTAGGAACCATGTCATCGAATTTATAAGAAGAAAAACTGCATTCATTCATTTTTAAAAAACCTGTACTCAGCTCGGGAATCGAAACCGGTTGTTTTGAAAAAAATAAACTTACACAATTTCTATATAGATATCGATTGTGTAGGTCTTAAGCAGTAAATGGCTATTTGAAAGATGATGTCTAAAATGAATAAAATGCATTGTTTGCACATACTTAAATTTTTTTATTTTTTTTATTTATGTTTAATTGTTTCTATAGTTGTTTGTATGTAAACAATGCATTTTATTAATTTTAGATATCATGTTTCATCATCCAAAATCCCAACGGTTGCATCTGAAATTGATCGGTATAAAATACAACCCAAGAAACGCCTTATCATGCACATTAACCCACTAGTTACCGAACTATTAGACGCGTCAAAAATGCTCAGAAGGTTGAGAAGGGACCACGTTTTCTGAATGGCAGGGGTGGCGCTGGCCGCACCTTGCCACATTGCCAATATACCCCCAAATTATTTGCTCATGGTCTGGCGACCGATCGCAAATGGAATTATACAAGAAATAAAAAAATGTTTCATAGAGCGACCTAAACGAGACACTGACCTGTTGGGTTTAAAAGAGACACCCTGTATATAAAACCTCGGCGACGCAACTTTAATTCCTCCCTTGGTGTTGCCTATGCGCGTGGGCCACTCATTCTGCCCAGCGAAACCAAATAGTAGCATGTCAAATAAAACTCCTGTAGCAATCACAACCTAATAACTAACAGTAGAGGATTGAATCTACGTTGTAATTTACCTAAAATAGAGGCCCAGAAGGGTGAATTTTCATTGTTGCGATTTTTTTTACGTAGGAATGTTTATTTTTTAATCGTTTGTAGGTACTTACCGTAACCTCACCCAAAACTTAACGAATAAAAATAGTATATGTTGTATGAACATTTTATTGGGCACTAATCAGTATTGAAGCTTTGGATATTCTATCTGCCTTAAACTCAAATCGACAAGAGCTATGCTTCATGTTTGCTACACCTCTCGCCCGTGTGTCCGGTTATACCATGATGCGTCACCAAACACTGCTCTAGACAAGCGAAATGAAATGAATAGGATAGGAACGAAGTCGTGAACGTGGACTCTGCTGGAAAACCGATTACGAACCAATAAAGGATTCTAGTCTGTGGTGCTCGTTCTGATCTTCAATGACGTAGAGTACTTGAACTTCATTCAAGTCACTTCTCTTTATACAGGGTGCCTATAAGGTTGAAGCTTATTCTATTTTATTGGTGTATCCTTACGGATACAATTCGACCCTATGGGATCTAAGGTTGGGGATGAAATGTTAATAACGGCGAAAATTATATGTTGCTTTCTTTAAGCTTATTATCCGTTAGATGTCACTGTACTTAAATATTTATTCTATACAATTTATAAACAGGGTGGAAAAAAATATAGGCGCTAGATCTTAAATCCTTAATTTAGATCATTTTGCTTAAAGGAAACATTATTTTTATTTTAAAAAGAAACAAAACTGCATTCAAAGTTTTATTAAATCGCGTTTCTCACACGGAAATCAAAACAGATAAAAATTAAAAAAATAAGGTAAATTTTATCATTTTGCAAGTTAGTTCGTTTAAGCAAACTCACAGTTAATCCTTAAATAAACCAATTATAACTTCGTCTAATAAAACTGCTCATTCTAGCCACATTGCCATTTAGTATTGAAATATAAAACCTAATTGGCTAGACGTCTTTATGAGTCTCTTAAACGTCTTTTAAAGCAGTTTCTCTCTAATGAAATCAAGAGAAGAGTTTAATGGACGGTTATTTATCAAGTTGGACAAGATGACAGATTTAATTAGATACTAATTGGATTAAACGTTCAATTAGGTGTTAATTAATTATCTAATTATCAGAGCAGTATTTAGTTAAAACCAGTAGGCGGAAAGTAGGAGTTCCAATGTAATGTGGCAATATTAATGAGCAGTTAGGTCTTAATTTTTTTTAGGGTTCCGTAGTCAAACTAGCAACCCTTTTAGTTTCGGCATATCCGTAGTACTGGAAAACTGTAATTGACAACATTTCATTTTGGTGACACCTGCAAATTACTATACAAATCGAAAGGGTTTTGCCTCCTGAACACGGCAAAATATTTATTTAGATTTATTTTTCTTTATTGACAAAATTACAAGTAAGTTAAAAAAAAATCGAGTTTTACCAATACTATGCCTGAATAGATATAATACCATTGCCTTTTTCACGAGAAAAAAGCTGTCATACTTCAAGTTTGACATTGACACTATTGACAGATGGATAGATACTTGAGATCGGGTGACCGCCATTATTAAAAAGAAAAACTTTTTTTTTATACAGATTGGACTAACGTAATATGTCCATTGTGTCGTAGAAATGAAGTTACGCCCTTTTAGAATAAGAACATCTTAATAAATTAATAATAAAATAATTATACATCCTAGGGAAAAAATAAAACTATTAGTGTCTTCCTCCTTCCAAACAGTATCTATAAAACGAATAAAATTAAAGTCTTGAAAATATGAAATCTTGTCAATTGGGCATAAATATACATATTAGTCACCCAAACAAAGTGGTAAAATAAAATCTTTAAAAAATAAAAAACCTACCGGTAACTTATTTGCGGTTATGGTAAACTGACCGCGACCTGTGTCGATGTATGGGGATAACCGTTTTCCAACGGCAAAGTTAAGTTTTCCGAGGTCTAATTTGTTTGTAGTAACGGCTTCGGAACCATACGCTGAGCATGGCCCGACATGCTCTTGCCTGGTTACTTTGTGCAATTGTAATCTGCCATCAGTTTTTCATGACTATAATGAGGGTTTCCGCGCATCAGTTTTTTCACTAGATGGCGCCTGTAAAGTAAGGTCTTTTTGACAGTTGATGTTAAAATATATGCCTAGAAGAAGACCAAACTAGTGACAAATTACTTTTTCACTTGATATCACATTTCAAATATTTAGGTACAAAATTAATTCAATTTATATTTTGTACGTATTATCAACTCTCAAAAAGACCTTACTTCCCAGAGGTGCCATCTAGTGAAAAAACTGATGCGCGGAAACCACCATTAGATGCGTTTAGTGTATGTCATGTCGTAAAGAGCTTTCTCCAGTCGCTACACTCTGTCATGAAGCTTCATTATATTGTTGTCTTTTAAGGCGGTTAGGGTAGCTTTGATGCGATTATTAAACTGCCAAGTAATTCTGATGACAAGACAGTTTCTGTTTATATTTTGCTGTAACCGATCGGTTTTTTATTCTTTTATTTTTTTATGGCATAGAGAAGCTAAACGAGCAAACAGGCCACCTAAGTGGAAACTGTGACCCACACACTGTGTGTGTGGATTTCCTCCTTTAGGTACTGTGCTCATGTTTTAATATTTGTGTATTTCATTGTTGGTTATATAAATACCTCTAAATTTAATGTTTTTGTCCCGTGTGGTTGCCGGCTTAGAATAGTGCCACTTCATATCTTCCCGTGGATATCGTAAGAGACGACTTACGGAATAAAGGTTTTTAGTAATGTTAGGCGATGGGCTTGCAACCTGTCGCTAATAAACTGGTAAACATCTTAGCCCCTTGTGTATTGTAGTTGCCGAATTATCATTGTTTTTTAGAGTTATTGATAATTCTGTAGCTCTGCCTAACCCACTCTGGGGATGAAGGCGTGAATGTATGTATGTCTGTATAAGGTTTTTTAGTCGTTGAAGCATAGCGACATAAGTAGTTGCACACTTTTGTACGTTGTCATTTTAACACATTTGAATGATTACTGCAGCAGTTTAAACATGACGTTAAAGTGACAAAGGACTATAGTGTGCAGTTGGTTGTAAGGCCGACCGCATACGAGTTAAAAATTATTTGAAGTTAAAAAACCCCAGTATTACGGTTTAAAAGACCGCTCTTTTAAGTTAAGACGGTAGGACACCGTAGACATATTAATAGGGTTCGTTGGGTGGGTACGGAACCCTAAAAAGCAAAAGATTCTGCTATTTTATACATTTATCCATAACTTACCTTCCTTAAAGTGGAAATGAATTCAAGTACCAAGCATTGTTCGCGTTTTATTCTTTATTCTTGACTTAGCAAGCAGGTAGTAAAATATTTTTACATCCATTCTATTCAGATATTACTGTAAAATGACGTAACCACCCCGTTGTATAACGATCTTACGTCTTTTTACGGATCAAATATGTGCACTTAACTCAACTCTCGTGCTAAAAAGACTTATAGGCTGTGATTTGTAGTAAGCTTAAGTCTTTTTTGAATTAAAAGCAGGGTTATGGACAGGGAAATATTAGAGATACCGTACTTAATGAGATCGTTGGCGACCAATGGTGGATACTTGACCTTTTGTACCACAGATTCGCCGCGGAAATACGACTTTAAGAATCACTAGGCGTGGTTTTTTTTTATGCCTCGTTAAATACAAATGACACTTGACTTTTTTGAAAAGAAGAGCATGATATACATATCATGCGTAAAATTAGTTTTGGTAAGAAATATTAAAATATGTATTGTATTTGGTTTTTGTTATAAAAAAATCCCACGACGCAAAAACTACTCTTGACAATGGTACAGAATCACTTTATTTGGATGTGCCGTTCAAAAACTAAAGCTAAACTACGTGGTCCCAATTGAACGCGGTGTCAATTGTATAATTACCTCAGAAGTTTATTATTATATATTAATTAAATTTAAAAAAAAACGAGGTTAATACCATTAATAGAAAATTATGGCTCTTATTTCCTCTGTAAAAACTGAACGGTGGCTCTATCTCTTTAAAGGTAACGAGTAAACAGTAGATTTATTTGTATATATAATATGATTAAAGTAACATATAATTTTTAAAATCTGGCCCAGTGGAGAAAAATTGGAGAGGCGTATGCCCAACGGTGAACGAACATAAAATATTATGTTTGTGGCCGCCCTAAAACGGTTTCCACTCTGTCAATACAAATATACCCAATCTGAGGATTTCTACGCCGCCATTGCCATGACGTCATTACGGGACGCACTAGCTGGAAAAAAATAATTGATTTTTATTTATCTCACTAGCGCCAATCATGTTTGATTTGAATTTCCGATGCGTTCGATTTTGTTGTAACGGTATTTATTGTAATGTTTCACGGACAAAACATTTACTCGTTGAATACAGTTGAAATATCTAGTGACTGTTTATGGTAAGTGTCTACATTCAAAGTAAATATAAAGGTATCATGTCTCGACTTAAGATTATATTTATTAATTATAAGTACTGTTGTGGTAAGGGTACTTTTGAATCGTATCCATGTCCATTCATTTATGTCCTTATGGATTCAGTCCCGTTTAACCTACCGTGCTAAAAATCCATAGGCTACCAAGGGCTACCATGCCCATAGCATACATTTTTGATGAAGTTTAAGTTCTTATTACTCAACAAAACTGATTGTAAATTTATGAAAAAATATAATAAAAAATCACAAATTTAATAAATTCTTTGACTCTGTCGAACATAATTTTAAAATAACCCAAGGTTTTAAAAAAAAAAAAACAAATGTGACTATAGTAACACACAATTGGATATAAATTTCACATCTTGGCATCTCGATATCAGAGACTTGTATAAGAAAAATTGAGATGACAGCTAGCTTAAAACAGCAGTCTTAATGCAAATAGGTTTTAACAAAAACTGAAAGTTTAGAGCTTCAGATCGGAGGTCATCTCCCCATGGTAGCCCCTTAACTACAAATATGTGTAAATATCGCTAAAGCATAAAACACAACTGCTATAATAACTCTTATTAACTTGACATTTAACAACACAATTGCAATAGGTTTAAACGCAAAGAAGAATTATACCCCAGTGTGCCAGTTTTCCATTGAATAAAAAATGTGCATGGAGTGCAATTAAGAACTTTATTGCGTTTGATTTATTTCGTGACTCGATTACGCCCTTTACTTGTATGTCTTTAAGTATGCCGTAAAACTCAAGCTAGCATTTAAATAATGATTTTTTAAACACACTTGAATACAAATGCAGTTATAAAATAATAAGCCATAATCAAAGGTAATTACATAAACCTACATGTTGCTGTGTTCCAATTGAAGACCAAGCCGCCATTCAGGTCAATTCCGTTAGGCCAGAATTATTTTTAGTAAAATGTATCATTTGCCAAATTTTCATTTCCAAAAGCGGTTTCCCAATGCAGTTAATTTATTTGACCAAACATATTTCGACTATATAAGCGGCAGGCTCCCATTATATCCTCTTAAAAACTCTCTTCTCAACTTGACGGTCGAATTATGAAACGATACGAGTTAAAGTTCTCCCGTCAAAGCGTAAATTAACATTTAAGAATCATGCAATTAAAAAATGAAGTTCAAGTTTAAAACGCCACAAACATGAATTGGAAATTATTCCTCGCTCGATGCTCTCTCGGAGGGTATAAACTGGTTGGGTTCGCATTTAATGGACTCTATCATTAGCCCTAAAAGCCTATTGAGTTAATGGCTCTTTATGCAACGTTATACCTTCCAAATCTCGGTTTTGTAATACAGTTTCGAATAAGGTAACGATAGAATGATGTAAAATATTTTCGGAAATATGAAGTTAAGGTATGTCTTACGTAAGTTAGCTCTGGGCTTTTTATCCGGCTCCAAAAAATAAGTTCTTAGTTCGCAGGAATGTTTTTATTATGCATGTTCCTGATTACTTGAAGACGGCTCGACTGATTCGTTTTTTTTTGTGATGAAGTGTATGCTTCCTAGGTGGTCCCATTGTCATCAGGCCAGGATCTGATGATGGAATTCTAGAGGAATTGAGGACACCTAAGCCATTTCGGTATTCTTACAATTCCGCCTTGTCCGTCTGTCCGCCCGCGGTCTAGTCTAACCCAGAGACTGCAAAGCCGTAATTTGGCACAATTATACATTCAAACTACGCCGACAAAGTTGTAAAATTAAATATTAAAAAATCGGGCAAGAGCATGTCGGACCAATCTGACCATGATTAGTGTAGGGTTCCGAAGCCGTTACTTCACAAATTAGTGCTGAGAGTCTAGTGAGCTAGGCCGTGGGTGGACGGACATGGCGAAACTATAAGGGTTCCTCGTTTGACTACGGAACCCTAAAAAATGGCTTGCATGTATGCCGCCTCAAGTGTTCGCACCGCAGGCCACCACTATCAAACTCAACAGGACGCAACAAGCCGGTTTGGTCAGGGCCGCGCCGTCGCTATGTTTGATTGCGTGCATAGGGCCGGAGATGGACTATTTTTCTACTTATGTTATACCCTGGTATATGAAGCGGTGTGGTAACCGATCATTTTATAGAATTTTACTTCGTCGATTGTATCATTTCATCGAATTTCATTTTAACGAACGCTATTTTCCGCTGAAACTAAGGTTAGTCACAATGAGGTGACTACTGCGGGGCTAAACGAGTTGCCATACAAACTACTAGCGTTTAGTTATCACTGTCGCTTTGCGTTGTCTTGGAAAAATGTATGGAATTGACGCAAGCTACCGACATAGTCACCTGATATATCACTCGTAACAACTGACACGCTGTAATGTGATCAGGTGATCACTATCACTCGCGCTAATCAAATAGTGATAGTTTTGACGACTACCGTCGTTACGCAGTACTATCTTCGTACAAATGCTAGACAAGTTGCCCTTTTGACAGGTCGAATTCAACACAAGCACTATCACGATATAAACATCGGTATCTAAGAGCGGTAACTACGAAGTCTCTGTCAACTGAGTCAGTATCATTTCATTCATTATTGACATGCAACTTGGCTAGCTTTTTAATTTTTAACAACGCAAAGTGACAGGTGATCAACAAACTTTTGTATTCGATGGCAACTTGTCTAGCCCCACTGACCCAAAATATCTCATGCGGCGGGAAATGCCTTTCGATCAAACGAAAATTCTACGCACCTGATTTCGCCTTATAGAAATCACTTCATAGACACACACGTCTAAGCAAACGTAACGCATTGAAATTCAGGATGCCCCCGTATGTTAATACGAGCCTTCGCTTATCTGCATATAAAATTTCAAGTCGATCCATCAACTGGAGTTCGTTAGAGAGTAGAGACCATTCGTTGCAAAAATAACGTAATGTTTCAGCTTTTAAACCAATCCTAAGTAATATAAACGCTAGTTAGCGTAATGCATCTTGGCTAGAGTTAGGGTATGCAATTTAACCGATTATTAATAATGTTTGTATGAAAATAACCGGTTTCAACCGGTTATAACCGGTTATAACCGGTTATTTGCATTCCCTAGCTAGGGCCTCAGAACGGTCTGTTTCAACAGAACTGCTATGATCAAATCACGTTAAACAGAAGATACTTACTTTGGCCGCGTTATTGATTATTTTTAAATTGGCCGGAATGATGACTTTTTTCACCAATACGTAAATATTGGTACTGATCAAGCCTGAGCCTGGGTGGTGTTTATTGCTGTTGATACGTCACTTTCTGATAACTATGTACCTAAGTTCGAGAGTGATTAATGTCTTATCCACATTTATTTACTTGTGGGAGGACCTTGTGCAGGGTCCGTCCGGGTTGGTACCACCATCTTATCCATTAACCTACCGCCAAGCAGCAGTGTTCACATCGTTGTGTTCCGGTTTGGGGATAAGACAACCGGTGAAATGACTAGCATAGAGGCATTCCATCTTAGTCCTCAGGGTTGGCAACGCATTTGCAGTCTTGTGAATGCGAATGTCTATGGGTCACAGTTTCCACTTACCATCAGGTGGCCTGTGTGCTCGTTTGCCTTTTCATGTTATAAAAACAACGCACTCATAATAGCAACACTGGATCGATCTACGATGTTACTTGAAATGACCATAATATACCTTTTAAAACATATTTTATTATGCTACGAATCAGATAGATTACGTGGGTAGTCGAGAAGGTTATTAATACATATTTGTCTCATTACTAAGCGCATCAAAGTATTAAATTGAATAGTTTGTTTTATCTGGGCTCTGACCTCGTAGCTCGCTTTGGTAATAACTTACATACCTACGTTTCACTTCAATCGACCGGGTTAAATAAAAGACTTGAAGAGCTTTTTTATTCAATTTATGTCTTCGACAACATTTCGATTTAAAATTTCACTTAGAAAAAAATGGCAGCGTTGCATATTTTCCTTTTGATATAAAGTAAAATCCTTTAATTTAAACTACTCTCTACGCATCCGGTTTATTAATACCAATTAAAACCTATGGTTAAAATACCCTGTGACGTTTACGCAGTGACGCTTTTACTGCGTCACATTACGTCAGAATGCGTCTGTTAAGCAGAGCGGGTACCAAATTATTTTGTGCAATTTTGACGAATTTCAGTTAACGCATCTTTAGCGTATTTTAAGCTGCGTCATGGTTGATCCTTAGTGCCCTTACACACAGGATGCGTTCTGCGTTATGCGGCTCAGTCAAACATCTTACGTCCCTATCAGTTTATTCAGAACCGGACCGCAAAAAACAAAACGCTTCCAATGTGTATGGTAACTTAATATTTATTTTAGAATTTAATAATAAACCTTGACCTCCAAACTAAGTAAAGGTAAATCTGAAACTATGTATATTTTGTCATATTTGAGCTCTGCGGGGTTATTATGACATAGCTATGCAATTCAGTTTACTGAGAGAAAAGGACAGAGCTATATAACTGCCATAGCTCTGTCCTTTACACTCGCCGTAAAATGAACTGCATAGTTACGTCATAATAACCCCCCATGATCACCACTATTGGATTTGAATACTAACACCACTACCACTTTCGGGTTACCACTACAACAGCATAAGTCCATAATGTCATAAATACACCGAAAAAATACGAAAAATACTAATATTAATTTTCGTTGTACAATACTTTGCTAACAAGTTTATTGTCCCCGAAACCGTCCACATTAATGACAAAAGAACATCAACTTAAATCATAATTAAATATTCATTTAAAAACTTTAAGCCAACAACGAAGGGTCTAGAAAACATAATTAAGTAAGTGTCCCTTGAATAAGCAACGGAATTTCAATTAGCACCAACTTCTTTGTCTTAGACTAAGAGCCGACGCAGATACGGCGAAGCGCAGCGCAACGGCTTTTTTACTGCTAAACCATCATTGTCTTTAAACGTGTTGAAATAAGATCAAAATTAGCTAACGCTTATGTTCAAGAGACGTTTGCGGAGATTATTTGTGTTGTTAATTCATTTCGATCTTATTTCAACACTGCCACAGACGATGATGCTTTGGCAGCTTTGATGAGAGTAAAACAGCAGATGATAGGCCACTAGCCTTCAACGCAAGCAACTCACAAATCGGAGGGGTTATTGCCAGAACACTTTTGCAATCGCCATTGTTGTCATTTTGAAAATCGAAGGCTGGTCTGCATACAAAATGAAAACAATTGGTCCACTTTGAAGCCGGTTACCATTGTGACTGTGTTAGACAATAGCGACGCAGGTATCGTCTTTGATCTGTTATGGACGTTATGGTGTTGATTTCAAGTTAATAAGAGCTATCAAAATCTTGACAGTACGGTAACAGGACAAAGACTTTATGACTTTCTCCTACTCCTGTACTTTTATCTGTAATTTATATAGTCACGAACACTAATATAAGAATATAGATAATATGTCCGCAGAACATTCCGTAGAAAAGTCTATCTAGTCTATTCCCCTTAACAGCACTTGTGCTTTTTTGAGCCAAAACGATATGCCTAGCTACCAAAGCTTACACCTAGGTTAATTTGACCAATCAAAATACTTCACCAAATTAAACCACCAATTACAATACACATTGACTGTCAATCGGAACGTTAGTTTCTTTTTGGTATGTAAACTCTTTTACTAATTTAACTCTTTTAAAAAAACCTTTTATTTGGTATCAACCAACCAGAACGCAGCTATATTAAAATCGACCAATCAGGTAAAAGAATTCATTTCTCAAATCATTAGGTGTTTTTTAGTCCCTATTTCACAAGTTAAATCGATTGTGCAACTTTTAAAAAAAATATGAAACCTGGCAAGTGCACATCAATTTAAAAACAAAGTTAACCATAGTCGTAGAAAAAGTATTGTATGCAACGGTGTATAACTAAGTCAAAAAATACTCGTGGCGTCTTGCTTTACGATGTTCGCCTGCGGCTCACATCGTAACCACACCACTCGTCTTTTTTGACCTCTCTTATACAACTGTTGCATAAACTACTATTACCGCCTTGAATTTCGGCCCTGTTTTCGTCTTTCTGTCTCTCGCTCAGCGCCTCTATTCTTGGCGTAAAAACGATATCGAACTTAATCTGTTGATATTGTTATGAAATTGGCCACCATTACTGCCAAGTAAATAAGAGCTATCAAAACGATAAAGGCTCCCCCACACAGGCACGTTATTATAGGTCGATGATATCGCATGCGGTATTGCGATAATGCGTCCCGATTCCTTTCACACAGCTGCGTTTTTATCGTCCGATATTTCTTTCTATTTCTAACGTTATTATCGCAGGTGTGTGTACAGTCGTTTGCGTCCTGATACAAAACATTCTAGAACTCATATCGGAATATCGCAGGACGGAGAAACGCAACGTCCTACTTCCATTGCGGCGTTATTATCGCAGCAGTGTGTAATTACATGACCATCCTAATACAAAATGTACTGAAAACAGATATCGCAATAACGCATGCGATATTATCGACCTATAATAACGTGCCTGTGTGGGGGAGCCTTAACACATCAAACACGATACGGTTTTTACCGTGTTGAATAAAGGCCCTGATGGCGTCTAGTATTAACTTAGTTTTTAAGAGTATGGAATTATATGAAGGTCACTGATCTTCCTTTATTTGCTTTCTTATAGCAATTTAATAAAAAGTCGATGCGCTGCGCTCTGCTGTATTTACGCCGGCCCTAAGATGTCACGTAGCTCGTTAAGGGTTAAGAAGAAGATAAGTGACTGTCGAGGGCCAACAGGCTGAAAAAGAAAAGGGTTTATGAAGTAAACAGCGACAATTAGAGATAATGAAATAGGATAAGACAAACGGTGCTATTATTAGCATTTCCCCCTCCGTCCACTAGGATCCATTGATAGGATCAATTAAAGGGGTCAAGTGGACTTTTTGTACATTCAAATCCATTAATGCACTTAATTGTGTTTGGATTGGTTTACACTTTTTAATACGCTGGGATCCATCAATCGATTTAAAAATACGATAAAGTGTACTTAGATCCATTAATGGATTCTAATGAAGTTTTTATATACCTGGATCCATCAATGGATTTTAGTATACTACAGATTGGTTTATACTTTTTAATACGCTGGAATCCATCAATGGATTTTAAAATACTGTGAAGTGTACAAAGATCCATTAATGGATTCAAATTACCTTTTAATTTACATGGATCAATCAATGAATTTTAGTATACTACAATCTCCACGAGTATCCATCAAATTGATGGGTTCAAGTGTATTAAACGTTTAATAAAATCGATTTTTGGATAGTCACTCATATACATAATAGTGTACTAAGATCCATTGATGGATCAGAGTGTAACTAACAGTGCAACAGAATCCATTGATGGGTCATAGATCCAACTTACCATCAGGTGACCTGCGTGCTCGCTGGTTTTCTCCAGGACTTACAAAAAAGATATCTATATCCTCGCCCTAAATTTAGGACAATGTCAAAGTGACTTTTGACCAACACAAGATTATTTTTAGAACTAACGAAATTCGACGAGGGCCTTACGAGGCTGAAGTAAGCTCAAATGGCTAGCACTGGTAGCAGATGAATTTGACATCTCTGCTGATTTCTGTTGAGTCATCAACTTTCGTACTAGGCTTAATTTGTTCGATTTGTTAAAACAGTTTTTTGTTAAAATGTGTGGGATTGCCGAGTTAGAATAGTGCCACTCCATGTCTTCCCGTGGTTGTCGTAAGAGGCAATAGTACTGTTACGCGATGGGCTTGCAACCTGTCACTAATACGCTGGTAAAAATCTTAGCCTAATTTGTGCAAGATGTGGTTATTGAATTATCAACAAGTTTTTGAAGTTGTAAGTAGATAATTCTGTAGTTCTGACTACTCCACTCTGGGATTACAGGCGTGAAGGTATGTGTGTACCTATGTGTTACCTAAATAAAAAAGGTGAACTGAATTACTAAGGAAAAGTAATTTTGCTGGAAAAAAAAGAGATAACGTTAAAACAATTAACACTTCCGCTATATTATAATGTACAACAAAATTAAACCGTTATTTAAATTCTCCACTTCCATTAGCTTTCTCCTCTGCAATACCAATCGAAAAATAAAAACCTTATTCCACTAGTACACTGTTCCACTTACCTAGAACTTACGCCTCGTTCCAACTTTCCCGACATTCAATCAACTGCAGGTCATCAGCCATGTTGTTCTAAGCAATTTCCGCTAATAAGAGTTCCGACGGCATCACAAAACAAAAGGTGGTCGAGAGAACGCTCGCAGAATACAGCCTTCCAGGAGAAAAAGAGAGTATAACGGTATGAAGTCCATATGCGCATACTACTTTTTGATTTCGTCGGTACGGTAGGCTCGTTAACTTTTCAATTTTCCGACGTAAGTTGGTCGGATGCGACGCCATGGTAGTCAAGCGGAGTTAGTTTGCGTTAGTTCAAGCGTTTTTAAAACGCGATGAAAATAGGTTTTGTGTGGTTAACGTGTGTTTCTGTATACTTGTGTGTGTGTGTGTGGTATTGTAGGACCCAAACAGACCAATTTGAACGCGGTTTTTTTTAAAGAAAGCAAGTGAAATCGAGATTGCTCTTAGCTGGGTTTATGGGCATTTATATTACTTTTTTTTTATAATAGTAGGAGGCAGACGAGCTAGCGGCTCACCTGATGGTAAGTGATCACCGTCGCCCATGGACACCTGAAACACCCGGGGGTTAAAGGTGCGCTGCCGGCCTTTTAAGAAAGTGTAGGCTCGTTTCTTGAAGGTTGCCATTTTGTATCGGTCCGGAAATACCATTTCAGGCAATTGATTCCACAGTACGTGGCAAGAAGTTTCTTTTGAAACGTACAGTGGTACTCTGCCAGTCATCCAGGTGCTGTGGAATTGTGGATGAAATTTCAATTTGTGGCGAGTAGTTCGGTGGTGGAATTTTTGCAGCAAAATAATTACATAAAAATATAAAAATAACACGCAGGGTCTGTATCTCTCCGCGTTTTAACCTATTGCAATCGATTGTTAACGACTCGACTGCCTGTCATAATGATAAGACATCATTTCAACAAAACGATAGCAAAAACGGTCAAGACTTAGTAGAATATACGCCCGGTTGGTTTTCATGAGTGGCGAGGATCACTTTTCATCAGAAAACTCTTCTCTATTGGATGTAACAAAAAAAAACGGTCAAGTGCGAGTCGGACTCGCGCACTGAGAGTTCCGGATTTAAGATAATATGCTTGGTAACCGCAAAATAAACTACTGGACTTTGATTTCTACGCAATAAGGCCTATTTTGACTTTCCTAAATTTGAATACCGCCGGTGTGGTTGCCGGGTTAGAATAGTGCCACTCCATGTCTTCCCGTGGATGTCGTAAGAGGCGACTAAGGGAATAAAGGCTTGTAGTACTGTTAGGCGATGGGCTTGCCACCTGTCACTAATACACTGGGAAACATGTTAGCCTATGTACTTGTGCAAAATGTGGTTACAGAATTATCAAGAAGTTTTAAGACTTGTTGGTAATTCTTTAGCTCTGCCTACTCCACTCTGGGAATGAAGGCGTGAGTTTATGTATGTATGTATGTAAATTTGAATACGGATTTTCAGTTCTTTTTTATTTCTCAAAAACTGTAAATTATGCACACTACTACTACTAAAGTACGAATAATACGTCATTTTTTGTACATTTTTAGCTACAAATCAAAAAGCACCTCAAAAAAAAATGTTTTGAAATTATAGATTAAGCCAATATGGCACACCATTGGCTATAATCGAATCATTTTAATTTTTCACTTGTAGTTGCTGAGGAAAACCGATGTGACGTACAGATAGACAGACAACGAAGTCTCATCATAAGTTCCATTTTTACCATTTCAGTACCGAATCCAAAAAAATATGGGATACAAAAATCCGCTAGCACTAGCAAGGAACAAGCGTGCGCTTGGCCTATTAGTTCCCTCACCATGCAACCTACTGGTTACCGCTGCGTGTATCAAAGTACTCCAGTGCCTCAACACATGCCTCACTGTTATTATTTATCGTTACGCTTCTGCCCGCGACTTTGTCCGCGTCATCATCATCATCATGTCAGCCGAATCATCCACTGCTGGACATAGGCCTCCCCCAAGGCTCTCCACTCAGACCGGTCTTGTGCTTTTCGCATCCACCGCGTTCCCGCGATCCTTACAAGGTCGTCATTCCATCTTGTCCGCGTAGATTTCAATTATCTTTATCCCCTCGGGAACTCAACCTATGAATTAAGTCAGGGTTTCAGCTATCTCTAATTCAAATTTCATTGAAATCTGTTCAGCCGTTGCACCGTGAAGGAGTTACAAACTAACACACAAACTTTTGCAATTATAATCATACACCGGATTGACGGGGGCAAAAATGTACCAGTGCTAGTGATTCATTAAACATCGACAAAGTTTATCGACATCGATAAAAAACAAGTTTTAATCATCCATCATTATCATAAGTAATGGCCAAGTTTGAATACCTTTTAATTAAGTGCTAACCTCTTTTATTCATACTTATCGCAACTTTAAACAACTGGTATCTGATAGTGCCCTGTACTCGAGTCACTTTTGACAACCATTGAAATTACGTTGAATAACCCATTAATTCACTACAACAATATTCTTTAGCTTTCCGACGAATTGAGAACCTTTTTGTTTTTTAAGTCGGTTAAAAATGCCTCGAATGAACAAAGATTGTGTATATTCATGGAAAGCTGATCATTCAGATAAAGAAGATAAAGGTATGACTTACTTTTGCAAGAAATGTAAGATCCATATGTCACGATAAAATTGTCGATGTTTAATGAATCACTAGCACTGGTACATTTTTGCCCCCGTCAATCCGGTGTATGATTATAATATACTTAACCCTACAAGAAAACTATAAAGTGAGTTTAAAATTTACACATACATACGTAAACTCATGCCTTCAATCTCAGAGTGGGGTAGGCAGAGCTACAGAATTACCAAAAACTCTAAAAATAGTTGATAATTCTTTAACCCCATTTTGCACAATGAGGCTAAGATGTTTACCAGTGTATCAGTGACAGGTGGCAAGCCCATCACCTAACATACTACAAGCCTTTATTCCGTTAGTCGCCTCTTACGACATCCACGGGAAGACATGGTATAAATTTGTATTTTGAGTTGATATCGTAAGTTATTAAATGTTTTTTTGACAGAAGCCTTTATATGGCTGCTTGCCACACGAAGCGATATGTAGGATTTGAGGACAGTTTAGCCTAGTTGGTAGTGACCCTGCCTACGAAGCTAGCGGTCCTTTGTTCAAAACTTCAAATTCTGGTCAGGGCAGATATTTTTGTGAGGAGCGCAAGTGTTTGTTCCTGACACTAGGATATTTTCTGTGTATTATACGAGTATTTCTCTTAATACGTATGTTTATGAATGTCTAGTAAGCATAGTAAAGCTAGTAGCTTAGTTTGGGACTTGACTTTGGAAATTGTCCTAGAATTAATATTTTATTTATTATTTAGTATAAAGCAAATAGGTTTTATCGAGTACAATAACAGAAATCTCTTATATACATTGAAAATTAAGACTATTTAGTTTATTTAAAAAGACTTAAAGACCTTAAGCGTATTAGCTAAAATCTTTATTTTGGAATTGTGTTAGCTAAGATTAAAAAAAAAAAAAAAAAGTTAGACTTAGGTAATAGAAATTTTACTTAAATAACAGTATTTTAATTAGCGTGGCTTTGGTAAACTTAGGTTTCTTTATCATTCGTCCTTTAAAACGTTATACAGGTTGTCTCTGACCTTGGGGCTTTAAATGCATGGATCGTTTGTACTCCTGAAACTGAACTTCTTTTGTTCTGTAAGTTTTTAAAAATATGCCTTACAAAAAAAACATTTTTTTCATACAAATTAAATGTAATTTTCAATCCAATCCTAATTGACAGAGAATTTCTTTTAAGCCTCGTACCAAGGAAATGTCGCCCCCGTACCATGAGATAGTGATTAGTTGGCCAGTATTGAATACACTGATTTTACAATTAGACTATTACATCAATTAGTTATCGAAACTTAAGTTATTTTTTAATGTTGCAAAACAAAAGTAGTTCAGTTTAGCGAGTAGAATCGATCGTTGTATTTAAAGCCCCAAGGTCAGAGGCACCCTGTAGAATAACCTCCTCTAACCTTTTTCACTTTGGCCTTAACGATCACTCGGTCAAATGAATAATTATAAAGCTACTACAATTTAAACTGACGTTGTTTCTTATAGGATTTATTTTTAATTTCTCTGGAATACGCGATATTAATTTTTGAATGAATGTGGGCATTCAGTAGTCACTTTGAGGTTGAATATGAATACTCAGTCACTTAAAAAAAAAGTCCTTTGATAGCAATGTCAAACGAGCTGAAGGGTTATTATGACATAGCAATGCAGTTCTGTTTACGGTGAGAGAAAATGACAGAGCTATGTGACTGCTATAGCTCTGTCTTTTACACTCACTTTCAAATGAACTGCATTGTTATGTCATAATAACCCCTCTGAGCTCAATTTCGGGCTTCCAATAGAGTTAAAAAAAACCCTTACGATACGGTTTGTATTAAATACTGAAAAATATAACCTTTTTATAACTCAAGTATCCGTCGTTTTATAGAGATACTTTTTTAAGAGTGTCCGTCCGTTCATACTAATTTAAAAAAACTGTAACTTATGAACCCTAATAGATAGGAGGATAATTTTTATTCAGGATACGTGTTGTTTCGGCGGATTTATAAACAAATAAAAATAATCTTAGAATAAGAAGCATAATATAAAGAAAAGGAAATATTAAAGTGGGTTTACATACAAGAAACTTTTTTTAGGTCTTTTTCTTTAGTCTAACTAAATTATTTTTTATAAATCAAGTTTTATACTTACAAATCTTTACAAAAAAACCATATAATTTTGAGTTAAATATTATACAGTTATTACAACTAACATAAACATTTAAATAATTCCCTTGAATTGCATTTCAGGAAATAGGACATTGAAAACCGTTTCAGAGATGAATTCCTGGAAATCTCATACAAGGTAAATGTTAGGTTTGAATCCCAGAAAATAAACTCGGGCTTTGCATAAAAGGATTCATTTTCTAACAGTGACTTACCTCGGAAGTCCGGGTTAGCCCCAGTATGAAATAGAATTTTAATAATCTGCTTAAAGTAGGTATTTTAAATCGCATTTATATAACGTTTTTGTTAATTTATACAAAGCGAATGTTAAACCACTTGCTTATAAGTTGTTTTTTTTTATGGCATAGGAAGGCAAACGAGCACACAGGCCACCTGATGGTAAGTGGAAACTGTGACCCATAGACATTCGCATTCACAAGACTGCAAATGCACTGCCAACCCTGAGGACTAAGATGGAATGCCTCTATGCTAGTCTTTTTACCGGCTGTCTTATCCCGAAACCGGAACACACCAATGCGAACACTGCTGCTTGGCGGTAGGTTAACGGATAAGATGGTGGTACCAACCCGGAAGGACCCTGCACAAGGTCCTCCCATAAGTAAAAACAATAAAGTAAGTATGTATCAATCTGTTTCCCAAATTCGATTCTTCCACGTAGCAAATTTTCCCTATATTTCGTTATTGTATCCAATCGCATTTTTCCCCATGCCTAATTTTTCATAAAATTTCCCTATTGTAATTAGGCCGAAAAAGGGAGGGAGGTTTAGGTAATGTTAGTTTTGCAGCAGAAGTGGCTGGCACGGAGCTCCGATGACGCTGTGAAAATAATATATCTATTCAGATAAATTTATATTTTGAAATTATGACAGTGGAATTATTCGTTTACTTCTGTAGTGTTAAACACATTGCAAGTTTAATTTTTAAAGATATCTGTATGTCTTCGTCATGAGCAGTGATCGGCGATTGGAAGCATTTTATGTCACTTTGACGTCCTACGTCATGAATAGTAATGACTAATATGGATAAGTCGGTGTTGTTCAAAATAAAACCACACATTCTTAAAAAGTAACTGAATTTAATTTGTAAATAATCATTATTTTTTCCATGTTTAATATTGTCAATCGATTCTTTTTAACATTGAGTTGAGGATCCATTTATATACTTAAAGAGAACGACCGTTCGACATCAACAGATGTGAGAGATGCATAGTCGTAAACTGATATGTCGATGTTATCATTATCATTATCACTCAAGTTTCTAACAAATTCGTAATCAGGGATTCTATCGATTACTGACTCCATTTTGTTACTTAATGAATTTGAGGACGTCATTATTACACACAGCCTTACCTCATCTAGTACCTTATCATAGGTAATAGAATTATCATTATCACTCAAGTTTCTAACAAATTCGTAATCAGGGATTCTATCGATTACTGACTCCATTTTGTTACTTAATGAATTTGAGGACGTCATTATTACACACAGCCTTACCTCATCTAGTACCTTATCATAGGTAATAGAAATGTTTAAACCTTGATAGTAACTCAATAAAAAAACATAATTTTTAGCAGGTATTTTTTTTTACAAGAAATTAAATAGTCATGTCCATGTAATAATTTCGTCAACAATTTGACATAAAATGCTTCCGATCGCCAATCACTAGTCATGAGCAAAGATTGGTCGGTATGGATGTGCTGTTTTGTAGGTATATCTTTATATATAATTCTCCTGTCCGTGTGTTGACATTGAACTCCCCCTAAACGGCTGAACCGATTTGAATGTTTTTTTTTGTGTATGTTTAAGTGGATTCAAGGATGGTTTAGATTCACAAATAAACCCGGCAGATGGTGTTGTCCTGCATGGCAGACATCATGCAGGACAACGTCCGTCGAGTCCGTTAGTATATGTATATAATAATACTAGAGGATGCCCACGATTTCGTCATCTTCACCATCATCATGTCAGCCGAAAGACGTCCACTGCTGGACATAGGGCTCCTCCAAGGCTCTCCACTCAGACCGGTCTTGTAGTTTTCGCATCCACCGCGTTCCCGCGATCCTTACGAGGTCGTCACTCCATCTTGTTGGGGGCCTACCTACAGCTCTCTAGCTACTGCGCACGCGTAAGTAATTTCCCGCTACTTCCCCTAATTCTTCTTCTGGGATATGTCAATAAAAAAGAATAACAATACAATACCTAATTAGTACTAACAGTGATTTAAGGAAACCTACCTCCAATTTACTAACATTTGAAATGTAATAAATAAGGAATATGGAATAAATAGAACCTAGTAGTAATCTAACTAGGCAACGAGCCTATATAAAGTGAGCTCTATATTCAGTATAACTTAATCTGGAAACATAATAGACATATGGTAGTGGTATCGCAAAAGCATTTTACTATTACACGCGCTATTTGCTAAAGCGGATTATGGAATTTTGGCTGTAAAATTTCGACGCCGACGAGATTGCATTCGTATAATACTGGTATTTTAATATACGCCAGTTTACTACCGGACTAAGTTTATTGTTTAAAGTAGTTTAAGCTTTATTTTGTGGTGTGTTAATAGCATTTTTTTTTACTATCTTCGTCAACTTTTCTTAATTCAAATATTTGTAAATATGCATTTTAGAAATATATAAATGCAGTAATAATTGTTTTCAAAAGCAAAAGTAAGTCTCCTTTGCGTAGAATTTGCTATTTCCAATATATAACGTAGTTGCTTTCTATGTGGCGTTAGTTTTTTTCCACCTGGGGGGTTATTATGACATATCCTCGCAGTTCATTTTACAGCGAGCGTATAGGACAGAGCTTTAGCGGTTATATAGCTCTATCCCTTTCTCTCCGCGTAAACTCAACTGCATAGTTATGTCTGTAAGTACTTCGAAGGTGCTTCGGGTTTGTATCATAAATATACGAATATCGTTATCTATTCTAGAATATAGTTTCAATTTAGAAATAACGATAATTTCGCTTAATTATTTCTTCAATTAGAGCGAAATTATCAAAGAATTATAAAAATGGAAACATTTATTCGACGAGCACATAAAAAAAACCAAGATTCAACCTCCTAAAAAATGGCAACACATATCAATATTAAACAATGAAAATGGAAACAAAACTACTATTGTAGCATTAATGTTGCCATGTGATTCTGTGACGTCTTTTTATTTTAATTTTCCCGCCATAAATGCGAAGTCGGTTTCACGCGGTATCCCGGCTATTATAAATCACAGGACCGCGACCAGAGTTTAAAACAGCTTACGATAAATTTTAAATTTATATTAACTCTCATATTTCCTCTTGTTCGCCGTGATAAACGTCCAGATTTAGGTAAATTACCTAATCTGGATTAGCCTTTATTGGGTAAATGTTGCCGTAAATAATAATGGATTGTATCCTTGATTAGGCTAAACTAGGGTTCTGCGGAGGATGGTTAATTGGCTTAAAATGTGATTTGTAGTAGTTTTTAACTAACTAAAAAAAATTAGAACGTTCTATATATTCGTATGTGGTTTTTTTATGTTCACCGATTTCACCGTCATAATAGGCTATTTGACAGGTTTTTGAAAACCATCTCAGATTATTTGTTGGTGTTTATTGAGTACTCCAAAAGTGGTAATTTTAAATTCTTTTATGTATTTCGTCTAAAAAAAGGAAATAAAAATTCACTTTTAAAATATGCCGCCAAAACGCTTTCTTGGGCAAGATGGCGTCGCACAGGAATCAGTGACGTCAGTGGTCAATACATAAACAAACTGACATTGGCTAATCATAGCAAAGCCAGAAAAACAAACAAACGTCAACTGTCTGTGGTAACCGCAAGAACCAATGAACGTAAGAACAGAACGACAACGACACGAACGACAGATGCAATATTTACAGACATCACAGATTACAGGATATACAGACATCCTATAATCCTGTGATATTTACCGACCCTTGACGTCATCATGGATTCGGCGCCGTTTTCGATAAAATGGCTACAGATAAAAAATTATCAAGTTTTATCGTGGTTTTTTGGATAAAAGATCCATTTTTTTAAAGTAAGAATACCTTAAATCGATTTTAAAACTCATAATTTATATGAGTATACATAATTATTACGTTTTTTTTCACCTTGTCAAATAGCCTATTAGTAGGTCAGTCCGACTGAACCGAAAAAACCGGAAAATGATAAGTGACAGATGACAGATAATGAAGCATAGTGTAGCCTATATGAAGCCAGTGACCTAAGAACTTGTCGACTTTGCAATGTATATTGAATTGACACATTCGCTGTCACCAGTCAGGTTGGTGAAGTATAGGGTGCTGTTTTTAACAAGGGAATTAATTTTGAATAAAAATAGTAAAAAATCATTTTAATTACCTAAGTTTACTTTTCCTTTAATTATTTTTATAGTTGGGATTTTATTACAGTTTGCTTATGTAGTTACAGAATTATCAACAAACTTTTAGAGTAGTTGGTAATTCTCTAGCTCTGCCTACCCCCCACTCTGGGAATGAAGGCGTGAATGTAAGTTTGTATGTAAAGACTTAATATTTTTAGAACGTATTTAATCGATTACCTACTAAAACGTTTCAGTCCCCTTGATTAATTCCGAGCTTGTACAAATGAATACCTATATTTTTAGTTAATCGCATGCAAGGGGCCTAAAGCGACAACTTGGGGCGAAATTAATGAAGTTGTTCATTAGGCTTAAGTGGGATTGCCGCTAATGTCGGGGAATAAAAACTCCCCCTTTATTTTGGGTCCATCAATTATTTCCTGTCGGGAAAAACAATGTTTTATGTCATTTTATAATGAAAGATGAAGTGAAGATGAAAGTAAAAATAAACAATGAAAGGAATGTTGTTATACCGAATAGTCGTTAGCAATAAGCTGTTGTTTTTAGTGTTTAATAATAATAATAATAAATATCAGGGGACAATGTCACACCAATTGACCTAGTCCCAAACTAAGCTCTAGGCTTGTACTATGGGAACTAGGCAACGATATAAATACTTATAGTATAGAGAAATATATACTTAAATACATAGGAAACATCCATGACTCAGGAACAAATATTCGCGCTCATCACACAAATATCTGCCCTTACCAGGGTTTGAACCCAGGACCGCTAGCTTCGTAGGCAGGGTCACTACCAACTAGGCCAGCGCGTCGTCAATTATGTTGACGATCTCAATTTAATTTCCTAGTTTTGCAATGCAATGCAATTTTTACTGAAAAATTATATTTATGAATAAATAAACTTAATTTAACTAGGTAATTATTAAAGACTGAAATAAATATATTTTAGTGGAGTTTAATTTACACCTTCTCAAATCAGATAGGTAAGTATTACAATTAACTATTAGGTTATACCTAGCATGTTTAAGGATATACAGGTTGTAATACTTTTGAACGTAAAAACTTTTTTTTTTATTGAACGGAGGTATTTTTATTCCTTTATTATGCGTTTAAAAACATCTTTATTTATTTTCAAGTTTATTTATTTACTTATCAGTTACAACAATCCTCAATCAATATACTTAATTAAACAACACTAGTTAACGAAAAGTTTACGGACATGAATATCAATGGCCCTCACACACGGACAGGCCTACCATAATGTTGTGTCTTTATTTATAGAGCCCTTCAAACTAACCCTGCCCAAGTGTGTTTTTTGGTCCATAGTTAACTGAAATATTACATTTAATATTAATATTGGTTTACGAGTAGGTTTACCATTTTTAACGTGCCCTTAGTTGCTTTACCTACGGATTTATAAATTCGCCTGGAGGACTATAGATCAAAAAACTAGCCCCAATAATAATCAGAATTGCCCCATTAGGGACAAACGAACTAGGATGAAGGCACCAATGATGGACACTTAGCTGACAGGCACCAGTAATGGACACTTCACTCTTATTTCAAATTTCATAAAGTGCTAAATTAATTGTTGCAAAACAAATGAATAACCTTTATCTTCTGTAACATAAGAATCAACGTCCATTCCCAACAAGCAAAATCAGTACTTATAGTGTTTTCAAGCCTACTGAATTGGGCGCAGTTATAGGAGCATCGCTTTCTTATAACCATCTTATAATCAACTAGCAGAAAGTCACTAGGCCCTATAATACACTTACAAAAGTTCTACCAGAGTACAATTGCTCCTATAACGTTCTGAGACTACCCATTTATAAGTTTTATAACTCTTATAAGTATCTCGCATGAGCATCATACTAAAGCAATCTTATTTATAACGCACTACTAATATACTTAGTTATTAGTTATAAGTACATTTTATAAACATCTTTCCGTTGTTTCGGCCGGTTGGTGTGGTGTGTTTGTGGGAAATAAATACTAAAAAACAAACGTAAGTAAGTACCTATTTTTCTTATTAATCTAACTAATATAATTTGTAATAGTGTAGAGCTTATGTAAGTATTGTAAAATACTGTATGTATAGTGTGTGAATTTACCGGGGAAGTCATTTTTATTGTAAATGTCAACCATAATTTGTTTAATTTTACAATGCCCATGGAAAAAGTGTACATATCATATATGTTGTTAAAATAATATTACCACATTTATTATGAACATCCGCCATTTTCTAAAAATTCTCTGCATTGAGTACGTTATAGGACAATTATAAGTAAATTTGCACTTATAGCAGTTTTAATCCAGATAACTTGCCGCCATATTAAAACGTATTAGGGTTCCTCACGAAATATTCTTACTATCTATGAATCCTAAGAAAGTTAATTTAAATAATGTTTCGGTTTCCGCCATGGTTACAAATTTAAATAAAACTACTTAAACGGATTATATCGCGTACCATTTCTTAAATTCATCCCGTATCAAATACACTAGATTACAGATTATAATCATCAATGAGACAATTTTAGTTTACCTGTCATGCTTTTTTTAAATAAATGATTGTTGTCTTTTCAGTTCTTTTCGAAATGGTGGTATATTTAGACGTTGACTGCTTTTTAAGTAAAGATGACCTTATGAAACTCAACGAATGTGAATGGCCATGGTCAATAACACATTTTACCCTATCTGAAAAGTGTTATGGATGTGGACGATTCACTGATTCAAGAATGAATCCCCACTTTATTGTTAACGTAATCAATATTAAGAAACTACTTAATATAAAACAATTGTGGTGTCAAGGCTGCCAATATATGCTCGTGTACAATCATGACATGGAAGATGAGTGTTACTACTGCTATTAAAAAAAAACACAATCAGTATCAACCAAGTTTTAGAACATCATAATATTATTATTTACATTTCATACAGAATACTGTAACGTTCATCGTTGTAGTCTATGTTACTTTATTAGTGTGTAATAAGGTCCGTGCATCTCTTGGTAAAACGTTACTTAATCTTTTGTTAACAACAGTAGATAGTTCATTTAAGGCTCGGTGAGGTATATTAAATTTTATAGCCCATGTTCTTATATCTTCAACCAAATCACAATTTTTTTCATACTCGGTGGTTTTTTCTAGGTCAAAGTCGTATTCATCTTGTTCGCTATCCGAGTCTAAAACACAGTCCACCGCGGAACCCTTATTTACTTCACTTGTATTTGCACTTGACGCACCAGGTTCACTTTCTAATACAGATGAACTTGTTCTCGTTAAATTTGGCTTCACTAATTCTGTATTCCATTTTCTCACTTTTCTTCTAAAATTACCGCTCCTTTTAAATCGTTTCCATTCGCTTAAATCCATTTTAAACGACTTTCCCAATACGAATTCGAACAATTGATTCAGCAAAAAATACCAAACGTATGTATGTATGTATGTATGTATGTAAACTCTTTATTGCACAAAAATATAAATATTACAATATAAATATTAAAGTAATGTACAAAGGCGAACTTATCCCTAAATGGGATCTCTTCCAGTTAACCCTGAAGTTAATGAGTTAGGACAATGCATAGGGTTGGACACATACAAGTTTGCACAAAAAATATCAAAAACAGATGATAATACTAATAATTAGAAAAATAAAATAAAAATATTAATCGAATAAACCAGTAGGTAACATAAACTTAGCTACCCACATATAAAATAAACATATAATATAATATATATATAATATATATATATGTATATACATAACTATAATCGTTATAGGAACTCAGCTTCACGACTCATTCAGCCACAACGTTTACTAGTAAGGTGTTTGATCTAATAACTTATAAGATTATTTCACCTAATAAGGCTCTTACCAAGTACAATTTCATTTATAAGAACATTGGACAAGACTAATAGCGATGTAGACTTGTAATAACCTCAGCTTAATATCTTATAATATCTTGTTCTCTTACAAAATGCTACTATAAGATCAAATATTATTCAGGCCTATTTGATCTTTCTGCAAACTGTTATAGGAGACTTAAACCTATAACTGTCTTATAAGACGATCTTGTAGGTAACTAGAAGTCTGTAAAATAAAACTAAATGATCTTAAGACTATCTACGCTGGTGAAATGTTACTATAAGTATAAGTATCCTGTAACTGTTCTGTGCTACAATCTTGTAGCAAACTATAAGGCTGAAATATAAACATGAATGCTCTTGAGTATGTTACCGCTTATCGTATGCTATTATAAGTATATGGCTCTACGTCAATGCCTCTATAGGAACGTTATTAGTAAAAAAGTACTTATAGTCTTTATTTATAGGAATACTTTGCTTGTTGGGTTAATTGGTGCCATGTCCATTACTGGTTCCATCACGCTAAAATTATTTTAAAAACCTTACAGCAACATCAGGTCAAAAAAAATGCAAAAAAAAGTATAATCCATTGTATTTTCCTCCAGTGCCTATAGTAATCGAATTACTTGGCAGCATGAAAGGCGTAGGCACGAAGCGTTTTATTAAAGCTACGCCGTAGACATCGTAGCTTACCCGGCGCTCTGTAACATTTTGTTCTACGCCAAGTAGCGTTTTTAGGGTTCCGAAGGAAGGAATCCTTAAAATCGGGTTCAATTGAAACCAAACTGGCCAATTTTACATTATTACTCCATAATTACGTTCTTTTGGACATCGCGTGAGCTATTTTTAATGATGTACACGCTTTATTATTACGTATTAACTATACGTTTTTTTAATCAAATCTCGTTTGCAGAAATATTGAGGTTGTGTCAAACAGTACTGATTTGTTGACATCTTTTGTCTTTTCTATTGACCCCGACTTTATACATTTCATAGTTTCGCCATGTCTTAGGTTTAACTCAGGGAGTCTTGGTACTAGGTAAAAATCTGTAATTTTGCATATTTAGTCTTAGTCCTCAGGGTTGGCAGTGCATTTGCAGTCTTGTGAATGCGAATGTCTATGGGTCACAGTTTCCACTTACCATCAGGTGGCCTGTGTGCACGTTTGCCTTCCTATGCCATAAAAAAAAACGCCAATCAAGTTTAAAAAAAAAAAAAAATTGTTCATCTCGGGACGGCCGACAGAAGTGAAAACGGTGAAAGCTTTAGGTTATATGCTCACTGTACAAACACAGAGTGTGAGTCTTGCGTCTGTCCGAAATACGGCTAGCACTTTGGGTTAGAGTGAAAGAGGAGGATCCTGCCGCTGCCGTATGCGTGAGAGAAAGGGAAGCCAGACGGACTGGCGGTTTCAAGTTATCAAGTTCAGCGAATAAATTATTTGTTTACATTTCGCCGTGTGGTTGCCGGCTTAAAATTGTGCCACTCCATGTCTTCCCGTGGAAGTCGTAAGAGGCGACTAAGGGAATAAAGGCTTGTAGTACTGTTAGGCGATGGGCTTGCTACCTGTCACTGATATACACTGTTAAACATCTTAGCTTAATTGTGCAAATTGTGGTTACAGAGTTATCAACAAGTTTTTAGAGTTGTTGGTAATTCTGTAGCTCTGCCTACCCCACTCTAGGAATGAAGGCGTGAAGGTATGTATGTATGTAGTATAACAACTAATGAGTACACTATTGTATAGCTCTTGAAAAATCATGTTAGTTCGAGTACGATACAATGTTGAAAAAAAATGTCTCGCGCAATTCCTGATAATAATTAGTTTGAAACAAAAAATACCAATAAGATTAGCCTGAAAAACTAATTAGCGTGCAGAAAGAAAACAAGCAACACTCACTTCACATTTATCCGCCGGCATTTAAAGCGGTCAAGTGCGAGTCGGATTCGCGCACTGAAGGTTCCGTATTTAAGATAATATGCTTGGTAACCTAAAATGGTAAGGTAAAAGAAAATACTCATCTTGTTTTGAACTTTATTTTCTACACTATAAGGTCCATTTTGACTAGCCAAAACTTTGTACAGATTTTCACAGCTTTTTTAGATTTTCTCGAAAACTAAATAATTTACACTTTCTTTTTATTTTTTCGAT
Source organism: Acleris emargana (assembly GCA_927399475.2). Taxonomy (NCBI): domain Eukaryota; kingdom Metazoa; phylum Arthropoda; class Insecta; order Lepidoptera; family Tortricidae; genus Acleris; species Acleris emargana. Next base: position 4,110,610 of record OV656843.1, read on the forward strand.
AAAATATAAATAATTATCTATACGTCAGGAGTTTTTCAGATTTTTTGGTTAATAAACTTAAGAGATAAGGGAAATATTTTTTTGTACATTTTTGGCTATAAATCAAAAAGTACATACCAACAAAAAAAAATACATGTGCAGATGGCGCCCCTTCATATGACACCCCATTTTCTTTACTACTTTTACTTAAAACAGATCCGGGCAAACAAGTTGTACATCATGTCAGCCGAAAGACGTCCACTGCTGGACATAGGCCTCCCCCAAGGCTCTCCACTCAGACCGGTCTTGTGCTTTTCGCATCCACCGCTTTCCCGCGATCCTTACAAGGTCGTCACTCCATCTTGTTGGAGGCCTACCCACAGCTCGTGTCCCGGTCCGCGGACGCCACTCAAGAACCTTCTGACCCTGTAACAAGTTGTACAACTAAGTCAAATTTCAAGTTGATAGCATTTGTAGTTGCTGAGAAAACCTGCTGTGACATACAGACAGACGGACAACGAAGTCACCATAAGGGTTCATTTTTGAACATTTGGTACGGAACCCTAAAAAAACCTAATTAGAACCTTCTTTTTGCGCTAAAACGTCTATTTTCTGATCAAATAAATACATCATTAAGTAATGATTCCGAAGTATTCCGAACAGAAGATCAAACATCGCTAAATTAATTAACTTTTATCTCATTTACACATTCTATGCCATCGGCTACCAATTGCATGTGTTTATAACTCTCTGTGGCGTCTTGAGCGCCTAACGTGTTTAGATTTCTGTGCCTCGGCTACAAAGCCGATTATTAGATTTCCTTTTGGCGGTAATGTAATTGGAGATTATTTTTTACTGGCTTCCGCGAGCGAATTCGAATTGAATTTCTTTATCAAAATGCTTGTTATTTTTTTAATTCTTAGGAATTGACGCAGTTAACCTCGTTTGTGCTCTGCCTGCTCTAGTTATTGCCTACGAAGCTAGCGTTCCCATGTCCGATTCCTGGTTCGGGCAAATATTGGTGCGATGTGCACAGAGCCTCTATACTAACCGTTAAAATTAAAACCACAGATATATAAAACCATATTCGAGCTTACATTTCCTTAATTGTCGTCTTTTGTCATGAATCAATTGGAAACTATTTATTTTACAATAATAACAAAAATATATATCTCGTGTGGTTGCCGGGTTAGAATAGTAGTTAGTAGTAGTAGGTATTTAATTCATTTTCAACACTGTTTGCACCATGTATTCTCTGTTAACCATGAGGTTGACTGGTAGAGAATGCCTTTAGGCATTAAGTCCGCCATTTGTACTTTTTACATAATGTATTGTGCAATAAAGTTTAAATAAATAAATAATAAATAGTGCCACTCCATGTCTTCCCGTGGATGGCGTTAGAGGCGACTAAGGGAATAAAGGCTTGCAGTACTGTTAGGCGATGGGCTTGCCACCTGTCACTAATACACTAGGAAACATCTTAGCCTACTTGTGCAAAATGTGGTTACAGAATTATCAAGAAGTTTTAAGACTAGTTGGTAATTCTTTAGCTCTGCCTACCCCACTCTGGAAATGAAGGCGTGAGTTTATGTAAGTATGTATGTATATATCTGAGATTCTCATAACGAGCCCTTTCATTTGATATATGACAAGAAAGTTTTGGTTTTTTTTTTTCCTAAATTGTCTCCCAAAAATGAACCTTTTAAAAAAAAAAACATTTACTTTGCATATCTGTGTTTGGGTCATAGAATTACACCATCCTGCAAAGGTCCCTAGACTAATCCAGTAGATTCGGAGCAAATCGGCTGTGACAGACGGACTGACAGACAGACAGACGCACGAGTGATCCTATAAGGGTTTTTTTTTTATAAAGAACGCTAAAAAGATCAAATTGTTAAAGAGAGCTCCGTAAAAATGTAATTTAATCTAACATCCTTACGAAATGCACATTAAAATATAGTTTTGACCGATAGTTTAAGGGTTATAAGTATACATCGGTATCAACGTTCAAATTTCATGGCACTCGGTAAGGGTAGTAAAATAAATAAATACATTTGAATATTTGAATAATAACGTTTAATTATTTTTTTTGTTTTTACACTCATACACTGCGGTAAACTGTAAATATACTAAAAGAGGTTGATATTCTAAATACGTCATAAAACCTCAATACTCATTTCGCATTCGAAAAAAAAAACAATAAGTATGTTAAATTTCCCAACGAATGTCAATTTAACTGTCGTGCAAAATAATCTGTAAAGTCAAATAATAGTTTATCGAAACATTCATAATTCATAAGTTTCATAACTGAAAATTAGCTTTAATGACAAATGCCCAATCAAACTCCGTGTTAGACTGAGATAATGGACTCATCACAATATCCTGATTTTATATTTATTTACATTTTTAGTTCTTTTTTACTTATACAAAATAAAGGTTTAAAATACTAAGTGTATTTGTTTGTATTTGTTATTCTGCCGACCATACATTGCCATGAAATTTGAACGTTGATACCGATGTCTAGTTATAAGAGATTTTATTTATACCCTAAACCCATTTGCCACGGGCTTATTACATAACCTAACAGGACTAGCGCTCCAGACCTGTTTCAGAAGTTTATTATTCCCTAATGCCCTAGGGAGTTAGGTATTTAGGTTACTAACTAAATTGTGATATTAAATAACATTGGATTTAGCCAAGGTATTTAATATTTAATTAAGTAATTGTGCACAAAAATTTGTCTCGTAATGACATTATTTGACAGAAAGTGACAACGAATACTTTTCCAAATAAAATAGATTTATAATGTGTTTATGAATAAAACGGTTACTGTTTGTTTGTCTTGTTAGTAAAGTAAATTAAGAAGATAATTTCATTTTAGTTTTGTTTTAGTTTAACATTGAGTTTGTGCTGTTTCCGTAAGTATACGTGTTTGTACACTTCTGTACCTACTCAATTCTCCATTTTCCTTCTTTTTCTCAATCAGTCAAAGATTTGCTAGAATCCGGCAAAAGAATTAGTTCGCCTTTGTGCCTTCATCTCTATTTTGTAAACATAGTATTAAAATTTTGCCTTTTTGCATATACATATCGCTCATCCAATAGAATAATGACATAATTTCAAAAAATCGGGTTTTGAGATTTTACCGTCATAAGTGTTCTAAAGGTCAGGTCTATCGCGTGGAACAATGACATAACATGCATGCTAAAAATGCAATTATGTCATTATTCTATTGGATGAGCGATTTATATATTTCATTTTTTTTTAAATCGTGCGATTATTCAAGTAAAATACTCTAGAAACATTCTAGGTTTACAAAGCCTCTGTTCTATATTAACAAAGCTATATTGTGCTTTACTTTGTTGATTATTAATAAAAGAGACCATCATACTAATAAATGTAATGTTACAAATGCGAAAGTTTATGTGTGTGTGTCAATTAGTTAGTGTGTTACTTTTTTTACGATAAAACTGAAATTGGGAATTAAGATGGCGTTTCCTGTTTGCCATAATCAAGGCGGATGAAGTTATTATTAAAAAAATAACAGTAAAATATGTGTATAAGTGTGTTGATCAACCAGAAAAAAATACGAAGTTAGTTTTAGTAACGAAACAAATAAACCTTTATGCACTCACCTTCTTATATTTAATTATAAAGGGTAAGACTTACCGACCCTCATCACTGACCCCAAAAACCTTAAATATTAACGACCCATGAAGCGAGCGTCTTAATATTAATAGTAATAACTAATGGCAATCCACATCCCGGTGATTCCCTATTAAAGGTCATCCAATAACGCAATATGTTCCCGGGGGATAATAGGACCCGACACAAATGGGACTTAGTGCCCTTTCGCAGGGCTTTAGGGTGGGGCCGACTTGGAACACTTTATTGCAAGGTTTTATTTAACTTTACGAGTACCTCATTTGCAGTGATCGGATTTCACGGTACAACACGGGGTGAATGACCTCAAACATTATGCTAATATGGATATGTCCTGGGATTCCGGGAACGATGTTGTTGAAAGAGGGTAATGCTTCAAATTTTATCATATGATAATTTCCTTAACATATTAGCGTTTGGGATTGGAATAAATATTTTCACTGTACGTATATGTATATTTTTTTAATTACTCTGTTTAAAACTGATCTGCCAATAAGTCTTTAGTGAATATAAATAAAAGATATCCACATAAGTTTACCACACACACATACAGATATTATATTTTATTAGTTTGTATGAAATTGAAATAGCATACAATTATTTTCTCAATATTTTATGTGTTCAATCAATTTCTTTTACCGTCAAAAATCTATCCTAATGCCTATTTATAAATATCCCAACAATTGCATTTTCTTTTCGAACCTTATCCCGGGATTTCGGTCATATCCATATTAAGATTTCTACTCAATATCCCGCCGTGTTGCACCGATCACTGCTCATTTGTTTCTTAGACTGTATGCTTAGTTTAAATTATATATTTAATGGTTGTAGCAACAGTTTCCATGACCTATAATATTGGCCTCTTTCACAACCGACAAGTAAAACATATTTGACTGACTTATACTTGAAAATAGACAAAGAGAAAGCCAACTTTAAATGACAAATCGATTATGAAACAAGTTCTAAGAATAAAATACAAGCCGTCCCTTACAGGTACTAACAATGAAACGAAGATAGGTGATAAGTCGGGTCATGGCATGAGCAATTAGCTTAGTAATATTAACCGTTATGAATTTGTTTATTTTTTAAGAAAACATGATCAAAATCAAAGGTATAATTTTTCAATAATTCTTTAATAGTTTTTTAACACTACAGCGGGGTTATTACGACATAGCTATGCAGTTCATTTTACGATGAGTGTACCCCAATGTATGGCAAATTTTCTTCACAAAACTGACAAAGTTAACGTTTTTTTTCTTTATGGCGTAGGAAGGCAATCGAGCACACGGGCCACCTGATGGTAAGTGGAAGCTGTGACCCATAGGCATTCGCATTCACAAGACTGCAAATGCACTGCCAACCCTGAGGACTAAGATGGAATGCCTCTATGCTAGTCATTTCACCGGCTGTCTTATCCGCAAACCGGAACACAACAATGCGAACACTGCTGTTTGGCGGTAGGTTAATGGATAAGATGGTGGTATCAACCCGGACGGCCCCTGCATAAGGTCCTCCTACAAGTAAATGTTCCTCTATGTCAATCCTTAATTGGGGTGATTAAACTAGTTTTTTTTAATAAGTTATTTAGAATGAGAAAGATATATCCGTTTTCATACCAACATATATAGCTGTGCCCATCACGCTCTGTCCGTAGACTATAGAACCCATTACTTACAACATGGCACAACAGTCAGTCCCCACCCTTACCAAGGATGCGGCTTTCCAATCCACAATTAAGGGGAGAACTTTTAATAACCTCGGAGCAGTTTTATAGGCTGTAGTGGAGTGAGTTACGGGCGAAGAGGACGTTTATTTCACTGTAAATCTTCAAATGGTATTAGGATGGACGATCTTAACGGCTGGCGTATTGTACCTACCTATTGTTTGTTCGTCTGATCCTATTAGTAGCCTCTTTTGCATTGTCTCACAATTCTGTTTTACATCGTTCTCATATTGCTTTTATATGTATCTTGCCATATTCCTGCTTCTTGGCAATTTAGTGTTCTAAAATATCTCTAACCTAACCTATAACGTGTATTTTGAAAATCTGGGAATGTGGTCTGAATCAGCTGAAAAACCAGATTAGAACAAATGGTAATTCGGACTCGCGTTGCGTAAAATCTACAATGCATTCAGTGACACATTATGTCACAACTAAGTTACAAAATACATACATACATTAAATCACGCCTGTTTCCCAGAGGGGTAGGCAGCGACCACTTCTTTCCACTTGCTACGATCTTGACAAATTTCTTTCGCTTCCTCCACATTCATACATCGAGTCATGCACGCACGTCGGTTTCGGGTTCTTAAGACTCGGCCCTTTTTCAGTATTTCTGTTACAAAATAAAAGTTGTTGATTTTAAATTGAACGGAGCGACATCTATTATTCCTTAAAAAAAAGCCAAATAGTATTTAAAACTTCGCTGATTCGTAATGATTCTAATAATTATGATACCACTGAAAAACTTATGAAATTAAATGATTTTTCGTGACATTAAAATCATCAATATATATGAAACTAATAAAAATCTCTCAACATACATTTGTTGACACTACAGTTAGATAATTTCTCAAGGCAGGTTTTTATGTATAAAAAAATCTCTCATAAACTGAAACGAAGCGATGGCGGATCGATTATAATATGTAACCAGGGACCGGAAAACCCCTTTATTTGACTAAGTCTATAGATCGGGTAACTTCATCATATGCTCCCCCAAACGTTAGCGTATCCCTATACGTTTATTACGTTAGTGTTACCCTATCAATTCTGAATCTACCCTATCGATGTGGTATTATTAGAACGCAAGCGCAGAAGTTTCCAAACTGACCGCCGAACAACATAGGAACGAAATTAAGCTACATAACAAGTCGAGAGTGGTTCTGCTTCGGAGCTAAGACGTGGTCTTAGGTATTGTCGTCTGTGTATTTCGGTTTGTCCGTGCATTATTGATATTCTGGTCTAGTTCGGTACGCTAATGGTCAGAGTAGCGTATTTTATTTTGGTACGGACAGATTTATTTTGGTATAGCATTTGGTTACGTATGTGGTTGGAGATTTTAGAGGAAATGCAGCCTATCGGATGGAAAAATAGCTATTTGAACTGTCGTCGATTTAAAAATATTTCGTAAATGTAGTTTTTGAAGGCAGGGATTTGGCAAACGAGTATACATGCTTCCTGAGTATACTTGCCTTCTCAAGACTGCAATCCGACGTATTAGGATCTCTATGAAAATTTCTAAAATGACATTGTTTGCCAAATGATGATGAACCGCTACTGCCGCACTCAGAGAAGTCAATTATATTTAATGCTTCTTTAGTGGCGTGTTGTCATATTCTATTGCCATAGAAAAGAAAGTGACAGCAGCAACTTTAATCAAGCATTGCATTTAATTGACGTTTTTGAGTGCGGCAGTAGCGGTTAACAATTTTTTTACCAAATCATCATTTGGCCAATAAAGTCATTTTATTAACTTTTATTATACATCTTTATGACTAAAGAACGTTTAGTTCACCTTGCTATATACAATAACTTTAAGAATTTTCCTTTTGTCTAATCAGTATACGAAACTTTAACATGCCCTTTCATCAAAGGAATTTGAACTGTATTCCTACCGCAGCAGAGAGCTTATGCAAAGATTAGACCAGTCGTGTTCTTAGTGTTCCGTAATGCATACAAAAGCGTCAGCGTGAATAATACAATGTACCTACAGTAGGGTTGTCACATGTTTTTTTATTGTTTTTCCACAATGGCATTATTAGGCTTTTATATTATTGGACTCATCACAAAATCACATCGCAAATAAAAACAGTTGAATGAGACGAACATTATAAAAAAAAAATGTATTACCTACATGCAGCCTCTTTTACAAGTGACTGTAGACCAAATTATTTCATTACAAAGTAAAAACTCATGGATCTTTTTTTATATTAATATTTTTTTATAATTACCTTCTTAAATAAGTTTTCTGCTAAACTCATACAATACAATACAATACAATACAATACAACATACACAACACAAAACACAATTACGTAATACACGCCAAAGCGCGCGTAGCAAACACTGATAGATAATATAGAATATTTTTGTTTTGTGAATAACAGTAGTTTTAGTTCAATAAAGTGTTAACCCTTAATTTGGCAGTGTATGCCACAGTCAACATACTATAATGTTCACTTTTAATGTTTGGAATGTTTTTTTTTTTTTTTGCTGATTCCAAATCAAAAAGGGTTTGAATTCCCGACTTTTTTTATTTTTGCCAAATTAAGGGTTAACATACATTCATTTTTTTGTTTTTGTTTATTGTATTTGTATTCGTATTTTGTAAATAAAAAACAAAAATAATAGAAAAATGTAGTAGATATGCATTTGAGAAAATCTTTTATAAGCAAGAATTTTATCAAAAACCCCTTTTCAAAAAATGCTTTTGTCAATTGACACAAACTATTCGCTATTCGTTGTCATTAATAATTTCTCAATCGCTTAAACGTTTCACACATACATATACATACTATACAGTTCCGTTTTCTTTTGTCCTAATCGTAAAAAAGCTAAGCGTTTTATGGATTTCACCCTGGCACCCCTAAAGGTGGGATTCCCGTAAACTCGGACCGTAATGGGTAAACTTTTGAGCTGCTTTGTTTGGTCCCAAAATACCGGTTAATTATTAGCCCAGAGGGACTCTCCATTACGTCATGACGTTGAGGGCTGTTGGACGTTTGAATGATAATTGGGTTTGATGAGATCGTTAGGTTTAATTTGATAATAGATTTATTGGTTGCATGTATTTTTAAGCGATCGCGAAAGGACGGGAACGGGGTCATGAGTTAAACAGCCTACTTCATTTAGCATTACAAAATACCGGTTAATTATTTAGCATAGTAGCACTCTGCATTACGTCATGACGTTAAGGGTTGTTGGACGTTTGGATGATAATTGGGTTAGGTGGTTTAATTTCATCATAGATTTATTGGTTGCATGTATTTTAACTGATTCCACGAGGATAAAAAAAGGATAGTAAAATCATGAAATACCGATAAATAATAATCATAGAGGGACCTGCATTACGTCATGACTTTGAGGAAAATTGTACGTTTCAATGATAATTGGGATAGATGAGATCGTTAGGTTTAATTTGATAATAGATTTATTTGTTGCATGTATTTTTAAGCGATTGCGACAGGACGGGAAAGGGATCATGAGTTAAACAACCTACGTCATTTAGCATTACAGAATACCTGTTAATTATTTAGCATAGTAGCACTCTGCATTAGTAGGGTAGGATTGCCGGTTCTGGCCCACTGTTTATTTGCGGTTGGTAAAATATATTGTGGTGAGTAAATGTATGGGAGTTGTATGGGTGTGATGGTAAGATAATGTTTTCCCAACTGCATAAAAAGCGATATTTTGGTAATTCAAAAAAATTTAGTGTAGGTATTGAGTGTGTTCGGTGTACCTATATGTTTTTGTTTGGATATGGGCTATGGGTGGGCCGCCGCCGCCGCCGCTACCGTTGCAGCTGAAGCCGCCGTTGCTTGTTGTTTTGGTATTAAAACCATCGGGTGTTTTGTATGAGGAGTTTGATAAATTATTATATTTAATTGAATGAGTGAGGTTGGATATTGTAATCGGTGTTTATCAGCGTTGTGGTTTTGCAGTATGTATAACGGATGTCCTCTTTATTATAATGATTGCTTTATTAGTAATTATAATTTTGTCACTTATTCACTCGCTACAGCGTGCTCACATTGTGGTCAACTCAACCAATAAATAATAAAATGGAACGTCTAGTGGATTTGTGTTTAAGCCTGTGGTTAGAGAATAGGGGGATAGAATATAATTTATCTATCGGATCAATGTCCGATGAAAATTTAAAATATGCTAAAAGCATAGCGGTGAACGAAGATTTAGATGCAGACATGACTAAATGGCATGTAGCGCGGGACAACCTCAGAGCGAGATTGACTGAAGAGCTAGAAACAATGAATTGCTCGGTGCTTCACTCAGGATACTGTGCGGAGGGAATATTGAGTGACATATTACAGGAGGCTGGGTTGAGAACCTTCCTCAGCGTACCGATACAACAAAAAACGATGTTGTATTACAATGGTAATATATGGATATGTGAGTGCACTAATCCTACACAAGGTCTTCGAATATTCGTATTTGTGGATATATAAATAATAAGTGTTTGTGTGTGTAAATAAAAAACAGTTTAATAATATTGTTTTATTAATTAATCAACTAGTAGGTATTTTATAATGACCCCACGTTAGGGTTTTGATACCATTTTGTAGAATGTATCTCTTTTCATCCTTACCACATAAAATTTTTTTTCTCTTTATTTGAGTGTAAACATTATGCTTATTACTAATTAGGTTGTATAAATCATCATAAAATTTCTTATCTAAATCTAAACATTGATAGTATTTATCAAAATTAAGTTTACGAACTGCAGCCGCATTAACGCCTTTATTCTTCTTAATACATGTGCTTTCAGCACCATCACCATCTAGTATGTAGGCATACATTTTAGACCTTAGTCCTATAAACTCTCTCACAATTCTTCCATTATTCTCATCTTTCATCATACCTACAACTTTTTTATTAATTAGAGGTAATCCATATGCATTATTAATGGGGAAATCAGAAGTGTCAAATCTCGCTTCGAGGTCAGGTCTAATGTCCTCATAAAAATTTTCAGTTTTAATATTATAAACAAAGGAATCTGTGTCAGTATACAGTAGATTCACATTCTCACCATATTTAGGGAGCATATAATTATAGTGAAAATCATACATTACATATTTACTTAATTCTAATACAGTAAATCCAGCATAAATGGGTTTATCATAGATAATTTTTGTTTTATTTAATTGCACTGCAACTAAATCCTCAGAAAATATCGTAGCGCTGTGGAAATTTGGCTTCGAAATGTAGCGTTCAAGCCCATATTTTGGTTTTGTACGTGTCTTTACACTATCCCACTGACTGCACAACTTAACATCAACCCTTTTTTCCACATTTTCAATTGTTTTTCCAAAGATGGCGTTATTCATCAGTTTATAATGGTTTTTTTCAAATAAGTTTTTCGCTTGAACCCTCATTCGTGAGTTCAAGTCAATATATGATCTCAACCATGGTGATTGATTGAACGCTAGAATTCTATGAATTTTCTTACACACCACCCCCTTTTCTAAACACTGTTTGAGGTTAATGTAGTGCATAATGTAATTAGTTTTATTATTGAATGTGAGTAATAACTTTTTAATTTTACCACCAGTCGGTATTTTAGTTTCAGCACAAAATGGATAGTCATTGTGAGGGTCATGTAAGATTTGTGGATAGTTCAAATCCAATTCTAATATATATCCTACATTAGAATCTACCTCTTGCGTTGTTATATCAAAATTTTTAATCTCAGTTTCACTTAACCACCTAAAGTTATTAATTGGGAGAGATCGTCGCATAGCATCACCATACAGATTATTAATATCTAAATATATGATAAAATTACTGTCCTGTTTCACGTCATAGTCTTTCATAAAACGATTATTCGCTTTAGCATAACGATTTGACACTTGACTAATACCACCTCTAATACCAGCCTTTATAAATTGTATCATTTCATAATCAGTGAATAGCTCTAGCTCAACTCCACTATACTTTAGCATAGCGTCCCAACTCAAACCGGGTGCTGTAAAATAATGACAAGGATCTAGCTCATATGTATTTATAGAAGTATGACGGAAGTTTTCGAAAACTTCTGCTAATAGTAGGACGTCTGTCTTCAGATATAAATCACAGTATTCTCCTAAAGTTTTAATATTAAAAACATCCCATACATTTTTTGCATGGTGATAGTCTTCTTCAGAGATTTGAGAATCAGTGAGTTTGCTGTAAAAAGCCTCTCGACTTGGTAGGGAGCTTTCTTCAAGTTTATCCCACCCACTCACATATTCGTAGGGATAAACACCTTTGCGAGTTAATAGTCGCAAAAGCTTTTCTTCCTCAACATGAAATTGGTGTGGTGGTGGTAGTAGTGATGGTAATAAATTAGGTAATATCTTAAATTGTTCCCGTGATAGATTTTTAACTAGTTTTTCCAAGCTACTCGACATAAATTTGTAAGAGTCAATAAATCTTAAAACCATCCCACCATCAAGTTGCTTATTGAAAGATATATATTTTTCTTTATTATGAGGGATGCAGTCTAACTTTCCCTCAGATTTGGCTAATTCCCTTATAAATAGGTGGCTATCATATCCACTCAAGTTATGGAAAATGACGGGAATAAACTGAGGAATTTTATAGTTTAAATTACAAGATCTGTGGGCTTTACCCCTTATTTTACCTGTAAGGTGACAATGATCAATGACACTGTCTTGATTATTTTCAATGAGCTTTCCACAAATATGACAATAGTTAGCAGTAGACTCAAGTGTTAAATGATTATTATAACAACTACCGCTTTTAGGTGGGATGATATTCGCTAAGGTCTTTGTAATATTTTGTGCGTCTTGAAAGATGCTTTCAACAAAATTTTGTACGCAATCCTCACCGCGGTATTTCACAAGTTTTGATAGTTTCTCATCATATTCACAATGAATATAGTATGCAAAGCTACATGGTATATGTTCGTGAGTATTGTAAGTGGAAGTAGAATCATTTTTTAAATTTCTGTCTATGGGAATAAGGATGGACTCAAAGTCTGCATAAATAACAAACGGTACTTTCATTTTGTGGGAGAAATTTTTAAATTTTATGAATTTATCATCTTCTTTAGGCAGTTGTATGAGTTTATTCCCACATCCAATCGTATGATGAAGTTTTAGCTTTCGCTCACTGGAGAAAATTTGTAAGCACCCATCACATAACCACATCTGATGGTGATGAGATGAAACTTGTGCGCTTATTAGCCTACTTAAATTTTTAATCCAACAAAAATGTTTTTTTTCACCACATTCAAAATACAGTAAATTCACATGACGTATCTCTCCACTAGAGACTTTCGAAATACGTAAAGGTACAATATTCAAATCCTTCCTTTTCTTACCATCAATTCCATACACATTAACACTTAGATTATTTAACCTCTCAAAACGTTTAATGTCTTTAAAATTCACAGGACACTTAATGTCTTTTAAGTTAAAAATGTCAGTATACCGCGGATATGACGTCACACGGTCATTGTGTTTATCAGTGGGGTAGAGAGCGCTAGTGACTGCCCAAAAGAAGCAAGCCATATCATCATTTTTTACATTCACACATGCTTTTTTCGCTTGCACTATCTTTGGGAGAGGAATGTATGAAGAAGCTTTCAGCGGTTGGTACTTATTAATATTAATATCACAAAATTCAATTTTCTCCAACGCCCACCCACTATCACGCTCTTGGAAGTCTTCACTCTTCGTAGTAATAGATGAGGTGAGGGTTTCAAAGTAATTGGGGAAGTCTAATACTCCTTCAAGCAGGTGCACGTTCTTAGTATTGAATGATTTCAATTCATGAGTCACTTCACCTTCACTAGTGGTTTTCACAAAGGTGCAAAATAATTCCACATTCACTTTTATATATTTATGAATTTGTAATTCCATATTAAGAATTTTTTTAAGTTTTCCACCAATTTTTTGCATATAAACTTTAGGCTCTAATATTTGTGAAGTACCATTAATTCGATAACTTATGATTCTACTTTTGAATGCACTATTAACAACGTAAACTGCATATTCAGTGTCTTTTTCTTGTATGCATAATAACTTATGACGTTTTGTCCTTGAATGAGCTATCAATCGGTTTGATGGTACACCTTCATTACAATAATTACAATAATACACTGACATTATAACCACATGAAAATATATATGTGAGTGAGTGTAATTAAAATATACACCTTGCTTTATATCAAATTTCATTACGGTTATCTACTAGGTACTACTACATTTATCAGTTGTAGCGAGTGAGGGTTGCGGTGGTGGTTAGTGATAAGAAAAAGGTAAAATGAATTGTATTATAATTTATTTATACTCATCGTGTTAGAAAATAGGTATTACATAAAAAATTTACAGCATAACACTTAATTTCACTATCTACAATATCATCCTTATCACACAATCTATTGAGAATATAGTGAGCCTCCTGCAGGCTCGTGGGGCGATATGCCTTGAAATATTTCTTGAAAAAGTTGAGGCGGTTTTCATAGGTGGACTTTTTCTTATTCAGGTACTTAATACGTGCGTTAATACACTCCATAATACATTCTATGTTACTCCATTCAAGGTGATTTATCACCATGAGGATATTACAGGGATATTTATCAAGGTCTTCGTTGGTGGTAGTAATGGTGGCAGCAGCGGTGGTAGTTGGGGGAAGAAGAAGAAGTAGCTGTGAGGAAGGTTCTGAAGTCATATGCACGTGGAGGCGGTCACAGGCTATCTTCAATGGTGTAGAGTTTGATGGGTTGCGAAAAAAGTTTCTAATATAATCGGTCTTCTCCACAAACATTGTATGCCATTCTTCCCAAGTGAGTTCATGTTTCCCATCAAAACTTACGTATGTATGCAACTTGATGTTTGCTTCAACTAATTGCAACTTCAAATACACGTAGACATTCTTAATGAGGGCGGGGTAGCAATTGATTTCCAGATTGTATACGTTTTTACTCAATATACACTCACTCCTACTACCATCATCACCCCAATCCACCGATGGTGTGTAAGAAGGTAAAAAAGTATTTAAATAATTCATTTTTTTTTATTTATCCAACACGTTTGATTTCGAAGGTAGTTGAAGTCAGACTAATTAGCGTGTGGTTTTACTGAATAATTTTACGTGCTGTACTAGTCATAACGTTGTACTCAAATAGTGAGTCATTAATGACTAGACAGTATGCAGCGGTGTTGTTAGGCACATTTTTTTTAAATTCCATTTCAACTTTAATGTCAACAGCACCACCTCCCGAGTTGTAACTGTCACATTGTCTCGATGTATCAATGACAATTAAGGGTGTGTGGGTTTTATAGTGAGGGTGATTTACTTGAGGACTAGCCTGCTCACGTTCGTAATATATCCGTTGAAAATTTGAAAAATTATCATACAACAATGCATAGTTGTTATTCTCAAAGTCTGCTAAAAAGGAATCGTAGGGATAATACTGAGCATTCAAATACACCCTACAATTGGTGAGGTTGCAATGATCGAATAAGCTCATATCTTTGGCTTTCTCATTTCTCCGTGCCGTTTGAAAACCAATAATAATAAAGCGGGGCTTCTCTAGCTGTATTGCAGTTTTTATACTCCAATTATGTCGTTGAGTGGCAGGTAATAGTGGATATTCAAACAGCTCCCACGTACGGAATGATATTGGAATAGGTATATTGCTTTCAGCATACGTCATCAAACGTAGCTTCTCCTTATCAGACACTTTTAAAACAGGCATACGCCACACAATACGAGTTACTTCAACATCCACCTCCTTTGTAGCGTCCTTGACCTCTATACAATTAATATCAGTGCTGGCGCGATTAAGTATCAATTCATGTTTTGCATTCATTATAATTTTCTTATAGTCCTCCGCGAATCCCAATAAATGTGAGAGGGGTATGGCATAGCTAAAGTCAGCATGATCCTTTTTAATACCCACATTCCAACCAGCATTCTCCAAAGCAAAGCTCATTTCCTTGCCATAGGAGACAGTACCCTTCATGGTGGAGGTAATACCACAATTTTTTATTCGATCAATCTCCACACCATTCAATTCATAACGAATGTCTTGAAATAAAAATGCTGGTCCATTATTAACTATGCTACAATTAGTTAGGTTACCCTCCACCAGTATATGACTTTGACTCGGTAATACAATCAAATCTTGACGGTTAATACAAATGTGAATACTATCATTGTTTTTGAAGGAGTCATTGTATGGGGTGTAAGGATGGACTTCTATACTCTCTATGCTATCATCAAACACCACCTTTTCACCAATATCTAAGACAGATGATGTGGACATATTTTAAAGCCAATACCCTGTAAGAAATTAATATTTTCTCTAGTCAATTTCTTCGAATGCTGCTGCTGCTGCTGCTGCTGCTGTCGTCGAGTACTTTGCTCTACGAGATCAACACCTTGACTAATAGTTGGGGTGCTATTACTTCTGTTTTTATTATGATGTATAATCATTTTATTTTTCGAATGTGAAGCCGAAGAGAAATGTTTTCACCTCGGAAATTTACTAAATTACTGTGTTCGTTTACAATACGCACTTCAACGTGTTGTATGTTGCTACACTTCTTGATGGGTAAATAAATAATGTTGGAGGGGCGCTCAATTATTTGATAACCCGGCGGGACGTCGGGTGAAAATTCATGTATTATATGCGATGGCTTATTGTTTATGAATGAGCCCTCAACAATATTGCATTCTATTCTTATAGTATTTGTTATTAGTATATTTACCGCTTGATCAGACCAATGCACTTTCCCCGCTTTCAGTGTGTTCGGTGAAAAACCAAACAGAGATCCAATGGTGTTCTCCCGATTAAAGTGAATCGCGAGCTTTGATGAGAACATCATGCATTTGGAGGTGTTGGTGTTTAAAATAATATCAATCAAATTGTCTCCATCTCCATTCGATAGCTTTATCATTTCCCGATTTAAGTAATTTATTATATCATTGAGCTCGTATGAGCCTTCTGGGATCTCAATTATCTTATCTCCATAATGAAACAGATTATTGCTCTTATCTACATTAGGAATAGAGTTGAAAGTTTTAAAATATACGAGAGCACACTCATATTCAGCATCATCATCCAACTCTAGAGGTGGTAAAAAATCCACATTCAATGCAGGCTCGGTATCATTTAAGCTTAATGTGAATGTTGATAGCGTCATGATGGTAAAAGGGTAACCGTGTGAATGAAACCAATTATATTGTGCATGTTATATTTATTTAAAACAAAACATGTTTAATAGTGTTACATAGGAAATCCAAACATAAATGTCCACAGTTTACAGTGTTAAATTTCTGTAAGCGATTATAGTTATACTCCACACTTATTCCACGCATATACTTGAGAAACTCTTGAGGCGGTCTCAAGTCACCAAAACTATCGAAATACAAACAAAAGTTTCCCTTTTTAGCGTATGCGCACCAATGCGTGCCGTCTCCTTGTTGATTGTCTAGATTAATAATACCAGTTTCATAGTAGTGGGGTGGTGTAGAGGGTAGATTATCTCGCATAAAAACACCACGAAAGAAGGGGATTTTCTGTCTCTGCACACATTTCAGAATGTCTTTATCTGTGAGAGCTTTCCCTTTCGGTAATCCTAGTTTTTTTTTTCCCATAAGGTGTTAAATAAAGACCCATGCCGCGTTTGTAGGGTGCTAAATACAGTCCTTTACCAATTACTTTAGCATCACTGCTGCTGCTGCTGCTACCTGTATTATTATTATTATTTCTAGTCTTAACCATTTCATAAATGTTCTTAGCAGCCGTTGTCACACCTCCAGCGAGCGAACCGGCTGCACCCAACGCAGCTAGTAGTGGTATAAGGGGTAAAAACCCTCCTTTTTTAGGTACTGGTATAACTCGCGGTGATGGTTTTACAACTCTTCCTTGAAGGTAACGCTTTGCAGCCTTCACACCCACCTTGAGCAGTGCATTAGCAGACATTGACGTCTTACCTCCATTTTTCTTTGTCTTACTTTTATGGTGTACAACCGCTTTACGGGTGGCTTTAATCGCCCTAGATAGGGGGACACCCATACCACGCTTAGTTTTATACTTCATCACCTTATCAACTGCGAAGGCAGTTATTCGTTCACCAAATGGATTAGATGAATTACGCCAACGCTCCTCCGCTGCTTGCGCTAATTGTAAATCAGCTTTATGTCGTCCTTCTAAGGTATTGTCTTGTGAATAAGCTATATCGTGTAATTTACAAGATTCATCCAAAGGGTTGACACCCTTATCACCGCGTTCTAAACGTTTTTTTAATTTTGTTCCTGGACCGCAATAGTTATATCCAGGTACGTGCAGTTCAAACGGTAACTTATTAATGAGGTTATTTACAAATCCACCACCACCACGTCTTGTTTTCCTTTTGGGTTTACGTTTAACACTAACGTGACTAGTACGTGTAATCATCTTAAGTATGTTTTCGGAATGAAGAAGGAAAAGTTGTGACCTGGGAATTTAAAGCTGCAATCACAATCACAACCGCATTTACCATCACAACTGTCATCATCATCATCATCAGCGTCATCACAATCGTCATCATCATCATTGTCATCAACATTAGAATCCATATTGATATTGTCATTATTTCCCTCCTGCTCCATACCCGTTTCCCCCTTTTCCTCACCTTCCACTTCCTCAATATTCTCATCCTCCATCTCCCTGACCTCTTTCTCTTCTTTGTCTCCCTCCACTTTCATTTCCCCCTCCTCTATACTCGAATCTAATTCATATCTTAGTTGTGAAGGTAAAATAAATAGTTCAAAAGACATGATAGATGTTTGTATAAAATACACGACTACACCCCTCACCCTTTCACAATAAAATGAAGTTTAAAAAACAAAACACGTCTCTTACGGTCAACGATTGGAGTGTGTTGGATAATACAGCTCACAAAAGTTATTTGAAGCATGGTGCTTTGTTAGCAAACAACATTAGATGTCTAATCTGTGGTCCATCCAACTGCGGTAAGACTAATGTGCTGTTGTCCCTACTCCTCGACCCGAATGGTGTAAAGTTCCAGAATGTCTACCTCTATTCCAAATCTTTAAACCAACCCAAATATAAGTTTCTAGGTGAAATTCTAGAACAGGTGGGTGACGTACCGTTTCACACTTATAACGATAAGAGTGAGGTGTTGCCGCCGGAAGAAGCCGCGGAGAATAGCGTTGTTGTGTTTGATGATGTGGCTTTGGAGGATCAAGATGCAATACGCCAGTACTTTGCTATGGGACGTCATCGGTGGTTAGATTGCTTCTACTTGTGTCAAACATATAGTAAAATACCTAAACAGTTGGTGAGAGATAACGCCAATCTAATATTACTCTTTAAACAGGATGAGTTGAATTTAAAACATGCTTACGATGATCACGTAAACACTGACATGTCTTGGGAGCAGTTCAAGGACGTTTGCCGCAAATGTTGGGGGAAAAAGTATACTTTTTTAACGATTGACAAAGAGAGAGAGATAGATAAAGGGCGTTATCGTAAAGGTTTTGACGCTTTCATCATTGTATAAATGATATAAATTCAGTTGTTATCATCAAATTAACAGTAGTTACACAATGTCAGCTGTTGGGAAACAAACCCTTTTTGGTGATAAAGAGTTAAAGCGGAAGCTCATCGATTCCGTTGAAAGTGTGAAGAAAAAAGTGAAGGCGTTACGAGCGGATAAGACATTACTCACCACTTCATTGGCGGAAACATTTAAACCAATCACACAACCGCTTAATGTTTTAGTTTCTGAAGCATTAAAATCTAAAGACAGCGTAAAACCATCTGTTAAATTTGAAACCCCCATTAAAACCTCTACACCGACGTCATATTTAAGCAGTAAGAAAGAACAAAAATTTAATAAAAATGAGGCTGTTAGTGAACACATGTGGAATCAGGAGCAGCAGCAGGAGGAGGAGGAGGATGATGATGAGAGGGAGGATAGTGATGGGGAAACAATGGCATCAGCTCTTGAAACAGATGATGATGATGATGATGCTGTAACCGTTGACGATGCGATTGGTGAAGAGGTGCAAAGTAGTGTAGATGTGGGTGGTCATCAAAAATATATCAATTACCTATTCAAAGCTATGAAAATACCATTTGGTGTTTACCTTAAGGAAGGTAAGATGCATATTGGTAATAGTCGAGTTAAAATTATAAATGATAAGGTTCATATTAAAGATACCATCTTCAATACAACACCCGGACTGCTTGAACTCATCTTTAAAAAGGCGCCAGACAAGAGTGTGATTAAGCCTAAAGATATAACAGTTTATAATAAAATTTTAGATATTACAAACGCTCATCGTAGGGGGTATTTACCTAACGGTCAAGTGAATGGAGACAAAAGCGTAAAGTATCAACTTTACATTAAACGCACGCAAGAAAGTAACAAAATTAAAGGAGGCGGTTGCCTTAACCGTGAAGCGTCTTTAACAACCAAAAACTTTTACCCAAACACTGATTATGTGTATTGGGATGATCCGAACGAGCTTGTGGATCGTTTACGACTCTTAATATCATCTCAAGCTGTTGGTAACACGTCACATTCCAACGAAATCAATGCTATCGTGGAAGAACTAACCGAAAGTGGCATAATCTTAAAGTGATCCGAAACGGTTGTTAGTAAGTGCAACGGGGCTGTTGAACTGAACCGGGCTGTTGAACTGAACCGAGCTGTTGAACTGAACCGGTCTGTTGAACTGAACCGGGCTGTTGAAGTGAACCGATCTGTTGAAGTCAATTCACCTCCCCCTGTTCGCAATAAAAGAGGCTGATGGTTGTGTACATTAATCACTTTCGTCATGCCTCTTAACAAGTTTGGTCAACACTTAAATACCTCCCCAACCCGCCGCAGTGCGCTAGCTAATAATATTAAAGTGGAAAAAGAGTCAATTAACTTTGAAAATAAACGTTTAATGGGAGTGCAGAGGGGCATTCTCAAAAGTGATGTAATCAACAAAGCACAATTAGATGAGTTACACAATTTTATACTTGGAAAGTTTAAGACGTATTCAAAGGATATAAACGTGTTGCGAGATCAACTTCAGGAATTGATAGCTAGAATTCAAACACGTTCGCAAACACCACCTCAACCACCACCACCATCATCGTCAGCATTGATAAAACGTATTGCTCCAACTCCAATGGGAAAACCCTAATGTCTAAAGCACAGGTAGTGAAGGAGATACATAGGTATGCGAGAAAGACTTTTCCACGTCGGCGCTTCATACAGAGGGGGTATGATGATACTTGGCAAATCGATTTAATCGACATGCAAAAGTACTCTAGAGATAATAACGGGTACAGGTACATTTTAGTATGTATTGATACATTTTCAAAATACGCATGGACGCAACCGTTGAAAACTAAAAACGCTGATGACGTCACAAAGGCTATGAGTAATATTTTAGATGGGAGAATCCCTAAAAATATTCAATCAGACGATGGTACAGAGTTCTTTAATAGCAAGTTTAAAGCGTTAATGAAACGTTACAACATTAATCACTACTCTACATATAGTGTGATGAAAGCTTCTATAGTGGAAAGACTAATAAGAACCCTAAAACATTGGTTGTGGCAACGTTTCAGTTTAAACGGCTCATACAATTGGACTAAACTTATAAGAAATGTTGTTTTACAATATAATAATAAAAAACATAGTACCATAGGCATGCCGCCGGCGAGTGTGAACAAAACCAACTCCAACGAACTGCTCCATAAGGTATATAATTATATCAAAGTCAAACCTTCAAGCAAGTTCAAGGTTAACGATCACGTACGAATCAGCAAGCATAAATCAGCCTTCTCCAAGGGTTACACCGGCAACTGGACTACGGAAATTTTTCAAATTGTCAAGGTGCTAATTACTAATCCGACCACGTACTTACTTCAAGATGCTAAGCGGGAACCCATCTCCGGCTGTTTCTATGAAGAGGAACTGCAAAAGGTTCAAAACCCTGACATTTACCTCGTGGAAAAAGTTTTAAAACGTAAGGGAGATAAAGTGTTTGTAAAGTGGTTGGGTATGAATGAAAAATCTTGGATTAATAAAACTGAAATTGTATAAAAAATGTTTTTGTTTTCTTTCACATTCCTCTCCCACTCACTCATTTAATGGTTGTTGTTAAATAAAACACATTCATGCTTTTGCAAACATTATTTTTATCTAAAACTACCATTTCCCGTACACGAGCAACAATAATTTTGCCTACTGTCTCACACGTTTCAAGGACAAATCCATGAAGCTAACCACAAAATTGATTACAAAACATTCATTTAACTCGTTCGATAACCTAGCGCTCCCCGACCGACCACGCCTGACACCCACGGCAACGGCAGCGGCAGCGGTGGCGCCCCCCCCCCCCCCCCCCCCCATTACGTCATACACAATCTTGTACTTGCAAATAAACAGTGAGCTAGAACCACCAATAAATTCATTCAACGGCAGCGGCAGCGGCGGCGCCCCCGCCCTCCATTACGTCATACACTACCATACTTATGTACTTACCCACATACACATATGTAAATACCTACTCGGAATTTTCGAATTACCAAAATATTACTTTTCATGCAGCTGGGAAAACCTTATCTTACTACCACACCCATACAACTCCCATACATTTACTCGCCACAACACATTTTACCAACCGCAAATAAACAGTGAGCCAGAACCAGCAAACACATTCGTAAAATACCTACTCTGAAATTTTGAATTACCAAAATATGGCTTATTTTGCGGTTGGGAAAACCTTATCTTACTATCACACCCATACAAGTCCCATACATTTACTCACCAGAACACAGTTTACCAACCGCAAATAAACAGTGGGCCAGAACCGGCAATCCTACCCTACTTGCATTACGTCATGACGTTAAGGGTTGCTGGACGTTGGGATGATAATTGGGTTAGGTGGTTTAATTTCATCATAGATTTATTGGTTGCATGTATTTTAAGTGATTCCGTGAGGATAGAAAAAGGATAGGAAAATCATAAAATACCGATGAATTATTATCATAGAGGGACCTGCATTACCTCATGGCTTCGAGGACAATTGTACGTTTGAATAATAATTGTGTTTGATTACATCCTTAGGTTTGATTTGATAATAGATTTATTTGTGGCATGTATTTTTAAGCGATTGCGAGAGGACGGGAAAGGGGTCATGAGTTAAACAGCCGACGTCATTTAGCATTACAAAATACTGGTTAATTATTGAGCACATTAGCACTCTGCATTACGTCATGACGTTAAGGGTTTTTGGACGTTTGGATGATAATTGGGTTAGGTGGTTTAATTTCATCATAGATTTATTGGTTGCATGTATTTTAAGTGATTCCGCAAGGATAGAAAATGCATAGTAAAATGCAGCACTGCAAGAGAGTTAGGGTCAGCATTTGGATTTCCTTACATTTTATTGCCATTTTAGAGGTTTTTCTGAACATGATCAATTCCGGCATAAGCCGCAGATTCAATCAGTTGGCTATCCTAGGCACTCTGGAAGTCCTGCATCGATGCTCGATGTATCCATCATCAGATTTCACTAAAAGCATCCCCTGGCGAGGAACCAAAGCGAAATAGCCTCTTTAGTATGAAAAACGCACTCTGAACTGTTTTTTTGTCCTTGAGTGTATATTCAAAATAACAAATGACTGATTATTTGGTTATTTCAAATAACGAATGATTTAGTTATCTTCCCGGTTATTCGTAAAAAGATACATTTTGCCCAAATCTGAACTTTGACTTATAAACAGCGATATCATAATACAAAAAAGCAAACGCTCAAAAACATAGTAAGTCGATAAAGAACAAACTCACGCCTCTGGGACATATCAGCTTATCGTCTGACGACTGAAACTGCACTCCGGGCGATTTGTCAAACTTTCTCTACCGAAAACTGTAGCCTCAAAAAACCATTTTACCCAGACCCCTGCCAATCCTTCAGGGTATCTTAAAACTACACGGACTCATAGTTCATGAAATATCGGTAGTTATGTTCTTTATTTGTGAGCTAAAACAGCACATGTAATGTATAATCACTGTTGTAAAATAGATCTTACTTAGCACACAAAAAAGGCTTAGTTTTCTTTTGAAATTGAATTATACGTAATCCGTTTTAAATAAAGATAATACAAGACAGATTGAACATCTCATGTATGATTCATTCGTAAGTTTGAATCGAGACCGTACCAACTTGAGCCATAATGCATGTTTTTGCTTCACGTGAAAGATTGCAGTGAATAAATGAATATATTGAATGCAACCGAGTTTGACGTTAACGATATTCTGATCGAGTGAAATACAGCAGAGTTTTGAAATAAAGAGCTATAAGTTTGGAACTATTGGATTTCTATCGATATCTTGCTTATTCTCAGCAGCTTTAGTACGATCGTAATCTTACGTTACTTTTTCGAATCGCCTTTAGAATTCGATAACGTGTTCTGCGAGGTTATTATGACATAGCCATGCAGTTCAGTTTACGCTGAGAGAAAAGGACAGAGCTATATAACTCCTATAGCTCCGTCCTTTACGCTCAACGTAAAATGATCTGCATGGCTATGTCATAATAACCCCCCTGGGCCTCTAATCTAGTAAGCTGTCATCACAGTACAGAGGGGTTATTATGACATATCTATGCAGTTCATTTTACGCTGCGATAAAAGGACAGAGCTATATAACTCCTATAGTTCCGTCCTTTACGCTCAACGTAAAATGATCTGCATGGCTATGTCATAATAACCCCCCTGGGCCTCTAATCTAGTAAGCTGTCATCACAGTACAGAGGGGTTATTATGACATATCTATGCAGTTCATTTTACGCTGCGATAAAAGGACAGAGCTATATAACTCCTATAGTTCCGTCCTTTACGCTCAACGTAAAATGATCTGCATGGCTATGTCATAATAACCCCCCTGGGCCTCTAATCTAGTAAGCTGTCATCACAGTACAGAGGGGTTATTATGACATATCTATGCAGTTCATTTTACGCTGCGATAAAAGGACAGAGCTATATAACTCCTATAGTTCCGTCCTTTACGCTCAACGTAAAATGATCTGCATGGCTATGTCATAATAACCCCCCTGGGCCTCTAATCTAGTAAGCTGTCATCACAGTACAGAGGGGTTATTATGACATATCTATGCAGTTCATTTTACGCTGCGATAAAAGGACAGAGCTATATAACTCCTATAGTTCCGTCCTTTACGCTCAACGTAAAATGATCTGCATGGCTATGTCATAATAACCCCCCTGGGCCTCTAATCTAGTAAGCTGTCATCACAGTACAGAGGGGTTATTATGACATATCTATGCAGTTCATTTTACGCTGCGATAAAAGGACAGAGCTATATAACTCCTATAGTTCCGTCCTTTACGCTCAACGTAAAATGATCTGCATGGCTATGTCATAATAACCCCCCTGGGCCTCTAATCTAGTAAGCTGTCATCACAGTACAGAGGGGTTATTATGACATATCTATGCAGTTCATTTTACGCTGCGATAAAAGGACAGAGCTATATAACTCCTATAGTTCCGTCCTTTACGCTCAACGTAAAATGATCTGCATGGCTATGTCATAATAACCCCCCTGGGCCTCTAATCTAGTAAGCTGTCATCACAGTACAGAGGGGTTATTATGACATATCTATGCAGTTCATTTTACGCTGCGATAAAAGGACAGAGCTATATAACTCCTATAGTTCCGTCCTTTACGCTCAACGTAAAATGAACTGCATAGATATGTCATAATAACCCCTCTGGGCCTCTAATCTAGTAAGCTGTCATCACAGTACAGAGGGGTTATTATGACATATCTATGCAGTTCATTTTACGCTGCGATAAAAGGACAGAGCTATATAACTCCTATAGTTCCGTCCTTTACGCTCAACGTAAAATGATCTGCATGGCTATGTCATAATAACCCCCCTGGGCCTCTAATCTAGTAAGCTGTCATCACAGTACAGAGGGGTTATTATGACATATCTATGCAGTTCATTTTACGCTGCGATAAAAGGACAGAGCTATATAACTACTATAGCTCAGTCCTTTTCTCGCAGCGTAAAAGGAACTGCATAGTTATGTCATAATAACCCCCCCCCCCCCACACACACACACACACACATAAACACTTTTACAGAATTTATCAAAGGAAAGTTTTCCTATTTTAGGAGTTTCTCGTCGGCACAATGCTAGTTAGATACACAAACGTTTTATATTTTAGCGATTTTACAAACATGGCTATAACCAGACTCATGCATAAAATGTACAAAATCGCTAGTACTTAAGTGCACACGTACAAAAATTACATTTGCTTCTGTCGCATTGCAACTCTGTCGGTTACTTTATGACTACGGTAAAATAAAACACTGTCTGTTAACAAAATTATACTTTTATCATAGGATTTTAATTTTATGCATTTTTGAGACGCGGTTTGTTACCGAGATACCTGTACTTATGTATTTCAAGTTCTTACATACATACATACATACATATACTCACGCCTTCATTCCCAGAGTGGGGTAGGCAGAGCTACAGAATAACCAACAACCCTAAAAACTTGTTGATAATTCTCTAACCACATTTTGCACAATCAGGCTAAGATGTTTCCCAGTGTATTAGTGACAGGTTGCAAGCCCATCGCCTAACAGTACTACAAGCCTTTATTCCCTTAGTCGCCTCTTACGACATCCGCGGGAAGACATGGAGTGGCACTATTCTAACCCGGCAACCACACGGGGAAGTCCACAAGTTCTTATCAAATAGAAAATATCCATGACATAACAGAAAGTTGTGTTAGCTTCCTCTTCCGGCGCGCCAAGGAAGCAATCGTAATACCCACCTATATTCAGTATACAGCTGCGCCCTCTGCCGGCGTTAGCCTCAAACTACCATAGTCAAATCTTGATTATGAAATTGTTTATTATAATACATTAATTTCACGTAAATATAGGTACGTATTTATTGATTACATTATTTATTAATTACTGCGATTAGGTAATTAATTTGATTTATTGTATAATGTAGAATAAGAGTTATGAACTTATGAACTATAACGAACTCGTGGAGGGGGTGGCTGTGTAACTTTATAAAAGGGCTGGTAGCATAGGGATCGAGTTACTTTTCCGACGAGATCAACCGCAATAGCTTGGTGAGTGAATAAAACGAAATCAGAGTTAAATTGGTAATATATTTTTTCATTACTGTGCGTTATTCCCATCCCGAGGTCCATCATAGTTGACAAAATTATTTTTTTGAATTGTTATAAAAATATACCAAGATATGAGCCAACAATGATTTGTTCCTATTTCTGTCTAGCTAAACAGAATGCAACATGGAGTTTACATGACGTCACACAGCGCATCGGATCTCTCTGTCGAATCGCGATCTAATTAGCAGTTTAAAATGCTTGTCATCCGTATTTCCGGGCCGATTTTAATTTAAATTCCACTTTTGAAGATTTCTTTAACGTTATTTTCATATTTTGCTGAGAAATGCGATTTAGAAAATTCATGCATGTTCCTTATTGGATACTCCTTATTATGGCCCCTCTACATGTCAGCGGATCATGGGCGTGCGTAAGGGATGGAGCAATACGTAAGAGTGATATGCAAGAATATGTATGCTCACTCTAAGGTGTAAATGCGTCCCTTACGCACGCCCATGATCCGCTGACGTGTAGAAGGGCCTTAACATACATACACATACATACACAGAGTGGGGTAGGCAGAGCTAAAGAATTACCAACAACTTTAAAAACTTGTTGATAATTCAGTAACCACTAGGCTTGGGACTTTTGGATGCTCGCTATGGTTCTAGAATCTACGGAGTCGCCATTATGTTAAAATATTATTTTTCAAAGTCAAAGTGTAAAAATAAAGCATGTTAGATTTACGCTGTTATATCGATCGGTAATAATCACGTTATTATGACTGCAATTAATTTTATCATAAATTTATTAGTTATTACACACACATGTCACAGTTCACAAGTGACGCGAAATGCATATATAGGTACGATTTACTTAATTATGCATCCTCTTTGATACTTGCGTTGTGACAGACTACTGACTGACATCTTTTTTACCAAATAATGGCGTGCTACAGATACTGTTCTAGATAAACTAGAAAAAGTGTTAGATCGGAATCCTGACTACGAAACTATACGGAATTTTACCACAACGCACCACACAGATGACGAATCGGCAAAAATTCTCGAGAATACAACTTTAACATCAGTGGACGTGGAGAGATCTTTTTCAACACACAAAAAAAATTTGATAGGTCCAGAACTCGTTTAACCCCGCAAAATATAGAGAAAATAATAGTGATCCATTCTTAGTACCATTTTAATGATGAACATGAAATAGTAATAGATGATGATTATGATGCACTGATTCAAAAAGCCTGTACCTCATCAAAAATTTAGAAGTGGCGACTAATATTAGATTGAAATAGACATTTTTGTTATTGTTACTTAAAGTATTTGTTTTAGTTTATTTTGTTTACTAGCAATAGAGTATTTTATTATTGGTAATTATATATATACAAGTTGTATGTCCTTATCCACTTTGACTTTGACTTCTAAAAAAATATTTTAACATAATGGCGACTCCGTGGATTCTAGAACCATAGCGAGCATCCAAAAGTCCCAAGCCTAGTTATTACACACACATGTCACAGTTCACAGGTGACGCGATATGCAAATATAGGTACGATTTACTTAATTATGCATCCTCTTTGATACTTGCGTTGTGACAGACTACTGACTGACATCTATTTTAGCAATTAAAAAAACACTTGATTAATAAATTGTCACTTGATTAAACACGGTTTAAGCAATTTCTGATAAAATTTAAAATTACATCAACGAATTTTACCACAACGCAACACAAAGATGACGAATCGGCAAAAATTCTCGAGAATACAACTTTAACATCAGTGGACGTGGAGAGATCTTTTTCAACACACAAAAGAGTTTTTGATAGGTCCAGAACTCGTTTAACCCCGCAAAATATAGAAAAAATAATAGTGATCCATTCTTACTACCATTTTAATGATGAACATGAAATAGTAATAGATGATGATTATGATGCACTGATTCAAAAAGCCTGTACCTCATCAAAAACTTAGAAGTGGCGACTAATATTAGATTGAAAAATACATTTTTGTTATTGTTACTTAAATTATTTGTTTTAGTTTATTTTGTTTACTAGCAATAGAGTATTTTATTATTGGTAATTATATACATACAAGTTGTATGTACTTATCCACTTTGACTTTGACTTCTAAAAAAATATTATAACATAATGGCGACTCCGTGGATTCTAGAACCATAGCGAGCATCCAAAAGTCCCAAGCCTAGACTAACCACATTTTGCACAGGTAGGCTAAGATGTTTCCCAGTGCATTAGTGACAGGTTGCAAGCCCATCGCCTTGCAATACTACAAGCCTTTATTACCTTAGTCGCCTCTTACAACATCCACAGGAAGACATGGAGTGGCACTATTTAATCCGGCAACCACACGGGAACTCCTTATTAAAATATAGATAAAATCGCCCGCTTTAACTGTGACTCCTCTTTCGAAGCCAACATCTTTCAAACGGCCCAACCGCTTCTAACTACATAATCAAAAACCATACAGTTAAACAAGTTTTTCAATAAAAAAAGAAACTAAATTAAAACCAGTTTATCCGTTTCTGAGTTAAAATAGGTACCACAAATAGATAGATACACAGACACACACGTTAAAAAACATAATAAAATAACACGCCGCCGCCGCCGTTTAACCGCCGTGTGGTTGCCGGGTTAGAATAGTGCCACTCCATGTCTTCCCGTGGAGGTCGTAAGAGGCGTCTAAGGGAATAAAGGCTTGTAGTACTGTTAGGCGATGGGCTTGCCACCTGTCACTAATACACTGGGAAACGTCTTAGCCTACTTGTGCAAAATGTGGTTACAGAATTATCAAGAAGTTTTAACACTTGTTGGTAATTCTTTAGCTCTGCCTACCCCACTCTGGGAATGAAGGCGTGAGTTTATGTATGTATGTATGTGTAAATAACACACCTCTATTTGTGTCGGGGCTAAAAATGAAACCACGCGACTCAAGCCTAGAGCTTAAATTGGGACTAGGTCAATTTGTGTGACATTGTCCCCTGATATTTATTTATTTATTTATTTAATATAATAAGCTTATGCGCTACGCATATGTTTCAGCTATCACTCTGTAAAATTCCTGTCATTTGTTCCTCACAATACCGGGCCCTTAAATTCAGTAATTACTTGTGGTCCAATCCAGCTCTATGAAGAGGACAATAAATTTTAATTCGAGGTCTTCCAAGCCCGTTGACGCGGGACAAAGAGTAGAGACGAAGTTTTAGAACAGACGCGACGGTTCTTTGTCAATACAAATAGGACCTAAGACCTATGTCAGTTTCAACAGCTTCGCTAAGCGCAAAATATTTCTAATTTGGGCGGCCATATATTATTATTCTCTTAAGGAGTTCTTTTTTCAAATGAACGGGCGAATTATTCACTTTGTCCTTATTATTTGGCGGGTTTAAACAGTATATAATACGTAGGTACAATATTTTATGTTGAAATTAGAGGAAAACACAAATGTCATCTTATTAAACTACACACTAAATACTCATTAGAAAATAATAAAATACTACCTGAATTAGATTAATTCTTCCCGTTAATCTAATTCAGTAATATTTATTACTTTGTCCCTTTGACAAAATAGTTAGGTAAAATAGTTATTGGTTGTTTTGCAAGAACCGTCTGGATCACTAACAAAATATCTTATCTTATCCTTTCACTTACCGCCACACGGCAGTATTGGTATTGTCGTGTTTTACCTACTACACTCGCGAGCAAAAAAATCGACTCAAGCAGCACGTTTGGGTCCTCCGCCCATTATCTCTTGACCTAATCAGAATATCATTAAAAAATGATACCAAACGAAAGCTGATAAAGTAACCATTAAAAAAAACAAGAACCCTGGGAATCCGCCCAAGATTTTCCAAGTTATGTCTCATTTCCCGATATGTGGATCATTAACTCGTTCCGAAACGTATGATGTGTGCCCCTTTTGACCCCTATAAATATGGGGTAGGAGGGGGAAATGTCATCAGTCACTTATCAGAAGTTGACCGGTACACATCTCTGCTAACGACCTTACTCGGAAACTCTGAAGAAAATGGATACCACCATGACTGAAGCCGCCCAAGTCGTGGCCTTGCTGGAAGAGGGACACAACCAACGCTTCTTAGCTGACCAGCTGAATTAAAGCCAGTCAGCAGTAACTCGAGTTTACCGACGGTTCCGGGACACTGGGGCCTTGACACGAAGACCAGGTTCTGGCCGCCGGAGGTGCACATCTGAGAGGGATGACCGCTTTATCGTCACTTCCTCTCTCAGAAATCAGCATCAGACCGCCGTTACTGTCAATCAGCATCTTCGGGATGTACGAGGGGTTACTGCCAGTGAGTGGACAGTAAGACGAAGACTCAAGGAAGCTAACCTGACCCCAAATCGGCCCGCCACGGGCCCCAGACTGCTCCCGCGTCACCGCCAAGCACGCCTGGAATTTGCTCGTCAACACGAAAATTGGACCATTGAGCAATCAATCAATCAATCAATCAAATTGTTTATTTCAGAAATATCCATATTGCACATAACAGTAAGACACAAATATACATACACGAAACAAAATAATAATATTACATAATAATTAAAAAACTACAAAAACATCTATTTGGCAGAAGGCCTGTGGAGATTGTTCCAATGGTTCTGGAAGGAGCCATGAAACCTCTCTGCAATACAACATAGCAAGCTGTTCGGGCTGCCCCGCAATCTGTGCAACAGGGATGCGACTCTTTTGCGCAGTATAGCAGTAAAGCCATCTGTGTGAGCATCCGCAAACATCCCCGACGCGCTGCAGAATCGAGGCAGCCCCAGCAACATCCTGAAACCATTATTGTACTGGACTCTAAGGGCGTTGATAGCCTTCTGCGTGAAATTGACCCACAAGCTGCAGGTGTAGAAGGACTGACAATAAGCTTTAAACAGCGTCACTTTTACGTTATCTGTACACCTTGCGAACCTGCGGGCCAACATGTTGCATCGGACTGCCAGCGCTCTCCGCTCCCGTTCTATGTCCTCGTCATCACTCAAAGACTCAGAAAGCCAGTGACCCAAATACTTAAAATGTGACACTCTTTTTAGCTGAGTGCCACACAACTTTACCTGCGGAACTGGTTCATAGGTTTTAGTACCCGCCTTAAAGAGCAGCAGTTCGCTCTTAGTTACGTTGTATTTCAGGCCATGCGTCTCCGCGTAAACTTCACACACACGAAGCAGCTTAATAATAGCGTTGATTGATGGGCACAGCAGCACCATATCGTCTGCGTAACTTATATTGTTGACCATGTTACCGCCAATAGAACATCCGACCTTAGTGCTGCTGAGCTCACCAATCAGTCGGTTCATATAAAGGTTGAAGAGGCTGGGCGAGCTTAGGCCCCCCTGTCTCACTCCGCACTCCAACCGGTACATGCCCGATAATGAGCCGACCCACCTAACATAGTTGTTTTGGTTATTATACCAGAACTTCAAGATATTAATTAGCTCAGCAGGAACATCCGTCTCGCCATGTAGCTTCTCCCACAACCTGTCATATGCCACAAGGTCAAAGGCCTTCGACAAGTCGAGGAAGCAGCCATACACCGGGGTGTTCCTCAATGCGTAGTAATGGACGGTGTGCTTAAGACCTAAAATCGCGGTTTCCGTGGATAGACCCGGCCTGAACCCAAATTGCGCATCATGAAATTTCATATGTGAATTTAAATTTTTATTAATCAAACCGTCCAAGACCTTTCCTATTATAGTTCCCAGTGAAATTGGCCTATAATTATTTAAACTAGAAACATCACCAGTCCTGCTCTTTACGATTGGAACCACTATGGTTTTCATTAAGTCCAAAGGTAAGTAGGAGTGACTAATACATACAGAAAAGAATATGGCAAGCACCCTAGGCAAATGTACACTAGCATACTTTAGGTGTTCTATGCTAAGAAAGTCGTGTCCCGGGGACCTGCCGCAAGTCATACTCCTGATAACAGTCTCGACTTCCCTCGCCGCAAAGCGAATTAGTTTCTCACTTGTGAGTCCCGTGACTGTCTCAGTACTGCATGGTTGACTCGCTGCAGGGCCGAGGGGCGACGACACCCTAAAATGTTGTTTAAACAATTCAGCTATCTGTGCCGGCTCGCTTATACCTTCAACGCTCACTGGCACACTCAATCTAGGGTTAAGCTTGTTTGTCTCTTTCCAAAAACTTCCGAAATCTCTTTTTGAAAGATGAGATGCGATTAGGTCCATTTTTATTTGTTCCACATTTATAATAATAATAATAAAAAAAAAACCATGACAGACGTGTGTCAAATTTGTCTAAGGACAAAAATACGACTAAAAATGTTTTAAAACATTTTCAAACTCATTTTCAAATGTTAACAAGATCTAGAACACGACGTCAAGCGGATACACCTAACGCACGCCCTCCACCCTTGCCCGCCTCGTCTAGCTCCTCGCCATCGTCGTCGGATGATGAGTTCGCCACTGCACCCGACACCAGCGAGTCGAGCGACGAGCGCGGGCCGCCGCCTCCGCCGCCGCGACCACCTGCGCGACGCGGGCGACCACCGCTGCCGGCACGCTTGGGGCCTGCGGGGCATCCTGCTCCGAGCATGGCTCCCGCTACCGGTGGTTTACTGCGTCGCATGCGATGGTCAATATCGAACAATGAAAATTGCATGCGAGCGTATTACGGGGCTACAGAGGGAGGAACTAACCTCACTGCGTACCGTGATCGAATGTTGCTTCTGTTTCAGACCCTTGAACCAGCCATCATCGTTACCGCCCAACGACTTTCGGATCAAGTGCGGGCCATTCAGCGGCTTCGGCGGCTGGATCAGTCTGTACTTGATCGGCTACGCCTGGAAGCGCTACCTATTCGCACGACCTCTGCTTCGTCACAGGATCCTCCTGCTGCGTTATTGGCTTCGATGCCAGTCGCCCAACACGCACTGATGCCAGTGCAGGATGATCCCGTTATCGATGTTGAGGATTGTGCGAATATAAGCGTAACTAGCCAGGTAAATGAGCAATTGAGGAGGGCTTTGGAAGACGCGATCGCGCAGTATCGGTCCACACCCAATTCTAGGCCTCGTCTACCACGCTTGCCTGCCTGTAAACGAAATTTTGCGCTTATGGGAGCCCTAAACGCCTTGCTGGCGCCATATTTACAAGCCAGCGAGGATATAATCGATACCCACTCAATTTTGTACTGCGGGGCCATAGCTGCGTGCCGCGTAGCTCGAGTCAAGTTTTCGGACACTGACCGAGCTCCGCGCGCTCGTGGGTCTGTCCCCGATTGGCAAGTGCGAATTGAGCGGCGTATTGATAAATTTAGGACTCTCATAGCGAAGCTAATCTGCTTCAGGGGAGGCAATCAACGCCCCCGAGTCATGCGTTTCGTGAACCAAGCCTTTGCTGGGACCGGAATAAGGTCCCAACATTATATGGCTTGTGTCACGGAACGTATCGACTTCCTGAAGCAGAAGGTTTACGCGTGGGCAAGCCGTATTCGTCGCTATAGAGAACGTGTGAATAGATACCAGCAAAATCGCCTCTTCCAAAGTGATCAGAGGAAGGTGTACCGAAAGTGGGAAGGAACTGATCAAGGTGTGAGCGACGGACACCTACCAGATCCTGCTGCTATGATTAATTTCTGGCGCAATATCTGGTCGGTGCCGGTCGTGCACACTGAAGGAGATTGGATACGTGCTGTTGAGCGCACGTGTGAGGCTATTGAACCAATGAGGCCTATTACCATCTGTCCCGAAGATGTAAGTTGTGCAATTCGAATGGCTCAGAACTGGAAAAGTCCTGGGCCGGACGGATTGCACAATTTCTGGATTAAATGGTTCAAAGCCTCACATGAGTGTTTGGCAGCACAACTCCAAAATGCCCTTGAAATCGGTTCCTTGCCACCTTTATAAACAACTGGTGTCACCTCCATGCTCCACAAGTCCGGTAGTACCGCGGATCCAAAGAATTACCGACCCATTACATGCTTGCCTACCATCTACAAGCTCCTTACATCCATTTTGAGCACAAAATTAAATGCACATTTTATTGCAAACAATATTTTGGCCTCTGCTCAAAATGGATGTAAGGTTGGGTCCCGTGGTACTAAGGAGCTCCTCCTCATAGACATGACCATTTGTCAGCAAGTTAGGCGAAACAAGGCGGCCCTCTCGGCTGCTTGGATTGACTACAAGAAGGCTTATGACTCGGTGCCTCACTCATGGCTTGAAAGGATCTTAGAGTTGTATAAAGTTGATACAACTTTGAGGTCCTTTTTAGGTGTGTGTATGAGGCAGTGGGTCACAGTCCTTCGTCAACCAGGTGGTCGAGACATCCCCTCTGATTCGCCTAACTTGATAAGGATTGAAAGAGGCATCTTCCAGGGTGACAGTCTGAGTCCTTTGTGGTTTTGCCTAGCCATGAATCCTCTCAGCTCTTTGCTGAAGGATTCCGGGCTTGGCTATCGACTTCGTAGAGAGGCTGAAGTCATTTCTCACTTATTGTTCATGGATGACCTCAAATTGTTTGCATCGGGGTGCCAAGATCTTATCGCACTATTGAAAATCACACAAGAGTTCAGTAGTGCGATCAAGATGGAATTCGGTGTAGATAAGTGTGCGGTCATGCATGTTCAAAGAGGGAAAGTTGTAAATTCATCTAATTTGCAGCTTTCGGAGACAATGACCCTCAGATCTCTCTCCGAAGTTGAAACCTACAAATATCTTGGTATGTCACAGTCTTTGGGTATTATGGACGGCGATGTCAAGCAGTCAGTGAAGGAGCGCTTCTTTTGCCGCTTGACAAAAGTTCTTAACAGTCTTTTGTCGGGTGGCAATAAGGTGCGTGCCTTCAATGGCTGGGTGATGCCGCTGCTCACATACTCCTTTGGCATACTAAGATGGACTCAGACTGAGCTGGACGCCCTGGATAGGAAGGTCCGCCTACTGCTCAAATCACATCGCATGTTGCACCCACGCTCATCTGTCATGAGATTGTACATCCCGAGGAAATGTGGAGGTCGAGGCATTTTAAATGCTAAGAATCTCCATAACCGCGAGGTGTGCAATCTCAGGGATTATTTCCTTGGCAATGAGTGTGGGATGCATCGTGATGTGGTTGCAGTAGACAGGAGCCTCACGCCTCTCTCCTTGGCAAACGAAAACTGGCGTAGACCAACAGTGTTGAGCACTGAAGACCGCAAGAACGTATGGAAGAGCAAGGAGCTACACGGACGCTTCTACCGGGCCCTAACAAGGCCCGACGTAGACTTTTTAGCGTCCGTGAACTGGCTACGGTTTGGTGACCTCTTTGGGGAAACCGAAGGTTTTGCCTGTGCAATTGCTGACGAGGTCATAATGACGAACAATTACCGGAAATATATTCTGAGGGATGGCACGGTCGACATTTGTCGAGCGTGCCGTTGTCCCGGCGAATCCCTCAGACATATAATTTCCGGTTGTTCGCATTTGGCCAACGGCGAGTACTTGCACAGACATAACCTCGTAGCCAGGATCATTCATCAGCAGCTTGCTCTTCAATACGGTCTTGTTGAGTCTGAAGTGCCGTACTATAAGTACACAACGGCGCCAGTTCTCGAAAATGGTCGTGCTACGCTCTATTGGGATCGATCTGTTATCACAGACAGGACTATTGTCGCCAATAAACCTGACATCGTGTTGACAGATCGATCTCAACGCCGGGCAGTGCTCGTCGACGTCACCATCCCGCATGATGAGAACCTCGTGAAGGCCGAGAAGGATAAGCTCAGCAAGTACCTTGACTTGGCTCACGAGGTGACCACCATGTGGGATGTTGACTCGACGATCATTGTCCCGATAGTTGTTTCGGCAAACGGTCTTATAGCGAAGAGTCTCGACCAACACCTCAAGAGACTCTCGCTAGATGGCTGGATCAAGGGCCAGATACAGAAGGCAGTACTCCTCGACACGGCACGCATTGTGAGGAGGTTCCTCTCTCTGCAGCCCTAACCACCGGTAGCTTGAGCCCTGCCCCGCTGCTGGCGGCACCCGTAGATTAGGTTTTTTAAAATGTTTATTTTTTGTATCGGTATTGTTATTTTACCTTTATATTTGAATATGTAAAAAACCTAATTTATAGAAAATTAAATGAATATCTAAATAATAATAATATAGCTTTATTAATTCCAAATTTTAAATCACAATACATTTGCTATTTACAAATTATTTCATGCTATTATAATGAGATTTCAATGTTTAATAATAATTTAAAGTTCATGCAAATTTAATGTTTTTAAGTTCATTTTAATTACATTGAATTAATGGAGTTTATGCATTCTATATTTTTAATGATTCAATAATATATATATATATTTTTTTTTTTTTTTTAATATATGATTTAACTATTTGGACCCCCTCTGGGTAAAAGCCTCCTCCAAAGAGTCCCATTTCTCTCGGTTCTTCGCTATCTTTGGCCAATTATGTCCTGCTACTGCCGCTAGTTCGTCTTGCCATCTACAACCGGGTCTCCCAACACTTCTCGTCCCGTGGGGTCCTTTCCATTTAATAACTCTTGATGTCCATCTGTCGTCAGTGTATCTAGCAGCATGGCCCGCCCATCTCCATTTCAGACCTTGTGAGAACAGTAGAGCATCCGTTACTTTAGTTATATTTCTAATATCTGCATTTCTTATCTTGTCTCTTAATTTGATATTTAAGTAGCTTCTCTCCATCGCTCTCTGTGTTGTTTGGATCTTATTGCGAGTCATGGTGTTGAATGTCCAAGTTTGGCAACCGTAAGTTAAACTAGGTAGTATTATGGAATTATAGGCTATCTTTTTAAGTGTTACGGGAAGCTGGGATTTGAATATCTCTTTGTTTGCCCAGTATTTATTCCATTCCACATTTACTTGACACCATTTGAGTTTGGCCTTGAAAACTTTTCTGGTCTCGAACATACTGTTATAAATAGGCCCAGAGGTTGGTTTCCCGTATGATAGCCACTGTCGGAAATAAAGACGTGCCTCCCCATGAGCATCACTAACGTGTTTATTCCAGCCAGGTACATAAGGTTTATTTTTCTTTTTCTTGGCACTATAACTTTTGCTTAGAATGGAAGCTTGAACAAGGATATCCACTGTCGATTTATACAAGCTATCCAGTACCATTCGATGATCCAAATTACAACAAACTTTATCTCCGCAATCTTTTAATTCCGTAGGATAATCAATTGCACTTAGATGTTTAAAACAATAGCTTGTATACGTCGCTAGCTGGTTGGCATCTCGTGCACCCCATAGGGGAGACCGGGGACAATTGAAACGATTTGACTTTGACTGCCTGTTGCCGTTTTATTTTTAAAGTTAGAAAGATGTTTGCCATAATTATTTCAAGGTTAGTTATCTGGTTCCTAAATAAAGTATATTTGGTAAGTCTATCATTAATAGTTATTTTACAATAATGTAATAAAGAGAATGGGGGAATGTGGTTCAATTGACCTCACACCGTTGTTAATTGAAACACTATGTAAGGTCAATTGAAACACCGTAATATCTTTGACACAATGAAAGTAATGTTATCAGTCCTACTCGTTTTCATCGCTATATTGGTATATAATACGACCATCAAAAGTTCACAAGCATAACATAAACATATCGTCATTTATAAGCATCAGAAAATCTCGATCATCAAACGCAGATAAAAAAAAATATATGACTTGTAGCTTTCTTTGTTGCTGGCTACCTTATACATAAAGCTTAATAGAAAATAGTTTGAATGTTATAATAAGCTATAATGATATGGAATTGTGTTAAAAATACATAATTATACTACATACAAAAATGCTTGTTTCAATCATAACAGTGTTTCAATCATAACTTAATGAATGGATAAACTTGAAACGTCGGGATTTTAAATAATATACACAATATAATCGGTTAAGATCGTTTTATTATAAAACAAAAACAGTTACAATAAAAATAATACCACGGCTACTTATATGCCGAATTAAAATAAAATCAAAAACGTAATTCCTCTTGCATGTAGTTGTAACACATCAGCTGTATAGACTGTTCGACATTCTATATTTGAAATTTGACATAAATTCCATTCTAGTTTTGTACACAACTTCATGCAAGAGGAGCGTTACTTAAGTTTTTCACCTATTCGTCAGAATGATAGTAAGTAGTAGGTACACATACCGGACTAATACCAAAAGTGGCACCTATATCTATACTTCTATAATATTAATATGAATAAAGTAACTCTGTCTAGTGGTTTATTTATCCAAATCACGGGCAAAAGTTAGTGTAGGTATAATAATTATTGACCATGAAAGAAATCATTATAAAAAAGAAGCCATTTGCGCAAATTCATTTTCACATTTATTAAATAAAAACATGCGTCAAATACAGAACCACCTCATATTTAAAGGCGACTATATTTGGGGACGATTAAAACGCCAGGACGAATGAAACGTTTCAATCGTCCACACGCAAGTAGTTCCTACCATCCCCAAATCACAGTTTTTAATTCAAGGTCAAATATTAAACGCAAAAACAACTCGAACACTGATAATTGGCAATAATAAACATTCGTTAATTTATCACAATCACGCTAAAATAGTTAAATCAGTTAAAATACAAGAACAAACAAAGTTATTAACAAATATACAAGATGAGAAATACTTACTTTTGACTGCGAAAAAATTAAATCGCTCCGTGACACCGCTGCGTTGCTCGGTCGCTCGCGCTCTACTGACCATAGATTAAGATATGGCCGGCGGAGTCCTGAGTGTTGCGTCATACTCGTAGGTATTATAGTTTTTGAGAAATTTGACTTGTTTCAGTCATGACGTGTTTCAATTGTCCCCGGTCTCCCCTACAACTTGACTACGCTGTTTGTCACTTGTACAGGTAGTTGACGTTAAAACATTCAGCTTACAGTATAATTTTAAAGGAAAGTGGTCGGACCATAAGACGTCATGCAAAACTTTTACGTCTACTACTGCCAGCCATGCAGCTCGAGACACTAAACAATGATCCAGCCAGCTTCCGGTACCGTGAACGGACCCCAGTTCTTTTTTTTGATGAGTCCAGGGTGTGCTTGAATGGCTGTGAAAGACGAGGAAGAGTCTACAGGAGGCCAGGAGAACGGTATGCACAATGCTGTTTCAAGGAAACAGTTGCATATGGCGGAGGTTCCGTCATGGTGTGGGTGGGCATTTCCATCGAAGGGCGTACAGAGCTCGTTTTCGTACCTGGTGGGGGCCGTGGCGGTGGTTTGACCGCTGCCAGGTACATAACTGACATCCTTGAGGAGCATGTTGTTCCTTACGCCAGTTTTTATGACGAGGGGTTCGTCCTGATGCAGGATAATGTCCCTTGTCATACCGCAAGGATCACTCGGGCCTACCTTGCCGAGGTCGGCATTCCCACCATGAACTGGCCAGCCATCAGCCCGGACCTGAATCCCATTGATCATTTCTGGGACTACTTGAAAAGGCAGATTCGAAAGTGGGATCCAGCTCCTTCAAATGTTACGGAGCTGAAGACAGCTCTGCAGGAGGTGTGGGATGCCATACCCCAGGAGCTTATCAAGAAGCTGATAAGATCCATGAAAAACCGCCTGAATGCTGTGATAAGGGCCAGGGGTGGAAATACATATTAATGAATAAATAAAACCTTATTTGCCTTAAAATGCCTTTTATTTTACGATTTCCCTTTTCTTTTCTTTTTGTTTTTTTCATGCATCTCTGCAAAACCTGGCTCCTGTCGCTTGTGGAAAATGGCATGAATGAAAATTACTATTTTTTGAAATCATTACATTATCAGCTTTCATTTGATACCATTTTCTTTAAAGATATTTGGAATAGGTCAAGATATACTGGGCGGAGAACCCAAACGTGCAGCTTGAGTCGATTTTTTTGCTCGTGAGTGTATACGGACGAGGCAACAGATAAAGTGATATGATACAGGCAGTCCCACAGACATTATATAAACTAGCAGACATAACATTACTGCTCAGAATGCGTGGCAGCTTTACACACATAAAAGATTAACTCACACTAATACAAAAACAGGGACGTATTAAGGAAACTGAAACCTGAAAATATTAACAGTATAAATTAATTTATTTATTAATTTATTTTAAGCTATTGCATAGCTTCTATCGCGGGCCTTGAGCGCGGGGACCGAATCCAGAAATTCCGTAACGAAAAAACCTCACGCTCCCCACTCCGACGGGCAAGGTGTGGCTTGAAGGCCGTGCATCGTCTAACGTCGTTTCAGTTCGGCAGTCTTCGACACGGCGTTGTGTGCGTTTGTACGACATGCAATAGCTTTACCGCGGCAGTCCCCGAGTGCCACACGTCTTTTTTTTGCAAAAGATGTGTCATTAAGTCTCATGAAATGAACTTTCCCGCAATTTACTTAGGTAGATAAGATAGCTAACTCATAAACATAAACAATACCAGAACAAGACAAAACAGTAGATACACAGTGCGTAAGTTATGTTATGTTTTGAATTGTTTTCAGGGTAAGTACCTATTACAAAACAATGCAATAATAAATGAGGTCAAGTGCAAACCAATTGATATAAGAGGGAGTGGGAATACTTAAGGTCTTGGAATTAGTCGATATACCCAAGGTAAACAGGTCGAAATTTATACAGATTAATCTTTCCGTACAAAAAAAAATGTACTTTGTTCGAAAATTAATTTTCTTATGGACTATGGTGCTTGAGGAAAGCTGATTGACCAGTTTAGGGACACGGCAGCGGTGTTTGACAGCTCTACATACTTACCATACACAAGCGGGCAGCTGCAGCTAGAGTATTCTTTGGATTGAAAGATACAGTCGCGAACCGGGATTGTTGAGCCACTTACCCATGTTTCTAATTTGGCCGTGTACTGCAAATCGAATAGCTGTCAGCCAGTAGGTGACATCGGCAAGTGGCTCAACAATCCCGGTTCGTGACTGTATCTACTTAGCGAAAAAAATTGAAATAATCTAGTAAAATTTAAAAT
Organism: Acleris emargana; assembly: GCA_927399475.2. NCBI lineage: Eukaryota > Metazoa > Arthropoda > Insecta > Lepidoptera > Tortricidae > Acleris > Acleris emargana. The sequence continues at coordinate 4,152,137 of OV656843.1, forward strand.
GTTTTATTAATATATGTAGGCTTCATTGTGGTATGAAAAAAAAGTTGGATGGCACCAGGAGCTAGAACTGTGCGAAAAGCACCACTGGATAATAATTTTTTTTCAAAATGCTCAGAGCAAATCACACTCGATGAATTAGGCTGCCAGTCTTTCCTATTAATGTTCTTGATCCAGGCGTTCCTTAGATATTCATCCTTCGGAAACCTGAAATCCAAACGCGGAGGTCATAATAGAAATGCTGCTGTACACTAGCGTACTTAAATAGGGTCGATCGGTAGTTACGTTGCCATAGCACTTGTCTAGAGAATATTTCGTTAAATGGCGAGGCGAGTAGCGATCACAATTTTGTTAAATCCAATACTGCTTAGAAGCATTATCAAACAAATAATGTCACGCCTTCTTAGGCCTAGTTCGGCCCTGTATAAATTGCACAGTACATTAAGTGTCAAATGAGGTTATTTAATTTAGTAAAACTAAAATATTTCTCGTATTTCTTTAGAAGACCTTATATTGAAAGTTTTATCAGCTTCATGAATATTGCCTTTGTAATTATTTCTAAATATTTGAAGGTCAATCAGCGGTAAACTAAAATAAATCTATGACAAAAATAAATCTAGGGCAAAAGATTAACTTACCGATGGAACGCAATTTCAGGGGTTTTCCTGTATGATGCGTTGTAACAAAAGGGAACACAGCATTTCACCATGATTTTATAACTTTAAATTCACACTTGATTTCAAAATAATATTATTTCCCACAAGATATCCGAGGCTCATTCACCACAACAAAAAATTAACGCCATATGTCGCTTAAATGTCTCTTAGCACAGATGGCGACTGCCACGGGTTCAAAATTGTCTATGTGTGCCTTGGTATTGCAATAAATGCAAAAAAGAAATAGGTTTATACGATTTAGTATTAGATGGAAAGGGGTAGTGGCATTTTTTACACTTGTCTATGTTGGCGTGAAATAATGTTATGTCTGCTAGTTTATATAATGTCTGTGAGGCAGTCCAACCTACGAATCCGGTTTCCGGCGCGGTCTTAAGATTTCAGTCATGAGATAACAAATGTTTATGAAACTCGGAGCCCACTTAACATCTGGGGTTCTATTCTACTCGGTAACACCATATTCGTTTTGACATTTAATCGTATTATCAAGCTACGATAGCTCTTATTTAGTTTACAATAATGGCGGCTGAGATAAAAACAATATGATAACACGTTAAAAGTCATTTAGTTTTTTTTCTCTCTTTATCTCTCTCTTAAGATTTTGGTGTGTTTTCCTGCGGAAACTACGCAGGATATTAGAAATATTTTTAATTTGCTATTTATAGATTTATATAATGCTAGACTAATTAGTACCATTGTAATATTAAATATATTAAAAAAAAAAAAGCAAAGCAAAGTGCAAAGTGTGGTTACAGAATTATCAACAAGTTTTAAAAGTTGTTGGTAATTCTTTAGCTCTGCCTACCCTACTTTGGGATTGAAGGCGTGAGTTTATGTATGTGTGTATGTGTATTAAAAAAAATACTGACTGCTGAGTTTCTTGCGGCGTTTCTTCTCAGCAGTGGTCTCCTCTTGTGAAGCGCTGGTAGATTCTTGACGTGTAAAAGTGCTCGTGCGGTCTACTTACTGAATAAAGGTCTTTATCTTTATCTTATCTTATCTTTACCGAGTATCAATTAAAAAATGATTTTGATGATTTGATTTTTGATAAATGTTTACTCAATCAAAACTCATAATCCCACTTTTATACCTATTTCCGCGTCTACACAATCCAGTCTTGCTAGCACCGACCACTCTGGCCTCCGTCCAAAACTCGCTAATGGAATTTCGTCCGTCTGTGACTTTGCTCTTCACCACCGGACTCCAGAGCTCTTCAATGTAAAAATTATGCACCAATTCACGAAATCCCTTTACTGAGAAGCCTTTTAAACATATGTCAATGTGGAATGGTGCCAGTATTCCATAGTTTAATGTTAGATGGAAATTGAACATGGGCTAAGATTTTCAAATCTAGTTGGCAGGAAATGCGGTGTTGGAGACTTTTGAAAAGTAGGTAAGCACAATAAATTATTGCTGTCACTTAGAGGTTGAAAGAGACAAATAGCAGCTAGGATTAATAATACCCAATACTCAATATTTTATTGCAGTCTTTTTGTATCTAAAAAGATGGAAATAAAATATAATATAAATGGTTCACTATGAATCCGTTAGGCACAGCAAAATAATTTAGAGAGAGAGAGACTTATAGGTGCCTGTGTAAAACCGCCAAAATCAGGAATGCGTATTCCCCTACTCCCTCTTTGTTCAGTTAAAACGGAATAAAGTACAAACATTTTTTACGCAGACAAAGACGCGAATAACAGTTAGTGTAACTTACGAGGGGCGTTCAATAAATTCTCGGTATGAGAAGGAAAACAAAAGCATACGATTAGTGTTTTATTTTTATTTTTCTATATATTCCCCCCCTATGCTTATAGACTTATAAGATCTGTCAATTAGTTTTTTTAACCCCTCATAAAAATATTTTTTGTCTTTGGTGTCAAAATACTCCACCATCGCTGCCTTCAACGCTTCATCATTAGAAAATCGATGTCCACGAAGATCCTTTTTAAGGTTGGGAAACAAAAAGTAGTCGCTGGGGGCCGAATCTGGACTGTACGGCGGGTGAGTAATTGTTTCGAACCCAGATTCAAGAACAGCAGCCTTGGCAACATGAGCAGTATGCACAGGGGCGTTGTCATGAAGAAGCAGCACTCCTCTGGTCAATTTTCTTTGATTGCTTCCCGTAATTGGCGTAAAATGTTAGCGTAGTACTCTCCTGTAATATTTAAACCCTTTTCTTTATAATCTATTAATAATATCCCTTCACAATCCCAGAATATTGTCGCCATGATCTTGCCAGCTGAAGTGACGACTTTGAATTTCTTGGGATGAGGTGTTCCTTTAACGTGCCACTGCATCGACTCTTGTTTGCTTTCAGGGTCATAAAGATGAACCCAAGTTTCATCTCCGGTAACAATTTTTTGGAGCAAACCATCAGGGTTTTCACCACACAGCTCAATGAAGTCGGAACAACAAGCAACACGCGTTTGCTTCTGAAACGGTGTCAACATTCGTGGTACCCATCTCGCACTAACTTTGGACATGTTAAGATGATCGTGGATAATATCATGTATTGTACCAATAGAAATATTGGTTTTTTGTGCTATAGACCTAACCTTCACTCGACCATCTTCCAGTATAATTTTCTCCACTTTTTGAATGTTTTCTGGTGATGTAAGTAGCTTCGACAGGCCGACCAGGTCTAGGGTCATCTTCTATGCTCTCCCTCCCACGCTTAAATTCATTTGACCACTTTTGGACAGTAGATAATGAAGGAGCGGACTCACGGTAAACTAAATCCATTTCTTCTTTAACTTTTGATTTTTACCCTGTTTAGTCAAGAATTTTATCACGGCTCGATGCTCCAATTTAATTATCATTGTAAAATCGCTCATGGTGGTCACGTTTGTTCAGCAGTAGCAGAAAAACAAAAGAACGTGTGGGCTTCAAATTTACTTTTTTTTACTGTCGATGAATGACTCTTAGCGGCCAGTATTAAGAAGTTTACTAAAAAGGTTTGCAAGATACCAATACCGAGAATTTATTGAACGCCCCTCGTATCTATACATACATACTCGTATATCCGCTTACATAAATAACAATTTGTATTAACTTTACTGTTCTCTACCAAAGTGAAGTTTATATAATTTATGTAAGTTTAAGTAGGTATGTATTGGTTAGTTTAATGTTTATGCAATTTTTCCTAAATAAAATTGTACTCTTGCACAACCGTTCACTTTTCTCAATCTCTAAAGGGTTAGCTGGAAGAGATCCCTTAGAGGGATAAGTTCATCTTTGTTTTTTTTTAAATACATCTTCATTGTTTTGTTTTTGTTCTAATTTTTAATTGTATTATTGTTGAATTCTGTATTGGAAATAAATTTTAAAATTAAAGCCAAGTTAAACTATCGTTGTCATACAATCAAAAGGAAAATGCACTACCGTAAAATGTGCCTACTTTGCTCCCCCATGGGTAACTATGCTCCATAGTGACTTTTTTGTATGTTACTTATAAGACAAGGCCGATGACAAATTTTCTAAAAATAATTGATGTATACATCCGGCTTCGCAGTGAATGAAAGCACTAGAATGATTTACAATACAGAATACCTCAATATAACGATGGAGCAAGATTACCCGTGGGGGAGCAAAGTAGGCACATTTTACGGTATTAAAGTAACAGACGTCACTTAAAAACTCATCAACGAGCAATATCCACCTACTCGTAACTAGGAACGATAAAAAGCAAAGAGTAAAAGTGCATCAGAATACATCGTCTGCATCTGGGGTGCTATTCTCAAACGTCGCAAGATGAGATTCTTAGTCGAGAAAGTTGAGTTTATCGTCGTAATTGTGGATATGGGTGTCAGAGCTGGAAGAACTTTGAGCCATATCATAATCTACCGGCACTGTTGATGGATCGTCAACGGATTGAAAAAAAAAAGTTGAAAATATATTGCACCTACAAATACACACACGTAACTGCCCATTAAAGACAGAAGTGAGAAAATGTAGAAAGAGATAAATATAGATTTTACATAAGAATCTCATGTGCACGACAGAGACAGTTTCTCTCTGTTTATCTTCATTGGTCACTCAGCTCTGTGGGCGATTGAACATCTTTGGGATCCTGTGTTTTTCTATTTAATTACCTTACCTTGCCGTGTGGTTGCCGGCTAAGAGTTGTGCCACTCCATGTCTTCCCGTGGAAGTCGTAAGAGGCGACTAAGGGAATAAAGGCTTGTAGTACTGTTAGGCGATGGGCTTGCCACCTGTCACTAATATACACTGTTAAACATCTTAGCCTAATTGTGCAAATTGTGGTTACAGAGTTATCAACAAGTTTTTAGAGTTGTCGGTAATTCTGTAGCTCTGCCTACCCCACTCTGGGAATGAAGGCGTGAAGGTATGTATGTGTATGTACCTTAAAGGTAAAACGTCGAGAGGAAACCTATACGTTTGAAAAGTGTGTAAAAGTAATTGCACAGAAGATCCTAAAGTGTCGAAGTGTGTCCGAATGGGCCCATAGTATAAGAGAAGATAAACCACAAACTTTTGGCGACATGGTAAAAGTATTAAAAATGAATTATAATTATTGTTGTCACTTTTTTTTGACATGGAACACCAAACCTGCGCGAGCCTACACTTTGACAACAAACATATCGTCGGTGAAACTGCAAAACCGAAAGTAACATTTTAAATAAGAAGCAAAATGCACCTTTTTAATAAGACTGTAAGGTTTATTTTGCTCTATCATAAATTTGTTAGTTACGCGGTTTTGCTTACCTCTCTGTTACCTTCACTGTTTTTTTTTGTGTTCCTTCCTCTTTTTCTTCAGATCAATTTGTATGAGATTGTTCTCAGATGTAATTTTTTTATAATTAATTAGGCATATATTTCTAAATGTTGTGCCACGGTTACTCGAACTCAACGCGTCTGTAAAGAATATCAGAGCAGCAATGGCTGTCGTTAAATTTTCAATCTTCCTCGAGACTCGAGCTAATGACAGCTCGACTCATTACACGTTGGCTTTCTATCGTCTAGCCTGTGCCTCGATAGATTAAAGTTATTTTTTTCAATTTTCCTTGGGGACTAGATACTTAGTGGCTTCGGTTTTTTTCTGAAATGGAGAAGGTCAACGAGCAGACAGGCCAAGTGAATTCTAAAGCACATGAAAAATAATCCGAATGGAATCTGAATCGCTACCACTATCTCATCCAACGCATTTGCAATTTTAGGATTGCAGTCTAATGAGCGTAAAGGACAGAGCTATAGCAGTTATATAGCTCTGTCCTTTTCTCTCAGCGTAAACAGATCTGCTTACAGAAAACTTAACATAAATAATAAAAACATAATAACCCCCCAGATACCACTTACCACAACGTGACCTGTGTGCTCGTTTGCCTTATTCTTTTTATTTAAAAAAAACGAAACTACATGGCTCTTAATTTTAAGTCGCTATATCTCAAAAAGTTACTTAAGTGACTAGACAGTTATTTCCAAGTAGGGTAAAGTCACCAGTGGTCAGCCAGAGACCAGTAGTCGACCTTATATGAGTGCGAAGAGTGGGAAAATAATCTTTCGTACTCTTCCCACTCATACAAAGTATAGGCAGAGGCCGACTACAGGTCTCTGGCTGACCACTGGTGACTTTACCCTACCTACCATTCAATTACAGTCTGTGAGCACTTAGAAGAGGCTTCGGTTTAGTACTTCTCTCTCGCTCTTACTAAGATCGTATGAGAGCGAGTGAGAGAGAAGTACTAAACCGGAGCCTATTCTAAGTGCTCACAGACTGTACGACCTTATTATTAGTGATGGTTATGGTCGGCAGAAAAAACAAATACATTTGAATATTCACTTTTGTTCTTAATTATAAAAAATATAAAAAAGTCAATTCAATTGCTGGAGGATCTAAAACTAGAACTTGAAAGTTCATTAAAAATTGTCTCTGGCTTGATAAAAAAAGCAAAGTTAAGATTACATCCCACGGGCAAAGAAGTTTATTTTAACAAAAAAATGTCCTGAAGAAAACCCCGGTTCGACTACTGTAAAAGTCGTGCAGCAGCTGATAAAGAGGTTGACATGCCGGAGGGCGTCAATAAAAATTGCGTGCTCTATTTTAAGGACTTAATTCACATTCCTGTGACCTGTTAAAGTAGAAAGAAAAGGAAGGGATTTAGTAATTTAAAATTGATTTTTTTTTCTAATCAATGTGAACGCGACTGACATATATATATATATATATATATATATATATACATCAGTCGTTTATTCAGTATAATTTGGATACTTTTGTTAACCATACTTTGCTACCAATACATCACCTTGATAACAATCACTACTTTGTATACCTGTCTCAGTGAAAATATTTACTTACTTCGTTTTTAAAGAAGCCAATATACGAGTATCCTCTTACTTTGAAAATTACTCGGAACGTAAATAGGTTGAAATAAATAGAATATTCAATGAGAGAGAGGAAATTGCAATTTTATTTTTCCGAGTAGTGGATACAGAAATACAGGTTCTGTAAATGGATTGTACAGTCCACTGCGTGTGTATTTGAACGTTTGAGCGAGGTACGAGCAAAAAATTAAAAGAGAAAAAAGTGTTAGAAATAAGTAAAGTTTATGCAAAATTGTAAGTACTATCGGAAAAGCGCTTTAATATTTACATTCAATATGTTTGACGTTATATCGATGGCAATAGAACTCAAAATTAAACGGGTTTTAATTATTAGTAGGATTATTTTCTGATAAGTATATCTGATTTAATTGATCCCCTGCACTCCTGAGTGGTTGCCGGGTTAAATTAGTGCCACTCCATGTCTACCCGTGGATATCGTAAGAGGCGACTAAGGGAATAAAGGCTTGTAGTACTGTTAGACGATGGACTTGCAACCTGTCTCTGATGCGCTGGTAAACATCTTAGCCTATTTGTGCAAAATGTGGTTACTGAATTATCAATAAGTTTTTAAAGTTGTAGGAAATTCTGTAGCTCTGCCTACCCCGTTCTAGGATTACAGGTGTGAAGGTATGTATGTTTGTATGTATATCTGATTTCAAACGAATTATGTAATATAAATATTTATTATTTATTTATTTTATGGCATAGGAAGGCAATTGAGCACACAGGCCACCTGATGGTAAGTGGAAACTGTGACCCATAGTCATTCGCATTCACAAGACTGCAAATGCACTGCCAACCCTAAGGACTAAGATGGAATACCTCTATGCTAGTTATCTCACCGGCTGTCTTACACCCAAACCGGAACACAACAATGCGAACACTGCTGTTTGGCGGTAGGTTAATGGATAAGAAGATAGGTTAAACTTCATGAAAAGTTTCCGTTACTTACGTTGCATTATAAAACTTTAGTAATTTTCAGAAATTAAACGATTATAATTTTGGTAACTTTCAAAATATTACATGAAATTGGTGAAAGTATTACTTTTGAAAATTTCAGAATATTGCACAAATTTACGTGAAAGTTTGACTTTTGAAACTTACAAGCCGCCCATCACTAGTCCCAAACTAAGCTCTAGGCTTGTATTATGGGTACTAGACAACGATATAAATACTTATATAGAGAAATATATACTTTAATACATAGAAAACATCTATGACTCAGAAACAAATATTCGCACTCATCGCAAAAATATCTACCCTTACCGGGATTCGAACCCAGATACGCTAGCTTCGTAGGCAGGATCACTACCAACTAGGCCAACGCGTCGTAAATAAACGAAACAAAATAAAAAATCGTCTATCTAGTTGAAAAGTAAGTTTCTTAATAGAATAACATGGTCGAAACAGACATCAAATAAAACATTGAGGTAGTTCGGAGATAAAAGAAATACATCCAAGCGTTATCACGAAACTGTCACGAAGTAAGAACGTTTCGGAAACGAATGAGTCGTTTGCTTTTCTTGTCTATCTTACCAGGGTCGGAAAAAAGGGGAGGTGCTTGGAAATTAAGTACAAATTTGTACGCAGATCAGTAGGAGTGAAGATAAAGACATTTATTCAGTAACCAAGCCGCACGGGCACTTTTACACGTCAAGAATCTACCAGCGCTTCACAAGAGGAGACCACTGCTGAGAAGAAACGCCGCAAGAAACTCGGCAGTCAGTCATTTTTTAAATATATTTAATAATACAATGGTATTACTTAGTCTAGCATTATATAAACCTATAAATAAATTTGTTGAGCTTATGCATGTATGTATGTATTAGGGTAGGTCTATTTCTTTACCACGCTCTAAAACCCTAATGTTAAGGCTTGATGGATTTTAACATAATGAGTTTTCGTTAGAGTTTCGTGTTGGTTATGAAGAAGTTTTTATAACATAATAAAATGTGACTAGACATGTTCTTTCCGTGGACCCTTCATTTTATGTCGAGAGCTTTCCCCTTGATATGAGGGTTTTGGTCACATTTATCAGTAGGTAATCATTCTAACCGCGTTCCCGCCATCCTTACAAGGTCGTCACTCCATCTTGTTGGAGGCCTACCTACAGCTCATCTCCCGGTCCGCGGACGCCACTCAAGAACGTTCTGGCCCCATCGGCCATCAGTCCTGCGAGCGATGTGCCCCGCCCACTGCCACTTCAGTTCAGCTATTCTTCGGGCTATGTCGGTAACCTTAGTTCCACTTAGTACCTAATCACCATACATCGTTATCGCGGGAGCAAAAACGATTTGACAGTAGTGAAAGATTAGACAAATAGGAAAGAACAGAAGTGACACTCGTATCGTGTCGAGTCATTTCGAGTTCAAAATCTATAAATTCTCTTTCAAATATCTTCCCTGCGACCCCTACGTACTTGACTTGATCAGTTCAGTAGCACATATTTAAAGAGATTAGCTACACAATCCTAACGTCAACGTCTCAATCACTTTTCCTGCTACTTTAGACATTTGTTATTCTTGATTGATTTGATATGTACAGGAACATACAAAAATATATCTAAATTAAATATGAGTACAAATAGAAAACATATATTTAAAAAGTTAAAACTATTTTTGGAGAAATATAATGGATTTGACATTAAAAAAAATAAAAAAAATGACTAGTTGACGCGTTTACTCAGTGCAAGACAAGTTTGATTGACCGTTTCCAGTAAAAACGTCGTGCTAGATATGAAGAACTTCTTAGAGTGTTAGGCAGAATATTCCATTTATACTAAATATACATTCTGTTATATGTGTTCTTTACTAGATTTGTTTTTGCTCCCGCGATAACGATGTATGCTACTCACCCTAAATCTTGGCTACTCCTCCGTCTCTTTCCTTGCTGCATGGATCCACACACAGTTAATGTGAGTTCGCGATTGTTATGTTATGACCGCTTGGTTGAGAATCTTGTTGTTGACCCCACACCGACTCGATTCCCACCCAAGTTATTTTAAATGGAAACAAATGGATATAGCTGTTTTCGAATAACGCTACTAGAACAGAGATTAGACATGTCTGGGGATTGTGTTTACTTTTCGTGTGTTTGTTAAAAAAAAAACTTACTATCGTTAGTGTTTGCGATCGGAAATTTGCGTGGAGACCTGTCACAATACTATGGTGAAAGGGGTGTCCCTGTGTTTTACCGACAATTTTTTTCATCGAATCTATCATTTAACCGAATTTCACGTCATCGAAAGATATTTTCCGTTGAAGCCCTGTTGTTTTCAGGTTATCTTAAATATTTATTATACTATAGGTAAGTTTGTTTTATGTATCGAATTTTTTTATGCAGGTTATCTGGCACCGTCATGGGTAAGTATAACTTGTTTTTTTATTTTATTAGTATAACTTATTAATTTTTGTGACAATTCTGAGTTTTGACACATTTTCCTGCTCAACTGCGCATGAATATATTTATTTTTTGTTTTATGTGAGATTCATTGTTTTATATAATGCTAGGTTAAGTTTATCTTTTTATTAAATATATAAAAGGAGAAGCTGACTGACTGACTGACTGACTGACATATCAACGCACAGCCTAAACGGCTAAACGTAGGCACTTGAAATTTGGAAGGGACGTAGCTTAGGTACCGTAGAGGTGCACTAAGAAAGGATTTTGATAAATTCTACCCCCAAGGGGATAAAATAGGGGATGAAAGTTTGTATGAAACTTTGCCAATTTTAAACCGATCGGGCTGAGACTTTGCATGCATATAGCTACTATGATATAGGCATCCTTTAAGAAAGGATTTTGATAAATTCCACCCCTAAGGGGATAAAAAGGGGATGAAAGTTTGTATAAATCTTCTTAGATTTTCGACTGATTGAACTGAAATTAAAGATTGGAGCTACTATGGTGAAGACGTCCGCTTAAATAGGATTTTGATAAATTCCACCCCTAAGGGGATAAAAAGGGGATGAAAGTTTGTATAAATCTTCTTAGATTTTCGACTGATTGAACTGAAATTAAAGATTGAAGCTACTATGGTGAAGACGTCCGCTTAGATAGGTTTTTGATAAATTTTGTTAAATGGGATAAAATAGGGGATGAAAGTTTGTATGAAATCTATCTAAATATATAAAAGGAGAAACTGACTGACTGACTGACTGACATATCAACGCACAGCCCGCTTAAATAGGATTTTGATAAATTCAACCCCAATACCAACCCCAATGGGGATAAAATAAGGGATGATGGAGGATGTGAATGTATTAATTTGAACCTATCAGTACCTAATGGAACGAAAAGGAAGAGAGGAGTGAATGATGAGGAGGGATGGTCAGGGGTCAAAAAAGAACACGTTCTAGGTAGGGTTTATACTGTTCATCCAAACAATACAGAATGCTACCACCTTCGAATGCTTCTACATGAGATCAGAGGCCCAATTTCATTTGAAGCGTTGAAAGCTGTAGATGGTCACTTACATCCCACTTTCCAATCCGCATTCAAGGCTCTAGGTCTACTCGAAGATGATCGTCATTTGGAGTCAGCTCTTGAAGAGGCAGCACTTTGTCAAACACCGCATATCATTCGAGAGCTTTTTGCTATAATTTTATTGTTCTGCCAGGTTTCCGACCCCTTATGTCTTTGGGAAAAATACAAAGAATACCTTTCTGAGGACTTTAAAAAACAACTGGAAAGGCAAGGTGACGTGGATGTTGAGCACTCATCGGACCTGATATTTAACAAATGCCTGTCGGTATTAGAGGATGCCGTATTATCATTAGGCGGCCGTCCTCTTAAAGAGTATGGATTACCTCAGCCAATTCCATCAATACAATTTGGAAATAGAGAGTACATGAAGGAGACCAGTTACGATACAGTGGCCTTAGAAGACGCAGTAAGACAAAATGAAGCATCCTTGAATGACGAGCAACAGGAAGTTTACAGTAAAATTATCACGAGTGTAGCCGCAAATGACGGTCGAATATTCTTCTTAGACGCACCAGGTGGAACTGGTAAAACCTTCCTTATTAATTTACTTTGGCGAAAGTAAGAAGTACTCACGGCATTGCTCTGGCTGTGGCGTCGTCCGGCATAGCTGCTACATTACTCGAAGGTGATCGAACTGCTCATGCTACTTTTAAGTTACCACTCAATTTTATCACTGCCGAGACTCCCATTTGCAACATCTCCAAACAAAGTAATTTTGCTGAAGTAAGAGTACAAAAATAATCGTGTGGGACGAAATAACGATGGCTCATAAAGGTGGTATTGAAGCCTTAAACAGATTACTAAGAGATATTAGGGGTGATACAAAATTAATGGGTGGAGTAACAGTTTTGCTGGCCGGAGACTTTCGGCAGACTCTACCAGTGGTGCCAAAAGGAACCCGAGCTGACGAAGTAAAGTCGTGCATTAACTAATTTGTGGCCCCAGGTTAATATTCTTAAGCTCTCTAAAAATTTGAGAGCACATTTGGGCGGGGATGAGTCTGCTGGTAGATTTTCAGATCTCCTTCTTAACATCGGTAATGGTGATTTTCCATCGTTTGATGGAATGATAACCATCCCGGAAGAATTGTGCACAGTATTGTTACTATGATTCAAGAATTACTGTCTAAAGTTTATCCAGACATTATTCATATACATGAAAAGCCTATTGAATGGTTATGTGAGCGTAACATTCTTACTCCAAAGAACGATCAAGCAGCAGCTATTAACGATATACTGCTCATGTCGTTTGAGGGCGAAGAAAAGGTCTATACTTCGATTGATACTGTGGTTAATACAGATGACGCTACTAATTACCCTGTAGAATTTTTAAATTCATTGAAACCGCCAGGTTTGCCTTATCATAAGCTTATTCTGCGTGTGGGCACTCCAATTATGTTGTTGAGAAATTTAAAACCATCAAAACTTTGTAACGGTACGAGACTGCAAGTGAAAGCGTTACATCGCAATATAGTGGAAGCCACTATATTAACTGGGTGAATTTAAACGATTACAGTTTCCCCTAAAAGTCTGCTTTGCCATGACAATAAACAAGTCTCAGGGGCAAACTCTCAAATTTGCGGGTATTAACTTGAGAGAACATTGCTTCTCTCATGGACAGTTTTATGTTGCTTGCTCTCGAGTAAGTTCACCCAGTAGCTTGATTGTTTTAGCGCCTAATGACAGATTAGTTAAGAATATTGTGTACAAAGAAGATTTGAAGGTCCTATTTTTTTACACACGCTAAAAAAAGTAAAGCCGCAAAAACTATACATAATTAATAATAATACTTCTTAACGCGAGCGAAGCCGCGGGCAAAAGCTATGTCGATATAATTCTGGCCAGGGAGGACGTCTAACTATTAAATTACTTTAAACTACGAATGTACTTAACTGCGATAAACGAGTTCTACGCGGACGAAGTCGCGGGCAAAAGCTAGTTATTATATAATATCATAAGCAATATTTAAAAAACGACTGACTGTTGAGTTTCTTGCGGCGTTTGTTCTCAGCAGAGGTCTCTTGCGAAGCGCAGGTAGATTTTTGACGTGTAAAAGTGCCCGTGCGGCCTACTTACTCAATAAACATCTTTTATATTTTTTATCTTTTACTGCTCTTAAAATTCCTGTCGATGAAATGAAAATTCTGTGAAGTCACGTTCTGTGAAATGGGTATCGATAAAGCACTTCTTTGCTTTGTTTTCGGTCTTGCTTTTTCTGTGCACCACTTGTGTTAGTTTTTGTATGATTTGGTTGACTGGTAGAGAGTTCAATTAGGCATTGTCCGCCATTTGACCGTTTAGTCAAACAAACAAAAAAAAATGTTATTCTTGCCAATCGAAACAACAGAACCGAGAAAAGCGGCAATTATTTCATCGACAAGAGTCTAACTAAGTTACCTAATGCCAGTCGGATAAAAAGCTTCAGGGTGACTTTCAATCGTGGAAAACTTCAGACCCACGGATGCACCCTTAGCGAAGAATGCACATAATTCCGCGCGTCCAATATCGCTTGTGAGGAACGTGGCCCTTGCCCTGGACATAAAGAAAAAGTTGCGGTTGTACAGGGGGTTTAAAAATAACAGGTCAAAAATACAAGCAGCGAAAACTTGGCGATTGTGTAGAATACGAATGTTGACTTCTGCAGTATCAGGACTAAGAAGTTGGAAACTGATACTCAGTTAAAAATTTTAGAACATATGTATATACTATAATGATTTTTAAGAGCTATACAATGATAGCTCAATTAATGAAAGAATGTTTTAAAAGAAATATCCTTCCCTTTTATGGCAAAACCTACCCTTAAAAACTTTTTACTTATTCTACTATCTTTGAACACTACGCTTATAAAAACATAACCCTCAATTGATAACAGGAACTTTTTTTAAAGGTGTCCAGTTTTTTTTTTAATAAAGGTAGGTCTCAAAAGCATAGGTAAATTATTTTTTACTACGCCCTCTTTGGAATAGTTTTTGGAACGACTGTCACCGCTTAACATATTTTATCACTAGCTGTGATGTAGATAAAACCGTGTCATGTTTAATCTCTTTAGTTAGCAGAAATTTGTTTATTTATTTTCTCAATAAATTTCAAACAAGACTTTTTCTTTTGAGATCTTTTTTTTTTAAACCTATTGTCAATTCCTTATTTACACTATTTTTAAAACTACAACATATCTCTGATCTCAGTGAACAACCAGGCTAACAGCAAAACAAGGCGCTCATTCCGGGCGACGACCGGCGATTGTCCCGGAATGACCCGACATATCTTTTTCCGGATCGTCGGGTTCGGGGCATCCAACTGAATTAAGTTGCTAGTGTTAATGGGCCTACTACCTACCATTTCTACTTACTACTTTATTTGTACGGGGACTGGTATAAACTGGTTTTAACAAGTTTCTGTGAAATTTTATTTGGGTCCCAACGAATTCAACTCGGTACTATATAAATACAGCGGAAATTCTGTCATCACGTTCCAATAGGGAATATGCATGTTTTTTTTTACAGCTTCAATTGAAGCTGATTCATGTAACAAACAGATCACAAAAATCATTTTTTGAATAACTATAAAAATAACCAAGATATAAGCCAACAAAGATTTGTTCCTATCTCTTTCTAGAAAAACGGAATTTTACATGGAGTTTATATGGCCGCAGTGCACAATGACGTCACGGTGCACATCGGATCTCTCTGTCTAATTAGAAGTTTGAAATGCTTATAACTTCCGTATTTCTTGACCGATTTTAATTTTAATTTCCGTTTTGGTGATCTCTTTTACGGTATTTTCATATTTTGATGAGAAATGCGATTTTCAAAATCCATGCATATTCCCTATTTTATCATCAGAGGTCCTTGCCAAGATGCACGACGCTTACTAGTGTTTCTATTCGTTTCGTTTTTAGGTTTCCGTAGTGAAACTAGGAACCCTTATAGTTTCGCCATGTCCTTCCGTCTGTCCGTTCTCAGCCTAGCACAGAGACTCTGAGTACTAGAAATCTGTTATTTAGCATGCTTATACATAATTGTCACGCCAACGAGGTGGTAAAATAAAACCATGAAATAGTTATTTGTTCAACAAGAGAGCAAAGTTGGTTTTTGCTGCGAGTGATGATTTTGAATCCCGAGTAAGCGAAGGATTCTATTATTGAATCACGAGCGTAGCGAGTGATTCTAGGTTAGAATCCTGAGCGTAGCGAGGGATTCAAAGATACGAGAAGTAAAAAACTTTGGTCTCGTGTGAGACATACAATTTTTCACCTCAGCAGCGAGAACAACACAGCGTGAAGCTGGTAGGGCCAACGCAGGTCTTCCGTTGTGACCATTTGGTGAATACACGACTAAATAACGACACGACCGCATATGCATCAATCACAAGCATTTTTGCAAAATACTAATAAAATAAAAAGTGGAAAAAATAAATATGAAACAGATAAAACCTGTCACTCAACTTGATAATGCCGTAGTGCAAACACAACTTTATACAGCTTTATGTAGTCTGTGGCTTTAAAAAAAACCTAACTAGGCCTTGTCTATGGCTATTGGCTACAATAATCCCGCTATTTTTGAAATGCGTTCTGAAACTGCCCCCGCGGTTTATGTCACGAAATTAAAAATTGTTAAAACGATAACAAAATTATGTAGATACATGATAAACTTCTTATTTTTCATTAATTTTGTCTTCAAAACATTAAATAAAAAAAATGATTTTACCTACTGTATAAAATAGTTATAATAAACACATTTCAAACTTTAACAGAATTATAGTTGTATTTGCAATTTTACGGTTATGTGTGCATCCGAACGTGCGTTTCTTTTTGGGCCTACTATGTGTGGAATTTGAAAATCGAACTTCGAATCAAGTTGTTTCTATCTCTCGCTTTTTTCCTATCGAAGTGAAAGTGACAGAACAAAGTGAAGTTCAATTTTTTCGAATGTTGTGAGTAGCCCCAGCACTGCTCACGTCATTTAAAAAAATAAATTAAAAAGCTACTTTGCCTCTCGCTCGCAGCAAAATTGAATTTTGCTCACTGTTTTTAAGCAGCAAAACCTGCTTGTTAGAGCTGCTGAGGTGAAAATTTTTTTTTTTATTGTACCTCCCCTACACGTAGCGTCGGGATGTATTTTCTTTTCTCGTCTACGCCATAGTGTGGGGTGTCGTTGGATAGATATTGTGGATTTTTGAAAACTTTTTTTGTTATGAAATATTTAGCTTTAAAGAGCTAATTTTCGTTAGAGGCAAGTGACCCCCCCCCCCCCCCCCACGATACATTTTGCAAACATATTTCGCCGAAATAAATGAATCAATGAAATACTCAAATATTTCTGTAAGTTTGTGTTAATTGCAACACAAGGCACTCCAAAAAATTTAACACCCTCTAACGCCTTTAACAAAAGAGTATATTTTTGTAAATTTCATAAAGTTCCGGAATATGTACATACCTACATACATACATAAAATCACGCCTTCATTCCCAGAGTGGGGTAGGCAGAGCCTAAGAATTACCAACAAGTCTTAAAACTTCTTGATAATTCTGTAACCACATTTTGTACAAGTAGGCTAAGATGTTTCCGGAATATGCAATAGTGAGTAATACTTATTCACGTTAATAATATAGTGATTACTAATTAAAAAAAAATATGACAATGACAAGGCACACGAGCACATACTCGTAGGTCACAAGATTCTAACGCTAACGCTAACTAACGTTTCTATTCGTTTCGTTTTTCAACCAATCGCGTCACTCGTAGATGCCGTGATATGAAAAGCCACGTGATCTACCAGTGACGCGATTGGTTTAAAAACGAACCTAATAGAAGTACATATCTTGGCAAGGGCCTCAGAGACCCATAGACATGAATTCTCAAGACTGCAATCCTAAGACTCCAAATGCGTTGCCAACCCTGAAGACTAAGATGGAATGCCTTCATGCAAGTAATTTCACCGGTTATCTTATCCCCTCGCTAGAACACAACAATGCGAACACTGCTGCTTGACGGTGGGTTGACGGATAAGATGGTGCCACCACTAAAAACTTATATCTACCTACGTAACCTATTAGAATGATTACCTATTGATAAATGTCACCAAAATTCTCATATCAAAGGGATAACTCTCGAAATAAAATGAGGGTCCACAGAAAGAACACGTCTAGTCACATTAGTAACTTTTTGACAAATCGCGATTTGTAAGTTAGGAACCATGTCATTTTGTACGTAATTTTCGTGTAGAGGTTTTTTAAGAGTGAAAAGATACAAGTTATACGAAGATTTATATCTGAACCTGAGTGGTAGGTTCATTTCGTCCTCTACATTTTGAGATTCAAAACTCATTTTCAAAAATAAGTGACTAGACATGTTCTTTCCGTGGACCCTTCAAATACACTATTACCATACCGTAACACAGACATTAAATTATTGTAAACATCGCGCAAAATTAGAACTCATTGAACCGAGCGAAGGTTCTCGATGAATAAAATAACCATAATTCCTGTTCACCAATTCCCTCTGTATGCAATCTCTGCCGATAAGTCTGAGGGGCGAAATTGCGAGAATCAATAAAGTACATTCTTGTTGGGGGTTAAAGAGGGCTTTGGCGTATGGACGCGTAAAGCTGATGAAATGGCTGTCGCGTAGGTCTCTTATTTTATATGTGTAATCCTTCAACCGGAAAGAAGATACGTACATATTTCGATATTGAGTAATGACATAAAAGTCAGAATTAGTTCAGCTTAGTTCAGTTTCCATATTTAGTGAATTAATATTCAACTTGTGTAAATTTACCTTGTGTCTTTTTCGTATTTTTTGTTATTGATTCTTGTGTACACAAGACATTCTAGAATTGAGAACACATTATGATGTTTCTCACCGGACAGATACTTTTTTACTGTTATCTTTGTCCGGCAGCATGAGCATGTCATGCTCACTTTAAGGTCTTTGCTTACGGCGGCGTCGTTGATCGGGTCGCCACCTTCCCGAACACATGGTTGAGGGAGGCGATGGCTGAGATACGCGTCATACTCGTGAACGGGTGCTATCTGTGGAGTCCGGTCTGTTCACGCTTGCAAGGACCTATTTTCCAATTTAGTTTTTTTTTTTTTAAGTTATCGTTCCTGACGTAGAGACCTCGTCATGATGTTCTCCTAGTCATTTTACCTTTTATTTTTATTTTTTATTGACCTTACATTTGTAATGATTTTATTTGTGTTAGTTTAAAATAATAATATTTTATTACTATTGTAATTGTAATGTAACTTACTTTTAAGTATTATATAATTGAAAAAATGACCTTCTGCTGGAGTTTCTTGCGGCGCTTCTTCTCCGCAATGATGGTCTTGTCCGAAGCGCTAGTAAAAGCGTGTAAAAGAGCCCTCATGTGGCCAAATTACTCAATAAATATTTTGATTTTTTTGAATTTTTGACTTATTATTTTACCTTTTTATTTTATAATTATTAAATTTGCATTTTTATGTTTGATGTTTTTAACAATCGATAGTAAAATCCTATTTTTGACATCAACCTCCATATGGTTAATAGCTACTGAAAAAGATAAGAAAATGTTAATTAAGGATTAATTTTCATACCGCCTTTGTGTATTTATTTGCGAATCTTTAGGTGAAAAATATTTATTTAACTTTTTTGAATTTCGCGTGCTCATAAATATTTTTAAATAGGTTATAAAGATTTATCATTTATCATTGTGTCCACAAAAAACACAAAAGGTTTGAAAAATCACGTCACGAAGAAAATTTGTGTTTGTTTAAAAGCCAAAAACAAATCAATTCTGAATAAACCAAGTATATTTTTGAGTCATATAAGTTAAAAGGTCAACTTTTACATAACAATAATACATTTTATATTCGGAACGTGCAACGTTTTACGCTGGGGATATTATGAGCCATAACTTTAGTTTTCCCAGTTTATGTGCGCTTTCGTAAGATAAGTAACAAACTGCGAGCTTTATCGCAGTTTGTTTTTGAACGGGAATTTATGAAATCAAAAGTTTTATAGGCAATATAGTGAAATATAGCCAGTTTTGTTTTAGAGTACAATAAACTATCAAAATGTGAAACTGATTTTTTAGAAAGCGGTACCGTAGTGACCTAATTCAGAAATTTTAAATTACGAATTTGGTCTCTATGATAATAAATTTATGACTTGAAGTTTAAAAGCTGAAATTTTGAATTATGTCACTTTTGTTCTGAATGGGCGAGTTTGGTTTAAATAATTTAAATTATTAAATAACTAAGTAACCTTGTATCATTTATTCTTAGTGTTTAAGTTTTAGTCTTTTGCTTTTAGATAAATAAAATAAATAAATAATAATACCCTGATCAATGCGTAGGGCAATTTAAGTTTAGTATTGGTAAAACTCGTGTGGTGGTCAATAGAAATCTCATACTGTATGATAACTCTTTTTTCTCAAAAATGACCGGAAAAGTTGACATTACTAACTCCTTACTGAGACTCGAAGTGCATAGTTTACAGACCGTTCCCAAATTAAAAAAATAGTACATTGTTGCAGAGGATAGAAAGTACGAGATTTTTGGACGAGTCATATAGAGGGCCGAAACGTAGTTGAGGCCCTCTAGTGTACGAGTCCATAAATTGCACTTTCTACCGAGGCAGACATAGTGCTTTTCACAACTACTGAGAGGAAATAAAATAAAAATTCATATTCAAAACTCAAATTTTAATTCATGTTAATGTGAATAGTGTTAGTCAAATGGCGTCAGTTTTTCAAAAGTAGAATAGAAGCTGTATGTATTATCGCCAATTTTACCATAGATAACTTTTTTTGAAATCTGGACCCCTATTCTCGTGGCTTTCGAGATTAATAAACTAACATTCGAGATGAATATGTCAACTCCATATAAAATTGTATTTGTTTCGCCTTATCTCCCATGTAATTTTATCTCTAGTGGTTCGAGATTAGGGGCCAAGTTTGAATTACATAAAAAAAGCAGTGACATAGTTTTTAGTCTGTGTATCTTTTAGCAAAAATACACCTAATATTTTACGAAACAAAATGGTGTGTTATGATTGGTCGATTCCAATTTTTCATTTTAAAGAGCTATGACACAAAACTTACTAACTTTCTTTGGTTCATGGTAACAAAAAAGGAAAGTTTCATACAAATGTATGAGGACATTTTTGGGAGACTATGTTATTTAGGCTCAGCTTCATTCACCCTACCAACCTGCATTTTTTTTTGCAAATCGAAGTCGTAAATGAAATGTACAAACTTTTTTAGAAATGCTCAGCTATGGCTATATTTCCGAGCAGTGTTGTGAAAAATACATTGCGTGCTCGCTACACAAGCCCGCAATGTTGCATACAAATTTCATGTTTATCTAGTTTGTAACTTTTTAAAAAGTGTAAACGGCCATAATAAAATGAGGGCACAAGTCTTATAAATCCATATTCGAAACGTAACTTTTTTATCTGTGTCTGGAATAGCTAGAGTTTGTTTTTCTAAAAAAAAACTTTCGTTTCTGCTTGTCATAAACATAAAGGCGGTAAAGAGTGATGTTATTCCACGTGAAGTTTCTGTTTATATATGCGATTTGTATCTTGCGATTTTTGAGAAAAGCACTATATATGCCTCGGCCAGTGGCGTGCCTAGGGTTTCAGAATAGGGCAAGCCGAGAGATATGTTTTGTAGTTTTTACGGTTATTATGGATAAATTTATCTTGTTACCACATTACTGATCAATCTTCACTTCACTCTGCAGTTGTAGGTATAGGCATTTGCTTACGTGGACGAGCTCACCAAAGCACCCTGAAGGCATGTTACCACTAGATATAATTTTACAGACATATCAGCAATTGCATACTTTCGGTGGCCTTGAAAAAAGCCGCTTGGTTTGTATGAGAGAATAAAATAAAGGTTCAACTTCTTATTTTAACTTTGCTTGCCTAGGGAGAAAGCAATAAGTACTTACTTTTATTTCAATTACCTATCTAAAAATTACATACATATTACACAACATAGTTAAATTAAATTTAATTTATTTTTAATTAAATTATTATTTGTAATTATTATTTGTAAAATCGAATGTGTTTTTCTAAAACGCCATCATACCTATTTTGAAAGTAGCGACACAAGCTCTAAAAAATTACCCTTATTCAATGAAGTTTTAGACTCATCGTGACCTCTGAAGTTCTTGTTGTGCTAAATGACAAACAACATCGACTAATCTTTGAAAAACGCTACTATTGTTATCAACACGCATGTTGTTTTGTAATTTCCTTTGATAATTGGCGCGATAAAGATGTCTCAATTCGCTGTTTACTAAAATCACTAAAAGAAATTACCGCGTTCATGTGTTTTCGAGAATTCATGTGTCTTTTAATGGCGCCAGCTAAATTATTTAAATCGTCATAACCAGACCAGATGTATTCCACACGTTTTTGTCGTTAGAAAAGAAAATACAACACCAGCAATGTAACTTATTAGAGTGCGAACAACCAACAATCCAATGAGTTTTGTACACTGACCTGTTAAACTGTCTTTTGTGCGATTTACTACTCTGAGAAATACACAAGTCAGGCGTAGGTTTTGCCGAAGAAATAAGTAAGTACCTTTTTCTCTGCAAAGTCCAAACATTTTACCTTTCCGTCGACAAGCAAAGTTTGTGCACACTTTAAAATATCACAGTCACACAGGACTTCCTCCATTGTCAATCTAATTGAATCACAACTCACAACACCACAAAAAAAAACTTATTATTGCACTGACCGCGCCGCGCCGCTCAACGCCTAAACAAACTATTCAACACGTGAATAAAAGCATTTGTCAACAAATAGAAATGAAGTGAAGTTGGCCGCTAACGCGGCTCAACGCGCGCTCCGCGCCTGCGCGAAGCGAATTTCGCATTTACTATGGACTCGTGTACAACTTCATACGCAATCAGGGCTTTTTACTCTCATACTATTTGCCATATTAATACACGACCAGTCGTGTTTGGGCATATGCCGTTTCGGTGGGTAAGACAGAGAATATGAAAGCCCGATTGCAAGCCAATACGTGCGAGCGAGATACGAGCTAGCCGCGTCATGAATAGTTCGACTGGTTGCCGCACAGCGCTGAGCGCTGTGCTGCGTAGGTGGCGGCCGGCGGTGCGCGGTAAAATTTAGTAGGTATAGGTACTACTGTTGCATGTAATTTGATTTGAAGAATTTAGTGAGAGCGCGCGGCGCGCGAAGTTGAAATACCTATCTAATACATTACGTGCATTTAATGAATAGTTATTTTTGTAAGGCAAGGCAAGCCCGGCTTTTGGGCTTATATGGCAGTACCGCCACTGGCCTCGGCAGGAACGGCAATTGACAAGATTTCATATTTTCAAGACTTTAATTTTATTCGTTTTATAGATACTGTTTGGAAGGAGGAAGACACTAATAGTTTTATTTTTTCCCTAGGATGTATAATTATTTTATTATTAATTTATTAAGATGTTCTTATTCTAAAAGGGCGTAACTTCATTTCTACGACACAATGGACATATTACGTTAGTCCAATCTGTATAAAAAAAAAGTTTTTCTTTTTAATAATGGCGGTCAACCGATCTCAAGTATCTATCCATCTGTCAATAGTGTCAATGTCAAACTTGAAGTATGACAGCTTTTTTCTCGTGAAAAAGGCAATGGTATTATATCTATTCAGGCATAGTATTGGTAAAACTCGTTTTTTTTTTAACTTACTTGTAATTTTGTCAGTAAAGAAAAATAAATCTAAATAAATATTTTGCCGTGTTCAGGAGGCAAAACTCTTTCGATTCGTATAGTAATTTGCAGGTGTCACCAAAATGAAATGTTGTCAATTGCGGGCCTCGTATTTTCCATATAAACCAATACTCAGCCCGCAATTGCCTGCTTCACTGCCTAGGCAATAATTTACTATTAAATGACTTCAAAAAGGGACTAAAAAAAGCCATAATGACACGAGCCGAAGTTTTGGCATTTATCGTATTGTCAGCGTTACGGTAGCTCTTATAGACTTGACAGTAATGACTTTTGAAGATTTGACGTGTTATCGTATTGTCAGCGTTACGGTAGCTCTTATATACTTGACAGTAATGACTTTTGAAGATTTGACGTGTTATGGTATTGTCAGCGTTACGGTAGCTCTTATATACTTGACAGTAATGACTTTTCAAGATTTGACGTGTTATCGTATTAACCATAGCTGGGCACCGTTAATCAAATAGTTAACTTCGTTAATCGTTAATCTGCTACAAAAAAAGTTAGCTTCGTTAAACGTTAAAGCGTTACATTTCGGAAGAATCAACGCAAGTTAACGTTAATCGTTAATCCGTTAATATGTGTAAAAAAAATGCATTTTTATATCGTTGCATTAGTGAACTTATAAAACCTGTTGGTTTGGGTTCTGGAAGTTAACAGGATAGGAACAAAACAAAATACAAAAGGGCATAAGGTGCATATTCCCTTTCATGAACATTAACATGTTGAAGTTCTCGTCTGAAAGCGAGGCTCGTTTTGGAGTTAAAATGTCTTTACCCGTGGAAAACAGACGTTTAATTGCAGCGCTTGAGGGTAATGCAGTATTGTATTTAATGAATAGATTTATGAATATCTGTTCCCCGAGGAATGCAGCATCTTTGAACGAGTCTTTTGATTTCATATCCAGCCACATTTTAACGAGACTTTGCGCTTTACTCTTTAAAGAGTTGGAGCTCTTTGGTTTTGCTATAGACTGAGTGACAGAATTGAAAAAGTCTTCCTTGTCATCATCGTTGTTTCTCACTCTACACACTCGCTGCTACGCGCCGCCCTGCACTTGTCGTTTCATACTTGTCTGAACCTGTTTTTCTTGCCGCGCCGCGGTGCCGTTCGGTAAATAGTAGGCATTGGATTAACGATTAACGGACTTCTGCATATTAACGGAAGTTAACGTGTCCGTTAACATTTTGAAAAGTTAACTTAAAAGTTAATCCGTTAATCAAAATGTTAACTTTGTTAATTAACGATTAACGGATTAACGAGTTAATGCCCAGCTATGGTATTAACAACGTTACAGTAGCTCTTTTATACTTGACAGTAATGACTTTTGAAGATTTGACGTGTTATCGTATTGTCAGCGTTACGGTAGCTCTTATATACTTGACATTAATGACTTTTCAAGATAGATTTGACGTGTTATCGTAGTAACAACGTTACAGTAGCTCTTTTATACTTGACAGTAATGACTTTTGAAGATTTGACGTGTTATCGTATTGTCAGCGTTACGGTAGCTCTTATATACTTGACACTTGACAGTAATGACTTTTGAAGATTTGACATGTTATCTTATTGCCTTAGCTACCGTTACTGTAAAGTAAATAAAAGCTATAATAAAGTTGCCTATACGAATATATCATGTAAGTAGGATATTTTATTTTCAATATAGAAAATTAATAACGAAATCTTCGATGCTTATTCAATATTTACGTTTATTGCGAGCGAAGGAAATACCTTTAATAAAATAATAACGGCGTATCTTATGCTGATTTGTGCCTTCTCAAATTACCTACGTGAAATGTGAACGTCGATCAAGCGTGAACTGTTCGACGCGTAATGAGTTCCGTGAACGGGTTTTCATTTGAGTGTTAATTAAGAATTATCGTTTTACTTTTCTTTACTGATTTACTCTACTCACTTGACACTGGCGAAATCACTGCGAGATACTGCTGTGGACCGCCATCAATAAAAAAACCAGGCAAGAGCATGTCTGACAATGCTCAATGTACGGTTCCGAAGCCGAACTTCCCGTCTTCTTTTTTGACTCTATCAAAAATTAGCGCTGTAAAGCTTAATATTTCATAAATGAATCCCTTAATCAAAAAATTGATTCCACAAACCGCAATATTTTTTAAAGACCTATCCAACGACACGCTATGGGGTAAACGAGAAACAAAATACATCCCCACATACGTGTAGGTGAGGTTGTTTGTGGTGGTAAAATAAAAGGTTGAAAAACATTTTATTTTACCACTTGGTTGGCGTAACTATGTATATTCATGCCAAATCGCAGCATTTCTAGTACTGAGACTCTGAGCTAGGCTGCGGTCGGACGGACGGACATGGCGAAACTATGAGTGTTGGGTGCGTCCCACGAGATATAACTACATAATAACTATTTTCATGTTACTAACGTTTACGAGATATAATAAACGTTAGCTATAATAACAAAATCAATATTTTTATAAGGAATAACGGTCTAGTCATATAATATTCATTTTATATAATATTTTTTTATATAACACTCACAATGACTAATTTCAGTTCGTATAACATACATGACATATAGCGATCATAATACATATTATCTTTTAGTATAAGTGTTACAAGATATAATATCGTATGATATAAATGTGAGCGAGCGAAGCGAGCGAGCAAGACTTCTCTGGGCAGAACCGACTCGGTTAGGTTAGGTTAGAAGGCCTAGGCCTATTTTTTTTAATACTGAAAATATAATTTAATTTCAAATAACATATGCATGTATTTATATTATACGTGTACCTATTATGTTTTTTGATGTTAGATAATTTACAACATATTTATTATATTTATATTTATTGAGAACATATGCATAATATCATAAATGTTTAATGTTTTTTTAAACTCAAATTTGAGGCTATCGCTCTAAGAAATTCGAAATTCGAAAGAAGTCGTTCTAGGCGTTTTTATATAATACGTGTATTATGTTTTTTGATGTTAGATAATTTGATTGATATATCTTTTAAATCTTAGGTGTTATGAACGTTATACGTTTTAATAGTTATATAAATTGATATTATATATTAATAACGTTATACTTTATGGAAATAGATATTTTGAAATTATATCTTCCGTTCATTATATCCAGTGAACGTTATACTAAACGTGTTTATACAAAGTGAGCGTATATATTATGAGTGTTATATTATCAGTTGTTATATCTCGTATTACTTACCCATGAGTGTTCCTAGTTTGACTACGGAACCCTAAAAAAAGAAGAAGAAGATGAAGAAGCTGCATACATAGTTTTAATGACAGTTTGAATATTTCACGGTAAAATCTATATCACTCGGTAAAACAATATTGCCTTTGACATGTTATCATATCGTTATGATCTATTATAACAACGATAACAGAACTTGTCAAAAGCAATGATTAACCCAGTAGGATAGAGGCCGTGGCAGTATTAAATTATTAAACCTATATTGCAGAGCTTTATGATTTTACAGATCAGCGAGCGGATCCCTAAAAATCATATTTACGACGTTTTTTATTCCCGTACGTAGGTAGCCAATTTCCCATAGGATCCCTTCAAGGGTTTCAAGCGTTACTTCATATCGTCGGTTGTATTGAAAATAATATTTTACGTGAATCGTGGAAGGTATAAGTAATCCTCCATTTGAAGATGGATCCGATCCCCATATTACATGATTGTGCGTCTCACAAAGAAAAAACGTATCCCTGTAGGAATCGATATAGCGAAGGACTAAGCCACATGCCGTTCAAAAAGAGTCATAAGTAAGTGATCACTTTGGCACACTGTCGCTCTTACGCAACGTTTGTATCGACATATTAAATTCTATAGTGAGTAAAAGCGACAAAGTACATAAGTGATCTATGTTGACTATACATACGTTAGCCTACTCACAAGAGAATCTGATTAAATGAATTAGGAAGATATTACGTGACAGGGAAACTGCGACAATATGCTTCACAGATTAACTTAAGCGGATTAAGAATGTATCGTGGAACGTTGTTATTTTGCATGGATTTATTCAACATGTAGAAAATTATAAAGATATGGTGATCTTAATACGGTTAAGCTTGTTGATATAAAATATGGAGAGTTTAGGAATTACCCGTGTGGTTGCCGGGTTAGAATAGTACCACTCCATGTCTTCCCGTGGATGTAAGAGGCGACTAAGGGAATAAAGGCTTGCAGTACTGTTAGGCGATGGGCTTGCCTACTTGTGCAAAATGTGGTTACAGAATTATCAAGAAGTTTTGAGACTTGTTGGTAATTCTTTAGCTCTGCCTACCCCACTCTGGGAATGAAGGCGTGAGTTTGTGTATGTATGTATGTAGGAATTAAATGAACCCGAAACTGATGTACTCTCAGCCCAATGGAACCCTGACCCACCGTAGAACTGTGTCACAGTAACGTTATGACTCAAATCGTTAGAAGTGTCAAACAAATTGTTTTAAAATTACGTACGGAAATAAAAAACGACTACTATCGAATTTCACTTCTTCAATTATATCATTTCATTTTCAGTTTTTTTATTTTTTGTACGGAACTCTAAAAATAACTCGTGCGGCGAGAAATGCCTTTCTATTAAAGGAAATTTCTTCGTAATGATATGTGTATTTCGATAAAATGCGCGAGCGAGCCCAGCGCGGTACTGTTAAGACTCGCAATTCTAGGAATGCTATTAAACTCAAATTAAAAAAGATGGGTAACTAACTATAGGTCAACGTAAAAAACATATTTTATATTCAGATATAAACATAGGTACTACAATTAAAAGTTAAAACTAAACTTATCACTACATAGTATAAAACAAAGTCGCTTGCGCTGTCTGTCCCTATGTATGCTTAAATCTTTAAAACTACGCAACGGATTTTGATGCGGTTTTTTTTAATAGATACAGTGATTCTTAAGGAAGGTTTATATGTATAATACATTCCACGCGGGCGAAGCCGCGGGCGGGTCGTTTAAATTAAAATTAAACTAAGGTACTCAAATTAAAATAAAACTAAGCTACCTACTCAAATATTAAAGATGTAAATAATAATCACCACTATAAAAAGAACACCCCTCAAGCAGGTCCGCTCGCGGCATGGTCGCTATGACACTGGCTGCATTACCTCTCTGGATAGCTAGTAGCAGTCCTTTGGGAGAGGTAAGCACCAGCTCTAGGATCTCCGGAGGTGTCTATGAGCCGGGATGACAGAGCCTTCATAAAGCTTTTCATATCAGCTGACCAAGTACCCATGGTCTCCACTGCAAGTGCCTCAAAGTCGTAAATTAAAATAATGCAGATGGCAAAGCCGCTGTCGGGTCCGCTAGTTGTAATCTATAATCCACCCTCCAACGCTCTGAATTACGCAAATATTTGTTTTTCATTTTGTGAAGCTCATTCTATACGAGATTTTCCTATATGAAACGATAAATGTTAATCGCTACAGCCGTGCGTTTACGAATGTGTGTGTAATCGTGTACAAATAGATTTAAATTGCACCAACGTCATAATGTGTCTCAGTTTTGTCATTGTATAAATAATACAGTGGATCATCTTCAAACCTTGGGATTTTTAAGAGAAGAGTAAATAGGCTTTTTCTGGCTTATTGTGTACAGTCGATGTCAAAGCATTTCAATGTAAAAAGTTAAAAAAATAAAATATATCTTTTCATCACACTTGCACGTAAACAGTATCTAAACATACCGGTTAACTTGGCCGCAATGCCCCATATAAAACCCTCGACCTTTCTTTTTACCATGAAACCCAAGGTCGGTAAGTAATTTTTTTTTAGTTTATGGCACAACACACAGGTCATGCAAGTTCAAGCAAAGAGTTTACACGCAATTGAAAAATTGTCTTAAAATGTTATTTAAACAGGAATTTCATTACAATCTCGCTACATGTTTCTTAAATACTCAATTAATGTTCTTAATAATCGATTTTAATAGTTTTCTGTATCAAAACGTCGTTTTATTTTACACTCCTTCAGGGCTGTATACGTAAGTTTTTGCCCTTAACGTTTCTGAACGAAACATTTGTATAATCTGTGGAGTCCGTCCGCCATCCGCTTAAAAAAGTTCAAGTAATTCGTAATAATAGTTGTGCTTATTTGTGTATTTATTTACTCGCAAATGTGATGAAAAACATTGTATGTTTCACGGGCGGTACGGGAATTACGAACCTCGACTCAGAAAGCCCTCAGTCTTCGACTTCGGGCTTCTACTAGAGTCTCGATCGTAATTCCTTACTTACCGACCTTAATACACAATGTACTATTGAATTCGACTGTACTGTAAAACCTACTTTGCTTTGCTTCTCCAGGGGTTACTATGCTTCATCGTTATATTGAGGTAATCTGTATTGTAAATCATTCTATTGCTTTCCTTCACTGCGCGGCTGGGTGTATATTTACATGGATTCTTTTTAGAAAATTTCCCATCGACCTTGACTTAAACGTAACAAACGAAATAGTCACTATGGAGCATAGTTACACATGGGGAGCAAAGTAGGCACATTTTACGGTAACACCTTTGACCTTGTCGTCACTTAACATAAGGTGAGACTGAGTATCAATCATCGACCGATGCGCATCGACACAAAAATGACACGTACATTTCATAGTGTGTTTCTTAAAGGGCTGGGGATGATTTACTTTTCTATTTATGCTATGGTTTTGTTCCGAATCATTATTGTGTTGGTTCTACCGCCCAAACAAACACTGTAAACGTTCAATGATTTATTTATACCGTTTGATTTTTGTGGTTCTCAATGTGATAAGATAACGATGTTTTTAATCCAGCACATGGCTATTATCGAGAATTGGTGTTCGGAGCACGTGAAATATAATCCATTCAAATTGAATACATACATAAATACATACATACCTTCACGCCTTCATTCCCAGAGTGGGGTAGGCAGAGCTAGAGAATTACCAACAACTCTAAAAACTTGTTGATAACTCTGTAACCACAATTTGCACAATTAGGCTAAGATGTTTAACAGTGTATATTATTGAAACGTCTTTATATAAAAACGTTACAAACTTAAAACATAAAATGAAACAATGTTTACTAAATATCCAATTGGCCAACACTTAGCAGACGTTTTGTATTCATGACATGTGCATTTTTATTTCTTTGTCATACAAATTATGTATTTACTATTTAAAAATAATGTACACATACACACCATGCCAGCACGCACACACACACACGCAATAATTCAGAAGACTCTCGTTCAGAAAAATTGACAATAATTTAGTTTAAGCATTACTCAGATTACTCTTAATAAATAGTAGTAAGATGGATTGAGAGCGCTCTCCTCTTCAATCCGGTGACCCTGAAAACTAGCGTCAAGGCCAGTAAGCCTGACGCGAAAAGCACAAGTGGAGAGCCTTGTGGGAGGCCTATGTCCAGCAGTGGACGTCTTTCGGCTGACATGATGATGATGATGATGATTTTTAATTTGGTCGCAGCATGACCTAAGCGTAGCCTGCCTTAAGGGGGGTTTATATGGGTCAATTTTCACCGTTCGGCTAATCGCTTTAGACATCGCATCATAAAGCAGCATAGCTACTCCATTTAAATTTAACTAGCAAGCGACTAGATCATTTTTGTCATAAATGTTGAACAAAACAGATCCCATCATTTTTACAGAGCTGATATTTCTTAAATTACCTAAGCGTTTTTCGTGAAACCTAACTAACAACCATCTCCATTAAACTCGTTTTTTTAAATAAAAATCGCGTCAAAATCGATCCTTCCATTTGGTAGCTACAGAACTTAAACCACCAGTCTTTTTTATAGAAGTTTAAAAGTTATACGCCGCAGTTGGAATTGGAACGCATATCCTTATTATTCTATCTAAAACCTTTCAAAATATGTCCAATCTCTCTGTATACCCATTACTCAGCAAAATAAAATATCGCTCTCCAATTTAAAAATGCATTTTCGATATATTCGAAATTTAAATCGGTACTGAGATGTCTGTGCTTTTATAAAAGGCATGTCCAGCCTGTACAATACAGCGCATCCAATAAAAAGATGTCACTATCATAACGCAACGGTCCAAGGGTACAGATGTAGCGATATTCGATTTGTGAACGCCTTTATCATACCTATAAAATAAGAAGGAACATACATACACACATACATACCTTCACGCCTGTAATCCCAGAGCGGGGTAGGCAGAGCCACAGAATTACCTACAACTTCAAAAAGTTGTTGATAATTTGGCAACCACACTTTGCACAAGCAGGCCATGATGTTTCCCAGCGTATTAGTGACAGGTTGCAAGCCCATCGCCTAACAGTACTACAAGCCTATATTCCCTTAGTCGCCTCTTACGACATCCACGGGAAGACATGGAGTGGCACTATTCTAACCCGGCAACCACACGGGGAACAATCGAAAACAAATTGACCTAGTACCAAACTAAGCTCTATTGGGTACTAGGCAACGATAAACATAGATAGAGAAATAAATACTTATACAGGGTGTCTTCGGGGTTGTGTAGCAACTAAACCTTACTACACCATTAGGAACATAACGTAATAGATTTTTAACTTATCATGCTCTGGAAATATTACTTTAGTCTCTGCATATCGGGACTAGAACTCTTATTAATCTATAGGGATTCAAGATTTTTTTTAATTTACTTTGGAAACCCCTAAACATCCAATCACGGTATTTGTGAATGGAGGACTATCGCCATTTTCAGTGATTTCGCTTAGACAATTTTTAGGGCGTGGTTATAACCTCAAAATGCCAACTGTGCAAAAATATTATTAAAAATGATTTAATTTCGTGAAACACGATGAATGATTTCGAATATGAATCTAAGTTTTTAATTGTATTAAGGGTAAATTAATTTTATAATGCATGGTCCAATTAGTTTGAAAATAGTTTTCAAGTTTGAACCTGTTAGCTAATCAGATAAAGCAGCACTTCACAAAAAAAAACCTCGGTACAAATTTGCCAGAAACTTTCTTATAATCAATATTGTAATTTGGTATAGAACGTCGTCAGTGCCGGATTGAGCAAGCACGGGGTCCGTAGCAAATTCTATAAAGAGACCCCTGGTTATAAATTTAGCGTTATCTTTTCCACAACTGGGTGACTTAGATATGCGCCTATTTTGCGTGGGGGTTTATATCGTCAACCCTGATGGATATGAGCAGACCTAGGAATATACGGGGCAAATTAAATGACAGCTAGGGATTGCCTACATCGATAAACTCAATTATCGATGCTTTCGCAATATACAGTACTTGTGATGGCCCCCAGCATTTTTTGTAAGGGTGTATTTTTTATTTTGTTTTACCCCTACCACCACAGAACTAGGTATATCGATATAGTTCTGTGCCTACCACCTTCTGGAAATTGAAGTCTTTTCGCCACCTGAAATTAATTCATCAGTCGAGAAGGAGAAAATTAACGCCTGAAAAAAATTCAACAAATTCTGATGGTTTACTTTAACAATAGTAAATAGAACAGTAATTCTGAAATACACAACTAGAAAAAAAAATAAGATGATTATGAGTGAAGGTTCAAAAATCCATATAAAATAAAGAATAACCAGAACTATGTTGCGTTTTTTTTCATACTTTTAATAAAAAAATATTTTTACAAACTTAACGGGGCGATCTCTAGTAAGTATATGGGAAAATCATCCCTAGCTGTCATTTAATTTTGCCCCGTATATTCCTAGGTCTGGATATGAGTAAACGCATACTGATGTATCAAAATCAGGAGAATATTTATGTATTTTAGAGGTTAGACGTGGGTGCGCGGGCCCACCCAATGCGCGGGGCCCGTAGCATTTAGTACTCTTGCTACGTGGCTAATACGGCACTAAACGTCTTTAATTTTCCCTCGCATTCAAAGTGAATAGTACATTATTGCCTAGGCAGTGAAGCAGGCAATTGCGGGCCGAGTATTGGTTTAAACGGACGAGCTTGCGAGAAATATGGATGTATAAGACTTGTGCCCTCATTTTATTGTGGCCGTTTTCACTTTTTAAAAAGTTACAAACTAGATAGGTAACAATGAAATTTGTATGCAACATTGCGGGCTTGTGTAGCGAGCACTTAATGTATTTTTTTTTTAATTTGGGAACTGTCTGTAAACTATGTCCTTCCCGTCTCAGTATGGAGTTAGTAATGTCAACTTTTCCGGTCATTTTTGAGAAAAATTAGAGTGTTTGACACAAGACTAAACAACCATAATGACACTCGAATTTTAGCCACACGCGCTTGGCTTGGGTGGCTAAACATCTCGTATCATTATGGCTTGTTTTAGTCCATTATTGAGCTATCTACTATAAAAGTAAAGAAAATTACTTGGTTTTTTATATAAATAAACATTAATGAAATCTTTTTATTCAAGATCATGGCCACCTTACATTGTTGTTTTTTAACTCGTCTGATCGGTTGATTTTCAAATAGGTCTTAACATGAAATTGTTAGGTGACCATAATTTTAGATTAATTAAAGACACATAATATTATTTTAATAAAATGCTTAACTTTAACGAATCTTTTCAAAAACCTCTTATTCTAATAAAATCTCTATCATTTACTAAGTTGGGAAAATAAGTTAGGATCACGACCCGACGATACTTAGAAAACACCCAAAGCTTAGAAAACTAATACTCGATATCACAAATAATTGCCCTGACCGGGAATCGAACCCGGGATCTCTAGCTTTTATACCTTTTCGTCGGTAATTAGTGCAATACCGCGTAACTAACAAATTCAATAAGGTGCAAAATACACCTTAGCAATCAGTCAGTTAGATGCATTTTGCAACTTTTTGAATCACACTTCGCTGGCGTAGCCAAGATGCAAACGCTATTTCTAGTTACTAGCGGCCCGCCAGCGGCTTCGCCCCGCTGCAAATGTCTGACTATCCCGGTGAATTTTTCAAATTTTTTTTTCATACAAACCTTTTCCTGACAATGATGAACACAAAAAAAAAGAAATCAGCCAAATTGGTGCCGCCGTTCTCGAGTTTTGCGCTTAGCAACACATTTAGCGTTTCATTTTTATTTTATAGATTTTATCAATTTCCATTTTCCTATCCTAGTTAATGTAACCTTGTTAGTGTAAACATTCTGATAAACTTTGACTTTTTTTCGATAGCGTTTTGTTTTGCATTTAAATATTTCATGTTTAGACACATACATTGACGACGCGTTAGCCTATTTGATATGGTCCTATCCTGGTATGACAGACAGACAAACAGACAAATAGAGAAACAACGAAGTGATCTTATAAGTGTTCCTGTTTTCTTTTTGAGGTACAGAATGCTAAAAAAGTAGGATACTACATACCTGCCAACGGCTTTGTTCGAATACAACTGTGGGTTTTCTTAAATGGATGCGGCTACATCTAACTACATACATACATAAACCCACGCCTTCATTCCCGTGGGGTAGGCAGAGCTAAAGAAGTACCAACAATTTTTTAAACTTGTTGATAATTCTGTAACCACATCTAACTAAAATGGATAAATAAAATAAATGAATGATTAAAAAGTTTATTCGACATTAGTAAGCAGATAAATAATTTAACCATCCATTTTATCACAAAAAGGGCTCACACGGTTAACAATAAGTATGACCACTTGCAAAAATTAGAAATAAAATAATAATATACTCGACAAGGAATTCTGCCGTCCTACCTAAAAGGTGGCTAAGTGCATAGTAATAGTATCATCATCAGCCCGTTGCAGTCCACTGCTGGACATAGGCCTCTCCCAAGGAACGCCACAGAGCCCGGTTTAATGCTTTATGCATCCAGTTGCTGCCGGCCCTCTTACGCAAGTCATCCCGCGATCTAGCCAGAGGGCGTCCCACGCTACGTTTGCCAAGACGCGGTCTCCACTCCAGAACACGCTTACTCCAGCGGTTATCCGTTCTGCGACATAAGTGACCAGCCCATTTCCATTTCAACCTACTAACTGTTAGAGCTATGTCGGTCACCATAGTTCTCTGACGGACCACTTCGTTCCGAATTTTGTCCTTCAGAGAGACTCCGAGCATAGCTCTTTCCATAGCACGTTGAGCTACTTTAAGCTTATGGACCAGCCCTACAGTCAGTGTCCACGTCTCGGCTCCGTACGTCATGACAGGTAGGACGCACTGGTAAAAAACTTTCGTCTAGTAATAGTATGAAGTATGAGCATTTTAAATTGAATATGGCTACCAATAGAGTACAGAATGGTTCGACTACTACCTTGCAGTTAGCCGCCTTCTTTGATACGACGGCAGAATTATTTATTAGTTTTAGACACATCTGTGAACATAAGCGCTTGCGGCAAGATCATCGTCGACTAGGACACAAGAGGTGCCGGGCCCGCACTCGCATCTGAAAAGAAACCAAAACCATGATCAAAAAACTTTTATCTACTCTCATATCGTAAAGTTCGACTTATAAACTTCAAATAGTATTTTATGTAACTGGTACATAAAGAGGGTTAAGGCCTAATTATGTACAGTTGCATACATTACTTTATCTACACACATATTATAAGTACTCTTTCCGGATTTTTAAAACAGGCGGCAGAACAAACAAATGGCGGCAAAGCTAACCTGTGTCACGATTTTTTTTTTTTTTATCATAGACAAACTAACAAAGTCCCTATTCTAATGTCATTCGACATCGAAACGGCGTACGACACTTTACTTAAAATATATCGAGTCGACGTTTAATAGATACTAGAATTGACCCCCTGTTTGAATTGTGTTGGTTTTGGAAGATGTTCCAAATTTAAACAACATTACTTTATCAAAAGTTGTATCGTAATTTTAACTTTTCATTACAGCTACAGATAAGAAAAAATATCATAGTTAATTTGTATCTTGTAATGATGGTCATTGTCTACGGATTCTGAACGCATTATAGAGGACTTATGAATCTTATGATAGGTATGAGTGTAGATAAACTAATTTATATACTTTATAACCACAATACCGAATTAAAAAAAAAACACTAACATTATTTCTCTAACAAAATAATGTTATAAAGTAATTTTTTTACAATTACGATACAAGTTAATCCAAAAAGTTAATGTCACCAACGAGGTTCCATATCAATTTTTTTTTTATAATGGAACACACTTGCGGTTCGCGTCATTATAACAGCATTACAAAAAGTTTTCATTCCAATTTTTACCTGTCTGTGACAGCGCCTGTTTTATCGCATGCGCGGTGATGTGCTAGGTTTTGGCGCCATTCATTGAATACGTTTTGCTGTAGTTACTTTATTAACTTTGATATTTTATTTAGTAGGTTTAATCGCAATGTATGATAGAAGATAAAGTAGTGTATGAAACTGCACATAACTAGGTATTAAAACACTCGTGTGATACTATTAAAAAACTCACCTAGCGGCTTGGTTCTTAAACACACAGTCGTGTTTTAATACCCCTCATTATGCAACAATTTCATAAACTACCATTTTTTTTTAATTTCGGTATTGTGTTCATTAAGTATGCCAATATAAATTCGTTTTGAAGTTTATAATTCGAACTTTACGATATGAGAGTAGATAAAGTGTTTTTTTTTTATTTATTTCGGTATTGTGTTTATAAAGTATGCCGATATAAATTCGTTTTGAAGTTTATAATTCGAACTTTACGATATGAGAGTAGATAAAAAACC
The DNA here is from genome assembly GCA_927399475.2 of Acleris emargana. NCBI lineage: Eukaryota > Metazoa > Arthropoda > Insecta > Lepidoptera > Tortricidae > Acleris > Acleris emargana. Next base: position 4,189,038 of record OV656843.1, read on the forward strand.
GCTTCGTCCTGTAAGCCCAAACCACCGCAATCGATTCTGGTTTGGAATTAATGACCGAAACCGATTTAAATATTAACCCGTTCCATGATACCATCGTCATTTTAGTGGCGGTAGGACCTTCCGGGGTCCGTCCGGATCGCTACCACCATCTTATCCATTAACCTACCGCCAAGCAACGGTGTTCGCATTGTTGTGTCTCGGTATGAGGATATTAAGACAACCGGTGAAATTACTAGCATAGAGGCATTCCATTGGTCCTCAGGGTTGTCTTAGGATTGCAGTCTTAAGATTATAGTCTTGGGAATGCATGTGTCTAAGGGTCACGCACTTACCACCAGGTGGCCTGTGTGCTAGTTTGCCTAGCTAATTTATGCCATAATAAACGACGGCAAAATGGAACACCGACCCAGCGTAGAACTATGTCACATTGACTTTTTTTTATCAGACACCAAAAAAATGCAGCTTATACATTAAAAAGAAAAGTGATTCAGGAAGCAAGGCCTGCCTGTACCTCAATTATAGGTATGCATTCACAAAAACAAGGAACAAATTGTAGAAAGAATAAGTAGGTAACTTAACTAAATCTATTTAATTTACGTACTTATAGCTCAATCGTTCAAATAGTTTGTGTACTTTGATGTGCAGTCACAATTGTTACAAAGAAGCCACCGCGGCGCGCACAAAACGGTGTCGGCGACTTCAAAGGGTTGCAATGCACACTATTTGAACGAACGAACTGTACATACATTAAATCTATATTTGTCTGTTGTTGTTTTTATACTTTTTACTCACGTGTTCGCCATCGTGTAGTCAACTGTTCTTGTGAAGGGTGCGTACACCGTCCAAAGGCATGGTGTGCCTTTCGAGCATATTTCTTTTGATCTCTGTAACGTCAAAATATAACTCATACAAAAATAGTTCTAGGATTGCAGTCTGGAGATTATTGCCTTGAGAATGCAGTGAGTGAGTGGTTTCAGAACCCACTAACTATTAGGTGGCTGTGTCAACGTTTAGTGAAGCGAGCAGGTTAGGCCAATCAGGACAAATACTGATTGTCATAACTAGTCAAGAGGCCACACTCAGTCAATTAAATTAAGTCGTTCCTTAGTATTGATTTTTCATACATAAGTTTATCAAGTCTAACAAAAAGCAAGTTTTAAAACCCCAACTGTACCACTACCATGAGCTACCAATTACCGTACTCGCTAGCGAGTCGAACGCTTTTGTCCCTCACAGTATTGTTATAGTTATAGAGTGCGAGGGACAGAGCATTCGACTGGCTAGTGAGTACGGTAATTGTAATTCATGGAAGGGGTACTGCTGATTAGTGCTGATTGGATAATGTCGTCAATGTAATTCGTTATCATGACAATGTATCTATACATTTTTCATTTACCCAAATATCCCATATCCATATGCTACTGTGAAAGCTAATCAAGTAATATGATATGATATCAAACCTCTTTAGGTAGGTGATAAATCTTTTTAAGGACACCATATTTAATTGAGTCAAATATCATGAAAACGTATAATTCTATTACTCTGTTGTGTTATTTTGCCCTTTTTCAGTCCCTCGATTTGAAGTACTTGGTACCTACTCGTTTTGTACATAATGCAGTTATTTTAGTTTAATTATAATTAATAAACTTTTATTTACTTTTTAAGGCGTATCTATATTAATATCTACACTTGGCATTAATGACGTGAAATTGGCTCTGAGCGAGCTCTGATTAATTATATAAAATGCGTTTAATCTATATTTAAAATGTTCTATTCGATATAGTCATAGTTAATAGTAAGGTATATTATTTCATCTCACACGGTAGATCATATTGGAAATATAGAAAGCTAGTTACTGACGATCCAGATTAGCTATTTTTTCTAACAATATAACAAACACCAAGATATACCTTCTATACTCGTAAACTTACCCTTTCACGAGGCACCATAGCGTTGCTCAAAGAAACAAACGCAAGGAAAACCAGTAAATTCCTTAACACTTGCTTCATTTTGTTCTTGACAGATTCACACGTCTTTAATTTGATAGCCGCTTGTGTACACTGAAGACTGGAATTGCAACCTACTATTCAGCAAATGACTCATGTTTACTCGGAACGTATAAGTAATACGCAATGGGTTAACCCTTAAGAACGTTATCTGATCAACTTTGACCCAGATTACTGTTTCATTACATTTATTATACCGACACCGATTTGACTGTACCAATGATGATAAAATTCACCCGTCACGTAATTAGATCCCAACGGATCGATTGATTCGATTAGAATTCAAACCGTTTTTGATATTGAACTAGCATAGAACATGCAATAGAAAAAAAAAAACATTATGGTATGCTCACTGTGATAAGCTGTCAAATTAAGTGCAAGTATTTTTTTTTCCTTCAAAACTGAACAAAAAATTTGGTTTACAATTGTTTTCATATATATAAACTGAGTAACAATAAAAAACTGGCCAAGTGCGAGTCGAACTCGAAGGGTTCCGTACCACTGTGCAATATTCAGAACGAGGAAAAAAAGGCCTAGTTTTTGTATGGTGACCTCCTTTAAATAATAACTTTATTTTATTTATTTAAGAAACATACAGTTTTGTTTAACTTTTATTTAGATATTCATTTAATTTTCTATAAATTAGGTTTTTTACATATTCAAATATAAAGGTAAAATAACAATACCGATACAAAAAATAAACATTATAAAAAACCTAATCTACGGGTGCCGCCAGCAGCGGGGCAGGGCTCAAGCTACCGGTGGTTAGGGCTGCAGAGAGAGGAACCTCCTCACAATGCGTGCCGTGTCGAGGAGTACTGCCTTCTGTATCTGGCCCTTGATCCAGCCATCTAGCGAGAGTCTCTTGAGGTGTTGGTCGAGACTCTTCGCTATAAGACCGTTTGCCGAAACAACTATCGGGACAATGATCGTCGAGTCAACATCCCACATGGTGGTCACCTCGTGAGCCAAGTCAAGGTACTTGCTGAGCTTATCCTTCTCGGCCTTCACGAGGTTCTCATCATGCGGGATGGTGACGTCGACGAGCACTGCCCGGCGTTGAGATCGATCTGTAACTTTTATTATTATTATTCTTTATTATTATATATTTTATTATTCTTTGTTAAAGCGGCCATAGTAATTTAGACTCTGCAAGTGTCTATATGTTACGGTTCAAGAGATATGGTAGTTAAGGTTAAGGCCGAGCAAAAAAAAGCAAAAAAAAAAAAACGCAGTGCAGTGCCTTTGAACTCTTAAATGGATGTGGTAAACGGCAACGTCATCACCACGTTGCACTGTACTATCGTGTCCGCGACACTAAGATTTCTGCTAGAGCAAAATAAAAACGCGTAATTTGTCTTTATCCTTTATTACCTACACTTAATAATTATAATTCGGTTCAGGCGGGTGGTGCGGGGGAAACGGTGGATGTCCAAACGGCGGAGGTCCGCGCGGGGGGTACTGGGGCCTGAACGAGGGGGGCGGCGGTCTCCACGGGGGGGGCGGGCGCGCGCCGGGCGGCGGCGGGGGGCCGAAGCCGGGCGGGCCGAAGGGGGGAGGGGGGTAGTGGTGGAACGGGGGCGGAGGGGGGGGCGGGCCGGGCGGCGGCGGCGGGCCGGGCGGCATGGAGCTCGGCGGCGGCGGCGGCGCCGACATCGGCAGCGGCGGGGGGGGGCGCGCCAGCGGCGGCCCGGGGGGGGGCATGGGCGACGCGGGCGGCGGCGGCGGCGCCATCATCACGGGGCCCATCAGGGTCGGCGGCGCGTCTGCGAACAGCTGATGCGGCCGGTCGGCGTGCGACAGGGGATTCTGTGCGGCTAGTAACCTGGGGAGAATGAAGTGATAAGTTCCTAGCTTGTGCTCGCTACTCTTCTCGAAGGTCAAGAAGAGACCCTATAAGGGAGTGTGAAGGTCTCAATATGTATAACCAACGTGTAAAAGGGCCCTTATGCGGTATATTTACTGAATAAATATTTTGAATTTTTAAATCAAGTGTAATACATGAAACGCAATCACAATGGAGTCATCACAATGCACTGCGGAATCACACTTTTGCATTGTTATTTCGCTATTACAACATTTCTGGCAATATATAACACTTTAAGACTGCGCCGAGCGTACGCCGGATGTACAGTGGCGCCCTCATTACTATTATTGAGTTTTATAATACACTAATATATTTTCTTGAAATCGGACGGTGTTTTTTTGTACTAAAAATGAAAACACAACTTATAGGATATATCACATAGGTTACTAACAATTGAGTTATCAACTTAACAGAAAACAGTGGCCACCTTTTCCCGTTAAGCTGACTACTCAAAGGGTAAGTGTTATCAAAGTTCGTAACGTATCCCATAAATTGAGTCCAATTCCAAGGAAATTCTTTAGTTTATCAGAAAACACACTAATAGTATTGAGTGCGCCACTGGACGCTCAACGTTTGCTCGGTGCAGTCTTAAACAAAACAATTACATGGAAGGCATGTCCCTGTTTATTGTTAAATAAAATAAGATTAACTGCAACCGTAATCGCATCTTAAACTAAAACCAAAAGGAAAATAAAAAGTCAATCCCGACACCTGTCATTGCAGTACAATTTTATAACCAATTCTTGGATTTGAGGTTATAATTTGTACTGAAATGACAGGTGTCACAATGGGTGGATCAACTTTTTGTTGTTGTTATTCTGTCCCGTAAGCCAGGAGACAACAGTGATAGAGTTTCTTAGAAAAAATGTATATAATAATATACTTCCAGCACACTCAGGAGAAAGGCCATAAAAGAATAGGTGTGTAATTGCCAATAAAACAGTTTTTAGTGGACTTATATCCTTTGAAATCATAGTTTTAAAGAGTGACCCAGGAGACGTCACCATGGCAACGAGCTACAAAGAAAAGTTGATTGACCCCAATAGACTTATTATTTGGCGTGAAGGTAATGTTCTCACCTCTCCGCCGCAGAACCGTGTCTTTCCCCCTTGACGTCTTTCTTGAAGGCGTACGATACTGAGATTGGTCTATTGCAGAGGTACTGGTTATTCATAGCTTCTATCGCGGCGTCTGACGCTTCAAAGGAAGCGAAATTTATGAATGCAAATGCCTTTGAATTTCCTGTCTCTGGATCTCGCATCACCTGTAAAATTGAAATAAAATAAATGAATATCTTTCAATACAATTTAAAACAAAGTAGCTTCTCGCATCTGTCTAACCACCAGTTAGATAATTTTTCACAGAAGGTTGTTAACCATCGAGTAGGTTAAATCTTGGTAGGGTCAGTGTTGGGCATAATTCAATTAATTTGTAATTGAATTACAAATTAAAATATATTTAATGCAATTGCTTGTAATTAATTACGCTCGCAATTGAATTACATTTAATTTAAATTACTTGGTAATTTTTTATTGAAATTACATTAATTTGTAATTGAATTACGCAATTACGTTATATAAAATACTTTGGATTAGCATGTTAGGTATATTATGCGTCAATCGTCATGCGATGCAGGTAGGTGTGCACTCCGGCTAGGACATTGGTTATTGATATTACACGTCCGAAGTTGAATATAAGAGCTAACATAAGTTTTTTTAAACTAATCTAAAAAAATGCTTAATTTTTTGAGGAAGTTCCTTATATAATAATTTTATATTGAATCAAAACCCGCAAAAATATAGTAGCATACCATATAAAAACAATGAAAATGCTTTCCTAGATGAATGTAATTTGTAACTTCATAAAGTAATGCATTACCAATTAAAATTAATGAAATTCAGAGCTGATCGTAATTCAATTAGAAATTACACATGTGTAATTTTAATTCGTAATTGAAATTACATTCTGTAATTGCAATTCATAATTTGTAATTCAATTACTTTTTGCCCAACACTGGGTAGGGTAAGTTATCCAGTCCAGTACCCGTAATACAAGCATAGAGGCCTTGTAAAATTCAGCAGTTTTTGTTCTGGTATATTTTCAAGTAAGATGTGGCACTTATGAACTAAGCAACTTATCTACCTTATCTTACAGATAGGCCCTTTTGGATACACTGCAAACCCTTTAGAGCTTTTGTGCAATTAATTACCCTTTTACACACTCAGATGCTCGAATGTGGAGGTTTCCTCACGATTCACCGTGTTTAAATTACAAAAACTCATTGCTATATGGTGACTGTGGGGGTTCGAACTCGGTACCTTACGATCAAGAGTCGACCCCCTAAGGTTCTCGACGACTTAATGTATGCGCCTTTTTTGCGTACTGGATTACTGGCACTACTCTTTTTTTTTTTTTTTTTAATTTATTTTCAAACTTATATATAGAACATGTAGTAAGTGTACATTTTAGCCACTATTGAAAACCCAGATGGTTTATGTAATAGTCGGCGAGCTCGCGTGGTAAGGCCCGCGGTAATATTTTTTCTCATAAGAGGTTACTACACTAAACTAATGTTGTAAGTGCTGTACATTCCAGGTAATACTTCTTAATTAAAGTTTTAAATTTAACATTATTGTTACTATTTATATGCAGACTATCTAACAATTCATTTGGTAAGGTGTTAAGAATGAATGGGATCACATGCTTATTGGTTCGCCTGCCGTACACATTTCCAACCCAGTTCTACCAGGAAGCCTAGCAGACGCTTAATGTTGACGACGGCTTCTGGTAGCGACCTCGGTGTTCCGAGGTGACTTGCCCGGTATGTTGCCACCTCAGGACATTCCATGATGACGTCAACGTAAATCCCTAATGCCACAATAAAATAAAGTTACACAAACCTTAGGTGTTTGTAAAATAACCCCGAACGCAGAGAATGTGTCATACAGCAGTTTCTCATCAACTTCAGGGTCCAAGTTTCCTATGAAGACATTGGCTCCAACGTCAAGATTCTTCTGATGCGCTGAAGCTTTGTTGACTCTGACGGGTTTACCATAGAGTTTTATCATATTCATAACCTGAAAATGATGGAATAATTCTAAATGTAACAAATCAAAATAAGATTTTGTCTTTTTTTGCAAGGAGAGTGAGAGTACGTCGCCTAGTTTAAACAAATACACTGGCCATCTGATAGTAAGTGGAATCTGAGATCTATAGACATTTTCGTTCTTAGTTTGACGGAAATTAGCAATTTTCGGCGTCAGTGCCACAACAAAAAAAGTCACAGTATACATTGCATATTATGTCAAAAGTACAAGAATTGAATATAATTAAAAATATTAATAAGAAGTCAGTAACCTCTAGGATGACGTGATTTGCCAGCTTTGGCGCACAAAAGGTTAATGTATTGTCTTCGATCAACAATTTACAACTAGATTCAACGTCACAGCTCTGAAAATGGCCAGAGAAATATGAGCACAAAATAAGTTTGTGCTCTTATTTCTGACAGTACGCGTCAACCACAGCCAACGTGAGGACGTGACAAAATGCCTCAATGTGCTTTTAAAAATTGCGGTAGTAGCCACCGTAACACTAAGGTTTCGGAAGGAATATATTTCTTTAGGTAAGTACAAGACAGTTTTTCATTTAAAGTACGTAAATATTAGCATTTACATTAAAAAATCAATAATATATTGTTTGGACAACCATCTTGTCAATAATCGGTGGTTTGGGAACAAGAAATTCATGGAGTAGTTCTCATTTTAAAATAATATATTTATGTTTATTTTTTTGTAGATTTCCTAGTGATCCTTTTTGCTGTGCTTGAGTACTGCAGAAATTAAAAAAAGTCAATCTATACGGCAAAGCTTTGATAAATATCAGAGAAATTGCAATGAACTCAGTGAAAAATTAGACCATAACCCAATTTCGGACGTTTCTTCACAAATAGTAGGTTATATTTCTGGTTTCGTGGTGAGTAGCCTAGTAAAAAATCTTAATTGCGACGATTGCAAAAAGGACATGTGGGCAACAGAAAAACTATGGTTCCACAAGTTAATAGACATACGAGACATGGATGGATTGTGTTATGCCTCAAACGATGTCTTTGACATATGTATGAAGACCGAACGTGTTATACGCAATTGTCTTCGCATTAGTGGCGGTAAAGACATACAAAAAAAATATTATAAAAACTTTATACGTATGGTTGTTTCAAAATCATTAATCGAAAAAGTTCTGTTTGTTGGAAAACCCGAACATAATCCCGAAAATTCTCGTCGTAGGGAGCTCTGTGCCTAGTAGAGGGACGTAGATAGGCTGAATTATTATTAATGAATATTATATATTTTATAGCCAGATAATCTAGATTTAAGTTAAATTGTCAACTTCTTAAATTTCTAACACTATCATTTGATTAATAAAATGTATTCTGCGTAAAAAGTGGAATACGTAAATATCTTTGTATTTTAGCTAAGATCTCATTTTATTATTAATTTATTAAAATGTACCAATCTCACACTGTACGGCAGAATACAGCAAATTTTAGTGTAGGTATGTATCTCATAATAAGATTAAGTCCGGTGTCAAAGCATCGTTTTGACGTTGACAAGTGACAGCGTTAGTCTGACCTGACATCTGTTATAGGATTTTTTTTTTTTTATTATTACCCCCTTACTTATAAACGTGGAATAAGCTTGGAATAGTTTATGCCATGCTTTGTCCTTGTCTTTAATTGTTACATTTGCATCTGACAGAAAGTGACAAAGCGCCACGCTTGTATGAAGACCGAACGTGTTATACGCAATTGTCTTCGCATTAGTGGCGGTAAAGACATACAAAAAAAATATTATAAAAACTTTATACGTATGGTTGTTTCAAAAGCGTGGCATAAACTATTCCAAGCTTATTCCACTTTATAAGTAAGTTGTTTAGAACCTATAGAATTTGCTTTTGTCGTGTCGTATAGCTTGTTATGCCCTTTTAGAATGAGTAAGGTTTAATCAATTGACAATAAAATAAGTATCAATCCTAGCTAAAATACATAAATATTAGCGTCGACCTGTTTTCACAGGGAATACAATGGATTAATCAAATTAGTGTTAGAAATTTGAAATGTTGTCATTTATACATTTAATAATTAGTTAATAATTTAATTTAGTTCATTATCTATAAGTATATTTCATTTCATGTCAATATTTGTATATGTTAATTTGTTTGTGTTATATCTCAGTCAAATAAAAAAAATGTCTGTCTTATATAATTGCGACTCCATTATTTCCCTGTTCCTAAAATAGAATGACATGTTTTTGAAACGAAGAATGTTCCTTTGTTTATCGAACGCTTTTGCTCTTGAGACGAAAGGTGGTAAGTATTTTAAACAATTATTATTATTTGGATCTTTGTTCCTTAGACTTAAGGTATAATTTAAGTTAATTTAGAAGGTTCACGGAACACGGCCACTTTTTCGCTTTGATTTTGTATGGGACCTTGAATCTAGTTGTAAATTGTTGATCGAAGTGTATTGTACATTATTGTCTAGGCGCGAAAGTAAGGGATTTCCTATCCAATCAGCTGCAAGCGATGTTGTGGCATGTCGCAGCGGGCCTCCTATCCAACAGGAAAAGGATGAGGGGCGGTAAAATGCCACCCGCGTGTTTGTGCCGTGCGCGGGGACCCGTACGGGTGGAGAACGAGATCCTGGTAGACTGAGTTTGAAGAGGGTCGGAGTAGTTACCCTCGGATAACAACACGCCACTTTGGCTCGGGATTCATCTCACACGGGAGGTTCTGGCCCAGCCAGTCGGAATCAATCGGCTGTCGCGTCTACAGTACTCTGGCCGCGGGCGAGCGTTCTGGGGTGATGAGGTCAGTAGCCGGCGGAGTACGGCCCCGAGTCGCTGTAGTGGTGAAGGAGGGCTTGACATCGTGCGGGCTCACTTGACAGCTCACCCCGGAGCGCTATATCTGACTCGTATCCCTGATGGGTCAAACCATCCCCAGTAGGAGGGCTCCGAGGAGGGTGGGGAGCGAGTCGGACGAATTTTTAAGATGGACAAGTATGGAACATATAACTAAAAAAAAAACAAGTGGAAAGAAAGGGAGAGAAAGAGGCAGAAGTGGGAGGGAAGCCGAGCACCAACAAGACGGTGCAAGGGGGACCCCCGCAGATGCCGGAGTGTAAGGGAGCGGAAGGGGCAGAAGCAGGAGGGATGCCAAGCACCGACAAGAAGGTGCAAGGGGGACCCCTGCAGATGCCATGGAGCGAATTAGTGAATCTGTCCTTGGACGACGAGGAGCGTTTGCTGAACCCACCATCAACTTCGGAGGAGGGAACCGCCACGGCGGCAACCCCGACGGAGGGAGGCGAGTTCAGTAGACCACCTACCAAGGCAGAGAAAAAGAAGGCCAGACAGGCTAGGAGAAACCGAAATAGGTTAGCGATGGCGGAGGGGAGGCCTCCGCCGCCAGGGAGGGCGCCGAAGTTGAAACGGCAAACAACTGACCCGGACGAAGGACCCTCGACACGACCTCCAGCTAAGCGACCAAACCGCGGTGACTCGCTCGCGAGCACCCGTGCGACCGCAAGGGAAACACGGGAGCTCGCAGTGGCGATCTGCCGCGTGGACGGTGTACCGCTGGATGAGTCGCTAGGGACCGAAGTCCGGAGAATTGTTAGCCGTTTCATTACGGAGGCAATTAAGGAGCAGGGTGTTCGAGGGAGGCAACTTCAGTTCGCCATGTCGGGATTGGTGTCAGAGGGATTTTTCCTTGTGACACCGTCCACGGCAGAGGCGAGGGAGTGGCTTCTCGGGAAGGACCTGGGGGAGCCTCAGGGGCATAGGCTGCAGGCCCGGATGTTGAGCAACACCCGGGTCAATGTATGGATCCCAGGCCCGCCGGAGGAGCTCCTGGAGGATCCGCTCCTCTACCTGAGAGCCCAAAACTGGGACAGGGAGGGGGAGCTGAAACTCCAGGAGTGGACGCAGGTGGGGCGGGAGAACCTGGCCACGGGTATCCGGGTATGTTACTCGGTGCCCAAGAGCGTAGAGGATGCGTGGGGTGCGGAGGCCAACCAATGGCTATTTTTCCAAGCCACACGCATCAGGGCGCGCTTGGTCAGGGCTCAGCCTCGGAGGAAAGAAGAGGTGGAGGCAGAGACCCCGGTTGGGAGGGGGAGCTGTAGATGCAAGTGCAGCTGTGGCGACCCAGCGCTGCAACTCGGAAACCAGGCAGAGGCAGCCCCGGTCGATGACCATCCACCACGGATGGAAACCGAGGGGGGCTCCTCAGCCTAGGGAAACGGGGGGCAGCTACACTATACATAAACACAACCAGCAATGGACAACACAGACAAACAACCAGCACTACACAACAACACACACAACACAAACTACAAAAAAATAAGAATATGTCAAGTAAACCTTCAGCATTGTAAGGACGCAATGTCGGAACTATGTCAATACATAGTGAGGGAAAAGATTGATATAGTCCTGATGCAAGAACCATATGTATGGAAAAACCAGGTCACAGGCCTGGGAAGCCTGGGGGGTGACCTACACTTCGAAAGAAATGGTGAGTTACCCCCTAGGGCATGCATGTATGTAAGTAGAGATTTAAGAAATATGGGATGCCTCATGACCATATGTTTCAGTGACCTAGTCGTGGTAGAAATCAACCTCGTGACAAGGAGTGGAGAGAGAATCAAAGCAGCGATGGCAACATGCTACATCCCAGGTGAAAGCAACGCGCCAACTAGAGAATTGGAGGAAACGATTATAAGATATAAAGGTAAGAAAACACCCATTCTTGTAGGCTGCGATGCAAACTCACATCATGAGGTGTGGGGGAGCACCGACACCAACAAGAAGGGGGAAGCACTACTAGAATTTATTGTAAGTAATGACCTGGACATACATAACACAGGGACAACCCCAACCTTTGTAACCAGGGCTAGAGAGGAGGTATTGGATATAACAATTACCTCAGGGGAGATAGGCAAACATGTAAGAGACTGGAGGGTGGACCGGGAGGACAGTATGTCGGACCACAGAAGACTACTGTACGGCCTGGACTACTACACGGAAAGAACGAAAATAAGAAACCCTAGGAAAACGGATTGGGAGCAATATAACGACATACTGAGTAAATGGACACCGAGCCATAGAAGACCAGAAACGAGTGAGGAACTGGACAGAGCTGCAGAAGATCTGAACAAGGCCATATCAAAAGCCTACCTATCGGCGTGTCCGGAAAAAACGAGCAACGGAGACAAAGGACAGCCGTGGTGGAATAAAGAGATACAGAAACTGAGGAAGAGATCTCGTAAAGCGCTAAGATCAGCTCTGAAAAGGAACAATGATCAGTGCTGGCACGAGTACAGAAGCATTAGGAACAAATATACTAATACTAGAGAAAAACTGAGAGCACAGGGATGGAAAACATTCACGGGAGAGATACAACGCTACACAGAGGCAGCGAGATTAGTAAGGGTACTGTCGAACGAGAGAACCTGCCAACTGGGTAGCCTGATAGTAGGATCGACCGAACTGACGGACCCCAAAGAAGTACTGCAAGCACATGGTAAAAATACACTTTCCCGATTGCAGGGAGGACAACTTACATGAGGCTGCAGTAGAAAATAATAACGAGATAAGGGAAGCAGGGGAAACGATGAACCTCAAGATAAGTGATGAAGTGGGGGAATGGGCTATAAACTCCTTCGCCCCCTACAAAGCGGCACCCGCACTACTACAAAAGGGGTTGAAATACATCTGGAACCATCTGAAAGAAATTTATGAAAGAAGTCTGGTGCTAGGCCACATCCCGAAAATCTGGAGCGAGGTAAAGGTAATATTTCTACCAAAACCAGGCAAGAAAAACTACAAGGACGCTAAATCCTTCAGAAGCATAAGCCTCTCATCATTCGTATTGAAGGCATTGGAGAAGATCATAGATATATAGGGATCATTTAGGAATAAGTTCGCCTTTGTACATTACTTTAATATTTATATTGTAATATTTATATTTTTGTGCAATAAAGAGTTTACATACATACATACATACATATACAGATAAGGACAAGCATGCAAGGTGGTAGACTACCCTTACACGGGCATCAACACGCCTACATGGAAGGTAAATCAACAGAGACAGCTCTGCATAACCTGACTACAAGGATAGAAAGAGCATTAGAAGACAAGGAGTTGGCACTGGGATGCTTCTTCGACGTAGAGGGAGCATTCGACAGAGCGACTTTTGGTGCAATAAAGAAATGTCTACGGAGGGATGACATAGACCCCGCAGTTAGGAGATGGATAATGGCCATGTTAACAGTGAGAGCGATCACAGCACAACTGGGGGGAGACTCAATAAGGATAAAGACGAGCCGTGGATTCCCACAAGGAGGCTGTCTGTCACCACTCTTATGGTGTCTCCTACTAGACTCGCTCATAAGAGAAACTAACACAAGAGGGATACACATGCAAGCGTATTCGGATGACGGGGTACTCTTAGTGAGGGGAAAAGTCCTCAGTGTAACGAGAGAGTCATTACAAGAGGGATAAAACAGGTACTAAATTGGTGTCAGAACAGGGGACTAGACCTGAACCCGACCAAGACGAAAATAGTACTCTTCACCAACAAAAGAAAGCTGCCCGTCCTAACACCAATCAAAATCAAAGGTGAAGAGATAGAAACACTCAAGGAAATAAAATACCTTGGAGTAGTACTAGACAGCAAACTGCTATACAGGACACATGTAAAGGAGCAATGCAGAAGAGCCACTATAGCCCTGTGACAATGCAGGAAAGCCATAGGAAGAAGATGGGGACTAAGACCAAGGATAACGCAATGGATATACAGAGCGGTGGCGGCGGACCCAGACTCCTATATGGAGCCATCGTGTGGTGGCACAGAGCAAAGATAAAAGATATAGACAAATAACTAACAAAAGTTCAAAGACTAGCATGTCTGATGACAACCGGGGCAATGAGAACAGCACCTACACAAGCCCTGGAGATCATGCTAGGACTGAACCCGGTGCACATAGAGGTGGAGAAGAGAGCCACAGAACAGTGGTATAGATTAAAAGCGAGCAGGGAGTGGATCGGGTCCGAGATGGACAAGAGACACGCAAGCATACAGAAAGAGTCAATGTCAAACATGGATATGCTCATGGTAAACAATGACCTAATCAAGAAAAGGAAGAGGTTCGATAAGAAATACAGAATCCACATAGGAGAGAGAGACAGCTGGGAGAGAGAAATACCAGAACCCAAAGTGACATGCTTCACAGACGGTTCATGGAAATCCTCAACCAAAAGAGCGGGAGCGGGCATATATAGCCAAGAATCAGATGAGCACACGACGATACCACTAGGGGGCTCCACCAGTGTGTTTCAGGCAGAAGTCTTTGCCATCATGAAGTGTGCCCTGAGCCTCAAGGAAAAAAGCAATGTAACGGGAAGTCACGTTATAATATACTCAGATAGCCAAGCGGCACTCAAAGCACTAGGCAATCCGGTGATCAAATCATCTCTAGTGCAAGAGTGTAGGAATGAACTGAACACTCTAGGCACCACATCCCATGTAACACTGGCGTGTGTGCCAGGACACAGTGGAGCAGTAGGAAACGAGAAGGCAGACGAACTAGCCAGAGCAGGTGCGGACCAACAATACCTAGGCCCGGAACCGGTATTACCGATATCGGAGATGGTAACCAAAGGAGTTATCGCCAGAAGAATGGAAAAGAAGACAAATGAGGCATGGGGGATGACGCAAGGGTGCAGACAATCCAAACTCATGATAGGAAGGGTTAATAAAAACAGAACAAGGTATCTTCTAAACCTGGGTAAGTATAATCTAAGCGTACTAACAAGAATTCTGACTGGACACTGTCCGCTCAACAGACATCTGACGGTAATAGGTATTAAACAGAACCCTCAATGCCCACACTGTGGCAAAGAGGAAACTAGTCAACACGTCCTAGCCGAGTGTGTCATGTACTCGTCACTGAGATACCACACATTCGGAGAGGACGTTTTGTCCACAGAAGATCTCAAAAGTATCAACCTACGGGACGCGCTGTTGTTCTGTAGGAAGACAGGAAGATGGGATCGATGCTGGATGGGAGCGCCGCCGGGCCAGTAACCTGAGGCACGACTGAGGGGAATAGGGCAGAATGAACGGTTAACCGAATCGACTGCCCGCCTGCTTCGGCTGGGCGTCCCCACTTATCATCATCATCATCATCAAGGGATTTCCTGACGAATCAGGAAATCCTCGTTTCCGCCGAGGCATATAGTATAATGCTTTTCTCAAACAATGCGAGCAAATGATATAAATACATGATTATAAGTACTTTTAAAAACCTTTGACAAATTCGGTGATAATGTGTGTTTGAAAACTATGAGTATTAAGTTAAGATAGTTCCACGCACGACGAGCCGCCGCCGCACCACATGCCCCCACCCACAACTTTTTTTTTTTTTTTTATGGCATGGGAAGGCAAACGAGCACACAGGCCACCTGATGGTAAGTGGAAACTGTGACCCATAGACATTCGCATAGATGGGCGTACGGGTTTTTTTTTCATGGTTCTTTCGATTTTATACGCAATAAAGACTTTTAAAAAACATTATGGACATGGTCAGAAAGTGTTTTCATATGGTTGTTTTACTCTTGGGAGTGACAAACCTACCATTTTAAAAGAACCTATTTTTTGCGTTTTTGAAGGCGGTTTTTTTTTAAAACAATCAATTTATATCCTTACGATCATTGAATTCAGAGTTAAGTTTCCATTATTGGTGTCTTCAACTAAAATTGTCCAACATTGGTTCCGGCACCCTATTTTTTTTTATTTTTTTTTATATCATAGGAAGGCAAACGAGCACACAGGCTATTTGACTATTTTCTATCCAGAGTATGTTAATATTCTATCAGCAAATATTGTTTGTATGGTATGCCATAGATGGTAAAATGTTCTTACCTTGATGGCATAATCTGCATCCTCCTCTCCCATAAACTCCACGAAGCCATACCCTTGGTGAGTCTGAGTGACACGGTCTTTGGGCATATGAACATTCACTGAAATATGGTAAAAAAAAAATAGTTAAACAAAAGCAGGGTGGCTGCGTTTTACAACATTTGAATTTCCCTGACTTTTCCCAGTTTTACAGGCAATTCTTCTAGTTTTTTCCAGACTGTACTAAGAGTGTGTAGCGTCTAAAAAAGGAGCATTTCCTTCATAAGAGGGTCAATTAACTTACCCACATAAAAAAAAACAGTTGACTTATTGTAAGTGACATTGTTTTTACATTGTAGTAATAACATTATTAACTCATTTCATAATTCACCTTGTAATTAATAATCTATTGTTTCAAATGTACAGGGTGCCTTTAAACTTGGGGCTTTCAATGCCATGATCGTTTCTACTTCTGAAACTGAACTACTTTTGTTCTGTAAGTTGTTAAAAATATGTCCAACTTAAATTTTATTTTTTTCATTCAAGTTAAATTGAATTTTCAATGTACGCAATCCAATTCTCCATTTTCCTTTAGCCCTCTTACCAAGGAAATGTCGCCCCAAACCATGAGATAGTGATTATATGGCCAGTATTTAATACACAGACTTTACAATTTGACTTTAACATTAATTTATTTATCTAAACTAAAAGTAGTTCAGTTTAGCCAGGAGAATCGATGGTTGTATTTAAAGCCCCCATAAGCCATATTGCGGAAATTATATGAACTGACATTTCGATTGCAATTCACGAAATGCAGAAAATGAGTACTAGTGGCCCCATGGTTATTTAATTTTTCAGGCTTTATATTAGGGTATCATAAAAATCCGCAGACAGTAACTCAATAGACACATTAACCCAATTTTACAGTTTTAGAAATAAAATCAGAGAGAAGCACTGATATTATAATTACAAACAAACATGTTTGTGGAAATACGGTAAAATAAAAGTGTGGGTAAAGAAAAACATGACCCAGCAACCCAAATTGAATTTAAAACTCTTAAAACTTTGACTATGTTGTAGATATCATGAAAAACTATGTCTGCCCGTTTTTCTTTCCATGAAAATACTTCTTAGAATGAAACAGATTTAAAAAACAAAAAACGGAAACATACAGACCTAGTTATTTATTATAACTACAACATATTCAAAAATCGTGGAAATCAGACTTGACTTGACTAGACAGGGTGAAAATCTTTGACGGCCAGAGCTAAATTTGTATGGAATTTTCCAACAGCTACGCGGCCCCCTTTGCTACCCCCAACCAAAGTTTTATACTAATTCTAATTTAAATTAATGGTTTTCAATCCTGTTAAGGTGTATTTCGCCAATGTCAAGTTATTTATAGACACTGCCATGGACTTAAAGAGAAATAAATCCATGGATATCATACGTAAAGACAATTGTTTGGTAAAAAAGTATTTTCTCTAATGGACTAAACAGAACCACATGGGGTAGGTCTACGTGTTCCTGTAAAGTCCACCAAATTTTTCCCTGACTTTTCCCTGACCCAAAAAATTCCCTGACTTTTTCCAGTGCTCCAGAAAGTGGGCACCCTACCAAGCAAACTCAATAGGTATGGGAATGGGTTGAGCATGAAGAAGGAAAGAATCTGGTGTCACAGCAAACTATTAAATATTAATAGATAATAAGTTATAATACTACTTTGAATCACTTACCAACCGGTCCTGACTGCACAAAGAGCTCCCACAGCAGGCTCTCAGAGACCCTGTCGTCAAGTCCTCCCACGTATATTGTCGCATCTGGAAAAATACGACGCGAATACTTTACAAAATTGAACTCCCGATTATAGGCTATTGAAATTAGGACTGTTATTAGACTGCTGAATTGTTTAATTATTAGTTAGGGTCATAAATTGTAACTTTATTTTGTTTACAGAGAAATGGCATCAAACGAACTGCATTCCGAGGAAATTATGAGTTAGACGAGGATTCAAGGCTTAAATTGGTAAAACAACATAACCTCAAATTTTAAAGTAAAACTAGTATAAACGCAAGTTTACTGATCGGTTGGCTTTAAATTAATAAACATGATAAGAAGTTTCAAATACAATTTCAAAATACTACTCATTTCCAACAATTACCTTGATTTCTTTCAGCAATTGGTCCCGCTGCCATCTTATTTTGACGTAAGATAGCGGCGTCGGTAAAATTTGGCTTCTACTCCATGGCATTTGTCAATTGTCTGTCATTGTCATCATTTCAAGTGAGTCACGTTTAGAAACTAAAATGCGAATGCCAGGCACAATCTATTAAATTGTAAATAAAGAATTTGAATGTGAATTACATGGTTTTGACTTGTCTTCATATGATTTACGATATAATTGATGAAATATTAAATAATCAAAACAAATTAAATTATTTTACTTTAGAATTAGAAATAAAGTTTTTTTTAAATATTATAAAACACACATAAGGCAAAAGCCGCACTACGGCTAAACCGCCGCGATTTTTAACTGCGTGACTTTTTAATCAAGTAAAACTAATGCAAGCGGCCGTACTGGCGGCTGATTATTTACTTGATAAAAAAATATTCATATAAATTATGAGTTTTAAAATCGATTTAAGGTATTCTTATTCTTACTTAAAAAAAATGGATCTTTTATCCAAAAAACCACGATAAAACTTGATATTTTTTATCTGTAGCCATTTTATTTATCGAAAACGGCGCCGAATCCATGATGACGTCAAGGGTCGGTAAATATCACAGATTATAGGATAAAAAAATATATATTATGGGAAACAGGCGTGATTTAATGTATGTATGTATGTATGTGATGTCTGTAAATATTGCATCTGTCGTTCATGTCGTTGTCGTTGTGTTCTTTTACGTTCATTCAAGTTCATTGATTCTTGCGGTTACCACAGACGGTTGACGTTTGTTTGTTTTTCTGGCTTTGCTATGATTAGCCAATGTCAGTTTGTTTATGTATTGACCACTGACGTCACTGATTCCTGTGCGACGCCATCTTGCCCAAGAAAGCGTTTTGGCGGCATATTTTAAAAGTGAATTTTTATTTCCTTTTTTTAGACGAAATACATAAAAGAATTTAAAATTACCACTTTTGGAGTACTCAATAAACACCAACAAATAATCTGAGATGGTTTTCAAAAACCTGTCAAATAGCCTATTAAAAAAAAAACCCACTGCAATTAAAAATCAACTGGAAAACAATAAACAAGCTCTATAGTCTATAGAAAATGTCAGAGCAATGCACTTTACATTACAATTTAAACTATTTTATCCATATAACTTGAATATTGGAAAAGGTATTTCAGGCGGGGACGGACAAGCTAGTCCAAATGTATTTTTTTCAAGAAATAGGTTTTGTTATTCATTGCTTGTCTCCGCCTGCAATACCTTTTTCAATATTCAAGTTATAAGTATAAAAAAGTATTATTTATTATTATTTTCTATTGATTATAGAGCTTGTTTTTTGCTTTCCAGTTGATTTTGTGTTGCAGACGGAGGTTATTTTTTAAATAAATTCGTTTATTTTATTCTTTTTAGTTTAAATTAACAAAGGAGTGTTTTATTGAATAATTACCAAGCGTTATACGTCACAAATTACAAGCGGAACTCTTTTTCTAGCAAAACTAACATTTCGTATTTTTTTATTTTCCTATATTTGGAATGGGTTATTTACTAGTTTTCATTTCAAGCCCATATTGTAATAATACATACATACATACATACATAAACTCACGCCTTCATTCCCAGAGTGGGGTAGGCAGAGCTACAGAATTACCAACAACTCTAAAAACTTGTTGATAATTCTGTAACCACATTTTGTAATCATAAAAAATGTTTTTTATATTCCCTCTCCATTTTTAGAGACAGAGATTTCGTCGTCTGTCTGTCTGTATGTTACAGCAGATTTTCTCAGCAACCACAAATGGCATTGTTGCATAACTTGCTTGTCCGCATCTGTTTTTAGTAAAAAAAAAATGAAATCAATTTTATTAATAAATTGAAAAGGAGTCTAGAAAGGGGCAAGGGGCGCTTCCTCGTAGTTATACCTCACTTGGAGTGTATTTTTTACCGACTATTCCAGTTGTATTAAGCACTTATTTACTTCCATGGTTTTCACTAAGACCTTTTTCTTATCTGTGCTATGACTGCTATGCTGCCCTCCCAAGGAGAAAACGCACATTGTAATTAATTTATAGAAGCAAACTAAACTTTCATAAGTTACAATAAGGTTGGAAGTGCTATACAATTTATATAGTAGATGTGTCTTTTTTCCGTAGGAGGGCAGTATGTGTCTTTACTTTAGCATATCCTTAGTTTTAGACGCAGACATATCGTTTTAATCTAATCTGTGGCACTGATTGATTCGTCTGTGGAGTGACTGGTTGTGCGTATAATAACAGTTGCACTATTCCTAACTTTTGCGCCATAAACGTAAACAAAACTAGTAAACAAATAGAATAGTTCTTACAAGAACATCAAACAAAATGCAAAGTGCGTCGGATGTAATAGCTTCGATGTTTTGGTTTAAAGACGAAGAAGAAGAAGATGAGAGAAAGCCAGGTATAATAGAGCAATTCGTGCAAAATGTGGAAGATTTCAGTTCTCAATACGGAAGTGAAATAAGTGTATCATACACAGCTTTTAATCTTCGCGGTCCACCATCGAATTTTCCAGATTATGGCGATTATCCTCAAGCTTTTGTAATGGTAAGTCTTAATCATTGCGATGTATTAATTTCTATTTCAATAAATATTTTTATTTTAAACTGACTTGCTATATAAATATTTCGTTTAGTTCAGTTTAGTTTAGTGCAGATTTAGATTATTAAACACTGCAACACTCAATTATTTATTATTATTGTTTATTTAAGAGCCTATAATTTCCTACTGTTGGGCAACACCCTCACCCCTCCCTCACTTGCTCAATAATCTTGTAATTTTTTTAAAGAAAGTTTTAAATAAAACCTATCGTGGGTCGTACAGAGATATATTGGGACCTTACCTATGAAATTGGCGTTTTTTTACGTGTTTTATTTCGTAAGTCACATAGTTATTTTTTTCAGATTACATAAAGTACTTTGTACATGTTTTTGCGTTCCGATTGGGTGTTGTAAATGAGCAACCAATCAGAACACCTAGCATTTCGTTTCTAGCAAATGTGCTCAAGTCTATCATTACCGTAAAATATAAGTAAGAATAATTTTTGTACAGCGTACTTACGGAACTTGGTGGGAAGATGCCCCATCAGCACAGAATGACTTCATGCCTCAAAACAACAGGACCATTCCTAGCCAGGATTTTGTTGGTTAGTATTAAAAGTATTAAAATAATTAATAATTTTTAGACCATTTATTAATTTAACCTCGTAACTTCCTAAATTTAGGACATTTTGTCAAAATGAATTTTGTCTGTCCGTCTGTTTAATTCTAGAAAAGTTTATATTTACCTAGGCAATAGTTATAAACTAGGATTACATAGACTAAGTTGTGGGCATACATACATACATTAAATCACGCCTGTTTCCCAGAGGGGTAGGCAGAGACCACTTCTTTCCACTTGCTACGATCCTGACAAATTTCCTTCGCTTCGTGGGCAAAGCTATCTTAATATGAAATAAGTGTATATTTGCATACTACATATGAATTGTTATGGGTTTTATTGCTAGTTAGGCCATTCGTAATAAGTTTATAACCTGACTTGTTATACAAAAATAATGAATTGCTATAAAAAGAAAATGCCCCATAGGTAGAATTAAATTGTAGCATTTGATGGTTTATGTATTAAAGGCTGATTTTCAAAGCTCCAGTCAGGTAAATCTCCGCTCTGCCGTATGTCACGAACCATGATTCTTCATGAGTATTTCTGTTGAGAGAAATTAGTAGAAACCGGCCAAGTGCGAGTCGGACTCGCGCACTAAGGGTTCCATACCATTATCTATAAAAAAACACATTTGTTGTATTTTTTGTTATAGCAGAACAGTCTGTAAGTTTAAAATGTAGTGTCAGGATACAGATATAAGTCTTTATTATTTGAACTGAGCTTATTCTCTACACAATACTATCATCTACACAAGACTTATATCTGTATCCTGACACTTTATATTTTAAACCTACTGACTAAGAGGATAGGGTTGATAATTCAATGTACATTCAATGTAGTTCTCACTTTTTTGTATGTAATCGGCTTGCTGTTACGGACACAAAGAAAGATAATAGTATTGTACACAAACAATGGCCTTTGTGTAGAAGATCAGCTCAGTTCAAATAATAAAGACTATATACCTCTTACTTTCGTTCCCTGTTCCCTCAACATTTAGGATACCCCATTTTGTGTTTTTCTCTATGTAGGTATAACTAGATATTGTCGGTGATACTGGAAAATCGCGTAATTAATAGACCCCGTTATCAATTGCTCAGTTTGGGGGCAAACGTCACAATAGGGTAGTCTGGGGACTAAATAGAACGGTGTTTATTAACACGATATAAATTAAACTATAATAATAAATTACTTACAAGTCAACGCTCAGTTTGGGGGCAAGTGATGGGGCAGTTTCGATAATCTGAATCGATAAAAAATGAACTAATTGAAGTAGCTAAATTATATGAAGTCAAACTTCGTCGCCTGCTTGTGAAAATCCATTTAAAAAATGAAAATGATTTTTTGAACTCTACAGATGTAACTGGCAAAAACTGTAGTGTTTTGTAATGTTCTATGTAGCTTTTGTTTACAATACTGTTATCAATTTGAACTTCCTTATTTTCTAACAACTGATTAATACTTTTATACAGATTTAAAGCCTGGGTTTTTGTTTAATATGTTTGTTAATTTTGCATGAATCAATTTCCCTTTATCGTGCAGCCTCACTAATGAAATTTCATTTTGAATATCATGCTCAATATTATCGACTAATTATGTGAAACAACATCACTATTTGTCCCCAAACTGAGCGTTGGATAACGGGGTGTACTGATTATAAAAAAATGATTCCGTTGAACACCAATACACTAGATTGTAGTATTAATGAACACCGTTCCATTTAGTCCCCAGACTACCCTATTGTGACGTTTGCCCCCAAACTGAGCAATTGATAACGGGGTCTAGTAATTAACAAAGGATCTGGTTCTACCATGTAAAATTGCCCAGACCCTTTATGATACAGCAAAATAAACCTTACTGTACTAATAAAAAGGTGCATATTGTTCCTTATTTAAAGTACTCACGCGGGTTTGCAGTTTCACCAACGATATCTCTTTTTCTATGTTTCTCATCCATTACACTTCTCCCTCTTCTAGAATACCCTAGAATACCCCATTTTGTATGCTTCTCTTCCAACAGAAGTATCCTTTGAAAGAGCAGTGTACCCTCTCGAGGTGTCTGTCTTCGAGACATTTAACCCTGGAGCCTTGGTGCGTATCTGGGCACAGGGGCCGTCGATCTGGATACTGTTGTGGGAAGGTGAACCGGAGTATGCTGGGGACAAACCTAGGATATTCAATCCTCCGATTAGGCAGATTGATGTGACCACAAGGTCAGTTTGGAAATATATTTTTTAAGTTATATTTTGCTAAGACAACACAAACTTTTTTTAAATGTATTCTGAAAAAATCATGTATTCAGGAGAATTGTCATAAAAGCATACTTGTTTCTTGTTTATTATTTACTGGGAAAATAAACAAATTTCTGGCAATAATAGATACAGAGCTTAAACGCCACATGATTTTTTCTATGTC
Source organism: Acleris emargana (assembly GCA_927399475.2). NCBI lineage: Eukaryota > Metazoa > Arthropoda > Insecta > Lepidoptera > Tortricidae > Acleris > Acleris emargana. The sequence continues at coordinate 4,212,652 of OV656843.1, forward strand.
ATAGCCATAGCTAGTGCTAAGTCATTCTGATTACTAGTCTGAAGCGGACTTGGCAAACTCTTGAAAATATAAAAAATACCTCTATATTTTTTTTAATAAAACGATTTAGTATGCTGTTGAGGCAACCATATGCATGTCTTTTATTAAAACATATTAAAAAAAACCTTCGTCATTTAAAAAGGGTTTATACATGAACGGAGTTTACTAGACTTAAACCCTTTTTCTCTTCAGAAGACTATAATTAAAGCTTTGGTATCTTCCATCTAAATGTTATTCTTATCTCAACAGAGTATTAAGACTGGAGTTTAACCACAAACTGCTGCCATATTACACGGAGCTTGATGCCGTACTGTTGAAGGGAAGAGAGCCGCCTAGCAAATTTGTAGTGAAGAATAACTTCATGTACCCTTCCTTGCTGCTCAAAAATGGACCTATTGTTGAAAAAGGTAAATATAATATTTATTATAAGAGCTTGGCAGGGGTGAGCTATTTTCAGTTTGCATAACATGGACATACCTTCCTTACACATACATACATATCTTCACGCCTTCATTCCCAGAGTGGGGTAAGCGGAGCTACAGAATTACCAACAACTAAAAACTTGTTGATAACTTTGTAACCACAATTTGCACAATTAGGCTAATATGTTTAACAGTGTATATTAGTGATAGGTAGCAAGCCCATCGCCTAATAGTACTACGAGCCTTTATTCCCTTAGTCGCCTCTTACGACTTCCACGGGAAGACATGGAGTGTCACAATTCTAAACCGGCAACCACACGGCATACCTTGCCATTTAATAATCATTATAATCGGAATAATATCGGAGTTTTTCGAATCCTGATTTAGGGTGCCCGAAATGGTAATTTGCGACTGAAAATGTTTACGGGTTCATTATTATAGGTAAATCATGTGAAAAAATATCGTTTACTTGGGCCCAAGTTATTAAATACTGTGAAAAGATACTCCATGGTATGATTAATTGCATCATCGTTTGACGTCGACGTAATGTATCTCATGACGTTGTCGTATTACCTTGACGATCTATTTATAACGCTATTTATGGTGCTATTAACGCTAAGATTAGTTAATCCGTGGAATAAGGCTGCGTTTCCACCAGAGCTGTGCTAGGCGGCTAAGCGGTGTTGCGAGGAATAATCGACCAATAGGAGAGTGAAGCTAGTAAAACAAAATAATCCTATTGGTGGATTTTCCTCGCAACACCACTTAGCCGCCTCGCACATCTCTGTTGGAAACGCAGCCTAAATAGTGCTACTAGTCATTGGTTACCCTTTAAGGGAGAAAAAACACATAAATGTTTTCAACAGACCAAAACCTTGTTTGTATAGAATCATTATGTTTAATCTTGAAAATTGTATAATTCTGAAGAGTTACAATGCCAAGTTTATCAAATTCCAGATTTTTCATAATTGCTAACGTAATTTTTCGACTTTCTTCTTTATTGATACTGGTCATAGTTACTATACTAACTAACCTAAGCTCCGTTTAGTCGTTAAATTATCTTACTACATACATACCTTCACGCCTTCATTCCCAGAATGGGGTAGGTTGAGCTACAGAATTACCAACAACTCCAAAAACTAGTTGATAACTCTGTAACCACAATTTGCACATCATCATGTCAGCCGAAAGACGTCCATTGCTGGACATAGGCCTCCCCCAAGGCTCTCCACTCAGACCGGTCTTGTGCTTTTCGCATCCACCGCGTTCCCGCGATCCTTACAAGGTCGTTACTCCATCTTCACAATCATCACAATTCATCACAATTTGCACAATTAGGTAATTATCTAACTAATATTATAAATGAGAAACTTTGGATATTTGGATGTTTGTTACTCAATCACGCTTCAACCACAGAACGGATCGGGATGAAATTGGCACACATATAGGTTAGGTCCTGGAATAGGACATAGGAAAATGTAAAAGTTCACGAGGGAATAACGATAATCGAAATCTACGCAGAAGAAGTCGCGGACAGAAACTTGTGATTCAATAAACAAAAATCTCCACATAGCTTAAGGAAAAAAAAAAAAATCCATCCCTCAAAAAAATGGCGGCATAGTATCATATAACGGCTGCATATCACGTTATAGTTTTTCTAATTTTAAACCCAAACCAAAACCGCGTAAGTAACATTTTAAACAATGAGCAAAATGCACCTTTTTAATAATGAAGTAAGGTTTATTTTGCTCTATCATAAATTTGCCAGTTACGCGGTTTCGCAGTATCACCGACGATATGTTTCGTTCATTTATTCATCTAATAGTATTTTAGTCTCCCCTTGTAACTTTACTACATTTTTATAACACTAGCGACCCGCCCCTGCTTCGCTTAGATTTAACCTCCTAAGTCCCCGCGTACAGAAAATGTACATAATACGGCCATTGCAATAAAATATCAATTGTAAAGAAGATAAAGTAGAATTTCGCTTGTTTTTATGACTGGCAATTAAATTAGAAAATAGACTTTATTGCAATCTTAATAAGTTTATTTTCCACTGGCAAATTTCGTTGTATGGTGGGTCTTAGGTTTGTAAGTTTCCAGAAACACACTTAGATAAACCAGAATTTATTATCCACACATTAACAACCTTTCTTGAAAACATATCTAACTATTGGTAAAAACCGCATCAAAACCCGTTTAGTTTAGGAGGAGACGCGGAAAGCGAATTTGTTTTATGTAAAAAAGATGAAGATGGTGATTTCAACAGGTCAACTTTTGAATAAAGTCATGGCTTCCAATCTGCACGAGTCTCTTGTGTCCCCCTCTGAAGCGGGGTGGAAGGAGACGCACATAGATACCGGGCCGCCGCTCGGAGATTTCGAGAGGTTACCGGTGAGTGATACAAAATAATACGCTTTAGGTGTTTTATATGGTGCATTCCAGAGTTTTGTACCCTCAACTTCTGTTTGACCGTAAGCACAGCCAGTTTGGAGCAGACTCTTACAGGTTCTAAACTCCTGGTAGGATGACTGAAGACCTTCATATGAATGATAGTCAATTTAGAACAGCTTCACGAACTGGATTCATTCGAGCAACTATAGTGATACACACTCTGTGAAAATATCAACTGTATAGGTATTACGGTTTAGGGGTAGACCAAAACGATGGCCACGATAACTCAGTCAATTAAATTTTCTATTAAACTTTTCCGTACATTACATACATACATACCTTCACGCCTTCATTCCCAGAGTGGGGTAGGCAGAGCTACTGAATTACCAACAACTCTAAAAACTTGTTGATAACTCTGTAACCACAATTTGCACAATTAGGCTAAGATGTTTAACAATGTATATTAGTGACAGTTAGCAAGTCCATCGCCTAACAGTACTACAAGCCTTTATTCCCTTAGTTGCCGCTTACGACTTCCACGGGAAGACATGGAGTGGCACAATTCTAAGCCGGCAACCACACGGCCAAACTTTTCCGTTGTGACAAGAAAATTAGCCATACGATTGTAGGGATACTTTTCGTCGCACAACGGAACTTTTTTCGCCGTCGTTGTTTGAATGGTTAACTGCGCGTAACTATGGTCCAACTTTTTGGTCCTTACCCGAATACAGCTCGCTGACAGACAGGCGGATGGACGTACTGACAGCGTTGGCTCCCTAATACCTAAGTCACGTATTTTAGGTATTAGGGAGCCAACGCTGTCAGTACGTCGTAATTTTACAAGCACGGAACCCTCAGTTGCTATGCATTGGTTACGTGTTTATTTGCAAGAGTATACAACAGCATGGTAATCTATCACTTTACAGAAAATCGATTCATCGAATATCTGTTCCCAGAACACTATTCGCAGAATGTCGTTATGACTTAGGAATCATTCATCGAACTTCAGTTGATCGCTGTTACATTTCTTCGAATTACCTGTTACACCGGAATCGAATCATCGAATTTTACTTCACTATTTTATTTGTTTATCACAATAGTTGTTCATCGAATCACGTTTGCTATAATTTTGATTTAACGTACGTTTCAGTTCCCAAATTTCATATTACACAGAAAATCATTTCTTCAGTGTTACTATACATTTGTAATCACAACGCGCTCACGTAGTCCGAGGTAGGTTAGGGTTATTTTTTTTTTATGTCCTGGAAGCCCGACACGCTCACGGAGTCCGAGGTAGGTTAGGGTTATTTTTTTTTATGACCTGGAAGCCCGACACGCTCACGGAATCCGAGGTAGGTTAGGGTTATTTTTTTTTATGTCCTGGAAGCCCGACACGCTCACGGAGTCCGAGGTAGGTTAGGTAGGTTTAAGACTGCCCGCAACATTTTTCTAAACGCGTTGCAATAATAACAAATGCATAGTTCGATGAAACGTTACTACGATGAAACTTTGTTCGAGGTAGTTATAAAATATGAATGGTACCATTATTGAATCATGTTTCGATAAAAGGTAAATTCGATGAATCGTTACTGCGATGATTTGAGACATATTCGAAACAATTTATGATGAAAAGTTGTTCGACTATTTGAAAATCGATGAATTTAAAAATATTTTTTAAAAATAAAAAATTTACCAGTGGTGGGAAATAGGTGAGCTAAAATACCTATTCTTCGCGAGAGGACATAATATAGAGTGGTTACAACCGGATAAAAATTATTATTTTTTTCTGTTCCGGGTATTCGATATATATTCGGGTAATCATCGTAATGTAAAACATGACATGTTTTGTTTAAAGTACGGCATGTTTAATGTTAGTTTTTAGTAAAAAGGGCTAGAGAAAAGAAGGAATGTACAAGATTTCTAAAAAGTAGTAGCAGGACTAATAATATGGGTTGTCCACGCATTGTTTGTTTATGACTTGCAAATGGGCGTTCACATTTTCGGATTACTTATAATTTTAACTTTATGGCAGGAATGTTACCATTTTTACTACAAACTTTACAAACATTCTATAAGGAAAAGAATGTATGTTCAACATTACGGCTAGTATTCGCAGTGCCCGGATAAATATCAAATACCCGGAATCCAAAAAATATATACTTTTATCCGGTTGTAACCACTCCATATTATGTCCTCTCGCAAAGAATAGGTATTTTAGCTCACCTATTTCCCATCACTGGTAATTACATTCGTGGAATAGTTTTCGTCGATATGAAATTCGATGACAGGAATTTCGATAAAATGATAGACACCCCAACAGCATACATCGTTACTTACTACAACGTATGTAACTAAAAATCTGCTAAAAATAGACCACTATAATATGTGCCCGTCCGTATACTAACTTGACTTAAAGTTCTAGAAGGGAGACCTTGTTCAATACGGAACTAGACAGTTACAGCGAGTAGCTACTTAAGCGCAAATTATATCCTTATTTTCTTCCTTAAATAGGAATCCATTAGCTGCACTACATATTTCGTTCAGATTTATATCTACATCAAGGACACGTATCATTTGACCTTTGTCTGTCGTAGGAAATGTTGGTTATTAAAGAACCATACCACTCATATTAAATGTCAAAGTAACTTTCAACAGTGTTTCTTTCGTGTACTTCGCATACTATATACTTGTACTATTAGTATAGATGTTATTTAAATTAACTTTGAAACATTCTAATTTATACGAATTCCTTAAAGGAGCGTTCCCGCTGAGAGCATTCGCTGTATTGAGCATTCGGCTCGAACATCGAGAGTGGTGCGTAAGCTTGGTAACGCTCGTCTCAACGTCCACACCACTCGAATATTCACGCGAATGCTCTCAGTGGGGACGCTCCTTACGTGTAATGTTACAATAACAACGGATTTACTCCAATGGATATATGCCGATCCAGTGCTTGCTGTGCCGCATAAATCAATACAAAGCAACAAATCTGTCCGCTCCGATCCCGACCCAGTGGACACGCAGCTCAAATTAGGTCAAATTTAAAAGTATGATGCAGTGCTTGAGCTTTTAGCATGAACATCATCCTTTTTTTCAGGATGAAACTATACTCTCCGTGATGAAGTATCTAGACATGCAGTCTTTATGCCGATGTGCGCAGGTCAACAGGCATTTTAACAGGCTGGCATCGGACGCCATCCTGTACCGCAACATTGATCTTAGGCCTTACTGGCATTGCGTTCAATCACAGGTGATATTATTTAAAAGAATATTGTAGATGTTTATTCAGTTAGTACACGGCAGAAATCTACCAGAGCTTCCCAAGAGGAGACCACTGCTGAGAAGAAGCGCCGCAAGAAACTCAACTTTGTGGTCAACTATATAAGCAATTGACAGTCACCTTGGTAACCAAAGACCAACCATGATCATGACGATATGATGATGATGATGATGATGATGATGACAATCGTTTTATCCCTAATCAGGGAGGTAGCTTTTTCCTTCCAAGTCAGGTGAAACTCCGGTATACATAATGTGAACTCGTTAACAAATATATAACAATGCAATATTATGGTGTTCGAGATATGATCTGATGATGGACTCGGATGGTGGAAACATGAGCTCCGATGTGCTTAGAGCCACCGATTTTGGACGCGTTAGACTTGGGGCTTCCAATGCCGCAGCCAATCTTCATTCTGGGTATTTACGAGACTGAAAATCAGCCTCATGCGGGACTGGAAAATTAGGCGAGCTCCCGGAATATCTGGATCCCGGTATTGCGGGAGTGGATGCCCTAGGTAGATTGGTCTTGGTAAGCAAATAATAATTATGCAAAAAAAAAGTGTGCCAAATTATTTTCTCCCATTTTTTTACAATTATTTTACCATTTGGTTTTCATTAAAGATATGTATTAGTTTTCTTCAAATATCAATTATTTTCAGGCACTAGTGACCTTATCCGCTCGCTGCAGATTCCTTCAAAAACTGGACCTATCGTGGTGCGGGAGCCATCTCATGATACAACCCAACTACGTCGTGAAGTAAGTAACTTAATGAATGTCCATTCATACCTATGTTACTACTTTAGCTATAACTCTGGGGTCCTAGTGAAAATCGGAACAAGTCGACTTAAATCGTAATAAATAAATAAAATAAAAAAGAAAAGCCTATATCTTACAGAATCTACATACATACATTAAATCACTCCTGTTTCCCAGAGGGGTAGGCAGAGACCACTTCTTCCACATTCATACATCGAGTCATGCACGCACATCGGTTTCGGGTACTTTCGGCCCTTTTCCAGTATTTCTCCGATTTGATTCGAAAAAGTACGCCTTCTTCATTGATATATCTAATAAATGGCGTCCCCTTCCGACCCTTCAACTCACTTTCGATCTGTATCTCTAATTAATTGAAGTGGTAGGACCATGGTAGGACAGTGTACAGGATCCGTCCGGGGGTAAGACAACAGGTAAAATTAATAGCATAAAGGCATTCCATTTTACTCCTCAGTGTTGGCGACGCGTTTGCAGTCTTGAGATTGTCATCGTAAGATTGCAATCTTGAAATTGCAAATGTTATTTTTAGTTAATTAATTAAAAAGGTTGAATATAACGTACTTTCATTATCATCATCGTCAATGGTAATTTTGAGAGTAGTTTTCGGTAGATAAATTGGCAAAGAGTCGCCAGACGGTCCACGCGCCGGCGATTTCTCTCGTTCTAATACAGTTAATTAACCCATTATTTAGGTAGGCTTAAGTCAATTATTTTTATCAGAAAATACAGTTAGTAAAACGCGTAGCCAAGTCGATGTTTCGCAATGTCCAACCAGCCAAGTCGTCAATGTTTAAAGCAAAGACCTTTATATAACTAACGTAATAGACGAACAGACTCCCTTTTTCCCGCGTTACCAAAACGGAAATGTCAACGTGTGCGTGATTTTACAAGTGTGTGAGTAATTTTAGTGATGTCCGTACGTTATATCGAAAAAATATCGATGAAAAAGACTCGCTTATATAAGACTTGTTTGTATCTTGCGTGGAACTTAAAACTAGCATTCTTCACTAATAAAACGCAAGATTCTTTCATTATCTATAATAATACTCTTTTCATGGTAATTACCACACACATATCATACAATCAATTTTTAATGTAAATAATTAATAAATTTCAGTCTTACACAAATTCTAGGCTTTTAATATGGGCACTAGGCAACAATAAAGTTACTTATATAGAGAAACTAGCGACCCGCCCTCGCTCCGCTTCGGTTAATATAAATAAACAATAACCCGAGTGCATCTGGATTTAATGATAAATTATAAACTGCGATCAATTTACCTAGCTGCGTTTTATAATCGCTCGGAATAATGTTTAAATAATTATGAGAAGGAATGAAGAAATATCGACATATTGATAACTTATCGATAGATGAGTGTGATTCAAACATTCAATCACTACCTAAAGAATGGAAATTTTCACGGACACAACATCTTTTCATTTTACATATAAAAATAAAAAATATGCATAAAACACAAAACTACATGATATATCGTACTTATTAGACCACTAACCGTATTCCTTGGACCTAGGAATCCTTGAAAATATGAGTTCAAAAATGACTATGTGTGGATCATAATTACCTGTGAAATGACTCATTGTTTGGATTATTCCTATGATTGACTTCGCAATCAGGTACTGCACAGCCCACCATTGTTGTTTTTAACGGTTTTGACACCACGTTTATACAATTATCCTGAATATTTTAATAAAAACTAAAAGACGCTGTCGCCAGTGGGCTACCGTGGGCTACCATTAGCTTTCAAAATGGTTACAACGTCAACGTCTTTCGCTGTCACTGTCGCACTCGTATTCGTGCATAAAGAAGCTGCACTCTCGCTTCCACAGACTGTTCGTCTATTATGAAGGTCTTTGGTTTAAAGTAATGGGAGGACAGAAATGAGAAAGTCTAGTCACATATCATACAATAACCGAAGAATAGAAATGCACAATATCTGCAAGAACACCACTGAGTTGGTTTGTCATCACCATCAGTCATCGCGTGCCAAGTGCCAAACCACTATCGTATTTATTTTACTATGTTGAATTAGACCATACCGAACAACACTGTGTACATGATCTTTTTTTTTAGGATTCATTTTTATTGGTTTTTCTTACTCAGAATCGTTGAGACTATCGATCCTCATACAAGAAAAAAAGATCATGTACACTTTTTTGAAAAAAAAAACGCCCTAATGCCGGATTTGAACTGGATAAAAAAGATTTTTCTGAATTTTGAATCTACGCCTCTTTAGAATGAAGCCCGCGAGTCTTTGCCAATTTAATTTCGCACAGATGGGACTATATCACAAAATTTTCAACGACAAGAATCTAATATATTGATTTGAGTGACGAAACGAAAAAGTCCCGGCTATAACTATCTATCTAAATGTTAGATTGTCCATAATTGACAACATTTAAAAAAAAGCATTATTGTTTTTACGAAGTCAGCTATTATATAGCTGGTTAAAAATTAGACTACCCGTATTTCTTGGTTTTTCTTTATTTAACTTAAATTAGTCGTTAATAATTTATTAAAGAAATAGTCATTAAAAAGACCGTATATACAAAGTTAGGGATACTGATGTCGTGATCTTAGCCTGATATAAAATTTAAAAAAGTAACTTTAAACAGTAAACAAAACTGACTGTCATGTCATGTCAATTATTCGCTGCCGTTCGTTCACAAATTTGCTATTTTGCGTAATTTAATTAATTACGTAATTTGTAGACGCCATTAAAATAAATAAACTATTTTGCGTAGAATTGAAAGCGTGTCGTGAGAATCAAGTAATCCGTCAGACAGATAAACAATGAACATGACAGTTGTATATTTTTTTGAATTCCTTTGGTAATAAATGGACTAAGGGCACTATAAGTGTATTCCTAACATTCACAATCCAACTTTTTTTACTGTTTTTCCTAAATATAAAAAAAACTACTGCATAAAAAAATCCAAAGATATTTTTACTGTAATCAGCAGTGTAAAATCTAGAACCGGTATTTTATTTTACTACCTTAGCACAAAATGAATTGTTGTCAATTCCTATTCTACATAAACCCAATTACGTCAAGTAACGCAATCGATACATTGTTTCAGTTCAATGTCAATGGCAAGGTGCTTGCAATTATCTTGTTGCCCCACGCCTCAGTACGAGATAAGCGTAGACTGATTCGTGTAATCAACGCACGTTGGCACGTTGAGTGCCAGCTTCCTTGAGTTTCATGAGTCGATAATTATGTTTGTAATCTTCCGTGGTTTTTGCTTGATCCAACGGAAGACCAGCGCTGACTTTAATGAAAGCATTACGCTGAGTTAGGAGTCGTGACTACATTCTTGTGCGTAATTCGGGTGTGCGATGATTTGTATGAAAATAATTGATGTAATTTCATTTGATATAATCGCTCATTGTATAATAAACGATTAGTATAAGTCACTGATATAGAGATTTATGCTATCAAAGTTTGTTTGTTGGTTTTTTGGACTTTATTTGCATATTTTTCTCTTTTGAAAAAAAACCTTCGATGATTTATTTATTAGATATACAAAAAATGAAGAATATGTAGACGTAGTTTCCATATCAATTGACGCCAAGATGAAAAAGTTAAATCCAATTTTGTGTTTTTATAGTCTTGTTTAAAAAAAAAACCATGGGTTATTTTGAAATTTTGTTTAACAGAATTAAAGATGAATATGTGGATAATAATAATGTCCATGTCTTCCCGTGGATGTCGTAAGAGAATAAAGGCTTGTAGTAGTGTTAGGCGATAGGCTTGCAACCTGACACTAATACGCTGGTAAACATATTAGCCTAATTGTGCAAAATGTGGTTACAGAATTATCAACAAGTTTTTAGAGTTGCAGGTAATTCTGTAGCTCTGCCTACCCGTCCCCGGGAACGAAGGCGTGAGTTTATGTATGTATGTATGTAATAATGTATTTTTCATACATTCAGTTTTGATTGAGTTATAAGAACTTAAACTTCATCAAAAACTTCTGGACATGGTAAGGCTCATACTCCAACCTCTCAAAGCTATTTAGGTTCTTCTATGTCTTTACGTAACTGAGTGATTCAGTCACGTTAGATCTTGCCTTTTCGCTGATACGATACCGATACCGATACTCTTATAAAAATATCGGCGATACCGATACCGATACCGATACGCTTTTTGTGAATTCAAAAATGAAGGCATAATAAATAAAGCACAAGACAGATTTCTTTTTATTAATATAAGAAGTAGATACATAGGTTAATATTAGATAATTAAAAAAAATAGTAATTAAAATTAACATTGATAACATTTTTGTTTAAAAAACAAAGTAATCTTAAAATTTTCGGAGAAAGGCGATTTCGCAAGTCTGTTTGAATAAGACCTGCTGCTGTTTACACTACATTTTTAAATTAAAAAGTATCGTTGAATCGGTCATAAAAATATCGTCGATACCGATATATCGGCTAACCCGAAGTATCGCCGATATATCGGTATCGGTATCGGTATCGGTATCGGATGCATCGCTAATCTTGATATTCTGAACATGTTGATTATGTGTACAGAGCTCGTTTAAAACAGAAAAGATTTAACACTGATTAGTTTAGGTATACCATAGGTCACGGAATTCTATGATTTGTATAGTTTTAAATGTTGTGTTGCTGTTTGATTGATGCTTGTCTATTACTGTCGCTATACTAAATAATGCAGGTACATAGTAATAGTATAAGCATTTTCAATTTTATGTGGTTACCAACAGAGTATAGAATGCTTCGACTACTATAGTCAAGGGCAATGGAAACGGGTCACTTTGTATTGATTTATTATAGAAAGTAACCCGTTTTCATTGCTTCTGAGTGTACATTAGCTAGCCGCCTTCTGGGGTTTTACGGCAGATTGTTGGTTCCATCACCCAAGCTCCTTTTAAGACACGCTCCCTAAAGTCTACGTAGAATACAACCCGTTAGTTTTAACGTTCATTCCCGTATTAAAAAAAGACAGAGATATAAAATGTCTGTTGTTGTGACAGAAACAACAACATTATAATGAACGAACAGCACAAGCATGACGCAACTAGTTGATATCGCCGTTGACAAGAGTCGTGTTCGAATGATGCGTGTTAATTTGTACCCGTTCGCATATAAGACAATAGGAATTGCGTCATTCAGGTTTCTGTTGGGCAACTAGATAGCTTAATAATAAATAAATATCGGTATAAAATGTACATACCTTTGTTGTTTTTCGTTTGTACAATATAGTATTTTACATACACACGCATAAATTCACCTATATCCGCAAAATGAAGTGGTGAGTCGGGCAATAAACGTCAGTTACCTTCCTTTTTGTGCCTACCGCTACCTGCACTATTGTTGCACGGCCCGCTCCGTAAGGCCGTGCAGGTGCGAAAGAGATAGCATGATTCCGATGATTCATGACCCGACTCGCCATTTTGCGGATAGTATAGTCCTTCAACCAAGATAAACATACATTCATTGAAAAAACATAAGTAAATAGAAATATTCCAAAACTCACAGGACAGACGGACATTCGGACAGTGTAGGTTTGCATTCTCTTAAGCACTTTTAAAGGGACGTTATGTTTTTTTTTGCATTTCCGGACTCAGGAACAAATACTCACGCTTTTCAGTCATCACACAAATATTGCATTTACCAAGATGAACCCGGGACCTCTAGTTTCGTAGGCAGGGACACTACCAACTAGGCTAGCTGCGTTATCTAAATCAATAAATACTGTGAAAAGGTTTACGCTGGTTTAGTAATAAAGAAAAACCCGTTCTAAATAGCAAGTAGTTTTTTACATAATAATGTCGATTTATGTTATTTTTTGACGGGGTAGGTACACTACATAATTCCAAAGAGTCATAATTCCGAATTGATCGAAATTCCGACTATTCATAATTTCGAACGCATTTTCATGATAGAAGACGTAACTTTTTGCTATCGCTTATAAATCCAACCTAAGCTAACCTATGTAAGACAATTAAATTATGCATTTAATCTAAAGTAGCTCGAGCGTAACATAACTTTCGGAAAAAAAAAAAGGACAAATGTAATTCGGAATTTTAAGGTGTTCCCGTTTTGACGACGCGTTGGCCTATTTGGTAGTGACCCTGCCTACAAAGCTAGCGGTCCTGGGTTCAAATTCCGGTAAAGGAGGAGGACCTTGTGCAGGGTCCGTCCGGGTTGGTATAGTCTTTATTATTTCTACTGAGCCGATCTTCTACACAAAGGCAATTGTTTGTAAACAATACCATTGTCTTTCTTTGTGTCCGTAACACCAAGCCGATTACATAAAAAAAAGTTAGAACTACATTGAATGTACATTGAATTATCAACCCTACTCTCTTAGTCAGTAGGTTTAAAATGTAAAGTGTCAGGATACAGATATAAGTCTTTATTATTTGAACTGTGCTTATTCTTTACACAATACTATCATCTACACAAAACTTATATCTGTATCCTGACACTTTACATTTTAAACCTACTGACTAAGAGGGTAGGGTTGATAATTCAATGTACATTCAATGTAGTTCTAACTTTTTTGTATGTAATCGGCTTGGTGTTACGGACACAAAGAAAGACAATGGTATTGTTTACAAACAATGGCCTTTGTGTAGAAGATCAGCTCAGTTCAAATAGTAAAGACTATACCACTATCTTATCCATTATCCTACCGCCAAGCAGCAGTGTTCGCATTGTTGTGTTCCGGTTTGGGGATAAGACAGCCGGTGAAATTACTAGCATAGAGGCATTCCATCTTCGTCCTCAGGGTTGGCAACGCATTTGCAGTCTTAGGATTGCGGTCTTGTGAATGCGAATGTCTATGGGTCACAGTTTCCACTTACCATCAGGTGGCCTGTGTGCTCGTTTGCCTTCCTATGATATAAAAAAAAAAAAAAAAATTGCGTGATCAGCGCGAATATTTGTTCCTGAGTCATGGATGTTTTCTATGTATTTAAGTATACAGGGTGTAAGGGACGGCTCACCGAAAACTGAAACCATAGCTTCAGACCATTGTACTGAACTGAAATCCAGTGGAAATAAAATTTTCTCGTTTTTTTTTCCATGTTTTTGCATATAAACCGATCTAGGACAACATACTAAAGCTCATTATGTAAAAAAAAACTGTGAAAACGGCATTTTCACGTAAAAAACGAGAAAATTTTCGTTTTCCTGGGAAAATTTCCATTGGATTTCAGTTCAGTACAATGGCCTGAAGCTGTGGTTTCAGTTTTCGGTGAGCCGTCCCTTACACCCTGTATATTCATCTAAGTATACAAGTATTTATATCGTTGTCTAGTACCTATACAAGCCTAGAGCTTAATTTCGGACTAGGTCATTTGGTGTCACATTATCTTAGTTTTTATATTATAATACATACAAGCGCCAAATTTGGTGAGATTTAATCCCTAAAGAAAAACAGCAACTAAAAATCCGGCCAAGTGTAAGTTTAACTGTTCGAAACACTTGGTGCGTGAGTCCGACTTAACCAATTTTTTTAAAAGTCTGCTAATGTCGCGTGTACTAACATTTATCCCTTAATTTTCAGTTTCATCAAAGACAACGGAGCAGAATTAACACACTTAAGGATGAATTGTTGCAAATTCGTTAACAGCGCGGTGCTAAGAGCCATCGTTGACACGTCCGTCTACTTACAAGGTCAGTTATATTATATGAAAGGGTATGAAGTCGGGTGCGAGGACCTTGTGCAGGGTCCGTCCGCGTTGGTACCTCCATCTTATCCATTAACCTACCGCCAAACAGCAGTGTTCGCATTGTTGTGTTCCGGTTTGGGGTTAAGACAGCCGGTGAAACTTAGAGGCATTCCATCGTAGACCTCAGGGTTGGCAGTGCATTTGCAGTCTTAGGATTGCAGTCTTGTGAATGCGAATGTCTATGGGTCACAGTTTCCACTTACCATCAGGTGGCCTGTGCGCTCGTTTGCCTTACCTACGCCATAAAAAAAAAGTTGTGTTGTTAATTATATGACGTAAACGGACAGGTGACATAGCCATTCGTAGAATTGTGAAACTGAAGACATGTTCAATGACTGGGGTTCTATGAAAGTCTGCTGAAGATCAAGTGAAAATGGGTATAAGTCTAGTCCCTTTTTTTATTACGAGTTAAGTCGAATTATACCCTTTTTTCCTAGGCCCCCAAGTGACGATCATACATTGCAACCGACTGGGCAAAAAACTGGCACTTTCATGTATGTATGTATGTACATAAATACATTAAAGTGCACACTTTATTGTACAAAAGAAAAACCAATTAACAATACAATAAATATAAAAAAATGTACAAAGGTGAAATTTTCGCTTTAAGGGATCTCTTTCAGCTAACCCTTGAGAGATTAATGTGTTGGGTTCACAAAAAAACAATTGTTTTACTAGTATGTGTAGTTATAATTTGTATCTATCTGGTATTTATTCTAGGTTCTGTAAGATGTTATGTCTTAATAAGTTAACATCAAAATTAAATCTACTTGGAATTCCTATGTATCGTATTATTAATTACCAAAGTATAATTCCAATAAACTCGGTATTACCTAATATAAATACCACTTCAAATACTTTTTTTTTGTAAACCTTACACACTTACTTGTTTGTCGTGACATGATATTTTCGTGCGTTCATAACTTTAATTTTGTTTATGTAACGTAATATTGTGTGCGTATAAACCTTAGATATCATTTTGACGTTTGTAGAGTTCCGTACCGACTGGGTAAAAACGGGACCCTATTACTAAGACTCCGCTGTCCGTCTGTCCGTCTGACTGTCACCAGGCTGTGTCTCACGAACCGTGATAGCTAGACAGTTGAAATTTTCACAGATGATGTATTTCTGTTGCCGCTATAACAACAAAAACTAAAAACAGCATATAATAAATATTCAAGGCGGGCTCCCATACAACAAACGTGTTTTTTTTTATAGATAATGGTACGGTACCCTTCGTGCGCGTTTTTTAGTATTGCAAAAGGTTTCACTCCTATAGATATTTTTTATAAGAATAACCTTGGCATAGTACATCGTTGTTAGTTGCTAATCTTGTGCTAAAATCTGCGTTCAGATGATAAAATCACGTATTATTCCATTCCGTTGAATGCGTTTATGTAGGTATGTTACATTTTGCTATATATCTCTAAATATACTGTTCGAAACTCGTAGTGATAGTAAGTATATAAACAACTAGTCCGTCATTTACATTATCAAAAAATATTGAACACATATTTTTTCTATAATAAATATTTAAGGCGGGCTCCCATACAACAAACGTGATTTTTTTAATAGATAATGATACGGTACCCTTCGTGCGCGTGGCCGATTCGCACTTGGCCGGTTTTTTAATTATTGAAAAAGGTTTCAGTCCTATAGATATTTTTTATAAGAATAACCTTGGCATAGTACATGGTTGTTGGTTGCTAATCTAGTGCTAAAATCTGCGTTCAGATGATAAAATCACGTATTATTCCATTCCGTTGAATGCGTTTATGTAGGTATGTTACATTTTGCTATGTATCTCTAAATATACTGTTCGAAACTCGTAGTGATAGTAAGTATATAAACCACTAGTCCGTCATTTACATTATCAAAAAATATTGAACACATATTTTTTCTTTTGTCAATTAAACAAAAAAATACGAAGATAAAGTGCGTTGAAGTTTCAATGTTAGTTAAAGCAAAGAATACGTTCAATACTGTTTGATAATGTTACTGACGGTACTTATTAGTTTAAAAATATTATACTTAAATTTAAAATTTATATGTGTAATAATTATGTCATCTATTTATAATATTCCCAGTGGAATTAAATTGGTGGTAACAGGGTGGGAATATATACACAGATACACACGCAAAATTTATAAGACTCCTCTATTTGCGTAGGGGCTTAAAAGTTAGTCAGTTACCTAATTTAATTTTAACGCGCTGGCCTAGTTGGTAGTGACCCTGCCTACGAAGCTAGCGGTCCTGGGTTCAAATCCCGGGTTACTGAGTCGTGGATGTTTTCTATGTATTTAAGTACCTATTTATTTCTCTATACAAGTATTTATATCGTTGTCTAGTACCCATAGTACAAGCCTAGAGCTTAGTTTGGGACTAGGTCAATTGGTGTGACATGGTCCCCTGATTTATTTATTTATTTAATTAACGGTGTATCACTTGACTGGTTATTGATTAATATTCCTAACTAAACTCTTTGGAATTATTAAGATTAGAGGTTTAGAAACGATAGATTAAGATTTGGAGTTTTTTGCGGCGCTTCTTCTCCGCAATGATGGTCTTGTCTGAAGCGCTAGTAGATTCACTCCATGTTACCGACGTGTAAAAGAGCCGGCCAATTTACCACCACCAATTGACCAATATTTTTAAATTTGGATAAAACCGTGTTAGTCTTACGGCCATAAAATCAGTTTGCTGATGCTGACCTTGAATAATATATGCGCGGCTCGACTACTTAGTCTAATCTAGGTAGTCTAAAAATATGACCTTGGAGTTAATTAACTTGCCTAATAAATCTTCGTCTGTGAGCACAGATTAGCGGCTATTGCCTTACTAATGGGCTTCCTTATTATGTATTGTTCATAATCTGTGAGAATTACGCTAAAACGCGACCGCCAAGGCCGTATTTCCATCGGTAAGTATACTCGTAGTTCTGAAAAAAAATACAGATAGTTTTAGATCGTTAGCCGGCCGATCGAAGGCCTACTAACCAACACCAAAGTAAACAACTGACAGAAGCTCGGGATAACCCAAAGAAATTATGGAAATCTATAAAAAAAAACTGTCACTATAACAATAGTATGAATTCCGCAATCGATCTGTCAATTTTGTCCAATTCTCCAAAAGATTCATTGAACATAAATGTAATCAGCACTTCGCATCGGTCGGTCAGACCTTGGCTTTTGATATCCTGTCCAAACTTTCTGAGACTCAATCATCTTTAGCATCAAAAGTAAAATCAAGTAATTCCATTGCAAACTCCTTTTTTCTCCGTCCTACAAATGTCAACGAAGTAGATACAATTATTTCTAATCTCAAAGCTGACAGTGCACCGGGTCTGGATTTGGTCAAGCCACTGTTCATAAAAGAAATCAAAGATTTAATTCTTGAGTCACAGTCTCATATCTGTAATTTAAGTTTGGTGTCTGGTTGCTTCCCCGATCTTTGGAAATTGGCTCAAGTGTCTCCCATTTATAAAAATGGATCTAAAAATGATCCCAACAACTATCGTCCAATAGCCCTGCTCTGCGTTTTTTCTAAAATCTTAGAGAAGATAGTCAATTCTCGTCTTACGGTTTTCCTTGAAAAAAAACAAAGTTCTTTCAGATAATCAGTTCGGCTTCAGAAAAGGAAATTCTACGGAAGACGCAGCAATTTATCTATCAAATACAATATCCAGCTATCTTGATAGTGGTGGTAAATGTGCGGGAGTGTTGTTGGATCTCTGTAAGGTGTTCGATACTGTGTCAACTGATATCCTACTTAGTAAACTGAATGCCTCGGGCATAAGAGGGGTAACTCTAGAGTGGTTCCGCAGTTATCTAACCAACAGGTGCCAAGCTGTTAAGGTCGGTGAGTACATAAGTGATGAGTGACCAATCACTTTTGGAGTGCCCCAGGGTAGTATCCTCGGCCCCACGCTCTTCCTTATCTATGTTGACGATATCCTTAGACTTAGGCTGGATGGAGCGGAGGTAGTCTGTTATGCAGACGATACTGTGGTGTTGTTTCACGGAAGACATGGGAGGAAGTTTTTTGCCTCGCGGAAAGAGGGTTGTTAGACATAAGTGCGTGGCTTGATAGCAATTTACTTACCCTCAATGTGAGCAAATCTACCTATCTTGCTTTTTCAAAAACGTCTGTTTCTCATGCTTTCCTTGATAGACATCTACCAATACACTCGAGCAAATGTCACAACCTGGTCCTTGGCTCCACATCGTTCGCATGTAGTTCTATAGTCAGATCTGAAAAAGTTAAATACCTGGGACTTATTATTGATGAGAATCTTTCCTTTAAACAGCATATTGCTGCTGTATCTAGCAGTCAGGAAGTGCATCTATCTATATAATGAAGAAACTCCGCCGCTGCACGTCGGAGCAAGTACTTCGTATTGTTTACTGTGCGCTCTGCCAATCAATTATGCAATATGGTGTGACGGTCTGGGGCAGCACCCCAAATAGTACGCTGCTACTACTGGAGAGGGCGCAGCGCGCAGTAATTAAAGTGATTTTTCACAACACTGCTCGGAAATATGGCCATAGATGCTCTTGTTTGGGGTCACAAAACGTCACTTATAAGGACAGACCAAGAATGTTTTTGTCGGCATTTGCTGATTGGTCGAGAACATTGTTGTCCAACTTTAATAACCAATGAAAATCAATCAATCAATTTTTGTGTCATAGCTCCTTAAAATGAAAAATTGGAATCGACCAATCATAACACACCATTTTGTTTCGTAAAATATTAGGTGTATTTTTGCTAAAAGATACACAGACTAAAAACTATGTCACTGCTTTTTTTTTATGTAATTCAAACTTGGCCCCTAATCTCGAACCACTAGAGATAAAATTACATGGGAGATAATGCGAAACAAATACAATTATATATGGAGTTGACATATTCATCTCGAATGTTAGTTTATTAATCTCGAAAGCCACGAGAATAGGGGTCCAGATTTAAAAAAAGTTATCTATGGTAAAAGTGGCGATAATACATACAGCTTATATTCTACTTTTGAAAAACCGACGCCATTTGACTAACACTATTCACATTAACATGAATTAAAATTTGAGTTTTGAATATGAATTTTTATTTTATTTCCTTTCAGTAGTTGTGAAAAGCACTATGTCTGCCTCGGTAGAAAGTGCAATTTATGGACTCGTACACTAGAGGGCCTCAACTACGTTTCGGCCCTCTATATGACTCGTCCAAAAATCTCGTACTTTCTATCCTCTGCAACAATGTACTATTGCAGAAGCCCTTTCTTTCCCCAACTGACGCTCTTAATCGGGATTCGAAACTCCTGAGTGTAAGGCGGCTTTATGTGCTCATAGGTGTAGGTCGAGCGCATGCGCATAACAAACTTACCGAACTACACCGAACTATTAGCCAAACGCATATTCAGGGTCCCCCTGCCAAGTTACAGATCAGGTCTCGCTAAGCGTTCACCAGACTATATGCATCGACGTATTTATAATAACATCTGCAAAGTGCTCAGCATCCAACACTGTGCAATTGGTAAAGCGAAAGTGAAGAAGTGGCTACTGACTTTATCATATCAAGACACAGAGGCCCTTCTACTTGCCACACAGACACACACAGACACACACAGACACACACACACACAGACACACACACACACACACTGACACACGCACATCACCATAAGGCGCGTGCGCTTATCTTATCACTCTGTAATATTAGTTAAACCCTTGCCTTTGCAATTTATATTGTATGATTCATTAATTAATATGTTTCACACATTGCACTCCAGGGTCCCAAGATACAGGCTCAGCCTAGTTTGGGGTCCGCCAGATATGTCTTTTTATGTATACACGGTGTTGTTAAGCAAATTTTTTTTTTGTACTTTATGGAGCTACCGGATAAAAGCAATTTATAGAAAAAGTATATACACCGTTGTTAATCACAAAAAAAGTTGGTCTGCTGAGGAGCAACCTGGCGCTTTTGATGCAGTTATATATTTTTGTAATGATCTTATTGGAGTCATGCATGAAAAACTGTTACGTTGCATGTTGTCAGACCAAAATCTCCGGAACCGGAACAAGAACCGGAATATATAAATGAATAACTAAATAAGTACAATCTCACACAAATTTACCTAGTCCCAAACTAAGCTTTACCCATAGGTACTAGGCAACTATAATAGTACATTATTGCCTAGGCAGTGAAGCAGGCAATTGCCGTTCCTGCCAAAGCATATATAGTGCTTTTCTCATAAATCACAAGATACAAATCGCATATAAACAGAAACTTCACGTGAAATAACATCACTCTTTACCGCCTTTATGTTTATGACAAGGAGAAACACAAGCTTTTTTTTAAAAAAAAACAAGCTATTCCAGACACAGATAAAAAAGTTACGTTTCGTATAAAATATGGATGTATAAGACTTCTGCCCTCATTTCATTATGGCCGTTTTCACTTTTTAAAAAGTTACAAACTAGATAACAATTAAATTTGTATGCAACATTGCGGGCTTGTGTAGCGAGCACGCAATGTTTTTTTTTTTAATTTGGGACCTGTCTGTAAACTATGTACTTCGCGTCTCAGTATGGAGTTAGTAATGTCAACTTTTCCGGTCATTTTTGAGAAAAACAATTGATTTGACACTTCTTATGACTTGAATTATAACGTCACTGTGACAGAGTTCTATGGTGGGTCAGGGTTCCGATGGGCTGATAGTACGTAGATGTATAAGTACAGTCGTATTCGTATTCATATTAAGTTCACATTTTGTATTGAAATTTATATTTTTGTGCAATAAAATCACGCCTGTTTCCAAAGGAATAGGCCGAGACCAAATAAATAAGTAAATAATTAATAAATAGATTTTCTCAAACATGCTTGGAAAGAAGAAGTGTAGACCGACAGTATATCTTTATTAAGTTAATTATGATTGTCTAAATCTCGATATTGGCGAGATACAAGATAAGATCCAGAAATGAAAGCTTTAATTAAGAAGAGGTCGCTCTTGTACAAGTTAACCTAGTCTCAAACAGGTCTAAGGCTTGTTTATTGGGTATTAGAAAAAAACACTGTAGAGAAATATAATATATTATAAGTATAAAACATCCAAGACTTGTCCGTTTAAACCAATACTCGGCCCGCAATTGCCTGCTTCACTGCCTAGGCAATAATGTACTATTATTCCAGTTAGTTATTTTAGTTATCGCTCCTGACGTAGAGAATCGTTCTCCGCAATGATGCTCTTGTTCGAAGCGCGGGTAGATTCACTCCATATTACCTTCAGACATGTAAAGAACCCTCAAATCACTGAGTCAATATTTCGAATTAAGAATTGAATGAATTTGAGTAGTGATATGGTCGTGTTTAGGGTTTGCAAGATCCGTTGAATTTTCCGGATCCGGATAATTCGGATCTGGGGACTTGACGGATCCGGATATCCGGATATTTCGGATAATAACGGATCCTGGTTTTAAATGAAATATACTTTGATTTATAGTAAAATTTATTAAAATTTAGATGCACGCACGACGCACGTAGACTTTGTACATAAAATCACAAGGCTATTTGTAAAAATAAATGCCTACTTATTATTGAAATTTCAAGTAATTTTTTAATTAACTAATTCTTAGGGACAAATAATTATTGGGTTGTGACACTTTAAAATATCAATAAGCAACTAAATAATTGTTTTAAAATTACGTATTACTTAAGACATACATACATACTCGTACATACCTTCACGCCTGTAATCCCAGAGTGG
The DNA here is from genome assembly GCA_927399475.2 of Acleris emargana. Lineage (NCBI taxonomy): Eukaryota > Metazoa > Arthropoda > Insecta > Lepidoptera > Tortricidae > Acleris > Acleris emargana. The sequence goes on from OV656843.1 coordinate 4,235,042, forward strand.
GCTAGGCAGAGCTACAGAATTACAACTTAAAAAGTTGTTGATAATTTAGTTACCACAATTTGCACAAATAGGCTAAGATGTTTACCAGCATATTAGCGATAGGTTGCAAGCCTATCGCCTAACAGTACTACAAGCCTATATTCCCTTAGTCGCCTCTTACGACATCCACGGGAAGACATGGAGTGGCACTATTCTAACCCGGCAACCACACGAGATAAAGACAAAAGCTGCTTAACTGCGGGTTGCGAGTTAACCCACCCCTACGGTCTTTGCACTTATTCCTATTGTTGCGACGTTGCAGCTAAAACAATAGGATTAAGGGCAACCAGTTGTAAACAACCGCGTGAGGCGATCCTTTAATCGGTCTAGCTAGCTAGATATCTTCTGTTAAGTGTGCCGCTCGATACTGAGTGCCGCGAATGCCGCGAGAAAACGATCTAAATTATGAAAATTTGTAATGACTAAAACAATGTATGACATGAATTTAGTTGGTGGGTGTTATTGTTAATCACACACATACACAAAAATATGCATTTAGGAACACTATACATATACTGGTATTACATTAGTCACGACTTCGTGGTTTATTTTAATTTTATTGCAAATTCCAAAGTCGTCTCATAATATCCGTAGGATCCGAAATATCCGGATCCAAGGGGTCGTCGGATCCGTATCCAATTTTCGACAGATATCCGGATAATTCGGGTATCCGGATATCCGGATTGCAAACCCTAGTCGTGTTGCAGAGCTGTGCCTGCGCTCGGTGGCGGGCGGCGCGGACTGGGCGTGCCTGGCGGGCCTGCGGCGGCTGCGGCGGCTCGACCTGTACCGCTCGGACGTGCCCGGCGCCGCCGCCGTGGCCGCCGTGCGCGCCAACCCCGGCCTGCGGCACCTCAACGTCGGTACGTTACACCCACACACACGCCACGCCACCGCAAGAGTCGCACGAGTCCTGGCGGGCCTGCGGCGGCTGCGGCGGCTCGACCTGTACCGCTCGGACGTGCCCGGCGCCGCCGCCGTGGCCGCCGTGCGCGCCAACCCCGGCCTGCGGCACCTCAACGTCGGTACGTTACACCCACACACACGCCACGCCACCGCAAGAGTCGCACGAGTCCTGGCGGGCCTGCGGCGGCTGCGGCGGCTCGACCTGTACCGCTCGGACGTGCCCGGCGCCGCCGCCGTGGCCGCCGTGCGCGCCAACCCCGGCCTGCGGCACCTCAACGTCGGTACGTCCCCGCTACACATGCTACACCCACACACGCGTACCCCACGTCAAGAGTCGCAAGAGTCGAGGCGCGCGGAGGTGTTTAGGTAATTTAACTGAATGTGAACAAAAATAAATTTGTATCAAAAATTTCATTGATCTGTGGTAGCTGTCAAAGAATAAGCAGCTGATCCCGCTATGTCCATATAAAATATTCTTATTTTAATTATATTAATTGTATATTTGAGCGTAACTGTTGTTAAATAGACAGTTTAGAAGTTTAGTATTGTCTTAGTTATATATTTCAAGTGTTTTAGTGACGTCTAATAGTGTTCCGAAACATCTTAAATTTGTAACCGTTATAGGTTATAAATTTGAATTCGGTGTCTGCATCTTATACTTGTCGGCTTGTTTTTGGCACTATTTATTATAAATACTGCTTGTGGTAGCCGCTGGTTAATATAATATAATTATAGTGCAGTGTAGACGCTAGTAACGCTACTATATTTACGTAAGTAAACTCGCATTCTTTGGACAAACAATTTCTTGTTTTACGATCTAAATTAATCAAAGCCTTATAAAAATGATGACCCGAAGGGCAGCTGCTGTCGCTGCGCGTCAGCAGCAAAATGACAAGCTTCAAATAACGTTGTTAGAATTAAAAAAATCCAAGGAATTGTGTGCCCAATTACTCAGTGAGAGAGAGGACAGCGAGAGGGAACTACTACCAATTCTAGACAGTAGGGATAAGTTAAAAAAAGAACTCTCTTTATTAGAAAGTGAGTATAATGATGTAAACATGGAACGGGTCAAGCTTCAAGAAACAGTAGAAAAGTTTTTTGAGTGTACCGCACTGTACGAGCAGGCCTTGAAGGAAGTCGACTCCCTGGAGAGAGCGCTGCATGATGCCCATGAACGGATCTACGAGCTTCAAGAGGCCAAGCAAAACACTGCAGAGTTACACACTCAGTCTTTATTTGAGGAATTGGTAGCGAGTGACCCTCAGTTGATTCCTGCTTCAACCGACAATCCCGTGGTTACCATAGATTTAACTAATGACATTTCCACCACAACAAGGTTAAGAAGTTGTAGCAGGAATAAACTAAAAAAACATATAAAAATAAATAGATATATAAGAAAATGTCAAAGGTTGTTAACACAGAATAAACAGTATTCAAAAAAATTGATACTAAATAAAATAAATGTAAAACTAGTTGACAAACTAAATATATATGCTAATATGTTAGGAAATAATAAATTAAAGTATGACACTGACACACAAATGTTACAATTAAAAATACAGGATTTGGAGGAGTCGATTCAAACATTACATAATTTGCAAGACAATTCAAAAAAAAATATAGCTGAGTATTCTTTAGGAATGGATGACCTAATAGGGGAGCTCAACTATAATTTAGAGCTGTTTCAGTCACTGGCGGACAACCACACATGTGTCTGTCAAACCATGAGTGTCTGTCCAGCCACCAGCGGACTGAAGCAGAGCCTGTGTGTCAGCGTTCCTGCACTCAGTGTTCCTACACTGAGTGTTCCTGCGCTTAGTGTTCCTACACTTCCTATAGTAAATAAGGACAGTAATAACATATTGACATATAAACATAAACCTAACATAATTATGTACAGCGATGAAATTGGTAATAATATGGGCTCATTATTGAACTCATACACTAAGGGACATAGTGTGATCAGCAATTGTTTACCTCTAAGCAGCTTGGATAATATCCAAAATCAAATTATTAAGGACAGACATATTAATATAGACACAACTTTGCTTATTCTTATAGGAAATAGAGGGAATGTAAACAAAAATCAATTAATCTCATTTTTTCAAACATTGAATAATCTTGTTGTGAAAAAAATCATATTGTTTACATTCCCTTATTGTAAACAGTTGTCACAGAAAGAAAATGATATAAGACACAATCTAAATATGACATTATATAACATGTGTACATATAATGATAAAATTGACATTATTGATACTAATAATTACATTAGTAATAATTATATTTTGAGAAAAGGAAAATTTTTCATTCCTAATTATCTTAAAAGACAGATAGCTATGTCGCTATCTTATTTATTTGATATTTCAGCCAATAATTTGGCTTCTGCTTCTTTTGAGCAACCTAAAATGCACCTGGAATCCGTTCCAAATACCATCAATCATTTAAATTAAATGAAACGACAACAGAGGGCGTCAACTCTAGCAATCTAAATCGTAATAAATGTAAGGCCAAATCTGGCAGCAAAGTATCTAATAATATCACTCTGGTTCACCAAAATATCCAATGTATAAGAAGTAAAGACCTCCAAATTGAGTTATTTCTTAATAGTAATAATATTGATATTTTATGTATAACGGAACACTGGTTAAATAGTAACGAAGCTATGTTTAATTTTAATAACCATCAGATCGGCAGTCTGTTCACAAGAAATAGCTCGATACATGGCGGGTCGCTAATAATATTAAACAATAAATTTAAATTTAAAGAACGTAAGGACATTGTGTCCTTATCTGTTGAACGTATATTAGAACTCGCTGCAATAGAATTACAGCAATTCATAGTAGTTTGTGTATATAGGCCACCCTTAGGTAATTTCGAAATTTTTGAAAAGAACATGGAAACTGTCTTAATCAATTTATCACAATTGAGTAAGAAAGTTATTATATGTGGAGATTTTAATGTTAATATTTTAGAAAATAGTTCGCTCACCAACAGATTAATAAATCTTTTCAAATCTTTCGGCTTGGCCCATACTTTTATGGAGCCGACTAGAGTGACTGACACTAGCGCCACGTGTATTGATAACATTTTTACTGATATAATTCCAATCAGTAAGATTTTGATTAGTAACCTGGAATCGGATCATCTAGGTCAATTAATTAAATTCGAGTCTGTATCGCATGATATTGCGAAAAAGGAAATAACTTTTGTGCCGCTTACTGCAGGCCGTGTGGAAAGAATGCGACATAATTTAACGTATAATCTGCCCTTTTTAACAACTTATAAGGGCCCTAATGACATGTACAACTCATTCTTTCACACATTCATGAAACAATTTGACATGATATTTACATCCAAATCGGTCATGGTCGGTGGCGCAAAGGTTTTCAGTGACTGGGCTACTGCGGACTTACATAAACGAAGAACAATACTGTATCAACTATATGAGGAACGACGGTTTAACGCTAGTGAAGAGTTTAAGGAACATGTCAAAGAGTATTCTAAGAATTTCAAGATAGACTGCCGTATAGCTAAGCGAAACTTTTTAAGTCATAAAATCTTGAATAGCTCTGATGTTATTAAAACGACTTGGAAAATAATTAATGAAGAAACAGGTCGCCGGAAAAAGGAAATTAATGACTTTCGTTTAAAAGTAGATGGTAAAATCCTAGAGTCGAATTTAGATGTCGCAATTCAATTTGAAAATTATTTTACCAACATACCAGTGTCAACGACTAAGTGTCTGAACTCTTCGCCGGCGTCTGCCATTTTATTATTAGAAGATAACGTGTCTGAATGCAGTATACACTTTGAATTCAAGCACGTTACTGCCTTGGATGTAATTAAGGCATTCAAGTCAATTAATATAAAGAAAACTAATGACCTTTGGGGGGTGTCGGTTCACGTCCTTAAATCCTTATTGGAAGTCATAGCATCTGACTTAATGGTCATATTTAATCACTGTGTTGACTGTGGCGAGTTTCCTGATCTTATGAAACATAGCAAGATAATTCCATTATTCAAAACGGGTAGTACTTCTGACCCCACTAACTTTAGACCGATCTCCATACTACCCACTTTCAGTAAAATCTTTGAGAAATTAATTTTATCACAATTAATGGAACATTTTCAATATAATAATTTATTACACACCAAACAATTTGGTTTTACTCGGGGTCGCTCGACAACCGAAGCTGGTGTTGAGTTAATTAAACATATTTTTGAAGCCTGGGAGGGGTCACATGATGCCTTAGGTATTTTCTGTGATTTGTCCAAGGCCTTCGATTGCGTTAACCATGACACATTGGTCAGGAAGCTACACCATTATGGAGTTAGAAGTACTGCGCTAAACTTAATAAAAACGTACTTATACGGGAGAATACAAAGGGTAGACGTGAATGGAAAACGATCACCTGGGTCTTTGGTCAAAATGGGCGTACCACAGGGCTCAATTTTGGGTCCTTTTTTATTCCTCATTTACATAAATGATTTACCATACCTTATAAAGGACAAACATGATATAGTATTGTTTGCTGATGATACCTCACTCGTATTTAAAGTCAAACGACAACAGGAGTTTAATATCGATGTAAACAATGCTATATCAAAAGTAGTAGATTGGTTCAGTGTTAATAATTTATTACTGAATGAGAAAAAGACTAAATGTATTAAATTTATGACTACAAATGTGAAAAATGGACAAACTACTGTAACTATAAAAAATGATAGATTAGACCTAGTTAATGATACAGTATTTCTTGGAATAACGTTAGACTCCAAACTCCAATGGGGTCCTCATCTGGCTAAATTAGCGAATAGACTAAGTTCTGCAGTTTTTGCAGTTAATAAAATTCGGAATATAATAGACTTGAAAACCGCTCGATTAGTTTATTTTAGTTACTTCCATAGTATTATGTCATATGGTATTTTACTATGGGGTAGTGGTGCTGACGTAAACAGCATCTTTGTTCTACAGAAGAGGGCTATTCGTGCTGTTTACAAGATGGGTCATAGAGACTCGCTTAGAGATAAGTTCAAAGAAACGAATATATTAACCGTATACAGTCAATATATTTATGAAAATATTATGCATGTTCATAAACACATCGGTAGTTTTAGAAAGAACTGTGACATACATAATGTTAATACCAGGAATAAACATAAGCTCGCAGTGCCCTTTACACGGCTTCACAAAATAAAAAACTCATTCATGGGTAATTGTATAAGGTTCTATAATAAGCTCCCAAGTAGTGTTACTCATTTATCAGTAAATAAATTTAAGAGTTACGTTAAACGTCAACTAATTTCTAAAGCGTATTATAGTATTAAAGATTATATAAATGATGACAATGCTTGGGACTGAATTATTTGTATTACAATTATTAATGACCGTGGAGACTATATACATCTCCTTGTATGCTTATTATTTTAATTTGACATCTGGAGACTCTTTACATCTCCAAAATTGACCGTGGAGACTTTCTACATCTCCCTTGTTTGTGTTTGTTGTTTTGTTTTTTTGTTTAATTACCTACTTACCTATATTTAATTTTAATTTGACATTTGGAGACTCTTTACATCTCCGGAATTGTATTATTATTTTAACCTGACATTTTTATTAATTTCATTATTATTACTACTGGGACCTGTACATCCCTGTGACATTTAAATTAGATAGCTTATGTTTAGTATTGTAATGTTCTTTATTTAAAAAAATGGCTTACTGTTGAGTTTCTTGCGGTGCTTCTTCTCAACAATGGTCTCTTGAAGCGCTGGTAGATGGTAGATTCAGACTTGTAAAAGTGCCTACAGGGCCTACTTACAGAATAAATGATTTTATTTTATTTTATTTTCATTCTTAATACAATTGCTCAATAAGTGCTACTTTTCGTAGCTGTATATCGTGGATTTTTTCGAACTAGTGTTTTTTCTTTTTTTATTCGCACTAGTGCGTTTGAAATTTCCATTTTTTTTTAAATATTCTAAACCGCACCAGCCATAGACCAAACCTAAGAGTTTGCATGTTTAAATAAAGTACCAGGAGCGCAGAGGTAATTAGGAGGTAGCACCGCGGCGCACCGGCGGGCGGGCGGCCGCGCGCGACAGCTCGGGTGACTAGGTTAGCTAGGTACTTCTAATGTTTATGCACTCCTAGTATTTGACGATATAATTTTGGTTTTAATAATTTTATTACAAATACACAGATACTCATTTTTTCGCAAATGTATTTTTCATCACACTTGCACGTAAACAGTATCTAAACATACAGGTTAACTTGGCCGCAATGCCCCATATAAAACCCTCGACCTTTCTTTTTACCATGAAACCCAAGGTCGGTAAGTAATTTTTTTTAAATTTATGGCACAGCACGCAGGTCATGCAAGTTCAAGCAAAGAGTTTACACGCAATTGAAAAATGGTCTTAAAATGTTATTTAAACAGGAATTTCATTGCAATCTCGCTACATGTTACTTAAATACTCAATTATTGTTCTTAATAACCGGTTTTAATAGTTTTCTGTATCAAAACGTCGTTTTTTTTACACTCCTTCAGGGCTGTATGTATAACTACGTAAGTATTTGCCCTTAACATTTCTGAACGAAACATTTTTATAATCTGTGGAGTCCGCCAGCCACCCGCTTCAAAAAAGTTCAATTAATTCGTAATAATAGTTGTGCTGACTTGTGTATTTATTTACTCGCAAATGTGATGAAAAACATTGTATGTTTCACGGGCGGTACGGGAATTACGAACCTCGACTCAGAAAGCCCTCAGTCTTCGACTTCGGGCTTCTACTAGAGCCTCGGTCGTAATTCCTTACTTACCGACCTTTTAATACACAATGTACTATAAAACACATCGTTTGGTACACGTGTGGAACTGTCATTTTCACTCGTCCCGAGTCTTGGTCACTCGCTTGCAGCTCGGGCCAAAACACCTCGGGACTCGTGCAAAATGACATACTTTCCGCACTTTTATCAAAATGTACTATTTTAGGACAAGATTTTTTAGCTGACTGTACTTTTTTTGCAATGTCTTTTTCTGCATCTAGACCAAACTAATGAGTCTCAACACGGTGGGTTTACGGTAAGTATAGCGGAAATCCTGTCGCCACCTTCCGACTCCATCATCAGATCGGCTCTTTGATAACAAAATACTGCATTTTCGTAGGGTTTACATATGTGGCCTAAATTTCAGCCCATTCCATTGAAGGGAACTGGTTCGAAATTGACTTGACCGGCATACAGATGAAGTATAGCTATTCACACTCAGTTTACACTCACTTTGAGCCTCGCGTTCTTTGACTCTTGTCTAAAAAAACCTAAACGGAGCAACAGCGAGACGAGGTAAGGGAATATAAGACATCATGTGAGGAAGCGAAGGCGTCGTCCGTTCTCTCATCATCATCACGTCACGTTGGGTAATACATGAAGGTAAGTTGAATAGGAGATGCTAATAAAAGAGACCATCAGGGTAGACCAACCAGGCGACCTATCGGTCGCCGCATGTCGTCGGTGAAACTGCAAAACCGCGTAAGTAACATTTTTAATAAGGAGCAAAATACACCTTTTTAATATGGTAGTAAGTTTTATTATGCTCTATCATAAAAAAAAATATGTTACAAATAAGAAAACTTTAACACAGTTTAAATGTCGACACTTTACGGTAGGGATATACATTTTTGTGACAACAGGCTCAGGTCTCAGCATATGCTGCGAGCTGGGTCAGCTGCACAGCGCTGGTTTTCACCCTGCACCTAGCTCTCGGCTACATTTCAGCAAGTTACAAGGGATCATTACGCTACGCTAATTTGTTAGTTACGTGGTTTAGCAGTCTCACCGACGATATATTTATTATGCTAATTTAAGCGCAGTACTCAAGCATCGGCAAACCACATAGACCTGGGAATAGCGGCGTAAACTGGTTTGGCAACCCGAGGCACACTTTGCCCCGTTGAGCCAGAGGGTTGATTTCTTCTCATTATTTAATGTTAGGCTACAATTGAATTCGGCACTTGTTTTTTTTTTTTTGTTGAGAAGATCCAACAGCTATACATAACAGAAATAGAACTTAAAATAGATGTAGAAAGCCAATTATAGGAAGTGCCGCTTAAGCACGGACAAAAGATAAACACTTAATAACAATTAACAGCAAGTACAATTAACAAAAAATCTTCTTCTTCTTCTTTCGTGTCGGCAAGAACTCGGGCTAAATCTTACTTGCCCAGAAAGCGGCTACCGTGGTAGCCCTCTGGTTACTGACAAGTAAGTCCTCACGCGAGCAGGTGGTCGGGCACGCGGGACAGTTACAACAACAATTAATACACAGGTAAGAAAGGGTCTTAACAGGAAAGTTTACAAATGGGTATTAACTGAAGACAATGAGTTAATAATACGAAATACGGTGGGATATCAGAATTAGTAAAGAAAAGAAAAGATACATACATTCATACATTAAATCACGCCTGTTTCCCAGAGGGGTAGGCAGAGACCACTTCTTTCCACTTGCTACGATCTTGACAAATTTCTTTCGCTTCTTCAACATTCATACATCGAGTCATGCACGCACGTCGGTTTCGGGTACTTAAGATTCTGCCCTTTTCCAGTATTTCTCCGATTTGATTCGAAAAAGTACGCCTAGGGCGGCCCCTTCCGACCCTTCCACTCACTTTCGATCTGTATATCTCTTTCGTCAATCTTCTTTCATCCATCCTTTCCAAATGACCGAACCATCGAAGCATGCCCTTTTCAATCTTAGTCACTACATCTTCTTTTATTCCACATTTCTCTCTGATTTTTTCATTTCTTACTCTATCAATCAGTTTCACACCACACATACTACGCAAAGAGCGCATTTCAACTGCATTTACACGACTTACATGCTTGTCCTGCCACACCCAACATTCACTACCATACATCAGGGTAGGTGCCAGCACTCCATTGTGAACAGCCAGCCGGGCTTTTTGTGAAACACCCTGTCTGCTTACAAAGGAGTACAGGGCCCCATTAATTTGATTGCCCGCATTCACCCTCCTCTCGATATCCTTCTCACACTTACCATCTCTTGTAAACATACTTCCCAGGTACACAAATTCGCTCACTTGTTCTACTAATTCACCATTTATATTTATCACGCACTCAGTCATCTCCTCATCCTTCTCTATCACCATGACCTTGGTCTTGGTAACATTTACTTTCATCCCCTTTTGCTTAAATCCCTCATTCATCACTGTCACCATCTCCTGCAACTCAAGTACCGATGGGGCAAGTATAACTTGATCATCTTGATCATCAAAGAAAAGATAAGAAAGAAAAAAAGAAGTTAAAGAAAGAGAAGATTTACAAGGTTTTCTTTTTTTATGTTCTAGGTTCATGCAAAATGATATCGGCCATGGATGAACTGGCTCTTGCCCTGGGGGCGAACTGTCCCAATCTCATCTCGGTGGACTTCTGGAAGTCTTACTCCCTGACACCAACCGGGATACGGGCTCTAGGGAACTGCAAAATGTTGCAGGAGCTGGACGTCGGGTGGTGGTAAGTGTTTTTTAGTGTCGCAATTTAAGCGGCAATTATAGCAGGTGGAAAGCAGTGGTCTCTGCTTACCCTCCTGGGAAACAGGTGCGATTTAATGTATGTGGGCGGTTTTCAGTGCAATCAATCAATCAATCAATCAATCAATGAAACAATCAATCAATCAATCAATCAATCAATCAATCAATCAATCAATCAATCAAGCAAGCAATCAATCTATCAATCAATCTATCAATCAATCAATCAATCAATCAATCAATCTACATTTACCTCAAACTATAGTAATACACTGTGCTTTAAGATGGTACATACACGTTTCAATTCTTACCCCTTCTACGTTTAGTACTAACACAAATCCTTTCGCTTTACAGTCTGCAAGCAGGCGGTTCAGGCGAGTGGCTGGCCTGGCTGCACGGGGGGGAGCTCCGCAAGCTGTTCCTGGGCGCCCTGCGCGGCGTCTGCGACCGGGACCTGCGGACGCTGCTGCCCAAGGTGCCCAAGCTGACACAGCTGGACTTGCTGGGCGTTAGAGCGGTCACTCCTGATATTTGCGATGCGTAAGTTTCATTTTGTGACGTATTGTCTTGTGAAATGTATGTAACATCAATTGTTTTTACAATAATCAGCAATGTTGAAATATGACCATAATAAAACTAGTTCCGGTGTTTTAATGACAAAATTAATCAGTAAAATTAAAAAATATTTGTGTGTGTTAAAATAGTGTATCGTACAATTAATATCCTCGTTTTATGTTCTAGAATTTTAGCAGAATGCCACGAACTCAAACTTCTAGATGTCAGCTTCTGCGACCAAATACAAGAATCTCAGGTATGTTCAAAAAATATCTACAAAATGTGAAACAATTAAAGTTATTATTTGCTATAATTTGTGTCTACTGAAAAAAAAAAAATTAAACAAACTCACAACATATATTTGACAGACACCGCAATACAACATAGTAAAACATTATGATAGAAGTCTAAAAGATTGTACATTACCTAGTCGGTCCTAAAGTTCTGTCACAAATAAGAATAATGATAAAAACAAAAGTACCAATCAGTTTTTAATAATGTATATACCAATTTAAAGTACATTTAATAGAGAATTAATATAACTTAAAATTATTCAAAATGACTTCCCTTGTTTTTAATACAGGCCAATAAACGCCGCGGCCAGTCGTCTATCGCAGCACGCACCATATTCATGTCTATTTCAGCGACTGCTTTTCTAATAGATGACTTGAGGCTCTCCAAATTTGTATGTGGTTTAGCACAGACCTTCTCCTCTAAGACCTGCCAAATTTTGTAGTCCAAAGGATTAAAGTCCGGACTGGAGGAAGGCCAATCTTCGTGTCTTATAAAGTCGATTTTTTGACGCTCAAACCAGGCTTGAGTGGTCTTGGCTTTGTGTGCAGGTGCAGAATCCTGCTGGAACACAAAATGATGTCCTGAAAATAGCGTATTGGGCAGATCTTAGACAACCTGATCCAAAACCGTCTCTTGGTACACTTTTGCACTGATTTTGACCCCTTTTTCGCAAAAATGAACCTCAGTTGGCCCGTAATAAGATACTCCCAACCAAACCATCACTGATGATGGATGATGCCCATGTTGCACCCGCGGAGCGATTTTTTTGCTTCTTCAGAGCTCTTAGCGTACACTCTATCATTCTGTTTATTATACTTTTCTACAATATCGATTTTTTTTTCGTCTGTAAATAGGATATCGCGGTGTCGTTTTTTCGCGTACTGTTTTAACAACTTTCGGGATCTTTTAAGTCTGATTGTTTTTAAACGGGCATTAAGCATGTGTCCACACTTTTTTTTGTATGCTCGTAGACTAAGATCTTCGTTTAAAATCTATGTGACGGTAGGAATACCGACACCCATCTGCAAAGCCATCAACTTCTGTTTTCGGACAGGATTTCTTGCTATACGGGCCTTGATCGCTTTGATCACTGCTGGTGTTCTTACGGAGCGTGGACGGCCAGTTCTTTTTTTGTCCTCAACACTAGAGACTTCATTGTACCTATCAATAGTACGGTACACAAACCTAAGCGTTATATTTAATTTTTTGAGCAGTTTGAAAGCGGTACTTGGCGAGTGCCCACAGGGGTGCAACGCTAAAACAGCTATTCGGTTTTCTTTCAATGTCCACTCCATCGTGAGAAATCGCAGCAAATGACTGTTTTTTGTTTTAACAAAATTGTTAAACATTCAAAAATGGAATACAAACCCATTTTCTTAAAATTATGTTCTAAATTAAAAAATAATGACGCCAGTGACAGAATTTTAGGACCGACTAAGTATATACTCATAGACAACCTTCAAACTATGATGCAGTTTATCAGTATGTTAGTGGAGGTATTTAGAAAATGGGTAGTGAATTTAGAGACGTTACGTTGTAGAGGAGAGGCCATAGAAAACATCCAAGATTCGGAAAGAAATACTCGCATATAACTCAAATATTTACCCCTACTAACAAGGAAAGGTACCCAACTCCGATTATTTATTTTTTATATTATGTTAGTGTAGTCTAAAATAACAGACACGTATTTTGTTATTTTGGCTCAAACATATATTTTACAAAAAAAAAAGCACCATTTCATACTTCTCATGGTTTCACTCACTTCCCTTTTTTTGTAAAACATATAATCAACTCGGTAATTAACTAGCTATTTGCTTTAACACAACTCTCTACAGAACTTAAAGGTTTAGGTCACTTAGTACTTTGGAGGACAATTTATCCAAATTGGTTGAGCTTGGGCAGCTAAAAAAAATACGTGTTTTATTTTAGACTACTCTATAACATATATAAATATAAATCAATTCGGAGCCGGACAGTTGGGTACCTTTCCTTGTAAGAATAGAACCCTTTGAACCGTAAGTTGCTAATTTTATATATTGTCGTCAAAGGGTGATGGGCAATTTTGTATGGACCCCGTCCCCCCCTCCAACAGTCACGGGATGCATGTTTATATGTTCGTTAGGACCCAAAACAAGACAAAATAACTATTTTAGTAGCTAAATCGATGGGATTTTTTCTATGAAAAAATCTTTCAAGAGTCATGCAATGCAAGAATGTGTTCATTTTTAAACCAATTCCATACGATATGATAATGGATTTCCAAGAAAACCCCATACATAGGACGATCGTCGTCATAGTAAAAAATCATCAGGTTGCCAAGATCTATCAAATGAGATATGTTTCGTTTCTGTTGGTGGGTGGGGACATTTTGCCCATTGTCCTTTACTTAGTTTATACTTCTATCTAGGTCCAGGAATGGCGCGAGCAATATCCCCACGTCAGCATAAAGAGGTCTTTCCAGGCGGCCAACATAACAGCGGCCCCGAACCAGCTGTTCCTGGCCCCCAGCCTAGAATGATTGGTCACGCTTCCATATTCCTGAATTAATTGGTCGGCATGATCTGTGTTCGCTAGCAATTGCTGCATTCCGTATTGCAGAAGGTAGTACATACAGACAGAAGTAATTTGTTCTAATGCATCGTTTGTCCGAATATTCGTTTTTCCTAATGCTGATTCCGCCTGAATTTGAAAACGTTTTAGTGTAGTTGACAACCCTAACATAAAACCTGCAGGTATTTTTGGAAAGCATGAAATGTTGAAAACCGGTTTAGGACAATTGATAATTCGGACAAACGAAGCATTAAGACAAACTTTTTTACGTATTCCGAGGTACACTAGTACATAATAGAGTGGCATAGTCACGGTAGGAAAGGGTTCGTCACTTTTGGACCTTAATTGCGTTGAAATAGAGTCGAAAAGTGACGAACCTTTTCTCACCGTGACTATACATATCGTCGGTGAAACTGCAAAACCGCGTAAGTAACATTTTAAATAAGGAGCAAAATGCGCCTTTTTAATATGTCTGTAAGGTTTATTTTGCTCTATCATAAAATTCTTAGTTACGCGGTTTTGCAATATCACCGACGATATAGAATTTTAAAGGATATATTTAATTTTCTTGCTTTGTATAGCTTTAAGTTTAGTTAGTGTAGTGTGGAAAGATGATATTTGATTATATCGAACTGATTATAGTATAATAATTGTAGTCACGCAAAGGGGTTAATATTTAAGTGATAAACTGATAATATTTAATATTTTTATTTGCCCCTACACGAAAACTATTTCTGTGTTTTAAAACAGAAAAAACATTTTGGGTTTGTCTACACTTAACGAAAAATTCGACTGAAGATGGTGTCAATTAGCGGTCACTTTTGACAAAATTCCGCTTAGACTACGCCGTGCTTCACTGTCCTTTATAACGATAAATATATGATCATAGGTATTTTACCTTTAAAAATTGAGGCGTTTATGTAAAAAAATAGTGTGACTTAACGTTGTAAGGGCCACCATACTGAAAATTGGGAGTTTTTTGTAACTGGGACTTTGAATCTACAATCAAGGGAATAAAGTTCAATTGCGATTGTCCGAAAATGCCATTTTCAGTTAATGAACATTGGAAAATAAACCTTATTTTTATTGCAACAGAGTTCAAAGTAAATTGCCTGTACCTCCTATTGCACACTGGGCCTTACGAGGTTAAAGTTATCGCACTGCCAGATCAAAAGTGTAGTAACTCAAAATACAACTGTATTTTAAAATCAACTTTAATACAACGTCTATGAGCTTGAAACAAAACTAACAATGATTTTGAGTTGATGCTGTCTTGATCTAGCAGTGCGTTATGTCCACCGAATTATTATAATCAGTGATCGTACTTTTTCCAGCATTCTTGGTGCGATGACGTCAAATGACACACGACAGCGACCTAGGGTTGTAGACGTGTATATAATATGATTGACGTTTAAAATTATGTAATATTATGTGGTCATTGAAAATGAATTCGTCGGTGAAACTGCAAAACCGCGTAAGTGACATTTTAAATAAGGAGCAAAATGCACCTTTTTAATAAGACCATAAGGTTTATTTTGCTCTATCATAAATTTGTTACTTACGCGGTTTTGCAGTATCACCGACGAATTACAATTTTTTTACTTAATCATTTATTATAATTTAGCACTTGACGGGACGTCAGCGAAGAAACAAAATGTCTTCTATATTTATGTACTGCCATTACCTACGCATTATACTGTCTATGCTAATATATAGTTAGTATATAAATTCCTAATCATAAATATGAACTATAACCTGAGATAAGGATTTATTGCAACTGTTACATTTTCTCAAATACTCGTAGTAAATTAACCCTTTATTTAATTATGCATATAGGGTTAGGCTTTACATGTTCTGAGAGTATTTTCTGTAATTCCGATTTGTTTAATACGCTATTTTATTTTAATTTTAGATTTTATTTGATTCCTGATTCCAACAATTTAATATTGGGCACTATTGACAACCCTAGCACTGCACCAAAAATGCTGGAAAATCTACGATCACTGATTATAATGATAAAATATTGTCGATTGTGAAAAATGCTCACAATTGAGTATGAAAGGGGATTTTTATATCTCTTACTCTAAGATGGTCTTCATTACAGTACTTACTTTTTTGGGTTTTGTGTAACCCAAAAAAGTAAGTACTTATTTTTTTTAATGGTAATCGCCATGTTGTATAGCAACAATTGAGGTAATTTATCGGTAACTTTGAATAATTGGGTAACATTAAACGTCCTTAACTCCTAGTATGCTTTGCTTATCCGTGCCAGTTGATGAACTGCGTAAGCACGTATCCGTTCCAATCCCCTGCGTTTTATTTTGAATCTTCTTACATAGCAACGTAGGTTTAAAATTGATTGTAGGTTAAGCCAATAATGTATTGAATTTTACAAAAAATCGCTTTTGGTTTTGCGAAAAAATTATAAACTTTGAAAGGCTTAATCTCGGAAACTATTGGATCTACAGAGACAATTTTAGTATCACATTGTAGCAAATTTAGTCCTCATTAAAAACTTTTTATTAAAGTTTTTTCAAAAACCATTCCTTTAGGGTTGTAATCGCCAAAATGTCTAAATAAAAACGATTCTTTCGTGGTTTTTTCGATTTTTGACGAAGTTGCGTTCGGCGCTCGAGGTCACAAATTTTGATTATTCATTAGGCCAACATCATAAACAAGTCTGCAAAAATTCAGAACTACCGGATTTGACGCATACTACCGATGTATAAAGTTACTGGACTGTAGGACCCTAGTCAACGTTTAATGTTACCACAGCGTTCAAAGTTGCCGGTTAGATTTTATATCGCACTGCTAGATGGAGACAGTATCAACTCAAAATAATTATTAGTTTTGTTTCAAGCTTATAGACGTTGTATTAATTAAAGTTGATTTTAAAATAAGGTTGTATTTTGAGTTACTACACTTTTGATCTGGCAGTGCGATATATTCAATATTGTTTTTCTTAGTTTCATACTCCTACAGTTTTATATATAGTAAGTTTTACATAGAACTGCTCAGGGGATCGATTGTTAATCTCATCCAGTGACTAAATCTCACAAGCTGATTTTATAGAAGTTCGTATCTCCCCATTCACATAGGCACAGTTGAATTCGTAAGCAGCTGTACGTTAGCACCTTGTCGCAATGACGTATTGAACTGAGAGTGGATGGAATATATATACTTCAATGATCAGCTACCTACTTATAAGGTCGACCGTACAAGATCAGATCACACATAATTTGTATTTACAATCATCAGTGATATTGAAAAATTGACTCCCAGGTTAGTTATTTTTTAATTTGTTTTTGTATTGCCATAACGTAAATTGTTAAATGTTTTATATTTATCTTGGAAATTTAAAATTTTAGCGTTGTTGTATGGTTACTTATTACGCGTAATTAACAGATTTATGATAGAGCACAATAAACCTTACTGTCTTATAAAAAAGGTGCATTTTGCTCTTTATTTAAAATGTGACTTCCGCAGTTTTGCAGTTTCACCGACGTTATGTTTATTATAAAGGAGTCTTATGAATTGGAAGATAAAACTGTTCGATTTATATTGATTATAAAAATATAATGCAATGTTAACTTTAGTATAAAGGCCTATTAGTATTTTGGTAGTCTTAAAATTGACCGATTTTTTTACGTTTTAAACGTAAGTCCGAAATTTTAAATTTTAAATTTGTTAATACATACATACATACATACATACATACCTTCACGCCTTCATTCCCAGAGTGGGGTAGGCAGAGCTACAGAATTACCAACAACTCTAAAAAACTTGTTGATAACTCTGTAACCACAATTTGCACAATTAGGCTAAGATGTTTACCAGCGTATTAGTGACAGGTGGCAAGCCCATCGCCTAACAGTACTACAAGCCTATATTCCCTTAGTCGCCTCTTACGACATCCACGGGAAGACATGGAGTGGCTCTATTCTAACCCGGCAACCACACGGGGCTAATTTGTTAATGTAGCGATATAAGTAAGTTATGAACTTATAAACATATGAGACTTGCTCGTTCAAGTTGCGAGCGTTCACAAAAACCGTTAATATAGGGAACGTTAATAAATCTATCAATATACAATATATGTATAAACGAAGAATATGACTTGAGTGGCTAACTGACATATCAACGCACAGCTCAAACCAATTCCTTTGATAGCCCAGAGGGGTAATAGGGAATATGCATGGATTTTAAAAATCGCATTTCTCATCAAAATATGAAAATACCGTAAAAGAGATCACCAAAACGGAAATTAAAATTAAAATCGGTCAAGAAATACGGAAGTTATAAGCATTTCTAACTTCTAATTAGACAGAGAGATCCGATGTGCACCGTGACGTCATTGTGCACTGCGGCCATATAAACTCCATGTAAAATTCCGTTTTTCTAGAAAGAGATAGGAACAAATCTTTGTTGGCTTATATCTTGGTTATTTTTATAGTTATTCAAAAAATGATTTTTGTGATCTGTTTGTTACATGAATCAGCTTCAATTGAAGCTGTAAAAAAAAACATGCATATTCCCTATTAGGACGTAGCAATGCTGTTCAGTTTACGCTGTGAGAAAGGGACAGAGCTATATAACTGCTATAGCTCTGTCCCTTTCTCTCAGCGTAAACTTCTCTTCTTTCTTAGCTATGTCATAATAACCCCCCAGGGGTGTACTAAGAAGGGATTGTTGGAAATTCATCCCCTAAGGGCTTACAATAGGGGAAGTAGCGGGAAACTAATTGTATGCGTACGAAGTCACGGGCGTGCACTGGTCTATGCCCAGGGTGGAAACAAATATGGGCCCTGGAGAGGAACTAGCTTAAATCTTTAAGTTAGATCATTTTAGTTAACCTTTTGAACGCCACCGACGGCTCTGGCTGTCAACGTAAAGTCGTGCCACTGCCGCCACGACGGCTACAGCCGTCACAAGTTCAAGATCGAAAGAGACTTTATTTCGTATCAATAAGGTGTAATTTGCATGGCATAGCAAACATGTTTGGCGTGTGAATGACACATCTTGTATACGACGTAAGGCGTTCAAAAGGTTAAAGGAAACGTGAATTTATTTTTGAAAAGAAACGAAACTACATGAAAGATTTTCTAAAATTCGGGAATCGAACTAGCTAAAAATTAAAAATCTACTAGTCGATAGGTTTATTGTTCAAGATAAGATCTCTCTAATAAACATTTGGTTTTAGAATTAAAACAGATCGTGAATACTAGCAAAAAATTAACGAGATAGCGAATACAGCGAGAGTTTATTTTTTTGAATTTTTAGCTAGTTCGATTCTATTTCCGGTGGACACAAATGAATTAAGAACAATCATTGAGTTCAGTTTTGTTGCTTGTCCTAGCTAGAGTCATCTGCCATAACATTGTGGTCTCAATGCTCAGAATCCATAATGTTGAATATAAGACAACGTATTGATTATCCTAAAACATTTTTGTCATAATTTGTGGATGCCATAATTTTTATTATTCTGTTTTTGACCGTAATAATAATAAACACGTAGTTAGTTTAAATTAATGTTGAACTGTCATAATATAACCAATATTTGTTTGGTTGCTGTCTCACGTAATGTTGATTGTCACATAATGTGACGTTATCTGGAATGAACTAGAAACTAAAAAGTAAGCAAGAAGTGTTAGGTCGAACTGAGTTACACACGAGCCGATCGAGCGAAGCGAGCGTGCCGCGGATGCGGTCGACGAGTGCCAGAACTGACCTGGCAGAGGTTTTATTGAACTTCGAACGAGGAAACTAATTTCGGCCAAGCCGCATTAGGTCAAATGGCATTATGTCAGGAACTGAATCATTAAGACCTAATTAGGGTACTATAAAAGTTATGGCTTATGTTATGATATTATTACAATTAATTATTATGTCTTATCAAAACTCGGGCAAGCAACATTAGGTCAATTAACCTTATGACAAGTCATCATTAGGATAAATGATTATTAGCACCAACAACTTTATGGTAAGAGGAAATTGAGATTACAATTGTTATGGCAGAAATTAGAGGGCCTTGATATTTAAATTGTCTTCATTGGTGACTGTTGGTCATACAAAAAAAAAGTATTAATTAAATTTCTTCTCCTTTCTATTTACAAGTAAAAGAAATACGATGTTTAAATGTTCCGTGATATTTTAGGAGCTTGAAATCGGCCAAATTGATAAAAGACATAGTATTTTAATGAGAAATAATATTTTTAAAAATATTTTTAATACATACATACATAAACTCACGCCTTCATTCCCAGAGTGGGGTAGGCAGAGCTACAGAACTACCAACAACTCTAAAAACTTGTTGATAATTCTGTAACCACATTTTTAATAGTTATTTAAATTTTACCCAAAATGTAAATTAAATTATATTTCTATTTATACTGACGTAGTTTGTGTATTTATAAGAAATGTACGGCCTTTGTAGAAAATATCTCACTAGTTATAACAATATGAGCACTTGATACGTTGTATCCCCGCTTATCGACTCTATTTGTAGCGTATTAAGGTTCAAAAGTGGTAAAGGAATTCCTTGGTCGACTATACATTGAATTTTATGTATCTCCTTACACTTTTAAATTGTGTATTTAGCGACACAACTTATATAAATGTGTAAGGGCCGATGAATATACAGCGTTGCACATTGCGGAGCCTTTTTCACTGCCAAAGCATTATCGTCTTTGGGAGTGTTGAAATAAGATCGAATTTAATAAACATCTAGCAGTCTGCCAGCCGATATTGGCCCGTCAGTTCATTGGATTAGAACTGGAACTATTAGGGGCTCTGTTCACCTGGGTAACACCTTATTGCCTTGCACGTGCTGTCGTAGTGTCAACGATAGTTCTTATTTACTTGACAGTAATGCTGCCCTCGTAAGCAAATAATCAGTATCCCAAAATCAATAACCAAAGCAGTTATAGTTCTCTACTATTAGTAATAAGGTTGATATTGCTACAGGAGTTTTATCTGACTTACTGCGTATTAGCTTACGAGGGCAGAATGACGGACGAGTTAAAAACAATATTAACCTTTTGAACGCCAAAGTCGGCTCTGGCCGACAACTGAAAGTCGTGCCACTGACGCCACCGACGGCCACAGCCGACACAAGTTAGAGATTAAAAGATACTTTGTTTCGTATGGATTAAGTTTGACATAGCAAACATGTTTGGCGTGTGAGTGACGCATTTTGTATTTGACGTACGGCGTTCAAAAGGTTAAGGCTCGTAAAATATTGTTTTAACCTTTTGAACGCCGTACGTCAAATACAAAATGCGTTACTCACACGCCAAACATGTTTGCTATGCTAAGCAAATTACAACTTAATTCATACGAAACAAAGTCTCTTTTAATCTCTAACTTGTGTCGGCTGTTCCCGTCGTGGCGTCAGTGGCACGACTTTCAGTTGTCGGGCAGAGCCGACTGTGGCGTTCAAAAAGTTAACGAAAGGAATACAGGCCCAGTTTCTCTTACCATTTAGGACTGACGATTTATTCGATCGACCTCGAACAGTCATTTGGAAATAAAAAAATTGTAATTGCCGACAGGCATAAATTGTTTAGTGTGTGCGCTCAATTGCTTTAGTTAGACTGTAAAGGTCACGTTCACTACAACGGGCGTTGTCGGTCAGCACCGCTTCAGCTCAATGTGAAACATTCAAAAGTGAGCTCTAATTTGTGTTACTATGATTCAATTTTAACGTTAACCCTTTCCAGGAATAGTACATTTCATCGACAACATGCATGTCGCTCAAAATTGAACTTAACTACCTACATTTTATAACACTAATTTAATTGAACTTTCCTGAAATATGACTTCATGGATCAGTATCCTTCAGGAAGTTACGAATTCGTGGCTCTATTCCATTTCTTGCTTGTCCTTACTTTAGCAAGGCCTGGAAAAGGGTTAAAGTGAAAACAATAGCCGGGCGCCGGCCCAGAGTTGTGACATATTTGAAATACTTGTATTTAAAATACAAATACAAAATACAAAATACGTATTTTGGATTTTGTACTTAAGTACTTTTTTTTAAAAGTATTTTGTATTTTATTTGAAATACTATTCGAGACGTATTTTGTATTTGTTAAATGGTTTGTAAAATACAAAATACTTTTTTATTCTTAGCTTCATTTTTCTAAAGCTTTCCGCGATTCAGTAAAAACAAAAAATGGGCACTAGTGGCGCAGCAGCTTTGAAAGTCTATGCGCAAAATGACAGATGAAACAAAACGCATATAAAACATGACCAATAATATATGAGGGACCCCTCTTGACAATCCTCAGTCACTGTTACGTTTTGCAGTGTTGGCAGCTATTTCATTATTTCTGTGTTGTTCGCTCAAAATGTCTTCAAAAAATGCCAAAACAAATTGTTCTTGAGATGCTCTTTTTGAAGAGCTTGTGATTTTAAAATCTTTAATAAATAAAGAAAACCAGTAATTTTACCATAAAGTATTTTATTTCAATAAAGTATTTTGAAAATACATATTTTGTATTTAGTATTTAAATACAAAAGGCAAAAGGATTTTGTATCTTGCATTTGAAATACTATATTAAAAAAGTATTTGCATTTTGTATTTAAATACTTTTCGAAAAGTATTTTGTACATCTCTGCGCCGGCCTTACGTCGTCCACTGAAAAAAATATCGTACATTGTAAGCTGAGGCGGTGCTGATTCGGTGCCAGCGTTATAATTATAATGCTCGAAAACTTTTAGGTAGCTTAACATTTAACTGTCGTGGTATACGTCTCACAGACGTCATGATTAATATTTTGAACTTTGTTGCCAAGGCCTAAGTGCCACTTTGAGAATGCTCTGAAACCACCTCGTCAATTAAAGGTTAATAGACAGGACTGTATGTTCTTTGTTACTCTGAGGTGCCTGTATGGATTGTATTTCATATAATTCGTTTGGAGTTTTCCTGCAATCGGATATAAATATTTCCAAATATAATAGTTGAATTAAAATTAAAGCACAGTTTGACTGTTGGTGGACTCCGCGTTAAGAGAATTGTAAGCCCAAGCTAAAATCGCGTAACTGTCAAAAAAAACCATTTTAATTTAGCTCCGAGCCTTGCTAAAGTTCGATTTTCACGATTTTTTTATATATTGTAGTCACATATTATGAATAACAAGGTCTGTACGTTTCCGTTCTTTTTATTTTTTATGTATTTCTTCCACGAAAAATTTGCTTCAAAAGCAAAACGTACAGATCTAGTTTTTCATAATATCTACAAGATATTCAAAAATCGTAAAAAAAATACTAGTATTAAGGAAATATTATTTTTTTGCTTCACAATCTTCTTAACTTAGTGGTTTTAACCGCTTTATACAGCAAAATGGGGGTACGAGATGGTTTACATTTTAGAAACATTATAATGAAATAAAAATAAGTTGAGTTTCTCAATGTCTATGGATGAGCTTCAGAATCCATCTACCACCAGGGGTCTAATATGTCTGCGTTTATCGCGTGACAAAATGTAAATACAACATCCGTCACTTTCTGACACGTACATAAGTTGGAGAGTGACGGATGCTTTATCCACATTTTGTCACGCGATAAACTTAACCATACTAGGACCGTAAGTGAACTGTGTGCTCGTTTACTTTTTTCCATGCTGTAAAAGTAGGTACGTAGTAGTTTGATTAAAAAAAAAAGTCATTTATTTTATTACTTCGGAGTTAAAGACAGAATCAGACTTCGCCAAGATAAAACACTGAAACCTTACTTTATCTTTTCGACGCGTAGTAGTTTAGAAATAATTTGTCCTAGTGAAAAAAAGTGTTAAATATTTTTTTAGCTGCTTATTATATTAGTACTAGTTAATGTATAGAATAGAATAGAATATTTTTTTATTTTCACAAGTCACATAGTTACAAATAAAGCATTATCCGGTGGATTTCAAACTAGGCTGAGCCTGTACCTTGAAACCCATGGAGTCGGTTGACTTAATAACAGTTAAACGAAAATGATAGAAATTAATAAATAGTTTTTTTATGTGGTGTGAATTTTATTTTGTAAGCATTTAGAATGTGTTTTTATAAATGTTGTAATATTTAAGCTACGCTCAAAAAATATGTCTATTTTGAAGTTTCCTGCTTCTTAAGCTGGAAAATTATTGGAAAAGTTAAATATACAGAATTTTCCTGTTAAACGAAATAAAATAAATGTTTAATTAATAATTATTGCTGTGAATATGATTAATTTAAGAACATTTTATTCTAACTTTGAGTTACTGGAATAAAAATGGTTATTTAAGTTAACTCCTTTAGAAAAACTGGAAAGTTCTGGAACTAAAACGTATTTAAAATTAATTAAACTTTGACTGCAATTAGTTTATTTATTTATTTATTTATTGCGTATAGATTAAGGTTACAGTTTGCAGGTACATTCGCTTATAATTATGTTTCACTTAACCCTACCCTTACAGGTGTACAGCCTTACAAAAATTAAAACTATAACAAACAATAAAACATAAATCAAATAACATTAAATTATACATTTAAACCACATAGAATTTTAATATCTAACTGGAAGTTTTGTAACTATTTATATTGTGTTATATTATTATTATTTGATTATGTATATTAGCATTACTTTTTTCTAAACATGTCAATAAAAAATGAAACAATATTATTATTCTATCTTATAAATTATCACAAAGAAAGTCTCTCACCCTGTAATAACACTTATTTATCAACAATTTTTTGGTCAAATCACTAAATTGCTTGAGGTTCTTCTCTTTAAATGCGTTAATTAAGGTATTTTAGGAATTGCACTTTTAATTTACCCGTAACTACGAGTAAATTTGTTGGATGATCGGGGGGGGGGGGGGGGGGCATTTCAACACTCCTCCATGCTTCTACTGAAATTTAAATTCGTTAACACTCAGGAGTCGCTTGCGGAGTTATATGTGGTGTTAATTAATTTCGATCTTATTTCAACACGACCAAAGACGATAATGCTTTGGCAGTCATTTCTCTGCGTTGCGTTTCGCTGTATGTGCGCTGGCGCTTGTACGACAAAATACGATGTCGTATGATTATTCAGTATATCTGTATCATTTCATTTTCGGCTCTATTTCAAGGACGTTAAGGATCAAAAGTGATGAAAAAATTCTTGGTCGACTATATACTGCTATTACTAGTATGTACGTGACTATAATGTTTAAGCATTTGTATAAGATTATTTGTACAACTTTTTATGGGTCTCGAATGTTAAAACATTGAATGAATAAGTACTATTCATTCAATAGAATAAAAGTAAACACACTAAATTTCGAGTGCCTATATGGAGAATTGGAAACTTCTACCGGCTACAAAACTAGTTTGCTTTCTATTTATAGACCGCCTAACCTAAGCAATATCTCATTTGTCAATGAATTAACGCGACTATTACTCGCGCACCCAACAAATACAAACTGTATTCTGGTAGGTGACATCAATATAGACATATCTAATACTAACAATGTTGTAAGATCGTATCTAAACAGCTTAAATGAACTGGGTCTTGTTTGCTGTATATCCCAACATACTAGAATCGAATCTAATATCATTGGTACATCTAGATCATGTATTGACCATATATTTGTCCGTGGGGTGTGTCGGCGCGGCGCGGCCGCACGCTCGGTGCACTCCGCCGTCGTGCGCGACGCGCTAGCTGACCATTACATAACGGGGCTAGTCATTGTGAACCCGCGCTGCTTGACAAATTGTAAGACTACACTTAAGTTAAATAATGAAAAAGTTAAGCAGGAGTTAAGTAAGTTTGATTGGGGCGCGGCGCTCCGCTGCGATGAGCCAAATGAAGTAATGGATATCATTTTAGACGGATTCCATTCAATATACAGCAAAAGTACGATTAAGTCAAAAAATAACATAAATAATAAGCACGATTATAACTGGTTAACTGACAGCTTAATTAAAATGTGTAATAAGAAAAACGAGCTGCTAAATATTTATATAAGTGACACTAGTAACAAACAAAATGAATTAATTTATAAAACATATAGAAATAAGACAAATAGAATGATAAGCAAGGCCAGAAATAAATCTACAAAAAAGGAAATATGTAAAAACTTTAAACACCCAAAAAAAATGTGGGCAATTATAAATAGATTAACAGGGAAAATTGTTAAAGCCGTGGATGATGTATTGCTGAAGTCCTTCAAACTGAAAGCTAGTGAATTGTCAAACAAGTTTGCGGTGGATTTTGAAAACAATGTTAGAAGTGTTCTGGTAACCTGTGATAAGCCATTGCTTAATGAAAATGACTACAAAAATTCTCCGAACGTTTGCTTGCGATTAAACAAAATCGACGAGAATACATTGCATAAAATAATCTGGCAATTAGATGACAACAAGAGCCCAGGTCAGGATAAAGTACGAGCAAGGGACATTAAGTACATCTCAGGACATATGACGCCGGTGCTATTACACTTAATCAACTCTTGTATATCGCAATCAACTTATCCAGACAAACTCAAGATAGGATTAGTTAGACCTATACACAAAAAGGGTAGCTACGCGGATACAAACAACTACAGGCCCATTACGATCTTGTCATGTATAGATAAGATAATGGAGCGGTTCCTTGCCAACACGATCAATGACTTTTTATCAAAAAACAAAATTATAAATGATAAACAGTTTGGTTTCCAAAAAAACAAAAGTACTTCTATGTTGTTGGCATCTTTCACAGACGAAATTAACAACTACCTAGACAATAGAATGCACGTAATCACTGTAATGATCGACTTCAGCAAGGCATTTGACACCTTGGACTATGACACACTGTTTAGGAAGATGAGGCAGAATGGTATACAGGGTCCTGTTCTAGAACTTATAAAAAATTATCACACCAACAGATTTAATGCGGTAAGTATAGCGGGTGAACAAAGTGCCATGATCCCCACTCAATCTGGGACAGCACAGGGGTCAATTATTGGACCCACTGAATACTTAATTTACGTCAATGACATGTGCAATATATTCACGCAGGGTTCTGTATATCAATTTGCCGATGACACGTGTCTTATCATTGCTCATAAGAACATTATAACAGCACAAATTTTAATGCAACAGAATTTCGACTTGTTGTGCAAATGGGCTCACGACTTAGGCCTGGCTATCAATTACAAGAAAACCAAGCTGATGCATATACACTCACCTTATCTAAAAAACATCGTCACTCCTAGGATCGTGGCCCACGAGCACTCCTGCCTGCATGTGCGGAACGACTCATGCAGCTGTGCTTGCCTCGATATTGTATCGGACCACACTTATCTCGGATTGGTAATTGATAATTGGTTTAATTGGGGTCCTCATATTGATCGTGTGTGTAACAAACTAAGATCTATCTTATCTAAATTGTCTATACTAAAGCATAAAGTACCTTATAGCACATTGAGGCTATTATACTTGTCACTAGCGGATTCTAGTATTGGTTATGGCTTGTCTAGTTATGGTAGGACATATAAAACATACTTAGACAACATCTACAACTTGCAACTGAGATTACTAAAAACTATTGTACCTTTAAAAGTGTTATTCCAACATAAAAACAACTATGAAGGTCTGTTCAGGTACTGCAGGGTGCTGCCAGTCCAAAATAAATACGAATTAGCCATAGTCACCCAATACAGTGATAGAATCTCTAAATTAGCTAAGAAACACAGACCTAATAACTTACGCAATCTTACATCCCTCCCAACATTTGTGGTGCCATCTAGTACTAACGAGTATGGCAGGAGAGTATGGACGCGAGCACTACCTTGTATTTTGAACAGACTTCCATATGACCCGATAGATAATAAGACAGACAAGCAGGTAGCTAGATCATATAAGCGAATGTTAATTAATGGCCTCCCCAATACCTCAATTAATAAGTAAATTTTATAAGGACCCAAGTAAGTTTATATAAACATTTAAATATTAAATTATGACCGCCGCCACTCTCCTACAAATACTCGCCTAAAAATCTTCCTAATTAAGATTTAGAGTTTAAGTAAGCATGTAATAATTGGACATTACTGAAATAAACTTTATTTTTTTTTTATTTTTTTTTACTAAATGTGAGTTGAGCTCGATGCAATTGTAATTTCTATGTTAGTGACATTGATGTTGTTAATTAAATGGAATAAATTATCCGACTTTTTTTCTTCTGGCCTGAAGAGGATTGTGAAGCTAAAAAATTCCATACAAAATGCGAAAACGTTTCTCTACCCTTTTTTACGCTCTTTGAATATGTTGTAGATATCATGAAAAACTGTCTGTACGCTTTCCTTTCTAGGAAATACTTATTAGAATGAAACAAATTTAAAAAACAAGAAACCAAACGTCTAGACGACAGATCTAGTTCTTTATATTCATCATCATCATCATCATGTCAGCCGAAAGACGTAGCTGGACATAGGCCTCCCCCAAGGCTCTCCACTCAGACCGGTCTGGTGCTTTTCGCATCCACCGCTTTCCCGCGATCCTTACAAGGTCGTCACTCCATCTTGTTGGAGGCCGACCCACAGCTCGTGTCCCGGTCCGCGGACGCCACTCAAGAACCTTCTGACCCCATCGGCCATCAGTCCTGCGTGCGATGTGCCCCGCCCACTGCCACTTCAGTTTAGCTATTCTTCGGGCTATGTCGGTAACCTTAGTTCTCCTGCGGATATCATCATTTCTGATTCTATCACGCAGAGAAACCCCGAGCATAGCCCTCTCCATAGCCCTCTGAGTGACCTTGAGCTTTCTTATGAGGCCCATTGTTAGCGCCCACGACTCGGATCCGTGGTAATCACCAGTGATCGTACTTTTTCCAGCATTCTTGGTGCGATGACGTCAAATGACACACGACAGCGACCTAGGGTTGTAGACGTGTATATAATATGATTGACGTTTAAAATTATGTAATATTATGTGGTAATTGGAAATGAAACACTATTTTTTTTACTCAATCAGTTATTATAATTTAACACTTTGACGGGACGTCAGTGAAGAAACAAAATGTCTTCTATATTTATGCACTGCCATTACCTACGCATTTTACTGTCTATGCTAATATATAGTTAGTATATAAATTCCTAATCATAAATGGATCCGTTTTGCAATAATGCGTCAACCCACAATTAATTAGCAGTAAAGTGTCAATCCTCAGTACTATCGTTTAGGGTTGACACTTTATTGCTAATTAATTGTGGGTTGACGCATTATTGCAAAACGGCATCCTATGAACTATAACCTGAGATAAGAAGTTATTGCAACTGTGTTACATTTTCTCTTATACTCGTAGTAAATTAACCCTTCATTTCATTATGCATATT
This sequence comes from Acleris emargana, assembly GCA_927399475.2. Classification (NCBI taxonomy): domain Eukaryota; kingdom Metazoa; phylum Arthropoda; class Insecta; order Lepidoptera; family Tortricidae; genus Acleris; species Acleris emargana. The sequence continues at coordinate 4,264,251 of OV656843.1, forward strand.
GGGTTAGGCTTTACATGTTCTGTTTTTTTTTCTGTATTTCCGATTTGTTTAATACGCTATTTTATTTTTATTTTAGATTTTATTTGATTCTTGATTCCAACAATTTAATATTGGGCACTACTGACCACCCTAGCACTGCATCAAAAATGCTGGAAAATCTACGATCACTGGTCATCACTGGCAACACACAGTTCTTTATATTAACTACAACATATTCAAAAATCTTGGAAACGAACTTTATTTAGGGGGCGAGAAATCGCCGGAGCAAAATTTGTATGGAATTTTTTGACAGCTACGCGATTTAGCGGCGCATCACCACCCTCTTAACACTTCCCATGCCAGTGACATACTTAGCTCGGAATCGCATACGTCGGTGAAACTGCAAAACAGCGTAAGTAACATCACTACATAGTATAAAACAAAGTCGCTTGCGCTGTCTGTCCCTATGTATGCTTAAATCTTTAAAACTACGCAACGGATTTTGATGCGGTTTTTTTTAATAGATAGAGTGATTCTTAAGGAAGGTTTATATGTATAATACATTCCACGCGGGCGAAGCCGCGGGCGGGTCGCTAGTTTTAAATAAAAGGCAAAAAACACCTTTTTAATAAGATAGTAAGGTTTATTTTGCTCTATCATAAATTTGTTAGTTACGCGGTTTTGCAGTATTTCCGACGATATGCTCTTTAGTTGGGTCTCTATTTCACTTTGTTTTTACATCTATTGTTATAGTATGTTCGCAATTCGGCTGCCGTTACTGCCAAGTTAATTTGGGTCGTTCTTCTTTTTTACCGACAATAAACCGTCAATTTTCGGTTTTTTAGATTTTTGAACTATCAATAACTAAGGTTTCAGTGCATGATTTCAAAGAAAAATGCATTTATTCTTTATTAAAACTAATTAATGCTTCCGGTCCTGCATCAATATTTTGTTCGTTTTAATATGGTTTACCAGAAACACTGACAAAGTGGCCGTTTTCAGCCGAGACCAAGTATTAGATGACCACTCTGTCACGGCATTCTACGGAAAACAATATTATTAAAAAAAACCTGGGTTAAAGAAAGAGCACAATTATTTGGTACTCTTAGATAAATAAAAGTATGGACGTATATTAAACACAAAAAACATAATTATCCATACTCTAATGAGACGCTTAATAAGATGAGAGACAGGCTATTGTCGGTAAAAAAGAAGAACGACCCATTTATAATAAGTATCGTAGCGTTGACAATACTATAACAATACGTGTAAAGATATTGCGGAATAAGATCAGGATCTTTCTACGTTTTCATCACCTCTACCTTTTATCGGCTATTCACAGTTGTCCGCACCCCTTTGTCCACACTGCGGGCAACTGAGAATATTTAATCCCAGTTGTCTAAACCTAAATTCGTTTTTATTGACAACAGGGAAAAAAGCAAGTTGTCCGCCGTGTAGACTGGGGATAACCTACCTTTATGATAGCTCCTATTAACTTGACGGTAAGGCCAGTCTCAGCCAGTCAAAACAATACGCTTACAATAGGGTGGTGAACAAAGCGGAAAAAGGGGTTATTCCCACCTGTTACCACCAATTTGTTACCACTGGTAACAGCTGAGATTTTGTTTTCCCACTGTTACCACTAAAGTACTCGGTGGTAACAAGTGGGAATATTATTCTCATTTGTTACCACCGAGTACTTTAGTGGTAAAAACATTTGGTGGTAACAGCTGGGAATTTTTATTCCCAGTAGTTACCAGTGGTAGCAGATGGGAAAAAAATTCCTGCTGTTACCAGTGGTAACAAATTGGTGGTAACAGGTGGGAATAACCCGGAAAAAGCCCAGCCTCTTATTTCACCATTCCGACAATGACATGTGACAGGTGACATTTCAGTGTACATGGCGCCACTCATGTGAAACCCTCTGATGTATTGTATCAGCGTGTTAACTCTGCAATGTATACCGAATTGTCTCATAGTGAAAAATATAGATGTTGATACATTATTGATATGAAAACGGTCTGTTTGAAATGAATTTATGACGCATGTGCTTCATGGCGTAGAAAGTATCAAGAGTGTTTCTACCTGTGATTTGTTTTCCTTGTAATTGATATTGTATAAAAAACTGTGTCTAATATACATTGTGGCATTGTTGAATTTCACAGCATTTTCCAGTACCTTCCCAAATAAATGTCACCATTAAACCCCAAAACAAATTTATCTCGACGTTCCATTTGGGCCATATTTCACTATAACCCACAATATTATACCTCAGCTCTCAACTATAAAGGTAGTATAAATTATTAGATATTTATAGTCTTACTGCCTTTTGGTTTTAGGTATGTGCTGCTTAGATGGTCCCTTAAAGTGCCTAGTGCGTAGATTAAGAGAGATTTATTAAAGGTGTAAAAGTGTTACGGCGATTTTATTTCCTTTATTACGACCGACGGCCGTTGGGGCAAAGGTTCTTCAGTGGGAAACACGACCTGGCAAGCGCAGCGTAGGTGCCTACATTATAAAGGTGTAAAATATCGGGAGACTCTCACACAAATTGAGCTAGTCCGAAACTAAACTCTGGGCTTGTACCTGGTTCACTAATGTTTGACCAAAAAAATATTGACAAATGGTAATTTGACAAACAACGTTTCACCAAATGTTCATTTGGCAAACGAGACATTTGACAAAAGTATCATCTTACAAAAACTCACTTAGCAATTGATCATTTAGCCATTAGTTTACCTATTTCTGGGCAGAAAAAAAAACAACCTCGAAGGTCAAGGCGGGAGCCAAGCTCCCTTTGCCTTCTAACCTAACCTATCCGAGTCGGTTATGCCCTGATTCGTCTTCCTCGTAAAATGTAAATTTAACTGTTGATCGTTTGGAAAAGTAAGTCATTTGTAAAATGACTAGTAGTAAAATGATGAATTGACTTAATTTTTTTTTTGCAAAACATTTGTCAAGTGTAATTTTGCCAAATGACTTTTCGTCAAACGGCAGGACACCGTTGTACCTACTACGTATACTACTTACGTATATAGAGGCCTTTATTACTGTAGTACCATTGGATAGTACCATCAATGGTACTAGTGACACATTTATGCATCGTTAGTATCTACCATTGATGGTACTAGTGACACATGTTGTTTTTGGTAGCATTGATGGTACTATCTAATGGTACTACCGACACACTATTGGTACTATTTGTACACACACTGTTCGCAAGCATATTCTTTAATAATAAAACGCGTTAGCAAAGTTCTTTTGGTCATCTGCGTATTTAGGTTTTGGACATCTGCGTTTATGGCACATTAAAACAAAGCCATTGTAATATTTTATAGCAATTAACTGTGTTGTGATTGATTTACAATAATTCTCATTACATTTTTTATTTTAATTATTTTTCCAATAATATGATTTTTAAAGTGTGAGGTTTTTAAACAGTTCTTGTTGATATTGGTATTTTTATACGAAACACGTGTCACATACAAACATATACAAGTATACACGACTCGAAATCAATATTTCGAATTATTTTGTAAAATATCCGAATTATCCGAAAAATTCGAATATTCGAATTTGATCAATTGAACTATTCATATTATTCGAATTTTAAAAATGAACGGATATTGCATACCCTATCCACACTCACACAAAATAAGATCTTTTAATGGTACTACGATCTCCGAGATTCTTTGATGTATCAGTAGTACCATTGTCATTTGTTTAGCAAGCAAACCCTGAACATTTCAATTAGTATAGTTTTTAATGGTACTAACGATGCATAAATGTGTCACTAGTTCCATTGATGGTACTATCCAATGGTACTACAGTAATAAAGGGATATAGAGAAGACATAGAAAACACCCAAGACTCAATAACAAATACTCGCTTTCATTACAGAATTACTTGCCTTGACCGGAAATCCAACCCAGGACCGCTAGCTTCGTCGGCAGGGTCACTACCAACTAGGCTACCTGCTTCGTCAAATAATTAAACTTCATGTCTAATGAAGTAAGTAGGTGGGTAATCAACAGTTACAAACTACCCGGAAAACTAAGATAGTTAGTTAATTGCTCCAGATAAGATGACCTTCACCTATCGGCGTAAACATCACTACAAAAGCTATTCAAGATAGTTATTGTCCGCAACGTGGAGGTGACATGTTCTGATTCAAACCGCAGTGATTCAATCTGTTCATTATTCACTATTGTCCGAGTAAATAATAGTAATTTAGCATTTGAAGTAGGGACTTTGTAGCAAGCTCCTTATTGTCACTGTTGTATCAATTCTATGCCGTTGCATGGAATCCTACGCGGAAACGGTTCTGATTGGAACAAAGGTGTACAACGTGTGAAGAAGTGAATATATTTGTGGTGTAAATTATTATGAGTCAGAAGATCTTGGAACATTAACGAGGTAAGTAGTGTTTTGTTTTATTTCTGCCAGACCAGGGTTTAAAGTTTATCATTTGTTTGCCGAAGGAATGTTTTTGTGATAATATCTGTACGTGTACAAGCATTTAAAGAGCCACTTTACAAAAAAAAGGCCCATAAATTTTGTATTTTACGTCGTTTTATTCAAAGTGAAAAGTAGAGTGTTTACCGCGAGACTAAACAACCATTATTGCTTGATTGGCTTGTTTTAGTCCCTTGTTGTAATATTTTTAATAGTATTGGTTTTCTTTCGTTGTCACACACGTTTTGGCATCTGTCAGATTGTAAAACCGATGACATTTTGTATGCCGGAGAGAGTGTAATGGCTGATCTACATTGGTCCAACAAAAGCATGCCAGTAGAAGCACATTCGTCTCTCGCCTCAAACGTAAAAACCAACTCGTCAATGTACTTACTCTGTATTTACTCTGAAATTACTGTACCTACGTAGATATGTGTTGATTTGATGTATGTTTCTGTAACTGCCATACAGTGGCATAGCTACACACAATAGTGTAGGTAATATTATCTTAGTGGGCTATTAGGCTTTATTTTTTATCGTAAATACCAAATTTCTAGTTCTGCCAGAGGCATTGACTAGAAGCCGGGTCTATGCTTTTATAAATTATATTAAAATTGTGTGTTGAAGATATCAAGAAAAGACCTGCGCTCAATTTTAAGTTTGTTAAACACCGAGGAATGTATAATATATTTTTTAAACGTTTATATTCAACTAGGTTGATTAAGGCAAATGTACCTACGCCACAGTTTAAAAAAATTCTTATTTTGTAGAAACGAACTACCTAAGTCAAAGATTAAAATTGATTACTTACTTCGCTGTGGATACGAACTAGAAAATTTAAACTTAAGGGTCAAGATATTTCTCTGGTGAGATTATACCGATAACGTTATCCACTTGTATCATTAGGACATGAGATAACGTTATAACTAGTTGGTTAAATAATTAGATGAATAAATTCTTAAACGCTCAGGTTTTTATTGGAGCGTACAAGGAAAGAACACGTCTAGTCACTTTCGTGGGATATTGCGATATGAAAGTTACGTAAAACTTGTGGACGTACGTAATTTTCGTCTAGAGGTTTTTGGGACGTGAAAAAAAAGTTTTTTCATAAATTTACATCCGTAGCTAAGTGGCAAGTAATAGTCAATTGCAAAATATTATAGTTTGAGATTAAAATCGCATTTAGAATAAAAAGTGCTATGCTATTTCCGTGTACTCTTCATATAACTTAGCTGGTAACAGTGGTCACCCATTATTGTATAATTTCATCAAACCCTGTTTTCTGCTGAAAACATGACTTTTCAGGATATCGTCAACATTAATTACGTAGGTTAGGCTTGGTTAGACTTGCGTGACTATAAAAAAACAACACATGTGGCTACAAAAATATAAAAAAAATGCCTTTGGATGAAATAAAAAATCCGCGTAATTATACGTTTGTTGAAATGTATTTCTATATAATAATAGGTATCCAACTTAAAGACCTACTAAAACACATCGTGGGGCGTAATCGTGATAAAATTCTAATATAATTCAATTTAAACATTACAGACATGTACCTCCAAATAGCATTGCTGTCCCTCCTCGGGGCAGCGACTGGGAACCACCACACGAGGACCAACCAGTGGCCCGACCGGTCGACCATCGTCCATCTGTTCGAGTGGAAGTACAGGGACATTGCTGATGAGTGCGAGAGATTCCTTGCTCCTAAGGGCTATGGAGGGGTTCAGGTGAGGCTTGGATTTTTACTTGTGGGAGGACCTTGTGCAGGGTCCGTCCTGGTTGGTTCCACCATCTTATCCATTAACCGCCTAGCAGCAGTGTTGGCATTGTTGTGTTCCGGTTTGGGGATAAGACAGCCGGTGAAATGACTAGCATAGAGGCATTCCATCTTAGTCCTCAGGGTTGGCAGTGCATTTGCAGTCTTGTGAGTGCGAATATCTATGGGTTACAGTTTCCGCTTACCATCAGGTGGCCTGTGTGCTCGTTTACCTTCCTATGCCATAAAAAAAAAGAAAAAAAAGGACCGTATTATTTTAATAAAATTGATCTTGTCAGAAACCAAAATTATTTTATAACTTAGTCATAACAACATTAGGGGACACGATTTATGTAGAACACAATATTATGGAAACATTTTAATTTCTTGCTCTTATAAAAGTTCATATTTTATTTTAAATTTTTAGTGTTACGTTATGCTTGGTTTGTTAAAGTTAGGCTTGGTATTACAATACAATACAAATATTCTGTATTAAATAACACATACAATAACAGCATGAATCTCTTTGCTGAATTGCAGATAAATATTTTAATGGTTAATTTAACGCTGACTGTACATCATTGATTTGTTTGAGCGTAAAAAAATATCTAATCATTAGCTTTATCAACACTCACATCAATCGCAATACAAAAACAAATCTCCGATAAATATGCTAAGCGGAATGAAAGATTATTTAGGTCCTCATTTCCGCTCCAGGAGTGCTTTCAATCTGCATACATCGAAAGTATTAACCATGTCGTTTACCTACTATCCGCCTTAAGGAAAAATTGGTTCGGCTTTACTTGCATCCAGACGCTTCTAACATCGGTATAAGTAGGTAGTTACTTTGTGCTAGTTTCATAGAGTACAATAGTTGACACGCCTTTGCCACAAACCGTGGATATGATTCATTGTTTGTTTTATCATATATTTTATAATATAATTATAAAATATCAAGGGACAATGTCACACCAATTGGAATTGTTCATATTTTTTAAATTACTTTAATTCCGCATCCGACATTGACATTTGTTTTGTTTTTGTTTGACCATCGTTTTGTCTTGAAGCCCTCCTAGGTGTATCTTACGGGTTAGGCGAAAACCGCTTGAAATAGTATGTTTTATACAACAATTACATTCACTTTTTATCATTAGATATCATTTAATTGTTGTAATTTATTAGAAAATGCCAACCCAAATTTAAAGTAAACATGTCATCCATAAAATGTCTGCTAAATAAATAAAGATATAAAAACAAAACTATTGGGTCGAATACAAAATTAATGAAATTGGTCTCTTAAAATTACGTATTGCTCCGAATTAGAATGTAAAAAACAGTGAGTTATTTTTTTCATCTATCCCTATTGACCTAGTCGCAAACTAAGCTTTAGGCTTGTACTATGGGTACTAGATAGTGCAAAATACTTACTATACTTAAATATAAAGGAAACATCCATGACTCAGAAACAAATATTCGCGCTCATCACACTAATATCTATCCTTACCGGGATTTGAACCCAAGATCGCTAACTTCGTAGGCAGGGTCACTACCAACTACATAGGTCAACCCGTCGTCAACTCTATCTATACCCTGTCTATTATGAACATTTTATTAAATAATCATATTAAATTATTTTTTTAAATAAGCAAAGTAGGACAGTCAAACAAACCCTTCAGATATCTTCTTTAAAGAAAACAAGTCTAGAATAACACCTTTTTTTTATTTTATTTTTTTATTTTTATTTATTTTTTATGGCATAGGAAGGCAAACGAGCACCCAGGCCACCTGATGGTAAGTGGAAACTGTGACCCATAGACATTCGCATTCACAAGACCGCAATCCTAAGACTGCAAATGCGTTGCCAACCCTGAGGACTAAGATGGAATGCCTCTATGCTAGTCATTTCACCGGCTGTCTTATCCCCAAACCGGAACACAACAATGCAAACACTGCTGCTTGGCGGTAGGTTAATGGATAAGATGGTGGTACCAATCCGGACGGACCCTGCACAAAGTCCTCCCACAAGTAACTACTATTCTAGACTTGTTTTCGATCGGTTAATAGATCGTACGAGCTCTTACAAGGAAACTTTAATCTAAATACGTAACTAAGAATGTATGCTCTAAAAGTAATTTGAGGTGTGAATAGGTCTGGTACTCTCTGCTCAGCTCGATCCACTGGCATTGCGAACGGTCGTTACGTCGCATTCCACATTTTACCGCATTATGTCAGAAGGTTCTTGAGTGGCGTCCGCGGACCGGGAGACGAGCTGTAGGTAGGCCTCCAACAAGATGGAGTGACGACCTTGTAAGGATCGCGGGAAAGCGGTGGATGCGAAAAACACAAGACCGGTCTGAGTGGAGAGCCTTGGGGGAGGCCTATGTCCAGTAGTGGACGTCTTTCGGCTGACATGATGATCAAGGGGAGTGTTTGGACGAACTGTTTGGGATACTGCCTACGGCTAAATTCCTTTACCACTCGCAAGCGGCTGACCTTTGATCTCCACCATCGATGGGTGGCATTATTGGCAGTCTACCATTGTGCGTTTTAGAAGAAACTTTGTTATGGAATCAGCTTATTGCGGCGATTTCAAGACCGCTACGACTTGAGGACCTTCAAGAGACGAGCATACTCTTTTCTCATAAGCTGGCAACGCAGCTGCAATTCCTCTCTTGGAGTTACAGATGTCCATGCACGGTGGTGATCTCTTCACATCAGTACCTTTACCATGGGTTACAATGACCATACTCGCTAGCGAGTCGAATGCTCTATCCCTTGCACTCTTTAAGAATATCGTGAAGGTAATTGTACCTCATGGTAAGGGTACAGATGACTCGCTCACTCGTTTGCCTCCTCTAGCATTTTTTTATGGCTATTAAAGTACTCCTTTTTAGATCTCCCCACCATCTGAAAACCTGGTGATCCATCTAGCGAACGGCCAAAGAACGTGGTACGAGCGCTATCAAGTGATGTCCTACAAGTTGAAGACTCGCTCCGGTGATGTCGGAGACTTCCTGGACATGACGACGAGATGCAACAAAGTTGGAGTCAGGTATATAGCGCTATTTTTATCAAATATTTACTTAATGAATTTTACCCCGTAATGTTCGTATGCGTAGAATTTTGGGAAATCTTCCGTTAGTGGCTGTTGCTTTAGGACTCATAAAGCGTTGGGTATTTCCAATATTTCATGTTTTTAATACTTGCTTTGGCAGTTTGGGCTAATTTGGACACTTTGCACAACTATAAAGTTTCTGAATATTCTCAGTATTGACAACAGTAAAACCACACAAAACTGATTTGTGCAGACGCGTTGCAAATTGTGAAGCACTGACCTAAAAATAGAAAAATAGGACACCTCCGACCCTTTAGCAGTTTCTGTTACATACTTATTGTCACTCGGGTGTTAGGATTGCGTCGATGTGCTCGGTACGTACTAGGCACGCGACCAACCAAACTGGGCGTCGGCGCCTCCACGACTAGACCGGCTCAGTCCGTCCTGCTGAGTTTGCTTCCGATGGCGCGTACTGACATATGCAATGCAAGCCGCATGATACACCTTTGTTTGAAGATGAATTACTGTTTATACTGTGATTAGACATGGAGAGCGACTCGAATTGTCAGCTGCCAGCCATCGGCTTGACTCCTTGGCGCTGCGTAGAGATGTAGCCTCACTCTGCATTCTCTATCGCTTGTAACTACAACGGGGAGTGCTCCGAGGAGCTGTTCGGATTAATTCCCGCTGCATCCTTCCACCTTCGTCCTATGCGACAGAATTTCCACCACCATTTAGATGGTTCGCAGTCCACAACTGTGCGTTTCACCCGGAATATCCTGCCTCGCACCACTAAACTGTGGAATGGTCTGTCGCCTGCGGTATTTCCGGACCGTTACGACCTTCTAACCTTCAAGAAAAGAGCGTACTCTAATCTGAAAGAACGGTAACGCACCTGTGACTCCTCTGGTGCTGCAGGTGTCTATGTGTGACGGTAATCGCTTACCATCAGGCAATCCGTCTGCTCTTTTGCCTACTATACCATAAAGAAAAAAAAAGTTGTGGTCAAAGTGACAAATGCCTGATAAAAGTGATTTAGATTAGCGTCATTATTGTATTTTCACATGACTATGCTTTCAGGATCTACGCTGATGTGGTGGTCAACCACATGACCGGTGACAATGAGAATAACGTTGGGACAGCAGGAAGCACGGCTGACTTTAAGAACTACTCATACCCCGCTGTTCCTTACTCTTTGGAGCATTTCCATTCGCCTCATTGCTCGATTAGTAACTACAATGACGCTGCCCAGGTAAAGAAATCAAACATTGTAGTTGACAAAAACGGAAGAGAAAACCTATATAAAACCTTGAATAATTTTTACAAGCTCGAGCTTGCGTAAGAAAGTGGTAGTGTGGATGTATTGTGCATAAAGTTGCAATTACACAGGCTGCAATTAATTATTATATGAGCAAATAATTGCGCGTGCACATTACGGTCGTTCATTCTATTACATCAAATTACAGTGAGACAGTTATTGTTAACCTTGAATAAAAACCGAGCTGCATAGAAAATGTATAGGAACTAAAGTCCACAACAACTTCTGGCCCTGAAATGACAATGATGAATTAAACTAAACACACTCTTACTCCTGTAACAATGATCGGTCAGGTTATAGACAGCTGTACACTTTAGTACTTTGTCATTTTAACGTCAAGGTTGAACTGCTACACGAGTCTGTCAGAGTCGCTAAAGCAATAAGATACTAAAGTGTGCAGCTACTATGACATGACATGAACACTGAGAACTATGCATAATCAATATCTTATTAGGGTAGCGCATGTAAATTAAAGGGTGGCTTTGGGGGAAGCCTATGTCCAGCAGTGGACGTCTTTCGGCTGACATGATGATGATGTAAATTATAGCATTGAAGAAGTAATTCTTATAATACAGGTACGGAACTGCGAACTGGTTGGACTTAAAGACCTGAATCAGACAATTCCACACGTTCGAAGGAAAATTGTTCGTTATTTCAACACACTCATACTTCTGGGAGTAGCAGGTCTAAGGTAGAATGTACAGGACTCATTGTTTAGCCACTAAAGAACAGTAGGAGAAGATCATGCATTGATTAATTCTGATTAATTTCTTATTTGATGGTGTTATGGTGATTGTGCAAATTGTGGTTACAGAGTTATCAACAAGTTTTTGGAGTTGTTGGTAATTCTGTAGCTCTGAATACCCCACTCTGGGAATGAAGGCGTGAAGGTATGTATGTATGTATGTATGATGGTGTCATTGGGACGGTTCCTTGGTGGCTTGGTGGAATTATTTGAGTCTGTGATGGTCGCCGTCATAAGTGAGAGTTGCACCTTATTTGGTCTATTCCAACTAGTTCTATTATTCAAATGACTTCAGATAATAGAACAAGTGGGACTGTTCTTTTCCCAGTTAATATCACTAACACTGTTCATGAACGATGTGTTTTCATGCCACAAAACGATTTTACTTTTAATATATACGTATATATAAAATAATAACGCAACCCATCTACGATATGTCCTTTTGCGAAAATTAAGTAAAAAACTCTAACTATTCCGATCACTGATTATTATTATACACATTAAAAAAAAAAAAAACCAATAGATCTACTGGAAAAAAAACAGTCCCACTAGTTCTATTTTATTATCTGAAGTCCTTTGAATAATAGAACTACTAGGAATAAAAATTCCCACTAGTTCTATCAATAAAACTGTCAGTAGAACTAGTGGGAATAGACCCCTTATTTTGAATTGTCCTACAAAAATCAAGCTACAGAGTAATTATGAAAAATGATCTACTTAAGACGAAGACTACATTTTAGATGTTTGTTTTGAGAGTATTGTGCTAATCCCTTCAGAATTTGCTTTAGCTGGTTTCTTCACTGAGGTAACTGATTTAATCATTTTTCTGTTGTGTTTAAATAAACTAACCTTAAGCCTAATAAAGTGCGGTATTTAGCGTTGTGTTGTGTATTCTTTTTTAGGGTTCCCTAGTCTAACTAGGAACTCTCATAGTTTCGCCATGTTCGTCCGTCCGTCCGTCCGTCCGTCCGCAGCCTAGCTCAGAGACTTAGACTAGAAAGCTGTTATTTGGCATGAATATAGGTACATATTAGACACGCCAAGAAAGTGGTAAAATAAAACGTTGAATATTTTTTTTGTGTTCCTCCCTTACAAGTAACTCCTTTTTTTGTCGTATACCCCATAGTGTAGGGTGTCGTTAGATAGGTCTTTCTAAAATATTGCGGGTTTATGCAAACAATTTTTCGATTAAGGTATTCGTTCGTGAAATATTAATCTTTAAAGCATTAGCGCTTGGGGATAAACAATTTTCCAACGGCAAATTTAAGTCTGCCGCGAGGTCTAATTGACCCGTACTGGCCTGTAAGGTATTTGTAAATCTGGGACTCGTCTGAAAATAAGGATAAATTATATCACTATCCAATGAGCGACGTCAGAAGTTCCTTTTCACCGATTGTACATTGTTAACGTGTTCTGTATCTGTTTAAATCTCTTTTCTCTAATCATTTTAATTTCCCTGCACATAATTTCTTGTTCACTGCACGACGTCAATTCACAGGTGAGGGGTTGTGATTTGGTCGGTCTGAAGGACCTTAACCACAGTCTGCCGTATGTTCTCGATAAACTATCTGCTTTCCTTAACCACCTTGTGTCTCTTGGCGTTGCTGGATTCAGGTTAGTTATGTGCTTTTTATTGTTTAAACAAATAATAGAATAGAATAGAATATAATCATTTATTCGGCTATTAAATAAACACAAAAGACACATATAACGAATTAAAATTAAAAAGCCGAAACGGTGTAGGTACCAGCTCAGCGTGGTGCTGTGGCCCGGAGCCGCAGCGCTGATTTTCAGCTGGACCGGCATGACATAGATGGCAAAAACAAGAAAAGAAATACATTTAAAAAAACCACAGCATAAAAGTTATTCTACTAATAATTCAAATAAACAATTATAAAAGTTAAACATCACAACCACAGATCACAGAAACAAGGGAGATATGTCATGAACGCCAATTCGTACAAGACCCGGTGTCGCCACTTTTAAACATGTGTGCGTCTTACGCTTACGCTCTATTAACTACTACAAAAACAACCTCCTCATAATTGGTTACAGCTTACGAACTAAAAACGCCGTTACATAGTTTTGATAGTAGCAGAAAATTAAGCTTTATACTAAGTTCTCAAGGTTGAAAAATGCTGAAAGATCGTTTTTTTTCCATCGTAGTTCAGTCACTGAACGTAAGGTAGCGCTTACTCGTCACTTAGCTGCCATCTATGCGACGAGTAATTAATTAATTCCTCAGAGCTAGATGGCGCTAAGATAGTAGTCCCTATGTTCAGCAGGTTAAGGACTACTCACACACAGCGACATCTAGTTATACTTTTTTCAAGAGGTGTGCGTTTCTCTCCTGTCGTCCACTTAGGGATGCCACAAGGAATGTTTCAAAATATATCGATAAACAATTCAAACTTGTTTGCAACGTTCATATAGGTACTATTCAATTTACAGGCAATAAGTACTATTTTTATTATTTTACTACTAGGTAAATATAATAACATCATTTAAACTTAATATATTATTGTTAGTTAGAATAGAATAATATTTTATTAGCAAGAATACGGTTTGCGTAAAATTGATACATAAGATTTTAAATTGGGAACGATACCTATATTAGAACGTAACAAAAAAATTGCCGAATTTCTTTGGTTACATTTTCTGGAGCTGCTAAAGATTTTCGTTATGATTAGTACATAAAAGTCTAAATTGTAAACTTGGACTTTATGATGTTAATACAAATACACTAATAAAATGGGTTCGGTTAAGTGTCACGTCACGAGATCTCAGTTTGGGACAAACCAGTAGTTTACCGACTTGATTATGTAAACTTTATTTCATAAATGGTACAAATTACTTAAAACAGAGAGATAGACTTAATACTTGGGGCATTCTCTACCATCCAACCTTTAGGCTTGAATCCTTTTGAGAGTTAGTCGGCGCGAGCTGTCAATCAGCGCTGTGTGCAAGCACAGCTCAATACTGAGCCAGAGCCCTTTGCCTTTGTGGTTGGTTAATTTATTTTTATCTTAATTGTATGATTCGTCTACTTATATTTAAATTGCTAGAGTCCTTCGTCGTTCGTTAATATTGTAAAGAAAATTAAAAAAATTATAAAGTGAAAATTTGTTAAAATTATTTTTCTTCTGTTTTAAGCGTGTTTTGGTAGTGATAAATAACTAGAACTATTAACACATTGAATTCTATTGATAGCTGTAGAATAAGCCATTTATAGATAGTCGATAGAAATCACGTCAACACAACTTTCACAACCTTACGCTCTGAAATCTATTCAAATATAAAATATTCATTTAAAAATATAAATAATGCTTAAAAACTAAATTTACCGGTGGTAAGTTATGCCCTTTGATTTTATATTAACGTTTGCACTTCGATTGTTGCACACTTTCACGCTACATATAGTCATTTTATCATTTAAACGGAGCTTCTATACTGACAGCGTTCAGTGGGTGACTATTTCAACGCTTGACACGCCTCGTGCCGATATGGTCATTTTGACCATATCGAGGCGTCACGAACCACGCCCCCATAACATATCTCCCTTGTTTCTGTGATCTGTGATCACAACAAAGTGAGATCTAGCGCCCTAAGCGCATTCTTATTTGCTTACATAATTTACACATATTATAATCTAAGTTAAAACTGAACATTAAATATTCAGCAACACAAAAATAAACAAAACTTTTATTAATTGAACATAAACAACAAAAACATCCACATTATTACTAAAAAGTGATCTGTGCAACTGTCCATTTGTAGCGTCAAAGCTCTTTCAATTTGTTCTTGGAACTACTTATGTTTTTAAAATAAATAAATAAATATCAGGGGACAATGTCACACCAATTGACCTAGTTTGAAGAATATCAGTATGTTTTTTCCATAAAGTCACCATTGTGCATGAAATAGGAAAGGACCTACCTTTCATTTCATATTCAAGATTTAACGTCCTTACTGAACGATGTGATATTTGGAGTATATAGATAGTATATACTCGTATAGCCCTGAGACGGACATAGAGTTATATTTGTCTTCAAAATACAAAATAGTCTCTAGTCCCAAATGAAGCACTGGGCTTTTACCTGCTCAGTATATACTCTAACTAAAATATACAGAAAATACGCAAGACCCGAAATATAACATTTATGCTCAACGGAAAAAATTACCCTCACCAGGGATCGGACTCTGGACTGCCAGCTAGCAATCACTAAATATATAAGTGGGCAATCTCACAAATTTACCTAATCAAGTCCCTAACTAAGCTGTAGGTTTGTACCTACTTAGGATACATGGATCATTCCAAAATGCAATTTATAAAATTAAAAAACTCAATAATGTTTTGGGTCTTCAAATAAACCATATATTTCGAATTTGAATTTATTATAGGTTTTAAAAATTATATCATCGAGTTGTCGCCCGTTGCGGTCGTGGCACTCTTCCAGACTTGTTTGTAAATTTTGAGAAACTGTAGAGGAGATATTTTTTGGATTTCTTGACGAACAATATTTTTTAACTCTGATGTGGTTGACGGAAAATTCGATTACACTGTACTCTTTAAGTAACCCCCAAATAAGAACAAACACGGAAAGAACGGTTTTCCGATTGAAACACAAATAAATATAAGAGGAAATAAATATAGGAGGACAATCTCACACAAATTGACTTAGCCCCAAACTAAGCTCTAGGCTTGTACTATGGGTACTAGGCAACGATAAACATACTTACATAGATAAATACATAATTAAATACATAGAAAACACCCAAGACTCAGGAACAAATACTCGCGTTCATCACACAAATATTTGCCCGTACCGGGGATCGAACCTGGGGCCGCTAGCTTCGTAGGCAGGGCCACTACCGACTAGGCTACCGTGTCGTCAACAAGAACAAAAAGTGCCTCATTTTAATCCTAGTTTCAGAAATAAATCTATTAGTACATAATTATGACCATCATGCAACCGTTTACGTAATTTAAACTGTATACATATATCAGGATACGAGTACGAATACCCACATATTAATAATATCCATGTGCACGTCATTAGAAAAGTTTCTAGTTTTCCAGCAGATTTATAATTAACCTGGCTGGATATGACGTCATTATAGTCGAGTCCGGAATTAGGCGAACTAACTTGACAGTTCATTGTACACTAATGTTGCCACAGTTTGGCCAGTGCTGTTAATATCGATACTTAAAAAGTCTAGCCTAGTTTATCATTATTATTGTGTTTTTAATCTAACTAATAATTATAACCTAGCAACAATACTTATTAGCGTATAAAATTAATTAAAATCGAACACAACGGATTTGGAATTATCATCGACGATATATAGCGTTTGTCTCTATCGCACTTTCATATTTGCCAGCAAGAAAGGAATGAATGCTATATGTATGGTACATGAAATGTACCGTACTAGCCCGACGGAAGCCCCCTAAAAGGATCACAATGGCCTGTTGTAATGTCAGCATTATTTTTGTATTTTATTCCTAATTTGAGGAGTAAGTATCGTAAATATCCGCTTTAAGCCGTACATCCTTCAGATCATTTTATATCGTAAAAATTGCTGTAGTTTTTCCCTATTTGGCAAGTATGTATCAGTGTGAAAGTTTCGACGACAATTATTTGATAAAATATAAATATAATCAGATTTATAGAAGGCAAAAGGTTATATCGACATATTTATGTCGACATAAACCTATCACTATTTATTTTTTCCTATGTCTGGCAACATTTTCGGCTGTCAAGTTAGTTCGCCTAATTCCGGACTCGACTTTAGTGTCATTACTACGTTGTACCGGAGTTATCGCGAGCAGCCCGATGTATTGGAAAGCTATGACGCCATGCTTAGGTTACGCGTACCGTAACGAGTATATTTGAACAAAACCGATACTCCCACGTCCTTTCTGTGCATGCGGCGGCCAACTTGCAATTATTCTTAGGTTACTGGAGGGTTAGGGGGTTATTATGACATCTATGCAGTTCAGTTTCCGCTGAGAGAAAACGACCGAGCTATATAACTAGGGAATGACATTTTACCGGTTATTAACCGATTTTGTATGAAAATAATAAATAAGGACAATGTCACACCAATTGACCTAGTCCCAATTTAAGCTCTAGGCTTGTATTATGGGTAGACCCCGCTATCGGAGGTGCAAAATGGTAGCTGTCAAGTTTATAGGGATGGGTAACAAATATTTTGAAATACTAGCTATATGTCGATATATGCCTACCCCACTCTGGGAAAGAAGGCCTGAGTTTATGTATGTATGTATGTATGTCGATAATACGTCAAAACATCGCTAATTTTTTTTACCATCTTGAGAGTCTAGAACTTTAATCAAACGTGTTTATTTTATAAAACGGGACTATATGACATTGACTATCTGTTGCATAAATAATTTATTAGCTGTTTAAGTGGCCAGTATTATACCTTTATTGAAAAGGTTTATCTTAAGTGCGTTTATGCAATGCCCTGCAACCCGAAACATTAGAAAAGTAAAATAGCAACCATAGTGTTTTTGATATGTACTGATAATGGTTTACATTTCTGATGATAATGATTATCATGGATCCCAAAAAAAACATGTTAAATGGCATAGGTACATATAAAACTAATTGTACAGAAAAAATAAGAATATTGATATCGAAATCATAAATATCTTTACCCATCCCTAAGAACTTGACAGCTACCATTTTGCACCTCCGATAGCGGGGTCTAATTATGGGTACTAGACAACGATATAAATACTTATATAGAGAAATATATACTTAAATACATAGTAAACATCCATGACTCAGAAACAAATATTTGCGCTCATCACACAAATATCTGCCCTTACCGGGATTTGAACCCAGGACCGCTAGCTTCATAGGCAGCGTCACTACTAGGCCAGCGCGTCGTTAAAACAAAACCAACAATAACCGGTTATTTCCATTCCTTATATATAACAGAGGCTCTAGCTAAGATGCATAGCGCTAACTAGCGTACAGATGTAGTGCATAATTGTTTTCCATCGTATTTTCACAGAAACACACGAACGTGTCTTGCTATTTCAGTCGGTCACAGTACAAAAAGTACTGAGGTTGACTGACAAATACGAAGGTTTCCGAGAAAATACGAAGGTAAACAATTATGCACTACAACAAGGCCTCTATTAAGCTTCGTATTGTCACCATTTTATAGCTCTTATTTACTTAACAATAATGGCGTCTGACGCCATAACAATACCATAACAGATTCACTACGATAACATTATTATCGACTAGAATACAGGATCTGTACGTACTATCAGCCCAATGGAATCATGGCCAACCATAGAACGGTGTCATAGAGACATTATAAAACTGTTTGTTGGACACTTTTTACTTGTTAAATTATAACGTCACTGAGACACAGTTCTAAGGTGGGTCAGGGTTTCATTGGGCTGATAGTATGTATGTATGTATGTAAACACTTTATGGTACAAAAGAACAAACAGAACAATACAATTAATATAAAAATATGTACAAAGGCGAACTTATCCCTTTAAGGGATCTCTTCCAGCTAACCCTTGAGAGATTGAGAAGAATGAAAGGTTGTGCAACGAGTAAACAAGTGTACAAGAAGAAGAATATAACACATTAAGTAACCAATAAAACATATATAAATAAAATTAAAATAAAACTACATTCAAATACCTACATAAATAGATAGAGAAATATATATTAATAGTTAAATGTACATACATAAACTACATTTTACGTACCTAGAGGATAATTGATATTTAGGAGCTAGAGTCAAGCCAAAACTCTTTAATTTGACTTTTAGGGAATCTACCGTTTGTGATTGCTTTGTGATAGTGTATATGTATTTGTTTCATTTTTAAACCAATCGCGTCACTGATAGATCACGTGACACTTCGTATCAAGCTAGGGCATCTGCCCTTTATGCTTGTCGTAAAATGTACTGCATAGTCATATTATAATAACCCCTCAGATATTCTTCATTCTGGGTTTCTGTTCCAATTTATTTTAACACATCTTGTGTAATATCGCGTTTTAATGAGACGACCGCTATAAATGTCAGTAAATAAAAGGTAACATACGATTAACAATATTTATGATAAATATTTGGTTTAAGAGATAGTTTATTTATTTATTTATTTAAATTTTATTGCACAATACACAAAGTAAGTACAAATGGCGGCATGAGGCATTCTCTACCAGTCAACCATTGGGGCCAAACAGACAAATTTGATGAGACGTTAAATTAAAAAATTACGTGTGTCATATAAATAAACAACATATTTATAAAAGAGCAAATACACACACATAAATATAATATACATATACATATAATATAGTCGTACTTGTACACGGTGACATTATACAGAGCCTTGCTATTGGAGACTGCTTAGATTGTGCTTGCGAAGCAGACGTTTGAAAGAGAAAGATAACGTAATAAAAGAAGATATAGTGTAATACAAATTATCCTGACTTAAGTCTTCCACATTCGATAAAAACATGAAAAGAGTCAAAGAGAAAGTCAGAGAATTTTTAAACACTTTCGTGATTTTCATTTTTATTTGTACGTTTCATTTGGCAAATACATACGTAAATAATTACTTAAACACTACTAAACCTAAATACCTAAGTAACCTAAATAAGTCTAAGTGACTATGGGCCACAGCAATAAGATAAAACTAGCATTTCTCTTAAGTTTAGTTGACATGTGTGAAAATATATTGAAAATACAGTCTTAAAATTAAATGTCTTTAATGCTAAAACTAGTTTTTTTTGCGCTAATAGCCTTTTATGTGCAAATATCGCCTATATCACTGTCAACGATGATAGTAACAGTAATTTAAATTCTCATAAACTTTATATTTCAGAGTGGACGCGGCGAAACATATGTGGCCGAATGACTTGAAGGCAATATACAAAAGAATAAACAATTTGAACACACTTTTCGGATTCGCCCCAAACACAAGGCCATACATTTTTCAGGAGGTTATATATTACGGTAACGAAGCCATCCAACCGAGTGAATATACCAATTTGGGTGACGTCACTGAGTTTAGAGTAAGTCGAAGAAACCTTTCAACATCATTTGTATGATTTGAAGCGATCACTTACACATTTCTTTACTTAAATAGATTACATACGTAGTTAAATGAATTGTGAAAGTACTTTGCATATCTGCCAAGTATGCAGAATACATTAGAATGCATACATGCAACTTGAGGTCGTCAGACTGTACCCACAGTGCATTTGCTGCAGTAAGTTATTGGAATGTTTAGTTTTAAATACAGTTCCTAAAATTGAATAGGAGCGGATTTTCTCTCGTCACGTTTTTTTCTTGTCGCATTTTTCCGGTCCAAAAACCAATTTGACAAGGTTGATGGAGTTCCGCTTTCAAAGAACTCGTTTTGGGCCTATGTGTATGAGTTCTATGACCTATTTTAGGTTTAGGTTATGTCAGTTTTACAGTTAGTTATTTGTAGTTAGGGAATGTAGCCCGGGGAAATTGATCCAAAAAATAGGCCAACCTTTCACGAATTAAACACAGCATTTATTTATTAAATGCGTTGACAAGAGAGTGTATTAAATTGTAGTCCGCGAAAAGTTCACCTTGCACATACGTTTTTTTAAAGAAATTACGTTTATCAATTTAATTTGGTAGAAAAAAATATTGACAGGCATGTTTGTAAGGAGTTTTTGTGAAAGAGATAATGTTTGACCAGTAGGTTAGTAAATTAAACTGTCGTCAAGACAATAAAAATTGCATAAATTCATTACAAAGTTTTTATAGTTTTTACGTTCCGGTCATGGAAAGTGTGAAATTTATCGATATTTTATGGAAAGTTAAAACATCGCGGTTTAGATGTTTGCAAGGTTCAAATGTAATGTAAGTAGTCGGTAAATCTTCTAGAAGAGACTTATATCGAAAAAAATGTGACTGATTTAAAGGTGAAAAGAAAATGTAGGTCGCAAAAACCACTTTAACATACGTTTAATCCCAATTAAAGTATGTAATCGCAATATAGTACCAAACAATTCCGGTAAAGTCAACCATCATCTACATACATACAACTAACATTTCACGGCGTAGTAATTACAACTTAACCTTATTCTTCTTTGGTGTAGCCCATAGCTTGAATATTTTAAACAGTGTGGTTACCTTATGAGCACTATTACTGTCATTTGAATAAGAGCTGTTTAAACAACAATATGATTACGATATCGAAACAAGATGGCCTAAGACAACATAGATTAAAACTTTATTAGCTAAATAAATTTTCCGCCTTATTTTCCCAGGTAGGTTCTGAGCTAAAGAATGTATTCCGTGGCAACAACGCCCTGAAATGGTTGGTAACATGGGGCCCACAGTGGGCCTTAGGGCCGAGCGACACTGCATTGGTATTTATAGACAACCATGATACGCAGCGAAGCGAAGATGTCTTGACTTATAAAGAATCGAGGGCGTATAAGGTTAGTACAATTGGCATTGTTCATATTTTTTAAATTACTCTAATTTGAAAACCATTTGGAGGAATAGGGTTTTAAAACCGTTCTGCGTTATTAAGTTTTTGAAATATTTATCTATTTCGGATATTTCGACAAAAGTATATATTTTGACCTTTGTTTGACTTTCGTTTTTCGCTTGAAATAGTACGTTTTATTCCACTATCACAATCACTTTTTATCATTAGATATCATGTGTTTTAATTTATTAGAAAATGCCAACCCAAATTTAAAATAATCATGTCATCCATGTGTCTGCAAAATAAATAAAGATATTAAAACAAAACTATTGGATCAAATACAAAAATAATGAGATTGGCCTCTTAAAATTACCTATTCTTTCGAATTAGAATGTAAAAATCGTGAGTTATTTTTTTTGGTGTATTCCAATTGAAAACGGTCCAAACTTAGGTGCTGCATTTGTTTTGAGAAAGTAGACGACGAGCATAAACACAAACTGTATCCTTCTCTATGTTGTTATAAATTTGAAGCGTGTACAAGTTTCAAGTTTATCAAAGTGAATTTCGAAGTCATTAACTTGATCATTAATTACTTTGTGCGGTTGTATTTCTTAACATTCGCAGGGTAGAATTACTTTAACTAACGAGCGTTTCAAGTTAGAATTAATTAACTATTTTAAGAAGTTCTATTTTGTCTGAATGGTTTAAAAATATTAAATAATTGACATAGCAAGCATCGGGACATGTGATAGCAAAGTAGGTACAGATTTCGAACCCCATTGGCCGCTTTTTCAATCAGTCTGTTCCTGTTTCTTGGCTTTTGTAATTTCTGTTCACTCATTTTCATACTCTTTTACGGAAGTCCAACTAACTTATCCAAACGACAGTGATAATGATGATGATGAGGATGATGATGATGATGATGATGATGATAATGATGGTGACTATGACGATGATGATGACGATGAAGACGACGACGACGACGATGATGATGATGATGATGACGAGGGATGGGAAGACCCGGTTGGAGCAGAAGTTATTCTCTTAAAAACGGCTCTCTTTCGAACGGTTCATCGAGTTGACAAAGTCATACAAGTAACCTAGACGGATAAAATGGGTATGGATACACGCCCTTAAATATGGTTTTTACACTCTGACGGGATAACTTTAACTCGTCGGTTGGTAATTACTGCGTCGAGTTCAAGAACGAGTTGTTTAAGAGAATCACTTAATAGGCGGGTGGTCGATCGATTCTCAAAACTTTCCTCCTTAAGACCTTTTGCATTTTGCGTTTTTTTTTTACCAGGGAGCAATAGCCTTCATGCTGGCACATACCTACGGGGAGCCTCGAGTGATGAGTAGCTTCTTCTTCAATAACAGCGACCAGGGACCGCCCTATGACAGCAGCGAAAATATCCTGTCACCTAGTATCAATAGCGTAAGTTTTTTTCATAAATCAAAAATGAAGTGGATTCATTCTTGACCACCAGTTCCGTCAAATATGTAACAAGAATCATCAGCAATCGTTTCGTTAAGAGTTTAAAATAGTTATTCAGCAACATGCTTCGGCTACAGTGTACATAAATTAATCAGCAACATGCTTCAAGTCATGCAAAGCTTTTGTAAGCAGACAAACGTTTTTTCATGAGCTTGCGGTGGTAACTTTGATTATATTTATGTTCAAAGATTATTTGTTAATTTAGTCTCTCCTTTTGTTTCTATAGATATATTAAATCTTTATATTTATTTATAGATAATTATGTATGGTATTACTAAAACTATTACAAGTATGAGTATTATATATGACATATATATTTATTGAAGAATAAGGATAATTACATTTTAAGGTTTTAATTTTATCTCTTTGTGTGTTGTAAAGTTCCGTTTCATAATCTGGTCGACTGGTAGAGAATATAATGCCATGCATTGAATCCGCCATTAGCACTTATTTCTGTGAAATAAATAATATTATTTAGTTAATAGGGAATATGCATGCATTCGTTTTCTAAATCGCAGTTTTCAACAAAATATAAAAATACTGTCAAAGAGATTACCAAAAGTAAAAAATAAATAAAAAAATCCAAGTAATACGAATAATACCTACAAGCATTGTAAGCTGCTAATTAGATCCGATACGCTGTGTGACGTCATGTAACACGTCGGCCATACAAACTCTGTTTAAATTCTGTTTTACAAGATAGGAACAATTGACAACATTTCAAAAAAAAAGCATTATTGTTTTTTCGCGTTTATAATAGCTGGTTAAAAATTAGACTACCCGTATTTCTTGGTTTTTCTTTATTTAACTTAAATTCGTCGTTAATAATTTATTAAAGAAATAGTCATTAAAAAGACCGTATATACAAAGTTAGGAATACTGATGTCCTGATCTTAGCCTGATATAAAATTTAAAAAAGTAACTTTAAACAGTAAACAAAACTGACTGTCATGTCATGTCAATCATTCGCTGCCGTTCGTTCACAAATTTGCTATTTTGCGTAATTTAATTAATTACGTAATTTGTAGACGCCATTAAAATAAATAAACTATTTTGCATAGAATTGAAAGCGTGTCGTCAGAATCAAGTAATCCGTCAGACAGATAAACAATGAACATGACAGTTGTATATTTTTTTGAATTCCTTTGGTAATAAATGGACTAAGGGCACTATAAGTGTATTCCTAACATTCACAATCCAACTTTTTTTACTGTTTTTCCTAAATATAAAAAAAACTACTGCATAAAAAAATCCAAAGATATTTTTACTGTAATCAGCAGTGTAAAATCTAGAAACTGTATTTTATTTTACTACCTTAGCACAAAATGAATTGTTGTCAATTCTTTGTTGGCTAATATCTTGGTATATTTTTGTAGCTATTCAAAAAATGATTCTTAACTGTTTGTTACACGAAACAGCTTTTATTTAATGTTTAAAAAACAGGTCAAATTCCCTTTTTATCCAGGACGGGTCCATATTGGCTCACCTAATTTTTTTAGCCCGAATGTCATTTTATTCATAATCATCGCAACTCCTAAAGTGTTTTTTACTGAAACGGTTTTTATTTCAGGGTTTTTTATAAAACAAACCTAACCTAACCTAACCTTATCTGCCAGTCAGATACTTTAAAAATCCTGAAATAATAACGGTTTCAGTAAAAGTACATTCGGATTAAAAATCATTAGTTCAACTTTGGCGCTCCCATCCAGGACGACACTTGTGGCAACGGCTGGGTATGCGAGCACCGATGGCGCCAGATCTACCAGATGGTTACCTTCAGGAATACCGTGAGAGACACCGAGATACAGAACTGGTGGGATAACGGGAACAACCAGATCGCCTTCAGCAGAGGAAACAAGGGGTTCATTGCTTTTAATTTGGAAGGGAGTGATCTGAATGCGACATTACAGGTAATTTAGAATTCATTTGTCGTTTTTCGGTGTACGAAATTTAGGGGCCAACGGATATAACTATAATATTATGTTTTCTCAAACATGCTCTGAAAGAACGGTTTTCCGATTGAAACACAGGGACGGAAAGAGCCTCATTTTACTCCTAGGAGTAAAAAAAACCATATGAAAACACGTTCCGTCCATATCCAAATTGGTTTCCCGTACACCCAACTTGTGGGTGGGGGCGTGTGGTGCGGCGGCGGCTCGTCATGCGTGGAACTATCTTAACTAATAATCGTACTTTTCAACCAAACATTCTCTCCGAATTTGTCAAAGGTTTTAAAAAGTACTTATAATCATGTATTTGTATCATTTCCTCGCATTGTTTGAGGAAAACATTATATATGCCTCGGTGGAAACGAGGATTTCCTCTCGTATTTTAGCACCACCAGCTAACCACCTCTTCCGGAAATCCCTTATTTTTCGCGCCTAGTCTAGGCAGTAATGAACTATATCTTTAAGTTAATTAAAATGATGAAAGGTGTCCTTCCTATCCCATGAAATGTATTTATGTCTTTTATACTACTTTTTATGTAAAGTTCATCAGATGCTTCAAGCCCTGCCCAAGACCCTATTGTTACGAATTACATCTTACTCTTATGCAATGGTTACTCGTTGGCAATGCATTCGCATTCTCAAGATTGCAGACTTGACATTCCAAATATCTCAAGATCTCACTACTTTATATCCTGTGAGCTCCTCCAATAAAATACACTTGTTTATAGACCGGACTGCCAGCTGGGCTGTACTGTGACGTCATCACGGGGAAAAGACTTGGAGCTGGATGTACAGGCGCTCGGGTGACTGTGAACACTGATGGCACTGCCCAAATCTACCAGGCTGCGAATACTGAGGACATGCATCTTGCTATTCATGTTGGGAAAGAGGTGAGAATATAGTAACGAGTAAGAAGATTGTGTATCTAAAAGATCCATAGTAAATCGATGACGTTTCTCTCCCGTTATATCTAGTCCGACTTTTACGATTATTGATTATGTTGAAGATACTAGGAAAAAAATCTCGGTAAGAAAAAATACGAAAAATATCAAAATACCGTGGAAATCGGAATTGATTTAAGGCGTGATAGAAACGTTACCGTCTGAAGCTAAAGTATGGAAAAAAACAGCTACGCGATTTAAATATCGATTCACTCCCATTCCCTCCTAATAAGATTTATAAAACATCAATGATACAGTTGATTGTACTTATTACCGAGGTATCACTGATTATATAATTCCATCTTCATCATCATACCAGCTCAATGTCAGTGAAACTAATTACAGCAGCTGTTAGAAGTAAGTAGGTTAAAATCGACTTTCAAGATTTATTACATAGTTCCAAGTGAAGCTAATTCATGAGTGCTAATAATCTTTTCACTTCTCATGCTCTTAAAATGTTTCTTTAGCATCTGCATATCGGGACTAAAGCTCCTTATTAATCTCTAGGGATTAAAGAGATTTATAAGTAAACTGCCGTATAGACAACTTAAGTTCGTGAAACACGATTAATGATTAAGAATATGAATGTATTTAATTATATTAAGGATGAATTAATTTTATTATGCATAGTTCTATTAGTATTCAAATAATTTTGAAGTTTGAATCGGCTGGCTAAATATGCAAGCATTTAAAGCGACATAAAGAAACTTTGTATCAATATTGAAATCTAAGAACGTCGTTTTTTTCTTCGCATTCAAAGTAAAAAGTAGGGTGTTTAACGCGAGACTAAACAACCATAATGACACTCGAGCTATAGCCACACAAACATCTCGTGTTATTATGGCTTGATTTAGTCCCTTGTTGAACTATGTACTTTTTGATATTTCTTATTGATAATGTGAGAGTTTTTGAGTGTGTGAGAGAGTCTTTTGAGTGACACGGATGAAGTTGATATTTTTTAAATGTGAATATCTATAATTTATATTTGTATTTATTTGTTTCAGTCACGAATTTCTTCGGTCTAACCAAGAAACAATATTAAGACGTTCATTGCACGTACGAGTTATTAATAATAATTAATAAATTGATTAATCAAATTGGATCTTAAAAAAGAAGTTGTTTTATTTATAAATCACAAAGTTATTCCTGTACCTAAGTCATTTATTCCAGTACGGCAAGATACAAACAGTCAAGTGTACAAATATGGGAATACCCAACATCTCCAAAATATGTCCCAATGCACCTTGTGCCTATGCAATAAGAAATTCGTAACATATTTATGAGAGGATTGTTTCGATATATATTATGCATGTGACTGTACTCGTATTAAAAATTACAACCTTTCTGAAGAATTTCTGTAAATAATAGCGAATACTGAATGTACTTAATCGCTTGCGTAGCTTAGAAATAGTAAGCAATCGAACAGACGGACGCGATTAGCACTTGTTTTATCTATACTATTTGGAGAGTTAGTTAATTTAAGTACCTAGATGCAATGTCAAAGTTTAATGCAATAAAAATAGATTCTAGGTTTACACATTGTGTACTAGACCACGATAAACATACTTATATAGAGAAATACATACTTATACCTTGTTTACGTTAAAGAGTTAGTACCAGAAAACTTAGAATGCACGTGATTGGCCAGCGATAAAGGCACCGCTTGCGCACATGATGGGTTTCAATGTCCGCTAAAATCAGTCAACATCTGTCTCTTGTACGGTGCGGACGCGTTACAGTGCTCTTCTTTGTATTCTTTGGACGGTATCCCGTTTAACCTGTGACTCGGCTAGTTTATCGGACTGTTTTCTGATAGTGAACGAACACGTGGTTTTATTAATATGAGATATCTTATCACCTTCACACATATTAATTTAATAATTACTTTTCAATTACATATTCATGATTAATAAGTGAATCATGAATATGTAATGGATAAATTAAGTTGGTCATTTAATATGCCGAATCAACTTACGAACCAAAATCGTAAGGCATTATAAATAAACAAATATTCCGAGCCTGGGCATGTAAGCCGACCCCGCCAGTGAGGTGTGATTATTTACGCCCACTGACCATTTCTTGTCCTTTTAATTTGCATACAAAAGTGCGACAGAGAGAGCGCTTTGCTTATTCTTTAAGGTAGACATGGTATACATTTATACACTCAGGGACAAAAAAACAGGTCAGAGTGCGTTTTTCATACAAACAAGGCTATTTCAAAGCCTTGGTTTTGCCAGGGGTTGTTTTGAGTGAGGTTTAATGATGGATACTCCCAGGTTCAATAGAGGAGGTCAAATGTTCTTAAGATACCTAACTTATCGCACAATCAGTTAACACCACAGCGGGAGAGTTTGGGTCAGCAATTGGATGTCCTTACATTTTATTGCCATTTTAGATGTTTTTCTGAACATGATCAATTCCGGCGTTAGCCGCAGATTCAATCACTTGGGTGTCCTAGGCACTCTGGAAGCCCTGTATCGATGCTCGGTGTATCCATCATCAGATTTATTTATTTTTATTTTTATTTAATACACTGTAATTTTATTATACCTGTCACTAATACACTGGTAAAAATCTTAGCCTGATTGTGCAAAACGTGGTTACAGAATTATCAACTACTTATTTAAGAGTCCTTGGTAATTCTGTAGCTCTGCCTACCCCACTCTGGGAATGAAGGCGTGAATTTATGTATGTATGTATTTTAATTTATTTTATTTTAAAAGTATCCAAGCGAGAATCCATGGCTTCGAAATAGCCTCTTTAGTATGAAAAACGCACTCTGACCCGTTTTTTTGTCCCTGACTGTAGAATACATTCAAGACAGACCAAATACTAGCCGGGAATTGAACAAGGGACCGCTAGCTTCGTAGGCAGGGTCACTTCCACCTAGGCTATGCCTCCTCTAACACCACAACAATACGATGGTGATGATCAGAATCGTTAACCATACAAATATGTGCCGATGATATTAGACGAGTTCCGTCGAATCACGGACTCTAATCACCAGGGATCGGAAATTCGTATCGGATCGATATTTACCTAAAGTTGGCAAAATCCCGGAAAAAGATAGGCAAACATGGCGTCGGCTTCTTAAAAATATTATTTTAATAATATAAGTTCCGGGATTCTGGGATTCAACAAAATGTTAATATAACAGCTACTTTACATGTAGGATAAAACATTAATTTTTGCTCCTATAAATTCGTTAGGTTAATGAGTAACAGGTAAATTAAATAATATTTGGTAAATCTATTCATGAAAAATAACTTCAAACAGTGAATATAAATAATTGATTATGAATTAATGCCGGTGCAATTTATTATTTTGAAATCCCAGAAATGTTAGTAATGAATTCTATAGTTGAGTCCGCCTCCATACAACTGAACAACAAAGCCGGTGCGAAAGTATAGGTAAATATCGATCCGAATTTCCGATCCCTGCTAATCACACCTGGAGTTCACTTAAATAAACAACGAGATTATCCAGCAAGTAAATCCTATCAATTAAAATAAATACAAATGCAACGAAATTTAAAACCCCTGTTTTATTAAAGCTACCTAGTAAAATTTTCAATTAAATTACCTGTCACTAATACACTGGTAAACATCATAGCCTGATTGTGCAAAACGTGGTTACAGAATTATCAACCACTTATTTAAGAGTGCTTGGTAATTCTGTAGCTCTGCCTACCCCACTCTGGGAATGAAGGCGTGAGTTTATGTATGTTTGTATTACCTGTAAAAAATACTGACTAAAATAAACCTACCTACCACAAATAATTATATAACACTGCTGCCAATTTCAACTTTAATGTACCTATAAATTTGTTTTTTTACACATTAGTAGATTTCATTTTAAAAACTTAAATATAATTTTGAAGTATATATGCGAAACAAATTCTGTGAATTCTATTTTTACAAATATAAATCAAGTTGGGACATTCTTTATTTACTGGCTATTGGCGAAAATTGTTTGCTTTCATTTCATTTCGAAATCAGGATAGGAAAGTGGCTTTATATGATATTGAAAACAAAATGGTGCAGGCTGTTTTGTAAATCAAATCTAATTTATTCTTTGTTTAAAAAAGGTTTTGGCGTCTAGAATCTATTTTAGCTCGATTCCTTTTTATTGATTTTTTATTTATTAAATGTTCAGCAAAAGAAGGATTGAGAATAAAGTGTTGTCGTCAAAGTAGCAGTGCCAGTTATTAAACTAAAACATGTAACAAGATGCATGAAGGCTCAGTTTCATTGAGTAAAATAAAATAAAAATAAACATATGAAAATTTTATTTACCAACACAAAACGTTAGTCGATAGCCCGCCTGCTTGCTTTTATTAATACACTGACTGGTAGCAATGTACAAGTTGCAGAACATTCTCAGACGTTAAGAAATCTTCTCAAGAAATTACTGAGAATATTATCGGAAACATTTGAGAGCATTGAGAATGTTCTCTTTCCATACAAAATTGAAGAATATTCTTAGAAACTTCCGAGAATTTCTCATAAGAAACTTTCACAATTTGAAAAGTTACTTTTCGGTAAAATGATAGCTCCCGTTTAAACAATGGGTTAAGATGGGTTAAAAAGGTTAAACAATGTTAACACAACTCGTCAATGGATTGCTAAAAGCATGGGCCAATTCACCATGAAACTGAGCGTTAGCGTTAAGATTTTCGAAAAGCGACAATCTGTATAGGATTGACGTAAGCTGATGACAGATCGCGTTGACGCTTATTTCGACTTCATACATTTCGAGTTTTTGTAATGTGATACGCAATAAACAATTTGAATTTTGAATTTGAATTTGAAGCGTTCACAGCGTTTGTATCTTGGCTACTCCTACAGGAATCAGGGCCGGTATTATGGTCGCCTTTACAGCGGTGGATAAAGCATCCGTCGCCCTCGCACTTACATACTGGTCGGAATGTGACAGATATTATATTGCTACAGTATTTAAAATCTTGATAAAATTATCCTTTATTTTTGCAATACTTGTATGGGTTTATCATTTTTAACCACCGACACAAAGGGAGTTATTGGGTTTTAGTGTGTCTGTGTATTTGATGAACCGATTTTGAAGCAGTTTTTTTATCAAAGAGAGCTATTTTAATCTTGATGGTTCACAGAGACATATCATAAAAATCGGGTGATCCGTTGAAAATATATTACTCTGAAAGAAGAGATCGCACTTATTTCGGAGTTTTGTTATTTGTTTAATAGTTATTAGGTGGTAGGATTGCAGGATCAGTCCTTACCACCGGAGCTACCACCTTTTTAAATGTATACTAAAATACTTTTTCGGAACCTAAAATTATGTAACCTAGCTTAAAATTTCCAATACTTATTCATTAGATAAGATTACGAGCAGTAAAATTGGGTCGCAACAAATTGATTTAAACATAATTCCATAATTCTAATTTCGATATTCTCACCTCTGCGCTCTGCTATATTTTAAATATTAATGTATACGTGTCTTCGGCTTACTTGATTCAATATAAATATTTGATGGATAGATTAATAATCCCAGACATTTATACAAAGTAATTGCCAATCATAGGCAAATTGTTAAAATAAAATCAAAATTGGGCGATTACGTTTTAATATTTTCGCAACTGAAATGATAAAATAGTTTAGTTAAATTTTTAATTTTAATGTTGTATTATAGTAGGACCAGGGTGCCTTAAGTGGAGTAGCCACTTAAGGCACCCTGGAACACAGCAGGGTTATTCCATCTTAGGATCTCTGTCCCCTGGCGCACCCCAAAAGTAAAACAAATCGTCGTTTGTTTGTTTCTCACACTTTCTGTGACATGTTTGTTTTTCAGCTAATTATCGAGGATTAAATAAAAAAGTAGATAAATAATGATATCAGTTGTAATAAGTAATAATCGTGATTTATCTGTCGATATAAATTAAGTATCGCTGTAGGTGGCTATCAGATTCGTGTGTGTGAAGTGTCAGAAGGTTTGTAAACAATTTACGTTTTTTTTAATTAAAATATTTGTCCTCAATTCAACGATTCTCTCCAGTGAGACTAGACAAGGTGCTTAAAGATAACTTAAACGATTTTATTCAACGTAACGTAACTTAACGTAACGTAACGTATTGTGACGTAAGCGCTCAACGCGACCGTACAGCAGTTTACGCAATCCTATATATTTTCAATAGCGATAACCATCGCCGAACTCATTTGAGTATGGCTACTGCACTTTTTAAGTTGTAGATTAAAATTTATGTTATATGAGAAAAGTCGAACTACTTATATTTAAACCTTTTAAATTTAAACCTTACAACGTCGTATTTGGTTGGAAATATTCGTATTTATCTTGCTTTCTCAGTAAATTTTAGTGTCCATCGATAAGCTAGTTGAGAAAGCAAGATGAATTGAACTTATGCGACAAAGTACGATGTAATTATTCACTATATCTGTAGTTGATTATGTATTTATTTGAAATTAAACAACATAGTGGTTCAAAAATTGATGGCAAAATAACTTAAATTAACTAAATTACATAGTATTCAATCTTGACAAAATTAAAAATAAGCAAAGACGACACAATAACCGCATGAGTACGAGTATGACAGAGGATTTTTACAAACCCACTACGGTCTTTAGGATGGGGTTGGAGCTACCACGCAATTTGCAAAGAAGCGAAACAAAACTTTTCCACACAATTGCACAAAAGTCTTTAGTGTGAGCTTGTGTGAAGATGCACTGCAGTGGGGCTGCTGTAGAGCATCCTAAAGCCATTATTGTATGACACCGTCTAAAATTATCTGTGATACCCCATAGATATGGTGCTGGCTTAACATTTCATAACTGTGCCTAGGTAAGATGATGCGACTGTTAGTGCTGATGCTGGGCTTAGGCCTAGCAGTGGCGTACAAGAACCCACACTATGCGTCAGGCCGTTCCACCATGGTGCATCTCTTCGAGTGGAAGTGGGACGACATCGCTGATGAGTGCGAGAGGTTCCTGGGACCTTGGGGGTTCGGTGGGGTTCAGGTTAGCAACAAGTTCTTATTTTAAATTTATTTGTTTTCTATTACTTTATTATAGGTAGCATAGTCTTCACCACGTCATTTGCTATGTGGATATTAACGAAGAGTATTGGAATATCCAAGAACACTTTATAGTCAAAACATTGAAGTAAATATATTCGAGTTTTTTTATTTTTTTATTTTATTACTTGGGAAGGCAAACGAGAACACAGACCACCTGATGTAAAGTGGAAACTGTGACCCATAGACATTTGCAATAACAAGACTGCAAACGCGTTGCCTACCCTGAGGACTAAGATGGAATGCCTCTATGCTAGTCATAAGGTTTGGCTTTCTGTTATGAAATCAATAAAGAACGAGCAAACAAAAAGTTAGGTTAAGATAACAACAGTACTGTATGTAACAAGTTCCGGTATTGCAAACAAACCAATCCCGGGATTTCATGCCCTAGTTTCAAGATCCAGTTTTGTCGGACTTGTACATTTAAGATACCATATTTTGATGTTATAAATAAGGTTGCGATGGCTACAGGAGGTTTATCTGAGATGCCTCCATTTGGCTTAATTGAAAATATAATAAATATCTATCAGGGGACAATGTCATACCAGTTGACCTAGTCCCAAACTAAGCTCTTGGCTTGTACTATGGGTACTAGACAACGATATAAATACTTACATAGAGAAATATATGCTTAAATAGATAGAAAACATCCATGACTCAAGAACTCATCACACAAATATCTGCCCTTACTGGGATTTGAACCCAAGACCGCTAGATTCGTATTTCAGGGTCACTACCAACTAGACCAGCGCGTCTTCAAAGTAGGGCTTATAGGTTTATTAAATATTCCTTTTTAGATTTCTCCACCCAATGAAAACCTGGTGATTTGGGCACACAACCGTCCATGGTGGGAGCGCTACCAGCCAATCTCTTACAACCTGATCACCAGATCTGGTAACGAACAGCAGTTCATCAACATGGTCCGTCGTTGCAATAATGCTGGTGTCAGGTCAGTCTACTTTTTCTATTTACTTTGTAACCTTATCATTCAACTCTCTATCACCACTATTAATAAAACAAACCGGTTCTATTCCATCGTTATTATGATTTAATTTTATTGAACTCGCAGTTTTCGTATGGAATAGAATCAAATTTGAAATAGGTCTCTTAAATACAATATTTTGGTATCTAAGAGCTGATCTGATCATGGAATCGGAAGGTGGCGATAGGATCTCCGCTATATTTAACGTAGATCCACCGTAATGTTCTCGATGAGCTGATAAAGACTTTGCAAAAAAAGCCAAAGCTTATCCCGTCTAAACCCATTTTGATAACTTCCTCAGGATCTATGTGGATGCCATCATCAATCACATGACAGGCACATGGAACGAAAATGTGGGGACCGGTGGCAGCACAGCCAACTTCGCCCAATTCCACTACCCGTCCGTCCCTTACGGCACTAATGACTTCAACTGGCCCAACTGCGTCATCAGCGGCAATGACTATGGCTGCTGTCCTGAGAGAGTATGTTATGAATATAATATTCTTATTTTCTTTAAGATAAGATAAGATAAAGACATTTATTCATTAAGTAGGCCGCACGGGCACTTTTACACGTCAAGAATCTACCAGCGCTTCACAAGAGGAGACCACTGCTGAGAAGAAGCGCCGCAAGAAACTCAGCAGTCAGTCATTTTTTTAAATATATTTAATATTACAATGGTACTACTTAGTCTAGCATTATATAAATCTATAAATAGCAAATTAAAAAATATTTCAAATATCCTGCGTAGTTTCCGCAGGAAAACACACCAAAATCTTAAGATAGAAAGAGAGAAAAGGAAAAAAAGAACTCCTACGTATGTGTATATAAGACGGTGCAAGATGACCACATAAGATTGATATGTTTTCCTACATCAACGGTGTCCCCCAGACAAGATAAAGATTTTGAATTTGAAAAAAACAAATAAAAAATATATTATTGATTAAGTTTCGGGTTTAGGCCAAGCATGTTTGTCTATTAAATAGTCCTCGATCCTATAATACGCTTTAGACATTAACGACTTTGTTGCTAATGAGTAATATTTCCCTGAGTGAAATATTTCCTGGAGTTTTTAAGCTATTCTACTTGATCAGAACAACCATCGAATTCACTTAATTCGAACAAGGTCAAGTTGTCTTCTCAATTTCAATTAAATCAAATTGTTTCTAAGACTGACGTCTACACGATCAATTTTATGTTCGTCTCTATCATGAACAGCTTGACCTTGGTTGAGTTGGGTGGTTTTTCCAACCATGTAGTTGAGTGACCGGTCCATGCAAGTGTAGCTTGTTACAGCTTTGCTTGTTACAGCATTTTTTTAACATTAGTCTAACGTGCACGGGTCAAATTAAGTTGGTGACTACCGTTCGCTCGACTACCTGCGCTTAAGAATTATATTTGTATATCACATAATATAATGTATTTGATCGAAATCAATCCATGTTTAGGTCCGTAACTGTGAGTTATCAGGTCTTAAAGATTTGAATCAGGGCAGCGAATACGTGCGTCAAATGATTGTCGGCTTTATGAACCGACTTATCGATATGGGCGTTGCTGGATTCAGGTAAAAAACAAACATTACTCGTAATCTTCGATTGTACATTATTTATATAATTTGTAATTGCAGATAAAAACAATACATAATTTCTTATAAATAGTTAAACCAAGACATTTTTTATTGTATTACATCGGAAACAATTAGGTTTAATCAAATGAATCTGCCTAAAATTTATATTATGTCGAGAGACTCGGTCTACCGAAGAACACTTCTGTCAAATCTTTCAACTGACTTGCCTATTGCGGGTACTAGTATTCCTTTCGTCCAAGTACCTAAGCTGTTATCTCTAAAAGATATGTACCTAACCTACCTAAGATTTTCATCTTCATTTGTTTAAATACGAAGTGTATGTAGTTGTGCGTATTGATACAGTAAATGTTTTAAATTTTCTCAGAATTGACGCAGCAAAACACATGTGGCCTGGAGATCTTCGTATCATATACGACAGGCTAAATAACCTTAACACAAACCATGGCTTCCCATCAGGCGCTCGTCCTTACATCTACCAAGAAGTCATTGACTTAGGCGGTGAAGCAATCTCCAGAGATGAATATACATCTTTAGCCGCTGTAACAGAATTCAGATTCGGTTTGGAGCTAAGCAATGCCTTCCAAGGTCGTAATCAGCTTAGATGGTTGGTTAATTGGGGTCCGCAATGGGCTCTTCTTGCCGACGCGGATGCTTTGACCTTTATTGATAACCATGACAATCAAAGAGGCCACGGAGCTGGTGGAAATATTTTGACTTACAAACAAGCTAAGCAGTACAAAGGCGCGATAGCATTCATGTTGGCTCATCCTTATGGCGAACCTCAACTGATGAGTAGCTTCGACTTTACGAACACAGAGGCTGGTCCTCCAATGGATTCCAGTGGCAACATCAGATCTCCCTCAATCAATTCTGTAAGTTCATGCACATCTAGGAGTTTATTTCTTATAGTATTATGTTTGACTGTTTACTAATATTTTTCTTCATGAAATTCTTGTTCATTACTAGTATTATTCGTCAACTTAATATTATATTTTTCTGTTAAGTCACAAGAAATTTGCTTTTCATCTTCTTTTAGGAACGCACTTTTTAGTTCGTTCGTTCTTTTATGAAAATTACTAACATTATCTTTGTATTCTCATATTTAGGACAACACTTGCGGAAACGGTTGGATTTGTGAACACAGGTGGCGCCCAATTTACCAAATGGTAGACTTTAGGAACGTAGCTGCTGGGACTAACGTCAATGACTGGTGGGACAATGGTAGCAACCAGATCGCCTTCTGCCGAGGAGGACAGGCTTTCATCGCGATCAACAATGACAACTGGGATTTGAACCAGAATCTTCAGGTAAAACATGGAGAAGGTATCCAACGCTGTATCAATTGATAAACAATAAATTATTAATGTATTGGTATCATAATGTTACATTATATTACGATACGATTATAAGTATTTTAAACTGACGACGTTATTTAGTATTAAATTTTATACTATTCTTATATCTAATTTAACTAAACTAAACTAATATAACAATTAGCGGAATTAAGAAAAACACTTCTTAAAAATCCTCTGAGAAGCAATGTACAAGTTGCAGAACATTTTCAGAAGTAAAAAAATATTTTGAAGAAATTACTGACAATATTATCGGAAACATTTTGAGAGCATTGAGAATGTTCTCTTTCCTTATAAATTCTTAGAAATTTCTGAGAATTTATCACAAAAAACTCTCACAATTTGAGAAGTATACTTTTCTGTACAATGCTAACTATAACCATCCCGCTTTTTCTCACAGACGTGTCAACAGACCATTTGGTATTCATTGCTGTGTCCACTATTATGTTCCTTGCTTAGCCCAATGTCGCTATTTAATGTATAATGAACTCTACCCCACTTTCCTACATTAGTGAAATAGTGGCATCGATTACAAATATTTTGGTCTTGTCTGTCAGACGTGCCTGCCAGCGGGAACGTACTGTGACGTGATCTCCGGCAGCAAGAGCGGTAACAGCTGCACCGGCAAGTCGGTCACCGTGGGCAACGATGGGCGTGCGCAGATCTACGTGGCGTCGCACGAGTTTGACATGATGCTGGCCATCCACAGAGGGGATCGTGTATGTATTTGTATCATTAATTTTGTAGAATTATGAACGAGTTAATTTTTTTGAACTTTGCTCTATACCCCAGTCTGCAGGTAATTCTGCTTTAGAAAAGGTGGAAAATTGAATAGTGTCACACGTTCGCGCCTATGTTCATATATTACATTTTTAACTTCATATCACCTCAGGAATGTGCTGTTAAAATCCTTTGGGTGACTGGGGCCCACGGTATAATAAGTATGACATCGGATAGGACAGTTGATCAAATAGCAAGATAGATTGTTGACGTTACATTAAGCTGTAGTTCTGTTATTGTAATTAGTAGATTCACTCCTTAATACTGACGTAATAAAAGATTCGAGCCCTCATGTGGCCAATTTACTGAATAAATGTTAAGACTTTATGGAACGTAATTTTTTTGTGCAAATCATTACTATGTGTGTTCAATTTTTTTAAACAATTAAATGGTTATGTGTTTTGTTTCAGTCGAGGCTGTAAGGATGTTTTGAAGCTATTGCTATGATCTGACGATTCTACGAGAACATGAAGACTAACTTAATAAATTGTATCTTCGCACTTTTTGTTTTATTTTACTAATATAATAATATGAAGAGCGGTTGATTGTGTGTCAAGTGGTTGTGCGTGTGTGTGAGTGTTAGATAATGATAATAGATATATATATATTGTTGTTTGATCGGGATTGATAGCCTATGACAGTTACTTCTAGGTTAGTCATTTCAAAGTAATTTCCAAAACATCTAAAGGAGACGTTATTTTAAGTTAGTGCCAAATGCATGTATTTTGTGACCTATACAAAAATAAGACGTTAATAAAATGACAATAAAAAAAAAATCCTGCATCTGTAAAAGAAAGTACCAAATTCAAAAAGTTGCCTAGTACTTTCCCTATAGTATCTTAATGAAATGATATTAACGTCATGGCAACTGTAAATTAAATATTTATCTTTTTGGGGACAAAATTAAAAATCACAAATATCAAGCAGAATAAATTTGTCTTCACCAATTTTTCATTACTTTACGACATCGATTGGTGCCTTGGAACGATATTGAAATTCAAATGCCGCACCTAAATAAAGGACCCAGCAAGATATTCATTCATTCAAATTGAATTCGGGGAAAATATTAGAATCAGGTTAACGTCTATTTTATCCGACTGCCTGAGAATAAGGGTAACGTTTTTCGGGTGTATATACGTATGCAGGCATGTTTCTTTGTGACGAATTGCCTTTATAAAATTTAAACCTTCGGGCCCCAGGGCGCTGGTTCTAATCGCCATTCATATATTTTTGATGACGTCATGTCAGTTTCTTATTTCATATAATAGACTATTTTTCTTCGTTATGTAATACTATTATTATACTGTCAGATATCCCATATCATTTTTAGTCATACTAATCAGTAGTCATAATAGTTGTTTGGTATAACGCGAAATAAATATAATGATTAGGTTCAATAATGTTACATATTTATCATATAAAAATTATATCAAAAAGCATACGGTTTATTTTTCATAACTATTATAGGTTACCTAGGTCATATATATATATATTTTTATTTTTATTAATTTTACTTTCTAATGTTCAGTGATCGAAATAGGTAGTGTCATTTCGGGTAAATAACCTTATACATTGTACATAACATGGATAAGTCTTGGGGTTCCGGGACTTGTATTTGTCACAGAAAAAAAACTTGACATATCATTAATTGAACCAGGTAAACAGAAATAAAGGATTTTGTTATTGTAAATAAATAGTTTATTTAACATTACTTTTATTTAACAGATACAAGTCACAATAAAAATTTGTACAATCATTAAACACGAAACTGTAACATTACTATATTACATGGACTTTATTAATTTGTTAATTTTTTTTTTTCATTGTTTACTTATTACTAACTTTCTATGAAATTATATTATTAGCAAAATAAACCTGCAATATTTCGTAATTTGAAATAATGACCAAAGACAACATTACGAACAACAATTATAAAAACAAAGGTATGGATAAACCAAATCGAAAGATAAATGTTATGGGAGTCAATATAGACTCGACAACGCGTTTTGCCTAATTGGTAGGGCCCTGTTTACTAAGCAAGCAGTTCCGGGTTCGATTCGGGGTATGGGAAAATATTTATGTGTGACGGTTACGAGACTTGGTTGTTATTTACTATGTATTACAAGCCTAGAGCTTAGTTTAGGCCTAGGTCAGATGTAGGGCAATTTGTGTGAGATAGTCCGCTAACATTTATTTATTATAATTATAATTTTCTACATTTTAGAAATTATTTATAAATTTACCACAGACAGAGACATGGGTCGGCCCATACATAATATTAATAAATGAAAAGGAACATTTTGTTTTCGTAGATTGCAGCACGTATTTCCACTTATCTAATGATAATTAGTTGATAAACACAGCTATAAGTGGTCACACCCAAATAACAAGCTACGATACACAGAAATCTCAGAGAAGGTAAGTGGTTTATAATAATAAATGATTGTACGGATTATTACAGCCGCTAGAGAAGCTTAGAGAAGTTGTTTTCATTATGGAAATGGAATAAACAATAACGTGAAAGGATTCCATTTTGTTAAATTACAATTTTACACTGTGCATTAAATCAACAAAGTATGCCGTATGTAATACGCGCTACATCTTCACCGATGTTTTTCAAGCCGCTCTGTTTTTTTTCAAAACCTAGTAAGTGCTTGTCACATACTAGGTTTTTGAAATCGTTTTGTGACATACTAGGTTTTAAAATGATCCTGCCCGTTTTTTGTGCACTTACTAGGTTTCAAGCTACTCGTAAATGAAAACCTGAGAGAGATACTCGCAGGCCTCTAAGTGATTTTGTATTCGGTAGGGACTTGTTCTTGAGACTTACTTAGTTTTAAAATGGGGCAGTGGAAAAACTAAATACCATCCTTTTTATATTTTAGGATGGTTCAAATACTAGCCTTGTTGCTGGCTGTAGGCCTCACACAGGCGTACAAGAACCCTTATTATGCGCCAGGCCACTCCACTATGGTGCATCTTTTCGAGTGGAAGTGGGACGACATTGCTTCCGAATGCGAGCAATTCCTTGGACCTAAGGGCTTTGGTGGCATCCAGGTATCAACATTATTAAGATACTAATTAAACTCGAAAATATTTTTCAACTTTAAACGTATGTATCGTTGTTTTAAAGGTCTCTCCCCCAAACGAGAATGTAATAATCTGGGCCCAGAATAGACCCTGGTGGGAACGCTACCAGCCGATTTCCTACAAATTAGAGACTAGATCGGGTAATGAACAGCAATTCACTGATATGGTGCGACGTTGTAACAACGTTGGAGTTAGGTAAGTTGCGATTTTGAACTTTAATTTTAAGGAATAGATACGTGTATCTAGTTAAGTCTGATATTTGAGAAGGATGGCGAAAAGTAAAAGGTATCGTTAAACCAACTTCCGTTATAATTGAAGAGAGTGCAAGTTGCAGAACACTTCCAGAAGTTTGGAAATGTCAAGAAATTACCAAGATTTTTGGAATTTGGGAATATATTCGAGAGCATTGAGGAGGTTTCGCTTCCGTACATATATTAATAGGAAGTTTTACATAATACGTAAAATACTTTTGTATTTAGCATTATACTCGTACCGACGAGAAACTTCTCAACTTGTAAAACTTCCTGATAAAATATATAATATCTTCTGTAAATGGATTTAATCAGTCCAAATCGGTTTATTCTTACATGCAATCGGTAACATGGACGTAGTTCCTAGCTTTATAAAATTAATTATTTGGTAGAACAGCTGGCTGAGGTGTTGAGCAGTGTTTGATTGCCAAGTAATAAAGAAAGTTTAGGGTTTTACCTGGTTGATACAAAAAACTTCCCTATTTTTCAGGATTTACGTAGATGCCATTATTAATCACATGTCTGGCGAGCCTGAAGACAACGTTGGTACTGGTGGCAGCACAGCTGATTTCAGGAGTTGGTATTACCCAGCTGTTCCTTACACTGCTCCGGACTTTAACTGGCCACAATGTGGTATTGAATGGTGGGATTACGGATGCTGCCCAGATCGGGTAAGTTATAAATGTGTTTATAAAGACATTTTTTGAAAAAGGAATTAGTGATTGTACTTATTTTAAAACACTTATAATATGGTACTATAAAGTGAGGTAGGCAGAGCTACATAATAACAAACTACTCTTAAAACTTGTTGATAATTCTGTAAGCATATTTTGCGCAATTAGGCTAAGATGTTTAACAGTGTATTAGTGACTAAGACTGCAAGCCCATCGCCTCAAAGTACAATATACCGTTATTTCCTTAGTCGCCTCTTACGATATCCACGGGAAGACATGGAATTGCACTATTTTAACGGGTTCTCTAACACCACACGGATGATTTTATATTTATTTATTTATATTTTAAGCGAATATAGAAGAATCAAAATCAATAAAAAAAACTAAACGTTGACAGAGGATCTGCGTCCCAGGATCAATGGGACCCCTAGTTCCTGCTAATTCAATAATAAAACTAAAAATATAATCGAGTTTCTCGTAGTCACACACGCATACATAGATTACTAAAAAGATGTTTTTAATTTTAATTTAATGTCGTATGTACTAAACTTGATGATGATGTAAAATTTTAATGTTTCAAGCTCATCATTACAATCTATTTTTGATATTTCAGGTTCGTAATTGTGAGTTATCAGGTCTTAAAGACTTGAACCTAGGCACAGAGCACGTGCGTCTAATGATTGTCAACTACATGAACAAACTCATCGATTTAGGTGTTGCCGGATTCAGGTAAACAAATCCCTTGCATGGTTATTTGGTTTTCTTCATCGTATTTTTTCCGACGACTTCTATAAATAACGTATTATTACATGATTCAGAATCGACGCAGCAAAACACATGTGGCCCGAAGATCTCCGCATCATCTATGACCGTCTCAATAACCTCAACACTGACCATGGGTTCCCGTCAAATGCTCGTCCGTATATTTACCAGGAAGTCATTGATTTTGGCGGAGAAGCTATCTCAAGAGACGAATATACGTCTTTAGCTGCTGTCACAGAATTCAAGTTTGGACTTGAGTTAAGCAGCGCTTTTGATGGTGGTAATTTACTCAGGTGGTTGGAAAATTGGGGTCCCTCTTGGGGTCTTCTTGCTCACGAGGATTCCTTGACTTTTATTGATAATCATGACAATCAAAGAGGTCATGGTGGTGGTGGAAATATTCTGACGTACAAGCAAGCTAAGCAGTATAAAGGGGCTATTGCATTCATGTTGGCCCATCCATATGGAGAACCTCAACTGATGAGTAGCTTTGACTTTGTTGATACAGAAGCTGGACCTCCTATGGATAGGGAAGGGAATATAATTTCACCAGCAATAAACTCTGTAAGTTCTACTCTTTTTAGTTCATCCACTCAAATTGAAAATGACTAACAATATTATAGTTACTGTCTTCTCATACTTAGGACGATTCCTGTGGAAACGGCTGGATTTGCGAGCACCGTTGGCGACAGATCTTCCAAATGGTTGAATTTAGAAACGTTGCTGTTGGAACTAACGTCAACGATTGGTGGAGCAATGGCAGCAACCAGATTGCCTTCTGTCGAGGTGGACAGGCTTTCATCGCCTTCAACAACGATAATTGGGACCTTAATCAAAATTTACAGGTGAGCTTCTAATGACTTTACTTAAAAAGCAAACAAAAACCCAGTCGACAAATGGTAAGTGGAAACTGTGACCCATAGACAATTCACAAGACTGCAAATGCACTGCCAACCCTGAGGACTAAGATGGATTGCCTCTATGCTAGTCATTTCACCGGCTGTCTTATCCCCAAACCGGAACACAGCAGTGCAAACACTGCTGCTTGGCGGAAGGTTAATGGAGAAGATGGTGGTACCAACTCGGACGGATCCTGCACCAGGCCCTCCCGGCCCTCCCATGTTTAGCACGTAATTTAAAAGAAAGTTCGTGGTAACCATTGATTGAACATTTTCATCATCAGCGCTGCAGAAATACATGCACAGCTGAACAAAGGACTTCCCCAAAAAAAAATCATGATGGATATGTGCTACCCGCATCTATGACTACCTCCATCACCATTATACTTATCTTCTACTTCATAAAGTTCAACATTTTACAGACAAAAATAATGTTTTAGACGTGCCTGCCAGCGGGAAGGTACTGCGACGTGATCTCCGGCAGCAAGAGCGGCAACAGCTGCACCGGCAAGTCGGTCACCGTGGGCAACGATGGGCGTGCGCAGATCTACGTGGCGTCGCACGAGTTTGACATGATGCTGGCCATTCACAGAGGAGATGCGGTGAGTTTTTCACCTGTTAAAAGCGGGCATTATACTATCTTTTATAACATAATGACTAGTCTTTGTAGAGCAAACGGCTGGAACTTTGTCCGTGCCTTTAGCGGAGTTTAGTTCCTCTTCAAAATCTCACCAATATATGGTAGTATGGATGACAACACTTAAATCTTAATATTAAAATAGATTTTGGTGCAATTTAATGTTGATTTTGGCCAAATTACAAATTATATAATGTAATAATATAATTATATCGTTCACGTTTCAAAATGTTTATTTAATTGTTTCAGTCGAGACTCTGACGTTTGTTTAAACATCGGGACTATCTGAATAATACGCACGGAGATTATGATGGCCAGCTGAAACACAAATAAACTTCGACTGAGCTAATACAATCTGTTTATTATTTTTATCTGACCGCAACAAATGTATCCCATCCCACTATAAATGTAAAAGTAGTAAAATACATTCAACAGAAAATAGATAGACTGACCCGTTTTTGTTGTTCTTCTGTATACTTGTTTAATTAATGACGGCCTATGCGTCATTAATTCGTCCGGTCCGGTCCGGTCGTCCGGGCCTCAATTTAAATTTGTCTTTATTCTATCTTGTCTTTGAAACCATATTACTTATAACGACATAGTCGCCCGTAAGAGCTCTACTGTAATCATAACAATGTGATAAAGGTAAGGTTTATAATAAAGTTTTACAGTGGCCCGTAGGCATAGACAAGTTTAGTGACATTTTACAAATGTCAATGACAGTAGAA
This sequence comes from Acleris emargana, assembly GCA_927399475.2. NCBI lineage: Eukaryota > Metazoa > Arthropoda > Insecta > Lepidoptera > Tortricidae > Acleris > Acleris emargana. The sequence goes on from OV656843.1 coordinate 4,309,236, forward strand.
ATCAAAGAATATAAATGCACAGAGTTTTGTGACAGAAAAATGCAAGAAGATTTATTATAAAAGTTATCAGGGGCCTAGTACGTCTGCTTTTATCGCGTGACAAAATATAAATAAAAAATCCGTCACTTTCTGACACGTCGTTGGTATGAGAGTGACGGATGCTTTATCCACATTTTGTCACGCGATAAACGCAGCCATACTAGGCCCGCAGAGGTTCCATTATACTCGGCAAAACCATATTACATTTGTCATGTTATCGTATTGTCAACGTTATGATAGCTCTTATTTACATGACAGTAATGGCGGCCGAAGTTGACAGTAAAGAGAATGAGAATTTGACACATTTTGAACGAAAAATGTGTCAAATTCTAACGAGACGTCACAACTCTATCCACGGTTTTGAATATAGGAACGCGCCATATGCCAACCATACATTTTGACCGATTTATTTTACTAGTCAACTTGGATATGCCTCCTGGGCCCGTATTATGGTCGCCTCGTGGATGAAGCATCCGTCACCCTCGCACTTACAAAGTGGTCAGAAAGTGACAGTTGTTTAATTCACGTTATCTACATAACCACGACCATAATAGGCCCTAAGTCTTACAAAACACAATAAACAATACACAGAATGTAGAACTAAAGCGGATATTTAAGAAACCAATCAATACTATTCCGGAAATCGTTCTCCTAATATTGATAGTTTCGTTTCCTACCAATTTTAAACATTCAGCGTTGAAGCGTTCAAAATACAGTGAAATAATGGAATTTATTATGAAACCCTACCGAGTTGCCTTGACCCAAGTATCGGCTTTTTCTTGGTAGCACTTAATTACAGCCATTAGTTTCTAATTCAATGTAATCGAAATTATTTGTATCGATCGAGTTTCTTATATATGGCGGGTTCTTATAGAATCTACGGTTTTAGGTACTAAGGGGTTTATATAACATGGCCATGCAGTTATTTTCACGGCGAGCGTAAAGGACACAGTTACAGCAGTTATATAGCTCTGTCCTTCTCTCTCAGTGTAAACTGAGCTGCATAGCTATGAAGACACGTTAGCCTAGTTGGTAGTGACCCTGCCTAAGAAGCTAGCAGTCCCGGGTTCGAATCCCGGCATGGGCAAATATTTGTGTGATGTGATGAGCACACATACACCCAGGGACAAAAAAAACGGGTCAGAGTGCGTTTTTCATACTAAAGAGGATATTTCGAAGCCTTGGTTCCTCGCCATGGGAGGCTTTTAGTGAAATCTGATGATGGATACACCGAGCATCGATACAGGACTTCCAGAGTGCCTAGGATACCCAAGTGATTGAATCTGCGGCTAACGCCGGAATTGATCATGTTCAGAAAAACATCTAAAATGGCAATAAAATGTAAGAAAATCCAAATGCTGACCCAAACTCTCTCGCTGTGGTGTTAACTGATTGTGCGAAAAGTTAGGTATCTTAAGAACATTTTGACCTCCTCTATTGAACCTCGAAGTATCCACCATTAAACCTCACTCAAAACTACCCCTGACCAGGAACCAAGGCTTGAAAAACGCACTCCGACCCGTTTTTTTTGTCCCTGAGTGTATTTGTTTCTGAGTCTTAGATGTCTCTACAAAAGTATTTGTATCGTTGTCTAGTACCCATAGTACAAGCCTAGAGCTTAGTTTGGAGCTAGGTCACTTTGTGTGAGATTGTCCCCTGATATTGATATTTTATTGTCTTTATTTTTGATGACGCAGTAAGCCTAGTTGGAACTGACCCTGCCTCGAAAGCGAATGCCTTTGACTACCGTGGAAAAGCCTACATAAATATGATTCAGAACCATTTTATTTTATGGCATAGAGAAGGTAAACGAGCACATAGACATTCGCATTCACAAGCCTGCAATCCTAAGACTGCAAATGCACTGCCAACCCTGAGAACCAAGATGGACTGCCTCTAACCTTAACCCCAAACCGGAACACAACAATGCGAGCACTGCTGTTTGGTGGTAGATTAATGGATAAGATGGGTGGTGGATGGATGGTAATTTATGAAGACCGTTGCTAATCAACTTTAAGTCGTAAATGATCATTCAAAATGAAAAATGATGAATGAAACCTATAGATGATTTTTAAATACCTATTCATTGATACCCCACGTGCCATAATTTGTTGACTATATATACTATTATTTTTTACAATATGGCGTCTGCTTGCCGCCATATTGAATTTTGATTACCGTCATAATCATTACTGACAATCGCAAGATTAAGATAAATCATTAAAATCGGTACATGCGAGAGGGCCACAAAAGAACAAACATACATACAAACTTATATATAGGCTGATGCTTCGGCAGTCATGTCGGGTAAAACGCTTATAGCGTCTGTCTGCGACTTCGACTGCGTCGATTTTGAGTAAGTATCATAATTCTCTCAGAAACTTTAAAGTGTTTCGGGATGAAAAGTAGCCTACGTGTTAATCAAGGGTATAAGCTCTCCATTTCATCCAAATCAGTCCATCCAAATCAGTCCATCCACACCAGCGTGAAGAAGTCACAAACTGTTATTGATAAAAGAAAAAAAAGTGATGTCTTACATCGCTCTATGTGTTTAGTTTCAGGCTAAATATTCTAAGTCCAAAATTGAACCAAAAATTGAGAATGGAGTCAGAGGCAACTGTCTCTTTTCTTCTTCAGAGTGTCGTTAAATGTATAAAATTAGTTACTTATTACTAGGTTCCTGAAATCTGATTTTCAATTACTTAAAGACATTATTTAAATTCCTTAAGGAAACTACAGGAATAAAATTTAGCCATAGTTTTAGCCATTTAGTATATTATAGTCACATTTGCGACCACATTTGGTTTCTAAAATAAATCAATAAGTAGATATAATCCTAAAATGCACTTAGTATCTAAAAGTAAATTCTTCCAAAGCCGTTATAGAACTATCAACAATAAACGAACTCATAAAATTCCCGACGTGTTTATTTCCACACGCCAATCCGTCTTATGTAATCTGAAAAACTGCGGGTTAAAAGCGTGTTTACAATACGCTACTCAATAATAGTGTTTACACGATCAGTCTGTGCGGTTATGCTCGATGTGCGTTAATATTTTACCTAGCACAAGGTCAGATGCATCGGTGAATAATGTTTTGAACTTCAAAGAGTAATTAGTGAGAATTTTTGTCGTTTTTTTCGAATCGACCGAGATTTTAGTTTTTATGGTGATCATGAAGTTTATCTTGTTAAAAAAGTGAATGGTTACTGTCATGTTGGTGCGGTAGTCTGTGAACGTTTTCGCACCTGAGATATATTACCTGACACAAGAAAAAAAAACATAATGCATCGGAAAATTAGTATGTGTATTTTACTTGTGGGAGGATCTTGTGCAGGGTCCGTCCAAGTTGGTACCACCATCTTATCCATTAACCAACCGCCAAGCAGAAGTGTTTGCATTGTTGTGTTCCGGTTTGGGGATAAGACAGCCGGTGAAACAACTAGCGTAGAGGCATTCACAATTTCCACTTACCATCAGGTGGCCTGTGTGCTAGTTTGCCTTCACATGACATACAAAAAAAAAAAATACGTTTGGAATCATATTTGATAAAAACCGAAAAGGGCATACTTACAAGGTATGTAATTAATTACCCTAGGTTGAGTCATGTCAAATACGCTCATTCCTTACCAGTTTCAAAAAACACCAGATTCGAATTATTGGGAACGAATTATTTAACTATATCTTAATTTGAATGTTTAGTTTCAGGATTCAAGTATAATCGAGAAACAGGTATTTTAAAATTCTGGTATTTTGGTAGCGGTCAAATGAACGTGTTTTTGACGTGACAAGCCAATAGTCAACATTCAACATTACTTTGTTAAAAAATAACATGCGCTGCGGTGGAACAATGTTTGTTTAATTGTAACGTTTTGTTTTAAAGAAGATGGATTTCACAGAATGTTTCGCTGAACAATTTGCACAATTTGTATTTATAAGTGAGATTCTCGGGTTTTACTATGTGATCATCGCTTTAAGAAACATTATGCTTACTAATATTATAAACGCTAAAGTTTGTATGAATGGATGTACGGATGTTTGTTTCTCTTTCACGCTGTAACGGCTATGATATTCCTGGATTCTTGGGTGGTTCCTGGATTGTTTGAAAACACAATTGGACCCAGTCGATAGCGCTGCTGTCGGTATGTCACCAAATTTAATTTAATAATTTAGACATTGAGATTGTAGTAAACAGTGAGATATCGAAAAATGTTGACTCAACCGTAGATTCGTTAGAAGTAATTATGGAATTGCAAAAATAAAAAAATGAGTGTTCAATTTAAAATATCATAAATTCATAATTGAATGTGGCACTACTTTTCCGGGTAAGACGCCGTCTGCCGGGACCGCTAGTCAGAAATATACTTACTTGTTGCTTGCGTCTTTAGTAGCGTTGAAATGGCTTATCGTTGATTCCTTTAGGAACCATTACACCACCACCATTAGGCCATTAACATTAGGCTTACGTGTCGTCCAAATATATAATCATATTTGGAGATACTTGGAGTTGGGGTTAAATGCAGATATTTGTGTCATGAGCACTAGTATTTGAATGAATGAATGAATGAATATAGTTTATTTGCATAAAACAAGCGTAGGTATATAAAAGGTGTTACAAATTATCACAGATCATAATTATCTTACGAGTTTTTCCGATATAGCGCTAAATTCGTTTTTGGTATAACTAATTTATTTCTGTGTATCCCCCTTTTGGACTCGGTGAATGTTATATTAAATAGTTCTAAGTTTTTTTTACGAAGATGCACATTTCAAATACATACAGACAAAATCAGCTCCACACAAAGTTCAGATACATTTTTTTTGGATTCTAAAAATAATTTCAGCGTCTGAAGAGTTTCCAGAAAGTATAAGTCCGTATCTTAAAATACATAGATACCAGGTAGCCATGGTACGCAGAAAGGACCGCTTGTTTATTAAGTTCATCGTTGTCTAGTACCCATAGTACAAGGGCCCATTGAATTCTAGGGATCATAAAATGATAATGATTTATAAATTGATGCCTCAATATGTTTCGAAGTATTATCAATCATTACTGAACGTTTCGTCCTGTCAGTGAGATGCCGGATGCTCCTTCAAGTCAGTCTATAATTGGCAGATATTTGCGTAATCAATGCAATGGTACGAGAGACTTTGATCTTGCGCGTTTAAACATTCTACCAGTAAATGGAGTGCATGCTTGCCTGATTCATGCTCGCTCGATCTTCAAACACTCTGTAGATCTTAAAAGGATCCTCAGGTTTGTACAGCAAACGTTATTAAAAAGATTGTGAAGCTAAAAAAGTTCATACAAGATGCGAAAACGATTCTCTACCTTAAAACCTAAATAGTCCGATTTTTCCGATTTTTGAATATGTTGTAGATATCTTGAAAATACTATGTCTATACAATCGCCCACCCAGCTGTGACCAATGAAGGTAAACAGAGAGAAACTGTCTCCGTCGTGCACATGAGATTCTTATGTAAAATCTATATTTATCTCTTTCTACATTGTCTCACTTCTGTCTTGGGCAGTTAGGTGTGTGGCTGTTTGTACGTTTTCCTTTCCACGAAAATCCTTCTTCGAAAATAGTTCTTTATAATACATAATAACTACAACATACTCTGAAATTGGATTTGATTTAGAGGGTAAGAAACGTTAACGGCCGGAGCTAAATTTGTATGGTTTTTTTTGACAGCTACGCGATTTTAGCGGCACTTTACGATACTCTTAAGTAGATGAATACTTTTGTAGTGTCGTTTTCACTCGTTAAAATTAGTTAAGCGTAGTTGGTACGTGACCCCGGGTTCGATCCCCGACAGTACAAGTATTTGTGTGATGAGTGCAAGTAAATTATTAATTAGTTCAGGAGTCTCGGATGTTTTATAGTTTTAATATATTTATTAATTATTTACTTATTTATTTGGTCTTGGCCAATTCCTCTGGAAAGAGGAGTAATTTTATTGCACAAAAATATAAATTTGAATACAAAATGTGAACTTAATATGAATACGAATACGACTGTACCTATTATATACATCTATGTACTATCAGCCCATAGAACTCTGTCACAGTGCCGTTAAGATTCAAGTCATAGGAAGAGTCAAATAAATTGTTTTATAACGTCACTGTGACACCGTTCTATGATGGGTCAGGGTTCCAATGGGCTGATGGTACATCAGATAAATTTAGTTCCCCTTCTAGGGTACCCTAATATTTTATTTTAATAACGCTTTGCCCATACTAAAACACATCTTTATAAACATTCATTCGCATTTTCACCTAGTTACCATCATGCACAAACAAACTAAAGGTCGACCCAGTCCAAATAGGTTATGTACATCAGCTTGTTCTAGAAACAGTACAACAGTATGCAAAATTAATCAACTGGCCCTCACGTAAGTAACGCATAGGCAAGCCTTAAATGGAACGAGGACGTGTGTGTCAACGAATAACTTACGTGGAGCGTAAATAATATTGAATTTTTTAACCTCCTTGGTTAGGGCTTCGCATGACGTATTTTATGAAGGTAGTACTACTATTAGTAGGTATTACTATTTTTCATGAGTATTTTACATAGCTTCAATAAAACAAACAAGACAAAGACTTTAACATGGAGTTTATATGGCCGATGTTTTTACATGACGTCACGCAGGGTTATCGGATGTATTTGTGTAATCGGCAATCGCTGCCTAATTAGTAGTTTAGAATGGTTGTATCATTCGTTTTTCTTGACTAATTTTAATTTTAATTTCACTTTTGGTGATATACATACATACATAAACTCACGCCTTCATTCTCAGAGTGGGGTAGGCAGAGCTACAGAATTACCAATAACTCTAAAAACTTGTTGATACTCGTAACTCTGTAAGCACAATTTTCACAATTAGGCTAAGATGTTTAACAGTGTATATTAGTGACAGGTAGCAAGCCCATCGCCTAACAGCACTACAAGCCTTTATTCCCTTAGTCACCTCTTACGACATCCACGGGAAGACATGGAGTGGCACTATTCTGACCCGGCAGCCACACGGGCAACACGGGGTTTTGGTGAACTCTTTTACAGTATTTTCATATTTTGTTGAGATAGGTATCGATGAAAAAAATCGATCCATATTCCCATTTTGATCAGGGACTCTATTCTACGATAAAAAACAATAGGTAGGGTAAAGTCACCAGTAGTCGGCCTCGGCCTATATTTTGAATGAGTGGGAAGAGTACGAAAGATATATTTCCGAGTCTTCGCCTTCATATAAGTAATACTGGTCTCTGGCTGAACAGTGGTGACTTTGCCCTATATATTTTGACCTGTTATCGTATTGTAAACGTTTTAATAGCTCTTTATTTACTTAACAATATACAATTAACATAACACGTCGAGAGCAATATTGTTTAACGTCGTAGAATACCTAATAGAGGACCTCTGGGGTCATTATGACATAACTATGCAGCTCAGTTTACGCTGAGAGAAAAAGACGGAGCGATATAAGTGCTATAGCTCTGTCCTTTTCTCTCAGCGTAAATTGAACTAAATAGTTATGTCATAATAATCCCATATGTCCTCTATTTATTTCACATCAGTTTTAGTATTGCATTTGACAATATCACCGTATTGCCAACACGTTACATTATGACTTTACTGAGAAGAATGAACTCCAGCATAGCATTAGAAACACATAAGTGACTCCTTTCTTCGCTTGTAGTTTCTTAGGCTGTGGTTCTCCGGATTTGGTAAACAGTTTTCGGCGTCCTGTTTGTCGAACGAAGATGGGCAAACTGTACAATACGAGTATGGCAGGGTAGACTGTACGCCGCAAACTGTTTGACTATTTAGGACTGTAGACTTATGCTAGGTTTACATTAACATAGTACTTGTTATTAGTGTTAATATTATTTATCTGCAGAGTGACAAGTGACGAATAGCTGTTAAAAAGATTGTCAATTCAGTGTCAATTTTTTTCCATAGAAAGTTAGCTCCGGGCGATAACGTTTTTCACCCCGTAAATGAAGTCTAATTTCTACGATATTTGCGTATGTTGTAAGTAGTTATTGTGAAAAAGTAGGTTTGTACGTTTTTTTATATTTTTTGTTTTTTGTTAATTTATACTTTCTTGGAAAGGAAAATGGCAGTCAGTAATTTTTTAACCATATTTTGTACTATATTATACTACTTAGTCTAGCATTATATGAAGCTATACATATTTATTTAAATATAATAAATACAGTTAACAACGTTAAATTTTGAGCCACTATTATAACCCTGTCAGAGTGACAGTGTCAAGTACTGACAAATTAGAAATAACACATTTATATAATATCTACTAGCCTACTCCACGCTGCGCTGACTTAGTTGGTAGTGAACCTGCCTACAAAAATACTGGTCCCGGGTTCGATTTGTGGTTTGGGCGAATATATATTTGTGTGATGTTCTTAGTCTTGGATTTTTTCTATGTGTTTAAGTATGCTTTTCTGTATAATAAGTAATTTTATCTCTAACTAGTACCCTTTTGATATAAAATAGTGGTGTTTTAACTTGGTCAATGTTACTGTCAAAATAAGAGCTAAAATAACGTTGAAAATATGATAACACGTCAAAGCAATTAGGTTTTATCACGTAGAACAGAGCCTCTGGGTTCGAATTGATGCATTTATCAGTAAACCCGTAAACAAGGCTAGAGTTATATTGCAATCTGCTGAGTGCAGTGTAGCTCTACTTAGAAGAATACCTGTATAAAGTTCATAAATTGCAGTTGTTACAAACTTTAACTTTATCGGTACTACAATAGATAAGTTTCGTCAGTTTTTTTTTTTTGTTTATTCTATGTAAAGCTAAGGGACCATTGAACATTCTTCCATATAAAGATAGGCATTACCTGTGACATGTGATTTTTTTATTTGCTTTTTGTCCCAATTATTATATGTGTTTAACCTTCCGTGGATGCACCTGATGGTTTCAACGGATGACCAGCGCTGACTTTAATGCCAGCATTACGCTGAGTTGGGACCATTTCGAGGCTACATGGCTCATCTCAAAATTAAATGTTTTTCTTTTATTTTAACCTACTTTGATTCAGTTGTTCTCAAGACCGTATTGTTATAACTTTACTTGACTTGTGCAGGGTCCTTCCGGGTTGGTACCACCATCTTATCCATTAACCTACCAAGCAGCAGCAGCAGCAGTGTTCGCATCGTTGTGTTCCGGTTTGGGGATAAGACAGCCGGTGAAATGACTAGCATAGAGGCATTCCATCTTAGTCCTCAGGGTTGGCAACGCATTTGCAGACTTGTGAATGCGAATGTCTATGGGTCACAGTTTCCACTTACCATCAGGTGGCCTGTGTGCTCGTTTGCCTTCCCATGCTATAAAAAAAAAAACGTTATAAATCTTAAATTATCGTTCAAAAAGAAAAATGACGAAAAAACCCAAAGATATTTTTGAAATACCTATTCAATGATACCCATTTGGCATAGTTCATCATCATAAGTCTGGTAGCCGCCATATTGAATTTAATTTACTGACATAATTATCTCTAGTGACACTCACAAGATTAAGACAAATCGATTGCCATATGAATCATTAAAATCGGTTCACGCATTTAGTTTCTAGAGCGCCACAAAGGAACAAACATACCATATATAGGCTAATAAACACATTACCTTCCTACTTAAGCAGTCGGGTAAAAAACCTACGACATGATGACAATCCCTTCTTTAATAGCTTAATATCTCAAATTTCAAAGTTTGAATCGAAAGATTGTAATCCAAAGACCTCAAATGTCCTGAGAACACGAAGATGGAATGCTTATATGCTAGTTATTTCACCGGTAGTCTTATTACACCAAAACACAACGATGCGAACACTGCTGCTTGGCGGTAGGTGAAGGATAAGATGGTGGTAGCGATCCGGATGCACAAATTCCTACCACAAGTAAACATCATGTTAAAATACAATACATTTAAAGAAAAATCCTGTAGGCTTTCGTTTATTAATAAATCACTATAACTTTGTAATTATTACCCGTGTGGATGCCGGGTTAGAATAGTGCCACTCCATGTCTTCCCGTGGATGTCGTAAGAGGCGACTAAGGGAATATAGGCTTGGTAGTACTGTTAGGCGATGGGCTTGCAACCTGTCACTAATATGCTGGTAAACATCTTAGCCTATTTGTGCAAATTGTGGTTACTGAATTATCAACAACTTTTTAAGTTGTAATTCTGTAGCTCTGCCTAGCCCACTCTGGGATTACAGGCGTGAAGGTATGTAGATATGTACACTCGCGAGCAAAAAAATCGACTCAAGCTGCACGTTTGGGTTCTCCGTCCAGTATCTCTTGACCTATTCAGAATATCTTTAAAAAAAATATACCAAACGAAAGCTGATAATGTAACAATTGAAAAAAAACAAGAATCCTGGGAATCCGCCCAGGATTTTCCAAGTTATGTCTCATTTCCCGATATGTGGATCATTTACTCGTTCCGAAACGTACCCCTTTTGACCCATATAAATATGGGGTAGGAGGGGGAAATGTCATCAGTCACTTATCAGAAGTTGACCGGTACACATCTCTGCTAACCTTACTCGGAAACCCTGAAGAAAATGGATACCACCATGACTGAAGCCGCCCAAGTCGTGGCCTTGCTGGAAGAGGGCCACAACCAACGCTTCGTGGCTGACCAGCTGAATTTAAGCCAGTCAGCAGTAACCCGAGTTTACCGACGGTTTTGGGAGACTGGGGCCTTGACACGAAGACCAGGTTCTGGCCGCCGGAGGTGCACATCGGAGAGGGATGACCGCTTTATAGTCACTTCCTCTCTCAGAAATCGGCACCAGACCGCCGTTACTGTCAATCAGCATCTTCGGGATGTACGAGGGGTTACTGCCAGTGAGTGGACAGTAAGACGAAGACTCAAGGAAGCTAACCTGACCCCAAATCGACCCGCCACGGGCCCCAGACTGCTCCCGCGTCACCGCCAAGCACGCCTGGAATTTGCTCGTCAACACGAAAATTGGACCATTGAGCAATGGACCACAGTTCTTTTTTGTGATGAGTCCAGGGTGTGCTTGAAGGGCTGTGACAGACGAGGAAGAGTTTACAGGAGGCCAGGAGAACGGTATGCACAATGCTGTTTCAAGGAAACAGTTGCCTATGGCGGAGGTTTCGTCAGTGTGTGGGAGGGCATTTCCATCGAAGGGCGTACAGAGCTCGTTTTCGTACCTGGTGGGGGCCGTGGCGGTGGTTTGACCGCTGCCAGGTACATCACTGACATCCTTGAGGAGCATGTTGTTCCTTACGCCCGTTTTTATGACGAGGGGTTCGTCCTGATGCAGGATAATGCCCCTTGTCATACCGCAAGGATCACTCGGGCCTACCTTGCCGAGGTCGGCATTACCACCATGAACTGGCCAGCCGTCAGCCCGGACCTGAATCCTATTGAACATCTCTGGGACTACCTGAAAAGGCAGATTCGGAAGAGGGGTCCAGCTCCTTCAAATATTACGGAGCTGAAGACAGCTCTGCAGGAGGTGTGGGATGCCATCCCCCAGGAGCTTATCAAAAAGCTGATAAGATCCATGAAAAACCGCCTGAATGCTGTGATAAGGGCCAGGGGTGGAAAAACGAAGTATTAATGAATAAATGAAACCTTATTTTCCTTAAAATGCCTTTTATTTTACGATTTCCCTTTTCTTTTCTTTTTGTTTTTTTTTCATGCATCTCTGCAAAACCTGGCTGCTGTCACTTGTGGAAAATGGCATGACTGAATATATTTTTTTTTTAAATCGTTACATTATCAGCTTTCATTTGATACCATTTTTTTCAAGATATTTTGAATAGGTCAAGATATACTGGGCGGAGAACCCAAACGTGCAGCTTGAGTCGATTTTTTTGCTCGTGAGTGTATGTATTGTATTAGTCATTAAGTCATTACTGTAAAAATAACAGGTCCAATCCAAATCCAATCCAATGTTCAATGGCAATCGGTCACAGACAAGCGAAAAATAACAAGTCCCGGATGTAACAACCTACATTCACCTTGTTAACGTGAGAGCTAGCCTGTCAGTTGCATTCATATTAAAATTTAAACTCTGCAAAACATTTTATGAGACTTGAAACTGCAATAGTAGTTTATGCATGCTTTTAAATACGAGTGACGATCATACGAGTGATTTAAACATGTCATAAGTTCAAACTTATCCTACTTTCGTAACATAGTCCAGTAACTTTGTCGCCTGATAGTATGGGGCAGTATGCGCTAAATCCGGTAGTTCTGAATTTTTGCAGACTTGTTTATGATGTTGCCCTAATGAATAATCCAAGTTTGTGACCTCGAGCGCCGAACGCAACTTTGTCAAAAATCGAAAATACCGCGAAAAAAACGTTTTTAATTTTGGCGATTATAACCCTAAAGGACTGGTTTTTGAAAAAAACTTTTTAAAAACTTTTTTAAAGTGGACTAAAGTTGCTACAATATGATACTAAATTTGTGTCTGTAGATCCAATAGTTTCTGTGATTAAGCTTTTCAAAGTTTATCATTTTTACGAACTTCGCCATTTATTGCAATTCTGTCGTTCTGAATGAATTTTGACCCTGATTATGCTATTGAAGCCCTGTACGAGTACTTTTATGATGAGCTGTTAAAAAAGATATGGAGAGTGTGAACGATAATGTTAAAGCTAAGCTGCGAATAATAAAGTTAATCAAAAAGAAAACCAACAAACAAAATGACAACAGTAATGGCGCCATTGGCGGCAATTCGATCTTCCGTCAAGACGAATGTTTTTTTTTAAATCATAGACAAACGAATGAAGTCCCTATTTCCAAGTCCTCGAGATCAAATGTCGTGCGGTTAATATAAAAAAAAACATGCTGAATTGACGTTTCGAGTTGATGACGGTTTATATCCATGAATACTAAAATAGAGACCCTCTTGAGTTTTGACAGCTGTTCCAAATTTAAACTCATAACGTAACAAAAATCTATAGTGTAATAATTATATCATTACAGTAGAGATTTTACCCACAACCACAGACAATAAAGTTTTCATAGTAAAATTGGTTGTAATACATACATACTTTAAATCACGCCTGTTTCTCAGAGGGGTAGGCAGAGACCACTTCTTTCCACTTACTACGATCTTGACAAATTTATTTCGCTTCTTTCACATTCATTCATCGAGTCCTGCACGTACGTCGGTTTCGGGTACTTAAGATATTATTATTACGTTGTAATAATGGTGGTAATTCCCTACGGGTTTTGAACGCATAATAGAGGACTTATGATATGTGTGTAGTTAAAACAGTTTTAAATTCTTGAGCATTCAAGCTATTGTTCCTGCTCGCAGCAGTCTATTATACCACCCCTTTTATAATAAGTTACATACATACTTACATAAACTCACGCCTTCATTCCCAGAGTGGGGTAGGCAGAGCTGAAGAATAACCAACTAGTCTTAAAACTTCTTGATAATTCTGTAAACACATTTTGCACAAGTAGGCTAAGATGTTTCCCAGTGTATTAGTAACAGGTGGCAAGCCCATCGCCTAACAGTACTGCAAGCCTTTATTCCCTTAGACGCCTCTTACGACATCCACGGGATGACATGGAGTGGCACAATTCTAACCCGGCAACCACACGCCAAAGTATAATAAATTCTTGTAAAAAAAACAAAAAATAATACTTGTTAAGCTAACAATAACTCACGTTTCCCGTGTTTATGCCCTTAGCCTAGTAAATCAATTTGCTTACACGCGAGCGCAGCTGCAATTTAAAAGGAATTTGGCAAAACTTCTGTTTGAGTTTAAGTTTACTTCCAATTTTATTTGCACTTCACTTTCAACCAAATGACTTTATAAATACATACATACCCTCACGCCTGTAATCCCAGAGTGGGGTAGGCCGAGCTAGAGGATTACCTACAACTTGAAAAACTTGTTTTTAATTCTGTAACCACATTTTGCACAAATAGGCTAAGATGTTTACCAGCGTATTAGTGACAGGTTGCAAGCCCATCGCCTAATAGTACTCCATGGAGTGGCACTATTTTAACTCGGCAACCATACGGGAATGATGACTTTATATGACACAAAATTAAAGAGTAAAATGGGGGTAAGGGGAGGAGGGGTTGTTTGTATGTAGAACAATTGTAAATTACTACACAGGCCGGGAAGTAGGGGGTTACCGGCCGAGTTATATAGACTGGTTACGAGATTGTTACGAGGCTGGCAACCCCTTTTCACGACGAGGTATGTATAGTGCTTTTCTCAAACATATGCAATGAAATAAAAAAAGCATGTGTGTAATAGGCATTAGCGCGGATATTTTTGGTCCGATAACCATAAAGCCACTGAAAAAAAATAAAAAAAATAATTTAGCTATTAGGCTGTTCATAAACACAGCCGCCATGTCAACATAGAAATTTAAAAAAAAATACTTCCCGGCCTCGGCCTTCAACTTTGTATGAAATTCCTTTCTCTCGAGTTGCTCCACCCGCAACGTGACACTTTGAAGATAAAATAACTAAGATAACGCCAACATTTCATTGCATGTTTGAGAAAAATCTGTGATTATAGTTGGTCAAATGATGATTTGGTAAAAAAAAAGTGCATCACTGATAGCAAATGAAAAAAATGCTAGCAAATAACGCGCCGTGCAATAACGCTCATTGATAACTGTAATAATGTCTTCTTATTCTTGATTCAGCCCTCAAATATCACACCTTCATAACAATAGTGACATTAATTCAAAATTTCAGCTTTCAAACTTCAAGTCATAAATTTATTATTATAGAGATCAAATTCGTAATTTAAAATTTTTGAATTAGGTCACTATTGTTCTAAACGTGCGATATGTCGGACGTGCCTGAGTTGCGCCTTATAATGATAAGCCTTCAATTGAAGCTTCAATTGCCAGTCATTTGAAACGATTAATCACGTCAACATTGTCATTCGCAAATGACCGTTTATGGGACTCATACCGTCCTCCTAAATCAAAATGACACATACGCAATTTGATAGTCAAAGTAAATTTTACCAACTGTCTTAAGTAATAAGATCACTAATACATACGCGGTTGTATGAGACATACGCCTTTTTTCCAAGGATTGCAGTATAGGATTGACGTACTTGTAAGCTGATGACAGATCGCGTCAACAGCTTATGTCAACTCCATACATTTCGAGTCGATAGAAAACAGACACGTAAGCAGCGTTTGCGTTTCGTCGGCGATACTGTATTATCGCGTATGTAACAAATTATATAAGTTGCAAAGTGTACCTTAATGTCTTGCTTGCTAAGGTGTATTTTGCATCTTATTTAATTTGTTAGTTACACGCTATTGCAGTAGCACTGAAGATTTGGGCTTTATCGACTTTGTTTTGATTTATTAGCGACCGGCCGGCGTTGCTTTGGTTTATACAGGGTGGGAAAAAAAACGTCATATGGACGGCAACTAACTTAAATATTGAAAATATCTAATTCTACGTAAATGAGACTTTCTTTTATATTCGTGGATTTTTGGAAATTCGTCTGCCTTTACCGGGAATCGAACTGGTCGAATACTTATGACAAAATAATATCGTAGGTTTTTTATGGTATTAATTGAATTTCAGGGTGTATGTTGTAGATATAAATGATCGCTATGAATGATGCTTTCGATCTGTATCATAAAACACGATTCAATTGCGTTATTTTATTTTATTTACATTCGGAAAACTAACATCCTGCTTGTCACTAAATACATTTTACAATATAATAACCTAAGCCATAGCCTAGGCCTAGGTATTGTCGTGTTCGATTAATTTCTGGTTCGAATTCCGGTTAAAGTAGACAAATTTCCAAAAATCCAAAAATGCAGTAAGTATTGAATTTATTTAAAAAATAAAAGTAAGTTCATTTGAGTAGAATTTGCTGTTTCTACTATTTACGAGTAAGTAGTTGCCGTCCATGTGGCGCTTGTTCTTTCCACTTTGTATCAGTTTTATGTCACGCTTGAACTTAATTTATATGCACCTTAAGGAAGACATACTCTGAATCATAGTTTTTATTTTATTTATTGCACGGGAAGGCAAACGAGC
Organism: Acleris emargana; assembly: GCA_927399475.2. Taxonomy (NCBI): domain Eukaryota; kingdom Metazoa; phylum Arthropoda; class Insecta; order Lepidoptera; family Tortricidae; genus Acleris; species Acleris emargana. The sequence continues at coordinate 4,325,344 of OV656843.1, forward strand.
ACTCAGGCCACCTGATGGTAAGTGGAAACTGTGACCCATAGATAGACATTCGCATTCACAAGACTGCAAATGCGTTGCCAACCCTGAGGACTAAGATGGAATGCCTCTATGCTAGTCATTTTACCGGCTGTCTTATCCCCAAACCGGAGCACAACAATGCGAACACTGCTGCTTGGCAGTAGGTTAATGGATAAAGATGGTGGTACCAACCCGGATGGACCCTAAAACCGTTAAAACCGGATTAACATCCGATGCGTTGTTAAGAAAGAATAAGCGTCCAAACAGACGGACGCGGATAGCGACATCGTTTTATAAGATACTAGCGACCCGCCCGCGGCTTCGCCCGCGTGGAATGTATTATACATATAAACCTTCCTTAAGAATCACTCTATCTATTAAAAAAAACCGCATCAAAATCCGTTGCGTAGTTTTAAAGATTTAAGCATACATAGGGACAGACAGCGCAAGCGACTTTGTTTTATACTATGTAGTGATAATTGACAACGTGCAAACTGAATTGAATCTTATGACTGATTAACATTGGTCCCGCAAAAGCATGCCATTAGACGTACATTGGCGATTTGGTTTTCACGTTTGAGGCGAGAGCTGGAATATACCCAAAAATACTCACGGTTTTTACATTCTAAGAGAAAAATTTCATTAATTTTGTAATTGACCCAATAGTTTTGTTTGAATATCTTTATTTATTTAATAGACAGTTTATGGATGACATGATTATTTTTAATTTGGGTTGGCATTTTCTAATAAATTATAACAATTAAATTATATTTAATGATAAAAAGTGTTTGTAATAGTGTAATAAAACATACTATTTCAAGCTGTTTTCGCCTAACCCGTAAGATACACCTAGGAGGGCTTCAAGCCAAAACTGAAAGTCAAACAAAGGTCAAATATACTTTTGTCGAAATGTCAGAAATAGATAAATATTTCAAAAAATTACATACATACATACATACCTTCACGCCTGTAATCCCAGAGTGGGCTAGGCAGAGCTACAGAATTACAACTCTAAAAAGTTGTTGATAATTAAGTAACCACAATTTGCACAAATAGGCTAAAATGTTTACCAGCATATTAGTGACAGGTTGCAAGCCCATCGCCTAACAGTACTACAAGCCTATATTACCTTAGTCGCCTCTTACGACATCCACGGGAAGACATGGAGTGGCACTATTCTAACCCGGCAACCGCACGGGGCTAATAATGCAGAACGGCTTTAAAACCCTATTCTTCGAAATGGTTTTCAAACCAGAGTAATTTAAAAAATATGAACAATCCCAATTGTAATGAGGCAATAAACGTTTACTGACATGCTTTTGATGGACTAATGAAAATCTGCCATTAGGGCCGTATTGATAAAGCCATAGAAAACTAATTTATAACGCATCTTGAGGTGACCATTAAAGTCGAGATCAGTTTATTATAGCACTACAGTGAGAGGGGTCCTTTTCAAAACTTTGTATATCGTCGGTGATACCGCGTAACTAACAAATTTATGATAGAGAATAATGAACTTTACTGTCTTAATTAAAAGGTGCGTTTTGCTCCTTGTTTAAAATGTTACAACAGTGGTGGGTATAATAATATTATATACGTCTTATGCTACGGTTGTTTCTCTGCGCTGTGCCGCAAGGCATACAAATTGTAGACAGGCAATGAAGTGCTGCATGTGTTTACAGGTCACATTGTTTCAGTTAGATAAAACCGGCCAAGTTCGAGTTGGACTCGCGCTTGAAGGGTTCCGTACCATTATCTATAAAAAAACACATCTGTTGTATGGTATTTGTTTTGTCATAGCAGAAACAGAAATACACCGTCTGTGAAAATTTCAACTGTCTAACTATCACGGTTCCTGAGACAGCCTGGTGACAGTCAGACGGACAGGTTTTTTTTTTTTTTTTTGTTTATATTATTTATTGTACAACAAAAATAGATTTTACATTTAAATAAACACCTCATAAACCACTTAAGGGTTTGTGCGAGGATGGAACGCCCTGAAATTACAATATAAAGTCTTACAATTACAAAAAACAAGTACAAGTACACTTCTACCCACAAACATTACAGTTTATTGACAAAGTACGATTTTAGTTTATACTTAATATTATTAGGAATTAAGCTATCTCTAAATTTAACATCAAGGTCATTTATAAGACGAGGAATTAAGTAGGCGCTGGTTCTCTGTCCATAGACATTGGTGTGTCCAGGAGTGGTTAATTTTTTATTTACGACGGCTCGAGTGCGTATAATGTTTGATTTTAGGGTTTGAAAGGTTGTGTCAAAAAATTGTTCCTTAATTAGGTTAAATTGGACTTTTTGGTGGATAGGGAGACAGTTGCAGTGTTTGAATAGCTTCAGTTCGTCATTAGCAAATTTAATTTTAATTTTAAAAGGAACAGGTGGACAGCGGAGTCTTAGTAATAGGGCCCCTTTTTACCCTTTAGGTACACAACCTTAAGAAATAATTTATGCCATAAATACTAACGTTTTTGTATTAGAAAATTGTATATAATATTTTATTTTTTATTTTAATACTTACATACATACCTTCACGCCTTCATTCCCAGAGTGGGGTAGGCAGAGCTACAGAATTTCCAACAACTCTAAAAACTTGTTTAAATACTTTATTGCACAAAATTAAAATAGTGTACAAAAGGCGAACTTAATGCGACAAGCATGAAAATTGTATTATTAATATTAGTTTTACTTTCTTTTTCCTGTGTGTATAAAATACTACAATAAAATTCAAAAAAAATAAGTGCGGAGCTTCCTGACTCTAAATTCAAATCTGACATAAAACAAAAACGAATTTCCCGAGCATATTAAAAAGTAAACGATTATATCATGGTTAGGGATGTTTGGCAGTGAGTCGTACATCCTGCATGAGTAATCTACACTTAAAAAAGTTGCACCTACTGTGCATAAATACTGTGATATTGTAAACTTATGTATGATGTTAACATTAAAAATAAAAATAAAACTTGCCGAGTTTTTTACGCCGGTGGTAATGCTTTTTGACATTCATAGGGGCATTAATTATTATGCCTAAATTGAAGATTCAAGAACTTTGACTTTGACTGGTGTTTAATTAATGTTTCTTTCCTTCAATATATTTAACCCTTGTACCACATCACATCAAACGCTACAAAATGACATGTCAAGCAACGCATGCTTCCATACCGTAAAGTAAACTTGATTCGATCACTTGAACCGAAGTCAACGTGTTACCCGCTCACGTAGTCACTTCAACCGTAGTCGGCACTCAGTCAAGCGAAGACGCCGCGGCGAGCGCACGTGTCCCCGTGCTTTACGTCGTAAATTTTTAATTCCCGACCGATATTCCAAAACCACGTAAAGAAGCCATAAAACTCCTGTATTTTTCACCGTGCTTGTGCAGTGAAAGTTACTCGGTTATACTATGAATGTGTGATTCCGTGTCGTGGTTCGTGTTTAGTGTGTTTTGCAAGTTTTTTGAAGTGTACGCGAGTAGGGGCTTGTGGGCAGGCGCACTGTGTTTTTTTCTTTGGAAAGGTGAGTTTTTTTTATAAAGTTTGTTTTGCGTATTTTCAGGTAAATCGGTAAATTGAGTTTGAAAACGGATACAGATGAATTTTCTGTACATTACTAAAGATTTTGAAAATGTAGGTACTAGGTAAAGACAAGTGTATAGGCATTATCTGATCAGGTTAGATGCGTAAAGTTTCTTCTGGCATTTATCTGACAGATATGTTCGGAATTCGGATCTGAATTTTAGGATATGGACCCAAGTCCCATGTTATTAAAATTTGTATTATTAACCTTTAAATTTTTTATCGTTTAAATTGTTGTATTTTTTTTAATTAAACATTGACTTCATCGTCATTTCAAGACATTTTCTATGTAATAATTACTTACAAACGCCTTCGTTTCTTAATTTATTTATTTGTATGAAACACCGACGTCTTTAACATACCGGCTCCCATCTGACCCATCCCATCCCATCTGTTTAGCTTCCATTTTGATTGACTGATAAAGTGTGTATGTAGCAGATGCTTTTAGTAATAGTAAACATAAATGGATTACGTTGTTACTAACGGTATCAAATAAATCAATATTCACCACATTACATTCTGAAAATAAACACGTACTCGCTTTACATTTTACTTTTATCGGAATTATTACAACGCGATAACGAAAAAGTTCACGTTACAGTATGAATCAAATATCATAAGTAACATTTTTTTTAAGTACTAGAGATATTGACATTGAAACGATTTTAAGTTTTAACCAATATATTATCTCTTGTCGCGGTGTTTGTGGTCAAAGTACTCCCAAAACGGCTCGACCGATTTTTTTGTAATTTTGGTGGGTATGAGAATTATCGTAAATTATATTTATAAGGTTTTTAAGGAAAATATTTACTAGAACATAATTTTAAGAATCTTAAGATATTATTAAAGTAAAAAAGTATTTCAGAAACCATTAATCGAATCGCTTCTACTTTTAAAATTATCTTTATTACACTTAATGCTTCGATGAATGACTCATAGGTACGCATAAGATAGTATGTGGAACACAATCAGGGTTGCCCTCCTTATGCGAATACAATGGGAATTGTGTGGTTATATTTAGACATATCCCGCTGATTTGATACCTCCCTGATATTATTTCTTTTGAACAAGTAACATAGCAGATTGAAATAATATGTTTCATTGCCATTTCCTTTTGATGCTCTCCTTTTTTATCCCATGTTTTAACGGATTATAATAAAGTTAAAAGCACACGGAATTTATACTACTCGGTAAACCCTGATTGCGTTTGATATGCTATCGTATTGTCAACTTCGTGTAGCTCTTTATTAGACAATGAACGTTTTAAAAGTCTCCCGGATCTCGGAAAGTAGTTTAGACCATAGGAGAGTATAAGACAAAGTTTTTTTTTAAATAAGGGTGAGAGGCCTAAACCTAGACCTAAAGGGAATTAATCACCACCGCCCACTAGCAACTCAAGAAGCTGTCGGTGCGTTGCCGGCCATTTAGGAAAATGTTAACCCTTTTCTTGAAGGCACCCATGTCATTACGAGGACCTAGCTGGCCTAGTCGGTAGTGACCCTGCCTACGAAGCCATGGGTTCAAATCCCGGTAAGGGCAGATATTTGTGTGATGAGCGCGAATATTTTGTTCCTGATTCATGGATGTTTACTATGTATTTAAGTATATATTTCTCTATATAAGTACTTATATCGTTGTCTAGTACCCATAGTACAAGCCTTAGCTTAGTTTGGGACTAGGTCAATTGGTGTGACATTGTCCCCTGCTATTTATTTTTTATTTTATTTTGTTACTGATGGGAAATATCGTCGAAGGGAGTTCGTTCCACAGTTCCACTGTACGAGGCAAAAAGTGCCTAGTGAAACGCACGGTGGAAGAACGCCATTCTTAAAGGTGATGTTGATAGAACCTGGCTTCCATCAAGTGAAAGAGTCATACAAACCCGGTGATTGATTTACGAGCTATTGCACCGTAAATATTAACAAGTATAGGTTGCCGCCGTAGGTGTACTTTCTGGAATCAAATCGGAGAAATACTGGAATAGGGCCGAATCTTAAGTACCTACCCGAAATTGACGTGCATTTATGACTTAATGTATGAATGTGAAAGAAGAAAGAGATTTGTCAGGATTGTAGGTGGAAAGAAGTGGTCTCTGCCTACCTCTCTGGGAAACAGGCGAATCTTAAGAAGTCCCCAGCGGCCTTAGATATGTAGTTGCGATTATCGCGTGACAAAATGGTGATAAAGCATCCATCACTCTCGTACTTATACGTGTTAAAAAGTGACGGATGTTTTATCCACATTTTGTCACGCGATAACTGCAACCATATTAGGCGCCCAGGTTCTCGCTTGAGGATGTAATGCCAAATATAAAAGGCACCCTATAATGCATTTGACAAGGTTATAATTAGAATTTTACTATTTTAGGAATCGAACGAGGTACTGATCTCGACTGTAATGCTCACGATGCGTCAAAATTGCTATTTGTCTATTGCTCGTCGTTAATGTTGACGTATATTGGGACACGCACCTCGATCAACAAACAGGCTCTTATACAAAAAGACATCTAGTAAACTTAGCACGGATTAAAAACAGAAGTTGAATATTTTTTGCCTACTATGGCTACTAGTGTCATGATCTGTCCATAGTCTTTCTGATTTGATACCTTTATTAGATGTGTGAAGCTCTGTACATTTGTATGAGTTTTATAACAGTTTTTTGACAGTATGGGCGACCTGTAAAGTTCATTTAATTGCAATAAAACTTGGTAACCAGGGCCCTATTTCACGAAAGGTACTAGTCTAGTAATACCCGTCCATGGACTAATATTTTGTACAAGTTTACAATTGTGGGTTTCAACAAGCTACAGTTGTAAGTTACTAGTTACTTCTTTGTAAAATTGTAAATACTAGGATTACTAGTGTACGTTTCTCGAATCTACAAATATACGGCTTTACTAGTTAGTAGTAACTAGTTAATATGTACAAGTCTTGGTAAATCACGTTTCATTACTTTTTTTACAAGACTTGTGTAGCTAGTAGCGGTGCACAGACTAAAAATACTAGTTACCGAATGGCTGTTTACGCTATTATCAAGGCTGAATTAGGTACCTAAATTTTTAATTCAAAGAATCAGTCAAGTGAGAGTCGAGCACACATTATTTTGAGGTGCCGGATCTAATTAGGTTAATTAATTATTGTTTAGTATCGTATTAATTATTAAGCGTGTAAAAACTTGTTGCGATTTTAATGGTAATCGACACAAGACTTGGCAGTATGTCTTAAACTCTTTGCCTATCTGTGGGATGAATGTAACAAACATCTAAAACGGCCCGCGATTTTTTGATTAGCTTCATTCGTGTCGTGTCCTAATAATTTGAACAATAATAACTAATAACAATGGAATTTAAACTTACAGTTTTAAGAATAATATTAGAGAATAAAGGTGTTTTATTTGGGGGATTCTCTAGTATATTAACAAAACGTCGGAATCAGTCCACATTGCTTTAAAAACTTCACAATACACTTAAAATCGACAAGACACAACAATTTTCACAATAAAATCGATATTTTTGACAAAAGTAAATTCAACTTGTAATTTTTACAAAGCTTCCGACCTTGGTAGGTTTAGGCTTGTAATTAACAAGTGTATTTATTATTTTTAACTTTCGTGAAACAAAAAACAGTTTACCATGGTGAAATTAGCCCGTATTTACTAGTTGGCGACTAGTAACTGGTAGACTAATATTGTAATTTGTGAAACGTAATCTTACAAGCTAGTGAAAAATAATAGTCCATAGAATAGTAATACTAGTCTGATAGCTTTTGAGAAACAGGATTCCACAAGTCTAATAAGAGGTAATAGTGAAACAGGATTTACTAGAACTTGTAATTGTAACACTGGTGACTGGTAACAAGTAAATCCGTAGACTTGTAGATTCGTGAAATAGGGCCCTGGTAATACGTTGGTAAACATCTTGGCCTGTTTGTGTGGTTGCTGAATTATCAACAACTTTTTGGAGTCGTTGGTAGTTCTATGGCTCTGCCTACCCCGCTCTGGGATTACAGGCGTGAAAGTATGTATGTATGTATGTATGTAAAACTTGGTAAAACCTATTTTCATTTATTTTGAAATAAAAATCTACTGCTGCAGGAACAATATTAAACACTTTTGTTTTTTGCACTATTCTAATGAAAAAGATGATGATGATCCTGATGATGGTGATGATGGTGATGATTATGACGGGTGGGGACCGGTTGATCGATCTTCCGGCCATTCCATCCTGTTCCCCCGCGGTTAAGCCGTAAGTTATCCATTAACCTACCGCCAAACAGCAGTGTTCGCATTGTGTTCCGGTTTGGGGATTAGTCAGCCGGTGAAATGACTACCATAGAGGCATTCCATCTTAGTCCTCAGCGTTGGCAGTGCATTTGCAGTCTTGTGAATGCAAACTATGGGTCACAGTTTCCACTTACCATCAGGTGGCCTGTGCGCTCGTTTGCCTTCCCTATGCGCTCCCATCCAGCATATATCCCATCTTCTTGTTTTAAGAAACAGAAGTACGTCCTGTAGGTTAATACTTTGAAGTGCTTCGTTCGATAATTGGACCTCCCCGAACGTGCGTCTCAGTCACGAGTAGGTACATGACATACTCTGCTATGACGTTGTGGCTCGTTTCCTTTTTGCCACAGTGTCGACATTGGATAGATATCTGTTGAGCGGACAGTGTCAACACTCCTGGGCCTTTATTCTAGGCGATAAAAACCATATTGTCTTTCTCTGTGGTACCCACCAATGAGATAGATAGGTTACCAACCCATTAATATACTGTCGGTGAAACTGACCTTCTGCTGGAGTTTCTTGCGGCGCTTCTTCTCCGCAATGATGGTCTTGTCCAAAGCGCTGGTAGATTCACTGTACATTTCCGACGAGTAAAAGAGCCCGCATATGGCCAATTTACTGAGTCAATATTTTGAATTTCCAACTGCAAAACCGCGTAAGTAATTTTTTTAATGAGGAGCAAAATGCACTTTATTCATGAGAAGGTAAGGATTATTTTGCTCTATCATAAATTTGTTCGTTACGCGGTTGAGCATTAGCAGTATCACCGACGATATGACAAAGTCACCACAAACACATATTTTAGTAGAGAACGCCTGCGTGTCCAACTAGGCCAAATGTTCGGCCAAAGGCACGCAAAATGTACACCAACTTCTCAGTTCAACCGTACCTACGAGTACAGTAGTTTAATCTCATCAAATTTCACAACACATTAGCGAAACCCTAAACACGTGGGCAGAAGGAAACGCAAACGTTGGCTAAATTCGATTAAACATTCGTCTTAACTCCCTGACGTCACGCCGTTGTTGGCAAACATAAACTCGAGTGACTCTGATTTCGTGTTTATCTTACGACATCCAGATAAATATATAGCTACTAGTTTTTGCCTCTGAATATCCTTGTATCGTCAAAAATCGTTTATTTGGATAACGTAGGAACAAAAATCAGGTCAAGTGCGAGTCGCACTCGCGCAGTACGCATTATTATACTTCGATTTTGAATCGAACAACGCGAGATCAACTCACACTTGACTTTTAGTATTTGTTGTTTTTCTTCAAGGTTTATACTATAGGAAACCGTAACAAGTTTTATCATTTTTAGGTTAAAACAAAAATAAACATTCAGACACCCTTATTATGTAAATTTTTTTTTTTAAAGTTTTAAAAAAGTAAATAAATCCACCATCACAACATTTTAAAATCAACACGTTATCTATTAAGGTTCAAAGATACAGGTCTCTAAAGTTAGTACGGACGGACAGATTAGGCTTAGTAACTAAATAATAGGGTCCCGGGAAACCCTAAAAAAACGAAAGTTTCATGACATTGTGAAATTAGGTGCTGAACGCAAAACAAAATGAGTAAGTAATAAATTTAGCGGGTGGTAGGACCTTGCGCAAGGTCCGTCCAGATCGCTACTATCATCAAATCCATTATTAATATTTAAATATCGAATACAAGTAAATGCAGATAATAATTGGTAACCCCTTAATTTAGGTACATTTATTAAATGTACCTAAAAATAGAATTAAATAATTTACTGTAGGTACATAATTCGACTCTATTAATTTTGTGTCCGTCCGGGTTGGTACCACCATCTTATCTATTAACCTACCGCCAAGCAGCAGTGTTTGCATTGTTGTGTTCCGGTTTGGTAATAAGACAGCCGGTGAAATGACTAGCATAGAGGCATTCAATCTTGGCAGTGCATTTGCAGTCTTGTGAATGCGAATGTTTATGGGTCATAGTTTCCACTTACCATCAGGTGGCCTGTGTGCTCGTTTGCCTTCCTATGACATAAAAAAAATAAAAAAAACAATTTAATTTCGTGAGACACGATATATATTATGATTACAAATATGAATCCATTTAATTATATTAAGAATTATCTCATTTTATTATGCATAGTCCAATTAGTTTTAAAATAGTTTAAAAGTTTGAACTTGTTGGCTAAATATTCAAGCATTTAAAGCGTCACGTTAGAAAAATTTAATTAAATAGCGGGACAAATTTCAACAAAACAAGCTAAACATCTCGTGTCATTATGGCTTATTTTAGTCCCTGATTGAACAATCTACTATTGTGGCTTGATTAAAATTGTATTAGGGACTTCCGACCAATATTAATTTGCCGCTTCGAAAACAGTGTCGTAAAAATTTATTAAATTTCTGGAAGCTCTACTTATTTAAATAAACGCGGATCTAAGATTTTGTACACTTAATGTGATTTTGGCTTTGTAGCTAAGAAACATAATATTCAGAAGCATTGAATACTCAAAAGAACAAAAAGCAGCCGTTGAAATAAATGATTCGTTTTATGACACTACGGAATAAGTATTTGAAACAGTTATCGACAAATTTAATATCGGAAGAAAGTCCCTAGTTAGTTGAAATTTCTGCCACAAAACTTCTATGCCTGTTCATAACCGCTATTTTTTTCTTGATTAAAAAAACCTGACGCGTGCTGAAATCATTGAAAAACGTATCGTAAAGTTAGCCTGTATTAAGTGTTAAGAGCTCAAAATGGGAAAATGGAGAAGAAAGGGAGAATGTTAGATTTTCCAACAAAAGTAAAAAGCTTTTTAATAATAGAAAACATATTGAGCGACGCTTGGCAATAACGATAACCTTTGACGTACGTTTATTGGATGTCACTGTGACACGCCTCAAGTCCGATTACGCCGATTTGTAACAAAATACTTAAGCTATTTTTTGTTCGAGAAAAGGGAATATGTCAATTTGATCTGGTTTTATTGGTTAGAGAAAAAGATGCGAATTTTTAAATTCAGAAGTCACGTTTTATTTGAATACGAAATGAATTCGGCAAATGTCGTTATCGAAAATGGATTGAGGTAAATTTTCACATTTATAATTTATTAGTGTAGGTAGGATAATATTTTATCTGTGACTCCCGTCTGCGTAGAAGTTTATTTTTTTACCATGGTAAATGCATTTCCGACCCTGAGGACTAAGGTATAATGCCTCTATCCTAGTAATTTCACAATTTGTCTTAACCCCACAACGGAACTCAACAAGTGAACACTACTACTCGGCAGTTAAAAGATAAAATGGTAGTAGCGATCCAAGTGGACCTTAGAGAAGGTCCTCCCACCACTTACCAAATTAAACTATATCGGCAGAATATTAGAACGATTACGTAGAAGGATTAGTCAAACTAGGTCGAACGAATTTTCCGAGAAATGTGAACATTACGGACGTCGAGAGTTGTGTATTCTACTTGAATAATAAATATACTCTTACCTTTTATAATGAGAAGATTATACCTGTGCATTGTATTTTTTTCATTACGAAAAATCGATCTGTCGAGTTCTCATCTTCGGATAATTTCGTTGTTAAACCTAGCGACGCTCAGTCGTCCAAATATAACAAAAAAATAATACAAATTATACTTTAATATCGTTGGTGAAACTGCAAAACCGCGTAAGTAACATAAGGAGCAAAATGCACCTTTTTAATAACACAATAAGGTTTATTTTGCTCTATCATAAATGTGTTAGTTACGCGGTTTTGCAGCATTACTGACGATATTATAATTTGAAGCACACACTTCTGACGCAAAAACCAAAAAAAAACAAAGTACTTACATTATTACCTCGGCCCGGCAAGTAGGGGACTGCCTGACGAGGTGGTAGTCAGGCCGAGCTTTGGCCAACGAGGCCTGCTCACATCTAAGTCAGGCAATCCTTGTTTCCGTGGAATATATGATAATATTGATAATACTTTTCTCAAACAATACGAGGAAATAACAAATTTTACAAACACATAATTATAAGTATTTTTTAATACTACGAGTATTAAGATAGTTTCACGCACATTTGAACCGCGCCGCCACCCAACACTGCACCCAATCCACAAGTTAGGTGTATAGATTTTTTTTCAAGGTCCTTTCGATTTTATATGCAAAAGAGAATATTTATCATTAAAATATCGTAGGGAACAAGAATGGCTATTCATGCATTCATATTATTCTTTGAAAACGAGGCTCGTTTTTTCAAAAGAAACCCATCGTTTCCAATGTTTGGGAAAAATCAGTTTTTGTATCAGTTTGTTTTTATTTGTTTAATAGTTTTACCGACACGTAAGTCGTAGACCGCGATGTATGTAGTCCGTAGCTAATGCTACGAACGTAGGCCTGCGCTGTAGGGGTCACGTAGACGCTCATTGTATGTCGATAAGTTAAAATAAACCAAATATTGAACGACTGGTAATTTAGATGGTGTCGTGTAGATAAAAGGTGAAAGACCTAAATAGTAAGAATGGAGACGAGTAGGTGACGTGTCGACACAAGCCTTTAAGCCATGCGTTATATTAAATTTTAAATAATAAGTTGATGAGCACATATTTTTACTTTTCAATAATGAAAGACGGAAACGCGGCAGTTCTGGTCAGCGATGGCGGGATGGATGGATTCCTTTTCGAGGGACTGGCCACAGACTGCTAAGATTAGGGAAACATAGTAAAAGTGTGGGTCCTTGACCAGCAGTGTGGGACACATCAAACTGATAACAAAATAATAAATAAATAATTCAATCATTCCATTTAAAAGCTATACTCTTGTCGATGGATTAATTGCCATGACACGACATTGGCCTTTTGTCTTATTTGGCTAAGTTAAGTAAGCATAGGTCTTTCCCTATTCCCTTTTATTTTCCTTCCAAAATGTTCAAAAAGGATCTGTCGTGCCGTATGAGGTGTTCCAGGTTCTTTCCTCATTACAAATCTGAAATATTGCAAGCAGTGATAAAGACAAGCAGAAAACGTATGATGCTTAAATGTCTATCCCTTTCAGTGACAGGAACTTAGCAGGTTTTAAGGAGCTCAGAGCAAATTTTATATGCAATAGTTAAGTTAATCAATATGTATGGGTACCTATTGTAAATGTAGGATGGACGTGGTCGATGATTGATGAGGAAATAAACTTACATTAAATATACTTCTTCTTTGGGCAACTTTTCCATATTTATACAAACATTAATTAAATCATCGAAATAGTTATGTTATCAAACGATGCGCTTTAAGTTAGAAAAAAAAACATAATTATGGCTACTTATAGCAATAGAATAGACAATAGAAAAAATATAAAGTGAAAAGAAAATAATAATAACGTTGAATGGGATCCCTCTCAGCAATGTGCCGAAGTGAAACTACAGTGCTTATTTTGAGAGATACACTCAAAGTTAATTAGCAATATTCAAAAATCAAAATATTTATTCAGTAAATTGGCCAAATAAGGGCTCTTACACGTCGGTAATATAGAGTGAATCTACTAGCGCTTCGGACAAGACCAAGACAAGAATTAATAACTTGCACAACTGAAAATGCTTCCCCAATGAATTTACAAAATTTCATCAATTTCTCAAACCGCCTACTGCATTGCGCTCTGATCCCAAATTTCCCCGGCACCTTATGTCGTCACATTGACATAAATTATGCACCTCGGCAATATTCGTGCATCTTCGCAAATTCGTTGGAAATACAACCATCACTCGAGACGATTAGGCTTAAAATAAGCTGGCGTTTTGGATAGTACTGGAAGTGCTGAGGTGCTTAGTCTAAGCCGGATATCCGAGAAACGACTGGATTTAAGGGCCGGAATTCCGGCGTGGACGTTATTTTAATGGTTAATGTACTCGTAAACGGTAAGACACTGGAACGTTTTAAAATGTCTTAAGACTGAAGAGTTTTTGCAAGCGTTTTATTAACCCTAAAAAAAAATTGTTGGTTTAACTTGTGTAAGTGTATCTGTATATCTGTTTATGTGTTCGTGTATGTATCGTATGTCCAAAATGGATGGACGGAAATGGACGCGTTTTTTATTTAAAGAAAATTTGTTCATTCAGAATGGTTCTTAGATAGGTTTTTAAGAAGTGGGTTGAGCCACTTAAAAGGTATGAGGGGGTTTACCATGACCAGGCCTAGGAATATACGGGGTAAAATTAAATGACAGCTAGGGATTGCCTATATCGATAAACTGAATTATCGATGCTTTTCCCATGTATAATCAAATGACTTTTATTTTCACCCCCCCATATTAGACCCCTTTTCAAATATTTAGAACAAATATTTCATAGTTTTAGTAATATTTAATACAGATGCGGGCGACAGTTAAGCAACTATAGCAAATATCAAGTTGATAGCTTATTCTATAGTGTTAGAGAAAAACTGCTGTGACATACAGACATACAGACAGACCGACACAGAAGTCATGTCATAAGGGTTCCTTTTTACCATTTTAGTACTAGTCTCATAATCTATAGTATTTAGTTGTCTGATTAAACTTAAAATTTACCAACCTATACATTTCTATACATTTCTGGGGTCAATTGGTATTGTTCATATTTTTACAATAGCTCTGATTCGAAAACCATTTCGAGGAATAATAGGGTTTAAAAGCCGATCAGCATTATTAAGTTTTTGAAATATTTATCTATTTCGGATATTTTGACAAAAATATATTTAAACTTTGTTTGACTTTCGTTTTCAGTTTCTTTCATTTAATTGTTGTAATTTATTAGAAAACGATATCCCAAAAATAAATATTAAAATAATCATGTCATCCATAAAATGTCTGCTAAATAAATAAAGATATTAAAACAAAACTATTCGGTTTATTCTTTTGAATTAGAATGTAAAAACCGTGAGTAATTTTTTTGGTCTATCCCAATCGACCACGACGATGAAGGCAGAGAGTTGTAATTTATTTCAATAAATAGCTTTTTAAACGTTTATTTTGAATAACATTTCAACTTTAGGTTATGAATGAATTATAGCTGGTTAGGTTTTATTACTTAAATCGCTTAAAGATTACTTTTAATGTAATTAATTTAGTCGAGGTATTTAATGTTTGTACGCGATTCCGTCCCGTTTTAGATTTATTACATTAGTATAATTTTAACTTATAAAAGCTTGTTTCTTTCTAACTAATATTGTTTAAGTAAGTATTGTTAAATCGATGACAATTAACTCTTTTCCGAGCCTCAACTTTTCTTATCATTTTTTTCTGTTGGTGCAACCTTTTGTTTGCGGGAATGCGCTTCACTGAAAAGATATCGAGGAAAATTGCGTTTGGAAAAACTCACTAGGGGACATTCTATTATAAAAAAATACTGATCTAAAAATCAGTTTTAAAAACTGCACTTCGTAAAAGAAAAGTAAAAAATGGCTAAAACTTGTTAGCAGCTTTGACATATTAAAATATAACTTTTGTGACATGTCGATTTTAAATTATGATCTACGCCCTATTCTACTAGGTCAAACAATATAACATTTTACATGTTATCGTAGTCAACATTGTGGTAGCTCTTATTTACTTGACAGTAATGACGGCCGAATTGAGATCAAATCAAATCAAAACGTTTATTGCGATCATGTTGTATACAAAAGGTCTTAAGTATATATTATGTTCAACATGAACCCTGCTAGGGCACAGCAATCTTAAAAATAGTCTAATAATCTTATAATATCTTACATTCAAAATTTTATAATTCTATTCTTATATTTTACATGAATGGCACAAATTAATAAAACTAAATAAAATATTAATTCTAATTTAAGAACTCTTGAAGTGAGTAGTATGCTTTATCTAATAAAAAAAAACTGAGCTGTAATTTAAACTGCTTAACAAATACAAAAGCATATCAAAAGCAATAAGTTTTTACCGATTAGAATAGAGTTTCCAGGTAAATACTTTGAACTGTAAAAAACTGACGAATTCTAGTCGACAATAGTCGTAGTAGAAAGGGACATTAATTATATATCTCAGTCTCATTCTGTGTGAAATTCGTCCTTGACATGTTTTTGACCCAGGTTGTATATATTCGCATATGTTTATATCTAGTGTATAGTTTTCTTACCTTTTGGGTAACTGGTAGATTTTTTACTTATTCATAGTGCAACAAAGTTAAAATAAATTAACAAGCATGGCCCTGAGCTAACATGGACCAATTTATAAAATACATCTCTCCGTTAATAATTACGCTCTTATACATTTTCAACTAATAACAGCGATATTGCTCCACCCGTCCTGTTCATTAGCTAGCGACAAGCAATAAAATTCAAGTTCCAATTTTCAATAAATCCCCGACGCGAAGCAATATACAAACTACAACCCTGCTTTAAAGACTTTAGAGGTTGCTGTTATTCTTTATCCCACAAGTCAAAAAAAGAGATACATTTTTGAAATTTAAAATTTTCTTCCTATTTTTTTTTACCGACTGTGTTTCTATGACCGATGTGGTAAGTATAATACAAGAAGTAAGTAGTCGTTAAAAGAAGCGAGATCCGAGAACCCTGAAGATTGAGACAAGATGTAGTGACAAAGATCATTACAGATAATCAAAAAGGGTACGCTAGTTAAGATGGTTTGGTCATTTAAAAAGTATGGATCAAAGAAGAATTACGGAAGAAGTATCGCGATCAGATTTGCGATGTACTGAAAAAGGGCCATATCAAACGCACCTGAAATCGACGTAAATGCATGAAGGGTTTGATGAATGTAGAGGAAGCGAAAGTTGTATGTTTACACCGGTGCAGCTGGCGTTCCATAATCTCTGTCTACCCCATTGATGAGGATGGATAAAAGTAGTTCGTCTTCAACACTTCGGAGTTTGTGTTACCTATTGCCGCTCGGGTGATAGGATTGTGTCAATGCGCGTCGCTCAATACTTAATACGCACGCAACCTTACGCGGTGACGGCCCAGTCCAGATAAACCGGTTTGTTGCGTCCTGCTGAGTTCGCTTGTGGCACCAGTCGAGACCAGTGATGTGCAAGTTGCGGAAAGTTTCCAATAAGTTGGAAAAGTTGCAAGAAATTTCCAGAAACTTTCCCAAGAAATATAGGAAATTTAAATTTAAGAAACGGAAAGTTTCAATCCCCATACAAAATTGTGAGAAGTTTCCGAAATTTTCCTACATGAAATTTTCCGCAATTTTGGAAAGTTTCCTTTGGCACATCAGTGGTCGAGACACGACCACAGAAAACAAATAATAGCAGTTTATGTGAGCGTTGCATACTGAGAGGCATTAAAACACCCGTGTTTTGAATTATGTGTACAGTCGCATACCTTTATCTACATGCATATCATAAAATTTCAGAAACACGTGAGAAACCTGTATCTGTGATTGCCCTGTATCTTAATGTTAACATTAAAGTTTCGGTCACTGAATAAGGGCCAAATAAAAGCACCCAAAACCGACGTACGTGTATGAAGAGATTGATGAATGTAGAGGAAGCGAAAGTTGTATGTTTAGATCGGTGCACCTGGCGTTCCATAGCCTCTGCCTACCCCATTGGGAGAACGGCGTGTAGTTTTGTTTGTATGTATGTATCGGTCACAAATACTTTTATCGATAGCTGATACTTTAATGACATACCATACTTACTTTAATGTTAACATTAAAATACAATTGCAGATACAGGTTTCTTCATATAGGGCATTTGCTTATCGTTTCTGAACAAATTATAGGAAAATTTCGGTATGGATTTAGATGAAACATAATTAATATGTCTTTACGTAGTATTCAGTATCAAAAACCACAACGAACGAACGAACTTAGTGTGTTACGTTAAAGAATAAGCTAGCAGATATTGCAGCTCCAATATGGCAAAATCATCGTTTCCCCTTTCGTACCGCGAGTCGCATTTCCAAGTCAAATTCTTGTGTTCTACTAGTTAACGTTTCTCTGATAAAACTCCTGTAGCAATATCAACCTTATTATTAACAACAGAGAATTCAAACTACTTTGGTTATTGAATTTGAGATACTACTTTTTGGCATGGGAGGGCAGCATCGTTTTGTGAGTGTCGCTATACCTAACTAGTTTGGGTTCTTGACATGCGACAAAACGTTACATAAAAGTTGAGCACTGAATTAATTTAAAGGTCACCCCTTAAATACAGGTAGCTCTTAATTTATTATTAGAGGTTATATTATTATACCTACTTGAAGTAGATTCTATCAGCAATTTAATAACAGCTTTTCAAGCGGCTACCATGACCTTCGATCTAACGCTCTAAAGTTTCAGTTGTTGTTAAAACCTATTTGCATTAACACTGCTGTTCTTAACTAGCTCCCATCTCAATTTTTCTTTTACAAGTCACTCGTATCGAGATTCATTCTATTCAAGTTTGACATTTTTACTCCGAAAAAGTAGTTTTTTAGCCTTTATTTTCATATTTTTCAATTTAAACAAACCTATATTAATGAGGAATATTTAAATGTAGTTTCCATATAACTTGACGCTAAGATGAAAAAAATATGTCCAATTTTGTGTTTCTATAGTCATGTTTTAAAAAATAAATAAAAAATTGACCATGCGTTATTTTGAAATTCTGTTCGTCAGAATCAAAAATGAATATTTGTATAAATATAATATGTTTTTCATAAATTTATATTCTGTGTTGACAGTTATAAGAACTTAAACTTCATCAATAACGACTGTAATGGGCATGGTAGCCCCTTAAACGAAAATAACATCCTGTATACTACATTTACATATTTACACTTAGAGCGCGTTGAAACTAGTAATTACTAAGATACATTTTCGTTCACATGGACTCCTTTTAATTGCTCTAAAGTGTAAATCTGATCATGTTGTATAGGGGGTGCACTTTAACTTTCCACGTGTCTGATAAAAGCGAATCCTTGGAATTGAAAACCACTAACCCAATCCATCGCATTTGTAAGTCATTATTTTGTAATTATCGATTGTAATCGATAACGACCGCTCAAAGCGTGCAACATAAATATGATTTGATGATGCATCGTAACGTCAACACCCTGTCTAGCTCTGTCCAAACAAACGTCCGCGAGGTGTTATAGTACATTACTACAGAGGCCGGGACAAAACATATTTCCCGCCGAGGTATGTATATTGATTTTTTCAAACATGCAATGAAATAAACAACAAAAATATCAAAGTTTTATTTTTAAAGAAAAAAAAAAAGGAAACAAGACAAAAATTAAAACTAACCTCAGCCCGAATTTAAAAAATAAACGACTTAATTTTCACAAGCTGCCATCCTTTTTTATATAGGTACATGGTAGTGGTAATATTTCAAGTTTTTTAAACTATGGTCTACAGCTGTCTGTGGAACAAGTGTTCGTTATTGCTTGGACAAATGAATTATATGCTGAATGTATAGATAGCTTTACTACCTACCACAATGAAAGCAACCCTGAAGTTGTATCCTAAGTAAGGTGGTAAAATATTGGAATATGAATCTATTGTTAGAGCGCATGATTAGAATTTTTGAACACCATCTAGTTTTGTTTCGTTATTTTTGATAACGATAATACGTATATTACATAATAATTATATAACTTTTATTATTACTTAGATTTTCTGTTGACTTTACATTTCTTGAAAATGTTGACTCACTTATATTGTTGGTTTATTGACAGACAAGTATGGAGAAAGACGAAGAAATAATTGGTAAGCTTGGTTTTCCCTGACCATAGATTTCACCTTCCTACGTTATACCTATATACTAGCTTACGACGACGTAAGGAGCTGTTTTACCCCCAGTGTAAATAATACTCTCCAAAGTACTCCCAATAGTCTAACTATCCAGTTTTATTTACCTCGATAGACCCAAAGGATTTCAAAGGGCACTGTCGGTTATCCTGTCTTAAAAAAAAACAGACAAGTGTGAGTCGAACTCACGTGGAGACGGTTTGTACGATTCTCATAACAGATTACACACCTATATTAAAAAAAAAACTAAAAGTATTTATTTTTAAATCGACAAATAATAATATTTTCAAAAACCTAAAAACAAAATTCACTACGGTACAGTTTGTTAATCTTTTTTTTACTCCAATAGCGACATTTTTTTTTTCATTACACAATCAAATTAGGTCACACACAACACATTGATGTGTGTATCAAATTTCAACTTAACCGCTTCAGTAGATTATGATCAAATTTGTGGTATAGACAATGACAGGACACCTGGCTACGACACAACCATTTCCTTAAAAGCATCATTGAAGAAAAGAGAAGGAAAGAGAGGCAGAGGAAGACCCAAGAATAAATTACTTTGAGCAAATAGAAGAAGGTTAAGGTTGGGTCATACCAGAAAGTCAAGCAGTTGCGTGTTGGTGACTAATGTTAATAGAATAGTTTTAAAACAAACACTCACGCCTATATCCCGTAGGCGTAGGCAGAGACCACTTCGATCCACTTGCTTCGATCCAGACAAACGTCCCTCGCTTCATCCGCACTGTTAAGTCTCTTCATACACATGCGTCGGTTACCCTAGTCCCCAGACCTGGCCCTTTCTTAATACGTCCCCGATTTGCTCGTGGAACGTTCGCTTTGGCCTTCCTCTTCTAACATTCCCATTTACTCTTGCCTCATTTTGTTTTGTTCTCGCACAAATTGACTTAGTCACAAACTTAGCTCTAGGCGTTACTATGGATAATAGACTACGATAAACATATATAGAGAAATACATACTTAAATAATCGCGCTCATCACAAATATTTGCCCATATTGGGAATCTAACCAAGGACTGGAGCTTCGTAGGCATGATCATTACCAAGTAGGCTAAACGCATCGTCATTGATAATGATGTGTAGGTATTAATTAGTTTTAGTACACACTTAATCAATTAAGCTTTAGATTGCCTTTTGATATCATTAGGTTAATTCTGTAGTTAGCCAATTTCCTTCGGTACGTGACTCGACTGTTCCTCACGTCATCGTGAAACTAAACATCGTATCTACATTGTAACAGCCAAAGCAAATTCAACGGTCAGTCGCCAGTAATAAAGTCGAGTTAGCAATAGGAGTTCTCTAATATATGTAACCTTTTCTCTGTGGAAAATAATTCCGTAAGTTGTCCACAAAAGTTCAGCAGGCCAATTTGGTACTTAATAATACTTTCAGTGCCCTTGCTACGTCTGAGACTTCTAATTGTATAATAGTTACCAGTTAAGGGCAGAGAATGTCAAAGTGTTTCTGTGATCATAAGTTTTGGAGAAGTGTCAGGGTGATCGGACTTTTTTCCTTTGGAGATAGGAAATAATTATTGTGTCTATAGGTAGAACAAGCCCACAACATGTCCTTTATGTAAGTTTGGGTAACGAAGTACTTAATGTTGTTGCTTGTTAAGAGAAAGTAAATTGGAATGGTCTGTAAGAATAAAGTGGCTTGGTTGTTACTGAAGTAACTATATTTTTTCAATTCATGACATGGCGCCATTTCACGTGCTACCGGATGCCAACAACCAATGTTTGTAAAAAAAGTAAGTATGAGTGAGACTTTTTGGATTGAATACACCTATATATTGATATTTCCTAAGTTATGATCAAGTTTAATATTTTAAAATCGTTATTTATTTTTTGCGTTTATAATTGCTGGTTAAAAATTAAACTACCCGTATTTCTCAGTTTTTCTTTATTTAACTTAAATTCGTCGTTAATAATTTATTAAAGAAAAAGTCATTAAAAAGACCGTATATCCAAAGTTAGGAATACTGATGTCGTGATCTTAGCATGACATAAAAAAAAAAAAAACTTTAAACAAATACAGAACTGACTGTCATGTCATGTCACTCACTTGCCAATCATTCGCTGCCGTTCGTCCACAAAGGACAATGGGCAAAATGTCCCCACCCACCAACAGAAACGAAACATACCTTATTTGATAGATCTTGGCAACCTGATGATTTTTTACTATGACGAAAATCGTCCTATGTATGGGGTTTTCTTGGAAAACCATTATCATATCGTATGGAATTGGTTTAAAAATGAATACATTCTTGCATTGCATGACTTTTGAAAGGTTTTTTTCATAGAAAAAATCCCATCGATTTAGCTACTAAAATAGTTATTTTGTCTTGTTTTGGGTCCTAACGAACATATAAACATGCATCCCGTGACTGTTGGAGGGTGGGGACGGAGTCCATACAAAATTGCCCATCATCCTTTATTATTTTGCGTAATTTAATTAATTACATAATTTTGTAGACGCCATTAAAATAAATGAACTATTTTGCGTTTACTGCTTTGCATCTGCTTTGAGTTTCATTAGTGAGACAGATAAAAAATGAACATGACAGTCGTATATATTTTTTTTGAAATAAATGGACTAAGGGCACTATAAATGTATTCCTAACATTCACAATACAACTTTTTTTACTGTTTTTCCTAAATATAAAAAAAACTACTGCATAAATAAATCCAAAGATATTTTTACTGTAATCAGCAGTGTAAAATCTAGAAACAGTATTTTATTTTATTACCTTAGCACATAATGAATTGTTGTCAATTGTGTTACTATTTGTCTGTTACATAGTCGTTTGTGTATTATTGTGATCCAGATCGCTAAATACTATGGACACTAATAAATGTGCTATTTCAACCGATTTAAAAAAAAAGGTGGTTCTCAATTTGGTAAAATTTTTAAACATCTAAATGATTTGCTGGTAAGACCATTTCAGCCAACTTTTTTGCAGAATGTTTTTTTTTTGTAATTTAACACCTAAAAGAAAAGTCAGTTTTATATATGTTGTTTTTTTTTTTAACTTATTAAAAACTGTTCTCCCCTAAAATAAATGTAGCCAACATTGCCAATCACTCTGTATAAGAGTATCTACTGTTATTATGTTTATTGCGCAACAGCTGTTTGCGTCCACCATTTTGGTGATATGGTCACGCCACTTCGTACAGTACAGTAAAGAGTATGAAATATTACCCTTCGAAGATAAGCTTAAGCTGCTTTATAAACGTAACAGTTTCAAGGCCGTTTACCTGGTAGAGGTTAATTTTGTTACTTTTATAGAACCAGTCTTATAATGGGATAACATTTTATCGAAATTAAAAGATCGGGTGATAGATAAAGTAACCATAATTGGGATAAACCATGTTACTGAAAGTATGGTTATTTAAAAGCCATTTTGAAGCTTTGAGAACCGATTATTGACATATACATAAATTACCATTATAAAAAAAATATATATATTGTAACGCAAAATAAATGAAATGAGTTCTTATCCTCCTGAGGTCCAACAAAAAATCAGCATGTACGAGGGGTGATCCATAAGTTTTGAGAATCAGTATGAACCATGCACATAATGATATTCTTTTAATGTGGAATATACCATGGCACTTATCAAACTTAAATTAGAGAAAAAAAAAAACTATATTGTTCATTTGTTTTTCTGTGATAACTAAACAAAAAACATCTGTATGAATAATTTTACAAGACGGTAAAATAAGAGTTAGTTTTGTAATAATTTGGAGCGGTGTGAAAAAACTTCTGGTACACTAATAAAAAATATTGTTTTTGAAAATGAAACCTTGATTTATCATTATGATTTAAACGATAAATAAGTTATCATTGCAGTGGATTTTTTATCTCCAGCTCTGTCACCAAAACTTAGGGTGGTTTTTTCGGCCTCGCTCAGGATTATTGAGGCCTACAAATAAATACTTTGACATTAGTTTTTAGCTATTGTGTTTAAATAATTTAGGAGAGTTATATAACATTATTCTATCATAGTTATGGGATAATATTAAAAAAAAACTCAAGAAAAAAAAAAACGAATTTGTGGCAGGAAATGTGCTTCAGAGCCTTCTAATTCACAAGGGTGCTGCTCATCGACCAAAAATCAGAACTGAGAACCGCTCTCCCCGTTATTAAGCCCTAACTTTCGACTACTACTTCTCATTCACTAATGTTAAAAAACAACTACATAAAAATCACGAGCTGATGTTGAGTTAGTGAACGTACAAAATTTGACCATTTTGACCTCGTAAAGTAAAATTATTTTTATAGTGGTAAAATAAAACAATTGAATGACGTTAATAAGTGTTTGGAAATATAGAAAGTGTGCTTATTTCAATCAAAATATAACGATTTACATATCTCCCATTTTTAATACCGATTATCAAAACTTTTGGATCACCCCTCGTAGTCACTACGGCCCGTAGTCCTGTCCTACCAGTGTAGTACTATTGTTTTATACTCATTCAGACTCAAGTAGGTACTTAATAGACAAAATGGCGGGTTTTCTATTTAGTCCTACTAGTAGGACCGAGGTACGCTATGACTACACATCTGTCGAAGGAGCTGGGTCTGAATGACAAAGTTAAAAAAGAGGTTTTTATATACAAAAATGGTTAAAAAGTTCTTTGTGTCATAAAATGTAGATAGTTAAGTTCAATTTTGAGCGACATGAATGTGGTCGATGAAATGTACTATGCCTGGAAAAGGGTTAAAGTAGTATTACCCATCTGATTTCGTTAGAGCTTGAACATGGGTTTTAAAATAAGTAATAAATACCCTTCATGTATCACGTAACAACTTTTTTAATTCAAAGAACAAATTAAGAGTACGCCTACTCCAAACGAAACGACTTAATAGGGTGCTTGAAAAACCGCTGTAATTTAGACGCAATTTGAAAAACACCTAATCACGGAAATAAGGGAAAATGGCGAATTAGACGCACGCATACGGTTAGTATAAAGGTCATGGGTTAGGTTAGGAAGTAGCGTCAAATAAATAATCTAAAAATTGGCTAAGTTCGAGTTAGTATCGCACAGAAAAGGTTCCGTATTACAGTGAAATATTAAGGTCTATCAATGACTCCAAAAAAAAACATGGTTTTTGTATGCAGATCTTTATTTTTATATTTGGTTGTTATGGCGGTTCAAAATCTACAGCCCTGAAACGGACGGACAGACAGACGGATGGATTAGTAAGTAATAGAGTCAAATTACCATACATACATACATACACTCACGCCTTCATTCCAAGAACAGGGTAGGCAGAGCTACAGAATTACCTAAACATTTGTTGATAATTCTGTAACCACATTTTGCACAATCAGGCTAAGATTACTAATATTAATATTACTATTAATCAAATTACAAACTTCAAACAATTGCTGTTTCCTATAAAACTACCACATTAGGTAAGCTGGAAGAGATCCCTTATAGGGATAAGTTCGCCTTTGTATATTCCTGTTCCATAAATGTCGTATTTGAATTTCTGTGTTTTGTACAATGAAGTGTTTACATGTATTTACTAAAAAAAAATGGTTATCCATACTTTCTATTGGTTAGACGTCATAAAGACGTTTAAAAATAAAAGTGTCAAGGTTTTCGCTAGGCCTGGGTCGCTCTGATATTTAATTTTGAATAAAAGGTTCAAAGGAATACTTAACCACGATTAAGATTAAATATTTAATAATTAATTAGCGAATCCTTAGTCTTATTACGATTTCGGTTATTTTTTTGTAGCGGAATCATTTAGATTTTCTTTGTCGGCTGAAATGTATTTGCTAAGTTTGTAAAACCAAGGCTGAGCAAAAATACTTAATCAAAAAATGTTTTACCACAGAATGTCTTAGTATTAGATGATGTTTATTATCTTTCTGTCAATTTTCAGTTAACAGGGTGTTTGCTTAATAAAACCGGTCAAGTGCGAGCTGGACTCTCACACAAAGGGTTCCGTACCATTATTGTATGGACCCTTTAATTTTTAATGTCACTAATATTATGAATATGAAAGTTCGTGTGTGTGTGTGTTTGTGTTAATTAATTTGTTACTCCTTGACGTTGCACGGAATGACATAAAATTTGCAATGGGGATACCTTATACGCTGGATTAACATAAAGGCTACTTTTCGATAATCGAAATCACCCACAAATTGGGATGGTCGAATATCTAATTCTACACGGTTGAAGTCGCGGACAGAAGCTAGTTTTTTTTAAATTATTTGTTATAGTAGCAATAAAAATACACATTCTGTGAACCTGTCACTAATAAACATCTTAATCTAATTGTGTACACTGGTAAACATCTTAATCTAATTGTGCAAAGTGTGTTTACAGAATTATCAACAAGTTTTAAAAGTTGTTGGTAATTCTTTAGCTCTGCCTACCCTACTTTGGGAATCAAGGCGTGATTTTATGTATGTATGTATATATTCCGTGAAATTCTCAACTGACTACCTATATGCGCAAGTTGATAGACAAAGTAAATTTAACCACCTATGTTTAGAAATAAGGTCACTAATACATATGTGGTTCAATGAGACATATACCCTTTTTGCCAAGGAGGGCAGTAAGGGTCATGAGATACAGCTCGCTGACAGACAGACAGACACTTAGCAATATATTCTCCCTTGGCACCGTGCGGGTAGGGAACCCTAAAAAGAGAAAACTATTACCATGAAAAGCTTTTAGCTTATACAGGAATATCGTTTTAATAAGAGCTAAAATCTGAACGCTAAAAGCTTTAAAAACTTAATGAACGAATCCCGAGATAGAGAAAATTAATGATTCCTTCTACCCTATTTTAGTGAGCTAAAAGTTTATTTCTTCTGAGAGTAGTCAAATAAACTTTATTTAATAATAAGAAATACATTGTGTGTGTAGTAAAAATATTATTCTCTCAGTTTTACGTTTGGCTATTTTATTTGTTATTCCCAATCACTCAAAGGTTAATTGGAAGAGATCCTTTAAAGGGATAAGTTGGTCTTTGTATATGGCTTTTGTGTTTCTGTCTATTTAGTTGTTTATTATTTTTCCGTTTGTTCAATAATGTATTTAAGTAAAACTCGCAAACTCGCCAAATTGGCGAAATACACTTAATTAGGCAAGCCATTAATTAAGAAAAAAAAGTGTTCTTATTCTTAATGGCGGCCAAATAAAAAAATAGTTTGTAAAAAATAGCCCTTGTTTGTAATTCCTTGTTCATTAAATCACCCTGTATGTAGTAAGTGAGGGTACAGACAGTAGTCGAGGTCAAAGATATACACACTTTTACACCTTATTTCAATGGGATAAAGTGCAAAAGTCTCTGTCGATTGTACATTACATTTTGTTTGACCATACGTTGTTATTTCATATAGGTAATGACTCGAAATGAGTGGTTGCCGTGTGTACAAAATAGGAAAAATCAATGCGCCGACACATGTCGCACCTTTAGAATTATAGGGACCTAATTCAACATTACATCTTTCGACATTGAGTCTTAAATTAATTATTATAGAGTCCTAACTCGAAATCCAACAGTTGTGAGTTAGGTCACTATAATTCTAAGGATGCGATGTATTCCGTGGAATCACAGCGTGTTCAAATTACCACGACTTGGTTATTTGTTGTTAATGTTATTTATTAAATTCTATTAAGGTTGTGCATGATAAAATTAACTTAAATTATAGGTTATTGTAATGTAACGATTAATGTTTATTTCCAGAGAGATGCGTAAAAATATATTTACAGGACAGCCAGTGGAAGAAAGAGAGACCTTTGTACAGAGCAGTGAGAGTTATTGTTTTAGGATTATACCCGCCATTTTATTCCAAATAAAAGTAAACATTACTTTATCATTAATATTTTACATATTTTTTTACCTTAGTCTTGACCTTGAACTTTAAACTTGTAGTACTTTAATAAAAATAAGTATAATATAATACAAATACAGTTTATTAAACACCACACAAGGAAAAAACACCGAGCCCTTTACAAGGTAGACCACAGCTGAAGTAAGAGGTAAGTACGTACTTGAAAGGTCAAGGCTTGAAATCTAGATAATTCTTTTTGGTTTTATTATTATAATACCGCAAATCTTAGAAGTCTCAGAACGTATCCGTTTCACGTATTTCTTAGAATCACATCAATGTTTACGTTCGATTTTAGGGTTCCGTAGTCAAACTAGGAACCCTTATAGTTTCGCCATGTCCGTCCGTCCGTCCGTCCGCAGCCTAGCTCAGAGACTCTTAGTACTAGAAAGTTGTAATTTGGCATGAATATATTAAGTCCTTAAAAAGTAGTTAGCATCATAAAACTATGCGTAATTGAAACACTTGAACTTGCAGCACATAAAAAGAGTTAAGTTCACACTTTAATTTTAAACATTAAGTAAGAAGTTGAACCATATTATTTGTATCTAAAACCTTTGTTGCATAGTGTATTAATGAAATTTATAAAGAATTTAGAAGTTAAAATTGAAATGAATAAATTCCGTACGAAATAAAACACGTAAAAAAAACGCCAATTTCATAGGTAAGGACCCAATATATATTAGTCACGGCAATAACGTGGTAAAATAAAATCTAGTTTTTTTTTGTGTACCTATACCTACCTCCCCTACGCATAACGTGAGGATGTATTTTTTCTCTGGTCTACCCCATAGTGTGTAATGTCGTTGGATAGTTCTTTTAAAATTGGGTGTTTGTAACAACATTGTTTCTATTAAAGGCTTTGTTTATGAAATGTTACGTTTTAAATAGCTTATTTTTGTGAGAATCAAGTGTCCCCACTACACCCAAAACTGCAAAAAATAAAATTCAATGAAAGCGCATAAGTATAACGAATTTTATAGGAAAACTATCACGGCTAAGAAGATATGATTGGTTCCTGAGATACAGGCGACTAAAGTGTTTATAAATGGAGAATTAGTACATACTTGTTGTTTTGAAAGATAGTTTTTGTGAAGTAACCGCTACGGAAAACCGTCACCGTAATATAGAGAACATTGCTAGTTTATAATATATCTCGTGAAATTGGAAACTGATAAATTGTGAACCGTAAGCTACCCCCTGTACCCGAGGAGAGGCCAAGTTATACCAGAACAAAAAAAAAGTAATGTAATTTTTTACATTTTTTTTCCAGAACTGGTATAACTTGTCCTCTCGCCGGGTACCTGGTTATCGTTGAGTTTTGGGACACCCTGTATACTGTTCAAAAAGTGTTAGATGTTTTATCAAAGCTTACGAGTATCAACGTCAGTAAAAACGTCCATAATAGGCCCCCTGTGCACGAGACCTGCGCCGCGTTAAATTTGACTATCCCCTTGAAAGTGGCGGTAAGCAATTTGCACAAGATAAATATAAAAACAGACCAAGTGCGAGTCGAATTCGTACACAGAAGGTTCCATACCATTCTTGTATTTTATTCCATTTTGTTTTTTTTTATTTTTTCATTTGTTGTTAAAAAAACACGCTGTTTGTATGGGCGCCATTCACTTTTTATTGAATTTATTAGTTTCTATAGCGGCAATATAAATACACACTGAGAAAATTTCAACCGTGACAGACAGACAGAGAGATGCATAGCGGATGTTTAGTAAAGGGTCCCAGTTAAATCCTTGGGTACGGAACCCTAAAAAATATCTGAGTGTAAGTGATTTTATCCACCGAAAAGAAATAAGCGTGAATCGTATTTACATATTAAAACAGTCGGGTTGTACAGAAAATGTAGTCCGTTTCAAGTTTTTAGAATATGCATAGAACTTGGTTCTATACTTTATGTTCCTCGCCAAATGAATAAATACATGCTAATGATTCCTCTTTTCAACTTTTCGTACCTGAAGTTAAGTTTTGGAACTAGATTTTTTATAGAATATGGGAAGAATTTGTATTTAATACAAGCTGTATAAAAAGTATAAAACATAGTAGCTTTTTGCGTCTGTCTAAACCACGCAACAGATTTTGCTAGATAAATACATAATAATGTCACGGAAGGATTTTATGTATTAAACTTTAGTTTATAGACAAGTGTTACAAAAAAAAAATGAAGCTATGTGAGGGCTGATCGTTAGTTTTTATATATATACTAAAAAACCGGCCAAGTGGGGTTCGGACTCGCGCATGAAGGGTTCCGTACCATCTATACAACATTAGCAAAAAAACACGTTTGTTGTATAGACCATAAGGGCAAATTACAAAAAAACAGATTAAAATGATCAATATCTCCGAAACTAGTAGAAATCGCTGAATATACATAGGGGTTTCATCAATAACTTTTTAGCTGCTCCATTAGCTCTAGGCGGGTTAACGTTGGCTTTTGGGACACCCTGTGTACAAAGTAGCGGGCGTCTCTCTAGACAATAAAGTACAGAATTATGTCGGGTTCGAGTATTTTTTTACGCCCAATATTAAAACTGGGAGTCTCTTTGTTGTAACTAAAGCCTTCATATTAATCCTACGTGCAAAATGTGTTTATAGAATTTACAATACATACATACATACATACATAAACTCACGCCTTCATTCCCAGAGTGGGGTAGGCAGAGCTAAAGAATTACCAACAAGTCTTAAAACTTCTTGATAATTCTGTAACCACATTTTGCTCAAGTAGGCTAAGATGTTTCCCAGTGTATTAGTGAATTTACAATATTGTTAACAATTAAAAGTTAAAGCTAAACTTATTAAAATTGAAATAAAACTAAGCTACTCAAATATTAAAGATGTGATGAAGATGTGATGTGAATGAAAGGACACCCCCTCTAGCAGGTCCGCTCGCGGCATGGTCCTATGACACTGGCTGCATTACCTCTCTGGATAGATAGCCCAATCTTTTGGGAGAGGTAAGCACCAGCTCTAGGATCTCCGGAGGTGTCTATGTTAATCCTACTAATATTATAAATGCGGAAGTTTGTTTGTTTGTTTGTTTGTTACTTCTTCACGCTGCAACAGCTAGACGTGTTTGGATGGAATTTGGAGTCAAGGTAGCTTATACCTCGGATTAACTCATAGGTTACTTTTCATCGCGGAGAAACTAAAAGTTCCCAAGAGCATAGCGTCAATCAAAATCAAATCTAGTATTTTTATAAAACCATCTAAATAAATGGTGTTACATACATACATACATAAACCCACGCCCTCATTCCCAGAGTGGGGTAGGCAGAGCTACAGAATTACCAACAAGTCTTACAACTTCTTGATAATTCTGTAACCACACTTTGCACAAGTAGGCTAAGATGTTTCCCAGTGTATTAGTGACAGGTGGCAAGCCCATCGCCTAACAGTACTACAAGCCTTTATTCCCTTAGTCGCCTCTTACGACATCCACGGGAAGACATGGAGTGGCACTATTCTAACCCGGCAACCACGCGGCGAATAAATGGTGTTGTATTTGAATAAAGTGGAATAGTGTTCAGAAACAATTTTAAATGTGAACTACAAAAGAGCTACACGTAGGCTTCTGTCATTCAAACTTACGTCATCAAAACCTCTTACGATAGTTTATACATACATTCATACATAACTTCACGCCTTCATTCCCAGAGTGGGATAGGCAGAGCTACAGAATTACTAACAACTCCAAAATACTTGTTGATAACTCTGTAACCACAATTTGCACAATTAGGCTAAGATGTTTAACAGTGTATATTAGTGACAGGTATGATGGTTTATAATTTACCTAATTTAAGAAGATTACTCGTACAAAAGTTTAAAACGTCGAGGGTTGCGGGGTCAAACCCAATAAGTCGATATAACTTGTTGCGTCAAAAAGAACACTAATGAATACATCAAAACAATTCAAATTTCAATAATCAATTATTTCGATTTATCGGGTTTGACCACGCAACCCTCGCTTTGGTATTCCAAATTACTTGAAAACAATTTTACAGACAATGAGCTTTTCATAATGCTTCATTAAAACTGCACTCGCTCTTAAAGCTAATGAAGAAACGGCTTGCAATATCACGGTAGTTTACCGCTCCTATAAACTCTGCTACATTTATTTTTATAAAAGACCTTGCACCGCGTCACTAAGGATTTCACTTGAGAAGCAAGAAATCTCGACATCTCTCACATAATAAGATTTTCTCGACGATAAATCCGAGAAAAATCTCCCGACGCGCGCGGTCGTCATAGAAATTTCTCACGAACAATATTCAAGTGCAGATTCCTTGGGAAAGATTTCTGTGGTGGATAATTTTCTGGCTTACAGTTGCATGCAAATTTAATAAAGTTAGAAGTGAATACAAATTGAGATTAAATTGTTAAAGATAAAGACATTTATTCAGTAAGTAGACCGCACGGGCACTTTTTTACGTCAAGAATCTACCAGCGCTTCACAAGAGGAGACCACTGCTGAGAAGAAATGCCGCAAGAAACTCAGCAGTCAGTATTTTTTTAAATATATTCAATATTACAATGGTACGACTTAGTCAAGCATTATAGATATCTATAAATATTGAAAAAAAAAAACAAATAGCCTGCGTAGTTTCCGCAAGATAACGAGAGAGATAGAGGAAGTACAGGAAAAACGATATTGCTTTTGACCTGTTGTCGTATGGTTTTTAACTCAGCCGTCCTTACTGTCTAGTAAATAAGAGCTATCAAAACATTTACAATGCGATCACACGTTACGTCAAAGGCAATAATGTTTTATCCTGTTGCATTCTCAGCCTTAGGCTTCCATTAGACAAATCGATTTTATCAAGCGAAATTGGAGCTGGACTGATACAGCATGTCTCAAAACTAGCATTGTATAAAGTAACTTCTCAAATTTTATTGTGAAAATTTCTTATGAGAAATTCTCGGAAATTTCTAAGATCGTGATACGTGTTGAAATTTAATTTAAAACGCATTAGAATTTAGAACCTCATAAATTTAAACTAATTTCTATCGTTCTGAGTACACACCCTTTATCTACGAGTATTTCTGGTAAATAGCTAGTTAATAAGTGACAAGCTCAGTCAAGCTTCCACAACTGCATCTAAGTTCACCACGCCAACGTACTAAGTACCTTAACTTCGCTGCTTTGCTCTAACTTAATCTTGGCTTAAGGTTGGAATATTACATAAGTTCTATTCGTATCGGTTAAAGTTCACAGGTATTTATTATAATCTGCTATTACGTGATGAATATATACATGGTGATTTTATATTTATTTATATGTTAATAGAAGGAAGGATGTGTTTTTTTAACGACACAATCCTTTACACGGTTCATGTATAAACTGTTAGTTTATAAGCTATAAATGAATAAGTTCGATATTGAATGTCGCGGTTTGAATTTTACTTTATTTTCTAGATAGTGTCAAAATTGAGAGGCTATTATTAAATTTATTTATTTCACTATAAATTTAAAAAATACTTGATTAGATATCTGTTCATTGAAAGAAATGTTTTTACAAAGCCGACCGATCTGAATCTGAGATAATTTAAATGTTCTGAGCTTTATTTTTCGCAGTGGCTAAAGCCAATTTGTCCTCAAATATCGAGATTTCTAAATGAGCACGTCCCTTCAAATTGTACGATTACCGAGTAGCCTTTCCGTACTTCATTGAAATTTAACTCTTATGTTATTGCGATAAAGTTATTATTTTAACTAAATGCCCAATGTAGTTATTACAGTTTAACACTGAGCTGTATCCGTCCCTTCATTACCTGTCTTCAATACGGAGAATATCTTCCATCTTGAATGGAAACGGATTTCAATTGAAGATCTGTATAATCTGAGTTATATCTAAATCAAGCATCTGTTATCAGTATGAATATTCATTCTATGAAATAAAGTTCATGTTGTAAATGAGGTTATTTATGCGCGGAAATGTTAAATATTTCGTGTGTTATACAGAATATTATGATGATGGTGGTTGTTTTTTTGATTATTATTGAAGTAAGGGTGCTCACCCTTTATATACTTTGACATAATGGTTTTCTGGATATAATTTGAACTCTCTGAAATTTCTTACCAGAAATTAATCACAGTTTCCGGTGGAAATTAATAAGTCGTCAAATTGTAAGAATAGGTAAGATTAATGTAGGAATTTATAACGGACGTAAGTAAGTTAAACTAATAATTTAACAAAAAAATTGCCAATCCTACTCATAATACATTTCTAATTTATATCGCCTATCAAATTGTTTTAAGAACTGGTAAGAGAGGAGACCGTTATTTTCAATCTTTTCGATCATAGAGGGTGATATTAATACATCTTAATTGTTTACTACAGTCAAATGACCTAATGTGTAAAAAAAAGGTCACCCCCAAGATAGCCGTGAAGTTCTACTACATGTTTAGTAACAACACGAAACAAAACAATTTAGAAATTGGTCTGTTCTTTACTTTAATGATGGCGGTATCGAACACAGAACAGTTTGGGAAATCAATAGTTTACTGAATTAATAATTACAGGGACTGACCCGAAAATAGAAGTTAAACGTTTAACATGAATGGAAACAGTAGCTTTGTTTTTTATGGAAATTTATCAGTAAGGAACTTTAAGCACCGGTTTTCAAAATTGGTAAAAAATATATATTGACAGTATTTTGACCTATTGACCTATTTATTGACCTACCTTTTTGTTTCTTAAATATTAAGGTACGCAAGTGGATACTAACTATGTTGAGTAATTATTCTTACCTTGTTAGAGTTTTATATTCGTTTACAAATCTTTGGTAAAAATACATTAATTAAACTAACTGGTGGAGGAGTTATTTTTGGTACTTCACCATTAGTTTCACTTTACCACATATATACCATGAGTATAATAGTAAGTACATGATCTTAACAAAGAAATTTCATCGCTGTCCATGAAACACTTATGATTAAGGAATTCCAGTGGTCATCTCTGGTCATCATCATCAGGCCCTCTGTGCCTTCAGTGCTTTTAGAATGAAATTACTTAAGTTCTTACAGAAAATACCAAAATCGTATGTGAGCCTAAATCTTTTGAGGAGTTCCCTCAATTGACAACATTTCAAAAAAACAAGCGTTATTTATTTTTCGCGTTTATAATAGCTGGTTAAAAATTAGACTACCCGTACTTCTCAGTTTTTCTTTATTTAACTTAAATTCGTCGTTAATAATTTATTAAAGAAATAGTCATTAAAAAGACCGTATAGCCAAAGTTAGGAATACTGATGTCGTGATCTTAGCATGACATAAAATAAAAAAAAGTAACTTTAAACAGATACAGGGTGGCCATTTGCAACGTTAAAAGATGGCGGACGTGTAATTTGTTTTAGACTTTAATTTTTGGGTAATTAGGTGTTCAAAGTTCTTTTCTGATAGTGATTTGTACTTTTTATGCCTTTGTGTCGCACAGTGATTGAAGACTTGGACTTATTTCGTGTATCTGGCATCTTTCTTCTCGTTTCAAGTGGACTCGCAGTGGTGCAGAGGTTAAAACTATCTTGACCTCTGACCTACAAATCACCGTACAACGTTGCCCCCAATCTTCCTAGAGAAGATTGGATTGTGTTTTATTGCTATATTGATTGATACTCATATATACCTTGACACTGGCGAAATCACTTCACGTGGAAACGCCATTATCCTCGCGGTAGTAGCTGTTCAAGTCGCCGCGGGGGCAAAAAAAAAAAAAAAAAACAAAACAGGTACAGAACTGACTGTCATGTCATGATGTCTCTTGTCAATCATTCGCTGCCGTTCGTTAACAAATTTGTTATTTTGCGTAATTTAATTATTTACATAATTTGTAGACGCCATTAAAATAAATAAACTATTTTGCGTTTACTGCTTTGCATCTGCTTTGAGTTTCATTCGTCAGACAGACAACAAATGAACGTGACAGTTGTATTTTTTTTTTTTTAATAAATGGACTAAGGGCACTATAAGTGTATTCCTAACATTCACAAACCAACTTTTTTAAATGTTTTTCCTAAATATAAAAAAAAAGTACTGCATAAAAAAATCCAAAGATATTTTTACTGTAATCAGCAGTGTAAAATCTAGAAACGGTATTTTATTTTACTACCTTAGCACATAATGAATTGTTGTCAATTCTTCATGTATCCATCAGATCACACATTATTTTTTTTACTATAGAATTGATTCGTCCTGAACAGACCACTTTTGGCCACGGACGGTCCTCAGCACAAACCGGGTCCGTCCACCACCTGGTTGGCACCACCATCTTATCTATTAACCTACAGCCAAGCAGCAGTATTTACATTGTTGTGTTCCGGTTTGGGGATAAGACACCCGGTGAAATGACTAGAATAGAGGCATTCCATCTTAGTCCTCAGGGTTGGCAGTGCTTGTGCAGTCTTGTGAATGCGAATGTCTTTGGGTCACAGTTTCCACTTACCATCAGGTGGCCTGTGTGCTCGTTTGCCTTCCTATGCCATAATAAAATACTGTGGGTGGCAGGGACCCGGACCACAGAACAGATAGGTACTGAAAGCAATCTACATACAAAGTGCGCTCGAGCAACGCACACATAGACACTGCTCACGGACACGATATCTCGGAGTAGTTGGGAGGAGTGCGAGCGCGAGTGCCGTCCGCTTGACACGCGTCGCGTCCGTGGACTTTTTTGTGCGATAATTTAATTAGGTACTTATAATGGAGCAACACTGTTCAGTGGACGGTTGCTTAAATTCCACTTTAAACGGTGAATTGTCCTTTTTCAAGCTACCAGTGGCTTCAGAGAGGTAAGTAGGTATCTGCTTGTATTTCAATGGTTCGTTTTAAACTTACACAGAAAAGTTAGGTTAGGTTAGGTTAGGTTACCGATCTGAATCTGAGATAATTTAAATGTTCTGAGCTTTATTTTTCGCAGTGGCTAAAGCCAATTTGTCCTCAAATATCGAGATTTCTAAATGAGCACGTCCCTTCAAATTGTACGATTACCGAGTAGCCTTTCCGTACTTCATTGAAATTTAACTCTTATGTTATTGCGATAAAGTTATTATTTTAACTAAATGCCCAATGTAGTTATTACAGTTTAACACTGAGCTGTATCCGTCCCTTCATTACCTGTCTTCAATACGGAGAATATCTTCCATCTTGAATGGAAACGGATTTCAATTGAAGATCTGTATAATCTGAGTTATATCTAAATCAAGCATCTGTTATCAGTATGAATATTCATTCTATGAAATAAAGTTCATGTTGTAAATGAGGTTATTTATGCGCGGAAATGTTAAATATTGAAATGAAATGAAATGAAATGAAATGAAATCTTTAATGTGTGATAGATTCAGGTTAGTTACATTGATTGCTGTTATTTTTGCTTAATAAATAGTTTAGTCCCACTAAATCATACCTTAATAGGTGTACACACTTTTAATCCTAAATTAATACAATGTGAGAAAGTGAAATGTTTGCCAAATCCGTAATTATTTTAAGTAGGTACAATATAATACACTGGCATCTGATGCAATAAGAACTACCTATTAGGAAGCCACATTCAAAAAGTAGTCATTTAATGTATAAAAACATTTTTCTGATAACCATTGTTTTGTGACAGTTTTAAATTTGATAAGGTTATGTTCTTTAAACGAATCAGGTAACTTGTTAAAGATCTCAATACACATCATATAAGTATTTTTAGTAGAAAGTTTTAACTTAGCCAATGGTTTGTACATTTTATGCCTGTATTGTGATCTGACCTTGCGAGGAACAGTGTCCTGTTTTAGTGTAAATAGGTATTTATGTTTGTACACAAATACACAAACTTCTAATATATACAAACATGTCATTGTCAAAATACAGTGCCTCTTAAAATATGGACGACATGAATCTGTTCGGCGTAGAGAGAAAATTGCTCTAATACAGCGTTTTTGGATTAAAAATAGCTTATCTTTATCCACAGAGTTGCCCCATATTATGATACCGTATCGAAGAGTAGATGCGACATAACCATTAAATGCAATTAAAGCTGCTTGTACTGATACTACTCGGCTAACTTTCCTTAAAGCAAATACAAACTTGTTTACTTTAGTGCATACAGAATTTAGATGTTCTCTCCAAGTGCAACATTTATCTATATGTATGCCCAGGAAGTTTGTATGCGATACTTCCTCTATAATTGCACCTTGAAAGGTAATATTTAAATTATTTGAATAACCTTTAGCACTACGAAATTGAATATACTTTGTTTTTGTCAAATTTACTTTCAGATGGTTTGCTGTCAACCAGTTTATTGTCTGATACAGGGCCTCGTTTATTTCAGCATTGTGAGTCTGTCTGTCGTTTCCTTCAATTATTATTGTAGTGTCATCAGCGAATAGGATACATTCGTGAGGTAATACATTTGGCAAATCATTAATATACACCAAGAAAAGAAGAGGACCCAAAATACTGCCCTGGGGCACACCAAATGCGTTATGGGCGTATGATGATCGGTAGCTATTAACTGTCTTACTCAAAGGGCAATATCCCGAGGTTTCAACACATTGGGTCCTATTGCACAAATATGACTTGGTCCATTCCAATGCTGGACCACGAATACCATATTTAGATAGTTTGATTAGCATACGCTTGTGACACACTAAATCAAACGCTTTGGTCATATCCATAAAGAGGACTGTAACAGGAGACTTCTTATCGATACATTCAATTACACGTTTTATTAATTTAAAAGTAGCTAGAGAGGTGCTCCTACATTTTCTAAACCCATTCTGTTCTTCATTTATTATATTATACTTGTCCAAAAATTTAAGCAGCCTATTATACATTACTTTCTCATAAACTTTAGCAAATATAGGTATCAGTGTAATTGGTCTATAGTTAGTCATATCACATGGGTCACCTTTTTTAAATACAGGTTTCACCACAGACTTTTTCAACATATCAGGATAGACACCTTGAATCAAGGACAAATTGAGAGCATGAAGAAGTGGCTCAACTATAATATTAACACTCTTTTTAACTATGTCAGTCCTTAGACCGTCAAAACCGACAGCCATGGAATTGTTGAGACATTTAACAATTTTTAACAACTCTGACTTATTTACAGGATTAAGAAATATAGTATTTGTGAAATTATCTATTCTTATATCATCAAAACTAGATGCCTTAGTTGTACAATTACTATTTACCTCTTTTACAAAATAATCATTGAAAACGTTTGCAATAATCTGCGGATTAGTAACATCTTCATTGTTTACTTTTAACTTATTTACAGATTTTTTGATGGGGTCATTTGTAGTGTATTTTTTTATGACATTCCAAGTTGCGGTACATTTGTTTTTCATTATATTAATATATTTCAGATTCTCCGCTTTTTGATGTGAAAGAATACATTTTTTTAACAATTTTGAATAGCTCCTATACACCGCTTTGTAGCATTTGAGCCTTCTACTTACCAAGTACAGGTTTCTTTTATGAGTACAACATTTTCTTATACTATTTGTAAACCACCTAGTACCTTTATTTCTACTTGAGATTTTTTTCTTTATGATAGGGAAACACAAATTGTAGAAAAGCACATACAAATCGTAAAATATAGTGAAACAACAGACTGCGTCCGTCTCACTAAGTACTTCCGAAAAAGAAAGCGATGACAGACATTTTATAAATAGATTAATATTATCCTCACTGCAGTCCCGTTTGTAGATATACCACCATTTCACAGAAGGAGAGTAGCGTTTCGGTACTGGAACCTGGTAGGATTGGGCGGTATGGTCCGAGAGTCCTAAGTCGTGAACCAGTGCATTACCATCTTCCACGTTGGTTGCCATATGATCAATGCAAGTCTGTGATTGAGCCGTAATCCTAGTCGGTTCCAGTATAACGTGTCTCAAATTATAAGTTTCTAGGACCAGCTTAAGTTCATTTGCTACATTCGAGGTTTTCAGAAGATCCACATTAAAGTCACCACATAACACATATTTCCTCTTGTTGTGATTGCATATTAAGTGCAAGAGATCATTAAGTTTATGAAAAAATACTGAAGATGGGGACGTGGGTGTTTTGTTTGTGTAAACACATACTACGACTATGCCATACAGCGTAATATGCACTGCACAGCACTCGAATATGAGTGCGTGTGAAAACTGTTCAGTTTCCTTCACAACGGTGTACTCGAGATCGTTTTTCACTAGTATTGTCACCCCTCC
The DNA here is from genome assembly GCA_927399475.2 of Acleris emargana. Classification (NCBI taxonomy): domain Eukaryota; kingdom Metazoa; phylum Arthropoda; class Insecta; order Lepidoptera; family Tortricidae; genus Acleris; species Acleris emargana. The sequence goes on from OV656843.1 coordinate 4,365,040, forward strand.
ACGTTTGGACGCTTTTCTAGAATATGCAGCAGCTACCTTATAGTTACTTAACTTGAGATTGGATTCCGTACCTCTGAGCATATTTGTTTCACTCAAACAGACAATGTCTATTTTTACTCCCTCTCTGCCCAGGATATTCAATTCACAGTGTAATAGTTCTTGTTTATTCAGTGCTCCTGAAATATTTTGATGTAGTATCCCTATACTATTATTACACAGATCGTCGACGAAAACATTTTGCTGTCGGTTTGGGTAGTTCAGATGTTGTTGATTTAGGACTATTACTTTTCAGAACTGGTACTTCATTCTTACCAGAGTGCGGTGGTTGAACCTCTACGGTAGTAGCTCGATCATGTTTTTCAGATAGTATCCCGGTACGAAACAATTTATGCCGATACGTATAATTGTAAAGATGGCATGCCACGCTGTGGACAACATTTTCTGCTATGTTTATTAGAAAATCATTTTGCTCAACATAAGCCCATTCCTTAGAATTGCATGGTATGTAGTTGCAGTTTTTAAACTGATTAGCAATCAATTTAATCATGTTGTTAAGTTCAATTTCATTTAGAAATTGATTGCAATGAGTCTGAGAGACAAATATGTTAGTATTGTTGAAACGTTGCATAAAATGATACAAGTTTGCAGACATCTCTGTAGGGTTTTTGTCATTCATTCCTGCAATAATTATGACATAATCTTCTTTGGTAAGGTGGATACACGAGTTAGATATTGCGTGTAGTAAGTGCCGGGTATTTGCTTCTGGGCTTGTGTAACAAAAAATGTCGAGATGCTCGCCATACAAATCATTCAATAATAATCCCAGGTGATGGCCCCGTTGGTCAGCAGCTATAACAAGTTTCCGTTTCCTCAAGCTCTGCTCTGTACGCGACCGATAATCCACTTGAAATTGGTTAATATAGAACATTAACTGATTTGAAAATGGTCTGCGAGGAAGTAAGTGCATAGTGTACGGCTTTTCGGTTTTTCCTGTCTTTGTATTTAATTTGGGTTCCTCTTTCAGACCTTGAGGCGACTGACTTTCTACTGAGGGTCTCTCTAGTGATGTCATTGTGCACGATCTCGCTGGGTTCTTTGGAGATACTGGTGCCACTGGGCTAATTTTTTGCTCTTTTTGCTCATCAGGTTCACGTGAGAAGTCCAATTTTGTGCGGTTAACAGATCTGCGTTTACATTTTGCAGCTGATTTGGATGACACATTGGCAGACTTTGTAGACTTACAGATATTTGTTAACTGTTTTATTTTTAAGTCGCAGTCATTAAGGCGCTTAGCTAAATTACAGTTTTCCGATAGCAAAGTTTCTATTTCCATTTCAGCTGAGTCTAGTTTCGTAGTTAAGGTGTTAATTTTTTCTTTAAGTTCGTCAACCACAAAACTATTGTTTAAACGTAACTCAGTCCAACTTCTGTTTAGATCACATTTGGATGTTGATTTCGGAGACAGACTAGAGTCTGAGCCATCATCGTCCTCAGACAATCTCTCAAATGAATTTTCTGTCAATATATTAATTATAGTTGCCTTTTTCCGGACTGTAATGTTGTCCTTAGAGGAGTGTGGAGAAGGGTTTCTAGGCCGTGTAGCTGGTGTATAATGATACGCACCAGATTCTAATTTAGTTCGACATAATTGGCACCTGAAGCTTGCTTTAGTCTCGGGTGACATTAAGTAATATCTTTTCGATGATACGCTGGTGCAATTTAAATGGAAGTGATATTCGCAAAGGACACAAATCAAAAATTCTTTATTCAATATTGCATCTTTACATTTTATGCATTTAGGCGCCATCTGTGCGTTTCGTTCAAAACGGTTTGTTGTATAACAATATCAGATCGAATCAAGTATGCCAATAGTTCGGCTATCGTCCAGTAGATGGCACTTGCGACTGCAGCGGGTAACGTTAATTCTGAATTCAGTTTTGTGCTGGCAACACTTACACTCTGTTTATAATGTTGGCAACAAGACAGTATTGTCAACTGTCACTTAGTTACATCCAATCAGCTGTACAGAGGTTACCGTGATCCCGTTATTGTTTACATGTAACGGGTTAATTTGAGTTTGTTTTGAATTCTTGATGAAATTTAAATATAAACGGTTAAAATCTCCTTACCAAAGTTCTTGCTTTTGCGTGAATCCGTGTAAGTGATGTGCGTTTTACAACGATAGTCACAACGTGAGTTCCTTTTTATAACCTCTCTGCACACTGATACTAATTATAAGACGTTTTGATTGCTATTCTCACTTTAAAAATTGATGAGCTCTTTAGGTACGTGTTTTCTTGGCTAGGGTTGCCATATCCATCATTTATTTCGTGTGTTATACAGAATATTATGATGATGGTGGTTGTTTTTTTGATTATTATTGAAGTAAGGGTGCTCACCCTTTATATACTTTGACATAATGGTTTTCTGGATATAATTTGAACTCTCTGAAATTTCTTACCAGAAATTAATCACAGTTTCCGGTGGAAATTAATAAGTCGTCAAATTGTAAGAATAGGTAAGATTAATGTAGGAATTTATAACGGACGTAAGTAAGTTAAACTAATAATTTAACAAAAAAATTGCCAATCCTACTCATAATACATTTCTAATTTATATCGCCTATCAAATTGTTTTAAGAACTGGTAAGAGAGGAGACCGTTATTTTCAATCTTTTCGATCATAGAGGGTGATATTAATACATCTTAATTGTTTACTACAGTCAAATGACCTAATGTGTAAAAAAAAGGTCACCCCCAAGATAGCCGTGAAGTTCTACTACATGTTTAGTAACAACACGAAACAAAACAATTTAGAAATTGGTCTGTTCTTTACTTTAATGATGGCGGTATCGAACACAGAACAGTTTGGGAAATCAATAGTTTACTGAATTAATAATTACAGGGACTGACCCGAAAATAGAAGTTAAACGTTTAACATGAATGGAAACAGTAGCTTTGTTTTTTATGGAAATTTATCAGTAAGGAACTTTAAGCACCGGTTTTCAAAATTGGTAAAAAATATATATTGACAGTATTTTGACCTATTGACCTATTTATTGACCTACCTTTTTGTTTCTTAAATATTAAGGTACGCAAGTGGATACTAACTATGTTGAGTAATTATTCTTACCTTGTTAGAGTTTTATATTCGTTTACAAATCTTTGGTAAAAATACATTAATTAAACTAACTGGTGGAGGAGTTATTTTTGGTACTTCACCATTAGTTTCACTTTACCACATATATACCATGAGTATAATAGTAAGTACATGATCTTAACAAAGAAATTTCATCGCTGTCCATGAAACACTTATGATTAAGGAATTCCAGTGGTCATCTCTGGTCATCATCATCAGGCCCTCTGTGCCTTCAGTGCTTTTAGAATGAAATTACTTAAGTTCTTACAGAAAATACCAAAATCGTATGTGAGCCTAAATCTTTTGAGGAGTTCCCTCAATTGACAACATTTCAAAAAAACAAGCGTTATTTATTTTTCGCGTTTATAATAGCTGGTTAAAAATTAGACTACCCGTACTTCTCAGTTTTTCTTTATTTAACTTAAATTCGTCGTTAATAATTTATTAAAGAAATAGTCATTAAAAAGACCGTATAGCCAAAGTTAGGAATACTGATGTCGTGATCTTAGCATGACATAAAATAAAAAAAAGTAACTTTAAACAGATACAGGGTGGCCATTTGCAACGTTAAAAGATGGCGGACGTGTAATTTGTTTTAGACTTTAATTTTTGGGTAATTAGGTGTTCAAAGTTCTTTTCTGATAGTGATTTGTACTTTTTATGCCTTTGTGTCGCACAGTGATTGAAGACTTGGACTTATTTCGTGTATCTGGCATCTTTCTTCTCGTTTCAAGTGGACTCGCAGTGGTGCAGAGGTTAAAACTATCTTGACCTCTGACCTACAAATCACCGTACAACGTTGCCCCCAATCTTCCTAGAGAAGATTGGATTGTGTTTTATTGCTATATTGATTGATACTCATATATACCTTGACACTGGCGAAATCACTTCACGTGGAAACGCCATTATCCTCGCGGTAGTAGCTGTTCAAGTCGCCGCGGGGGCAAAAAAAAAAAAAAAAACAAAACAGGTACAGAACTGACTGTCATGTCATGATGTCTCTTGTCAATCATTCGCTGCCGTTCGTTAACAAATTTGTTATTTTGCGTAATTTAATTATTTACATAATTTGTAGACGCCATTAAAATAAATAAACTATTTTGCGTTTACTGCTTTGCATCTGCTTTGAGTTTCATTCGTCAGACAGACAACAAATGAACGTGACAGTTGTATTTTTTTTTTTTAATAAATGGACTAAGGGCACTATAAGTGTATTCCTAACATTCACAAACCAACTTTTTTAAATGTTTTTCCTAAATATAAAAAAAAGTACTGCATAAAAAAATCCAAAGATATTTTTACTGTAATCAGCAGTGTAAAATCTAGAAACGGTATTTTATTTTACTACCTTAGCACATAATGAATTGTTGTCAATTCTTCATGTATCCATCAGATCACACATTATTTTTTTTACTATAGAATTGATTCGTCCTGAACAGACCACTTTTGGCCACTGACGGTCCTCAGCACAAACCGGGTCCGTCCACCACCTGGTTGGCACCACCATCTTATCTATTAACCTACAGCCAAGCAGCAGTATTTACATTGTTGTGTTCCGGTTTGGGGATAAGACACCCGGTGAAATGACTAGAATAGAGGCATTCCATCTTAGTCCTCAGGGTTGGCAGTGCTTGTGCAGTCTTGTGAATGCGAATGTCTTTGGGTCACAGTTTCCACTTACCATCAGGTGGCCTGTGTGCTCGTTTGCCTTCCTATGCCATAATAAAATACTGTGGGTGGCAGGGACCCGGACCACAGAACAGATAGGTACTGAAAGCAATCTACATACAAAGTGCGCTCGAGCAACGCACACATAGACACTGCTCACGGTCACGATATCTCGGAGTAGTTGGGAGGAGTGCGAGCGCGAGTGCCGTCCGCTTGACACGCGTCGCGTCCGTGGACTTTTTTGTGCGATAATTTAATTAGGTACTTATAATGGAGCAACACTGTTCAGTGGACGGTTGCTTAAATTCCACTTTAAACGGTGAATTGTCCTTTTTCAAGCTACCAGTGGCTTCAGAGAGGTAAGTAGGTATCTGCTTGTATTTCAATGGTTCGTTTTAAACTTACACAGAAAAGTTAGGTAGGTAAGCGCCCCGCCCCGGCCCCCGAAGAATATATCTAAGATCGATTTAAATAATAGTTTCCTATTTTGAATCAGTATAAACGAAGTAGGTACTTAAACTGCAGAGTTACACACTCAGTCATTATTTGAGGAATTGGTAGCGAGTGACCCTCAGTTGATTCCTGCTTCAACCGACAATCCCGTGGTTACCATAGATTTAACTAATGACATTTCCACCACAACAAGGTTAAGAAGTTGTAGCAGGAATAAACTAAAAAAACATATAAAAATAAATAGATATATAAGAAAATGTCAAAGGTTGTTAACACAGAATAAACGGTATCCAAAAAAATTTATACTAAATAAAATAAATGTAAAACTAGTTGACAAACTAAATATATATGCTAATATGTTAGGAAATAATAAATTAAAGTATGACACTGACACACAAATGTTACAATTAAAAATACAGGATTTGGAGGAGTCGATTCAAACATTACATAATTTGCAAGACAATTCAAAAAAAATTATAGCTGAGTATTCTTTAGGAATGGATGACCTAATAGGGGAGCTCAACTATAATTTAGAGCTGTTTCAGTCACTGGCGGACAACCACACATGTGTCTGTCAAACCATGAGTGTCTGTCCAGCCACCAGCGGACTGAAGCAGAGCCTGTGTGTCAGCGTTCCTGCACTCAGTGTTCCTACACTGAGTGTTCCTGCGCTTAGTGTTCCTACACTTCCTATAGTAAATAAGGACAGTAATAACATATTGACATATAAACATAAACCTAACATAATTATGTACAGCGATGAAATTGGTAATAATATGGGCTCATTATTGAACTCATACACTAAGGGACATAGTGTGATCAGCAATTGTTTACCTCTAAGCAGCTTGGATAATATCCAAAATCAAATTATTAAGGACAGACATATTAATATAGACACAACTTTGCTTATTCTTATAGGAAATAGAGGGAATGTAAACAAAAATCAATTAATCTCATTTTTTCAAACATTGAATAATCTTGTTGTGAAAAAAATCATATTGTTTACATTCCCTTATTGTAAACAGTTGTCACAGAAAGACAATGATATAAGACACAATCTAAATATGACATTATATAACATGTGTACATATAATGATAAAATTGACATTGTTGATACTAATAATTATATTAGTAATAATTATATTTTGAGAAAAGGAAAATTTTACATTCCTAATTATCTTAAAAGACAGATAGCTATGTCGCTATCTTATTTATTTGATATTTCAGCCAATAATTTGGCTCCTGCTTCTTTTGAGCAACCTAAAATGCACCTGGAATCCGTTCCAAATACCATCAATCATTTAAATTAAATGAAACGACAACAGAGGGCGTCAACTCTAGCAATCTAAATCGTAATAAATGTAAGGCCAAATCTGGCAGCAAAGTATCTAATAATATCACTCTGGTTCACCAAAATATCCAATGTATAAGAAGTAAAGACCTCCAAATTGAGTTATTTCTTAATAGTAATAATATTGATATTTTATGTATAACGGAACACTGGTTAAATAGTAACGAAGCTATGTTTAATTTTAATAACCATCAGATCGGCAGTCTGTTCACAAGAAATAGCTCGATACATGGCGGGTCGCTAATAATATTAAACAATAAATTTAATTTTAAAGAACGTAAGGACATTGTGTCCTTATCTGTTGAACGTATATTAGAACTCGCTGCAATAGAATTACAGCAATTCATAGTAGTTTGTGTATATAGGCCACCCTTAGGTAATTTCGAAATTTTTGAAAAGAACATGGAAACTGTCTTAATCAATTTATCACAATTGAGTAAGAAAGTTATTATATGTGGAGATTTTAATGTTAATATTTTAGAAAATAGTTCGCTCACCAACAGATTAATAAATCTTTTCAAATCTTTCGGCTTGGCCCATACTTTTATGGAGCCGACTAGAGTGACTGACACTAGCGCCACGTGTATTGATAACATTTTTACTGATATAATTCCAATCAGTAAGATTTTGATTAGTAACCTGGAATCGGATCATCTAGGTCAATTAATTAAATTCGAGTCTGTATCGCATGATATTGCGAAAAAGGAAATAACTTTTGTGCCGCTTACTGCAGGCCGTGTGGAAAGAATGCGACATAATTTAACGTATAATCTGCCCTTTTTAACAACTTATAAGGGCCCTAATGACATGTACAACTCATTCTTTCACACATTCATGAAACAATTTGACATGATATTTACATCCAAATCGGTCATGGTCGGTGGCGCAAAGGTTTTCAGTGACTGGGCTACTGCGGACTTACATAAACGAAGAACAATACTGTATCAACTATATGAGGGACGACGGTTTAACGCTAGTGAAGAGTTTAAGGAACATGTCAAATAGTATTCTAAGAATTTCAAGATAGACTGCCGTATAGCTAAGCGAAACTTTTTAAGTCATAAAATCTTGAATAGCTCTGATGTCATTAAAACGACTTGGAAAATAATTAATGAAGAAACAGGTCGCCGGAAAAAGGAAATTAATGACTTTCGTTTAAAAGTAGATGGTAAAATCCTAGAGTCGAATTTAGATGTCGCAATTCAATTTGAAAATTATTTTACCAACATACCAGTGTCAACGACTAAGTGTCTGAACTCTTCGCCGGCGTCTGCCATTTTATTATTAGAAGATAACGTGTCTGAATGCAGTATACACTTTGAATTCAAGCACGTTACTGCCTTGGATGTAATTAAGGCATTCAAGTCAATTAATATAAAGAAAACTAATGACCTTTGGGGGGTGTCGGCTCACGTCCTTAAATCCTTATTGGAAGTCATAGCATCTGACTTAATGGTCATATTTAATCACTGTGTTGACTGTGGCGAGTTTCCTGATCTTATGAAACATAGCAAGATAATTCCATTATTCAAAACGGGTAGTACTTCTGACCCCACTAACTTTAGACCGATCTCCATACTACCCACTTTCAGTAAAATCTTTGAGAAATTAATTTTATCACAATTAATGGAACATTTTCAATATAATAATTTATTACACACCAAACAATTTGGTTTTACTCGGGGTCGCTCGACAACCGAAGCTGGTGTTGAGTTAATTAAACATATTTTTGAAGCCTGGGAGGGGTCACATGATGCCTTAGGTATTTTCTGTGATTTGTCCAAGGCCTTCGATTGCGTTAACCATGACACATTGGTCAGGAAGCTACACCATTATGGAATTAGAAGTACTGCACTAAACTTAATAAAAACGTACTTATACGGGAGAATACAAAGGGTAGACGTGAATGGAAAACGATCACCTGGGTCTTTGGTCAAAATGGGCGTACCACAAGGCTCAATTTTGGGTCCTTTTTTGTTCCTCATTTACATAAATGATTTACCATACCTTATAAAGGACAAACATGATATAGTATTGTTTGCTGATGATACCTCACTTGTATTTAAAGTCAAACGACAACAGGAGTTTAATATCGATGTAAACAATGCTATATCAAAGGTAGTAGATTGGTTCAGTGTTAATAATTTATTACTGAATGAGAAAAAGACTAAATGTATTAAATTTATGACTACAAATGTGAAAAATAAACAAACTACTGTAACTATAAAAAATGATAGATTAGACCTAGTTAATGATACAGTATTTCTTGGAATAACGTTAGACTACAAACTCCAATGGGGTCCTCATCTGGCTAAATTAGCGAATAGACTAAGTTCTGCAGTTTTTGCAGTTAATAAAATTCGGAATATAATAGACTTGAAAACCGCTCGATTAGTTTATTTTAGTTACTTCCATAGTATTATGTCATATGGTATTTTACTATGGGGTAGTGGTGCTGACGTAAACAGCATCTTTGTTCTACAGAAGAGGGCTATTCGTGCTGTTTACAAGATGGGTCATAGAGACTCGCTTAGAGATAAGTTCAAAGAAACGAATATATTAACCGTATACAGTCAATATATTTATGAAAATATTATGCATGTTCATAAACACATCGGTAGTTTTAGAAAGAACTGTGACATACATAATGTTAATACCAGGAATAAACATAAGCTCGCAGTGCCCTTTACACGGCTTCACAAAATAAAAAACTCTTTCATGGGTAATTGTATAAGGTTCTATAATAAGCTCCCAAGTAGTGTTACTCATTTATCAGTAAATAAATTTAAGAGTTACGTTAAACGTCAACTAATTTCTAAAGCGTATTATAGTATTAAAGATTATATAAATGATGACAATGCTTGGGACTGAATTATTTGTATTACAATTATAAATGACCGTGGAGACTATATACATCTCCTTGTATGCTTATTATTTTAATTTGACATCTGGAGACTCTTTACATCTCCAAAATTGACCGTGGAGACTTTCTACATCTCCCTTGTTTGTGTTTGTTGTTTTGTTTTTTTGTTTAATTACCTACTTACCTATATTTAATTTTAATTTGACATTTGGAGACTCTTTACATCTCCGGAATTGTATTATTATTTTAACCTGACATTTTTATTAATTTAATTATTATTACTACTGGGACCTGTACATCCCTGTGACATTTAAATTAGATAGCTTATGTTTAGTATTGTAATAAGTTCTTTATTTAAAAAAATGGCTTACTGTTGAGTTTCTTGCGGTGCTTCTTCTCAACAATGGTCTCTTGAAGCGCTGGTAGATGGTAGATTCAGACTTGTAAAAGTGCCTACAGGGCCTACTTACAGAATAAATGATTTTATTTTTATTTTTATTTTAGGTATATTTTTGTAAGGTAAATTCACGCCACCTTACGTACCTAAGTTGAAAACATGTTTTTTTGTTTGTGTAGATATTGTGTTGTTTTTAGTGTCTTTTGATAGGTTTAGGTCTAAAACGTATATGGTAATGGAAATTGTGTAACTAGAGTAATCCGTTTAGAAGTTATAAGGAATTTTCGATAATGAAAATTGACAAACGTAAAATTTTGTATGTTTCTGCTCTGTAAACTTTTTGTATTGTAATACCTAGTAGGTAGGTTTATTGTTTTGTTTTGTAGGATAAGTTTTTTGCTATTACGGGCTATAGGTAGGTACTGCGGGTTTGGATTAGCCCCACCAGTCACCCCCTACACTTTAATATTAATTCGTCTGGTCGGTTATTTTTGAAGTTACCTACGGTATTTTTAGGGTTTCGTACCCAAAGGGTTAAAACTGGACCCTATTGCTAAGACTCCGCTGTCCGTTTGTCTGTCACAAAGCATCTCACAACAATAAATCAAACGACTAGATACCTACGAGTGCTACTACCGCGATAGTTTTTTGTGCATAAGCCATAGTTGACAACCCTAGAGCGACCGCCGAGCGTAGGTATGAAAAGTGAAGTACATACATGAGATTTACTTCTGTACTTATCTGTTCTGTGCCCGGACGGACCCTACACAAGGTCCCTCCACAAAAATACACAGCATTTGCCTTAATTCATTCTTTAATAACGGAAATGGGGTCACTCAAAGTCAAACAGAAATTCCGTTTAGGGACAATAATTCTTTCCAATTAATTTGATTGCGAAACATTCTATCAATTTAATTTCTGCTCTAATAATGCCGTTAAGATTTTCCTTTCCAAATAATGAAGATCCAGAGGGTATTTTAATAGAATACAAGCGTTTCTAAGTTACAAGATCTTTTAATACCTGACCCATTTAAGAGGTTCACTAACTGACCTAAAAATAGGCGGAGGTTCTCTATTCGTTTTTATAAAAAGATAAAGTAAATTTATTTCCTAGGTATCTTTTACACGTCAAAAATCTTTCAGATTTGGGAGAGTTTTGGATTTGTACCTATTCAATATACATATGTAAAAGGAACAATATTTTAAGCGAACAGAAAATAAAATAACGATATAGAAAGTCATCAACAACAATATTAATCAGATAAATTAAAATGCGTCTTGCTTATTTTCTAAAAAAATATATAAAATACAAACAGACACTTCAGTTAGTGGTAGTGGTAGGTGGTAGGGTCCACCGTATTGGCCATAAACCTACCGCCATGCAGCAGTGTTCGCATTGTCGTGTACCAGTATGGGGATAAGTTAACCGGTGAAATAACCATCATAGAGGCATTCCATCTTAGCCATCAGGGTTGGCCACGCACTTGCGGTCTTAGGACTGCAATCTTAAGATCTTAGTCTTGAGAATGCATATATTTATGGGTCATGGATTTCAGTTACCATCAAGTGGCCGTGCGCTCGTTTGACTTCTTTGTGCCATACAAAAATCTCACAGTAAAGTTTCCTTTTCTACTATATACATCATGTAATTTAATATAAAATCAAGTTTTAAAACTACAAGCCAGTACTTTTAAAAGGCTGCGCCAGACCAGCGGTTAATACAAGACGTTCAACAACTTTACAAGTTCAAGAGGAAGTTAATTCCTGAACTTAGTCCTGTCGCTGGCCATGGTGTTATTATTTTAAGGAAAACATCGTCGATGAACACCTTGACATGCTTTTTTTGTAGATTTTCTTCATCTTAAACTGATATTGATAAGCAGAGCTCGGCAGGAGTGAGCTGATTTTAAAGTTTGCATAACATGGAGGACCTTGTCATTCATTGGTAGATGTGATGTAATTAAATAACTAATAAAATTATTTTTACTAGGCTGCCTTTCTGCTAAGACTTTTACGTCGCCATCAAAACAAATAAATTATATAGCAAGTTTTTTAGCAAACTTCTTTAAATAATTATGTATATTCATATGCTACTGTGAAAGTTAATCAAGTGATATGGTATGATATCAAACCTCTTTAGTTAGGTAATAAATTTGTTTAAAGACCCCATATTCAACTGAGTGAAATATCATGACCACGTCATTATTTTATTATTCTGTTGTGTTATTTTGTAAGCAGCCCCTCCATTTGAAGTACTTAGTACCTCCTCGTTTTGTACATAATGTATTGTCATTTTAGTTTAATTATAATTAATAAAGTTTTTTTCAATATTTATTTTTAAAGTGTATCTAAATTAATATCTACACTTGACATTAATGACGTAAAAATGGCTCAATAAGTCAAAAATATTAGACAATCTTACACAAATTGGCATCCCAAATCAAGCTCTAGGCTTATTTATACTATGGGTACTAGACAACAAAAAAATATTTATATATCATACCTATTTTAAAACAAAGAAAGCGTTTAATCTGCTTTAAACTAACACGATTATCATATCACACATAGTAAAACTACCTCCATAAATCGGGATTTAATGCCGTAAACATTTACCTTGTCGCTTCGACTGTGTAATAACAGCCGGGCCCTGGTCATGAGTATATTCTATTATATTCTTTTATAATCTGTTTGCCTCCGTGTGAAACCAGGATAAGACAATGTCGACCACGAGGGCCAAATAATAACATCCCTGAATCGATTCCAATTGTAATACCGATCGCCTTACAAGTTCTTCCCCTTTCATAGAAGAGATAAAACAGCCTTCATATATCGAGAAACAGGCAATTAAGTGTAATTATCACGGACTGATCTTTACATGGTTTTTTTTACGTTGAAGTACTAATTTCAGAGTTTTTTTAAATAATGATAGTGTTTATTGTAATTTGACGTATCGTTTATTTAATGGAGACATCATTGTACAAGGTGAGCTAAGTATCTAAACGAGTTAGCTTCTGTATTATAGTTGCCTTTATCGCGGTGGATATAGCATCTGTCACTCTTGCACTTGTCAGAATGTGACAAAGGTTTTGTTCACGTTTATCCACATCGACTATAATAGCCCCGCCCCGCATTATAAGGGTTTTCGAACTCCCTAAACTTACCTATTTTTATTGCTCACCCTGTATGTCAAACGCTTACGTTAACGATTTTCGAAAACTGTAAAATTGTATAGATTTGACATAAGTGCTCGACAGATACAGTCATTTTCGAGGTTTACCCTTGTTTCGCCGAAAATTATTTAGCAAATTCTTAACTCCCCAAACTACGTATCCCATAGTTTCATTTGGTCAAATTTTCATTTCCCAATTCAACGTTTCGCACTGATATCATTACCGAACGAATGATTTGATAAATTATTGTTAAACAAATTATTACCTGGGATTCTTTTAAGATGTCAATTATGTTTTCGTCAAATGTATTGATTGGTATAAAAACTAACCATAATCTATCTATATCTGAGAGCAGTTTCGTTCTTGGGGTCATAAAAAAAAATAACCCTGACCTACCTATCTCTGGGAGCAGTTTTGTTTTTAGGGTCATGACAAAAATACCCTAACCTACCTATTTCTGGGAGTAGTTTCGTTTTTAATCCAATTTATATTTGTTTTAGACAACACAATTATTTACCACATAAAATTTGACAATATGTTATTTGCCTTAGCAAATCATTTGCTACACAATTATTTACCACATAAAATGTGACGTAATAAAATTTTGCAATATGAAAATGTAGCAAAATAAAAAAATTACGATGTAAAATTATGCCAACGATTGATTTGCCAAATAAAACTTCGGCGAAAAGTTGATTGCTAAATGAAATTTGACGAAACATAATTCGGCAAAAAGGCAGTACACCCATTTTCGATTATAATAACGTTCGACAAAGTCATTTAATGTAGGGCCATTCAAAGTCTTGTCGTTAATGTCAGAAAAGGACATTTAATGTTGTTGCTTTAATTCCTGCCGAGATAATTTGAACAAGTTGAATTTGAACACAATTCGAGAAGAGGAAAATTGAAGTGTTGGAGATGTGCTGGAGAAGAATGCTTGGAGTGTCAGGGTTCGAATTCCGCACCAAAATATCCATACGAGAAGAACTCAGCATTAATCTGCAACTCGTCAATATTCCAAGCAGCTCACCTTTTTTGGCTACATTTCCCAAAGCAATAATAATTCCATTGAGTACCTGGTTGTACAGGGAAAAGTTGTGGGAACCAGAGCACGTGGAAGATCGCCCATGAGCTGGACAGACCAAATCAGATCAGGGTTGGCAACGCATTTGCAGTCTTGTGATTGCGAATGTCTATGTGTCACAGTTTCCACTTACCATCAGGTGGCCTGTGTGCTCGTTTGCCTTCCCATGCTATAAAAAAAAAAGACGAAAAAGTATGACCAGACGCTCATCGTACTGGGGAGCTCCACTGCAGCGTACGCAACAAAATTTCAGCAAATAAATAAATAAGAGGAAATGCATTTCGACCTTATAACTGACATAGAGACAGACACAGGCAGGACGTGGAAAACGACTTGGTTTTACACTATGAAAAGTTAAGAACCTCCTAAGTCCTTAAGCCGGCGTAATCGGGTTTTCAAAACTGGTTTTTTTGTTACTTATTACATAGACGACACACGAGATCAGGTGAGGGACCTCTAAGGTTAATATGGGTCACCTCAGCACGCGTTTCTCGGCAATTGCTATTGATCGTGCTATGTTTATACATCTAAATACAATGCGATCGGCCTGTCGGTGACACGCGGTCGGTCGTCGAGTAAAATCGATAGAAATTTGTTCGTAAGTTGTAAATGGATACGCTTCGTAAATTATACGTAGTTTTGGTTAGAGTCAAGTCACACTATCACAATGTGTGAGCATAAAGTTTGCTTTAAAATGATTGTGAAGCTAAAACAAATCCTTAAATCAAGTCCGATTTCTACAATTTGACAATGTGTAATATGAAAAACCAAGGTCAGGGGGTGATTTTGACTTTCGAGCTCTCGAAAGTTTCACTCGAAAATGAGTAAAATCAGTGAAACCGTTGTTTAAATACGAGCGGTAGAATTGAAAACGAATGGTGTAAATCACTCGTGTTTGAATTTTCCATCGCTCGTTATTTCAAGTATACGGTTTCACCTTCAGTCATAATTTCGAGCGCTCGAAAGTTTCACTCGAAAATGAGTAAAATAAGTGAAACGTTTTTTTTTTAAATACGAGCGGTAGTATTGAAAAAAATGGTGTAAACCACTCCTGTTTACATTTTCTATCGCTCGTTATTACATGTATACGGTAACACCGATTTTGCTTTGGACTTTCGAATAAAACTTTGGAGCGCTCGAAAGTCAAAAAACGGACCCCTGTATTTTTTCCTTTTTTTGTATTTTTTTTTTAATAATTGAAAAATAAAAGCAACTGCGACGTGTTCAAAAACTTGGAAACTTGATTCAGGGGATGAAAAACGTAATCGCCCGGAGCTAAATTTGTATGGATGTTTTTGATAGCTACGCGATTTCACCGCCGCTTTGCAATCTTCTTGTAAAAACATCGACTCTGCTTCGGCTTTGGATTTTCTCTGCTGAGTAACACCATATTGGTTTTGACTTCTTATGTTATTGTATTACTCGGCTGTTGTACTGTCAAGTATTTGTAACGTTGACAAAATGATAACTTGTCAAAAATAATATGCTTTTACCGTTAAATTAAGCCTCTGTTTGTAGTAGCGTCGTTATTATTAACTTTTTGGTTATTTCGCTTCTTCATTTTTCGTCGGTTATCAGTATCAAGCGATACTTCATTAAAATGGACCCTTGGATTTTTAATTAAAAAAAGCTAAAGTTGCTGATTTTAAAACATGTTTACGGAAGCCAGAGATTTTTTCAAATTTGTATTTTAAGACTTGTTAGTCGTTTAGATATTATGAATTTACTTGTTTTTTATCTATAAAAGTATATTTACACTTTAGTACCCTGTCACTTTAATCGATTTGAAAATTCATATATGGCAGTTTAAACATGACATTAAATAAAGGTACTAAGGTGTACACATATTATTTATAAATTCTGTACACTTTATAAATGTTTTTATAGTTATTTAATTTCATTTTATGCATCAAGTCATGTAATTAATTAAAGTTAGTTTTCCACAGCAAATACTAACTGTGATTCCTTTTAATATTTCACGAGAAGTACGCCGCATGTTTTGTGTAACTTCCCCGTGTTTGCTGGTTCCGCTTTGTAGGCAGGTAGGTTTCAGCAATTTAAGTCCAGACTTAAATTGCTGAAGCCTTTGCATAAATTGCATTTATAAGCTATCCTTTGATATCGTTTTTAGGGTTTCGTAGTGAAACTAGGAACCGAGACTCTTAGAACTGGAAAGCTGTAATTTGGCATAAATATACGTATTAGTTATGCCAACAAAGTGATAAAATATAACCTGGAAAAAAGTTTTTTTTAGTGTACCTCCCCTACACGTAACTTGGGGATGTTTTTTTTTTCTCGTCTACCCAATAGTGTGGGGTGTCTTTGGATAGGTATTTCAAAAATATTTCGATTAAGGTATCCGTTTATGTAATATTAAGCTTTAAAGCGCTAATTTTTGTTAGAATCATGTGTCCCCCCCCCCCCCTGCAGCCAAAACAAAAAATACAAAAAAATAAAAAAAATATCTTAAATGAAAGCACATAAAATATAATGAATTTAATAAGAAAACTATCACTACTAAGTAGACTTCAGTGGTTCTTGAGTTACAAACGGTTTAAATGTTTATATCTACCGAAAACTTATTTGCGGTGTTGATAAACTGACGGCGACCTAACAGTTACGGGGATAACACTTTTCCAACGGCAAAGTAAAGTTTGTCGCGAGATCTAATTTCTTTGAAAAAACGTCTTCGGAACCCTACACTGAGCATGGTCCAACATGCTCTGGCCCTGGATTTAATTAATTATTTGTGTATTTGACATGCCCTAAGCCTATGTCCTAACTATCCTCTTGTCTCTTGTTGATTGATAAAGAATGGATTAAGGCATTAGGGTTCGTAATTTTGTACTTTGAGTGTATTGTGCAACAGAGATTAATATTTAAATTAATATTATTTATGGTGTCGTAATAAAAAGTAAATCATTGAATATTTATCTCTAGCCGTCTTTGTAGGTACACATTTCTTCAGACATGGCTTAAGAATTTGAACTGAAAGATAAACTGAATGAAACAAAACAAAGTGAAGATAGAATAGAACAAACAAAAACATAATTTGTCTACGGCCGCCTAAGGCTACAATTTTGTAATAGGTATGTTAATTAAAACACTAGCTTAAATAAATTTACGAACACAGAGGGGTTAAAAATACAAAACATGTTTGTTCACATAATTATGTTTTACCAACTTATCAACTTATGGCGTTAAGTATACAGTACATCAATGTAAAGTAAAAAGCTAGAAAAATATTAAATATTGTACAAGAAAACCGACAAGTTTTTTGATATTTCAAGCCCTAATGTTGTTGTAATATTCAAAATTATCGTAATTGGAGATTTATTTCACGAAGCATCCATTCCATCTTTAGGGAGCGATGAAAAAGATAGGAAACAAGGGACAAAATGTGGTCTGAAATTCAACCTTTGGCTAAATTAAACAATGCGTAAGTAAAAAAACCGGCCAAGTGCAAGTCACACGCGCACACTAATGGTTTCATATCACAATAGAATATAATAATTTTATTTTCATTATTTGTTGGCATAGCGACCGTAATACGCTGTAAAAGTCGGGTGTCTACCTATTACGGTTCAAGAAATACAGCAATTGATAAGATCGGGTAATTTTGCCAAAAATCACTTTCATATGTAGGTCTTCAATTTTGAATAAAAATAAATGTAATGTTTATAATTTTTTATTTAAATGGTGAAAACTGGCTGACACAGAGGGCTTACTATTCCGTCAATGAATACCTTGCTGACATTGATTTTTAATTATTTTATTTTGACACATCATTTCTTAACTTTATTGAGTGACTTTTTGTATTTATTTTGTAATTATTGATATTATTATTTTGGTGATTTATTTCTACCGAACATGAATGACAATGTATAATCCTTACTGAATAAAGTATTATGAATTATGAATTAATGGACATACACACACTGTGAACAACTATCTAACTATTACGATTAGTTAGATACAGCCTGACAGACAGACGGACAAACAGCGCAGGCTTAGTAATAGGGTCCTTAGGTACGAAACCTTAAACATGAACCAGCGAGAAAAATATACACCCGAGCCTTTATCTGACTTTGGTCTTTGTATAAGCATGTTGTTTGATGTTGTATGAGCATCCCTTACTGATATTAAAATGCGAAAGAGTTTTTATTCCCAGATAATCTCTGTGGGCGAAGTTGTGGGCGTCCTTATATTAATGGCCTGAGAACCGAGATAAAGTATGCACCTACCTATGTATGTAGACACTTTATTGTACAAACAAACTTGAGATAACTATTAAAAAATCTGATACAGGGTGGTCCAAAGACTGACGTCTAAAAAAAAAATTTTGATGCCTCACATCCGGGGCTATCCGAATATACCCCATGTATGTTGGCCGATTTTTTGTTGTTTTCGAGTAATTAATTTTTAAAGATTTTTTCAAGAATTTTCGGGCCGAGCCGTTTATTAACATGTAACTTTTTTTTGTTACGTTTTTTCTGGATGTTTTATTTTGCGACATTATCCTCACAAACTGTACTTTCACACATACAATAATCAGCTTCCCAACCTTAACGCAAGTTACAATAAAATTGACCGAAAGTGAAAGTTTTACCTTTGAGCAAATAGAAGTATGATTTTGTAAATTAAAAAAAACCTAAAAATCTTAGAATTCAAAGATCAGAAGTAATTTTAAAAACTTGGCCAGTCTCTAAACTTTCAGAATAATACAAAAAAGTGACACTTAATAGGTTATAATTTGCTGGATTCGACTTTCAAACGTACTAAGGTAGAATGTGTAATAAAGAGTATGTAACATAAAAACTGTTTTTTATTTGGTCGAACCTAATTTGGTACTGGCCATCAATAAAGCCATGTATTTTTATGAACAAATAAATTTGTTCTTCCTTTGTCTTAAGAAAGGAATCACGTCTTTTATTGTGAAATAACTAATAGTTACTTCTGCTCTCGTTACGTTTAATTTCTGAATTCTTCTCGCTTTGTTAACTGGACTCTGATTGATTTGCCTTACGACCGACCTGTGCTTGTGTTTTGGACTTTTGAACTTAGCCTAGTGATTGAATTTACTTTCGTGTAGCAACATCAACTACACTCTTAGTGATTATGCAGAGATGCATAATTATTATGGTGCAGCTCAAGGTAATGGACATTTAGCGGCAAGGCTGTACCGGCAACAATTGGAGCACCGGGAAGCCCCACGGCAGCATTACCCGGACCACAGAGTATTCATAAACACACATTTGACACTGATGGCTGGACGTGATCCTGGCCATCCAACTCAAGAAGGAGTTCCCAGAGTGGATCCAGATAGGAGGGATGAAGTCTGGCAAAGGCAAAGTTTTTAAAATTACTTCTGGTCTTAGCTTGCTTGCATAGCTTCCAGTTCTGTTATTAATCCTCCTTGAACTTGTAGACGGGTCTCTTTGGATTTTTGCCAAGACTTCATCCCTTCTATCTGGATCCACTCTGGGAACTTAACAAAGCGAGAAGAATTCAGAAATTAAACGTAACGAGAGCAGAAGTAACTATTAGTTATTTCACAATAAAATACGTGATTCCTTTCTTAAGACAAAGGAAGAACAAATTTATTTGTTCATAAAAATACATGGCTTTATTGATGGCCAGTACCAAATTAGGTTCGACCAAATAAAAAACAGTTTTTATGTTACAGACTCTTTATTACACATTCTACCTTAGTACGTTTGAAAGTCGAATTCAGCAAATTATGACCTATTAAGTGTCACTTTTTTTGTATTATTCTGAAAGTTTAGAGACTTGCCAAGTTTTTAAAATTACTTCTGATCTTTGAATTCTAAGATTTTTAGGTTTTTTTTAATTTACAAAATCATACTTCGATTTGCTCAAAGGTAAAACTTTCACTTTCGGTCAATTTTATTGTAACTTGCGTTAAGGTTGGGAAGCTGATTATTGTATGTGTGAAAGTACAGTTTGTGAGGATAATGTCGCAAAATAAAACATCCAGAAAAAACGTAACCAAAAAAAAGTTACATGATAATAAACGGCTCGGCCCGAAAATTCTTGAAAAAATCTTTAAAAATTAATTACTCGAAAACAACAAAAAATCGGCCAACATACATGGGGTATATTCGGATAGCCCCGGATGTGAGGCATCTAAATTTTTTTTTTAGACGTCAGTCTTTGGACCACCCTGTATAAATACAGATATACAAAGGCGATCTTATCCCTAAAGTTCTAGATCATAGATTACTTTGATTCTTAAATACAGATAAAATCTGAAGACTAGATGCTTATCGCAAACGTGAAGTTAAGCGATTTTGGAAATCGTCAAAATGAATGGAATCGATACGGCGTTTGGCAGCTTATAATGTAATGCTTTTGTAATGTATTTTTTTATCAGTAAATTTCAAATCTATAATAATAAATAAATAAATACATTTCCTATACATACGTATCCGATGAAAATAACGTTCGCCGAATGCGATGCGTGTCATACATTGAAGTCATTACCATACCATTTTTGTATGGTAAGCTAAAAATGGGTAGGTAGTTTTTAATAAAAATAATTAAAAAAATGAAGATTACACTTTATGGTTTCAAACACTGCACAATTTTTTTTGTTTTTATTGTTTGTCCGAAGTTTTAAACTACGTCTTGTTCAACGACGTGCAACAAAACTTGGACTTTTTACAAGGTGAGACTTTTTTACGTTTGGTTCAGCAAAGCAGACTTATCTTAATGCTTATTAATCATACACTTATATTATTAATCTCGTAATAAAGTAGGGTATACAATATACATAAACGGAGTACACTAGACTTATACTCTTTTTCAATTGATCTTCAAGTGACTTTTTTTTTCACTAGAATCCCAGAATTTAAACATTTGGAACGGTCATTGGGTACTTGTTATCCCGGAAAATTGGATGGTTTCCGAAGGATAGTAGTAATAATAATAAACGACTTCCACGCTTATGGTGTCACGAGCTACAGCTAGTAAAATTATTCCGATTGCAATGCCTGAACCAGGACTAAAGTTCTACACGGTAAATTAAACCTTATTGCTTTTCACGTGTTTATTTATTTTTAACAGCTAAAGCCAATAAGAGCTAGTAAAGTTGACGGTCGTTTTCTCGTGGTCCAAGGGCGTGGCTCCTGATGGGGCATTTGAAGATACCTGACGAATCTAACCTGCCTACTTTTATAACCACAATTAGGATTTGGTGATCAAATCTAGGTGAACTATTGACAAATATAGTAGGACCATGTTAACGATGACAATTATATAGCAAGTTAAAAGTAATATTAATAGAGGCCCTGAAATAATGTGAAAAGAGATGGTTTACCCGAGGACGGACAAATCGCACCTTTAGAATTATAGTGACCTAATTCAACGTTTCAGCTTTCGACATCGAGTCATAAATGTATTAATATAAAGACCTAACTTGAAATCCATTTGTGAATTAGGTAACTATAATACTAAAGGTCTAGAACCGTTGGGGGGGAAAATGCCGTAGTCGCCACGCTTGGCAGGCGGGTTGGCGACCGCAGTTATACCATGTAGTCCGCGGAGGACGCTGCTGCCCATCCGGAACCGGACCGAGACGGACGGATCCGAGTCGTGGGCGCTAACAATGGGCCTCATAAGAAAGCTCAAGGTCACTCAGAGGGCTATGGAAAGAATATGCTCGGGGTTTCTCTGCGTGATAGAATCATAAATGATGATATCCGCAGGAGAACTAAGGTTACCGACATAGCCCGAAGAATAGCTAAACTGAAGTGGCAGTGGGCGGGGCACATCGCACGCAAGACTGATGGCCGATGGGGTCAGAAGGTTCTTGAGTGGCGTCCGCGGACCGGGACACGAGCTGTAGGTAAGCCTCCAACAAGATGGAGTGACGACCTTGTAAGGATCGCGGGAAAGCGGTGGATGCGAAAAGCACAAGACCGGTCTGAGTGGAGAGCCTTGGGGACGCCTATGTCCAGCAGTGGACGTCTTTCGGCTGACATGATGATGATGAATACTAAAGGTGCGAACCATACTTGTTATCCTGGAAAATGTAATAGTTCCTACAGAAATAGCGACAAATGAGTTCTCCACGGACGGAGCCATGGGAAAAAGCTAGTTAGATAATAAAACAACCTCTGAGCATAGTTCTCTGAACTCTTATGTTGTCCTGGCTACGCTTTTATTGCCACTAACATTGTGCACTCATGTGAGCTTGACATACGAAGTACCTACGCCAATGATTTCAATATCGGGTGATATTGCGTATTATCACTAAACGATAATATCGTGCTCGTATCTATCGATGTAGCTGTGGTAAAGAGAAATAGATACTTCGGTCTATAATAATGGGAACAATTGAATGTGTTCAATACAAAATATGGAAATTGGTTTTTTAAGCAATGATTACGTGGGAGTTATGTGCTGGCATACAAGTACGCCTCTTATTTAAATATCAGGTGATTTTGCCTCCTATCACAAGGTAAACGATAGTGTTGTATTTATCAATGTAGCTGTCATGTGGTTAAGTACAACACATAATTCGGTCTACCATAATGGGAGCAATTGAATGTATTCAATATTATGAGGAGATTTGTGTTGTAACCATTGATTACATGGGCCATTTTTTACGGTTCGGAGGCCGGAGACTTATAAACTTTATGACATTAAAAAAACCTACCCTAAACATATATCATAAGTCCTCTATTATGCATTAAAAACCCTTAGACAATGACCAGCTTTACCAGTGGTAGTAGGTAACAGCGATGACAGCTGTAACGTAATTTTGAAATTACGTTATCGAATATTTTAAAGTAATGAATTTCAAATTTGGAACATCTTTCAAAATAAACACAATTATAGTATCTAGTATCTATATTAATACAATATCGTAGGATATTTGAATTTCGAATGACATGAGAATAGGGAATAGTAAGTCTATGATTTAAAAAAATACCATTCATACCACAGATCACAGAAACAAGGGAGATATGTTATGGGGGCGTGGTTCGTGTCGCCTCGATATGGTCAAATTGACCATATCGGCACGAGGCGTGTCAAGCGTTGACACAGTCACTCACTGAACGCTGTCAGTATAGAAGCTCCGTTAAAATGATAAAATGACTGTATGTAGCGTGAAAGTGTGCAAAAATCGAAATACAAACGTTAATATAAAATCAAAGGGCATAACTTACCACCGGTAAATTTTGTTTTTAAGCATTATTTATATTTTTAAATGAATATTTTATATTTGAATGGATTTCAGAGCGTAAGGGTGTGAAAGTTGCGTTGACGTGATTTCTATCGACTATTGATAAATGGCTTATTCTACAGCTATCAATAGAATTCAATGTGTTAATAGTTCTAGTTATTTATCACTACCACGACACGCTTAAAACAGAAGAAAAATAATTTTAACAAATTTTCACGTTATACAAAATTTAATTTTCTTTACAATATTAACGGACGACGAAGGACTCTAGCAATTCAAATATAAGTAGGCGAATCATACATTTAAGTTAAAAATAAATTAACCAACCACAAAGGCAAAGGGCTCTGGCTCAGTATTGAGCTCTGCTGTGCTTGCACACAGCGCTGATTGACAGCTCGCGCCGACTCACTCTTAAAAGGATTCAAGCCTAAAGGTTGGATGGTAGAGATTGCCCCAAGTATTAAGTCTATCTTTCTGTTTTAAGTAATTTGTACCATTTATGAAATAAAGTTTACATAATCAAGTCGGTAAACTACTGGTTTGTCCCAAACTGAGATCTTGTGATGTGACACTCAGCCGAACCCATTTTATTAGTATATTTGTATTAACATCATAAAGTCCAAGTTTACAATTTAGACTTTTATGTACTAATCAAAACGAAAATCTTTAACAGCTCCAGAAAATTTAACCAAAGAAATTCGGCCATTTTTTTGTTACGTTCTAATATAGGTATCGTTCCAAATTTAAAATCTTATGTATCAATTTTACGCAAACCGTATTCTTGCTAATAAAATATTATTCTATTCTAACAATAATATATTAAGTTTAAATGATGTAATTGTATTAACCTAGTAGTAAAATAATAAAAATAGTACTTATTGCCTGTAAATTGAATAGTACCTATATTAACGTTGCAAACAAGTTTGAATTGTTTATCGATATATTTTGAAACATTCCTTGTGGCATCCCTAAGTGGACGACAGGAGAGAAACGCACACCTCTTGAAAAAAGTATAACTAGATGTCGCTGTGTGTGGGTAGTCCTTAACCTGCTGAACATAGGGACTACTATCTTGGCGCCATCTAGCTCTGAGGAACTAATTAATTACCCGTCGCATAGATGGCAGCTAAGTGACGAGTAAGCGCTACCTTACGTTCAGTGACTGAACTACGATGGAAAAAAAACGATCTTTCAGCATTTTTCAACCTTGAGAACTTAGTATAAAGCTTAATTTTCTGCTACTATCAAAACTATGTTACGGCGTTTTTAGTTCGTAAGCTGTAACCAATTATGATGAGGTTGTTTTTGTAGTAGTTAATAGAGCGTAAGCGTAAGACGCACACATGTTTAAAAGTGGCGACACCGGGTCTTGTACGAATTGGCGTTCATGACATATTCTCCCTTGTTTCTGTGATCTGTGATTCATACGCGTGATGCGCGAGGTCAACTTGATTTCGAATCGAATCAGTGCAAGCCCAACTCACACTTGACAATTTTTTTGTATTTTTTGTTTTCTTTCTGGGTTTGTTCTATAATCATACCAAATTTGACGCTTGTGTGTTATACCGTATTAACAATACAAGAACAATAAAAATTCGTCAAAAAACGTTTCAAGTCTGGAGACCCTGTTAATTATTTCATATTATGTATTAGTCTATATCGTTACTACTTAAAAAAAACTCGTATCTGATGTTTTGAGATGTATGAGTTTGAACTTAATTATCTTCAGGCTTAAGTTCAAAATCGAACATCATGAAATATGAGATACGAGGTTTTTTCAAAGCAATGACGATTATGTAAATCCGATTTTATAACTACGCTGTACTGTTCTGAAAAAAAAACACACTATCTATAACCGTTCAAATATACCTACAGCTCTTTAAAGTAAGGACAGACGGACGGACGGACAGCGTTGGTGTATTAATAGGGTCCCGTTTGGCTCCCTTTGAATACGGAACCCTAAAAAAAAGTTTTAATAAAAACGGATAGCAAATTTGAATGAAAAATACTTAAAAACGGTCTTTGGCGTTAGTTCTACGTATTTTTTTATTACGTATGTTTACACAGAACTACTCTACGAGCGAGGATCGTAACGTTTCATACTTAAACCATAAAGCGTTCGACGGACTTTTATAACAGCTTCGTAATATAGACTATAAACAATAACGACTGTGATTTTAATATGTTTCCGATATTTACTTTATTAATAATGCCTTAGATAATATAACTACCCCATTATTTATCCATATTTGACATCCGATAGGTATCAAAAAAGATTATAATATTTTATACGAATATTGTTGGGCTCAACGTCCTAAATTAAGGACATTTGCCAAAGTGACTTTTGACTTTAGTTGACCGACACAAGATTCTTTTTTTAATAAACGTAATTTGTCGTAAGCCTTATGAGGTACCTAACTATTGTAACTATACATTCCGCGAATGTTTAAATACCACTGGTAGTTAGAACAAGCACTTAAATTTGATATAAAATACTTTTTACTTGTGGGAGGACCTTGTGCAGGGTCCGTCCGGGTTGGAACCACCATCTTATCCATTAACCTACCGCCAAGCAGCAGTGTTTGCATTGTTGTGTTCCGGTTTGGGGATAAGACAGCCGGTGAAATGACTACCATAGAAGCATTCCATCTTACTCCTCAGGGTTGGCAACGCTTTTGCAGTCTTAGGATTGCGGTCTTGTGAATGCGAATGTCTATGGGTCACAGTTTCCACTTACCATCAGGTGGCCTGTGTGCTTGTATGCCTATCTATGCCATAAAAAAAAACAGCTCGGTGATGGTCGTCTCCTAACGGGTTGGCTTAAAGTAATGAGAATTACAAAAACTGTTTATATTTTTATTTTTTCACTTGTTAGGGTTATATAGCTTTTTATTACATAAAAACGAACTAAAACCAATATGATAATCAATCATTCCTATACAGCAAAAAGTCCCGCATCTTAAATTTTTCGTAGCTTTCTTCTTACCGTTTTCATCATACGTTGGACAACATCTATTTTTACATTTTTTTGTTAATTAGTTGTTTTTGTACCTTGCGCTTCAACTGAGTCTGTAATTTCCCGCCCATCACTGTAAACTAGTCTACTGAGAATTACCAAATAATCCTCTATTGGACGAGCTATAGGGACGTTCGGATGGTTTGAATCCTTCGGTACGAAGTGAACGTCACGCTCTTTTAGTCAATTCTGGCTGCTCCCTGCATAGTGATACTTTCTCCGCAACTTCCTGCACTTCTTTGGAATATCTTCAAGCTGTTTGTTGGAATATTTGGGTATTTTTTGACACTTTAACTGTTCAACATTGTATTTCTCTAAAATATTCCTTAAACGCTCACGAAAAACATCATATTTTACAGCTAACTTATCTGGGACTGACCCACTTTGTTTTGTACAAACGTTGCCACCTACTTGCGGTCTCGACCATTAAGAATGGGAGGTCTTCCCGTTTTAGGTGAATCTTTAGTCCTAATACCAAGTTCCCACCGCTGGATCAAACATTAAATTGTAGAAGGAGGTACATTTTCAAATTTGTGATGAGGGACCACTTCAGATTTTTCACGCCGTCCAAGTAGGCGATAGACACGTTCACGTCATAACTTCCTCGCGGACATTTTTTATTAAACCAGTTAATCTTTTTTTGCCTTATTAACAAAATTTACATATTTTCTATTAATTATATCTGTCAAAATCCTTTTTGTATTTTTTTATTGCCTGCTATTGGTAATTGAATACATTCTCATTACTTTAAGCCAACCCGTTAATCGGATTCCCTACTATATCAAAAACATAGGTTCAAATGTTTGGGTCCAACGTGATAATAGAAGCTTCAAAAACACCACACGGGTTAAAAAAAACCCCGTGTTTTTTGCGTACCCGAATAGATCAGCATTTTACTCAACGAAGCTTAACACTTTCATTGCCAAGGTCTCTGATTTTCATACAAAATCGACTCGCCTAGCGGGTCGGCAGCAATGAAAGCCGACGAAAATTCACAGTTCAAATCATTTATTCAGCAGGCTGGCCGCATTTGTTCTCATTTCCAGTTCGGTGAGACACCGCCACGTGACTATTAAGCTTGCAGCTGTTTTAGATCAATGGTGTTATTTAATCAAAACGTGACAGTACATCTATGTCTTTTTGTACAACCTTTTTAGGGTTCCGTAGTCAAACTAGGAACCCTTATAGTTTCAGCATGTCCGTCCGTCCGTCCGTCCATCTGCAGCGTAGCTCAGAGACTCTTAGTACTACAAAGCTGTAATTTGGCATGAATATACATATTAGTCACGCCAACAGTGATTTTTTTTTTTTTTTTTTGTGTAAATTCCTCCCTTTCTTGGGATACAGGCGACTAAAGTGTTTATCGTCGGTGATACTGCAAAATCGCGTAACTAACAAATTTATAATAGAGCAAAATAAACCTTACTGTCTTATTAATAAGGTGGATGTTGCTCCTTATTTAAAATTTTACTTACGTGGTTTTGCAGTTTGACCGACGTTATATTTACTAAAATCAGCCAAGACAGCAATATAACACAGTATAAATTACATGGCATGTCAAATTATAAGTATGCAGATACATAGAGGTCGTCAGAAGAAGAATTAAATAATAATAGTAAAAGTCAACACAAATGCAGAGTACATTAAAAATTTCAAAGTC
Organism: Acleris emargana; assembly: GCA_927399475.2. Taxonomy (NCBI): domain Eukaryota; kingdom Metazoa; phylum Arthropoda; class Insecta; order Lepidoptera; family Tortricidae; genus Acleris; species Acleris emargana. Next base: position 4,393,051 of record OV656843.1, read on the forward strand.
AATCTTATTTATAAGTCACATTTCGTCAGATTGTTCGCGTTTGAGTTCGGCGGGTAGACGCTCGTAGTAGGTGGGACCGATGACGCGCGGGTTCTTACCTGCAAGTGCCATGCGACGAGGAACAGTTTTCAAACGCCCTGTGTGGCGGAGTTGTTTGCCGACGATGTTATACTATTGCAAACGAAGAAATATTTGATCGGGCAAACATAACAATTTCAAATATGTAAAGTGAATAGTGGGTCATTATGCGGTGCGCTGTGAAAACGCCTCGACAAGTATGTCTTGGCTTCGCCCCGACCAGCATTACCCTGTTGGCATCCGTAGAGTTTCCCCATAAGAGTGTGATAAGAAATAACGTACAAACGTATTGGCAGTGATGAAAAATAGGAAACGGTAGCGAAATGACATCATCATCATATCAGCCGAAAGACGTCCACTGCTGGACATAACCTCCCCAAGGCTCTCCACTCAGACCAGTCTTGTGCTTTTCGCATCCACCAAATGACTTCATTCAACTAAAATCATTATAATTTATCATTTCTAAACCTAAAGATCCATTTAAATTGTGTATTACTTTAAGTTTCATTTTTTTTACGTATTCATCGTTCGTCTTTGAACCTTGGACCAGTGTAAATACTGAACCAGGCATTACACGGCTTCCACGCGAGCACCCGTTACCCTCAGTGTCGACGTTATACCTAGGCACGATATGCCAAACGCATGCATTTGTTAGCTAACGTATAAGTAGTTGCAAATGCATGCACTTTAGTTAATCTAACTCCTAGGGCCTAGTAGGTAGTGACCCTACCAACGAAGCTGGCGAGGATTCTCCGGGTTCGATTCCCGGTATTATATAAATATAGGGTTACCAGATGATAAAATCAAAAGTCCGGAGAAAAGGCCTGATTTCCATAGAAAAGTCCTGAGATTTTATACAGTTTGAGATTTTAACTGTGCAATTATTACCAAAATAAGATTATTTTTAGTTTTTTTTTCTTGGATAAATAAGTATTGATTTTAACTGCGCAATTATTACCAAAGGAACATTATTTTTAGTTTGTTTAACGTGGATAAATAAGTATTGATTTTAACTGCAATTATTACCAAAGGAAGATTATTTTTAGTTAGTTTAACTTTTAATTAAAGAGATGTTTAAAATGTAAGCTGTGTTTTATTGAAAATCCTGAGATTTCATGAGATTTGCCAAATCCGGCCGCAATCCTGAGGAAAGTCGAAAAATCCTGAGATATGGTAACCCTACCGGTATAGGCATATTAATAACGTTGTCTAGTACCCATACTACCTACAAGCCTAGAGCTTAGTTTGGAACAAGCTCAGTTTGTGAGATGGTTTTGCTGATATTTATTTGTTTAACAATATGGTAAAACGAGATTCTGCACCATTTGAAGTACTAAAATTTCGTTGCACAAACTTTGAAGTTTTCGTATCGACATCAAATAGTTTATGTAAACGTAAAATATTGTTTATATGGCTTAAAGGTCCGTGCTACAAGCGTGCTGTAAACGTGGTGAAAGTATAACGAAACGTTCGTGCCTGAGCTACAGTTTCATTTAATTTTTAACCCGGGTTCACGTTGACGCGGTTTCATTCAGTCGAAACAATAATTACGCAAAAGTAACCTTAATTAAACATTTCATGCGATACTATGTGGTTTTAATAACGAAAACCACCATGCACGTCACTGTTAACGTCGAACTAATTAATATATTTAATGGTTGAAATTAAAACGTGTAAGGTGTGCGCTTTAATTAAATTAATTATTCTAGCGGATCATACTTTTGTTTCAGCTATCTAATGTTTGTTGACAGTGTCAATGACCTTATATTGTACATTTTACATAGCTCTTGATGCCAGTTGTCGGCAACTGTTTGGTTGAGTCTTCAAAACCCTACGATGTTCGACGATGAGTTATGATTTAATACTTGATTATCTTCTCGTCACTTCTTTACCAGGGAAAAACTTTTTTTCTACTTTTTAAATCACGCCTGTTTCCCAGAGGGGTAGGCAGAGACCACTTCTTTCCACTTGCTACGATCTTGACAAAATTTTTTCGCTTCTTCCACATTGTTACATCGAGTCATGCACGCACGTCGGTTTCGTGTAATTAAGATACGGCCCTTTTCCAGTATTTCTCCGATTTGATTCGAAAAAGTACGCCTAGGGCGGCCCCTTCCGACCCTTCCAATCACTTTCGATCTGTATATATATTTTGTCAATCTTCTTTCTTATATTGTTACTTTAATAAATAATAATACAGTAGGTACATGGAAAACTGAGCGTCGCTTGGATTGGAAACGAATTTCCCGAACATCTAGGCCCTTCTCTCACGGAGCTACTCAAAAATGACGGAACTAATTAGTAATTACAATTACAAACCAATTAGAAACCGTACCTCGCACACGACGCTACTCAAGTTCCAAGGTTTCAGGTCATTTCTACTCACAAAAGCACACGGGCCGTGTGACACGGCTACCAAGAGGAAATATTAGAAAAGAAGCAAAATGTGGAGTGGATCGAGCGAGGAAAATGACGATATTGTGTTATACTATTATCTTAATAGACGCCGAAGGAATCGTCGCAGGTTTTGGATTCACCCGTATATTAGAAATAATGTGAATTGCAGATTATCAGTTGCAGCACGAGAGATGCGTGAAACAGATAATAAATTTGTTGGATTCTATAGAATGTCCAAAGATAGCTATTTAAATTTGGTTCAATTAATAACTCCTGCTATAAACAAACACAATACTAACATGCGGGAGTGCGTGAGCGCTGAAGAAAGGATTTTAATAACTTTAAGGTAGGTAAGATTTTTATTTATTATTCTCAAATAATTAATACTATAACTAAACAGTCATTTTAAACACAAATTATTAAGTATTTGTTAGTTATTATTTATATTAGATGCGGTGCTGATTCATAATATGTTAAAATGCGATTGTCATATGTTAGTGTGGCTTGCTGTTCATTTGTTACAGCAGGTGTGGCTTGCGGTTCATCAGGCGTAGAAAGAAAGACAGGTGGAGTTACAAAATTGTATGCTGGTGTGGCTCGCTGTGGTGGTGCCAAAGTTCTCGGAGATTCTTCTAAAATATCATCCACTAAAGCCAGCACTCTTCGCTTGAAGGTTCTCGTTTGACTTTCGGTCATTGCTTTCATGTCTGGTAGTAAGCTTAGTAAAAACATTCGTTTAGGATCCTCGTCTTCAGACTTTTTTTCAAGGTTAGCTTTTCTGGCTTTGAAGTACTCCATAAGACCATCGTCGACAGTATCAGGTTTTCTTTTACGACGATTAGAGCTGGGAACAAATGACCTGGATGGAGGGCATGACATGGGAGAGAGTGGTTGATTAGATATAGGCGAAGACTCAGGCAGAGGGCATGATATGGGTGATGGGATGTCTTCGAATGATGATGGCATGTTTTGTGGTGGCAATGCAATGTTCTGTTGTAATATGGATTGCGACATTTGCGACTCATTTGCTTCTTCGTTATCTTCTTGCTCCGTCACTTCCCTATCTGCAGCCAGAGGAAGATTCCCCGATATGGTATTGTTTAGTGCTTTTACGTATGGGATTGTAAATTGCATCGCTTCGGTCAAATAATATGGCTTCTTTCTTTTTGAAGAAGAACCACTCGGAGCTGGTTTTATGTGCCGGACGAAAACCGCACGCAAATTTTTCCATTTCTCTTTTGCTTGGCTATCTGAAACAAGATTAACAAATTTTTTTTTTTTGCAGGTACCTGGCAAGTGGCGATTCGTTTGTGAATATCGGATACTATTTTGCTAGAGGAGACAATACAGTTGGACATATAGTCGCTGAAACGACAACTATTATTTGGAATGTTCTAAAGGATATTTGTATGCCAACCCCAGATACAGATCAATGGAAGAAAATATCAGAGCGCTTTAGATTGTTGTGGAATTTGCCTAACTGCATCGGAGCATTAGATGGGAAACATTGCCGAGTAGAGAAATTCCCTAACTCGGGATCAAGTAATTTTAACTACAAATCCTTTCATTCTATAGTTTTAATGGCATGTTGTGACGCGGACGGGCTTTTTACATTAATTGAATGTGGCTACGCTGGGAGAAATAGTGATGGTGGAATATTTCGGGCTTCAGCCATCAAACAGTGGTTAGAAAACGCTGCTAATATACCGCGACCTTCAAGATTACCAAACGACGACAGTGAATTTCCATACTATTTCGTGGGTGATGAGGCCTTTCCATTATCACGCTATCTGATGAGACCATATCCAAAACGAACTTTGAATAATACAAAAAGAGTGTTTAATTATAGGCTGAGTCGAGGAAGAAAGACTATAGAATGTGCATTTGGAATGATGGCTGAGAAATTTGCCGTTCTAGACAGACCTATACGTTGTCGAGACCCGCAAAAAGTTACAAATATCGTGAAATCTGCATGTATATTGCACAATTACGTACGAAGCAGAGAAGGTATTCAGTACCAACCACAGCAATTTGAAACAACGGACTTCTGTCCCGAATCAATACCAGCTCCACTAAATTTACAAGTAACTCCACTATCTTCAGCTTATAATCTCAGAGATTATTTGGCTAACTATTTTATTACACCGCATGCAGCATTACCGTGGCAATGGAATCATACTTTGTAAAAATAAATAGGTACTTACGTGTCAAATTAAATGGTTTTCCCACCTCACTCCAAGCTCTTTCCGTTACATCCTTTCGTGAGTAATCTGACAAAGTATAATTATATAAGCAAGGATACTTTTCCACTTCCTGCACAAATTTAGTATTTAACGTTTGTTCGCTCATTTTTTTAAATTACAGAAAACGTTGGTAACCAGTAGCGCGGAGACTGGCACGCCGCGTCATGCACGATCAGTTGCTGACGCGTTACTAACCGGTTTGTGACTAGTCGCGTCGTGTGCGAACCACAATAAGAATGTACGGGCGGTGACGCTAAAGTAACTCGTTAGTAATTAACGTTTGTAACTAGTTATTTTTGAGTAGCTCCGTGAGAGAAGGGCCTTAAACCTATATTATGGCAATTTTTATAGAAAACATTAGAGCCGTTTTGGAGAACGTGATTTAAATATATACGTCGGTGAAACTGCAAAACCACATAAGTAACATTTTTTTTTTTTTTTATAAAAGATGGAGGCAAACGAGCATGCGGCTTACCTGATGGGAAGTAATCACCACCGCCCATGAACACCGGCAACTCAAGTTAACATCAACATTTTAAATGAGGAGCAAAATGCACCTTTTTAATAAGACAGTAGGGTTTATTTTCCTCTATCATAAATTTCTCCCTATCTCGGATCTCCGTCTGGAGTAGCATTGTACCGAAAAGTAACTTCTCAAATTATGAAAGTTTCTGAAATTCTCGGAAATTTCTAAGAAGATTCTCAAATATTGTATGGAAAGAGAACATTATCAATGCTCTCAAATGTTTCCGATAATATTCTCAGTCATTTCTTGGGAAGATTTGTTAATTTCTGAGAATGTTCTGCCACTTGTATGCTAGTCTGTGGTATGGATGTCATCGGGTCCAGGCATGGCGGAAGTCGTAAAATAAGACTAGCTCTTAAAAGTACAGAAGGGTTTTTTTTTAATATGTAACACAAATATTTACAGATCACAAAGATACACACAGATTTAAATTACTTAGGTTAGAGTTCGAAGTGGAACTAGTGCAACTTGTTTCCGATCTCACGGTTCACCTTATAATGGCATCCTCACTTCCCTTCCATTTTTATGTTGTCTACTTGACTTTTGTCAAGCAGGTTAGCCAATCTAACCATTGCTATTCCCGCTTAGACCACACCCAAGCTTCCCGCTTGACGTTTCCAAAAACAACAACAAATGGTGTCGTATCCAAACTTAAAAAATACAATATTTTGTGACGTCATTGTCACCACACTCTGTTTGTTTAACAGTATACAATTAAACGCAAAAGACTCGATTCAGGGTCTTTTTTATATAGGAACTAGATAATCTGACTCTGCTGGCCACTTCATTTGATAAGTCATCAATATATCGCACCTCAGTACAATAGTGACCTAATTCAGAAATTTAAAATTTCGATTTAGGTCTCTATGATAATACATTTAAGACTTGACGTTTGAAAGCTGAAATTTTGAATTAGGTCACTATTGTTCTGAAGGTGCGATAAACCGACCGTGAAAAGCATGAATTTTCAAATTTTGAAGTTGTAGTATTTATATGTACGGTCTGACACAGAAATAAGAAAAATTGTACCCTGTCGCGGCAATTGATATACTAAATTCAAACCACTCTCAATATAATACATTACTGCGACAAGGTACTAGTGTAAAGTAAAATTCAATTTAACCGCAGAGCCCACTGTAGTACCATTATGTACACTGTATGCTTAATTGCCTTGCTTTTTTTTTAAACGTACAATTCCCTGTCAAAGTTACACAAGCGCCGAGCGGCGTAAATGGATTGGAGTATAATTTCTATTTGCTTTTACAAACTGAAACGAACGTGAAAAGTAATTAAACCCACGAATATTTCCCCTGTGCACAAGTACGAGTATCGCTTGCATACTTGTTGCTTTGTGCGTTTTCCATTTCAATTAAGGTTGGCATAGTATACGGACCAAAAACAGTAGAACACGTCTAGAATTTAAATACATACACTCACGCCTTCATTCCCAGAGTGGGGTAGGGCTATAAAACGTGGTTGTTAATTCTGTTACCACATTTTGCACAAACAGGCTATGATGACCAGTGTACATTAGTGACAGGTCGCAAATCCATCGCCTAAAAATACAATAAGCCTTTATTTGCTTAGTTGCCTCTTAAGACTTCCACGGAAAGAATTGATGTGGCACTATTCTGAGCCGGCAACCACACGGCAAGAATTTTAAATAACCCTATAAATGCTAAAGATTGTATGTATGGATATATTATTATTATGAATGTTTGTTACTCTTTCACGCTGCAACGCCTGGACGGATTTAGATGAAATGGAGATAGCTTATCCCGGAAAATTTAAAAGTTACCGAGGGAATAACGATATTCGACATCTACACGGACGAAGTAAATACAATCGAATTGAGAATCTTCTTTATTTGGTTAGAAATAAAACACACTTTTTATGATTTTAAAGTTTAACAAAAGATGACTACATAGGGTAAAGTCACCAGTGGCCGGCCAGAGACCAGTATTCGACCTTATATGAGTGCGAAGAGTCGGAAATATATATTTCGTACTCTTCCCACTTATACAAAGTATAGGCAGAGGCCGACTACAGGTCTGTGGCCGACCACTGGTGGCTTTACCCTAGTTGTTATTTTCAAATGTCAGGAGACTATAACAAAGCGTATGAATTTTTTTAAGGCCTGATAATTAACCAGAATCAAAACCTAAACACGTTAAGATTCAAAAAGTTACTTTAGTACAGCCAAAGTCTTATCTTGATGAAGTAAATCTAGTATTCAGTCAGATATGCTTTTATACAATGCCTGCCTGTTGGATATACCAAGGAATCTACTTAAGTATTTAATATCGGTAAAAAACGTAAATATTCAAATTATTTCAAACTAACAAAATGTTTTATTTTATAATGGCATATAAAAACACATTATCTTCTGTTTGACTCCCAGCATTAAATAAAAATAAGTAAATATTAAAGGAAAATCGCACAAAAAATCATCTAATTCCAAACTTGGTTTTTAGTATGAGTCCTTACTCATAAAGATAAACACACACTCAAATACATAGAAAACATCGTAGACTCATTATAATTTCCTTACTGTTTTTACTCTGTTCATTGTAAAGCAAGGTTATTTTGTACGGAACCAAATTATTATTGGACCAGACCAAATAGGTACTCTATTGCTGCTAGACGATAAACTGTTTCTAATTATTTAAATGCTACACGATTAAGGAGAATTTAACAACAATAACGTTATGATAGCTATAACTGGGTACTTTCTAAAGAATGTAAATAATGAGTAAATGTGTTTGTTTTTTAGTTGGTCATCAGCATGGTAGCACCATGTTTATGGCGAAAAAAACTGACCATACAAGCGACCGTTAGTAATACCTAAGTGGGATTTAGGACCCATTAGACATTTGCATTGTCAAAAGTACAATCTCCAGACTTAAATCCTAAAACTACTGCCCGCATGCTTTTCGTGGTACATTGCATAGCTGCAATAGCTCCCGGCTCAACAATGTTAACACAACTCGTCAATGGATAGCTACAAGCATGGGAGCTATTGACCAATGAAACTAAGCTTTAAATGGCGTTGCCAAGCATAGAGCCATGCTTGTAACTTCACCGGCTGTTGAATCCACATACTGAACCCAACAGTGCAATCATTGCTACTTGGCGATAGATTAAGGTGCCTGTTTCACATACGTCAAGTAAAGCATATCTGACACATAAAATTAGCCCTTTACCTTTCTAACCCTTGAACTTAGACAAGGAGAGGGCTGATTATAACTGGCCCATAAATTTACTTGTCGATTTTGAAACAGGCCCTTAAGGTCATAGCTTATTAGAACCATCCGGCACCCGACCAGCACTGCCTTGACGAGGCGGTTAGTATTCTTTATATGGAATTTGTATAGGCATGCGCTCACTAAAGTCGCCGTCAATAGAACTTGTGAACGATGTCAACAATTTAGTACTAATTGACACATAACCTCAAATATTCACTGAGCGTGTTATCGTATTATGTATGAATCGTAATTTCATCTTAAACTTAATATGAATATAATGATCTAGTGTATAAAGCTTTGCAAAGACCTCACTTGATCTTTAAAAGTACGTGATTATCGAGTATATACATACATACATTAAATCACGCCTGTTTCCCAGAGGGGTAGGCAGAGACCACTTCTTTCCACTTGCTACGATCTTGACAAATTTCTTTCGTTTCTTCCACATTCATACATCGAGTCATGCACGCACGTCGGTTTCGGGTACTTAAGATTCGGCCCTTATCCAGTATTTATCCGATTTGCTTCGAAAAAAGTACGCCTAGGGCGGCCCCTTCCGACCCTTCCACTCACTTTCGATCTGGATATCTCTTTTCTCAATCTTCTTGCATCCATCCTTTCCAAATGACCGAACCATTGAAGCATGCCTTTTTCAATCTTAGTCACTACATCTTCTTTTTTTTCCACATTTCTCTTTTATCGAGTAATCATGGTGAATTGGTTCGTTTGGTTTTGTTTACATATTTTGCAAGTTCTATTGATGGCGACTTAACATCAACTACGCTACATAGCATTTTTAATACTCACCGCGAAGCAAGGCGGTGCGGGTCGGATGCCGGGTGGTCTGATGAGCTGTGACCTTAAGGTTTAAGATGGTGGGAGGGTGGATGGGGTCCGGGCAGACCCTGTACAAGGCTCTACCATCACATAAAGCAATATGGGCACCACATCGAGATATAATATAACAATAGACGGGAATAAGTTACATGCAATTTATCATATATATATAAACAGTCCCTAAGGGAAACACCGAATACGAATTATGGGAACCAAGTTGGACGGGGAGATGCATTACGAATCACTTAATGGTATAAATAATAAAAATTTCTTGTTCTTTTCAGGATTCCTTCGGGAAAGAACTTTAAGAACCGTTGCACTAATGGTTTTATTATCACGGGGCCTAGATGTATAACGCTAAATTAGCCATTTTAGAAAACAGAAAAATAAAAAATATTGACGTAAGCATCAGGCATAGTATGTTTGCGTCTATATTGCGTGCCAAAGTGGATAAAGCATTTGTCACTCTTGTACTTATTCACGTGTAAGAAGGTGACGGATGCCCTATCTAAACGTTGTCAGGCAAAAAACCTATCCATGGCTAATATGGCTGCGTTTATCGCGTGACAAAATGTGGATAAAACATTCGTCACTTTTCTTGCGGCGCTTCTTCTCCGCAATGATGGTCTTGTCCGAAGCGCTAGTAGATTCACTCCATGTTACCGACGTGTAAAAGAGCCCTCAAATGGCCAATTTACTGCATAAATATTTTGAATTTTGATAGAAAAATCTCCAAAATATGCTAAAATTCATCTTTTAAATAGGTCGACAGACCTTAGGTCGGTACTATCACCACAAAGGATTTAAAATTCACCTTGTGGCGGTGCTCCAACCACTCGACCCTCTGTGTAGCTCCGCTACAGGGGTGAGACGGGGGGACTACAGGGTGAGGGGAGAGAGGCGTGTCTTCCGAGTATGCGTCCTCAAAAATACTAGCTCCAAAGACTAGTTCCACGAGTATTTAGAAGTACGCGGCTTGTTGAGTAAATTCCAGTTTGGTTGTGTCTCTAAGAGGAAGGATACACACAGTTTAAAACTTTACAAAAACAATATTAGATCTTTTAATAAAATAAAAAATAGCTTTTGTACAAGGTAAAATTTCTGTTCTTATGCAATATTAAAAGTACAATTATCTGTACACGTTTAAGAATGTGAGACCACAAAGTAAAAAAAACTTGGTTTTTATAGTTACATACTTACATAAACTCACGCCTTCATTCCAGAGTGGGGTAATTACCAAGTACTCTTAAATAAGTTGTTGATAATTCTGTAACCACGTTTTGCACAGTCAGGCTAAGATGTTTACCAGTGTTTTAGTGACAGGTTACAAGCACATCGCCTAAGAGTACTAGAAGCCTTTATTATTCCCTTAGTCGCCTCTTACGACATCGACAAGAAGACATGGAGTGGCACTATTCTATTCTAACCCAGTGACCACACAGGTTAGGTCAGGTTTTTAATAGTTTATCCAACATAAATGATACAAAAACAGAATTTACTCACTTTTGCGTAGGGTATTATGGGACCAAAATGATTGCAAATGATCTCCCCCATAACCCCTAGAGGAGAATGGGTCAACTTACCAATAACCCTGTATACGTACACACAGCAACACATCTAGCTATACACTTCAGAAATCTGAAATATTGCATGAAAGAGAGTCGCACTAGAATGCATAGAAGTTGACATAATACACAATATATGGGGTCCGTTCATTTGACCGAAATACGTTTGGCCGAATGAGTCGTTTGGCAACTGTTTCATTTCCCAACCCGCATATATTTCTGTAACTGTGAATATTTCAGGATTTATTTTTGTACCATTGTGTAGACTATAGGTTAGGTTAGGTTAGCTATTTAAAAAAAAAACTGAAATATTTACAGTTATAGAAATATAAGCGGGTTAGGAAATGAAACAGTTGCCAAACGACTCATTCGGCCAAACGTATTTCGGTGAAACATTAGTGAACCCACATATATACATCTCTTTCTTTTTCTCTCTGCTCTGTCCTTTAATGGTTAGTTAGGTGTGATGTTGTGTGTACGTATAATACTTATACAAATAACTATTGTATTGTGCGGACGCAAACATTATTTATAATTATCTTTTTTCTTCTTTACATAGGTTGTAAAAAACAAAGTCGCTCCCGCTGTCTGTACGCTTAGATCTTTTAAACTACGCAACGCAAGAAAAACAGTATCTCGGATAAAACTCCTGTAGCAATATCAACCTTATTACTTACGGACTAGAATTCAAATTGCATTGGTTATTGAATTTGAGATACTTTTTTTTGCTTAGGAGGGCAGAATAGATAGAGTGATTCCAGAGGAAGGTTTTTATGTATAATAACAATAGGATGTAGGTACATAGTCAAGGCAATTTACTTTGAACTCTGTTGCAATCAGAATAAGGTTTATTTTGCTATGTTCATAAACTGAAAATGGCATTTTCGAACAATCGCAATTGAACTTTATTCCCTTGATTGTAGATTCGAAGTCCCAGTTACAAAAAACTCCCATTTTGCAGTATGGTGGGCCTTACGAGGTTATACAGAAAAGTCACATAAACCGAAGTGAAGCGAGGGCGGCTCGCTAGTATGAATCAAATTTAAACACCCTTACATTTTTTCTGTATTATAACCTACTTCGCGATATTTCCGTTTCCCGTTACGCTTAAATATGCGTCGGCGAAATATGAAAATATTGTGTATCGATGGATAGATGACTTACACACGGGATTGTTCATATTTTTTAAATTACTCTAATTAGAAAACCATTTCGAGGAATAGGGTTTTAAAGCCGTTCTGCACGATTAAGTTTTTGAAATATTTATTTATTTTGGACATTTCGACAAAAGTATATTTGACCTTTGTTTGACTTTCGTTTTTGGCTTGAAGGCCTCCCAGGTGTGTCTTACGGGTTAGGCGAAAACTGCTTGAAATAGTATGTTTTATTATACTATTACAATCACTTTTTATCGTTACTTATCATTTAATTGTTGTAATTTATTAGAAAATGCCAACCCAAATTTAAAATAAACATGTCATCCATAAAATGTCTGCTATTCGATCAATTTTTTTTAATGAAATTAGTCTCTTAAAATTACTTATTCTTTTGAATTAGATTATGAAAACCGTGAATATTTTTTTTTGATGCTGATTTTTAATCCCTACACTTATCTAAAGGTAATTTTCCCTAATGCGGCAACACCAACCTTTAAAACTACGATGTTACTTTAAAAAAACATAGTAAGGAACGGTAATGATAATATCACCTGACATTTCCCCAGTCTTTTTTCCACCCAAGAAATGTTTACGTCAAATCAAAAACCTTTTCCAGTAATACGTGTCACCTCTACTTCGGTCTTAACTCGAACGTTCTTTACGACCTCCTGCCTCCGTAAGTAACTTGACAGCAAGAGCTACTATTACATCAACAATATGATTACGATACGCAAAATAGACTAGAACAAATACTTCCAAATAAAAAGGATGCATGCGCCATTTTAAAGTCAAAGCAAATTAAGCCCTCTATCTTAAGAAATAAGGTTACTTATACATACGCGGCTTGATGAGACATGCGCCCTTTTTTCTAAGGCTGAATAGAAGCCACGCATTCATATCACTTAAACTGATAGAATACAGGACCAAATCGTTCCCCTAACCTAATCGGTCATCGACCCTACGTCACCGACTCGCTCAATCAATCTTCATACGGCTTCTGTTTCAGTTCTTGTCGTCACAAAGACTCTAACCTATACTTATATGTATGCATGAACGGAGTATACTAGACTTAAACTCTTTATCACTTGATCTTCAGAAGACCTATACCATTTTTCACCAGGATCCCTCCAAAAGCTGAAAACGGAAACGGCTAAAAATAAAACCTCAATTGGGGTTGTGCATATTTTTTAACTCTAATTCGAAAACATTTTCCAGGAATAGGGGTTTTTAAGCCGTTCTGCATTGTTAAGATTTTGAAATATTAATCTATTTTGGGTATTTCGACTAAAGTTTATATTTTAACCTTTGTTTGACTTGAAGTCCTCCTACGTGTATCTTGTGGGTTGGGCGAAAACCGATTCACATTGTATGTGTCAATACACAATCACAGTCACTTTTTATCATTAGATATTATTTAATTATAAAAAAATATTAGAAATTCCAATCCCCAATTTAAAATAATCATGTCATCCATAAAATATCTGTTAAATAAATAAAGATATTTAAACAAAACTATTGGGTCGAATACAAAATTAATGTAATTGGTGTCTTAAAATTACCTATTCTTTCGAATTAGAATGTCAAAACCGTGAGTATTTTTTTTTGGTCTATCCCAATTAATAGTTTTCTTTGTTCTCAGGTTATTTTCTACTCGGTAAAACCATACTGCTTTAGACGATGTAAGAAAAACTCCTAACTAGCTAATAATTTAAGAAAAAGGAACATAATATACCATCGATATTAAAATAAATACAAAAAGACAAGCACAGACCGGCTTCGTATAATTCTACAATTTAACGTATCCATGTAGTATTTAAACATGAAAAAATCAACCAGTCATTATAAAATGAAGAGTACCGCTTTAAGCTGTGAAAGCTTTCACGATTAATTAGTTAATTCATTAATGTAATAATGTACTCGGATATTACGCTCGGCCAAGTTGATTACATTATTCAACTGCATGCTGACACTTTTACTCTATTTGAAATTCACAAAATTCTCTGGACATTACAATTTTCATTCATCATTTTTGACGTAAAAATAAATGCGTTGTTTGTTATTACATTAAAATTTATTCATGAAACGATCGCGTTAAGACAGTTTTTGGTAAGGTTTTTATTTTAAGTCTTATTCAGAATTAAGTTATTATTCCTAAAGGGTTTGAAAAATGGGTAAATTTACATAGTTAAATACGCGTTCGACTAAATAAAAGATCAACAAATGCAAACCCAACTGGTAGTAAACCGACTTTAAAGCATTATTAATCCTAAATGATGAATGACTTTTTTTTCTTGCGTCTTGTTGCTGCCATATTGAATTTTGATTACTGTCATATCTTTAGTGACACTCACAAGATCACAAATCGATTGTCAAAATAATCATCAAAATCGGCCACAAAATAACAAGGCTCATACACACATTACCGTCCTCCTACAGCAGTCGGGTAAAAACAAGACGTGCTACAAAAATATGATAAGTAACTAGCCCGCTAATTCGTCTTCACAGAAGTTGTTTATGGCTATTTGATGGACATAGTACTAACATTCCTTTAGTCTCCTCTTACGACATCCACGGAAAGACATGGAGTGGCACTATTCTAACCCGGCAACCACACGGGCTTAAACATGAAAATATACTACCTCACCTTCAATCACGGCCCTGACACGTTCATTTACTTCCTGAGTGATCGCTCATCTTATCCGACAACTCCAGTGCCGCACTATCCCACCTTCATACAAAGTACACCCAATAATGAGTTCTTGGCATGTAATGTGGTAATGAACTTGGACCTATTTGGTCGTAACAAGTTCGTAAAAAGATGAATCGGTTTATAATAAACAAGAGTGAATGATCTGGTGCTCTGCTGTTTGGGTGGTGTTTTTGCTCGAATGTAAAAATGTCCCAATTTTTTTCTATCTACCTACATACATACGTACCTTCACGCTTGTCTCCGTATTGGGTAATTTTTAGTAGAAAATATAATTAATTAAGAAGTTAAAAAAACAACTCTTAAACAAAAAAAATGCAATTGCTTGTTTAACAGACAAATTACATACCAATCGAAAGTATGAAGCTTAGAATATGCAAACGATAGTTTGACTATTTTTTCTCATCATAAATATTCGGTACGCAGGTATAAACAGGTAAGTCGGTACTAATAATTTGCACTAAACCTAACGTTTTCATATTCTATAGGCTTCATACTTTCGATTAGTATGTAATTTGTCTATTAATAAAGTTCATTTTTACTTTATTTTTCAGCTAACCTATTCGCCATTGATTACTCACCATATTAAATTTGATATAAAATACTTTTAATTTAATTAACAGTTGGATGAAGGTCGTCTCCTTTGCGGATCTTAGACCATAATTTATCCGATGCTGACGTAAGCTGACTCGGTAAGTAAAAGGATTCTATCGTGCAAATGAACATTATCTTTTTAGTATTTAATTAAAGTATCCGGTATCGTGTCCCCAAATTGCCCACTTGTTGCCATTTACAAGTAAGATAAGGATTATTTGTGGAATTGCCACAAAGTATTTTGGTTAGCACTAGTGATACTTTTGTGTTTTTATTTAATTATTTTTATGTCAAAGGGGAGTAAAATGCAGTACCTTTTAAACTACTTCAAAAAAGGAGGACGTTACACGTTCCACTGTATGTTTCTTTTTGAAAGAAAAAACAAGAATAAAGAAAGAAAAACATTTATTCGTGACATACATAACAAAAAACAGATTAACAAATACAAAAATAAAGTAGCCACGAAATGGTCCTAACTCAGCGTAATGCTGGCATTAAAGTCAGCGCTGG
The DNA here is from genome assembly GCA_927399475.2 of Acleris emargana. NCBI lineage: Eukaryota > Metazoa > Arthropoda > Insecta > Lepidoptera > Tortricidae > Acleris > Acleris emargana. The sequence goes on from OV656843.1 coordinate 4,408,910, forward strand.
TCTTCCGTTGGAACCATCAGGTGAAAACCACGGAAGGTTACAAACACATAATTATTTGAAAATATAAAATAAAAAAATAAATAACGCAAAATTGGTACTGAGATTCCTCAAAAGTTACCCATGCCCGTTCTAAAATGGTTTTTTTAATGTATGTTCACCAACTTTTCTATGAATTGTGGACCGAATTTAAAAAATATTTTGGTGGTTTGGTGGGCCGACGTGGTCTCACGGTCACCAAATCTGAATTTACTTGATGAGGGGATCAGTGAGGAATGGAGGGAACTCCTCAAATATTGTAGGCAAACATGTAGCGATATTAGTATTTTTAGTAACAAGTCTAGCATTTAGAAAGTATCATTTGGTAAAGCGGAACTGCTGATGAAGAACACAGGTTGCCATCGGAACTCCTTAAGGGTACGTTCAGATGACAAGCTCTCAACGCGCGTTGAACGCGCGCTAAATTTTTGTATAGTGTTCACATGACACGCGCTTGCCAGGCGTTGAACGCGCGTTGCCGCGACCGCCATGGTTCTTTCGTTCATGGTTGGTTCAGTCAGTAGAGTTCTTACATTAATTGTCGAAGATGGACGTAGAAACAGTTTAAGCCCGTCTCTTTAAATTCCTATCTGAATAATCGCTACTTGTCATGTCCCATATCGCAGGACGTTTCTCTATTTCGTCTATAAATAATTCCGTATTAAAAGCTTCGTTTTCCATTTCGGACGATTTCTGGACGACCCGATGAACCCTAATATACGTCCATCCGCGTCGAAAGCGCGCGCTCAACTGAACGGAAACATGGAAAACCAATGATCTCAAAGCGCGCGTTGACGCACGCTGACAATAGTCGAGCGCTAGCGCAGCGTTCAACGCGCGTATTAATAAAACGCGCGTTAGCATGTGTACGGCCTGAATAAGTTGTTATGTAGTTGTAAACGCGCGTTACCACAACGCGCGTTGAGCGCTTGTCATCTGAACGTACCCTAACGGTACCTATTTGAAGGGTGGCGATAAAATATCTCGATTTAGATAGTTGAGCGACTACAACAAAGGACATTTCATTGTTTAAATATGACTATGACTTTCCTGCGGCGTTGCTTGAAATGTCTTAATGTTTCATGTCAACTAAGAAATGGGACTACATAACAGCTTATAATGATCACTAAAAAGTATTAATTAAAATAAATGTAAAAAAAAGAAAAAACCATCTTATGCTTAACTACTTAAAATAAACTAGGATTACTTAAAAGACGCGTTAGCCTAGTAGTTGGTAGACCCTGCCTTAGAAGCTAGCTGTTTTGGGTACTATTCCCGGTATGGGAAAATGTTGGTTAGTCAAATTAGTAATAAAAAGTATTAGAAGACAACAAGGAGGTACGAGTAGGTAAATACTTGTGTCATGACCGCAAGTATTTATATAAGTATTTATGTGTATTAGTCTGTTTATCAAAGACTAGTACCCATAAGTACAAGCCTAGAGACTAGGTTCATTTTTTTAACATTGTCTATTGATATTTTATTTATTTTATTCACATCATATTCATACTATGAAGCCTCGCAAACTTCGTGTACAACCTCGTATTCACCTAAACAGCAATACAACTTTAGACGATCAAAGTTGAGTCCCTCGAAAAGTCATACAACAAAGTTGTGAAGTAGTTTGCAACTTAATCCTTAACGTATCGCTATAGTTTTGGTTACCTCCTTTCGGAGTAAACTTGAGTACTTCCTATTAACTATCCAAAGCGAGAGGCGACTAAGGGAATGAAGGCTTGTAGTACTGTTAGGCGATGGGCTTGCCACCTGTTACTAATACACTGGGCAACATCTTAGCCTACTTGTGCAAAATGTGGTTACAGAATTATCAAGAAGTTTTAAGACTTGTTGGTAAATCTTTAGCTCTGCCTACCCCACTCTGGGAATGAAGGCGTGAGTATATGTATATATCCAAAGCGCTTTTATAGCAAGTACCCACCTATCTGGTTATTATAATACAAGTTTTTCTTAGGCATCGTTAGTTTTATGTTCCAGAGATTTTAGAGACACTTAACTTGTTCCTTTTTCTTTCTGTACATACATAAACTCACGCTTTCATTCCCAGAGCGGGGTAAGCAGAGCTACAAAAATACATAACTCTAAAATTAATTGATAATTTTGTAACCACAGTTTGCACAATGAGGCTAAGATATTTACCAGTGTTTTAGTGACAGGTTGCAAGTGTTGCAACCCCATCGCCTAACAGTACTACAAGCCTTGAAAAAAACCTCTTGAAGCCTTGTTGTGTATGAAGTACCTACTAGTTATCAGTGTTTATTTGTATTTAGTTTTTGGGCTTAAAATAATAATAAAAAAAAATATTCTCGAATATTTTTATTTACAAGAAAAAAACACAAAAAAATGGATTCTATAGGAAAGTTTCTGTTAAAGTACCATTTTATTCTCCGTATTTAGGACAATTTTGAAAATGATAGCGTTGTTATAAGAAAATGTTCGAGCTATTGTAATGTTTAAAATTATTTATTAAGTGATGAATTTTGGCGGGCAATTACGGGTCAGCAAAGCCTGAATTAGTAGTTCATTTAATTTTATTGATCTTACGTTTGTAATGTTTTTACTCGTGTTAGTTTTAAAAATAATTATTTATTACTTTATTTCCTTGTTTATTACTTTATTTAATAATTGAAAAAATGACCTTCTGCTGGAATTTCTTGCGGCGGCGCTTCTTCTTGGCAATGATGGTCTTGTCCGAAGCGCTAGTAGATTCACTCAATATTACCGAAGTGTCAAAGAGCCCACATGTGGCCAAATTACTTTATAAATATTTTAAATTTCGATTGATTTCCAATTTCCAATAACCGCTAACAACCCAAGGACCACAATGCTCATCAATCTATTGTTGCGTTTAAGAATGATCACCATTACATACGAGTAAACACGAACCCGACCAAACCAAAATAGAAATGAGAACGAATGATTAATTTCGAAAGGCGTACCATCTATTTTCAGCGCATGTCAACTCGCTCTGTCAACAAGTTGCTCAACATGTTGATGTCGGTGACGATTTGAAACAAATGAATTTAAATATAAGAACTCTTTCACATTAGGTGAGTTAGCCGCACGATCGTTTGTCGCTCGCATCTCCCTTTCAAACTAGCCTGTAACAATTGAAACACGCTGAGCTAGAAGCGAGAAAATACACCTGTGTGGACATTATGGCGTAACTACGCAGTTCATTTTACGCTGATAGAAAAGGACAGAGCTATATAACTGCCATAGCTCTAAAAGGGCAGAGCTATATAACTGCCATAGCTCTAAAAGGGCAGAGCTAAGCAGTCATATAACTCTGTCCTTTTCTCTCAGCATAAACAGAACTGCATAGCTACTCGTATGTCATAATAACCTCGCTTGTTCTGGTTGAACAGCGATACTTTCCATTAACAATAGCGATTTTCACCAATTTCACAAAAAAACACGTGAGCGTTCAATTCAGAACATGACGTATTTTTTTCTAGAAGTAGATAACTCTTCAAATGGGTTTTGGTTTTGAATCTTTTCACATGAGAATAAAATTCAATAAAAAACGACGAGTTTAGAAAGTCATCCTTTTAAATTCCATGTCTTCGAACTAATCTATTGGGATAGATCAAAAAAAAAACTCACGGTTTTTCATTCTAATTCGAAAGAATAGGTAATTTTAAGATACCAATATCATTAATTTTGTATTTGACACAATAGTTTTGTTTTAATATCTTTATTTATTTAGATGACACGATGAATAAATTACAAAAATTAAATAATATCTAATGATAAAACGTGATTGTAGTGGTGTATTAAAACATATTATTTCATGCGGTTTTCGCCTAACCTGTAAGATATATATAGGAGGGCTTCAAGCTCAAAATATCCGAAATAGATAAATATTTCAAAAACTTAATAATGCAGAACGGAGTTAAAACCCTGTTTCTCGAAAAGGTTCTCGAATTAGAGTTATTGTAAAAATATGATCAATATCAATTCGACTGTTTGTTCAAAAACGATACGAAATTCGCAATACACACCGTTTCAGCATTTCCCTTGCAATTACCGTGCAGTCCTATTGTTGTGTCATGCAGCCCTAACTTCAATTAAGCAGCTGGTCTCGACTGCTCTAAACAGACCGTCTGTAAAAGCACTTAGCCCCATGACCAAGCTTAATGTAAAAGCACTCTTAGCTGTGGATTTCTCGCATTCCGGTTTAGCATCCTGTCAACGAATAGGGCAGTTGAATTTGTCAAGATAAACGAAAAGCTGAGAAATTAATGTGGAACGAAGAAATGTGTTGGAAAGTTAAAGAAGCTGGAGTAAAGATTAAGTGGCTATCAATGTCAACGTCGTTTTTAAGACGGTGATAAATTAAATGTGTAAGTTATAAAACTATCCATTTTATTTTTCCAGTCTTCACTCGTAAAAAGGACAAGCAAATTAACGTTGTCTCTCCTAGTATGTCAGTGAAAAATGGAATGAGCAAAGATGTAAATAAACCAAAATTAAACGAACAAATTTACCATTATAACTGTTTTATCACGTACATAAAATTGTGAAAGTTTCATATGAGAAATTCTCGGAAATATCTAAGAATATTCTTAAATTTGATATTAAATGAGAATATTCTAGATGCTCTTAAATGTTTCCGAAACTATTCTCAGTAATATCTTGAGAAGATTTCTTAAGTTCTGAGAATGTTCTGCAACTTGTACATTGCTACACGTACGTACCTACTTTTGACGATCAAGTGAGGTTGTTGCATTGATTTATACACTACACTTGATCATCATTCATATTAATTTAAGGATTAAATTACTATTAATTATACGATTTTTTTAATAAAAACACGCGATGAAAGTTCGTGGTTATGTGTCCAACAGTAGTAATACGATTCTTTTTTGCATTTATTCCCATTTTAATTGATTTACTTACATATTTCATAGTCTCGGAAATTCTTGCAGAATATTGGAATGGTCCAAGGGAATAACGATAAGTTAAACTTAACAGAAATCTGAGAACTTTCAAGCGCATATTGACAAAATGGCTCATGGATAAATGAATTCTGTATTATTATTATTTTAATTGTATTTTTTTTTTTTTTGACGTTTTAATTAGATTTAAAATCAACAAAATATTTGCACACTTGCATGCAGGCTGAATACACTGGAATATTATTTTGTAACACCTTCATTTATTACTGTATTCTAGCAAATAAACTTATTTGATTTGATTTGATTTGAAACTACTTTTTAAAAAGCAGTTAAACGTAATAAATTAATTTCTTAAAAAAAACGACCCACGCCTGGTAAACACCTTAAAAATGATTGTTTTAATTTAAATATATTTAGAGAAACTTTCATCAATTTAAGAATTTAATGATTTATATTACCTTCAATCCGAGTAGATATTTCTTAATGTTATATCGTCTTATTATTTCTCTAACATACTCTATTTTAAAATCTAACATTCAAATGTCAGTTAGCCAATTGCTTATTCCTCGAAATATTTTTAACTGATAGTTGTATCCCAATTATTTTATGTTTCATAGCAAATCAATGTCTCAGTTCAATTTGAAAACAAAACCGAATAAAACCTAATTAATGTAAAACCAATTCCTAATGGTCGTAATCGAGTTTCCGAATTTGGATCGATATTCGAGATCGCTAATCGTGATCTCAAATGTGAAACACTCAAGATTAAATCAAAGTCGTATACAAATAGAGTTCTCTTTGGACTGTTAGGGAAAACCTTTCAGGTCTCAAGTAACCTGAATGCGTAATCAATTGGACTCTGTGAAGTTAAGTAGGTAATTGGATTCGAATCCAGTGATTAGGCAAGGTGTTTTACGGGCAAACATCTTAGCTGTCGTAATTTTCCCTTTTAATGGTCTTTGTGAAGCCATTAAGATAATGATTCCACGATTTGTATGTAAAAAAAAAGGTTATACAGGGTGTTTGGCAATGGATGGACATGTATATAGGTAAGGCCACATGCTACGCGGTCCACAAAAAAAAATCACCTAGTTTTATTTTAATTTGATTTTTTTGTTTTTAAAAAAAAAACCGTTTTCAAGAAATTACGGGGCCTCAAACCACAACAAGAGGTAAAAAAAAATCTTAACAGCCAACTTGAAGTAGGTCATGGAGGTTATAAATCTTGAAAACGGAAAATTTAAAAATAAAACAAAAATGATTTAAAAAAAATACAAAGGGCCTAGGTGATTTTTTTTTGTGGACCGCGTAGCAGATGGTCCCACCTATCCCCTTTATACGTATGTCCATCCATCTCCCAAACACCCTGTATACTTAAGATAGGACACTTTTTTTAAGGCATAGAGAAGGCAAACGAGCACACAGGCCACCTTATGGTAAGTGGAAACTGTAACCCATATACATTCGCATTTACAAGATTGCAAATGCACTGCCAACCCTAAGGACTAAGATAGAATGCCTCTATACTAGTCATTTCACTGGCTGTCTTATAACCATGCGATCACTGCTGTTTGGCGGTGACTGTACTGTAGGTGATTTATTTTATCACTCCTTTTCTTTATTTTACACAGACCTATTGAACCTTGCACTATCATCCCTATATTATGTAAGTATGTAAAAATGATGTCTACTTCAAATCTTGCAAAACAAGTTTGAACCAGTTCCTGTTAATCATCATCATCATCATCATGTCAGCCGAAAGACGTCCACTGCTGGACATAGGCCTCCCCCAAGGCTCTCCACTCAGACCGGTCTTGTGCTTTTCGCATACACCGCGTTCCCGCGGTCCTTACAAGGTTGCACTCCATCTTATTGGAGGCCTACCAACAGCTCGTCTCCTGGTCCTCGGACGCCACTCAAGAACCTTCTTACCCCATCGGCCATCAGTCCGGCGAGCGATTTGGAGCCCGCGTTGTTCGTGTTAATGGGATAGATTTAAATTTGGACCACATTTTGTAAACCCAGTGATAATGTGGTACGATGATATCAAAAATCAAAAAATCATTTATTGAATAATTACACGATAAACATAAAAAGGGTTGGGATGATATGACAATGCAATATTAAGAGCTAATCTGATGATGGAGTCGGAAGGTGGCGACAGGATCTCCGTTATACTTAACGTAGACCCACCGTGTTGGGACTCATTACTTTAGTAAAGGAAGAAACATAAACTGACTCATCAAAGCATAGCCTAAATGAGTGACATACCGTCGGTGAAACTGCAAAACCGCGTAAGTGACATTTAATATAAGGAGCAAAATGCACCTTTTTAATAACACAGTAAGGTTTATTTTGCTCTATCATAAATTTGTTAGTTATGCGTTTTTGCAGTATCACCGACGATACCCTAATGCTCTAAACACAGAAGTTTCTGGGAACTCCTTTGCTACTACAGCAAAGCAATTCAAAACTACACTACCTCTTGTCTCTGTCAAAAGCGTAACATTAATTATTTTGGCAATTGGAATTGTTCATATTTTTATACATACATAAATACATACACTCACGCCTTGATTCCCAGAGTGGGGTAGGCAGAGCTACAGAATTACCAAGCACTCTTAAATAAGTTGTTGATAATTCTGTAACCACGTTTTGCACAATCAGGCTAAGATGTTTACCAGTGTATTAGTGACAGGTTGCAAGCCCATCGCCTAAGAGTACTAGAAGCCTTTATTATTCCCTTAGTCGCCTCTTAGGACATCCACGAGAAGACATGGAGTGGCACTATTCTAACCCGGCAACCACACAGGCAATATTTTTATAATTACTCTAATTCTACTTGTGGGAGGACCTTGTGCAGGGTCCGTCCGGGTTGGTACCACCATCTTATCCATTAACCTACCGCCAAGCAGCAGTGTTTGCATTGTTGTGTTCCGGTTTGGGGATAAGACAGCCGGTGAAATGACTAGCATAGAGGCATTCTATCTTAGTGCTCAGGGTTATCAACGAATTTGCAGTCTTGTGAATGTGAATGTCTATGGGTCACAGTTTCCACTTACCATCAGGTGGCCTGTGTGGTTGCCGGGTTAGAATAGTGCCACTCCATGTCTTCCCGTGGATGTCGTAAGAGGCGACTAAGGGAATAAAGGCTTGCAGTACTGTTAGGCGATGGGTTTTTTTTTTTTTTTTTTTTTTTTTATATCATAGGAAGGCAAACGAGCCCACAGGTCACCTGATGGTAAGTGGAAACTGTGACCCATAGACATTCGCATTCACAAGACCGCAATCCTAAGACTGCAAATGCGCTGGCAACCCTGAGGACGAAGATGGAATGCCTCTATGCTAGTAATTTCACCGGCTGTCTTATCCCCAAACCGGAACACAACAATGCGAACACTGCTGCTTGGCGGTAGGTTAATGGATAAGATGGTGGTACCAACCCGGACGGACCCTGCACAAGGTCCTCCCACCCGCCGATTGACGGTTTATTGTCGGTGTGGTTGCCGGGTTAGAATAGTGCCACTCCATGTCTTCCCGTGGATGTCGTAAGAGGCGACTAATGGAATAAAGGCTTGTAGTACTGTTAGGCGATGGGCTTGCCACCTGTCACTAATACACTGGGAAACATCTTAGCTTACTTGTGCAAAACGTGGTTACAGAATTATCAACAACTTATTTAAGAGTGCATTGTGAAGATGTTTTAAGACTTGTTGGTAATTCTTTAGCTCTGCCTACTCCACTCTGGGAATGAAGGCGTGAGTTTGTGTGTGTGTTAGACATTCGTTGGTACAAATTGGACATGAGCCACAATATTGCGCACGATGCGCCGAGGCGCGCTGGATCCAATTAGCGCCTCATGCTGTCCCTTACGGAACATGCGGCGAGTTGATAGCCAACAGGGATGCTATTCTCTTTATAGGTTACCATCTCACCCTCGCTTTCTGTGGCGTTTAAAGGATGGCCTATTGTCCATCCGATATAACGTATCTTTCAAGTGAAGAAAGATTTTTTTGAATAGGTTCGAATTTTTACTACCGCCTTTGAAACAATAAGAACTTTTGCTCGCAAGCAAAATATTTTGTGTTTATTTTGGGAGAAAATAAAACTTTCAATGAGTTTATAAAAACGTTCAAAGGCTTTTCGCTTTGTTCACGCTCATTTTATGATTTTGAATTACATTTTTATTATGCATGTATACACCGTGTTTTTTTTATTTACCTTAACTTTAAGGGGACGTCATTTAGGTCAAATAAAGTTAAAGGGTGTTGTCATATATTTGACATTGTGCAGGGTCCGTCCAGAATGATAGCACAATTTATTTTTAAAACTTCAATTCTGTCGAAAACCACGATTATTCATTAGTTTGCATTTCTACGTACCACGTGTTGCATTTAAAAAAATGGTTTGGGCCATTGCTTTTTATTGGTTGTTTGATCAAAAAACATTTTGTGAATGCGAATTAAATTGAATGTTTTTTCAACGAGTTACTACTCGTTTGTAAATACAATTTTAATGGAACACCGTGGAATAGTATCCACTGCGTTGGATTCAAATTGTATTTGAACATAAGAGTTTAGGTATTTGAAAGTAGAAAAGAAACAGTTTATTTTTGAACTGCTGTTTTTACAGGTCAATGTTTTAAAGTAGGTACTCATTTTAACAATGAAAACATAAAAATACTTTTGTTTTTTTTTTTAACAACATATATTTTGTTAGGCTGTTAGAGAAGGGTACCCTCTGTTTTGCCGAAACTTTTTACGCCGAACGTATAGTTTCGCCGAATTTCATCTTCGCCTAATTTTTGTCTACCTTAAATGGAAAATATTTTTAATATGTTTTGTGTAATCCTGGTACAATTGAGTTCGAAAAAGTCAAATCAGTAAAATAACAATTATGCGAAATTAGTATTCTGCGAAATCATACATTCGGCCAATTTATAATTATGTGTAAACAAGGGGAAACAAGAGTGAAATTATGACTTTACCTACGACTTTCCATATTATGATATGCTTAGAATAATATTACTTTCTGCTCTAATATTATTTTACAATCTATTGCACGATAGAAAACCTAAAACAACAAGATAGCGAGCCCAAGACATGTAGTAGCTTTATATATTTTGCACGCGTTTTGCAAAGACCATGTTTGAGAAATAAAATAAGTCTCAGTATTTCAAACCATAAATATATGTAATTTGAATTACAATGTTTTTCTCATAGTTAATATACTATAGCTCTGTCGTTTTATTACTATTTCTGAGGTTTTGCGTCGCTCTGGGATGGACGGCATGGAGGCTCTTCTCATGCAGCGCCAGCTCAGATGGTGTGGGCACGTCTTCCGTATGGATGACCGCCGGTTACCCAAAGTTGTCTTCTATTCTGAGATGGCAGAGGGTAAACGAAGGCACGATGGCCAGCATCTGCGCTACAAAGACGTGCTCAAAAGACACCTAAACGCCTGCGCTATTGACCCGTCAGGTTGGGAGGAGTTCGCTTCAAAGAGGTCTTCGTGGCGTACCTCTATCTTTAAATCTGTAAGAACTTTTGAGGAAAACCGGCTAAAAACGCTTGACCTAAAACGCTTAACTCAAAAAGATAGACTCAAGAAGAGAAGCCCTCTTGTACCTACACTTACAACTCGAACATTTCCTAAATATTTGCGCAAATTTCAATTGTTTTCAATTCTACTCAGTAAAACCATATTGCCTTCAAAACTGGTATCGTAGTGTTTTTTACTTGGTCGCCATTACTTACAATTAGATAAGAGCTATCATAAAGTTTTCAATACGATAACATGAGAAAAGCAACATGGATTTACCGAGGAGAAAAAAGATAAGACAAAGATACAGATAAATACATTTATTCAGTAAGTAGGCCGCACGGGCACTTTTACACGTCAAGAATCTACCAGCGCTTCACAAGAGGAGACCACTGCTGAGAAAAAACGCCGCAGGAAACTCATCAGTCATTTTTTTTTTAAATATTTAATATTACAATGGTACTACTTAGTCTAGCATATAAATCTATATATATTAAATTAAAAAATATATCAAATAACCTGCGTAGTTTCCGCAGGAAAACACACTAAAATATTACGAGAGAGATAGAGGGAGAAAAGGAAAAGATAACACCTACTTATGTGTATATAAGATGGTGCAGGACGACCACATAAGATTGATATGTTTTCTTACATCAACGGTGTCTCCTAGACAAGAAAAAGCTTTTGAAATTGAAAATATACTTTATCTACACTCATATCATAAGTCCTCTATAATGCGTTCAGAATCCGTAGACAATGACCATCATTATAAGATACAATTTTACTATGATATTTTTTCTTATCTGTAGCTGTAATGAAAAGTTAAAATTACGATACAACTTTTGATAAAGTAATGTATTATATGGTTAATATATATAATAGATAATGTGATTTATGTGGTTAAATAAAAGATAGTATGAGCTTCCATGATGTGTTCTTTTATTGTAGTGGCCCGCCTGCCTCCCAACCATTGATACATAAATTGTCTCTTAAGCATGTATCACACATCTCCCCCATGTTTATTTTAAGCCTTAACATAACTAACTTAACATAAACATAATCAACTTAAGTCATAGTCCCTTAAATAAGCTGGCATTCTTACTTGTCTACCCACCCTTGTGACTGTCACATTCTCAGGCACATTATTTGAAACATCAACACTAGGACTAATATTATTACTTTCAGATATGGGTAGAGTTGTACCCACAACAGCTGGTACATCAGTTATCACATCTCTTTTGACAGCAAACTCGTTTGCACTTGGCCTAATGTGCTTTTCATTTCTCCTAATTATATTGCCTTTTTCATTTTTTACCATGAAAGATCTAGGACCCTCTGCTTTATCTATTATCTTTCCTTGAGACCAGTTCTTATTAGGTACATTTTGAATTACTACATTATCCCCAATATTAAACGACTTCTTTTCTTTTGCACTTTTGTTATAGTTGGTCCTTGCTCTTTCCTGGTTTAACAACAGCTGATCCTTAACATTAACACATAACCTAGGTTTTAATATATTTTTAGTACAAGGTAAATTAGTTCTCAACAATCTGCTCATTAACAACTCCGATGGACTATATTCTAACCCTGCAACTGGACTAGTCCTGTAATGCAACATAGCTAAATCAAAACTACTCTTTTCCTCGACACACTTTTTCATAATATTTTTTACAATACCTACAGCTTTCTCCGCCAACCCATTAGATTGTGGATAGCGTGGACTTGACTTCACTAATTCTATATCATACTTTTGTGCAAACTGTAAAAACTCAGAACTTCCAAAGGGCATATTATCACTCACTATACAACTAGGAATACCATGAGTACTAAATATTTTCATTAATGTAGTTATTATGTTCCCCGCTGTTTTATTTTTTAAGATTGTTACTTCTATCCACTTGGAAAAATAATCTACTACAACAAGATATTCATCCCCTGCAAAGTGACACACATCCATTCCTACTTTACTAAATGGTAGGTCAGTTATTTCATGTGATATAAGAGGTTGTTTACAATTTGATGGTCTATACTTTTCACAGAATTTACAGGATAACACATATTCCTCAATACTTTTTGTCATACCCGGCCAATATACAGATTTTTTTGCTCGCTTTTTACATTTTACTACTCCAGTGTGACCACTATGAACAATTGACAATATATTTTCTCTCATTATTTTAGGAATAAGTACTCTATCTTCATAATAAACTATATTATCTTTGACAGTAAAATTATTTCTTAATTTATATAACTTCTTTAATTCTTTTCCATATATATTTCTATCATTGTTTGGCCACTCAGTGTAATACCATTCAATGACTTGCTGTAAATTGCCATCTTTTAATGTTTCCTTTTGCATCTCTTGTAATTTAGTTTTTGATATATCTAATTCGTTCTCTAGACCATAAACATTTTCTGAATTAAAACAATGTACTAACTCTTTTAAACTTGCGTCTACTGTTGCATTATTTTTATTAAAATGCCTGGACAAATAATCTGCAATGTACATTTTTGACCCAGGAATATATCTTATTTCAAAATCATACTTTAAGAGTTTGAGCACCATACGTTGCAATCTTGCCGAAATTTTACTTATATCTTTATTCATGATGGCTACTAGAGGCTTATGATCAGTCTCAATAATAATCCTACGCCCATACACAAATTGATGATATTTTTCCATTGCTGAACAAATTGCAAACAGTTCCTTTTCAATTGGAGCCCATCTTTGTTGACATTCAGTATAAGATCTTGAGTAAAACGAAATTGGCTTGCCATTTTGTAACAAACATGCTCCAAGCCCACTTTTGGAACTGTCACTTTTCAATGTTACATTGCCATTTTTTACTAAAACTGATAATGTAGGAGCAGTAGTCATTTTTAACTTAATATCATTAAATGCTTGTATTTGCGAATGGCCCCATTCCCATACAACTTCTTTCTTTAATAAATTTCGGAGAGGCTCTGTTGTTTTTGAATACTGAGGTATAAATTTACTTAAATAGTTACACATTCCTAAATTTTTTTGTAGTTCTTTAACATTTTTGGGTTCTGTTAACTCAATAATATCTTTGACATGTTCAGGATCAGGTTTTATTCCTGACTTTGACACTAAGAGCCCTACATACTTCACAAATTCGCTTCTAAATTGCACTTTATTGCTATTAAATTTTACATTGTATTTTCTAGCCCTATTTATAACTTGACACAATATTTTATCATGCTCTTCCATGTTGTCTCCAGCGATAACCAAATCATCATAATACACATTTACACCCTGTAATATCACTAAAAATAGAAGTATTAATACGTTGCATTACCTCAGGTGCAGACGAAATGCCGAATGGCATTCTTTTGAACCTGTATCGACCAAATGGTGTCCCAAATGTGCATAAGTTTTCCTTGTCATCCAGAGTTACTTGAAAAAACCCATCCTTCATGTCTAATACTGTGAAGACTTGTTTACCTGCAAGTGAATGGTATATTTCTTCAGGCGATGGTATTTGATAATTTTCCCTCAGTATTGCTTTATTTAATTCTTTAGGATCTAAACACAGTCTAAGCGATTTATTTGGTTTCTCTACAATTACAAGATTATTGCACCAATCTGTTGGGCCCTCAACTTTTTCAATTATATCCCTATTTTCATAACAATCTAGTGTTTCTTTTAACCTATCCTTAATAGCTGGTGGCACTCTTCTTATTGGCTTAATAACTGGTTCTACATTTTCTTTTACTTTTATACTATATGTGCCTATATTACCCAATCCTGAGAAGACATCAAAATTGTCTTTAACAAAATTTTCCTTGTCGATGGCTACTATACTATCTATCTTTTTCATTATGTCAGGTGTGAGGTTTACATGACCCCACACCTGACACCATGTATTATATGGTTAATATATATAATAGATAATGTGATTTATGTGGTTAAATAAAAGATAGTATGAGCTTCCATGATGTGTTCTTTTATTGTAGTGGCCCGCCTGCCTCCCAACCATAGATACATAAATTGTCTCTTAAGCATGTATCACACAAGTAATGTTGTTTAAATTTGGAACATCTTCCAAAACCAACACAATTCAAACAGGGGGTCAATTCTAGTATCTATTAAACGTCGACTAGGTATATTTTAAGTAAAGTGTCGTACGCCGTTTTGATGTCGAATGACATTAGAATAGGGACTTTGTTAGTTTGTCTATGATTAAAAAAAAAAACATTCATATTCGTGACACAGGTTAGCTTTGCCGCCATTTGTTTGTTCTGCCGCCTATTTTTAAAATCCGGAAAGAGTACTTATAATATGTGTGTAGATAAAGTAATGTATGCAACTGTACATAATTAGGCCTTAAAAAACTCGTGTGATGTTACTATGAAACTCGCGTTCGGCTCGTTTCCCAAAACCACACTCGTGTTTTAAGGACCCTCTTTATGTACCAGTTACATAAAATACTATAGCAGCTCAAGTTATTCTGCACGAAAGCTAGATTAACTCCCAGATTAACATTTTTCACGGCAAGTTAACATTTCGCTTGTTATAATAAAAGTTTCAATCCTTTTCTCAACTTTGTCACCTGACATTTAAATCCTCTGTGATATCAGAGAGATGTCGCTTGTTAAAATTTTGTTCCGTTCCAACATTTCCCGCGCCTCGGGTTGTATTTTTAGTACGCATTCAAATGTAGAATACAACGCGTAGAAAATATCCATGGAGTTCAAATATCACTTTAAAGAAAATTATAATTTTAGTCCTCATTACCAGAAAGATACGATTTATTTCTATAGAGACACAAGAATATCAATACCTATCAGTAATGTAATAATGTCAATTTGTTTGCTAAGTTCATACCTATATTCACCAACATTTATAGTCGCGACGGTAAAAAATATATGTATTCAAATCAAATCAAATCAAATCAAATCAAAATATTTATTTTACATAGATCATTGATTGTTTTCACTATGTAAGATAACTAAGTAAAAAGCAAGCTTTAAAATCTCAACTGCATTTTTTTGATACTGTAGTTGATATTTATTAAAAACCACAAAACACAAAATCCGATTTAAAAACTTTAAAAAGAAAAACACTTATTTATTTAATTAACACATAACATACATACATACCTTTACGCCTGTCTTCCAATGGGGTAGGCTGAGACAATGGAACGCCAGGTGCACACCGGTCTAAACATACAACTTTCGCTTCCTCTACATTCCCGAACACATGGTTGAGGGAGGCGATGGCTGAGATACGCGTCATACTCGTGAACGGGTGCTGTCTGTGGGGTCCGGTCTGTCCACGCTTGCAAAGATCTGTTTTCCAGTAATTTATTTTAATTATCTTTCCTGACGTAGAGACCTCGTGATGTTGTTCTCCTAGTCACTATTTTTAATTTCATGTTATTGAGCTTACATTTGTAATGATTTTATTTGTGTTAGTTTTAAAATAATAGTTTATCACTTTATTACCTCGTAGTGTTACTTTTAAGTATTATTTATATTTTATGAATGGAAAAATACCCTCTGCTGGAGTTTCTTGCGGCGCTTCTTCTCCGCAATGATGGTCTTGTCCGAAGCGCTAGTAGATTCACTCCATATTACCGACGTGTAAAAGAGCCCTCATGTGGCCAATTTACTGAATAATTATTTTAAATTTAGAATGTAAATTTTGATTTTCATCAACCTCTTTATGCACTTACGTCGGCTTCGGGTGCTTTTGATTTGGCCCTTATTCAGTATATCTTGAATTTGATCACTGTACTCTTCGATCTTTATCACTACATCTTCTTTCAATCCACATCGTTTTCGGATCTCGTTGTTTCTAACTCTATCTATCATCCTTCTTAGAGTTCTCATTTCACACATACTTCTCAGAGCTCTCATTTCAACAAGCATAAATCCATCATTAAAAAAATATGAATGAATCAATGATATTTTATATTTAGATACGTTATGCGCATACTAAAAGCATTTAAAACCCGTCGTCAATTACTGACAGTTGCTACGTTACCATATTTCTACAGACAAAGACGGCAATCCGTAGCGAACGCTATTGTTAGAAAGAGATAAAATAATTGTTTCAAATTACTCGCTCCTCTCGCCAAGATAAGTGCCAGCTCAAGTGTAGCTTCCCGTTTTTATCGCACTCATGCGATATCTAATTATGTATCTCATGTTTCACACGTGATAGTGACGATGAGGTGAGCGAGGAGTGAGTGCAAATTAAATAAAATGGCGAGATGTAAATAAAATGTAAAAATAGTTCCGGTACTTACAAATGAAATGAGACATCCTTTCTTCCTTTTACAGTTTAATTTCGGCAGCCTCAAAAAACATAAGACGGCATTTTCTACAAAATATATTTTCGGTAGTAAAATTTAATTGTCTTAGACGCGTGCGTGTCAGCGGCCGCGGCGCCACTATAACAGTAGTAAGGTAAATTACCTTCCTTTTTGAGAAACGCTTTTGCGCGCAGATATTGTATCTTAATATAAATATCATTGGAATTAATAGTAAATCATAATATATCAGTTCTGTTTTGCTATGCTAATGTTTCATTGTTCAAGCTCCTTATCGTATTTTGAACTGAATCTACCCGACACTGGATAATTGAAAGCTATAAAAAATATCCAGTTTCAGCTCATGTTATCAATGTTTCCTTATTGAAACAATTTTCGTTAAAAATCATGTTATTTCAAAACAGTTCTGATACATTTTGAATAAAATTCATGATTTAACAGGTAAATTCGTGAAAAAACCCATCCGTTGCGTCCGGCCGCTCGGATGTCACACCTTTTAACTTTTTACAGTGAAACCTTTTAGGAATAAATTATTTTTTAGGGTTCCGTACCCAAAGGGTAAAAACGGGATACTATTACTAAGACTGCACTGTCCGTCTGTCTGTCTGTCTGTCACCAGGCTGTATCTCATGAACTGTGATAGTTAGACAGTTAAAAATTTCACTGATGATGTATATTTCTGTACGTACTAAAAACAGAAAACTTAAATATTCAATGGGCTTCCATACAACAAACTTGATTTTTACCATAGCCAGTACTTAAAACTTACTTGAAATAGTCGTTGATGTCTAAAGCGTAGTATAGGGTCGAGGACTATCTGACAGATAAAAATGCTTGGCCTAAACTAAACACCTAAATAACCTGAAATAACTTAAATAGTAGGTACCTGATATATTATTATGTATACTTTTGGAATCTTTTGTAGAAAAAAACTACATACATAAAAATGAAAATATATATTGCATCCAAGTTTCGGTTAATTGTATGATGTAAAAGTTTTTAAGGATGTTCGGATTATATGCCTTATATATTTACGCATTTTATGTCCGGGAATAATACAGAGCTTACTTGAAATCCTACATAATTTGCTTGTTTCCGTAGATATAACGTCAAACGGATAAACAAATTCACAAACTGAATTACAACAAACATAGTTAAATATTAAAAAACAAATTATTAACATTAAAGAACAAATAGGAAGTTTAACATTAAAAATATCAACGATCAAGAATTTAACAGTTATTCCATATTATTATTTCAGCACCAAAAACAAATAAACAAATAAACTGATTCACAATCCATTCCAATTTCAAACTCAATTCACGTCAAGGCTTAAAATAAAAGCGAACCTAATTTCGACGTATTTCTTTTTATTTATAAACCCGTGATCGAAGCTCACCATGTATACGTCGACCGAGCCCACTTGACGCTTTGCGTGATCACTCCTAATGCATGTTTGATGCATGGATGCCCTAATGCTTTATTATTTTAGTCCACCGACGAAAGCAGCCGGTATTTAGTGCAATAGGTCGACTCGTATCGATTTCGTCGGAAATAGATACGGCGACTGTTTTTACTATTGACCCAATTCGGTACATAATAAGGGATAGGAGACGTCAAATTATAGGTGGGGACATTTTGATTGTAGGTTTCCACAGTAGAGTTCTACTTGAATTATTTGGAAGGTTTGATATTTAAAATAGTTACCATTTATTGACTCATAAAAAAAAAGATTTCTATTGCTTAATATGTTATAACAAAAACAACCACTCTGTTACATTTTCTGGGAACTTTCAATGTTACGAGTATAAATATTGATCCTTGTACAGTTTTATAGATACCTCAACAGATGGCTTTATTTTGACGCTAGTAGGCAGATACATATTTTAGAAGTCAGTCAAGGGAAACGGGATAAGTACTCCTTAAGTAAAATTGGAAAATCTTACAGGCAACGGACGACGGACGGAGGACAGGGTCCGTCCGGGTTGGTACCACCATCTTATCCATTAACCTACCGCCAAGCAGCAGTGTTCGCATTGTTGTGTTCCGGTTTGGGGATAAGACAGCCGGTGAAATGACTAGCATAGAGGCATTTCATCTTAGTCCTCAGGGTTGGCAGTGCATTTGCAGTCTTGTGAATGCGAATGTCTATGGGTCACAGTTTCCACTTACCATCAGGTGGCCTGTGTGCTCGTTTGCCTTCCCAAGCTATAAAAAAAAAAACGAAAACGTATGCGTAGAATTCGTTAATTGCTATTCCCTTGGGTGGGTTTAAGTTTGAACCGTGAAAAAGGAACAAGCAAACAAAAATACTTTCGCATATATAATATACTAGCGACCTACCCTAGCTTTTCTCTTGTTGAATATAGCTTCATGTAAGTGAAATAACTTTCAAATTCAATTCAGTAGTTCCAGGGATTAACTAAATAAAAACACACTTTTTATTAGTTTAGAAGGAAGGATTATAGTTAAATGCCTTATCTGACGAAACGTTACCGTATCGTCATCAAGAACATTGTGTATAGCGATTGATATAAGCGCCCTCTAGTATGTATTTAGCATTTAAATTTGATTGCAAGTTTACTTTGACGTTGATTTTCGTAACGTCACGTAACGTAAAAAAAACAAGAACACAAACTCGAGCTACTATTCTTAAGATAATTAATATCTCTATGCAAAACCGTTATGCGATGAGTAAGGACAAAATGCACCAATGGGATTATACCCCGGATACACTGCTAATTATAATGGCTCCATTTGCCTTCGGTCGGTTAATAAATCAATTAATGCACAGTATGGCGGATTTAGCGTTTTACCAGCTTATGTATTATTGGTTTGCGGGTTTAAATGATTGTTTGATACAATCGGATTTCCACAGGAACTAAGTACATGGATTAAATAAGAGAGTTAGGTTAGTAGGTAATGTTTACTTGGGATCAAGTTTTATTATTTGAGTTACATGTAGTAAAACATTGAAGAAAAAAAAAATCAAGAAAGAAGAGATTAAAAAAGAAAGCCGTTCAAATTTTCTTAATCTTTATTTTCATAATGTTTAGGGTTCCGTAGTCAAACTAGGAACCCTTATAGTTTCGCCATGTCCGTCCGTCCGTCCGTCAAGCCAACAAATTGTTAAATTTAAACCTTGAAAAAAAAAAAAAACTGTACTCGTAACGTGGGGATGTATATATTTTTCTTGTCTACCCCATACTCATACTCACACTCATACTCATTTATTCATATTTTTCGATAAAATTACACGTCAAAGGTTACATTATTTTATAGATTAATTAGATGTAGGTACATAATAGAAATATATATCAATTTACATTTCAATTAAAATTACTAATTACAATACATTATGAATTATAGTAGTCGTCAAGTGAATAAAATGCTTGTATAGTAAGCCATAGTAAGGGGTGTCCTTGGGTAGGTCTTTCAAAAACACTGCGGGTTAGTGGAAACAATTTTTCGATTAAAGGATCGGTTTATGAATATATTAAGGTTTAAAGCGCAAATTTTTGTAAGAGTCTATTGACCCCCCCCCCCCTCTATTTATAGCAAATAGTACAAATACTAAAAATCAGAAAAATATCTTTAATGAAAGCACCATATTATAAGGAATTTAAAAAAATACTATCACTACTAAAAAGGCTTAATTGATTCCCGAGATACCGGCGATTAAAGTGTTTATACCCACTAAAATAACCTAAGGCAGCACCAAATAACTTTAAATAAGTAGAGAATTACTTCATACTTGTTATTTTTGAGATTTAATTTAACGGCTTTCGAACCCAACACTGAGCATGGTCAGACATGCTCTTGCCCAGTTTTTTATTTTTATTTTTTATTTTTTTATGGCATGGGAAGGCAAACGAGCACACAGGCCACCTGATGGTAAGTGGAAACTGTGACCCATAGACATTCGCATTCACAAGACTGCGAATGCGTTGCAAACCCTGAGCACTAAGATGGAATGCCTCTATGCTAGTCATTTCACCGGCTGTCTTATCCCCAAACCGGAACACAACAATGCGAACACTGCTGCTTGGCGGTAGGTTAATGGATAAGATGGTGGTACCAACCCGGACGGACCCTGCACAAGGTACTCCCACAACATACATAGTATAATAAAACAAAGTCACTCTCCGCGTCTGTCTGTCGGATATTTATCCGGTAGCTCCTAAAGCATGCAATGAATTTTCAGTTAAATATGTTTTTTAAGGTTTTTGGGTATAATAAATTCCGTCGCAAATCGTCGCATTACCAGTATTATTAAAAACCCATGTCAATGGCGCTGTGTTTTTATTACAAAACTAACCAAGAAAGTTTAACAATTGTTGTCATTTAATTTTTTGAAGTTAATTTTTAATTCCGAATTACTTTTTTTCGAAAGCAATTTTAGTTAAAATGCATAGTTTAATTGTCATACGTAGGTGAGGTTAGGTATGATGTGTAAGCGATAGCAAAAAGAAAATTCGGAATTTTGATCAATTCCGAATTATGACTCTTCGGAATTATAGTGTACTCTTCCTACATACCCGTTCAACATTTACTTCACAGTTTAGTACCAATACATTTTATGAAATGAAATATCATAAAATTAAACGTACCTTTTGTAAAATGAATGGAAACGATTAGCGTGGACGTTATGTAACTATAGACGTAACAACAGGTCGGGTCACCGGCCACCTGCTATGCGGAGCAAGGTTGCTTCTGCATATTTTATTGAAGACAAATAATAATAATGGTACGGTCGAATACGTAAATATGTGTACATTTTAGTACGTTGTCTAATTAATGTCATGTTAAAACTGCCATTTATGAATTGTTACAACGATTAAAGTGACAAGGTACTAAAGTGTACACATATTTATGAACTTGGCTGTACTAGATATATATTTTACTGCCATATATGAATTGTCACAGTGTTTGAAGTGACAAGGTACAAAAGTGTACACATATTTATGAACTTGACTGTACCAAATATTTTCATATAGGGCTGTACAGAAGTGTAAGGTCGATCAAGGTAGGGACACGTTAGAACATGTAATTTTTACGTGTTGGCAGGTCAACCAGTGTATATTCGTAGACAAGATCAGCTGTGAATTGTCTAAAAGAAATAAAAGCAACTGGTTTTTACGCCGGCCTTACACTTGTAAGTTTTGCTTACGTAAGTAGGGACAGGGCTATCTGTTAGAATGAGAAAAAAAGTATTTCTATCTAATTTTAACAAATAGCTGCGTCCCTACTTACGTAAGTAAAACTTACGAGTGTAAGGCCGGCCTTACGCAGCTTTGTTCTAGGATAGTACATATGCAGTGTTTTTTTTTATGCAACTTTAATCATAATTTGGGCCAATACCTAATTTATTAATTATTTATTTGTCATGAAAATATCAAGTTGAAACTAAATCCAGGATATAAAACAAAGTAAATCGAATAAACCGGCCAAGTACGACTCGGACTCGCAAACCAAGGGTTCCGTACCATTATCGAGCTAAAAATTGTATGGAAGCCCAACTTAAATATTTATTTTATTCTGTTTTTAGTACTTGTTGTTATAGCGGCAATAGATATACATCATCTGTGAAAATTTCAACCGTCTTACTATCACGGTTCATGAGATACAGCCTGGTGACAGACAGATAGACAGACGGACAGTAGAGTCTTAGTAATAGGGTCCCGGTTTTACCCATTAAACCCATTACGGATCCCTTAAAATGACACGCGGTATTTTCCCGAAGATACTGGCGTTTCTTATTTTTAATCGTTGAAACTGTCAGCTCTCTCGTTTCTTTTTTAATTGCTTTAGAATGCTGTTATGTTGTTCGTCAAGATAAAATCTAAACAAAAGAATACATACATACATTAAATCACGCCTGTTTCCCAGAGGGGTAGGCAGAGACCACTTCTTTCCACTTGCTACGATCTTGACAAATTTATTTCGCTTCTTCAACATTCATACATCGAGTCATGCACGCACGTCGGTTTCGGGTACTTAAGATTTGGTCCTTTTTCAGTATTTATCCGATTTGATTCGAACAAAAGGATAAATGACGAATAAATAACCGGAGGTCGTATCTGAAAGCTCGGCTTATAAATGCCGCAGGCTTCGATTTGTTGGATTGAAACAGTCCAGCAAATTAGCGTTCACCGAACACCATTCAACATCCTACTTACAGCTCAGCGTTGCCACTTAAGTACTATTTTTTTTAATCGCATAGATAAATCTATTGATAAATAATGAGCACAACTTTGAGGAGACAAATGACATTCCTAAATTTTGTTTGAAATACAGCCAACTATAAAAAAAACGGGTCAATTGCGAGACAAGTGAGAGATGTTTTAAGTTTTATGATAATATTTTTTTCTAAAACTGTATGGTTTGATAGCTTCATTTTATTTTTCGCGTAAACTTTAAGTAAAAATCGTTATATCAGGAATTTTTCAGTTTTTTGTTCTCCTAACTTCGGAGATAAAGGGATCAAAAAGTATGTCACGAAGAATTATAAAAAAAAGTTTTTAAATATGCAGATTGAGCCCTTTAATTTTCCAACTTTCAACTTCCAACAATTCTAGACCCCTTTTCAAATATTTAGAAAATAGCAATAGAATAATAGCAAGTTATACAAAAATGCCAAATTTAAAGTTGATAGTTTTTATAGTTGCTGAGGAAATCTGCTGTGACAAACAGACAGACAGACAACGAAGTCTCACTACCTTTTTACCATTTTGGTAAAGCTTAGGTTAGATTCGTATTTATTGGGTAGTTATGTTTTAGCACTATAGTGGTTCTGTAGCTCTTAAAGCGATTGGCAAAACACCCCGGGGGTTTAGTCCGTGCAAGTCGGAAATAACCCGGCCTGACCCAAGTCTGGGCGGAAGCAGACATTCCCTCTGGGGCAAAAAAAAGTTCGTTTTATAAAGAACATTAAATATAGTAACGGTCTTATTAAACACATTATGACTAAAAATAATTGTGGCAGACAATAAAGAGCTACTTTTAATAGTAGCTCACTTCTCATACATGCATAATTAAATATGTTGTCCGTCACGGCCTTCGTTAGTACTGAATAATTCAAAGGCTACGAAATGAGTCATATCATCGCATACACGTGTTTACTAGATAAAAACATCCCGCATTCCTTTGTGGCGTACGCTTCGCACGCACGGGCTACACGTGAGCTATCTGGACCATGTTGTAGCAAATTCACCGCCAGTCACTGCTACAAGTGCTACGCTGTAGTCTTATTGTAGCCTGTAAGGCTCTGTTTCATTGGTCGATACCCCAAATGCTTGTAGCCATCCATTGACGGGTTGTTTTAACATTGTTGAGCCGATATCTTTGCAGCAACGTAGTGTAACGTGTTTACGAAAAGCCTGAAGCTGCATTTTTCTGCCACGATCAGTGTACCCGACTATCGGGTCGTTGGCGCTGAACGCGCTAGGCTTGTCACTGACGTATTTCGTACGTTAGCGGCTTTATTTATCTACATTAACCTACATACAAGAAGATAATTTATACCCACTCGACAGTAAAGGAAAATGATTCCTTGACCACTTTGGATTGTCTAAGTGACGTTATCAATCAAAAGGCAATAGATTTCTTATGATTTTATTTAGTCTCACTTTAGCATATTCCAAAGTGGTCTAGGAATCAATTTCCTCAACTGTACGTGCTTAACGTTCGCTGCAGTGGAATTCTGGCTTTATGCTTACTGTAAGTCTGCGTCATAATGAGCTATCCAAGTCCTAGTAGAATTTCACTTTATAGAATGTAACATTACGTCGAATTTCAATTCATCAAACGCTATTTTGTGCTGAAATAATGATATCTTAAATATGAATGCCGTAGGTTAGACTTAAGACTACCAAAAACCTAAAATGAGGCAAGAAATATCTCTTGATGAAATGGAAAATTCTCCGTAATTTATACGCTAGTTGAAAAGTGTTTGAATAAAATAATAACGCCCATTCCCAAAATACCATAATTAGAAACTTTTAGGTTCACTTCGTCCACATTCCCATTTAGTCGACTTCCTAGTTCGTCAGCAATCCCTTTTCGTCCACAATAAATTCCCAATTTCTCCACTTCCTATTTTGTCAACATTCACTTTTCGTCCATATTCCCATTTCGTCCTCGTCCACATTTCCACTTCGTCAATTTCCCATTTCGTCCACATTCCCAACTCGTCCCCATTACTTGTAAAGATAATCAATTAGGTTGTATTTTTTTTAATGTACATGGACGACTGGGAAATGTGGGTGTCTTGGGAATGTGGACGAAATTTGAATGCGGACGAATTGGGATTGTGGACGAAGTAGTAATGTGATCGAAATGGGAATGTGGACAAAGTGAACTTAAAAAATTTGAAAATTCTCATTATACCAGGTCCCCAAAACCCCAGAACCAAAATTTTGGGTAAGTACAATAAATTATTCCATATTTTGAATCTGGTGTCTTGGGAATTTGTTATAAAGCTTAATCTAGTATTTTTAAATTATGGTATTTTGGAAATGAGCGAAAATAATAAGGACTCGTTTTTATTCAAAATACATATACAATAAAAACAGGTGTAAAAATAAGCAAGTTATAAGAGGCGTGAAATAGGCAAAGAGATGGCTACAGGAAAGGGGTTGCAATTTATAGAGCCAAATTACCCTTCTAATCAGCGCGCTTTTCCTTCGTTATTCGTGGTTCTTTTTCTTGGAGCCGTTCATTCGTAGTTTGTAGTAAAATTCATCCTTCATACCTTCACGCCTGTAATCCTAGAGTGGGGTAGGCAGAGCTACAGAATTACAACTTCAAAAAGTTGTTGACAATTCAGTAACCACAATTTGCACAAATAGGCTAAGATGTTTACGAGCGTATTAGTGACAGAATAATAGCAAAAGCGTTGCGTAATAGTAAAATTAAAAAATAAAAAATGTACCGTTTCAGTAAATTAGAGACAAGCCCTATGAAAATGTCTCATTTTGCATTTTCCATGAAAAAAAAAACTATCATTCAATTCGGAACAATATGGAATACATTTTGTTTTGTTAACCGTTTTGGAGAGCGTGCTCCCGCCAATCACAGGTAAACGCGTCCAATGGGGTTAATATGACATAGCTATGCATTTCATTTTACGGTGAGCGTGAAGGACAGAGCTAATGCAGTTATATAGCTCTGTCCTTTTCTATCAGCGTGAACTGAACTGCATAGCTACGTCATAATAACCCTCCATGTCATCCCACCATCTCTTTTTGGGTCAACCTCCACACATACTTATTTATTTTATAATAACCAGGCTTCGGAGTTTTTATAGCACGGTAAGACGAAAGAGAGCTGTGGAGTCGATATTAACATTAAAAATCAATTCTTACTCATACTCATACTCATTTTTTTATTAAATTCCAAAATGCTTTCTAATTAAATTAAACACGAATTTGAGCTATGAAGCTAAAATTATTTCAAACTTAGATACTTTGGTTGGTTTGTAATATAATATAATTTTTATTTTGTTTATAATAAAATTGTGATCTTTCATTACTTAGCTTAGCAACTTTACAGCTACTTTAAAACAATTTTGGAATTAAATAAATGAACGAGTATGAGTATGAATAAGAGTTGACTTTTAATGCTAACGTCGACTCCACAGCTCTCTTTCGTCTTCCCCTATGAAAACTTCGAACCCTGATGATAAAAAAGAAACTTTAACCTTTAACATTTAAAAACTGAACTATCTTTACAATTATAATCTGTTCTGTAGACATCTGCGGTAACAATTTGCGAGTAAAGTACGCTTAGTTCGCGTTTCGTTTGTCCCTCTCTAATTATGCAGTCACGAAAGAGACGCTCTGAAGCAAGGAGAATATGCCATTGTGCCAGATTTTCTGTTCCGGACGGGCTACTAATTGAAAAACTGAATAACTGCTTCTATGAAGTATCCGGGAACTTTATAATTATCTGCGCTTACTTTGTTGACGTTTTTTAACATTGTAGATTGCTTTGACTACTCTAGATTTTATAAAATTTGATATTAGGTATAGTTTTTTATTAGATTTAGTTATCGTTAAAATGAATTTTACACGACATATTTTAATACTCAATAGGTAATATCACTTTCATTGATTAGCGTCAGATAGAAATACCCAAAGTATGCCTTCTATAATAGGTAATCCTCAGAGAGGCTGTTGGCTAGTCTGGATAAGGCAAAGCACGCTTAATAGAGTTTGCTGCCGGCTGCCTCAATAAGAGGCGACCAAGTTAACCCCGCGTTAATAACGAATCCCAAGTATCTGATCTCTTTACGTTTAAGATCTGGTCTATTTAAGTTAACAAAAAAACAAGTTCGAAGTGCATTATGTTTTTCTTTTAGATATTTAGGAGCATGCCGTTTGGTAATTTTAGTCAGTGCCCCGTGTCCATATTTTAATTGTCGTTAATGATGACTTTCGTATCGACATCGAGTAGTAATCGTGAAGTTTACGAACGAAATGTATAGTTCATTTTCGAAAAGCAAAGGCGTTTCGAAAACTTTACGTATAATTGAAATGTAAGTGCGATAGCTCTAAGAAGGTGTTTCGAGTTTGTCCTTGTCTCTCACTGGCTCTCATACGCTCTTATTAAGAGCGAGCGAGAGAGACCTGAAGTAACTTAGTGCTTGCAGACTGTATTTGCTTGTTACTGCCTTAGTTTTTGTTGACGACTCTATTTTTCTTAAAGTCATCTACTGCTCATTATGTATTTTAATTGTTACATTTATGCACGGTAAGAACTATATTTAAGCAAGTTTGAATTGGAATTGACTTAGTTCCTAATATGACTCTGGAATTTTATATTGTACCCCTAAGTAAACAGATGGTGACAGCGCAAATTTATTTTTGAATAAAACTTACAATACAGCATGAGTTAAAATAAAACAATCTTTATTCTTCATTTCAATCTCCTTAATAAAATCCAATATCGTTCTTTACCTTTGCACTGCTATTGCAGTACTTTGCATGCATAAATAATGAAGGCCAGACGGGCCTGATTCCCATATTGGGAGTTGAATAACTTTTGCATGTGCGTCGATATCTCTCTTGGGTATAATCTCTAAGACATAAGGGTCAGTTTCTTAGCAACGTATACAAGAAAGAAAAGGCAAAGGGCTTAATATTGGATATAAAAATAAACTTTGAATGGAGAATGAAATATTTCTACTTTATTTTTGTGTATAATATGTTCACTTTTATATTTTTGTCTCTATTGTGGACTAGCTTTTACGCGTGATTTCGTTCGCGTAGAAGTCAATTATCGCTATTCCCTCGAGAACTGTCTAATTTTCATTCAGCCGTACTGGTATGATTGGGTTACAAATGTTCAAATATTCGCATTCATAATGTTAGTAAGATAAGATAAGATTGATTCATTTAAAAATACGTACTGATAATAATGTACAGTTTTCCAAAAGAAGGTTTTCAATTAATGTAACCATTCAATACTGATGATATTTATGGGTCACAGTTTCCACTTACCAACAGGTGGCCATGAGAGCTCCTTTGGCTTCACTACGCCATTAAAAAAAATCACCACGTGTAAAAACTCCAAAGCATTGAGAACCATTTTGATAAAAGCCGTCTCAATTCATAAGCTGTATATTCACCTCGTTCCCCGAGTGCCGACACCTCTGTATATAAACATTATCCAGCCTATAGCACCTTATACAGCGTGCGACCTGAAGATACGGCGGTACGACTCAAATGCGGCTTACCGGGTAAGGGCTAAATCTGGCTGTGTTTGCATAATACCTTCCCTCGTTACGGGATAAGTGTTTTCAACTCTTACTTTTTACGCGTATATGATACTCGTAAAATACAATTATTTTGTTTGCTCTAGAAAATGGCACGTGACGTGTTTTGTTTTCTATATATATATATATTTTTTTTTTTTTCTGGGGACAATGTCACACCAATTGACCTAGTCCCAAACTAAGCTCTAGGCTTGTACTATGGGTACTAGACAACGATATAAATACTTATATAGAGAAATATATACTTAAATACATAGAAAACATCCATGACTCAGGAACAAATATTCGCGCTCATCACAGAAATATCTGCCCTTACCGGGATTTGAACCCAGGACCTCTAGCTTTGTAGGCAGGGTCACTACCAACTAAACCAGCGCGTCGTCAAAATTTTTTGTACTAGGAAAAATTTGGGCCAATTTTTCAGTGATTGTTACTTTTTCATGATTAAATGCAACACAATTATAAAACAGCTTTTGGGTTTTCATTCTCATATAAGTGGTATTTTCTGAGATAAAGTACTTTATGTTTGTTTTCGGGCTATAAACTAACGATATACTCATTGCACTGCGTTAACGTAACAATCAATCAAACATACTTTTACATTTTTAATATTGAAGACATGGATTTTTCAACGTTTTTGGGTTGGACCAACAAGTTGGACCATAGTTAAGCGCAGTTAACCATTTCCGTTGTACGACAAAAAGTATCACTACATTTGTATGGCAAATTTTCGTGTCACAACGGAAAAAGTTCATAGACAAATTAATTGAGTGATTCAGAGTGGCCAACTTTTTGGTCATCACCCTTTTACCAACACTTCCATCTTAGTCAATATTTTCAAACTATCAGCCTGGAGCTAAATTTTCATGTTCATCTTTCACTGTACAGAAAAGGTTACACCATAAAATATCCTTCATGACGGCATTATCCTGCAGGAAGGTTTACGAGAAGTTTCGGGTCAAGCGCCCGAGGGCGTGAAAGGTTTATTGTTTCATTTCGGCTTTCAATCCTTAACATTTCACGCATGCTTTGGTGAGACATGAATGAAAATAAAAGGTTTCTAGGTTATATGAGGCACTGGTTTTAGCCTGCGACTTTGTCTGCGTAAAACTTCCTAATAGTAATTCGAGTAAGTAAAAGTACATTTTATATTCAAATCTAAGTCATAGTTTATTCCATTCGGCGTCGAGACCCTTGGGCCGTGGGGTCCTAGCGCTCGAAGCCTCTTCAAAGAAATTTCGAAGAGGCTCATTGACGTCACGGGAGACCGAAGAGCTGGCAGTTTCCTCGCTCAACGTATAAGTTTAACCATCCAGCGAGGAAATGCTGCCAGCATCTTTGGTACAATGCCGCAGGGGCCATTCTTAGATTTAATGTTTTAGTTAATTTATATATTTAGAGTTAGTCTTATTTAATTTTAGTTTTATTTTTCAGTTATTGTGTTATGCATACATACATACATACATACCTTCACGCCTTCATTCCCAGAGTGGGGTAGGCAGAGCTACAGAATTACCACCAAAAACTTGTTGATAACTCTGTAACTACAATTTGCACAATTAGGCTAAGATGTTTAACAGCGCATTAGTGACAGGTTGCAAGCCCATCGCCTAACAGTACTACAAGCCTATATGTGTTATGGTTGTTGTATTATTTTATGTCCTTTTACAATAAAGATTCAGTTAGTCATAGACTATACTAGATTATATCCAAAGGCAAGGCAACCTATCTCTTTACCTAAAATGACGTTCCAATTTTCCGCCTGCTTTAATGAGTTCAATTAGCAATGGCGGTAAATCCGTTATAATCTTGCTTGTATTGAAACGAGCTACAAACAAAGCTTCAAGTGTCTTATTAAATATCAAAAATTACCTAATTTTGAAAAATGTGGTTATTAACAAGTTTTTAAAGTTGCAGGTAATTCTTTAGCTCTGCCTACCCCACTCTGGGATTACAGACGTGAAAGTATGTATGTGTAATAACCGACTAGGTCCGATCAAAAAAAGAATATAGATGTCATTTATTTGAAGGGTCCACGGAAAGAACATGTCTAGTCACTTTTTTTCGAAAATGAGTTTTAAATCTCAAAATGTAGAGGACGAAATGAACTAAATACCTACCACTCAGATTCAGATATAAATCTTCATATGACTTGTATCTTTTCACTTTCAAATAAACCTCTACACGAAAATTACGTATAAAATGACATGGTTCCTAACTTTTTAATCGCGATATCTCAAAAAGTTACTAATGTGACTAGACATGTTCTTTCCATGGACCCTTCATTTATTCACAATAAATTTTGACACCGTGTACCTTAGACATATATTTAAAATTTCAACTAAATATCAAATTCCTGACTGCCCGTTTGGGTAACAAGCTCAGCTCCTAACGTAGCCCGAAGCCTAAGCTCTCCATCCCCACTCACCATACTGTTTCATGTCAAATTTCTCCCAGCTCCAGGCGGTCCGTATTTAGAACGCTTTTGTTTCAAGACTTGGTACATATTGTTTTTCAAGTGCACGCCGCAAGAAATATTTTTGTGGGAATCTTGAGTATTAGGAGACCATAAAGTTCTGTTGGTAGTAAATGTGGTATTGGACGATGAAATTCATTAAAATTTGTGTAGTTGTTGGTTTGTGCTAGAATGGAAAAATCTGAAAAATATCTTAAATGAAAGCACATGTAACAAATTTTAAAGGAAAACTATCACGACTGAGAGGGCTGGATTGATTCCCGAGATATTGGCGACTAAAGTGTTTATACCTACTAAAATCACCTAAGACAGCACCAAATATCTTTTGACAAGTAGATTTGTTAATACTTGTTGTTACTTGAGATTTTTATGAAATGGCTTCGGAACCCTGCACTGAGAATGGTCAGACAGGCTCTTACTCGATTTTTGTATTGTTAAAAGCGAATAAGTTTCGACGAGCATACGATTAAATTGAAAGAGACCAAACATCAATCCATTTATGAGTTTTACGGCAACATATATATTTGCTATAAAGTAGATCTTAAAACCAATTGGACATTTCCCTCAACGAAACAAGACTGGCGTCTACGGTTGGTTTTCCACAGATTTGTGGTTGCGGCAAATCGCTCGAGCAATGTCAATACACAACGTATTTGCTCGATTTATTTGGCCATTTCAAGAGGTATTTACACGTTAAATCGTGTTTAAACTGCGAGTTTGGTTTCTGGGAAACTACAGGTTACATATTTATATGTATGTATATTAGGGAAAATCAATTTAACCGGTTATAAGACGTTTTTGTATGAAAATAAACGGTTAAAACCGATTATAACCGGTTATTTACATTTCCTGATGTATATACAGTATATTTTTTAAACAAAACATGCCTTAGATAGGCGCTGCCATAGATAGGATAGGTCATGTCGGTTTTCTTTGCTTGCTCCATGTCATTTAAGTAAGGCTAAGGGACTGTTGCTCTTTCAGTCATCTAAGGACGGGTATGTTTTTGCGAAACTCAGAGCTTTGTTTTTTTTTTTTTTTTTTTTTTCTTCTCGTTTTGCGTTCATTTAATTATGTGTGTGTAACCTTCCGTGGTTTCACCTGATGGTTCCAACGGAAGACCAGCGCTGACTTTAATGCCAGCATTACGCTGAGTTGGGACCATTTCGTGGCTACTTTCTTCTTGTATTTGTTAATCTGTTCTTTTTTATGCATGTCACGAATAAATGATTTTCTTTCTTTCTTTCTTTCCTTTATGCAAAATTGATAAAATTACAGAAATAGGAAATAATAAATCCCTGATATCTTTTTTAGGGTTCCGTACCCAAAGGGTTAAAACGGGACCCTATTAATTACTAAGACTCCGCTGTCCGTCTGTCCTTCTTTCTCTATATCACGAACCGTGATAGCTAGACAGTTAAAAGTTCCATAGATGATGTATTTCTGTTGCCGCTATAACAACAAATACTAAAACAGAATAAAATAAATATCTAACAGGGGCTCCCATAAGACAAACTTTTTTATAGATAATGGTACGGAACGGTAAATGCAAATGTGTGGATTTCACATTGTGCAGAATTACGAATAGGAAGAAACAATAATGGCATAAGCGTCGAATAATCCACTTTAAACTAATAAGAAAAGAGGTCATGAACAATTTTGTTTGCTCCCTTAATTATAAAATATACATAATAAAAGTATATTAAAAATCCTTGATCAGGAAGTCCCTAAAACTTTTCCTTTTGGGTACTACTTAAGATTCATAATCCGTGAAATGATTCCGATTGAGAAAAAATCTCGACGCAAAAAGTTACGTTAAAGATAGAAAACGGGAATTAATTAGGTTTGCTTCACAATCTCTGGGCAAAGAACTTTTCCTTTGAAAGTTAAAGATTGTTCAATTTACGTTTAAAACCTTCTCGAACATTAATATACTTTTGGTAAAAGGGTCATTCTTCTTTTTTACCGACAATACATACATACATACATAAACTCACGCCTTCATTCCCAGAGTGGGGTAGGCAGAGCTAAAGAATTACCAACAAGTTTTAAAACTTCTTGATAATTCTGTAACCACATTTTGCACAAGTAGGCTAAGATGTTTCCCAGTGTATTAGTGACAGGTGGCAAGCCCATCGCCTAACAGTACTACAAGCCTTTATTCCATTAGTCGCCTCTTACGACATCCACGGGAAGACATGGAGTGGCACTATTCTAACCCGGCAACCACACCGACAATAAACCGTCAATTATCGTTTTTTTAGATTTTTGAACTATCAATAACTATGGTTTCAGTGCATGATTTAAAAAAAAAATGCATTTATTCTTTATTAAAACTAATTAATGCTTCCGGTCCTGCATTAATATTTTATTCTTTTTAATATGGTTTATCAGAAACACTGTGACTGAGTGGCCGTTTTCAGCCGAGACCAAGTATTAGATGACCACTCTGTCACGGCATTCTACGGAAAACCATATTATCAAAAAAAACGTGGGTTAAAGAAAGAGCACAATTATTTGGTACTCTTACATAAATAAAAGTATGGACGTATATTAAACACGAAAAACATAATTATCCATACTCTAATGAGACGCTTAATAAGATGAGAGACAGGCTATTGTCGGTAAAAAAGAAGAATGACCCAAAAGCAAACTCTTGGCAATGTTAACGACAAGATTTAGTTGGTTAGGTGACAAAGAAGGGTT
This sequence comes from Acleris emargana, assembly GCA_927399475.2. NCBI lineage: Eukaryota > Metazoa > Arthropoda > Insecta > Lepidoptera > Tortricidae > Acleris > Acleris emargana. The sequence goes on from OV656843.1 coordinate 4,442,663, forward strand.
TTAGGAACTTGGTAGAAGTAATGCAGAGGAAGTAGTTCTGTGGCTCGAGCACGAACCGTTTAATAGACGTCACGTTTTCGAATCGTTTTTACGATTCGAAAACATGTTCCAGGGATCTATTATATTATGGTAAAAACTATAGTTTTGACGTGTTCTCGTTTTGTTTTTTTTAACTTGACCGCAATTAACTGCCAAGTAAATAAGAGCTATCAAAACGTTGACAATACAGGTCAAAGACGATATGGTTTTTAACGCCTAGAATCTCAGACTTGTAGCTTGAGCACGAACGTCTCATTTACATGTCATGTTTTCGAATCGCTCAATCGAAAACGTGTTCTGAACCTATCCCTGCACCTTGGCTGATATCTCTGAAACAGCTCATCCAATTTTCATGAAACCTACTTTAAACTAGCTTTCTTTTTACCCGACTGCGATGAAGCACAAAAGGAGGGTTATGTTTCTCCGCTCCCATGTCCCATCGTGGCTACGCAACGGGTCTATTACATTCGACTTGACGTCGCGAGTGTCACTGGGTACATAAAATTGTAAAAAAGTATTTTTTCATGTGTTTAGCATATTGACGACAGTGTCAAAAAAGTGCAGTCAGGTTTTTTAAGCTTACGTAAACATACCTACCTACTACTACCTACCCCCCAAAATCTGTCCATCCGTTTGAGAACTACGGAACGCCGCAGACAGACATGCATGGTATGGTACACAAATACGCACTTTAACCTTACAACACCCCTCTATAATAATGCCTGGTTCTCAAAAGTAGCAACGATACGGATTTCTATGAATTCTACAGAATTGCAGTAAAACTGTCTTAAAGTTACCGATCGGTAGGTATGTAATTAACACCCTTAAAATTGATAAAACGATATTGAAATCAATTAAAATTGCTGTGAAAATGGCATAAAAAGGAAGCCACAATGCCAAACACTCGTACCTGACCATAATGAACTAATCTGATTCCAGCACAAAAGGAAAACCAATTTAAACCGCTTTTGAACCGCTTTTAACGTGATTTTCGATTTTATGAAGTCGCTTTCACGATGGTTTTTTGTAGAAATAACATCAATAGAGGGTTTGATTTACGCATAATAAAATTATTTAAATAAGGAGGGCAAAAAGTAAATTTGATATTCGTTGATTTGATTTTTATCACCTAATTTAATTTGTTAAAGAAATAAATTGGTTTATTTTTAAGTATTCAATTCGCACGGTGCTAATAGCGTTACCATTTTGTTTTAAGATTAAAATAATAGTAAAATAAAAATAGCCTCATACAATACAGCCGACGCGTCAAATTTGAAGCCATAAATAGAGGCATGTAGGCGTAAGGGCTCACATGCTTTCCGTTATACATTGCGTCGCTGTAGCTCTCGGCTCAAAAATATTTAAACAATCCATCTATGGATTGCTACAAGCATGCGGGCTATTGACTAATGAAATTTAGCCTTATTGTTCGCGCTATGACACACAAAAGCATAAATATTTTTTATTGTCCTAAAAATGTTTGGCCGAGAATATTTGGCATACTACTCGTTTGTCCTAATAATTTTTGCACATACTCATTTAAAGTCCTAAAGCAAGTTTGTCCTAATATTGATAACTATAAAATCTAATTACCCAAAGCATAATATTCCTAACATGAATTGTCCTAAGAATTATTTTACCTATTATTAAATTGGCTACAATTACAGCACCTAAACGAAACTATGGTAGGCGTGAAGTCAGAATCGTTTCGTATTCTACCTTCAGGCAGGTCAGATTTCGGTTAGGTTAGGTACGACGACGAGCGAAGCGAGGAGGAGTGTTAGGTAGAACTGTGAGCCTAACGAGCGATTGAAACGCTAAAACCAACAAGGTTGACAAGGTCGGTTTGTAAATAAAACTTTTTTTTTATATTAATCAGAAATACTTGTCACTTTTTATGTTTAAAATGCTGTACTAATCTATCACAGGCGTTAAAGCGACAAGGTACATAAATGTGAAGCTCGTTATAATACCGACTGTATCGATCTTCAACTTTAATGGTCGAGCCACCATAAAACCATAACACAAGTTACAAGATAAAATAGTTATACGCAACTATGCTTGAAAATATTATCAATAAAGATTGTCTGCGTCAAGGTCACAAAACATCACTTATTACATTCCAGACATATTTTGGGCTAGTGCAAACAGGCTAGTAATAATATTTTTGCCCTGTTTCATACAATGTGGTATTTTGTGACGTTACTTATTATTATATTTTCGTAAGTAAATAGTTTTTTTCCTCGCAATAGTTATAACAATTACCACGTCTGCTTTGAAGGAAACAGCAATAGAATTGATCTACATAACTCCTCAATCGTTTGCAAAGTTTCTAGCCTCTACAATGTAGTAAAGAATAATTGGCATTCTGCAGGAAGGTTTAAATTAATTAAAACAATAAGCCTCAAGCTTCCCCTGGTAAACACTAGCTGTCGCTCGCGACTCTGTCCACATAAAAGAGAAAGAATTGACTATCGATATTCCCTCAGGAACGATTCAATCTTCTGGAAAAAAACAATTTCCATACCGAATTTCATTGAAATTGGCTCAGTGGTTAAGTCATGAAAGTATAATAAAAAGCAGACAGAAAGACAATTAAGTTATAATATAAGTATCGATTTATGAACTTTATTCCAGTTGGAAAATAATGTAACTACGAGTAAGTAGCTCTCAATGAAGCTTAACTACTTTAATACTTATCTATCATAATTGGATTGACATCAAAAACTATGTTTCGTTTGAGAGCACGATATAATTTATTTAATTTTCTAGACGAGAAAAATCATTCTTATAAAGTGGTCTAATATCTAGATCAAAGGCTCCGCTGCATCCATAAATAACTAGGATCAATAGAAACAGTCTAGCACTATTTTAGACTTGCTATCTGTAGAGCTAGATAAGTTGCTGTGAGCGTTAAAACTGCAAATACACACAGTCGTTTGTTAAGTGTTTTTATATTGTCATTATTATTAGTTATAAACCGTGTTAGTGCCGGCCGAGAATAGCACCGCCTCATCTGTTCCCGTGGGTGTCGTAAGAGGCGACTAAGGGATAAACCGGAGGATGGGCAGCAGCGTCCTCCGCGGACTACAAGGTATAACTGCGGTCGCCAACCCGCCTGCCAAGCGTGGCGACTACGGCATTTTTCCCCTCAACGGATCTTGGGGGAGGCCTATGTCCAGCAGTGGACGTCTTTCGGCTGACATGATTGTTATTACTATATTTTTTTGTGTTCTCTTTGTGTTTATTGGAGAGTTTTTTTTTACGTTTATAATTTTAATACTTTTATTGTTCGTCCAGAAGACCAGCGCTAGCTTAACTGCGGCTTAAAAATATGCTGAGTTGGGACCGTTTCACAACAACGGTCCAGCTCTGTATATTAATTTTGTTAACTTATTTTTTACCTAATTTGTATTTTGTTGTGTTTTTTTTTTTTGCGTTTCTTTCTTTCTTTCAAATAATATTCTTAGATTCTTACATACATACAAACATACCTTCACGCCTTCATTCCCAGAGTGGGGTAGGCAGAGCTACAGAATTACCAACATCTCTAAAAACTTGTTGATAATTCTGTAACCACAATTTGCACAATTAGGCTAAGATGTTTAACAGTGTATATTAGTGACAGGTAGCAAGCCCATCGCCTAACAGTACTACAAGCCTTTATTCCCTTAGTCGCCTCTTACGACTTCCATGGGAAGACATGGAGTGGCACAATTCTAAGCCGGCAACCACACGGAGATTTAGATTCTTAGTTTAATTAATGTCTTTAAATACACTCCCATTGACTAATAAGAGAAATGACTTCATGAATATCACATGCAAGGGCAATTGCTTGGTGACAGAGTATTCTCACTTGTCGACTAAACAGAAGCACATGAGGTTAGCTCCATGTGCTTCTGTATTTCTGCAGTAAATTGGCCATCAGTTGCCTTAGACAAGATGCATTCGACGAACGTATCGTTATAGAAAATGTATTGACGTGAGCTGCCAGGCGGTTGCGTCAAACGCTTACGTCAGTTCCATACATGGACAGTTTTCGAAAATCCTTTCGTTTTGCGTTAGTGCTTTAGGGCCCCTGTACTCTTACCATCAGTTACTATTAGGCTGAAGCCAGACAAGCGTATTTTTAGAGTTGTGAGTCGCGTAATTTCTGCTCCTCCATTCAGTTGGCGGCGGCGTCGTTGATCGGGTCGCCACTTTCCCGATCACATGGTTGAGGGAGGCGATGGCTGAGATACGCGTCATACTCGTGAACGGGTGCTGTTTGTGCGGTCCGGTCTGTTCACGTTTGCAAGGACTTGTTGTTCAATTTATTATCCAAGTTATATGGCTTTTGACGTAGAGACCTCGTTGTGTTGTTCTCATAGTCATTATTTTATTTTAAGGTTTATTGACCTTACATTTGTAATAATTTTAATTTTAATAATTTTAAAAAATACGCTCGTATGGCTTCAAGCCTTACCGTACTCGCTAGCGAGTCGAATACTCTGTCCCTTGCACTCTATAACAATACTGTGAGGGACAAAGTATTCGTTCCTTAATAGTGACACATGGGAAGAGTACAGTAGGTATCTCTCGAGAAACGTTTCATAATCGAAAAAGTGTGTATGAAGATTGATATTAGCGCCTTCTAGTATTTAGTTCTTAAATTTGATAGCAAGTTGACACTGACGTTGACTTTCGTATCGCCATCGAGTAGCAATAGTAATCGTGCTAAGGTTAGGTTAAGAACACGTTTTCGAATAGAGGCACGATCGAAAACGTGACGTATGATTGAAGGTTTGTGCTCGAGCTACCGATCAGCCTTTATTTTGGAAAAAAGAAACATATTCTCGAATTTATTACAGCCATATTTATTTCCAAAACATAACCCATATTTTTTGGCAGTCAGGTAGAAAGTCACTAAATAAAGATACTTACCCGTTTTTACTTTTAGTTTAAAAGCAAAACCAGAAGCTTCTAGGACAATTTAAAGTTTGTAGTACTCATGTTTATTTAGTTTAAAGGTCGTGACCCGGCCTTCATTTAATATTCTACCCCCTAGACAACTATTACGCCGCTAGCATACAACTTCTGGGCAAATACTTGGTCCCTGGTCAAATAGCTATATTTAAGACTTAATAATTTATGGGCTTCGAACATGACATTCCTTTTAAACTTTAAAACGGTTTAATTTTAGAGCTTTTTTTTATTTTTTTGTAAATTTATAACCATTTTCACTCTCAACGCAAAAAGTATGTTTATAATATGGGTGTTTGTCTGCCTATGCCATTGTAGCTCTCAAACTTATAGTCATATTTGGGCACAGTTTATTTTAAAACAACGCTGGTTTAATTGGGATCGTTCTTAGATAGATTTCTTGAAAATCGGCTAAGCCGTTTGAAAGATATCAGCTCAGAAAGAAGGGTTCGTTATTCCCTTTGGGGGTTTTTATTTATTCCATAGTTGCTAACTTCGTCTTTTCGTAACGCCATACAAGAAAAGCAATATAAATATATTATAGGTATCTTGCTAGACCTTCTCTTGTTAAAAGTAAATTTTCTCTTAATATCGCAGTTTTTTCTCTTCCGCTTGATAAGTCAAAGGAGAGCAGACACCGTTAAGGACTTTCAGAACTCGTGTCACGCATATTTATCCATGTGAAAACTTGCCAGATCTTAAGTTCACCGGGTGGGAGGTTTGTCAATATTGCCTTCCAGACGGACCCTTTCAAACTGGAATAAGTTTGAAAGGATTCAGAGTCTTATCAACATAAATATTATTACATTTCTACCACTCAGGACTTTTATTCGACTCGGTAAAACTATATAGTATTTGACATGTTATCGTATTGTTTTTGGCCGCCATTACAGTCAAGCAAATAAGAGTTGTAACGTTGATAATACGATGTAAAAAAATATGTTGATTTTGGCTGAGATTATAAGTTCTTTATAAAATAAATAAATAAATAAAATAAATATCAGAGGACAATGTCACACCAATTGACCTAGTCCCAATTTAAGCTCTAGGCTTGTATTATGGGTACTAGACAATGATATAAATACTTATATAGAGAAATATATACTTAAATACATAGTAAACATCCACGCCTCAGGAACAAATATTCGCGCTCATCACACAAATATCTGCTCTTACCGGGATTTGAACCCAAGACCGCTAGCTTCGTAGGCAAGGTCACTACCAACTAGGCCAGCGCGTCGTCAAAACACGTCGTCGTTATAGAGTAGATGGATACTCTTATAGACTTTTTTTTTATGTCATAGAGGAGGCAAACAAGCATACAGACTACCTGATGGTAAGTGAAACTGTGACCCATAGACATTCGCATTCACAAGACCGCAATCCTAAGACTGCAAATGCACTGCCAACCCTGAGGACTAAGATGGAATTTCACCGGCTGTCTTATCCCCAAACCGGAACACAAACATGCGCATACTGCTGCTTGGCGGTAGGTTAATGGATAAGATGGTGTTACCAGCCCGGAAGGAGCCTGTACAAGGTCCTCCCACAAGTCGTGTCGAGAGAAAAAGTCCATGGATTCACACGAGCCGGACAAAATAATATTTTCTCTTGAGAAATAAACAGAGGCTCATTAAAATTAGCTCCACGCATTTCTGTCAAATCCAGTGATCGTCTGATTCTTAGTACGGCAAAATCCATGGCAGAAGGAATACCTAGTAACCTAATTTATTAACCTTTTTATAACTCTTAAATAACGTTATAACCCAAATCTAATGTCGTCCATTTCTCCCTTGAAATTATGCTTCCAAAATACAATTTCAGCCCTTGGCCCAGTTACAGTACTATCGAAGTTTACCAATTATTCAAATACTTATTACCAGCGTAGAATCGATTGTTCCATCACTTTTGTATAGGGCTTCGTAATGCCGGGTTTACGTTGTAATCCGCCTGTCATGATGTTTTTTTTCTATTAGTTTTGTTAGGAGACACGATAATTATAGCCTAGGAAGTAGTTAAGTGTAGTTTTCGTAGTTATAAGTAGTTGTAATCAGGTTTGTCGTGTGTATTTGTGTATAATTCAGGAAATATGAACATTTATATTCTTAAGCATGACTAAAAAAATGTAAAAATTAAAATAAAACTAAGCTACTCAATTATTACATACATACATACATACACTCACGCCTTCATTCCCAGAGTGGGGTAGACAGAGCTATAGAATTACCAACAACTCTAAAAATTGGTTGATAATTCTGTAACCACATTTTGCACAATTAGGCTAAGGTGTTTACCAGCATATTAGTGACAGGTTGCAAGCCCATCGCCTAACAGTACTAAAAGCCTTTATTCCCTTAGTCGCCTCTTACGACATCCACGGGAAGACATGGAGTGGCGCTAGTCTAACCCGGCCACCACACGGGGTTTACCCACCCCCTCTAGCAAGTCCGCTCGCGGCATGGTCCCTATGATACTGGCTGCATTACCTCTCTGTATAGCTAGCACAGTCCTTTGGGAGAGGTTCTTTCGCTCTAGGATCTCCGGAGGTGACAGAGCCTTCATAAAGTTTTTCATATCGGCTGACCAAGGTCCTATGCAATCTATTATAGCCTTATATTAGATGCCCCTCCAAGGAACACTATACTACAATCGGTATTACATTTTTAAAAAAACTATTTACACTTTGAACAAAACAAGCAATCACAGTTCAAAAACCGTTTAAGTCTTGTTTTGATCCAAACTTTAAATGAGACCTTGAGCTGGGTTACTCAAGGAAGTGGAGAACGAAACTTCCTATCATAAACTTCTTAAAACTTGTAAAGACGCCAAACTTTTAACAAAGGGTGGCCTTAAGATTTTAAAAGATTGAAATATTATCTTAATCGTCTAATTTAGCTGTAAGGTGTAATATTGTTAACCCCATTAGAAAGCGGGCATTCTAGATTTTTTAAAGTACTCTTAATGCACTGTAAATATAAATGAGATATTATTCTGCAAAATAAAAATGTAGATACCTAATTGCTAGCGAAGAAAAAATATAATTAAATGATATCGTAGCAAGCATTTAGTGTCACCTATTTAGATCAACAGTCATCATCATCATGTCAGCCGAAAGACGTCCACTGCTGGACATAGGCCTCCCCCAAGGCACTCCACTCAGACCGGTCTTGTGCTTTTCGCATCCACCGCGTTCCCGCGATCCTTACAAGGTCGTCACTCCGTCTTGTTGGAGGCCTACCTACAGCTTGTCTCCGCGGACGCGACTCAAGAACCTTCTGACCACATCGGCCATCAGTCCTGCGAGCGATATACCCCGCCCACTGCCACTGCAAGATCAACAGTAGTTACAGTAAAGTTTGCCTTTGCAAAATAGATTAGTTAGGCGCGTCACTGTTTACTGAGCTTCCGTGTGGAACTAGGTAACATTCGCGTTGAATAATAGAATAGTCTCTCTCTCTCTCTCTCTCTCTCTCTCTCTCTCTCTCTCTCTCTCTCTCTCTCTCTCTCTCTCTCTCTCTCTCTATGTGTATAGCTCTCTCTATCTCTCTCTATATCTATCTCAGTGTATAAATCTGTGTTCGGAACGGAATAAAGTCTTTATCACTGCATCCTGGGCCATTTGAACCTGCCGGCGTCTAACCCGTGACCTTGCCCAATCGGCCCCTTCTACAATATTAATTTAACTACATACATACATTAAATCACGCCTGTTTCCCAGAGGGGTAGGCAGAGACCACTTTTTTCCACTTGCTACGATCTTGACAATTTTTTTCGCGTCTTCCACATTCATACATCGAGTCAAGCGGTACATTGAGGTTTCGGGTACTAAAAATTCGGCCCTTTTCCAGTATTTCTCCGATTTTATTCGAAGAAGTACGCCTAGGGTGGCCCCTCCGACCCTTTCACTAACTTTCGATCTAGGTATATATCTCTTTCGTCAATCTTCTTACATCCATCCTTTCCAAATAACCGAACCATCGAAGCATGCCCTTTTCAATCTTAGTCACTACAATCGTCTTTTATTCCACATTTCTCGCTGACTTTTTCATTTCTTGCTCTATCAATCAGTTTCACACCAAATATACTACGCAAAGAACGCATTTCAACTGCATTTACACGACTTACATGCTTGTCCTGCCAAATCCAACATTCACTACCATACATCAGGGTAGGGGCCAACACTCACACACTAATTTAACTTTGTAGCATAAAATCTCCATTCATTCATATTTTAACTAATCGAAAAAAATCAAAAGTGCTCGTTTCCTTTCAAATGAGTTTTTTAACGAAACATTTAATTCATGCGTAACTTTTGATTAATAATTACTGGGAGTTTTGGAGCTTAAAGAAAAAACATGTATGCGAACTTTGCCTACGTGTATTAAAAGTTTCCCCTCATTTGCATTAAACGTTAACTTTTAGTAACATAATTAAACTTTCATACTCAACTTTTAATCAGGTAATGTTATTAGTTTTAATTTTGTTCGTTACTACCTTTTGCTTAGCGTTAGGCTTATATTATCGGACCAATGGAACCCTGAACCACCATAGAACTGAGTCACAGTGATGTTACGATTCAATTCATAAGAGTTGTCAAAGAAATTGTTTTATAATGTCACTGTGACACCGTTCTATGGTGGGTCAGAGTTCCATTGGGCTGTTAACATAATCTCTGGGTTTCTATTCTACTCGGTAATACCATATCGCACCTTTAGAACAATAGTGACATAATTCAGAAATTTTGAATTTTGAGTTAGGGCTCTATCACGATCAATTTATGACTTCAAGTTTGAAAGCTGAAGTTTTGAATTAGGTCACTATCGTTCTGAACGTGCGATATTGGTAAAGGACCCTGCACAAGTTCCTAGCACCACTATCATACTTAATTTTCCTGTTTATGTGAAAGTGTATTTGTTTACCCGTGTCGTTGCCGGGTTAGAATAGTACCACTCCATGTCTTCCCGTGGATGTCGTAAGAGGCGACTAAGGGAATATAGGCTTGCAGTACTGTTAGGCGATGGGCTTGCCACCTGTCACTAATACACTGGGAAACATCTTAGCCTACTTATGCAAAATGTGGTTACAGAATTATCAAGAAGTTTTAAGACTTGTTGGTAATTCTGTAGCTCTGCCTACCCCACTCTGGGACTGAAGGCGTGAAGGTATGTATGTATGTGTGTGTATGTATTTGTTGGTTTCATTCAAAGTACAATGCCTCATGCAATCGATATTGGAACAGAAAACATTATTGGTATTGTCAAGTTTTCGTATTGTTTTCAACTTGTCCGCCATTATTGTAAAGTAAATAAGATCTATCGTAATGTCAAGAGTACGATAACATATCAAAAGCAATATGGTTTCTATCTCGGATTTCCTATCAATTGCTTGTGGCTTTGTATGTTGAATATGGAACCGACAAGTTCTCTTTCACTAATTAATAAATTTCATTATCTAAGGTCTACCTTAGAAAGTGGTGCCGCTGTCGTGGTGAGATCTCTGGAGTTTACAGCTGATAATTATAATAATGCATGGCAAATTTTGTGTGATCGGTACAACAATAAAAACATTTTGATTAATAATCACCTTAAAGCGTTACTTAGCATTGATCCTATAATAAAGGAATCGTTTAAAGCATTACGATTCTTAATCGATCATATATCTAAAAACTTGAGGTCTTTGCGCACACTGGGTCTCCCTACTGAGCAGTGGGACGTTTTAATTATATTTATCGTGTCAGCAAAGCTAGATTCAACTACGAGTCGGAAGTGGGAAGATTGCAAAAATAATTTAGCGCATTTACCCACGTTGGATGAATTTTATTCGTTTCTGCGGAGTCGAGCGGATATTTTAGAGACTACACATGATAATAGGTCTGATAAACCAGATTATAAACATAATTTCCAAACTCATAAATCTGGCCCAGTTAGGTCATTTTTAACCGCATCGGATTCTATTGCGAAAATAAATTTATGCCTTATTTGTAACCAGAGTCATTTCGTACATGAATGTTCCAAGTTTAAAGCAATGAGTTACGAAAATAGAATTCGGGAAGCGAATAAGTTAAAACTTTGCACTAAGTGTTTACGTACTGGTCATAATATTTACCAGTGTCGACTAAAGGGCTCGTGTCAAGTATGTCGCGGAAAGCATAACACCTTACTGCATAAGAGTGGGAATAGTGCAGCACCGGAGCCAAGCGAGCCGGGCGCGTCTGCCTCGCCCGCTCCCGGTCCCGTCGCGCTATCAGTGGTGTCGATGACTCACACGCTATTGTGCACGGCGCAGGTAGAAATTATTAACGAAACTAATCATACAAGTGTTATTGCCCGCGCACTACTAGACACTGGTAGTCAGTCGTCGTTTTTAACGGAGAATATGCAAAACAAGTTAGGATTAAATAAAAAATCCAATGATAAATTAAATGTTTGTGGTCTAAATAATATAAAAACCAATATTTCCGGCAGTTGTGATGTTAAGATACAGTCGTGTTCAACTTCATTTAACGCGCGAATTTCTTGTTTGTTAGTGCCAGTGATTACGGGGAGTTTGCCGAGCGTCGATTTAGATGTTCGTGATATAGGTATTCCTGATAGTATTCTATTAGCAGATCCCAAGTTCTTCCGGCCTTCTTCTATAGATATTTTATTAGGGACTGATATCTTTTGGAGTATTATTGGCACAAAACAAATCAAATTAGGATGTAACATGCCTACGTTGCAAAAATCGCAGCTGGGATGGTTGATAGCCGGGCCGATGGGTATAGGTCAACCTAAGGCAAAGGTCTATTGTCACTTCAATCAACATATCGATATAGACAATTCCCTTAAAAAATTCTGGGAGATTGAAGAATTACCTACTGACACTAAAACATATACAGTTGATGAGCAGTTTTGTGAAAATCATTTTTTAGAGAATACCAGCCGTCTGCCTGACGGTAGGTTCTGCGTTCAAATGCCCTTAAAGGAACCGGAAACTAGTCTTGGTGACTCATTTCACTTAGCAAAGAAACGTTTTTTAAACCTAGAATGCAAATTAAATAAAAATGAGCACTTAAAACAAGCTTACAGCAAATTTATTGATGAATACCGGGTCTTGGGTCATTTAAGGGAAGTTGAACGACCAAGTTCTGGTAATTACCTACCTCATCACTGTGTCATTCGGGATAAGAGTGAAACTACTAAATTAAGGGTAGTTTTCGACGCCTCAGCTAAAACTTCTTTTTTTTTTTTTTTTTTTTTTTTATATCATAGGAAGGCAAACGAGCACACAGGCCACTTAATGATATACAAGCTGTAGGTCCAGTCGTTCAAAGCGACTTATTTTCCATTTTATTACGCTTCCGGGGACATAGGTTTATTCTCCTAGGGGACATAGAGAAAATGTACCGACAAACGGCCTTGCATCCTTCTCAGCGACATCTCCAGTTAATTTTGTGGAGAGATCAATCCTCGTCATCCGGAACGGCAGCAGATAAAAATATTAAAGTCATGCAGTTAAATACTGTGACGTACGGGATGGCCTCTGCTCCATTTCTTAGTACTAGATGCCTTATGCAATTAGCGAACGAATGTACTGATGAAAAAATAGCTAATATAATTAAATGTGATTTTTATATTGATGATTTAAATACAGGAGCAGAGGAAGAACAGGAATTATTCCAGATATATAAAAGTGTACAACGTATTTTAGATTCCGCATGCTTCCCCTTAAGGAAAATTCGGACTAATTGTGCACAAGCCTTCACCGCTGATGACACGATCTCTGACCCAATCGATTTAACCAAGGAGTCCAGTGTCCTAGGGTTGTGCTATTGTCCAAAGTCGGATATTATAAATTTTCCAACAAATATTGAACTAGCTTCAACACACACAAAGAAATCAGTAATCTCGACTATTTGTAAAATCTTTGATCCGTTGGGTCTAATCTGTGCAAGTGTTATTAAGGCCAAGATTTTCTTGCAACAGTTATGGATCGCTAAGTTATCTTGGGACGAACCTATACCTAACGGTCTCTTAGGCAGTTGGCTGTCTTTTATCACTAACTTACATTATTTGTCGGATATAAAAATTGAAAGATATGTTCGTTGTAACCTCCCGATAAAAACAGAAATGCATTGTTTTGTAGACGCGTCTCAGAAGGCCTATGCCAGTTGTGTTTATCTACGCACAATAAATAATATTAACGAAGTTACAGTTAAGCTGTTTTGCGCCAAGGCGAGGGTGGCCCCCTTAAAACCCACTACAATACCTAGACTGGAATTACTGGGAGCTTTGTTGGGAGCACGTTTATGTCATAAAATAATTAAGTCACTCAGATTTGAAATTAGTCAAAAAACTATTTGGACGGACTCGACCGTCGTCCTTGGATGGTTAAAAACTGACGCAAGAAATCTTAAAATGTTTGTTTGTAACAGGATAAATGAGGTCAATGAATTGGCGTCTGATTTTAAATTTTACCATGTACCAACCAACATGAACCCAGCTGACCTTGGCTCGAGGGGTGTTGACCCCAAGGACCTCGCTGCATCCTCCCTGTGGTGGGAAGGCCCTTCGTTCCTCAGGAAGGACCAGAGTGAGTGGCCCCAGCAGGCATGGTCAGCCAATAATATACCGGAGGTTAAGGTACAGTCGCTTTTGTCACGTGATAATCCCAATGAGGACGGCCTGTTCATTGACTTCAATAGGTATTCTAGTTTAAACCGGTTACAAAGAACGTATGCATACGTATTACGTTTTGTTTACAATTGCAAGCAAAAAAAGAATGAGAGGATATTCGGCACTCTAAATTCCGATGAATTAAGTAAGTCCTTGAAACTTTTATTAAAATTTAGTCAATTAGATTCATTCCCTACGGAAATTACATTAATGGAACAAGGCAAAGTATTACCTAATAAATGTAAAGTATTACAATTAACGCCTTTTACGGACTTAGATGGAATAGTTAGAGTAGGTGGCCGTTTAAACAACTCGAACTACGATTATGATAAAAAACACCCTATACTGTTAGATGCAAAGCACAATTTAACTAAATTAATAATGCTCAATGAACATGTAAGGTTATTTCACGCCGGTCAGCAGTTGCTTTTAGCCTCGGTTCGTGATAAATACTGGCCCATCGGGGGTAGATGCTTAGCGCGGCAAATTCCGAGGCGGTGCGTCGTCTGCGTTCGACTCCGCGCGAGTACATTACAACCGATAATGGGACATTTACCAGAAGCACGAACTAATGCTGATTTTCCTTTCTGCTCGTGTGGAGTTGACTTTGCCGGGCCGTTCATGATCAGTAGTCGTAAAGGACGAGGTGCTCGAAATACTAAATGCTATCTGTGTTTATTTGTCTGTCTTAGTACTAAGGCAGTTCATTTAGAACTAGTGAGTGACTTAAGTACCCAAGCTTTTATTTTATGTTTACGACGATTTGTATCACGCAGAGGTAAACCCCACGTGATCTACTGCGACAACGGTAAAAATTTCGTCGGCAGTTGCAATGAATTGGGTAGGGTACTGAGATCCAGCCGTCAGTCCGTCTATGATTATTTTGCTAATGAAGGCATTAAATTCGTCTTCAGCCCCGCCTATTCCCCGCACTTTGGCGGAATATTCGAGGCTGGAATTAAATCTGCAAAGTTTCATTTAAAACGGGTAGCAGGTAATGCTACCTTGACGTTTGAGGAGTTGGCAACGTTATTTGCGCAAATTGAAGTCATTTTAAATTCACGCCCGCTATCTCCTCTCTCGTCCAATTGTTCTGATCCTTCTCCTCTGACCCCAGGCCATTTTCTTATCGGGAGACCGCTAGTGTCCATTCCCACGCTGCCTATCAACGCTACCAGACCCAACAGATACGAGCTCATCGAGAAGATCCGCCAGCATTTCTGGGAGAGGTGGCGCCGAGAGTACCTATCGGAGCTGCAGCAGCGCGTCAAGTGGCGCACCCCGCAGCGCGAGCTAGCGCTGGGGGACGTGGTCGTGCTGAAAGAGGACAACCTGCCGCCGCTGCACTGGCGGCTGGGCCGCGTGTGCCGCCTGTATCCGGGGACCGATGGCGTCAGCAGGGTGGCTGACGTTACCACTTCCAAGGGCTCCATCCGAAGGGCAGTCAACCGAATCTGCTTGTTACCAACTTCAGACTCTAAAGATGACAACGACGAGGGGAGCGGAGCCGCCTCCAGGCTCCAAACTACTGCTTGAAAGCCACGGCTTTCAATGCTCCGGAGGATGTTTACGCTTCCAATGCGTGACCAGGCGATCGCGGGGCAAGGAGACGCGGGGGGGTCACCGGGAACTGGTTCGCCGCCCGCGCCGCAGCGCCGCCGCACGACGACACTTGCCGACAGATCTGCATAGGAACGCACGCGTCCTAAAAATGTACTTACTTACCCAAATCTGTTTCCTTTCATTATAATTTGTATAAACTAAGCAAGTCTTTTTATTCAATCGAGTTAATTTCCGAACAACCACTTATAGATAAGATAAAGATAAAGATAAAGACATTTATTCAGTAAGTTGGCCGCACGGGCACTTTTACACGTCAAGAATCTACCAGCGCTTCACAAGAGGAGACCACTGCTGAGAAGAAACGCCGCAGGAAGCTCAGCAGTCAGTCATTTTTTAATTATATTTAATATTACAATGGTACTACTTAGTCTAGCATTAGGTATACAAAATGAATAGAACATTAAAAACATATATCAAATAACCTGCGTAATTTCTGCAGGAAAACACACCAAAATCTTAAGAGAGAGACAGAGAGAGAAAAGGAAAAAAAGAACACCTTACTATCAGTCTCTATTCTACGCAGTAAACAATATTTCTTTTTACATCGTATTGTCAAAGCAACATTTTGTGCTCGTTGTCTTTTTGTAATAAAAAATATAGAGAACTTTTCATCCCATGTCCAACATGAAAATATCTATCTCCCCGCACAATCTCCATTCAACCAGAACCGTCGGACCGAACGATAACAAAGACGAAACACGGGCATGCGTCTGATAGGCGCTGGATCCGGTATATTGTCGATGCTTTGTTTATCAACTGTCGGCATGGCCTAGTGGCCTAATGGTCTGATATTTGACTACGAGGAATAAGTGGGTTCTATTCCCTTCCGAGCTAGATACTTCTTCCGTTAAAACCTATATTTGTCGGGGTCTGGCCAATTAGATTTGATAGTTTCCTTCTGGAATTTGTTACCTGTTCAAGCTTTATAAAATACCATCAGAAATACATACATACATTACATCACGCCTGTTTCCCAGAGGGGTAGGCAGAGACAACCTCTTTCCACTTGCTACGATCTTGACAAATTTCTTTCGCTTCTTCCACATTCATACATCGAGTCATGCTCGCAGGTCGATTTCGGGTACTTAAGATTCGGCCCTCTTCCAGTATTTCTCCAATTTGATTCAAAAAGGTACGCCTAGGGCGGCCCCTTCCGACCCTTCCACTCACTTTGGATCTGTATATCTCTTTCGTCAATCTTATTTCATCCATCCTTTCCAAATGACCGAACCATCATAAATTCCATCAGTAAATATAGTTTTTTTTAGAATATGTTATATGAAAAACGAAAAATTTCTAACAATTATTTTTAAAAGAACGTTAAAACGGTAAAACATACAAGCGTGAAATTTAGTATGATACTTAAAAAAAACAAAGTGTGAGTTGGGCTGATTCGTTGTTTTTCAATCTTATATAAGTTGATCTGTGGCCACAGACAAGTTGCACTGCGAGATCGTCATCGATATCGAAAATGTATAGGTTTGACGTAAGCTGTCAGACGGTCGCGTCAAGCGCTTATGTCAGTTCCGCGCAAATAACCAGTTTTTAATAGTTTAGGTTAGCATTATGATCTTGTCTCTTGCTAGTCCCAAACTCTTGATAATGATAAATGAAGATGTGTACCAAATATAGACATGTCTAGACAATAGGGGGGTTATTATGACATAACTATGCAGTTCAGTTTACGCTGAGAGAAAAGGACAGAGCTATATATCTGCTATAACTCTGTCCTTTACGCTCGCCGTAAAATGAACTGCATAGCGATGTCATAATAACCCCCCTATTGTCTAGACATGTCTATATTTGGTACACATCTTCATTTATCATTATCAAAAGTATCATCTTACAAAAACTCACTAAGCAATTGATCATTTAGCATGTAGTTTACCTATTTCTGGGCAGAAAAAAAAACGCCCTCGAAGGCGAAGGCACGAGCGAAGCTTTTAACCTAACCTATCCGAGTCGGTTCTGCACTGATTCGTATTGCTCGTTAAATGTAAATTTAACTGTTGATCATTTGAAAAAGTAAGTCATTTGTAAAATGACTAGTAGTAAAATGATCAATTGACGAAACATTTTTTTGAAAAACGTCGTTTGTCAAGTGTAATTTGGCCAAATGACTTTTGTTCAAACGGCAGGACCCCCTCGCAGACCTCGCAGTATTCTTATAGAGTGAGAGGGACAGAGCATTTGACTCGCTAGCGAGTACGGTAACTGTAACTCATGGTACTGGTACTGAAGTGAAGCGAGAAGGCAACAACATAGTCTGTGAGTTTACATTATGAAGCGACAGATATGGGGTAGTGTTCAATGACAATAAGTCCCAATGAACTGGAATAGATACGACCCAGCGCCTGTTGAAAAATAATAACATTAAATGTGAAAAAATGTAGGTCAACTCCACTTGTCAATTCTGGGTTTCCATTACAACGGAGCGAAGCCGAGATGTGAATTTCAACCTTTGTGATTGGTTGATTCCTGCATGTCTTCTATCCGGTCCCCTTCACTCGTCTCCGACTCAATGAATAGGTAGGTACTATCCACGTATAATTTATGAACGTTGACTTAACATGTACCAATATAGGTATACTCGTATTATTTTTAATCCCGTGTGGTTGCCGGGTTAGAATAGTGCCACTCCATGTCTTCCCGTGGATGTCGTAAGAGGCGACTAAGGGAATATAGGCTTGTGGTACTGTTAGGCGATGGGCTTGCAACCTGTCACTAATATGCTGGTAAACATCTTAGCCTGTTGGTGCAAATTGTGGTAACTAAATGATCACCAACTTTTTTCCAGTTGCAATTCTGTAGCTCTGCCTAGCCCACTCTGGGATTACAGACGTGAAGGTATGTATGTATGTATGGGCCTGTTTCACAATTGACGAGTAAATTTATCTGCCATTTAAAGTTGACTCTTTCCTTGTCTATTTACAAGTGTAAGAAAGAGAAATGGCTAAACTTTCTTGTCGATTGTGAAACAGGCGGTAAGGCTAGCTTTTCACTGCTAATTAACACAAACGAACACTAATGAAGAAGCCGTTGATTTTTTATTACTAAAGTTAAGTAAATGAAAAAACCGTTCATTAAACAGGCCGTAATTCTCTCTTTTATGACCTAAGTTTGTAGACTAGTAATAAGATGTTTTATACCCTCTTGGCATCGACAAAGTATGTAAGGTTGTTGTTAGTATGTCATTTTACCTATTTCTGTCCCATTGCTAGGCAAAAAGTTCCCTCAGGCCATAATTCCCTATCCACTGACTCCTAAGCCCAGTTTTTACAGAACTGGGGAGATAACCATGATACTATTATGGGTAAGGTCCAAAAAGTTGGGCGTGCTTACTGGCGCAATTTTTTTTTTACGAGACTTCTCCGTTGTGACACGCAAACTAGTCATTTAAATTGTAGGGATACTTTTCGACGCACCACAGATTTTTTTTCGCCTTCGTTGTTTGTATGGTTAACTACGCTTAACTATGGCCCTACGGCGATTGAACGAAATAGAGCCGTAAAACTGCTATAGCTCTCTTCTGAAGATCTGGCACACCCTGTATAACACTCTAAAGGACTACACACATGGTGCAACGATCAAAAGTAAAGTTGTTTTTTCACGATCTCTATTTGTAGCAATTACTGCATAGACTTCGATACGTAAATAAATCGCCCAATTTTGTAAAAATAACCTAAAGTCACGATAAATTGGTCTTCTGTAACATGATGCTATAATCGCACATTTTATTTAAGGCCTGTATTAAGGGAAGCAATAAAATCAAATTGGTCGAGGAACGAACGGCACGCGAAAGTACAGGTCAAGGGTACAGCGTTATAGGCTTCGCTTAGCCTAAGTACCTACGTGAGGGGTGAGAAAAGTGTATTTTACCAGACTGGACGAAAAAGTAGGGTATTACGAGTAGGTACAAAACACTTTAAAATGTGTAGGTACGAGTTTAGTATAGTTTCCATTGAGCAACTCTGTTTTGAGAACAGTTTTTACACTTTTAACTCATGTTAAAAAATATTTTTCGCTTCTCATGCTCCTAAAAGTTTACTTTAGTCTCTGCACACCGGGACTAAAGCTCCTTATTAATATCTAGGGATTTAAGTTTTCTTTTTAATTTACTCTGGAATCCCCTGAACATCCAATGACGGGTTATTATAATGGAGGGTTATCGCCATGTTCTCCATAATCTTTCCTTACCAGTTACACTATGAAGTACAGCAAGATGTAACTGTAGTTTACGTGACGGTTGCGTAATGCTAATGACGCAGAGTCGAGTACAATACTTTATTCATACCCATATAGGAACTGTGGGTAATGATTTGCATGCATGTCAATCAGAAATAACACTTAAATTACAGTAAAACATAAAACTAAATAAAGACAAAAATGGAACATTAGCCGATTTTTTCGCAGTCGTATCGCATAAATTGCACAATCTAATAAAATATTCCTTTAATTCCTCTCTTTTTTTTTATAATAGGGAATATGCATGTTTTTTTTTTACAGCTTCAATTGAAGCTGATTCATGTAACAAACAGATCACAAAAATCATTTTTTGAATAACTATAAAAATAACCAAGATATAAGCCAACAAAGATTTGTTCCTATCTCTTTCTAGAAAAACGGAATTTTACATGGAGTTTATATGGCCGCAGTGCACAATGACGTCACGGTGCACATCGGATCTCTCTCTCTAATTAGAAGTTAGAAATGCTTATAACTTCCGTATTTCTTGACCGATTTTAATTTTAATTTCCGTTTTGGTGATCTCTTTTACGGTATTTTCATATTTTGATGAGAAATGCGATTTTTAAAATCCATGCATATTCCCTATTGCGGTCCACCGCGATATATCGCAGTGTCTATTCCTCAAAGTTAGTCTAACAGTAAGACTAAACAGGATAAGCTTTTACAGCTGCCAATTCTATTGGATTTGGATACATTTATCAAGACTCGTCCTTTTGAAGACCTATATCGCATTGAACCTATACTCGAAAACGTAATTAAAGTCCAACGTGGGTTGCCACTAAAATAAAAAATATTTGCGTTAGTATATTTCCACTTTTTAAAAGAACGTACTAAGAATATTTATTTATTGGTAGTTTTAAACCTTCCATTAAAATAAACAAGTTAATTCAAGTTATTTACACAAATACAAGATGGCCTATTAAATATTTAACCATAGACGATTTTTGGTAGCAAAACTGTTATTGCTCTTGTAATACTTCAGGTCTTAATAACATTTGGTACGATAAATAAGCAACTGTTGTTAACAACGTTAGATGCAATTTAAATATTACATGCGTTTAGCTATTCGACAAAATAACAGGCCAAAAGTGTGTAGCTCGCTTTACAATGACAATCATTGGCCATTTCACCATCCATGACAACATCGCCATTTAACAAACACCCGCCATTTAATGGCTTAACACACTATACCAGAAAATATTTTGTTTTGGGATATTTTAATGTTTTTGAATATCAGAGGCCCGTTTCACGAAGCTACAAGTTACAAATTACAAGTGGAAGTCTCTTTCTAACTCCTTTTGCTAGAAAAAGAGTTCCGCTTGTAATTTGTAACTTGTAGCTTCGTGAAACGGGCCACAGGAAGAAAAAACATTGAATGCATATTCCCTATCGTTAAATATAACTTTTGATATTGAAAATGTTAGTCATATCTACAAATTTTGTCAACAATTTGATCATCAATACAAAAAGGTTGGCTAACTCTGAAATGTTCGATTGGCACTGACATAAGTGACTTTGACACTTATGACAGTGACGTATCTGTCGTAGTTTTTTTGGACTTTAATTACGTTTTCGAGTATAGCTTTTATTTCAAGGCACTTGTCAAGATGCACAACGTTAAGATAACAATTTTGTAAAAGTTAGTCCAATTAGTGAAAAAGGGTAGGTGTAAGTTAACTTAACACGTTCTAAAAAAGGGTATTTACATAAACTAGACTTATACCTTTTTCACTAAGACCTCAGAAATTAGAACTTGTAGGATGACGGATCGAGTCGGATGCTTATTGTCAACTCCTTACATTTTGAGACGATAGAAAACAGAAATGTTAGCAGCTTTTGCATCTGCCGTCTTAAATAAAAAGACTCATTGCCTATTTGATAGTCAAGGTAAATTTAACCCTCCTACTTAAGAAATAAGGTCACTAATACTACGCGGTTCTATGAGTCATACGCCCTTTTTTCTAAATTAGGACAGTAAACAGTAGTACCACATTTTCTACGCACAAACGAACAGTACTAAACGAGACCAAGTAATTAGAACAAACGATTTTAATTTTAAAAGTCGATTAACCCTCCATTCAGGGTCGAAAGGACGGGGGTCAACGATCAAAGAAATCATTTTGACTTTCGACTCGCTAATTGAGTATGTACTTAATTGAAAAAAAGTGTAATAAATAAAAAATAGAGTTCAATTGGAGGTTGTATAGTAAGTCATGTTTCAGTGTTAAGTTTTTTTTAGAGTTCCAGACCCTAATGGTGCTCCTAGACTTGAGCATTGCCCGTCTATCTGTTTGTCCATCCGTCCTTACTTGAAATTGCTATAATTTTTTGATCCTCTATAACAGCAGAACATTTGTATCCAACTTAAACAAAATAACAAGGCTAAGAGTGAGTCGGCCGGTACAGAACCTACGGCGCAAGTCTGGCGCAGTTGACCGGTTTTTTATTTCTTCTAGTGGAGGAAAACGAGCCGACGGTTTCCCTAATGGAAAGTAGTCACCGCCGTCCATACACCAGACAAACAATAAAAATCGGAAACGAATTGCTAACCTTTGAAGTTATATTGTAAAATAACAAATTTACCTTAAAATAATAGTTTTTGGAATATGCAGCTCATATTGGAACACTTCAATAGCTTTCAAAATATTTTTATGTTATTTTATACCAAAAATCAATTTCTAGTTGATTGCTTCTATTAGTTGCTAAGAAATACAGACATAACGATACCGACGTCATTAACCGACCCAAAGATTTTAACTTAACATGATATTATAGATATTAATTTCCTTAAACCGGTATAAATACTACTAGTATATCATATGTACCTACACAAAAACCCGTTTTCCTATCTCATCCTACTGCATAATTTAGTATGGTAATCTGACAAGTTTATAATAACCGTCATTATACTTCTACTTGCAGCATAATAATACTTGCACCCTAAAAGTTAGGGACTACCTCTAGAAAATTCATATTAACCAAGCAAGCTATAAAAAAATATACGGTAGGTACCTACTCGTATACGCTTCCACTACCGCTTTTAATGTTAATATTCTCTTGAGCGCATTCTCTACCAAGTTCTAGGGTTCTGATACAAAATGGACGCCGTATTGAGGTTTTGGCACTGGATGTAGAAAGCCATGTGACGCAATCCTGATTTAGATTAATAGCCCTCCAAGTTAACCTTATGAGAGGTTAATTGGGTGTAAGGAGGAACTTAGCAAGTATATTGCTATTAGTTCTAGGAGGTAAACTTCATTATAAAGCTCCCTTAACGTCCTACACAAAGCCGAAAAGTAGTAAAGGAGTTTCTTAGTTGACTATTATACATCGTTTTTATATTTATCCTTGTTTTTGATAAAATTAATACAAGTACGTTGTGGCGTTCCTCAGGGTTCGCTGCTAGGACCACACGTTCATCTTTTATGTAAATATTGTGAACGAATGATTGGGTTTTCCAGCAGAAATGTTTGCATTGGCAGTTGTATTTTATCTTGTTTCATTTTCACTGTTCTCCGCCTCAACAGACAGATATAATAGGGTGCTTTTTAGTTAGAAAAATTGAATAGTTTCCAAGGAAATTGCAATAACCAAACTCCTGTTCTTGTACAACACCTATTGTACAATTGTAATTTTACTTTTATTTATTCTGTGGTAAAAGCTATAATTGCGTAATAGATGTATTTAAAAAGAATGACAATAGCAGAGCGAAATATTATTTTAGCTCTCATTTTACGTTCCATTGCCAGTTGGTTCGTTGAGACTCAATGACCGTTATACCCGCAAGGAAACGAAGCATTTTATGATTCCCTCTAACATTAATTCCTTATGCTTTCACATTGCGGAAAATGTTAGTGTCGTGTTTTAAGTGTTATTAGTTTGTTGCTTAGTTACCCAAACGTCCAATTACTATTTCTGTCGTAGTGGTCACCTGTGATGACTACGTATTATCTGCGTGTTAGCCATCTAGCGGCAACGTGGAATTAGGCGTGAGCAATCACAAGTTCCAAATTTATTTACGAAGACAGTGGCAACTATAGGTACTATCCGCAAAATTAAGTGGCGAGTCATAAATCATCAGGATCGTGCTATATCTTTCGCACCTGCACGTTCTTATAGAGCGGGCCGTGCAACAATAGTGCAGATAGCGGTAGGCACAAAAAGGAATGTCAATAGAGGTAACTGATGCCTATTACCAGACTTGCCACTTAATTTTGCGGATATTGTTATAGCACTAAGTCAAAAAAAAAGTAGTACAACTAAAAGAAATAGGCAATACAATAGCTATTAAGTTACCCATGGTTATATCTAGTTTTAGTCTTAAATAATTAAGTACTGTAAAAAATATATTTTTATCTTTAATAACAAAAATATGTGCCTCAAAGTGTTCAACTGAATGTTATTTTTAACCTCTGAAGAAAAAAAGTGTATTTGTGTATTATTGTGTCTGTCTGTGGCATCATTGCTTCGAAATGAATGGATCAGTAACCTTACCATGAGTTAGAATGAATGTACTCACTAGCGAGTCGAATGCTCCGTCCCTCGCAGACCTTGCAGTATTCTTATAGAGCGCGAGGGACAGAGCACGACTTACCGATGAAAATTAAAACGAATGGACGCCATTTTCATACCGTTTCAAAGAAGGTACAAGTGGTAAACGATATAGAGGTACTAGACGCCAGACGGGTTAAGGTTATTTTGTCACGGTCAGCGGGATAAAGGATAATCGGTTTGACCTGAAGTTAACTTTGAAAACAGCTCTAGTACAGTCAGCTGTAGAAAAAAGGATACCCCCCTCCTGGTAAGGATTAATTTTTTTCGAAAACCTGTGGTTATATTTAAATGATTTTGAGTTGATGTGTAGACAATAGTAGAATCTTCAATTCACCGAAAAATCATATATATTTAACGACAGGTTTTTGAAAAAAAACGATCCTTACCAGGATCCTTTTCTCTGCAGCCGACTGTACCTACAGCAAGAGTACTTTTCATTGACCAATCAACTTACAATAGGGAATATTCGTGTTTTTTTTTCCACAGCTTCTTTAAAAGCTGATTCTTGTAAGAAACCGTTGAAAAAAATCATTTTTTAAATAGCTATGAAAATAACCAACCAATCTTTGATGTCTAGGTATATAACTCTTTCTAGCAAACGAAATTTACATGACGTCACAGTTCATATCGGATCTCTCTGTCTAATTATCGGTTTAAAACCCTTGTATCATCCGTTTTTTTTAATTGAGAATTTCGATTTTAATCTATGCATAACAAGTGCGAAATATGCAATACAACTATATAATATTGGAATAAACATTAATTAGCTTTAAATTTCGAGGAACCTGATGAAAAAAAAACAGAAATAATACTAGGGTCTAAGAGGTTGAAAAGGAAATAGCGATTCTGTTGTAATATTCACAGTCCATTGCTTGGTCCACAGAAGCGGCATGGCATGAACGCTGCGGTGGGCGCGCAATGCGGCGCGCGCCGCTCGCGCATCCCGCCGCCGTCGCCGTCGCACTCTCGATACTGCTGCGTCTCGTCAACGCTGGTGTGTATACGGCTTTAAATTACAACATACAGTCTGTGCGTACTTGGAAGCTGCTTCGGTTTTGTACTTCTCTCTCACTTGCTCTTAATAAGATCGTATGAGAGCGAGTGAGAGACAAGTAAATACCTGAAGCATCTACTAACAGCTATCACACTGTACAGGCAATACTAAAATTAAGCGTAAATATTACAGCACGGGGTCTTCACTTTTATGTTCACGAGGTGTTAACATTTTAATTTTCTCTATGTAACTCTCTTTGATAAAGCAAGGTAAGGTCAAACAGAAGTATTAAACAAAAAAAGACTAAAATGACATTGCTTATTTAAACAATCATAAATATTACAGGATTTGAACAACTATACAAAGGAAGTAATGTAATTATTATGTATAGCAAAAATTGACAGTAAAGCTAACCAACTGAATGTTAATATAAACTTGAACATCGCTCTAGCTAATAGAACTGAAATATTCACTCTAACTCAACAAATCTAAAGCTAACAATCGCCATAATTATGACTTATACCTAGAGATTCTGTGTTTGACCTGGCATAACCAAATTACCTTTAGAGAGCTTTTGAATTATGACCTATCCAAATATAGAGAAAATGACTGAATGAATATTTCAATAATAATTATCACGAGTTGAAATGATATAGCCTTATATATCTAATTGCTTAAAATATTCAGATTTATGCAAACCAGCACAAGCAAGAGTTTAAATAGGTTGCCAGAATATCCTAACTTAGTAAGTTAGTCTAAAGACAAAGTTATACACGTGTTATTCAAATGTATTAATACAATCGAAACTGTGCCTTCATCAGTTTACATGACGTTATAAGAGAATGCTTATCATAATCGTAATAAGGGATCACTTTTGCCTCTATGTTTTATAATATAAGTTTTATTTAAACAAAACATAAAATTATTGGGGGAGGTCCAGCAGTGGACGTCTTTCGGCTGACATGATGATGATGATGATGATAAAATTATTCTTTTAGGCAATCTCACTTTCTGTGGCATTACCGTGTGGTTGCCGGGTTAGAATAGTGCCACTCCATGTCTTCCCGTGGATGTCGTAAGAGGCGACTAAGGGAATAAAGGCTTGTAGTACTGGGCGATGGGCTTGCCACCTGTCACTAATACACTGGGAAACATCTTAGCCTACTTGTGCAAAATTTGGTTACAGAATTATCAACAAGTTTTTAGAGTTTTTGGTAATTCTGTAGCTCTGCCTATCCCACTCTGGGAATGAAGGCGTGACTTTATGTATGTATGTATAAACTAAATAAGAATTACCTAAAACAAGTTTTTTTAAGATACTGAGAATTGAGATTGTTCATATTTTTATAATAAAATTACTCTAATTCAAAAACCATTTTGAGGAATAGGGTTTTTAAGCTTTTTAGATTTTTTTAGTTATTATTGAGCTTTTTAGATATTTATCTATTTCGGATATTTCGACAAAAGTATATTTGACCTTAGTTTGACTTTCGTTTCCGGTTTGAAGCCCTCCTAGGTGTATCTTACGGGTTAGGGGAAAACCGCTTGAAATAGTATGTTTTAATACGTTATTACTAATATATTATTAGATATCATTTAATTATTGTAATTTCTTAGAAAATGTTCACCCAAGTTTAATATAATCATGTCATCCATAAAATGCCTGCTAAATAATTAAAGATATTTACAACGAAACTATTGGATCAAATACAAAATTAATGATATTGGAATCTTAAAATTACCTTTTCTTTCGAATTATTATGTAAAAACCGGGAGTTATTTTTTTGGACCATCCCAATTAATAGCACTGCCGGTTCTCTTGTATTACTACTTCACCTTGTTAGGCCGTGATTTGATACCGGGCTAAATTAATAGCTAACCCAAATTAATTAATGCTTGTTTGGTATTTCTCAGTTAGTAACAATAATATCAGTAACCCTATCAATATCATCCAATTATACAGGTGATTTGTTATAGTACATTGTGCATCAAGGGCGGTAAGAAGAGGATTGCTAACGAGATACTATTAGAAGCCCGACGCCGAAGGCGGAGGGCTTTTAATGACTCGAGTTTGCAATCTCCTTACTGCCCATGATACACACAATGATTTTCATCACATTAGCGAGGAAATAAAAACAAATAGAAAAAAAACCTTTAATAAACAAAATACGCTTCGGAAACAACAATCAAACAAAATTAAACGAACTCGATTCGCTAAGCTAAAAGAGTTTGACAACTTTTTTTTAGTCTTCCACAGATAATGCTTAGAATTGCTTTTTATTTAAACTTGACAAATACAGGCCATTCTGCCAGATTGTACAAATTTTCAAAATGAAATTTAATAAAATAATTGCGAATGTCTCTGAAATAATGGTAAAATATAAATATAATGCAGACAAATGTGCCAATACTCAATAATTTATTTGTTATATAAAAAAAAACTTAATTGTGGACCCTGATGGGCACCGCAAAATTGGTGAGGAGAGGACGACTTGAATACGTATATTTTTTACAGAACACTCGCGACGCGTTGATACAGTTACTTTCAGCCTCTAGGAGGGCACCAAGAAAATATAATCATACAAGCATTCGTACATACATACATGCACACGTAAAAAAAAAAACGTTATAATAATATAACCAAATAATAATGTATTTTGGTAAAAAAAAATAACCCATCCAAACAACCCGTTAAACGCTCTCAATTCAAATCAAAAGATGACAGAAACCGTGTAAAAACTCTCATAAACTGAACGTCTAATAATAAAACACAACCACCGGCTCAAAATCACGTAAAGTAAACGAACGTAAATGCGATCCGTTGTTCGTGGGGAGAATGCTTGTTTGTTTTCGTTTTATTTGTTTTTCATTGCACCGGTCGGTCGTTCGGTAGAATGAACGATTTAACTGGCCAGTGTTTGTTGGTCGTTAGTCTCGACAGTATAGATAAGTGGTATAGGTATAGGTATTGAGAGAAGTCACGCACACAGCCTTGCCATGGATTTTGAAATTAGTGTTCTTTTAGCAAATAATTCGTTATTTGTTTCTTTTTAATAGAAAATACATGACATTGATTTTTCATTTACTACCTTGTTTGCCATGAATCAGCACTCTATGTAGATTATATTTGTTGTACGTAATTATTAATTTTGGGGGAGGCCTATGTCCAGCAGTGGACGTCTTTCGGCTGACATGATGATGACTTTTTTGTTTTTTTTTCCTTTATTTAAGGATTACCTATAAATGTTTCTAGAGATTAACTATAAGTATGGCCACTAATATTTAAGGTACAATCAGACAGAAAAAAAAAAGAAATAAAGAAAGATAATCATTTATTCGTGACATGCATAACAAAGAACAGACTAACAAATACAAGATGAAAGTAGCCACGAAATGGTCCCAACTAGAGATTGCAAACCGGACTGATTTTCAATCCGGCCGGATCCGTCCGGATTTCGTCCAATCCGGTCGGATCCGGCCGGATCCGACCGGATTGGTACCGCAGTGTTGAAATTAACTAAATGTTCTATTTTCTCAAGTTTTTTAGGGTATTATGGGGAAAGAAGGAAATACGGTAAAGAAAAGATCATTTGAAGTTTCAGAAAATCAACTTTTCATTAGGTAACCACATAATCACAGGTACACAAACTTAAGTTTTATTATCCTGGCTTACCAATCTCACCATAAAATCAAATAAAATTCAAGCGTTTCCTCAGCTTGGCCAACTTAACATATTTATAATTATAACAAAATAAGGCTCTGAAAATATCTGAGATCAATAACTCACAAGATTTGTATTATTTTTAAGCATATAATACAACTGCACTATTTTAAAATAATAAACAATCTCACTATATTTTGGGATTGGCGGGAAGCAACGTCGCGTCGGACCGATCGCACGACACGAGCCAAGCGAAGCGACGTTCGAATATTTCGTTGATTAAATGCAAACGGGACTCCAAAATGAGTCGCTATTTCGTTTAAAATTAGAACACTTTACTTTACCGGATCCGGTCCGGATCCGGTGATTATGACTGGATCCGGTGGCTTCCAAAAAATATCGGATCCGGCCGGATTACCGGATCCGCCGGACCGGATTGCAATCCCTAGTCCCAACGCAATGGTCAATGGTCTCAATCATGGATTTTTTTAAATTGTCTAACAGAGCCGAAATATATATCAACAGAATCACTACAGCTGTTGACAGTTTTACATAAGCGCGGAATATTAGAATTGCCGCCAAAGATGGTTTTCCTAAAGGGGTGACCGAGTGGTGTGATCGGTTTGCGTGGAATTCTTGGTGGAGCGCGAAAGCGTATCTTTGACTTTTACCTATACAAAGCATACTTGTGTTAAAGTTAATGTCTTTGTTCTTCTTTGACGGTCTATTTTAAATACAGGGTGACTTGTTTTAGTGTTTGATTCTAGTGACCACAAAACGAGATTTAAATCAGACTTTATTTTTTTGAGTTGAGTTCAAGATAAAATAGAATAGAGGGGTAAGTGGAGTGGGACTTTGTGTATTGAACCATTACTATGTATGCGTCATAATCACTGGTATACAGACGAGTTAACGGGTATTAGGATATATAGACAGCACTCTAGCTGCCCTAGCATTGTTTGTAATTAGAGTTAGGACTTTTGGAGACATACCGTAGCCCTTGAATCGTATTAAAACACCTTGATTTTTAAGTTCAGTATTGCCATATTCAAAAATAAGCTGAAGACATTTTATTTCAGTTCATCCATACCTAGGTACTAATATTTGTTCGTTTATAACACTTTCATAGCCAAGATATCCTCCAAATTTCATTTAAATTGGTTCAGCGGTTTAAACAATGGATGTTTTTTGAAATATGTTCTCGAAATTTTATTTTAAGCATGAAATCCCTAAAAGCACTCTGAGCTCAGGAAGTGCTAAAAAGTATTGTATATTAAAAATAGAAGCTTAAAATAGCATTCGTTTTGACACGTACACATTTCACGAAACACAGTCCTTTTATTAAAATACAGGCGACATCTCTGGAAAAATGTGAAAAATATTTTATAACACGCGCCGCTTTTACTTCACTGAATAATTCAGTATTCTGTTTTTAGCTGCTACTTGTACGTTGTTCTGAAATTTTACTTCATAAAATTCCGTTACATAGAATGAATTGTTTAAATAACTGTTTCTATTAATATGTCCATTAACTTTTCTCTCTCTCTCTCTCTTCTCGTAGTTCCGTACACATGTGCCCTCAAATACACGCACGTACTTACGCACGAACACACGCAAGCTAAAAAACGAACTGACTTGTTTTATTCGTTACTTAGCTAGCTTTACACATGTGATGCATTGGATTTTTGTGGCCTCTATACTTCCTAATTTTATTTAGGTGTCGCTAAAACACTTTGCTATTCTATGAGCAGCTGTCATAATCAAATGACAGCGCCATGACAGCGCTTATTTGAATCTGACGTTTTTATTTTAGGCGGTCTTATACATTGTCAGCTTGACATTCTAGAATAGCACTGGTTAAATCTCCCGTCTAATCTATGTCTAAAAATTAGACAATTTAGTTTAAGGCTATTTAAGCGATGTACGATGTGAATCGGGTCCATTGCCAGCCAGTGCTACGAGTGCTACGCCGTAGCACTAGTTTTCTTCCACGTAGCAAAATTATGCTACAAACAGTCTTGGCGCTGATTGTCTTAAGATTGCAGTCTTGAGATTCAAAATCTCTACAGGCCTCTGAACAAACTTACCTTCATGCGGTAAGTTTACACGTTTACTAAAATAGTACCGTATCGATTGATTATGTTTACACAGTTTGCTTAACTATTCGTCAATAATTAAGTTGAAAGACCGGACGTGATGGCATAAGCTACAAAGATAGCTAAAAATATACATACCTTCATACCTGTAATCCCAGAATGGGGTAGACAGAGCTACAGGATTACCGACTACTTTAAAAACTTGTTGATAATTCAGTAACCACATTTTGCTAAA
This sequence comes from Acleris emargana, assembly GCA_927399475.2. Lineage (NCBI taxonomy): Eukaryota > Metazoa > Arthropoda > Insecta > Lepidoptera > Tortricidae > Acleris > Acleris emargana. Next base: position 4,473,729 of record OV656843.1, read on the forward strand.
ATACTTAGGCTAAGATTTTGTTTTAAGATTTTGTGCAAATTGTGGTTACTGAATTATCAACAACTTTTTAAGTTGTAATTCTGTAGCTCTGCCTAGCCCACTCTGGGATTACAGGCGTGAAGGTATGTATGTATGAAGGCTAAGATGTTTGCTAGCGTAAAAGTGTCAGGTTACAAGTCTATCGCCTAACAGTACTACAAGTCTCTCACGACATGCACGGGAAGACATGGAGTGGCACTATTCTAACCCGGCAACCACTTTGGAAAATTTGTTAATAATTTGATCAATGTTAATCCAAGATTATCGTTAAAGCCAACTCTAATATACTTAACGTAAAGGATCATATTAATAAACTGGAATAGCGTGCGGTGAGAGAGTTGAGCTCTACATATTACGTTGTATAAAGCTGCAAATGTTTGGTACACTTTGATGGGACTACTTAAACTCGTCGGTTAGAATTAGCTGAAACGTCATAAATCTTCAGAAGTTATAGTTTTTAATGACTTAACGTTTACATGTATCTTGAGTCGTGCCCAGCTAAGTTCAGTTTAATCCGACCGTTAGACGTCAATTAATTATTAACCAATTACCTACATGATCGATAGACTGCGAGCGACAGGTCTATAATACAAGTTCAAAGGGACAACGTGTTCTCTTGATGTTGTAGAAGTTTAATTTAAAATTGATTACTATACAGAACATGCTCAAAGCATTACCTGGGGCTGTATTGTACTCGGTAAAACCATATAACTATTTGCTTGGAATAATTTTGTTGCCTAATGCATATTTTTATAGACGATCAACTTGTTTCACGCGTAGTGGCCGAGTACTCAATTACGTAAATAACAACAAAAAATAAATATAAATAAGAGATATCTTAACGTGGACATATCAAAAGTAATATAGTTTGACCGAGTAGAAAAGAGGCCAAGTTCATACGTAACGATAATACTAAAAGTAAGTAAGTAAGTAAGTATTTATTAATTGTAAACTGTGTACAAAAGAAGAAAAGAAAAGTATGTATGCCTAAAAAAATTATACATACATACATACATACTTTCACGCCTTCATTCCCAGAGTGGGGTAGGCAGAGCTACAGAATTACCAACAACTCTAAAAACTTGTTGATAACTCTGTAAAAAATATTTATATGTACTCAGTAAATGAACCTATCCACTTTTACTGGGTAAAGTACATACATACATACATAAACTCACGCCTTCATTTCCAGAGTAGGGTAGGCAGAGCTAAAGGATTACCAACAAGTCTTAAAACTTCTTGATAATTCTGTAACCACATTTTGCACAAGTAGGCTAAGATGTTTCCCAGTGTATTAGTGACAGGTTGCAAGCCCAGGGGAATAAAGGCTTGTAGTATTGGGTAAAGTATATTTCCTTAATAAGATTTTTTAGCTGAGGTGGCGCTTAAATGATTTGTCACATGGTTAAATAGTGACTTTTACGTTTCATACATTTTCTGTTGGCATCTGACGTCGTGACGCGAACCACGTAAAATATAACCACATTTTTGCGATGCTGTTGCGGTCAACCGATTTCACCTGCCGGCGATAGGCATACAACTGTGAGACCCCAATAACTATCTAGGGCCTCTAAAACTTACCGCATTTTTCACGGAGTTCTTTGGCTGTTGAGTAAATGTGTCGAATAATCGAAGTGTCAAATGACATAATAACTTAAAAATGTTATTCACAATTGTAACTTAATCAATTAATCCAATGACATAATGCAATTAAATTCATAGTGAGAGCTAGTTTACAAGTTATTGAATCTGATATTATTGTACACCTATACGAATGTAAAACTGACTACGTATGATTATTACAAATAAAGAATTCTTATTTTATCTTATCTTATTCTTTTCGGTAAGACCATATTACTTTTGACATGCTATCGTATTGTCAACGTTACAATAGTCCTTATTTACTTGACAGTAATAGGCCGAGTTAACAACAAAAAGATAACACGTCAAAGGCAACATTTTTTTACCAAGTACTATTATATTCCCGTTTTTACGCTAGAAAAAAATAAAACACTGCAAAAATCGTTTGAGTATGTTATAAGTACGTCTTTTTTAAAAAAAACAACCGGGTTACTACCACGATTCAAAAGGTCTGTACCTTTCTTTAAATGTATAAATGTAAGGCAGATTAGGATAAGTGATATATAAGGTCCCGTATATTACCTTTGGTATGAAATTACTTGTGGGAGGACCTTATTAATCTACCGCCAAGCAGCAGTGTTCGCATTGTTATGTTCCGGTTTGGGGATAAGACAGCCGGTGAAATGAATAGCATACCTATAGAGGCATTCCGTCTTGGTCGTCAGGGTTGGCAGTGCATTTGCAGTCTTGTGAATGCGAATATCTATGGGTCACAGTTTCCACTTACCATCAGGTGGCCTGTGTGCTATTTTGCCTTCGTAAGGCAAAGAAAAACCCTTGTTATTACAAATTAAAATTAATACACCCTGTTTATTCAGGTTCAATGGGTCCCGGAGTACCAGAGAACATCACAGTGACGTTCCTCAATCCAACCACGGTGCGGGTCTCGTGGTCCACCACGGCAGACCTAGTGGAGAAGTATGACGTCACCTACAAGCCTTCAGACGCGAGGTAAGGACACGTTACAACTCAACAGTACTACCATTTCTTTAATAGCTACTGGTTGGTCGTAAGTAGCTATGGGCCGTATTAATAAACTGATCTCGACTGTAATGCTCGTCTCAAGACATGTCAACAATGACAGCTTTGTATGGCTTGACGCTAACTTTGAAGTATCTTGTGACGAGCATCTCATCCAAGATGAGTTTATTAATACGGCCCTATCACACTCACTCAATCAATAGTACTATCAATAGTACATAAACCCCGTTTAGTAAATACCCTATTTAATAAATAAAAAAACGGTTTGTAGTGTAGAGTCTCTCAACACAAGCCGCAAGTGGAAGTATTTGAAAACTCGCAAATAAATTATTAATTTGCAAAATAAAAAAATGTTATAGAGTTTGAAACATTTTTCACTTGCATTGTGTTAGCATTCAGTAACCCTACAAACGGTTTTCTAATTGACTAGGGGTTTTTGTAACAGCCTGTATTTGTAACTTGTGTTTCATAGAAATACGATTAAAGATAGCTACTAAGAAAATGGTAGAACTGTATACTTATCTGTGTCTTTTCTGTGATCCTTTACTTTATTTCTTGGAGTAAAAGTTAAATTTAGTGTAGAGCAATTTAGTGCCTTGTAATATTAAACGTCAAACATAGAAATAGCATTACAATGATACTAACAAACACATCGATAAGATTCTAAGTATACTCAGAATTTACTGAACTTGGAATGGTGTTGTTTGAAATGTCACTGTTATTACATAATTTTTTTAAAGTTCCTTTTTATTATGAATAAAAACGAACCTTTAAAACTCAATGTTTTTATGTACTTATGAAGTACTTATATTTTTCTAGTATAACCTTACATTTAATCTGAATTTAAAATGTGATTTAACCACTTTAAAAATCGACTTAATTCTACTAATCTACAACGTTAAAATTTGTCCCCACTAGTACTGAGTATTCACTATCAGTTTTTGCTTTTGAAAAAGGTTAAATACATTTTATGCCTTAAAGTTAAATACTTCGCGAAAACATGAAAAACAAGTTCTATCAGATGAAATTACAGGGTGATCGCTTATTCACCATAAATCAGTACAAGCCCGCATACACCTCAACTTTGGAACACGAACTTCGTGTCATATAAAACTTGCCCCGAGCGTGTGAAGAATACAGAACTAAGGGGCAAACTACGACAGCCGGACAAACTTTGCCTGTTTATTATTGCCAGATGGAAACATTGTAGAACAAAATGACCTAATTACTGGTTGCACCGTTGGTTCGATTTGGTTTATAATATCTCTTTTTTTTATGGCATAGGAAGGCAATCGAGCACACAGGCCACCTGATGGTAAGTGGAAACTGTGACCCATAGACATTCGCATTCACAAGACTGCAAATGCACTGCCAACCCTGAGGACTACGATGGAATGCCTCTATGCTAGTCATTTCACCGGCTGTCTTATCCGCAAACCGGAACCCAACAATGCGAACACTGCTGTTTGGCGGTAGGTTAATGGATAAGATGGTGGTACCAACCCGGATGGACCCTGCACAAGGTCCTCCCATAAGTAAATCTCTTTTGAAAATAGTAATAATTGGGGAACATTTCGCGCATCATTCTTGATTAGGTTAACGGTTCCAGTTACTAAAAGACAATAACAAATATTGCTACCAATGTTATTCTGATACGGTCTATTCTATATTGTATTAGCTCATCTTGCTGTGATATATTAGCTTTAGAATATTGCTGGCAAGCACAAATCATTTAATATGTGCGCTCCATTAATTTTAGACTGTCACGCGAACTAACAGGCCTAGGCCAGGCTAAATATTTCCTTAGCTATTTATTTAGTAAGCAATCCGAAACACATTTACATAATAGAGTAGGGTCAAGCCAAGATAAGCCAATAATTATTACATTTTAATGCGTAAAAAATAATATAAAAACTTAGTCATGTCGATACCTATTTCATTAATATGACTAATGTCATATATAAATTGAAACTATTCATTTAAAAACTTTCAAAATATTATACCATGAAACATTTGGCAAAACATTGAGCTAAAGAGTAACGTCATTGTGTACTTACATCCAGACGAATGTGCTTAAGCCGTATGATAAATTAGAACAATAAAACATCCTGTACATGAAAAACAGAGCCGTTTGTACATTATTCGCACAACGCCTGAGGCATTGACAGTCTAGCTATGAGTTAAAAATAACAGATGTTCTTTGAATTTAGGCACATGCGGTGAGGTTTTAAAGAATTATGTCTATTAATTAACGTACTTTGAGGTAAGACAGCTGTAATAATGACACTTACAGGCCGTTATCAATTCTATTATTATAAATGCGAAAGTGTGTTTGTTTGTTCTATCTTCACAGTTCAACACCTAAAAAAAAGATTACAGAGATAATTTATACCCTGGAAATGGGATGGAAGTCTTTTAATTTTGAAAAATTAGCGTGAAACGATATCTAAGCGAGCGGAGTCAGGGGGAAAAACTAGTGCTCACAAAACTCTGTGAGTTTTCAGGCACGCCTACAATTTGAATAAAATACTTTAGGTGTTTAACATTGATTTAAGCCATGCTTATTGCATCTCCAGTTTATGTGTATTCAACAAAGTCTTGGAACGTGATCAGTACAATAATAGAGGTTAATTTTCTAACAAGTTTTATAAAATATCCGTTTGAATTTCCTGAATAATAATCAGTTCATGGAACGAATAATAGCGCTAACGGAAGCTTTAAAGTTTGATGAAATTTCCAACTATTGATAATTAGTTTGTTCTAAATTCAGTAACCACGCCCTAGTGTCAGTTAACGCCAACGAGTACATGCATCATACACATTTAATTATAGTTTGCCTGGAGCTTCGAGGTAACTGAGGTTTACAACGTACCTTGATTCTACCGGACCCTTTTTATTCATATTTGTTTTTTTGTTTGTTTAAGTTTAAAAGAAACACAGGGTGACCCTTTTAAAGAAAAAAATAAGTCGTTTTTGCTTAGAGATAACGTGATGAAGATGTTATTATTATTAATTATTTACACTGAAATAATTTTAAAGTAATTCGCTTAAGTATATAACAATAATTTATATGTTGATGGCGGTTTTTGTTTCAAGGTCTGAAATAAAATAAATTTAGGATTATTCCAACAGAAAAATGCTGCATTGAAATAACCGAAAAAAGTGGCAAAATATTTTACAAATTTTAACTAACTTATTAAAATATTTCTTGTTTTACATTCCATAACTTTAAAGCATGAACAAAATAAAAATAAAAGTAATTATTTATTTATTTAATTTTATTTATTAAAGTAAATCAAACGAACTTTAACAAATTATCAAAAACTGCACCGTTAAACCACAGTTTGGATTGTTTCGATTCGCCCAGTAACACAAATATAAATGTATTGAAAGCTCTGTCACTTCGTTAGTATTTGCTAAGAAGACGATATGCTAATTGACCATCTAGAAGTTCTAGGCATATATTCGATACATTCAGCGGAATAATGTTAATAAAAAAATAGTCGATATTTGGAAATCAAACATTCGAAAATTTCAATCGAATTCGAAACAGAAACGATTAAAGCGTATTTTTTAAAGTATGGCGTTGGTTGTGACTATTCTTCGCATGCGATTTATTTTCTATTTTAAATCGATCTTTAAGTGTGACGTCACGGCAACCGTAAAAGGGCTTTAAAGAATGTATGACAAAGATACCAACGTCACTTAATATCATGGTTATACAACGTGGCGTGTATAACTCGATATCGATACCGGAAATTGATAAGCAATCATAAATGTCCGCTAATGCCATTAGGGATTGTTTGACCAAAGACCGTGATACAATAGCTACGCTTCACTTATCTTGCACTAATTTCATGTCATTTTTTTGACAAAAATAATGATCGCATACAAAAAACCACAGGGCTACACGTTGGCGATTCTCGAAAACTGTCAAATTGTATAACCGACGTAAGCTGACGATTACTGGGGTCCTAGTGTAAAAAGGGTTTACGTCTAATTTTACTCCGTTTATGTATAATATACCCTTTTAGTATGAATTAAGTCGACTTATAAATATCAGGGAAAATGTCGCACATATTGACCTAGTCCCAAACAAAGCTCTAGGCTTGTACTATGGTTATAAGACGACGATATAAATACTTATATAGACAAATATACAGGGTTATTGGTAAGTCATCATTTGCAATCATTGATACCCTACGCAAAAGTAGGTTATTTTTCGTGTCATTTATGTTGGATAAATTGATAAAAAAACATGTTTTTTTTTTAATTTTTGGTCTCGCATTCTTAAACTTGTATAGATAATTCTACATTTAATATTGCATAAGAACAGCAATTTTACCTTGTACAAAAGCTATTTAAAATAAAGATTTAAAGAGCAATTTTTTTCGTTTGTAAATTTTTTGAGGATGCGTTTTTGACGTTTTTAGCAAAAAACTTAAATTTACATTATCTCAGAAATAGATTTCTTTTCCGTAGGGTAATATGGGACCAAAATGATTGCAAATCTCTGCCATAACCCCTAGAGGGGAATAGTTCGACTTACCAATAACCCTGTGTACTTAAATATATAGAAAACATTCATGACTCAGAAACAAATATTCACGCTCATTACACAAATATCTGCCCTTATTGGGATTGGAACCCAGGACCGCTAGCTTCGTAAGCAGTTATGGCTCGAGTTAGCAGTCGGAGTTGGGCCCTTTTAAGTAGCGTCACGTAACGTCACGTTTAAAAAACGAATGACATTGTACGATATTTTCCAATAAGACGGATTATTTTTGAGGACGGTAGCATTTTTAAATATTTTGAATTAATTAAATGAACCAACCAAAGGTAAACGTATAGTCATTTGAACAATTGAATCCCTTGCCCACGGTAGTGGAACCACTGAATATGTATTGGATCGAGAAATAAATTTAAATAACTTTAAACTATTTATACTAGCCTCAACGCGTGGCCTAATGGATTCATTAATTTTGCTTGTATTTAGAACGTTTAGGGATTATATGCGAAACCTAACTCTATTATCTAAACACAAATAAAAATGTGAACAGCTTTTAATTTTTTTAACTACAACTTAATATTGTTAAACATACATCATGCTGTCTTTTTACCCGACTGCCGAAAGAGGAGAGTAATGTGTTTATCAGCCTATATATATATATATATATATATATACATACAGTAACTCATTTGGCGTCAAGCATGTTGTGCATCATTACGACGTCCACCAGTTCTGCTTACATTTTTTATCATCTGTCGACGTATATTGCTTAGTTTTTTGATTTCCTACTCCATACGATACTTCATTTTCTTGCTCATTTATTTGCGGCTATATTCTTTTTGCAGTTAGGCCCAAACATTTTTGAACCCCATACAATAGTGAAGCTTTATTGGCCTCCTACGTATATCAATCTGATTTATCTATTGCGCGGATATTTTTACGTCCATATCAGACAGTTGGGATTTGAAAGTGCGACGTTGCCAGCATTGTGATTCGTTAATTTATACTTATCTCTTTCTTTCACGGAGTCTCGCAAAACGCATTGTCTATTGTAAAATAATATTTTTTTTATAGTTTAACGGTTGATCGCTATCTTATTTGGGCTATTCTAATTTTTTAAGTTTATATACTCGTACCAGATGTTACTACTGCTGTGGATCCAATCGTTCTTTCTCATCGCACAAAAAAACCCTAATATTAGCATGAGTTTATATAGGGGTTTTTCTAAGTTTAATTTGACTAGATTCAAAGAAAACTATTTTCTAGATTATTCTCAGCCTGAAATCACCCACTGCTGAGCGTATCTTCGAGTACCTACCTAAAATACTACCTTCGTCACTAGCTAGCCTCACTCAGGAGAGACCCGATCGAGCTGTGTTTGTCTTACCACAAAACAGTATTTAAATGGTACACCCAAAAAACGGAATTATCCACATATTTATTAATATTTTAAAAACATTAAACTTTTAAACCTCCCTTCGCTGTTCTCCTCTCTACAAGTTGCATTTCTCACCCGATTCTCGTGAAATTTTGTGACCAGGTTCGATAATAAGGTTTTTTTCAATATTCGACGTCCGATTATTTTTCTAAAGTAGTGATATACATATAATAGGCTATGTTCTCCGCTTGCCTAAAACGTAATATTCCTATGTGTCTACATAGTCTAATTCGCACATTGTATACGAGTAAATCGCCAACTCCCTAATTATCACTATGCATATTGCAAACATCGCTGTTGAACTAATCCGCGTTAAGACTTAGACTCATTAGGACTACGTCAACATTGAGACTTAACACGTTACACTGAGAGAAAAAATAACCTTATTTCAGGTTGAATCTACAAGTTTTAAGGTTAAAATAGCACCAATTCGCTGTTTGGTAATACCAACAAGTTAGATATTGTTAATTCTTATTTGTTCATTTAACAAGCAGCTTAACTTGTTATTTCAACATTACATCAGGTAGAAGTTTTCCGATTATCTTAACATGATCAACTTGTTGTAACGACATTCCTAGCTTGTTGAATCTACAGGTTAGCTACCTATAAAATAACATGTCCGGCTCGTTAAAACAATATGCTCGACTTGTAAGACAAATAAGATCAAGTGACAAGCTAACTGTAGACTCAACAGGCTAGGCATGTTAAAACTATATACTGAACTTGTAAAAGTAACAAAATAATTTAACAAGCTAAGTGTACCTATATTCAACAAGTTAGGCATGTCAAAACAACATACCAAGCATGTCAAAATAACGTGTAGAGCATGTCGAAACTATCTGCTAAACTTGTAAGGCCCACTTGCGCGGACCAGAGTTAGCGTCTTAACCCGAGGTTAGGCGGCAAACCAAGTACAAAAGGAGTCGCTTAACTCTGGGTTAATGGCTAACTCTGGTCCGCGCAAGTCCGCCTAAGAGTAGCAAGATAATGTAACAAGCTAACTGTAAATTGGACAAGCTAGGCATGTTAAAACAACATGATGAGCATGTTAAAATAACGTGTCATTAGGCAAGCGGAGAATAAAGGGATTCATGTATACGGACGTCAAATATCGTACAGTATGAAAAGTATGCGTCAAACCGACATCCGTATATGTGTCGCGCAGCTTTGAAGCTATATACGGACGTCAGTTGACAGTATACACTATTCATGCCGCAACATATTCGACGTCCGAGTATTTTTCTAAAGTAGTGCCATAGATTCATGTATACGGACGTCAAATATCGTACAGTATGAAAAGTATGCGTCAAACCGACATCCGTATATGTGTCGCGCAGCTTTGAAGCTATATACGGACGTCAGTTGACAGTATACACTATTCATGCCGCACCACATTTCACGTCAGAGTATTTTTCTAAAGTAGTGCCATAGATTCATGTATACGGACGTCAAATATAGTACAGTATGAAAAGTATGCATTAAACCGACATCCGTATATGTGTCGCCCAGCTTTGAAGCTATATACGGACGTCAGTTGACAGTATACACTATTCATGCCGCACCATATTCGACGTCCGAGTATTTTTCTAAAGTAGTGGCATAGATTCATGTTTGGACGTCAAATATCGTACAGTATGAAAAGTATGCGTCAAACCGACATCCGTATATGTATAGCGCAGCTTTGAAGCTATATACGGACGTCAGTTGACAGTATACACTATTCATGCCGCACCACATTTCACGTCCGAGTATTTTTCTAAAGTAGTGCCATAGATTCATGTATACGGACGTCAAATATCGTACAGTATGAAAAGTATGCATTAAACCGACATCCGTATATGTGTCGCGCAGCTTTGAAGCTATATACGGACGTCAGTTGACAGTATACACTATTCATGCCGCACCATATTCGACGTCCGAGTATTTTTCTAAAGTAGTGCCATAGATTCATGTTTGGACGTCAAATATCGTACAGTATGAAAAGTATGCGTTAAACCGACATCCGTATATGTGTCGCGCAGCTTTGAAGCTATACACCGTGCCCGGGACGTACCCGAAGGATTTTAACCATCGATTCTAGACCCTATTTGGAGTATATAATGTGGTATAACATGTAGTTCAATAACGCATAATTTCCGAGATTTTTATTATGTAAAAAACAATTCAAAAGTTAATTTAATTTGAACTCTGTCACCTTAACTTAAAGCATTATTTACTACGTGGTTTGCGGCCTAACCTCGGGTTAAGACGCTAACTCTGGTCCGCGCATGGTGGGCCTTAGTGCCACTTGCACCATCCCACTAATCCGGGGTTAAGCGGTTAAACCGTTAACCCAGTGTCAAATTGTACTGTTAACCCTGGTAACCGGTTAACCCCGGGTTAGTGGAATGGTGCAAGTGGCGCTTAATGATATCAATAATGTTTTTTGTTTAGTTTATTTTAAGAGATTGTGCCCTCACTTGTGAAAATCAGGTGTTGGCCATCCGTAAATTATATAGCTATTAGAAGTCCGATTACATAATGTATACGCTTAATTAGCACACCTAAATACAATACAAAAATATATATTTAATTATTATTTTATAATTATTTATGTTGGATCTCAAATAGGTGCCAAAGTCACATAGATGTATATGCTTAATAGCACACCTAATAACATGGTTATTGGGTGTGCTAAATACAATACAACAATTTAATATCTAATACTTTCTTAAAATTAATTATGTTGGATCTCAAATAGGTGCCAAAGTCACATAGAGTAAATTATCGTTAATACGTTGAATAATACTAATTATTTTAAGTAATTTTTAGACATTGATTTTTTAAGTTTTATAAACACAGAAAACGATTTCAATTGTTTTTACCTGCCATAACTATAGGGTTACCCACCTGTCTATAATAAAATAATAATCTTAAATTTATGTGTGTTTATTTAATTATTTTTCCTTGTGACTATAGAAAAATACACGGATGTCGAATATGGTGCGGCATGAATAGTAGGTATATACTGTCAACTGACGTCCGTATATAGCTTCATGAATCAAGAAAGATTCATGTTGTAAACAGCAATATCATCAACGTACAACATAGATGAATTTCATCAATTTCTTAGTAAATAATGCTTTAAGTTAAGGTGACAGAGTTAAAATTAAATTAACTTTTGAATTGCTTTTTACATAATAAAAATCTCAGAAATTATGAGTTATTGGACTACATGTTATACCACATTAAATACTCCAAATAGGGTCTAGAATCTATAGTTAAAATCCTTCGGGTACGTCCCGGGCACGGTGTATACGGACGTCAGTTGACAGTATATACTTCATTCCGCACCATATTCGACGTCCGAGTATTTTTCTAAAGTAGTGCCATAGATTCATGTATACGGACGTCAAATATCGTACAGTATGGAAAGTATGCATTAAACCGACATCCGTATATGTGTCACGCAGCTTTGAAGCTATATACGGACGTCAGTTGACAGTATACACTATTCATGCCGCACCATATTCGACGTCCGAGTATTTTTCTAAAGTAGTGGCATAGATTCATTTTTGGACGTCAAATATCGTACAGTATGAAAAGTATGCGTCAAACCGACATCCGTATATGTATAGCGCAGCTTTGAAGCTATATACGGACGTCAGTTGACAGTATACACTATTCATGCCGCACCACATTTCACGTCCGAGTATTTTTCTAAAGTAGTGCCATAGATTCATGTATACGGACGTCAAATATCGTACAGTATGAAAAGTATGCATTAAACCGACATCCGTATATGTGTCGCGCAGCTTTGAAGCTATATACGGACGTCAGTTGACAGTATATACTATTCATGCCGCACCACATTTCACGTCCGAGTATTTTTCTAAAGTAGTGCCATAGATTCATGTATACGGACGTCAAATATCGTACAGTATAAAAAGTATGCGTTAAACCGACATCCGTATATGTGTCGCGCAGCTTTGAAGCTATATACGGACGTCAGTTGACAGTATACACTATTCATGCCGCACCATATTCGACGTCCGAGTATTTTTCTAAAGTAGTGCCATAGATTCATGTATACGGACGTCAAATATCGTACAGTATGAAAAGTATGCGTCAAACCGACATCCGTATATGTGTCGCGCAGCTTTGAATCTATATACGGACGTCAGTTGACAGTATATACTATTCATGCCGCACCATATTCGACGTCCGAGTATTTTTCTAAAGTAGTGCCATAGATTCATGTATGCGGACGTCAAATATCGTACAGTATGAAAAGTATGCATTAAACCGACATCCGTATATGTGTCGCGCAGCTTTGAAGCTATATACGGACGTCAGTTGACAGTATATACTATTCATGCCGCACCACATTTCACGTCCGAGTATTTTTCTAAAGTAGTGCCATAGATTCATGTATACGGACGTCAAATATCGTACAGTATAAAAAGTATGCGTTAAACCGACATCCGTATATGTGTCGCGCAGCTTTGAAGCTATATACGGACGTCAGTTGACAGTATACACTATTCATGCCGCACCATATTCGACGTCCGAGTATTTTTCTAAAGTAGTGCCATAGATTCATGTATACGGACGTCAAATATCGTACAGTATGAAAAGTATGCGTTAAACCGACATCCGTATATGTGTCGCGCAGCTTTGAAGCTATACACCGTGCCCGGGACGTACCCGAAGGATTTTAACCATCGATTATAGACCCTATTTGGAGTATATAATGTGGTATAACATGTAGTCCAATAACGCATAATTTCCGAGATTTTTATTATGTAAAAAACAATTCAAAATTTAATTTAATTTGAACTCTGTCACCTTAACTTAAAGCATTATTTACTAAGAAATTGATGAAATTCATCTATGTTGTACGTTGATGATATTGCTGTTTACAACATGAATCTTTCTTGATTCATGAAGCTATATACGGACGTCAGTTGACAGTATATACCTACTATTCATGCCGCACCATATTCGACATCCGTGTATTTTTCTATAGTCACAAGGAAAAATAATTAAATAAACACACATAAATTTAAGATTATTATTTTATTATAGACAGGTGGGGTGGGTAACCCTATAGTTATGGCAGGTAAAAACAATTGAAATCGTTTTCTGTGTTTATAAAACTTAAAAAATCAATGTCTAAAAATTACTTAAAATAATTAGTATTATTCAACGTATTAACGATAATTTACTCTATGTGACTTTGGCACCTATTTGAGATCCAACATAATTAATTTTAAGAAAGTATTAGATATTAAATTATTGTATTGTATTTAGCACACCCAATAACCATGTTATTAGGTGTGCTATTAAGCATATACATCTATGTGACTTTGGCACCTATTTGAGATCCAACATAAATAATTATAAAATAATAATTAAATATATATTTTTGTATTGTATTTAGGTGTGCTATTAAGCGTATACATTATGTAATCGGACTTCTAATAGCTATATAATTTACGGATGGCCAACACCTGATTTTCACAAGTGAGGGCACAATCTCTTAAAATAAACTATAAACAAAAAACATTATTGATATCATTAAGCGCCACTTGCACCATTCCACTAACCCGGGGTTAACCGGTTACCAGGGTTAACAGTACAATTTGACACTGGGTTAACGGTTTAACCGCTTAACCCCGGATTAGTGGGATGGTGCAAGTGGCACTAAGGCCCACCATGCGCGGACCAGAGTTAGCGTCTTAACCCGAGGTTAGGCCGCAAACCACGTACAAAAGGAGATGCTTAACTCTGGGTTAAGGACTAACTCTGGTCCGCGCAAGTCAGCCTAAGAAGATCAAACAAGGCTACCATAGGTACCTCTAATAACTTAAAGATGTATTTGGTATGTAACCACCCAAAAATTACGTCGATATAGACGAACTGCAACCCGACTGCAATTTGTATGGGAACTGCACGCCGACTGCAACGTCAAGAGCAGAGTGGGGATTACTCAACCGACAAGAGCGTAGCTCTTAAGTTACGAACGAACGAACAGATATTTATGCGCGCTTTGTTGTAGCAGATATTAATGCTGGTGACTGTACTTGGGGGTACCAATTTTACCAATTTAAGGAAGAGTCGCAATCACGCTCGATTCTCCATACAAAAGTGGTGTGGTTGTTTTATTTTAAACGTCTCACGCTGGATTTATATGTAACTTGGTACTTACAATATAATAAGTCATTTCTAGGCCGAGTGTTGCTTTTGTCCTTGATATTTTTGTAGAAAAAAAAATTGAGCCGAGTAGAAAGTTTTCACACAGAACCCAAAATCACGAAAAACATTAACTACCTACTTTTTGTTTATTATGATATCAAGCAACAAAAACGAATAACCTAAACATGACCTATCCTATGGTGTACCTATATAAAGAAATTTAATGTGGTAGCAAAGAAATATTGTGTAACAATTATGTTCGTATTGAGACTCGAGTTCAGTCGAACGTGATGGCCATTCTTAGTGTACAAATGTTTTAAAATGAATTAAGACTGAATAATAACTAATAACCAATTAGTAACATTAAGGAAAACAATCGAGCTTACCATACTATATACTAGACTAAATAAATATTTATTTGGTATTATTGTAATTTATTATTTATTTGTTGGTAATTCTGTAGCTCTGCCTACCCCACTCTGGGAATGAAGGCGTGAGTTTATGTATGTATGTATGTATGGTATTATTAAGTGTTTGTACTTTCATATAGGTACTGAAGTCAAATATGACATGTCTGTACCTTTGGTGAACTAGTGACATTGTGTCTACATATAAGGACTAGGATTTTCAAATTATCGGACTTTTAAAGTTTCCGGGTACCCGGGAAATACAAATGTAGGTATGCAAGTCCCTCGAAATTTATGTTTTTTTTAAACAATCTCTCTCCCGAGATAAAAAATCGTATTAAAAAAATTAGTGGGTTTTATAGAATTAACTTAAGTAATTCTTCATAATTATATACTTTGCATTTCAGCAAAAGTTACGATGTAATTCAATTCAATATTCACGATTTGAGGAACGAAAGCAGGTGGTTAAGCTAAGTAAGTATAGGTCTTCGGTCTTCGGCAAACTGTTGTTAACTGATTCGTTTTGATTGAATATTTCAAACCGTTCAAAATTTCAAATACAGTCGATTTGGCAACGTCGCAATTGGACGCCAAATAATCGGCTTTATCGGAAGTGTTTTAGATGAGTATACGCACTGTCGATATACGCGCTACACGAGCGCCGCGCCGTTGATGCGGAATTTCGCGGAAGTTTGAGTTATACAAATGCAAGCGCTTCAGTAATTTTTTGCCTTCCGGCGATTTTTGTTGTACAGATCGCTAGAGCCAAAAGGGCCAAAGTAACATCGATTAAAAAAGTGGCGTCCGGTATACGGACGTCTAAAGCAGGTGGACGCCAGTTTAGATGCATTTCGGCCTATGTGGGACGCCTTATCATCAGCAGGATAAATATATATATATATATGTATATTTGTTCCTTTGTGGTGCTCACGTGATAATTAAAATTCATTATGGCGGCAACTAAAGTTTAATTCTATGGAACTTGCTATGTAAACAAACCGCCATATTGAAATTGTCTCTGAATGATGAATTTACTAGTGATGGGCAATACTCCTTTACTTATGTCAAACCATATCGAATAATAAAATACCGAAAGTAAAAAACAAGTAGTTACTTATTTCTAATTTGTTTAATCACGATCTGAAGAAAAATCGGTACTTGAAGATGATATATCACCAGTATTTATTATAAAAGGTGCCGTTATATCATCTGTGAGTGTGATCAGCATGAGTTAGGTAATGTGTAGGGGCTTAATATATCGCCAACTTTAGCCACAAAACTACCCATCATAGACAATTGTAGAATTTAAAAGAAACAAAAACGTCATCCCATCAGGTCCTAATAACCTAACTTATGAAACCATTTAAACTTTTAATGAAATATCCAAGATAGAGTTATATATTTGGTGATTTTGTATTTTACAGTAACGACCGTTTCAATAGTTTATGGTTTCAATGGTGTTTGATGAGGCGGTGTGAAAATTCAAGGAGAAACAGTGACAAAACAAAGTTAAGTCTTTTGTTTACGTAGTTAGCAAGTTCCATAGAAATACACTATATTGAAAAAAAAGTAAACGAAAAATGACAAGTGGGGTAGGTATCATTGAATATGTATTTAAAAAACATCTTCAGGTTTCGTTATTCATTTTTCATTTTGAACGATCATTTAGTATTTATAACGATTTAAAGTTGGTTAGCAACAACAGTCAGGTTTTTTAAATCTTGCTTTTTGTTATTATTTAGTAAATCAAAAGAAAACAATGCAGAACTATTGTTGCACGTCTTTAAGTGGAATTACTTACTAAGAGGCATGCCATCTTGATCCTCAGGGTTTTCAACGCATTTGCGGTCTAAGGATTGTGATCAGGTCTGGAGATTGTAGCTTTGAGAATGCAAATGCCTATGGCTCACAGATCCCACATACCATCAGGGGGGTTATTATGACAAAACTATGCAGTAAAGTTCACTTTACGGCGAGTGTAAAGGACAGAGCTATAGCAGTTATATAGCTCTGTCCTTTTCTGTCAGCGTAATCTGAACTGCATAGTTATGTCATAATAACCCCTATAGCATTTTGTGCTCGTTTGCCTTCTCCATACCATAATAATAAGTTATTTGGACGGAGAATGAAACTTTGAATATTATAAATATAAACGTTTAGAGGGTTCTCTTATTTATCGCAGAAAATTGTATGGCCGATTATCACTTCCCAACTCACGTTTCGCGTAAATTTATTTCGCCGAACGTTCATTTCCCAACTTATCAAATGTATTTGTTTTATTTGCCAACTTAACAGTTACCAACTCAACATGTGGTCTGTTTTTTATAATGTTATTTTTCAAAATGCCTACTTTCATGTTGTATAATGTTTTAGTTGGCATAATATTCATTTGGTTGTTTATTGTTTACCAATTTTTTTATTGAGTACCGTTTCGTTTAGCAACTACGTGATATAATTTTAGTAACAACTTATTTTTATGACAAAGTATGTAGGTAGGTACTTTTAATTTGACTTTGTTGTGTTTGTTATTTACTGGGCAGATAAAAAAAAAATAACCTCGAACTTGACTCCCGCCTTGACCTTCTAACCTAACCTATCCGAGTCGGATCTGCCAAATGTATGAAAAGGGAAATGTTGCATCAACTAAACGTTATTCGTCCAAGAGTTATTAAGCCAAGTGAAAGATTTGACAAATGATGAGTCTGCCAAAAGTGTAAAGGCGTTATAATAATACGCTTTATAATAATTCTGCGAATTAAAAAGTTGTCATATAAAATTTTGGTAATCGTTAGTTGTCAAAGTGAATAGTCGGCGAAACGTTGGTTGGCAAATGAAATTCGGCCAAAAAAAGTTCTGCGAAAAGGCAGTACACCCGTTAAGAGTGATTGCTGGCTTAGAATAGTGCCACTCCATGTCTTCCCGTGGATGTCGTAAGAGGCGACTAAGGGAATATAGGCTTGTAGTACTGTTAGGCGATGGGCTTGCAACCTGTCCCTAATACACTGGTAAACATCTAAGCCTAAACATCCTTTGCATACTTCATTCTTAGCCTACGTTATGCTACTCTGCTCTTTTGCCAGAGGCTACGGAGACTTAGCAGCGTAGCAAACGTGAATCTCCGCGCGTTCGTAGCGCGTGCAAAGACTATCGATAGGGTATTTCACAGTATTCTATGTAATGTTGTATATGGTCGGTGATACTGCAAAATCGTGTAACAATCAAATTTATGATGTAGCAAAATAAACCTTACAATCTTATAAAAAAGGTGCTTTTTGCTTCTTATTTAAAATGTTACGTACGCGGTTTTGCAGTTTTACCGACGATATTATATTTTAGATAGATTAAATAAGATATCACGATTAAGATATAAAGTTTGCACCGATTTTAAAATATACTATAGTTTCTTAATAATTGAGAAATAAATAAGAATAAAAATAATAACTTCACGGCTGTCTTCCAATGGGGTAATCAGAGACTATGAAACGCCAGGTGCATCGATCCAAAACATACAACTTTCGGTTCCTCCACATTCATCAATCTCTTCATGCAATTGAGAAATAGGACTACGAAACACATAATACAATATAAAAATTCAATGTTTTGAAAACTGAAAACCGCATTTGAAAACGCAAAAACAACTTCGTTTTTAATGGTTATAGGTCGAGGTTTGATTGATATACTCGTAATAACCAGATTTTTCTTTTTAAAATAATTATTTTTTATGTTGAAGAAAAGAGTTATGATTATGTCCTATATTAATCCGATGACGTCGGCTTGTTGTATTAATTTTATTAATTCCTATACTAAAGTTCGACAGATCAGAAGTCGAGAAATCTTTATTAATTTCACAGTTCAGCCGCATTGATATTGACATACCTACAAAGAACAGTAACATAATCCATTTCAAAAAATTTGCCTTACATTTTCAAAAACATAACACATTACTTTACAAACAAACATAATAATAAAAATGCGGAAATTACTTTGTTTGTAACGCTTTTACGTCTAAATCACTGAACCGATCTCAATTAATTTTGGTAGGGTTATACCTTGAATACCAAGGAACGACAAAAAGTTTTTTTTTGTGAGTAGCGATGGCAAAATCTACACGGACATAGTCGCAGGCAACAGCTAGTAATAATTTGAACGCAATAGGTATGAAATAATGTACCTTCTGTACCAGCTTTACTCTTTGCAAATAAAATAAAACCGCTTATTATTTATTCGCTAATATCGTGACCTATAACAGTATGCGGTTATGCTCACGTAAATACGGTTAATGACGGGTTACTAAATCTATGCATTAAGTCGTGTGTAAAAGCTATCAATTACAATATGCTATAATTGCTTTTTACCCGGTAACAATTGACTACATTATAAAACTGGTCAAGTTCGAGTTGGATTCGCACAGAGGGTTACGTATCACCACATAGGTATTATTAGGATCCTATTTGATTTCGATTTCAATTCGAATCAGCGCAAGCCCAACTCATACAAGTTTTTTTTTTTTTTTTTTTCGGGTTATGTAGGTAATATAATTATATAAAAATGGACAATTGTATGATTTACCCTTGTATCGTCTTCATCATCATCATGTCAGCCGAAAGACGTCCACTGCTGGACATAGGCCTCCCCCAAGGCTCTCCACTCAGACCGGTCTTGTGCTTTTCGTATCCACCGCGTTCCCGCGATCCTTACAAGGTCTATTATTTTTACTCTGGTCGGTCGTCTTACCGTTTTATACATTAACAAAAAAACCTGCTTTAACGCGCGTTAACGCCCTTAAAACATTATATTCTAATCCCCTTGAAATATCGACAAACATTTTATCGAATGTGTCATTTCACCGAATTTCATTTCATGGAAAGCTAATTTCTGCTGAAACCTTTTTAGTCAGTAAGTAGACCGCACGGGCACTTTTACTCGTCAAAAATCTACCAGCGCTTCACAAAAGACCACTGCTGAGAAGAAACGCCTCAAGAAACTCAACAGTCAAAAGTAAACTTTTTAGTAGGTTAGGCTAGACTTGTGATCACAAAAAAAGTAAGTTCCTGCACGTGGAAATGCCTGTCGACGAAGTGAAAATGCGGCGAAGTGAAACGTTCTTTGAAAAGAGTTTCGATATTTTTAACGTAAACCTACACTAACATAATATATATTCTTTGAACACAGACGGACAGATCTAAGACGCGGGCAGAATGTCAACGATATGTCTTTTTTCCTTTTCCCTTTTTTGCAGATATTATTTACAGCGGATGTAATCATTAAATATTATGTACGAATATTTTATTTCCCAATATTTCTTTGTGTGAATTTAATTTTTCCCGAAATAAATGCTGGAGCTGTCTTTGATTAAATGCGTAATTTAATTGTCATACGAAGGTAAGGTTAAGTTATCACTACATAGTATAAAACAAAGTCGCTTGCGCTGTCTGTCCCTATGTATGCTTAAATCTTTAAAACTACGCAACGGATTTTGATGCGGTTTTTTTTAATAGATAGAGTGATTCTTAAGGAAGGTTTATATGTATAATACATTCCACGCGGGCGAAGCCGCGGGCGGGTCGCTAGTCTCCTATAAAATAAAAAAACATTCGGAATTATTGACACAGTAAAAGAACTATTACGGCATGTTTGCAAAATAAAGAATTTAGTTAATTTGTAGTGTTTGAAAGTACTTTAAATAGAACACGAAACAAAGAAGCCAAATCGAAATCCGTTCCATTGACCTGCACATTCATAAACTTATAATCAGATTTCAAAAGAAACTAGGTACATAAAAAGAGGCCGCGTTGAATAAGGAACGGGCGGAAATAGCGGGCGGCCACCGGATGCGGTTTCACCAATAACTTCCGGCGGAAGTCGGAACGCCATTGTTGTACGGAACCTTAACTTGTTGTGATAGGTCCGGAAATAGAAGTTTAGATTTTCTTTGGGAAATGTCAGGTTCTTGTTTCGTAGATGAAATATTAATAACTTCAATGTTATTTATCTCTCAATGGCATTGGGATTAAACACATTTTGAAAATTACTTCTAAGATTATATTTTATATTATTTAAATGCGTTTTGAAAATACCCAACTAGATATAATGCTACAATCGCACAATTATCATAAGTAGAATAGCATGGATATTATGGTTGTCTCGAATAGATCGCTATGTAGTGATAAGCCTCGCATTTGGTGAATACGCTAGTAGAGTTTGCCCCTGATTGTGATGTATGTCAGTAGATGGAAGGATGTATGTATTGAATGTTTGAAATAATGTGAGCAGATGGATGCCCGCATTTCTTCAGTTTAAATAATACTTTCGTTCTATCTACATCTAATGTCATGTCTTGTATTTTTTTTATTGTTAATTTGGCTGTGTTTGTTTGTTATTTTATATTTAGTATGTTAAGCTGTTATGTTGTGTTATTATTTTTAGATAAATTAATAAAAACGCCTGTTGATTACCATGATGACGATTTTTTTTATTATTTCATTTAATTGTAACTCTCTGTACCCATTGTATTATCAACAGCGTCTGCAGTCTTGAGATGGTCATACTAAGATTGAAAATATCTATAGTCTTCAAAGTCCACTGACCATCAGGTGGTGTGTGAGCGCGTCTGTATTTTCCATGCATTTTTTTTATAACAACGCGTAAATAATAAATAAAAAATAATAAATATCAGGCGACAAATCTGCCACAAATTGACCCAGTCCCTAACTAAGCCCGGCTTGTACTATGGCTACTAGACAACGATCAACCTTGTAACTACATATTTCAGATTGTACTTAAATAAAAGTAAGTTTATGGTACCTATGTTTGTTTGTAAACTGTTTAATGTACATACAAAATTACAAGAAAATCTTTGCATAGGTATGGTAAATATACATAGGTGAACTTATCCAATTTGGAATCTCTTCCAGTTATGATAGACAAATAAACGAAATAACAGAAGATAAAAATTAGTAGTATATAAGAGTTATCAAAACGGTGACAATACGACAACTGCTCAAACAGGATATGATTTTTACCGTGTTGAATAGAAGCCGTGTACGTTACTGTACAAGTCTTACTCGATGCTTTTTTATGGTCCGGCTTTTGTTTTATACTTTAATCTATGGGCGTCTAGAGTGTAACAAAATCCCGTTCAAAAAAAATTGTTTGTAGGGTCACTGATCAAAAGAAAATTTCTTAAATTTAAAACATTTAGTATTTTTATGGAATCGGGTATACAAGGATGCTTTTCAAATTGCAATTTTTTCTATTTTAAAATAACTTAGGATTCAGAGAACCTATTTACTTTATGAGGTTTTTGTTAGACGGACACTATTTGGAGAGTTGGCATAATAATCCTCGATGTCTTTAGTCATAACGACGCGCTGGCCTAGTCGGTAGTGACCCTGCCTACGAAGCTAGCGGTCCTGGGTTCAAATCCCGGTAAGGGCAGATATTTGTGTGATGAGCGCGAATATTTGTTCCTGATTCATGGATGTTGACTATGTATTTAAGTATATATTTCTCTATATAAGTATTTATATCGTTGTCTAGTACCCATAGTACAAGCCTAGAGCTTAAATTGGGACAATGGGTGTGACATTGTCCCCTGATATTTATTTATTTATTTATAATAACTTAGGGGTCAGAGAACCCATTTCTTAATGGCGGTTTATTTTAGGGCTCGTCTTAGACATAATATTGCACAATAAAAAAAGTATTTATTGTTATGAACTTGCTTGCAATGTTAACTTCTATTTTATACTAACGATATCAAAGGAAATATGAAACATTTTAGCAAGGCATCCATTAGCGAAACGTGATTCTCTGCAGTTATGTTATATTATACCTATCGAAATAGCAACATCGTTATTACTGTGTTAAATATTTAATAAACTATTATTAACTCACTTTGTGGGACTTTTAAAGAATTATAACATACTTTATTGCGGACTGTATTTTTAATACTTATAATAAACTTATTCTTGAAAACAAAAAGAATAAAAAAAAATTGAGATAAGTGAAAGGTTGTGAATATAGGGTAGTGAAAGATATATGAAAGACAAAAATGGCAAGGATCAATAACGAGAGTTTTCCGTTCATAATTTACATGTATAAATCTATCATCATAATTTTCATCATCATCAGCCTGTATAAGTCCTCTGCTGGACGTAGACCTCCCTTAATGTGCGCCATTTTACCCTGTCCTTGGCCTGCTGCATCCAACATCTGCATGCAGCGTCCTACACTACGTTTGCCAAATCGCGGTCTCCACTCAAGAACACGTCTACCCCAATGGTAATCGGTTCTTCTACAAACATAGCCAGCCCACTAAAACAAAATTAAAAACAACAACACATAACAAACATAAAACTATAAACAAATGAAATCCAACGACTGTGAACCCTATCTTCTTCGAGACTTGATAACTTTTAAACAGTCCAACAGATGTTCAGCAAATATTATCTTAGAACCACTCCGATTATACACACACAACACTCTAACATTACATATACATTCTAATAAAATAATGTAGTTGTGGTAGGGCCTTGTGCAAGGTCCACTCAGATTACTACCACCGTCTTATCCTTTAAACTACCGCCAGCAGCAGTGCGCAACGCATTTGCGGTCTCCGGATTATATTCTTGAGAATGCAAGTGTTTATGGGTCACAGATCCTACGTCCCATCAGGTGACGTGTGTAACCGTTTACATCAGACTCACCAATATATACTCACACACATACACACGATAAACTTATATCACCCCTCTATTTGCGTCGGGGGTTAAAAATGGTCATAGTTATTCACGGCACTGACGTCACGGTCCACATGTTAGTTAATTACTCATTTAATAATAGCATACTGTTTTCAACAGCCACTTTAATATGGTTACGTGGCTTCCATTAATATACTTTCATTGTTACTTTTAAATGATGTTTATATTTAAAATGACCCAGTAGGGTTATTATGATATAATAACCCCCCAGTACCTTATTCTAAACTTTAACTCGGCTGCTATTACTGTGCTAATACATAACAAATTCAACGTTTTTATTGGGAAAGTTTGGTGTTATAAGAATTCAGCTGTCTCTGTTGGAAGGTTACTGTACTGGCAGAAAACAAAAAGTTAAACTAGAAAAAAATACAATTGAGGGCGCGGATGTTTTATTTGGCGATTCTCAGGGGAGGGCCCTACGCTATTTCTGATTTATATCAGCGACATCTGTGATACGAGTGTGAGCATTCAAAACGCAAAAATCTTTTCATGTGCTGATGACACTGCCGCTGTCTTTACTGGTAAATTGTGGAATATGTTACAGAAAAACAGGTAACACACAACCTAAACTCGATATGAATCTATAAATCCACTCCTGTAAACCGAAAGGTATCTGCAGTTGCCCAACTATCGAAAAAGTTGCTCAAACAAAATATTTGTGTGTATTGATAGTTCAAAGTCACTCAAAGGGCTATGGAGAGGGCTGTGCTCGGGATTTATCTGCGTGATAGAATCAGAAATGATGATATCCGCAGTAGAACTAAGGTTACCGACATAGCCCGAAGAATAGCTAAACTTAAGTGGCAGTGGGCGGGGCACATGGCTCGCAGCACTTATAGCCGATGGGGTCAGAAGGTTCTTGAGTGGCGTCCGCGGAACGGGAGACGAGTTGTAGGTAGGCCTCCAACAAGATGGAGTGACGACCATGTAAAGATCACGGGAACGCGGTGGATGCGAAAAGCACAAGACCGGTCTTAGTCGAGAGCCTTGGGGGAGGCCTATGTCAACAGCAGTGGACGTCTTTCGGCTGACATGATTAATTGACTGATTGTATTGATAGATGAGGCTTTAACGTGGTATTCTCACCTTGATAATGTCTTAAGTAGAGTAAGGAAACTGATCTGGCTTTTCCTAGTGCTAAGACATATTGTACCGGATAATTAAAAAATCACACAGACTAATTCGAGTAATATTTTGAACAAAATTTACGTGTCCCTGGTACAATCTGTCTTGGTGAACTGCATCCCTGTCTGGGGAGGTGCGACAAAGACTCGATTTCTTGACCTTGAGCGAGCACCGCGTGCTCTGATAAAAGTACCTAATGTACTTAAAAAAAAAAACTCCACTGAAACCTTATATCAGATCAGCGACCTCCTGTCTGACAGAATTTTTTACATATACCTACCTACCTACACAATGCTCTACCAACATGTCAGCCAAAAGACGTCCACTGCTGGACATAGGCCTCCCACAATTTTTTCTAGAACCGTTGGGGGGGAAAATGCCGTTGTCGCCACGCTCGACAGGCGTGCTGGCGACCGCAGTTATACCATGTAGTCCGCGGAGGACGCTGCTGCCCATCCTCCGGTTTATCTTTTAGTCGCCTCTTACGACACCCACGGGAAGAGATGGGGTGGTGCTATTCTCGGCCGGCACCAACACGGACACAATGCTCTACCGTATAATGCAAACTATACAAACAAAAGAAGGAAATACAAAGTAGCAACAGCTTAAAACAGAGTTGAAACTGTCAATTTTAATTTCGCGAGCAAAATTGTATTAAATAATCATGTATCTCTTACCTTTCTTCTATCTTCTTCAGTCTTCCTTCTTCCTTCTTCCTCCGCTTGCCAATAGAAAACAACGAAATTGACTGATGGCACGTTAGTTACAGAGTGGTACTGGAGGTTGCGGGCAACTCTGACGCAGTGATCCTGAGCGGTCTGGAGGCCGACACGCAGTACCAAGTGACTGTGGCAGCACTGTGGGGCGGCCATAAGTATAGAAGCAGGCCTATTGTCTTCCGCACGCTGGGTGAGTGGAATTAGAAGTCATTTGTTTTAAAATAAGTAACGAGGACGAGCGTTTTAATCGTATGTCACGTTTTTGTATCGTATTTGCTGTTCAAAAAACCAGGCAAGAGCATGTCGGACCATGCTCAGTGTAGGGTTCCGAAGCCGTTACTACAAACAAATTAGACCTCGCGACAAACTTAACTTTGCCATTGGACAACTGATATCCCCATGCATCGCAATAGATTGCGGTCGGATTACCTGATATAAGTGATGACGAAAATGTCATTGTAATCACCATGCACATTTTCGTCATCGTGTATCGATTATCGGTGATTCAAAAACGTGACGAATGATTGAAGCACAAGAAAGCACTTCGAATATTCCCAAAAACATTTTAAAGCATTGAGAAGGTGTTTTAAAAGGGAACACCCTTTTTAAACACCTTTCCCTTTTCGAGTATGTAATATTCTTGGGAGAACAAAGATTACAATTAGAGAAAGTTTTGTCAGTAAATTTTATGCTAATCTCATTGGTTGAAATGCATCCATATCTACAGCGGTCCACTGCGGAGCAAAGTCTATAGCAAACTTGCTATTCCAATGCCAGATGACAATGGTAGCAATTCAGCAGGGAATTTGCGTTGCTGTCGCATTTGTAAATGCACATCACGTTCCTATTGCTATGCAATTTGTGCCTGATATCGGAGGCAATATAAGCCGCAATAATTTGTCTGAATTGAGATTTGCTACTGTGCTCGTATTGCTACAAGTTTCAAATAAGTTGTGTAGTTTCTCCGTATATAATATACACCCGTATTGTTGCCGGGGTAGAATAGTGCCACTCCATGTCTTCCCGTGGATGTCGTACGAGGTGACTAAGGGAATAAGGGCTTGTAGTACTGTTAGGCGATGGGCTTGTAACCTGTCACTAATGCGCTGTTAAACATCTTAGCCTAATTGTGCAAATTGTGGTTACAGAGTTATCAACAAGTTTTTGGAGTTGTTGGTTATTCTGTAGCTCTGCCTACCCCACTCTGGGAATGAAGGCGTGAAGGTATGTATGTATGTAATATACACTCGGTGTCAAATAATACGGGTCAGAGTGCGTTTTTCATACTAAAGAGGCTATTTTGAAGCCTTGGTTTTCGCCAGGAGATGCTTTTAGTGAAATCTGATGATAGACACACCGAGGATCGATACAGGACTTCCAGAGTGACTAGGATACTCAACTGATTGAATCTGCGGCTAATGCCGGAATTGTGCATGTTTAGAAAAACATCTAAAATGGCAATAAGTGGAAGGAGATCCAAATGCTGACCCAAACTCTTTCGCTGTTTGCGATAAGTTAGTTATCTTAGGAACATTTGACTTCCTCTATTGAACCTCGGAGTATCCACCATTAAACCTCATTCAAAACATCCCCTGGCCAGGAATCAAGGCTTCCAAATAGCTTCGTTTGTATGAACAAGGCAATATGACCCGTATTATTTGACCGAGAGTGTATTGTAAACGTATGATTTATTGAATTAAAATAAAACACTTGCTGAAGTAACAAGTAAAATTTTACCTTTTAAGAGAAGAAGATATTAATGTAGTAATTCGTAGTACGAGTTAAGGTAATTGCTAGTAAATGTGGCGTTACTTAAAAAATAGACAACCTCTTTATATTTTTTATTGTAGAAGTGACAGTAAAGCAAAGTGTACTAGTAATGTCCAAAAAGGGAAAGTTATTTGTCCTTAATGCCGTATTGTTCGAACTGTACAGCTCATTTGGAATTCAGTAATTAGATTTAATTGCTTCTCATTATTTGCCCTTTGTCAGTGTCGAGACGAATTCTAATTTCACAAGCAACTTTTAAATGGGATATAATTTAGAGAGCTAACGCAAGACCGAAAACAACAATAAAAAAGCGTGATGAAAATTTTAAACTACTTTAAACAATTTTTCTCTGAAATGGATCCAGAAAGGAAACATTTTAGTCTTTAGTAGTAATCTACGTTATACACAATTAAAATTAGAAATGACTTTAAAACTAAAATATAAGAGAATTGCCATTAACTGCCTCTTTGAATACCATTATTTAACATTACACGTCTTTGGCATAAGAGAAGAAATTATAAGAAAGCACCAACATTTTCATTAATCTGAATTACTTTAAAGTTACTGGTTCAATTTAAAGTGATTTAAATTTGTCTGTTAAGCTTAACAGCAAGCACACAAAATCGTTTATTATGACAAAGTAAAGTCATGCAAAATACACAATAACATAACAAAGAAAAGCCAAGTCTGTTTGTTTGAATTCGCTACGTTCGTTCACACATACTTTTATAAATCTAAAAAAAGACTTAATCACGTAAAAAAATTATAATTTAATATAATTCGACGTTTAAAAATGTTTATGCGGTATGTTAGACATTGTCCCGAATTAGACATTTCATTATAACAGTAAAAGCTACCTCATTTAACATTACATTTCCAGCAAAATTAAGACTAATGGAAATTAAATATATACTCGTATCCAACCATTAATAGGCTATCTATTAAAAATAATTAAAAAGAATAATTTATTGCGGTAGGCTTGGCGCACAATTCGCAAGCATTATTATTTCCTCATTACCCTTAATAAAGACGCGTAAAAGATTCCAATTTCAAATTTTAAAAGCTACAGCCAAAAAGAGTTCTCAATTCAATAAAAAAAATCCAACACTGGCCAGTAATTAATCATTCATACCTTCGCACGATATGAACTGATTTTAGTGGCCAGTTCGAAATCTTTCTGACCTATCGTTCGTGTTTAGTTTTCGCATGACGTGTCGCCAGTCCCGCCCTAGCCTAATTCAGTGAATGGGTCGGAGGCACTCGTCGCTTTTGTTTCGTGCTAACGCCCCAAGTGGAGACAACATGCGAGCCACTCGTTATCATTTGAGAGCTGTCTGTGAGCGAGTACAGGAGAATTGTATTGTATTTTGATAAATAGGTTTACAGTACGTGAAATTATAATCGTGAGACTTTTGGGGTTGTTGTACGTTTAAGTATTTAGTACAAGCTTTTATTTCACAGATCAGTGTAGGATGAGAGAAAGGGATAGAGCTGTATAACTTATAACTCTGTCTCTAACACTCCACCTAAATTGAATTGCTTTAATATATTGTCATTGTAGGGCCTCTATTCAACGCACTAAAACCATATTGTCAATTGTTTTTAACTCAGCCGCAATTACTGTTAGGTAAATAAAAGCTATCAAAACGTTGACAGCACGTGTACCTTTTTATGTGTGTGTACGGGTTTGTGTATCTGTAGCATTGTCGCTCCCAAACGGAAAGACTGATGAGGACGAGGTTTTATTTAAAATAGGAAGCAAGTTTAAACGGGATAGGTGTGATAAAAACAGTCTGGCCACTTGGTGCAGCAGAAACGGTCGCCATGATATTATAGGTTTTTATAATATTTGATACTACGTAGTTTAGGTAGCTTCAGCCAGTGACTGACTGCGTAGAATTAGTAAATGAATCATTCCATTGGAACAGTTTATTTTTCCGAGATAGAAAGTCTATGTGCTATTCTAGAATATAATCTAAGTATCTCTATGCCAAATTTCAATTTAACATTTATAATATTGGTTAGAAGTTAATGTTTTGACGATGCGCTGGCCTAGTTGGTAATAACTCTGCCTACGAAACCAGCGGACCTGGGTTCAAATCCCGTTAAGCGCAGATATTTGTGCGATGAGCGCAAAACAGTATTTAAGTATAAATTTCTCTATGTAAGTATTTATATCGTTGTCTAGTATCCATAGTACAAGCCTAGAGCTTAGTTTGGGACTAGGTCAATTGATGTGAAGTTGTCCTATGATATTTATTTATAATTAAATAACTACACTATCGACTATAATGCTGTCAACATACAATTTACAAGTGTAATATGTAAGTGGGTACATAATGCCAACTTACAAGTTTAAGCATAGTTGCCAAACTCAACTGCTTGGAAACTTATTCTATCTATTACCGTTATTTATTGCGTTAGGGTGTTTGTGCAATGTTAAAGCCATCTTGCTAAACTTAAACAACGTTCAGTTTGGAACGAGGTCAATTTGTGTTAAATTGTATGGTATAGATAACATCGATAATCTGTCTATCTTACTGTCTTACTAACTGAGTTCCTATTTCGAATCTAGTATTCTTAGAAACTAAATCATACTAGCAATCATTGCAATTTGTGACAAAGATTTTTCAAAGAGATATTATTTTAAATTTCATTTCGATTCGTCAAGTTGGTAGTATCTATAAGAAAAGACAAATTTCCCCTGTGGAATCACTTAGCGTCATTTGTATTATAGCAAATAAAAAAAAACATCGACTCATATCAGCCGAAACACGACCACAGCTGGACATAGGCCTTCCCGAAAGATCTCCACGAGGGCCGGTTTTGCGCTTCTCGCATCCATCAACTTCCCGCGATCTTCACCAGGTTGTCGGATCTTTGTGGAAGGCCTGCCAACATGAGTCCATCAGGCCATCAGTTCTACAAGCAAGCTACTGCCAATTTGCTGGGCTATGTCGGTGATTTGGGTTCTTCCGTGGATTTCGTCATATTTGATTCGATCTCGCAGAGATACGCCGAGATTTTTTTAAATAGTTATTATTCAATCAAAATAAAGTCAAGCGGGAATCATTTTTTTACATTATATTGACGACAATATCAATAAATGCAGTCACAATTAAAAAAAATGTTTTTAGGGTTCCGTGCCCAAAGAGGACCCTATTACTAAGACTCCGCTGTCCGTCTGTCTGTCTGTCCGTCACCAGGCTGTATCTCACGAACCGTGATAGCTAGACGGTTGAAATTTTCACAGAAGATGTATTTCTGTTGCCACTTTTACAACAAATAGGTAAAAACAGAATAAAATATTTTTTTGTCTCCGTTTTTTGCTAATATTGTATAAGGTGGAATGGTGCCTGTGTGGTTGCCGGGTTAGAATAGTGCCACTCCATGTCTTCCCGTGGATGTCGTAGAAGGCGACTAAGGGAATAACGGCTTGTAGTATTGTTAGGCGATGGGCTTGCAACCTGTCACTAATACGCTGGTAAACATCTTAGCCTCTTTTTGCAAAATGTGGTTACTGAATTATCAACAAGTTTTTAAAGTTGTAGGTAATTCTGTAGCTCTGCATAGCCCACTCTGGGAGTACAGGCGTGAAGGTATGTATGTATGTATTACTAAGACTCCGCTATCCGTCTGTTTGTTTATCCGTCACCAGGCTGTATCTCACGAACCGTGATAGCTAGACAGTTGAAATTTTCACAGAAGATGTATTTCTGTTGCCGCTTTAAGAAAAATACTTGAAAAGGATAAAATTAATAGATGGTACGGAACCCTTCGTGCGCGAATCCGACTCGCACTTGGCCGGTTTTTATTATAGAGTCTGGCAAACGAAAGCGTGGCCTGAAAAAATGGCAACACTGTAGTGTCGTCCCTTTTTTCTTAGATTGATTTGAAAGGGATGACACTACAGTGTTGCCATTTTTTCAGGTCACGCTTTCGTTTGCCAGACTCTATTTTGTAGCAATTACTCCACCGGTACCGTTCTCTATTGCCAAAAACAAACTGTAAACACTCCCATTAAGTCGTTGAACTAAAAGCCCAACTAGCTAAGTGTCCAATGTTGATGTAACGTGCTAGTTGCGTGTGAGCACACGGACGCGAGTCGCTGGGGACGTTGTTTAAATTGGAGCGAACTGTACGTGTGCTTGTCTTTCGGTTTAAGTAGGACGTGGGTATTTTATTTTACATGCTTCAAACGGGGTGCGTAACGATCGATATTAAAATATTTTCTATAATATCAGTCGATATAACGCTTATTTGATATAATTATTGAATCATTATAACAACATTTCGTATATTTAAATATGATATAATTATCATTTTATATAACGATCGTTTGTTCTAAAAATATTTTATGTGACATACATTAAGTATAATGCATATTTACTATAATCAACTCATGATATAAAGTTAATTTCATATAAAGTACAGTTGGTATAAGAAAATACTGTCTATACTAACTCGTGTCCAACTACAAGGGTTGGTTTGTTAGTTACCTATTGTGACCCTACAGAGCGGTAACTCCTAGGTCTCAACTAATATATAGGTTAGGTTAGGTTAGAATTGTGTCAAGGCGCGAAGCGCCATAACTACGCGGAATAGGAGCTCCGCAATGCGGAGCTCCGTCGACTTTGCCTCACGGTCAGCGTTGTACCAAAAAATCATTCGACAAAAAAAGTTATTCCAAACAAATATACTCAACAACTACCAGAAAAGTAGTTTAGGTTAGGTAAATAAAACGCAATTTGCTCACTAATATATATATATTTTAATAAAAAATAATATACCACATGATAGTTATACAATATGATTATTATTCAAAATGATGATTATACCAAATGATGTTTATAATAAATAAATGATATACTATATGATAATTATAGTAAATAAAAATAGATATTTTGATAATATACCAATCGTTTATTATATAAAATGAGTGAGTATATCCTTTTAAATTATATCAAAATGTTATCATATCAAATGAAATTATATTAATTATTTTTATACCGATCATTACACACCCCTTCAAACGGTTTGATGAATTTTCATATAACAAGTGTTCTTAGATTCGAGAGTGCTTAGAGAGCTGCCGTAATATTTAAATAATAAAAAAGAGGGTTAATTGACAAGATCTTTGAATTAAGAGTTAGTTAAGTGTCCATTATTTTAGCCTTCAGCTAAATGTGTCAAAAATTGGTGCCGTCACCGTCCTAGTTACCTAGTACCCTAGTACCCATCGTACAAGCCTAGAGCTTAGTTTGGGACTAGGTCAATTTGTGTGAGATTGTCCCCTGATATTTATAATTTATTATACACTCCATGTTAAAATCAGTTTTGCTAGAAAGAGATAGGAAGAAATCTTTGTTGGCTTTCTCCTGTATATATCTTTGCTTATTTTTATAGCTATTCAATTATTTTTTTGTACTCTATGTGAAATACATCAGCTATTATTGAAACTGTGAAAAGTCGTGAATATTTCCTATTCTTCTAAAGGAGTGTGTTACGTTTAGCAAAAAACAAATGTTCTAATGCTCATTTTATATAACACGAATTGCATAATTTTGATCTGTATAATAAACCATCGATAAAATAGTCAGGATGCATAAAACGAAATGCATAATTTCAACTTTTACTATTAATGTAGTCACAGTTCTAGCCTAACCGAACCTAGTTAGAAAAAAATTACTTAAAATGCATAATAACAAGAAAATTACGGTTATACTAAATGAGTGTTATGTTATTCGATCGTATGCGAGATAAAATTATACAATTGGTTTTTATGCTACACGTTCATTATGCTTTTCGTGATTAGTTCAATACAATTAAACAAAATCTGTTTATACTGATCGAAGCTCACCCCTTCGAAAGCCGTACCGTTTCATACTCTGCTCAATTGGGTTAGACCAAAATATATAACTCACAGTTTTTACATTCTAATTCGAAATAATAGGTAATTTTAAGAGACCAATTTCATTAATTTTGTATTGGACCCAATAGTTTTGTTTTAATATCTTTATTTATTTGGCAGATATTTTATGCATGACACGATTATTTTAAATTTGGGTAGGCATTTTCTAATAAATTACGACAGTTAAATTATATCTAATGATAAAAAGTGATTTTAATTGTGTATTAAAACATAATATTTCAAGCGGGTCTCGCCTAACCCATAAGATACACCTGGAAGAGGTTCAAGCCGAAAACGAAAGTCAAACAAAGGTTAAATAATAGTTCTTGCGAAATATCCGAAATAGACAAAACTTAATAATGCAGAACGGCTTTAAAACCTTATTCCTCGAAATGGTTTTCGAATTAGGGTAATTGTAAAAATATTTAGAATCCCAATTACTTACCGGTGAAAGTATTCTTGTTTCACTCCGCGAGCTGCATTTGTACGGTAAGTTGGCGTCAGTCCAGACAGTTCATTTGCCCGCCGCGTCTGATCTTCCGGATGCAAATCTATAAGTGAATTTTGACGCAACGCTCGTTATTCCGCGTGCTTGAGAGTTTGTGGCAGTTTTAAATCTGGCTGGCTAAAATACTGCCAAACTGAAAGCAAACTATTGAAACCTGTTTACATGTCAGTAATGGCGGCCGATTAAAAAAACCATTTCATCTCACTAGCTCGGAAAGCCCTTTTTGTTTGTTTGATATCTATTGAGAAAATCGTTTTTTATCCACATGTGAAGAAAGAGTTTTGACATTTGAAGGCAGCTTAAGTGATATTTGACAGCTAACAAAACGTAAAATGTTAAAAGTGCTGAATTTTTAACATCGCAATTAATGAATTGCATCGAGTAAAAAACACTAAATTTAATTCCTAAATATCAGCATTTGACATCAACCTTCATTCTTGTTATAATAACGGATAAAATGTTCTGACAGTCCAATTAATTCAATGTGGGAACAAAACGCAAGGTTTTTCTTTAAGTCAAAACTTTTTAATAAAGCTGTCAATGTTAAATATTCGCGTGTTTTTCCAGTTTGTTTTGTTATTAAAAATGAGTGATTCGAGTGACGAACACGTATTAACACCTGTGGAATTACGGGAAACCGTGCAAAATGCGGAATTGAGCTTATAGTACAAACCCTTTTTCTTATTTTCCTCGCTGTAGTGAGGTGAAAAGTTTTGAGTTATACACGGACGAAAAGTTATTTGACGTCTCGTGTGTTGAAACACTCGCTATGCTCAATGGTCAAT
Organism: Acleris emargana; assembly: GCA_927399475.2. Classification (NCBI taxonomy): domain Eukaryota; kingdom Metazoa; phylum Arthropoda; class Insecta; order Lepidoptera; family Tortricidae; genus Acleris; species Acleris emargana. The sequence goes on from OV656843.1 coordinate 4,508,502, forward strand.
CATACAATCCCTTCGCTAGCTCGCGTTTCAAATGAACACTCGCAGGTAAAATACAACTTTCCCCCCTTGTATAACAAATGACTATTAAAGTCTGTACAATGTTTTTCTTTGAAAGTAATACATATTAATATCATTAAACTATTATACATTGTCAGAACTATTCGTTTTTTCTATAGTACACACAAAATGACTAAAACATACAAGTAGAAAACATCAAAAACTCAGGTACACCGCCAAGCAGCCTGAGCAGTGTTCGCGTTGTTGTGTTCAGGTGTGGGGATAAGATAACCGGTGATATTACTAGCATAGAGGCGTTCCGTACTTCTAATCGATTCACAAAATGTTATCATACAATCGTTTCCCCTTGCTTTACTTGACTTACCGCTTCATAACACAGAAGACGATGTTATCGTCAAAAAAACATTTTTAACCCATTTTTAAATTGTATAGGGTAAAGTCACCAGTGGTCAGCCAGGGAACTGTAATCAGCCTGTGCCTATACTTTGTATGAGTGGGAAGAGTACGAAAGATATATTTCCCACTCTTCGCACTCATATAAGGTCGCCTACTGGTCTCTGGCTGACCACTGGTGACTTTACCCTACCTACGAGTTAATGTCGGATGAATAAACAGACGAAAAGGAAATAGAATAAAAAAAAGAATCGTCGCTGTTTAAAAGCTCACTTAACCCAGATGACGACGAGCGAGACTGAAAGGAGCGGAAACAAAAGGGTTAACGTTCGTTTTAACTTTTAACTCGAAAAGGAATACAAAATACAAGTCTTGGAGCGTAAAACAGGTGTTTAGCGAGTCTCATTGAAAAATGGCATACAAGCTGTCTATTCCAAAAAGTAAAACCATGTCTCTTACAGTATTGTTTTAAACTCGGTCGCCATTATTGTTTAAAAATAAAATAACAACAAATAGGGTAAAGTCACCAGTGGTCAGCCAGAAACCAGTAGTAAGCCTTGCCTATACTTCTTATGAGTGGGAAGGGTAAGAAAGATATATTTCCCACTCTTCGCACTCATTATAAGGTCGACTACTGGTCTCTGGCTGACCACTGGTGACGTTACCCTAGCAAGCTTTAAAAAACCCGACTATTGTTGCTTACATACATACATACATACATAAACTCACGCCTTCATTCCCAGAGTGGGGTGGGCAGAGCTACAGAATATAAATCGTTATAAATCCTAAATGATCGTTCAAAATGAAAAATGATGAAAGAAACTTAAATATCATTTTTAAATACCTACTCAATGATACCCCACTTGTCATAGTTCGTTGTTTTTTTTTACAATATGGAGTTTAGTTGCCGCCATATTGAATTTTAATTACTCTCATGTATATATATTTAGTGACACTTACAAGATTAAGAAAAAAACGATTGACATCAAAATTGGTCCTTGCGTTTAGTTTCTAGAACGTTACAAAGGAATAAACATACATATTTAGGCTGATAATCACAATACCTTCCTTCGGCAGTCGGGTAAAAAAAAAAGCATTTAAAAATCAATATGAATTTATCTAGTAGAATAGAGGCCCTGCTATATTATAACCTTGTAGGTAATTCATAACCACGCAATAGCCTAAATAAACTGGAAAAATGCTTTGTCCTTATCTGTCATTGTGACATTTCCATGCGACAGAAAGGGACAATGAATTCTTAGTTTAGATTAGACGGGCTAGATTTCAGTTAAGCGAAATCGTTAAAACGGAACAAACAAAGATAATTTAGTCAATATAAATAGTATAAATTAAAAATGTTGTAGGAATATGTATCTTACTGCATTGGCCTTTATACTAAAATAATCTGAAAACCCATAAATTGTAATTGCCTTGCGAATTATTTAAGTCCATTTTTAATTAAAAAATTGTTCTTCTTTGAAGACTTGTTTACGAAGTTTGATTCGCCCTTTAACTAAATTAAAGATTACAGAATGAATTATGAAAAGCAATTTCACCAAAATCAATTTTGCGACTTGTTAATTAATAAAATTGATTTTAAAATTCTGTGGTCCAAGTGAAAAAGGGTATAAGTCTTCTGAAGGTCAAGTGAAAAAGGGTTTAAGTCTAGTACTGTCCGTTCATGTATATACCCTTTTTTATTCCGAGTTAACTCGACTTGTACCCTTTTTCACTAAGACCACAGAATTAAAGCAGCATAGTTTTAATTAGACCATTATATTTTTTTAACTTTATTTTTTCATTAGTAGTAAAAACTATATATAGCAGGGTACTTTAAAATAAATGAAAATCGCGTTAGCTTTAAAAAAAATCGGAGCCGTCGTTTTGATACAGACACTCAAAAACAATGTTAATATACGGTCGATGTGATAATAAACTCATTATGATATTGTTTATTAAGGGTAGGGGTCGGGTCGCATAAAGTTTGAAGTCATATTGTTGATTGGCATACGTGGATTGGTCATACTCATCATTACGCATAACTGTAAATAGTCATACATTTATGTGCATAACGTTTTTAATCATAATGTTTAAGAACATATTGTGTAACGCGCATAAATTTGATGCGCATAAAATTATTTAACCATACATTTTAATGGTCATAAAGTTTTTCCGCTCTTTTATAAAAAAATAACCCTAATCTATCCGCGATCCGAGTCGGTTTTGCCACTAACTTTATATTATATTAATATTATGACTAAATAAATGTATGACAAACCAATTATGACTCCGTATAATTATGACGGAACAATTATGCCATAGTATAAGTTATGCCAAATAAAATATATGAGCATCAACTTTATGCGTAATGTGTTATGACAATCGAAATTATGACAATAGTTGTTATGCGACCAGATAGCCACCCGTTTATTAACAGTGATTATGGATTTTCATTATTATTGGTAGTCTTGTCACTGAAAAAAACAATTAAGTGAGGAAACTCTTGCTTTAACCTACGACCAAACAGCAGTGTTTGCTTTGTTGTGCTCAGTTGTGGAGGTACGACAACTTGTGAAATAAACATAGGAATCCCTTTGCTTTGGCATAATTATTTTCGTCAGGATTACTTGCACATTTTGCAAAAATACAACAGAGCTGTATATTTCTCGTGCCGCTGAATTACTATCCTCCAGAATACCATCTCATAGTTGCTACGTACATTTGTAGAGCATATGACCGACTTCTAAAATTGGCATCAGCTGAGTCTTTGGTCTGGCCGTTGTCTTATTTCCTATAGAGGGTGAGCAATTTAAAACCGCTTTCCAGTTAGTGCAGTTTTTTTATGGCCTAGAGAAGGTAAACGATCACTCAGACAACCTGATGGTAAGTGGATCCATAGACATTCGCATTCACAAGACCGCAATCCTAAGATATATTTTAGATATTAAAGCAAGAAAGAGAACCAAACACGCACAAACGCACATCAAAATTTTGACAACGTCAGACGTCAGATGTCATTACTTATTTTTTTTAAGTAGAACCTAGCCTAACGTAATGTGTCTATTGTGTCGTAGAATTGGAGTTACGCCCTTTTAGAATAAGTACATCTTAATAAAATAAACTATTCATAGGAAAAACATAAAACACTTGATGTCTTCCTCCTTTCAAACAGTATACAGAGAACTAGTAAAATTATAGTCTTAGAAATATATTTTTCTCAAACATGCTCGGAAAAAACGGTATTCCGATTGAAAGACAAGGACGGAAAGAGCGTCATTTTACTCCTAGGAGTAAAAAAACTATATGAAAACACTTTCCGTCCATGTCCATATATTTCTTAAAAATGCTGTCAATTTGCATACAAAATCAAAAGGACCAAGACAAAAATTCCAAACAGCCAAGGTAACTGCTCGCTTTTTTAGCACAGTGCGTGTGTTTCTTTTTGAATTTGCATTCCAATTTCTATGGTTAGTATTTAAAAACAATTGACAGTCGGTAAAATTCGTTCATTCTGCATAATATAATTGTGAAACCGAATATTAAACTATTTGTTGTGTGAAATACTTACTATAAAAAATGAGCTCAAGCGACGAAAGCAACGAAATAGGTACCACACCGCCTATATTAAAATCTGAAGCTGCCTCGGTTAGGCAAAACCTGCTTCCCGCTAAATCTAAGTAAAAATATCCGAACTTATGACCAATTTATGCTGTAGAGGGCAAACAAAAATGAAAATTAAATTACTTGCTTTTTAGAAATGTAGTTGTATTATTTCCTCACATGTTTGAGAAAAGCATTATGTATGCCTCGGCGGAAACGAGGATTTCCTGACTCGTATTTTAGCAGGCCTCGCTGTTGCTCGGCCTGCTAACCACCTCGTCAGGAAAACCCTTACTTTCCCCGCCTAGGCAACAATGTACTAATAATCTTTTTTATCAGGGCCGGGATGCAACATGGTAAAACCATACTGCCTTTGGCATGTTACTTTTTTTTTGGACATTAATGGCGGCTTAGTTTAAAAAAACAGACAAGTGCGAGTCTGACTCGCTCACCGAGGGTTCCGTACAAATTTGTAGTTAAATAAAGTTTTTTGTGATTTAATTAAAAATGTATAGATTCAGTTTTTTGTCAGACGGTATTTCTTGCAAAGTTTTATAGTTCTAGGACAACAGAAAGTACCCTATATATTTTTGTTCCGTTGAGAGTGTCAAAATAAACGTTTTTTGTAGCATTAGAGTCTCCCCAGACCTATCGACGCCGAATCGGCTTGAGCCGGTAAGAAAAAGTTTCATGTCCATGCAATAAGAGGGAAAACGACGTCACTCGGCTCGGCTCGGCTCGATTCGGCGTTGCGAACGGAACGACTTGGTTTTCGCTCTTATTACATGGACAGACATCTTTTTGTTACCGGTTCAAGCCGATTCGGCGTCGATAGGTCTGGGGAGACCCTTAACGGCCGTATTTTTTTATACGTGAACTTGGATGTTTGATTTTTTCCACGTATTCAGACCGACGGACGGACGGACAGCAAAGTAATCCTATAAGGGTGCCATTTTCATCTTTTAAAAATAACTTTAAAAGTAAAATTGTTTGAACCAGTCAAATAGAAGCCCAGGAGGCCTGGGGCCCGCTTGCATTTTATAAGAATTGAGAAAGTAATATGAAAACTAAGTGTCTCGTAAGTTTATGCATTAAGTGTTTTAGGTACACACAATAAAACATAAACGAAAATTTTACGTCGAAGAACAAATTACGTAACTAATACTAACTATATTTAATTATATTGAAGATTCCAAATTCCCGCTGAATCATATAATCCATTTGGATAGCTCACCCTGTACAAGAGAAATGCATCTATTTTAATCAGTTTTGCGCACAAATTTTAATCGCATAATTAATGAACCATGAGAAGTCTGACGTTTCTGGCAGCATCTTCCGTCTGTACATGACTTAGGAAGAAACTTAGACGTTACCACGGGGCACATGATGAAGCTCGGCGTAAAACTTTCAACGTGGGCTTTGAAGTTGTAAATTCTAATATGAAGTGAGAGTGACTTTTACTTTTGAAAGCGTTGCTGATTTTTTTTTATTACTTTAATACAATTTGTGTGCGTCGAACAGCCTAGCAATATTATATAGTAATTGTAATTCAAAACGCGTATAGTCTATTCGCGTTAAGAAAATAGTGACTCATCAGTGCAACTGCAAAGTAAAGGTGTATTCATTGGTGGCTTTCTAATTTACTGTGATCTAATTGGTCAAAGGGCGTGGCTAAGCCGATGAGTCACTATTTTCTTAACGCGAATAGCCTATAGTAGTCAATAAAAATCCATACAAATTTAGCTCCGGCCGTTAACGTTTTCACCCCCTAAATCAAGTTTGATTTCCACGACTTTTGAATATGTTGTAGTTATTATAAAGAACTAGGTATGTGCCTAATTGTGCAAATTGTGGTAACAGAGTTATCAACAAGTTTTTAGAGTTGTTGGTAATCCTGTTGCTCTGCCTACCCCACTCTGGGAATGAAGGCTTGAAGGTATGTATGTATGTAGGTATGTACGTTTCTGTTTTTGATTTTTTTAATTTGTTTCATTCTAAACGTATGGAGAAAGTATTTCATGATATCTACAATATATTCAAAATTGGTAAAAATCGGACTAGTTTTAAGGGGAGAGAAACGTTTACGCATTTTGTATGGAATTTTTTAGCTTCACAATGTTCTTTATACTTAATAATACTAACACAGTTGTTGGCGCAACACTTTGGTACCTGTGCGAAAGGTCAAAGAAAGAAAAACTGTTTAAAATACGTTGTTTTTTTAAATAAGAATTAAAATGAAGGCAATGAAGGTTTTTGGACGCTTTGTTTGACACGTCGTGTTCACTTAAAATCTTTAATAGCTAAAAATAAAAATAAAAAACAAAACATGAAATGTTAATAACATATCGTAACAACCAAATATCAAAGATTTACAAATGATATAATGAGCGAGATTCATTTTGAAATGCTATTATTTTTAAACCCAGTCGGTCAGTGTGACATGATGTCTGTATAAATTTGTTTTATTATTGATTTGGGTGTCGGCCAAGAAATCTCGCTAATCTGGGATTGCGATTAGTGTCGGAAATTAGCTGATGCGCAAAAATGGTAATGTTGGTATTACCACTGCCATCTTTCTTCCATCGGACTTCCAGACGCGGCGCGGGATACCATTCATAGGTCGAAATTCAGCCTTTTCAAACGAACCGCTTTGCATCATCCTCCATAATGCGTACTGCAACAGAGTGAAGTGCGCTTCCGTGTTATGCTATACAGACGTATTTTCGAGTGGATACAATCTGAACCTATTTCAAACTAGGGTGAATAGGCATCTTTTGGGTGAGCTCGCTTCATCGTCGACAACCAACATCTTCGTCCTCTAAGCGCAAGGGTTAGTCGAGAGCCAACATTATTATCAATAATAAAAAACCGGACAAGAGCATGTCTGACCATGCTCAGTGTAGGGTTCCGAAGCCGTTATTTTACAAAAACTATCTTAAAAAACAACAAGTATAGACTAATTCTTATTTTAAAGTTATTTGGTGCTTACCTACCTACCTTTCCGCGTGAAGAAGTAACAAAGACCTACCCACGAAAACGAATAAATCAACTTTAAAACTAAAACTAAACTCGTCTTTGGCTTACGTTGATGAATAAAGAGTACTTATACTAGTATATAGACTTACTTCACAGCGTCGCTAGTGTCACTGATAAAAATTAACCAAGAAAAATATGGCGGATTGAAAAGTATTTAACATAGTAGGTATTTAACGCACATTGACGACAGAATCAAAAATTGTTGTCGGCTTTTAAAAACTGGCGCTTTGTTATAGTAGGAGATCGGAATAGGAGACGACCTTCATCAAGCTGTTTATTCGATACAAAGGTATTTTATATCAAAATTAACATGGTAAGTAATATTTGGTAAATAGTGAAATAAAATAAACAAAATGTTTTTTTTGTAGTTTGCTACTGCTTGTTTAATTGACAAATGACATAGGTACCAATCGAATGTATGAAGCATATAGTGTATGCAAATGTTAGGTTGGCTATTTTTAGGCAGGTAAGTCGGTGCTAATCATTTACACTAAACCAAACGTTTGCTATAGGGTTCATACTTTTGATTATTATGTAATTAGTCTATTAAACAAGAAACAGCAATTATTTTTCAAAGTTCTTTTGAAAAACAAATGTATATACAAGTATAGGACTGAAATTTTTCAGCCAACCTATTCGAAATGAAATATATTACTTACCATATAAATTTGATATAAATTACTTTTGTATCGAATAAACAGCTGGGTGAAGGTCGTCTCCTAATTTGGATCATAGACCTACTTGTTAAAATAGTAACTGTTTAAGTCGCTAGGTGAAATCGCGTACGAAAGTCTTGTTCCGTCCTGTCTGTAAACTCGACATGTTAAAGTTTGGTTGTATTGAGTTTCTGTCCCGCAACTCCAACTCTGTGGAACTGCGGCTTATATGGCATGTTCTCTGACAACAAAGTTTCAATTTACCTATATCAATACTTGGGGGTCCGCCCGTTTGAATTACCGACAGTTTTCGTAGAATGTATAATGACAGTGTAGAATCAGAAATGATGATATCCGCAGTAGAGCTAAGGTTACCGACATAGCCCGAAGAATAGCTAAACTGAAGTGGCAGTGGGAGGGGCACATCGCCTTCAGGACTGATGGCCGATGGGGTCAGAAGGTTCTCGAGTGGCGTCCGCGGACCGGGAGACGAGTCGTTGGTAGGCCTCCAACAAGATGGAGTGACGACCTTGTGAAGATCGCGGGAACGCGGTGGATGCGAAAAGCACAAGACCGGTCTGAGTGGAGAGCCTTGGGGGAGGCCTATGTCCAGCAGTGGACGTCTTTCGGCTGTTATGATAATGATGATGATGAGCGTAGAAAGAACACACTTGGTTTTCGCTCTTATTACATGGACATACATCTTTTTGTTACCGGTTCAAGCCGATTCGGCGTCGATAGGTCTGGGGAGACCCTTAACGGCCGTATTTTTTTATACGTGAACTTGGATGTTTGATTTTTTCCACGTATTCAGACCGACGGACGGACGGACAGCAAAGTAATCCTATAAGGGTGCCATTTTCATCTTTTAAAAATAACTTTAAAAGTAAAATTGTTTGAACCAGTCAAATAGAAGCCCAGGAGGCCTGGGGCCCGCTTGCATTTTATAAGAATTGAGAAAGTAATATGAAAACTAAGTGTCTCGTAAGTTTATGCATTAAGTGTTTTAGGTACACACAATAAAACATAAACGAAAATTTTACGTCGAAGAACAAATTACGTAACTAATACTAACTATATTTAATTATATTGAAGATTCCAAATTCCCGCTGAATCATATAATCCATTTGGATAGCTCACCCTGTACAAGAGAAATGCATCTATTTTAATCAGTTTTGCGCACAAATTTTAATCGCATAATTAATGAACCATGAGAAGTCTGACGTTTCTGGCAGCATCTTCCGTCTGTACATGACTTAGGAAGAAACTTAGACGTTACCACGGGGCACATGATGTTAAGCTCGGCGTAAAACTTTCAACGTGGGCTTTGAAGTTGTAAATTCTAATATGAAGTGAGAGTGACTTTTACTTTTGAAAGCGTTGCTGATTTTTTTTTATTACTTTAATACAATTTGTGTGCGTCGAACAGCCTAGCAATATTATATAGTAATTGTAATTCAAAACGCGTATAGTCTATTCGCGTTAAGAAAATAGTGACTCATCAGTGCAACTGCAAAGTAAAGGTGTATTCATTGGTGGCTTTCTAATTTACTGTGATCTAATTGGTCAAAGGGCGTGGCTAAGCCGATGAGTCACTATTTTCTTAACGCGAATAGCCTATAGTAGTCAATAAAAATCCATACAAATTTAGCTCCGGCCGTTAACGTTTTCACCCCCTAAATCAAGTTTGATTTCCACGACTTTTGAATATGTTGTAGTTATTATAAAGAACTAGGTATGTGCCTAATTGTGCAAATTGTGGTAACAGAGTTATCAACAAGTTTTTAGAGTTGTTGGTAATCCTGTTGCTCTGCCTACCCCACTCTGGGAATGAAGGCTTGAAGGTATGTATGTATGTAGGTATGTACGTTTCTGTTTTTGATTTTTTTAATTTGTTTCATTCTAAACGTATGGAGAAAGTATTTCATGATATCTACAATATATTCAAAATTGGTAAAAATCGGACTAGTTTTAAGGGGAGAGAAACGTTTACGCATTTTGTATGGAATTTTTTAGCTTCACAATGTTCTTTATACTTAATAATACTAACACAGTTGTTGGCGCAACACTTTGGTACCTGTGCGAAAGGTCAAAGAAAGAAAAACTGTTTAAAATACGTTGTTTTTTTAAATAAGAATTAAAATGAAGGCAATGAAGGTTTTTGGACGCTTTGTTTGACACGTCGTGTTCACTTAAAATCTTTAATAGCTAAAAATAAAAATAAAAAACAAAACATGAAATGTTAATAACATATCGTAACAACCAAATATCAAAGATTTACAAATGATATAATGAGCGACATTCATTTTGAAATGCTATTATTTTTAAACCCAGTCGGTCAGTGTGACATGATGTCTGTATAAATTTGTTTTATTATTGATTTGGGTGTCGGCCAAGAAATCTCGCTAATCTGGGATTGCGATTAGTGTCGGAAATTAGCTGATGCGCAAAAATGGTAATGTTGGTATTACCACTGCCATCTTTCTTCCATCGGACTTCCAGACGCGGCGCGGGATACCATTCATAGGTCGAAATTCAGCCTTTTCAAACGAACCGCTTTGCATCATCCTCCATAATGCGTACTGCAACAGAGTGAAGTGCGCTTCCGTGTTATGCTATACAGACGTATTTTCGAGTGGATACAATCTGAACCTATTTCAAACTAGGGTGAATAGGCATCTTTTGGGTGAGCTCGCTTCATCGTCGACAACCAACATCTTCGTCCTCTAAGCGCAAGGGTTAGTCGAGAGCCAACATTATTATCAATAATAAAAAACCGGACAAGAGCATGTCTGACCATGCTCAGTGTAGGGTTCCGAAGCCGTTATTTTACAAAAACTATCTTAAAAAACAACAAGTATAGACTAATTCTTATTTTAAAGTTATTTGGTGCTTACCTACCTACCTTTCCGCGTGAAGAAGTAACAAAGACCTACCCACGAAAACGAATAAATCAACTTTAAAACTAAAACTAAACTCGTCTTTGGCTTACGTTGATGAATAAAGAGTACTTATACTAGTATATAGACTTACTTCACAGCGTCGCTAGTGTCACTGATAAAAATTAACCAAGAAAAATATGGCGGATTGAAAAGTATTTAACATAGTAGGTATTTAACGCACATTGACGACAGAATCAAAAATTGTTGTCGGCTTTTAAAAACTGGCGCTTTGTTATAGTAGGAGATCGGAATAGGAGACGACCTTCATCAAGCTGTTTATTCGATACAAAGGTATTTTATATCAAAATTAATATGGTAAGTAATATTTGGTAAATAGTGAAATAAAATAAAAAAAATGTTTTTTTTGTAGTTTGCTACTGCTTGTTTAATTGACAAATGACATAGGTACCAATCGAATGTATGAAGCATATAGTGTATGCAAATGTTAGGTTGGCTATTTTTAGGCAGGTAAGTCGGTGCTAATCATTTACACTAAACCAAACGTTTGCTATAGGGTTCATACTTTTGATTATTATGTAATTAGTCTATTAAACAAGAAACAGCAATTATTTTTCAAAGTTCTTTTGAAAAACAAATGTATATACAAGTATAGGACTGAAATTTTTCAGCCAACCTATTCGAAATGAAATATATTACTTACCATATAAATTTGATATAAATTACTTTTGTATCGAATAAACAGCTGGGTGAAGGTCGTCTCCTAATTTGGATCATAGACCTACTTGTTAAAATAGTAACTGTTTAAGTCGCTAGGTGAAATCGCGTACGAAAGTCTTGTTCCGTCCTGTCTGTAAACTCGACATGTTAAAGTTTGGTTGTATTGAGTTTCTGTCCCGCAACTCCAACTCTGTGGAACTGCGGCTTATATGGCATGTTCTCTGACAACAAAGTTTCAATTTACCTATATCAATACTTGGGGGTCCGCCCGTTTGAATTACCGACAGTTTTCGTAGAATGTATAATGACAGTGTAGAATCAGAAATGATGATATCCGCAGTAGAGCTAAGGTTACCGACATAGCCCGAAGAATAGCTAAACTGAAGTGGCAGTGGGAGGGGCACATCGCCTTCAGGACTGATGGCCGATGGGGTCAGAAGGTTCTCGAGTGGCGTCCGCGGACCGGGATACGAGTCGTTGGTAGGCCTCCAACAAGATGGAGTGACGACCTTGTGAAGATCGCGGGAACGCGGTGGATGCGAAAAGCACAAGACCGGTCTGAGTGGAGAGCCTTGGGGGAGGCCTATGTCCAGCAGTGGACGTCTTTCGGCTGTTATGATAATGATGATGATGAGCGTAGAAAGAACACACTTCGTTGGTATTTTCATACAGTTAATTATGCATGGATACCTTCAAAAAAAGAGCCTACGTTTCTCTAATTGGTCGGCAACGCACCAACAGCCCTTCTTGAGTTGCTGCTGTTTTATAGTACGGCGTGGTATGGTATTTCCATCAGGTAACTCACATGCTTAATTTGCCTCCCTCTAATTTATTACCTAACTATTAAATAAAATTTGTACTAGTTTTCTTTATTAATATTAATTACTACATTATTTATAAGTACAAACAAAGCAATGCATGATTTTTCTGCATGGCAATGGTTTAAAATCTCGATCGTACCTATATCAATATAAACCGGAAAATTAAAATGTATTTTGAATAGATCTTACTTGTGGGAGGACCTTGTGCAGGGTCCGTCCGGGTTGGTACCACCATCTTATCCATTAACCTACCGCCAAGCAGCAGTATTTGCATTGTTGTGTTCCGGTCTTAGGATTGCGGTCTTGCGAATGCGAATGTCTAATGGGTCACAGTTTCCACTTACCATCAGGTGGTCTGTGTGCTCGTTTGCCTTCAAATGCCATAAAAAAAATAAAAAAAAGATATCGGGTAAGTGTGGCGACCTAGCGACATCTAACGGAAAACTTGTATCAACAACTCGCTAGCGCCAACAGTGTCAGACAGCGGAACTAAGAATCCTACAACGCGCTAACGAAGTTTCTAAAGTCGGTTGACATATATACCACTTCCAACTTCATCCTAATGGACTTCGGTCCCCAGGCATAACACCCGCCTGGAGAGAGATCTCTCTATTGTCCTCTCTTCCTACATAAGTATTTTTCCATGTTAAGTTAAATTATGTTTTTAATTTCATTTCATTTTCTCTAAGCAAGGGAACTAGTGATATTTTCAAGATGATATTTAAGCTCTTTGAATAAGATATCATTTAGTTAATTAACCTTCTCCGTCGTATCCTAACTTCATCATTTATGCTTTAATACAATGTTTCTTTAATCATTAAAAGTTAATTTTCCTTTGGAGCACTTCTCTTCATGAATAAATAACATAAAGTTCGTTGATCTTTAAATTGATTTCCGTATTCAGAAATACTCCTGCTAATTACGTAGAAACAAAGATTTTTAAATATATTTAAAGATAAAGATAAAGATACATTTATTCGCAACAATACCAAATTATACAGTACATAGATACAAAAGAACAACACACAGATAAATTTTACTTCTCACGTTCATAACATAAAGCCTTTAAATGCCTAATAGCATAAAAGCATACTTTACTTAATAACGTTCATTTCCTCGCATTCCGCTCCGAATGCATTAATATAGTGGTCATCGATTTTATGGACGACACGGTGTTTTAATTGATCTAACGACTTGTACGTTACAATGGCAGGCAGGTAACTGGATCGATTTTACCCAGAGGTCATTGATACGTCTATACAGATATCTATACCTACCTATTATAAATGCGAATATAGCTCTGTCTGTTTGGTCCACTGCTTTGTCCGGTCCTCAATGAAATTAAGCAAAGATAGATTGTATCTTGGAAAAGGACATAGGTTACTTTCTATCTCGGATAATGTTACAGTTCCTGAGGGAATAGCATTAAAAAATCTTTTATGCGTAGAGCAAAAGCGACCAAAATACAAAGTCAACTTTATGCGGCAGTTTATAGGCGGCAACAATTCCTGCCCTTCTCTAATATTGTGTAATAGAATAAGACAACTTTACTAATTACGGGTAAAGATTCCTCAAAAAAATTACCATGTAAGTGACCTAAATAGGTCTTGACCAAACTGCTAATAGTTCCAATCCATATTACCGAAAAAAAAGTCAAAAAGCCATTAAGTGAAAAAAAAGAACCAAAAAGAGCCATTATGTGTCCAATTTACTGCATAAATTACTACTAGCTGTACTCTTTTAACATTCCAACTCATTCATCTAATATCAAAAATACTTTAGGTATCCTAAAAACAAACGTAAAGGTAATAAATAAGGGAAAACAAGTAAATTTTATTGGCGTTCCTTGGGAGAGGCCTATGTCCAGCAGTGGACTGCAACAGGCTGATGATGATGATGATTATGATGATGATGATGATGATGATGATGATGATGATGATGATGATGATGATGATGATGGTGATGATGATGATGATGATGATGATGATGGTGATGGTGATGATGGTGATGATGATGATGAAGTTAATTTTAATATCGTCTCAAAACTTTATAATGTAAAACCTTCGTGTATTTGTGCCTGTTCCAAAGAAATTAAATAATTATGAATCTGCATTCATGGCTTTCAATATATAATTATAGTTTTAAACGCCAAGCCAAATAGAGTAACATACCTAGACGGAACTAATTATTGTACACATGCAAGGCTATTTCCATAAAGCACAATTCATACCTACTTTGTTACTTAAAATTGGACACAAAAGCCAAACCAATTCAACTTCAAAATGGCTAACAAATGGAGTGTCATACGCAGAAACTAGTCAACTCAGAATAATTTAACAAATGGCAAGCCACTATTCTTGGTTGATATTGTATCATTTTATGAATAGATGACACACTAACCTATAGCACTGTTCAAAAATGTATATTTAGCTGTGTGCTGTGAAGCCAAATACCAATAGTGGGTCAAGAATTTCTCGAAAAAATCATTTATTAAAATTTCAAAGGATTTGAATGTTTTACACGTTTATAATGAAAATATCTCCGATTAAGTTAGGTTGAGATAGAATTATAACTACACAAAGTGAAAAAAAACTGATGAGGAAAAATTGTCACTCTGTGTATTTTGTATCGTGATGCATTCGACAACCGTTATCGTTATCGAAAATGTATAGAATTTAACGTAAACTGCCGAAAGCGTCGAAATGCTCAATGTCAATTCCAAACATTTTAACAGTTTTCGATAATCTCGTAGCTATTGTATCGCAACATACCTTTAGGCCCGCCAGTAGTGAGCAACACTGGATAACATATATTGGCAGGTTTCAGAGCAGCCCAAATGCGACGAGGTTAACAACCAAGAGGGTTTTAGTGGGTGCTCATGCAATGACTAAGTACACATAACCCCTCTTCTTCTCGTAACGAAAGCGTGTATATTGAGAAGATTTCGACATCTAGAAAAGGATATCCAAGCGTTCCCCTATGGAATCCCTAATCATCACTTGTTCTAATGCATTGGTTTGTCCGTTTTTTTTTTATACTTAAGCGTTTGTTCTAAAACTTTTCAATGTTGTTTTAATACAATCCTTAGGTATTTTTTGAAAATTTTAAATGTGGTCTGACTTAGCTGCAATAGGACAAACTTTATAATGGATTTCAAGGAACACCCATTATCCAAGTGATAAACAAATCGGGGGCAACTTGTTCGTCGCCCAAAACTTTGTAGATAACGGGTTGGCTTAAAGTAATGAGAATTACAAAAACTGTTTTTATTTTTATTTTTTCACTTGTTAGGGTTATATAGCGTTTTATTACATAAAAACGAACTAAAACCAATATGATAATCAATCATTCCTATACAGCAAAAAGTCCCGCATCTTAAATTTTTCGTAGCTTTCTTCTTACCGTTTTCATCATACGTTGGACAACATCTATTTTTTCATTTTTTAGTTAATTAGTTTTTTTTGTACCTTGCGCTTCAACTATGTCTGTAATTTTGCTTCCCGCCCATCACTGTAAACTAGTATACTGAGAATTACCAAATAATCCTCTATTGGACGAGCTATAGGGACGTTCGGATGGTTTGAATCCTTCGGTACGAAGTGAACGTCACGCTCTTTTAGTCAATTCTGGCTGCTCCCTGCATAGTGATACTTTCTCCGCAACTTCCTGCACTTCTTTGGAATATCTTCAAGCTGTTTTTTGTAATATTTGGTTATTTTTTGACAGTTTAACTGTTCAACATTGTATTTCTCTAAAATATTCCTTATTCGCCCACGAAAAACATCATATTTTACAGCTAACTTATCTGGGACTGACCCACTTTGTTTTGTACAAACGTTGCCACCTACTTGCGGTCTCGATCATTAAGAATGGGAGGTCTTCCCGTTTTTGGTAAATCTTTAGTCCTAATACCAAGTTTCCACCGCTGGATCAAACATTAAATTGTAGAAGGAGGTACATTTTCAAATTTGTGATGAGAGACCACTTCAGACACGTTCACGTCATAACTTCCTCGCGGACATTTTTTATTAAACCAGTTAATCTTTTTTTGCCTTATTGACAAACTTTACATATTTTCTATTAATTATATCTGTCAAAATCCTTTTTGTATTTTTTTATTGCCTGCTATTGTTAATTGAATACATTCTCATTACTTTAAGCCAACCCGTTATAAGGTCATTTCGTTTTACCAACCATTTGTAACGCTTGTTATATTTACAGAGCCACCGCGGACGTCGCCGCAGCAAGACGGGGGCTTGGCAGGGACGGCGAGGTCTTCCGTCAGCCCACCAGATCCCTCGCCGACCTTCCCTACGGTAAATAACAATGATATCAGAATGTATTATTATCAACTGAAATGTAACGAGTTTGAAGGTCTACCTTGGCCTTCTTTCACTCAGTCTCATACGCCCCTATGCTAGTCTCACTTGACCTGAATCCAAAAAACCTTTTAAGACCTATTTTACCGCACTTAAGATACCTGATTAATTCACTTCACGTAAGCATAACAAAATTAGTATTCAGATTATATTTAGACTAGAGGCAATGGCCTCTTATTTCCTCTGACAACCCCAGAGATAATAATGTCAAAGGACAATCGTCCTGGAGTTTAAACTTCGTCTGTTCAAAGCCCCGTGACATTTAGCCGGATTTTTCGAAACAAAAGATTTTCCTCCGACTTTGTTATCCTAATCTGGTTCTAAACATACGCCATCTTTTTGAAATGTGTCATCTTTTTAGGGAACTTTGGTTTTCTTAAGTGTTGCTGGAGGCAAAAGGGACATGTTTATCTTATCTGTTATTGTTATTGGTCCCTGTTATTTGTCAATGACGACGGATACAGTTTAGAAAGTTTTGTTATTACGTTTCTACAGATAAGTGTACTCTAGTCATATGAATTTGATTTAACTGTCATTCTAATCTTGAATTATTAAATTACTATCAATTTCCTTTGTTTTGAATTAAGATTCCTGTGTACCTACATAAAAAAATGCTGTGTATTAATCATTCCGTGCCAAATAAAGACGTTATAATATTGATTAAATTTTGCCAAATATCAGAGTAGCATCGATGTTCTCCATCTTATACCTACCTACCTTATCTTATGTCTACGCATTTGAAATCTTG
The DNA here is from genome assembly GCA_927399475.2 of Acleris emargana. Taxonomy (NCBI): domain Eukaryota; kingdom Metazoa; phylum Arthropoda; class Insecta; order Lepidoptera; family Tortricidae; genus Acleris; species Acleris emargana. The sequence continues at coordinate 4,525,773 of OV656843.1, forward strand.
ATAAAGTAAATTTTCATTGGCTTGGGTAACTTTGTACCGACAAAAATATTCCCAGATCTTGAATGTTTCTTATGAGAAATTTTCAGTAATTTCTATTAATATTCCTTAATATTGTATAGAAAGAAAACATTGTCAATGTTCCCAATTGACTCTGAGAATGTTTTCAGTTTTTTTTTGATATTTTCAAATTTCTGGAAAGATTCTACAGATTTTTCACCAGATGGCGAGTTAGCTTGATAGCGTCTTCGCGCCATAAAACATAGTCCTCTGGAAACCTTGCGCTCGTAAATGTTTACGGGCCTGAACGCCCACAGATCACCAACAAATACCTCTTTTTACTTTGTTTGTGTACCATATTTAATGCTTCATGTCTTTTTACTCTCAAGTAACTGAGAGCTTCAATGCGTTAACAATTACGACCAACAAAATTATCAAAGCGGTTGAGGCCCGGACGATTTGAATGTTCTTTTGTGTCCCCAATGCCATTAAAAATCCTAAGGTCGTAAGAGCTCTTAAATCCTGCCAAGTTCCAGTTAGTGAAAGGGAAATTGTTATAATTGTTAATTTACAAGTTGCATTGCTTTCTCAGAAGTTAAGAAATCTTCCCAAAAAATTACTGAAAATATTATCGTAAACATTTTGAGAGCATTGAGAATGTTCTCTTTCCAAACAAAATTTAAGACTGTTCTATGAAATTTCCCAGAAGTTTTCAAATGAAAATTTCACAATTTGAGACTTTACTTTTTGGTACAATGCTAGCAATTTTTTTTTTTCATGATAACTAACATACTTTTTCAACGATCATGAAAATTGGACTTGATTTAGGGGGTAAGAAATGTTATGACCCGAAGCTAAATGAGTTGGTTTTTTTCAGTTCACAATACTCTTATGTTACATCACTAACGAAAGATATTTGAATGCAGATACGAGGAGTAGAAATTGGGATCGTGGTAATGGTGTTACTGGTTTGGGTGGGGGCCATCGCTTTGTTCTTCAACCGCTGGGGCAAAATTCGGATGCTACTGCCTTACCAGCCGGACTACAAACAAGAACAATTGAAGGTACATCTTCCAGTATAGTTTTGGATAAATTATCAATGTTTTTCAAGAGCTTAGTTTGTATCAACAAGTTTGTAAAGTTGTAGGTAATTCTGTAGCTCTGCCTACCCCATTCTGGGATTACAGGCATGAAGGAATGTATGTATGTTTCAAGAGTTTAGTTTAACTACAAAGATATCTATATACTTTTGTATTTTTATCATCGTCATCTTTCAGCCGAAATACATCATCTGTTGAATATGATCGATGAAATACTTAAGGTTCAAAAGTGGATAAATATCTATGATGGTACATGACTGGAGAATTGATTAAAAATCCGAATTTTCATTTGAACGCGATTTCTCATAGTAAAGTTAAGTCGTTGCAAATATTTTGAAATTCATTGCATTTTTTTTCTTATTGTGTCTGACACAGTTTTAAAAAAAAAATCGGCCAAATGGGTATTCGGAAAAAAAAACTTTAAATTTATGCAATGATCCTAATTAATTTTATTTTTAACGACATTTTTTTTTAAATCATTTATTCTGCCCTCATAAGCTAAAAGGCGATATCTCAAACTCAATACCCAAAGCAGATACAACCCTCTCCCGTTAATAAAAATGTGGCATTTTCTACATGAGTTTTTTTAGAGATACCGCCATTTGTCTAAGCAGGGCAGTTTTTTCCTTTAAATAAAGTTGTGATTTAATTTAGTTTTCTAAAGTGTTTTGTTACTATATATAAGCAAAATATTCTAATTCATGCTTTAACACGTTGACTGCGGCAATGAAATTGGCGGACTTACCGCGGGTGCGTTACGGGAAATATTTGGTCGTATCGAAGTTTACCGTGGTGCGTTACGGCCAGTATTTTCCCGTTCATAGTGTGTACTTTGAATGGCTGTAACTTTATCAAAAATAACACTACAAAGCTAATTTTTAGATATGTGTTACATTATATAGTCTTTTTTAACAAGCTGAAATAGTACCCGGCTAAAAGTTTTAGTTTAGAAGATATGACTTTTTTACGAAAACTTCAATTTAAGGGAAATTAATTCCCGTACCGCACCGAAAAGGAATGAAGTTAAGGGTGTGACAGTGTTGTATTAAAATAAACGTCGATAATCAACATAATATTTATCATAACCTTCCAAGTTTTTTTTTTTTTCCTGCTTTTAAATATTCTGTCGTCGTCTTTTTGACACTGCATATTTTTATTCACATTACACCTTGATTTTTTATTAGTTATTATAAAATTTCGGTCATCTTTAATTCGAGAAGGACCTGGATTATTGTCATTCGGTCTCATTTGATTTACACTTTCCACTTTCACCACATTTTTATCGTTTTTGTTGGTAGGGCTCGTTTTTATTTTTCTTCGTGTTCGCTTCATATTAATATTTGTCGATATCGCACAGGTGTTACTCCTTCCTATCGACAAATGAGACTGTTTGTACCTTCACCTGGGTGCGGTACGGGGTCACAACTACGGGAAAATACTTCCCGTATCGCACCAGAGAGCAAAACTGACACGGTGGTGCGTTACGGGAACTATTTTCCCGTACGATGTTTTATTACCATATTTAATTCAAAATAGATCTGGTATTCACAAATCTATAGTTGACTCTTTTTTATCTTCATGGGAACCTTGTTAACTCCTTCCCGCACCGAGGGGGAGAACATTATTTTTGACGGCCGCACCCAGCGAAAGTCGAATACGGGAAAATAGTAGCCGTACCGCACACAACGTGTTAAACTAACTTCTACGAAGTGATTAATTTTAATTGATTTATTTCAATATTTGCTCTAAATATTTTTGATTTTTCTTTTGATGCAAGAACTGACCTTTTGTAAATAGGTAACTATTCTATTTTTATTTTGCTACAAGATTGCACATTTCACGTAGAAGTGTTTATTCACATAGGTACGGATGAAATTATAAGCTGCACAAATATACCTTGTCGCTTTAAAGCCTTTGTACAGTTTAGTGCAACAGGACAAACATGACGTTAAAGTGATAAAGCACTAAAGTGTGCAGCTACTTATAAAGTCGACCGTAGTGGTACTACTGGATAAAGGGTATTAGTCAACTTTTTTTTTTAAATGGTATAATTAGATTAGTGTTCTAGACTTAAACCTTTTTCACTTGATCTTCAGGAGACTTGCATCCTTTTTCACTAGGTACCCAGATTTGTACACCAAAGATTATGAGCGTGGTTAAAAATAACTTTGCTAACCTTTGACCTACAAAACTGGTTTTAGGTCCGACAAAGGATAGATATGCTGCTCAATGTTATGAATTCTCTATTGGTTTCCCCTTTTGGAATCCAATCCTTCTTTTGTTTGGTTTTTAGTTAGTTAGTTAATTTTAAGTTTTTGTTTTTAAATAGTCCACACAGTCTATTTTTACGAATAATGATAATAAATCAAGTATTTTTTTTTCTTCGTCTTCTACAAAGTTACTTCCATTGTCAATTGAGTTTGTCGTTTAAAAAACAAAAGCGGCACATTTTATGAGTTAATGAAATGCATTATAAATAATAATCAATTAACGCTTTTGTCCTTATTCAAGGAAAGCTATTCATTTTTTTACTTTAATAATGTATTTTAGTAACGCTTTTTATGTAAGTTTGGCATTTTATTACCTTTATTTATTACATGATTAATTTAACAGGTAAAACGATATTCATCTCAAAACACAACAGTGCTGTAGGATTACAAATGGTGTGTTTCAATAACAAGATGTAATATAAACTTACTTGGTCCCGCTTACTGATGTCCTTTTTCAGGTCAAACGTAGTTAGTTCCTTTTAATAAGTTCGGAGTAAAACAAAACGATTAAGTTATTAATTAAGTAGGTGACTAGTCGTAGCTGGATTCTTAAGAGTTTTATAATTAATGCTTCTATAAGCTTATGTAGGTTAAACTTGAGCTATTTTAGAGTTTAAGCCCTTTTTATTGAACAACACTGTTTTTATTCTGTTTCTGTTAATACTGGCCTATGAAAACAAATACCGTTTTTGGAAAGAAAGAGGTTAAGCCGCGTATATGTACACTCAGGGACAAAAAAAACGGGCAGAGTGCGTTTTCCATACTAAAGAGGCTATTTCGAAGCCTTGGTTCCTTGCTAGGGGTTGTTTTGAGTGAGGTTTAAATGATGGATGCTCCGAGGTTCAATAGAGGAGGTCAAATGTTCTTAAGATACCTACCTTATCACACAATCAGTTAACACCACCGCGAGAGAGTTTGGGTTAGCATTTTGATTTCCTTACATTTAAGATTAGGTGATTAAAATATTGTTTATATTTCTACCATAGTATAACCAAAATTTTATTAGTCTTACAACCATACGGTTTATTTTCGTCACACAAAGAAAAAAAACAGCATTTTTTAAATTGAAACATTAACTACGTATATACATTTTTTTTAGATAGTGAGTAATGTATGGGCAGCTAAAGGATAAGCGCGATACGAGACTTGATTAAAATAACATTTAAGAGGAGATCTTATCTAGTGTCACTGATTTCTATAACGACATTTAAGAGATTTTATTTAGTGTCACTGATTTCTAGCACTCTGGAATGTTATACTGGATCAATGCAAATCCAACTTAAAATACGTCTTACTTAGGCAACGGATGAACTAAATAAGTATTTGATTAATACGCGGCTTAATCGTCCAATTGCTACATTTATTCACTAGTGAATCGTTTGTTTGATGTTGGTACAGTCTAGGAAATTAATTTGCGTATATCCGTAGACTCTGTCGCTATGCCATATCTTTCAACTTTAAGCGATTGACCACAAGATGCATTGCAAGAACGTTATCGATATCAGAAATGTAACTGACGTTTGCTGCCGGCCGATCGCGAGGAGTCCTTACGTCAATTCCATACATATTTTCAGTTTTCAAAAATCGTTTACTTTAACGTTAAGCACCTTGTATTAAGACAGTGATCCGTAAATGCGACAGGGTTCTGCGATGGTATGAGAATACATTTTTTTGAATGATTGTCCATGAAATTGTTGCCAATCTGATTCTTACCAGTTTTTTAGGCCAGTATCCAGTTTTACTATGCATAATCTTAATTGGCAGTTACACCGATTGTAATAAGATCGTTATCTGACTTTTAAACGACTTAAAAACTTTCCTATCGTGCTGAACCTAAATCACTAACTAAGCCCACCATAATATGGGTTACAATTATTTTATTTAAAATATCTTTCAACGGCCGTATCATTGAACAGAATTTGCTTTTCGTCAAAATTAATTTAGCCGCATGAGTAATTTTGTTTGGTAGTCACAAATCTACCCTACCCTAACCTACGTAATTAATGTTTAACATATCGTCGTTGAAACTGCAAAACCTCTTTAGTAACATTTGAAATAAGAACCAAAATGCACCTTTTTAATAAGACAGTAAGGTTTATTTTGCTCTATCATAAACTTGTTAGTAACGCGGTTTTGGAGTATCACCGACGACATCCTATGCACATCATGGTTACAGAAAAATATTGCGTTCGATGAAATGATACAATCGATGGAGTGAACTTTGATAAAATGATGGGTTAAGGGGGTTAGTGCGTCAACGGGATAAGTGCGATAAACCATGGATATCATCGGTTTGACGCACTTGCCCTGTAGACGCACTTGTCCCACCTTACCTTGCCCCATAATACTGCCCTCCTAAGGAGAAAAGGCGTATCTACTATATGAACTCTATTGAAAATCCAACCTTATTATAACCCTTGAGAGTTTAATATGCTTCTATAAATTAATAGCACATGCGCCTTTTCTCCGTAGGAGGGCAGAATATACAATCGATGTCGCTGCTGGTATTTTGACATGATTTTTCTTTGTTGATAATTATGGTTTATTTATTTAAAAGGTACCAGGGAGCAGCGCGCTAGCTGCAGCAGCAGCCGGAGGAGCTTGTGCGCATTCCGCACCGTCAGCGTGTTCGGTAACTAGTTCATCAACACGTGTTTTGATTTCTGTTTCTGTTTCTATTTCATCAACAATACTCATTGTGTTTCTTTTTCTGTGTCTATTTCATCGACGACATTCAGTTGTGTTTCTATTTCGGTTTCTGTTTCTATTTCATCAACACGTGTTTCTTTTTCTGTTTCTGTTTCTATTTCATCAACATTACTCATTGTGTTTCTATTTCACCAACAACATGCAGTTGTGTTTCTATTTCGGTTTCTGTTTCTATTTCATCAACAGCATTCAGTTGAGTTTCAATGGGTTTAAGTTCGACTTTATCGTTGAATTCAAGTGTTACTTTACTTGAATTTCCATTACAATTATCATTAAAAAAGGTATTGTTTATAGAGAAACATTATGGTTTTGCTCAAATATTTAATTTTTCATTATTATCGTGTTATCAGGTAAGAGTACCTTGAATTGTTTAATTACTCAGTGATATGTTTTTTTTAATTTTGGGAGAGCAGTCCTAAATTCGTTCCACAATTTTTTTCTATCACTTGAAGTACTTTTCAATTAACTCCAATGCACTAATTTATTTTCACAGTTCACGCCACAAGCACGAAACATTAAATTTAAGTAGTACTTGCAGAAAAAGTAAATTGGTTAATTTGTCATAAACCTCATTAATTTTAAAGTATTTAATACTATCTACATACAAACCACACCCACGTTATTAATTGCCTGCTTTTGATCCGCTCTTATTTAGAGAGATTTGCTAATCTTGCTATTTTTATGACTTGCTGTAAAATAAAGCTTTAAACATAAAAACAATGCTACGAGTACGTTATAAAGGTCAAGGTTTAATTTATGCCACTATAAAATATAAGGTATAATACCCTTAATATGAAAACACCGTAGTTGCTGGGTAAGAATAGTGTTACTCCGTGTCTTCGCGTGGATGTCGTAAGAGGCGACTAAGGGAATAAAGGCTTGTAGTATTATTGCTAGGCGTTGGGCTTGCAACCTGACTAATGGACTGGTAAACATCTTTGCCTTATTGTGCAAAATCTGGTTACAAAATTATCAACAACTTTTTTGAGTTCATAATAACACTAAAATGCGCTACTTTAAGAAAAAACGCAAATAGTTTTTGATTTTTTGTCAAAGTATACCTACTTGACTAAGAAATTCCTTTAAATTTTTTCGACATTAATATTTATGGTCGAAAAGTAGTAAAGGACTTTCATGGTCGACTGTAAGTATATAATTTGTACCAACGAAAATGTTCCTGAAGAAGCGTATTTCACGAGAGACACTTTGAATAAACAACATTTATTGGAAATTAATACAAGTCCTTAGGTAATTAGCATAAGTATAAGTTTAAAATATTATAGATACAGTCGTCGTCCTTATAATAGCTACTCACTTTTATATGCTGTCTCTTTCTGTCCCTTTAACACCTTTGACAGATCAGTGCAGTTCAAACATGACGCTAAAGTGACAAGCAACAACTAACTGTTAAGGCCGACCGTACTCAACTCGACATTTTACAATGTATTGTTCTTAGGACCGATTTTTCCAATCACCTATTAAAGTAAGTAACAGTAACGGTTCTCACTTTTTTTTCTTTTACTTATGAAAACCAGGTTATCTCGAGATTAAAAAACGGTCCCTGAGCTCAAACTCTTGCTATATTCGTTAAATTAATATTTTCTTAATTTTATTAAATTTCTGCATAATGAATTAAAAATGCGACATATGTTTTGAGTTTCAAGATTTTTCATCTTTCAGTTTAACCAAATGAAAAAAACCCTACATCAATCAAAGCTTAATAAAATCAAAACTGAGATGCGAACGCAAGGTTATTGTCCATTTTTGACTCTATTTTGTTTACAATATTTTCTTTTGAAAGATATTACTACTTCCTTTACTTCATTTCCTAGCAATGTTCTAGTAGCAGTACATTCTCAGAAGTTAAGAAATATTCTCAAGAAATTACTGAAATATTATCGGAAACATTTGAGAGCATTGAGAATGTTCTTTCCAACCAAAATTTAAGAAAATTCTTAAATATTTCCGAGAGTTTCTCATAAGAAACTTTCACAATTTGAGGAGTTTATTTTTCGGTACAATGCTAGATCTATCAGCCCATTGGAATCCTGACCCACCATAGAACGGTGTCACAGTGACAATATAAAACAATTTGTTTAACACTTCTTATGACTTGAATCATAACGTCACTGTGAGTTCTATGGTGGGTCAGGGTTTCAATGGGCTGATAGTACCTACTTGTCAACAATGAAAAAAATATCACTTACCTATTTAATACTTCATTAAGTGTAATTGTAATCGAAAAAACCATGCTCAAGAAAAATATCACAACGTTTACCATTCTCACCGCAAAGCAACAGACAGTATGATTGCAGTAAAGTAAAAACATAGCGTGATTCGTACCGCAATGCAGCTAGAACCAAGGCCATGGTTGTCCTGACTGTGCTAAAGCCATAAATTAGTCTTACGATGTTGCAAAGAATAATTAAAGCCGGCTTTGAAATTGACTTGCTTTTTCTTGGTGGCTTTGTGGAAAAATATCGCTGGTCAGCAACAACTTTATTTTTAAAAACATATAGCCAGCAGTCCTGGGTTCAAATCCCGGTAAGGGCAGATTTTTGTGTGATGAGCGCGAATATTTGTTCCCGAGTCATGGGTGTTTTTAAGTATATATTTCTTTATATACGTATGTTTATCGTTGTCTAGTACCCATAGTACAAGCCTAGAACTTAGTTTGGGACTAGGTCAATTTCTGTGAGATTGTTTCCTGATATTTTATATTAAATATTATTTATATTCGTAGTTAAACTAGGAAACCTTACAGTTTTGCTTTGTCCGTCTGTCCGTCTGTCAGTGGTTTAACTCAAAGACTTGTGGTACCACAAAGCTGTAATTTGGCATAGTTTATACATTGAAACTACTCCGACAAAGTTATGAAATAATATCTAAGGCAGAACCAAATAAGTTTAAATGAAGAAGAAGCTCACTTTGTTGTTTTTGAGATATTTTCTTGTGTTTGTCAACACAAATAGAACTTAATTTTGTTTTGAAGTATAATATTATCAGCAGGATCTATTCAATGTCTTTATAAATACTAGAATTAAAAAAACGTCACATTACAGTGCGTATTGATGAATCATTCGAAAATAATGTATTGAGCCAAATCAATGTAATACAGCACGCAACACACAACAGGGCTGAGGGCTAGGCGGCGGAGACTTGTGGGAGGACCTTGTGCAGGGTCCGTCCGGGTTGGTACCACCATCTTATCCATTAACCTACCGCCAAGCAGTTGTGTTTGCATTGTTGTGTTCCGGTTTGGGGATAAGACAGCCGGTAAAATTACTAGCATAGAGGGATTCCATCTTCGTCCTCAGGGTTGGCAAAGCATTTGCAGTCTTACGATTGCGGTCTTGAGAATGCGAATGTCTATGGGTCACAGTTTCCACTTACCATCAGGTGGCCTGTGTGCTCGTTTGCCTTCCTATGATATATTAAAAAAAAAAACAGTTCCTGCTCAGCATGTTACTGGTTTTTAGGCCACAGCTGGTACTTCACAGGAACCATTTGGTGGCAGGTCACACAGCCAGCAAAACAAAAACACTAAAAACTAAAAACAAAAAAACTTTCACAAGAAATCATAACAAAAAAGGAAAAACGATACCAAATATTGACAAATAAAACGTCGAACCGTCTAAACAAGTCCCCGGCATTAGGAATTGCTACTCTGTCATGACGTGGCGTGACGTTCTGTCAAGATATTTCATTATACCTACACCACATGAAATGAAAATATTTCGAAACTAATCCAAGTTATAAAAATAACTTTACATAAAAATAACTTTGCAGGACAAGCATGTAAGTTGTGTAAATGCAGTTGAAATGCGCTCTTTGCGTAGTATGTGTGGTGTGAAACTGATTGATAGAGTAAGAAATGAAAAAATCAGAGAGAAATGTGGAATAAAAGAAGATGTAGTGACTAAGATTGAAAAGGGCATGCTTCGATGGTTCGGTCATTTGGAAAGGATGGATGAAAGAAGATTGACGAAAGAGATATACAGATCGAAAGTGAGTATAAGGGTCGGAAGGGGCCGCCCTAGGCGTACTTTTTCGAATCAAATCGGAGAAATACTGAAAAAGGGCCGAATCTTAAGTACCCGAAACCGACGTGCGTGCATGACTCGATGTATGAATGTTGAAGAAGCGAAAGAAATTTGTCAAGATCGTAGCAAGTGGAAAGAAGTGGTCTCTGCCTACCCCTCTGGGAAACAGGCGTGATTTAATGTATGTATGTATGTACATGTATTTGTTAATCCGGTTAGCATCCTAATAAACGAACCGAGGTATTTTAATCCACTTTTTGCATAAAATTTAACTAGATACGTATATAATATATTACACACGTGGACCTACTTTGAATGTTAATAAGATTGTAAAGCGCTGCTAAAATCGCGTAGCTGTCAAAAAAATTCATACAAATTTAGCTCCGACCGTTAACGTTTCTCACCCCCTAAATCAAGTCCAATTTCCACGATTTTTTAATATGTTGTAGTTATTTTAATGCAGGCAGCTGCAGGGTCCGTCCGGATCGCTACCACCATCTTATCCATTAACCTACCGCCAAACAGCAATGTTCGCATTGTTGTGTTCCAGTTTGGGGATAAGACAGCCGGTGAAATTACTAGCATAGAGGCATTCCACCTTAGTCCTCAGGTTTGGCAACGCATTTGCAGTCTTAGGATTGCATTGCAGTCTTGTGAATGCGAATGTCTATGGGTCACAGTTTCCACTTACCATCAGGTGGCCTGCGTGGTCGTTTAGTTCGTATAAAAAAAAAAAAAAAAAAAAACTAGGTTTGTACGTTTCTATTTTTTGTTTTTGACTTTGTTTCATTCTAAGAGGTTTTTTTGTGGAAAGGAAAACCCCAAGAAATAGTCTACAACATATTCAAAAAATGTAAAAATTTGAGTAGGTTTAAGGGGAGAGAAACGTTTTCGCATTTTGTATGGAAATTTTTAGCTTCACAATCCGCTTAACATAATTTCTCATTTTAATTTTCGTAACAATGGAAACCTGTAATTAGCGAAATTAAATTTTAACAAGGCTGATGAGTTGTAATGCGGTAAAGCTTAATGCATTCCATCAATTATGCAGCCTTGCACACTAGTTGCGTTGCAAATTGTAATGTTAGTTGAAAATCCCTAGCTACTGGAAAGTTGTATATGTTTCACAGTAAGTTACCTACGCTAAGTTTAATGTTGCCTTCTTGAATATATTATGCCTGGGATCCTAATCCTCCACGTGTGATACTATTTGTGTCATAAAATTAGAAGCGACGTCTCGTCACACGTTCAATCGACTAATCTTTTTCTTATTTCTAAATGACGAAGTTTTTACACAATGACTAGTTTTAGGTCGAAAGGCGGGTATTTTTTAAAAATCCTAAAAACGTGAATAACTCGATAACCAATGAGTTTTGACCCCTGGTTGACTGGACTTAAATCGTTACAAATGGGCTGTAGAATAACCCCTTTCAAGGAATACGGCAAATTTCCAGTCACCCTGTAGAAGACCTTATTTTGATTGGCAAATTTTTAATTAAGCAACCGTATAAAATCTTATGATGAGAGGCTAATGCCCGGTTTCTGAAGTACTTTTATCGGTGGTTTATCTGTCCGTAAACACTATTGGTCCGTTAACTTTGACAACTGCGTTTCCGAACAACGACTCAAAGATAAACTCCGTTTAAACTAGGTTTAACTTAACTGACCAAATTATTATTATTACAAAAATCAACCGGAATTGATGTTGAATTAAGGCATTAACAGCAGTCTACGTATGACAAACTATTAAGATCCATCTAGCGGCAGCGGAAGGAACTATTTATCTGTCAATAGTTATCGAACTGTTCGTAGAGCACTCAGAAACGCACGAAGAGATAAACGTCGTTTAACCTAAACATAACTTTAACGGATCAATAGCTATTAAAGGTTTAACTAGTGACTTCAGAAACCGGGCATAAGTAAAATAACTGAAGGTTTACTACCTATTTCGAATAATTTTTTAATCATCATAAATATCGCAACTCTTAATAAAAAATGATTAAATTAAAATGTAGTAGACAGCATTATTTTTTATTATTCGTCATAACTCATTAACTCATTAAATAGAGTTCTTATATCTATAAAGTTAAAAATATGAGGTGTACCCCAAATTGTTTAAACGTACAACGTGTGGTACAACTTTCATGCAACTAATAAATAACTTTGCTGAAACATCCGAACACTAATTACCGTGTTGTTCGCAAAAACTAGTTAGGACTAACTTTTGACGCCACACGTTTGCTACGTGCAGCACGTTAGCGGAGCATTTGAGAAAACAACCGAACTTTGCTGCCAACGATATTAAAATGTTAATTTAAGTGGTTTAACCAGGGGAAGTAAATACGGTTTAGTGTTTTTTTTAGGAATATTGATTCCCAAATAAAATAATTATTGGGTAAAATGGAACTTGACGTTAAAAACCATAGATAAAACAAGGAACAAAACTTAAAATGAAATTTAAATAAAATGTCATTAAATAGACCAGTCATGTCCTACAAATAAAAGCCTTTATAACAAAAATTGCTGTAAAGCTGAATTTTTGGTACGTTATTTTGACCCCTTAGGGCAGAGTGAAACTACATTTGCAAGCAAAAAAATATCCATATTTAGAAGTATCGTAAGTACCTTTTATGTATCTAGAAAATGATTTAATTATAAAACCAAATGGTAGCGCATTTAGTCTTGTTTATATCTTATACATACACGTAAGCCAAGCATAGTTTATAAATAGAATCGCAAAAATAAAAAAAATAAACTGAAAATTACACGTATTGCGCTGGTAACACTCCCGTAAAACATCCAAACAACGAGCAAAATTTCATTTTTATATCGCGTTGTGCGTGTTTTTTGTAAGATATGGCTGGCCATTTAGCTAATATTACTCGAATACGAGTACAGGACTAACATGAATTTGTAATTCTGCAGCAACAAAGTCACTTCGTAACAACCAATAACTGATAACTCCTCTTAATTGAGCATTTCATATAACACTGGCCAGTCTCTAAGTGACATTGCAATAAATAAAAAAATAGGTAACATTCATTGCAATGATTTTAAATGCAGTTTGCAGTTTTCTTTTTTGTTACTAAAAATCGTTTGAGTTGCGGTAACAAAAAAGGAACTTACCATATAAATACTTTCAGTGTTTTTGAGCATGGCTTAATCAGCTTATGAATTAATTGTTTTGGGCAAGAAGACTTTATTTAAGACTCCTCTGTATAACATATGATTCAGCTATAAACAGCGTTATGAAAGAGATATCATAAAAACATCTCGAGCGTCTGCAGCCATTTTGTTTTTAGGACGGCCATCTTTGTGGTGCAATAATAATGTCAAATAAAATCTTTATTGCACAGTTTATCGCGTTCGTAAAGAGCCGGGATATATGTTTTCTCGTTGAGGTCTTGATTTGATCTTTGCGTTTTGAGTTTGCGGTAGTTTATTATTTGTTATATTAGTTTTTCTATACTATAAACTGTGATTACCTCTGCGTTATAGTTGTTTATTGCATTTCTGGGGAAGAAGTAATTCATTCCGGGACTTGTATTTGATTTTTTTAACAATCCAATAAAGTACTTGTATAAGCAAGCGTTAATCTCAGTAAAAAGAAACATGATTTGGTTACATTTGTTTTATTTCTGTTATACTTTAAAGAATAAAAAAAAACGACACAAAAACCAGAATATTAGGGAAACTAGAAAGCATAGTAAATACCGTAAAATGTGCCTACTTTGCTCCCCCACGGGTAATCTTGCTCCATCGTTATATTGAGGTATTCTGTATTGTAAATCATTCTAGTGCTTTCATTCACTGCGCAGCTGGATGTATACATCAATTATTTTTAGAAAATTTGTCATCGGCCTTGTCTTATAAGTAAAATACAAAAAAGTCACTATGGAGCAAAGTTACCCATGGGGGAGCAAAGTAGGCACATTTTACGGTAACAAAATAAAAAATAAAAAACTGGTCATAATAATATTTATGCAGACGGGAAAGGAAAAGTCAAACCATACCTAACCAAGAACCAAGAACTAGCAAACGCAAATTATGGTCGCCCTCGCAGAAGATGCGAAGACGATTTTGCGAAACAATTATAAATGAACTATTGCGGGTGTTTATGGGTCGCTATGTTCACTTAACATCAGGTGACTTGCTTGCTTCTCTGACTCCATTTTCACATAATAATACTACTAGTCGAAACATAGAACAGAATGACACAAAACAACCATGCGTGGAAAAGATGGACGAGGCCTTTGTCAAAGGACAAACAAACGGTAAACTATAAATTAGTAATAATGTACAAGTAGAAAATGTACCAAAACTGTTTGTAATAAAGACTTTATTATTATTACACTATGATACATTTTAGTTTCTGTAATTCAAACGATAATTAAATGCTTATGCGTCATAGCATCTACCAGCTACTCACTAAATCCAGTGCTGAGGTAATTCGATTTTCAAAACAATTTTCGCACAAAATGGCCACTTAAACTGGTACATTATGCTACATTATGTTTATGGAACCAGCCAAATTTCAGCATTTTTAATCTGCTTTTAAATTTGTCGTTTCGTTGCTTTGTGCTAGTTAAACCAGTTTTATGCTGCACCTGTCATATTATTTGACTTGAAGCCGTAAAGAGAGCGTTAACAGCTCGTAAAAGTCGCTAAAAGCTTTCTAAATACGTTCGGCTAACGTAAAATAAAGATGTTTTTCACGTTGATAAGGAAAATAAACGTTTAATAGTGACTTGCCTGGTCAAATGAATCATTTTTCTGAGTAACAGACATTAAAATAATTATGACTGAGGTAGGCGTCGATGGTTTTAAGTACGTTCATTCGAAAAAAAAAGAGAAAAATAGAACACAGATTTAAATAGTGAGTAAAATAGTCTGTATCTGGACCAATTTTAATAAATCATAATTATTATTCGTGAAGAACGCACTCGTAGTCGCTTATGTAATAATTAGTAAAACGGTGTGTTATTAAAACTTCTTAATCAATTTGCAAGATTTTATATTTTTTAAATAAGTCACAAGACGGGCATTATAATCGGGCATTTTAAATTCGAAAAAAACTTTTATCCTAACAATTTTTTGGACTTTAAGTTACAAAACTGTTATGACTTTGTGATCTTTCAAGGTATAGCAGGGTTACACAATTCTGTAAATTTAACCGTTAACTTTTTACTTTTCCCTTCTCGCCTTCTCGCCTGTATCCCACAGGAGTACCATTCACAAAATGTTCATCTTATAATCACTCAATTCAAACGGTCATATGTCCAGAAGTATTTAATCAACCAACATGAAGCGCGTTTCACCTATGACGTGTCATATCTAATCAGTGTTTAGACAGTTTTTATTGATCCTGTCATTTGATTTTCACGCTTTCGCGAGCCGACTACCAGTAATGTGTGTTATTTAGGGACGTACCCAGAAGTGGATATTAGCCTCGGGTAGTGTTTTGTTATTTAGTTTGGCTGCATCTATTTTATACGCGGTTTTGTCGTCCGACGTTATGTTGTATTTGAAAAAAAAAACATTGTATTGCGGCACACGCCATACAATAGGAGTGTTACGTGAGAACTACCTAGATAGGTATTTAGATAATTTATTAAACCTTCCCATATAACAGTAGGTTACAAACTTAAATACTTAAAAAAAAATGTCGTCTTGAACGCGTGCTCTCTTCAGCAAACTGCTGCAAGCATTGCAATGGAAAATATTAAAAAATACTTTGACGACTTTGACGACGCGCTGGCCTAGTTGGTAGGGTCATTAGCATTACCACCTTAGGTACGAAGCACCTGCCTACAAAGCTACAGGTCCTGGGTTCAAATCCCGGTAAGGGCAGATATTTGTGTGATGAGCGCGAATATTTGTTCTTGAGTCATGGATGTTTTCTATGTATTTAAGTATATATTTCTCCATATAAGTATTTATATCGTTGTCTAGTACCCATAGTACAAGCCTAGAGCTTAGTTTGGGACTAGATCAATTGGTGTGACATTGTCCCCTAATATTTATTTATTTATATGTACTGTAAGTCCTTTGGTACGTTTACACTTGTAAAGAGATTTTTTTGTACAAACGCTACAACGTTCGAACTGAAAATGAGTTTTCCGGGAACGAAATATATTGTGCGACAGTTTTGCTTCAAAATTGTTGGCAAAGCCTTTTCCACGAACGCAACTTAAAGCTAAATCAAATTCAAAAGCTAGTTTTATGATTAGACCCCGTTATCAATTGCTCAGTTTGGGGGCAAACGTCACAATAGGGTAGTCTGGGGACTAAATGGAACGGTGTTCATTAACACTATATAGATTAAATTATAATAAAAAATTACTTACAAGTCAATTGTCAATTGATTAATTTATCAATGATTAAACCCCGTTATCTAACGCTCAGTTTGGGGGCAAGTGATGGGGCAGTTTTGATAATCTGAATCGATAAAAAATGAAGTTGATTTACTCACTCAATAACATATCAAAAGATCTTATTGATTCTTAACAGAGCTCTGCTGTAATGATTTTTTTAAATTACCTATTATGAAATTAAAGATTTTGTATTTTTTTTTTATTGTATGTTTCATAATAAATTATCAATATTTTTTCTAAATTATATGAAGTCAAACTTCGTCGCCTGCTTGTAAAAATCCATTTTAAAAATTAAACTGATTTTTCGAGCTCTACAGATGTAACTGGCAAAAACTGTGGTTTTTTGTAATGCTCTATGCAGCTTTTGTTTACAATACTGTTATCAATTTGAACTTCCTTATTTTCTAATAACTGATTAATATTTACTTATTACAGATTTAAAGCCTGGGTTTTTGTTTAATATTCATCAATATCAAGTAAAAGATTGGCCATGCTTTCTCATTGTACGTACATATTATATAGGTACTATAAATGATTAACAAAAGAAATAAGATATGTCAATGAAACCCATAGATTAAAAAATATTAGAACATAATGAAAAAGGTTTTATAATTATAAAGAAAAAATACTACCACAAAATTATAATTTTTTTTACTGCTCGTTATTATTAACAAAACGGGTTTATCGTGTACTGCTCATACCTAATAGGCACCTACCTAGTAAGTAGTCTCTGTACTATTCAATAATTGTCGCCCTCGTATCTGATCAAATAGATGCAATGAATGAGTTATCTCAAGAGCATTCACAAAAGAAGAAATTTATTTTGACAAATAACTCTTTATAATAATAAATATGAATCGATCGACTAATCATGTGAAGCAACATCACTATTTGCCCCCAAACTGAGCGTTAGATAACGGGGTGTACCGATTTAAAAAAAAAACCGTTGAACACCAATACACTAGGTTGTAGTGTTAATGAACACCGTTCCATTTAGTCCCCAGACCACCCTATTGTGACGTTTGCCCCCAAACTGAGCAATTGATAACGGGGTCTATTTATGATGTAGAAATTCTGTTGCAACGAAACATGTTGGAACAATTCTGGCCAAAATAGACTACACATAGTAAATTAAATTCTCTTTCGTACATTCCTGTTGTAAATATTGAATTTGAATGTCTGTGTTTTGTACAAAAAAGTGTTTACATAAATCTAGACTGTACAATAAAAAGCTTCTATCCATCAAACGGTCCATTTCGTAATAGATCGAAAAAAAAAAACACAAAAACTCACAACCAATAATCAAAAAAATAACCATTGTAAATACTAAAATAAATTAACCTATTTTAAAAAATACTTACCTATATAAAGTTTTTGTATCTTTTCCAAATTTGAAAATGCGTTATGTGCCGCGTACATAGTACACCTATTGTGTTCATCCTTTTACGACTCAGTAGCTGTGTTTTTGTTATATTATTATGTATTATTGTTCTTGCCGTCCGTTTGTCACTCTGTAGACTGTTTGTTTGTTATTTTGCAGTGGTTTAATTTTTGTATAATATGTAAAACCAACAAAACATTGTTTTTAGTCAAGTTTCTTAAGTGTACCAATTTTTGTTATTGTTACGTAACCTACATTGCTTGCTGTGTTTACATTCCCAATATTCCCATAGACTATAGACTAGTTTTTTGTATTCTGTTTCCTTAGTGTTGCCAACCTTAACAGGGTGCTATTCTTATGGTCGTTTGAGATAATCTCGACCAAATGATTTTAATTTTGATCTTTCATGTTTTTAATTCTACGTTATTTTGTGTTAAGTGTGTCACTATCCGTCACTTCACCAAGCGGTTTCAACGGAAGACCAGTGCTGGCTTTACGGCTAGCGAATGCTGAGTTGGGACCGTTTCGCAACTGTTTCTCTGTCTTGTTCTTTTTGTATCTATGTACCTGTGGTTTTGTATTGTTGCGAATAAATGTCTCTTTATCTTATCTTTATCTTTATCAATAGATGGTAACGTAAGAAACTTGTTAAAGGTATATTCACTTTGGGGCCATATTTTGTTTTGGTCCAAACCATGTCAATCTCCTTTAAATTACACCTTATTCTTAATAACTCATGTCTATCGCGGTGACATCTGTACGCAATTTGCAATTTCAACGGAAGGAGCCAATTTGGTCGTTACCGAATTTTGATGGCAATCTAGATGACTATCGATAAACGGAAGTCGTTTTACAGTGGTGCACGTTGAAAGCGACAAGCGGATTTTGAATCAGTATAACGCGTAAATTAGAGATTCTTGCTATTTTATGTTTTCCATTTTAAACTTTAGACAAGATTATCAATTTTAAAATTTATAACTGCCCTTTTTTATATTACCTTATGTATTTGTGTCTGTTGCATTGCACCCAAACGATTGGAACTAATTTGGAACATAGCAAGTGTATTTGATATAGTTCATAGGTTTCATAAAAAAAATGTTTTGTTAACAATTACTATTATATAAATAAAAATCCTCCATGTAATTGCAATTACTACTCATAGAATCGATATCAGGGTAAATTTCAAAAATATATTTAACACGTATTTTTTTTAAACTGTTAGGTACTCGGATGTAACCAAATTTTCCCAGTGACCTTCACATCAAAATTAAAAACGCTATTGGCTGGCATGCCACTTTATACTGCGTATGAGGTGGTTTGGTTAAAATTTGGAATGGAGATAGCTTATACCCTGGATTAATATAAAGGCTATTTTTCATTTCGAAAAATAGAATTTCTCGACGGGAAACCAATAATCGAAACCTACACGGACAAAGCATTTTACAGAACTTAAAATAAGCAGAATAAATATTCTAACGGGCTATTAATTAGTTGAAATTTTTGATATTTTTATGTAAGACAAGTGGTTCTTTAACAAGTTATCTGGAATCATGAAGAATTTGTTAAAGTTGCAGACATCAGTAGGGTAAAATTGGGGGACCTGGATACGTACCGAGGTATCCAAGCCCCCCCAATCTTACCAGTGATCAAGTTTTCATCATTTCATCTATTAATTCTTCTTTTCATCAATTAATCTATTAATTCTACTTGTTCTTCTTTCATGTTCTGAATACTGAATAGATCAAGTTTTCATCTAGTGTAATACCTATGAGCTAGGCAAAATTTATAATAGATCTAAATCAGTATTCATGTATTCAATACATCAATTATGAGTGCTCCATTTTATATTAAGCGTTATTAAATAGATAGTGATTCATACATCGACGTGAACATAATTATGAGACGTACAGTGTTATCGACGCCGGTAATTAATTAGCGGTCTCACCTTTCCAAAACAACGCGAGTCGGATAAGTCGAATTTAAAATGGTGGGTTAGTGGCGTGATAAATAAATAAACACATTGTTACTCGATTAATATTTATTCTGTAAAATGCATATTTTTACAACACTGTGTAGCGATTACAAATATTAGATGATATAGACTCCGTTATTTTATCTATTACGTTAAGTGTTGACTCATATATTCCGTCTAGAGGAACGCTTTTGACCGCATACTGCAGGCACAATTCTGCATTACACTTGCATATTCGCTCACTATCTTCTATTTTGTCTCCGTCATAAATTTCTATTTTAATCACTTTAGCAGCTCTATTCTGATGAGGTTTCTTGATATACGAATAAATTGTTGTGTTTTCTGGCTTTCGTTTACGATCTAACCCGAGCCTTGGTTCATATGTAGGTCGCGATGCATTGCAGGGTACAAAGTTGAATAGATGCTCAGACGTATCCTGAAATTTACACACCGGTTAGCATGTAATATATAAACAGAAAACATATGTACCGATATTTATAATTAAATTTAACTTACCGACATTTTGCAAGAGAACCACGTACGTTCAAAATATTTATTACAATAGGTATCCCTTCAGAAATTTTTAGCTTTATATATAAATAAAATGGTGTCGATAGAATTCAAAGTAGCTTAATATTGGATATTGATCTAACATTCTAATCCTTTATGGTATATGCCATAAGAGGAAAGTTTATGCACGTGTCGAATGCAAGATGATTCCCTATCTATTTAAATTCTAGCTTTTCGGTGTGAGACTTATAAGGTCTGATTTTTCTGCCATTTTAAATTGAACTATATTTACAAATAATAAAGTTTAATTTCAATGTTCGGCCCGCGTATACTTCCGACTGAATTCCAATCGTGTTGAGACAAAAAAACATGATAGTGATTAATTTCTTGGTTGCACTTATTTATAGTGCTTGTTGCATAGTACATAAGGTTGTAATTAAATATTTAGATTTTTACTTTTATATCGGGATACAGAACGCTGACAACAGCTATTGTGCATGATAAGTATGGAGCAGCAAAAGTGCAAGTCTGCTTGATTTTTATTTGAATGTGTGTTTTTCGTTCCAAAAATGGTTATCGCTCGCATATATTTAAAGTGGGAATTGTGAGACTGAGACACATTGTCATCGGCAAGCGAAGTCTTCTGATCTTCAAGTTACTAAAGTGCATCAATAAGTGTCAACATATCTGCTATCATGTAAGTACCATTCGAATATTCATCTATTCATCTATCAGATATTTCATCTATTAAAATACGATTATTTTTTCTGAGCGCAAGCTTAGTGTAGTTTGACAATAGTAGAGAAATGAATGCATCCATTCAATTCTCTCGTATGTTTAGATAGTTAAAGTTTAAAATAAATTTGTGTTTTGTTCTTGCGATCTGAGTTGTTTTACTGATTGCTTGTGGGTTCAATTATCAAATTAATTTAATAAAATTACCTTTTCAGGTCCAGTCATGTTCAAGAGAGACCGCTTCGGACGGAGGAGGATGAGAAGAATTATACTCATAAAAAATGTAAAAAACCCGTGATCCGTGAGGGGGGTCACGGCTCGAACTCAGCATCTCGGGTCAGCACTTCGGAAAAGGGGAAAAAGCGAATTAATCCCGCTCGCATCGAACCAGCGTTATCATATGAATTGTTCGGGACAGATAGCGAGGGGGAGGATCGAAACAGTGACGATAGTGGTAAGGAACAATACAATCATCTTTATTCCTACATCACTAACAAAATTCCGAAAGGATTTTCGCGTCAGATCGATAAACATAAAAAAGGAACATACTACATCGTTTTGAAATTGTGCAAGGAAGATGAAATATTATTTGACCTAAAATTAAAAAATAAAACTAACACCGACTCAGAAGCATGGCAATATCTAAAGCAGTTTGTAAGCATTATAAGAAAAGAGTTTAAAAGATATCCAAAAAGTTATAACATTAACACTAGTCATAATGTTTATTCATTTGTTCAAGATGGAGTACGGTGTGAAAGCCTGAAAATACAAAAGGTGGGAAAACATGGAAGCAAAGAGCCGCATAACAGTGAACTGGAGCAGCCGAAGCGAAAGAAAAGTAAAGTCAGCATTATTACTCCAACTACAGCGAGCCATACTACTCCCGCTGACGTTAGCAGAAAGGAGTCTGCGCGCGATGTGTTCGGGACCGACTCTGAGGATGACGAAGTAGATGAGCAAGCCCTCAGACCTGGTAAAAAAATGACTCCTCTCGTATCTTTTCTAAACCGACGAATCGCAAACGGAGTTGCTCGCCAGTCTAACGACTGTAAACTCGGTTCTCATTACGTAGAATTAAAAGTTTATAAATGCGATGAAATAGAGCGCGTACCTCCCATGAATCGATGGCGCCACGCAATAATAAGCTTAAAAAACAGAACAGATGATAGTACGGAAGGCTGGCGTGCGTTAACCGAGTATATAAAAGCTACGCGAAAGGAGTTCAAGCCTTGCCCGCCTACTTTTATCGGAAGTTATTATTAAAATAGAGCTCGCTCTTAATTGTACCCTCTCTATTGTACCCATAGTTAAGATGTATTCAAAAAATGTTTAACTATAGAACAGTTAATACTAAAGTGTAAAGCTTATTAAACTACCGCTTGCAACTATTACTAGGATTTATAAAATAAATGAGTAGATTGTAACCCTTTAATTTTTTTCTTTTCTTTACAGTTCATCCTGTATCAGCCTTAATACCTGAATATGAATTAATGAATTGTGAAAACTGTAAAATTGAAATGTCTCGAAAGGAATACTCATCTCACTTAAAAACTAATTTACATAAGTCAAACTGCTTACTGAACACAGAATTCGATAATATTTATATGATTGCTACTGCTTTTAAAAACAGAATTGTTTCATATCGTATAAATCCATCTCAGAAAGTAGATTATTTCACGCCAGAGATATTCTTTAATGAGTGTCAGAAAGATCTTCTAAAACTTATCAATATATCAGTAGAGAGCCTTACTTGTATTAAAGTTAACTTTGAATTCTTTGCGTACTTTATACAACCTCACTCAGACAAACAGGAGCTAAAGTCATTCAACACTAAATATGAAACTGTTTACAAGAGCACTGATTTTAATGAATTATTATTGAATACAAGTAACACTCTGAAAAAAAAACTAACTGAATTCGAACTTCGTGAATCTGGATGGACGTACCTATCTATAAGTCATATTGAAATTAACATGAACAAGTATTCTCCTTTGCGAGGCGGTTCTTATATTCCGTTACCTCCGGCAGTCAGAAGTTCGAAAAGTTGTATAAGTATACAGAATAGCGATAATCATTGTTTCTTGTGGAGTATTATGGCCGGTTTGTTTCCTTCTACAAGGAATGTATGTAAAGTCAGTTCATATCCACATTATTCTTCCGTTCTCAACACAGAAGGAATGTCATTCCCACCTTCGCCTAAACAAATTGAACTTTTTGAAAAAAATAACCCGAATATAAGCGTTAATATATATGGGTTAGATAATAAATCAAAAGTTACCGGACCTCTATACAAGACAAAAAAAAGAGAAATTAATCACATTAATTTACTATATATTGAAAGGGGGGGAAAAGCACATTACTGTTTAATAAAAGATCTTGTAAGGTTAGTTCGACGGCAAGTTTCGCACCACAAAGGTAAGATATATTTATGTGAGACATGTTTACAATTTTATAATGATGAAACAAAATATAGATCTCATGATTGTAGTGACGTGTTAGTTACTTTGCCTAAAATAAATTCTGTTTTAAAATTCGAGCATTATGAAAGACAACAGAAACTCAACTTCATTATTTACGCAGATTTTGAATGCCTCCTGAGTAACCACACCGAAAACATATCTGAAAACACTAAAATTTTGAAAAAACACCGCCCGTCATGTTTTGCTTATTATATATGTTGCTCGTATGATGATCAATTAAATAAATTTGTGACATATCGAGGTGAAGACTGTGTTGAAATTTTTGTCAAGAGAATAATAAAGGATGTAAAACGATTACATAAAATATTATCTAATGTTAAACCTATGACTCCATTAACTGCTGAACAAGAATCATCTTATCAAAACGCAACATATTGCCATATATGTAAACAACATCTGTTCGGTGACAAGGTGCGAGATCATGATCATGTTACATCCTTGTACAGAGGGCCGGCGCACTCTCATTGTAACTTAATGCATAAAGTATGTCCATTCATACCTGTTGTTTTTCATAACTTATCAGGTTACGATTCTCACTTATTTATTGAGGAATTAGTAAAACAAGAAGGTTCCGTTAAAATTATTCCTCAAACTAAAGAAAAGTACCTTTCTATAACAAAATACATAAAAACTGATACCAACTCTCGTTCTATTCAAATTAAATTCATTGATTCGTATCAGTTTATGAGTTCAAGTCTGGATGCGTTAAGCAAAAGTTTATCGGAAAACGATTTTGTTAATTTATCACGAGAGTTTCCTGATAAAAATCAACGTGAATTATTGTATAAAAAAGGTGTCTACCCGTATGATTACATGAATAGCTGTTTCAAATTTTCCGAAACCGAACTTCCTCTAAAATCTTGTTTCTACAACAGTTTGAACGATAGTCATATCACTGAAGCTGAATACGAACGTGCGCGAACAATATGGAATGTCTTTAATATAAAATCACTTGGTGAATATACCGACTTATATTTAAAAAGTGACGTATTATTATTATGTGACATTTTCGAAAAGTTTAGGATGACTAGTTTGCGTTATTATAATCTAGATCCTGCGTATTACATCACTTCCCCAAGTTTAAGTTGGGATGCAATGCTTCTGTATACGCAGGTTGAATTAGAGTTAATAAGTGACTTAGAGATATATCAAATGTTAGAAAAAGGAATACGCGGGGGGTTAGCACAGTGCTCCCTTCGACACGCCAAAGCAAATAATAAATATATGTCCGATTTCAATGATGCTGAACCGTCTAGTTATTTGATTTATCTTGACTGTAATAACTTGTATGGTTACGCTATGATGCAACGCTTTCCTATATCAGAGTTCAAATTTTTGAGTCAAAATGAAATTGAAACAATTGATGTGTTGAGTATTCCAGCTAACAATGACTACGGCTATATTTTGGAGGTAGACCTGGCATACCCTGATCATTTGCATAGTAAACACAATGACTTACCGTTCGCTGCAGAAAAGTTCATCCCCCCCGGTGGTAAATGTGCAAAGCTAATAGCAAATCTTTATGATAAATTTAACTACATTATTCACTACACCCACTTAAAAGATTGTTTGAAACATGGTCTAGTTTTAAATAAAATTCACCGCATTCTTAGTTTTAGGCAAGAAAATTATTTGAAAAAATACATTGACTTAAATACAACCCTTCGTCAAGCAGCTAAAACTGAATATGAAAAGAACCATTTTAAATTATCCAATAACGCAATTTTCGGAAAGACTCTGCAAAATAATCGTAACCAAATCGATGTAAAATTGGTAACTAAATGGAAAGACAATGAAAATGTAACAAATAAACATCTTACAGCTGAAAAATTGATCTCCAAACCTAACTTTAAAAGTGTAACTATATTTTCAGAAAACTTTGTAGGAATACAGTTAAACCATGAAAAAATTGTCTTAGACAGGCCAATTTATATCGGATTCACAGTTTTAGAGCTTGCCAAACAACACCTATATCAGTTTCATTACGACTATATCAAAAATAAATTCAAAAACGATGTACACCTGTGCTACACAGATACTGACAGCCTGTTGTACTTGATTTATACAGAAGATTTTTATCAAGAGATGTATTGTGATATTTCTAAATTTGACACTAGCAACTTTGCAATCAATAATCCGTATAACATACCGAAAGTGAATGAGAAAATACCGGGCATATTCAAAGACGAGATGGGAGGTGATGTAATAACAGAATTTGTAGGTTTGAGGGCTAAACTATATTACATCAAAAGTGAGAACAGTGCCATTAAAAAAGCAAAAGGTATCTCTAAATACATTTCTAAGCGTTTAACACTAAATGACTATAATATGGCATTGATAGCTGATAAACAACTTCGTTGTAAGATGAACATGATACGGTCTATAAAACATGTTTTATACTCTCAACAAGTAGACAAACAAGTATTGAATAGAAGTGATGATAAGAGACAAGTTTTGAGAGATCAAATACATACATTACCATGGGGTCATTGTGAGACGATATTTTAAATGATTAAGTATTGTTCATAAATAAAGTGTAAAAGTCGTCTTTGGTTATTATGAATTATGGATATGTGTAATAAATATTTACCCCCACGAATAATACTATCGGTAATGACAAATGCAGATTGTTGTTTTAATTTTTATATTTGTTATTTATTAATGAGGTATTAATTACATTAACATCGAATTTAATAGATGATTGAGTAGCAAAAAAAATTAAGTTTTTGTACCTATATGTAATAATATAGTATTTCTTATTTGTTTTATATAGCAAGAACATGTATAATTAATAATACGAATACTTATAATAAACTGTTGAAGTGAATTGATCTGTTTCTTTCTAGCTATAGCTAACCCCCATTCAATTACCACACCACATTCAAACTGCATTTCTATAGAAAAGGAAGTGTTAAATCTTATTTTATCTTTTAGGTACTTAGAACATGTATCTAAATAAAGGAATCCAACTATGTTTTCTTACATCTTAATGTAATGCCGACATTTACAATCTGTTCCAATTTTATAATGTCATTTTACTTCAAATTACATAATTTTATGAGGTATATAAATACTTGGAAAGTTCGATTAAGCTCACACTACACAATGAAGTTCGTCAAGCAAACTCAAACTTTAGAAGTGAAAACTATTGATATAGAAAATCGGTTACAAAAAGTCAAACATAGCACACTGTTACCAAACACAATTCGATGCATAATATGTGGACCTTCTAACTGTGGTAAAACGAATGTTATGCTGAATTTATTGTTACATGAAAACGGTTTGAAGTTTAAGCATATATATTTGTATTCAAAGACAGCCTTTCAGGCGAAGTATATTTTCTTAAGACAAATCATGCAGAAAATTCCAGAAGCTGAATTCTTTTTATACAATGAGAATAAAGAAGTTCTTCACCCTAATGATGCTTTGATCAATTCAATCATAATTTTCGATGACGTTGCGTGTGAAAATCAGGTGAACATACGAAATTACTTTGCCATGGGAAGACACAGACGGATAGACTGTTTTTATTTATCTCAAACATACTCAAAGATACCAAAACAGCTTATTAGAGATAATGCTAATCTTTTAATTATCTACAAACAAGATGATACAAATTTAAAACATATATACAATGAGCATGTCAATACAGATGTAGAGTGGATAAAATTTAAACAGCTTTGTGCCGCTGTTTGGCAAGATCAGTTCAACTTCGTGCTGATTAATAAAGATTGTGCTATTGATAAAGGAAGGTATAGAAAAGGATTTGACACATTTATCCATTTTTAAGCATCTCATAAATACTTGTTCAAAGCTTAAAATATGTCACTAGATGATGAGTATTAGTATTAAACAGTCATTGCAATGGAGACAAATGTAAAAGAACAACTAATTAAATCTGTTGAAAACATAAAAAATAAAATAAAGATGATTCAAAATGAAGAAGATGCAGCTAATCTTAAATTTAAGAAAGTATTTAAACCTATTACAGATCCTCTAGAAACTCTGATAAAAGTGAATGGCTCGCATTGTCCTGAATTAAATATTTCAAAAAGTTTAAATGTAAAAGACACTTTTAATGACTTGGATTCTTCTTTAGAATACGAAAATTTTAGAGACATAATCAAGACTGATTCTAGTAAGTGCTCAGAGTATTATGATTTAGCAGATGGTAGTTTGCGAAATCAAAATAATGATACACTATTGTCTCTTAAAAAAGAAGATATGCTTAATATTTATGATAACATTAACGTTCCATTTGGTATTCGGAGCGAGAACAAGAAGCTCATGATGGGAAATATTGATGTACGTTTGTCATCAACAAATAATGATGCGGGGAAAAAATATATGGTTATAATTAAGAACAAAAACTATGAACTAACAGATGGTTTAAAGGAACTTTTATTACGCAATAAGCCTAATCTTGCTGTCGTAACAGAACAAGACAAAATTGATTATAAAGAAATGCTAATTAATACTAACGCACACAAACGAGACTTCAATCCTAGCGGACCATTGAAGGGGGACAAAGGTTCGAAATACCGACACATTATAAAACCTTTATTTTCACAGCTTAATGATGCAAATCAGGATTTCCCAGAACAATTAACGAAATTAAAAAGCGGTGGTTTCTTGCCTTTATTAAAAAAGTACAAGAAAAACACTGATTATGTTTATTGGGATGACCCGAATGAATTGATTGAAAGGCTCAAACTATTAATTGCATCTAAAAGTGCTGGTAACAGTAATCATGATAATGAAATCGTATCTATTATTGAAGAATTAAAAGAAGCTGGTATAATAAAAGAATAAAATATCGTCTATTGCTATCATTGCACTTAATGCTCTGACGAGCATTAGACATGAGTATCGAGAAAAGTGAATATCATTCAGTTGATTGTTGTCATATAGAAGTCATTAAAATAAAATCTAGAAATGAACCTAGTACGTCAAATTTTGCAAATAAAGAACATGTCGTGGACAATCGTAATATAGTGCTAAGTTGGGAAAAGCTAACTTCGAGTTTGTTGAATCGTATAGACAACATTGAAAAAGATATCGCTTTAAATAAGCTTCAGGGAGATAATTTCTTAATACTAACTGAAAGTTTAAAAGATAGTATTAAAGCAATAAAAAAAGATATTGCCTTAAAAGATCTTCAAGGAGCATTGGACAAGCATTATGAGCAAAGCCGACGTCGTAAATGAAATTCACAAAAATGCTAGAGTGAACTTTCCTCGGAGAAGTGTTATGTTAAAAGATATAGATGACCTCTGGCAGGCGGATTTGATTGACATGCAGGCATTATCGGACGTAAATTCTGGCTATAAATATATATTAGTAATTATTGACTGTTTTTCAAAGTACGCTTGGGCAATTCCCCTCAAACAGAAGACTAAAGAAATCGTATGTAAGCAATTTAAAGGACGATTCCCAAGTAATTTACAAACAGATAAGGGTAAAGAGTTTTATAATAAAACATTTCTCAAAGTAATGAGAAAATATGATATTAACCATTATTCAACATACTCCACCAAAAAAGCATCAATTGTGGAAAGATTTATAAGAACGCTTAAAAATAAGCTTTATAAGGGGTTCAGTTTAAAAGGCAATTATAAATGGATTGATGGGATGCTAGATAATAAAATTTATGAATATAATCATGATTTTCATAGAACTATAGGTAGACCTCCTGCTTCAATCACCCATGAAAATAAAGCGGATGTATTACAAAAATATGTTAAATTGCAGTCTAAGAAAAAGTTGAAAATCAAGAGATTTCTAGTCGGTGACTTTGTTAGAATTAGCAAGTATAAAGGTTGTTTTGAAAAAGGTTTCACTCCTAATTGGTCTACAGAAATATTTAAGATAACAAAGATTCAACACACTAATCCTGTTACTTATTTATTAGAAGATATGAAGTCGAGACCGATATTAGGAGCATTTTATGGACAAGAAATTCAAAAAACTTTACATCCTGACGTATATCTGGTTGAAAAAGTAATAAAAAGCAGGGGGAATAAAGTATATGTGAAGTGGCTAGGACTACCTACAAGCGAGAACAGCTGGATAGAAAAGACAAATCGTTTATAGATATTCTTACTGGCACAAAAGTATTTAAAAGATATATTTCTTACGTTGTGCTCATTTGAAAGTTAATATTAAAACAGTACAGACTTTTACAACCGATATTGATTTCTCAATGAGATTTAAACAGCTTTGTACTGCTGTTTGGTAAGATTTATTTAACTTTGTGGTGATTAATAACATTCGTACTATTTATTGATACGAGTATAGGAAAGGTCAGTGTCACCGCAAACACATAGTAACTTAATGAAAGGAGAAAACGATCGTGCGAACATGTCTCCTTCCACCACCATGAGTCTACAGCGTCCTGCACACCCTAAATATGCAACGGAAGCGGCACGGTTGAAAACATTTAAAGATTGGCCTTGTAGTATGACACAAAGACGTGAAGAGTTAGCAGAAGCCGGTTTCTATTATACTGGGTGCGGAGATCAAACCAAATGTTATCATTGTGATGGTGGTCTAAAGGATTGGGAGAAGGGTGATGAGCCGTGGGAGCAGCACGCACGCTGGTTTGAACGATGTGCGTACGTCAAACTGGTGAAGGGTAGAGACTACGTCAAGGAGAAAGTGAACACTGTTTCTTTCTTAGAGCAACCTGTCTCCCGGCCAAAGGAGGAGGTGGTGAATAGTGACGTAGTACAAGTGTGTAAAATATGTTACGTCAAGGCATGTGATGTCGCGTTTGTACCGTGCGGTCATGTCGTTGCATGCGCTAAATGTGCGTTATCAATAAAAAACCGAAATGTCCAATATGTATGGTTTCCTGTGATAATGTGATGCGTCTTTATTTCTTATAATATATATTATTGTTATTATTATCATACAGTTTCATTTAACACATCGTTGTTTGACTTGTTATTTGTTTTGTTTGGCTAGAAAAGACAAATTGTTTGTAGATATTTTAGTGACACTAATGAATGTATTTAAAGATATATTTCTCACGTTGTGCTCATTTGAAAGTTAATCTTTAAACGATACGGACTTTTACACTCGAAATTTTATTGAAATCCTTACATTAAACTAAATTATTATATCATGAGGAGCAAACGACAATGTCATGATATTCATAAAGTGAAGAATAAAACACCAACATTATTGAAGTTCAAAACTGGTGCTGGTTTAAAGAAAACATTTAATAATATTGTCTCACATACAAAAAAACACATTCGTAACCTAAAACCTAAATGTAAGAAAATGCTAACAGAGTTAGCATACGAAGCAGCTAGAGAGTTCGCGTCAGATTTACCTATTAAAATACCGCGAGTGATACCTGTACCTAAAACTGGTGGCTTTCTCCCGTTAATACCTATATTTGCTGGATTGTCTGCCAGCGGCACTTTATCGGGTGGCATTGCAGGAATCACGAAAGCTGTCAATGAATATAAATCGGCTAAAAAACAACTAGCACAAGTAAAGGAACAAAACGAGAACATGAAAGGACTGTGTATTGGAAGAGGACTGCATCTTAAGCCGTACAAGAATGGTGTAGGGATTTATGTTACGAACACAAAAAACTAATCAGTCGGCTACCTAAAAGAGCGTTAACTAACATCGACATTATAAATCACGCGAAAAATATACCTCATTTTCGTAATGTATTTATGAGAGATGAATTACCAGAATCACCACTACCAATCGAATGTGGGATTATAAATTTAGATTCTTCATCATCTAGTGGTAGTCATTGGGTAGCCTATGCAAAAATATATGATTATATTGAATACTTTGATAGTTATGGTAACTTGAAACCTCCAAAGGAATTTATTAAATATATGGGATCGAAAATTAATTACAATTATCAAAACTTACAGGGTAATAGCATATACAATTGCGGTCATTTATGTTTAAAATTCTTAAGTTCATTTTGGAAAACAAGGAACTACGTACGTAAATAAAATACATTTCGCTAATCAGATTTATTAAACCAAATAAATATCGAGATACTTCTAATTAGTTAACATTCTTACACCATCGGTGATCTTATTAGCATGTACATGTTTAAGTCGGTGATTGCTTGACCTAGAATGATTGTTTTCAATAAAATCCCTGCTCAGACAAGAAAACTAAATACTTCACCCCCGATATCGAAAGGTAGAAGACGTTTAAAATCAACTAGAGTGATTACCAAAATTAATAAAACATTTCTACGTTCTCTTGGATTTAAAATATAAAATGCTTCAAATCACTGACTTGCCACAGCACGATAATTCGATTGAAAGCTATGAAATTCATACTTACAATCCCTATACTAACAGCTTCAAAGAAAATGATGAAATCAGAATCCCTATTCATCAGCAAGACGTATATGTACTACCGTCTGCTAGCTCCATTTACATTGAGGGGTATATCACTGCGTCCTCTCTCGATGCAACAGGAAAACATATAGATAAAGAAGTTAAGTTGACGAACAACCCGATTTTGTTTTTATTTCAAAATATCAGATACGAATTAAATGGTGTTGAAATAGATCATATAAAAAATGCTGGAATAACTACAACTATGAAGTCTTATATCTCGATGAACGGAGGAGAAAGCAAAAATGCGGCCTTGTGGGGGTGGAACCTGAGCGGAACCCAAAGCAAAAAAATTCATTTCTCTTTTATTCTCCCATTGAATAAAGTCCTAGGATTCGCAGAAGACTATAATAAAATACTTATAAATTGTAGACATGAACTTATACTGCATAGAAGTAGTTCTGTTTCAAACAGTGTGTGTATGGATAAAGGTGATACCGTCATAATAGACGTACAAAAGGTTCAGTGGCGTATACCGCATATTAAAGTTTCTGATCGCAACAGGTTATTACTGCTAAAGCATTTGGAAAAAGATAGAGCTATACAAGTTGCCTTTAGAAATTGGGATTTATATGAATATCCATTAGTACCTCAAACAACCAAACATTCGTGGTCAGTTAAAACTGCTTCTCAGTTGGAGAAACCTAGATTTGTTATATTGGGATTTCAAACAAATAGAAAATTAAATCAAACAAAAAATTCGACTTTGTTTGATCATTGTAATATAACAAATGTGAAATTGTTTTTAAATTCACAATATTTTCCATATGATTCATTAAACTTGAAATTTGATGAAGCTAAGTACAGTATATTATATGAGATGTATGCTAATTTTCGTCAGTCGTATTACAAAGCCGACATTGATCCGTTGCTTGATTTGAAGACATTTGGAGAAAAGGCTCCATTATTTGTTATTGATTGTTCAAGACAAAACGATACGCTAAAAACTGGACCAGTTGATGTTCGTCTAGAAGTAGAGTCTTCACAAGATATCCCAGAGAATACTACAGCTTATTGCCTTATCATAAACGATCGCCTTATTGAGTATAAACCGTTGAGTAACATAGTGCGGAAACTGACATGAATGTTATCATCGATGTCCAAGGTTTTAAAGATGAAAAGAACAAGCTTATACCAAAAGAAATAGCTATTTTAAGTGATAAACATGTCCTGGTATTGTTGATTAAACCCCCATATCCGTTTTATTATTTAACTAAGAAAGAACGTAAACAAGTAGGATGGATAGAAAGGAACAGGGGAATACTGTGGAATGAAGGTTATGTACCTTACTGCGATTATAAGTTCTTAATATCTGATTACTGTAAAAACAAATGTATTCATACAAAAGGGTATGAAAAAGTGAATTGGTTAAAAGAAATTTTAGGTACTGAGATTGTTCATAATTTAGAAGATATTAGCTGTCCTAATTTTGTTTCTCTTTATGAAAGGTATGCAACATCGTATGATGTACAAACTTGTATTTATCATGATAATATATGTGCTTACAAAAATGTTACTTGCTTAAAAAAGTGGTGCAAAGATAGCAATGTTTTATTTTTTAATATAGACAATTATGATTAGTTTTCTGTTACATGTTTATCTGTTTCTAAATACTCAAAGTTTCAATGGAGAAAGGTAGATAAATCAATAATATTTTATTGATTTATCGATCAACATTTGTACTTTTTAATTTTTATTTATGTTTTAAATTGTGTACTTATACTTATCTAAGGCCTATACACTATAAATAACTGGTTTGTTAAAGTGATTTAAATAAATGTATGACAGTGATTTGTTCGTTTTGTTTTTTCCCTCCGCGTTATATAAGTAAATACCATATTTATCACATCAACATCCAACAGTAATCATTGAAGTTCGTACCACATCTTCGATTAGTTCTAATCAACGACCTTTGAATATATAGGCAGACCCTGATCAACATCTTAAAGAAAAGAAAAGTAGAATTAATAGATTGGTGAATTAATTATTAGAATTAATAGGGGCGTGGATACGTCGATTAATAGGTAGATGAAATGATGAAAACTTGATCTATTTTAGTATTCATGGGTAAGATTGGGGACTTGGATACCTGATCTTAAAGAGAAGAACAAGTAGAATTAATAGATTAATTGATGAAAAGAAGAATTAATAGATGAATTGATAAAAACTTGATCACTGGTAATAGATTAATTGATGAAAAGAAGAATTAATAGATGAAATGATGAAAACTTGATCACTGGTAAGATTGGGGGGGCTTGGATACCTCGGTACGTATCCAGGTCCCCCAATTTTACCCTACTGACATCTTATGTGGAAATGATAATGGCAAAGTAAACTTCTCTGAAAAAGATTCGCATCAATCAATTTGTTTCATTACATTACTGTACATATTTCCAATACATCAAATTGATCTTTTAAGTGATGGATTACCTGTAGATATTCGGTAAATTGCACGTAATGAATTACGTAGCGATCCCTAACGATATGTTTGAAACACAAATGTATTGCTGACCAAATGTCCACAAAAAAGAACAAAAATTCAAATGATTCTTTTAAATTTTACAAATTTATTTTAAGGCCTATTACATACCCAACAAACAAACATTACCCAGGTAAAATCGTAATGTTAAATCTGAACCAAATTAAAGTATCACATTTATGTTTCGATTTTCAAACAGATCAAACAATGGGTTTTTAGCGAATTAGTTAAAGCCAACAACTTATTTATTTTCTTTTATATTAAATTTCACAACATTATGTATAATTTTTTTCTCTTGAGTACTTTCATATTATCTATTTGCACAAGCTTCTCATTATAAGTTGGCATTATTAAAGCTTTTTTTTACCTTATTTAAATATTTATATTTTTCAATACATTAATATTTCCATCTTTAAAATGCACAATAAACAAAAAATATATAAAATTCAATTCAGGAATTTTAATGCGACATTTACGGAATTATAACACAAAATGAATAGCCGATTGTGTCAAATAATATGTAAACATTATTAAGGTTTTAATTTTAGATCATGTTCCAATTATGTGCCAGAGCAATTTCCTAGGTCAAACAAGAGCCTGTAACTTAAGCTAGGTTTTTTTAGTGTTAAGTGGTTTTTGTTCACGACAATAACTCAGGCAAAAAAAAGTTTCATCGCGCAAACATGCAGAAGAATAAAATAAGTTAAAACAGACTGTCCAAACGCTAGTGTTTCCTGCCTTGTCCTCGTCGGTATGAGAGGCTTGTCAACGTAACGAGTACTGTCTTTTATTACTCGTAAAAAATTGAATAATCATTTCTCTACCCATTTCACAAAATCACGAATCGTTTCATTTGCATTTCCTTTATAAGGGTGAATTTCAACAAGCGCCAAATTGTCCTAATTTAGGTGGTATTTTTTATTTTGTCAGTAGGGTTCATAATTTTAAGTGTAAGGGACGTCATTAGTCATAATTAAAGCAGTGTTAAAATGGCCCTTCATTAAACCAAGTCGTTTTAAAATATATCGAATTTACTTATTATATACCACCAAAATTGCTATTATCCACCAAAATTACTTTTCTAAGAAAAACACACGATCAATAATGACATATCGGGATAGTTAAAATAATAATCGTTAGGGAATCATTCTTGTTATTTTTTAAAACCAACGACGTATTTTTTTAAATATAATAAATAGTTATTGTTTGGTGTTTTTATAATTTTGGTGGAACTAGGAATTTTGTCAATTTTGGTGTCTTAGGAAAAGCCACCAAAATTGTATCACCAAAATTAGAACTTATACTTTTTTATTTTATTTAACGTGAATATTTTAGTTTTATACAAATTTAACTTCATATAGTTAAAAAAACACCATTAACATACTCAAAATAATTTAAACACAATAGTTTTTTTTTGCAAAATAACAAGTTATCTAAGTTATCACAATTATAAAAATGTATTTCGTACCACCAAAATTAGATACTTATGTACTTAGAGGGAAGATACAGCAAGACGGTATAAATCTTTCACCATCTAACCTATCGCTGGAACTGAACGAACGTCTGACGCCATATTTGTTTGTTTAATCACTTTTCGTTCGATCATAAAATCAATTTTAATATTCACCACCAAAATTTACTATTTCGCAAGGACAGTTTTATTTACACTGTTCCCAGTTTCTTTTTATTTGCAAATCCAATAATTGTAATATTTTATAATTCCTTAACTAATAGGGAACAGAGGTAACTAAAATATCAATCTAGTTGAGGCTTAATAACTTTGTACCACGGTATATCAGTGTATGCGACAAGTACTGGACATGACACCAAAATTGATTTTGGACTGTTTTTTTTTTTTACGGTAAACATGATAAGTTATTAACAATTTTAACTTTGGCTCAACATGGTAGTTTGTGTAAGATTTTCTAGAAAATAAATAGTTTTCCAATAAATGTACTTTACACCCCAATTATCACGTTCGCCGCTAAAAAATGTGGTTGGGATAATTACCCATAAGTTAGCGTGTCGTGAATTTTGGATTACCAATTCCATTTTTATTGTTATTGCTATAAAAACTTAAGTTTTGTCATTTTTAATGTGAACATGTAAATATTAGAGTTTAGCCACAATTTATATAGCTGGTGGAGCAAAACCCCTTAAGTAACATTTTGGGTAAACTGAGTTAAGTAGCTTTCAAGATTGTTTTTTTTATTGAGTTAAGACTGGGTTTTGCAAGAATCTGATAACTTTGATGTCAGAAATTCTTTGGCAGAAGGAAAAGTGGTTATTTAACTCGAGTATTTACGCAAACACCCATTTATTCAAAATAATGGATGCATTGATTTTTTATAAGTAAATACTACATCGCATGGAACTATATTGAAAATGTAAGGACGGCTTTTAATTTGTTAGAGTAAAGGCGGTAGATTTAAAACAAAAATAAAGTATGATGAGCCCCCTGACCGCTTAATTGTCTATAATAGCTATATATAAATAAAAACTAAGTAAATAATTATATAAACAAATAAATATACTTGTGGGAGGATCTTGTGCAGGGTCCGTCCGGGTTGGTACCACCATCATATCCATTAAGCTATCGCCAAGAAGCAGTGTTCGCATTTTTGTGTTCTGGTTTTGGGAATAAGACAGCCAGTGAATTGACTAGCATAGAGGAATTCCATCATAGTCCTCAGGGTTGGCAACGCATTTGCAGTCTTGTGAATGCGAATGTCTATGGGTCACACTCCACTTACCATCAGGTGCCCTGCGTGCTCGTTTGCCTCCCACACAATAAAAAAAAAAAAAGACATCGCCATATCCAAGCTGATAATAATTACTGCTGCTACACAGAAACGCCCTAGTTCACTTCCTGACAATCACAACTCAGTTTCGTAGTGCTTAGCTGCAACTTTGGATAGCTTTGTTGTTTCCTGTCGTATAAACCCACGCCCCGTATTAGCCCTAGATTACACTGAAAGAAATATTTATAAAAATGGTTACACTTCAAAATTACATTACTGCATGAAAAATTATGTAAGTATGCGATGCACATAAACAATGTATCTTTATTAAGAAGATTTAATAACACTATTTTTAAATTTGTCTGCGTAGAACTGGTTTATTGCAATTATTTCCCTTTGAAATTATTCCCTTTGCAATTATTCCCTTGAAAATCATTTAATTTTCTGGGATAAAAGTATTTTGTATCCTACGGCTCAAGTAATGCTTATAATAATAATAAATCATCACAGCTGAAGTTAACGTCCACTGACGGACATGGGCCAATATAATAATAATATTTGCACTTAAACCACAAAGCATTACCATCAAACGGACAGACCAACACTCTTTAACGGTATTTAGTGTTTTTTATTAATACAGTGTTTTAAGTTATGTTCTGATATCGTTCAAATAAAGTTGTGTTATCTTGAGATTGTCTCGTAAGATTGCAATCTTAAAATTGCACATGTCTATAAGCTAAGGAGTCCCTTACCCTTCTCCATGCCATATAATATAATCGTATTTATACAATTTTAGATTCGGGTAAGGACCAATGCGAATGTCTATGGGTCACAGTTTCCACTTACCATCAGGTGGCCTGTGTGCTCGTTTGCCTTCCTATGATATATATAAAAAAAAAAAAAAACAAAAAGTTGTCCACGCTAACTCACTCAATTAAATTTTATATGAAACTTTTCCGTTGTGACACGACAGTTAGCCATACAATTGTAGGGATAATTTTCGTCGCACAACGGAACTTTTTTCAACTTCGCTGTTTGTATGGTTAACTGCGCTTAACAGTGGTCCAACTTTTTGGTCCTTACCCATTCATCTATAACATTTCTCGAAACCCCCAGTCATTGATGAATCAAGTTTTACAAGAACAATCGCCCTGTCCAACATTATTTTATACCTGAAAACCCATTTTCAAGTTTTATTGTTCGCGGCTTCGTAGTGTAAAAGGGTATAAGTCTTCTGAAATTCAATTGAAAAAGGGTACAAGTCTAGTTGCCTCCGTATGATTTATACGCGTTTCATAACGAACTATGTAGATTTACACCCTTTTTATTACACCAGTTTTTAATGATACTTTTCTTTTGTTACGGATTTTCACTCTAGTTAGCTGTTAACATGCTTTTTGTACCATTTGCTTTTTGTATTTGTTTTGTACGTCTTCAGGAAAGTCATTAACGTGTTTTGTGTATCGCAAGATTTTCTTATATAGTACGGAGAAGGCAAACATACAGGCCAACAGAGGGGTTATTATGACATAACTATGCAATTCAGTTTACGCTGACAGAAAAGGACAGAGCTATAGGGTAGTTTAGCCGGTTTTTGGCCAGTTAGGCAATATTTTGAATTAAGATGGATTTACTGAATGGCGTATTTGACGAAACTTGGTCATTATAATAATTCTTTATCAAAAATTTAATGCAGTTTTCAAAAACGTGGCACAATCCGTCGTCAATTGCATGGTGTTTTATATATAATAAAGAATATCAGAAAACCGCGATTTAGCCCTCTTGCGGCCTCTTTTTTCTGTTGTCGGCCGCTTATTTAACCAGTTCTCGGCCTCTGTTATTTATTTTTCTAATAACTCTTATTTCAAATAGAGTAGTATAGACAATATTTATATGTTATGCTATGCTAGTTATGTTAAGGAAAACTGTTTATTGATAAAAAAAAAAAACTAAAATACTACAAAACGTCTTAAAATTCTAACTATAAATAAAATAGCCCTTGCAGTTCACCCGCTTGTGGCATGGTAGTATTATTTTATTATTATTATTATAGAAAAATAAAAAATACATATAAATCAAATAATATACATTTACTTAAAGTATGTTTTGTGTCCTTAATAGCTCAATAAAACACGGCCGACAACTTAAATTATTTCTGTCTATTTTCGGCCATTGCAACAACTATGGCCGAAAAGTAACTACTTAGAAGCTAGATTTCAGCCAACATTTATTCTGCTTATTTTGATATCTCCCTTTGGATAAAAGCAATGAAGAAGTAGATTTAGACCTGGAGCAAAATAAGGATTAACGTAGATAGAAAAAAAAAAGATTAAATTGATTTACTAACATTTTTTGTAACTGGCCGAAAACGAAATAAAATATTCTTGTTTTTCGGCCAATGGCATTTAACAAGGCCGAAAAGTAGCTTTTCTAAATTTAGTACTCGGCCGTCGAATACAATAAAAATAAAACATGATTTTAATCAAGTTTTTGTTAATAAACGTGCGGCCAACAGTCAACTACCTAGTTAAGGATGTATTCTATTTAATATTTAACAACATACTTATTAAAAAGATTGTTATTCACTAGCGATTGTAATCAAATAACGATCATGAGCTTCGATTCTATTCTCGGCAGGGCGGCCGAGGACCAAATGACCATCCAAAATTGCATCTAGCTACCCGGCCATCTAATTTAAATGTATGATACCTAATATATTGAATATTTAAATCCAAATAACATTAATTCAACTTATCTACTACACATATATATAATAGCAATATTTCCAAAATCAAATAAATAACATTTTAACTCACGTCGTAAAAAATGTTGCGCACTATTTTTCTCACTAATTAAGACGCACATCCACTCTGTTTGAATTGCGTTGGCGCACTGACGAGACAATTGAAACCTTATTAAGTGGACATTTTTGGGAGGTGTCGGCGTTACATTATAGTAGGGACACCGAGTGATGGCACTTGACACATCTGAAAATAGTGTCGTGAAACACTCCATTTAACTAAATGGAGTGTTTTCGTGAGTCGATTGTGTGACTGGCAGAAGAGTCTTCAGAGGTACCGTTAGCGTGGACCATATTTAACTAAATGGAGTGTTTCACGACACTATTTTCAGATGTGTCAAGTGCCATCACTCGATATCCCTACTTTAATTTATGGGATAGCATTGTTTCTTTGAATGAGTATGGTAACCTTTTCTTATTATTATCGTTTTACTTCTTAGTGGCCGAGAACCGGGGGTGGCCGGTAAAACGGCTAAACTACCCTATAACTGCTATAGCTCTGTCCTTTACACTCGCTGTTAAATTAACTAACTAGCCATGTCATAATAATATCCCCTATGATGGTCAAACTCTATAGCCCATAGACAATTGCAATTATATGTATTGCCTCTATGCTAGATAATTTCATTAGTTTAGGTAAGATTGTGGTAATGAACCGAACGGACCCTGCACAAGGTCCTTCAACGTTTCAAGTACAACGTTTACAGTGCCTGCAATCAGGTTGTTTTATTTGAAAACTTATTATTTATTGGCTT
Source organism: Acleris emargana (assembly GCA_927399475.2). NCBI lineage: Eukaryota > Metazoa > Arthropoda > Insecta > Lepidoptera > Tortricidae > Acleris > Acleris emargana. Next base: position 4,566,503 of record OV656843.1, read on the forward strand.
CTGGCCGTGAATTCGTTAGCGTAGAATTAGTTATTCAACTATCCGATGTTGCGGGGGAATTCGGTAATCTTTATTCCCTCGGGAACTTTTAAATTTGTATTAATCCAGAGTATAAGCTATTCTTATTTTATCCAGCCGTTGCAGCGTGAAGGAGTAACAAACTTTTGAATTTATAATATTAGTGAGATTTTGCATGTAGCTTATTTCACCGAGGTGAGTTAAAATTACTGTGACCTTATCAAGCGTCGTTAGGGTTCTTGGTTTTAAGTAGTTGGTTTCTAAAAGGGCTATTTTATAAATGGATTAAAACTTCTTCGAAAGGCTAAGTAACGTTCATAAAATAAATTAGGTAAATTATTTTCGTTTCATGAGTTATTTATTTATAGTTTAGAGCTATTTTGATCAGTTTCGACGAGGGGTTTTAAGGCCGTTTTCATAATCCAATTATCCATCATAAAAGTGGTTAAGCGTTTGATTGTTAAGATGCTACACAAATGGAGTATCTTTATGTTGTATTTGTTGCTTTATGAATAAAGTTCAGTTGAAGGATACTTATCATCCAGAAAAATCGGATAGTTCCAGAGGGAAAAGAAAAATAAAGCTTTATGTAGCCTCGTTACGCCCAAGCATTCTTAAGTAATTCCTAGGAAGGACATTTTTTGTATGGATAATTTAAATTACCGTGCCCAACGAGGATAGACGAAATCTAGCATATCGTCGGTGATACTGCCAAATCGCACGTTCTTATTAAAAAGCTGCATTCTGCTCCTTATTTAAAATGTTACTTACTCGTTTTTGTTGTTTCACCGACAATATTCCAATTATCAGTAAGGGTACTTAGATTACTCATGTTAGAACCTTGTGCAATGTCCGGATTGCTAACGACATCTTATCCTGCGACCTACCGCTAAGCAGCAGTGTTCATAATGTTGTGTTCCAGTGTGCTATCATATTGGCATTCCATCTTAGTCCTCAGTTTCCATAGCGCATTTGCGCTCTTAAAATTAAAGCCTTTAGATTGGAGTTTTAAGAATGCGCATGTCTATGGGTCATAGATCCCGCTTACCTTAGTTAACAATGAAAAACCGGGCAAGAGCATGTCTGACAATGATCAGTGTAGGGTTCCGAAGCCGTTACTTCTCAAAAACTATCTTAAAATACAACAAGTATGTTCTAATTAAAGTTATTTGGTGCTGTCTTAGGCGATTTTAGTAGGTATAAACACATTAGTCACCTGTATCTCAGGAACCAATTATGTCTCCTAAGCCGTGATAGTTGTCCTTTAAAATTCGTTATTATGCGCTTTTGAGATACTTCTTAAATTTTTAGTATCTGTAGTTTTGGCTGTTGGAAGGGTGGGGCGGGGCGACTTGACTCTAACAAAAATTTGTGCTTTAAAGCTTCATAATTCATAAACGGGTCCCTTAATCAAAAATTGTTTTCAAACACCCGCAATATTTTTTAAAGAAATATCCAACGACACCTCACACTATAGGGTAGACGAGAAAAAAAAACCCACGTAACGGTTAGGGGACATGCCCTAAAAAAAAGTGTTTCAAGATTTTATTTTCCTACTTTGTTGGCGTGACTAAGGTAAGTATAATATGTATATTCATGCCAAAATACAGCTTTCTAATAATAGTCCCTGAGCTAGGCTGCGGACGGACGGACGGACGGACATGGCGAAACTATAAGGTTTCCTAGTTTGACCGCGGAACCCTAAAAAAGAACTAGTTTTATGTATTTAGTATATATTCCATTTATTTTAAAAGAAATTGATTAAAACCTCGGTTCACGTTCCTAACCCGTCTTGTGCAGTGATTTATTGAATCAGAATCAGAATCAGAATATTTATTTGTTAAACATATCTTTCTGCCTCCATCAATCTTCCTTAGACGTAATTGCAGTAGATTCTTGTGCAATGGCAATAGCGGCTGAAATTGCATGACTTGCTAATTGAATCGTTTGCCTTAAACGACAAGTACTCCCAGCTGTAATTTTCTTTTGATTAATGTGACGTTTAAGCAAGTCGGCGATAGCGGTAAATCGCTGAAAGTTCTTCCTTTAACGAAACGTAAGCTTAGGGAACAGGAACTTATTGAAAAACCAATTGATTTTGTTTACTTATATCCATGTATTGTATAGTATACTAGTGGCCCGCCAGCGGCTTCACCCCGCTGCAAATTTCTGATTTTCCCGGTGGATTTTTCAATTATTTTCTTTCATACAAACCTTGTCCTGACAATGACAAACACAACAAAAAAGAAATCAGCCAAATCGGTTCAGCCGTTCTCGAGTTTTGCGCTTAGCAACACATTTTTATTATATAGATTGTACTTATATGTTTTGTATGGTATAGTTTTTTTTAATTCGTTGAAGTTTTTTTATCGCATGGAGCAGGCAAACGAGCACACAAGCCATCTGATGGTAAATGGGATCTAAGATACAAGACAATTTTGCAATCTCAAGATTCCGATCGAAAGACTGCAAAGGCGTTGCCAACTCTGAAAAACCCATAATTTTGAAGCTGATTTCATCCAATTTAAATTACGTTACGCCTACTAACTAGAATACTATTTATGAGTGTGGAAGAAGCGAGGGACGTTAGTCTGGATCGTAGCAATTGGAAGCAAGTGGTATATGCCTACGTACCCATACAGGAAAAAGGCGTGAATAAAACAAATTTTCATACAGACATTTCTTTTTTTTCAAAATCATATACATACCGTACATACATACATACCCTCACGCCTTCATTCCCAGAGTGGGGTAGGCAGAGCAACAGAATTACCAACAACTCTAAAAACTTGTTGATAACTCTGTAACCACAATTTGCACAATTAGGCTAAGATATTTAACAGTGTATATTAGTGACAGGTAGCAAGCCCATCGCCTAACAGTACTACAAGCCTGTATTCTCTTAGTCGCCTCTTACGACTTCCACGGGAAGACATGGAGTGGCACAATTCTAAGCCGGCAACCACACGGCAAAGTCAGATAAGATAAAAAAAATGTTTATTCAGTAAGCAGGCCGCACGGGCACTTTTACACGTCAAAAATCTACCAGCGCTTCGCAAGAGATCACTGCTGAGAAGAAACGCCGCATGAAACTCATCAGTCAGTTGTTTTTTAAATATTGCTCAAATAATAAACTTAACCTAGCATTATATAAAACAATGAATCTCACATATAACAAAAACGAAATATGTTCATGCGTAGTTGAGCAGGAAAATGTGTCAAAACTCACAAAATCTAATCGTCGTAACTACATACATACATACCTTCACGCCTGTAATCCCAGAGTGGGGTAGGCAGAGCTACAGAATTACCTACAACTTTAAAAACTTGTTGATAATTCTGTAACCACATTTTGCACTAATAGGCTAAGATGTTTACCAGCGTATTAGTGACAGGTTGCAAGCCTATCGCCTAACAGTACTACAAGCCTATATTCCCTTAGTCGCCTCTTACGACATCCACGGGAAGACATGGAGTGGCACTATTCTAAACCGGCAACCACACGGGATCGTCGTAACTATTAACTAGTTAATTTCGTTAAAAAAAAGGAGAATCATCGGTTCTATTAACATCCAACTGCAGACTGCTAGATCACGATAAGTGTTTATTTATTAATGAGACTACAGTTTTTCTTGGTAGAGAGAGTAAAATCAATAGTAAAATAAGGTTTTAATCAACAAACACTAAGGTAGTTAAAAAATATAATATATATATATTCCGAAGAAAATCCAAAAAAAAAACTCAGGCTCTTTTAACTATGGGTTCTTAACTACAGCCTTTTACTAAAGTCGCTAATTATAAATCCATCTAATGACTTGTGTAATTTAGGTTAGTTGTAATAATCATATATTCATACATGCTAACCCACACCTATACTAGCGCAAGGCCAAAACGATTCAGCGATAGCCTCGTTTTTTTATAACACTGACTACCTATTATCCCTATTACCCAATTTCTACGTAGCATTATAGTCTCTATGCGTGACTAGGTCTAATAACATTATGAACTGATTTTCCTGTAAATATTTTCACACACGGTATCATAGATCTTGTCTGCAGGGCTGATTCGTAGTTTTTTAACACTTTTCCTTTTATCTTTTATTGTTGGGGATCGGTGTTGAAAATGAAAGCTGCGTCATGCGGTTTGAACCAGATTTACATTTCAATGCTGACGAAAATTGATTTTCACCAGTAAAAACAAAGGAGCAAAATTTACTGTAGATTTTAGTTTTTGTCAGGCAACTGCAAGAAAGTGAAAAACGTAAACTAAATGCTTTTTTGGTGTCCTAATTGTTTTAGACTGCATATGTCCCAATAATTAACTTAGATTATTTAATTATACGTTATACGTAAACGATGCGTCATAAGCCAACGCTTAGGCCGATCGTGCCTCTCATTCGCTTGTTCTGCGCTCTCGCTTGCACACTTGACTCAGGCGGAACGTGACAGTGAGTCACGCTTTTTCATGCGTGCAGCCGGCGTTCATCGATGTATAAGACGTTATCACGTCAAAAACTGTTTTTCGTGGTCTAGGTACCCATAGAACTACGAATACCTTAGAGATTAGTTAAGGACTAGGTTATTTTGTTTAAGATTGTCCCCGGATATTTATTTTTTATTATCTATTTAAGCACAAGCCTTGAATTTAGTTTTAATTAGATTCATTTGTGTGAACATTTGAGTGACGACCTTGTAAGGATCGCGGGAACGCGGTGGATGCAAAAAGCACAAGACCGGTCTGAGTGGAGAGCCTTGGGGGAGGCCTATATCCAGCAGTGGACGTCATTCGGCTGACATGATGATGATGATGATGATGGTGTGAACACTTTAATACAATATGGAACAGTACAAATATTATGTATACACCACACAATAATATATTGTTTTTTTTTGACGTGATAACGTCTTATAAATCGGTGAACGCAGGCTGTACGCACGAAAAAGCGTGACTCACATCGTCACATTGTCCAAGGTTGTCTGCAGCAGATCGCTATATAGCGGATAGACTGCCTAGATAGTTCAAATGTACGATTGGCCTAAGCGTTTGGCGTTGTCACGCGTTGTTTACGTTGTCACGTAAAATTATCGTCTGTAAACCGACTTTACAGACAGCCAATTTTTTTGTTACAAAATTTATCTCAACCGGTCCTGTTGATAAATATTTTCTCCTTAATAAATTTACTAAATATTTAGTTGGAACCACAATAAGGTGTCGTGTTGCAAATTTTACTTTTAATTTCGCAGTAACTTAATAGTAGTTTATGCAACAGTTGTATAAGAGAGGTCAAAAAAGACGAGTGGTGTGGTTACGATGTGAGCCTGCGGCTCACATCGTAAAGCAAGACGCCACGAGTATTTTTTGACTTAGTTATACACCGTTGCATACAATACTTTTTCTACGACTAGGTTTCAAATAAAATGCAAAATTAAATTAACAAAATTTTATTAATATACCTAGGTTAGAATACGAACGAACGAAGCACAGAACAACAAACGAGCGGGAAACATTCGAAAACAACAAAATATGTGTCTATGGTTAACTTTGTTTTTAAATTGATGTGCACTTGCCAGGTTTCATATTTTTTTTAAAAGTTGCACAATCGATTTAACTTGTGAAATAGGGACTAAAAAACACCTAATGATTTGAAAAATGAATTCTTTTACCTGATTGGTCGATTTTATTATAGCTGCGTTCTGGTTGGTTGATACCAAATAAAATGTTTTTTTTTAAAGAGTTAAATTAGTAAAAGAGTTTACATACCAAAAAGAACCTAACGTTCCGATTGACAGTCAATGTGTATTGTGATTGGTGGTTTAATTTGGTGAAGTATTTTGATTGGTCAAATTAACCTAGGTGTAAGCTTTGGCAGCTAGGCATATCGTTTTGGCTCAAAAAAGCACAAGTGCTGTTAAGGGGAATAGACTAGATAGACTTTTCTACGGAATGTTCTGCGGACATATTATCTATATTCTTATATTAGTGTTCGTGACTATATAAATGACAGATAAAAGTACAGGAGTAGGAAAATGTAATTACTTTAACCGACCGCGTGTTTGAAATCTTCGCCTGAGCTAAATACTAGTTCGTTTAAGTTTAAAAACGGTATGTAAATAGTTAATTTAAAGCCTGCGAGACATATGTGACATTTGCCGAATATTCGAGTTGGAGTCTTTGTCTGTCTTTAAGAAAAATATCAAAAATAAATACAGTCTCGGTCAAATAAAACGAGGCTATTTCGAAGCGTGGTTCCTGGCCTGGGGTTGTTTGAGTGAGGTTTAATGGTGGATACTCCAAGGTTCAATAGGTGAGGTCAAACGTGCTTAAGATACCTAACTGATCGCACAATCAGTTAACACCACAGCGTTTATTTAACATTTTATTGTCATTTTAGATGTTTTTCTGAACATGCACAATTCCGGCGTTAACCGCAGATTCAATCAGTTGGGTATCCTAGTCACTGTGGAAGTCCTGTATCGATGCTCGGAGTGTCCATCATCAGATTTCACTAAAAGCATCCCCTGGCCAGGAAGCAAGGCTACGAAACAGCCTCTTTAGTATGAAAAACGCACCCTGACCCATATTATTTGATCACGACTGTATAAGCCGCAAAGAACATCCTTAAAGCGATTTTAAAAACTGCTGATCCCAAAGAAAGAAAAAGAGGGTAAGTTTTATTGTATGTTCAGATTGTTCAGTTTAACCCTTACAATTAAAAAAAATAAATAAAGAAGCAGATCAAACAAGAAAATAACCAGTAAAATAGCCTCATTTACTAAAATTTACTTTTTGTACATACATACATACATACTTTCACGCCTTCATTCCCAGAGTGGGGTAGGCAGAGCTACAGAATCACCAACAACTCCAAAAACTTGTTGATAACTCTGTAACCACAATTTGCACAATTAGGCTAAGATGTTTACCAGCGTACTAGTGACAGGTTGCAAGCCCATCGCCTAACAGTACTACAAGCCTTTATTCCCTTAGTCGCCTCTTACGACTTCCACGGGAAGACATGGAGTGGCACAATTCTAAGCCGGCAACCACACACTTATTGTTTACTTTGTTATTGTAAATATTCTGAGAATTATAAAATAATTTACATAGTCTAAATTGAATACGTAACTATTTTGTAATCTATCGTTTTTTGTTGTTTATTTTGAAATCAAAACCAAACATTATCTATGTCACTCCTATTAAACCAGTGTTAACTTGATTGTGCTTGCATACATTTTAGGTTTAAAACATTAGTTTGAAAGTATACAAATTAAACGAAATTAACGAGTTGGTACACCAACCTTATCCGACTTGCATGCAACCTATTTTAATCTAGATTTGGTTGTTTTTACAAGGGCATTGGATTCAATCTCAAATACAGATTATGTAATAAAATGAGTTAAACAGCTTGTACATTTTTTATGGCATAGAAAAATGGGTGACCACCTTGGTGAGTGGGATCTGTTATCTATAGGAATTTGCATTCTCAAGGCTTATAATCTTAAGATTACAATCCTAAGGGCCATTTGTACCAAAACTTTAACACTGGATTAAGACACTAACTCGAGGGTTCACTAATGTTTTACCAAATCGTAATTTGGCAAACTATATCATTTTACAAACCCGTCCTTCCCGTCGGATTACTTTGTATGTTTTTGTGATCGAAAGTGTAACTAAACCTAACCAATTTAAAAAGCCTATGCAAATAATGTAATATGTAACAGTTCAAGCACAAATACATGATTGCGAAATGAGAGCTTGTAGAACGACAAAGTTTGTTAAATGAAGATTCGGTCAAAAGTCGGGATACCTAAAATGACAGATTTCGTATGAATCTGACAATTGTTAACTCGAGTTTAGTGTCTTAACCTAGTCTTCTTCTTCTTCTTTCGTGTCGGCAAGAACTCGGGCTAAATCTTACTTGCCCAGAAAGTGGCTACCGTGGTAGCCCTCTGGTTACTGACAAGTAAGTCCTCACGCGAGCAGGTGGTCGGGCACGCGGGACAGTTAGTGAGGTGTAACATGGTTTGCAGGGGTTCTCCACATTCACAGCTAGCGTCTGCGCTACTTGAGTACCCCCACCGACACAGGTTATCTTTGCTTCGGCCAACCAGGGTCCTCAGCCTATTTAGACTTCTCCAGGTGGGCCAAGGTTCCTTATAGCCTGGAGGCAGATTTTCGTTGGGGGGGTACAGTGAATGTGGATACTCGCTTGCCCAAAGCCAGTATATAATATATATATATTATATATATAGTATATTATACAGGACGTCCCAAACTTATGGGACATGAAGGGGAAGTACCTTAAATATCGTAGATAGTGTATTTTGCTGAAGGAAGACTTTATGTTATTTTTAAAAGTTAGTAATTCTGCATTCATAGATTTTCTAAAAATTACTTGCTTCGTCTGGGAATCGAACCGAATTAAATGTCAAAAAAAAACACCCTACTTTTATGATGCCAATCGAAAGAATGGCTAAAAAATAATAGCTCTGCTTAAGTAACATTGTATTTGAAAAGAAAGGAACAACGTAAAATGATTGAGTCAAATTTCAAGAAAGTTATCAAATGAGTTGCAAACAGAATTGTGCCATATCACATCGAGTGTTCACCATAAAATGATAAGAAAATCAACAGGCAGCGGACTCATTAAAAGTTTGGCGATTTGCGCAAGGCAAGAGGGATCATATTTTGAGCATTTAATTAATTAATTTACAAAAAAATACCCACTTAATTGACTAGGGCAGTTTCATGTATGTTTTTAATTTGATTAAAATGATTAATTTCACGTTGTTCCTTTCTTTTAAAATACAATCTTACTTAAGCAGAGTTATAATTTTTTAGCCATTCTTTCGATTGGCATCATAAAAGTAGGTTTTTTTTTTTTTGACATTTAAGTCGGTTCGATTCCCAGACGATACAAGTAATTACTAACTTTTAAAAATAACACAAAGTCTTCTTTCAGCAAAATACAGTATCTACGATATTTAAGGTACTTCCCCTTCATGTCCCATAAGTTTGGGACGCCCTGTATATAAGAAGTTTGCCTTATCTGTGCAATAAAAAACACCTTTTGTAGAAATACGAGTAGAGGACTATCATTACTAGGGTTAGGACTTTTGGTGGAATATCATGGTTCTAGAATCCATGGAGTCGCTGTTGTTTTTAAAAAAAACAAGATAAACAACTTTCTATAAATGTATCACTACGCAGAATTTTCAATTCATAGAAATGCATTTCTTGCTTTTGTAGTTTTACCTAACCTAACCTATGTAGTTAATATTTAGGATATTATTATCCTGAAGACATCATGGTTTCAGCAAAAAATCGTGTTTAATGAAATAATATTCGATTATGTTACACAATCGATGAATTGAGATTCGATAAAAATGATGGGATTGACATTGACTTTCGTTTCGTCATAGAGTTGTAGTATCATACGTAAAATAATATATGGAAACGTTGGTCTGTTTTAGGGGTTCGTGCTACGGATAGGTTCAGGGGGTTTATTATGACTAGGCTTGGGACTTTTGGATGCTCGCTATGGTTTTAGATTCCACGGAGTCGCCATTATGTTAAAATATTATTTTTCGAAGTCAAAGTCAAAGTGTAAAAATAAAACATGTTAGATTTACGCTGTTATATCGATCGGTAATAACCACGTTATTATGACTGCAATTAATTTTATCATAAATTTATTAGTTAAAATATAGAAAAAATAATAGTGATCCATTCTTAGTACCATTTTAATGATGAACATGAAATAGTAATAGATGATGATTATGATGCACTGATTCAAAAAGCCTGTACCTCATCAAAAATTTAGAAGTGGCGACTAATATTAGATTGAAAAAGGCATTTTTGTTATTGTTACTTAAAGTATTTGTTTTAGTTTATTTTGTTTACTAGCAACAGAGTATTTTATTATTGGTAATTATATACATACAAGTTGTATGTACTTATCCACTTTGACTTTGACTTCTAAAAAAATATTTTAATATAATGGCGACTCCGTGGATTCTAGAACCATAGCGAGCATCCAAAAGTCCCAAGCCTAATTATGACATAGCTATGCAGTTCATTTTACGGTGAGCGTATAGGATAGAGCTATAGCAGTTATATAGCTCCGTCCTTTTCTCTCAGCTTCAGAACACGTTTCGAAAACAAGACGTATAATACCAGCTACTTCAAACAAATCCGCTAACACAAACGGTCGTTTATTTAACTGTCTCAACATGATCTTTACGACGTCGTAACAATAACTATTTGCTTAAGGGGTTTTAGTAGAATTGCTCAAGTTTATGGATTATTATGAGAATCTATTGAAATCTGTAATGAAAAGCAAAATGTGCAATGCATAATCAATGCATGCAGTAATGAACAATATAGGTAGGTAGGTCCATTGTAGGTTGAGGTTTGCAATGAAAAGTTTAGCTTACATTTGGAAATATATGAACAAACTGATTGTTACTGTTTTATATCCACGTTATACTTTGTTTGGATTGTCTTTACAATGCCAAAAATAAAAAAATAAAAACAACCAGCTTAATTCATACCTTCATACCTTCACGCCTTCATTCCCAGAGTGGGGTAGGCAGAGCTACAGAATTACCAACGCCTCCAAAAACCCTTAATTCGATAGTGATAATTTTCAAAATCAGAATTCAGAATTATTTATTTGTAAACAGTAGGTAGAGAAATACAGGTGGCGAAAAAAATACAGCGCGTATCACTATGTTTTGCCTGTTGGCATACAAATATCAATGTCACGTATATACAGTAACATTTTAAAGAAGTATGTTTACAAGAGATGGTAAGTGTGAGAAGGATATCGAGAGGAGGGTGAATGCGGGGAATCAAATTAATGGGGCCCTGCACTCCTTTGTAAGCAGACAGGGCGTTTCACAAAAAGCCCGGCTGGCTGTTCACAATAGAGTGCTAGCCCCTACCCTGATGTATGGTAGTGAATGTTGGGTGTGGCAGGACAAGCATGTTAGTCGTGTAAATGCAGTAGAAATGCGCTCTTTGCGTAGTATGCGTGTGGTGTGAAACTGATTGATAGAGTTAGAAATAAAAAAATCAGAGTGAAATGTGGAATGAAAGAAGATGTAGTGACTAAGATTGAAAAGGGCATGCTTCGATGGTTCGGTCATTTGGAAAGGATGGATGAAAGAAGATGGACGAAAGAGATATACAGATCGAAAGTGAGTGGAGGGGTCGGAAGGGGCCGCCCTAGGCGTATTTTTTCAAATCAAATCGGAGAAATACTGGAAAAGGGCCGAATCTTAAGTACCCGAAACCGATGTGCGTGCATGACTCGATGTATGAATGTTGAAGAAGCGAAATAAATTTGTCAAGATCGTAGCAAGTGGAAAGAAGTGGTCTCTGCCTACCGCTCTGGGAAACAGGCGTGATTTAATGTATACATGTATGTATTTTAAAGGCTTCTCAGGGCATAGCATGCTGAGTGGTTAATGTCAACGTAAAGTTAGCCCTTATTTACTTGTCAGGTAATGGTGGCTGAGTTAAAAACAATACGATAACATGTTAAAAGGAATGTTTATTTAACTGACTATGAATACATATTTTTATTAAGTATTTTTAAGTATTTTTTATGCATTGTTCATAACTACGTAACATATTTAAATTAAAATTCAATTTTAATTAACACATTTTATAACAAAGATTACATATTGAAAATGCAAATATGCTGTTTAACTTGATTAATGCATTATTCAAATTTAAGTATCATTTATCATAGTCAAAAACAATGTAATCAATGCAAATTGAACAAACAATCATCGCCCGTGGGTATAGCATCATTTAAATTAAATTATGTTGTGATTTAATCAGGAATGAGTTGTGTAACTTATGAAAATTGAAAAAGGATTTTATAATAAATGGTGCTGATATACCAGGCTATTGAAGATATTATATCAATTATTCAATCCACAAATTGAACGTTCTTTGTGTATATTAAAATTAACATTAAATTATGAGAATAATTAATCAACAAAATTTTATGGATTACTAAAACCAATAACAACTAGTATATTAATTATATAAGTTCATTTGATAATTGTTATCTCGTTTTGTTCACGTACGTACACACATACAAACCATAAATAAAAGAAAAATACTTAAATTTTATTTTTTTATATATTTCGTTTGTATGGGTTTATATTACTTTCTTAAACTCTTGCTACGGTGGAGAAACAAAGAAAGAGATAAAACACAATATGGTAGAAGCATTATCGAAATAATGGATATGACACCAGATGGACGGAGTAGACAAATTATTTTTGTCAATAATGCTCAATTCCACATCAGTAATCAAGACAAAATAAAATATTTTACGAGGTCAGCTTTCGTAACATGCCTTTTAAATTATAAATATAAAATTAATGACATTGCAACGGTAATCCATCATTGTATCGAAGTTGGGTGGCCGTCTGGTCGCATAACAACTGTTGTCATAATTTCGATTGTCATAACACATAACTCATAAAATTGATGCTCATATTTTTTTAATGGCATAAATTTGTACTATGGCATAATTGTTCCCTGTCATAATTATACGGAGTCATAACTGGTTTGACCATAATGTAGAATGTCGTACATTTATCTGTTCATAATATTAATATAATATAAAGTTAGTGGCAAACCAACTCGGATCGCAGATAGGTTAGGGTTATTTTTTTTTATAAAAGAGCGTAAATCTTAATGACAGTTATAAAGTATGGTTAAATAATTTTATGTGTATCAAATTTATGCGCGTTAGACAATATGTTCTTAAACATTATGATTAAAAACTTTATGCGTATAAATGTATAACTATTTACAGTTATGCGTAATGATGAGTATGACGAATCCACGTATGCCTGTCAAAAATAATGACTTCAAACTTTATGCAACCGATATGGACCCATCAAAGTTAACTTCATGGATCGTATCATTTCATCGAACTGTGATTTTTTCAGAATATTATCAAGTAGCTTAGGTTAAGCAAAACTTGTGACTACAAAAAATAACACCGCGAGAAATGGTTTTCGATAAAAATTCAATTTCTACGTAGAAAGGTATGTGATCGATAAAAAAAATTGGTATCCCAATGCCACATCATCATCATAATAGCGCTGGATTTAACCAGTTTGCTGTTACAGCAAAATTGTACAGATGGAAACGTTCAGACCGCCAATAATTGAAACTCCAATATAAGCTTATCCCAGCTTACACTCCTCGGTTCATCCGTTACAAGTCGGGTATTTCTGAACGTTGAATTTATCTTTGTCTCTTTTACAGCTTTTACTGGCGCAGGCTACCGTTGACGGGAAAGAGATAGAACTAGTTTATTAATATTGTTAATTTTCATTTTATACAAATGAATCGTATGATAATTTTTATTTTGCAAAATGTGGTCACAGAAATTATCAATAAGTTTTTAGAGTTGTAGGTAATTCTGTAGGTCTGCCTACCGCGCTCTGGGTTTGGCAGTTTGAAGATAGTTATCATAGACCAAACATAGTTTTAAAAACATTGTTTCATTTCGTTCAATGCCTTAGCATAATACTTTTTGACTGCATTTTTGCATGAATTCTTGCTTTTACCATAGTATAAATAGAAAAGTAGGTCATCTCTAGCCCTTTAGGGTTACATATAAAACATAATAAACTCACGTTTTTATTTTAAAACAAAAGGAGGCATAGGTACGTGCGGGCTACCTCATGGGAATTAATCACCACCGCTCGTGACACTTAGCGCCATTTTGCGTCGATGTGCGTCGCTCGATACTTTATACGCACGCAACCAAACGCAGCGACAGCGCCGGCTTCGTATAAACCGGCTCGGTCCGTTCTGTTGAGCCGAACTATATACCTTTATTTGTAGATGAACTACTGTTTACATTGTGCTTTTACTATTCAGTATTCTAGTATGTACGTCGTCAGAACTATTACGTATACAAAATAGGGCCTCTACTAAACACGGTAAAATTCATATTGTCGTTGATCTGTAATTGTTTTGTCAATGTTTTGATAACCCTTATTTACTTGACAGTAATAGCGACCAAGTTAAAAACAATACCATAACAAGTCAAAGACGATTTGGATTCTACCGCCTAGAATAGAAATGCAGCTATGCATAATTTAAATGCAGTCACAAAACCGTACTAAACCAAACTATTGTACTGCCTTCATAGGAAATGCTAAGCTGCAGGCAATCCACAGGAACACTATTTCCGATTGCATCGGTTTGCTCATGGTTATGCATATTAGATTCCCGGCCAACGGATTTAGTCCAGCAACCGCTATGATAAAGCTTGAAATGAAAAGCAGAACTGGTTTTAAGCAGTTTTAACATTTTTCTCTAAGTACACTTTTTGATTTTTCAATGCTTTGGGAAAATTTGATATTTTTCGGTGGAAGTGCGTAAATTTTTTTATTTTTTTATTTATTGATTAAGACAAAAGAAATACATATTAGGTATAATTATACCCATCTAAGCAAAACCTTGGAAAGGTTTGTGTGCCGATGGGGAATAAACCAATGCATTAAAGAGAGACTTATCTTTATAAGTATATATCCCGTGTAGTTGCCGGGTTAGAATAGTGCCACTCCATGTCTTCCTGTGGATGTCGTAAGAGGCGACTAAGGGAATAAAGTCTTGTAGTACTATTAGGCGATGGGCTTGCAACCTGTCACTAATACGCTGGTAAACATCTTAACCTTTTTGTGCAAAATGTGGTCACTGATTTATCAACAAGTTTTTAAAGTTGTAGGTAATTCTGTAGCTTTGGTTACCCCACTCTGCGATTACAGGCGTGAAGGTATATATGTATGTATGTAAATGCTCTGAAAGTGGGGGTCGCAATTATGTCATGATCTATCTACATTCAGAAACAATGAAACGGGTCACTTTCTATGGTAATTCAATACAAAGTGACCCGTTTTCATTGCTCTTGACTATATTAAATAGCCATGGACATTGTCATTGCCTAATCCAATGTATTTAATATAAATATCCCTACTAATGTGCCTTAGCGTGTAGATCGCTAATACCCGCATTGTCCTAGGGTAAGCAGCTGTTACGTTATCGGATAACGCCTGTATTTCGCACGCTTGGTTGCGAAAACATTATGGCTAAGCCTACATGGGGGGTTATTATGACATAGCTATGCAGTTTATTTTACGACGAGCGTAAAGAACAGAGCTATACCAATTATATAGCTCTGTCTTTTTCTCTCAGCGTAAACTGAAATGCATAGTTATGTCATAATAAGCCTGCAGAAGCCTGCTGTTTGTCTCCTACGTACAGATATTATAGTACAAAAACATGACATCGTGTTTTGTTCGATAAGTTCTTCTTCATCTTGCTGTCTCAATTAGCCTATAGATGTATATTGACGCTGACTGAAAAGCAAGATAAAAACGAACGTTTTTGACCAAATAACAATGTCGTTTGATTATTCTCTGTACCGAATTATGTGTTTGCTAGTTTTACCTTGTTAAATAAAGAATTTAACAGGATATATTTATGTATGGGGACAAATATGATTCAAAATGTAAGTTTAAGGACAATTGACAAGTGCTGATTCTACTAGTTTCTTCTAGCTAAAGAAAAGTGGGTTTATGTCCAATTCATTCGCCCTTCAGGCCATCCGTCTCTGGAATGCGCTCCTTCTTGAAATACGACAAGTGTCCAGCAAATTCGTGTTTAAGCGTAAGCTTCGCCAACATCTACACAGGCAAGAACTTGAGTAAGGGGTCATGATCTTCATCACATATTGTTTTCGTATATATTTGAGTAGGTTATTATTTGCTAGTATTATATGAACATATTATTATCTATGTATTTTATACATTTTAGTATTAAGTAGGTATTTAATTCATTTTCAACACTGTTTGCACCATGTATTCTCTGTTAACCATGAGGTTGACTGGTAGAGAATGCCTTTAGGCATTAAGTCCGCCATTTGTACTTTTTACATATGTATTGTGCAATAAAGTTTAAATAAATAAATAAATAAATAAAAGTCTCATGTGAAATTTATTTACAGCAGCGAAAAGTCAGACTCTTTAGGTATAAAAAGGTCGCATAATGCGACACGATTTCTATGGCATATGAATCTTTTTTCTCTGTTTGTCGCTGGGTTTGAAGGTTTAAAGTTTACTCCAACTTGTCTCCTGCCACTCACTCTCTTGTTTATCAGCTGTTTCTAAATAACTGGGTGAATTCGATTGTGACTGAGATTTTTGGCCAACCTATCCGCCATACATTACTTACCATATTAAATTTGATATAAAATACTATATCGAATAAACAGCCGGGTGAAGGACGTCTCAAATTAGGATCTTAAACTATTAAGAGAATAAAATAACATAGATGATCCATTCTAATTATTGGTTGTTTATTTATTCGTTTACTTCACCATACAAAATTAATCAATTAATCTAATTACTTTACTAAGGTGACTCGACATGTTATTTCCGTGTACGTTTCAATTGTTCAAACGTTATTATAAATTAAAGCCGAGATATTTCTTACATCTCACAATATTTCGCCTACAAAGAATGTAGGAACATTCTGGCTTCCTTAGCAAAAAGCATTATGTGTTACGGAAATCGTTTAGTAGACGACCTTGTTTATAACTGTAGAGAGTTTAATATCCCTTTGGTATTTTTGTGCAGATGTATTTTTTTTACGTATAGATCGACATTACAAAGGAACAGTAGTGAATTAGGAAATGAAACGTGTCCGATACGAAACAGACAGGGTGATAATCGGATTCGGGGAGTTGAGGCGTTCTTTGTTGTTAGGTTCTGTAAAGGAATCATCCTCCTTTTACTGTTTTATTTCGTTTTGTTAACCTTTTTTTGTTGTTTTGATGTCTAAAGCAATTACTGCGTTAATGGACATGATGGTGTTAAAAAATCGTTTTTTTTATGACTTTTGTCGGAAGACTTCGTTCAGCAATCGCAGATCGTTTGTGATTGGCATACATCTTTATCACAAAAACGATTTGACAGTAGTGAAAGATTATGACAAATAGGCAAAAACAGAAGTGACACTCGTATCGAGAAACGTTTATACGTACGAGTTCAAAATTTATAAATTTTCATTTTTTTCATCATCAAATATCTTATCTCCGTACTTGACTTGATCAGTAGTACATATTTAAACAGAATAGCTACGCAATCCTAACGTCAACCTCTACAGTCACTTTTCCTGCTACTTTAGACATTTTGTCATTTTTGATTGATTTGATTTGTACAAAAACATACGAAATATATCGTCGCTGGAAAGCAATAATGCTGTAGCCCGCACCTCCTACCAAAATCGTTTTTTTGCATATTTTTACTTCATAATTTTTTCTGCGTCGAATGGTCTGTGTCTCGTGTTTCTACGATGAAAAATGAAAACTTTACAGCATTAGTTATTTGTGATATTTAGATTATTGGAGAACAAATAAATGTAGTAACCCGCTTAAATTCCGGTATTTTTTGTCGAAATGAGACTTACAGCAATACAAGGCAAGAAACTTAATCTCTGGAACATTGTACAGCGTTTTTGCTTTCCTAACTTATTTGGTCTTATTTTTTAAATCAGTAAGTAATTTCGGACCAAAATTGTTGTAGTGGCTGTTATTTAGTTACAGCAATTTAAAACGCCCTTTCATTTGGTTGTTAAATTACACCACGACTTTTCCCTTTTGGGTTACAGCATTCTTTCGGGGGAAAAAAAAAGAAAAAAAAAGCTGTAATCCGCAAAAATCACCCTTAACCCATTTTATATCAAATTTGAGTATTCAGTTTAACAAAACTATTTATTTTAATAATATTTGCAAAATGGGACCGAAAAGCCTCCTGCCGTTTAGAAGTTATGATTTTTTTATTTTTTTTGCGTTTGTAATTTGGCTCTAGTATAAAGTTTGGTTTTTGAGGGTTACAGCATTATTGATTTCTAGCGACGATATCTAAATTAAATATGAGTACCTACAAATAGAAAACATTTATTTCAAAAGTGTTTAGGAAGAATATTCAATTTATACTAAACATACATTCTGTTATATGTGTTCTTTAATAGATTTGTTTTTGCTCCCGCGATAACGACGTATCATATGGTGATTGGTCTAACGTTTATATTGACATTACTTAACTGACATAGTGATTAGGGAATGCAATTTCACCGGTTATTAACCGATTTTGTATGAAAATAACCGGTTAAAACCGGTAATAACCGGTTATTTGCATTCCCTAATAGTGATACTCCGGTTTGCATCCACACCGTTCGTAGATTCGATGACAAATACTCATAGGTAAGGTAATACGGCTTAATTATGAAAATGAATATGAACTATGAACATAAAGTGGGTAGGTATACTATAATATTCACTAATATCAATAAGAGTATGAATATGAGTATGTGTACGCATATGAGTATGAGTATGGATACGCAAGTGCTCTTAACTCTTTAATGTTGTTGTAAAATCATAAACTAATAAGAAGAAAATGACATCTTTTTGTTTATTGTTTCTAAATATCAGTATTATAACCTTGAATTGACGTCGAAAACCTCCTAAATATCAATTTTGAGCAATAACATTTAGTTTTACCTCGAATACGAATAATTGGTTGCGTGACAGTTAATTGTTGGCTACACTTACGTTATAAAGAAATAATTATATGTGTATACCGTTAACCTAATTACTTTGTTACCTGCCTTTACAGCTTTCACCCCTTAGTGCAATCACTCAATAATCTGCGTTTAGAAATGTGTACTGTAATGCCTTTCATTATTACTCATAAAATAAAAATCACGCTGTATATTATGTGAAATCACGGTTTTCCCTTGATTTTCATCGACACTCACTTCATAGAATGCATTCATTTCATTGACAGTCTTCTAAGCGTAGGGCCTTACGTTAATTCAAATAACCTGAAAACAATACGGCTTCAACAGAAAATAGCTTTCAAAGAAGTGAAATTCGGTGAAATTATACATTCGATGAAAAGTGGGAAAAACAAGGGACGTAATATCACGCTATTTAATTTATGTTACAATTTATTACCCCTGAATATCAACGAGGCTTGTAGTACACATTTACACATCATGAAGTCAGCGCAGCATCATCGAAGAAGTAATTTAAGTAAAGAAGTAATTTAGATTAAACTGAAATAGTGAATAGCCCCAAATAGGAACTACAAGGGGCGTAATAACAAACTAATCTTTGCTGAGATGTCTCGATGTTTACTTAGACATGGTCTTGACGGGCATTTGAACGAAGATCAGTTTATTAATTCAGCCCCAAATATATTACACTTTAGTTTTGACCCGTAAGAGATACCGCTCCATTCCTTTTGCACAAGCAGTATTCCAAAACCAGCAACCGCTATTACTTGTCCGATATTTAAAATAAGCACTTCAATACTACAATTGTTACACTATTAGGAAACCCAAAGCATCAATCTCCTTAAAGAGCCCAGTTGTTATCCCAACGCTAGAACTCCGCTTTACATCAGGAAAAGCCATTTGAAATTGGAATGTTCTGTAGGGACACACAGAACCTCGGCCGTGGCTGTCCGTGTTGCTTAAATGGTGTGGTGCACAGGATGTGTGCTGTCTCCTGGATCGATGCTTCCAATATCCGCGTCGGAGCGCTCGCGACTGCGGCTGTCAGTTTGCTTTGCTGCACGCGGCCCCAGATGAGCAAATCCAGGGCAGCTAGCGCAGAAGAGCCCGCGCAGAGCGGGCGTGCGCTCTCTGCCAGTGCCAGTGCTCCGGTTGCGACCACCAAGTAAGCCTCCGCTCACGAGTTATGCTGTATCACGCACGCTCGAGGTTGGCACTGCTCTTGCACAGGGAAGACGAGAGCTCTTGTGATGGTCAGGCACAGGAGTTTGCTTTGTCAGGAGACGTCATGTGGCTTGTGGAGTTCGTACCAGCACTTTCTGTGTAACGCTTGAGCGCAATTATAGTCAGTGATACGTGTGATTTACCAATGAAATATTATCAAAGGAACTGTTCAAAATTTGAAAACCGTCCTATCAAAGAAGGCGGCTAACTGCTATGAAGTAGTCGAACCATTTTAAACTCTTTTGGTAACCATATTAAATTTAAAATGCTTATACTATTACTACCCCGTGTGGTTGCCGGGTTAGTATAGTGCCACTCCATGTCTTCCCGTGGATGTCGTAAGAGGCGACTAAGGGAGTATAGGCTTGTAGTACTGTTAGGCGATGGGCTTGCAACCTGTCACTAATACGCTGGTAAACATCTATAAAAGCAAACGCCTATTTGTGCAAAATGTGGTTACTGAAATTATCAACAACTTTTTAAATATGTAGGTAATTATGTAGCTCTGCCTACCCCACTCTGGGATTACAGGCGTGAAGGTATGTATGTATACTATTACTATGCACTTAGCCGGCGATTGTATCAGGTTTTTAACAGTTTCTCCTGGAATAAAAATTACGTTGGTAAATTTAACGTTCAACTCAATCAGTGGCTCTAGACAAAATGCATTGTGAGAACGTAATCGTTATCGAAAATGAATAGTATTGACGTAAGCTGGCAGACGGTCGCGTCGAACGCTTATTTCAGTTCGATTTCACAGTTTTCAAAAATGATTTACAATTATTTGCATCTTGTCTAGGGCTTCAGAATCCTTGCGCTAAAGTAAAGCACAGAACATTTCGAAATGCAAAACATGTTCATCAAGCACTGTGTTCGCGTTAGGTCACGTATTTGCTACTTTAACATGCACCACCATTTGTAATTGTACCAGCTTTCTGAGTGACAGGTTGACGCAGTTTTGGCAGTGGCACCACCTGGTACTGTTTTGAATTTAATTATCATTGGTTACCGCAAACCGAATACGGAAGAATATAGAAGTTCTAACAGACAGCAACTTCTTGGTGTTGGATAAAAAGGACTTTTTAAAAACCAAGGCCGCTGTTTGAAGAGCTACTGACAACATCGTCCCCTTTTTTATATGGTTACATTTGGTAAGGGTCACTTGGACAACATTTCAACTCCACTTCTGGCGCCAAACTCTGGCTAAAAGCCAGGCTATACCTTTGTTTGTGTACGAAGTGTGTATATAAGGGTCATCTTTCTTAACTCCGACCTTACCCGACTGTTTTATTTGACCGAACTTTTATGAGTTAGCTTTCCATGCTGTTTCTGTAAACGTTTAAATTTGTAAGATTATTACGAAACAAACTCAACCTAACCAACAGGTTCTATAATATACCTACATCTTTTTATAAATTAACTAGCGACCCGCCCGCGGCTTCGCCCGCGTGGAATGTATTATACATATAAACCTTCCTTAAGAATCACTCTATCTATTAAAAAAAACCGCATCAAAATCCGTTGCGTAGTTTTAAAGATTTAAGCATACATAGGGACAGACAGCGCACGCGACTTTGTTTTATACTATGTAGTGATGTCTTGAGTTAAAATATAAATTAGTAGCTGAAGATTTGACGGAATTAAAACAGATAGATTTATTACTAAACCTAAAAACTGATCAACTTGTTTAAATTATTATGAATATTTGAAAAACATTTGTAATACCAAGGTAAAAAAAGATTAATATTGAAAGGATATAATTAACATTAAAATTAAAATTACATCTGGGGCTCTTTCCTCATTTGTTAAAACCATATTTCTTTTGACATCAAATCATATTGTCAATGTTATGATAACTCTTGTTTACTTGACGGTAATGTTGGGCGATTTTAAAACGAAATAACATGTAAAAAGCAATATGGTTTTACCAACTAGAATAATGCCTAATGGTTCTCATCGGTTTAAACAACTTACTCAAGTGTTCATTAAATTCTAGGAACTTTAATTATTACGTCATTTAAATACTGACACATAAACGGGAATAAGCGTTTTATTAACATGCTAATTAAGAGGCAGAGTAATATTAATGTTAAATAATACATACATACATACATACCTTCACGCCTTCATTCCCAGACAGTAGGCAGAGCCACAGAATTACCAACAACTCTAAAAACTTGTTGATAACTCTGTTAAATAATGCTGCCAAAATTCTGTAAATATTAATCAAGAGCCATAGTCAAGCTTATAATGCGAACAAAATTATATTGTCTCTAACAAAACAAACATTTTGCCAACGAATTATAATTTAAACTGATGTTTAAACATTTGCGCAATTTGTACGGCTCGCCGCGTGAATGTAGCAAATAATTTATTCGTTTATATTTGGATGATGATGAACTGATTATAAAGTAAAGTTAAGTAAATATCTAAAGAATTGTTAGACAGTGGTAAAAAAAACCGGAAGGACAAGTGTGAGTCGGTCTCGCCACTCGCCCACCGAGGGTTCCGCACATGACACGGTTAACTCACCGTTCCTTGCATTAAGACTCTGTTTTTTTGTGATTTAATTACAAATGTATATTTAGTTCCAGATTTTTCCCTATATTGGTAGTATAATCAATGGAAAATACCCTATACATTTTGATTCCTTTAAGAGTGTCAAAATATACGTTTTTTGCGGCATAAACGGCCGCATCTTTTTTTCCGTTAACTAAGAAGTTAAATATTTTCACAGCATCAAGAAACTGTAAAATTGAGTATAAGGTTTTAATTTCAACTCGATACCTTTAGGGGTTCCGTAGATAAACTTTGACAGACAGACCGACGGATGGACCGACGGATGGACAGAGAGACGGACAACAAAGTGATCCTATAAGAGTTCCGTTTTTTTCTTTGGGGTACGGAACCCTAAAACACGTAATATTATAACTAGGGATATGTTCTCCAACAAAACCTAAACTTGCACTTGAAATTTAGATAAAGTATTCCTTGGTTACGTTAGGGGTAAAATATTTTTCCGAAATTCAACCCTAAAACAGAAAAAATAGGGAGAGTAACGGTAAATAAATTCTACGAAGTTATCTAGTGTAACTATTAATTAATATACACGTACAACAAACTTCCAACCTAAGTATGAATAGAAATTCGTCTCCGGCCCTTTACGAGTTTCTATTACCTATTGCCGCTCAGGCGTTAGGGTTGTTTCGATGCGCGTCGCACGAGTCGCACGCAACCAAACGCGGTGACAGCCCTGGACTGAACTGGCTTGGTGCGTCCTGTTGAGTTTGCTTGTGGTAGCTCGCGGCGCGTACATACGAGGCACGCACACATGCATGCTGCACGATAAACATTAGTTTGAAGATGAACTACTGTTTTTACTGTGCTCTAAGTCACCATAAAAACGTCAACGTTGTGAAATTAACTGCCAAAATTTTTGATTGACACAGTTCTATGGTGGACCAGGGCACAGTATAAGAACAGTAGAACGTCTTCAAACAAAGGTACATCGCGCGGCTCGCGGCGGTGGGCGGGGCTAAACTCCCACTTTATACTAAATCTCAGGATACTACGAGTGTACATTAGTCGTTGCTGCGGCGTCCTTGCGCTCGGTTACGTTTTGTTGGTAGTGCGCGTACTTACCTATCGCTATCGAGCGACAATACAAAGCATTATCAAAAAGTCAAAAAGGAATTTACATATCACATCCATCACATACCTATAAATATATAATTTAGTGTCAACAGATAAAATTATATAAGTAAAATAATTTAAATTTGGTACTTAGGTACAGTCACCCAATAAAAATGTTGAGCATACTTAGAACCTTGTCATTGTGAATGTCATAGTCATTGTCATATGTGTCATTTGATGTTCTGTTTGAAATTTACTATGACAACGCACTAAAGTGCTTAACATTTTCGTTGGGGTACTGTATACCTAACAATATTTATACTTACTTACTTTAAGTTTGTGTAATTTATGAAAATTAATATTCTTATAAATCATAGAAAGTATGGCCAAGTAGGTGACTTAAATTGAAAAACAAGTTTGGACAACCCTGACGCCCGAGCGGCAATTGGAGTCGAGCTACTTTTCTATTTATACTATGACCAGGTGAGGGTTCCATTTGGCCGATTGTGCATCAGAAATTATGTATAATGTTTACTCAATTCTTCAATCCCACAAATAAATAAGTAAGTACTACTATTTCATAAAAAAAAAACCTGATGTTATATTTTTTATTAACTTATTACTACCCTCTAATGCATAAACGCACAATAGATAGTGATAAAGCATACTTTAACTAAAATGGGTTTATTGTAGATTTATGAACAAGGGATAATAATTACAACACTATTTAAATAGGTATAAATAACCTTGAACCAAAACTCGTTAAATTAAATTTTTCATTGCTTCATTCACGACAAACGATTTTCGGCCATGAAGACTTATTAAAATTTGCGTTGGAAATAAGTTTACCTAGCATAAAATAAAAGTTACCATGAATATTATGTTGAAAACCAAATTTGTTTTTTGTTACTTTACGTTGCGGTCTGCGGTTGGTTGTAATCATAACTTAAGTCCCGAAATACCTCCTAAAAGAATCTAAAGTTTTACATTTTTTTATTATCTGCGGCAAAATACACCCCTTATATTATAATTATGGACATGGTATGTCCGTATATTTGTAATACACAGACGTAGGAATATACGGGGCAAAATTAAATGACTGCTCTGCTAGGGATTGCCTATATCGATAAACTCAATTATCGATGCTTTTCCTATATACAAGGGATCGCTTCAAGTTTTGTTTGTAAAAATATTTTTTTATTGAACGTATGCAAATGAAACAAAATAGCAACTTAATTCCGGTTATTCTTTATTTAAAAAATATTTTTTAACCTTGACTCAACATCATCATTTTTCTTTCTCCTTTATTTGGACCGTAATTCTGAAATATACACTAAGGACAAAAAAAGATGATTATGATGATGAGTGAAGGTTAAAAAATCATTTTTATGATAAGCGTTGTGTGTCCACTGAGTGAGAAATGATACCGACGTTAGCGTGAAAGGAAAGAAAAGAAAGAAAGAAAGGGTAGCAAATTAGCGGAGTTATCACTGCAGCTGCGCCTTAGAGCATTATATTTTCAAGAATGCTGCAGAAAAGGGTGGGCGTTTTAATTAGAACAAGGTTTTTTTGTAAGCTGTGGAGTACGGTAACCCCTTCTTAGGTAATATAAGAAGTATTGCAATAACGCTTTTTTTTTCAAGTTAAGCAAGTTTGAAGTTTGTTACTCGTGTGGTTGCCGGGTTAGATTAGTGCTACTCCATGTTTTTCCGTGGATGTCGTAAGAGGAGACTTAGTGAATAAAGGCTTGTAGTCCTTGTAGGCGACGGGTTTGCGACCTGTCACTAATAAACATCTTAGGTTTGATTTCCTCCTACGCTGACGTCGGTCGCTGACGTATGATAAATCTGCACCGGACGTCAGCGTCTCTGTGCGGTGTCTTATAGAACATAATGGTACATATTCGTACGCTCTGACGTCAGCGACCGACATCAGCGTGGGAGGAAATCAAGCCTTAGCCTTATTGTGCAAAATGTGGTTACAGAATTATCAACAAGTTTTTAGAGTTGTAGGTAATTCTGTAGCCCTGCCTACCCCTCTGGGAACGATGGCGTGAGTATGTATGTATTGTATGTAAGTTTGAAATGTGTTTGCCTGAAGCTCAGCCACAAGACGTATTTCGTGCTTTTTCTGCTGCCTTTTCGTTTTCTTGGTTTGTGGATTCTGTGTCAAAGTATTAATATAATAGTAGTTCGTCTCCGGCCCTTAAAGAGTTTCGGTTACATATTGTGGCTCGTCGTGCGTCAATGCGCGTCGCTCGATACTTAATAAACTACTGTTTTTTATACTGTGTGTAGTAAAAATGGATTAAATAAAGTATTTTGTGATTTCATGCGAGTGCCATAAGAATATTGGGTCACCAGAGGTCAGCGAGAGACCTGTAGTCGGCCTTTGCCTATACTTTGTATGAGTGGAAAGAGTACGAAAGATATGCTTCCCAGTCTTCGCAATCGTATAAGGTCGACTACTGGTGGCTTTACCCTAAGTTATTGAGTTACATTGATTGATACTATAGTGGTTAGTCGGGTAAAGGTGTATGTTTCTCCTTTCAGCTATGTTTATTTTAAACTGTATATTAAAAATGGCAAAACCAATTATTGTTCCTACCTCTAGCTAGAATAAATTGCTATTCACTACCAATCGTTTAATCACTAATACCTTGGTCCAATTATAGACTATAAAACTAAATTGACGTAATAGTACGCCAATAGTGATTTGAAGGAACGCTTTACAAAAAAAAATTGCTAACGATTTTTAACCTAACAAAATGGCGTATCAAGTGACACTGATATTTCTAACAAATAGTCTAGATAATGGCTCCAACGTGCAGAGATCAAACGGAGTGGATTTCAATGAAATTGTCAATGCCCTCGGCAAGTTAACTTATGTAGCTTAAAGAAGCTTTGTCACTACACGATGAAACGATGCACTGCGGGCCTAGTATGGTTGCGTTTATCGCGTGACAAAATGTAGATAAAGCATCCGTCACTCTCATACTTCTTCTTCTTCTTTTGCCCCCGCGGCGACTTGAACAGCTACTACCGCGGGGATATGGCGTTTCCACGTTAAGTGATTTGGCCAGTGTCAAGTATATATAAGTATATATCAATATAGCAATAAAACAATCCAATCTTCTCTAGGAAGATTGGAGGCAACGTTGTACGGTGATTTGTTGGTCAGAGGTCAAGATAGTTTTAACCTCTGCACCACTGCGAGTCCACTTGAAACGAGAAGAAAGATGCCAGATACACGAAATAAGTCCAAGTCTTCAATCACTGTGCGACACAAAGGCATAAAAAGTACAAATCACTATCAGAAAAGAACTTTGAACACCTAATTACCCAAAAATTAAAGTCTAAAACAAATTACACGTCCGCCATCTTTTAACGTTGCAAATGGCCCCCCCACTCTCATACTTAAATTCGTGTCAAAAAGTGACAGATGTTTTATCCAAGTTTTGTCACGAGATAAACGTAGCCATATGAGGCCCCTATAGTTTTGGCGACATAATTTTCTCTTATTTATTGACAAAGCGTTGGCCTACGATGTCCTGGTAAGATTTCCGGTATAGACAAATATTTGTGCGACGAGCCCGAGTATTTATTGGATGTTTTCTATCTTTTTTAAGTATATATTTCTCTATACAGTGTGTAAATGGTATACGGGCGTTCCTTTTAACTGTGGTTAGTATAACCCCTACTGAGCATATTTAGGCAGCTTTTGTTAAAATTAAATAAAAAAAAATAACCATACAAAATAATTTAACACGCAATGTATAACAAAAAATGCAATTAATTAAAAACGCAAGTAAACATTACGTACTTACCTGACAGATGGACTTCGATGTACATTGCGGGTCGATAGTATGTTCAGAAATTAATAACGGTGTATACGTTAGCGTAATCAAAATAATTATTTCTGTTAATGATTAGTAGAGTCTTAATCTATGTCCAGTTTTAATTAACGCCCGTATACCATTTACACACTGTATAAGTATATAAAGTGGTAATACGAGTAGTAGTATATAATATAATATTCATTAGTATACTTACCGATGGACCAACGACGTGGCTAAGGATGCAGGAAGCCGATGGACGAAGGGATCCTTGTGGCAAACCTTGGGGACGACTATGTGCAGCAGCGGACGTCTTTTGTTTAAGATGAAGATGATGACAATCGACATTTTTTTTATGTGTGTCAAGTTCATTTCATGTGTGAAATTTTATTTTGATAATATCGTCCGTGTGATCATTTCTTGTGAAATCCATCTAAATATTAGAGATGCAACTTCAGCCAAGGTTACATTAAATTGTACCTACCTGCCAGAGTATTTGACGGTTCGTCTTAAACGTCAAGTGAACTGCTTGTATTAAACGCTTCGCCTAACAACAGAGTTTCGTAGTTGTGTCACGTATCCACTATTTGAGCACGCACATAGAATTTCAGGCTTCGCGTTCCGTGTCGTTTTACACTTTTTACCGTTCACCCAGTTGCCAGTTGCCATGTGGTTTAGAATTTCAGTTATCTATTTCACTTTTATTATTTTAAGGGAATCAATTGCGTTTGTCTTTTGGATTTGTTACAAAGGGTTACTTCAACGCATTAAATTTACTGCATGTCGATTCAAAACAGCATTTTTTTGGGGAAACTTCGTCAGATTTTTTTATCGCTTATACCGCAAAGTTTAAAGGTGAAATTTCTTAACGAGTGTTTCTTCCAGTTAGGCCATACAAACTCAGTCTCTTTGAAAGATCGAATCCAAGACGAGGTGTTCCGACAGAAAACCAAAATTATCGATATTGCTCAAAGGATAAGCAAGCTTAAGTGGCAGTGGGTGGTCATGTCTGTCGCAGAATCGATAACCGTTGGGATGACTTCCACTGAGGTGGACGCCATCCAGCTGGATGGAGTGATGCCTTACGAAAAGTTTATGAGAGCGGTTGGAAACAAAAAACACCATACCTAGCTCTATACCATCGGAGAGTCCTATGCCCAGCAGCGGACGGCAGTAGGCTGATGATAAGCAATTTTTTCACAAATTGACCTAGTTCCAAACTAAGCTCTAGGCTTGTACTATGGGTACTAGACAACGATAAACATACTTATATAGAGAAATATATACCTACTTAAATACATAGAAAACACCCATGACTCGGGAACAAAATATTCGCGCTCATCACACAAATATCTAGGATTTGATCCCAGGACTGCTAGCGTCGTAGGCAGGGTCACTACCAACTAGGCCAACGCGTCGTTAGATTAGAAGCCAGTTTAAATACAAGCTGTGAGACAAAATGAGATCCAAGAATTACAATAAGTAGAAATACGTCTTTTATTTTAATAAAGTTTGCCTGAGGTAAAAAGAAGAAAGCTTTAATTTAAAACACGTAGTTAAAACATTTTAAGTAACCTAACTAATTTTAGTAGTATTTTTAGCTACAACTCTTACATAATAAACAACCACAAAACATTATATTAGCAAATGTGATTTCCAGCACCGCTTTGTATGCAAAAAACTATTTTCTGACAAAACACCAAAACGAAGCAAACTTTTATTTCCTTATAAACTTAACTCACGAATCGCGTGTCTGTCAATGACAGTTTCAAAGATTAAAGAAGAACCCATTGCCAGGCAAAAATGAACTCTGGCTGTTAAGAAAATATGACTCCTTGAGTTTGAGCGTAGTAGAATATTTAGGTTTCGCGGTTGAAGTGGATTCAATTTCGACATGAGTAAAATCGTAGAAAACATTGCGATGCAAAGCAAATTCCTTCCTTGGCCCACATAGTTTGATGATATTTTTGCGTATCA
This sequence comes from Acleris emargana, assembly GCA_927399475.2. NCBI lineage: Eukaryota > Metazoa > Arthropoda > Insecta > Lepidoptera > Tortricidae > Acleris > Acleris emargana. The sequence goes on from OV656843.1 coordinate 4,595,814, forward strand.
GTGATTTGGCTCTTACAACCACCTAACCAAAAGATAGCTACACGTTGCTGTCACAAATGCACGTTTGACATGGAGATGTCACTTCTTTGACACGCGAATCAACAAATGCCTTCAAATCAACTTCAAATATTCACGGAAATATATACAGGGTGAGCAAAGTGGGTCAGTAAGTCTCGTCACAGGCTTTACAATATATATGTATAATTACTTAATAGCAGGGCGTACATCATCAACTTTAATAAGTTTTGGTTTCCGGTTTATATATATTTCGGTTTATTTGACTTTCCCGCGATGTTGCTTGCAGCGAGCTTGAAATATTCTATAGTAGCTTATTAATTGAGGAGTGGGACTACATAACAGCATTAATATAATCACTATAAAACAAAATAAAAATTTTAAAAAACAAAAAACCACCTTCAAAAATTCATAGGTCATTCTATATGTTAAGTTAAAAATATTTCGAGAAGCCAACTTCAGTTCAACTGAACCTACCATTTTAAAAGAAGTGATTGAATTAAAGAGGTTGTGGGTAATCTCTGGAACTACCTGAACCGATAAAAAAAACTATTAAAGAAAACTGCTATATCCCTGACTGAATTAATTTTATTATTTTTATTTTACCCGGAGCGAGAGAACGTTGCTAGTTAATTTTATAAAGGCATAAATAAAAAAAAGGCATTATGGTACGTTTTTGGGCAAAAAACGAAGTTATTTACTAAATACTAAAATCAACTTTCACCTCCTTGTGTCAATGTCTAAAAAAATACATACCTACAGTAGAACTTGTGGGAGGACCTTGTGCCGTCCGGGTTGGTACCACCATCTTATCCATTAACCTACCGCCAAGCAGCAGTGTTCGTATTGTTGTGATCCGGTTTGGGGATAAGACAGCCGGTGAAATGACTAGCATAGAGGCATTCCATCTTTGTCTCAGGGTTGGCAACGCATTTGCAGTCTTGTGAATGCGAATGTCTATGGGTCACAGTTTCCACTTACCATCAGGTGGCCTGTGTGCTCGTTTGCCTTCCTATGCCATAAAAAAAAAACATAGAACTTCTTCCTTTTTTGAAGTTGGTTAGTTCCAAAATGTTAACGCAGTTCTGTAAATGGCTTTTGAGAATAATGTGTTTGCCATTCCCCTGTAAAGCTACCTAGTGAATTTAGTTAACAGATCATCCACTCGGGAAACCTTTGACACAACACGAATAATAATAGTTATACAGCTTGAAGTTGTTAAAGCCAACTGCGACAGAATAACAAGTTCTGTTATTCAAAAGTCAAAGCATATGCGGGTGACTTCAAAACTTCCTTTTGTGTTGATTTGCAAAGCCACTTAGGTAGCTTATCTTATTAAACATTCCAACTAAGACTGTTGACTTAGTTTACTTGGTTCACTAAGTTAATTTTACCCTACCTAGTGCCTTGAAATGTTCTTATTGCGCTCGGCTATAGGTACTTTTGGTTTTTGCTTGCGCAATATTGTTTTACCTTCTAACGTGAATACTTTAACTTTATTGTTAGACAAGACAACAAAGAAAATCGTCTAGTTACCATTTTTGAACCTCATCATCATCATCATCAGCCACTACTGGACATAGGCCTCCCCTAATGAGCGCCATAGTACCCTGTCTTCAGCTTGCCGCAGCCAGGATCAACCTGAGATCGTCATCCTACCTGGCCTGAGGGCGTCCTACACTACGTTTGCCGAGACGCGGTCTCCACTCATGAACATTACCCCAGCGGTTGTCAGTTCTTCGCGAGATATGGCCGGCCCACTGCCAATTCAGCTTGCTGATTCTTTGAGCTATTTCAATAACATTGGTTCTCTGTCGGATGTATTCGTTACGAATCCTATCATTCAGAGAAACTTTGAGCATAGCTCAACATCAAACAAATATAATTGAAAGGTGATAAAGAAGTTTCTTTGTCGTCTATACTTGCGTCAAATTTATTGATACATCAGCTGTGAAAGTCTTTATATTTACTTTTTAGTTAAATCTAAGCACAATCAACTCACGTATTAATGTCAGAAAATGGACCGACATGTTCCATCGCCCTAAAGCCCGATTACACCAGCCGAGAATAGTGGCGAAAGAGTGCCCTCGGAGCACACGGTATTTGTAAACACATGGCTGAGTGCTCGTCTAGCAACAGGCCGAGGCAGTCACTTGGACCCCGATATATTTACTAGGCCGAGTACCCACCTCTCCGCTTCCCCGCACTGTCTCGCTTGCCCACTCAGCACACGCACTCTCCGCGTTTGGTTCCTCATGGTTTGAATCTAAACTGACCGTACTGTGCTAAGTGAATAGGCGAGGCGAGACAGTGCTCTCGGCCCAAGAACTCAGTGCGTGTAAACCGCCACGTGCTCGGCCAAGCAAAGTAGCGAGGCAGGGGCTCGGTTCCCGTTCTATTTACTAGACTAAGCGTCCACTCCGGTTTTTCCGCACTGTCTATTTCAATCGGCAGGTCTGAACGCGCAGTGTTTGACCACTCGGTCATATTTACTAAACAATCGCTCATATCATTGTTGTTTTTACTTGTGGGGGACCTTATGCAGGGTCCGTCCGGGTTGGTACCACCATGTTATCCATACCTACCTACCGCCAAGCAGCAGTGTTTGCATTGTTGTGTTCCGGTTTGGGGATAAGACAGCCGGTAAAATGACTAGCATAGAGGCATTCCATCTTAGTCCTCAGTGTTGGCAACGCATTTGCAGTCTTGACCTGTAAATGCGAATGTCTATGGGTCACAGTTTCTACTTACCATCAGGTGGCCTGTGTGCTCGTTTGCCTTCCCATGCAATAAAATAAAAAATAAAACTTTACACATTACCTACATGACATGTGATAAAGGCTTAACCGCAATAACACTCCCCTGATGAAAGATTACTAACGAGTCCAAAACATGTTGGGCCGTTTCCTGACTTTAATACGTGAGTAAACTTTATGTTGCTTGTTTAATGACTCACGATTATCTGAATAATAATATCATAATGGTTAAACATAATTACTTTTTAGATTTTTTTTAAGGTTTTCAGAATATTTTGCGATCAACTTCTACATGTTTATATGCTCTACAAGTCAACGTCCTTTCTAAACATTTATAGTTTCGATTGAATTCCGTCTGCATCCATAAACATTTAATCTACATCACAATGCACATTTTCCGCGCAAGAGTCATAAAGCAAGCTTACTGACGGTTAACCATAGTTAGATAAGACGAGCGTCATAATCCTCTGGGTATCTAGTTTTAGTCGTAAAGGGCATTCTTGATACTCGTTCAAATGAAAGTCCGATAGAAACAGTTGAGTACCAAAGCATAAATATAAAAGTAGTTCGTCTTCGATGCTTTAACAATTTTTATTACGTTTTGCCGTTTGGGTGCTAGGGTTGCGTCAATACTTGTCGCATGCAATGAAATGTGGCCCTGTCTAAACCGGCTTGGTCCGTCCTGTTGAGTTTGCTTGTGGTGGGTCACGGCACGTACGGTTGAGGTATACACACACGCGATATACCTTTGTTTGAAGAAGAACTACTAACTGTTTATACACTATCAGTAGATTTTGGTATTACTTCACCAACATCAAACGGTTGAATATAACTAATCAGCTTTTGTCATGGAAATAATATAATCAGAACGAAATATCAATAGAGCAAATAAGGTTTCAGATTTCCGTTCGAATTATTCGTAAGTAAATCAATGTTCAATAGAATTAATTCACTTAATCGATTACAGCATATGCGTTGGTCGCATACGCATACACAGAGCCTGGAGTGCGAAGAGCGCCTATTAGCGCGCTGCAACCGGCCTCGGGTCAACTCGGCTATCTTCGTGTCGGCCGAACCGGCCGGCTTCGCTTGTTTCGACGCTGGCGAGTTCCTCAGGAGGCATGGGTCGCAGTCAAGACTATGTCGGAAGGCTAGGTAAGTTGTAATTGGGTAAAGACTAAAAAGTTGGCCAAACCTCATTCAATTAAATTTTCTATGGAACTTTTCCGTTGTGTCACGAAAGCCATACAATTGTAGGGATAATTTTCGTCGCACAGCGGAACTTTTTTCGACTTCGTTGTTTGTATGCCCTTAACTGTGGTTCAACTTTTTGGTCCTTACCCAATTAGGGTTGTCAAGGTAGGTAGTCTTTTTTCGGAAGGAGAAAAAGATATCTAAGGTTGATTAAATTTTAAAAGAAGAAAGAACGAAAAAAAACGTTGCCCAAACAGTTATACAATTGATCTTAACCAAAAGTAACACTATAACGTTTAGCTGCGGCAAAAGGGTCAGACTCAGCGTGAGCTGGCTCCTGCTGATGCAGAAGACACATTGCTGGTTTTCAGTTTGACCCTTTTGTTGTTCTTTATTGTTTCAACTGTTTTTTATATAATAATGCGCGACATACCTTTGTTTGAACATAAACTACTGTTTATACTGTACTGGGGGGTTATTATGACATAGTTATTCTGTTCATTTTACGGCGAGCGTAAAGGACAGAGCTATAGCAGTTATAACTCTGTCTTTTTCTCTCAGCGTAAACTGTACTGCAAAACTACGTCATAATAACCCCCAGTGCTATTACCATAATAGTGTAATGCTTCTCAGAAACTTTAATACCACTTAAGTACGTCACTTACTGGTATTACGGTCGATTTAATGCTTTGTAACGTTCAAATGCCCTCTTCTTTTTTTGTTGTGTTTGGCAACATTGTATTTGCTTAGTAAATTGTACATACCACTGAAATTAGACGATTGTTTGTTTATACACTCGGGAGGCTTTGTGTAATTGAAAAATAAATGTTTGTCTGTAATAGTACATTGTGTATTAAGGTCGGTAAGTAAGGAATTACGATCGAGGCTCTAGTAGAAGCCCGAAGTCGAAGACTGAGGGCTTTCTGAGTCGAGGTTCGTAATTCCTGTACCGACCGTGAAACATACAATGTTTTTCATCACATTTGCGAGTAAATAAATAAAATTATAGGACAGAAAACACTTATAATACTTACACAAGTCAGCACAACTATTATTACGAATTACTTGAACTTTTTTTAAGCGGATGACGGGCGGACTCCACAGATTATACAAATGTTTCGTTCAGAAACGTTAAGGGCAAATACTTACGTAGGTATACATACAACCCTGAAGGAGTGTAAAAAAAAACGACGTTTTGATACAGAAAACTATTAAAATCGATTATTAAGAACATTAATTGAGTATTTAAGTAACATGTAGCGAGATTGCAATGAAAATCCTGTTTAAATAACATTTTAAGACAATTTTTCAATTGCGTGTAAACTCTTTGCTTGAACTTGCATGACCTGTGTGCTGTGCTATAAATTAAAAAAAAAATACTTACCGACCTTGGGTTTCATGGTAAATAAAAAGGTCGAGGGTTTTATATGGGGCATTGCGGCCAAGTTAACCTGTATGTTTTGATACTGTTTACGTGCAAGTGTGATGAAAATTATGTTTACGGTCGGTAATTTTTACGTGGTACGTAACTGATGCGTCACAAGCCGAACGCTTAGGCCGATCGGATTCGCTTGCACACTTGGCTCAGGTGGAACGTGACAGTGACAGCTTTTACGTGCGTGCAGCCGGCTTTCGTAGATGAATAAAACGTTATCACATCAAACACAAAAACAAACACGACAGCTGAACGTTAAGACAGCCGGTGAAATGACTAGCATAGAGGTATTTCATCTTAGTCCTCAGGGTTGGCAACGCATTTGCAGTCTTGTGAATGCGAATGTCTATGGGTCACAGTTTCCATTTACCATCAGGTAGCCTGTGTGCTCGTTTGCCTTCAAATGCCATAAAAAAAATAAAAAATAAACAAATATAATTTAACGTACCTACACATAATTTACGATTCCGTTTTAGATAATCAGAGATCAATTAATTAAGTTCTTAAATAAGTCTTAAGAAATTAGGGCGCAGAAGAAACAGGGAAATGTTTAGTACCTATATTACAACATTTAGTCTCTACAAAGAAAGAAAGAAATAAATTTGTCAAGATCGTAGCAAGTGGAAAGAAGTGGTATCTGCCTACCCCTCTGGGAAACAGGCGTGATTTAATGTATGTGTGTTTGTAGTCTGTACAAAATCTATTAAGAGATAGATGTTTAACGAGATTTTGTCTAAGCGCCATACTCCGAGATATTTTAGATACAACTATACTATAACTCATTATTTTTTCAAACATGTAGGTATATGAAAAATCATCCCTAACTGACCGTCAACTTAATCGTCAATAACTGACTCGGAATGCGTCCATTAATTATAAAATAATTCCATCATGTTTTAAGAATTACGTCAATTGCAGGTCGGCTGACAACATCCCCTTGACCACAATGAGCGACTCATCTGAGCGCCTGTGCAAGGCCAAACCGCCTCGTGAGGAAACCATCAGTGAAGAAGCCAAGTCTGATGACACGGGCAGTGTGGAGACCGTCAAGCACTTTGGCTTGCCCATCCTCTCCGTGTCAGGCCCTTCACCCCCTGACGAGGATTACGACCAGATAGACGAGTACCTGTAGCATTTTCACACGAGTTTCCAGCTCAAGTACGTACTGGAAAAAGTGAGGCCATGCGGTTCCACTCCACAAAGCCCTTCAGACTTTAGCAATGTATTGGACTTCTGACTTTTGAAAGTGTCTCGTTTTGTGGAACAGTAGTGTCTCTATGGTCAGCTTCGGCCTAATCGCGAACTTTTCGGATTGTAGTTACGATTGTGTCTTGTTTTGGGACCATAGTCTATAGAATGGAGAGTGATTCCAAACCCTTACTTTCTACTTTCCTTGTTCCCGTCTTTTGTATTTATATATTTACCTATCCATGGTGTGTTTTATTATAAGAAGCCATTTTAACATTCACTTTGATTGTAATAGGGTAGTTGACTATGAACTGTCTTACTTGGTTGGTATTTAAGAGAAATATTGGTGACGTATGGTTTAGAAAAAAACATAAAGTCGTGAGTACTTCATATATTTATAATTAAGAATAATACCAGCACTACTCTGACCTTTCACCATTGCGGATAAATTATTGGCACGTGTGCAATATTTTCAAAATTTAATTAATCTCTTGTCCAGAGATGACGAAGATACGTCCTATTGCCAAAGCAAGGAGACGTATTCTTGGGAGCATGAGAAATTTTCAATTTTTTTCGCTCATTTGTAAAATATGTCAAGTACCCTATTAGGTAAGAAATGCACAATAATTATTATAATACTTATTATAGAAAATTTAACTTTTAACTAACAGTGCCACTCATAGTTTAATTGCATGTACGAACGAACGTGTATGGAAAGGTGGATTGCTATTTGATTATTGTTGTGATATTGCATCGCGAATGACCCAACGCCAGTCGCGCGCGGTTGTTACTGCAAATTCGATTAATATTGTTTAAACCTGATAATTAATTTAAGGCATAAATCTATATTGATTGGCTATAACCTCTTAAGTACCCGCGTACAAAAAAATACGGAAATTGCAATGAAATATCAATTGTAAAAAAGATAAAGAAGAATTTCTCTTGTTTTATGACTGGCAATTAAATTAGAAAATAGACTTTATTGCAACCACAATAAGTTTATTTTCTACTGGCAAATTTCTTTGTATGGTGGGTCTTAGGATGATATACAATACATCTCTAGCGACTGTTTCATCAAACACCAGACTGACAGTTTAACAATTTATTAGTGTGGTGTTTTAGGAAAGTCATTTGCATACTTATCACAAAGATGCTCAAACCGTGATCCAACTAAATGATTTAAAAGCAATTTCGATTTAAATTTTACTAATAATTCTGTATAAATTTCGAGGGTAGTTCATTTAATTTGTTGACTGTAAAAATGTAGAAATCTATAAACTTAATCTGAAGCTTGCATCGTATTTGCAAAATAAATAGATTTTATTATATATTTAGAAAATTAGGCAAATAGAAGATTTGAAGGTTGAACTTTGGTCCAATGAAATGTAATAATCTGCACATGAATGTGTTTTATAGAATAAGAATTAGTACTATTTTAAAGTTGTGGGATAACATCGGGGTGTCTAAGTGGAAGAAAAACCGTTTTATCAAAATGAAGTTACTTCTTAATGCATGGAGCGATAATTTATTCTATAAATGCATAAATAAGTAATCAAAAAATTTATAATCAGTTACCTTTTTTTTAACCAGTAGAAATCCCACTTTTACTAAGATTTCAGGTTTATCGTAAGTAGTAAAATAATGTTCTATCTACAACAGAAATTATAAAAAAAACTAGTTTTAAATGTAGTGTTTTTATTAAATACTTTTTAACTTTTTCATTTTATACACAATTTCTAGTTTAGCTTCTAATTTGTTTTTGATATATATGTAAAGATAAATTAGATTAAAGTTAATATTATCAGGAATATATTCTGAATAATGTCAATTATAACTCTATTAGACAAAGTGGTAAAGTAAAAATTATATATATCCTTAGGGTAATCACCACAGTTTCTTAACCTAATGGTCAATGAAATCCGTGAAAAAATATCACTAGATCAGCTATTCTCAAAGTGTGCTCCGCGGCGCCCTTTGGACAAAACCTCCATCGAAAAAAAAATCGTAATATAATTAAAAGTATTTTTTTAATTTTTACAAAGATTGGTTGGTTTTTAATGGTTGGCTCATATAAACTGTAAAAATTAGACTTTTACAACGACAGTTTACTGGCTGCATTTTAAGACGTTTATTTTATGAATTGCACTGAGACCAATCAATTTTTTTTTAACCTTTAAATGGAATATCAAACTAAACCATGATTTTTATAAACGAAGACTAAACCTTTAAAAAATCTCAATCGTAATATTTCGGGCATAAATGTTGTAAAGTTTTTTTTATGTTTACTCCGATACGAGTAATAACTTCGTCGTAGAGGTATAATAACCAACTTTATAGAACAAAATAGTAACTCACAGTACCTAACATTAAATAATGAGTCCTGAAATGTAAATAAAAACTAGGATTAGTCGACATTGCCTCTTATTATTTCTATACATAAAGAAATTGCCTAATAACATAATTGAAACAATGTCGATTAAAACTACGTTTTTAGGGACCACCTTGAAGAGACATCTCAATACTAGCTTTGTGTAAGCTTATGTGTAAACTCAAAAATGTTTCAACCAACATGTCATTATTAACCTAACTGTATTGTTATTATAAGACTAGACTATATTATTCCCTCCACTCGTCTATTGTAGTTTACCCTCGATAAATTTTAGATAATTGTGTGTCTCACAGACCTGGTCACTAAAATATTTATATGTGGGGCAAAATTTGACCTTCCAGTGGCTATTATGGCCTATATCGGCTTACATCAGACACTATTATGTAACGAATTTAAACATAAGTGCATATTTTAATATATTTGAAACTGTATTCGACAATTTTTTAAACTATTAACAACTAGTTGCCATGCTGAAAGGATTTTTATCAATTCTGGGGGTTATTATGACGTGGCTATGCAATTAAGTTTACGGCGAGCATAAACTAAACTGCAAAATTAGGTCATAATAACCTCTCTGATATTATATAGGTAATAAAGACAGGGACAAAATATGACGATTAAAATAACGTATACATACAGTATCGCTAGTATCTTACTGCTTTGTCCGTGCATGACTCAAATCGTTAACGGTGATTTCATATGTATAGTCACTATAGTCAGTGTAAATTGAAACGGGTAAATATGTAAACAAATCAGGTCTGTTTGTAACATAGCGCCATATTATATACGAAAAATTTTTAATTAAAAAAAACGCATTCATAAACTTGGTTTGGAAGTAATGATCAAGTGTTTAAATCTTTAAATTACGTCACTTGATATACAATTACGTGATTATGACGATAAATAAGGCCCAACGTCCTAAAATTAAGACATTTGTCAAAGTGACTTTTGACTTTAGGAGACCGACACAAGATTATTTTTCGAACTAGCGAAATTTGACTTTGACTGAATAATGCTAAATTAGGCCTATTGAATTTGTTTACAACTTTGCTAAGTTCAATTGACACCGACTTTAGAGTCGACAATTTTAATTGTTGAACCATTATAGAACCCTACCATTATTACAGAGTTAAGTTTCAAGAAAGAAATAACTTAATTAGCTTTCCCGACAGGGTTGTAAAGTGGAAAGCATTAAAGTGGTCGATGTTCATAGAAAAATATTGGTAGCCAGTATGTCAATAAAAAAAAGTGGAGCCTAGTTAGCAAAAGATTGAAACCCACTGACTTATACAATTGACTTTGAGAACATTGGGATTCCATAGTGCTTTACTTCACTCAGTTTTCTTTAAATATTAAATCTAAATTGTGTATTATGTTATTAAAATAATAGAATATAATATGTAGGTATTATTTTATAAGGCTAAATAAAACTTTTAAATTGGAGATAAAAACAATCATCATCTGGATAGGTTTGAATTTGCCTTGTGCCAATATTTATTTTCCATCTTTTTTATTTGTATCAAAATTTGTGAATAAGACGCTAAAACGATAACTTGATAATTAAGTAGATTTCTAAGGTTCGTTTGTAGTTTTTTTTAAACTGTAAGTTTGCGTGGAAGAGAAATATGAGTATTTTAATGAATAATTAATCACGCGTCACTCATGTCACATACATTCTTAATGAAGTCGAAGTAGCTTTTACAATGATTATACCTATTCGCTAAATAGTTTTACTAACGAAGTTGTACATATCTATAAAACACAATAAATTATATTAATGCTCATAATTGTAATGTAAATCTATCGGATATACTGTAAAAACATTATTTACATCTCGTCTATTTAATATCACGATCCAATAAAGTATAAAATTATTTTGTACAGTTTTATTTATTCCCCTTTTTTATAGTATAGATAGATAAGACAAACAAAAACATACAGTGGTGGTCACATAATTAGAAACGCTTGCATTTTTCCCATACAATTGCCTTCAAATATGACTTTTCATTTTCGATAATCAATCAAAAAGCTCTTACCCTATTTTATTTATTTTTAGTAACACTTATCGTGAACTAATAAACTATGATTTAAATTTATGCGAAAAAAAAATCTGTACAAAACTAATATTTCATTTTATAGGGATTTAAAAACTAATACTACAAAGTTTTACAACCACAAAAATATATTTTAAAATCCTTATAAAAAAAAAAATTTAATAGCGAAAAATTGTGCAATCAAAAATTGTAAATTGTAGAGAATTCAACGATTTAGAACAATTTTTGAGTCCTTTTATAGTAGTATGAGTACAGTATTATACCTTGATTTCTATAAAAGGAAGCATACATCGTTTCAAACCGTTGAATACCCTTGAAAAAAATTAATGACGCATTTACCCCTCCGTCGGAATAGCCCCGCTTGACCTTACATTTTAACCTTAGTTTATTAGTTAACGATAAATGTAACTAAAAATAAAAAATTGGTTACGAACTTTTTGATAGGTTGTCAAAATTTTAAAGTCATATTAATTTTTAGGCAATTGTATGGGAAAGACGCAAGCGCTCCTAATTATATTGCCACCTGAATGCCATTGATCGTAAGATCTGAAACCCACAGATGTTAGCAACCCTGAGGACTAAGATGGCATGACTCTCTAAATAAGATAGTTTAAATAAATTATCAATTTGTATTTGTCAAGATCGTAGAAAGTGGAAAGAAGTGGTCTCTGCCTACCCTTCTGGGAAACAGGCGTGATTTAATGTATGTATGTAAATAAAAAAATAAAAAATAAATATATATGTCGGTAGGTATACTTAAATAATATTGACGACACATTGACCTAGTTGGTAGTGTCCCTGCCTACAAAGCTAGTGGCCCCGGGCTCGATTCTCAGTATGAGAAAATATTTGCAAGATTAGAGTATTTATTTCCGTCTTGGATTTTTTCTTTGTATTTGATGTATTATTTATCGCTCTATTTATTAGTATTTATATTATTACAATTGTCGGGTACCCAGAGTACAAGCCTAGAGCTTAGTTTGGAACTAGGTCAATTTGTGTGAGATTGTTTTTTTTTATGTGAGAAAAGAGGCAGACATAAACACCCGCAATACCAGAGGAATCACAGGTGCGCTGCCGGCCTAGGAGAAAAGAGTGGGCTCGTTTTTTCAAGGCCCCCAAGTAGTATTGGTTCGGAAATGCAGACGCCGAGAGCTGATTCCACATAGATAAGGTGCGTGGCAAGACGACCATCGAAAAACGCATGTTAGTGGATTTCCAACCGTCCATTGTCCGTTGTTTTTTTAATACCTATCTACTATGTTGTGTTATAGGGTGTTAAAAATACGACAACGTTGTCGTTAGTTTTTTGTAGCTTGTAGTTTATCAAATTAATCAAATATCAAAAAGCTACATTCTGAGCGCTTAATCTTTTCTTAATTTTTATGTTTTTGGTGTTTTTGAAGCCTTATTCGTCATCTTTTTGCCAGTTTTGTACAATCTGTCAAAAAGTCTTGAAATTTAAAAGTGGCAACACTGTAGTTTCGTCTCTTTTTTCTTAAATTGATTTGAAAGAGATGACCCTACAGTTTCACGACTTTATAATTTCATGACATTATTGTCATTTTTATGTAAAACAGAAACAATTTTTTACGTAAAATAGAAACAAAAAACATAACGTCACTTTTGATTTTAATTTGTAAAATAAAACACAGCATAAATCCGGCTATAACTCAGTAATTTCGTTCAAGAATGCCGTACCAAAGGATAATAAAGAAATATGGTCGACGAATTTATGACCGCTCTTGTTTTTATTGCGCGTTCATTAAGGCTCTGCTTTATTGCAATTAGAAAAGGTTTATTTGTGCTGTCGTAATTAACTCCGGCTTTTTCCTGGCTTTTGTGGTTTTCCTCGTCATTATACATAGGGAAAGTACGCTCAAAGCGGTAACGCTAAGGATGATGATTCAAAATACAATGTTATTTTTATTTTATATATAATCTTACTACTCTGTACGCGTACGTACAATTAAAAAGTAAAAACCGCACTATTACATAAAGAAGGTTTCTGTAAAAAACCATACGACGCCGGGCACAAACAGTTAGTGAAGAATATAATCATTCAGAGATTTCCTTTGATTAATTTTAAAACCTTAAGTCCTAACGAAATAAAAACGCAATAAAATTCTCCATTAAACTTTTGAAAAAATTTTATACATACATACATATACATTAAATCACGCCTGTTTCCCAGAGGGGTAGGCAGAGACCACTTCTTTCCACTTGCTACGATCTTGACAAATTTCTTTCGCTTCTTCAACATTCATACATCGAGTCATGCACGCACGTCGGTTTCGGATACTTAAGATTCTGCCCTTTTCCAGTATTTCTCCGATTTGATTCGAAAAAGTACGCCTAGGGCGGCCCCTTCCGACCCTTCCACTCACTTTCGATCTGTATATCTCTTTCGTCAATCTTCTTTCATCCATCCTTTCCAAATGACCGAACCATCGAAGCATGCCCTTTTCAATCTTAGTCACTACATCTTCTTTTATTCCACATTTCTCTCTGATTTTTTCATTTCTTACTCTATCAATCAGTTTCACACCACACATACTACGCAAAGAGCGCATTTCAACTGCATTTACACGACTTACATGCTTGTCCTGCCACACCCAACATTCACTACCATACATCAGGGTAGGTGCCAGCACTCCATTGTGAACAGCCAGCCGGGCTTTTTGTGAAACGCCCTGTCTGCTTACAAAGGAGTACAGGGCCCCATTAATTTGATTGCCCGCATTCACCCTCCTCTCGATATCCTTCTCACACTTACCATCTCTTGTAAACATACTTCCCAGGTACACAAATTCGCTCACTTGTTCTACTAATTCACCATTTATATTTATCACGCACTCAGTCATCTCCTCATCCTTCTCTATCACCATGACCTTGGTCTTGGTAACATTTACTTTCATCCCCTTTTGCTTAAATCCCTCATTCATCACTGTCACCATCTCCTGCAACTCAAGTACCGATGGGGCAAGTATAACTTGATCATCGGCATATAAGAGGCATTTGATTAGCAACTCTTGCACACGCAAACCCTTATCATACCCTTTCAAATCCCACATACAACTGTCCATGAATAGATTGAACAGCCATGGTGAGGCAACACAGCCCTGTCTAACACCTTTAGAGATGTTAAACCAGGCCGAGTATGCGCCATTGATTCTGACACAGGCTTTGGAACCCTCATAAAGGGACCTCAAAGCCTGCACCAGGTTGCTGCTCACTCCATACATAGACAGCACCGTCCACAACTCCTTTCTATCTACCCTATCATAGGCCTTTTCCAGGTCCACAAAAGCACAGAAAACCTTTTGGTTCACCGCCAAGAACTTTTCTGTGATGGACCGTAGTGAAAAGACCTGATCCGTACATCCCATTCCCTTTCGAAATCCCGCTTGTACATCCCAGATTTTGTCATTCGTAACATTCAATACCCTTTCAATTAAAATCTTCGCATATACTTTGCCGACAACACTAAGGAGGCTGATACCGCGGTAGTTTTTGCAGTCTTGCTGTGATCCCTTTCCTTTATACAGAGGGACGATAACGGCCTTGACCCAATCTTCCGGGACTCGGCCGCTACTCCAACATGCATTGAAAAGACGGTATAACAGACTACCCACCACGCCATCTCCTCTCCTCAGCATTTCTATCGACACTCTATCACAACCTGCTGACTTTCCCGCTTTCATACTTTTTAAAGCCTTCATTATTTCACTCATACTAATCACACTTTCATCTTCGCTACTTGCATCTTTACTCATGCTTTCTGGCTCACGACAAATATCTTCGCATTCAAACAAGCTTTCAAAATAAGTTTTCCATCTATCAAGCATTTTTTCTTCCTCACATATTAAGTCTCCAGACTCATCCCTCACCGCGTTTAATTTAGTTTTCTCCGATTTCCCCCGAGCCGAATTAATCAAGCTCCAAAAAAATTTATGCATGTGTTTATCCAACTTTTAAAGATGAAAGATAGTTTTTTATGATCTGTATATGTACCTATTTGTATGTATGACAAATTTTGACAATGCACAACTAGGTGTAGGTAATTGATTCGACTTACCATCGCAAATGCCACTTTAAAAAAAACTCGGTTTTTATTACATTTTAGAATTATTTAAAAAGTAATATATTGAACCAACTTTAATCTCACAGAGAAAACCTTAATAACCAATACTTATTAAATATTAAAAAATACCACCTAATAAAATAGTCCGGACAGAGGCGAAACTAAATTTACTCAAGTGAATTAATTATTTAGAACCCTGGGAATAGTAAATGGGAAACTGTAACCTTGGTTGGGCTCGCATCGTTAAATTTTAAGTCTGACCTTAGAATATCTATCGATAAAAAGGGTTAATTACGTAGTATCATTGGTCTATACATGTCATTATAACAGATTCAGCTTTAATCAAAAAAAAATGGTTCATTAAAAGAAAAGAAAAATATTTTTTCCAAATAAAATATTATTAATTTAACACAAAACAAGAAAAGGGCCCTTCCTTAGCATTGGGAAAATGTAAAACCCTAGTGACTTATATAATTAAAAAAAAAAAAAACCTTCAACTTTTGCACAATATAAAGCCAAAAAAGTACAAATACGAAATAAATTTACTCACCCTAATAATATGTAATTTTGAACATAATTTTCGTGTAAAGGTTTTTCAAAGTGAAAAATAATAGATTTTTACTGACAAATAATAGTTAATTGCGAATTCTCATTTTTAAATAGGTTCCTACTGTAAGTAAACATTTTGAGGCTCCGTAAAGATTAGTAAATATCCATAAAAGTGGAAAACACTAATTATATCGTGCTCCAACAGTAAATAATTTTATGAAAATTCAGATACGAGGCGTATAGCGTCATATTTTCCAGACATCACTGACGAGAACAATATTCGTGGCAGTCGAGCGTATGTTTGAATTTTAGGGTTATTTCATTAATGATGTTTTTTTAACGAGCCTCTATTTTTATTTTTTATTTTTATACCACGACGGTGGCAAACAACCGTACGGCCCGCCTGATGGTAAGCGGTTACCGTAACCTATGGACGCCTGCAACACCAGAAGTACCACATGCGCGTTGCCAACCGTTTAAAAACCTATTTACTCCTCTCTTGAAGAACTCCATACTATAGTCCTCAGGGAAAATCTCAACAGGGAGCTCATTCCACAATCGGAGAGTTCGCGGGAGGAAGTTCCTTTGGAATCGCACAGTGCGTGACCATTTTGGTTCCAACATATGAGGATGAACTCCCCGCCGATGGTAAAAGGTGGCTGTTGGTATCATGTCAAACAATTCCTCGGAACAAAACCCGTTATACAAGCAAGAGTACACATAAGGAGGCAAAGTCTCTCCTTAGACTTAGAGGCTCGATACCGTTTGTGAGTTTGGGATCGTCAAAGATTCTCACAGCGCGTCTTTGCATTTCCATATGGAGCCGGACTTGCGGCTTATAAAGCCAGCAGTCTTTGCCCCGACGTGAAGTACCACTTCGCTCTATTCAGCACACCGAGTTTTTTAGACGCCAGCTTGTCTTCTAAGTGACTTGAACTGAACGTTGCTGGAGATGTCGACATCGAGGATCCCAACACTCTTGGAGATGTGTATCCTGGGGCCATAGTAAATGGAGTTTTCTTAGCGGTGAACGCACAAACTTGTGTCTTGGAGTGGTTGAACCGGACTAAATTATTCCGACCCCAATCGGAGACCCTGGATAGAGTGTTCCCGATTTCAGACACGAGATGTTCGCGACTTTCTACCACGACGGAGCTATTCTACAGGCTATATAAAATCTTGCCTTTTTTATCGTGTTGTCAACTGTGATGGTTATGGGTAGTAATAAATACCTTACGCACCCTTGTAATAGAATTTCTCATCAACGTTACCATTACTCTTACTTACGTCAAAGGCAATATGTGTTTACCCAGTACAATAGAAGCAAAGAGGCCTTATAATAAGCAAGATGTATTACGCTAACTTGGACTTAATAAACTAGTGACTTTCGAGAAATTAAGAAACTCAAGCAAGCTTTTCTATGCGCTTGTTTAGCCGGTCCGCGGCTGATCGTGCCCAGACTATCAAGTGCCGCAAATACGCTTTCCTAAACGAAAATTACTTTTTTGCGGCATTTGCAATGGAAACATTGGATCCGTGGTCTTCCGACACCATGAAGTTTGTGAAAGAGGTGTCGGATGGACTTATTTTGGCAGCGGGTGATCCCAGAGCGGGCTCGTTCTTTGCGCAGCGGGTCAGTCTAGCTGTGCAAAGGGGGAACGCGGCCAGCATTTTAGGGACCATGCCACAAGGACTTGAACTGCAAGGGTTATTTTATTTATAGTTAGTATTTTAAGACGTTTTTTAATAAATAAAAAATATGTGTTATATGAAATAAAAATGTATTATTTTTCGTTAAGTTTGGAGGCATTATAGATATTTCATGAGGGCTGGCGATAATTTAAATCATAACATGTATATCAACAAATATTGCAGTTGGGTTTTATAACTTTCTTTTTTTTATGGTAAGTATATGAGGCAATCGAGCTGACGGATCGCCTGATGGTAAGCGATTACCGTCACCCATAGACACCAGAGGAGTCACAGGTGGGTGGCCGGCCTTTCAGAAGAGAGTACGCTCTTTTCTTGAAGGTTTGAAGATCGTAACGGTCCGGAAATACCGCAGGCGACAAATCATTCCATTGTTCAACTTGTTTTGTTACGTTATTTATTTTCTACTCCTTGTTACCTTAAAGATGACAGCTCTATTTTCTCACAATGCCACCAACTTGTCAAGAGCGCCGCATTCCACTTTGTTGCACTTCAAGACGTGGCGAAAATTGCTTTCAGCTGTTCAGTCACCGGACCGTCGCGGAAGTTGTAGAAAAATAAGTTAAGACATTTTGGTTTATATTGTATAGTCTAGTAGAATTTATACTTGTTTGTTTCAGAACTTATTTGATATTAATAACCTTTCTTACAGGTTCATTTGCCAAATATTCATATTATAAGTTAAAATGCATGATTAAGATATATTTTTTTACTTTTCTGTATTATTAATATATAAAGCATATTTCGCATAACCTTGTTCCTGAAAGAGACCTTTGTAAAGTTCATAAAGTTTTTATTTAAAAAAAAAATCGTACTAAACATTTTGGAAAATCTTAAATTTTACAAATATTTTTTATTAACTTATTTATTATAAACCAAGAAAGAAGATTCACCAAAGATATTATACAGATCGAAAGTGAGTGGAAAAGTCGGAAGGCGCCGCCCTAGGCGTACTTTTTCGAATCAAATCGGAGAAATACTGGAAAAGGGCCGAAGTACCCGAAACCGACGTGCGTGCATGACTCGATGTATGGATGTGGAAGAAGCGAAAGAATTTGTCGAGATCGTAGCAAGTGGAAAGAAGTGTTCTCTGCCTACCCCTGTTGGAAACAGGCGTGATTTAATGTATGTATGTATTATATACCAAAGCGTTACAACCACATATAAATTTAAACTAACTAATACTATCTTATGACTTCTAAATGTTTGTCTTCTTTCTCTAGTATCCGCAAGTCCGCAACCAAAGTAATGCCTACACATAGAATAGTTGGGGTCCTTCGTTATTTTTCGGATCACTAGAAAAAAGATAATAATTATATAAAAAGGAATACCTGCAACCTGTCTCCGAGACGCTTAAGGGACAATGACGCTATACTATCCGCAAAGTTAAGTGACGAGTAGGGCAATAAACGTCAGTTACCTTCCTTTTTGTGCCTGCCCCTTCCAGCACTACCGTTGCACGGCCCGCTCCCTAAGGCCCTACAGGTGCGAAAGAGATAGCATGACTCCTACATGAGCTAAGTATACTCACCAAAGTGTCAAGTACTTACGAGGTACTGAGGGAAGAGGGGGTAAGGTTAGGCACAGACTTTGGTTCGATGTTAAAAATTACTTGAAAAAGTTGTTAATGTCTAAAGCGTATTATAGGATCGAGGACTATCTAATAGACAAAAATGCTTGGCCTAAACCTGAAACTTAATCAATATATATTTTTTTTAATTCAAAGGTTTATTTTGTTTAGGGGACACCGTTGATGTACGAAAACATCTTATGTGGTCGTCTTGCACCGTCTTATATACCTACACATAATTAGGTGTTCATTTTTTCCTTTCCAACCTCTATCTCTCTCGTAAGATTTTGGTTATATTTAGGTTATTTGAAATATTTTTTAATTTAATATTTATAGATTATTAATATTATTATGTTATGCTAGACTAAGTAGTACCATTGTAATATTAAATATGTTTAAAAAATTACTGACTGCTGAGTTTCTTGCGGCGTTTCTTCACAGCAGTGGTCTCCTCTTGTGAAGCGCTGGTAGATTCTTAACCTGTAAAAGTGCCCGTACGGCCAACTTACTGAATAAATACCCGGTAGATTACCCGCGCGGCTAACAACAAGCAGCACGTATTTTTCTGTCCTCCGCTTTCTTAATTAGTTTTGATTGAAAAAATCGTACTTTTAAATTCCAAATTTATACCAGTGTGAAGCTAAAACTTTGTGCAATTCAAATGTCGTATTTTAAACAGTAGTGATCAAGTGACTTAAGTACAATCGCAGTGTTAAACTCAAAACCGAACGTTATTTTTTTTCGCCGCGAGAGACGGTCACCGGCCGCTGGACGCTTATCTTATCTCTGACGCGCTATTCAAGCTTGCCCGGCCGGTGTGCCCCCGTACCGCGATACTCATAGTCCGCTGTCGTTTAGCTATCGTTGCGTTTCTTGGTACAGGAATCATGAGTTGTTCCGGCTGTTTAGTAAATCTGGCGCAAGGCGAAGAGGTGACTAAATGTACCTCATCAGGCTGTCAGCAAAGTTTCCACTCGGCCTGTATAAACTCTGTGCGCCTGACAAAAGATGTAGTAAATTCCTGGGTCTGCCCTGACTGTTGTGCTAAGGCGAGGAAAGGAGGTGATAACTCTTCCACACCAATTCGCAACACCAACGAAAATGTCACCATGAGGAAAAAGGTCCCTCAACAACCATCGGGCCCCAGCAAGTCGGACGCCGCCGCAAACGAAAATGTCGCCACGAAGAAAAAGGTTCCTCAACCACAAACTCAACAACCACCGGGCCCCCACAAATCGGACGCCGTCGCCAATGAAAATGCCACCACGCGGAAAAAGGTATCTCAACCACAACCTCAACAAACATCGGGCCCCAACAAATCGGACGCCGCCGCCAATGATAATGCCGCCACGCGGAAAAAGGTACTCCAACTACAACCTCAACATCCGCCAGGCCCCAACAAATCGGACGCCGCCGCCGCGGGTCCCGTTAGCGGGCTCCAGTCTCTCTCCTCTGAAATGAGTCTTTTGCGGAAGAGTGCTACTGATATGTGGGACTTATTTAAGGGCCGTCTTGATGAATTATGTGACAAAATTGCGAGCCTTGACGGCAGGATTAAATCTTTGGAGAAGTTAGAGGGCGAAAATACTATGTTAAAAGCTAAGATTGACGATCTACAGACTCAACTGGAAAACCAGGCCCAGGCAGCTCTTAGGAATGAGGTCGAGATCATTGGTCTCGAAGAGCTGGCAAATGAAAACCCCTATCATCTGGTCCTTACCACAGCGGTAAAATTGGGCGTCGAGCTTAGTGACACCGACTTGGTACACGTAACCCGAGTTGGCCCCAAGCGCCACGGCGACCCCGGGTCTGGCGGCGACGAGGCTCCCACTCGCCGCTTGCAGCGGCCCCTAGCCGTTGTCTTTGTTCGTAGAGCAAAGCGGGACGAATTTCTCAAACAGGCCAAGATTCGCCGTAATGTCAAAAGTAAAGACATTGTCGTATCGGAAGGACCTGACTCAAAAGTTTACGTAAATGAGCGGCTCACCAGCAGGAACCGCCGGTTATTTCGTATCTCCAGAGAGTTCGCGAATGAATACAAATACAAGCACTGCTGGGTACACAACGGTGCAATCTTCGTCAGGAAACAGGACGCAAAATATGGGAGCCCTGCAATTAGGATCAAATCCGATTACGACCTCTACAGATTGTCCAACTCTCATGTGCAGTGCGCATCCGCCGCGGACCAGCCCAGCGCGGAAGCAAACGCCCCATCGTGTTCCATGCAGTCTTGATGTGTATTTCTTGTTCCTCGCTCTTGTTCTCGGTCTTTTTGTTAACTATTTACTATTGTTAGAATATTATAAATTGTACTTTATAACGCACACCTACATTACTACCCAAACACCCAACTCATGCACACTTACACTTACACACTTCTGCACTTTTATGAACTTAAGCGTGTTTCCGTATTACAGAAGGACATGTCCTGCGCCCGAGCATGAATTCACTTGGCAGTTTTTGGCATCAACTAGTTTTGAGAAATCCATTTCGTTTATCAATTTTCTATTTCAATGGGTACTTTGTTTTTGTTAGATGAAATTGACAAATCTTTTGAAATAAAATGCCATTTGACAAATATTCCGGAAAATTGCGCTCAAATCATATACAAGTATTCGTTGAAAATTTTAAGCCTGAACATCCGCAGCATAAACAAGAACTTTGATAGTTTTCTTGTTCTGCGTGAGAGACTAGATACTGAGTTTGACGTGATCGTTTTGAGTGAATGCTGGATCAATGAAGACTCTATTATTAACCAACTAGATAATTACGTTTCCTTTAGCTCTAAAAAATTTATAAATAAGTCGGGTGGCGTGATTGTTTACGTTAATAACAAGTGGTCTCCAATATTCTCAGAAGTGAATGTAAATGATGCTAACTGTGTGCTTGCACACGTGCCAAACGTATTCTCGGTTGTGGGTATTTACAGGTCACCAAGTTTCCATGACATTGACGCTTTTACTACATCACTTGACTTAGCTTTAAAATCCATTGCTCACTCCCCCTGTCTTGTTCTCGCTGGGGATCTTAATATAGACATACTAGAGTCCTCTCAAATCAGCACCCAATCCTCAGAGTACTTATGCTCTCTGGCTAAGCATGGTTTGTTACCTTGCATAAACACTGTCACTCACCATAAATCTTGTCTTGACCACATTTTTGTACCAGCTCAATGTCAAGCAGAGTCGATTGTTTGCTCCTCTGATGTAACGGATCACGACGTTACTATGGTGGGAATCTCGCTTCTTTCAGAGAAACCTATCAAACCTGAACGGTCTAAAACTGTTATCGACTACGACTCTCTGAAAACTGAGTTAAAATGCACAGACTGGTCATCCATCCAATGTAGCAGAGACCTCGAGGCAGCTACGGATCGTTTTTCAACAATGATTAGAGATGCTGTAGTCAAACATTCCAAAATTGTAAAGATTAGTCGTTCAAAGTATACTATCAAACCGTGGATGACCCCAGGCTTATTAAGATGCTCGAGACATAAAGATAAGTTGCACCAAGAATCTCGTAATGATCCCAATAATAGTGTCAAAAAACTAGTTTATACCCGCTATAGAAACTTTTATGTTTCATTGTTACGAAAACTAAAGGCAGTTTTTGATAGGAATGACCTGACTCAAAATAGAAATGCACCCCGTAAGCTCTGGAATTCGATAAATCGCATTACGCATAAATCGTCCAAAGTCACTTGTTCAGGGGACCTTATCAATGCTGGACGCTCACCCGAGGAAGCCCTTAACAAATGTAATGAATATTTTTCATCGGTTGGCTCAAGGTTGGCTGGTTCAATTTTGACGAACTTAAACGAAACTCAGGAGTCTCTAGCCAGGAAGCTTTGCTGTGACAGTGCCACTCCTAACTCTTTTTACATTCACCCCACCACTCCACAGGAGATCATCAGCCTTATAAAAGTTCTTGACCCTCGCAGTGCTACTGGTTCTGACAGTGTAAGCAACAGGCTTCTAAAAGAGATATGCCATGAAATCGCCGAACCTTTAACATTCATTTTTAACCTCAGCATCGCATCGGGCTGTTTCCCTCATAGCTGGAAGATAGCTACAGTCATCCCAATACATAAAGGCGGACCTAAAAACACTCCAAATAATTTTAGACCAATATCTCTTTTGGGAGCCTTCTCTAAACTTCTTGAGCGTGTTGTGAACAAACGTCTCGTCGAGTACCTGGAGCAAAACAAACTTCTGTCTGACCGTCAATTTGGTTTCCGCAAAGGGAAGTCTACTGAGGATGCGGTAACAATGTTAATAGATACTGCGGTGTCTCATCTCGATGGGGGTCGCCACTGTGTCGGAGTCTTTCTTGACTTAGCTAAAGCATTCGACACGGTCTCGACTCCCATGCTTCTGAAAAAGTTGGAATCCTTTGGCATCCGTGGAATCGCGCTAGAGTGGTTTGCTAGTTACCTGTCGGACAGAAGCCAGCTTGTTAAAATAGGCGATAGAAGGAGTGACCTCAAACCTGTATCTTTTGGCGTACCACAGGGAAGTATCTTGGGTCCCTCGCTTTTTGTTGCATATATAAATGACATCATGTCTCTGGACATTTATAACAGTGAAATCCTGTGTTACGCCGATGATACTGCGTTATTGTTTCATGGTAACTCTTGGCAAGATGTGCGGGATGCGATGACTGAGGGTTTACAAAGAGTTGTACGCTGGTTAAATCACAACCTCTTAACTGTCAATGCAACCAAAACACAATTCTTATGTTTTCATAAAACCGCTTCGTCTTGTCCTCCGATCTCAATGGAACACCTTAAAATACATGAACCAAACTGTGTTGTCTCCTCTGTCGCTGGTTCGGTCTGTGCTTGCACTTCTATCAGTAGAGTTGCATCCCTGAAGTACCTAGGTGTTACATTGGATGAAAACCTTAATTTTAAGAAGCACATTTCAGTCACGTCCGGTAGAGTGCGTAAATTTATTTACACCATGAAATTTTTAAGACATTGCGCCGATGAGTCTCTGCTCAAGATGGTGTACATGGCCTTGTGTCAATCTATCCTAGATTATTGTATTTTAGCCTGGGGTGGTTGTGCTAAATCCTCTTTGATACCTCTAGAAAGAGCTCAAAGAGCGGTTCTGAAGGCAGCTTTTTGCAGACCACGGCTGTACCCTACGGCGGACCTTTACAATGAAGCAGAAGTTTTAAGCGTCCGGAAATTATTTTTATATCGAGCGACAACCACCACTCATAAGAAAATTCTTCAATTGCCATCCTATCCTGACTTATTAAAGAAAAGAGTATTTAGAATTCCCATACTAACAGTAAAATCCACATTTGCAAAGAGATTTAAATCATTTCTATTTCCTAAAATTTATAATAATATTGCTAACGTATGTGATATCAACATGTCTCGAATCCCTGAGGCTAAAAAGCGAATACGAGAGCTCTTGTTATCTTGGTCTTACGATCAAGCTGAGGCAGCTTTGAGGTAATGGGACACTTCGCACCCTTCCCTCTTTACTCACACTACACTCACTCACACTCACACTTTAACACATTCACACTGTTTAAAAATTGTTTAAACAATATTTAAAAATTGTTTAAAAATTGTTTCATAACTCTTTTCGTCTTAAAAATAAAATAAATATATAGTTAAGCAGATAGATTCCTTGGAACTACTGTAACATGTATATAATTTATCTTTCACAAATGTCAATTGCCGCTTTTCTTTGTTTTTGTAATTCACGTGTATGACTTGACTCCCACGATACAGGCTATGCCTAGTGTGGAGGTCACTGTTTATAATTGATTATTTGCTGTAACTTTCTTTTGGTAAATAAATTATTCTTATTCTTATTCTTATTCTTAAATGTCTTTATCTTTATCTTATATCTAATATGTTAAAAAAAATAGTTTGAATGAGACTGTGAGACGAAAGGTAGGTTAAGGGTGCCTATACACATAGTATGCGAATATCAAATCAGTCTATACAACAAACACAGACACCTAAACGGCTAAACCCCAAATCATCAAAGTAACAGAGAATAATTAGAAACCCAACCGTGTTCTGTAGGACTAGGAACTTAGCTGCCAATCAATCAAGTGCTCAAAGGCCTTTGAGAACCAGGCAAATTATTGTTTGCAGCCAGACTGTATTATCAGCTGTTAATCCTGTCTAGTACCAGGTGGTATGGACGGCGATATGTATGTATGTAAATACTTTATTGTACAAAAGAACAAACAGAACAATAAAATTAATATAAAAATATGTACAATGGCGAACTTATCCCTTTAAGGGATCTCTTCCAGCTAACCCTTGAGAGATTGAGAAGAGTGAAAGGTTGTGCAACGAGTAAACAAGTGTACATGAAGAAGAATATAACACATTAAGTAACCAATAAAACTTATATAAATAAAATTAAAATAAAACTACATTCAAATACCTACATAAAGAGATACAGAAATATATATTAATAGTTAAATGTACATACATAAACTACATTTTACGTACCTAGAGGATAATTGATATTTAGGAGCTAGAGTCAAGCCAAAACTTCTTTAATTTGCCTTTTAGGGAATCTACCATATATATATATATATATATATATATATATATATATATGACCTGGGGGGTTATTATGACATAGCTATTCAGTTCAGTTTACGCTGAGAGAAAAGGACAGAGTCATATAACTGCTATAGCTCTGTCCTTTACGCTCGCCATAAAATGAACTGCATAGTTACGTCATAATAACCCCCCAGGGAACGAAAAATTGGTGCCGATGACAGGCATATGACGTCAAGCTACATACAGGGTGTTTTTATCTAGATTGAACATAATCACTTACAACTCATTGGCC
The DNA here is from genome assembly GCA_927399475.2 of Acleris emargana. NCBI lineage: Eukaryota > Metazoa > Arthropoda > Insecta > Lepidoptera > Tortricidae > Acleris > Acleris emargana. The sequence continues at coordinate 4,621,594 of OV656843.1, forward strand.
TCTTTACTGTACCAATAATACACTTGAGCTGAGACGGCCGGTACTTAAAAAAGATAATTGACTGTTATTCCCATATTTAAAAGAAGATTGTTGAAGACAATAACAAATTTATGTTGAATTATTTATTTATTTGTAAATTGTACATTATAAAGATAACCGAAACATTATTGTTCCGCTTGAGCAAAGTCGCCATTTAGTCTATACAGCCTAGTATTTGCAGAAGTTTCCTTTTCTGATTGTAATTAATGAAAAAAATGTTTTTACAGCAAAAGTAAGCAACTTTGATAAAAAAAATGAAAACAACCAAGCACAAGGGATGTTATGTTTGCATTTTAAGCGTTCTGCATACTTTCAACAAATTTATGTAAGTAATATTGTGGAAATAATATTTTTTGTTAGAATTACATGCTCCAACAAAATATTATTTTATTCGTATCGTGTTTGTCATTATCTAAATATTTACATTATCATTATGGCATTATTAAGAATCAGTGCGGTGTGGCAATATTGTTTATATAAAAGCATCCAAGATACTTATGTGAATTTGCGTCATAATAACGTCACCGGCACCAAAGTTTCGCTCCCTGTATATGACTTATACTTTATCCCTTACTGAGAGGAACGTGGTAGATTTAAACAGTTAATAATTGACCACCAGGATGTGCATTCGCCAATTTTAGAGATTTAAATGTTAACTGATGTGAATTTATTCAGCGCATAATTTGTTCGTGAATAAATAATTCCAATGATTCATGTTCATGTTATTACCTTCCAAATGAATGACGTTAAAGCCCAAATGTATTTTCAAGCGGACTAGGTTATTATTATTATATAATTATGGAATTATTGGATCTAAACGCAAGGCCCAAACTAAATATATAAGATGGCATAGTATTATTTGACAAGAATGTGGCGAATCAAGAACTAACACGTTTAGTATGTTTTATTATAGAATTCACGAACATGTTCTATGATAAAATTATAATATTTTTTACGAGTAAGAAAATATAGAGAACGAGCTAAGTATCGTATCAGTGTAACTGCATTTCATTGGTGATATTGCAAAAACACGTAACCAACAAATGTGTTATAGAGCAAAATAAACCTTACTGTCTTATTAAAAAGGTAAATTTTGCTTCTTATTTAAAATGTTACTTACGCGGTTTTGCAGTTTCACCGACGATTTTCTGCTTTTTCATCCTTACATACATACACTCACGCCTTCGTTCCCGAGTGGAGTAGGCAGAGCTTCAGTATTACCAACAACACTAAAAACTTGTTGTTCATTCTGTAACCACATTTGGCAGAATCAGGCTATGTTGTTGTTGTTGTTTGTACATTAGTGAGATTTTGCAAACCCATCGCCTAACAGTATACTACAAGCCTTTATTCCCTTAGATCCTCATACGACTTCCACGGGAAGTCACGGAGTGGCATTATATTCTAAGCCGGCAACGCCACCGCATATTTTTCGCCCTTTACATCTTTTAAACACGCTACACTGTAACATATTCAGGGCAAGTAAAATGCCTTTTTCGCGGTGGATACAGCAACTGTCACTCTCGCACTTACATACTGGTCAAAAAGTGACGGATGTTTATTCACGTTTATCCATATCGATAAACACTACCATGATAGGTTTACAGAGCCTATTCTATGGTGAAAAACAGTATAACTTTTGACATGTTATCGTATTGTAAACATCTTGATAGCTCTTATTTACTTGAAAATAATGGCAACCGAGTTAAATCTTCAAAAACAATATTGTTTAATGTCGTAAAATGGAGGCCCAGGGCACGTATTGTGGAGGCCTTTATTGCGGTGGACACAGCATCCGTCACTCTCACACTAACTAATTTATCAGAAAGTGACAGATGTTTTATCCACATCTATAAATATGACCATAATAGGGCCGCTGGTTATTTGCCAATGTTTTAAATTAACTTAACAAAATATATCACTTTGTGCAAAACGATTTTGTCGTCAAAATGGAGACATATGAGAATGGGCGTATTTCGTTCGTTATTATGTCGTAGCGTGTTCATTCACCCGAATTTAATTCCTTTGAGGTTTCAAAGACGCCATATTATACTTTTATATTCATACTTACTATATATATCTACCTACTTACTTCGTATTATTATAAATGCAAAACTAACATTGCTTGTTTGTTTGTTTGTTTGATAAAGGGTACTTTTTATTTCGTGAAATCGGTCATTTCCTGAGGGATAAATACATTCTGCGTGAAAGGAGTCGCGGTTCCGCTGCGGGCTCAAAAATCAAAATATTTATTCAGAAAATTGGCCACATGCGGGTTCTTTTACACGTCGGAAATGTACAGTGAATCTACCAGCGCTTAGGACAAGACCATCATTGCGGAGAAGAAGCGCCGCAAGAAACTCCAGCTGCTATAATGCATCCTTCACTCTCGTACTTATACAGTGTGTCTCTGACCTTGGGGCTTTAAATTTAACGATCGATTCTACTCGCTAAACTGAACTACTTTTGTTCTGCAACATGAAAAAATAACTTAAATTTAGATAACTAATTGATGTTAAAGTCTAATTGTTAAATCAGTGTATTACATACTGGCCATGTAATCACTATCTCATGGTACGGGGGCGACATTACCTTGGTACGGGGGCTAAAGGACAATGGAGAATTGGATCGCGTACATTGAAAATTAGATTTAACATGTATGATAAAAAATAAATTTAAACTGAACATATTTTTAACAACTTACAGAACAAAAGAAGTTTAGTTTCAGGAGTAGAAATGATCTATGCATTTAAAGCCCCAAGGTCAGAGGCACCCTGTATACGTGTCAAAAAGTGACAGATGCTTTATCCACATTTTGTCACGCGATAAACGCAGCCATGTTAGGCACCTAGTAGGTATAAGTAGATAAATTATCGAGAGTGTGGAATTGTATATTTAGTGGAAATTTTCTCTCTTCGCGTATTATCGGCATGAAAAGGGAATTGTTATATATACATACATACATACATAAATTCACGCCTTCATTCCCAGAGTGGGGTAGGCAGAGCTAAAGAATTACCAACAAGTCTTAAAACTTCTTGATAATTCTGTAACCACATTTTGCACAAGTAGGCTAAGATGTTTCCCAGTGTATTAGTGACAGGTGGCAAGCCCATCGCCTAACAGTACTACAAGCCTATATTCCCTTAGTCGCCTCTTACGACATCCACGGGAAGACATCACAACCACACGGCTATATATTAAAGACGTAAATACAACAATAATGATAGCGTCAAATTCTAAATACTGTTTACGTTGCACTAAAATATAAGTCTTATTATATTGTCTGCTCGCCATTCTCAGGATTATTTTGAACGTCAAATTCTCGTCAAATAGAAATTATCGATTGGTTGACAGAACTTAACATTTCTGGTCCGTTGATGTATAAAACAAGTTGTTATGAATTAATTTAACAAAAAATTTAACGTTTTAGTGAGTATCACATTGATGCAATTTTAAAAAACATGGTCATTCAGTTGTACCATTGCAACCGTGTCACCCAACATTCAATCTGATTGAAATTATTTGGTAAATATATCGCACCTTCAGTACGATAGTGACCTAATTCAAAATGTCAGCTTTGAAAGTTTAAATCATAAATTTATTATAATAGAGCCCTAACTCGAATATCAAAATTTCTGAATTATGTCACTATTTTTATGTACGTACGGTATAGTAAAAGGATATGCAGTGAAAATAAACATTTGATTAAACATGCAAAGCATAATGTGTTTAGCAACTGAATGAATTAAAAAACTGGGAAAATATTTGTCGCCGTGTCAAATGAAGAAAATAAATAACTATAGGTAGGTGTCAAGAAGATGTGGACCGACGATCTGGTTAAGGTCGCGGTAGAGGACCGATCGTTGTGGAAAACCTTGGGGAGGCCTTTGTCCAGCAGTGGACGTCTTGCGGCTGAAGATGATGATGATGATGATGTCAAAAAGAGAAAATAGGTCAAATTTCAGATAATATTATTATCTGAAATAAAAAGCGTAAACGCTGTAACCCGCAAAAAGCAAACTTTACACCAGAGCCAAAAAACTTTTGAGATTTTAGAAAAAAAAACATAACTCTCTTTATATTCCACCGATCGGTGCGATTTTTATACCACAAACCTATTTTATAATTCTCTATCAGATTATTTACCTGCCATGTACTACAAGTGACTGTGTTTCTTTTTAATGTCGGTTACAGCAAACCGACATTTTTTTTTAATACGATAAAACGCTGTTAATGATTGCGTGAAATGTATGGACAGATGAAAATCAGTGTTATTTCTAATAAACGTAAACGCTGTAACCTCCACTCTTTAAATGTTTTGGAGTGCCTAAATTGTGGTAACATTGTGTTATTTGTCTCTTTAAAATGTCATAAATGTATTAAATGATAGATACCAAAAACGAATACTAATATTAAAATGAAGTAAGTTTGTGATCACTTTTATTTATCATTATTTTAAAATGTCACCTTAAATAATCATTAAACATCTTGAACTTAAATCCAAGATCTTTAATGATTCTTTCAATCATGTTTCAATAATAAAACCAGGAAATATAAAAAAGTATATTATTAAAAAAGTATTAACAATTTTAACATTCAAAGTTCTCAACATAATTCGTTCTTTAAATAGTATTTTTTAAGCTTATAACAATCAGCCTTATGATGAACAAATAAAAATAGCACTATTTTGCTAGTAGGAACTTAATGAAGGTATAAGCAAAATCACGCGTAATCGAGGATTTTTTAATTTTGCGCAAGCAAACACCGTCAGGTAATCTCCGGCAGAGATCCGGCTAGCAGAAACGACGACCTTTGGCTCTGGCAACATAAAACTGCCGAACATTGCGGACCGACGAAAAGTTGCTGTTACTGGAGGAGGAATTGAGCAGGTTACGATGGGGAATCATAGGGTTGTCAGAAGTCCGTAGAGAGAGGGAGGTCATGATAACCCGGTAACTTACTCTATTTCCGGGAGGGCGGCTACCAGTCCCAGGGAGGTGTCGGGTTTATCGTCCACAATTCCCCTGTGAACAACGTAGTTAATATTGAGAGCGTGTCGAGCAGGGTAGCGTGCCTTGTACTCAGAATGACCCTACGATATTCGTTGAAGGTCATACAGGTATATTCTCCGACCTCGACACACTCCGACGATGAGGTGGAGGCTACGTATGAGGATGATTCCAAAGCCATTGTATAGCTCCAAAACTCACTTCACGGTTGTTATGGGGGACTTCAACGCAAAGTTGGGCAAACGAGACGGTGAAGAGCAGAAAGTGGGGAATTTTTGAGTGGGGCATATGAATCACCGGGGCCACCTCCTAGCCAGTTTCATGGAGAAGGAGGGACTCTATATGATTAACTCCTTCCTCAGATAATGTGAGCATAGAAAGTTGACTTGGATGAGCCCTGATGGTGTAACGAGGAATGAGATAGACTTTATCATATCGACGAAAAAGCACATATTCAATGATGTCTCCGTCATTAGTGCGGTTAAAACCGGGAGTGATCACCGTATGGTACGAGGCTGATTGAATATCCAGTTCAAGCTTGAAAGGTCTCGACTGATGCAGTCTCCGCTCCGCCCGGCATCCGCTCAGCTCCAAAACCCCGAGAGCTTTCAGTTTGAACTTCAAAACCGTTTCGAGTGCCTTGGCAGCAACGTGGACGATTACAACGACAACCCGAACACCCGTCGAAAATGTAGCTAAAGACCCGAGGGCTAAATTAACCCGACACTATACCGAAGATCTCCCCGACGTCAGCCTGTACGAGATAAGTATGGCCCTCAAACAGCTTAAGAATGGCAAAACCCCAGATGAGGATGGAATTACAGCTGAACTCCCGAAGGCGGGTGGTAAACTCATCCTTAGGGGCCTTCAGGCGCTGTTCAGCTCCGTCCTCCACGAAGGGAGAGGTGTGGTGGTTCTCTCCTTCATAAAAAGTGATAAAACTTTGCTGAAGAATTATAGAGCCATGTTTACAAGCTGTTTTCGAGGGTCATCACAAATCGTCTCACGCGTAGGTTTGACGATTTCCAGCCTCCCGAAAAAGCCGATTTCCGAAAAGGCTATAGTACCATATACCACATACATGCGTTGCGGCAGGTTATACAGAAGAATGCCTTGCATTTGTGGACTACGAGAAAGCCTTCGATTCGATCGAGACATGGGCTGTGCTGCAGTCTAAGTGCCAAGTTGACTACCGATATATCGAAGTGTTGAAGTGACTGTACGAAAACGCCACTATATCCGTCCGACTACAGGACCGCAGCACGAAGCCTATTCCTCTGCAGCGGGGAGTCAGACAATTAGATGTGATCTCTCCGAAGCTGTTCACCGCTGCATTGGATGATGCTTTTAAGGTTCTGGACTAGAAAAGACGAGGCATCAACATAAATGGTGAGTACGTCACACCTTCGATTCGCTGACGATATCGTAGTCATGGCTGAGACCTCAGTGCAATGCTCGCTGACCTCAATAGAGTTTCCGACTGAGTTGGCTTGAGAATGAACATGGACAAGACGAAAGTCATGTCCTATGTCCATGTAGAGCCAACTCCCGTAATAGTCGGAGGCTCTACGCTCAAAGTTATTGACTACTATATTTATACTCGTCGAATCTGACTTAGCTGGGCAGCATTCGGGAAGCTCCGCAGCATCTTTTCGTCCAAATTACCGCAGTGTTTGGAGTCAAAAATCTTTGACCAGTGTGTGTTGCCAGTGATGACTTACGGATCTGAGACGTGAGCGCTAACAATGGGCCTCATAAGGAAGCTCAAAGTCACTCAGAGGGCTATGGAAAAACCTATGCTTGGGGTTTCTCTGCGTGATAGAAACAGAAATGATGATATCCGCAGTAGAACTAAGGTTACTGACATAGCCCGAAGAATAGCTAAAGTTAAGTGGCAGTGGTTGGGTCACATCGCTCGCAGGACTGATGGCCAATGGGGTCAGAAGGATCTTGAGTGGCGTCGTTGGCGGACCGGGAGACGAGCTGTAGGTAGGCCTTCAACAAGATGAAGTGACGACCTTGTAAAGATCGCGGGAATGCGGTGGATGCGAAAAGCACTAGACCGGTCTAAGTGGTGAGCCTTGGGGGAGGCCTAAGTCCAGCAGTGGACGTTTTTCGACTGACATGAACGCTGTCTGAAAGTACAAAATAAAAGTCATAATATTTCAAAAGTATTGTAGAAAAAGAAGGATTAGATATCTGAAAGAATTTTGCAAATCGGCGCAGTACTTTTTGAGATAATCGTGATGATACTTAATATACATTCATTAATTCATATAGACGTACGTACAAATATACAAACCAAACAACATACATACATACAACATACATACATACAACATACTTACATACATATAGATCAGACGCAGAACCTTATTTTTATGAAGTCTGCAAAAACTACTATAAACAGAAAAACATCAATGTGTAACAAAATGAAACATCGATGTATATTTGTGTAAAAAAGCTACCTTATACCACTTTTGAAAATATGACATTTAAAAATTATAATCATACAACCTTTCACATATTTAATCATTCGTAAATGTCCTTTTAATTCTATGTACCTTCAGGAAACACTAAACTCTACATAATTCGACACAATTTAGTAAAGTAAGAATTAATTACAATAATAATAACTAGCCACTTTATTTGCACTATAAGACAGTAAAATATTAATTCTTACATTTTTACTTTCGTTGTCACGCGGCGAAAGAAGGTTACACCTCACTCAACTTGTCCCGATGGTGCGACCGACCGACTGATCAAGGCTGTAAGCCGTTATCCACATCTAGTACGCGCCTATTTAAAATAGCGGTAACTCCAAGCGACCCCTAATAAGTCATCTTTATAGAAATGAAGTAAAGGCAAATAGTAATTAAATGTATCACTTCATAAATGGTGTAACTGGTAAGTATTCATATTACGGCGACTCATTATAACGTAGTAAGTCACTGTCATCTAAATATATTTTACAAAAAACGTAGTAAGAGTAGTTCCACATTTTTTTCCAATAAGCGAAAACGCTGTAAACGACGGTAGAAATAGTTTTATGCACGCTGTAACCTACCGGACTTCAAACTTTTGTAAAACCTTAATTGGTGTAAGTGCAAATGGAAAATAATGACCTACTTATTGGGTATTTACTGCAATTAGTTTTGCTATGTGTTAAAAAAGTACATACAATTCCAACGCTGTACAAAATTTTCTAATCGTCGTAGCGCCACGGGACCCGGACCATTCGACGCAGAAAAAAAATATGATTCCGAATATGTAAAAAAAATATTTTAGGTAGGTACATTGCGGGTTACAGCGTTTACGCTTTTAAGCGTCGATATGTTTATCAAGAGTTGTGACAGCTCAGATAAATCCTCATTACTAAATGTTATTGTATTTCTAATAAAGTCAAGTATTATAAAGTTATTGAAAAATATTTTAATTTAAATAAAGTTATTTTCAAAGGCACCCTGTATACAGAATTGTCGCCTGTCACTGCCTGTTTTGTGATACAGGCTACAAGTAGGCCGCTTGCTCGTTTGTAATCTCCTGCACAAAAAAGAGTATCATCTCGTTTCAAAATAAAATTTTCAACACGTACTTATGAATATGTACTCAAGTATCCGTTGCCCGTGGACCCCAATGTAAATATTGAGGGGTTTTTTCATTACGTCGTTTTCAGATGGAAAGGGTCACGCCGTCCGCAAACAAGGGTTTGGTGAGAGCATTTTGTTACCGCCATTGTTATGGACTCATTTTGGTCGCTTCGTGACGAACGAAGGGAAAGGTATGAGTGGTCATTATTATGGTACTAGAGTGTTGTGGCTGCATTTTTAGGAACCCTTATTGTGAGACTTCGTCGTCTGTCTGTATGTCACAGCTAGTGATGGGCGATTTCTGAAACATTTCAAAACTTTCCTTACATACATACATACCTTCACGCCTTCATTCCCAGAGTGGGGTAGGCAGAGCTACAGAATTACCAAAAACTCTCAAAACTTGTTGATAACTCTGTAACCACAATTTGCACAATTAGGCTAAGATGTTTAACAATGTATTAGTGACAGGTAGCAAGCCCATCGCCTAACAGTACTAGAAGCCTTAATTCCCTTAGTCGCCTCTTACGACTTCCACGGGAAGACATGGAGTGGCACAATTCTAAGCCGGCAACCACACGGCCACCGTCAAAACTTTCCTTAACTGCGAAAATTACAGATTCTGTAAGATACATAATTATGTAGAAATGATTCTGACACAAGTAAATTTCATTTAAATTTCATGAAAAGTTCCCATTACTTACGTTACATTAGGTACAACTCTTTACTAATTTTCAGTTAAACGATTTCACTCTGGTAACTTTCAGAATTTTGCATGAAATTTTAGGTGAAAGTTTCACTTTTGAAACTTTTAAAATATTGCAGAAATTTACGTGAAAGTTTAACTTTTGAAACTTACAAGCCGCCCATCACTAGTCACAGCAGGTTTACTCAGCAACTTTAAATGCTATCAACTTGAAATTTGGCATAGTTTAAAAGTTGACTCAGCTGACTCTGCTGAAAACCAGTTTAGGACAATCAATAATTTAGGACAAATTAACGTTAGGAGAAATGATAAATATTATGGATCGCGATTGAGACTCCTGATTATAGTGACTAGACATAGTCAAATAAAGGGTTAATTTATTAAATTGAGTTCAATCATGATACTGATCAGATATTAAAAAAAAAATCTTGAGCCCTTAACAAACAATACTAAAAAGCCCAAACATTAACTCGACATTAAGTAACGCTCGCCCCATTTCGTTTACAGCCTCGTAAACTAGAAGTGTTGTAAAACTGGTTTTACGAACTACCCGCCGACAATTATACGGCTTCTTGGACTTTTGAAGCTTTTCTCGGAGCTTTACGGCTTTTATGATTGTGGTTAGCATGTTACAGACTATCTATTCATCTGCCTACATCTATCTATCTATATAATCTTATTTATCTTTCTATATCGCTCTATTTATTCTACAGGAACGCTTAGTCAAAGGAGTTAACAGGAAATAAAACCTTTTTTTTGTAATTAACGACGCGGTTACACTGGTAAAGTTGCTAATTACCATTCCTACGAAGTAAGCGGTTTTGGGTTGAATCCCCGGTAAGGGCAAATCCGGTTTCCCAGAACCTTTGCCACGTCGGCGTTGGTGCAACGTGTTAAAAGTCTACGCTCCCGGGATTTCAAATTCTTCGACTCCATTGGCAGTCTGTTCTGGAAGCGATGTGCCTTAGAGCCTGTTGTTTTTATAAGAGTAAAAACGGGGTCCTATTACTAAGGCTGTATCTTACAAACCGTGATAATAACTACACTGTTAACATTTTCAAAGATGATGAACTGCCGTGTGGTTGCCGGCTTAGAATTGTGCCACTCCATGTCTTCCCGTGGAAATCGTAAGAGGCGACTAAGGGAATAAGGGCTTGTAGTACTGTTAGGCGATGGGCTTGCCATCTGTCACTAATATACACTGTTAAACATCTTAGCCTAATTGTGCAAATTGTGGTTACAGAGTTATCAACAAGTTTTTAGAGTTGTTGGTAATTCTGTAGCTCTGCCTACCCCACTCTGGGAATAAAGGCGTGAAGGTATGTATGAATGTGTATGTATGTATTATTATAGCAACAAATACTAAAAATACAATAAAATAAATATTTAAAGGGGGCTCCCATACAACAAACGTGATTTTTTGATAAGATAATGGAACGGAACCCTCCGAGCGCGAGTCCGACTTGCATTTGGCCGGTTTTTTTTTAGTTGTGCTTCTTTTAGAAACAATAATTTATAGCTTTATTATTAATGTGATTATGATTGAAAAAATGACTTTCTGCTGGAGTTTCTTACGGCTCCTTCTATTTCGCAGTTATGATCTTGTTGGAAGTGCTTGTAGATAAAGATAAAGATAAAGACATTTATTCAGTAAGTAGGCCGCACGGGCACTTTTACACGTCAAGAATCTACCAGCGCTTCACAAGAGGAGACCACTGCTGAGAAGAAGCGCCGCAAGAAACTCAGCAGTAGATTCACTCCATGTGGCCATGTTGCCATTTTGTACCCGTGTGGTTGCCGGGTTAGAATAGTGCCACTCCATGTCTTTCCGTGGATGTCGTAAGAGGCGACTAAGGGAATATAGGCTTGTAGTACTGTTAGGCGATGGGCTAGCAATCTGTCACTAATACGCTGGTAAACATCTAAGCCTTATTCTGCAAAATGTGGTTACAGAATTATCAACAAGTGTTTAGAGTTGTTGGTAATTCTGTAGTTCTGCCAACCCCACTCTGGGAATGAAGGCTTGAAGGTATGTATGTAAATATTTTAATTTTTGAATTTTGAATTGATTAATATTTCGAACCGTATTTCCCAATATTTAACTAAAGTTGTTAATATATCAGGCCTATTCCCCTGCATCGAAGCGACCTAATTGTGTTGGCGGGAGTATCGACAAATCTATTACAGCGTGGAGAGTGGTCCGTAATAGCGTTACGTACGTTCAAAGGAATATCGCGCGTAATAACGGTTTTATTGAGGAATGAGTAAAAAAATTGTAATGGAATTAATTTCTTTATTTCTTATAATGAAAAATCTTTCATCCGTTATTATCATCCTTAATAAATTTATATATGTATATGGAAATGTGTTTGTTGGTTTGACCGTGTGGTGTCCCAAAGCACAGCTTTTTTTCCAATTAACATACACATAGGTTAGGTTTCTTTTATAGTTACCCTAAAAACTTAAAAAATATAGTTTTTTTTCCAATTTTGACAGTACGTTGAGAGACGTAAACTGAGACCCTCGTGATATGGCACTACGGCTGTGGCCGGTGTGTTTATTCAAATTCAAATTCAAATTCAAATTCGTTTATTGCAAGTCATATTACAGGTATATAGATGGAATTACATGGAAGGTATACATATGACACCCTGCAAGGGCGTAGCAACTTGTTTAATCTCACCCAAAACGGAACTCCGTCTACGGCCGGCTATTTCCCATAGCATTTATAGGAAACGCGGACTCTGTGCCGTTTTTGGTTTAAACACAAGCCGCTAGTGTCACAGCAAAAAAACTCGAGGGCAACCTCAACCTCATGCACTACTCTTAAACGGGAACGATGCGTGTTGTGGCACATCACGGCTGTGGACGTTACAGCTGTGGACGAGCTGCCACATTAGGTAAGATTTTTGTTGTACTAAATCACATACACTGGCCCACAAAACTAAGTATCACACTTTTAAAATTGCAATAACTTTTTAAGTACACAAGATATACTTTCGGAATAAAAGGATCTCGAAAACGAGTTTAATTTTGTATATAAAAACTTCATAGTCATTAACCTTCTTTTAAGAAATGGCTGATTAAAAATTAAAAACAAAAATACTCTTTTTCGAATTACAATTTTACCATTCATTTTTTTGTTTCTGTTTTTGTTTTCAATTTTTTCTTGATCGATGATGATTTTGATGATCTAGTTTTGCGGGCCAGTGTACATATATTTTCCGTCATAAAGTGGCGCAATGTTTGACAAACGTTAAATGTGGCAGCTCGTCCACGGCCGTTGAAAATTTTGTATGAAATTTATTTGTGCCATATCAATATCACGCAATTTCGAGGATGGTGCTGTGTCCGTGATCGTGTTAAGATTATTTTTCCTTAAGATTTCAAGCAATTGGCTACACTATTAACTTTACTCTGCAGCGTCTGGCATAAATAGGGTCGTAACTTTCTTGCGTTTTAAGTTCCAAGTAATACAGGGTGTTTGCAAATAATAGGCACTTAAAACTTGATGCTGGTACAGACCTTAACTAAGTAGTTTTCTCAACCAAACGAATGCAGTTTTAAACCAATAGAGGCAAGGCTCATTTTATTAATGTAAGCTTTAATGGACATTTAATTCATCAAGTCATGTGCATATTTTTTTTAGGAATTACTTCTGCTCCAGAGTTAACAGGTTAAATTTTGTACTGGGAAAAACAAGTCTTGTAGTTTCAAAAGAAGCAGCCATTACAGCCTACTGTGACTATATTGATTCAATTTACGTTATGTGCATAAAAATCTTTAACAAGCTTCCTGACTCAATAAAAGATCTCGCCATTTGGAAATTTAAACGGACTTTGAAAAAATGCCTTATTGTCGCACAGGATTTTTTTGACTATAAATAAACATAAGTTAATGTAATATTTTACATGCCTGGAAAGGTAGATTGATCATGTTATACCTAAAATTATGTCAAATAAATCATTTCATTTCATTTCAACCTTCAAGTCTACAAAAAACAAGTTTTCTAATGTAAAGTAGTTTTCTTGTGAGTGTGAACAATTCTGTCAATATATAAGTAGAATAAATAAATAATAGTACGGAGTAAGTAAAGTTAGCGTGAGTTTTTTATAGCGATTGAAATCAGCACCCAGTGTCAGTTTTTAGCACTAAAGTTTCCTAGTAGGTTGTCCTTAAAGTTGATTTTCGTATTATCATCAATTACTTCAAACTTACAATCTGTGCCTTTCTGATGATAAGATTTATTTTATTGTACTATGTATAAAACTTTAACTGAATTAAAACAGAACTAATAATTTGAAAAGTTGACAAATTTGCTTTTAAAAACGAAAAATGTTATTATGAATGATAGAAAAATGTTACAAAGGCTAGAGCAGCCTTGTTATAGATGGAACAACTTTAACTCGGCTAATATTTCATACATCGAGTTCAAACACAAGTAGTATAAGAGAATCTTCTAGCAGGCTATAAGCCTGTGACTACCGGATACGTTAGTCTAAGCCTTTATGTAAATGATATTCTGTTTAAACAAGCAGATACGTCTAACTAAGAGAAATAAACATGCGCTTAACCAACAATAGCAATTACCAAGACCTTGAATAGCATGTATTAAAGCCTTGAATAGCATGTATTAATCAAGACACACTAATTACTAATTACTGATTGCCGGCTACACGACTCCGTCATTATCTATTCATTGAACGAAATGGGCGCGTTTCATTACACATTCAAGTTACAGTGGTTATTCTTGATCTTAGGTGGAGTGATTGGGAAACCAAATTAACTTGATCCGCGAGTTTCAAATAGAGTGAAGTATCGATTTGCTTCATAATTAAATTATAACAGAGTGAAAAAATATGACGTTTAAAAACGTTTATAACAAACACTCATAAATTATAATCTAAGAAGTTATTATTCAATTATTTTATATTTGATACATGATTGTATTCGCTATGGTTAAAATGTATGTATTTCTGCAACGGATGTTTTTCTTGATATTAAATGCTTGTTGGGAATTCTGTAGCTCTGCCTATCCCACTCTGGGAATGAGGGCGTGAGTTTATGTTATGTTATGTTTAAATGCTTGCGATTTTTAACATAAAGCAATTTTAATGGATTCCAAATTATTTGGCGATCGTGTAGGATTAGATTTGACTGCCACTCTCTTTAAAGTTGTAGCCGCAACGTTAGGTTGTAACAGATTTTTATAGTGTTTTTATTCCACGACGGCTGGAATTAAAAGGGGCTAAAATTGACGTTGCACGGTTGCGTCAATGTCCTATAAAGAATTTGGTGTGGCGAAATTTCATCGTTTGATAACACTGCATGGGTGACAGGGATGGTTAACTCATCTTTGAAATTACTTAGGGCTTTATGAGTAATATACTTAAATGAATAATAATGTTTTTGATTGGTACAGTCGACTACAAAGAAATGTATCCACTTTTAGACCTTATTCCAACGCAATAAGGTGAAAAGTCGATTGTACCTAATTAGACGTCCATTATTTAAGGGTACGTGAAGTGGGGCTGAGATTTCAAGTTTTTTTTTTGGGACAATGTCACACCAATGGGCTAGTACAAACTAAGCTCTAGACTTGAAACATGGGACCTAGACAACGATTTAATTATACTACATTCTCGAAAACATCTTCTCATCTTGTACACTTCCGGATACACCATTTAGGATCTTTAGTGAAATTACCCTCTTACTTCTTTTCAAGTGTGCAGGTTTCGTCACGATGATTTAACTTTACCGTAAGAGCATCAAGTAGTTTAGTTAGAAAAAACATGGCCTAAGGAAAAAACTCATTGAAACCTGATAAACACGGGGATTCGAGACAACCTAAGCCACCGACGCCATAACACTATAATTATGTACTACATGAAAGGCACTTTACTGTACCAAGATATTTATTATTACTGACAGCAAGTCTATAGAGGCTTGCCTCAACATAAATCTCAGCTGGCTCAGACAATATGTCTGCCGTTGCAGACGTGTGAAGAGCTCCTCAGGGAGCGTGCGATGGAGAACCGGCTTTATTCTACATGCATCTAAGGCATTGAATAGTCTTGCTGCTATAGAATTTTTGATGTTTCATAAATGAGAAAATTACTTTGCTGCAATCTAAAAATTATAAAATTTAAAGACTTGCTACACTTGAGAGGCATTAGGCGGGGCATCGCTCGCAGAACAGATTCAAACAAAAAAAAAAAAAAACTTTATTCAACAAAAACACGTGCCCGATAGGTTTGAAGAGTTCTCAAGTGGCATCCGCTCTTTGGAACACGCAGCATGGATAGACATCAAACAATGTGGAACGACGACGTGAAACCGATGGGTGCAAGTGGCGCAGGAATCTGGTCTCTTGGCTGACATGATGATGATGATGATGATAATGATCTAATTTACGACCTCAATGTCAGTACTACCAGTTTCTAAATACCTACCAATCGGATTTTAAGTTTTCTATGAAACATTTGTGACCAATTAAGATTATAGTTGTTGTATCTCACGAAGGCGGGTGGACCATACTTGTGTGCGTAGAGAGTAGAGAAGTTTAAAAAACGAGACAAAAAAACCCCGACCGAAAAATGTAAGTAATTAAATTAAAGTATTGGCCCTATAAGTTTCATCAAATTCTTAAGTCTTTAGTAAAGCAAATAATATAAAATACCCCAGCTACTAAGCGGTCCCCGACGTGGCGACACTTGTATCAAAAATAATTGAGACTGAAATTATGAAAGACTGTTTTGAACCGGGGTTTTTTTTTTTTTGCTTATTAATTTAATGCTTTGTAAACTTCTCCTAATTACCAATACGACTACAGCTAGCAACGTCTCTTTAAAAACACGAATAATGTTTAAATCGTAATTTTTATGTTCTACGGCTAAAACTAGAAGAACTTTGTCGTATTACTTAAAATCGGGATCTGAACCTCTCTCTTCTGAATTAATCGTTAGTTTTATGCAACAAGGTTCTATAGTGGTTCATCAAGAGTTCGTTGCGAGTGCAAGTGGGACAGCAATAGTCTAAGAAAGTTCTAAGTTTACTAACATTTGTTTATGGCATGAAGAAGACAAACGAGCACACAGGCTGCCTCATTTATTAGCGGAATCTGTGACCTATGGAAATTTCGTCGGTGAAACTGCAAAACTGCGTAAGTAACATTTTAAATCAATAGCAAAGTGCACCTTTTTAATAAGATGGTAAGGTTTCTTTTGCTCTATCATAAATTTGTTAGTTACGGGGTTTTGCACTATCACCGACGATTTGTATTCTCAAATTCAATCCTGTGGTTGCAAGTCTCTCTATACCTACTATTAATTTCACCCTTTATCTTACCCCCACACCAGAACACAACAACGCGAACACTGCTGCTTGGCTAAAAGATAAGATGGTGGTTGTGATCCAGACCTCGTCATGTGGTTCCCCTAGTCATCATTTTAAATTTTATTTTATATACCTTACATTTGTAATGATTATTATGTGTTAGTTTTAAAAATAATTATTTATTTCATATTTCCTAGAAAATTACTCTTAGAAAGAGAAAAAACGATATTTTCGTTCTTCTTTGCAATAATGGTGTTACCCAAAGCGCTAGTACATTCACTCCATATTACCGTCGTGTAAAAGAGTCCTCCTGTAGCCAATTTACTGAATAAATATTTTGAATTTTGAATTATTTGAGACGAACCTTGCACGAGGGTCTATAAGTACAAAATTTATATTGAAACATTAGTATTGAGTAATATTATCCTCTAAATCTGAATCTAACTTAATCTCAATCGTACTTATAGGTACGTCGCTTAAACAATTTCTTCTGAATGCATTAATATAGGTCAAGCCTGCTTCAAGCCACATTACTCGTTCAACCTTCCTAGACAAAAGATCGCATGTGCCATTTCACAACCTAAGCAATATTACATCCTCCTGAATGGCTTTTTTACGTTAACGAATCCTGACCGTGATTACTTATGGCCAGGGCTGGGCAAAATACACACCTTGCTTTAATTGAAATACAAATTACAAATTACTTTTTCGCATGTAATTAAAATACGAAATATAAAATATTTTTTAGACGAGTATTTGAAATATAAAATACAAAATACAGTATTTTAACCATTTTTAATTAAAATACAAATTACGAAAATACAAAATACATTTACACGAGCGTTGCGCCAACGCGAAAATGTGCGTTAGTGTCCAATTCAACCAATCAGGTAGCACATAGCACTAGCAGCAATTTGACACTAGTGCGCATTTTGGCGTTGGTGCAACGCCCGTGGGAATAAGGCCTAACTGCTCTGGGTGCTAGTGTTTATAGTCTATGTACGAATCAGCTAATTTTTATTATCAATTTATCATTTATAATAAGATCGCTAAATGTATTTGTTAAAATGTATTTTGATGCAATAATTATTTGAAATACTAATTACAAAATACCTCGGCGTCGGGTATTTAAAATATTAAATACAAATTACATTTTTAGGTAGTAATTGAAATACAAATACTAAATACGTATTTGTATTTTAAATACGTATTTCAATTAGAAGTAATTCAAATACTGCCCAGCCCTGCTTATGGCTAGTACACCATGAGTCTGAAGCCGTTGACGCTATGTTGATTTCATTCAGATTTTATTGTAATGGTGCTCCCACACTGCTGTTATAAATGTATGTATGTATGTACGGAAATCCTTTATTGTCCAAAACACAGAAATTCAAATACTATAATTACAGAATAGGAATGTACAAAAGGAAATTAATCCCTTTAAGGTTTCTCTTCCAGCTAAACTTTGGGTGACGTTACAAAACCCTATGAAATTATGGGACATTTTATAACTCAAAATAGTGACATTTCATATAAGTGATTTAATAACCTTTCTTACTTCCTATTTAGGGTCCCCTATAGCTAAAACTACAAATACTCGAACTCTGAAAAATATCTTAAATGAAAGCAAATAATTATAATGAATTTAGTAAGAAAACTATCACTTTTAAGTAGACTTCATTGGTTCTTTAGTTACAAACGGTTTAAATGTTTCTACCTACCGAAAACTTATTTGCGGTGTTGGTAAACTGACCGCGACCTATGTCGATGTCCATACATCATCGGATAACAGTTTTTCAACGGCAAAGTTAAGTTTTTTTTTTTTTTTTTTTTTTTTTATATCATAGGAAGGCAAACGAGCACACAGGCCACCTGATGGTAAGTGGAAACTGTGACCCATAGACATTCGCATTCACAAGACCGCAATCCTAAGACTGCAAATGCGTTGCCAACCCTGAGGCCGAAGATGGAATGCCTCTATGCTAGTCATTTCACCGGCTGTCTTATCCCCAAACCGGAACACAACAATGCGAACACTGCTGCTTGGCGGTAGGTTAATGGATAAGATGGTGGTACCAACCCGGACGGACCCTGCACAAGGTCCTCCCACCTCGAAAAAGTATCGCGAGGTCAAATTTGTTTGTAGTAACGGCTTCGAAACCCTACACTGAGCATGGTCCGACATGCTCTTGCCCGGTTTTTTTTCAAAAAATTCTTACTGAAAAGCTTTTAGCATAAATGACACGAAAGTCAGTATTTTCTCTTTAAACAAATGCAACCATTTTCCATTTTCATCTCTACGGTTTGCGATCTTAGTATGTAAAACAAAAGATACGGCACCTATAATAGAGGACCTGGGAAAAGCGAAATGTATGCTAAGATTTTCTCAGCGCTGTAAGACGTAGTTTTCTTTATCTTATTCTTAAGCTGTTGTTGCGTTGAGCTTTTGAAATATTTGTTAATAATATTTCCTTTATAATTGTTCTGTAATGCAATCAATGTATAGTTTTCATTGCATTGCTTTTAATGTGGTTGCACACCTGTAATTGGTGTAGTTGGTGGCTACCTACCTTTTTTTTGTGTAACTGTTTGTGTGTATAATGAATTATTATATTGAAATAAATAAAAAAAAGGGCAAGAGCATGTCTGGCCATGTTCAGTGGTAGGGTTCCGTCCTGTCCCGGACGGTTCACTGGTAGAGAATGCCATTGGGCATTCAGTCCGCCATTTGTACTTTATTGTATTTAGTGCAAAGAAGTATACAGCGAGGCAAATTATACCAATTCCATAGGCTATAATGCAGTGCTACTCGTCCATACAAATATCTTTACAATAAAGAGAGTACATGCTGCTCAACAAACAATCAGCCCAAAGCCACGTGTTCAATAAATAATTAAATATCGGCCGATAACGTGCAACGGGTATACGTCCATTAGAACTTCATCAACTATGTATAGAAACCTTGATTTAAGCGTTGGTTTATACGTATACATTGATTGTTTGGTGGTAGATCGGGTGATTTGGTCAAAGTTGGCGTATTTGTTACTAAATCTCTTTTACCCTGTTTTACGTTATGTATCGTAAACTGTGGCAATACTTAACTTGCATACGCAACGCAATGTTTTATAAGTACTATTAAACAAGCAATATTAGTATTTGACGCGCTGCTGGCCTAGTTGGTAGTGACCCTGCCTACGAAGCTAGCGGTCCTGGGTTCAAATCCCGATAAGGGCAGATATTTTTGTGATAAGCGCGAATATTTAATTTTGTTCCTGAGTCATGGATGTTTACTAACAGCCTAACAGTACTAGAAGCCTATATTCCCTTAGTCGTCCTCATATTTATTTATTTATATATTTGCAATCACGTTTTCAATAACGACTCTAACGATTTCGTTGAAATTTTCAATAAAGGTTTTAACGGGGGCAGTTTCGCAGGTGTTGACAGTAAGTAATTGTAAAAATTAAATTGAAAAAAGGCATGATCCTATGATGAAGCAAAGGTTAAGGTATAAACGAGTTATCTAATTTTAAAATGTGTGTATAAATCATTGAGACTATTGACAACAGTGGTCTATGACAGGATATATAATATATGTGTGTATGTAAATGCTTTATTGTACAAAACAAAAACAATACAATGAGAAATAAACACACATACACACAACATAATGCTAACGATAATGATTTTCGAAAAATTCAAAATATATAGAATTGGGATTCTTATTATTTTATCAAAACATTTTTCAACGTACATACGTATCATTACGCAGAATTTTCATGTCAACGAAATCCTTTCGTGTAAGGTAATCTGAAAAAATCATACTTTCAGCAAAAGATAGACTATGATGAAATGAAATTCGATGAAATGATGGGTTACCATGAAATTGCCATCAGCGCTCGACGTTACCGTCAGGCAGCTTACGTCAATCCTATATATTATTTCGAATAAGAATAACTCCTCGCAATGAATTTTTTCTAGGACCACATAAGACGTTAAGTACATACAAACATTAAATCACGCTTGTTTCCGAGAGGGATAGCCTGAGACTACTTCTTTTCACCAGCTACAACTGACAAATCTCTTTCGGTTCTTCCACATCCATACATCGAGGCATGCATGCACGTCGGTTTCGGATACTTAAGATTCGGCCCTTTTCCAGTATTTCTCTAATTTGATTCGATAAAGTACACCGAGAAGTTAAGTAAACATTAACAGCATTCAGCTGTATATTGCTTTCGCACTCTTTTTATCATAACATACATAATGAGAGACGCCAGAGAGAGCGTGACAGTTACTAACTACTACACATACAAATATAATAATCTGATTTTACTGTAAACCGGTGGGAATTCACAAACTTGAAAAAGCTAAAAGAAGTTAGAAATGTGAAATTGGAAATTTAATTAGCGTCCGAATTCACATTTAAGAAGTACACGAATGTAATTTAGGACTACTATTTTAATTAAAAAACGTAAAAGAACACATTATTTATTGTAAATTGGTTATCATTCAATGTAGTTTTTAATTCAAGCTCTAATGAATCAAATCATATGTTTTGTTTCATTAAATTCTGACCGTATTATAAAGAGCAAATTAAATTACATATCGCCTTAAAATGTTTGTTTTTTAAGTTTAAATTTATGTGTGGTGACTCTACTTTTAAAAAGGGATGATTATGACGAATGAAGTTTGATACTTATGATATTTAGTTATTTATAGAAGTTATTAAAGATCCTGTATTTATGATGATTTGTACTTTCTTATGATTTTTTTTATTCAAATTATTACAATTTTAACTCTTGAAATCTTTAAGTATTAATTATTTAATCATCGATATGGTCATAGAATCAGTTATTTCATCTTAAATGGTATAAGACTTCCCGTTACAACTTTAAATTACTAACCTATAGTTTACTAGCTTTTGCCTTATAATGCGAGGTATAAGTTTTCTCCTTGCCATCACGCAGCGTGAAGGAGTAACAAACAAACACACAAACATTGGCATTCATAGATACTCTTGAGAATATCTTTAGCTGTCAGTTCCAACTTACCATAAAGTGACCTGATTGCTCGAGTGCCTTCCCCGTGCCATAAAACTGTTTATATTAATAAGGTCCTATACTTTTGACTTTTAAAACCGTGACTTTAACCTCTAAGCACGTGATAAGATAACATCTTCATTTCCCAAGGGCAGTGCGCGGCCTTCATTGGACAAACTCAAGAGAGCACGAGGACTGAATGACGCTCTTGAATCGTGAAAGGCCTTTTTAAGGTTGTAAAATGGTGCAACCACAGTAACTTTAGTGTGGCTTAGTGTGTAACTGCTTATATTTTAACGACAAAATGATTTAAGATGTCATCAATGCAACCATTGCGTTGTTATGGTGAAAACTGTTTTAAAACAGCATAATAGCACATTTATTTCCAAAGCAGTGCGATAGCCTTGATTCGACCGAGACAAAAGAACACGAGGGTTGATTAACGCCTGCCCTTTAATCTTTTAGAGATCATTATGAATGCGATAGTACATTCACTGTAGTTTTGTTAGTATGTAGTTTGTATGATAGTTTGGATGTCTTCCAAATAACCCTTGTTGTTGAGTAAGACTGTATCGTGTAAAATAGCTTTATTTCTAAAAATAAAACGATAAAAAATACATTTATTTGCATAAGTTAATCAATACGTTGTCATGTGATAACAGTTCTTTAATAACCATAATAGCACCTACATTTCTCCGGTGCAGTGCGTAACCTTGACTTAACAAAGTCAAGAGTGCACGGGGATTAAATAACATTATTCTCTCCGGAACGCTTCTTTACAGTTACGATGGGACACTAGTAACAATAACATGGATGTACAGTAGATTTTATGTTATACTCGCATACTATCAACCGCTTATTTAATATTGTTAACATCAATAATACGTTGTCGTGGAGACAAAGGTTGTATAATTATCATTATGCGATTAAATAAATAAAGTATATGACAATGACTGCGACTATAACTTTAATTTTATTTACGCTCGTAACGAATATCAAATATGGCATACCGTTGTTATTTTACATAAAAAAACAAAATATTTTGTAATATACAAATACCCAAAATAATAATGTCAATTTTGTAGTAAAATGGCAACACAAAGCCTCTAAATATTACTAGACCATATTAATAACCAGACCAGACAAGTTTTCGATAAAAGTATTCTAAAAAAAAAGAAAATCGTGACATAACCTTTCACTCTTCTCAATCTCTCAAGGGTTAGCTGGAAGAGATCCCTTAAAAGGATAAGTTCGCCTTTGTACATATTTTTATATTAATTTTATTGTTCTGTTTTTTCTTTTGTACAATAAAGTGTTTACATACATACATACATACATAATATTATCAATAAGTATTGTTGTGTAACTTAGTGGTTATCACTACATTATTATACAACAAAGTCCTCCGCCGCCGCGCCTGTCTGTACTAAATGGATTTTGATGCAGTTTTCTCCATCAGTTTTTTTTTCACGGAAACCGTTTTTGAGGTGTTACACGAAACTTACATAAACCAATGCGAAGGGTTGCTAGTGATTAATAATTAGTATCGTTTATACGATCTACTTACAAACGCAAATACTGCAAATGCAAATACTGCAGTGGTGCAATTTTAAAATACCTTTTTTCTTTTCGCGTACTATAAACCGCTTATATTGATATCGTTTATGGTATCAAAATACCACCAATAGCGTAACCGAAGCATGAAAATAATAATACTTCTATAATAATTATAAGAGCATTGTTATTACCATCATGGTTACGGTCATTCCGGATGTCAGTCGACGTTTAGTGAACACTCTAATTTAAATAATACATACATACATACATACCTTCACGCCTGTAATTCCAGAATGGGGTAGGCAGAGCTACAGAATTACAACTTCAAAAAGTGGTTGACAATTCAGTAACCACAATTTGCACAAATAGGCTAAGATGTTTACCAGCGTATTAGTGACAGGTTGCAAGCCCATCGCCTAACAGTACTACAAGCCTATTATATTCCCTTAGTCGCCTCTTACGACATCTACGGGAAGACATGGAGTGACACTATTCTAACCCGGCAACCACACGGGGTTAAAATAATAAACATTAAACCGTTAAAAATGTATTAATACAATATCAATTAAAATAACGTATTTTAAAAGAAGGAGTTGCCATTTTATCGGGCATTATATATCTATTGAATGATACGAGAGGTCAAAAACTATTAACTAGTGAACATATTTTTATAACCCAATGAAAATAACCCTCAGGATTGACAAAGCATTTGTGATCTTAAGTTTGCAGATTTAAGATTCATGTGGCCTGTGTGCTCGTCTGCTTTCTCTATGCGATAAACAAACTCAACCAAAAAATACATTTTATTACCCTATGCGGTAATAAAATAAGGATGGATTTCAGCACCTGTGTTAGATTGACGCCGACCCTTTTCCGATTCGTTAAACAGCATCTTTTTCCTTTTCTATAAGAGTATCTGACAAATTGTATTGCTTGAGGGAATTGAATAATTCTCGTAGCTAGATGAGGGATATGTCTATAATAAAACGAGCGTACTCTTTTCTCAAAGGCCGGCAGCGAACCAGCGATTCCTCTGGTATTGCTAACTTACCATTAGGTAACTCGTTTGCTTGTCTGCCTCTTTTTGACAAAAAAAACAAGTGACAAGCGATATTAAAAAAATAGAAAGCCATAAAAAACCGGCCAGGTCAAATTTAAATAAAAAAAATCTAAATATTTATTTATTCAAACACCGAAAAGATAGTTCAGCGCAGTTGACCGTACAAACAACGAAGTCGAAAAAAGTTCTGTTATGCGACGAAAGGTATCCCTACCTATGGGTATGGTACGGCTAATTTTTGTGTCACAACGGAAAAGTATAATATAAAATTTGGTTTACCATTGAATTGCCGACAGACAGAATATTATTTCAAAGACAACGTTTCAAGTATTTTCATTTCATCGACAAGTCATTGCGTCGAGGACTCGATACTAGATAATTTGAACCGAGGTCTTTTAATTAGTAGTTGACTTATTTCAATAAAATGTTTGTCATGACTAATCATTTCGGGTTTTTTTTATTTGTTTTTTTTTACGTGTAATAATATTTATTCCGCATAAAATTAGCAGTGGACGTCTTTCGGCTGACATGATGATGATGATGATGATGGTAACTAATATTTCACTTACTAATCCTAATTTATTATAATATTATAATTTAATAAGAGTAATGTGTCATGCTTTTCTGTCAACAGTTCATTTTCTTGGGGGTCGCAGTTCTAACCTAACCTAACCCACTTCTGTCAACAGTTCGTTTTCTTGGGGGTCGCAGTTCTAACCTAACCTAACCTACTTTGAAAGCCTCGTGGTTCTATTTCTTGATATAACTAGTTATGCAATAATATGTATTATTAATTTATTTTTCCGTTGAATTCAAAAGTTAAAATTGTTTTAAAATAATACGCCGAAGAAATGAATTGCAAATTGCAATTTTGTAGTTCTACCAATTAAGATAATTTGAAACAAATCAGCGATTATACTTCTCTCCTTGTCCGAGACGGTTTACATGTAGTAACGCTGTATGTACCAGCGCCATAGTCACTCATTCAAAGCTAAAAAAAAAAACAAAAAACAAAAGACAACTCTCGCTTGACAACTATCTGACAGGACGTCATTACGCTTCGAGTGCAAGCGCCGGTCACTAAATACTCTCGTTGAATTGCATAAAAACAAGGTTTTTTCATTGCTAATTGTTGTAACGTTGCCTTGCATATCTTATTTATGTATTACCTTATAGATCTAGGGTTTTTTGACGGTTGTGCGAGTTGTAATATTTGTGTGTGATATTTCGTTGTGATGCGGACAGGTTAGTTGGTAAACAAAGTTACCTCGAAGATTACTAAAGGTATGTAGAGATTTTTACAGATTCCTTATACAAGGAATGCATAAGATTATTGTTTTTCTGTAAATTATTTTAATGATTACTATATATTATCATAAACGTTTCAATAGGTTATGTCGTTATAGCCTATTTCCGGGTTGTTGGTATATATATATATTTTTTTTCTTATTTTTGGCACAGATTAAATAGACTGACTCATGTAAAACTCACAGTTTATAATCCATTTATTGTCATGTTGGTACTTTATCCTTGGGTAAAGTTTGTCAAAAACGAAACCGTTTTACTTTTCTTCACTTTCAAAAATTAAACTTCCGCCCTGTGCCGGCCATATTATCTTTTTTGCGATACCGATTTGTGGCTGTGTTTAGTGAGTGAATTTTTTAAAGTTTAAAAAAAAAAGGGCAAAAGAAGCACAGAAAAAGGCGAAGATTATATTAAAAAGAAAATTCGAAAGCTGGAGAAAAAGTTAGAAGAAGAACGGAAGTCTCGGGAAGACTCGACTCGATCGCTACAACCTGACCCGGAGCCACAGCAGAGCGAGTTGTCGCAGCCGTTGCCTCCAGTTCAAACGTCGACCTCTGCCCTAGGAGCACCAGGACCATCAGAAGATCATAATCTTGATATAACTGTAACACAACACGACTTGGACATAGGTATGTGGCGATAGGCTGATGCCTTTCTAATACTTAGTACCTACTTTGAACGCTTGGATTATTTTGGAGATGACATGCTAAGTTGAAACCTTCCTGATTCCTACTGCTATCACTTTAGCGGATAGACATAATGGAAATAATATCAAGATGTTAATAGGTTTTCATTTTTATTTTTAGCGCTATCACTTAGTGGATAGACAAATAATATACTTTTTTGTGTCTCAAACATTATTATTCTTATTTTTTTTATTTTTTTTTTACTTTAGTGCTATCACCTAGCGGATAGACATCAAAAGAGACTTATTTAATGCGCTATCATTTTATGGATAGACTTATCCAAGCCTTGTATATCACTTTACAGATGAAGATGTTATACCAGAGGAGTACTTACAAGCTCTTGGAAAAGAAGGCGAAGAAATCATAGAGGTTGGAGAGGCTATTAACCCTGAACTGAGTCTCCGTTGGACCAGGATTATGAATGAAGGCTTGGGAAAGGAAGGAAAGGAGACTATTGTCAAAAAATACCCTACACCCTCGAATTTCGCACGGGCCATAGCACCTGAAATGAACCCTGAAATTTTAGTCTCATTGTCCGAACTAACGGTTAAGAGGGATAAGAGGATTATTATTCGCCAAAACACCATTGGCAAGTTGATGACATGCTTAGGTCAATCCTTAACTGGCCTTCTAAAAGGAGACTTTAGGACAAAGTGCCTTATTGAGCAGACAAATGATGCCGCTAAACTAGCAGCAGAGATTTATTTTCAAGATTCTTCTTCACGGAGATTCTTTGCCCTTTCGGGATCAAACCAGATCGTGAAAGAGGCGGTTAAAGATTCGAAGCCTGATCACTTTCTCCTTGGCAACGATTGTGCTGAGAAAGTAAGAGCTGCTCAAGCCATTAAGAAGTCTAGCTATCAAATGAAGAGCTCGGAGACAACCTCAGCCAAGGCTCCCTTAAAGATGCCGCCTGTTGCTAAGAAACAGGGAAACTGGAGGGGACCACCGCAACAGCAGTTTCACCAACGAGTTCGCGGTGGTCACCACGCTCAACCACCGAGGAGACAGAAGAACTCCAACTATTAGCACCAGAGGCGGCACCAGTACCAGAGATCCAAGCCGAGCTACCGCCGCTAGAAGTTCCTCAGGTACATGCGGGTAGCCTCAAGCTCTTTTTTAATAATTGGCTTGAAATTACTAATGATCCTACTATACTAAGTTGGATCCAAGGATATGAAATTCCTTTTCATACTGCTCCTCCTCCTTTTGAAACTGCTGCACAGCATTGGTCTAAAAAAGATTTTGAGTTAATGAATCAGGAAATACAGAAATTGTTAGCGTTAGGAGCAGTTTCCGAGTGTACATATAGCCCAGATCAATTTACCTCACCCATTTTCTTAGTCCCCAAAAGTAACGGGTCATACAGATTCATATTAAATTCAAAGAAATTAAATCAATACATAGATACTGAACATTTCAAGTTGGAAGATGTCAGAACAGCATGCAAGTTAATGTCCAAGAACTGTTATATGGCTACAATAGACTTGAAAGAGGCCTATTTCTCAGTCCCAGTATCCGAAAACTCAAGAAAATATCTAAGGTTTACTTTTAATGGCAAATGTTACCAGTTTGTTTGTGTTCCTTTTGGACTTTGTACAGCCCCTTTTGTTTTTACTAAAGTTATGAGGCCTATTAGTACATACCTTAGAAATAACAATGTCTTGTTGACTAGCTATTTGGATGATTCTTGTTTTTTGGGGACTCTAAGGAATCTCTAAATAAAAATGTAGAACAAGCGTGTAAACTACTACAAGACCTAGGTTTTATTATTAATTATGATAAGTGTGTTCTTTCACCCTGTAACATTTGTAAATATTTAGGTTTCATATTAAACTCTGTAAACCTTTCTCTCTCAGTGCCTAAGCCAAAGCAGTTAAGTATATCAAAAAATATTGCATTATTTAAAAAAATGAGTAATTATTCAATAAGGGAGTTTTCACAGATGATAGGTTTACTAAGTTCTATATGCCCGGCTATCCCCTATGGGTGGGTGTACACTAAATTATTGGAGAGGGAAAAATACTTGGCTCTATT
The DNA here is from genome assembly GCA_927399475.2 of Acleris emargana. Classification (NCBI taxonomy): domain Eukaryota; kingdom Metazoa; phylum Arthropoda; class Insecta; order Lepidoptera; family Tortricidae; genus Acleris; species Acleris emargana. Next base: position 4,649,963 of record OV656843.1, read on the forward strand.
AAAGTTCCATGACAACTATGATGCATTGATGCCCCCTTCACAAATTGTATTTTCAGAACTAGATTGGTGGCGCAATAATTTAGATAATTCAAATAAGATAAAACAACATGATTTTACCTTGGAAATCCATACTGACGCATCTCTCACAGGCTGGGGGGCGGTGTGTGGAAATAAAAGATCATCTGGTTCTTGGTCAGAATCGGAGTTACAAAATCATATAAACTTTTTAGAGTTAAAGGCTGCTTTCTTTGGGCTTCAGTGTTTTGCAGAACACTTACGTGACTGCGAAATATTACTAAGGGTAGATAACACAACAGCCGTAGCCTATATCAACAAAATGGGAGGCATCCAATTCCCTCATCTTAACAACATAACTAGAGATTTTTGGAATTGGTGCGAAAACCGAAACATTTGGGTCTATGCTTCTTATATAAATACTAAAGATAACATAGAAGCTGACATTGAATCCAGAAGGATTAAAATTGAATGGGAATTGTGTAAAAAGGCGTTTTCTCAAATAGTTAGACGATTTGGTTACCCTGATATTGATTTATTTGCCTCTAGAATTAATAGCAAATGCGATTTGTTTGTATCATGGAAATGCGATCCAGAAGCCTTCTCAGTGGATGCGTTTACACTTGATTGGAAAAAATGGTTTTTTTATGCCTTCCCACCTTTCTCTCTAATTTTAAAATGTGTTCATAAAATTAAGATAGATAAAGCCACAGGTATTCTAGTTTTTCCGTATTGGCCATCACAGCCATGGTTTCCACTAGTAATGTCCCTGTTAGTTGGAGATCTGGTATTATTTGAACCTAGAATAAATTTGCTATCCTCACCTTTCAGGCTAAGGCACCCTCTCCACAACCAACTTACCCTGGCTGCAGGGAAGTTTTCAGCGAGGCGTATATAAGAAGAGGAACTCCAGCTTCAGCATTAACAATCATGCTAAACTCCCTCTCCAATAATACCTTTAAGCAGTATAATTCTCATTTAAAACTTTGGTGGAAATTTTGTTACAGTAATAGCATAGATTTTTACCAAGCATCTGTACCGTTTGTGCTTAGTTTTTTAAGTAAAAATTTTGATAATGGTGCCTCCTATGGGACAATAAACTCTATGAGATCAGCCCTGTCTTTAGTCATTGGACCCAGAATAGGGTGTGATTATAGAGTAAAAAGGTTCATGAAAGGTGTGTTTCGTTCAAAACCTCCAGCCCCCAAATACAACACTACTTGGGACCCTGGAGTGGTGTTAAATTACTTAGCAGGTTATCCAACTATGGATATCTCATTGGAATGTCTTGCCCAGAAATTAGTCACAATTTTAGCACTTGCTACTGGTCATCGGGTACAAACTTTGTCATTAATTTCATTAAATAATATAGTGTTTCATAGTGATACAGCTCAGATTTTCATACCAGACTTTATCAAGACATCCCGTGTAAATAGTCCACAGCCGATGCTCCACCTTAAAAGTTATCACCACAAAACTGAAATTTGCCCAGTTGCTACATTAAAACAATATATTAGTGTTACTGAACCTTTGAGAAAAGATATTAAGAGATTAATAATAACCCACAAGAAACCTTACCGATTTGCATCCACGCAGACCATAAGTCGGTGGATCAAGGTTACTCTAAAAAAGGCTGGTATTGATATCAATACATTTACGGCCCACAGCACTAGACATGCTTCCACGTCCGCTGCGCTCAGGTCCGGTATTAGTATAGAGCAGATTCAAAGAACCGTGGGCTGGTCGGAAAGTTCTGTTACATTCGCAAGACATTATAATAGACCGATTACACATAACTTATCCAGGTTTAGTGAAGTTGTTTGTGATACCACCTTGGACCTTTAGTGTTTATTAACGTGGCAATGTTGATTATTTGTTTAATTACTATTAGATTATTGTTTTGTTTTTTTTCTTTGCTATAAAAACCTAAAAGGGTTATTTTTTTTTTTTTTTTTTTTTTTTTTTCTTTTAAATAAAACTTTATTGTTTTTCATTATGTAGATGTTGGTTTTTGTCTTCACAACCCTACTAGCTTTGAACAGCTACATGTAAACCGTCTCGGACAAGGAGAGAAGTATAATTATATGATTAAACGAACTTACCTAAGTGAAGTTCTATCATAATTATACGTAGCTCCTTGTCCGAGACGGCATTCCCAAAAATCCCACCCTCTAATACTTTAGTATTATCCCAGATATAGGATAGGGTTGTTCATACACCTTCAAACGTAATGACGTCCTGTCAGATAGTTGTCAAGCGAGAGTTGTCTTTTGTTTTTTGTTTTTTTTTTTAGCTTTGAATGAGTGACTATGGCGCTGGTACATACAGCGTTACTACATGTAAACCGTCTCGGACAAGGAGCTACGTATAATTATGATAGAACTTCACTTAGGTAAGTTCGTTTAATCATATAATTAAGTAGTATTCGTTGATTAGTATTTCCACGTAGTAAGATAAATTTAAATAAAAAGTAATTGAAATAAGATAACGCCAAACAATATTACTAGTACTAAAGTACTAAGCACAGATAGCACAGGCTCGAAGGACCAAAATTGTAGTTAATTAGGTGCAGGGTAATTGAAAAAATGTAGGTTATAAATCACTGAATGTATAATAAAATAAAACACACAACTGACACTGGTCTGGACAACAAATAAACGAAACATAGCAAAACAATAATTATACAGCGGCTCGGCGGCCATGCGCAAACAGACTACTCGAGACCACGCGCTCGCGCGGCTCACCCGACGCGCGCCCCCGCCCGCTCCCCGCGCCCGCCGTAGCCAAGCGTCGCAGGCACTCGGCAGCAGCGCGCGCGGGTAATTTGAATTAACGGATTTAAATGTACTAAGTTAGTCGCGCTACTTAACAAATACATTGAAAGTTTTGTTATTAACTTATTATTCTTATCTTACTTTTTAAAACACACCACATTGTTATATATAATATGACATAATGATTGTATTTTTTTCCAAATGATTTTGCTATTTTCTTATTAGGCACTTCAATGAGCTTTAATTTTGATTATTTTCTTAATAACTATATTATAATGATGTACAATTATTTCCTCTATGACGTTGAAGTAGTGGTTATCGATAGCAGGATTGTCGATGTTTTTACTGTGTCAAGCACTAACAACACGTCGTTCGTGCTAGGAAAATCTCTAGGTCTAGTGATTATAAGTAAATTTATCGTTATCTAGTAAGTACCCATAGTATACGACTAGAGCTTAGTTTCGAACTTGGTAAATTAGGGTGATACTGTCCCTGATATTAATTTATTTGTTCAATAAATTTGCCACAAGACGGCTCGTTTACACGTCGTCGGAAATTTGAAGTGAATCATCGTGGAGAAGAAGTGCTGCAAAAAACTGAAACAGATATCATTTTTTTTTATCATTCAGTACAATAGTACTTAAAAGTAAGTTACATCATGAGTCTGACTCGCGGACGGAGAGTTCACCATACAATATTTAAGATTGAGCAAAAAACTCTGAATGTAACACCGTTTATTGAATGGGGATACGTTAAATATCTATATTTTTATAATTATTTTGTTGATTGAATTATGGCCATAGTAATAAATTAAATAGTTAATTAACACTTTTTTTTTTAAATAACACGTTTACTATCCCCATTCAAATGATCTGACAATGTGACTGGTTCAAGTAGCCTCCATTATAGGGTCACGGACATCAACGTAAATCCTAATGTGGAGACATGTGCTTGTAATTCGTGACCCAATTGTGGGGTCAGTAAAGTTGAAGCCGTGAATTCACTGTGAAGGCACGGCCTCGTGAAAAGCAGGTGCATGCTCCATCATTGAGGGCACTCGGACAGGGATCGTGTTAATTCGTGGATTCGTGGGATTCGTGTCGAGCTATTTACCGTTAAACGGACCCCGACGTTACCGACAGACGGACGGACAGCAAAGCCTGAGTAGGTAATTAATAATGGGTTCTCAAAGGGACACTTTTGGTAGAGAACCCTAAAAATATCACAACTTCTGTGCCTTTATTTAATATTTAAAGAGAGATGCAAAAAAAAACTGATTAAGTATATATATTTTATAATAGTTCGTGGCATACAAAAATTGAAGTTGTTCTGGTCACGGAAAATATGCAAAACCGTTATTAAACTCTCTTGTGGTAACATTATACAGCTTTTTATATCGCCCCTGTGGTTTCACTACAAAAGAAGTGCCGACTACCTAATTTACACAGGATTTTAATATTATCTTTCTGGGTAGTAAATAACTTTTACACTAACTGTTACTATACTTTTTAAATAAAATGTTGCGCCCAAATTTTAATAAAGGACGTGAAAATTTTAAAAAGTCAATGGTCATATTTGTGCATTATCTATACCATGTTGTATTACTATACCACTGTGGGATATGAAAATGTCACTAAATCAAAGGTCGTTTTAACAAGACCGGTGGCCGTAGACAAGATGCATTGCGAGACCGTTCTTTTTTTTAATGTACCTATTGTTTTAAAGGGCCTTTATACATATGACGTATACATCGGCCATGTTAAGTCGAATACCAATTTGACATAAAATTATTTAAAAAAAAAACATAGCATAATACAAAACATTATACAAAACTATGGGTTTCTAGTAGTGTCCGACCGAAATTTCGGTTTCGGTTTCGGTTTCGGCCAGTTTCGGCCAAAAAATCAAGTTTCGGCTCGAGTTTCGGTTTCGGCCAAAAACGGCCGAACCCTTCGGCCGCGCCGAAACTTACAACATCGTACCTTCGGGTCGCGCTCGGCTAACGTCGGGCGCGCTCGGCACGGCTGGCAATATGGCGTCGCTCGCCTGACTTTATAGGGTAGTTACACTTTCAAACAGAACCTCTGTAACTGTGCTGAAATTTCATTGTGATAAATCTTTGAAAGTAGAAACCTGTAATTATAGGTCGGCGAGATATTAATTTTAGAAAAAAAACGGGCTTACTAACATTTTTTCGACTTTTTAAGGACTTTTTATTTTATTTTATAAAAGGTTCGGTTTCGGTTTCGGTTTCGGCAAAATAACATGTTTCGGTCGGTCACTAGTTTCTAGTAACATCAGCTAACCTATACACCGTTAATGCCAAATCTGACGTGGATGCCTAAAAGCACCAGTATCATATGGGCTGAGATTGACTGCCGTTATCAACGACTCCCTTTGAGAGCGATCCCGGCTACACTCCACCAGCAAGTGCTGCACATCCTCTATAGTTCCACATATGTCGCCGTGTGACGACGCGCTGGCCTAGTTGGTAGTGACCCTGCCTACGAAGCGAGCGGTCCTGGGTTCAAATCCCGGTAAGGGCAGATATTTGTGTGATGAGCGCGAATATTTGTTCCTGAGTCATGGATGTTTTCTATGTATTTAAGTATTTATTTCTCTATATAAGTATTTATATCGTTGTCTAGTACCCATAGTACAAGCCTAGAGCTTAGTTTGGGACTAGGTCAATTGGTGTGAGATTGTCCCCTGATATTTATTTATTTATTTAGTCATTTATGTCACAATTTAGAGAGTTATTTTTTTTCATAAGAAAACCAAACTTTTTGAGTGGAGTGTGTCCGGTCCGCAGTCTATGCGGCATTACAACAACTGAGACCGTTATCGTTATCTAAAAATGTACAGGGCCGGTATTCTAGGCGGTAAAAACGATATCGTAGTTAATCTGTTATGGTATTGTTTTGACGTCAGCCGCCATTGCTGTCAAGTAAATAAGAGCTATTAAAACACTGACAATACGATAACAGCTCAAACACGATATGGTTTTTACCGGGTTGAATAGCCCTGGATTGACGTAAGCTGCCAGACGATCGCGTCAAGCGCTTATGTTAATAAATCATTTACGATAGCGTTAAGTCCCTCCGTGCAGTAGGATCCATTGGTAGGATCCATTTAGGGTTGGACTTTATGTACATTACTTTATGTTTACTTGTGGGAGGACCTTGTGCAGGGTCCGTCCGGGTTGGTACCACCATCTTATCCATTAACCTACAGCCAAGCAGCAGTGTTCGCATTGCTGTGTTCCGGTTTGGGGATAAGACAGCCGGTGAAATGACTAGCATAGAGGCATTGCATCTTAGTTCTCAGGGTTGGCAGTGCATTCGCAGTCTTAGGATTGCGGTCTTGTGATTGCGAATGTCTATGGGTCACAGTTTCACTTACCATCAGGTGGTCTATGTGCTCGTTTGCCTAATAAATGAAAAAAAAAAAAAACATTCAAATCCATTAATGGAGTAGAGTGGGCTTTAATGTAAACTTAAATCTATAAGGAATCGTTTACCCTTAATCAAACGGGTCAATTTTTAGAAGATAAATGTATATAAACTTTATTAAGACACAAACAAAAAACCGAAAAATAAATGACAACTATAAAATTAAGTGGGAAATAGTTTCCCAATATTTGATTAAGGGTTAATCCATCAAAAGACTCTGTTGCACTCTTAGTTACACTTTGAAATGAATGGGTCTTACTTAGTATACCCATACACATAATATTTATGAGTAACCAAAAAAAATTTTACTAAACGTTTAATACACTTGAGTCCATAAATTCGATGGATCCTGGTATATAAAAGGTTCAATAGAATCCATTAATGGATCTTTGTAGTCTTCATAGTATGTTTAAATCCATTAATGGATCCCAGCGTATTAAAAAGTGTAAACCAATCCAAACAGAATTAAGTGTACATTAAACGCCACTTTACTCCATTAATAGATTTAGATGTACAAAAAGTCCAATTGACCCCTTTAATGGACCCTATCAATGGATCCTTGTGGATGGAGGGCGTTAAGTATCTTGTATAGGGCCTCTGGTTCCAACGGAAGACCAGCGCTGACTTTAATGCCAGCATTACGCTGAGTTGGGACCATTTCGTGGCTACTTTCTTCTTATTTTTGTTAATCTGTGCTTTGTTATGCATGAGGCAAATCGTAGCAAGTGGAAAAAAGTGGTCTCTCCCTACCCCTCTGGGAAACAGGCGTGATTTAATGTATGTATGTGTGTTATGCATGTCACGAATAAATGATGTTCTTCCTTTCTATCTTTCTTTTCTTTCATTTTATTATATGAGGTAAAACCATATAAAGACCTTATAAAACTGACTGCATGATGGTTCTATGCATTTAATAGTTAAATGATTTCCAGGAAGGAGATGTTTGGTTATTTACTACACTGTTCTGTAACGAAACGTCCGTAAGTTAATTTATCAATTTACATTCACGTTCGCCGAGGGCTGCATGGCTAGTCGTTTCCATTGCCCCTTGACACAGAAAGAAATGCAGATGGTTCCACTACTGGGGTGTATATTTTCAAACCATTTAAACAGAAACAATTTAAATCGGTCACGTATAATTGTCACAATAGGGAATATGCATAGATTTTTTAAATCGCAGTTCTCAACAATATTTGAAAATACCGGAAAAGAGATTACCAAATCGCTCTGCCAGATCAAAAGTGTAATAACTCAAAGTAGAACTGTATTTTAAAATCAACTTTAGTATAAATGAGTCGAGAACGTCCATGAGCTTGAAACAAAACTAACAATGATTTTGAGTTGATGCTGTCTTGATCTGGCAGTGCAAAATGTGAAATTATAGTACATTGTGCATCAAGGGCGGTAAGAAGAGGATTGCTAACGAGAGAATATTAGAAGCCCGACGCCGAAGGCGGAGGGCTTTTATTGACTCGAGTTTGCAATCTCCTTACTGCCCATGATACACACAATGATTTTCATCACATTAGCGAGGAAATGAAAAACAAATAGAAAAAAAACCTTTAATAAACAAAATACGCTTCGCAAACAACAATCAAACAAAATTAAACGAACTCGATTCGCTAAGCTAAAAGAGTTTGACAACTTTTTTTTACACTTCCACAGATAATGCTTAGAATTGCTTTTTTTTAAACTTGACAAATACAGGCCATTCTGCCAGATTGTACAAACTTTCAAAATGAAATTTAATAAAATAATTGCGAATGTCTCTGAAATAATGGTAAACTAGAAATATAATGCAGACAAATGTGCTGTATAAGTTTAATTAAACAGTAAAATTGGTTTGTAGCCAAGTTTTGAATATAGCAAATAAACCTTGGCTAATTTTACACCTCCTTGGTCTGAAATGATGTACAAGTGGATTCTATATTTTAAAACTAAACTCATAACTCCCTAGGGAGTTATGAAAATCTATAACTCCAGCGGGAGCTAAGTCGGCTATAACTGCCCTAAACGCCTGCGTGTTAAAAAACCCTTTCCGAGCAAGTGTGATGAAAAAATTAAAATCGGCCTAGAAATAAAGATGGTAGGTACAATCATTTTAAACTGATAATTATGCAATGATTAGATATAAATATAAACTCCATATTAAATTATATTTTGCTAGAAAGAGATATGAACAAATCAGTGTTGACTTATATCTTGATAAATTGTATGGCTATTCAAAAAATGATTTTTCTCAACTGTTTGTTTCATAAATTGGCTTTTGAAGTGTTATCTTATCGTCAACGTTACGAATAGCTTTTGCTCGTTAAATTTAACTCAACCGCCATGACTTGACAGTAAATGGCGGTTGATACGTCATTGATACGTCATTGATACGTCAAAATCAATATTCATTTAACATGTTGAAGAGAGACCTTGAGCAGTAATTTTCGAGATAAATATCCGACCAACTTAACTTCTCTATTAAATCGGTTAAAATAAATAACAAAAATATTTCATTACATTGAAATGTTAAGTGCTGTTTAGGTTTTTTAATTTATTTTGATTTCAGAATAAAAGTAGGTATGTTTTTTTATCAATTTTCTTGTTGAAACTGAATTTGATGAATGAAAAAAAAACTATACAACGAGACATCTTTATTGAAATTCTGAAGCATTTCGGTTCTTAATAAATTGTTTATTACTACATCGCCATAGATGGTCTTAGTCGCGGCTATAATAATTATAATTTCTAATAACCTCAACTCTCTTTTGACTCTCTCCATGACTTCTCCACCTATTTCCAGCTTATTTTTTAGCCTTTTTAATAGTTAGGTATAAATTCCAGCATTTCAAAATGAAAATAATAACTTTCATTGTTATGTCATTTTAATACATTGTACAGTCAACCGCAAAAGAAACTGATGAAAAAGGGTCTCAAAATAGTATATGCAATAAATTAAGACAGATGTCTCTGATTATTGTAGTTTAGCATAAGTAAATTAGCTCGTAATGTGTCATAAGTAAGTGACAATACCATTCAAACAGTTAAAGTCATTACTGAGTGTTTCAAATTAAACTGATTTTCTAGAATAGCAATAGTCTAATACTACCAAACTATCACATGTAAGTGAATATGAATGTTTGGGCCTTCATGTGTTCTCAAGACCACCTCGGAATACAAGTCAGACGTTCGGTTAATGTCGGTTGCACTCGTAAGACAAACACGCGAAACCTCCCATTTCCGTCAAGGGTTGAAAAAAGTTCCTACTACATCGCATTGTTTTTTTTTGCAACATTTAAAATAAATCCTTTTTAACTGCCGAAATTACCCTAGTTTTCATTTGGAAATTTTGTCATTTTGACTTTATCTTGTTGGACACGTGACACTTGTGGCATCGTTTATGATCATTTTCTTTTGACTAATTAATATATTCCGTTGAAAATGACACTTTGTTATAATCTGTTTTATCTGGGGCGTCATGCTTGAACATGTTTTGAAATGTTAATTTTGATCACTTACTTTTGACGTTGACTGTACTACATTTTCTAAATTTAGTAGCATTTAAGCTGACTTCATCTCTACACTTAAGTTCAAGCGGTGTAAGCATCATGCGACATTGTGTCGAACGACCTTGTAGTAGCACCTCAGACTAGCCCTTCACAAGTTTTCGACTTGGCGATGTTCCAAAAAGAATATAGGGCGAAGATTGACATTTTAAAATGATTACAAATGTAGTGGATAATCAATTTTGTCGGATAAGCGCGTGTTTGTTTTGCTTTCTTAGTAAGCTTAGTGATTAGCTGGTCTGGTCTGTTACTGATACTACTGAGAAAGTAAGATTAATGGACATATAAGAGAGAATCTTTACTTTGTCGAACTTATTGTGGTAGAGTTAAAAGACATCTATCTATTCAACAAAATATATTCCACTTAGCTAATGGACTATTGAACAATTAGGTTATCATTCCTTCGCATTCACAAGACTGCAAATGCTCTGCCAACCCTGAGGACTAAGATAGAATGCCTCTATGCAAGTCGTTTCACCGGCTGTCTTATCCCCAAACCGGAACACAATAATGCGAACACTGCTACTTGGCGGTAGGTTAATGGATAAGATGGTGGTACCAACCCGGACGGACCCTGCACAAGGTCCTCCCACAAGGTACCAACTGTAATTTTTTTTGCAAAGTGTTTTTTTGCTCTTTTTTTTTATATATATATTTTATTAATAAGCAAGACAGACATCTTATTAATAAAATATATAAAAATTAATCTTTTTTTATTTATGGATGACATGTTTTTTTTTATTTGGGTTGGCATTTTCTAATAAATTATAACAATGAAATGATATCTCATGATAAAAAGTGACTGACAGTATAAAAAAAAAACATACTATTTCAAGCGGTTTTCGCCTAACCCTTAAGATACACCTAGGAGGGCTTCAAGCCAAAAACAAAAGTCAAACAAAGGTCAAATGTACTTTTGTCGAAGTGTCGGAAATAGATAAATATATAAAAAAAATGCAGAACGGCTTCAAAACCCAATTCCTCGAAATGGTTTAAAAATCAGAGTAATTTAAAAAATATGAACAATCCCAATTATGAATCTAGTGTTAGTTAACAAAAATTTGAAATCAATTGGCCCACTAACATTACATAGGGTCTTCAACGGTTCCTTTATTTTATATTATGTATTGAGACCCCTTGTAAGGATCGCAGGAAAGCGGTGGATGCGAAAAGCACAAGACCGGTCTGAGTGGAGAGCCTTGGGGGAGGCCTATGTCCAGCAGTGGACGTCTTTCGGCTGACATGATGTATTGAGACGTAATAGGGAGAAACAGGCTCACGGCTTTGCGTACAACTTTTAATTAAGCGTTGCCCTTACCGTAAGAAGAATATATAAGAATGGTTAAAAGAAAATGGTAGAGAGAGAGACGCTTATTTACCAAACATTTACGTACATAAATAAACTCACGCCTTCATTCCCAGAGTGGGGAAGGCAGAGCTAAAGAATGACCAACAAGTCTTAAAACTTCTTGATAATTCTGTAACCACATTTTGCACAAGAAGGCTAAGATTTTTTCCAGTGTATTAGTGACAGGTGGCAAGGCCATCGCCTAACAGTACTACAAGCCTTTATTACCTTAGTCGCCTCTTACGACATTCACGGGAAGACATGAAGTGGCACTGTTCTAACCCGGCAACCACACGGCAAACAACAACCAACCAAACATTTAACTTGAAAAATAACGTAAAAGCAACTAATTAATTACACCTACGATTTCGGTCCAAAATTAACGAAGGGAAAATCCGTTTTCACATGATTGACATTCCATTAATTGATTAATCATTGGATTAAAAAAGAACGTAAGGGAGCTGTTTTATGCTGCCCGTTGCTAATTGGTAATTAAACAACACCTCTAACAATACCTCTTGTTGCTAAACCTATAAACCTATGCAATAAACATTGGAAATAAGTAATTTTCTAATTATTATAGGTTGAGCTTGAGCTTAGAACCAAAACACAAAAACGTCTCGATCGCGTTTGCGTTTCTCGTATGATTAGCATGGTCACTTTGCGTTGGAGAAGGCATGCTGCGTGAAGTGTAACTTACATTCGAGGAGCTAAATAAAATACTCTCATTTTTTTATCACATTTAACGTGTGAATTTACAAAAAGTAATAAAAAAAACAGGACAAAAACAGTTTAGAAGTGTTGTGAATAAATTATTGCAACAGTTTAAAAAAAGTATTGTAGCATAGAACGTATTTTACTACATTTGTTGTTGTTTATAAGTTCTTAGTTATTAAATTTATACACAATTTAGCCCAGCTTTCCCATGATTACGAATCCTATTCGTAGTTATAAATAACGCGTTCTGAAATGTCTGGTCTTGACAGGCGTCATTGAAAACTTGGTCAAGCGTTTTCAGTTGACGCGTATTGAATATTTCCATTATTCATTTCAATTGCGTCACTTGAATTGATTTTGATTTGTAGAATTGTAATCAGGATTTTGGAGACAGGTTTTTACGGTTTTGTACCAGAATGCTAAAAAAAGAACTTTGTCACAGTTACACGACGTGTATGTTGTGTGTGTCAGAGAATTAGTATGTTTGCAACTGCTTCAAAATTACACGACTAGACAGCTGAAGCTTAAAATCGGAATGGAAATAGATAATATTGGGTCCTTACGTATGAAATTGGCGTTTTTTTTACGTGTTTTATTTCGTACGGAATTTATTTATTTCAATTTTAACTTCCAAAATATTTTTAAATTTCATTAATACACTATGCAACAAAGGTTTTAGATACAAATAATATGGTTCAATTTCTTACTTAATGTTTACTTACTTGAAAAAGTCGTTGATGTCTAAAGCTTACTATAGGGTTGAAGACTATCTAACAGATAAAAATGCTTGGCCAACACCTAAATAATTGAATAATGACTTAGTCATAAAAAATATGTAAATATTGTATATTGTCTAGGGGACACGGTTTCTGTAGGAGAATGTATCGAAACTTTTATGCAGGTTGTCTTGCACCGTCACAGGTAAGTATAACTTTTATACTTTCTATTTTTTATTTTTTTTATTACTGTTGCTTAGTTTTGTGACAATTCTGAGTTTTGACACATTTTCCTGCTCAACCGCGCATGAATGTATTTATTTATTGTTTTATGTGAGATTCATAGGTAAGGAATACCCTGAATACATACATACATAAACTTATGCCGTCATTCCCATAGTGGGGTAGGCAGAGCTATAGAATTACCAAATACTTTAAAAATTGGTTGATAATTCTGTAACCACGTTTTGCACATTAAGGCTAAGATGTTTACCAGTTTATTAGTGACAGGGTGCAACCACATTGCCTAGCAGTACTTCAAGCTTTTATACCCTTAGTCGCCATAGTATCCTGATTTACACATAATTAAGCTACCTTCTATCCCAAAAATATCGATTTTTCGCTTCTGTTATTTTCGTGGGATTGTCAACACGGGCAGAAGTTATCAATTTATTACATAATATTTTTGTTATAAAAGATAAAAAAAAAGATAAAAGATGTTTATTCAGTAAGTAGGCCGCACGGGCACTTTTACACGTCAAAAATCTACTAGCGCTTCACAAGAGACCACCTGCTGAGAAGAAGCGCCGCAAGAAACTCAACAGTCAGTCGTTTTTTTAATATTGCTTATATAATAATAACCTTAACCTAGCATTATATAAAACAAAGAATCTCACATAAAACAAAAAATAAATACATTCATGCGTGGTTGAGCAGGAAAATGTGTCAAAACTCAGAATTGTCACAAAACTAAGCAACAGTAATAAAAAGAATAAAAAATAGAAAGTATACAAGTTATACTTACCTGTGACGGTGCAAGACAACCTGCATAAAAGTTTCGATACATTCTCCTACAGAAACCGTGTCCCCTAGACAATATACAATATTTACATATTTTTTATGACTAAGTTATTATTCAATTATTTAGGTGTGGGCCAAGCATTTTTATCTGTTAGATAGTCTTCGACCCTATAGCAAGCTTTAGACATCAACGACTTTTTCAAGTAAGTTTTAAGTACTTACTGGAAATGGTAACTTTAAAACAACGTTAGGTAATTTATTAATGAAAAGGATGCATTGACCTACAAATGATTTATAAACCTTACGGACACGAATTTTTTTAATAGCAATTTTATTTTTATTTCTCGTGTTCAAATTATGTATATTACAATTCTTAACAAAACAGTCTCGATTTTTAATGACATAAATAATATTTTCATAAACAAATTGTGACGCTAAGATATTAATTTCTGTAAATAGTAGTCTTAAGGAATCACGGGAGTTTAAATTATATATAGAACGAATGGCTCTTTTTTTCTACACGAATATAGTCTGTATGTCAGCAGCTTTTCCCCAAACCAGAATACCGTACGACATAACACTATGAAAATAACTATAATAAACTAAGCGAGCTGTCTCAACATTAGTAAGTTGCCTGATTTTCCTAACAGCATAAGCTGCTGAACTTAATTTACCTGCTAGTACTGCTATATGGGGACTCCATTGCAAGTTTTTATCTATAGTTATCCCTAAGAAAAGCGCCTTATCTACGATTTCCAATCTCTCATCATTAAGAAATATACTAGATTCTACCGGTCTAACATTAGGCAAAGCGAACCTAACACATTTAAAACAAGGTCTCCCGCCACGGCTGTCTGTCTGTATGATCTCAAGAACTACTGAACAGATTTTAATGCGGTTTTCCCATCAGTTAAACATTTTGTATAATAAATTCTGGTTTCTGTACGTATGATATAGAAAACTCAGATAAACCAAAGTGAAGTGGGGGCGGGTCGCTAGTCGTCAATTAAGTATTGTGTATACGGTTTCTGCGGGGTCGTGTAGCAAATAACAACAAAAAACCAGCTTTGAAAAACCCGACAGTTGCTGCTAACCAACTTTGAATCATTAAAAATCCATACGATTTTTAAATATCTATTCAATGATATCCCACTTGTCATAGTTTGTCGACTTTTTTTTCATTTTTACAATATTGCGTCTAGTTGCCGCCATATTGAATTTTAATAACTATCATATCTTTAGTGACACTCACAATATTAAGATTAATTGATTGCCATAAATAAGAATCATTAAAATCGGTCCACGCGTTTAGTTTCTAGGGCGCCACAAAGGAACAAACATACAAATATAGGCTGATAAACACTCCTTCGGCAGTTGAGTAAAAAGTAAACTAAAACTCAATACACCGTTAGGAACATAACTTACTAGATTTAAAATCGTTAAGACAATTACTTTGTTTTTTATTACTAAAATTATTGTCACCTTTTTTTTTTTTTTTTTTTTTCTTTTTTTTTTTTTATATCATAGGAAGGCAATTGAGCACACAGGCCACCTGATGGTAAGTGGAAACTGTGACCCATAGACATTCGCATTCACAAGACCGCAATCCTAAGACTGCAAATGCGTTGCCAACCCTGAGGACTAAGATGGAATGCCTCTATGCTAGTCATTTCACCGGCTGTCTTATCCCCTAACCGGAACACAACAATGCGAACACTGCTGCTTGGCGGTAGGTTAATGGATAAGATGGTGGTACCAACCCGGACGGACCCTGCACAAGGTCCTCCCACCCCCAAAATCCCACTGCATGCGCAAGTGTTCTGCTGATCACCACCTGCGGAGACAGTGAGCCCTGCCTATCCTGTTTATCAGCACTAGAGCTGTTCTTCTACGCAGGTATTCCTCACGAAGATGATATTGTGAGTACCATAGCTACTTCTTTAACCTACGTGTGGTACCGAACAATTTTAGTTACTAAGAGGGTAATCTTAATGTAAGTCAGAATTTAGCGATACTTTATGCTAAGTAAATAAATGTGGTTTACTAATGTCTGATTTTTTTATTTGAACGATTTCATTTGTTGATGAGATGTAAGTCTGGCGCCCCTAGTTATATAAATTTGACTTACTCTTTCCTGTGCTGAATCTTACTCACACCCTAGTCTCATATGCTCACCAACCCAGCTACCCTGGACTATTACAGTTCATGTTAAAAACTTAAAACCTATTTGAAAAAAGAACAATCAGACAAGTAACAAATTGAGTATGTAGGGTGGCCATGATCCCGAATAAAATGAATTTCCCGAATTCAATGTAACGTTACGTTCCTAATGGTGTAGTGAGTTTTAGTTTACCGTATACTTTAAAAATAAGTAAAATTATTTTGGAGTCAGAGTCCAATGAGTGGATGAAATAATCGCCAAGTTTACTAGATAAAAAAAACACAAGCTGCAGAAGAGCCTTTGAAGTATATCCGAGGGAATCCAACAGCTGCATTTGTCCTTCATCACGCAGTAAGCAGATTTGAACAGTACTGCGACTGTTACAGTGAAAGTCGTCGATATTGGCTAACGCACTCGCAACCGCAATCCACTTCAAGGCGGAACAATAATAATTGGGATTGTTCATATTTTTTAAATTACTCCAGTTTGAAAAAAAAAACGAGGAATAGATTTTGAAAGCAGTTCTGCATCATTTAGTATTTGAAATATTTATCTATTTCGGACATTTCGACAAAATCATATTTGACCTTTGTTTGACTTTCGTTTTTGGCTTGAAGCCCTCCCAGGTGTATCTACGGGTTAGGCGAAAACCGCGTAAATAGTATATTTTATTACACTATTACAATCATGATAAAAAGTATCATTAGATATCATTTAATTGTTGTAATTTATTAGAAAATGCCAACCAAAATTTAAAATAATCATGTCATCCATAAAATGTCTGCTAAATAAATAAAGTTTATTAAAACATAACTATTGACTCAAATACAAAATTAATGAAACTGATCTGTTAAAATAACATATACTTTTGAATTAGAATGTATACACCGTGAGTTATTTTTTTTGGTATATCCCAATTGTTTTAATTTTGTATACAGACAAGCCTTCGATTTTCAAAATAAAAAATTGCAAGTGGGTTAGGCAATAGCCTCCCTGATTGCATAGCATTGAGTTATCTACATAGTATAAAACAAAGTTGCTTCCCGCTGTCTGTCAATTAGTATGAACGTTTAGATCTTAAAAACCACGCTGAGAATTTTAATGCGGTTTTTATCAAAGTATAGAGTGATTAAAGAGGAAGGTTTTTTTAATTTTATATTAGTTTTATGAGCTAATGAGCGCGAGCACTTGTCCTTATTTCCCAGTACAAGCCTAAACCTAAGTTTGGCACTAGGTCAATTTGAGTGAGACTGTCCGCAGACAATGATTAACTTTACTAGATAGATAGATAGATAAAAAGTTTTTTTGCGTACTACAAAACACACACACAATTGACAAAAATAAAAGATAATAATAATGTGTGCGCTGCAGCAGGGCAAATGGGTAATGGCTCAGCGTATAACTTTGCTCAACGCGAGCAAAACACTGGTATTCTGCCACAACCCCAAAAATCGACAGAGCATCAATAAGCAAAAAAGAAAAGAGAACAGTTAATTATGCTTATACATACTGTCACGCGTTTTTACTTGTGTTTTACTGTTTTTAAACTATATGTTACTATCACGGAAACTTAATTTTGTTGTACAAAGACCTCATTCCGCGCGCGCGATGTTTTTTCCTGTCGGCAAGGAGATGAGACTGGCTATCTCTTTGAAGTGTAGTACCTAAAGCTTATTGCAAATGTATGAAGTAATGTTTTTTTACCTCTACTTTCGATACTTAATTATAACATTTGCTGTCTAATGCCTTGGACACATTGTACATTTTGTTTTAGTACGTAATTAGACATTTTTTTTTAAATTATTATTTAAAAGGTGCTGGATAAGTTGTTTTTCTCTAGTATCGATTGATTAAGTATCATAGACTAAACAAAGGTTGTCAAATTATTAATTCGTTTACGTTAATTCTATACTAGGCAATCCATTACCAAATATTATGACTCAAAAGATTTATTAATGAACATCGATAGATGGCGTCAGCATACAATGGGAGTATGAAAAAGCAACCGATCACTAATTTCGTCGATCTTAAGTAGGGTATTGGTGGCATACGTGGTAATGCTGCGTAGGCCCGGATAGCCAGAGGAGATGTTGGTTCGAATCCAACCTAAGACCGACGACTTTTTTCGCTTTAATATATAGCTTTGAATTTCGTAACAGACGTTTCTGTTTAATTAAAAACGTTTAAAAGATTGGTATGTTCAAAATTTAATTATTTAATTTGAAATAGGAAAACTTTTCCTACTCTTATTGCTGTTTGTAAGTGAGCTGATATTGAAAGGAAGGGGAGGGGGAAAATAAACTTTAACTTTGATTTTAGGCTTGGCCTCTAGCAATATTGCCGCTGCGTATTTCATTAAGCAGTCAACAGTGAAAGTCAATACACAAGAAAACAATGAACTATAGCAATTAGACTGTGTGATTGTGCTGTGACCTGAACTCATTTTATTATAACTGACATTTGGGACAAGCATTGTGTCAAAACAATTAGCTTCCGCTTTTTTTTTTTGTGTTTTTGAAAACGCTTTGGGAAATATAAGCGTCATGGTATTAATGATTTTAGTATCATTCCCATTACAAGACAATAAATTGAGGTGAGTTATAATAAATGTTAGAAAAGAGAGAGACAAATTTAAGAACCTACTGTATAAAATGAACATGAAATTAAAAACGATTATTCTACAGTTTAAATTCAAAATTCATAATATTTATTCAGTAAATTGGCCACATGAGGGCTCTCTTGCACATCGGTAATATGGAGTGAATCTACTAGCGCTTCGGACACGACCATCATTGCGGAGAAGCACCGCAAAAAACTCCAGCAGAAGGTAGTTTTTTCAATTATCATACATACATACATACATACCTTCACGCCTTCATTCCCAGAGTGGGGTAGGCAGAGCTACAGAATTACCAACACTCTAAAAACTTGTTGATAACTCTGTAACCACAATTTGCACAATTAGGCTAAGATATTTAACAGTGTATATTAGTGACAGGTAGCAAGCCCATCGCCTAACAGTACAAGCCTTTATTCTCTTAGTCGCCTCTTACGACTTCCACGGGAAGACATGGAGTGGCACAATTCTAAGCCGGCAACCACTCGGCAACTATCAAATATAATAATACTAAAACCTGACCTAAGTAAAACTTAAAAGTGAACCAAATGACAAAATAACAAAATAACACCACGATTAAGTAAGTAAATAAGTAGAGAAGTTTATTTTTTTACCAAAAAAAATACATCACATTGTTTAACAGTGGGCCCCACACTAGGTCATGCCTGTATTAATTGTGGGGTAAGGTGACCAAAATACGTGCCCTGGAGAGGAAATAACTATCAACTATTTTGATAATTTAATCGCACCAGTGTTGTTAAAATATGTGATGTGGTTAATGTGTGGATATATATAATTGGCTTCGTTTGCTATTTGGTGAATACCAGTACCAGGTTTGGACCAGTAACAATAACCATTACGATCGTTAAGCTCGCATAAAATAGTCGGGACCTTTTCGTTCCGTCACTCATAATTATAAACAAATAAATTTACCATTGTTACTCCATAATCACGTACTTTTGATGTTTCAGCACGGTCTTATTATTTATTTATACATTTAATAATTGTATTCATGTTCATTTAATATCGTATTTTTTGATGAAAAGCACATTCGTTGAAAAGACTTACCGAT
The DNA here is from genome assembly GCA_927399475.2 of Acleris emargana. Classification (NCBI taxonomy): domain Eukaryota; kingdom Metazoa; phylum Arthropoda; class Insecta; order Lepidoptera; family Tortricidae; genus Acleris; species Acleris emargana. Next base: position 4,669,409 of record OV656843.1, read on the forward strand.
TCTTGTCATTAAGATTTAATTTCGAAATATTTTTGACATTGGATATATAGTGATGTTTTGATAGATTTGATTGATGAGGGAAGTTTTTATCTCTGTCGCACCCAGCATAATAATACAATGATGATGATGATATGATACAACATTTTTAATAAACTAATTAGAGGTAACATTATTCTCATCACTATTTCATCCTCTATCTAAAAACAATAACAGTCAGGTCTACTTGTTATTGTAATGGCAGTCTGGATAGGAACATACTTTAGTAAGTATGGTGCAACGCAGTGAATGTTCATGTATTTTGGTTAATTATACTGCTCTTTTTCAGTGGACAGATCATTGTCTACATCTCTGGTCGTTCCCTCATGACTGAGGCTCGTGGTCATCAGTTGGCGATCTACTTGCGGCGAATGATGTGCCTCCAGCGGCTCTTGTCCATTGCCTCCCTTACAACCGAGCAAAACTTGGCGGAAGACGAAGCCTTTAGTTGATCGGTCCATCTGGTAGGAGATCGGCCTCGTGCTCGTTTGCCCTCTGTGTTCCCAAATACGATCAACTTTTCCAGGCTCGCATCTCCCTTTCTCACTATATGGCCGAACTATGTGGCACATTATAGTGTCTGCAGACAGATGGGTCTTAATTTTGAGTTGAGAGATGATGGACTCGTTGATGCGCTTGGTAGTCCAGGGTATTCTCAGCATGCGCCTCCAGCACCACATCTCCAAAGCATCAATTCTTTGCCTCTCGCGGGCAACGTTTCTTAAAACTATTTATGGTACTCGTATCATTCTGCATTAGAGCTGTAGCAAACCGTATGTACTCGGTACTGAGTAACGGGTGCGCCATCTAGTACCGAGTAACGAAACGTTACACACGAATCCGTTTCGTTACTCGTATTTTTTTATTTTTTTTTATGGCATAGGAAGGCAATCGAGCACACAGGCCACCTGATGGTAAGTGGAAACTGTGACCCATAGACATTCGCATTTCTCGTAGTATCATTATAATCAATGCATAAAGGATTGCGATGTATTTGTGAGCTTGGCATGTAATGTATAAGTATATTTTTGTTTTCTACAAATTACCAATGTTGCTAAGCGACGCCGCGACGCCATACTGTACGCATACGCAATACGATACGATTTGATTCGTTTCTCTAACATGTTATTAATGAGGCATCAAGGAACGAGTAACGTAACGATACGATAGTAACGAGTACTAATTGTTATAGTACCGAATACATACGGGTACGTTTTTTTTTCGTTACTTTTACAGCTCTATTCTGCATTCAAGCATCAATTTAACGGCGTCATCATAACCGCAAAAGCACTTACTTTTACAGCCATATGTACTAATAAATACAGCTGCACAAGAACGGACTGTGATTGAAACTGGCAGCTATTAACGATAGTTTTATTACTCGTTATTTTCCCCATGGTCATTTAACTATGACAGAGGTTCTCAAATGGTGGTCCAGGGTGTACTGAGAGACTCTAGGAAGCGATCAAACAGAATCACGCTACTGAAAGAGTTCCAATAGTTGAAGATTTTGAAAGTAATTTGGTTTGGGTAAACGATTACTTTTATCATTAAATTAAAATTTATATTTTAAAATTTATCAATTTGCCAGTTTCAAAGGGACCATGCTGCGACCGGACCTGCTAGAGGGGGTGTTCTATTTATAGTGGTGGGTGATTATTATTTTTATCTTCAAAATTTAAGGAGCTTAATTTTATTTTAATTTCAATAAATTTAGTTTTAACTTTTAAGTGTTGTATATTGCTACAATTAAAAGTTAAAATTAAACTTATTGAAAATAAAATAAAACTAAGCTATTTAACTAACACCTTTTTTATATTCAATAAAAATAATTTTGTGCATTAGTCAATATAAAAATTTTATGGTCATGAGACGCAAGTGTATTCGAATTTCTTAAGGATTACAACAAAGCTACTTCTTACACTTAATTCAGAGAAATCGCCTTTTTCTATATTAAAGTGTTCTTTCACCGGCAATTTATACGGAGCAGCAATAGCTGTCTTGCTCTAATTCTATGTAATAGAATGAGACGTCCGTCCGGGCATTATTGCTTAAAATATTGCCCTTGTGTTTGCACGTTTATTCTCTCTTCTTCAACATGCCACAAATTAATGTTTTCTGCTGTGTAGGTAATAACAAACCGTGTTTATTTTACATTACAAAGGACTATTTTACGTTAAAATTGTGATTTTTGAAACTACCCAACAAAACAATCAAAGTGGTCCTGGGGTCTAAAAAGTTTGAGAGCCACTGACCTATGGAAACGGCTCCAGACTGTGCCATAAAATATTAATAAAAGGGGGAATAGTTAAGGAATATTCGGTCGCGGTCGTTTCGATATAAATGCCTTTGATGGTTTAGCGCAGCTTCACGCTAAATATATTTATTTATGCATATCTGTATCCCTGAAATAACATTTGCGGTTGTTATTTTAAAAAACGATGAAAGTACTGTCTGGCCAAAAAAGTGATCTTTAAATTTTGGCCCAACTTTCTATGAAATAAAAATTCTGAAAAAGTTGACCCTTCACATTGACCAACGCATCTTTATAACCTTATTTTACTTTGACAACTGTACCTAAGTCGCTTTTCTTGATATCCTATTAATAGGTATATTTTTTTATTTATTAAAAGACAGAGGGGTAGATATTTTCTAAATGACGCCAGGTTATTTTATGCAATTGAGAAGGTTAACAAACACACAGGTCACCTCATGGTAAGTAGAATCTGTGACCTTAACAAATTTGCATTCTCAAGAATACAATCTAAACACTGCAATCCTAAATCGCAAATGCGTTGCCGACCCTAAGGACTAAAATGGAGTGCCTCTGTGCTAGTAATGTCACCGGTTGTCTTACCTTCACGATTACGATTTGCGGGCGAGTTGAAAGCGAATTTTCTGCGTATTCTCGGGAAAAACCCAACTCTAAAATAATAAAAATAATAAATAAATATCAGGGGACAATGTCACACCAATTGATCTAGTCCCAAACGAAGCTCTAGGCTAGTACTATGGGTACTAGACAACGATATAAATACTTATATAGAGAAATATAAATACTTAAATACATAGAAAACATCCATGACTCAGGAACAAATATTCGCACTCATCACACAAATATCTGCCCTTACCGGGATTTGAACCCAGGTCCGCTAGCTTCATAGGCAGGCTCACTACCAACTAGGCCAGCGTGTCGTCAACTCTGGACGTGGCTAACTCGCTGCGCGCTCGCCTCGCTTTCAACTCGCCCGCAAATCAAAAGTGTGATATGGCCCTAAGATGGTGTTAGGGATGCAGACAAACCTTACATAAGCTCCTACCGCCATTAACGTGACGTTACTTATACTTACCTGATAGAAAGGGAAAGGGTCATACTCGAGGAGTCGTTTACTAACGCATTGATGTACAATTAATTTGTTTTGATTACAAATAATAATGTATCAAGGGGACAATGTTACACCAATTAACTTAGTCCCACTGGTACTAGCTAACGATATAAAAACTAATATAGAGAAATATAACACTTAAATACATATAAAACATCCATGACTCTGAAACAAATATTCGCGCTCATCACACAAATATCTGACCTTACCTACTAAGCCAGCGCGTCATTTGATTATGATGTTGACATTTTGATAAATTTTCTATAGGTACTTTTAGTTTGAATGTGACTGAATAGGTACTTTTACAATTTTCATACAAAGAAAGGGTGAATATTCGATTAAAAGTCTGTCGGCAATTCAATGGTAAACCAAATATATTACACTACGGCAGGGAGTATTTAAGGCTCTTATTACAAGATCTAGGTTTTAAATTTAAGAGATGCCAATCTAAAAGGGTACTCCTAATCGAACAGCCAAATATAACATCATGGAGGTGGAAATACCTAAATACCATTAAAAAATATCGTACAGAAGGAAAAACTATTTTATTTTATTTTATTAATTATTTATTTTATTATTTTATCTTGATGAAACTTACGTAAATGCGTCTCATAACGTTTCACAAAGTGTTGGCAATCAAAGGATGAACGTGGCGTGCTATCCCATAGGTATAGGTAAAGGGCCACGTTTGATAATCGTACATTGCAGAGGTCAAACTGGATTTATAAACGGAGCCCTTTTGATCTTCAAATCCAAATGTAAAACTGGCGATTATCACAACGACATGAATTTTGAAAACTTCAGGAAATGGACAAATGAAAAGCTCTTGCCTAATATACCTCCAAATTCTGTCATAATAATGGATAACGCAGCTTACCATTCGGTTCGAGAAGATAAAAAGCCAACTATGGCTTCTACCAAGCCATCTATGCAAGCATGGTTACGACGTTATAACGTGTCATTTGATGACAAACATAGAAAATGTGACTTAATACAAATAATTAAAAGCCATTTCACAGAAGATATTTACATAATTGACGAAATATTGAAGAAAAATGGACATGAAGTGTTGCGTTTGCCTCCATACCATCCAGATTTGAACCCCATTGAGTTGGTCTGGGGAGATATTAAAGGACAATTAGCACAAAAAAGTATCGAGTCTAGTTTGGATCAAAAAAATATAATTTTAGAGGGATTATTTGCTGAATATTCCGCAGAGAAATGGGATCATTGTGTTAACCACGTAACTAAAACCGAGGACGAATACTGCAAACATGATAGAATTCTAGCTGCACTTTTTCTAGATGCTCAAAAGTGTGTGTTCCGTGTGGTTGCCGGCTTAGAATTGTGCCACTCCATGTCTTCCCGTGGAAGTCGTAAGAGGCGACTAAGGGAATAAAGGCTTGTAGTACTGTTAGGCGATGGGCTTGCTACCTGTCACTAATATACACTGTTAAAACATCTTAGCCTAATTGTGCAAATTGTGGTTACAGAGTTATCAACAAGTTTTTAGAGTTGTTGGTAATTCTGTAGCTCTGCCTACCCCACTCTGGGAATGAAGGCGTGAAGGTATGTATGTATGTACTCGTATGTATATCTCAAAAGAAAAAACGGAACCCGTATTGGATCACCCTTTATCTCCGAAATGCGTGGACGTATCGAGTTGAAATTAGAATCATATACTCAAGTCCTCAGTCTTTTAAAGCTGTGAAAAAATCAAACTTCTTAGTTAACGTTAAAAAAAGATACGGCCGTTGAGGCAAAAAACGTATATTTCGACACTCTCAAGGGAACCAAAATTTATAGGGTCTTTTCAGTTAGTTGAGTCCACTTTCACGACTAACATGTCATAATCATAACTGGTTATGAATAAGGATTTTTATTCACTGTTTCATAACCAGTTATTAAACAAGACTTGTTTTCCATTTTCATAATCAGAAACTAGGTAGGTTTAGGTCATGGTAGCTTTGCAGCAGGCCCGAAGGGCCAAGCCACCCAGAAATAGGAGCTCCGCGTGAGCGGAGCTCCGTCGACACTGTCAAATTGATTTGAAATAAGAGTGGTATCTAAGTTCTGGTTATGAAAATGGAAAAAAGTCTTGTTTAATAACTGGTTATGAAACAGTGCATAAAAATCCTTATTCATAACCAGTTATGAAATCTTAGTTATGAAAGTGGACGAAACGTTTCAGTTGACTACCGATATAGGGAAAAATCGGAAAATTATACATTTTTAATTTAACGCAAATTCAAGCTTCATAATATTGAATTTCTAATGAGATGCGTTAATAAGGCTATCGGAAATTTAGTTATCTAGTTGCATGTTAATTTGAAGTTAGGAACAGCGTTGCTATCGCCTTACACACTCGCAATCAATCTATTAAGAAAATGGACTCTATTGTATTCGCAATAGGTTCATATTCGATTGACAAATTACGTCCATGATGATTGTCTGAAATTCGACATTGTCGGGATACAATTTGTTAAAACAAGGTGTGAAAATCATTATTTAACAATAAGAATGCACTGAGTTGCACCTTCATAATACAAAAAGCCGAGAAATATCCAAATTTCAAAATCTAGACAAATGTATGAAACCAATTTGTTTCCTCACTAATTTTCCCAAACGTAACTTACCTTTCTCGCAATATTAAACCCTCATATAAAACCCAAAATACTGCTCTTAAATACGTGATTATACTGCTTCGAAACTTAGTACAGTCACCAAAAATATAATAATTGGGGTCAAAAATATCTGACACGTCTCTATTTAATTTTTTACGTAGTTCCAAACTATGATCTAAGTTTGTAGATACTATATATACAATGGTAAACTCACTACAAGAGACAACGTTGTGAATCATATTGATATATTTAAATGAAACACCAACGAAATAAATTATATGAGTATGGTATGGATATTTTCCAAACTTTATAACTGCGAGTGTTAAGGACAGCTATAGATGCTACATAACTGTCCCTTTCTCTCAGCGTAAACTGAGCTGCATAGGTATGTCATATTAACCCCTCTGAGCCTCTTGTGTATTTTTACCCGACTGCGACAGAAGTAGAGTTATGTTTTTATATACACAATAATAAAAAAACAAGCTTTAAACCGACTGTTGTTAATCAACTTTAAATGGTTGTAAATCCTACATGACCATGCATAATGAAAAATTATGAAAAAACCTAATGATTAATTTTTAAATATTCCATGATACCCCACTTGTTATAGTTTGTCGACTTTTTTTTTGTTTTTAACGAAATGGCGTCTGGTTACCGCCATATTGAATCCCAAAGGATTGGCCTAACTATCCAGAGAGGTACCTAATGCATCCAATGTCATAGGGACCATGCCGCGAGCATACCTGATAGAGGGGGTGTTCTTTTTCGTCGTGATTACTATTTACATCATTAAATAACTTTAGTTTAAACTTTAAATTGTAGTAGGTATCTCTTTTCTTTATACTGTTACAGATTAATTTCTAATACTGTTATTTTAGTACCAGTGGCGACATCTTTGGACAACAGGAGGTAACACTTCGACTTCTCGCGAACGATTTAGTAAACTATTTCTTCTGCATTTAATTAAATGTCTGTTATATCTTTAGGAAATCGTTTCTAGCGATATTATTTATAATTAGATATTGTTAAAATCTGTTTATTCTTATTTTAACTTAATCTAAACATCTGATCGAATCATCAATCGATATGTTTAACTCTAGGTTTGGTTATGGACGCATGTCTATGGTAGGAGCGACTTGGATTTAGCTTGTCACTCTCGCAACCTCTACAGATATGTAAGCACGTAGAACTTACTCTGTGTGTGGGAGTCACGCTACGGCCGTATGGCCATCTTTTAACTTAGCTTCTTAATGCGCAATGCATCCTTGTGATATGTGGTGATTTTTCATGTAAGTATTTCGTGAGTGCTAAGACTTGGTCTACATTGTCGTCAGGTGCTTTTATTTTTTTGTGATTTATGGTTTTTCCTTGTTGTAGAATGAACATGTAAAATCTAAGAAATTACGTTTCCTAAACTTAAGGCGAACATCGTTTAACGCATGGTAAAGTCGCCGCAGCTTTAGAACTTCTATAACCGGGTAAGTGTGCTTTGCCTATCTAAAAGCCCTAGGTTTTGTTTTACGAAGCGTGTCGATTACTTTGTGTCTCTCGTTTGCTTAAACTTCCTATTCGCAGGTATAAAACGTGTGTTTATGCAATAATTCTAATGCCAACAATCTTTGCAGCCAAAACAGCCGGTGCTATGCTCTGCTCGGTACTTTGCTGTGTCTGCTCAGTGCTCTCTGCTCTCTGCTCTCTGGGTGTATGGATGTCTGTGCTCTCTGGGCCCCCTATCATGCCATGCTCTCTGACTGGGAGACCGTCTGTCGGCTCTGAGCACGTGTCTGTCCGTCTCCGTGCACGTGTCTGCACCTGCCTGCTTCTACTGGGTGTTCTTGCCACGCTGCCTGGAGATTGCGCGGTGTGCTTCTTCAACTTCATCTTCATATTTATCTTCAGGTGAACTCGTTTCATACTACTTACACCGTCACTTTACTCAAGGAACAACGCTCGATTAGGGAATTATGATGTAAGTGCACTGTCACTGTTACAGCGCTTTAGTGTGTAAGGAACAACGCTCGATAAACGTAGGGAAGTATGATGTAAGTGCACTGTCACAGTTACAGCGCATTAGTGTGTAAGGAGCAACGCTCGAATTAGGGAAGTATGATTTAAATGCACTGTCGCTGTCACAGCGCTTTAATATGTAAGCAACGCATGACATACTGTAGAGAGGTATGATTTTAATAACCCTGTAAATGTGCAGTGGTATCTGTCTAAATGACGTTTCATGAATCTTAACTGACAAGAGGTTAGTTTGTATAACTTTTACATTTACTCTCGGTGTAATGTACATTTTTGACGTACCGTAAAGTGGTATGATTTTAATAACCCTGTAAATGTGCAGTGGTATCTGTCTAAATGACGTTTCATAAATCTTAACTGATAAGAGGTACTGTACTTTTATTATAGTAACGGAAAATAAACTGTTGACAAGGTTTCTTTGTTTACTTTACATTCTTCTCTACTAAAATAAAATTTAAAGAATGTACATTTGGCACACTATCTCCATCTTTCTGTTGGTTTAGATTAAAGCAGATGGCGCCCTTTTCTTTCTTAACTCTTTAAATTACTGCACCAAATTTTGTGTGCAGTAATACTGTTGTAAGTTGTTTTCACCTTGAACTAGCTCAAGAATCCACGACCCTCAATAAGTCAAGTAGCCACGGCCTAACACCAAGTGTGGACAGAACTTCTGTCAAGTTACATACACACAGCTGTAATCACAATAATATACTTTAAGGTGCAACAATACAAAAAAATAAATTGCTATGGTTCGAATTTGGTACCTTACGTTCTTGAGTCCACTAGGCCACCGACGCTGTAGTCGCGTCGTCAATGTTGGATAATTATTGCTGGCGACTGTACAAACGGTGGGAAATTAAATAACTTAAGCTCCACGTGCTGGAGCTTTGCCAAGCTTGTTTAATTTCCTTATGATTTCAACGGTAAAGTTTCATCGTAACCGCAGATGGCGTAAATAGCAATCGCTTTTGTGAACTGAATTAAAATTGTTGAAATAAATAAAGATAAAAAACGTCGCAGTGGTTTAATGAATTACTTCAGAGGGGTTATTATGGCCTAGCTTTGCAGTCCAATTTACGGTGAATGAAAAGGACAGAGCTATATAACTGCTATAGCTCTGTCCTTTTCTCTCAGTGTAAACTGAACTGCAAAGCTAGGCCATAATAACCCTGCAGTTTCGTTGAAACTCTTTTCAGCGTTTACTTAACAAATTTTTACAAAAAAAGAACTGTTATAAAAGCAAAGTCCCTCGATTCTTGCTCCTTTTTCCCTGGTTGTCTGACACAGCAGCTTTTTCTGAGTAACCACGACCCGACTACCCGACTACGTTAATAAGAGGGTTATATTTTTCGAGTGTTTGAGTGTATTTATGTCTATTTTTAACCCCTGACGCAAAAAGAGAGAAATATTATAAGTTTATTAATATATTAATAGTAATATAAAAATATATAATATTAATAGTAATTATGCAAAATGTGGTTACAGAATTATCAATATTTATTTAGAGTTGTTGGTATACAAAATTAAATTACCTTCTTGTGGAGCAGTTTAAACGTATCGTAAGTATGGCCGACTTCCCCGTCCTGCCGGGTTGCCGAGCGGACGAAAAATGGCGGGGTTGGCGTTGTGTTATTGGATGGCTGCTACTGTGTACGAGTCAAGCTCATTACTTTTTATTTGTTTCTCTTACAATATAAGTTTTTTATTTTAATGTTAATTCCGGGTTTATATTTATATGTAGCGTACTATCATTTTTTGGAGTATATGAAACTGGTAATACGCGTAATCCATACCTTTAAATTGTATTGGCCGTCACTTACAACGATCCAACAGGAAATAGTTGTGTTGTTCCGGTGTTGCCACACAAATAGCACTAGTCTTTGTTAAGTTTTTTCTTATATTTGATTTGTATAGTATTTGTCATGTTACCTGTTTACTGTTACCCGTCTTTTTGTTTAACGTAGTTTAGTTTTTAAGTCAGGGTCCCTCTGAAAATCAGCGCCGCAGTTTTCCTCCGGCACAATGCTGAGAGAGATCCTGTTCAACGTTCCTCATTAATGTCTTCTTTTCACTTTATATTATTTCTACTGTATTTTTGTGTGCGTTGAATAAATATTTTCTATTCTATTCTATTCTATTCTATTCTAATAAGTGAAGGTATGTATTATAAGTTTGATTTTGCCACGCTGTGCAGTTTAATTGGATTACCACATATGACTTGAATATTTATGTCAAAGTAATGAGAGGGGAGGTTAATTTGCTTCTCCATGTCATGAAAAAATGTCCCGAGAAAATGGCAAAAAATAACTAACTAATAATTAAAGTTATAAGATTTTTGCTTTGAGAATTAGCATCAGTCATAATTCTTAAAATGTAGTCACATGATGATAGCGACACTGTACGAATTTAATTCTGTCAATGTAAATACGATTGTGTTGACGACGAAGTTAGTCTAAACAGTCCTGATACATACATACATTAAATCACGCCTGTTTCCCAGAGGGGTAGGCAGAGACCACTTATTTCCAATTGCTACGATCTTGACAAATTTCTTTCGCTTCTTCCACATTCATATATCGAGTCATGCACGCACCTCGATTTCGGGTAGGTACTTAAGATTCGGCCCTTCGTGATGATTAATGTAAAATGATTTTCAAAAATCAACAAAAAAATATAGCACTGACCCACGCTGGTGACAGATCGCGTAAACCTCTTATATCAACTCCATACATTTCGAGCCGATAGAAAACAGAAACTTTAGCAATGTTTGCATCTTGCCTCCGCCTAATGCCTACGAAGCTAGGGATCCCGGGTTCAATTACCGGTCAGGGTATATTTGTGTGAAAAACGCGACTAATAATTTCTGAGTCGGGGATATTTTCTATGTATTTATTTATTATGTATAAGTATGTTTATCTTTACCTAGTTTCCATAGTACAAGCCTAGAGCTTAGTTTGGGACTAAATAGGTCAATTTAAGTGAGATTGTTCACCAATATTTTTTTTGTATCCTAAGTTAAGTTTTCCTCAAGCTATATAAAAGAGTAACATTCCTTTTTTAGTGTGGACAATGCATGGGAAGTGGAGGTTATTTGCCAAGACCGGTAACGCACCTGAGACCTGAGTTCCCTTATTGCGAATGTTCTTGGAAAGAGGTGATTTTTTACCGCCATGCAACCTGCCTTGCTACTAAAAAGCGAGAATTACTATATGCTTCTAAGGTTTCAAGGCTGTTGGAACTAATTTAATGCTGTCTAATTGAGGCCAGATCTAATAAACGACTACGTACAAATTAAATCAGTTCCTTAATGACGTTGACTTTTTATAGTCAAAAGTACAGTTTCAATCCTAGCAATAAAAAAATAGAGCATAAAAGGAGATCAGCGAACATCCATAAAACCGTTACACTAAGGACGTCTAGGCCGTTTTGTAGATCACTATGTAGGATATTTTCAGTATAAAATTTATAGGCCTGGCCTATGGAAAAGCAGAGATATGGACAGTTCTCCACATCAAGCAAAACTTGCACACCGAGGGTCCCACACATGGCACGCTTAACTCAATTCAAAATTTGGACCCCCATTTCTTGCTTTCATAGTTTTCAGTTGTTTTCCTATATTTTTAGTATAAGATGATATTACTTGCCAAATTTTATAGTTCTAGGTCAACGGAAAATACCCTATAAATTTTGATTCCCTTAATAATAACGTTATTAATATACGTACGGCAAAATATACGTTTTTGCGGCATAAACGGCCGTATCTTTTTTTTTACATTCCGTAAAACCCCCTGACTTCGCCTGGGTTTTGGCACTTTTTATAAAAAATCTCACAGATTTACAACTATTTTTGATTTATAAGATTAAAAAACGAATTAATCTATATAGGACTTTATTTTAACGTAACATAAGTTCTAAATTTCGCTGTAGAATGACTACAATTGGGCTTCAAAGGTGGTAGGCGAAGTATGGGCAAAATGCCCTGTCCTCGCCTACATACTGCCGGAGCGTCAAATATAGACAAAATTTGAATTTGCCGCCAGCTATCTTATTAATTTTTAACGTATTTTTCGATTATCAACCCTAAATATTCTTAAATAGTAATATTTAAAAAAAAGATAATGGTAGGCGAAGACAGGTAACGATCTGAACGTAGTTTCATACATTTACTGTATTTTCGATAGGGTTGTCAAAAATCATGTTAACTTACTCGACAACAAAAAAAAAAGGGTAATGGTTTAGGACTAATAAAATATACTTGTTTTTTATGGAGCTTGCCCAACAGAGTTCGACGAGGAATTCCGAAGACTATTTCTGCTTCGTATGAAGACAGTGTCTTATTTCTCAAAGCCTCTAATGCTAAGTTTAACAGTTCAGTTGAATGTTTGGAAGTTTACGGCCGGTTTTTCCGTTTATTTTTTTAATCCATTATACGTATCTAACGATGAAGTCCTGTAACAATTATTTTATGGCTTTACTCTACATGTATGACTACGTATCGCTCTACGTAAATCTGATTTCGTATATTCTATCCTGGCTCTACATATGATATTCTATATATGTATATCTTCTATATATATAAAAATTACGTGTCACGTTGTTTGTCCGCGATGAACTCCTAAACTACTGAACCGATTTTAAATTTGATTTGCACACCGTGTGCAATTCGACCCAACTTGAAAGATAGGATAGCTTACATTTCAATTTATAGTCGCAATATTATTTTATTGTAAATTATTTGTCTTTATAAGGCAAAACAACGTTTGCCGGGTCAACTAGTATTTTTATAAAAAAAAAATTAAAGATATTTATTCAGTAGGCCGCACGGCCACTTTTACACGTTAAGAATCAATAATATATTTATACACCCTTACTACTAAGTAAGAAATTTTAAATATATCACACTTGGATTGACAACCCTAGGGGCAGGCGAAGTGTAGCTACAAGATGGCAGGAACAGCACCTCAATTACATTTTAATCGATTGCGACGTATAAACATAACTTAAGTACAAAATAATAATACCATAAGAAAGAGCATTAGTTGTAGATTATAACACAAGAAAAAGCATGCCTTTATCTCTTGTTTCGCACTATTTATACCGAAGTTCCGCCAAGGTAAAAATAAACACGTGCTGTCACTTGTACGAAAAAACGGTACTAATCGTAAACGGCATGAAGTTAGCCGCAATTGATGCGAGAATATTGCCATGCATAAAAAACACTTTCTATGTATTAGCTTTGTGTGGAACCTGCCCTGAAATTAAGGCGGGAATTTCAACTTTTATAAAAACAGGCGATGATAGGTATCCCAGGCGAATTCACGGGGTTTTACTTAACTTAGTAGAAGTTCGTTTTTTTTACAGCTTCAAGGGACTTGAGTATATCGTTTTAATTTCAACTCGATACCTTTACGCGTTCTGGAGAAACAGGATCTTGACAGACAGACGGACGGTTTCTGTTTTTTCCTTTTGAGGGACGAACTTTTGAAGGATTATTTCACAAAGAGTACTTAACAAATACATTATTAATTATTGTTTTACTTAGATACCTACAGGTAGTCCCTATCACCTTTTAGATCATGCAAGGGGCACCCGTTTGACAGTAGACAAACAGTGCAGCAGTTCAAACATGACGTCATAGTGACAAAGTGTAAGCGTGCAGCTACCACAAGGCCGACCGTACTCATCTGTAGACAAGTGCTTTACAAAATTTCCGGCGACTTGCATAATGAATGAGCTAACCCTTACCGAGGCTGCGAGGTACGAGTTGATAAGTGTGAGGTCATTAATGAGGGGAAAAGTTACTGCAACGGAGATAGGGTTGAAGGTTTTTTGTTGGTTCTGTAAAGAATTTGCAGTTCTTTTTATAAGAATCAGACATAGAGTTTTTGTGGCACGAATAAAAATGTATGTGTAACGATATTAATTTATCGATAAATTGTTCTTGCTTATGACAGTTATGACTATGAGATAACGTATAATATGAACATACAACTTGCATATCGATTATACAGTGTAAGGTCCGTACAATAACCATTTACCTTAAAGGCCTTTGTTGCAAGGCACTCTTGGTGTCAGTATACTTTGTGTCAGTATACTTTGTATAGAAATCGATTGAATAGCATTAAAAGAAGTTTTTGTATTGTTGAAACACGTTAATAAAGAAATAATATTTATTAAAATTGATGTTTATTTGAATTTTAAAATCCGTAATAACTATGCCTATTAATTACTTAAATTATACATTATTTATCATTATAATACAACAGCGATGGGTATTGATCGGCATTTTAGTTAATTTTTATTTTATCCGGTGAACTTAATACCTATCTACTAAATGATATGTCACTTTGAATAAACATTTGAAAGAGTTATCGATAAATTTAATATCGGAAGGAAGTCCCTAGTTAATTGACGTTCATGCCACAAAAACTCCTGTCTGATAAGAATACATAATTTTGGAGTTAAAGAAAAACGTGTATCTTTCAAAATACGTTTAGTACAGAGCCTGTTTCACAATCGACGGGTTTTATCTGCCACTTTAAGTTTGCTCTTTCCTTGTTTATTCTTAAGGGTAAGAAAGAGAAAGGGCTAAATTGATCTGTCAAATATTTTTTACTTGTCGATTGTGAAACAGCATGTTGGTCAAATAAAGATATTCGTGACTAGCGACAAGGGACTCTTTCCATTCGGTGAAACTATATCGCTTAACAGTAGCACGGTTTTAACGAAAATAGAGCCGATGAGGTGTAATTCTCGATCGAGTGAGCTAAATCATACGAATTAATTTAAACTATCTAATTGAGAATGCATGCCTTACAATGTTGTTTGCGCGACACCTTAAACTCACTGGTTAACACGTCCTTCGTGTTGCCAAGCTGGTTAGTAAAGTAAATCACCTACCTTCTCAATTCGGTCTAGTTTAATAGGAATAAATATAACCTTGACGAAAGAGATATGCAGATCGAAAGTGAGTGGAAGGGTCGGAAGGGGCCGCCCTAGGCGTAATTTTTCGAATCAAATCGGAAAAATACTGGAAAAGTGCCGAATCTTAAGTACCCGAAACCGAAGTGCGTGCATGACTCGATGTATGAATGTTGAAGAAGCGAAAGAAATTTGTCAAGATCGTAGCAAGTGGAAAGAAGTGGTCTCTGCCTACCCCTCTGGGAAACAGGCGTGATTTAATGTATGTATGTATGTATGTAAATATAACCTATAAAAGTCAGAGCCAGTATTATGATCGCATGTATCACAGAGGGCATATCATTTGTCACTATCGCACTAACATACTGGTAAGAATGTAACCAGTAATGATGGACACTTGATTCTTATTTTACAGAAAATAAGGGTTATTCATTTGTTTCGCAACAATCAATTTAGGACCGCATGGAATTTGAATTAAGAGTCAACCTGTCAGTTGAGAGTGTCCAACTGCCATTACATGATTAAAATTTGTATTATTTACCATTAGTACTTTCATTTAAAAAGCAATTCAGAATAAAAAAGCCTTTAAAAAATTCTCAAAAGATTTAATAATTTAAATTAGGAACCTTTTGCTGTACATTTGTGACAAGAATCTCCAATAGATAGGAAATCTAGAGAATAATGCTCTTCGCTGAGGTATAAGTTATAAGCGAGGGCGTTTTATCATGCTTAGTAATCATCTTCATCAGCTAAAGGACATCCATTGTTAGCCCCGATTTTGAATAATTTCACTTTCTATCTAGAGGTTATGGAATTGATTTTAACTTACAATGAAATATGTAACTCTAAAAATGACCGTCGGGTTTGTACGCTCATACGGTCATAATAATAGTCGTTACGACCAACCCTAACGAAAATTAATTTTAACAGTTATTGTACTTTATTTCGGAGTTATTATTGGTATATTTCGTTTCCCTAAAAGGCCGGCAACAGATCAACAACTCTCCTTGTGTTGCTGGTGTCCACGGGCGGTGGTGATTACTTACCATCAGCCTCCACCAATAAAACGATTTAAAACTTGTTTATAATAGTCGAAATTAATAAGTGCTTTTTCTAATAAATTCTCATGCATCCAGCTAGAATGACAATGGATATGGAAGGATTCAATTTGAATTTGTCTACCTGAATTAGGTGTACTACACTTTCACTAAGAGAGTGAATTAAGTTGATTAAATAAAACTCGCTTTAGAGGACTAATAATGAATTGGTATTATAAACGTCAATAATTCAGTATTTAAGTTATTATTTCTTCAGCCAAAATCATTATAGGCAAGACCACATCAAATATTGTTATCCTCTTGCGCGTAAGTGGAACAATCTTATCATTACGAAAATTTATTCGCCAGTCAACATACAAGGAGGGCCTCATTCAAGCCAGCTTGTAGCGTTATAACTACGAGAAGTAAAGTAAAAAAAAAGTCGTTGATCGCTTTGCATCTTAAACTCGGACCCAAACCTGAAGCTACAAGAAAATCCTTTTGTCCCCAACTATCCTCGATTTGTCAGGAATAAGATTCGTATTGTCACAATACTGCATTGTGCTATGGATAGCCTGCTCATAAATTATACATTTTCATCGTATTTTAATTTTTTTTACTAGCCTGTTTTGGTGTCCCGCTGCTGGGTAAAGGCCTCCCCTCTTTTTCGCCACTCGTCCCTAACCAGAGCGCATTCCTGCCAATACCTCGCAAACGAATCTAGGTCTTCTCTCCATCTCCTTCTGGATCTACCTCTGCTACGATGTCCATCGCGTAAATAACAACAATACGTATAATACATTTAATATTAATGATTTATATTCCCCAGTGTGGTTGCCGGGTTAGAATAGTGCCACTCCATGTCTTCCCATGGAAGTCGTAAGAGGCGAATAAGGGAATAAAGGCTTGAAGTACTGTTAAGCGATGGGCTTGCAACCTGTCACTAATACACAGGTAAACATCTTAGCCCAATTGTGCAAAATATGTTTGCAGAATTATCAACAAGCTTTTAGAGTTGTAAGGTAATTCTGTAGCTCTGCCTACCCCACTCTGGGATTACAGGCGTGAAGGTATGTGTATTAATGGATTTACGCCCTGCCGCAGCAGACTGGCTGAAACATTTGAGTTGATATTGAGGTTTGATCCATGCAGGACGAGTACCATAATGCAATGATGACGATCATAAATTAATCATCTCATTTGCCTCCCTTAGCATCAAAGTGCAGACATGTTTAGATGACCATGATGACACTAATGTTTGTGATTGTGGCAGTGATATATTTTTTTATATATCACTGCCACAATCACAAACATTGTTGATTTCCAGTTGTTTTTTATTCAACTAATTGTATAATAAAGAAGGTCATTAGTCCTGCCTAGCGTGAACGACGGCCATGACCTTCTCGAATAAGTCGTTGGCTTGAGGGAAGATAATTGTTGGTACGACCTTTTTGTGTAAAATAAATCGATACGTGATTCATTGTGTACCTATTAGGAGCATTACAAAAAATGTTTGGATAGGCAAATAATTTTGTTTCTTGAACAAATGAAACTGGACCAAGAATTTTCCGGCATGACCAACAATTTGATCAATTAAGTTATTGATGGATCTCATTGCATGTAATAACTGTGGCTGTACTAAATTTCACGTCGTTTGATTTAGATGTTGAACCGAGAACATGGAACAAAAAATGATTTTTTATTTTTTGTATTACGTATTACTACGAATAAATACAGGGACAAGTAGGAAAGTGACAGATGTAGGATATTTTTGATAAATTTTAATAGAAAATAATTAAATAATTAATTAAAAATAATAACAAAATAATGAAAAACACGATTATTTGACCATTTATCTTTATTAATATACGATATCAAATTATTTGATGAAACAGCCATTTAAACACCAATGTAGTTTACAATACATTAAACTTTGACAGATTTACGTTATCATTAAACATTATTATTATTATATTCTTGGACATCAATATAAAATGGTACCTATTGTAGTGGAAACTGAACATTTTGACAATGAAGTAGACAAAAAGGTTAACTGCCATATATAGAGACATTTTAAAGACTAGCTCGTTCCTTTTTCAAAGTTCCTGCGTATGAAAAATTGACACTTAAAAAACGCCACCGCCATGCGTTGGAGACGCTTTTTAGGATGGGAACGCACTTAAACGCGACAGCTCCGCTATGAGTGAGGTTGCGGCTTTAAGAACGACTTAATCGTCATTTGAGTGTGAAGTCATTCGCAAATACCCTCGTATTTTTTGAATTTACGTATCAGGATAATTGGCTTTCTTTTTTTTTTACTACAAATCGTATCGTTAAAGAGACAAGAATTTATTTTGGTATCGGTTATTATTTATTAAATTAAAAACAAACAATGAAAGACCGTATTTTTTTTTGAACTCATGATAGATAGCAAAATCTGTTCTCGGAAATAAAGTGTTTGAGAGGTAAGTGGCATTAAAGAAAAAAGAAAGCGATAAGAATCATTTTTTGAACTTTTAAATATGGCTCAGAAAAGTAAAAAAATTACACACTACAACAGTAAATTCATTTGGCAACTATGACGTTAATAAAATGCGGTTGATTCCATTTGATTACATTTTTATAAAATTTACCTTGCCGACATTTTTATGATTACATCACAGCAGCCATTGAAATATGATATCTTAGGTTTTTAAACTAACACATTTATGTCACTCCACAAAAATTACAACAACGATTTTGGTTAGGGGTCAAATATAAAGTACTCCAATAGCGGTGTGTGCTATCCTTAACAAAGTATTACAAACTTTCTTAAGGATTAATAAGAATATTATTATAAATCTACTAAATAGCCTGTTAATATTTATATTGTATACATGGGAAACGTTTTAATTTAAACTTTGTTGAAGTTAGAATATTTTATAAATTTCCCACAATTATTTGGTAATAAAAATGATTATGATTTTTTAGTATTTGGATATGAGAGTAACATCACACGCTTTTTTATATACAAATTACAAAAATACTTTCAGGTTAGACATTGTATAACATCGAAAATACACTAGAGTAACTGACTGTATAAAAGTACAAGTGTTTGCAACACTAGGGATAACGATTACATCCATACGACATCAAATGTGGAGAAATCAGATATACAGGCACATTCCACTTACATTATACTTGGTTATATTATTACTTATTATCTAAAACAGCAACACTTAGGTGACGCGTACATTATTTTGCGGTATACAACCAGCGAAACATCAGAATGTAGACATGTCAATGGCGCCACTGTCTATGCACAGTGACGTTTGTGTACTTAATTATATTTCCAATCTTATCCATACTTTTTTAACTCAGCATGGTTATGCATTGTTATGATGATGGTGGAACTTACATACATACATTTAATCAATTGTATACACCTATCCATCGGAACGTTGAGAGTTTGTTTTGGTTTAGCTTGTGTTTGATACAATTACATCTACGCTTTAGCGTGCAAACATAATTTTACACATTTTTTTTTATTAATACCACGTATAAATTCCATTATAACTTCATAATGATTTTATTGTTATACCTAAGAAATAAAATGGAAGTCTTGTGAACATTCGGTTAACAGTCAGTTTTAAAATACAACCATAAACAAATGTGTAAAATTGAGGTAGAATTCGTAACTTAACACTTAAATAATATATAGAACAAAAACCACAAGCGAACATGCAAATCATACAAGTTAATCATAAGATATTATTCATAAGAGACGTCCATTAGTGGACACCATTTTAACCAGCAGTTTTAAAATTTCACCAACAAAATGTGTAAAAAATAAGGTAGAATTCGTAACTTAACACTTAAATTATATGTAGAAAAAACACAAACAAACCTTGTAAATCATATAAGTTAATCATAAGATATTAATCATAATAGACGCCCATTAGTGGACACCATTTAACCGACAGTTTTAAAATTTCATCAACAAAATGTGTAAAAAATGAGGTATAATTCGTAACTTAACAATTAAATTATATATAGGAAAAACACAAACAATGCAAATCATACAAGTTAATCATAAGACATTAATCATAAGAGACGTCCACTAGTGGACACCGTGTTGGACGTTAATGCCACAGTATATTTTTTACGCATCTATGTACAGCAATTATTCGTATAGTTACCTATATTGATATGTAAATAAGATTTTATTCAGCGAAAAAAAAAACACTCCGCGGCACACCATGAACCTACGTTCATATCGAAATTTTATATTTACGTCGTCTATATACAAGACAAATTTAAGACATTCAAATAGATGACTGTCTTAAAATTAAGATTCTTACGTAGATTAAAATTATCTCTATAAAGTCATTCCTTACGATTTAATGTTGACACACCCAAGAAGAGGACCAGCCCCTGGTCATTTTATTTCATAAGACGAAGTAAGGTCTTGGAAGAAGCGTAACCGTTGAAGTATATTTATTTGGCAAACCATCTCATTCGGATTCGCCGCTAACTAAATTATACTAGCTTTTCTAGATTATGGAGAAAAACGCGTCTTTCCTCGAGTACCCCTACCGCATATCAGCGGCCGCGCTTAGAGGAGGTACTCTCATTGGTCTGGTCTCTCCATAGAAGGATTGGGTGTACTTTCCACTTTTTTCAACACTAACTTGAATGCAAACGTGTGTTTAGGTGACACAGAGGCTGGACGAGGTGTTTGAGGGGATCGAAGGGGTGGAGCGGGAGGCATCTCCGAGCGCGTGCGAGCTCGTCTTGGTGGATCTTGCATGGTCGGTGAAGTTGATGGCTCTCTGAATGGCTGCGGTGACAAGCGATTCGGAGAAAGACGGCCTGGTGATGGTTCTGGCGCACTCGGTGGCAACATTAAAGGAGGAAGATTAGCACAAGGGGAACCTCGAGAACCTCTACGCTCTTTTAATCCCATCTGCAGCGGCGGCGACGATGGCGTATCATCATCAGCCTCAGCTACTACCACTACCGGCTCAGAGAAAAGCGACAAAGGCTTTATATCAAAAGACTCTGACGCTAATGACCTTTTAAAGAAATTAAAGCCATTCTCTATTTCTGCCAACGCACGTCTCACAAACGGAAAACTCTCGGACACTTCTGAAGTTGATTTTCGCACAGGAAATTCTGTTTCGCTGTCTCTCTTCTTAGGTCTGCATCTCTCGAAGGAAGGGTCTACAGAAGCAGCAACCGTTTCTGAAACTTGGCGGGTAAAAGCTGCGTGTTTTATTGAATCTGATTTAGACCTTGGTTCTCTGGTTTTGGGTGTTGGAGAGCGGCGATCACCGAATTTCTTGCTGGCGGCTCTTTTGATGGAGGAGAAGAGTCCGAGTTTTTGGGGCGGTTTGTCGGTGGTTGGGAAAGGAGCGGTGGGAGCGGAGGAGGGGCCTGGGACAGGATCGGGCGCGGGACGGGGGAGGTTCCCCTCGCGTTAGTTGTGTCTAGAGTCTGAAGATGGAACATCGCTCGAGCCGGTAGAGGAGAGGGTGGTGTTGGACCCGTAGGGGTCCAGTGAGGACTGAACCGACATGGAGCGTCCCGCGCGCCGAGATCGCGCCGGGGACAGCTTGCCTGGATCTATGCTGGCCGGGTCTGCCTGCAACAAGAGCGTATTCAGCACTCTAATAATATACTACTTTTACAATTTAAGTACATACATACATACATAAACTCACGCCTTCATTCCCGAAGTGGGGTAGGCAGAGCTAAAGAATTACCAACAACTTTTAAAACTTGTTAATAATTCTGTAACCACACTTTGTACAATTAGGCTAAGATGTTTACCAGCGTATTAGTGACAGGTTGCAAGCCCATCGCCTAATAGTACTACAAGCCTTTGTTCCCCCTCTTAGGACATCCACGGGAAGAAATTGAGTGGTACTATTCTAGCCCGGCAACCACACGGGGAAACCACAATTTAAGTAGATCAAGACTAATCCACAGCGCATGACTAAAAAAAGGGTAGTTACTGCGTTTAACAGTCTATGTACTCGTACAGTATAGTTATATATCTTTTACAGTTTTGCACCTTAATCCATTTTGTTAAGGGGCATAAGTCGAGTTGACTGTACTGTCAATGTCTGTTTAACTAAAGGAGTGATTTAAATTTTATAGTTATGTCAACGATAGAGTAATATTGAGAAATATGGTTTTATTGACGTTTACGCGTTGCACTGCCTTGGTAAAACTGTAAAGTAGAGTTAAATGTAATCCCTCCACAACGTGAACCTCAAATTCAAGAGAATCGGCTTATATTATGCTAGTATTTATGACACTTCTTAACATACGAAAATTTAGCCGAGCATTCTACCAAATGCTAATAGTTAATGCGTTTCAAAATTGACACCTTTTAAATAATGATAGGCTGTCAATGCTCAGCAAAGAATATTATTTCAAGTATTGTTTCGTTGACTCGATCACTATAATAAAATAGTGTAATATCAACAATGCCATCTCATAATTAAAGCAAATTGATACTTCATTTACCAACCATTTTGTACTGAAGATCAAAGAGACGCGAATGTACTAGAAACTTTAGCGCTAAAATCGAACTCTAGTCCAACTTGAGAAACCGGACTGATTTAGGTGAGTTAATTGTATTGTCGATTATAAATTCTTGAAACAGAGAATCACGTTTAAAGCAATACCGCACCTGATAAGCCAAGGCGTTCATGATGATGGAGTACGGCACGAGACCCAGCGGGTGGACTTCCCTCATCAGCACATTAGCGGGAATCTTGTGGAACTGGATGTATTCCAGAAAGTTTCCAATCACCTCCTTCAAGTTGATGTTGGGATTAGTATCGCAGTATTTCTTGCTCCACATCAAGGCGGCCTGGAAAAGCAGACCAACATTGTAACGGTTGCTATCGGTAAGAATAATATATTATTAGCATTGACACGAAAGAGCCCATTAGTGTTTCCACAGATACAAAATTTGGCTTACAGGCTGAGGAGAAGGCAATTGTTACAATGAGAATGTAAAAATACGTCTCTCATTAAAAAAGATGGCTGTCTCTGTCGAGGCCTGTAAGTGGGACTGTTGGTATGTGGGTGCTTTGAGCATAGTACACGCGTACACGTAAGTACCTATGTATGTTATTAGTGTTAAATTTTTCTTTATAGGTAAATATATTTATTTTTGTGACTAGTGCGAAATTTGACATTAAGTAAATTTGTACGATAGGCAGTGTCCTAAAAACTTTATTCAAAAACGGGTTTATATTTAAACTTTAAGTAGACTTGCGTTGCAACTTCTGCGGCATTTTATGTGAACGCTTCTGTTTAATATTATGCCTGTCTAAACATTTTAACAATTAACTTTAGAGCCTTTTTCAGATTAATGCAGGAGTTTGTAGGAAGAGACGACAATAGACAGATCTCTCTCCAGGCGGATATTATGCCTGGGGACCGAAGTCCTTTAGAATAGAATAGAATAGAAAAGAATCCTTTATTTCAGGCCGACAGACCCATACCATTTGTTAGTAACAGAGGTACTTAGACTATGTTAGTACTGCTACCTACTACATTTAACTTATTTATTTATTTAATATATGTAAAAATTGGTTTGACTTGTCCTAACCAGTTAATCAAAATCGGACAGTCAAACCTGCCAATTATCATTTTCAGGATACTGTTGGGGCTTTTCCTGACGCGATCCATGTTTGATGCGATTTTCTTACGCATGATCGCTAGGAAGCCGTCTGTGCGCGACTCCGTAAACATACCTGAGGCGCTGCACCACCTCGGCAGGCCCAGCAGTATCCTGAAAGCGTTGTTGTATTGCACGCGAAGGGCGTTATAAGCTCGTTTCGTATACTTAACCCACAGGCTGCTCGAGTAAAAGGATTGACTATAGGCTTTAAGTAGCGCAACTTTAACCTCATTTGAACATGTCGCAAACCTGCGGGTCAGCATAATTGCTCCTCACTGATAACGCCCTACGCTCCCTTTCAATATCTTGATCATCACACAGGTCGTCAGTGATTATGTGACCAAGATATTTAAAACTATGCACTGTTTTAAGTACAGTGCCCCCAAGAGTGACCGGAGGTACGTAGTAGGGCTTTATTTTACCTGCTTTGAACACCATCAACTCACTCTTGGTAGCACTGTAAACTAGACCATGGTATTTCGCATACGCTTCACACCTGCCCACAAGCTGTCTTAGTGCACCCACGGACGGACTCAGCAGCACCATATCATCAGCATAACTAATATTATTGAGACAGTGTCTTCAATTTAGGATGTTGGGTTGGGTGGGTCGGGGAGACAGATCGGGGCATCGCCCCTGTCTGTGGTTTCTTATCTCCGCCTGACGCCTGACAGGCGGGTCATCTGGTTGTTGCCATCTTGGCATCTTGGGGTGCCTTGTTCCATTTCCCCTTTCTCTCAGTTGGCGCCGCGGCGAAGTCAGCCGGTTAGGGGAGATCCCTAAAGGCGATTTCAGCCTGCGGCGATGGAAAGGGGAGGTCGTCCGTTAGATGTTAGACGTTCGATTGATTGTTCGACGTCTTTTTTCTCCAAGTTGGAACTGGTATATATGTCAACCGACTGTAGAAACTTCGTTAGCGCGATGTAAAACACTTAGTTCCACTGTCTGACGCTGGTGGCGCTGGCGAGTTGGTTGATACAAGTTGCCGCTAGATGTCGCTAGGTTGCCACAAGTTCAAACATGACGTAAACATGTGAAGCTACTCGTAAAGCCGATCGTTTAATGTTCCTTGTGGTTTTACCTGAAACTTGGTAAACTCATCAGCCCTGAGTTCATCGCGGGCCAGGATGAGCCTGACGACATGCTGGGGTAGCAGCGTGAAGGAACCCAGGTTCAGGACCTCGTTGCCGTGTTCATCCACGAACTCCAACACCTGGAATATAAAATGGACAGTGAATTCCAGTCAAAAATGTCAACATACTAACAGTCATTTTTGTATATTCTTTACATAATATTTAGACGACGCGCTGGCCTAGTTGGTAGTGCGCCTGCCTATGAAGCTAGCGGTCCTGGGTTCAAATCCCGGTAAGGGCAGATATTTGTGTGATGAGCGTGAATATTTGTTCCTGAGTCATGGATGTTTTCTATGTATTTAAGTATATATTTCTCTATATATGTATTTGTATCGTTGTTTAGTACCGATAGTACCAGCCTGGAGCTTACTTTGGTTGGGACCAGGTCAATTGGTGTGACATTGTCCCCTGATATTTATTTATTTAATATAAAAAAGTCCCTTCCCGCCCTCTATCCCTCTGTTTGTACGCTTTGTGGGGTTATTACGACGAGCGTAAGGGACAGAGCTATAGCAGTTATATAGCTCTGTCCTTTTCTCGCGGCGTAAACTGAACTGCGTTATTACGTCATAATGACCCTCTTAGATCTTTCAAACGACGCAACGGATTTCGTCGATTGATAGAGTGTTGCAAGAGTGTTTAAACCAAATAAAGCGAGAGCAAGCTATGTCTGGTCCATCTTTAACACGTTGCCTGCCAATTACTACGAGTATACTCGTAATCGGTAGATTTGTCCCCACTGCTGACTACGAGAATTTTCGTAGATGTTTATTCTAAACCTCATAGATTATTTAAAATGCTGGCAACAAAAAGAGAGCACGAATTAAAACTTTGGCATTGGAAATATAATAAAGTTTATTAAGTGAAAAAAAAACCATACAAAAAAAATGCCAGACGTCATGTTTAATTTTTGGACTCATATGGACTGTTTTTTATGGGTGGCATTAGGTATGCAATAATGATACTACGAGTATATTCGTAATGGCAGGCAACGTGTTAAGACAAGGTTTTTTTGTGCAATAATAATTTCAAAGGTGGTAGAAATCTTAGGTGAAATACCTAACAGTTTTTATTTTCAAAAGAAAGTAAGTCGTAGTCACCCGATTGCCCAATAAAAAATATATTATCGTCTATATAGTCAACAACAGTTTTGACTTTTTTTTCAAACAAAAGTGTCCCGTGACACTTGTCAACGCTAAAACTAATTATGACTCCTCAACAAAACATACATACATACAGTTCAAGAACACGAACCTTAAAAGTTAACCCATGCTGATAAAAATATCTTATAGAGAGTTTTATTATTTTCATTAAATAAATTTAAAGTCACCTACTGAATAATAATTCTAGCACCACAAGTTTTATATTTCTATTTGACCTAAGAACTGTTTGTAAAACATATTCAGCACAAAATTTCATGAAAGTCAATGTGTGGGAACTATAAACTAAGGCTTTTACGTGACGTCATAAATGTAGTCATGGCCGAGCATTAAGGGCGCATTCTATGAATATCAAATGAGTGTGAACAGTAATATGAGTGTTAATAGCTTTTGATGATGGCAACACTGTTGACATGGTTTACATTGCATGTGCAGATAGTCCAGTTTCTATTCTAGTTTAGTTTGGCAGATCTTGCTTTGATTTCGTAATTACGCTGTTGATCGGACAGCCTTACTAACAAGTAAAAAAAAGTAATTATCTTACACAAATGGACCTAGTTTTTAAATAAGCTCCAAACCATATCGATAAACATACTTTTAAAGATAAATACATTTTTAAATACATTATAATATATCACCCATACTGGAAATCGAACTCAAGACCAGGTCACTGCCAACAAGGTTAATTATATCATCATAATTATGATTACGAAACCACGCACGAAATGATCGCAAAAATAAGATTTACAAAAACTTACAAAAGTTAAATTAATTTAAATATTATCAACTAGGTTTGTTCAAATTGTACATAAATGGCGTACTTTTTGTACTAGTGACTTAATGCAATTGTACTGTATACATCGCTTGGCAGACGCCAGCAGTACGCAAACCGTGTCCATTGTGATGCAGCATTGTACAAAGACAGCGCATGCGCGACGTGAGTCATCCCTATTGTATGTCACCATGCTCAATTTTTTATGTCAAATAAAGATTCTGAAATTTGTCAACTAAATTACTTACCTTTTGCACTAGCGACTTAATGCAATTGTACTGTATGTATCGCTTGGCAGACGCCAGCAGTGCGCAGACCGTGTCCAATATAATGCAGCATTGTACAAATCTCGCATGCGCGACGCGATTCGTCGCTATTGTAGGTCACCATGCTCAATTTCTGATGACGAATAAAGATTCTGACATTTTTCATTGGTCACCGGAATTACTTACCTTTTGCACTAGCGACTTAGTGCACTTGTACTGTATGTATCGCTCGGCAGACGCCAGCAGTGCGCAGACCGTGTCCACTGTGATGCAGCATTGTACGAAGCCCGCGCATGCGCGACGCAACTCGTCCAGACCGTAATAGTCCGCAGCGTTCATTACTCCTGGAATAAGAAAATGTAAAAGTTAAAACGCAGTACAGAAACAAAAAAAAAACGAGTCTTAAATTACGGCATGCTTCGTTTCATTATAGAATCATATTCGTAAATGGTATTTATAGTCATAGTCTAGGCACCTTAGTACGTTATTAATTTATAATATAGCGTAGTAAAAGTAAGAATCCATGTTATTTCTTACGTAATATTTAAAGTGTAAGTTTTTTTTAAAGTGGCGTAGGTATAAAAATAAAAGTAAGATTCAAGATAATTATATTTAAGATAAGAACTGAGTGTAAAGGTGCAGTTATGAATTGCGATGTTCTTCCCGTGCATCTATTTATTCTCTTCCTCTTTGTACCCTTTATATTTTAATATACATAATATGTTTTCGTTAAATCCGGCATATTGGATTTTTGTACATTAACTATAAAATTATTAACGTCCTCCTTCGCAGTCCGATACAAAGTAGTTAATTAGTTTGGATTTTCTTAATAATATTAAAGATCATTATTTATTATCATCGTTCAAAAAGTTGTGATGTTAATCTCTTAACAAACCTTCTTAATATGTCTGTGTTTCCGACCAACAATCTAACATTTTAATCTGACATTTTAGCTCTTCTAACTGTTACTTAAATATATATTTTTCTTTATGTGTGACAAGGGGACACCCTTTGCATACTCATTCAGCCTGCTTGAATAGACTAAAACCCCCAAGGCGTTTCGACTATCGCCTTATCAACATGCTCGGCCACGGAATCGCTATAGTGATAGAGCCTGATAGGTAAACAAGCGACGAACGAGCATAGCCAAAGATGCGGAACGAAATAAGATTTATACGCATTGACAGATCAAATTACGGTCTTCAGTAAAGAGGAAAACTGCCACAACGGAAAATAAGCGAGCGAGGAAAAAACCACCAATAGATAACTTAATTTTCTTAGCTTCGCTTAGCAAGGCGTGTCCTTTTGATGGGTTTTATTACTGGCACACCGCTCCACGATTTTGCACAGCTCTGGTGGATACGCAGCTTTACCCAACGCGAAGCTGTTTTGTGTTAAATTCATTTGTGAGTAGAGGCTTCTAAAGCGTACAATGTAAAATATTGCCAAGCTGATATTTTCAATATGACATGTCATTAGTTAAGTTTAAACTTCAATTGTCACACTAATATTTGCAATATGCTCTTAACTTCTTTTAAAACATACAGTGCCAACAACCCGATAGTCGGGTAGACTGATCGTAGCAGATTTGCGCTACGTAGCGGAAAAATGCTGCTACAGGCTACAGCGTAGCACACGTAGCATTGGCTGGCGGTGAATTTGTTAAAAGTTATTTTTACGGATAAGTAAGTGGCTGTGTACTTACTAGTGTTTACGCAAAATATATTTTCTCAAACATGCTCGGAAAAAACGGTTTTCCGATTGAAACACAAGGACGGAAAGAGCCTCATTTTACTCCTAGGAGTAAAAAAACCATATGAAAACACTTTCCGTCCATGTCCATATATTTCTTTAAAATGCTGTCAATTTGCATACAAAATCCAAAGGACCAAGACAAAATTCCAAACAGCCAAGGTAACTGTTCGCTTTTTTAGCACAGTGCGTGTGTTTCTTTTTGAATTTGCATTCCAATGTCTATGGTTAGTATTTAAAAACAATTGACAATCGGTAACATACATTCGTTCATTCTGTGAAACCGAATATTAAACTATTTGTTGTGTGAAATACT
The DNA here is from genome assembly GCA_927399475.2 of Acleris emargana. Lineage (NCBI taxonomy): Eukaryota > Metazoa > Arthropoda > Insecta > Lepidoptera > Tortricidae > Acleris > Acleris emargana. The sequence continues at coordinate 4,698,518 of OV656843.1, forward strand.
TACTATAAAAAATGAGCTCAAGCGACGAAAGCGACGAAATAGGTACCACACCGCCTATATTAAAATCTGAAGCTGCCTCGGTTAGGCAAAACCTGCTTCCCGCTAAATCTAAGGAAATTAAATTACTTGCTTTTTAGAAATGTATTTGTATTATTTCCTCACATGTTTGAGAAAAGCATTATGTATGCCTCGGCGGAAACAAGGATTTCCTGACTCGTATTTTAGCAGGCCTCGCTGTTGCTCGGCCTGCTAACCACCTCGTCAGGAAAACCCTTACTTTCCGCGCCTAGGCAACAATGTACTATTAATTGTGTGGTATTTATAAATAAATAATATAAATACTCGAAGTTCAATAAAAACTTGTAAGAATATAAACTCTTCTTTGTTTAACTTTGTTGTACAGTCACAACACGGGATGGTTGAGCCACTTGCCAATGTACGTACGTATTTTGGCCGTGTAATACAAATCGGGTTAAGTCGGTTATACCCGTATATCTAGGAAAGTAGCAGGAAATTATTCTATCTATTTCATTGGGTTGGACAGGCGAGAGGTGCCATTACGGTGGGAACCACTTTATTAATGTTATATTTTCATGCTGACTATTGGCTAACCTGAAGACTAAGCCTGTCAACCTGACAAAAGAGTGATTACTGCCAAAGGTAACCAATTGCAGGTCTAGAAACAGTAACCTACCGACAATTGTTAGACGATATCAGCGGAAAAATCATGATTGGTCATACGACATCGGGAAAACTCTAAATCAACGACTTTATCCGATCGCTACGATGTTCTGTCAGATTATTTTTGACAGCTGATTTGATGGAAATACCGAATGACAAAGAAAAAATGCTTTAAATGCAACGATCGATTCTACTCGCTAAACGGAACTAATTTTGTTTTGCAAAATTAAAAAATAACGTAAGTTTCGATAACTAATTGATGTAAAAGTGTAATTGTAGAATCAGTGTATTAAATACTGGCCATGTAATCACTATCTCATGGTACGGGGGCGACCTTTCCTTGGTACGAGGGCTAAACGAAAATAGATAATTGGATCGCGTACATTGAAAATTACATTTAATTTGTATGTTTTTTTTTGTTGGGCAAATTTTTAACGGGTGGCGGTCTGGTCGCATAACAACTATTGTCATAATATCGATTGTCATAACACTTTACGCATAAAGTTGATGCTCATAAAATTTTTTTGGCATAAATTATACTAGGCATAATTGTTCCTTGTCATAATTGTACGGAGTCATAATTGGTTTAATCATAATGTAGAAAGGCATACATTTATTAAGTCAAAATATTAATATAATATAAAGTTAGTGCCAAAACCGACTCGGATCGCGGATAGGTTAGGGTTATTTTTTTATAAAAGAGCGGAAAAATTTATTTATAAAGCCATACCATTATAAAGTACGGTTAAATAATTTTATGCGCATCAAATTTATGAGCGTTACACAATATGTTCTTAAACATTATGATTAAAAACTTTATGCGCGTAAATGTATGACAATTTACAGTTATGCGCAATGATGAGTATGACGAATTCTTGTATGCCCATCAAAAATATGACTTTAAACTTTATGCAACCCGACCCCTACCCATTTTTAACAACGTACACAACAAAAGAAGTTCAGTTTCGGGAGTAGAAACGATCCATGGATTTAAAGCCCCAAGATCAGAGATACCCTGTATATTAATTATATTTGTCTATATCATACACATGTCATCATTCGTTATCAATCGTTCACGACAATGTCAAACGAGTACCTATGCCCGATTGCATTACACAGCTCAATTATGAACAGTGGCAAGTGGCTCAATAATGGTGACTGTACGACAGTTAAATGTATTGGGTACGTATATTTGCTTAACATACAGATACATCTTGCTGACAGGCAGACGGACGCACAGCTAAGTAATACTAAAAACAAATCAATATAGACCCATAGGAAAGGAACAAAAATCACTTTAGTTCCCTAGAGACATAAGATGACATTTTAATTTACCAACATTCTAGACGAGTCGATGTTGCTGTAAGGAGAGCCCTTGAAGTGCTCTCTGCACTCCCCCCACTCTCAACTGACTCTCGAGTCAGACACTTTCGCAATATTTTAAGAGGCTGTTTTCCAAAAAGACGTGAGAACAATATGCTCCTGTTTCAATAAGAAACTAATTAACATTAAAACTAGTAAAAAAAAAAACAAATAAATAAATATCAGGGGACAATGTCCACCAATTGACCTAGTCCCAAACTAAGCTGTAGGCTTGTACTATGAGTACTAGACACCAGAAAACATTCATGACTCGGGAACAAATATTCGCGCTCATCACACAAATATCTGCCCTTACCGGGATTTGAACCCAGGACCGCTAGCTTCGTATGCAGGGTCACTACCAACTAGGCCAACGCGTCGTCAACTAGTGCAATGTTTTTTTATTTATTTTGGAATCGCTGGACGCTTGCGTTTTTCCCATACAATTGCCTATAAATATGACTATTCAAATCCGACAACCAATAGAAACTAAGGGCCTGTTATTCGATCAGTAGTTAACTGAGTTAATGGTTAAAATTCAAAACTCAAATGGAGAATGCGACAAATTTGGTTCAGATTTAACAAATGGTTACGATTTTAACTAATATTTTGTTTAACTACTGATCAAACAACGGGTCCTTATTGTTAATTAATAAACTAAGATTTAAATGTATGTACAATTTATCTCTGTTGAAATAATTTAAATTTTACATAGATTTGACAAAATAAATGTTTAACTTTCATACAAAGTTGTTAAACTTTGATAGGGGGTGGAACCATTTTATTATTTCACTTTGCAACAACCGACGTTACAATCGACGATTACGGTTAAAAACTTACACCTTTTTAAAGTTACGACGGACGGACAGCGCAGGTAAAGTAATAGGGTCTCCTTCGACTGCGAAAATACGGGAGCTTTAAAAAACTGAAACGCGAATCGAATAATAATCCTTTTCACAGAACAAAAATAGTTTGCTCAGATTAAAATGACCCTACATCACCCGTGGCTGACATTGATTGGTGGTTTTTTGTTTCTTTATTTAGCGCTTTTCCCTGCTCGGAAAAAAAATTATTACAATACACGATTTGTTACTTAACCTTTTTTTATTTTAGCAACCAAGTGTTATGATAGTCTTTATTTGAAATTTATCTGAGTATAGCTGTCGTATTAAGAATGTAAAAAAAAAAATAAAAAAAAAATTCAAACACAATGAGGTTTTTCATCAGCAGAATATTTTTCAATGTTTCTTCCCAAATAATATACAGAAAAAAATGGAACCATCAACGCAAGACAATTTATAACCTAAGCTTCATAAAAACCACGTAAGGGGCGACTAAGGGAATAAAGCTACAAAGTACTATTTAGGCGATGAGCTTGCAAACTGTCCATAATACGCTGGTAAACATCTTAGCCTAATTAGGATTGTTCATATTTTAAAATTACTCTAATTTGAAAACCACTTCGAGTAATTTATTTATTTATTTATTATTAAAAATCAGACAACATAACGGCCCAAAAAAAAATAAGAAAATGTTAGTAACATATCTTACATAAACAATATTAGTACTTTAACAACACACTTAAGAAAAGGCTACATAAGGCTCCGTTTTTCGGTCATAAGACGATTGAAATGCCGCATGACGGAGGAGTCGTATAAACCTACAATGGTCTTTAGGATGGGGTTGGAGCTTCCACACAGTCTGCAAAGAAGTGAGGCAGAACTTTTTCGCATAATTGTATAAAAGTCGTCAGTGCGAGCTTGTGCGAACATGCCCGACGCGCTGCAGCGTGGCGGCAGCCCCAGCAGCATCCTAAAGCCATTATTATACTGCACTCGCAGGGCACTGAGGGTCTTAAGTGTAAAACTGGTCCAAAGACTACACGTGTAGAAAACCTGGCAGTACGCTTTGAACAATGAAATTTTAACTTGTTCACTACAACGCCCAAACCTTCGCACCACCATATTACACCTGACCGCCAGTGCCCTAAGCTCGCGCTCGATATCTTTATGGTCTTTAAGGTCATCGGTGATATAATGGCCGAGGTATTTAAATTGGTAAAAGGGTTTTAAAACCGTTCTGCATTAATAAGTTATTGAAATATTTATATTTCGGACATTTCGACGAAAGTATATTTGACCTTTGTTTGACTTTCGTTTTTGGCTTCAAGCCCTCCTTGTATCAAGATTTTTGACTTGGTAATTCTGTAACTCTGCCTACCCCACTCTGGGAATGAAGGCATGACTTCATGTATGTATGTAAATAAGAGCTATAAAAACGTGGACAATACGATACCAGGTGAAAGACGATATGGTTTTTACCGCATAGAATCTCGGCCCTTTTCTTTTATTTGAGGTTATGATTTGTACTGGGATGACATAATATCAACATCATCATCATGTCAGCCGAAAGACGTCCACTGCTGGACATAGGCCCCCCCCAGGGCTCTCCACTCAGACCGATGACATAATATAATAGGTTTAATTTCATATCCTGCAGGAACTAAACCACCGTTTTCAATTTATAGGAATTCTCATATATTTTATTACAATAAATATGATCTGATATCAGATACTGAGTTATAAATCGTATTTTGCGGAACATTGTCACGATCCCGCTTGCTTCGCTGAAATTTCTGCTACAGTGCTTCAATTTAATTGGAATTCTGGCGAGGAAAATATTACGTGCGATATTTGAAACTGTTTCGAGATTCGTTTTACTATATTAATAAATAAACCGAGCTTTTTAATCGTCATATAAATTCAATCGAACTCTTTTCAATAATAATTATTCTTGATTACTCTACTTTTATGAAACAGCTTTACCTTTATGTACCTTAATGACAGAAAATATATTTTACAAAAAACCGCTTTGACATCGTTTTAAAAATTCGGACATACGAGTGCAAATTCAAAGACAAGACAAAGACAGAAAAATTCTTGATACACAACTCCTTTTCTCGGTCGGGTAAATAAATTAAAAACCATAATAAATATATCAATAAGGAAATAATAAAAATATTATTGTGTTTTAATTTTATGTCATGATAAACATTTCATATTTAATTGGTTACTTTTATAAACAAAAACTACTCACAGCACTGCAGAAAAGGCAAAACAACAGATTCAAGAATGAATAACATTGCAGTTTAATAAGGAAAGAAATGAAAACACTATCCACGGTTGAAAAGAAAATTCTAGCTGCTTTATAATGAGTTATTCTCAGCTAATGAGATTTTCTCGTTTCCTTTGATAGGAAACTTTTAAAAGAACGTTATTTGCACAGTTAAAGTTTAAATATAAATTTAACTAGATTTTATTACCATTAACTGTCGTAATATTAATAAAATAATTTATTGTACAAAAGACAATCAAATGAATTATTTAAATAAAAAAGCGTACAGTTATAATTATTAACATTACACCGGTTGTTTGTTAAAAGTATTTATTTCTAAAAAATGGTCAGATTTAAGAATGGAATTTATTTAAACGTTTAAAAACAAGCGCTTTTAATAACAATTCTCAAACTTCTATTAATTTGCAAGTACCACGAACTTTTTTAATTTAGCAGTATCCCAACATTTCCATAACTTTGTATCAAGTAACAAAGTTACGAGGAAATTAATAAATGAAGGGTTAGGTATTTTACTCACACGTTGTTGTTAAATAACTTATTTATCGGTCAGGTACCTTCTCATCGTAACGGTAAATGTATAATTATATTTATTATATATTGTATAATTATAGTATTTTGATTTTCAGTGTTTAATGCTATTTCTCTAGTTAAAGCACGTCAAAAAAACCATGAGAATTTTTTTTTCTCGTGCCAGATGATATGTCTAAAAATGTATCATAAATCACGGTTCATATACCTTTAAAATTTTCTGTGTCTTTTGATATAACTTGAGTTATATCATTTATCACCAGAGTTTTGCGTATTTTGAAAGTTACAACTTGAGTTAGATCAAAAAGTAAACCTGTTTTTGCTTCTTTTGGTTGGTGTTAATTGATACAACTCGATTATATAAAATGTTTTCAAATATTTCCTAATCTTTGCAAATGTATAAGACAGTTGTATCAAAAATGTGAGAATATTACGACCATTTAGAAATTGTAAAGTTTGGTGCATAGTGATACAATTACTATAAAATAATGATTTTCAAATCGTCGACAGATTACTCCAAGTTGTCACGTCTGAGCATTATTTACACGTTAGTATGTGTGTTCTTAATTTGGTTGCATGTTTTATTGAGAAAACAGCTAAACCATAGCGGTACGAATCTTAATCTGTCTGACGTTCCTACGAGCACTTTGGGGAACTTGTAGCTTGCTAGTTAGTACTTTTTTGATAAACTACGCGAGTTATTTAAGAGTATAACCTACACCTCTAGACTTACATATTTTAAAAGTGGAGCATCTAGTTTTATTTTACACTAGCTGTTCCTTAGCCTATAACACTCTTAAATAACGTGGTTTTCTATTGGTATAAGAAATTTAAGAATCGGTTCAGTAGATCCAAAGATTATCCCTTACAACGTCACAACCTTTACCTCTTTGTATTAGAAAAAATACATCTAAAAATAAATTAATTCGGACAACAATATCAATCTAACAATTTTTATATTATTTAGTATTCATCATCATCATCATCATCATCATGTCCTCCAAACCCTGGAAAAGGTCTAGAATATGAGCTCTAATGTGATTGGCAAAACCGAATTTCGCTTAAAAAGCGCGGTTACAGGGTGTACCAACGTTGGGCATAAATGTATCTGACGCGCTCTTATACCACTAGTAATAAAGACGTATCAGACGTTTAAGCGCCCAATGTAGGATAATATATTATTGCTGGTGACTGTACAGAAGAATTAGCCAGCCGAGTTATAGGTATAGATAACTAACAAAAATAAAGGAGCGCTTAGGTTGTTTTCTTCTTAGGTGTTTGTAGGTTGTCTTCCGTACAAGGCACTTTGCATCAAAGTCTAGTATTACACAGAGCTGAAATGACAACCTATGTAGGTAATATTTCGTAATGATGTCTTGTGCAATTAAATTACTATTTAATATTTTTGCACACCACATTCTCGAAAATGCCTAATTATATTATCTTATCTGTAAGTAAATTGGACACATGAGGGCTCTTTTACATGTCGGTAATATGGAGCGGAGAAGGAGCGACGGCAGGAAAGTCCAGCAGAAGGTAATTTTTTCCTACCTCACCTTTTGTTTTCACGCTTCGAAAACCTCACCTAAAGTAAGTCATTATAGCCATCGGTTAACCAGCGGGTTTTAATGAAATTCAGTACAATATTATGACCCGGCCGGTTATAATATGGTAATGAATCTCAATATAACCCGCTGGTAAATAAAGAGATTTGTGGTGAATAATGTGTTTTTTTTAAAATAACGTACTTAAAGTTTTAATAAAACGTTGTTTCTAGTAAGTAACCTTGCTTTTTATTGTCTCGCAAAAGGTGAAAAAAGTTAAGTATTCTCCATTGGGATAAAGCTGTTTTCGTCTTGGGTGAGCTTGAATCTCTCGCTGCACTCAGAATCCGTTCAAATTCCTTTGCTTCAGTCAGGAATTAACTATTAACACCCTCGCTCCGCTCGGAAGTTAAATGCGGAGTCCCTCATTTGCTCAGGATTCAATATCGCATCCGTGATATAAAACAGTGCTTTATCCCCTTGGTGTATAATCTTCTATTTTCTAACGTATGTAGAAGTGTATAATATAATATTACAAGCGGTAGCCTCAACACTACGATATAATATCGTTTTCAGTACATACATATTATTATTATGGCTAACTAGCTAGGTAAACTCGATCATGAACGGCTTCAAACTAAATTACGTCCTGAGTTTCCCAGAAACTACGTCCGTGCTCATGTTACCCGTCTACTCGAGTTCACAAATATAATTGGGAAGCTATCTGAAGCGCCCTAGAAACGGATGATTGGCGTATTATTAAATGATGTGAAGGTTTTCACAAACTCAAACTCTCAAACACTATATTTATTTGTCAATAACACACGGCAACACAGCAAATATAAGCCTCCGTCACTAACTAACATGCTTTTTAAAATATAATTTTAGATTCGAGTGAATAATAAAGAAATATATTATACCCGTATGGTTGCCGTGTTAGAATTATAGTGCCACTCCATATCTTCCCGTGGATGTCGTATGAGGTGACTAAGGGAATAAAGGTTTGTAGTACTGTTAGGCGATGGGCTTGCTACCTCTCACTAATACGCTGGGAAACATCTTAGGTTACAGAATTATAAACAAGTTTATAGAGTTGTAGGTAATTCTGTAGCCCTGACGACCCCTCTCTGGGAACGAAGGCGTGAGTTCATGTATGTATGTATGTACGATATCATGCCAAAAGCAATATAGTTTTGCTGAACAGAATAGAGACCCTGTAAATTAATTCAAACTATGTCTTGAAGTTTAATCACCCTTCGTTAATTAAATCCTTCAAGTGAGATCAAGGCTGTTTGACATTACTTAAATGAGGTTGAACCAAATCGTAACCTAGAGTGACACAGCTGGGGTTATACACCGTGTTTTTTTTATTTACGATAACTTTAAGGGAACGTTATTTTGGTCAAATTAAGTAAATTTCCCTAAGACAGACAAATGATAACTCTTACGGTTTTAAAGATATTTAATGTTTAAATTTAATCAGTTAGTCACGTTGAACTGGTGTAAAAGGCTCTTAATTGTGTGCGCATGTCACGCCAACATTGACGTATGTAAGTAATTTATCTAAAAACAAAGACATTCTCTGCAAAAAGGCAATTCGCCGCTCGGTCCTGTATTCTATTATAATCTTGTTGATAAAGAAATTAAAATCTTATCACCTTACTTATTATGAATGCAAAATCAAAATTTGTGATTGGTTAATGAATTCTAAATAGTAATAACAACAAAACATAAAACCCAGTAAAATACAATAAAACAGCAAAATCAGAGAGACACACACACACACACACACATACACACACACACATACACACACACACAATCGATATAACTCACTGAATATGAATATAAATTTGTACTGAGTAATAACTACTTACCCGTAAGGAAGAGCGGCAGCCTCTTAGCACAGGTATATTTTATACTTAAAAAGAGGAAGTCAACTACTGTAATTACTAAATAAATGATTTGATTTGATTTGAAATAGAACGGATTTCGTTTCAAATGTCAGCCGTCCTCAACAAACACTCCCCTTTTTCGATTGAAAAACGTGATTAAAACCTTCGAATAAATGTGGATTACAAGTCTGCCCTCCTAAGTAAAAAAACAGTATCTCGGATAAAACTCCTGTAGCAATATCAACCTTATTACTGACGGAGTAGAATTCAAACTGCATTGGTTATTGAATTTGAGATACTGCTTTTTTGCTTAGGAGGGCAGAAGTACTGTTCAAACAAAAAAGGGACCATCGATCCTTTCCAACCTTTAAAGCAAAAACGAATTCACTGGAATAAAGAGTAGTCGACTTTATGTTGAATCGGAAATTGAATCTTCAGTCCCATTTTACTTTACTCCGAGCGAGTGAACAATTCATTTCGGATCGTAGTTATTGGATTTTGCAGCAGTTATTCGCACGTATTGAATGGATTTGCGAGAAATATTCAGCGTTTAATATTCCATTTGAAAATGGTCGGCATTTTTATCAGCGCTTTCAGTGCGAACGTAAAATACGATTCTTATGACAAATTTAATTGGGAATCATATGCGTTGAATTGTTTGGTGAAATTTGACTTTACCATCTAAGATTACAAAAATATTTTTCCACTCGCGTAAAACCGCTATTTTTGGTGTCGCTATCGGTACTCCAATGAAGTGCATTGTATGATCGCTACGTTGACAATTCATTATGAAACGTTTCACAATGTTATTTTTCTACTCGCGTACTTTATACCGCTAATATCGATATCGTTCATTGTATCAGAATATCACCTATTGCGTAACCGAGGTGTGAAAACAATTCTATAATGAGCGTGGCCATAGTAATAACAGTTTTGTAATAATTATTATAGCATTGTTTTTACCATGGTTCCGGTCATTCCAGATATCAGCCTTGATACGAGTACTAAAAAAAAATGGTTACGATCAATATTTTATCTTTCTTTCTGTATGTTTTATCTTTCTTTCCTTCTTTCTTTAGAGTAAGATTTGATTTGATAGAAACGGTTAATATTTATTCTACTCCGCACAATAAGTCTCAAAAACCCTTCCAAAACAAAGATTCTTCGAAATAACATCTTGTATAAAAACAATGAATCAAAAGCCTTAAAAACATTTTAACAATCTGATAAATTGCCCTAACAAAGAACAAACGTCGGTTGATTAGATTCGTCTCTCCCGAATGAATCGTTCCCAAAGGCGGAATATTCTCAATATTTGTACTTGTTTACTCTCCTGTAACGAGATACGAGTATCTCTAAGGGACGGTGAACAAATAATTCCAATTCAGCGCTTTGATTTCGAGAGGTAGAAAAGTAAATATTTTCTTCCCTACTTTCGTAATTTAATTTTGTGGGCGGCATTTTAGATTGATGATTGATACTTTGTGGTGTTTTGGGAAATCAGTGTTTTTTTACAGGTTATTATTTATTTATTTAAACTTCTTTGCACCTAATACAATAAAGTACCTACAAATGTCGGACTAAATGCCCAATGGCATACCAGTAACCAGTAGGTGAAGCAGAAAAAGAAATCCAAGATCGGTGCGAAGAAAAAAAAGCATTGAAAAAAAACGGTTTGAATAAAATATAATAAAACATATAAAATATATAAATAAAAAGATGAGGCGATGTGTGTTAAATCGATTCACGACTGCGCTTGTTCCAGCAGATGCGTATGAAGCATCCGCTTGAAAGCTCACTTGCTTGGGAGTTTTGTCTGAATCTGAGTGGGAGCATATTCCAGAGACGGATCGCCTTAAGGGCAAACGAATTAGGCATAAAACCAGTATGGAGGGGAGGAATAGTAAGTAAATTAGTAAGTAGTAAGTTTAGTGTAGGTTATGTTAATTACTTTTTCATAATATGTTTTTTTTTTGGAATGCCTAAATCTGGCGAGGCTCACTATTTAACACGTTCATGGACGCGGATGCTATAGCAGTCGTGTATCATACCGGCTATAGCATGGGCGTCATAAATACGGGGGTCAAATTAAAATGGTTTTGTATTACTGTCCGTGAACGTGTTAAAATGGTAACTAAATTATTCATAAGCGGAATTTTACCAACAGACAACTAATATTCTGTAACCGATAAATAATTAAAAATACTACCGGTAATGCTTTAATGAAATAAAAATACCTAGTTCATGGTATATAGCTAATTATACTTACTTCCGCATCTGAAATTTTAAGCTTCAGTCTCATCTTGCTTGTCGCTGTAGATAACGCAAGGCGTAGATTTGTTTTGATTGTGTTATTAAGTTCTGGCAGCGTTAATAACGTTACAACATCTGTCATGAACCCTGCAAGGTTCAGGCTTCACTCACCATCAGCCTACTATTTCACAAACCGGCAATAATACAAGACAGGTACAATTCGTAATACATTGCAATGTTTACGAGTTCTTACATCAATGGGATCGGTATTGGCCGCGCCATGTACCGTACGCGTCGTTTAAAAACGAATAAATATTTGTACCTTATATTGTCATCGGTGATTGGAGTATTTTAATAGACCGTTGTAAACTGAAATTTTGTCTCTGCAGCTCAGGCGAAATATTTATCCTTTCCGAAATTTTAATTTTACCAAAAAGTCACATTTTGCTCTCACAAATGTAGCTTAACCAGTTTTAAAACTTGAACTTGGAAAAAACAAAAACAATACAACAATTATTTTTCAGAAATGATATCCGAGTATGTGGAAATCCGTACATTTTCCTCAGCAGTTGGAAATGTTATTAACCCGTCGTAAACAGAAATGGCGTCTCAAGCAAAATATCTGTGATCAAATGTATCAATTCCCACATTTTGCAGTCATAATTAAAAGTGTACCCTTACCTAAATGGTGAACAAAGCGATTTTTGGGAAATTCGGGAAATAACACATTCGACAAAAAATATTTCGCCCAAACTGCAGGCACCGACAGAAATGATACAAGCAATACTGCCCTACCAAGCTTAATGGCGATAGCTCAGCAAAACACGTGTAGAAATTGCAACCTAGTTACAAACAGAACAGAGTTGAATCTTCTTTGGTTTTAAAAAAAACTCACCAAGCAGAGTCCTCGGCTGAAGCGTGACACATCCCGTGTGGATGTATTCTATCAGCTGACGGAACACGTCGGGCTCAAACTCTTCGATGATCAGGGTCTGATGCTGCTGCGATGATGGCTATGCGAACATACTTAGAAAATTAACATAGATAAATGTTATCTTTATCTACTACCACGTTATGTTACTTTAAGTTGCCAATCTATTTTCTTACTTAGGCAATGAGTGAAATAGCGAGCAGAGTAGCGACGTTGATTTTCAAATAAAACGTTTTATACATGCTAAGAAGATAGTGGTTTTTTTTTTGAGTAGTTTTTTAAAACGTAAACAACGTGTCTGCGATTGAAGATGGTTATATCCAAAAAGATCTGGAAGATAGTCCGTGAGCCCGGTCAAAAATGGCCTACGTCATATGACATCAAAATAAAAGAAAGCATTGCACACCCTCAAAATGTTATGCTGAATAATTTTCGTCAAGATATCACATGACGTAGGAGGGGGTATCCAGTGGCCATCTTTGGCACCTGCCAAGTACTTCCGGCCATGTCAGAACTGACAGACTTATGTTTCTGGGCTCTACGGTTAAAGGGCTAAATGATGTCACGCGTTTCGTACTGATGTCACATGACGTAAATATAACCTAAAAATTTTGCTCGATAGTGAAGGTTTTTTCAAACTTCCGGTCAATTTTAAGTGTGATAATTTTAGGGTTTGCCTTGTGTTTTATCGTGATGTAATATGACGTAAGCAATTTTAGACCGGGCTTACGGACTAAGAGACCCGTGTGTATTGGTTTTAATATAGAGGTGGCCTTTGAAGTACCCATCGTTACATTTAGGCATGTTTTTGATTGTTTGAATTCTCCAGTTTGTATATTCAAAATCGATATGTAAATTTAGACCAAAAAAAAGAATAGATAAAAATTAAACGGTGCGCGTAAATTGAATCAATGCAAGTTAATTCGTCGTCAATATCGAGTTAATTTCATGCTTTTTTAAGCAACGTACCTATTAAAATAAATATTACGTATATAAAGTAATATTTAGGTAAACTTTGCAGACGAAAATGAGGATAAACCATTCCATACAATTACTTAATGTAAGACGTAACACAATGAACAATTATATTTAAATAAAATAATAAAAGCTGCATTGCATTTTAGTAAACAAGTGAAATTCTGTGATGCAGTCCATAAAGAGAAAACTATTGATAAAGAAACAACAACATTTACACACGATACTCACCTTTATGTCGTAAAATAATGTATAATACTCATGCAACATCAAAATGTTTTAGCTCCTAATAAACAAAATGAATACTGGTCTATTGAAGAATTTAATTTGCAGAGACGAACCCTAACTACGAATAACGCAATGAAATATTTGTACAAGATAAACACTGAGATTCAAATGTGATGTGGTCCCTACAACACCATTATTTTGGATTTACCTCTTGTATTGGTGCCAATTGCTGCGCGAAAGCGGACCTCTGTTGCAGAAACAAAATCATTTATATTTGTGAAACTTCTAACTCTCTTCTTAGCGCCGCAAGCGTGCTAAATTTAGAAGAAACACGCTTCCGTCAACGTCAAATTCTTGATGATATTAAAAATCCTATTTCCCCAAAGCACTTCCTGTTAAAACCTTTGAACATGTAAAAAAAGTTAGCGATGGGCCCGACGGATGTAGAAAGCTTTCCTTGTTATAAAGTAATTACGTTTTTGAGCGATATCTCCATTAGGAAAAATGAGGAAAACTGATTTAGCAGGACTCAGGGGATATTGATTCTAACATTATATTCAATCAATGAGGGACTTGTTTACGTTGGATCTATATATTCTCAAACACATAATAAGGGATAACATGTAGCATTCACAAACTTGCACCTTGTCTCATAATGGTTCCATTATTTACCTGTTGAGCGGCGTTTTGGAGGTTCAGGAGTGGTTCCGAGGATCGTTTCAGGAAGAGCCGTAGTTTGTTCTCCCTTGGTGCCGGCTCCTTCTTTCTTTGTGGGCTCGGAGCTTGGTAAAGCATCTTTTGGAACACCCTACAACAAAACAATAAAATGTTAAAACCTATACAGCACATCGTACTATCTATTGGGATATATAGTAAACGTAAGTGTACACACAGCCACACACTTAACCGCCCATTAAAGACAGAAGTGAGAAAATGTAGAAAGATATAAATATAGATTTTACATAAGAATCTCATGTGCACGACAGAGACAGTTTCTCTCTGTTTATCTTCATTGGTCACTCAGCTGTGTGGGCGATTGTACTAATAAAGAGGATGGAGCTACGAAAATATCTTTGTTTATCGTTCGCATTGGTTTTGGAGATCATAATTTTGAACGGTTCAACCAATATTTCATGTCTTATTATTTCGACAAAATAAAAATACCGCATTTTAATACATGGACAGCGTTGTGATGCAACAAATACAATTGTCAAATAAATGTTTTTGTATGCCAGTGTTTCTGCGTTTCTTTGAATCCATGTATGTGTGTCTCAATGTTTATCTCTGTACCTGTGCATCGTAGCTCATAAACAGAAGGACCAATATAATTATATTATTATATTTATATTTGTGTATGTGATGTTTATTTATTTATATGTATAGTTTATGGATATTTAGCTGTAGAAATATTAGTTTATTTATTTTTGGTGCACATCCTTGTAATCTTGCCTATCCTCGTACAGTTTCCGCAATCATGGTCAGATTAACTGGAAGAGATCCCTTAAAGGGATAAGTTTGCCATTGTATATGTTAATCTTAAGTTTATGTACGAATTTACTTGTAATTGTTTTTTTTGTGCAATAAAGAGTTTACATACCAATTTGGACGCGTACTTTATTTAAGGAATGCTAGTTTAATCAGAATGGTTTTTAGCTTTATTTTATAAAATTATTTGTGCCGCGTAGGATACCGGCTCTAAAAGAAGAGGCAGCCAGGATTTTTTATCTTTCGAAAAGACAAAACATTTTTTTTATGGCATAGGAAGGCAAACGAGCACACAGGCCACCTGATGGTAAGTGGAAACTGTGACCCATAGACACTTGCATTCACAAGACTGCAAATGCACTACCAATCCTGAGGACTAAAATGGAATGCCTCTATGCTAGTCATTTCACCGGCTGTCTTATCCCCAAACCGGAACCTAACAATGCGAACACTGCTGCTAGGCGGTAGGTAGGATGTAGGATGGATAAGATGGTGGTACCAAACCGGATGGACCCCGCGCAAGGTCCTCCCACAATATGTAGCTAAACGGTTATCATCGAAATTTCTATCAAATTGCAACGACCGTGGTCACGAGAAGTCTAAAAAGGCGAAGAAAACGAACTAAAAAAACATGTGTAAGTATTTATTGTAATTAGAAGCCTCCGTTTTTATAGTCTCTTTTTTGTTTTTCTCTCGTATTACTCGCATTACGCCTCTGAAGCATGCCTCTGTATTAAGTAGCTTTAATGGAATACTGCGAAGGGCACCAGGGTCAGCGAAGTATATGCAACTTGATTACACGACACCGGCCGAGGCTCGTCTGGAATCTCATCCTTCGCTTTTATGAGCAGGATTCTTGACATTATTTTGTCCTTTGTCACGTCGGGTCAGTGCTGTATTAAAATTTGATGTTATCTTAACATGAAATCTTTATTTTTAAGGGAAGCATTTTTGGAATATTTTGCAACAAAACGTTGAATTTACATACATACATACTTTAAATCACGCCTGTTTCCCAGAGGGGTAGGCAGAGACCACTTCTTTCCACTTGCTGCGATCTTGACAAATTTATTTCGCTTCTTCAACATTCATGAATACATGGAGTCATGCACGCACGTCGGTTTCGAGTACTTAAGATTCGGCCCTTTTCCAGTATTTCTCCGATTTGATTCGAAAAAGTACGCCTAGGGCGGCCCCTTTCGACCATTCTACTCACTTTCGATCTGTATATCTCTTTTGTCAAACTTCTTTCATCCACCTTTCCAAATTAAAATTTAACTAACATTAAACGAATGATACCAAATTTGAGTCGATTGAACGACAAAATTCTATGCTGAAGTTAATTCCTAACTGACAACACGTTGCTTTAGCCTAGTTTGTAGTGGCGTTACTTTTAAAGCTAGCAATCCCGGATTCAAATCCTGGTTAAGTATTTGTGTTATGAGCTTGAATATTGTTCCTGAGTATTGGGAGATTTTCTATGTATTTATTTTTGTAACTACGTTTGTAGTTGTTTAGTATTCATAGTTTAGAGCTTAGAGATTGTCCACAGATATTCGTTTTATTATTTAACCTTGAACGGTTCAATCAATTTTATTAAAATCAATTTGACGAAAACTATCTTTATTGTACCAATGAAAATATTAAAAAGAGGAAACATTGTGTGTTTGTGTTTATATTGAGGGGTAGTTTCAAAATACATAACCCAACACAACTATTGTATTATCAGTGACCATCATAATTATTGATCTATAATTGAATTCGTGAAACTAAAGAGAAGCAAATCTAAGGCGGGTTGTTAGTTAGTGATGTAACGAACAATACCGTTTTAAGTTGCCTTTAACAGAGAGTGTGCGTGGGTCGACTAGGTCAGCAAATATATCTGGAAACTGAAGCTCTGCAGCTTTGCATTTATAAGCGTGATTCTTGACATTATTTAGTCTTTTCGTCGGTGTACCTGCTGACTTAGTACCTGATGGCGTACATTGGTGCCAATGGAAGCTTGGTTGGGCTCTGGTGTGGGACGCAACTTGTGTCGACACTTTTGCCCTATCTCACGTAGATGCAACTATAAATCAGGCCGGCGCAGCAGCAGATAAGGCCCAGACCCTCAAGTATCGCAAATATGCATCATAATTCTAGTTTATAGTAGTAGTGGTTACATTAGCTCTTAATTATTCAAATTATTACTTTACTTATTGTGTATATAGTTTAAATCTCATAATTTTTGCAAAGTAACCTTATTTTTGTATACAATTAGGTAATATAAAATGTAGGTTGGTTGGCCGTGGCTCTGGTTGCTAAGCACACGAAGTAAGTCTACGCGTTCGTAGATTTGTATTATGGTCCAAATTCCGGGAAAAAAAAAGAATCCACTCGAACCTTCAATTTTGGAAGGGATAAGAGCTATGGAATCGTAAGACGGTATTGAAGGATTCGTAAATAATCCCAATACTTACTTATCGGAATCGTGCACGTTTGCATGTGGCATGTACTCGGACGTTTTTACAAGATTCCGACCCATTTAGGTTAGCCATGGCGGTTTGTCTGTCTGTCAGCAGTTTTACTGAGAGTCTTAGTTTGGTTAGAGCTATGATTTGGCAAAGTTCGTTTTTTTCGTTGTTGTGGTAACGGTACTTCATGTTTAACCATTATTGCTTTTGACTGTTATTATAATTATACTGTCAACGTTTTATGATATTTCTTAATTACTTAATAATAATGGCGGAAGTTAAAAGCAACACGGTAACATGTAAAAATCAATACGGTTTTACAGAGTCGGATAGAGTTTTTATAAATTATTAGATAGTTCAAAACAAAATACGTTTAATAATTAATGACGATGGGCGTTGGAGTGGGAAAGTTTTTGAGTGGTGACCGCGAACCGGGAGACGAAGGCCTTCCACGAGGTGGACTGACGATCTGATGAAGGTCGCGGGAAACCACTGGATGACAGCAGCAGAGGACCGGTCGTTGTGGAATACCTTGGGGAAGGCCTTTGTCCAGCAGTGGACGTCTTGCGGCTGATGATGATGAATTAAATAAATCATTTAAAAATGATGTTTGAAATAGAAACCCAATTTAATTAACAATTAAATTTACGGGTATTGTTTTAACCCCTTTTTTCCAAAATATGAAAGCGTTTTACACATTTACAAAATAAAGAAATGGTATTCCATATATTTGAATTACATCCTTGGGCCTTGTTCAACGTTGTCTTTACAAGTATTGCTATCCTTTTTTTTACTCTGTGCTTTTACTGGCGAAATCAAAGCTATCATAACATTGACAGTACGATAACGTTTCAAATGTCATTAAAGTTAATTCGAGTAGAATATTTATACCAGCCCCTGTCAATAAAATTGATTAAAAAGTCCTTACTCAGTTTTGACTCAGAATAACTTTTAATAGAGCTTAGGTTCGTCTCCTTCTTATTGTCGTGTGGTTGCCGGGTTAGATTAGTGCCACTCCATGTCTTTTCGTGGATGTCGTATGAGGCGACTAAGGGAATAAAGGCTTGTAATACTATAAGGCGATGGGCTTGCCACCCTGTCACTAATACACTGGGAAACATCTTAGCCTACTTGGGCAAAATGTGGTTACAGAATTATCAAGAATAATAATAAAAAAAATAAAAAATAAAACCGCTGACCATGACGGACGTGTGTCAAATTTGTCTAAGGACAAAAATACGACTAAAAATGTTTTAAAACATTTTCAAACTCATTTTCAAATGTTAACAAGATCTAGAACACGACGTCAAGCGGATACACCTAATGCACGCCCTCCACCCTTGCCCGCCTCGTCTAGCTCCTAGCCATCGTCGTCGGATGATGAGTTCGCCACTGCTCCTGACACCAGCGAGTCGAGCGACGAGCGCGGGCCGCCGCCTCCGCCACCGCGACCACCTGCGCGACGCGGGCGACCACCGCTGCCGGCACGCTTGGGGCCTGCGGGGCATCCTGCTCCGAGCATGGCTCCCGCTACCGGTGGTTTAGTGCGTCGCATGCGATGGTCAATATCGAACAATGAAAATTGCATGCGAGCGTATTACGGGGCTACAGAGGGAGGAACTAACCTCACTGCGTACCGTGATCGAATGTTGCTTCTGTTTCAGACCCTTGAACCAGCCATCATCGTTACCGCCCAACGACTTTCGGATCAAGTGCGGGCCATTCAGCGGCTTCGGCGGCTGGATCAGTCTGTACTTGATCAGCTACGCCTGGAAGCGCTACCTATTCGCACGACCTCTGCTTCGTCACGGGATCCTCCTGCTGCGTTATCGGCTTCGATGCCAGTCGCCCAACACGCACTGATGCCAGTGCAGGATGATCCCGTTATCGATGTTGAGGATTGTGCGAATATAAGCGTAACTAGCCAGGTAAATGAGCAATTGAGGAGGGCTTTGGAAGACGCGATCGCGCAGTATCGGTCCACACCCAATTCTAGGCCTCGTCTACCACGCTTGCCTGCCTGTAAACGAAATTTTGCGCTTATGGGAGCCCTAAACGCCTTGCTGGCGCCATATTTACAAGCCGGTGAGGATATAATCGATACCCACTCAATTTTGTACTGCGGGGCCATAGCTGCGTGCCGCGTAGCTCGAGTCAAGTTTTCGGACACTGACCGAGCTCCGCGCGCTCGTGGGTCTGTCCCCGATTGGCAAGTGCGAATTGAGCGGCGTATTGATAAATTTAGGACTCTCATAGCGAAGCTAATCTGCTTCAGGGGAGGCAATCAACGCCCCCGAGTCATGCGTTTCGTGAACCAAGCCTTTGCTGGGACCGGAATAAGGTCCCAACATTATATGGCTTGTGTCACGGAACGTATCGACTTCCTGAAGCAGAAGGTTTACGCGTGGGCAAGCCGTATTCGTCGCTATGGAGAACGTGTGAATAAATACCACCAAAATCGCCTCTTCCAAAGTGATCAGAGGAAGGTGTACCGAAAGTGGGAAGGAACTGATCAAGGTGTGAGCGACGGACACCTACCAGATCTTGCTGCTATGATTAATTTCTGGCGCAATATCTGGTCGGTGCCGGTCGTGCACACTGAAGGAGATTGGATACGTGCTGTTGAGCGCACGTGTGAGGCTATTGAACCAATGGGGCCTATTACCATCTGTCCCGAAGATGTAAGTTGTGCAATTCGAATGGCTCAGAACTGGAAAAGTCCTGGGCCGGACGGATTGCACAATTTCTGGATTAAATGGTTCAAAGCCTCACATGAGTGTTTGGCAGCACAACTCCAAAATGCCCTTGAAATCGGTTGTTAATAAAGGTGGCAAGGAACCGATTTAACACAGTTTCCTGGTGGACACAGTGTCCTCGAGGTGGTCGCGGTGGCGGAGGCGGCGGCCCGCGCTCGTCGCTCGACTCGCTGGTGTCAGGAGCAGTGGCGAACTCATCATCCGACGACGATGGCGAGGAGCTAGACGAGGCGGGCAAGGGTGGAGGGCGTGCGTTAGGTGTATCCGCTTGACGTCGTGTTCTAGATCTTGTTAACATTTGAAAATGAGTTTGAAAATGTTTTAAAACATTTTTAGTCGTATTTTTGTCCTTAGACAAATTTGACACACGTCCGTCATGGTCAGCGGTTTTTTTTTTTTTTTTTTTTTTTTTTTATTATTATTCTTGATAATTCTGTAACCACATTTTGCCCAAGTAGGCTAAGATGTTTCCCAGTGTATTAGTGACAGGGTGGCAAGCCCATCGCCTTATAGTATTACAAGCCTTTATTCCCTTAGTCGCCTCATACGACATCCACGAAAAGACATGGAGTGGCACTAATCTAACCCGGCAACCACACGACAATAAGAAGGAGACGAACCTAAGCTCTATTAAAAGTTATTCTGAGTCAAAACTGAGTAAGGACTTTTTAATCAATTTTATTGACAGGGGCTGGTATAAATATTCTACTCGAATTAACTTTAATGACATTTGAAACGTTATCGTACTGTCAATTTAAGCTCTAGGCTTGTATTATGGGTACTAGAAATTTTAAGACTTGTTGGTAATTCTTTAGCATTGCCTACCCCACTCTTGGAATGAAGGCGTGAGTTTATGTTTGTGTATGTAGGTTCTTCTCTGAAGTCCTTTTGTTAAAAGGTATAAGGAAACTCAAGCAACTCGCACCAGCATTGCAAAAATTTCTGATTGAACCAAGAAAGAATTCGGAACAAAGTTCCACTTGGATGTCTTTGTGGAACGAATTCCTTTGATACGTTACCTACTTTCAAAGTTCGTTACATAGTTGGCTGTTATTTTTGGTTTCGCTGTGAATAAAACTAATAATTCGCATACAGACAAGATATACAAAACGAAAAAAAAACAGAGAAATACCTAGAATGGATAAAGAATGTGACTTAAAAACTCGAGTATACCACTAAAAAACTTCTGAAATAAAACATGACATAAAGGATTTTTCGTGCCATGGACATAAGGAATAATCACCAAAATTCAGATTAAAATTAAAAATGTCTCAGTAACTTATAATTTTTGGATGTGCCCCACATTGCCTAATTTGCCCTCTGGCCAGATGGCGGGATGACTTGCATAAGAGGGCCGGCAGCAACTGGATGCATAAAGCATTAAACCGGGCTCTGTGGCGTTCCTTGGGAGAGGCCTATGTCCAGCAGTGGACTGCAACGGGCTGATGATGATGAGCTCTACTATGTCTCAATGAAAGGATTGTATCGAATATCCATTCACCCTGTATACGATGGATGTACCTAAGCTAACAGATTATAGCGTTGGCCGCATATAACAATTTATACCATTTGTTGGTTTTTGAAAATCGCTAGCCTTATCGTTAATTAAGCTCATTTCAACCCCCAGAATAGCAGAGTTTAGTCTGTGAGCACTTAGAAGAGGCTTCGGTTAAGTACTCCTCAATCACTCGCTCTCATACGATCTTATTAAGACCGAGTGAGAGAGAAGTACTAAACTGCACTACTACTGAGCAGTGCCGCGCCCAAATCGATGTGTGAATATCAAACAGCAGTGTTTAAAAGAACTTGGTGCCGTTCTTTGTATTTCCAATGGACGGTAATTCAGCGCGACGAGCCAACGCGCAATCCAAATGGAACTATCGTGAATTTCAAAATTCAAATTTGGAACACACCGTTCTCCGGCTGCCATTTTCTAATCAGTCTGCTCCGTGATATCGCACCGAAAAAGATACCGTGGTCAAAATATTACGCCCACCCAGTTGTACAAACAGCGACACACTTAACTGCCACACATCAAAGACACATACATACCTTCACGCCTGTAATCCCAGAGTGGGGTAGGCAGAGCTACAGAATTACCTTACAACTCTTAAAGCTTGTTGATAAATCTGTAACCATAATATTGCACACTTAGGCTAAGATGTTTACCAGTGTATTAGTGACAGGTTGCAAGCCCATTGCCTAACAGTACTTCAAGCCTTTATTCCCTTAGTCGCCTCTTATGACTTCCACGGGAAGACTTTAAGTGGCACTATTCTAACCCGGCGTATGGTTGCTTGGGAATTCATTAAAGACAGAAGTGAGAAAATGTAGAAAGAGATAAGTATATAGATTTTACATTAGAATCTCATGTGCACGAGAGAGACAGTTTCTCTCTGTTTATCTTCATTGGTCACTCAGCTGTGTGTGATTGTATACACTTCATCTGTCGCCGAGAAACACAGCGCGTCCGTGAATAACCAGCTTAACACAGTTTTCTATTGTCTGGGTCTCTTTTCTAAAGGGTCAACCATATTTCCTTTGACCTGTTACTGTTAATTTGACCGCTATTACTGTCCATTACTGTTACTTTTGGGAGGACCTTGTGCAGGGTCCGTCCGGGTTGGTACCACCATCTTATCCATTCACCTACCGCCAAGCAGCTGTGTTCGCATTGTTGTGTTCCGGTTTGGGGATAAGACAGCCGGTAAAATGACTAGCATAGAGGCATTCCATCTTAGTCCTCAGGGTTGGCAGTGCATTTGCAGTCTTGTGAATGCGAATGTCTATGGGTCACAGTTTCCACTTACCATCAGATGGCCTGTGTGCTCGTTTGCCTACCTATGCCATAAAAAATATATGTAAATAACAGCTATCAAAACTTTGACAATACGATAACACATCTAAATCGATATGGTTCTTACTCAGTATAAAGGCCCAGTACGCTGGTTCTACTGGTATCCTGACAGATTAACATGAAAGATTATAATTAAAAACGGCCAATATTTTACTTAGGAATGCACACAATTTATGAGTGAAATTTTCCATCCACTCTGTAATTGGAGCATTATAGTTGCCCCGGCGTAACAAGATGCTTGTTGGCGAGTGACCTAATTAGAACGGCACGAGGGAGGATGAGATAGGATGCTGGCTGCTTGTGTAATAAGACAAAACAAACTGGCTAATTAGCAAGTTACGGTGTTCACGGCTTAAATTAATAAAACCAGGTTAGCATTAGAGGGTGTTTTTTGATATAGGAAACTCAACTGAGATAGGTTTTTGTCAACTTATAACTCCAAAACAATACTACCTATAGAGCAATTTTAGTAGCCCAAAAATGTAAACACATAATGGAGAACGATATAATTGGGCTTTGATAAAATGGAAAAACAATAGTGGTGATTCGCTTTGATAACATCAAAAAGATAAAGGATTTTTTATCAAAAAAACGAATTTATCATTTACCAATGCACTTTGGCCGGCTTGCAATGTAGTGTAAAATACAAAAAAAATGCACAACATATTTTAATTGCTTGTTTGTTCAGCATCAGGCAATAAGCTGACTGCCCGGGCAAATTTACAAAATACAAACTAATTACTCTGATTACTTTAAAAGCCAATACAGGTTAAAAATGAAATTAGCACATCATTTTATTGCAACGCGGGGTTAATGAAACAAAAATCATACAAACAATAATCGGAAAAAACTTAAGTCACAAAGACGCGTTGGCCTAGTTGGTAGTGACCCTGCCTACGAAGCTAGCGGTCCTGGGTTCAAATCCCGGTAAGGGCAGATATTTGTGTGATGAGCGCGAATATTTGTTTCTGAGTCATGGATGTTTTCTATGTATTTAAGTATATATTTCTCTATATAAGTATTTATATCGTTGTCTAGTACCCATAGTACAAGCCTAGAGCTTAGTTTGGGACTAGGTCAATTGGTGTGACATTGTCCCATGATAAAAAAAAAAAGTATGAGGCACTTTCACTTCTGTTTTGGTTAGTTTACTCTGCGTAAGTTATTACTTCGGTTGAACGGAGAATAACGTAGTGTGTTGACGGCGTAGCGAAGGTAAGCTATCACTATCACACACGCAACCTAATCAAATCTCAAGGGGTAAGCATTTTATTTCAAGCTCTTACGTCTTCCAAAGAAACATACATACATAATATACAATCACGCTTCTTTCCCGTAGGGGTAGGCACACACACGCACGAACGCACGCACGCACGCACGCACGCACGCACGCACGCACGCACGCACGCACGCACGTCTTACTCTACGATCTTGCGCTAAGCAGACTCGAAGATAATACAAACTGTGAAATTACGCATTTCACTTTAGTTATAAAAATTGGCAACCCATTTGTAGTTTTAAGATTGCAAGCTCGAAATCAGGCGAAGAAGTCCATAAGAAAAGAGTTTTACACAGCTTTCGACAGAATTTACGCCGTTAAGGCGAAGCATTTTTTGTCGAATGCATCATTTCCTAAAATCTATATATTTTCCGCCGCAGAAACTATCAAAATTCTAAGCTAACCTAACAGACTTAAAAAGCGGTTTTGAGTATTCAGAAAATTAAACAATGAAACAGTTTTTGAAATATTTTGCCCAAGTAGCTGGCACTTCTTTTTTATCCAAAAACGGTTTGCTTTTGACATTAGTCTCATCCACCCTTGAGCTCACCACATACCCAGAAAAAACTCTAATTACATGAATAAAAACGATAAGTATTCCACTCCTTAACAGTGCGAAAGTATTTAATTAGACCAGGTTGAAGAAGTAAGAGCACTTACCTGCTTCGTGCTGCCAGCACCGCTTTGACAGCACACACGGGCTCCCTGGTGTCGCCAACCAGGAACGTGACGTCACACAGCTCCGGCATGGACGCGAGGAACTTCATATCCTCGGCCAGTCCTGACTTGTTCTCGAATGTGCTGAGATCCGGCTCCGCGTCCATTGCTGCTAGCGCTCCGCTTCTCATTGACGACTGGAAAACGTTTTTCTATTTAGATTACATACAGAATCAACCTACATAGGATCTACTTCTAAGCATCTTGGGCTCATTAAGCTAACATCAGAACAGAGGGGTTATTATGACATTACTATGCAGTTAAGTTTGCGCTGCGAGAAAAGGACAGAGCTATATAACTGGTATAGCTCTGTCCTTTACTCTCGCCTGAATAAGCAGTCGTAAGTTCTGAAAAACGGAGGTGATAACTGAATCGACCTTTCTGAAAAAAAACGTGACACACTTGAAAGGTGATCCAAATGCTAATTATTGCTCTACGGTTGAAGCTTTGCTTTTCCAATTTCGGTTAAGGTTTGTAACCAAATGTAAGAGTTCTCTTCAATATTTTATAAGGTAATTATTACCTACTCGTACGCCTCTCTCTTCTTCTTTCTTTGCCCCCGCGGCGACTTGAACAGCTCCTACCGCGGGGATATGGCGTTTCCACGTGAAGTGATTTCGCCAGTGTCAAGTATATATAAGTATAAATCAATATAGCAATAAAACACAATCCAATCTTCTCTAGGAAGATTGGGGGCAACGTTGTACGGTGATTTGTAGGTCAGAGGTCAAGATAGTTTTAACCTCTGCACCACTGCGAGTCCACTTGAAACGAGAAGAAAGATGCCAGATACACGAAATAAGTCCAAGTCTTCAATCACTGTGCGACACAAAGGCATAAAAAGTACAAATCACTATCAGAAAAGAACTTTCAGCACCTAATTACCCAAAAATTAAAGTCTAAAACAAATTACACGTCCGCCATCTTTTAACGTTGCAAACCTAACCCTACTCGTACGCATAATCGACTGATCATGTTGACTAGTACAACATGATCATGCGAGTCGAGCAAGATTGAAAACTAAACCGTCTCAATGACATGTGTGTGTGTTTGTTACTCCTTCACGCTGCAACGGCAGGATGGATTTCGATAAAATTTTGAATAATATAGCTTTTTATCTCGGAAAATTTAAAAGTTCCCGAGGATATAACAATAATCAAAATCTACGCGGACTAACTAATCTACTAAGACAGTAATAACTCAACATCAGTCCGTGTGATGATCAAATTCAGCAAGTAACGCTTTAAACAGTTCTTCATTTTAAAACATCGCCGTATATTTACTAATTAAAAATGATTAAAGCATGAAAATGCACGTGTAAAACTTCCAAGTTATATATGACGAAGGAAACCACGCTTGTCGTAAATATGATACACAGTTAAAAGTATCCTAAAAGTTTGCAAAACAAAATGTTTTTCCTGTTGTGTTCATTTTGGCCGTACTATAATGAGTTAAAGACAATGAAAAAAGCCAAGAAACATGATAGACATTTGTCTTAAAAGAAAAACCGTATTTTTTATTGCGGATTATACTTTTAAAAAGAATTCAGGATTTAGAGCAGAAAGTAGATTATCC
The DNA here is from genome assembly GCA_927399475.2 of Acleris emargana. Taxonomy (NCBI): domain Eukaryota; kingdom Metazoa; phylum Arthropoda; class Insecta; order Lepidoptera; family Tortricidae; genus Acleris; species Acleris emargana. The sequence goes on from OV656843.1 coordinate 4,725,172, forward strand.
TCGTAATACCCAATACCTATTTTAGTAACATTGTAATTGCAACCTTGTCGTATAAAATATAGGGTGCCTTTAGGTTTGGTATTATCTCATCAAGGGTTGGGATTCAGGAGGATAAACATTTTAAAACAACATTTTAAGTTTAATAAATTGGTGATTAGCGAATAAGCTATTAAAAGCGTTTCATTAAATCTTTATTTATTAGTTAAATAGGATCTCGAAGCGTTTACAACGTTTATTAAACCAGCGATCTGTCCTGGGTTTACTTATGAGAGGAAGTCAAGTATGGAGGTATTTCATACAAAAAACCACAATAAATGTTGCGGAAGTTACTTTCTGAGTCAAAAAAAACATATCTGGGAAAAGCTTTTGTTGTTGACTGTACTTTTTTTTCAGAATCATTATCTGCTTTTCAGACCAAACAAATGAGTCCTAACACTGTGGTTATACTTTAAGTATAGCAGAGATTCTATCGCCACCTTCTGACTCCATCATCAGATCAGCTTCATGTCATAATAGTATTGCATTGTCTTTGAATTTACACATGTATGCAAATTTTTAGCTTCATCAGTAACTGGGAAGTGGGTAAAATTTAACCTGGAAGATTTGAGCCGTACATACATACATACACACATACATACATACATACATACATAGGGTACATACATACATACGTAAATACATTGCATTTCTGGCATTTCTCGCTGCATGAGCTTTTTTTTGATATTAAAAAGTCTAACCTAATTTAACGTTTAAGATGTCCTGAAAACCTCATCGTTTCATACTCTATAAAATGATGCAATCGATGAAGTTAAAGATGATGAAATCATAGGTTACTTTAAAATTAAAACGTATTTTAATCATATTAATTAAGATATAATTTAATCAGCTGTGGAATGGCGTTATAACGGAATTTCAATAATCGAAAATACCGATGATAAAAGCTTTTAACCAGCGAAGGCTCGATGGCGTTTTACCGTTAATGGCACAATACCTAATTAACATTTTGCATAAAGCTTAAAATTTCTGCCGCATACAAATTAAGTTCTGCAATAAACTGTTTTTAAGGATTATTTAAATTTACTTTAATTTTTATTTTAATAGAATGAACCTTTTCAATTTAAATTCACTTGTGCATTATTATCGTCAATTTTTCATTGAAATATTTACCAGCGGCCTTCGTAACCGACATCAGAAAATTGCTTTATTAAATAAAAACCTTTTTTTTTAGGGTTCCGTAAACTAGGAACCCATATAGTTTCGCCATGTCCGTCCGTCCGTCCGTCCGTCCGTCCGAAGCCTAGCTTAGAGACTCTTAGGTACTACAAAGCTGTAATTTGGCATGAATATACATATTAAATAGTCACGCTAACAAAGTGGTAAACTAAAATATTTAAAAATATATAATTTTAGTGTACCTCCCCTACACGTAACTGTACTTATGTATTTTTTTTTCTCGTCTATCCCATAGTGGGTGTCGTTAGATATGTATTTCAAAAATATTGCGGGTTTATGCAAACAATTTTTCAATTAAGGTATCCGTTTAAATATTAAGCTTTAAAACGCTAATTTTGTTACAGTCAAGTGTCCCCCTCCCCCCCCCCCCTACAGCCAAACCTACAAATACTAAAAATCTGAAAAATATCTTAAATGAAAGCACATATAGGTAATGAATTTAATAGGAAATCTATCACTACTAGGTCTAATTTCTTTGTAGTAACGGCTTCGGAACCATACACTGATCTCGGCCCGACATGCTCTTTCCCGGTTTTTGTAACTAGCTGCGCTTTACCAATATTAAAAATACAATTGATACGTACATCGTCCAAGCTGAAGTGTCTCGTAATTGTCAAATCCATTTTGCGTTTTTTTTCTTTTTGGTATAAGCGGAAACGACCGGCTGCCGCGACGCGAGAGTTCCGACTGGCAGCGGGAAATGGAATTGGGATAGTTCAGGCAGATCATAGCTGCTCAAGTTACAAGCGGCAAGCGGGTCTTGGCAGATTTTAACATACGCAGTATTGTAACGTTGCGTTTTTATCATGACTTAAACAAAGTCAAATTCTGAGAACTAGCAACATTCTCGAGTATTTTTAGAAGCTGGTAACTGGATTGACGTTTGGTGTTTAATTTCGAATTTGAGTTCTCAGCCTTAGATTTTCTACTCGTTTGTTGGGAAATAAAGTAGACATCAAAGTTTATTACTTTATTTCATTTTAATCGAGTAGAAAATCTAAGGTCAGCTAAGACTTTAAATTCTTAATATGCCAAGAGTCCGTTTGTCCGTCCATCCTCTCCCCCAATCTCCCAGTATTTATCTTCTTCTCTTCGAACCTTTAGGATCTTTTGTGCAATTACCTTCTCACACTCAGCTGTTCGAATGTGCAAGTTTCTTCACGAGTTTTTCCTTCACCGTAAAAGCATCGTGTAATGCACTTATTTAAGTTAGAAAAACTCATTGGTACATGGTGACCGCGGTTCGAACTCGGTACCTTACGATCACGAGTGAACTTCCACCGACGTTTTCTACGTAATACTTACTGCCCTAGGTAGGTGACCGAGGGGATCCAATTGATTCCCATTTATTTGGTCATAATGTCTTCGTTTACATAATTTTTGTATTACTGGAACCATAAACTTTTCAGAACATCTTATATTTCTTACGCGTTGGTTTGATTTATAAAAAAGCTAAAAAAGTGATTTTATAAAAAATACGCCATGACTTGCGATAATTATGACCTTAAACACATTGTGACTAAAAATAATTATGGCAGACAAGAATTTGTAGTCATCATTAAAGATAAAGAAAAATACATTTATTCATTAAGTAGGCCGCACGGGCACTTTTACACGTCAAGAAACTACCAGTGTTTCACAAGAGGAGACCACTGCTAAGAAGAAACGCTGCAAGAAACTCGATTTGAGTTCTGCTTGCATGCGTTCTTCCAAACCATCGTTTCGAATGTCAACTAAGCGATCGACTGTCTTGCAACATATTCACTAGTATTCAGAAATTTGGAAATCACAAGAAGTTTCCGAGAACTGAAAACGTTTATACATTAACAATTTTCTCTTTATTTAGAATTTACCGAGAATTCACAAGCAATTCGCGAAGTTTCTTGTCGGCACAATGTAGTAAGTATGTGAACAAGTTTTTTAATTACTAGAGGCTTAATAGAAAACAAAGGGTGCCAACATTGTCTAGTTCTCTTCCTGAGCTAGGTATAGTCGGCTCTATAAGTAGCTGCACTCTTTAGTACTTTATCGCTTTAACGCTTCTGACAGATAAGAGTGGCAGTTCAAGCATGACGTCAAAGTGATAAAGAGTGCAGCTACTATCAACGATGACCGTATTACAGAAGGTCCACCTAAATTAAGATCGAGAAATTGTTTCAATCATGATTATGTCCAAGGCTACGCTTATGATGAACAGCACTAATGCCTTAAACAAACCGTTGCGTAAAAAAAATAACTGTAAAAAACACTTGTTAAAAAAATTCAACTTTCCGCACGATATCCAACTACAAAAAAATAGCACTAGTTCAACAAACCTACTTTCCGCAAGATATACACCTATTAGAAGTACCACTTAAATTATAAAAAAAGTATAATTATTCGAAATGTGGTTGAATAGGTAATGTTATTCCTACAAAGTAGTTAAAAAATATGCTTGTTTTTATTATTTCAATGAATTATATTAAACTTATTTTGTAATTGATTTTCGATTATTTTTTATGAATTTATATTAAAAAGTATTTTAAACCATGAAATGGTTATGGAGTTTATGAACTAGGAATTGACCCTGGACTGATCCGCTAAGTATTTAAACTACCGAAGAAGTGATACCAACTTGTTATTTAAAATATAAACCATTTAAACTTGCTGCAAGTGTTTCTGCTACTCTTAGCTTCCTTCGTAAATACACGTTTTAGGACATGACAGAAGCGCGTAGAGCTAACCCCTTGTGCTTCTGTCTAGTTCACCAGAACTAGTACTGTCTAACCGAACAGCCCCCGCGTGTAATGTGTAATATCCATGGACTTCTTTCACTAATAAGCCCATGGTGATTGTCTAAAACTCGACGTTGGCAAAATACACCTTGTTAAAACTCGACGTTGGCAAAATATACCTTGTTAAAATTCCACGTTGGAATAACACACCTTGTTAGAACAAGGAGTGTAAGCCATTTTTTAAGGAAACAACAAATAAAAAACCTTTTGGAATAGTAACGTATAATAGACATGATCACCAGACCTACTGCTCTTTATTTAAAACGTTTATTTCTTGTGACTTAGGTACACCATCCCAGCACATAAGGGTCTTAGTTTGTTTATTGCTGGGCGCCAGCGCATAAAATGACGGATTTCATTTCCTCGGAGTGTTCGCAATTATCAAGATTTACGGAGCGCTAGTAAAAGGTTTATCGCGGTTTTGGTTAAATGAAGTAACACTTCAATGACCAAGGTGTGGTCGAACACTATTTGTACTAATAGGGAATATACATGGACTTTTCAAATCGCATTTTTCAACAAAAACATACCGTAAAAGAGAACACCAAAAGTATCTATTTAATTTTAATTTTACTTTTGGTGTTCCAAAAGTAAAATTAAAATTAAATAGATACGGATCATAAAAACATTTAAAAAACAATACAAACATTCCGATAAGATATGCACTGTGACGTCATGTAACACGTCGGCTATGTAAACCCCCTGTAACTTCTGTTTGCTAGAAAGAGAGAAGAACAAATTTTTGTTGTTTTTATATTCATAGCTTTTTTTTTCCTAACTGTTTTTTACATGAAACATCATTGTTACGCCTAACGCCATTGACGGGTTGACACATCGGATAAAACAATTTGACAGTGTAAAGTTTACCTACAAATTGCTTTTCTGCTGTTATTGGCGTGTGAGTGATTGCTTTTATATTTGACTTGGCGTTCAAAGATTTCCTTTTGTGATGTAGTGTATATACAGGATGTTTAGATTCGATACATAAATACCTTAACGGGAGGCAAATTGGAGATTATTTCCAGCAAAAAATATCATGCTTAAAAATGCTTATTGAACTGCGTAACGTGTTTTTGCTGGAAATGATTTATAATAACGATTTTCGAACTGAAATCTATCATTTTACCTGTGGGTGTAAATTTAAGAATGCTTTTCTCTATGCAAATGTTTTTTTAATGAGCAATTATAGCGGGGCCAGATAAGATGCAATTCGCTTCCGTAAAATGATAACGATAACGTAATAAAATGACATTTCAACGCTAAAAAAATTAAGGTTTTATAATATTATTATAAAACCTTGAAATCCCCATGCATTTCTCGTATTTCTTTTCAGCCATCGCTCAACGTGGCGATGGCAATAGCGCCGTTCTATTGCCATCGCCACGTTCCTAAAAGTATAGTTGGTTCCAGTTTAAATGACAAAAATGCACTTAACGCAGGATTTTACAACTTCTTTTGTTGCTAAATATGAAAGGAAAAGATAATAAAGGGACGACCGAAGTGTGGCACGTGCCTTGGAGTAGCTCAACTCTTCTTGATCATTGGGTTTTACCTGAACCGGACACATTTAAGTAGGTGTTTTGTTTTCTAAATACAATTAAGTACAGTGCGGTTAACATTCAGGTAAAAATGTATTTTTAATACTCTTCTTAAATTGTACAAAGTGATATTGACACAGTATTTAATTATAATTTTAGAAACATTTAATTATTAAGTAAAATACCGGCAACATCAAAACTATCAAGATTGTTTGTTCACAGTTTACTTTGGCCGTACCGACACACCTGCGTAATTGTTTTACAACCCTACTTGAAGATAACAATTGAAGAATAGATGTTGGGAATGGTTGGTTTTAAGTGCTTTTCGTCATATTAACTAGAACCAACTATACTTTTGAGTTTGTATTTCTCTCTAGCTCTCACACGTTCTTATGCAACTAATAGTAGTATTATGGTAGGATCTAAAAGACGTTTTAAGACCTATTGGATAGTAGGTACAGTTTAACTATGTAACGTATTTAACTATAATAGTACACAAATTCAAATCAGACTTAAGTATTTTGTTATGTCTAATTCACTACACACTCACAAAGGGACTTTAGTAGAATAATATTATCTCTTTCTTTCTATAGTATTTATATGGTTAAAACAAAAAAAAAACAGTTTTGTTAGCTATAATAAATCAGGACCACGCTGTTTTGTTACCGCGATAGTAAAAGGTTATGTTACTTTCGTAATGTCTGTAAGATATTTAGTCTTGAATTTTGCCTTTGTTGCCTTAAATAAAGCTATCCGTATTGTAATACTATCTGAAAGTATCTTTTATATTGTAAAAAAGTACATTTGTGCCATTTACCCTTTGTCTCCTCAATACCCTTCAGTCTCCAATATAAAGGACACGAGAATGATAAAAGCGATCGCGTCGGACATACATATTGATTTTAAGCGTACATTGAAGATTTTTTTTTTTTTTTAACATTGCTTTGTAACCATTCTTAGAAAAATGCATTTTTTCAAGGTTTAAAAATGTATGCGTAAAACTAAGAACACTTGAAAATTGTAACCAGCATCAATATTTTTTGTACAATTTAGTGAAAAAACGCAAAAAAAATACTAGACAATATGTAAAATACATAGTTAGGGAAATTTAGCGTGTCTGTGAACCAGATGTTTCACCCACGCATAACGATGCCGTCTGAAGTGACGCCCACGTTTAAACATACCTATAGCTTAACACAACTATAAGCAAACATGCACCCTACCTGTTGATGTGTCTTCTATCACACGTACAATTCACTTATCACCAAAACTTGATTTAAATAATACTTAGAACAACATCAATTTTAACACGAACTTTATTCTATTTTCAAAATAGTAACGTTACTTTGAAAACAATGAGCGAAATAAGCGGTAACGAAATTGGAACAGTTAAACTATTACAGCTTATTAAAAATGCTAGTGAGATTTTTGTTACCTGAAACTACATAACAGATACACTGAGTAATACGCATGCGTGAGCTAGTGCGCATGTCTGGATTTGACATCAATATGACATCGTGTAGCCATTTTGGGGTGTTCAATGGGTGAAGGTGAACTCATGAATGAATAAGACTTAATGCATTTTGTGCAGTATTTTTGTGATTGATTTGTATTAACAAACATTACGAAATCTTTATACTCTTGGATTTGTTTCTAACATAGACATGATTTGTTGTCTTTTAATAGATCTTTTAACTGTTCTTTGTTTTAACTACCTACAAAAAAATTGAATACAATTTCAGGTTGTTGATAGTTATTTCATTAAACATGAGCTATTTATTTCCGTCAAAATAAGTGAGGGATGAAATAAATACGCTTATATCACTTACAAAGTTAATTTCAGAGACATCTATGTAAAGCGGCCGGCACCTCGATGAAAGATTCAGGAGTTTGAGTTTTCAAAGAATTAGTTGGCATAGCTTGTTCATTGCTCAGTTCAGTAAACACTACACAGATGGCGCTTTTCGTACTAGATGATTTTTATATATCCTCCTTTTCTTCCCTCCATTTAATGTTGTGTCTACGCGTATGTCTATGTGTATAATAATATTTTTGAAAAACAAAATAATTTTAATTAGCGAAGAAAGCGAGGAAAAGTGTAAGTTTTAATAATATTATGTTAAACGTAAAGTTAGTTTATTAATACAGATATTTCTCTAAGCTATCTTAGTTAGCTTTAATCTTGCATTTGATATTTAAGAATTTTGCTAAGCTACATCTAATTTTAACCAAGGTCAACTGACGCTAGTGTCATTATTTACATCAACGCTAGCTGTTGATTACGAATTATATTATTCACGATTTTTATAAAAACGACCTTTACGTAACCTAAAAGTTTCTACAAGATGGTACTGGAATAAATCCTGAAATATTTACATTAAAAAAAAACAGGGTTGGCAAATGAAACGGTTGGGACACTATACAATTTACCAAACAATTTTCAGCCAAAGGCCAGGATACTGATTTATCTACTACATTAGCTTTATCCCTACTTTATCCTGTGTCGCGTAAACTGACGAAACTTGGGCGGCATAGCGACGTAAACCTACATGTGGCATGCTATCTTAACTTCCGGTGACGCTTGCTTCAATAGCCAAGCTAGGCTACCGGGCTTCCAGTGGATAGGCGGATATTTGTCGCTTCAGTAGTTTACTATACTTATTTATACAATAGGTGGAGGTTGATATGTAACGAATTCTAATTAGTCGTGTTGGTGGTGCACAAACAGCCACACACTTAACTGCCATTAAAGACAGAAGTGAGAAATTGTTTGACTTGTGGGAGAACCTTGTGCAGGGTCCGTCCGGGTTGGTACCACAATCTTATCCATTAACCTATCGCCAAGCAGCAGTGTTCGCATTGTTGTGTTCCGGTTTGGGGATAAGAAAGCCGGTGAAATGACTAGCATAGAGGCATTCCATCTTAGTCCTCAGGGTTGGCAGTGCAATTGCAGTCTTTTGAATGCGAATGTCTATGGGTCACAGTTTCCACGTACCATCAGGTGCCCTGTGTGCTCGTTTGCCTAACTACGATATTTAAAAAAAAAAATGTAGAGAGAGATCAATATTGATTTTACATAAGAATTTCATCTGCACGATAGAGACAGTTTCTTTCTGTTTATCTTCATTGGTCACTCAGCTGTGTGGGTGATTGTACAATTTCATATGAATGATCAATAATTTAAATATATTTATTTATTTAGGGCTTGTAGTACTGTTAGGCGATGGGCTTGCAACCTGTCAGTAATGCGCTGTTAAACATCTTAGCCTAATTGTGCAAATTGTGGTTACAGAGTTATCAACAAGTTTTCGGAGTTGTAGGTAATTCTGTAGCTCTGCCTACCCCACTCTGGGAATGAAGGCGTGAAGGTATGTATGTATGTATTTATAATATAGTACAAAACAAAGTCGCTCTCCGCAGTCTGTCCCTTTGTGTATCCGCTTAAATCTTTCACACTATCGAAAGGATTTTAATGCGAATTTCAACAATAGATTAAGTGATTAAATATAAAGGTTTTAATGGATACGAGTAATACAGGGTGTCCTAAAACTCAAGTCCTGGTACGGGGCGAGAGGCCAAGTTATACCAGTTCTGAGAAAAAAAAGAAAAAAAAGTCTGTATCACTTTCTTAAGCGATAATAGACAGTTTTTTATTTTGAAAATCAACACCTTTGGTCGTATTTTTAGGTAATGTGATCACACTGATCACAAATTTCACAATTCTGGCGTGATTTTTAATGACGTCTTTTAAAAAATAATTTATTTATTTATTTTATTTATTTATTATTAAAAACTAATTGCACAGTATAACAGTTAGAAAACCAAGGCACTTTGAAATTGTAGATACTTACAAATACAGAAAATTACAATAAAAATACAATATAAATTTCACATTAAATAATTGACGACACACGCACATCCATACTCTCGCAGTACCTCAAACATTCATCTCGCAGTGCAGCCCATCCGCTAGCAAATACATCCCGCTCAGGGGCATATGCGAGAAGCCCGTTTAATAGGTGCAAGGCACGGACCAAAACAGAATTCCTGCGAAACACAGTACGAGACGTCGGAACCGCCAGCAAATAGCGAACACGAGGGCGAAAATCGATTTTAGTATAATGCGGTGCTATTAATCATTACCGCAAATGAACGTAATAAATATTGTAATTTAGTAAAATTAATTAAGTTTCATTTCGTCATTGTTTAGGTACTAAAATATTATCAGTTAACTTTGACAGTTAAACCGGAAAAAGGACTATTCTAGCTCGGCAAGTAATTTCAAATTTGGCCTATATTTAGTCAAAATTACAAAATGGTGCAACACTAACCATTTTAATTGCCATGTTTTTTTTGGTAAACTGAACTCTTTTCCTAATACTCTTTTGTATTAAAAGATCGGTGTCTTCATTGTGTGCAACGAACAAAAGTGATAGAATGAGATAGATAGTGACGCATCAAACAGATTAGGATGAGCGAGACAGATGCTGCCCTCCCTGGGAAGTTCTCTAGTTACTTATAAGTCAAAATCAAAATCAAGTCAAAGTTAAGCAGAACATTTAATGCTAAATAATAACACAAGAAACATTTGAAATGAAAAATAAAGAGTACACATAAAAACATTAAATTAAAATTTTATTTATTATTTTACTCATAAAAAGTATTAGTTTTAGGCTTTACGACCTACATCCCGCAGAACATTTAAAGACCACCAAAGTTTTTACGAGTATGTCCCTACTTACAAGTTCGCCTCTGATGGACGCGGCGTGCCCTTAACTATTTTTTATTCGTCCACATATTTTGGCCACCTCAAGGATAAGCAAACTAAGAACCGTGTGTATTTTTAGCAGTATAAAGTTTTTTTTTTTTTTAATGGCGTAGGAAGGCAAACGAGCACACAGGCCACCTAATGGTAAGTGGAAACTGTGACCCATAGACATTCGCATTCACAAGACCGCAATCCTAAGACTGCTAATGCGTTGCCGACCCTGAGGACTAAGATGGAATGCCCCTATGCTAGTCATTTCACCGGCTGTCTTATCCCCAAATCGGAACACAACAATGCAAACACTGCTGCTTGGCGGTAGGTTAATGGATAAGATGGTGGTACCAACCCGGACGGACCCTGCACAAGGTCCTCCCCCAAGTAAGTAGTGCTCCTTGGTTGGAGAAAAAGGAGGGAATTTATCCAAAAAAACATGATATGAAAGTTCAAGATTAACTAAGATTTATCCACATTTTGTGTTTTACTAATGATGACAGACAGTTCGGCTTCTTTGTAATTTTTATAGACAGCCATATTATACTATAAATAAGTCAAAAATTCTATTTCTGACAACGAAGGAGCTCTGAAATTTTCGCTGAAATCGTATTTTTATTCCGGGAGTAATCTGACAGTGGATGGACATTGGCTGGGATGTAAATCTTTATTTCATTCCAACTATCCAATTTAGTTTTTCTGAAATCTAACTTCTTTATGTTTTTTATACGTAAGTATTTAACTTTTAAAGCAGAGTTTTTACGGTTCCGAAGTCACACTACCTGTTTTTTTTTATGTATTACAATGTGGCATCTATGTGACCACTACGTACTAAGGTTTAAAATATGCCGACAAAGTTGTAAAATAAAATCAAGAAAATAAAAGTTACATTATAACAACTAATGAGGTATAACGTTAAAGGTAATATTGACGACGAGCTGGCCTAGTTGGTAGTGACCCTGCCTACGAAGCTAGCGGTTGTGTGATGAGCGCGAAAATTTGTTCCTGAGTCATGGATGTTTACTATGTATTTAAATAGGTATGTATTTCTCTATATAAGTATTTATATCGTTGTCTAGTACCCACAATACAAGCCTAGAGCTTAAATGAAGGGTCCACGAAAAGAACATGACTAGTCACTTATTTTGAAATTGAATTTTGAATCTCAAAATGTAGAGGACGAAATAAACTCACCATTGATAATAAATTCATATATAAATCTTAATATAACTTGTATCTTTTCACTCTTAAAAAAACCCCCACACAAAAATTACGTACAAAATCACATTCCTACATTTTAAATCGCGATATCTCAAAAAGTTACTAATATGACTCCTAGACATGTTCTTTCCGTGGACCCTTCAAATTGGGACTAGGCCAATTGGTTTGAGATTGTCCCCTGATATTTATTGATATTAATTATTATAATAGGATAGGATAGGTATTTTATAGAAGGTTGTTCAATACGGGACTAAAACAAGCCGTAATGACACGATATTTTTCTATAGTTCGAGTGTCATTATGGTTGTTTAGTCTCGCGTTAAACACTACTTTTAACTTTTAATGCGATGAAAATATATATATATAATGTTCTATACAAAATTGCAATATTGATTATAACAAAGTAATTTGCAAATTCGTCTCACGGTTTTTTTGTTTTTGTAAAGTGACGCTTTAAATGCTTGCATATTTAGCCAACAGGTTTAAACTTGAAAACTATTTTCAAATATAATTGTATCATGCATTATTAATGAATTAATCCGTAATATAATTAAATAGATTCGTAATTCGTAATAATTCAGCGTGTTTCACGAGATTCAATCTTTTTTACATATTTGTATAAGGTATGGATTTTTTCCTCAATTATAGTTCACAAAGATTGATCATGATTAATCATAATTACTATTTGGGATATAAAAATACCTAGATTACAATTTTTCTCGACAAATTAGTATTGTTATTTTTAATGTAAGTACCTACCAAATTCTGTCATTAAATCATCACAATAATTATGCTTATAATTCAAAGCTATAACTCAAATAGCAATGCAAATTAGTTAAAATCCGTCATTATGCAGGCTGATCCTAATCCGCGCCAAGACTCGGGTGCGCATCGATATCTTACGGCTGACGCGACCCTTATTTCATGCCAAATTGCGGATTTTGATTGCTTTATCCAGTCATTAAATTTAATATGAATTATGCTTCAGATTTACAAAGCAGACGTTAAATTATGACGTAATTACACGCTCAAATTCATTATCAATCTTACTTTTGTATAACCCCAAATTAAACAATGCATCATGTTTCTGGACGTATCGCACCTTTAGGACAATAGTGACCTAATTCAAAATTACAGCTTTCAAAATTAAAGTCATAAATGTATTATAATAGAGACCTAAGTCGAAATTTAAAATTTCTGAATTAGGTCACTATTTTTCTGAAGGTGAGTTACCTATACAGGGTGTCCCAGAAACCGACGTCAACCCGCCTAGGGCTGATAGAGCAGCTCATAAGCTATCGATTTAACCCCCATGTATGTTCAGCAATTGTTATTAGTTTCCGAGATATTGATCATTTAAATCGGTTTTTTTGTCATTTTTCCTTATGTCCGTGCTACGAAAAACCCTAAATTCATGTATTAATTCACATTTTTTTCAGTGTTTTCTTGTATGATTAGAATCACTGTAAAATAAGGAAGTTTTTAAAGCTACATGCCAATTTTTTTTTCATTACAACTTTTTGAGTTTTAAAGTTTGTTTTTCCATACTTGGTGAAAAACAAACGCGGGGTTCTCTTAGTATGGAGAAAGTAACTCTGTGCGTTTACTCGAACATTTGTATTAAAAAAGAAATAAAATTGGCATGTAGCTTTAAAAACTTCCTTATTTCACAGTGATTCTAATCATGCAAGAAAACACAAAAAAAAAAATGAATTAATACAAAAATTTAGGGTTTTTTCGTACCACGGACATAAGGAAAAATGGCAAAAATTCTGATTTAAATTATCAATATCTCGGAAACTAATAACAATTGCTGAACATACATGGGGGTTAAATCGATAGCTTATGAGCTGCTCTTTCAGCCCTAGGCGGGTTGGCGTTGGTTTCTGGGACACCCTGTATATTACACCTTACTCATATTTTGTAATATAATGCATCTGATTTGCTGGTAAATTACAAGGATAGAGTGTGACATGAGAATTTAGAAAATAATGTTGATATTATCTGTTGAATGGCGTAAAGGATCTCATGTGTTCCAATTTACTTTACGGTGCAAAAAAGACGGATGCAAACAAGACCAAACAACAAGAGGTGGTTTATTTAAAACTAACTCCACTGTAATTATTTATCAAGACTAAAATTCATATTTTTCTGTTTTATAGTGTATGTTCTAAACATACGAGGGTGCATTGAAAAGTTCTGAGCCTAAGGTTGAATATAATAAAAAAAAAACAAATAAATACTGGCAGGTCAAAGTGCCATATTTAGTCGCCATTATGCACTATCTTTTGTTTTTTTCCTGTCACAATTTTGCATTTTATGCTGGAACTGCTACATAAGGTCACTGATTTTTCAAGTAATGGATAAAATTGAGCATCGTTCTGTCATAAAATAATTGCAAAAAAGGGGTTAACACCAAAACAAATATTTGAAGATATGAATCAAACATAAGGGCAATCTGCTCCATCGTATGCTACCATAAAAAGATGGGTAGCTGGTTTCAAACGTGGCCGGGAGACTGTTCAAGACGAGCCTAGGAGTGGGCGGCCGTTGACGGCTACTACGGACGAAAATGTCAATAATATATTAGATGCGATAATGAAGGATAGGCGATTGAAGATTGTGGAGATAGCGGAAGCAATGGGTATTTCTTATGAGCGGGCACAGAACATCATCACCGATGTTCTTGGATTTTCTAAGGTGTCAACCAGGTGGGTGCCTAGACTGCTTTCAGTCGAGAACAAACGAGTACGTGTTACAATTTCCCAAGATTGTTTATGTATGTTTCAACGTGATTCCGACGATTTTTTCAATCATTTTATAACTATGGACGAGACATGGGTCCACCACAGTACACCAGAATCGAAAGAACAATCCAGGCAATGGAAAAGACCAGGTTCACCACCACCCAAAAAAGCCAAGGTCATTTTGTCAGCTAATAAGGTAATGGCCTCAGTTTTCTGGGATTGCAGGGGGGGTTATCATGAATATCATGATAGACTATCTCGAAAAGGGCAAAACATTAAATTCGGACTACTATTGTGCTCTTTTACGTCGTCTGCGTGAGGAAATTAAAATAAAGAGACCTGGAATGCTGTCGAAAAAAGTACTGTTTCACCAAGACAACGCTCGCGTTCACACTTCGGCGAAATCAATGGCACAAATATATGATTGTGGATTTGTAGTGCTGCCGCATGCCCCTAACTCGCCGGATCTAGCTCGTTCCGATTATCATCTCTTCCCAAACCTCAAAAAACACTTGGGAGGACAAATATTTTCGACTAATATGGAGGTACAAGAAGCAGTAGACTCATATTTTAACGACCTCAGCGATTTTTTTTTTTTTGATGGGATAATGAAGTTGGAGGCGAGGTGGACTAAGTGCATTGACCTTCATGGAGAATATGTCGAAAAATAAAATTGTTATAAAAAGTGAGCCCGTTACTTTTTTTTACCAGGCTCAGAACTTTTCAATCCACCCTCGTACTATAAGAAAACTAAGCTTTATTTTGGATCAGCGATTTAAAAAAAATTATAACATGTTAGTCATGCTTAATTTATAAACGCTTAACTCTAGTCTTGTTACGTAATGGAGTTTGAATCTACCTTTTTTTTTCAAGTAATATTTGTGTAAGTAAAGTAAAGTATGTGTAACCTTCCGTGGTTACACCTGATGGTTCCAACGGAAAACCAGCGCTGACTTTAATGCCAGCATTACGCTGAGTTGGGACCATTTCGTGGCTACTTTCTTTTTGTATTTGTTAATCTGTACTTTGCTATGTATGTCACGAATAAATGTTTTTTTTTTTTAACCTTTATACATACATACATACATACCTTCACGCCTTCATTCCCAGAGTGGGGAAGGCAGAGCTACAGAATTACCAACAAATCCAAAAACTTGTTGATAACTCTGTAACCACAATTTGCACAAATAGGCTAAGATGTTTACCAGCATATTAGTGACAGGTAGCAAGCCCATCGCCTAACAGTACTACAAGCCTATATTCCCTTAGTCGCCTCGTACGACATCCACGGGAAGACATGGAGTGGCACTATTCTACCCCGGCAACCATACGAGGGTAATTACCCAACCATTTAACCTTTATAAATTTCGATAAATTGATATTTGAAATTGAGGAACGCTGATTGGAATCGGTTTCAATATTATTATATTACTGAGAATTTTAACATTCATATCGCATACAGTTTCAGAACAAAACGAAACAGTAAGAGATTATATTATCTACCAAGGTTTTTCTTTCTAATAATTTATGATTGCATAAAATACGTGTGCCTAGGAGCTTCTTGTTTGCGTTACTGATGAGTTGTTTACTCTGAAAACGAGCCCGCACTGGGTTCTTTTCTGGCATACACAGTTGTAAAACTTTATGAATCGTTACGAAGAATCTACTTTGTAACGTAAATTTTTGTAAAAAAAAAGTTTTTTCAATCTAACAGACGTAAAATATGTTATTACTCAGAAAATAAATGCAATTTAAAGTATACTTTTACCTAATGTTTACCTAGCTAACGTAACTAATGCAACCATTTTGGGAATGTGCTTGATTTATGTTAATAATTTCTTATTAATAATGTCTATGTTCATTTGTTTATCATAATATTGTCCACTTTCCATAAATTTTAACATCCAATTGATTATTTGTTTATTGAAATTTACAAATTTACATACGATTTTTTTTTCGTATGGGTCGAAATATACAGTATCTAGTAAATTTTTTATCAAAGTTTCTAGTAATGACTTCTAAAACAGCTGTATAAGGTTTTTGGAAGAAAATTCGTTACACTCTGTGTACATTTAAAAAAACAGCGCCGTCACAATCTTTAAAATAAGGGCTGTCACGAAATTACCCTCGTTATCTATCTCGCGAACGAAGGTTGATTGGAACCAATTCCCGTTAAGTCACGTCGAGGTTTCGCTGAAGCATCTAAAACGTCAACTGAGTTAACGATGGTAATGAATCACGACGTAATCTTTGTACAGACGATGTACGGATAGTAAGTACAGCTGGAGACTAGGTTAGTCTAGCCCTTTACACCCGAGCTGATACGATGGTGAGGTTTTTTTCTTTTTGAATATGAACCGTGTAAAATAAAAATAAAAGTGACACGATTGTGAGGTTTTTTTTGTAAATGAATATAAAAACGGTAAAAAAAAATTACCTCCAATTTTTTTTTCTTTTAATTGTTATACTTGAAAAAGTCGTCTTTGTCTGAATCATTGTCTGAATCGCTCGGGTGTAAAGGGCTAGGGCAGGTAATTGGAGCTTTGAAGGCAACTTATAACTTTTTTTTTTCATTTTATAAGTGGTATATTTATTTATGGGTATTGTTAAAAATTTTTAGATGGTACCTACATTTAATTTTTGGATTATGTTTTTTAAAACACGATAATTTGGTAAGTAACTAACTGAAAACGTTCCTGATTGTGTTACTGAAAAGTTCCGTTTTGTAACTAAGCTGTTTAAAAAAAAAAATGCATTGGGCGTATATAATATGTACGTTTTAATTAAAAACTTTAAAAATATTTGTAATAACACTAAAATATTTCGTTTTATGAGCTGAGGTAGGTACCTTATTGGGCAAATTTCACAAAACTTTTAAGGTTATTTTTATTATTGTTAGATTTAAATATAATAAAGCATCTTTAATAAGTAATTGATGAATTTACAATATAACCATTGTCTTGGACAAAGTTTAAAAAATATTTGTCACAAAAAAAGTTAATTTAAGTAATTATAATTAATTAATTGAGAACCGGGGAATCGAGGAGAATCGGCTGCAGAATTAAGTTTTACTAAGAAATTAGAGAAATTTATTAACTAAGAAAACGTGGAAACAATTTTCAAGATCACTCTTTCTGCAGGAATAATAACGGTTTAAAAAGTATAAATTATATAACTAATAAAAAAACATCTTAGCCTACTTGTGCAAAATGTGGTTACAGAATTATCAAGAATTTAAGACTTGTTGGTAATTCTTTAACTCTGCCTACCCCACTCTGGGAATGAAGGCGTGAGTTTATGTATGTATGTATATAACTAATAATAATAAATAATAATAATAAATATCAGGGGACAATGTCACACCAATTGACCTAGTCCCAGTTTAAGCTCTAGGCTTGTATTATGGGTACTAGACAACGATATAAATACTTATATAGAGAAATATATACATAGTAAACATCCATGACTCAGGAACAAATATTCGCGCTCATCACACAAATATCTGCCCTTACCGGGATTTGAACCCAGGACCGCTAGCTTCGTAGGCAGGGTCACTACCAACTAGGCCAACTAGCGCGTCGTAGAAATATATACTTAAATACATAGTAAACATCCATGACTCAGGAACAAATATTCGCGCTCATCACACAAATATCTGCCCTTACCGGGATTTGAACCCTGGACCGCTTGCTTCGTAGGCAGGGTCACTACCAACTAGGCCAACTAGCGCGTCGTCGATAACTGACTTTATATATAAAATAAATATAGATAAGAATATTTGGTTGTTCATACACCTTCAGTGTGCATGCAGTTCATTTACGGTTCTTAGCTCTGTCCTTTACGGCGAGCGTAAAGGACAGAGCTAATAGCAGTTATATAGTTCTGTCCTTTTCTCTCAGCATAGAATAAATTGCATAGATACGTCATAATAACCCCCCTGTACTATATAGTAAACTTTTCAGATTTTTTAAAAGCCCATCATATAGAATAGGTTACGTGAGGTTTGTTTTATAACAAACCTAAAAAGTTTACGATTAAAAAAAAAACCTTTTATGTATGATCCATTATGTATTTTGAACTTTTTATGTTATGTTAGGTAGTTACCCGTAAAATACGGGTTTATAACGACTCCAAGATAAACCATACCTAAATCTTTCATCCCATGCAACGAAAACGCAAAGGAAATGTAAAACGTTAGTGCTTTTTATTTTATTGTGCTGGAGGGTTATTATGACATGGCTTTGCAGTTTATTTTACGGCGAGCGTACAGGACAGAGCTATAGCATTTATATAGCTCTGTCCTTTTCTCTCAACGTAAACTGAGCTGCATGGCTATGTCATAATAACCCCTCAGTTCTTTACCAAGATACTTGAGAGGGTATAAAACAACGTTCTACGTTATTTATGAGGGAGACAAAGAAAATACGTTACCGTATCAAAAAGAGCAGATTAAAACTGGATTTTTCTTTACAACAACAAAGGTTTTCTTTGCTTTAAAAGCAATAAGTCTGCATATTGAATAAGGTTCGCAAACAAATCATGCACTGAAAAAAAAAGACTGATTATTATTTATACGCGTCTTAATTCAATACGAGCATAATGCAAGACTTTTGATACATCAACTAAGATCACTAAAGAAATTTCTGCTGTTATTTTCAGTTTTGGTTGATATATCTAATATCACAGCTCAATCAATAAATCAATCATGTCATCCGAAAGAAGTCCACTGCTGGACATAAGGCCATTTTATTAACATTGTGAGCTCAGAATTCAATCACTTCCTTAACAACATTTCTCAAACTGATTTGTTTCACAAACATATAATTTTGCAAAACGCTGTGTACGAAGTTTGAATAAAGGGTTTTTAGAAATGGTATGTTCGTGAAATGAACCAGTTTGTGAAACCTTTTTTAGCAAATGATATAAACCTGTGTGGTCAACAATGGTAAAGTTAGGTTACTTCAATTGTAATTTTGAATATTTTGTAGGTTACTAATGTAAAGTTGAAAATCAAAGTAATCTACCGCATCTATCCGCAGTTAAAGTATTAAGAAATAGACATAATATTAAGCCGCATTTAAAAAGTAAATTATTTCTAATGCTTTGTTGTCAGGTAATCGAGTCAACAAAACTCTATTGGGAATTCTCTGACAAATTTAAATACTACAAATTGTAACAACAACACCCTCTATCATTCTAAGTCACCGAGCGACGTAAGATGAATACGGGTCGTGCCTAACGGATTCTGTTCGATCCGATAGGGTACAGCGAAGATTAATTACTTACGTTCAATATGCTATGCATGTATTTTATGTATGGAATTACATTATAGCACAGGGTGTTTAGTTAGATTAAAAAATGTTTATAATTTTGTTCGAGTTCAAAAAAGGACATTCTGTATTAAAAATTTCGCAAATATATCAAACGCTCTGATTTGCAAAATCCTTTCGGGACTTTAATTTATGAACCACTGTACAACGTTGTCGCATAAAACCAACGATAAATTCCTATGTAATTTTAAATCTCGTCACTTGATGCTGTCATTATGACAAGGTTCTACGATGGTATTTTAAGTCCTCCCTCTCTCCCTATGATGATTTTAGGATGTAATACGCTATCAATTCACGCGGCATTGCTTGTACCGTGTTTGGAATATTCTAGAGTTGCACGGTTTTTTTCGTTATGGCATCGACGAGTCACCCCACCTCACCCCTCACCTCTGCCTACCCCACTCTGGTAATAAAGTTGGGTATTCTGATGGTCCGAGGGCGATGATAAGGAAGATAAGATAGCCTACACAATTAAAAAAGGTTTAATAAAAAAACACGACCTCATTTTTAAAACGTGGTTTCTGACTGCCTGTGTTCTAAATTTGAATTCGTTGGCGTCCATACTTTTTTGTTTACTGTCATTTGAAAAAATATTTAAATGATTTTTTCTACAATTGATAAAATTTAACAAAGAACTGTAATAAAGCTTCTTCATATGAAAGGTATGTTCTTCTTCATAAGGCGGATATACATGACGACTTAAATAATGTTTTGGGTGAATATGCTCTCTCTCTTATGCTACGGTTAAGAACTGGGTGGCTGAGTACGAGGACGTACAAGTGTCAACGGTGAACTCCGTCCCGTCAGTATTCGAATGCAAAACTCTCAACACTGTTTGGAACGTTTACAAAGAAATAGATCGGATTTCTTGCGACGACTTGTAACAACGATTGAAGCTTGGGTTCATCACAATACACCAGAATCCAAATTCAATCGAATAAGTGGACATAATTATAGTGAAATCAGCTGGAAAAGTGATGACATCGGTCTTTTGGAATTCGAACGGACGAACCTCCCAAAAGTTCAAACTATAAACCGGGAATACTACGCGTATCTATAAAAAAAGCAGCAGGAATACATTGAACAAAAAAACCAGGTTTAGAGAGTTTAAAATGTTCACTTTCGCCTTAAAGACATACCCAAAATTATCGAATTGCATTATGATTTGTTGCCCCACCCACCTTATTCACCTGATCTTGCACCGTCAGACTTCCATCGTTCCCCAAACTCAAAACTTTTACTGGGGGGCAGAAATTTAAAACAAATGAAGAGCTGCTGTAAAGTAGTATTTACAGAACTTGAGAAAAGCCATTTTATGGAGGGTATAACAGCGTTGGAGCGAAGGTGGACTAAAGGCGGATTTGACCAAACGAGAAAAAGGTCTTATACCTAGATAAAACGCCGAATTTGTATAGACTAATCTCGGAGTAAGTCTTATTCCAGTTTAGTAAAATCGATGGTAAGTGGGTAGAGTTTTTTTTTTACGCTAACCGCAGTATTAAGTTGTTAGGCTGGTTACTTATCATTCCGCCCTTGTAAGTGGGATCTTCGACTGATAGGCATTCGCATTCTTTGCAATCCGTTTAAGATATATCAGCTCTTAAGGAATCTAGATATCTTGTCATACTTCCAAGTGTATTCGTAAACTCCTTCTGTTAATTAAATAACTGTTATATTATTATAACATTTATAACGTTGCGTTCTTAAATTCTTCGCATCCCGTTATCGCGTCTACGCTGCAGTTCCGACACTTCTACTTTCAGATTCGATCTCCGGACTTAAACAACACAATATAGATAAAATATGTTACAAGCAATTTTTTAGGTTATAATTATAATCGGCCCTGATCTAAACCATTAACAGCTACGCATTTTCGTAGCAGCTACAACATCTACGCCGTAGCATATACAAAGGCCACTTTACAGACCATCGTAGCTCATACGAAATTTACATTTAAACCTGCAATCTAAAGCTTCATAGTCGTCCAAACCAAAATGCACTTAGTGTAACTGGCGTTTACGCTGTTTTGACCCATGCTATCATACATATAACGTGGTAGCAATTATCAAAAGAGCGTACACGCCACTGCCTACAACTACGTCCATTTTGACTGTTGTAATGCTACCGTTGAGCCAAAGTTCAATTAGTTCTCACAATTATGTCGTAGGAGGAAATATATTTCAGAGATAGCGCGTTTACACCTAACGCTTTGTTCTCGGGTTTAGAATATTATGCATATTCCTGGCAATGCTCGAAAATTATGAATTTGCATGCTGCTCTTTAAACGCTTGTAAAAAATTGAATTAATACAACTTAAGCTTCCTGTTTACTTTTTTCCATTGACGTATTCTGTACAAAAAAAAAAACAAAATTCAAAATGAATACAACAACACCGGATCTTTACTAATTATTAATGGAAACTTTTAAATTATAGAATAATTTCAATTTAAGTGTTTTTAATTTACGTCGTTACGACACGCTTGTCAAATTGACGATACACGGATATACAGTGGTGGACATATAATTAGAAACAGTACATAAAACTTAGGTAAACACAGAATGAACTATCGTTATGAGTAAAAATTATATTGATTAAATCACTATTGACTATGCCAGAATATAGCCAATGAGTTAAAAAACTCATAAAATATTTAAAAAAGTAAATCTGTTCTATCTTTAATTATTAAAAGATTTTAAAAATCATGATAGTTGAATTTCTATTACTGGCCGCTTGGACAACTAATTAGAAACAGGATCCATGGTTCGTTCCATTTTTGAAACTAAAAAAAAAACCTCTTTTTACGCTTTTTCTGTTGTTTCGGCGGCAATTAAACGTCAATTTGGAAAATTACGTGACTAATAAGTATTGTTAAAAATGGGTAAAAATAAGAGTTGTGACGAGTCAACCAGGCAATTATTCGTTAAATTACATTTAGATCGAAAGTGGACTTATAGAAGAATTGCTAAACATCTAGAATGTTCTGTGAAGAAAATTTTCAACGCTATTGCTCATTATAAAACTAACGGAACTACTAAAAGTGTTGTTAGAAAGGCTCGTCCAAGGAAAACATCTCCCCGGGAAGATTCGCAAATAATACGTGTAGCTTAACAAGACCCGTTCAAAGGCTCCAACGAGATTAGAAATGAAGTTTTTTCACCTGATGACCCAAGGAACATTTCCTCGAAACTGGTACGCCGCAGATTAGTGGAAGCTAAATTGTTCGGGAGGGTTTCTCGAAAGGTACCGCTTCTTACCAAGCAACACCGAGAGAAGCGATTATTATTTGCAAAGAAATATCTTAACTGGACCGTACGAGAATGGAAAAAAGTGTTATTCTCGGATGAAACAAAAATAAATATGGTGAATCCAGACGGCAAACGCTACGTTAGACGCCCAATAAACCATGCTTTTGATTATAAATACACGAGGAGCATAGTCAAACACGGCGGTGGTAATATTAAAGTATGGGGATGTTTTTCTGGTTGCGGAGTTGGACCCGTCCGTAAGATTCAAGGTATAATGGATCAATTTCAATACAAAAACATCTTAGAAGAGACAATGATTCCCTACACCGACGACCATTTGCCTGTGACCTGGACCTTTCAGCACGATAACGACCCAAAACACACGGCCCGCAGTGTTAAATCCTTTCTTAGTGAGCAACGTGTTACCATGTTAGACGGGCCTGCAAATAGTCCCGATTTAAATCCAATTGAAAATTTGTGGTACGTCGTTAAAAAAAAGTCTCCGTTAAACGTAATTCCAGTCAAAATGAACTTTACGAAGCCTTTGTTGAAGCATGGAACTCGATCCCACTCGATAAATGTATGAAATTACTTGAATCAATGCCACGTCGTTGCAGAGCCGTCATTAATAACAAAGGCTATGCAACTAAATATTAATTGTTAAGAAATTTAGTAAACCAAACATTATTTTACATAAATAATTTGAAATTGTTGACGTTGACACGTTAAAACTTTGATTTTTACCTCATTTCTTCAGTGTTTCTAATTACTTGTCCATGACGGATGGTACTGCAAATGTCGTTTAGTTGTTTGTACGTAACTAAATATCTAAATGGTAGTTGTAAACTCGGATATTTATTTGTTTTTTAATTAATTATAAGTTGTTGAACGTATTCTATGCATTTTGTTGTTTTATTTCCAAAAACAAAAGTTTTACGGCAATGTGCCTTGTATAATGTGAAATACGTCGCAAGTGTTTCTAATTATATGTCCACCACTGTATGTTGTGTAAATAATGTTAAAAAAACCGACCATGCATGTCGAACTTACACCGTACCCGTCTTGTATGGGAGTTCCACTTTTTTTTATAACTACAATAGAAATACACACGTTGTAACAATTTCAAATAATTATCTTCCTATTACGGTTTCTGAGACGTAGCCCACTTATTTATTACTTAGGGTCCAGTTAGTACCCATTGGGTGTGAAACCCTAACTGTGATGAAGTGGGTCGGCACGACCTGAATTATATTTCATTAAATAACAGGGAACAATCTCACACAAATTGACCTAGTCACCAGCTCTAGACTTGCACTATGGGTACTAGACAACGATACACTTACTAAGATACGAGTAGTTGGGGTAAAAGCGGACTAAATTTCGACACTTAGGTCAGTTTTCAGAGTAGAGTTGTTATAAATAAGTATAATATATATTTTCAATACATATTTTTGATTTATTCATATAAGCGTGTTTGTTTAGCTTATGTCCGAAAACAGTGTCTGTGTAATTTTTTTCCCGGGTAAACATCGGACGTTTTCGGGGTAACATGTTCTAAAATAAACCGTGTACGCGTATGGTTCACAAATATTTTTATCCGCTTTGTTTCTGATCGCGCTACAAATTCTCAATTTTCTCAAATACTTCAAAAATCAGCCAGAAAAAGCAAATTGATTTTTTACCACGTCCGATCCTTCCCAAATCAAATTTTTTTTAGAACCGCTGCTTTTTCCCATACAAGTTGAAATTAGTCCCATCTTAACCCGAAAGGAAAAGATCGGATAAAATTGTTGACGCTAATCTAACCGTTATTCGTTCTAGAAGACATACAAAGAACACGTATTTTAATAATGATATGTACAAAAAATAAACAAAATAGGTTTAACTTACTTGGTTGTTGAAATACGCGACTACAAGAATGTTCGGATTTCTTTCGGAAAACTCTATTTCGACGTCTTTCACACTTACACGCGACCTGTCCCTGTAAAACCAAGTGGCTGTCTAAGGTATGGGACGTAATAAGATAGCCTAGGCAGGGGTGTTCCCAGAAATCGAAAACCTTTGTTAGTTTAGTAATCATTTGAATGATCCGGTCTTTACCCGATCCAATTTTACCCCAACATACTTACAATACAATAAATAAAGGCTGTACTAACTATACTTAAATACATAGACAGCCGCAAAAATTCAAAACGTGTACTAAAGTTCATAACGCAAATGGTTCATTCTTCCTTTTTACCGACAATAAACCGTCCGACCGTCCGTCCGGTAATATTTTCAGTTTTGTTAGTTTGTTGAACTATCAATAATTATGGTTTCAGTGTTCAATTTCAAAAACATTGCATATATTCTTTATTAAGACAGTATTTCAATGCTTCCTGTCCTGCAAATAATGTTTTGTTCTTTTTAATGTGGTTTACAGAAACACTGACAGAATATCCGTTTTTAGCCGAAACCAAGTTTTAAATGACCACTCTGTCACGGCATTCTACGAAAAACAAAATTATTAAAAAAACATGGATAAATAAAAGTATATGAAACACGAAAAACATAATTATCAATACTCTAATGAGACGCATCATAAGTTCATAACATGAGAGAATGTCGTTAAAAAAGAAGAACGACCCCAGGAATGAACTCGGGACAACTAGCTTCGTGAGCAAATAATAAATTTATTCTGTGCCAATTGAAATTAGTTATGATTTAAATACCAAACGAACCAATTCACCATTATTACTCGATAATCAATTTTAAAAATCAAGTGAGGTCTTAGCACTTATCTATTCACTTGATCTTTACTATAACATTAAGTTTACGATTTCACTATCATTAATTATACGTTATTTTATACGCTTGATAAATATTTGAGGTAACATGTCAAACGTAACCGTACGTGTGGTTGCCTGATTAGAATAGTGCCACCCCATATTGTCATCCCGTGGATGTCGTAAGAGGCGACTAAGGGCGACTTATAAAGTCTTGTAGTACTATTAGGCGATGGGCTTGGAACCTATCAATAATATGCCTGGTCAACATCTTAGCCTATTTGTGCAAAATGTGGTTAATGAATTATCAACAACTTTTTAAGTTGTAATTCTATAGCTCTGCCTAGCCCACTCTGGGATTACAGGCGTGAAGGTATGTATGTTTGTATGTAATTATACGTTATTTTATACGCTTGATGAATATTTGAGGTAACATGTCAAACAGTACTAATTTGTTTATACATACATACATAAACTCACGCCTTCATTCCCAGAGTGGTACCCCACTCAGAGCTACAGAATTACCAACCACTCTAAAAATTTGTTAATAATTCTATTTTCGGCTAAGATTCGGATTTATATCTTTGGTAATTTCAATAGACACAGGCTATAGGCTAACGTGTCGATAGACAACGCTATTTAATCTACAGATCTCGTAATAAAATATCGTTCTACAAAACTAAGTCAACGAATTTCCCCATTATAAAATAAATGGAACCATGTTGCAACGGCAAATATAACCATGTCAAAGTAATTAGCGACACGTAGTAAATTTGCCTGAGTTCTGTCTCCCCGCAATTCGCGGAAATGAATGAGAGAAGCACACATGCTGGGTGGGATACGCGCTTGTGACGAATCCAATTTTAATTATTTTGTCGTACGTTGGATTTGAATTGACAACATTTAAAAAAAAAGAGCGTTATTTATTTTTCGCGTTTATAATAGCTGGTTAAAAATAAGACTATCCGTATTTCTCAGTTTTTCTTTATTTAACTTAAATTCGTCGTTAATAATTTATTAAAGAAATAGTCATTAAAAAGACCGTATATCCAAAGTTAGGAATACTGATGTCGTGATCTTAGCATGACATAAAATAAAATAAAGTAACTTTAAACAGATATAGAACTGACTGTCATGTCATGTCACTCACTTGTCAATCATTCGCTGCCGTTCGTTCACAAATTTGTTATTTTGCGTAATTTAATTAATTACATAATTTGTAGACGCCATTAAAATAAATAAACTATTTTGCATTTACTGCTTTGCATCTGCTTTGAGTTTCATTCGTCAGACAGATAAAAAATGAACATGACAGTTACTGTTGTATATAATTTTTTTTGAATAAATGGACTAAGGTCACTATAAGTGTATTCCTAACATTCACAATCCAACTTTTTTTACTGTTTTTCCTAAATATAAAAAAAGCTACTGCATAAAAAAATCCAAACATATTTTTACTGTAATCAGCAGTATAAAATCTAGAAACAGTATTTTATTTTACTACCTTAGCACATAATGGATTGTTGTCAATTGGGACAGACTAGTTTGTTGCCTTTTGTTTAAATACTATTATTTTTTTCCTTTGTTTTTAAATTTCTGATTACTCCTACGTTCTACTATTAATATAGAAAAGGTTAGATATCAGATATCATATTTTAATACAATATTAAGATAAAAGTATGCGGATGTCATTTCAACCAAAAGTATTTAGAAAAAAATAAGGATGTTTCTTGGAAAAAATAATGGTCACGACACCGTGTAAAAAGTAAGCAGTCTTACAAAAGGTAAATAAATTTCAGTAACAAAGAGGCATTATACATAAATATTTTAAGAATGCCTGTTGACCACTGTGGACGTTGAGAGAACGTTCAGTAATTTAAAGTGGATATTTACACCTAGACCGCAATTCTAAATACCGACGAATATGGTGTTTTTTATTGTTTAATATGAAAACTATAAAAAAAAACATGTTTTAATTTGTTTACTGGTTTTATTTCAAAACGAAGAAAAAATATTTAATTATTATTTTTGTTCAATAACATTTAGATGTTGACGGTAACATCGATATTTTTTTGTCGATTAAATATTCAGCTAAGTACATCACTTTAGTACGGTGACTTAGCACAGGTATGATTATAGTATTGTTTTTAACTTCATACCCAGT
Organism: Acleris emargana; assembly: GCA_927399475.2. NCBI lineage: Eukaryota > Metazoa > Arthropoda > Insecta > Lepidoptera > Tortricidae > Acleris > Acleris emargana. The sequence goes on from OV656843.1 coordinate 4,752,949, forward strand.
TTGGTTTAAATTGTTGTCGTCTTAAGCACAAAAATTCGAGCCCAGATAACCGAATGACTAAACTGATTCCACAGGAATCCCATAAATAACAATTAAAAAAGTTTTTTTTCGTTTAAAAAAGATGCTAATGCATTTCAAGCTAACCACTAGTCAGACTTAAACGGATACTTCTCGAGTCCCGAACATTAATTACCGTCCACTAGCAAGGAATTATTTTTAATTAAACTTGAAAATTAACGCGCTCGCTGTTAATGATGGAGATTTGTGCGCCATTTTTTGCGCAAGAGTTGTGGTTTCAAAATGGCGGATTTAGGTTTTTATTTTAATTAATTTATTAGATTTTTTCAAAAAAAAAAAAAAAAACAGAAATTTGAGAATTTGGAGTTTTAAGTTTTGTGTGAATAAAAATTAATTTACACTTACGCAGTGTAGAAAAACATGTACCTTTTCAGTGAGACTTTTAGTTTGTTGTTAGACTTCGCCTAAACAAGACGTGAGTCAACAACTGTTTAAGTTTTTCTTTATCATACTGCTTTTTATCAATTTTAACATTCAATTAACAGTTAATATTTTTTTTAATTATTTGCATGCATATATGGATACTTAGTGCTTTTGTTTCAGAAAAGTATTTTTGCTATTTAAAGATAATAATTAGTTTTAACACTGATTGACATTAAAAAATAGCTGGCTATTCTGGTAAAGACCCACTGGTAATTTTCCTGTGCCTATTCTAAACAGTAAAAAAAAAATCGTCTTTGGCCTGTTATGGTATTATTTTTAAATCGGTCTCCTTTAATGTCAAGCTAAAAGTCAATAAGAGCGATGAAAACGTTTACAATATGATAACAGCTCAAAAACGATAATATTGTTTTTACCTTGTTGAAAAGAGGCCTTGAACTTAAAAACACGAATACGAAATAAATCCCATCAAAATAATCCCACAAATAAAACCAACCAGATAACAAAACACTTAAAGCGAACTATCAACCCCGCATAAAAAACCTTTATGAAAATTGAAACGTTGTTTTCCCGGTGTTTTTTTTTTCATTTTCCGTATATAACACGTAGGTTGTTTAAAATTCCGGTGAGCCCGCCCTATTACCCTATCGGACACGTGACAGACAAGATAACATTGACGTGACAAATGTAGCCCACGAAATAGGGATACCATGGTGTTGGACTAAAAGGAAGACTTAGTATTTGCCTTTGATTTTAGTAGTAGGGGTACATTTCATACATACAAACATACCTTCACGCCCGTAATCCCAGAGAGGGGTAGGCAGAGCTACAGAATTACCTAGAATTGTAAAAACTGATTAATAATTCTGTAACCACATTTTTATATAATTACGTTCATTGACGACGCGCTGGCCTAGTTGGTAGTGACAATTGTGGTCCTGGGTTCAAATCCCGGTAAGGACAGATATTTGTGTGATGAGCGCAAATATTTGTTCTCCTGAGTCATGGATGTTTTCTATGTATTTAAGTATATAATTCTCTATATAAGTATTTATATCGTTGTCTAGTACCCATAGTACAAGCCTAGAGCTTAGTTTGGGGCTAGGTCAATTGGTGTGACATTGTCCCCTGATATTTATTTATTTCTTCTTTTCTTTATTGATATTCTAAATTACGCCATTGAAATGATTTTAGGTGATATTTAAGTGGACGTTTTTCTACCCTTGAATCTAGTCCGATTTTTACAATTTTTGAATATGGTGTAGATATTATGAAAAACTATGTCTGTACGTTTTCCTTTCCACGAAAATACTTCTTAGAATGAAACAAATTTATAAAACAAAATCAGAAATGTACATACATACTTCTATAATAACTACAACATAATTAAAAATTGTGGAAATCGGACTTGATTTAGGGGGCGAGAAACGTTAACGGCTAGAGCTAAATTTGTAGGGATCGTTTTGATAGATACGAGATTTTAGCGACGCTTCACAGTTCTCTTAAACGCGCATCGCAAAAACTGGAACCTACAAACTGAACTGCACAGAAAGTAAACTTAATGTTCATCAGAAGCGTAGTTTCAAAAATAAAAAACCGGCCAAGTGCGAGTCGGACTCGCGCACGTAGGGTTCCGTACAACTATACATCTAAATAAATGTTTTTCTTTATTCTTTATTATATTTGAGTTGATTGAATGAAAGGTAAAATGCGGTTTACGATTTATAACGTATTAAAAAAAAACTAATTATTAGATCTCGTTCAAACCAATTTTCGGTGGAAGTTTGCATGGTAATGTACATCATATATTATTTTTACATTTATCATTCCCTTATTTTAGAAGTTACGGGGGGGGGGGACACACATTTTTCCACTTTGGAAGCGTCTCTCGCGCAAACTATTCAGTTTAGAAAAAAATTATAATAGAAACCTCAATATCATTTTTGAATACCTATCCATAGATACCCCACACGTATGAGTTTGATGAAAAAAAATTTTTTGAGTTTCAGTTCTAAGTATGGGGAACCCCAAAAATTTATTGTTTTTTTTCTATTTTTGTATGAAAATCTTAATGCGGTTCACCGAATACATCTACTTACCAAGTTTCCACAGTATAGCTCTTATAGTTACGGAATAAAGTGGCTGTGACATACGGACGGACAGACGGACAGACATGACGAATCTATAAGGGTTCCGTTTTTTGCCATTTGGCTACGGAACCCTAAAAAATCGTGACAAACGACACCAAAAAAATAGAGAAATATACTCACGAAAGAATGTTATTTAGTGTGCTTTTAGTTTTTTTTTGGTTGTGTCGTACAGTATTTTTTGTGGTACGGTTTATGTTTTTGGCTGTGCACTCAAATATTTAAAAAAAATATATAAGGAGGAAAATTTAAATAAATATATTCTCCATTCTTATTGTTGATGATATTTTCTATAATTGATCCTTTTATTTACTTACTTACTCGCAATATGCATTGAAAAAAATGTTTGCTACAAATGCAAAATCTGTTGGTAAAACATTTAGTTTCTACACTTGTAACAGAAATACCTATTTAACATCAGGAAAAAAATATTACTACATCCGATGGCAAATAAACTGCCTACATATTTTTGGCGACCCCAAAACTCAGAATCGTAATATTTTATTCTATAAGCGTACTCTTCAAATGAAGGCAATGCGTTACTCATGGAGAGCACACGACAGCTCCAAATGATCTCTCAATCAGGGAACTTTAGCTCTTATAACCACCGAATAAGGTTCTCGGGGGGTGTATTTCAACTTTGTTGCATTAGGCTATTGGTAAAATTAAATAAGCCTTTATACGACCACGAAAATCATATAAAATAAAACGTTTTAAGGACGATCGTAACTGTTTATTGAGAAATGAAACGTGGGTACATTTTTGTACTAACTCTGATAACTTAAGAAATTGGTATCTATACCTAGCAGTTGATATTTTATACTTTGTTTATTTTGTGTGATGTGATCAAGTACTTTCCTTATAATTAAACTTTATAATTATCATTTTTTTACTTGCTTTTGTATACTAAATAATCATTTTCATTGAAAAAAAACAATAAATGTGTCTACTATAATAAACTATATAATTATATTTTACATACATTTCAGACTGCTACGACTTGGGGACCTACGTTACTTTACTTTACTACATTTTACTTGTGGTAAGACTTTGTGCAGGGTCCATCCGGGTTGGTACCATCATCTTATCTATTAACCTACCGCCAAGCAGCAGTGTTTGCATTGTTGTGTTCCGGTTTGGGGATATGACAGCCGGTGAAATGACTAGCATAGAAGCATACCATCTTAGTCCTCAGGGTTGGCATGGCAACGCATTTGCAGTCTTAGGATTGCGGTCTTGTGAATGCGAATGTCTATGGGTCACAGTTTCCACTTACCATCAGGTGGCCTGTGTGCTCGTTTGCCTTTCTATGCCATTAAAAAAAAAACCTACATGAGACGACCATACTCTTTCCTCTCTCCTGGTGTTGCAGGTATCCATGGGCATCGGTAATCACTTCACATAGGTGATTCGTTTTCCCTCTCTAACATAATAAAATACATTAATGAAAAAACAAATTGAAAATTTGCAAACGTCAACAATGCCATGATCGTAATAATATTAAATTCCCACAAACTAACCGCTTTATGCACCAACGAAATAACAACGTATTTTTGTTCGCGACAAATTTGATTACATTGTGCAAATTTCATCAACGACATCTGAAAAATAGAATGGGCGGCACCTTTGGTCTCAGTTTATGCTGCTGTTTCTCAAACTTTAAGTAAGGGAGGGATGTAATAAAAAAAATGCTAGAAAAGTAAAAAAAATGTAAATATGCAATTAAAAAATTATATTAATCTAAGCTATCCTATTAAGGTTTATAAATCATTTGTAGGTCAATGCATAGTTTTCTATAATAAATTACCACTTTATTATATAATATAGGTACTACAATTAAAAGTTAAAACTAACCTTTTTTAAATTAACATTAAACTAAGCTACTCAAATGTTAAAGATGTAAATAATAATCACCACTATAAAAAGAACACCCCCTCTAGCAGGTCCGCTCTCGGCATGGTCCCTATGACACTGATTGCATTACCTCTCTGGATATCTAGCCCAATCCTTTGGGAGAGGTAAACACCAGCTCTAGGATCTCCTATGAGCCGGGATGTCAGAGCCTTCATAGAGCTATTAATTGCGTCCCTAATGTCGAAACACTATAGATTTGTCATCAGAATTTGTGTATTCTACTACAAAAAAAAAACCCATTTGTTGTACCGCATAATTCACGCTTAAAGATTACTTAAATAATTTTCAAATCTCACAGTAGTATTACAAATTTTATTGTGTAGTGTATGATATAACACAACTTTAGTGATAAGCAAAAACGGCGTAGAAGCAGCGCACGAATCTAACTTAAATTAAAATATTTAAATTATTTAGTTTTTTTGCGGCGTTTCTTCTCAGCAGTGGTCTCCTGCGAAGCGCTGGTAGATTTTTGACGTGTAAAAGTGCCCGTGCGGCCTACTTACTGAATAACATCTTTTATCTTTTTTTTAATGTTACTATTTCTCTGTTATCCTACTTTGTGTAAGTATTTGTTTGTTACTCCTTCACGTTGCAACAGCTGGACGGATTTGGATGAAATGTAGATAACTTATATAATACCTTGGACTAATACATAGGCAACTTTTTATCCCGGGAAATTTAAAAGTTTCCGAGGGAATAACCATAATCGAAATCTACGCTGATTAAATCACGGGCAGACGCTAAAATATATAAAATGCAATATTCTAACTTCTTATACGAACAACTACAATTCAATTTTTCCTTTATAAAACAATTATAGCTCAACATTTCATAAAACAGCACCGCTACTTTTGAGAATCTTTGCTCAAACCGAATTGGCAGCGCTCGAATTTGGCCTCGCAAAGTTTCGACGACTTTAAGGCCAAGTTTGCAGAAAATTTTACCGCCTTACCTATTCAATTGTAGGCCCTTTACGTAGGGTAAACAAGCGTTTCCCTATGCAGGGAAACGGTAGAAGAATTTGGGGAACAAAAAGGTAGAAACGCAATGTCAGATGAAAGGAAAGTTTTACAAAGGTTTTTCTATCGTGGAGTGAGTTTGGTAGTTTGGTGCTGATAGCTGATTATGGAGTTTTGTCCTTGGAAGTTTTCTTCGGATCAATTTGTCGCTACAAAACAGAAATAACATTGTTTATTTTTTCCTATTTGGACTTCTCTCTGAATTCTCTCAGCCAATATTGAGGCGCAAACTGACTTACTGACATTAAATAACATAGGCTGGTATTTTGACAACCTCACTGACAACGAATTGCGACAGAATCCTGAAAGAAAGTATAACAAATTCGTTTTATCATACTTTATTATATCAAACGATAAGAAGTAACAGCGTCCCTTCCCACTTACTATCACGACACTGTATATGTTTAACATAAGTCTATCGCACACAAACATATTAATTGGTTGATGCCTTTGGGTAAAACCATGAAAAAGGGCATGAAGCGTTTGGGCGAATCTACTTATAAAAATGGCGACGGACTAGTAATATTTATATGAAATGTATTCACCTAGGGTCCTCATCTTATCGCATCTTAAGGGCCATGAGGGATGCATAGCACCGAAATGATACAAATCCTCGACAAGAAAAGGGCATTGTTTAACGCATGTATCTGTGTATGTGTTCTGTTTTTTTATTTATTATTACTGTGTTGCCATCCTTATTTTAATGATGTTTTTCTCTGTTCTGTTTTTTTTTCTTGTGTTCGTCGGATAAATGTTTCTATTGCTATTTCTATTTCTCTTTCTATGTGTGTGGATATTAAACTGTGTGTCTATACGTATTCGTCTATTTGTGGTATTGTTCAGTCTGTGAGCACTTAGAAGAGGCTTCGATTTAGTACTTCTCTCACTCGCTCTCATACGATCTTATTAAGAGCGAGTGAGAGAGAAGTACTAAAGAAAGCCTCAGTGCTCACAGACTGCACTTCCTTAACAAACGAACGGATTTGAACGCGAATGTTTTAGAAAGCTATTAAACGAACAATTACGTCACCAAATAAGTCTTGGTATTAGAATAGAAAAATACCTACCGTTGGCCTTATAATTAACTGCACACTTTTGTACCTTGTCATTTTAATATCTTTGACAGATTAGTGCGGCAGTTCGAACATTACGGTAATTTGACAAAGCTTTAAGATAAAAATGAAGGTAAAAATTTCCGAACAAAATGCGATAACGTTTCTCTCTCCTTAAAACTAGTCCTATGAAAGAATATATCTGTAAGTTTTCCTTTCGAAGAAACCATTTTTTAGAATGAAAAAAAAAAAAAAAAGAGTCACTTTCTAACAAGATTGTGTTTGTTTTGCCTAAGCTTCTGGATTCCATACGATCTACTATAACAATCAGCTTTGGTTGATAATAGTTAATATCTTAACTATTGTATTATTTTTTTGACAACTAAGAAAAAATATCTCTTAGTTGGCTCTCATTTTTTTTATGACCAGACTTACATACATACATAAACTCACGCCTTCATTCCCAGATAGGGTAGGCAGAGCTATAGAATTACCAGGCACTCTTACATAAGTTGTTGATAATTCTGTAACCACGTTTTGCACAATCAGGCTATGATGTTTACCAGTGTATTAATGACGGGTTGCAAGCCCATCGCCTAATATTACTAGAAGCCTTTATTATTCCCTTAGTCGCCTCTTACAACATCCACGGGAAGACATGGAGTGGCACTGTTCTAACCCGATGACCACATGACCAGACTTAGTTCTTCTATAATAATTAGAACATATTCAAAAATCGTGGGAATCGGACTTAATACAGGGGGTGAGAAACGTCAGTTCGAGCTCAATTTGTATGGTTTTTTTTTTAACTACGCGATTTTAGCGGCGCCGGCGCTTCACAATTATCTTAAAGTGAGCAGCTACTTACAAAGCCAACCATATTTTAAAAGCCGATTCACTCATTTAAATATTAATAAGTCACCTTTTAGAACTACACGTAACTACGTTATGTCGAATGTGAATAAGAAATGGGCAAATGTATTCAGTTGAGGATACTTCGGTGTTTGGGGGACTCGCAGATTTAAAAGAAAAACCGGAATCTTTATTAAATCAGTGTCGTGGACGTGATCTTGTCAAGGTTCGTGTTTTATTTTTCTGTCTGATACGGAATTTCGTTCGGAAAATACGTTTCTTTGCCATAATTATGTGTACATGCTTTGTACGTCAACTACATGCACAGGGGGATTTTTAGCAGCTTTTGTGTTTTTTTTTAGTTTTGACACGTTTCCCTGCTCAACTACGCATGATATTTTTCTTTTATACAGGGTGGAAAGGGACGAGGGCCGTTCCCGAAAATATAATATCACATAAGTGATGTACATTCGATGTGCAATGGTTAGAAACAATTATTATAAAGAAAACAAAAAAGTTAAAATAAGTCATGTTTAATATTGGTGACAACCCTATGTTCCTACCTAAGTACATTCCAACATTTGTAAGGAGAAAAGGATACCTGTTATCTTATGGATCTACACCCGTTGTTCAAATATTCCACCGCGTCTAATAATACAGGCAGCAGCTCGTGCCCGAGTATGGCGATGCACCTTCGATAATGTATTTTCTTCACGATTTTTTCTACGCAGTTGTTCGAAGGCAGTAATTAATCTTTCTTTCATTTCCTCGGCAGTATCACATTCTGTCCTGAACACGCTTGAACGCTGTATGTGATAAGGACGACGACGGGCACGTTTTAGTATCTTCAATACTGTCGTATGAGTTAATCCGAAGTGCTGACCCGCCCGCCTGGAACTTGCTCTTGGATTTCGATCAAAATAACGCAGTACTCTTTCTTCGAGCCCCGCAGCAAGTCGTACGACACCTCCTCCGCGTTGGTCGTCTTGAGATGTTCGGGGGATTATAGGACGATTGCTAGCAACGCGGTCAAAGGCACGTAAAATCGTTCGACGATCTGATGGATGCGGTGGAGGATATCGCTGTCTGTATTGACGCAAAGTCTCAGAGGTATTGTAGTTGCACTCTGCGTATATCAGTAACAAATTGAGATAATCTCTAGCCTCAAATAGTGGCATTATTAAGCATTTTATTAGTTTAAGAGTGTGATATAATTGTGACGTGCTTATTGTAATAATTATCTGTGAAACAAACAGGTTGCAAAACAAAAATATTGTCAATGCACCTACAAAATGTCATCCATCAATAACGTCACAAAGTTAGTGTTTACTAGTTAGGTCAAGGTGGGGTCATTGACCTTATCAGCTGTTAGGGTTGAAACTACTCGGTTTTTGTATTCAACTTTAACGAGCTGTAACTCGAAAACGGCTAAAAATATTACCATAGTTTCTTGGAGAAAAATATAGTACTAAAGATACATAATCTCGAATTTAACGGAAAGGCCGTCGTCCCTTTCCACCCTGTATTGTATAATCTACACATATCATAAGTCCTCTATTATGCGTTCCAAACCCGTAGGAAATGACCAGCATTATTACAACCAATTTTACTGTGAGAACTTTTTTGTCGTAGGTAAAATCTGTACTGCAATGTTATTACAATATAGATTTTGGTAAGGTTATGAGTTTAAATTTGTAACAGCTGTCAAAACTAAAGAGGGTCTCTTTTCTAGTATTTATAGATATTAAATTGTTATCGACTCGAAACTTCAATTCAGTATGTTTTTTAAATATAAACCACACGATGTTTAATCTCGAATGACTTGAGAATAGGGACTTCATTTGTTTGCCCATAATAAAAAAAAAACATTCGTTATGACGAAGGATCCAATTGCCGCCATTATTGTTGTCATTTGTTTGTTGATTTTTGCTGTAACGAAAGCAGGATAATTCTAAATTTCTGATATGTATGAAGATAAATTAGTGTATGCAACTGTACATAATGTAAGCCTTAAATCTCGTGTGATCCTATTATGAAACTCGCTCTTACTTTAAGGCCTCTCATTATGCATCAGTTGCATAAACTACTATTATATAATAGGTTAAGTATTATCGTTGTGTATTATCACAAGCAATATTCAAAATTACGACTATTGAGTTTTTGCGGCGTTTCTTCTAAGAAGTGGTGTCCTCTTGGGAAGCGCTGGTAGTTTTTTAACTTGTAAAAGTGGCCCATTTTTTTTTCTCAAAATGTCTGTCAGTTTCGTCGGTAAAAGTCGGTACGATTTGGGTGGTAATATAAACAATTATTTTTCTTAATCTGCTGTACAATAAGTTCCATTTTGCTGTAAATAACAGCTCTAAACTAGTGATGGTCATGTCTCGAATTACACGCTTGTGTAAATCGCATGAGAGATTACACAACCTGGCTGTACTGACGCATACAAAATTGTTTCCCGGTGTACTTCGTGACGTGAATCCGTGATAACTTGTGTACTCGGCAGTAGGTACAGTGTCAAGGGGATACGCATCCACAACTTGTCACCAAAAAGGTTTTATTTGACTGAAGATGTTAATGAGACTTGACTTATTTATGCCAGTGATATGCCCAAGTAAAATTGCAAGAATGTGAACCGATCTAAAAGAAAAAGATGGTAAAAGTGTGCAAAGTCGATATGTTTCTTAAGCCTTTTCGCTTTGGGGAGCAGGATAGACCGCAAACGACAGATTTTTAATGACATGGAAAAGGTAAACAAGCACACAGTTAGTGGACTCAGACATTTTTAATCTCAAGAATGCAACCCCAAGACTTTAAAAAAAGCATATTGTTTGATCCTACATTTGTCTGTAATATCAACCTTAACTGTAGGGTTCTAGAAAAAAAAGGTATAAGTAGACTTAATTCAAAATATAATCCGTTTCTGTATACATTATACTTTACTATACTTAGTACCTGTTTCACAATCGACAATTAATGTATGTGCAAGTTAAGTTAGCCCTCTCCTTGTCCATGTTCAAGTGTAAGAAAAATATTTTTTTTCTTGTGGGAGAACCTTGTGCAGGGTCCGTCCGGGTTGGTACCACCATCTTATCCATTAACCTACCGCCAAGCAGCAGTCTTAGCATTGTTGTGTTCTGGTTTGGGGATATGCAGCCGGTGAAATGACTAGCTTAGAGGCATTCCATCTTAGTCCTCAGGGTTGGCAGTGCATTTGCAGTCTTGTGAATGCGAATGTCTATGGGTCACAGTTTCCACTTACCATCAGGTGGCCTGTGTGCTCGTTTGTCTTCTCTATGCCATATTTTTTTTAAAGAAAATAATGATAACTACCTACTTATGGCCTGTGTTAAAAGTGGATTCCTCGACTGGCGCTTTTTCTGTTGATATTTGGTATTACATTTGCGCTTGAACCTACCTGCTACTCCTGATATATATCACGTGTCAACGAAAATTTATTGACGAACAAAAAAAACGTTAAACCTGTATTTTCAACACATTTATCACAGTTGATCCCGGGTGAGCGGTAAACAAAGCGTTCCATTTAAACACTGAGAAATATATGTAGTTACAAACTGTTTTTTTTTCATTGCTGCTATTTCATTTTGTTTATTCTACAAGTAAACAAATGCCATGAAAAAAACTTACACAAAAACTGGTTTTAAACTGATCCCTAGTCTCATTATATACATACTACAGTCGTATTTCTGTTGTTACTATCAGCTTTGGTTGATTTTACTAATATCTTAGCTATTGTATCCATTTTATGTCAACTACAAGAACAATTCTCTTTGTTGGCTCTTATTTTTTTGAGAAGCGATTTCATAAATATGTGATCACTTTAGTACCTTGTCTATTTAGTGTCATATTTAGACTGCCATTTATAAATTGTCATAGCGATTAAAGTGACAAGGTATAAAATTGTACACACATTTATGAACTCGACTGTAACAGTCATTTTAGGCAATAAGCTATCCGTTTTCCAAATTCAATTTAAATCTGTCCTTTCATTTTAGAGTTAAAAAATAATAAACTGACTATCTCCCACACGATCTTTTCTATTTGCTATACAAGAGTATCTAACATCAACATGTCTGCACTTACGGTAACTTTGAAATACTAATAGTTTGCTAAATCACCAGTAAATTATTTAAAGATAGTGAATTATAGAACACTCGTTACTAGCCAACCAAGCGGCATAATCGGCTATGTAACCAAACCGATTTCACCCGGTGGATTTGACCACATTCCACCAATTTGTGGTGACCACCGCAACGCAAAACGCATGAAATCACGCTGTATATCAATCAGGTAAAACTGCAAAAATACTATCCAAGGTAAAATTAACCTTATTGAAGAGGACGTTTATGCCGTTCTTATGAAAACATTTATGTGAATAACATAGGAAGAATTATAAAAAGAGCGTAAACGTCAATCGTATTATGGTTCTTTTTAATTTGGTCAATTGGCGTACCGATGAAAATGCTCATGATTCCATTTGGAGTCATATGTCTATAGAATTGGAAATTTCTGGCAATTTGTGAATTCTCGATGTTATCAAGCCGCAAAGGTACATTTTTGGAATTCAGTGGTTCCATAAATGCAGATGCTGCAATGCAGTTTTTGACGATTTAAATAATTAGAATTTTAGTGCTTCTGAAATCACCCGAACTATGCAATTTGGTAATAACTAAATTAAATAAAACAGAATGTACAAATAAGTTCCTTAAAACTAACATCCAATATCAAAGACCCTTTTTGAGGCTCCGTACCCAAAGGGTAAAAACGAGGTCTTATTACTACGACTTCGCTGTCCGTCTGTCTGTCAGTCACCAGGGTGTATCTCACGAAGCGTGATAGCTAGACAGTAGAAATTTTCACTGATGATATATTTCTGTTGCCGCTATAACAACAAATACTAAACATATAATAAAATAAATATTTAAGGGGGGCTCCCATACAACAAACGTGATAAAAATGTTTATAGATAATTGTACGGATCCCTTCGTGCGCGAGTCCAACACGAACTTGGCCGGTAATTTTAAATCACCCGAACCATGAAATTTGGTAATGACTAAATTATAAAGAAATAATGTTTGAATAAGTTCCTTAAAACATACATCCAGACCCTTTTTATTGACGACGCGCTGGCCTAGTTGGTAGTGACCCTGCCTACGAAGCTAGCGTTCCTGGGTTCAAATCCCGGTAAGGGCAGATATTTGTGTGATGAGCGCGAATATTTGTTCCTGAGTCATGGATGTTTTCTATGTATTTAAGTATATATTTCTCTATATAAGTATTTATATCGTTGTCTAGTACACATAGTACAAGCCTAGAGCTTAGTTTGGGACTAGGTCAATTGGTGTGACATTGTCTCCTGATATTTATTATTGATATTAAAAATACAGGTTGTTTTTTTTGACACTTTGTACTTATTTGTAGATCATTTGTAATAACACGCTACTTAGGTATGTACATACAATATTTACATTATATGCATACGTGCAATCGATTCAGCTGTCAATATGCAGATAATTATAATGATTACGCAGAAAAGACACAAAGGTCGTGAATGAATGGAATTACTGATCACGTTGTAATTATGATTTCTAGGAAAAGTTAATGTCAGAATGTGACAAACAGATAGGACATAATGTAACAGACGAGTATTTAATATAATAACATACGCATAAAAACGCTACGCTACGGAAAACCAGAAAGCAGGAGAGTTAGTAGGTATAACTCTGCAGTTAAATTAATGGTAAAAGAAAAGTACAGGCTATTGTATGCAGTGCAGGTAGTCACGACATGTCTAACCTAACCTACGTAACCCATGCTTAAGATACAAACCTCTTTTGTACAAACCTCCCTGTCGCAAGGATATGTACAAACGAAATATATTTAATCTGAGCATTGTAGTTTTTAATCATTTACCGGATGAATTAAGATGAATTATGCTGTCGGGGAAAATGTTTAAACGTAACTTGACAAAATGGCAAAAGGAGATATGTTTGACAGTGTCAAGGAATATTTAGACGCTTAATTTTGTATTATTTTATTATTGACTAGAATTTATATTTGAAATAGAATATTTATAATATTTGTACGCTTGCTTGCATGCTGAATACAAGTGCTTTAATTTTATAACTAAGACCGTGTATTACTGTATTCTGACAAATAAATGAATTTTGATTTTTGATTTTTGATTTGATAACCTAATAAAATATTTTTATAACAAAACAAAACACCGCTTTCAAAAACGCTTAAAATAATTTCTATTAAAGTAATAGATAATAGGTTAGTCCAACTGTAGTACGGTTTTTTGTTGAAAATATTGTGAGGCGCCGACTTCAGTTGGACTGACTTATTTACCTATCATTTTAATCGTGTTTTTGCGTTTTAAGGTGGTTTTTTGTTTTTAACATTTATTTTATTTTACACTTTATAGTGATCATAATAAGCTTATGGGGCACCACTTCCTGGTTGATATAATATGAAATTTTAAGACATATCAAGCTCGCCGCAAGCAACGCCGCTGGAAATCCATTGTCATTTTTAAACAATCAATTAAATGTTCTTCATTGTAGCCGCTCAACTATCTTAATCGAGATATCTTAGTGCCAACCTTGATATCGGTACGTTTGAGGAGTTTTGATGGCCATCTGTGGTCTTCATCATAAGTCCCACTTCAGCAAATTATACTTTCTTATTGCAAATGCTGATCTTGTCACTAAAATAGTAAAAGGGTAGTTCTACCATTTCGTGCAAATCGGATGAATTGGTGAGAAATTTTTATTTTAATTTTTATTCTATGCTAATGGTAAGAAATAGGAAAAATAAACACTGTAACATATTTTATTATGAATTATACGAAAAAATACCGAGATATGGAAATTGAGTATTTTAAAAGGAATGGTAATGAAGTACGGAAAATGGTAATGATATAAGATTTTGTGGGAATAAAAGTGCGATATTAGTAATGAAGGCTTAAGTAAAAAATCGATAAAAGATTATTTTTTAATGTCCTAAATAGAAAGAAACTTATTAGTAACACTATCGGCCAGTATGTTGTGACTGTTGTGTTTGTTCTGGAACGATTAAGTTTTCTTTAATTTAAATGTAATACTGCAATTAATTAACATCGTTTTATGTTCATTACCATTCTTACTATAGTGAATGGTAAAATATGGTAATGAGGAGAATGGTAATGAATATTTTCTTTAAAAAAAAAATTTTTACTCTTTATAAACAAATGCAATCTTAGGTATATTTATTTAGTAAGGTTCCAAACTTCAACGTTAATTATTTAAGTGTCTACAGTACAATAAAACACTAAGCATTAATATAAGAACAGCATAAATGGAAATGAAAAAAAAACGTACTAAATCCAAAACTCGGCCACGAATATTTTTTTACAATAACCTGCACGCGTCCCATCTCTTCACTGTTCACTGAGACGACTAGAGCGGGATCGCGGGCAGGGGGAACGATGCCTAGACTAATAATTCGCAGGACTTCAGTTTGATTTTGTTATTGCAAATTGAATTTATGTTTATTTGTGGGAGGACCTTGTGCAGGGTCCGTCCGGGTTGGTACCACCATCTTATCCATTAACCTACCGCCAAGCAGCAGTGTTCGCATCGTTGTGTTCCGGTTTGGGGATAAGACAGCCGGTGAAATGACTAGCATAGAGGCATTCCATCTTAGTCCTCAGGGTTGGCAACGCATTTGCAGACTTGTGAATGCGAATGTCTATGGGTCACAGTTTCCACTTACCATCAGGTGGCCTGTGTGCTCGTTTGCCTTCCCATGTTATAAAAAAAAAAAAAAATTTTTTTGTACAAAAATGTTTTGCTATACAGTGAAAGTAAATAACCACTATATGTCGGTTTAAAGCTTCAGTTTTATTCCTTCGTAAGTATTTCAACATTATCAGAGGATATAATCTAATGTGGTACGTGTAATAAATTACTTATTTGCCCTCAAACCTATTTATTTATGTTATGAACGATGATGGTAATGAATTTTTGGCACGGTTATTTAAAAAAAAAAATATATTGCAATACTATAATAAATTTTAAATGCAAAATATACCTGTGTACCTAACACAACATAAATATAAAACATAAAAGACCAGTTCAACGTGATTAACTGATTAAATTTAAAAATTAAATATCTTTAAAACCGTTACAGTTATCATTTGTCCGTCTTCGGGAAATTAACTTTATTTGGCCTAAAGAACGTTCCCTTAAAGTTATCGTAAATAAAAAAAAACACGGTGTATACGGTCTTTTTAATGACTATTTCTTTAATAAATTATTAAAGACGAATTTAAATTAAATAAAGAAAAACCAAGAAATACAGGTAGTCTAATTTTAAACCAGCTATTATAAACGCGAAAAAACAATAATACTTTTTTTTTAATGTTGTCAATTAAAGCTCCTAAGTTTCTAAAATTCAAAATTCAAAATTCAAAATTCAAAATTCAAAATTCAAAATATTTATTCAGTAAAGTAGTAAACTTCTAAGCTTGTACTAGCTATGGGTACTATAATAAAATACATAGTTCATAAGACGTTTTAATATTCTAGAAGATCAACATTGGCAAGTAGTTCCGCAGTGATGAAGGTTAAGCTCAAATATTCATCACTGTCACTGAACTATTTTGGTCAGCTCAGGAATGGTACGTGAGTGAATTACAGTATGTACTTTACTAGATTGCGTAAACATGGCGGCTGCGGACATTGTGGAGTTGATGGAAACTGAGATTTTTGTTGAATTCTGTATAAAGAAGACTTTAGTTAAATACTTTTACATTTAAAGATATATTATATACATACATTCACGCCTGTAATCCCAGAGTGGGCTAGGCAGAGCTACAGAATTACAATTTTAAAAGGTTGTTGTTATTCAGTAACCACAATTTGCACAAACAGGCTAAGATGTTTACCAGCATATTAGTGACAGTTTGCAAGCCTATATCGCCTAACAGTACTACTTGCCTCTTACGACATCCACCGGAAGACATGGAGTGGCACTATTCTAACCCGGCAACCACACGGGAATATATTATATTCTTATACTATTAACTGTCAACTCATCGAACTGTGTTAATAATAAGAACAAACAAAATAATATTTTGCTTGATTTTTATCCCCGTTTAAAAACAACCCGTGAATGCAGCGCAACTACCTTTTCCAATGTTTCTCTACTGCGAGCATAAAATGGGAGATTTGTTAATTTAAATTTCGTGTTGAATTCAACATTCAAAATTCGAAATATTTATTCAGTAAATTGGCCACATGAGGGCTCTTTTACACACGCCGGTAATATGGAGTGAATCTACTAGCGCTTCGGACAAGACCATCATTGCGGAGAAGAAGCGCCGCAAGAAACTCCAGCAGAAGGTAATTTTAGGAAAACACATTAGGAATATATCAATACACTTATTACTGGGGTCGAAGAAAAAAAGGTTAAGTCGACTTAACTCGTAATAAAAAGGGTACATACGTAAACGGAGTAGGTATACTAGACTTAAACCCTTTTTCACTTGATCTTCAGGAGACTTCTAACCTTTTTCCAACTCCTGGAGTTCCGACTCCCCAGACTTGATGCCGCAGGAAAACAGTAGGGCTATCAAAGTTTTTGTTAGACTTATGGTTTATTTATTCAACAATATGAGTCCGTGGTCAGCTGATATGAAAATCTTTATGAAAGCTCTGTCATCCCGGCTCATAGACAGCTCCGGAGATCCTAGAGCTGGGTGCTTACCTCTTCCAAAGGATTGGGCTAGCTATCCAGAGAGGTCATAGCCAGTGTCATAGGGATCATGCCGTGAGCGGACCTGTTAGAGGGGGTGTTCTTTTTATAGTGGTGATTATTATTTACATCTTTAATATTTGAGTAGCTTAGTTTAATTTTAATTTGAGTAGCTTAGTTTAATTTTAATTTTAATAAGTTTAGTTTTAACTTTTAATTGTAGTACCTATGTTATTACAATATTAGCTCACTCGCAAGTTTATGTAGTGTAACCAAGAACTTTATTTTGTTCTCAGTGGGGTCTCCCAAAATTAGTTTCCCTTACAATGCCTACAAGACAGAAACATTATTAACGTGAAGGTCACCCAACAAACGTTTAAATGTTTAGTTTATAGGTTAGTGAATACTGAAAACTGAGGCCTTAATATGGCTGTGGTTATCGCTCCACAAAATGTGGATAAAACATCCATCACTTTCTGACACTCAAGTGACGATTATAAGTACGTGAGTGATGGATGCTTTATCCACATTTTGTCACGTCTATCAATTGCTAAATAATGCAAAAATATTTTGAGTGAACTGCGTCTAGATTAAAATAGCTTGAAACCGTTCAATAAACACGTCACAGGGAAAGCCTAACGAGGGTTTTAAATAATTGGTAAGCGCTTAGTCCAACAATTTGTATCGTATGGGATAGCTTTTCATTGAGGTAAGTCGAAGATATGCTTATCAATTTTATACCCTAACGAAAACCCTTTAAAGTGTAAACGAGTCTGGTCCCTACTAATAATAAATAATAAATAATGATATTATGTGCGCAGATAAAGTAAACTATGTACAAAGACAAAGGGGGGGGGGGGGGGTATTTTATTTGGTGGGCGCGCATTCTGACTCATCACGGCCAAATACGCTTTACAATTACCAAACAGCAGTGTTCGCATTGTTGTGTTCCGGTTTGGGGATAAGACAGCCAGTGAAATGACTAGCATAGAGGCATCCATCTTAGTCCTCAGGGTTGGCAACGCATTTGCAGTCTCAGGATTGCATTGCAGTCTTGTGAATGCGAATGTCTGTGGGTCGCAGTTTCCACTTACCATCAGGTGGCCTGTGTGGTCGTCGTCATCGACAGAAATATAAATCATTTATTGTATGTGGTCGATTGATTTTGGACGTCTCGACGGACTTGAGGTAATCTGTAAGCTAGTGGTTCTTACTCACGAAATATCTTAGTGATTTCGTAAAGCTCCACGTAGCATTACAAGTGAGAAATATATCTTATTGAGAAGAGGAATTATCGTTCATTCGCTACGCCAAGAGACGCTGAGATAGATCGGGGGGCTTAGAGGGTTAAACCAAATAATCCATAGCCTCTGTGCTATCCCTTTTACTCAACAATTGTTATCCAATCGCGAGAAAGAGAAGGATAACGTGACTTTGAAGTACGATTTTGTTACAGGCTTAGGTTTGGGAGTCCATTTATTATTTCTTGACCGATAAGGTCACAGTTATAGTGCGGATAAAATACTCGGGAATCACAGTTACATTGACTTTTTAACTTAGTTTTCTTTTAAATTACTTTAGGTGGTATTTTAGTGATGGAGTGAAATTAACGGTACTAAAATTCATAACAATAAAAAAAAGGTTTGTACATGGTACAAGTACAAGATAACATAGTTAATTACACGCTTTGACCCAGGTACTCAAACATGTATAAAACAGAGTGAAAAACATTAGGTACTTACAGCCACCTAAGTCCTTTACTAAGTAAAGTTTGCAATAGCAAAGTTAGTGGATAGTAGTTAGTGGTCCATTCACACATTAACAAGTAAAAGCTTGTATAATTGACTTACACATCTATTATCAAACCCAAGAAAGATCTAAAGAGGGGAGATGAAAAGAACTTGGGCCTCTGTTTAACTCGGCAAGATCTTTGGTTTGAGGTGATATTGTATTGGTTTAAACCCGGCCGCTAGTACTGTCAAGTAAATAAGAGCTATCGTAACGGTGACACGCTGGCTGGTCACCACCTTCCCGAACACATGGTTGAGGGAGGCGATGACTGAGATACGCGTCATACTCGTGAACGGGTGCTGTCTGTAGGGCCGGTATATTCACGCTTGCAAGGACCTGTTTTCCGGTTAGTCATTTTAATTATCGTTCCTGACGTAGAGACCTCGTCATGTTGTTCTCCTAATCAGTATTTTTAATTTAATGTGATTGAGGTTACATTTGTAATGATTTTGTTTGTGTTACTTTTAAGTATTATTGTATTTTATGATTGCAAAAAAAAGACCCACTGAAGTTTATTCCGGCGCTTCTTCTACGCAATGATGGTCTTCTCCGAAGCACTTGTAGATTCACTCCATGTTACCGAGGTGTAAAAGAGCCCTCATGTGGCCAATACATAATGAATACATATATATTGAATTTTGAATACGATAACATGTCAAAGGCAATAAGCCCTGTTTAAGTAGGTAGTGAAATAGTACATTGTGTATTAAGGTCGGTAAGTAAGGAATTACGATCGAGGCTCTAGTAGAAGCCCGAAGTCGAAGACTGAGGGCTTTCTGAGTCGAGGTACGTAATTCCTGTACCGCCCGTGAAATATACAATGTTTTTCATCACATTTGCGAGTAAATAAATAAAATTCTAGGGCAGAAAAAACTTATAATATTATACACAAGTCAGCACAACTATTATTACGAATTACTTGAACTTTTTTTAAGCGGATGACGGGCGGACTCCACAGGTTACACAAATGTTTCGCTCAGAAATGTTAAGGGCAAATACTTACGTAGGTATACATACAGCCCTGAAGGAGTGTAAAAAAAAACGACGTTTTGATACAGAAAACTATTAAAATCGATTATTAAGAACATTAATTGAGTATTTTAGTAACATGTAGCGAGATTGCAATGAAATTCCTGTTTAAATAACATTTTAAGACAATTTTTCAATTGCGTGTAAACTCTTTGCTTGAACTTGCATGACATGTGTGCTGTGCTATAAATTAAAAAAATTACTTACCGACCTTGGGTTTCATGGTAAAAAAAAAGGTCGAGGGTTTTATATGGGGCATTGCGGCCAAGTTAACCTGTATGTTTAGATACTGTTTACGTGCAAGTGTGATGAAAAAAATCTTAGAATTACTATTCTTTCTTCTGTGGGTCTAGTATGGTTGCGTTTCTATGAATTACTTACTTATTATCATAGTGGCGGCACATGTGCCTTATCATTTAGTTGTCATGTTGCTAAATTAATCTGTCAGGGTATTGAAGTGATAAGGTACAGTCAGGTACACAGAGATGTACCCATTTTTTCACCTTATTACGTTGTAAATAACGTCCAAAAGTTTAAATTCATTATTTTCTCTGTCAAAAAGGAAGAAAGCTTGACGTTTTTCGGAACTCCATTAAAAAAAAACTTTAGAAAATTTTATTGTACTTACAGTTGAGTTCATAAATATGTGTACACTTAATTCCTTGTCTATGTATTGTCATGTTTAAACCGCCATACATAAATTGTCACAACGGTTAAAGTGAATTGTATAGCGTAGGAAAGCGAGATAAATAACAAATTTATAATCTGCGCTTTATTTGTTTTCCTATTATTATTATTTTATTCCCATGCAAAAAGACTGCTGACGTGTTAGGCGGATGCAATATGTTGCTCAGCGCAATCTACATTTTCCTTTTCGACACTTAAAAAAAAGTTTTTTTTGTACTATTTGAAAATAAAATAGTACGAGTATAAATACTTAGTATCAGTGGAACATGTATTGTGCAAGTATTTTGTCACATCGTTATAATCTTCACTCGCATGATATTTGTACAGTACCTAAATGATTTTTATAAATACAAACAAAATGAATACAGTAATTAGACAAACTTTCGCGGATTGAAATAACAGAGCCAACCTACGGAAAAACACAAAAATGAAGACGAGAGCGATGGATAAGAAAAGAAACACATAATTTGTCAAAAAATTATTGAAATGTCAAAGAACAGCTTCCATATAGCTGTTGACTTTAAAAAATACTGCTGAATGCAATAAATGCATGTACAGTACATTATTGCCTAGGCGCGGAAAGTAAGGGATTTCCTGACGAGGTGGGTAAAATACGAGTCAGGAAATCCTCGTTTCCGCCGAGGCACGAGGCAGGACGACGCGACAGCCTAGTCGGTACTGACCGTGCCTACGAAGCTAGCGGTCCTGGGTTCAAATCCCGGTAAGGGCAGATAATTGTGTGATGAGCGCGAATATTTGTTCCTGAGTCATGGATGTTTACTATGTATTTAAGTATATAATTCTCTATATAAGTATTTATATCGTTGTCTAGTACCCATAGTAGTACAAGCCTAGAGCTTAGTTTGGGACTAGGTCAATTGGTGTGACATTGTCCCCTGATATTTATTTTTATTTTATTTGTATATAATGCTTTTCTCAAACAATGCTAAGAAATTATACAATTACGTGATTATAAGTATTTTTAAAAACCTTTGACGTATTCGTAGATAATGTTTGTTTGAAAACTACGAGTATTAGTTAAGATAGTTCCACGCTCGACCAGCCGTCCCGTCGCCCAGAGTCGCCAGCACCGCAGAGCCTCGCCGCCGCACCACACGCCCCCACCCACTAGTTGGGTGTACGGGATTTGATTCGATACGCGTAGGGGGCACTGTCAAAAAACAATATGGACATGGACAGAAAGTGTTTTCATATAGTTTTTTTACTCCTAGGAGTAAAATGAGGCACTTTCCGTCCCTGTGTTTCAATCGGAAAACCGTTCTTTCCGAGCATGTTTGAGAAAATTATTGCTGCCGTTTGTATTTTTTTGAAACACAAACGACAAATAGACATTAAATTAAACACATAGCGCCACTCTAAGATTAAATCACAATTATTTGTCTAATTTAATACATATTTAACAAGCCAGTATAAACAAAGAAACTAAGGTAAAGAAGTTCCGACTTGATGCAAATTTCTGCAGTACGTTGTTGGTATTTATTGTCGCAGTAAATCGAATAGGGGCGCGGCGAGGAGTATGCAAATGATTTAGTTTAAGAACTCACGCCCCGGCGGCCGTATTCGGATAGCTAATATTCATTACTTTTTTTCATGGCTGATTCATGCAACAAACAGTTTAGACGAAATCATTTTTTGAATAGCTTTAAAAATCAAGATATAAGCCAACAGACTTTTTTTTTATGGCATAGGAAGGCAAACGAGCACACAAGCCACCTGATGGTAAGTGGAGACTGTGACCCATAGACATTCGCATTCACAAGACTGCAAATGCACTGCCAACCCTCAGGACTAAGACGGAATGCCTCTATGCTAGACATTTCACTTAATAATAATAATAATAAAGTCTTAAGTCCAGAAGCACCTCTCCACCCTTAGCCCCTCTGGAACTGTTACCTCCCTGCTGCTATATATATGCGGCTATTTCGGGAGGCCCATTCCATTGAGTTGGCGAGTCACCGCCTGCCATTTCAACCAAAGTAATTAGCATTGGCCAGGCAGGCGCCGTAGTTTCATCAATAGCCTAGTTCACCAATCCATATCAGTTCATACATAGAGCCCATTATTAATGTTTCCATCCTTCTTAAATAGTCCTACACTAACCATCGGTTGTCCGTGGGAGCATACTTCCATAGTTTGAACTCAGGGACAATCGCCGGTTGGTGTCCCATCACTTTACTAAATTAAACTTGTCTAAAGGGCCTCTGCGTGTTGGCTTCGGCTCCATGTACGCCTTCCAAAGGTCCGGGACTCCCATAGTCCCGTGAATGGTAAAGACATACACATAATAATAATAAAGTCTTAAGTCCAGAAGCTCCTCTCCACCCTTAGCCCCTCTGGAACTGTTACCTCCCTGCTGCTATATATATGCGGCTATTTCGGGAGGCCCATTCCATTGAGTTGGCGAGTCACCGCCTGCCATTTCAACCAAAGTAATTAGCATTGGCCAGGCAGGCGCCGTAGTTTCATCAATAGCCTAGTTCACCAATCCATATCTGTTCATTCATAGAGCCCATTTTAATACTTCCATCCTTCTTAAATAGTCCTACACTAACCGTTGGTTGTCCGTGGGAGCATACTTCCATAGTTTGAACTCAGGGACAATCGCCGGTTGGTGTCCCATCACTTTACTAAATTAAACTTGTCTAAAGGGCCTCTGCGTGTTGGCTTCGGCTCCATGTACGCCTTCCAAAGGTCCGGGACTCCCATAGTCTCGTGAATGGTAAAGACATACAAATAATAATAATAATAATAAATCATTTATTCAAATAAAACAGGCATGGGACATTGTGATTCTTCACCAAACTGAACAGTCAGTTTGTAGGCGAAAACTGGGTGCTCTCAGACTTATAGCTTTTGTTGGGTTATGGGTTACAAGGTTAGTAGTATATTATTGGGAGTTTCAAAACACATTTTACATGTTTTGTGTTTTGAAACTCCCAAGGCGTTTTTTGACGAAACGCTCATTTCGAGTTGATCGTTTTTTTAAACGCTAAAATAGGTGTTTTGAAACTCCCAATCGGTTTTGAGGTGTTTTGAAACTCCCAAGGCGTTTTTTTTAAACGCTAAAATAGGTGTTTTGAAACTCAATCGGTTTTATGGTGTTCTGAAACTCCCAATCGGTTTTGAGGTGTTTTGAAACTCTCAATCGGTTGTATGGTGTTCTGAAACTCCCAATCGGTTTTATGGTTGTAATTTATTTAAAACTCTTAATAGTTTTTAAGTAGCATTTGATTCGAAATGCTCAATATATATATATTTTTTTTTTTTTTTTCAGAATTTCTTAGCAGTTATTTTATTAAGTTGTAATTCATTCGAACCCTTAGCATGCGTTTGACTTGATCAATGTTCAATTTTTCGTTTGTTACTTGATTATTTCACAGTTAACTTGAGCAAAACTGTTGCTTGTACACCTGACAATTGGAGTCAGTTAATACTTTGTTTTTCAATTGTCAGGTGCACAAACAACGGTAGGTTATTTAGCAAAAGCTTAAACACGATGGGCACAGCTAGCTTTGCACCCACCAGACCAAGTACATCTCTGCTCAATTCAGTGTAGTACGAGGTCACATAGCGCCCCAGTCGAGACATGGTTTGCTAAGGTGTTTTTCACAACTTGCTGCAAAGGTGATCAAGCTTCACAACAAGGACGGGCCACCCGGGATGCGATAAGTTCCCAGTAGTCTTATGGCCGCATTTTACGTGAAGGTGGATTTGGGGGCCTTCCACCAAGGCGTGGGTCATCCGTACCTACCACCGCATAGGTACAGAATCTCCAAAGTTCCAAGATAACATCGTTCAGCGGTTAGTAACAAGGGTGATCAGGCCGAGTCACAGGTTGCTGGTGAACCCTACCATTCCGCCGGTCGGTCACGGAAGGTGGGAGCACGCCGTTTAAATATTTTATGTTGTATATATATGAACAAATCTTAAAAACTTCGTTAGCGCGATGTAGACCTGAGCCTGTGATTGGATGGTTTCTGTGACGTGCTCATAACGCGTTGCAAGAAATTATAAATATAAACTAGTTGCAAGTCAATAAATACGCCGGTCTGATTTGTATTTTCACTAGCACAAATAAAGTCTGCAATTCGTTAAAGTTTAACTTCACATGCTACCTTAATTTGCTGTCCCATCAGAATTAGACACGGCTATTAAGCAGGAATCATGACTCCTACTGTAAGGGTTACATTATGTTAAAGATATACGATCAAGCGATTAATAAAATATAAAGCGCACGTAAATCCAACAGCGGCACTAAACTTCAGAGGAATTTACTTTAGTTTCTAAACTTGTTTTGCATAGTAACACTATTGGATTTAACTTGGGTAGGGAATTGAATAATTATTGAGAAACAAAGTTGCAAAAACACAAAATTTTATTAAAGAAATACAAAAATGTAAAATAACGTATACTGTAAAATCTAATAGCTAACGTTACTGAGTCTTCTCACGATTCGGTCAACTAATGATTCCGTAGCACTTAACAATTCATCGTAGTTATCTTCGATGACAAATTGCACCGCCATGAGGTCATCAGCGTCCTGCTGCGATTCAAGGTTTGCAATACTGATCTTAATTAATCGCTTCCCTTTTTTCGCTTTTTTAATTACATGCGAGTTTAATCCAATATCAGTTTTTATTTGCACTGCTCTCTTGTTTATCTTGGGTTTTTTCGGTGAATTTTCTAAAGATGGATTTTGAATTTGATTTATACATCTATTCTGGTATTGCAAATAAGCATCCATATCTTGGGAGTAGCCAAATGGTTCGTCGAATGCCGCAAGGGTTTGAGACGAAAAAGACGGGAACTGTTCGTTGGTATCTTTCACGGAGTCAATGTGTTGAGAAGTCATCATACTCTGCAAAATAAGAGAATATAATTAGATTTATATCTACTAGGAAAAAAACAATATCAGTATATTAGTAAATAAGTTAGGTACTCACCGTTTAATTCAAGAACTTCAGTCAGTATTATTGTAGGTACGGGATACGAAATAAAACTGCGACTTTCTGAATTGGCGTCTAAAGATGAACTGAGATATTAAACGTATGTATTTATATTTTTCCTTTGCTAAACACGTGCACAGCTCTAATACAGGTTTAAACATGTATTATTGAGCCCTACAAAATATAATATGCTAAACACGAACTTAACTCCAGTACAGGTTTATTCAAGTATTGTTGACAAGTCCTATAAAATAAATCATTCATCGCATCGCATTCAGTGTAAATTGAACCTAAATGAAGTCGGCTTCTTTGTTAAACGACGGTTCCTTTCATTGATGCACCGATTACGACATATTTAACATGATACTTTTGTTTGTAACACAAATGCTTACTTTGCAAATCGACGTCTGAGGTATTAAACCTTTATAAAAACTTTGTTTTGTTCGCATTCCGTAGTACTGTTATTACAAATAGAATGTTATAAATATCTAAATGTTGAGAACTTCTGTGAGTGTTGTAAAGTGCTGAGCGGAAACTTTTTACGTTATAACGCGTAATTACATTTATTTCTACAAGAAAGTCAGTGTCAATCAGTCGCAAACTACAACTGCATTAAAATAATGTTCGTAAGTTTTTAATATTAATGTGTTCTGATATGGTTTTATTGATTATTAATTAAATAAATTGTATACAATATTCCATGTTCTTTTTTTTTTTTTTTTTTACAGGTCTGATACGGAATACTCTGAAGTGAAAGTCTCCAAGAAGACTCGACCATATTCGGAGCTTCAAGATCCTGCTCCAATTTCAAGGTAATTAATTAATATCTAAGGTGCTGTGTGTTAGGAGTGCATTGTCGCGGTGTAATTATCATGTTTTGTGTTTTAAAGGTCTACGAAGCCGAAGGTGGTAAAAAAGAAAACCCCGCTGCCCGAATCAGGAGACGAAGCCTCAATACCTCGGTAATTCAATTTTAAACAATTATTACCTGAATACATTTTAAAGTGCTTTATTATATTATAGAACTTCTGTTTTATAGGTCAAAGAAGTTGAAGCTGTCAAAAACGAAATTCCCGCCGACTGAATCTGAAGACGAAGCACCGACTCCACGGTAAGTAAAATATGTATTTATTTCAGTAAATGGTAATTTTAAAAATAAATTTAAATAGGTACTTAGCTCTGCACATGTTTGTTCCGTTTATTATTATTTATTTATTTTTTATCGATTTACAGCTCAAAAAAGTTGGCGCAGACAAGTCTGCTAGAGCAGCTCAACGGTCCTGCAGGCGGCTGGATAATCGACTCCGACAGTGAAGATGGTGACTGGCGTGCTCGCAAACCCGAACCAGTGCTGCTGTCGTCAGTATTGATAAGGCAAGTTCCCGGGGGCAGGGTGCGTCGAACTGCACAATTATCAGGCGACCTTTTTCTTGAGTTAAAGTTATACAATGTGGCTGACATAAAAAGCATTTCGCCAAAAGATCGATGGGAGAAAGCTCTAGTTAATTTAAAAATACAGTTAGATGTTAATTCGTCAGAGGTGTCAGATATTAATAAAGTGCTTAAATTATGTAAGGACTATTTCGCTGAAGATGGAACGTTCTATCGCGATTTAAAATAATATAATTCTAGTATTAGTTACCTCTGTTTGTAATATTTGCCAGCACTTTTCAAATAGTATTCTTAAAAATAAAAAAAATAAAATGAGTTGTAATTCTATGTTTTGTTGAGTTGAAATTAAATAATGTGGCTGACTTAAAACTATTGTGACAAAAGATCTATAGGAGAAAGCTGTAGTTAATTTGAAAATTTCACCGAGCGTTATATTGTTACTAAAAATAATAATTCTCGCGATACCTTTGTTTATCTTATTTTCTAGCACTTTTCATCTACTATTCTTAAAAAATAAAATAAAATAAAAAAACAAAAAATGAGTTGTAAATCAATATTTTGTTCTGTTTGCGAAACATCTGTTCCTAGTCGAGCTTTTTCTGCTCATTTACGAAGTATTGTGCATAAAAATAATATTTCTATTGATAACGGTGAAGGCGTTGAAAAAATAGCTTCAGCTTTTAGAAGTAGGATAGCATCTTACCGTGTGCGGGGGCGTGAAGGCGGGCCAGACCAGGTTTGTGCACCAGCCGAGTTTATACGTAGCCTTCGCGACAGTGTTCGTAAAATTTTGGAAGCAAGACAATCAGTGTTTAATACTGTCAAAGTCAATTTTGAATTATTTGCTGAATTTTCTTTACTTAAAAACGATACTTGCGACGTAAAATCTTTTGCAACGAAAAATATAGTTATACATCAGAACTATGATTTTAATGAAATATTTTTAAATCTTTTACAATGTATTTGTGGAAAAATTGATGAGTTTCAAGACAGGGATAGTGGTTGGGCTTTTATGCGCAATTTATACCTAGAGGTAAACATCAGTAAATATAACCCACTGAGAGCATCAGGATTCATTGATTTGCCTAAAAATATAAAACTAAAACGGGCGTGCATCAATATACAAAATAAAGATGTTTTTTGCTTTTTGTGGTGTGTGATGGCTGCTTTATTTCCCGCTAAAAATAATGTGCATAGGGTATCTTCATATCCCCATTATGAAGGTGTTCTTAATAGCAAGGACATGACTTTTCCTGTGGGATTATCTGACATAAAAATATTCGAAAAAAACAATCAACGTATTAGTATTAATGTGTACGCACTCAAAAATAAATCTGAAATCGTAGGTCCACTTTACAAAACCACATGTCAGAAGCAACATCATATTAACCTTTTAATGTTAGAAAACGGTCGTCAAACACATTACTGTCTTATAAAAGATTTAAGTCGCCTGCTTAAACTTCAATTTACAAAACATAACGGGAAAATATTTTTTTGCGATGAATGTATGATATTTTTTAATAGTCAAGACAAATTTAATGCTCACGTATGCGGGGGCGTAAAGACAATTTTACCTAATCGGGGTGCGCATATTGAATTGAAAAATTTTGAGCGGATGCAAAATATGCCTTTTATAATTTATGCAGACTTTGAATCCTTATTGCAACCAAATACGGATGAAAAACTTAGTTCGAAATGTACTACAACATTGCAGGAACACATACCAGCTGCATTTGCGTACTACATTGTTAGTTCATACGATAGCTCCCTAAACAAATTCGTGTCTTATCGTGGAAAAGACTGCGTAGAAAAATTTCTCGAATATCTGCAAAAAGATGTACATAGAATAAATAAAATATATTCTGACCCGAAGCCAATAACTATTACAGAGAAAGAAGAAAATGATTTTTTGAACTCTCAATATTGTTTTCTTTGTCGCAAGTTATTACTCGGCGATTCCGTGAGAGATCATTGTCATTTAACAGGACGATATAGAGGGGCAGCCCATTCTTATTGTAATATTCGGTACCGCCTACCAACATTTGTGCCAGTATTTTTTCACAACTTATCAGGATACGACAGTCATTTGTTTATACGTCAGTTGGGTGAACTTCCTGGTCAAGTCAAAGTTATTGCAAAAAACAAAGAAAATTACATATCATTTACGAAATTTTTCATTACAAGTCGAAATGAATATATGCCTGTTCGTTTTGTAGATTCATTCAAATTTTTAGGAGCAAGTTTGGAAGAACTTGTAAGCACCTTAAATAAAGAAGACTTTATTCATCTCTCACATTTTTTTCCTTTAAAAGAGCATTTCGATTTATTGAAACGAAAGGGCGTCTATCCATACGAGTATATGTCTAGTTGGAGTCGCTATGAAGAGCAATGTTTACCTCAGCCACATTATTTTTACAACTCATTAACAAATGACATTATATCCAAATATGATTATAAACATGCCGAGCTTGTATGGAAATCATTCAATATTAATACTTTAGGAGAATACACCGATCTTTACCTTAAATCAGATGTATTATTACTAACTGACATATTTGAAAAGTTTCGTCAAACTTGTAAAGTCAATTATAGATTAGACCCTGCTTTTTATCTAACTGCCCCAAGTTTAAGTTTTGATGCCATGTTACTTATAACTGGTGTGAAGTTGCAACTCATTGATGACCTTGAAATAATTAGAATGATTCAAAAAGGTATTCGTGGGGGTGTATGTTTATGTTCTACTCGGTATGCAAAGGCAAATAATAAATACATGCCAAACTTTGATTCCAGTAATCCGAGCAGTTTCTTATTCTACATAGACTGTAATAATCTATACGGTTATGCAATGTGTGGCAATTTACCTTATGATGATTTCAAATTATTACCACGGGATAAAATTAATGTACTCGATATCCTACAAACACCTGATGATTCGGATTATGGTTATATTTTGGAAGTGGATTTAGAATATCCAGAACATTTGCATGACTTGCATAATGACATTCCATTCTGTCCTCAAAAATTCACACCGCCTGGTTCAAAGCAACCTAAACTTATCCCAAATTTATATGATAAATACGAGTATGTCATCCATTATGTGCATTTAAAAACATGTATAAAACATGGCTTGGTATTGAAAAACGTACATAGAGTAATCAAATTTAAACAAGGTCCATTTTTAAAACAATACATAGACTTAAATACAAAGTTAAGACAAAAAGCTAAATCCGTGTTTGAGCAAAATTCGTGCAAACTTGCAAACAATGCTATATTTGGAAAAACGTTGGAAGACGCTGAAAAAAGGTTAAATGTTCTGTTAGTTAATGCGTGGAGTGATAATAGAAATAAAACAAAAAAGAAGTACACAGCAGAGCATCTAACAGGTAGACCTAATTTTCATAGTTCAACCGTTTTTAGTGAAAATTTTGTCGCCATACAAATGAAACCGGAATCGGTAACTCTTGACCGGCCAATTTACATTGGATTTACTGTTTTGGAAATATCGAAAACTCATATGTACGATTTTCACTATTCTGTCATGAAACCTTTTTATGGATCTAATTTAAGTTTATGTTATACCGATACAGATTCTTTTTTGTATTCCATAAATACAGAAGATTTGTATGTAGATATAAAACGAAATTTTCAACATTATTTTGATACAAGTAATTATTCTGTCAGTAACGCATACGGTATAACTCTTAAACATAAAAAAGTACCCGGTTTATTTAAAGATGAACTTGGTGGAGAAATAATAAATGAGTTCGTTGGCCTTAGGTCTAAATTATATTGTATAAAAACAGAAAACAAACAACTGAAAAAGGCTAAAGGCACAAAGAGACATGTATTGCGCGGTGTGGATTTTGAGGAATATAAAAAAGTACTATTAAATA
This sequence comes from Acleris emargana, assembly GCA_927399475.2. Classification (NCBI taxonomy): domain Eukaryota; kingdom Metazoa; phylum Arthropoda; class Insecta; order Lepidoptera; family Tortricidae; genus Acleris; species Acleris emargana. Next base: position 4,783,907 of record OV656843.1, read on the forward strand.
AGGAGCGGATAAGAAAACGCAATATTGTATTTAAATCTTTAAAACATGTTATTTTTACTCAGTCCTTGAATAAAGTAGCACTGTCGTCAAATGATGACAAACGCGTTATACTAAATAATCAAGTCTCGACGTTGTCTTGGGGTCATCAATCTTTGTTTTAATATTAAAGTTAAAATTAGATTTAAGGTGCTATGTTATAAACAAAGGTGTGGTAATTAATAAATAAACGTTATTTCCTTTCAATCTGGTTTTATTTTACTTCTAAACCTTTTGTAACCCCTCTGGGTCCAATTCGAACTTTAAAATTTAAGTGCCCATAAAATAACAAATAGTTGTCATTATCATTGTTATTTTAAACTTTTACAGGCACTTAAATTTGCAGTTTTCGGATCGGACACTATCTTATCATATGTAGGTAGGTATATAAAGGGAAATAATTATGAAATAAAAATATGCTTTACAGTTATAATATTTATTGTACTTTATTACAAATGAGAATACAATGATAAATTATTTTCAGAATACCATTTTTTAATACATAAAACATTTTTTAACGCACAAGATTTTTTATGCGTTGAACAACTATAACTACTCTGGTCCTTACAATATTTTTGATACATAGATTCAAATTTAAGCAAACCGTTACAACCCAAGTCAATTACGGTACAGTTACTACACAAATCTTTAATCCATTTAACTTTTTCTAACCCTTTTACATATATTTTCTTGTTTTCCAAAAAACAGTGTATCATTCTTTTAAATTCCCTATAATCAACAAAGCCCTCATGCCATGAAATACCTAGGTTTTTCTCTATCCATCTTACTTGTCTTTTTTCGCTTTCCATTAACGTCGAAAACTTATATGGAGGTTTTATTGAAAATACTTGTGTGTATTCATTGGTACCGTATGCAAATTCTTTAACAATAAATTCATTTTGAAATGATTTAAACCCCTGGAGGTCTACGAACAAACAATCTGAATTCATGATATTTTTCGTGTAATGTTGCTTAATGGTTTGTATTCTAAAATACTGTCATTCAGAATAAGACAGTAAGCCGCGGTATTGTCGGGTATGTCTTGTTCACACTCTAGTTCAACTCTAACATCTATTGAACCCGTTTTTAAGGTTTCGTTTTGTCGAGAGCAGTCGATGACAAACAGAGGTGCTTTTTCTTTAAATTCTTGCGGACTCAACAACGGAGCTTCACTGCGGTTATAATAAGACTGTTGGAATTTAGCGTACTGTTCGTATAATATAGCAAACTTTTCAGCCCCAAAACTGACATTTAAACTTTCATATGGAAAATAGTTTGAATTCAAAAAGACTTTAACGTCTCTCAAATGACAATGATCAAAGTACGTTATATCTTTGTCAGGCATATTTTTTCTGTATGTTTTTAATCCAATTATGACGTATCGCGGTTTTTCAATTTGAGATGAAGTTTTGATTGCCCAAGAATGTTTTGATGTTATAGGTAAAAGTAGATACTCATAAAGATCCCAATTTCTAAAAGCTATCTTAATTGCATGATCTTTTTCTAACTGTCTGAGTAACCTTAATCTTTCTCGGTCAGAAACTTTGATATGAGGCATACGCCATACTATTTTAGATATAGTAATGTTGTCTATGTATTCATTTGTGTTCAATTTTACACTATTTAAATTACTATTCGATCTTAAAAGAATAAGTTCATGCTTACTGTTAATAATAATTTTATTATAATCCTCTGCAAAACCAAGAATCTTATTTAAAGGAACTGATACAGAAAATGATCCATGTGTAATTTTTGTGCCATTAACGTCCCACCCCCATACCTTCGACATCGATGATTCGAATTTATTCATGGATACAAGAGATTTCATAGTTGTTGTAACGCCAGCATTTTTAATTTTATCTATTTCAATTCCATTCAGCTCATATCGAATGTCTTGAAACAGATGGAGTATAGGGTTATTTGTAAATTGAACGCTGTTCACCTGCGTTTTTGTTTCTCTGTTGAATACTGCAATAGTACCCTCTATGTATAGTGTGCTTGCTGATGGTAATAAGTAGAGGTCTTGCTGGTTAATAGGAATACGGATTTCATCGTTCAAATTAAAACTTGTTACGTACGGTTTATACGAATGATATTCAAAACTTTCAATCGTGTTATCATAGCTAAAAGGATCTGACAAGTTTAGTATACTCATTTTAATAAGCCTATATATTTTAAAAATTGCTTATTTTCTTTCGTAAGCTTTGAAAGCTGATGTTTAGGTGTTCTTTTCTTGATAGCACAATGAGTAATAACACGTTTGTTGTGCGATACCACACTTTTATTGAAATCTATCATTTTTTCGAAGATGTAAATATAATTGAATCTCTTCACCTCGTAAATTAACTAAATTGCCGTTCGCGTCTAATATTCTTATTTTAAGAGAGGTCAAGTTGTTTTGTGTAACAAGGAAATAGATAACGTTTCTCGGTGTTTCTATCATCCGATAACCTGGTGGCACGTTAGGAACAAACTCATGAATAATATGGCTCGGTTTTCCGTTTACAAATGATCCGCTCACTATGTCACATTCAACTCGCACTATAGTTGTAGACAGAATGGACACAGGAAAAGGGGACTCTGTTAATATATTAGCTTGAACAGTTTCTTCTCCGAAACCTAGTACCTTACCTATCGAATTTTCTTTGTTAAAATATACAGTTTTAGAACACAATATAGACGTTTTTAACGTATTATTGTTACATGTCAGGGAAAATGTGCATCCCTGCAAGTGTTTTTTGAGGTAATCGTCAAGGTCTTGAAGTTCATATGACCCCTCTGGAATTTCTACTACTTCATTTTGACCGTAATAAAACTTATTATTTCTATAGTCTATATTAGGTATAGAATTAAAAGTCGACATATATAGCAACCCACATTCATATTCACCATCGAGTTGAAAAGCTGGTGAATAATTTGTGATCAAGGTAGAAGAGGTTCCGGTTATAGACAAAGCGAAAGACATCGTGAGAATGATAAGCTTTTTACTGTACAGAGATATTTAAACGGTTACTCCAGAATGTTTTTAAATATTTCAAACACAAATGACCACAATTAACAGTGTTAAACTTTTGGTAAGTGTTAAAATTGTATGATATATCATGATTTTTTAAATACTTTATTATTTCTATCGGTGGCTGAAGATCACCATAACTGTTAAAATATTCACAATAATTATTATCTTTGACATAGGCTACCCAGTGAGTTCCTTCGTTTTTACTACTATCTAAATTGACGATAGCACATTCCACTCTTTTAGGACGTTTTGGCAAATTATCTCTCATATAAACACCGCGAAAATGAGGGATATCTGCTGAGTGTTTTAAAATATCAACATTTGTAAGGGCACGTCTGGGTAACCTATGCGTTAGTTTTTTGACTGTTTCAAACATAATCCCTTTCCATTCTTGTACGGTTTAATATGTAATCCTTTTCCTAATGCGATAGACTCCATCATCTTGTTATGACGTTCTGATTCGGCCAAGTTTTTTCGTGCAGCTTTGTAATCTCCAACAGCTTTAGCGATCCCGGCAGCTCCTCCTGCTAATGATCCTAACGCCGAGAGCCCCGCGAAAATAGGTATTAGTGGTAATATACCTCCAGTTTTCGGAATTGGTATTAAACGAGGAGCTCTTAGTATACTATTATTATTACCAATTAATTTTCTTGCGGCAACAAGTGCGCGCTCGATCAAACTGGCGTTATTTTTAGATTTCTTCTTTTTCAATTCAGTGCGTATCTTAGAAACGTAGTGTTTAAATGATTTTATCCCTGCACCGGCTTTTACTTTAGACTTCATCACTTTGCTAACTAGCCATGAAGCGAGTTTTTCTCCCTTTCCAACCCCTTTCGACTTCAATCTTTGTTTAGCCATTTTATAAAGTTCTAAATCTGCACGGTGACGCTCTGCTAAACTAGAATATTTATCGTAAGCAATGTCGTGTTGCATGCATGCGTTATCCAGCGCATTAATTCCCTTATCGCCTCTTAGCAATCGTTCGTGTAATTTTGTACCAGGTCCACAATAATTATAACCAGGCAAGTGCAGTTCAAACGGTAAGTGATTAATAACACTATTTAAAAGTCCTCTTCCTTTCATATACTATATGCGAATGGTTAGTTCTCTTACGTAAAATCGTATAAGTACATTTAGACAATAGCATTTCTATCAATCCAGCTGTTTTCGCTATCATTTAGTCCTAACCACTTGACATATAATTTTCTGCCCCTTTTTTTAATAATTTTTTCTATGAGGTAAACGTCAGGGTATTTAGTTTTCTGAAGCTCTTGTTCGTAAAATGACCCGAGTATAGGATTATTTCGTTGGTCGTTGATATGGTAAGTCACCGGTTGAGTGCGACTAACTTGTTTAATAGTAAATATCTCAGTAGACCAATTAGGTGTATAACCTTTATGGAAGGCGCTCTTATACTTGCTTATACGTACGCGATCTCCGACGTCGAATTTATTTAGTTTATAACGAAGATTGGACTGAGATTTTTCTATGTTTTTCTTTACTTCGGTTTCATTATGAAAATTAACATCAGCTGGTTTAAATTTTGTTGTTCTATGCACAGTTTCATTATAGGATTTTACTACATCATCTAGAGGTTTTCCAACCCATTTGTAATCTCCAATGAAACTAAAATATTTGTAAAGTTTGTTTTTGAGAGTTTTTATTAATCTTTCGACGATAGATGCCTTTTTAATTGAATACGTGGAATAATGATTTATTTTTAAAGACTTTACGTAACAATTAAATTCATTATTGTAAAACTCTTTACCAAAGTCTGTCTGTAAGTTTATCGGTACTCGTTTTGATGATTTAATAATTTGTTCGAAAGAATTTTTAACTTCTATTTTCGTTTTAGATTTTGTTGGAATACACCACGCATACTTTGAAAATGCGTCTATTACAACCAAAATGTATTTATATCCTCTATTTATCTTATGTAAATTTTGTAAGTCAATCAAATCCGCTTGCCACAAATCATCAATTCCTTTTAATAAAACTGCTCGTCGCTTAAAGTTTTTTCGAGCTGATCTGTGTATCTCGTTCACGACTTGCTGCTTTGCCATTGTTTAATTTGTTGAAAATATCGTCTATTTCAATTTTTGAATAAAAGTTCAATTTCAACTGATTTGCCAACTGATGAATTTGAGAATTTATAGTATCAAACATAGAATCTACATACTTCTTCTGATAAATATTCTGAACGAGCTGATCGACGTACTGCTTATTAACGGCATCATCAGGTGACGATGGATGTGCAAGCCCCTTTAATCTTAATGATTGTAAATCGAAATGTCCATCATCTGATCGGAGCAAAGCATTCTTTTTAAGTTCAGTAACTTCAGATACACGCAGGCGTTTATGAAGATGATGTCCGAATTTGTCTATATTCATTTTATGATATATTTGCACGTCAAAAGTTCTGCCTCGACTAACGATAATTATAGTAAAGTAACTGTTTTATATATTAGCATTGTTAACTAATCCTGCTTCTTGCAGTTCTTCAATAACAGATATGATTTCATTATCCAATCCTGTATTACCAGCTTCACGAGAAGCTATAAGCAATTTTAATCTTTCTACTAATTCGTTTGGGTTATCCCAATATACATATGATACATCGGTTTTAACTCTTTTCATCATCGGTAATCCTTCACCACTTATTAAACGTTCTTTAGCCAATTTAAAAAGAGGTCTTATTACGTATAAATATTTCATACCTTTGTTGCTTTTTATTGGTTTATTAGGATTAAAATCTCTTCTATGTGCATTAGTTTCTAATAATAAGATTTTATAATTGCGTTTATCATCCTCAGTTATATTATTTAAATCCGGTATTTTCTTAAATAGCAATTCGTTTAAACCTGGTGATAAATAGTAAGTTTGACCATTTACTTTCAGTTTTTTGTCACTTGTAGTGTATACCTGACAGGATCCCAACATTAGCTTGTCCCGTTCCGTTCGAACACCAAAAGGTATATTTAAGTTGGTCATATAATGCTTTTGAAATTTAGGGTCATCACGAGGAGATGCGAAAGAATCACTCGTCTTAAATGAAATATCATTAGTATTTTCACTTTCCACTCCATCGCTTACATCACTTTCATCGCTGTTTGATGTCTCATCCCCTTCATCTTCATTATCAAGACTAGATTGAGAAGATTTCCTCACAACCGTTTGATCATGAATAGATTGCCTCTTTTCTTCACTAGGACTCAATTTTAATCTTTTTACCGACTTTCCCCATTGAAATCTGTCATTGGAATCATCATCATTAGTATTTAAGTAATTATTCTCATTTTTAACTTTAACTATTTCATTAAGTGGTTCTGTTATTGGTTTCAATACTGATTCCAACATCATATCATTATCAGTTTTCATATTACGAATCAGTCTAACTTTCTTTTTAATGGCTTCGACAGATTTAAGTACTTTTTCTTTCAAATTTTTCTCGTCATTGATTTTAAGATCCATGTCTGATCTTGATGGTTTCCTATGAAGCAATACATGTTTCATAATAATGCATCATGTATTATAGTTAATCCATAATGATAAATGTGTCAAAACTCATTCTATAACATCCTGAATTACGACTACAATCTTTATTTATAACCAAGTAACTATATGGCAGTTTCCATACTTCGGCACACATTTCTCGAAACTGTGACCAAGACATATCGCTTCCAACGTGCTCATCATAAACATGACGCAAATTAACATCATCTTGCTTAAATAGAATTATTAAGTTAGCATTGTCTCTTATTAATTGTTTAGGTATTTTACTATAAGTTTGATTAAGGTAGAAGCTATCAATATTTTTATGACGTCCCATTGCAAAGTAATCCCTTATGTTGTTTTGATTTTCACATGCAACATCATCAAATATAATAATGGAGTTAATGTTAGCTTCATGTGGACTTAGTACCTCATCATTCTCACTATATTTTTTAAATTCGACTGATGGAACCAACATTAGTATTTTTTCTAAATACTGATACATAGGTTGGAAGAGAGTTTTAGAATAAACATAAAGGTTTTGAAAGCGTAGCCCCCGTTCATGCAGCAGAAGACCGACAAGTAAATTAGTTTTTCCACAGTTAGAGGGACCACAAATGATACTTCGAATTGTGTTCGGTAAAAGTTCTCCATGACGTGAATTGCGATCGTGGCGAACTGGACAAACGACTTCTAATTGCAAGTTTTGAAGTTGTTTCACAAACTTCATATTTCCAAATATAAAAATAATATTACTACCTACGTGTTGTAAGCATGAAAGGTCTGTACACAATGAGACTAGACCTTCAAGATATTGAGTAGTTATATGTTCAAGTTTTTAAAACTGTATGAACTTCTTAGCCGATTGAGAGTTTCAAAACACCTCAAAACCGATTGGGAGTTTCAGAACACCATAAAACCGATTGAGTTTCAAAACACCTATTTTAGCGTTTAAAAAAACGCCTTGGGAGTTTCAAAACACCTCAAAACCGATTGGGAGTTTCAAAACACCTATTTTAGCGTTTAAAAAAAACGATCAACTCGAAATGAGCGTTTCGTCAAAAAACGCCTTGGGAGTTTCAAAACACAAAACATGTAAAATGTGTTTTGAAACTCCCAATAATATACTACTAAGGTTTTTTATTTATTTTTTCTTATATGTTATTTTAACTTAGATATTAAGGTTAGATAGCAGGGTACACTTGAGTTTTCGTTCCTCTTTCTAGCAAAAAATAATTTAATATGGAGTTTACAATATGGCCGACCTGTTACATGACGTCACATTGCATATAGCTGTCTAATTAGTAGTTTAAAATGTTTCGTATCATCCGTATTATTTCTTGATTTTAATTTTAATTTCACTTTTGGTGATACCTTTTACAGGATTTTTATGTTTTGTTGAGAAATACGATTTAAAAAAAGCATGCATAAATTATTAAAACTAGTTGGTTTTACACATCAACTCATCGCTAACGTGTCGTCAAACAATATTTAATTAAAAAATTACATACATACATACACGACTTCATTCCCAGAGTGGGGCAGGCAGAGCTACAGAATTACCAACAAGTCTTTAAACTTCTAGATAACTCTGTAACCACATTTTGCACAAAGTAGGCTAAGATGTTTCCCAGTGTATTAGTGACAGGTGGCAAGCCCATCGCCTATCAGTACTACCAAGCCTTTATTCCCTTAGTCGCCTCTTACGACATCCACGGGAAGACATGGAGTGGCACTATTCTAACCCGGCAACCACACGGTAAATTTATAATTATAGAGTCAAATACGTGTATAAAGAAACATTATTGTCTGTTGTCAGCAGCATATCTGTACCTCCAGTGTAAAGGGGTTAAACTCAAAAGTGATGATTTATCAGGAGAGCCAAAAAACGTTTGAAATCAGTTTTCTTCACATTAAAACGTAAATAAGTATATTTTTAACTATCATTTTAGAGAGTAAAAGGGGTAAACAATAAGTTAACTGTTAGTTTAAGGTCCTTTTTGCAGTAAAAACAGAGATATTGGCTTTCATAACTTACTTACATCCTTTTACACGAAAAATGTAAATGTATAAAAGAGTTTAAATAGTGGAATTAATTGCTTACGTAAATGTGGTATTGTGTACAGAGACAGTTTTGCAAACAAAATTTGTACAAGTTTTTAAGAACCACTAAAACATTGTTTATTTAAGTAAGTTTAAGACAAAATAATAAGATAAAAAGAAAATAATCATTTATTCATGACATAAAAATTTAAATACAAAAATAAAATACAAAACAAAATACAAAATGAAATAGAAAAAATGTAGTACAAAAAAAATGCAGTAGAGCAAACATTCGGAGAAAGAATACATAGAGCAATGAATTAAATTAGGTACTTGAAATAAAAATGTTTGCTCTATTATTTTCGTTCTCTCGGTCTTGCAGATCAGGATCTACAGCGGATATGTTCCTTTTATTTGTTCTAAAGTGTTTTCTTTGTTTACTTCAGGGTCCAAATTAATTTCTGTGATATCGTTCAAATCGTTTCTACTTCCATTTATTTCTTTAACAGTGTTTTCTTCGTTTACTTCAGGGTTCAAACATATGTCTGAGGTGTTAGATTTCATTTTACTTCCGTTTTTATCTTTTGATGCTATTGCGTCAACAATGTTTCCATCATTAACTTCTGCATGTGAACCTATGCCTTCAAGCATAATTCAACCGTCAGAATCAAGTAATGAACTTGAGTTTAGCGCTCTTTCCAGGTGTGAGAAACTCGCCAGAGGATCAAAAATGTCTAATATATTCTGATCAATCAACATTTCAATAGAGTTACCGAATTTATTTATTATATCCGATGATATACTATCATTGTTTTCATGTCTCGCCTTTTTATACGGCGCTGAATGTATTTCGTCATCTGTATCTGAAATTTCAGAAGGGCCACTATTTGACTCTACTACATATTCGGGTTGTTTTTGCAAGCAAATTGAAGCCACATCGTCAAGAAGGGCAGATAAAATGTCGATACATATGTTTTCAGGTGTCAATGAAACTAAATGACGGCCTCGTCGCAGCATTGTGAAGTCGTTTCTTACCCCTGAAACACCAATAAATTTATAATTTAAAACTTAAAAGAGTTGCAATAGATTAGCAGTACTTTTATACACCTATTTTTTAAATACTTATACTGCTCCTTCGGTAACTGTTGATTTTTGTCGGTGGTAACATGTATTTCATGTCCTTCCACGGAACTCAAACTATCTTAATACCAAATTTTCATTAATCGAAATTGGTTAACGTTGAAAGCGTAACAAATAAACAAACAAACAAATAAATAAACAAACTCATTTTCACGTTTAAAATATTCAGTTATTAAAGTATTTACTGTTCGTAAAATACATTGGCCGACATTAATGAGATAATTACTAAGCTTATGAGTATTTATATGACCTAATTAAATAAAGCAACTTGCTAAATTCCTTTATAGATTTAGTGTTATTTATGATGTTAAAATGACATAATAACTTGCATTTTACTTAACGTAAGGTAAGGTGGGGGAAGATTGAATGGTTTTTTGATGAGATGGATAGTGTGGTGTTAAAACCCTCGTAAAATAAAAAACTATTTACTTCCTTTCAATTGCATAAATTGGTAGGTATGAGCAAGGGCTATATTTTTGTAATCTGTCGATAAAACTCGGTTACGCCTATTCTAATATATAAAAATAATAAAATAAAATCAAATTTTGTCTAAAAAATTGACGGGTTAAGATGGAATGGTCGAGGGGTAAGATTGACATAGTGTCTAAAGTCTTTTAAATGAATGCAAACGGTTACTGTTGCTCGTTATTGTATAGAATTCCTTACGCTTAACAGATACAGATGATTTTTGCGTAAATATTCCTGATAGGTAACAAGAAAAGTGCAGTTGAAAAAAAAAGTATTTTACTCTTACCCCGCTTCACAGGGAAAACGACAGTGATACTCAAACTTTTTATTGTATATTCTTCATATAAAAAAACTAAAGAAGATCAGTTTGGAATTAAAATAACAGTTGCATGGAAACAATTATTTATTTTATAAAAGAAATGAATACAAAAAAGTAAGTATTTTCTTGCAGCATGACTAATTTTGTCACAAATTAAGCCACTTACATGTAAAATATTAGAAAATAAATATGAATCTGTGTAACAAATTAAGACACATTTAAAATACAAAAATATACCAAATACTTAGTAATCTGTGTAGAAAATTTAGTCACAGACTTACTTACATTTATAATATTAGAAATCCAAATAAGTACTTCTAGTAAACTTTAAGAGGTTTTTTTCTCTCCAAACAAAAAAATACAGATTTATTATTGATTTCACACAATAGTTTCACACAACACTTCTTAGTTTACTATTTATCTTATCGTTATATCAGGTCAGAAAATAAACCTTACGTTAATTATTTTTTTAAGTGCAAAGTTTGAGAATATGTGTCTTTTTCTATGACTTTCAAAAACGGGGGAAGATTGAAACATTACTATTTCAATGTTACCCCAGCGAAATTGGCTGGGTAAAGATGGAAACTTCTCGTAAATCGCAATATATGATTAATAGCTACACCTAGCAGAAGTAAATAAAAATAGAATCTCAAATAACACATAAATAGTCAGTCAGAACTTTTATACTCCCCTTATTAATCAAGTTATGAAACACGGGGTAAGATTGAAAATCGACGAATTCACCACGAAATGCCGACCTTCACAAAATAGCACATAACACACGTCTACTTACTCCGAGCGGTCACTGGCGAATGTGCGGTGGATCGTAACAAAATGGCGGCTTAATGGATGAAACCAGCACTAAAAAATTTAAACCAAATACGGAGTTATGTGAGACTTTTAATCTTTCCCCTTTTTTTATCTTTCCCCACCTTACCTTACTTAATAGTTGAAAAAGCACAAAGTTTAAAGCAAAATCATACGGCATTTAGTTTAACACCTTTTGTCATAATAAAATCAAAATAATAATCAAGTGTTACTTTGTGTAAAATGGTTAAACTTACCGCTCACTTCAAAATGCGTCGTCCAGCTTCGGAACACAAAACAACGTGTCTATCCCCCTCCCCGCACCATCCGCCGTGCAGTTAATAGACTTTCACCCTTTTGCACAAAGCCGGCTCCTAATTTTTTAGTTAGAATTTTAATGCGAATATGAAGTTTACCTAATGTATAAGTCAATTTAATAAAATGGTTCTGTGAAAAGTGGCCAATATTAACTTTGACAAGTACAGTAAACATAAATTAGCATGTGAAGAACGGTTAATCTTGTTATTGATCAATTTACATGCAATCGTTTTGAATAGATTAATTGTGTTAAGTGATCAAACTTTGATCACTTTACACAAATTCATTATCTTAAAATGGTTTGTGAATATTGATTAATCATGAGATTTACCACTTTTCACGAAATTCGCCCGGTGGAGTAATATGGTCTATGTTTAGTTTAATTCTTTTACACAACAAGTTTTCAAAAATGTATTTTGTTTTTTTAGATCAAACTAGACGTTAACCATTATTCATTAACACAATTTAAAATATCATTATGTTTAAAAAGATAAAATAAAAATTGACCGTTTTGCACAAAATAGTTGGGATTTTTTTCATACTTTAACCCTTTTGCACAATTAATATCTCAAAAACGAATGGTCGTACAACCACGAGAGTAAGACCGTACGATGCGCCATGATGAAATATGTAGGTACAATGCTAGCAAAATTCACTATTGGGTTAAACTCGAGTTTAACCCTTTTACACTGGAGGTACAGATATGTTGGAGGCATGTTCATATTTTGATGTCATGGGAACGAACAATATATGTATGTATGTAAACACTTTATTGTACAAAAGAACAAACAGAACAATACAATTAATATAAAAATATGTACAAAGGCGAACTTATCCCTTTAAGGGATCTCTTCCAGCTAACCCTTGAGAGATTGAGAAGAATGAAAGGTTGTGCAACGAGTAAACAAGTGTACAAGAAGAAGAATATAACACATTAAGTAACCAATAAAACTTATATAAATAAAATTAAAATAAAACTACATTCAAATACCTACATAAATAGATACAGAAATATATATTAATAGTTAAATGTACATACATAAAGTACATTTTACGTACCTAGAGGATAATTGATATTTAGGAGCTAGAGTCAAGCCAAAACTTCTTTAATTTGCCTTTTAGGGAATCTACCGTTTGTGATTGCCTAATGCCAGTCGGTAGCCGGTTCCACAATCTGACAGAATGCACCGAGAAGGATTTGGAATAGGATTTGGAATTGTGGGATGGGAATGGGAATGTGATGATGGGTTTTGGGAGCTGGAGGCCATGAACCTAAATCGCTCAGAAAGGTAGAAGGGAGCACGAGGATTAAAAATTGTATTAAAAAGCAGCGACAAGATGTGAACGTTTCGGCGAAAACGAATAGGTAACCAGTTTAGCTGTGCACGGTACGGTAGTGGGAGACGCGTGTGTGTCGTTTTTCGTAGGCCGAAATGTATCTAATAAATAATAATGTAATACATATTACTTTGACTATATCACCACTAAAATACCTTCCAGTCCAGTATCACAGCCTATTTTCGCACACAGCCACTATAAACGGCCCACCTGATAATAATTTCATGAACGAATTACAAAGTTCCCTAAAACTTTTTACGAGGCACCAACTTCTAAAAGGTGACATTTACCAAGGTTAGGATTTAGCCCTAAGGGCATGCATAAAGCAGGCCTCCCCAACTTTTCCATTTAAGTTAGGCCATGACGTCATTACTTGACTCCACTTATATTCAACCCAAAAGGGCTGGTAAAAGGAAAACTTTGATTAACTAAGTGAGGCCAAGTAATTATGAGAAAAACTTGTTTACTTGACGAGGGAATACAAATATAATATTAATTCCTTTGCTCGCAAAGTGGTAGATATTTGTGTGATGAGCGCGAATATTTGTTCCTGAGTCATGGATGTTTACTATGTATTTAAGATTTATTCGCATTTTATACACTTTCGCAGAAAGTCGACGGAAGCTCCTATTTCTAGGTAGTTTGGCCCTCCGGGCCTGCTGCAAAACTAACATAACCTAAACCTTCCTCATATTTATGCCACTAAGGGGTGCCTTGGGTCTGGAATTGAAATTTTTCATTAGTGTATAAAATGCGAAAGTGTATAAAATGCGAATAAACCGTATTTAAGTATATATTTCTCTATATAAGTATTTATATCGTTGTCTAGTACCCATAATACAAGCCTAGATCTTAAATTAGGACTAGGTCAATTGGTGTGACATTGTCCCCTGATATATTAAATATTATATATAAATTGGCTGCATTTTACCCGAAAAGAGTAATTCTATCTACCTGTCTAATTCACATAGGGAAAGCAGTCAGAGCTTCGCCTTTATACTTCAAGGTGCCCACTGAACAAACTAGGCTTGGTAGTTAGGTTATTAAATACATGATTATAAGATAGCTCTGGGGCCTTACCATGAGTTACAATCAACGTACTCTCTAGCGAGTCGAATGCTCTGTCCCTCGCAGACCTCGCAGTATGCTTATAGAGTGCGAGGGACAGAGCATTCGACTCGCTAGCCGCTCGCTAAGTACGAGAGTGACGGGTGCTTTATTTACATTTGACACGCGGTATAAGCGCAGCTAGACTAGGCCCGCAGCTGTCGCCGTATTATTATCGTCGCGTTTATCCTGGTAGACAAAGCATCGGTCACTTTCGCATTTACATACACAAAAGTGAATAAGTATGTAAATATAGGGTGTCCCCATTAAAGACAATGTTTTTTTCTTTTGATAAGAGTTTATATAGGTTTTGCTGTAAATCAGCAAGCTACAACATTTTGTATTTTTTTCAAACTTTTAGGTTCAGTAGTTTCGGAGATCAAGTTTAGTTCGGAGGTTTAGTCAATTTTCGTCTTCTTTAATGAATAAAATTAAATCTTTTTATTTTACAATGTTAACAAAAATATATTTGAGATCCTCATAATGAGCCCTTTCATTTGATAAACTCGTATGAAAATAAGGTTTGTAAGTCTTTTTATTTATTTACTTATTTGTCCCTCGAAAATGGATCTATTTTGATGATTCTTATGCCAACCGATTTGTCTTAATCTCATGAGTGTCACTAAAGATATGACAGAAGTTAAAATTCAATATGGCGGTCACTGGACGCTTTAGTGTAAAAAAAAAAAAAAGGAACAATGAACTTGAGAAATGGGGTATTATTAAATAGGTATTTAAAAATCATCTCTAGGTTATTATGGTCGTTTTTCATTTTTAATCATCATTTAGGATTTATAACGATTTTAAGTTGGTTAGCAACAACAGTTGGGTTTTTTTTAATCTTGCTTTTTGTTGTTGTTTTTTTTTATGAACCTCGCCAGATCATTCACTACTCCTTATTTTCAAGGTAGCGTATCCACAACACTGTTTACCTAAATCAAGGTAAACACTTATCATTTATATTCCAAATCTCTTACAAAGCGTGGCTCTAAAGCTGTGTTTAGTATGAATCCCTGGAGCACGGAAACCTCACATGACTCGTGCTTTAGTGAAATCCTCCGGCGTCGCTTTTACGATGATAAATTACTATTTGAGCAGAGTGCTTCTATCTTTAAAAAACCGGTCAAGTGCGAGTCGGACCCACGCTCTGAGGGTTCACGTGACTGGCCTGCACAGGAGCTACGTCATCAAGTTAAGATAGCTACAACTAATTATATTAAACTGGTGTGAACTGGTATAAACCAGAACGGGGCTCAATTTCACTCGGTAAAACCATATTGTGTATGACATGGTATCGTATTGTTGTTAACTCGGTCTTATTGACAAGTGAGATGCTGCAATGGGAGCTTACTCCGCAAGATATCCAAATGAATCAGCACCACCAAAATAGAGCTCATTGTCCCAAAGAAAAGGACAGATCGCACTAGAAAACGGAAGAAAAAAATAATAATTGACAAGTAACTTGAAATTTCTGGGAGGACCTTGTGCAGGGTCCGACCGGGTTGGTACCACCATCTTATCCATTAACCTACCGCCAAGCAGCAGTGTTTGCATTGTTGTGTTCCGGTTTGTTTGTTTGTTTGCCTCTATCATTCCATCTTAGCCCTCAGGGTTGGCAACGCATTTGCAGTCTTGGGATTGCGGTCTTGTGAATGCGAATATCTATGGGTCACAGTTTTTACTTACCATCAGGTGTCCTGTGTGCTCGTTTGCCTTCCAATGCCAAAAACAAAAAAAATAATTTGGAAAACTTAAAAGAAATTACCTTACTTTCTATGCAATGCAAGATCGAAGAAGAGGGGGTAATTTTTTTACATTTTTACCTAAAAGTCAAAAAGTAACTACCTACGTCAGGGAAAATTATAAAAAAAGTAGTTTGGAAAATGCAGATTGAGCCCTTTTATATGACATGCCTTTTGCTATTATCAAATTACATTCATTTTTCAACCATCGATTCTGGGTCCTTATTCAAATATTTAGAAAAAATATTTCATAGCATTGTTACTAAAAAAAACAAATGAAGACAAGCAAGTTAATGAACTATGCCAAATTTCAAGTTGTTAGCTTATTTAGTAACAGAGTAAAACTGCTGTCACATACAGACACCGAAGTCTCAACATAAGAATATAATAGAATAGTTTTTTTTTTTTACACATGTCACATAGTTACTAATGAGCTAATGTGACCTTGAAACCTAACCTAAAGGGTTCCCTTTTTAACATTTTGGAACGGAACCCTAAAAGTTTAGCTAATTTAGTTTCTCATTTTCCCTGACAATAACATACATACATACATATACATTATACATACAATAACAACTTAACCCGAGCGCTCATTAGTTTGATTTCGACTTCTGTACCTACTTCAAACCGCTGCATCTAGGTATAATCTAGGTCAAGAACACTAATTACCATGGAATTTATAAGCACTGACGGGTCAAGTTAGCCTCGTTGATAAATGATTACCTGACGGGATTGTAAAATCCCTTGTTAACAATTTATTTTACAGAATATCTACGCTGGTAATCAACTAATAAATTAATTGAACTATTAGGCAATAATACATACATACATACACACCTTCACGCCTGTAATCCCAGAGTGGGGTAGGCAGAGCTACAGAATTACCGACAACTTTAAAAACTTGTTGATAATTCTGTAACCACAAGTTTAGTAGGCTAAAATGTTTAACAGCGTATTAGTGACAGGTTGCAAGCCCATCGCCTAACAGTACTACAAGCCTTTATTCCCTTAGTCGCCTCTAACGACATCCACGGGATGACATGGCGTGGCACTATTCTAACCCGGCAACCACACGGGATTAATATTACACCTTAACTCATCTATTATATACAGGGTGACATCAATTTGGTGTTACAACACTTGATTATGTCTCAGTTGATGCCGGATAGTGAATTCTACTCACTCATTCGTTTAAATTAGCCATATTTAATTATCGTTAACTTTCTAATAAAACGAATAATTAAAGTCATAAGGGGTGGTTTCCCTACATTTAAAACCTATCTGTCTTATCTGTCACTCAATGTTATCAATCTAATTTAAGGCTGGTTTACACTTTGTGAAGTAGCAAGTGAAGGTAAGAAGTGATAAAGTTTACAAGTTTTTACGACGATTATGTTAAGGAATCGCTTACACATTGCTTAGGCCCTGTTTACACTTTGTTAAGTGTGAAGTTCATACATTTGCTACTTGCCATTTGATAGAGAATGTAAATGAAAGGTTGAGAATGTATATTTGAATTGTAAGGAAGGTTTGTATGTATGATAAGCCAGAATAAAATTTACATAAAACCTATGATGGGGAAAACCATATTACAATCTGTTGCGTGGAAGGAGTTAGCAGATATACAGGTAGACAGACACACAGACACGCGGAAAGCGACATTGTTATATCCTCTGTTATAATAATATTATAATAAAAATAAAGATATATTATTGAAATATTACTTGCACCTTTAATTTCGGTATATATGTTGATCCAACAAAAGCATTCCAAAAATATTAATTCAGGATATATTATTAAAAAGCACGAGCAAATTTTTTCCAATAACAAACAACACAAAGGCCCGATTCTCGCGAAAATATTTATAATTCAAACAATATTCGTATGCAGTTCTCATTTTAAATAAATTGACAATACATCGGTTATGCTTTTTAAATTATACCTAGGTAAACCTATTTAAAAGATAAAACTGACTGATTGATTTATCAATCAACGCACAGCCTAACCATTTGATCTAGGGACATGAAATAGGAATATTCTTTGGATATCCTAATTAAAAGTTAAAACTAAACTTATTTAAATTAAAATAAAACTAAGTTACTCAAATATTAAAGATGTAAATAATCACCACTATAAAAAGAACACCTCATCTAGCAGGTCCGTTCGCAGCATGGTCCCTATGACACTGGCTGCATTACCTCTCTGGATAGCTAGCCCAATCCTTTGCGAGAGGTAAGCACCAGCTCTAGGATCTTCGGAGGTGTCTATGAGCCGGGATGACAGAGCCTTCAGAAGCGATTTTTGGAAATTCATCCCCCAAGGTAAACCAATTCTATGTGCGGGTGTCAATGTCAGAATAAAATATTAAACATACATACATACATAAACTCACGCCTGTAATCCCAACTGGGTCGGCAGAGCTACAGAATTACCAAAACCTCTAAAAACTTGTTGATAATTCCGTAACAACATTTTGCACAAGTAGGCTAAGATGTTTACCAGTGTATTAGTGACAGGTTGCAAGCCCATCGCCTATCAGTACTACAAGCCTTTATTCCCTTAATCGCCTCTTACGACATCCTTGGTAAGACATGGAAAAATAAATAAATTATTGTTATTAAATAATAAATTCGGAACCCTATTCCACGAATATTTTTCGACCTAAATGTTTAATCCTGCCTTATTACCTAAATTCGGTTTCAGGGCAAAATATTAATGATGGTACTTACTCAAAATTAATTACGGCCGCCGCTGCTTCCCGTTTATCTAAATATTTAGGCACCTGAGGCTCAGCGTATTCTTCAAAAGACAATGACAATAAATTGTAAAAGCCCAACGATATTTTAAATAACAAAATGAATTCGCAATGAATATTTTCGTATTTAAATTTCTGTGTGTTGTGTGTGTAGTGACTAAGATTGAAAAAGGCATGCTTCGATGGTTCGGTCATTTGGAAAGGATGGATGAAAGAAGATTGACGAAAGAGATGTTCAGATCGAAAGTAAGTGGAAGGGTCGGAAGGGGCCGCCCTAGGCGTACTTTTTCGAATCAATTCGGAGAAATACTGGAAAAGGGCCGAATCTTAAGTACCCGAAACCGACGTGCGTGCATGACTCGATGTATGAATGTTGAAGAAGAGAAAGAAATTTGTCAAGATCGTAGCAAGAGGAAAAAAGTGGTCTCGGTCTACCCCTCTGGGAAACAGGCGTGATTTAATGTACATATATATGTTTATGTAAATTACTGTATTCGTTATTGCTCTCGTCTATTTTTAATTAATCGTAAACTATAATAATAAATTGCACATGTAACTATAAAAAGTTTCCATAGAAATCGTTGGTAATTTTAATTATAAAAATGGGCCTCTAGCGTACGCAAACAATATTGCTTTTGGCGTATTATTGCATCGTATGTAACCCAGCCGCTATTACTGCCACGTATAATAAGAGCTATTAAAAACGTTAACAATACAAAAACACGTCAAAAGCAATAAGGTTTTACCATGTAAAATAGCCCCTTGGCCTCTATTCTTCACGCTAATACCATATCGCCGTTGGGATATTATCCTATTATAAAAAAACGTAACTAAGGTTACCGACATAGCCCGAAGACTAGCTAAACTGAAGTGGCAGTAGGCGAGGCACATCGCTCGCAGGACTGATGGCCGATGGGGCCAGAAGGTTCTTAGCGACGAGCTAGGTAGGCCTCCGACAAGATGGAGTGACGACCTTGTATGGATCGCGGGAACGCGGTGGATGCGAAAAGCACAAGACCGGTCTGGAGAAGAGCCTTGGGGGAGGCTTATGTCCAGCAGTGGACGTCTTTCAGCAGTGGACATGATGAAACGTAACGAACGTCTTTTTTAATTCAAGTGACTTGAGGATGCGCTGGCCTAGTTGGTAGTGAAACTGCCTACGAAGCTAGAGGTATTGGGTTCAAATCCCGGTAAGGGCAGATATTTGTGTGATGAGCGCGAATATTTGTTCCTGAGTCATGGATGTTTTCTATGTATTTAAGTATATATTTCTCTATTATAAGTATTTATATCGTTGTCTAGTACCCATAGTACAAGCCTAGAGTCTAGTTTGGGGCTAGGTCAATTGGTGTGACATTGTCCCCTGATATTTATTTATATTTTCAGATTAATATACAACAAAGTATTACGTAGAACAATACATGCATGCAGATTCAAAAAACATTGCCCTTCTTTAGCCCAATCGGTGGAAAAACCTGCAAAATCCAAACGCTTTGCACTTGTTACATGATAAATTAACTGTGTCGATGAACTATCGCTTCGGGTGAAAAACGATGCATTCCCGTTGACGTACGACCGGCGACAGGCGCGCGCGTTAGTTATATATCCCGCAAAAATCTTTGAAAATAATACATTTTTGGGGTGCTTTTCGTTTCCCTTTTTTTTGGTCGTAATGTCTTTGTTTACGTAATTATAGATGGTCATAATGTTTATATCGCTTTAACTGTAATTTTTTCATAATATATTAAATACTAGCTTGTGTGATAATTGAGACGGAAGGTGGCCATAAAAACTTCTCAATGACTCATAGAACATTCTTTGAGTTGTTGACTCATGTGAGTCATCTTTTGACAGTGAGTTTATTACACTCAGGGGCAAAAAAAGGGTCAGAGTGCGTTTTTTCACATTGAACAGGCTAATTCGAAGCAGATTTTCCTCGCCATGGGACGCTTTTAGTGAAATCTGATGATGGATACCCTAGCATCGACACAGGACTTCCAGAGTGCCTAGGATACAAACATCTAAAATGGGAATAAAATGTAAGGAAATTTAAATAATCCAAACTCTCTCGCTGTGGTATCTTAGGAACTTTTGACCTCCTCATTAAACCTCACTCAAAACAAGCCCTGGCAAGAAACCAAGGCTTCGAAATAGCCTCGTTTGGATGAAAAACGCACTCTGACCCGTTATTTTTGCCCCCGACAGTATTAAAAGAACAGTTAGCAATGAAGTGTGTTATAATAGTAGTTTATGCAACAGTTGTATAAGAGAGGTCAAAAAAGACGAGTGGTGTGGTTACGATGTGAGCCGCAGGCGAACATCGTAAAGCAAGACGCCACGAGTATTTTTTGACTTAGTTATACACCGTTGCATACAATACTTTTTCTACGACTAGGTTTCAAATAAAATGCAAAATTAAATTAATATACCTAGGTTAGAATACGAACGAACGAAGCACAGAACAACAAACGAGCGAGAAACATTCGAAAACAACAAAATATGTGTCTATGGTTAACTTTGTTTTTAAATTGATGTGCACTTGCCAGGTTTCATATTTTTTTAAAAAGTTGTACAATCGATTTAACTTGTGAAATAGGGACTAAAAAACACCTAATGATTTGAGAAATGAATTCTTTTACCTGATTGGTCGATTTTAATATAGCTGCGTTCTGGTTGGTTGATACCAAATAAAATGTTTTTTTTAAAGAGTTAAATTAGTAAAAGAGTTTACATACCAAAAAGAACCTAACGTTCCGATTGACAGTCAATGTGTATTGTGATTGGTGGTTTAATTTGGTGAAGTATTTTGATTGGTCAAATTAACCTAGGTGTAAGCTTTGGCAGCTAGGCATATCGTTTTGGCTCAAAAAAGCACAAGTGCTGTTAAGGGGAATAGACTAGATAGACTTTTCTACGGAATGTTCTGCGGACATATTATCTATATTCTTATATTAGTGTTCGTGACCATATAAATGACAGATAAAAGTACAGGAGTAGGAAAAATTAGTAAAAAAACTTATTTTCATCATGGCGGAAGTGAGTTCGTTTGATAGTTAAGTTTTCACAGTTTTATTCCCTAGTACAGAGATAGTTTACATTAAGTTGTAATTTTAATAATACTTTCAATCCCGAAAAATTGCATTATCCCAATGGCATAGCAATAAACGACTTCAACGCAAAAAATATTTGAACGCTAAAGAAAATGACGTGACGCGCCTAGCGTCTTTAAATTTTTCACTAAGTAATTTCAGAGTTGTTCCTTTAAAGTTATGACACGGAATGCCATTTTGGGCGTTAATGGCGTAGAAATAAAGTCCTAGGGGAGGAGACACGGTACTTTGGACGGTGAATTAGACCATTGCTTTTAACTGGGCACAAAGTTTGCTTATTAAGTCAAATATGACCGTATCTCTTCACTAATGTTGTTGAGATTGACTTAATAATTTTGAATTTGGTTCCTGTATGCAAAATTTGTCCGTTTTGAATTTAGTAAATCATGTGAGGACGTTACTATCCTTCAGGCAAGAAAATATGATAATTAGCATACCTGTGCTAACTCGGAGCACCTATAACTATAGCGATGTAGCAAAATATTTTATCGACAAAAAATATATCGATGTTACTGTCAACATCTAAATGTTATTCAATACAATTAATTTTTTTTCTTCGTTTTGAAATATAATCAAATTAAAATATGTTTTTTTTTTAATTGTTTTCATAATGTCGCCGTCTAGGTGTAAATTAGGGAATGCAATTTAACTGGTTATTAACCGATTATGTATGAAAATAACCGGTTGAAACCGGTTATAACCGGTTATTTGCATTCCCTAGTGTAAATATCAGTATTCAATTACGGAACGTTTTCTCAACGTCCACAGTGGTCAACGGGACATTCTTAAAATACTTATAATGACTCAAAAGCGATTTCTCATTCATGTTAAGTTTGAATCTACTAGTAGATTCACTCCATATTACAGACGTCTAGGAGAGGAGAGCCCTCATGTGGGCAATTTATTGAATAAATATTTTGAATATTGTTTTTTTTTATCAATTAATATTATTTATTTGCAGAACACAATACACAAAATGTTACAGTCAAGTTAAAATAACAAATAATGTCAAGTGTATCCAGCTTGCAAGCAAGCGTGCAAATATTATTTATGAAATTAAGAAATTTAATATCAGTTGCAGAATAAATAAATCATAAAATACATGTGAACATTACAAATAAAACATTTTAATATATAATATAGAGGTTCTCATTG
This sequence comes from Acleris emargana, assembly GCA_927399475.2. Lineage (NCBI taxonomy): Eukaryota > Metazoa > Arthropoda > Insecta > Lepidoptera > Tortricidae > Acleris > Acleris emargana. The sequence goes on from OV656843.1 coordinate 4,806,753, forward strand.
TCAACAATCATACATTATTACATTGCTCGAGTAATCAGTTGTGCTATGTATGAAACATGGTGTGTGTGACAATGTTACATCTCATCGCATAAAAGACTTGAAGAAAAATCTATAATTATAAATACATTATGTCTTATGTACGGAGCTTTGTAAAAATAAGAAGATTTTAAAAGATTAAATCATTAAAAACGCTTATAATTTTGTCTGGAAAATAACAGGATTTCGTAACAATAACATCTTCAGCGTAATTAATTTGCAACACGGCCAATTAGACGAAGTAATTAAAGCGCTTGCTTGTGAATTAAAATAATAACGTCAACAGTTTTCCTTTTAAATGGCCGTTTAGAAGAAGACTGTTCAAGGAAAGAGACGCAGAGGGGAAGAAACCATTTCTATGAAAACATGACAGCCCGTCCCGAGGTTGCCTGAGGCCTTACTTTAAAAATCAAAGCTGGAAGTTACGTTAGCTCCACCCGTCACTCATCATTCAACACTAATTGGAAGAAAGGGATAGAACTAACTTAAATTCGAACTTTGATTTTCAAAGTTAGGCAGAGTTAGGCAGATCTGTTCTGGTAGATTTACTTCTTATTACCGACGTGTAAGAGCCCTGGGGAGTTACCATGGCAAACTAAAGCATGTTTATTGTCTAACGCACCCGTTATCGCAATTGTTTTCTTTTTGACAGTTAGAAGGCGAGTCTGTCTTCAAATTCAAAACCATTGTTCCAGTTTGAAGTCGATTGCGATTGCGAGTGTGTTAGGCAGATCTGTTCTGGTAGATTTACTTCTTATTACCGACGTGTAAGAGCCCTGGGGAGTTACCATGGCAAACTAAAGCAGGTTTATTGCCTAACGCACCCGTTATCGCAATTGTTTTCTTTTTGACAGTTAGAAGGCGAGTCTGTCTTCAAATTCAAAACCATTGTTCCAGTTTGAAGTCGATTGCGATTGTGAGTGCGATAGGCATAAGCTAGCGGGTCGGTATAGGTTGGGAGGAAGCGACAGAGCCATGGCAGTTATACTCGTAGAGCTCTGTTTTTTTGGCAACCTTAAATGAACATTACTTTAGCAATAGCATGTCATGGTAAATAATTTACTGAAAAAATTACCTAATTTTCTCTTTCTAACGCTGACTATAGGTTATAACAAAAAAAAATGATTTATTGACACAAAAAAAAAACATTAACAGTTTAAATGTGAACACTTTACGGTAGGGATATATTTTATTAGTGACAACAGGCTCAGGTCTCGGCATATTATTATGCTGTGAGCTGGGTCAGCTGCACAGCGCTGGTTTTCAGCCTGCACCTAGCTCTTAGCTACATTTCAGCAAGTTACAAGGGAACATTACGCTACGCTGTGATTACATTTATCTAATAAAAGCGAAAAATTTTAAGATTGGTCCATTTTTGTTATTTTTTGGCAGCCAGAAAACTACAATTTTTTACGTTCGTCGAGTAACGGTATAATTATATTGAGATTTTATAATAAAATAACCCCTTATTCAAAAACGCACTATGAACTTGTTTTAGTTATAGTATACTTTGTCACTTTCTGTCTGATGCAATTATGAATCAGAGGATAAATATATATAATAAAACGATATAAATCTATTTCATGAGAGGCCGCCTGTCAATGCAGAGTCTAAATCACTGAACCAGGATTACAAATTTAGAGGAAATAGACCCCCAGCGTGAAGAAAGTGAGAGTAGCAGGAAACTAATTATATGCGTAGAAGGTCACGGGAATCTTCTAGTCGAAGTTAAATATAGGTACAAACGGATATACTCTCAATAGCAATGAACACGGGTCACTTCATAAGGAAATTCTTTACAAAGTGACCCGTTTTCATTGCTCTTGACTACACATCGATTGATTAAAATTGAAGAGAGACCCTGCCAAAGAATCAATTGGAGGCAGTTCCAAACTTGCTGGCGGAGTTGCCAAGAGCTAAAATCACGGTTCATTAATAAAATGAACTTATTCTACTAAACTGTTAAACTTTGAAATGAACTTTTTACTTGACTACCTACACGATAACTACTCGTATTAGATCATCAACATACCAACGAATAGACGCCGAGTTCCATAAAATTTTCTTCGAAAGTGTTGGTTGACGTATACAAACTTTATACTTGTCTTGTATAAATTCGTTGTCTAAATAAAACATTCTAATTTAAATGGTATGTCATTAACGCAATGCTTAATTTTGCTTGAAATAATGTATCATCTTATGTGGTTTCAACTAGAGGCTTTTTATTACCTTATGCAGCTTCAACTAGCGGAGTGCCAATGCGAACAGAGTACAAATGGAGTAGTTTTATTTATACTTCATATTATTTCTGTTTTGACGTCTCAGGTGGATGTATGGGTTTAAATATAAACAACAACTCAACGCTATTTTAATATTTTATTATTTAACAAAATGTTTGTATAATAGGTAATATTGTCATTTATTTTTATTGTAACAAAAAGTAAAACCGCCTTCAAAAACCCTAATAGCTACTTCAAAAACTTATATCGACCGAATTATGTCGGTGGCAAGAATCATGTGGCATTGCTATTGTGTAAGTATACCTACTCGACACTGGCTTGGATAATATATGAAAAGTCATGTACCTGTTCTGCCCTCCTAAGTTAATACGCAGTATATCAGATAAAATTCCTTTAGCAATATCAATCTTATTACCAAGAGAAGAGAACTAAAACTGCTTCGGTTATTCATTTTGGGATACTGCTTATTTGCTTAGGAGGGCAGTGTTAGGCACCAGATATGCAATTTCTTGGAGACCGTTAATTTTATGCTCATTGAGTCAAAATCATGAATGTAGAGGAAGTGAGAAAGTTGTTGTACTTAGACCGGTGCACCTAGCGTTTCATAGTCTCTGCCTACCTCATTGGGAGACAAATGTGAAGCTATGTATGTATTTATGTATGGTTGTTTAGTGGGCTTTTGTTACTACACGACCCCGCAGTCACCCTGTATAGACTCACAGGGCGCAGATAAATCTGTTAAATTTATAACACCCCTTTTTTCATAAGGGGTTCAAAATCTATAATACCCGCGTCACGAATGATGACGCATGAATACCAGCTTAAGGCTGAAAGGAGCCCTTTTTACACTCTCGAAGGAAGAGCGTTATGTCTATGTGTTTATCAGCCTTTATAATGTATGTATGTCTGTTCCTTTGTAGCGCGCTAGAAACTAAACGCGTAGGCTGATTTTGATGATTCACATGTCAATCGATTTGTCTTAATTTTGTGAGTACTAAAGATATTATGACACAATCCAAAATTCAAAAAGGCGGCAGCCAGACGAAATGTTGTAAAAACGAAAAAAAACTTCCACTAACTATAACAAGTGGGGTATCAATAAACTTTTTTTTTGAAATAATCGTTTAGGATTTATAACGATAAAAGTTGGTAAGCAACAGATAGGCGGGTTGTTTAAAACTTGTTTTTGGTTATTTATTAATATAATATATGTACAGTTTTATTACAGTCTGTTTTTTTTTTGCTATTCATGGTTTTTGTATGTACTTACGTTAAATGAATGTATCTTTTTTTTTTTTTTATAATAGTTCTACCATGTCCATTAACCAGGATAACGAACATCCATGTTCGTCATACAAACTTTTCCACAGGTACGGAAAACTTTGATTGAATATTTTGACAGTTAACAAACTTTTTCGTTTCCAACTCGTATCTCGATTGCAATGGATTTGATTAAATCACCCAAATTCGTCGGGTTATGCATTATGTATGGTTTCTTTCCTTTTTATTTGTATACTCTTTTCGATTGTTTTTGTTTTCAGATGGAATTCAATAATGATTCGAAGTCTAAATTTGGTTTAAGGTACAGCCTGGTTTAAATATAATTTTGCTCAATAAGTAATCAGTAACATATACGTTTTAGTTGTAAACCCTATCAACTCCCGTCCCATATATTATCATAAAAAAAAACAAAGAAAATGCACGAGGTTTTTTTATTATAGATTGAAAGCAATAACATACATATACTCCCAGAATGGGGTAGATAGAGCTACAGAATTACAAACAACTCTAATAAACTCAATAGTAATTCAGTAACCTCATTTTGCATATTTAGGCTAAGATGTTTACCAGTGTACTAGTGACAGGTTTCAAGCCCACGGCCTAACAGTACTACAAAGCCTATATTCCCTTAGTTGCCTCTTACGACAACCACGGGAAGAGATGGTGTGGCACTATTCTAACCCGGCAACCACACGGGCCATAACAAATAAGTTAAAACTCCAAATAAAATAAAATAAAGTTTATGACACTATACAAAATACTCCAGTTACTTACTGTTAACGATATAGCGTATGAATAAACGACATCGATTTCAGACAAAAAAGTTCGTGTTGTCTTGCTTTCTCAGCTACCCTTAAGAGCCATGGATGGAAAAGCTAATAAAGAAAGCATGACGGATACGAACTAATACGAAAACATTACGACGTCTCTGATTATACACGACATCTGTAAATAAAAATGGCTGGTATTTAAAAGGGCATCAAGTATTAACCTAACCTACAAAAATCCAAGTGTGTTCACTTGTGGGAGGACCTTGTGTAGGGTCCGTCCGGGTTGGTACCACCACCTTGTCCATTAACCTACCGCCAAGCAGCAGTGTTTGCACTGTTGTGTTCCGGTTTGGGGATACGACAGCTGGTGAAATGACTAGCATAGAGGCATTTCATCTTGGTCAGGGTTGGCAGTGCATTTTCAGTCTTTTGAATGCATGTCTATGGGTCACAGTTTCCACTTACCATCAGGTGGCCTGTGTGCACGTTTGCCTTCCTATACCATAAAAAAGTACATACAGCCATCCCTCTTTATTTTTCTGGAGGCATATTAGTAAATCTGTTTCTTTGTTAACTACTTTCTCAAACTGCAAAGAAATTTAGAATCCATCAGGTTCGTGCGGTTAAATTTCTCAAAGATAACTTCATTAAATCACTGGAGAGACTTAAATATTTTCTAAAGCGGTACTTAGTGCGAGCATCAACGGCTAAAGTTTTACTCATCAGCAATTAATCTTTGCTTAAGCTTCGGAAAGGCTTTCGCAAACATTGACTCAAAATTAATTACCAACGGATGATTATGAGCTCGCGCTTGGGTAGGTATTTATGAGTTTGGGGGTTTGAATTTTGGACGTATTTTTTTTCACTTTGACGGAGATGACTTAATTTAGACATAACTCAGGTTTATTCGTGTATCATAGTTTATCTAAATTTAAAGATAAACATGGTTTTAAAATTAATAACTTTTACCTAGATCCAAACTAAGCTGTAATATGGTAAGACAAGAAAAAGCGCGTATAAAAACAAGTAAAAATGAAGTAAACGTTATTTAAACAACTGCTACACTGCACTTTGGGTACATATCAACGATATACATACTACGGTATTACAGGTAGACAAATATGTAGGAATATGGTTCACCATTAAAGAGAAAAGCGGCATTATAAATAAATTCTACTGAATGTGATTTTTAATTAATTATCTGATATTTAACTAATTAATTAATAAAATATACGACGGTATTTTCAAGAGAAACACAGCATGTGCGTTCGTTCGCGCCTAAGTACCGATACCCCTCCTGTAAAGATACTGTACTTTTATATCCACAGCAGAACAGCTTCGTAGTATCCCAGGCTGGCGTGGAATGACCACCTGCATCGCTGCTCGTGCTGCTTACAAGATCAGCAGGTGTAAGATGGCGCGATGCGTACGAACCATTGCAGGAGCTGGACTGAATTCGGTGGACAGACGAGCTACGAGACTCATCGGTATCGACTCACTAGCCAATACCAAGCTTCAGAGTTTGGAGCATAGGCGTAAAGTCGCTTGTCTCTCGGTATTTTACAGGGTGTATCATGGAGAGTGTGCCCAAGAACTGCACGACCTCATCCCACCCTCCACTTTCTCACATCGGTCTTCTAGACGCCGGGAGGGCTTCCATCCACATGTAGTAGAATACCCAATGGTTTGCACGCAGCGGTTTGCTGCGTCGTTTCTTATTCGCACTGCTAGGGAGTGGAACGCTCTCCCTGCGTCTGTATTCCCGGAATCATATAACCTTGGTGTTTTCAAGCCAAGAGTGAATAGGCATGTTCTGGGTAAACGTGTTCAACCTCGGCGTCACTTAAAATCAGGTGAGACTGAGGTCAAACGCAAACCCATTAAGGATTAAAAAAATACAAGTTGCTACTCAAAATATCCCCACTTTAACATGTCACGACGACGGCGCCGTCCTATTCATCCTTAAATACCTATAGAACATCCAAGACCCGAAAAAAAAAATACGCAGCTTTTACACAAATATTTGCCCTTACCACAGAATCCCTTACTTAGAATGAATCCAGGAAACGCCAGCTACTTTGCTAGCTGTGTCGTTTACAAATGGCGGTTCCGCAGTGATTTCGCCAATGTCAAGTGAGTGAAAAGATAATAAATTAAAAGTAGAAGTCGGACATTGTTTCAATCGGCCGTCTCCCTCACCGCTATAAATAACAACAAAAACAAATACTTTTTCTATGACGATACCTTATTAACCGTTCCAAATTTAGGTTGGACATCAACTAAAAATGAATATTATCATCATAAATTCGACTGTCCCGTAACATTCTGGCCCTCCTCAATTCACGGCTGCCATTTTGTTCAATTCAATGTGACGTTAGCGTCAAGCGATTATCACCCTTGAGACCATAGGAAAGGGTTTGATGAATGACGGTGTGAACGGAGGATGTCAAAATTATTTTTCGCGACGTGTTACATTCGATAGAATTCCAGTGTTTTTTTTTGACTTAAAATTACGTTATTAAATATTATAATTTGAAAGGAATTGTAACTCTATTTTTTTTATAAAGCAAGTTTTAATGGGATTGGTTATTACCTTTGTTTTATAAAAATCAGTTAGGCTGATACTATATAACATATCCTAAATAAGGGGTTACCATTATATCGAAGGTTTATTTATCGGATTCATAGTTATGCTGTTTGATAAACATCTTGGTGACGCCTGGTTAGGAAAACTTGCATTTTTTATCGAATATGGGTTATGGTTATGGGAAAGTAAATAACGTTTACATAAATAATAATCAAAACAAATCGTTTTTATATTTTATTTTTAGGAATATTCTCTCATATATAAAAATTGCCGTTCATTAGTCTCGTAAAAACTCGAGCATGGGTTGACCAATAAAATAAAATAAAATGTTGTGTTCGTAATTGTCAGGACTATTGTTATATATAGGGTTAGGACTTTTGGTGGCATACCGTGGTTCTAGAATCCATGGAATCGCTATTTCCTAATTATTATAATACATGACATGACACTTTGATTTTGACCTTCAGTATGGACAAATTTCAAAATGATCATTAAATACATTTTTTGGGTTATTACATGCTACTGATATTTGTTTGTTGGTAACGCTTTCACAGCAGTGATATCCTCCTTACCAAAATTCATTTAAATTGGTTTAGCAGTTAAATGAATAAACGATTTTTGAAATATTAAAATAATGAAGGTCAAAATGAAAGTGGTATGCAACTATTGTAATAAATAAAGCGACTCCGTGGATTGTGGAACCACGATTTGCCACCAAAAGTCCTAACTCTAGTTATATATGAAACAGTTAAAAACGATCGATGCACATGTGTAATATGAAAAAAAAAACACAAACCCAGCAGTCAGGGCTAAATTATTGGTTAAAACAAGCAACAAACAAGCATTGAAAGTTGAAAACTGGCTTTGATTCATCGGATTCGCTTAGATAAACCTTGGGAACAAAACACGTTGAGCCGAAGATGTAATCTTACGATGACGAAACTTCCCCGGCTCGGAACATGTAAATTGGGATACCGTCAGAGTGTAACAACTCACAGTTGTGTTACTTAAAAGGAATAGTTCTACGAATTGGGATTTTCATGTTTTTGAAATTACTCTAATTTGAAAGCCATTTCGAGGAGGTTTTAAAGCTGAACTGTATTATTAAGTTTTTGAAATATTTATCAGTTTCACAAGGCCCATCTCAACCCCCAAATAATGTTTTATTACACCGTTACAATCACTTCTTATCGTTAGATATCATTCAACTGTTGTAATTTATTAGCCAAATTTAAAATAATCATGTCATCCATAAAATGTGTAAGTACTAAATAAATAAAGATATTATAGCAAAACTGTTGGATCAAATACAAAATAAACGAAATAGGGAATATGCATGGATTTTAAAAATCGCATTTCTCATCAAAATATGAAAATACCGTAAAAGAGATCACCAAAACGGAAATTAAAATCGGTCAAGAAATACGGAAGTTATAAGCATTTCAAACTTCTAATTAGACAGAGAGATCCGATGTGCACCATGACGTCATTATGCACTGCGGCCATATAAGCTCCATGTAAAATTCCGTTTTTCTAGAAAGTGATAGGAACAAATCTTTGTTGGCTTATATCTTGGTTATTTTTATATTTATTCAAAAAATGATTTTTGTGATCTGTTTGTTACATGAATCAGCTCCAATTGAAGCTGTAAAAAAAAAACATGCATATTCCCTATTGGTCCCTTAAAATTACCTATTCGTTCGAATTACAATGTAAAAACCGTGAGTATTTTTTTTTGGTCTATCCCAATTTATATTGATGAAAACATTTATTAGTATGTAGGATCCGTCTGTCCGCCCACCCGTCTGACTATGTGCCACAGGGACAGTTATTTTGAAATGCATCTTTTTATAGATAGGAAAAGGCCAGTGTGGTCACCGGGTTAGAATAGTGCCACTCCATGTCTTCTCGTGATTGTCGTAAGAGGCGACTAAGGGAATAATAAAGGCTTCTAGTACTCTTAGGCGATGGGCTTGCAACCTGTCACTAATACACTGGTAAACATCTTAGCCTGATTGTGCAAAACGTGGTTACAGAATTATCAACAACTTATTTAAGAGTGCTTGATAATTCTGTAGCTCTGCCTACCCCACTCTGGGAATGAAGGCGTGAGCCTATGTATGTATGTATGTAGGAAAAGGCGAAAGAGCACACAAGCCACCTGATAGTAATTCTGACCTACTAAGCAAAAACGCAGTATATCAGTTAAAATTTCCTGAGGCAATTTCAACATTATTACTAAGAGAAGAGAACTACAACTGCTTTGGTTATTGATTTTGGGATACTGCTTATTTACTTAGGAGGGCAGAATTGGGATATGTGACAGAGAGGGATTCAAGACTGCAAGTAAATAAAACGCCATCCGTAATAAGGTCCACTTGTATCGCTACTACCTTCGTATTCCTTACCCTACCGTCAAGCATTGATGCGGTCCGTTGTGTTGTTAAGACAACTTGTGAAATTACTAGGATAGAGGCATTCTATCTTAGTTCATCGTTAGCAACACAATTGCGGTCATCAGATTGTGGTCTTGAGAATGATCTTACTCTGTGGTCCATCAGGTAGCCTGTGTGTTCGTTCGTTTTTTTCTATGTCAAAACATTAATTTCCTTTGTTTGTAAAAATAATCTTGAAAAAATTGCTCTGACTTGGTGGACACTACAGTATACGCTGTGCAAAGCGTCAGTTTTCAGGACGCGATTCTTCGGCAATTTTTCTTCATCCCATCCTTTCAATATGTTGCGGGAGTGTTAAAATCATCATTTATCTTCCGACCGGCCATTATGGTAATCAAGTACGGCCAGTAGACGGATCTTAGATGTGAGGTACGATCAAAATAGCATCTGCATGATATATCGGTTTTGATATTGTTTAATGCAAATAGAGGGCCTTAGTTAGTAAATAACCTACGAGTTATTTTCTACCTTATGAATTTTCGGACTAATTAAATAGTCGAAAGGACAATGGGCAAAATGTCCCCACCCACCAACAGGAACGAAACATATCCCATTTGATAGATCTTGGCAACCTGATGATTTTTTACTATGACGACGATCGTCCTATGTATGAGGTTTTCTTGGAAAGCCATTATCATATCGTATGGAATTGGTTTAAAAATGAACACATTCTTGCATTGCATGACTCTTGAAAGGTTTTTTTTATAGAAAAAATCCCATCGATTTAGCTACTAAAATAGTTATTTTGTCTTGTTTTGGGTCCTAACGAACATATAATCATCATCAGCATCCCGTGACTGTTGGAGGGTGGGGACAGGGTCCATACAAAATTGCCCATCACCCTTTGTCAGAAAAAATTGGTGAATAGAATAAATGAAAGTAGGAATTTACTAGCAACAATAGAAAAAGAAGAGGAGCGATGATATCTAGGACACCGGCTACGACATGACCTTTTCCTTATAAACATCATAGAAAGAAAGAAAGATGGAAAAAAAGTAGAGGAAGACCAAGAAGAAATTACTTTGAGGAAATAAAAGAGAAATTTAAGGTTGGGTCATACCAGAAAGTCAACTAGTTGGCGTAGGACCAGCATTAAATAAAGAGAAAGAGAGAGAACGTCGGAACACAAAACTTATAGGACTTCGAAAGGATACCCTAACTAATACTTGAGTTTTAGACGTAGTAGTACATTTTGGTACAAGTGCGGAAAGTATGTAATTTTGCACGAGTCCCGAGGCATCTTGGCCCGAGCTGCAAGCGAGCTGTACTACAAGACATTTTTTCAATACATTTGCGAAAAAATGGGTATCTGTGTATGTGTGTACGTGGATATCTGTGTATCTTCTTCTCCCCTGTCCTCTCTGACACGTTCTGTCCGTAATAACTTAAATTTTAATACAATTATAAAGACCATAATTATAACTTTACATACTAGGAGTGCATAAACATTAGACACATCTACCTAAACTACTGTCATCCGCTGTGTCGGGTGCGCCCGTCCGCCCGCCGCTGCGCCGCACCGTGCTACCTCCTGGTTACCTCTGCGCTCCTGGTACTTTATTCAAACATTTAAACTCTTTGGTTGGATGCACGATGCACGCCTTAGTATGTTTAAAAAAAAAGAAAGTAAAACGCACTAGTGCGAATAAGAAAAGTAAAAAGCACTAGTTCGAAAAAATCCAACTTTCCGTACGATATACAGCTGCGCAAAGTACCACTTTTTGAGCAGCTGTATTTAAAATATTTATTTAATTAAGTATGTGTTCATCTATATAATGATTCTTATCGTTCTCTTACTCTGAATGCAAGCCTAGAGGTTAATTTCAAACTAGGTCAATGTGTGTTCAATTATGGTCACCTTTGTTTTGGCGAAATATGTTTGCCAAATGTATCGATTCCCAACTTTTCATTTGCTAACCCGCTTAATTTCCTGTAACCATAAATAACCTAACCTTCCCTATAGGGTTCTAAACGATGCTACTGAAGGGTTGGCAAAAGTTGGGAAATTATACATTTGGCAAACATAATTATCCCCTGATATTTTGTTAATGCATTGTCTACTAATAACCGGATAACATGGTATCCAAAATAATTGGTCCACAATTGACGAAGAAATCGGTAAACATAATATACAATTCATACATGCAACCAAACATAGAAACCTTTTTTGAAGTCAATTAAATAAAAATCAATGGTTTTATATATAAAAATCCTTTCAAAAAGGTTTGTATTGAATTAATAAAAAATGTTATCACTTTACTGCCAATGCCGATCATACGAGTACAAAGCAGATGCGGGCCTGAATGAGAAACGAAAAAATACGAAATATTTTATTACGTGTGTTAAATTTTAACTCCCAAAACAATTGCTTAGATGTGTCTGTGTATATATAATGTGTCTGTGTGCATCGTAGCTTCTAAACAATTAGATCGATATGAACGCAATTAATAAATTTATTTATATTTAGAATTAAGCTTAAATATTGTACGCAAATATATTTGATTTGATTTGATTTGATTTATTTTTAAAGAAAGCTATTTGAATTAAGCACCAAATTACTTGAAACAGAGAATTCGTTTTTTTTTAGATAGTTTTTTGAATTAAAGACTAGGGAACTCTACACAGGGCATGGACAGACATGCTCTTGCCCAGGTTTCCTATTTTATTTTAGTTCAGCCCTTTAGGATATAGATATCAGTAACCTTACCATGAGTTAAATATAATTTTATTACTTAACTAACTAGCGAGTGGAATGCTCTGTCCCTCGCAGACCTCGCAGTATTCTTATAGAGTGCGAGGGACAGAGCATTCGACTCGCTAGCAAGTACGGTAATTTAAAGATTACTTAGTACAAACTCAAAACTACATACATACATACCTTCACGCCTTCATTCCCAGATTGGGATAGACAGAACTACAGAATTACCAACAACTCTAAAAACTTGTTGATAACTCTGTAACCACAATTTGTACAGTTTGCCGGCTTAGAATTGTGCCACTCCATGTCTTCCCGTGGAAGTCGTAAGAGGCGACTAAGGGAATAAAGGTTTGTAGTACTGTTAGGCGATGGGCTTGCTAACCGTCACTTATATACACTGTTAAACATCTTAGCATAATTGTGCAAACTCAAAACTATTTTAAAGAAAAAGGTTTTTACACCCGCAACGCGATAAGTTTTCCTTTATGTGTCAGGAACTAAGCCTAGTAATTAATTTAGAGACAGCCTTAACATTACTTAACCTTTTTAAACATTTAGAACTGACGAAAGATACCCCGGTCACGTGTACATTACCGACGCTTGAATAATTTAATAGAAGTTTTACAAAGGAAAGTCAACGTTTCCTTTGTTCGTTGTATTTGGTTGGTATGGTATGGAGGTGTTATTTTAAAACGGTCTGTCGAAAGATCGATCCAGTGCAAGTGATCGATTAAACCACACGAGCTCGCTTACTGTTTCCTTTTAATTGTACCTATATATTATTATTACTTGAACTAGAAAACAGGCATTTTCCAGTTAAATATTTCCTATACAGCTTTCCAAATCTAAAAATTGATATTAACCTGGGCTGGTATTCTAGACGGTAAAAACGATATCGTAATAAACCTGTTATGGTATTGTTATGTCGTCAGACGCGCTGCCGTGCAGATCTTAAAACGCAGTAACTGCAAAAATGCTGTTTCGAGAAAAACGCAAAAAACTACTTCAAAGTTCATTTTCTTTTGTTATTTTGATGACTCTTGCAAAATTTAGACTTTAACTTTAAGGTATAGGTAACAAGTATTGATTACAGGGAAAAAGTACATCCTCATACTTATATTAGGCATGTGAGGAGGATTTAAAGGAAACCTGAGCTGTTACTGCTATAATATTTTCACTAAAAATCTTTCAGAATACCGAATAATATGCAGTATAAAAGCTTGATACTGCCACGATTTATTCGAGTTTGCAGAGTTAAATACAGTATGTCATCATATTTGTTGCATCTTAGTTAGACTATGGCATTTATTTAAAATGCTACGAGTTTTTTTACTGCGTATTGCAAAGAAAATTGAACGTTAAAATGTGTAACGAAAACAAAGTTTAACGACTTTCCACACGGCTTTACATTTACTCTTGCTATTATTGATATACGATATGTTTTCTGTCCTTTGAAGTGATGTTATACATTTTTGCAAGCGGCAAGAATATTTTTTATACAGAGATCTATATTTTTTGCTTTGTCTACTTAATAAATATAGTTGTCTTTTTTTCTGACAGCATTTTTTTATGCCTTTAGTTAGCCATTTACAACTCTGAGCCCTATTTGAAAATTTAACTGTAATTGTCGGAAAACACAAATTGTAAAAAAGCAAAAACAGATCATAAAAATACTTAAAAGACTGATTGACATCATTTTCCTTATATACATCTGCAAATGAGAGCGATGATAGGCATTCAGTAAATTTCTTCTGGTTTTCTTGACTGTATAGTCCCTAATGCATTCGAATCTCCATTTTGATTGTGGAACGTATCGCTTTAATATAGGTATTTGAACAGTCTGAGCGGTGTGGTCGGATAATCCTAAGTCATGAATTGAAGTTATATAGCCTTGTATATTCATCGCAATGAGGTCGATACCTGTTTCCGACGAAGCCGTAATTCTAGTTGGGCCTTGTGTGACAACCTTTAGATTATAAGCTTCCAGTAGCTGTCTCAGTCCGTCTGATATACTTGATGACTTCAGGAGATCAATGTTAAGGTCTCCGCACAGAACATAATTCTTCCTCTTATGCTGGCAGAGTGTATCCAACATCCGCTTTAGCTTCTGGAAGAAAGTCGTATTTGTTGACGTAGGCGTCTTATTTGTGTATATACATATGACGATTATGTTATATTTAATAATATTCAGTGCACAGCATTCAAAAACAAATGTATGTTGGAAGGTTTCTATTTCCTTTACAAGTTCATATTCAATGTCATTTCTCAGTAGAATTGCTACGCCACCTTTCTTCGAATGTTTACGGGAAAAACAAGCCGCCATCTTGAAATTATTTATTTTTAAATTGCACTCTGTTCCTCGTAACATATTCGTTTCACATAGACAAATTACATCAATATGTGTACCATTTTTGTTCAAGTCGGTCAATGCATAATATAGTTGTTCTGATTTATATAAAGCGCCTGCTATATTTTGGTGGAATATTCCTAAATGCGTATTATATGGATCGGCGACGAAAAAACTTTTTTGCACTCATTTCTATGTTTTTGCCAGTACATTTGTCAAGTAATTTCCTTTCAACGTTATCTAATTTCTTCCTAGCCGACTTTGAGGGCTCGACCACATCTGCATCTTCTTTTAATGGCCTAGTCGAAGTTATGTTTCGTCGCAACAGTTGCATTTCGTATGTTGGATTATACAGTGTACAGGCAATGCTATGAAATATGGCATGCACCATATCCCCCCTGAAATTTCCACTTTGATGCCTTATTTTATTTTTGTCCGTTAAATAATCGCAGTGTTTATTTTGACTAATTATCATGTTAATCATATTGTTCAATTTTAATTCATTTAGTTGCCGATTGTATGGAATGGATGACAGAAGTACGTTAGTGTTTTCCCATCTCTGTATTGTGTAATAAAGGTTAGCAAGCATATCATAAGGATTTTTGTCATTTATTCCCGTTAATATAATTAAAAAATCATCCTTGTTGAGGTGTACGCTCGATTTGGACAGTGATTTTAACACATTCCTTGTGTCTGCTCCAGGGTTCGTGTAGTTAAAAATATCGAAATAATTACCATACACATTATTTAGCAATGATCCAAGATTTCTGCCGCGCTGGTCTGAAACAACAATTATTATGCGTTTGTTAAGCCCTTGCTTTGTTCGGTACTCGTAATCCTCTAGAATTTTTTTGTCATAGATTTTTGTGTCTATGGTATTTACTTTAAAATAACTGTTTATACTGTTTTCCCCTGTTGGCTTGATTGATTGGTTTGACTGCCTATTTAACACACGTTTGTGTGATTTTTTGTCAGGCAGGTCCAAATCGCAGGTTTCAGTTGTTGTAGATGGCGCTGTTACCGACATCGGCTGAATCACTAGCATACTAAACTCTCAATGGTTATAATAAGGTAGAAAGTGCAATACTATTCATATAGTAGATGTGCCTTTTTTCCGTAGGAGGGCAGTATAGCATTCTTAAACACTCACCAAAGCAGACGGCTAACTGCAATAATAGTACTGTAATAATATAATTTAAAATGCTTCCTATTACTAGGTAGTTAGTTTATTTCTTTCCTTTTACGGCAGCTTACTGCCCAGGTAATGAGCGCTAACGTTAACAAAACGATACTAAAAGCATTACAGACAATGTGGAATAAATGAGGACCTAGTAAACACTGGACGTATACAAACACTATATATTTAAACCATATATAATAAAAATTTGTAAAGCTAATGAAAAATAAAATACGCACTTTTATCTATTTCCAAACAATTTAATTTTGAGACCTCTTAGATTTACTATACAAATAGTTCACTAATTTTTGTAAACCATATCTTTATCCTTGTATACATTTCGTGGTACTTTAAAAGTCACTCTTGTAACAGTTATGTAATAAAGCCTATGTTACTGACTGTTTTAAATCTAAAACGGGACATAATCGTATATAAACCCATAACATTTTGTATTTAGATACTTTATGCTCATACTAAACGCATTTAAAACCAGTCGCCAATTACTGACAGTTGCTACGTTACCATATTTCTACAGAAAAAGACGGCAACCCGTAGCGAACGCTATTGTTAGAAAGAGATAAATAGTTGTTTCAAATTACCGCCGCTTAACGGCCGCTTAACGGCCGCCATGTAGCTACCCGTTCGACTCGCACTAGGCAGGTTTTTTAAACTAGTCACACTATGATTAATTAAAGACATAATTTAATCTTAATTACACACAATCATACACCCTGAACGTTATTTTAAGGTTTCATTACATAGATGACATATTATTTTACATAGATGACATATTTTGACAAAAATTAAAGGTAGCACAGACAATGAAAGCAACCAGCGCAGTAGGTAGTTATAAAAATGTTCAAAAATATTCCTACAGTATTGTAGACATTTTTGTAAATTATTTAATGTACAAAACGTAAAATCAACAAACTTTTTACAAAAAACGGACGTAGAAATGTTTTCTTATTCGTTTAGAGGTTTGTGCAGACATAACTCTCGTCACCGGGTCAGCTCAAAGTGAGACATTGAAAAGTGAGTTTTAATCTGTATTAGTTTTATCAATTCTAGCTTGTTGCAAGGTGAGGCGTTGCCCTTCCGATGCCGATAATTATGCGTTACAGTATGGAGTTTCATGCAAAGAATACTGAACGGCTCGAGTTGAGGTGGTGCCAATCCGGTGCAGACCGGTTATGTGTGCGTCAACCTTTAGCGATCTCTTCTGAATTAATGAAGCATTGAGTAAACATTAGCACAACACACAAAGCTTAGGGAACTAAATAAACTAAATTGTATAGGGTAAAGTCACCAGTAGTCAACCAGATATCTGTAGACGTCCTCTGCCTATGCTTTTTATGAGTAGGAAGAGTACACAATATATATTTACCACTATTCGCACTCATATAAGGTCGACCACTGGTCTCTGGCTGACCACTGGTGAGTTTACTCTACCAATGATTGTTACAAAATAAGAAGTCACATTGATTCAACGGACTCAGATCATGATTATATTTGTAATAAAAACTTTATTCTTCGCTGTCGTCCTCACCATAAGAATCGTCAAGGTCATCATAAAAATCACCAAGTGGTTCCTTAACCGGAAACATCTGCTGCCATTTCGGGTAAGCTTTAAAATTCTCCATTTCCCATTTCTGGGCGTTTTCTTTCGCGCACCGACCTAACTTCAGTTTTAAATGTTTTGATTTTTTTACGTATAAGCATTTCTGGGTCTCCAAATGCCTGATTACATGGCTCTGAAAAAAACGTTTCTGGTATGAAGCGATGTTTAGACTTTAATAAAATTACGGACGTTCGCTGATGTCTTACTTCAACTTTAAAGTGAGCATAAGACAGATAGATAGATAGATAGATAGATAGATAGATAAAAATCTTTATTCACATATTACGCCATGACAAATTAAAACACGTTTATATAATTAAAATAAAGTAAAAAGAAGTAAAAAACACATTGAAAGCTTAAACTATAATTAAATCTACAACTAAAATTAAGATGCGTGATTTAGATGTCTCTGCCATCTAGATAAAATAGACAGTAAAATTAAAAATTAAGAAAGGTGTCGTGTTCCGGCGGTTTCGGGGCAACCGGCAAACTACCGACAGCGACCATCACGCCAAGTTTGGCAAACAGAACCACGCTGTTCTGTCACCTCGGTTTTTAAGTTTTATATTTTTATAT
Source organism: Acleris emargana (assembly GCA_927399475.2). Lineage (NCBI taxonomy): Eukaryota > Metazoa > Arthropoda > Insecta > Lepidoptera > Tortricidae > Acleris > Acleris emargana. Next base: position 4,824,539 of record OV656843.1, read on the forward strand.
ATGTTAGTCTATAAGGTATTTGTAACTATGGGCCTAGTTGCTCGATTTTTTTTTTATTTTATTTTTTTTATTAAAATTGTGCTTGCTCCAAAACTGAATTTATAGTAAGCCTCAAAATCAACTTCTGCAATTGCTACTATAAACCTCGCTTAAGAACTTGTTGGGGTTGTGGTGGGTGAGCCGTTTCCGGAGTTAAATCAAATGTATTTCTATTTGCGTTTATTCAACATTTGTCTAAACGTCGCGGGTCCCCGGGAACGACTGGCGTTGCTGGGCGCGCGTCCTGCGCCCAGCGCGCGTTGCTACGTCAGCTCATATCCAAGTGCACATGCACCGAGATATGAGTTGACTCTGCATATTGTGTCCCTACATCATTCCCCCCCAAAACAAAAAACTTAAAATTATATTCTTATTCTATACAATATTTGTTTCACTTTCTTAACATAAGTTACTAGTAAACCGCTTGTTGAGCTGGCTGGGGTGGTCCGTTCTGTACTCTGACCGCAGTGGGTGGCGGTAATCTTTCAACAGCCTTCTGCAGCCATTCCCTGGTGCGACGCCTGCATCTTGCACGTAACACATACAAGAGTATCACCACAAGTACCGCCGCCATTGCCAGCAAGCCCCATACCACGTAGTTCAGTTTCGAGTCAACTTGGCTGGAGATTGTGTGCACTTCTGCTATTGCAATTGTATTATGAGAATTTTTCTCGTCTGGTACCTTGCTTGCTTGCTTGCTTTGTTAAGTTAAGTTAAGGTCAAAGTATCAAGGACCGTAGTATAAGCTGTCCCGTTATTAAAAGATTCACAATCCACCTGGGGGGTATTATGATCTAACTTTGCAGTTCAGTTTACGCTGAGAGAAAAGGACAGAGCTATATTACTGCAATAGCTCTGTCCTTTACGCTCACCGTAAAATAAACTGCATAGCTATGTCATAAAAACTCATCTGTATAATGAAATGACAAGTATCAGCGCCGCTATTCTATTGGATGATTTTATATAGCCTTTGACATGTTTTGGTATCGATTTTAACTCAGTGAAGAGTGTCAAGAAAAAAAGAGATATAAGATAAAAATAAAGATAACCCAACAAGCAAAATCAGTACTTATAGTGTTTTCAAGCCTATTTTTTATTGTACTTATAAGATACTTGTAGTTTGCTACAAACACGGAAATGGGCGCAGTTATAGAAGCATCGCTTTCTTATAACCATCTTATAATCAACTAGCAGAAAGTCACTAGGCCCTATAATACACTTACAGAAGTTCTACCAGAGTACAATTGCTCCTATAACGTTCTGAGACTACCCATTTATAAGTTTTATAACTCTTATAAGTATCTCGCATGAGCATCATACTAAAGCAATCTTACTTATAACGCACTACTAATATACTTAGTTATTAGTTATAAGTACATTTTATAAACATCTTTCCGTTGTTTCGGCCGGTTGGTGTGGTGTGTTTGTGGGAAATAAATACTAAAAAACAAACGTAAGTACCTATTTTTCTTATTAATCTAACTAATATAATTTGTAATAGTGTAGAGCATATGTAAGTATTGTAAAATACTGTATGTATAGTGTGTGAATTTACCAGGGAAGTCATTTTTATTGTAAATGTCAACCATAATTTGTTTAATTTTACAATGCCCATGGAAAAAGTGTACATATCATATATGTTGTTAAAATAATATTACCACATTTATTATGAACATCCGCCATTTTCTAAAAATTCTCTGCATTGAGTACGTTATACGACAATTATAAGTAAATTTGCACTTATAGCAGTTTTAATCCAGATAACTTGCCGCCATATTAAAACGTATTAGGATTCCTCACGATTTTTACTATCTATGAATCCTAAGAAAGTTAATTTAAGTTAAAAATAATGTTTCGGTTTCCGCCATGGTTACAAATTTAAATAAAACTACTTAAACGGATTATATCGCGTACCATTTCTTAAATTCATCCCGTATCAAATACACTAGATTACAGATTACAATCATCAATGAGACAATTTTAGTTTACCTGTCATGCTTTTTTTAAATAAATGATTGTTGTCTTTTCAGTTCTTTTCGAAATGGTGGTATATTTAGACGTTGACTGCTTTTTAAGTAAAAATGACCTTATTAAACTCAACGAATGTGAATGGCCATGGTCAATAACACATTTTACCCTATCTGAAAAGTGTTATGGATGTGGACGATTCACTGATTCAAGAATGAATCCCCACTTTATTGTTAACGTAATCAATATTAAGAAACTACTTAATATAAAACAATTGTGGTGTCAAGGCTGCCAATATATGCTCGTGTACAATCATTACATGGAAGATGAGTGTTACTACTGCTATTAAAAAAAAACACAATCAGTATCAACCAAGTTTTAGAACATCATAATATTATTATTTAGATTGCATACAGAATACTGTAACGTCACTCTTTTCATCGTTGTAGTCTATGTTACTTTATTAGTGTGTAATAAGGTCCGTGCATCTCTTGGTAAAACGTTACTTAATCTTTTGTTAACAACAGTAGATAGTTCATTTAAGGCTTGGTGAGGTATATTAAATTTTATAGCCCATGTTCTTATATCTTCAACCAAATCACAATTTTTTTCATACTCGGTGGTTTTTTCTAGGTCAAAGTCGTATTCATCTTGTTCGCTATCCGAGTCTAAAACACAGTCCACCGCGGAACCCTTATTTACTTCACTTGTATTTGCACTTGACGCACCAGGTTCACTTTCTAATACAGATGAACTTGTTCTCGTTAAATTGGGCTTCACTAATTCTGTATTCCATTTTCTCACTTTTCTTCTAAAATTACCGCTCCTTTTAAATCGTTTCCATTCGCTTAAATCCATTTTAAACGACTTTCCCAATACGAATTCGAACAATTGATTCAGCAAAAAATACCAAACGTTTACTAGTAAGGTGTTTGATCTAGTAACTTATAAGATTATTTCACCTAATAAGGCTCTTACCAAGTACAATTTCATTTATAAGAACATTGGACAAGACTAATAGCGATGTAGACTTGTAATAACCTCAGCTTAGTATCTTATAATATCTTGTTCTCTTACAAAATGCTACTATAAGATCAAATATTATTCAGGCCTATTTGATCTTTCTGCAAACTGTTATAGGAGACTTAAACCTATAACTGTCTTATAAGACGATCTTGTAGGTAACTAGAAGTCTGTAAAATAAAACCAAATGATCTTAAGACTATCTACGCTGGTGAAATGTTACTATAAGTATCCTGTAACTGTTCTGTGCTACAATCTTGTAGCAAACTATAAGGCTAAAATATAAACATGAATGCTCTTGAGTATGTTACCGCTTATCGTATGCTATTATATGTATATGGCTCTACGTCAATGCCTCTATAGGAACGTTATTAGTAAAAAAGTACTTATAGTCTTTATTTATAGGAATACTTTGCTTGTTGGGAAAGACATTTATTCAGTAAGTAGGCCGCATGGGCGCTTTTACACGCGCCGACAATGGGCCCCTGACCCACCATAGAACTGTGTCACAGTGACGTTATGATTCAAATCGTAAGAAGTGTCAAACGAATTGTTTTATATTGTCAGTGTGACACCGTTCCAATGGCCTGATAGTACATGAATGAAAAAAAAAAATGATACGCACCTTAGGATCATACAACCATGTTTGAGATTTGATTTCTTGGCAGAAAAAAAGTGTTACTAACTTGAAGCGATAATCTAAACATATATTATCTTTACGCAGTTGCCCTTCAATCGAATAAACCCAGTACTGAAAAAAATACTCATATTAAAACATAATTATAAATATTATACAGAATAATAAAAAAAAAACAGTATCGGAGACAACGTCACACAAATTACCCCTCGGGTATGAATTACCAAAAAATCTTTCATCGTGCATCCTTCTGATATCCAAGGGATTATTTGCCTAAAAAAATTAAACTCCTAGGTTCAGCGGATAGCAACTCGATCAGCCAGTCTCTTTCTTCTGTTATATATCGCACCTTTAGAAGAATAGTGACCTAATTCAGAAATTTTGAACTACAAATTTGGTCTCTATAATAATGATTTCATGACTTGAAGTTTGAAAGCTGAAATTTTGAATTATGTCACTATTGTTCAGAAGCTGCGATATAGAGAGAATACATAAATATATAACGAAATGAACTCTTTTAATCAAGTAACAACGGCTGCAAGGATTTAGATTAAATTTGGAACACAGGTTGACCATAACTTGGTTCAAACAGAAAAAAAAATTAACACCGGAAATTCTGATAATTCCCGTAAAAAAAAACGAAAACGAAGGCGAAAGACACTATAAACCAACCAAACAAGACACGTCTAATCAGAAGAAGAGAACAGGTTTGCAGTCCTTACCTTAACTTACCTGGTTACCTCCTTCACTATGACACCTTATAAGTCTCAAGTCATCAATTGGATTCGTAATAATTTGAGGTACATCAAGACAGTACCTATTGATTCCGACGAAAACGACCTAAAACAAAACATGATTGCTAGAAATTGCATAATCAAGAGCCAATATTTACCTTGATATTGTGTAGTCATAAATGCTAAGTTAAGCTAAAAATTACCTAGCAATAAAAACAGACACGATTATTTTTTATTAATTCAAATTTTATACATTTTCGCAGTTTTAATACTTAGGGCCTGTTTCAGAATCGACAAGTAAATTTATCTGTCATAAATTAAGGTTGGCTCTTGCAGCTCTCGCCTTGTCTATTTTCAAGCGTAAGAAAAAGAAAGGGCTGAATTTATCTGTCAAACATGCTTAACTTGTCGAGTGTGACTTAAAAAAAACTCACTTGTCCAGTAGCAACCACGTTTAGAGGTACTTCCAATTGTGGATATACATTTTTTATATACCAATCGAAGGAATGGCAGTTCAGGCTCGTTCTTAACTGCTTTCTCAAGGTAACATCACCATAAGCACCTTTCTTGTCAGCGATCCTCGCATAAAAGTACTTTGCGTAATCATCCATCCAAACCTGAGTAAGATTGTTATATACAGTCGTCATGAAATATGTACTTATGTATAATATAAAATAAGTAAAGATGCGCCGAATGTTCGTTTGGTATTCAGTATTCGGCGTTTTCGGCAAAGAAATTTGAACTCTACTCCATTGATCATAATGATCAAAATACTATTGGATGAACACTAAACACGACATATACACCGTGTTTTTATTGATTTACGATAACTTCGGCATATTACTAGGTACATCCATAGAAACTAAGTGGTAGATTCTTTTTTTTTATATGCCGAAGTTATCGTAAATCAATAAAAACACGGTGTATACAGTTGCCTCACACAAACCGGAGCGAAGCAAAGGCGGGTCACTAGTAAACAATGAAAATTAAAGCACAAAATGAGTTTATATGATTTAAAAAAATTAAGCCCGCCGCCATTTTATATAAGTCACGTAGGAGTGACCGATCTTGGGCTTGAAATTGAAAAGGTTGAGTTCTGCTAGAAATATTCAATTTGTAAACTTACAAAGATACCGTATGCTAGACTTACCTATTTATTTATTTATTTATTTACTTTATTGCAAAAACAAACAAGAACAAGTGTACAAAAAACAATACATAGATAAGAATATTATTCTAAACATGCACTTACCCCCTTGACAGTTCTCACTAAAACACAAGTATGAGGTGGGTAGTTTAGTAAGTACTTATACGGTACGCTTAACCTAACAACACTACTTAAGCATTCACCTATCAGTACAGTGAGCTATAAAAGCGCTTTACTACTTGTCTTGTGTGCAATGAGTGTGGTTGCCGGGTTAAAATAGTGCCACTCCATGTCTTCCCGTGGATGTTGTAAGAGGCAACTTGAGGATTAAAGGTTTGTAGTACTGTTGTACTACAAGCCTGCTATGGTACTGGGATGAAGGCATGAAGGTATGCACGAGTTTTTAACTACATACAAATACAATGTCTTTGTTATCAAGAAATGATAATACCAATAAATGACACCACTTACCTCCGCTAGTCTCACCAAATTCTTTTTAAAATGAATTTTCAATCCCTCGTACTCTAACGGTCTTCTATGAACATGACCAACATGTGAACAAGGATGTATCTCCAGGATACCGCCACACATCCACCCTTTGAACGAAATCTCAAAGTTCTCGCCGCCCCACATTTCAAATTCCTCATCAAAAGATCCCAACTCTTGAAAGAATTTTTTATTCATTGCAAATATACCTGTTACTGCTGGAGTTTTGATTGGAGAAATCTTACTCGGTCTTTTTTCTTCTATGTCTTGAGGTACTTTTTGCTTGAGTATTTTGAAGTCCCAAGTAAAACCTACGATATTTATATCGTCGACGCCTGTTGGCACGTACTGAAAAGTATCATCGATTATTTGGTCAAGGACAGGAGTAACTACTGTCTTGGGGTTCTTATTAATTCTGTCGAGCAAAGGTTCAAGCCAGCCTGAAAAAAAATGATTATTATGTTACCATTTTCAATACAATAGACATTTTGTTTATGCAAGAGACCTAACGATGACTGAAATTACCTAAAATATTTTTGGAAGCCTAAATTGGAAGCCCCCGAAAGACTGACTCAGTCGTATCAAATGATCAGAATCTCAGTGAATAAAATGTTTGTCTTTCTTTCTTTCAAAAACCACGAGTTTTATGAGTGCTATTTATCACTGAATCAGAAACGGGTAACTACACAACTTCCTCTTTTTATACGAGAACAGTATCAGAATACGACGTGAAAATGAACCTTCAGTGCATTCACAATGGCTGTCCAGGAACACGATAACTGGACCAATAGCTTGTTGTGCTCCTATCAACCTTGATTTGATCAGTCCCATGCGCTGTTCATTCCGCCTTAATTTCACATGTGGGAGTTTTGCCACGTAAGTCTTCAGACGTGCCTTCAGATGCACTGAAAATAAATATTAGAAGCCTTAAAATATCGCAGGTTTCAGAGTCATCGGTTTCTGTAGGAGAATGTATCGAAACTTTTATGCAGGTTGTCTTGCACCGTCACAGGTAAGTATAATTTCATTTTAATATGCTGGTAAACATCTTAGCCTATTTGTGCAAATGGTGGTTAAGAAGTGGTCTCTGCCTACCCCTCTGGGAAACAGGCGTGATTTAATGTATGTATGTATGTATGTGGTTACTGAATTATCAACAACTTTTTAAAGTTGTAATTCTGTAGCTCTGCCCAGCCCACTCTGGGATTACAGGCGTGAAGGTATGTATGTATGTATGTGTTTCTTATTAGTTTTGTGACAAATCTGAGTTTTGACACATTTTCCTGCTCAACTACGCATGAATATATCAATTTTTGGTTTTATGTGAGATTCATTGTTTTATATCATGCTAGGTTAAGTTTATTATTGTATAATATCATTAGCAATATTTAAAAAACGACTGTCTGTTGAGTTTCTTGCGGCGTTTTTTCTCAGCAGTGGTCTCGTGCGAAGCGCTGGTAGATTTTTGACGTGTAAAAGTGCCCGTGCGGCCTACATACTGAATAAACATATTTTTTTTATCATATTATTAAACCCTTTTTCACTTTCCGGAACAAAACTAGGTTTTATCAGCTCTTTTGTTAAAGTTTCTCTTTTTGTAGTTTGGCTGTTTGCAAGCTGCCAAGCCGAGCCATCAAAAAAATAAAACACAGTGTGCCTATTTATTAGTATTTTTATCGTAAGTTTACGTATTTTAAGTGAATATCTAATTAAGTACCTAGGCCCATAGGTATAGGGTCCACATCGCCACGGCTCGGTGCCGTTCCATAGTACGACACGGAACCGAACCGTACATCTGTCTGGGGCCCATTTCTCAAAAGTATTAGCCTAATAATATAAGTGCTTTGTCATTTTTTAGTTTTATTTACGAGACAAAACACTAGTATAATTAGACTACACACACGTAACACAAAACATACAAACATACGTAAACTGACGCCTTCATTCCCAGAGTGGGGTAGGCAGAGCTACAGAATTACCAACAACTCAAAAAACTCGTTGATAATTCAGTAACCATATTTTACACATTCAGGCTAATATGTTAACCAGTGTATTAGTGACAGGTTCCAAGCCCATCGCCTAACAGTGCACTACATACATACATAAACTCACGCCTTCATTCCCAGAGTGGGGTAGGCAGAGCTACAGAATTACCAACCACTCTAAAAATTTGTTGATAATTCTGTAACCACATTTTGCACAGTGCACTACAAGCCTTTATTCCCTTAGTCGCCTCTTACGACATCCACGGGTAGAGTGAGAGTGGCACTATTCCAACCCGGCAACCACACGGGGTTAGACTAATACGCTTCAATAAATAGGGTCCTGCGGGGTTTATATAGCATAGCTATGCAGTTCACTTTATGCTGCGAGAAAGGGTCAGAGCTATATAACTGCTATAGCTCTGTTCTTTACGCCTGCCGTAAAATGAATTGCATAGTTACGTCATAATAACCCCCTTGGACGCAGAAACGTGGTCCTGCACGGCGACAAGCTGATATAGACTGGCCCTATGGTTCCTCACGTCACTGATTTTGTCCTTAAAATTATTGATTGCATAATTATATACTCGTAAAACGTTTCTTTTAGATATCAATTGACGATAATAGTATATTATTAAAAACAGCGTGCATAACGTAATATTTTTACAATAAAAAAATTAAGTATCATATTTTAATTAAGGAAGTCTAAAGTAGTGTTTTATCAAAGGCCAAATAATTTCAAGCAGTTTGAGATTGTTTTGTACAGCGATGTTCATTTGCAATGCAAATGTTATTTTAAAGTTGACTCCAACTTAAATTGGACGTTCCGGTGACTGCTAAAACTTGACCTTCCTGGTATTGAATGGGTTTTACACGTTGACTGCGGCTATGAAATTAGTGGACTTTCCACGGGTGTGTTACGAGAAATATTTGGTCATATCGAGGTCGAGGATATACACCGTGTTTTTTTTTATTTACGATAACTTTAAGGGAACGTTCTTTAGGTCAAATAAAGTTAATTTCCCGAAGGCAGACCAATGATAACTGTAACGGTTTTAAAGATATTTAATTTTTAAATTTAATCAGTTAATCACGTTGAACTGGTCTAAAAGGCTCTTAACTGTCTGTGTATGTCACGCCAACATTGACGTATTTGACACTGACTATGAGTTAACTCTAAAGACCCTTTTAGAATGACCAAAGATACAACATTTAATTAAGTACTTGGTTCAAAACAGTTTTTTTTTTTTTTTTTGCAATATTTCAAAATGTAATCTACCACTTAGTTTCTATGGATGTACCTAGTAATATGCCGAAGTGATCGTTAATCAAAAAAACACGGTGTATACATTTGATCCTAACAAAAACAGCTGCAATACCAGGAGAGGAATCGCAGATGCGACACCTGCCTATTAAAAAAAATACATGCTTGTTTATTGACAGTTCCGTATTAACTTAGAGATCTAATTTTATTGCATAAAATTCTTTCGTGTGAGATTGATTCGCCGTATTTGCTAGGCAAAATTGGCCTTTGGACTCCTCGTATTTATGCTCGAAGTAATAACTATCTTCCCCTTTATTTTATGTTCCCCTTACTCGTAACAAATATGCGTAAAATTCATTTTTATGTAGAACTTTTCAAAACTAAAAATAATAGCACATTTTCTCACTTAGTTGTATTTAGTATTTCCCTTCTTAGATTTAAAATTGCGTTGTCTAAACATTAAGTGTTGTCTGTTTGTAAATCTAATATTATGTAAGCACACATTTTTGACGGTCACTCAACTTCACTAGTCAATGTGTTATGTAAGTTATTCTGTAATATTTTTTCTTTACTTGTACCGTTTGTGCCCAAATAAACATTAAACATAAGTTAAATCAGACCTTATAAAAAGTGCTTACCCATGTTTGAATTATCGTCAATTAAAATGATTTCATTTAAAAGATAGTCAGGTGTTCTATTGATCACAGAATGGATAGTTCTTAGGAGCGTCGACCAAGCTTCGTTGTAGAAAGAGATAATGATAGACGCACCCGGTAAGTTGTTAGGGTATTTGATGTCCAGGCACCTGGAATTTTAAAACTAGATTAATATCTAGACTATTTACTATAAGTCATACATAAACTCACGTCTCATTCCCAGAGTGGGGTAGGCAGAGCTACAGAATTACCAAGCACTCTTAAATAAGTTGTTGATAATTCTGTAACCACGTTTTGCACAATCAGGCTAAGAATTTACCAGTGTATTAGTGACAGGTTGCAAGCCCATCGCCTAAGAGTACTAGAAGCCTTTATTTTTCAGTTAGTCGCCTCTTACGACATCCACGAGAAGACATGGAATGGCACTATTCTAACCCGGTGACCACACAGGTCAAGGTATAAGTCACACAAATATACTAAAATAAAAGAAAACATGATCCCACAGTCAAACCGTGCAAACGGTTTTGTGGGACATATGTTCCTATATATAATGTAATTTCACCTTTTTAAGAAATAAATAAATAAAATAAATATGAAGGCAACAGGCAAGATAAAAATCTGTTGGAGTTTAAGAGATATCAGTTCTAAAAGGAAACGCCATCATATCGCGGGTTTTCATCTATTTAATAGTTACTCGTATTTATCAGATTAAAAAAAACAAAGATAGATTTAGTATAAATTTTAGGTATAGTCATCATCATGTCAGCCAAAAGACGTCCACTGCTGGACATAGGCCTCCCCCAAGGCTCTCCACTCAGACCGGTCTTGTGCTTTTCGCATCCACCGCTTTCCCGCGATTCTTACAAGGTCGCTCCTCCATCTTGTTGGAGGCCTGTAGGTATAGTACTGAGATTTATGTATCTTTTCATCACACTTGCACGTAAACAGTATCTAAACATATAGGTTAACTTGGCCGCAATGCCCCATATAAAACCCTCGACCTTTCTTTTTACCATGAAACCCAAGGTCGGTAAGTAATTTTTTATTTATTTATAGTACAGCACACAGGTCATGCAAGTTCAAGCAAAGAGTTTACACGCAATTGAAAAATTGTCTTAAAATGTTATTTAAACAGGAATTTCATTGCAATCTCGCAACATGTTACTTAAATACTCAATTAATGTTAAATTTTAATAGTTTTCTGTATCAAAACGTCGTTTTTATTTTACACTCCTTCAGGTCTGTATGTATACCTACGTATTTGCCCTTAACGTTTCTACTAGAGCCTCGATCGTAATTCCTTACTTACCGACCTTAATACACAATGTACTATTGGTCATAACTTAACTGTAATTAGGCCTACATCTAGAATTATTGCAACGAGGGCACCAAACGCGAAGAATTTTGTACGTTGACTTACCATTATTTGTCTCAGTCACTCTTGCATAATGATATCACTTTTGCACTTGCACAGCGACATTGACCGCCGGCATCATGGATTGTAAACCTTTTCCTTATTAGTAATGCGGCGTACAGTAAAGGTCAATGTACGAAATTATTCGTCACCGGCGTCCGCGCTTTAGATAAACACATTTACAAAGAGTACGAGGTTGAAAGCAGAAAGTTTGACTTTGGAACTTTGTTTGAACTCATTAAAAGACAGACATACTAAAAATCCTTACCCCATTGGGGGGTAAAGTAATTTTTTTTTTTTAATCTAGACGATTGGGAATAGGTGAACAGTAAATAGAATCAAAGTTGTAGAGAGTTTTTATCAGCTTTAATTATGCAGTAGAAACAAATTTCTTATGACGCATCGTTTTTGAGATGTAAAAAAAAAACCCGTCAAGTGTGAGTCGGACTCGCGCACTGAGGGCTCCGTATTTAAGATAACATGATTGAAAACCATAAATGAAAATACTCAGTAAAACGATTAATAACCTTAAGGAATTGCTACTTTGCAAATGTTTTTGTAATATAATTACAGTACACATGCACAATTGAAAAATATTTGAACTGTGCATTTCTTAGCGACTTAATACATTCCGGTATAATGATTATGTATTGTTATTCCAGTGACATAAGTGCTTTTTTCAGTATATAACTAGAAGGGCGAAATGTACATAGGTCATTTTTATATTGAGTTCGTATTTTTTTCTTGAAGTTGTTGTTTTTAATTTTTAAAGGCGTTTCCACCGGAGTCCGCATTTTTAAGATTAAATATGATGCGTAGGCATTTGTTTTGAAGAAGGAAAGTGGAATCAAAAATTTTACTGAGTTACCACAAAAAATATGCCATTTGTCAGTTGAGGATAAACATTACTTTAATACGCCTTAAGCTGGGCAATCACGACCGCTCCAACAAGCCATGAATGATCGATCCGTGAATGTCAAAACTGTAGCCATCCGAATAGAACTATAGTGAATGTCGAAATTCAACGTTCGAATACGCCACGCGTCCGCGTCAAGCCAAATGGCGTCGTCGTGAATGCGTTCTCGCTCTACCATTTTCTAATCAGTCTGCTCCGTGATGTCGCACCGTTTAGACGTGGCGTGGCGCGCCCGTGAATGTGGTCAAAATATAACGCCCATTGTTTAATATCCGTCCGTCGCCGAGACAAACGGTGCATCCGTGAATGTCCAGCTTTACAAGCAACCTCAACTGATGTTATATTAATTAACATTCATAGTGCATAACAGTTCTTTGAAATTATTTTATTTATTTTTTCAATGTGAGACTTTCAGTCTATTGTAACACCTAAGAAATAAATGTTCTGTACCAGTACAATTTTTTCATTGTTTATTATTATATCTATACATTGTGAATCCTGTTCACAGTCCGTTAATTACTTATATATTTTTTGTCTTGTCTAAGATAACTTTTTAATTTCAAGATGATAACCATTTAACCACGATTATTAATGTATTAACGTCTCTTGAGTCATGTCAGAGCTCTTTAGTTTTCCTCAGATATAAATATTCTAGCATCATCAGCAAACATTACAGATAAGGAGTCAATCACTAGGGGTAACTCTTTTACATATACTGAAAACAATAGAGGCCCTAGAACGCTTCCTTGAGGTACCCCTTATAAAAATTAACATACCTTGACTGTACTGTACATGTCTTAACTAGTCCAAAAAAATACCTAAGGCAAACTTTCTGCTTTCGACCTTTCCATCCACACACCCCTACTGAGCACTCATATAGAAAGAGTATAAATACAAAATATTTAAACTTACTCTTGTGATCTCACGTCTGGCAATGAGCGGTTAAGAGGTATTATATCGCTTACAAACTCGTTATAATTGTATTTATGCCAACCTGCGTCCACCAGAGCTTCGACATGTTCACTTAACTTATTGCCCATTTCAACTACAGTGCCATTATCACCTAAAACATTTCATATTAATGCAGACATTAATTTAGGTAATACCTCATAACCTACCTGTATACCCTCCAGTTTGACTAAGTAGATCAAAAATGGACCACTGCTAGTGAATATTTAAATATCGACTCAAGTTTTAATAACATCAATATTTAAAGCATGTCCATGAGTCTTTCTGACAATTTGTTGAAGCTAAATTCAATTGCACATACATAATTGATATTCAATGTTACGAGTATTTTAAAGATCGTGAGAATGACATGTATTTATGATAAAAAAGTAACATTGTAATGAAACAGACGCTCATATTCGATAAAACAAGAAACATTTCAAAAATTCATCACTAGCATTAGAGCATTTTTGACTTCGTGATTCCGGGTTATGGCAATGTTAAAATATGAAAAGAGAAGTGTATTTTGCACAGGTACCATCTGCTTATCGAGACCAAATAAACAAATACTATTTCAATGGGTCTACGTTAATTACAGCTTAGTTATTACTCTGCAATGTGGCAAATGTTTATTTTATTTGTTATAAATTTAGTAAAACAAAGTAGAAAAAATCCATTTTGAAAGGCAAAAATAATAGTTTTGTACTTTTATTCGTTTTTAATTCAAACACTTAAAAAAAACATACCGGGGGGATCATTATAAATCATGAGTGCGCGAATTTTATCTTCGTATGACAGAGGCTTTAATCTCCAATCTGTAAAACCATAATATTAATAACATTTTGGTATTTTTGATGAATTCAAATTATGTTTTTGAATTCCATCGTAAATAGAAAAATATTTACCTCCAATTCCAGGCATCATTTTACGTCCATAATTCCGATTTCGACCCCATCTATCACGACCCAGGACAATAAAGGTTTCCGATGTGAATTCCCGAAAAGCTACCCAAAAAGTCACGATCCACAACAAAACGAACACTACAAATAATTTCAACGCATTTTTCGTCATTTTCTGGTTGGTGTCGGTTCGGCGAATGGTAAACGAGAACTGAAAAAGAAAAAGAACTCAGAATTCGTCTTCCATATAACAATATGTATAACAATACAAAAGGTACTACAAGTCACCACGAAGTGCCAATTGTTTGGAAACGAACGGTGAAAACGATCCAGGAATTCAGGAAATTGCCGTCAATGACTTATTGTTTTCATTTTTGATGAAGCTAATATGGCTTGCAACATTTCAAGGCAACTATTGTGATGTACCAGGGCAAGAGGTTTTAAGAGATTACATAATATGATTAGGTAAAGTCGGTAGTGTTCCCGCGGTCCGGATCTTAACCTTTAATTAATGACGTAGTTTCAGAGCACTCAAAGTAACCCTTAGGCCATGGTGACATAAAGTTCAAAATAGTAATCATGACGTCCACGACCACGTCCGTTAATAGTACATTACTACAGAAGCCGGGAAGTAGGTGGCTGCCGGTCGAGTTATATGTATAGACGGATAGTTACGAGGCTGGCAACCCCTTTTCACGGCGAGGTATGTATAGTGCTTTACTCAAACATATGCAATTAAATAAAAAAAAACATGTGTGTAATAGGCATTAGCGCGGATATTTTGGTACGATAACCATAGAGCCACAAAAAAAAATTGCTATAAGGCTGTTCATAAACACAGCCGCCATGGCAACAAAAAAATAAAAAAAAAATTACTTCCCGGCCTTGGCCTTCAATTTTGTATGATATTCCTTTACAGCTCTCTCGAGGTTGCTCCACCCGGAACGTGATACTTTGAAGCCTAAAATAACTAACTTAACGCCAACATTTCATTGCATGTTTGAGAAAAGGTTAGTAACCATTACGCCTGTGTGTCTGTTCTTAGATACTTTTAAGTATTATTGTATTTAATCATTGAAAAAAATTCTGCTGGAGTTTCTTGCGGCGCTTCTTCTCCGCAATGATGGTCTTGTCCGTAGCGCTAGTAGATTCACTCCATGTTACCGACGTGTAAAAGAGCCCTCATCTGGCCAATTTACTGAATAAATATTTTGAATTTTGAATTTGAATAATATTCAACTTGGTCATATTTCCTTGAGACTGTTAAACGTGGAAACATAATTAGAAACAAAACGCTTGATAGTTTTATTTTTCAAACATGACACCTTTTTAGTATGTTTTTGCTTGGATCTTCGAAACCCTACAATCATTAACGATGATCTTTGATTTAATAATTAGAATAGACAAAAAAAAACTATCTTGATTTTTACATTGTAATTCGAAAGAATAGGTAATTAGAGACCGATTTCATTAATTTTGTAGTTGACCGAATAGTTTTGTTTTAATACCTTTATTTATTTAGCAGACATTTTATGAATAATTTTGATATCTAATGACATAAAGTGATTGTAATAGTGTATTAAAACGTTTTATTTCAAGCGGTTTTCACCTAATCCGTAAGATAAACCTAGGAGGGCTTCAAGACGAAAACGAAAGTCAAACAAAGGTTCAATGTTATTTTGTTGAAATATCCAAAATAAGAAATATTTCAAAAACTCAATAATGCAGAACGGATTTAAAACCCTATTCCTCGAAATGGTTTTCGAATTAGAGTAATTGTAAAAATATAAACAATTCCAAAAGAAAACAGCAATTATTTAAATTTAACGCTGCAATAAAACTATCTCCATCTCACGTTTTCTGCGCGAAACCACACAAAGCATCCCTTTAGATTTTTGTATCATCATATCAGTCTGTTTCAGTCCACTGCTGGACATAGGCCTCCCCCAAGGAGCGCCACAACGCACGATCTCCCGCCCTTTGCATCCAGTCACTGCCAGCTGCCTTCGTCAGGACATCGGTCCATCTAGCCGGGGGGCGTCGTACACTGCGTTTGCCTAAGCGTAGTCTCCATTCGAGAACCTTCCTGCTCCACCTCTCGTCGGTTCTGCGACAGACATGGCCATTTTTGTATGGCGTGAATCAAAAGCGGCCTCTTCAAAGTGTTACGGGCTTAGGTTAAGTCGGTTTGACTACCATAAGGGCATATATAAGCGAGTAAAAGACAACTACAAGCTGTAAAGACGTTTAAAAACTATATCGCACTATAATTTTTTTTAAATTTAATAATCAGACATCGTGTTTAATTCGAAAAGTTACTTATTGCCGACTCAGTCAGTTTTAGTACCCTTCGAAAAGCTACTTGAGAAAGCAAGATAAATACGAACAGTTTTATTCGACAAAATATACTAAATGTCTTGACCATTATAATTAAATAAAAATATAAAATTTCATCATCATATCAGCCCACATCCACCCACTGCAGGGTAAAGGCCTCTTCATTTCCACGCCATTTTTCCCGGTCTCGTGCTAACGCCATCCATCCTTTCCCAACTGTCTGCCAAATGTCATCAGACCAACGAGCTGGTGGCCTGCCCACTGATCTGTGACCTAATCTCGGCCACCACTCTGTTAGCGCCCTCGACCATCTACCATCGTTTCGCCTAGCCAAGTGTCCCGCCCACCTCCACTTCAGTTGCGTTATTCTTTGGCCGACATCTGCCACTTTAGTCCTGCGCCTAATCTCAAAGTTCGGTACGTGATCCAGAAGTGAAATCCCCAACATGGAACGCTCCATAGCTCTTTGTGCAACTTTAATTTGGTGCATACTTGCCTTTGTGAGCGTCCATGCTTCCGACCCGTACGTGAGGACGGGGAGAACGCATTGGTCAAAAACTTTAGTTTTTAGGCATTGCGGGAGATTACTTTTTAGGATTATTTCTAGCTTATTAAAAGCGGCCCATCCCAGTTGAACCCGTCTCGCAATCTCCTTTGCTTGCCTATTTGGGCCAAAAGTTAAGCAGTGTCCAAGGTAGACGTAATCCTGGACCAGTTCTACGACTTCATTACCAACGTTGATATTTGGTACTTGAGCCGGGAAGCTCGTCATGATCTTCGTCTTGGACATGTTCATCCTAAGGCCTACCTTCAAAGATGCTGCGTGAAGGTCTTCTAGCATTTTCTCGAGATCATGAAGGCTCTCAGCTATGATAACCAAATCGTCAGCAAACCGCAGGTGCGAGAGCCTAGCGCCGTTAATGTTAACACCACTTTCATCCCACTCGAGCGTCTTCATAACATCTTCAAGAAGACATGTGAAGAGCTTTGGCGAAATAGTGTCACCCTGGCGCACTCCCCTGCCCAGCGGAATGGGGCTGGTAAGTTCATGCAATCTCACCTGCATAGTGGCGCACCTGTACAGCTCCCGGAGCAAATCAATGTAACCTCGATCCATCCCACAGCGATGGAGTGAATGAAACACAGCCCAGTGTTCAACGCTGTCGAATGCCTTTTCGTAATCGACGAAGGCAAAACACAAGGGCCGGTTATATTCTTTGCATTTCTCCATTAGTTGTTTAACGCTGTGAATGTGATCTATTGTGGAATATCCGCTTCGGAAGCCAGCCTGTTCTACAGGTTGGTATTCGTCAAAGTTATTATTGGTTTGGTGAAATTGTATTTTTTTTATTACATTCATTTATTATTTAGTTTATTATTTCAGTTTAACTTTTAATGAATGTATGTTACTATTGTATATTATGTAAGATATTTATTTTAGGAAGACTTACAGACTTAAACAGGAAATTGTTGACAGCATTTAATTAACTCAATCTCAAATTTAAAATTTTATTACACTGCGATCGTCAACATAATTAAAAAAATATATACACCGTGGGAACGAGGAATCCGACAGATTTTAACTACGTATTTCTGAGTGTATTATGAGTAAATAATGTTAATAAACATAGGTCCAATTCTGCTGTTTTAAGTTAATTAATTTCTAGAACAAAATAAATCAATTAACTACAGTACTTCTTTGTGAACAATTCCTAACCAAAGGAATGAATTGGAAGACTTGACACTTCACGAACCACTCCCACAAGATACGATATACGCCGAGTGGGCCTCGAGACAGCAAACGTCAGATAAAATATGGTTAGATTCAGTGTCTCTCAATAGCAAAATATGCCATTTAATTTTATTTTATTAGGATTTAATCGAGGAATTTACCAAATTCAGTAATTTTCTACCAAAAAGACATATGCTTAATATATCTTTAATAAGTCGTGAATCTCACGTAGAAAACTTGTAGAATAAAATTTATCTCACTATGAGAATGAAAAAAAAAACTTAAGTGTTATAGTACATCGTAATTTTTATTAGTGGATCAAATGCTCAAAATGTGAACCATTGTTTTCGATACAAAGGTTTAATCGCAGACGTATATGACGATTTAATGAGAAATTACTGTTTCTTATTTCTTCTGATGCTGACATGATCCGTGATAATAATTCCTCACGCGAGGTAATAGGTTTTGCGTAAACCTTATCTTTCAACGTGCCCCAGAAAAAGATGTCCAATGGCGTTTGGTCCGGTGACCTGGCGGGCAAAGCTAGACAATCACTTCCACGTCCTATCTACCGTCTAGGAAACTCTTGGTTTAACCAATCACGGACTGCACGACCGAAGTGAGCTGGGGCACCGTCATGCTGAAACCACATCGTTCTTCTAGTTTCCAAATCAACGTCTTCAAGCAAAAGATTCAATTCGTTTCTTAGAAAAGTTAAATAATTTTCAGAGTTCAACCGCTGTGGAAATATGACAGGTCCTATTAATTTGTCCCCAATGATCCCAGCCCACAAATTTATAGAAAACTTGTGTTGATACGAATTTTCCCGCTTTGCGTGAGGATTTTCTTCTTGCCACATATGGAGATTATGAGAATTAAAAATTCCTTCTCTCGTAAACAATGCTTCATCTGTCCATAGTATTTTGATAATAAAATCGGGATCTTCTACAAGCATCTGATTCATCCTTTGACAGTAAGCCACTCTGGCTAGCCCATCACTACCTATAAGTCCTTGCACTGTCCTATAATGGTATGGATGAAGGCCATATCTGTTCCGCACGAGTAATACCACTCTGTAGTTGACGTTTACAATTCTTCCTACAGCCCTTGATGACAACGTTGGATCTTCGATAATTAAATTCATTATGCGAATTTCTGTTCGCAAGTCCAAATTAATTGCTCTTTCTGACCGACTTGGTCCTAAACCCACTTCACGAAATCTTCTATGAACATCTACAAAAGTAGAGTGGTGCGGTGTGCGACGTCCAGGAAATCTCCTCCTGTATTCGACCACGGCTCTATGCGAATTTTCGTTGCAGTATCCATAGATAAAATGTATATCCGCTAACTGATCAGGAGGAAAACGGTGCTCATGTCGCGACATATCGAATAACTTGATGTGATTTGACAATGATTGGTTTTGATTATTATTTCGTATTTCATTTCTAATGGCATCTTAAAACTCGTATTACGGCCAGTACTTTTGCACATTCGCGGACTCGTTGGTAGAAAACGGAAACAAAACTGAAGTCTTAGCTGATAGTAATAAACTATGAGTGCTCTTTGTGATTAAACGATATCATAAGCACAGCTACGAAGGTCTATTTTTTTTATAACCGGCGGTACCTACATTGCGATATACAAAATATTTTTTTCTCTAACATGAAAACTTTTTGTTGCTTACACCATAACGTTTTACAAAATGATGGCACCTGGCCAGTAAGACTGAAATTATCGCTTCTGCGTACAAAGTAGCTAGGTGCATCACATGTATTAGGGTGTGTTAACCTAGAGATCCCACGGTGTATATATATATAAAATTATTATTGCGTATGTATGAATTTAAAATGAAAATTTAAAGGTTAATTAAGAGTTCCAATTAAAAAAAATGTTTTTTTTTTTTTGAAACATGTTTGTTCTTTTACTATTTTATTTGCTATCGTTGTACCTTTAGCAACAAAAATAAATAAAACAGATAACTTAATGTAAGTATTTCGTGTTTTTTTCAAGTCATTACTCGAAAAAAAAATGGTAAGTTAAAATAAAATTTAAAACAATAATTACAAATACAAAGAAAAAAAGGGTTATTTACCGTAAAAAAAAACTAAATTTTATTGGCATTTGTTTCAATCCAATGATCATAATTATTTTTATAATATAGGTACTACAATTAAAAATTAAAACAGAACTTATTTAAATTAAAATTAACATAATCTACTCAAATTAAAATAAAACTATGCTACTCAAAAATTAAAGATGTAAATAATAATCACCACTATAAAAAGAACACCCCCTCTAGCAGGTCCGCTCGCGGCATGGTCCCTATTGTAGGTAGTTTGTAATAAATATATTCATGCATGCGGGTAGGTGGACAATAAAGGAGGAGCAGTCTTGAGCCAGCCACTGTGTTTTATTAACCTATTCAACATGGCGCAGTCGTTTTAAAAGAACCTTTAGTGATTTATAAGGATATTACGGCTAACGTAGACGAAGACGTGCTGTAGAGAAGTCGTTAGTTGTGTTGTTCGCTCGGACTTTAAACGCTTTTAATAGTTTAATATGGAATCAATTTTGCCACCGCCGCAGCCATTTTTGTATGTGAACAATTTAGAAAATGTGACATCCGGTAATTTATCCAAAGAATGGAAAAAATGGAAGAGTGCATTTCTCATTTATTACGAAGCATGTGAGCTATCTAAGAAGGACGAGAATGTGCGTATAAATATTTTACTGCATATAATTGGTGAACAGTGTCGCGAGGTCTATACGCAGTTTAATAAAAAGTCAGATACGCTAAACAGTGTGCTAGAAAAGTATGATGCGTTCTTTTTGCCAAAGAAGAATCTAACAATTGAGCGACATAAATTTTTTACCCGTGACCAGCATGACGGGGAGTCGATCGAGCAGTATTCATTTGAACTTAAAAAACTTGCCGGTACCTGCGAGTTCAAAGAATTGTTAGAGGACCTTATAAAAGATAGGCTGATTTGCGGAATCAAAGAACGCGCGCTTCGAGAACGATTACTTCGCGAGCCAGAATTGACTTTACAAAAATCGTTGGACATATGTAACGTCGCTCAAGTGTCAAGGTTACATGCGGGGTCGATACAAAACGATTCTGTAGATCATCACGTTTATACAGTTGAAAATAATTGCCCAGAAGGTCAAGATGTGTTATATGATTGTAGTGATACCAATCACGTATACTGGGTAAGCCGAAGAGGAGCGCCCGCGCATTGCGGTGCGGTGCGAGGTCGCGGCCGCCATCAGGCGCCGCCGCTGCCGCCGCGCAGGGTGTCGCGGCCGCCGTGGCAACAACAATCCCACAGAAATCGTGGAGGCGGACCCAGTGCATGGTGTTCTATGTGTGGTTACGCTCACGGTGTTGACTCGAGATGCCCAGCATTGGGCAAAAGGTGTTTAAAGTGTAATAACTTGGACCATTTCTCGCGAATGTGTAATGTCTATCAGATTCAAGCGGAGCACCCCACCGATCAGGTAATTTATTACTTTAACGGTTCTTGTAACAGCGATTGGTCTGTTTACTTACTATTTGGTGATAATCGAATTAAATTTAAGTTAGATACCGGGGCCGATGTGAATGTTTTACCTCGGACATATTTAAATAAGATTGGCGTTTCTGAGAAGGAATTAAGTTGCACCCTTATTAAATTAAGAGGTTATTCAGGCAGTGATATCGACGTAATCGGCAAATGTAATTTAAAAGTAAAGTATAATAACAACACATACATTTTGGATTTTCTGGTAGCCGATGTTTCCTCACCGCCGATATTAGGTCGTGATTCATGCAGCGAACTCGGTGTTATCAAACTTGTTTTGGCGGTTGATAGCGATAGTAGTAGTAAAGGCAATGTATTTAAGGAGTATTCAGATGTTTTTGAAGGCTTAGGTTGCATGCCTGGTGAGTATAAAATAGAGGTCGACGCAAGCGTTAGGCCCGTAGTACATGCCCCTAGAAAAATTCCAATTGCCTTAAAGGACAGTATAAAAGAAAAACTAGATGACATGGTTAATGAGGGTATAATCGCGAAGGTCGAGGGCCCGACGGACTGGGTCAACAGCATGACCGTCGCCAGGAAGGCCAACGGGGAGTTGCGGGTCTGCCTGGACCCGCGCGACCTCAATCAGGCGATAAGACGAGAGCACTTTAAGTTACCGACCCTAGATGAGATAACTGCCAATCTACAAGGGTCTGTATTTTACAGTACATTAGACGCAAAACAGGGTTTTTGGCAACTACGACTGCACAAAGACAGTACTGACTTGTGCACTTTTAACACTAGTTTTGGAAGGTATAAGTTTTTACGTTTACCCTTCGGAATTACCTCAGCGTCGGAGGTGTTTCACAAAAGGATGTTTGAGCATTTTGATGATATACCCGGTGTCTGCCTCTTCGTTGACGATTTATTAATTTATGGTAAAACGAAAGAGGAACACAACATTAGACTTAAGAGAGTACTAGATAGATGCAGGGAAATAAATTTAAAATTAAACAAAACAAAGTGTAAGTTTTGTCTAACAGAGATCAAGTATTTAGGGCACAAGATAAGTGAAAAGGGTATTTACCCTGATGAGTCACGAACTTCAGCTATAAAAAATATGCCACGGCCAGAAAATAGCAAAGATTTGGAAAGGTTTTTAGGAATGGTCAATTACGTTGGAAATTTTATACCAAATTTATCAGATAAGAATTTTGTGCTAAGAGAATTGTTAAAAAAGAATACCGAATGGCATTGGACGGAAATACACGACAAATCATATAATGAATTAAAAGAAAGTTTAACAAAGGCCCCTGTTTTGCAATTTTATAATTTAGATAAACCAGTAGTAATTTCGGTCGACGCCTGTCGAAATGGGTTAGGATCTTGCATACTCCAGGATAATTTACCGGTTTGCTACGCATCGCGGTCACTTACCAAAGCAGAACAGGCATATGCACAAATCGAAAAAGAGCTTTTGGCAGTCGTTTATGCATGTGAAAAGTTCTATATGTATATTTATGGAAAGGGCGATGTTACAATAGAAACAGACCATAAGCCCCTCGTCAGTATTATTAACAAGCCGATAGCAACCGCACCTGCGAGGCTGCAGCGCATGTTACTGCGCTTACAGCCATATACTTTTAAATTGGTTTACAAACCAGGAAAATATTTGTTTGTAGCGGATACACTATCGCGGGCAGTAGAACCGGTTAGCGGGGCGGCGGGCGCGCCGCGCGATCAGCTGGACGCGCGCGCACAGGTGTGTGCGGTGGCGATAAGCAATCCCCTGGTAGACTCGCATTTTGTACAAATACAGAAGTCTACGCAGGAAGATTCGGAGTTGCAAACACTTAGTAGGTACATTAAGGATGGGTGGCCAACACACAGGCACGAGGTAGCTGCAGAAGTTAGGCCGTATTTTGGGTATCGAGACGAGTTGTCTCTGGCTTACGATTTGTTGTGGAAAGGTGACAGAATAATTATTCCTTCATCCATGCGAAGTGAAATGTTAAGGCGGGTTCACACTGGGCACTTAGGACTAGAAAAATGTAAGTTGAGAGTTCGCGACAGTATGTTTTGGCCCAATATAAATACGCAACTAGATGATTACATAGGAAACTGTCAAGCATGCATAACTTTTAAAAATGAAAATAGAAAGGAAACCTTAATTCCACATGAAGTACCAAACAGGGCTTGGTCAAAAGTAGGTGTTGACATATTTCATTTTAAGAGCAGTAAATATTTGGTAGTAGTCGACTACTATAGTAAATACGTCGAGGTTGTAGAAATAACTTCTCTGACGTCAGATAATGTTATTAAGGAACTCAAAATTATTTTTAGTCGGCAGGGTATTCCTGATGTGGTCATGTCGGACAACGGACCAGAATTTAGTTCGCATAATTTTGACGCGTTTTCGCGTTACTGGAGCTTTCAACATGTCACATCATCACCACGTTATGCACAGTCGAACGGTCAGGTGGAACGAACAGTACAGACAATTAAGAACATGTTAAAGAAAATTCACGAGGACGGGTCCGAGTTTCGGTTGGCTTTACTCGAGTATATGAATACTCCTGTCAGTGATAGATTAGCTTCCCCCTCTGAATTGTTAAATAGTCGCAAGTTAAGAAGTGTCGTGCCTTGTTTACCTAAACTATTACTGCCGAAAATACAAAAACATGTTAAGCAAGAGTTAGAAAATCGGCAGTTAAAGCAAAAGTTATATTACGACAAAAATGCACGTGATTTGAATACATTAGGCCCAGGTGAAAAAGTTAAAGTTCGAATTGACAAGCGTTGGGTGAGTGCAACAATATTGGCACTAAAGGGTATACGGTCATACATAGTTAAGTTAAGTAATGGTGGCACTCTAATAAGAAATAGGCGTCATCTAATAAGGGATTCACAAGAACGATCCGAATTTACTATTTCTGAAACTCCTGTGTATTCCATGCCTTACGACGATATCACAGTCCCGAGCGATAACGCGGTGACGTCACCGGGCCGCGCGCTGCGCGCCGCCGGGTTCGATTCCCGTGCAGCGACCGAGCGCAGTATGGAGCCCAATCGATCATCTAATAATAATTATATTACTCGGTATGGCAGGGAGGTGTTCGCGCCTGATCGGTGGGGCTACTGACGTCATTGAAGATCCTCGTCATGGTCGTAGCGGTGCATGTTGCATGTAATTAATTTTAAGTAATTATTATTTTATTAATGCACAAAATTTTTAATTATACCGTTTTAAATAAAATTCCTACCTTATTTTTAAATTGAAAGTAATTATAATGTTATTGTTTTGTGATTTAAAGGGATTACCTTAATTAGTTTGATGATTACCTTACATTAATTGTTTTGTGATCAAAAATAAAGTTTAAACATTGGAACTTACATAAATAAAATTTGTTATCATCTATAATAATTAAATAATGTAGGGACGTCAAAATGTAACAACATACACTACAATAATGTTGTGTATGAGTATTTTAGTATTACTTTGTGTTTAACATAATAACCATACAGTCTGTATAATTCATTGTTATAAAGCCAATGCAGATATAATGAACATAAGTATGTATAGTTTTTAATAGTATTGTGCAACTATATTATATATTGTTAATAAGTGTGAATCTCGTCATTTGTTGATGTATCCAATAGTTGAAACTATTACTTGTTTTCTTTTATAAAAAAAAGAAAAGGAAGTTGTAGGTAGTTTGTAATAAATATATTCATGCATGCGGGTAGGTGGACAATAAAGGAGGAGCAGTCTTGAGCCAGCCACTGTGTTTTATTAACCTATTCAACACCTATGACACTGGCTGCATTACCTCTCTGGATAGCTAGCCCAATCCTTTGGGAGAGGTAAGCACCAGCTCTAGGATCCCCGGAGATGTCTATGAGCCGGGATGACATAGCCTTCATAAAGCTTTTCATATCAGCTGACATAATTATTATATAACAAGTATTTTTTAATAAATCATATTGTTTGTTAAAATTCATCATAAAATGCAAAAACATCTAAATAACAAATACACAAAACTCAAAAAAAAACCAAATCTTAAAATGAAAGTTTAAAATGTAATGTTTTAATGCATATTTCCCCTCAGTCGCCTCAATTTACCTTAATGACGCTCTTGTAAAGTAAATCCAAAGTAACCTTTTTTTTTGTCCTTCCCCTAATACAACTCTGCAAACTAATTTTTTCATTTAGAAACCTTGTAAATTTGGCAACCATGACTCTTAAGTAGAGGATATAAGGCTTAAAATGATTTGTCAAACACTTTACCAAGTGAATCGGAGTTTATGTCAGTAATGAATGTAATAAAGGTTTTTTTTCAAAGGGTAAGGCTTACACAGTGCTATTTAATTAAGACTGGTCAAAGTTTAATGTAAAATATCTTTGAAAATGTAGGATTGTTTGCATTAGAAGGTTTAAGATAATAATATGAATTAAATAGCTTCTGCCCTCGACTTCGGCTCCGTTAACTACCCCAGAGAATACCTAGTGATTTTTCACGGAATAAAAAGTTCCGTTACAGAGTGTAGAGGTGACAAAAAATAATAGTTTATATTCTGTTCTGATAATTAAAATATCATTATATAAGTAAGTACTTTAGAAATATAATAAATTGTATTAAGTGGGTACAATGTAAAAAGTTGCTATATATAATTGTATAGTAATTTAGTATATAGTTTTGTATGCGTGATTAGGAACGCTTTTCAATCGTTTTGCCATATGACGTATTTCCGTAATGGCGACTTCCGTTTTTTTGAATGATTGAGTTCGGTCACGTTCTCGAGATCTACTCTTATAAATTACATATTGTTTAATGCTTGCAAGCGTCTATGTGCTGTTGTTTGTGGTTGGAGTACTCCTGAGCAGATTGTGTGTCAGAAGCCAGGATATAACCAGGGCCCTAGGTAAAGTCGAATGAAGCCACCACAAGGTAAGAGATGCATGCAAGACATCTAGAATAGTTCTACAGTCCACTGCGTTTGTTTATCGTACATAATTTGGTCCTTACGATCCGAAAGTAAATTGGAACTAGTTATTTTAAAATTAGAATTCCATTATTTCTAAATTTGACGTCGCGTTTGGTCATTGGTGATACGATTGAACTGTGTGAAACGACGTCCATCTTGAGTCTTTGTTCGTTAGCTCACGAACTTTTCGTGTGTCGTTATTTAGTTAATAAATACGTTGTGTGTGTATTTCGCTAAATAATTGAAAAGCTGAGATAGTTAGCATCAGGATTCATGATTTACTTATTTAGTACGGAATAATCTTAGTGTAATTTATCTAAATACGGATAGATATTTGACACGACAAAAATAAGTAGTTTTTATATTTTGAATGTAGGGTAGACTCTTGTAACTGCGCTGCAGTGATTGAGGTGACTTAGTCAGTCAAACGGGAAGTTGTGACGTTAATCGCTTATGGTTATTATATTGTTATCTTTAAAGTTGTGTTTAAAGGTGTAATAACGCGATACGTAGTGTTAATTTTGTGTTTAATGCGTACTGTGACCTCGTTATTTTCGATATTAATTACTGAACAAGTATAAAATAAAGTAATACTGGTTAATTATTTGAGTTTTCGCCTAAGCATTACGCGACTAAATTGTGTTGTGTCGCCGTAATTATTAGTATTGAAGTGATGTGATATCAATAATACTGAGCCGTGTTATATTATCCTTTGACTGGATTGTTTACAACTTTCACGTAAGTAAGTTATTTATGGTATTTTGTAAACGATTGTTTTCTCTAAAATGGAGATAGAACAGTTGTTATTTCATAGAAAATTCATTTCTAAACAATTGGATCGGCTATTAGAGTATGAGAGAACGAACCATTTTGACGAATTGGAAGCCGGTTATGGTGACTTAGATATGATTCGCTCGCAGTTCGAAGATGTTCAAAAGTCAATCGAGAAAAAACTTATATCTCATAAGCAGTTCGTTGAAGCTGATCAGGAAGAAATACGTGATGCATTTTTTACTAAATTATATGACATTCGGGCAAAGTATGCGAAACTCATAAAACGTAATTTAGAAACTAGTGATCGTAAGTTGGATGACAGTTATCACTCGAGTGACAATAGAAGTAATATTAAATTACCGAAATTGCCTTTACAAATATTTTCCGGTGATTATTCAGAATGGAATAGCTTTAATGATTTTTATTGTTCAACGATAAAAGATAACAAGTGTTTGTCGAACATTGAAAGATTCCAGTATCTTCGTTCAAGTTTGCGAGGCGAAGCATTTAGTTTAGTTAAGTGTCTGCCGTTAACGAGTGAAAATTTTGATCTTGCTTGGCAAACGTTAGAGGATAGGTACTCTGATAAGCGGCGCATAGCGAACAAGCATGTGGACGCTCTGCTTAATTTAGTGCCATTACGCAGTGATACTGATATCGAAGGGATGAAACGCCTGACAAATACTTTAATTGAAAATGTAGGTGCGTTAAAGGCATTGAATTTTCCTACAGACAAGTGGTGTTTTTTATTGTTGCATATTGTTTTAAAGAAAATAGATTGTGAAACGAGGCGTCGTTATGAATTGTCGTTAGACGACGGCCGCGATTATCCGACTTATGCAAAGTTCATGGAATTCCTGACGAAACAGATGCATGCGTGTGAAGCATCTCACCAGGTCTCACGAAGGTCACAGCCACAGCCTAGTGGTCACGCGGGTTCGAGTAAGGCTAAGGGCACGAATTCTTTTGCGACTCATGTCGACCACGATCGAGTGTGTATTTCTTGTGGTGCTGAGCATCCGTTGAGTAAGTGCTCGAAGTTTCTGAGCTTAGCCCCATTCAAAAGAATGAATTTAGTTAAACGTTTTGGCTTATGTTTTAATTGTTTTAGTGACAAACATGCGTCGCATGGTTGTCAGTCGGGTTCGTTATGCGACAAGTGTGATAGGCCTCATAACAAACTCTTGCATTTTTCGCGTGAAGGTGCTCACGGGCAGGAGGGGTCCCAGTCCGGGGCCAAGTGTGACTCCAATGTGGCTCGCGCGAGCACCGAGGGGAGTAAGTCCGAGGCGAGTGTTGGATCGCGGACGCAGCAGGGTGTGATGAACCATGCGGCCATGGAGGGCTCTGATTCAGTGAGCTCGGCCGCGCTGCTGTCGACCTGCGTAGTGCGCGTGCGCCGTAGTGATGGCGGCACGCACATTGCTCGCGTGCTATTGGACCCCGGTTCTCAGTCGTCGTTTATGACGTCTAAATTCGCTAGCTGTCTAGATTTACCGCGTCGGCGTGTGTGTGTGCCGGTCAGTGGTCTCGGTATGTCTGATGTGGGTAAGGCGAAAAGTGTTGTTTCGTGTATGATCTTACCTACTGACAGTGATGATGAATTTTTTGTTCAGTGTTTAGTATTAAATAAAATCACTAGTTATTTACCTAGTTCGATTTTACCTCGTGACAAGTGGTCACATTTGGACAATTTAAAATTTGCTGATCCTAAATTTTATCGCCCTGCTGGGATAGATATACTATTAGGAGCGGAGATATATCCGCAGTTATTACGTGACGGGCGTATTTTAGGTCGTGACAGCTTTCCGTCTGCCATCAATAGTGTGTTCGGGTGGCTTGTGATGGGCGGAACTTCCGGCAAGAGCCTAAAGTCCCTTGAAAGCGTTTCCTTCGCTTCGGTGACATCTGAGGAAAGCCTCGATGTTATTTTGAAGAAGTTTTGGGAAGTAGAGTCAGAGCCGACGCGCGCGCCTCCTCTTAGTGTTGAAGAGATGCGTTGCGAATATATTTTTGGTAATGGTCACCATCGAGACGAGACGGGTAGGTACGTGGTTCGACTCCCGTTTAAAACTGATCGACCAAACCTCGGTGAATCTCGAGATATTGCTCTGTCGCGTCTTCATTCTCTTGAGAGACGGCTCGCTCGTGACTATTCCTTAAAGCATTCGTATTCCGATTTTCTGAAGGATTATTTAGAGGCAGGACACATGGAGCTTGTGGAACATCATTCAGAAAGTGACTCGAAGCCATTTTACATCGCTCATCATTGTGTTATAAAGGAATCAAGTTCAACGACGAAGCTGCGTGTCGTGTTCGATGGTTCAATGAAGTCGAGTAACGGTGTAGCCATTAACGATGAACTCCTGGTTGGTCCAAAGCTTCAGCAGAATATTGAGAAAATTATGCTT
The DNA here is from genome assembly GCA_927399475.2 of Acleris emargana. NCBI lineage: Eukaryota > Metazoa > Arthropoda > Insecta > Lepidoptera > Tortricidae > Acleris > Acleris emargana. Next base: position 4,854,392 of record OV656843.1, read on the forward strand.
AATTTCCGACTGCATGATGTCGTATTTATTACCGACATTAAACAGATGTTTCGTGGTATTCTAGTGCACGAAAAGGATCGTGATTATCAGCGTATTTTGTGGCGTGAGTGTTCCTCTGACCCAGTAAAAGAGTTTAGGCTGCGTACCGTCACTTATGGTCTTTCCTCAGCGCCGTATCTCGCGATACGGACGCTGCAGCAGTTGGCCACTGATGAGAAGCAGAAGTACCCGCGCGCGGCCGCTGTACTCATCAACAATGTGTTCGTCGATGACGTGGTCAGCGGTGCGACGGGGCTGGATTCTGCGCGAGAGCTGAAGAACGAGCTGGTACAGTTGTGTGCTGCGGGTGGTTTTTCCGTACGTAAATGGGCTAGTAACGTCCCCTCTCTTCTTGATGACGTTCCAGATTGCGACAAGGAAACTTGTGTGTCGTTTTCAGCCGCTGATGATGAAGGTGTCATCAAAGTCTTGGGTGTGCAGTGGAAACCGCAGAGCGACCAGTTTATTTACAATTTTTCGCCTGGTAGTCAGGAGTGCACGAAGAGAGCAGTGTTGTCACAGATCGCCAAGTGTTATGACCCGTTGGGATGGTTATGTCCAATTACACTATTTGCGAAGTGTTTGATGCAAAAATTGTGGGTTTTAGGTGTAACTTGGGACGAGCCTCTACCTAATGACCTGCAACATGTATGGTTGCGATATATTGGTGAGCTATCGCTTGTATCGAATGTTTCGATAGATCGGTTTATTTTGAAGGACTTTGTGAAAGGCGAACTTCATGCGTTCTCTGATAGTTCCGAGTTAGGTTTTGCAGGTGTTGTGTACCTGCGTGTTTTTACAGGAGATGGTGTGTGGAATACTCACCTGTTAATTTCGAAGTCACGCGTTAGCCCTCTTAAGCGTATTAGCCTTCCGCGTCTTGAGTTGTGTGGCGCTGTGATCATATCCCGGTTATTGAAATATGTATTGTCTGTTTATGAGGGAAAGTTCAAAATCGATAGGATTTGTGCGTGGACTGACTCCACAATAGCGTTAGCATGGATCAAAGGACTTTCGTATGAGTACAAGACTTTCGTGGCTAATAGGGCAAGTGAATGCCAGAGTAATGTTTCCCCTGAGAACTGGTTTCACGTACCATCAGCATACAACCCGGCTGATTGCGCGTCGCGCGGAGTGTTGCCGTCGCAGCTAGTACAGCATGAGTTGTGGTGGCGAGGTCCTCAGTGGCTGTCGCAGCCTGATTATGAGTGGCCTACGTCCGTGTCTAGGTCTGATGTATTTGACGTAGACATTGACGTAGTTAACGGAGAAAAGCGCCCCGTGAAATCGTTTTCTTCATTTGCTGATTGTACGGATTTAATCAATAGGTACTCAGACTTGACTAAACTTTTGAAAGTGACTGCTTGGTGTTTACGTTTTAAAGGTAATTGTTTGAATGTTGTCAAAACCAAATCAAATTTTATTTCTGTCCCGGAGTTAAACAACGCGTTATTGCATCTTGTTAGAGTTGTGCAACGAATTGAATTTAGCGATGTGTTTGATTGTTTAAAAAATAATAAACCGTGTTTAACAGCTGTTCAGCGCCTGAGGCCATTTGTTGATGGGGCCGGCTTATTACGTGTTGGCGGGCGGCTGTCGAAATCTTCTTTGGATTTTGATTCAAAACATCAACTGATTCTTCCTAAAAGGAGTCGATTGACGGTTCTTATCGTGGATTATTTTCATAAAATTAATTTGCATGTCGGTCCTCAAACGTTGCAGTATCTGTTACAACAGAAGTACTGGATTTTGTCAGCTCGAAGTGTTATCAAAAGTAGAGTGTTTCAATGTGTCATTTGTTTTAGGAATAAACCTAAAAACATAACACCCATGATGGGTGACTTACCAACATTTCGTGTAGAACAATGTCGTGCATTTTTGAAGGTTGGCATCGACTATTGTGGTCATTTTTTTATTAAATTAAGTCGACAACGTAATTCCAAATTAACTAAGTTTTGGGTTTGTGTTTTTATCTGCGGACAAACTCGAGCTGTGCATTTAGAGATGGTCAATGCGTTGACCGCTGAAGCTTTCATAGGAGCTCTGAAAAGGTTCTGCAGTCGTCGAGGCCTTTGTACAGATTTGTATAGCGATTGTGGCCGTAACTTTGTTAAGGCGAACAAAATATTGTCGGAGTTCCATGAGCTATGCAAAACGGATGAATTTAAGACTAAGGTTAATCGTGAGTGCGTTAATCAAAAAATTCAATTTCATTTTAATCCCCCTTATGCCCCACATATGGGAGGTTTGTGGGAGAGACAAGTGCGTAGTTTTAAATATCACCTAAAACGCGTAGTAGGACAACAGACGTTATCTTACGAAGAATTTCATACGATCGTGTGTCAGATCGAGGCGATATTGAACTCGAGGCCGATCTGTCCTCTGAGTAGCGACCCGAGTGATCCGCAAGCGCTGACACCCGGGCATTTTATTATAGGGCAGCCGCTCGTGGCTATTCCGGAACCGATCCTGACGGAAACAAACGTTAATAGGTTAACTAGGTGGCAACTGTTAACTAACATGATTCAGCACTATTGGAAACGCTGGAGCAGAGAATATCTGCACACTTTGCAGCAGCGACCCAAGTGGCAAGTGTCTAAGGATAATGTTATGGTCGGCTCGGTAGTGGTTCTCGTGGAGGACAACACGCCGCCGATGCAGTGGCGACTCGGAGTTATCGCGGAGACGCATCCCGGCGCCGACGGCGTGGTGCGCGTGGTCACGGTGCGCACAGCACACGGCGTGGTCCGGCGCGCTGTAGTGAAGATCTGTCCGCTCCCGGACTCATCTTCATGTTAGAGTTAGGATGTTAGGTTAGTAGTTTTAGTTACCGTCCATTATTTTTTAGAGATAGTGACTCTAAGGCGGCCGGTATGTATAGTAATTTAGTATATAGTTTTGTATGCGTGATTAGGAACGCTTTTCAATCGTTTTGCCATATGACGTATTTCCGTAATGGCGACTTCCGTTTTTTTGAATGATTGAGTTCGGTCACGTTCTCGAGATCTACTCTTATAAATTACATATTGTTTAATGCTTGCAAGCGTCTATGTGCTGTTGTTTGTGGTTGGAGTACTCCTGAGCAGATTGTGTGTCAGAAGCCAGGATATAACCAGGGCCCTAGGTAAAGTCGAATGAAGCCACCACAAGGTAAGAGATGCATGCAAGACATCTAGAATAGTTCTACAGTCCACTGCGTTTGTTTATCGTACAATAATATAATAACATGATGTTATAATAATACCGAGACAATGACGTCTTCCAAATGGCCGTGTCCTTCGCGGTCAAGTGGTACTCCTACTGTTTTTCATAATAGTTTTTTTTTATGGCATAGAGAAGGCAAACGAGTACACAGGGCACCTGATGGTAAGTGGAAACTGTGACCCATAGACATTTGCATTCACAAGACTGCAATCCTAAGACTGAAAATGCACTGCCAACCCTGAGGACTAAGATGGAATGCCTCTATGCTAGTCATTTCACCGGCTGTCTTATCCCCAAACCTGAACACAACAATGCGAACACTGCTGCTTGGCGGTGGTTAATGGATAAGATGGTGGTACCAACCTGGACGGACCCTGCACAAGGTCCTCCCTCCGTCCCACCCCCTTCAGTTAAGTTCCATGCTCTAAACAATTTGTGTTAAAAACTAGTAATTATATTATAAGAGTTATACTTTTAGTTACTTATTAATTACATTATCTGTAAATTTGGTATCATTTTTTTTACTACTTTGGTGCCGTGGAAGCTTGGTAGGGCTCTCGGGCTCATGTGGGCCACTTTTACTTTTACAAGTAATCTAAAATCATGCCGGCGTAGCAGCAGATCAGGCCCAGACCCTCAAGCGTCGCAAATATTCATCATTAATTAATGATTATGAATTTGCGGGTCTTGCAGTGAAGACTCTGGGACCTTGAGACTCTGGGAACGTGGGAAAGTTTTATAAAGACCCTATCTGCCAAACTGATGCTTTCGGAGATCCCAGAGCCGGCGCTTACCTCTCCCAAAGGATAGGTTTAACTATCCAGAGAGTCATGCGAACGGATTTATTAGAGGGTGTATTCTTTTTGTAATTGTGTACACAAATATTATATTTAATAATACTTATTGTAAGCAGATAATAGGTTACAGTATTACTTAATTATTCAAATTATTATTGTATTATAGTGTATATATTTTTTTTATTCAACTGTTTTATTATTGTAATCTTATCTTCAGTTTACACTGTGAGAAAAGGACAGAACTACCTATATATAATATACTCGCCGTAAAAGTAACTGCATAGTAGGTCATAAAAACCACTCAGTTATTTATTTCATTTCCCTCCAATTCAAAAACGGAACACTCTTCTTGAATAAATAATTTACTTAAATTTACCATTTAAAAACTTCATCATTTTAACTTTTTCCTCCAAAAAGTTTCAATGTAATTTATAACCAGCCTAACATAAAATGGAATCAAGTCGCTTTTCAAAAACTTGATAAACGGAATCCTAACGATCTCCATTGTGGGGTTCCGTAGTTCTTTCCATTAGCGTTCCTTAATTGAAAATAAAAAGTGAACAAGCTTCTTGGCGGAGTGCACTGAAATTGGTTGGAATTAGAAGAGTTACTTTTCGAGCTGCATTTTTGTTCGTGGCAATAGTTATTGCCGCGGTAAAATAAGTTGCTGTTGCAACTTAGTTGCATCGTTAAGGAGATTGTTTTGAAAGTATAAAAGATAATAAAGATATCCCGGCTTTAACTGAAATTTTCAGCACCGATATCTCTAACTGTTTATTGAATATTGGGTACGATAGTTAAATAACCTGTATTGTCTTTCAAAATATCTGTCACTACATCATTGTACAGCTATTTTACAGCTTTAGAGGGTAGGTCGGATACAAAGCTTATCTTAGATAGTTCATCATCATCATCATGTCAGCCGAAAGACGTCCACTGCTCTCATAAGCCTCCCCCATGGCTCTCCACTCAGACCGGTCTTGTGCTTTTCGCATCCACCGCGTTCCCGCGATCCTTACAAGGTCGTCACTCCATCTTGTTGGAGGCCAACCTACAGCTCCGGTCCGCGGACACCGCTCAAGAACCTTCTGACCCCATCGGCCATCAGATAGTTGCTGATATTTAATTAGATAAATAATATACCTTCACGCCTGTCATCCCAGAGTGGGTTAGGCAGAGCTACAGAATTACCTACAACTTTAAAAACTTGTTGATAATTCAGTACCGTAAAACTACACAACTATGGTCCTGGCCTACAACAATAATCCAATTTTACTTATCACATTATTCTAAAAATATGATAGCTTTAGCTTTAGCTAGAGTTTAGAGCAATTGATTTTAGGACAAACAGTACATATACCCAGCAATAATGGCAGTAAGGTATCATATTTAAGAATAATTTATGAGGAAAATGGGACTATTGTTGCAGGTTGTGTGCATAGTTGTGTAGTTTTACGGTAACCAGTTATATTTAATTATGATTTATAAATTACTACGTAAAGCTCGTGACTTCGTCCGCATATATTTTGATTATCATTATTCACTCGGAAACTTGTAAATTTTCCGAGATGTCTTAATCCAGGGTATAAGCTATCTTCCTTCTAAATTTCATCTTAATCCATCCAGCCGTTGCAGCCTAGATGGATTTGGATGAAATTTGAAATTAATGGAGATAGCTCGTAGCCTGGATTAACACATCGACTACTTTTCATACCGGACAATATAAAAACCAAGGGAATAAAGATAATCTAAGTAAATCTACGCGAACGATGTCGCGGTCAGACACTAGTGTAAAATAAAAGTTGACTGTATACTTTATAGAGCTAATATATTATCCATTATAACGATAACCCAGTGTAAGGAGGGATGCAGACGAGACAGTGAAACAAGTCAATGATCGAGTATACACTGATTTATTAAGAACTGAAGCACCTTACATCCTAATACACCCTACATCTCCCATCGAAAAATCCCAGAGAGGGATGGAGGGCGGTAGTATCCTTCTGCGAAACAGTCATCTCGCCCAAGGATGAAGCGGAGCGGGCTATAGAGACCAGTGCCCTTGCTGACGACGGAGGGGAAGGCCAAGGCGGTGTTACGCGCACCTCCTTACTCCACCGTAATAATGCGCTGGCCGAAAGAGTCAGGGGACCTCTCTGTCCACCGTGGCGCACCGGAGGTCTGAGGGTGTCTAAGTAAACAAAGGCACCCTCCAGAAGTCATAAGCGTCGAGGTGCCACAGCCAAATGCGCATGCTCTTGATCACATGGCCCTCCCTTAAGGACGCAGATGGTCTATTGCTGGGGTTTTAGTGGTATTTCGGCCACTCATGGTGGGTGACCCCACATAATCACCCCTGGTCCCCCTGTCGCTGCTTGCTGGTTTACTGCGGAAACGCATTTACCCAGCGTAACCAAAAAAAAATGGTTATATTTACGTGCGGGCCTAAGTGTCTTATTTAATAAATATGCAAGCTATTTCTTTATTTGCCGTGTGGTTGCCGGGTTAGAATAGTGCCACTCCATGTCTTCCCGTGGTTGTAGTAAGAAGCGACTAAGGGAATAAAGGCTTGTAGTACTGTTAGGCGATGGGCTTGCAACCTGTCACTAATACACTAGGAAACATCTTAGCCTACGTGTGCAAAATGTGGTTAGAGAATTATCAAGACGTTTTACGACTTGTTGGTAATTCTTTAGCTCTGTCTACCCCACTCTGGGAATGAAGGCGTGAGTTTATGTATGCATGTATTTCTTTACCTTTGCGCTGTTTTCATCCGAGTTTAAGTTTCCTATAAATGAAACAACCTGAACCCTACAGCCCCTGTTACCCAACCTTGACATGTTTGACTTTATTACTCCACATCTAGAATTACCAGGTGAAAGTTTTTGGGGACATTAAAACGAGTATTTACTCGAGCCGCTTGTCCAAATGTATTTGCTTTTTACTCAAACCACAGTAATGTTCATGGGATCGTTCCATCCCTTTTTGCGGTTAAGGGTCAACCTGCAGAAGGTTGTTTAATGGAATACTCTGAGAGCAAAAAAAATGTTCATCTTGCTTTGACCTGTGAGTCCGTTTCTATGTTGTACGTTGCTTTGTAAATACGCCTCGTATTTAGAAAGAGTTTTGCCATGAATTATTCTAAGGATTTCGTTTGTATTTGAACAAAATGTTATGAGCTTAACTACCCTGTAAATATGTGTGTGTTCTTCTATGTGTCTATGCAGTTGTGTGTTGACTTGTGGTAAGAGATATCAAGGAGGCTAGTTAAGATGCATAACACTAACGCAATCGATTTTCGAGAACTGTCAAAATATTTGGCATTGACATAATATTAAGCTTAAATCGCTATTAAAAAAGAACTATTCTTATTTAGCCCTGGCCCATAACGTTACTAAATTATATTAAATCCGAATTTTCAAAAATGAAAAACTAGGTCTGTGTTTTTTTTTAGTCGTTCCAGTCCAAGATAATCTACAGACCTAGTTTTTCATAATATTTACCAACCAATAAGGTTTCAAAAATGTGCAAAATGCGGTAACAGAATAATTTAATTTTCGACAAGTTTTAGAGTTGAAGGTAGTTCTGTAGCTCTGCAAACCCCGCTTGGGAAGTTGGGATTACAGACGTGAAGGTGTACCTATGTAAGATTACAAAAGTCGTAAAAATTAAACTAGATTTAAGGTCAATCGGTTTAAGCTTTAAACTTTTAAAGCGAAAAAAAAAACATTCATTTGATCATTTTTTTATTTTTGAGAAATACATCCATAAATATCAGTGTAAATAAAAATAGCCCTTTTGCATTATTTATTAATAAATGTTTTTTCCACAATAATTGTTTAATTATAACAAGAGGTAGGATTTCGGTGGCATACCATGGTTCTAGAATTCATGGAGACGCTGTTTCCTAATTATACATACCACTTTTAGTCTTCAGTATTGTCATATTCCAAAATAAACTTAATACATACATTTTTAGTTCAGTGTATCCATACTACTAAAATTACTTTCTTTATTACTCTTTCAAAGCGTAAATATACTTCATTATCAATTTATTAAAACTGGTTTAGCGATACAATTAATGGATGAATTTTAAAATATGGCACTACTGATGGTCAAAATCAAGGTAATTTGGAAATAGCTACTCCATGGATTATAATATAAACCCATGGTATGTCACCAAAAGTTCCAACCCTAGTTATTACTAGTGATGGGCGATTTCTGAAACATTTCAAAACTTTCCTTAACTGCAAAAATTACAGCTTCTGTAAGTTACATAATTATATAGAAATGATTCTGACACGAGTAAATTTCATCTTAATTTCATGAAAAGTTCCTGTTACTTACGTTACATTACAACTCTTCAGTAATTATCAGAAATTTACTCGTATTTTGCATGTAACTTTAGGTGAAAGTTTCACTTTTGAAACTTTCAAAATATTGCAGAAATTTACGTAAAAGTTTAAATTTTGAAACTTACAAGCCGCTTATCACTAGTTATTACACGTTAACAAACTGAAGCCATTTCAGTTTTACATCATACTGCTTTCATTTTCACTCGATTTAAAACTACCCATAGACAAATCATTATTCCTTTCCGCAAGAATTATCTTCCGCAGTTTTTTATCAAGTTTCTCAAATCTGTAATTCTCTATTTTCCATTGTTGCTCTTCCTTATCGTTGCAGTATTCTAACATAAGTTTCATACGCTTTGAAATTTTAAGTGCCATTAAACATTTCTTTGTTTTCAAATGGAAAAGACTAGAAGTCTGAAAAAAAAACAATAAAAAATTACTTAAGCTTAGCAAGCTAATAATCTTGTTCGGTAGTTTTTAGGGCTTCGTACTCTACGTGACAACGGGACCATGTTATTAAGGCCTCGCTGTCCACCCATCCGTCTGTCTGTCGACGGGCTGTATCTCACGAACCTATTAGTAGAGATGTATTTATATTGCCGCTGTAACATTTAATAACAAGTTTTACATAAAGTAAGCTATAAAAAACCGATGTTTATTAATATTGTTGTCAAAATAATATCTATCTATATATATAAAAATTACATGTCACGTTGTTTGTCCGTGATGAACTCCTAAACTACTGAACCGATTTTAAATTTGATTTGCACACCGTGTGCAATTCGAGCCAACTTGAAAGATAGGATAGCTTACATTTCAATTTATAGTCGCAATATTATGTTATTGCAAATTATTTGTCTTTATTATTTGTCTTTATAAGGCAAAACAACGTTTGCCGGGTCAACTAGTGTTCTATGTAAAAAAAAACCCTCTCATTACTTTAATAAAATTATTGTAGCCTATCTCACACCCACATTTAACACGAATCTAACGATACCTTTTAAAGTTCATCAAGCCGTTTCGTCTACAGAGCATGCCACAGAATTAGTCGGATATACATACATTACATTCGGAAAACATAACCTACCTTCTGAAGCAGTCGGCTAAAGGGGGCTACAAGGATGGTTCCATACCACCCGAGAATACCTTAAAATTCCGGATTATAGTTTTACGAATATTAATTTATGAGAATTTTATTTTTTCCGGAAGCTATGTTATGCTTGACCTATATAAGAATAAATGCATGAGTTAATTGCTATACGTAATTGTACGGTTAGGTTTGATTATTGAAATATAAAGCTTACTATCAAAACATTTCATTCGGAATTGCAACCATTCCGACAACTTTCATGCAACTTTTGATCGGTTTTTTTTTTTAATTTTGATGTAGGTATCTCACGGTTTTTACATTTTAATTCGAAAGAATGGGTAATTTTAAGATACCATTTTCATTCATTTTGTATTTGACCCAATAGTTTTTTTTTATATCTTTTTTTATTTAGAAAACATTTTATGGATGACATGATTATTAATTTGGGCTGGCATTTTCTAATAAATTACAACAATTCAATGATATCTAATGATAAAAAGTGATTGTAATAGTGTATTTAAACATAATATTTCAAGCGGTTTTCGCCTAATTCGTAAGATACACATAAGATAGCTTCAAGCCGAAAACGAATGTCAAACAAAGGTTAAATAAACTTTTGTCGAAATATCCGAAATACATAAATGTTTGAAACAACTTAATAATGCAGAAATGCTTTAAAACCCTATTCCTCGAAATGGTTTTCGAATTACAGTAATTATAACAATATGAACAATCTCATTCAATATTAATGGCACATATTTAATTCTAATTAAAATGACACTTACCGTAGAATCATACAGCCAAACTTGGGACTCGGATCCATTGCAGAAAAACAGTGTAACAAAGTTGAAGAGATAATCTAGGCATAAATTGTCTCGTCGCAGCTCTCCTACATTTGAATATACCCAATACTGAAAAACATACACATATTTTTTATATAATCCACAACAGGTTTTTTTTTAATCATGCTTATAGAGCTTCCCAAAAGCAAACCATTTTTTTGTTAGTTTTTTACTGAGAAAATAAACAAACCAATTTCTGTTTAATGGCTAGAGAGCCTTAATGCCAAATGGTATTTTCTACGTCACAGCAACGTAACGCGGTTACAAATGACGTCATTCCGACCACAGTCACTAACTTGTCCAGTATTTTACTAAAGTTAAGTTAAATAACAAGTTAGTTGTAAGTTTGTAACTTTATTATAAGTTTGCGAATCCTGTTTATGAATATGACTGTTATTTCATCTTAAAACTCAGATGCTAAACGTATACAAAACAAATACACGATACCTAATTAATAATTTTATTATAGAAAACTCGATTAATTTAGAAAGGCAAGCTCTGCCCCGAATCGGTTGCATAGCAACCAATCAAATCGTCAGCATGCACACCAAACACGTGTTTACCGTTTGTTAATGTGCAGGAGGGTTATTATGACACAGCTGTCGTTCATATTACAGCGAGCGTAAAGGAAAGAGCTATTAGTAGTTAGCTCTGTCACGTTCTCTCAACATAAACTGAGCTGCATAGCTGTGTCATAAAAACCCCCCTCGTTTCAAATAACCTATGGCACAGTCTTATAAGTAGCTGCCTACTATTGTACCTTGTCGCTTTAACGTCTTGTATAGATTTATGAAGCATTTCTAACATGACCTTAAAGTGACACGGCACTAAATTCTGCAGCTACTTATGAGGTACTCGCACGTTTGTATAAATACACTGTAAACTGACCTGGTTTCCGCCTTCGTGTGTGCACTTAACGAGTCTGACATCGTCTGCTGGCTTCATGATCATATTTGGTGCATCAAGACAGTGATTATCAATACCATTGAACGTAACCTAAAAGACAAATATAGTAACAATATCAGTCATAACTTAAGACTACTATAGATAACTGATTTTGAACGAGATACTCGTTTCTATTAAAATCTACGCAGACGACTAGGGTAAAGTCACTAGTGGTCAGCCAGACACCGGTAGGCGACCTTATATGAGTGCGAAGAGTGGGAAATATATATTTCGTACTCTTCTCACTCATACAAAGTATAGGCAGAGACCGACTACTGGTCTCTGGCTGACCACTGGTGACTTTACCCTACATTGCTACATTATTAAGGAATATATTTTAAGTTTTGGAATCGATATGAAATATTTAACCCCAAGGGACCTAAAATCACAAAGTTCTTTACATTACAATCTTAATAACTTTTAATTTTAAATATTCACAAGTTAAAAGTACAATCTAGGCCCAGTATTAAAGGGGCAGTTATATTTACTAAATTAAATAAAAAACTTACTTGTCCACTGGCCACCAGGTTGATAGGTATATCCATTTGAGGATATACATTTTTTAAATACCAAGCGAATGAGTTGCAATTCAGCTTCTTTCTTAATTCCTTTCTTTCGCTAACGTCTCCAAATTTACCCTTTGCGTAGTTGATCCTCGCATAATAGTACTTCGCGTAATCATCCATCCAAACCTGAATAAGACTTTATATTATTTAGTGCAGTTTAAATAAATAAATAATAAAAATTAATGGGTACTGGACGGGTACCGTGAGGGTGTGAAAATAACCGGTTATAACCGATTTTAACCGGTTATAACAGATTTTAACCGGTTATTTTTATACAAAATCGGTCAATAGCCGGTTAAATTGCATTGGTGAGAGTAGTCTAAAACAGACACGTGTTTTTTTTAACAGCCCAAATTCAACCTTTTGGGGAAATTGTCCCTCAAAGTTTGTCCTTCTATAGAGTTTTTTTTTTACTATGTATTTAAGTAAATATTTCTCTATATAAGTATTTATATCGTTGTCTAGTACCCATAGTACAAGCCTAGAGCTTAGTTTGGGACTAGGTCAATTAGTGTGACATGTCCCCTGATATTTATTATTATTATTATAATAAATCGAAAAGAATATCTATTTTATTCGTCAATTCTGGAAAATAACATTAATGTAACAAAACGTAAGGTTCAACAGATGACATTTCTGTTACACAGGTCATGGTTGTTTAAATTGAAAGTTTTGTCATCGTCCATAATACACGGGAATCCAAAAGCGTCCAAAACGCTCCAATCAGTATAAAAACATTTTTTATAATTTCATTTAACTAATCAAGAAAAGCGTAATGATCGTTTCGCATAAAAACCAATTGTATAATTTTATTTGGCATACGATCGAATTACATAACACTCATTTAGTATAACTATCATTTTCGTGTTATTATGCATTTTAATTCAATTACTTCTAACTAGGTTAGGTTAGGTTAGAACTGTGACCACATTAATAGTACCTAATGAAAGCCTTCAGAAATATTTATTTTTTAATTTATAAACATTATAGTTTATGAAATTATGCATTTCGTTATACGCATTATGACTATTATATCGATGGCTTATTATACAGTTATGTCAAATTATCATTATACCATTTGTTTTTATGCTAAACATTACACACCCGTTTAAAACACCAACACTCACCTCAGATAACCTGACTAAATTCGACTTTAAATGTTCCTGCCACCCGTCATAAGGAAAATGTTTTCTAAAAACATGTCCTACGTGTGAACACGGGTCAATCTCCAAGGTGCCCCCACACATCCATACTTTGAACGATAGTTCGAGATTCTCCCCACCCCAGATTTCAAAGCCTTCATCATAGTATCCTAATTCTTTGAAGAACTTTTTGTCAATTGCAAAAAGACCTCCTGCTATCACTGGAGTTTTAACTGGAGAAACGTTGCTAGTTCTTTCTACTTCTATGTTATGGGGTATTCCAAGCCAAATAAATTTGAGGTCCCAATTGAAACCCCCGATTTTAATGTCATGGATGTCTTGAGCCACATATTCGAAAGTACTGTCGAGTATGTGGTCAATAACCGGACTCACAACCGTTTTTGGGTTGAAATGGATCCGGTCGAGCATAGGTTCTAACCATCCTGAAAAAAAACATTGGTAACGTCAACACTGCACATTTCTTTAAGTAGGACGAGAAAAAGGTATCATCATCATCATCATGTCAGCCGAAAGACGTCCACTGCTGGACATAGGCCTCCCCCAAGGCTCTCAACTCAGACGGGTCTTGTGCTTTTCGCATCCACCGCGTTCGCGCGATCCTTACAAGGTCGTCACTCCATCTTGTTGGAGGCCTACCTAACAGCTCGTCTTCCGGTCCGTGGACGCTACTCAAGAACCTTCTGGCTCCATCGGCCATCAGTCATGCAACCGATGTGCCCCGCCCACTGCCACTTCAGTTTAGAAAAAGGTATCGTTTAGGTAAAATAAATCCTCACCAACTTCGCCACAATTAAAAATCAAATTTATCATTTTTTGTAATAAACAAAGAATAAAGTAACTTCTCCCTCCAGAAAAAGTAAAAAGAATAAAACGCAAAAAACTTAAGCAGACACCTTGATAAAAATATTTGATTTCCTCGATTGTATTTTGATGTGGCGTTGTATTTTGTTTCCTTTTCAGCTAAATTAATCCTACTAATATTATAAATTCACTTTCGCTTAAGGTGAAAATTGGGGAATATCTTTGTCCAGCAGTGTACATGTCTCAAGATGAGTCTTAATACATTACTCCTTAATAGTAATCGAAATGACATACAATTGGGATTGTTCATATTTTTTAAATTACTCAAATTTGAAAACCGTTTCGAGGAATAGGGTTTTAAACCCGTTCTGCATTATTAAGTTTTTGAAATAGTTATCTATTTCGGATATTTTGACAAATAGTACATTGTTGCCTAGGCGCGGAAAGTAAGGGTTTTCCTGACGAGGTGGTTAGCAGGCCGAGCAACAGCGAGGCCTGCTAAAATACGAGTCAGGAAATCCTCGTTTCCGCCGAGGCATACATAATGCTTTTCTCAAACATGTGAGGAAATAAGACAAATACATTTCTAAAAAGCAAGTAATTTAATTTCCTTAGATTTAGCGGGAAGCAGGTTTTGCCTAACCGAGGCAGCTTCGGATTTTAATATAGGCGGTGTGGTACCTATTTCGTCGCTTGAGCTCATTTTTTATAGTAAGTATTTCACACAACAAATAGTTTAATATTCGGTTTCACAATTATATTATGCAGAATGAACGAATGTTACCGACTGTCAATTGTTTTTAAATACCTACTAACCATAGACATCGGAATGCAAATTCAAAAAGAAACACACGCACTGTGCTAAAAAAGCGAGCAGTTACCTTGGCTGTTTGGAATTTTTGTCTTGGTCCTTTTGATTTTGTATGCAAATTGACAGCATTTTTAAGAAATATATGGACATGGACGGAAAGTGTTTTCATATGGTTTTTTTACTCCTAGGAGTAAAATGAGGCTCTTTCCCCCCTTGTGTTTCAATCGGAAAACCGTTTTTTACGAGAATGTTTGAGAAAAGTATATTTGACCTTTGTTTGATTTTCGTTTTTTGGCATGAAGCCCTCTTTGGTGTATTTTACGGGTTAGGCGAACACCGCTTGAAATAGTATGTTTTAATTCACTATTACAGTCACTTTTTATCATTGGATATCATTTAATTTTAGTAACTTATTAGAAAATGCCAACCCAAATTTAAAATAATCATGTCATCCATAAAATGTCTGCTAAATAAATAAAAAAACTATTGGGTCAAATACAATTTTTTTTTTTTTTTTTTTTTTTTTTTATATCATAGGAAGGCAAACGAGCACACAGGCCACCTGATGGTAAGTGGAAACTGTGACCCATAGACATTCGCATTCATAAGACCGCAATCCTAAGACTGCAAATGCGTTGCCAACCCTGAGGCCGAAGATGGAATGCCTCTATGCTAGTCATTTCACCGGCTGTCTTATCCCCAAACCGGAACACAACAATGCGAACACTGCTGCTTGGCGGTAGGTTAATGGATAAGATGGTGGTACCAACCCGGACGGACCCTGCACAAGGTCCTCCCACCTCCAAAAAATCCAATGGAATTAGTCTCTTAAAATTACCTATTCTTTCGAATTAGAATGTAAAAACCCCGAGCTATTTTTTTGGTCTATGCTAATTCTTACCTTCAGTGCATTCACAGTGACTATCCAGAAAAACGATAATCGAACTAACAGATTGTTCCACTCCAAACAGCCTAGCTCTTACTAGTCCCTCTCGTTGCTCAGTCCGTAGCAACCTCACCTTAGGGAGCCCTTCCACGTAGATCGTCAGACGTGACCTCAGATGCACTGGAATAAGTAGATAGAATGAAAAGATTTCAGTTCCACGCGTTTGTTAGGTAAGTGTTTTATTTTTTACTGTTTGAACACATATTTTAATTTATTTTGCCTTTAAAAGAGGCATTCTATCATAGTCCTCAGGTTTGGCAGTCCATTTGCAGTCTTGTGAATGCGAATGTCTATCACAGTTTCCACTTACCATCAGGTGGCCTGTGTGATCATTTGCCTTCCTATGCCATAAAAAAAATACACATCTAAAGTGGTTTTTGCCTACCCATATCTGAAAAATCATCCACTAAAACTATTTCACTTAGAAGATCGTCTTTTGTTCTGTCGATCACAGAATGGATGGTCCTCAGGAGCGTCGACCATGCTTCGTTATGGAAACAGATTATTACCGACACTTTCGGTAAGTCCTTGGGGTACGTGATGTTGTGACACCTGTAATTGTTAATCGTTCCATAATTTTGGCGTAAGATAAAGAAACAATCTAGAAATTGGAAGGAAAAACTTAATAGGCCTGGTTACTTTGAGAAAGACCGTTTGATTCAATGACATTGGTAACAGTGATATTATATAGGGCGTTCCTAAAAAAATACACTTCACTGCCAATATTTGAAACCTTTAAGAATATTGGTATCGATTTCAAAAGTGGCTACAAAAAATCCAGTTACGTCAAATGGAATTAAAATAAGGCCAATGAGTTAAGACAAGAAAAGTAAAAGAAAAGGACGGTGGTTTTAATCGTAGTTAATTTGAGTAAAACCTAGCATATATCGCTTATATACTTTGCAATAATATCACAATTAGTTAAATAAATACTCAAAACGATGTCAAAGATCGTGTTTAATTATACATACATACACACATAACTTCATGCCTGTCTCCCAATGGGGTAGGCAGAGACTATAGAACGCCAGGTGCACCGATGATGTAAACATACAATTTTCGCTTCCTCTACGTTCATCAATCTCTTCATGCACGTACGTTGGTTTCGGGTGCTTTTTATTTGGCCCTTATTCAGTAGTTCTTAGTCCCCTACCAACATCTCCGCTCACTCTCGCTCGCCATATATCTTTCGTAATCCTTCTTTCATCCATCCTTTCTAAATGATCAAACCATCTTAGCATACCCTTTTCGATTTTAGTCACTACATCTTCTTTCAATCCACATCGTTCTCGGATCTTGCTATTTCTTACTCTTTCTTCAATTATTTACAAAACAAACTAAAACGCCCATATTTTACAAAAGATCTTCAGTAGTAAACAGTACGAATTCAAATACTTACTCAGGATCCCTCACATCTGGCAACGAGCGGGTAACAGGAATAACTTCACTAACATACTCATTGAAGGCGTGGTTTTTCCACCCTTCTTCCACCAGAGCACGGATACGGCCACTGAGTTTATCACCGATTTGAACTGGCGTGCCATTGACACCTGAAATAAATTTTGATGCTTATTACAGTTCAATGTTTTTATTAAATACTGCCGTTTGGACAATAGTACATTGTTGCCTAGGCGCGGAAAGTAAGGGTTTTCCTGACGAGGTGGTTAGCAGGCCGAGCAACAGCGAGGCCTGCTAAAATACGAGTCAGGAAATCCTCGTTTTCGCCGAGGCATACATAATGCTTTTCTCAAACATGTGAGGAAATAATACAAATACATTTCTAAAAAGCAAGTAATTTAATTTACATTTTTGTTTGCCCTCCACAGCATAAATTGGTCATAAGTTCGGTTATATTTTTCCTTAGATTTAGCGGGAAGCAGGTTTTGCCTAACCGAGGCAGCTTCAGATTTTAATATAGGCGGAGTGGTACCTATTTAGTCGCTTTCGTCGCTTGAGCTCATTTTTTATAGTATTTCACACAACAAATAGTTTAATATTCGGTTTCACAATTATATTATGCAGAATGAACGAATGTTACCGACTACTGTCAATTGTTTTTAAATACTAACCATAGACATTGGAATGCAAATTCGAAAAGAAACACACGCACTGTGCTAAAAAAGCGAGCAGTTACCTTGGCTGTTTGGAATTTTTGTCTTGGTCCTTTTGATTTTGTATGCAAATTAACAGCATTTTTAAGAAATATATGGACATGGACGGAAAGTGTTTTCATATGGTTTTTTTACTCCTAGGAGTAAAATGAGGCTCTTCCCGTCCTTGTGTTTCAATCGGAAAACCGTTTTTTCCGAGCATGTTTGAGAAAAGTAATTTGGCCGAATGTATTATTTCCCATTTTACTTAAAACGATTCCCCAGCTGCTTTAAATTTTGCGCATTAAATGTTTGGAATCAAATCCGTTTGGTAATTTGTTAACCTAAATGTATAATTTCCCAAATGAATTTCTCTTTGCAGCTGTAAATTTTTTTTTGTAACCAAATCATGTAATCATCACAAAATTTTATAGCTTCCAAAAAAAATTGCCACGAAAAATGGCGTGTCGATACTTTTTTTTATACATACATACATAGATAAACTCACGCCTTCATTCCCAGAGTGGGGTAGGCAGAGCTAAAGAATTACCAACAAGTCTTAAAACTTCTTGATAATTCTGTAACCACATTTTGCACAAGTAGGCTAAGATGTTTCCCAGTGTATTAGTGACAGGTGGCAAGCCCATCGCCTAACAATACTACAAGCCTTTATTCCCTTAGTCGCCTCTTACTTTTTTTTATAAACAAAAATAATACCTGGAGGATAACTGTAAGCGGCTAGTTCAGCAATTTTATCTTCGTATGATAGAGGCGGTATATAGTTGGTACTACGTGTTATCTGTTTCCATGCTGCAAAATAAACAAATGAGTATCTTAAAACTGGGTATTATGTAGGTTAAAGCCACCAGTGGTCAGCCAGAGACCAGTAGTCGACCTTATATGAGTGAGAAGAGTGGGAAATATATATTTCGTACTCTTCCCACTCATACAAAGTATAGACAGAGGCCGACTACAGGTCTCTGGCTGACTATTGGTGACTACCCCATGTAATGTCATAAACCATGAATATCTACCTCTGAATGCGGGGAACGAAAGATTACGTAAATCGTATCGTAATCGTAATTGCTCCCAATTATTTTCACGGCGCCTGTTATGGTCCAAAATAATCAATGTTCCCGCCTTGAATTCCCTAAATATTACCAAGAGAGACACGATATACGCTAAAACAAGCACAAAAAAGATTTTTAGGACTTTTTTAATCATTTTGAACTAGCATGTATTGGCCCGGCAATTGCCAAAAGAGAAATGTAAAAGTGAATTGATTTTCCGTGAGAACTTGACTTCAATGTTGCAAAATATACAAAGTGTTTTGTCAACAAAAAGTACAAGATGTTTGTTTACTAAAAGTTCTGAGAAAGAACAGTTTCAAAAGAGCCAGGAAATTGACCGTCAACCATCTATCTGACTGGCCACTGGCATTAAACTGTCTTGTTTTGGTTTGAAATTACATGATATACTTATTCCTTAAAAGGCTCGATATCAGGCAAGATAATCGAGTTTTTTTTTATAGGAGTAGAGGATTTTCATCCATACATACCTTAATTCCCAGAGTGGGGTAGGCAGAGCTACAGAATTACCAACAACTTTAAAAACTTGTTGATAACTCTGTAACCATAATTTGCACAATTAGGCTAAGATGTTTAACAGTGTATATTAGTGTCAGGTAGCAAGCGCATCGCCTAACAGTACTACAAGCCTTTATTCCCTTAGTCGCCTCTTACGACTTCCACGGGAAGACATGGAGTGGCACAATTCTAAGCCGGCAACCACACCGGATTTTCAATTAGCACATAAATATATATCAACGTCTTATTTATAATATATCAAATCCCTAGAACATGCCCCGAGTTAGCACAGACCTGATAAACAGTAAACTGTTTCATTGTTACTAATGGGTCAATATTTAAATATGTCGGAGCGACACAAACGGGAGCCTGTTTCAAAAGACATCAAACCTAAGCTTCATTTAACCCTATCCAAACAGCTTACCTAACTAATGACGTCACTTGTCGCAACCGAGAAGAATGTCGGCATTTAGCTGGAATAAAGCCGTCGTGCCATTTGCAGTGCCGTGCTAACGACGTCGCCATTAATCATACAAAACTCTATGTTTCTTGACTTGCTCGCTGAGCTGCGGTACAAAGAGATAGCGCGATTAACGCAGCAAAAAAATAATGTCTGTTACGCACGGGCTACATCTTCATTTCGCAGGTTTATGTAGTCTTTGGTCTTATTTTGCATCTAATCATCATAATACTAAAACTATAATTAGTGGAGTCAATGGATCCGATTCTACGTGCACCTCGCTTAAATAGCTTAAAACGAAATTGTCTAATTTTAAGTCAAAGTTTAGACGGCAGATGTAACCAGTGCTATTCCAGAATGTCAAGCTGAAAATGTATATGACCGCCTAAAATAAGAAGCGTCAGATTCAAATTAGCGCTGTCATGGCGCTGTCGTTTGATTATGACAGCTGCTCGTAGAATAGCAAAGTGTTTTAGCGACACCTAAATAAAATTAGGAAGTTAGTCCAATGCCTCCGGTTCTGGACGCCGTTTAAGCGATTTTTCGTAATTTAGATGGCAAGGATGAACATGTTTTGTCCACGTATATGATGTTATGATTTTTTTATTGAAATGACTAGTTCACAACAGCATGGGCAATTAATTGATTATCAAATTCCCGATCCAGAAGAATCTACATTTTATCTATGTAACATTTGTATAAACAACTTCACTCTTCGTAATTTAATTTAATGTTGCTGCTTCCTAAAATAAAATAAATTTTGAAATCTCGGAATATACTTGTGTTCCAAATTATATTTGCTTCCCCAAAAACCATTACAGTCATATTCTTGAAATATATTTTTTCGCCCCACACCTTACAAGTAATCTCCTAGAGTTAACAAAAACCTCACTTCACTTCACGCTGAGCTTTTTGAAGCGAATCAGGCGCACCATTGTTCGCAACAAAGGCTCCAAAATAAGTTTCAAGAAGCAAGCTTTCCTTTCTAAAATTACTTCCTACAAACTATGGGGAAGAGCGAGTCTAAGAAACTTTGAAATCGTTTTTAAGAGCTACGAGTAATTGAAGTCTATTAGAGCTTGGACGTAAAAATGGATTGTTTGGAATAGTTTCGTAGAATCTAGTCTCGCTTGAATAGCGAAATAATAGTTAAATTATAGTCAGGCTGCAAGGTGCATTACTTTATACCTAACTGCTAAATAAGAAGGGGTAGGGATAATGATCTGTAGGTATGTATGACATGTACTATCAACCCAATCAAACTCTGATCCACCATAGAACTGTGCCACTGTGACGTTATTGATTCAAGTCGTAAGGAATAATGATTATACAAGTGGTAAACTTTTAAATTACAGGTCAAATAGATACAAACTGAAAAGCAAATCAACCTACGACATTTATTTGATCAATAGAAAACGATAGTTGACAATCAAAAGGACATGGCATAACTGAAGTATGGGCGACTGCCCTTGCAATGTATAAACATTGTAACTAGAATTATGTTATGCTAATAAGCTGAATATTAATATTCAGCATCAAAAAAGTTTCAGGAACTTCTTTCGTTACAATTCTTAAAATATTTTTTACATCCAGCGATGATATGATCTCTTATTGTAAAGCATTCTGACATAACCATCTATTGAGATACTTTGTAAATAAGAGATTGTCATAATCTTATGTTGTATGTCAGGTGTCATGGCAAAAGAAAAACATGAAAAACCAAGTAAACACCTTTTAAATATTTAAATATCTCACGAAAGTTCTAGGAGAATAATAAACATGTAAAAAATAATTACTGAATTTTCAAATGTTACGAGTAAGTAAGACCTTTCTATAACATGCTTAGGGCAGTAGTTTAGCCATGTCCTTTGTTTTGAAGTAGCGGCACCGAGTGATGGCACTTTTGAAAGCTGACAATAGTGTTGTGCAACACTCCATTTTAAAATCGCTAAAAATTCAGTCAAGTGCGAAAAGTATAATACCTAATGTTAATAAAGAGACGTTTTATTGTAATCCAATAGAGTTTTTAAAACAACTCTCGAAATAAATTGTGTGGCTAGAAGAAGACATTGTGAGAAATTTGAAATATTGTGTCAAAATATACGAAATGTGAAATTATTGATACATTAGTGAATCAATAATCATAAAACCACGTTAACTTTGAGCTAGGAAGCGTGTTTGCCAGCTGTCGTGACGTGAAAGTCAGTGAATTCATTGACACACGTTGTTGTACCTGTCAGCGGGCCTTTGTTATCATCAAGCGATTTTTTTCGAGATGTTTTTTGTTAGTTATGATTACAACGATGAACGCTTGAGTAAGAGGCTACGAGCAAAGAAAAACAATCTCAAGATGAAACTAGTTACGAAATGCGTTTCGGGAAATAACAGCCCTAGTGGTACATCACTATTCCGGCGCAACAATGAAGTTTGACCTCTGTTCCTTTATACTTGCTGTCAATATTTAAGGAACTTCGCCAGCGAGCTAACGTCAAAAGTGCCATCACTCGGTGCCGCTACTTTAGTCGTAAGTTGTGGGGCTCGCCCAAAATATTAAAGACAAATTTTGTTTGACATTCTGTAATCAGTTGCAAAAGTTGGGCCGGTTTGAGGATAACGCAAAATTATAGGTTAGTACGATAAAAGTTTTTTTAAATGATCGACCTTATCATTTTAACCGAAAGACGTCCACATAGGCCTGCCACAAGAACCGGTAGCGCACCGCTTGCATACATCGGTTGCATGCAACCTTAGCCACGTCGTTGATCCAACTTCTTGAAGGTCTACTCACATACTACAAGGGTTTGCGTTTAACCTCAGTCTCACCTGGTGTTAAGTGACGAGGATGTCGAAGGTGGTACACGTTTACACAGATAAAACCTATTCACTCTGGCCTTGAAAACACCAGAGTTTTTCGATTCCGGGAGAGCATTCCACTCCTCGGCAGTGCAAATAAGCAATGACACAAATATTTATTATCTAACAACTAACATACGTAAAATATATAAACACAAACTCTTTCAATATTTCAACATCTTATTAACCTCCTTAACTATATCAAATAAAAATAACAAACTTATAACTCCTCACAATAAATATTCTTTCAAACTCCCTACCTCTATAATAAATAACTGCTCGCGTAGCCGAAGTTTGCGACCATTCAATTTAAGGTGACCTACGTAATCCGAGGTTTGTGTTCTTCTTTTAATATATAATATAAATATAATAATAGAAAAGGTATTAGCTAATTGGGAATGTACATATTTTTACAATTACTCTAATCCGAAAACCATTTCCAGGAATAGGGTTTTAAAGCCGTTCTGCATTTTTTTTAAATATATATCTAATACGGATTTTTTGACAAGAGTATAATTAACCTTTGTTTGACTTTAGTTTTCGACTTGAAGCCCTCCTACGGGTTGGGCGAAAACCGCTGGAAATAGAATGTTTTAATACACTATTCTAATCACTTTTTATCATTAGATATCAATTAATTGTTGTAATTTAATAAAAAATGCTATTCCAAATTTAAAATAATCGTGTCATCCATAAAATTTCTGCTAAATAAATAACTACATTAAAATAAAACTATAGGGTCACATTACCTATTCCTTCGAATTAGAATGTAAAAACTTCATCTCTTTTTAAGGATTCTGTACACAACGCATTTTCTTGCTTAAACAAACTAAAGGTTTTTAGTAAACATAATCAAATAAAATAACGTAAAAAAACAATTTCCTACGGTTATTAGATAAGAATAATGTCTTCCCGTGGATTTCGTAAGAGGCGACAAAGGGAATAAATCTTGTAGTACTGTTAGGCGATGGGCTTGCAACCTGTCTCTAATACACTGGTAAACATCTTAGCCCAAATTGTGCAAAATGTGGTGACAGAATTATCAACAATTTATTTGACTTGTTGGTAATTCTGAAGCTCTGCCTACTCCACTCAGGGAATAAAGGTTTGAGTTTATGTATATATGTAACAGAAAAGACCAGCTCCCTATTAAATCATAAAGTTGCTTTTGTAAAACCGTAAAACAACAATTGCATCATTAAATAATAAATAAATATCAGGGGACAATGTCACACCAATTGACCTAGTCCCAATTTAAGCTGTAGGCTTGTATTATGGGTACTAGACAACGATATAAATACTTATATAGAGAAATATATACTTAAATACATAGTAAACAACCATGACTCAGGAACAAATATTCGCGCTCATCACACAAATATCTGCCCTTACCGGGATTTGAACCCAGGACCGCTAGCTTCGTAGGCAGGGTCACTACCAACCAAGCCAACGCGTCGTCTATTATCGTCGTTATTCTGTTGGATGAGCGTCATAAATAACAGCCACGACCATTATTTTCAAATGTCAACTCCATCCTACAACTATATCAAGTGAGATAATTAACTCATACTCCTCGCAATATTCTTCCAAACTACCTCTATAATTACTGCTCCCGTAGCCAAAGTTTCGAGGCCATTTAATCTAGGGTGACCTACGTAAGGCGGGCTTAATATTCAGCGTCACACTTCAACTTATCCCCTGGATTAGGCGGTAATGCCCGCTTTAGTAGCGCTCGTATCTATACACGGCCTTTGAAATCAAGAGCGATCTATATGACAATTGGTGATTACGCTGTTTTGATAACTACTGCCATGTTAGTTGTATAACAGCATTATAAAAAGAGCGTAAGCGCCAATTGATTTAAGGTCTATTTTGGTTTTAAGCACGTATGTAGCCCTAAGTTTGGTTACATAGACTAAATTCTCGGTTGGAACTTTAACTAATTGAGTGGTTACAAGTTCGGTATAGGTTTACGTTTGGTATTAATTATAGTTAAGTAAATGTTATTATGTTTTCGTATTGAGCTAATATCGAAGTAGGTTTCGTTTGTTGTCGTCGATAAAACTTAATAAGATTTTAAAGAAATATAAATATAAAGTCACTTTGAATTAAAATTATAATTATGTAAACTTTATTGCACAATACAAATGTAAAAGATACAAATGGCGGAGTTAATGCGTAAAGGCAAGACATGGTGGTGGTGGTGCAAGGTTAAAATTAAATTAAAATATTAAATGGTGATGTACATTTTCTACAAAATCTACATTTATTTTTGAATGTTTTTTCTTTAGATCTATTTGCGTGTGTTCGATAAAACAATAACGACCAATTCAAAAGATATTTTTTCTAGCGTTATTGTGAAAAAAATTGCAACAACTGTAAAAACTATAACCTCCTAGGACCCGCCATACAACGAAATTTGCCAGTGGATAATAAACTTATTGCGATTGCAATAAAGTCTATTTTCTAATTTAATTGCCCGTCATAAAAACAAGAGAAATTCTACTTTATCTTCTTAACAATTGATATTGTATTGCAATGGCCGTATTATGTACATTTTTTCGTACGCGGGGACAGGAGGATAATATAACTTGTCATGTGTTATGCCAAACCAAGCTCTGTGTAGGCATGTAAAGTGTTCAAAACTCTTTTACTAAACCTTATTAAAAACGATCTAATCTCTCCTTAAAAGCCAAATTATTCTTTAGTAACTTTCGACTTAGCAATGTCCAGCTCCCTGTTTCAAGTAGGTAATAAAACGATGTGTTAACCTCTTTTCGAGTATTTGGCCGAGTTTCAAACAACTTCGCAAGAATTAGAAGTTAAGAAACTTTGAATTTTTAAAGCATTTGCATTTAAAACTTCTCACATACGCGTATCTAAAACGATACAAATATATTACCTCTGATAAATTACTATTCTATATATTTCTAATAGGTTTTTTAATAGTTTGACTGAACATTGACAACCCAGTACTTACACATTTTTTTTTATTTTTTTTTATTGGTATTGCTTCTTTAATATACCAATTACATAGCCTATAGAATATACAAACGTTAGGTTTAGTGCAAATTATTAGTACCGACTTACCTACCTACCGTTACTTTTTTATATTTTCCTTATATTTTCCGAAAACTGAGTAGGTAATATATTAGAGTAATACTATTATGCTACACAATGTCTTGCAATTTGTCTAAATAAGTTTTTGTGTAATAAACAAGTTAATAATAACATTTTATTCATTAAAATACATTTTTAGTTGAAGAATACAATCCCCGAAAAGTATGCCTATGAATTACTCAAATTAAATATCACCTATCATTCTATAACATCGATGGCTAGTGATCGGCATTTTAGTTAATTTCTATTTTATCCGGTGAACTGAATACCTATCTAGTTACTATGAAATGTCAATTTGAAATAAGTTTTTGAAACAGTTATCGATAAATTTAATATCGGAAGGAAGTCCCTAGTGAAATTGACGTTTTTGCCACTATAACTTCTATGTCTGACTATCATTATTTCAAAGCATTTCTTCAAATTCAAACTAGAAGCCATTGCGATCGTCCAGTAGAATTCTGACCCTTATTTACAAGCCTCAACTACAATTTTGCAACTGGCAAATTGCTAAACTACGACACAGTTACAAAAGGGTGTTTGCTGCTTTCAACAATAATTGGTTTTCAGACTGCGGTAAATTCAAATTTAACTGTTATAACAGCTGTGGACTGTTTGAACTTACTTCTGTTTACTGAAAAGTGACAATTATTTTGGGATGTAACAGAATTTGTCATACAAATTTGATATTATTAAAAGTGGTTTCACACTATGTAGTTATTAACTAGCAGGTCTGTTAGTGAAGTAGTTTTTTAGAGTTTCGTACCCGAACGGACCCTAAAAAAAAAGGACCCTATTACTAAGACTCCGTAGTCCGTCTGTCCGTCTGTCTGTCTGTCACCCGGCTGTATCTCGCAAACCGTGATAGCTAGACAGTTGAAATTTTCACAAATGATGTATTTCTGTTGCCGGGGAGCCTTACGTTTCGTCAAAAACTTTTTGCCAAACTGATTCATTTCCCAAACATATCATTTGACCAAACTGCTTTTTTCCGAAACTGTAAATATTTCAGGATTTATTTCATGACCATCGTATAGGTTAGGTTAGGTTAGTTTTATAAAAAATCTGAAACATTTACAGTTTCGGAAATAAAAGCGTTTGTCCAAATGATATTTTAGGCAAATGAACCAGTTTGGCAAAAACTTTTTGACGAAATGAAGGTAACTGTTGCCGCTATAACAACAAATACTAAAAACAGAATAAAATTAATATTTAACCCATACAACAGACGTGTTTTTTTATAGATAATGGTACCGAACCCTTCGTGCGAGAGTCCGACTTACACTTGGCTGGTTTTTTCGATTGAAGACTGGTATAGCCTAGTCGGTAGGGATGCTGCTTTCGAAGCCAACGGTCCCGTGTTCCATTCTATGGGCAAATATTTGTGTGATGAGGGCGAGTATTTTTGTTCCGGAGTCTAGGCTGTTTTGTATTTGAGTGTGTTTTTCTCTTCAAGTGTATGTTTATCGTTGTCTATTATCCCATAGTACAAGCATAGAGCTTAGTTTGGGACTAGGTTTTTTTTTAAATGTTGTGCGACAATTTCCGCCAATCTGTTACTCTGTTCTGACTTCAAAAAAGAATAAACCAAGAAACAAACACCCTTATTAATTTTGTTTATTGGTGGTTGAAGAGAAAGCAAAAATATCAAAAATACAGACTACGCTGAGTTGGGACCATTTCGTGGCTACTTTCTTCTTTTACCTATTTGTTAATCTGTTCTTTGTTATGTATGTCACGAATAAATGTTTTTCTTTCTTTCTTTCTTTCAAAAACATATTTTCTTATAAATCTAAGTTACCTAATTAGCATACTAACTTTATTCAATGAAAATTATGTTCAATGTAAAGCATTTAAAGCAAAGCAGATGAAGATATTTTAACCTTTAAAAGCTACTGTTAAAAAGCTGGATCGATTTAAACGTCACTAATAAAATAAGCTAGTACAAATCAAATTCTAAGTACAAAATATGAAATGGCAATCATTTCAACTGTCAAAGCCTTAAGTATTGTAATAACGAAAATTAATTTAGTTAAAGAATTTAATTTAGCAAATTCTGTATTGTAATTATGTCGCTAACATTAGGCAAAGAAGAGCGCGGAGATGCCGCTGTTTAAACAGAAATTGTTACTTGACTTGAGAGACGAACATACAGGCAAGAAAGATTAATTTAGTTTGTTGTGAAATTTCAGAAACAAACAAGATACCATAACTTGATCAAATAATAACTTGATTCAAAGAAAACAAAAAGAATCACTTCGTTGTCCGTCTGTCTGCCTGTCAATATCCTTTTCGTGCAGTATCAATTAAAAAAAAGTATTACAAACTCAAGTTTGCATACTCCTGGAGCTGTTATAAAATTGAATTTCTGAATCAACGCAATTAAAACATTCGGCCATATATGCTACATATTTTGACATTTTTTAGGACATCAAAATTTAAAGAGTAATTCCTGGCAAGAAACAAAGCAAACCGAAAACCACCAATTAATAGTTTTCCAACGGCAAGTTTAACCTGGCCGAATTCAGATGAGCAATGCCTACAAGTTAGTGCGAAATGTTCGTTGCTCGAGTTCGAAATATATTAGGCTGGATATTTTTAAATTCTCCACTTGCGGCTCTGGTTGACGACATACATCTGCAGGTTCCTCACAAAAGATCCTCAAGTCCTGTAATTTAGAACTAGACTGGTTTATGTTCCGGTAGGACTTGCATTTTAATATTCTGCTGTTCGGACAAGATAATAGGTAAAATGACTAGCATAGATACAAACATTTCATCTTAGTTCTCAGGGTCGGCAACGAATGTGCAGTAAAGAATGCAGGCTTGCTTGGGATTCCTATATTATGACATAATTCATCCAAAAAAAAAACGTCAAATTGTATCCATTCAAGTGTATTGAGAAAATATCCAAATTGTAAACATTATCACCAACATAACATTATATCCAAGATCAACAATACATTTTGGGACACCTTCATTCTAGAAATTATTACTGATTTAACATTCCTCAGTCTTTCATACCCGATGGTGAGATTGCTGATGAAATTTATAAAGTGAAATTTCTCCACCCGATTCCCGGGACAAGTCGGGAGACTGGGAGACAAAGCCGGACCCCGTCGCCAACAAATTGGATTCTGGCTGCTGCCCCATCGGAAAATCAGATGTTGTTATTAGATGAAACAGGTAACGTCATTCTTGTTATTAAATTCCTCAGCCATGGCTTTAGTTGTTAGTCTTTTGTAAATACAATATCGTTTATTTTCGGATTGTTGTATTTTTATTTTGAATGAACATGGCGGAGATTCTACACGGTTAAATCTTATAAGTTTTGACGTGTTATCGTATCGTCAGCATTACAATAGTTCTAATTTACTTGATAGTAATGGCGACCGAGTTAAAAAGTGTTTTATTTAACGCGTTTTCTCCTGTACAGTCAGCGTCAAAAGAAACTGATCACTTAAATACCTTGTCGCTTTACTGTCACATTAGCAATGTCAAACAAGATTGTCTAATGTGTTAATGCGATAAAGTACAAAAGTAGCTTGAAGTGACCACTTACTTTTGACGCTGACTGTACCAACAGAAATTCAGTATGAGTATAACTAGCTGGTTTTAAGATTTTAAACTTTTCCAGTATGTGCAAATATTAGTGGGAGTAGTGTATAGAGTTCGTAAAATCTTTTATGTTTTCTTAGTACAGTGCAGATTTGTACTTTCTGTTTACTTGCACTCAAGCGATCTTATAATGATATTCTAACTTAACCCGTGCCTAAAAGACCTTTAAAATCAAACAAACTAATAGACAACTACTCACAAAAATGTATAAAATTATTCTGCTGCTCATTCTGAGCTGCCTATAGTATTTTTGAATTCATATTTCGAAAATATTCGTACGGTTTTATTTTCTTCTATGATTTTATTATATTATGAATCAGTAAAGTATTCTGTCTCCAATACCAACCTTTGGACTAGAATATTTTTTGTAAGATAAGTTTTATTGAATCGCATTGTGATTTTAGTTCTGTTGATGACATTTCTTTACGTTTGCATGACACTCAGATCGGATTTGTTTATTAGCTTAGGTTAGATTAAAATTCCCTATTTTTCATAGGTAGTTTTTTAGTAGGTATCATCGATTAGTCTAAAATTAACTATCAAAGTAGGTTCCCGACATTGTAAGCCAAATATTTTATTGAATTATTTAAAGCATCCTAATCTTTATGTAGATGACATATTACTTTCAAACATGGTTCCAAGAACTTCTTTCCAATTTTAAAGCTATCAATATTTCTATGAAAATTATCAATAGTCACGTCTAATGACTACAAATTCAGCATAAAAGTGATTATGTTAAAAGGTGAAACATTGCCGAACACGACGTCTTCGTTAATTAATTTGATAAAAAAAAAGCTCAATTCTATGATAAAATTTGCAAAGTATCAAAAGGTTCAGACATTGGGTGACCTAGTTACCTATGACCTAGACGTAACGTTGAAAATGTCGTGACATTAGAGCACAATCTATATAAATTGCTACAATCAGTTGTCAAATGTTTTTGAGATATTATTTACCATTTAATTGATGTTGGTTCCAATTACTGGTTTGTAGCAACCAATTTTTTTTTTTTTTTTGAAATTTAGTGTTTCTTTGTATTTTTTAATTTAAGTATCAATCATTTACCTTGCATAAATAGATTAAGTATAAAATGGTCCATAACACTAAACTGTAACGACCTTCGGTCTTAAAAAGAGAACAAATTAAAATATAATTTGATTGTAATGTCATCTGCTGCAGCTTCACTAAACGGTCCCAACAGAAGACTAGCTTGTCATGCAGCACATGACAGCAAAAAAAATGGTGTACCCTTTCCATGTCATAGTACGATTCACTTCGTCGAATTTTCATTTCATCGACAGGCATTTCCATGTGCAGGACGTTTATTTTTATTGTGGTCTCAAGTCTAACCTAACCTAACCTAACCTACCTACGTAACAAACGCTTAAGATAACCTGAAATAAGGTTTCAGCAGAAAATAATTTTCGATAAAATGAAATTCGGTGAAATGACACATTCGATGAAATGTTTGTCGATATTTCAAGGGGATCCCGAAAAAAATATGTCAAATGTGTGTGTCAATGTTGTTTTCTGTCCTTCCTTATCAATGTATCCTATTCTGGTTAATATCAAAAGTTTAAATATTTTTATGTTTACTTAACCGTACCTATAAGTACATATGCCAGACATATCATCGGTGCAAAACCGCGTAAGTAAAATTTTAAATAAGGAGCACAGTGCAACTTTTTAATAAGACAGTAAGGTTTATTTTGCTCTATCATAAATTTGTTAGTTACGCGGCTTTGCAGTCTCATCGACGATACGTCAGACAAGGTACTTCAGTACCCACTACACTAAACCTCATACCTCACCGCAATAGGCCGCACAAAAGACTTGTTTACTCAAGTAAAGAGCTTTTGCATTTTTAACCCTCCAACCGTCAGTCGCAGTGAAGCCACAGAGAAGTGAAAAGTGAAGGAACAGCTGAATCAGGATAAAGAGGGTGCCTGGATCCTGCCGTTTGGCCGAAAAATGTTTGGCAAAATGTGTCGTTTTCCGACCGTTTCATTTACTAACCCATTTTTTTACTGTAACTTTAAATATTTTAAGATTAATTTCAGTTACTTACTTGTTTACTTGTGGGAGGACCTTGTACAGGGTCCGTCCGGGTTGGTACCATCATCTTATCCATTAACCTACCGCCAAGCAGCAGTGTTTGCATTGTTGTGTTCCCGTTTGGGGATAAGACAGCCGGTGAAATGACTAGCATAGAGGCATTCCATCTTAGTCCTCAGGGTTGGCAGTTTATTTGCAGTCTTGTGAATGCGAATGTTTATGGGTCACAGTTTCCACTTACCATCAAGTGGCCTGTGTGCTCGTTTGCATTCCTATGACATAAAAAAAAAAGTTCCATCTTGCAAAAAAACCCCATAGGTTAAAGAGAAAACAAAGCGAGATGGCATATGAAACATTTGGGAAACGATACAATTTGGCAAACATATTTCGGCCATTCAAAGGAAACCCGAAATGGAGATCCTTGGGGAAGGCCTGTGTGAAAAACGATAATCGAAATCCCCCGCGACATGGGATGGCCGAATAACGAATACTACGCGGACGAAACGCCGCGGGAAGAATCTAGTTTATACATACGAGTACATGTAGATTTTGATGTAAATTAGTTGGCTGTATTGTCTAATGTTTTGATTGCATAGTAACAAAATCATCATATCAGCCTGTTGCAGTCCACTGCTGGACATAGGCCTCCCCCAAGGAGCGCCACAACGCACGATCTCCCGCCCTTTGCATCCAGTCACTGCCAGCTGCCTTCTTCAGGTCATCGGTCTATCTAGCCGGGGGGCGTCCTACACCACGTTTGCCTAAGCGTAGTCTTCATTCGAGAACCTTCCTGCTCCACCTCTCGTCAGTTCTGCAACAGACATGGCCACACAGCACACAACAGAATGGGACTTGTTTATTAAATAATATATGGTGGTTACGAAGTTTCCTATTTTTAGAACACGTAGTAATAATTCCGTAAATAAATATATCACCGCTAATTATAAAAAATATATTTAAACAAAATGCACAAAACAAAATGATGCAATCGTTTTGTACTATCTGTGGCTCACCCCTGGTTTCATGTCGAGAAGCGACCTTTATCTTTGCAGATATTATATTTTTAACACCTACTCCGGTGTTTAATGAATTTGACAGAGTCCTTTTCCAAACAAACTGGCGGAAGCGAACAGGGTCCCATTTATAATGAGGTTGGGACTTAATTTCTGTAAAGAGGGTTGATGGCGTAGTGGGTAAAGGGTTGACTCGTGTTTAAAAGGCACGGAGTTCTATTGGGTTTATTTGTATGGATAGGCACTGGCAAGCGTTACTTGTGCCATCAGTGGGTAGGCATAAAGTGCACGCAAGTACGTGTTCGTACTTCGACACAGAAGCTAAAAAAATATAAAAAGATAAAAGATAATTATTCAGTAAGTAGGCCGCACGGGCACTTTTAAACGTCAAAAATGTACCAGCGCTTCACAAGAGACCACTGCTGAGAAGAAACGCCGCAAGAAACTTAAGTCAGTCGTTTTTTTAATATTGCTTATGTAATAATAAACTTAACCCAGCATTATATAACACAATGAATCTCACATAAAACAAAAAATAAATACAATCATGCGCAGTTGAGCAGGAAAATGTGTCAAAACTCACAAGAACTAATAAGTAGTAGTAATAAGAAAGCTAAAACAAGGTCGTAGGTACCGGCTCGTATCTTGATCGTTAAGCCGGGTCTATACTTGTATCGTCACCTTCTTTCACTCAGTTATCTGATACTGTAGGCAACACGGGTCAAAGATCTACCAGCGCTTCCCAAGAAGAGGCCACTGCTGAGAGGAAACGCCGCAAGAATCTCAACAGTCAGTCATTAGTAGGGTTCCGTACCCAAAGGATAAAACGGGACCCTATTACTAAGACTGTTCTGTCTATCCGTCTGTCTGTCCTTCTGTCTGACCAGGCTGTATGTTTTTTTATTTATTTAAGTATTATAATTATCTATATGAGCATTAATATCATTGTCTAGTACCCAAAGTACAAGCCTAGAGCTTAGTTTTTTTTATGGCATAGTGAAGGCAAACGAGCGCACAGGCCACCTGATGGTAAGTGGAAACTGTGACCCATAGACATTCGCATTCACAAGACTGCAATCATAATATGACTGCAAATGCACTGCCAACCCTGACGACTAAGATGGAATGCCTCTATGCTAGTAAATTCACCGGCTGTCTTATACCAAAATCGGAACACAACAATGCGAACACTGCTGCCTGGCGGTAGGTTAATGGATATGATGGTGGTACCAAACCGGACGGACCCTGCTCAAGGTCCCACCCGCACTTGGGACTAGGTCAATTGGTGTTCTGATGTTTATTTATTCAATGCTGTCTCTTTATTACTATCTTTAAAAAAAAAGTTTAAAGTAACAGCAGCTTGTAAAAAATAAGAATAAATAAAATCCCGAAGCACATTTGAACCTGGCTAAAACACTTTAACTGGATTCCGTAGACAAATGCAAAAAGACAGTATGCGTTTATGAACTTCATATAGGATATGCCTTTTTCATTTGGACGGTAGTATTAGCATCGTTACAGACAGGAGCCACGTTACTATCAGTTACGGCAAGTGTGAAACTGGACAAGCGATGTTGCTGACGGCACGTTATAACGACTGCTCGTTAGCTTCTCGTCGTTAGACTGTGATGTTGCTTCGGGTGTAATCCTGTGTGTCCTAAAATGGACGCTTGCGCAATTTGATAGTCAAAGTACATTTAAGTCCTCATCTTAATCTAATCAAATCAAATATATTTACATACATACATACGTTAAATCACGCCTTGTTTCCCAGAGGGGTAGGCAGAGACCAGTTCTTTCCACTTGCTACGATCTTGACAAATTTCTTTCGCTTCTTCAACATTCATACATCGAGTCATGCACGCACGTCGGTTTCGGGTTCTTAAGATTCGGCCCTTTCCCAGTATTTCTCCGATTCTTCCGACCCTTCCACTTACTTTCAATCTGTATATATTTTTCGTCAATCTTCTTTCATCCATCCTTTCCAAATGACCGAACCATCGAAGCATGCCCTTTTCAATCTTAGTCACTACATCTTCTTTTATTCCACATTTATCTCTGATTTTTTCGTGTTTTACTCTATCAATCAGTTTCACACCACACATACTAATACGCAAAGAGCGCATTTCAACTGCATTTACACAACTTACATGCTTGTCCTGCCACACCCAACATTCACTACCATACAACAGGGTAGGGGCCTTTATGTGAAACACCCTGTCTGCTCACAAAGGAGTACAGGGCCCCATCAATTTGCTTTAATATATTTATTTGCTTCAAATGTGGTACAGATGATGGTTGTCAATGCAAATATAGTCACGCACATTTTACCAATAGACGGCACGCAAAAAAAAAAACAGAAATAAAAGTTGTTTTACAAAACCTAAATTCACTACGAAACATGGTAGTGATTCCCTGTTAAAACAATGTCAAAGG
The DNA here is from genome assembly GCA_927399475.2 of Acleris emargana. NCBI lineage: Eukaryota > Metazoa > Arthropoda > Insecta > Lepidoptera > Tortricidae > Acleris > Acleris emargana. Next base: position 4,889,178 of record OV656843.1, read on the forward strand.
TTACGGTTGAAATTAGAAATATTTAAATGTCAGCATTATAACAGAGAAGTTACATTAACTTTATCTACTTGTTAGTCTCTTAAATCATGCATGTCTTAGTCAATATTTTAAACTTACTATCTTATTAAAAAGGTGCATTTTGCTCCTTATTTAAAATGATACTTACGTGGTTTTGCAGTTAACACACATTCATTAAAATTGGATTTAGAATAGGTCTTATTCTTGCACAACGAAATTGACTCATATAACTTGGTACGAATGGGTATTGAATCAAATGGCGTTCAGCCAGACTCATAAGTAGCTTTACTTTTTAGTACCCTGTCACAATAACGTATTAAACTGAGAGTGGATTGAATAAGTATATCAATAGCAGCGACACAGTACTAAATGAAAAGAAAGAGTGAGAAAAAAATGAACATTAATATTCAATAATGATGTTCTTAATAGCTGCATTTTAATATTATAATACAAACTTTCCTTACCATGCCATACTAATTATTTACACAGTTGTTGGCATTATTTGATATTTTCTGGGTATTCTCGAAGGCCAAATTACGAAATTTGTAATATTTATGTGCTGTTATTAATAGGTATTCGAAAAAAAAATCTAACCTCTACTCTTTGCTTTCTAACGGATCACTCGGCGAAGCATTCTTGGGCCGTATCAATAGCCAATAGAAATCCTTGTATGTGTATGACGAAGGGGTATTGGATAACTGATCTGGTTTTTTCTCTAAATGGGGAAGGACAAAATTAATCCAAGGCGTTATATCAGCTGACGCAGATGCATTCGATATAGGTATATATTTTATAGCATAGGAAGGCAAACGAGCACACAGGCCACCTGATGTTAAGTGGAAACTATGACTTGTAGACATTCGCATTCACAAGACCGCAATCCTAAGACTGCAAATGCGTTGCCAACCCTGAGGACTAAGTTGGAATGCCTCTGTGCTACTCATTTCACCGGCTGTCTTATCCCCAAACCAGAACACAACAATGAAAACACTGCTGCTTGGCGGTAGGTTAATGCATAAGATGGTGGTACCAACCCGGACGGACCCTGCACAAGGTCCTCCCACAAGTGTGTAGTTTAAGCGTAACAAGGTTTTTTTGTTTTTCTCTATATTTCGTAAACTGGTTATTGTAATGATTACAGGTACAATGGCTATTAATATCAGTTAGTGTTATTGCCCAACTGTTTAAGTATGCCCCACAATAGTTCTATGAATATATTTTATATATAATATCAAGATTCACTCATTCATGGTCTTTCTTTTATTTCTGACACTATGTTATTTTGTGTTGTATGATAAAGCTACAGGGTAATTATTCTTCTCGTGTAACGGGTTCGATTCCCGGTTCAACCATGTAATTGTTTAAATATCTATGAATGCATTTTAAATTGTTTTTAAATTTAATTAATGTCTTCTTTCAGTAAAATGTTCCATCTACAATATTCAAGGTACTTTCCTTCCATGTGGCATAGTCGTGGGACGCCCTGTATAAAGCTTATCAATACTAACGGTTTTTGACTGCTGCAGACTTAGCGTGGCCAGCCTCTACCTTTGTTTGAAAACGAACTACCTACTATTTATACTCAGTGCACAGTCAGCGTCAAAAGAAACTGATCACTTAAATACCTTGTCGCTTTACTGTCACATAAGCAATGTCATGATAAAGTACAAAAGTAGCTTGAAATGACCAGTTACTTTTGACGCTGACTGTATACACACAAGTAGGGCCCACCAGCTCTCGTTAGACAACTTTATTAACATGATAACGTCTCATTGTGAAATTCCGCGTCTTTATCATCATACCCGTGCAGTATTTGCACACAAAACCTTTCGGTCTAAATGGCGAGGCGTATACTATTCCCAAAGCAAATTTGCTCTAGCCGAAAACCTGAAAATTGCAGTACATCCTCGGACAGGAAGCTTGTTGTCGGCGCAGGAACCACTTCCGTCCTAACTATCCGCTCCGTGTCTCTGTATACGAAATGAGCCCCTCACTAGCTTAGGGTTGTCCAAAGCTACAGTGCTTGTAAAGTCAATGTCAATGCCTTTAATGTCAAATTGCTGGTAGATTCACTGTACATTTCCGACGTGTAAAAGAGCCCGCATGTCATTGTGGCCAATTTACTGAATTTTTTTTTTGTTATTTTTTTTTGAAATAACACATGTCAGTGTGAAATTGAAATTATAAACGCATTTTCAATGAAAATGTTTTTTGCATTCTGGTGTACAAAATACAGAGATCAAGAATATCTTAACATTATTTCGATATTTTGTAATGTATCGCAACGCCGTATAGCAATAAATCTTTATCTACTCACATATCATGTCCTTTATTATGCGTTCAAAACCGGTAGGAAATGGTCAGCATTATTACAACCCATTTTACTATGAGAACTTTCTTGTCTATGGTAGGAGGATCGATTTGCCGCCATTATTATTGTTGTCATATTTGTTTGTTGGTTTATTGCTGTTACAAAAGTAGGATAATTCTAAACATATGATGTGTGTAGATAAAGTGGTGCATGCATGTAATTAATTAACAACCCATATCTTCTTCACTAGCACTGTACGTCTTCCGGCTGAATGATGACGATGAATCCTTCCAGTCCATCTTTGGTGCCTCTCAAGTTTCTGACACAATTAAAGTTTCAACATTATGTTTTTATTTAAACCGTTATTAGTGTCTATAAGAGGTATTGTAACATGGGCAATACGATAACATGTCAAAGGCTATACAGTTTAATCGAGTACAATAGAGACTGAGGTTTATTCAGCCCTACTACGGAAAAAAGGCAGAAGTGCAATTAATTCAAAGAAGCATATTGAACTCTCAGGGGTTATAATAAGGTTGGAAGTGCAATACAATTATTAAAGTAGATGTTCCTTTTTTCGGTAGGAGGGCAGTATTAACAACGCGTCTTCAAATTAACTAGCGCTGTGAGAGTGCGATCATGCCGGAGCGCGTCGACAGCAAGTGCTGAGTCTGGTCCTTTGCCACACATTTCCTTCTTTGTTCTGTGTTAGCTTTATTTCATAAAGATAAGATAAGATAATGATACAGACATTTATTCAGTAAGAAGGCCGCACGGGCACTTTTACACGTCAAGAATCTACCAGCGCTTCACAAGAGGAGACCACTGCTGAGAAGAAACGCCGCAAGAAACTCAGCAGTCAGTCATTTTTTTTATATATTTAATATTACAATGGTACTACTTAGTCTAGCATTATATAACTCTATAAATAGCAAATTAAAAAATATTTCAAATAACCTGCGTAGTTTCTGCAGGAAAACACACCAAAATCTTAAGAGAGAGATAAAGAGACAAAAGGAAAAAAGAACACCTACTTATGTGTATACAGTGTGTAAATGGTATACGGGCGTTTATTAAAACTGGACATACGAGGGGCGGCTGATAAGTTCGCGGCCTGGGGGATAAAATAGAAAAAAAGCTTATAGGACTTTTTTTTATTTTTCAATGTAATCGCCTTCGAGTAAAATACATTTTTCACATCTGCCATAGAGTGCCCTTAAACCACTTAAAAAATATTTTTTCTCCTTGTCTTCAAAATGGCGTTCTACGGCCGCCTTCATCTCATCATCATTGGAAAATCTCCGGCCTCGTAACTCCTTTTTCAAATTAGAAAAAAGGAAAAAGTCGCTGGGGGCTAGGTCCGGACTGTACGGTGGATGGCCAATTTCAGAAAAGCCAGTATCCTTCAAAGCCTGCCGGGAAACTCGCGATGTATGAACAGGTGCATTGTCCTGCAGAAACAGCACTTTGCGCGCGAGTTTCCCGCGCCGTTTCTGAATGACCGCCGCACGCACTTGAACCAGTTAATTAGCGTAATATTGACCATTCATTGTAGTTCCTTTAGGCAAGTAATCAATAAATATAACACCTTCGCTATCCCAGAAAACGGTCGCCATAAGTTTCGAGGCCGACTTTTCCACCTCAAATTTCTTCGGTGGGCGTTCCCCGGCTTTCGTCCATTGCATGGACTCTTGTTTAGACTCCGGATTGTACTGGCGAATCCAGGTCTCATCTACAGTTATGATTTGGTCACAAATTTCTTCAAGGTTGTCCCCAGCTAACTCTAAAAAATCTTTATAAATCTGTAGTCGTCGCTCTTTGTCGAACGGTGTCAGCATTTTCGGCACCCAACGCGCACTTATTTTTCGCATGTGCAAATGTTCGTGAATAATTTCTCCGACCCGTTCTTTACTAATCTGCACCTCTTCTGCTATCTGCCACAATTTTACTCTTCGATCGGCCAGAACGATTTTTTCGATTTTTCGGACATTTTCCTCGGTGACTACCGTCACAGGACGGCCCGGGCGGGCGTCATCTTCACAGCTCTCTCGCCCTTGTTGAAATAAGCGACTCCATTTTTTCACCATAGAATAAGATGGCCCAAATTTCTGAAAAACTGATGACATATCTTCAAAAATTTATTTCGGCGTTTTTCCTTTTTTAACGAGGTACTTTATTACAGCACGATACTCAAAATTACGAGAATTCTCCGAAGTTGCCGCCATGGTGATGTTTGATCTTCCACAGATAAAATAATAAAGATGCCCATAATTAATAAAGAGTATATTCACAATACCAAAGAGTTTTTGTACAAGTGATATCAAGAAAGAGGTTATATGTCTTTGCTCAGTACCTCAGGCCGCGAACTTATCAGCCGCCCCTCGTAGATTAAGACTCTACTAATCATTAACAGAAAGAATTATTTTGATTACGCTAACGTATACACCGTTATTAATTTCTGAACATACTATCGACCCGCAATGTACATCGAAGTCCATCTGTCAGGTAAGTACGTAATGTTTACTTGCGTTTTTAATTAATTGCATTTTTTGTTATACATTGCGTGTTAAATTATTTTGTATGGTTATTTTTTTTTAATTTAATTTTAACCAAAGCTGCCTAAATATGCTCAGTAGGGGTTATACTAACCACAGTTAAAAGGAACGCCCGTATACCATTTACACACTGTATAAGGCGGTGCAAGACGACCACATAAGATTGATATGTTTTCCTACATCAACTATACTTTAAGCTATAAGTTAAGTTAAGAGCTGCATGTTTTTTTTCTTGTACATTTTGTGTGGCAATAAATGTTTTTCCATTCTATTCGATTCTAAACATATTACCCTCCTTTACTACATATAACTAATAAGGTATAATATTATCTCGGCCGTTCAGCAGCCCTAGACGTAGGAAACTTATTTCGGACACAATGCGAGGCAGAAAACTCCGTTATGTTTCGTTTTCCTTTATTTTCTTCATTCTTTTTTAATATTAATTTTCTCGTGATGTAGAAAAATAACAATACTTATCTGATACATGTGTCATGAACAGAATGCTGCGAAAAATCTAAGATGGTTGATCTAATTTCCAATTCAATAATACTTGTTGAATTAATAAGAAACTGAGGGTATTTAACAACTGTCTTCTCCTGTAATTAACCTGGATTATTTCAAAGAGAAACGTCAAGATTGTGTAAGAATTTTAACAGATGTAAGCTGTGGAAATTCCTATCTACCCTGTAAAAATCATCCACAAACATCAACCACGCAATTTATGATGTCTAAAAAAATCAGGTTTCTCTAGTATAAATAATAACATTGTGTTATGGTTCATAACGTGATATATGTTAATAGAAGTTTATGCAACTGATGCATAATGAGAGGCTTTCAAATAGAAGTGTGGTCTATAATCTGATCACACGAGTGTTTTAAGGCCTAATTATGTAGGAAATTACAGAATTCGACAATAATACAATTAAAATTTATTATTTATATCTTTAATATGGGAGTAGGTAGCTTATAAAATACGTTTAGTTTTATCTATCTTTGAATTGTATTAATATTAACTGTTTCATTGACTTTTACGCACATGATATATTAAAAATTAAAACGAAACATATTTAAATTAAAATATAACAAAGCTACTCATATATTACAGATATAAATAACAAAATTGTAACTTGAAAATTTGACGATGATGATGATGATGATGATGAAGATGATGATGATGATGATGATGGTGATGATGATAATAATGACGGTGATGATCATTGATGACGATGACGTTGATGAAGCAAAATACGAGATAAAAAACACAATCAGCCATTGTCGGAGTACCTACATAGATAAGTTACAATTATTTTTCTAATAACAGCTTTCCAAGCAGAAAATACACTTTTCTAAGAACAGTTTGAATATTTTTTATGGCCTCCTTTAGGAACTTCTAAATATGCTCAGTCGCAATATTTATAAGGTTTGTCTTCGTATACAATATTTATAAATAACCGTAAAATTACTTCTCGTTGGTCTAGTTGTAAAACTATGTATTTTATTATATTTACAAACAAGCACAGATCATGTCATCTTAAGAAATATTTTTTCAACTGCCACAGTTCTATTCCACACTGGGAGATTAAGAATTGAAAGAATTCTACCGCTACTTACAATGCCACCCCGCTTAGCAGAGCTGCGGTCTGCTGTATTCTAAATGAGCTATTTCCCGCCACTTTTCTGGGCACGTCACAAAAACCCCTATCGTTGCCCCACACGAATTTACGACAACTGTCTGGGGAGTAGGATTCTTTATTTTAAAGTGGGGACAATTCTGGACTTGGTTTTTATGAAACAAAAGCAAGCAAGTGTGTAAGTGGTAAGCATTTTAGCGGTTATAAACCGGCTTTTATAAAGAAGTGGATTGGTATGCTCAAGGTTCCAATTGGATTTTAGACTGAATAAAGAGCTCATTTTGAATTTATAGTAAATGGCTAAGAATTAAATTTCAACTACCATTTTGAGGGTTCCGTAGTCAAACTAGGAATGTCTATAGTTTTCCCATGTTCGTCCGTCTGACCGTCCGCAGCCTAGCTCAGAGACTCTTAGTGCTAGAAAGCTGTAATTTGGCCTGAATATACATATTAGTCACGCCAACTAAGTGGTAAAAAAAACTTGTATTTTTGTTTTTAGTGTTCCTCCCCTACACGTAACGTGGCGATGTATTTGATTTTCTCGTCTACCCCATAGTGTGCGGAGTCGTTGGATAGGTATTTTACAAATATTGCTGGTGTGTAAAACAAATTTTCGGTTAAGGGATCTTTTTATGAAATATTAAGCCGTAAAGCGCAAATTTTTGTTAGAGTCAAGTGCCAGCCAACCCCCCCACCCCCTCTGCAGCCGTAACTACAAATAGCTACTAAAAATCTGAAAAATATCTTACATGAAAGCACATAAATAACGATTTTTAAAGGAAAACTATGACGACTAAGTAGACTTCAGTGGTTCTTGAGTTACAAACGGTTTAAATGTTTATACCTACCGAAAACTTATTTGCGGTGTTGGTAAACTGACCGCGACCTATGTCGATGTATGGGGATAACAGTTTTCCAACGGCAAAGTTAAGTTTGTCGCGTGGTCTTATTTGTTTGTAGTAACGGCTTCGGAACCCTACACTGAGCATGGCCCGACATACTCTTGCCTTGTGTTTTAATATTACTATATATGTACAGTTCAAGTATTGCAATATTGTTGAATACATTCGTAATCAATATCGCACAAACTTTAGGAATGTTACAGTGATATTTCATACTGAGAATACATTTTTAAATGGATAATATAGTATTGTGAATGTTGTGATAGCTCTTATTTACGTGACAGACATGGCAGCTAAGTCAAAAACAATACGATAACATGTTAAACGCAATTTGGCTTTACCTAGAAGGAGCCATAGTTTTTTGTTTAACACATAAGTTCCACTCTCAAACGTTCCTATTTCAAACCGAGAACAAAATTCCAACAGGCCAGAAGAGCTGACGTTTGTATTTTTTTATCCCCAATACTAACCTGCGTCATACTCATTCCACTGTCTTCTATTTCAAACTTCGAATGAAATCCTAAACAGCCAGGTATCCCACAATTTTCCGTCTAAAGAGGCTACGGCTAAGTGCAATCTCCTGAGATTTCTTTCGGCAGATGATTAATGGTGGTATCAATAGATCGGTAGTGGATTATCCGGTACGTCGGAGTGATGTATTGCCTTAGGTTATGTGGATAAACCGAGATTGACCGACGAGGGACATGATGTAAGCGATTTCGAACCCTACTAGTACCTATTTAAGATGGAGAAAACTGTTGTATGTGTATTTCTATTTACATGGATAGGTATTTGAGACGTTGGCTGCGTGAAGGTTTGTGAATTTAAGTGTAAACAGCGCTTAAGTTCCGTGTTACAATGTACGTATAATGAAGACCGTCTGGAAGGCATCACTGGTAAGTAATTAATTATGCTTTGATTTTCTCGCTTGTAATGTGTCTTAAATAATGTCTGTTACTGTTAATTCATATCCTGAGCCCAAAATCTACTGACATAAACCATATTATTACCTTTGACATGCTATTTTATTGTCAACGTTACGATACCTCTTATTGACAGTAATTAAGTCCAAAATAAAAAAAAACGGTAACAAGGCAAAGGCAACATGGTTTTACGTAGCTAAATACAGGCCCTGGTGTTTTATTTTGGTGTCGTAATAAATATATAAATGAGTAATATCTATTCAATTGTTATCATCTGAAATCAATGTCACTTTTATTTTACCTTAATTTAACTAAAAAAAAGGGTAATGCAGCCAGTGACCATGCCGCGAGCGGACCTGTTAGAGAGGGTGTTCTTTTTATAGTGGTGATTATTATTCAAATCTTTAATATTTGAGTAGCTAAGTTTTACTTTAATTTGAGTAGCTTAGTTAAATTCTTATTTAAATAAGTTTAGTTTAAACTTTTAATTGTAGTTACTAAAAAAAATGTTTATTTATCATACTTTGACAATTTCCAAGCAATTCGTTGACGTTATAGTAGCTCATAGTACCAACTGAACAAAGAAAGCGTAAAGTGAAGTGGCAGGCGTGGAACAATCGCAAACTAATCCAAGCAGACCAGTATGAAACGTCAAACTAAGTAACTTCCGGACAATGCAGCTCAAAACGAGCGAGACAAACACAGCTGTCGTTTTCCTGATGACAAATTCTGCCCTCCTAAGCTAATACGCAGTATGTCAGATAAAATTCCTGTAGCAATATCAACCTTATTACTAAGAGAAGAGAACTAAAACTGCTTTGGTTGTTGATTTTGGGATGCTGCTTATTTGCTAAGGAGGGGGAGGAGGAGTGCCATGTCGAGTTTTGACTTACTTTCAGTATTAAACCGATGATGAGCTTGTGATTCTTGTAATCGTTATTTAAATAATATCAAAATATTCAATTATTATCAGAAATGATGATATCCGCAGGAGAACTAAGGTTGCCGACATAGCCCGAAGAATAGCTAAACTGAAGTGGGAGTGGGCGGGGCACATCGCACGCAGGACTGATGGCCGATGGCGTCAGAAGGTTCTTGAGTGGCGTCCGCGGACCGGGAGACGAGCTGTAGGTAGGCCTCCAACAAGATGGAGTGACGTTCTTGTAAGGATCTCGGGAACGCGGTGGATGCGAAAAGCACAAGACTGGTCTGAGTGGAGAGCCTTGGGGGAGGCCTATGTCCAGCAGTGGACGTCTTTCGGCTGACATGATGATGATGATTCAATTATTCTTTAGTTAGTTTTAAATGTGCCTTGTATAAATCAACTCTTTGTTAACTTGTCTCTACCTACCATTAATTTATGTACCTACTACAAGTCCTGGTTGTCTTTCTCATTCAAGATGGCGCATTTTGCATGTGTGTACTATCTGTCTATCTCTCTTCCTGTTCTTTGATACTTGACTAGTTAAGAGGCTTGATTATTTTATATTCTATATTCCACCTGTGAACACTGTTTTGTCAATGATTTTTTTTCTTTGTAATCTAATAATCTCTATCTATGTAAATGACTGTTTGTGTTCCAAATAAATAAATAAATAAATTAATAGTGGCGGCGCCCTGGGCTCGTTCATCACATGATGTTTTTTAGCAACTATGTAAACCTCTCCTCTGCCTTGTGATACGTAGTGAGGTTTCAAATTCCCCTTCCCCCGACCAAAAATTACTTTTTTTGTTGTTACAAAATATTTTGAAGATTCAGCGTCAAAATGATAAATATAACTAATAGCATTAAGAATATATTTATGTTTATTTACATAGAAGTCTTATAAACAATTAAAAGAAAATCATACTGGGTCGGTGTAAAGGGAAACGAAAGTTATCCTTGATCATGCAACCTTTCTTCTCCTGCTTTCCTTTTTTCTTTCTTTCTAATTAGTTTGTTATATTATACTTATATATAATGTACCATTTTTTTTTATACGTCTCAGCACAATCCTAAAATTGTTCTTATCTAGCCCATTGGTTGACTATTAGAGAACACCTTTAGGCATTTGGTCCACCATGGCGCGCCATTTGTATTTTTGTGTATTAATGCATTAAACTTTAATAAATAAATAACCTGAGCCAAATGTCCATTGGTTAGGTATAGTCCATATAACCTTTTGTTTAATATTAACAAAAAGATTTTAAAGAAGATTACAAATTACTGACAAATTCATATTTCCTGAACAATAAGTACCGCTTTAACATATAAGAGATAAAGATAAAGATAAAGATAAAGACATTTATTCAGTAAGTAGGCCGCACGGGCACTTTTACACGTCAAGAATCTACCAGCGCTTCACAAGAGGAGACCACTGCTGAGAAGAAGCGCCGCAAGAAACTCAGCAGTCAGTCATTTTTTTAAATATATTTAATATTACAATGGTACTACTAAATACATACATACATACATTAAATCACGCCTGTTTCCCCGAGGGGTAGGCAGAGACCACTTCTTTCCACTTGCTAAGATCTTGACAAATTTATTTCGCTTCTTCAACATTCATGCATCGAGTCATGCACGCACGTCGGTTTCGGGTACTTAAGACGACATATATCAAATAAAGTATTGCCAGTGTGATAGAGACTTTGCCGCGAGCGTTCCTGCTAGAGGGGGTGTTCTTTTTATAGTGGTGATTGTTATTTTTATCTTTAATATGGCTTAGTTTCATTTTAATTTAAATACATACATACACACCTTCACGCCTATAATCCCAGAGTGGGGTAGGCAGAGCTACAAAATTACCTACAACTTTAAAAACTTGTTGATAATTCAGTAACCAGGTTGCCGGGTTAGAATAGTGCCACTCCATGTCTTCCCGTGGATGTCGTAAGAGGCGACTAAGGGAATAAAGGCTTGTAGTACTGTTAGGCGATGGCCTTGCTACCTGTCACTAATATACACTGTTAAACCAAATAATAATAATAAAATAATTGCCTAATTGTGCAAATTGTGGTTACAGAGTTATCAACAAGCTTTTAGAGTTGCTGGTAATTCCGTAGCTCTGCCTACCCCACTCTGGGAATGAAGGCGTGAATGTATGTATGTACAATGAATATGACATTCGTGATAGACAATTAATATTTGATCTAAATTTTTAGAAGTTATTTTACGTCTGATATTTGAAAAAATGCACTTGGTGTAAGAAAATGATCTGTCGACTTCGAGTGACGTGATGGGTAAATAAAGCATTATTTGGCAATGTTGCAGCGTATTTTTGTTGGTGTTCGTAACAATATTTTATTTTATTTTATTGTAAGATGTCCTGGATTTTAATAAATGATAATACTTTTAAATTGCGATCAAACCCCTTTCATCACAGGTATGATAAAATCATGTAGGTCTATACATGTGTAGTATCAAGTAGGTATTTAATTCATCTTCAACACTGTTTGCACCATGTATTTTCTGTTAACCATGAGGTTGACTGGTAGAGAATGCCTTTAGGCATTAAGTCCGCCATTTGTACTTTTTACATATGTTTTGTGCAATAAAGATAAAATAAATAAATAAATAAATAGCCTATTTTTAGATATTCATTTGTTAGTTTGTCTTATTTGAAAAGACCCTTGAAAAACGTGTCTCATGACTAGTTCTTTAATTGCCACGAGTAGCCGATGTCTAATTATAATTCTGAAACGCTAGATTAACGCGTTAAGTGCCTAGATAATCGTTTTAGGAACATAAACATTAGTTAACTCAGCCATGTTTGCGTGAACGCCACCGCCAACAGGCCTCTTTTACATGCAAATATGTTGTGTCAGTCAATATGACGCCACTTCCAATTTATCCTGAGCTTCCCCACCCGTCTCCCGATGTTCACTGAAGGGTGAAGTGATCGTGCAGGGGATGAGCTAAGGTAAATTAGAGGTCTGATTGATTGGTCGGCTTAACCGGCCCGAGGAAGTCTAGGTAATTTATACAAAGCCTAGCTTTCGCTGAGCTGTTTGAAGGCCGCATGACAATGTCATCGTCATCGTGAGGTTCATTCAATATTGATGGCATAACTGTAGGTGATGCTGTGATCAATCCATCAAGCGTCTTGTTAAAAAAAAATTTAATTTAAATATTTTACCAGTTTGATACTTAATACATTATGGGCGAGTATTAGCTATGCTATTGCCTAATGGTTGCGTTTAAAACAATTTGAATGACAGTTAACCTACTACAAAAACTATAATCAACGTTCAGCATAAAAATAAATTGTATTATTTTATCAGAAATACGATCAAATAACTTTTATTAATCATAACGAGAATTTTCTTGTTAGTTTTCATTTGAAGTAATTTTCATCTTACTAGGTTAGGTTAGGGCTGTGACCACATTTAATACTCGTAGTAATCAAATAAGTTACAAACCTATGAACATTGTTTTGATTTAAAAAAATATGCATTTAATTGTTATTCATAATAATGATTACATCGTTGTTTTATTACAGAGGAATTATGCAATTTGTGGTATCCCACTTAATATCATAAAAGCGAAAGTTTGTATGTGTGTAAAACTGCAACGACTGGATCGATTTGCATGAAATTTGGAGTGGCGGTAGCTTATAACCTAAATAAACACATAGGCTAGGCATCCTCCCAGTTACAAGTTAATGAATGATTAATGATAATCGAAATCGTGGGTAGATGCTTGTGTGTTATGAAATCGAGTACTTTCGTTTTTATACAATAACCTACTTAATATCCACCACCCTTACTTTTTTTTTTTTTTTTTGCCCCCGCGGCGACTTGAACAGCTACTACCGCAGGGATATGGCTTCCACGTGAAGTGATTTCGCCAGTGTCAAGGTTTATATGAGTATAAAACACAATCCAATCTTCTCAAGGAAGATTGGGGGGAACGTTGTACGGTGATTTGTAGGTCAGAGGTCAAGATAGTTTTAACCTCTGCACCACTGCGAGTCCACTTGAAACGAGAAGAAAGATGCCAGATACACGAAATAAGTCCAAGTCTTCAATCACTGTGCGACACTAAGGCATAAAAAGTACAAATCACTATCAGAAAAGAACTTTGAACACCTAATTACCCAAAAATTAAAGTCTAAAACAAATTACACGTCCGCCATCTTTTAACGTTGCAAATGGCCCCGCACCCTTACTTAATACGTAACTTTGCTGGATAATACATTTTCCACGCGTCATTAGTAGTGTTAGTGTCACGTCTAACTGCTTATTCAAATTACTTGAAGCTCGATACGTATACATAAGTAGTAAAGTGGGACTCCAAGAAATAACAAGTTTATTTCCATTAATCATCCTAATTTATTTTTAAGGGAAGATTTATCTTTTTGCAAATTTATTTAAACGCATAATTCCATCTATTTCATTACTCGCAATGCTCACATACAGGTAAAAAAGTATTAAGTGCAAAAAAACTCAAAGCTACAATAATTTGACTATGTAATGTTAGTAGACTGATAATTTAGTATATTATGTATTAATTGTCATAACAAAAAGCTATATGCAATACGCTTCGCAATAATAATAATGAAAAAAACATATTTTCTGAAGGTAACTTTAATCTATTTAACGCTGCAACCAATGATATACCCGTTCTAATGTGAATATCGCATTCGCAAAATATCATACTAGCAAAACACCATAATATACGCATAAAATCATACTAGCAAAATATCATATACGCATAACATCATACTAGCAAAACATAATTATACGCATAACATCATACTAGCAAAACACATACTAATAAAACTATAGCTTTTAAACAATAATGGTATTTTAATTTTGTTTATAATTTAATTTAATTTTGACTTTAAATTTTAGCCATTTTAGAAATACAAAATAAATAAATAAATTATTTTAATTGGTTTTATTTTGTATTTCTAGTCTCCAATAATCAATAATTAAACAAATGCAAATTAATGCAAATTATTTTAAGCTAATATTAATGACTGTGTTTGTAACGATTTGGTTAAGTTACTGTTATGTTGCAAATTTTATGAATAAATAAATAAATAAATAAATAAATAATAATAACTTTTGACCTAACTAATGTATATCCGTGTGGTTGCTGGCTTAGAATTGTGCCACTCCATGTCTTCCTTATTATTTTAACTTTATTCAATTGTTTTGTCTTTGTGCCTGCTTAATTATATAATAATATATAATTTTTTTTATTCAATTTATTTTAATTTTGTAATCTTAATGGGATTAACGCCTAAATAAATAACTATATTATTATTATTATAAGCATGCTATTAAAAATGAAATACCAGATTGAAAAGCCTCGGTATTTTATTAGTTAAATCACAGATAAAGATGAAAATCGGTAGTGGGTCTCGCGCACTAAGGGTTCCGTATTATCGCAAAGGAGTTAGATATCATTATATTTCAATTTAAATTACCAATTAAAAATTTTTTTTTTTTTAATATGTATGTTTTGTCATTACCAAATAAAAAAAAACGCGAGCCACACACCAGCGATTTTTAGAAGTTCTTGTTTTTCTTTAGGGTTCCGTAGGGACGGGCGGACAACGTGACCTTAGTAATAGGGTACCGTAGAAACGACGACGCAAAAGCACAAAGATTCTCTAATAATAAAAGGAAAATATTTGAATCCAAAACCCAATCTCAATCCCTTTGAGTACCTTGGGACCAATCCTTCTATAACCCGCAATATTATACATGTAGTAAAGGTATTTGTAGACCGCAAAGCTATTTGCGAATGAACGGAGTATTTACGGTGCACTGGGGATTGCCCGTGCACAATATCGACGCGAAGTGCCACTGCACTTTTGATGGCATTGGAACTGTTTACAATGGCCGTTGTTACAACGCTGTTTTTTGTGATGATTGTGAGGCAGTAAAAATCTATCAGACCGGTCTTGTGCTTTTCGCATCCACCGCTTTCCCGCGATCCTTTCAAGGTCATCAATCCATCTTGTTGGAGGCCTACCTACAGCTCGTGTCCCGGTCCGCGGACGCCACTCAAGAACCTTCTGACCCCATCGGCCATCAGTCCTGCGTGCGATGTGTCCCGCCCACTGCCACTTCAGTTTAGCTATTCTTCGGGCTGTGGTGGAACCGCAATACATCTACATACTTATGCTATAATATGTACACATATACTCCAATATAAATAAACATATATTCTAATATCTAAACATGTATATATTCAATATAGTAAATATATAACTAATATGTAAAGTAAATAACACTTAACATGCTACTAATAATATATCAGTAATAAAGATAATGTATAAATAGTAAACAAGAATTACCTACAGTATATTTACAACACAAATATATATATAGTTTAATATAAGTACATTATATTTTAGCATATTAACAAACATACACTTACCTTGTTTAAAACATTATTATTTCTCCGTGTCGACAAGTAGCCCCAGTGAACCAGCGCCGCCTGCGTGGAGATAACGGTCGTGTGACGTCACTGCAGCCCGGCGCAGCGCCTGCGCCCGCGCTCGGCGCCAGTGTGGAATACTACTCGCTACTGGACGCACGCCGATCTGCTCTAACTAAGCTTACCTTCCGCTACCGCTTCCGTTGTTTAATGTTAATGTCGCGCTCGTGCTACTGTACGTTTAATTACTGCCGCATTATATAACACATTATACGAAGTAATTGGTGTTTCTTTGGAGTCAGCCTACCTACTTACAGGGCTATGTCGGTAACCTTAGCTCTACTGTGGATATACTCATTTCTGATTCTATCACGCAGAGAAACCCCGAGCATAGCCCTCTCCATAGCCCTCTGAGTGACCTTGAGCTTTCTTATGAGGCCCATTTTGTGGAGAACCTTGGGGGAGGCCCATGTCCAGCAGTGGACGTCTTTCGGCTGACATGATGTCATGATGAAAAATCTATACTAAATTCGATAACGTATGGCCTGATTTACACTGTGCGAAGTGTAAGTGCGAAGTTCATAGATTTGTTGTAGCAAATGTATGAACGCACTTGCACTTCGCAAAGTGTAAATGAAGCCTTTCTCTCCCCTAAAACCTAATCCGATTTCCACGATTTTTGATTATGTTGTAGATATTATAAATAACTAGGTCTGTACGTTACAAAAATGAAAACGTACAAACCTAGTTTTTCATAATAAATATGTAAAAACACTCTATCACGCTGAGAAACCCCGAGCATAGACCTCTCCATAGCCCTCTGAGTAACCTTAAGCTTTCTTATAAGGCCCATTGTTAGCGCCCACGTCTCGGATCCGTAGACTGAAGTGGCAGTGGGCGAGGCACATCGCACGCAGGACTGATGGCCGATGGGGTCAGAAGGTTCTTGAGTGGCGTCCGCGGACCTGGAGACGAGCTGTAGGTAGGCCTCCAACAAGATGGAGCGACGACCTTGTAATGATCGGGGGAAAGCGGTGGATGCGAAAAGCACAAGACCGGTCTGAGTGGAGAGCCTTGGGGGAGGCCTATGTCCAGCAGTGGACGTCTTTCGGCTGACATGATTGATTGATTGACATATTAAAAACTCGTGGAATTGGACTTGATTTAGGGGGTGAGAAACGGGCCACGGAGCTAAATTTGAATCGTTAAAAAAAACGAGAATACAAAAGATTGTTCGAAAAAAAAAAATTTTTTTTAGCCATGCCATGGGGGGACACAATGGCCAAAAAATGTTGTGATTCTAATATCATAAATATAATACAACAATCAAATAGAATCGTACCGTATAAATGACCCAGAAAGTTTTAAGATTTCCCTCGTTATTGTTTCAGACTCTGCACGCTGAGAATTTAAGCGACTCTACACTTGCACTCAAAAAGGCGTAAGCCAGCTTCAAATACGAACCTTTTAAGGCCAATGATTACTTTTTAAAACTAGCGAGTAGTGTATT
The DNA here is from genome assembly GCA_927399475.2 of Acleris emargana. Classification (NCBI taxonomy): domain Eukaryota; kingdom Metazoa; phylum Arthropoda; class Insecta; order Lepidoptera; family Tortricidae; genus Acleris; species Acleris emargana. The sequence continues at coordinate 4,906,403 of OV656843.1, forward strand.
GTACTACGAGTATAGATGATGTTTATATTGGTACGTGCATGGCGTTTTAAGGCTTTAAGAGTACTATGTTAAGTGCGGTGAAATTACTACGGCATTCCATTTTTGTCCTTAGGATTGACAAAGCACCCGCAGTCTTAAGATTGCAGTCTAAGGGCCGTATTAATAAACTCATCTTGGCTGAGATGCCCGTCACAAGATACGTCAAAGTAAACGTCAAGCCATAGAACACTGTCAGGTTTGACACATCTTGAGACGAGCATTAAAGTTGAGATCAGTTTATTAATACGGTCCTATGGTTTTGAGTCTTGAAATTTTAGTCTTGAGAATGCAATTGTGTATTCATAATCTGAAATCACACTTATCATCAAGTGGCATCTGTGTTCGTTTGCCTTCTCAATGCCATAAAGTGCGGTTGATCTTATTAAAATTATAAGTATTTTAAACGAAGTCTGTATATAAATAAAGACGAAAATAATATATCGCTGCATCTCTTCTATTCTGTATGTAAAAATAAAAGATATAAGACCTTTATTTGGTTAAATGCTACTTGTACCTTATAACCTTGTCATAATGACAGCGTCAAGTGATGAGATAGAAATAACGTAGGAATTAGAACTATTAGAGAACTAATTAATCTTTGGTATAAAGCGACAAGGTTCTATAGTGGTTCATCAATTAAGTCCGTGACCGTACACAGTGAAGTGCCATTATAAAATTACTGATAAAGCATGCTGTGCTTACCTGTAAATGGTAGAACATTTACATTTAAACCAATTGTGATGTAAATGCTTAGTTATTAATTAACAAGGGACTAAAACTAGCCATAATGACACGAGATGTTTGGGTGGTCAAACATGAATTGGGATTGTTCATATTTTTTAAATTACTCTAATTTGAAAACCATTTCGAGGAATAAGGTTTAAAAGCCGTTCTGCATCATTAAGTTTTTGAAATATTTATTTATTCCGGACATTTCGACAAAAGTATATTTGACCTTTGTTTGACTTTTGTTTCTGGTTTGAAGCACTTCTAGGTGCATCTTACAGGGTAGGCGAAAACCGTTTGAAATAGTATGTTTTAATACACTATTACAATCACTTTTCATCATTAGATATCATTTAATTGTTGCAATTTATTATAAAATGCCAACCCAAATTTAAAATAATCGTGTCGTCCATAAAATGACTGCTAAATAATTAAAGATATTAAAACAAAGCTATGGAGTCATATACAAAATTAATGAAATTGGTCCCTTAAAATTACCTATTCTTTCGAATTAGAATGTAAAAACCGTGAGTTATTTTTTTGGTCTATCCCAATTCAAGTGTCATTATGGTTGTTTAGTCTTGCGTTAAACACTCTACTTACTTTTCACATTGAATGCGAAGAAAAAAAGACGTTTAGTGCCGGATTAGCCACGAAGCAAGAGTAGGCAAATGCTACGGGGCGCATTGGGTGGGCCCGCGCACCCACGTCTAACCTCTAAAATGCTAGTCTGGTAGACATTTTCCAATTTGGTACTTACATCAGTATGCGTGTACTCATGTCCATCATGGTTGACGATAGGATGAATAATCTAGTCGATATTCTTCAGCATAATAACCTTAAACAAACCCCAAGGCAAAATAGGTGCATATCTAAGGCGCCCAGTTGCGGAAAAGAGCCCGACACAACCTTCACCTTAAACCTTAAACAAAGTAGGGGTCTCTTTATAGAATAACCAACGGACACACTGTCAACGTTATACATAATTTTAATATCTATATAATAAAAATGAATCGCTAAATGTGTTGCTAAGCGCAAAACTCGAGAACGGCTGAACCGATTTGGCTGATTAATTTTTTGTTGTGTTCGTCATTGTCAGGACAAGGTTTTCATGAAATAAAATAATGGAAAATTTCACCGGGAAAGTCAGGAATTTGGAGCGGGGCGAAGCCGCTGGCGGGCCGCTAGTTGATTATAAGAAAGTTTCTTACAAATTTGTACCGCAGTTTTTTTTGTGAAGTGCTGCTTTAAATGTTAGCACATTTTAGCCAACAGGTTCAAACTTGAAAACTAACTGCACCATGCATTATAAAATCATTCTTAATATAATTAAATAGATTCATATTGCCGTGTGGTTGCCGGGTTAGAATAGTGCCACTCCATGACATGTCTTCCCATGGATGTCGTAAGAGGCGACTAAGGGAATAAAGGCTTGTAGTACTGTTAGGCGATGGGCTTGCCACCCGTCACTAATACACTGGGAAACATCCTAGCCTACTTGTGCAAAATGTGGTTACAGAATTATCAAGAAGTTTTAAGACTTGTTGATAATTCTTTAGCTCTGCCTACTCCACTCTGGAATGAAGGCGTGAGTTTATGTATGTATGTATGTAGATTCATATTCGTAATCATTAATCGTGTTTCACGAAATTTAAATATTTTTAATTATATTTCTGCACAGTTGTCATTTTGAGGTTATTTCCACGCACTAAAAATTGTCTATGCAAAATCACTGAAAATGGCGATAATCTTCCAATCACAAACACCGTGATTGGATGTTGAGGGGTTTCAAAAGTAAATAAAAAAAAATACTTTAATCCCTGGAGATTAATAAGGAGCTTTGACCCGATACGAAGAGTCTAAAGTAACATTTTTAGAGCATGAAACGTGAAAAAAAAAATGGTTATATCCTCTTCATATTTTATTATAGTAGCAACACCTTGGTGCTCTTACTCGGATTCGATTCGGATTTCTATGTGTTTTGACTGAGGGACCTACCCATGGTCAAGAAAAAAATAAAATTAAAAAAAACTTACTCGGAGCGATCAGTCATTCTCTCTATGACAAATAAAGAGGTATTTAAAGCAGTAGTTTCCTTATCTTTGCTTTACTGAATATTTAAATCTTCACCAAAACCACAAGTCCAAATAACCTTTGCGTATATTTCCTTTAAAATATGAACCTTACTTAAAATATGAAGAGTACAAAGTACCCAAAATGTAATTTTAGTTATTTTTCAAGTTTATATTAGATTAAAACGGGCAAATAGTTATTGTTTTACCTACAAAATATCGATGGTTAAAATGGCCATTGATGTAAGGGACAATTCACTATTTTGAGGGCAAAGGAAACAAAAAATATAATAATTATGATAGATTTTCGCAATCATTGGAAGAAGAACTCGAAAATCGGATCAAATCTATTCGTTGTTATTTGGTATGAATAATAGTTAAATCATTCATCATTGCGAAAGGAGACGAAGAAAAATAACAAAGATATTTAATCACTACACGAAATACATGAGTATACAATTACAAATGTTATAGCAGCTTATGAATAAAATGATTTATTTTTTATTTTTACAGAGTTAGTTAAAAACGATAAAAAACATATATTTTCCACTTTTTTATCTTTTTTTTATACAGGGTACAATGTCACACCAATTGACCTAGTCCCAAACTAAGCTCTAGGCTTGTACTATGGGAACTAGGCACTATATAAATACTAGAAATATATACTAAAATACATAGAAAACATCCATGACTCAGGAACAAATATTCGTGCTCATCACATAAATATCTGGCCTTACCGGGATTTGAACCCAGAACCGATAGCTTCGTAGGCAGGGTCACTACCAACTAGGCCAGCGCGTAGTCATTCACAAATTTAAACATTGCTACACATTAACTATTAAGTCCTCATCTCCATTAAGCTGTTTTACAAATATAATAAACTAAGAAATGCATCTTAAAAAGTACAGACATAGACAGTAGTTAATAAAATTGGACGAAGTTAAGGGAAAAGGACTCAATCCACAAAACAATCGGAAGTGGAGTTAAGTATGCCTCGATGGTCCTTAGGGTCTAGACTATCAATCAGCGAAAAGGATGCGGAGATTTATTGCGGCAAGTTATTTTAAAAACTCACAGGAACCGACCCACATCTATGGCAGGGATATTATTTTAAATCAGAAAAAAGATCCAATCTACTTGGTTGGTTTTTACTAAAAACAAGCGAGAACCAGTGTAATACAAAACCATTTTTCTCAAAACGGATCCAATCCACTTGTCCTAATATCTCGAAAAGTAATGAAAAACTGCGAATTATTTTTATAAATATTCAGAAGTGTTTAGTCATTTTCTCCATAGTATAATTTTGAGTGAAATCAATCTATCCTTGTTTAATTGTGGTTTAAAAGCTCCTTAAACTTAAAACTGCAAATTATTCGAGTGCAAGTCACGGTGGATTGACGTCTTTTCCCTTAACTACGTCCAATTACACGATTAGAATTACAATTTTATTATTATTTACTTGTGGGAGGACCTTGTGCAGGGTCCGTCCGGGTTGGTACCACCATCTTAACCTACCGCCAAGCAGCAGTGGTCGCATTGTTGTGTTCCGGTTTGGCGATAAGACAGCCGGTGAAATGACTAACATAGAGGCAATCCATCTTAGTCCTCAGGGTTGGCAGTGCATTTGCAGTCTTAGGATTGCAGTCTTGTGAATGCGAATGTCTATGGGTCACAGATTCACTTACCATCAGGTGGTCTGTATGCTCGTTTGCCTTCTCTATGACATAAAAAAAGCAAACATCAACGTATTTGACTTTAAATAATGATTGTTATGGAAATATAGGCTCATCGTTTACATACATATCCCCATCTTCATCGCCATCATAAGTATCGTCCTGGAAGTAACCAGAGCTCAAGTCCACCCTTTGTCCGTGTCTTGTAATTTTTATGAAAAAGCGCCTCCCGTAACGCGCGTAATATCTAGCAAAAGTAATTTCATCCCCTGAAACCAGAAAGTCTCTAAACTCCTGCCTGTCCGTTAATATATCAAGATTTTCCTTAGTTATATTATGATATTGGGTTACATTTAACTCTATTGTGTTATTTTCAGTTTTGACAATTCTGTGTTTAAAGTAGTGATAAACGGCGGCAAATATATCCCTGAAGTTGACAGGTAATGTCTGACTCTGCATTTGAGTTTGTATTTCTCTGAAAACTCTCAAAACCGTGAAATCATGCCTCGAGAACTGTGTACCAACAGCTAGTATGATCTCATTTCGGCGATCGTTGTATGGTCTTTGAGAATTTTGACGCTGATTTCGTCGAATCATTTGTTCGCTAATAAACTTATGTATAAATTCTATCAAACTCATGAAATTTAAATAAGTGACGTCGTTTATATCCACAGTATTAAAAATGTTTAATATGGTTTCTACCGCTCCTCTGAGCAAACCCGCGTCTCTTAGCGGTGCTATTACAAAATCTCTAAAGTAGGTCCTTTGTCTACGATGCAAATTTGCAAATATTGCTCGACCTCGAATTGTAATTTGGTCCAATGATTGTACCCCGAAAATATCTAAAAACTCCTGCATTACTGGATTTAGCTGTGTTGTCCTAGTTTGTGTGGGTCTTTGCGGTGGCTGTTGCCCACCTCCACCGGCCCCAGTGCCTGAAGAAGAGGCCCCAGTGGCAGTTGAAGAGTTTCCTGAACCTGAACGTCTGGATCCTTGTTGCGAGTTGCGTGGTGGAATATTTGAACGACTTGAGCCACCCCCTGATGTATTACCTGATGTACCACCTGATGTACCACCTGATGTACCACCTGATGTACCACCTGATGTACCACCTGACGTACCACCTGATGTACCACCTGATGTACCACCTTTCAGTATTTTAGTTTCTGATTCATTAACGAACGCTCGTGTAGCTCCATAGGTTGCTACCGTCGCTGATTCTTCTAGGATTACGGTTTTTGCAATTTGATTAGTAACCGATTTTCCGACAGACTTCCCAACGGACTGGGCCGCAGCTTTCCCAAATGACTCCCCAACGGGCACGCTTGCCGATTTCAGTATAGTTTCTCCAGCAGAAGTCCCAACTGATTTTCCAACTGATTTGCCCACCGACTGGCCTACTGATTTGCCCACCGTGTTTGTGGCTACTTGGCCGGTTGCCTGTGTAACCGAACTAACAATACTTCCGCCACCTAGCCCACCAAGTACATCTCCGGTGACAGTAAGCGTTGTTTGCAAAATTCCAACTACGGGGACTTCACCTTTGGAAGCGGTATCAACGATGTTTTCGATTCCTGCGACGATGCCCTTTGCCTCGCCTGTAGCCGCGGACTCGACGGTGTCCCAGGCAGCTCCTGTGGCGGCACCTAGCGCCATGGAACCTGCAGGTCCTGCGACAAAGCCCACGGCACCAGCGCCTATCACAGCAGTCGAGCGAGTCGATTCCTTCATAGCTCTATTCCCCGCTTCAACGTCTCCTGTTGCATAGTGGACGATGCCCTTGACATGTCCCACAACAGGGATACCATCAAGAATTTTCCACATCTTCAAAACCACCAGGTGTGTGAGGGCGGTATCCCTGGGAAATCACGATCGGAGTCAGCGCCGGAATGTTCGTCGTCAGAGCCAGAGACGCTGTGGAATTTTTCGATGATCTCGTCTAAGATCCCGATAGTTTCCCTCAGGTTCCTTTGCTCGAATATGTTAGACAACGTCTGTGGTCTAGTTGTGGTAAAACTTCCGTAAGTGTCGACTAGGAATTGTAACGCGGATCTTTTCTTCAAGATGAGTGTGTTTACTCTATTTCTAAATTCGAAACCGTGTGCTTCGACGTTGATTTGAATAGATTTTAAGGCTTCGGGTAGGTTTGTAGCTACTGCGGCTCTATGTTCTGCGGTAAACGGGATCTGTTCTCGTCCAATGTGGAATATCAATCGCAGGGCAGCGTCGGCGATGGCGTCGTGTTTTCTAGCGGTGACGGGGTCTTCGTAGTCAACGTCCTGCAGTTGCTCCAACGCGTGGATCAGTCGGGTTACTTTTGCCGTCATCACAGCAGGGCCTCTGATTACAGATAAAAAATATTTTAAAATTTACACAAACTAACTCCTTCGATCCCATAGATGGGTAGGCAGACTACAGAAACTACAGAATTACCTATAACTCTAAGAACTTGTTGATTCTGTAACCACATTTTGCACAATTAGGCTAAGATGTTTACCAGCATATTAGTGACAGGTTGCAAGCCCATCGCCTTTATTCCCTTAATCGCCTCTTACGACACCCACGGGAAGACATGGAGTGGCACTATTTCTAACCCGGCAACAAAACGGGGAAAAATATTTTTTAAGTTATAAATTGATTGTTCGTCGTAAGTAAAAACGTGCTCAGATTAAAATGATTCATTTGCTTTGTTGATAATTAAATTACTCGTACGCGTTATCATTTCACTCCGAGAGATAAGAACAACTGTATAAACCGTTATTAATCCTACTCTAGTTTTAAATGTAATAACATCATTGAACAGCAATGTTAATCGTTATGTTATTTAAAGAAGGCTATCTTCTATTAGTTTTATCGTAGCAATTAATGTAGAAATGCGTTAGTATTGTTATCACTTATCAGGGCATAAGTGCCGTCTGGATACCTACATATTTACATCAACACTCGTCGCAAAGTCTTTGCGCCACGCACGGAACCGTCCGTCCGGGTTGGTACCACCATCTTATCCATTAACCTACCGCCAAGCAGCAGTGTTCGCATTGTTGTGTTCCGGTTTGGGGATAAGACAGCCGGTGAAATGACTAGCATAGAGGCATTCCATCTTCGGCCTCAGGGTTGGCAACGCATTTGCAGTCTTAGGATTGCGGTCTTATGAATGCGAATGTCTATGGGTCACAGTTTCCACTTACCATCAGGTGGCCTGTGTGCTCGTTTGCCTTCCTATTATATATAAAAAAAAAAAAAAAAAAAAAAAAAAAAAGAGGGGTTATTATGACATAGCTATGCAGTTAATTTTACGGCGAGTGTAAGGGGCAGAGCTATAGCAGTTATATACATCTGTCCTTTTCTCTCAGCGTAAATTGAACTGCATATTTATGTCATTATAACCCCCCTGTTGTCAATAACAAGATGTTCTTCAAAATGCGTTGGAATTTTGCTATCGCGATATTTAATAAAGTAAACACGGAGCACATGGCGACTGATTGCGGATTGTATAGGCGATAGAATTCGCAGAATGTTTATTTTTAGTTTGTTTACATCAACCAGCCGGCCGGCACCACAAGCCGCTGCTAACAATAAAATAAAGTGAAATTAATTAAATGAATGACATGTTTATTTTTTTACTTGTGGGAGGACCTTGTGCAGGGTCCGTCCGGGTTGGTACCACCATCTTATCCATTAATCTACCGCCAAGCAGTGGTGTTCGCATTGTTGTGTTCCGGTTTGGGGATAAGACAGCCGGTGAAATGACTAGCATAGAGGCATTCCATCTCAGTCCTCAGGGTTGGCAACGCATTTGCAGTCTTGTGAATGCGAATGTCTATGAGTCACAGTTTCCACTTACCATCAGGTGGCCTGTGTGCTCGTTTGCCTACCGATGCCATAAAAAAAAAAAAAAAAATAGGAGTAGGTTTTCAATTTGTCTGTTTTTATTAATGTTTGTTACCTCAGTACTTTTGACTGGGTGAACCAATTTTGATGTTTTTTTTTATTTGAAAGCCGGTGCTTCCCGTTTGATCCCATTTTTATCAAAATGAATATTTGATGATGGAATCCATGAGGAATCACCGGAACTCTTCAAAATTTATAGGCACACCTATAGCGATTTTGGTATTTTTAACTATAACTCGCGTATCTTGGAAACCACTATTTGTTGAAGTGGAACTGGTGACGAAGACCACGGATGGCCACTGGAACTTGTCTCTTCACTAATCTGTCAAGTGCTACCTTAATGCCACGAGTTACCGATGCGTTTTATATATTACTGTTTTTATTTATGTATATTAATATGTTTATATATAAATTTGTGTGTTTGTCATGTACCTAAGTATCCGTTGTAAATATGTTGTTTGCTTTGTTTTCTGTCTTTCTTTTTGTGTGCACCTGTTTTGTTAGTTTCTGTATGATTATTTGTTTGATTGGTAGATAATGCCATTAGGCATTAAGTCCGGCTTTTTATATTTTTTTTTGTGCTATCAAGGTTAAATAAATAAATATAGAATGTACTATTTATACCTAATTATATTGGTACCATGGTAAGTTGTAGACGCTAGACGGTTTAGAAGTTAATAGGTAGTGACAGACCGACATTCACTGAGATAAAGTAATAAAAATAATTTAAAAATAGCTCTTGAGATATTCTTTCAGACAAGTAACTGCTAATTGATACATATCTAAAATAATACAATTCCTATTATCTCTAATGAAAGCGTTTTTACGCGTTGGTTTTTTTTTACAAACAAAAACATGCAAGATACTCGTAAAGATTAAATATTTGTATTTAAAAATAAACAACAATAAAAAACCACTTACTTATAAATCTGCAACTTATTGTATGTGAGCCAGTGAATTTACTTTTCTGACTCGTAATAATCACAATTCACATGCTGAATAAACGGTCGCAAAAATGTAAACACGACTGCGCCGGCGTCGATTCTTGTAAGGATTAAAAATGGCGGCGAAGCGGCATGGGGCGTACGTGACTGGCCTGCACAGGAGCTACGTCATCGAGTTAAGATAGCTACAACAAATTCTATTAAACTGGTGTGAACTGGTGTAAACCAGAACGGGACTCAATTTCACTCGGTTAAACCATATTGTGTATGACATGGTATCAAATTGTTGTTAACTCGGACTTATTGACAAGTAACTTGAAACTTCTGGGAGGACCTTGTGCAGGGTCCGTCTGGGTTGGTACCACCATCTTATCCATTAACCTACCGCTAAGCAGCAGTGTTTGCATTGTTGTGTTCCGGTTTGGGGATAAGACAGCCGTTGAAATGACTAGCATAGAGGCATTCCATCTTAGTCCTCAGGGCTGGCAACGCATTAGCAGTCTTAGGATTGCGGTCTTGTGAATGCGAATGTCTATGGGTCACAGTTTCCACTTACCATCAGGTGGCCTTTGGCTCGTTTGCCTTCCTATGCCATAATAAAATAATAAAGTATAAATAAATAACGTGTACAGTGTAATATCGTATCCTGTACTAACGTTCACAGTAAATACATACATACATATATAAACTCACGCCTTCATTCCCCATACAGAATTACCAAGCACTCTTAAATAAGTTGTTGATAATTCTGTAACCACGTTTTGCACAATCAGGCTAAGATGTTTACCAGTGTATTAGTGACAGGTTGCATGCCCATCGCCTTAGAGTACTAGAAGCCTTTATTATTCCCTTAGTCGCCTCTTACGACATCCACGAGAAGACATGGAGTGGCACTATTCTAACCCGGTGACCACACAGGTAAAAAACACAGTAAATAAAAAACAGTTAATTGGCCACATGAGGGCTCTTTCACACGTCGGTAGCATTCAGTCGCGTCGGCGTAGCGGTCGGTGCTGAACAAAAGACCATACATACATATATACATTAAATCACGCCTGTTTCCCAGAGGGGTAGGTAGAGACCACTTCTCTCCACTAGCTACGATCTTGACAAATTTCTTTCGCTTCTTCAACATTCATACATCGCTTTCGGGTACTTAAGATTCGGCCCTTTTCTAGTATTCCTCCGATTTGATTCGAAAAAGTACGCCTAGGGCGGATCCTTCCGACCCTTCACTTTCGATCTGTATATCTCTTTCGTCAATCTTCTTTCAAACATCCATTTCAAAATAACATAACGCTCATTAATCATAAAGATAATTTTCTTGTTTTGAATTGCTACGCTCGTCATTAAATTATGGACTCCTTCGATTACTCGGGATTCATAACCAGCACTTGGAACAAAACACCAACTTTGCTGTCTGGTTGCAAAAATAACAATTAATGTCCTTGAAACGAGTGGACGGTGCCACTGCAATTTCAAACACTTTGTTGTGGTCCATTGATACCCGTTGCATACTAATGATGTATTAACGGGCAGGTAGGTATGATTGTCGGTATAATGTAAGATTTATTTAAATATTTACATACATACATAAACTCACGCCTTCATTCCCAGAGTGGGGTAGGCAATGCTAAAGAATTACCAACAAGTCTTAAAACTTCTTGATAATTCTGTAACCACATTTTGCACAAGTAGGCTAGGATGTTTCCCAGTGTATTAGTGACAGGTGGCAAGCCCATCGCCTAACAGTACTACAAGCCTTTATTCCGTTAGTCGCCTCTTACGACATCCACGGGAAGACATGTAGTGGCACTATTCTAACCCGGCAACTACCTATACTAAATATTTATTGATGAACATAATTCATTGGTTGTCATAAAAACATAACGTTGGCTGAATGGTTCACATTCTGTGCTTAACAGAGGCCCTTGCCAAGATGAATTACGCTAACTATTTCTATTCCTTTATAAACCAATCGCGTCATTCGTAGATCACCTGACTCTTCTTATCGCGTCATCTACCAATGACGGGATTGGTTTCAAAACGAATCGAAAAGAAACACTAGTATTTACAAGTGTAAGAAAGAGAAAGGGCTTATTTAACGAGATACATTTCGGTGGAAGCGGATATAGTAAAGTATAACATTTTTGAAAAACATAACTTCAGCTAAAACCTAACCAAATCTCTGCCAAGATTAAAACGTGGCTCGATACATTTTCCGTCCGGAATTTCCATCTTGTTCCTATTTTAATTTCCTGTCCATCTGACGACGGGAACAATTTTAGCCGTAGACAGAGTAAGTATTACCTAGACAAGCTTCTCACTCCCTTTGAGATAGCAATAGAGTACAGCCCGAATAAATCACAAATCACCTTTAGCAGACGAATCTTATGTCATTGACTGCCAACTTATCAAAGCGGTTCATTAAAGGACACCGGTGAAAGGTTATATTTTTATCTTTTCGAAGACTAGTACACACAACATCACACCTAACTAACCATTAAAGACAGAGCAGAGAAATAGAAAGAGATGTGTATATGTGTATTATGTCAAATTCTTTGCATTCTAGTGCGACTCTCTTTCATGCAATATTTCAGATTTCTGAAGTATATAGCTAGATGTGTTGCTGTGTGTACTAGGTACTAGTTTTTGCAGCCAATTCAGGTTATATTATATATAAAACTAACAACACACTATCAAATAGTTACAAACAATGATTCACTCCATTGTTTGGCACCAGTTCTGGTGACAAACAAAACTGGCCTTGGAAAAACGTATACCTACGTAGCGATACAGAAAGTAAAGATGTCATCTTCTTTATTTATGTGTCTTTTCGTACAAACGCCTGTCTTTTACTCGTTGCATAATTTTTTTGTGTCTTGTCTAGGTAATACTCTATCTACGATTTTGGCATTGGCAATTTTTTTGTTTTTCATGCATCGGATTTCTTTCGTGAAATTGGAAATGCGATATGGAAATATAATCTGACAGTTGTAGGAATAAATACGAGGGGTATTAGAAACAATATCGCCTAAGACAAAAATATGGTTAAGTGTAATGAGATCTGTGAAATTCGTTTTTATTGATCACTAGTTTCCTGTCATGACTTCGTCCGCGTAGATTTAGATTATCGTTATTCCCTATTATTCAATATTATTATTAAATGATTACGAATTTGTGGCACTTGCAGTGGAGACCATGGGTCTGCTGATATGAAAAGCTTTATGAAGGCTCTGTCATCCCGGCTCATAGTCACCTCCGGAGATCCTAGAGCTGGTGCTTACCTCTTCCAAAGGATTTAGCTATCCAGAGAGGGTAGTGCAGCCAGTGACATAGGGACCATGCCGCGAGCGGACCTGCTAGAGGTGGTGTTCTTTTTATTGTGGGGATTATTATTTACATCTTTAATATTTGAGTAGCTTAGTTTAATTTTTATTTCAATAAGTTTAGTTTTAACTTTTAATTGTAGTACCTATATTATATTAAATTAATTAAGTAGATTATTAATAAAATACAATTATTCCCTTGGAAACTTTTATATTTTCCTTGGGAGCTTTTGGAAAGTAGCCCATACGGTAATCCAGGGTATGAGCTATCTCCATTTAGAATTTTATTGCAATCTGTCCAGCCACTGGAGCATAACGGAGTAACAAACTAACACACACGCACGGTTCTCTATCGTTAGTTCTAATTTCATATGCAATAATTTCATTTGCCCGAATTTCATGTGACATAATTTTATGTCATAACATTTCATGTGCCATAATGATCATTGGGTATAATTACACTTGACATAATTGTTAGTGGCCATAACGATATGTATGCCATATTTTTCATTTTCCCTATTATCAAGTGTTATAAAAGTGTACGTTATAAATGTCAAAGGCCATAATAATTATTATGCTATAAAACATAGACAGAGTTTTTTTTGTTGTGTCGTAAGTATAGTACCTACTATAAAAAAAGGCTGTGGCGCGCTGCAAGGTCACAGTTTTACCTAACACTCCTCCCCTAATGTGTGAAGCCAAACAGCCGCAACTTGAGAATTGTCATTTTTGGTAAATGACGATTAAAGGTTTTTTGATTAAAATGGCTGTAAATTCGTTATTTGACGGTATATTTGGATCAATTTAGGCTCATTAAAAAGGTACTGTTTTATATTATATGATTTGACTTAAAAAAGTACGTAAAATACTGTGATCATAAAAAAAAACCTAAAAATGACTTTTGCCGTGATAAGAATCTCTCGTTGTACGCAACTCTATCAAGGCAAAAGGTCACAATTTAAATTAATGCTCTTTACCTTGACAGCAAATGTTTAGTAATCACAAACTTAATAGGGCAACTTTAGTGTTTGGTTACAAATAGGTACATAAAAAAATACTTAGTAAGACATTCAAAACCTTTTTTGCACCAAATAATACCGGCTTGATCCGGTCCACCTACTACCTGAAGAAGTTGTCCACTAAACGCGAACTGCGGACGATTATTGTGCAATCACACGCGTATAGCGAGACACATATACTCTCACGCGTTGTGTACAACGCACGCGTGTGACTCCGGAGACTTCGGCTACGAGACCTTTTTTTTTCAAGATAAGCGTAGTTTAAGAAACCGTTTTCTATATTTTTTATATTTGCGTACATGTACAATTTATTTTTTATTTGTATTAAATTTCTACGTTTATCCTAGGCACAGTCCTAGGATCAGATTGTGCTCCCCTATTCCCTTTTGGAGCGTAACAAATGGCGCCCGAAGTAAGTTTTTTCATAGTTTTTCTTGTTATATTTAAATATTTTTTTTTGTGTCCTTTGTGGTGAGCTTGGTCTAGAAGACCAATAGTAAATTACCCATTCTACTAATTCTTCACGTTGTGTTCTAGGTTTGCGTCCCCGTTGAACTTCCTGTTGTGATGAGGTGTTTGTTTCACCTCGCTCGCTTACTTCGTCGGGTCGTTCCCGCTTCGACGGTGATTATTTTAATGTGGTGAATTGTAATTGTTACATAACTTTGAATTCTTTGAATAATCGTTTTTTTTTAGAGATTACTCTATCTAATTCTCGTATCAAAGCTTTACTAGATAGTGGAGCACAAGTATCCCTTGTCGATCTTTCATTATTAAATAAGTTGGATATTTCTTTTAACTTCCATTTGCGACCTACTGTTATTTCAGCTGATAGTTCACCTATCGAGATACTTAGCAGTGCTTAGTGATGTGATGACCTCGCCGATCTTTACTTTCTTTGGCTTCGTGTCACGTATCTCAACCTGGAGCTGACATGAATTTTCCACTGAATTTAATTATTTACATAATGCTGATAATTATATTTTTTTTACAAAAAATACCTGTAGATCATCCGAAACTTAATGTCTTTTATTGCCACCAAAAAAATTTGCCACTTGAGTTTTATTTTCTTGTCATGCTTTTTGTAAGTAGGACCCGTCAAGGTGAGTGCTTTTTTTTTTTGTTTTTTTGCATGTAACCTTTTCGCTCCTACGTACTACCTCGTGTTATTAGAGTTCCCGGTGGTTTTGCATGGCTGTGGTTTTTTTTATTTTCGTCTCCAGCATGTTATCTCACCGTGAACTAGGTAACATTCCGTAATCAGGTGTTTGGACACCAAATGCTTCTCGTCTGCGTGTGCGGCGTCTTTTTAAGCTTTGAATATATCCAGACCGTGGGCCCATGATGGAACTCAGTCGGGATGAGCTCGCCACCATACACGTTATATAAGTTTTTCGTCTCTTGGGTGTTTAATGTTTTAAATAGGTTCAGACTATGTGCCCAAGTTGGTACACAGTCGGGACGAACTCGCCTTTAGACGGAAATCTTCTGCGGGATTTGGGGAATGGTGTACCATATACCTCCCTTTGGTCGTTGCGGTGGTAATACTTAGATCTTGTTTGTTTAGGCGCTACGGTGATTTTGGTAAATTTATTTTTTTGGCTTAAGTTCATTTAACATGTCACGTCAAGGATATTTAAAAAAGTTAGGCATTTACTTTTAATCTGTATTGCGTTTTCTGTCCGGTTATATTGTTTCGTATTTTTGGTACACAATTTTTCCTAAATTCTAAAGGACCCATATGTGTCAACGTTTCCTTTTTCGATTCATCTTCTGGTCATAATTTTTTTTGTATATCATAGGTTTATTCCCAGTAGGCCATAGGTTGATCTGGTCTCGGTAGACATTTCTAATTTTTTTGGTCGCACTGTACTTTGTACCTTTTGTTAAAATATGGTTTTGGCGCTCAATCTCTTATAATTATCACATAACACCAGTCATTTGTTTTTTATTACATATTACGCTCGCCGCGTAGTTATGTATATTATAGCGTGTTGGATAGGTCGTGATATTTGTGTCGAGACTCTGTTGAATTTTTCAGGTTGGCTTGGTATTTTGTTGGGCTATCTTACTGAATCAACGGATAGGTAGTTTGCGCAAACTGCTTAACCAGTGATTTTAGTATTGTAGTGGTTTGTTGGTCAGCGAACTTAGTGCACGAGGTGTACCTTTGTTTAAGTGTTAGTGCCTGAAAATTTCAAGTAGAGTATCCCAATTGTTCTTCGTGTTTTCTTTAACTTTGTGCACTCTTGTGTGCCTAAGTTCATCTTTTTGCTGCATCGATGATAATGTTTTTTTTTTTTTTGAGTGTCATGTAATTGTTAGATTTTAATGTTAGGAATTAGAATATAAACTTCCACCATGAGTATTGGCTATGGTTTACGTGGATAACCGGTCACGGTTACTGCTGTGATGGTGTACAGCTTATCCGTATTAGGTTGCTTAGGTTAGTTAATTTTGTTCATAGGTTAATTTAGTCTAGTCTCAAGATGTTTTGGGTTGGCGATACCTTGTGAACTTGACCTTGATGCTACAGGGTGTTAATTGTTGTCTTAGTGTTTAGTTATGAACTTGTGATTAATTATAGGGTTGTTACTTATGGTAATGGTTAGGGTTGCCTCTTGCAAAATATTTAGGGTTGTGACTTAATTAATTCTGGGGAAGTCAATTTTTTTTTTTTACCTTAGTTGGAAGATAATTGTAGCGTTACCGCTACAAAATCGCTTCAAATTCGCGCGTTTATTTTGTTTATTTTTTAGGTGTCGAACTCCTTTGTGTGTTTGAGTTGCTGGCCTGCGTTGTTAATGGTTTCGATTATTATTTTAAAATTTTGAATGTGTTGTCAGATTGTTCGGCATGGTTGTAAGATGTTTCTTTTTGACAAGGGTGCTTCAGTCTCATAACCGAAGGGATATATTTTTTTGTTCTCGACTTCGTACATTTGCAATTACAAGTACATTTGCAGTTTTAACTGTGACCTAGTTCGCATAGTTGGGTGCACGGTCACTCTATCTGCTGAGCGAAAGGAAGGAACCTTTTTTGCACCAAATAATACCGGCTTGATCCGGTCCACCTACTACCTGAAGAAGTTGTCCACTAAACGCGAACTGCGGACGATTATTGTGCAATCACACGCGTATAGCGAGACACATATACTTTCACGCGTTGTGTACAACGCACGCGTGTGACTCCGGAGACTTCGGCTACGAGACCTTTTTTTTTCAAGATAAGCGTAGTTTAAGAAACCGTTTTCTATATTTTTTATATTTGCGTACATGTACAATTTATTTTTTATTTGTATTAAATTTCTACGTTTATCCTAGGCACAGTCCTAGGATCAGATTGTGCTCCCCTATTCCCTTTTGGAGCGTAACACTATCTAGGTCTTGGTGTTTTCCGAGATCCACAGCATCTTCGCTTACTACTAATTTATCGTAGAAAACACGTCTATTAGTTGGAATACTGGGCGTCATCTTCATTAAATCTTCTTTCTTTTCCTTATTTATCCCTCTTGGTTGATCTTGTGTTTTTATTCCTTTAAGGGTATCTTCTGTGAAACCTTGAATAATGGTGTATTTTAATTCTGAGACTAATTTGGCTGTGAAAATATTGAGTGACTTGTATTCGGTTTGATCATAATCATTTTTTGCAAACAAACATGTTTGACCTCTGCGGAACTCTACAATTTTTAAGTTTGCTATGTTATAGCCCTTTGGAAACGATGTTTTTGTCTCATTTGTGAAAATTTGGACCTCATCATGTAGAAAATACTTTACTTTACAATCTTTTCGGGCTTCGGAAATAACGTTAATAAAGTCTTGAACGTCATATAGGTTACCGGATTTATCAATTTTCTTTGTGATTGCCCCACGAACTGCGTCAGCTGGCATGTAAGTATGGCCAGGTTCTAGATATTCAATTTTTATAAGTCTGACCTGGCAGTCATGTGAATTAATGAATCTTACTAAGCTGGAGAAAAGCACTTTATTTTTGTTTTGCGCTGTGCAATTATCGCAGTATATAAATATTTCTTGTAAGTCCCGAGCGAATGTCTTTAAAAAAATTATAAAAGCCGATGCCACATTGTACGCTTTTCTCCCTGCCTCTCCCTCGTGCCAAAGTAAACAATAAGCATTCTTGTTTTTTCCTGGACTTGCAAAAGTTTCATTAAACAGAACAAATTTTCTAAGAAAAAAATATTCTTTATAAGCGATTTTAGGCATTAATAATACTTTTTGCATGTCCACACTAAAAACTTCTTTTTTCTCATCTAATAATGCAGCTTCTTCATCTTCCTGGAGGTGTTTTCTAGACGTGTTTTTGTTTTTAATGTGCAAAGCAAAACCGTTGCAGGCAGTACAATCGCACAATGCACAGTCATGTACCGAATCATCATTTCGTGGATGTTTTTCCTCATGCAAACAGCATTTCAAGCATTTATCTTGAGGAGGCATCGCACTCGAAATATTCATTTCTGTTATAATTTTATGAAAATGACCCCAGCTACAAATTGGACTATTATTCAAAACTTGATGTTTCTTAAACTCGTTGTAGATCATTGTAAACGAACAACCTATTGGTAAATATCTTCATGTCATGTCTATTAGAAGTCGGGAAGAAATATGCAACTTAACGCAAACGCACCTCCTAATAACATTATTTTGGAAATGAATGCTGGTGGCCGGCGAGCGGCGAATCTCGCGACTTGCGGCTGGTAGCGTTCATTCCCCCGCCCCACCCCTGGATGTCAATGCGACGCGCGATCATGGCAAAGAGCCGTAATTTTGAACTTATCAGGGCAAAACGCCTCAATTTGTCTTAGCTATCAAACCAGAAGGTCGTAATTTAAGTAGCGTTCATTTGCTTTGATACGAATTGTATTTCTCTATACTTGCGGCCATGTGCCACACTAATATCTCCAAGATAAAAAGAGATAAAAAATAATAAAATATACCACCATGTAGCTCTTGAAGTGTAGATTAATTTGAGCCCTATAAAGGCAAATAGCCGCAACTTAAGTTGCGGCTATTTGCCTTTACACATTAGTCCCGCTTCGCTCGTCGTCGTACCTGACGGAGACCTTCCTTACAGTAGGTAGGTTAGAATGAAATAAGTGCAAATGAAATTATGAAAAATTAAGGGATACCTTACGCACACACAATCTTTCACAATTATAATATTAATAGGATGTTCAGTACTTGGGTGATTTGACGTTTTGAACCTCTAACTCCAATTACATAGAAGGCATTCAGCCATCTTGGAACGATCATGCGTTCTCATTGGTTCTGGATTTGGCTACTTTTAATCCTAGATGAATATAACTTTTAACTTAGTAATCTCCTTTATAATAATAGTACGGAAACCTTCGTGTACCTATCCGAAACGCATTTGACTGATTTTTCACCCTTTTAGTCATCGATATGAATAAAAAAAGGAGTTAGATTCATTTCATACACAATAGACAACCAACAGATTGTCATCAGAACAAAGAGTCGCAATATCAGAATCTGTTCCTATTTCTGTTGCATACAAAGGATTCCCTTTGAGTTTGTTTCCAATTAAATTGGACTGACGTAGAGGTTTTAGCTTTTCGATTTAAACAGTTTAGGAATGTTAAATGCATTTGTTAGAAGAATCAAAGTAAATCTATTTGAATACGTGAAATAATTACGATAAAAAAAATTGACATAGTGTCGCTGTTGGATTTGAAGTGAAAAAGTGTTTTGGTTTTTTAGTTTAAGTATTTACATTTCACGGTTTAATATCTCAGCAGATTAATATGAAATTCGGTTCTGGAATCAGTATAGAGACAGTTTCCCAGGATAAAAACGATAAATGGCTTCACGAAACGTAAGTCTAGTTGTTAGTGACCCTGCCTACGAAGCTAGCGGTCTCGGGTTCAAATCCCGGTAAGGGCAGATATTTGTGTGATGAGCGCGAGTATTTTGTTCCTGGGTTTTGGATGTTTTATATTTATTTAAGTACGCGTATCTCTATATAAGTAAGTTTCTCATTGGCTAGTACACATAGTACAAGCCTAGAGCTTAGTTCGGGACTAGGTCAATTTGTGTAAGATTGTACCCTTATATTTCTTATTTATGCAAACGGAGTCGTGGTAAACAACTAGTATAGTACGAACCTACTTATTTATTTTAAAACAACAGACAATCGATAAATTAATAAACAAAGAACTAAACGCGTTCGAAACTTTTTGAATTTCGAATTAAAACCGTCGATAGAGTTAGAAAAGCACGAAGTTGGCGAGAAACAATCTGTGACTGCGAACTTCCTGGCAGTTGGTAACTTGCGTCCAACTTCGGACTACATGTAGAGTGAAGTTACCGTGTCTACCCCCGTCAGGAAATTTCAAGGCGAGTATAAATTTAAAGCAATGCATTGCTTGCAATGTTCGAGTAAAAGTTGCATTGGGATTTGAATGCACGGTTTATTGAGTGGAGAATATTTGAAGTCGGATTTAGCACATGTAATGGGAAGATCTCTTTGTATTTGATTACGAGGACATTTTTCTGGTTTCACATGGACAAAACACTCCTATTTTTTTTCTTTTTCGACGATTGGCACAGATGTGTCGTGTTTATGGCGACGTATAGCAAAAAAAAATATATACACCATGCGCACAAAGGGTGCTCGACGGGTTAATGGTTTTTGAACAATTATGTATCGTGACGAAAAAAACGCAATCTTTTTGAAAATAGGATGTTGTATGTGAATGGAGTACTCTGGATGCGAGCATATATTTGAAATGCTACAGCACATTAATCATAAGATCTTTTTGAATTCGATTAAAAGCACAAATATTTCCGGTTTTCCATAATTAAATAAACAATGGTTGAGCGCCCAGAAATAATTTTTCTCAAAAATGACCGGAAAAGTTGACATTATTAACTCCATACTGAGACGCGAAGTACATAGTTTACAGACAGTTCCCAAATTAAAAAAAAAATACATTGCGTGCTCGCTACACAAGCCCGCAATGTTGCATACAAATTTCATTGTTAACTAGTTTGTAACTTTTTAAAAAGTGAAAACAAAATAAAAAAATCATAGTAAAATGAGGGCACAAGTCTTATACATCCATATTTTATTCGAAACGTAACTTTTTAATCTGTGTCTTGAATAGCTTGAGGTTTTTTTTCTAAAATAAGCTTGCGTTTCTCCTTGTTATAAACATAAAGGCGGTAAAGAGTGATGTTATTTCACGTGAAGTTTCTGTTTATATGCGATTTGTATCTTGGGATTTTTGAGAAAAGCACTATATATGCCTCGGCAGGAACGGCAATTACGGGCCTCGTATTTTTAACCAATTCTCGGCCCGCAATTGCCTGCTTCACTGCCTAAGCAATAATGTACTATTCCGTTCAACAATTGGCACATATACGTTCTGGCATAGGGCGATGTTAGCTAAGGTTAATACTGGTAAAATAAGTTATTGTTTGCGTTTTTGGAGGTTTCTTTTTAAATATTTACACGCTTGATCGTTACTTTCACATTATGTTTGAAATATTGAGGTTATGCGTCAAACATTACTGATTTGATTACATACCTATATTTTGCCATTTCTTTTAACCTGAGTTTTGAAATATGCTTTTTAGGTCAGTGACGTACAAAAGGTACATTTTACTATCGATTACGATAAACAACTTTTACGGGGACGGTGTCGCCGGCAAAAGTTAGTCATCCAAACCTGAATCCATCTCTTACTTAAAAAAAGACATCCGTGGAAAAATCCATCATGAACACGAAACAAAACGCAACGGAGAAGTTCGATCACGACTTAGTTCCAATAGAAGGCGTCCATTCAGCGTGAAAAACGAACCGAATGCAGTCAGCTGTGGCACAGATAGACTTATGTGCGGATGAATACGGCTTCGGTCTGTCTGTCTGTACCTAAAGCTAGGATTTATAGTTTTTTTTTACCAGAAAGGTTAAAAGATATGTGTCTAACATCTTTTTTCAAAAAACTCTTTCAAGCGTGACGGGTAGGGCGATCGTCTTTCCGTACTATTTTTGTGCAAGTTCTTTTTTGTATTGGTATAAAATCCATATTACCTTCTCGGATATATTTATCATCAATTTTATTAGTGTGATCACCTGATGAAAAATCATAACATTAGTTTGTCGCACTTATTAAATACCTAGCTCATACATGATGTGTCTGTGGGCAATAACAAGGCGATGATTGGTTTTTACATGCCAATTCAAAAGAATAGGTAATTTTAGAGACCAATTTCATTAATTTTGTATTTTATCCAAAAGTTTTATTTAAATATCTTTATTTATTTCGGAAACATTTTATGGATGACATGTTTATTTTTAATTTGAGTTGGCATTTTCTAATAAATTACAACAAATGAATAATATCTAATAATAATAATTGTTTGTTATAGTGTATAAAAATATACTATTCCAAGCGGATTTCGCTGAATCCGTAAGATACATCAAGCCGAAAACGAAAATCAAACAAAGGATAATAGTACATTACTACAGACGCCGGGAAGTAGGTGGTTGCAGGCCGAGTTCATATAGACGGCCGAGCGAAGCGAGGTCGGATAGTTACGAGGCTGGCAACCCCTTTTCACGGCGAGGTATGTATAGTGCTTTTCTCAAACATATGCAATGAAATAAAAAAAAAACATCACTCAAAAAACATTTGTGTAATAGGCATTAACGCGGATATTTTTGGTCCGAACCACACAGATACAAAAAAAAAACGATTTTCAGCTATACAGCCTGTTCATAAAACCAGCTGTCATGGCCATATTAAAATTTAAAAAAAATTACTTCCCGGCCTAGGCCTTCAATTTTGTATGAAATTCCTTTACAGTTCTCTCGAGTTGTTCCGTCGGGAACGTGGCACTGTGAAGCCTTAAATAACTGACATAACTCATACATTACATACCATGTTTGAGAAAATATATTTTTGTCGGAATATCAGAAACAAAGAAATATTTCAAAAACGTAATAATGCAAAACGGCTTTAAAACCTTATTCCTCGAAATGGTTTTCGAATTAGAGTAATTGTAAAAAATACGATCAATCCCAATTGTGCAAAATGTGGTTACAGAATTATCAACAAGTTTTTAGAGTAATTGGTAATTCTGTAGTTCTGCCTACCCCACCCTGGGAATAAAAGCGTGAGTTTGTGTATGTATGTATGCAGTTTCTTTTATTGCAGCATACAACAGACTAATATAAATAAAAATCATAGTTCAGCACGTTAAACGTAACTTCCACTGACGGGTTTATTTCCCTTGGCTTATTTATTCCAACGCCAATGGTGCTATTCTCCAACGATTTATCAAGCTATCTTTATATATATATTAACCTCTAAACGTTTAGTACATCTTTAAAATCACGAGTAAACTTTCCCTGGCACAGTCTTTTAATCTTTATTATTAGTAATAACATGGCTGAAGTGATAACTTGACTTGGCTTACGAGGTGACTGCCATGTGGGATGTTGTCTAGATGATCACTGACCCGATGGGACCGATGATCATTGTCTCGGCCAACACCTTGAAACTCTTGCTAGATGGCTGGATACGCTGGACACGGCATATAATTGTGAGGAGGTTTCTCTCTCTGCAATGACGCGCTGGCCTAGTTGGTAGTGACCCTGCCTACGAAGCTAGCGGTCCTGGGTTCAAATCCCGGTAAGGGCAGATATTTGTGTGATGAGCGCGAATATTTGTTCCTAAGTCATGGATGTTTACTGAGAATTTTAGTATATATTTCTCTATATAAGTATTTATATCGTTGTCTACTAACTACCCATAACTAATACAAGCCTAGAGCTTAAATTGGGACTAGGTCAATTGGTGAGACATTGTCCCCTGATATTTATAATTTATTATTTATAACCCCGGGAGCTGGAGCCCTGCCCCGCTGCTTGTGACACTCGTAGATTAGAATTTTTATAAAGTATATTAAAGTAAGTACATTTTAATTTTACTGTACAGAAAGTTAAATTAATAAATAAAATGGCTGGCGTTACGGAATAACCCCACGAGCCTGTCTGCTATTCGCAATTCTTGTTTGTATTTTTCACCGAGTATTTTCAAGAATACACATTGCTTGCAAAGTGGGTAGAAGGGGGGATTTATGACATCTTGTGTAATGCGGACTTGTCACAACAAGTTCTGCTCTTAACATGTTACCAGCGGAAGATTTTCGTGTGAATTGGTTGATTTCTTATAGGTTTATTGAATTCTAAACCTTAAGATACAGTGTTATTATCTGTGGTTGGAATATTAAACCATTTTAAACCATTAACGAGAAAGTGAGGTAAACATATTTGTTTTCTCCTACGTAATCATTTTAAAAAAATGTGCCAATTCAATTGAAAATTTAGAATTTACCTAGGGTGACGGCACCAAGGTTGGTCACTTTTAGATGAAGGTCCAAAAAATGGATCCAACTCTTCAAAGATCCCAAGGTTATAAATTGTTTGTTTCAAAGCAAATGAATAACCCTTAACTCAATCAAGTGTCAACCTAGTCTTGTTGGTCTTGTAGTTACTTGTGGGAGGACCTTGTGCAGGGTCCGTCCGGGTTAGTACCACCATGTTATCCATTAACCTACTGCCAAGCAGCAGTGTTTGCATTGTTGTGTTCCAGTTTGGGGATAAGACAGCCGGTGAAATGATTAGCATAGAGGCATTCCATCTGAGTCCTCGGGGTTGGCAGTGCATTTGCAGTCTTGTGAATGCGAATGTCTATGGGTCACAGTTTCCACTTACCATCAGGTGGCCTGTGTCCTCGTTTGCATTCCTATGCCACAAAAAAAAAGTTATAGTAAAGTCTTAAAACATTTCTCAACAGTTTTGCAATTGTAACTTCCCTCCAAATATCTAAATAAACAACAAATCCAAGTGAACATCTTAGCTTGTTGCACGTATAATCTAGTTATATTTTTACGCCAATTTTCTCGGCGACGATTCGGCAGCGAGAGATACCGTGTCCCTTGGTGGCGTTATCGCCCAAAGTACGTTCTACTTTGTAAAACAATGCCACAGATACAGCTCAATTAAGCCATGGTTATACAAAGTGGAAGCATACGGCGGGCTAAGTTCAAGAAATATGAATTGGGATAGACCAAAAAAAGAACGCACGGTTTTTACATTGTAATAAGGTAATTTTAAGAGACCATTTTCATTTTTGTATTTGACCCAATAGTTTTGTTTTAATATCTTTATTTATTTAGCAGACGTTTGGGAGCTACGATGCACAAACAGACACAAACAGAAAATTTTAACACCATTTTTTTATTCATTTATGTGATACGACGAAGTCCTTCCAGTTTTAGGCGCTGTTTAAAAAGCGTGAAATAGAAAATAAAAAATTAAAAGTTTTAAAACCCACGACTCAAAGCAGTCCGTATATTGAATTTTTTGTCTTAAATATTGCAACGCACTTACACACCTCATTAGCACATCGAGGAGTTTCATTATAAGCACGAGCATTGTACTAACGTTGACGTTACTCGCTGCCGCTTCCGCTACAGCTCCCGCTAAAGCACCCACAACACTCCCAGCGCTCGACGGGCATAAACTTGCGCGTCGATGATAAGATGGGTGATACATCTTTCAGTGGCGTCGCTTTTGTGTTCCCGTTTTATGACTCGGGAAATTTGGCAAGGAACGTGGCTTGTCAAGACGGTTAAACAAGATGTAGATACGTAATCTAAGCAGTTTCCTGGTTGGAAAAACCCGGTGTTAATACTTTGTTGTCTTTTTTATAGGAGGCGAATATTTTTGTTTAAAAATTAAAGACGGTGTTTAAGTTTATCTGAAACATCAAAATTATGAAATAACATCATCGTTAACCTAGTGAGTTACATTATAAATAAACTATTGAAAAAATAAAGAGTGAAAGAAAAACATTAATTTGTCACAAACAACACTAAGGAACAGAGAAATACGCACTAGAAGAATGTAGTCACGAAATGGTCCCAACTCAGCGTAAAGTTGGAATTTAAGATAGCCGCTAGAACCATCTGGTAAAATCACGGAATTTTACACGCACTGAATTACTCAAACACAAAAAAAAAACAAAGAAAAATCAAAATAAATAAATAAAATAACGCACGCAACCTTTTATGCAATATTTTTTTGGCTGAATGGGCATTCAGTTATTAAATTAGTATTTCTTCCACCAATTGGGATAGACCAAAAAATATAACTCACAGTTTTGACATTCTAATTCGAAAGAATATGTAATTTTAAGAGGCCAATTTCGTTTATTTTGTATTCGACCCAATAGTTTCGTTTTAATATCTTTATTTATTTAGCGTGACGTATACATTTTATGGATGACATGATTATTTTAAATTTGGGATGGCATTTTCAAATAAATTACAACAATTAAATGATATCTAATGATAAAAAGTGATTGTAATAGTGTATTATAACATATTTTTTCCAGTGGTTTTTCGCCTAACCCATAAGATAAACCTACGAGGGCTTCAAGCCGAAAACGAAGGTCAAACAATCAATGGTCAAATATACTTTTGTCAAAATATTCGAAATAAATAAATATTTAAAAACGTAATAATGCAGAACTGCTTTAAAACTTTATTCCTCGAAATAGTTTTTGAATTAGAGTCATTGTAAAAATATGAACATCCAAATTACTTCGGGTAGCTTGGAGATCTAATGTAAGCAGACCTTACGAGTATATCGATATAAGGACTGATCTGGTTTATTTAGACGGAAATTTGCAACTGGATTTCCGCTTTAACTACCTAACGTAAACCCGCCGTTTGGTAAATTTAGCTTTACAAAAAGACAGCAGGCAAATAACAAAATGAAAACCAAGCTTTAAAAACCCGACTCCATTTTTTTTATATTACCCACAACGTATAGGTATGTTAATAATTGTCATTTTGCCATTGTTGTCATTTAAATTTTAACAGTAAGTAAAAATACCCTATTTCATCCGGGATGGCGAAAGGATTCTAACGATACCACATATCTGAATCGGCTGAGGCGTTTAGAAGCTATGGTGGAATAAAGATAAGATAAGATAAGATAAGATAATCATTTATTTGCGTTAAACATTACCGTTAAATGTATACATCTAGGTCTTATTGAACTATTGGCAGGTTTACATGTTTAACCGTTTCCGGTATGCAAATTTCACTTAAAAGCTAATAACTAATAAATAAAAATAAAAAAATACAAAAAAAAAAAATAAGTCACAATTACATGTCAAAAAATTCATTTATACTATAGAAATTATTATTACTCAACCATTGATATAATTTATTTTTAAATTTCCTATTATTATTAGATTTAAATTCACCCGGTATTTTGTTGTATACTTTTATACACATTATTAAGCAACTTTTTTTGTGCTTCGCTAATCTGGAAAAACCATCAGGTAGCAATCTGTCGGGGTCTCGGCAGGAACGTGGATGACTATCGCATGCTTTTTTAAAGAGTTCTATATGTCTATGAACAAACACGCACGTCTCGTAGACATAGAGAGCTGGAAGAGGCAACAAACCAAGCTTTTTAAAGACTGGTCTGCACGATTCGATAGGCCGTAGGCCACACATTGCTCTTACGCATTTTTTTTGTGCAATGAATGCCTGATGATAAAGAATCGTACATACAAAAAGGAAGGAGGAGTACGTGAAAGGGTGAAAACGGGATCCTGTTACTAAGACTCCGCTGTCCGTTTGTCCGTCTGTTGGTAATCAGCCTGTATCTCACGAACCGTGATAGCTATATAGTTGACATTTTCACAGAAGATATATTTTTATTGCCGCTTTAACAACAAATACCTACTAAAAGCTGTATAAAATAATATTTATATCTAGAACTTTTTATAAGGTGTTCTAACAAAAACATGCTTATAGATGTTTGTCTCAACAGTTTTTTGTTCATTATTTACTTTGAAAAAAAACTGCTAATGGCTAAAGAGCTTACACGGCTCATGGTCTTTTCTACGTCAAAGCTAGTGTTAGACTTAAAAAAAAAACGCGGTTACAAATAAAATGACATCATCCGACCATTCATCCCATAGCACGTGTAATAAAAACTGATAGTACCTATTAAATCATTTTGTTCTCAGTATATAACGATAATAAAAAAATGCAGGCATCTGTTTTTTAGAACACCTTTTCAAAATCTTGTTGTCAATTATATTTATTGCGCTGTAAACCAACCCCGGAGATACTCAGCACCACTAAATAATGCATGCAGAAGTTCATGTCTGTCCCTGAGACAGCAAATAACAAAGTCAGGCTAGATATCTCTCTTTGTATACCTACAGGATATTTATGTTTAAGTCTTGTACGAAGAATAAAGTTCTGCTTGCGCGTCCGTACATGTTGAATAAAAATAAGAATAAAGTTATCCACTTGTTAAACCGTAAACTATTGTACTTACCGAATTTTGAGTCATAAAAATAAATCCATAATTATTTATGCTCATACAAATTGGAAACCATAACGATTCAAAATTCTAACGTTAACAATCCATAATGTAAAAAATTATAAAATTTTACAGGGGGGTTATAATGACCTAACTTTGCAGATCAGTTTACACTGAGAGGAAAGCTATAACTAACTATTCTATAAACTTTCATTTCGCAAACAGGCACTTCCCGCTGGATTATTTTATATTTTTTTGTGGTCAAAAGTCAAACTTAACCTAACATATTTAATAAGCCTATGTAACTAATGTAATATGTAACGGTTTAAGCATAGATATAGTTGGTCAAGTTTTAAGACTTGTTGGTAATTTTTTTAGCTCTGCCTACCCCTGTCTGGGAATAAAGGCGTGAGTTTATGTATGTATGTATGTAGTTTGTCAAATGATGATTTGGTCAAAAGTCGGGATAACTTTCATCCCACATGCTTTCATCTTTGAAGATACAATACGTAATCTTCTTATGCCCACCCCTATCATACAACGAAATTAGCCAATGTTATATTAACCTTACATAAATAGAATAGAGTAAATTAGATTAGATCACATTTCTTACTTAGTTGACGGTTATGAAAACCAAAATAAATTTAGGTATCTCTTTTGCAATGGATCTTTATTTTAGTCCCTTGTCATATGACATTAAACAGACAAGGTACTAAAGTGTACACTACAGTACATTATTATTTATGAACTTGACCGTACAAGGACTGTAGGAGGGCTTTAACGGTAAAAAAAAACTTAAATCAACGTCTCCCTATTTATCTTTCAAATAAATAACCTTATATATTACATAACAACTAGTCCACACATTTAGAAATCCATCATTACTCTTGCTTCATAGATGTACAGTGCTACCATTTCTTAATAACGATTGGCAATCTTCGTTTTTCTATGACACACGAGAGACAAATATACTGTCAAGTTAGGAATACTTCTTCTTCTTTGAATTAATGGCGGTCCACCAATGCCCGGTTCCTATATTCAAGAAACGAATCGTTTCCTTTACGGGCAGTAGCGTTATGACATTTGCTTCATACAAAATGTGTCAAATTTTAACGAGACGTCACAACTCTACCAACGGTTTTGAATATAGGAACGCACCCCAAGTGATTTCGCCAGTGTCAGTGAGAGAGTTTAATCAGTAGGGTAAAGTCACCAGTGGTCAGCTAGACACCAGTAGTCGACCTCATAGTGAGTGCGAAGAGTGGGAAATATATCTTTCATACTCTTCCCACTCATACAAAGTATAGGCAGGGGCTGACTATAGGTCTCTGGCTGACCACTGGTGACTTTTCCCTATATAGAACCGTAAATCAAAATTAACAAAAGTAAAAGCCGGCATTTTTCAATCGGCCATCTTCTCTCTCCAAAGGAATCCTGTAGTAGCTTAGAGTGAAAGTGACAGTACTATCGCAAATTTCAGCTTCGAATTAAGGGTAATGGCTCCGGAGCCTTTTTCCCGGAGCCCATTTAAACCGCGTTACTGCTGTCTGCTTGTATAATATTAAATCCCCGACTGACAGCTACCTGTAACTGACACACGGTTCAGGAAGTCAACGTTCTAAATTAAAAATTTAAGGATGTCATTGTATAATTTAATAGACGTCTATTCTGTATTATAAGTTTAGGTTACGATAAGTTCCTTTTTTTA
This sequence comes from Acleris emargana, assembly GCA_927399475.2. Classification (NCBI taxonomy): domain Eukaryota; kingdom Metazoa; phylum Arthropoda; class Insecta; order Lepidoptera; family Tortricidae; genus Acleris; species Acleris emargana. Next base: position 4,936,201 of record OV656843.1, read on the forward strand.
TAATAATTCAAATACAGCCGTTTCTATTGCAAAAATCTTTTTCGCTTAAACGATCTTCGACATTGGACCCGATTCTACGTGCACATCGCTTAAATAGCCTAAAACTAACTAAAACTAAATTGTCTAATTTTTAAGACATAGTTTAGACGGCAGATTTAATCAGTGCTATTCCAGAATGTCAAGCTGGCAATGTATAAGACCGCCTAAAATAAGAAGGTTCAGATTCAAATTAGCGCTCTCATGGCGCTGTCATTTGATTATGACAGCTGCTCATAGAATAGCAAAGTGTTCTAGCGACATCTAAATAAAATTAGGAAGCTTAGAGGCCACTGTAGAATCGGGTCCAGTGTTTCGACAGTGAACCTAAAATTATAATGTACAAGCAAGCTTTCGAACTCACAATTTTGCCTCTTTATAATAATCATTAGTATTCTTTTAGGAGTCTATCGATATTCACATAAACGACTCTTTAACACTTATTTATTGATGTTTGTTTTAAATTACTCATTATTTCGTTAAGCACCATAATAGGCTGCTATAAGCGTTGTGGTATCCAAAAGACCTGACGGTATTTTTTCTGAACTATCCTCATTTTTCTGAAGTGTGTTTCGTGATACATCGCCGCCCGGCACGCAAATTTCTCTTGTTGACCTTCACAGAAAGGGCTTGGAACAGATACATAATGGATATTTGTTTTAAAATGCTTATCTAGTTTACGAAGCAATTTATACTTCAAAAATCACGTGTTGTCCCAACGACCCGACAGTATTCTTCCTGAACTATCCTCGTTTCTCTGAAGTGTTCCGTGATACATAGCCGCCCGGCACGCAAACGTCTCTTGTTGACATTCACACAAACGGCTTTTCACAGTTATTTATGGTTATTTTTTCACGTTTTAGATGTATTAGTGCGAAAGTATAGAACCTCTTAGGCTCTTCAGCAGTTTTATTTTTATTAAACAACTATTATAGAAGTATCTTAGCCTATTTGTGCAAATAGAGGTTTCCGAATTAAAACAATTTTTTAGAGTTGTTGGTAATACTGCTAAATGTGTAGCTAAGAGCAAAACTCGAGAACGGCTGAACCGATTTGGCTGATTTCTTTTTCGTTGTGTTCGTCATTGTTAGGACAAGGTTTGTATGACAGAAAATAATTCAAAAATCCACCGGGGAAGTCAGAAATTTGCAGCGGGGCGAAGCCGCTGGCGGGCCGCTAGTTTTTACTAAAACTGTTAGAAAAACACTGGTGGAGCTACTCCGGGAGTTTCTTACTATTTTTAAGTCTCGGAGCAGTCACGTAAAGCTCCTTAACACGTGACTTTAGGTAAGAAACACAGTATTTTCTAGAAAGACCGAGTGTTAGTTCAGTTTTCAATGTAAACCTTATCTTTGTGAGTTTAAGAAGCACGTCGCTAGGTATGTTACTTACAGTGAAGTTTGAGTGAGATAGCGTTATAGGAGTCATGTGACTATCTCTTTCGCTGCCTGGAACTTAGGTTTTGACAGCTCGTTTAACGGCCTCTAAGGTATGATTACTTAAGACCAACCTTTTCTTTAAAGTTTTAATAAAAAGTACATTATTAACAATGTGACTCCTTATTCATAGCAATTGTACAGTACTTAGATTTATTGATGTTAACAATTCGTATGCTTAGTAATAAACGGGCCTAACTCAAAATTGGCATTAAATTAGTTATTGTATTAAAACGGCTTATAACTGACAGCACTTTCGGCTCTCTTTCTTAAACCAGCCAAAATCGCGTATTAAAAAGAGATGGCATGATACCAAATAATTCAATGGAAACAAGAAGTGCCAATTACGAAACTTTAAACTCGATTTACCACAATTCACGATTTTTGAGTTAAGCCCGTTTATTACTAAGCATGCGAATTAAAAGTTAAAAACTAAACTAATATAAATAAACCCGCCGGTGTGGTTGCCGGGTTAGAATAGTGCCACTCCATGTCTTCTCGTGGATGTGATAAGACGCGACTAAGGGAATAAAGGCTTGTAGTACTGTTAGGCGATGGGCTTGCCACCTGTCACTAATACACTGGGAAACATCTTAGCCTACTTGTGCAAAATGTGGTTACAGAATTATCAAGAAGTTTAAAGACTTGTTGGTAATTCTTTAGCTCTGCCTATCCCACTCTGGGAATGAAGGCGTGAGTTTATGTATGTATGTATGTATGTATAATTTTATATAAATAAATAAAAAATAAGCTACTCAAATATTAAAGATGTAAATAATAATCACCATTATAAAAAGAACATTGTACTTAAAAATAACGGCAGAGGCATACCAGTTTTTATATTTTTTATATTTATGGCATAGCAAGGCAAACGAGCACTCCAGGCCACCTGATGGTAAGTGGAAACTGTGACCCATAGACATTCGCATTCACAACACTGCAAATGCACTGCCAACCCTGAGGACTAAGATGGAATGCCTCTATGCTAGTCATTTCACTGGCTGTCTTATCCCCAAACCGGAACAGAACAATGCGAACACTGCTGCTTGGCGGTAGGTTAATGGATAAGATGGTGGTACCAACCCGGACGGACCCTGCACAAGGTCCAAGGTCCTCCCACAAGTGTATTTAGGAATGTTGGACTCACACAACTTGCACATTGCTAGTGTTTTGCAGGACAGAGATTTTAGCTCAGTCCTATTTTTTCAAATGACAAAGAAAATACAATGATACACTTATTATTTTGTGCGATAACTGTTTTGTTGTTTATTATTTTTCCGTTTGTAAAAATAATAGTGGTGTATGTAACTGGTTCATAAAGCTCGCAAACTCGCGCTCTAACCTCAGCACGAGTACCTTAAGAGCTAATTATGAACATAACTTTTTCTACGAGCTAAAAATTATAATGTCAAAAATAAACAATCTTTCACTTTTTCTGGATACTTTCTTCAATTTTTCTGCTAACAATAACAATGCTATAATAATTATTATAGAACTGTTATCACCATGGTAACGCTCAATACGCAATAGCTGGTTTTTTGATACCTTCGCAACGATATCAATATACGGTTTATAGTACGCGAGTAGTAATAGTTATTTGTTATACAAGTGGGGAAAGTTGTATTTTACTTTCGAGTATTCAATTGAAACACGAGCTAGCGAAAGGATTCTATGATTGACCACGAGCGAAGCGAGTGGTTCAAAAATAGAATCCTGAGCGTAGCAAGTGTTTCAAGACACGAGACGTAAAATAACTTTTCACCAGTGTATAACACAAAACTTTTCACCTCACTACAGCGAGGAAACTAAGAAAAGGGTTTGTACTGTAAGCTCAGTTCCGCATTTTGCACGGTTTTCTGTATTTCCACAGATGTTAATACGACTTTATCACTCGAATCACTCATTTATAATAACACAACAAACTAGAAAAACATGCGAATATTTAACGTTGACTACAGCGAGGAAACTAAGAAAATGGTTTGTACTGTAAGCTCAATTCCGCATTTTGCACGGTTTCCTGTAATTCCACGGGTGTTAACACGTCTTTATCACTCAAATCACTCATTTTTAATAACAAAACAAACTAGAAAAACATGCGAATATTTTAACGTTGACGGCTTAATAGAAAAGTTTTGACGTAAGTTTTTTTTTATTATTTCGGATGCGTTTTGTTTGCACATCGACTTATTTGGACTATCAGAACATTTTATCCGTTTTTAAAACAAGAATGAAGGTTAATTTTGAATGCTGATATTTATGAAATAAAAAAAGAACCCTACACTGAGCATGGTCAGACATGCTCTTCATCATGTCAGCCGAAAGACGTCCACTGCTGGACATAGGCCTCCCCCAAGGCTCTCCACTCAGACCGGTCTTGTGCTTCTCGCATCCACCGCGCTCCCGCGATCCTTACAAGGTCGTCACTCCATCTTGTTGGAGGCCTACCTACAGCTCGTCTCCCGGTCCGCGGACGCCACTCAAGAACCTTAAGACCCCATCGGCTATCAGTCCTGCGTGCGATTTGCCCCGCCCACTGCCACTTCAGTCTACGGATCCGAGACGAGGGCGCTAACAATGGGCCTCATGAGAAAGCTCAAGGTCACTCAGAGGGCTATGGAGAGGGCTATGCTCGGGGTTTCTCTGCGTGATAGAATCAGAAATGATGATATACGCAGTAGAACTAAGGTTGCCGACATAGCCCGAAGAATAGCTAAACTGACATGCTCTTGCCTGGTGTTTATTATTAATATTTGAAGGCCCCCCAAATGTAAAGGGGAAGCTAAGCAGGTGCTATTTCATTGAACTTTGAAATATTATTTATTTTGAATATTCACGTGGTTGTTTATTATATGTTTCCATTCCAAAATCCCCTCAGGTCTTATCGTACTTCAGTCCATGACAGCTCTCTGTTATTTTCTGGTGTTCCTATTTCGAATATGGGCTATGGTGTTTAACCTTCACATCTCCCCTTCTCTGTCTTCAACGCTATTCTTGTCTTAACAGAGGGGTTATTATGACCTAACCTTGCAGTTCAGTTAACGGTAAGAGACAAGGACAGAGCCATATACCTGCTACAGCTCTGTCCTTAAACTTAACTGCACCAGTCCCTTTTTTGTTTTTTTTCATATTGAGCATTTCTAAAAAAGTTTGTACATTTTATTTACGACATCGATTTGCAAAAAAAATTGCAGGTTGGTAGAGTGAATGAAGCTGAGCCTAAATAACATAGTCTCCCAAAATGTCCTCATACATTTGTATGAAACTTTCCTTTTTTGTTACCATGAACCAAAGAAAGTTGGTAACAAAAAAGGAAAGTTTCATACAAATGTATGAGGACATTTTGGGAGACTATGTTATTTAGGCTCAGCTTCATTCACTCTACCAACCTGCAATTTTTTTTGTAAATTGAAGTCATGAATGAAATGTACAAACTATTTTAGAAATGCTCTATTACGAATATTCAAATGATTCAATTCTATTACATTCCCAATAAGTATATCCTGCCACCTTCATCGAGGTCTGCCTCAACGTCAAACTCCGTTTGGTAAGTGCTAAACAAAAGATTTTTTGCTAAAATTCATTCCTGGGGGATTATTATGACATAACTATGCAGTTGCAACTGCATAAGTATGTTATAATAACCCCACTAGTCTACAACCTATATCTTCATAAAGGGTAAAGTCACCATTCTAAATTCTGAGTTTTGACACATTTTCAACTATGCATTTTGGTTTTATGTGAGATTCATTGTTTTATATAATGCTAGGTTAAGTTTATTATTGTTTAATATCATTAGCAATATTTAAAAAACGACTGACTGTTGAGTTTCTTGCCGCGTTTCTTCTCAGCAGTAGTCTTTTGCGAAGCGCTGGTAGATTTTTGACGAGTAAAAGTGCCCGTGCGGCCTACTTACTGAATAAACATTTTTCTTTATCTTTTAGTGGTCAACCAGAGACCTATTGTCGGCCTCTGCCTTTACTTTGTGAGGGTGGGAAGAGTACGAAAGATATATTTCCCACTCTTCGCACTCATATTAGATCGACTAATGGTCTCTCGCTGCCCACTGGTGACTTACCCTAAGAACTTAAAAAATATTTGAAGTCACAATGAAAAACCTTTCTCTCTTCGAAAAAATACTCGCAAAGAACAGAAACGCTACGCATCGATCGGCTCTAGTCTTAAAAATGCAATAACTCGCGAATGGTTCCTAGTTTCGCCTTTACCGCCATTTCTCATCCAACTCACGAACCACCATAAAAACCAGCGAAGTCAACTTCGCGTGCCGATTGCGAAACTACATAAAAATCTACAAAATCTCGCCTAAAATCAGGATGGTAAGGTTGTTTATTGAGTGTATATGTTATTTTACTCGATAGGCAGGGTGGAAAGAGACGGCCTGACCTTAAAATGGGAGATTATGATGTATCTCCAATAGGGAATGCAAATAACCGATTTTAACCGGTTATTTTCATACAAATACAGTTAATAATTGCATTCCCTTATCTCCAATACTTTATTTTTCTCCTAGAATTATGCTAATATCTGTACCGGGTGCTATTCCTTCTTTTTGTTGAAAATGTTGCCTATAGTTTGATTGGCATACTTCCTTTTTAGCTTGAAGATTTTTTAGCATACAATATGTTTTTCGTTCTAAAGCACTTTTGACCTATTTTTCGGGTGTGTAATGTTCAGCATAAAAACAAATAGACTAATGATCGATCATTTTACATAACATGAATTGCATAATTTCGATCTGTATAATAAACCATCGATATAATAGTCATGATGCTTTTCGAGATTAGTTAAATTAAATTAAAGAAAATGTTTGTATGTTGAAGCCCACCCCTATTTTTCTTGTCTAAAATTTTAATTACTAAAAGGCTACATCTATAATCTGGTCAATCCCCCCCCCCCCCCATTATAAAACACCTAGGTCTCAACTAATCTATAGGTTAGGTAAGGTCAGAATTGTGTCAAGGCGCGCCCACAAGAAAGCCCACACCGCGGAATAGAAGCACACCACAACTACGCGGAATACGAGCTCCGCCAAGCGGAGCTCCGTCGACTTCGCCTCACGGTCAACGTTTTACCATAAAATCATTCGACAAAAAAGGATATTCCCGACAAATGTTATTCTTAACAATTGTTTTTTAGACCAAACAATATTATGCAAAACAATTTCGATCAAACAATTATGCGACATTTGAATCATTAGACGAAACGTTGGTATGCAAAAAAATACATGGTGAAACAAAAGTAGGCTGGTGGTGAAAGCTCTTTTTTTTGTAATAATCTTACTTATCATATTAAAATAAAAATGTACAATCCAACGAAGCGTTTAAACATCAGTTTATAAACCTTTCATTTAATAATCCATGATAAAGGTAATCCGTGGATGAGTATAAATGGAACTGAAATTGTAAAATTCTCATTGTATTGACATCGGAAAAGTGATGATTTATTAAATGTTCAATTGTTTTTGTTCTAAATTTTTGAGTGTTATTTTTGTATTATTTTATGTTGACGATCTCAATGTAATATCCTATTTTGCCATTGATAGATAAATAAACTAAAGTATTACATGCCACTTAGAATGATAAAATTGTATTTTCGGTAAGGCCTTCGTCCTTTTCCAGCCTGTATACGAAATAGGGTTGCACTTTTATATTCCGTGATAAAACTGACGGCCGGTCCCAACAATATCAACTTGTACGGACATAAATTTGGACATCCCTCAAGCAGTAAACCGGCTGAATTGATTAGCAGCAATCTGCTTATCCCTTGAACCTTCGTAAATTATCAGCTAATGCCCCTCAGGAGTATCAAATGTCTGTTCCCGATTTAGTGTTTGAATTTGGGTGAATGGTGCCGTAAATTCAGACGTTTAGGTTATACGATTTTGGGGAATGATGAGTTTGTTTATTAGCAACTAGAAAGAATGATGGGCAAAAATGTATGGAACCCAGCCCAAACACCAATAGTATTATAACGTATGTAGGCTTAATTGATCCCACTATTTGATGTAATTGTTATTATGACGACTATACTGTGAAGGCTGGGAGAATCGAGATATTTTATGATGAAATACTTAAGTTCGTACAGACCCGGAATGAAAACGCGGGTAACTTTCAACTCTATGAAGATGTGTTAAGGACAAACCCTCACATTCAGCAATTATGATCTCGCTTTCCATAAGGCTGGTAACTCTGTGCTATGGGACATGTTGAAGATTTGATTTGCAACTATTTAATTAGTGCTATTGTATTTATTTTTAAGAATAAATATCTATACTAATATAATAAAGCAGAAGAGTTTTTTGCTTGTGGGTTTGTGTGTTTGTTTAAACGAGTTATCTTTCGAACTACCCGTCGGAATGGAATATATTTTTTTGTACATGATAGCCAGTTGCATGAGAAATACTTTAACCTAAATAAAACGGTCAAGCGTGAGTCGGATATACGGGAAATAGCATTGTAACGCATGCGGGGGACATCTAGTGCAGTAAATAAACGTTGTGTGTGTGTAAATATTTAAAGGCTGATAACTCTCTTCTCCGGGGTTTTTGAAGTTTGTCCCCGAATTAGAAAATGAAGCTTATATAACTACCTTTCACGTGGTATACATGAGATTTGTATTGGTTATATGGGCCAATTTGCCCATCATTCTTTATAGGATTTTTATAGTTTCGCCATGTCCGTCCGTCCGTCCATCCTCAGCCTGTTCTAGAAAGCTGTAATTTGGCATGAATATACAAATTTTCACACCAAAAAAGTGGTAAAATCACATCATGAAAAAATTTTTTTCGTGTATCTCTCCTGCACGTAACGTGGGGATGTATTTTTTTTTCTTCTACCCCATAGTGTGGGGTGTCGTTGCATAGGTTTTTCAAAAATATGGGTTTTTGGAATCAATTTTTCGATTAAGGTATCCGTTTATAAAATATTATGCTTTAAATCGCTATTTTTTGTAAGAGTCAAGTGTTCTTGAGTTACAAACGGTTTAAATATTTATACCTATCGAAAACTTATTTGCGGTGTTGGTAAACTGACCACGACATATGTAGATGTATGGGGATAACAGTTTTCCAACGGCAAAGTTAAGTTTGTCGCTAGGTCTTAATTTTGTTTGTAGTAACGGCTTCGGAACCCTACACTGGGCATGGTCCGACATGGTCTTCCCCGGTTTTTTAAGTTGTTTTATATAGTGATTGGTCACGTGGGGAGAGTGGATGAAGTAAGATGACCAAAAAGATAAAATAGATAAATAAAATGTATGAGTGTGAAAAGCACACAAGACCGGTCTGAGTGGAGAGCCTTGGGGGAGGCCTATGTCCAGCAGTGGACGTCTTTTGGCTGAAATGATGATGATGATGATGAGTGTGGAAGGTATATTGTCTGGATCGTAGCAATCAAGCGTGGATGTAGCGTTTGCGGGTGGGAGGACCTTGTGCAGCGTTCGTCCAGATCGCTACCACCATCCACCGCCACCGCCAAACAGCAGTGTTCGCATTGTTGTGTTCCGGTTTGGGGATAAGACAGCCGGTGAAATGACTAGCATAGAGGCATTCCATCTTAGTCCTCAGGGTTGGCAACGCATTTGCAGTCTAAGGATTGCATTTGCAGTCTTGTGAATGCGAATGTCTATGGGTCACAGGTTGCCACTCACCATCAGGTGGTCTGTGTGCACGTTTGTCTTCTCTATGCCGTAAAATAAAAAATAAAAAAAATAAAAGGACGCGGTCTCTGCCTATCCCTACTGGAAAGAGGCGTGATTGTGTGTATGTATGTATGTTTTGTTTGGAAAATGAGTGTGTAGTTAATATGAGTATATACCTTTGTTAAGGCCCTGTCATCCCGGCTCATAGACACCTCTGGAGATCCTAGAGCTGGTGCTTACCTCTCCCAAAGGATTGGGCTAGCTAGCTATCCAGAGAGGTAATGCAGCCAGTGTCATAAGGATCATGCCGCGAGCGGACCTGCTAGAGGGGGTGTTCTTTTTATAGTGGTGATTATTATTATTATCTGTAATATTTGAGTAGGTAGCTTAGTTTTAACTTTTAATTGTGGTATCTCTTTTGTTTGTAGAATAAATTAAATTCCTTATACTTATCCAACACTAGGCCCAAAAATAATAAAACCTCACACGTCTGATATGACTATTTAAATTTAACATGAGAACTTGTTTGCCTGTGTTAGTATCCACTGCAGGGTCTCTTCTCTTGGCCCCTCCGTTCCTAATGAGGTCCCTATTTATTTCATTTATGAGTGAAAAACATGAGGATTTTTACACTCTACATTTTAAATAACACTGTAGACTGGAGATTCTATTACTGTGTTGTGTACGAAAACATTTGTTAGTTTTTTGAAAGGAGGCCATTTTATTTTACACTGTCTGACATATAGTTAAATATAATTCGTTTATATTGGTCATTCTTTGCTTCAAGTGTACCACTTGTAATGTTTATTACCCCTTCACGCTGATGGCTGAACTGATTTATGAAGATAGGTTATGCTTTGGGTATGCCCACATAGGCTACATTTCAGTCGGAAAATTTAAAAGTTCCCAAAGAAATTCCAATAGTCGAAATCTACGCGGACAAAGTCACGGGCAGAAACTAGTAGTTACTATACGCCATTATTATTCCCAATGCCTTCGATTCCAACCACGAGGTAAAGAGAATTACACCCGTTTCACCGTAAACGGACACGTAGAAGATAAAAATCGTCCGTCACTTCGATATTCAAAGGACCACGTTAACCCTTCCATCTACTGTAGAGAAGAAGGGCATAACAGTTTGCGATCTGTGAGCACTTACTGCCTTTTCACTTGGGAACACGCGTGTCCTTAATACCGACCCAGGAGGTAATCTCTCAAGGGAAATGCTTTTTTTACACCGGCCCACTTTACGCTACCTTTGTTTGAATGTGTGAATGTGCTGTGAAAATGACTGGAGAGTTATTCTTTAATTTAGGCTTTTCTCCCGACTTCCTGGAAAATGGTAGGTAATGTAGGTAATTCTATTTTGGGTGGTTATGTCCTTGTTCTTGGGTTCCTTTTTGAAGGACTGGCTACAGACTGCAAAGAATAGGGAAACATGAAAAAAGGGAGGGAGGCCTTTGCCCGGCAGTGGGACACAACAGGCTCTTCATAATAATAATAATGTCCATGTTACCATAATTATTGAGTCATCATTTTATACCGCTGGAACCATAAACTTTGTTGGTTTTTTTTTTTTATTCATAACCCGTTTGTGAGTATCTTTGTCCTTGGTTACTTGTAGCTGATGCAGCTTCATCAATTTTATAGGGTTACCTAATTATTTTATCAAAACGTTTTACAACAAACGTATCATTATGCAGAAATTTCATTTCATTGAAAGGCATTTCTTGCTGCATGAGTTATTTTCGCAGTCTAACCAAACCTAACCTACGTAATTAATGTTAAAGACATATATTCCCGAAAACATTCTGGTTTTAGCAGATTTTTTCTTTCGATGAAATGTAATTTCGGTTAATGATACATACAACACACAAATTCGTCAAATCTAAGGATCAAGTCATGAAAAGTCAAGGACCAATTAAATGAGTATTTAAATAACGAACAAAATCAAACAACTTATATAGATGCTCAAACAAAGGAGCTATAACAAATTAAAAGTAATTATCCTAGAAAATTTAAACGAACAAGTAACTTATATTCGTAATTTAGTTACGATGTAAGAAACCCCGAAAATTAACACCAAACATGTTCATAATTATAAATTAATTATTCCCCAATGGCCTCACGATTTCACACCAACCCTTCGGGGCTGCCTAACCCCATACATGAAACATCAGCTAATAGAAACTTTTGATCGACCAAAGCCAAGGTTCGTTTTAAAATTCACTGAGTTCACGTAGGTCAAATAAAGGTACGCAATGGTGTTATTCTTACAAATAAATGTAAGCTAGTTTCTTCAGTCGATGATTAATTTACCGAAGAACCAACATATTATGACCCTTCAGCTTCGTACAAGTACATCATGTCAGCCGAACGACGTCCACTGCTGGACATAGGCTTCCCCCAAGGCTCTCCACTCAGACCGGTCGTATGCTTTTCGCATCCACTGCGTTACCGCGATCCTTACAAGGTCGTCACTCCATCTTGTTGGAGGCCTACCTACAGCTCGTCTCCCGGTCCGCGAACACCACTCAAGAACTTTCTGACACCATCGGCCATCAGTTCTGCGTGCAATGTGCCGGGCCCACTGCCACTTCAGTTTAGCTATTCTTCGGGCTATGTCGGTGTCGTATAAGTACGGCACATTAAAAATAATCAAACTTTTTGTGACCCACCTTAGGTTCAAAGAAAATCTGACACTCTACAGGAATTAGGTTAAGTTTCCTATAAGTAATGACATCGCCGACTTCAAGGTCATTTTTTTTAATGGGTCCTATGCGTTCGTGACCGTTCTCTGGCACTATGCCAACAAGCAGATTGTTCGAATTATAGTGTGCCAGTGTGAGGATAACAGACAAAGACGGCAATCCGACGCTATTGTTAGAAAGAGATAAATATTTGTTTCAAATTGCGTACCCGAATGACGCGGCATGCCTAGCAAAATATTGCAGAAATTTAAGTGAAAGTTCCACTTTTGAAACTTACAAGCCGCCCATTACTAGTCACGAATAACTTCGAACCGCCAAAATTTTCTGATATTAGGTTTCTATGCCTTTAGAACTCCAAATGTATTGGTTTAACGGAGAATCCTACGTCGAACTCAACTCGTTAAGGAATAACGTCACAGCAGCTTATGGTTTATTCATAAACTAACCGACTAAAATACCGTTTCGTATGGTAAGGTAACGTCTTAACTGTAGGAAAAATTTAAGCAGTTTAAATGAGATACTTCAATACTTTTTACTGCTTTTGTTTGCATTTTATAACACAACTCTTCGAAATTGTGTTGCGATCAAAACAAATGGTAAGAATAATATATTGCGAAACCACAACTCAACAACTTAGCACGGGTGTTCATTTTCCAAAAAAATACATAAAATCTAAATATTTCCAAAATGATCTTTTACCAAGGTAATTTTTCTACACTTAAAAAGACCCACCCATGTATCTCCCCGTTTTAATCGTGCAACTTACACATCCTGTATGTACGCTTTTATGTGGTATAAAACAGAAGTATCTGAATTTTTGAAAAAAAACTTACTGATGGTGAAAACTGCATTAAAGAGGAATTATGTAGAGAATATTTACAAAGTGACAGAAAGACAGACAGACGCGGAAAGCGACTTTGTAATAATAATGAAGAAGAAGAAAAATAATATATTTTTAAATCGTGTTAGTTATTTGGATAAAATAACGAATAAGTAGTCTTATGATTCATTCATGGAGGATTTATTGATCGCGAGTAAATCATTCAAAAATAAATTATTCGACGAATAAATCATTCAAAAATAAATTATTCGACGAATAAATTATTCGCTAATAAAAATATTACGAATCGTTTTTTATTTGATTAATTATTCGAATAATACCCATCTCTGCTCTCGGACATACTTTGACCCCGACAGGATTCTTTATGCAATCCTTCTTACACATTCAGTCCGTGAAATGTTCAAGTTACCTTACTATGAAGGATTTTCCTTTACTGTAAGAGCAACGGTTGCCAACTCGCCACAGAAAGCACTTAGGTAGTAAACTTAAGTTACACGTGGTCACTGGGGATCGAATTCTGTGCTTTGCGATCACGAGCCGATGGTTGACCACCAACAACGCTAATAACTTGCGAAATTAAGTTTATATAAAGTTAAGAAATTATAAGATAAAGATATATATTATTGTTATGATTATCTTAGTTATCTTCTTCTATCTTAGCACCAAAAATCAACTTTTTTTAAATTATTATATATTTCAAAGGTTATCTGGAAGAGATCGCTAATAAGCAATAGGACTGCTTGTTGTTTACCTGTGTTATTTTTCATTGTATTGTGTCTCTGTTATGTTTTTGCTTTGGTGTACTGTACAATAAATTGTTTTGTAATGTATAATTTATTTATTCGATATTTATTTGTGTGGTTGCCGGGTTAGAATAGTGCCACTCCATGTCTTCCCGTGGATGTCGTAAGAGGCTACTAAGGGAATATAGGCTTGTAGTACTGTTATGTCCGGTTCCTATATTCAATCCGCGGACAGATAGGCTTACTTCGGATAAAAATTTGACACATTTTGTATGGGCAAATGTCAAATTTTAACCCGAGGTAAGCCTTATATATCCTCGGATTGAATATAGGAACCCGACATTAGGCGATGGGCTTGCAACCTATCACTAATACGCTGGTAAACATCTTAGCCTATTTGTTCAAATTGTGGTTACTGAATTGTCAACAACTTTTTGAAGTTGTAATTCTGTAGCTCTGCCTACCCCACTCTGGGATTACAGGCGTGAAGGTATGTATGTATGTATTTGGGCGTTATAAGACCGCATTTAAAAGCAATGCAAGATTCAATAAGTGATTTCCGTTCAGTTCTGTTTTAAGAAATAGTCAAAATCCGTCTTCTTTTCAAAAAGTCCATGTTCCTTAACGCCTGAGTTCAGTGCAAAAAGTCAAATCTTTGAAAAAAGTAACATTTTGGTTTTGCCTTGTCAGTGTTAAAAACAAAGGCCTGTGTTACTACTTATTTTTCCTTGGGCCTCTATTCCACTGAGTTTGATATGTTCGAATATTACAATCAAATTCTTAAAGACTCGGCCGCCTTCACCGGGAAAATCATCTGAGCTATAATAATGTTATCAATACGATAAAAAAATAAAATTGCGAATTATTGGCCTTTGTTTTTTCATTGGCTTGTTCCACTTTGAAAATGTTAAGCAGGAAAATAGTTTCGTAGAAATCTTAAAAAATAAACAAAAAAACTAACACTTACAACTGCCTTTGCAAATTAAAAAAGCTCTTAAACTACCAACCGTCTTAATGATTCGCGTTGAAAAAGGAATTCTACAAAGTAACAAACGAAACTCAATAAAATCTTAGCGCGAACTTTAATTGAAACAAAGAAACAATAGCCGTTGGAAACCGATTCTATTTTTAAACCGCAAAATCCACAGAGTAAGACGCCATTAATTCTAAAGGGGAGCTTAAAAAATCCTTAAAAGCGACCCATAAAAGGATTTCAAAGGCGTCTACTAGAACCTATATATTATTCAGTCAACGTCCGAGAGCGTAAATGAAAAAGTTTTCTGTATTCAATGACTATTGGAATGCCACCAAAATACTCGGAAACCCGAAAGTTTGAGGATTGAACCAGAATTACTGGCGAGACAAATTCTACGGGTGATTTCGGATTCAGTTCGCGAGTTGGACGAATATGAGATTATGTTTGACGCTGATTAATTGTTCAATTTTAATTGTGTGCGAATTGTGGTTTTCTATTTTACCTACTTACTTCAAAAAGTCATTGATGTCTAAAGCCTATGAACTATAGGGTCGAGGACTATCTATCAGATAAAAATGCTTGGCTAAAACTAAACACCTAAATGAGTCATAAAAAATATGAAAACATTGTTTATTGTAGGCTTTTTATGTGGACTGTCCTGCACCGTCATAGGTGAGTGTAATTTCTAAAATTTCTATATTTTTATATTTTTTATTTCGACTTCTTATTAGTTCTTGTGACTTTTGACACATTTTTTTGCTAAACTGCGCATGAATGTATATTTTCTGTTTTATGTGAGATTCATTGTTTTATATTATATAAAAAGCTAGGTTAAGTTTTTTATTATATAAGCAATATTTAAAAAACGACTGACTGTTGAGTTTCTTGCGGCGTTTCTTCTCAGCAGTGGTCTTTTGTGAAGCGCTGGTAGATTTTTGACGTGTAAAAGTGCCCGTGCGGCCTTCTTACTGAATAAACATCTTTTATCTTTTTACACATGGTAACATCTTAGCCTGTTTGTGCAACATGTGGTTACAGAATTACCAAAAAGTCTTTAAGAGTTGTTGGTAATCCTGTAGTTCTGCCTAACCCACTCTGGGAATGAAGGCGTGAGTGTATGTATGTATGTATCTTTTTAAGTATTTGGTTTTACTTTGCTCGTGTTTTGGTACAGTCTTGCAGTCTTAAATTATTTCTTGGAATAGATTTGGAATAGATAACCAGCCATCTTCAATATTCCAGGATGTGTTGTTGGTCTTTGGACATCACAATGTTCCTAAATACATTTTAGCCTTGCAGCCATCGACATACCAACCAATAGACACCGGGTTCCATACAGAATTCTCTCCCAAAAGTGTCCTAGGGCGACCTATACAAACTTCATACTTGTATAAAATCATTGTCAAAATAAAATATCCTAATTTAAATGGTATATCATTAACGCAATGCTTAATTTTGCATGAAACAATTTATCATCTTATGTCGCTTCGACTAGAGGCTCGTTTTTTTACCTTATGCAGCTTCTACTAGCGGAGTGCCAATGTCACCGCGAACAGAGTACAAATGGAGTAGCTTTATACTTAATTTTATTTCTGTTTTAACGTCTCAGGTGGGTTTCATTTAAACAAAAACTCAACGGTATTTTTATTGTTTAAGATAATATAAATAATATTGTGGGCTCGTAACCCATCATATATTTCTTTAGCAACAAAAAGTAAAAGCGTCTTCAAAAACCCTAATAGCTACTTGAAAAACTTATATCGACTGACTTATTATGTCGGTGGCAAAAATCATGTGGCATTGCTATTTGTGTAAGTATAGTTACCTACTTGACACTGGCTTGGATATAATTATAAAATATCATATATTTGATATACCTGTTAGACAACGATAGGGAATTTCTAGTTGACCGGTCATTTATTTCACCTTGTTCAGTGGGTCAAAATTATGAATGTAGAGGAAGCGAAAGTTATACTTTTATGCTTAGACCGGTGCACCTGGCATTCCGTAGTCTCTGCCTACTCCACAGGGGAACAAATGTGAAGCGATGTATAGGTATGTTTAGTGGATTTTTGAAGACGGTTTTATTTTTAAAAAGAAAAATCGCTTTTTAGTGATATTTCTCATATTATTGAGATTTTCTACAGCACATATTTATACTCGTTCATTACATTAAAAAACCTTATAGTCTAATAACAATTTCCAATCAGCCTTAACAATATTTCGCTATCCAATATGCTGGGCCGTTAATTATTAAAGAGTTCTCCCGGTACTTCACCATCAATTGCACTTCACTACATGCATTACGTGAATAAAAGTAATTTCATATTGTTAATAGAGAAATCTCATCACTGCCCGTTAAACAATTATGATTAATGATTTCCGGTGTTCATCTTTGGTCTTCATCAGTTAAAAAACTCCTGCCGTTCGCTCGCGACAATATAACTCTATATCGCATAATAAAATGGATCACGAGGAATCCACAAACTAATATTTAATTTATTACTGCAATAATATAAAGTATAAAACTACTCCATTGACATACTGTTCCCCAACATCCAAATATTGACAATTGTTGGTCCGAAACTAAAATATATTTTTTTATTAGAAAGACTTAGAATTTATCAATTAATATTACGAATCGACATTTACATGCCGAAAGTATGATATTCCGTCTGAAAGATTTTTGTAACGGTGATTATTTTTGCAGTTTCTGAAAACGCATTGAGGCATTGTGACACGTGTCACTGTTGGCGTAGTTGACAACGAACTAAATTGAAGTAAGCTCCCAATTTGAAGTGGGTATATATTCGCTGGGCCATGTTTTGTTGTCTGACCCGTTATCTAGTTGTATTGTTGATCGAAGCTTGCAGCGATAACCTGAGTTCCTAGTGAAAAAGGCTACAAGTCGACGTAACTCGTAATTAAAAAGGGTATATACATGAACGGAGTATACTAGACTTAAACCATTTTTCACTAGGTCCCCAGAACTTACATAGTGTGACATTTATAATTTGTTGTACCCTTTTATTTCGTAGCTTTAACAGTTGTGTAAATTTAAATTTTGTTTTTTTTTTCAGTGTTTTTGCGGTTTGTTGTTTGATGCGTGTGCGATCGTGGCGTCATTGCGCCGTGACTTCACCAAATGGTCACAACGGAAGACCAGCGCTGTTTCTGCCAGCATCACGCTAAGTTGTGACCATTTCGTGACAAACTGTGCATGTTTCCATTTTTTTTTTTAAGTGTTCATTAATGTTTGTCACGATTTTTTTCTTTCTTAAATTATGAAGTATGGTACATTACAGTGGCGGTCTCTTTTTAGTATGATCGGATTCGCAGAAACATTGCCCAGATTCATCAACTACTCAAACACTATTCAGTTCAATAGTTTCGTCGAAATATTCATAAACTCAAACTAACTCAATGGCTGACTTTGCTACAGTCGAACAGTTCTAACCCCTTTATTGTAAGAGCAATATAATCAAACTGCAGAACTCGGTCTTTCAGTCCTCTGTAAGATTTAATCTGCGACAATTCTTGCCAGTAACTACTAACGGCTTTGACGGACGGAGAAAACTGGAAACGTCGTTTGCTCCACTCCAATTTAATTACACATAAAATTCGGCGAATTGATATCACCAACCACCGACTAGGGAATGCAAAAACTGGTCTTAACTGGTTTTAACCGGTTATTTTCATAAAATACTGTTAATAATCGGTTAAATTGCATTCCTTACTACCGACCTAATAAAGAGGCCACCTATGATAAAGTCTGAAGAGTTCCGCGATATGGATCTCAATAACCATAACGCCTTTGTATCGTATTCTTTAGATATATTAAACTTGATGATATTTGCTTGAGACTGGCAAACGTGAAAACACGTCCGCCATATTAACTCCATGTTAAATTCTGATTGGCTAGAAAGAGATAAGAACAATTTTTGGCATATATCTCGGTTTATTTAATGGCTATTGATAAAAATATTTTCGCAACTGTATTTTACATAACTCAGCTTTTATTGAAACTGTGAACAAAAACCATGAATATTCCGTATTGTCTCTGAAGAGGAGTTGAAATGCAACATTCGACTTTCTCGCTCTCGCTCGATACTTTTTACGATAGAGAATACCTTTGAAGCAAGTTCTCATTTTTATTCCCGTCACGGTAACTTGAATGAGTCAAATCAACGGTAGTCGATTGAAAAGTTAGACTAAGAACGAACGTACGTACATTAAAAACGTACATACAAACATTGAAATATTAAATGATTAAACTACCGCCATCTCATCCTGGGTCCCGATCCCGGTAAGGGCAGATATTTGAATAATGAGAGCGAATATTTGTTCCTAAGTCATGCATCAAGTAAATATTGGACAATGTCACACCAATTGACCTAGTATAATAGGTCCTATATAATATATATATATATAGGTAGGTATATAGTTGTAAGACTTAGCCCGACTGGCTGTTCACAATGGAGTGCTAGCCCCTACCCTGATGCATGGTAGTGAGTGTTGGGTGTGGCAGGACAAGCATGTAAGTCGTGTAAATGCAGTTGAAATGCGCTTTTTGCGTAGAATGTGTCGTGTGAAACTGATTGATAGAGTAAGAAATGAAAAAGTCTGAGAGAAATATGGAATAAAAGACATGTAATGACTAAGATTGAAAAGGGCATGCTTCAATGGTTTGGTCATTTGGAAAGGATGGATGAAAGAAGATTGACGAAAGAGATATACAGATCGAAAGCGAGTGGAAGGGTCGGAAGGGGCCGCCCTAGGCGTACTTTTTCGAATCAAATCGGAGAAATACTGGAAAAGGGCCGAATCTTAAGTACGAAACCTACGTGCGTGCATAACTCGATGTATGAATGTGGAATAAGCTAAAAAAAATTGTCAAGGTCCTAGCAAGTGGAAAGAAGTGGTCTCTGCCTACCCCTCTGGGAAAAAGGCGTGATTTAGTGTATGTATGTAGTTATAAGAATTTATATCGTTGTCTTGTACCCATAGTACAAAGCCTTAGTTAGGGACTAGATTATATTGGTGTGACATTGTCCCTTGATATTTATTTAGGTAAATATTTATCTTTTGTTCTATCATACTTTTCACTTTTTTGACCTTTCCATATGGAATATACCTAATTTCGACATTTATACTCGCCCTGTTTATATCCCAGTGGGATACTTACCCAAAATACCACACATTAAAAAGAGACATAATCACCATTTTTAATAATACAAATGCGCACGAAACAAACCTTTTATGAAATCGTAAACTCACTGTTTACGCGATGAAAAATATACCATTGGGGTTTATTTTCATTTGCCTAAAAGGATGTGTTTCAGAACATCTGTGTCAGCTGACGCAACAAATTCGAAACAAAGTTTGAACAGAGTACGATGGTAATGTTTGGCTAATTTGAAAATATACCCTTTTTCGATTGCAATTGCCATTAAAAGTCTGAAAGTTTTTTAACTTTTCGAGTCTTGTTCACGAACAATGCATAAAAGCATATTTTATTTAAAGGGTTTTCTTTCAAATCGCGGCTCCGTTAAAATCAAAATTTAGATTTAATAAAAAAACGATAGTGATGACCTTGTAAGGATCGCGGGAAAGCGGTGGATGCGAAAAGCACAAGACTCGTAAATTTCGGACTAGGTAGGACATGATTTTTTTCTGTCATCAACTCATCATCGAGACCAAACTAACGAATCTATTCATTAGGTCTACGTTAGTTACATGTAGTTACTTGCGAGTTCATCCTCAGATCGTCTTGTAGATACGATAATATTGCATCGCCCTCGGTTATAACTCATGTAGTACAAAATGCAGTCTATTATGACACTGTAAATGTTAAGGCATTTGAACCCGAATAACAGACACAAACGAAGCAAGCCTCAATTAAAGCTTGTAAAAATAAGACCCACATTACATGTAGCTCAAATAAATCCTCCGCGTTACCGCAGACTCGATAAAGCCGGATCAAAGGCCGTCAAAAAGACCACCTCGTCCTAATCCCGCAGGTAGAAAGTCCGGGACACGAAAAATAGTCGATTGTGGAGGCTGCGGGCTGAAAAAAAGTACTTTGTCCGGCCATTTGTTTGGCGGACAGGGGAACAGGCTGCGAGCCATTTTACACTTTAATTTTAAAGAAGACTGGAAATATGCAGTTTGGTTCCTTTATTAATAAATTCACTACAAACCTATTTAACCCATTCATTGCCGACGCCTCACATTTTTACTCATCACGCAGAGCCGGCGTAATGCCGAGGACGCGAATTCGCGTCCTCGGCATTACGATTACACATACATGGGACGCGAATTCGCGTCTTCGGCATCCGAGATAAGAATTATGAAAATTACAAATGCACTGAATCCAAAAACCAGCAACAGTATAATATTATCCTTCATAAATAAAGTAACATATTGGTATCAGCATTTTAGTACAGTTGTTTTCTAGCAAAAAAAAAACAAATAACTCGAGGACGCGAAATCGCGTCCTCGGCATTACGATTACACATACATGGGACGCAATTTCGCGTTTTCGGCATCGTAACTGAAATTTTTGCGTCTAAAAACAGTTTTTGTCGAAAACGTATTCAGTAAAGGCCCTTTTCCTTTCGCGACAAAAACACTTAAATCGCGCGTAATTTCTCCCATTCATTGCCGACGCCTCACATTTTTACTCATCACGCAGTGCCGGCGTAATGCCGAGGACGCGAAATTGCGTCCTCGGCATTACGATTACACATACATGGGACGCGAATTCGCGTCTTCGGCATCCGAGATAAGAATTATGAAAATTACAAATGCAATGAATCCAAAAACCAGCAACAGTATAATATTATCCTTCATAAATAAAGTAACATATTGGTATCAGCATTTTAGTACAGTTGTTTTCTAGCAAAAAAAAACAAATAACTCGAGGACGCGAAATCGCGTCCTCGGCATTACGATTACACATACATGGGACGCGAATTCGCGTCTTCGGCAATGAATGGGTTAAGTCGAAGTATGTTTTGTGGGAACACCTTAAAATTCCGAATATTCATTTGTCCGAATCTTAATTTTTTTAAAGATATTTTAACACTGCGAAATACCGCGCGGACCGCCATTAATAAAAGAAGAAGAAAATGCTATGTTGTATGTTGAAGTTATTTTGACACTAACAATTAGCTAGGTACATTGTACGATTTATAAGGTTTAAAGCAAAAGTTATATTTGATATTGCACTTTAAAAGGAGGCTATGATAGAATAAATATTTGTCCTATGTCTTAAATACCTGCCCAAGAAAGATTTTTTAAAAGAAAATACATACATATACATTAAATCACGCCTGTTTCCCAGAGGGGTAGGCAGAGACCACTTCTTTCCACTTGCTACGATCTTGACAAATTTATTTCGCTTCTTCAACATTCATACATTGAGTCATGCACGCACGTCAGTTTCGGGTACTTAAACGAAAATGATCATAATAATAATAAAAAACGACTTGAATAGACTTCTCAGCAACACGCTCGATACTCGCCTTTGCTAAGAGAATTTCTACAGGCGCCTGATACAACGACGTAGTTTTCGAGACAATGAGGGTTCTAGCTCTCGAAATACGAGCTGGCTTTTAGTGCAATGTTTTAGATGAGGGGCGATATTGATCACCGAGCTTTCCCAGCTAATGTGCAGTATGCCTTGCCTCTAGCATTTATTTTGTTAAAAGCAGCTGAGTGCTGTGTTGTTTGATATTTTTAAACAGCTTTTGGCTTATGACTTATGACGTACTTACCTACTGATTTAATGCCAACATAATATTTTACTTTGCCGGCTTAGAATTTTGCCACTCCATGTCTTCCCGTGGATGTCGTAAGAGGCGACTAAGGGAATATAGGCTTGTAGTACTGTTAGGCGATGGGCTTGCTACCTGTCACTAATTACACTATTAAACATCTTAGCCTAATTGTGCAAATTGCGGTTACAGAGTTATCAACAAGTTTGAGTTGTTGGTAATTCTGTAGCTCTGCCTACCCCACTCTGGGAATGAAGGCGTGAAGGTATGTTATGTATGTTATTATTAAGGAGTAGGTAGGCCAAATATTTAGGAATCTTCAGACTCATCTCACTCACTCGCCAAACTCCTAGAATTATGTCGTAATGTAACCGATAAATGTATAGCGTATCCTCTGTTTCCGTAGTATCCACTCATAATATTATGAAGGTAATATACAGTTGACATAAGTGCGGCTGTAGGGTTAGACAAGTTGCAAAGCGTTGGCTTTACGTAAGCTTTTACTACCATAAAAGTAAAGGCTGCCGTGTCATAAATAACACGATTTAAATAGAGATAAAAATAAAGTAGGTAGAATAGTCCCAGTAAACTCTGCCCTCCTAAATAAAAATGACGCATGTGCTGTTTGTTAGTCAAAGTAAATTTAACCTCCCATCTTAAGAAATAAGGTCAATAATACATGCGGGGTTCTATAAGACAAACGCCCTTTTTTCTAAGGAGGGCAGAACTATAGTGTCAATCAACCGATAATAATTATGAAATTATCAGCATAAAGGCATTCCATCTAAGTTCTTAGGGTTGGTAGCGCATTTTCGGACTTAGGATTGCAGTCTTCAGATCGTAGTCTTGAGAATACAAATGTCTATGGGTCACAGATATCACTTACCTGATGGTGGCTTGTCTAATCGTTTGCCTTCTCCACGCCATTAAAAAAAAAGTTTTACTAGAACATTCATAGTGCTATAATCAGTAGGATGTCTCTGTAAGTCTGATTACAGTACTTGGTTTTTAGGGTTCCGTAGTCAAACTAGGAACCCTTATCGTTTTGCTATGTCCGTCCGTCCGCAGCCTAGCTCAGAGACTCTTAGTACTAGAAAGCTGTGTTTTGGCATGAATATACACATTAATCACACCAACAAATTGGTAAAATAAAATCTGTATTTTTTTATGTGTACCTTTTCTACACGTAACGTGGGGATGTTTTTTTTTTTCGCGTCTACCCCTTAGTGTGGGGTGTCATTGGATAGGCCTTTCAAAAATATTGCGGGTTTGTCCAAACAATTTTTCGATTAAGGTATCCGTTTATGGAATATCAAGCTTTAAAGCACACAATTTTGTTAAAGTCAATTTCCGGGCAAGAGCATATCGGACCATGCTCAGTGTAGGGTTCCGAAGCCGTTACTACAAACAAATTTGACCACGACATAAACTTAACTTTGCTGTTGGAAAACTGCTATCCCCATACATCGACATAGGTCGCGGTCAGTTTACCAACACCGCAAATAAGTTTTCGGTAGGTAGGTATAAATATTTAAACCGTTTGTAACTCAAGAACCACTGAAGTCTACTTAGTAGTGATAGTTTATCTATTAAATTTATTATATGTGCTTTCATTTAAGATATTTTTCAGATGTTTCGTATTTGGTGTTTTGGCTGTACGTGGACACTTGACTCTAACAAAAAATAGCGCCTGAAAGCTTTATATTTGATAAACGGACACCTTCATCGTCAAATTGTTTCCACAAACTCGCAATATTTTTAAAAGACCTATCCAACGACAAAACACGATTTGGTAGACGAGAGATTTTTTTTTTCCAGGTTTCATTTTACCATTTTGTTATGCCAAATTACAGCTATCTAGTACTAAGAGTTCTCAGCTAGGTTGCGGACATGGCGAAACTAAGGATTCCCAGTTTGACTACGGAGCCCTAACAATAATGTTCTCACTGGCATCTTGGGTTGATCACAGACAGTTGCGATTAAAGATTGATCTAGGGCCTTTATTAGGTACTTTGGTTTAGCCCATCGTGCCAGAGGTATTGCACTGGGCGTGGCGCGCCGCCTTATTAACCTGCCCGCTCGCTCACACGGCGTGTGACAATCAGTTCGGGGCCGGCAGCGACGGAGCGAGCATACGCACGCCACGATCTGCCGCCTTGAACGCACGGAACGGTCGTATACTCGTAGTGTTATCCTGTGCACTTAGTGTTTTAAAGTTAAACAATTGTAAATACTTAAATAAATGTATTTCGAATTACAAAATTTGTGTCTTTTTATGGAAACATTAGCAGGCTCTAACAAAGTCCTGTCCTACCCTTTCTTATCCTGTTATCTCCTACGATCCTAATAAGATTTAGTTGAATACAATACATATTTATTTTTTATTTCAACGCTGTGTAAAGGCAGCGCTATGCGCTATATCCGTTATGTGACTGCGGCGTATTTGCAAAAAAAAATATGTGCGCGAACAGCAAACATGCCCACTTCGTGCCGGTACGCCAAACAATCCGAACATGCCAAAAAATATGTGTGTTTGCGCAGCGATACCTTATCTGTGGCAGCAAGAAAGCATCTGATGTAATTTTTTATTCGTAATATACTTATATATAACAGCAATATTCTGTTATAAATATAGTCCCATTCCTTAATAAATAAGAAAGTATAGTATATTTCAAGGTCATCACAAGCTGCGCCGTGGGAAAGTCATAATTATGTTTTAAATGTGCTTCGTCATAGTTGTTTAACTCTCTTAGTCGATATATCTTATCGCCACTCTACATATAGGTACCATTGAGGAGTTCCGATGGCCAAGTATGGTCTTCATCATCAGTTCCACTTTACCAAATCATACTTTCTGAATGCAAATGCTGGACTTCTTACTGAAAATACCAAAATCACCATGTGCATGCCTATAATATTTGAAGAGTTATCTCGATTTCTCTAGGATCCCATTACCAGATCCTTACGGGTTCAGAATGGGACTAACTGGAAAGTGTACTCTCTCAAACGCAAAAAGATTTTTTCAAATCGGCCCAGTCGCCTTATATTGCGGAACATAAAAAAAAAAAACCCACGTAAGGTGAACCTCCTTTTTTGAAGTCGGCTAAAAACACATTGATACACCACCGCCGCAAGTGAGCGAACGACATCTGATCAGCTAAAACATTTTTTGACCTCATTGATGTATTCTAGGCGAGTGACAACCCTAGCGCTACACGTGCCGCGTGCGAATGAATACAAGTTATATGATAGTAAGAGAGGCATAGCGTAGGCACGTTTTTTATACCTAAACCGCGTTTTAGTAGGGGAGTGCAACTTCTGTACTTGTACTATTACTTGGATGCTGTTACGCAAAAATGTGTTATCCCACAATCATTTAGCAATAAAATTTCAACCCATAACGATAGTACTAAGGGTTGACACTTTATTGCTAAATACTTGTGGATTGACACATTATTGCGTAACAGCGTCCACTTATTCTGTGATCGTGCTTCGAATATCGTAATTATATTATCATTGATCACGTTATGACAGCTTCCTATTACTTACGAGTATATGCTGCTGCATATAAATATATAAGACCGGTCTGAGTGGAGAGCCTTGGGGGAGGCCTGTCCAGCAGTGGACGTCTTTCGGCTGACATGATTATGATGATGATGATTATGCTGCTGTAACGTCAACCAGAGCTCTATTCTACTGGGGGAATCCATATTGCCTTTAAAATGTAGTTCATTCCCAGTAGTTCCGTGGAAGAAGTTCCGTGGCGGAACTAGTGAGACTTTTTTTCCCAATAGTTCCGCGGAACGCATCAATTGAATACTAATATTTTATAATCTCATTAGTTCCGTGCATTTCCGCTTTCGTCAGAAATCATTTATATTCCGCAAAAGTAGGTAGGTTAGGTTCGTTAGGTATCTGTAAATGCCCGAAGGGCAAACCGCCCTGAAATAGGACCCCTGCCGCGAGGCAGGGCTCCGTCAATAAGAGCAGTGGGACGAAGTAGTGGGACCACGGGTAAGCGTTCGAAAAAGTGTCACTAATTCCAACACGGAACTATTGGGAAGAAAAAGTGTCACTACTTCCGCCACGGAACTATTGGGAAAAAAAGTCTCACTAGTTCCGCCGCGGAACTTCTTCCACGGAACTTCTGGGAATAAAGGTAAAATGTTATCGTACTGTCAACGTTACGATAGCTCGTATTTACTTGATAATAATGGCGGCCAAGTTTAAAACAGTAATACAAAACAACAGAGGCTATATGATTTCACCGTGTAGAATAGACGCCCAGTGTGATTGCTATGTGTGATTGCCTTGTTATTTACCGAGTCCCGTATCGGAAAACGAATAAAACAAAACGTATTTTTGACGACTTGATTTTTACGAGTTTTTCCCGTTTCATTTGAAATAAAACAACAGACTTGTACAAATCCAACATAATGCTTTATTTTACAAATACTATATTATCGCCATCTAACATTACACTATGATACTATGTATAATACATTGGAGACATCGCATTATATACAGAAATTTCAACATTCAATTATATTAATAACCTAAGTAAAAGATATAAGGCACGTTTATAACTTCCTAACACGAACTACCTAAAGGTTTCCAACATACGTATTAGGAAAGTTATATTTAATTTCTAAAATAAATACGTCAATTGGAAACATATTTACAATCAGATTCCGTAATCTCATACGATATTTTTTTACTATATAATGCCGGGCATTCACGGACGCGTCGTTTGTCTCGGCGACAGATGGATTGTAAACAACTAGATGGGCGTAATATTTTGACCACATCCACGGGCGCGCCACGCCACGCCTCAGCGTCGCGACATCGCGGAGCAGACTGGTTAGAAAATGGTAGCCAGAGAACGCATTCACAGCGACGCCATTTGGCTTGGCGCGGAAGCGTGGCGTGTTCGAACGTTTAAGTTCAACATTCACGATAACCCCATTCGGATTGCGCGTTGGCGCGACGCGCTGCCTTTCCGTCCATTTGGAAATCCAACGCACCGCGCTAAGTACTTTTAAACGCTACAGTTTTGACATTCACTGACCGATTTTGGCGCGGCGCTGCTCCATTCGGCTTGTTTGAGCGGTCGTGTATGCCCAGCTTAATTGGTTAGTGTTATGAAAAAGGGAGTTTCATATTAAAAGGATTTAAACGCGGCAAATTTAAAATAAGAAACATCATAGATTAGATGACATGCTATGATGGATTTAACTAAAGCTAGCCCTTAAATCCCTTAAAATAGCATTGTTTTGCTTTATATAACCACGTTACAGGTTTTTGTAAATTAACACAAAAAACACTTTTTTGCATAACACCATCCAAATACCAAACCCACACCTCTGACAGAGGTCAAATAATAAAATAACAAGAATGCAAGCAGCTATTATGGAATGTTAAAAATATAATAACATATAAATTTAAAATTATAATAAAACAAACTAGGAAGACCGTGACAGTTAACGTGAATCTACTTATTTTTCAAAAATGCATTTGTGGAATGGGTTATGTGTAAAAACAAATTTTTTTAAACGAATTCTTCGGATATTATCTTAAGGTTTACTTATTCATTTATTTGTTTTTTTTTTGACACCGCCTTTTAAATAAACTCTTTCAACTTTAACAAGTCAGTCGAGCTGCCGACTTAGCTTTGTCATAATTGACGTAGGAAAATGCTGACATCTATGACGTCATCTAAATGTCAACGATTAAACTAAACATAAATCGCCTGTCATTGCGCATTTACAAAGCACGAAAAGGGGCGTATCAAAAAATTTGATACGTCGAACTGATGCATTTTGTAAAATTATAAGATTTTGACAGATGTCCTGTATCGTTACGTGGAACATAACCAAATAAATATCAAAACAATGTTACGATATGTTTTATCCATGGACATTTCCCACGTGTGTATATTTAAGATATTAAATGTTAAGAATTTTACAAGTTCACTTAAAATGTTTTTTTAATTATCATTCATTACATTAGTTAAAACAAAGGAAATAACGACACAGGTTGAGTTTTTCAGAAGTACCTATTAGTTACAGCTCACACCTAAGAATGTTATTGGCAGTCAATTACATTTTTAAAGTTCTAATTACATCACATAGTCATAGGAATGTTAAATGTCTTAAAATAATGAAACCTTTACTTGACGAGATTCGGAACCTTGCAATTACTTATTGAAAGAATCCTAGATTCTACTCGTTAAAAAAACTTTCATTTCACTTTAGTTTTGAGGTGTAAAAACCAGTTCACTCAATTTTCATTTAATATCAATCTGAATTGCCATGTTGGTACATTATGAAGTCGAAAGAATATTCGAAGAAGCTCCATATTGGCAGTCGATCATATCAATCTTATAAATCGCACTGCTAGATGAAGACAGTATCAACTCAAAATCATTGTTAGTTTTGTTTTAAGCTTATAGACGTTGTATTAAAGTTGATTTTTAAATACAGTTGTATTTTGAGTTACTTCGCTTTTGATCTGGCAGTGCGAAATGTTTACCATCTTTGCGAGTTTTATTAATGCAAAGTGAGTTTGTCAGTTTGTCTGTTACGCCTTTTACGGGACTACCGATATTAATGTAATTACATATGAAATATGATTTTTACGGAAAGTTTTACAGTTTCCGAAGGGAAAACGACAAATTAGTTCTAAACGAAAAATAAGTATGTCATATTCTTCTGGCTTGATAATATGCAACTAATCATGATATTTTAAGTAGTTTGATAACGTTACAATCTAAGTACTAATTTAATACAGTTTTGTTAGGACTGAAATCCAATAATAACGAAAAATGTGTAACACCTTTTCAGTCCATTAAAAAATACAATAATTTATAAAACAGGTGGTTAAATTATGATATTACAATAAAGTAAATAAATTTTTCACATGTCTCAGATTAAATACTAATACTTCCCCATGGAAATAAAAGTATTAAAACATGTTTGAGGTTTCTCTGTCATCACGATAGGCTTTTAATATCATGTATCAAGGTTCAAAATTGTAGGGTAATGTGATGGGACTTATGTTTATTTTAAGTATTAGGCGAATAACATCTAGAAAAGTTGGACTATTCTACGTAATATTCAGTCAATTTTAATTACAATTTCAAAGAAAATAAATTCGCTCCAAAAGAATTATCTATACAAAAACTTATACCTATTCTAATTTACGATAAACACAAACTCAATCATCTTATGAGTGTATTTCAGTAAACTTTGTATTTTGCTAGTTCTCACGTCTAGTACAGAAATTCTTTACATTAAATTTAAAATAAATCACATTTTAAGATTTACCAAATGCTGTTACCATAGTAATTACATAATTTTATTACATACATTTAATTTACTTATTTTTTTTATAAAAGTCACAATAATTATGTATTCAGATATGTACAGATTATTTTGAAAATCTTGACCCTTTGTAGCTAAATACTTAAAAAAATACTTAATTTTCATAAAATACCTTTGATATAAAAACAAAATAAACAAAATAAATCTCATTTCTTCCAATAATAATAAAAACCATTCCAATTGAAAATCTAAAAATAAATAAATACGTAAATGAGATTACTTTTGCCCTGTTACGGCAGAAATATCTAATCCGGGCAATATACTTTAAAATATGAATCAATGATTTTTATAAAACCACTGAAATTTTACTGGCACAAAAAAGGAACCTAATTTTAGGCCAAACTGTTAGATAATTAAAAAAATACACCGATATGTTTTCTCTTCTCCTTACCGTCCAAGAAAATAAATCTATGTTGCACGAACAATTATTTTAAGTTAACCATCTTTTCACTAAAATAAATAACAGCCTTATCTAATTTACAAGTATATTTTAGTGAATAGGCGTGCTTAGTAAAATCGTTAACAGACCAGGCTAAAAACTGAACACTGAAAAGATCTCTATACATCATTTCGAACAAAACTCACCAATATGAAAAAGTACGTCACCCAAACCAGCTTCTGAGGCGTCACATCGCAAACAAAACTCGTACGTAACAAATAACGGTTTATTTTGCTAACCTTGGCCTGTCATTCATCTCCATAGCACTAAAAAGCACACAATGCATTCGACAACAAGTGATTAATTACATCTATTAACACTAAGGGCCGTAATAATTCCTGATCTCACTCAAGATGTCTGTTTCAAGTCTCATGGTTTTCTATTTCACTTTGACGTGCCTTGGAACAGTCATTTGACTCAAGGTATTACTACAGCCCTATGACAGCGACGTGTCAAATTTCAAATTGTCTTTGTCGTCTATATGAACAATACTTCATCGTAGGCCTCTTGCTACTCAATCGCTACTTCTGGATTAAGTCTATTAGCCTTGAAGTTCTCCATGTTCCACATCTGGCGGCTCTCGGTCGGATTGCACGACTCCATCAGGACCTTATCCCTCGTCGCACTGATAGCCATACATTTTTCGCTGGAACCGTGCTTCAGTAGTTTTGTCTGAAATAAAGTTTAACGTGTTATTTTTTTATAGTTTTTACCAAAATACTGGCAGGTAAACTAAGTTCGGCAGCTTACGCAGTTAGGAAAATTAGACAACTAACCAATGTTGAGACAGCTCGCTTAGTTTATTATAGTTATTTCCATAGTGTTATGTCGTACGGTATTCTGGTTTGGGGTAAGGCAGCTGACATACAAACTATATTTGTGTTACAAAAAAGGGCCATTCGTTCTATTTACAACTTAAATTCCCGTGACTCCTTAAGAGATCTTTTTAAGGAAATTAATATCTTAACTGTAGCGTCACAATTTATTTATGAGAATATTATTTATGTTATAAAAAATTTGGATTCTTTCACAAAAAATTCTGATATACATAATTTAAATACTAGAAATAAAAATAAAATAGCTATTCGAAAATTCCGCGTCCGTAAAGTACATAAATCATTTGTTGGTCAATGCATTCATTTCTATAATAAATTACCTGAGGTAGTATTAAAGTTACCCTTTCCAGCACTCAAAAATTACTTGAAAAAGTCGTTAATGTCTAAAGCGTATTATAGGATCGAGGACTATTTAATAGACAAACATGCTTGGCCTAAACCCGAAACTTAATCAATTATATATATTTTATTTGTTTTTTTTTCAAATTCAAAATCTTTATCTTGTCTGGGGGACACCGTTGATGTAGGAAAACATATCAATCTTATGTGGTCATCTTGCACCGTCTTATATACACATACGTAGGAGTTCTTTTTTTCCTTTTCTCTCTTTCTATCTTAAGATTTTGGTGTGTTTTCCTGCGGAAACTACGCAGGATATTTGAAATATTTTTTAATTTGCTATTTATAGATTTATATAATGCTAGACTAAGTAGTACCATTGTAATATTAAATATATTTAAAAAAATGACTGACTGCTGAGTTTCTTGCGGCGCTTCTTCTCAGCAGTGGTCTCCTCTTGTGAAGCGCTGGTAGATTCTTGACGTGTAAAAGTGCTCGTGCGGCCTACTTACTGAATAAATGTCTTTATCTTTATCTTTAATATACGCAAATATAGTAGTAGTGGGATGAAAAGATTTTATTTGTATCTTTTAAATTGGTTGGACGACGTGATTAGCCTTGCTGGTACTGCTACGAAGTTAGGAATCCCGGGTTCGGTTCCCGGTCAGGGCAGATTATAATATAATTTTATTTCTAAGCTTTGGGTGTTATATGCATACCTAAGTATTTATTTCTTTATCTAAGTATTTTTATCGTTGTCTAGTATTTGAGCTTAGTTCAAGGACTATACTATCCGCAAAATTAAGTGGCGAGTCGAGTTATAAATCATCGGAATCATGCTATTTCTTTCGCACCTGCGCGGCCTTATGGAGCGGGCCGTGCAACAATAGTGCAGGTAGCGGTAGGCACAAAAAGGAAGATAAATGACGTTTATTGCCCGACTCGCCACTTCATTTTGCGGATAGTATTACCTAGTCCATTTGTGTCAGATTCTTTATTGTTTTTTTTTTTAATGTAATCGGCTCACTTTGTTGTCAAACAGCCACAGCTGATTGCCCTTGGCGCCGTGGCACGGGTACAGCACGACATCATGCCCGGAGTAGTCCAGACAAGTCTCGTCACGCCGGATCTCACCGTTCTTCGAATACATCCAGTACTGTGAACATTATCATTGACACGTTCACAAATGCCATTAGAAGCTCAAATCTAAATATAAAAAATATAAACAAGGAAAAAGAGAATAACATTAAAGTTAATCTGTAACATTAAACAAAAAAACTAATCTGTACCCAACTCCTAGTTAATTTATTAATTAATCACACGAAATTCAAACTATTGTACAAATTATTGATAGAAACAAACTGTTTGCAAACATACGTAAATAAAAGGTGTAAACTAAACATATTCAATAAAAAACATGATTTACTGAACGACAGTTATGATAAATAATGGTTGTAGAATATGTTTAAGGTATGAGTTAGTTACAGAATCTGTTAGAGAAAGATAATAAGTAATTGATAATAATAAATAACCTAGCGGCAGTACCAAAGTTGTAGGAGTAATATTGGTTCAAATAAAATTACCAGTTTGGATTTATTTCATCCATTTGTTAACCCTTTAGGGATCCCATTAAAAGATAAGAGCTGTGTCTACTACTGCTTATCTTTGACATTAATTGACCTTTCAAACAATCCAGCCGTTTACAGTTTCTTTGCGACAAATGTTATTTGGCAAGCGTTAGTGAAGCATATTAGCTGAAGTCAGGTGCTAGTTACATGGTGAGAGTGAGTTAGTGCTCAGTACGTCTAGTTTAACATTGTTACCAACACTTACCGCCAACATGATGATCACCGACACCAACTACGGGAAGCTAAAGCTGAATAACAATGATAAAGCTGGCCGCCTTGGACAAACCTGATTGCCGTACTCCCCGTGGCAAGGCCATGTGTTGACTGGTTTCTTCACGTCGTCAGGTCCAGCAGCGGAGTCGAGACACATATCCGATGGACGGTTCGCGATCTAGTGCCATCCACAAGTTAAAAAGGCGTGCCAAAAGGAAGCGGGACGAGCTAACATCATTACTTGACAACAATCATATACGATAACTAAACAACTAATTCCGCGACAAGCATGAATCAGGTGATGATGTTAACACGCATGATAATGAAAATGAGAAACACATTAAACAATAGGTTGATCATAGAACACTTATTCCTCATAATAGAATAAGTTGAACATTAGTTTACTTGTATGACTAGCCCACAGACTAATTTACACACACCATCAAATAAACTTTGTTTCAGGTAATACCTGATTGCCACCCATTCTGTGGCATTTATGGATTTTAACTGTTCCTCCTGACTCGTTTTCCCCTGACACGCCGTCGAGGCAGTATCTTCGGGAAGAGCCTTGATTTCGTATCTAGTAGCGATCGTTGCAAAAACCAAACAACATTTAATCATGCAGATTTCACAAGTGCTATAAGACGTGCTAGTAAACGTGCTTAAAGAGTGCAAAATAGAACGAACGAACAAACAAAAACAAGAAACTCCTAAAAGTGGTACTGCCGCTTTAGGTCGCAAAATAAACGACAGAAGACCTGATTTCCTCCCTGCCGGTGACACGGATAAAGGCCGACTGGCTTATGATGGTCAGACTTGCGCGTCGGTGAGTCCAAACATGTCTTTTGGAAGCCCACGTTTCGGATCTGTGTAGGTAATCATTTTGAAGACACGTCCATTGAAAATTGCACTCACAAGCATATATAGTTTCGTTATATTGACAGAAATTTCACACGTAATCATGTAAAGGGAATATACATGGTGAAAACATGAACGCTACATGGACGGCAATTACCATACATATTAGAAATGGCAAATTCTACGCAAAAAAGACTTTTATTTTTGAAAACAATTATAAGTACTGCATGTATGGATTTTAGAAAATTTGCCTGCCTTAACCGGAAATCAAACTGGTTGAGTATGACAAAATAATAAAGAAATTTTTACGGTCTTTATTTAATTGAAAGTTTGATGTGTTCTATACTTAAATGATCACTATCAATGACCCTTTCGATCTGTATCATAAAACACGACTTTATTGTTTTGTCATATTCGACCAGTTTGATTCCCGGCTAAGGAAGAGGTATTTTTCAAAAATCCAATAATGCAGTATTTTTTGTTTCCAAATTAAAAGTGAGTTTCCTTTGTGTAGAACTTGCTATTTCCATTATTTAAAGTAGTTTACGTTCATGTGGCATTCGTTTTTTCCATCCTGTATATATTTCTCAGTTATAATTTGCATTTGTAATTTAGGATTCAAAAAAGACATAATTAGTACAAATAAAATTTCAAAATGACACTCACCTCTCCATGAGCGACTGCTTCACCTGGTATAAACAACTCAGGATAAATATTCTTAAGATACCACTCAAAAGATTTGCATCCTAAGTTTCTCCTTAGCGCTACTCTGCTACTAATATCGCCGAAATCACCCTTGTCATTTCCAACTCGTTGATAGTAGTACTGAGCGTAGTCGTCTAACCATACCTTTAAAAAAAAATCGGCCTATATATTGATGTTACAAAAAAAATATGTTTGAAAATTTAGAATAATTTACCTCAGCCAGACGAACAGAATTTTTCTTCAGCACATTCACACCAGATCGCCATTTATATGGAGATCGTTTTCTAAATATATGTCCGACGTGCGAGCACGGAACAATTTCAAGAGTGCCACCGCACATCCAAGATTTGAAGGACAGCTCCAAATTTTCACCACCCCATATATCGAAGCCACTGTCGTAAGTTCCCAATTTTTCAAAGAAATCTTTGTCAATGGCAAAGAGCCCGCCGGCCATAGTTGGAGACCAGACGGGCTCTGCGGTGTGCTGATGTCTGGCACGCTCTCTATTAGGAACAGGGTGCCAATTGAATTGGAGGTTCCAGTCAAAACCTCCAACGTTGACAGAGGTCGAGTCTCTGTAGTGATACTCGAGAGTATTGTCGTCAATTACGTCGATAACGGGGCACACAACGGTCGACTTATTCCGTGCTATTCTGTCCAAAAGAGGTTCAAGCCATCCTGAAAAAAAAACCAACATCAGCAACTTTCTTATTAAATAAATTCTAACCAAAGTAGATCTTTTCTTTTGGCAAACTAGTTTTGACTAGGGTTTGCCAGATTTAAAAAAATGAATACTCTGGCCTAGTTGGTAGTGACCCTGCCTACGAAGCTAGAGGTCCTTGGTTCAAATCCCGGTGAGGGCAGATTATTATTATTATAATTTATTTATTTTATTATAACACAAAGTTTATATATTATTCATTGTTCCACAAAACTGTTTGCACAGTTTGACTGCGGAATCTTCGGTCCAGCTTGTTGATCACTACATAAAAGTACTTATTTTTGTGTGATCAGCGCGAATATTTGCTCCTGAGTCATGGATGTTTTCTATGTATTTATATACTAGTACTAGACAACGATATAAATACTTATATAGAGAAATATATACTTAAATACATAGTGTAAACATCCATGACTCAGGAACAAATATTTGCGCTTATCACACAAATATCTGCCCTTACCGGGATTATAACCCAGGACCGCTAGTTTCGTAGGCAGGGTCACTACCAACTAGGCCAGCGCGTCGTCAATTGGTGTGAAATTGTCCCCTGATATTTTTTATTTTTTTTCTCTTCCGAGATAAAAATTCTACGGAACCGTAAATATAATCCGGCGATTTTAGACTTTCATATATCGTCATTACTTTGAAAAACCTCGTATCTCATATTTCGTTACGTACAATTTTGGCCTCAAACGTGAAGAGAATAAGGTTCAAACTCATGCATCTCGAAATATCACATACGATTTTTTCTAAAGTAGTAACGATATTCAGTTTGGAACGTGCGGCAATGACGCCGTTGCCACCGACGTCCGGGGGGTTAAGTGTTTTCGTTGTCGTACCTTCAGTACACTCGCAATGGCTGTCGAGGTACGTCAGAACCGGTGCAGTCACGTATCTCGCCCCGAGCAGCCGGGCTCTGATTAGGCCTTCGCGACGTGGAGCGCGGACTATCCTTACTCTAGGAAGTGAGGACATATAGTCGTCTAGCTGCTGCATTAAATGCGCTGGAAACAAAAAGGGAATACTATGTCAAACTATAACTAAAACTTACGCTTACAGTCGTGCAGTACTACCAGCTTCTTAACAGCGTTCAGCTGTCTATAGCTATCACTAGTTAGGAGTTTTGGTGCCAAACCGTGGTTCTGGAATCCATGGAGTCGCTATTTTATATTTATTGTGATACATACCACTTTGATTTTGACCTTCAGTATTTTAATATTTTAA
This sequence comes from Acleris emargana, assembly GCA_927399475.2. Taxonomy (NCBI): domain Eukaryota; kingdom Metazoa; phylum Arthropoda; class Insecta; order Lepidoptera; family Tortricidae; genus Acleris; species Acleris emargana. The sequence goes on from OV656843.1 coordinate 4,972,723, forward strand.
AATTAATTTATTCATTAAACCACTAAACCAATTTAAATGAAATTTGGATAAGAAGGGACGGAAAAACCGAAATAAAAATGAAATTAGGTAGTTCATTTTGAAATATGACCATACTGAAGGTCAAAATCAAATGTATTATAATAATAAGGAATAGCGGCTCCATGGATTCTAAAACCACAAAATGCCACCAAAATCCTAACCCTAGCTATCACACTTACACTCGCAACTAACACTAATATCTGTCACATTCGTGTCACAGAAAAACAAAAGCTAGGAAAATGGCGGTCTGTACTTCCAATTTTTGTCCGTGTTACTGTCCCGCTAGGGTAAAGGCGTCCCCTATTTTTCCCTTAATATTAAAAATATAAACAAATCTTTGGATTTTTGTTCTTTTACTACCTACAATGCCTAGAGAATTTGATAATTCCCAAAAGAAAGGCGAGGTAATCATTCATAATGAACAGTAACCATTACGTCCGGTTTAACTACAAATTTGTGTGTATATGAGTTCCCTCATTCATCATTTAACTCTCTTTACGGTGAAGTAATTGCCACTTTTCTCTGTTCTCTGCCAGCTTTTTCACCTTCTTATACGACACGAAATTGACCTTCTGTCTTATTTGGCCGAAGTAAATAAGCCTAGGTCTTCTTCTTCTTTATCCCTTAACTTTGCCCTTCAAAATGTTCAAAAAGTAACTGTCCTGCCTTATCACGTGTCCTCCACATGCAATTGTTCCCTATCTCCGTGTTACTCTCCAACGCGATGCTCCACATGTAGACTTTAACTAACTATTTTGTAGCTTTTTGCAGGTGCTTCTTGTAATTGAAGGCTTTTTATGTTAATGATTCAATTACTTACGCATATCAGAAAAGTCATCGACAAGTATGATCTCCTTAATCAAGTGGTCAGGCGACCTGTCCAATACGGAATGAACAGTTCTGAGCAACACGGACCAAGCCTCGTTGTGGAAGCATATTACTACCGATGTTTGCGGGAGATCTTCTAAATACCGACCCGGGGCCTTACACCTGAAAATAAAAAGGGCTATTATTAAACATACATACATACATACCTTCACGCCTTTATTCCCAGAGTGGGGTAGGCAGAGCTACAGAATTACCAACAACTCCAAAAACTTGTTGATAACTCTGTAACTACAATTTGCACAAATTAGGCTAAAATGTTTAACAGTGTATATTAGTGATAGGTAGCAAGCCCATCGCCTAACAGTACTACAAGCCTTGATTCCCTTAGTCGCCTCTTACGACTTCCACGGGAAGACATGGAGTGGCACAATTCTAAGCCGGCAACCACACGGCAATTATTAAACAACGCATGTAAAATCCTTTTTTCATGGCAAGTAGACGAGCACGCAGGAGACCTGATGGTAAGTGGGATCTGCGACCCGTCATTTGCATTCTCAAGACTACAATCATAACGTCGGTGGTATTGCAAAACCGCGTAACTAACAAATTTATGATAGAGCAAAGGAAACCTTACATTCTTATTAAAAAGGTACATTTTGCTCTTTATTCAAAATGTTACTTACGCGGTTTTGCAGTTTCACCGACAATAAGAGTGCAATCCTGATACTGCAAATGCGTTGCCAATGCTGAGAACTAGGATGGAATGCCTATATACTGGGTTTTTATACCGGGTCGTCTAATCCCTGTACGGGGATACAACCACTGCTTGGCGGTAGAGTAAAAGATAATATGGTGGCTAATCACAATCTGGACGAACCTTGCACAAGGTCTTGCCACCACTAACATTGCTTAAATATTGACACGTTGATTACTTATTACCATCTATCATATAGATGGGGGGGCGGGATGGTCTAAAAAAGAACCCACCGTACCAATTATTGGCTGTAAGAAAAATTATTTCAATGTAAAATAATTTATTACTGTTTAAACAATAGGTAGGTGATATTAACTAATATTTTGAATGCCAATCAATAATTGGATGGCAAAACAAATTTGGTATGAATATACAGGTCAGCCTGAAATACTAAAAAAGTCGCCATATTGCGGAATATATTAAGTAAATAGTGTATATATATTAGCCTAGAGATTTCGATTAAAAGGTCTGACCATAAAAAAAGAAATTCAAAATGGTGCCACTATTATTCTATCTATAATCATACGCGTTTACGTAATTTACCTCATCAAAGATTACACGTTATAAATCTCCGCTCAAATTGAAAATAAATAAATCAAATGAACATTACCAAGGGCTCATTCTCATTCAGGGGGTTTATTATGACATAGCCATGCAGTTCATTTTACGCTGAGAGAAAAGGACAGAGCTATATAACTGCTATAGCTCTGTAATTTACGCCCACCTAAAAAAGAACTGCATAACAGCTGTCATAATATCCACCCCGGGGGGTTATTATGACCAGGGATCGGAAATTCGGATCGATATTTACCTAAAGTTGACAAAATCCCGGAAAAAGACAGGTAAACACGGCGTCGGCTTTTTAAAAATATTATTTTAATAATATAAGTTCCGCGATTCTGGGATTCTACAAAATGTTAATATAATAATTACTTTACATGTAGGATAAAACATTCATTTTTGCTCCTATAAATTCGTTAGGTAATGAGTTACAGGTGAATTAAATAAAATTTGGTAAATCTATACATGAAAAATAACTTCAAACAGTTAATATAAATAATTGATTATGAATTAATGACGGTGCAATTTTTTTTTTTTTTTTGCGGAGGTATAGGTAAATATCGATCCGAATTTCCGATCCCTGATTATGACATAGCTACTTATTCAGTCAAATTTACGGGGAGTGTAAAGGGCACAGCTATAGCAGTTGTATAGCTCTGTCCTTTTCTCTCAGCGTAAAGTGAGCTGCATAGCTACGTCATAATAACCCCCCATTGTCTACAACAGTATTTGTGATAAACCAATTCACAAATTAAATTAATGTTCAAGCATGATACATACATGTTGAATATATAAGATACCGTCCCTTTACTTTCTCAACCTCGTATCTGATAGAATAGTAAGATAGGAAAAGCACTTTATGATCCCTAAAGAATAAAGACTACTTTTCTATCTAACTATTGGTTGTGGTTGAGAAAGTAAAGGGACGTATTTGTATGCCTTTGCGGGATGTAGTAATACATAATATTAAAAGGTAATATCTGTTTCAATTCCAATACTGACCATTCATCTCTAGGATCTGGAAGAATCCTCCTTATCGATATGAGATCGCTGACGTACTGGTTGAACGCGTTTTTCTTCCATCCCTCAGAAACTGCTGCTTTCGTGTCCTCGCTGATATTCTTGGGGAGCACAACTGGTCTCCCCAGTTCGCCGGGTGCGTTGTCCGAGCCAGGTGCTGCCAGCACTCCTAAGCCTGCAGCATGTCAATTATAGGCGGATATGCAAACGTGGGAACTTATACGATTAAGGATAGAATTAACCTCCTAAGACCAACGAAAAGAAGAAGAATGAAATTTGCCAGTGAAAAATAAACTTTTTGCGATTGAAATAAAGTATTTTTTCTAATTTAACTGAAAGTCATAAAAACAAGTGAAATTCTACTTTATCTTATTTACAATTGATATTTTATTGCAATGGCCGTAATTATGTTCATTTTTTTGTACGCGGGGACTTAGGAGGTTAAAACAAAATTATTTTACTGTCAGGACTAAAATGGAAGTTAATTTTGCTAGTGACAAGGTTTTTGATTACAGTGTCCATGCATGAGTGCTTAGTTTTACAGGCCTAGCGCTTAACTGAGTAGGTTCCTTAGTAGAGAGGTGCGGGAGAAGTGTGTTAGGAGGAAGGTTATAACCGGTTTACCCCCGTACCACTCCACTACCGCAGGAACTTACTCACGTTATGCGCTATAACCAGAGATCGGACAATTTGGCGTTATTACTTGCCATAATGTGGACATGACTCCAAAGATTTTAATTATAATAATTATATTACTTAAGTTAATTGAGCTCTTGCCTGAACTTTACTTTTGATCCTTTGCAGGACAGTAATAAATAAATAATAGAAAGACGTGAAGAGTGGCCATTAATATTAATTTACTCTTTTAATGCGATCTGTCATACAGGATATCCTAGTACTCTCACACTGGATTTTTGTATACTGTCATTTTTTTGTAGTAGGCTAGTAGTATATCTCTGACCTTTGAAAGAGTAAATAAAAAAAAAGATAATATTTTTTACTTAAGTTTGCTTCGTTAACATCAGTGGATTGCGAAAGGAGCTTTTCACCTCCAAAGTTTATATTAGCCGTGTAAAGGAATAAACTAACCACGGAAAGTTATAAAAAATACTGTTTATTTGCTTTAATAAATCTAGACGATCACAAGTCTTTGTATTATTCATTTATTACTGTCAAAGGGTCAAAATTATTTTTAGGGTAAATTAACCAACATCTAACACAACATAAACAAACAACAACGTAACGTAAACTTAAATAAATCTTAGCCTATTTGTGCAAAATGTGGTTACAGAATTATCAACAAGTTTTTAAAGTTGTACGTAATTCTGTAGCTCTGCCTACCCCACTCTGGGATTACAGGCGTGAAGGTATGTATGTATGTAACCAATAATGTAATTTAATTTGTGTAATTAAAATCTTTGGAGTCATGTCCACATTATTGCAAGTAATGATGCCCACTTGTCCGATCTCAGGCTATAACTGTAAAAATTTGATCGCTGCAGAATGCTGGTGTGGGCATAATGTATCGATAAGTCAGTTTTTAACTTTTATCCCGTCACCAGTCAAAAAGTAATATTTAAAAATACATAAAAAGCGATTTCAATTACCTTCAATCCCCATGATCCGACCAAGCCAATCGACCTGCGTCTTTGACATTGCTGTGATAAGAAATCATGCAAAACATCAAAATACGAAGCGTTAACATAAATATAAAACATGCAGAAAAGGAATCGTTACTTGGAATAGTTAATTCACAGATTCTGTAACAGTATTAGGGAATTAGCCAGATCGTCAAATTTCGATCTATTATTTGTAATCCTAACTCTAGTTCCGTTTCCCAATTGTTTAATTTTGCCTAATATTCATAAGTCAGGAATGCATTTTTCCTGAAATAGTTTCAACTTTAAGTTACTATACCTATCTGATGTTTATGTTATGAAATACCAATAAAATTAACGGAACCAGAAAATAAATGTTGCATTTCTAACTAATGCAAATTTCAAAATGAAACTGTTGAGAAACCAAACTTTGCAATACTTGTAGCTTGCTATATTTTTGCATTAATACTAATTTTTTTAAACGGTTAAATTTACTTTAATCATGGAAAAATGGGTAGCTTATAATTATTAATTGCAAGTCAAACATTTTTGTCTCTGCAAGAATCCTAAACATAAGAAAATAAAACATTTTATATTAATAACCAGTCACCAAAAGCATTAAAGTTTAATGGGAATTTGACACCACAACATTTAAGATTAATTAAATGACGTCACACTACCTGTGCCACATGCGCTATCTTGAAATATTTCATACATACCATCGGATAAATTGTTGCCATACGAGTCACTTTTCCTTTTGGCTGATGTCGGTTTTGAAATTTTTAGTGGTTTAGCTTCCGGATCTTCATATTCTACTGGGGCTCCTAGAGAATTTCTACTGCTTCCACTAGTAGTCAGCAAAGCCACCATAAACCACAGAGCTGTTAGAATGAGTACAGCTTTCAGTATGAGCGTACGCCTCCTCAAGAATATCACGCTGAAGAACTTCATGTCTGCAGCTTTTCTCAAAGACATATAACTTCTCAATTCATTTCACAAATGATAATCTTTTAAAAACCTTTAAGACTAACTTTTCTTAGATTTTGAGCAACTTTTAACTATCTAAATTATAATCACAAATGGTGACTAGCATTAAAATAAACAGATATGTATCCTTTACACGGCGAAGTTTCAAGATATGCTTCATAGATATGATAGTTGGCGTGAACTTTAAATATTCCCTTCACATGACTTCGGTGCTAGTTTTGTCTATAAACTCCTTAGACGGCACCAGACTTTCGAAACTTTCTTTCTAGTTTCCTGTCTCATATCTGATGCGTCCACGAGAACTTGTTTTCGTCCATGTTCGTTAAAACGATTGATAATCTGAAAACAAAACAGAGCTGAATTAATAATTATAAATCTCAACAACAATATAAGTGACTTGCAACGGAAAATACGACCACTCTAACAAAATTCACGCGTCGGTCGTGACGCGTGAATTTGTGAATAAAACAAACTATGTATTAATGGGGGATGACAAAACGCCACAAAAACGTTCATAATTTATATCCGTTAGCGTACAATTAATTTTCATCGCGCCTTTTAAAAGGCAGAACGATATAACAAAGTGTGTGGCGATAATGAACTCGCGACATTCCCGCGAGTCGGCCTCCCTGACATATTGTCGGCGATTTTTCGTCAAATTCCGGGCAGGAAGGTAATGGCGCCAGAACAGGGCCTTAGGGAGGTCGGCAGCTATCTCGGTCACGCGAGTTCAGCTATTGAATACCCACACTTTTATTCTTTGTGTACAGCGGTGAGCGAGTTGAAATATGTAAATTGGAATTTTTGCACATTTTATCGTTGCATTCAGAGCTTCTTTAATGCAAACTGGATTTTATAATGGCCCCATTAGTGGCTAACAACTGTATGAAATATGTTTTATAACGAATGTTTGTGAAACCTGCATTACCATGTCAACGATTGATAAAGTAAAACTAAAAGAAGAGGTCTGGTAAAACTAAAACTATATTTCAACATGGAATTAATTCCTCAAAAGTAAACTTAAGTCTAAAAAAGTTAAAATCAATACAAAGTGTCTAAAGAGGAAAAGTAATTGAAGAAAAAAAAAAAAAAAAACAGCGTAATCTCAAAAGTAATTCGTAATACATTTTAACAACGCAAACCCTAAATACTAGATTGCTAGAACCATCATAATTCAAAACTAATTCGTAGTAAATTTTTCGAACGCAAACCCTACACACTTGATTGGTAGAATCATCATCAGAAACAATGCTTCTATACAGATGCCTCCACTACCGGCTTGGGTGTTAACCTCACTCTGACGAATAGTCCCGCTCCTACATTATCGGCTCTGGTTGCCGAGGCTATTTTTCAGCCGAGCACATTACAATTTGTAGGCCAAATGGGCGAGTTTTACGAGCCATTTTGGAATCCCTGGTCTTTCGTGCATTTTGAATTCCTTTATTTTTATCGCTGCCCATCTCATTAACGGAATGGTTAGGGAACGGTGATGTTTCCTTCAATAATACATTTGTTACAATTTAACAAGCAACGGCATTTCTGTCCATTCGTTTGGAAATTCCATATTCTGTGTTCACTGCGTTATTAGTAAGTATCAATACCGTTCTCGTGAAATTTGAGTAGCGATCAACGTAAAATCTAGAAATTTTGGAGCGCTAATTTGATTGAAACAAACGAAATGATAATCATCAATATTAGATGAACTACGAAGCAACTCAGTGGTTATCTGATTCTTTGACCTTTATTAAGTCTGGCCTTGATTGTTATGCTCCGGGCGACGGATTGATTACTATACTTAATACATTAGCAGATAGTTAGCTGGCGGTAGTTGAGTTTTTATGCACACCTGTCCAGTAGAAACGTCGATACTCTGGGGATTCAAGATCGCATCCGATGTTAGGAATCTGAAACAAAGGAAAGAAACATTAGCTATATTAATAATTCTGATTCTCCAAGAACTTTATGATTTTAGGGTTCCGTAACCAAAGGGTAAAAACGTGACCCTATTACTAAGACTCCGCTGTTCGTCTGTCCGTTTGTCCATCTGTCCGTCACCAGGCGGCACGCGTCCGTCTCACGATCCGTGATAGCTAGACAATTGAAATTTTCACAGATGATGTATTTCTGTTGCCGCTCTAACAACAAATACCAAAAATAGAATAAAATAAATATTTAACATACAACTAACGAGAGTTTTTATAGATAATTGTACGGAACACTTCGCGCGCGAGTCCGCCTCGCACTTGGCCAGTTTTTAGACGTACGCTTTGAAAATGAACTTTGAACTTGATAACCTTACTAACTCCAAATAGCATGTAGGTGGAGGAGTATCCCTGTTTCATGCTTTCAAACATCATTCACTGGAGCAAAATACCAACCTAACGGTTATGTACGACCTTTTTCAGCTATAAAAACGGATGCAGTTAAATAAAAAAGCGATTCCGCGCCGATAACTGTGAAGTATCAACATTAATTGAATTATTCCAACTCCAAATGCAATCAGTTGAGAGGGATAAAACCGAAAACGGAGAAACATGGCAATAAATATGATACGTATCTCTGCGGTTGTAAATATCACGTAAATAACATTGAACGGCAAATCGTACTATCAAAGAAGGTCCGCGTAATAAATTTGAGTGAACGCATCCCAGGGGCTTTGCCGATAGTGCGTTTGGATATCCAGTATGAGTCCAAGTAAAAGTCGAAACGCATTTAGTTTATTGTCATGGCAAGCAATAAAATAAAGTTCAGAAATACATTTAACACTTTCCCAGATGTGTATCCCTTTCATCGTCAATGTAGGTATATATTGTAATTTTGTTAATATAATTACTATTTCGTAAAATATTTATTTATTAACTTACAAGCTACTGCCTTATGTTGAAAACAATTGGACGGCTGAGATTTATGAGAAACGTTTTGATATTCAGTGCTAATAAAATGGTTGCTAAAATGAAGACGATATGGTGTTTCAGATATCATCAATCGTTGAAACGTCGTATTCGTATGAATTATTTGTTATACCTTGTGTTTTTTGTTTTTTCCACCTAACCTCAAACTAAATTATAATGAAGACTGAGAAAACAAACGAAGACCATTTTATATACAATCTCTGTAAATCAATCAATATTCAAACTACATTTCAAAATTTACACAAATTGTATTAATAATTTCTGTGACTCTGCTGTACGCTAGCTCTCAAAGATTACCCGCGTCTTTTCTCAAAACGATGGGAGCATAATGATGTCAAATTGCATTGCACATCTAACCGCAGGGTGCAAGTCGTGCTTCTGCACCGCATAGGGTCATGGGTGTTGCGCTTTGCGCTCAAGCATCTTGGTATTGTGGTCACGAAGAATTCTATTCTGTTTACTGTTGTTCGTTTGTTATTGTAATTTTGACGATGATCATCGTATTATCATTTGCCCTTTTCTTTAGTATTTACATGCATGTATTCTTTTATTTCTTCCTTATAATATGATTAAATTAGTTCGGCTACACTTTGGACAGGTGAAAAATGCAGCGAAAAATGCGATGTCCAAAGGATGGTGTTTGCTGATATAACAACAACGAGATTGTTAATAGGTTCATTTTACAGTCAATACGAAAGTGGTAACTTGAAACTGTGCAACCTAACCTTAAACTTGTCAGTCGATGCAAACTGAAGGCGATTGCTATGATGAGGCAATAAAAGAAAGAAAATGACCATCAAAAAACATTATACGTTCTTTTTATTTTTTATGACGTGCAGAAGGCCAATAAAATATTGAAAAATTCCAAATATTTATTCAGTAAATTGGCCAGATGAGGGCTCTTTTACATGACGGTAATATGAAGTGAATCTACTAGCGCTTTGGACAAGACCATCATCAAGAAACTCCAGCAGAAGGTCAACGAGGGGCGAAAGAACACAGAGGCTACCTAATTATATGTTGAATCTGTGAACTATAGACATTTGCATTCTCAAGACTGCAGTCCTAAGAGTGCAACGCACTGCACATGGGCGGTAGGTTAAAGGATAAGATAGTGGTAGCGATCCGGATGGACCTTGCATAAGGTCCTACCGCTACTGAAGCTATAAGTAACTTAAAAACCTGCAAGTCGGACATTAAGTATATATATAAAGTAAGCAATATCCTGCCTTTAACCCAAAAAATATTTGGCAAGATGACGTATCGTTTCCCAACCCGCATTTTTATCTGTAACTGTTTTTTTTTGCGGTGTAGTTGCCGGCTTATAATTGTGCTACTTCATGTCTTCCTGTGAAAGTCGTGAGAGGTGACTAAGGGAATAAAGGCTTTAAGTTTTGTTAGGCGATGGGCTTGCAACTACTGATGTGCCAAAGGAAACTTTCCAAAATTGCGGAACATTTCATGTACGAAAAATTCGGAAACTTCTCACAATTTTGTATGGGGATTGAAACTTTCCGTTTCTTAAATTTAAATTTCCTATGTTTCTTGTGAAAGTTTCCGGAAATTTCTTGCAACTTTTCCAACTTTATGGAAACTTTCCGCAACTTGCACATCAGTACTTGCAACCTGTCACTAATATAAGTACACTGGTAAACATCTTAGCCTGTTTGTGCAAAATGTGATTACAGAATAAAATTAACAACAACTTTTTATGTTTTTTTTATGTGTTTCAGTACCATCATGTAGAATCCTATAGGTTAAGTTAGGCTAGTTTCATAAAAATCCTGAAACAATTACAGTTACAGAAAAAAAAGTGGTTAGGCAAATGAAACGGTTGGAAAACGATTCATTTTGCCAAATGAAAAACGAGTATTTAAGCCAAAAAGCAGAGAACCAATGTAGGTAGTAATAAATAAAATTACATCAAACATTCTTGATACTAACTGCTTTAGTTAGAAAAGTATGGTTACAGTTTTCTACTAGAAACCGCAGCAATTGCGAGTCCCCACTTTGTCTAGTTCGCAGCTCGCCGCAAAATGATCTAAACTGTTGAGTCGAGACCTCAGCAGAATTATGACATCGACCCAACTATTTAATTAAACATTGTTCCACGCAATATAGCAATAAGGAATATGCATGTTTTTTTTTTACAGCTTCAATTGAAGCTGATTCATGTAACAAACAGATCACAAAAATCATTTTTTGAATAACTATAAAAATAACCAAGATATAAGCCAACAAAGATTTGTTCCTATCTCTTTCTAGAAAAACGGAATTTTACATGGAGTTTATATGGCCGCAGTGCACAATGACGTCACGGTGCACATCGGATCTCTCTGTCTAATTAGAAGTTTGAAATGCTTATAACTTCCGTATTTCTTGACCGATTTTAATTTTAATTTCCGTTTTGGTGATCTCTTTTACGGTATTTTCATATTTTGATGAGAAATGCGATTTTTAAAATCCATGCATATTCCCTATTGTTTCTAAACTGTTTCAGTTTGAAATCATTCAGAACAGGCAAAGCATAAAGGGACAATATGGAGGGCCTTATTTTGGTCAATTTTTTTGGTCAGTAGTGTTAGATGCTTAAGGAAAGATAAAAAAAAACAATTTAAATGATTTTATTAGCTTGTTGTAAAATCTGTACAACAAGCTAGTGTGCTTGTGTGCTTTAAAGATGCATTGACTTTATCTGTCATCGTGTCGTTTTTATTTGACAGAAAGTAACAACTCATACTTTTTAGGTTAGGTTAGTGCATTTTTGAATAAAGGGGTAAGTGTTTTATTTCAGATTTTATTCGACATTCTTATATCGTGTATAACGAGTATCTAATGAAATACTTACCGGGTCAGATATATTTGTAAAAAAATAACTACACTAAGGATGCAAGAAAACAACTTTTTTAAAGGAGGACATAATGGAAACGACGATAAAATAAGGTAATTTAGCAATCTTTTCCACGAGGAACTCTCATTTTCCTCTTAAAAAATCGATAATGTCACAGTTTTTTAAAAACAGTAGACAAAACAAAAACGAAAAAATGGTGACGGGCAAGCGAGTTAGCCAAATCACATGGTGGTAATCAATCATTCCTACCAGATATAACTAAAAAGTTGCGGATGCGTTGGATTGAATAATTTGGGAAATACGTTTCGTCCACTTTCATAACTAATATTTCATAACTGGTTTTGAATAAGGATTTTTATTCACTGTTTCATAGCCGGTTATTAAACAAGACTCTTTTTTCATTTTCATAACCAGAACCTAGATACCACTCTTGTTTCAAATCAATTGGACAGTGTCGACGGAGCTCCGCTCAAGCGGAGCTCCTATTTCTGGGTGGCTTGGCCCTCCGGGCCTGCTGCAAAGCTAACATAACCTAAACCTAACTAGTTTCTGATTATGAAAATGGAAAAAATGTCTTGTTTAATAACTGGTTATGAAACAGTGAATAAAAATCCTTATTCATAACCAATTATGAAATCTTAGTTGTGAAAGTGGACTCAACTGGGAAATAAGGATCGAAGAAGAAGAGAACATCTAGTGAGAGATATAAGCGTAAATAAATCAAATCGAACGCTGAATTAAATAGAATAACAAAGAAGAAGGAACGTGAAACAGATTCAAGTTAAGAGATTATGTCAATAAATTATGTGATAAAAAAAGCTAAAATGAAATACCCAAAGCATGTTTAATATAAACAAACTAACTAAATACCGAATAAATAGAATCCTGCATCGTACAAAGATTTGAAATTAAACAGCATAAATTAACCCAGCAATTAAATATATTTAATATTAATTAAAATAGTACAGAAAATGTATACAATACGTACATAAACATGATTGGGTTTTTAAAAAGATCGTTTACTGTCGTCTAATGCACTGTTAAGATTCCAGCTTGATCCAATGTGACATTTTAATTTAAGGGACAGATGCCCGAATTTTCCTTCGATGAAAAACATTTGATAAACGAAAATGTTGCCATTATAAGAATATAAATTTCACAAGCTACAAGTTGAAGTCAATTAGGTATTTATTGGAATTTTAATGGTCGTAATAAAGTTCTCAATTTTTTCATCAAGTTAGTGCGTAATTAGGTAATTAATCGGCATTAATAAATGCGTCAAATTACCTATTTCATAGTGTTATTAGATACGTGAAAAATTGTGACACTGTGGCATTTAAAACATAGCTTGAAACATTTTCAATGAAAAAAATAAAATGTGTAGGGAAACTTTTTCTTTTCATGTCATGCGTTCGCAAAGTTCAACAAGGCATAACTAAACTATGAGCTTCTCATGGTAACGTGATATTACCGACAAATGCGAGAAAAACTGTGAATAACTTTCTCGTTTAGTCCTTAGCTCTGAAATATCTAATTATTAGAATTATTGTAACTAGTAATAATAACAATAAACTGACGAGCTTTTGGCAACTTTAGTAATAGTTTTATTTGTTTACTATTATTCTTGAAAGTACTGTAAGCATTTAAAAAAAATTACTTGCCGATATTTTGATTATTTTTCATCACCAACCAGTGAAAAGAGTACTTATAAAATAAAACCATAAATAAAAAAAACCATCGATTTGTCGATAGCAGTGATGTCTCTCCCTACAACTTGTCAAAAGCCGCCACTAACAACCCGGACCTTGGACAAGACAGGGAATGCAAAGCTCTACCACACGACCCTTTGAAAAATCCCACTCTCACGCATCCACAACATCCTTTCTATCAAACATCTTTAGAAAATATCGTCCACAAAGCAAAATTTTCCCGAAGCAATTTTAATATTCTAGGTAGAGCACAAGACGTGCTTTCTAGAATGCGACGCGAGGCATGGCAATACACTGGGAGAGGTCAGTGGCTTTCCCTTGCACCTTGCATGCGCTGCTGTACGGTCAGTTACGATATTCGATAAAATTCTTGACCCTTAACTCATTCAGTACATATTTGTGTAGATTTATGATTAGGTAAGTTTTTAAAGTCAACTATGTTAAGTGATGGTTCTTTTACACACATAAATACCGTCACGCCTACTTTCCCAGAGTGGGGTAGGCAGAGCTACAGAATTACCAACAACTCTAAAAATTTGTTGATTATACTGTAACAACATTTTGCACAATTGAGCTAAGATGTTTAACAGCGTTTTAGTTACAGGTCGCAAGCCCAACATTACTACAAGCGTTTATTCCCTTATTCGCCTCTTACGACATCCACGGGAAGACAGTAGTGGCACTACTCTAACCCGGCAACTACTCGGGATCTTGTTCTTGTTCTTTTAGTATCCAAATATTGTATTGTGAGCTTCATTTGGCGCTAAACCCAAGTACAGGTAAATTGTTGCGGAAGGATTCTTTAGAATGACTACTGGATAAAACAATATTACTTTTGACGTGTATTGGTAATGGCTTCAACTCGGCCGTCATTACTGTCAAGTAAATAGTAACGTTGACAAAACGGAAACACGTCAAAAGCATTGTTTCACAGAGTTCAAAGACCCTGGGCCTCTTATTCTAGAGACGGACGGACAGACAGCGGAGGCTTAGGCGACAAAAATACACAAAAGTTTTAGTTTTCACTCTATTTTTTCCATATTATTTTTGCTGCATGGGTAAAGTTAAAAGCCACGCATAAATTATGTAATCATACGTAATACTATAATAACTAAAGCTGCACAAATATGCAATCTCGTACAATCTTGCAGCGAATGCTCTTAAAAACATAATCAATAGCCCCGTAAAAGGCACGTGGGAAACCGTTTCATAAGTTCCTTATAAAGGGAAAAAATACAGTAAGTATAATCAATCAGAAGTAATTGACGTGCCTATCTATCTTCGTCAATACACAAACGCTTGGGCATATTTTTATTTTGTGATTTGACGCGTACATATTACAAATGGGTACGCGGGAAACAAAAGACGGGCGATGAGAAAAGTTAGGAAAATTTTTATATGCAAACAATGCAGAGATAAAAACTGACAAAAAATACAGTCGAATAGGAGACATTGCGACGGTTGTGTATTTAACACATGAAACTAATAGTGTCGAGTGGTTGCCGGGTTAGAATAGTGCCACTCCATGTCTTCCCGTGGAGGTCGTAAGAGGCGACTAAGGTAATAAGGGCTTGTAGTACTGTTAAGCTATGGGCTTGCAACCTGTCACTAATACACTGGTAAACATCTTAGCCTAATTGTGCAAAATGTGGTAACAGAATTATCGACAAGGTTTAGAGTTGTAGGTAGTTCTGTAGCTCTGCCTACCCCTCTGTAGGAACGAAGGCGTGAGTTTATGTACGTGTATGTATGTATGTATGTATGTGTGTGTCTGTGTATATCTGTGTCATCGTAGCTCCATATCTCCCAATCGGATTTAGACACGTTTTTGTCGCTGACGACTAGCACTAGTGCATAAAATGCGTTTTTTTGCTGCCTATTAATATCAAGCATAAATAAAGACTTTACGAGCATGAGAAGTGAAGAGAAAATAAAGAAACAATTAAACAAAAAACGGGGCAAAAGCATGCTCATTGTAGAGTTCTGAAGGCGATCCTAAACAAAAACTATATCAAAAAACAACAAGTATGAACTAATTCAATATTTAATGTTTGTTGCTCTCTTAGGTGATTTTAATACTTAGGTATAAACACTTTAGTCACCTGTATCTCAGGAATCATTTAAACTGTCTTAGTATTAATAGTTTTCCTTTTAAATTCGTTATATGTGCTTTCATTTAAGATTAAAATAAAGAAAAGTTTTTGTACTTTTTACTGCAGGTGGGGGGGACACTTGACTCTAACAAAAACTATCGCTTAAGGCTGAAGCCAGACGAGCGTATTTTTTGAATTGTGAGTCGCGTAATTTCTGCTCCTCCATTCAGTTTCATAGTAGTAGTTTCGACGCGCTGGCCTAGTTGGTAGTGACCCTGCCTATTAAAATTTAAATTTACCTTGTGTCTTTTTCGTATTTTTTGTTATTGATTCTTGTGTGCACAAGACATTCTAGAATTGAGAACACATTATGATGTTTCTCACCGGACAGATACTTTTTTACTGTTATCTTTGTCCGGCAGCATGAGCATGTCATGCTCACTTTAAGGTCTTTGCTTACGGCGGCGTCGTTGATCGGGTCGCCACCTTCCCGAACACATGGTTGAGGGAGGCGATGGCTGAGATACGCGTCATACTCGTGAACGGGTGCTGTCTGTGGAGTCCGGTCTGTTCACGCTTGCAAGGACCTATTTTCCAATTTAGTTTTTTTAATTATCGTTCTTGACGTAGAGACCTCGTCATGTTGTTCTCCTAGTCATTTTACCTTTTATTTTATTGACCTTACATTTGTAATGATTTTATTTGTGTTAGTTTAAAATAATAATATTTTATTACTATTATACCTTGTAATGTAACTTACTTTTAAGTATTATTGTATTTAATAATTGAAAAAATGACCTTCTGCTGGAGTTTCTTGCGGCGCTTCTTCTCCGCAATGATGGTCTTTTCCGAAGCGCTAGTAGATTCACTCCCATGTTACTGACGTGTAAAAGAGCCCTCATGTGGCCAAATTACTGAATAAATATTTTATACTTTTATACTTTTATACGAAGCTAGCGGTCCTGGGTTCAAATCCCGGTAAGGGCAGATATTTGTGTGATGAGCGCGAATATTTGTTCCTGAGTGATGGATGTTTACTATGCATTTAAGTATATATTTCTCTATATAAGTATTTATATCAATGTCTAGTACCCATAATACAAGCCTAGAGCTTAAATTGGGACTAGGTCAATTGGTGTGACATTGTCCCCTGATATTTATTTATTTATTTATTTATTTAGTAGTAGTAGTATGATGAATGGAGGAGCAGAAATTACGCGACTCACAGCTCAAAAAATACGCTCGTCTGGCTTCAGCCTAAAGCTTATGTTTCTTAAACGGATCCCTTAATTGTTTTTTTTTTTATGACAAACCGCAATATTTTTAAAAGACCTATCCAACGTAGTATCGTATTGTCAAAGTTTTGATAGCTCTTATTTACTTGACAGTAATGGCGTCCAAATTTATAACAAAAACATAATACGCCAAATGCAATAAGCAGACCTAGGAATATACGGGGCAAAATTAAATGACAGCTAGGGATTGCCTACATCGATAAACTCAATTATCGATGCTTTTCCCATATACTAGTGATCGCCCCCAGCATTTTTTGTAAGTGTGTATTTTTTTAACTTGCCCCCTACCACTTCCACAGAAATTGATTGTCTTTTAGCCACTTGAAATGCATTCATCATTCGAGACGGAGAAAATAAACGCCCGAAAATTTGGAACTAATTCTGATCGTTTACTTTAACAATTGTAAATGGGACAGTAATTCTGAAATACACAATGGGGAAAAAAATTTAGATGATTATGAGTGAAGGTTCAAAAATCCTTTTAAAATTTACAATAACCAGAATTATGTTGCTGTTTTGTTTTATTTTCACATTTTCAATAAATATTTTTACAAACAATACTTGGAGTGATCACTAGTAATATGGGAATAGCATCGATAGTTGAGTTTATCGATATAGGCAATCCCTAGCTGTCATTTAATTTTGGCCCGCATATTCCTAGGTCTGGCAATAAGGTTTTACTACGTTAAATAGAGGCATAGAATAAGTAAATATTTCATCTTATGACAGTCGTTGCGAATCATTTAACTTGCAACGCAGTGAAGCGGGTAAACACATCGCGTTACGGAATAATACGGAATAATAACGTCATAATTACTCACTCGTACATTGTGCAATTAGCACTATGTGATTATACATTGTAATTGATTGAATGCCGATTGGCGATTGGATATAATTGATTCAATATGATTGAAGTAAGCCAGAAGTTTTAAATTAAATTTAGCGTTGTTGTTTATGGATTCCGATTTAATTTAGTTGTGGTTTGTTTAAAATTTCCATTGGCAAATTTAATTTTCTGATTTGGCAGGCTTGGGTGTATTGGTATTTTTTTAAATGATTGTATATTTCGGTTCTTAATAGTCTTTCTGTTTTTTTCTATTCAAGCATATCGTAGCCTTTATTCTGTCCTTTTTTTGAAAAAGTATTCACGAAATTGCAAAAGAAATAACAGAGAACAAACCGTTGAACTAACAAAATATTTCATTTTTTAAAGTCACGACTTCAATTCTTAAGGCTATAATGAGTTAAGTTGAATTAAAAATGAGGTAAACATTCATCAAAATGCTAGCCAAAATTACAGAGAGATGACAATAGAATTTAAAAGAATGGGATATCAATATTAAAGACTTTCATAATATTTATACAGACTTAACGGTTTTTTCGTTTCGTATTATCTTGAGAAAATACTATATAATCTCTGTAAAATATGGCGCAAAACTAATAATTTCCATTGCGAAAATATTGATATTTCTTTCAATAAATAACAGTCCCCACCAATCAATCGCTATACACAAAATACTAAAAAAATTAACCTAAACAAAACACACTCGCATATTCTTTTAACCGCTTCTAAATTCCCGAGGCAAAACAAAAAGGTTAAAAGTAATTTAAGTCATGTCAGGAGCAGCCACCGGCACCTCCTTCATCAGGAATGCATTAAGCGCAAGCGGCCAGGTTTTATGGGTTTTAAATAGGATATTCTTTTGTCACGCGCCTTAATAACTTTGTTTTAAAAAACAATATGGCTTTTTAAATATAGATTTACCTAGCGTAAGGTATGTTATACACTTCGTTCACGCAGAGAATGTTTATAGCTATTCCTTGCTCTTACTTCTTGTTTTTTTTATACGATAAAAGGTACGGGTGTACTACATTATTCGTAATTGATCAAATTCCTAATTTTCATTATTCCGAATGATTATTTTGATAGAAGGCTTTATTTTTTGATATCGCTTATAATTCAAACATATCGGCTGCTCTTTTTCAAAACCTAGTAAGTCTAAAAAAATCATACATACATACCTTCACGCCTTCATTCCCAGAGTGGGGTAGGCAGAGCTACAGAATTACCAACAACTGTAAAAACTTGTTGATAACTCTGCAACCACAATTTGCACAATTAGGCTAAGATGTTCAACAGTGTATATTAGTGACAGGTTGCAAGCCCATCGCCTAACAGTACTACAAGCCTTTATTCCCTTAGTCGCCTCTTACGACTTCCACGAGAAGAGATGGAGTGGCACTATTCTAAGCCGGCAACCACACGGCACTGTGCACGGACTTGCTAGAAACAACGTTTAACGCAAAAAATGCAAAATTGACTTACACATACATAAACTCACGCCTTCATTCCCAGAGTGGGATAGGCAGAGCTAAAGATTTAACAAAGTCCTAAAACTTCTTGATAATTCTATAACCACATTTTGCACAAGTAGGCTAAGATGTTTCCCAGTGTATTAGTGACAGGTGGCAAGCCCATCGCCTAACAGTAAAGCCTTTATTCCCATAGTCGACTCTTACGACATCCACAGGATGACATGGAGTGGCACTATTCTAACCCGGCAACCACACGGTAAATTGACTTTTTGAGACATAACTAGGTTTTGAAATATCGGAGCCAGACAGCGTCCTTTGGCCAAGATGGCGGATTGCTCGGTTCATCCCTCGGGTACAACCCAGATTATTTGAGGTAACTATCCGTGGTATTCCAATTACGGCAACAAAGGACGTCACGCTTCGGACAGAAACAACAGATAGATCTGATGCTAAACCGATAATGAATAAGTATTATAAGTTAGGGTTACTAAATGAAGTAGAACATGATGGATGCAAACTTATATCTGATAGTGATGATGTTATAGTGGTATCGTTTACTAAAGATAAGAGAAAAAGGTATTATCGCGCTACTCTTTCCTTCCTTTTCCTAAGAAAATAATCAGGTGGAAAAAAAACAGGAAGAAGAAGTACTAGATGTATTTAATTGCTCAGGGGTGTTATTCTGTTAAAAACGGCACTCAATCGGTCGACGGTGAACGACCGCCGACCGCCCGACGTTTTTACCCGACTGCCGAAGGGGGGGGGGGGGTAATGTGTTTATCAATCTATATATGAATGTTTGTTGCGGAGGGAGGGAAAGTGGTGCAAACACACAGACTTCAGTGTTTGTTCGAAAAACTTAAGTGGCCTAAAAATAAAATTTAACAAGACCGAGGCGTTAGGAGTATGCATGCCAACAAACTTATTATGCCTAAACATAAATCCATGGGTTTTCGAGGAAGTTTTCGTTATGCAGCATCGACAATCTGGAATGATTTGCCACCCCCCTACGTACTAATATTTCGCTATCAACCTTTAAAATTAGCTTTCGAAAAGTTTTATTATATAAACATACAAAGTGAATGATATGTATTGACATCGGACGAGTGACCATTATTTGATATTTAGTTGTTGTTGCTTTAATTTAATTAATTCTTGTATTTTTTGATTATTAGTATTTATGTTTTGACGATCTCAATGTAATTTCGTATTTTTGACATGCAATGCAATTTATATTGTAATATTACATTGATGAATAAATAAACTAAACTAAACTAAACTAATAGAAACCTTCACCCGCAGTGCTCTGCTGCACTATTGGACCAACCATAAATTATTAATAGAATATTATAGTTACGTCGAACTACGTTATATTTGAACGCTCTTTATTAGCTATAGGTAGTTACAGCGTCGCGTAATGTTCCCTTGCAACTTGCTGAAATGTAGCCGAGAGCTAGGTGCAGGCTGAAAACCAACGCTGTGCAGCTGACCTAGCTCGCAGCATATGCAGAGACCTGAGCCTGTTGTCACTGAACCATTTATATCCCTACCTTAAGAGTGTTCATATTTAAACTGTGTTAATGATAAAAAATAATATGTAACAAAAGGTAAACATTTTTTTTTTCAATCTAGTGAGTGTCGCTAAAGATGTGACAATAATTAAAACTCAATACGGCGGCAACTAAACGTTATTATTTTATAAAAATTAATAAATAATAAGTCGACGAACTGTGACACATGGGGTGTCATTGAATAGGAATTTCAAAATCATCATTCAGTTTCTTCAATAATTTTTCATTTTGATCGATCATTTAGGATTTATAACGATTTCAAATTGGTTAGCAACAACAACGTTTTTTAAAGCATGTTTTATGTTGTTATTAAGAGAATAATACCACAGGTAATGTAAAAAGAGACCCAGAAGGCGAACAAGGTCACATGCCACTTGATGTTAAATAGGATCTGTGACCCACAGACACATGTATTCTCAAAACTACCATCTCAAGACTGCAATTTGAAGATAACAAATACATTGATAACCCTGAGGACTAAGATAGAATACTTTTATTTAATAATGCAGACATCGTAGTTGATAACTTACCTACATCAAAATACCAACGAGAATCTGTGAATTCGTGACTTAAAGCCAATTTAGTTGTCAAATCGTTTATATTTAAATCAACGAAGACGACACGCTGGCCTAGTTGGTAGTGACCTTGCCAACGAAGCTAGCGGTTCTGGGTTTAAATCACGGTACGGGATAGGTATTTGTGTGATGAGCGCGAATATTTGATCCTGAGACATAGATGTCGTGTTATTGAACCAAAAACATGGCACCAAACAGGTCAGTAGCCGCAGGTAAGTATGCTGTACCCATAGTAAGCAATTACTATGGGGACAGGCTTTTTGAGAAGCGCTTACCTTACAATCTCAACAGCTTACCTGCGGCTGTGACACTGGTGCCTAATAGAAATAGGTTTAAACAGGCCTTTTTAAACATTACCTTAGTACTATTAATTTTTTTAGGTTACTTATTGTTTACATACCTTCACGCCTGTAATCCCGGAGTGGGCTAGGCAGAGCTACAGAATTACAACTTAAAAAGTTGTTGATAATTCAGTAACCACAATTTGCACAAATAGGCTAAGATGTTTACCAGCATATTAGTGATAGGTTGCAAGCCCGTCGCCTAATAGTACTACAAGCCTATATTCCCGTAGTCGCCTCTTACGACATCCACGGGAAGACATGGAGTGGCACTATTGTAACCCGGCAACCACACGGGGAACTTATTGTTTAACATCTGTTATTTATACCTACATATGTAAACTAAGACTTACGGATCCCACAGTCAAACCGTGAAAACAGCTTTGTGGGATATTGTAATAAAACGAAGTTTGACAACATGCCATAATAAATAAATAAATGTATTGCTCCCCCACGGGTAATCTTGCTCCATCGTTATATTGAGGTATTCTGTATTTTAAATCATTCACTGCGCAGCTGGATGTATACATCAATTTTTTATAGAAAAATTGTCATCGGCCTTGGCTTATAAGTAACATACAAAAAAGTCACTATGGAGCATAGTTACCCATGGGGGAGCAAAGTAGGCACATTTTACGGTACGTATAAATTTCTCTTTAATAGTATTTATATCCTTGTCTGATACCCATACTACAAGCCTAGAGCTTAGTTTGGTACTATTAGTACCGACAATTCAATACGTTATACTGTAACGACTATTTAAATAATAACATTTACTCTTTGGAAGACAGTGTATGAATAAACCGTACCTCAAAGGGAACTACCAATTAGAAGCTTAATTTCAAAAGACCTTTTAATTTCCTCTCCCTTTGCTATTACCCATCTTTTGAAGTTCCACTTGTCAAGCCCTTAGTTTTAACCGTAATCTTAGACCGACTACTCCCAAGTTGCCTTTCGTACGAATACACGATAATTGGGTCCTTGGGAGCACCTGAAACGGAATATTTGAAAAGGATTTAAAACGTGAAAGACAGGCATTTAAGATATTCAGATCATTAATTCCGATGGTTTGTAAATCTTTTTGGAATTTGGAATCTTTAGGAGGACCATACAAGAAGTCTATTCTTTCCTAACTGGGCTCACAAGTGTGGATAGTGAATTGTGGCAAGTCTTATAGGGAGTTAAGTTTTGGACAGAAAAAAAAAGATAATATTAGAACTGAAACAATTAATGATTCAAATTGATATATGAGTCTAACAATTATTATTTTCTTACAAAAGGCATCCACTCCATGTATTAACAAGGTATATTTTAAAATTTTGCAGAAGTTGATTGTTGTCTTACTTTAATTTTAGTTTTAGAGATTTCGTTGTCTGTCTGCAACTACAAATGCTATCAACTTGAAATTTGGCATAGTTGTACAACTTGCTTGCTCGCATCTCGTTTTAGTAAATAATAATAATAATAATAATAATAACCGCTGACCATGACAGACGTGTGTCAAATTTGTCTAAGGACAAAAATACGACTAAAAATGTTTTAAAACATTTTCAAACTCATTTTCAAATGTTAACAAGATCTAGAACACGACGTCAAGCGGATACACCACGCCCTCCACCCTTGCCCGCCTCGTCTAGCTCCTCGCCATCGTCGTCGGATGATGAGTTTGCCACTGCACCCGACACCAGCGAGTCGAGCGACGAGCGCGGGCCGTCGCCTCCGCCGCCGCGACCACCTGCGCGACGCGGGCGACCACCACTGCCGGCACGCTTGGGGCCTGCGGGGCATCCTGCTCCGAGCATGGCTCCCGCTACCGGTGGTTTAGTGCGTCGCATGCGATGGTCAATATCGAACAATGAAAATTGCATGCGAGCGTATTACGGGGCTACAGAGGGAGGAACTAACCTCACTGCGTACCGTGATCGAATGTTGCTTCTGTTTCAGACCCTTGAACCAGCCATCATCGTTACCGCCCAACGACTTTCGGATCAAGTGCGGGCCATTCAGCGGCTTCGGCGGCTGGATCAGTCTGTACTTGATCGGCTACGCCTGGAAGCGCTACCTATTCGTGCGACCTCTGCTTCGTCACGGGATCCTCCTGCTGCGTTATTGGCTTCGATGCCAGTCGCCCAACACGCACTGATGCCAGTGCAGGATGATCCCGTTATCGATGTTGAGGATTGTGCGAATATAAGCGTAACTAGCCAGGTAAATGAGCAATTGAGGAGGGCTTTGGAAGACGCGATCGCGCAGTATCGGTCCACACCCAATTCTAGGCCTCGTCTACCACGCTTGCCTGACTGTAAACGAAATTTTGCGCTTATGGGAGCCCTAAACGCCTTGCTGGCGCCATATTTACAAGCCAGCGAGGATATAATCGATACCCATTCAATTTTGTACTGCGGGGCCATAGCTGCGTGCCGCGTAGCTCGAGTCAAGTTTTCGGACACTGACCGAGCTCCGCGCGCTCGTGGGTCTGTCCCCGATTGGCAAGTGCGAATTGAGCGGCGTATTGATAAATTTAGGACTCTCATAGCGAAGCTAATCTGCTTCAGGGGAGGCAATCAACGCCCCCGAGTCATGCGTTTCGTGAACCAAGCCTTTGCTGGGACCGGAATAAGGTCCCAACATTATATGGCTTGTGTCACGGAACGTATCGACTTCCTGAAGCAGAAGGTTTACGCGTGGGCAAGCCGTATTCGTCGCTATGGAGAACGTGTGAATAGATACCAGCAAAATCGCCTCTTCCAAAGTGATCAGAGGAAGGTGTACCGAAAGTGGGAAGGAACTGATCAAGGTGTGAGCGACGGACACCTACCAGATCCTGCTGCTATGATTAATTTCTGGCGCAATATCTGGTCGGTGCCGGTCGTGCACACTGAAGGAGATTGGATACGTGCTGTTGAGCGCACGTGTGAGGCTATTGAACCAATGGGGCCTATTACCATCTGTCCCGAAGATGTAAGTTGTGCAATTCGAATGGCTCAGAACTGGAAAAGTCCTGGGCCGGACGGATTGCACAATTTCTGGATTAAATGGTTCAAAGCCTCACATGAGTGTTTGGCAGCACAACTCCAAAATGCCCTTGAAATCGGTTCCTTGCCACCTTTATTAACAACTGGTGTCACCTCCATGCTCCACAAGTCCGGTAGTACCGCGGATCCAAAGAATTACCGACCCATTACATGCTTGCCTACCATCTACAAGCTCCTTACATCCATTTTGAGCACAAAATTAAATGCACATTTTATTGCAAACAATATTTTGGCCTCTGCTCAAAATGGATGTAAGGTTGGGTCCCGTGGTACTAAGGAGCTCCTCCTCATAGACATGACCATTTGTCAGCAAGTTAGGCGAAACAAGGCGGCCCTCTCGGCTGCTTGGATTGACTACAAGAAGGCTTATGACTCGGTGCCTCACTCATGGCTTGAAAGGATCTTAGAGTTGTATAAAGTTGATACAACTTTGAGGTCCTTTTTAGGTGTGTGTATGAGGCAGTGGGTCACAGTCCTTCGTCAACCAGGTGGTCGAGACATCCCCTCTGATTCGCCTAACTTGATAAGGATTGAAAGAGGCATCTTCCAGGGTGACAGTCTGAGTCCTTTGTGGTTTTGCCTAGCCATGAATCCTCTCAGCTCTTTGCTGAAGGATTCCGGGCTTGGCTATCGACTTCGTAGAGAGGCTGAAGTCATTTCTCACTTATTGTTCATGGATGACCTCAAATTGTTTGCATCGGGGTGCCAAGATCTTATCGCACTATTGAAAATCACACAAGAGTTCAGTAGTGCGATCAAGATGGAATTCGGTGTAGATAAGTGTGCGGTCATGCATATTCAAAGAGGGAAAGTTGTAAATTCATCTAATTTGCAGCTTTCTGAGACAATGACCCTCAGATCTCTCTCCGAAGTTGAAACCTACAAATATCTTGGTATGTCACAGTCTTTGGGTATTATGGACGGCGATGTCAAGCAGTCAGTGAAGGAGCGCTTCTTTTGCCGCTTGACAAAAGTTCTTAACAGTCTTTTGTCGGGTGGCAATAAGGTGCGTGCCTTCAATGGCTGGGTGATGCCGCTGCTCATATACTCCTTTGGCATACTAAGATGGACTCAGACTGAGCTGGACGCCCTGGATAGGAAGGTCCGTCTACTGCTCAAATCACATCGCATGTTGCACCCACGCTCATCTGTCATGAGATTGTACATCCCGAGGAAATGTGGAGGTCGAGGCATTTTAAATGCTAAGAATCTCCATAACCGCGAGGTGTGCAATCTCAGGGATTATTTCCTTGGCAATGAGTGTGGGATGCATCGTGATGTGGTTGCAGTAGACAGGAGCCTCACGCCTCTCTCCTTGGCAAACGAAAACTGGCGTAGACCAACAGTGTTGAGCACTGAAGACCGCAAGAACGTATGGAAGAGCAAGGAGCTACACGGACGCTTCTACCGGGCCCTAACAAGGCCCGACGTAGACTTTTTAGCGTCCGTGAACTGGCTACGGTTTGGTGACCTCTTTGGGGAAACCGAAGGTTTTGCCTGTGCAATTGCTGACGAGGTCATAATGACGAACAATTACCGGAAATATATTCTGAGGGATGGCACGGTCGACATTTGTCGAGCGTGCCGTTGTCCCGGCGAATCCCTCAGACATATAATTTCCGGTTGTTCGCATTTGGCCAACGGCGAGTACTTGCACAGACATAACCTCGTAGCCAGGATCATTCATCAGCAGCTTGCTCTTCAATACGGTCTTGTTGAGTCTGAAGTGCCGTACTATAAGTACACACCGGCGCCAGTTCTCGAAAATGGTCGTGCTACGCTCTATTGGGATCGATCTGTTATCACAGACAGGACTATTGTCGCCAATAAACCTGACATCGTGTTGACAGATCGATCTCAACGCCGGGCAGTGCTCATCGACGTCACCATCCCGCATGATGAGAACCTCGTGAAGGCCGAGAAGGATAAGCTCAGCAAGTACCTTGACTTGGCTCACGAGGCGACCACCATGTGGGATGTTGACTCGACGATCATTGTCCCGATAGTTGTTTCGGCAAACGGTCTTATAGCGAAGAGTCTCGACCAACACCTCAAGAGACTCTCGCTAGATGGCTGGATCAAGGGCCAGATACAGAAGGCAGTACTCCTCGACACGGCACGCATAGTGAGGAGGTTCCTCTCTCTGCAGCCCTAACCACCGGTAGCTTGAGCCCTGCCCCGCTGCTGGCGGCACCCGTAGATTAGGTTTTTTATAATGTTTATTTTTTGTATCGGTATTGTTATTTTACCTTTATATTTGAATATGTAAAAAACCTAATTTATAGAAAATTAAA
Organism: Acleris emargana; assembly: GCA_927399475.2. NCBI lineage: Eukaryota > Metazoa > Arthropoda > Insecta > Lepidoptera > Tortricidae > Acleris > Acleris emargana. The sequence continues at coordinate 4,999,502 of OV656843.1, forward strand.
TGAATATCTAAATAATAATAAAAAAAAAAAAAAAAAAAAAACCGCTGACCATGACAGACGTGTGTCAAATTTGTCTAAGGACAAAAATACGACTAAAAATGTTTTAAAACATTTTCAAACTCATTTTCAAATGTTAACAAGATCTAGAACACGACGTCAAGCGGATACACCTAACGCACGCCCTCCACCCTTGCCCGCCTCGTCTAGCTCCTCGCCATCGTCGTCGGATGATGAGTTCGCCACTGCACCCGACACCAGCGAGTCGAGCGACGAGCGCGGGCCGCCGCCTCCGCCGCCGCGACCACCTGCGCGACGCGGGCGACCACCGCTGCCGGCACGCTTGGGGCCTGCGGGGCATCCTGCTCCGAGCATGGCTCCCGCTACCGGTGGTTTAGTGCGTCGCATGCGATGGTCAATATCGAACAATGAAAATTGCATGCGAGCGTATTACGGGGCTACAGAGGGAGGAACTAACCTCACTGCGTACCGTGATCGAATG